>CM075061.1:56590044-61590044 GCA_037428765.1 Rubia yunnanensis
CCTTCTTATCAGGAGGGGATGAAGGTTCGGGATTGGAGGTTGATTTCTCAACGGTGATCTCCTCTTCCTTCTCCTTTCCCTTCCTTGCTTGCTCATGGGCCACCTCCTCTTTCCCTTCCTCCACTTATTTCTAAAGTATTTGAAGCCTTCTAGGTTTTTCTTCAACAACTTCACCAACCGGGAGAGAGCTATCCTCTTTACCACTTCTCAAAGTGATACCACTAGCATTTTGATGGGGATTAATCTCCGGTTGGGAAGGAAGTTTGCCCTTTTCCCGAGCCTCCATCCAATTCACCACTTGACCTATTTAGCTCACTTGAGTTTCCAAGTTCTTGATGCTCACCTTGGCTTCATCTTGGAATTTTTTTTCCTTTTTCCACACACATGCTCAACAGGTGAAGGGCTTGCATCACCTCATCCTTTGTTAACCCCGAGCTCTCCCCTTGGTCTCGGGACTTTTCTTGGAGCCTTTGAAATTGTTGTTGAGGTGGCCTATATTGTTGTTGAGGAGACCTATAAAGTTGAGGGTTTTGGCTTCCTTGAGGGCTTCCATACCGGAAGTTTGGGTTATCACAATTTCCTGAATTGTATGGTTGGTTTTGGTACCCTTGGTAGCCTTGGTGACCTTGGCAGCCTTGCTCATCTTGAAATCTTTGGTTTCTTGGTAGAATTGATTTCCTTAATACCCTATGGCACTCACCTCCTCAACATAGTCCTCTTGTAAAGTAGGGCAAGTGTCTGTAGGATGCGACAAGTAACAAATTTCACATGATTTAACATGTGGCGCATTCTCAGGCTTCATCATCAATAATTTCACCATAGATGCAAGGGCTGAGACTTGGTTCTCGAGTTTCCCACTATTGGAAAAGTCACTTTCAGACATTGGATTTCTCCTTCTCAAATCGGCCCTTGAGCTAAAATTCCTTAATTCTTCCGCTAGCTCCTCATACGGTGGCGTAGCCTCGGATAACGTCTTGTTCCCAAGGGTGCCACCATAAGAACACCTCACCAACCTTTGATCCTCATCAAAAAGACCATTGTAGAAGTAATAAATCAAATCCTTCTCCGAATAACCATGGTAAGGACAACTTGCGAGAAGCTTTTTGAACCTCTTCCCATAGTCGAAGAGAGATTCTTCATGCCATTGGAGGATGTTACTTATGTCTTTCTTGAAGGAAACGGATTTCGAGGCTGGAAAGTATCTGGCTAGAAACATCATTATCATGTAAAGATAACTCTTGATGCTCTTGAGTGGTGGTAGTGGAGCCAATCCCTTGCATAATCCCTTAGTGTGAATGGGAATGCCTTCAACTTATAAAAATCCTCATCTACTCCATGAGGAACCGTACCACCACATAAAAATTGAAACTCGGTGAGGTGCTTGTTGGCATTCTCCCCTTGCCTACCAAGGAAGATGGTTAGCATGTTTATGAACCCGGTCTTTAGCTTGAAGTGCTCATTCGGTCCAACCAAGGGATACTCAATGCACATCGGTTGTTGATCGAGGTTGGGGGCCATAATGTCTCTCAACAATGCTTGCCACAAAGGAATCTCCTGGGGTAATGGCTACTTGAAAATACCCTGAGTACCCATCCAAATAGCAATAGAATGGGTGGCTTTCTAACCTCTCGAGCATTTGATCAATGAATGACAACAAGAAGTGATCCTTCGGGGTCTCCGCATTTAGCCTCTGGTAGTAAATGCAAATGTGTCACCCATTTTGGACTCGAATGGGCACCATTTAACCCTTCTCATTCAAGACTACTGCCACCCCACTCTTCTTGGGTACTACTTGAGTTGAACTTACCCACTTGCTATCCGAGATTGGATAGATCATGCTCGCTTGGAGTAACTTGAGGATTTCCACCTTTATCACCTCCATTATAGGTGGGTTCAAATGGTATTGTGGTTGTCGCACGGGTCTCACATCTTCCTCCAACAAGATTCTATGGATTCAAGTGGATGGACTTATGCTATTGATGTCGGCAATAGTCCATCTAATTGCTTCCTTATTCTCCTGTAACACCACCATCAACTTTTCTTCTTGTTCTTTGGTGAGTATGCTTGAAATAATAATCGGAAGCATCTCCCCTTCCCCAAGAAATCCATAATTAAGGTCACTTGGTAATGGTTTAAGTTCAATCATTGGAGCTTTCACAAGTGTTGGAAAGAATTCTGGTTCTTTGGGTTCCTCTAAAACTAAAGGTGTAGGACTTGGCACCACTTCCTTAAGAATGCTTAACTTCTCAATGCTTTCCTTCAAGTTAGTACTCATTGAATATACAAGACATGCATCATCAACATCATTTTTCAAAGCAACTAACAAGGAATCATCACCATGTAACTCAAAAACATATACTTTAATCCCATCAAATTCCATGGTGAGGGTACCATTATGCACATCAATGATGTTCCTAGAAGTTTTCAAAAATGGCCTTCTCAATAAGATTGGGGCGGCATGGTTATCATGCTCCATGTCAAGGACATAAAAATCTGCGGGGAATATTAAGGAATCCGCCCTAACCAACACATCATCGACGTTACCCTTATGGTATGCACTAGAACAATTGGCCAGTTGGATCACCACCCCGGTTTTGTGTAAAGTACCAAGATTGAGGCTTTCATATAAAGAATAAGGAATCACATCTATTGATGCACCTAGGTAACAAATTGATTTTTCAAAATGTGTATCCCTATCATGCAAGGGATCGTAAACATGTCGGGATCGCTAAATTGATGGAGTAAAGTCATTTGGAACAAAGCGGAGACATGTTCACTTTTCCCATTTTTAAGCTTGTTCATTGCTTCCTATTTGTAATACATAATATCTTCAAAACTTTAGCATAGCTATGAATTTATTCAATAGCATTTAAGAGAGAGATATTTAACTCACACCTACAAAAGACTTTGTAGATGTATTTGTTGGTCTCCTTCCTCTGTTTGTCCTTTAAAGCTTCCAGGAATAGGTGGTTCCGGCACATATGGGGGAATTTCCACCACCCTTTCCTCCTTGCGAGGAGGGGATGAAGGTTCAGGAATGGAGGTTGATTTCTCAACGATGATCTCCTCTTCCTTCTCCTTCCCCTTCCTTGCTTGCTCTTTGGCCACATTCTCGGTCTTTTCTTCAACCTCTTTCTCAACCATTTCAAGCATTCTAGGTTCAACTTCAACAACTTAATCAACCGGGGGAGAGCTAACCTCTTTACCACTTCTCAAAGTGATAGCACTAGCATTTTGGTGGGGATTGATCTCCGGTTGGGAGGGAAGCTATCCCTTTTCTCGGGTCTCCATCCGATTCACCACTTGAGCTTTTGGCTCACTTGATTTTTCAAGTTCTTGTGCTTTCCTTGGCTTCATCTTGGGATTTTTCGCCTTTTTTAATGCACATGCTCAACCAGTGAATGGCTTGCATCACCTCATCTTTTGTTAACCCCAAGCTCTCCCCTTGGTCTCGGGGTTTGTCTTGGAGCATTTGAAATTGTTGTTGAGGTGGCCTATACTATTGTTGAGGAGGCCAATACGGTTGAGGGTTTGGCCTTCTTGAGGGTTTCCATACTGGAGGTTTGGCTTATCATGATTACCCGAATAGTACGGCCAATTTTGGTAGCCTTGGCCACCTTGGTACCCTTCATTTCTTTGATATCCTTGAGCACCTTGGCAGTTTTGGTTGCCTTGGTAGCCTTGGTTTCCTTGATACCCCATGGCACTCACCTCCTTTACATAATCATTTTTGCAAAGTAGGGCAAGTGTCTGTAGGATGCGCCACACGATTTAACATGTGGCACATTTCCAAGCTTGGTTATCAAATATTTCACCATAGAAGCAAGGGCCGAGACTTGGTCCTCAAGCTTTCCACTATTTGAAGGTTTAATTGTAGGCATTGGATTTCTCCTTCTTAAATTGGCCCTTGAGCTAAAGTTCCTTGACTCCTTCGCTAGCTCCTCATATAATTGCATAGCTTGCAATGAAGTTTTGTTCCCAAGGGTGGCACCACAAGAACTCCTCACTAATCTTTGGTCCTCATCAAGAAGATCATTGTACAAATAGTAGACCAAATCTCCTTCCAAATATCCGTGGTAAGGAAAACTTGCGAGAAGCTTCTTAAACCTCTCCCAATTGTCTAAGAGAGATTCTTCATGCCATTGGAGTATGTTTCTTATGTCCTTCTACAAAGCGGTGGACTTTGAGGCTTGGATGAACTTGGCTAGAAATATTTTCTTCATGTCAAGCCAACTTTTGATGCTCTTGGGTGATAGGTAGTGGAGCCAATCTCTTGCACCATCCCTCAATATGAACGGGAATGCCTTCAACTTGTAAAATTATTCATCTACTTCAAGTGGGACCGTAGGACCACACAAAAAATGGAACTCAGTGCAGTGCTTGTTGGCATTCTCCCATTGCCTACCTAGGAAGATAGGTAGTATGTTTATAAACTTGGTCTTTAACTCGAAGTGCCCATTCAACCCAACTAGGGGATACTCAATGCACATCGGTTTTTGATCAAGGTTGGGGGACATAATATTCCTCAACAAGGCTTGGCCCAAAATAATTTCCCTTCCTTGGAGAGGAGGAGCTCTCCCTTGAGGAGAAGGATGTTGAGGCCCTCCTCTAGGATGCTTATCTTTGTGCTCATGTTGATGCTCCATAGAAGTAAAAGTATCCAAAAAATGGTCACTAGGAGGGGTGTTATTCAAACTTTCCAAATAAATCCTCCTAGCCCGTCTCAAATTAAACTCTAACTCGGGATCGTAGTGTAGGGGTTCTTGTGAAGAGGATCATGTACGAACCATACATCGTGAACTCAAACAATACGTCTCCAAGTCAAGGAAAAATGGCAAGTAAACTAAGAAATTAAAACAAAAGAAAACTAACAAATATTTATAACTAGCACATAATCCACAAAATATGCCTAAACACTTAAAAATAAATGCCTCTTTCCCGGCAGTGGCGCCAAAATTTGGGAGATCATCGGCATACCTCTCAAACTTATATTTTTAAGCCTTAATGCTTCCTATCTACAATTAAGTACATAATGGCAAGTAGAGATCGTCCACGAGAAGAGGGATTATGTTTGGTTTCATTCATATCTTCTTCTTTTCTATGTTTGGTACTATTTTCTAACCCCAGTTTCTACCAATTTTCATCTTTGAATTCTCTTGTATTATGGTTGGTTTGTTAGCATTAATTAGCATGAAATCTTGTAGCTAAATATAGTTCTTGGGAGAATTGAATGTTTTGTTAATGTCATTAATGTTCTTGAAAACTTGAGTATATGAAGTACTTGTATTATATGCTTGTTAGGGTTTGGGGAAATGGGTTGATTTCCCCTTTTCTTGATAGGAATCCAAGCATATAATTTAGAGCTTTCGATTGTGTTGATGATTGATAATTGCTAGATGAATATGATAATGTTGAACTCTTTGTCATGTTTGTTACTTGTAGCATATGAGAGAAGTCTATGAATGTCGATCGTTCTTGACTAATCTTGTGTAAATGCATGAATTGGTTAAATGCTTAGACACGGTGTAGTGTTTATAAGTGTTGACAACATTGTTCATTCTTCTTGCTAAATGCCATCAATGGAATACTTTTAGTCGTGTTTCAACTACGGGAGCCATTGGTGAGGTTTGACAAGAGATGTCAAATTCACTCTTGAAAACTACTGTCTAAGAAGGGTAGACGTTTAGTCTTCAGAACAAGTAGTGAAAGTAGCAAATAAGTTGCATGTTCAATGATGGAAAAGAGGCTTTGAAGTAAAAGTCAATTGCGCCCAAGGTTCCAAAAATTGTTGTTTTAATCTCTTCTTTAGTTGTCTTGCATTATTAGCATAGTTATCTTTCTTTTCAAGTTGTTGTATTTCAATTTGATAGCTTAGGATCAAAAACCAACCAAACCCCCCCCCCCCCCTTTTTCTATATGTTTTTTTTTATATATATATATCTATATATGTATATGCCTAGTATGTTTTCTCCTATATATGTTTAAACACTTGAAAAGATCCCTCTTCTCGTGGATGATCCCGACTTGCCATTTTCTACTTAATTTTAGATAGGAAGCATTAGGGCTAAAAAGTATTAACTTTGAGAGGTACGGCGATGACCTCCCACAGCCTTTCATTTTTTAGTCTCAGCTCAAAATGGGCTTCAATCAGGTTTCCACTCTTGAGCTTAAGCTTGAAATAGGCTTTGATTAGCTTTTCACTCTCGAGTTTTAGACCGCTGGTCTTTCTATCTCGAGGTCTGGCACATCCCAAAATTAGCTTCGATCACCTTTCATTTTTGAGTCTCAGCCAAAATAGGCTTCGATCAGCCTTTCACTCTCGAGTTCAGTTTGAAATAGGCTTCGATAAGTTTTTCATTTTCGAGTCTCAACTCAATATGGGCTTTGATCAGCCATTCACTCTAAATTTTTGGCCCGCCGGTCCTTCTATTTTGAGATTCAGCACATCTCAAAATTTTCTTCGATCGGCCTTTCATTCTCGAGCTTTAGCTCAAAATTTGCTTTAGTCAACTTTCCATTCTCAAGTTTCTACTCAAAATTTGCTTCGAGCAGCCTTTCATTATTGAGTTTCAGTATGCTGGTCCTTCTATCTCGAGATTTGGCACAGTCTGAAATTAGTTTTGATCAGCCTTTCACTCTCGAGTTTTAGCCCGATGGTCCTCATATCTCGAGAAACGCTCAAGTGAGAGAATATTATGTGACAAAATCATATATATAGCACCTATTCAGAAAACCAAACGCCATTCGAGGATGGAAGTCTCAAATCCCACGAACGTGTCCCCCCTAAAGGCTCATAAGGTATCAACCTATTTTGAGAGCCTCTCAGACCTCAAAAGGACCTTTGATTTTCTGGTGGTTTCTTGCTAGTTTATAAATCCTCAGTGGCCCAATAATATAGGGCCACAAGCTAAGATAATGAATAGTCATATAATATTAACTATTGGGCTTATTTGGCCTAATAGGGGTAATCCCATAAAAACCCTAATAAGAAGCACCAGTTTGGGAAAAAGGGGGTATGTATCGATGCTGAACAATGCCACCTTACGTGAAATAGTATTTTTTGCACCAAAAAATGGAGGGAAAAATATAGCACCGGTGCAAAATTGTCTATTGGTACCCATCATTAAACCTAGCACCGATTTACTAATAAATTGTTGCTATATTAGTATGACCCATCTGAACAGTGGAAGTTAGTGTTGACCGAACTAGCATTGGTTTGCAAAATAATCTCCAAACCGGTTCTGATAATGACGAAATGGACACTTTGGTGGGTAAATTTTTGGATGAAAATTTCCTTGCACCGGTATGGAGCCATTAAACTAGTGCTAGAAGAGCATTTAATGCTCACCTAATTTTTTGGGAGAGAAATGAATTTATGGTGTTCTTGGGAGGGTTTTCATAATTAATGCTCCAATGAAAACCCACGAAGGTTGGTTTCAAATTTTTTGACATGATATTACTGATCTCATATGTTAAATATGATTTGTATGCATGTACTTTTTGTGTTTGATCATGATTTTGTATGTTTAATCATGTTCATGATACATCCATTGATGGGAGAAATTTGACTGTTTTCTAGATTTCTTGATGTTATTAATACCATGCTTAGAAATGTGATAATGTTTGTGTAGTCTGGAATGTTGTAATCTGAGTTGTACCTTTTCCAAATGGAATTAACATTTTTTTAACCTTTTGTAACCATGGTCAATTTGTGGAACTATAATAGTCATATTTTTGTAAATCTGTAGAGATGGAATGTGCAATGGAAGGGCGTAAGCATTTGAATTGCAACGTTAGTTGGTTGAGCAATGAATATGTTGATTTTGTGGAGGATTTTTTAGAGCATGATTTTGGTCATGAGAAGCGAGCGTTATGTCCTTGTCATAATTGCAAGAATCATAACCAGAGTGGTGATAGAGATATGATGAAACTTCACTTCGGTAGGAGAGGGTTTGAAAAAGATTATTTGGTTTGGACCTTTCATGGAGAGAAGGCACCGCTGGAGGTGGTCGTAGGTAGTGTATGAGAGTGTTTTGGAGACTTAAATTTAGATTACATGTGTGAGGAGGTTGTGGATGAATTCAAGAGGAGGCCTAAGGTTTTGTCAAATTTCTTAGGTGAGAAGGACAGGCGATTGTATCCCTGTTGTAACAAGGGGGATACAGTGATGTCATGTTTGATGGAATTGTTTAATTTGAAAGGCCTTGGTGCATGGAGCGACAGTAGCATGAACAAGTTACTGAAGTTCCTGAATGATAAGCTTCCCGCTGGTAACATGATATTGGATAACTAGTACAAAGCGAAGATGATACTATGTCCGATGGGATTGGAGTATGAAAAAGTACATGATTGTCCCAACGAATGTGTTTTGTACAGGAGTGACTTCTTGAAGGAGGTGACATGCCTAGTATGCCATGTGTCACACTACAAGAAAAGGAGAAATGTGGTTGTCGATGGAGATGTTGTCGTGAAGCTAAGGAAACACGTTCCAGCAAAATGCATATGGTGTCTTCCAATTATTACAAGGTTGAAGAGGTTGTTTAAGAATGCTAATGATGCAAGGAATATGATGTGGTACATGGGTCAGGGTTCTGGTGAGAACGATATCATTCGTCATCCATCTAATGCCGATCAATGGCAGAGATTTGATCAGAGGTATCTGGATTTCGCAAGGGAGCCAAGGAACTAGAGGATTGTTTTATGTACCGATTGAATGAATCCGTTTGGAAACATGTCCTCCAGGATCATTTCTTAGCTGGTAATGTTGTTCATATACAACCTTTCACCGTATTTGTGTGTGAAGAGGAAATATGTATCGATGCCTCTATTGATTTCTGGACCAAAACAGCCCGAAAATGGCATTGATACCTATCTGGCACCTTTGATACAAGATTTGAAGAATCTGTGGTCTACCGGCATTGCTGTATTTGATGGTTTTAGGGGATTGGAGTTCAATTTGAAGGCATTTCTTTTATGTACCATAAATGATTTTCCCGCATACAAAAACCTTTCGAGTTTTATGGTGAAGGGGCATAAGGCATGTCCGGTGGGTGAATAGTCCATAAATTTCCAACAGCTGATGAATGGTCGCAAGACTGTCTATTTGGTTCACTGGAAATTCCTCCCGATGAAGCACAAGTTGCATGATGATGCAGTACAATTTGTTGGCAAGGGGGAGGTGAGGAAGGTGCCATGACCATTGAAGGGGTTGTCATACAAAACAAGGTGAAGAAATTGATTGTTATTCTTAGGAAGAAGATGAAAAAGGTTGATACAACGTCTGATGGACCTTGAAGAAGAGGTTGGTTTTCTTTGATCTACCTTACTGGGAGCATTTGGAGGTTTGGCACTTTCTAGATGTGATGTATATTGAGAAAAATGTGTGTGAGAGTTTGATTGGTACCTTGCTTAATATTCTAGGAAAGATAAAATTAGCTTGAATGCGTGGAAGGATTTGGTGGACCTTGGAATTCGGTCGGATCTAGCACCGGAGGTTAGAGGGAAACATACATACCTCCCTTGCGCTCCGTAAATCTATCAGTGGATGAGAAGAGATTGATTTGTGATTGCATCCAAGGGATCAAGGTAACATCTAGATACTCTTCAAATGTTAGTCAATTTGTGAATGATGATTCGCGTATGAATGGCTTGAAATCACATGATTGTCACGTTCTCATGTAACAATTATTTCCCATTGCCATATGTCGTGTTATGGAGAGGATGTGCAATTTAGCATTATGTGACTGTGTTTCTTCTTCAACTCCATTTGTTAGAAGAATATAAGTAGGCAGATGCTTGATGTCTTAGAGCGGGAGGGGGTTTTAGTGCTATGTCAGTTGGAGAAGTGCTTCCCTCCATCATTCTTTGACATCATGGTTCATCTAATCATTCATTTGGTTTGGAAATTTGACCATCCGGTCTGGTGGGTATGTATTGGATGTACCTGTTCGAGCGGCACATGGGTGTTTTAAAAGTTTATGTTAACGCTCGTAGCCGACCGGATGCGAGAATTGTGCAAAAGTACATGAATGAGGAGATCATTGAATTCTATACGTCGAACTTAGTCGGGAAGAAGTCTATTGGCTGACCAGAGCAAGCGCACATTGTTTGGAAGAATGTGGTTGCACGTTCTAAAGGTACGCTTCATACTCCCTTCTATGTTGAGTTGATGACAATTCACCTTTACGATTTAAGGAATAACAGTGAGGTTGCAAGCTATGCTGAAAAGCACATGTCATATTTAAAATCACTCTATCCGGATTGGCCTTCAAATAAAATACAGCTAGAGCATTCTTCCACATTCATTAATTGGTTTTATAATCGATGCAATGTGGAAGGCATACCTAGTAAGCTTCGTGCCTTTTCTAGAAAGCCAAACTATACGGTCAGAGAGTTCCTAGGGTATGATATTAATGGTTTTACTTTTTCAATGACTGATAAGGATAGCAAGAGCACGACGCAGAACAATTGAGTTTACATTGAATCTGAATTGATGTGATAGTCTAGCAAGAAATAAAAAAACCCTATCATTGTAGTGATGACCTTTTAGGGGGTGATTGTGGAAATTTGGGAGTTAGACTATGTTGAATTCAATGTTGTGGTTTTCAAGTGCCAATGGGTTGATAATGAAGCAGGGGTTCGTACGAAGAAACCCATGGGTTTCACATTAGTGACCTTAACCGAGTTGGGTTCGAGGATAACAAGTTCATCTTAGCTGCCCAGGCATGACAAATTTTTTATGTCCGAGATTCTAGAAATGAGAAGTGACATGTCATCCTACATGGGAAGAAGTTTTACTTCGATGAGAATATTGATTGTCCCGTCCGAGAAAAAATTCCAGAATTCCCATATGTATTTCCAAGTTAGAGGATGTGGGTGGAGCTTTAGCAGGAAGATGGTCACATGGTGATAGATTGTGGGTTGATGAGAGCTGTCAAATTGTCGGGGATGATGTTGTGTTTAAAAGGAAAAGGTAGGTGGGTGCAATGACCAAAATGTAATTATCATTATACTTTTGTGTAATCGTTGTTGATTTTTGTAATCGGCACAATGATAGTATTATAGGACTTTTGGTCTGACTAGTTCCCAGTGTATTTTTGTCCGTTTCAGGTGTTCACCATCGAACAAAGGTCCATTAGTAGTATTGTCAAACAAATTAGCACTCCTTTTATGCATCAAACCAGTGCTTGAAAATGGAGCAAGGTGCTATGTTTTTCCTATCAGCATTGCAAATGTTAACATTAGCACCGGTTTCAAGACTAGTGTTGAAGCTATATTTTCCATCTTAGCTCTTGGGTGGGAAAAATGTTATGATGAAAAAAAATACAGGGTAGCCTCAGGTAGCTTCTTGGCTAGAATAAAGCACCGATTTTGTCAGTTTCAGCACCGGTGCTCCGTACTTAGCAATTTTTACGACACTTACTCTCTGGTGGAAAAATGATGCAAATAAAAATACATGGTAGCCTCAGTCAGCTGCCTGACCATTTATAAGCGCTGGTTTTTACATTTCCAGCACCGAGAGAACAACCGATGCACCATACTTAGCAATTTTATCTGCCATATATCTCTCGGGTTCGAATTAAGATGTAAAAAATAAATACAGGGAAGCCATATGCAGCTGCCTTTTGTACATAGCACCATGTAAGAATGTCGTGCTGGTGCTGAGATTTATACAATGGCCACACTATAATTTTTGGAAATTTCAAACTAGACATCTAAGTTCACTTATGGGGATTTTGGATTTACATATTCAAGTTCTAATCACATATTTAGGATCATACGGTACTCAATTTCACTTTTGAATTGAAATTTTGAATTTTGACATTTCCAAGATTCTTGGAGGGATCTAAGTGTAAAGGGCAAAACTTCACTCGGGGTGCAAATAGAAATATGATTAGATGGAATCCGACAGAAAGACACCCTAATCACAATCCCAAACTTGGGATAAAAAATGATTCACATATTGGCGGAAAAAGTCACAGTCATACCTCACCGTTTGGACTTCCTAACTTCTAAGTTATCAAGAGTATGATACACTAAGACATGAACTAGCACTTTACCAAATTCCATGTTAACATGAATTTCTTTTGAAAACCTTGAATGAACCCAATAATACATAATTTGAATGCAATTGGGTACTAGAAAGATGGTGTAACTAAGTTTTGGGAAATAGTGATTTTTAACAAAGTTTTGGTACGAGTGTTTCTGAGTCTCCATCGGTTATAATTTTGAAACACGGGATTTATTGCATGGTTAATTGAATATTTCTCAATCGTATTGCATTTATGATAAATAACAAAAAAAGGTCCAACTGATTAGGTACTTTCATTAATTATAGGGAAATAGTGGACAACTTACACAACACCGATTAAACATTGATTGGAACCGATGCTTGAATTTCAAAATTACTCGAAATTTTAAAAATGACTAAATTAATTTTTTGGTCTCCAACATAGCATCTTATATCATACCATGTTTTATTCCCCAATTGCAAAACAACCCTCGTTTCGAACCCCACAAATTCAGAACAATTTGTTTGGTCCCCAAACGAGATTCCAGATGATTTTCAGGTAGACTAAATTATTTTTTTGGTCCCTAACATATGATCTTATACCATCTTTTGGTCCCCAAAACCACCTGAAAACCACCTTGAAAACCGTCTTGGGGACAAAACAAATCGTTCTGGATTTTTGGGGTACTGAACAAAAGTTGTTTTGTAATTGGGGACCAAAACATGGTATAAGACGCTATGTCGGGGAACAAAAAAATAATTTAGTCTTTAAAAATTTGTAGTATTTATTGGCGGGAAGTTAAAACAATTTGACGTTTTGGCCCCAAAGTTTTTCAGCCCTGATTTGAAAGAACAGGCACCGGTTATTTAAAACAAGGCATCGATGCTAAATGAAAGGGTTCTTATAAAAAATTGGTCGTCGGGATTAAGAAGCCTTACATAGCTGCTTTCACCGAATTTTAGTGATGGTTTTGGCTTGTGAGCACCGGGTTTTATACTACTGCTCCATACTTGGTCAATTTTTTGGCTTTCTAGCTCATGGGTTGGGAAACAAATACCTTGGCAGCCGTACGCAATTGCTTTTTGCAAAATTAGCACTGTTTTAACTGCACCTCGGCATCAGTGTTTTACCGGTGCTTTAAACTTAGAAAATTTTCTTATTTCCATAGCCTCGGGTTTAAGTAATTAAATATCAATGCAGCATTAAGCAGTTGCGCTTCATATCATAGGCACCGGTATGTCTTATTTCGTACCGGTGCTACTAACTTTAATATAAAAGGGGACTGATCATCTTCCCCACATAACGGTCCCCTTTTGTCTTCTCCCACCGCCTTCTCCGATCGGTTTTCCCACAATTTCCACCATTTTCCCACGATCTCCACCATTTATTCCAGCCACGTCCACCAAATACTCCTGATTCACAACCCTCTGCCATATAAAAACCCTAGAAAACCCATTTTATTATTTGCACTCTCAGTTTTTTTTCTCCATTTCGTACTTTTCTATGGAAAAGTCAGTGTGAATAGGTTTCAAAACGCAATTTGAAGAGGTATTCCATGATTCCACCATATTCTCTTTGGGTTGAACTTAGTAAAACTTACTATCAAATTGTATGTGTTCCATAAAATGTGTCAATGAATGGTTTTTAATGATTAATGTTGCTAGGTTATTTATTGTGCTATACAAAATTATGATGTTGTTCTAATGTTGATGTTGTAATGTTATAATGTTGTAGTGTTGTAGTGTTTTAATGTTGTGATGTTGTAATGTTGTAGTGTTGCGGTGTTATGATGTTGTAATGTTGTAGTATTGTAGTGTTGTGATGTTGTAGTGTTGTGATGAATTTATGTTGTAGTGTTGCGGTGTTGTCCATGTGTTGTTATTGCTATGTAATATTGTATTGTTGTAAGTTTGTATGTAATGTTGTGATGTTGATGTTTTAGTGCTTGTTTATTGTGATGTGTAGATGCCTCCAAAAGGTTAAAAGATGGATGAAAAAAGGAAGAGGCACGGTGACCCTCCTCCCAAACCAAAAATGTGGAGGACAAACAAATTGATGATGAAGGAAAGGAATAAAAGTTATCACCGATTGTTCCTCTAAAGATACAGTTTGAGGAAGATGGAGTGGATGCAACAGGTGTTCCCAAGGAGGGAATTCCAGAAGATGTTCCCGAGGAAGAACTTGAAGAAGAACTAATGGGTGACAGCAAGGATAAGCCCCATCAGGGTCCAAAGATTGATGACCTTACGAAAGCGGGGGGGATGTAATGGTAAGGCTTTCGACGAATTTGAGATAGGCAAGTACTATAGAGAACAAGGGACGGCTAAGTGCCAATCTGTTATGTTATCCAAGAAAAAGAACCCCATCCTGGTCGCATTCGAGGAGGTCGACGGTCTGCTAATTTGTACCAAGAATCGTAGCGCCTGGACTGCATATACCAATTACGCTTATAGAAGGCGCATCAGATTTGGTACGTGGATACACTGGCCCAACATACCAAAGGATGTTAAAGAGGAAGCATAGAAGGACATTAAGGTAATGATAAAATTTACATTACACAGTTAATCAATCAATAATTGTGAATATTAAAATATTTTGCTCATGTCTAAGAAATTTAATTCTACATACTCTTCCATCCCAAATGAGTTTTAAGTTCGAAACAGAGTTGACTGAGGAACAAATGGCAAGGTTGAGAAGGACTGTGCAGATTAAGGCTGGCGATGCACACCGCAATTGGAAAAGAAAGGTAGCAAACAAGTATATCTGGCTACTCCCTGATGGAAAAGTTCCTGAATACAAGGCCTGGGAAAAATACAAATGGATGGACGAGGAGGAATGGAAAAAATTTGAGGAACACCGGAAAACTGAGTGCATGCTAGTAAGTACAATTTATTCATTCTATTTATGGAAAATAGCACAATATCCTATTTTCATACTTACTAAGATGTTAATTGCATTATTTAATACATATAATTTTTAGAAAAAAGGGGAAAATAGAAAGAACTCAAAAGAAAAGAAGTATGTCCACCACACCGGCCCACATGGGAACATGGCGACGAGAGAAAAGTTGGTGGAGCAAAAGAAGGAGAAAGAGATGAAGAAGCTTAGGGGCCTCCGATACACGAAGCAGGAGGCCGAGGAGGAAATAAAGTTAAAGGAATTCAAACCTGATAGATCCCTAGTGTACTTGGAGTTGAATAGCGGAAAAATAAGGACTACACAACCCCGGAAGTGAAGGCCATAGCAGCCGACTTTGTAAGTATACGTTCTCATCATTTTTCAATTTTTCCATTTTCAATCAACTGTAATTTTCAATACATGATGACATGAACCACAATTGAAGTTGAATGAGGAAAAAGAGAAGGGAACTCTAATCTTGGGTCCGAGTGAGGACATATTGATAAGAGCGACTAGGAAGAAGGATCACATGGGGCGGTATAGAGGTACCGAATTCCAACATCCCACGGTTGTTGATATCCTCAGATTATCATGAAGCAAATGCAGCAGTAGCTCCTTATCCCAGAAAAAGCCCGCCAAAGAAGCCTCCATTGATCAGCCAATTGTGAAGACAATGGTCTCGTACTTAGAGCAGTTCGTGAAGAGTATAGATGCAGCTGGGGGGTAGACATTCCCGAGGGCCTAGCGGACCCTATGACCTTCAATGAGAATGCAATGTTTGGTGGTATATCCCCCCCAGCGATGGAGAAGCATATGAGAAGGTAAATATTCGTTACACAATTAAAGTACATAGCATAATGCTTTTTCCAATTTCATTTCTAGCTAACTGTTACAAAGGCAAACAAAGCTCTCATGTCATATGCAACATGACACTGAGTTGGTCACTCTATACATCAAGGTCATTGAGGGAGAGAGGATAATTGTTGCACGAGCTTAGCTCTAAAAATCAAGGTATCCGGAGAAAGTACATGGACCATTAGCTCGCATTTGGGTGACTTGGCTAGTCCACCATCCAAGAGCTGGGTTACCTTCTACCAACCACCAATTCAGTGACGTGGGGGATGCTTTGTGGAGTGTGATAGACTGGCCGCTGATTTTGGTCACATTCAGGGTTGATGCTCAGATAGAAGATATTGAGGAGGGCAAACCATAGACAAATAAGTTTTACTGTGTGAATATGAGCGAAAATGAGGTAATAAAATCTAGTAACATATCAATATTAACATTGACTAATGTTTTTTTAGATAATCAGTGTAATTGTTTAAATTTCCTGCACAGGAATCCACCCATACAAATTCTAGATCAAATAACACATTCCTTCCCGCGTACATTAGAGACCTCTGAAACAAGTATTTTGCCCAAACAAAAGTCACTAGTACTTTATATCTTACATTATGAAGTTGCCTAAATTTTTTTCAATTACATAATTTCATATTGTCAACAAGCGCCTGTTCGTGGCATATCCGAGCATGGGGATGTACATCACGTACCACAATGACCTACTTAAGACCATGCAACAGTCGGGTTTGGTGGGTTTATTTCCAGGGTACAGACCGAGATTATTTTCCAAGCCGAATAAATTGGGATTATTTATTGATAGCTTGGTGGAGTTCGGGGTGGCAAACCTACGAGGAATGGCATGGCAAGAAAGCTCTTGGATAGATGTCTGGATGAGGTAAGATTGACATGTTCACAATTTCTTAATGAATTTGTAGACGTAAATGTTTCAGATATTAAATATTTTTATTTGTGACATCACCACTGGGATCAAGTCTTTGAAACCAACAATGGACGCATCTAATTATTACAGTGTTGTATGGGAGGATACTCCACAGAAATAAAGCATACGGAGGTCGAATATCACGCTCAAGCCATTCTCTCAACCATGCTCATTGTTGAAGCCCTGGTTTATGTGGTGCCATTTATTAAGATGTAAGTGGCACTTTATAACATTTCACATTCTTCATATGACTAAATTTTCATTCCTGACATACACTCTTTTGAAAACAGTGAACATTGGTACTTAATACTCTTGTGTCCTAGTACGGAAGACATTTTTACCCTTGACTCGATAACTAGAGGGATAAAGCCAAAGAACATTAATGAAAACAAAATCATTGCTAGGTACGTACATTCATTTATGCAGTGTAAATTTGAACGACTTAAACTATGAGTTCACAAACATTTATAAGTTCAACATTATTAAAATTGCATGCGAATATCAAAGGCATAATTTGAAGGTGGAACCCCATCCCGACTACACATGGAGAATCACAAACACGATGTAAGTCGTACAATCCAACAGTCCCTTCGTATCCACCATTATTCAGTTGTAAGTCATACAATTACGTTTAACGTGATATTTCCATTGCAGTACCAAAGGCAATAGAGTGGTTGGGAATGCAGATATTACATCCTCCTCTTCATGGAAGAGTTTGTGCTCAAGCACACCACTACAGATGTTGTACATGTTTGTCAACACGTTTCAAATGACCCATTTCTTATTTTTACTTACTAAATACTTTTGTGTATTAACTCATTTGCTTGTTTTAAACACAGCATCTATTTCCCAAAAACCAGGGTTCATTCAGTGATAATGAGATATTATCCATAGCCGATAGATGGTTTCAGATTTTGGTGGACACGTATTCCAAAGAGTGCAAGACTTCAATGGAAATTGAAAATTTTCTCCAAGTGTTGAAATTCAAATTCTTTTACTGTTTTTCTTGAGATTTGTCAATTGATTGATTATGTTCCTTCACAATCGTATTTAGTTTTTTCATTAGTTCTTTACTCCATTCAAATTTTTATTCTTGTTTATGGATTGTTGTTGGATGTTGTCTTATACTTCAATCATAGTTGCATGGGTTTCGATCTGGTTGGGCAGGGAAAAAATTAAATGAATTATTACAAAATAAATATAAAACTAGCACCGGTCAAAATCCCCCATACCGGTGCTAGATAATGGTAATCAATATCAAAATAATGGCACCCCTTTCTGACAAAACATAACGGTGATGGAAATTCAAAAATATTTCAACTCTAGCACCATTTCTATATTGAACTGGTGATGAAAATATTGGCCAACGTTTCATAATAAAAGAGCATCGGTGTTGTACAAGTGGTGTTGTAACTTACTATACAACAACGATTTGATACTACCGGTGCTTGTTATGAGGTCAAAGCTCCTCCAAACCAATCCTAGCACTGATACTGATAACTGATGCTCACATAATCGTAACTGATGCTAGTTTTACATGTGTCGGCTCCGATTTTAAATACCAGTGCCATACTAACTACATTTGAGCACTATCCTACTTAGGCACTGGTCAGCAGGAGGCATGAAGGATCGGTGGCATAGCCCCCAGCAACCGGTGCCATAGGGAGGTCCCTGCAGTAGTGTAATATGCGAGGCTCAATTAGGGGTTTTCGGTCTTTGATTTTGAACGAATCCCAATATGCTTATTATGTGGATTGTTTTCCCCATCAACTCCAGTTGGTTCTTGTTGTTGTTTCTCAAAATAATTGTAACTGTAGTTGGTTTTTTGTTGATGTGCTTGAGCCATTATTGAGTTTTGTGGGAGGTTCACCTAGGAGGACATAATTTCTACAACAAAGACAGGTTGAGCATGTGGCAGAGGTATAATCTGCAGGTGAATAGTATCGTGGACCTGTTTGAATCAAGAGTTTGGTTTGTGTAGGCTCGGTGACACTCGTTGGGGACCTCTTTTTAACATTATTGTGAATATTATTGAGTTGTATCCCACAATTCTTGAGTCACTCGATGATATTGGATAAGTTTGTGATGGTTCTAATTTGAACAAATGTGAATCACTTTTACAGATGTTGAGGCCATTTGATTTCATCTTTTTGGCACATTTGATGATGTCTATATTTGGGATTACTAATGACTTGAATATGGAATTACAGAAGAGAGATCAAGATATTGTGAATGCTATGAACTTGGTTAATGTGACTAAGAGAAGCTTGCAAGCCTTTAGAGATGGTGGATGGGATTTTTACATGGAGAAAGTAACATCATTTACGAGTAAGTTTGACATTGAGATTCCTAACATAGAGGGCACTTATGTTGGGCCTGGAAGGAGGAGTACACAAGGTAAAAGGTCACAAGCTGCAATTATTCACCGTTTTCGATTGAATGTTTTTATGAGTGTACTTGATTTACTCTTGTCAGAACTTGAGAATCAATTCCCAGAGGTAACAAAGAGAATACTTATATGTATGTCTTGTTTTCATCCAGCTAATCTATTTTCTTCTTTTGACAAGAGTAAATTACTTGAACTTGCTCAATTATATCCTAGTGAATTTCCAAGTACTGAATTGGCACAACTTGGGCATTCACTTGAAAATTTCATGACACGTGTTAGAGATGATGAGAGATTTTGGAATTTAAAGACCCTTAGTGAGCTTTCCATTAAACTTGATCAAACACGGAAGCATGAAACCATTTTGAATGTTTACTTGCATTTGAAGTTGGTGTTGCTTCTTCCTGTGGTGATGGCAACGGTTGAAAGAGCATTTTCTACCATGTCGATTGTAAAAAATAGACTGTGGAATAGTGTGGGAGATAGACTTTTGAATGGTTGTTTAGTTACTTATCTTGTGAAGGATTTGTTGTTGAATGTTGTCATGGATGATCTTGTAGCTAAATTTCAGAATATAAAAACTCGGCGTGAGTAAATTTAATAAACTAGTTATACGTATAACATTATTACGACATTATTTCTCATTTGTTATATATATATATATTTATTTATTTATTTTAATATTAAATGATGGTCCACCATTTTATTATTCCTAACTCCGCTGATACTACCAAATATTATTTGTCTTCAAAATCACTCGCAATTACCTCAAATATTCCATGCCAATTAATCAAACTAATCATTTTTAGTAAATTGTACGTATGCACGCTAATGGCTGCTTAGTGGAATTGATGAAGACGGATGGGTCAAAATTTTGTTGAAAAATAGATATTCCCTCTGTCTCAAATTAAACTGCACACTTTTTGGTCAATTTTGTCAAATCATATTTAACCATCAATAACATTAAATATGTATATTATTAGTGTATTAAAATTTAATATTTAAAAATTATATGATGCAAAGAATCTAACAATTACTCACGTGATGGGATTGGTTCATATATACTAACTCAAATATATAATTAAATGTGTAAAGAAAAAGTTGATAAAAAAAACATGTGGAGTTTGGTGCGAGATAGAGATAGTAAAGAAAAACCATTTGCTTTATTCATGACCTTTCTCCTGTTAGAGACAGGTCTTTTCTCGGTTCATCTACATGTACAATTACTACGTGAAAGGATGCATCTTATGTGCTACAATTTTCTTTTCCAGTTTGACCCAGATTTTGACCACACGATATCCCAATTCAGGGTTACGTTCTTAGTGTTCTATTTTGTTGATCACTAGATTCACACTACAACAGTGCTACCTCGATCAAGCAAGAATGGAAGTGGGGTTGGAAATTGATTAAATCTAATTTAGTGAAAAATCAATTATCTAATCCGGATCTTATGTATGTATTTAATTCGAATCTATCTAAGAGTTTAGATTACCTTTGAAGCGTGATTTACCGTTGAATTCAATCAACTACGGAGACGAGAATCCCATATGTGGTTCCTCTATACGTATTCACACAGCAAGATCGGATCACTTACACTGCCATCAGCTTAGAACGTTGATTAGCAAGCAAAGACCCAATCTTTTTCTTCTCTTTACAGTGAGGTTTATTTTCTGAGAACTGTTGGATTGGTTTCTTGTTTCTGCCATCTGTAACGGCCTGGGTTCTAATGCTGTATTTTTTGAACATTTCTGTAAAAATATCTATTTATACATAATGGTCATTATCCAATAAACCTAATCCAAGTCAATCTGGGCCTAGCCCAATTAGACTTAATGTGTTCTAAACTCAATTCTCACATAAATACAATCTCGGCTCCTAGCTCAACAGTTATTTCTTTTATCCATTTTTATGCCTTGTGTGTGACCTATAGGTTCAGCCATAATAAGCTGCAAGCCCAATATAATTGATGCTAGCTGATCGAAAGCAGTTTCCAGCTAAACATTCCGATCACTCAAAATAACTGAATTAATTATCTCTGTAATTAATACTTCAACTATATATGAAAAATGCACATTGACTGAAGGACACTATTTCAACAATCTCCCACTTGTCCTTTAGAACAAGTGTGCATTTGTATTCCTTTGTCACTGAATGTCTTCATCTAAACATAAGGTAAGATAACGTGTCATCCTAATCAAGTTCAAATGCACTTTTCGAATTCCCGAGTTTAACTGTTGAGACAGATGATTAATCCTTAATCCATCTGAGCACGGTCATGCATTTTACAGTCCCAACTCTCTGAGAGGCCCATAAGACAACAATCTTATGTAAATGAGAGGACAATCCCACTCTTGTACATTCAAGTTTTCTCCACTCAATTTACGACAACCTAAGAACTGCCTTTATAGTCTCCTTTTACGGTGCAACATTTGATAGCCTCAAGGTACACCGCAAACACTGAATTACTTAGGTATGAGGAATACAATCCAGTAGTCAATGAGACATACTTATGATATTATAAATATCTCAAAGTATTCTTGTGGCGGGTTTATCCAATAAAAGTTCCCAACTTGCAACCATGCAATCAATTCATGACATCCCACATTCTTCAGCCCATGAAACAACACTGTGAATCAACTTGCAAACTAGTTTTCTTCATTCATGAGTGTCCACTCTCAATGACCTAAACTATGGACACAATCAATCTTACACTCCAGTTCACTAAATAGGGTTTCATTATCCAATACATATTCTTGATAACCAATTTGGAGATGTAAATTAATTTTGGACTTTCATTTAACACTAAAACAAGTTAAATGAATATGAAATATTGAGTTCATAATATGTTAAACGGTTCAATCTTCGATGTCTAAAATTACAAAATTATGATAACTAGAACATCACGGAAATCACAGCCAATATCCAAAGTGCTAGATTCCTAACACAAATGTGTGAGCCCTAAGCTCCATCTATGGAAAAGGTTTAGATTTCGGATCGACAATTGTCATCCTTTCTCACTTGCATATAACAACTTCCCCATTCTTGATATATTCTCAAAGAATACGAAATTTTTGAGTACAAATTTGAACTCATTGGGTTCCCTTGGCTCAAGCGATTACTCTACCATTTACTCAACAAAGAGTCACCAAGTCGGCTAAGACAGGGACCACATCAAGTTCAATGATGAATATCCTAATTCAAACACCTTCCTATGCATCTTCCAAAGCAGCAATGTACTCAGGTTCAATTGTAAAATAAAACAACAATGATTTACTTATCATTTTTCACAACTAACTCATTTTCAATATAGACTCAATAATATATCTTTAGTCCATTTCAGGCACTAAAACATTTTCATGGCCGCACACCAATGCGCCTCACCTTAGTCTATGTTATATCTCACTGTCGTGCTCTAAGAATATGAGACATAACTGTGAATACATGTCATAACATACATGATAGACTATGTGTCCATTTTAGATGGTTATTTTAAACTTTTTAGGATTAGGTTTTGTGCAATTTTGTGCTCTACATGTGGCATTTTGCCTTGAAATCATCTAAGGAGGGATAAAGGCGGCTTTGACGTTTTTATCACTTTTTAGATGATTTTGTGTGACAAGGTGATTTGTTTGAAGACTTTGAAGATTTGAAGACTTTGAAGATTTATCTTTGAAGATTTGAAGATTTGAAGACCTTTACATTTGAGCTTTGTGAAGATTTGAAGAAGTGAAGAGATGAAGAAAGGAGAGCAAAGCAACGAATGAATGATGATCCAGGGTTCTCAGAATTTTCCGAGAAGAATCAGCCCTCAAGAGTGGCACCATTGGATTCCTCTTCTCGAGCACTATAAAATAGACTACAAGAACTCCGGAAACGGATCAACGGTTCACCCGGAGGAAGCAAAACAAAACAGGGCTGGATTTCACTGCTGGTCGCGACTCGCGATGGAACTGGTCGCGACTCGCGACGACAGCGCGAATCCAGCTCTGCAGCAGCGTTTTTTCCCCCTTTTTTCTTCCACTATAAATACCTCTTCACCCCTTCTTCTCCACAGCTTTTGGCCCCTGTTTTGGGCCAAAACCCTAGGTTTTATCTTCTTGTTTTCTTAGTTTCTATGTCTTTTGTTGTTCTAGAGTAGTTTTTGTACTTGGGAGCAAGGATTGAAGGTTCCATTTCTATGTAGTAAGGAGCATTTATATCTATCTATTTGGTGTTTTTGCTATTGTGCTTTTATTGTGCTTGAATGTTAATTGTTGATGCCATTGATGTTGTTGAAAGCTTGAATGAAATACTTGTATGAATTGCTAGCTAGGGTTTGGGGGATTTGGGTTAATTTCCCCCTTTTCTTGTTAGGAATGTATGAGTATGATTTAGGGCTTTTGATTGTGTTGATGGATTGATAATGTGCTAGACGAATGTGATTAATGTCGAACTCTTCGTCATGTTCGTTTGTGTAGCAAACGAGAGAGTTATATGCTCTTGGATGAATGTGCGTTGTACGTTCATCCAATCTCGTGTAATTGCATGAATTGGTTAAATGCTTAGTCACGGTGTAGTGGTCATAAGCATTGCCAAGCTTGTTGGTTCTTCGTGATTAAATGCCACCAATGATACCTTGAGTCGTGGTCGCGACAACGGGAGTCATTGGTGAGGTTTGACGAGAGATGTCGAACTCACTCTTGCAAACTACGAACTAAGAAGGATAGGAGTTTAGTCTCCACAACAAGTAGTTGAAGTATTGAATAGATGATTTTAACTCATCGTTGAAGCATTTTTTATTTAGCATTTGTGTATTCTTGATGGTGTGTTTCACTTCACTTGTGCCATGAGTTGCTTGAGCATAGGGAGTGCTTGTATGATTGAATTGGTTAGGTGTTAGGAACGTGACGAATTCCGTAGCTCCTTTGCATGAAAATCTATGAGCGTGAACTTAGAACTTCTTGTGCATAACGTGTTGTGATTCTTGCTAGATGGGTATGTTGATGTTGAATCATGTAATGCTATATGATAGAATGAGTGAATGATTCAATGACCTACGTTAGATTTGGAAGTGGATATCCATTGCCCCCAAGGCTTTATCTTTGTAGTTTAAAACCCCTTTTCTTAGTTTTGTTTGATGATTAGCATAGTCCCTTGACCTTGCTAGTTATCTTGTCTTTTTACTTTCGTAACTTAGGAACAACCAACCAACCCCCCCCCCCCCATTTACATGCTTTTATGTGTGTGTATATATATCTACTCCTAGCCTAATATCAACCATTGTGTGCTTAGACGCTTAGGAAGATCCCTCTTCTCCTTGGACGACCCCGATTTACCGCTATCTACCTAGTTGTAGAAAGTAAGGAAAAAGGGCTTACAAATATTCTTTTGCATAGGGGGCGCGACGACCGCCCGCTATCATAGACTCTATTGCATATGCATAAGAAATCATACTCATTCTCTTTTTCTCATCGTATTTCGATAAATGTCGAGTCTTGCTAAGAGTTATGCCATGAATCATGGGTAGAAAATCCTTTACAATATTTCTTATTGAACCTTATCAAACACCTTATCTAGTAAGTGTTATATCTAAGGTCAATCATCTTATTTGATCTACCTGTGTAGGTCTTGATGGCCAAGATGTACTTTACCTCTCCTAAGTCATTCATTGCAAAACACTTTTTGAACTAAGTCTTCACAGACTCCATCTTTGGTTAGTCATTTCCAATGTCATCGACATAGAGGAAAAGGGATTAAATCTTGCTCTAACTAACCATCTTGTATACACAAGATTCCATGACATTTCTCTGAATGCCAATCTCTTAATTGCTTAATTGAAATGTATACGCCAACTCCTTGATACTTACTTCAATCCATAAATGGACCTCTAAAGCTCGTATATTTTTCCAGCTATTTTCGCCAATAAAACCATTAGATTGTGTTGCATACACATCTTTTTCCAAAATCCAAATAAAAAAGGCGGTTATAACCTCCATTTGCCAGATCTCAAAATCAAAATGAGCTGTAATTGCAAGGAAAATTCAAATAGACTTAGGCATTCCAACTGGAGTAAAGGTCTTATCACAATCCATCATGTGGACTTGTTTATACCCATTGACTACCAGTCTAGCCTTGAAAATATAAATGCCTGGTTTCATTTTGAAGGCCATTATTTTATTCTTAACCTTTTAGTAATCCAACCAAATCCAAAATTAGGTTTCATACATACAGTCTATTCCAAATTTCATGGCCTTAAGCCACTTTGGGGAGTTAGGGCATGTCAAAGCATAACTTTAAGTCACGGTTTCATCACTTTGTAAAAGTATGATTTCATAGTTTTCAGTCACAAGGACATAAATGTACCTTCTTCCAAATCCTATACCTTTCTGACCAACTTGGGACATGAGCATTTTCAGTAGTCTCTAAGAATTTTCCCATTTTCATCTTCACCACTTAACATGAAGGGATTGATGTTTTCAGAACTGATTGTTGCTTACTGATGTGTCCATTTTAGGCGCATTATTTAGTAGTATTTAGGATCACTTTTGTGCTCTTTTATTATCGAGAGCTTGTGTTTTACCTTGAAATTCACTTAGGAGAGGTAAAAGCAACTTTGTACTCTTTTACCTCTTTTAAGTGGATTTTGTGTGACAAGGGAAGAACACGGAACCAACGAAGACCGGAAGACATTGAAGACTATACTTTCGAAGACTTTTGGATACTCACTTCGAAGACATGAAGACCGGAGGCCGTTGAAGACCATTTTGGAGCTGTTGAAGACTTGAAGAGTGAGAGGGATGGCTATGAAGAAGACAAAGAAACAATGCAAAACTGTGGCTGCCGTCGCGACACCATCGCGAGTCGCGACCTCGCGACCAACGGGCGGCCAGAAATCATTCTTATTTTCTTTGCACTATAAATACCATCTCTTTCCCTCTTCTTCTCCAGCTTTTCCAGCCCGCGTTTTCTCTGGTTTTGGGCGACAATTTTAGGTTTTTCTTCTTCTTTCTTTTCTTAGCTTTCTCTTAGTTTGATTATGTCTTTTGTTGTTGTTCTAGAGTAGTTCTTGTTCTTGGGAGCAAAGGATTGAAGCTTCCACTATCTATGTAGCAAGAACTCATTTCTATATATCTATTTGATGTTTTTGCTATTGTGCAATTAGTGTGCTTTGAATGCTAATTGTTGATTGCATTGATGTTGTTGGGAGCTTGATGATATGAATGCTTGTATGAATTGATAGCTAGGGTTTGGGGGATTTGGGTTGATTTCCCCCCTGTTCTTGTTAGTAATGTATGAGTGTGAATTAGAACTTTTGATTGTGTTAGTGTGTTGACAATGTGCTAGGCGAATGTGATTGATGTCGAACTCTTCGTCATGTTCGTTTGTGTAGGAAACGAGAGAGTCATATGCTCGCGGATGAATGTGCGTTGCACGTTCATCCAATCTCGTGTAATTGCATGAATTGGTTCAATGCCTAGTCACGGTGTAGTGGTCATAGGCATTGCCAAGCTTGTTGGTCCTTCGTGCTAAATGCCACCAATGACACCTTGAGTCGTGGTCGTGACTCGGGAGTCATTGGTGAGGTTTGACGAGAGATGTCGAACTCACTCTCGCAAACTACGAACTAAGAAGGATAGGAGTTCAGTCTCCACGACAAGTAGTTGAAGTATTGAATAGGTGATTTAAACTCATTCTTGAAGCATTTGTTGTTTGGCGTTTGTGTATTCTTGACGGTGTGTTTCACTGCATGTGTGCCATGAGTGGTTTGAGCATAGGGAGTGCTTGTGTGGTCGAATTGCTTAGGTGTAGGAACGTGATGAATTCCGTAGCACCTTTGTATGAAGATCTACGAGCATGAACTTAGAACTCCTTGTGATGTGTGTGTTGTGGTACTTGCTAGATGGGGTGTGTGAGCGTTGGGTCATGAATGCTATATGATGGAATGTGTGAATGATTCGATGAACTACATTAGATATGGAAGTGGATATCCGTTGCCCCCAAGGCATTTTACTTTTGTAGTTTAAAACCCCTTTTCTTTAGTTTCGTTTGATGATTAGCATAGTCACTTGACGTTGCTAGTTATCCTGTCTTTTTACTTTCGTAACTTAGGAACCAACCAACCTACCAAACCCCCCCCCTTTACATTGCTTTTAAGTGTGTGTAAATATAGTTACTCCTAGCCTAGTATATCAACCATTTGTGTGCTTAGACGCTTAGGAAGATCCCTCTTCTCATTGGACGACCCCGATTTACCACTATCTACCTAGCTGTAGAAAGTAAGCATTTAGGGCTTATAAATTATCTTTTGGCGCGCGGGCGCGACGACCGCCCGCGCCTGTCACTTACCTCAAAACTTATTGAAGTTTAAATTCCTCCCACTTGTCATTTTGGAAAGATGATACTTCTCTAAAAGGACACATTCTCGAGCAATAAAACAAAATTCTCAGAATGCGGTAAAAGTAATGCCCATTTATCTCTTTGGATGTCCCACAAAGAGACATTGACCAGGCTTCGTGCAAGCTCACTGGGAAACCTCGTTTCACATATGCTTTTCTAATTCAAATATTTAAGAGGAAAGACATTCAAGGAACCCTTCCTTGAATATCCCATATGTTGTCTTTACTAACTCATTAGATAATGACTGGTTCAATGTGAACACTACCATTTTAGAAGAGCATGTCACTCATAAGAAGACCGGAAGACTGGCTTAACCTATCATTGAACTAACCATATCCAATAAGGTATCATTTATCCTTGCGGACACACCATTCATTAAGGTGTTCCTACAAGATTCAATTATGAATGAATGTCACATTCTCTCTGATGGTCAACAAATTCCTGACTCAAAAATTCACCACATCAATCCAATTGAAGTGTTTCAATTTTCTTTCCAAGTATATTCTAAACTTCATTCTGAAATAAAATTTCAAAAGAATCAGACTTGCCACACATCAAGCAGATATCAAACAGACAACTACATCCACTCAAATCGCTGATAAAGCTAATGAATTCATGAATCCACCTCTTGCAATTGAACAAATTTTGGTCTACAAAACACTTTGTTAGTAAGACCTAAAAGTTCACTTGATCCATCATCCATCACTATGAAGGGTGATTTTGTCATTTTGCCATTACAATATTTGCAGGTCTCAATCGACTCCAAGTCAAATGATTCCACAGTACCCTCTCGTTGGAGTCACTTTATGTTCATGTGGCCAAATCAACAATTCCAAAGGTACTCTGGACTCGAATATTTTTTTTAGCCCTTTTGATATTTACGCCATAAACTTGTTCATCCATATCAAGCAAATCAAAAAAAGTTGTCTAATTTTGCAACACCACAAAAAATCTATTTAAAATGGAACAACCATTGCTCCTATTACACTGGAAACCTCCTGTGTCCAACATAGAAATGGTAAATGTGTTACAGTAACACTTAGATCAAATAACTATTATATGACCCAATTTAAGCCCGAAAGACACAGATAAACTATAAGTTCCTACCGTCAATGGAGCAATCCTTGCTTCATTTCCCTTGTGTAGGTTGACTTCCCATTGAGCTTAACTCCTACTTTGATCTCTCCACATTTTTGAAATTGTGAGAAACACATGTGGTATCCAATACCCATAAGTAGAGTTATTAGCGATAGAGACTGTCTATCACATATAACCACAATGTCACCTACTCGCCCATTCTCTATCCTCTAAGAACTAGGGGCAATATCCTTTTTAATGGTATGTGTCATTGAAGTAGAAGTATTGGGACATATCAGACTTTACACCTTTCTGCTTCCTAACAGTATGTTGAGTCCTATGCACATGGGTACTATAGTTACCCTTGCCCTGTCCCACTTCTTCATTTTTACATTTATGATTCAGATCTCATTCACTTCTTCACCAATAAAACTTTGTTCCTGGTCTCAAAATTGACACTTAACTCAGCGTACATCCAATATACTACCTATCTCTTTTTACCTCGATATCTGAGTACTCCTCACTGATATCGACGAACAAACCGAAACTGACATGTAGACCCCTTTCATTAAGTCTACCCGCACTTGTCCCAAGATTAGAAGTGCCAGTATTGCTTTGGTAAAATCTCTCACTAGTGATCGAGGGCTTAATAAGTGTTCTTGTTTCAGAAAGGAAAATTTTTGCTCATTATTTCTTTTGGGACCGTGGTATGTTATGTTGGTTTGATCATTAGTGAACTAATTTCATAATTATCCCACAAACATAAACCAATCACATGCATTTATAATATAAATCAATAAATAAATGCGATAAATAAATTCATCTAAAGTGATCCTAGTATAACTCTCTAATCTTGACAAAATCTTCATCTTGTTTACTGGATCCCATCCTTCAATCTTGTCATCGAACTTACAATTTATTTCAATTTAAATAATAAAACTAAAAATAAATTTACAACAAAGCAATAAATGGCACGCAAACCATATTTAATTAAAAATAACTAAAAAAATGGTACGCAAGCCGTATTTAAATATCTAGTTGGGCTATACTAGTCACTTATTACCTTACACTTTGAATCCAATTCATTTCTAAAATGAATGCCCAATTATATATAAAATAAATTGGGATAAATTACATAATTAATCATGCAATTAACCATACAAAAATAATAAAGTTAACTAATTTATAAAATTATTAACCTAAATTATTTTCTTTTTCCATATTTAAATATCTAAATTATTAAAGAACTTAATATATTAGGCAGTCCATATTCCAATAAGAATTAAGTTAACTAATTTGTAAAAATATTAACGTTAATCATTACTCTTTGCCATATTTAATAATTCTAAATTATTAAGAAAGTAGGTATATTTGAGAATATGTGTTCCAAAAAAATAATTAAGGTCACTAAATTATCTAATTATTAACCTTAAGACTAAATTGTTTTTTTGATCCCCTACAAAGTATCTTTTACCAACTTTTGGTCCTCATTTGCAAAATAACCCTTATACGGTACCCAACAAATTCAAAACAAATTTTTTTGGTCCGCAAAGGTGGTTTTCAGGGAAAGTCAACGGTAAAATTGGTCAAAATTTGTACAATGACCATTAAAAAAATTAAAAATAAAAAGAAAAATTTTTTCAGGAGGCTCGAGGCAGGAGGTTCGAGGGGTCATGACTCGAGAGCTCGAGGGCACGAGGCAGGAGGTTCGAGGTCTCGAGGTGAGTTAGGAGGCTCGAGGTAGGAGGTTCGAGGGCTCAGGATGAGGTCAAAAATCTAAAAATTTTAAAATTAATATTTTTTAATTGAAAATATTTTTAATTAGTAAAATTACAATTATACCCATGACTATACCGAAAAATTATTTAGTCTTACTTGAAAACCACCTTAGGGGACCAAAAAAATTGTTTTGAATTTGTTGGGTACCATCAGAGGGTTGTTTTACAAATGGGGACCAAAATATGGTAAAAGATACTTTGTAGGGGACCAAAAAAATAATTTCGTCTAACCTTAATTATTACCACCTAATATTATATTATTTTAAATAAATAAAATAATTATAATTTAATAATCAAGCACATCCAATGCCTTAATTAATTATACTTTTGTTCATATATAATTTTAATTTTTAAAATTAAAACTATTCCCACTCAGAAAGTAAATTAAAAAGAAAATGGCCCACTGAGCCTAGCCCAGTCCAACCCAATTCAGATTTAAAATTAATTTAATTTAACATTAATTTAAATTTTACTTTTATTTTAAAAAAACATTTGGACCAACCCACTTCGATTTAACTCAGACAAGACCATAAAATCAGGCCTGGTCAAAACCGATCGGACAGACCAAGCTGGTCCTCAAGTGGCCCATCGCACACAGCCCAACAACTTCCCATTTTGGCCCTGGACAATTATTAAATTGGCCCAGCCAATTAATCAATCAATGAACCCAGCCAAAATAAACTTCCACCTAGAGTTTACTCTAGGTTTCGACAGCCGCCACTACAGTACCGCCGCATAATGAATAGTGTTTCCGACTGTGATTAGTAATTTTGGCCTTGAACAGTAATTTTTTTTAAATAATAAAAAATAATAAATTTCTTAGTGAATTTAAATCAAATTAAATTATCCAATAATTAATTTCATTAAAAGATGAACATGAATCTAAACATCTTGTGATCAAGTTAAAACATGCAAGAGGCTCTCAATTATCTAATCCCGGATCTCATGCATGTATTTAATTCGAATCTATTTAAGAGTTTAGATTACCTTTAAAGTGTGCTTTACCGTTGAATTCAATCAACTACGGAGACGAGAATCTCATACGTGATTCCTTTATACGTATCTACACAGCTCGATCGGATCACCTACACCGCCATCAGTTTAGAACGTTGGTCAGCAAGCAAAGACCCTGTCTTTCTTCTTCTCTTTATGGTGAGGTTTATTTTCTTGTTTCTGCCGTCTGTAACAGCCAAGGTTCTAATGTTGTCTTTTATTAACATTCCTGTAAAAATATCTATTCATACAGAATGGTCATTATCCAAGAAACTCTAATCCAAGTCAATCTAGGCCTAGCCCAATTAGATTAATGAGTTCTAAACTCAATTCTCATATAAATACTATCTGGGCTCCTAGCCCAATAGTTATTTCTTTTATCCAATTTCATGCCTTGTGTGTGACCCTATATGTTTAGTCATAATAAGCTGCAAGCCCAATATAATTTATGCAAGCTAATCGAAAGCGGTTTCCAGCTAAACATTTCGATCACTCAAAATAACTGAATTAATTATCTCCATAATTAATCCTCAAACTATATATGAAAAATGCACATTGACTGAAGTACACTATTCCAACAGGGGTTTCACTACTCGAGGTACCCCCTGAAGCACCAGTCCCCTGATCCTATGGCACCGGTATTTGGGTGCCCAGCAAACCAGTGCTTAAGCAAGGTGGTGTCAAATGTAGTTAGTGTGGCACCGATATGTAAAATTGGTGCTGATAAATGTAAGTTCTAGCACCATTTCTAATCCGTAAGCACCGGTTATCAAAATCGGAGCTAGGATTTGTGTAGAGGTTCTTTGCCTTCATTACAAGCACCGGTACTGTAAAACCGATGTTGTATATTAAGTTACAGCACCGCAATTACAACACCGGTGCTCTTTCATTATAATATGTTGGCCAATATTTTCAGCACCGGTACAATATAGGAATAGTGCTGGAGTTGAAAAGTTTTAAATTTCTAGCACCGGCATGTATTTTCAGAAAGTGATGCTATAATTTTGGTTTGGATTACCATGATATAGCACCAGTATGGTTGATCTTGACCAATGCTAGTTTTATTCAAATTTTGCAATATTGAATTTAATTTCTCACAGCACAACTGGATCGAATCCTGGGCAACGCCGATTGAAGTTTTAGACAACAGCCAACAACAATCCACAATCCATATTAAAATTTTGAATGGAGTGAAAAATGAATGAAAATATGAATATGAATATGAATCTGTAAACATAATAAATAAATAACCAACATTTTTATCCAAGGAAAAATAGTTCAAGAATTTGAATTTCTAAACTTGAAGAAACTTCCCAATGACCATTGAAGTCCTGCAATCTTTGGAATAACTGTCCACCCAAAATCTGACTCCGTCTCTTGGCTACAGATAATAACTCCTTGTCACTATATGATCCTTATTTTTGGGGAAACAACTATTGCATTGAAAAAAAATAGCAAATGAGTAAATACATGAAAGTATGGCTCTTTGAAATTTGTCAACAAACCTGTACAATATTTGTAGAGGTTTGCTTGAGCACAAACTCTTCCATGAAAAGGAGAACGTAATATCTTCATTCCCAACCACTCTATTGCCTTCGGTATTGCAACAGAAAGATGACGTTAAATGTAATTATAAGGCTTACAACCGAATAATGGTGGATACGAAGGGATTGTTAGATTGTAAGGCTTACATCAATGTTTTTGATTCTCCATATGTAGTCTATAGGGGGTTCCACATTCAACTTCCGCGAGTGTCATTCGCATGCAATCTTGGTGATATTGAACTTATAAATTTTAGTGAACTCAAAGTTTAAAATTTTCAAATTAACACCGCTGAAATGAATACACATACCTAGCAATGATTTTGTTTTCATTAATGTTCTTTGCCTTTATCCGTCCAGTTATCGAGTCAAGGGTAAAAACTTCCTCTGTACTAGGACAGATGAGTATTAAGTACTAATGATCGTTGTTATCAAAAGAATGTATGTTATGAAATGAAATTTAGTCCTATGAAGAATTTGAAATATTATAAAGTGGCACTTACATTTTGATATAGGGCACCACATACACCAGGGCTTCAGCAGCGAGCATGTTTGAGAGAATGGCTTGAGCACGACATTCAACCTGCGCATCATTTATTTCAATGGAGTATCCTCCCATGCAGAACGGAACAAATTGGATGCATCCATTGTTGGTTTCAAAGACTTGATCGCAGAGGTGACTTCACAAATTTAAAAAGTTAATACTTGAAACATATAAATGTAAAACGTCATTAAATTTTTTTTTGAACAATTCAATCTTACCTCATTCAACCATCTATCCAAGAGTATGATAGCCATATCATTCCTCTTAGGTTGCCAAGCTTGGACCCGAACTCCACCAAGCTATCAATAAATAATCTTGATTTATGCGGTCTAGAAAATAAGCTCGGTTTGTACACTGGAAATAATCCACCAACCCCGACTGTTCTATACTCTTAATTACGCCATTGCAGTGTGTGATGTACTTCCCCATGCTGGGATATGCCTTGAACGGGCGCTTTTTGACAATCTAAAATTAAGTAATTGGAACAAAATTAGTGTACCCCATAATTTATGATATGAAGTATAAGTTACATATGTGAGCGAGAAATACCTACTTTAGAGGTCTCTCGTGTTGAAATCGCTGCTCCCAAGTGGGTTGATCTAGAATTTTTTGGGTTGCATAGGTACGAGGAAATTTAAACAATTTCAACGATTATCCAAAACTAAGTGAGCTAATGCTAAAGTTGGTTCTATATTACTACATTTTATTACCTCATCATCGTCGCTCACATTCGCACAGTAAAACTCATCCGTCTGTGGTTCCCCCCCCCATTCTCCTCTGTTCTAGTGTCAACCCTGAACATGACCAGAGTTATCGACCATTCTATCACACTCCCTAGAGCGTCTCCCATGTCACTGAATTGGTGGCTGGCTGACAGCAACCCAGCTCTTGGGTGGTAGACTGGCTCAGTCAGACGAGCGCGAGCTAATAGTCCATGTACTTGCTCTGGACACCTTGATTTTTTGAGGCAAGCTTGTGAAACCTTTATCTCTCTCCTTTAATACCCTTGATGTACAGAGTGACCAACTTACAATCCTGTTACAGAGGATATGAAAGTTTTGTTAGCCTCTGAAATAGTTAAGTATAGATTGATTAGGAAAAAATCAATTTCTATTAACTTTTATTTCGTAAAGTATATTTACCTCATCATCTACTTCTCCCTAGTTATGGGGGTCTTGTCCCAACCCATTGATACTGGTGAATATACTCCCAAACATTGCATTCTCGATGAAGGTCTTTGGGTCTGAGAGGTCCTCGAGAATCTTTACCCCCCAGCTGCAGCTATACTCTTCACGAACTGCTTAAGGTAAGAGACCATTTCCTTCACGACTGGCTGATCAATGGAGGGTTTCTTGCCGAGCTTTTTCTTGGACAAGGAGTTGCTATCGTATTTTCTTTGTGATAATCCAGGGATAGCAACAGCTGCAGGAAGTCGAGATTGGGTACCTCTATACCTCCATGGGTAATCCTTCTTCCCCGTCGCTCTTATCAAAATGTCTTCGCTCGGACCCGAGATTAGAGTTCCCTTATTTTTGTCCTTGTTCATCTTAAACTGTGGTTCATTTTATCATGTCAGTATTGAAAATTACAGTTGATATGAAAAGGTAAAATTTAAAAATCATGCAATCATGTACTTACAATGTCGTCCGCTATAATATTCACTTCAGGGGTTGTGTACTCCATGGTTTTTCCCAGGTTCGACTCCAAGTACACCAGGGATATGTCAGGTTTAAATTCCTTTGCCTTTCTTACCTCCTTGACCTCCCCCTCCGTATATCCAAGGTCCCTAAGCCTCTTCCTCTCTCTCACCGTCATCTGCTCTACAAACTTTTCTTTTGTCGCCTGGTTCCCAAGTGGTCCAGTGTGGTGGACATAATTCATATTCTTTGAATTCTTGCTATTTTTATTCCTTTTTTCTACAAATGGTATATATTTAGTTACAAAATTGACATCTAACCAAATATGGGAAAAGGAAATTTATATATTTATCGTGAATAAAATGTAAGTTTTTGCACTTACTAGCATTTCCTCAGTTCTCCGATGTTCCTCAAATTTTTGCCACTCCTCCTCGTCCATCCACTTGTACTTTTCCCAGGGCTTGTATCTGGGGAGTTTTCCATCAGGGAGGAGCTAGATGTACTTGTTTGCTACCTTGCTCTTCCAATTGCGGTGTGCATCGGCAGCCAAAATCTGCACAATCCTCCTCAAACTATTCATTTGTGTATCAGTCAAATTAGTTTTGATCTTGAAACTCATCTGTAATGAAAGATTAGGTAGAATTAAATAGCTAGGATATGAGTTAAATGTATGAATATTGACAGGTATGAATTGATGAAATGTGTAATGTAAATTTTATCCTCACCCTAATGTCCTTCCACGCTTCCTTTTTAACATCATTTAGCACGTTGGGCTAGTATATCCATGTACCACATCTTATGCACCTTCTATAAGTGTAATTGATATATACCATCAATGCACTCCAATTTTTGGTACAAATCAACAAACCATCTACCTCCTCGAATGCGACGGGGATGGGGTTATTCTCATTGGCTAACAGAACGGATTGGCATGTAGCCATCCCGAATTCCCTACAATACTTGTGTATCTCAAATTTATCGAAAGCCTTTCCATTACGTCCATCCACTTTTAAAAGTTCATCATCCTTTGGATCCCGATGGGGCTTGTCGTTGTTGTCACCCGTTGGTTCTTCTTCAAGTTCCTTCTCAGGAACATCTTCTGCAATTTCCTCCTCGGCTGCTGTCGGTGCATCCACTCCATCTTCCTCAAACTGTATCTTGAGGGGAACAATTAGAAATGTTCCTTGTTTCTCTCCATCGATAGATATTTGTTTGTCCTCCACCTTCTTCTGTTTGGCTTGAGGGCTACCACCCATCTTACTCTTTTCGGTGATATTTTTACCTTTTGGAGGCATCTACACGACATCAACATTAAAACATTACAACAACATACCTTTTGCAGAACATGACAACAATATGACAAAATCATAACAGCATACCTTGGTATCACAACATTACATCAGTTCAACATCACAACATTTGAACAATACAATAGTACAATATCAACATTACAACATCACAACAAGAAATGACAACATCACAACATGAACGTGACAACATCACAACATGTATGCATTACAACACCATACCTTTAAAACATCAACATGCACAATAACATCATTCCTTTCTTAGACTAAATTAAACAACCCACAACAAGAAACATTGAAAACCATTCATTGACACATTGTTTCGAACACATACCTTTGAGTTACTATTTTTTACTCAAATTCAATAAAGTTAAATTTCAAGCTAAAGAGAATGAGGAACTTATTGGCTTATCTCGTGATATTGTGGTATGAAAAAAAATTAAGAGTGAAATTTGGCCTGTGGTTTCTAGGGTTTTTATATGGAGGCGAATGGATGGTGGTGAATCGTGAGGAAGAAGGTGGATGTGGGTGGAATAAATGGTGGAGAACGAGGGAAATGGTGGTGATCTTGTGGGAAGTGGTCGGAGAGAGTGGTGGGAGAAGAGAAAAGGGGACCGTTATTTGGGGAAGACTATCGGTCCCCTTTTATACTTATTGGGTAGCACTGGTAAAACCTTAGATATACCAGTGTTGAAGGTATAGAATGCAATTGCCAGACGCTGCATTGGTTTTTTCATTTCTTAAACCACATTTTAAGTACACAGCACCAGTACAAAACTGGTGATAATAATACAAACAAATGGTGCCAATTTTTTGTAAAGCAGTTGTGCAAGGCTGCTGTGCATTTTTTTTGTACAAAACCCAAGAGTAAGACAGGGAAATTTTGACTAAGTATAGAGCACCGGAATTTTACCGGTGCTCAAAATAAAAGAACCAGTGCTCAAAATTGACTTAAGCAGCTGCGTTAGGCTACTTAATCCCGACAACCAATTAGTTATAACAAGTCGTTGGTTCAGGACCGGTTTAGTAATGCACAAACCGATGCTTATAATTTGAGTTATGGGATGAAATATTTTTGGCCCAATTCGTCTAAAACTTTGAACTCCCCGTCAATAAATGCTGAAAACTTTCAAAATTTCGAGTCAAATTGAAATTCCATCACCGGTTTTAATCGATTCCAAACCGGTGCTGTGAATTTGTACACTATTTTCCTATAATTAATGCTAGTACCTAATTAGTTAGAAAGTTTTTTATTTAATTTTAAATGAAATACGATTGAGAAATATTAAATTAACAATGAATTAGACCACGTGTTACGATATTGTGCCCGACAGTGACTCGGAACAGTCGTACCAAAACTTTGGTAAAATATCACTATTTCCTAAAACTAAGTTTAACCATCTTACTTTTATCGTATTTATTTCAAACTTTGTATTCTTGGGTTATTTTTAATTTTTTAGAAGAAATTAAAATTACCATGGAATTTGGAAAAGCGCTAGTACATGTCTTAGTGTATTCTACTCTACATAACTTAAAAGTTAGAAAGTTCAAACGGGGACATGTGATTGTGACGTTTTCTGCAAATATGTGAATTATATTTTAAACCCGAGTTTAGGATTGTGATTAGGATTTCATATTGTCGGATTCCATTCGATTGGATTTCTGTTTGGACTCTTGAGCGATTTTTGCACTTAGATCCCTCCAAGAATATTGGAAATGTCAAAATTCAAAATTGGCCATTCAAAATTTAAATTGTTTATTGTATGATCATAATTATTTGATATAACTTGAATGTGTAAATCATCCATCCCCTAAAGTGAACTATGATTTGTAGGTCCAAATTTTCTAAAATTACAGTGTTGCCTAAAACATTTTATGACCTTGACCATTGATATGAATGTCTTGATTTTTGTTATTACAACATAAATAAGTGACATGAATATACTTTAATTTTTAATAGTATTATTGACAAAGTGCTGATGTTTGTTGTACGCTAATTTTCATTCAATTTATCCACCAACCGGTGTTGGTAATGAATAAACTGGTGCTTAAACACTGTCAAGCAGCTGCGTGAGGCTGTATGTATTTTTTATCATAACATTCAGCCAATCCAAGAGATAAGATGAAAAACAATTTACTAACTATGGAGCACCGTTATTGAGCCGCTGATAAAAGGCAACAAATTGGTGCTTGTTTCATCATAAGTAGTTGCGTGAGATGGCTATGTATTTTTTTATCATAAAAATTAACCAACCCGAGAGATAAGATGGAAAAAAAATTACTAACTGTGGAGCACCGGTTAATGAACCGGTGCTGAAAGGAAACAAAACTATGCTTGTTTCATGCTAAGCAGTTGCGTGAGGTTGCTACGTTTTTTAATCATAACATTTTCCCAACCCGAGAGCTTAGATGGGAAATATTAACAAACTCTGGAGCACCAGTTTTTTAACCGGTGCTGAAAGGGAAAAACCAAGGCGTGTTTTATGTTACGCAAATGCCTGAGGCTACTAAGCATTTTTTTACCATAACATTTTTCCAATTATCTCCTAACCTCAGTGCACTGGTCTCTAAACCAGTGCTATAATACTAAAACTGGTGCTGACCGGAAAAACAAAGCACATGCTTTGTTTTCAAGCACCAGTTTTTTGAATTAAAGCGATGCTGATTTTTTGGCCGATAAGACCCAAGGACATTTCGTCCAAGGTGGCAACTAGAACGAGCAACAATACACTGCACACAAGTCAAATCAAAATTCATATAATACTATCATTGTGTCAATTACATAGAACAATGACAATTACAAGAAAGTATAATGATAATTACATTCAGGGTCATTGCATGCACCTACCTTTTCCTTTTCAACAAAGCATCACCCTCCACAATTGACGTCTCTCATTAACCCACAATTAATCTCCATGTGAACATCTTCCTGCTAAAGATCCACCCACGGCCTCTAAACTTGGAAATACAGACGGGAATTCTAGAATTTCTGCTCTGACGGGACAACCAATCTCCTCATCAAAGTAGAACATCTTCCAATGTAGGATGACATGACACTTCTCGTTGCTTGGATCCCGGACATAAAAAAAATTTCATGCATGGGAACCCAATATGAACTTGTCATCCTCAAACCCAACTCAGTCAAGGTCAACTAATGTGAAACCCATGGGTTTCTCTGTACAAACCCCTGCTCCATTGTCAACCCACTGGCACATCAAAACCACAACTTTGAACTCAACATAATCCAACTCCCAAATTTCCTCAAGCATACCGTAAAAGGCCACCACTGCTACGATAGGTTTTTTGTCTTTCTTGCTAGACTGGCACATCGATTCAGACTCAATGTAAACTCCACTATTCTGCGTTGTGTTCTTGCTGTCCTTATTAGTCGTTGCAAAAGTAAAGCCATTAATATCATACCCTAGGAACCTCCTAACCATGCAATTTTGATTTCTAGCAAAGACACGAAGTTCACTAGGCATACATTCTACATTGCATCGATTATAAAACTGATTAATCAATGTGGAACAATGCTCTAGCTGTATTTTTTTAAAGGCCAGTCTAGATAGAGTGATTGTAAGTACGACATGTGCTCATGATCATAGGTCGGAGTCTCGCTATTGTTCCTTAAGGTAAAGATGAACTATCATCAACTCAACATAGAAGGAAGTATAGAGTGTACCTTTAGAACGTGCAACCCCATTCTTCCTACCAATGTGGCTTGCTCGGGTAGGCCCACCAACTTCTTCTCGACTAAGTTCGAGGTACAATATTAAATGATTTTCTCAGTCACGTACCTTTTCACAATGCTCCCATCTAGTCGGCTACGATTGTGAACATAAATTTTGAAAACACCCACGTGCTGGTCGAATGGATACGTCCAAGGTATACCCACCAGACTTCATAGTTAAATTTCACGAACTAAATAAATAACTAGATGAACCATGATGTTAAAGAAGTATGAAGGGAAGTACTTATCCAACTGACATAACACTAAAACCCCTTCCTGCTCAAAAACATCAAGCGTCTGCCTACTAATATTCTTTCGACAAATGAAGTTGAAGAAGAAACATAGTTGCATAACACTAAATTGCATATCCTCGTCCATAAATCCACGGATGGCAATAGGTAATAATTGTTGCATGAGAATGTGACAATCATGCAATTTCAAGTCATACACAAATCATCATTCACAAATCAAATAACAAATGAAGAGTATCCGGATGGTACCTTGATCCATGGGATGAACTCACAAACTGATCTCATCTCATCCACTGGCAGATTGTATGGAGCGGGAGGGAGGTATGTACGCTTCCCTCTTACCTCAGGTGCTAGATACAATCGAATTCCTAGCTCCACCAAATCCTTCAACGCATTCAAGCTACTTTCATCTTCCCGGGAATATTGAGCAACTTACCAATCAAACTCTCGCATATATCTTTCTCAATATGCATCACATCTAGACAATGCTGAACCTCCAAATGCTCCTAGTAAGGTAGATCAGAAAAAATTGACCTCTTCTTCCAAGGTCCAACCTTTTTCATCTTCTTCCTAAGAACAACATTCAATTTCTTCACCTTGTTGTGTATGACAACCCCCTTTAATGGTCTTGGCGCCTTCCTCACCTCCCTCCTACCAACAAATTGTATTACGTCGTCACGCAACTGTACCTTATCGAGAGGAATTTGTTGTTACCCAAATACACAGTATTGCGATTATTTTTCAGTTGTTGGTAATCTGTGGACTCTTCACACACCAGACACGCCTTGTGCCCCTTCACCACATATCTCGAAAGGTTTTCCTATGCGAGAAAATAATTTATGGTACAAAAAAGCATTGCCTTCAAATTGAAATCAAATCCCCTAAAACCATTTAACACGACAATGTCAGGGACCACAGAACTTTAAAATCTTGTTTCAAAGGTGCAAGATAGGTATCGGTGTCATTTTCAGGATGTTTTGGTCCAGAATTCAACAGAGGCATCAACACATATTTCCTTTTTATACACAAATGCAGTGGAAGGTTGTATATTGCAAACATTATCAACCAAGAACTGTTCCTGGAGGACATGTTTCCGAACGGATTCATTCCATCGGTACACAAAACTATCATCAAGTTCCTTGGCTCCCTTGTGAAATCCAGATACCTCTGATGAAATCTCTGTCATTGATCGGCATCAGCTGGATGACGAATGGCATCGTCCTCACCAAAACTTGGGCCTATGTACCACGTCATATTCTTTACATCATTGGAATTCTAAAACAACCTCTTCAACTTCGGAATAATTGGAATATACCACATGCATTTCTCGGGAACGCGTTTCCTTAGCTTCACGCCAACATATCCATCGACAACTGCATTTCTCTTTTTCTTGAAACGTGACACATGAAATATGGGGCATGCCACCTCCTTCAATAAGTCACCCCTGTACAAAACACAATCATTGGGACAAGCATGTATTTTTCATACTCTAGTCCCATCGGACATAGTATCCTCTTCACTTCGTATAGGTTGTCCGGTATCTCGTTACCGGCGGGAAGCGTATCATTCAGAAACTTTAGCAACTTGTTCATGCTAGTGTTTCTCCATGCACCAAGGACTTTTAAATTAAACAATTCCATCAAACATGATACCATTGCATCCCCCTTGTTGCAACCAGGAAACAATGGCATGTCCTTCTCACCTAAGAAATTTAACAAAACCTCGGGCCTCCCCCTAAATTCATGGACAACTTCCTCACACATGTCATCTAAATTTAAGTCTCCAAAACACTCTCCTCCGCTACCTACAACAACCTTCGGTGGTGCCTTCTCTCCATGGAAGGTCCAAACCAAATAATCTTTTTCAAACCCTCTCCTAAACCAAGTGAAGTTTCATCATATCTCCATCACCACTATGGTTTCGATCCTTGTAATCACGACAAGGACATAATGCTCGCTTCTCATGACCAAAATCTTGCTCTAAAAAATCCTTCACAAAATCAACATATTCTTTGCTCAACCTACTAACATTGCAATACAAATGGTTATGCCTCTCCATTGCACGTTCCATCTCTACAAATTCACAAAAATTGGAATATTATAGTTCCCAAAAATTACCATGGGTACACAAGATTCTAAACATTGAAATTACATTTTGCAAAGATTACATACAACTCGAATTACGACATTCCAAACTACACCAACATTATCACATTCCTAAGCAAGGTATTAATCACATCAACAAATCTAGATGACAATCAAATTTCTTCAATGAATGGAAGTATCATGAACATGATGAAACATAAAAAATAATGATCAAACACACAAAATATATGCATACAAACCATAAGTAACATAGTAAATCATCAATAACATGTCAAAAAATTTGAAACCAACATTTGTGGGTCATCATTGGAGCATTAAATGTCAAAACCCTCCCAAGAACACCATAAATGCCTTTCCCTCCCAAAAAATCACTTTTTACCCGCCATTGTATAGTGGTAGGTGAGCATTAAATGCTATTCTAGCACCGGTTTCATGGTCCTATACTGGTGTTAATAAATTTCCCTCCAAAAATTTAGCCGCCGAAGTGTCCATTTCTCCTTCATCAGCAATGGTTGGAATATGTTTTGGAATACCGGTGCTAGTTTTATCAACACTACTATTAAGTGTTCAGATGGGTCCCACAATTCTAGCACCGATCTAAAAAATTATGGTGCTAAAAGCAGTAACAGACACCGGTAAACAATTCAGAACTGGTGCTATATATTTCCCTCAATTATTTTTCTTGCGAAAATCAGTATTTCGCTAATTGTAACATGGATAAGCATTGGTATGTTCCAGTGTTTCACTGGTACCGATGCTAGTTATTAACTACGACACCGGTATGTGGAACCATTACCACATTCTGATGCTAATACACTTTTACAGCATTGGTTCTGTAGTACTTGGACAAATATACCGATGCCAATGGTAATGTCAGCATCGGTTTTTGTCCCCCCGGAATAGATACCGGTGGCATAGTAATTGTTTTCCAGTAATGTTTGGTGGAATAGTTTGAAATGGAGGCAATACAAATTGAAATGAAAATTTATGATTGGAATGACTTTATATGTGTATATATATATATTCATATTTATAACTATTTATGAAACCAAAAATATTTTTTTATAATTGACATAATTTAGTTAGCATTTCTCACCTTTCATTTTTATATAAGACTATGTTTTCCGCGATACCGTCTCATAGTGAGACTTGAGACTGCTAAAAATATAGAGCAAAGAAAAATTAAATTTGGGGCTCAATTCATAAATATTATGTGCTTGGAGTCATTTTTAGAAAGCGCAAAAAAGGTGAAGGATTGAATTGCATTTACACATAAAAGTAACAAAACATGCTTTTTTTAAGACGCATGAACGAAAAATACGCCTTCCAACCTAAACCTTTATTCAATGTGATTCAACCACAAATTCAATCAGAATCATACGTGTTCTAATCTCTCCTCCAACTGTTGTTCATCACTCTCGATCAACAACAACAAAATTGATCAACAATATCAATCAACATCAACGAACGATCAGGCACGTAATTCATATCATAAATTATGTATTATACATCAATAGTTTGTTGATTTCAATGAATTTTAAAGATTTACACATTCGAAAATTTATCAACATGAGTGAAGAACAGGGACACTAAATCGATACTTAATCAGCAGTTGTAGAGGCATCTCAACATTATAATTCTATACGATGAATTCAAACTACAAATCTCAAATATGAATAGTGTATTACTCCTACAAAAAGTAAGCATTTCATACATTATCTTTCTACTTGAGATCGAACTTTTCATAATGGACATCGATCTTTCAGTATGTTGTATAGTGTTGTAAATACATGAAAATGATTTTTTTAAAAAATGACAGAATAGCTGGTACAAAAAATAAACGCTTGATGTTTCACATTGATGTGCTCATTTTATACCCTCATTTAACACATTTGATACTCCTATTTATAATTGGTTGTAGGCTTTGTTTGAGAGAATCAGATACTTTATCAATTACAGGGTTAGGACCACGTTGAATTATTTTGTTTCCCAAACTTCTTGAATTATGAAGTGATTGATATTTTTATAATCCCTTCTATGATCAGTCGAAGATTGAAGTTTGGATTTGAAGCAAAAATCACATCATCGGAAGAAGGCCACTTGCAAAAGTGGTAGAAGAAAGAAGGCCGCTTCCAAAATGGTAGAAAAAGGATGATTTGTGGAAGATTAAAGACAAGGAAAAAGTGAGAAAGTAGCCACAAAGAACCCTAGCTCCCTGACTGTTAAAATGTGCACAGTCTGCAAAATTCTGTTAGAGAAGTGAAGAGTGGAACAAGCTCCAGCTCACAGACCGTGTAAATAGGCGCGGTCTTCAAAATTTAATTTAAGCCTCCTCACTTTCCTATTAATGCACCCTTTTGCCCAAATGATAGATGTTTGTACCTGAGGGGAAAAAACCCGTTTCTACAGTTATTTGTCTACATTTATTCAATATTTCTTAAAGATAATTGTATTTTTGTTATGGGTTCGCTAATCTAGGCTAGATTAATTCTTATGAGAAATTTGTAATCATGTTTAGCATGAAATTGTGAGATTTGGATATGTTCTACCTTTTTCCATTCATTACCAATTGCATTATCAATTGTGTTTGTGTTTATTGTTTGTTATTAATGCATGATTAGGAAGATTTCATTCTTTTGTCGGTTTGGTCATTAAATGATGAAAGAGTATGATTATGAGTGATAAATAGTCATGATGGTTAATTTATTGGCTATATTATTTTTTTGGATTTTATTGATTTTGTCTTAGTTATCAGTGTGTGGTTGAGACTAGGGGTGACAACTAGTTGTTATTTTTCATGATTATTGGATTGGATTGAGGCTAATGATGAACTCGGAAGGTACTTTATTTTCCCGAGTAGCCACTAGGAAGTACTATCCGTAGTAGTTCTTAAAAGATACAATTAAGTCATTGGGTGTTTTTATTCTGCATAGTTTGTTTAGAACATTGAATGGTTATATTGGGTTTATATTCTATGTTATCCCTGAGGCAAATGTATTGATTTGATTACTCATAGATTGTTTCACGCTTTAGGGTTATCGTGTTACGGGGTTACAGCATTTTAACTGTACACGATTGGAGGTGAGAGAGGTCGAGTCGAGAGATCCTTGGTGACACAAGCTCTACACAATGTGTGATTGAAGCATTCAAATAGAATAATAGATGGATAGTGTAAGCATGCAAACAAAATTGCCACGTACATTGTTATAATCTTATTTCATAACTCTTGTGAGATTTTCATGATAGTGTAGTCTTTGATGCTTAACTTGCTTAGTTGTTAGTTGAAACTTTTTCAAACCAATCCCCACCCCCCAGTGAGCGTGTTCGTTGTTTGTTGAGAATGTTCGTGGTACTAGCTATGACTTTTTTAAATTTATTTTCCTTTAATTCACTCTCGTTCTTGAATGTTTATATGCATTGGGGACAATGCATGGTTTAAGTGTAGGGGAGGGAAAATAAGATACTTATGAATGTTTGTTAGTTTGTATTATGTTTGGTTTTTTTGTGATAAGAAACTTCTTATGAAGTATTTTTATTGGAAAAAGATGAAAATATGAATAAAAATAATTTCACTAAGTTGGAAACCCATGCCCGAACAACTTAGGCAACTTTGGGGGGCCTAGATAGGTTGAAACCTGAAAGTGCGGCTTATCAAAATGTGAGAGGCCTAAAATGTGTGGAAAACATTGAGGTGTAAGGTTAAAACAAATGAGAGATTATGAGGAAAACTCGAGAGAGATCCTAGACAGAATGAGAGATCGACATAAATGAATTTGAAGGCGCATTTTTCCAATTTGATGAGGTTTTATTTTTGATAATTAACATTTTTTTTCATTATCTTTTGATGAAATTTTTGGATAGAACTTCTTTAGGTAAAATATGTGGAGTTGATAGTCATTTGTGTTTTAGCTTTGGGGAGTTCTCAATAAGAGAACTCAAATGTGCTTTTGGGGGGTAGATGATTAATAAATCACATTAGATCTTGATTGTTCATACTTGAGGATGAGTAAATGTTTAAGTGTGGGGGATTTCATATTCTCATTTTATACCCTCTTTTTAGCACATTTGATGCTCATATTTGTAATAGATTGTAGGTTTTGCTTGAGAAAATTATATATTATACCAATTAGAGAAATATGATCACATTGCATCATATTGTATTCTAACTCCTTGAAATGTAAAGTGTTTGATCTTTAGATGATTCCCTCCATGAACGGGTCGAGGATTGAAGTTTGGATTCAAAATGAAGACCTAGTTGTCGAAAGAATGACACTTGCAAAAATGGTAGAATAATGAAGGCCACTTCTAAAGTATTAAAATATGAATGATTTTAAGAATAATGAAGACAAAGGCAAAAGTGAGATAGGAGCCATGAAGAACGCTAACTTGCGGGACCATGCACATGTGCGCGGTTTATGAATTTTAGCCAAGGAAGTGAAGCATGGAAGAGGGTCCAATTTGACCGTGCAGATATGCACAGTCTTCAAATTCATTTTACAGCCAAGCGTTGAGATACAACTCGGCTCACAGACCTTTCAATTGTGCACGGTCCTTGACGACAAGCTTATGGCTAGTTGACCACGGTTTTTTTAGCCTTGTCTTTCTCTCTCATTTAAATACACCCTTTTACCCAAAGGAAAGAAGTTCAAATCTGAGGGAAAAAAACCCCATTTCTACATTTAGTGTTCTTTACTTATTTCATGTCTCTTATGGATAGTTGTAGTTTTTCAATGGGTTTGGTTAATTTAGGCTAGATAAGTGCTTGGGAGAAATTGGTAATCAGGATTAGAATTAAATTGTGAATTTTGATTTTTTTTTTAAAACTCCATTGATTATTAATTGTTTTTGTGTTTATTTTTTATGATTAATGAATGATTATAATGGGAATGACAACTGATTGTGATAATGAATTGATTAAGTGCTAAACTTGGGAACGAACCATGAATATGTTTTCCTTTCGTCGTTTGGTCATTAAATGATGAAAGATTATTATTTGGGGTGACAAGTAGTTGTGATTGTCAATTTTTTGGTTAAATTAGGTTTTGGGATGTTATTGATTTTTCTTAGTTACCAGTGTGAGGTTGTGACTAGGGATGACAACTTGTTGTGATTATCATGATGATTGGTCTGCATCGAGGCTAATGATGAACTCGAAATGTTCTTTCTTTTTAGCAAGTAGCCACTAGCCGTAGTAGTTTTTAGAGGATACAACTAAGTCATTGGATGTTTCTATTTGGTGTAGGTTTTCTAGAAGATCAAATTAATGGTTACATTGGGTCCCAGTATTCTATTCTATCCCCAAGGATAATATATTGATGAGGTTACACTTAGATTGATCTAGGGGTAAGATATATTGTGTTATGGGATTACAACACTCTAACTATAGCCGATGAGAGGTGAGAGAGGTCGAATTGAGAGATCTTTGATGAGACAAGCTCTCCACAATCGTAGCCAACCGAATACGAGCATCGTGCAAAGGTATGTAACCAAAGAGATCATTGAATATTGTACCTTGAAATTTGTCGGGAAGAAGTCAGTTGGCGTACCATAGCAAGCGCACATCGGCAGAAAGAATGTGGTTGCACGTTCTAAAGGTACACTTCATACTGCCTGCTATGCTGAGTTGATAACAGTTCACCTTTAAAGTTTATGGAACAATAGCGAGACTGCAAGCTATGTTTAAGAGCGCATGTCGTATTAACAATCATTCTATCTGAACTAGTCTTCGAATAAAATACAGCGAGAGCATTCTTCCACATTCATTAATTGGTTGTATAATCGATACAATGTGGAAGGCATGCCTAGTAAACTTCGTGCCTTTCCTAGAAATCCAAACTGCAAGGTTACGAGGTTCCTAGTGTATGATATTAATGGCTTTACATTTGCAACGGCTGATAAAGACAGTAAGAGCACGACGCAGAACAATATAGTTTACATTGAATTTGAATCGATGTGGCAGTCTAGTAAGAAAGACAAAAACCATGTCGTTGCAGTGATGGCCCTTTATGGAGTAATTGAGGAAATTTGGGAGTTATATTAAGTTGAAATCAAAGTTGTAGTTTTTAAGTGCCAGTGGGTTGATAATGGAAATGGGGTTCGTACGGAGAAACCCATGGGTTTCACATTAGTGGACCTTATCCGAGTTGGGTTTGAGGATGACAAGTTCATCTTAGTTGCCCATGCATGACAAGTTTTTTATGACCGAGATCCTAGGAACAAGAAGTGCCATGTCATCCTACATGGGAAGAAGTTCTACTTCGATAAGGAGATTGTTGTCCCATCCAAGTAGTAATTCTAGAATTCACATTTGTATTTCCAAGTGTAGAGGATGTGGTGGAGCTTTAGCAGGAAGACGGCCACATGGCGATGGATTTTGGGTTAATAAGAGCGCACAATGAATCTATTATAGGAATTCGGGTTTGGCTTGTCTGCAGTCTATTGTTGCTCATTCCTAGTTTTCACTTTACAAGAAAGATCCATTGGTAGTTTTTTTTTTTTTAAATACAAACCATCGTAAGATGGGGGGATTTTATTTGGCTCCCCGAACCTCCAAATTGGGCTTAAAACCCGTATAGTTTATCAGACAGTTAGAAACATGAGAGAATTTGAACAAAATATAGACAGTTACATCGGCATAGGTATATGCCATCAAAAGAAGAAGCCTGTACAAAAAATCGAAAGGGAAGTGGAGAGTGGCTTTCCCTTCATGTATTCGAACCGGGAACAGGAGGAGCTCTTCTGTTTGTGTAAGCCTCCACACCCCAAGTGTCGACTTACACTCCAGCCTAGCCTAGCCAAACCCTGTGTTATGCCCTGATTCTTCTCCAAGAGTGGAGATTATCCATCAAAAGTTTCTCTCTCAGTTGTGGAAACTGTGTAAGATCAGTGAGTTGCCGTGATTCCCTCGTTTGCTGACCATACTTTGCTAAGAAATCAGCAGGGCCATTAATTTCTCTGTAGATGTGGGAAGCTCGGATGTTGTTCTGCTTCATCAGGTCTGCCACTTGTCTGGCCAAATGGAGACAGATCCACGGAGGCTCCAGGTTGCCATTTATGATGTTCACTGCCGGTTGACTGTCCATCTCCAGTGAGATATTGTAATAGCCATGTTCCTTTGCTAATTTGATGCCTTGAAGGGCTGCTTGGAGCTCCACCTGCAAAGGGGAACACCCGTGTGTTATATTATAAAAAGCCAGCCTGAATCTGCCCCTATTATCTCTTATTAGACCCCCAACTGATGAGGAGTTTTGTATAAAGGATGCATCAACATTAAGCTTGAATCCAGCATCAGGGGGTTCCCATTTGATGGGGATAAGTCTTGTTAGGGGGGGTGGATTCAGAACAGAGATCAATCCTCGTTGGATCCATTTGCAATCAGAGGGATTGCCAGAGGCATGTGTTCTTACTATGGAGATTAGTCTACTGTTTGCCTTTACTTGATTCCAGATTTGTAAAGGGGTATTTTGAACACCCTGATAAAGTAACTGGCCCCTAGCTTTCCACAGTTCCCATAAAATTAGACATGGTAGAGAGGAGCACAGGAAAACATGAAGTTTTGGCAGATGTGATATATTCCAGTATGATGTTAATCTGTCCCACAAATTAACAAAATGAATCTGTGGTAGTTCTAGGATAGCATGCATTTGTTTCCATATTAGAGAGACATAAGGGCATGTGTTAAAAAAATGCTGCAATGTATCCTCATGCTGACAGAAAGGACATTTTGATACATTAGTAATCCCAAAATCTTTAAGCATATCATCCATGGGCATCAAATTATTAAGGATTCTCCAAATAAGGAAGGTAATCTTCACAGGTAAGTTTAGAGATTGTACCTTTGTCAGTGATGCTGATTCTCTATGCCTGTGTCTCAAGCTTTTATATGCACTTTGAATCGAAAACTTACCTTGCTGGTTTGGTGTCCATACCATGATGTCCTTGTCCTCAGTAAAAATGTGCTCCCTTTGCATCTTCTGTATCATATCTGCAGAAATGTATGGTGCCAAGAAAGCTAATATTGCTACCTTGTTAGTGTAAAATTCTCTAACTGTCAGGTTAGGATGCAAGGGTCTGGTTCCATCTATCTTATCTATCAGCATTCCATCCCCCAGCCAGTTAGAATTCCAGAAACTGCATGTACCATTTCCCAAAATGATTCTAGTGTGGGATTCTGCAAATTCAGAGACTGACTTCACTCTCTTCCATACATCAGAAGTTCTTCTGTGGTTTGGAAGAGACCAAAGGAATTTGGTCCAGGGTGCATTACCCTGTTGCATTTTCCACCAAAGCTTAAGGGAATATGCATCTATAATGGAGTCTAAGTTTTTAAAACCTATCCCATTCTCTTGTTCTGGAAATGCCATTCTTTCCCAGGATCTCCAGTGTTTATGCTTCTTTCCTTCTGTTTCCCCCCATAGAAAATCTGAGCATAGCATTTCAATTTTCCTAAGAATGAAACTTGTTGGTTGCATCACAGCAAATACATGTTGGGGTATGGAGGAGAGTACATACTTGATAAGTATTATCCTTCCCCCTTTAGAAATCCATTTAGAGTTCCATGTATTTATTCTAGCACTTATAGATTCTAAAGTTCCAAGAGAGTGTGCATTAAGTTTTCTACCCTTATATATGGTACAGCCTAGGTACTTAAAGGGAAAACTACCCTCCTGCATTCCCAAGATTCTCTTAATCTTACTTTTATGTGCCCTACTGCTTTTATCACCTGTGTAGAAGTTGGATTTTTGCATATTTACTTTTTGCCCAGTAGCCTTTTCAAATGAGGTGATGAATGCAGCAAAATTCTTAAGAGATTTATCAGTTGCTTTAAGGAATATACATGTGTCATCAGCATAGATTAGATGTGTAAGTGGTGTAGTGTGCTGTGGCAAATGGAACCTTGCTAATGTACCAGATTCAAATAAGGAATGGAGCTTCCTGGACATGAGTTCAGTTAATATGTTGAACAAGAAGGGGGACAGAGGGTCACCCTGTTTGAGACCTCTTGATGGTTTAAAAAAACCATAAGAAACTCCATTAATGATAACAGAAAACCAAGCTGATGCTATGTTAGACATAAGTATTCTGACTAAGGTGCCATGGAATCCCAGTTTGAGCAGAAGTGAATTAAGAGCAGTCCAGGAAACCCTATCAAATGCTTTGGTCATGTCTAATTTAAGGATAAGGTTGAGACATTCTTTATCTTTCTGCAAGAATCTAGTAGCCTCTTGCATCAAGATAACATTATCTGCTATTTCCCTCCCATGAAGGAATGCTGATTGTTCACTTGATATAAGTGAGGGCATCAGAATTTTTATCCTTTCCATCAGTATCTTGGAGCAAACTTTATTGCTAAAGTTTGAGAGGCTGATAGGTCTGAACTCACTAAAGGTTGATGGTTGCTGGTTTTTGGGGATAAGAACTATATTTGTGGAGGCCATTGCTCTTGGGATTGGTGTACCAGCTTGAAAATCCCTTACTGCTTCAGTAAGGTCCTGGGCTATGATGTCCCAACTGTTTCTATAAAACAGACCATGGAAACCATCAGGTCCAGAAGCACTATTTTCTCCAAGACTAAAGACAGCAGCTTTGACCTCATCAGTTGTGACTGGTTTCAATAGCTCTGAATTGGTCTGGGGAGTAATCAAGGAAGGAATGTCTGTGAGAAAAAATGCTAGGTTTTCTCCATGCATATCTGTATTCTCATCCTGCAGGAGATTTTTAAAAAAAGTTTCCCCTGCAGTTCCAATAGCATCCTGGTCAGTTAACCAGTTCTGATGCTCATCCTTAATTTTTTGTATGGACAATCTAGAGTGCTTCTGTTTTACAGACTTGTGAAAGAACTGACTGTTGCAGTCCCCATCTTTCATCCATCTAACTCTACTCTTTTGTTTCCAGAAAATGTCCCTCTCCCTAATTTTGAGTAGGAGGTTGGTTCTAGCAGTGTTGAGAGCTTCTAGGGTAGAAGGATTATGTTGATCATCATTCTCAGCTTCTAATCTATCTACCTCCTGTTCTGCTTCTTTTATATTCTGGAAAACATCTTTGAAAACCTCCCTATTCCACTGTTTAAGAAAGATTTTGAGCCTTTTAAGTTTGTTACAGAATTTTAACATGCCATAACATTCTATAGGCTGCTCCCAGTTATTTCTTAGAACCTGTTGAAATCCATCTCTCATGTACCACATATTTTGGAACCTAAATGGCTTTGGGTAGATTTTAGCCTGATTATTAAAGCTTGCTAAGAGGGGAGAATGGTCTGATGTGGTCCTATTCAGTATTTGTATTGAGGTACTTGGGTAGATTTGCCTAAGCTTCAGGTTGGTTAGGCCTCTATCTAGCTTTTTAGAGACTTTTTCTTTAACCTTAATTCCTTTCCCTTTTAATCTGTACCCAGTCCATGTGTAAATGTTCCCAACTGTGTGAGGTTCCTCTAGATCCATAGCATTTATAAAGATATCAAAATCTATTATACTATCAATACTTGGACTAGAAGAACCATTATATTCCGAAAGAGTTCTAATGACATTGAAATCTCCTACCAGGAAGTATGGCAAGGAAGGTAAGTTAAGGATCCTACCATACATCTCTTGTCTTCCTAGCCTTGAATGTTCAGCATAAACAACAATTAGATACCATTCATTTCCTGGGTTCTGGTTTTTAATCTTAAGAACAGTAAAATTTTTGTCATCATGGATTAGTTGGGTGTGTATATTAGTGTTCCACAAAATCCATATTTTCCCTGATGTAGATGCTAAGCTGGAGTGAAAATGCAATTTCTTAGTAAAGCCATCCAGGGTGTTAATTTTCTGTTTAGGCTCAATAATGGCAAATATATCAGGCTTATGAACTAGACTTAATTCTTTAATTCTTTCCACAGAGGTGGATAGCCCATTTACATTCCATGTTAAGATTTTACAATTCATGGGAAATGTTTTGTTTGGCAGCTAGTCTAGAACTGATTCTGTTCGGTTGAGAGAAGAATGTAGGTTTCTTCTTATCAACCTTGTCAGTGTGTGTCTGCTGATCTAGATTGGGTGTGATGAGTATAGCATTTTCAGATGACACAGAGAGAGCAACAGAAATTGGATCAGGAACTTGTAAAGAAGTGACAATTGATGTGGGCACATTATTCATAGGCACAGTGTGCTCCACATTAACATCCTGAGCATCTATATTGGCAGTTACATTCTCAAGCTCTATGTCAGGTTTATTGACTACAGTAATTGAGTTTGATGCATTGTCTTCCAACTGCGAATCTTTTTCTATTATCTTAACTACATCCCTTACATTCTCACTATCACTAGCAATCATGTTAACATCATCATTCATATCAAGTGATGCTTTGAAGGAAGAATTGTCTGTGTTTCTTTTAAAAGAAGAAGGTGTGGGTGAAACCTGGTTAATGAGGTTCTTTTCTGCATTGACCAGAGTGACCTCATTTTGGATGCTCACTTCCATAAGGTCCATTTCAAGATCTTCAGCTGGCTCCTCTGCTTGTTCCACGTTGTCCTGATCCTCATCTAAGAGTTGAAATCGATTAGTAGTTTGAAATATGATTTGACCAGAGTTACCTGATGTCAATGGAGGTGTGCAGTCTTCCACAGAGACTCCTATATTTGATGGACCCGATTTGGCTGGTGACTGGAGGGGGGGCTCATGAATCTTTCCTTTTCCTTTATCCAAAGTTATTTCCTCCATGGTTATGGCATCCAGGAAGATGTCTTCCTCTTCCTCCTGGGTAATGTGAGGGTCTATATCTTCTTTCTTTTTCCAGACCTCCAAAGGTTTCTTCCTGGTCTCTTGATGTGGTTGAGGTTTCTTAGGGGCACCACCGATTATGACCTGGCCTCTTGATACTTGCCCCTTTGCTGTGTTCTTAATGGCACCAGAGTTTGATTGTGAAGCTGCTTGTATTGTAGCCGGAGTCGTTCCATTCCTCAATCTACAGTTTGACCCATTATGACCCAGTTTCTTGCAATCCTTGCAGTATAGGGGGGGATCCTCATAGGTGATATTATAATACTTATGCTTTCTCAAGGTTCCAAGTCTAACCTTGGCCGGAAGAGGGTTCCTAAGATCAAACTCTACGCTCATTCTGACTGTGGAAGGTCTCGATAAATTTTCTGTTGGGGTATCAGCATATAGAAACTTTCCTAGAGACTCACCAATACCTTCTATGGCGTCAGGGTGGAAGAAATGCGTCGGCGGTAGCTCAACATTGATCCAAATGGGTGCGAATGGGGGCTCCTCGTCGATGTCGAAATCTTTGGTCCACTTTAAGATTCTCATTACAGACCCTCCAAGATTCCATGTATATCTGCTCCAGCAGCGATGCAGATCTTCATCTAGGTCGAAGGTGATTCTCACATGCCTCGCATCCAGAGCGGTGATTTTGAATTCTCCTTTGAATCCGATTGTCTGGAAATGGTGTCGGAGAAATGGCAATGTTGGCCGGCCTCTGGTAAATTTCCCAACTAGGGCGTCATTGAACGGTTCGGCGATGAGGTCGATTTCTTCCTCCGTGAAGAAGCAGCATGGTTCCCCTTTGTAAGTTAGCTGAGGCTTGAGATTCAACTTCTGGAGTTTGGGGTGTGGTTTGCCTTCTGGGTTCCTCTTTGGTTTGAGGCAGTCAGCATAGGCCGATTGCGAGCTGCCTCCAGGTGGAGGAGCCGCCATGGGAGCAATAATCGGGGACAGTTGATCTAATTCAGACTGATGGTGATCAGAGGTGAGGGTTGGGGAAGAAGAGAAAGGGGAAGAAGAAGAACAGTGGGTGTTGTGTGTGTTTCGCACTATTTTTCGCACCTAGAAACAGTATAACGGACTCGCAACAGTAAAAAGATCCATTGGTAGTATTTTCAAACAAGTCGGCGCCAGTTTTATTCATCAAACTGAGCTGTAAACAAAGCAAGTGCTCCATTTTCCATATCAGCACCTGAATTGTTATCATTAGCACTGGTTCTATTACCGGTGCTACGGAATTAGTAACTATTTTTCCATCTTAGCTCTCAGGTGGGAAAAATATTATAAAAAAATAGAGCATCCTTAGGTAGCTGCTTGACTTTTTTTTTTAATGAAAACACCCGAGGGTGGGGGAAAATATATTAGAGGTTCCCCAAGCCTTGTCCCAGATAGATAAATATACATTTAGACCAGATTGTTCAGAATAAGTAATGAAGCAACAGGGTTGCCTCCAAAAGTCCTACAAATCTATACTACATTATGTGAACAACTATCCAAAGACAGTGGATAGGTGTCGAAGTTGCGATCCAAAAGAGAGGATCTCCACCCCGTGTGTTAATTCCCTCTAATGGACAGGCAACTTTAATCACAAAATGAGAAAGCCTACACTACAGAGATGAGTAACCAAAAGTAAAGTAAATGGTGAAACAATAATCTGCCTCCTAAGACTAGTGGGGATCAGCTCCAATGATGGATTTGTGCCAAAGTTATAGTAGATAGAGACAGTAGGGATTGTACATGGGAGAGAAAAGGTCCCAAACTTACTCCCCCCTCTAAATCATGTGTAAAACAGCAAACAAGCTGGAGCTGCCAGCACAGGAATGCCAACACCGGACTCCTGAGTGAGTGCATCAGAAAATACAACATCCATTCTCCCATAAGTAGAACAGCCGAGTAGTCCTGTAACCTGCAGAAACCAAACCAGAGAACCAATATTTAGCAGTATCTATTCCTAAACCTTTATAGTCTTGGAGACTCGAATATGAGGTACATTTTCTCTATCCATAGAAATTAGCCCTCTGATATCGGGTGTAACATTATTCAGATGGAGGCTCTGGTTATGATGAAAATGATGTTTGGCAATAGCATGAGCTACAGAATTACACTCCCTATAAGCATGAATCAATTCAGCTCTTCCGAGTAAAGATTTTGCTTTGAAAACCATATCAAAAACTTGCCATTGTGCAGCGTAAGGATCATGGATCATATCAACTGCAAGTTTAGAATCTGATTCTACTATAAAAGTATGATCAAGATGGTTGAAAGTATAGCAAGCCAGCAAGATTGCTTCGATTTCAGCATGTAAAGAAGATACAGCCGAAATAGTTGCCGAACTAATCATGATAGGTTGGCCTAAACTATTCCTAGCTATAAGACCAACAGAAGCTTTGTTAGAGCACCAAGATGCATCCACATTAATTTTAATAAATCCATACTTAGGCCTTTCCCAGTAAACTGTCATTATATTTGGCTCTGGGGGAGGTCTAAACAAGGGGGTGAGATGCTTGAAAGATGGAGGGATTGAGTTAGTAGATAATATCTTCGGAGGGCACTCACTTAGTGTCATTTTAATCCAGACATCAACCTCATTACAGACAAGATTCACCGAGAAAGGGTTATGGTCATACAGAAAATTATTCCTAGCTTTCCATAGACTCCAGCATAGCAGAGAGAGGAGAATCATACAATATATTTGGTAGAACTTAGGTAAATCCTGACAGTTCCAAAATAGATAGAATCTTGGGGGATGGAATGTTGAGCATTAAGATTAAACTGAATCGAAGAGGTCAATTTAGACCAGACAGATTGAGCCAGAGGACAAGAGATGAAATAATGTTGGATAGAATCCGACTCACAACAAACTGGACACTTAGAAGCTAAACTAAAACCGCATGTTATGAGTACATCATCAAAAGGGAGGAAAGCATGTAACAGTTTCCAAACAAAGATGGAGATCTTTTTGGGAAAAAGAGGGTTCCATAAATACTTAGTAGCAGGAGAATTACCTGTTAATTGAGCGAGAGACCTATAGGCAGACTTAAATGTAAAATTACCCGTAGGTTCTGCCTTCCAAATCAGTCTGTCCTCCCTGCCCTGTGTAAGTTCTGCACCCTGTAGAAATAGAAGCGTATCATGTTCCAGAAAAGATGAAATTTGGTTTAGGATACTATTTTTGTTAGCTATAAAATCTACCACAGAGATACCAGCCAAAGCATTAGATATACTATCAGGAACATGGTTAAGCAAAGGTCCCTGTGGACACCAGTTGGCAGTCCAAAAATTACACTTTCCATTTCCATGAATAATGGAAGAATTGTTTTCAGCAAAGGAATTAATATAACAGATTCTCTTCCATGTTACTGATTTTCTGTGGGATGGTGGAAGAGACCATAAAAGTTTAGACCACAATGAAGTACCTAATTGAATTTTCCACCACAGTTTAGCCGAACAAGAGTCTACAATGGCTTTAACAGATCTAAAACCTAGACCATCCATATTTGTAGGTTTTGCAATTTCTGCCCATCTTTTCCAAACCTTATTCTTTTTTCCCTCTGATTGTCCCCGAAAGAAATGAGCCAGTTTTTTCTCAAATGTTTTAATGATGCCTTTCGGGGGATTGGTTACCATCCATATATGCTGAGGAATTGAGTATAAACATGATCGAATGAAAATCATTTTCCCCCCTGAACTAAGTCATTTGTTTTTCCAATTTTGTAGCTTAAGATCTACATTGGCCAGGAGGGGGAAAAATATCTATTTAAAGTTCTTCCTTTAAAAATAGGGCACCCTAAATATTTAAAAGGGAATGAGCCTTTTTTCATTTTTAAGATTGCTTTTACCTGATTCATCTTAGTCATTGTAGCCTTTCTACTTAGGTAAAAGTCTGATTTTTCAAAGTTAAACTTTTGGCCCGAGGTGTACTCAAAGATTTCAAGAAAGGCTTTGATCTTAATAAGGTTTGGCTTAGATGCTTGCATAAATATTATCGTATCATCCGCATACATCAAATGGGAAACTGCAGGAATTGAACCCGGAATCTGATATGTTGCTAAACTTCTATTCAGGAAAATAAAAGATAAACTCCTAGAAAAAACTTCTAAAAATAAATTAAAGAGAAAGGGGGATAGAGGATCACCTTGTTTGATTCCCCTTGTTGCCTTGAAAAATCCCACTGGATTTCCATTAACAAGTACTGAAAAATAGGCTTGTGACAGATTGTTCATAACAGCTTTTAAAAAATTCCCTTTAAAACCAAACTTAATCAAAATCTATTTGATAAACTTCCATCTAATTCTAACAAAAGCTTTCCTCAGATCCAGTTTAAGTATGCAGTTAGGGATTCTGTATTTCTTATCCAGAATTCTAACCATTTCTTGTAAATACAGTATGTTATCCGATATATCCCTATTTTTCATAAATGCTGTTTGGTTTTGGGATATCAGATTTTCCATGTGAGGTTTTAATCTCTCCATTAGCACTTTAGAGCAAATCTTATTCAACACATTTGATAAGCTAATTGGTCTAAAATCCTCAAATGAACATGGTGTTGGTTTTTTTGGTATGAGGGTAATCCAAGTACTGGAAATTCCCCTAGGAATTTTAGCACCAGCAATAAACTCGTTAACAGCATCAATCAAATCATGTTTAATTATAGGCCAACATTTAGTATAAAACTTAGGTGAAAAACCATCTGGCCCAGGACTGCTCGTCTTTTTTAAACTCTTAATGACACATTCTAGTTCTGATTCTAATACTGGCCTGGCAAGAGCATGATTATCATTATCATTTAAATACCAGGTATCTGACTTAAAAAATGAGAATAATGGGTATCATCAGTGACTAAATCAGGTTCAGTTAGCAAATCAGAAAAATAGTCAATTGCTTCCTTTTGTATGTCTAACTGGGAATTAATCCACTGACCCGCCCTATTTTTTATTTTGGTTATCTGAAGTTTGTAGTTTCTTTCTTGCACAACCTTGTGAAAAAAAGATGTGTTGTTATCCCCGAGCTTATGCCATCTTAATCTTGCTTTCTGTTTCCAATATTTATCTTTTTTCCTTTAGTACCTTAAGCAGTAGAGCATTTTTTCCATTTAGTTTAACACGCTCAGAGGATGAGGGGTTCAAGTCATAATTAACTTCCTGGATTCTTAAGTCTTTCTCAGCCTTTTTAACATTCAAATCTATGTTTCCAAATTTTTCTCTATTCCAACTCTTTAAAACTTTCTTAAGTCTGATCAATTTAAGATAGAATCTTAACATACCAGTTTCAGCCATAGGGGATTCCCAGCTATCACTTATCACACAGTTAAAATCATCTCTTTGAAACCAGGCATCAATAAATCTAAATGGCTTAGGATTGGAAGAGGTCAGATTGGAAACCTGAAGGAGAAGAGGGGCATGGTCAGAGTTTTGTCTATTTAAAATTTGGATCGAAGAGGATGGAAATTTAGTGATCCAAGAAATTGTGCTTAGGCCTCTATCTAGTCTTTTAGAAGTAGGGTTCCTTAGCCTAGAGTTACACCATGTAAAAAGGCTTCCTACCGTATTGATTTCTTGAATTCCATTCGAGATGATCCAGGAGTTAAAATCTCTAATACTTCCTAAGGCTGGAGAACAAGGGCCTCTATATTCAGATAATGAAGTTATCGAGTTAAAATCTCCTATGAAGAGAGTATCACCCTTCGGGATAGACTGAAGTTCAGACCATAAAAACTTCCTACCATCTCTATCTCTGAGAGCATAAATAAAAACTGCCTCCATAAACAGATTAACATAATGATGTGAAATAGTAACATGCATAAACTGTTCATGAGAGGATATCAAAGAGATAGATAAAGAGTTAGACCACATAAGCCAGATTTTCCCATTAGGCAGAGTCAAATTGTGTGTGAAGGAGAGTTTCTCCATATAAGCTTCACATTGAGAATTGTCGTGCATAGGTTCAATAATACACAACAGTTGGATTTTCTTTAGTTTGCATAAATTTGACAGCCTTAGCATTGAAGTGTCCATTCCTCTAAGATTCCACACTAAGAAATTAACATTGAGATTTGCTATCATTGTTCACTTGATTTATTACTTTTTGTAGATGATCTAAGCATCATTTTATTTAACTGACTTAGATAATTATTTTTTTTGGATTTAGACTTACCTTGGATATTACCTGGAAGGGAAGAGCAGGAGGTATGTTGATGATCAGACATAATCTCCTCCATAGGCATTGATATCTTAGCTTGCTCTTCTTTTTCCTTAGAGATGTCAGGAGCCTGCAAAACTGAAAACCTATTTTCCATCTTCCCAGGCTGGGAGAGTGAAATTTTGTGGTTAGGGCTATACATAGCTATTGAAACAGAGCCAATTTGAATATCGTCTTCAGCATAAGCCGATAATGTTGGTTTAGATGTTGTTGTGTCCTTTAGCAGCCTAGATATTGAGTAATCAGGAATTATAAGAGACTGACTAATATTGCTGGAAGTACACATCAAATCCTGATTAACCAACAAAGGGAAATTGGGAGGAGGTGTGTGGTTCAGTACTTTTTTAGTTTCTATCACAACAACATTATCTTTCTCAGAGAGGGATTGGTCTTCCATTGAGTCCAGGATTAGTGGTGGTTTATCAAATTTCATACATGTAGCCTACCATAGATACTGAGGTAAAATATTATCTAAATTAGCATCCTGAGTTCTATTATTGGTACTCAGAAAGCTAGCTTTACATTGAAGCAAAGAATGCCCTAATTTCGCACAGTGATCACAGTAAAGAGGGATGTCCTCATATTCGATTTGGTATTTCCTGTTATTGGTCACAGAACCTAGCCTGATGTAACTACTCAGTGGTTTTTGGAGATCTATTTCAACATAGAATTTTATTGCAGATGGTCTTGTAAGCATATCTGTGGCTAGATCGTTTTTAATGAAACTTCCTATATTGTTCCCAATTGCCTCTATAGAAGCTGAATTATAATAATATAAGGGAACCTTCTTGATTATGCACCAGATAGGAACTATTGGTGATTCTCTATGAGTTGAAAATTCAGGGGTCCATTTTAGCATTTTAAGGGAGATACCATTGAAGTTCCAAACACATTTCATCCAGCATCTCTGATAGTCATTTATTTGCTCAAATCTAATCAGAACATGCTTATAATCAAGGGAGCCAAGTTGATACTTACCTTCAAAGCCCACAGTTTTGAAAGCCTGCTCAAGATGTTCCATTGAGAGTCTGCCTCTTGTAAACTTACCAACCAGAGCGTTCGCGTAATGGGCAGAAAGAGTAGCTATCTGGTCATCTGAATATAAGCACGAGGGTTCCCCTAGATGTTGGGATTTGGGAACGATCTCTGGATTGCTAGGTAAAGTTTTCGAGAGAGGTGGAGCTTTGCTTTGGAGTACTGTAGCGAAGGTTTTGGGGGGGAATTGGATGCCAGTAGGTGTTGCCATCTCAGTCGGCTTCGCCGATTGGATTACCGTCGCAGGACCAAACCGACGGTACTAGCCGTTGCCGGTGAAAGAGCCGTTACCGGCGAAATGGAGAAGAAAGGTTTCAGAAATCGCTTTTTTCGAGAGCATTTTTTCGAAAGAGCCGTTGATAATTGTTGATTCTTACTGAGCTGCTTGACTTGAAATAGCCACCGGTTTTGCATTTGTCATCACCGGTTCCCAAACCGGTGATGTGTTGTTCGTAACTTTTTTTGCCTCTTAGCTCTCGGGTTGGAAAAATGATGGAAATAAAAATACATGGCAGCCTTAGTCAGCTACCTGACTTGGAATAAGCATCGATTTTTCTGGTTCCAGCACCGATTTATAAACCAGTGTTGAGTAGTACTAACGTTTTTTTCCGCTTAGCTCTCAGGTTGGAAAAATGATGTAATAAATAAATACAAGGCATCCTTACACAACTACCTTTCATATCAACACTAGTTTTGAATGTAGTACTGGTGCTTGGATTTATTCTCCATCCATCTACCATCTCAAACTATGTCAATCTAAAAGGTAAGTTATCTATCAAATTTATTTATTATTCTACAAGAATATGTAGCAATACAATAAAAATAAGAATTTCCAGTGTAAATTCCAAACTAATTAAACCGAACTTAGCCTACAACATACATCAGCGCTTTGTCAATAATACTATAAAAATTTAAAGCATATTCAATTCACTTATTTATATTTTAATAACAATCAATATTTTCATGTCAATGGCCAAGATCATACTTTGTTTTGGGCAACACTGCAATTTCTGAAAAATTTAAGTAGTAATCTAAGTTCACTTAAGTGGATGTAGCATTTACACATTTAAGTTCTAATGACACATTTATGATCATACAACACTCTATTTCACATTTGAATCGGTAGTTTTGAATTTTCATATTTCCAAGATTCTTTGAGGGACCTAAGTGCCAAAGGCAAAAACCCAAACTTGGATTAAAAAAATGTTTCACATATCGGTGGAAAAAGTCACAATCATACTCCCCGTTTGGACTTCCTAACTTCTAAGTTATCTGGAGTAGGATACTCTAAGACATGTACTTGCGCTTTACCTAATTCCATGATAACATGAATTTCTTTTGAAAACCTAAAACTAACCCAAGAATACATAATTTGAAATAAGTAGGATACTAGAAAGATGGTGTAACTTAGCTTTGGGAAACAGTGATATTTTCACAAATTTATGGTACGAGCGTTTCTGAGTCTCCATCGGGAACAATTTCAAAACACGGGATCTATTGCATAGTTAATTGAATATTTCTCAATCATATTGCATTCAAAATATAAAGGAAAAAACATTCCAACTAATAATGTACTTATATAAGTTATAGAGAAACAGTGGACAAATTACACAGCACCGGTTTATAATTTATTTGAACTGGTGCTAGATTTATGAAATAGTCAAAATTTTTAAAATTTAGATCTGCTACAGCCAGGAAATTAAAATTTTCCTCTATTTTGGGCCAAAAATATTTCAGCCCAGAAGTGAATAAATAGGTACCGGTTCGTGAAAATAAGGCACCGGTAAAATAAAGCAGTTCTTATAATTGAATGATCCCCAGTATTAAGCAGTCATACGCAGCTGCTTCATTGATTCTTAGCATCGATTTTTGTTAGAGAGCACTGGTTTCTATACCGGTGTTCTATACTTTGACAATTTTTTCTTGGCTAGCTGGAAATAAAAAAAGGTGAGGTAGCCTGACGCAGCTGCATATTGAAATGTTGGCACCATTTTCAGACAACACCGGTTGTTTGACTGGTGCTATGTACTTAGAAAATTTTATTTTGTCTAAACTCTTGGGTTCAAGAAATTAAATACCAATGCAGCCTTAAGCAACTGCATTTCATTTCATAGGCACCGGTATATCTGACATGATACCAGTGCTAAAAACATTAATATAAAAGGGTACCGATCGTCTTCCACACATAATGGTCCCCTTGTCCTTCTCCGATAATTTTTCCCACGATTTCGACCATTTCCCATGATCTCCACCATTCATTTTGCTAACATCCACCACATCCCCACCTTATTCCTCCTGATCCAAGAATTTAAAAACCCTCCCAAGCCCACGACCGCACGCACAGGATTCTCCATTGTCCCACTCGACGATGGCAAAGCATCAGTGTCTAGGTTTCAGGATGCAATTAGAAGAGGTAAGCCATGATTCTATCATATTCTGTTAGGGAAAAACTAAAACTTTCATCACTTTCAGAAAACATTAGTATCAAATTGTATGTGTTCGATGAAATTTTTTAATGAAGGGTTTATAATTTTTACTGTTGTTGGGTTGTTTATTGTGCAATACAAAAGTATGATGTTGTTGTCCGTGTGATGTTCAAGTGTTTTTGTTATGGGAATGTTGGTAGTGCTATGTAATATCATAGTGAAATGAGCTCCACCCAAACAAAAAAAAAGGTTGAGGACGAAAAAATTGATGCCAAAGGAAAGAAAGAGGAGTTATTGCACATTGTTCCCCTCAAACTATAGTTTGAGGAAGATATAGCAGATCCAACTGGTGCTCTCAATGAGGACATTCCAGAAGATGTTCCCGAGAAGGAAGTTCAAGAATATCCAATGGGTGACAGCGAGGACAAGCCCCATCGGGATCCAAAGAACAATGACCTTACGAAAGCAGGCGGGCGTAATGGGAAGGCTTTCGACAAATTCAAGATACGCAACTATTGTAGGTAACACGGGACTGCTACGTAACAATCGGTAATGTTAGCCAATGAGAAGACGATATGTTGATTTGTACCAAGAATTGGTGCGCCTGGATCGCATATACCAATTACGCTTTTAGAAAGCGCATCAGATTTGGTACGTGGATACACTGGCCCAACGTGCCAAATGATGTTAAAGAGGAAGCGTTGAAGGATATTAAGGCAATGATAAAATTTACAATACACAGTTCATTAATGCATACTTTTCAATATTCATACATTTTTCTCATGCGCCTGATATTTGATTCTACGTCATCTTCCATCGTAGATGAGTTTTAAATTCGAAGAACAAGTGAAAAGTTTGAGGAGAACTTTGGAGATTAAGGCTTGCGATGCACACCGCAATTGGAACAACAAGGTAGCAAACAAGTGCATTTGGCTACTCCTGGATGGAAAAGTTCCTAAATACAAGCCCTAGGAAAAATACAAGTGGATGGACGAGGAGGAGTGAAAGAAATTCAAGGAACAAAAAAGAAACGAGGAAATGCTAGTAACTACAATTAAGACATTCTATTTACGAAAAATATATCAATATCCTTTTGCCATATTTACTGAGATTTTAATTATATCATTTAATTTATATATATATATTGTAGAAAAAAGGGAAAAATAGTAAGAATTCAAGAGAAAAGAAGTATTTCCACCACACAGGACCATAGGAGAACATGGTGACAAAAGAAAAGTGGGTGGAGCAGATAAAGGAGAAAGAGAGGACGAGGCTTAGGGACCATGGATACATCAAGGAAGAGGTTTAGGAGGAAATAAAGGCAAAGGAATTCATACCGGACATATCCCTAGTTTACTTGGAGTCAAATTGAGGAAAAACCAAGGACTACATAACCCCAAAAGTGAATGCCATAACGGACAACATTGTAAGTATATGATTGTGTCATTTTTCTATTTTTCTATTTTTGGTCAACTATAATTTTCAATACCAACACAATGAATTGAACAACAATTGAAGATGAATGGGAAAAAGAGAAGGGAACTTTAATCTTTGGTCTGGGGGACAACATCTTGATAAGAGCGACGGAGAAAAAAAATCACCTGGGACGTTATGAAGGTACCTAATCCTGACTTTCGGCAACTATTGCTACCCTCGAATTATCACGAAGAAAATGTGGCAGGAGCTGCTTGTCCTAGAAAAAGCCTGCCAAGAAACCCTCCGTTGATCAGCCAATTGTGAAGGCAATGGTCTCGCATCTTGAGCAGTGCATAAAGAGTATAGCTACACCTGGAGAGCTAGACATTACCGAGTGCCTAGCAGACCCAAAGAGCTTCATTCATAATGCAATGTTTGGTGGTATATCCACCAGTCTCTGCGGCTCTGGCCAGGATCCCTCCGCTGACAGAGAAGCAGATGAGGAGGTAAAAATCCTTTACACCATAAAAGTTCATAGCATTGGGATTTTTCCAATTCAATTTTTAGCTAACAATTTCAAAGGCAAACAAAAATCTAATGTCCTTTGTAATAGGATAGTGAGATGGTCACTCTGTACATCAAGGGTATTAAGGGATAGAGGAGAAAGGTTGCACAAGCTTGGCTCCAAAAATCAAGGCATCCAGAGCAAGTACATAGACCATTAGTTCATGTTTGTGTGGCCGAGCCATTCTAGCTACGATCCAAGAACTGGGTTGCCATCTGCCAACCACTAATTCAGTGATGTGGGAGAAGCTCTAGGGAGTGTGATAGACTGGTCGATGACTTTGGTCACGTTCGGGGTTGACACTTAGATAAAGGATAAACCAACTCATTCTGCATAGGTATCCACCCCTAGAAATTCTTGATAAACCAACTCATTCTGTCCCTCGGAGTAGCAGTTTTTACATGAGAGACCTTTGAAGCAGGTATTTCTCGCTAACAAAAGTCACTTGTACTTTATATCTTTCATTATGAAGTTGCCTAATTTTAATACAAATACCTAATTTCAAATTGTCAACAAGTGCCAATTCAAGGCATCTCTCTACATGGCAAAGTACATCACATACTACAACGAGCTTCTTAAGAGCATGCAACGGTCGAGGTTGGTGGGTTTATTTCCAGAGTATAGACTGAGCTTATTAGCAAGACCGCATAAATCAGGATTATTTATGGAATGCTTGGTGGAGTTTGAAACCAAGCTTGGCAACCTAAGAGGAATGACATGGCTATCGAACTCAATGATAGATGTCTGGATGATGTGAGATTTACTTGTTCCCAATTTATTATTGAATTTGTACACTAATATGTTTCAAATATTAACTATTTCTATTTGTCAAGTCACCTATGAGATCAAGTCTTCAAAAAAAACCATAGCTGCATCCAATTTGTACCATGTTGTACGAGAGGATACTCCATGGAAATAAAGGAGGCGAGGTCGAAGGTCGTGCTAAAGACATTCTTTCAAACCATGCTCGCTGCTGAAGACTTGGTTTATGTGGTGCCTTACATTAAAATGTAATATTTCACATTAAAATGTAAGTGGAACTTTATAATATTTCACATTCTTCATAGGACTAAATTTTCATTCCTGACATACATTATTTTCATAACAACAATCATTGGTGCTTAATACTCATTGGTCCTAGTATGGAAGAAGTTTTTACCCTTGACTCGATGACTGGAGGGATAAAGCCAAAGAACATTAATGAAAACAAAATCATTGCTAGGTACGTATATTAATTTCATTGGTGTTAATTTGAGCAACTTAAACTATAAGTTCACTAACATTTATAAGTCCAACATTACCAGGATTGCATGCGAATATCAAAGGCGGAAGTTGAAGGTGGAACCTCTTCGGACCACACATGGAGGATCACAAACATCGATGTAAGTCATACAATCCAAGAGTCCCTTCATAGCCACCATTATTCAGTTTTAAGCCTTACAATTACGTTTAACGTGATATTTCCATTGCAGTACCAAGTGCAATTCAGTGGTTGGGAATGCAGATACTACGTCCTCCTCTTCATGGAAGAAATTATGCTCAAGAACACCTCTAGAGATATTCTACAGGTTTGTTGACAAATTTCAAATTAACCATTTGTTCTTCTTACTTACTAAATACTTTCATGTATTAACTCATTTGCTTTTTTCAGCACAACATCAGTTTCCCTCCAAACATGGAGCATACAGTGAGAAGGAGATATTATCTATAGCCGAGAGATGGTGTCAAGTTTTGGTGAACACGTATTCCAAAGATATCAAGACTTCGATGGACATTGCCGAGTTTCTTGAAGTGTAGAAATTCAAATTGTTGTACTGTGTTTCCTTGAATTTTTTTGTTGATTGATTATGTTCCTTCACAGTCACATTAAGTTTTTCATTCGTTCTTTATTCCATTCAAATTTTTATTCTTCTTTGTGGATTGTTGTTGGCTGTTGTAAAATACGTCAATCATCTATTCCCGAGTTTTCATCCGGTTGGGCAGGGAAAAAATAAACATCAGGATTGCAAAATAAAAATAAAATTAGCACCGGTCAAAATAACCCATACTGGTGCTACAAAAATGGAAATCAAAATCAATGTAATAACACCGATTTCTGACAGTTAATGTCGGTGCTGTAAATTGATATACATTTAATTGGCATCACCATTTCCATATTTGAACCGGTGCTGAAAATATTGGCAAAAATTTCTTTAAAACACAAGCACCGATGTTGTAAAAGCGGTGCTTTCACATAATATACAGCACCAGTTTAACAGTACTGGTGCTTGTTATGAGGGCCAATCAACTCTCAACAAATCCTAGCCCCGATATTGACAACCGGTATAGAAATGTAAGTGGTGCTGGTTAATTGATGTATTAGCACTGATTTTAGATACCGATGCCATACTAACTACATTTCAACACCACCTTACTTAGGCATCGATTGGCTGGGCGTCGAAATATCAGTGCCATAGGGCCCAACGACTAGTGCTACAGGGGGGGTGCCCGCAGTAGTGCCTACTTTCCACTAACTACTCTCTAGTGGTAGCTACATTAGGTTGGAAAATATTATCTTTGTTGGTTTGGTAGCAAGCGACGGCTCCCGGCCCATCACACATGCAGTATTTCATGTTAAAACCATATATGTTTAGGGAAAAACAAAATAGCCAATCCTCTTATGCATTATGTAAAACTACAGTACTCTAATTATTGATTTAAACTAGCAAATGATGTTTATTTTATGTAGCATGAATTTTTACTGCTGTGAAAATTCATTGCACAGGATTTCAAATTACAACAACAAAATTTGATGTTTAATACGGAATAGTTGATGCTCCTATACATTATTAAGGTAGGTAAAAAAAACCTAAAAACTGAATAAAAAATTTATTATTCAAATAATGAATAAATGGAATCAAATATAATAGTCAAATATTTAACTGATTAAACAGATTAAACCGGATTTTGAATATTATTAATGGTTTTGTTTTCGGATTTGAAATATAAACTGTAAACTGGTCAGAAAATCGAATCATTAATATGTAAATTATCTAAATATATCCCAATAAAATATATAATAATATTTATTTTAACCTAAAACTTTTAAGTGGAAATTTGATATAAATGGAGAAAAAAAGAGGCCTCTTGAAAAAATTTAAACAATTCCAGATTTTATTTCCTAATTCCTTAACAAGTCATTAGTTATATCTCTTTATTATGCACGGATTGGGATTCATGTTATTTAATTTTTTGATTTCCTTTTAGTTAATGTGCGCGTATATTTACCATCCATGTTTTTTAGGTGGGAAATGTAATGTTTGTACTTTTTTTTTTACACATGTTGTGATGTACTTTTTTTTTTTAATTAAACCATCCATAGATGGGGGAAATTATATTTGGCCTTCCCAAGCCTTAAAATAAACAGAAAACTGAAAGTTAAAGAAAGAGAGAAGCCATTGGCTTAGTTTATATGTACATTTGTGACCCGTAGGCTCATTGAGGCAACATTTGTTGCTTCCAAAATGAATAAAAAAGTATAGCTAATTGTGAGGGGAATACTAAAACTCTTAGTTGAGAATGGAGATCATCGAACTTATTAGTGGATCGTAATGACGAAACACTGGTCAGTCAAATTCACCCCATCTAAAACTAAGAATCTTATCCCCTATCAAGATAAACAGTGGAAAGACATCACTCTAACCGGGAGTAGTCATGAAGCATCTAGTAGAAGCTTCAATCTAAAAACTAAGAATCAAATGAGCTCTGTTGTGCATCTAGCCCAAAAGCAAATGAGCACTGAAGAAAAAAACCAGCAACAGTAATGTTTCAAGCAAAATCATTGCTCATTTCTGAATCTTCATGAGAAATTCACCATGTTGTGAGACAATCAAATCAGCACGCATCAATCAAATTTGCAGAGTTATGCATCAAGCAAGTCAGCAATGTTGTGGATGAAGCAAATCAGCAATGTTATGCATCAAGCAAACCAGCAATGAGAAAAACCATAGCACATTCCTGAATCTTCATGGAAAATTCTCCATGTTGTGTGTCGTTGTGGTCGTAGTAAAATCAAACTGCCTCCTTGTGCCTACAAACGGTGAAAACATTTAATCAGTAGCATCCATACTATGTGAAATTCTTAAGGAGGGAGTCCCTAACTGATCAAGTCTAATGAGGCCCTGAATATGATTAGGTAACATATGAAAGGAGAGAAAGGATTCACTTGTCCCATCTTTGAGGCATTTCTTTGCTAGTGCATCAGCTACAAGATTCGCTTCCCTCAAAATATGAGTAAGTTTGAATGGACTCAAAGATTGTTTAATGTCATCCGCAAGTTGGAACAATTGCCAAGGGGCAAGCAACGGATCTGATACTGACAAGACAGCATTCTTACAATCTGATTCTATGCATACATTTACCATAGAACCATCAATTTTTGATGTGGCAAACTGTATTGCCCTCATTTCAGCCTCTTGAGGAGATTTAGCATTTGAAATTTGAGTATGAGCAACAATAAAATTACCCCTACTATCTCTTAGGATCATGCTAACTCCAGTCAAGTTCAGATGGGAATTCCAAGCAGCATCAACATTTAATTTATATCCCCAGATAGGCCTAGACCAAGCAATTTTAAAGATTTTTGGTTTAGGAGGGAGCTTGATCAGTGGCAGAAAAGAGTGCTTTGCAATATCTTTGTCAAAATTTGATCTAATGAAAGCAGGTTTAGCAGTGAACATATAGAAAATTTGTTCTTTAATGCTTGCTATCACCACACCTGTCCTAGGCAAAGCTGAATCAAAAATGATTCTATTTCTCATTTTCCACAATTGCCAACAAGTTATAATAGCTGCAGATTTTATGATATCATTATGAAGGGCACTTGTACCCGAGATAGTTAGATAGCAAGAGAGTCTCTCCCAAATAGAGGAGTAAACAGCAGCAGTAATCCCCATGAATGAATGAACAGTTTCCCAAATTTGTATTGAAAATGTGCAGGAGTTGAAAAAATGGTCTAAAGAGTCCTCATGATTATTACACATACAGCATCTTGAAGTCAATGAGAATCTCAGTTTGCGTAGCACATTATCAAAAGGGAGCAAGGAATTCATCATTTTCCACATAAAAATAGAAACTTTTTTTCTCAATTCTAGTATTCCACAGGTACTGAGCAGATTGGATATTACCTCTTTGATGTCGTAGCAATGTATAAGTAGCTTTAAAGGAGAAGTCTCTGTTTGTACCTGGTTTCCAAATGAGTCTATCCTTTCTATGCGGAGATAGGGTTGCTTCCTGCAATAAAGTGGCAGCATGAGAAGGGAGAAGAGGAGCAATTACTTGAAGCCAAGAAGCTTTATGTGTGATGAAGTCAGAAACAGTGCTTGATTGGGGGATATTTACAGTAATAGGATTACACCAATCCTCAACCGATCCTATACCTAACCAATTTGAAGTCCAAAAATTACAGTCTCCGTTTCCTACTATAACCCTAGAGTTAGCTTCTGCCAAACTATTAATTTCACAAATTCTCCTCCAATTTTGAGAGGTCCTGTAGGATGAAGGTAGAGATGCCAGAAGGGAAGACCAAAGTACTTCTCCCTTTTGGAATTTCCACCACAACCTAACAGAACATGTCTTTAGGATTGTATGAATAGATCTAAACCCAAGACCATTTTGATCAATAGGATAACAGAGTAAATCCCACTTTCTCCATGTTCTTTTTGATCCTTGATCAGTTGTACCCCAGAAAAACCTACTAAGTTTTTTCTCAATGGTGAGGATAACTTCATTTGTAGGTTTTAAAACTGACCAAATATGTTGGGGAATGGAGTATATACATGACTGGATTAAGATGATCCTACCCCCCATAGAAAGCCACCTGTTCTTCCAACCCCCTATTTTGTTTTCAATCTGTTCAATTATAGGTTGGAAATAGATTTTTTTGGGTGCCCCTGTAAAAATTGGAACCCCTAAGTATGTAAAGGGGAATCTGCCTATTTTCATACCCAACACCCTTTTGATATTACTGATCCTGTCTACTGAAACATGCTTTCCTAAAAAGATGTCACTCTTTGAGTAATTAATCCTTTTTCCACTGACCTCCTCAAACTTGGTAAGAAAAGCTTTAAATCTGATCAATGATTGGTTATTTGCAGTTAGAAAAATAACAGTATCATCAGCATAAGACAAATGAGAAACTGGAAAGGTGTTACCTGGAAGATGATAGTATGATAGCTTACCATTTAGAAAAATGTAAGCTAAGCTCCTTGTGAAGGATTCAGAAAATATATTAAAGAGAAAAGGGGAAAGGGGGTCACCCTGTTTAATACCCCTAGAGGCCTGAAAGAAACCAACCGGCTTACCATTTATGAGGATTGAGAACCATGCCTGAGATAAGTTCTTCAAGATGATAAAAATGAATCTAGCAGAAAAACCAAATCTAGCAAGAATTGAGTATAGAAAAGACCATTTAACCCTATCAAAAGCTTTCTGAAGATCAAGTTTAACAATTCAATTGGGATCTCTTTTCTTTTTGTTTAAAAATCTTACCATTTCTTGTAGGTAGATGACATTATCAGAAATGTCTCTTCCTTTAAGAAAGGCAGTTTGATGTGGTGAAATAATTTTTGGCATTATAGACTTAAGCCTTCCCATCAGTACCTTTGAAAAGATTTTGTTTATAACATTGGAAAGGCTAATAGGTCTATAATCATCAAATGATGTAGGAGTTAATTTTTTAGGGATAATAGTGATCCAGGTGCTGCTTATACCCTTGGGAATATTTGAAGCAGATAGAAAATCATTTACAGCAGCCAATAAATCATCTGCAATAATATCCCAAGAGTGCATATAAAATTTGGCAGTAAAACCATCAGGGCCCGGACTGCTAAGCTTATTTAAATTAAGCACAATGTCTCTGAGTTCATTAAGAGAGGCTGGTTTCACTAAATCATCATTATCCTCCTGAGTAATCATTTTAGGAATTTGGCTGAGGTAGTGTGATGTGTAGAGATTAAATTCTGAAGAACTGTCCTCAGTTAAAAGATTATTATAATAGTGAATGGCCTCATTTTCAATTTCCTGAGCAGTATCAACCCATAGGCCATTACTATTTTTGATTTTTGTAATCTTTAGTCTACAGTTTCTTTCACTAACAGATTTATGGAAAAAACTTGTGTTATTATCCCCCTCTTTAAGCCATTTGACCTTTGCCTTATGCTTCCAAAAACTTTTCTGCTCTACAAGTGATCTTACTAATTTAGCTCTGGCTTCTTTCAGTTTCAGTAAGTTCAGATCAGAATTAACCTGGTCATAGTTCTGTTCATGAACTAGGAGATCAGTTTCTGCCTTCGTAACATTATCAGTGATGTTACCAAATTTTTCTCTGTTCCATACCTTGAGCTCCTTTTTTAATCTGATCAGCTTAAGAAAAAACCTCAACATACCAGAGTTATTCATAGGCATTTCCCAATTATCTTTGATAACCTGAGTGAATTCTCTCCTTTTATACCATGTATTAATGAACCTGAAAGGTCTAGGAGAAGAGGGGACATCACTACCAATAGTAAGCAACATGGGACTATGGTCAGATGAGATTCTATTCAGAATGTGTACTGATGAGGAAGGAAAATTAGAAGACCAGGAGGAATTACATAATCCCCTGTCCAGTCTTTGAGTAGTAGGGAACCTAAGCCTGTTATTACTCCATGTAAACAAATTCCCAACAGAATTGATTTCTTCTAATGCCATGACACTAATAAACTCATTAAAATCCTTCATACTACCTAGTTTAGGAGTAGCAGGACCTTTATATTCATTTATTGATGTTATGGCATTAAAATCTCCAATAAAAATGGAGTCAGACAGATTCAGTGATTTTAAATCTGACCACAGGGACTTCCTACCATTTCTGGTCCTTAGGCCATAAACAAAAAAAGCATCCATGCTCTTATTGAGAGTTAAACTTATCACATTGACAGCAAGAAACTGCAGGTTATCACACTTTAATGTCAAAGAAATGTTGGAATTCCAAAAGAGCCAAATTTGACCACTACTAGCATACATACAATTATCAAAATGTAAAGCATGCCTGTAACCTTCACATTGAGAGTTATCATGTTTTGGCTCTATCAAGCATATTAGATCAAATTTGTGCCTATTAATCAGATTTTTGAGTCTTAACATAGAAGTATCCATTCCCCTAATGTTCCACACCAAGAACTTTATCTGAATTGTTGTATTACTCATAGGGAAACATTGTTAGAGCTTTTTGATCTAGTCATGATAGTATTTAACTGTGTTAAATAGGTCTCATTCCTATGATTAGAAACTAGCTTTTTCTGTTTATCCTTTTTCAGTTTGGAAGAACCAGATGAAGAGTTTGAAGAAATAACCTGAATGTCCAGAGACTCCCCAGAACCATCTCCATATTCAGAAGATGCAGAGTGTGTGGTGACCGCAGGGGAAACCACTTGGGTTGGCATTTCCTCACACTCCAGAGCTTGAAATCTGTTTTGCCTATGCTTGTGTTGAGGAAAAATGAAATTTTTTGCTGCTGCAATTGGGTTAAAAGGAGAGGAAGACTTACTTCTTATACCTGAGATGTCATCTTTTGCGAGGCCTACCTTTTTGTGGAGTTGGGGAGGACCAGATAGAGATAGTTTGTGCAAAGGAATAGGAGATTGAAGTACAGGATCAGGAAGTACATGAGAAGTAATAGGGTTATCCATGGAATCAGAATGAACATGTACTACATCTGAGGTATCTAGGTTTGAAGTTAGATCCGGATTCTGCAAAGTACATTCAGTTCCAGGGGCTTTCTCAGAGACACTAACCTTCTCAGGATTCCCAGGGATATCTTTCCCAGTATCATAATTAGAAATGACAGGGTCTGCTTGCTCAGTAACATGAGTAGGAGATTTATCCTGTGCTAGACTAAAAACATCAGACTGGTTTTGGTTATTGATGTTATCCTTTCCTACCTTCTGTTTAGGTACATATCTAAGGTTTTGAGTTAACACAGCATTAAACTTGTCAGTTACTGAGAGACCAGACCCTCCAGCTTTGTTAATTTTATCATGAAACTGATTAACAATCTCCTGTTCCTGAACATCTATTGGCTTTTTGTGATCCTTTCCAAGGGCATTAATGTTATCCATTTTATTCATCTTTGGTTTTCTCAGTTCCGGATGTAAGTAGATGCATAGATTGTCATCATGACCAATAACCTTACAGTGATGACAATATAAAGGAAGATCATCAAACTGAAGATGCAATTTAGATACATTATATTCAAGGCCATCTTCCTCAATGCCCACTCTAATATAAGTTGGTTGTCTTTTTTTCAAATCTATTTCTACACACATCTTCACTGCGGATGGTCTAGTTAAGCCAGCAGTAGCAGAATCCAACTTAATAAAATTCCCAATCTGATTACCCATGGATTCTAGCATAGCAAGGTTATAGAAAAAAACTGGAACGTGATGTATAGTAACCCAAACCGGAACTATGGACGACTCAATTTCAGGAGAAAAATCAGTTGTCCATTTTAGAACTTTCATTTGGGCATTGTTAAAATTCCACTGACCTTTAATCCAAAGATGCTGGTAATCTTCCTTGTCCTGGAAGCGTATCAGAATGTGTCTATAGTCTATGGAACCCAGTTGGAATTTACCTTTGAATCCGACTGAATTGAAAGCGTCGTTGAGAGCAACCATGGAAGGCTTCCCACGCGCGAATTTTCCCACCAGAGCGTTGTGGTAGTGAGAGGCCAGAGTCTCTGCCTCCTTCCGAGTGACCAAGCAAGAGATTTCACCTTTGTAATTGGTTTTAGGAATTATCTCGGGATTAGATGGGAGTGAGACTGATAGTGGAGGTGATCGGTTGTTTAAAGCTTGTAAAAATGATTTGGCCGGCGCTTGTCCGCCACGGCCAGGCGGAGGAGCCGCCATGGATGGGGTGGAGGAAAACTCAGAGAAGAAAATAGTATAACGATCAAAGAGCCGTTAGGCAGAAGGAGGAAGAAGGAAGAGGAACAGTGGAAAATGTAATGTTAGTGTGTTTTTCGCACCTTTTTCGCACGTAGTTCTTAGATACACCCACATGTTGTGATGTACATATAATGAATAGGTTTTCTGTAGTTTAAGTTTATTTATAATACTTCTGAGTAGTGATAGTTCCCAGAATTAGCTCACAACAAGTCCCAACCTGTTATATTAACTGCAAAAATCCCCGAGGATGGCCATGAGGAAAAAGCTCTAACGTTCAAGTCAGTATTATTCTTGCTTATGCATTTTTGGAGTAAAATGTCACTTACCTTGTATGTTGTTCTCTATCTTTATTTATACAGCATGGATCATGCGATCAGGTCCCTCTTATTGTGCTCCACTCTCTTGGATCATGGCCCTGTAAATGGTATCATGGCAAGTGGTATTTTCCGCTATTTCTGCTATTAGTTAGTTTCTGGTGGTGCAACATTGTTTTCCCTTATGGATTTAGAAAACTGGTTTGGTCCAACAAAGCGACTACTTCACATGTTCTGCTTTGACTAGTTAAGTCACATATATACATAAACCCCCCCCCCCAACTCACAGTTATGAGAAGCAAAGTGTAGGGTGACTATTATTGCGATGTGAGAGATGCAATTTTTGAAGCGAAGTAAAAATATGTATATATAGAAAATATATATACATCAAATTGGTTAGGTTAAAACAGTATGATGGGCGCGATGCTGAAAATTACTTCGGGGAAGAAACATGTATGTGTGAGAATTGGAAAGGTTTTTTAAATGTTTTCGTTGCAAGTGTACCAAAATGTGAATTTTTTTTGTAACCGATTCATATTTTTAATTTTAGGGAAATGATTAATATGTATAAATATGATGGAATGTGAAGTAATCATGACAAACTGTGTTTTCCAAAACTGACGTGTGACGACTCCAATTTTAACTAACATAAGTTATTGATTGCCTCGAAAAGGTGCGTTTCATAAAAGTAATTTTACTGATTTTAATTTCTTGGTGGTTCTATAAAAGCAAGTGTACGTATGAATGACTTACCTTATTTCTTTCCATAACACTAATATTATCAGAAATCAATGGACTTTTTGTGAGATCTTATTCTCAGAAAGTAAATTACCCTTTCAGATATTTCTATTTCAAAAACACGGTAGTTATGTGTGTTGAGTCTTTGTCCTCCTTAGCCAATCTTAATGTCAGTGGAAGTGAGTCAATTCACAGTGATATAGATATTGATGATGAGGTAGTCATCGGGGTAGATGATGTGGGGGAAGAAGGGGATAGTCAAGTGATTGATTATGGTGATAGTTTTATAATCAAGAATGATTTAGTCGCTTTAAAAGAGAAATACTCTTTTTTGAATAATTGTGAGCTTAGGAAACAATGTTCTGGAAGGAGATCATGGAAACCTACTGCTAAGTATTTTCTGTACATGAACATTATGTGTTGTACGGGTTGACTCTACCCATCCCAAATTTCATTCCGAGCGTGTTAGAGTTTTATGTTATTGCTCTTGCCTAACTTCATCCTCATTGTGTGGTCATGGTTGTTGGTGTTAGGGAAGTGTGCATGAGGGTTGGGAACAGAGGTTACAGTTTGTGAAAAATGTTTTACCTTTAACCCAGGTATTCCCAGGGTTCAAGTTGTGCAGAACTTCCCCAGCAGCTGTGGGGTTTAGAAGATAGGTATTTTCTCATAAGGTGTTCCGATAATAAATCTATGCTTCTATGGAATACCATTATACCCTTTGATAAGCATTTAGAGAAGGTAGCAAAGTTGAGGAAAGACATTGGCATTGTAAAAGCATTGGTCTCCTATTTGATAAATGTAGGGAGGCCTAAGGGGAAGCCCGGTGGTCACTTAATCTTTTTATTTGAGTTATTAGGGTTTATGTGAATTTTAATTTGTATGGTATTTGTGTTTTGTGTTCATCATCATTGATATATGGAAGGTTTCTGGGAATGACAATGTCAAGCATAGTAGTTGGTGTACACTCCCCTAGTCATGTGAAACCCAAAAAACACAGATAGCATTCCCGGTCTAGCAAACCAAGTAAAAGACTATTTGCTAGAGAAGAAAAATGACCTTGCTAAAGAGTAGCGTTGTCTGCCGGAGATAAAAGAGAACCCACTAAGACCAGCATCTCATTTACAGTAAGCCAACATAGTGAACATAGAAGAAGCAACAACTCTCACCTATAACCATTCCACTAAAACCATGATCTATAAACATGACCCATGATTTGTAAAGATTACGAAATACACTGGACCTAAATAAGTGATCCAAACAGCAGAACAGATAATGGCATCTTTCTATGAGATGATCCATATGTTATTTAGAGACTAACTAAGGTATCAGAGAAGGATCCCAAGGACATCCCATGATCTTATTCTGTAGGTCTCATGGAGTTAGCTGATTATAACGGCCTGGATAGAATTCCCTGCCTCAATGGCGCCCTCTGTGGTGATCAATATTTTCTTTCAGCCTTCCTGATATCTTGAGGGAGCTACGTCTCATGTGAAAATAAGAAAAATAATAAGCTTTGACGCAGCTAAACATGTTAGCGGGAAGGAATATGATGATCAGCCACAGTTAGCAGATGGCGGTTAGTCACCGCATATCACAAAGTTGGTAGAGCCAGAACAGGAAAGAAACCCAGACAGAGACATAAGGGAAAGCCTCGAACAGGAAGGATCGGATGAATGTCGCGAAGCAAACAATGTTCAATCACAACGCGTTAATACATCGCAATATTACATCGCCATAACTAAAGTACGTTTATATCCATGTACGCTTCAAAATGCCCAACCTCAATCATATAGAATAATTATGTTGTAGCAGGCTTTATTACAAAAATATTAAAACAATATCTTGGCTAAAACATGCCAGTAAAATAACATTTTGTTTTGGGATCTAGCAACCCAAAATGCAAATTGAATACAAAGAAACTACATCAATAAGATACCCATTTTAACATATCATATTACATTGAGAAATATTGCAAAATTCATTAAAAGAAAACTAGTTTATGAATTACAAACTACCCAACCCACGGGGGTGGGTGGGTGGTGAAAGTAACGTTAATACAGGCTAGTCATGAGCTCTAAACGAAGTGTTGGATTATCATCCTATTCACGACCATGTCTCGTACTTCGTAGTGCACCCCGATCGTGAGTGCGCCAACTAGAAAATAGGAAAGTATGCCAGAGTACAATAATTTTACATAAAGAACAACATAACCTATCACAATTTTCAAACATTTAACATGACAAAATAAATTGAGTTCAATGTTAACTCACTCAAAGTCTAAAAAATAATAATTTACTACAATCAAGAATAAACAATCATATTAACCCAGGATTTATTGTGCAATTATATTAAATTTCCATTTCGGATGGGATTTTTTTAAAATTTGTTAATAAATTTAGGGACCTCTTATGCAATTATCAAAATGTTATCCCCTTGCGATCAACAGTAACCGCTTCGTCGCTTCTTCTTCTAGCGGTGAATCGACAGAGCTAGGGTAACCGCTGGCGACTCTTCTTCTTCCGCTCAATCGGTTATGCAACTGCCGATAATTTTCCTGCAGAAATGTGCCGATTGATCGAGGCTTTGTAACCGCCTCGCCTTGCAATTATCTGAGCTTTTCAACCGCCTCCACCTCCGATTAACAGCAATGACAGTGCATCCACATCAAGTTTGCGGTGGAGTGAGGCGGTGACGATGGCGCTACGAAAACTGTGAGCTTTGATCAAAAGACTGGCAAGGCGACCGCGATGGTGACTAATTGCAGCGGTGGATGACCGATGACTAATTGTAGCGGTGGATGACCGATGACTAGTTGCAGCAGTGGATGACCGATGACTAATTGCAGTGGCGGAGGTCCGATGACTAATTGCAGCAGCGGCGATTAATTGCAAGCGAAGACGAAGCTAGGGTTTCAGCGACAAAGGCAAAGGCAATGGCGGACCTAGGGTTTCAGCGATGAAGGCGACTGTAGAGTAGCTGGCGGAGGCAAGGCGGCAGTGCGTACGAGATCCATGCGCGTTATTGGAGTAGAAACTCGAGTGTGCAGACACACAGTGGCGACATCGAACGGCAGCTGAGGCAACGGAGGATGGGTGAGCTTCTTCTCATGAGAGGTGAGGTTTAGTAATGTGTTTTACATTTTTTGAAAACTTGCTAAGTTTAATATTTTGTTGTTTGAGCTTGTATCATTAATGATTGTTTTGTCCAAGTGTTGGTACATTTGTTGTTGATGTTAGAGGTCAGGAGTTCGAGTCTCACCGTTGCATTTATTTTGAAGAATTTATGTTCTTGATGTACGTGCTGAGGTTAAATTTTATTTGAAAGAGTGTTTGCTAAATAAGAGTGTTTGGTGTAGTGGTTACTTTTGTAGGTTTTGAGGTAAGAGACCTAGGTTCAAATCCCACCAGGTCTTTTTTTGTTGAATAATTTTTTATTTTTGAGCTACTGTAGTTTTTTTGTTAATGTTTGTAGTTTTTTTCTATTATATTGATGTTTTTCATTATTCGGGTGAGATTTAATTGCTATGAGTTGAGGGTTTTTATTTATTTTTGGGTGATATGGATTGATATTTGTAGTTTTTTAAAATTTTCTCATGATGATGTTTTTCATTTTCTGGATGAGGTTCAGGTGTTAGGATTTGATGTTTGTCGCTTTTGAGTGATATAGGTTGATATTGGTAGTTAAAAAAAATGTTGGTATTTTATGATTTTCGAAGTGAATAATTTATACTCTTGAGGTAGCGTAGTTTTTTATTGATGTTTTTAGCTTTTTTTCCTCTCATGTTGATGTTTCTCATTTTCTACATGAGTTTTAGGTGGTAGGGGTTGATGTTTGTAGATTTTTTTTGGTGATATATTTGATGTTTTGTAGTGTTTTTTTCTTATGTTGACGTTTTTCATTTTCGGGTGATGTTTAGATGATAATAATTGATGTTTTTAGCTTTTTGGTGATATAGGTTGATGTTTGTAGTATTTTTTAAAAAAATTGATAATTAAGCTTTGTTGGTATTTTTATAATTTTCAGTTGATTTTTTGTTAGTCGTAGTCGACGTTTTTTTTTTCAATTTCTTATTGATTTTTTTTGCTATTTTATTTGATTTTCTAATATTTTTGCTGCAATTTTTTTTTTATGTTTTATAATTTTTTTGTTGATTTTTGCAATTTTTTGTTGATGTTCATAAATTTTTGTTGATGATCATATTGGGTTTTTTTTTTGCATTTTTTAAACATTTTTAAAATTTTCTTTTGAATTCTTTTAAAATGTTTTTGCAGATTGTAGATGGCGGGAAAATGGTGAAAAAGAATTGGACAAAAAAGGCCATGGAAAAATATTAGCGAGAGGTCCTTGTAATATACTAGAGATAGATCCCTGTAAAATTATTAGATATGGGTCCCTGAAACTAGAATATTGTTATAATTGCATAAAAGACCATGCCTAAAGTTTAGAATGCCTCAAGACCATCTCTTACCCATATGTGAAAGTTGGCAACGGAGAGAAGTGGAAAAAATTATGCGTATGGAGGGAAATGGAAAATTTTACGTGTGTTTTGTGGGATGAAAATGTAATTACACGTTAAAGCATGGAGTAATTTCGTTGGACTGAGCGGGGTACTCGGTAAGATATTTCTCATATGTTACGTAGGAAGTTTAATTTTCTCTGAATTACAAATTCTCACATTTTCAATATTTTATGTCAACCAAACAACTCTACCTATTTTAAAATTACCACACATCTTACTACGGACCAAACAACTCCTAAACATACATTTTGTGTAGCAGATCATCAGACACCAAGGCTTGACCTTTAGTCGTTTGTTCACCCTCACATCAAATACCAAACAAATTAAGCGTTAAGGAATTAGAATATTACTTATCATTGTATTTATATTCTATTACCTTTTCCTAGCTTGTATAGGTATCATGTACTACTATATAATGTATCCTGAGTTCATTAATAAAGACACACATTATTACCCTTATTTCCTACATGGTATCAGAGCCCGGGTTGGGTTATTGGGCTGATGTGTGGATCCCCTTTAATTTGGCCCGATGTGGGTCATGGAGTGTTTCCACGTTGCACGTGAGGGGGCATGTTGAAAGATATATCCCACATCGGTTTCTTACAGAGTTAATGACTTTTTTAAAAAAATTTAAACCATCCAAGGATGGGGGGGTATTTATTAGGCTCCCCAAGCCGAGTTAATAAGCCAAATTAGGCGCTAAAATTTTATGAATGTTACAAGTTGATCATTGTAATGATGATCCAAGAGCTAAAATAAGCTCTTGAAGCAAAAGAACTTGCTACCAAAAGCGATGGATGCACCTGGTCGAAACTAGAGTTAATCTATGTACAAAAGTAAGCCTACTAAGGAAACCCTGAAGCTGTAGTACCGCAAACCGGTCGGCGAATCGAAGGATCGAGACACCTATTTGTCAACGATATACAAGCCAAGAGGATTCCCAAATGTTGTCAACATAGGAGTGCTGAAGACTTTTTCTTCTCAGACAGTGGAAGGGAGCAGCATGTTGTAGTAATTCCCAGAGATTCAGTGGCATAGAGTCCATTCAGCATGAGAGTATGAAATAGATCAAAAACATCATCGTCAGAATCAGCAGTAGTCCAGTTCCTCGCCCTACCTCGTATCCATGCATACAGTCTAAAAACCTGAAATTACAAGAGGAGAGAAACTAGCAGTATTTGTACTAAAAGCAGATAACAGAAACTTCCTTAGAAACCGTCAAGATGCACATACTAGCAAATGAATAAGACCATATCTATTTCCTACTGGTATCCATAGGAGATCCAATTCTTATTGCTGGGAAACCAATACTATCGAGTGATAACAATCCCCGAAGGAAAAGAGGTATTGACCTAATGTCTAAATCACCTTGTAAATGTTTTTCCCTAGCAAATTTTGCCAAGAAATCCGCCGCCATGTTAGCTTGTCTAGGTGTATGTTGGATTGGGTGTGAGGAGTGTTCTACATTAAGTGCATTGCAGATAGAGTAACTTCTCCAAGGGCTGCACAATGGGTTTTGAATACCCCTAACAGCAGTTAAGCAATCAGATTCAATTACACATTTACCTAAAGCTAGTTCTGAACAGGTGTCATATCCACATTGGATTGCAACCAATTCTGCATGCAAAGGTGATGGACTTTGAAAAATTTTAACTTTCATTTTAACCACATTACCATTCCAATCCCTTACAATTACTGCAGCAGAGGAAAGTCCACTAGAGATCCATGATGCATCAGTATTAATCTTATAGCCAGTTAGTGGTTTTTTCCAATGCACAGCAGTAATAGCATATTTATTTTTTTGAAAAATTTGAGGAATGATATTAGCCTGAATCCATTGCTTATGCCTTTCTCGATTACCTATCAATTTGTGAGCTGTGAAAATTATATAAATCGTTTGTTTAATGTGATGGACACAAGCCTCACTTGAGAAAGGTCTATTCTCAAAAATGTATTTGTTCCTGCTAGTCCAGAGAGACCAAATTGTAACCATAAAAGCAGCAGTTATCAAGTTTGCATGAATTTTAGAATCAGCCTTGAAAGTTAAGTAAAATTCTACCCTGCTTTTTAAATTCCTAAAACCTGTATGTGGTAGCTGTAAAATTGAATGAACTCTTTGTCATACAGAACAGGAAGAAGGGCATGAATTGAAAAAATGATCAAGATTATCCTTATTGTTCAGGTAGAGAGGACACCTAGAAGCCAAAATTAGACCCATCCTACTTAAGATATTATCAAAGGGAAGGATGCTATTTAGAGCTCTCCAAAGAAGTACTGACATCTTTCTAGGTATGAAGGGAGGCCAAACCTTATTGAGATGTAGGATTTCAGGACCTTTTTGTCTGAATATGCTGTAGGCCAATCTAATTGAGAACTTCCCATCAGTTGTTGGAGTCCAAACTAGCTGGTCCACATGAGAGTATTCCAACCTTACTTCCTGCAATATATGAATGATATTGGTAGCCAAATGAGGCTCCATATTTGGTAAGAAAGCAGATTTGTTTTTAATGAAAGACCTCAGGGAAATATCCTCAAAAGGAAGGTCCATTTCCTCAGGCCATTTATAATAGAGAGCACCATCTCCCATCCAATTTGCATTCCAGAATGAGCAATCCCCTTTTCCAAAAATAACCCTAGTTTAACTGTTTGCCCTTGCAGTTACTCTGCTGATTCTACCCCAAATGTGGGATTTTTTATAAGAGACAGGTAGTGTCCATAAAAGAGTTGACCATTGGGTCTCATTAATTTGGAACTTCCACCATAATTTACATGAAAAGGCATCTACTATAGCATTCAAATCCTTAAAGCCTATCCCATTTTCATCCACCGGGTAACTCATTTTTTTCCAGGATCTCCACCTTTTTCTATCAGTAAGATCAGTTTTTCCCCAGAATAGGCTAAATGCCATTTTTTCCATTGTTTTTAAAACTATCCTAGGGGGTTTTAGAACTGCAAAGATATGTGTTGGAATCGAAAGGAAGCAATGATTAATCAAAATGATCTTACCAGCAGAACTTAACCATCTATTCTTCCAATTATTTATCAATTTATCCATTCTTTCAATTAAAGGTAGATAATGCACCTTTAAATTCCTACCAGAAAAAATAGGGACTCCAAGGTATTTAAAGGGAAAGGAGCCTTTCTCCATCCCTAGTAACCTTTTAACAGACTGGACTTGCAGTAGAGGTGTGTTGTGAGAGACAAAGAATTCAGATTTTGCAAAATTTACCTTTTGACTTGATGTAATCTCATATGCATTCAAAAAATGTTTAAACCGCCTCAAATTGCTAGTCTTAGTATTCAGAAAAACAGCAGTGTCATCGGCATACATGAGATGAGTAAGAGAAGAACAGGAATTGGGAAGACTAAAATACTGTAAATATCCAGTGCGAAACATTTTCTTTAGACCTCTGGAAAAAGCCTCTGATAAAATATTGTACAGAAAGGGTGAGAGGGGGTCTCCTTGTTTAATGCCCCTTGAGGAAGAGAAGAAACCCGATGTTACTCCATTTATTAGTACTGAAAAGTTTGCAGAAGCAATGTTATGCATGATGAGTCTAACAAATTTTCCATGGAAACCAAAATGTAGGAGAATGGAATTTAGAAAAGACCAAGAAACCCTATCAAAAGCCTTTTGCATATCTAATTTGACTATCAGATTTCAAATCTTAGTCTTCCTAGACAGTAATCTGGTCATTTCAGGCATTAGGATCACATTATCTGAAATATCCCTACCTTTAATGAAAGCACTTTGCTCAGGGGAAATCAGTAAATGCATTAGTGGCTTAATCCTCTCCATTAACAGTTTAGAGAAAACTTTATTAACGAAGTTTGATAAGCTAATTGGCCTAAAATCTGCAAATGTATTTGGAATAGCTTTTTTGGGGATTAAAGTGAGCCAGGTGCTAGACATGGCTTTAGGGATGTATCCATTATTTAAAAATTCATTTGCAGCTTCTAAGAGGTCTTCCTTAATGGTTTCCCAAAAAGAAATATAAAAATCACCCGAGAAACCATCAGAACTCGGTGCACTAGATTTATTAAGGTAAAAAACTGCATTTTTCAGTTCCTGTGTGTTGAAAGGGGAAAGCAGAAGGAGGTTCTGTTGATCAGTTAGTACTGTAGGTATTTCTTGCAGAAATTAATTTAGATAAGTTACCTCTTTTTGTGAGACATCCTCATTCAGTAATTTCTGAAAAATTCTAACACAATCTTCTTTAATCAGATTTGGATCAGTTATCCAGTTCCCATTACCATCTTTAATTTTAGCAATTCTAGATCTTGCTTTCTTTTCTCTAATTGTGTGATGAAAATAACGTGTGTTTGCATCTCCCTGTTTAAACCAATTTAACCTAGCCTTTTGCTTCAGAAAAAATATTGTATTCCTTCTGAGATCTCAGAAGCAAAGCTTTAGATTTCATAAGTTCAATTAAAACTAATTCATCCTGAGTCTGCTGGAACAGAATTTCCAGATCATTGACTTTTGATTCAGATTGTAAAAGATTATGATTTACATTACCAAAAATATTTTTGTTCCAATCTTTAATTACAATCTTAAGCCTCTTTAGTTTGTGTACAAATCTATGCATCCCAGTGAGAGGTGATATTAAATTCCAGTTAGAGACAACTAAATCTTGAAAATCTTGTCTATTTGACCACATTTCTTGATATCTAAAAGGCCTTGGAACCTGTTCTACAGCGGATTGAATAGATAATAAAAGAGGAGAATGATCAGATTTCATTCTATTTAGTACTTGGATAGAATTGTTAGGGAAAAGTTCCAGCCAGTCTAAATTACTCAATCCCCTGTCTAACCTTTGAAACTGTAGGTCCTTACATTTATCCCTATATCTATTGTTACTCCAAGTGAATGAGTTGCCCACAGTAAGGATATCATGTAGGTCCATATTAGTTAGGAAATCATTAAATTGTTTCATGCTTTTTCTAGGTGTTGATTTCCTACCTTTATATTCAGAAATCGAGGCTACCGTATTAAAATCACCAATGTAAATTGATGGATCTGGTGTTGGAGGTTGTAAATCAGACCATAAAATCTCCCTCAACTGTCTATGGACACTAGCATAAATGAAGAAAACATTCCAATAAACAGAAGTGGCATTATCAGTTACTCTAGCCTGTAAATACTGATCAGATTCATTTGCAATGGTTAAACTGAAAACATGATTCCATAAAATCCAAATTTTAGCATTCTGGGCATGGAGAGCATTATTGTAACCAAGATCATGCATCAAAGTGTTTAAGTTCTGTTTATCATGCCATGGTTCAATTAAACATAGAATGTCAATCTTGTGTTTCCTGTTTAGAGTCTTAATCTATCCAGTGAAGTGCCATAACCCCTAACATTCCAGACCAATATTTTCCCTGTTTTGGTGTACTTTATCATTTAAAATCTGGGGGGGGTTGCTTTTTGAGATGATCTTAGTATCCTTAGTTTAGATACAGGTGCAATACTATTTTTACCCTTCTTACCATCACTTATACTCTTTTTGTCTGCAGTTGAAATACTTACCTCCTGCTGAGTTTGTTCTACAGCTCTGTTGTGTTCTGCATTGATGGCTGGGTCTTTGATTGCAGTGTTGAGTACTAGCTCAGTTGGATCAACCTGCTCTTCGACAGGGGTAGACAAGCAAATGACCACAGTGTCTACCTCTTGTGGACCTGAATGGTGTGCTACTGCTTCCTGTGATTCCACAGACTCGTGGAAAATGTCCACTGTTTCTTCATCTTGAGCATCATGATCATCATCCTGTAAGTCAGTTAAAGTGTGGAAAGCATTTGATATAGTAACCATATCCTTCTTAACTAAATCTTCCCGGATAGGAGGAAGTTCAGGCTGTTTAGTCTTTCTTCTCCAAAAAAAATTGGAGATAGGTTTAAAGATATCATCCAATGAATAGAAAGGAGTATTTCTATTCATGTGACTAACTCTGAGAGAGTTTGAGTTGTTTTCCCCAGGAGAACCTGAGATCTTATTTTGAAATTGGAAATCAGATTCTTTTTGGGAAACTGATAGAGTTGATGTACCTTCCACATCAACAGTTACCTTAGGAGAAATTCCTAAATTTTTCTGAGTGTCAGCTTAGACTGAGGCCTGTCTAACCTTATTCTCTTTGGTTTCAGCTAAGAATTTTCTATTGTTTCTCAATTCTGGGTGTAGGAAATTACAGTTTGCCTGGCTGTGTCCAATTATCCTACAATGTGTACAATATGAAGGCAACTGATCATATTCAATTGGGTAATCAGCAATTTTATTTCCAATTCCTACCACAATAGTATGAGGGAGTTGAGACATTAGGTCAACTTCTACACAAACTTTTATAGCAGAAGGTCTTGTTAGAGCATTAGTAGCTGCATCCATTTTGAGAAATCTCCCTATCTGGCTACTAATGCCTATAATAGCCGAGGTATTGTAGAAATGTATAGGAAGCTGATGAAAAGTTACCCATGCTGGTACAACGGAGGATTCGGCGGCAGGGGAAAAGTCCGGAGACCACTTTTGAACCTTCATTGTTGATCCTTGGATCATTCATTGACCCTTCATCCAACAGCGCTGATAATCCTCGCTTTCCTGAAATCGAATAAGAATATGGCGATAGTCAATAGATCCCAATTGAAATTTAGCCTTAAATCCAATTGATTTGAAGGCAGCAGCTAGTTTCTCCATAGGAGGTTTCCCCCTATTGAATTTGCCAACCAAAGCATTCTGGTAATGTGAAGCAAGAAGTTTGCCTTCCTCCGGAGGGAAGATATAGGCAATCTTTCCCTTATACTCAGTTATAGGATGAAGGTTGGGCGTGTCTGGAAGGGAGGATAGGAGCGGGGAAGGTTTCGTGTTTAGAGCTTGGAGGAAGCTTTTGTTAGTAGCCGCGGTGGAATCTAGGTTTTGATTAGGCGTCGGAGACGCCATGATCTGAAACCAGAATCAGTAAAAGAGCCGTTACAGGGAAAAGTTAGAGAAGGAAGAAGAACAGTGACGTTGGTGTGTATTTCGCACACAGAATCGCACGTAGTAACAGTGTTAATCGCACTCAGTTGTAAATCGCATGTTGGTTTGAAATGACTTATATATAAGGTCTTAGGTCACCTTCACTTAATACCAATTGGCTTTAAGATGGAAGCCCAAGATACCTTGAAATTTAACATTAAAGGAGTGAAAATAAGACTTACATGGCCAAATATTTGTTAAGCTGTCAAACTCTATGTTGGGACATAGCTGAGCAATAGCAGGGTGACACATGCTTACATTCTTAGCTGCATCTATACAAAAGCCCCAAAGTAAAAATAAGAAAGATAAGGGAAATAACAATTTAGAAAGTAAGGAAATGAAAATTTGGAAATCAGGTTGGTTATAATACATCCACCTAAAAATTGGCCACTGTTTTACTTACATAAATACCACTTTCCTTATTCAGCATCATCCCATTTTCTTCATCTAGCTGCATATGCACAGTTTTCTCTAAAAGAAGCTGATCAGCATTGAACAATATCAATTGCTTCTTTCTCCTCCCATTTCCCCTAACTAGGTAATTAGTAGATCACATATGCATTCACTCACATAAAATTAGTTGCTGAAAATTGGATTCCTTGTGATAAACATATGATTGTTAATTTTTTTAATGTATAGTTGAAGATGATTGAAGCAGAGAAAGAAATGGCATGCGAAAGCGAGCACTCCGGGGAGATGTCTCCCGAGAGAAGGCTGGGAAGGGGAAAGATCGAGATCAAGCGGATCGAGAACACCACAAATCGCCAGGTTACTTTCTGCAAGCGGCGAAATGGTTTGCTGAAGAAAGCTTATGAACTATCCGTTCTTTGTGATGCTGAGGTTGCCTTGATTGTCTTCTCCAGCCGCGGCCGCCTCTACGAGTACTCCAACAGCAGGTGAAAGCACAGCCAACTTTACAAAGATTTATGCTGTTTGTTTGTTTTGTCTTTACCTCTAACCTTGCTCTTTCCCAGAACGCCTTAAATAATTCTTGCCTTTTCTTAAGCTTTTCCACTTATTTTTGTAAGACCTTCAAGAAGTGCATAAAAAATATCCTCTTTTTTTTTTCTCTATTTTATTGGATTCCTGTGTCTCTGAGAAGTTTCTCTTTTTATGATCCCATTTGAGCTTATGGGTTCGGAAGCCACAGATCTGTTGGTAAACATTGAAAAAGAGAGTTACATGTTGTATTTTGGAAGACATTTTGCAGTATGAGATCAGCTTCTTCACCACCACTGTAATCCAATTCTTCTTCTCTCTCTTTCCACATGCCATACATTATTGGAGTCATAGTACTACTAGTGTTCAGTATAATCAAACCAAACCAAAAATAAAACCAGTTTTAAGTTAATATATCTTGCATCCTTTGCCCTAATCAAAACTTTTAAAAAGTGTTTGGCATTTTAGAACTTTTTTCTTCAAAACCCTATTATTTTCTTGTGATTTATAAGGATTTTGACCATTTTGCTGACCTTCAATTTAGTTTAGTCAGATTTGGACACCCAATTAGGTGAAATGTGGTGTGTTTCAGTTACAAGAAATCTTTGTTCATGTCATACACGAACCAACCCGGTTCATTGGTGACTAGTTGTCATTACATGTAAACCCAAAAATTGTATCCCTTTCGGATGACATAAAAGAGAGTCTGAATTTTTTCAACCCCAAGAGTAAAAAGACCGCAAAAGATGGGATCTTGGGGATCCCTTGGTTTCTTTCACTAAAATGAGTAGATTTGGGAGAAGTCATTTGTTGGCTTTTGCCTGTGATTTCCTTTTCTTGCATAAGCAAAAGTTGTTTGAAATGGGGCGGGTTTGATGCAGTAGAGTTGAAAGAGGCAGTAAATTGTGGTCCAAAGTTACCATTTTTGTTGTTTAGACTTTGGAGTACTAAATGTAGTCAACTATGTAGAGGCGTGAGTGACCTAGGAGGAGGATAAAAGGGCGAACATAAGGGTTATTGCCCTACGGGTAATGGATTTCGGACACGTGGCAAAATCCGGGACATTGAAAATGTGGGGTATGGGAACTTGTGCCAGGTTGGCAGCTGCAGCCAATCAATGGCTCGAGGATGTTAAGGAAGGATCTGACTGGGACATTTGTACCATAATACGGAGTAATAATAATCAATAACTTATGTCACGTTTGGATTTTACCCAGTCCAACAGTGACATGTTAGAGTTCTGCAGATTTATTTAATTAATTGGCACAGGTTTAATTTTACATTTGAGTTAAGTTGATAGATGATAATTAACAAGATTCACTAATTAATGCATGGATCAGTGTCAAAGGAACAATTGAAAGGTACAAGAAAGCAAATTCAGATTCTGCCAACAATGGTTCCGTTTCAGAAGCCAATGCCCAGGTTTGATATCTGTTAAACTCAAATCTTATGGATTACTTAAGACATTTTGCATGAATTGTTGTCATAGTATTTTGTTGCATATCATTACAGTTCTACCAGCAGGAAGCATCTAAACTTCGCGCACAAATTGGCAATCTGCAAAACTCTAACAGGTCATTCTATAAGTCAGCTAGAACATCTGTGAAAATATAAATGGATAAGCCTAAATGGTGCAACTTGTTTTGCTTAGTGATCCGCTACTTAAATATGTTTTTTTTTGGTTCCATAGGAATATGCTGGGAGAATCGTTGGGGTCGTTGAACCTAAGGGAGCTCAAGAATCTGGAGAGTAAGGTAGAGAGGGGCATCAGCCGAGTTCGATCCAGAAAGGTATCTCTTCTCTTAGCCCGTAGCGTATTGCTTTCCTTTGTGACACTGTCATCGATTCCTTTCTCTCTGAAATTTGCAGAATGAACTTTTGTTTTCGGAAATTGACTTCATGCAGAAGAGGGTATGTCTCTCTAATCATTAACATACTTCTTGAATCCCTAACTGTTCCAATCTAATTTGAAGATGAACACTCTCTGCTTGTTTCATTTAAACAATTTTGTTTCTAATGCTAAAATAGCATTACAAATATGTCTATTTAAATGGAATGCAGAAAGTATTAAAAACTGTTCATGGTTCCCCAGTCAGTTAATTCAAGGAAAATCAATAAAATGGCTCTGTACAAGCAGGTACAAAGATGTCACCACAATTGTTCTTAAAATAACAATAGTGATACCGTTTTTTAAAAATAATAGTGTTCTTTTACACTTATTTTAAATAAATATTTTTGTAAAAAGAAGAAAAAGAAAAATATAATGTCAAATAAGATATCGAAGAAATATGAAGCTTCATGTGGAGTAGTACTGCCAAGGCTTAATAGTTGAGAAGAATTCGTATGTGATATGTGTATATATAGCCAGTGATCTCTGAATGAATTAAACTTATCAGTACTTTTATTTTGTAGTCAGTATAAAAGAGAGTGTGAACAATTACACCCTTACTAATACTGTACACATTTCTGCAATCCTTATTAAGTAATTGGCGTTGCTTTTGGACAAATATTTTATGTTGCTTATCTGAATCAACTTTACTCAACCATGATACTTATACGTAGCAGTAGTTCAAAAAAATACTTCCTCAACTATATAGTTTGACGAAAATAAACATGAACTGGATGCCAGGAGATTGATTTACATAACATGAATCAATATCTTCGAGCAAAGGTCAGTACCCCTGAAGATTTCTGTGTGAGTACTACAGCAGCTACTGCATTTCTGTATCGAAACATTAATCGCGTTTTTCAAAATAAAATGACCTTTTGATTTATGAATGAATCTGTAGGTGATGACTGAAAATGAGAGAGCACAGCAGCACCACCACCACATGAATCTGATGCCTGGGAATAATCCAGCTGAGTATGAACTGATGTCGCCTCATCCTCAGTATGATATGGCTCGGGATTTCCTCCAAGTGAATGCAACGCAAAGAAACGACAATCATTACCCTCCCCAACTCTCCAACTAATGTAAGTATCCCCATCATGCGTATTTTTGTTATTTTGTTCCAAATAAACGGTCAGAAATAAACAATAACTAAGATAAAATATATCAAGATCTTCCCACTGAAATAGTTTTTGAAGAGCCAAATGTATACAAAATGGCATTTCTTACATGCTGTAAAATATATTGAGTTGAAATTCCTTGTCAATAATTGCACATAATCAGAATACCTACATATCCTCATTTACAATGTTGTTGCTTTCCACAGATGATCAGATCAGGAAGGGCTTCTTATTATCCGACATTGCTCTACGTATGATTATCCGGCATTGCTCCATCTCGTCAACTAGCTAGCTCGCTCTACCTATGGATTGGGGCTACATATACTAATGTCCCAACTATCTAATGTACCCTTATGATATTTTTCACTTCGTGCGTTGAACATGAACATGATCATGAGCATGAACTACTGTCTCTTTAGTTGAATCAAACTTAACTATATTGAAATAATGCAATATGTAATTTGCTTAGGATAACGCTATTTCATAAAGGCTTGAAAGAAAATCAGTTTGATAAACAGGACAGATGCAAGTTCTTATTTATTCGGTGATGATTGTGACCCTGTGCGTCTGGCCTGGTTGGCGGTTGCACAGCCAAATAGCCGGCTTCGATTATGAGTTAGTCACGTGTGAGATGGTATTAAGAGACAATAGATTCTTGTTTTTTGCTATTTTTAAAAATTAATTTAATTTGTGGATTATGCAAACCATCTTTATTTTTTTTAAGAGTGGATCTCCTGACAGGCAGCCTGTCCATAAGCTTATGAACATGCCACTTATTTCTTACCTTATACGCTGCATTTCTTAAATTACATATAATATTTAAAATTTTTGAAAATATTTTTGTATATCATATATTTTTATATTTCCAACTTCAAATACATATTATTACTTGTTTTAACTTATAAAATGCAATATTTAAATTTTATAAAAAATTACAACATTTAAGTCAAATGCCCCTGAGGACTGTCCATAAACTTATGGAAATGCCGTCTTTCCTGAGACTTTCCCTTTTTTTAAATATTCAGAACTGTTAAAGACTGGGTTTGGCATGTGTCCTGCCCTTACACGAAGAACATTTGTTTGTATCAAGTTGTCCCAAAAGAGGTTCATAAAGGCACTAAATCTTAAATTACAAATTTGTAACTTTTATGTATAACCAAATACAAGGGGTACGTGGTAACATGAATAGTGTGAAAACTGAGTAAAGATCACTGAAGAAGAAAGTTGCTGCTCTTCTTATTTTGGCGGGTGTTCTTCATTTTCAAACATTTGGAGCCAACTTCTTCTATTACTGAAACGCATTCCTTTTGTGTCGTTTTGTTCATTGTTTTGTTTGGCTGTTAGCATAGCCACGTGTCTCCTTGTAATAGGTAGAACGTTTTCTTGTTGAGTCTGTTATAAAACAAAGCACAACAGCACATTTTGGTGATATAATTTTCGGATGGCACAATTGATATGAATAAAATTTTAGCTCCTCTGTTTTCCTGCAATCTTCTTCTTCTTCTGATTTAGCTATTTCATCATGGTATCAGAGCATCACTAGGTAGATCATGTGTTGTTTTCTTATTCAAATTTTTCTGCTTCCATAAGAAATGGATTCAGATTATGAATCTGTGAACTCAGTTGGGAATTCACTGAGAGGTATCAGAGGATCTAGAAGGACTAACATAGATGATCCTTTTAATCTTCAAAGTTCTGACAACTCGAACTTAGTATTAGTTGCAGAACCACTCAATGAATAAAACTACACAACATGGAGCAGATCGATGGTTGTGGCAATTCGATCCAGAAAGCTTAAATTTCTGACAGGAGAGCTGAAGGCACCAGAGATGGATGATCCTTTGTTTGACAGATGGGATAAGGTAAACTCAACTCTGATTTCCTGGATTCTGAATTCAATTTCAAAGAAAATAGCAAGAGGTTTCATGTTTTGTGAGGATGCACATACTTTGTGGAATGAACTGAAAGACAGATTTGGAGAATGTAATGGACCTTTAATTCATAAATTGAAGAAAGATATCTGTGAGCTGAAGGAAGGAAGTGATTCTGTGGCTGTTTATTTTACGGAGCTGAAAGGATTATGGGATGAGTATGCTTGTTTAAGACCTAGGAAGAGATGTAATGTGGATTGCATAAACTATGCATGCTTGCCTGCTGAAGAAGAGGATGATAAACTTCATCAATTTCTGATGGGATTGAATGAAGAGTACAGCTCAATTAGTCACCAGATTTTACTGATGGATCCATTTCCTAGTGTTGGTAAGGCTTGTCAGATGATCAGCTGAATAGAGAAGCAGAAATCAGTGCACGAAGGTTATCAGGAGATTCAGAATACATCAGCATTGACAGTCAGAGTGTATAGGGATACAAAAATGCCTTATCAATATAGAGATGGATCCACTGAACAAAATGAGGATACAGATGGTAATAGAAGAAGGAATGTTAGGAGACCTGATCTGAGATGTGATCATTGTGGGAAATTGGGACATGTCAAGGAGAACTGCTTCAAGATTAAGGGCTATCCAGAATGGTGGGAAAGAAACAAAGATACTGCAGTTAAGATTCAGCCAACACAAAAACCACAGTTCATTCCACAACCTTATCAGAAGGCATATCAACCAAATCAGCATTATCAGAAATACTCAGCACATGCAGTGATTGAGACAGAAGAAGAAAGTCCACTAAGTGATGTTGATGGAAGACTCCAAGCTCTAATTGCAAAAATGGTGGAAGCACAGCTGGAAAAGAAGCAAAAGGGGAAGGAGCCTATGCAGCATCAGGGAGCAATGGCAAACTATGCTCATTATCATGATTTTGCAGGTAGTGTTACTACTGATCTTTCACTTAATGTGTTTTCTCTGAATGATGATAATTGGGTAGTGGATAGTGGGGCTTCAAGCCATATGTGTAGAGATATCTCTCAATTCACTTCAGTATCACCTGTAAACCACATTACTCCAGTGTACATGCCTGATCATACCACTAAGTTAGTTAAAGGCAAAGGAACTGTCAGTTTAACCTCATCAGTCATCCTGCTTGATTGTTTGCATGTTCCAGATTTCAAGTGCAATCTTCTTTCAGTCAGTAAGCTATCTAGGTCAATGCCAATTTTGTTCAAATTCTCATCAAACCATTGCTTCTGCAGGACCTCAGGACTGAGAAAGTCCTGGCAGTGATAAAAGAAAACAATGGTTTGTACATTCTTGATTCTCATTCATTCCAGCCAGAAATCATACATCAAAGAGTTCAATCAGCTTGTCTTCATTCAGTATCAAGAGTTCCAGTTTCTAGTGCAGCAATCAGTCATCCTGCTTTATCTTTTAAATCTTGGCATTATAGATTAGGCCATCCTTCTACTGATGTATTGAAGCATTTTGATATAATCAAAGATATTCCAAGTGAGACTATATGTTCTATCTGTCCTATGGCAAAGCAACACAGATTGCCATTTCCATCCAGTACATCTTCTACATCTTCTTCTTTCACTTTGTTGCATGTTGATCTTTGGGGGCCATATAGAGTAAAATCAACTATAGATTGCAAATATTTTTTGACAATAGTAGATGATTTTACAAGACGTACATGGACTTATCTTCTTAAAACCAAAGATCAAATACCAGCTCTTCTGAAAACATTTCTGATTATGATCAAAAATCATTTCAATGCTTCTGTCAAATTTGTAAGATCAGATAATAGAAGTGAGTTTGTAAATCATGAATGTGAAAAAATTTTCTCAGATTTTGGCATTTTGCATCAAAAATCTTGCTCCTATACTCCACAGCAGAATGGAGTTGTTGAAAGAAAACATCAGCATCTGCTTCAAATAGCTAGAGCCCTAATGTTTCAATCTCATTTGCCAAAGGTTTTTTGGGGAGATGCCATTCTCACTGCTACCTATCTCATAAACAGATTACCAACTCCAACACTTTTCTGGCATTCTCCTTATCAACTCCTTTTTTATCTCAGTCCTGATATTCATAACCTTCGATCTTTTGGATGCCTTGCTTATGCCACAAATACTACACCTCACAAAGATAAATTTGTTGAAAGAGCCTTCCCTTGCATCTTCATTGGCTATCCTCCAGGGCAAAAGGCTTATAAATTTTTTGATCTTCATCATCAGAAAATTGTGGTTTCCAGAGATGTGGTTTTTCATGAATCAGTCTTTCCTTATTCACATCCTGATCAGTTTTCTTTTCCCTTACCCTACCTGGATTCAGAACATCTCTCCACACTTTTCGAATCACAGATGCCTACACTCTCTAATCCATCTCCTCCTCCTGCTTCCACACCTTCTGCTGATACTGATCTGAGGCACAGTACTAGAGTCATCAAACCACCAGTCTGGTCCAAATATTATGTATCTTCCTCTTCCCTTTATCCCATTCTCCCTCAGTCAAATATCACTGCACATACATCTTGTAGCATTTCACATATTCCAGAACCATCCACTTATCATCAAGCAAAGAATTCACCTGAGTGGATCAAAGCCATGGATGATGAGCTAGTTGCTCTGGAACAGAATCACACTTGGCATTTGGTTCATTTGCCCCCTGGAAAGAAGGCCATTGGATCTGATTGGGTATACAGAATAAAGTACAATGCAGATGGTTCACTTGCTAAGCACAAGGCAAGATTAGTGGCAAAAGGTTTTAATCAAATTGAAGGGATTGATTTCTCTGAAGTTTTCTCTCCAGTTGCAAAAGCAGTTACCATCAGATTGCTTCTTGACTTAGCTTCTGCTTCAAGTGGCATATTCATCAACTGGATATTAATAATGCATTCCTTCATGGTCATTTGGATGAGGAGGTGTATATGAAGTTACCAGATGGTTATGCTGCATCTGATTCTTCATTGGTTTGTAAGTTAACCAAGAGTCTCTATGGTTTGAAGCAGGCCTCTAGGCAATGGAATAAGGAGTTTACACATCTCTTATCCTTGGATTTCACTCAATCTCACCATGATCATTGCCTTTTCCTGAAAATCAGCTCCACATATTTTCTGGCACTGGTAGTCTATGTAAATGATGTTCTGGTTATGGGAACTTCCATGGATGCTATCACAGAGATTAAGAATTCCTTAAATCAGAAGTTCACCATTAAGGACCTTGGAGCTGCACATTATTTCTTGGGGTTAGAACTTCACAGAACCAGATCAGGTCTGCATTTGCATCAGAGGAGGTACATTTCTGATATTGTTGCAGATTGTGGTTTGACTCAATGCAAGTTAGTTTCCACTCTGTTGCCAGTAAGTTGGCTCATTCATGATGAATCTTCTCCTTTCCTCACTGATCCAAGTGTTTTTCGAAGGCTGATTGGTAGTTTGCTCTATCTTAATTACACTCGGCCTGATGTCACCTTTGCTGTGCACCAATTAAGTCAATTTGTCCAAGCACCTACTCATCATCATCTCACAGGTGCTTTGCACATAGTTAAATACCTTCATCATCACTCAGATCATGGACTCTTTTATGCTTCAGAGAATAATCTCAGTCTTCATGCATACTGTGATGTGGACTGGGCTACTTGCAAGGTTTCTCACCCTTCTATTACTGGTTATGCAATTTTCTTGGGATCTGCATTGGTATCTTGGAAATCCAAGAAGTAATCCACCGTTTCAAAGTCTTCAGCTGAGGCAGAGTACAGAAGTCTCTCCATGACTTCCTGTGAACTCAAGTGGATCAGTTACTTAGCTCATGATCTTCTTCTTAAGGTTGTTTTTCCTATCCCTCTATTCTGCGATAATCAAGCTGCCATCCACATCACAGCTAATCCAGTCTTCCATGAGCGCACTAAACATCTAGATATTGACTGCCATCTGGTTCGAGATTGCTTTCTTGAAGGATTTCTGCTTCCTTCCTTTGTCTCTTCCCATTTGCAGCTTGCGAATATGCTGACCAAAAATCTACCTCCAGTTCCTTTTCGTGCTAATCTTTTCAAGCTCAGCTTTGTGTCTCCCACAGCTGACCTTGAGGAGGGGGTGAAAACTAAGTAAAGATCACTGAAGAAGAAAGTTGTTGTTCTTCTTATTTTGGCGGGTGTTCTTCATTTTCAAACATTTGGCGCCAACTTCTTCTATTGCTGAAACGCATTCCTTTTGTGTCGTTTTGTTCCTTGTTTTGTTTGGCTGTTAGCATAGCCACGTGTCTCCTTGTAATAGGTAGAACGTTTTCTTGTTGAGTCTGTTATAAAACAAAGCACAACAGCACATTTTGGTGATATAATTTTTGGATGGCACAATTGATATGAATAAAATTTTAGCTCCCCTGTTTTCCTGCAATCTTCTTCTTCTTCTGATTTAGCTATTTCATCATAGTGTCCAATTAGTTCGGCTCTAATTTGCCGGCTACATGTAATAAAGTTATCTTTCGCTTAAGAAATCATTAATATGAAAATAGACAAAGAAATGCAAATACCCATTTTTAATACTACAAATTTTAAAAATGGAAAACACAAAAAAAACTAAATAAAATAACTATAAAAACATTATTAAGAGCCTCCCATTCTAAAAATATAGAAATAAGAAGTACACCTAGAATCAGCATGCCCTCGGCAAAAAAATTATCCATACTGATGAGCTCGCTCTGATACTTCGTAAGCCAGATCTAAAATATACACACACTCATTTTGCAAACCATCAATATCTCGTTTATGCTTATGTAAAGTATGAACGGCTGATTTTATTAATGATACAATGAACGACTGATTTTATTAATGATACAAGTGTACTATATATATGGACCATGTACAGAATCATAAATTGAAAAGGATTCTATCTAAGGTACATGATATACCCAGAATATAACAAAATATCTCCTTAACACTCTTCCTTAAGTTGGAGCATGCGAATCACGAATGTCCCACTTGCCAAGAAGAGTCTGAAAGACTGTATTCCAAGAGCCTTAGTAAATAAATCCGCAGGGTGACTAGAAGTGCGAATATGATGAGTAATAACTTCACCAGACTGTACCAAATTATGAACAAAATGACAGTCAATCTCAATATGCTTTGTACGCTCATGAAACACAAGATTGGCTGCAATATGAAGGGCTGCCTGACTGTCACAGTATAAACGCATAGGAGAGGAGTGGCCTACTCCCAAATCACGAATAAGGGACTTAAGCCAAATCAACTCACAACAAACAACAACCATGGCACGATACTCAACTTCTGTGGAAGACCAAGAAACAGTCGGTTGTTTCTTTGTCTTCCAGAAAATAGGAGATTCACCAAGTATAACAAAATATCCAGTCAAAGAACGACGCGTAATTAGGCAAGCAGCCCAATCAGAGTCACAAAAAATAGTAAGCTGAAGAGAGCTTTTAGCAGAAAGAAATAAACATCATACAGAAAGAAGGGATGCCTAATTTACAGATGTAAAATGATACGTACCACATTACGTATATTACAGATGAACAAGATATAAAACATCATACATTGACAATTCAAAATTGAAGGAATTCATTGAAACATCAATGGCACTACAAATACATGTAAAATTAGCATATAAAAGTTGCAAACTTTAATTTGAAGTTTTATATTAACATGTAAAAATGACAATCGTCATAACTATCTAACATCATTCGTTACAAAAGGGTTCAAATGCCAACCTAAAAAATGAAAATTTTCAAATTAAGCTAAAACATCAATAACAATCAAGTGCCTCAACACTACCGCTAACAATCAACCATCATAACTGAAAAATCAATTTCAAAAAATACATCCTATACAAGTTTTCAAAAAAAAAAATTTGACTTGTTTCCCTTCACCATTGGCTTTTTCATAGACTTGCCTTCTCCTGCTAGTTTTTGAAGAGGACGACTCTCATACTCCATCAAAGCAAAGATTAAAGGCCGACTACTCTTCATTTCATTAAAGGGAACACATTCGGGAGCATGGTACCGCGTACCATTTTTTTATATCTCATTAATGGAATCTTAGAGCTCTGACATGGATAGTATCTAAGAAATAAAAACAACAAAAAAATTAGCATAAATCGTAACAAAACCCTAAGATATCACACACACAATTAAAACAACAAAACTGAACAGCGATTGCACACTTAAAATAGTACAAGCATCAAATACTTAAATTAAAACATCACATCAACAGAAATAACAGTACTTAAAACCTAAACATGAAACATCACACAAAACCAAAAATATCAGCAACATTATGTAAAATATCACATCTAAAAAATAAAATAAAAATTACAGATCTTACATCCTTCTCAATTGCACCAGAACTGGGCAAGCGTTCTTAGACATCTAACAAACAACAACAACAACACAAAAATTAGCACTAATCGTAACAAAACACTAAGATATCACACACACAATCAAAACAACAAAACAGAACATCAATTGCACACTTAAAACACTACAAGCATCAAATGGTGAAATTAAATCATCGCATCAACACATATAACAGTACTTAAAACCTAAACATGAAAGATCAAACATAAAACCTAAAACATTAACAAAAGTATTTAAAACATCACATTTGCAAAATAACAAAATTTACAGATACCTTTTCCTTCTCGATTGCAAAAACAGTGGGCAAGCATTCTTAGACATCTAAGAAACAACAACAACATCACAAAAATTAGCACAAATCATAACAAAACCCTAAGATATCACACATAATCAAAACTGAACATCAATTGCACACTTAAGCATGAAAACACCACAAGCATCAAGCGTTGAAATTAAAACATCACACCAACACTGATAACAGTAATTAAAGCCTAAAACCTAAAACATTACACTGAAAAAGAGAAACATCAATAACTATACCTAAAATATCACAGCCAAAAATTAAGAAAACTTACAAATCCTTCTTCCTTCTCAATTGCAGCAGCAGTGAGGAGAATCTTATTAGACATCTAAGAAGCAGCAACAACATAAATATTAGCACAAATCCATAAGAACAGCTCACAAAACACAGAAAAAATAGAGAAATCCCCAAATATTACTTAGTATAACCCACACAAACCCTAGAATATCACATGAACCAAAGAAAGTAAAAAAACCAAAAATAACCAAACACAATATGCATAAAAAATCTGAGCAAAGACATTACCTTCGAAGATAAACACAAAACAAAGCTTGTATTGTGTTCGATCGCTGAAAACTGAAGCTATACAAGAAATTTCCTTGGAAAACTCCAAAAATCTTAGCAAACCACTACGTGCAAGAAAAAAGGAAGAAAATGGAAAGGATGTACTATCAATTAGAAGAAAATGAACTCAAATTGAAGGAAGATGGAAGAGAAACACTAGTGGAGGGAGGGGTCATTAAAGGCGATTTTATTGCCTTCTCTGGTTATGCCTTCAATCGTCGCCAATTAAGGGTGGTTCCAAAAACCGACTTAAAAAATGCCAATTAAAGGTGGTTCTGAACCGCCTTTGAAGGGCTGGAGGAAAAACCTTTAATAGGTTCCAAACTTGGAAGAAAGATGGTTTCCTTCGGCCCTATAGACTGTTTCGAACTCGGAACCCCCCCCCCCCCAAAAGCGGTTAATAACCACCTTTAAATACCCGGTTGAACCGACTTTACCAGTTTTTCAGCTCGGAGACCGATCAGTTTATGCAGGCTTATGGCAACAGTTACGATCTTGGAACATGTTCTAGTTCCAAGTTTGGAACGTAGATCATGTCTATTTTGGCCCTATCAGCTAGGCAGTTCTAAGACCGGCCCTAAATTCCGGTCCTATTCTACGAATTTATTGGAACATTTTTTTTTTGTAAATTTTCTTCCGAGTTTGGAACTTGGTTCATGTACAAAAATATAATAGGTCTAAATCGCGTTATGAACTCGGGACTAACACAACTCACAATTTGAAATTTTTATTTTCATTCAAATCCCCGGCTCAAAATAGGCCTCATTTGAAGATAGAATTGTAACTGAATACACAAATATATTGTACTTGGTCACAAAAATGTATAGAAAATACTAACAAAGCAATACTATATAGATAGGAATATAAGTGAACACAATTCTATTCCGAACTATCACTACAAACTAATTTATCTAATTGTTGAGACTATGCCAAGTTGGGGTTTCCAAGAGAGTGTGAGCAGTTGATAATGTGATGCGTTGCCAAACTAAGAGTTTCAAGATATTAGCAAATACAACTTGGACATTGAGAAACTTTTTTTATTTAGGAGAAGCGAATGTACCACTACCTTGTCAATTTCAAGCAAATCATCATTTACACATTCTATGCACTCTATTGCGCACAACATTAAGTAATAGCCACATTCCCACGTTTGGGCTTGTTTCTTGTACTGAGTAAAAACCACCTTAAACTTGTAACGTACAGAAATACCTAGATAAATTATTTTGGAAAAAGAAAATAAATTGTACTAATTTATACCTTGATTTTCACCACCTCAAATTTCATTCCATCAACTTCACAACTATCCTTCATAGCGGACTCCAAAATGTAGACGAATTCTTCCGATGGTTGGAAGTGCAATGGGTCTATCCAATACACCTGATTCTTTTCTGGAACAATCATGATCAATCACCAATGATCTCTAATCACAAAAATTAAAAGAATGTTAATAAAATAGCTTATATTATGTATGTAAACGTAATTTGGATTGTTAATATGACCTTTCAATGTAGGACCCAGTGACCAATTTCTTATCTCTCATCCCAAGATTTTTGTGAATGTAGTTGATTCTCTCTTGCTTTGTACATCCAATATCTTGGGTCATCACTGGACACATGTATCTGACTCATGCCTTCTTTTGATTGTACATAAAATACAGGTATCTTGCAAATATGACATTATTCACATTAGTTGTAAACAATGTCAAATTAATATATAGTGATGAAGAATAAATGTATATATAAATAAATGTAACTTACAAGATGTATATGGACATTAGCATCTGATTAACTTGTTCATAGTTCCATAAGTCTTCAAAATAAACCCATAGCGCGATGATATCTCATTTCAGACCAAATACGCAATCGTTACTTGAAAAAGAGTAAGTTGAGTTCCGTTCATGTGCACTATCACGGGAACCCCCCCCCCCCCTTTAGCTCCAGATTTGTTTTTTGTTCTACCACCAGTATTTTTGTAAAAAAAAACTGGTGCCTAAGTAACTGATGAAACAGTTTCACCGGTGCTAAATTCCTACTTGTAGCACTGGGTTTTTTTAGCACCGGTTTTTAAAAACGGGTGCTAATAAGTACCGCAATAGCACTAGTTTTTCAAAATCGGTGCTAAAAAATGGGTGATAAATTTGGGACCTGGTAGCACCGATTTTTAAACCGGTGCTAAATGTGTGAGTTGTTAGCACAAGTTTTTTTAGCACCGATTTTGAAAACCGGTGCTAAATGTGTGACCCATTTGCATTGGTTTTTTTATCACCGGTTTTAAAACCGGTGCTAAATGTGTGATTCATTAGCACCATTTTTTAGAACTGGTTATGCAAAAACTGGTGTTAAATGTGTGATTCATTAGCATAGGGTTTTTAGCACTGATTTTGCGAAAACCGGTGTTAAATGTGTGATTCGTTAGCACCGGTTTTCTCAGCACCGGTTTTGAAAACCGGTGCTAAATGTGTGACCCATTTGCACCTTTTTTTTCTAGCACCGATTTATAAGATCCGCTGTAAACTTTGTGACTAATTTGGTCGGTGAAAGCTGCGGCGCGCTGCCGCTCTTTTAGTTCATCTTCACGCAACCGATTTTTTATTTACGCTTGTTTTCCAAACCGGTGATATCTTTTTCATAGATGGCACTGGTTTTCATTTGTCCATAGATTACTTAAATCGGTGCACCAATTAAATAGCACAAATTCCCAACAACAATTCCCAAGAAATACAACAATCATCACGCATAAACAACAAGTAGGTAGAAATTAACATTGAATATGATCAACTATAATTTTCGACTAGCTAAAGAAGTACATGAACGTGGTTTTTAGTTTCCAAAATTTGGGTTACAACCCTACATAAGATACGGGAACCCCCCATCTTCATGGAGATGAAGAGTATCAAAAGTGGAAGAAAATTACCTTTCATGAAGAGATACTACTAACTACTATCCAACGATGGAGGCAAGTCCCTGTATGACATTCAATTGATTTATGCATTTGGCAGAGTACATTTCGTAAAAATACAAACCCATTTCAGAGTAATTCTCCACAGTTGATCGCTCCCCACAGGAGTGTAATCTTCTGGAAATTGCTGAAACATGTATTAAATTGCATGTTAGAAAAGGATATATGTGAGAGACTGTACAAATACAAAAAAGCAATATAGGAAAACATACCGGAATAATGTCAATGTCATGCACTTCCTTAACAGTTTTTTCCATATAATACATGCAATGGTATCCCAAGTACTACTTTGTATCTTGTGCTGATATGAAAAACAAATTTGCTGAAATGATTATGAACATAAAAATGACATAGGAAATATGATGTTAAGGGATAATACGTACATTAATGTTTATGACATTCCATGTATAGTTCAAAGGGTATGATCTATTTTGCTCGGAATTGAACCGTCGATATTTTGTTGCAATCCTACAATCGATGAAAATATATTTATATCAATATATAAAAATATATTTTCAAAAAATGGGGATCACACACAATAGTTTAATTAGGTCTAACTTTTTCCAACATGTAATGATGAACGCAAGTAATGAGTGGAACAATGTATTTCATTGTACCGAATATTAACAGTAATTGTAAATAATCGAGCAAAGAATGTGTTCTACTTACAAAACACATTTACGGGAACAAACAATTTTGTAGAACATTAAAGTAGATGCAATGACAAAAATGTGTTCTACTTACAAAGGAATCAATTTAAGGCATAGCCTATTACGTTCGCAAATTCTCCCACTCATTGAGTCGATGCAATATACTCGATCGATTTCCGGCATGAAGACTAGCAAAAACCAATGGCTCCTATAAAAAAAAGTAAACAAGAAAATACCTAATGCAGTTTTGAATTCTTAACCTTTAAAAAAAACACAACATATGGGTGCTATTCCTTCCAGTGGGGCAAAAACACAAAAAAGAATCAAACTTACTCTCGATTGTATGGGAAGACGTACATCCTTGCTTCAGTGCAACAAATGAGAGTTGAAACCTCGTCCGCAGTCAATTCGACCCTCTGATTTGCCTTTTGAGCAAGAGAATATGAACCAGCCGGAATAAACTGGATATGGCATCGATCAACCATCCCATCACATACGTATCTGGAAAAATAATATTGTAAATGAAACAAATATAATCAAATATCTATAAATAATGTAAGCATGCAGTTCTTATGATTGACTTACATCAAGTTGGAACCCACTGATCCACTCCATTTTGTTTTCTATGTCCAAGATGCTCATGAACATTTTAACTTGTCAATAAATATGGATGTGTAGACTTCTTGCAATCCAAACACCTCCACGTTGAAATTGATGCGAAAAACTTTCTTAGGTCCACATATTTGTGTAGACAGCCTTAAATCATCATTAATCTGTTGAACAGTAGCAATGCATTCTTTGTCTTCCGTGACCCCCCTAAAAGATACATGATATTGTAATTAGATTTGAGAATCTAATAATGTTAGTTGAGCTGTATATATATATATATACACACACATATAAAATTCAGTTGTGGATCATATTGTGAAGACTTAAATGAGTTCTCACGAAAGTCTAATGGTAAGAAACCGACATGGGAGGATTTGATTTCCCATTCTCTATCGATGTAGTATTTTCGTTTACTACTTGCTAATGGGTAATATATTAGTCAGGCATTGAAAAAAATAGTTCAGAATGAAAATGAGTCTGGGGGTATCTTTGACCTCTCCATCTACTGATCGAGCGACCACCTCCTGTAAGGGAGAATGTGTTAATATGTATCTAGAAGTCAAAGTTAGTTAATGTAATTATTTACTTAACCCCTTCTTTCTATATGGTAATTTTTGGTCTAAGGTTTTTTCCAAGACTTCCATCTTCATCCACTACCAATTTTTTCCAAGGCGATTGTTTTTTGTTCTTCTATGTAAGCAGATGAACAATAAATTATGTTTAAGTAATATCTGGAAAGAAATATGTATACATATATATATATATATGATAGGATCAAAATAAGAATACAATCATCGTTTCATGGATTGACTTCGAAGACCTAGGAGGTGTGAGAAAGTGAACCCAATCCTATTGTTTCTCTACCTATTGTGAGTATATTCTTTAATCATTGAAATTCGAATTTGAGGTAGTAATTAGTATTGAATGAAATTAATATTCACAAAATTTATTTCAAGGTACATGTATTACATTGCGTGTCAAAATGCCAAGGGTTGTGTGAGATATTTGTGTCGCGTGATGACTCAAAAATTGGCCTCACATTTTGCAAAATGATCGACTAAATCCGCAAGAGTCTAGGCCGGAAAGAGAAAATAATATTCATTGTGCCATACAGTGAGTGGTGATGGTTATATACTCATTTTAATTAATGGACTTATTTGAGTCAATTGTTTTTATATTCATTTTTCTTGCAGGAACCATTGGTGTTGTGGTATCCCTGATTTGCCCAACCAACCTTGGTTCACCATAATGTTCCTGCACAAGAGAACCAACCTTAGTCCAGTTGCACTTACCTAGACTAGCGTTCTTCTTCTTTCATTTATAGGCCTCAAACACGGCGGCCTGCTGCTCGGGAGAGCAAAGTCCAGCCAGCTTAGTATTCTTACTGGCAAGAGTTCCATTATTCATCTAGGCCTTCAAAAACTTCATCTTGAGCTCCTTCAGAAGGGAATCCTTCTCGGCGCTAAGCTTATCCACCCTCTCCAGTTCCTCTTTGTGTTCGAGGGCCATTTTTGCACGTTCGGCCTCGTAATTGGAGGCCACCTTCTCTAATTCCTCATTGAAGTCAAAGGCAACCTTATTTAGCTCTCCCTCGAGCTCCTTGAATTTTTCCAGTGGCCACTTTGGCCTCCTTGGCCTTGGCCATGTAGGTCTGGACAATAGAGCCTAGAGTGCTTGAGGGAGCAGATACCTCTGGGATAGAAATAAAATAGCGATCCATCGTGCCCGAAGGGATCAGATTACCCTACCCCAAGAGATTCCCAATCCTTGACTGGGTGTTTCCAGAATGACCAACCTCTAACTGTACAAGGGGGTTCAACAATGGTGTGGTAGTGTGGGTTTGTTACCTTTGAGGGGAAAGGAGAGGTAGAGAAGCACCTTTTTAAGGCCACTTGTTTCTCGCAGGCTCATCACCACACCTCCGCTTGTGCCTCCAGAACCAAGGGCCTGGAGTTAACCTTCTCATCATGCCCCTCATACAAAACTTGTACTTCATCCTCATTCCCAAGCCCTAGAATATCCACAAAGTTCACTAAACAAGATACGAAAAAGAGAGGTTAGCAGAAGAAGCAAAAACTAAGGGGTAATAAAAGCTAAAGCAGTCAAAATAGAAAACAAGGATGCCACAAACACCTGCGGAGGGTGGGGAGGAATTCAAAAAAGGGGCCTCTATGGCATTGTTCACTTGTAGGGTTTCTGACTCAGTTTCGATCACCGTTGAAACAGGTTCAACAAGCTTTGGGTCGTCTACCTTGGTTTTCTTTTTCTTTGGATTTTTCGGTGCCCTATCTTCACAGTTCGTTGGGGCTTTCCTCTTATTCTTCTTGGGTTGGTCACCCTCAACTACTTTCTTTTTGCCCTTTCCTTGAACAGAAGGGGCTTTTGCAGATTCCGGCAAAGGGGGAGGGTCTTATCAGGACTGGTTTTCGGCTGTAGATCTAATTGTATACCTTCTCCAGCCAGAATAAATCAAAATTCCTTGAAATTTCAAGAGAATCACTTAAAAATCGATCCTTTTCAACTACCACACTCTTCGTAACAAAATAGGTGGTAGGAATTGTCAAAGATAAGATTTATAGTTCTGCACCCTGTTCTCACTACTACACTACCTAGAGGGTAGTTAGTAGCAAGCCCTGGGTTTGTCTACATAGAAGCTAGGGCTCAAGTATCAACTAAAGATAAAACCTCATACGGGTCATCAATCTGTACGAGTGAAAAGAATAGGTAGTAATTGCAAACAAGGGGGGTTTTGGATTTTCATATTATCAACTACGATGTATAAAGCAAAAAAACAACTAAGCTAATTAAATTAAGCACTTGGGGAGTCAATGTGAAACATGATTATCCTAATGTTTCGACCCTCGATTCATTCACATGCAAGATTTACTAAAAAACCTAATATTGTGTTCACAACGCGTGGTGTGGCTAATGGCATACACTTCCCCGTACCTGTCTCATCGAGTGCGTTCCCAACCCTCTATTGACACCACCATCATAATTAGGGAAGTACAACAAGGTTCGACCATTGTTGTTGGTTTGTTTCTCCCCTATGCGTTTATGTCCCGAGCTTCCACCACAAATGCACAACTCCCATCGGGTTCAATCAATTAGGCCCAAGGGTTGTTTGTACCTTATCTATGATCTAGGGTCTCTCACACCCTAGTTTCCTACATATTTATCTATATCTACCCACAACCTATCGGAAAAATTTACGTAATCAGCTAACACTGGTGCAATGGCAAATATGTCAGAGTATGACTTGGGTCTCCTGTGCACACAATCATGCAGATGCAACATACTTCCTTACCAATTCTAACATCTGGGTTTCTCTTCCCAAGGGGCATCAATAAATGTACCATACATGAATATAGCCCAAAGTGTGTGCCGGTATGTGGTGTAATATTCATGCATTTAGAACATTCAAGAACAATCATAATAATATCATGATCATATATAATAGGATGAATCTAATGAATATCATATAAACATAAACGTTAAACCATGAGCTACATTCATCCCCAAGTTATGAAAACTACTCCGTAGACATGGAATTTAAATAGAGATTTGAATTCCATATCTAGGATGAACACAAAATGAAAAGAAAGAAAAAGGAAAAGGATGTTTCTCCCTCTCCAAGAGCTCTCCTAATGATCTAATCTACTTTGTACATGTTTAACCTAGAATACTAAGTTCATATATATAGGAGAATGGGATTGGGCCGAAATATAGGCCCAAAAATTCCAATTATCCTAAAACCCCAGTTCAGCCGCTGCCTGGCGTGGACCATCGCGGATAGCATGGTCCACGCCAAGTACTTTGTTGTGGGATGCATCATCGTGCGTGGTTGTGGTTCTTCAAAGGTGCAAAGCGCTTGATCTAACATGGGGTCATGGCACGAGGCTCTAGCACGGATCGTCTTCTTTGGCGATGGTCGCGGTCAGGAAGCATGGTCCACTCAGATGTTTGACATGGACCGTGGCCTATGGTGCGGGCCATGGTCAGAAGGCATGGTTTGCTCAGAACTTTGGCATGGGGTGTGGACTTTGGCGTGGGCCACTGGATAATCTTGGCATCTTGGGATGGCGGGGGCTTTCGTGAACGGGATGGTCTGTGCCATACTTAGCCATTTTGGGGAAATCCTTTGAACTTGAGCCGCGTGGACTGTGGCGTATGGTGCGGGTTGCGCCATTGCCTTGCAGTGGATTTGTTGGCTCGGGGTATCTCCTCTGGCATGGACTGATGGTGCTTGGTTCCTTCGTTATGGGAGAATTGTTTGTCCGATTTTTGAGTTCTAGTAATCGATTGTGTAGTGCTCGAGAAGACAAATCCAATGAGACCATTTTTGAAGGCTAATTCTTCTCAGATAGTTCTCAGACTTTGGCACAATTCATCGGACCACAATTTCCCATTTCTTCATTGGCCGCTTTGACTTCCAACGCTAACTATCCTTGGCTCCAATCACCTTCTACCACGCATTGATGTTCTTGGCCTTCATCTACTACCATTCTAGAGGTGAATGACCTTTGATCTCTTCTACCGTCCTTGCAAATGAACTTCAATATCTTCTACTGCCCTTACAAACTGCCTACACATAGAATGTAACCAAAAAGTACCCACGGGTGACCCACAAATGATGATCAAATGGAAGATCTAGGAGCCTATGGATGCATGATGTCCATTTGTACTAATTAATTCTACAAAATGCAGAATTTAGATGATAAAGCCAAACATGAACGTCCAAATACCTTATCATGTAAACTCAACTAATACTAGCAATCCGCCATACAATACATACCAAAACTATGTCAGATTCAATGCTTAACTCATTCAAAAAAAAACATATCAGTTCCGTTTGTCACCTCCACCTGGCCATTTGCTTGAGGGTGAGCTACAGGTGTTAATTATGAGCAATTATTAGTTTCGAACACCATTCAATAAAGATTACACTTGTGAACTGTGTGCCATTGCCGGTGGCAATGGTATGCAGCCCCCTGAAGCAACAACTATATTCTGTCAGACAAACTTTCTTGTCACTTCTGTTGTGACTCTTCCTAATGGCTTTGCTTCCACCCACTCTGTTAAGTAATCAATTGCCACAATTAGAAATTTGGCACTGCCAGTGCCTTTTGGAAAAGGTCCATCCAGATTGATTCCCCATTTATCAAATGGCCGGGCTCCATATATTTCCATTAAAGCGGCTTGTGGTTTTTGCGACATTATGGAATTAATCTGGAAATTTTTGCACTTGAGGACAAAGTTGTATGTGTCATTAAACATGGTTGGACAGTAATATCCAGCTCGAATGATCTTTTTAGCGGTTGTTCAAGACCCTTGGTGTGTTCCACATAATCCTTCGTGTACTTCCTTCAAGATTTCACTCGCTTGCGATGGTCCCACACACTTTATCCACGAAGACAGGAAACTTTTCTTGTATAAGGTTCCTTCTTCATTAATATAGTTGTGAGATAGCATTTCTAACCATTAATGGAGTATTTGTATATTTGTGATATTGCATTTCTAACCATGCTAGATGCTTCATCAACGAGCATTCTCCAAGTGATGTCTCCCCACTTGGATTTTCCTCTGTCCTATTCAAGAGTCTGCTGTGTTTTCACTTGTTGCGCCCTTACACTTATCATCTCTATGATGAATTTCTCCAAAGCTTGTGCTTTGATTGCAGTTTGTGGTTGGAACTGAATCTCATATTGCCCCAATTCAAGAGCCCACTTGGCCATTCTCCCAGATGACTCGGGAATGCTCATGATGTTCTTGATTGGGTATTTAGTATAGACTACGATCCTATGACTGTGGAAATATATTCACTATCTTCTTGCTGAATATATTAAAGCTAGATTCAACCCCTCAATTGACATATATGCTCTTTCAGCCTACTGTAGTATTCTGCTGGCGTAGAACACTAGTAGCTGTTTTTAGCCTTCTTGTCACACCAAAATTGAGCTCACTTCATTCATCAAAACCGTCAAGTAAAAGTATAATGCCTCCCCAGGAGTTGGTGATTTGAACATTGGCAGTGTCTAAAGCTTCTTTTTCGATGCTCATATGCTATTTGACAATCTTTGCTCCAGCTAAAATTTTTAGCCTTCTTAAGGACTTCAAAGAGTGGGAAGTGTCTCTCGGCCGCCTTTGAAATGAATCATCTAAACGATGCTAATGATCCCATCAAGAATTGAACTTCCTTAACTGTTTTTTGTAGGGGGTAGGTAAATGATTTCTTGTATATTTTCTAGATTCACTTCAATTCCTATTAAGGATATCTTGTATCCCAGTAATTTTCCTACACCTTCCCCGATTGTGCATTTTTTTGGGATTCAGCTTCATTCCAATCGCACTTAGTGTATACAGGGTTTCCTTACGCAGAGTCACTTTTTGCCTACTTTTTATTACCATATCATCTACATATGCTTCTATGTTTCGCCATATTTCACTGCGAAATGCATTGTCAACCACCCTTTGATATACTGCCCCTGCATAATTTGTGCCAAATTGTATCTTCACATAGCAAAATATCCCAAAGCTCGTTATGAAGGATGTTTTTTCTGCATCTTCTGGGTTCATCAATATATGGTGATATCCTTTATATGCATCTGAGAAAGTCCATACCTTGTATCTTGAAATTCCTTCCACTAACTGATCGATCTTTGGCAAGGGATAACAATCCTTTGGACATGCTTTATTTATATCGGTGAAATCTATACACATTCTCCATTCAGAATCTTCCTTCTTCACCAGCAATGGGTTCGCTAGCCATTTTAGGGAGATCACCTCTCTTATGATTCAAGCTTGCAGTAAAGCTTTTACTTCTTTCTCAATCACTTTCTATCTACCACTAGTGAAGCTTCTTTGTTTTTGCTTAACTTGTTTGATGAATCACCAATATTCAATGAATGATTTGGAATGCTAGGGTCGATTCCTCCCATGTTTTGTGCGCTCCATGCAAATGTGTCCTTGTGATCTCGCAGAATTTGTATCATTTTTTTTCTACAGGTATGGAAGATACTTTCTGATTTTGACACACTTTCCTATCATTTTTGCTGATTGTTAGTAGATATATATTGCCTAACGGTGTCTCTGACCGTATCGTGAATCCTACGAGCGAGGACGTAGACCTCTTCAAGTCGGTTCTCTTGAATCTCAATCTGTTAAGCAGTCTACAAAAAGGATTCTACTGCACTCTCATCATCTACAAACACTATATGAGTTGTTGCGTTCCTAATCTTAGTGATTATGACCATTGGATCATTGTGAGGTAAAGCATTGGGAACTGCATCCTCTTCGCTAAATGTCATTGTTTCATCCACACTTAATCTTTTGTCTACAGGCTCCTGTGGTGGTGAATACTTGGCCTTAGCTTTCCAAGCATTATTTGATAATGACCCTGTAACCCATGAATCAAGAAGACTACTCTCTCTGGAGCTTCATTAGATACATCTTCTTCATAATCCACCATTGTTTTCATCTTTTGATTCTTGTTCTGAGTGTTCATTGTGGCTTGGATTTTAGCCATGGAGCTTCCTACCTTTTTAGATTTATTGTATCTGCTTCCGCCACCTTTTTATTGTATTGGCTTAAATAGCCATTTCTCAAGTTCTCCTTTATATTCCTCCTCAGATATCTAGAATATTCAATATCATGACCATGATCTTTAAGGAAGTCACAATAGTATTCTCTTGATCTTTTCTCTGGAGGTGCTATCATAGGTACTGGTTCACGGAATAGATCTATGTTTGCTTGCCAGATTTCCTTTCATGATTTCATTAGCGGTATCTCTTGAGACATGATGCTTTGTGTTTCCGCTTCTCTTCCTTTGAATGGTAGTCTTCATTTCCCCTTCTTTTCCAAATTTCTTTGTGAGTCCACCATTACTCTTTTCTCTCCTCGCTTCCACTCTATTTTGCAGTTGTTTGCTTATTCGGTCTGCATGTACTGCTCTATCATTTTTCGTAGCTCTCTTGGGTTTTCTGGCATATTCTTTTTGAATTCCTTATAAAACTCTCCCGATTGCATGCCTCTTGTGAACGCACCGAATGAAGATTGAAAAGATAGGTCACGGACCTGTAAACTCCTGTGATAAACCTACTGTGATACTCTGCCAAACTTTCATCACTTCGTTGAGATATGTTGTTCAGGTCCGCTATTGTTTTGGTGAATTTATATTTTTGGTAAAAGCATCCAAAGAATAAATCTGAGAGTTGTGACCAAGATGTAATACTTCCGTTTGGTAAATTATCATACCATGTAATCATTGTTCTTGACAGAAAAATAGGGAAAGCCTTACACACCAACTCAATTCAGCATCATGGAATCTCATGCTATTATAGTAGGAATGTAGGAATTTCTTTGGGTCAGTCGTTCCATCGTAAATTTTGACATGTAATGGAAACTTGAAGTCTTTTGGCATTTTAAAAACGTGAATATGTGATGCCAGTGGTGACTTGCCTACATCGTTGTCTGCCACTACATCTCTTAATTCATCCCCATGTTCAAGATCCTCATTCTTTTGGCTCTATTTTTAACTTACCCTTAGGGACATCGGTTTGAAAGTGGTTAAGCACTGATTATACAGTTGTTCTATGTTTGTTTCTAGAAATGACACAAAAGCTCCCCTTTCTTATTCTTTATTCGTGTTAGAAGACTCTGCCTCCTCCTCATCTTTTGTCTCATCCTTACCGCATTCTTGTTCTCTGCTGGGAACATAATCCTGATCTTGACTGAAGCTCAATCATGGTCCCCTTCTTTCTCTGTTCGTAGGTTAACTAGCCCTATCCTAAATCCATCTTTTAAAGTTAGCATCACATGTTAGCATAGAGCCCAATTATGGTTTAGGCCTGACGTCCACTCTTATAGAGTTCATGGGCTAGCTATACACCAAATAGAGATTAATTTTCATTATCACTAAGAAGAAGCGTATTTTTTGGATGGATCCAATGCATTTTCATCAGACACATTTGTGAATATTTTGGGTGCCTCAATGAATGACACATCCGATTCAAGTAATACGGCTTTGGACTTAGTCAAAATCAAGGTGTCGTTTATTCACATGCTTTCACTTACTTTTATTCTTTATTTTTGCTTCCCATTTTTTGTCATTTATTAAATTAAATGTCATCCTAAGTGTCAAATTATCGTATTCACAGATTTTTCAAGTCAACAATAAGCCATATTCACATGATGATATCACCGTCAGAAGAAATGTTATGGTATCCCCGATTTGCCCAATCTACATTGGTTCACCATGCAGCACCTGCCAAAAGAGTCCCGAAAGTGGTTCCAGGAAAAAAACTCTAACGCTCAAGCTAGTTGCTTCCCTTTTTATAATCAAGAATTCTTAGTTTAGTTGCACTTACCTGGACTAGCGTTCTTCTTGTTTCTTTTATAGTATGTTACAATCGTGGTTCCGCCTTATTGGGTTCCCCATCATGGATCATAACGTCACTCCGGTAAAGGTGGTTCATGCCTAAAGCACAATCGTGTTCTCCACCTTTCTCGGTTCATGAGTTGACTAGCCCTATTCAAATTCCGTCTATTCTAGTTTGCATCGCAGGTTAGTGTAGAGCCAAATTGTGGTTTGGGCCTGAAGTCCACTCTTATCTAGTTCATGGGCTAGGTATACACCAATTGGAGATTAATTTTTATCATCATTGACAAGAAACATGTTTTTGTTGGATCCATTGCATTTTTCAACACCCGGACACGTTTGTGAAAATTTTGGGTGCCTCAATAAATGACACAGCTGATTCAAGTAATACGGCTTTGAACATAGTCAAAATCGAGGTGTCGTTTATTCACACATTCTCACTTACTTGTGTTCTTTATTTTCGAGATTTATAACTACTTACATGGAAGTTGATCAGTAAAAAAAACACAAACTTGGGAGTTCAGGTATTACGTAATGCTATACGCCACCGAGTGCATTCAACAAGTCTGAGTGGATTACCTAGAAATCGTCTAAGTATTGCATTGCATTTTTTGTCATTTATTAAATTATCTGTCGTTCTAATTGTCATATTATGGTATTCATAGATTTTTCAAATTAATAACAAGGAATATTTACTTGATGATATCAATGTTGTAAAATGTTGTGGTATTCCCGATTTGCCAAAGCGACTGTGGTTCACCGTGTTGCACCTACAAAAGAAATCCCGGAAGTGGTTCCAGGGAAGAGACTCTGACGCTCAAGTCAGTAGCTTCTCTTTTTAGAATTAAGAATTCTTAGTTCAGTGGACCTTACCTGGACTAGCTTTCTTCTTCTTCTTTTATAGTGTTACAATCGTGGTTCCTCCTTATTAGGGTTCCTTATCGTGGATTTAACATGGCTCCAGTAAAGGCAGTTTGTGCCTGAAGTTCAATTGTGGTCTTGGCCTTTCTTGGTTCGTGGGTTGACTAGCCCTATCCTGATTCCATCTTTTCTAGTTTGCATCACAGGTTAGCATAGAGCCCAATTATGGTTTGGGCTTAACGTCCACTCTTATAGAGTTCATGAGCTAGTGTTTAACTGGATTACCTAGAAATCGATAAAGTACGTATCGCGTCCCATTTTTTTCATTTATTAAATTAATTGTCGTCCTAAGTGTCATATTATCATATTCACGGATTTTTCAACAACAAGCCATATTCACCTGATAATATCAACGTCAGAAGAAATGTTGTGGTATCCTCGATTTGACCAAGCAACCTTGGTTCACCATACAGCACCTACAAAAGAGATCCCGGAAGTGGTTCCAGGAAAAAGACTCTGACGCTCAAGCTAGTTGCTTCCCTTTTTAGAATCAATACTTCTTAGTTCAATTGCACTTACCTAGACTAGCGTTCTTCTTGTTTCTTTTATAGTGTATTACAATCGTGTTTCCGCCTTTTTAGGGTTCCCCATCGTGGATCATAATGTCGCTGTTAAGGCAGTTTATGCCTGAAGCTCAATTGTGGTCTTTGCCTTTCTCGGTTCGTGGGTTGACTAGCTCTATCCTGATTCCATCTTTTCTGGTTTGCATCACAGGTTAGCGTAGAGCCCAATTATGGTTTGGGCCTGAAATCCACTCTTATAGAGTTCATGGGCTAGGTATACACCAATTGGAGATTAATTTTTACTGTCACTGAGAAGAGGCATGTTTTTTGGATGGATCCATTGCATTTCTCAACCTTCGGACACGTTTGTGAAAGTTTTTGGTGCTTCAATGAATAACACAGCCGATTCAAGTAATATGGCTTTGAACATAGTCACACTCAAGGTGTCGTTTATTCACACGTTCTCACTTACTTGTATTCTTTATTTTCAAGATTTATGACTACTTACATAGCAATCGATCAGTACAAAAAAAAACACAAACTTGGGAGTGCTGGTATTATGTAATGTTATACGCCACCGAGTACAAACAACAAGTCTGAGTGGATTACCTTGAAATCAACAAAGTAAGTATCGCATCCCATTTTTTGTCATTTATCAAATTATTTGTCATCCTAATAGTCATATTATCGTAATCACATATTTTTAAGGTCAACAACAAGCCATATTCACTTGATGATATCAACGTTGCAAGAAATGTTGTGGTATCCTAGATTTGCCCAAGCGACCTTGGTTCAGCGTGTTGCACTTGTAAAAGATATCCCGTAAGTAATTCAAGGGAAAAGAGTCTGACACTCAAGTCACTAGCTTCTCTTTTTAGAATCAAGAATTCTTAGTTCAGTTGCACCTACCTGGACTAGCGTTCTTCTTCTTTCTTTTATAGTGTATTACAATTTTGGTTTCTCCTTATTACGGTTCCCTATCGTGGATTGTAACGTGGCTCTGGTAAAGGCGGCTCATGCTTGAAGCTCAATCGTGGTCTTTGCCTTTCTTGGTTCGTGAGTTGATTAGCCCTATCCTAATTCCATCTTTTCCAATTCGCATCGGAAGTTAGTGAAGAGCCCAATTATGGTTAGGGCCTGATGTTCACTCTTATAGAGTTCATGGGCTAGGTATACACTAATTGGAGATTAATGTTTACTGAGAAGAATCATGTTTTTAAAGGATCCATTACATTTCCAACCCTCGGACACGTTTGTGAAAATTTTGGGTCCCTAAATGAATGATACAGCCGATTCAAGGACATAGTTAAAATCAAGCTATCATTAATTCAAACGTTCTCACTTACATGTATTCTTTATTTTCAATATTTATAACAACTTACATGGCATTTCACAGTTCAAAAATAACACAAATTTGGGAGTGTGGGTATTAAGTAATGTTATACGCCACCGAGTGCATTCAACAAGTTTAAGTGGATTACCTAGAAATCGACAAAGTAAGTATCGCATCCCAGTTTTTGTCATTTATTAAATTACTTGACGTCCTAATTGTCATATTCTCGTATTCACAGATTTTCCAAGTCAATAGCAAGCCATATTCACATGACGATATCAACATTGCAAGAAATGTTGCAGTATCCCCAATTTGCCAAAGTGACCTTGGTTCACAGTGTTACACCTTCAAAAGAGATCCCAGAAGTAGTTTCAGGGAAAAAACTCCGACGCTCAAGTAAGTAGCTTCTCTTTTTAGAATCAAGAATTCTTAGTTCAGTGGAAGTTACCTGGACTAGCGCTCTTCTTCTTTGTTTTATAGTGTGTTCCAATCATGGTTCCACCATATTAGGGTTCCCCATCATGGATTGTAATGTGGCTCTGGTAAAGGCAGTTCATGCCTGAAGCTCAATCATGGTCTTCGTCTTTCTCAGTTTGGATGACTTTAGACGCAGTTGAAATCAAGGTGTCATTTCTTAACACGTTCTCACTTACTTATATTCTTTATATTCAAGTTTTATGACTACTTACTTGGAAATTGATCAGTACCAAAAAAACACAAACTTGGGAGTGCGGGTATTACGTAATGCTATACGGCACCGAGTGCATTCAACAAGACTGAGTGGATTACCTAAAGGTCAACAAAGTAAGTATCACGCCCCATATTTTTTCATTTATTAAATTATTTGTCATCCTAATTGTCATATTATTGTATTCACGAATTTTTCAAGTTAACAACGAGTCATGTTCACATGATGATATCAACGATGCAAGAAATGTTGAGGTAATCCCAATTTTCCCAAGCGACCTTGGTTCACCGTGTTGCACCTACAAAAGAGATCCCAAAAGTGGTTATAGGGAAAAGACTAACGCTCAAGTCAGTAGCCTCTCTTTTTAGAATCGATAACTCTTAGTTCAGTTGCACTTACCAAGATTAGCTTTCTTTTTCTTTCTTTTATAGTGTGCTATAATCATGGTTCTGCCTAGTTAGGGTTCCCCATCGCTGAATGTAAAGTGGCTCCAGTAATGGTAGTTCGTGCCTGATGCTCAATAGTGGTCTCTGCCTTTCTCGGTTCGCAAGTTGACTAGCCCTATCCTTATTATGTCTTTACTAGTTTGCATCGCAGGTTACTTTAGAGCCCAATTATGGTTTGGGCATGTCATCGACTTTTATAGAGTTCATGAGCTAAGTATACACCAATTGGAGATTAATTTTTATTGTCACTTAGAAGAAGCATGTTTTTTGGATGGATCCATATAATTTCCAACCCTCGGACACTTTTGTGAAAATTTTGAGTGCCTCAATGAATGACACATCTAATTCAAGTAATACGTTTTGGACGTAGTCGAAATCAAGGTGTCGTTTATTCACATGTTCTAACTTACATGTATTTTTTATTTTCAACATTTGTGACAACTTACATGGTCATTGTTCAGTACAAAAAAACACAAACTTGGGAGAGCAGGTATTACGTAATGCTATACGTTACCAAGTGCATTCAACAAGTCTGAGTGGATTACCTAGAAGTCGACAAATTAAGTATCCTGACCCATTTTTTTGTCATTTATAAAACTATTTGTCATCCTAATTGTCATATTATCGTATTTATGGATTTTTCAAGTCAACAACAAGCCATATTCACATGATGATATCAACGATGCAAGAAATGTTGTGGTAATCCTGACTTTCCCAAGCGCCATGGTTCACAGTGTTGCACCTGCAAAAGAGATTTTGGAAGTGGTTTCAGGAAAAAACTTTATATTAATTACACAACATTTGATCAGTACAAAAAAACACAATCTTAGGAGTTCGGGTACTATGGAATGCTATATGCCACCTAGTGTATTCAACAAGTCTGAGTGGTTTACCTAGAAATTGACAAAGTAAGTATCGCGTCCCATTTTTTGTCATTTATTAAATTATTAATCGTCCTAATTGTCAGATTATCATAGTTACAAATTTTTCAAGTAAAAAACAAGTCATATTCACATGATGATATCAATGTTGCAATAAATGTTGTGATATCCCCGATTTGAACAAGCGACCTTGGTTCACTGTGTTGCACCTGCAAAGGATATCCCGGAAGTAGTTCCTGGGAAAAGACATTGACGCTCAAGACAGTAGCTTCTCTTTTAGAATCAAGAATTCTTAGTTCAATGGCACATACCTATACTACCTTCTTTCTTTTATAGTGTGTTACAATCGTGGTTCCACCTTATTAGGGTTCCCCTTCGTGGATTGTAATGCGGCTCCGGTAAAGGCGGTTCGTGCCTGAAGCTCAATCATGGTCTCTGGGTTTCTCGGTTCGTGGGTTGACTAGCCCTATCCTGATTCTATCATTTCCAGTTTGCATCACACTTTATCATAGAGCCCAATTATGGTTTGGGCCTAAAGTCCACTCATATAGTGTTCATGGGCTAGGTATACACCAATTGGAGATTAATTTTTATTATAACTAAGAATAAGCATGTTTTTTGGATTGATCTATTTCATTTCCAACCCTCGTACACGTTTGTGAAAATTTTGTGTGCCTGAATGAATGACACATCTGATTCAAGTAATATGACTTTGGACGTAGTCAAAATCAAGGTGTCGTTTAATCACATGTTCTCACCTACTTGTATTCTTTATTTTCAAGATTTATGACTTCTTGCATGGCATTTGATCTGTACAAAAAAACACAAACTTGGGACTTTGGGTATTACAAAGTGCTATATGCCACCTAGTGCATTCAACGAGTCTAAGTGGATTGCCAAGAAATTGATAAAGTAAGTATTGCATCCCTCTTTTTGTCATTTATTAAATTATTTGTCTTCCAAATTTTCATATTATTGTATTTACAGATTTTTCAAGTCAACAACAAGCCATATTCACATGATGATATCAACATTGCAAGAAATGTTGTGGCATCCTCGATTTGAACATGCGACCCTGGTTAACCGTGTTGCACCTGCAAAAGATATCCCGGAAGTAGTTCCAGGGAAAAGACTCTGACGTTAGTAGCTTCTCTTTTTATAATCATGAATTCTTAGTTTAGTGGCACATACCAAGACTACTGTTCACCTTCTTTCTTTTATAGTTTGTTACAACCGTGGTTCTGCCTTATTAGATTCCCCTTCGTGGATTGTAGCGTAGCTCCGTTAAAGGCGGCTCGTGCCTGAAGCTCAATCATGGTCTCTGTATTTCTCGGTTCGTGGGTTGACTAGACCTATCCTGATTCCATCTTTTCCAGTTCGTATCGCAAGTTATCGTAGAGCCCAATTATGGTTTTGACCTGAAGTATAGTCTTATAGAGTTCATAGGCTAGGTATACACCAATTGGAGATTAATTTTTATTGTCACTAAGAAGAAGCATAATTTTGGATTGATCCATTTCATTTCCAACCCCTAGACACGTTTATGAAAATTTTGAGTGCTTCAATGAATGACACAGCCAATTTAAGTAATAGGACTTTGGACGTAGTCAAAATCAAGGTGTTGTTTATTCACATGTTCTCACTTACTTGTATTCTTTATTTTCAAGATTTGTGACTACTTACATGGCATTTTATCAGTACAAAAAAAGATTTGTGACTACTTACATGGCATTTTACTTGTATTCTTTATTTTCAAGATTTGTGACTACTTACATGGCATTTTATCAATCATGGTCTCTGTATTTCTCGGTTCGTGGGTTGACTAGACCTATCCTGATTCCATCTTTTCCAGTTCGTATCGCAAGTTATCGTAGAGCCCAATTATGGTTTTGACCTGAAGTATAGTCTTATAGAGTTCATAGGCTAGGTATACACCAATTGGAGATTAATTTTTATTGTCACTAAGAAGAAGCATAATTTTGGATTGATCCATTTCATTTCCAACCCCTAGACACGTTTATGAAAATTTTGAGTGCTTCAATGAATGACACAGCCAATTTAAGTAATAGGACTTTGGACGTAGTCAAAATCAAGGTGTTGTTTATTCACATGTTCTCACTTACTTGTATTCTTTATTTTCAAGATTTGTGACTACTTACATGGCATTTTATCAGTACAAAAAAACACAAACTTGGGAGTTTGGGTATCACGTAAAGCTATACGCCACTGAGTGCATTCAAGAAGTCTGAGAGGATTACGTGGAATCGACAAAGTAAGTATCGCATCTCATTTTTTGTAATTTATTAAATTATTTGTCGTCCTAATTGTCATATTATCGTATTTATAGATTTTTCCAGTCAACAACAAGCCATATTCACGTGATGATATCAACGTTGCAAGAAATGTTGTGGTATCCCCGATTTCAACAAGCGAACTTGGTTCACCGTGTAGCAACTGCAAGAGATATCCCGGAAGTAGTTCCAGGGAAAAGACTCCAACGCTCAAGTCTGTAGCTTCTCCTTTTAGAATCAAGAATTCTTAGTTCAGTGGCACATACCTGGACTACCGTTCTTCTTCTTTCTTTTATAGTGTGTTACAATCGTGGTTCCGCCTTATTAGGGTTCCCCTTTGTGGATTGTAACGCGGCTCTAGTAAAGGTGGTTCGTGCCTGAAGCTCAATCATGGTCTCCGCATTTCTCAGTTTGTTGGTTGACTAGACTAATCCTGTTTCCATCTTTTCCAGTTTGCATTGCAGGTTATCATAGAGCCCAATTATGGTTTGGGCCTGAAGTCCACTTTTATGGAGTTCATGGGCTAGGTATACTCCAATTGGAGATTAATTTTTATTGTCACTGAGAAGAAGCATGTTTTTTTGATTGATCCATTTCATTTCTAACCCTCGAGCACGTTTGTGAAAATTATGGGTGCTTCAATGAATGACACAGCCAATTTAAGGAATACGACTTTGGACGTAGTCTAAATCAAGGTGTCATTTAATCACACATTCTCACTTACTTGTATTCTTTATTTTCAAGATATATTACTACATACATGACATTTGTTCAGTACAAAAAAACAAAAACTTGGGAGTGTGGGTATTACGTAATGTTGTACGACACTGAGTGCATTAAAGAAGTCTGAGAGGATTACCTAGAATCGACAAAATAAGTATCGTGACCCATTCTTTGTCATTTATTAAATTATTTGTCGTCTAATTGTCATACTATCATATTCACAGATTTTTCAAGTCAACAACAAGCCATATTCACATGATGATATCAACGTTGCAAGAAATTTTGTGGTATCCCGGATTTGAACAAGGGACACTTGTTCACCATGTTGCACCTACAAAAGATATCCTGGAAGTATTTCCAAGGAAAAGACTCCGATGCTCAAGTCAGTAGCTTCTCTTTTTAGACTTAAGAATTCTTAGTTCATAGGCACATACCTAGACTACCGTTCTTCTTCTTTCTTTTATAGTGTGTTACAATCGTGGTTCCACCTTATTAGGGTTCCCCTTCATTGATTGTAACACAGCTCCAATAAAGGTGGTTCATGCCTGAAGCTCAATCATGGTCTCTGAATTTCTCGATTCGTGGGTTGATTAGCCATATCCTGATTCCATCTTTTCCAGTTCGCATCGCAGGTTATCATAGAACCCAATTATGGTTTGGGCCAGAAGTTCACTCCTATAATGTTCATGGGCTAGGCATACATCAATTGGAGATTAATTTTTATCATCACTAAGTAGAAGCATGTTTTTTGGATTTATCCATTTCTTTTCTATCCCTCGGACACGTTTGTGGAAATTTTGGGCGCCTCAATGAATGACACATCCGATGCAAGTAATACTACTTTGGATGTAGTCAAAATGAAGGTATCATTCAAGAAGTCTTAGAGGATTACCTAGAATCGACAAAGTAAGTATCGCATCCCATTTTTTGTCATTTATTAAATTATTTGTCGTCCTAATTATCTTACTATCGTATTCACAGATTTTTCAAGTCAACAACAAACCATATTCACATGATGATATCTACGTTGCAAGAAATATTATGGTATCCCCGATTTGAACAAACGACCTTAGTTCACCGTGTTGCACCTGCAAAAGATATCCCAAAAGTAGTTCCAAAGAAAAGACTCTAACGCTCAAGTCAGTAGCTTCTCTTATTAGAATCAAGAATTCTTAGTTCAGTGGCACATACCAAGACTACCGTTCTTCTTCCTCCTTTTGTAGTGTGTTACAATCGTGGTTCCGCCTTATTAGGGCTCCCCTTTGTTGATTGTAACGCGGCTCCAGTAATGGCGGTTCATGCCTGAAGCTTAATCATAATCTCTACGTTTCTCGGTTTGTGGGTTGACTAGCCCTATCCTAATTCTATCTTTTCCAGTTTGCATCGCAGGTTATCATAGAGCCCAATTACGGCTTGGGCCAGAAGTCCACTCTTATAGAATTTGTGGGATAGGTACACAAATTGAAGATTAATTTTTATTGTCACTAAGAAGAAGCATGTTTTTTGGATTGATCCATTTCATTTCCATCCCACGGACATGTTTGTGAAATTTTTGGGTGTCTCAATGAATGACACATCTAATTCAAGTAATACGACTTCGGGCGTAGTCAAAATCATTGTGTCGTTTAATCACATGCTCTCACTTACTTGTATTCTTTATTTTCAAGATGTGTGACCACTTACATGGCATTTGATCAGTACAAAAAAACACAAACTTATGCCGAGTGCATTCAATACGTCTGAGAGGATTACCTAGAATCGGCAAAGTAAGTATTGTGTCCCATTTTTTGTCATTTATTAAATTATTTGTCTTCCTAATTGTCTTACTATCGTATTCACAAAATTTTCAAGGTAACAACAAGCCATATTCACATGATGATATCAACGTTGCAAGAAATGTTGTGGTATCCCCGATTTGAACAAGTGACCTTAGTTCACCGTGTTACACCTGCAAATGATATCCTGGAAGTAGTTCCAAGGAAAAGACTCTGACGCTCAAGTCAGTAGCTTCTCTTTTTAGACTCAATAATTCTTAGTTCAGTGGCACATGCCTAGACTACCGTTCTTCTTCTTCCTTTTATAGTGTGTTACAATCGTGGTTTTGCCTTATTAGGGTTCCCGTTCGTTGGTTGTAATGTGGCTCCGGTAAAGGCGGTTCGTGCCTCAAGCTCAATCATGGTCTCTGCATTTCTCAGTTCATGGGTTGACTAGCCTTATTCTGATTCCATCTTTTCCTGTTCGCATCGCAGGTTATCATAGAGCCAAATTATGGTTTGGGCCTGAAGTCCACTCTTATAGAGTTCATGGGCTAGGTATACACCAAATGGAGATTAATTTTTATTGTCACAAAGAAGAAACATGTTTTTTGGATTGATCAATTTCATTTCCATCCCACGGACACGTTTGTGAAAATTTTGGGTGCCTCAATGAATAACACATCCAATATAAGTAATACTACTTTGGATGTAGTCAAAATCAAGGTGTTGTTTATTCACACGTTCTCACTTACTTGTATTCTTTATTTTCAAGATTTATGACTACTTACATGGCATTTGATCAGTACAAAAAATAACACAAACTTGGGACTTTGGGGTATTACGGAATGCTACATGCCACCTAGTGCATTCAACAAGTCTGAGTGAATTACCTAGAAATTGATTAAGTAAGTATCGCGATCCATTTTTTGTCATTTATTAAATTATTTGTCGTCCTAATTTTCATAATATCATATTCACGGATTTTTCAAGTAAACAGCGAGCCATATTCACAAGATGATATCAAGGTTGCAAGAAATGTTGTGGTATCCCCAATTTGAACATCCGAACTTGGTTAACCGTGTTGCACCCGCAAAAGATATCCCAAAAGTAGTTCCAGGGAAAAGACTCTGACACTCAAGTCAGTAGCTTCTCTTTTTAGAATTAATAATTCTTAGTTCGGTGGCACATACCTACACTACCGTTCTCCTTCTTTCTTTTATAGTGTATCACAATCGTGGTTCCTCCTTATTAAGGTTCCCCTTCGTGGATTGTAACGCGGCTCCAGTAAAGGCGGTTCATGCCTGAAGCTCAATCATGGTCTCTGCATTTCTCGGTTAGTGGGTTGACTAGCCCTATCCTTATGCCATCTTTTCCAGTTCACATCGCAAGTTATCGTAGAGCCCAATTATGGTTTGGGCCTGAAGTCCACTCTTATAGAGTTCATTGGCTAGGTATACACCAATTGGAGATTAATTTTTATTATCACTAAGAAGAAGCATGTTTTGGGATGGATCCATTTCATTTCCAGACACCGGACACGTTTGTGAAAATTTGGGTGCCTGAATGAATGACACTGCCAATTCAAGTAATACGACTTTAGACGTAGTCAATATCAAGGTGTCGTTTATTCACACTTTCTCACTAACTTGTATTCTTTATTATAAAGATTTATGACTACTAACATGGCATTTGATCAGTAAAAAAACACAAACTTGGGAGTTTGGGTATTACGGAATGCTATATGCCACTAGTGCATTCAATAAGTCTGAGTGGATTACCTAGAAATTGACAAAGTAAGTATCGCGTCCCATTTTTTGTCATTTCCTAAAGTATTTTTTGTCTTAATTGTCATATTATCGTATTCATAGATTTTTCAAGTCAACAACAGCCATATTCACATGATGATATCAACGTTGCAAAAAAATGTTGTGGTATCCGCAATTTGAACAAGCGACCTTGTTTAACTATGTTGCACTTGCAAAAGATATCCCAGAAGTAGTTCCATGGAAAAGAATCTAATGCTCAAGCAGTAGCTTCTCTTTTTAGAATCAAGAATTCTTAGTTCAGTGGCACATACCGGGACTACTATTTTTCTTCTTTCCTTTATAGTGTGTTACAATTGTGGTTCTGCCTTATTAGGGTTCCCTTCGTGGATTGTAACTCGGCTCCGGTAAAGGTGGTTCATGCCTGATGCTCATTCATGATCTTCGCATTTCTTGGTTAATGGGTTGACTAGCCCTATCCTAATTCTGTCTTTTCGAGTTCGCATCACAGGTTATCGTAGAGCCCAATTATGGTTTGGGCCTGAAATCCACTCTTATAGAGTTCATGGACTAGGCATACACCAATTGGAGATTATTTTTTATTGTCACTGAGAAGTAGCATGTTTTTTGGATTGATCCATTTCATTTCCAACCCTCGGACACGTTTGTGAAAATTTTGGGTGCCTCAATGAATGACACAGCCGATTGAAGTAATACGACTTTGGACGTAGTCTAAATAAAGGTGTCATTTATTCACACGTTCTCACTTACTTGTTTTTTTCAATATTTATGACTACTTTCATGGCATTTGATCAGTACCAAAAAAACAAATTTGGGAGTTTGGGTATTATGGAATTCTATATGCCACCTAGTGCATTCAACAAGTTTGAGTGGATTACCTAGAAATCGACAAAGTAAGTATCGCGTCCCATTTTTTGTCATTTATTAAATTATTTGTCATCCTAATTGTCATATTTTCGTATTCACGGATTTTTCAAGTCAACAACAAGCCATATTCACATGATGATATCAACATTGTAAGAAATGGTGTGGTATCCCCGATTTTCCCAAGCAACATTGGTTCAACGTGTGGCACCTGCAAAAGAGATCCTGGATGTGGTTCCAGGGAAAAGACTCTGACGCTTAAGTCAATAGCTTCTCTTTTTAGAATCAATAATTCTTAGTTCAGTTGCAGTTACCTGGACTAGCATTCTTTTTTTATATAGTGTGTTATAATTGTGGTTCCATCTTATTAGGGTTCCCCATCGTGGATCGTAACGTGGCTCCAGTAAGGCGGTTCGTGCCTAAAGCACAATCGTGGTCTCCGCCTTTTCAGTTCATGGGTTGACTACCCTATAAGGGTTCCTTCTTTTTTGGCTCGCATCATAGGTTAGCGTAGAGCCTAATTATTGTTTGGGCCTGGCGTTCACTCTTATAGAGTTCATGGGCTTAGTATATACCAATTGGAGATTAATATTTATTGTTACTAAGAAAAAGCTTTTTTTTATGGATCCATTGCATCCAACCGTCGGACATGTTTGTGAAAATTTTGGGTGCCTCAATGAATGACACGGCCGATTCAAGTAATGTGACTTTGGACGCAGTCAAAATGATGTTGTCATTTATTCACACATTCCCACTTACTTGTATTCTTTATTTTCAAGATTTATGACCACCTACATGTCATTTTATTAGTACAAAAAAATAAACTTGGGAGTGCGGGTATTACGTAATGCTATATGCCACCTAGTGCATTCAACATGTCTGAGTGGATTACCTAGAAATTGACAAAGTAAATATCGCATCCCATTTTATGTCATTTATTAAATTATTTGTTGACCAAATTTTCATATTATTGTATTTACATATTTTTCAAGTCAACAACAAGCCATATTCCCATAATGATATCAACTGTGCAAGATACTTTGTGGTATCCCCAATTTGCCAAAGCATCCGTTGTTCACCTTGTTGAACTTACAAAAGAGATTTTTTCCACGGAAAAGACTCCAACTCTTAAGTCGGTAGCTTCTCTTTTTAGAATCAAGAATTGTTAGTTTAGTTGCACAGCGTGGACTTGCGTTCTTCTTCTTTCTTTTATAGTGCGTTATAATCGTGGTTTTGCCTTATTGAGGTTCCCATCGTGGATGGTAACGTGACTCGGGTAAAGGCGGTTCGTGCCTGAAGCTCAATTGTGGTCTCTGCCTTTCTTGGTTCATGGGTTGACCTGCCCTATCCCAATTCCATCTTTTCCGGTTTGCATCACAGGTTAGCATAGAGCCCAATTATGGTTTGGGCTAGATGTCTATTCTTATAGAGATCATGGGCTAGGTATACACCAATTAGAGATTAATTTTTATTTTCACTGAGAAGAAGCATGTTTTTTGGATGGATCCATTATGTTTCCAACCCTCGAACACGTTTGTGAAAATTTTGGGTGCCTTAATGAATGACACAGCCATTCAAGTAATACAGCTTTGGACTTAGTCAAAATAAAGGTGTCATTTCTTCACACATTTCTTCTTACTTGTATTCTTTATTTTCAAGATTTATGACTACTTACATGGCATTTCATCAGTACAATGAAAAACACAAACTTGGGAGTGTGGGTATTACATAGTGCTATACGCCACCGAGTTCATTCAAAAAGTCTGAGTGGGTTATCTAGAAATCGACAGAGTAAATATCGCGTCCCATTTTTTGTTATTTATTAAATTATTTGTCATCCTAATTGTCATATTATTGTATTCATATATTTTTCAAGTTAACAACAAGGCATATTCACTTCATGATATCAATGTTGCAAGAAATGTTATGGTATCCCCGTTTTCCCCAAGCAACCTTGGTTCACCGTGCTGCACCTGCAAAAGAGATCTCGGAATTGGTTCAAGTAAAATGACTACAACGCTTAAGTCAGTAGCTTCTCTTTTCAGAATCAGGAATACTTAGTTCAGTTGCATTATCCTGGACTAGCATTTTTCTTCTTTCTTTTGTATTGTGTTGTAATCATGGTTCCGCTTTATTACGGTTCCCTATCGGGGATTGTAACGTGACTTCGGTAAAGGCGGTTCATGCATGAAGCTCATTTGTGGTCTCCACCTTTCTCGGTTCATGGGTTAACCAGCTCTATCCTGATTCCATCTTTTTCGGTGTGTATCTCAGGTTAGCATATAGCCCGATTATGGTTTGGGACTGACGTCCACTCTTATAGAGTTCATGGGCTAGGTATACACCAATTGGAGATTTTTTTGTCACTGAAATGAAGCATGTTTTTTGGATAGATCCATTGCATTTCCAACCCTCGGACACGTTGGTGAAAATTTTGGGTGCCTCAATGAATGAAACGGCTAATTCAAGTAATACGGATTTAGACGTAGTCGAATCAAGGTGTTATTTATTCAAACCTTCCCACCTACTTGTATTCTTTATTTTCAAGATTAATGACAACTTGCATGGCTTTTGATAAGTAGAAAAAAAACACAAACTTGGGAGTGCGGGTATTACATAATGCTATACACCACCGAGTGCATTCAAAAAGTCTAAGTTGATTATCTAGAAATCGGCAAAGTAAATATCGCGCCCCATTTTTCGTCATTTATTAAATTATTTATCGTCCTAATAGTCATATTATTGTATTCATGGATTTTTCAAGTTAACAACAAGCCATATTCAAATGATGATATCAACATTGTAAGAAATGTTGTGGTATCCCCAATTTACCCAAGCAACCTTAGTTCACCGTGTTGCACCTCCAAAAGAGATCTCAGAAGTGGCTCAAGGGAAAAGACTCCAATGCTCAAGTCAGTAGTTTCTCTTTTTAGAACCAAGAATTCTTAGTTCAGTTGCACTAGCCTGGACTTGCATTCTTCTTCTTTCTTTTATAGTGTGTTATAATCGCGATTTCACCTTATTAGGGTTCCACATCATGGTTTGTAACGTGACTCCGGTTATGGCAGTTCATGCCTGAAGCACAATCATGGTCTCCGTCTTTCTCGGTTTGTGGGTTAACTAGCACTTTCCTAATTCTGCCCATTCCGGTGCACATCACAGGTTTGCGTAAAGCCCAATTATGGTTTGGGCCTGAAGTCCACTCTTATAGAGTTCATGGGCTACGTATGCACCAATTGGAGATTAATTTGATAGTCACTGAGAAGAAGTGTGTTTTTTGGATGGATCCATTGCATTTTCAAACCTCGGAAACGTTTGTGAAAATTTTGGGTGCCGAAATGAATTATATGGATGATTCAAGTAATACGGCTTTCGACGTAGTCGAAATTAAGGTGTCATTTATTCACACGTTCCCACTTAGTTGTATTCTTTATTTACAAGATTAATGACTACTTACATGGCATTTCATTAGTACAAAAAAAACAAACTTGGGAGTGTGGGTATTATGTAATGCTATACGCCACCTGAGTGGATTATCTAAAAATCGACAAAGTAAGTATTGCTTCCCATTTTTTGTCATTTATTAAACTATTTGTCATCCTAATTGTCATATTATCGTAATCATGGATTTTTTAAGTCAACAACAAGCCATATTCACTTGATGATATCAATGTTGAAAGAAATGTTGTTGTATCCCCGATTTTCCAAGGCAACCTTTGTTCACCATGTTCCACCTACAAAAGAGATCTTGGAACTAGTTCCAGGGAAAAGACTCTAACACTCAAGTCAGTAGCTTCTCTTTTTAGAATCAAGAATTCTTAGTTCAATTGCACTTACCAGGACTAGCATTCTACTTCTTTCTTTTATAGTGTGTTATAATCATGGTTCCTCCTTATTAGGGTTGACAATCGTGGATCGTAACATGGTTCTGAAAAAGGCGGTTCGTGCCTGAAGCTCAATCGTGATCTCCTCCTTTCACGGTTTGTGGGTTGACTAGCCTTATCCCGATTCCTTCTTTTTTGGTTTGCATCAAAGGTTAGCGTAGAGTCCAATTATGGTTTGGGCCTGACGTCCACTATTATAGAATTTATGGGCTAGGTATAAACCAATTAGAAAATAATTTTTATTGTCACTGACAAGAAGCGTATTTGTTTATGGATCCATGGCATTTCCAACCTTAGGACATGTTTTTGAAAATTTTGGGTTCCTCAATGAATGACATTGCTGATTCAAGTAATACGGCTTTTGACATAGTCGAAATCAAGGTGTGGTTTATTCACACGTTCTCACTTACTTTTATTCTTTGTTTTAAATATTTATGACTACCTACATGGAATTTGATCAGTACTAATAAAACACATACTTGGGAGTGTAGGTATTATGTAATGCTATATGTCACCGAGTGCATTCAAGAAATCTGGGCGGATTTCCTAGAAATCGACAAAGTATCACGTCTTATTTTTTGTCATTTATTAAATGATTTGTCGTCCTAAATGTAATACTATTGTATTCACAGATTTTTCAAGTCTACAACAAGACATTCATATGATGGTATCAACGCTGCAAGCAATGTTGTCGTATCCCTGATTTTCCAAGGTAACCTTGGTTCACCGTGTTGCACCTTCAAAAGAGATCCTAGAATTGGTTTGGGGGAAAAGACTCCAACGCTCAAGTCAGTAGCTTCTCTTTTTAGAATCAAGAATTCTTAGTTTCGTGGCACTTACCTGGACTAGCATTCTTCTTCTTTCTTTCATAGTGTGTTACAATCGTGGTTCCGCCTTATTGAGGTTCCCCATCGTGGATCGTAACGTGGCTCCGATAAAGGTGGTTTGTGCCTGAAGCACAATCGTGGTCTTCACCTTTCTCGGTTCAAGGGTTGACTAGCCCTATCCTGATTCTGTCTTTTCCCGTTCACATCACAAGTTAGCGCAGAGCCTAATTATGGTTTGTGCATGATGTCCTCTTTTATAGAGTTCATGGGCTAAATATAAACCATTTAGAGATTAATCTTTATTGTCACTGAGAAGAAGCATGTTTCTTTGATTGATCCATTTTATTTCCAACCCTTGGACACGTTTGTGAAAATTTTGGGTGCCTCAATGAATAACCCAGCCGATTCAAGTAATAAGACTTTGGACGTAGTCGAAATGAAGCTGTCATTTGTTAAGACGTTCTCACTTACTTGTATTCTTTACTTTTCAATCTTTATAACTATTTATATGGCATTTGATCAGTACAAAAAAACACAAACTTGGGAGTGCAGGTATTACGTAATACTATATGCCACCGAGTGCATTCAACAAGTCCGAGTGGATTACCTAGAAATCGACAATGTAAGTATTGCATCATATTTTTTGTCATTTATTAAATTATTTTTCGTCCTAATTTTCATACTATCATATTCACAGATTTTTCAAGTCAACAACAAACCATATTCACATGATGATATCAACATTGCAAGAAATGTTGTGGTATCCCCGATTTGCCTACGCAACCATGGTTCATTATGTCGCACCTACAAAAGAGATACTAGATGTGGTTCTAGGGAAAAGACTTGGACGCTCAAGTCAGTAGCTTATCTTTTTAGAATCAGTAATTCTTAGTTGAGTTGCACTCACCTGGACTAGCGTTCTTCTTCATTCATTTATAGTGTGTTATAATCATGGTTCTACCTTATTAGGGTTCTCCATCGTGGATTGTAACGTGGCTCCGGTAAAGGCGATTTGTGCCTGAAGCACAATTCTGGTCTCCATCTTTCTCGATTTGTGGGTTGACTACCCTATCGTGATTCCATCTTTTCCGGTTCGCATCACAAGTCAGCGTAGAGCCCAATTATGGTTTGGGCATGGCGTCCACTCTTATAGAGTTCGTAGGCTAGTTATACACCAATTGGAGATTAATTTTTATTATCACAGAGAAGAAGCGTGTTTTTTATGGATTCATTTCATTTCCAACCCTCGGACACGTTTGTGAAAATTTTGGGTTCCTCAATGAATGACACAGCCGGTTCAAGTAGTACGGCTTTGCACGTAGTCAAAATCAAGGTGTCTTTTATTCACACGTTCTCACTTACTTGTATTCTTTATTTTCAAGATTTATGACTACTTACATGGAAATTGATCATTACAAAAAAAACACAAACTTGGGAGTGTAGGTATTACGTTATGCTATATGCCACCGAGTGCATTCAACAAGTCTGAGTGGATTTCCTAGAAATCGACAAAGTATCACGTCTTATTTTTTATCGTTTATTAAATTATTTGTCGTCCTAATTGTCATACTATCGTATTCACAGACTTTTCAAGTCTACAACAAGCCATATTCATATGATGGTATCAACGTTGCAAGTAATGTTGTCGTATCCCCGATTTTCCTAAGGAACATTTGTTCACCGTGTTGCACCTGCAAAAGAGATTCCAAAAGTGGTTCTAGGGAAAAGACTCCAACTCTTAAGTCAGTAGCTCATCTTCTTAGAATCAACAATTCTTAGTTCGGTGGCACTTACCTAGGCTAGCTTTCATATTCATTCTTCTATAGGGTGTTGCAACCATGGTTCCACCTTATTGAGGCTCCCTATGATTGATCTGTTGCTCTGGTAAAGGCGGTTTTTGCCTGAAGCTCAATCGAGGTCTCTGCCTTTCTCGGTTCATGGGTTGACAAGCCCTATCCTAATTCTATCTTTTTTCCGGTACAGATCACAGGTTAGCATAGTGCCCAATTATGGTTTGTGCCTGATGTCCGCTCTTATAGAGTTCATGGGCTAGGTATAAACCAATTGGAGATTAATTTTTATCATCACTGAGAAGAAGCATTTTATTGGATGGATCCATTGCATTTAAAACCCTCGGACACATTTGTGAAACTTTTGGAAGCCTAAATGAATGACACAGTCGATTTAAGTAATATGGCTTTGGACATAGTCAAAATTAAGGTGTCATTTATTCACACGTTCCCACTTGTATTTTTTATTTTCAAGATTAATGACTACTTACATGGCATTTCATCAGTACAAAAAAACCCAAACTTGGGAGTGCGGGTATTACGTAATGCTATTCGCCACCGAGTGCATTCAACAAGTCTAAGTGGATTACCTAGAAATTAACAAAGTAAGTATCGCGTCCTATTTTTTGTTATTTATTAAATTGTCTGTCATCCTAATTGTCATATTATTTTATTCACGGATTTTTCAAGACAACAACAAGCCATATTCACATGAGGATATCAACATTGCAAGAAATGTAGTGGTATCCCCGATTTTTTGGAATAACCTTGGTTCACTGTGTTGCACCTGCAGAAGAGATCCTGGAAGTGGTTCCAGGGAAAAGACTATGGCGATCAAGTTAGTAGCTTCTCTTTTTAGAATTAAGAATTCTTAGTTCAGTTACACTTACCTGGAGTGGTTCCGCATTATTAGGGTTCCCCATCGTGGAATTTAACGTGGCTCCGATAAAGGCAGATCGTGCCTGAAGCTCAATAGTGGTCCCCCCTTTCTCATTTTATGGGTTGACTAGCCCTAACCTGATTCTTTCTTATCCAGTTCACATCACAGGTTAGTGTAGAGCCAAATTATGATTTAGGCTTGATGTCCACTCTTAGAGAGTTCATGGGCTAGGTATACACCAATTGGAGATTAATTTTTATAGTCACTGAGAAGAAGCATGTTTCTTGGATTGACCCATTTCATTTCCAATCCTCAGACACATTTTTAAAAATTTTGGGTGCCTCAATGAATGGCACAGCCGATTCAAGTAATGTGACTTTGGACGTAGTCGAAATCAAGGTGTTTTGTATTCACACGTTCTCACTTACTTGTATTCTTCATTTTCAAGATGTATGACTACTTACATAGCATTTGATCAGTACAAAAAAACACAAACTTGGGAGTGCAGGTATTACGTAATGCTATATGCCACTAATTGCATTCAACAAGTCTGAGTAGGTTTAATAGAAATCGACAAAGTAAGTATCGCGTATAAATTTTTGTCATTTATTAAATTATTTGTTGTCGTAATTATCATATTATCGTATTCACGGATTTTGCAAGTCTACAACAAGCTATATTCACATGATGGTATCAGCGTTGCAAGCAATGTTGTGGTATCCTCGATTTTCCTAGGTGACCTTGGTTCACCGTTTTGCACCTACAAAAGAGATCCCGGGAGTGGTTCCAGGAAAAAGGTTCCAACACTCAAGTCAGTAGCTTCTCTTTTAAGAATAAAAAATGCTTAGTTCAATGGTAGTTACCTGGACTAGCGTTCTTCTTCTTTCTTTTATAGTGTGTTACAATCGTGATTCCGCCTTATTAGGGTTCCCCATCGTGGATCGTAACGTGGTTCGAGTAAAGGTGGTTCGTACCTGAAGCACAATTGTGGTCTCCACCTTTCTCAATTTGTGGGTTGACTACCCTATCCTTATTCCATATTTTCCGGCTCGCATCACAAATTAGCGTAGATCCCAATTGCGATCTTATAGAGTTCATGGGCCAGGCATACACCAATTGGAGATTAATTTTTATTGTCACTTAGAAGAAACGTGTTTTATTATAGATCCATTGCATTTTCAATCCTCGAACATGTTTGTAAAAATTTTGGGTTTTCTCAATGAATGACACTGCCGATTCAAGTAATACAACTTTGGACGTAGTCAAAATCAAGGTGTCATTTATACTCATGTTCTCACTTACTTGTATTCTTTATTTTCTAGATTTATGACTAATTACGTGGCATTTTATCATTTAAAAAAATACTATCTTGGGAGTGCAGGTATTATGTAATGCTATATGCCACCGAGTGCATTCAACAAGTCTCAGTGGATATCCTAGAAATCGACAAAGTAAGTATCGCATCTCATTTTTAGTCATTTATTAAATTATTTGTCATCCTAATTGTCATACTATCGTATTCACGGATATTTCAAGTCAGTAACAAGCCATATTCACATGATGGTATCAACATTGCAAGAAATGTTGTGGTATCCCTAGTTTGCCTAAGCGACCTCTGTTCACCATGTTACACCTACAAAAGAGATCGCGGAAGTGATTCCAGGGAAAAGACTCCAACGCTCAAGTTAGTAGCTTCTCTTTTTAGAATCAAGAATGCTTAGTTCAGTGCCACTTACCTGGACTAGCGTTCTTCTTCTTTCTTTTATAGTGTGTTACAATCGTGGTTCCGCCCTATTGAGGTGCCCCATCGTGGATCGTAACGTGGCTCCAGTAAAGGCAATTTGTGCCGAAGCCAAATAGTGGTCCCCGTCTTTCTCAACTCATGGGTTGACTAGCCCTATCCTGATTCCATCTTTTCCGGTTCACATCACAGGTTAGCGTAGATCCCAATTATGGTTTGTGCCTGATGTCTGCTCTTATTGAGTTCATGGGCTAGGTATTCAAAAAAATTGGAGATTAATTTTTATGGTCACTGAGAAGAAGCGTTATTTTTATGGATCCATTGCATTTCAAAACCTCGGACAAGTTTGTGAAAATATTGGGAGCCTCAATGAATGACACAGTCGATTCAAGTATACGGCTTTGGACATAGTCGAAATCAAGGTGTCGTTTACTCGCATGTTCTCACTTACTTGTATTCTTTATTTTCAAGATTTATGACTAATTACATGGCATTTTATCATTTTTAAAAAATACAAACTTGGGAATGTGGGTATTACGTAATGATATACGCCACCGAGTACATTCAACAAGTCTCAATGAATTTCTTAGAAATTGACGAAGTAAATATCGTGTCCCATTTTTTGTCATTTATTAAATTATTTGTCCTCCTAATTGTCATATTATCATATTCACAGATTTTTCAAGTTAACAAAAATCCATATTTACATGATGATATCAAAATTCCAAGAAATGTAGTGGTATCCCCGATTTTCCAGAGAAACCTTGGTTCACCGTATTGCACCTGCAAAAGAGATCCTGGAAGTGGTTCTAGGGAAAAGACTCTGGCGATCAATTCAGTAGCTTCTCTTTTTAGAATAAAGAATTCTTAGTTCAGTTACACTTACCCGGACTAGCATTCTTCTTCTTTCTTTTATAGTGTGTTATAATCGTGGTTCCGCCTTATTAGGGTTCCCCATCGTGGAATTTAACATGGCTCCAATAAAGGCAGATCGTACCTGAAGCTCAATAGTGTTCTCCGCCTTTCTTGGTTTGTGGTTTGACTAGCCCTATCATTATTCTGTCTTTTCCAGTTTGCATCACAGGTTTGCGTAGAGCCCAATTATGGTTTGGGCTTGACGTCCACTTTTAGAGAGTTCATGGGCTAGGTATACACCAATTGGAGATTAATTTTTATAGTCACTGAGAAAGAGCATGTTTCTTGGATTGATCCATTTCAATTCCAAACCTCAGACACGTTTGTGAAAATTATGGGTGCCTCAATGAATGGCACAGCTGATTCAAGTAATAAGACTTTGGACAAAGTCGAAACCAAGGTGTTGTTTATTCACTCGTTCTCACTTACTCGTATTCTCTATTTTCAAGATTTATGATTACTTACATGGCATTTGATTAGTACAAAAAAGCAAAAACATGGGAGTGCGAGTATTACGTAATGCTATATGCCACCGAGTGCATTCAACAAGTCTTAGTGGATTACCTAAAAAACAACAAAGTAAGTATCGCGTCACATTTTTTTATCATTTATTAAATTATATGTCGTCTTAATTTTCCTATTATCATATTCATAGATTTTTCAAGTTAACAACAAGCCATATTCACATGATGATATCAACCTTGCAAGAAATGTTGTGGTATCCCCGATTTGCCCAAGCAACCTTGGTTCACCCTGTGGCACCTGCAAAAGAGATCCTGGATGTGGTTCCAGGGAAACGACTCTAATACTCAAGTCAGTAGATTCTCTTTTTAGAATCAATATTTATTAGTTCAGTTGTACATACCTGGACTGGCGCTTTTCTTCTTTCTTTTATAGTGTGTTGTAATCATGGTTCGTGAATCATAACGTGGTTCCGGTAAAGGAGGTTCATTCCTGAAGAACAATCGTGGTCTCCATCTTTCTCAATTTGTAGGTTGACTACCCTATATGTGTTCCATTTTTTCCGGTTCACATCACAAGTTAGCGCAGATCCCAATTATGGTTTGGGCGTGACTTCCACTCTTATAGAGTTCATGGGCTAGGCATACACCAATTAAAGATTAATTTCAATTGTCACTGAGAAGAAGTGTGTTTTTTTATGGATCCATTGAATTTCCAATCCTCGGACACGCTTGTAAAAAAATTGGGTTTCTCAATGATTGACACCGCCGATTCAAGCAATACAGCTTTGGACATAGTCGAAATCAAGGTGTCATTTATTTACACGTTCTCACTTACTTGTATTCTTTATTTTCAAGATTTATGACTACTTACATGGCATTTAATCAGTACAAAAAAACACAAACATGGGACTGCGGCTATTACGTAATGCATTATATCATCGAGTGCATTCAACAAGTCTGAGTGGATTTCCTACAAATCGACAAAGTAAGTATCGCGTCTCATTTTTTGTCATTTATTTATTTGTCTTCCTAATTGTCATACTATTGTATTCACGGATTTTTCAAGTCTACAACAAGCCATATTCACATGATGGTATCAACGTAGCAAGCAATGTTGTGGTATCCCCAATTTTCTTAAGCGACCTTGGTTCACCATGTTGCACCTGTAAAAGAGATCCTGGAAGTGGTTCCAGGGAAAATACTCCAACGCTCAAGTCATTAGCTTCTCTTTTAAGAATTAAGAATTCTTAGTTCAGTGGCACTTACTTGGACTAGCATTCTTCTTCTTTTTTATAGTGTGTTACAATCATGGTTCCCCCTTATTGAGGTTCCCCATCGTGGATCGTAATGTGGCTCTGGTAAAGATGGTTTGTGCCTGAAGCTCAGCCGTGGTCTCTGCCTTTCTCAGTTCATGGGTTTACTAGCCCTATCCTGATTCCGGTTCACATCACTGGTCAGCGTAGAGCCCAATTATAGTTTTTGCATGATGTCCGCTCTTATAGAGTTCATGGGCTAGGTATAAACCAATTGAAGATTTATTTTTATTTTCACTGAGAAGAAGCATTTTTTTGGATGGATCCATTGCATTTCAAACCCTCAGACACGTTTGTGAAAATTTTGGGAGCCTCAATGAATAACACAGCCGATTCAAATTATACAGTTTTGGACGTAGTTGGAATCAAGGTGTCGTTTATTCACACGTTCTCACTTACTTGTATTCTTTATTTTCAAGATTTATGACTACTTATGTGGCATTTTATTAGTTCAAAAAATACAAACTTGGGAGTGCGGGTATTACGAATGCTATACGCCACCGAGTGCATTCAACAAGTCTGAGTGAATTTCTTAGAAATTGACGAAGTAAGTATCGCATCCCATTTTTTGTCATTTATTAAATTATTTGTCATCCAAATTGTCATATTATCATATTCACCAATTTTTCAAGTCAACAACAAGCCATATTCACATGATGATATCAACATTGCAAGAAATGTAGTGGTATTCCTGATTTGCCCAAGCAACCTTGGTTCACCGTGTGGCACCGGCAAATGAGATCCTGGGTGTGGTTCCATGGAAAAGACTCTGACATTTAAGTCAGTAGCTTCTCTTTTTAGAAGAAATAATTCTTAGTTCAATTGCACATACCTGGACTAGCGTTCTTATAGCTTGTTATAATCGTGGTTCTACCTTATTAATGTTCCCCATCGTGGATCGTAATGTGGTTCCGGTAAAGGCGGTTCGTGCCTGAAGCACAATTGTGGTCTCTGCCTTTATCGATTTGTGGTTGACTACCCTATCTGTATTCCATATTTTCTAGTTTGCATCACAAGTTAACATGGATCCCAATTATGGTTTGGGCCCGATGTTCAATCTTATAGATTTCATGGGCTAGGAATACACCAATTGGAGATTAAATTTTATTATCACTGAATAGAAGCGTGTTTTTTTATAGATCCATTGCATTTTCAACCCTCGGAAACGTTTGTAAATGTTTTGGGTTTCTCAATGAATGACACATCCAATTCAAGTAATAAAGCTTTGGACATAGTCAAAATCAAGGTGTCATTTATTCACACGTTCACACTTACTTATATTCTTTATTTTAAAGCTTTATGACTACTTACATGGCATTTTGATCAGTACGAAAATACACAAACTTTGGAGTACGGGTATTACGTAATGTTATATGCCACCGAGTGCATTCAACAAGTCTGAGTGGATTTCCTAGAAACCGACAAATTAAGTATCATGTCTTATTTTTTGTCATTTATTAAATTATTTATCATCCTAGCTATCATACTATAATATTCACGGATTTTTCAAGTCTATCACAAGCCATATTCACATGATGGTATCAACGTTGCAAGAAATGTTGTGGTATCCCCGATTTGCCTAAGCGACCGTGGTTCACCGTGTTGCACCTGCAAAGAGATCCCGGAAGTGGTTCCAGGGAAAAGATTCCAACGCTCAAGTCAGTAGCTTATCTTTTTAGAATCAAGAATTCTTAGTTCAGTGGCACTTACTTGGACTAGCATTCTTCTTCTTTTTTTATAGTGTGTTAATATCGTGGTTCCGCCTTATTGAGGTTCCCCAGCGTGGATCGTAACGTGGCTCCAGTAAAGGTAAATTATGCCTAAAGCTCAATCGTGGTCTCCATCTTTCTCAGTTTATGGGTTGACTAGCCCTATCCTGATATCGTATTTTACGGTTCACATCACAGGTTAGCGTAGAGCCCAATTATTGTTTGTGCCTGATATAACCTCTAATAGAGTTCATGGGCTAGGTATAAACCAATTGGAGATTAATTTTTATTGTCACTGAGAAGAAGCATTTTTTTGGATTGATCCATTGCATTTCAAACCGTCAAACATGTTTGTCAAAATTTAGGGAGCCTCAATAAATAACACAGCCGATTCAAGTAATACGGCTTTGGAAGTAGTCGAAATCAATGTGTCATTTATTCACACGTTCTCACTTGTATTCTTTATTTTCAAGATTTATGACTAATTATGGGGCATTTGATCAGTTCTGAAAAAACACAAACTTGGGAGTACGGGTATTATGTAATGCTATACGCCACCGAGTGCATTCAACAAGTCTGAGTGGATTTCCTTTAAATTGATAAAGTAAGTATTGCATCCCATTTTTTTTATTTATTAAATTATATGTCGTCCTAATTGTCATATTATTGGATTCACAGATATTTCAAGTCAACAACAAGCCATATTCACATGATGATATAAACATTGCAAGAAATGTAGTGGTATCCCCCCATTTTCCAGAGAAACCTTGGTTCACCGTGTTGCACCTCTAAAAGAGATCCTGGAAGTGGTTCCATGGATAAGACTATGACAATCAAGTCAGTAGCTTCTATTTTTAGAATAAATAATTCTTAGTTCAGTTACACTTACCTGGACTAGCATTTTTCTTCTTTCTTTTGTAGTGTGTTATAATCGTGGTTCCGCCTTATTAGGGTTCCCTATCGTGGAATTTATCGTGGCTCCAATAAAGGCATGTCGTGCCTTATGCTCAATAGTGGTCTCCATCTTTCTCGGTTCGTGGGTTGACTTGCCATATCCTTATTCTGTCTTTTCCAGTTTGCTTCGCAGGTTTGCGTAGAGCCCAATTATGGTTTGGACTTGACGTTCACTCTTAGAGAGTCCATGGGCTAGGTATACACCAATCGGAGATTAATTTTTATAGTCATTGAGAAGAAGCATGTTTCTTGGATTGATGCATTTCATTTCCAACTCTCGGACACATTTGTGAAAATTTTGGGTGCCTCAATGAATGGCACAACCGATTCAAGTAATAAGACTTTGGACGTAGTCGAAATCAAGGTGTCATTTATTTACACCTTCTCAATCACTTGTATTCTTTATTTTCAAGATTTATGGCTACTTACATGGCATTTGATCAGTACAAAAAAACACAAACTTTGGAGTGCGAGTATTACGTAATGTTATATGCCACCGAGTGCATTCAACAAGTCTGAGTGGATTACCTAGAAATCAACAAAGTAATTATCCCATCATTTTTTTCATTTATTATATTATTTGTCATCCTAATTGTCATATTATAGTATTCATAGGTTTTTCAAGTCAACAACAAGCCATATTCAAATAATGATATCAATGTTGCAAGAAATGTTGTGGTATCCCCAATTTTCCCAAGCAACCTTGGTTCACTTTGTGGCACCTGCAAAAGAGATCATGGATGTGGTTCCAGGGAAAAGACTCCGACGTGCAAGTAAGTAGCTTCTCTTTTTAGAATAAAGAATTCTTTGTTCAACACATACCTGGATTAACGTTCTTACTATTTCTTTTATAGTGTGTTATATTCATGGTTCCGACTTATTAGGGTTCCACATTGTGGATCGTAACGTGGTTTCGGTAAAGGCGGTTCGTGCCTAAAGCACAATTGTGGTGTTTGCCTTTCTCGGTTCGTAGGTTGACTAGACCTATCATGATTCTGTCTTTTTCGGTTGGGATCATAGGTTAGCGTAGAGACATTTCATTTCCAACCCTCAGACATTTTTGTGAAACCATTGGGTGCCTCAATGAATAACACGGCCGATTCAAGTAATACGGCTTTGGACGTAGTCAAAATCAAGGTGTCGTTTATTCACAAGTTACCACTTACTAGTATTCTTTATTTTCAATATTTATGACTACTGACATGGCATTTCATCAGTACAAAAAAACACAAACTTGGGTGTGGGTATTACGTATTTCTATACACCACCGAGTGCATTAAAAAAGTCTGAATGAATTACCTAGAAATTTAATTATCGCGTCCCAGTTTTTGTCATTTATTAAATTATTTACCGTCCTATTGGTCATATTATCGTACTCATGGTTTTTTCAAGTCAACAAAAAGCGATATTCACATGATGATATCAACGTTGCAAACAATATTGTGGTATCCCTGATTTGCCTAACCAACCTTGGTTCACTGTGTTGTACATGCAAAAGAGATCCCGAAAGTGGTTCCAAGGAAAAGGCTCCGACCCTTAAGTCAGTATCTTGTCTTTTTAGAATCAATAATTCTTAGTTCAGTGGCACTTACCTTAACTAGCATTTTTCTTATTTCTTTTATTGTGTTACAATCACGGTTCCGCCTTATTAGGGTTCCCCTTCATGGATTGAAACGTGGCTCCGGTAAAAGTGGTTTGTGCCTGAAGCTCAATCATGGTCTCCACCTTTCTTGGTTTGTGGGTTAATTACCCCTATCATGATTCCATCTTTTCATGTTTGCATCATAGGTTACGTTGAGCCCAATCGTGGTTTGGGTCCAACGTTCACTCTTATTGAGTTCATGGGCTAGGTATAAACCATTTGGAGATTAATTTTATCGGCAATGAGATGAAGCATGTCTTTTGGATAGATCCATTGCATTTCCAAATCTCGGACACGTTTGTGAAATATTTGGGTGCCTCAATGAATGACACAGTTGATTCAAGTGATATGGCTTTAGACGTAGTCAAAATCAAGGTGTCTTTTATTCACACGTTCTCACTTACTTGAATTATTTATTTTCAAGATTTATGAGTACTTACATGGCATTTGATCAGTACAAAAAAACACAAACTTGGGAGTACAGGTATTACATAATGTTATATGCCACCGAGTGCATTCAACAAGTCTGAGTGGATCACCTAGAAATCGACAAAGTAAGTATCGTATCCCATTTTTTGTTATTTATTAAATTATTTTAAGTTCTAATTGTTATATTGTCATATTCACAGATTTTTTAAGTCAAGAACAAGCCATATTCACATGATGATATCACTGTTGCAAGAAATGTTGTGGTATCCCCAATTTGCCCAAGTGACCTTGGTTCACCGTGTTGCACCAGCAAAAGAAATCTCGAATGTAGTTCCAGTAAAAAGACTCTGACCCTTAATTCAGTAGCTTCTCATTTTAGAATCAAGAATTCTTAGTTCAGTGGCACTTACCTGGACTAGCGTTCTTCTTCTTTCTTTTATAGTGTGGTTCCACCTTATTAGGGTTCCCCATCATAGATCGTAACGTGGTTTCGGTAAAGGCGGTTCATGCCTGAAGCACAATCGTGGTGTTTTCCTTTCTTGGTTCGTGGGTTGACTAGACCTATCATGATTTCGTCTTCTTCGGTTTGCATCACAGGTTAGCGTAGAGCCATTGCATTTCCAACCCTCAGACACGTTTGTGAAACATTTGGGGTGCCTCAATGAATAACAAGGCCAATTCAAGGAATACGACTTTGGACGTAGTCAAAATCAAGGTGTCGTTTACTCACAAGTTTCCACTTACTAGTATTCTTTATTTTTAAGATTTACGACTACTGACATTGCATTTTATCAGTACGAAAAAAATACAAACCTTGGAGTGCAGGTATTCCGTATTTCTATACACCTTCGAGTGCATTCAAAAAGTCTGAGTGGATTTCCTTGAAATCAACAGAGTAAGTATCGCGTCCCAGTTTTTGTCATTTATTAAATTATTTGTCGTCCTATTGTTCTTACTATCGTATTCATGGATTTTTCAAGTCAACAACAAGCGATATTCACATAATGATATAAATGTTGCAAAACATGTTGTGGTATCCCCGATTTGCCTAACCGGTCTTGGTTCACTATGTTGTACATGCAAAAGAGATTCTGAAAGTGGTTCCAGGGAAAAGACTCCGACCCTTAAGTTAGTAGCTTCTCTTTTTAGAATAAAAAATTCTTAGTTCAGTGGCCCTTACTTTGACTAGCATTATTCTTCTTTCTTTTATAGTGTTACAATCGTGGTTCTGCCTTATTAGGGTTCCCCATCGTGGATTGTAATGTGGCTCTGGTAAAGGCGGTTTGTGCCTGAAGCTCAATTGTGGTTTCCACCTTTCTCGGTTTGTGAGTTGACTACCCCTATCCTAATTCTCTATTTTTCATGTTTATATCGCAGGTTAACATTGAACCCAATCATGGTTTAGGCCTGATGTCCACTCTTATTGAGTTTATGGGCTAGGTATAAACCAATTGGATAATAACTTTATTGTCAATGAGATGAAGCATGTTTTTTGGATTGATCCATTGAATTTCCAACCCTTGGACATGTTTGTGAAATTTTTGGGTGCCTCAATGAATGACATAGCTGATTCAAGTGATACGGCTTTGGACGTAGTCCAAATCAAGGTGTTGTTTATTCACATGTTCTCACTTACTTGCATTATTTATTTTCAAGATTTATGACTACTTACATGGCATTTGATCAGTACAAAAAAACACAAACTTGGGAGTGCGGGTATTACATAATGTTATACGCCACCGAGTGCATTCAACAAGTCTGGGTGGATCACCTAGAAATCGACAAAGTAAGTATCACATTCCATTTTTTGTCATTTGTTAAAATATTTATCATTCTAATTGTCATATTATCGTACTCACATATTTTTCAAGTCAAGAACAAGCCATATTCACATGATGATATCACTGTTGCAAGAAATGTTATGGTATCCCCAATTTGCCCAAGCGACCTTGGTTCACCGTGTTGCACCTGCAAATGAGATCCCAGAAGTGGTTCTAGGGAAAGTGGTTCTTGGGAAAAGACTCTAACACTCAAGTCAGTAGCTTCTCTTTTTATAATCAATAATTCTTAGTTCAGTGGCACTTATCTGGACTAGCTTCTTTCTTCTTTCTTTTATAGTGTGTTACAATCATGGTTCCACCTTATTAGGGTTCCCCATCACGTGGCTCTGGTAAAGGCGATTCGTGCCTGAAGCTCAATCGTGGTCTCCGCCTTTCTTGGTTTGTGGGTTTACTAGCCCTATCATGATTCTGTCTTTTCCAATTCGCATCGCAGTTTAGCGTAGAGCCCAATTGTAATTTAGGATTGACAACCACTCTTATAGAGTTCATGGGATAGGTATACACCAATTGGAGATTTATTTTTATTGTCACTTAGAAGAAGCATGTTTTTTTGATGGATACATTGCATTTCCAACCCTTAGACACGTTTGTCAAAATTTTGGGCACCTCAATGAATAGTATGACCTATTCAAGTAATACAGCTTTGGACGTAGTCGAAATCAACGCGTCGTTTATTCACAAGTTCCCACTTGTATTCTTTATTTTCAAGATTTATGACTACTGACATGGCATTTCATTAGTACAAAAAAACACAAACTTGGGAGTGCGGGTATTACGTACTGCTATACACCACCGAGTGCATTCAACAAGTCTAAGGTGATTACTGAGAAATCGACAAAGTAAGTATCGCGTCCCAGTTTTTGTCATTTATTTAATTATTTGTCGTCCTATTACTCATAGTATCGTATTCATGTATTTTTCAAGTCAACAACAAGCGATATTCACATGATGATATCAACGTTGCAAAAAATGTTGTGGTATCCCCAATTTTCCCAAGCGACCTTGGTTCACCGTGTTGCACCTGCAAAAGAGATTTAAATCAAGGTGTCGTTTATTCACAAGGTCCCACTTACTTGTATTCTTTCTTTTCAAGATTTATGACTACTGACATGGCATTTCATCAGTACAAAAAAACACAAACATGGGAGTGCGGGTATTACATAATGCTATATGCCACCGAGTGCATTCAACAAGTCTGAGTGGATTACCTAGAAATAGACAAAGTAAGTACCGATTCCCATTTTATGTCATTTATTAAATTATCTATTGTCCTAATGGTCATTTTATCGTATTCACGGATTTTTCAAGTCAACAACAAGAGATATTCACATGATGATATCAACGTTCAGGAAATGTTGTGGTATCCTCAATTTGCCTAACCGACCTTGGTTCACCGTGTTGCACATGCAAAGGAGATCCCAAAAGTGGTTCCAGGGAAAAGACTTAATTATTCTTAGTAGCTTCTCTTTTTAGAATTAATTATTCTTAGTTCAGTGGCACTTACCTTGACTAGCATTCTTCTTCTTTCTTTTATAGTGTTACAATCATGGTTCTGCCTTATTAGGGTTCCCCATCGTGGATTGTAACGTGACTCAAGTAAAGGTGGTTCGTTCTTGAAGCACAATCTTGGTCTCCAACTTTCTTGGTTCGTGGGTTAACTACCCCTATCATAATTATGTCTTTCCAGGTTTGCATCGCAAGTTAGCGTTGAGCCCAATCATGGTTTGGGCCTGACGTCCACTCTTATTGAATTCATGAGCTAGGTATAAACCAATTGGAGATGAATTTTTATTGTCACTGAAAAGAATCATTTTTTGGGAGCCTCAATGAATGACACAGCCGATTCAAGTAATACGGCTTTGGACTTATTCAAAATCAAGGTGTCGTTTATTCACACGTTCTCACTTACTTGTATTCTTTATTTTCAAGATTTATGACTACTTATAGGGCACTTGATCAGTACAAAAAAACACTAATGTAGGAGTTCAGGTTCTACGTAATGCTATACGCCACTGAGTGCATTCAACAAGTCTAAGTGGATTACCTAGAAATCAACAAAGTAAGTATCGCGTCCTATTTTTTGTAGTTTATTAAATTGTTTGTCAACCTAATTGTCATATTATCGTATTCATGGAATTTTCAAGTCAATAACAAGCCATATTAACATGATGATATCAACATTGCAAGTAATGTTGTGGTACCCACGATTTGCCCAAGCGACCTTGGTTCACCGTAGTGCACCTGCAAAAGAGATCATGGAAGGGGTTCTAGGGAAAAGACAACGACACTTAAGTCAATAGCTTCTCTTTTTAGAATCAAGAATTCTTAGTTTAGTGGCACTTATTTAGACTAGCTTTCTCTTTCTTTCTTTTAAAGTGTGTTACAATCATGGTTCCACCTTGTTAGGGTTCGCCATCGTGGATTGTAACATGGCTCCAGTAGAGGTAGTTCATGCCTGAAGCTCAATCGTGGTCTCCGCCTTTCTCGTTTTGTGGGTTGACTAACCCTATCCTGATTCCTTCTTTTCAAGTTTGCATCGCAGTTTAGCATAGAGCCCAATTGTGGTTTGGGCTTAACGTGCGCTCTTATAGAGTTCATGGGCTAGGTATACACCAATTGGAGTTTAATTTTTATTTTCACTGAGAAGAAGCGTGTATTTTGGATGGATCCATTGCATTTCCAACCCTCGGACACGTTTGTAAAAATTTTGGGTGCCTCAATGAATAACATGGTTTATTCAAGTAATACGGCTTTGGACGTAGTCGAAATGAAGATGTCGTTTATTCACAAGTTCCCACTGACTTGTATTCTTTATTTTCAAGATTTATGACTACTGACATGGCATTTCATTAGTACAAAAAAATGCAAACTTAGGAGTGCGGGTATTACGTAATGCTATAAACCACCGAGTGCAATCAACAAGTCTGAGTGGGCTACCTAGAAATTGAAAAGTAAGTATCGCGTCCTATTTTTTGTCATTTGTTAAATTATTTGTTGTCCTAATCATCATATTATCGTATTCACAAATTTTTCTAGTCAACAACAAGCAATATTCACATGATATCAACGTTGCAAAAAATGTTGTGGTATACCTGATTTGCGCAAGCGACCTTGGTTCACCGTGTTGCACCTGCAAAAGAGATCGCGAAAGTTGTTCCAGGTAAAAGACTCCAACCCTCAAGTCAGTAGCTTCTCATTTTAGAATCAAGAATTTTTAGTTAAGTGGCACTTACCTAGACTAGCATTCTTCTTCTTTCTTTTATAGTGTTACAATCGTGGTTCTGCCTTATTAGAGTTCCTAATCGTAGATTGTAACGTGGTCATTAATGTAGCTAACTAATAAATAAGTTGAATTAAATTAGTCAACGATCAACCTTTATTGACCTAATATATATACGAATAAAAATCTTTGACATTAACTAATTAACGTTCAACTTTAATTGACTTAGTATATATAAATACAAATAAAAATATACGACTTTAATTAATCAACGGTTAACCCTTATTTGACTTTCTACATGTAAACACTAATAACTAAGGTTACTTTAACTAATCAACGGCCACCCCTTAATTAACTTAGTATGTATAAATAAGAATATAAATGTTTCACTTTAACTATTAACGGTCAGCCCTTACTTGATTTTGTAGATATAAACATTAATAACTAAGTTAAATTAACTAATCACAATCAACTCTTATTTGAAATAGTAATATAAATACGAATATAAATATTTGACTTTAACTAATAAATGTTTGACTTTAACTAATCAACGTTCAACCTTATTTGACTTTCTATGTACAAATAGTAATAACAAAGTTGACTTTAACTAATAAACTGTCAAACCTTCCTTGATTTAGTATATATGAACACTAATAACTAAGTTGACTTTAACTAATGAACGATCAACTCTTACTTGACTTCCTACATATTAACACTAATAATTAAATTGACTCAAATCAATCAATGTTTAACCCTTACTTGACTTTTTGTATATAAACATTAATAACTAAGATTACAACTAATCAACAGGTAAATTCTTACTTGATTAATGTATAAATACTAATAACTAAGTTTACTTCAACTAATCAACTACCAACCCTTACTTGACTTAGTATGTATGGCTTCAACTAATCAACGATCAACCTTTCAACTAATGTTTGACTTTAACAAATCAACGATCGATCCTCACTTAACTTATTATGTATAAGTACTAATGAAAATATTTGGCCTTAACTAATCAAGGGCCGATCCTTACATGACTTACTATACATAAATGGTAACTAAAACATTTAACTTTAACTAATTAACGGGCATGTATCACTTTACTCCATATATATAAACACTAGTAACTAAGTTGACTTTAACTAATCAACGATCAACTCTTATTTGACTTTCAATATATATAAACACTAATAATGTACACTTTAATTAATCAATGACCAGCCCTTACGTGGCTTTCTAGTTATAAACACGAATAACGAAGTTAACTTTAATTAATCAACGGTCAGCCATTAATTGACTTTCTATATATAAACACTACTAAAAAAGTTTACTCTAACTAATAAACGGTAAACCATTATTTGACTTTATATATATATATACACTACTAATAATGTTGATTTTAACTAATCAACAGTAAACTCTTGTTTGACTTTCTATATATAAACACTAATCACAATGTTGACTTTAACTAATCAAAGATCACTCCTTAATTATCTTAGTTTTTTTACAAACACTAATAACTAATTTGAGTTTAACTAATTAACGGCTAGCCATTACTTGACTTTCTACATGTAATACTAATAACTAAATTAACTTTAACTAATCAATGGTCAACCACTACTTGATTTTATATATAAACAATGATAACTAAGTTGACTATAATTAATCAACAATCATTCCTTATTTGACTTTTCATATATAAACACTAATAAATCTTTCATATAACTCAGTTGACTTTATTAAATCTACGGTCAACCCTTACTTGACTTTCCATACATGAGTACTGATCATTAAGTTTACTATAACTAATTAGCAATCAGACATTACTTGACTTTATATATATATATATATATATATATACACACACAGTAATGAAATGTTTGACTTTATCTAATCGATGATCAACCCTTACTTGACTTTATCTAATCGACGATCAACCCTTACTTGACTTTTTATGTATAAACACTAGTGACTAAGTTGACTCTAACTAATCACGATCAACCCTTACTTGACTTTCTATATAGAAACACAATTAACTAAGTTGACTTTAATTGATCAACGACAAACCCTTACTTGACTTTCTATATAGAAACATTAATAACTAAGTTAACTTTAACTGATCAACAATAACCCTTACTTGATAAAAAAGAATACAATACTAATATTTTTTTATACCTATTATATTTTCAATAAAATCAATTATATAAATATGATAATAATATATTTTAAAATTTTATTATTGACATATTTTTATCAAAAATTGAATTTATAAAATAAGAGTAAAATTTTAATTTATCTTGTCATTTGGGTTTGATTTTCAGCCCAATCAATAAAAGCCCAAACCCTAGCTGAATAATCTCTTCTCCTTCTTCAATCCCCGCGCCACCCGACGCCACCAGCTGCGGGCTAGTCGGAGAGGCGATCAGCGGTGTAGCATTGATACCAGCTCATCGGTGGAGGGGCGATCAGCGGGCGAGTCGGAGAGGCAGACGAGCAATCCAGACAGCCATGAGCATTTCATCTTGTTCGAGTTGTGCCCCAGTCACCATATTTTTGTCCAGTGCCTCTGTTCCATATTACCCTGCATCAAGCTTGTGAGCCACTCTGCTTCTCCATCCGGCTTCCTCCAAGTGAGCAGATACCTCAGTATGAGTCCGAAGCTAAATACGTCACTCCTGTCGCTGTACCTGCATCTATATATTTCAACACCTAACTAAACCCTAAATACAAGAAAAAGAGGCAGGGGTTTTGGCGAGCCCAAAATCTGTGAGCCTAGGCTCAAATTTAGCGTCCAGCATCACATTGGTGGCCTTCAGATTGTAGTGCATCTCAACGACGACGATGTCTAGCTTAAGCTCCTTGTCAAGGTGCTTTGTTTTCCCTCTCTGTATTAGTCTTGGTTTGCTATTAGATTTTATCCTGTTTTCGTTGTTAGCTTGGGTAAGTAGTTATGCTAATGGTAAAGGACTGTGCTGCTCATCTCTCAAAAGCATGTTTAAAGCGAATTTGGCTGCTTGTAGATTGTCTTCATTTAGAAATTGCTGCTGAAAAGCTTGTTAGTTACGTGTTCTTTAAACTAAATGAAAATTGTGCTCTTGATGTCCTTGTGGTTGGCTATTATCTGTTTTATTTTGAATTTTGTTTGTTTGGCAATCTGAGCCTTGGTATTGTTATTGACGACGTGCTTATGGCTCTGCTTGATGTAGTTAGTTTTGTGTCTTCTGGATTGAAGGTATCAAGTTAGAATCTTGGTTCACTGGGATGCAAAGGTACCATCCACAAGTCATTTGAATTTCCTGACTTTTTTTTTGTTAGATCTCAAATTCATCAACCTGAAAAGTTGAGTGGTATGATTCATATAAGTCGAACATCTTTCCCTGCTAGGTATACTTTTCTTGAGTATTTCTACTCTTTCTTGCTTAGTAGTGATAAGTAGCTTTCCTATTCTGCACAGAGCTCAGGATCCATCGAAGTTTTGATTTAAAAGATTCTTCTCTGGGACGATATGCAGACAAGGTTGAAATTGAAGAGAACACAACACTCAAGGATCTGGACTTAAAACTAATGCTTTTATCTAACACCTTCTTAGCGTGAGGCTTTGATGAAGTAAGTGATATTTGAAAAATAGTTTCCTTGTCTTTCCTTGAAGAAGAAATTTCCCTAGAGTTGATGTTCTTAATAGTGTTCCATCCGTGCTACTTAATTACAAAGGAATACTACGTGCCATTTCCTAATGCTGGGGCTGATCTTTTACTCTGGTTCTATGCCTAAATTATTTGTTATAAGTTTTAGGTATTAGTATCTTATTTTCACAAAATAAGTTTTGTTTCTTATTTAACTGGACTACAATACAAATGGTTTTAGTTGATGTTAACACGCTGGTCTGTACAACTTGCAGCTTTCTATGCAACTTGAAAGTTCAATGGTTTTAGTTGATATCATACACGGCTTTCTATGCAACTTTACGATTGCACTGGGTTCAACTTGCAGGTAGATTGAAACTGAGAGTGAATTTATGGAATCACATAACATAATTACAGCTTTTTGATAGGGGTCCACTACCGAGCACCTCAGCACTTAAGATCTCTAATGTAATACAGTAAAATACTGACAACAGATGGACTGGAAATTGTTGCAGAATTAAAGCTTTTGAAAGCTGCAGTAACTGACTTCGGTTATGAGAATAAATTCTGATCTCTAGCATACGTAATAGTCAGCCTTCCCAGTTACATGGGAGCTTGATGATATTGGGATTACTTATTATATGCATTAAAACTTGCTATTATATAGTATGTTCTTGGGATGATTTGGAATTCTATTTTTTATAAATTTATTCTCTGGAATTAATTACATATCATGATCCTAAATCTGGTATTCTCATGCTTGTTATAGTCATTTTCTGATCTAATTTTGCTGAGAAATTTAGAACTTTTGTTTCAGCTTTCAAGTGTTGGTGTCAAGCCTGTTGCAGAGTACCCTATCCTTTTAGTTATTGATGATGTCGTCAGCTAAGAAAAGTTTGGTTTCACTTTTTTTGAAGTAACATTTTCGTTACACTTTTTCAACTCTCATGCTACTTGTTGAGTTGCTGTCTTCTTCTCGCGGTCGGCGAGTGATGAAGTTATTCGTAAATCGTGCTGTTCAATTCAATCTGCTTATCGGCGACACAATTGAATCGTGCTGCGAAAATATTTAATTGTGCTGTTGTTGAATCCCTTTTGAAAGCAAAGCTTGTTTTGTTGAGAGCAGCTTACTAGTATAATTTGTCATCGGTTTTGTTGAGAGCAGCTTACTGGTTTTCTTGAGAGCAGCTTACACCTATAGCCTGGTTTGTTTCCCTTAATGGTTTTTGTGTACTATGCTACTGTTATGATGAAATCATTTTATTGACGTGTGTGTTGTGGATTAGTAACGGACTTTCTTGTTGGTATTTCAGTTGCTTGCTTGCTAGGTTCAGTGCTATGTTACTTGATTATTGATTTTCTTGACATGTGCTCTTCGAGCGATGTAGAAGCCGAGTTAGACAAGCCTTTCTCTAGGAGTTTTTGGGGGTCACTGACTTTTAGTGTCATGTTACAGGCACATGACATAACTAGAACTGCACCCAAGCTCGCGATGGCCTGGAGAGGCATCTACGTGCATACCTGCCACTGAAACATATCATCCGAGGCATACTGTTTTTTTACACTGTATGTTGGATGAATTATGGTGCTGTTAAGGTTGGTGTAGTATTTTTTTTTTGGGACAAAGAGTTACTTATCAATGATTATGAAGAAGGTTATTACAGATTACATTGTTATGTGCTAGACTATGAGCCTCTGCGACTGCTGATCTATCCACCTTAATTATTGATAATTGGTGGAACACCAAACCTAGAATTTTAATTTCCTTAACTGAGTGTCTTATATCTGGCGGAACTTCTGGGTAATTGATGATATATTGCAGTGCATTGTCATAATCTGTTTTGATGACTATGTTCCAATTCCTTCTGTAAGTAGCCTGCTTCATAGCCTTGTAAATGGCTAATAGTTTTGCTTGGACTGCCGAGGAAGCATGGATGGTATCTCTTCCTGTCCACCATGTTTGTGTGGGAGTCTGCACACACCAAGCCGCCACTCCTTCTCCACTACCAATACAGAAGGCCGCATCAGTAGTGATGATAGTACAATCATGAAAAAGATGGTCTATGTAGCCATCCTTGTTTAACCACATGAGGTTGAGATCACCCAACTACCGTATCTCTTTAAAAGGCCCGTTTCATGTAACAGAATGGATTCCTACCTTTGATAACCCCAAATCTGTGTATGACCTTTGCGGTGACCGGAAAACATCCCTTATCCTAGCTCTCTTAGCCAAACCATGTATTACATCCATTATATGAGAAAAAGAAATAGGTATTTGTTCCACCGTAATGGCACATCTCGCACACCAAATACCTCATATTACGAAGCAAGCAAGCTCTCGATCCTCCTTCTGTGGGGCGATAGTAAACCAATTTTGTAACCATAGCTTAAAAGAAATTGGGGTAGCTGTACTGAAGTCTAATCCTAATCTGCTATGCCTCCACACCTTCCCGGCTATATCACATTAGAAAATCATATGCTCTATTGATTCGTCAGCCATCGAACACATTTGGCATTTCGTGGACAGTAACATACCTTGTTTCAGAAGACTAGGAGCTAATTGGCAAGCACCATTGATCATTCTCCAAATAAGGAACTTAATATTCTCTGGGATGTTCGCATTCCAAAGAACCTTCCACATTTTTGAATCAAGGTGTTCCTGTGATGCTGGTGACATTGACGATGATGGATTGTCCCGATGTTTAGCTTCCTTTGCTGTGTGGTAACCCGTTTTGACGGAGTATTTCCCTAAAACATCCTTGTCCCATGCCAAATAGTCCACATCTCCAAAACAATGTGTCGGAATATGATTTTTTTGTACTTCCTAATTGTGTGGGTTGGGAAAAATGTTGCGAGAAGCGGCATTCTCCAGGCTTTGTTTGCGTCAATAAGGTCAGAAACTTTAAAACCTAGCAAAGGAATGATGGATGCTTCATACTTGATTGGATTAGGCTGGTTTGGAATCCAGTTCTGTTGAATGTCAACTGTCTCCCCTGTCACAATCTTCCACTTCAGATGGGGTTTTAGTAGTTCCAGTTCCCAAAGTATACCCTTCCATCCGTAAGAATCATCCTGTTTCTGTTTCGTATGTAGAAAGTCCTGTTTCCTGCAATATTTTGCAAGGAAGAACCTAGAAAAGAGGGAATCTTTGGTTGTTAACAGCGTCCACTCTTGCTTTCCTAACATGGCTTGATTCATTTCTGCCGTTGATCGCATCCCTAAACCACCAATCCATTTTGAATCGAACAGCTTATCCCATGACTTCCAATGTATCCCCCTTCCATCTGTGTCTCCTGCCCAGATAAACCTTGCCATTTGCTTATCAATCTCCTTGGCAATTGATTTTGGAATCCTGAATGTCCCCATGGTATACTGAGATAGAGAGCAGAGTACATGCTTGCACAATGTAACTCGGCCCATTACTGAAAGGTCGGGTTTTTCCACGCAGACGTCTTTGAAAGAATACTCCTCCGTAACCCTTTGAATAAAGCGACTTTCGAACCCTTGAAATTGATGTCATGGCCTAAATATTTTCCTTGCAGAAGATTTGGCTTGATGTTGAATCTCAACTGAATCAAGTTCGTGGTAAATGCATTTGCATTTGGACTTTTCAGAAAAGAAGATTTCTCAAAATTCAATCTCTGACCCGAATAGGCTGTGAATAAATTCAAAGCGGCTGCTAGTTGCTTCTAGCTGGTTCTGTGACCTCAAAGAACAGAATACAGTCATCCGCAAACATCAGGCTTGAGACTCGTGGAACTCCCCTACCACATTGAATTCCCCTACACACTTGTTGAAATGGTACTGAAGCAATAATGGAAGACAATGCTTCCTGACATAGGATGAACAGGAAAGGTGAGAGTGGACAACCTTGTCTTAAACCTTGTTTGGGCTTGAACGTTTCTGATAACTCGCCGTTGAATTTTATAGAGTAGGTGACAGTGGTGACACACTCCATAATCTAGTGAATCCACTTTATAGGAAAACCCATCCACCCCATAACATTCCTAAGAAAATCCCAAGACACCCGGTCATAAGTTTTGCACATATCAATCTTTAAAGCCGTAAGGGCTACTTTCCCTGTCTTATGCTTCCGGACTTTCTCAATCAGCTCATGATCTACTAAAGAATTTTCAACGATCGATCTACCTTGTACAAAGGCTGCTTGATTACCAGAAACCAAATACCCCATTATGCACTTTAACTTGTTTGCTAGAATCTTTGCAATTATTTTGTACTTAACATTGCACAAACTAATAGGTCTTAAATGAGCAGGTTTCGTGGGTACCTTATTCTTGGAAATGAGTGTGATGTTAGTAGCATTCCATTCGTTGAGCATTCTCCCAGTTATAAAAAATTCCTATACCGCATTGAATAGATCGTCCCCGACTTGACTCCAATAATTTTTATGAAACCCCGTTGGTATTCCATCTGGTCCCGGTGCCTTCCAATTTCCCATTTTGAATACTGCCATTTTCACTTCCTCCGCCGTCACCTGTTTAGCTAATTGTCGTTGTACCGAACTCACTTTCGTATCTATAAGTTGTAGGATGTTCGTGATCGTTGTATCCCCATATGCATCACGTGGCATGTCAGAATCATTCACAAAGACCATGCTGACATGATCCACCATCTTCCGCAACTGGATTGGGTCGGACACCCACCTTCCTTGACTATCTAACATCTGAGTGATTCTATTCCTTCCTTGTTTCTTCTTGGCCCATTGGTGGCAAAAACTTGTATTCCGATTACCTTCAGCGTCCCACTTTATCTTGGCTCTCTGCTTCCAAAAATCAAGTTGTTGTGTGAGGAGAACATCTAATTCTTTTGCCGAATTTCTCGCTGCTTCAAAGTTATGATTGAACTGGAGGCTCCCAATTTCTTTCTCCTTCCTTCGAATCATTTTGTCCAATACACCCACATTATCCCTACTCCAGTTACTATGCTCGTTCATAGTGGATTGTAGCTTCATCTCCAACATGGACCTATGACATTGTGGTGTTGCATGCCAGACTCTTGCTCCAGTCTGAAACCTATTTCAATGTCGGTCAGTCATCCAAATCACCTTAATGATTCCAGTAACCTCTTCCCGGCGGGTCCAGAAGGACTCAAATTTAGGCCTTTCTCTTAGTCTCCTACCCGAAGCATTATGTTGCGTGTTCAGTACCAGCGGCCTATGGTCAGATCTTGACATTGGCAAATTGGTAAGCATGTAATTAGGGAATAATGTCACCCAATTTTGGTTAGCAAAACCTCTGTCTAGCTTCTCCACGATAAGCTGGTCACCCTGACGTCCATTTGACCATGTATACCACTGTCCTTGGTTATGAAGCTCCTGTAGTTTATGCCTTGTTATTACAGTATTCAGCGCAGCTGCGTGCTGGTCAGTGACTATGTTACCTCCTCTCTTGTCTTCATTCCCAGTAATCTGATTATAGTCCCCTATAATAAGTGTTGGTGATGAATATGACATCAGTTGAGTATTCAACTCGTCCCAAACTGGGTCCCGCTCCCTTTTTTTCGGATGACCATACAGTAATACAAGCTTCCATTCATCCCCAACCAAAGAGGTTATATTACAAGTTACAAAATTTTGGGAGCTGTTTGCTACCACGAGGCTGATATCCAGTGTCCAAGCCACACACAGACCACCTTTAGAACCTATTGGATCTACGATCTCCCAGCTATTAAAATATGACCTATGTAGCCATTTACTAATCTTACTACTATTACATTTTGTCTCCATAAGAAAAATAATATTAGGTTTATACTGTAAAAGGAGTTTGTTTAGGGTACTTACTGTCAGAGGGTGCATCAGCCCTCTGCAGTTCCAGCAGAGTAGTTCATACTGTTGAAGGTGGTTGTTCTGGGCCAACCACCAAAATACCATCGTCAGACTGTTCGAAGGATTGCAAAACTACTGTGACAATGGCCTCATAGGTTCTAGCACTGATGATTACCATTTGCCCCTGCTCCACACCCTGATTATAGTCAATCTCATGAAACCTCTCGACCACTCGTAAAAGTTGTGGTTCGTCCTCCACATTCAAACGCGACCGCTTATGAAAAGCAATCACTCCCAAGTCCGATTGTAGGTCTCTCTTTCTCTTTTCTCCAAGCTTTATTGCCACCGGCATCAGGTCATCCATAGCCCAAGTCATAGCGTCAGCTTGATGTGAAGTGAAAGCTGTATCAATGGAAACGTCTATGCTATCCAATAGAGTGTGAGGATGATGTACAACAGGACGTGGCTGGATTGGGATCATCTTTGGGAATAGGACAGCTGGTAAAATCTTACGCTGCATGTTTCTCTCGATCAGCAATCTTGAGGTAATCGTTGATTTAGAAGGGGATAATCTCGCCCGGGTTCCCCATCTAGCTCCTCCACTATATCCCTTCAATTTACTAGTTCCCGGATTATTGTCAACTTCCTTTAGACTAGAACCATATGGGCCTGGAACCAAATGAGAATTATAATTGGGGTCCAATTCCGAATCCATGCTTATCGGCCCACTGACTAAGGTCACTACATTTGTGAGGCTAGCCAACTTAAAAGCTGTCAGCTTCCCCTGTATCGCCAATTTCCCATTCCCTAGCTCAGGCAATACCCACTCTCGATCCCTTTGCAAATTAAGGACGGAAAAAGCCTCTGGTAAAGCTTCGACCACCACATCTTCATCCCCTCTCCTTTCTTCCTCGAAAACTTCCTCCTCCCGAACGCCAAAATCCTCCTTTGTTGTATCCAGTCCGGCTGTTTGACCGGAGAATTGAGTTCCGTCCGATCTGCTATGATCATCGGATAGAATAAGCTAAAGCCCCTTGGACACTCTGATGCAAGGTATAGAGTCCACTCCGGTGTCGCAAGGTGTTGGAATCTCCGTCGCAAGACCGTCGACAACGATTTGTTGAAGATGTAATCCGACCTCCTCCTCCTCCTCCTCCACAACAAAGGTAAGTTCCTCAGTAGTCATAGCTCCTGTACAGTTGTGTTCTGTAGTTCTGAGGTACTATTTTGTTGAACAATTGGAATTGCAGAAACAAGTTGTTGAATTGGGCTTATGATATCACCCGGGTCCTGTGTTTGACCCGTGGTATAGAGTGGGGAGATATTATCAGAAATAGCCACACTATTATTGTTTGGGCTTAGTAAACTGGGTTGGCCCATATTGGGTTGAGATGGGCTTAGAAGGGAAGATTGAAAATTACAAAGGTCTGGGTCAGGAGAGTGTAAATTTTGGGGATAACTATGGATGCTGTCATTGTTGACTGGTAATAAAGAATACAAAATAACAGTACCTTTTGCAATTAACTCCTCCATTAAGTTGACCTTATCCCCTGTCTGTGAACCGTCAAATTGTGGCTGCTCCCCATCCTTTCTTGCAAAACACTCTCCTTTACCATTTACTCCACCTTCTGTACATCCCCTGTTACTCCAGTACAAAGGTTTATTTCTCTTTCTGACAACAATCTGATCCTCACACTGGCGCTTCCCCTTTCCTTTAATGTCCCTTATCAGAATATCATCCAACATTGAATTAACCATTGAATATTCCTGATCACCCTCACCTACCAAATCTGCATCCTGTGGTGTGAGCTCCTCCTCTGGGTCCGAATTATCACTTATCGACAATTGCCTCAACTGTTCCCCGTGGCCTTCCAGCACCAGTTGTCCACCTCGATCAATTTCCAAATTTTTTGTTGGGTCTGGAAAATTCCCTTGCAACTGGTCCCTCCTGTCTTCGTTGAATTGAATTGGAATTCTATCGGGGTGAATGATGAGTCTGCCATCTTCATTGATCGTTTCCAAAATAAGGGAGGTAGGATCTGTATCCCTAGCTTTATCATCAGCTAAAGTCTAATTGGCAACCACTGTCAGCACCCCATTAGACCCAGACTGCTCCACCATTGCCAACACCTCCGGATCAGCATTCTCAGTTGGTACCCCAGTTATGGCAACTATATCTTTGTGTTCAAAACCAGCAAATGGATTTGAGACTAGATGCTGCGGATTTACCTGAACTTCTGGCTGCTGTAATGTGTCTGGAAACAAATCCATTGGCAGTACCTCTGGAATAAAACCAATATCCATATTAAAGTCAGGATAATTTTTTGGGGAAGATGAGTTGTAGTCTTCCCTTGCAATCTCCTCCTCTCCAGCAGTGCAATCTCCTCCACTAAACTGTTGTCAAAGTTGTACTGAGACACTGTTATTTCCCTTATCTAATGCTAGAATTTAGTGGATTTAGTTGGGTCTAATAAGAGGATTACTAAGACTAGAGCTGACGATGTTCGTTTACAGGAAGGAAAGCACATTAACAAAAGCTTATTGATTCTTTGTAATGTGATAAACAAACTGATTTTGTATATTCCCTCCGTCCCATATTAAATTACACACTTACTTTATGACACTACTATCTATCAAAGTTTGACTGTATATTTGAATAAATATATGAGAAATAATACTATCGTATGTGATATTGTTAAAAAACAAATAATTTTTAGAAAGTAATTTTTTGTATGTTGCTATTATACGTAGCTAAATATATTAACGGTCAAACATGTTTCTCGAATGGTGTGCAATGATTAGGATGTAATTTAAGGTAAGATGGAGGGAGTAATACATTTTGGGTAAAATACTAATGTAATTATATTATTTTTCAAAGGTGCTAATATAATCCTGTATAATCTGAAAGTACGATTATAACCCTAACTTTTGCATTAAATGTGCCAATATAACCTTTTGACACTATTTCGGTGCGACTTGATATTTTCTGATTGACCAAATACAAAAGGACTAATTTCTCATAGTTTTCAAATTACAAATCTACCAACTAAAATAACCTGTGTTGCTTCTTCCTCTAGGTTACTTCTTCCTCTTAATCTCCAGAATTACAGACATAACCACTATCACAACCGTTGTGCTGCCTCTGCCAGAATCTGGACTTTTGCTGGCATCTGAAGTGCCACTCCGCCCCTCCCGATTCCTAGCCTCACCATGGCAACGCACGCCACCTGTCCAGCACCACCTCACCTCCACCACTGCACCAACCGATTCCACCCTCAAAAGGTAAGAGCAAAACTTCAGTAAAGATATATCAACCCCTTTCCCCAAAAAGCAAGAGCACGGATTATTAAACCAAACATACCTATATGAAGAAACGAAAAGGGTATTCAATTACTAAAATCAATCAAACTCGAAAGCTAGAACAAGAAGATCACACACACTCCAGGTATTCAATAGAAGAACAAAGCAGCCAGCATCAAAGTCTCTACAATTAGCCACCCAAGAAGGTGAAAATCAACACTTTTAAGCTTCAATTCATTGAGAAATTTCATTTTAACCCATATTCAGAATTGAATTAGAGGGATGAAGATTAAAACTGAGCCCTAATCAATCCCTAAAACTAGCCTCCAGCTCGCCCGTTCTTCTCGATGTCCGCTACAGCCGTTCGCCGCTGTTCTTCCTCAGCTTCTGGTTCGCCTCTTCGTGAGCGGTCTCTTTGGTGGCGGAGGCGCAGCAAGCCGGAAGCAAAGATCTTGCGACGGAGGAGACAGAGCTTGCGGAGGAGTGTGAACTGGATCCGGATCTGACGTCGTTTCAAAAGTTGTGCTGACTGTGACTGCTAGACAGGAGAATTTGCGTAGAAGATGCAGAGGATGTTGAGGCAGGGGTTCGGGATTGCCACAACGGACACAGCCCCATAGGATGTGAAAGACAAACCCTCTTCGTGAGCGGTCTCTTTGGTGGCGAGAAGAAGAAAATCGGAAATGGATCTGGGAAGAGAAAAAAGGAATATTGTTTCATTAATAGATAATTGAGATATAATTTTCATTTCACTTTTTCTGAATTTTTATTTTTTTAAGCAGAGGTATGATTTGACCTGGCAAAATATAACCGAACCCAAAAATCCGATAATAAATAACCGAACCGAATCGAACCGACACCCAAATAGTGAAACCCAATCAATAACCGGAAATCGAAATCACCCGATTAACAGTACCCGAACTTAAATTGCCAGACCTGATGGGACCCAAACTCGAATAACACCTGAACCCGAATCGAACCTGAACCGAAACCCGAAAAGGATCCGCACTTGGACCGAACCTGAATTCGAACCCGAAAAGGACCCGTACCTGAAAGAAACCTGATCATACCCGACTACTACTCGATTCGAAATGAACCGAATTGATGCTAACCCAAAATTGAAGACATCTGGATTAATGTTAACCCAAACCGAACAAGACCTGAATATGATTGAATAATGTGTTACAATTGTTATTGTATAAAATTTTAACTTGATCATATTTAGTTGAAAATAACATTACGATTATAGACAGTGTTGATATGTTATTTAATATTAAAATATCATATAATAAATTAAATTTAAAATGTGTATTAATAGCACAGTTAGATAAAATTATTTTAAGAGTATATTTAAAATTTATGTATTAAATAAAAGAACATTGTAAATTATTAATTTAAAATTATTTTATAAACTAAAATTAATATTGATTAGTTCTTTGGCAAAGTCTTGGGAAAGACGGTCTTTCCATAGGCTTATGGAAAGACGGGGTATGATTAGAATAATAAAAGGTAAAAGGTCTTGGTTGCAATATTAAAGTTTTAGTATGAAACATGTAGTAGTTATAAAATTTATAACCCGGTTCATGCAACCCAAACATTTTATCTTAATTTCTTCTAATTTACACTTTAAACCTTGGTCTTTCCATAACTTATGGAAAGACCGTCTTTCAAGAGACGGACTCTAGTTCTTTTATTTATTATTAGAAAATTTTTCATACAATATTAACTTTTCGTTATTATTATTTTCTTTCGGAAAATTTATTTTCATTAAATTTTGCAAAATATTTTAAATCAATATTTTAAATCGTCCAATTCTTTGTAAGTTTGTTGTCTTTAATCATCCACAGTCACTTAGTTGCTTCAGTTTCTGCATCTTCATTTCATTTATAGCATTAACATTTTAGGCATCCATCCTCTACGGTGTTGTCTTCTGTTTCTACTCTTGATTTTAGCAATATTTTTAAATCAATGTTTTCAATCAATAGATACTAGTAATATTTTGATTAGCAATATTTTTAAATTAATATTTTCAATCATCCAATTCTTTGTAAGTTTGTTGTAAAATATTAGCCTTAATTAGCTCTTTAATTACAAAGATAATTTGAATCATGGTTGATTAATGATTCACTTGATTGGTTTCTATCTCAGTTCTTAGATATATTTTAGTTTTACTTTTAAATTTTATTTTCATTAATAGATACTAGTAAATTGAAGAGTTTAAACTGCAAATTAGAAAAAATGAAAATAAAATTTTGGGTTGCATTAATTGGGTCATAAACTTTATAACTACTGTACGTTGTAGAATAAATTTTTAATGTTGCAATCAAAACACTTCACCTTTTCATTATTTTAATTAAACCCGTCTTTCCATAGGCCTGTGGAAAGACGATCTTTCCCTATACTTTGCCTACATTTAAATTGAAGACAAAGAATTTTACTTAAAATTTTAAAGTTTAGTCATCTAAGGAAAACTATATGAGATCGTTAGAAATAGTTAAATATTGAATACATTAAAATTTGATTATTTTTATAATATTTCATTCAAATTATTTAAAAATTAATTATCTATTTGTTGAGATTTATTTTAAAATTCTATCATACTTATACGTATCTCATTGCAATAAATAAAAGTAAATATCAAATGACCTTATTAGTCTCACTAATTATAAAATGTTCTCATTTAACAGTTAGTCGGTCTAAAACAAGATTTTGTCATAAATAAATAAATAATATGTATACTTATTTCTATCAAAAGTACTCCATCAATGTGAAAATGTATAAAAAGATTTGAACATTTTATTATTTCAGATTATGTGTTTTTTGGATTTTCTTCAGTTATATGATATATGTATGTATGTATATATATATATTACAATGAGATGTTTATGGTTTTGATTATCTTAAGAAGTTATATATTTTAACAAATTATGATTGATTATATGTAGTAAATAATTAAAATCAGTATCATATTATAATATTGGTATGTTATTTTTAGAGAACTTAAGTTTAGGTTAGTCAAAATGACTTAAATATCCCATTGACAGCCATCCAAACAATTTCTATTATATAGTGCTTGAGATTATGAACTTAAAAGGTAATTAACGTTCAAATAAAATAAAACATCACGGATATTCAAAGTAAACTCGATTATAAGAGGATATATCATATAAGCAATTAACTAGAACTAGAAAATAAACATATTCATACAAGTTACACAAGAGCATTACTCATCATTATAAATATTAATGAAGCCTATAGTTAAACAATTTCAATTTTTGGATGTACAATATATCATATAGAATTAACTCAGTTAAGTCACAACTATAAAGTGTACATAAAATATATAACTATTAATAAGTACTTATAGAATTCAAATATGTATGTTAACCAAATTAGTTACAGTGGAATATAACTAAGTAAAATAGTTGGACACAATTTATAAAAATAAATGAGAATTAATATATATTAAAAATCCACTTCGAGGGTTGATTATATAAGTCATCATAGTTATGAAAATAAATAACTAATTAGTATTAAGTCATGAGACTCATAATTTATAATTAGTAAATAGGGATATTTAATTTCTATATAAAGTCGGTCAAGAGTCAAGGCTTTATATATAAAGTTAAATAGTTCTAAAGGGATTTATTGGTAATATACTAATATTTCACCTGATTAAGAAAAAATGAGCATGTCTTTCTATGAAAAAATAAACCCTTCTGGAAGCCAAGCAACACAAGGATCTTCACAACGAGGAGTGCTTACCAAACACCCAAGAAAACAAAGACAAAGAAGGCCACCTTTCATAACTGAATGCAGGAACGTCAAGCTTACCTGTACGGCCAGCAGAGTAGGCAAGTCCGAGAATCGTCGAGGGGGATTCGAGTCTTCTTCGGGGCTTTGTGTCCTCGAATGGGCTTCGAGTCCTCGAGGGAGATCAGAGTCCTCGAGGGAGTTTCGAGTCCTAGAGGGGGATTCGAGTCTTCCAGGGGGCCTCGTGTTCCTCGAGGGGGTTTTGAGTCCTCGAGGGGGCTTCGAGTCCTCGAGGTGACTTCGAGTCCTCGACGAGGTCTTGAATCCTCGAGAAGGCTTCGTGTCCTCAAGGGAGTTTTAAGTTCTCGAAGGGGCTTCGAGTCCTCGAGGGGTCTTCGAGTCCTCGAGGGGGCTTCGACTCCTCGACGGGTTTTCGAGTCCTCGAGGGGGCCTTCGTGTCCACGAGAGGGCATCGTGCCCTCAAGGGGGCTTCGAGCCCACCAGAAGGCTTCGAGTCCTCGATGGGGCTTTCAATCCTCAAGGGGGCTTCGAGTCCTCGAAGGGGTTTTGAGTCCTCGAGGTGGCATCAGGTCATCGAGAGGGCTTCCAGCAATTCAAACTGCCTCTCAACAGCACCAGGATGACATACTGAACAATGGATTTTGGAGCTTTACTTGGGACTTACCATCAAATACCAACTGGTTAACATGCCATTGACAAACTGGGGTTTCATTTTTTTTCGATTCACCGATCTGTTCTTTGGTCTTTTTTTAGATGGAAACATCACTTTTGGAAGCAAGTGCTATTTTGCTTCAAGAGCTCATTACGGTTCTTGGATCATCATTCTGGATCATCCTTTGTATCAAACAATGCCTTCGAGGCCAATTAATTTTTGTTTCTTTTGGTTTGGGGAGCCTAATATATTCCCCCCATCTTTGGATGGCTTTAATTAAATTTTTTTAATATGCTATATTTTTAAAATGTATTGCAATCATGAATATATATATATATATATCAAGAAAGATGGTCTTTCCATAAGCTTATGGACAGTTCACGGTGATTTTTACTTTAAATGTTGTAAGTTTTTTTTTTTAAAATTTTAAATATTGTATTTTTAAAGTTAAAACATGTAATAATATGTATTTGAATGTAAATGTATAATGTAAAAAATAAGTAGTATGTCCATAAACTTATGGACAGACCGCCTGTCAGGAGAACTACTATATATATATTATAACTTGCAAGTAAGGAGTTTTGTGAGTTATGAACTTATGATCGACAACATAAAATAGAGAAAAAAAATTAAATACAAACTATTCTATTTTTTTCTTACATACTATTATATTCTTTATGTGGCAACATATACAGATCAATGTTTGCATAAATGTCATATTCTTTACAAGAGAATTAATTTTTCACTTCAAAAAATTGAAAGTATACATTAAAAAATGACTAAATAATTTTATTTATATATATATATAATAGATTAGTTCAGCGAAAGTATTTTTACAAAATAAATATATTAAAATTTTATGTTCATTATAATGACAATTTGCTATATTTATTTGAACAAGATCCGGATTGAATATATTGGAATCCAACCAAACCCGGCCCGAAAGAGAATGTACCCGAAAAGTACCAATACCAAACAGACTCAAACCAAACCCGATCCAAACCTGATTAAAAAAATGTAAAACCGAATTGTACCTGTAACCGAAACAACCTGAACCAAATTTGATCCGAACTCGATTCAAAAAAATGATACCCGAATTGTATTGAAATTGAAACAACTATAACCAAACCCGACCCGTTCAGATATTTTTCAAAACTACCGAAAGACACCGAACCTGAACACACTCGATCAAGACCCGATACCCGAAGACAAAACAATCTACTGAATTATACCCGAACCAATTGGGTCTCACCCGTATCCGACCAAAGAGACCTGTTTGCCAGGTCTAGGTATAATAGTTAATTCACAAAATTTTGGCCAAATTGAGGCCTCCAATGTTAGATTAGCACTTTCGAGCAAATAATAGTGTTATAATCGCATTTTTTCAATTTTACAAGGTCATGTTGACACCAAAACATATGGTAATATGAGCATTTAACTCATATTTTTTTTGGTTTTATTTCTATGTTATCAATTTTGTGATGTAAATAGCAAATTAATGTCCTACTAAATTATTAATTTTGGGGTTTTCTCCCTCCACCTGAACGTAGTTGCGCGCAATTGCTTATACAGGAAGGGCATTTTTTTTAATCTATGAAAAGTTTTGGCATGGGTTTTTGAGAACCGGTGCCAAAAAATAACCAGTGTTAAATTAACATCGGTTTTTGAGAACCGGTGTAAAAAAATAACCGGTGCTAAAGTAACACCGTTTACAAAAAAACTGGTGAAACCGTTTCACCCCCCATTTAGGCACCAATTTTTTAGACCCCCAAAAACCGGTGCTAGCCTACCAAAAAACTGGTGCTAGAGGGAGTTTCCCGTGATAGTGGATACACCATTAGTATACATAATCAATGTTATGAGCGGTCAAACATGGCATGAGAAAGTTGATTAAAAAGTGTGAAGAAATGATTACGACAGATGGAGTATACTGAATATATACAATCAAGTATAATTTAGGACTCAGTGATAAAAGAATCAGTAGCATTCACAAAATTTTGTTTTGGGTTGCAAATTGAACATTTTGAAAATGGTATTTTTTTTGCCCATGTCCCATTGCACTACTAAAGTGCTAAAGTGGTTTTATATGGATGCAGCACACCCCTTAAGCACGTTGATGTTTGTGAGATCACTTAATGTGAAAAAAGGATTCATTTCGACCCTGTGAAAGGGATGAAGAACTACTTGGTCCAAAAGTACCATATCTCAGTGCTATTGGGGCTTTGATGTATCTGGCAAGCTATAGAGACATTGGAATGGTGTTAAACAAATATTTCGATACCTTATGGGTACAATTGACTTGAGACTTTACGATTGACTTGAGACTTTATTATCCTAACTCACTCGATAGTGTCTCGTGGGTTATGCAGATGCTGGATACTTATCCAATCCCCACCAAGCTCGATTGCAAACATGTTATATTTTTATATGTGAAAGCACAACTATCTCACGTCGTTTAATGAAGCAGATGATGGTTTCCACTTATTCCAACCATGCTGAAATATTGGTGATTCATGAAGCTAGTCGGGAATGTGTTTGGTTAAGATCTGTAATTCACCATATTTGAGAAACTTATGGTTTGAAATTGGACAAGACCATTCCCACCACTTTATTTGAAAACAATGCTTCTTCTATTGTTCAATTGAAAGAAGGATTCATCAAAGGAGATAGAACGAAGAACTCATGGCATACAAAAGAATGGTGAAATATGTGTTCAGGAAATTGGTTCCAGTGACAACGTTGCTGATCTCTTAACAAAATCACTACCAACATCAACATTTGAAAAGCTGGTGCATAAGATTGGAATGCGGCGATTGAGGAATATTAAATTATGTACTCAAGAGGGGGGAGCTATACACTTTATAGAGAATAAAATCAAGAGATGGAATTCTAGTCTAGTCAACAACTCTATCTAGAATCAAACCAAATCAATAAGATACTTAACTTACTCTAACATCCCCTCAAGCGAAGTGTCGGATGCTCACCAACACAGAGCTAGGATCTGAAGAACTCAAACAGCGAAAGAGAGAGCCCTTTGGTGAAGATGTTTACAATATGAGAGAAGTAAGAACATGAGCAACACACAGCTTGTCAAAAGCAACCAACTCTCGAACAAAGTGATAGTCGATATCGATGTGCTTTGCCCGCTTGTGAGCAACTAATTTGAGCCAAGATGATAGCGCTACTGTTGTCACATAGCAGCAATGGAGAACCAGACAATGGAACTCAAAGATCTCAAAGAAAATGAGTCATCTAAACAACCTCCGAAATAGTGTTGGCTAGTGCACAATACTCAGACTCAATGTTGGAATGAGAAACTGTCGGTTGTTTATTGGCTCTCCAGGAAACAAGGTTCCCACGAAGAAAAATAACCTATCCATAGGTGGATCGCCAAATCTCCACACAGCGGGCCCAATTTGTATCAGAATACCCCAACTCCTCAGCAGAACTAGCATACCGAAAAGTGAGACCAAAGTGCAGTGTGCCTCGAACATATTGCAGAATCCTCGTAACAACAGCAAAATGATCATCTCTAGGGTTCTGAAGTGATGTGTCCATTTTTATGTGCATATTTTAGTACTTTTTGGGATCACTTTTGGGCTCTTTTATTATCAAGAGCTTGTGTTTTACCTTGAAATTCTCTTAGGAGAGGTAAGAACGACTTTACGCTCTTTTACCTTTTTCTAATTGGATTTTGTGTGACAAAGGAAGAACATCGAGACTTGAAGACCAGAGACCATTGAAGATCACCTTTTAAAGAATTTGAAGATTTGAAGACTAGCTTTGAAGATTGAAGACAAAAAGAATCAAGGATTTGAAGGCAAGACAACACAAGGGTGAAAATGGGCTGCTCGCCCAGGCGAGGCCATTCCCGCCCGGGCGGGAGCCTGCTACACTTTTTCTTTTTGCTTTTCTTTTCCTCCCTCTTGTACTATAAAAGGAATTTTTGGCCACCCACATCAGATCTTATCCTTCTTGGCCGAATTCTACCCACTCCAAACCCTAGGTTCTTCATCTTTTTCATCATTTCTCTCTTTATTTCTCTATGAATTTGTCTATGGATGTTAGTATGAATTGTTTTAGATAAATCTAGTTCTTGGGAGCAATTGACCAAGGCTTCCAAACTCATGTCTTAAGAAAAATTTGTAACCTATTTAATACTCTTACTATTATGCATTTATGGAGCATTGAATGTGTTTGTTAAAGTCATTAATGTTCTTGAAAGCTTGAGTATATGAAGTACTTGTATGATATGCTTGTTAGGGTTTTGGGAAATGGGTTGATTTCCCCTTTTCTTGATAGGAATCCAAGAGTATGGTTGTGTTGATGGATTGATAATTGCTAGATGAATATGATAATGTTGAACTCTTTGTCATGTTTGTTGCTTGTAGCAAAGGAGAGAAGTCTATGAATGTCGATCGTTCTTGACTAATCTTGTGTAAATGCATGAATTGGTTAAATGCTTAGACATAATGTAGTGTTTATAAGTGTTGCCAAGCTTGTTGATTCTTCGTGCTCAATGCCATCAATGGGATAAATTTAGTCGTGTTTCGACTACGGGAGTCATTGGTGAGGTTTGACAAGATATGTCGTATTCACTCTTGCAAACTAATATCTTAGAATGATAGAAGTTTAGTCTTCACAACAAGTAGTGAAAGAAGTAAATAGGTTGCATGTTCAATGATGGATACGAGGCTTGGAAGTGGAAACCAATTGCGCCCAAGGTTCCGTTAATTGTTGGTTTAATCACCTTTTAGTTGTTGCATGTAGGGGTGGGCAAAAAAACCGAAAACTGAATCGAAAATCGAATTGTCCGAATTCGAATAACCCGAACCGAATTTAAAATACGGTTTTTGGATAACTGAATTCTGAATATGGTTTTTGGTTTGGTTTTGGATATGGGAATTCAACCCGAAAATCGACCCGAATACCAAATTATAATTAAAAAAATAAATTAAATATTTATATACTAAATTACTAACTAATATAATTCTAATATATCATATATATCATGGCCCAAACTTACAAACTCGGAAATTAATATGTATATATTCATGGCCCAAACATGAATTCATTATGGCCTAAAATAAAAAAAATTAGAACAAAAGTTAAGACAAAAAGTTGAAACCAGAAGTCAAAACGGAAGGAGGTCAGGAAGACAAAAACCCTTTTCTTCTTCTGTTCTTCATCGCGAAAAGCGAAAGCCAAAAATTCTAGCCCTTCTTTTTTCGATCCCGATTCCCCATCCTTATCTCCGCCGCCATGACCTCGTACTCCAGCGCCATAGCCTTGCAGTGGCCGCAACGACGAGGATCAATCAAAGATATCAACCAAGGTAGTTTTTTTACTCTTTGATTTCTGAACAGTTTTTTTTACTCTTTGATTTCTGAACAGATTCAGTTGATGATTTTAGTTTTAGGAGGACACTAAACTTCGTTGATATTTGTAGGAGATCCCTGGATCGTCAATTGTGAAGGCATTGGCATCATCCCTTCGCAAATCAGGGGTCTGGACAATCCCACGGGATTAAATGGTGGCTGGAACAATCTTAATGGTAAGAGTTAATGAGTTATAAGGTTGATTTTTTTAAAATCTGATCCCAAGTGCATGGTTTAGCTTTTGTCCTACTGCTAGTAGTTTTGTCTAGTGATGTTTGGGGTGTTTTGTGTGTGGTTGATAAACAGAGGAAACAAGAAGGGGATGCTGAATTGTCTCTACCTAAGCTGCAAGTTCTACAATTGTTACTGTTAATATTGTACTTAGTTGGCAGAGTGGAAATTGGAAGGTTACATGAGTGAAAATAGCAAACAGGAAATACCACCCCAAAATAGCAATATATTGCATGTCAGGTGTTTGTGATATTCTCAAATATCTAAGAAAAGTGTTCCTGTAGAAGTTTGAGGCAGTAAATTCTCATCGCCATTTCATTTCATCATTTATGGAGAACTTCGTTTTTTTCATTTGCATTATTGGCATATACTTATGTATAATGCACTATTTTAAATTAATAAAGAAAATAATGATGTATTCTACATTAATCCGTGGTTATAAATAAAGAGAGGTGGAAAAGTGAATGAAGTTAAGGATTAAAAGCAATAAATATGAGTGAGATGATGATATAATAGGGCAGAAGTAGTTATCACTGCAACAAACACCGACTTTATTGATAAGCATATTTCATATTTCATAATTAAAGATAAGTATTTCGTGACAAAAACTCTTTAGTGGAAGATAATTCGACGAATAATTGTTGATAAGAGGATCATGACTAAAAAATCTTATGACGACTTTATTGTTCAGTCGTCACAAAAAATTCAATAGTTGATTAAATGATTGTCCCCAATATGCTAATGACGAAGAAAGTTGTAACTAAAAAGTCGACAGTAAAGGTCTTGACGTCGTCGCTATATAATATTCTCTACTTGGATTTAGCCAAAACTTCCCAAGTGCATGGTTTAGCTTTTGTCCTACTACTAGTAGTTTTGCCTTGTAATGTTTGGGGTGTTCTTGTGTGTGGTATCAGTGTGGTTGATAAACAAAGGAAACAAGAAGGGGATGCTGAATTGTCTCTATGTTCCGAACAAATTGAAATGTCTCATTACAGTGGTAAGAGGAAGGAAAATATACATACATTCATCAGCATGAAATGTCTCTTAATTTTTCAGAAAATCTGCCTTTACAACTGTGTATAGTGTACACTCTTACTTATAGTATCAGTATCACCATATACAGATAGTAACGAAATGAACATGGCAAGAATATTTGACGTTGTATTGCTCAAATTTGATGTCCTTAAGCCTAGGGAACTGAATAAAAATTGATGTACTGAATATTCCATGATAGAGTTTGTTTATATGTGAATTACTATGTGTTTTGCTGCTTGGTCTGAACTTAATTATATATTTACATGCCCGAGGACTGATCTCCTGAGCACGCTGTTGTTGGAAGTTCAGTTTGTCTTTAATATTTATGTTATTTAAGCTTATGAATGTTGCACTGATATACTCATTTTCTTGAATACTGCACTTGCAACTGATATACTTGATGTCTCATGTGAATTATTTCATGTTTTATTTTTCTATTGGATCTGTACTGATTTGGCAACTTGGCTGTTTCAGGAACCAACATTGATCCCATGCAAGATCTTGAGTGTGTGTGAGTCTTGATTGAAATAAACTGGAACAGTTCTTCAAGGTAAACTGGCCTCCCACTCGAATAATCTGTCGCTTGTTTACTGTACAGCTCCGTCATTGATTGCTAATCTGAGTAAGCTTTGTTATATGTAGTATGTTATGTACACAGAACATGCACCTACTAATACTGCTCATTCTGAAATAATTATAATTTGATTTTAGAATGAGTAGGTTCAGAAATTTTGGTACATCTATTAGTAGGTTCTTAATGCTGCTACTTACTCCTTATTGCTATATTATATACTGCTCAAAATGAGTGTTTAATTGAGGATGAGTGTGGTGTAATAATGGAAATTGAAATTAAAGTGCTGCATACAACATATAGATGTTTTATTATATACATGTTTTGAAGTGCTTGCCTTTGTTTTGTTTTCTTAGTTTTGGGATTTTGTTTTATGATTTCTTAATTTTTTTTCCAAACTCTGGTTTTGGTGGTTTGTTTAGTAGGACCAAATTTTTGAAGAGCCAAAAGTAAGCGAGGAAGCACAGCAAGAAGGTGAAACTGTAATATTTCCCCATATTTACTGTAATAATTCTTGGTTCGACTTTGACTACTCATGTGCCTAGGTTTACTAAGTTATTACTAATAATACTGCTAATACTGCTACTTATTACTAATAATACTAATAATACTGCTACAGCAATACTGCTACAGCAATACTGCTACAGCAATACTGCTACAGTAATACTGCTACAGCAATACTGCTACAGCAATACTGCTACAGAAATACTGCTACAGAAATACTGCTACTGTAATCTTGTAATACTGATACTTATTAATAATAATAAATTTAAAAAATGACACTAAGTTTACTCTGATGAAATTTACAGAACATGCTCCAAAATTTCAAAAGTCTATCCTAACAAATACTGAAATACATGTGTAGATAGTAAAACCTGCAAGAATTTCAGCTGTAGGCTTCTTCTTCTTCAGAAACTAACTAATATAGGCTTCGATGCTTTTTAACGTTGGCTGTCCAGTTTGGTAGATTTCAGAAACTGGTTTGTTTGTCATTTTAAAATTTGATTTTGTTTTGCAGATTGAAAAATAGCAAAAATGTCTGATGAGGTTGAAGCAAATGAGAGCAACATTAATTCAACTTTCTCTAGTGAGGGTTCACAAGGATCTAATGGAGCTGTAGGGGTAAAGGGTGTGCATGAAGTGACCCAAAAATGAAAGACGTACAAAAAAAGGTCAGTTGTTTGGGATCACTTTATTGAATTCACTGATGATAAAGGTGGTTCAAGAAGTAGATGCAAGCATTGTGGTAGAGAATATGGTTCTAATAGTAAAACTAATGGGACCACTAATATAAAAAATCATATTAGCACATGTGTAATGAACCCTGATAATAAGCCATCAAACCAATCCCAATTGACCTACAATACATCTTTAAATGGGACTAGCGGTGAGGAAAAAGTTAGCTTGTTGGCTTGGAAATTTGATAAAAAAGATTGTAGGTTGGGTTTAGCTCAAATGATTATTATGGATGAACTCCCATTAAAGTTTAATGAACATGAAGGGTTTAAACGTTTCATAAGAATTATTCAGCCTGCCTTTGTGATTCCATCTAGAAGAATATTGACTAGGGATCGTTATCAGTTGTATGTTGAAGCAAAATCCAATCTTAAATCCCAGCTGAGAAAAATAGCCCCTAGAATGTGTCTTACTACAGATACTTGGACATCAGTACAACGAATTAATTATATGTGTCTCACTGGTCATTTCATAGACAATGATTGGAATTTGAGAAATGTTATATTGAACTTTTGTCCGGTTGATAGTCATAAGGGTCATGATATTGGGAAATCTGTAGAAAAGTGTTTGGTTGATTGGGGTTTGCATACTATTTGTACTGTTACAGTTGATAATGCAAGTTCTAATGATGTTGCTCTTGACTACTTGAAAAAGAAGTGTGTTAATTAGGGAGGGTCTTGTATTTTACAAGGAAAATGGATGCATGTTAGGTGTGTGGCTCATATTATTAATCTAATTGTTCAAGATGGGGTAAAAGAACTTGGTAATTCTGTTGAAAGTGTAGAGCATCGGTGAAATATGTTAAGCAATCACCGGCTAGGCTAAGGAAGTTTTATGGTTATGTAAAACTGGAGAATTGTGAAAGCTCTAAATCCCTATGCTTAGATGTTGCTACTAGATGGAACTCTACTTATTTGATGCTAAGTGTGGCTTTGGAGTATGAGAGAGCTTTTAGATACTTGGAGCAAGAAGATGACAATTTTGTAAAAGAAGTGGTTGTTCCACAATTTGGGATTGGGATAATGTTCGTCGACTTGTTGTTTTTCTTAAACATTTCTATGTGCTTACTGTAAGAATTTTGGGTACAAAGTATACTACTGCCGATTCTTATTTGGATGACATTAGTTCTATATATGCACTCTTGAAAGAGAGTTCGAAGAGCCTCGATGCTGAAATGAGAGAGATGTCATCCTCAATGTTGAAGAAGTTTGAAAAATATTGGGGAAATGTGGAGAAGTTCAATATGTTGATTTTCATTGCTAGTGCTTTTGACCCAAGGAACAAATTGGACTATTGTGAAATAGTTCTTTGTCAAATGTATGGTGATGAGGAAGGGGCACACATTGCTGAAATCGTTAAGGGTGCTATGTATGAAGTGTTCAATGATTATAGGAGGATTTATAGTGTAGGAGTTGAACATTCTGCTCAAGTAGCTACTTCATCAACGTCTTCTTGTTCATCCCATTCTTTTTTGAGTGACAATCTTGACCCATTGAAGAAAATTAGGGATCAAAACAGGGCTGCATTGAAAAAGAAAAGGACAAAATCCGATTTTGTTAGGGATTTCAAATCAGAACTTGATAGGTACCTAACCGAAGAAAGTGCTGATGATACAAGCATGTTTGAAGCTCCAGATTTCTGTGTGTTGAAATGGTGAAAGAGGAATAGTCCTCAATTTCCCATATTGTCCAATTTTACTAGGGATATTTTAGCTATTCCAATATCTACGGTTTCTTCAGAGTCAGTTTTCAGCACAGGGGGAAGAGTTCTAGATGCATTTAGAAGTTCCTTAACTCCTAAACTTGTACAAGCCTTGATATGTGCTCAAGATTGGTACCGTGGTGCTGGAACTGAAATTAAAGTGGAAGAAAACATTGAGGAGCTTGAAAAATTTGAAGAAGGTAATATCATATTCATGCTAAATTATTTAAATTCTAGTTTTCACTTCTTTAATATATATTTTTTATTGTAGAAATCCAACAAACAACGATGGAGTCAACTGTTGTGGATGTTTAGCTGCTCCTTTGCTTTGGATTTTTGAAGGTCTATACAAGATTTATATCTTAAGGACTTGATATTAATTGACTATGATGCATTCAGTAAAGCTTAATTGACTATGATGCATTCAGAAAATGATGATATGTGATTTTTCTTTTCAGGTTGCCTCAAGGTGAATATGAATGTGGAGTGCTCAACGGCTTGAAGAATTTGAACACTTTGAAATAAATTATATAATGAAGTATTTTACTTTAATGTTAAATGTAATGCTAAAGTAAAATTATTGTGATTGAATTTGTAAGGTATTCGTTGGATTTTTATTTTGAAAACTTGATTTGGTTGATGTAAAATTTAGATTTTTAATTTTCATTAAATTTCAAGCTAAGATGTATAATTTTGGTAATTATTTAATATATATTAAACACAAATCGGTTTATTCAGTTTCAAACCGAATTCCAACCGAAACTGAATTTCAAATTCGGTTCGGTTTATTCGGTTTATTCGGGTCGGTTTTGGTTTTGGACTTTTTTGGAAAAAAACCGAATAAACCAAACCGAATAAACCAAAAACTGAATAAACCGACCCGACGCCCACCCCTAGTTGCATGGTTTTCATATTTAACTTGCTTAATTAGTTAACTTGTCTTTAATTTCATAACTCAGGACCAAAACCAACCAAACTTACCCCTTCCCCCATTTACATGCTTATTTATGTATATATAGATCTATATGTGCTTATATCTAGTATGTGTTTCTCCTATATATGTTTAAACACTTGAAAAGATCTCTTTTCTCGTGGACGACCCCGACTTGCCATTATCTACTTAATTGTAGATAGGAAGCATTAGGGCTTAAAAATATAACTTTGAGAGGTACGGTGATGACCTTCCCTAAAGAAACTGGCTGATAGTGTTGACCGAGAAGGCCAAATCAGGACGAGAAATGGTTAGGTATTGGAGTGCCCCAACTAGATAAGGATATAACGTCGCATTCTGAAATGGTGGACTGGTCGAACTGTGCAACTGAGAACCTGGCACAAATGGTGTAGAAACTGGAACAACACCAGACATCCCTGCACGAGTGAGAATGTCTCAAGCATACTTTGCTTGGCCAAGAAGTAAACCCGATGAAGTAGGCAAAACTTGCAAGCTAATAAAGTAATGAAGTGCGTCTAGGTCCTTGATTGTGAACTCCCGTTGTGTTTGATCAACGAACGACCGAAGAAAATTTGAATTGTTACCTGTTAGAATGATGTTGTCCACATACACCAGAAGATACATTAGCGATGATCCCCTCAAAACAACGAACATAGAAGTGTCGGCTGAGCTGCATTGTAAACTAAGCTGAGTCAAATAGGTTCTAAAACACTGAAGCTATACTCGAAGGGCTTGCTTAAGACCATAAATGGCCTTCCGTAAGCGACATATATGATCCGTATGAGCATGGTCCTTGTACCCAATAGGTTGGTTCATATAAACAGGAGCATCGAGGATGCCATTAAGAAAGGCATTCTTGACATCCAACTGATGAAACTGGCAGGAACGCATCGTGGCAATGACGAGAACTGACTGAATAGTGGAGGCTTTGACAGAATACTGAAAGTGTGGTAAAAGTAAAAAACTTGGAATATAGTACAAAATACATATATAAGCTAGGAAAAGGAAATATAATCTGGTTAGAATTACAAGTAATATTTATATTCCTTAACACCCTCCCTCAAGTTGGAGCATGGGGATTGGGAGGCCGTTGCCGTACCTCTCAAAGCTAATATTTATAAGCCTTAAATGCTTACTATCTACAACTAAGTAGATAGCGGCAAGTCGGGGTCGTCCACGAAGAAGAGGGATCTTCCTAAGCGTTTAGACATAAAAGGTTGATATTAGGCTAGGAGTAGATATATATACATACATATAAAAGCATGTAAATGGGGGGGGATTGGTTGTTTTGTGGTCCTAAGTTATGAAAGTAAAAAAGACAAGATAACTAGCAAAGTCGAGTAACTAGGCTAATCATCAAACAAAACTAAGAAAAGGGGGTTTAAAACTACAAAGATAAAGCCTTGGGGGCAATTGATATCCACTTCCAAACCTAATGTAGATCATTGAACCATTCACTCATTCTATCACATTCATTACTTGACTTAACATTAACATACTTATCTAGCAAGAATCCCAACACATTATGCACAAGAAGTTCTAAGTTCATGTTCAAGATTTTCATGCAAAGGAGCTAAGGAATTCGTCACCTTCCTAACACCCGAACACTTCGATCATAAAAACACTTCCTATTCTCAAACAACCCATGACATAAATGAAGTGAAACATACCATCAAGAATACATAAATGCTAAATAATAAAGGCTTCAAGAACGAGTGAAACAATCTATTCACTACTTCAACTACATGTTGTGAAGATAAATCTTCCATCCTTCTTAGGTAGTAGTTTGCAAGAGTGAATTCGACATCTTTTGTCAAACCTCACCAATGACTCCCTTATTACTAAGAGTATCCCATTGATGGCATTTAGCACGAAGAATCAACAAGCTTAACAACACTTATAAACACTACACTGTGTCTAAGCATTTAACCAATTCATGCATTTACACAAGATTAGTCAAGAACGATCGAAATTCATAGACCTCTCTTATTTGCTACCTAAAAAAACATGACAACGAGTTTGGCATCATCACATTCATCTAGCAATTATCAACACGCCAACATCATTTAAGAAGCTCTAACTCATGCTCGTGGATTCCACATTAAAAGAGGGAAGAATTAGCTACTTTCTCCCAACCCTAACAAGTAATCATACAAGAAATTCATATACTCAAGCTTCCAACAACATCAATGCAATTAACAATTCACATTCAAAGCTCAATAAATGCACAATAGCAAAAACACCAAATAGATAGATATAATGGTTCTTACTACATAGAAAGGGAAGCTTCAATCCTTTGCTCCCAAGATAAAACTAAGCTAGAAAACTAAAAGACATAATTAATCTACAAAAACTAAGAAAAGAAAGAAGAGAAAAACCTAGGGTTTTAGCCCAAAAAATGCAGGAAGAAGTAGGGGCCAAAAGCTGCTGAAGAGGGGAGGATAAAGGGAGTATTTATAAGCACAAAAATCAAGAAGAAATTCAGACCACTCGTCCGCCGCGAGTCGCGATGTGCTCGCAACAATGTCGCAACGAACCATCGCGAGTCACGATGAACCAGACGTCGCAACGAACCATCGCGAGTCACGATGAACCATCGCGAGTCCCGACGGTCTCGCGACGGACACAAATTCCAGCATTATTTCTTCTTTCTCTTTTATATCTCATATCTTTCTCTTCTCTTCACTTCTTCAATTCTTCATATCTTCAAAAAGCTCAAATCCAAGTCTTCGAATCTTCAAAGATATTCTTCAAAGTCTTCAAAGTTTTCAAAGTCTTCAAACAAATTATCTTGTCACATAAAATTCTCTAAAAAGTGATAAAAATGTAAAAGTCGCTTTTAACCCTCCTTAGATAATTTCAAGGCAAAATGTCACATTTAGAGCACAAAAGTGTCCAAAAGTTAATCCCAAAAGCCCTAATATAACCGTATAAAATGGGCACATCAAATCTCCGCGCACTTAAACCTTACTCGCTCTCGAGTATGAAAAGATTCAAGCACACGGAGGAATTCATATGTCCATATCCTAAACTAATATTCCCCCAATCAAAGCCTCAGAAAAACTCTCAATATCATGAATCCCAAAATCAAAGCTCACATGAGAATTTTTCACACACACAACCCCAATCCTAAATCTAACCAAACCTACTACTTATCAATTCACTACCCATAAAAATGTTTCAAAGTTCCAAATTGATATTCCAAAAGTCCAATGACACAAAATGAAGTTAAAACCATTTAAGAGGTTTAAGCACATATTTCACTTAATGCCAATATATCAACCAAAATCCAATGACATAAAATGAAGCTAAAACCATATAGGAGGTTCAAACACATGCTTCACATAATGCCAATATATCAACCAAAAATGAAATATAAAGGGATCAAGAATTTCATAACCATACTCCGTTTCCTAACCTGCTAAGTTACCTAATCCCAAGAGGTCTCTAGGAGGCAAAAATAAGAAGAAAAAAGGCGCAGCCTTTCTTCTATCTCTTTGGAGGCCAATTTCTTCAATTTCAATCACTTTTCACCGATGAATTATGGTTTAATGGATTCTCCTCTGAATTCTGCACAAAATCATATGAAATCTGTGAAGGGTTTTTGATCTAATTTGGCCTTGGAGTTAGGGTTTTGTCCGAATTTTTGAGCTCTATTGCGGATCTTGCTCGTGGTATTGTTTTTGTGATTGCGAATTCGGATCCAGTATTGGATTTGCAATCAGATCTTGTTCATGCATTGGATCTTTGGCCGAGTTGGAGATTTTTGCTTAAAAATCCAATCTTTGTTGGGTTTTGGGCAACGGTTTAAAAGGGTTTGATTACGAGTTTCAGCACAACTTTTAATCAAATTTTTTGCATCTACATCAGAATTGCTTGAAGGAGTTGGCGGAGTTGAAGCAAAACAATCGAAGGACTCAAACCCTTTCGATCGGAATTCGTGGTGGCTACGGAACCCTACTTGGAAAGGTTGATTCAGAGATTGCCAAATGGAAGGGTCACACCCTCTCCTATGCCGGAAAGTTGGAACTTGTTCGTTCGATTGTAGGAGGTATTGCTGGATTCTGGATTCTGGATTCAGAATTTTATCATACAGACTACAGCCATGGATGCCCTTGAGCAAAAATGTAAACGCTTCTTATAGGGAGGCAAGCATAAGGGTAAGGTTTCATGGAAAAAACTATGTGCCCCTAAGTCTTTTGGGGGTCTTGGTTTGAGGGATTTTGTTACATGGAATCGTGCCTCGATGGCCCAGAGGTTATGGGATATTCACATGAAGAAGGACAGCTTGTGGGTCCAATGGATCCATTCATTTTATCTTCAAGGAGAGGACTTTTGGAGTTTAAATCCGAGGATTTCAAATGGTAGACTGGGGGAGAGATTTTTGAGCTATTTTGGTGATCTGTGTAAGCTGAGGGATGAATTGAGTGATATGTTTCATGGGGATATAAAAGAATTAAAGGATCATCTTGGTTCTTGGTCTAGCTCAAGGAAATTTACAAGTGGGGCTTATTTCTTTATGCATCGGCATAAGTATCCAAATCTGTATGTTCATGGCCGTTCGAAAGAGAAGGTTTTTAATAGCATTTGGCGTGGTTTTATTCCGCCCAAATTCTCTTTTATTGCATGGTTGGCCGCAATTCGGAAACTTCACACCAAGGACAAGCATCAATCGGAGAAGGGAGATAGCATGGAGAAAATATGTTCCTTATGTCATCTTGAAGAGGAGACGAATGAACACTTGTTTTTCAAGTGTGAATTTTTGGAAGTTGTATGGGGGGCGTATAAGGAATTGGATTGGGTTAAGGAGACGAACAAACACAATTGCAAGCTCCATGACTTGGGTTAAGAGGCAAATAAAGGGTTCAAAAGTTCGAAAGAAGTTTGGAATTCTAGCCTTGATTACCATGGTTTATCATCTTTGGAGGGAAAGGAATAGTGTTGTTATGAATGGTGCTCAACCAAGTGCCGATCGAGTGGTAAACATCTTCATGAAAGATTGCTACATGGTGATTAATTGCTTGTTCCCAGATGAGCATATTTTTTAATCCATAAATGTTCGAGTAATCCAGGAGGTCTTTGAGTTCTCGAGGAGGCTTTCGAGCGTAAGAGGCGTTCGAGTGCTCGAGGGGGCGTTCTAGTCATGGAGGTGTTCGGGTGCTTGAATGGGACATTCGACATATGGATGTGTTCGAGTGCTAGAGGGGAACATTCGAGTGTTGGACCTCTTCGAGTGCTTCAAGAGGTCTTCGAGTGTTCGAGGAGGTTTTCGAGCGTAGGAGGTCTTTGAGTGCTCGAGGAGGTTTTCGAGCGTAGGAGGCGTTCGAGTGCTCGAGGAGGTTTTCGAGCGTAGGAGGAGTTTGAGTTCTCGAGGGGGCGTTCGAGTCATGGAGGTGTTCGAATACTTGAGGGGGAATTCAAATCATGGAGGTGTTCGAGTACTCGAGGGGAGCATTCGAGTGTTAGAGGTCTTCGAGTGCTCCAGAAGGTCTTCGAGAGCTCGAGGAGGTTTTCGAGAGCTCGAGGAGGTTTTCGAGCATAGGTGTCGTTCGAGTGCTCGAGGGGGCATTCGAGTCATGGAGATACTCGAGTGCTCGAATGGGACATTCGATATATGGATGTGTTCGAGTGCTCGAGGGGGCATTCGAGTCCTTGGTGCCTGGGCGCTACTCTCGGTTGCATGACGCTGGAATTGTGCACTGGATCTGGGTTCTGGGCATTTGTTGGCCGAATGATGCTAGTTTCCGCGCCAGGAGGAGGTTGTTCAGGCCCGATAGAATCAAAGGGTTTTCTTGATTTCTTTTTCTGGCTAATGCAACTCGGATTTAAGAAGGATGCAATATGATTTAAAGTAAGGATCTTGCTCCGATGCTTTTTCTCCTAAGCCTAGTTTTAACTTTGAATTGACAGTTATTTATGCGCTCTATGCCCGCGCTACACTCTGTGTTAAATTGGCATAAAGCTATCCATTTGCTCAAAAATGGAATGGGCGATTACATAATCGCCACGCTTGATGCATGCGGTATAAGTGTATCCATTCTCTCATCTTTAGGAGATTGATTTAGCTGGGATTCTCAAGGATATGAGGCACGGCCTCAACACATCCTTGCCCACTTTATTACTCTCGGTGCTCTCAAGAGAATGTTTGAAGGCCAATAACATCCCTCTTTCTCCACTTTAGGGGTGTAAATGGTAGAAGCAGATATCCACTCGTGCCAGATTGGTGCAACTATGGGCATCAGCTTCACTCCTTATGGGACATCCAAGACCCGAGACACTCTCGGCTGCACCAGGAATTTCAAACTATTTGACCTTGGATTTTTGTACCTTCATCAAGATTCCGACAACTAAATTTTCTCAAGACTTGAGTTTCACAATACTCGGCTGCTCTATGGAATGAAAATGAAGAAGGCCCCGTTTGTTAGGGGTAGAAGCGGTTCACTTGTTTATGGGTAGTGAGTTTGTTCTCATCCCATTTACCTAGCATTTCTTAGCCTGTTCTCATTTCAAGTTGTTGTTTTTGGTTCCATTATCATTGGGACTTGTCTCATTTCCCTTTGCTAGACTTATCTTGCTCAGGGTTGGTAGTTTTTTACTTAGAAAGGGGGGGGGGGGAGTGTTGCCCTTAGGTTTTCGCTCCCCCCTATCTCTCTCTCGGATTTTACTCCCTAGGTTCATCACATAACCTAGGGTTGGATTATTTTTGTATTTGGTAGGGCTCTTTTAGGGCTCTACCTGGGTTCCACCGTCTATATTATTTACCATATTACACCCAAGAGGTCTCTAGATGTTGAGCTACCCGATCCATCCGTATGACAACCGCAACCTTATGACTCCAACGCCGGCAAATGAGTGAAATCATAGCAATTTTCAATTTCTCTCGCTTTCTCTCATTTTGCCTAGGAGCTCTTTTGAGTTTTCATCCTAGCCATACATCATGTTTCTTCGGATCACATCTCACCTTTTTCTGCACATTGTAGCCGGTCATTTTTTCCTAGGCCACCCTTTTGGGTTTTTGACCTATCCGGGCCCCAATGTTGCCTAAGTTGCCCTCTCGGGTTTTCAACTTAGCGGGTTTTCTTTTCCTTTTTTTCTCTTTTTTTCATTTTCTTTTTCTTGTTTTGTTCTTTTTTCCTCATGTTTTTCTAATCAAAAGTAGCAAAAAGCATTCCAAATCAAGCTAACATGCATTGAGTCCTCTAACCCCTCCCCGCACTTAAAACATTACATTGCCCTCAATGTAAACATGTAAGGCAAGAACAATAAAAATTCAAGGCAAGAGGTAGAGTGACACCCATTTATCCACGTAGTCACCGGTGATATGGCGCAATCCCATGCACTTGTATAGCCTCGGTCCCACCATTGGTGTCGGAGCCGAAAAGGGGAGCCAAAATGCCGTAGACGAACTCACCCTTCGAGCAAAACATTGCCTCCTTGGTGCCGTTTGATCAAGACTACACCACAGAGAACAACATCAAACTCACAAGTACATAAGAATTTGTAATACTAGGTTTAGCATAGAGAATTAATAACCATAGTATTCTCGAAGAACAACCAATCCACCCTGCAACCACCACTTCAAGGTTATCCATTTAAAATATCCACCATATATCGGCACATATACAAGCATCATTACAGGATATGCAATTACAGTCACAATGATGTAGTAGGCATACTACAACCAACAAAGGTACTATAAAGATGTAAGAATGTTCATATGTCGATATATGTAGGATGGTGGAGGAATGAGCAGAGGTGAAATAGTGAGAGGCGGCGAAATGGAGAAGATTGAAGGTTTTTTTAAAAAAATTGAGCAGCACGCCATCGTGACTCACGATGTATACATCGCGACGGGTATGGAAGGCTTGGTCACGACTCGCGACGATCTGGTCGCGACCGGCGATGGTCGTCGCGACCGGCGACGGTTTCGTTTCAACTCTCGACGGTCTCATTGCGACCGTCGCGGCTCGCGGAATGTTGAGGCCGGGAGTGGAATTTCAGCACAAAATTTCTGATCACGTCGCGACTCGCGACCTCCCCATCGCGACGTTGTTGCAGCTCGCAGAAAGCTGGTGCTGGGAATGGATTTTTCTCCCCTGTTTGTCGCGACTCGCGGCGATAGGGTTTCCCAGCACTTGGAAATTTTTGTTCTTACTAAGCTCTTTTCCCTCTCTTACGGATCTTATTCCTTCATATCCTCCAATGCAATACACTACACTTTGCTACAAAATTATAGAGAAACACACAATAAAAAGAACAAGACTAAATAACAAAAACTAAACAACAAAAACTACAACAAAGGCCGAATTTATTTACATCATCGACACGACAAAGCTCCGTATATTTAAGGTCGTCAGCACGACCCTAATGTTATCCATATGGTGAAGGCTTGAACCCCTTCACCATGAGCTTCCAAAAGTAGAGAGGTGGGGGTACAAAACTTTCAAGAGGAATGTTTTGTTGAGGTGGAGAAGATTTGAAGGGAGTTGGGTGGTTAGGAGGCTTGGGATAATCTTTCTGCTCCTCTCTCGTCTCCCTCAAAACTTCCGAAAATGATAGAGTTGGTTTACTAGGTGGGAGAAGGGGTGACGATGCTAATGAATGTAGCACGATCACCTCTTTCTCCATTTTTCTATCCTCAACAACCAACTCCTCATCCCCTTCGAACTCAAAATCATTTCCCATGGTGACCTCACTCACCGAATCCTCGAAGTTCGATTTGGGATGGTGTATTTTCATAATCACGAGCTTCCATTCGGGCCAACGCTTCTAATATACTCCTCACATGCCCTTCAATAGCCTCAACACTAGAGGAGAGCTGAGTATTCGGCTCCTCACTAGTAAAGGAGTTCAAGTTTGCTATTGTATTCATGACTTCCTCACGTGTCAAACTTGAACTTCCTTGCTGGGTTTGGTTTTGGGGTACGGTATAAGGTGGTGATGGCCAACTATTTTGCTCATATTGTTGGTTTTTCGGTTCATTCTCATACCACCAATCCGGACTACCACTCCATTCTGGATTTTAAGGATTGTGGTATGGATACCATTCTTGAGCATCTCGCCCTTGAAAACCAACATCTCCTACCTCTTGGTAGAACTCTTCATAATATGCTTGGTTTTGGAAACCAAGGGTTCTTTCTCCCTCATAGTGCTCCTCCCACAACAAATGGCAAGATTCGGTAGGATGGTCGGAATGACACATCCTACAAAACCTTGCTTGTTGGGCCTCTTTTCTCATCATGAGTTCCCTCAAGGTGAGATGCTCCATTTTTTTAAAAAAAATTCTCTTTTTTTTCAGAAGTCCGAAATCATATTGCAAGTGTTCTCGATAAAAACTCACCAAGAACTCAAGCAATAACTACTCTGAACAAAAACAACCACCAATGAGTGGAAAATTAAATCAACTAGTTAATGTGCAACCAAATACACCTAAACACTTAAAAATAAATGCCTCTTCCCCGGCAGCGGCGCCAAAATTTGGGAGGCTATCGCCGTACCTCTCAAAGTTAATATTTATAAGCCCTAAATGCTTACTATCTACAACTAAGTAGATAGCAGCAAGTCGAGGTCGTCCACGAAGAAGAGGGATCTTCCTAAGCGTTTAGACACAAAAGGTTGATATTAGGCTAGGAGTAGATATATATACATACATATAAAAGCATGTGAATTGGGGGGGGGGTGTTTGGTTGTTTGATGGTCCTAAGTTATGAAAGTAAAAAGACAAGATAGCTAGCAAAGTCGAGTAACTAGGCTAATCATCAAACAAAACTAAGAAAAAGGGGTTTAAAGCTACAAAGATAAAGCCTTGGGGGCAATTGATATCCACTTCCAAACCTAATATAGATCATTGAACCATTCACTCATTCTATCACATTCATTACTTGACTTAACATTAACATACTTATCTAGCAAGAATCACAACACATTATGCACAAGAAGTTCTAAGTTCATGTTCATAGATTTTCATGCAAAGGAGCTAAGGAATTCGTCACTTTCCTAACACCCGAACACTTCGATCATAAAAAAACTTCCTATTCTCAAACAACCCATGACATAAATGAAGTGAAACATACCATCAAGAATACATAAATGCTAAATAATAAAGGCTTCAAGAAAGAGTGAAACAATCTATTCACTACTTCAACTACATGTTGTGAAGATAAATCTTCCATCCTTCTTAGGTAGTAGTTTGCAAGAGTGAATTTGACATCTCTTGTCAAACCTCACCAATGACTCCCTTATTACTAGGAGTATCCCATTGATGGCATTTAGCACGAAGAATCAACAAGCTTAACAACACTTATAAACACTACACTGTGTTTAAGCATTTAACCAATTCATGCATTTACACAAGATTAGTCAAGAACGATCGACATTCATAGACCTCTCTCATTTGCTACCTAAAACAAACATGACAACAAGTTCGACATCATTATATTCATCTAGCAATTATCAACACACCAACATCATTTAAGAAGCTCTAACTCATGCTCTTGGATTCCACATTAAAAGATGGAAGAATTAGCTACTTTCTCCCAACCCTAACAAGTAATCATACAAGCAATTCATATACTCAAGCTTCCAACAACATCAATGCAATTAAAAATTCACATTCAAAGCTCAATAAATACACAATAGCAAAAACACCAAATAGATAAATATAATGGTTCTTACTACATAGAAAGGGAAGCTTCAATCCTTTGCTCCCATATTATAACTAAGCTAGAAAACTAAAAGACAAAATTAATCTACAAAAACTACGAAAAGAAAGAAGAGAAAAACCTAGTGTTTTAGCCCAAAAAACGCAGGAAGAAGAAGGGGCCAAACACTGCTGAAGAGGGGAGGATAATGGGAGCATTTATAGCATAAAAATTAAGAAGAAATTCAGACCACTCATCCGTTGTGAGTCGCGATGACATCGCGATAAACCATAGCGAGTCGCGACGGTCTCGCGACGGACACAAATTCCAGCATTATTTCTTCTTTCTCTTTTATATCTCATATCCTTCTCTTCTCTTCACTTCTTCAATTCTTCACATATTCAAAAAGCTCAAATCCAAGTCTTCAAATCTTCAAATCTTCAAAGATATTCTTCAAAGTCTTCAAAGTTTTTAAAGTCTTCAAACAAATTACCTTGTCACATAAAATTCTCTAAAAAGTGATAAAAACGTAAAAGTCGTTTTAACCCTCCTTAGATAATTTCAAGGCAAAATGTCACATTTAGAGCACAAAAGTGTACAAAAGTTAATCCCAAAAGCCCTAATATAAATGTTTAAAATGGGCACATCAGGGATTAGAAATGCTCAACTTGCCAAGTAATGAATGAAACTTGTTATGTCCGAGAGCTTTGGTAAACAAGTCCGTAGGCGGATCTGTAGTGCGGATATGATGAGTAACTATAGTACCAGAATGCACACGATCCCGGACAAAATGACAATCAACTTCAATATGCTTCGTAAGTTCATAGAACACTGGATTTGTTGCAATATGAAGAGTAGATTGATTGTCACAAAACAAAAGCATAGGAGCAGTATGCGTGACCCCTAAGCCTTTCAGTAAAAATCTAAGCCATAACAACTCACAACAGGTAACAACCATAGCACGATACTCCGCTTCAGCAGAAGATCGAGAAACTGTAGGTTACTTCTTGGTCTTCCAAGAACCGGGAGAATCACCAATCATCACAAAGTAACCAGAAAGAGAACACCGAGTAATAGGGAAAACAACCCAATCAGAATCACAGTAAGCAGTTAACTATAACGCACTACGGGAAGAGAGAAATAAACCCTGACCAGGATGGCTCCAAGTAGTGCAACACACGAACTACAGCTTGCCAGTAAGGAACACAAGGGGACTTCATGAATTGAGCAAGTGTGTGAACCGAATAGCTAAGCTCAGGATGTGTAATGGTAAGGTATATCAAGCGCCCAACCAGTTACCTGTAGTGCTTAGGATCATGGGAAAGCGAGCCATCAACACGCGCTAGATCGTGTTGCTGCTCCATCGAAAAGTCAGTAGGTTTAGAGGCAGACAAACCTGTATCAGATAAAATGTCCAAGACATATTTCCTTTGCAAAAGAAACATCCCCTCCGGTCTTCTAGCAATCTCTATGCCCAAGAAATACTTAAGTAAACCAAGATCTTTCATATGGAAACAACAACCCAAGTATTTCATGAACTCAGAGATAAGCGTAGAAGAGCTTCTAGTAATAACCAAATCATCCACATACACCAGAGCATGCAAAGAAATAGATCCACGGGAAAAGACAAACAAAGAGTAATCTACCTTACTCTGAACAAAACCAAATGCTCGTAAAGCCTGAGCCAATTTGGAAAACCAATTTCTAGGAGTCTGGCGAAGACCGTAAAGATATTTCTGAAGGTGACATACCTGACCATGGGGCACGACATAGCTTAGTGGGGGTCACATAAAAACCTCTTCATGCAAATAAACATGCAGGAAAGCATTATAGACATCCATCTGATGCAGTTCCTAATCATGAATGACCGCAACAGATAACAATAGGCAAACAAAACTCATCTTCGTAACATGAGCAAATGTCTCAGTATAATTAATCCGTTCAACCTGGCGATTCTCGAGAACCACTAGGCGCGCCTTATGACGTTTAATAGTACCATCTGACTTGAACTTCTTCAGATAAACCCATTTGCAACCAATTACCTTCTTATCCAGAGGCAGAGAGGCCAAAGTCCAAGTCTGACTGCGCTCAAGCGCATTAAGCTCTTCAGCCATCGCATCTCGCCAATGAGCATGCTGTGATTCCTCAGAATAAGTGATGGGATCTGCACTAGACATTACTGCACCCAAAAATCTAGAATGCATACTAAAAAAAATATCACAATTCACATAATCAGTAGGAGGATAGAGAACACCTGAGGATCGTAATGGCGCATGAGTGAACGTAGCAGTAGGATGGGGGTCTTCAGTAGTAAGAGCACATGTGTAATCATCACAATCATAATCTTCCAAATAAGGAGGAGGTCAGCGAGCGCGAACACTCTGTCTAATAGGAGGCAACTTAGTGGCGGGAGGAGACGTCAGAACAACCGATGAAATAGGTGGCAGAGTTGACAGAAGCAAACGATGAGAAGAATTAGTTTGAGCCGGAGACACCGCATTGGGTAGCAGAGCAGAAGGAGTCACCAGAGCTAGTAGGGCATGAGGCGCATGATCGCTAGTTACTAGTGGTGTTCTGGGTGGTGCATCATCAGTCCAGACTGTCAAGGGTTGCTGGGGATCTGGGTCGGTCACCGGAACCGGAGAAGCAGCCGGCAGTATAGGTGCGGCGGCATCTGGCGGTAAGAGTACGATGACGACCAGCAGGACAGGAGCTACGACGACCGACAGCATAGGTTCAGCAGCGGTCAGCTGGACCGATGGTGCCGCGATCTGGGCATGTGGTGCCTGTGGTGAGGTGGTGGTACCGCCAGGATCTACGAAAGAGGTAGATGTCGGAGTTGCTGCATATGGAAACTGGTCTTCAAAAAAATTGACATCCCGACTGTTAAAGATGACGCAGGATTCTAGGTCAAAATGGCGATAACCTTTCTTTCCTGCAGGATAACCAAGAAATAAACATTGTCGACTTCTTGGTGCAAACTTGTCGCGGTATTTGGGAACATGAGTAGCAAAACACAAGCATCCAAATACCTTTAAAGATGAGTAATTTGGAGCTTTTCCATATAGTATCTCAAAGGGAGTGCAACCATTGAGATGTTTTGTCGGTGTCCGATTAATCAGATAAGCAGCAGTAAGAACACATTCCCCCCAAAACTCAATTGGAAGACTGGCTTGAAACCGTAAGGTACGTGCCACGTTGAGTAAATGGCGATGCTTTCTTTCAACTCTACCATTCCGCTGTAGTGTATCAACAATATATGTCTAAAAAATGATCCCAGATGAAGCAAAATGAGATCTCAAAGGCAAAAATTCAGTCCCGTTGTCAGCCCGGGCACGCAGTATAGTTCGAACCCATTGATTCTTGACCAGAGCACAAAATTTCAAAAATCTAGAAGCTACTTCTGACTTAGCCACTAATAAATAAACCCAAACAGCTCGAGAATAATCATTAACTATTGTAAAAAAAAATGCACCACTAGAAGATGGTGTTCTATAAGGGCCCCAAACATCACAATGCACTAATTCAAATAATGTAGTAGCATTTGTAGAACTCAATGGAAAACCATGTCTAGTCTGTTTTGCTCTATAACATACAGAGCAAGGTATAGTAGTATTATTTGTGCTAAAATTAAGAGTAGGAATAGAAGACAACACCATAGATGATGGATGACCAAAACGTTGATGCCATAAATCAGAGGAATAAACCGAAGCAACTGTCGGAATAGACTGCAGGATATGAGGACAAACACGAGTATTCAATAGACGAAGCCAATAAACCCCCCTTGCTGTTCACCCACACCAATCACAATCCTCGCACTGATTTTTTTTTGTAAAATGCAATAATTTTCAGTAAACAAGGCTAGACAATGTAAGGTAGATAACAATCTAGAGCATGATAATAAATTGCATCGCAAATTAGGTATGTAAAGCACATGAGTAAGGGTGACATCACCAAAACAAATAGACCCATATTGTGTAGCAGACGACATAGATCCATCATGCAGTATAACATTCACAGAATTAGTAGCAGTAGTAATATCACTAAAAGAACCCTTGTCACCAGTCATGTGATATGAGACTCCCGAATCAAGAATCCATGGTAAAGTAGACTTAGCTGACCCATGGTCAGATAAAGAATGAAACTGATTAAATAAATGTATAGCCGTACTCCATTGGTCGTCAGACAGAGCAGGACCAAAATCAGATCGTGTAGGTAAGCTAGAGGAGGCGGCCACCGCAAACCCTTGCGGCGACGTCACTACGCTGGCTAAAAGAGACATAACACAATTTATTTATTGTGTTTAATAAATAAATAAGAGAATAATAATTTCACCAACCAAATGTGTAAAGCAGCCGCGTGGTTACACGCAGGCGTGTGGTTACACGTGCTGAGCTGGTGACCTGCGGACGCGTTTGGCGCGTGGTTACACGCGCTGAGGAAGATGAAGATGCAGCTTGCAGTGCGCACGTGACAACACGCACGAGGTCGTGCGCATGAATCTCACGCTCGCCTTGTCTTCCAGAAGGCGACGTGATCCGACTGGAGTTGCAGGCGTGCAATGGACGAACGACGCAATTGGCAACCGCGCAAACGCCGTCGGAGGAGGAGCAGACCGAGGCTGACCAAATGCCATCGTTGGAGCAGACCACCGGAGGAGGAGCAGATTGCGGCCGAGCGAACGTCGTCGTCGGAGGAGCAGACCGAGGCCGAACGAACATCGTCGTCGTCGAAGCAAACCGTGGCCCAGCGAGCACCGTTGGAGGAGGAGCAGACCGTGGCCGAGCAAATGCCGCCGGAGGAGTAGCAGACGGTGGCTTGCCGGAGGAGTGCTCGGCGAAGCAGCGGACAAAGCAGGATTTTCTTGTCTTTTCTTTTTTTTTTGGAAAGAGGAAAGCAAATCGGATCGGCGGCGCGTCATGCACGGACGATGACAACAATGTTTATTGAAAAATTTAAGATGGAAAATATAGGTTTTTAGGTTTCAGGATTTTAGGCTCTGATACCATGTAGAAAAAATGGGTAATGAAACCATTATAGAGTAGTACAAAATACCTATATAAGCTAGGAAAATGAAATATAATCTAATTAGAATTACAAGTAATATTTATATTCCTTAACACTAGTCAACAAATCTATCTAAAATTAAATCAAATCAATGAGATACTTGACTTATTCTAACAAGTGGCAAAAGAATCAAAATCATACACAAAACAAGAGCTAGATTTGGTTTCATACCTTGCTCTCAATTTGAACAATTAAAATGCAGAACAACCTTATTTATGTGGAAATGGATACTTAGAGATTAAGGGATACTAATAAGCTTAATCCATTATCGAGATGGCGATAATTGGTGCGAGTTGGACAAAAGACCAGATGTCAATATTGTATGGTATGATTTTAATCCTACATAGGTATTAATCGTGCGGGAAGGATGAACAGCATCCCAAAACAGGGACAAGTCCCTAAAGAAGCATACTTTTGTGTATGGAATGCACAGTCCAAGGGTTGAAACATCTTCGCAGCATGGCTGGTTGAGGATTCGTAGTCCTGAAAGCACTCAAAAAAGTTAATCTATGCAAGTAAAACCTTTTTCCTGAATGAACTGAAATTAAGGCTACTGAAGAATAGCCGTAATATAATTAAATTAAACTAAATTTCATCAATTAAATTCTTGTTGAACTAAACTGAATTGCAGTGCAGATAAGTTGCACAGAACAGGGCCTTAATAAAACATGTTATACATTGTTAATATATTGCTGAGAATTAAATAGGACGGATAACATACCAACTGTTGCAATTTCTTGCATGGTGTAACTATCAACGTAGACGAACTTAGCCGCGGTTAGTTCTTTATTAAGTTCATCCGCCATTAATTTGAGCCGGTCATTAAATAGTTGAACCGCATCGTTTATTGAATTGACGCATGTAATTGGACTGCTCCCTTTTTGTGCAGCTATCTCGTATGGAGTACAACCAGTGGGGCCCAATCCAAATACTGCTATGTTTCTTGCTCCATACTTGAACATTGTCTATCACAAACAGAATCAGCATTCAGTAATCAGTATTCTTTCTCCTTTGCATGAATTTGTCACACTGAAAAACTTGATCGATCAAGGAGAATATATGATAAATTAAGAGTAGCAATATTATTAAACAAACCTTTAATTGGCGAGAATATTGTTCAACCAAAGCAGCAGCATATTGTTCTGGTGTGTATAATGTGCTGGATTTATAGAATGATGGACGTAGGTAGTTGTTAATGTAATCATTGTTTCCAATTACAACGTTGTACAGGCATTTTCCCAGGTGCTCATTTGCTGCACTTCGGCTTCCAAGCAAAGAGGCAACTTCTGAAACTATCTTTTCATGGTTTAGCAGCTGCTCATTAAAGCTAATGTTGTCACCCTGCGGATTCATTATTATTCAACCAATTCATAGAGCAAGTGATATTATAAAAGAGTTTACAGAATAAATGTGTGTTTGACAGGGTTTATAAGTACTTTGCTTAAATCTAAACACCATTGGTTTGGTAAACTTCTAAAAACGTGTTTATTTTAAAAATAAAACTATCTTTTGGGGAAAAAATATGAACTGATTTTCACATACTTTTAAAATAAGCTAAAATAAGTAAAAATAAATTAAATTTGCTTATAAGCACAACAAAACAACACTCTAAACTTAAATAATATAAGGGGAAAGTGCGATGCGTCCTTAAACGTTACTAAAATGTTTAAATGGTTTCTTAAGTGTAATGGGTAACTCACCATTTGGCCCCTCAAGTTAATTAATCAAATCGATTGCGATTGCTTCATTTGGTTGGTAAGATTATATAACTGAATCATTTGCTCAAAATTAATGTGAACAGAATTACTTTTGCGTCATGGTCAAAATCGCTGCTGCCAATTGGAATTCATTAAGTTGTTTATTATATCTTATACATTTCTAATCTGAACTGCTGTCTCCCCAACTAACATTCTTCGGTAGAATTCAAGAATAGAGCGACTCCAGAAAATGAACTGGAGAAAGTATTGAAAGATTCAAGATTAGCAAGCTCGAGTAAGTTTTATTATTATTATTATTATTTTTTGAATAAAGCTCGGTTATTGAATAAAATCTGTTGGAAAATGATGGTTAAAAGGTTGAAATTCGTCAACTTTTTGGGCTTCGTTTAGAGTGGGACTCGAACGGATTTTGGGTCAATGGATGTCATTTTTGGGTTCTCCTCCGCGAGTACTATAAAATTGACTATTTAAACTCTCAAAACGGATCAAGGGTGAATGAGATATGAATGTTTTAATTTCACTCTTGAAAGAGGAAAAAATGGGCGAAAATTGGCCCAGGTAATTTTTTCTGGACTGTCCAAAATGCGTATGGACCGCATGGAAGTCTCTGGAAGGCCCAACCGCATAATATATATATGGAATTGCTTGTGTGTAATTCTTAAGAGATAAAAACAAAATACTTCCATATTTTGTGAGATATCTTGTCTTAAATAAATATGCGGTTTACCATGTTTAATATGATGAAGAATATTTGTACAAATATTTCTTCTTTTTCCAGCAGATTTGATTCGAGTATTCATGGAATGTCTCGGATTTGATGAGTTGGTGATTGGAGAATATTCTTCTCTAATTACAGAAAATCAGAATATCATGTTTCCATGATTAGGGTCTCTTAGAGTAGTATAAATAGAGCCTCTAAGTCAGTCAGAAAATACACACCATTTCTCAAGTTCCTCCATATTCTAAACTTGAGTCTTCTGTCTGTCTTTCTCGAAGTTTCCAGTTGATGCTCTGTCAAGGTGATAGTCCTTCGGGCCTTGCGTGAATCCGAGGTAACTCTTACGTGTTAATTGTTACCTTCGATGGTTTTATCCTAGGGAACGATGTCCACGACGGGACTCATTCGTTTCAAGGGCAGCGAGTGTTACTCGTGACTCCATCAATTTGTAATTACTTGAAACATGATTTATGCTTTGATTATTTGTAATTTAAGCTTTTCGATTGTATGCTTGAATAATTAATAAAAATTATTATTCTTGCATATATTAATTGCTCGTTCAATTTTGTTATTTGATTTTCCGTATGATATAATCAATATATGTCCAACAGTCTTGAAACGAATGATATTTGTTGATTTATATTGATTTGGTCAAAAGATGCATGCGTGAAGAATCGTGATGTAGTCAAAATAATCATGCGGTAATAATGCTTGCATAAATATGGTATGCATATATTACTTGCAGAATATTTATGTAAGTTAATAATGCATATATTACTTGCTCGACTTGCCTGATATATTCATTAATCGGCATACCATCTGCATGCCATATTTATCGAAAATATGCATGTGATTTGTAATTCTGCGCAAATCACATGGGATTGCATGCTTTATGGAAATTGTATGTTTGCAAAATTATGCATGATAATGGTTTTGGTTATTTACAACAAAATCATATTGAGCAATTTGTTATGTATAATTATTTAAAATATTATACTACGATATTTGAGATTTGTACATATATTTAACGATGGAAATCTTTTGTATGTACGCATTGGTGAATCCGAGTATACACGGTTGTATATCTCTTATGGAAGGGAAACTAGGCATGGAGATACGGCAGGATTTGCTTGGCAACATGAAAGAATCAAGAGTGTAACCACGGTTTTGCAAACTATGGTACGTATACACGTTAATTAAAGTGAATCATGGCATATGCTATATATACATATATTGCTTGAATTATATTTGATAACCATTTGCGTGAATCTGGACGTGAACATGATTTTGTTACAAAGAGAGTTGTGTGAATAATATGTGCACATATATGTCCAGTACACTAAGTCTATCGAATTTGATAGTAAATGGATTTGGTTATATTAATCCCTTAATTATGTGGGAAAATGAGTTGAGCATGTATGGCGTAATTATGGAAATATGTTAATTCCATGATATTCATGCTTATGAGATTAAATGTTGGTATGGTAAGAAATCATATTTGATTTTTTGCATGAAAGATTGGATTAAATTTGGAAAAAAAATATGCCATGAGTTTAGAATATGAGATCAGACATTATTATTCAATTACATTAAAGCAGTACATATGTTTGGAAATTATGAGACATGTTAAATTTCCTTAGCCCTTGAAATGTTAGAGTATTTGCTTTAATACTTGGTCAAATTTAGAAATACCGATTGCATGGTATAATAATTTGGTTGTGTGGGCTGCTCATGTTGGTTAAAGATTTTAAACCATATTTGTGTGAGAATGTGCTGCTAGTGATTCTTGCCTTTTATATACTTGGTCTGAGAATCGCATGCGAAAAATTGGTAAACTTCATTTGCACTTAAACATGACATCTCTCGGCAAGAGTGAAATATATTCGTGCATGAATGAAGTATGTGGCATTGGGTTATTTGATCCATGATGTGTTCTCGTTCATTTAGGAACTTGATTTAGCTGCATATACAAAAATTTTATATCTATGTTGTGTCTAAAATTGTGTTATGCTTTATATGCCATAATTATATTAATTGTTTGGGAAAGTGCCCTTTTGATGCAATGAAAGGTTTGACAAGGCTTGTCCCGATAATTGGCTATCTTGATTGATCGCTTATGAGCATATGGCTCACGAGTGACAATTGTTAGATTGCACAGATAGAGCATATGAGCTCGAAGTTCGACATATTCTGGTTATTTTGTATGACCTGATAAATGTGAACGTGAAGACATTAGTTTACAACTATGTCTAGGGTATTGGTTCTTGTGAACCATGGTATAAACCCTAAAGCATGAGTTATCATGACTATGCTAAAAACCTTTGATTATTTGTAATCAAAGAATTGAGGGGAAAATCTCAAGAATTTGGTTGAGAAAACTAAGAATCCTGAGAATGGGAATCCCGAGACTTTTGGTCAAATCTCTTGATTTATGGTTGAAAAATCTAAGAATCATGAGATATGGAATCCCAAGACATTTGGTCAATTCTCTAGATTTTTGGTTGGAAAGCCTTAGAATTCTGAGATGAGTAATCCTAAGACATTTGGTCTAGGAACCCCAAGACACGAGTTTTTTGAGAAACTTAACATGTGTATAAACCAGCCCAATGTGGGGGGTAGACGAAAACCTAAAAATTCAACGACGATATGAATTTTGATAGGTACTTGAAGTGGAAAAGTAACCACGAGAGATTTGAATCAAGTTGATCAAGTCGGGAGGACTTTAACTCGAACCAAAAGGGTAAACTCGAAATCAAGTCGAGCAGTGCACTCAAACTTGAGTTGAGCAATGGACTTGAATGTGTTTCGAGCATAAAGACACTCAAGTTTGATTTGAGTAGTCTGAAAGTAAAGTACAGTTGTACTGAAGCTTGGCTTTAAAATGGGCATGAAATTGTGTGGAGTTGGTAAACTCACACTGCGCCCTAGTGAGAGTTAATTGAATCCTCGATTGATTGATACTGCATCGGTTGTGGTATTGGTCATGCGAGGAAGAATGATTAATTGAGATCGGAAAGTTTAGTTATCTCTAATTCCAAGGGAGTTGAAGGAATAAGAGAGACTTTCACGATAAAAGATCAATACATGATGGTGTTTTGATTGTTGAAAGGATCAAGCCCTAAAAGAAATTTTATGGGTAAGAATCTAGCGTTCGATTCATTATTGAACACACGGACTTTTAGTAAGTTGGGTTTGTATATTAACGAAACCACTTACGTGATGCATAGAAAACATATGAGGTTATCTGTGACCATGATGTGAATACATAGAATCCTATGGGAATGTGATTCACAATGTAGACATTTGCAAGGTCATTTGGTGATTGAAGGAAATTGCTAGAAATGATCAAGCGTTGTGGGGGAACCTTTAAGTTGGCTGGCGATCTTTTAAATAAGATACCCCAAGAAGGAGAAAAATAAAGCTCCTCATAGAGCCATCCTAAAAGTTCTTTCGAATGTGTGGGTTGGCATATTGCGAATGTAGTAAAAGTAATACTTAAACAGTATCTTTACTAGATATGCACAATGTTGAAGTGCTATCAATTTCTTGAAATTCACAAGAAATATTATGCAGAAACTAGAAATATATCTTGATGGAAAGTGTATTTTGTGGAAGTATCTGTTAAAGATCTTGATTTATCTTAAATGGACTTAAGAGTCAATAGATGAAATCATTAAGGATCAGGGATAAACCAACGAAGGAAACGAGATTCCATGAAATAATTTTTGTGGAAAGTGGTGATCAATAGAGAGATTAATCTACCATGAGTGCAAATCACTAGAGTACTAGTAGATTTGAACAATTAGTAAGTATATTTGTGTACTTGATGGGTGTTCTCTAGACGTGAGAATGAGTCCAAGGGTGATGGTACTTGCTATCAAGGTTTTGTGAAAGCTAGAAGTACATCTAATGGACCGAAATGGTTATTTGGAGACTTAGATATTAAAATCTGAATAGAGCAAAAATGAAAAGCTCAATGCTCCTAAATGATCCATCATGTGACCAAACTAATTGTTCTAGCCAGTGATATTAAATCAATGAGTTTGATGAAGGCAGATACGCTAAGAGACACGAAAAATGACCATGTCATTTATGTCTTTGATTTATGATTTTCTCATTGATAGTAAAATTGATACGATGATTGAGTCTTTTGGAGATATGTCGTATTCAATGGAATGACTCTAAACATTATGAGGTGTCTCTTAAGAAGAGAACTCAAGAGTCATTGATTGTCTGTTGTACTTATTAAAGTGCACATTAGACTATTCTTACAATGGATAGTAAGATGATACACGAGTAATCTAAAAAAGATCACTGGAAACAAGCTGTGTGTGAGACTTGTGGATATGGCTTGAGTTGCGTAGAGAAATGGTTCTCTCTTGCTAGATTCATAGAGAAATCTAAGTCCATCGTGTTGGACAAAAATTGGGAAAGATATACCCTCGGATGACCAAAGCACTTTTATGCGTATTGGTGTAGCGTAAAGCTTGTAGCTTAAAGCCATATTGATGATGGTGTGTCGACATAGACACTTTACCATTGGACGACTACTCTCTATGAGAATTATCGATATTGACTACGTAAGGTCAATATGATAAGAGTTGTTATTCTTTGACGAAAGGATTCAATCGATTTCTTGACGAAGAAATTGAATCGAGAGTTAGTTGAGAACTCATCGAAAGGAATATGACTAAGTCCAATAAATGGTGGGTTACGTACGTGGACACCCAACCTATGTGACTGGAGATCCCAAGATCTAGGTTCAAAGGGACAACTAAACTGCAAAGACCCATCGCGATCACTGTGGGGGTTTCATACCTCCTGTCGCATTCCTATGATGAAGAAACAGTGATGTGAATGGAGGCTAAGCATTAAATTGCTTTTAATGATTCAAGGCATCGAGTATGTAGTACTCGAAAGAGCGCAATAGTTTACGGAACTGCTCTTACACTAAGAATCACCTATGTAAGCGAGAAGTGTGGCCGCTTCGAAAGGGAATTGTTGGGACGCAATTCTTTAGAAACCTTACAGAACTAGGCGTGTGCCATGGCCTGATTAATGGACACAACCGAGGAAAGCGCAAGGGCTAGGAAAGATGTCTGTGGGAAGTGCATTGTCGTTCACACAAGCGGTTGGGGAAGTTCAAGGACATCGCGTCTACTTCCTAACCAGTGGGCTAAGTGTACTCTCTCAAGGGAAAGTTCAAAGGGTGACACCTACTTATCCTATGCAGCATCTATGCCGTCGAAATGAATCTATCACCAAGTCAAACTCTGTGTCTGACGTGATTGTTCTGATTCCTACATCAATATCTATTCATGTGGGGGATTGTTGGAAAATGATGGTTAAAAGGTTGAAATTCGTCAACTTTTTGGGCTTCGTTTAGAGTGGGACTCGAACGGATTTTGGGTCAATGGATGTCATTTTTGGGTTCTCCTCCGCGAGTACTATAAAATTGACTATTTAAACTCTCAAAACGGATCAAGGGTGAATGAGATATGAATGTTTTAATTTCACTCTTGAAAGAGGAAAAAATGGGCGAAAATTGGCCCAGGTAATTTTTTCTGGACTGTCCAAAATGCGTATGGACCGCATGGAAGTCTCTGGAAGGCCCAACCGCATAATATATATATGGAATTGCTTGTGTGTAATTCTTAAGAGATAAAAACAAAATACTTCCATATTTTGTGAGATATCTTGTCTTAAATAAATATGCGGTTTACCATGTTTAATATGATGAAGAATATTTGTACAAATATTTCTTCTTTTTCCAGCAGATTTGATTCGAGTATTCATGGAATGTCTCGGATTTGATGAGTTGGTGATTGGAGAATATTCTTCTCTAATTACAGAAAATCAGAATATCATGTTTCCATGATTAGGGTCTCTTAGAGTAGTATAAATAGAGCCTCTAAGTCAGTCAGAAAATACACACAATTTCTCAAGTTCCTCCATATTCTAAACTTGAGTCTTCTGTCTGTCTTTCTCGAAGTTTCCAGTTGATGCTCTGTCAAGGTGATAGTCCTTCGGGCCTTGCGTGAATCCGAGGTAACTCTTACGTGTTAATTGTTACCTTCGATGGTTTTATCCTAGGGAACGATGTCCACGACGGGACTCATTCGTTTCAAGGGCAGCGAGTGTTACTCGTGACTCCATCAATTTGTAATTACTTGAAACATGATTTATGCTTTGATTATTTGTAATTTAAGCTTTTCGATTGTATGCTTGAATAATTAATAAAAATTATTATTCTTGCATATATTAATTGCTCGTTCAATTTTGTTATTTGATTTTCCGTATGATATAATCAATATATGTCCAACAAAATCAACGAGGTCCGGATCTTGTGCATGTTGTTGAAATAAATAAAAAAAGAAAATTAGCCGAGTTTAAATAAAATCAGAAGATCCATGCGTGTGGTTTGAAATTAAAAAGAAAAACAGTATAATATTAGAGAAAAGTCTTGAAAACGTTATTGTCTGATCATGCCCACAAGTTATACTATATGCATGTTAGAATTATAGTATTGGATGGTCTACGAAACCTATTTTTAATCCCTAAATATTCACCGGCGGCCCCAAAAAAGATTAGGAAAAAAAGACTTACCAACCTATCTCGTTGGATCAAATTCATGAAGGGTTGTTCCAAAATCAGGTTGGAGACACAAGAGAAATGTTAGAAACTCACAATGTCTCACAAGCCACAATTATACATAAATAAGTATTACTCTTTTTACTTTTGTTATGGACACATTTTCTAATTTTAGTTTTTGTTATTTTTACACATTTTTCTCTAATAATAAAATCTAATTAATGTATTTAATCTACTATTTTGGCTCATTAACTTAATTTTCTCCACTCTTTTCTTTTCAAATAAATTTATTTGAAAAGAGAAATGTTTCAATATAATAAAATTAGGGAAGTATCGATGTTGAATGCAAAGTAAATGATTGTCAACAAAAAAAATACCAATTCAGAACCAGTTTCGTCACGAATTCCAGCTGATCCAGAAGCATAATTAACACCCCTAATGATTTGTTCACGTTTCGCTGTGGCAAATGGAGGAATGTAATCATCGAACCCTAGTTTATCGCCTGATTCATCAATAAACATTCATGCATTCAATCACTTGACGTAAAAGTAACTTATAACAAATAAAGTTACTAAGTGAATAGAGTTGACCCAAAAAACTTAGAAACTTCTACTTCGTCCGGTTCTCTAATAATGGGTCACTTTCCTTTTATGGATGATTCTTTTATATTGGCCTCTTCCCCTTTTAGTAAATCCTAGATTATTTTTATCCACATATTTTATTTTTTATACTTCCAATACAATATCTACCATTCATTTATCTTTTTGAAAAAATTTGTGCCCAAAAGTTGGAACCATCGTAAAGGGACAAGAGGGAGTACTACAAATAAGAATTCCTACGTACGTTAACTATCATGTGATGAGATTAACGAATATTGATTTATATAGAGTTAGAGGTCGGAAAATGAATACCTATAATATCGACTATGGTTTCGCCGTTGGTGAACCTGCCGGTGGGTCCAGCCGGGAAATCGACACCGTAAGGAGGGTAATTAGCCTTGGCGGAAGTGTTGAGCCCGTTGTTATTGCCACTGTCAACTAATGAGTCTCCAAAGATGAAGTAACATGGAACCTGAGGTGCGCAGGAAATTGGTTGCAGGAAGACCAATAATCCTGTTGAGACCATGAACCATATGATACATAATTTCATAGCCATTATAGAAATGATTGGGCAAGTTTTGCCATTTCCAATGAAGAATTTATAATACCATTTATTGAATTGTCAAACAGAGTCGCTTTTAAACCTCCAAGTGTATAACATAATTAATACTGGAAATCTTTGATAAGGTTGTTTCCTTGTAATGTACACATTTGACATTCACCCTCTTGAAGTTTTATAAAACTAATTTGTTGTATTGGCCACGACTCTCGATTCCCGCAACATTCTTTAATTTACTGTATTTTTTAAAATAAAGGCTGGCAGTGGCAATAAAAAATACACTCAATCAATGTTATTTTGAGGTTCTAACGCGGACGAATAAACTTTGGAGGCAGAGATTTTAAACTGAGAGATTATTTTATGTTGCTTTTGAAATGCTCAAAGAAAGTAACTACGACAATTCAAAGAAGTAGTGATAAGAGCATCTTCAACTGTGGTGTTTTTGGACCTCCTTGCAAAATTTCACAAATTATAATAGTTTAGTTCACCGTTGTTGAAGAGTACAGGTCTGCAGCTTCCAAGCAGCTGTAGCTCCATCAAACAACCTGCTTGATGTCGGATGCATTTAATATTTCAATGGCTTAAAGTGTATTTCACATGCAATTTGGTTGGATTTGTGCATTACAAACTACATAATATCAAGTGTTCAATCTCCTAACGCAAAAATAACAATAATTAATATATTTAAAATATAATAATTATAATGATGAGATACTAAAACTATTTTTTTACAAAAATACAAAAACCATTTTCTTAGTCTATGCGCATTGGAAAATCACACTATATATAATACATGCATGGTTAAAAGGTGTTAAATTTTAAACCTTTATACGATTATTTTATAAGAAATTTATATAATTATAAAATTATTTTTATAAGAAAGATATATAAAATGATATAAATTCTCATATAAGAAATTTATATAAAACTATTTATATAAAAAAATTATATAAATGATTTATATAAGAAAATTATATAATTATAGTTATTTATAATAACATAAAAAATAGACCCAATAAGAAAATCAAATTATATCACATTTGTTTTATGTACAACTCAAAAAGTAAAATGAATATGGTAAAACACGTGGGACTTATCAAAGTACACATGAATGTAGCTTATCATTGTGAAAGAGTGTAGCTTGTTACATCAGCTTGAAAAATGGCATGGCAATTCAAGCTACAACCTCTTGTACCTTATCATTGGAGATGCTCTAATGGAAATCACTAAAAGTTATACGCCTTGTAGAGTTAATGGGTTTGTTACATGATAAATCTTAATGATGATATTAGTGATAAGCATGGAATAAATAGACACAAGAGTGAGCCCTAGTAGAGTCCTACTACAACTTTATTATTAAATATCTTGACCAATTTAACTCCTTTAGACGAAGTGTCGGATTAACCGAAACACAAAGGTTGGACCTGAAGAACTCTAATAAGGGATGTGAGAGTCCTTTGGTGAAAATATCCGCCAATTGAAGGGATGTAGGCACATGACTAACTCTGAGCTTGCCTCACGAAGTGGTAGTCAATGTCGATGTGCTTCACCAATTTGTGAGCGACCAGATTTTGAGCCAAGAAAATTACACTATTGTTGTCACAGAGCAATAATGACTTTCCAGCCAGCAGAAAACGAAGATCATGAAGCAAATGAGAGTCAAACCACCTTAGCAGCATTGTTGGCCAAGGCTCAATATTCTGACTCCGAACTCGAACGAGATACCATGGGCAGCTTCTTGGCACTCCAGGAAACCAAATTACCACCCAAGAAGACCGCATATTCATAAGTCAAACGTCGAGTTTCCGAGCACCGAGTCCAATCAGCATCCGAATAGGCCACAACCTAAGAGGAAGAAGAACGCACCGGCGCACAATGCCAGTGCCTATGTAGGGAAAAAAACTAATTTGGAAGTTTTGATCATTGGTACTATTCATACATGACCCGCCTTCATCTGGGGTCGTTAATTGTAGCTAAGCAAACCGAGCGAAGGCTTTCCTGCGGGAAAGATCAAAGATAAAAATTATAGTTCTGCACCCATTCTCACTGGTACGCTACCTAAAGGGTAGTTAGCAGCAAGCCTTGGATTTTTCCACAGAGATGTTAGGGCTCAAGTATCAACTAAAAACACAACCTCGTATGGGTCGTCATCCGTAAGAATGAAAGGAATAACTAGTAAATGCAAACAAAAGGTCCGACCATTGTTGTAGGTCTATTTCTCCCCTGTGCGATTACATCCCGAGTTTCCCCCACAAATGAAATACTCCCCCCTGGTCCTATCAATTAGGCCAAGGGGTCGCTGGCACCTTATCTATGATACTAGAGCCTCTTACAACCCTAACTTGCTACTTTTTCACTATCTCTACCTGCAACCTATCAAAAAACTTGACGTAATCAGCTGAGACTTGTGCGGTGGCAAATAAGTCAGAGCAATACTCAGGTCTCCCGTGCACACACTCACGCAGATGCAACATACTCCCTTAACCATTCTAATATTCAGGTTTCTCTTCCCAATGAGGCATAAATATTTGCACCATACATGAATATAGCCCAAAGTGTGTGCCAATATGGTGTACTATTTTTGCATTTCAAATATTCAAGAACAATCACAATAAAATCATGAACACAAAATTAGGATGAAACCTAGAATCTCACAAAAAAAATATTAAATCATGCACTAAAATTTATCCCCAAACTATGGAAACTACTCCATAGATATGGAATTCAAATATGGATTTGTATTCCACATCTAGGATTAAAGAAAAAATAAAACGAAAGAAAAGAAAAGGAGAGAGTGTTTCTCTCTTTAAAGTTGCTCTCCTAATACCTAAGAATGAAATTAATACTATGTACTCTACTTTGTACATGTTTAACCTAGTAGACTAAGGCTATATTTATAGAAGAAGGGGATTTGGCCTAAAAATCGGTCCAAATTAGGCCAAAAGTGACTAAACCCTAGTTCAGCCGCCGCTCGGCACGGTCCACGCCATGTACTTGTCACAGGCTGCAGGACCTGGTGTGAGTTGTACCCCTTCATCTGGTGTGGGATGCTAGATCTGGAGTGAGCTGCATCACTTCGTCTGGCGTGGATCGTGGCCATTGACACGGGCCACCGTCTAAAGGCTGGATTTTGGAACCTCTGAACCGCAGGGTGCGGGTCTTGGCACGGACCATCGTCTGGAGCATTGGTCTACTTAGAAACTTGGTGCGGGGTGTAGTCTTGAGCGCGGACCGTCGGCGGGTCTTGGCATCTTGGACTTGGAATGGTGCAGGCCATCGTCAATGGGATGGTCCGCGTCCATACTTAGCCGATTGTGAGTGAAGTCTTAAACTCATGCGTGCAGGCTATGAGATATAGTGCGGGCCACACCATTTCCTTGTGCTGGAAAGTGTTGGTGCATGGTGACTCCTTTGGCGCTAGCCATTGGTGCTTAACCATGAACGGCCCACGCCGGCCTGTGGTATCTTTACCGGCTGAACTTGTTCCTTCACTATGGGTGAACCATTAGTTTGATTTTAGAGTTCTAGTAGTCGATTATGTAGTGATCAAGAAGAAAAATCCAATGGAATAAGCCTTGTAGGATAATTCTTCTCAGATCTTTCTTAGACTTTGGCACAACTCATCGGACCACAATTCCCCGTTTCTCCATTGGTCGCTTTAATCTCTGTTGCCGCCTATCTTTGACTCCAATCTCCTTCTACCATGCATTGATGTTTGTGGCCTTCGTCTACTACCATTATAGAGGTGAATGACCTTCGATCTCTTTTACTGTTCTTGTGAACAAACTTTAATATCTTCTACCTACCTTACAAACGGCCTTCACATAGAATGTAACCAAAAAGTACCTACGGGAGACCCACTAAAGATTATCAAATGGAAGATCTAGGAGCCCATGGATACAAGATGTCCATTAGTACTAATTAAGTCTACAAAATGCGGGATTTAGACAAGAAAACCAAACATGTCCATCTAAACCCCTTGTCATGTAAACTCAACAAATACTAGCAATCCACCAAATAAAATGAGCTGAAAAGTATGCTGAATGCAACGGTTAACGAACACAAAATGAAGCACATCAGACTCCCCACACTTAACCCTTTACTCGTCCTCGATTAAATAAAGACAAGACAAAACATTAAGTGAAATATAGCGTGCAAGCATAAGTTAACCGAGGTATCCAACTTATCCCTAGATTACTCCGTTTCCCCCAAAAAGAGTACAAATCTCACAACTCTCACACTCCCCGAAGAACATAAGCAATCTAACCACCCAAAAAGTAGATGTGGAAAAAGGTAAGCCATGAAGATAGGTGTAAAGCTAGCTTACTTTCTCCAAAATGATCCCTAAAGCAATCCAAGAGTCGTCTCCCAAAAATAATCCACCAAGGAAATCCAAGAGCCGTCGACTTGGTTGTAAGATTGAGATAATTCATGATTTCCGACCTAGTTACAACCAAGGAGTCAAATGTATCGTCAACCTGGTTTTTTATTTTCTCTCAACTTCTCTCATTTTTCCTAGGAGCCCTTCAGGTTTTCATCATGGACATTTTTCCACATGGTCTCTCATTTCTGCCTAGGCTCATAAGCCTAGTAGGGCCTTACCTTTCATTTTTACGTAGGTCCTTCAACCTATATGGGATTTTACCAATGTTACCCAAGTTTCCCTTTCGGGTTTTCAACTTGTCTAGGTTTTTGTGTTTTTTTAATTCTTTTTTCAAATTTTTTTATGTATCACAAATTTCCCCAAAATGGGATTCAAACTACAAAAGATAAGACCAATCACAAAAAATACACCACAAATATCCTAAAATAACCTACCCCATACAAGTTTACCACCTAAAGAGATAGTGATAGAAAACATTCCAGGGTCGTCGCATTTCTCAGGAAAATTTTTATGGATCAAAATGGTGACTCTCCACATTTTTAAATGTCCTAACCTCTTAGTTGGCCTACTTATTTTCTTTGTACATGCAACTTTAAGAAAATTAGCATACGATGGCACATTTTCAATTAATTCCAAGATAAGGATGGTTACCTCGACCTTTTCAAAGAGTTTTTGAATGTTCGCATCATTGGTCACCACCTTTGGCTTTCCTCTCAAAGAATTTGGAAATGGAGGTAGAATGGTAGCTTGTGCCTCGCATGGTGGAAGCTCTTTGGAAGGTGCCTCCTTGACCACAATCTCTTTTTCTTTGAAGTGTGCCTTGGTAGCCTCCAATACCCTATCATCCTCTTGCATAACCCTCTTCTCGGACTCACGATCTTCCTTCCCGCTTCTCAACTTGAGTGCATTCACGTTCCTTGTATTGATCTCTGGTTGGGAAAGGAGTTTGCCGGACTCCTTGGCTTCAAGTCAGCTCACTAAGGTGGCATGTTTCCCGACTTGAACTTCAAGATTTTTTATACTCGAGAAATCTCTATTACCAAGGTCTTCAATCTCACACCTTGTCCTTTCCACGAAGACTTCATGTTTCTTGCCCAATTGACCGATGGCTTCTAAGATCTCTTCTCGATCCAACTTGTAGATCGAGGCATGATTGTTGGAAGAGCCTTCACCTCGAGGGTATGGTTTAGGAGGGGTTTATCCACCTTGGTATCCTTGAGGTTGGTTATCTTCCCTCCATCAGAAATTTGGGTAATCTAATACCTTGAGTTGAACGAGTTTGCATAGGGATCTAGCCTTGCATATCCTTGCTTCCCTCGAAACCCTAGTGATTGACCCCTAGCAAACTGTGGCCTCTCCTGGTTGTTGTACTCAACGACCTTCACTTCTTGCAAATCATCTACGACCTGGGGACATTCTTCAGAGTGATGGTTAAGGTTGCAAACTCCACACACTTTGACTAGATGCACTTTTCCTCACAAGAGCTCCTTTATCATAGAAGCAAGACTGGATGAACTTCTTGCAAGAGCTCCTTCATCATGAGCTCCTGTAAGGTATGATTGTCTTCCGCCATTGCTAGCGGTTATTCAACCAACACTGCTTGCCTTTGTTGAACTTCTTCCCTAGTTCTTCGTCTCCTTCTCCTCCGAGCCCCTGTGTTCTCAGTCAGGTAGTGTAAGATGCCTAGATTAGTGGCACGGGTGTTTACCATAAACTAGGGCTATTAATACCCTCCAGAATACAACACTAGTAAACAGATAAAAAGGTAACAAAAATAACTATCACAACCGCTCAACAACCAAGCTATCAACACAAAAAAAAGAAATTACTAACTACTCTACTAACAAGTTATGCTAATTGATAATTAAGCAGTATAGCATCTCGGCAGCAGCGCCAAAATTTGACCCGCCTCCACATGGGGTCGTTAATTGTAGCTAATTAACCCGAGCGGAGGCTTTCCCGCAGGAAAGGTCAAAGATGAAATTTATAGTTATGCACCCGTTCTCACTGATACGCTACCTAAAGGGTAGTTAGCGGTAAGCCCTGGGTTTGTTCACAGAGATGCACTACAAGAGACAACACCTATTACCTCGGTTATTCAGGGGGTTTTACCTTGGTTTTTCATCCAAAAAAAACTAAGGTAAATTTGGGCGGGGTAAAAAGGTAGTTTTTTTTACCTCAGTTTTTTGGAAAAATAACCGAGGAAAATACTGCAATGGCTGACAGGGCTACATAATATGTTGCAACGCCGGTAACCTATGGAGGTGGCCGACTGAACCAGAATCCCGCGACCTCGTTAGGATTGATGTTGCAAATTTCATCTGCGAAGTCGTTTGATCTTGTGGACAAAGTTGCCCATTCATATTACCGACCTCGCTATGTCATCTACTTTTTACTCCGGTTACAAACCGCAGTAATTATTATCTTTTACCTCAGTTTTATGTCAAAATAAATTGGGGGTAAATAAGTAATCACAGAGCCACCACCCAACCAATTAGCAACGTCGACTAGAAAATGCAACGTGGTCGATGGTGTGCGACATCGTTTGGATTAACATTGATTGGTCGACACATGTGTGATGATGATGTGGCATGTTGATACCATGACATTTTTTTTGTAAATTGACCTCGCTTGCGGCTGTGCGATGAACGAGTTGGTTACACGATGAATGTGTCAGTTACGCAATGAACCATGTATGTGTGACCTCGTATTAAACGATGTTGCTTTTATTAAGGCACCGTCGCTAATCTGTGATGACCATTTAGCGACATCATTCGAAAGTCGTGTGAGCAGAATGGTAAATTCTACACCGGCGACGTCGTTACATTTAATATAAACGGGAATACAAATTTTATTAAAAATGTGTTTCCGGCCTCAAACTCCATTTATAGGAAATGTAGCTACAATAAGCGTAATGCATACAGACAAGAAGGATACATGATACACCTTTGATGAACTTAAAAAGATACCAAAATTCTCACAAAATGAACTACACCATTGATACTCCAAAAGTAGACAGAGATCTATGTGAAGGTGTAAAAAAAAACCCTTGGAAAGTATCAATGGGGATTTTAGAGAATTATGCTAGCACAAAAAACTTAACCTAATAATAGTTCCTCATATATTGGATGAGCTAAGAAAATCCTTCAAATTTTTTACCATAATGAAAATTGCCCAATTTTTGCGTACTTCGTCCAAATGCTTAATGGCGTATGGCAGTTTGTCCTAGGGAAAATACTACAAGATGGAATAAACACCATATTAATACAAAGTTTGGGCTTAGTCCATTTCATTGTTTATTGAAACATAATGTGTGGATTTGAGTTACCTTTTCTAGGTCATATTGATTCTCATTCACATTCGCTACGAAGTCCTTCATAAAGCGCATGCAATATTAATCGCTTTGCCATTGGGACAATTATTTTTATGCTATTGATACACGCAATTTAATTAGGAACACAAAGAGATGTACTTATAGAAATAATTATGTCATGTTTTGTTTATATTTGAACTATAACCTTTAGGGATTTCCAATGGAATGCCTTGCAGGGGTTGATTATGTGATCCATCATCACCTTTTCAATTGCAAAGGAAATTGTATCCGGGGGCGTTTGATGTTATGGATCAAACCAGTACACCGTGCTTATGGGAATAACGAAGACGAAAACCATCCAATGATTGCTAGAAAAATGAAATTGTCATTAATTCATTGTAATCCAATGATTTTTAATTGAATCAAAACATTAGTTATTTTTTGTAAGGATGTAGAGTTGACTCAGTTCTCGTAATAAGGTGCAACGTAGTTGAATTACGGCTGGGGGACATTATTGAAATGGAATAATGCCTCAAAATCCTCCTTCCGAATGATTGGATTTGCCTTGTAACCCAAAGTACCGACTACATCCATGGTAATATTGTACGAAGATGAGAGAGGGTGAGTTTTCACAATCGCGGGGATATTCTTTAGAAACCCATCCTTGGAAGGACTGAATGGAGGTGCATTGTCTCTGGAGACATGGGATTTTGTAGGTTTTGGATCCCCACATGTATTTGAGGATTTGACCGGGCTACTAATGATTGCTTGGATCCATGTGAAAAAAATTAGAAAAATTATGTAAATAACTTGTGCATGTGCTCATAGTCGTATCGCCTAATTACTTTTTACTTTCTTGTGGGGCACCATCTTGTCCACAATAGAGACCAAATGAAAGGGCCATTCAAAAAACATTCCCACATCCTCGTTTAGTGCAGTTGCCTCTAGCTCTAGGATTGGAAGACCTATACCATTAACAAGGCTCTTTGTGAAATTGACCGACACGTTCTCCTTTGCGACCAGATTATGATGATGCAATCGTATAGATGTTTACAGTTTACCTTCCGCCACAACATGGCTCTCACCATCAACACGCTCGGCAAGAAGAATGCACAAGGAATTATACTTCAAAAAAAGAATTGCTATTTAAGAAAAAAGTTTAAAATAATTTGAATATGAAAAGTGTAATATATTCACATATACCTCTATGTTCCTTTGCATTGACTCTACTAACTTCGTTCTGAGTCGGTCAAATGCAAGAGGTGTTGTTGAAGTAAGAGAAGGTGGGGCAGGCCCATTACGACACTCCGGGTGTTCATGTGTTGAGGTTGTCAGAGAAGTAGCGCGAGGGGTCGTTGAGGTTGTTGGTTTAGAACTTGCAATGATTTTGTCCAATTTAAGTGGAATTTTCCTCCCACTCGATTCTTGCGAGACATAAGCCACTAGTTGGCTTAATGTGAATTTCAAACCATCAATCTCTCTTTGTTGACTGCTTGACAAAATATCAACCTTAGGTCGTCAAGGTTTAATAAAGATGTTCTTATGTGTAGCGAGTGTGCTGACAGCCCGAACCCTGCCTGAATGTTCTTCCATGTTAATCGCTACACCTAGTATGTCATTCTTTCCAACCCTATTGAATTCACCCGACTATTGTTTTCTTTTTAAGTCCTCCTAAAAATTACTAATAATCAAACTCATATAATAGGTCAAAATTATCTCGAATAATTTCACATACATTAATTCAGCTGAAATGTTAGCAAACTCACAATTTGTTCGGCAACCACCTCCGCTTCTTCGGCATGTAACTTACGTTCCTTCTTCCCTCGCTTTTTACATCCTTTCAACCATTTTTCAAATTGGGGAACCTCATCCGGTGTGGGATATTTCGTAGAAATCCTTGCCTCATCATCCGCCATCCACTGCTCTAATTTATCAAACACTCTTGCCTTGAACATTTTCTCCATGATAATTCTCATGACTAGTGCATAGCCACCTCGACTCATGGTATGTCGCATCTTGTTTCCTTCTGCAACCTCAACATGTTTAGCTCTAAGACCCTATAAAATAATTCATTCAAGTCATTGTCCTAATGTAATGAATTAAACAAATAAAGAGGTGAAATTGTATAACAATTCCCCTGTAGCTGTGTGACATCGTTCATGGCCGGTTGGTAATTCGCAGCTTACGAATGGACAATTTGTGACACTGATATAATCATCAATAGAAGACAGTGCCTAATATTTGATGTCACATGATGTTGCAAATCACTCTGTACAGACGGACCATAGTCTAATGGGTACTGTGCGAAGTTGCAAAACCAGATCCTAGTACTTATAATTAGGAAAACAGGGACCTCAACAACAATAAAGAGTTGACAGTCACTAACCACATTCATAACTGTTGTTTTAATTGTAATAAAGTCATGCATAAGTTCATCTAATCATCAAGAAATGACTTTTTTTTACAAATATAATTATGTATCCACTATGTATAAACCTCAAACCATGTAAATGTTAATCTCCACTGATGCTTTGTCCGCCAATTTTCTCGCAACAAAACCCTTCCAGCTAGAGTCACTTATGAACGGATGTTTAATCCTTGGGTTTAAATGTTTCTTCTTCCTGAAAATGTAATCCCTTGCAAATTTGTCTTTGAAATCTCTCCATCGCTCGCCAAAGCGGCGTATTGTTCTTGTCTTCAATTTTTCCATGTTTTCACAATCAATTTCAAATGCCAATTCTAGGGCCTGCCACAACATTTCCTTGTAAGCTACATCGACCCAAGTCCAAGACTCGTAGAAGAAAATGTCAACCTTTGTCCTAGTTATCAATCCTAGGTAACTAGACCACCAATTTCTATTCTCGCCTAACACATTTCCTATGTGGTTAAATTGCATTGGACATTTCATACCTTTTTCCACCACGTCCATTAATTCCTTGCAAATAGCCCTATCCCGACCTTTCTTACGTCTTTTCGAACCATTTTGATCTCTAGTTCCTTTGGGCCACTTCCTCTTGTCATGGATTACCACACCACGACCTAAAAAGAAAGGCAATAAATCACACTATATACAACTTCGATGAAGATGATCTCCATTTGATTAAAACAAATGAAATAAATAAAGTATTTCATGTCATTTCCATATTGAATAACCACCACTTGGAAACTTCAACAAGTGGTACACACAATACACATTCAAAAATGGAATCTTTAAAGTAACCACACACAATCCTTCATGTATTGGCCATATCACAAAATAGATGATACATAAAACACAAAATAATAGCAAAACCTCATTCAACATTCAATGTCAATGAATGTAAAATTCATAATATGATCATGTTTGTATGGTATGAAAGATTAAACCTTACCACAATTTTGATTCATGGAATCCCCAACTTTGGTGACCTCCACACCCCCAACTTTGGTGACATCCATTAAGAATCTAATAGGGAGATGGATATGATTTTTTTGTGGTTGTTTTCTAGGAGGATAAAGGAGTTGAGGAAGATGAAATTTTGTTCTTAGAGGATGGAGGGCACCATTTAAGGCAATAAATGCTCTTTCAAAGATTTCGGGTCTTTTTTTTGGCTAAGTATGACACATACTTGAATTCTCCTGCCACTCAATCGACGTCGCGTGGTATATGGGACTCCCAGTGTGTGTTCATTTTAGGTCTTCATCTATTGGGTCAAAAGCGGCCCATAAGGCCCATCTTGTATGAATGTCCGAATTCGCAATATATTCGTTCACGATTCGACTAATACGATGTTTGTGTGACATTGATATCTTTGTTGATTGGAATTCATATATTGGGCCTATTTGGGAACCAAATCACAGTTAGGAACGACATCAGTGTGTCTTCGTGTTGTCCTCGTCAAATGCGAGGTTATCAGCGACGTCGACAACAAGGGTATGTCTACCAATTCCAAAATTAAGTATAATATAGAAATCAATATCTTTTCTTCAATAGTCATACCCGACGTTATTAGAGGAGTATTAATACATATTTTTTGGAATAAAATGATGATTTCCAAATAAAATTTGGCCGTCAGGTAAAGTAAACCCTCAGATCAGCGTCATCATATACAAATACAAGTAGATGTCAGTTGTAACAATTTTAAAGAGTAATCTTGTTATGCATTGAGAAAGGACCTAAAGTATTACTAAAGAAACTGTACGAACATGTTTGATGATTATGAAGGGTAATCCAGTATAACGTATCACATTTGGTGCCATTGTTCATTGAACCATGTTAGAGGATTAACAGCCTGAAAAAGAAACGTTATTCATAAGTCTTCAAGATTATATACAACTTAATCTAGTGCAACGTATCACAATTATAAGGGGTAATCTAGTACAATGTATCACTTTTAGGTCTCGGTTAGGGCTTGTTACATATAATTTTACACATGACTGTAATGTTAGTTATACTTATTGAACGGGGAATTATCGATATCAATACAAACACTCAATCCTCTTAGACATCTAATGTTTTGGACAATGATTGTTCATTTATTGCGTTTATGTGAGGTGTGGCTTAGCAAACTTGTAATGAACCACAAGATGTTAGTCATAGTAATTACAATGGTTTCTCTCATTTTCCTCATGAATAGTGACGGGCGGGTGGTCGTCGCACCCGCCGTGCAAAAGATAATTTATAAGCCCTCAATGCTTACTTTCTACAACTAGGTAGATAGTGGCAAATCGGGGTCGTCCAAAGAGAAGAGGGATCTTCCTAAGCGTCTAAGCACACAATGGTTGATACTAGGCTAGGAGTAACTATATTTACACACACATAAAAGCAAGTAAAAGGGGGGGGGGGGTTGGTTGGTTGGTTTCCTAAATTAACAAAGATAAAAAGACACGATAACTAGCAAGGTCAAGTGACTATGCTAATCATCAAACGAAACTAAAGAAAAGGGGTTTTAAACTACAAAGATAAAATGCCTTGGGGGCAACGGATATCCACTTCCACATCTAATGTAGTTCATCGAATCATTCACACATTCCATCATACAGCATTCAGGACCCAACACTCACGCACCCATCTAGCAAGTACCACAACACACACATCACAAGGAGTTCTAAGTTCATGCTCATAGATCTTCATGCAAAGGTGCTACGGAATTCGTCACGTTCCTACGCCTGAACAATTCAACCACACAAGCACTACCTATGCTCAAACAACTCATGGCACACATGCAGTGAAACACACTGTCAAGAATACATAAACGCCAAATAACAAATGCTTCAAGAATGAATTTAAATCATCTATTCAGTACTTCAACTACTTGTCGTGGAGACTAAACTCCTATCCTTCTTAGTTCGTAGTTTGCGAGAGTGAGTTCGACATCTCTCGTCAAACCTCACCAATGACTCCCGAGTCGCGACCACGACTCAAGGTGTCATTGGTGGCATTTAGCACGAAGGACCAACAAGCTTGGCAATGCCTATGACCACTACACCGTGACTAAGCATTAAACCAATTCATGCAATTACACGAGATTGGATGAACGTGCAACGCACATTCATCCACGAGCATATGACTCTCTCATTTGCTACACAAAACAAACATGACGAAGAGTTCGACATCAATCACATTCGTCTAGCACATTGTCAACACACTAACACAATCAAAAGCTCTAATTCACACTCATACATTCCTAACAAGAACAGGGGGGAAATTAACCCAAATCCCCCAAACCCTAGCTAGCAATTCATACAAGCATTCATATCCTCAAGCTCCCAACAACATCAATGGAATTAACAATTAACATTCAAAGCACAATAAAAGCACAATAGCAAAAACACCAAATAGATAGATAGAAATGGTTCTCAATACATAGAAGTGGAAGCTTCAATCCATAGCTCCCAAGTACAAGAACTACTCTAGAACAACAAAAGACATAATTAAACTAAGAGAAAGCTAAGAAAAGAAAGAAGAGAAAAACCTAGAATTGGAGCCCTAAAACTAGAGAGAAAAACGGGCTGGAAAAGCTGGAGAAGAAGAGGAAAGAGAGTAGTATTTATAGTGCAAAGAAGATAAAGTTGATTTCTGGCCGCCTGTTGGTCGTGACTCGCGACGAGTTCGTCGCGACTTGCGACGGTCTTGGTCGCGACTCGCGATGGTGTCGCGACGGGGTCGCGACGGGAGCCAGAGTTTTGCATTGTTTCTTTGTCTTCTTCATAGCCATCCCTCTCAATCTTCAAGTCTTCAACGGCTCCAAAAATGGTCTTCAACGGCCTCCGGTCTTCATGTCTTCGAAGTGAGTATCCAAAAGTCTTCGAAAGTATAGTCTTCAATGTCTTCCGGTCTTCGTTGCTTCCGTGTTCTTCCCTTGTCACACAAAATCCACTTAGAAGAGGTAAAAGAGTACAAAGTTGCTTTTGCCTCTCCTAAGTGAATTTCAAGGTAAAACACAAGCTCTCGATAATAAAAGAGCACAAAAGTGATCCTAAATACTACTAAATAATGCATCTAAAATGGACACATCAAACCTCCCCACACTTAAACCTTACTCGCCCTCGAGTAAGAAAAGATTCAAGCATACGGAGGAAATGGCATATCCACATCCTAAAACCCCTAAAATAACCACACAAAATGGACATATCAAACCTCCCCACACTTAGACCTTACTCGCCCTCGAGTAAGAAAAGAACCAAGCACACGGAGTAAATGATATATCCAAAACCTAAACTAATCCCCCAATCAAAGCCTCACAAAAACTCTCAATATCAAAAATCCCAAAATAAAAGCTCACATGAGAATTTTTTCACACACACATCCCCAATCCTAAATCTAACCAAACCTACCACTTATCAATTCACTACCCATAAAATATTTCATAGCCCAGAATTGATATTCCCAGAATCCAATGACACAAAATGAAGCTAAAACCATAGAGGAAGTTTTAAACACATGCTTCACCTAATGCCAATATATCAACCAAAATCCAATGACATAAAATGAAGCTAAAACCATATAAGAGTTTTAAACACATGCTTCACTAAATGCCAATATATCAACCAAAACGAAGTATAAAGAGATCAAGAATTTCATAACCATACTTCGTTTCCTAACCCACTAAGCTACCCAAACCCAAGAGGTCTATAAATGTTGAGCTACCCGATCCATCCGTGTGACAACCGCAACCTTATGACTCCAACGCCGGCAAATGAGTGAAATCATATCATTTTTCAATTTCTCTCAATTTCTCTCATTTTGCCTAGGAGCTCTTTCGAGTTTTCATCCTAGCCACACATCATGTTTCTTTAGCTCACATCTCACCTTTTTCCGCACATTTTAGCCTCTCATTTTTTCCTAGGCCGTCCTTTAAGGGTTTTCGACCTATCCGGGCCCCCAATGTTGCCTAAGTTGCCCTCTCGGGTTTTCAACTTAGCGGGTTTCATTTTCTTTTCTTTTCTTTTCTTTTTTTTAAATTTTCTTTTTCTTTTTCTTTTTCTATTTTTTTTCTTTTTCTCATGTTTTTCCAGTGAAAAGTAGCAAAAAGCATTCCAAAACAATCTAGCATGCATATGAGTCCTCTAACCCCTCCCCACACTTAAAACATTACATTGCCCCCAATGTAAACACGTAAGGCAAGAACAATAAAAATCAAGGTAAGGGGATAGAGTGACACCCGTGTCTCCGTAATTCGCCGGTGATATGGCGATATCCAAGTACTTGGATGGTCCCGAGATAGGTTTCGGAACCGGAAGGGTGAGCAAAGATGCCGTAGAAGAACTCACCCCTCGAGAAAAGCATTGTCTCCATGGCGCCGTTTGATCAAGACTACACCACGAAGAACACATTAAACTCACAAGTACATAAGGATATGTAATACTAGGTTTAGCATCAAGAGTTAATAACCATAGTATTTTCAAAGAACAACCAAATCACACCGAACCAACACTATAAGAATAATCATGAAAAATATCCAACATATATTGACATGTATACAGGCATCATTATAGGATATGCACTTACGATCACAATGATGTAGTTGGCATACTACAATCAACAAATGTACTATAAAGATGCAAGGATGTTCATAAGTCAACATGTGTAGGATGGTGGAGGAATGAGTGGGTATGTGGTGGTTCTTGGGAGTGTTGGGTGGAGAAGAAGGTAGGATCATGCAATGTTTAAAATCATTTGGAAACTTGGAAGCTTGGAAATTTGAAATCCGGGCTCAAAAAATTTTCAACATTTACTGAGCACGTCGCGACTCGCGATGAGGTTCGTCGCGACTCGCGATGAGCCTCGCGAAGTTATCGCGACTCGCGGAAAGTTGAGTCCGGAAGCTCAAAATTTTCTGAGCTCGTCGCGACTCGCGACGAAGTCATCGCGACTCGCGGAAAGGTGCTTCCGGAAGCTCAAAAATTTCTGAGCACGTCGCGACTCGCGACGAAGGGTGTCGCGACTCGCGACGAGCCTCGCGAAGTCATCGCAACTCGCGGAAAGTTGGCGCTGGGAGTGAATTTTGCTCCCCTGTTCGTCGCGACTCGCGACGAAGCCCATCGCGACTCGCGACGGCAGGGTATCCCAGGCTTAAATTTTTTTCATTTTCTTACCAACTGTCCAAGCTTTCTTCCCTCGTTCATTGATCTTGTTCCTTCATCTCCTTCATTGCAATGCGCTTCACTTTGCTACAAAATCACAGAAAAACAAGCCATAAAAAGAACAAAACAAAACAACAAAAACTAAGAAACACAAACTAAGAAACACAAACTAAGAAACAAAAACTAAAAGAAATGCCGAATTTATTTAACGTCGTCGGCACGACGAAGCTCCGTATGTTTAAGGTCGTCGGCACGACCCTAATGTTATCTGTAAGGTGAAGGCTTGAAGCTCTTCACCATGAGCATCCAAAATAAGAGAGGTGGGGGCACAAAACCTTCAAGAGGAAAGTCTTGTGGAGGTGGAGATGGTTCAAAGGGAATTAAGTGGTTAGGGAACTTGGGATAGTCTTTTGGCTCCTCTCTCGTTTCCCTCAAAACTTCCGAAAATATTAGAGTTGGTTCACTAGGTGGGAGAAGGGGTGACAATGCTAATGGATGTAGCACTATCACCTCTTCCTCCATTTTTCTATCCTCTACAACCAACTCCTCACCCCTTTCAAACTCAAAATCATTTTTATTGGTGACCTCACTCACCGAATCATCGAGTTCAAGTTGGGATGGTGTGTTTTCGGAATCACAAGCTTCCATGCGGGCCAATACCTCTAATATGTTCCTCACATGCCCCTCAATGGCCTCAACACTAGAGGAGAGCTGGGTATCCGGCTCCTCACTAGTAAAGGAGTTCAAGTTTGCTATGGTATTTAAGACATCCTCACGTGTCAAACTTGAACTTCCTTGTTGGGCTTGGTTTTGGGGTATGGTATAGGGTGGTGATGACCAACTAGGTTGCTCGTAATATTGGTTTTCCGGCTCATTCTCATACCACAAATCCGGACTACCACTCCATTCCGGATTGTAAGAGTTGTGGTATGGATAGCATTCATGAGCTTCTTGCCCTTGAAAACCAATATCTCCTACCTCTTGATAGCACTCTTCATAGTACCCATGGTTTTGGAAACCAAGGGTTCTTTCTCGGTCATCGTGCTGTTCCCACAACAAATGGCAAGATTCGGTAGGATGATCGGAATGACACATCCTACAAAACCTCGCTTGTTGAGCCTCTCTTCTCATCATGAGTTCCCTCAAGGTGAGACGCTCCATTAAGAAATTTTTTTATTTTTTATTTTTCAAAAGTTCGGAATCATAGTGCAAGGATTCTCGATAAAATAAATTACCAAGAACTCAAGCAATACCTACTCCGAACAAAAACAACCACCAAGTAGTGGAAAATAAAAACAACTAGCCAATACACAACCAAATACACCTAAATACTTAAGAATAAACGCCTCTTCCCCGGCAACGACGCCATTTTGATGGGCGGGCGGTCATCGCACCCGCCGTGCAAAAGATAATTTATAAGCCCTCAATGCTTACTTTCTACAACTAGGTAGATAGTGGCAAATCGGGGTCGTCCAAAGAGAAGAGGGATCTTCCTAAGCGTCTAAGCACACAATGGTTGATACTAGGCTAGGAGTAACTATATTTACACACACATAAAAGCAAGTAAAAGGGGGGGGTTGGTTGGTTGGTTTCCTAAATTAACAAAGATAAAAAGACACGATAACTAGCAAGGTCAAGTGACTATGCTAATCATCAAACGAAACTAAAGAAAAGGGATTTTAAACTACAAAGATAAAATGCCTTGGGGGCAACGGATATCCACTTCCACATCTAATGTAGTTCATCGAATCATTCACACATTCCATCATACAGCATTCAGGACCCAAAACTCACGCACCCATCTAGCAAGTACCACAACACACACATCACAAGGAGTTCTAAGTTCATGCTCATAGATCTTCATGCAAAGGTGCTACGGAATTTGTCACGTTCCTACACCTGAACAATTCAACCACACAAGCACTACCTATGCTCAAACAACTCATGGCACACATGCAGTGAAACACACCGTCAAGAATACATAAACGCCAAATAACAAATGCTTCAAGAATGAATTTAAATCATCTATTCAGTACTTCAACTACTTGTCGTGGAAACTAAACTCCTATCCTTCTTAGTTCGTAGTTTGCGAGAGTGAGTTCGACATCTCTCGTCAAACCTCACCAATGACTCCCGAGTCGCGACCACGACTCAAGGTGTCATTGGTGGCATTTAGCACGAAGGACCAACAAGCTTGGCAATGCCTATGACCACTACACCGTGACTAAGCATTAAACCAATTCATGCAATTACACGAGATTGGATGAACGTGCAACGCACATTCATCCACGAGCATATGACTCTCTCGTTTGCTACACAAAACAAACATGACGAAGAGTTCGACATCAATCACATTCGTCTAGCACATTGTCAACACACTAACACAATCAAAAGCTCTAATTCACACTCATACATTCCTAACAAGAACAGGGGGGAAATTAACCCAAATCCCCCAAACCCTAGCTAGCAATTCATACAAGCATTCATATCCTCAAGCTCCCAACAACATCAATGGAATCAACAATTAACATTCAAAGCACAATAAAAGCACAATAGCAAAAACACCAAATAGATAGATAGAAATGGTTCTCAATACATAGAAGTGGAAGCTTCAATCCATAGCTCCCAAGTACAAGAACTACTCTAGAACAACAAAAGACATAATTAAACTAAGAGAAAGCTAAGAAAAGAAAGAAGAGAAAAACCTAGAATTGGAGCCCTAAAACCAGAGAGAAAAACGGGCTGGAAAAGCTGGAGAAGAAGAGGAAAGAGAGTAGTATTTATAGTGCAAAGAAGATAAAGTTGATTTCTGGCCGCCCGTTGGTCACGACTCGCGACGAGTTCGTCGCGACTCGCGACGGTCTTGGTCGCGACTCGCGATGGTGTCGCGACGGGGTCGCGACGGGAGCCAGAGTTTTGCATTGTTTCTTTGTCTTCTTCATAGCCATCCCTCTCGATCTTCAAGTCTTCAACGGCTCCAAAAATGGTCTTCAACGGCCTTCGGTCTTCATGTCTTCGAAGTGAGTATCCAAAAGTCTTCGAAAGTATAGTCTTCAATGTCTTCCGGTCTTCGTTGCTTCCGTGTTCTTCCCTTGTCACACAAAATCCACTTAGAAGAGGTAAAAGAGTACAAAGTTGCTTTTGCCTCTCCTAAGTGAATTTCAAGGTAAAACACAAGCTCTCGATAATAAAAGAGCACAAAAGTGATCCTAAATACTACTAAATAATGCATCTAAAATGGACACATCAAATAGTCAAAGATATCGGGCGGTAATGTTTTGCCTTTGTGTTTAGGAAAAGACTATGACTGTAAAGAGTCTTGTAAAACTGATGCTATTCAAAACAACTAGATAGCACTTGTAACGATTGGTAATGCAGTACAACATATCACGATTGCAAAGGGTAATTCTGTACAATGTATAACATTTGGTACCATGTGAGACGTTTTAATACAGCGTAGCACATTTGGTACCTTAGTGTACCATGTTAGACGATTAACAATATTACTTCCTTAGTGCTTTTGGTACGAGCTTCGATCATGGACACTAACAATAGCAGGTCTAGGTTAATGAACAACTAGTTGAGATGAAATTGATGACCTCATTTATTTTTAATTTTTATATTAGTTTTATCATTATTGTGAGGAAAATTGCACTGAGCCTGGAATTTGGGCTAATGTTTAAAAGAATTTGGGCCAAAACATTAATCGGCCCAGTACAATTGCAAGGTCGCGATTGGCTCATCAAAATGTTGTTGTGACTGACGATGAAGCGAGCTCGTAGCCGTATATGGGTATTTGGCCAAGCCCACAATGTTTTGAAATTTGGGCCAGGGGTTTTATTTGTCACAAATCCTTTTTATGTGACCTCATGCACTATTCGTGCAGTGAATGACCAAGTCGAGAATCACTGCGACTTCACATACATGGTTAAACAACATCGTTATGTCAAAGTACTTAAAGGGGTAAGCTTTGTCTCATCGCATTCCATGAACTCAATGTCGTACATTCAAAAATTTCCCTCTCCATAAAACCACCACAAAACCACTGAATTCAATCGCCCAAACAGCCTCCTTAATAAAAATTGAAGGCCTTTCACTACTCCTTGTTCATCACTAGCCATCAACAACGCATGCGATTTCTACATTATCACCAAACCCCAGACAAGGTCAGAATTTTTAATTTTATCTATTTTTATGTGATTTAGGATAATGGTTAGAGTTTGTATATTTTTGTAATTTGTAGATTTAGTCCAATGTGGAAGCTTTATCTTACTTCTATGTGAATGGTTATATTTTAGGGCTACTTTAGTAGTGTATGATAATGTTCTTTGGTGCATGGATGACATTGGAGAGGGGGATTGGTATTGGGTAAAAGTTAGTTTTCTGCATATTTGCTTTGGTTTGATGGTGTTTTTAGCATTTCTCGTACTTGTTAGGAATTTTTGACCATTCGTGTGTATGTCGCTAAAAAGTCTATCTAACCGAACTCCTCTGTGAGGTCGTACATTCATACATTTTTTAATGTTGTTAAATGTGCGATCTCACAGTGGTTAATTGTGTCAGTCGAAATGTTATCAAAATTTTAACGATCTCGGTCATGATATGTGCTGCAACAACAAATCAATTTGAAGACATCACTAATTATTATTTCTAATGTTGTTCATCAGATGCCAGTTAAAAGCACAACAAAAGGTCCCAGGGAAAAGGGGCAGCGAGGCGGGCTCGTCTCGTGCGAAGAAGGCTAATACCCCTTCACCACCAACCTTTGATAAGAAAGGTTTTATCCTTAAGGAAAATGAGAAATGCTACACTGAAGTTATCAGCAAGAGGAGGCTGAAGGAGGCGAGGTGTATGAATCTGGGTGATGTGCAGCGGCTCCACCTTGTTGTATTCCTCGAGGCCTTCAAACCGTCATGGATGGAGGGGCTGATTTGCTTGGATAAGCCTACTTATGAGATCGAGGTCAGAGAGTTCTACTCAAATTTCACTTGTCTCATTACCAGGAAGTACAAAACTTGAGTTAACGATGTCGATATGGTATTGACAAGTGAGTTAGTCAATGACGCTATTGGGTGAACAGTTGGTAAGGATCTGGAAAACCTGGTTGAAAGACCCCAAGTCTACTGCCGTTACAATTGGCCTAACCGGGTGGCTGAGGATGATGAGCCAGGGGCCCTCGATCCCAATTAGATGGTTGAAATGTACTTCAATATGAAAGTGGGAAACATGACTTTCAATTTTAGAGAAACCAAGATTGATGTTCTCAACCTCAATGAGAAGATGAAGAACTACCTCATTTGCCACTGCCTGATACCGGCTGGCCATCCTTATGAGCCCACAATCAACGACTCTGTCCTCTAAATATGCGAGAACAAGATTGTTGACCTCTGTTACACCATCATCCAGGAGATGCACATGGTGGCTGAACTGAATAAGAGATGGACCCTCCCTTACGACAACGTGATAACTGCCCTCATGGAGAAATAGAGTGTTCCCATCTGGTTCGCTCAGAAGATCTCCTCCCCAAGATACTAGATGAGAACTATTTAGGCCAAAAGCATTGGCACTGAGAGGTGGATGAGTGGGTTGATTGCAACATATCCAAAGGTGATCTTGATCCGATAGCCGAACCTAAGCAAGAGGGAACTTAATCAGCAGCCGAAGCGAGGCATACTGTCCCATCCACTTTCGGTAAGAAAATTGGTCATATTTATTTTTTTCGTCATTAGAGTATATCAAGTAGCTAATTATAAGGTGTCAAGCCATTATTTTTGTAGCATCAGGGCTGAGACGCAGTGCCTGGAGCATCCTCCTGAAGGGCATGAAGAAGATGAAGGCTAATGCATTGCGTTTAGAGAGAAACCAACATAGGACGATGGTAGAGTTAGTGTGGCTGAGGGCCTGTCTTAACCCTAGAACTGCAGGAGGGGGGCTATTGGAAAATGAAGCTGAATTGGAGGCCGAGAACCCAGATATAGATGCACTGGAAACTGATGATGATGAGACAGGTTCCAGCTCCGGGTTGGGGTCTAGCAAAAATGAAGGGGAAAACACTTAGGGCAGTAGTGAGACTGAGACGGAGGATGAATTGGTACCCAAGATGCACGGTAAGGAGAATTGATTTGATGTGAGGTTATGGTTTGTTGGATGGTGAGTTGAGTTTTATTAGTGGTGTGTAATATGCTGGAGATTGATTATGTTAGCGATTGAACGCTAAAACTTTTTTATTTATCAATTTGCGTATGGTACAATAAATTAATACATCATGTTTGGTGTTTTATCTATATTTTTGCTACACTCTGTTGTTGAATAGGCTGTTGTGAACTTAAAATGTTTTCCTTGTAGGTTTTACATTCATGTTTAGGATATTTTATCTCTAAATTCATGAATTGGAGTTATGTAGCGTGCGATGTCCCAGGCATGCCTTAAAACGCTACTCGGTTGACATGAAATCCTGTAGACATGTATGCAACCTCACATGATTTAATGGGTTTTGTGGATTTTCTTACTGTCTTCCATCGAATACCTTATCGATGATGTAACTGACATCGTAAAATCCACTTTTAATCTCTAATGTGGCCCATATGCAAGGTCGCACAAAACAGTCCATCCATACCAATTCGTCTTACGACAAAGGGTGCGATGTCAGGTAGTACATCCTCAGAACTAACACTAATGTGATTGGATTCAAAATGGGTAGGCCAAATGGTTATCAATTATACATCGTTATTATATCCTTTGCAAGTTTATAATCAATAGATAGTGCAATAATGCAATGTTAATTAGAACCTACAAAATGGGTACAAATTTATGTCTTCTTTTTCCGCTTCTACTTCAATTTTGGATGCCGTTCAATCCAAACACCCTCCTCGTGGTCTCTCCTAAATGCTAGCTCCACACCAATTATCTTTTCCTGGCTGACATCACTGCGAATTGGTGGTGTATGTGGAATAATATCTGACAATGAGGATTCACTAACCTCCCCCACAAATTGTCTTTTCTCTTCAATGATACTCTAATTTACAAGAATCGCAAGGATCATCTATATAGAACATATGTATAGCCTGTGATACAAGGATGTATAGATCACCAGTAGAATGTGTCTTGTTCAAGTTGACGACTTTAAAACCTAGCTCATCAATCGATACACCTGCATTGTTATCTACCCATTTGTATTTGAAAATTGGGACCCTGAAACTTTTTTAAACTAGCTCTCAAATTTCTTCAATCACACCATAGTACGGCATGTTCTCGTACAATGGATTCTTATCCTTTGAGCTGTTGACATGTAATGCTTCCGCAGCTATGCTAACACCATTATTTTGTCTTGACGCATGTGTCCCATTCAAGGGTTGAGAAGGTAAACCTATTCATATCATAGCCAGTGAAAGAAATCGTAATAGTACAAGGCATGAAGGCTAACCAATTCAAGGTTTCAACTTGACTTCTCCAACTACAGTTTTCCGTAACCAATCACTGAAGGTGTAATTGTGTTCAGAAAGTACTTGCTTCTCTGACAAACCAGGGTGCCCCTCTTTGATAGAAACCATGTGTATATCCACGTAGGGGCAAACCACAGATGAATTGCAGAAGACATATAAGTGTACTTTCATCAAATTTTCATGGGTTAATACCCTGGTTGTTCTTTTTCGAAAACCTTTTCCCCTCACTCTATCGCCATGGCACAATTTTTGTATGCCAACCGAATTTTCATTTAGAAAGAATTCCATGCAGTATTCTGCCTCATCGGTCTCATACCTCTAGACTATACTAGCATCCAAGTGAAAATGAATTTTCAAATAACCCTTGAATATCTTTATATATATCTTGAACAGATACATCCATCGAAGGTAAGTAGGACCACAAATCAAAATTTCACGTACAATGTGAACCAAAAAGTGCACCATTATGTCAAAAAATGAAGGGGGGAAATACATCTCCCGCTCACACTACAATTTATCCCCAAACTATAGAAACTAATCCATAGATATGGAATTAAAATATGGATTTGAATTTCACATCTAGAATGAAAGAGAAAATAAAAGGAAACAAAACAAAAGGAGAGAGTGTTTTTCTCTCTAAAGTTGCTCTCCTAATAGCCTAAGAATGAAATTTAAACTATCTACTCCACTTTGTACATGTTTAACCTAGTAGACTAAGGCTATATTTATAGGAGAAGGGGATTGGGCCTTAAAATAGGCTAAAAATGACTAAACCCTAGTTTAGCCGCCGCCTGGCGTTGGCTGTCGTGGATTGCGCAGTTCGTGCCATGTACTTGTCAGGACTGCAGGATCTGGCGCGGGCTGTGCTTCTTCAGCTAGTGCGAGTTGTTGGATCTAGCATGTGCCACGTTTCTTCCTCTTGCGTGGACCGTGGCCGTTAACACTGTCCGACATTTGCAGGCTAGATTTTGGAGCTTCTGAACCGCGGGGCGCATGTCTTGGCACAGGCAATCGTCTGGAGCATAGGTCTGCTTAGAAACTTGGCATATGGCACAGTCTTAAGCGTGGACCATCGGCTGGGCTTGGCATCTTAGACATTAAACAGTACAGTCCATCGTAAATGGGATAGTCCATGCCCATAATTAGCCAATTGTGAGCGGAGTCTTAAACTCCTGCACGCATGCCGTGAGATATTGTGCAGGCCGCGCCATTGCCTCGTGTTGGACAGTGTTGGTGTGGGACAATTCCTTTGGCGCTGGTCGTTGGTGCTTAACTATGAACGACCTGCACTGACCCGTGGTACCTTGGCCGGCTGAACTTGTTTCCTTTCCTACGGGTGAACCATTAGTCTGATTTTAGAGTTCTAGTAGTGCTCAAGAAAAAAAATCCAATGCAATCAGCCTTGAAGGATAATTCTTCTAGGATCATTCTCAGAACTTGGCTCAGCTAGGCTTACGAGCCTAGGCAAAAATAAGAGGCCGTGTGGAAAAAAGTGAGAAGTGAGTACCCTTTGTGTGTTAAAGCTAGGATGAAAACCCGAAAGGGCTCCTGGGAAAAATGAGAGAAATTGAGAGAAAAAAAAACTAGGTTGATGATTTGCCTCCACACAGGCTTGCTAATTAAAGCTAGTTAACCCGAGTAGAGGACTTATGAGAGGGCCAAAGATAGGATTTATATTCAACACCCAACTCACTTCTACGCTACCGATAGGGTAGTTAGAAGTAAGCCCTAGGTATATGTCCACAAAGATGCTTGGGCTCAAGTATCAACTAAAAAAATAACCACGTATAGTTCGTCAATGTGTACGAGTGATAGGAATAGTTAGTAAAGCAAACAAATGGGGGGTTGGTTTTTCAAATTAACAACTACTAAACATGAAAGTAAAAAGCCAAGTAATCTATTTAACTAAGAACTTGGAGAATCATTGTGAGACATGGATTATTTAATGCTTCAATCCTCGATTCATTCATGTGTAAGATTTAGAAAAACCTAATAGAGTTTTCATAACACGTGATGTGGCTAATGGCATACACTTACGCGTACCTGTCACGTTGGGTGCGCTCACAACCCTCCATCAACACCACCATCGTAATTAGGGGATTACAACAAGATTCAATTATTGCTGTAGGTATGTGTCTCTCTCGTGCGATTACTTCCTGGGCTTCCACCACAAATGCACTACTTGCCCCGGTCCTATCAATTAGGCCAAGGGGTTGTTGGCACCTTATCTATGATACAAGGGCCTCATACAACCCTAGCTTGCTACTTTTTCACTATCTCTACCCGCAACCTATTGGAAACCTTGACGTAATAAGCTAAGACTGGTGCGATGGAAAATAAGTCAGAGTAATACTCGGGTCTCCCGTGCACACACTCAAGCAGATGGAACGTAGTCCCTTACCCATTCTAACATCCAGGTTTCTCTTCCCAAGGGGGTATAAATATTTGTACCATACATGAATATAGCCCAATGTGTGTGCCAATATGGTGTACTATTCATGCATTTCAAATATTCACGAACAATCACAATAATATCATGAACACAAAATTAGGATGAACTATAGAATCTCACAAAACAAATATTAGTTCATGCGCTAAAGTTTATCCCCAAGCTATGGAAACTACTCCATAGATATGGAATTCAAATATTGATTTGAATTCCACATCTAGGATGAAAGAAAAAAAAAGGAAAGAAAAAAAAAGGAAAGAAAAAAAAAGGAAAGAGTGTTTCTCTCTCTAAAGTTGCTCTCCTAATAGCCTAAGAATGAAATTTAAACTACCTACTCTAATTTTTACATGTTTAACCTAGTAGAAGAAGGCTATATTTATAGGAGAAGGGGATTGGACCTAAAAATAGGCCCAAAACAGGCCAAAAGTGACTAAACCCTAGTTCAGTCACCGTCCGACATGGATAGCGTGATCCGCGCTATTTACTTGTCATAGGCTGCAGGATTCAGTGCGGGCTATGCTCCTTTATCAGTTAAGGGATGCTGGATGTGGTGCCGCCAGCGTTGCTTTGTCTTGCATGCACCATGGCCGTTGACACATGTCACCATCTGTAGGTTGGATTCTGGAACTTCTAAAAAATGGGGAGCGGGTCTTAGCGCAAGCTGTTGTTTGGAGGATCGGTCTACTTAGAAACTTGGCGTGGGGCATGGCCTTGATCGCGAGCCATGGGCTAGTATTTGGATCTTGGACTTGGAACGGTGCAGGCCCTCATGAATGAGACAATCCACGCCCATACCTATCTGATTTTAAGCGAAGTGTTGAACTCGCGTACGCGGGCATTCGCTTCATTTGGCACTGGATGCGTCGCTTCGTCTTGTGCGGACCAAAGCCATTGTCGTGGGCCAATGTTTGTAGGTTGGAGTTTGGAACTTCTGAACCGCAGGGCGCGGGTCTTGGTGTGGGCCATCATCTGGAGCATCTTGGTGCAGGGCATGGTCTTGAGCATGGGCTGCTGGTTGGTCTTGGCATCTTGGACTTGGAACGATGCAAGCCATCGTGAATGGGACAGTCCGCACCCATACTTATCCAATTTTGAGCGAAGTATTGAACTCGTGCGCGCGGTCTGTGAGATATGGCACTGGCCATGTTTCCTTGTGCTGGACACTGTTGGCACGAGCCATTGGTGCCTAACTATGAACGGCCCGTGCCTACCCGTTGTACCTTGGCCAGCTGAACTTGTTTCCTTTGCCACGGGTGAGACGTTAGTCCAATTTTGCATTTCTAGTAGTTAATTTTGTAGTTCTCGAGAAGAAAAATCCAATGAATTAAGCCTTGAATGCTAATTATTCTCGGATAGTTCTCAGATTTTGGCACAACTCATCAGACCATGATTTCCCGTTTCTTCATTGACCGCTATGATCTCCGTTGCTGCCTATCTTTGACTCCAATCTCCTTCTACCACACATTAATGTTCTTGGCCTTCGTTTACTACCATTCTAGAGGTGAATGACCTTCGATCTCTTCTACCATTCTTGCTAACGACCTTCAATATCTTCTACCGCTCTTACGAACGGCCTTCTTATAAAATGTAACCAAAACGTACCCACGGGCTACCCACTAAAGATGATCAAATGGAAGATTTAATAGTCTGTGGTTACAAGATGTCCATTAGTACTAATTAAGTTTACAAAATGCATGATTTGACAAGAAAACCACACATGGCCGTCTAAACCCCTTGTAACGTAAACTCAACTAATACTAGCAATCCACCAAATAAAACATGCTAAAAACTATGCTGAATACAAAAGTTAATTCACATAAAATGAAACACATCAATACTTCTGCAGAAGAGCAGTTCTGTTTGATAATTTATGCAGGAAGTCTTAAAATATATATCGGTATAGTTGGTGTATCGGTGCAGTTGGGGAAAATGGTGGGAAATGTTACGGCACCGGTATTTGTACCAGTGTGTTAATCTTAACATCCAAAAACCAAGGAAATTGGATGAAAACTAGCACGGATTGAATATATTACATGTTTATACTAGTGTTGAATTAAAAAAAATGTGGGAAATCATACTGCACCGGTATTAGTACCAGTGCATTTTTGTAAATAGCAAAAAAGCATAGGAAATGGGAGAAATATATACACCGCTTTATAAATTTTGTTTTAGAACCAATTCTTTTACCAGTGCTAATATGTCAGTTACACTTTTTGCACCAGTATTAGTTATTCGTACCGATGCTATTGATGCATTAAATGCTCACCTAGAACATTTTTTATCAAGTATAAAAAGCTTGGTGGATGTTTGTTGAGCTCAATAATGGAAATTTTGGGATGAAGAAGACATTGAATGCTCATAAATAAATTCCTACTATTCCTTCTGCAGCTGCTATCATATCTCGCATTGTTCGTGCTGCTATCATATCTCGCCGGTCTTCCTACTCTTTCTTCTGCAACTAAACTGAAGAAGTGCGCGATCGAATACTTTCAAGATATTCCCTTTAATTCCTCCAATTATGAGAATTGCCATCCTGAGCATACTTCTAATCCTAATGCTGATGTAAACCTTGGGGGTGATTTGAACGGAAAAGCTCCTGTTCATTCTTTGAGCAAGGAGGATGTTGCCATTGTTGCCCACATTATTCCATCACAGTGCTATATACTTAAGACATTTTCTTTATTTATGTAATTAATGACAATGTTCCTAAGTATGTTTGTATTATTTGTAAGATTGGTGACTGATATGATCATTATATTTTCCTTTTAAAATTTTACCGATCTCTTTATATTTATTTACTTGCAGGCCTTTGATATTATGGTTGATCTAAATTTTTTGAAAAGTGTTGATTATCTAGGATATTATGTTCGTTTTCCTTGACACAATGGATTTTCATCATTATCTGAATGTTTCTCTATTAAACTGATTGAAGTGACCAAACTCATATCAAAAGAATATTCTCAACTTAATTTTTTGATCGCCTAACTCTTGTGGAGTCCATTCCATTGCATATTGGTTGGGAAGCTCCTACGTGCTTGTCGACTCCATTTTCCTCCTCAGCCTGTCCTTACAGTAAGTTTATACTGATGGCTATGGTGTTGAGTCACTTGGAAAAGATATCCTTCATGGTTTGGTTAACCTTGAATCCGCAGCTGTGTATCTTTGTTCGCTTAACCTTCCTATTTGTGTTCAAGAATGGGCACTGTGTTTGGGCATTAATTTGAAGTACATGTTGTTGGGTGTTAATGACCTCGAAGAGAAGTGGGACATGACTGTGAAGGAGACTCGGGATGCTATTCGTGATCTGCAAAGGATTTGCAACGAGCAGAATGGTCTTATCTATCGGCAACAGTTGAATATAGGGAAAATGCTTCGCCAACAGGAGAAGACCAGAAATTATGTTGCAAATAAGACTCGTGAAGTCAAAAAAAATAGCAATTATTGACAAGCAGTGTACTCGTATTGACCATTTGTACGATCAATTGAATAAAAAGTAGGATGATTGCGATCACCTCTCAACCTCTACTATTGGTTGACAGTCTAAGTTTGACGAGCACTTTGCTATTAACACACAGTTGCAAAGTGACAATGAGAGGCTCCATGCTGAGTGCAACCATCTTGATAAGTCTGTTCATCAACTTCAGCGGGCTTGTGTTGATTACAAAGACAAAATTCAAGCCCTCTCATCGTCATCTCGAAGGGTTACTGGTTATGTAGATATTACAATGGAGTTTGGTGGGCAGAGGATTAACTTGTTCGAGGTTGTTCGAACACATGTTCGGTCCCTAGAAAAGGAGATACATAATTTGATGGCCGAGATGAAAAAGTATGAAGAAACCATCAATGTTATGAGTATTCAATTGGATCGCAAGAAGTTTGGCCCCATCACTGAATTCAAGGCATATTATACTAGATATCTTGGACATATGGAGCGAAGAGGTTTTATATGCCATCCTGCTTATTTACAAATGAAATGGCGTTACAAGCATATGGTTAGTGAAGAGTATGCTGCTGAAGAAAATTGGCGTAGGGCTGAGCATTCTCATCGTGACATCAAGCATGGTCGTCATTGTGCGGGTTCGCATTCTTCTGGATTATCATGAGCCTCTAGACCTAGGTAGATCTGTTGTATTACGCTACCCAGATTTTCTTGCGATGCTTCAAATAATTTTGATGTGACCTTGTAGACTTGGGTCTTCATTATCAATTAATAAAACATATTCATTTAATCTTTATGGAGTTTATTTCTTGCTGGTTGTATAAACATGTATGATTGAGTTTGCGAAGTTGCAAGATTTGTGGCTTGCCCTTTTCTTGCTATCTTGGTTTGCAAGAAAAGGGCATAACGAAGCTGTAAGATGTATCGACAACTTTTGTTTTTTGGCCATGCAAGATCCATTGCTTGCTTGTGACACTAATATGAGCAGATTTTCTCTTGTGCAAGATCAATTGCTTGCAATGGCGGGGTTTGCGAAGTTGCAATATCCAAAGCTTTCAAGTGTTAGTAGTGCGAAAGAGCTATAGCTTGCAATTGTATGGTTCGCAAAGTTGTAAGATCTAAAGCTTGTAAGTTTCGGTAGTTGTGCAAGATCTATAGCTTGAAAGTGTATGATTTGTTTAGTTTCAAGGTTTATAGCTTGTTGTTCGCTAGATTTTGTCCACTTGTAAAGTCTGAGTGTTTTGATGGCAATATGTTATGAATAAACTATCTTCTAACATTTGCAAGTAAAGAACTAAAAATGTAATCGTGCTCCAGCAAGGTGGTTTTTTGTATTAATAATGTACTACCACGATAATGTCTCGTTGGGAACAATGAAACGAAATGACTAATGATGATCTCCTGGTTTATGTACAAGTAGATAATTGCTATTCTTCACCTCCAATCTAGACATAAAACCTTCTCAAGTTAACCACATGCCAGGTGTTGGGAACGCTGGTGCCATCTAACCTTTCCAGTTCCTAACTGTTGGATATGTGGGCCTTTGTCACCCTGTAAGGTCCTTCCCACTACGGGCATAGCTTTCCTCGTTCTTTTTCCAGGCTAGCCTCGTTCTTTCTCAGCACTAGATCACCATTATAAAACCGTGTTTCTTTCACCTTATGATTGTAAACTTTAGCTATTCTTTCCTTATAATTAGCTTCTGTGATCGTTGCCAAATTTATTTTCTCTTCTAGTTCATCCAAATCTAACTTCATCTTATCCAGATGATCTTTCTCCCTGCAATCGCATACTCGAAGGCTTGAATTACCAATTTCCACTGGTATAACTGCTTTGTGACCGTAAACCAGACTATATGGTGTCTTCCCCATTGGTTCTCGAACAGTTGTTCTATATGACCATAGGGTGTTTGGTAATTCATCTACCCATCCAGTTTTCTTTCCTTCCATTCGCTTCTGTATTCCTTGGATGATTTTCAAGTACGTGACCTCCATTTTCCCATTGGGTTTAGGGTGTGCTACAGAGGTAAACATCTAGAGAATCCCGAGCTTCGAACACCAATCAGTAAATACATCACTAGTGAACTGTGTACCATTGTCCGTGACAATGTTATGTGGCACCTCAAAGCGACATACTATGTCCTGCCACAAAAATTTCCTAGCAATTTTAGCTCTGACTCATCTAATGGTTTCGCCTCCACCCACTTTCTTAAGTAGTCGATTGCTACGACTAGAAATTTGGCGTTGCTCTTTCCCTTTGGGAATGGTCCAACTAAGTCAAATCCCCATTTATCAAACGACCAAGCTCCATATACTCCTCTCAAAGCTACTTGTGGCTTATGCGACAACGAAGCATTGATTTGGCAACTCCTACGCTTGAGCACGAAGTTGTGCGCATTGTTTAACATCGTCGGCCAGTAGTATCCAGCTCGGATGATCTTCTTTGCTATTGTTCTATCTCCCTGATGCATTCCACACAACCCTTCATAAACTTCTTTTAAAATTTCCTTTCCATGTGCTGGTTCTAATATTTTTATCCATGGGGATAGAAAACCCTTCTTGTACCGTGGAAATACATTCGCAGTCTTCGTGCTAAGTACCAAAGCCAGAGTTAATTTCTCAACTGGCATGTAAGCTTTCTCTACACTCTGCAATATTATGCTAATATAATAGACTGGTACTTTTTTTGGTCTTCAAGGAAAATTAAAACAGAGTAAAATGTGTTCTACGAGATTTCCAAGTATAAGTATAACATTTCTCCAGGGGTAGGTGACTTTAGCGTTGGCATTGCTAGAAGCCATTCCTTTAAACCATCATATGCTATTTGACATTCTTCCCTTCAGCTAAACTTCTTGGCCTTTCTTAGAACTTCAAAGAGTGGAAAGTGCTTCTCTGCCGTCTTTGAGACGAACTTGCTAAACGCTGCCAACGACCCCGTTAGAATTTGTACTTGTTTGAAAGTGTACGACTGGGGAAGATTGACTATAGCTTGGACTTTCTCTGGGTTGGCCTCGATAAACTTTGAGGACACCCTGTATCCTAAAATTTTCCTGCGACCACTCCAAATACACATTTGTTGGGGTTGAGCTTCATCCCCATGGCACGTAATGTGTCTAAAGTTTCTTGTAAATCTTCAGTGAAGCCATCCACCTTCATGCTCTTAATAACCATGTGATCGACATATAACTCGAAATTTTGCCCTATTTTATTATGAAACTTGTTATCAACTACTCTCTGGAATGTTTCCCCCACATTTTTTAGGTGTCTTCACGTAAAATAATGTCCCAAAGCTTGTTATAAAAGCTATTTTCTTTGCATTCTCCAGATTCATCAGTATTTGGTGGCATGTACCCTAAAATCACTTCAACTAGTTGATCGATTTTTGACAAACTATAACAATCCTTTAGCACCCTTTATTCAGATCTGTAAAGTAAATGCACATTCTTAAGCCTGCGTACGAATTCTTTACCATGGCTTGGTTCGCTAGCCACTTTGGGTATATGATCTCCTTTAATATACCAGCTTGAAGCCGTGCTGTAATTTCTTCTTCGATCACTTTCTGCATATCGCTAACGAAGCAACGATGCTTTTGTTTAACTAGTTTGACCTCGTCGCTAATATTCAAGGAGTGGGTAGTGATGTTTGGGTCCACTTCTTCCATGTTCTGAACGCTCCATACAAAAGTTTCTTTGTGGCTTCACATAATTTCTATAACTTTCAATTTTCCTCATTTGGAAGGTGTTTTCCTACCCTTACACACTTTGAGATATCTTCGTCATCCAGGCTGACTAGCTCCGTTTCTTCTCCTAGACCTACTGCTGATTCTGGCTGATCCAACGATCCACCCTTTGAGATTGTGTTAACCATCTTTGCCTTCTCTCCCACTCTTCATGCTTTCATTGCATTGTCCATGCATTGCCTCGTTGTTTGCTAGTTTCCTCTTATAGTCACAATTCCAGTTAGAGTGGGAATTTCATGATCAGGTGGTAAGGGGATCATGTTGCATTTGCTCTATCATCCATGGTCTTCCTATGATAGTGTTAAACGTACTTGGGCGTCCATGACTACAGAGTTGCACATGATGGTGTAATTTCTTCTGCTTTCTCCAATAGTGATAGGTAGTTGTATATTGCCCAAAGGCGTTTCTACTTGCCTTGTGAATCCAACTAGCGAGGATGTGGATTTTAGAGATCAGTTTGCTTGAAACTCACCCTGTCGTAGCAGTCGACAAATAGTATTTCATTTGCACTTCCATCGTCTACGAATACTCTGTGTACATAATCATTTCCAATTTTTGCTATAATTACCATGGGGTCATTGTGAGGCGAGGTATTAGGCACTGCATCCTCCTCGCTAAAGGTGATTTCCTAATCGGGGCGGAGTCTTTATCAATAGGTTCTTGCATGGGAGAGTATCTTGCCTTAGCCTTCCAAGCATTGTTAGACAATGACTTTGTAGATCCGTGTATGGAGAAGATTACTGTTTCTAGTACTTTGTCGCCCGCATCATCCTTGTAATCTACTACCGCGGTCATTTTTTGATTTTTCGTAATTGTGGATGCCGTCCCTTGATTCCTTTATATGGGGTTCATTGTTTTGTTAATGTCACCGTACCGGTTTCTCCCTTCCTTTCTATTTTGGTTTAAGAAGCCAATCCTTTAATTTTCTTCAATTTGTCTTCTTAGGTCTCTGCAATACTCAATGTCATGACCATGGTCTTTGTGGAAAGCACAATAATACACCTTGTATCTCTTTTCTAGCAGTGCTAGCATAAGTGCGGGTTCTCGAAATACTTCCTTGTTCGCTTTCCATATTTCTTTCCTTAGCTTTGTCAGAGGCGTATCTTGGAATGGTGCAGCCTGTGAAACTAGTTCTCTTGCTTGGAAATGGATGTTTCCCTTTCCCTTCTTCATAAATCCCTTCTGCAAGTCCTCCATCGTGCACTTTTTACCTCATTCCTGCTCATTCTTTCGCACATGCTTTTCAATCATCCTTTGTAGTCCCCTTGGGATTTCAGGCATATTCTTCATCCTTTATTTATATAACTCTCCTGATCGCATGACTTCTGTGAATGCTCCTAATGACGATTGAAATGAAAAATTGACTATGATAATCTGCTAGGCTTTCATCACTTCGCTGGGCTATGTTATTAAAATCTACGATCATTTTAGTGAATTTTTGCTTATGATAGAATTGACTGAAGAATAGGTTTGACAACTGTGCCAAAGATTTAATACTTCCATTTGGAAGGTCCCTGTACAAAGTGATTGTTATTTTTGACAAAAAGATGGGAAATGCTTTGCACACTAATTTGATGCCCGCATCCCTGAATCTCATGTTGTTTCTGTACGAGTGTAGGAACCTTTTTGGATCTGTAGTCCCATCGTAAATTTTAACATGTAAAGGAAGTTTGAAGTTCTTTGGCATCTTAAAATCTCACAGCTGCAGTGCTTGTGGTAACTTGTCTGCATCTGCGTCTGCAACAATTTCCCATAATTCCTCTTCGTATTTAAGGTTCTCACTCTCCGGACCTACTCTTTTTGGTAACCTTGGAGGGTTCGGTTTAATCACCGTCAGAAACATGTTGTACAAATTTTCCCTGTTCGCTTCTAAAAATGTCGCAAACATCCTTCTTACTTTTTCCTGGTTAGTATTGGAGGATTCCGCTTCTTCTTTGTCCTCCTCTGTTTCCTCCTTACGATGCTCTTTTTCGCCGTTGGGGATGTGATCCTGGTCCTGGGTAGGATGCATTCTCCTATTGCATCCAGGTGTTTGTTCCTGCGTCTTGTGATTATGACTCCTCTCACTTCTGGTGAACACCATCATCTTCCTGAAGGATTTTGAATCGAAAAAAGAAAATTTTTGTCCCCAGAGACGGTGCCAAATGATGTGGTGGTGTGTTCAAATAGATTTCTTGGTTTTTCACTCTATGAGTCGTTCCTCCGGCAAAACATACCCAGAAGTGACTCCAGGGGAAAACAACAACGATCAAGTCAGGCACCTCTTAAGAACTAGAATTTCTCAAGATATTCACACTTAATTTAGCTCCTTGTGAGTTTGTTGTATTTATAGACTGACATAGTTATGGTTCTTTATTTTTAGGAATAGAGATCGTGGGCTACACCATGATAACCACTTTATGAGTTCGTGGCCTTCGTGTTCGTTGGTTGCTCTATGTTTCTCGGTCCACATTCCTTCTAGTGACTGGACGTCTCACACATAGTTAACTAAAACTTTGGGCTTAAAAGGTTTAGCCTCATTATGGGATGCCTTTGGGATGGGCCTAACGACCATCAACCTCATGCTCGCAGGACTACATATACACCACTACTCATATTACCAAATGGATTCATTCCATTAGTACATAGGTCGAACCTCAAATGCGGGTTCTTTTCCAAACTCGGGGTAAAGAGCATCGATATTTTTTTTCAATTGCTCACCATATGCGTATGTCTAATCACATCATCCACCAGATCCCTCTCCGCGTGCACAATTTTTCATCTTCCTTACACGAAAAAAATTTCTGCAATCTTGGAACGATTGGGAGATACAACATCACTTTTGTTGGGGTTTTTTTTCTTTATTTTAGTAAACACTTTTGCACCCACTGCGACTGCCCCCTGTTAACTTGTACCGAGACTTACCACATACCAGTCATGTTTCTAGATTTTATCTTTTTTTCCCCAGTACCACATACAATCATTGGGGCAAGCATGAATTTTTTTTTCAATTCCAATCCCATTGGGCAAAGAAATTTTTTTGCGGCGTACAAACTGTCCGGCATCAAGTTACCTTTGGGGAGAAATTCCCTAAGCAATTCTAGAGTTTTGATCATCGACTTATCAGTCCACCCAAATTTGACCTTCAAATTCATTATCCCCAGAGTCGCACTAAGTGCCCAATATTTTGAACCATTGTACAATGTCTTATCTTTGTCATCAATTAAAGCTTGTAATGCCTCATGTTACTGTGGAACTCTCTTGCAATATCATTAACCATTTCGTCAAATTCCTCATTCCCATCTAATTAATCTTCCACATTGGTGTTACTCAAATCAATCGTCCGTGCCGATTATCCAACTTCCCCATGCCATATCCAATGAGTGTACGAAGTTTGAAACACCCTCATTATTAGATTTCCCTACAATATCTTTCTCCCTAAATACACATCGTTTCTACAACCTTTACACGAGAATCGGGCTCGCACAACACCATTTTTAGAGGCATCATCAAACGTTACTGTAAGAAATGTTTCAATCAGTGACATGTAATTGAGTGATTTTCTAAGATCATTACCAATGAGTTCATCCCGTTCCATTATCCTATAAGTTAATTAAAATGCAGCCACTTAGTGTTCTCACAACAATAATCATAACCCTAAACTATAGTTAATCTTACTACAAACCCTAATTAAAGATTTCATTTATATATATATATATGTGTGTGTGTGTGTGTGTAAAACCAATTATAATTATGTACGATACAATTTTACACAACATACCTTCTCCAATGAATACAATCCTCTTCAATGGACTAGGATGGTGAGAAAACCCTTCAAATTTGATTGTTTGTGAAGATTTATAGATATGTGCGCATTTCTTTAATTATACAGAGTGGGTTTCGAGTTCAGAACCCACATTACAACAATATTATATCGGAAATAATCGTTCTGAGTTCGGAACGTTGATCCGGATGGACTTTACAAACTCAAAAGAGCTATCATTTTTTTCACAATTATTACAGACAGGCTGTTACGAACTTGGAAGGTGGTCGTGCCTAGTTTCCGAACTCAAAAAAATCAACTATCAAAGGCAGTTAGATATAACAGTCTTTAATTAGGGCTAATTATAGGCGGTTATATAATTAACCGCCTTTAATTAGCCCTGATTAAAGACTGTTATTCAAAAATCGCCTTCTATTGAAAAAACCATCTCTGAAACTTTTTTACCTGGGCCGATCAGAGGTTCCGAGTTTGGAACAATTGAAATAAGGCGGTTCCGCAATTTTAAAAAAAAAACTTCCTTGTATCACCACCTTTAATGGGCTGGTCTCTACTAATGCGAGGTAGTTATAATATGATTGATATGAATTTATGACAAGAAACTAATACTGTATGTATTATAAATAATGATAATGCGTTGTTAAGCTAACGAAATGTAGTAACTTCTCCGTGGGCGGGGCATATCAGTTGTAACGAGAGTGAAACTCTTATTTCATGTACTATGATTACATCCTTAGGGTTACAGAGAAGTTAATTAATAAGATGAACTTCTCTTACATTGACGAAGGAATTAAGTTGCAGCGTCATAATAAAAGTATAAAAGCAAAGAGGACAGTAAACATTCTCCATCGATATTTGGTGAAACTGATGTCGTCATTAAAATTTTGGAGATCATCAGGAACGAAGAAGGGTGCCGATGTCCATTGGGTAGGCATCAGATGGCAATTTCTCGTCTATTGACCTTTTGGCATAATTCTTATTCAATTTCTCATTCAAATGGTAATTGTCGAAAAACAAATACTCAGCCCGATTGCTGCATATAGGGTGTGACAACTGTGCTTGCCATTGCCACTATGCGGAGATGGCCGTTACATCAGCTGGATGTTAAGAATGCCTTTCTCAATGGCGTTCTGGATGCTCCTGTCTATATGGCTCAACCTGCTGGCTATCAGGATTCTGCTCATCCTGATTATGTCTGTCGTCTGCGGAAGGCGATTTATGGTCTCAAACAGGCACCCCGTGCCTGGTTTGAGCGATTCAGTGCCTTTGTTCGGAGTCTTGGTTTTGTCGGCAGCCTATCGGACCCATCGCTGTTTGTATTCTCTCGTGGCTCTGTGGTTCTTTACCTATTGGTCTACGTTGATGACATCATCCAGACTGGGAATGATGTTCCTGGCATTCGACAGTTTATTGCTCGTGCTGATCGTGAGTTCTCGGTTAAGGATCTTGGGGCTCTCAGCTACTTTCTTGGACTTGAAGTTACTCCTACTTCCACTGGTGTATTCTTGGGACAGGCCAAGTATGCTCAGGATATTCTTCAAAGGGCAGGGATGGCTGATGCCACTCCAGTTTCCACTCCTTTTTTTGCCTTTATCTCAGCTCAATAGTAGTACCAGTGCTCCGTTTCACAATCCGAAGCTGTTCCGTTCTCTGGTTGGTGCTCTTCAGTATCTTACCATTACCAGGACTGACTTGTCTTTTGCAGTCAATTCAGTGAGTCAATTTCTTCAGGATCCTCGGGATGATCATTTTCAGCTGTTACTCGGATTCTGCGCTATGTTCGTGGGACGCTTCATTGTGGTCTGAATTTTTCGGGGGATGGCATTTCTGAGATCGTTGCTTATTCTGATGCAGACTGGGTCCGTTGTTTAGAGACTCGTCGCTCTACTTATGGCTATGCTGTATTTCTTGGCGGTAATCTTGTTTCCTGGAGTGCCAAGAAGCAGCCTACTGTCTCCCGATCCGGTTCTGAATCCGAGTATCGGCCTTTGGCTAACACGGTGTCGGAGGTTGTCTGGCTTCTCCATCTTCTTCGGGATCTTCAGTTTCCACTTCAGGGTCCGCCTCAACTTCTTTGTGACAATAACAGTGCCATTTTTCTTGCTGAGAATCCTGTCGCTCACAAGCGGGCTAAACATATTGACATTGACTATCACTTTGTGCGGGAACTGGTGGCTAGTCATAAGCTTCGTGTTAGTCATGTCCCGTCCTCTCTATAGGTGGCTGACATTTTCACGAAAGGACTGAATCGGGCTCTCTTTGAACTCTTCAGGTCCAAGCTTCGCGTTTCGACCAACCCGACGCTACGCTTGAGGGGGGATGTGACAATTGAAGATTCAGATTAGTGTTTCATATTTATAGATATGTGTCTCTTGTATAGTTCATTGCAGTTAGATCCTTACTTGTATCTATTTATAGTGTTGTAAATTCTAATAGAAATTATCTTGGGAATTTCCCTTTTCATAGGGCTATCAGGAGCGCACAATCCTGTGACTGGAAGTAGCTGGCTGCAGCATGGCCGGTCAATAACTCTCAGTGCTGGGTCATGAAGAACATGTCAGTATTTCAAGTATTCTCAAAATATTATTATAGTACGCATGTTTTTCTGCATAAATTACCGAGGAGCGAGGGGTCGCCAACACGAAGGTTGGTTGAGTTTAAAACAGTGAACTTAGCATTTTTGAATTTTCTGTTGAGGTCGTCGACCATGGGTCTCAGTTTAAAGTTGAATAAATCGGCCGCGTCAGTTATGTTCTGGGGCTCTACGTAATCAGGGGAGTCCCTAGGTTTATTCACCACAGCTAGAGCACCTCCAAGAACGGTCAGATCAAATAGGGCAACTTTACTGGGGCCCAAATTGTATAAAGTCTACCATAAATAAGTATGATTCATTAGCACCAAATATACCATATATAGAAATAAAATAAAATTAGTTATTGGTCCAAAATTTTATGTAGATTGGTGTGGCAAAGAATAATTGTGAAAAATTACTACATTCTCCAATCGTTTTGAGAATGAAAAATGACGTCTTATCAAACCTGTCACTTTAATCAATGTAATGAGAATGGGAGGTGTACCTGAAGTTGACGAGAATATTCACGGATCAAGGCATCAGCATATGCATCAGGTGTAGTGTATATTCGATTGGCATAATACATTGGTGACCTGGAGTAGTAATTGTTAAGGTAATCATTGCTGCCAAGGAACACAGTATACAAACATTTGCCTAGATGCTCTCTCGCTTTCGTTCCCATTCGCTGGGTAATCTGAAACACAGTTGTGAAATGATTCCTCAACTATCTGTTCATGCTAATGCAGTCACCCTGCACCCAACACGGGAATCCATTTTATTCATGTGTCGACGAAATTTAAATCTGGATTTCGTACACTACAGGAAGATAATATCCCTCGGCTTTGCCGGTCTCTTCACGAATCCCACAAGCTCCCGAACCATAATTAACACCTACACTGGTATCCCGGCCCAATGTATTTGCATATGGAGGGATGAAATCGGGGAATCCAAGGTATTGAGCTGCATGTATATGTAGTATTACAGCCGGTGCGTACGATATATTCAAAATGTGTAAGAAATGGTAAGAGAGGGAAAGGTGGTGAGTTATTACCGATATAGTCCACTATGGTTTTACCATTACCAAATCTACCGGTAGCACCCTTAACAAAATCGACCCTGTAAAGTTAAAGGAGTTGCAAGTAAATATTTTATTGGCAATTTTGTGTGAACTAATTTTGAACAGCAAATCAGACCATGTTGGAACATGGTAGTGCATCAGAGTTACGCAAAAGAGTTACGCCAAAGTTTTTATTGGAAATCAAAGTCAGAATATTGCAGTAGTTTGGTATAAATAGAATTTTAAATTCTGCTATATGTTTAGGCGTATGAAGCATAATTGGTTTATGGAAAATCCATACTTATATGGAGAAGATTTATTCGAATATATGGGATAGAATGAGATAAGGTAAATCCCTTCATTTATGGGATTTGGATATGCTTCAAGAATCAGATTTGGAATAGGAATATTGTGGAGATAATCAAGGAGTATTCAAGTCTGATTCGTGGATATAAATTGGGGACAAACACGGCTGCATACTCACGGATCTAACAGAGCAAAAATCTGCACACAGGTTTTTGAGACTTTCGAGAAGTTGCAAAGAGTCAGAACACTGTGTTCCAACACACTGACCTGCCGCACTAAGTTCAGAATCGTAAACCTTAATTCCTCGGGAGGAGGAGATCCAGCGTCGACGGAGTTCGAGGTCAGAGGGAGTCTGATCAAGGTGGATCGGTAGCTAGGGGAGCTAGCAGAGTCCACACGATATAGTTAGTAAAGATAAGTATTTTGTAAACTGTACTTTGTACTGTATCTTTCTAATTAGTGGATTCATTCTGAACTGGGCCAGGCCCTGCAGATGTAGGTGGATTACACCGAACTGCGTAACCAAGTTGTGTGTCTTTTACGTATTACGTTATTATGCACTTGGTTAAACTAGGCATGTTGGAACACACTAGTGAAGACTAGAAAAATTGGTAAAACTAAATTTCAATTGGTATCAGAGCTGAGTTACTTATCATTCCCTTGGTTGTTTCAAGGAAAGTGAGATCCAGTTTTACCATGATGACAAGAGAAGGAGCTTCAGTCTCTTGACCACCCCTACTAGAAGACAGCAACTACAACTATTGGAAGGCATGCATGAGGGTCTTCATCAATTCGCTGGATGAACTGGCATGGTTTTATGTTGAGAATGAATGGAGTCATCCTACAGAAGATGCCGATACAAGTTCTAAGGCGGTAGAAGGAGAGTCAAGTCAAAGGAGTCAAAAACCCAAAGACAAGTCTAGATGGACTCCAGATGACCTTAAAGAATCCCTGGCAAATTCGAAGGCACTTAATGCGATCTTCACTGCTGTTGATGAAAATCAGTTCAAGCTTATATCTACATGTCACCAAGCAAAGAAAGCACGGGATATTCTACAGACTGTTCACGAAGGAACCAGTCGTGTACGTGAATCAAAATTATAGATGCTAGCCACCAAATTTGAAGAACTCAAAATGGAGGAGGACGATACGATTTCTACATTCAATGGAAAGCTCAGGGATATCTCCAACATGGCTTACCAACTTGGAAAGGTGTAAAAAGAAACAAAGCTGGTAAAAAAGACCCTGCGATCTCTTCCCAAAAGATTTGCAATGAAAGTAGCAGCAATAGAGGAGGCAAGAGACATAGCCACCATGAGTCTAGATGAACTAATGGGTTCGTTACAGACATATGAGATGACATTTCAGCAACCCACAAAAAGAGTCTCCAAGGAATTGGCGTTCAAAGCTTCTCCAGCTAAGGAAAGTCACGAGTCTGACAGCGATGATGAGATTGAAAAACTGGCACTCATCACAAAGAATTTTTCAAGGATGCTAAAGAAGGTGGTCAATAAGAAATCTCAGGAAAGGTTTGGCGGAAGCGGACAAAAACAACAAGATTCGAGCAACAATCGTGGAATGAGATTTGAACAAAGGAATATACAGTTCGGGAGAAATCAGAACAACGAACCAAAACAAGCTGGACGTATTCAATGTAGAGAATGTGAAGGATATGGTCATATTCAGGCAGAATGTGCTAACACTCGCAAGAAACAAGGAAAATCATATGTCACCTCTTGGAGTGAAGATGAAGATGATGAAAAAGAAGAAGAGGAACTTACCAGTAATTATGTATCCTTTGGAGCAAAAGTCCATGATATGTCAAAGGATCAGTGTTCCAACACACTTGACAAAGGTAAAGCTGTATGTCCCAATATAGATCTGGACGATGCACACAGCGACGAAGATGATGATCTGTCTATAAGTGATGAAGAAATCTATAGCACATATGAACAAATGTATGCCATGTGGGTTCAAGTAGCTGGCACAAACAAAGAGATGAATGAAGAGAAAAGAAAGCTAAAATCCACGGTTGCAAATCTTGAAAAACGAAATGAAGAACTGAACATGAAACTGTTAGCAGCAGTCAAGAGGGCCGAGATGTCTGAAGCAACTATCTTTAAATTGAATTCCAGAAAGGCAAAGCTTGATGATATTCTAGATATGGGAAGAAACTTTGGTGATAGACACGGGATTGGATACAGGAAAGAATCCAAGACTGAATTTCATGAAAAATCAGTAACTCTCAAAGCTAGGATTCGAGAAGTAAAACGGAAGTATGGGATGCCATATCAAAGAAAGCCACTCATCTGCAGATATTGTACATTCCAAGGACATGCGGAACAACAATGAAAAAGACTGATCAGAGATCAAATGATAGGAAGACAACTGTGTTCCAACACAGGCGATACTCATACGAGAAAAATGATCAGAAAGATATGGGTTGTTAAAAAATCCAATATGTGTCTGGTGGCACACACTTCTCTAACAGCCCATTCCAGTGATTCGTGGTACTTTGATAGTGGTTGTTCTCGCCACATGACTGACACTCCAAAATACCTCACGAACATTACTCCGTATGATGGCGGATATGTAACCTTTGGTGATGGAAAGAGAAGCAGAGTAATTGGCAAGGGCGAACTGAAAATTGAAGGCTTTCCAGTATCCACAAGTGTATTATTTGTTGAAGATCTAAAGGCAAACTTGCTAAGTATAAGCTAGCTGTGTGACGACAATATGATAGCGGAATTTCAGAAGGACAAATGTATAGTGAAGCATGGAGAAAACAAGGTTCTTTCGGGAAAAAGATCAGCAGACAATTGCTATCTGCTAGAACAAGAAGTTCAATGTATGATTTCCAAGCATGATGAAGGAATTCTTTGGCACAGGAAGCTCGGTCACATCAACTACAAAACACTGGTGAAAATCGGAAATGTGAAAGCTGTACGAGGAATGCCTACCTTAACCAGCAAGGATGGAGTTGTATGTGGACCATGTCAACAAGGTAAACAAATTCGATCTCCTCATTCTTCAGTTCAGTACATTACTACATCTAGAAATCTGGAATTATTGCATATGGATTTGATGGGTCCAGTTAATATACCTAGTATAGGTGGAAAGAAATATATATTTGTATGTGTTGATGACTTCTCTAGATTCACATGGGTAGCCTTCTTGAAAGAGAAATCCGATACAATAGAAGTTTTTAGAAGTCTTGTAGTGAATTACAAACTGAAAAGGGGAGTCCAGTTGGAAAGATAATCCGAATCCGAAGTGATCATGGTAGAGAATTTGAGAATGAACAGTTCAGTTCCTTTTGCGATGAGCTAGGAATCCAACACGAGTTCTCGGCTCCGATCACCCCTCAACAGAATGGCATCGTCGAAAGGAAGAACAGAACTCTACAAGAGATGGCTCGAGTTATGTTGGCAGAAAAAGATGTTCACAAGAAATGGTGGGCAGAAGCAATCAATACAGCTTGTTATACAATCAATAGAGTGTATCTTCGACCATTCACAAGCAAGACATCCTATGAGATCTGGAAAGGCAGGAAAGCAAATGTCTCATACTTTCATGTGTTCGGAAGCACTTGCTATATTATCAGAGATAGAGAACAGTTGGAAAAATTTGATAATCGGAGTGATCCAGGAACGTTTCTCAGGTATTCCATCAAAAGCCGTGCATATAGAATTTTTAATCATCGAACCAACACTCTCATGGAATCCATAAATGTTATTGTGAATGATTCAGAAAAGGAACAACATCCAGAAGGTGTAGAGGAAGAATCTATCAACACACATGTTCTAACATAGTCTCAAACTCCAGGCAAAGAAAAGCCATCAGTTGACCTTCGCCAACATGCTGAACCAAATGAGCAACATTAACCTAACTCTGCCGAAGCTGACCATGTTGGAACACAGTCCCCTACTACTGACGACCATGTTCCAACACACGACCAACCTGGTTCCACCATGAGAAGTACTCGATCAGTGCCTCAAGTTGATTATTGACGACTGGCTACACTGTTTTGTTTCTCTAATTGAACCCAAGAACTATAAAGAAGCCTTACTTGATGAGTATTGGATTGCTGCAATGCAAGATGAACTCGGTCAGTTTACAAGGAATGATGTTTGGTATCTTACTCCTCGCCCCAAAGGCATTAATGTTATTGGTACGAAGTGGATCTTCAAGAATAAATTAGATGCAGATGACCTAGTCACCCATAACAAAGCAAGACTTGTTGCTCAAGGCTATACACAAGTGGAAGGTGTTGATTTTGATGAAACCTTTACGCCAGTTGCCATGTTAGAATCCATTCGAATTCTACTAGCTATTGCTTGCTCTATGAATTTTACTTTGTATCAAATGGATGTCAAGAGTGCCTTTTTAAATGGAGTGGTGAATGAAGAAGTATATGTGGAACAACCGAAAGGCTTTGAAGATCCTCATTATCCACAACATGTATATCGTCTCAAAAAGGCATTGCACGGACTCAAGCAAGCACCCAGGGCATGGTATGAACGACTTACTACCTTTCTTCTTCAGAAAGGTTATCGTCGAGGGGGAGTAGATCGCACCTTGTTCGTGCTTGACAAAGCCTCAAGGTTTCTGATTGCTCAAATATATGTTGATGACATAGTTTTTGGTTCTACCTCACAATCAATGGTACAAGATTTTGTCACCATTATGCAATCTGAATTTGAAATGAGCATGGTTGGAGAGCTAACTTACTTTCTTGGACTGCAAGTCAAACAAGGACGGAATGGCCTATTCATAAATCAAAGTAAGTGTGCCTTGAATTTGGTTAAAAAATTCGGACTCAGTAGTGCTCGATCTGTTCGAACACCTATGGGAGTGTCTGATAAATTGGTGAAGGATGAAAAAGGAGTTTCGGTCGATCAAAAGTTATACAGAGGCATGATTGGAAGTCTATTGTATCTCACCGCAAGCAGACCAGATATATGTTTCAGTGTCGGAATATGTGCAAGATTTCAAGCTGATCCTAAGGAAGAGAGAGAAGGTTCAGGCAACGGCAAATTGAGTGATGAATCCGAAGTTAAGATTGGTAATTCCGAGGGTAAATCCGATGTCCAAGAAGAAGCTTCGGAAGGCAAGAAGAAGAAAAAACCTAAGGTAACTGGTCCTGACCCTCGACCATTTAAATTCATGGGAACTGAATGTAGAAGTATGGATGAAGTGTTTGAATGGCTTGAGGCCAATAGAGTAGCTGTAGACTTACGGAATATCAAGAAAATTGAAGGAGAATATTTGACAGTTAAAGTGAAGGAGTTGGTGACTGGGAATCTTGGAGGAATAAGGCTTGAAAATCATACTTTGAAGTTTGTTATGGGCAGGTATGCCGAGTTCAGGGAAAAAGATAAGTTTTACGTGCACTGCTATATTCCTATACCAAGTTGTGTCTCTTTGAAAGAGATTAGGGAAAGTGAAGTGGGTGGAGTAGAAGTGATTAGGAATGGAGATAAACTTCAGGTGGAGTTCTTTGATATGAATTCTGCAAGAAGAATGGAAGAATTGAGGAAGCCTATCTTCATTATTCTGTCTGATAGTGAAGAGAGTGTTCCAACACAGACGGATGAACCAGAGTATGTGAACTTAAACTCTGATGCTGATTTAGGAGGAGAGCATAATGATGATTTTGATAATAAGGATCATGAAGCATCTGATGAAAACATGTCTGCCCAGAATGATGAGTCTGAGAGTGGTAAGGACACTCAGTCAGAAGAAGAACCTGAGAATGAAAAGAAAGCTGAAGGATCAGGATGTGTTCCAACACAGGATGTTCCTGACCTGACATATTCCAGTGATGAGGTATTGGATGAGTTTTATCAGAAGGCAAAAGACAAGAGGAAGGCTGGCCCAGCTAAGGATTCTGCTCAAGCAAAAAGGAGCAAGAAAAGGCACGACAACAAAGAACAAAAGGTATTACCTCCACCCTCGGTCAACAAGGCATACTCTGTTGTGTATTTTGATGAAAAGGCTGTAGAAATGGGAGATTTTTTCTCCGAGAAGAAATTCATAGCTGAAAGACCATTGGATCTAAAAGCCTATCAGGAGAGCGGCTTCACAGATTTTCTAAAGATGACGGGCATGACAACAGCAGCAACAATCCAGCTACAGTACAACAGACAGGTTGTACTGGAGGTATATTCCAATCTTATGCCTGGTAATTTAGAGGTCACCTCCCCATGGTTTGGTAGAGTATATGTTAGGGGAAAGGTCATTGACATCTCTGCTGCTAGGATTGACATGCTGTTTGGTCTAAAAACACCTAAGACAGGGGGAGTTTTTCCTAAAAATTTGGAATTGTCTGATAATGAGATATTAGGTGTTATATCTGGTGGTTATAAGGTGGAGTGGCCAGCAGTCGGGTACTCACAAGCATCCTGCTTGTCATCAAGATTTTTTGGTTTATATCAGGTGGCAGTGCACTGTTGGTTGCCCTCGAGTAATACAACAGCGTTGACAAGGGAGATGGCAAAACTGCTGTACTGTGTTGGAACACAGAAAGAAGTTAACCTTGGTCTTCTCATTCAGCAGCACTTAGTCAGACAGGCTATAGCTCTAAAAATAAATGATGTTGTTATCTATCCCGCCTTAATATCTGCCCTAGCCAAGAGTGCCAAAGTGAAGGGAAATGTCTCATATGTGATAATTGATACTGAGTTTCTACGGCCTAACAAAAAGACTTTCGGGATGAGACAGGTTCATGATCTTCCGTGGAAATCTTCTGGATCAACCTCGTCATCAGTAGCGGACAAGAAGGCTCGGCTGATGGTTCTCAATGCCAGACTTGGTGCTTCAGGTATACAGATGGCTGCGTTACAGGCAGAGAAAGCAAGTTTGGAGGCAGAGAAGTCCAGATTAGAAGATTGAATTTGTATGCTTAATGCAGGGAGAGTACTACAGAATGATGTTTTTCTGGTTTTGATGTTTTTGTTTGATGAATCTGCCAAAGGGGGATATTGTAAAGTCAAAGGAGTTGCAAGTAAATATTTTATTGGCAATTTTGTGTGAATTAATTTTGAACAGCAAATCAGACCATGTTGGAACATGGTAGTGCATCAGAGTTACGCAAAAGAGTTACGCCAAAGTTTTTATTGGAAATCAAAGTCAGAATATTGCAATAGTTTGGTATAAATAGAATTTTAAATTCTGCTATATGTTTAGGCGTATGAAGCATAATTGGTTTATGGAAAATCCATACTTATATGGAGAAGATTTATTCGAATATATGGGATAGAATGAGATAAGGTAAATCCCTTCATTTATGGGATTTGGATATGCTTCAAGAATCAGATTTGGAATAGGAATATTGTGGAGATAATCAAGGAGTATTCAAGTCTGATTCGTGGATATAAATTGGGGACAAACACGGCTGCATACTCACGGATCTAACAGAGCAAAAATCTGCACACAGGTTTTTGAGACTTTCGAGAAGTTGCAAAGAGTCAGAACACTGTGTTCCAACACACTGACCTGCCGCACTAAGTTCAGAATCGTAAACCTTAATTCCTCGGGAGGAGGAGATCCAGCGTCGACGGAGTTCGAGGTCAGAGGGAGTCTGATCAAGGCGGATCGGTAGCTAGGGGAGCTAGCAGAGTCCACACGATATAGTTAGTAAAGATAAGTATTTTGTAAACTGTACTTTGTACTGTATCTTTCTAATTAGTGGATTCATTCTGAACTGGGCCAGGCCCCGCAGATGTAGGTGGATTACACCGAACTGCGTAACCAAGTTGTGTGTCTTTTACGTATTACGTTATTATGCACTTGGTTAAACTAGGCATGTTGGAACACACTAGTGAAGACTAGAAAAATTGGTAAAACTAAATTTCAGACCCCATAAGGTAGGTAATTACATTTATGTCGAGTCACGAGATTGTTGTTGTTTCCGTTATCGACGAGTGAATCCCCGAAGATGAAGTAACACGGCGGTTTGGTTGCAGCACTTGCGGTTGCAGCCATGCTGCAACTCAGAATAAGTATCAATCCTATCATGTTTGGAATGTTGTTCATGGGTTGTTCTTACCATGCTTTAACGGCAAACTATTTATAGCAGTTTGGAAGGTATAAAATATGCAGGCGTGAGGAAATTGTATCCTAAAAAGTCAATGATTTTGTGTTATGGTCCACTGGTCACGGTTTGGCACCCTACAAGCTACGCAGAGACTTTGCATGTGTGATAAATTGGTGATATATGCATTGCAACGGTTATTACATATAGCCCATGAATTTACTTCTGATACAACTCATATTTCAGTATTATATGGCTAAAATATATAAAAGTCAATGCGTTTTAAGGGTTCTTAGTTGACAGATGAATGGAAATCAGTTTTATATGGAACGCCATATTCCTTCACTTGCCAAACCATCTAATGACTTGTGAATTAAACTTTAGTCAAGTGGTTAAACCGAATCTTTACTTAATTGGGAAGTTGGAGATTCAAACCATACATGTAATAACAAGTATGATTTTTAAAGCTAATTCTTAGTAGATATAATCCAATATTGTGACATTGTGCTGGTGATTTCCATGGCCGGCTATTATAAACCGGGGTTTCAATTTTTTTTTAATTTTACTTTTACAATGTAACCTGCTTTTAAAAACAAATTTACCATAAATAATCGTGTAAGTCGTTTGTGTGATAATGGTGACGTATTTATATATAGCAGTTTACGCGTGTATCTTCCACACCGTATCCTGATATTAAATGGGGCTACAAAATATATTTTTATTTTTAAAAAATAAATTTTATCATGAATAATTATGTAAGATTGCACAAAAATGAAGTTAGAATACTTAATTGGCGCTATCGAGAGGGAGCAGATCCTCCTACCGAGTTTTTCAGTGTGTATGAGCATCATCTGCTATACGGTTTTACTTTGTCAGTCCTGGATTATATTCTGGGTGTGCTAGAGGCTTATGGGGTTGCTAGATGGAAAATGTTTTTGGCCCACTATGAACACAACAGACGTCGAGCGTGTGTATGTAGTCCTTTCTTTCCAACCGAATGGCGAGCAACGTCGCACATCCAAAGCAGATTTCCCCACGAATCAAAACGATGTCATCAGTTCAACTTGAGAATTAGTTCAAACTCTTCATTTTCCCTCAAATAAGGTATGTTTTCTGTTTTTTTTATTACTTGAATTAATTCAATGCTCTATGTTTTACTTTAACTTGAATTACTTCAATGTTTTGTGTTTATTTCATAATTTGTATGGAGTCGATGTTTGAGAACTGTTGGTATGCCTTGAATACTGTAATAGCCGCTTCTGCGACCCTGACCTGGGGGTCTGGGGGGGCGGAGACGCCCCCGGTCCGACGGTATAGCTTGTCTCTTCATTGGACTGCTGTTGATTTGGGCCGAATTGCATTTTGGCCCAGTTTGTTAGGGTTTAGTGGAGACATCATATAAAGTGTCTCTCTCCTCTCTGTAAACACTAATTCTGTTCTGCACTTAGATAGGTAGAAATCTGGCCAATTTCTTGGCGTCTGTAACTTGCTACCTATTATAGTGAATCCGTCTCCCGTGGATGTAGCCAAATTTGGTGAACCACGTAAATATTGTGTCTTGTTATTTTCGTTCATATTTTCTGTTCTTTCTCCATTCCGCACAACAAGAACTTTGTTGTTTTTTCATGTGATTTTCATATTAAGGTTGGTCTTGATTGATATTATCCATCGATTTGAGTTATTATGTGTGTTAGAGTCGTTGTATATACCATTTTGGTATTTTTCATATTTCTAGTCGAATGCGGTGTCGCTCACCATTCGGTTTCTCTTTAATTTAAAATTCAAAGAGTTTTACTATTCAATAATTTAAATTAGTTATAACAATATTCCTATTCAAAATTTTGGCTGATTGTCTTGTTGCATTAATTGAAAAAATAATATGTTGCTGAGTTATTCAAGAAAGAGTAATAAAATTTTATTAACAATGGTGAGCGTCGTTTTACTCGCCAAATAAACTGCAAACTAGCACACAGATTAGTATAGTAGAAGCAGGTCGTATCCACAGAGAACGGTATAATTTCTATCAATTTCAAACTACCAACAAAGTTTGGTTTAGCAACCACGCCTATGATTTGAGATTTGTTTAATAAACTAATGAATTACTAAGCTAAAAATAAGGCCAAAAAAATGCAGAAAAATGCAGAGATAAATTACGAACAAATATATGGATAACAAAGGATCGGCATAGGTTAATCTTTGGTTCATTCCTTGATCATCGACTACTCAAAATTCATTTAACCCCCATGAATTAATTGGTTATAAGCAGGAACAGTATTTGCTATTTCCCCTTGATTCCCCTTAAATTTCCAATCGCGAGCAAGTATTTGCTAAACCCGTGATCTTCCTAATTAAGATATTCCTAGCAAGTATTTGCTAAACTAGTTATATCTTAACGATCTTAAGAACTAGGGAACCCAATTTAGACAACAAGCACGTATTTGCATGCAGTTCATCCAATTAATTGTTTATCATCCTGTTATTACAGTCATAATTGTTATCTGTTTTTCACAGGAGGTGCTACTTAATTAGCCATAGCCTAACAAGATTGAGGTGATCAAACTCAAACAAGCAAGCATAGATTTTAGGCATAAACAATTAATAACTCATAGGATTAAATTTCTAAAAACCCGAAGTCTCACAATCAATGAACCATCGAATTAACCTAGCCGATTAAGAATCTAGCTACTCATGATTAAATTAAATAGAACAAGCAATTCGAAATTAAACATGTTGACAACCGAAAAAATAATGAGAAGAAAAAATTACCTACTGAATAATTCGATCAGCAGGTATTCCCCAGTGATCAGAAGCATAAAACTGCAAACTATGAATAATTATTTTCTTGCTTTCGTTCCTCTCCAGGAAAACAAATAAAATAAACCTCCTTCCTTTTTCGTCCAAAACAAAACAAAACCAAGTCCAGCTCTCATTCCCCTGTTTTTTCCTCCTCTCACGATTATACTTATACTAAAATGAAAACCCAAATCCTAACTAATTTTGGAAAATTAGAATTCTTATCCAAAAAGAAATATTCTTCCACTTAATTTCAGCCTAATTACAATTAAATTCTAACTTGGAATAAATAATTAATCCAAGTCTTGGGCTTCATTGCTTCTCTTCGGCCCAATCACAGTGCTGAATTTTCTGGACTGCAATTCCGTAAACTCCCTAACGAGGGATCGGGATCGTTACCTCATTAAAAACCCTTTCGGGAAAAAAGAGTATAACAATCCCCCTTTCATCAGCTTCACCTTAATCGGGTCGACTTCACGGAGCAACTTAGTGATCGTTAAAAGAAGCACAATTCTGCCACATGAAGGATTCCGGCTAAGGATCAGCTGGAACGGCATCATAGTGCTCCAAAAATAGCTCTTCCGCTCCAATACCGCTTTGCTCCAAAAATAGTGATCTATCAACAAAATAAATCAATTAAGTACCAGAAATCACATAAAAGAGCACTAAATTCTTCCAAAAATTAACAACTAAATATCACACATCAAATCCTCACACTTGAGTCATACTTGCCCTCAAGTATGAGATGAGCAATTTCAAAGCAGGTTGTTCATTCAAAATCCCATCCACAAACTGACTCTGACTCAACAGAAAATAGAAAATAAAAATAACAGACCAACTATATACATGACACACTTAAGACTCTATTACCCAGACTTTGGTCAAACAATTTAGCATTAAGTTTTCATTTCATGGCTCATCAACAAACATCCCCCTTCCAAGTTCAAGTTTCAGTGCACAAACAAGTGGTGGTCTCATCCCCCTTTAGTACTCAATTCAATTCCCCCTACATTGCTCTTTACCCGGCTATCAACTGATCAAAAGGAGACAAGCATGAATTTCTCACGTTTTTCACTCAATCACACAACAAGTAAGGACAGTCACTCAATTATAATCATGCGGTAGCCTTAGCCAATACAGAACAAGCCAAAGAGGTCTTTAAAGGTTGTAACGGGGCTGGGGGTTGTAATGTTGGTGAGATCCTAGGGCTCTAAGGTTCATAAAAACATGCATTTATGTTCAAGAACAAATCAGTAGAAAATTCCAGCAAATACACATCATCAAAACCAATTTTCTGGACTGATTAAAAGACTAATTCAGGTCTGGAATTTTTTTTTCTTTTTTTCCATTTTTTTCTTTTTTTTTCTGGGAACTTTTCAAATTACATGCTCATTTACCTCTACAGTGCCATAAGACTAATTTTTTTTTTCAATGAGAACCGGCACTCGAATCATGAATATGCAATATCAAGCAAGAGTAGAAATTTTCAGTTCAAGAACATACATGCATGGGGCAAGAATAGTATAAAGAGAAAAGGCTATAGTTTTTATAGTGGGTTACACAAAGAAAAGGTCAAGGCTCAAAAGGGTTTACTAGAGGATATAAAAGGTAGGCTATATACGATGTGTGGTTAATCCTAATTTGCCTCTTTTTTTACTCATTATGCATCAACCTTAGTTACCACAACTCTCAGAAAAAAGCTTGATGTAGAGAGTGCTCTACTCTAGGCTCAAACCTCACTTATTACTAGGTTTTTTCATGCAAGTCTTGTTCGTCATCCCATGTATCATTTAGCCAAGTTCAGGTTAATTTCAAAGGTTTATCACTAAGCATTTCAAGGGAGATATCAACCAACAAAAGTTTGCTAATATGATTCTTTTACCAGCAAGGTTAATCCATTTTAAAGCCAATTCATTACTCACTGTCATGCTGAAAATTTGACCGACTCGATAAAATAAAATAAAAACATTTTTTTCTTTTTCAGAATTATTTATTCACAAAAACACACAAAAAACAGCAAACAAAGCATATAAAACGTCACACAAACAAGACACTAAAATGTAAAAAATGACACCTAAACCTCCTCACACTTAAGCCTTGCTTACCCTCAAGCAAGCACAGATTAAAAGCGAGAAGATTCCTAGAGACAATATACATGAAAGGAAAAGAAAAGAAAAGAAAAGAAGAGCCATAAAAGAGAAGGGATAGGGGAACTCATGCGGGGGGGTTGTTCATGGGGGGAACTTCCAAAAATGACATTAGACGCTCAATCTGGGCAGCCTGAAGATCCAGCTTTTGTTGCAAGGATTGCACCTCTGCACGGATGGACAACACCTCATCTTGTACCGAAAAAGCACTGCGGCCTGCATGAGAAGAAGTGGTGCTCGGGTAAGGAATGCCCGGCGCAGAAAACCGAGGTACATTGTTATCCAAATAAATCAAGTTGCTGGTCCGCAAATAGTCCAAATCACAAAGGGTTGGCTCAGGCACTTTGGGAAGGGAAGGGGGAACACGCAATTGCATACCTTTGTCAAGTAAAACACCAACCAAATTGCATAGGGTCATATGACGAGTAGACTGAATTGCAATTTCATTCAAAGAATCAGCTAAGCAAAATCCCAGATTCAATTTCTCCCAATGATGCATACACCACAACACAAATAATACATTCTGACTGACTCTCGTAAATGTGGTGAAGCGCCCAAAAACATTTCGCAACAGAAAATGGCAACACACTCTCAATACAGGATCGGCAATCCAATGCACATTAGAGCAATTAGCATCATACAAATCAGGGCAAGCAGGAGCCAATTCTTTCCAAGCATCAGTGGGACTAAAATTGGGAAAATCTTTATAGGTACCCACAAAAGCCTTAGCATAACCTTCCGAAGATAAATCATCAACAGACACCAAGCCCAAAGCCACATTCCACTCATTCAAACTCATAGAAACATGGTGCAAACCCAACCAAAAGGATATGCAAGCATCAATCAGGGAAACAGGTTTCTTTAAGCAAAAACTAACCACAAACTCTTCACATAGGGGCGTATACATGGTCACAGAATGCAAGTCAAATAGCAAAGACCAACCAATATCCGCAAAGTATTTCAGAAACTGATCATAAATGCCCAAAGTCCTAAAAGAAGAGATACTTAGTCGCAAACCTGACAAACACGGTTTCTTACCCTTTTTCAAAGCTCTGGCCTGCAGCTTCGGGTCATCAAATTGGAGGAGGTCCTCCCTGGAATCGACAACGATCTTCGGAGGCAAACCATGGAATTCGGCGGCATTTGGCTCCTCCTCATCGGTTGAAACGGTGGGAGCATGTGTCGCCCGTCTCCTAGTACGTTTCGCAGTCGGCTGGGCGTCGGCAATGTCATCACTGGAATGATCAATTACTGGATCACGTCGGCGCTTTGGAGCTGAGGGTGTCTTGGACTTGCGTTTCGGCGGCTTCGTCGGCTTGGGCCCGGGAGGTGGTGGCAGTTCCTCGGTCACCGGAGAAGATGGCGGTGAAGAGGGTTGCTCCAGCGGTGCTTCAATGAGGATTGAAGGTGTGAGTTTTTGCTGCTGGGACAACGCCAATGCCGAAGTCGGTGGCGGTGGTTTGATGGATTTTCTCATAGTTTTCTTCGTGAAGAATTTCGGTACCTCATGGTCGGGGAAGGGCGGTGACGGGCCGGAAGATTGCTGGCCGGCCGGAGCAGATTTAACGGCAGGCTTAAGGTGGTGGGCGGCGGCGGATTGGAAGCGCGTGGCAGCGTGTGGGAGCGGCGGCTTCGTCTTCGGCGCCATCTCCGAGGATGGATGGTTGCCCAGGCTGGCGGCGGAGACTCGCGGCGGCAGGCGCAGCGGCGGAGGAACTCGGGTTTCACCGACGGAGAGGCGGAGATCTGGGCGCACGACGGGGAAACGGTGGTCCGAGCGGCGGAGAGGCTGAGGAAGCTCTGAAATCTGGCCGGTGCAGCGGCGGAGCAGCGGCGGAGCGACGGAGGGAAGCTCGGTGGCGAGAGGCGGAGGGAAAATGAGCAGCTCTGGAATTTGGGCGAGAGCGGTGGAGAAGTTCTGAAAATGTTTTGGCAACTCTTGGAAGAAGGAAGAAGGTTTTATACCTTATATTGCATCAAAGTCCCTTAATTCCTTCCTTTTCCTAATTGGAACCCACAATTTCCATAAACCACTCCAAGCATTGAATTATTTGTAGAATTGCCCAGATACTCTTGTCTCGCCATATTGCATCCCTGCATATAAAAACAAAAACGAGTTAACATTATTAATATGTTATGAATGTTTTATTTTTATTTTTATTTTTTTCGTGTTATTTTTTTATTTTTTTTAAACCAAAAACGAAAATTTGAAAGAATTTGTAAGAAAACAAAATAAAATAAAAAAAAAAAGATTCTGGGTTGCCTCCCAGTAGCGCCTTTGTTTACAGTCTTTGGCTAGACTTTCCGATATGGTCAATCAGAGTGGGGTGGGCATAATGGAATTTCTTCCACTATTGCCACCTGAGAAGCATCATAAAATGGCTTGAGGCGATGGCCATTTACGAGGAATGTCTTTTCAGTGTCCAGGCTTTTAATCTGTACAGCTCCGTTCGGCCTAACAGAAATCACCACAAAAGGTCCTATCCACTTTGTTTTAAGTTTTCCTGGCATCAACCGAAGCTTGGACTGAAAAAGTAACACCTTCTGCCCAACCATGAACTCCTTAGACCTTAGATTCTTATCATGCCACATCTTTGTTCGCTCCTTGTACCACATAGCATGATCATATGCCTCCAATCGCAGTTCTTCCAACTCTTGAAGCTGGAATTTTCGCTCTTCCTCACACTTGCTAGTTGTCATGTTCATTTCCTTGACAGCCCAGTATTAGATGGCACATCTTTCCAAAGATAAGTCTGTAAGGAGACATTCCAATAGGCGTCTTGTAAGCGGTGCGATATGCCCACAGAGCATCCTCCAACCTCTTGCTCCAATCCTTCCTCGAAGGATTAACTATCTTCTCCAACACTTGCTTTATCTCCCTGTTAGATACTTCTGCTTGGCCATTAGACTGCGGGTGGTAAGTGGTAGCAAGCCGATGATGAACACCATATTTCTTCATGAGGGCCTTAATGGTGCGGTTTTTGAAATGAGTTCCTTGATCACTAATGATCGCTCGTGGCACTCCGAATCTGCTGAATATGTTAGATTTCAAAAACCCTGCCACAACTTGAGAATCATTAGTTCGGGTGGCTTTTGCTTCCACCCACTTCGATACATAATCAACCGCAAGTAAAATATACAAATTACCGCAAGAACTAGGAAAAGGACCCATAAAATCCATGCCCCACACATCAAATATTTCACAGACAATTATGGGTACTTGAGGCATTTCATCACGTTTAGATATGTTTCCTGTCTTTTGGCAATTTTCACAACTCTTACAAAAAAGATAAGCATCTCTATGAAGAGTTAACCAAAAGAAACCACTATTAAGCACCTTACGAGCAGTACGTTTAGGACCAAAGTAACCACCGCAAGCAAAAGAATGACAATGCAAAAGAATTGTACCTTGTTCTTCTTCAGAAATGCATCGTCGAATGATTTGATCGGAGCCTATCTTCCAAAGGTAAGGCTCATCCCAAATATAATGCTTGCTATCACTCTTTAACTTCAACTTCTGAGCAGGATTGAGAGTAACCGGCATCTCTCCAGTGGTAATGAAGTTCACAATATTGGCAAACCATGGATCTTTCGCCGATTTACCATGCAGTGGTTCCGTCCGGGGCCTCTGTTTGGCCAAATGGAGGCCTGTCGCAGCATACAGGTATTCTTCGGGAAAAGATTCCTGGATCGGGGTTGCATCCTCGGGTTTCACCAAGCGACTGAGATGATCTGCCATGTGATTCTCAGCCCCTTTCTTGTCTCGCATTTCCCAATCGAACTCTTGCAATAACAAGATCCATCTAATAAGCCTTGGCTTCGACTCCTTCTTCGTGAACAAGTACTTTAAGGCTGAGTGATCGGTGTAGACGATGATCTTTGATCCAAGAAAGTACGATCTAAACTTCTCAAGAGAAAATACCACTGCCAACAACTCCTTTTCGGTAGTTGTATAGTTACATTGAGCTGGGTTCAATGTCTTTGATGCATAATAAATCGCATGGCTCTCTTTCCCTACCTTTTGTCCCAAGACTGCTCCAACTGCATAATCGCTTGCATCACACATCAACTCAAATGGCAGATCCCAATTCGGTGGTTGCATTACAGGGGCTGAGATGAGCTTCTCCTTCAGTATATCAAAACAACGTCTGCGCTCCTCGGTCATCTCAAAAGGAACATCATCTTGAAGGAGCTTTGTTAAGGGTTGTGCAACCTTTGCAAAGTCCTTAATAAACCTTCTGTAAAATCCAGCATGCCCCAATAAACCACGTATCTCACGAACATTGGTAGGATATGGAAGTTGCTCTATGTTCTCAACCTTAGCCTTGTCCACTTGAATTCCTCTTTCCGAAACCACATGTCCCAAGACTATGCCTTCATTCACCATAAAGTGGCATTTCTCATAATTCAGCACAAGGTTCCGCTTCACACATCGAATCAAGACCTGTTCCAAATGACCCAAGCATACCTCAAACGAATTCCCATAAACTGTAAAGTCATCCATGAATACCTCAATGCTCTTCTCAATCAAGTCGGAGAAAATGCTCATCATGCATCTCTGGAAGGTGCCTGGAGCATTGCATAATCCGAAAGGCATTCTCCTATATGCATAAGTGCCAAAGGGACATGTAAATGTGGTCTTTTCTTGGTCCTCCGGGTTCACGCAAATCTGAAAGTACCCACTGTATCCATCCAAGAAATAGAAGAAATTATTCCCGGCCAATCTTTCCAACATTTGATCGATGAAGGGGAGTGGAAAGTGATCCTTGCGAGTCGCGGCATTCAACTTCCGATAGTCAATGCACATCCTCCATCCAGTGACCAAACGAGTAGGCACCAACTCATTCTTTTCGTTCTTTACAACTTGAAAACCAGATTTCTTCGGCACCACATGAACCGGGCTCACCCATTTGCTGTGTGAGATGGGGTAGATAATTCCCAAGGAAAGGAGTTTGAGGACTTCCTTGAGAACAACTTCTCTCATGTTGGGGTTCAGCTTCCTCTGAGCATCTCGAGCAGGCTTAGCATCATCTTCCATTAAAATATGATGCGTACAAATGTTGGGGCTGATCCCTGTAATGTCTGCGAGGGTCCACCCAATCGCTTTTTTGAACTTTCTTAACAGTGCAATCAACTGCTCCTCTTGAGAATCTGACAACCTTGCACTGACAATCACCGGGAGAGTCTCATCATCCCCTAGGTAGACATACTTCAGATTCGGGGGAAGATTCTTCAACTCCAGTATAGGTGGTGAAATATCGGATGGAATGGGCTTTTCAAATTCGAATTCACCCCATGATAGCCTCTGTTTGGCCAAATCGAGGCCTGTCGCAGCATACAGGTATTCTTCAGGAAATTCGAATTCACCCCCTGATAGCCTCTGTTTGGCCAAATCGAGACCTGTTGCAGCATACAGGTATTCTGTGGGAAATTCGATTTCACCCCCTGATAGCCTCTGTTTGGCCAAACAGAGGCCTGCGTCAGTACTCTTCACTTCTTCCTGCGAGCTGATTGAGTACAACCATTCATCTATTTCCTCATCACTCAGATTCTGTGTCTTCTCGTTGTTTGAATCAGTGGGTGGTAGCATGTCAATCTCATCCTGCAAGAATTCAGTCTCAAGGTATTCTTGGACGAGAGGGTCAATGACATCAATGGCATAAATATTTTCAGCATCTATGGGTTTTTTCATTGCATCATCAATACTGAAAGTATATTTTTCACCATAATAATCAAGACAAATAGTTCCCTTTCCCACATTAATTATTGTATTAGCCGTTCTTAAGAAAGGGCGACCTAACAACACTCCTGAGGTTCCTTTACCACTAGCATGATTCATCTTCACTACATAAAAATCCGCAGGGTAAACAAAATCATTAACTCTTACGAGAACATTTTCTAACAACCCTTCAGGATATACACATGATCTATCTGCCAATTGGATTATTACTCTAGTATTTACCATTTCTGCTCCACTCAAAGAATTGTAAACAGATAATGGCATCACATTGATAGATGCTCCTAAGTCACACATGGCAGAATCAATCTTAACATTTCCAATAAAACATGGCAAAGAGAACATACCAGGGTCCTTGCACTTCTGAGGCAAATCTCTTTGAATTACAGCTGAAACCGACTCGCCCATTATGACCTTGCTTGAGTCTTTAGATTTCCCTGCAATAAAATCTTTCAAAAACTTGCTCACAAGCGGAAACCTTATAGCCTGCAAGAAAGGTAGGTTAATCTCCATTTTTCCAAAGATAGATAGGAAATCAACAGAATCCTCTTTCTTTCTAGCCAAACTACGTGGAAAAGGAGGAAGAATTTTAACTGGAGGATCATTCTGACCCAACCTTGGATTTGACTCCTTGGTTTGGTCAAAATGCCCTTGTACCTCACTTTCTTTTTCTGCCGGGAGCCTCTGTTTGGCCAAATCGAGGCCTCCTGCAGACTGCTCCGACTGCTCCTTAGCTCCTTTTGCTGCGGTCTTCGGAGGTAGTGGCGCAAGCTCCTTTCCACTTCTTAACGTGATCTGATTGGCCGTCTCTCTGGGGTTGAGTTGCACTTGAGATGGTAATCCAGGTTGCTTCATTCGGAGCTCATTCATCGAGTTTGACAGCTGTGAAATCTGACGTGTGTGCTCCTCCAAGGTAGCCTCAGTCTTTTTCGAACTTTGGATCTGGTTTTGAAGCATGCCCATCATCATGTCTAGCTTTTCATCCATAGACTTCCCTTGAGGAGGTTGTGGATTCTGAGCATATGGAGGGGGAGGAGCTCGATGAGGTGGAACATATGGTTGTTGTACTGGATTTCCCGGATCTCGCCATCGAAAGTTGGGATGATCTCTCCATCCCGGATTATAGGTAGCTGAGTACGGGTCCCTCTTTGGCTGCCTTTCATTCCAATTCCCCATTGCATTGGCCTGGACAGTTTGCTCATCCATCGCGAAATGACACTGCAGGGTGACGTGGCCGAAGGTGCCACAAATTTCACAAGGTTTCTCTTGAGGACCGGCTGTGGTGCTAGCGACTGTAACCTTATCCACCACCTTAGCTAGTACCCTTTCCATCCTGTCCATCCTCTCCCTAAAATCATCTTGGCTCGAGGGATCTGTTTGTGCCACCTTTTTCAGGATTCGGATCTCATCAGTGTCATACTCCTTCTTGGAATTGATCAACTTCTTCACTATTTCCTTTGCTTCATTGACTCTGATTTATGAAAATCCACCATTGCTTGCGGTATTCAGCAAATCCTTGTTTGCAGCTGTGGATCCTTGATAGAAATACTGTAGCAGTTGCCCCTCCGTGTATCGATGGTTAGGGCAACGATCTACCAATCGTCTGAACCTTAGCCAAAATGTACTCAGTGGCTCATCATACTCCTGCTTGATGCTCGGAATTTCTTTCCTCAGGGCATCCGTCTTAGTGGCTGGAAAGAAATAGTCCAAAAATAGCTTCTTGAGCGCATTCCAGGAAGTGACGGAGTTAGGAGCCAAGCTTGAAAACCATTGGTTCGCTGTCCCTGACATGCTGAACGGAAAAGCCACCAACTTGAATTGATCTTCTGTGACACCAGCTGGTCTTTTCTGAACCTTACAAATCTTGATGAACTCGTTCAAGAAATTGTAAGGGTCTTCGTTACTCTTCCCATAGAACTTCGGAAGAACATTCAGCAGTGCAAGCTTTATCTCCACAGGGGTCGCAGCATCTAGCAAAGAAATAGGTGTGGGAGGGTCTTCTTCGTTGTGCCCCGATAATTCCCACATGTACGGATTGTCAGCATTGGGATCTGCCTCTCCTCTGTCCCCCATTACAGTATCAAGAACGGATTTAATCTCTGATTCGGATTCTGTCTCGGAAACAGCCTCTGTTTGGCCAAATAGAGGGTCTGCGGCAGCTTTCAGCTTCCTCTCCCTGGCGAGTTTGTAATTCTTCCTGGCTGTCTTTTCAACTTCAGAATCAAATATCAATTCCTGCTCCTGGGACCTGGTCATATACCAATAACTAAAAAACAAAAAATTAGTAGCAAAATAAATAGAAATTAACTACCGTTCCCCGGCAACGGCGCCATTTTGGTGAGCGTCGTTTTACTCGCCAAATAAACTGCAAACTAGCACACAGATTAGTATAGTAGAAGCAGGTCGTATCCACAGAGAACGGTATAATTTCTATCAATTTCAAACTACCAACAAAGTTTGGTTTAGCAACCACGCCTATGATTTGAGATTTGTTTAATAAACTAATGAATTACTAAGCTAAAAATAAGGCCAAAAAAATGCAGAAAAATGCAGAGATAAATTACGAACAAATATATGGATAACAAAGGATCGGCATAGGTTAATCTTTGGTTCATTCCTTGATCATCGACTACTCAAAATTCATTTAACCCCCATGAATTAATTGGTTATAAGCAGGAACAGTATTTGCTATTTCCCCTTGATTCCCCTTAAATTTCCAATCGCGAGCAAGTATTTGCTAAACCCGTGATCTTCCTAATTAAGATATTCCTAGCAAGTATTTGCTAAACTAGTTATATCTTAACGATCTTAAGAACTAGGGAACCCAATTTAGACAACAAGCACGTATTTGCATGCAGTTCATCCAATTAATTGTTTATCATCCTGTTATTACAGTCATAATTGTTATCTGTTTTTCACAGGAGGTGCTACTTAATTAGCCATAGCCTAACAAGATTGAGGTGATCAAACTCAAACAAGCAAGCATAGATTTTAGGCATAAACAATTAATAACTCATAGGATTAAATTTCTAAAAACCCGAAGTCTCACAATCAATGAACCATCGAATTAACCTAACCGATTAAGAATCTAGCTACTCATGATTAAATTAAATAGAACAAGCAATTCGAAATTAAACATGTTGACAACCGAAAAAATAATGAGAAGAAAAAATTACCTACTGAATAATTCGATCAGCAGGTATTCCCCAGTGATCAGAAGCATAAAACTGCAAACTATGAATAATTATTTTCTTGCTTTCGTTCCTCTCCAGGAAAACAAATAAAATAAACCTCCTTCCTTTTTCGTCCAAAACAAAACAAAACCAAGTCCAGCTCTCATTCCCCTTTTTTTCCTCCTCTCACGATTATACTTATACTAAAATTAAAACCCAAATCCTAACTAATTTTGGAAAATTAGAATTCTTATCCAGAAAGAAATAGGCAAAGTCTTGGGAAAGATGGTCTTTCCATATGCTTATGGAAAGATGGGGTTTGATTGGAATAATAAAATGTAAAAGGTCTTGGTTGCAATATTAAAGTTTTAGTATGAAACATGTAATAGTTATAAAATTTATAACTCGGTTCATGCAACCCGAAAATTTTATCTTAATTTCTTCTAATTTACACTTTAAACCTTAGTCTTTCCATAACTTATGGAAATACCGTCTTTCAAGAGACGGACTCAAAGAAATATTCTTCCACTTAATTTCAGCCTAATTACAATTAAATTCTAACTTGGAATAAATAATTAATCCAAGTCTTGGGCTTCATTGCTTCTCTTCGGCCCAATCACAGTGCTGAATTTTCTGGACTGCAATTCCGTAAACTCTCTAACGAGGGATCGGGATCGTTACCTCATTAAAAACCCTTTTGGGAAAAAAGAGTATAACAATCCCCCTTTCATCAGCTTCACCTTAATCGGGTCGACTTCACGGAGCAACTTAGTGATCGATAAACGAAGCACAATTCTGCCACATGAAGGATTCCGGCTAAGGATCAGCTGGAACGGCATCATAGTGCTCCAAAAATAGCTCTTCCGCTCCAATACCGCTTTGCTCCAAAAATAGTGATCTATCAACAAAATAAATCAATTAAGTACCAGAAATCACATAAAAGAGCACTAAATTCTTCCAAAAATTAACAACTAACTATCACACATCAAACAAATAAAAACATTTACATGAATATTGTAATATAATATTATTTATACTTAGAATAAAGGTACATGAATATATTTTTAATTAATTTGGGATTTTCTGATTTGGTCAAAAGCGGGCTAATTTGTTATACTTGTGGGCAAAAAAAAGTCAGGCCCTCCTCAATAGGACCTAGGTTGGACACAAATATTTTGAATATCAATCTTGCGAGCATGTCAACTGATGTCGAAAAGTCGTGGCAGATTTTTCCATGGTTCGAAACAATGTTGTTGCAAAACATCTATATGTATGGTGGCCCACTAAAGAATCAGTTAAAACTTAAAGGCTTTCAACTATCCCTCGAATTCCAACAGTCCCCCCCTCATAATTCTTCTTCCTCTATCCAACAAGTAAGTCTTCTTAGCGGTTACAAATTCTTGTTGAAGTATTATCTTGTTCAACTAGTTTTTATTTAGGTTCTTGTTGAAGTATTATCTTGCTGAAATTTAATCGTTTGTGTTTTTGTAAGTTGTACAACATTAGAATTTTTTAACTTTGTTTACGTTTAGTGTTAAGTTACTCCTCTTGTTGTGAAGCCCTTCTAATTTTCCCAATTTCGGTGGCAATCACCGCCTTCCCTTTCATATTTTGTAAAGCTTCGACTTTGACCCACTTTGTGAAGTAGTCCACGGTGACGATGAGATACTAGAAGTGTCCGGGGGCCTCTGGAAAAGGACCCAGCAGATCGATCCCCTATTTGTCAAAAAACCACGAGATGTATATTTTTGTCATTTCTTCCTGAGAGACATGAGTGATAAGTGCGTGCCTCTGACACTAGTGGCATGATTGGATGTGCTTGTTGACATCGTTCAACATTTTGGGCCAGTAATACCATACCAGAAGGAGCTTTTTCGCCACCGATCGAGCCCTTAGGTGACTACCGCACACTCCCTCATGGGTTTCACAGATTATATAGTAGGCTTCATGAGGGGAAATTCATCGGTGGAGCAGTTGTGGGTTACCTTGTCGATAGAGTACATGTTCATTTATTACATACTTGGCAGCTTTCAATATTATTTTCCTCACCTCGACGGTCCCTTCGGGAAGGGTACTATCTCAAGATTGTTTATGATAGGTGTGATTAAAGATTTTGCTACATCTTCTTTGAAGCTACACTTATTCAAAGTTTCCATCAAAAACTGCTTTTGGGATTGCAGGTTGAGGTAAAAAAAGACTAGTTTTCTTAAGAATCGGCCTTATGGTTCATTTTTTGAGGGACCTGCATCAAAGTGTATTGTCAAAATTTTCAACAAGAGTTTTACTACATCTGAGTAGTAATGTAAACTCTGCTCTATAGCTTCATAGTCCCCTTTGACTTGCTGGACCACATTTTGGGAGTCATTGAGTATTTCCAGATCTTGAACATTGAGTTCCTTAGTTAGTCAAAGGTTTGTTATCAGTGCTTCATACTCAGCCTCATTATTTTTGGCCTTGAAGCCAAAGTGCATCACATATGGATAGTCTGTGCCCACGGGGCTAGTGAGTAGTATGTCTGCTCCACTTCTTCCTCAGTGCGATGACCTTTCCCTGGAAAGCTTCCATGTCTTTTTATTTTTGCGTTCTTTCTTGACCTAGATGACTTCCGTGGTTTCCACGATAAAATACACTAAGGCTTGGCTAGTGGCGAGTCTGGGGTCATCCACAGAGATGCTATATTTAAAATCTAACGACGCAAGACTCGCAGTCAGGTGTCACTCCGTTAGCTTGTCGGGAATAGTCAGGTCGCAAACATAGTTGATGTGCACAATATTGCATGTATACAAGTGTAAAAATGTGCATTAAACGCTCACCTACCCCCTTTTTTGGCGGGTTAAAACTTAGAATTTTGGGAGAGGAGTTCATTAATGTTGTTTTTTGGTTGATGAAGACATTGAATGATCCACAATGAAAACTCCTATAGGTACCATTTTTTAAAAGTTACTTACGGATATTAATGATTTCATGGATTGCTTTGGTTGATGGAAATATATATCTTGTGTGTTTATTCATTTGATGGTGATTGAGGTAGAACTGTTGATATTAGTTTGTGATTTGTTCTCAAGGTTGATGTAGTTATAATGCTATGGCTTTTGATTTTTTATATTGTATGACATATTATGAATATGGTAATTTTGATTTGGAATATTTTTTTTATTGTGCCTTAATGATCTTGCATGGTTTAGATGTAATCATTAAATTCTTTTGTCATAAATGTGTTGAAGTTTGATTGTTGGACATTTATTGATATGTAGAATTGTATCGTACCATCGAGAGGTGTAAGCTCGTTTATGCCAATGTTAGTAGAGTGAGCAATGAATATATTATCGTCGTGGATGAGTTTTTGGACCATGCTTTTAGTCATGAGAAGCGAATATTGTGTCCTTGTCGTGATTGTAGAAATCAAAATTGTACTGATAATAAGGACATGCTAAAACTCCATTTGTATAGTTGGGGGTATGCGAAATATTATGTTGTGTGGACATTTCATGGGGAAATTCACCACTGGAGGTTAAAGTTAGCAGTGAGAGAGAGTGTTTTGGGGATGCTAAGTTAGATGACATCACTAGTATAGACAACACCTATTACCTTGATTTTTCAGGCCTTTTTACCTCAATTTTTCCCCTAAAAAACTGAAGTAAATGTGGGTGTAGTAAAAGGTACATTTTTACCTCGGTTTTGGACCGACGTTGGCAGATTTTATGTGTGACATCGGTTATAGTATTAAGACTAACGACACAATACATTATCTGCAACATCGTTCTTATTGATATCGAGATGTCAAATTATCGACGTCGACCATACCAAAAAGACACATGATCAAAGAGGAATGTCTGCGATGTCGTTCTAGTCGGCATCATTAAAAATAACTACAACATCAGGGATTGGGAGGGATGATGATATGTCCATGATGACGTGGAATGGCGAACATTACAACATCGTTTTGCCACGGTGATGTCACAAAAAATTGCACACTAGTTCCATATGCGAAATCGCATTTGGATCGAATGTGTACTTATATGTGTGATGCCGCGAATGATTCTTGGAGAGGACTTTTCGATAAAATAATAATATATTTCATATTTGATGACAAAAAATAGTGATAGTCGATATCCATTACATGTTATTTAGTACTCTATTAATGGTTAGAAATCATACAACAATCTACTGTTATTAAAAATACATGGGAAAATTAACAATGACACCCAACTATAAAATATATTTCAAATACATGTTACAATATAATAATAATAAATAAATTTGCTCATGAACATTAAATGCATTGAACCTCTAAATTGCCTACGTTGTAAGACACAAACACCGTCAAAGTGACTAGTGAAATGACAAGTCATCCGTCTACAGTTCATCTATAACTCTCCTTGTCCCGTTACACCGAATACACAACAAACAAAAGTAAAGCTAGAATTGTGCAGACACTATATTAAAATAAAAATAATATAGTCAGACTTGGACGACATGAACGTCAACTTGGAAAAGAATGGATATGGGTAAAATCAACGTTGCATATTACAATAATTGATATCATTGAGGCTGACCTAAGTGCGAAGTCGCACATTCAACTAATTTCATGGTTTTCATTGACATGTGCTACGTTGGTCTTAATTTGGATTTACATCGTGGAGGCTGACATCCTGATACTGACGTTGCACATTTATATCGTGTTCATACGAATACGTAATTTTTATACTCAATCAGCCCAAGTCTAAGCATTTTTTGTCATTCCCTACAAACATGGCATCATCTGTGGAAATAAAAATAATATACACTATATAACATGTAACGCACAATCATCTTAAATTATGAAAATATACAAGCTTTGATCTATGTGAAAAATAACATGTAGAAGGCATGCTACTTAAATTGCAAAACTAACATTGAATGTAGGAAAACTAACTCAACTAATTTGAACTCGGAGGTGCTCCATCATTGGGCAATTTGTCATAGGTAGGAAAAAAAATTGATTGGGTTCTTAAATTTTTGTATTAAATATGTGGATGGAGAAGATGTTGTGTTGTAGCTAGGGTTTGGAGAAAGTGTGGTATGGATGAAAAATGGGTAATGGTGCTGTTTTTAATGACCTAAAATTTGGTTGGAGGGAAATTTTGCTTCAAAATTTTGCCTGAAAATTTGGTATCCTGCTGGAAATTTCATTGTGACCGAAGTCGGTATCTATTCGGTCCGGGATCCATTTTTGGCGACAAAACTGCGACTTTGTAAACAGGGGAAAATTGGTATTTTCTGAAATGTGTTGTATATTTCATAAGAATCGTCGAATATGGAATTTCATTTTATTATATGTGGTGGAAATCATCGTTCCGATAACGTTTATCCCTAAGTGTACACTTGGAAATACTAATAGAAATGAATTTCAATACCCCGTTCCATACATCTGGTCCTGCCTAAATGGGAACATCTTGGTCATGACATTGTGAATTAGATTAGGGTGTCTCTAAGTTTGCATTTCCACATCTCCCATATTTGCGGAGGGACCTAATTAATTAAGCTTAAAAATTTAAAACTTGACCAATGGAGGTAAAATCATGAACAATGGAGGTAAAATTGATTCAAAACGTCCTGGAAGGGACCTTACTTCCCATCCCTAGTTAAACTTATAATTACCGAGAATGATTACATAACAGACATAATCCTATGGAGACTTCTCCCAGTCAACATCTACCAAATAACCCTTTGTCTACTTATCATAAACCACATGCATCTATAATCTACTCTAGACCACGTACTAGCACATTTTAAAATTTGATGGAAGAGATTTTATTATATTTTATTTTCATGAGAACGGTCGAATATGGGATTTCATTTGATTATATGTGGTGGAAATCATCGTCCCTATAACGCTTATCCCTAAGTGTATGATTAGAAAATACTTATAGAAATGAGTTTCAATAGCCCATTCCATACATCTGGTCATGACTAAATCGGAACATCTTGGTCATGACATTGTGAATTAAATTAGGTTGTCTCTAAATTTTCATTTCCACATATCCCACATTCGCAGAGGGACCTAATTAATTAAGTTCAAAATTTTAAAACTTGACCAGTGAAGTAAAATCGTGAACCATTGAGGTCAAATTGATTCATAATATACCGGAAGGGACCTTACTTCTCATCCCCAGTCAAACTTATAACAGGCATGATCCCATGGAGACTTCTCCGAATCAACATCTACCAAATAAAACTTTGTTTACTTATCATAAACCGCATGGATCTATGATTTACTCTAGACCACATACCAGCGCATTTAAAAATTTGATGGATGAGATTTTATTATATTATATTTTCATAAGAACCATCGAATATGGAATTTCATTTGATTCTATGTGGTGGGAATAATTGTTCTGATAACACTTATCCTAAGGGTATAATTGAAAATACTAATAGAAATGAATTTCAATACCCCGTTCCATTCATCCGGTCATGCCTAAATCGGAATATCTTGGTCATGACATTGTTAATTTGGAGATTAGGGTATCTCTAAATTTTAATTTCCACTATTGGAACATTCGTGGAGGGACCTAACTGCAAAAATTAAAATTTTGACCCGTATGTGGAGGTAAAATTGTTTACGATTGGAACGGAAATTAATCATGTTCATGGACATTTATAAAGCTCAATAAGTATTTATAATTTACTATAGAACTTTATGTAAGGTCAATAATATGTTTTGGTCAAATACAGGCTCATCTGAAATGCTAGTGGGCTGAATTGGTTTGGGTCGTGGTCGCATTTGCCGATATCGACCACCCGTCGCTAACAATATTGGCTATGGGGACCATACAAAAATATCGCAATGGCCTAGTTATACATTATTTATGTAGCCCATCTTTGATACATAGAGCCCATCTATTATACATATTGTATGTAGCCCATTTGTAATGCTGCGACGTCACAATGGTGTCAGGGCTATCAAATTCAGTGACAATGGTACGAATTTGTACTTACCGCGGCGGACAATACAAGGTCCCAAAACGAAATCGTTTCAAAATGGCTATAAATAAATGGTCCCCCAGAATCAGTTTAAGCTCTTCATTTCCAGGTTCCCTGCGAATACCAAGAGTCTCTCCTCCCCATTCCTCTTCTCCTTTGACACAGGTATGGACTTCCACTCATGTAGTGCCTAAGTTTTTGTAATTTTTACCTCACATTGTTAAATTAATATATACTATTTGTATGAGTTTTATTTTTTGTTATCTAGGTTACGTTGTTCTTGTTAGAGTGAGAAGTTTTCATACATGTGAACCTAGGCTACGTTGTTCTCGTTTGTGTTAGGACGTTTTAGTGTAATTTTGTCTCCTTAATGCTTGTTTTGTTGCTGGGTTTCTGTATTTTTCTCGTTGCTGTCTTCGACCCATGGAAACTTGGTCTCTTGTCGCACATCATTCTTGCAACCACGGTTTACCACCGGTTAAGATATAGGTCCTGACGAGTAAGTAGCGACCTCGCTAGATCATGTCGAGGGTGCCCTTGGTTTGAACCAATTTTTTCATGCGACACAGTACCGACTTCACCATTTTTTCTTATATATTGTGCACTTCATATACAAGTCTAATGGCTGGTGAAGGATTATCTAGGTGCCTACTTTTTGAGGTATTTTACTATTTCATATTATATATTTACTAACACATTTGCACAATACTGTATCTAAATTAATTTTAATTTGTATTATTCATGCATTTCTCCACACAAAGGAGAAACCCTGGACCGGTTGTCTTCAACATTGAAGACCATACAATGGCACCAGAAAACTAGCATTTCCACTGCACCTTGAAGCAATAAAACTTTGTGAAGAACCCAATTTTGGTAAGGACTGAAACTTGCCAATAATTAAAATTGTTACATTATTTTATTTTCAATTAATACTGTTTATTTATAATTGCATATATTTTTTCATAATGTATTTTTTTTCTTCTGATTAGTACATCCCGATTAAATATGTACCACTTGTGCCGAAGGCAAAGACCCTTGTTGTGTTAAGGTGATATGGGAGAGAGTGGCGTATAACATACTCGGGCCAATGGAAAATCATGGCCCTGTCCCTAAAGGGTTTTTCGAGTTCCTTTCCGGCAACAACCTGCGCATTGTGGACACGTTGTTCTTCGAGATCATAGAATATGGGGGGCCAATTGTCTTCAAGGTTATAATAATTTGAGAGCTTTGATTTTCTTGTCATCTGTATTCTAATAGTGGTACTCATACATGTATTATTAATATTCGAAGGAGGGTTATTTTGTACTAGTTGAATTGCAAGGAGGTTTTGGTGAATAAGAATTTTCTAATAATTACCTTTTTATACAAGGTTTTAGTCTTGCAGATGTAACTTGATGAAATTTGAGACTGACTGTGGTGAACTTGGAATGAAACCTTTAGATGGTGCATTCAAAGTTTTGGCTGTATTATTTAATTATCCTTAACTAATTAGGTATGAAAGACGTGTGATCTCGTGCTCTATTCGCATAGTGTTATTTCTCCTTAACCAACTATTCACCGATTTGGGTGCAACATCACATATATTAATTTATTTGAAAGGATTTTGGGAATGGGTTTGGGCCGACGAGCATGAGCACCTTCATGGAGTGAAAATAACGACATCACTTTTAATGTTAGATTAAAGTCGGCCACATCAAGGGATGGCGCAAAGTCGATCATGTCATCAACAATTTTTACTGCTAGGTTGTACCCTTACTACCGATGTCGTACTTACGTCGGTAACAACTTTTAGTTTGATTTAATAGCCTATTTACTATGGTTATTATAGAACCGTAGTAAAAAACCTATTATTTACCTTGGTTTTTTTAAAACCGAGGTCAATAATATTATTTACTTCTATTAAAAAACTGAGGTAAAAGAACTTTTTACCTCACTTTTTTAAGCTATGCCAAAAAACTGAGGTAAATTGGGCGAAGTTATAGGTTCATTTTCTTGTAGTGCATGTGTTATGAGGTAGTTAAGGAATTTAGAGGGAGACCTGAGGTTTTGGCTAACTTTCTAGGTGAGAAGGATAGACCATTGTATCCCGGTTGAAAGAAGAAAAACACAGTCATATCATGTTTGATGGAGTTGTTCAATTTAAATGGTCTTGGGTCATGGAGTGATAGTAGCATAAATAAATTGCTTAAGTTTTTGAATGAGAAGCTTCCATCGGATAATGGGGTTTCGAATAACCTTTTTGAAGCTAAGAGAATTTTGTGTTTGATGGGATTTAAGTATGAAAAGATACATGCTTGTACGAGCGATTATGTCTTACATAGGCATGACCTGAAGGATAAGATTTTTTTGTCCAGTATGTAATGTGTCGCGTAAGAAAAAGAGAAATGTGGCTGTTGGTAGAGAGAATGTTGTGTTGTTGAGAAGGCGGGTGCCCGCCAAATGTATATGGAACCTTTTAATCATTCTGAGGCTGAGAAGGTTTAATAATGAAAAGGATGCAAAGAACTTTACATAGTACATTAATAGGGGAGGTTGTAAAGACGATGATATGATTTGACACCCGACTGATACAGACCAGTGGAAGAAATTTGATAAGATGTATCCAAACTTTGCATCAAACCTAGAAATTTGAGAATGACTTTGTGTATTGATGGTATGAACCTGTTTTGTAATATGTTCTCAAAACACAGTTCAGAAACGTACTTTTGCATGAAGAGGAAATATGTGTTGATGCCTATTATGATTTTAGGGGCCAAAAAGCATGGAAATGACATAGAATCCTATATTTCCCCTTTTATAGAAGATTTGAAGGTGCTATGGTTGGCTGGTGCCCTAATGTTCGATGGTTTTTGTGGTGAAGAGTTTACATTGAAGGTGATTTTTTTTGTACCATAAATGATTTCTCGGCATATGGAAACTTTTCTGGGTATGTAGTCAAGGGTCACAAGACTTGCCCTGTTTGTGAGGATGAGGCAGATTACCATTAGTTGAAAAATGAGCATAAAACTATTTATTTGGGTCACCGTAAGTTTCTGCCTTTGAATCACAAGTTGCGGGATAACACGGTTGCAATCATAGGTGGGAAGGAGAGAAGAAAGGCACCAAAACCATTGACTAGTGTAACAATTCACAACAAGGTGAAGAAATTGACTGTTGTTCTTAGTAACAAGTTATCAAAGGGTGGGGGGACTGTAGATGGGCAGTGGAAGAAGAAGTCCATTTTCTTTGATTTGTCGTACTGTGAGAATTGGAGGTTTTCCATTGTTTGGATGTCATGCATATCAAAAAGAATGTTTGTGATAGTCTGATTGGCACACCTCTGAACATTCTCAGGAAGACTAAGGATAACTTAAATGCGAGGAAGGGTTTAATAGACCTTGGTATCTGGTTGGATCTGGCACCGGAGGTAAGAGGCAGGCGAATGTACCTGCCTCCTACTCCCTACAACATGTCAGTTAGTGTATAGAGATCGGCGTGTTAGAGAATCAAAGGAATAAATGTACCATCCAGTTCCTCCTCTAATGTTAGTCGGTTTATGAATGTTGAATTGTGTCTTAATGCTTTGAAATTGCATGATTGACATGTCCTTATGCAACAACTTTTAATTATTGCAATCTGAGGGTGCTTGGATGAGGAAGTTAGATTTTCAATTATGCACTTGTGTTTCTTCTTCAACTCGAAATGCAGGAAAAATATTAGCAGGCAACAACTAGATGAACTAAAGCGGGAGGCTGTTGTTGTTTTATGCCTTTTAGAGAAGTAATTCCACCCATCATTCCTTGACATCATGGTGCACCTAGTGGTACCGATGAGACATCAAATGCGTATTGGGAAGAGTTTGAGAACATGGAGGAGAGAAAAATCGTTAAGAAGTTTCCACCCCCAGGAGGGAACTTCAAGGTCTTAGTATTCCTTTTCTTCCTCCTTTATTTTGTTATCTTGTCCTTTGGTTCACATTGATGACAATGCATGTTTCAAGTCTTGGGAGGTTAAGAGAAATATATCACATTGTATTGTATTTAGTTCATATGTTCTACTTTGATTTGTTTTGTTTTAAAAATATTTCCCGCTAAGTTGAAAACCCGAGAGGACATCTTAGGCAAAAGTGGGAGGCCTGGATAGGTTGAAAACCCAAAAATACAACTTATGCAAAAATGAGAGGCCAAATGGTGTGGAAAAATGTGAAGGTGACCATTGAAAAAAATGTGAAGCTAGGATGAAAACCCAAATGGGCTCATAGGCAAAATGAGAGAAAATGAGAGAAATTGAAAAATTTTATGCTTGTCTTGATTTTTCTATTGGGTAGCTTCTTTGGTAGAGTAAGCTAGTTTTACACTTGTAGTGTATACCTTACCTTTGATTGGAATGATGGTTTTTTAGATGATCTGAAACTTTGGGATGTGAGAGTGTGAGAGATTCTTATGTCTTGGGGGTTAGGGTAGTGTGGGAATATGATGTTGGATGTTTTGGAGAAACTTTTGCATGCTAGTTTACGGTTTGCTCTTTGCTTGTTCTTGTTTACTCGAGGACGAGTAAAGGTTTAAGTGTGGGGAGATTTGATGAGACATCAAATGCATGTATTTTCCAAACTATTTAACATCTCTTTTGTTATTGTTTTTTTGTAATATTGTTAGATTTAGGTAGGTTTACATCGTAAGGGGATGACCATTTTTCGGTTTTCATATCTAAATCCTTCATTTTGTAACCTATGTTTAGTCTAATGGATTTTTGGTCCTTAGGAGCATCTAGATTCCTTTTTGTAAGCTTAATTTTGTATTCTCATGAGCACATAGGATTGGTTTAGTGATGGTTATTCGAAAGGGTGGTAGAAGATGGAAGGCCACTCACAAAGTGGTAGAAGATAAAGTGAAGAAAGGAGAGCAAAACAAAGGGTGAAGAATGATCTATGTTTTGAAGCATATTTTTGAGAGTTATCCGAGAAGAATCATCCTCCAAGGATGGTACCATTAGATTCTTGTTCTCGAGTACTATAAAATCGACTACTAGAACTCCCAAAACGGATCAACGGTTCACCCGGAGGAAGCAAAACAAAACTGGACTTTTTTGTGTCGCGACTCTCGAAATGTCGACTTGATCTCATAATTTTCACAAAATTCCTAATCTGGTCACCAAAATTGCTCTGCAACTATAAATATCATTTCTTCCGCTTCTTCCCCAACTCTCTTGGCCCGACTTAAGGGCTCCAAAACCATAGTTTTTCACCATTTTCTTCCATTTTTTCTTGTTTCTTTGTAGAATTCTTGTTATGAGTTTTGATTATCTAGGCTAGTTTTGTACTTGGGTGCAATTGATTAAGGCTTCCAAGCCCATGTCTTGAGAATCCTTTCTATCTACTTTTTGCTTTTGCTATTGTGCATTTATAAGCTTTTAATGTGTGTTGTTGATATCATTAATGCTGTTGGACGTTTGAGTGTATGAATTGCTTGTATAATTGCTTGCTAGGGTTGAGAGAAAGTAGCTAAGTTTCCCCCCTTTTGATAGGGAATCAAAGAGCACGAATTAGAACTTCAAATGGTGTTGATGTGTTGATAATTGCTAGATGAATGTGATAATGTTGAACTCTTTGTCATTTTGTTTATTGTAGCAAATAGGAGATGTCTATGAACGGTTAACGTTCTTGACTAATATTGTGTAAATGCATGAATTGGTTCAATACTTAGACACGGTGTAGTGTTTATAAGTGTTACCAAGCTTGTTGATTCTTCGTGCTTAACGCCATTAATGGGATACTTTTAGCCGTTTATGGACTAAAGGAGTCATTAGTGAGGTTTGACAAGAGATGTCGATTTCACGCTTACAAACAACTATCTAAGAAGTATAGAAGATTTATCTTCACAACAAGTAGTAAAAGTATTAGATTGGTTGTAAGTTTAAGGATAGATAAGAAGTTTCGATGTGGAAATCAATTGCCCCAAGGCTTTGTCTTTTGTAGTTTTTACTTCTTTTTCTTAGTTTGTTGCATGATTAGCATAGTTACTTGACTTTTCTACTTAGCTTGTCTGTAATTTCACAACCCCCCATTTTACTTGCTTTTTATATTTATATATATATATATATATAGATCTACCTCTTGTCAAATATCCACCTTGTATGTATAAATGCTTAATAAAATCCATCTTCTTCATGGACGACTCTGATTTGCAACTATCTACTTAATCGTATTTAGTAAGAATTTATGGCTTATAAATATTAACTTTGAGAGGTACGGTGACGACCTTCCAAATTTTTCCACCGCTGCCGGGGAAGAGGCATTTATTTTTAAGTGTTTGGGCATATTTTGTTGCATTTTAGCTAGTTGTTTTTATTTTCCACTTCTTTGTTGTTTTTGTTTGGAGTAGGTATTGCTTGAGTTCTTGGTGAATTTATATCGAGAATCCTTGCAATATGATTCCAGACTTTTGAAAAAGAAAAAAAAAGTAACATCTTACCTTGAGGGAACTCATGATGAGAAGAGAGGCTCAACAAGCAAGGTTTTGTAAGATGTGTCATTCCGACCATCCTACTGAGTCTTTCTATATGTTGAGAGAGTAGCACTATGAAGAGGAAATAACCATTGTTTTCCAAAACCAAGGGTATTATGAAGAGTGCTACCAAGAGGTTGAAGATGTTGGTTTTCAAGGGCAAGAAGCTCAAGAGTGGTATCCGTACCATGATTCTTACAATCCAGAGTAGAGTGGTAGTCCGGATTGGTGGTTTGGGAATGAGTCAGAAAACCATCAATATGAACAAAATAGTTAGCCTTCACCACCTTATACCATACCCCAAAACCAAGTCAAACAAGAATGTTCAAGTTTGACACACGAGGAGATCATGAATGCAATTGTAAACTTGAGCAACTTGGCCAAGACTAATGAAGAATCAAAAACCCAAATCTCCTCTAGTCTTGAGGCTTTGGAGGGAAATGTGAGCAATTTAGTGGAAATGGTGACCCGAATGGAAGCTTGTTATTTAAAAAATACACCATCCCAAGTTGAACTCCAAGATTCAGTGAGTGAGGTCACCTTGAGAAATGAGTTCAAGTTCGAAGGGGATGAGGGGTCGCATGTGGAAGACAAAGAAGTGGAGGAAGAGGTGATTGTGCTACATTCATTATTATTACCATCATCACCCCTACCCTCACCCAGTGAACCAACTCCACCATTTTCAGAAGTTTTTAAGGAGATAAGAGAGGAGCCAAAGACTCTCCCAAGCCTCCTAATCACTCAACTTCTTTTAAACTATCTCCACCTCCACAAAAATTTCCTCTTGAAAGTTTTGTACCCCCACCTCTCTATTTTTGGATGCTCATGGTGAAGGGGTTCAAACCTTCACCATATGGATAACATTAGGGTCATGCCGACGACCTTAAATTTACGGAGCTCCAGGGAGACAACCTGAGCTTTTAAGTTAGGCTAGCATTTTTTTATTTCTCTTGAAAAAATGAAATAATAATCCTTAACCATGTCCTTATACCCTTACCCAAAACCACAAGAATACCACCATAATACACCACCAAAATACACCACCAAAAACTACCACTAAAACCACCATCTAGGAGTACCAATAGTTGTTGTCTTTTGTGAGTTTTGATTGGGATTTGCGTAGTTGTGGATTCATAGTTGATGAGTCAGATTTTCATGTTGGGAAGAGTTTGAGAACATTGAGGAGAGAACAATGTTTGAGAAGTGAGCATATCCACCACCGGGAGGGACCTTCAAGGATCTAGTTGTAAGTATTCCATTTCTTCCTACTTTATTCCTTTATCTTGTCCCTTGGTTCACATTGAGGACAATGTGTGTTTCAAGTGTGGGGAGGTTAAGAGAAACATATCTCATTGTGTTGTATTATAGTGTGCATATTCTATACTTTGATTTGTTTTGTTTTTAAAAAAATTCCCGCTAATTTTGAAAACCCGAGAGGGAAACTAGGCAAAAGTGGGAGGCTTAGATAGGTTGAAAACCTGAAAGGGAAACTTATGCAAAAATAAGAGGTCAAATGGTGAGGACAAAGGTGAGGGTGAGCATTGAAAAAAAATGTATGAAGCTAGGATGAAAACCCAAAAGATCTCCTAGGCAAAATGCGAGAAAATGATAGAAATTGAAAACTTTTATGCTTCTCTTGATTTGTCTATTGGGTAGCTTCTTTGGTAGAGTAAGCTAGTTTTACACTTGTAGTGTATACCTCACCTTTGATTGGTATAATGGTTGTTAGATTATCTGAAACTTTGGGATGTGAGAGTGGGGGAGAATCTGCATGAATTGGTTAAATGCTTAGACACGGTGTAGTGTTTATAAGTGTTGCCAAGCTTGTTGATTCTTTGTGTTCAATGCCACCAATGGGATACTTTTAGTCATGTTTTGACTGAGGGAGTCATTGGTGAGGTTTGACAAGAGATGTCGAATTCACTCTTGAAAACTACTATTTAAGAAGGATAGAGGTTTAGTCTTCACAACAAGTAGTGAAAGTAGTAAATAGGTTGCATGTTCAATGATGGATAAGAGACTTGAAAGTGTAAGTCAATTGCACCCAAGGTTTTGTTAATTGTTGGCTTAATCACCTTTTAGTTTGTTGCATGCTTTGAATATTTAATTTGCTTGATTAGTTAACTTGTCTTTAATTTCATAACTTAGGACCAAAACCAACAAAACTTCCCCCCGATTTACATGCTTATATACATATATATGCTTATATCTAGTATATTTTCTCCTATATATGATTAAACAATTGGAAAGATCCCTCTTCTCGTGAATGACCCCGACTTGCCATTATCTACTTATTTGTAGATAGGAAGCATTAAGGCTTAAAAAATTATCTTTGAGAGGTACGGTGACGACCTCTCGTGTTTTCATGCTTAAGTGTGCAATTGATGTTCAGTTTTGATTGTGTGTGATATCTTAGGGTTTATTATTATTTGTAAAAAAATTTGTTGATGTTCCTTACATGTCTAAGAATGCTTGCCCACTATTGCTACAATTACGAAGGAAAGAGGATTTGTAAATTTTGTTACGTTGCAGATGTGATGTTTTAAATATTGTTATTGTTGTTTCAGGTTTTCTGTGTGATGTTTTAAGTTTAGGGTTCAAGTATTGTTATATGTGTTGGTGTGAGGATTTTATTTCAGTATTTGATGCTTGAAGTGTTTTAAGTGTGCAATTGATGTTCAGTTTTGTTTTTTTGATTGTGTGTGTGATATCATAGGGTTTTGTTTCGATTTGTGCTAATATTTGTGTTGCTGCTGCTGTTGGTTAAGGAGATTTGCATCATTGTTGCTGAAATGGAATAGGAAGGAGGAGTTGTATGTTTTCTTAATTTTTAGCAGTGATGTTTTAGGTGCAAGTAATGATATTTCTCATTTTCAGTGTGATGTTCAGGTTTTAGGCTTTAAGTATTGTTATCAGTCTTGGTGTGATGTTTTAATTTCAGCCCTTGTGCTTGGTGTTTTCATGCTTAAGTGTGCAATTGATGTTCAGTTTTGATTTTGTGTGATTTCTTAGGGTTTTGTTATGATTTTTGCAAATTTTTGTGTTCTTGTTGCTATTTATTAGATGTCTAAGAACGCTTGCCCATTGTTGTTCCAATCAAGAAGGAAGTAGGATATGTAATTTTTGTTTTTTTAGATGTGATGTTTTACATAATGCTGTTGATATTTCTGGTTTTCTCTGTGACGTTTTATGCTTTAAGTTTTAAGTACTTTTATCTGTGTTGGTGTGATGTTTTAATTTTAGCGCTTGATACTCATGGTGTTTTCATGCTTAAGTGTGCAATTGATGTTCAGTTTCGTTCTTTTGATATTTTAGTGTGTAAAGATTGTTGTTTTAAAATTTTGATATTGATGTTTTAAATACTGTATATGATGTTTCACAATGTAGTTTTCAGTCATGTTATGTGTGCTATTGTGATGTTTTAATTTCAAATATTGAAGTTTTTATTACTGTATGTAATGTTTTGTGTTTATTTCACAGGAATACTTGATGTTATTGATGAGATATGTAGAAAATGCTATGAGGAATCATGCTACTGAAGATGCTCCCTTGAATAGAGGACCGAAGCCGACTTTTGATCTAGGCATTGGTGGAGTAGAAGAGTCATCCTCTTCAAAACCAACAGGAGAAAAGACAAGTTTGTGCACAAGCGCGCAACGAAGGGAAATAAGTTAGGGAGAAATAGAATTTGATTGCTTCAGATATATTTTTTGTCATTGATATTTCAGTTATGATGGTTGATTGTTAGTGTTGAGCCGCTTAATAGTTATTGATGTTTCATCTTTGATTTGAAGTTTTTCAGTTTTTACGTTATTAAATTTTTGGGGGTCATTTGAACCCTTTTGTAATGAATGACGTTAAACAAGTTATTTCAAATTTAACAGTGGAATGTATAAGTGCAGTGGAGCATATGAATATTTTGTTTAAATCAACATATTTAGTACTTTCATTAAACATTAAACAAAAAAACTCCCATATGTAACTCTTTCCAAACACTACAAACTTACACTATCATTCAAGTCCTCCTAATGCACTCTATGCTAAACTTAAACACCATAAAAGTACCGCAAACTAATACACTGTGCATACTACTAATCTTCCTACATTGCTAATATTCATTACAAATAAACAGCTGATGGGTGTTATATTGTGTTCGGAGGTCGTCGCCGTACCTCTCAAAGTTAATATTTATAAGCCCTAAATGCTTACTATCTACATTTAGGTAGATAGCGGCAAGGTGGGGTCGTCCACGAAGAAGAGGGATTTTCTTAAGCGTTTAAACATAAAAGGTTGATATTAGGCTAAAAGTGTGTATATATATATAAGCAAGTAAAAAGGAGGGGGGGGGGTTTGGTTGTTTAGTGGTCCTAAGCTATGAAAGTTGAAAGACAAAATAACTAGCAAAGTCAAGTAACTATGCTAATAATCAAACAAACTAAGAAAAAAGGTTTTAAAACTATAAAGATGAAGCCTTGGGGGCAATTGATATCCACTTCCAAACCTAATGTAGATCATTGAACCATTCACTCATTCTATCACATTTGTTACCTATGGGGAATGCCAATGGAAGATCAACATTCATTCCTTCTTAATAGTAATTTGCAAAGATAAACAACGACCATTTGCAAACCTCGTTGACGATCACCCTAAACAAACAACGACCATAGGGGTATTTCATCAATGGCATTAGGCACGAAGGACCATAGATTTGACAACAACAAGCCTTCTACCGAAGACATAGCCATTTAACCAAATATAGAATTCATTAGGCTAAACCTAGAACAAACCACATTAAAGGTTCAACCGTTCATTGCATCTATAGGAGAAGTATGAGAACAAACCACATTAACATACTCATCTAGCAATAATGACCACACATTATACACAAGAAGTTCTAAGTTCATGTTTGTAGATTTTCATGCAAAGGAGCTAAGGAATTCGTCACTTTCCTAACACCCTAACACTCCAATCATGCAAACACTTCCTATTCTCAAACCTCCCATGACATAAATAAGGTAAAACATAGCATCAAGAACAAATGAATACTAAATAACAAATGCTTCAAGAACGAGTGAAACAATCTATTCACTACTCCCACTACTTGTTGTGAAGATAAATCTTCTATCCTTCTTAGTTTGTAGTTTGCAAGAGTGAATTTGACATCTATTGTCAAACCTCACCAATGACTCCCTTAGTCGAAACACGACTAAGGGTATCCTATTGGTGGCATTGGGCACGAAGAATCAACAAGCTTGGCAACACTTATAAACACTATACCGTGTCTAAGCATTTAACCAATTCATGCATTTACACAAGATTAGTCAAGAACGATCGACATTCATAGACTTATCTCATTTGCTACCTAAAAAAAACATGACAACGAGTTCAAAATCATCACATTCAGCTAGCAATTATCAACACATAAACATTATTAAGAAGCTCCAACTCATGCTCTTGGATTCCACATAAAAGAGGGGAGAATTAACTACTTTCTCCCAACCCTAACAAGTAATCATACACAAAATTCATATACTCAAGCTTCCAACAACATCAATTCCATTAACAATTCACACTCAAAGCTCAATAGCAAAAGCAATAGAAAAATAGATAGAGTTCTCAAGATATGGCTTAGAAGCCTCAATCAATTGCTCCCAAGTACAAAACTAAGCTAGATAATCAAAACCCATAACATAGAACAAAGATCTACAAAGAAAGAAGAATAAAAGGAAGAAAATGGTGAAAAACTAGGGTTTTGGAGCACCCCGAGTCGGGCTTTGAGAGTTGGGGAAGAAGGGGGTTAAAAGCTATTTATAGTACAAGAAAAAAGGGAGTAAAACGCAAGTTGCAGGGTAGTTATCGCGAGTCGCGATGCCTTTGTCGTGAGTCGTGACCAGATCAGTAAAATTTTGAGCTCTCAGGTCAACATTTCGCGAGTCGCGACACACTCGTCGCGAGTTGAGATGGAAAAAAGTCCCGTTTTGTTTTGCTTCCTCCGGGTGAACTGTTGATCCGTTTTGGGAGTTCTTGTAGTCAATTTTATAGTAATCGGGAAGAGGAATCCAATGGTACCACTCTTGGAGGCTGATTTTTCTCAGAAAATTCTCAAAACTCTACTTCAAAACATAGATCATTCTTCACCCTTTTGTTTGCTCTCCTTTCTTCACTTTATCTTCTACCACTTTGTGAGTGGCCTTCCATCTTCTACCATCCTTTCGAATGGCCTTCACTAAACCACTCCTAAGAGCTCATGAGCAATCTACAAATTAATCTTACAAAAAGGAATCTAGATGCTCATAAGGACCAAAAGTCCATTAGACTAAACATAGGTTACAAAATGAAGAATTTAGATATAAAAACCGAAAATGACTATCTAAACCCCTTATCATGTAAACCTACCTAAATCTAACAATCTTAAAACAAAAATATGAAAAATGATGTGTTAAATACTTTGAAAAATACATGCATTTGAAGCCTCGTCGTGTGTTCATATTATGTGGGATTATTATGATTTTATTGAGATATAATTTGCACTTTAAGGTGTTTTTGGTGCAGTAATTCATGGATTGTGAAGAATTGAGAGGGAGTTATACATTGTACTCTTTTTCCCTTAACCAACGGTTTTTTGCCACTGAGTTTTCCAGGTTAAGATTTTTAATGAGGCGATGTGCTCCAATGGAAAATGTTCTTATTCTATAAGACATTTTTCCAGGGATGAAGGAAGAGAGGAAAAAGCAGAATTCCTGAAGTTACGGGGTGAAAAGTGAATTATTGAAGACATGTGAATTTGAAGAAAATAAAGATATTCACTTTCCATATTGATAAGGATTGTATTATCTCCTTCCATTTGAAATTTCTTAATTTTAGAATTAGTTAATTAGAATTAGAATATATTTTGATTTATTTTCGAAAGAAGAATCCCATTTGACTTGGGATTTTAAATTGGCAAAGTCTTGGGAAAGATAGTCTTTCCATATGCTTATGGAAAGACGGGGTTTAATTCGAATAATAAAAGGTAAAAGGTCTTAGTTGCAACATTAAAAATTTAGTATGCAACGTGTAGTAGTTATAAAATTTATAACTCGGTTCATGCAACCCAAAAATTTTATTTTCATTTCTTCTAATTTACACTTTAAACCTTGATTTTTCCATGACTTATGGAAAGACCGTCTTTCAAGAGACACACTCTTTTAAATTTGCGTGTGCACACACACATATATATATATATACACATATATACCGCATAGGATTGGCACACACAGAGATATTTTTTTACAACAAACCATAGTGCTTTTGGGAGACAAATACGGATTTGCTTGACTCACAACATGGTGAATTTCGCATGAACTTTCAGAAATGAGCAATGATTTTGCTTGAAACATTGCTGTTGCTGGTTTTTTTCTTCAGTGCTCATTTGCTTTTGGGCTTGATGCACAACAGTGCTCCTTTGATTCTTAGTTTTAAATTGAACCTTCTACTAGATGCTTCATCACTACTCCCGGTTAGAGTGATGTCTTTTCACTGTTTATTTTGATAGGGGATAAGATTCTTAGTTTTAGATGGGGTGAATTTGACTGACCAGTGTTTCGTCATTACGATCCACTAATAAGTTCGATGATCTCCATTCTCAACTAAGAGTTTTAGTATTCCCCTCACAATTAGCTATACTTTATTATTCATTTTGGAAGCAACAAATGTTGCCTCAATGAGCCTATGGGTCACAAATGTACATATAAACTAAGCCACTGGCTTCTCTCTGTCTTTAACTTTCAGTTTTCTGTTTATTTTAAGGATTGGGAAGGCCAAATATAATTTCCCCTATCTATGGATGGTTTAAATTAAAAAAAAAAAGGGAGACAAATACGGAGACATTATAATTAGTCAGTTATTTTTTAGCGCAGCCTGGGAATTATTTGGTGAGCAGTTTTACGAATGCATGCAACCAATTCATGGTATGATTTTTTGGTTTCCATGCATTCAAACATTGTTTGCTTTCATTCTTGCGCAGTATGCATGCAAACCAAATTCTTGGTTTGATTTACTTATTCCGTCAATATTCTGTTTAGATTAATTTTGTTTTGTTATTACAAATATAGTTTAATTATTATGAGTAACTAATTTATATATCGGCATGGAATAACAAAAATTAGTTTATGAATCGTGAGGTCTAATTATTTTATAATTTATTCTTATGGTTTCTTGATTGTTCTTGGTTTATTTTATTCTTGATATATTTAAGCCTGATCAACTTGAATATTATTGGGATAATGCTGTCTAATTCCACCAATACGTAATCGTTGGAAAGGGTTGGCAAATAGCGAGTTCTTGTGAAAAACAGCTAACTAGCTAAGATTATAATAGCATGATGGGGAATAATTAGGTGTACGTTACTATTTGCATTTACTTTGGTAATTGCTATATCGGGTTCTTTTCATTCTTAATGCTATCGAGGTGTGTATCTGGTTCATCGAATAGTTTCCGGGGGCATCTTGGTAGGAGAAACAATTTGTTAATTATAATTGGTTAATTGTCGATAAAGTATGAAAGAATTGGGGAGGTTAAGCGTACCTACTTTCCTATAACTGATAGATGCATATGAATTGATTTATCTTTGCGCCTATGATCGATGTTTAACTAATGTGTGTTATTCCGAGCCGATTACCATATTCATATATATTTTATAGATTTTTATATTTTTTGTTTGCATTATTATTTCATATTTTATATTAGTTAGTTGCATTATTAGTTGTTAGATAAATATGAAAATTAAGGCGTGGTGGCTACACCAAAAGAATTCTATATTAGTAGGTATTTTATTATAGTTTTTGCTCCGTTCCTCGTGGGATCGACTTTGCTTACTACTGTGCTAATCTCATCTATAGAGTTTGCAAATTATTTTTGTGAGTGGAACAATGTTCACCAAATTGGCGCCGCTGCCGGGGAACGGTAAGTCAATTTCTATAATATTTTCCTCTAATCTGTGTGTTAGTGTGCTTGGTTTATGAGCAGATCATCTAGGCCAAATTTAATATTCAACCCGGAAGTTAAGAAGACAGCCAAGCGGAACAGAAAGCGAAAAAAGGTACCGAAAGCAATTTCTGCCGAGACCCTTCGGTTTGGCCAAACCAAACCCGTCACGATTTCAGCAGCTACCTCTGATTCGGGGACTGACATCGAGATGGACAAAGCTGACCAAAATCTTAATCCTGGGCAGAACCCAAACAATCCATACATGTGGGAACTTACTAGTCATAGTGAAGATGACCCCCACTCCTCTTCAGCTGCCAGAGACCAAAAATCCTATTGAGATAAAGTTGGCATTCCTGAACGTACTCCCCAAGTTCCACGGGAGAAGCACTGAAGACCCGTACAATTTTTTTAGCAAATTGTCAAGATTTGTAAGGTTCAGAAGATCAATTCAAATTGGTGGCATTCCATTCAGTTTGACAGGAGCAGCAAATCACTGTTTTCGAGCTTGCCCCCCACTTCCATTGCAACATGGGAAAAATTGAAGATATTGTTCTTGGAGTACTACTTTCCAGCCACAAGAATAGATGCCTTGAAGAAGTAGATCACAAGCATCAAGCAAGAGTCTGATGAACCATTGAGTATGAGTCTGATGAACCATTAAGTATGTATCGGCTGAGGTTCAGGAAGTTGGTAGATAGTTGCCCTGATCACTGAATGATGGAATGCCAGTTGCTTCAATGTTTCTATCAAGGGATGACATCCAACAACAAAGACTTGGTAAATTCTTCCAGTAGTGGTGGATTTTTTCACCTTCGAGTGAATGAAGCTAGAGAGATCATCAAGAGGTTGGTGGACTCTAAGAAGGAGTATGATCAACTAGAAGTACGAATCTTGAAGAAGGTGGCACATACATCCACTCCCAAAAAACATGAGATCAAGGAAATGATGGAAAGAATTGAGAAAATGCTATCCATGGTCGTTAACAAGGTTGCGTGTGTACAAGAAGGGCCTTGCGATACGTGTGGAGCAGTGAACCATACATTGTCGCAATACATTCTTACCATGGGATAGATACCTGTCCAAGCAAATGCTATGGGAAATTTCTATGAGAGGCAGCAAAAAAGTGGACCATATCCCCAAAATTTCAATCCAAGGTATAGGGATCACCCTAACTTCCAGTGGAGAGAACAAGGTCACCCTCCGTAGCAGCCTCAACATTACCAACGACCCTATGATCCACCAATGCAACGAGAAGCTCCGGTCTTTCGTCAGCCCCATCAAGGTGGTCAAGAGAAATCTTTGAATGATAAGCTGGACATAATGATGGACATGATGCAAAAGCAACACCAAAGGTTTGAGAAGATCGAAACAACTTTAGAGAAGCATACGTGACAAATCATCCATTTATCGAATTCCATGAACGAGCTTAGAATGAAGCAACCAGGGTTACCCTCTCAAGTTCAATTAAATTCACATGAGACAGTAAATAAGGTAACATTGAGAAGTGAAGAAGAAGTTGGTGTATTACCATTGAAATCTGCAAGCAAAGAAGTGAAGGAGTTCACTGACGGGGGGTCCGGTTTGCCCAAGCTGAACCCTGCAACATGAATTCAGAATCAAGAAACAGAGGAAAAATGCTATGAAACCCCCAAAAAATCTGAGAATTCTGAGCATACTGAGACCAGAGATAAAGGTAAATCCAAGGTACCAACTGAGGTAAGTAAAAGGCCAACCTTACATGATCCCTCGATTAAAATTTTGCCTCCTTTCCCTCGTAGATTAGAAACGAAAAGGCAAGAGCTTGATTTTGTACCAAATTTTTGGAAAAATGGAGTTTAATCTTCCGTTCTTGCAGGTCATAAATTTACTACCAGTAAGCAAGTTCTTGAAATATTTTATTGTAGGAAAGCCAAAGGATTCTAGCAAGATCATGATGAGTTAATCTGTGTCAGCTGTGATCCAAAAGAAATTACCTCAAAAGTGCAAGGACCCAGGTATGTTTTCCTTACCTTGTTATATAGGAGATAAAAAGATCAATGCTACCATCTGTGATTTAGGAGCTTCATTTAATGTTATGCCATTATCTGTGTATCAAACTTTGAATAGAGTTGAAATGATAGACACTAGAGTGGTAATTTATTTTGCAGATAAATCTTGCGTGTTTCCTGAATGGTTGTTGGAAAATGTGCTTGTGAGAGTTAACGACTTTATATATCCAGCAGATTTTTATGTTGTAAAAATTAATTATACTAGTGATAAGGGAACGCAAGGGGTATTGCTGGGTCGTCCGTTCTTGAAGACAACAAACACCATTATTAATGTTGGCGATGGAACTATTTCGCTTGATTATTTTGGTCATTAGTACACACTCAACATTGATAAACCCATGCAGAAATCTATAGATGCTGAGAGTGGGAATGCAATTGATCATAGTGACCCATTTGTCCAAGATTCTCTTGAGACTAAAGTTTTGCAGGATAAGATGGGAATTCATGTTCATAGAAGTCCAAAAGAGGTAAATGTTCGAGTCTCAAGGGATAAGGAAATCCGTAAGTTGTTGTGTTCAGTGTACTTTCAGAAAGTGGAGCCTAGAACTGAAATAAATCAATGAATGCCCAACTCGAATCAGTCCGAAGCAAATGTTCGAAAAAATTCTGAAGTGCATACAGGGTCCGATTTTCCCAAACGGAACCCGTCCCCGAACTTGTTCAACCGGGTGTGAAAACCTCAAATTTGGAGTTAAGGGCATTACCACCCGATCTGAAGCATGTTTATAAAGGAGATGATGTTACTCTTCTAGTGAGTATGGAGTCGCTCAAGTGTGAGGAAGAAAGAAATTTTCAACTCCAAGAATTGGGAGATCTAAGATTGAAAGGGTTTGATCAAGCTATGCAGTACAAGGAGCGCAATAAGATGTGGCATGCAAGGAATTTGAAGTCAGAGAAATTCGTAGTTGGTCAGAAAGTTCTTATATCTAAGTCAAACTTCCGAAATATGTCATGGAAATTCCAGTCTAAATGGACTAGACCATTGGATGTGGCTTATGTTTGGTCTGATGGGATGGTAGAGATTATAAGCATGGACTAAAAAAGGGCATTCCTCGTCAAAAGTCATCACCTTATGTCGTACTATGATACTTCTCAGGTGGCATTAATGGAAGAAATTCCATTGTGCCCAACAAATAATCATTAAAGGCATTTGAAAGTCTAGCCAAGGACTATAAACAAAAGCGTTATTGGGAGGCAACCCAATTTTCTTAGTTTTTTTTCTTTTAAGTTTTTTTTAACTTTTTGGAATTTCAATTTCTCATCTGATCTCAATTCTTGATCTACAGAGTTAAAGTACTTTAATTTGCACCATGGATACTTCACACATTTTGGATTCATGAAGCTGGGACTCGCAGGGTTCCGTTTGGCCAAACTGGAGGCCTGCAGTAGAACCTGATCATGATCAAACGCTCTCCTCTTGTTTGGGAATTTCTCTGAAACACACCACTATAAGTTCCCACTTCCTTCGTCAATTTTTTTTATGATGTTGATTGTATGTGAAACTTTTTCCCATTAGAGTTTTGCATTATTTGCTTGAGGGCAAGCAAAGTTTAAGTTTGAGAAGGTTTCTTGTGTGTTTTGTTTTGTTTTTTTGGAAATTTTTTTTAAAAAAAAATTCAGTTTTTTTGAGTTAAATTTTTTTTGTGTTGTTTGAGTCGATAATTTGACATGAAGAAATTCTAGTGGCTCTTGATAAAAGTACCCTGCCGGTTGTAAACTTCATTGTAACAATCTTGGTAAATAGATACACCGTGAAGTTTTTGAATGATATTTTCTATGATTTGTGAAATTTTATTGATATGATTTTTGGGATGACGAAAAAGGACGAGTTTAATTGAATATTTTGGCCTACTAAAGTGAGGTTTGAGCTAGAGTAGAGCACTCTCTATATCAATATTTATTCTGTGAGATCACATTAGTATAATTGGAGTTGTTATGCGTGAAAGTGATGGAAGACACTAGGATGAACCACACAACTTAAATTACCTACCAATTACATTAACCCCTAGTGAAACACTTTGAATCTTTGACTATGTTCTTTGATATGAGTTACTATATATTTAGCCAAAGCCTTGTTTTATCCTTTCTCCTGGCCCTATTATGCATGTTGTTGGAGCTGAAGTTGATGAATTCATCCATTGTGTTCTCTTGAGTTGATGACATTACTGAGTATATGTCTAGTTTGCCTAGACAGAATGGTTTCAAAATTGAAGCCTAGATTTTATTATGAACAGTGACACTGTGGTTCTGTTTGGCCAAACTGGAGGGGTGTAACTGTGAGAAAAAGGAATAAAATCTTATTGTTTGTTATGTTGCAATTTTCTCTCAAAAGTACTGATTGGACTATATTGAAGAAGAGTGGTGCTGGAAAAAAAAGAAAAGAAAATAAAATAGCACCTACATTTGATTTGATCTTACTTGGCTTTCTCATGATAGCCATGAGATGAAGATTGTTGGTGAATGTCTACTATACATGGATGATGGTTGAAGAAAAAAACATGCATACTATTTTGATCGATATTGTTTGAGCTTAGAGCCCTTAGGATCTCACCAATCTGAATGGTCCCTAGCCCCATTACAACCCTTGAGAAATACCTTCCCAATTTGCATATTAACTTCTCCATGTTAGAACTTGTGAATTATGTGAGTGATTGTCCTTCATATATTGAGAGTGATTGAGTGAAATCGTGAGAAAATATTCACTGCTTGTTCGATTTTGAATAAATTGATGATTATAATTCATGGTCTTGAACATTTTCATTTAAATTACTTTAAGGGTTGATGATTTCCAGGTGCGTTAACGTGATCCTTTACTCCTTGGCATGAGAAAATTCATCGCTATAAGAGTAGAATCTAGAATTTTTAAATGTTTAATTTTTATCTGTCTCATTGTGTGATTTGTGTTTCTATCTTACTTTTTCATTTTAGGGTCATTTTAGATAGAGTTTTATAAGGGAATGAGAACGTATGAACATTGTGGATTGTGGATTGATCTTAGATTCTTCACTTCATACTTAAGGGAAAGCATGATTCAAGTGTGAAGATATTTGATTGGTGTTATATTGTGTTCATATTTTGTGGGATTATTATGATTTTATTGAGATATCATTTTCATTTTAAGGTATTTTTGGTGCAGAAATTCATGGACTGTGAAGAATTGATAGGGAGCTATACATTGTACTCTCTTTCCCTTAACCAACGGCTTTTTCCCACTGGGTTTTCTAGGTTAAGGTTTTTAATGAGGCGATGTGCTCCAATGGAAAATGTTCTTATTTTATAAGACATTTTTCCAGAGATGAAGGAAGAGAGACAAAAGCAGAATTGCTGAACTTATGTGATGAAAAGTGAATTATTGAAGACATGTGGATTTGAAGAAAATAAAGATATCCACTTCCCATATTGATATCCACTTCCCATATTGAAGACATGTGTATTAATTTATGAATCGTGAGGCCTATTTGTTTTAAAATTGATTCTTATGTGTTCTTGGTTTATTTTATTCTTGATATATTTAAGACTGATCAACTTGAATATTGTTGTGATAATGCTATCTAATTTCACCAATACGTAATCGTTGGAAAGGGTTAGTAAGTAGCGAGTTCTTGTGAAAAATAGCTAACTAGCTAAGATTATAATAGCAAGATGGGGAACAATTAAGTGTGCATTACTATTTGCTTTTACTTTGGTAATTGCTATATCGGGTTCTTTTCATTCTTAAAGCTATCGAGATATGTATCTGGTTCAGCGGATACTTTCCGGGGGCATCTTGGTAAGAGAAACAATTAGTTAATTATAATTGGTTAATTGTCGATAAAGTACGAAAGAATTGGGGAGGCTAATCGTACCTACATTCCTATAACTAATAGATGCATATGAATTGATTTATCTTTGCACCTATGATCGATGTTTAACTAATGTGAGTTATTCCGAGCCGATTACCATATTCATATATTTTATAGATTTTATATATTTTATATATTTTTTGTTTGCATTATTGTTTCATATTTTATATTAGTTAGTTGCATTATTAGTTGTTAGATAAATCTGAAAATTAAGGCGTGGTGGCTACACCAAAAGTGTTCTATATTAGTAGGTATTTTATTATAGTTTTTGCTCCGTTCCTCGTGGGATCGACTCTGCTTACTACTGTGCTAATCTCATCTATAGAGTTTGCAGATTATTTTGGTGAGTGAAACGACGTTCACCAACAACATGCACACTCCTGTATTTTTATTGTTGCAGGTTCGTTTGATCCCCGTCCCAATCCCAATCCCTACTAAGACACCTGAAAAAAAACACCACACAATTCAGAACACCTACAATTTCTCTCCCCTTTTTACTTTCCTCCACTGCACTACTCATTTACTTGGCTAACATTTTCAAATTTCACCACACCCATATCAAACATAATTTTCTTTCTATTCTGTTAAAGGCATACAATCAAAATTAATTTGTGACCAAACTACATAATTTACTCCATCTACCAAAATTAAAACTCAACTTACATTGTACAAGCTTTAATCAATAGTGTGTTTGTCGGTTTGACGAGATGTGTAATGTGTAGAAAGGAGAAGAATAGAAAAAAAAATGCACTAGAAACGAATATAGCATCAAACCAACGATTGTAAAACTTGAATTGGATGTCACCGCCTAAAATCTCTGTAATTATTGTCAAGTTGTTGCTTGAGAGGGTACATTTTGCACAATAGGGGAAGGAGAGTTCTGAAACCTTGAACCGTAATTACTATTTGATATATTTTTCTTTTGTAAGAATATTAATTAACATTAGTCACATTATAAAATAATTGGTCTCTTTTAATTATGCAACCGCTCCTATAAGTATTTTTTTAGAATTGATAAACTTGGCTTGGAACAGAAATGTGATAATTAAAAATATCCTATTGCACTGAGCCGTGTTAAAAAGGAACCAAAAAGATTTTGGTGAAATAAGTGAAGTAATTTTTCCATGATTTCGGTTCAATGGTTGCTATAACATTGATTGATCAAATCACGTTCAAATCTTACAAATTCGGTTATCCAAGTTTCATATATCATTTTCGAATATTGCACGCTCTAAGGCATTTGTCTTTATTAGTTAATTCTTCCTCTCATAATAACAAATACTTATTTTATTTTAATATGAAAAATTAATTCCATAAGAAAAGATAAATTTTGAAAAACACAAGGAAAATAATTTTTTGGGGGAGGGGGGGGGGAGGGGGGAAATGGTTAATGTATAATAGCATGTATTTTTTGAGAAAAATTAGGCAAAACATAACGTGCATTGTTTGAGCTAAATTGGCATCAGAAGACTTACTTTGTTGATTATTCTTACTCATCAAAATGATCATTAAAATTTTAATTATTCGAAGTTGTTAGATTCTTGGTTTTACGTTGGCTTAATGTTACACCCAAAGAGATAGAATATTAAGATGATCGTTGGGAGACCAAGGGTTGTTGCAATACTGCCTCACTGCCAAGAGCAGCTATAGTGAAATCTTAGATACTATCCTTTGGCATACTATCCTTTCACATTGGACCTTTAATTCCGTGGAAAGTGTTGTTGCCTAGAACTTGCACTTGAACAGACACCTTTTAAGCACCCAAAACTTGAACATGGCTTAATGACACTGATAAAACATGTGGCATCATGGCTAATGGCTCTGCAGCCACGACATCTTTCCCTTTGCCTTCTCGTGACGGAGAAATTATTGACAGTGTTGTCATTTATTTGTCATCAAGAAAGAGCTCAACATTGAGTACTTTTAGATGTCTTCAAAAAATAAAGCGAGCTCGAGGATCATCTTTGTTTACTGTGTTGTTTCTTATGATAATGAAACTCTAGGAATACGATGCAGCATCCCGTTTCACATGAAACATCTTAGGAGAACCTCCCACCCGACTCGGTCATTGTCTCTAATCTTTTAATGGGTCCCCTCTCTTGTGCTTCAATGGAACACCCTAAGAGTTATTCATATTCTCAAGTTGTTGGTTGAGAGGGTTCATTTTTCACTATGGGGGAAGGAGAAAACAATGAAGCCTTGAACCTTAATTACCATTTGATATAATTTTTCTTTTGTAAGTGTATATACTAACATTCATTACATTTAAAAACAATTGGTCTATTTTAATTATGGAGCCGCTACTATAAGTATTTTATTAGAATTAATAAAATTAGCATGGAACAGAAATGTGATTATTAAAAATACACTATTGAACTGAGCCGTGTTAAAAATGAATCGAAATGAGTTCGGTGAAATAAGCAAATTAAATTTTCCATGATTTCAGTTCAATGTTTGCAATAACATCGATTGATCAAACCAAGTGCAAAGCTTACACATTTGGTTATCCAAGTTTCATAAATCATTGTCGATTATTGCGCATTCTTAGACATTTCTCTTTATTAGTTAATTTTTCCGCTGATAAAAAAATATTTATTTGTATTTTAAGATTAAATATTACTTCCACTATAAATGATAAATTTAGAAACACTAGGAAAATATAGTTTTTTTTGGGGGGGGGGGAATGGTAAATGTATAATAACGTTCAGCTTTTGAGAGAAATTAGGCAAAATATAATGTTCATTTGAGCTAAATTGCCATCAAAATACGTACTTTGTTGATTATTCGTATACATCAAAATGCTCATCAAAATTTTGATTACTCGAAGTTGTTAGGTTCTTAGCCATACGTTGTTTTTATGTTACACCCAAAGAGTTGGAAGATTGAGATGATCCTTGGGAGACCAAGGGTTGTTGCAATACTGCCCCACTGCCAAGAGCAGCTATAGTGAAATCTTTTATGCTATCCTTTTGCATTGGACCTTTAAATCCGTGGAAAGTGTTGTTGCCTTGAGCTTGCACTTGCACCGACACCTTATAAGCTCCCAAAACCTGAACATGGCTTGATGACACTTATAAAAAGTGGCATCATGGCTAATGACTCTACAACCACTACATCTTTGTTTTTGCCATCTCATGACGGAGAAATTATTGACAGTATTGTAATTTATATGTCATCTAGAAAGGGCTCTACATTGAGTACATTTAGTTGTCTTTCAAAAATGAAGCGAGCTTGAGGATCATCTCTAATTACTGTGATGTTTCTTGTGACAATGAAACTCTACAAACGCAATGGAGCATCCTGTTTCACTTGAAACTTCTTAGGAGCACCTCTGACCTGACTCGATCGTTGTCTTTAATCATTTCATTTGTGTCCTCTCTTTTGCTTCAGTGGATCACCTTAAGAGCTATTCCCATTCTCAAGTTGTTGCTTGGGAGGGTTCATTATTCACTTTGGGAGAAGGAGAAATTATAAAACCTTGAACCTTAATTTCCATTTGATATAATTTTTCTATTGTAAGTGTTATTAACATTAATTACATTTAAAAATAATTACTCTGTTTTAATTATGGAGCCGCTCCTATAAGTATTTTATTAGAATTAATAAAATTAGCTTGGAACAAGAATGTGATAATTAAAAATACCATATTGCACTGACACGTGTTAAAAACGAATCAAAAAGATTTTGGTGAAATAAGCGAATTAAATTTTCCCTGATTTTGGTTCAATGTTTGCCATAACATCGATTAAACAAACCACGTGCAAATCTTACACATTTGGTTAGCCATGTTTCATAAATCATTGTCGAATATGGTACATTCTTAGACATTTTTCTTTATTAGTTAATTTTTCTTCTCTTAATAAAAAATATTTATTTGTATTTTAAGATTAAAAATTACATCCACTATAAATAATAAATTTTGAAACACTAGGAAAATATTAAAAAACAAATTGGAGGGGGGGGGGGATAGTAAATGTATAATAACGTTAAGCTTTTGAGAAAAATTAGGCAAAACAAAATGTGCAATGTTTGAGCTAAATTGCAATCAAAATACGTACTTTGTTGATTATTCGTATACATTAAAATACTCATCAAAATTTAGATTACTCGAAGTTGTTAGCTTCTTGGTCATACGCTGTCTTGATGTTAGACCCAAAGAGCTGGAATTTTGAGATGATCCTTGGGAGACCAAGGGTTGTTGCAATACTGCATCACTGCCAAAAACAGCTATTGTGAAATCTTTGATACTATCCCTTGGCATTGGACCATTAAATCCATGGAAAGTGTTGTTGCCTTGAACTTGCACTTGCATTGATACCTTATAAGCTCCCAAACCTTGAACATGGCTTGATAATGCTGATTGGCATCATGGCTAATGGCTCTGCAGCCACTACATCTTTGTCTTTGCCATCTCATGATGGAGAAATTATTGACTGTGTTGTCATTTATTTGTCATCTAGAAAGGCCTCTACATTGAGTACATTTAGTTGTCTTTCAAAAATTAAGCAAGCTTGAAGATCATCTCTAATTACTATGGTGTTTCTTATGATAATGAAACTTTACAAATGAGATGCGGCATCCTATTTCACTTGAAACATCTTAGGAGCACCTCCCACCCGACTCGATTGTTGTCTTTAATAATTTCATGGGTGTCATCACTTATGCTTCCCTGGAAAACCCTAAGAACTATTCACATTCTCAAATAGGTTCTTGAGAGGGTTCATTTTTCAATATGGGTAAAGGAGAAAATAGTGAAACCTTGAACCTTAATTATCCTTTGATAAAATTTTTCTATTGTAAGTGTATTTTTTAACATTCATTACATTTAAAAATAATAACTATGTTTTAATTATGGAGCCGCTCCTATAAGTATTTTATTAGAATTAATGAAATTAGCTTGGAACAAGAATGTGATAATTTAAAATACCCTATTGCACTAAGCCGTGTTAAAAACGAATAAAATTTTTTTGGTGAAATAAGCGAATTAAGTTTTTTCTGATTTTGGTTCAATGTTTGCCATAACATCGATTAATCAAACCACGTGCAAAGCTTACACATTTGGTTATCCATGTTTCATAAATCATTGTCGAACATTGCACATTCTTAGACATATTTCTTTATAAGTTAATTTTTCCTCTCACAATAAAAAATATTTATTTGTATTTTAAGATTAAAAATTACATCCACTATAAATAATAAATTTTGAAACACTAGGAAAATATAATTTGGGGGGGGGGGATAGTAAATGTATAATAACGTTCAGCTTTTGAGAAAAATTAGGCAAAACATAATGTGCATTGTTTGAGCTAAATTGTCATCAAAATACGTTGCTTGTTAATTATTCGTATACAATGAAATGCTCACCAAAATTAAGATTACTTGAAGTTGTGAGCTTCTTGGTCCTACGCTGTCTTGATGTTAGACCCAAAGAGCTGGAAGATTGAGATGATCCTTAGGACACCAATGGTTGTTGCAATACTGCTGCATCGTTGCCAAGAGCAGCTATAGTGAAATCTTTGATACTATCCTTTGGCATAGGGCCTTTAAATCAATGGAAAGCGTTGTTGCCTTGAGCTTGCACTTGCTCTGACACCTTATAAGCTCCCAAAACTTGAACATGGTTTGATAATGCTGATAAAACAAGTGACATCATGGCTAATAGCTCTGCAGCCACTGCATCTTTGTCTTTGCCATCTCACGACGGAGAAATTATTGACAATGTTGTCATTTATTTGTCATCTAGAAAGGTCTCTAAATTGAGTACATTTAGTTGTCTTTCAAAAGTAAAGAAAGCTTGAAGATCATCTCTAATTACTATGATGTTTCTTATGACAATGAAACTCTACAAACGCAATGCAACATCCTATTTCACTTGATACATCTTAGGAGCACCTCCCACCCGACTCGATCGTTGTCTCTAATCATTTCATGGGTGTCATCTCTTGTGCTTCACTGGAACACCTTAAGAACTATTCACATTCTCAAATTTTTTCTTGAGAGGGTTCATTTTTCACTATGGGTAAAGGAGAAAATAATGAAACCTTGAATCTTAATTATCCCTTGATATAATTTTTCTATTGTAAGTTTATTTATTAACATTCATTACATTTAAAAATAATTACTCTGTTTTAATTATGGAGCCGCTCCTATAAGTATTTTGTTATAATTAATAAAATTATCTAGGAACAAGAATGTGATAATTAAAAATACCCTATTGCACTAAGCTGTGTTAAAAACGAATCAAAAAGATTGTGGTGAAATAAGCGAATTAATTTTTCCATGATTTTGGTTCAATGTTTGCAATAACATCGATTTGATCAAACCAAGTGCAAAGCTTACACATTTGGTTATCCAAATTTTATAAATCATTGTCGAATATTGCACATTCTTAGATGCTTTTCTTTATTAGTTAATTTTTCCTCCCATAATAACAAATGTTAATTTTTTTTTAAGATTAAAAATTACTTCCACTATAAATGATAAATTTTGAAACATTTGGAAAGTATATTTCTTTGGGGAAGGGGGAATGGTAAATGTATAATAACGTTTAGCTTTCGAGAAAAAATAGGCAAAACATAATGTCCATTGTTTGAGAAACATTTGCCATAAAAATACGTACATGGTTGATTATTCGTATACATCAAAATGCTCATCAAAATTTTGATTACTCGAAGTTGCTAGGTTTTTGGTCATTCGTTGTTTTGATGTTACACCCAAAGACCAGGAAGGTTGAGATGATCCTTGGGAGACCAAGGGTTGTTGCAATACTGCCTCACTGCTAAGAACATATATAGTGAAATCTTTGATACTAGCCTTTGGCATTGGACCTTTAAATTCGTGTAACGTGCTGTTGCCCAAAGCTTGCACTTGCACTGACACCTTATAAACTACCAAAACTTTAACATGGCTTGATGACACTGATAAAACATGTGGCATCATGGCTAATGGCTCTGCAGCCACAACATCTTTGTCTTTGCTATCTCATGACAGAGAAATTATTAACAGTAATGTCATTTATTTGTCCTCTAGAAAGGACTGTACGTTGAGTACTTTTAGTTGTCTTTTTAAAATGAAGCAAGCTCGAGGATCATATCTAATTACTGTGATGTTTCTTGTGACAATTAAACTCTACAAATGCGATGCAGCATCCTGTTTCACTTGAAACATCTTAGGAGCATTTCCCACCCAACTCGATCGTTGTCTCTAATCATTTCATGGGTGTCATCTCTTATGCTTTCCTAGAACAACCTAATAACTATTCACATTCTCAAATTGTTGCTTGAGAGGGTTCATTTTTCACTAGGGGTAAAGCAGAAAATAATGAAACCTTGAACCTTAATTATCCATTGATATATTTTTTTTATTGTAAGTGTATTCATTACATTTAAAAACAATTGCTCTATTTTAATTATGGAGCCGCTCCTATAAGTATTTGATTATAATTAATGATATTAGCTTGGAACAGGAATGTGATAATTCAAAATACCCTATTGCACTAAGCCGTGTTAAAAACGAATCAAGAAGATTTTGGTGAAATAATCGAATTAAATTTTTTCTGATTTTGGTTCAATGTTTGCCTGAACATCAATTAATCAAACCACGTGCAAAGCATACACATTTGGTTATCCAAGTTTCATAAATCATTGTTCAATATTGCACATTCTTAGACATTTTTCTTTATAAGTTAATTTTTCCTCTCATAATAAAAAATAATTATTCGTATTTTAAGATTAAAAATTACATCCACTATAAATGATAAATTTTGAAACACTAGGAAAATATAATATTTTGGGGTTGGGGGGGGGGATAGTAAATGTATAATAACGTTTAGCTTTTGAGAAAAAATAGGCAAAACATAATGTGCATTGTTTGAGCTAAATTGCCATCAAAATACGTAGCTTGTTGATTGTTCGTATACATTAAAATGTTCACCAAAATTAAGATTACTTGAAGTTGTTAGATTCTTGGTCATACGCTGTCTTGATGTTAGACCCAAAGAGATGGAAGATTGAGATGAACCTTGGGAGACCAAGGGTTGTTGCAATACTGCATCACTGCCAAAAGCAGCTATAGTGAAATCTTTGATAATATCCTTTGGCATAGGACCTTTAAATCAATGGAAAGCGTTGTTTCCTTGAGCTTGCACTTGCACTGACACCTTATAAGTTCCAAAAATTTGAACATGGCTGGATAACGCTGATAAAACAAGTGGCATCATGGCTAATGACTCTGCAACCACTACATCTTTGTCTTTGCCATCTCATGACGGAGAAATTATTGACAGTATTGTCATTTATTTGTCTTCTAAAAAGGTCTCTACATTGAGTACGTATATTTGTCTTTCAAAGATAAAGCAAGCTTGAGGATCATCTCTAATTACTATGATGTTATGACAATGAAACTCTACAAACGCGATGAAGCATCCTGTTTCACTTGAAACATCTTAGGAGCACCTCCCACCCGACCCGATCATTGTCTCTAATCCTTTCATGGGTGTCATCTCTTGTGCTTCACCGGAACACCTCAATAACTATTCACATTCTTAAATTGTTGCTTGAGAGGGTTCATTTTTCACTATGGGTAAAGGAGAAAATAATGAAACCTTGAACCTTAATTATCCTTTGATATAACTTTTCTATTGTAAGTGTATTTGTTAACATTCATTACATTTAAAAATAATTACTCTGTTTTAATTATGGAGCCGCTCCTATAAGTATTTTGTTATAATTAATAAAATTATCTTGGAACAAGAATGTGATAACTAAAAATACCCTATTGCACTAAGCCGTGTTAAAAATGAATCAAAAACATTTTGGTGAAATAAGCAAATTAATTTTTTCATGATTTTGGTTCAATGTTTGCAATAGCATCGATTTGATCATACCAAGTGCAAAGCTTACACATTTGGTTATCCAAGTTTCATAAATAATTGTCGAATATTGCACATTCTTAGACATTTTTCTTTATTAGTTAATTTTTCCTCTCATAATAACAAATATTAGTTTTTATTTTAAGATTAAAAACTACTTCCACTATAAATGATAAATTTTGAAACACTTGGAAATTATTTTTTCTTTGGGAGAGGGGGAATGGTAAATGTATAATAACATTAAGCTTTCGAGAAAAATTTGGCAAAACATAATTTCCATTGTTTGAGAAACATTGTCCATGAAAATACGTACTTTATTGATTATTCGTATACATCAAAATGATCATCAAAATTTTGATTGCTCGAAGTGGTTAGCTTCTTGGTCATTCATTGTTTTGATGTTACACCCAAAGAGCAGGAAGATTGAGATGATCCTTGGGAGACCAAGGGTTGTTGAGATACTGCTTCACTGCCAAGAAACTTTTTAGTGAAATCTTTGATACTATCCGTTGGCATTGGACCTTTAAATCCGTGAAAAGAACTATTACCTTGAGCTTGCACTTGCACTGCCACCTAATAAAATACCAAAACTTTAACATGGCTTGATGATGCTGATAAAACAAGTGGCATCATGGCTAATGGCTCTGCAGCCACAACATCGTTGTCTTTGCCATCTCATGATGGAGAAATTATTGACAGTAATGTCATTTATTTGTCCTCTAGAAAGGGCTGTACGTTGAGTACTTTTAGTTGTCTTTCAAAAATGAAGCGAGCTCAAGGATCATATCTAATTACTGTGATGTTTCTTGTGACAATTAAACTCTACAAACGTGATGCATCATCTTATTTCACTTGAAACATCTTAGGAGCACCTCCCACCTGACTCGATCGTTGTCTTTAATCATTTCATGGGTGTCATCTCTTGTGCTTCCCTAGAACTCCTTAAGAGCTATATACATTCTCAAGTTGTTTCATGAGAGGGTTCATTTTTCACTATGGGTAAAGGAGAAAATAATGAAACCTTGAACATTAATTACCATTTGATATAATTTTACTTTTGCAAGTATATTTATAAACATTCATTACCTTTAAAAATAATTAGTCTGTTTTATATAAGAAGTCGCTCGTATAAGTATTTTATTAGAATTAATAAAATTAGCTTGGAACTTGAATGTGAAAATTAAAAATACCCTATTGCACTGAGCCGTGTTAAAAATCAATCAAAAAGATTTTGGTGAAATAAGTGAATTAAGTTTTCCATGATTTCAGTTCAATGTTTGCAATGACATCGATTTGATCAAACCACGTGCAAAGCTTACACATTTGGTTATCCAAGTTTCATAAACCATTGTCGAATATTGCACATTCTTAGACATTTTTCTTTATTGGTTAATTTTTCCCCTCATAATAACAAATATTAATTTTTATTTTAAGATTAAAAATTACTTCCACTATTAATGATAAATTTTGAAACACTAGGAAATTATTTTTTCTTTGAGGGAGGGGGAATGGGAAATGTATATTAACTTTCAGCTTTCGAGAAAAATTAGGCAAAACATAATGTCCATTGTTTGAGAAACATTTTCCATCAAAATACGTACTTTGTTGATTATTCGTAAACATCAAAATGCTCATCAAAATTTTGATTACTCGAAGTTGTTATCTTCTTGGTCAAATGTTGTTTTGATGTTAGACCCAAAGAGCAGGAAGATTGAGATGATCCTTGGGAGACCAAGGGTTGTTGCAATACTGCCTCACTGCGAAGAACATTATATTGAAATCTTTGATACTATCCTTTGGCATTGGACCTTTAAATCCGTGTAAAGTGTTGTTGCCTTGAGTTTTCATTTGCACTTGCACTGACACCTTATAAACTACCAAAACTTTAACATGGCTTGATGAAGCTGATAAAACATGTGGCATCATGGTTAATGGCTCGTAGCCACAACATCTTTGTCTTTGCCATCTCATGACGGAGAAATTATTGATAGTAATGTCATTTATTTGTCCTCTATAAAGGGGCAGTACGTTGAGTACTTTTATTTGTCTTTCAAAAATGAAGTGAGCTCAAGGATCATATCTAATTACTGTGATGTTTCTTGTGACAATTAAACTCTACAAATGCGATGCAGCATCCTGTGTCACTTGAAACATCTTAGGAGCACCTCCCACCAAACTTGATCGTTGTCTTTAATCATTTCACGGGTGTCATCTCTTGTGCTTCACTAGAACACCTTAATTTGTTGATAATTCGTATACATCAAAATGTTCATCAAAATTTTGATTACTCGAAGTTGTTAGCTTCTTGGACATACGTTGTCTTGATGTTACATCCAAAGAGTTGGATGATTGAGATTGTCCATGGGCGACCAAGGGTTGTTACAAAACTGCCTCACTGCGAAGAGCCACTATAGTGAAATCTTTGATACTATCCTTTGGCATTGGACCTTTAAATCTTTGATACTATCCTTACTGTCTCACTTGAAACATCTTAGGAGCACCTCCCACCCGATTCAGTCGTATTCTCTAATCATTTCATGGGTGTCCTCTCTTGTGCTTCACTTGAACACCATAAGAGCTATTCACATTTTCAAGTTGTTGCTTGAGCGGGTTCATTTTTCACTATGGGAGAAGGAAAAAAATTATGAAACCTTGAACCTTAATTAACATTTGATATAATTTTTCTTTTTTTAGAGTATTTATCAACATATATTGAATTTAAAAACAATTAGTCTGTTTTAATTATGGAGCCATTCCTATAAGTATTTTATTAGATCTAATAAACTTAGCTTAGAACAGGAATGTGATAATTAAAAATACCCTACTGCACCGAGCCGTGTTAAAAATGAATCAAAAATATTTTGGTGAACTAAGCAAAGTAATTTTTCCATGATTTCGGTTCAATGTTTTCCATATCATCGATTGATCAAACCACGTGCAAATCTTACACATTTGGTTATCCAAGTTTTATAAATCATTGTCGAATATTTAATGTTCTTAGACATTTTTCTTTATTTGTTTATTTTTCCTCTCATAATAACAAATATTTCTTTGTATTTTAAGAATAAAAATTATTTCCTCTACAAATGACAAACTTTGAAACACTAGGAAAATATTTTTTTGGGGGGAGGGGGGGGGGGTTGGCAAATGTATAATAATGTGCATTTTTTTGAGAAAATATAAGGTAAAACATTATGTGCATTGTTTGAGCTGAATTTGACTCAAAATACATACTTTGTTGATTATTCCTATACATCAAAATCCTCATCAAAATTTTGATTTCTCGAAGTTGTTATCTTCTTGGTCATACGTTGTGTTTATGTTACACCCAAAGAGCTGGAAGATTGAGATGATCCTTGGGAAATCATTGGTTGTTGCAATACTGTCTCACTGTCAAAAGCAGCTATAGTAAAATCTTTGATACTATCCTTTGGCATTGGACCTTTAAATCCGTGGAAAGTGTTGTTGCCTTGAGCTTGCACTTGCACCAAAACCTTATCAGCTCCCAAAACTTGAACATGGCTTGATGGCACTGATAAAACATGTGGCATTATGGCTAATGGCTCTGGAGCCACTACATCTTTGTCTTTGCCTTCTCGTGACAGAGAAATTATTGACAATGTTTCAATTTATTTGTCATTTAGAATGAGCTTTACATTAAATAATTTTAGTTGTCTTTCAAAAATGAAGCGAGCTCAAGGATCATCTTTGTTTACTGTGATGTGTCAAGTGATAATGAAACTCTAGGAACGCGATGCAGCATCCTGTTTCACTTAAAACATCTTAGGAGCACCTCCCACCTTAATCGGTCGTTGTCTCTAATCATTTCATGGGTGTCCTCCCTTGTGCTTCACTGGAAAACCCTAAGAGCTATTCACATTCTCAAGTTATTGCTTGAGAGGGTTACTTTTTCATTATGGGAGAAGGAAAAAATTATAAAACCTCGAACCTTAATTACCATTAATTACATTTAAAAATAATTAGCATGTTTTAATTATGGAGCCGCTACTATAAGTATTTTATTAGAATTAATAAAGTTAGCTTGGAACAAGAATGTGATAATTAAAAATACCCTATTGCACTGAGCCGTGTTAAAAACGAATCAAAAAGACTTTGGTGAAATAAGTGAAGTACTTTTTCCATGATTTCGATTCAATGTTTGCCATAACATGGATTGATCTAACCACGTGCAAAGCTATCCAAGTTTAATAAATCATTGTCAAATATTGCACGTTCTTAGACATTTTTCTTTATTACTTAATTTTTCCTCTCATAGTAACAAATATTTTTTTGTATTTTAAGATTAAAAATTAAATCCACTATAAATGATAAATTTTGAAACCTAGGAAAAATATTTTTTTTAGGGAGGGGGGATGGTAAATGTATAATAACGTGCAGGTTTTGAGCAAAATTAGGCAAAACATAATGGGCATTATTTGAGCTAAATTTGCTTCAAAATACGTACTTTGTTGATTATTCGTATACATCAAAATTTTGATTACTCAAAGTTGTTAGCTTCTTTGATCAGATTACATAGAACAATGGCGATTACACAAACGTATAATGATAATTACATTTACGGTCATTACATGCACCTACCTTTTCCTTTTCAACACAGCATCACCCCCACAATTTGACCGCTCTCATCAACCCACAATCCATCACCATTTGACAATCTTCTTGCTAAAGCTTCATCCACGCCCTCTACACTTGGAAATGCAGTTGGGAATTTTGAAATCACTCCTCGGATAGGACAATTAATCAGCTCATCGAAGTAGAACCCATGCAGGACATGCCACTTCTCGTTTCTAGGATCCCGAGCATTAAAACTTGTCGTGCCTAGGAAGCTAAGATGAACTTGTCATCCTTGAACCCAACTCGATTAAGGTCAACTAATGTTCAACATATGGGTTTCTCCGTACGAACCCTTGCTCCATTATCAACCCACTGGCACTTGAAAACAACAACTTTGAATTCAACATAGTCTAACTCCTAAATTTCCTCAATCACCCTGTGAAATGCCATCACTGCAACGATAGGGTTTTTGTCTTTCTTGCTAGACTGCCACATCGATTGAAATTCAATGTAAACTCCACTATTCTGTGTCGTGATCTTGCTATCCTTATAAGTTATTGCAAAAGTTAAAGCATAAGTTAAAGCATTAATATCATATCCTAGGAACCTCCTAACTGTGTAGTTTGGCTTTCTAGCAAAGGCACGAACTTTACTTGGCATGCCTTCCATATTGCAGCAATTATAAAACCAATTAATGAATGTGGAAGAATGCTATAGCTGCATTTTATTCGAAAGCTAGTCCGGATAGAGTGATTGTAAATACGACTTGTGCTATTGAACATAACTTGCAGTCTTGCTATTGTTCCTTAAAACATAAAGGTGAACTATCATCAACTCAACATAGAAGGGAGTATGAAATGTACATTTAGAATGTGCAACCCCATTATTCCTACCATTGTAAGCTTGATCTTGTTAGCCAATCGACTTCTTCCCAATTAAGTTCAAGGTACAATATTCAATGATCTTCTCGATGACGTACCTTTGCACGATGCTTGCATTTTGTCGGCTACGATTGTGAATGTAACCTTCAAAAACACCCATGTGCCGCTCGAAAGGGTACACCCAATGCATACCCAGTGGCCTGCATAGTAAAATTTCTCGAACCAAATGAACGACTAAATGAACCATGATGTCAAAGAAGGACACTGGAACATACTTCTCCAACTGAAATAACACTAATACCCCTCCTACTCCAATACATCAAGCGTCTACCTACTTATATTCTCCCAAAAAATGGAGTTGAAGAAGAAGCACAGTCGCATAACGCTAAATTGCACATCATTTTCCATAACGCCACAGATAGAAACAAGCAATAATTGTTGCATGAGAACGCGACAATCATGCAACTTCAATCCATTCATACGCAAATCATTATTCAGAAATTAACTAACATTTTAAGAGTATGTTCTCCTCACAGATTGATCTCCTCTCATCCACTGACAGATTGTATGAAGCGGGAGGGAGGTATGTTTGCTTCCATCTCACCTCTAGTGCTAGATCTGATCGAATTCAAAGATCCACCAAATACTTTCACAAAATAAATCTATCTTTATTCTTCCCTGTAATATTAAGAAAGGTACCAATCAAACTGTCGCATACATTTTTATTAATGTGCATCACATCTAGACAGTGTTGAACCTCCAAATGCTCCCAGTAAGGTAGGTTGAGGAAAATCGACCTCTTCTTCAAAGGTCCAATAGGCTTTGTACCAACCTTCTTGACCTTTTTGAGTACAACAACCCCTTTAATAGTCTTGGCGGCTTCCTCACCTATCTCCAGCCAACAAACTATAATGTGCCATGATGCAACTTGTGCTTCATTGGGCAGCATTTTTGGGGACTCAAATAGACAATCTTGAGACCATTTTTCAGATATTGGTAATTTGTGGAATCTTCATACACCTCACATGCCTTGTGCCCCTTCACCACATAACACAAAAGGTTTCCGTATGCGGAAAAATAATTTATGGTACAGAAAAACATTGCCTTCAAACTGAACTCCAATCCCCTAAAACCATTAAACACATCAACGTTGTTGGACCATAGACCTTTAAATCTTTCTTGAAAGGTGTTAGATACGTATCGATGTCTTTTCAGGGTGTTTTGGCCCATAAATAAAAAAAGGCATCAACACATATTTCCTCTTTATACACACATACGGTGGAAGGTTGTATATGGCCAGCATTACCGGCCATGAACTGTGCCTAGAGAACATGTTGCTGAGTGTTTTAATTACATTGGTACACAAAACCATCTGTAAGTTCTTAGCTCACTTGCAAAATCCGAACACCTCTTATCAAATCTCATCCATTTATCGACATCAGCTGGATGGCGAATGATATCGTTCAAATCAGAATCCTTGCCCATGTACCACATCATGTTCATGCATTATTGGTATTATTAAACAACCTCTTCAACCTCAGAATAATTGGAAGATACCACAAACATTGTTTGGGAACACGTATCCTTAGCTTCACGACAACATCTCCATCGACAACTGCATTTTCTCCTTTTCTTATAGTATAACACGTGAAATACTGGGCATCCCACTTCCTTCAATAAGTCACCCTTGTACAAAACATATTCATTGGGACAAGCATGTACATTTTCATATTCCAATTCCATCAGACATAGTATCCTCCTTACATTCAGAGGTTTTCCGATATCCCGTTACCGGCGGAAGCTTCTCTTTCAAGAACTTTAGCAACTTGTTCAAGCTAGTGTCGCTCCATGCACCAAGGCCTTTCAAATTAAACAATTCCATAAAACATGACATCATCGTATACCTCTTGTTGCAACTGGGATACAATGGCCTGTCCTTCTCACCTATGCTATTTGAAAAAACCCCGAGCCTTCCCCTAAATTTATTGATAACCTCCACACACATGTCATTTAAATTAAAGTCTCCAAAACACTCTCCTCTACTACCTACACAGACCTCCGACCGTACCTTCTCGCCATGAAAAGTCCAAATGAAATAATCCTTTTCAAACCCTCTCCTAAACAAGTGAAGTTTCATCACGTATCTATCACCACAATGATTACGATTCTTGAAATCCCGACAAGGACTTAACGCTTGTTTCTCATGACTAAAAGTGTGCTCTAAAAATCCTCCAAAAAATCAACATATTCCTTGCTCAAAAAACTGATGTTGCAATATAAATTCTTACACCGCTCCATTGCATGTTCCATCTCTACGAATTCACAAAAATAGGACTGTTATAGTTCCACAAAGTGACCATGGCTACACAAGATTCTAAACAGGGAAATTCCATTTGGCAAAGATTACGTAAAACTCGGATCACAACATTCCAAACCACACCAACAATATCACATTCCCATGCTAGGTATTAATCACATCAATAAATCAAGAAAATAATCAAATTTCTTCCATGAATGGAAATATCATGAACATGATGAAACATATGAAATATTGATCAAACACATAAAATATATCCATAGAAACCATATTTAACATATTAGAACATTAATAATATGTCAAACAATTTGAAACCTACATTTGTGGGTCTTCTTTGGAGCATTAAATGTCAAAACCCTCCCAAAAGCACCATAAGTTGCCTTTCTGTCCCAAAAAACTCAATTTTTACCTGCCATTGAATACTTGTAGGTGAGCATTAAATGCTCTGCTAGCAACAGTTTAATGGCTCCAGACCGGTGCTAGAAAATTTCCATCTACAAATTTACCCTAGTGTCTTGGAAGTTTTTTCATAAACCGGTGCTAGTTTGTTCAACATTCACTTCCACTTTTCATATGGGTCCCATATTTCAGGCATCAGTGTACTCAAATCTTGTGCTAAGTTTAATCAAAGGCACCAGCACACAATTTTGTACCGGTGCTATGTTTTTCCCTCAATTTGTTTTGAGCAAAAATCACCTTTTTTCTTATGGGAGCATTGTTCATCATTGGTACATTGCAACATATCTATTGTTACCAGTGCTAGTTATTAGGTATGGAACCGGTGCCAACATCAATTCCACATTTTCGGTGCTGAGACACTATTATAGCACCGGTTCCGTAAAATTTGGACAATTATAACGGTACCTTTGCCTTTAACTTGCACTTGCACCGACACTTTTTAAGCTCCCAGAACATGAAAATGGTTGGATGACACTGATAAAACATGTGGCATCATGGCTAACGGCTCTGCAACCATGACATCTTTGTATTTTCCTTCTTGTGACGGAGAAATTATTGACAGTTTTGTCATATATTTATCATCTAGGAATGACTCTACATTGAGTACTTTTAGTAATTTTTCAAAAACCATGCGAGCTCGAGGATCATCTCTGTTTACTATGTCGTTTCTTGTGACAATGAAACTTTAGGAACGCGATGCAGTATCCTGTTTCACTTGACACATCTTAGGTGCACCTCCAACCCAACTCCTTGTTTGTCTCTAATCATTTCACGGATGCCATCTCTTGCTCTTCATCGGAAAACCCAAAGAGACATTCACATTCTTTAGTTGTTGCTTGAGAGGGTTAATTTTTCACTATAGGGGAAGGAGAAAATTATGAAACCTTGAACCGTAATTACTATATTATATGAAGTTAGATAACAAGTGCTGTGATTTTACTTTTCCAGTGCTACACATACTGCTGCTTTTGTTTTTTCTCCTTTCAGGGATTCAGGGGGCAAGCAAAATGAAGTTGCTGTAGGAAAGCTACAGATGCCGAGAGTTCTCATGCTGCTGCAGTATTGCTGCAGTTTGCCGACTGCAACGATATGCAAATCTTGATACAATGATGCTTGCTCTACAGTCCAAGTGTTGATACTAATCTCGCCTAGCATATGATCAGCTTAGCTATGCTCATTTTCTGAATATCATTGACGAATGGGGGTTTCGACATGCTCGATTCCCCGACCCGTTCGTGATATTCCAGAATAATAGCTATCCCTCTTCATTCTTAGCATTAGTTTTTCATCTCGTATAGGTGTACAAATCGCTTTTTGTAAGCATCCAGCTGGCTATCCTTTGTGTTATGAACAAACTAACATGGTGCTTTTTTGGTCTCTAATTATAAAGGTTAGGGGAGCCTAATATATTTCCCCCCATCTTCGGATGGTCTTAAATTAAAAAATATATATATATATATATATATATAAATTTTATTTTTTAAGAATATTTATCAATTTTCATTTAATTTCAAAATACTTACTCTCTTTTAGTTTGGAAGCTGCTCATAGAAGTACTTTATTAGAATTATAAAAACTTATCTCGAAAGAAAAATATGATAATAGAAAATACCTTATTGCACTGAGCCGTTTTAGAAAGGAATAAAGAGGATTTTAGTGAAAAATGAAGTAATTTTTCCATTATTATGGTGCAATGTTTTCCATAACATTGATTGATCAAACCGCGTGCAAAGCTTATACCTTTGGTTATCCAAGTTTACTACAGCATTGCTCAAACATTGCACGTTCTTAGACATTTGTCTTTATAAGTTAATTTTCCCTCTGATAATAAAAAATATTTATTAGGATTCTAAGATTAAAAATTAATTCATCAATAAATGATAAACTTAGTAACACTAGGAAATTATATTTGGGGCGGGGAGGGGGGATGGTGAATGTATATCAACGTGCAATTTTTGAGCAAGAGTAAGCATAACATAACGTGTATTCTTTGAGCAAAATTGGCATCACATGATTTACTTTGTTGATTATTCGGATACATAAAAAATCATTAAAATTTTGATTACATAGAGGTGTTAGCTTCTTAGTCTTACGTTGTCTTGCTGTTCTACCTGAAGAGCTTCTTAGCTCACTGTAGCTCCTCACAGCCAAGATGAGCTATAGTGAGATCTTAAATACTATACTTCAGCATCTGGAGAAAGTGTTATTGCCATGAACTTTCACTTGCACTGACACCTTTTAAGCACCCCGAACTTTAAAATGGTTGGATGAAGCTTTTAAAACATGTGGCATCATAGCTAATGGCTTTGCAGCCACGACATCTTTGTATTTTCCTTCTTGTGAAGGAGAAATTATTGACAGTGTTCTCATTTATTTATCATCTAGGAAGGGCTCTATATTTAATACTTTTTGTTATCTTTAAAAAAACCTAGCGATCTCGAGGATCATCTCTTTTTACTATGTTGTTTCTTGTGACAATTAAACTCTAGGAATGCCATAAAGCATCCTGTTTCTCTTGAAACATCTTGGGAGCACCTCCAACTCGACTCGCTCTTTGTCTCTTATAATATCATGGGTGCTATCCCTTGTTTTTCACCGAAGCACCCTAAGAGACATTTATATTCATATGTTGTTGCTTGAGAGGGATCTGTTCATTTTTCACTATAGGGGAAGGAGAAAATTAGGGAACCTTGAACTATAATTACTATTTGATATAAATTTTATTTGATAAGAATATTTATGAACATTCATTACATTTCAAAAATAATTAATCTCTTTTAATTATGGAGCCGCTCCTATAATTATTTTATTAGAATAAATAAACTTAGTTTGGAACAGGAATGTGATAATTGAAAATAACCTTTCGCACTGTGCCGTTTTAGAAATGAATAAAAAATATTTTTGAGAAATAAGTGAAGTAATTTTTCCATGATTTCGGTGCAATGTTTTCCATAACATCGATTGATCAAACCACCTGCAAAGCTTACACATTTGCTTATCCAAGTTTCATATATCATTTCTCGAATATTGCACATTCTTAGACATTTTTCTTATCAGTAAATTGTTCCTCTCATAATAACAAATATTTATTTGGATTTTAAGAATAAAAGTTAATTCCTCAATATTTGAGCAGAATGAAGCATAACATAACGTGCATTGTTTCACAAAAATTAGCAACACCTGACGTACTTTGTTGATTATTAAGATGCATCAAAATGCTCACTAAAATTTTGATTACTCGATATTGTTAGCTTCTTTGTCTTGGGTTGTCTTGATGCCCCCCCCCCAAAGAACTAGAAGATTGAAATGATCCTTGGGAGACCAAGTTTGGTTGCAGTAGTGCCTCACAGCCAAGAGTAGCCACCGTGAGATCTTATATGCCATCGTTCGGCATTGGATATTTTAATCCGGGGAAAGTGTTGTTTCCTTGAACTTATATTAGCATCGACACATTTTAAGCTCCCAAAAGTTCAAAATGGTTGGATGACACTGATAAAACATGGGGCATCATGGCTAATGGCTCTGCAGCGATGACATCTTTGTATTTGCCTTCTTGTGACGGAGAAATTATTGATAGTGTTGTCATTTATTTAACATCTAGCACAAGCTCTACATTGAGTACTTTCAGTTAACTTTTAAAAAAAAAGGCCTAGGATCATCTCTGTTTACTATACTTTTTCTATTGACAATGAAACTTAATGAACGCAATGCAACATCCTGTTTCACTTGAAATATCTTAGGAGCAGCTCTCTTACAAGAATCCCTCTTTGTCTGTAATCATTTCATGGGTGCCATCTCTTGTGCTTCACCGGAAAACCCAAAGAGACATTCACATTCTTAAGTTGTTGCTTGAGAGGGTTAATTTTTCATTATAGGGGAAGAAGAAAATTATGAAACCTTGAACCATAATTACTATTTTATATAATTTTTTTGTAAGAATATTTATCAATTTTCATTAAATTTGAAAATACTCACTCTCTTTTAATTTGGAAACTACTCACAGAAGTACTCTATTAGAATCAATAAACTTAGCTCGGAACAAGAATGTGATAATTGAAAATACCTTATTGCATTGAGCCATTTTAGAAAGGAATAAAAAGGATTTTAGTGAAATAAGTGAAGTATATTTTTCATTATTATGGTGCAATTTTGCCATAACACCGATTGATCAAATCACATGCAAAGCTTATACCATTTCTTATCCAAGTTTACTACAGAATTGCTCCAACATTGCACGTTCTTAGACATTTGTCTTTATAAGTTAATTTTCCCTCTCATAATAAAAAATATTTTTTAGGTTTTTAAGATTAAAAATTAATTCATCAATAAATGATAAACTTTGGAACACTAGGAAATTATTTTTGCGGTGGGGAGGGGGGATGGTGAATGTATAATAACGTGCAGTTTTTGAGAAAAAGTAAGCATAACATAACGTGTATTCTTTGAGCAAACTTTGCATCACATGACGTACTTTATTGATTATTCGGATACATAAAAAAATCATTAAAATTTTGATTACATAAAGTTGTTAGCTTCTTAGTCTTACGTTGTCTTGCTGTTCTACCTGAAGAGCTTCTTAGTCTCACTGTAGCTCCTCAAAGCCAAGTGGAGCTACAATGAGATTTTAAATTCTATCCTTCGGCCTTGTACCTTTTTATCTAGGGAAAATGTTATCGCCTTGAACTTTCACTTGCACTGACACCTTTTAAGCACCTATAACTTGAAAATGGTTGGATGAAGCTTTTAAAGCATGTGGCATCATAGCTAATGGCTTTGCATCCACGACATCTTTGTATTTTCCTTCTTGTGAAGGAGAAATTATTGACGGTGTTCTCATTTATTTATCATCTAGGAAGGGCTCTACATTTAATACTTTTAGTTATCTTTCAAAAACCTGGCGATCTCGAGGATCATCTCTTTTTACTATGTTGTTTCTTGTGACAATTAAACTCTAGGAATGCCATAAAGCATCCCGTTTCTCTTGAAACATCTTAGAAGCACCTCTCACTCGACTCGCTCTTTGTCTCTTATCATATCATGGGTGTCATCCCTTGTTTTTCACCAGAGCACCTTAAGTGACATTCATATTCATAAGTTGTTGCTTGAGAGGATTCCCTTTTCACTATGGGGGAAGGAGAAAATTAGGGAACCTTGAACTATAATTACTATTTGATATAAATTTTCTTTGATAAGAATATTTATGAACATTCAGGTATGCAATTTCACTCGTTATACACAATTATCAAAAGATTTGAAAGCTATAATCGTTGCGGATAAACATGCCATACCTTCTATCAAAAGGCTCTAGCCTGCCATCAATTTTCTATTCTGTTACTAATAGGGATTGTTTACGACTCAGTTGTCATTATTATTTGCACGGGCATTGCTGGATGCTTTTTAGTGGAACTTGTTACTGCTGGCTTGTATTTTTCTTTACAGGTACAGCTGTTATGGACATTCAAGACTCAATCCTAATGTGGATGTAGCAGCTACACAACAGATCGACAGCAAACGAATAGTTTCAGATCAGTACCAAAACTTTAGTAAATCTCTTCTGGGGAAGATATTTGCAAGGGGACACTATGGAATGTCACCTCTTATTGTCAACACTGGGTTGTGGGGGCAAGGAAGTGTAAGGCCATAGTCGTCCTCGACCGGGTTATAGGGCCATCTCCTTAATCGAGATAGGGTTTTAGATGAAGGTTTTGGTAACAACTATTTGTAATTAGCTTCCACTTTAGCTTCCACATTATTCACTCTAGCTGTAAGGATTTGGGGAGCCTAATATATACCCCCTCACTTAGGTGAGTTAAATTTTTTTTTTAAAAAAGGAATATTTATGAACATTCATTACATTTCAAAATAATTAGTCTTTTTTATGAGCTTCCACATTTTGCTCATAAGTATTTTTTAGAATTAATAAACTTAGTTTGGAAAAGGAATGTGCTAATTTAAAATAACCTTTGGCACTGAGCCGTTTTAGAAAGGAATAAAAAATATTTTGGAGAAATAAGTGAAGTAATTTTTCCATGATTTCAGTGCAATGTTTTCAATAACATCGATTGATCAAAACACCTGCAAAGCTTACACATTTTCTTATCCAAGTTTCATATATCATTTCTCGAATATTGCACATTCTTAGACATTTGTCTTTATCAGTAAATTTTTCCTCTCATAATGACAAATATTTATTTTGATTTCAAGAATAAAAATTAATTCCTTAGTATTTGAGCAAAATTAAGCATAACATAATGTGCATTGTTTGAGAAAAATTAACAACACATGATGTACTTTGTTGTTTATTAAAATACATCAAAATGCTCACTAAAATTTTGATTACTTGATATTGTTAGCTTCTATGTCTTACGTTGTCTTGATAATCCACCCAAAGAACTAGAAGATTGGAATGATCCTTGGGAGACCAAGTTTGGTTGCAGTAGTGCCTCACAGCCAAGAGCAGCTACTGTGAGATCTTAGATGCCATCGTTCGGCATTGGACATTTTGATCCGGGGAAAGTGTTGTTTCCTTGAACGTATATTAGAATCGACACATTTTAAGCTCCCAAAACTTTAAAAGGGTTGGATGACGCTGATAAAAAATTTGGCATCATGGCTAATGGCTCTGCAGTGATGACACATTTGTATTTGCCTTCTCGTGCAGAGAAATGATTGATAGTGTTGTCATTTATTTAGCATCTAGGAAGAGCTCTACATTGAGTACTTTCAGTTATCTTTCAAAAACCAAGCGAGCTCTAGGATCATATCTATTTACTATGTTGTTTCTAGTGACAATGAAACTACATGAACGCAATGCAACATCCTGTTTCACTTGAAACATCTTAGGAGCACCTCCCTTACAAGAATCCCTCTTTGTCTCTAATCATTTCATGGGTGCCATCTTTTTTGCTTTACTGGAACACCCTAAGAGACATTCACATTCTCAAGTTGTTGCTTGAGAGGGTTCATTTTCACTATGGGGGAAGGAGAAAATTAGGGAACCTTGAACCTTAAATTACTACTTGATAAAAAATTTCTTTGTTAAGAATTTATCAACATTCATTACATTTAAAAATAATTAGTCACTCTTAATTATGAATCCGCTCCTATAAGTATTTTATTATAATTATTAAACATATCATGGAACATTAATGCAATAATTTAAAATACCCTATCTCACTGAGCCATTTTGGAAAGGAATAAAAATGATTTTGGTGAAATAAGTGAAGTTATGTTTCCATGATTTTGGTGCAATGTTTTCCATAACATCAATTGATCAAACCACCTGCAAATGTTACACATTTGGTTATCCAAGTTTCATATATCATTGTATGAATATTGGAAATTCTTAGATATTTGTCATTATCAGTTAATTTTTCCTCACATAATAACAAATCTTTATTTGGATTTTAAGATTAAAAATTGTTTGAGCATTCACATAACGTGCATTGTTTGAGAATTTATCAATCTTTTAACTCTTTGTTAAGAATTTATCAACATCATTAACATAACGTGCATTATTTGAGCGAAATTGGCATCACATGACATACTTTGTTGATTATTCGGATACATCAAAATGCTTATTAAAATATTGATTACTCGAAGTTGTTAGCTTCTTGGTCTTGTATTGTTTCGATGTTCCACCCGAAAAGCTAGAAGATTGATATGATCCTTTGGATACCAAGGTTAGTTGAATTAGTGCCTCATAGCCAATAACAACGGCATTGAGATGTTAGATACCATCGTTGGGCATTGGACATTTTAATTTGGGGAATGTTTTGTTGCCTTGAACATGCACTTGTACCGACACCTTTTTAGCTCCAATAACTTGAAAATGGTTGGATGACACTGATTAGACACGTGGTATAATGGATATGGATCTGCAGCCGCGACATCTTTATATTTTCCTTTCCGTGATGGAGAAATTATTGATAGTGTTGTCATTTATTTATTATCTCGGAAGGGCTCTACATTGAGTACTTTTAGTTATCTTTCAAAAACCAAGCGAGCTCTAGGATCATATCTATTTACTATGTTGTTTCTTGTGACAATGAAACTATATGAACGCGATGCCACATCCTGTTTCACTTGAAACATCTTAGGAGCACTTCCCTTACCAGAATCCCCCTTTGTCTCTAATCATTTCACGGGTTCCATCTCTCGCGCTTCACCGGAACACCCTAAGAGACATTCACATTCTCAAGTTGTTGCTTGAGATAGTTCATTTTTCTATATGGGGGGAGGAGAAAATTGTGGAACCTTGAATCATTATTACTATTTGACATAAATTTTCTTTGTTAAGAATTTATCAACATTCGTTACATTTCAAAATAATTAGTCTGTTTTAATTATGGATCCGCTCCTATAAGGTTTTTATCATTACTAATAAACTTAGCTTGGAATAGGAATGTGATAATTTAAAATACCCTGTCGCACTAAGCTACTTTAGAAAGGAATAAAAAGAATTTTGGTGGAATAAGTGAAGTCATTTTTCCATGATTTTGGTGCAATGGTTACCAGAACATTAATTAATCAAACCACCTACAAAGGTTACACATTTGGTTATCCAAGTTTCATGTATCATTGATCGAATATTGCACATTCTTAGACATTTGTCTTTATTAGTTAATTTTTCCTCTCATAATAACAAATATTTATTTGGATTTTAAGATTAAAAATTGTTTGAGCATTCACATAACTTGAATTGTTTGAGAATTTATAAATCTTCTAGCTCTTTGTTAAGAACTTATCAACATTCATTAGTATAACGTCCATTGTTTGAGCAAAACTGGCATCACATGACGCACTTTGTTGAATATTCAGAGACATCAAAATACTTATTAAAATATTGATTACTTGAAGCTGTTAGCTTCTTGGTCTTACGTTGTTTTGATGTTCCACCCAAAGATCTAGAAGATTGAGGTAATCCTTGGGAGACTAGGGTTTCGTTGCAATAGTGCCTCACTGCTAAGAGCAGCTATAGTGAGATCTTAGATTCTTTCATGACCTTTTAATCCCGAGAAAGTGTTGTTTCTTTGAACTTGCACTTGCACCGAAACCTTTTAAGCTGCATGAGCTTGAAAATTGTTGGGTGACGATGATAAAACTTTTGGCTTAATATTTAAAGGCTCTGATACAATGACAACTTTGTTTTTGCATTCTTGTGACAGAGAAATTATTGACAGTGTTATCATTTATTTATCATCTAGAAAGGGCTCTACATTGAGTACTGAGCTACCTCTCCACAGGGTCGTTAATTGTAGTTAATTATCCCAGGTGGAGGATTTTGTTATAAGATAAGATATTTATAGTTCACACCCGTTCTCAATGCTACGCTACCTATGGGATAGTTAGCGATATTCCCTGGGTTTGTTCATAGATATTCTTGGTCTAAATATCAATCAAAACATAACCTCGTATGGGTCGTCAATCCATACAAGTGAAATGAATAGCTAGTAAAGCACACATGCAACAGGGGGGTTGGTTTTTCACCTACAAACTACTAAACATAAAAGTAAAAAAGACAAGTTTATTAAACTAAGAACTTGTGTAATCATTGAGCAACATGATCCTCAATTCATTCACATAGAAATTTAGGAAACCTAATAAAGTGTTCATATCAAGCCGTGTGGCCGATAGCATACACTTCCTCGTCCCTTTCATGTTGGGTGCACTCCCGACCCTCCTTCGAATCTGCCATCGTTATTAGAGGAGTACAACAAGGTTCCACCGTTGTTGTAGGTCTATTTCTCCTTTGTACGATTATGTCCCCGACGCTCACAATAAATGTTTTTCTTCCCAATAGTCCTATCAATTAGGCCAAAGGGTCGTTTGTACCTTATCTATAATCTAAGGTCTCTCACACCCTAGCTTGCTACTATGCACTCTCTCTACCCAGAACCTCTCGGAAAACTTTAAGAAGTCAGCTAAGACTGGGGAAATGGAAAATAAGTTAGAGCTTGCTCGAATCCCCCGTGCACACACCCATGTAGACGCGTTCTCCCTTACCAATTCTAACTTCCAGGTTTCTCTTCCTAAAGGGGCATCGATATTTGCATCATACATGAATATAGCACAAAGTGTGTGCTTATATGTGGTTTAAAATTCATGCAATTCAAATAATCAAGAAAAAAAATCATATTAATATCATGAGCGCAAATATTAGGATGTACTATAGACTCTCACAAAAACATTTAGATTTAAACCATACTACTACAATTCATACCCAAGCTATATAAGCTACTCCATGGACATGGAATTAAAATAAATATTTGAATTCCCCATCCTAAGATGAAAGAAAAAGTAAAAGAAAAGAAAACGAAAGGATAGAGTGTTTCTCCGTATTACAACTATGGTTCTACTACTAAAAACTAAAGATATGATATTAAAACCTAGCAGACTAAGGCTATATTTATACAGTATGAGATTGGAATTAAAAATAGGCCCAAAAATGGCCAAATTAGTATAAAACCTACCTCAGCCGCTGCCCCGCGCTGGCTGTCATGGATAGTGCGGCCAGTGGTGTGTCCTTAAAGCAGGGCGCAAGGCTTAGCGCTGGTCGTGCCCTTTAATGTGGTGCATGATGCCTATTTTGGTGCATAGCTTGGATCTTCAAGTAGCACGAGATGCAAATTCTGGCGCAGGTCACGTCGCCCCTCTAGCACGGGTCGAGTCGTAGGACGCGTAACGCTATCAGAGTGGTTGGTGGTGCAGGCCGTGGTCAGGAAGGGTGCTCCGCTCAGGAATGTTGGCACATGCCATGTGAATTCCCACACCCCCACCAGCTGGTATTAGTATTTTGGACATGGAATGCTGTGGGACATAGAAAATGGGATGTCTCGTGCCCATACTTAGCAGCGCGGAGTGGGTATTTGCTTCTTCCTAGCAGCCTGTGGCATCTAGCGCAGGTTGTGCCAATGCCTCATACAGGTCTTCTTGGTGTGGGGCATCTACTTTGGTGTCAACCATGAATGGCCTGCACCGACCCATTTGTGATTTGTCTGGCTGAACTGGTTTCCTTCGCTACGGTTGAACCGTTAGTCTGATTTGAGAGTTTTAGTAGTCAATTTTGTAGTGCGTAAGAAGACAAATACAATGGAATGAGAATTGAAGGCTAATTCTTCTTGGGTCATTCTCAGACTTAAGCGCAATTCACCATGCCACGATTCACCATTTCTTTGTTGGCTGCTTTGAACTCCATTACCACGTACTTTGGCTTCAATCTCCTTCTACCATGCATTGTTGTTCGTGGCCTTTGTCTATTACCATTCTTGTGTGAATGGCCTTCCTCTCTTTTACCATCCTTGCGAACGGCCTTCAATATCTTTTACCGCCCTTATGAACGGCATTCACATTGAACAGAAACAAAAAGTAACCATGGGCAACCTACTAAATATGATCACAAGGAAGATCAAGGAGCCTGTGGATACAAGATGTCCATTTGTACCAATTTAATCCACAAAATACAGGATTTAGACAAGAAAACTAAACGTGGCCATCTAAACTCCTTGTCATGTAAACTCAACCAATACTAGCAATTCACCAAATAAAACTAGCTAAAAACTATGCCAAATGCAATGGTTAATGCACACATAATTATTTAGATAAGACTCGATACACTTAACCCTTTACTCATCCTTGAGTAAATAAAGGCAAGACAAAGAATCAAGTGCAATGTAGCGTGCAAGCATAAGTTAGCTGAGGCATTCAACTTATTCCAAGATTACCCTATTTCTCCCAAAAGAGTAAGAATCTCACAACTCTCACACTCCCCGAAGAACATAAGCAATCTGACCACCCAAAAGTAAAATGTGGATAAAGGTAAGCCAAAAAGATAAGTGTTAATCTAAGATTCATCTTCAAAAATGATCCCAAAGCAATCAAAGATTCATCTTCAAAAATATCCACAGCGAAGCATGCATTCAACCTAGTTTTTTGTTTTCTCTCAATTTCTCTCATTTTTCATAGGAGCCCTTTCAGGTTTTCATCCTAGCTTTAACAAACAAAGGGTACTCACTTCTCACCATTTTCCACACGACTTATCATTTTTTCCTAGGCTCGTAAGCCTAGATGGGCCTAGCCTCTCACTTTAACTTAGGCTTTTTGACCTATCCAGGTTTTTCCTAATGTTACCCAAGTCTTCCCCTCGGGTTTTTGACCAGTCTAGGTTTTTATATTTTTTTTTCATTTTTTCATGTTATCCATTTTTTTTGGGTGTTGCAAAAAAATTGCCCCAAAAGTGGGCTTTCATGCTACAAAAGATAATCGGTAACGAAAATACACCACCAATATCCTAAAACATCCTACCCCATGCAAACTAGGAACCCTTGCTAGCATGTCATGCCACCAAATGTCCATCCAAAATCATCCTCAACAAGAAAAAAAAAAGTATCGCCAAAAAACAAGAAAAAAAACTACCAATGCAAGTTAAATGCACCGAGTAAATCTAAGAATGAAGACTCCCTAAGTGCTCACTACTCCCTCCCTACAGCTAACCGATGCAAAGTCTTCAATGCACAAAAATTATGTCAAAATGTAAGTGAGGTAGGGAAAAATGGCGGTAGTTCGTTATTCCATGGTCAATGAAAATGTTGAAGAATCCTACATCCAAAAACATGAAATCCAAGCAAGATTCCATTCCAAAAAAAATTCTCAAAAACACACACTCATTTAGGAATCATGCTTTTCACAACACTACCGCAATGTAAATAAAGCATATAAAATAAGAGTTCAACGGATTACCCAGAATTTGATGCAAATATTGGTAAGATTCACACAAGAAGAAGCAAAAATCACAAACTTTTGGACGAAGAGCTTTAATTTTTTGAGGTTCACCAAGAGTGTGTGATAGTGAGTGTTTTTTGAGAAGGAAGATTGTGCAGTATAGGGATGGGATTTCAAAATTCTCAATTTAGGGGGCAATGGTACAAATTATTTTATCCCAAGGGGTGTTGGAAGCATTTCCAAAAATCCTAAGGAATTAGGGAATTCAAAAAATTCTTCAACCAAAAATACATTTTTGAGTTTGAAATTAAGAATTCTCGAAAATTTGCATCATTGGAACAAAGAAAATTTGATTTTGCACGCAAAATATGCTTGGCACAAACCATAGGCTTGCGCCAATCATCCTGTTACGAAGCAAAGCCTTGCGCCAACCATTTTTGCACAAGACAGAGCCTCGCGCCGAACATCTCAGCACAAAGCATAGCCTCCCGCCAACCTTCTTGGCACGAAGCATAGCATCGAGTTGAGCATCTTAGCACGAGACATCCACCCAAACGTTTCCCTAGTTCTAAGTTTTTCCATTTTGTTTCGAAAAACTACGTCACCCATTAAATGTAATTCCATCCAAACTTAAGTACAAGTCTCGAACTAAAAACATGAAAGCAATATAAAATACCATATAATTATTGTCGTCCTCGTGACTTATTTTACTTTTCATGCATTCTAGTTAAAACTACCAACCTGTGGGTTTCTGGAATCGCCATCGGCAAGTCCACCCACGAGGACATCATTCTGGAGGGGTCTCCACAATGAGCCATCCGTATCTTCGGACCTCTTATCCATCATAATAAATGAATCTCTGTGTCTTGCTAACATTGCATCTGTGAATGTCACTTTGGTTTTAGGGGGTTGTCAAGGTGGTTTTAAACTCTCAAAAATCTCCCTTTCTGCCTGAAAGTCAGTTATCATGGAAAAACAATCTAGCACAGTCATATTATCCATTGCGTCATGCAATTCATCAGACTCATCATAAATATTGTCATCATGCGACTAATCCAAAAATTCATGCTCATTTTTAATACAAGAAGATTCATCATCTCATCACGTAGAGTTACACCTTTTCACATAAAAGAAACTTTGTCGAGTCATGCCTAGATTTACATATATCAAATTCCACTTTATCCGTGTAATCCTCAAGAGTTAAGGTTCCCAAGTGGAAATAAACTGTAGTCCTAGACATTTTAAGAAAAGGCCTCCCAAAAAGTAGCGGGGGTGCACTTCCTCCGTGCGCTACGTCTATGATAGAAAAGTCCGCCTGAAAAACCAATTTTCCAACTCGCACTATCATGTCCTTTACTAGTCCATGAGGACGGGCTTGGGAATGATCAGCAAGTTGGACAATTACTCTAGTATCCCTAAGATTACCTATTTCTAGGCGTTCATATAGACTAAACGGGATAACATTAATGGATGCACCTAAATCTATCATAGCATGTTCCACAAGTTTACCACCTAGAGAATGGAATAGAAAAAATTCCGGGGTCATCTCATTTTTTAGGAAAGCTTTTATAATTTAAAATGGTGACCCCTCCTATTTTCAAATATCCTAACCTCTTAGTTGGCCTACGTATTTTCTTTGTGCATGCAACTTTAAGAAATTTAGCATATGATGGCACATTCTCAATTAATTCCAAGATAGGGATAGTTACCTCAACCTTTTCAAAGACATTTCGAATGTTTGCATCATCAGTCACCACCCTAGGTCATCCCTTCAAAGCATTTGTAAATAGAGGTGGAGTGGTGACGTGCGTCGGGCGGTGGAAGTTCCTTGGAGGGTGCTTCCTTGACCACAATCTCCTCCTCTTCGATGTGTGGTTTGGTAACCTCCACGATCCTGTTATCCTCTTCCATTGTCATTTTCTCGGTCTCATAAAATTCCTTCATATGTCTTATTTTAAGTGCACTAACGTTCCTTGAATTGATCTCCGGCTGGGAAGGTCGTTTGCCGGACTCCTTGGATTCAAGTCAAATTACTGAGGTGGCAAGTTGCCCAACTTGAACTTCAAGATTTTTGATACTTAAGAAAGCTCTATAATCAAGGTGTTCAATCTCTTGCCTTGTTCTCTCTGCGAAGACTTCATGTTTCTTCCCCAATTGACCGATGGCTTCCAAGATATCATCTTGTTATGAGTTGTAGAGTTAAGCATGATTGTTGGGAGGTCCTTCACCTCTAGGATATGGTTGAGGTGGATGTTGTCCACCCCAGTATCCTTAAGATTGGTTATCCTCCCTTCATCAGAAGTTAGGATGATCTCGAGAGCTTGGGTTGAATGAGTTTGCAGAGGGGTCCGGACTTTCATCTCCTTGGTTCCCTCGAAACCCTTGCGGTTGACCCCTAGCAAATTGTGGTCTTTCACGGCTGCTGTAGTCAATTTCCTGCACATCTTAAAAATCATCTATGACTTTGGGACATTCCTCAAAGTTGTGGTTAAGGTTTCAAACTCCACACAATTAGACTTGATGCACTTTTCCTCGCAAAAGCTCCTTCATCATGGAAGCAAGAGCTTGGACTTCTTCCTCCAACTTAGGTAAGTGTGTGGGTTTATCCAAGACCTTAATGCTTGACCTAGTGCCAAATTGTTGCATACCATTTTCCATTTCTTCAAAGAGGGTCATTGCATCCTTGGGGTTCTTGTTCGCTATCAAACCATTACAAGCGGCATTCACCATTTGCATATCTTCATCACATAGTTCTTCCAATAAATAATGCACCAAATCCTTCTCATTGAAGGGATAGTAGGGGAAACTAGCTAGTAGTCTCTTAAAGCATTCCCAATAACCATACATACTCTTGGTAGCACCTTAGGCGATGACAGACGATTGTTTCTTCAACCCGGATGGCTTGGAGGTTGAAAATATTTCTCTAAGAACCTCTGCTTCATGTCCATCCATGAACCAATGAATCGCGATGGAAAGTAGTAGAGCTAATCCTTGGTACTACTTTGAAGGGAAAATAGGAAGGCTCATAGATTGTATTTGTCTTCGGACACTCCCGGGGGCTTCTTGTTCATGCACACAAAATGGAACTCCGATAGATGCTTGTTCGGGTCTTTCCCAGCCAATCCATGGAATGAAGGTAGGCAAAAGATTATGCCACATTTTAGCTCACAGCTCACATTGACGGGCAATGGCGGAAAGGTAATGCATAGTGGCTGATTCTCCATGTTGGGTGCCATGAGTTCCCGTAGGGTACGATTTTCTTCCACCATTACTAGCGGTTCTTCTGCTACTTCTTCCGGCCTTGGTCTAACTTGTGCCTTAGTTCTTCGTCTCCTTCTCATCTAACCACCTGTGTTCTTAGTTGGGTAGTGTAAGACGCTTAGATTAGTGGTACGAGCGTGTACCATAAAAAGGGCTAACAATACCCTTCAAACTACAACACAAGCAAACAAATAAACAAAAATATAAGCTAATACTAACTACTCTATTAACATGTTATGCTTAATTGATAGCTAGAGGGATAGCATCCCCGACAGCAGTGCCAAAATTATGACTTGCCTACCCCCAGGATCGTTAATTGTGGTTAATTAGCCAATGCAGAGGACTTGGTCAAAAGATAATAGATTTACAGTTCTGCACCCATTCTCACTACTATACTACCTATGGGGTAATTAGCAGTGAGCCCTGGGTTTTTCCACAGAGATGCTAGGTCTAAATATCATTCAAAACATAACCTTATACGGGTCTTCAATCCATACGAGTGAATGGAATAGCTAGTAAAGCAAACATGAAGGGGGGGGGGGGGGGTTGGTTTTTCAACTAAAAACTAATAAGAATAAAATTTAAAAAGATAAGTAAGTTAATTAAACTAAGCACTTGGGGAATTTTTGAGCAACATGGTTAATCTAATGTTTCGATCCTCAATTCACTCACACAAAAATTTAGGCAACCTATTAGAGTGTTCATACCACGGGGGAACTCACAACCCTCCCTCGACACTGCCATCGTAGTTAGAGGAGTACAAAAAGGTCCAACCATTTTTATAGGTCTATTTCTTCCACGTGCGATCATGTCCCAGGCTTCCATCATGAATGCACTACTTCCCAATGGTTCTATCAATTAGGCCAAAGGGTCGTTGGCACCTTATCTATGATCTAAGTCCCTTCACACCCTAGCTTGCTACTATGTGGTACCTCAACCTGAACCTCTTGGAAAACAATAAAAAGTCAGCAAAGACTAGTGCAATGGAAAATAAGTCAGAGCATGCTTCAATCCCCCATGCACACACCCAAGCAGACACGTTCTCTTTTACCCATTCTAGCATCCAGGTTTCTCTTCCCAAGAGGGCATCAATATTTTCACCATACATGAATATAGCCCAAAGTGTGTGCTTATATGTGGTTTAATATTCATGCAATTAAAATAATCAAGAAAAATCATAATAATATCATTAGCACAAATATTAGGATGAACTATTGAATCTCATAAAAAACAATTACCATGCTACTACAATTTGATCCACAGGGTATAGAAACTACTCCATGGACATGGAATTAAAATAAATATTTGAATTCCTCATCCTATGATGATAGCAAAAGTAAAAGGAAAGAAAGAGAAGAGAGAGAATATTTCTCCCTATTACAACTATGCTTCTACTACTAAAAACTAAGGATGTGATATCAAAACCTAGAAGAATAAGGCTATAGTAGGAGATTGGGCCTAAAAATAGGCCCAAAATAGGCAAAATTAGGGTAAACCCTAGCTCATCAGCTGCCCGGCCCGAGCAGTCTCGGATGGTGAAGCACGTGGTGTGTCCTTGGAGCAGGGCGCATGGCCAGCCGCGGGTTGCGCCCATTAATGTGGTGTGGGGTTCCCATTCAAGTGTGTGGAATGGATTCTTAAGTTGCACGAGGTGCAAAGTATGGTATGGGTCACGTCGTCCCTCTGGCACAGGTTGCATCGTATGGCGTAGGGTGCCATCAGAGTGCCGAATTTGGGACTTCTGATTCATTCGGGACTGGTGGCACGGGCCATGGTAAGAGAGAGTGCTCCGCTAAGGAGCTTTAGTGTAGGATGAGTGATTTTCCACACCCCGCCGGCTGGTCTTAGTATTTTTGACTTGGAAAGGGCTGGGACGTCGAAAACAGGACATCCCACATTCATACTTTGCCTTGCGGAGTGGGTCTTTGCTTCATGCTGGCTGCCCGTGGCATCTAGTATAGGTAATGCCACTGCCTTGTGCTGGTCTTCTTGGTATGCAGCTGCTCCTTTGGCGTGGGCCGTTGGTGCCAACCATGAACGGCCCGTACCGACCCTTTTGTAGCTCGACCGGCTGAACTTGTTTCCTTTGCTACAGGTGAACCGTTAGTCTGATTTAAGAGTTTTAGTAATCAATTTTGTAGTGCGCGAGAAGAAAAGTCCAATGGAACCAGCCTTTAAGGCTAATTCTTCTAGGATCGTTCTCAGAATCAAGCACAACTCATCAAACCACGATTCACCGTTCCTTTGTTGGGCACTATGAAATCCATTTTCGCCTATCTTTGGCTTCAATCTCCTTCTACCACACATTGATGCCCGTGGACCTCGTTTATTACCATTCTAGTGTGAATGGCCTTTGTCTCTTCTACCATTCTTGCGAACAACCATCAATAGCTTCTACCGCCCTTACAAACGGCCTTCACAAGGAATGTAAACAAAAGGTAATCACGGGAAACCTACTAAAGATGATCACAAGGAAGATCACGGAGCCCATGGGTAAAAGATATCCATTAGTACTAATTAATTCTACGAAACGCATAATTTAGTCAAGAAACCCAAACATGGCCGTATAAACCCCTTGTCATGTAAACTCCACTAATGCTAGCAATACACCAAATAATGTTAGCTAAAAACTATGTAAAATGGAACGGGAAATGGCCGCATAATGAAGCCGATCAAGTACTTTTAGTTATCTTTCAAAAACCAAGTGAGCTCAAGGATCATCTCTGTTTACTGTGTTGTTTCTTGTGACGATGAAACTCTAGGAACATGATGCAATATCCTGTTTCACTTCAAACATATTAGGAGCACTTCCCACTTGACTCGCTCTTTGTCTATTATCATTTCATGGGTGCCATTTCTCGTGCTTCATTGGAACACCGTAAGAGACATTCACATTCTCAAGTTGTTACTTGAGGGGGTTCATTTTTCACTTTGGGGGAAGGAGAAAATTATGAAACCTTGAACTGTAATTACTATTTAATATAAATTTTCTATTGTAAGAATATTTATCAACATTCATTACATTTCAAAATAATTAGTCTCCTTTAATTATGGAGCCACTCCTATAAGTATTTATTAGAATTAATAAAGCTTGAAACAAGAATGTGATCGTTTGAAATACCCTAATGCATTGAACCGTGTTAGAAAGGAAAAAAAAAGAATTTTTGTGAAATAAGTGAAGTAATTTTCCATGATTTTGGTGCATGTTTTTCCATAAAATTGATTGATCAAACAACGTGCAAAGCGTACACATTTCATTATACAATTTTCATGGATTATTGCTTGAATATTGCACGTTCTTAGACATTTGTCTTTATAAGTTAATTGTTCCTCTCATAATTAAAAATATTCATTTTGATTTTACGATTCCAAATTATTTCCTCAATTAATGATAAATTTTGAAATACTAGGAAACTCTTTTTGGGGCGGGGGGGGGGGGGGGGGGTAATGGTGAATGTATAATAACGTGCAGGTTTTTTTTATAAAAATTTGGCATCACATCACATACTCTGTTGATTATTCTGATACAACAAAATGCTCATTAAAATTTTGATTACTCGAAGTTGTTAGCTTCTTGGTATTACGCTGTCTTGATGTTCCATCCAAAGAGATAGAAGATTGATATGATCCTTGGGAGACCAAGGTTGGATGCATAAGTGCCCCACAGCCAAGAGCAGCTATAGTGAGATCATTGATACTATCGTTCGACATTGGACCTCTTAATTCAGGGAAAGTGTTGTTGACTTTAACTTCCACTTTCACTGACAACTTTTAAGCTCTGAGAACTTGAAAGTGGTTGGATAACGCTAATAAAATGATCTGCTTCATTATGTGTGAGTTACCCATTGCATTTGTCATAGTTTTTAGCTAGTTTTATTTGGTTGATTGCTAGTATTAGTTGAGTTTACATGACAAGGGGTTTGGACAGTTATGTTTGGTTTTCTTGTGTAAATATTGCATTTTGTAGAATTAATTTGTCCTAATGGACATCTTGTATTCATGGGTCCTTGATATTACTTGTGATCATCTTTAGTAGGTCGCCTATGATTACTTTTTGTTTACATTCTATGTGAAGGCCATTCGTAAGGGCAGTGGAACATATTGAAGACCATTTGTAAGGACGATAGAAGAGATCGAAGGCCCTTCACATCTATAATGTTAGAATATGAAGCCCATAGACAGTAAATCATGGTATTAGAAGGATGGAGCCAAGGATAGGTGGCATTAGAGTTTAAAATGGCAAAGGGAGAAATGGTGAATCGTAGTCCGATGGGTTGCGCCAGAGTGTGAGAACGATATAAGAAGAATTAGCCTTCAAGACAGATTTCATTGGTTTTTTCTTCTTGAGCACTATAAAATTGACTACTAAAACTCTCAAATTGGACAACCAGTTTATCTGTGGCAAAGGAAACAAGTTTGGCCGACCAAGGCATAAACGGGTTGGGTGACACCAATGGCCCACGCCAAAGGAGCTGTCCTACACCAAAATGATAAGTACAAGGCCATGGATCGAGGAAAAGTTGTGTGCTAGTATGAATAGCATGAGGCTGAGGTGTGGTCCACGCCAAACGTTACGTGCTACCACTACGAAATTCAAATCCCACTCAACTGCTAAGTATGGGTGCGTGATGTCCCATTTTCAACATCTCCACCATTCCAGGTCCAAGATGCCAAGACCATCCGGCGCGATGTGGGAAATCACAGGGTCCATACAAAAGTTCTAAGAATAGAGCCCTTCCGGATAGTGGCCGGCACCACACGATGCGCCCCGTGCGAGGAGTATGACATGTCACACGCCGAGCCTCGCGCCCCGCTTTACATGAAGACCCGTGCCTTGCAGAAGAACTTGTGCCCCCGCTTGACATGAAGATCTTCACCAGGAATCAGATCTTGCGCCTCGTACCACCAAGGACACGTCACATGCCACCTCATCCGTGACGGCCGGCGCCAAACAGCTGTTTCTCACTGTTTTTATCATATCTCTCTCACTTTACATTCGATTCCACTCTAAAATATATCAAAATCTTTGTCTTTCCAAGCTCTATCTAACACACTAAAATCCAGCTCCTGAAGGTTCAACGGTTAGAGGAAAAGGAGATTAGGGTTTTGCTTTAGTTTGGCCTATTTTGGGGCCATCTTTAGGCCCAATTATCAACTACTATATATAGGAGTCTTAGTCTGCTAGTAAACCCAAGCTAGTCATAATGTAGATTTTGCCTCTCTCTAGTTTAGATAGAAGGAATAGGAGAGCTCTCTCTCTATAGATTTTTTTTCTTCTCTTTTTCTTTTCTTTTCTTTTCTTTTGTACATTAGAGTAGATAAATTAGAACATATTTGAAGGGTACCTCAGAGACTTTCTCCTTAGTAGAAAATTTATCTTTTTCTTTTCTTTATTTTTCTTTGATCCTAAGATGTAGAATTCAAATCTGTATTTGAATTTCATGTTGAGGGAGTAGTTTCTAGAGCTTGGGGATAAATCCTAGCTGCTTGGTCTAATCTATATGCTCGTTGAAATTCTTTAGTTCTTATAATTTTGTGTTAATGATATTATTGTGATTTTTTTAAGCTTAAAAGCATGAATAGCACACCACATATAAGAACAATCTTTTGGCTATATTCCTGTATGGTGCAAATATTGATGCCCCCCTTAAAGAGAAATCTAGTTGTTAGAATGGGTAAAGGGGAACGTGCCCATGTGGGTGTGTGCATGAAGGATTCGAGTATACTCCGATCTACTTACCATCATAGTCTTAACTGACTTCGTAAAGTTTTCTGAGAGGTTTTGGGTAGAGATAGCTAAACAGTAGCAAGCAAGGGTTACAAGAAACCCTACTATCATAGATATGGTGCCTATGACACTTGGGACCAATTGATAGAACCGAGGGAAGTAGTACCTTTGTGGTGGAAGACCGAGACGTAATTGCACGGGGGAGTAATAGACCTACAACAGTGGTTGGTCCTTGTTGTACTCCCCCAATTATGATAGCAGCGTCGATTCAGGATTGCAAGAGCACCCACCGTGACAGGGATGAGGAAGCATATGGCATTGGCCACACTACGTAATATGGATACTCTATTAGGTTTGCCTAGGTATCTATATGAATGAATCAAGGACAGAAGCACTAGACTGACCAAGTTGATCATTGATTCCCACACTGCTAAGCTTTATATTGTATTTGATGTTTTATTGTGCATGCTTAGTAGTTGTTAGTTGAATAACCAACCCCCCTATTTGCATGTTTTTTCTTTACTAGCTATTCCTTTCACTCGTACAAATTGACAACCTGTATGAGGTTGTGTTTAAGTTGGTACATTAGACCTAGTATCTATGTGGACAAAACCACGGCTTACAGCTTACTACCCTACAGGTAGCGTAGCGGTAGGAACATGGTGCAGAACTATAAATTTCTATCATCTGACCACACTGCCTCTACCTAGGTTAATTCTAAGCAACAGTTTTAAAGACCCCGGGGGGTGGCAGGTCGTAAAACATGTGGCATCAATGCTTATGGCTCTGTAACCACGACATCTTTGAATTTTGCTTCTCGTGATGGAGATATTAGTGGCAGTGTTGTCATTTATTTATCTTCTTGGAAGGGCTCTACATTAAGTATTTTTAGTTATCTTTTAAAAACCAAGCAAGCTTAAGGATCATCTCTATTTACTGTGTTGTTTCTTGTGACAATGAAACTCTAGGAACACGGTGCAGTATCCTGTTTCACTTGAAACACCTCCCACCCGACTCGCTCTTTGTCTCTTATCATTTCATGGGTGCCATCTCTTGTGCTTGACCGGAACACCCGAAGAGAAATTCACATTCTCAAGTTTTTCATTGAGAGGGTTCATTTTTTACTTTGGGGAAAGGAGAAAATTATGAAACTTTGAACCATAATTACTATTTGACATATATTTTCTATTGTAAGACTATTTATCAACATTCATTACATTCCAAAATAATTAGTCTCCTTTAGTTATGGAGTCGCTCCTATAAGTTTTTTTTAAGAATTAATAAACTTAGCTTGGAACAAGAATGTGATAGTTGAAAATACACTAATGCATTGAGCACTGTTAGAAAGGAATCAAAAAGATTTGGTGAAATGAGTGAATATTTTCATTATTTTGGTGCAATGTTTGCAATAAAATCGATTGATCAAACCACGTGCAAAGTGTACACATTTGGCCATCCAAGATTCATGTATCATTGCTCGAATATTGCACGTTCTTAGACATTTGTCTTTATAAGTTAATTTTTCCTCTCATAATTACAAATATATTTTTTTGGATTTTAAGATTTAAAATTAATTCCTCAATAAATGATAAATTCTGAAATATTATGAAATTCTTTTAGGCGAGGAAGGGGGGGGGGGGCGTGAATGTATAATAACGTGAAGTGTTTGAGAAAAAATAAGCATAACATAACGTGCATTGTTTGAGCAAAATTGGCATCACATGACATACTTTTTTGAGGATTCGGATACATCAAAATGCTCATTAAAGTTTATATTACATGAAGTCGTTAGCTTCTTGGTCTTACGTTGTCTTGATGTTCCACCCGAAAAGCAAAGAGCAGGTACAGTGAGATCTAAGACACTATCGTTGAGCATTGGACCTTTTAATCAGGGGAAAGTGTTGTTGCCTTGAACTTTCACTTGCACCAACACCTTTTAAGCTCCCCAAACTTGAAAATGGTTGGATGACTTTGATAAAACATGTGGCATCATGGCTTATGGCTTTGCAGCCACAACCTCTTTGTATTTTCTTCTCGTGATGTAGAAATTAGTTATTGTTTTGTCATTTATTTATAATCTTGGAAGGGCTCTAGATTTACTATCTTTAGTTATCTTCCAAAACCAAGCAAGCTTGAGGATCATCTCTTTTTACTGTGATGTTTCTTGTGACAATGAAACTTTAGAAACGCGATGCAGCATCATGTTTCACTTCAAACATCTAAGGAGCACCTCCCACCCGATTGCTCTTTGTCTCTTATCATTTCATGGGTTCCATCTCTTGGGCTTCACCAAAACACCTGAAGAGAAATTCACATTCTCAAGTTGTTCTTTAAGAGGGTTCAATCTCACTTTGGGGGAAGAAGAAAATTATGAAACCATAAACCATAATTACTATTTGATATGAATTTTCTTTTGTAAGAATATTTAACAACATTCATTACATTTAAAAATAATTAGTCTCTTTTAATTATGGAGCCACTCCTATGAGTTTTCATTAGAATTAAAAAACTTTTCTTGGAATAAGAATGTGATAGTTGAAAATACCGTAATGCCCTGAGCCGTGTTAGAAATAAATCAAAACAATTTTTGTGAAATAAGTTAAGTAATTTTCCATGATTTTGGTGCAATGTTTTCAATAACATGGATTGATCAAACCACGTGCAAAGCGTACACATTTGGTTATCCAAGTTTCATGTATCATTCCTCGAATATTGTAAGTTCTTAGACATTTGTCTTTATAAGTTAATTTTTCCTCTCATAATTAAAAATATTTATTTGGATTTAAGATTTAAAACTAATTCCTCAATAAATGAAATTATTTGAAATACTATGAAATTGTTTTTGGGGTGGGGGGCGGGGGGTGTGAACAGTGAATGTATAAGAACATGTAATTTTTTAGCAAAATTAGGCAGAACATACCTTGCATTGTTTGAGCTAAATTTTCATCACATCATGTACTTTTTTGAGGATTCAGGTACACCAAAATGCTCATAAAAAAATGTTTTACTTGAAGTTGTTAGCATCTTGGTCTTACATTGTCTTTATGTTCCACCCAAAGAGCTAGAAGATGAAGATGATCCTTGGGACACCAAGGTTGGTTTCAATACTGCCTCACAACCAAGAGCGGCTACAGTGAGATCTTAGATACTATCGTTCGGTATTGGACCTTTTAATCTGGGGAATGTGTTTTTTCCTTGAACTTACACTTACACCGAAACCTTTTAAGCTCCCAGAACTTGAAAATTGTTGGATGATGTTGATCAACCATGTGGCATCATGGCTAATGGCTCTGCAGCCACCACATCTTTGTATTTTCCTTCTCGTGACAGATAAATAATTTAGGAAGAGTTCTACACTAAGTATTTTTAGTTATCTTTCAAAAACCAAGCGAGCTCGAGGATCATCTCTGTTTACTGTGCTGTTTCTTATGACAATGAAACTCTAGGAACTGGATGCAGCATCCTGTTTCACTTGAAACATCCTAGGACCACCTCCCACCCGATTACTCTTTGTCTCTGATCATTTCATGGGTGCCATCTCTTGTTCTTCACCGGAACACCCTAAGACACATTCACATTCTCAAGTTGTTCCTTGAGAGGGTTCAATTTCAGTTTGGGGAAGGAAAAAATTTTGAAACCTTGAACAATAATTACTATTTGATAAAAATTTATTATTTTAAGTATATTTATCAACATTTATCACATTTCAAAATAATTAGTCTCTTTTAATTATGGAGCGGCTACTCTAAGTATTTATTGGAATAATAAACTTAGCTTGGAACAAGGATGTGATATTGGAAAATACTGTAATGCACTGAGCCTTGATAAAAAGGAATAAAAAATATTTTGGTATAATAAGTGAAGTAATTTTTCCATGATTTTGGTGCAATATTTTCCATAACATGGATTGATCAAACCAAGCGTACACATTTGGTTATCCAAGTATCATGTATCATTCCTCGAATATTGTACTTTCTTAAACATTTGTCTTTATAAGTTAATTTTTCTCTCATAATTAAAAATATTTATTTGGATTTAAGATTTAAAATTAATTTCTCAATAAATGATAAATTTTTAAATACTATGAAATTATTTTGGGGTTGGGGTGCGGGGGGTGGGAACGGTGAATGTATAATAACGTGCAGTTCTTGAGCAAAATTAGGCATCACATACCTTGCATTGTTTGAGTAAAATTGGCATCACATGACGTACCTTTTTGAGGATTCAGATGCGTCAAATTGTTTTTTAAAATTTTGATTACTTGAAGTTGTTAGTATCTTGGTGTTACTTTGTCTTTATGTTCCACCCGAAGAGGTAGAAGATTTAAAAAGGATCCTTGGGAGACCAAGGTTTGTTGCAATACTACCTCACGGCCAAGTGCAGCTATAGTGAGATCTTAGATACTATCATTTGGCATTGGACCTTTTAATCCGGGGAATGTGTTTTTTCCTTGAACTTGCACTTGCACCAAAACCTTTTAAGCTCCTAGAACTTTAAAATTGTTGGATGACGCTGATAAAACATGTGGCACCATTGCTTATGGCACAACAACCACCACATCTTTGTATTTGCCTCGTGATGGAAAAATTAGTGACAATTTTGTCTTTTTTTTTATAATCAAGGAAGGGCTTTACACTGAGTATTTTTAGTTATCTTTAAAAAACCAAGCAAGTTAAAAGATCATCTATGTTTACTTTTCTGTTTATTGTAACAATGAAACTCTAGGATCTGGATGTAGCATCATGTTTCAGGTGAAACATCTTAGGAGAACCTCCCACCCAATTGCTCTTTGTCTCTTATCATTTCATGGGCGCCATCTCTTGTGCTTCACCGGAACACCCTAAGAAACATTCACATTCTCAAGTTGTTCCTTGAGAGGGTTCAATTTCACTTTAGGGGGGAGAAGAAAATTATAAAACCTTGAACCGTAATTACTATTTGATATAAATTATATCTTTTAAGAATATTTATAAACACTTATTACATTTCAAAAAAATTAGTCTCTTTTAATTATGGAGCGGCTCCTCTAAGTATTTATTAGAATTAATAAACTTAGCTTGGAACAAGAATGTGATAGTTGAAAATACCGTAATGCACTAACTTGTGTTAGAATGAAATAAAAAATATTTTGTTGTATTAAGTGAAGTAATTTTCCCATGATTTTTGTGCAATGTTTCCATAAAATGGATTGATTAAACCACGTGCAAAGCGTACACATTTGGTTATCCAAGTTTGATGTATCATTGCTTGAATATTGCAAATTCTTAGACATTTGTGTTTATAAGTTAATTTTTTCTCTCATAATTAAAAAAAATTGATTTTAATATGAGAAATTAATTCCTCGATAAATGACAAATTTTGAAATTATTTTTTAGGTTTGGGGGGGGGGGAGGATGATGAATGTATAAAAGTGTTTAGTTTTTTTTTATCAAAATTAGGCATAACATAACTTGAATTGTTTGAGCGAAATGGTATCACCTGATGTACGTATTTGAGGATTCTGATACATCCAAATGCTCATTAAAATTTCGATTTGTTGAATTTGTTAGCTTCTTGGTCTTACATTTTCTTGATGTTCCACCGAAAGAGCTAAAAGATTGAGACGAAACTTGGTAGACCAATGTTAGTTGCAATACTGCTTAACAACCAAGAGCAACTACACTGAAATCTTATATACTATCGTTTGGCATTGGACCTTTTAATCCGGGGAAAGTGTTGTTGCCTTGAACTTGCACTTGCACCGAAACCTTTTATGCTCCCAGAACTTGAAAATGGTTGGATGACGCTAATAAAACATGTGGCATTATGGCTTATGGCTTTGCACCCACGACATCTTTGTATTTTCCTTCTCGTGTTAGAGAAATTAGTGACAGTGTTTTCATTTATTTATCATCTAGGAAGGGCTCTACATTAAGTACTTTTAGTTATCTTTCAAAAATAAAGCGTACTCGAGGATCATCTATGGTTACTATGTTGTTTTTTGTGACAATGAAACTCTAGGATCACAACGCAGCATCTTGTTTCACTTGAAACATCCTAGGAGCACCTCACCCCTTCCTTGTTTGTAATTACTATTAGTTAAAAAATTTTCTGTGTAAAAAATATTTATAAAAATTCATTACACTTAAAAATTATTAGTCTCTTTTAATTACGGCGCCGCTTGTACAAGTATTTTATAATAAACTTAGCTCGGAACGGGAATGTGATAATTGCAAATACGCTATTGCACTTAGCCGTGTTAGAAAGGAATCAAAAATATTTTGGTGAAATAAATGAAGTAAGTTTTCCATGAATTTGGTGCAATGTTTACCATAACATCAATTGATCAAACCACGTGCAAAGCTTACACATATGGTTATCCAAGTTTCATATATAATTGCTCAAATATTTCACGTTTTTAGACATTTTCTTTATAAGTTAATTTATTCTCTCATAATAACAAATATTTATTTGGATTTAAAGATTAAAATTAATTTCTCAAAAAATTATAAATTTTGAAACAATAGGAAATTCTTTTTGGGGCGAGGGGTGGGGGGGGGAGATGAAGGTTTAATAACGTGCAGTTTTTGAGAAACAAATGGGCATAACATAATTTTTTGAACAAAATTGTCATCACACAATGTACTTTTTTTTATTATTCGGATGCATTAAATGCTCTTTAAAGTTTTGATTACTGCAAGTTGTTAGCATCTAGGTCTTATGTTGTCTTGATGCTCCACCCGAAGAGATAGAAGATTGAGTTGATCCTTGGGACCACCAAGGCTGGTTGCAATACTTCCTCACAACCAAGAGCACTACAATGAGATGTTAGATACTATAGTTCGACATCAAACATTTTAATCCGGGGAAAGTGTTGTTGCCTTGAACATGCACTTGCCCCGGCACCTTTTAAGCTCAAAGAATTTGAAAATGGTTGGATGACGCTGATAAAACATGTGCCATCATGGCTAACGGCTCTACAACCATGACCTCTTTGCATTTTCCTTCACGTGACGAACAAATTATTGACAGTGTTGTCATCTATTTATCATCCAGGAAGGGCTCTACAATGAGTACTTTTACTTATCTTTCAAAAATCAAGCGAGGTCAAGGATCATCTCTATTCACTATGTTGTTTCTTGTGACAATGAAACTCTAGGAATGCGATGCAGTATCTTGTTTCCCTTGAAACAACTTAGGAGCACGATTGTGATATTTGAAATTACCCTATTGCACTAAGCCATTTTAGAAATGAATCAAATTTTTTTTTGTGAAATAAGTGAATGAATATTTCCATGATTTTGGCGCAATGTTTGCAATAACATCGATTGATAAAACCACGTGCAAAGCTTAAACATTTGGTTATCCAAGTTTCATATATAATTGCTCGAATATTGCATGTTCTTAGAACTTTGTCTTTATAAGTTAATGTTTCCTCTCATAATAACAAATATCTATTTTGGATTTTATGACTAAACATTACTTTCTCAATAAATGATAAATTTTGAAACACTAGCAAATTAATTCTGGGGCAGGGGAAGGGGGGATGGGGGGGATGGTGAATGTATAATAATGTGCATTTTTTAGCAAAATTAGGCAGAATATAACGTTCATGTTTGAGAAATATTGGCATTACAGGACGTACTTTGTTGATTATTCCAATACATAAAAATGCTCATTAAAATTTTGATTACTCGAAGTTGTAAGATTATTGGTCTTACATTGTCATGATGTTCCTCCCAAGGAGCTAGAAGATTGAGGTAATCCATGGGAGACCAAAGTTGGTTGCAATACTACCTCACAACCAAAAGAAGCTACAGTGAAATCTTAAATACTATCATTTAGGATTGGAACTTTTAATCTGGGGAAAATATTGTTGCCTTGAACATTCACTTGCACCGACACTTTTTAAGCTCCCAAAACATGAAATGGTTCGATGACACTGATAAAACATGTGGCATCATGGCTAATGGCTCTACAGCCACGAAATATTTGTATTTGCCTTCTCGTGATGGAGAAATTATTGACAGTGTTGTCATTTATTTATCGTCCAGGAAGGGCTCTACATTGGCTACTTTTAGTTATCTTTCAAAAACAAAGCGAGCTTGAGGATCATTTCTATTTACTATATTGTTTCTTGAGACAATGAAACTCTAGGAACATGATGCAGCATCTTGTTTTACTCGAACCATTTTAGGAGCACCTCCCACCTTTATCACTCTATGACTCTAATCATTTCATGGGTGACATCTCTTATGTTTCACCGGAACACCCTAAGAGATATTCACATTCTCAAGATATTGCTTGAGAGGGTTCATTTTTCATAATGGGGAAAGGAGAAAATTGTAAAACCTTGAACCGTAATTAATATTTCATATAATTTTCCTTTTTTAAGAATATTTATAACATTCATTATATTTTAAAACAATTAGTCTCTTTTAATTATAAAGCCGCTCTTGTAAGTATGTTATTAGAATTATTAAACTTAGCTTTGAACAGGAATGTGATAATTGAAAATTCCCTATTGAATTGAGCCGTGTTAGAAAGGAATAAAATAGATTTTGGTGAAATAAGTGAAGTAGTTTTTCCATGATTTTGGTGCAATGTCTGGGATAACATCGATTGATCAAATCAGGTGCAAGGCTTTCACATTTGGTTATCCATTTCATATATTATTTCTCAAATATTGCACGTTCTTAGACACTCGTCTTTATAAGTTAATTTTACCTCTCATAATAACATATATTTCTTTGGATTTTATGATAAAAAAATTAATTCTCAATAAATGATAAATTATGAAACACTGGAAAATTCTTTTTGGCTGAATGATAAATGATAACATGCAATATTTGAGTAAAATTAGGCATAACGTAACGTCCATGTTTGAGAGAAATTGGCATCACATAATGTACTTTGTTGATTATTCCAATAGCTAAAAAGGCTCATTAAAATTTTATTTACTCAAAGTTGTTAGCTTCTTGGTCTTACATTGTCATGACGTTCCACCGGGAGAGCTAAAAGATTGAGATGATCCTTGGGAGACCAAGGCTGGTTGCAATACTGCCTCACAGTTAAGGACACTACAGTGAGATCTTAGATACTATTGTTCGACATAAGTTCTTTTAATCCGGGGAAAGTTTTGTTTCCTTGAACATGCACTTGCACTGACACCTTTTAAACTCCCAGAATTTTAAAATGTTTGGATGACGGTGATAAAACTTATGGCTTCATGCTAATGGCTTTCCAGACACAACATCTTTTTATTTGCCTTCTCGTGGGGGAGAAATTATTTAAAGTATCATGGTTTATTTATCATCTTGGAATGGCTCTACATTGCATACTTTTAGATATCTTTCAAAAACCAAGCGAGCTTGAGGATCATCTCTTTTCACTCTGTTGTTTCTTGTCACAATTAAACTCTAGGAACGCGATGCAGCATCTTGTTTCCCTTGAAACATCTTAGAAGCGCCTCCCACCTGACTACCTCATTGTATCTAACAATTTCATAGGTTTTATCTCTTGTGCTTCACCAGAAACCCTAACAAACATTCACATTCTTATGTTGTTGCTTGAGAGGGTTCATTTTTCACTATGGGGGAAGGAGAAAATTATGTAACCTTGAACCATAATTACTATTTGATACAAATTTTGTTTTTAAAAAATATTTATCAGCATTCATCACATTGCAAAATAAATAGTCCCTTTTTTTTTATTATGGAGCTGCTCCTATAAGTATTTTTATTAGAATTATTGAACTAGCTTGGAACATGAATGTGATAATTGGAAATACCCTATTTCACTGAGCAGTGTTAGAAAGGAATCAAACATATTTTGCTAAATTAAGTAAAGTAATTTTTCCATTATTTTGGTGCAAATTTTGAAACACTATGAAATTCTTTTTGGGGTGGGGGTGGAAATGTAAATGTATAATAAACTGCAGTTTTTGAGCAAAATTAGGCACAATTTAATGTGCATTGTATGAGGAAAAATTGGCATCCGAGGATGTACTTTGTTGATTATTCTAATACATCAAAATGATCATTAAAATTTTGATTACTCGAAGTTGTTAGCTTGTTGGTCTTACATTGTCTTGATGTTCCACCCAAAGAGCTAGAAGATTGAGATGATCCTTGGGTGACCAAGGTTAGTAGTATTACAGCCTCGGAGCTAAAAGTAGCTACAATGAGATGTTAGATACTATCTTTCAGCATTGGACCTTTTAATCTGAGGAAAGTGTTGTTGCCTTGGACTATCACTTGCACCGTTACCTTTCAAACTCCTAGAACTTGAAATTAGTTGGATGACCTGATAAAACATGTGGCATCATGCTAATGGCTCTGCACACACAACATCTTTGTGTTTGTCATCTTGTGATGAAGAAATAATTGACAGTGTTATTTATTTAACATCTAGGAAGGGCTCTAGATTGAGTACTTTTAGTTATCTTTCAAAAACCCAGCAAGCTCGAGGATCATCTCTATTGACTATGTTGTTTCTTGTTACAATAAAACTCTGGGAGCACGATGCAACATCCTATTTCGCTTCAAACTTCTTAAGAGCACCTCCCACCTATCTCGCTCTTTGTCTCTAATCATTTCTTGGGTGCCATCTCTTGTGCTTCATCGGAACACCCTAAGAGAAATTCACATTCTCAAGTTGTTGCTTGAGAGGGTTCATGTTTCATTATGGGGGAAGGAGAAAATTATGAAACCTTAAACCATAATTATTATTTAATATTATTTTTCTTTTGTCAGAATATTTATCAACATTCATTAGATTTCAAAAAAATAATATTTTTTAATTATATAGTCGCTTCTGTAAGTATTTTATTAGAATTAGTAAACATAGCTTTGAACATGAATGTGATAATTGAAAATTCCCCATTGCACTGCGCAGTGTTAGAAAGGAATCAAAATGATTTTGGTTAAATAATTGAAGTAATTATCCATTATTTTGGTTTAATGTTTTCCATAACATCGATTTATCAAACCACGTGCAGAGCTTACACATTTGGTTATCAAGGTTTCATATATTATTGCTTGAATACTGCACGTTCTTAGACATTTGTCTTTCTAAGCTAATTTTTCCTCTTATAATAACAAATATGCATTAGGATTTTAAGATTAATAATTATTTTATCAATAAATGATAAATTATGAAACACTAGGAAATTCATTTTGGGGTAGGTAGGGGGTGGGGGTGGAATGGCGAACATTAGTAACGTGCATTTTTTGAACAAAATTAGGCATAATTTGACGTGCATTGTATGAGAAAAGTTGGCATCAGATGATGTACTTTCCGATTATTCCGCTACATCAAAATGCTCATTAAAAATTTGATTACTCAACGTTTTTAGCTTCTTGGTCTTACATTGTCTTGATGTTCCACCCGAAGAGCTAGAAGATTGAGATGATCCTAGGGAGACCAAGGTTAGTTGAATTACAGCCACACAGCTAAGAGTAGCTACAGTGAGATCTTATATACTATCTTTCGGCATTGGACCTTTCAATCCGGAGAAAGTGTTGTTACCTTGAACTTTCACTTGTACCGACGCCTTTAAAGTTCCCAGAACTTGAAAATTGTTGGATGACACTAATAAAACATGTGGCATCAAGCTAATGGCTCTGCAGACACAACATCTTTGTATTTGTGATCTTGTGATGAAGAAATTATTGACAATGTTGTCATTTATTTAACATCTAGGAAGGGCTCTAGATTGAGTACTTTTAGTTATCTTTGAAAAACCAAGCAAGCTCTAGGATCATCTCTATTCACTATGCTGTTTCTTGTGACAATAAAACTCTTGGAACTCGATGCAGCATCCTGTTTCACTTCACACTTCTTAAGAGCACCTCCAACCCATCTCCATGTTTGTCTCTAATGGTTTAATGGGTTCCATCTCTCGTGCTTCATCGGAACACCCTAAGAGAAATCCACATTTTGTAGTTGTTGCTTAAGAGGATTCATTTTCATTATAGAGGAAGGAGAAAATTATGAAACCTTGAACCATAATAATTATTTCATATAATTATTATTTTGTCAGAATATTTATCAACATTCATTTCATTTCAAAACAATTAGACTGTTTTAATTATATAGCCGCTTCTGTAAGTAGTTTATTTGAATAAGTAAACTTAGCTTTGAACAGGAATGTGATTATTGAAAATTCCCTATTGCACTGATTAGTTTTAGAAAGGAATCAAAAAATTATCCATTATTTTGGTGCAATGTTTGCCATAATATCAATTTATCAAACCACGTGCAGAGCTTACACATTTGGTCATCAAGGTTTCATATATTTTTGCTCGAATACTGCACATTCTTAGACATTTGTCTTTCTAAGTTAATTTTCCTCTTATAATAACAAATATGCATTAGGATTTTAAGATTAAAAATTAATTCCTCAATAAATGATAAATTATGAAACACTTGGAAATTCTTTTTGGGGTGGATTGTGGGGGTGGAATGGTGAATGTATAGTAACGTGCAATTTTTGAGCAAAATTAGGCATAATTTAACGTGCATTGTATGCGGAAAATTTGTATCAGGGGATGTACTTTCGGATTATCCTGCTACATGAAAATGCTCTTTAAAAATTTTGATTACTCAAAGTTTTTTGCTTCTTGGTATTACATTTTTTTGATGTTCCTCCCGAAAAGCTAGAAGATTGAGATGATCCTTGGGAGACCAAGGTTAGTTGAATTACAGCCACACAGCTAAGAGTAGCTACAGTGAGATCTTATATACTATCTTTCGTCATTGGACCTTTTAATCCGGAAAAAGTGTTATTACCTTGGAATTTCTCTTGCACCGACACCTTTCAAGCTCCCAGAACTTGAAAATGGTTGGATGACACTGATAAAACATGTGGCATCAAGCTAATGGCTCTGCAGACACAACATCTTTGTATTTGTCATCTTTTGTGATAAAGAAATTATTGACAATGTTGTCATTTATTTAACATCTAGGAAAGGCTCTAGATTGAGTACATTTAGTTATCTTTCAAAAAACAAGCAAGCTCGAGGATCATTTCTATTCACTGTGTTGTTCCTTGTGACAATAAAACTCTAGGAACACGATGCAGCATCCTGTTTCACTTCAAACTTCTTAAGAGCACCTCCCACCCATTACCCTCTTTGTCTCTAATGGTTTAATGGGTTCCATCTCTTGTGCTTTATTGGAAAACCCTAAAAGAAATTTAACTATTGAAGTTATTGCTTAGAGAATTCATTTTCATTATGGGGGAAGAAGAAAATTATGAAACCTTGATCCATAATTTTTATTTCATATAGTTTTTCTTTTGTCACAATATTTATCAACATTAATTACATTTCAAAAAAATTAGTCTGTTTTAATCATATAGATGCTTCTGTAAGTAGTTTATTAGAATTAGTAAACTTAGCTTTGTATTAGAATATAAATATTGAAAATTCCCTATAGCACTCAGCAGTGTTAGAAAGGAATTAAAAACTTTTTGGTTAAATCATTTAAGTAATTTATCCATTATTCTTGGTGCAATGTTTGCCATAATATCGATTTATCAAACCACGTGCAGAGCTTACACACATTGTTATCCAGGTTTCATATATTATTGCTCGAATACTGCACGTTCTTAGACATTTGTCTTTATAAGTTAATTTTTCTTCTTATAATAACAAATATGCATTTGTATTTAAAATTAAAAATTAATTCCTCAATAAATTTTGAAACACTATGAAATTGTTTCTCGGGTGGGTAGGGGGGTGGGGGTGGAATGGTGAATGTATAGTAACGTCCAGGTTTTGAGAAAAATTAGGCATAATTTAATGTGCATTGTGTGAGGAAAATGGACATCAAAGGATGTACTTTGTTGATTATTCTGAAACAAGAAAATGCTCATTAAAATTTGGATTACTCGAAGTTGTTATCTTCTTGGTCTTACATTGTCTTGATGTTCCACCCGAAGAACTAGAAGATTGAGATGATCCTTGGGAGACCAATGTTAGATGTATTATAGTCTCACAGCTAAAGGCAACTACAATGAGATCTTAGATACAATCTTTCTGCATTGGACCTTTTAATCTGGGGAAAGTGTTGTTTCCTTGGACTATCACTTGCACCGTCACCTTTCAAACTCCAAGAACTTGAAAATGGTTGGATGACGCTAATAAAACATGTGGCATCATGCTAATGGCTCTGCAGACACAACATCTTTGTATTTGTCATCTTGTGATGAAGAAATTATTGACAGTGTTGTCATTTATTTAATATCTAGGAAGGGCTCTAGATTGAATACTTTTAGTTATCTTTCAAAAACATAGCATGCTCGAGGATCATCTCTATTCACTATGTTGTTTATTGTGACAATAAAACTCTAGGAACACGATGCATCATCCTGTTTTACTTCAAACTTCTTAAGAGAACCTCCCACCTGTCTCCCTCTTTGTCTCTAAACATGTCATGGGAGCCATCTCTTGTGCTTCATTGGAAATCCCTAAGATAATTTCACATTCTCAAGTTGTTGCTTGAGAGGGTTCATTTTTCATTATGGGGGAAGAAGAAAATTATGAAACCTTGAACCATAATTATTATTTCATATTAATTTTCTTTTGTCAGAATGTTTATCAACATTCATTATATTTCAAAACAATGAATCTCTTTTAATTATACAGTCACTTCTGTAAGTATTTATTTGAATTAGTAAACTTAGCTTTGAACAGGAATGTGATAATTGAAAATTCCCTATTACATTGAACAGTGTTAGAAAGGAATCAAAAAAATTTTTGGTTAAATAATTAAAGTAATTTATCCATTATTTTGGTGCAATGTTTACCATAACATCGATTTATCAAACCACGTGCAAAGGTTACACATTTGGTTATCCAGGTTTCATATATTATTGCTTGAATACTGCACGTTCTTAGACATTTGTCTTTCTATATTAATTTTTCCTCTTATAATCACAAATATGTATTAGGATTTTATGATTCAAAATTACTTCCTCAATAAACGATAAATTACGAAACACTAGGAAATTCTTTTTGGTGTGGGTGGGGTTGGGGGTGGAATGGTGAATGTATAGTAATGTGCAGGTTTTGAGCAAAATTAGGCACAATTTAAAGTGCATTGTATGAGGAAAATTGGCATCATAGGATGTACTTTTTGATTATTATGCTACATCAACATGCCCATTAAAAATTTGATTACTCAAAGTTTTTCGCTTCTTCATCTTACATTGTCTTGATGTTCCACCCGAATAGCTAGAAGATTGACATGATCGTTGGGAGACCAAGGTTTGTTGAATTACGGCCACATAGCTAAGAGTAGCTAAAGTAAGATCATATATACTATCTTTCGGCATTGGACCTTTTAATTTGGAGAAATTTTTGTTGCCTTGCACCGACACCTTTCAAGCTCCCAGAACTTGAAAGTGGTTGGATGACACTAATAAAATATGTGGCATCAACCTAATGGCTCTGTAGACACAACATCTTTGTATTTGTCATCTTGTGATGAAGAAATTATTGACAAAGTTTTCATTTATTTAACATCTAGGAAGGGCTCTAGATTGAGTAATTTTAGTTATCTTTCAATAACTAAGCAAGCTTGAGGATCATCTTTATTCACTATGTTGTTTCTTGTGAGAATAAATTCTAGGAACACGATGTAGCATCCTGTTTCACATCAAACTTCTTAAGAGCACCTCCCACCCATCTACCTCTTTGTCTCTAATGGTTTAATGGGTTCCATCTCTTGTGCTTCATCGGAACACCCTAAGAGAAATTCACATTCTGAAGTTGTTGCTTAAGAGGATTCATTTTCATTATGGGGGAAGGAGAAAATTATGAAAGCTTGAACCATAATTATGATTGCATATAAATTTTTTTTGTCTGAATATTTATCAACATTCATTACATTTCAAAAGAATTAGAATTTTTTAATTATATAGCCGCTTCTATAAGTAGTTTATTAGAATTAGTAAACTTAGCTTTGAAGAGGAATGTGATTATTGAAAATTTCACATTGCCCTGACTAGTGTTAGAAAGGAATCAAAACGATTTTGGTTAAATAATTGAAGTAATTTATTCATTATTTTTGTGTAATGTTTTCCATAATATTGATTTATCAAACCACATGCAGAGCTTACACACTTGGTTATCCAAGTTTCATATATTATTGCTTGAATATTGCACGTTCTTAGACATTTGTCTTTCTAAGTTTGGTTTTCCTCTTATAATAACAAATATGCATTAGTATTTTAAGATTAAAAATTAACTCCGCAATAAAATAATAAATTACGAAACACCAGGAAATTCGTTATGGGGTGGGTAGAGGGGTGTGGGTGGAATGGTGAATCTATAGTAACATGCAGTTCTTGAGAAAAATTAGGAATAATTTAATGAGCATTGTATGAGAAAAATAGGAATCAGAGAATGTACTTTTTGATTATTCTGCTACATCCAGGTAATTAGTAAACTTAGCTTCTAACAGGAATTTGATTATTGAAAATCCCCTATTGCACTGAGCACTATTAAAAGGGAATCAAAAATATTTTTTTAAAATAATTTGAGTAATTTATCCATTATTTTGGTGCAACATTTGCCATATTATCGATTTATCAAACCACGTGTAGAGCTTAAATGTTATCCAGGATTCATACAATATTGTTCGATTACTGCACGTTCTTAGACATTTGTCTTTATAAGTTAATTTTTCCTCTTATAATAACAAATCTGCATTTGTATTTTAAGATTAAAAATTAATTCCTCAATAAATGATAAATTTTGAAACAGTATGAAATTATTTTTGGGGTGGGCAGGGGGGTGGGGGTGGAATGGTGAATGTATAGTAACGTGCATTTTTAAAGAAAAATTAGGCATAATTTAACGTGCATTGTATTTGGAAAAATTGGCATCAGAGGATGTACTTTGTTGATTATTCTGATACATCAAAATGCTCATTAAAATTTTGATTACTCGAAGTTGTAAGCTTCTTGGTCTTACATTGTCTTGATATTCCACACGAAGAGCTAGAAGATTGAGATGATTCTCGGGAGAACAAGGTTAGTTGTATTATAGCCTCACAGCTAAAAACTGCTACAATGAGATCATAGATAATATCTTTCGGCATTGGACCTTTTAATCTGGGGAAAGTGTTGTTGCCTTGGACTATCACTTGCATTGTCACCTTTCAAAATCCTAGAAATTGAAAATGGTTGGATGACACTGGTAAAACATGTGGCATCATGCTAATGGTTCCGCAGACACAACATCTTTCTATTTGTAATCTTGTGATGAAGACATTATTGATAGTGTTGTCATTTATTTAACATCTAGGAAGGGCTCTATATTGAGTACATTTAGTTATCTTTCAAAAACCTAGCAAGCTCGAGCATCATCTCTATTCACTAAGTTGTTTCTTGTGACAATAAATCTCTAGGAGCGCGATGTAGCATCCTGTTTCACTTCAAACTTATTAAGAGCACCTCCCACCTGTCTCCCTCTTTGTCTCTAATAATTTCATGGGTGCCATCTCTTTAACTTCATCGGAACACCCTAAGAAAAATTCACATTCTCAAGGTGTTGCTTGAGAGGGTTCATTTTTCATTATGGGGGAAGAAGAAAATTATGAATCTCAAACTATAATTATTATTTCATATTATTTTTGTTTTGTCAGAATATTTATCAACATTCATTACATTTCAAAACAATTAGACTGTTTTAATTATACAGCCGCTTCTGTAAAAAGTTTATTAGAATTAGTAAACTTAGCTTTGAACAGGAATGTGTTTATTAAAATTCCCTATTGCTTTTTTTTTAAATAAGAGCACCCGCAGGTGAGGGATATGTATTAGGTTCCCCAGGCCTTTTAATCAACAACAAAAGCAATTCTTACATCATGTGATTGATTCATGTCCATTAAGGCAACATCGTTGCCTCCAAAAGTCCTACAGATAAACTATAATTTCGGATGACTAAACAAAGGTGATCCTAACAGAACAGTTTTGCAGTTGCGATCCAAAGGGGAGAATCTCCACCCCTCGTGTTAATTCTCTCCCTTGGCCAGGCAACTGCAAAGAAATAGATTTCCAAGGTAATCCGAAACATTTCGAGTACCAGAAAAGGGAAATGAAACTTAGAGCTGAATTTAGCTGCCTCCAAGAAGTGATATGAAATTTTGCAGCATCCATGAGGTTCTTGTTCAGATTTGCTGGGAAGGTTGTGAGCATCCGCATGTGCAGCATCCGCATGTGTGAAACTTTGCTGGTTCCGCAAGAGTGTTGTCCAAGTGGTGAGTAGAGCTGCATACAAATGTAATAATAATCAGCAGTATCATGTCCTATAAAAGCTCTATTTTATACTTCTAATATGAGGAACCTGCTGCATATCTAATGAAATGAGTCCCCTAATTTGTGGTGGCAAATTATAGAGGTTGAGGGGCTGGTTATGGGAAGAGTGGTGTTTTGCTATTGCATTCGCCACAGAGTTACATTCTCTGTATATATGTCTTAGATCAGCTCCCTGAAGTAATTTGTTAATCTTATAAGCCAAATTGAAATGATTCCATTTTGCAGAGTATGGATTTAGGATCATTTTAGTGGCAGAGAGTGAGTCAGACTCAATTGTTAAGGGGCTGTGTCTATGTGGAAAAGATTGGACAGCTACCAGAATAGCTAGAAGCTCAGCATGAAGAGGAGACTCTGCCTCAATTGAGATAGACTTAACAAGAAGTGGGTTACCTGAACTGTCCCTCACAATGATCCCAACAGCAGATGTATGAGGAAACCAAGATGCATCAGTATTCATTTTTATGGAATTAACCGTAGGCTTTTCCCACCAGACTGAGCACAGATTTGGTTTGGGGGGAGGTCTATGAGGGGGAAGAAGATTTCTAAATGTCATAGGAATTGCAGTAGAGGAGTTCATCTTTGCAGGATAAGAGTATAAGGATAGTTTAAGAAGCTCAGATATCTCTTTGCATATTAGATCAGCAGAGAATGGAACCTGGTCGAAAAAATATCTATTCCTAGCTTTCCAGAGCCCCTAACAAATAAGAGATGGGAGCAATTTACAGATCTGTTGCATGCTGTTAGTTAAATCTGGGCAGTACCAACAGGAGTAAAATCTTTGAGACAGAGATTGGTGCTCAGAGAAATGAATGTCTATTAGAGATGTCATTTTACTCCATATTAATTTAGCCAGTGTACAGGAAATAAAAAAGTGATCAATAGAATCAGAGTGGCAACACACAGGGCATTTAGAAGCCAAACTAAATCCACAGGTTATCAAAACATTATCAAAAGGGAGGAAAGAATGTAGCAACTTCCATGTAAAAATTGAAACTTTTTTTTGTAGCATTACATTCCACACATTTTTGGAGATGGGGAAGTTACCTGTATAGTTCATGATGGTATAGTAAGCTGACTTAAAAGAAAAGGCCCCCATAGTGTTGGGTTTCCAAATGATCCTGTCATCTCTTTCTTCCACCAGTTCAGCTTCCTGCAAAAAATAATGCAGTATCATTGTCTAGGTAGGGAAAGATTTGCACAGGATCATTTGGAATCAAAAGGATTTGCACAGGATCATTTGGAATAAAATTCCCTATTGCACTGAGTAGTGTTAGAAAGGAATCAAAAGGATTTTGGTTAAATAATCGAAGTAACTTATCCATTATTTTGGTGCAATGTTTTCCATAACATCGATTTATCAAACCACGTGCAGAGCTTACACATTTGGTTATCCCGGTATAATATATTATTGCTTGAATGATGCACGTTCTTAGAAATTTGTCTTTCTAAGTTAATTTTTCCTCTTATAATAAAAAATATGCATTAGGATTTAAGATTGAAAATTAAATCCTCAATAAATTATAAATTATGAAACCGTAGGAAATTCTTTTTGGGGTGGGTAGGGTGGTTGGGGTGGGTAGGGTGGTTGGGGTGGAATGGTGAATGTATAGTAACATGTAGTTTTTGAGCAAAATTAGGCACAATTTAACGTGCATTGTATGAGAAAAATTGGCATCAGAGGATGTACTTTCTGATTATTCTGCTACATCAACATGCTCATTAAAAAATTGATTACTCAAATTTTTTAGCTTCTTGGTCTTACATTGTCATGATGTTCCACCTAAAGAGCTATAAGCTTGAGATGATCCTTGGGAGACCAAGGTTAGTTGAATTACAGCCACACAACTAAGAGTAGCTACAATGAGATCTTATGTAATGTCTTTCGGCATTAGACCTTTTAATCCAGCGAAAGTGTTGTTACCTTGTAGTTTCACTTGCACCGACACCTTTGAAGTTCCTAGAACTTGAAAGTGGTTGGATGACACTGATAAAACACATGGCATCAAGCTAATGGCACTGCAGACACAACATCTTTGTATTTTTCATCTTGCAATGAAGAGATTATTGACAATTTTGTCATTAATTTAACATCTAGGAAGGGCTCTAGATTGAGTAGTTTTAGTTATCTTTGAAAAACCAAGCAACCTCGAGGATCATCTCTATTCACTATGTTGTGTCTGGTGACAATAAAACTCTAGGAACACGATGCCGCATCCTGTTTCACTTCAAACTTCTTAAGAGCACCTCTCTTTGTCTCTAAAGGTTTAATGGGTTCCACTATCACAAGAAGGACCCTTTAGCACCGGTTTTTTTTTATTTTCTAGCACCGGTTTTTTCGCAAAAGAAAAATGGTGCCTAAGTAAGTGATGATACTTTAGCACCGGTTGGAAAAAAACCGGTGCTAAATCCCAACTTTTAGCACCATTTTTTTAGTTAGCACCGGTTTTTAAACCGGTGCTAAAATGTACTGCTATAGCACCCATTTTTTGTGTTAGCAACCGGTGCTAAATTAGCAACGGTTTTTTCTTTAGCACCGGTTGGAAACAAGTGCTAAATTAGCACATGTTGGAAAACCGGTGCTAAGGTTATAAACTGGTGCTAAAAAAACCGGTGCTAAATTTGTAAATTTTGAACTGGTTATTTTTAGCACCGGTTATAAAACTGGTGCTAAATATGTAAATGTAACACTGGTTTTTAGTTTACACTCATAGCACCGGTTTTGAAACCGTTGATAAAATTTTTTTATTGCACTGGTTCACTTTTAGCACCGATTTGTAAACCAATGCTAAAAGTGTGTATGTTGCACCGGTTATTTTTTATCACCGGTTTTTGAACCGGTGCTAGAGGTGTATATGTTGCACCGGTTTAAAAACCGGTGCTATGAGTGTAAACTTATCACAAGTTATTATTTTGCACCGGTTTTTAACCGGTGATAATAGTGTATATTTTGCACCGGTTTATTTTTTAGCAGCGGTTTTTAAACCGGTGCTGAAAGCGTAAATTTTGCATCGGTTATTATTAGGACCGATTTTGTAATTGGAAGAAACTGGTGTTAAACGTGACTAACTATTGTTGTCACTGTAAGCTGCGGCGCGCTGCTGCTCTTTCAGTTCTTCTTCACGCAGCCAGTTTCATTTTTAAGCTTGTTTTCCTACCCAGTGCGTTCTTTTTTTTAAGGATGGTACCGATTATTTTCTGTGCGTAGTAACAGAACGGTGCACAAATAAAAATAGAACAAATTGTGAGCAACCATGACACATAGACAAGAAGTAGGTTAAAAAAACATTTAGTTCGATAAACTATAATATTTTATTAACAAAAGAAGAACAACGTGTTTATTAGTGGCCTAAGATACTGGAACCCCCCTCATCACGGAGTTGACGAGTATCAAAAGTGAAGGTCAATTACCTTTCTCATAAGAGATAACACTAACCACTATCCGATGATAAAGGCAAGTCCCTGTATGACATTCAATTGAGCTATGCATTTCGGCAGAGTACATTTTGCAAAAACACAAACCCATTTCAGAGAAATTCTTCGCAGTTCATCGCTCCCTATTGGAGTGTTATCTTTTGGAAATTGTTGAAACAATTTATTAAATCACATGTTAAGAAAAGGATATATTTGTGAAAGAATAACCGGTGCTAAAAGCAGTGTAGGAAAACGTACCTGAATAATGTCAATGTCATGCATGTGCCTAACCATTTTTTCCATATAACACATGCAATGGTATCCACACTCCCAACTACTACTTTGTATGTTGCGCTGATGTCAAAGATAATTTGTTGAAATGGTTAAGAACATGAAAATGACAGATGAAATATGACGTTATGGGATAATACGTACATTGATGTTTATGACATTCCATGTATAGTTCGAAGGGTAGGTGGTATTTTGGTCAGAATTGATCCGTCGATATTTTGTTGCAATCCTACAATCGATGAAAACATATTTATGTCAACATATAAAAAAATCGTTCTCACAAATTGGGGTTCACACAATATATGAAAATATATATATTAATTAACATTAATTGTAAATATTCGAGCCAAGAAAGTGATAAACGTACAAGAACACATTTACGTGAACAAACATTTTTGTAAAACATTGAAGTTGAAGGAATGACATGAATGTGTTCCACTTACAAATGAATCATTTTAAGGCATGACCTATTTCGTTTACAAATTCCCCCGGTCATTGAGTCAATGCAATATACTCGATCGATTTCTGGTACGAAGATGAGAAAAAACCAATGGTCCCTTTAAAAAAAAGGAAAAACCAAAATTAGCCTAAAAATATATTTGTGAAAATAAAATCACAGCATATGGTTGCTATTGCTTCCTTGTGGCCGGGACTAGCAACTCAGAAAACAAATGGAACTTACTCTCGATTGTACGGGAAGACGTACAGCCTCGCTTGAGTGCGGCACATGACAGCCGAAACCTCTTCCGCAGTCAATTCCACAGTTTGATTTACCTTTTGAGCCATTGAATTTGAAGAGGCCGGAATAAACAAGACGTGGCCTCCATGAACCAACCCATCACAAAGGTATCTTGTAAAATAATATTGTAAGTGAAACAAATATAATGATACATCTATCTATAAATAATGTAACCATGTAAATTCTTATGATGCCCATATATCAAGTTTGCACCCATTGATCAACTCTATTTCATCTTCTACGTCCAAGCTGCTCATGAACAGTCTTAGCTTTTCAGTAAATATGGCTGTGTAGACTTCTTCTAATCCAAACACCTCCGCATTGAAATTGATGCGGAAGACTTTGTTTGATCCACATATTTGTGTAGATAGCCTTAAAGCATCATTAATCTCTTGAACAACAGCGATGCATTCTTGGTCTTCCGTGACCCCCTAATTACATTGAGAATGTAACAATGGTAGTTGTTCAGTATTTGTATATAATTCAAAATTGGATCATATTATAAAGGTTAAAATGGGTCCTCACAAATATGTACTAATTAAAAATCAACATAGGAGGATTTGGTTGCTCATTCTCCGTTGATGTAGTATTTTATTTTGGAACTTGCTAATGGGTAAAATGTTAGTCATGCATTGGTAAAAGTTGGTCGGAATGAAATAGTCTGGGGGTATGTACCTCTCCTTTTATCGATCGAGCGACCACCTGTCCATGCGGAGTATCTTCCTTACCCACCGCCTTTTGTAAGGGACAGTGTGTTAATAATATGTATCTGGATGTCATAGCTAGTTAATATGCTTATATGTTTAACCTGTGTAGTGTTCTTAGCAAATTTTGGTGTGTGGTTTATTTGAGGACTTCCAACTTCGTCGACTACCAATTCTCGCGGAGGCGGTTGCTGCTCGTTCTCCTACGTAAGCAGATGAACAACATATTATGTTATAGTAATATCTAGAAAGATATATATGATGCAATAAGAAGAAGAATACAATTATCACACCTCATCATCCTGTTGCCCAATGACACTTATCAGCTTTCCCAGCCATAGAATGTTATATCCAATGGCCTCAGTGACAAACTCAAATTCTTCGTGTTCAATCGGCAATGGTGCCTTGGGAATGAACACAGGTCCACAAAGATTTACTCGCTCCCACTTGATGAGTAAGTCCGTGTCCGTGTCCTTTGGAAACAAGATACCAAATGCAGCTACATCCCTTTCTCCATTATGGTTCAAAACATATAGGTTGCACTTTTTTCCTTTCTGAGAAATAAACTCAGAAATACATCAGTTGGAAAATAAGTAAGTGCTATTAAGTAAATAAAATTAAATAAGTTTGTTAGTGGAATCATATATATTATAACAAGAAATGAAGTCTACATGTAACTGCCGAAGGCTGCAGCGTGCTGCAGCTTTCAGTTTTCAGCTGAGATTGAGAGCTGGATAGCGCTGCAGTGTTCAACGTTCATCTACCATGAACTATCTATCAAATAAAAATCGATTGGAAAAGAGACATTATCCCAGTTTATATGGGAAAGAACAATTTGAAGATATATAAGTAGGCCCAAACTACCAACATCCAAAATGAACGTGATAGTAGTCAATGTATCCCCACAAATCATTTTGACAGGATATGGAAAACCAGAAAGTAAAGATCACAGAGCAAGAAAGGAGCTAACGACGAGGTTCATGGTATGGAATACCTTGTCATCCGCTATGGTTCCTTGTGGCTCACTACATCTAGATTCTGAAGGAATGAATACCCGGTTGTCCTTATTCGCGGGGGTGGAAGATGTAGCAAGAAAATTGTGGGCATCCAAGTGTGGGGGAATAGCTTTACCCAATTGTCCATCTAGCCAATTTGTTTGGGCCTCAAATAAGGCAACAAATCTCTCCTTGAGCTCGATGACATCCGTTGGTAGTTTGTTTGAATATGAGATTTCCTCAGATGGTTTTTTGTTTGTGCTCCCACATCGACTAGATGTGTAACGGGTCACAGCCATATATGGTAGGGCCTCGTTCACCTTTGACGTTGTGGAGCAACCTCTCAAACGACCCCCATGATCCTTCTTACCCGTTGCTTAAACGAGAATATCTTCTTTTCCTTGTATCACCAAATCTCCCTTTTGCATCTTATCCATGAGCATTATCTCGAAAACAGAATATATATTAGCCATTACTATGCATTATATCTGAAAATATTATTAGAGATAGAATCAATTGTGAATTATGCTCACAATAGTGGGGGCTGCTCTTTTAACGGAGTCGGTGGTATAGGTTGATAATTTCTTGTCCCAGTTAGCTTCAACGAACACCTCCGAGCTGTCCGGTTTGAAATCCACGAATTGAACTAAAGCCTCCGCTTCTTCTAGACTATGGCCTTCATCCAGAAGCTCGTCAATTTTAGCCTTTCTTTTCCTCTTCTTGAGTTCTATTGCAACCCTACAATTCCCTCCACTGCCCGTGTGATGGATGTACTCCTTCTGTGAGGCGCTTACTTTTGCTGCATCACTTATTGCCTATTTGGCCATCAATTTGTAAAATGCTCACAAAGTAATGACTAGTGATTAATAATTTTCAAGGAATTACCTTGAATTCAGGGATTGATCTATGTTTCACAAATTGCTCCCACTCATATTTGTCCATCCACCGATAATCTCTCCATACACAAGAACCAGGTATTTTTTGCACGATGTACTTGTGAGCCACCTTAGTCTTCCAATTCCTCCACTTTTTTCCTGCATAAATAGTCCATTTATTTCGGAACTTATTCATCTCATTGAACGTCATTTTGGTTTGTATATCCCAGCTCATCTAGTGGACAAAAATACAACTTGTTAGTGCAAAATGTAATGAAGTTCACATGAACTGATGAAAATGGAGGATTACAACACACTTACGAGAATGTCTTCCCATGCATCTTTCCTTACATGGTCTGGGACTGATTTCCCATTATGCCATGTCCCAAAGCGGATTCTTCGTCGGAAGGCATAGCCAATATACATCGACCATCGGCTGCTCATAACTAGGGGTTCGAAGTCATCATCCAAGAATATTTTATGCGCCTTCTTTTGCTTCGCAAGCAACACGGACTTGCACGTGGCTGTGCCTCTACGCTTGCAATATTCTTTTATCTCAAACTTGTCGAAGCTCCCACTCATGTCATCTTTTAAAATAGTTTCTTCTTCTTCCCCTGACTTTTCAGATCCCGAGCAATATTTGTGTGCATCATCCTCTTCCTCGTTATTTTCATCACAGTTGTCAGCATTTGGAAGGGTAACACAATTCTCTTCAACGGCTTTTGTACCGCCGGAGTCAAACAATTTCTTCCTCAGCTTTGCCATTCAATCTCGAGTATGAATCAATCAAACATAAGGAAATATATCCACATGAAACACTACCCACACTAGTAACCAAAGAAACGAAAACATAAACTCAAAAACTAAGAGACCCACAAAAATATAGCTATTCATTCGGAGCTGCGGAATTAACGAGATAGAAGGCCCAATGCATTCTACAAAGAATACCATTACTACATTAGAAGTTACAAATTTGATCAAATTAGCGATTCCCTCCGTGTGAAGCATTGGTTAACCATCAATGAAGATGATAAAATTGGCTTTTTACAGTTCTGAAGACTATGGATGCATCTATAGCTACACGTTATTCATTAAAATGATTCAGAAATTGGGAGATTTAAACAAAAAATTGTCATTTATTTTCTTTAAGAAATAATTTATATGAGTTTATATGCATAGCATTGAGACTGTGTTGCATTAGTTTCTGCATTTGTACATTACTAAATTGCTATAGGTTAATATTGAAAGATGGATGTTTCACTGTACCAAAAAAACCAAAAAATAGCTATTCATTGATCCCGGGCAGGATGCAAACTACCAATCACTCATAAGGAAATCTAAATACAACACATCCGAAGATGAATTTCCAATAACAACAAACCGAGAACATATTGTGTCGGGCTAAAAACAAGGTTTGCAAAAATTTGTCTTCAGGCAAAAACATAGTAGGCAAAAAACAAGGTAGGAAAAAATTATGAAATTATTAGAAAACATATCATCTATCCACATAAAACACTACCCACACTAGTAACTCAAGAAATGAAAACATATACCCACAAACTTAGAGACCCACCAAAATATAGCTATTCATTAAGCCCGGGAAAGATGCAAACTACCCATCACTCATACCTTATTGGTACACACTCTCGGTGGTATTGTATTTTACCAAGATCCGGCCACCTTCATAACCCGCTTTACTGGTTGGAAGTTCCAACCCAAATGGCCACCAAAATTGTGAAGCTGATTCTCGAGCAAAATTGGTAAGTATGATCGCGGCCAAGATTGGGAAGTACAACCCCTATAACTAAATGGTGAAGGGATGGACAATATCTTTGGGAAAAATTTGCAGGGGGTTATGGTGGAAAGAGAGTAAATTGGAGTCTAAGGTTGTGGAGGGAAAAGGGAAATCGGTAGTGGTAGGGTGGGAGGGGGCCAAAAATTTGGGGTTAAGGTTATGGAGGGAATTGGTAAAATTTGGGAGGGAAGGAAAATGATGCTTTGTTGACCTAGAGCAGAAGTCAAAAAGTATAAAAAGTCTTATAGCAATTTGGAAATTTTATAGCATTTTGGAAATTTTATAAAAATTAAATAACAATTTTATAAAAAGTACAAAAAGCTATACAATTTTTTGAAATCGGGTTTATAGTGTTCCCGACCCTTTTTTTTAAACATCACTTGTTACCCAAAGGCTTGTATCAAGCGGTTTCCGTAGATTTACATCAGATATGGGATAAACTCATTTATACTGAGCCACTATCTAAATATTACAATTCTAATCGAAGACCTCAATAACTAATAGAGAAAGATACACAAAGGAACTAATCGATATTGCAATACTAATCAAACACCAATGTGGCAGTGCGATGAGAAGGGTACATGAAGGATAAATGGCTTTCACTGTGCAGTGTTAGTATAGCCTCAATATAAATCGAGCTCTCGACTACCATCACCCCCAAACACAGTGAAGTATCGAGTCTTGACTCGCAACTGCCGGAGCTGAGTCTTGACTCGGAAGTCCGGAGCATACGCCGAGCTGACACCAACCCTTATACTATTACCTGTACACATAGAACAACTAGAGAAATAGAGTCTAACCAGGAATTAGTCTATTCAATACAAAAAAGTTTAAGTGCCTCGCTTGGTAGTAGCCTCACTTAGTTGCACTTGAGGAAGACTGTATTTGAGTCGCCTTTGTAAGTAGTGGACGACAGGAAGACTGTATTTGATTCGCCAAAACGAATTATTGTATTGCTCACAAACAAATATAGAGTACAATAAGGAAATATAATATGAGTAGCATTGTAGCTTAGTAACCACGACTTGTTAAGAATCCATCAATATCTGATCAGAAACATGATTTACTCTAACAATAGTATAACAATATTAGAGAATGATCCATTGTTGACAGGAATAAATATAATACAAAAGGACGTATAGTCCAACTAACACTCTGGCCTAGTCAACATCACTGCTTCAGAAACGTAAAAATCAATCCAGATTTTCTATGACACCCTCGAGTCCTCGAACCCCTCCACCCCTCCACCACTCCACCCCTACATCCCTCCAACCCCTCAAATCTCGAACTCCTCCACCCCTCGAACCCCTCGAATACCACCACCTCTCAAAGCCCTCGAACCATCTCGAACCCCACGACCCCTCAACCCCTCGAACCCCTTACTCCCTCGAACCCCTCCACCCCTCGAACCCCATCCACCCCTCGAACTTCATCGACCCCTCGAAACCCTCCACTCCTCGAACCTCATCCACCCCTCAAACCCCTAGAACCTCGAACCTCTCCATTCCCCGAGAGGCCCTCCACCCATCGAACCTCATCGACCCCTCGAACACCCCCACCTCTCGAGGTCCTCGACCCCTCGAATGCCATGACCCCTCCAACCCCTTCACCCCTCGAACCTCATCGACCCCTCGAACACCCCCACCTCTTAAGGCCCTCGACCCCTCGAATGCCACGACCTCTCGACCTCTCCAACCCCCCCCCCCCCACCCCTCGAACCTCATCGACCCCTCGAACACCCCCACTTCTCGAGGCCCTCCACCCCTTGAACCCCACGACCCCTTGACCCCTCCAACCCCTCCACCCCATCCACCCCTCCAACCCCTCCACCCCTCCAATCCCTCCACCCCCTCCACCTCTCCAACCCCTCCACCCCTCCATCCCCTCCACCCCTCGAAACTCATCCATCCCTCGAACCCCTCTAACCGTGAACCCCTCCACCCCTCCAACCCTTCCACCTTTGAGCCCTCGAGCCCCTCGATCTGTGTCTCTTAAAAGTGTTTTCAACCAATGTCTTTGTAAAATTCAGCCCAATTGGGTGTAAAATTCCGCCCATTTATTTGTAGCCTTAGTGAAATGTGTTTGTGAAATTGGTCACTCAACCCACCGAATACCCTAACACCTTTCCTCTCCCAAGCTCTCTCTACATTCCCCGCTCCCTCCACTGGCAAACTATGTCCCCGCTCCCTCCGCCGTCCCCGCTCCCTCCGCCGTCCCCGCTCCCTCCGCCGTCCCCGCTCCCTCCGCCGTCCCCGCTCCCTCCGCCGTCCCCGCTCCCATTTGCCGACCCTGTTCCCTTCGCCCTTTCTGCTCTCTCCGCCATCCCCGCTCAATTCCACCTCCACCGAGCTCCATCCCTTCCACCTTCCACCTTCAACAAAGCTACCATCAGCGAAGCTCCGTCCGCCTAGCTATATTGGCCAAGCTCTGTCTGCCAACCACCGTCTGCACTCAAAACACCTTTTGTCAAGAAACCATAGTCCGAATTAGGAAAGCGGATACACACCCGTGTTTGGTTTCCTAGGGTTTGTCTACTAATTTTTGTATGCTTTACGTTTGATTCATGAAAATGCCTAATTGGGATGAACCTTGTTGTGATTTTGTTTTGGAAAAGCGTGAGTAATTGTGTACAGACCTGATTGTTTACTCTGAACATGGAAAAGAATGATTCTGGAAAATAACTTATTGTATAACCCCTTGAAGTTTTCATTTGTATCATTTTCCTTTCTAATTTTCCGTTAATACTCTGACCACCCAGTTTTCTAATTTTCCGTTAGTATTCTGAACACCCGTTAATATTCTGGTTTGTGTTAACATTTTGCTGGCGCATCACGTACCATAACACACTTATTTTTACCAGGTATGGCCCCCAGAAAGAGTCTTCCCAAGCAGAAGAATAACACCCAAAACTCTCGGAAAAAAGCCAGAGTAGGCGAGAAGGATGAGTGTCAGCCCGGGTCTCAGATTGTACCCACGAACAATCTAATACTGACTGTAGAGCTGGACTGTAATGAAGTAATGGTTGTGTACAAAGAGTTCATTAGCAGGGGCATCATACTAGAGACAGGGCTGAGAGTAGAAAAACCCTAAAGGACTACGTGAACGAGCACGGCTGGGAAGGCTACACCTCACAACCGCCTCGGGCAAACCAGACCATGGCATGTGAGTTCTTGTCGCTCATGAAGTACAAGAATTGTCCACATGTTGTCCTCCGTGGTCAGTTCGTTGAGCTTGCAACGAATGTGATCATAAGGTACTACAAGATCCCACCGAAGCCGTCGAGTTTGTACGAAGCCGTTGAGAAAGCTGTTGAACAAGCTTCATGGGAAGACATCATAAGAGAAATCTGTGATGATAGCAGTGAAGTTATCCGGAATCTGCCACAAGAATGGTCCAGCATAGAGAAGAAATACTTAACTGAAGACATGAACGTGTGGTACAGTTTCATAGCTGCTCGGCTTCTCCCGGTAAAAAGGAATAGTGAGGTTCATCGATCCCGTATGTTGCTGCTCTACAAGATCAAGAAGAACATGAGCATCGATATTGGGGCTACGATAATGGGGTACATCTGGGATTGTGTCAATGCCCATAATTGCATAGGCTTCTCCTCACTCATCACTGCCATATGCGTGGAAGCAGGTTGCAGATTCAAAGATGATGGTGTCACAATGATGCTAAAGATTCCCATAAACCCTCTAATATTCTCGAAAAAGAAGAACGTTGCTGAGTCATCTAGGGCGGAAACAAGTACTTCATCTAAGAGGAACTCGGATGGGGAAATGGCAGCATTGCAACTGAAGGTGGATCACTTGGTGCGATGGACATCGCAAGTTGGAAAATCCACACTGCAATGTGTGGCGAGAGGATTAAGGAATTGGGTCCAAACCCTACCTTAGATTTGCCAACGTCTAACACTGGGTCGAAGAGGTCGCGCAGGGGTTGACTACCTACATTGAGCTCATATCTTCATTTTTTCAGGTTGTTTCTTTTGCTAGGTTAATATGGAACTTTGATTGGTAGATTTTTTATTTGCATAACGTGCGCTGAGCCAAAAGAGTTGTAGCGCGTTGCATGGGGCATCAACTAGCATAGGAAATGATGCTAATTTTGTCCAAGGCTTTTTTTTAAAACAACGGTAGCGCACTGCAGTGGGCAGCAACTACCATAGGAAAATGAAACTAATTTTGTGCAAGGCTTTTTTTTTTAAAATAGTAGTAGCACGCTGCAGCTCACAGAGCTGCTCAAATTGGGGACCAAGTGGAACATAGTTTGTACAAAACATAACAAACTACAAAAATACACAAACTTTATCTCGAATTCATTGATCGACATCCTCGCTAGTCTTCAACCACCTTCCTCTTCTTGGATTGAACGTCTCAAATTTATTGGCCATCTTCATCTATCCAAATGCCATCTCTATGTTTCCTCCGTATTGCTCCCTCCTCAATCGCGTTGTTATTAAGTATAGGGGAAATAGAGAGGAACTCTAACCTTTCACTTGTAACTTCAAAATCAATTTCATCACGGAAAGAGAATTTCTTACCTTGTAACACAAGAGACCAACCGACATTGCACTGGTAATTTATGTAGAAACCTTGTCTTGCTTGTTCGGACAAAATAAACTGATCATTTTCATATTCTTCACGAGTCTGGTGAACAAGGGTAAATCCCATTGTGTCATCAGTTCGAACTCCAGTTGTGTTATCAAACCACTTACACTTGAAAACCAGAATCTTGAATTCTCCATAGTCAAGCTTCCAAATCTCATAAATAACACCGTAAAACGACATCACAACTAGGACTTGTTTATTCTTTTTCTTGCTTGCTTGCCACATAGTCTCCGACTTAATGTATACCCCACTATTTTGTGTTGTGATCTTTAAATCTTGGTCCCTAGTAGCAAAACTGAAACCGTCATGTCATATCTAGAATACCTCAAAACTGTGCAGTTAGGCTTCCTTGCAAATGCCCTAATTATTGGGTCGTAATCACCTACGTTGCATCGATCATATAACAAATTCACAAACTTTTCATTGTGCTCCAACTGAACTTTATTAGGGGGCCACGTGGGATGAGACTCCGTGATCGAATTAAGGTGCTCGGTCACAAAAGCAGTAGTCTCCATACAATTCCTCAACACATACAAATGAACTAACATCAGATCACTATTCAATGGAGTAAATAACATTCCCCTCGACCTCATTTTTCCTAACTTCCTTCCAACATGTCGATTCTGGGGCACCCCAAAATTTCTATGTTCCACCAAATAGATAGAGAAAAATTCAATTACTTCTTCGGTAACATACCTCTCAATAATACTAGCATACGGCTGACTCATACATTTCACGTATCCCTTGAAGACTTTCATGTGACGCTCGAAAGGATACATCCAACGCATACCAACCGAACCATATAGCTTTACCTCCCGCACTAAATGAACAACCAAGTGAACCATTATATATAAAAAAAGATGGAGGGAAATACATTTCCAACTTGCATAGAACAACAAAAACCTCTTTTTGTAGAACATCCAAATGGTCCCGATCAACAGACTTCCGGCATTTGGAAGCAAAAAATAAACAAAGTCTAGTGATTGAGTACCTTACGTCGGCCTTAATTACCTCACGAATAGCAATAGGTAATAGTTGTTGCATCAAAACATGACAATCATGAGATTTCAACCCGGTCATCCGACAATACTTCGTAACTAACCGACTCACATTCGATGAATAACCAACTGGGACCTTCATTGATTTCAAACTATCACAAACTGAGATTCTCTCCTTCTTTGACAATGTACAAGGGGGAGGGGACCAGTAAGTCCTCTTACCCTTCACTTTTGGGGCAAGGTCATTTCTGATTCCCAAATCAACCAAGTCCAACCGGGCATTCAAAATCTCTTTCTTCTTCCAGGGAATATTCAAGACGGTGCCTATCAAACTTTCACAAAAACATTTCTCAATATGCATCACGTCTAGGCAATGCCTAACCTTAAGATGGTCCCAGTACGGTGGATAAAAAAATATTGACCTTTTCTTCCATGGACCATCACAATGTATTCTGTCCTTGCCTTTATACTTACCCAACACCACTCTCAATTTCTTAACCTTATTGTGAATCTGCACACCAGTTAGTGGTGTAGGGGATTTCCTTCATTCTTTCCCACCAACAAAATTGACCACATCATCCCGGTATTTATGGCTTCCTTGTAGCCATTTTCTATGGCCAAGATACACTGTCTTTCTTCCATGTCTTAGCTGTTTGAATTCTGTCTTCTCCTCACAAATAGGACACGCTTTGTGCCCCTTCACAACATAGCCCGACAAATTTCCATAGGCTGGAAAATCATTGATCGTGCAAAAAAACATGGCACGCAATTGAAACTCCACATTCATATGGGCATCAAATACCAACACCCCTTTTTCTTCCCACAATATCTTCAAATCTTGATCAATGGTCTCAAAAACACATCAACCTCGTTCCCAGGTTGTCTAGGACCTGAGATTAACAAAGGCATCATAGCATATTTACATTTCATGCACAAATAAGGGGGGCAAATTATGTATAATCAACATCACGGGCCAAGAACTATGCTTCGATGACTTATTACCAAATGGATTGATCCCATCAGTACACAATGCAAGGCGTAAATTTCTAACCTCCGAACCAAATGAAGGATATCGCTTGTCAAAATTTCTCCATTGTTCACCGTCTGCCGGATGTCTTATCTTGTCGTCGCTTGGTCTTTCCCTCTCTCCATGCCATCGCAAGTTCTTTGCATCTTTTGAATTCGCAAATAACCTCTTCAACCTAGGAATTAAAGGAAGATACCACATACACTTCAATGGGACCTTCTTCTTGTTCTTACCCAAACACCCATCATCATTATTTTTCACACCCTTATATCTTAAATGTTTGCACACGGGACATTGAACAGCGTCTTCCAAATCACCGTCATACAACACACAATCATTTGGACATGCATGTATTTTCTTGTAATCCAAACCGAGTGGAAACAATATTTTTTTGGCCTCGTAAAACATTTTCGGTAGTCCATTCCCTTCCGAAAACTTATCCTTTAGAAGCTTTAGGAGTGAATTCACACTAGCATCACTCCAAGAACTTGTGGCTTTCAAATTGAAAACCTCCATAAAAAAAGAGATTATGGTATCCTTACTTTTACATCCCGGATACAATGGCTTCTCTTTTTCGTCGGGCAAAGCACTCAACATTTTAGGCTTCCCCACAAAATATCTTACAATGTCATCGAACATAGCATCAACAGTACTTTTGTTTCCATCTACCTTGTCAAAACCACCGTTATGTCCTTGCTCAACCTCTCCATGAAATGTCCATACAATGTAACCTCCGTCAAATATGTTCTTCAACAAGTGAAATCTAACAAGCCCACGATCATCAAACCATTCATGACACAAGCATCTTTTGCATGGACAAAGTATCCACTCCAATCTGACAAAAGGCATAATCAAGAAACAAATCAATAAATGCAATATGTTCACCACTCCCTCTAGCTACACTTGGATAGCTAACCATTGTTTCCCTCCATGCAAACATCAACTCTCGGTCCGTTGTATCTAAACAACACATAATAAACAATTACACAAATTTTCATTGTTCAAACATAATAAAAATAAACACAATCAATTTGCTACACAATACTAAAAGTGTCATGTATGTGTATATGTATGTGAATCAATCAACTAGCTTGTTCTTGGGATACATATACATATACCATCTCCCAAAACAAACACAACCATGTTTACATCCACACTCATTTACACTCTCACAACATGATACTAAAACCGACGACATAAAGCATATAGAAACCATTAATACATACGAATAAACTCTCTTCAAACATGCATTTATGGTTATTATAACTACTAGCTATTTGATTGAAATTCCAAGAAGTTAATGAAAACTTACATCCATGTGGCTTCATTCCATTGAGTTATTGCTCACCATCCAAAAAATCTTCCATCAATGAAGGGAGAAGGAAACTACAAGTTCAGAAATAATTTTAGAGGGGTAGTTCAGCATTAAATGCTCAATTTAGCACTGGTTTTTGTGAATAGTTTGTAAAACCGGTGCCATTTTCCGTGTAGCACCGATTTTTAACCAGTGCAAACTTTTACTGTGCCATTTTTCCTGCCTTTTTCCGGAATTATTTTAGCACTGGTTTTGGTCATTTTTTAGCACCGGATTCTAAAACTGGTGCCAAATATCTACTTTACACCGGTTTTCTTCAATTTTTAGCACCGATTTTCAGACCTGTTCAAATTTAGCACCGGATTTCGACATTTTTTAACACCGGTGCTAAAATTTCCAATTCACCGGTTATGCAGATTTTTAGCACCGGTTTTCAAACCGGTGCTAATTTAAAACCGGTTTTGGTTATTTTTAGCACCAGTTTTTTGACCGGTGTTATTTTAACACCGATTTTAATCAATTCTAGCACCAGTTTTTTAACCGTTGTTATATTAACACCAGTTATAATAAATAAAACTGGTGCTAACATAATTCTAACCGGTGCTAAATTTACACCGGTTAAAAAACCGGAGCTAACAAAAAAACCCGTTGCTATTCCATTATTTGCACCGGTTTTTTAAACCGGTGCTAGAGGTGGGTCTCTGTGGTAGTGTTCCATACCTTGTGCTTCTTCGGAACACCCTAAGAGAAATTCACATTCTCAACTTGTTGCTTGAGAGGGTTCATTTTTCATTATGGGGGAATAAGAAAATTATGAAACCTTGAACCTTGATTATTATTTCTTATAATTTTTCTTTTGTTAGAATATTTATCAATATTCATTGTATTTCAAAACAATTAGACTGTTTTAATTATATAGCCCTTTCTGTAAGTAGTTTTTTAGAATTAGTAAACTTTGCTTTGAACAGGAATGTGATTATTGAAAATTCCCTATTGCACTGAGCAGTGTTAGAAAAGAATCAAAAGATTTTGGTTAAATAATTGAAGTAATCTATCCATTATTTTTGTGCAATGTTTGCCATAACAACGATTTATCAAACCACGTGCAGAGTTTACACATTTGGTTATCCAGGTTTCATATATTATTGCTTGAATACTGCACATTCTGAGATATTTGTCTTTCTAAGTTAACTTTTCCTCTTACAATAACAAATATTCATTAGGATTTTAAGATTAAAAATTAATTCCTCAATAAATGATAAATTATGAAACACTAGGAATTTTGTTTTGCGGTGGGTAGAGGGGGTGGGGGTGGAATGGTGAATGTATAGTAACGTGCAGTTTTTGATAAAAATCAGGCACAATTTAACATGCATTGTATGAGAAAAATTGGCATCAGAGGATGTACTTTCTGATTATTCAGCTACATCAACATGCTCATCCAAAATTAGATAACTCAAAGTTTTTAGCTTCTTGGTCTTACATTGTCTTGATGTTCCACCCGAAGAGCAAGAAGATTGAGATGATCCTCTGATGAGCAAGAAGGTGAATGTATGGTAACGTGCAGTTTTTGTGAAAAATTATGCACAATTTAACGTGCATTGTATGAGAATAATTGGCATCAGAGGATGAACTTTCTGATTATTGGGCTACATCATCATGCCATTAAAAATTTGATTACTCAAAGTTTTTAGCTTCTTGGTCTTACATTATCTTGATGTTCCACCCGAAGAGCTAGAAGATTGAGATGACTCTTGGGAGACCAAGGTTAGTTGAATTACAGCCACACAGCTAAGAGTAGCTACAGTGAGATCTTATATACTATCTTTCGGCACTCGACCTTTTAATCCGGCGAAAGTGTTGTCACCATGGACTTTCACTTGCACCGAAACCTTTGAAGCTCCCAGAACTTGAATGTGGTTCGATGACACTGATAAAACATGTGGCATCAAGCTAATGGCTCTGCAGACACAACATCTTTGTATTTGTCATCTTGTGATGAAGCGATTATTGACAATTTTACCATTTATTTAACATCTAGCAGGGGCTCTAGATTGAGTAATTTTAGTTATCTTTCAAAAACTAAGCAACCTCAAGGATCATCTCTATTCACTATGTTGTTTCTTGTGACAATAAAACACTAGGAACACGATGCAGCATCCTGTTTCACTTCGAACTTCTTAAGAGCACCTCCCACCCATTTCCCTCTTTGTCTCTAATGGTTTAATGGGTTCCATCTCTTGTGCTTCATCGGAACACCCTAAGAGAAATTCACATTCTCAAGTTGTTGCTTGAGAGGGTTCATTGTTCATTATGGGGGATGAAGAAAATTATGAAACCTGAACCATAATTATTATTTCATATAATTTTTCTTTTGTCAGAATATTTATCAACATTCATTACATTTCAAAACAATTAGACTTTTTTAATTAAATAGCCGCTTCTGTAAGTAGTTTATTAGAATTAGTAAACTTTGCTTGGAACAGGAATGTGTTTATTGAAAATTCCCTATTGCACTGAGCAGTGTTAGAAAGGAATCAAGAAGATTTTGGTTAAATAATTGAAGTATTTCATCCATTATTTTTGCTCAATGTTTTCCATAAAATCGATTTATCAAATCACGTGCAGAACTTACACATTTGGTTATCCAGGTTTCATATATTATTGCTAGAATACTTTACGTTCTTAGACATTTGTCTTTCTAAGTTAATTTTTCGTCGTATAATAAAAAATATGCATTAGGATTTTAAGATTAAAAATTAATTCCTCCATAAATGATAAATTATGAAACACTAGGAAATTCTTTTTGGCGTGGGTAGGGGGGGTTGGGGGAGGAATGGTGAATGTATGGTAACGTGCAGTTTTTGTGAAAAATTATGCACAATTTAACGTGCATTGTATGAGAATAATTGGCATCAGAGGATGTACTTTCTGATTATTGGGCTACATCATCAAGCTCATTAAAAATTTGATTACTCAAAGTTTTTAGCTTCTTGGTCTTACATTGTCTTGATGTTCCACCCGAAGAGCTAGAAGATTGAGATGACCCTTGGGAGACCAAGGTTAGTTGAATTACAGCCACACAGCTAAGAGTAGCTACAGTGAGATCTTATATACTATCTTTCGGCACTCGACCTTTTAATCCGGCGAAAGTGTTGTCACCATGGACTTTCACTTGCACCGAAACCTTTGAAGCTCCCAGAACTTGAATGTGGTTCGATGACACTGATAAAACATGTGGCATCAAGCTAATGGCTCTGCAGACACAACATCTTTGTATTTGTCATCTTGTGATGAAGCGATTATTGACAATTTTACCATTTATTTAACATCTAGCAGGGGCTCTAGATTGAGTAATTTTAGTTATCTTTCAAAAACTAAGCAACCTCAAGGATCATCTCTATTCACTATGTTGTTTCTTGTGACAATAAAACACTAGGAACACGATGCAGCATCCTGTTTCACTTCGAACTTCTTAAGAGCACCTCCCACCCATTTCCCTCTTTGTCTCTAATGGTTTAATGGGTTCCATCTCTTGTGCTTCATCGGAACACCCTAAGAGAAATTCACATTCTCAAGTTGTTGCTTGAGAGGGTTCATTGTTCATTATGGGGGAAGAAGAAAATTATGAAACCTGAACCATAATTATTATTTCATATAATTTTTCTTTTGTCAGAATATTTATCAACATTCATTACATTTCAAAACAATTAGACTGTTTTAATTAAATAGCCGCTTCTGTAAGTAGTTTACTAGAATTAGTAAACTTTGCTTGGAACAGGAATGTGTTTATTGAAAATTCCCTATTGCACTGAGCAGTGTTAGAAAGGAATCAAGAAGATTTTGGTTAAATAATTGAAGTAATTCATCCATTATTTTTGCTCAATGTTTTCCATAAAATCGATTTATCAAATCACGTGCAGAACTTACACATTTGGTTATCCAGGTTTCATATATTATTGCTAGAATACTTTACGTTCTTAGACATTTGTCTTTCTAAGTTAATTTTTCGTCGTATAATAAAAAATATGCATTAGGATTTTAAGATTAAAAATTAATTCCTCCATAAATGATAAATTATGAAACACTAGGAAATTCTTTTTGGCGTGGGTAGGGGGGTTGGGGGAGGAATGGTGAATGTATGGTAACGTGCAGTTTTTGTGAAAAATTATGCACAATTTAACGTGCATTGTATGGGAATAATTGGCATCAGAGGATGTACTTTCTGATTATTGGGCTACATCATCATGCTCATTAAAAATTTGATTACTCAAAGTTTTTAGCTTCTTGGTCTTACATTGTCTTGATGTTCCACCCGAAGAGCTAGAAGATTGAGATGACCCTTGGGAGACCAAGGTTAGTTGAATTACAGCCACACAGCTAAGAGTAGCTACAGTGAGATCTTATATACTATCTTTCGGCACTCGACCTTTTAATCCGGCGAAAGTGTTGTCACCATGGACTTTCACTTGCACCGAAACCTTTGAAGCTCCCAGAACTTGAATGTGGTTCGATGACACTGATAAAACATGTGGCATCAAGCTAATGGCTCTGCAGACACAACATCTTTGTATTTGGCATCTTGTGATGAAGCGATTATTGACAATTTTACCATTTATTTAACATCTAGCAGGGGCTCTAGATTGAGTAATTTTAGTTATCTTTCAAAAACTAAGCAACCTCAAGGATCATCTCTATTCACTATGTTGTTTCTTGTGACAATAAAACACTAGGAACACGATGCAGCATCCTGTTTCACTTCGAACTTCTTAAGAGCACCTCCCACCCATTTCCCTCTTTGTCTCTAATGGTTTAATGGGTTCCATCTCTTGTGCTTCATCGGAACACCCTAAGAGAAATTCACATTCTCAAGTTGTTGCTTGAGAGGGTTCATTGTTCATTATGGGGGATGAAGAAAATTATGAAACCTGAACCATAATTATTATTTCATATAATTTTTCTTTTGTCAGAATATTTATCAACATTCATTACATTTCAAAACAATTAGACTTTTTTAATTAAATAGCCGCTTCTGTAAGTAGTTTATTAGAATTAGTAAACTTTGCTTGGAACAGGAATGTGTTTATTGAAAATTCCCTATTGCACTGAGCAGTGTTAGAAAGGAATCAAGAAGATTTTGGTTAAATAATTGAAGTATTTCATCCATTATTTTTGCTCAATGTTTTCCATAAAATCGATTTATCAAATCACGTGCAGAACTTACACATTTGGTTATCCAGGTTTCATATATTATTGCTAGAATACTTTACGTTCTTAGACATTTGTCTTTCTAAGTTAATTTTTCGTCGTATAATAAAAAATATGCATTAGGATTTTAAGATTAAAAATTAATTCCTCCATAAATGATAAATTATGAAACACTAGGAAATTCTTTTTGGCGTGGGTAGGGGGGTTGGGGGAGGAATGGTGAATGTATGGTAACGTGCAGTTTTTGTGAAAAATTATGCACAATTTAACGTGCATTGTATGAAAATAATTGGCATCAGAGGATGTACTTTCTGATTATTGGGCTACATCATCATGCTCATTAAAAATTTGATTACTCAAAGTTTTTAGCTTCTTGGTCTTACATTGTCTTGATGTTCCACCCGAAGAGCTAGAAGATTGAGATGACCCTTGGGAGACCAAGGTTAGTTGAATTACAGCCACACAGCTAAGAGTAGCTACAGTGAGATCTTATATACTATCTTTCGGCACTCGACCTTTTAATCCGGCGAAAGTGTTGTCACCATGGACTTTCACTTGCACCGAAACCTTTGAAGCTCCCAGAACTTGAATGTGGTTCGATGACACTGATAAAACATGTGGCATCAAGCTAATGGCTCTGCAGACACAACATCTTTGTATTTGTCATCTTGTGATGAAGCGATTATTGACAATTTTACCATTTATTTAACATCTAGCAGGGGCTCTAGATTGAGTAATTTTAGTTATCTTTCAAAAACTAAGCAACCTCAAGGATCATCTCTATTCACTATGTTGTTTCTTGTGACAATAAAACACTAGGAACACGATGCAGCATCCTGTTTCACTTCGAACTTCTTAAGAGCACCTCCCATCCATTTCCCTCTTTGTCTCTAATGGTTTAATGGGTTCCATCTCTTGTGCTTCATCGGAACACCCTAAGAGAAATTCACATTCTCAAGTTGTTGCTTGAGAGGGTTCATTGTTCATTATGGGGGAAGAAGAAAATTATGAAACCTGAACCATAATTATTATTTCATATAATTTTTCTTTTGTCAGAATATTTATCAACATTCATTACATTTCATAACAATTAGACTGTTTTAATTAAATAGCCGCTTCTGTAAGTAGTTTATTAGAATTAGTAAACTTTGCTTGGAACAGGAATGTGTTTATTGAAAATTCCCTATTGAACTGAGCAGTGTTAGAAAGGAATCAAGAAGATTTTGGTTAAATAATTGAAGTAATTCGTCCATTATTTTTTCTCAATGTTTTCCATAAAATCGATTTATCAAATCACGTGCAGAACTTACACATTTGATTATCCAGGTTTCATATATTATTGCTAGAATACTTTACGTTCTTAGACATTTGTCTTTCTAAGTTAATTTTTCGTCGTATAATAAAAAATATGCATTAGGATTTTAAGATTAAAAATTAATTCCTCAATAAATGATAAATTATGAAACACTAGGAAATTCTTTTTGGCGTGGGTAGGGGGGTTGGGGGAGGAATGGTGAATGTATGGTAACGTGCAGTTTTTATGCAAAATTATGCACAATTTAATGTGCATTGTATGAGAATAATTGCCATCAGAGGATGTACTTTCTGATTATTGGGCTACATCATCATGCTCATTAAAAAATTGATTACTCAAAGTTTTTAGCTTCTTGGTCTTACATTGGGCTACATCATCATGCTCATTGATGTTCCACCCGAAGAGCTAGAAGATTGAGATGACCCTTGGGAGACCAAGGTTAGTTGAATTACAGCCACACAGCTAAGAGTAGCTACAGTGAGATCTTATATACTATCTTTTGGCATTCGACCTTTTAATCCGGCGAAAGTGTTGTCACCATGGACTTTCACTTGCACCGACACCTTTGAAGCTCCCAGAACTTGAATGTGGTTCGATGACACTGATAAAACATGTGGCATCAAGCTAATGGCTCTGCAGACACAACATCTTTGTATTTGTCATCTTGTGATGAAGCGATTATTGACAATTTTACCATTTATTTAACATCTAGCATGGGCTCTAGATTGAGTAATTTTAGTTATCTTTCAAAAACTAAGCAACCTCAAGGATCATCTCTATTCACTATGTTGTTTCTTGTGACAATAAAACACTAGGAACACGATGCAGCATCCTGTTTCACTTCGAACTTCTTAAGAGCACCTCCCACCCATTTCCCTCTTTGTCTCTAATGGTTTAATGGGTTCAATCTCTTGTGCTTCATCGGAACACCCTAAGAGAAATTCACATTCTCAAGTTGTTGCTTGAGAGGGTTCATTGTTCATTATGGGGGAAGAAGAAAATTATGAAACCTGAACCATAATTATTATTTCATATAATTTTTCTTTTGTCAGAATATTTATCAACATTCATTATATTTCAAAACAATTATACTTTTTTAATTAAATAGTCGCATCTGTAAGTAGTTTATTAGAATTCCAAAACTTAGCTTTTAACAGGAATGTGATTATTGAAAATTCCCTATTGCACTGAGCAATGTTAGAAAGGAATCAAAAAGATTTTGGTTAAATAATTGAAGTAATCTATCCATTATTTTTGTGCAATGTTTTCCATAACAACGATTTATCAAACCACGTGCAAAGCTTACACATTTGGTTATACAGGTTTCATATATTATTGCTTGAATATTGTACGTTCTTAGACATTTATCTTTCTAATTAATGTTTCCTCTTATAATAACAAATATGCGTTAGGATTTTAAGATGGAAAATTAATTCCTCAATAAATGATAATTATCAAACACTAAGAAATTCTTCTTTGGGTGGGTAGGGGGGTGGGGGTTGAATGGTGAATGTATGGTAACGTGCAGTTTTTGAGCAAAATTATGCACAATTTGAAATGCATTGTATGAAAAAAATTGGCATCAGAGGATGTACTTTCTGATTAGTCTGCTACATCATCATGCTCATTAAAAATTTGATTACTCAAAGTTTTTAGCTTCTTGGTCTTACATTGTCTTGATGTTCCACCTGAAGAGCTAGAAGATTGAGATGATCCTTGGGACACCAAGGTTAGTTGAATTACAGCCACATAGCTAAGAGTAGCTACAGTGAGAAATTATATACTATCTTTTGGCATTAGACCTTTTAATCCGGCGAAAGTGTTGTTACCTTGGATTTTCACTTGCACCGACACCTTTGAAGATCCCAGAACATGAAAGTGGTTGGAAGACACTGATAAAACATGTGGCATCAAGCTAATGGCTCTGCAGACACAACATCTTTGTATTTGTCATCTTGTGATGAAGAAATTATTGACAATTTTGTCATTTATTTGACATCTAAAAGGGGCTCTAGATTGATTAATTTTAGTTATCTTTCAAAAACTAAGCAAGCTCGAGGATCATTTCTATTCACTATGTTGTTTCTTGTGACAATAAAACACTAGGAACACGATGCAACATCCTGTTTCACTTCAAACTTCTTTAGAGCACCTCCCACCCATTTCCCTCTTTGTCTCTAATGGTTTAATGGGTTCCATCTCTTGTGCTTCATCGGAATACCCTAAGAGAAATTCACATTCTCAAGTTGTTGCTTGAGACGGTTCATTTTTTATTATGGGGGAAGAAGAAATTTATGAAACCTTGAACCATAATTTTTATTTCATATAATTTTTCTTTTGTCAGAATATTTATCAACATTCATTATATTTCCAAACACTTCGACTTTTTTAATTAAATAGTCGCATCTGTAAGTAGTTTATTAGAATTCCAAAACTTAGCTTTTAACAGGAATGTGATTATTGAAAATTCCCTATTGCACTGAGCAGTGTTAGAAAGGAATCAAAAAGATTTTGGTTAAATAATTGAAGTAATCTATCCATTATTTTTGTGCAATGTTTTCCATAACAACGATTTATCAAACCACGTGCAGAGCTTACACATTTGGTTATCCAGGTTTCATATATTATTGCTTGAATATTGCACGTTCTTAGACATTTATCTTTCTAAGTTAATGTTTCCTCTTATAATAACAAATATGCGTTAGGATTTTAAGATGGAAAATTAATTCCTCAATAAATGATAATTATGAAACACTAGGAAATTCTTCTTTGGGTGGGTTGGGGGGTGGGGGTGGAATGGTGAATGTATGGTAACGTGCAGTTTTTGAGCAAAATTATGCACAATTTGACATGCATTGTATGAAAAAAAATTGGCATCAGAGGATGTACTTTCTAATTAGTCTGCTACAACATCATGCTCATTAAAAATTTGATTACTCAAAGTTTTTAGCTTTTTGATCTTACATTGTCTTGGTGTTCCACCTGAAGAGCTAGAAGATTGAGATGATCCTTGGGACACCAAGGTTAGTTGAATTACAGCCACACAGCTAAGAGTGGCTACAATGAGATCTTATATACTATCTTTCGGCATTCGACCTTTTAATCCGGCGAAAGTGTTGTCACCATGGACTTTCACTTGCACCGACACCTTTGAAGCTCCCAGAACATGAATGTGGTTGGATGACACTGATAAAACATGTGGCATCAAGCTAATGGCTCTGCAGACACAACATCTTTGTATTTGTCATCTTGTGATGAAGCGATTATTGGCAATTTTACCATTTATTTAACATCTAGCAGGGGCTCTAGATTTTTCCTTTGTCAGAATATTTATCAACATTCATTAAATTTCAAAACAATTAGGTTGTTATAATTTTATAGTTGCTTTTGTAAGCAGTTTGTTAGAATTAGTAAACTTAGCTTTAAACAGGAATGTGATTATTCAAAATTCCCTATTGCACTGAGTAGTGTTAGAAAGGAATCAAAAGATTTTGGTTAAATAATTGAAGTAATTTATCCATTATTTTTGTTCAATGTTTTCCATAAAATCGATTTATCAAATCACGTGCAGAGCTTTCACATTTGGTTATCCAGGTTTCATATATTATTGCTTGAATACTGCACGTTCTTAGACATTTGTCATTCTAAGTTAATTTTTCCTCTTATAATAACAAATATGCATTAGGATTTTAAGATTAAAAATTAATTCCTCAATAAATGATAAATTATGAAACGCTAGGAAATTCTTCTTGGGGTGGGTAGGGGGGTGGGGGAGGAATGGTGAATGTATGGTAACGTGCAGTTTTTGTGCAAAATTATGCACAATTTAACGTGCATTGTATGAGAAAAATTGGCATCAGAGGATGTACTTTCTGATTATTGGGCTACATCATCATTCTCATTAAAAATTTGATTACTTAAAGATTTTAGCTTCTTGGTCTTACATTGTCTTGATGTTCCACCCGAAGAGCTAGAAGATTGAGATGATCCTTGGGAGACCAAGGTTAGTTGAATTACAGCCACACAGCTAAGAGTAGCTACAGTGAGATCTTATATACTATCTTTCGGCATTCGACCTTTTAATCCGGCGAAAGTGTTGTCACCATTGACTTCCACTTGCACCGACACCTTTGAAGCTCCCAGAACATGAATGTGGTTGGATGACACTGATAAAACATGTGGCATCAAGCAAATGGCTCTACAGACACAACATCTTTGTATTTGTCATCTTAAGATGAAGAAATTATTGACAATTTTGTCATTTATTTAACCTCTAGGAAGGGCTCTAGATTGAGTCATTTTAGTAATCTTTCAAAAACTAAGCAACCTCGAGGATCATCCCTTTTCACTATGTTGTTTCTTGTGACAATAAAACTCCAGGACCAAAATGCAGCTTCCTGTTTCACTTCAAACTTCTTAAGAGCACCTCCAACCCATTTCCCTCTTTGTCTATAATGGTTTGATGGGTTCCATCTCTTGTGCTTTATCGGAACACCATAAGAGAAATTCACATTCTCAAGTTGTTGCTTGAGAGGGTTCATTTTTCGTTATGGGGGATGAAGAAAATTATTAAACCTTGAACCATAATTATTATTTGATATAATTTTTCTTTTGTCAGAATATTTATCAACATTCATTAAATTTCAAAATAATTAGACTGTTTTAATTATATAGTCGCTTTTGTAAGTAGTTTATTAGATTAACTTAGCTTTGAACAGGAATGTGATTATTGAAAATTCCCTATTGCACTGAGCAGTGTCAGAAAGGAATCAAAACGAATTTTGTTAAATAATTGAAGTATTTTATTAATTATTTTTGTTCAATGTTATCCATAACATCGATTTATCAAACCAAGTGAAGAACTTAAACATTTGGTTATCCAGGTTTCATATATTATTGCTTGAATACTGTACGTTCTTAGACATTTGTCTTTCAAAGTTAATTTTTCCTCTTATAATAACAAATATGCATTAGGATTTTAAGATTAAAATAATTCCTCAATAAATGATAAATTATGAAACACTAGGAAATTCTTTTTGGGGTGGGTAGGGGGGTGGGAGAGGAATGGTGAATGTATAGTAACGTGCAGTTTTTGAGTAAAATTAGGCACAATTTAACGTGAATAGTATGAGAAAAATTTGCATCAGAGGATGTACTTTCTGATTATTCTTCTACATCAACATGCTCATTAAAAATTTTACTACTCAAAGTTTTTAGCTTCTTTGTCTTACAATGTCTTGATGTTTCCCCCGAAGAGGTAGAAGATTGAGATGATCCTTGGGAGACTAAGGTTAGTTGGATTACAGCCATGCAGCTAAGGGTAGCTAAATTGAGATCTTATATACTGTCTTTTGGCATTAGACCTTTTAATCCGGCGAAAGTGTTGTTAACTTGGACTTTCACTTGCACTGACACCTTTGAGGTTCCCAGAACATGAAAGTGGTTGGATGACACTGATAAAACCTATGGCATAAAGCAAATGGCTATGTAGAAACAACATCATTGTATTTGTCATCTTGTGATGAAGAAAATACTGACAATGTTGTCATTTGTTTAACATCTAGGAAGGGCTCTAGATTGAGAAACTTTTGTTATCTTTTAAAAACAAAGCAACCTCGAGAACATCTCTATTCACTATGTTGTTTCTTGTGACAATAAAACTCTAAGAACACGATGAAGAATCCTGTTTCACTTCAAACTCCTTAAAAGCACCTCCCACCCATTTCCCTCTTTGTCTCTAATGGTTTAATGGGTTCCAACTCTTGTGCTTTATCGGAACACCATAAGACAAATTCACATTCTCAAGTTGTTGCTTCAGAGGGTTCATTTTTCATTATGGAGGAGGAAGAAAATTATAAAACCTTGAACCATTATTATTATTTCATATAATTTTTCTTTAGTTAGAATATTTATCAACATTCATTACATTTCAAAAAAAATTGGAATGTTTTAATTATATAGCCACTTCTGTAAGTAGTTTATTAGAATTAGTAAACTATGCTTTGAACAGGATTGTGATTATTGAAAATTCCCTATTGCACTGAGCAGTGTTAGAAAGGAATCAAAAAGATTTTGGTTAAATAATTGAAGTAATTTATCCATTATTTTTGTGCATTGTTTTCCATAACATGGATTTGTCAAACCACGTGCAGAGCTTACCCATTTGGTTATCCAGGTTTAATAAATTATTGCTTGAATACTGCACGTTCTTAGACATTTGTCTTTCTAAGTTAATTTTTCCTCTTATAATAACAAATATGCATTATGATTTTAAGATGAAAAATTAATTCCTTAATGAATGATAAATTATGAAACACTAGGCAATTATTTTTGGGGTGGGTAGAGGGTGGGGTGGAATGGTGAATTTATAGTAACGTGCAGTTTTTGAGCAAAATTAGGCAAAATTTAACGTACATTTTATGAGAAAAAATTGCATCAGAGGATGTACTTTCTGATTATTCGGCTACATCAACGTGCTCATTAAAAATTTGATTACTCATAGTTTTTAGCTTCTTTGTCTTACCTTGTCTTGATGTTCCACCCGAAGAGCTAGAAGATTAAGATGATCCTTGGACGACCAAGGTTAGTTGAATTACAGCCACACAGCTAAGAGTAGCTACAGTGAGATCTTATATACTATCTTTCAGCATTTGATTTTTTAATCTGGGGCTAGTATTGTTACCTTGGACTTTCACCTGCACAGACACATTTGAAGTTCCCATAACTTGAAAGTAGTTGGGTGACACTGATAAAACATGTGGCATCAAGCTAATGGCTCTGCAGACACAACATCTTTGTATTTGTCATCTTGTGATGAAGAAATTATTGACAATTTTGTCATATTTTTTTAAAATCTAGGAAGGGCACTAGATTGAGTAATTTTAGTTATCCTTCAAAAACTACGCTCCCTCGAGGTTCATCTCTATTCACTATGTTGTTTCTTGTGACAATAAAACTCTAGGAACGTGATGAAGCATCATGTTTCACTTCAAACTTCTTAAGAGCACCTCCCACCCATTTCCCTCTTTGTCTCCAATGGTTTAATGGGTTCCATCTCTTGTGCTTTATCGGAACACCATAAGAGAAATTCACATTCTCAAGTTGTTGCTTGAGAGGGTTCATTTTTCATTATAGGGGATGAAGAAAATTATGAAACCTTGAACCATAATTATTATTTGATATAAATTTTCTTTTGTCAGAATATTTATCAACATTCATTAAATTTAAAAACAATTAGACTGTTTTAATTATATAGTCGCTTCTGTGAGAAGTTTATTAGAATTAGTAAACTTTGCTTTGAACAGGAATGTGATTATTGAAAATTCCCTATTGCACTGAGCAGTCTTAGAAAGGAATCAAAAACATTTTGGTTAAATAATTGAGGAAATTTATCCATTATTTTTGTTCAATGTTTTCCATAAAATATATTTATCAAACCACGTGCAGAGCTTACACATTTGGTTATCCAGGTTTCATATATTATTGCTTGAATACTGTACGTTCTTAGACATTTGTCTTTCCAAGTTAATTTTTCCTCTTATAATAACAAATATGCATTAGGATTTTAAGATTAAAAATTAATTCCTCAATAAATTATAAATTATGAAACACTAGGAAATTCTTTTTGGGGTGGGTGGGGGGTGGGGGTGGAAAGGTGAATGTATAGTAATGTGCAGTTTTTAGCAAAATTAGGCAATAATTTTTGTGCACTGAATGACAAAAATTGGCATCGGAGGATGTACTTTCTTATTATTCTGCTACATCATCATGCTCATTAAAAATTTGATTACTAAAAGTGTTTAGCTTCTCGGTCTTACATTGTCTTGATGTTCACCCGAAGAGCTAGAAGATTGAGATGATCCTGGGGAGACCAAGTTTAGTTGAATTATAGCCACACAACTAAGACTAGCTACAGTGAGATCTTATATACTATCTTTTGGCATTGGACCTTTTAATCTGGCGAAAGTGTTGGTACCTTGGACTTTCACTTGCACCTACTCCTTTGAAGTTCCCAGAACTTGAAAGTTGTTGGATGTCACTGATAAACCATGTGGCATCAAGCTAATGGCTCTGCAGACACAACATCTTTGTCTTTGTCTTCTTGTAATGAAGAAATTATTGACAATTTTATCATTTATTTAACATCTAGGAAGGGCTCTAGATTGAGTAATTGTAGTTATCTTTCCAAAAATGGGCAAACTCGGGGATCATCTCTATTCACTATATTGTTTCTTGTGACAATAAAACTCTAGGAACACGATGAAGCATCCTGTTTCACTTCAAGCTTCTTAAGAACACCTCCCACCCATTTCCCTGTTTATCTGTAATGGTTTAATGGGTTCCATCTCTTGTGCTTCATTGGAACACCCTAAAAAAAATTCACATTCTCGAGTTGTTGCTTGAGAGGGTTCATCTTTCATTATGGGGGAAGAAGAAAGTTATGAAACCTTGAAATATAATTATTATTTCATATAATTTTTATTTATTTAGAATATTTATCAACATTCATTACATTTCAAAACAATTGGACTGTTTTAATTATATAGCCGCTTCTGTAAGTTGTTTATTAGAATAAATAAACTTAGCTTTGAACAGGATTGTGATTATTGAAAATTCCCTATTGCACTGAGCAGTGTTTGAAAGGAATCTAAATGATTTTTGTTAAATAATTGAAGTAATTTATCCTTTATTTTTGTGCAATATTTTCCATAACATGGATTCATCAAACCACGTGCAGAGCTTACACATTTGGTTATCCAAGTTTAATATATTATTGCTTGAATACTACACGTTCTTATACATTTGTCTTTCTAAGTTAATTTTTCCTCTTATAATAACAAATATGCATTGTGATTTTAAGATTAAAAATTAATTCCTCAATAAATGATAAATTATGAAACACTAGGCAATTCATTTTGGGGTGGGTAGAGGGTGGGGTGGAATGGGGAATGTATAGTAACATGCAGTTTTTGAGCAAAATTAGGCAAAATTTAACGTACAGTGTATGAGAAAAATTTGCATCAAAGGATGTACTTTCTCATTATTCGGCTACATCAACATGCTCATTAAAAATATGATTTCTCATTGTTTTTAGCTTCTTTTTCTTACATTGTCTTGATGTTCCACCCAAAGAGCTAGAAGATTGAGATGATTTCGGAAGATCAAGGTTAGTTGAATTACAACCACAACTAAGAGTAGCTATAGTGAGATCTTATAAACATTCATTAATTATCAAAACAATTACAATGTTTTAATTATATAGTCGCTTTTGTATGCAGTTTATTAGAATTTGTAAACTTAGTTTTGAAAAGGAATGTGATTATTGAAAATTCCCTATTGCACTGAGCAGTGTTAGATAGGAATCAAAAAGACTTTGGTTAAAAATTTAATTAATTTATCCATTATTTTTGTTCAATGTTTTCCATAACATCGATTTATCAAACCACATGCAGAGCTTACACATTTGGTTATCATGGTTTCATATATTATTGCTGGAATACTGTACGTTCTTAGACATTTCTCTTTCTAAGTTAATTTTTCATCTTATAATAACAAACATGCATTAGGATTGTTAGATTAAAAATTAATTCCTCAATAAATTATAAATTATGAAACACTAGGAAATTCTTTTTGGGGTGGGTAGGGGGGTAGGGGTGGAATGGTGATTGTATAGTAACGTGCACTTTTTGAGAAAAATTAGGCACAATTTAACGTGCATTGTATGAGAAAATTTGGCGTCAGAGGATGTACTCTTTTATTACTCTACTACATCAACATGCTCATTAAAAATTTGATTACTCAAAGTTTTTAGCTTCTTGATCTTACATTGTCTTGATGTTCCACCCGAAGAGCTAGAAGATTGAGATGAACCTTGGGAGACAAAGATTAGTTGAATTAAAGCCACACAGCTAAGAGTAGCTAAAGAGAGATCATATATACTATCTTTCGGCATTGGACCTTTTAATCTGCCGAAAGTGTTGTTACCTTGGAATTTCACTTGCACTGACACCTTTGAACTTCCCAAAACATGAAAGTGGTTGGATGACACTGATAAAACATGTGGCATAAAGCTAATGGCTCTGCAGACACAGCATCTTTGTCTTTGTCATCATGTGATGAAAAATTATTGACAGTGTTGTCATTTATTTACCATCTAGGAAGGGCTCTAGATTGAGTACTTTTAGTTATCTTTCAAAAACTAAGCATACTCGAGGATCATCTCTATTCACAATGCTGTTTCTTGTGACAATAAAACTCTAGGAACACGATGTAGCATCATGTTTCACTTCAAACTTCTTAAGAGCACCTACCACCCATTTCCTTGTTTGTCTCTAATGGTTTAATGGGTTCCATCTCTTGTGCTTCATTGGAACACCCTAAGAGAAATTCACATTCTCAAGTTATTGCTTGAGAGGGTTCATCTTTCATTGTGGGGGATGAAGAAAATTATGAAACCTTGTACCATAATTATTGTTTATATAATTTTTCTTTTGTTAGAATATTTATCAACATTCATTACATTTCAAAACGATTAGTCTATTTTAATTATATAGCTGCTTCTGTAAGTAGTTTATTAGAATTTGTAAACTTAGCTTTGAACACGAATGTGATTATTGAAAATTCCCTATTGCAATGAGCAGTGTTAGAAGGGAATCAAAAAGATTTTGGTTAAATAATTGAAGTAATTTATCCATTATTTTTGTGCAATGTTTTCCATAACATCGATTTATCAAACCACGTGCAAAGCTTACACATTTGTTTATCCAGGTTTCATATATTATTGCTTGAATATTGTACGTTCTTAGACATTTCTCTTTCTAAGTTAATTTTTCTTTTTATAATAACATATATGCATTAGGATTTTAACATTAAAAATTAATTCCTCAATAAATGACAAATTATGAAACACTAGGGAATTCTTTTTGGGGTGGGTAAGGGGATGGGGGTGGAATGGTGAATGTATAGTAACGTACAATTTTTGAGAAAAATTTGGCACAATTTAACGTGCATTGGGTGAGAAAAATTAGCATAAGATGATGTACTTTCTGATTATTCTGCTACATCAACATGCTCATTAAAAATTTGATTACTCAAAGTTTTTAGCTTCTTGATCTTACATTGTCTTGATGTTCCACCCGAAGAGCTAGAAGATTGAGATGATCCTTGGGAGACCAAGGTCAGTTGAATTATAGCCACACAGCTAAGAGTAGCTAAAGTGAGATCTTATATACTATCTTTCAGCATTAGACCTTTTAATCTGCCGAAAGTGTTGTTACCTTGGAATTTCACTTGCACTGACACCTTTGAAGTTCCCAAAACATGAAAGTGGTTGGATGACACTGATAAAACATGTGGCATAAAGCTAATGGCTCTGCAGACACAACATCTTTGTCTTTGTTATCATGTGATGAAAAATTATTGATAGTGTTGTCATTTATTTACCATCTAGGAAGGGCTCTAGATTGAGTACTTTTAGTTATCTTTCAAAAACTAAGCATACTCGAGGATCATCTCTATTCACAATGTTGTTTCTTGTGACAATAAAACTCTAGGAACACGATTTAGAATCATGTTTCACTTCAGAATTCTTAAGAGCACCTACCACCCATTTCCCTCTTTGTCTCTAATGGTTTAATGGGTTCCATCTCTTGTGCTTCATTGGAACAACCTAAGTGAAATTCACATTCTCAAGTTATTGCTTGAGAGGGTTCATCTTTCGTTTTGGGGGATGAAGAAAATTATGAAACCTTGAACCATAATTATTATTTATATAATTTTTCTTTTGTTAGAATATTTATCAACATTCATTACATTTCAAAACAATTAGACTGTTTTAATTATATAGCTGCTTCTGTAAGTAGTTTATTAGAATTTGTAAACTTAGTATTGAACAGGAATCTGATTATTGAAAATTCCCTATTGCACTGAGCAGTGTTAGAAAGGAATCAAAAAGATTTTGGTTAAATAATTGAAGTAATTTATCCATTATTTTTGTGCAATGTTTGCCATAACATCAATTTATCAAACCATGTGCAAAGCTTACACATTTGTTTATCCAGGTTTCATATATTATTGCTTGAATAATGTAAGTTCTTTGACATTTGTCTTTCTAAGTTAATTTTTCTTCTCATAATAACATATATGCATTAGGATTTTAACATTAAAAATTAATTCCTCAATAAATGACAAATTATGAAACAATAGGGAATTCTTTTCAGGGTGGGTAAGGGGTTGGGGGTGGAATGGTGAATGTCTAGTATCATGTAGTTTTTGGGAAAAATTAGGCACAATTTAACGTGCATTTTGTGAGAAAAATTGGCATCAGAAGATGTAGTTTCTGATTATTCCGATACATTAAAATGCTCATTAAAAATTTGATCACTCAAAGTTTTTAGCTTCTTTGTCTTACATTGTCTTGATGTTTCACCCGAAGAGCTAGAAGATTGAGATGATCCTTGGGAGACCAAGGTTCGTTGAATTACAGCCACACAGCTAAGAGTAGCTACAGTGAGATCTTATATACAATCTTTCGGCATTGGACCTTTTAATCCGGCGAAAGTGTTGTTACCTTGGACATTCACTTGCACCGACACCTTTAAAGCTCCCAGAAATTGAAAGTGGTTGGATGACACTGATAAAACATGTGGCATCAAGCTAATGGCTTTGCAGACCCAACATCTTTGTATTTGTCATCTTGTGATAGAGAAATTTTTTACAATGTTGCCTTTTATTTAACATCTAGGAAGGGCTCTACATTGAGTAATTTTAGTTATCTTTCAAAAACTAAGCAAGATCGAGGATCATCTCTTTTCACTATGTTGTTTCTTGTGACAACAAAACTCTAGGAACACCATGCAGCATCCCGTTACACTTCAAACTTCTTAAGAGAACCTCCCACCCATTTCCCTCTTAGTCTCTAATGGTTTAATGGGTCCCATCTCTTGTGCGTCATCGGGACACCCAAAGAGAAATTCACATTCTGAAGTTGTTGCTTGAGAGGATTCATTTTCATTTTGGGGGATGAAGAAAATTATGAAACCTTGAACCATAATTATTATTTATGTAAATTTTCTTTTGTTAGAATATTTATCAACATTCATTACATTTCAAAACAATTAGACTATTTTAATTATATAGCCGCTTCTGTAAGTAGTTTATTAGAATTTGTAAACTTAGCATTGAATAGGAATGTGATTATTGAAAATTCCCTATTGCATTGAGCAGTGTAAGAAAGGAATCAAAAAGATTTTGGTTAAATAATTGAAGTAATTTATCCATTATTTTTGTGCAATGTTTTCCATAACATCGATTTATCAAACCACGTGCAGAGCATACACATTTAGTTATCCAGGTTTCATATATTATTGCTTGAGTACTGTACGTTCTTAGACATTTGTCTTTCTAAGTTAATTTTTCTTCTTATAATAACAAATATGCATTAGGATTTTAGCATTAAAAATTAATTCCTTAATAAATGACAAATTATGAAACACTAGGGAATTCTTTTTGGGGTGGGTAAGGGGGTGGGGTGGAATGGTGAATGTATAGTATCATGTAGTTTTTGAGAAAAATTAGGCACAATTTGACGTGCATTTTGTGAGAAACATTGGCATCAGAAGATGTAGTTTCTGATTATTCCGATACATCAAAATGCTCATTAAAAATTTGATTACTCAAAGTTTTTAGCTTCTTTGTCTTACATTGTCTTGATGTTCCACCCGAAGAGCTAGAAGATTGAGATGATCCTTGGGAGACCAAGGTTCGTTGAATTACATCCACACAGCTAAGAGTAGCTACAGTGAGATCTTATATACAATCTTTCGGCATTGGACCTTTTAATCCGGCGAAAGTGTTGTTACCATGGACATTCACTTGCACCGACACCTATCAAGCTCCCAGAACTTGAAAGAGGTTGGATGACACTGATAAAACATGTGGCATCAAGCTAATGGCTCTGCAGACCCAGCATCTTTGTATTTGTCATCTTGTGATAGAGAAATTTTTTACAATGTTGTCTTTTATTTAACATCTAGGAAGGGCTCTACATTGAGTAATTTTAGTTATCTTTCAAAAACTAAGCAAGATCAAGGATCATCTCTATTCACTATGTTGTTTCTTGTGACAGCAAAACTCTAGGAGCACCATGCAGCATCCTGTTTCACTTCAAACTTCCTAAGAGAACCTCCCACCCATTTCCCTCTTAGTCTCTAATGGTTTCATAGGTCCCATCTCTTGTGCGTCATCGGGACACCCTAAGAGAAATTCACATTCTGAAGTTGTTGCTTGGAAGGATTCATTTTCATAGTGGGGGATGAAGAAAATTATGAAACCTTGAACCATAATTATTATTTATATAATTTTTCTTTTGTTAGAATATTTATCAACATTTTACATTTCAAAACAATTAGACTATTTTAATTATATAGCCACTTCTGTAAGTAGTTTATTAGAATTCGAAACCTTAGCTTTGAACAGGAATGTGATTATTGAAAATTCCCTATTGCACTAAGCAGTGTTAGAAAGGAATCAAAAAGATTTTGGTTAAATAATTGAAGTAATTTATCCATTATTTTTGTGCAATGTTTGCAATAACATCGATTTATCAAACCACGTGCAGTGCTTACACATTTGGTTATCCAGGATTCATATGTTATTGCTTGAATACTGCACGTTCTTAGACATTTGTCTTTCTAAGTTAATTTTTCCTCTTATAATAACAAATATGCATTAGGATTTTAAGATTAAAAATTAATTCCTCAATAAATGATAAACTATGAAACACTAGGAAATTCTTTTTGGGGTGGGTGAGGGAGGGGGGTTGGGGTGGAATGGCGAATGTATAGTAACGTGCAGATTTTGAGAAACATTATGCACAATTAAACGTGCAGTGTATGAGAAAAATTTCCATCAGAGAATGTACTTTCTGGTTATTCTGCTACATAAAAATGCTCATTAAAATTTTGATTATTCAATGTTTTTAGCTTCTTGGTCTTACATTGTCTTGATGTTCCACCCGGAGAGCTAGAAGATTGAGATGATCTTTGGGAGACCAACGTTAGTTGAATTACAGCCACACAGCTAAGAGTAGCTACAGTTAGATCTTATATACTATCTTTCGGCATTGGACCTTTTATTCCTGCGAAAGTGTTGTTACCATGGACATTCACTTGGACCGAAACCTTTGAAACTCCCAGAACTTGAAAATGGTTGGATGACTCTTGTAAAACATGTGGCATCAAGTTAATGGCTCTGCAAACACAACATCTTTGTATTTGTCATCTTGTGATGAACAAATTATTGACAATGTTGTCCTTTATTCAACATTTAGGAATGGCTCTAGATTGAGTAATTTTAGTTATCTTTCAAACACTAAGAAAGCTCGAGGATCATCTCTATTCACTATGTTGTTTCTTGTGACAATAAAACTCCAGGAACACGATGCAGCATCCTGTTTCACTTCAAACTTCTTAAGAGCACCTCCAACCCATTTCCCTCGTTGTCTATAATGGTTTGATGGGTTCCATGTCTTGTGCTTCATTGGAACACCCTTAGAGAAATTGACATTTTGAAGTTGTTGCTAAGAGGATTCATTTTCATTGTGGGGGAAGGAGAAAATTATGAAACCTTGAACCATAATTATTATTTCATATAATTATTCTTTTGTCAGTATATTTATCAACATGCATTACATTTCAAAACAATTAGACTGTTTTAATTATATAGCCGCTTCTGTAAGTAGTTTATTAGAATTAGTAAACTTAGCTTTGCACATGAATGTGATTATTGAAAATTCCCTATTGCACTGAGCAGTGGTAGAAAGGAATCAAAAAGATTTTGGTTAAATAATTAATGTAATTTATCCATTTGTTTGTGCAATGTTTGCCATAGCATTGATTTATTAAACTACGTGCAGAGCTTACACATTTGGTTATCCATGTTTCATATATTATTGCTTGAATACCACCCGTTCTGAGACATTTGTCTTTCTAGGTTAATTTTTCCTCTTATAATAACAAATATGCATTAGAATTTTAAGATTAAAAATTAATTCCTCAATTAACGATAAATTATGAAACACAAGGAAATTGTTTTTGGGGTGGGTAGTGGCGGTGGGGGTGGAATGGTGAATGTATAGTAATGTGCAGTTTTGAGCAAAATTAGGCCCAATTTCACGTGCATTTTATGAGAATAACAGGCATCAAAAGATGTACATTTTATTATTTTGCTACATCAACATGTTCATTAAAAATTTGATTACTCAAAGTTTTTAGCTTCTTGGTATTATATTGTCTTGATGTTCAACCCAAAGAGCTGGAAGATTGAGATGATCCTTAGGAGACCAAGGTTAGTGGAATTACAGCCACACAACTAAGAGTAGCTAAAGTGTGATCTTATGTACTATCTTTCGACATTGGACCTTTTAATCTGGTGAAAATGTTGTTATACCTTGGACTTTCACTTGCACCAATACCTTCGAAGCTCCTAGAACTTGAAAGTAGTTGGATCGTAGTGATAAAATATGTGGCATCAAGCTAATGGCTCTGCAGACACAATATCTTTGTATTTGTCATCTTGTGATGAAGAAATTACTGACATTGTTTTTATTTATTTAACATCTAGGAATGGCTCTAGATTGAGTAATTTTAGTTATCTTTCAAAAACTAGGAAAGCTCGAGGATCATCTCTATTCACTATGTTCTTTCTTGTGACAATAAAACTCTAGGAACACGATGCAGCATTCTGTTTCACTTCAAACTTATTAAGAGCACCTCCCACCCATTTCCCTCTTTGTCTCTAATGGTTTAATGGTTTCCATCTCTTTTGCTTCATTAGAACACCATTAGAGAAATTCACATTCTGAAGTTTTTGCTTTAGAGGATTCATTTTCATTATGGGGGAAGGAGAAAATTATGAAACCTTGATCCATAATTATTATTTCATATAATTTTTTTTGTCAGAATAATTATCAACATTTATTACATTTCAAAAAATTAGATTGTTTTAATTATATAGCCGCTTCTGTAAGTAGTTTATTAGAATTAGTAAACTTAGCTTTGAACAGGAATGTGATTATTGAAAATTCCCTATTGCACTGAGCAGTGTTAGAAAGTAATCAAAAAGATTTTGGTTATATAATTAATGTAGTTTATCCATTATTTTTGTGCAATGTTTGCCATAACATCGATTAATCAAACCACGTGTAGAGCTTACACATTTGGTTATCCAGGTTTCATATATTATTGATTGAATACCGCACATTCTTAGACATTTGTCTTTCTAAGTTAATTTTTCCTCTTGTAATAACAAATATTCATTAGGATTTTAAGATTAAGTTAATTCCTCAATAAATGATAAGTTATGAAACACTAGGAAATTGTCTTTGGGGTGGGTGGTGGGGGTGGAATGGTGAATGTATAGTGACGTGCAGTTTTTTAGCAAAATTAGGCACAATTTTACGTGCATTGTATGAGAAGAAATGGCATCAGAGGATGTACTTTCTGATTATTCTGCTACATCAACATGTTCATTAAAAATTTGATTACTCAAAGTTTTCAGCTTCATGGTATTACATTGTCTTGATGTTCAACCCAAAGAGCTGGAAGATTGAGATGATCCTTGGGAGACCAAGGTTAGTTGAATTATAGCCACACAACTAAGAGTAGCTAAAGTGAGATCTTATATGTTATCTTTTGGCATTGAACCTTTTAATCCGGCAAAACTGTTGTTACCTTGGACTTTCACTTCCACCGACACCTTTAAAGCTCCTAGAACTTGAAAGTGGTTGGATGGCAGTGATAAAATATGTGGCATCAAGCTAATGGCTCTGTAGACACAACATCTTTGTATTTGTCATCTTAAGATGGAGAAATTATTGACAATATTGTCATTTATCTAACATCTAGGAAGTTCTCTAGATTGAGTAATTTTAGTTATCTTTCAAAAACTAAGCAAGCTCGAGGATCATATCTATTCACTATGTTGTTTCTTATGACAATAAAACTCTAGGAAAACGATGCAGCATTCTGTTTCACTTCAAACTTCTTAAGAGCACCTCCCACCCATTTCTCTCTTTGTCTCTAATGGTTTAATGGGTTCCATCTCTTGTGCTTCATTAGAACACCCTTAGAGAAATTCACATTCTGAAGTTGTTGCTTTAGAGGATTCATTTTCATTATGGGGGAAGGAGAAAATTATGACACCTTGATCCATAATTATTATTTCATATTATTTTTTTGTCAGAATATTTATCAACATTTATTGCATTTCAAAACAATTAGTTTGTTTTAATCGTATATACGCTTCTGTAAGTAGTTTATTAGAATTAGTAAACTTATCTTTGAACAGGAATGTGATTATTGAAAATTCGCTATTGCACTGAGCAGTGTTAGAAAGTAATCAAAAAGATTTTGGTTATATAATTAATGTAATTTATCGATTATTTTTGTGCAATGTTTGCCATAACATCGATTAATCAAACCACGTGCAGAGCTTACACATTTGGTTATCCAGGTTTCATATATTATTGATTGAATACCGCACATTCTTAGACATTTGTCTTTCTAAGTTAATTTTTCCTCTTGTAATAACAAATATTCATTAGGATTTTAAGATTAAGTTAATTCCTCAATAAATGATAAGTTATGAAACACTAGGAAATTGTCTTTGGGGTGGGTGGTGGGGGTGGAATGGTGAATGTATAGTGACGTGCAGTTTTTTAGCAAAATTAGGCACAATTTTACGTGCATTGTATGAGAAGAAATGGCATCAGAGGATGTACTTTCTGATTATTCTGCTACATCAACATGTTCATTAAAAATTTGATTACTCAAAGTTTTCAGCTTCATGGTATTACATTGTCTTGATGTTCAACCCAAAGAGCTGGAAGATTGAGATGATCCTTGGGAGACCAAGGTTAGTTGAATTATAGCCACACAACTAAGAGTAGCTAAAGTGAGATCTTATATGTTATCTTTTGGCATTGAACCTTTTAATCCGGCAAAACTGTTGTTACCTTGGACTTTCACTTCCACCGACACCTTTAAAGCTCCTAGAACTTGAAAGTGGTTGGATGGCAGTGATAAAATATGTGGCATCAAGCTAATGGCTCTGTAGACACAACATCTTTGTATTTGTCACCTTAAGATGGAGAAATTATTGACAATATTGTCATTTATCTAACATCTAGGAAGTTCTCTAGATTGAGTAATTTTAGTTATCTTTCAAAAACTAAGCAAGCTCGAGGATCATATCTATTCACTATGTTGTTTCTTATGACAATAAAACTCTAGGAAAACGATGCAGCATTCTGTTTCACTTCAAACTTCTTAAGAGCACCTCCCACCCATTTCTCTCTTTGTCTCTAATGGTTTAATGGGTTCCATCTCTTGTGCTTCATTAGAACACCCTTAGAGAAATTCACATTCTGAAGTTGTTGCTTTAGAGGATTCATTTTCATTATGGGGGAAGGAGAAAATTATGACACCTTGATCCATAATTATTATTTCATATTATTTTTTTGTCAGAATATTTATCAACATTTATTGCATTTCAAAACAATTAGTTTGTTTTAATCGTATATACGCTTCTGTAAGTAGTTTATTAGAATTAGTAAACTTATCTTTGAACAGGAATGTGATTATTGAAAATTCGCTATTGCACTGAGCAGTGTTAGAAAGTAATCAAAAAGATTTTGGTTATATAATTAATGTAATTTATCGATTATTTTTGTGCAATGTTTGCCATAACATCGATTAATCAAACCACGTGCAGAGCTTACACATTTGGTTATCCAGGTTTCATATATTATTGATTGAATACCGCACATTCTTAGACATTTGTCTTTCTAAGTTAATTTTTCCTCTTGTAATAACAAATATTCATTAGGATTTTAAGATTAAGTTAATTCCTCAATAAATGATAAGTTATGAAACACTAGGAAATTGTCTTTGGGGTGGGTGGTGGGGGTGGAATGGTGAATGTATAGTGACGTGCAGTTTTTTAGCAAAATTAGGCACAATTTTACGTGCATTGTATGAGAAGAAATGGCATCAGAGGATGTACTTTCTGATTATTCTGCTACATCAACATGTTCATTAAAAATTTGATTACTCAAAGTTTTCAGCTTCATGGTATTACATTGTCTTGATGTTCAACCCAAAGAGCTGGAAGATTGAGATGATCCTTGGGAGACCAAGGTTAGTTGAATTATAGCCACACAACTAAGAGTAGCTAAAGTGAGATCTTATATGTTATCTTTTGGCATTGAACCTTTTAATCCGGCAAAACTGTTGTTACCTTGGACTTTCACTTCCACCGACACCTTTAAAGCTCCTAGAACTTGAAAGTGGTTGGATGGCAGTGATAAAATATGAGGCATCAAGCTAATGGCTCTGTAGAAACAACATCTTTGTATTTGTCACCTTAAGATGGAGAAATTATTGACAATATTGTCATTTATCTAACATCTAGGAAGTTCTCTAGATTGAGTAATTTTAGTTATCTTTCAAAAACTAAGCAAGCTCGAGGATCATATCTATTCACTATGTTGTTTCTTATGATAATAAAACTCTAGGAAAACGATGCAGCATTCTGTTTCACTTCAAACTTCTTAAGAGCACCTCCCACCCATTTCTCTCTTTGTCTCTAATGGTTTAATGGGTTCCATCTCTTGTGCTTCATTAGAACACCCTTAGAGAAATTCACATTCTGAAGTTGTTGCTTTAGAGGATTCATTTTCATTATGGGGGAAGGAGAAAATTATGACACCTTGATCCATAATTATTATTTCATATTATTTTTTTGTCAGAATATTTATCAACATTTATTGCATTTCAAAACAATTAGTTTGTTTTAATCGTATATACGCTTCTGTAAGTAGTTTATTAGAATTAGTAAACATATCTTTGAACAGGAATGTGATTATTGAAAATTCGCTATTGCACTGAGCAGTGTTAGAAAGTAATCAAAAAGATTTTGGTTATATAATTAATGTAATTTATCGATTATTTTTGTGCAATGTTTGCCATAACATCGATTAATCAAACCACGTGCAGAGCTTACACATTTGGTTATCCAGGTTTCATATATTATTGATTGAATACCGCACATTCTTAGACATTTGTCTTTCTAAGTTAATTTTTCCTCTTGTAATAACAAATATTCATTAGGATTTTAAGATTAAGTTAATTCCTCAATAAATGATAAGTTATGAAACACTAGGAAATTGTCTTTGGGGTGGGTGGTGGGGGTGGAATGGTGAATGTATAGTGACGTGCAGTTTTTTAGCAAAATTAGGCACAATTTTACGTGCATTGTATGAGAAAAAATGGCATCAGAGGATGTACTTTCTGATTATTCTGCTACATCAACATGTTCATTAAAAATTTGATTACTCAAAGTTTTCAGCTTCATGGTATTACATTGTCTTGATGTTCAACCCAAAGAGCTGGAAGATTGAGATGATCCTTGGGAGACCAAGGTTAGTTGAATTATAGCCACACAACTAAGAGTAGCTAAAGTGAGATCTTATATATTATCTTTTGGCATTGGACCTTTTAATCCGGCAAAACTGTTGTTACCTTGGACTTTCACTTCCACCGACACCTTTAAAGCTCCTAGAACTTGAAAGTGGTTGGATGGCAGGGATAAAATATGTGGCATCAAGCTAATGGCTCTGTAGACACAACATCTTTGTATTTGTCATCTTAAGATGGAGAAATTATTGACAATATTGTCATTTATCTAACATCTAGGAAGTTCTCTAGATTGAGTAATTTTAGTTATCTTTCAAAAACTAAGCAAGCTCGAGGATCATATCTATTCACTATGTTGTTTCTTACGACAATAAAACTCTAGGAAAACGATGCAGCATTATGTTTCACTTCAAACTTCTTAAGAGCACCTCCCACCCATTTCTCTCTTTGTCTCTAATGGTTTAATGGGTTCCATCTCTTGTGCTTCATTAGAACACCCATAGAGAAATTCACATTCTGAAGATGTTTCTTTAGAGAATTCATTTTCATTATGGGGGAAGGAGAAAATTATGACACCTTGATCCATAATTATTATTTCATATTATTTTTTTTTCAGAATATTTATCAACATTTATTACATTTCAAAACAATTAGTTTGTTTTAATCGTATATAAGCTTCTGTAAGTAGTTTATTAGAATTAGTAAACTTAGCTTTGAACAGGAATGTGATTATTGAAAATTCGCTATTGCACTGAGCAGTGTTAGAAAGTAATCAAAAAGATTTTGGTTATATAATTAATGTAATTTATCGATTATTTTTGTGCAATGTTTGCCATAACATCGATTAATCAAACCACGTGCAGAGCTTACACATTTGGTTATCCAGGTTTCATATATTATTGATTGAATACCGCACATTCTTAGACATTTGTCTTTCTAAGTTAATTTTTCCTCTTGTAATAACAAATATTCATTAGGATTTTAAGATTAAGTTAATTCCTCAATAAATGATAAGTTATGAAACACTAGGAAATTGTCTCTGGGGTGGGTGGTGGGGGTGGAATGGTGAATGTATAGTGACGTGCAGTTTTTTAGCAAAATTAGGCACAATTTTACGTGCATTGTATGAGAAAACATGGCATCAGAGGATGTACTTTCTGATTATTCTGCTACATCAACATGTTCATTAAAAATTTGATTACTCAAAGTTTTCAGCTTCACGGTATTACATTGTCTTGATGTTCAACCCAAAGAGCTGGAAGATTGAGATGATCCTTGGGAGACTAAGGTTAGTTGAATTATAGCCACACAACTAAGAGTAGCTAAAGTGAGATCTTATATATTATCTTTCGGCATTGGACCTTTTAATCCGGTGAAACTATTGTTACCTTGGACTTTCACTTCCACCGACACCTTTAAAGCTCCTAGAACTTGAAAGTGGTTGGATGGCAGTGATAAAATATGTGGCATCAAGCTAATGGCTCTGTAGACACAATATCTTTGTATTTGTCATCTTAAGATGGAGAAATTATTGACAAAATTGTCATTTATTTAACATCTAGGAAGTTCTCTAGATTGAGTAATTATAGTTATCTTTCAAAAACTAAGCAAGCTCGAGGATCATATCTATTCACTATGTTGTTTCTTATGGCAATAAAACTCTAGGAAAACGATGCAGCATTCTGTTTCACTTCAAACTTCTTAAGAGCACCTCCCACCCATTTCTCTCTTTGTCTCTAATGGTTTAATGGGTTCCATTTCTTGTGCTTCATTAGAACATCCTTAGAGAAATTCACATTCTGAAGTTGTTGCTTTAGAGGATTCATTTTCATTATGGGGGAAGGAGAAAATTATGACACCTTGATCCATAATTATTATTTCATATAATTTTTTTTGTCAGAATATTTATCAACATTCATTACATTTCAAAACAATTAGTTTGTTTTAATCGTATATACGCTTCTGTAAGTAGTTTATTAGAATTAGTAAACTTAGCTTTGAACAGGAATGTGATTATTGAAAATTCCCTATTGCATTGTGCAGTGTTAGAAAGGAATCAAAAATATTTTTGGTTAAATAATTTAAGTAATTTATTCATTATTTTGGTGCAATGTTTGCCATAATATGGATTTATCAAACCACGTGCAGCGCTTCCACATTTGGTTATCCAGGTTTCATATATTATTGCTCGAATAGTGCATGTTCTTAGAAATTTTTCTTTCTAAGTTAATATTTCCTCTTATAATAATAAATATGCATTTGTATTTTAAGATTAAAATTGAATTCCTCATTAAATGATAAATTTTTAAACACTATGAAATTCTTTTTGGGGTGGGTAAGGGGGTGGGGGTGGAATAGCGAATGTATAGTAACGTGTAGTTTTTGAGGAAAATTAGGGATAATTTAACGTGCATTGTATGAGGAAAAATTGGCATTAGAGGATGTACTTTGTTAATTATTATAATACATCAAAGTGCTCATTAAAGTTTTGATTACTCGAAGTTGTTAGCTTATTGGTCTGACGTTGTCTTGATGTTCCACCCGAAGAGCTAGAAGATTGAGATGATCCTTGGGAGACCAAGGTTAGTTGTATTACATCCTCACAGCTAAAAGCAGCTACGATGAGATCTTAGATACTATCTTTCGGCATAGGACCTTTTAATCTGGGGAAAGTGTTGTAACCTTGGACTATCATTTGCACCGTCACCTTTCAAACTCCTAGAACTTGAAAATGGTTGGATGACACAGATAAACATGTGGCATCATGCTAATGGCTCTGCAGACACAATATCTTTGTATTTGCAATCTTGTGATGAAGAAATTGTTGATAGTGTTGTCATTTATTTAACATCTAGGAAGGGCTCTAGATTGGGTACTTTTAATTATCTTTCAAAAACCTAGTAAGCTCGAGGATCATCTCTATTCACTATGTTGTTAATTGTAAAAATAAAACTCTAGGAACACGATGCAGCATCCTATTTCACTTCAAACTTCTTAAGAGCACCTCTCATCTGTCTCCCTCTTTGTCTCTAATCATTTCATGGGTGCCATCTCTTGTGCTTCATCGAACACCCTAAGAGAAATTCACATTCTCAAGTTGTTGCTTGAGAGGGTTCATTTTTCATTATGGGGGAAGGAGAAAATATGAAACCTTGAACCACAATTATTATTTCATATTATTTTTCTTTTGTTTGAATATTTATCAACATGCATTATATTTCAAAACAATTAATCTCTTTTAATTATATAGTCGCTTATGTAATTATTTTATTAGAATTAGTAAACTTAGCTTTGAACAGGATTGTGATAATTGAAAATTTCCTATTGCACTGAGCAGTGTTAGAAAGGAATCAAAATGATTTTGGTTAAATAATTGAAGTAATTTATCCATTATTTTGGTGCAATGTTTGCCATAACATCTATTTATCAAACCACGTGCAGAGCTTACACATTTGGTTATCCAGGTTTTATATATTATTGCTTGAATATTGCATGTTCTTAGACATTTGTCTTTCTAAGTTAATTTTTCCTCTTATAATCACAAATATGCATGAGGATTTTAAGATTATAAATTAATTCCTCAATAAATGATAAATTATGAAACACTAGGAAATTATTTTCACGGTGGGTAGGGGGGCTGGGGGTGGAATGATGAATGTATAGTAACGTGCAGGTTTTGAGCAAAATTAGGCATAATTTAACATGCATTGTATGAGAAAAATTGGCATCAGAGGATGTACTTTCAGATTTTTCTGCTACATCCAAATGCACATTAAAAATTTGATTACTCAAAGTTTTAGCTTCTTGGCCTTACATTGTCTTGATGTTCCATCCGAAGAGCTGGAAGATTGAGATGATCCTTGGGAGACCAAGGTTAGTTCAATTACAGCCTCACAGCTAAAAGCAGCTACAGTGAGATCTTATGTAATATCATTCGGCATTGAACCTTTTGATCCGGCAAAACTGTTGTTACCTTAGACTTTCACTTGCACAGACACCTTTAAAGATCCCAGACTTGAAAGTGGTTGTATGACGCTGGTAAAACACGTGGAATCATGATAATGGCTCTGCAGACACAACATCTTTATATTTTCCATCTTGTGATGGAGAAATTATTGACAGTGTTGTCATTTATTTAACATCTAGGAAGGGCTCTAGATTGAGTACTTTTAGTTATCTTTCAAAAACCATGTGAGCTCGAGGATCATCTCTATTCACTATGTTGTTTCTTGTGACAATAAAACTCTAGAAACACGATGCAGAATCCTGTTTCACTTCAAATATCTTAAGAGCACTTCTCACCTGTCTCCCTCTTTGTCTCTAATCATTTCATCGGAGCCATTTCTTGTGCTTTACCGGAAAACCCTAAGAGAAATTCACATTCTCAAGTTGTTGCTTGAGAGGGATTCATTTTTCACTTTGGGGGAAAGAGTAAATTATGAAACCTTGAACAATAATTAGTATTTCATATAATTTTCCTTTTTTCAGATATATTTATCAACATTCATTACATTTAAAAAAAATTAGTCTTTCTTAAATATGGAGCCTCTCATGTAAGTATTTTTTTAGAATTAATAAACTTATCTTTGAACTGGAATGTGATAATTGAAAATTCCCTAATTGCACTGAGCCATGGTAGAAAGGAATAAAACATATTTTGGTTAAATAAGTGAAGTAATTTATCCGTTATTTTGGTACAATATTTTCCATAACATCGATTGATCAAAACACGTGCAAAGCTTATACATTTGGTTATCCAAGTTTCATATATCTTGCTTGAATATTGTACGTTCTTAGACATATGTCTTTATAAGTTCATTTTTCCTCTCACAATAACAAATACTTATTTGGATTTTATGATTAAAAATTAATTTCTCAATAAATGATAAATTTTGAAACACTAGGAAATTATTTTTGGGCAGGGGAAGAGGGGGAACGCTGAATGTATAATAACGTGCAATTCTTGAGCAAAATTAGACATAACATAACGTGCATCTTTGAGCAAAATTGGCCTCACATGATGTACTTGGTTTATTATTAGGATACATCAAAATGCTTATTAAAATTTAGATTACTCGAAGTTGTTAGCTTCTTGGTCTTACGTTGTCCATATGTTCCACCCAAAGAGCTAGAAGATTGAGATGATCCTTGGGAGACCAAGGTTGGTTACAATACTGCCTAACAACTAAGAAAAACTACAAGGAGATATTAGATATTATCGTTCGGCATTGGACCTTTTTATCCGGGGAAAGTATTGTTGTTCTAAACTTGCATTTACACCGAAACTTTTTAAGCTCCTAGAACATGAAAATGGTTGGATGATGTTGATAAAACATGTGGCATCATGGCTAATTGCTCTGCTGCCACGATATCTTTGTATTTGCCTTCTCGTGACGAAAACTTCTAACGAAGGGTTCTACATTTATTTATCAACCCGGGAAGGGTTCTACAATGAGTTCTTTTAGTTATCTTTCAAAAATCAAGTGAGCTCGAGGATTATCTTTGTTTACTATGCTGTTTCTTGTGACAATGAAACTCTAGAAACGCGATGCAGGATCTTGTTTCACTTGAAACATCGTAGGAGTACCAGCCTCCCATCTCCCTCTTTGTCTCTATTTATTTTATGGGTGCCATCTCTTGTGCTTCACCGGAACACCCTAAGAGATATTCACATTCTCAAGGTGTTGCTTGAGAGGGTTCATTTTTCGCTATGGGGGAAGGAGAAAATTATGAAACCTAGAACCGTAATTAGTATTTCATTTAATTTTTCTTTTGTCAGAATAATTATCAACATTATTTAGCTTTTAATACAATTAGTCTCTTTTAATTATATAGCCGCTCCGGTAAGTATTTTATTAGAATTAATAAACTTAATTTTTAACATGAATGTGATAATGAAAATTGTCTATTGCACTGAGCCGTGATTGAAAGGAATAAAAATGATTTTGGTTAAGTAAGTGAATAATTTTTCCATTATTTTGGTGCAATGTTTGCCATAACATCGACTGATCAAACCATGTGCAAAGCTTAAACATTTGGTTATCCAAGTTTCATATATCATTGCTTGAGTATTGCGCGTTCTTAGACATTTGTCTTTATAAGTTAATTTTTCTTTTCATAATAACAAATATTTATTTGGATTTTATGGTAAAACATTAATTCCGGAATAAATGATAAATTTTGAAAAACTAGGGAATTATTTTTTGGGCAGGGAAGGGGGGAATGGTGAATGTATAATAACGTGCATGTGTGAGCAAAATTTGCATCACATGACGTACTTTTTTAATTATTTGGATACATAAAAATGCTCATTAAAATTTAGATTACTCAAAGTTGTTAGCTTCTTGATCTTACATTTTCTTGATGTTCCACCCAGAAGATTGAGATGATCCTTGGGAGACCAAGGCTGGTTGCAATACTGCCTCACAACTAAGAGCACCTACAATGAAATCTTTGATACTATCATTTGACATTAGACCTTTTAATGCTTGGAAAGTATTTTTTCCTTGAACTTGCACCTGCACCGACACATTTTAAGCTCCCAGAACTTGAAAATCGTTGGATGATGCTGATAAAACATGTGGCATCATGGCTAATGGCTATGCAGACATCTTTGTATTTGCCTTCTCGTGACGGAGAAATTATTGATAATATTGTAATTTATTTATTATCTAGGAAGGGCTCTACATTGAGTAATTTTAGTTATCTTTAAAAAACCAAGCGAGCTTGAGGATTATCTCTGTTTACTATGTTATTTCTTGTGACAATAAAACTCTAGAAACGTGATGCAACATCTTGTTTCACTTTAAACATCTTAGGAACACCTCCCAGTTGACTCCCTCTTTGTCTCTAATCATTTCAATGGTTCTGTCTTTTGTACATCCCCGGAACACACTAAGAGACATTCATATTCCTAAGTTGTTGCCTGAGAGGGTTCATTTCACTATGGGGGAAGGAGAAAATTAGGGAACCTTAAACGGTAATTACTTTTTTCTATTAGAATTCACCGGAGTGAGGGGTTATAGATTAGTGTCCCAAAACCCAACAAAAGAAACAATGAGAAGAAGATCGTATAAAATATATGTGCCGGCAAGTATAAAAATGTGGAGAAAATATGCACAAGAGATGTTATTCCAAAACCTTTGTCTCTAAACCCTTTGTAGACAAAGGATTTGGCCCGTAAGCCAATTCGAGATCTATTATGGCCTCCCACTTTTCTGTCTCTATACTCCATTGTTGACAGAATGAGGTGGCCCTCTATAATATCCCCTCGTGAACCACTCCCCTAGATATTATTCACTATTTATGTCTCCAGGTTTGAGTAGTCGTATGTGTATGAGCATTATTAGTGTGATCCTCTCAAAAACTCCAGGTCTTCCAGCTATCTTCAACCATAAAGTGAGCTCCTCCTCTAGTTTACAGACTATGTAAAGGTCCAAATAGTTCCGCCCGTTTCTCCAAACATCAGAACCTGAGATAGTAAAAAAGCAATAGCAGTAATTGGTTCCAGTAGAAATAGAGAACAAAAGCTGATTCATGTTTGAGATCATGAAAACCGGTTGTATGGAAAACAAACAACATCCAAATGAATTAGACCCTTAATATTCTTAGGTAAGCTGGTAAAAGATAAAGAATAGCTCACCCTATTTGAGTTTGCGTCCTTGGCAAGTGAATCAGCTATAAATGTGTGATATGGAAGCTCCAAGTAGGTCAAACAATTTCCAGATTTCTCTAGCTAGTGATTTGTATCTCCATGGGATTTTGAAATCTCTCTTAATTATGTTGAACAACAATAGAAAATCACATTCTACTTCAATATGGGATAAACCTACTTGGATAGCCAATTGTAAACCCGACTTTAGCCCTTCCAATTCAGCTTGCAAGCAAGCTAAGTTTTCACGAGCTTTAACAGCTGCACTTATAAACCTTCTCTGAGCATCCCTAATTATTTCCCCAACTCTATAATTTCCACTTCGAAGAACAGATCCATCTGTGTTATGTTTATAAGAAATGGGGTGATTCCACTGAACAGTCATTGCCCTTTTTTTGTCTTTTTCCCTATAGAATTAGAGTAGAAAAGTACTGGCATATCAGAATTCAGAGAGCATCTGTATTTCAACTTATGAGAATTAAAGATATCCGGAAACTGATATAGAATCATTTTCTTCATGAGTTTTGTGTTCGGTTTAATGTTATCAAAGAAACATTTGTTTCTAGCATGCCATATAAACCAGACTACAATGCATGAAAAAATTATAATCAAGCTTAAAGGATCAGTTGAGGAGTTTTTAACAATCTGGTAGAAGAAAAATTTTGTCCCACGGAATGTTGAAAAATAATTTTTTATGCCAACAATCTTGTTTAACAAGCTCTATATCCTAGTAGTAACACTATAAGAATTGAAGATATGATGTAGATATTTAGAATCATTCTTACAGAAGTGACACTTTAATGGTAGATGGAGGTTAAAATCTTCTAGAATGTCTGGAAGTGGTAAAAGCCTATTGAGCACTTTCCATTTAAAAATACTTATTTTCTTGGGAAGAAGATTAGACCATAGGAATCTGAATGATGGAATTAGATCTCTTCTGTTTATGATCAATTCATAAGATGATTTGACAGAGAAGAGGCCATTTTTAGATAATTTCTAGACTAAGGTATCCTTGTAATCTAAAATCTGAATTACTTTATTTCTCAGAAAGAAAATTACATGAATTGGGAAACCATGTTCAATACTTTCTAATAATTTAGTTTGATTGTCAGTGTAATCCATGATTATTACTTCTAGACTGGGATATGAATGAGAGTTCCATACATGAGATAGAGGTCCAAGGTCACTCCAACTAGCTTCCCAAAAAGATATTTTCCCGTTGCCTATTTGAACCAAGGAATATTTTTAAGGCTAGGGCAGAAATGTCTATGATCCTTTTCCATGTTTTAGAGTTTTTTGATGGATCTGGGAAGGACCACAAGAATTACGACCATAGGGATTGGCCTTGTTGCAGTTTCCACCATAGTTTTAGAGAAAAGCTTTTTACAAGAGTGTGGAGTTTTTTAAGATCCATGCCATTCTCAGACTTTGGAAAACATAATGTTTTGATATGATTTTTGGACTTTCTTGTTTCCTTTTTATGTACTAGAGACATTCCGAAAGAATTTAGCCATTATGGTGTGGATTTTGTCCAAAATACCTTTTGTGGGGCTTAGTACTGTTAGAAAATGTATTGGAATGGTAGACAAAACATGTTTAGTGAGGTTTAATCTTCCAGCCTGATTTTAAAATGTGGTTTTCCATTCAACTATTTTTGAAGTGACTGAATCTACTAAACCTTGGTAGTAGATATCTTTTTTTTTCTTCCTAAATAGATAGGACATCCCAAGTATTTGAAGGGAAAAGACCCTTTAATTATCCTATTTTGCTATAAGATTTAAGTTTTAGCTCTGGGAGTAGCAAACTTAGAGGTATAGAAATTTGACTTCTCAAAGTTAATTTTCTGGCCTGTTTGCAATTCAAAAATATTCTAAAAACATCAAAAACGTTTTTAAACCTTACTTTGTGTACTTCAAGAAGACTGTTGTATCATTTACAAAAGCTAGATGGGTGACACTCTTCATAGAGCTTGTCAATTTGAAATATTTTATGTCTGCATATTGAAAAAAGAAATTGAGATTTCTTGAAAACACTTCTGCCAAGAGGATAAATAGGTAGGGAGGGATAGGGTCTCCTTGCTTAAGACCTCTTGCGAGATTAAAAAATCCATTTGAGATGCCATTAACCGGGATGGAGAAATGAGATGCTTTCATGTTTTCCAGGATTAGATTAACCAGTGAAGCAGTGCCAAAAGACTCTATCAAATTCTTTCATCATATCCAGTTTGAATATGACATTAAAGCATCTATTTTTTTAGTTCAGAAAGTTGGTCAATTCTTGCATTAGAAGAACATTGTCTGGCAGTTCCCTTCCCTCAACAAAGGCTGATTGCTCATGAGAAATAAGGGATGTCATGATTGGTTTCAATCTGATACTAAGTAACTTTGAGCAAATTTTATTAACAAATTTACATAGACTTATAGGTATAAAGTCTTTGAAAGAGGCTGTAACTTTTTTTTTAGGTATCAAGGTTATTAGTGAAGATGAAATTGCCTTTGGAATGGAATTTTCTGACATGAAGTCATTTACTGCAAGGAGTAAATTAAATTTAATTATATCCCAACAAATTTTATAGAATTTACCTGAAAAACCATCAGGACCTGGAGTAGAATCACTGTCCATGGTTGATAGAACTTCAGATAATTGTTCCATTGAGACTGGTTTAGTTAATTTGCAGTTAATCTCATCAGTCACTATGTTAGGAATATGTTCTATTAACCAAGCAGTATTAATTCCAGAAACATTAGTGTTTTCCTTTGATAATAGACTTGCATAGAAGTCTACATACTCTTTACCAGTATATTTTTTATTAGTAAGCCAAACTCCATTAGAATCTTTGATAGATGCTATGAATTGTCTTGATTGTTTAGCCTTACCTGAATTATGAAAGAATTTAGTATTGGAGTCCCCTTCTTTTAACCATTTTATACTTGATTTCTGTTTCCAGAAATTTTCTTACTGAGAGAGGGCTAAGTTAATTCAACTTTAGATTTGTTACAGACAATAAGATTAGCATCATTCTCCAAGATTTGTAAATCAAGTTCAGCTTTTAAGAAGATCTCTTCACATGTTTTGACCTGATCAAAGATATTACGAAAGATATTTTTGCTCCAAGATTATGAAGCTTGTTTTGTATTTTTTAACTTGAATGAGAAAATTTCCATTCTTGAAAGATTGGTGTTAATTTTCCATGAGTTCAGGATTAGTTGGTTAAATGTTGGGTGGCTAATGCAACAGTTCTGAAACTTGAAGGATTAGAGGTGAATGGTTAGATTGCTCCCTAGCAATCACATTTATGTGTGAAGTGGGGAAATCATCCAGCCATAAATTTGATATTCCTCTATCTAATCTCTTCCACACTCTGCCTTTATGTCTCATTCCAGTCAAAGCATAGAGACTCCCTGCAGTTGGTAACTTAGTGTACTGACCTTCTAACTTAAAATGACCCATTACCTTAGGATCTGGGATGGATTGTCCTAAGTTGATCCTCAATGACATTAAGGTCCCCAATAGCTAAATATGGGATATCTTTATAAGTAAATAGAGATTCCTATAGTTTATTTTTTAGTTTTTGTGAATGCTTTGCATACACAAAAGCAATGTGGCATTCCTTAGGTATTGCAGGATGAGCTATTTTTGCTAGGATGAAATGCTTATGGGAATTTATTATATCAACTGTGATTCAGTCATCCCAGAACAACCATAACTTACACTCAGGAATGGAGAAATAGTTTTTATATCCTATGTCAAAAGAGACTTTTGAAGTTTCTGAAGCTTCCAAGATTGGTTCAATTACGGTTCTTAGGGAAATGTGGTGTCTGTGTTTAATATCCCTAACTCTTATTTTAGAAGCTTGATTACCTATCCCTCTAATTTTCCATATACAAAGGTTTAAATACATTAAAATTTAGTGTTTAGAGGACATTGAGGATCTTGTTAATACAATTTTTGGAGTTGCAGTATAATCCTTTCGATTATACTTTCTGGTTTGAGATTTTGGACCATGTGGATTCTCATCTGATGGTTGTTTAAGAAGTGCATTAAATATATTTTGGGAGGATATTATATCACATATAAAAGATCCCAGAGATTGAGTTATCCGACCTTCAGATGTATATTTAGGTTTAAAGTTGTACCCTGATCTATGAAGTCCATCATGGATGGTGGTTTCTTTAAATCCTATTCTTTTTTTGGACTTAGAATGAAAAGAGAGTAAAGGAGAAGTTCCAGCATTTATTTCAATAAAACTCTTATTATGGTTTTCCATGATTATAAGTCTTTTATGAGATGAAGGGTATTGTTTCTTAGATGAAGAAATAATAACTTAAGGAGAATATTTTATGTACTAGAGACCTTTGGAACTTCATCAGACACAGTAACAAAACCAGAATGCAAACTATCATCATAAATCTTATCACCCGTCTTAGTAGACACAAACTCAATATTCATGCTATCAAAATTTATAATATCAGCAGCCTCAATGATCACAAGATCCTTAGATAAATTATTGTTAAGGTTCAACATGTCAATAGCAAGGGGGCTGAAGATCTTAAAAGGTTGGTTATCAGATTCCACACTAAGAGCAGCATTAGAAATAGTCTGAGCATGATTATTTTCACTTGGTTTAGAAAGATCCTGGGCCTCTTATCTAGAGGCTAAATCTTCAGTACTCTTTACATTCATCTCAGATTGAGGAGTCTTTGAGTCTGTACCATTAGTTTTTTGTCTCCATATTTCCTGTGTCACATTAGCAGCTTTATGAGTTAGGATATATGAATTATCATTAGAATTAGTACCTAAAGATAAAGGTTGTTGGCCTTTTTTGCTTAGGTTTAGAATATTTCTTAGCAGGTCTCTAAGCAGTATAACCCTGCAAAGAACCAGTTTTACAACTACTATACATATGATCCAGTTTAAAGCATTTTGAGCATTAATCAGGGACACCTTTATAAAAAAATGTATTGCCAGAAACCAACACCCTTGTAATCTAAACATATTCTGTTAGTTCTACGCATAGCAATGTCAAGTTTAACCCAAATGTTTGCCAAATGTGGCCTAGTTCTATTTAGTGTGGCTTTGCCTACTTTGCAGGAATGACCAAAAATATATCCTATAAACATCATCACATCCAGATCAAAAAATTGTTGAGAGAATTCATACGGAGCTAACCAGAAAAGTAGCATTGGGTAATCAACATTGGGGTGAAAATTGGGAGTCCATTTAGAAATTATAAGTGAATAAGAACCCAAATTCCAAACTTTATGAATGCAAAAATGATAGTAATCATTAGATAATGAAAATTAAATTAAAACTTGACGATTATATAACAAGCTGATTTCTATGTGGCCCTTGAAACCTGCTGTCTGAAAACCCCGGCAAAGTTTGTCCAATTGAGGTCTACTTCACTAGAATTTCCCGACCAGTGTTATTTTAATAGGGGCTTCCAACTTCTCACATTCGTCGATGGTGAAGGATAGAACGGGTTCACCAAAGTTATCGATGCGGGGTTTTGGATTGAAGGAAGTTCCAATGGTTGGGGTTCAGATTGAATAACGTTGGTATTGATCTTGCCCAGAATGTGAGCATAGGACGGGGGTGGCTCCTTCATGACGGCGGCACCGGATAATGTTAGCAGGAGCGTATGAGAGAGGGGTGGAGATCCGAGAATCACAGTGTGTTTTAGAACAGTAAAACTGCAATTTTAGTATTTTCAATGCATTACAATTCTTTGTTAGTAACATTTATAAAAAAAATTAATTCAAAATAATCAGCCTCTTTTAATTATGGATCTGCCCCCAAAATTATTTTATTATGATTAATAAACTTTGTTTGAAACAGAAATGTGATAATTGAAAGTACCCTATTGCACTGAGCCGTGTTAGAAATGAATGAAAAGGATTTTGGTGAAATAAGGGAAGTAATTTTTTCATGATTTTTTTTGCAATGTTTTCCATAACATCGATTGATCAAACCATGTTCAAAGCATACACATTTGGTTATCCAAGTTTCATATACCATTCCTCGAATATTGCACGTTCTTAGACATTTGTGTTTATAAGTTAACTTTTCCTCTCATAATAACAAATATTAATTTTGATTTTAAGATTAAAAATTAATTCCTCAATAAATGAAAATTTTAGAAACACTGGGAAATTCCTCAATAACATGCAATGTTTGAGCAAAATTAGGCATAACATAACGTGCATTGTTTAAGAAAAATTGGCATCACATAACGTACTTTGTTAATTATTCGGATACATTAAAATGCACATTAAAATTTTGATTACTCTAAGTAGTAAGCTTCTTGGTCTTACGTTTTCTTGATGTTCCACCTGAAGATCTAAAATATTGAGATGATCCTTAGGAGACAAAGGTTGTTTGAATTACTGCCCCACATCCAAGAGCAGCTACAGTGAAATCTTAGATACTATTGTTCGGCATCGGACCTTTTAATCCAAGGAAATTGTTGTTGCCTTGAACTTTCACTTGCACCGACACCTTTGAAGCCCAAAACATGAAAATGGTTGTATGACGCTGATAAAACATGTGTCATCATGGCTAATGGCTCTACATCCACAATATATTTGTATTCGCCTTCCCGTGATAGAGAAATTATTCATAGTGTTGCCATTTATTTATTATCTAGGAAGGGCTCCACATTGATTACTTTTAGTTATCATTCAAAAACCAAGTGAACTCGAGGATCATCTATTTTTACTATGTTGTTTCTGGTGACAATCAAACTCTAGGAATGCGAAGCAACATCCTATTTCACTTGGAACATCTTAGGAGCACCTCCGGCCCGACTCTGTCCGTCTCTAATCATTCCATGGGTGCCATCTCTCATTCTTCACCGGAAAACCCTAACAGACTTTCACATTCTTAATTTTTTGCTTGAGAGGGTTCATTTTTCACTATGGGTGGACGAGAAAATTATGGAACCTTGAACCGTGATTACAACTTGATATGATTTTCTTTTGTAAGAATATTTATCAACATTCATAACATTTCAAAAATAATTATGCTCTTTTAATTATGGAGCCCCTCGTATAAGTTTTTTGTTAGAACAAATAAACTTAGCTTGGAACAAGAATGTGATAATTGAAAATACCCTATAGCACTGAGCCGCGTTAGAAAGGAATCAAAATTATTTTTGTGAAATAAGTGAAGTAATTTTTCCATTATTTTGGTGCAATGTTTGCAATAAAAATGATTGATCAAATCCCATGCAAAGCTTACACATTTGGTTGTCAAACTTTCATATATCATTGCGCGAATATTGCATGTTCTTAGACATTTTTCTTTACAAGTTAAAATTTCCTTTCATAATAACAAATATTTATTTGGATTTTATGAAAAAAATATCAATTCCTCAATAAATGAAAATTTTTTAAACACTAGAAAAACAATTTTGGGAGGGGGATGGAGGGAACAGTGAATTTATAATAACGTGCAGTTTTTGAGCAAAATTAGGCATAACATAACGTGCATGTTTGAGTAATATTGGCCTCACATTACATAATTTTTTTATTATTCAGATACATCAAAATCCTCATTAAAATTTTGATTACTCGAAGTTGTTAGCTTCTTGGTCTTACATTTCTTTGTGTTCCACCCAAAGAGCTAGAAGATTGTGATGATCCTTGGGAGACCAAAGTTGGTTCCAATAATACATCACAGCCAAGAGCAGTTACAGTGACATCTTAGATACTATCATTCGGCATTGGACCTTTTAATCAGGGGAAAGTTTATTGCCTTTAACTTGACAATGGTTGGATGACGCTGAATAAACATGTAGCAATATGTCCAATGGCTCTGCAACATCATTGTATTTGCCTTCTCGTGACAAAGAAATTATTGACAGTGTTGTCATTTATTTATCATCTGGGAAGGGCTCTAAATTGAGTACTTTTCTTTATCTTTCTTAAACCAAGCGAGCTCAAGGATCATCTCTATATACTGTGTTTTTTTGTGACAATAAAACTCTAGGAATGCAATGCAGCATCCCATTTCACTTGAAACATATTAGGAGTGACTCTTACTGGACTCCCCATTTCTCTCAAATTGTTTGATGGGTGCTATCGGTTGTTCTTCACCAGAACACCCTAAGAGACATTCACATTCTCAAGTTATTACATGAGAGGGTTCATATTTCACTATGGGGGAGGAGAAAATTATGAAACCTTGAACTGTGATTACAACTTGATATGAATTTTCTTTTGTAAGAATATTTATAAACATTCATAACATTTCAAAAATAATTATGCTCTTTTAATTATGGAGCCGCTCGTATAAGTTTTTTATTAGAACAAATAAACTTAGCTTGGAACAGGAATGTGATAATTGAAAATACCTTATTGCACTGAGCCGTGTTAGAAAGGAATCAAAATTATTTTTGTGAAATAAGTGAAGTAATTTTTCCATTATTTTGGTGCAATGTTTGCAATAAAAACTATTGATCAAACCCCGTGCAAAGCTTACACATTTGGTTGTCAAACTTTCATATATCATTGCGCGAATATTGCATGTTAATTAGACATTTTCCTTTACAAGTTAAAATATCCTTTCATAATAACAAATATTTATTTGGATTTTATGAAAAAAAAATCAATTCCTCAGTAAATGATAATTTTTTAAACACTAGAAAAAATTTTTTGGGAGGGGGATGGAGGGAACGGTGAATTTATAATAACATGCAGTTTTTGAGCAAAATAAGGCATAACATAACGTGCATGTTTGAGCAATATTGGCCTCACATTACTTTTCTTTTATTATTCAGATACATCAAAATGCTCATTAAATTTTGATTAATCGAAATTGTTAGCTTCTTGGTCTTACATTTCTTTGTGTTTCACCCAAAGAGCTAGAAGATTGTGATGATCCTTGGGAGACCAAAGTTGGTTCCAATAATACCTCACAGCCAAGAGCAGTTACAGTGACGTCTTAGATACTATCGTTCGGCATTGGACCTTTTAATCAGGGGAAATTATTCTCGCCTTTAACATGAAAATGGTTGGATGACGCTGATTAAACATGTTGCATTATGGCCAATGGCTCTGCAACATCTTTGTATTTGCCTTCTCGTGACAAAGAAATTATTGACAATGTTGTCATTTATTTATCATCTGGGAAGGGCTCTAAACTGAGTACTTTTATTTATCTTTCTTAAACCAAGCGAGCTCAAGGATCATCTCTATTTACTATGTTTTTATTTTGTGACAATAAAACTCTAGGAATGCAATGCAGCATCCCGTTTCACTTGAAACATATTAGGAGCGACTCTTACTGGACTCCCCATTTCTCTCAAATTGTTTGATGGGTGCTATCGGTTGTTCTTCACCAGAACACCCTAAGAGACATTAACATTCTCAAGTTATTGCATGAGAGGGTTCATATTTCACTATGGGGGGAGGAGAAAATTATGAAACCTTGAATAGTGATTACAACTTGATATGAATTTTCTTTTGTAAGAATATTTATAAACATTCATAACATTACAAATATAATTATGCTCTTTCAATTATGGAGCCGCTCGTATAAGTTTTTTATTAGAACAATTAAACTTAGCTTGGAACAGGAATGTGATAATTGAAAATACCCTATTGCACCGAGCCATGTTAGAAAGGAATCAAAATTATTTGTGTGAAATAAGTGAAGTAATTTTTCCATTATTTTGGTGCAATGTTTGCAATAAAAACGATTGATCAAACCCCGTTCAAAGCTTACACATTTGGTTATCAAAGTTTCATATATCATTGCGCGAATATTGCATGTTCTTAGACATTTTTCTTTACAAGTTAAAATTTCTTTCATAATAACAAATATTTATTTGGATTTTATGGGAAAAAAAATCAATTCCGTAATAAATGATAATTTTTTAAACACTAGAAAACAAATTTGGGAGGAGGGTGGAGGGAACGGTGAATTTATAATAGCGTGCAGTTTTTGAGCAAAATTAGGCATAACATAACATGCATGTTTGAGCAATATTGGCCTTACATTACATATTTTTTTTATTATTCAGATACATCAAAATGCTCATTAAAATTTTGATTACTCGAAGTTGTTAGCTTCTTGGTCTTACATTTCTTTGTGTTCCACCCAAAGAGCTAGAAGATTGTGATGATCCTTGAGAGACCAAAGTTGGTTCCAATAATGCTTCACAGCCAAGAGCAGTTACAGTGACGTCTTAGATACTATCATTCGGCATTGGACCTTTTAATCAGGGGAAATTATTGTCACCTTTAACATGAAAATGGTTGGATGACGCTGATTAAACATGTTGCATTATGGCCAATGGCTCTGCAACATCTTTGTATTTGCCTTCTTGTGACAAAGAAATTATTGACAATGTTGTCATTTATTTATCATCTGGGAAGGGCTCTAAACTGAGTACTTTTATTTATCTTTCTTAAACCAAGCGAGCTCAAGGATCATCTCTATTTACTATGTTTTTTTTGTGACAATAAAACTTTAGGAATGCAATGCGGCATCCTGTTTCACTTGAAACATATTAGGAGCGACTCTCACCCGACTCCCTGTTTCTCTCAAATTGTTTCATGGGTGCTATTGGTTGTTCTTCACCGGAACACCCTAAGAGACATTCAAATTCTCAAGTTGTTGCATGATAGGCTTCATATTTCACTATGGGGGGAGGTGAAAATTATGAAACCTTGAGGTGTTAATACTATTTGATATAAATTTTCTTTTGTAAGAATATCTATCAACACTCACTACATTTCAAAATAATTAGTCAGTTTTAATAATGGAGCCCCTCCTATAAGTAATTTATAAGAATTAATAAACATAGCTTGGAACAGGAATGTGACAATTTAAAATACCCTATTGCACTGAGCCGTGTTAGAAAAGAAATAAGTGAAGTAATTTTTCCATGAATTTGAGCAATGTTTGCGATAACATCGATTGATCAAACAACGTGCAAAGCTTATACATTTGGTTATCCAAGTTTCATATAATATTGCTCGCATATTGTACGTTCATAGACATTTGTCTTTACAAGTTCGTTTTTCATCTCATAATAACAAATTTTTATTTGGATTTTTTAAGATAAAAGTTAATTCCTCAATAAATAATATTTTTTTGGGGGCGGGGGGGGGGGGGGGGGGGGAGAAATGGTGAATGTATAATAATGTGCAGTTTTTGTGCAAAATTAGGGATAACATAATGTTTCCGAAAAATTGGAATCACATAACATAATTTGTTGATTATTCGGATACATCAAAACTCTAATCAAAATTTTAAATAATCAAAGTTTTTAGCTTCTTGGTATTATGTTGTCTTGATGTTCCACCCTTAGAGCTAGAAGATTTAGATGATCCTTGGGAGACCAAGGTTAGTTGAAATGCTGCCTCACAACCAAAAGCAGCCAATGTGAGATCATAGATACTATCGTTTGACATTGGACCTTTTAATCCGAGAAAGTGTTGATTCCTTGAACTTTCACTTGCATTGACACATTTTAAGCTCCAAACACTTAAAAATGGTTAGATGATGCTGATAATACATGTGGCATTATGGCTAATGGCTCTGCAGCCACAACATATTTGTATTTACCTTCTCGTGATGGAAAAATTATTGACAATGTTGTCATTTATTTATCATTAAGGAAGGGCTCTATATTGAGTACTTTTATTTATCTTTCAAAAAACAAGCGAGCTTGAATGATCATCTCTATTTACTATGTTGTTTCTTGTGACAATGAAACTCTAGGAAAGCGATGCAGCATCCTATTTCACTTAAAACATCTTAGGAGAGACTCTCACCCGACTCCCTCTTTATCCCAAATCGTTTCATGGGTGCCATCTCTTGTGCTTCACCAGAACACCCTAAGAGACATTCACATTCTCAAGTTGTTGCATGAGAGGGTTCATGTTTCACCATAGGGGGAGGAGAAAATTATGAAACCTTGAACATTTATTACTATTTGATATAAATTTTCTTTTGTAAGTATATTTATCAACACTCATTACATTTCAACATAATTAATCTCCTTTAATTATAGAGCCGCTCCTATAAGTATTTTATTAAAATTAATAAACTTAGCTTTGGACTGGAATGTGATAATTGAAAATACCCTATTGCACTTAGCCGTGTTAGAAAGGAATCAAAATGATTTTGGTGAAATAAGTGAAGTAATATTTCCACGATTTGGGTGCAATATTTTCCATAACATCGACTAATCAAACCATGTGCAAAGCTTACACATTTGGTTATCCAACTTTCATATATCATTGCTCGAATATTTTACATTCTTAGACATTTGCCTTTATAAGTTAATTTTTTCCTCTCATAATTATAAATATTTATTTGGATTTTAAGATTAAAAATTAGATCCTCAATAAATAATAAAATTTTGAAACTCTAGGAAACTATTTTGGGGGGCGGTTTATGTATAATAGCATATTTTTTCTCGCTCTCGTTTTACTGTAGCTACGTGTGATATGTGGTGCGATTTAGCCAAAACGCTCATTTTCTCTGTCGTTTTCATCTTCCTCCTCTCTCCTTTCAGACATCTTAACCGATAACGGTCATTTCCTTTCACCTGTTTCTCCTCTCGCCGCCGCCATGGCGGCTCTCCCGCCGGCCGATCGAAGCCAAGGGGGGACCAAATCCTTCCTTCAAGCGCTTGCTAACCGACCTCCGCCTCTACAAGCTTCCCTCCCATCAAACCCGGAAATCATCCCCAAAACTCAGTACAAAGGAGATATCTCATGCCTTGTCAGTCGCAAGGATGCAGACATTCTCTCCTCCCATTATCGGAATGCTCTGATCGGTAAGTTTGCTAGAGGTAAGCCTTCTATGGTCCAACTAAACGAATCTTTTAATTCTGTAGGCTTCAAAGGCAAATTTCAAATAGGATCTATCGATTACCGGAACGTCCTAGTTCGCTTCCAGGAGAAAGAAGACTACCAGAGGTTCTGGCTCAAGGGTCACTGGAGCTTCAACAACGCCCAAATGAAGGTACTGAAATGGACTTCTGATTTCTCTCCGGAGGCAGAATCATCCATAGTCCCGGTATGGGTAACAATTCCTCATGTCCCAATCTATTTTTATAATTCTGCTATGCTTGAAATCATGGGTAACCAAATAGGAAACTTTATTAAAGTTGATGCTGCTACTGAGGCTCTGTCTAGGCCGTCTTGTGTGAAAATGTGTGTTGAAATTGATTTAAAAAAGAAATTACCATCCTGCATTAGAGTGGGAATCGAAGAGGATGGAAATGAATTCAATGTTGTAAAGCTCCCCCTAGAATTTGAGGATATTCCCCCCTATTGTTTACATTGCAAATGTATAGGGCATGAAGACAGTTATTGCATTTATCTGCATCCGGAGCTTAAGAGATCCTCGGCTAGGAAAATTGATACTCTAATTAATCTAACTGACTCCCATTTGAAGGGCTCGGTGGGACAGGTAAAAGGGAACTCAAACATTAATCAGATTGGGAATTTAGGAGCAGAGAGTTCAGGGATATCAGTTACAGAAAAACAAAAGAGTTATCAGGCTCAGAAATTTATCTATGTTCCTAAGAAACAGCAGAGTCAAGCTTCTGTGCATGAACCAAATGAGTCTATCCTAATTAACATTGATCCCCTAGTAGCTGATCCTAGGACTTCTGGTGAGCCTCCTCAAAAATTGACCTCCAACAATGTAGATAAGCCCACCATTGAAATCAGCAGCATAGATGATGTTGTGACAGAGAAGGAATATATTTCTCTGTCACCTCAACCTGAAAAATTAAACCCTACCCCCTCCCCTCGATCTTTTCCCATTGAACTAAGATCATTTGGGACACAAAATAGGCATCCTCAATCTGCCCCACCTACTTTTAGGTCAGTCTTTGCCAAAGATGATCTACCAAGTAAACGAGGAAAATCCTTTTCCCCTTTTAGCTCCATCATTGCAGCAAAAAATTTTATCTTTTCTCAGCAGAAAAACAGGTCCAACAGATTTTTACCCTTAGCTGGTGATGAATCATCTGGAGAAGAGGGCACTCATATAGAACTTTCTGCCACTGAAGAAGAAGCCACCCTATTAGATACTGCTCCTGAAGCTGGAACTGATCAATCACAGGGAGACAGTGTCCCATCTTCTGATCCAAGTAAGTTGAAGAAAGGTAAGTCTGTTATGAAAAATAGCAAACCATCTAATGACACTTTTTTCTCTCAGAAGAACACCATTATGACTAGATCAAAAAGCTCCTCTAATGTTTCATTATGAATAGTTCAACTGTTAGAATTAAAATGTTGGTTTGGAATATTAGAGGAATGGATACATCTATGCTTAGACTCTCTAATCTCATCAACAGGCATAGATTTGAACTCATTTGTTTAATTGAGCCTAAACATGACAATTCACAGTGTGATCTATATAGACAAATGTTGAGGTTTGATAATTGTTTCTCTGCAACTAATGGTCAGATCTGGATTTTTTGGTCTTCAAACATAACTCTGACAGTTAGAAATGATAATCTTCAGTTTCTTGGAGTTCACCTAACTAGTTCTACTCTCATTAAGCCAATGGATGCCTTTTTTATCTATGGTCTGAGAACCAGATTAGGAAGGAAGGATCTCTGGTCTGATCTTAGCTCATACAATCATTCTGAATCTTTGTTTATTGGAGATTTCAACTCCATTTCATCAATAACTGAATACAGAGGTCCATCTACTCCAAAATTTGGAAGTATGAGAGATTTTAATGATTTTATTAATGGAATGGGTTTGGAAGAAATCAACACTGTTGGGAACCTGTTTACTTGGACTAATAATCGTTTAAGATCTCCTACAGTTAAAAGACTTGATAGAGGTCTGTGTACTGCATCATGGTCTCTTTCTTTTCCTTCCTCTACAATTCAGATTCTGAATAGAGTTAGCTCAGATCACAACCCCTTGCTGCTGACTGTAGGTAGTGATATACCATCCAATCCGAGACCCTTTAGGTTCCTCAATACATGGTACAAGAGGAAAGATTTCAACGAAGTAATTAAGAAGGATTGGGATATTCCTATGCATAACTCTGGAATGCTAGCTTTTTACTTAAAATTAGTTAGACTTAAGAAAGCCTTAAAAATCTGGAACAAAGAGCATTTTGGTAACATTCATGATAATGTTCTACAGGCTGAATTAGCCTTGCAGGCTCAGGAAGCCTTAATTGATCATGATGATTCTGTAAATAATCTGGTTAATCTTAGGGAAGCTAGGGCCAGATTAGTCAAGGCCATGTCTGAACAAAAGAATTTCTGGAAACACAAGGCTAAGATAAAATGGCTCCAAGATGGGGACAATAATACATCATTCTTTCATAAATCAGTACAAGATAAGAACAATAGACTGAGGATCACAAAAATTAAGGGTAGAAATGGTCAATGGTTGGAAAATAATTAGGATGTGGAGATGGAGGCTATATGTTATTATTAGGATCTTCTCAGTGAAGACTGCCCCACTGATAGCTCTCCATTCATATCTCATTTTCTCAATCATATCCCCAAGCTGGTTACTCAGGAAGATAATGAGAACCTATTAAAACCAGTCACAATTGAGGAGCTTAAGAGGATAGTTTGTAGCCTTAATAAATCAAGCTCCCCAGGTCCGGATGGTTTTACGGCCAAATTCTACATAAAATCTTGGGACATAATAGCACATGATCTTCTTCTAGCTGTTCAGGATTTTCAATCTTCATCTAACCTGCCTAGGGGTATAAGTAGTACATGGATCACCATAATTCCAAAGAAGAAAACCCCATCCTCATTTGATGACTATAGACCTATAAGTCTCTCCAATGTGATAAATAAGATTTGTTCTAAAGTGCTTATGGAAAGACTTAAATCTATTATGCCTAAGATTATCTCTCCAAACCAAACAGCATTTTTACATGGTAGGGATATTTCAGATAATGTAATTTATCTACAGGAAATGGTCAGATTCATTAACAGAAAGAGAAGAGATATGAACTGTATAATTAAACTTGATCTCAAAAAGGCCTTTGATAGGGTTAGATGGTCATTTCTATATAAAATTTTGGCAAAATTTGGTTTCTATGCGAAATTTATCTTCTCTGTTATGAAAAACTTGTCACAGGCTTGGTTCTCTATTCTTATTAATGGTAAGCCAGTGGGATTTTTTCAGTCTTCTAGAGGCATTAAACAGGGTGACCCTTTATCTCCATTTTTGTTTAATATCTTTTCTGAGTCTTTTTCAAGGAGTCTGACCTACATTTTTGACAGTGGTAAGCTAGACTACTTTGATCTCCCAGGTAATCCTCCAAGAATCTCTCACTTATCTTATGCTGATGATACTGTTATTTTCTTTAAAGCAACAAACCTAACCTTGGTTAGATTAAAGGCTTTTCTGTCCATTTTTGAGGAAGTCACTGGTCAGTCTATTAATTATAACAAGAGTGACATCTTCATAGGTAAATATGCTACAGATCATAAAGTGAACCACATTAAAAGGATACTTGGAATGAAATTGGGTTCTTTCCCTTTCACCTACTTAGGAGTTCCAATCTTTACTGGTGTGGCTAAAAAGATTTATTTCCAACCACTCTTTGAACTTATTGATAATAAGATTGGTAATTGGAAAAATAGATGGATATCCATGGGTGGGAAAATTACTTTGATTGAGTCATGTATATATGCCATTCCACAACACATTTGGCAAGTTATTAAACCAAAAAAATTGATCATTTCCATCATTGAGAAAAAAATGAGTAAATTTTTCTGGGGGGATGATTTAAAAACAAAAAGATCTTGGAAAAAGTGGTCTGATTTGTGCCTCCCAACTGATCAGAATGGCTTAGGCTTCAGGTTTATATACACAATAATTAAAACATGCTCAGTGAAATTGTGGTGGAAGTATCAAATGGGTGATGCCCTCTGGACTCATTTGTTGGCAGCCCTCCCTCAATCTTATAGGACCTCTCCTAACTGGAAGAGAATTTGTTCAGTGAATGTATGGGTCGAAGCTAACTCTAAAGTCATCATAGGGTGGGGTGATTGTAATTTCTGGACTTCAAACTGGCTTGATGTAGGTTCACTGATTGATTTGTGTGATCATAATAGGGTGGATATTGATGTTGAATGTACAGTCTCTGCTTTCATAACTAACAAAGATCTTCTCATCACAAAAATAGAGCCATTTCTGTCATCTCACATTATCACTCTTTTACAGGAGTCAAAACTTTTCCCCCACAGAGCTGATAGATTAATATGGAAACCAGGTATCTCTGGGAACTTCTCCTTCAAAGATACATATAATTTGCTATGCAACCACACAGGTTCGACATCCTCTTCTAAACACCTTTGGAATCCCAGATTTGAGAAGAAAATCTCTGTATTTATGTGGAAAGTAATAAATTCTCTGTTGCCTTTTGATAACATACTCAGGAAACTGAGGTTTTGCTTGGCTTCTAAATGCTGCATGTGCAATAAGCATGAGGACTCTTTAGAGCATTTTTTTAATACATGTCATTTCTCTCTATCTGTATGGAAAATTATTCATCAGTTCATGGGAATTCGAGATAGAGCCTTCCCATCGGTTTGGGAAAGAATTTCATACTACTTAACTTTGCCTGCTCTAACTTCTTTACATGCTATAATGATCCGTACTGCTGCTATCTTTACTTTTTGGAATATTTGGAAGATGAGAAATAGATACTTATTTGAATCTATCAAGCCTTCCTTCACCCTTGTGCTCCAACTCATTAGAAATCAGATTTTTTTCTCCTTCAGTGCAAATCCGGTTCATATAGCATCTCCTATAGATGTGAGTATTGCAGATCATTCCTTTCTACCACTCCTTAAACTTTCCCCAAGGCCAAAAATCTGGAAAATTGCTTGGACTAGGCCTATATCTGGTTTTAAGCTTAATGTTGATGCTTCTTGGTCATGCAATACTTTTAAGTGCGGGATTGGAGTGATCATTAGAGACAGTAGAGGTGCTTTTAGGGGAGCTTACACTCTATTTACTAATGCTCTATCCCCTTTGGAAGCTGAATTGAAGGCTACTAAGTTTGCCATACAGATTTCACATGATTTAACTGGCCCCCTCTACATGGAATCAGACTGTCTTTCTGCGGTTCTTTTTACTAATGAACCACTCCGATGTCACTGGAACTGCTTTTCCTTAGCTGATGAGATTCATCAATCACTGAGTGACATCAAACTCGTACATATATATAGACAGGCTAACCTGGTGGCTCATACACTTGCTAAACATTGTTTGCAACTAGAAAGTGATTCATCTTTTATTACCATATCTGGACTTCCCACCACTGTCCAGGGGTTAGTGAGACTAGATCAAATTGGCACCCCTGCTCTACGGTTTGTTTAATTAGTTCGGATGCTACTCATTCCCGCTCTTGTCTGCAGTTTTCTGATATTGCTGCTTGATATCTGCCTCCTGTATGCTCATCACACAAGTCTCCTGGAATTCCAAGTGTATTAAGCACAGTTTTGAAGACTAGCAAATCCTTTGAAGACACAAGTTTTGGTGGAGCTAGCAATGATCATTCCTGATCAGTGGAGTCACATTGGATTAGGGCATAACGAAAGCTCACAACACTGAGGCCAAAGTTTTTCATTTTTAACTGCTCGTCTTTGTTCCAAAATTAGAGGATATGCTCATGGTTATCTTCTCTCTGACTGACTTGTGTCTCGTTTTTTCGATTCACTAAGAAGTTCGAGAGCTCATCCTATAGCATCTCACATACTCTAGCTCATTCTTTTGGAAGCAATTTATGGTTGCTTCAAGAGCAATATGCTCAGTCTGTACAGTAACTTAGCCTTGGCTTCTTTTATTTTGTTTATTACGGCTCGGGAAGGCCAATATAATTTCCCCCATCTATGGATGGTTTATTCAAAAAAAAATGTATAATAGCATGCAGTATTTCAGAAATATTACACATAACATAATGTGCATGTTTGAGAAAAAATGGCATAACATAACGTACTTTGTTTATTATTCGGAGACATTAAAATGCTCATTAGAATTTTAAGTTACTCGAAGTTGTTAGCTTCTTGGTATTACGTTGTCTTAGAGCTAGAAAATTGAGATGATTCCCGGGAGACCAAGGTTAGTTGCAATACTTCCTAATAGCCAAAAGCATCTAAAGTGAGATGTTAAGCTCCAAAAACTTAAAAATGGCTGGATGATGCTGATAAAACATGTGGCATCATGGCTAATGTCTTTGCAGCCATGACATCTTTGTATTTTCTTTCACGTGTCAGAGAAATATTTACAGAGTTGTCATTTATATATCATCTAGAAAGGGCTCTACATTGTGTACTTTTAGTTATCTTTCAAAAACCCAGCGAGCTCGAGGATCATCTCTATTTGATATGTTGTTACTTTTTACATTAAAACTCTACGAATGCGATGCAGCATCCTGTTTAACTTGAAACATCTTAGAAACAACATCCACTCGACTCCCTCTTTGTCTCTTATCATTTCATTGGTGCTATATGTTGTGGTACACCAGAATACCCTATGATACGTTCACATTCTCAAGTTGTTGATTTTGAGGGTTCATTTTTCATTATGGGGAAAGGAGAAAAATGTGAAACCTTGAACTGTAATTACTATTTGATATAATTTTTCTTTCGTAAGAATATTTATTAACATTCATTACATTTCAAAAAAAAAATAATCTCTTTTAATTATGGAGCCTTTCCTATAAGTATTTTATTAGATTTAATAAACTTAGCTTGGAACAGGAATGTGATATTTGAAAATATCGTATTGCATTGAGCTATGTTAGAGAGAAACCAAAAATATTTTGGTTAAATAAGTGAAGTAATTTTTCCATGATTTTGGTGCAATGTTTTCCATAACATCAGTTCAACAAACCACGTGGGAATCTTACACATTTGGTTATCCAAGTTTCATATATCATTGATTGAATATTGCACATTCTTAGACAATTGTCTTCATAATTTAATTTTTATCTCCTAATAACAAATATTTATATGGATTTTAAGATTAAAAATTAACTCCTCAATAAATGATAAATTTTGAAACTCTAGGAAATTCTTTTTGGGGCAGGAGGGGGCGGGGGTTGATTGTATAATAGCGTGCAATTTTTGAGCAAAATTAGGCATAACATAATTTGAACTGTTTGAGAAAAATTGGTATCTCGTGACGTACTTTGTGGATTATTCGGATATATCAAAATGCCCATTATAATTTTGATTACTTGAAATTGTTAGCTTCTTAGTCTTACGTTGTCTTAATGTTCCACCCGAAGAGCTAGAAGATTGTACTTTGTGGATTATTCAGATATATCAAAATGCTCATTATAATTTTGATTACTTGAAAGCTTCTTAGTCTTACAGTGTCTTGATGTTCCACCCGAAGAGTTAGAAGATTGTGATGATCCTTGGGAGAGCAAGGTTGGTAGCAATACTACCTCACAGTCAAGAGCAGTTACGGTGAGATTTTAGATACTATCGTTCGGCATTGGACCTTTTCATCCGAGGAAAGTATTATTTCCATGAACTTGCACTTGCACTGACACTTTTTAAGCTCCCAAAACTTGAAAACAGGTTGATAACGCTGATAAAACATGTGGCATCATGGATAATGGTTATGCAGCGATGACATCTTTGTATTTGCCTTCTCGTGATGGAGAAATTATTAACTGTGTTGTCATTTATTTTTAATCTAGGAAGGGCTCTACATTGGGTACTTTTAGCTATCTTTCAAAAACCAAGCGAGCTCGAGGATCATCTCTGTTTACTATGTTGTTCGTTGTGACAATGAAACTCTCGGAAGGCGATGCATCATCCAATTTCCCTTTAGTCATCTTAGGAGTAACTCCCACTCGACCTCCTTTTTGTCTCTAATCATTTCATCGGTGCCATCTCTTGTGCTTCACTGGGACACCCTGAGAGACATTCAAATTCTCAAGTTATTGGTGAAGAGGGTTCATTTTTCACTATGGGGAAAGGAGAAATTTATTAATCCTTATACCGTAACGACTATTTCATACAAATTCTCTTTTGTCGAAATATTTATCAACATTCATTAAATTTCAAAATAATTAGTCTCTTTTAATTATGGAGCCGCTGCTATAAGTATTTTATTAATTAATAAACGTTGCTTGAAACAGGAATGTGATAATTGAAAATATACCATATTGCACTGAGCTGTGTTAGAAAGGAATCAAAAGGATTTTGGTGAAAAAAGTGAAGTATTTTTCTCATTATTTTGGTGCCATATTTTCCATAACATCGATCAATCAAACCTAGAGCAAAGCTTACACATTTGGTTATCCAAGTTTCATATATCATTGCTCGAATATTGCACATTCTTAGACATTTATTTTTATAAGTTAATTTTTCCTCTCATAATAACAGATATGTGTTTGAATTTTTAGATTAAAAAATAATTCCCCACCAAATGATAAATTTTGAAACACTAGGAATTTATTTTATGGTGTGGGGGGGGGGAGGGGATCAATGAATGTTTAATAACGTGCAACTTTTGAGAAAAATTAGGCATAACATGACGTGCATTGTTTGAGCATAATTGGCATCACATGATGTACTTTATTGATTATTCAAATACATCAAAATGCTCATTAAAATTTTGATTACTTGAAGTTGTTAGCTTCTTGGTTTTACGTTGTCTTGATGTTCCACCTAAGGATCTAGAAGATTGAGATGATCCTTGGGAGACCAAGGTTGGTTGCAATACTGCCTCACAGCCTAGAGTAGCTGTAGGGAGATCTTAGATACTATCGTTCGGCATTGGACCTTTTAATATGAGGAAACTGTTGTTGCCTCAAACTAGCACTTGCACCGACACCTTTTAAGCTCCCAAGAACTTAAAATTGGTTGGATGGCATTGATAAAACTTGTGGCATCATGGCTAATGGCTCTGTAGCCACGATATATTTTTATTAACCTTCTCGTGACAGAGAAATTATTGACACTATTGTCATTTATTTATAATCTCGGAAGTGATCTACATTGATCTACATTTAGTTATATTTCAAACACAAAGCAATATCGAGGATCATCATTTTTTACTGTGCAGTTTCTTGTGACAATGAAACACTAGGAATGCGATGCAGCATCCTGTTTCACTTGAAACATCTTAGGAGCACCTCCTACCCAACACCCTCTTTTTCCCTAATGATTTTATTGGTGCTATCGCGTGTGCTTCACCAGAACACAATGAGAGACATTCACATTCTCTAGTTGTTACTTGAGAGGGTTAATTGTTCACTATGGGGGAAAGAGAAATTTATGAAACCTTGAACCGTAATTACTATTTTATACAAATTCACTTTTGTAAGAATATTTATCAAAAATCATTACATTTTAATATTATTAGTCTATTTTAATTATAGAGCCGCTCCTATAAGTATTTTATTAGAATTAATAAACATAGCTTGGAATAGGAAAGTGATAATTGAAAATACCCCGTTGCACCGAGCCGTGTTAGAAAGGAATCAAAAAGATTTTGGTGAAATAAGTGAAGTAAGTTTTCCATAATTTGGTGCAATGTTTTCCATAACATCGATTGATGAAACCACGTGCAAAGCTTACACATTTGGTTATCCAAGTTTCGTGTATCATTGCTCGAATCTTGCACGTTTTTAGACATTTACCTTTATAAGTTATTTTTTCATCACATAATAACATATATTTATTTGGATTTTAAGATTAAAAATTAATTCCTCAATAAATGATAAGTTTTGAAACACTAGGAAATTCAATTTGGGGCGGTCAAGGTGGGGTGGGGGTGGGACGGTGAATATATAATAACACTACAAGAAACAACACCTATTACTTCGCCCCTTTTACCTCAGTTTTTTTTTCTTAACCCCAAAAAAACCAAGGTAAAATGTATATTACCCCGGTTGGCTTTTTTTCAAAGTAAAAGGTTTCTTTTACTTCGGTTATAAACAAAACTGTGGTAAATAATAGGTTTTTTACCTCGGTTACAAAAATAACTGAAGTAAAATATAAAAAATGAAGTAAATAATCTAACCAATCAGTGTGCGATGTTGCATTTATCGTGTGGGAACAATAATCAATTTTTTCATTTACATCGCTTCAATTGAAACATTTAGTGATTGAATTAGGGACGTCGAACATATTTGAAGAGATAAGTAAAAGTGAACAATTTGACAATGATAGAAAAGAAAAAAAATTGAATGTAAACACACTTATAATAATCGAATCAAATGAAAACACACGTATCAACACGTGAAGTCAATCTTATAATGCTCAAATTAGACAGTTTTATATCTAGAAAAATAGCAGTCTTTAAAAGATTCTCACAATTAGTACTTAAATTCGAATGATATTTTTCCTAACTCAAACATAATAGAGATTACAATAAACTCAAGCAGCTCTAATAATGATGACCTTGAAGACGACAGGCCTCCCAACTATGATCACCTCGAAGAACAAGGCGTCCCCGATGCGTAGGTTGTTTCCCTTAAGGAACTCACCAAAACCCTTTGAGGAAAGTGCATTGATCTTGTAACCCCCTAAGCAGTTCATACAGTACTCTTTCCTATAGTACGTCAATACTAAAGGGGTTTTCGCACTGCACAGTAGTGGTACAATCTCTCACGAGATGCACTAAAGAAGAAAAAATATATATTGATTAGAAATATATTTATATATATATATATGTGTGTGTGTGTGTGGAAATATTCGACATTGCCTATTAATTTTTAATGCCTTACCAAAGTTGGGTTCTTCCTGAAGTTCTGCTGCTTCAGTGTACACTTAAAGCGTGGGCTTTTGGGAGCCATTGTATTATCCTAAATGTTGAACACGATAGGCTTAGGATTGCTCCTTTGTGTGAAGATCTCCATGAAAACAAATATTGTGGTTATGTTTGAAGATGTGTTTTACTAATTATTTGTTGAGAAATGTTTGAGGACCTGGAAAAACCGATGACTAGAAGATCCTTCGCCAGCCATTAGTGCGGCATAAGAATAGAAAATTTTAATATAGAAGCAACATGAATTGCATCATGTGACATCGCCTAGGCGTTGCATGTATGAGTCAATCCAAACCAGTGGCATGGATGACATATAGTAGCAAGGTCGCAAGTACATAGTGAGCTAATCGGTTAAACCGAAGGTATGACCGACATATGTGCGACGGCAAATAACAAACAATATTCCACTAAAAATACAAGTGTGCAAAATTGCTATATTATTGCATTAAATGAAATGTAACAGACATTTGACTGAGGTCACATATTACAAAGGAAGCTACGGGTGAAAACATCAAACACTGGAAAAAAAACTAAGATTTTACAACTTTAAAGTACACAAAAACACTATGGAGACCTACAAAAACATAGTACCCAAGTCTACATCCAACGGAAGTTCACCTTCTCAAAATTGTGAATAAAAACTAGAACACAAAGAAACCGTAAAGCATTAAGATACGATAGATGCGACAATGCAAAGTAGGAATTACTAACAAATCGTGTTTGAAGGTTAGAAAAACCATACCTTTCTTCCAATGGATAAGTAAATGGTTGTGAGAGACCCTTGGAATTTGCGCCAAACTAATTAATATAAGCTTGAACTCGCAAGTGGGATGTTTACATATATATATGTATATATATATATAAACAATTCAAAAACAACAACTTTTTTACTGTATTGTGTTGTCTGCCTGATATGTAGCGAGGTTTCACGTAAGTTGGTTAGTCTGAAACTATGCAGACACAGTGGCCCACGTCGCATATGTTGATGGGCATTACAAATTCAGCCCCCCGGTGAGTTATGTTATATTAAACAATTGACAATAAATTTCACTTCAATTACATAGAATTACTAAGACAACATTCAATTGCGTTGAATTAACATGAGAACATTAAATAACATTAATTGAATTAATACATTCTTAATTTAGTAACATTGAACTTACGAAAAAACCCCAATAAAATTGATTTAACAATAAATATTTCATACATAAAATACCTCAAGCTCATTCATTCTTCGAAATAAAAATCAATTTGTTCAAGTACATTGTCATGTGAATACTAAGAAAATCATCAAATCCAGACAACGCAGAAAATTACTGGCCCAACACCATTTAGGAGCTCAAAGTATTGGGTGTCCCCAATCACGAGTTGCTTTTTGGCAAGAAACTAGCCAAACCCGTTTGGGGTAAGGAGCTTGAGCACCCCGGCCTCTGAGTAGTCCATGTGATACTCCCTCCCTTTGCACTTGAACACAACTTCTATCTTGAGAGGTTGTGGGAGCAGAACAATTTTTTCACGGATGTATTGAATTATAAAAAAACATTTGTTAGTAGTCATGAAAGTAATCCACATAAAATGACAATTGGAAATTCTAATTGTTTAAAATAGAGAGGACATACCATAATTGGAATTGACCCAATGTTTGTTTAAGTTAGTGTATGCAAAAAAATGGATATCTGCTTGAAAGTATGCGTCGCGGGCTATTGTCATCCATATCAGTATTGATCTGAATTAGTCAAAGAAATTATTGAAATTTCATTGATAATATATTAATGTAATAGATGGAATATTAAAAAAATAATCAAAATTGGCTGCCTCGATCGGGTCACGACTAGAACCAGTGTTGTTAGACATGATTGCTATAATTCAGATTGCCACGGGCATTAAATGTTGAAGTAGAAAAGAAATTGAACATTGAAAAACAAAATTTCAAAATTTGACCAAGTCAAAGAAACGTTGATCGCCCTTCGGTAAAATAAAATTGCTAAACGGGAAGCCAGCGAGGTCACTAATACACTCAACTTCGCACTTGTATTGGCATAACAGAGGAGATAGTTATGTGTGAGTGACCTCAAATAGTAGAATATCAATTACAAAAACAAGATAAAAAAATTGGGAACAAATCCAGGTTCTAAACAAAACAATTGAACCACTCCATAGCTAAAAGAGTTAGACACCAATTACTAAAAAGTGAAAACCATATCCTACAACTCCAATTCATAGAAAAAATGAAAATTTAAACAATTAACACATTCAATCACTAATTCATATTGATAAAAAATTCTAGGGTAAATAGAATAACAAAAGTAATGTAACCACATGTGGAAACCATACCTTTGAGACAATTGTCAGGTGCATGTATGAAAATCGAGGGAAATATAAAAATTTGAAGTGATTTACGCGAGGTGGGATCCATTTAAATATGCTTTATGCTTCCACCTAGGGTTTGTGCAACATCACAAGAGAGTCATCTATAGAGATTGTTGGACTGAAGGATGTGCAACTTCGGCTGGTAGGAGTGTGGGCCTTACCATTTCATCCCGCTAAAATGGCGTTATACCTATGTATATGCGACCTCTTGTTAGAGTTATGTTACAATGACATATGAACGAAATATGACCAACGTCGGTTACAGGGTATTGGGCCTTATTATTTTAGCCCTATCGTATATCAACTAGGTCTGAATTGGATGAAGATAGAAAATTGACCTTAATCATGCCTATTTCTTTATCAGTTACGGTGTTAAAGAGTTTGACTTGGGATTGCAAGGGTCTCATCCATGATCCATCCAGGGTTAACCGTTCGTCAATCATATTAGTATTCTATTATTACACTTACAATAAGTGTTACATATGAAAAAAATAATTTCCACCACATAGATTCACGTGAAATTATATATTCTAGGCTTTTTTTATCAAACTAAAAGGTAATACAAGTACATCCATCAATTTTTAAAATTCACAAGTACATTGTCTCGAGTAAATTGAAGATGATGACTTATAAGTATACGAGGGTTATTCGTAAGGAAGTTGTGGAACTCTCTGTGGGATTATGCAAGTTTCTTTGTCAGTATAGTGTTAAATAGTTTGACTTGGAATTGCAAGTGACCCGTCCACAATCCATCCCGGGGTAACCGTCCATCAATCGTGTTAGTATTCCATTATTACCCTTACAATAAGCGTTATACATGAAAACGATAATTTCCACCGCATAGTTTCATGTAAAATTTTATATTCTAGGTTTTTTTAATCAAATTAAAAGGTAATACAAGTCTATCCATCGATTTTTTAAAAGCACAAGTACATTTCCAGAGTTAATTGTAGATGATCACTTATATGTATACAAGGATCATTCGCAAGGAAGTTGAGGAACTCTCTGTAGAATTATGGAAGTTTCTTTATCAGTTACGATGTTAAAGAGTGTGACTTGGGATTGAAAATATTCTGTCTGCAATCCATCACGGGGTAACCATCCATCAATCATGTTATTATTCCATTATTACCCTTTCAATAAGCGTTATATATGAAAATTATAATTTTCACTGCATAGATTCGCGTGGAATTTGATATTCTAGGTTTTTTTATAAAATGTAATACAAGTTCCTCCGTATATTTTTAAAATGCACAAGTACATTTTCAAGAGTTAATTGTAGATGATGACTTACATGTATACAAGGATCATTCGTTAGGAAGTTGTGTAACTCTCTGTAGGATTATGCGAGTTTCTTTATCAGGTACGATGTTAAAGAGTTTGACTTTTGATTGCAAATGTCCCATCCACAATCTATCCCGGGGTAACTATCCGTCAATTGTTTTAGTATTCCATTATTACCCTTAAAGTAAGCGTTATATATGAACATGATAATTTCAACTAAATGTTTTTTATTCAAATTTTGTTAACAATAAAGTTCAGTTTCTAGCATGAACATGTCGATTGACGTGCTGTAATCTTGAAATGGTGTATGTAATTGTGTTATTTAACCCCACGAATAAAGTTATCTGCAAGGTCTCAGACATATCGAGTCATACGACATATAAATGAATGTTAATCGACGTTGGTCATGAAAAAATTTCAAGTGGAAATTTAAATTTTCAGCCCAAATTTTGAACCAAAATTTCCCCCAACCCTATTTCAATCCAATAAATTTCAGCACTAACACCCATTTCCCATTTCCAACACCAATCTTAGAACCCAAACTCCCACCATCCATTTCATTCACAACCTTACAACATTTAAAGATCTAGTCAACTTGGTTCTCTAAAACATCATCATGTGTCCAAATATGGAGAATCTATGATTCCTAATTAATTGAGGTAGAATTTTGACCCAACTCAACCTAGAGTCATTAATACAATCACAACAATAGAATCAATTAACCTGAGCTAAGGGACTAGTCCTATGTGATGGTCAAAGATATGATTTATATTCTGCACCCTTTCTCGCTACTAATGCTACCAAAGGGTAGTAAGAGGTAAGCCCTTGGTTTTTCCACAGAGATGCTAGGGTTCAAGTAAAATTCAAAACACAGCCTGGTGCGGGTTGTCAATACACACAAGTGAAAGGAATAGCTACTAGTGTAAACATGCAATTTGGGGTTTTTTTGGTATTTTCAACTAACAACTACAAGCACAAAATAAACAAACAAGTAAACTATTTATACTAGGCACTTGGGACTAATTTAGCAACATGGTAGTTTTAATGCTTCAATCCTCGGTTCATTCACATATAGACATACAAAAGACCTATCATTGTGTTTACAACACGTGGTGTGGCCGATGGCATACACTTCCCCATCCCTGTCGTGGTGGGTGCGCCATCGTAATTAGGAGAGCACAACAACGTCCGGCTGTTGTCGTGGTTCTGTTTCTACTCTTAGTATTACGTCTTGGGCTTCCACCATGATTGCACTAATTTCCAGTGGTCCTCCATACGCGAGGTCTTAGGTTCATAGACACCTTATCTTTGATACTAGGGTGTCAAAACAACACCTAGCTTAGTACTATCAACTATCTCTACATGAAACCTATCCAAAAATGGTTAAGTAATCAGCTAAGACTAGTGTGATAGCATGCAAATTAGGGTTCCCTTAAATCTCCCATGCACACACTCACGCAGAATCGTTCCCCTCCACCTATTCAAACATCCAGGTTTCTCTTTCCAAGGGGGCATCAATAAGTGCACCATACATGAACATAGCCCAAAGTGTGTGCTCATATGTGGTGTAGTGTTCTTGCATTTGTCACATTCAAGAACAATAAAAATAATATCATAAACACAAAGATAGATGGAATTTAAGGAATCTCATAAAGCATCAAAGGATACACATGTGCCAAATATGTACCATGAGAATAAAATTTCAGCATAGGTGAAAAAGAGAGAGAGATACACTTTGGATAAAGATGAAATTTCAAATTAGGGGACAAGTAGTACAATCAATTAACATGAGAAGTACTATTTGCATAAAGAAATATGAAATCTCACTTCTTGAACGAAAAATGTATTTTTAACTTTGTAATTCATACTTCCTTTTTGAAAATTGAATTTTGAAACAAGTTGGGGGATGGAAAATCGAAATTTGACAAAAAATAATTTATGCCCAGTTTTTTTGTCTTCACGGGGCAGAGCTACATGCCCATCATCACAGCACGAGACCTGACCTTCGTGACAACTATTGTCACGGGGCTAACCCCAGATTTTCTCTATTCCTTGGTTTTTCTCAACTTTTGAAAGGAAACTTTTTTGCCCATCAAAATCCAAACCATGTACGCATAATCACACATCATCACATTTGGATTTTCAAATCAAGCAAGTATTTCATTCAATGGATCATTTATTTCAAGAATGACATGCAAAATCTACCAAGTAACTACTCAAAACAAGCAAGAAAAAGATCCCCGTATGTTTATTGTCATCATCATGACTTATAACTCTTTCATGCATTCAACATTCAAGCACTTACTGGTGGGTCTCCGGAATCGCCAACATTGACCCCACCCACGATGATGTCGTTGAGAGGTCTTAACAACAAGCCATTCTTACCTCTGTACCCCTTGTGAGTATCCAGAAATGTTTGTCCCTTTCTTTCCAACATTGACTTCTTAAACATCACCTTGGGGTTAGGAGGGGGTCGAGGAGGTATCCATTCCTCGACACTTTCCTTTCCCACTGCAAATTTGTTAGCATAGTAAAATAACATATCATTAATCAAATCATGCAATCCGTCGGGATCCTCAAAACATTCATCATCAAGATTTATGCTCATTTGCAACACAAGGCGGTTCAAGAATATTATGCTCATCAAAAAGTGTCACACCATTGCACATAATAGAAGGTTTTGTTGAATCATGCCTAGATTTATAAATGCCAAACCACCTTGTCTAAGTAATCTTCTAAAGTCAAGATCCCCATGTGGACATCAATTTTAGTCCTAGACGTTTTTAGAAAAGGTCTTCCCAAAAGGTTTTGGGGTGCACTACCATCGTGCGCTACGTCTAGGACATAAAAAAGTCATGTTTGCCCATGTAGTATTTTCACTACACAATATTTTGATTGTGCCGCAACTTAAACGATACTCTTTGTGTCAATAACATAAATCGTATTAGATCGATTAATGGTTAAACCAACCGTTAAAAACACTCATTTTTATAATTTTTAAAGTCTGATTATAATTATTTATACATTGAGATTTATTTTAAAGGGTTTTCACAATCATAGGTATCTCTTCCCAAGCACCATATAATGGAAATTGTTTGCTTTTGAATGGTGCTGTCAACCGGGGATATTAAAGTCATTTTGACTAACCTAAAGCCATCTTGTCTAAAAAATACATACAAATATAATAATATGTTACTGATTCTAATTCTTTACCATATATTACAATTTATTACTGATTTTAATTCTTTACTATATAAAATATCAAACTTTTAAAGATATATATAAAACCATAAATATGTTATTGTACCATATATATATATATATGTATAAATCACTGGAAAAAATCCAACGAAACTCATAATCTAAAATAACAAAAAGTTTGAATAAAGATGCTCTAGTCCTACAACGCCACAGACCATTCCCTAATAACTCACTCCCAAGGCCATCATGATCCCACATAGAGGGATCCAATGCCCACCTAAAAGGGCATTGCCTCTGACCCACCTCGACCCGGGGTCGTTAATACAATCAAACCGCAAACAATTAACCCGGGCCAAGGCACTACTCCCGTGGGATGGTCAAAGTTAAGATTTATAGTTCTGCACCCGTTTCTCGCTACTAATGCTACCAAAGGGTAGTAAGCGGAAAGCCTTGAGTTTGTCCACAAACATGCTCGGTTTCAAGTCAAAGTTAAAACACAGCCTCGTGTGGGTCATCAATCTGCACGAGTGAAAGGAACCGCTAGTAATGTAAACATGCAAGTTGGGGGGGTTGGTATTAACTAACAACTACTAAGCATGAAATCAACAAACAAGTAAACTATTTATACTAGGCACTTGGGACTAATTTAGCAACATGGTGGTTATAATGCTTCAATCCTCAATTCGTTCACATATCAACATAAAAAATACCTTTAGTGTGTTCATAACACGTGGTGTGGTCGATGGCATACACTTCCCCATCCCAGTCATGTTGGGTGCGCTAGCAACCCTCCATCAACACCGCCATTGTAATTAGGAGAGTACAACAAGGTCCAACCATTGTTGTAGTTTTTTTTCTCTCCCGTGCTATTATATCATGGGCTTCCACCATGAATTCACTAATTCCCAGTGATTCTCTATATGCAAGGCCTCAGTTCACAGGCACCTTATCTGTAATACTAGGGTTTCAACACAACTCCTAGCTTGCTACTATCAACTATCTCTACCCGTAAACTCTTGGGTAACTTTACAAAGCCATCTAAGACTGGTGCGATGACAGATAGGTCACAGCATTCTTGAACCCTCCGTGCACACACATACCCATTCAAACATCCAGGTTTCTCTTCCCAAGGGGGTATCAATAAATGCACCATACATGAACGTAGCCCAAAGTGCGTGCTTATATGTGGTGTAGACTTTATTCGTTTAGAAACATTGAAGAACAATCAAAATAATATCATAAACACAAAGATAAGATGAATTTACTTGAATCTCCTAAAGCAATAGAAAGTACACAAGTGCCAAATATGTTCCAAGCTATCTTAGAACACATGAGTAGAGCTCAAAAGCTTGTCCCCAAGTGAATGCAAGTGGTGAATGATTTTCATAGATAAGCCAGAATGACTAGGAGGTGCTCTCAGAGTATACTCTCCCCCGACCTCCTCAATATCTATCTCCGGGTTGGCCATAACTCTATAGACTTCTATCTCAAAATTCAAGTCCAGAAAAATAAGAAGGTCATCCACGAATGTGTCATGGTTAATGGTGGTGCGCTCCGACTGTGGAAGGATTATAAAGCTATAGGTGCTCGCTCCGCCATAAAGCCATACATATCTAACCTCCAATGTTTCCGGTCCCACCATGGATGCCTTCGCTAACTTCTCTATGCTTTACCTTGTGGTTGATCTCCTCGAGTTAGCTAAAGCCCATTGTGTAACCAGATGACCTAGACCACCTTGAACTTGTGTTCTAGTTCTTCGCCTCCTTCTCCTTAGACCACCTGTGCTCTTACTCGAGTAGTGTAAGACTCCTAGATTGGTGGCACATGTGTAACCATAAACTTTGGCAAAAAATACTCTTCTGAATACAATACTAGCAAACATATCAAAAGGTAACAAAATAACTAAAACAACCTCTCCATCCAAGCATCAATAACATAAAAGAACAAACAAATAAAAGCTAAACTTACAATTCCACTAAAGCATTATGCGTAACTTGGTACCTAGACTGATAGCACCCCCAACAATGGCACCAAAATTATGACTGGCCTGCCCCCGGGGTTGTTAAAACCTATATCTTAAAAGTCCAAACCCGGTTGGAGGTGGTACAGTAAAAAGATAGAAATTTATAGTTCTGCACTCGGTCATACTGTAATGCTACCTATGGGGTAGTTAGCGGTAAACCGTGGGTCTGTCCACAGAGATGCTAGGTCTAATGTATCAACTCAAACACAACCTCGTATGGGTTGTTAATCCGTACGAGTGAGAGAAATAACTAATAAAACAAAAATGTAAAGGGGGAAGGGGGGTCTGGAATTTTAGTATAACAACTACAAAGCATAAAAGTGAAAAACAAAGTGAACAAATATATAAACAGACTCTTGGGGGTATTTGAGTAACATGCTTGATAAATGACTTTGATCCTCTATTCATTCGCATATGGATTTATGAACCCATCTTATTCTCATGTCACACAGTGTGGAGATAGTCATGTATTTCCTCCCGTCTGTCACACGTGGTACTTACTACAATGGCCATATCTCCCTGTCTCTGTAATTTTAGGTAATGCGCTCTAGTCCTACGATGCCGCAGACCATTCCCTAATCACTCACTCTCAAGGACAACACACCCCTACTTAGAAAGATCCAATGCCCGCCTATGAGGGCATTGCCTCGCGTAGGATGCAAGCGTTGGATATGTAGTAAGATGCATTACATTCCTAGACACTCTAATGTGAATCTCAATCCCTAAGCCTAAAGAGGCAAAGGAAAAGGCACCTAGTGATGACTCTAGAGTTGGCACAACTCTAGTCGCTACATAGAACACGCTAATCTATCGGGGTAAGCCAGGGGTCCGCCGGCATTTGCCAAATCAACCGGCCGGAATGTGATTCATTTAACAAAGATTGTTAATGGGAATCATTGTATAACACATATAAAGATTTTCTCTCAAAGGACATGAATGCAGTCTTCTCCCCGGTGTTCTATACATACGCCATAATTCCAACACTTCCCAAGATTGCAATAAAGCTTAGCTCAAATTTATACTACCATACGTGCATGAGTGCATCATCATAATGACATAACATAAATCATAACTGTTAGAAAACACAAATTTAAGCACAAATATTCATAAGCATTAGGATAGGAAAATCTAAATCTTGAGAAGAAATCATCAAAATATAAATACAAATATCCCAAAGCAACTAATCTACTATATGAAAGATAGATCCATGGAAAATATTAGGTAATATGCCATGGATATAAGAAAATAAGGTGAAAGAAAAAAAGAAAACAAAAAGATTATGAGAAGGAAGAAGAATAAGTACTCTACTCTTCTTTCTCTCTAAACTAGAGAGAGGGAAAATCTACATAATAACTAGCCTAGGGTTTAGTAGAATACTAAGGCTCCTATATATAGTAGTGGGGGATTGGGCCTAAAAATAGGCTCAAAATAGGCCAAAGTTATGTCAAACCCATGTAACCATTTCCCTCTAGCTGCTGAAACTTTCTCGAATAAACTTCTCATATATGTGAATCATTTGGGGCTGTAATTTAGTTCGTTGGATAGAGCTTAGAATGTTAAAAATATTGATATTGATATATTGAGAAACCACCGTTTGGTGCGGGCCATCACGAATAATGTGGCATGTGGCGTGTCCTTGGTGGCGCGAGGTGCAAGGTTTGGAGTGTGACATGAATCTTCATGTCAAATAGGGTGCAAGCTCTTCTACAGGTCTCAAACCTTCGTGTCGCATTGTCTCTTGGCGCAGGCCGCATTGCCTCCTACAGGGCATTGTTAGAGTGCTAAAAATTTAATTCTTGATCCATGCCCATTGCTGTTGGCACAGGCCATGGTCAGCAAGGGTTCTTTTTTGAAAAATATAGGTGCGGGCAGTGTGAATTCCTACACCTCGCTGGCTGGTCTTGGCATAATAGACTTGGAATGGCACGGGATGCCAAAGACAAGACATCACGCTCCCATACTTAGCCATGTGGAGGGGTTTTTCTCTTGGTACTGGCGGCCTGTGGCCTCTGGCGCAGGTCAAGTTAGTGCCTCACACTGGTCATTTTGGCGCGGGACAACTTCTTTGGCGCGGGCCGTTTGTGCCAAACCATGCACGACCCATGGCAACCTGTTGGTGCCTCAACCGGCTAAACTTGTTTCCTTCACCACAGGTTAACTGTTAGTCAGATTTGAGAGTTTTAGTTGTCGATTTTATAGTGCTCAAGAAGAAAAATCCAATGGAACCAGGCTTAAAGGCTGATTCTTCTCGAATAATCCTCTGAATTTGGTGCAACTCATCAAACCACGATTTAGTGTTTCTCCCTTGACCGTTTGGAACTCCAATACCACCTATCTTTTGCTTCGTCCATATACTACAATGATTTTATTTGTGTTGCCTTCATCTTCTACAATTCTAGAGGTGAAAGTCCTTCGATATCTTTAACCTTCCTTGCAAACAAACTTCAATATCTTCTAGAGCTATTACGAATGGCCTTCACATAAAATGTAGAAAAAATGTACCAACAGGAAACCTACTTAATCAACCTCAATCAAACTACTATCTTGGTCACTAGACAATTTCCTCGAAATGATCACTGGAAATGTCTCATTTGCACCTAAGAATGCATACTTCAAATGCTCAGGCAAAGGCTTAAGCTCCACTATGGGTCGGCTTTCTACCAAAGGCTTGATTTTTGGCAAGACTAGTTCATCTAAGTTCCTAGGCAAGGGTTCCACACAATCCTACCCAAAGGTTTGATCCCTTCTACACCCCCCACAAGATTAGCTTCCAAGGTATCATCAAATATATCATTTAAAGCATTATCCTCCAAAGCTAACCCCTTGTCTATGTCAAATATTTCTTGCACAAAATTGTCGTATATATCTATCACAAGGGGGTGGTAATTTTTATTAGAATCAATCAGTTCATGCCTATGTTCATGCATAGAATCACCCATTTTCTTTAGTAATGCCTTACATTAATGCAAAAAATTGAGGGTGTCAAAAGAGATATCACTCACCTCATTGTGACAAATTGTCACACATGACTCTCTTTTCCTCAAGTCTCCCAAATGATTTTTTGGAGGTGTCTCCTCGTCCGTGAGCTTACTCCTTCTAATCAAATGGTTCATTGTGTCTAGTTGCTCATTCACCTTTTCTTGTATCTTGTCAACACCAAAAGTCATTTGTGCCCCACAATTTTTAATGCAAGAGAATACTTGGTTTTGTAAAGTTTCACTGGTTTTGAAAAACTGGTTAGAGCTTCAGGTATTTCTTCACATGTAGACTTAGGGGGTGAGATCGGTTCGGGTGAGTCATCATAAATGAACCAGTATCATTCCCTCCGATCCTGCTGAACTGCAAGTTCCATCTCTCTCCCCTTGGTTACTTAACCACGAGCAACACTCTGTAGGGTGATTAAAATGACACACCCTACAAAGTTTCATCTCTTGAGTGGAATTGCCCCACAATATCAGAATCTCACAGAATTAAAAGAACAAGGAAACTATGACCAAAACTCTACTTGCAACAAACAAAACAAACAAAAGAAATAAAAAAGGAAATTACTAATTCATTTTTTAACATGTCATGCTCAACTAATACATGAACTGAAAAGTATCCCCGACAACGACGCTAAAATTTGACCTTTCTCAACCCGGTTGTCATTAAAAAATGAGCCGAGGGGCTTACGGTTCAAAGATAGGGATTTATATTTGGTGGGAGGTCGTCACCGTACCTCTTAGAGTGAAATTTATAAGCCATTAATGCTTACTAACTACAACTAAGTAGACAGTGGCAAATTGGGGTCGGCTAAGAAGAAGATGAATTTTTATAAGCATTTAAACGTATAATGTTGATATTAGGCTAGAAGTAAACAAATTTAGATACACATAAAATCATGTAAGGGGGGGTCGGTTGTTTTGGTCCTAAGTTATGAAATTGAAGACAAACAACTAGCAAAGTCAAGTAACTTTGCTAATCATCAAACAACCTAAGAAAAGGAGTTTGAAACTACAAAAGAAAAAGTCTTGGGGCAATTAATCTCCACTTCCAAACCTCATGTAGATCATTGAACTATTCACTCATTCTATCATATTCATTGTGTATGGGGAATACTATCACTTCTATTTTAAAGATCAACATTCATTTCTTCTTAATAATAATTCACAAAGACAAACAACGACCATTTGCAAACTTCATTAATAATCACTTTAGGCAAACCACACCATAAATGTATTTCATCAACGGCATTTTACATGAAGATCCATAGATTTTATAAAAACAAGCCTTCTACCAAAGGCATAGCAATTTAACCAAACATAGCATTCATTAGATTAAACCTAGAACAAACAACATTAAAGATTCTACCTTTCATTGCTTCTATAGGATAAATATGAGAACAATCCACATTAAAATACTTATCTAGTAGGAATCACTTCACATTATACACAAGAAGTTCTAATCTAATGTTCATAGATTTTCATGTCAAATGAGCTAAGAAATTTACAACTTTTCAAACACCCTAACACTTAAATCATACAAACACTTCATATACTCAAACAACCCATGGCATAAATAATGTAAAACATCACATTAGGAACGCATGAATTCTAAATAACAAAAGCTTCAAGAAAGTGTGAAATAGAGGTTCTTATTACATAGATGTGGAAGTTTCAATCAAATGCTCCCAAGTACAAAATTAGGCTAGGTAATCAAAACCCATAACATAGAACAAAAATATACAAATAAAAAATATGAAAATTGGATGAAATGGTGAAAAACTAGGGTTTTGGAAGCCCCAAGTCGGGCTTAGAGAGTTGGAGAAGAAGGGGATGAATGCTATTTATAGTACAAGAAAAAGGGGAGCAAAAAGTAAGTTTCTGGACGATGTTCGCAATGGGTGAACAATTGTTTGCGATGGGTGAACTAATCAGGAAAATTGAGAGCTCCCAGTACATCTAATTCATGAGTCGGGACACACTTTTCATGAGTCGCGACACAAAAAAGTCCAATTTAGTTTTACTTCCTCCTGGTGAACCGTTGTTCCATTTTGGGAGTTCTTGTAGTCAAATTTATAATACTCAAGAAGACAAATCAAATGGTACCAACCTTGGAGGCCAATTCTTCTTGGTTTATTCTCGGAACTCTGCTTCAAAACATAGATCATTTTTCACCCTTTGCTTTGCTCTCCTTTCTTCGCTTTATCTTCTACTAATTTGTGAGTGGCCTTCCATCTTCTAAAATCCTTTCTAATGGCCTTCACTAAAACACTCCTAATTTTTCCTAAGAAATTTACAAATTAAGCTTACAAACAAAAATCTAGAGTCTCGTAAGGACCAGAAATCCATTCGACTAAACATAGGTTTCAAAATGAAGGATTTAGATATGAAAAACGAAAATGGTCATCCAAGCCCCTTATGATGTAAACATATCCAATCTAGAAATTTTACAAAAAAAATATAACAAAAGATATGTTAAATGCTTCGGAATATACAAGCATTTGACATCTCATCATTCTGCACCTGGTCTTACTACTAAGCTACTAAGGCAAAACAGGCAAAACAGGTTCCTACCACTTGATGATGAGGATATATCCAATGAGGAGGCTCCTTCTAGTGACATCCCAACTTCTGCTCCTTTTGACACAGGTGATGATACTGTTGTTACCCAGGTAAGTTAGGTATCTAGTTCCCACCCTGGATCATCCAAGTCGAAAAAAGGGAAACAAACAGACGCAGTTTCTAACCATAGGAATGAGACCTATTTAACACAGTTAAATACTATCATGACTAGATCAAAAAGCTCTAACAATGTTTCCTTATGAATAACACAACACTTAAGATTAAGTTTTTGGTTTGGAACATTAGGGGAATGGACACTTCTATGCTAAGACTTCATAATTTCATAAATAGACACAGCTTAGATCTTTTATGCTTGATTGAACCAAAACATGATAATATGCAATGTGATGCCTATAGACATCGTTTACATTTTGATAACTGTTTGCTGGCTGGCAATGGCCAGATTTGGCTTTTTTGGAACTCCAGCATAACTCTAACCTTGAAATGTGATAATCTGCAATTTTTAGCTGTTAATGTGAATAGTCTAACTCTGAATAAAAGTATGGATGCATTCTTTGTGTATGGACTTAGAACTAGAAATGGCAGGACTTCCCTTTGGTCTGATCTTAAGTCATTAAACCACTCTGATTCTATTTTCATAGGTGATTTTAATTCTATAACATCAATAAATGAATATAAAGGTCCTTCTACTCCTAAACTAGGTAGTATGACGGACTTTAAGGATTTTATTAATGTTATGGCTTTGGAAGAAATTAATACAGTTGGGAATCTGTTCACTTGGAGCAATAACAGACTAAGGAACCCTACTATTTAAAGACTAGATAGAGGCCTTTGTACCTCTTCATGGTCTTCCAATTTTCCTACATCATCTGTCCATATTTTGAATCGAATATCTTCTGACCACAATCCTATGCTTCTCACTATTGGCAGTGATATCCTTTATACTCCTAGACCATTTAGATTCTTAAATACATGGTATAAAAGGAAAGAATTCAGTGAAGTGATTAGACAAAACTGGGATTTGCCTCATCATAAATCAGGAATTCTTGGTTTCTTCCTCAAGCTGGTAAGACTGAAAAAAGAGCTCAAAATTTGGAATAAAGAAATTTTTTGTAACATAACTGATAATGTCATAAAAGCTGAAGCTGCTCTCCACACTCAGGAGCGGAAGTATGACCTAGATGCTTCTGAGGGAAATATGCTGAAGCTAAAAGAGGCCAAGGCTAAGTTAGTTAGGTCTCTAGTAGAGCAGAAAAGTTTCTGGAAACATAAGGCAAAGGTTAAATGGCTAAAGGAGGGGGACAATAACACTAGTTTTTTCCATAACTCGGTCAAGGAGAGAAAGTGCAGATTAAAGATTACAAAAATTAGGAATAGTAATGGCCAGTGGATAGATAGTATACAGGATATTGAAAATGATGCCATTCACTATTACCAAGATCTTTTAACAGAAGACAGTCCCTCTGATAGCAATTTTTACAAATCACACTTCCTTAGCAAAATTCCTAAACTGATCACTCAGGAAGAAAATGAGAGACTCCTGCAACCTGCCTCACTGATTGATCTCAGGGATATTGTGCTAAGTTTGAATAAGAACAGCAGTCCGGGGCCTGATGGATTCACAGCTAAATTCTACATTAATTCTTGGGATATAATTGCTATGGATTTACTGTCTGCTGTAAATGATTTTCTTGTTGTAAGTAATATTCCAAGGGGCATTGGTAGCACCTGGATTGCCATTATCCCAAAAAAACAAACCCCTATCTCATTTGATGATTACAGACCAATAAGTCTCTCCAATGTTCTTAACAAAATCTTTTCCAAAGTGTTAATGGAAAGACTTAAGTCTATAATGCCAAAAATTATTTCCCCACATCAAACAGCTTTTCTTAAAGGAAGAGACATATCGGATAATGTCATCTACCTGCAAGAAATGGTCAGGTTTTTGAACAGGAAAAAAGGGATCCTAACTGCATTGTTAAACTTGATCTTAAGAAAGCCTTTGATAGAGTTAAGTGGTCATTCCTTTATTCTGTTCTTGCTAGATTTGGTTTTTCTGCAAAATTCATCTTCATCATTATGAAGAATTTAGCACAGGCCTGGTTCTCAATCCGTATAAATGGTAAGCCTGTAGGTTATTTTCAGTCTACAAGGGGAATTAAACAGGGAGATCCCCTCTCCCCTTTTCTTTTTAATATCTTCTCTGAGTCCTTTACCAGGAGTTTAGCTTTCATTTTTCTGAATGGTAAACTCTCATATTATGATCTACCAGGTAATGCCCTACAAATCTCATACTTATCTTATGCTGATGATGCTGTGGTCTTCTTAATAGCAAATAATCAAACACTGATCAGATTTAAGGCCTTCCTCACAAAATTTGAAGATGTTACTGGCCAAAAGATAAATTACAGTAAAAGTGACATCTACATAGGAAAACATGCCTCTGTTCATAAAGTCAACAATATAAGAAGGGCTCTAGGTATGAAAATCGGTAGATTCCCCTTCACATATCTGGGAGTTCCCATTTTCACAGGGATAGCCAGGAAAATCTATTTCCAACCTATAATTGAGCAGATAGATAATAGGATCGGGGGTTGGAAAAACAGGTGGCTCTCTACTGGGGGGAAAATCACATTAATACAGTCATGTATCTACTCCATTCCTCAACATATATGGTCAGTCCTAAAGCCTAGCAATGAGATCATTTCTGCCATAGAGAAAAAACTCAGTAAATTTTTTTGGGGGAATATTGATCAAAAACCTAAAAGATCATAGAGGAAATGGGATGCACTTTGCTATCCCATCCATAAACCAAAATGGTCTAGGTTTTAGATCAATAACCACCATCATAAAAACATGCTCAGTTAAGTTGTGGTGGAAGTTTCAAAAGGCTGAGGCACTATGGACTCACCTAGTTGCATCACTGCTTTTCTCTTCCAGAAACTCCCCAAACTGGAAGAGAATCAGTGAAATTAATACTTGGGCAGAAACTAACTCCAGGGTTATAGTGGGAAGAGGAGATTGTAATTTCTGGACCTCAAACTGGTTAGATATTGGTCCAGTTGAGGATTTCTGCGATCCAAACCTTGTCAATATTTCGTACTCATGTACAGTCTCAGACTTCATTACAAACAAATCATTTATGCTTTAGGAAATTTCCCCTTTTCTATCCCCTCATGCTGTCACTCTTTTACAGGAAGCACATCTATTTTCACACAGGAAAGATAGACTCATATGGAAACCGGGTCCCAAAGGTGAATTCTCTTTTAAATCCACTTATCTCCTGCTCAGAAATCAGAGAGGTACTGTTCTTTCTGCTCAATATATTTGGAGTTCAAGAATTGAAAAAAAGATTTCTGTCTTCATGTGGAAAATGATGAATTCTTTTCTTCCCTTTGACAATGTCCTGCGCAATTTGAGATTCTCACTGCCTTCTAAGTGCTGTATGTGTAATAATCATGAGGATTCATTGGATAATTTTTTGAATTCGTGTTCATTTGCTGTTCAAATTTGGAAAGTAGTCCACTCATTCATGGGAATTTCAGGAATGGTTTACCCATCTATATGGGATAGACTTTCTTGCTACTTGACATATTCTGGTCTGAGCGCTCTCCACTCTGAAATTATTAGATATGCTGCTGCTATTACATGTTGGCATTTGTGGAAAATAAGGAACAAAATTTTGTATGATTCTGCAATCCCATTAACAGGTTTAGTCTTATCTCACATCAAGGAACAAATTTTTTATATGTTCACTGCTAAACCTGTTTTCATAAAAGCTAAAGTAGACATTGACATTGCTGATCACTCTTTTCTCCCTCTAATTAAACTACCTCCAAAGCCGAAAATCCTCAAAATTGCTTGGACTAAACCATGTAGGGGTTATAAAATTAACGTAGATGCTGCATGGAATGGTCAATTGAATATGTGTGGAATTGGTATGATCATAAGAGATAGCAGGGGTGGCTTTATTGCTGCTTATACTAAATTTACAGCTGCTAATTCTCCTCAGGAAGCTGAAATGAAGGCAATAAAGTTTGCCATACAGAAATATGCTGGTTTCTTTACTCATGCTTGCCTTGAATCTGACTGTATGAATGCTGTGAAGTCAGTTCTTGATCCATTATATGCCCCCTGGATGCTGTTTCAATTAGCTGATGACACAAAGCAAATCTTGGGAAATATTATTCTTGTTCATATTCAGAGGCAAGCTAATCTGGTAGCTGATGCTCTTGCTAAAACATGTCTCAAAGATGAGACTAGTGTATCCATGTTTACTTTTAATATGTTATCTAATAACATTCAGGGTCTACTTAGACTAGATCAGATAGGTACACCTTCCTTAAGATTTTTACATTGAATGGATGCTACTGACAAAATGTTACTTGCAGGTGTATTGAATGCGGTTTTTAAAGGCAATGAAGGCTTAAGGATGAAGTGATTTGCTTGATGCTGTTTTTCTTTGTTGAAATTAGCTACTCTTTCGATACTTTTATCTAGAAGATAGGCTCCTTAGTGCTTTTGGGATGTGTCTGACTGACTTGTGTCTTGATCTTTCGATTCACTAATAAGTTCGATATTCTTCCTAAATTTACTAACAGTCTTCGTAATCCTCCAACAATTAGCTAGTTTTTTACTACATTTTGGAAGCAACAAATGTTGCTTCATTAGCTTTAGCTCCCTCATGTAAATTCCAACTAAGCCAATGGCTTCATTTTCTGTTCCTGTTTTCAATTTCTGTTATTTTACACGGCTTGGGAAGGCCTAATATAATTTCCCCCATCTTTGGATGGTTTTTACGGGAAAAAAAATACTAAGCTACTAAAGGGTAGTAGGGGTTTAGCCCTGGGTTTGTATACTCAAATGCTAGGCCCCAAGTACTAGTTAGAAACACCACCCTGTGTAGGTCTTCAATCCACATGAGTGAAAGGAACATGTAGTAGTGTAGACATGGAACTTGAGGGGGAGGGTGGGGGTGGTGTTTTCAACTAACAACTACAATCATGTAATTGACAAACAGGTAAACTATTTATACTAAGAACTTGGGAATCATTTAATGCTTCAATCCTCATTCACATATAAATATACAAAAGACCTATCACTGTGTCACAATAGGTGGTGTGGTCGTTGGCATACACTTCCCCAACCCTGTCATGGTGGGTGCGCTCGCAACCCTCCATCGGCACCGCCATCATAAATAGGGTAGTAAAACGAGGACAGACCATCATTGCAGGTCTGTTTCTCCTTCGTGCTATTACATCTCAGGCATCTATCACAACTGAAACTACTCCCCACGGGTCCTATATATGCTAGGCCCAAGGTTCGTAGGCACCTTATCTGTGATACTAGGATGTCAACACAACACCTAGCTTTCTACTATTCACAATCTCTATCTGCAACCTCTTGGACAACATGTAAAAAATCAGCTAAGATCGGTACAATGGAAAATAGGGCAGAGCATTCTCGAATCCCCCGTGCACACACCCACGTAGACGCGTTCTCCCTTACCTATTCGAACATCCAGGTTTCTCTTCTCAATAAAGCATCAATAATTGCACCATAAATGAGTATATCCCAAAATGTGTGCTTATATGAGATGTACTATTCATGCATTTATAACATTCAAGAACAATCACAATAATATCATAAACACAAAGATATGATGAATCTAATGAATCTCATAAAGCATTTAAAACATACCAAGTGCCAAAATGAATTCCAAGCTAATATAACTACTCCCTAGACATGGAATTCAAATATAGGTTTGAATTCAAAATATTTGGGACAAATCAAGAAGAAAAGAAAAGAAAAATTTACAAAACCTACAAAAGGAACTCCTTCCTTCTCTCCAAGCTCTTTCCTCTCCCAATGTGTTTCCAAAAATGATCTAATCTCTTCAAATGAGTAGAATAGGGTCATATATAGTGTATTAGGAGAGTGGACCTTAAATATAGACAAAAAATAGGACAAAAGAAGCAAAACCATAGGTCAGCTGGCAAGGTTTCATGGGCCGGTACGGATGCCACAGTCCGTGAAACAAACATAGCCACGGGATGCTAGATCTGCCACAGTCTATGAATGTTCATAGCTACTGCCCATGGGATCTAGCATGGTAAGCTGGGATCGTGCCACGGTCCATGAAGGTTTTCATAAACCGCAAGCAGGATGCGGTTTTTGCTCAGAGTTTTCCCACGGTCTGTGAAGGTTTTCACAGACCACGAACAACTTGTGGCTTCTGATAAAAAATTTTGTCACGGTCCGTAAAGGTCTTTAGGACTATGAGCACTTTGTGATCTTGCTCAGATTTCTTCTCATGTTCAGTGAAGGTTTTCACGTACCGGCTCTATACTTAGCCAAATTCCGCAACTCTTCATTCACTTGCTTCACGACTGGGTGCTTTTGTCACGGACCACTCCTTGTGTAGGTCTTCATGGAAACTCCATATTATTGTGTAGTGTGGGTCGTGATGATTGTCACTGGCCACCGGTGCTTGACTATGCACGGTCCGTGACCGGCCGCTGGTGCTTCGTTGGCTGGACTTCTTTTGCTTGTCTCGGGTAAACCGTTAGTTCGAATCGGGAGTTATAGTAGTCTATTTCATGAAGATAAATCCAATGGAACCTGCCTTGAAGGCTAATTCTTCTTGGATTGTTCTCAGACTAAGGCAAAACTCCCTGGACCACGATTCATTATTTTCTCCTTTGACTGTCTTAAACTCTGAGCATCCTATCATGGGCTTCAATATCCTTCTACCATGCATTGATGTTCCTGGCCTTTGTCTACTACTATTAAAATGCAAACGACCTTCAAATATTCTACCATTAAAAGCAAATGGCCTTTGCAAGAATGTAATGTAAGAAATAGCATTCACGGAAGACCTACTAAAGATACTCATAATTAAGACCAAGGAGCCCGTGAACACGAGATGTCAAGAATCACTAATTAACTATACAAAATGCAGGATTTAGAATAGAAAACCAAACATGCTTGTCTGAACCCCTTGTCATGTAAACTCAACTAATGTCACCAAATTGCCAACCAAAAGTAACTAAAAACTATGTCAAATACATTGGTTAAAACATGTGAAATGGTGCAGATCATAGTCAAAGCGATACGGGGAATGCGCTCGCAAGTGTAAGATCTCAGCTCGTGAATGGATGGCATTAAGACCAGACTACAAGAAACTAGGAACATGGATAGGAGCTTCACGAGTCATGAGGAAAACGACCCTCCAGGGCCACGAGAGTGAGTACAACTATACTCCCTAACTTACTTATGATTTGATATGATTTTTGTGCAGTGGACACTTTGCATGGGCAAAGTGTGAGGAGGGAGTCGTGCCCACTTAGGAAGTCTTCATTCTCTGATTTCCACGGCGCATTTCATGATTTGGTTTGGTAGTTATGTTTCTTGTTAGTTGATTATGTTGGTTTTTGTTTGTTTAGGGGTTATTTGGATGGACATTTTGTGGTTTGACATGCTATTATAGGGATTTATAGTTTCTATGGGGTAGGATGATTTCGGAAATTGGTGGTGCATTTTCATGTGTGATTATATTTTGTAGTACAAAGCCCACTTGTGGGGAATTTTTGTGCTACACAAAAAAATGATGAACTTAAAAACATTTAAAAATATAAAAACTTGGACAAGTCAAAAACACGAAAGGGCGACTTGGGTAACATTAGGAAAAGCCCGGATAGGTCAAAAGACCTAGGTAAAAATGAGAGGCTAGGCTTGGCTAGGCTTTCGAGCCTAGGAAAAATTGAGAGACTGTGTGGAAAAGGGTGAGAAGTGAGTACACTTTGTGTGTTAAAGCTAGGATGAAAACCTAAAAGGGCTCTTGGGAAAAATGAGTTAAATTGAGACAAAAAAACTAGGTTGAATGCATGCTTCTGTAGTGGATTGTTTTTTATGACCACTCTTCAATTGCTTTTGAGATCATTTCAGGAAAAGTAAGCTAGGTTGACATTTATCTTTTAGGCTTACATTTTTCCACATTTTACTTTTAGATGGTTTGATTATTTTTGTCTTCCAAGGAGTGTGAGAGTTGTTAGATTCTTACAATTTTGAGGGAAACATGGTAATCTTAAAATAAGTTGAATGCCTCGATTAACTTCTTCTTCCACACTACGTTTTGCTTGATTCTTTTTTCTTGTCTTCTATTTACTCGAGGATGAGTGTCCTACCTCCCCCGGGGGTCATTAAAATTGTACCTCTAAACCCAGTTGGAGGCGATGCAGCCAGAAGATAGAAATTTATAGTTCTTCACCCGCTCCTAGTGCTACACTACCTAATGGGTAGTTAGCGGTAAGCCTGGGTTTGTCCACAGATATGCTAGGTCTAATGTAGCAACCTAAAACAAAATCTTGTACGGGTTGTAAACATGTACGAGTGAAAGGAATAGCTAGTAAAGCACACGTAGAATTAATTAGAGGGGGGGTTGGTTTTTCAAACTAACAGCTAATTAACATAAAAGTAAAATGCAACTACAATATTAGCTAAGAATTTGGTGCATTCATGGAATGACTTGATCAATCTAATGCTTTTATCCTTAATTCTTTCACATAAAGATCTAAACAAACCTAATAGTGTGTTTACAGCACGTGGTGTGACCGATGACATACACTTCCCCATCTCTGTCACGGCAGATGCTGTCGTAACCCTCCATCGGGGAGTACAACAAAGTCCAACTATTGTTGTAGCTCTGATTCTCCCCCGTGAGATTACGTCCCGGGCTTCCACCATGAATGCAACTACTCACTTGGGGTCCTATCAATTAGGGCCAAGGGTCGTATCCACCTTATCTGTGATACTAGGGTTTCTTGTAACCCTAGCTTACTACTACACGTAAACTATCTCTACCCAGAACCTATCGGACGACTTTACAAAGTTAGCAAAGACTGATACAATAGTAATTGGATTAGAGAGACATTGAATCCCCCATGTACACACTATGCAGACTCGTTCCCCTTCATCCTTACAAACATCCAGGTTTCCCTTCCCATGGGGGCATCAATATTTGCGCTAAGAATGAATACGGCCCAAAGTGTGTGCTCATATGTGGTGTAATACTCATGCATTCAAACTCAAAAGCAAATCACAATAATATTTCTGAACACATATAGATAAAATCAAGTCACTACATGTATCCCCAAACTATGAAACTACTTCCTCAGAATCGAAGGAAAATAAAAAGAAGAAGAAGATAAAGTTTCTACCAAGCTGAGAATTTCCAAGCTACTCTTCTGACCTAATATTGTAATGCAGGATATGTTGTATGAAAACCTAGTAGACAGAGGTTCAATACATAGTAGTAGGAGATTGGACCTAAACATAACCCCAAAAAAAGCCAAAATAGGGTAAACCCTAGCTCAACCCCCACCCTTTGCGAGGCGTCACAGATGATGCAGCTCGTGGCATGTACATGGAATTAGATGTAAGGCCTAGCGCAAGCCGCGTTATCTCTCGTGGGGTGCCATCAGAGTGCTGAACCTTGAGTTCCTAATCTGAATTTGGTGCCATTGGTACGGGACGTGGTTAATATAGGTGTTATGCTTAGAAACTCCCACACCCTGATGGCTGGTCTTGACAAATTGGACTTGGAACTATATAGAACACCTAAAATGGGATATCCCGCACCTATACTTAGCTGTGTGGAGGGTGTTCTTCGTTCATACTTAATGGCCCATCGTGTCTGGCATAGGTTGCACCACTACCTCACATCAGTCTCCATGGCGTGGGGCATCTCCTCTGGCGCAGGCTAGTAGTGCTAAACCATGCACAACCTATGTTGTCCCGTTGGTGATTCGGCCAACTAAACTAGTTTCCTTCACTACGAGAGAACCGTTTGTCCAAATTGAGAGTTTTAATAGTAGTTTTAATGTACTCGAGAGGCAGAATCCAATGGAACCAAACTTGAAAGCTAGTTATTCTTGGATCATTCTAGGACTTATGCAAAAATCATTGGATGACGATTCCCAGTTTCTCCGTTGGCCGCTATGAACTCCATAGCCTCCATGAACTCCATAGCTACTTATATTTGGCTTCAATCTCCTTCTACCACACATTGATGAGCAGAGGACCTTCAATATCTTCTACCGCCATCCTGAATGGCTTTTACATAGAATGCAAACAAAAAGTATCCACGGGCGACCAAGTAAAGATGATCACAAGGAAGATCAAGGAGCCTATGGATACAAGATGTCCTGTAGTACCAATTAAGTCTACAAAATGTGGGATTTAGACAAGAAAACCTAACATGATCATCTAAACCCCTTGCCATGTAAACGTAACTAATATGAGCAATCCACCAAGTAAAGGTAACGAACAAGCATGTCAAATGCATCGATTAATGAACACAAAATGAAGTAGATTTGAATTCCCACACTTAACCCTTTACTCATACTTGAGTAAATAGAAGACAAGAAAAAGAATCAAGTGAAATTTAGCGTGCAAAAAGAAGTTAACCAAGGCATTCAACTTATTCTAAGATTACCCTATTTCTCCCAAGAAAGTAAAAATCTCACAACTCTCACACTCCTTTAAAAACATAAGTAATCAAACCACCAAAAAGTAAAGTGTGTAAAAAGGTAGGCCAAAAAGATAAGTGTCATGCTAGTTAACTTCTCCCGAAGTGATCCCAAAAACAATCAAAGAGTAGTCTTCAAAAAACAATCCACCGCGAAAGCATGCATTCAATCTAGTTTTTTGTTTCCGCCCAATTTCGCACATTTTTTTCTAGGAGCGGATTTTCATCCTAACTTTTAACACATAAAGGGTACTCACTTCTCACCTTTTTCCACATGGCCTTTCATTTTTTCTTAGGCTCGTAAGCCTAGCTGGGCCAAGCCTCTCATTTTTACCTTGGTCTTTTGACCTATACGGCCATTTCTTAATGTTACCCAAGTCGCCCTTGTATTTATTGTCATTTTTTTCAAGTTTTCCAATTTTTGGGTGTAGAACAAAAATTTCCCCAAAAGTGGGATTCATACTACTAAAGATAGCCACACATAAAAATACACCACTAATTTTCTAAAAGATCCTACCCCATGCAAACTAAAAATATCTAGCATGGCACATTATACCACTAAATGTTCATCGAAAATAATCCTTCGAAAAATAAAAAAACAACATCACAAACTAACAAGACAAACTACCAAAGAAAATCATGAAATGTACCGAGGAAATCCAAGAATGAAAACTCCCTAAGTGCGCACTACTCCCTCCCCACACTTTGCCCATGCAAAGTATCCAATGCACAACAATCATGTCAAAACATGGGTGAGGTAGGGAGAATCGTGGTACTCCTTGAATACGTTTCCAATGAAATTGAAAAATCCTGCATCCAAAAACATGAAACCCAGGCATAATTCCATTCCAAACAAATTTCTCAAAAACACACACTCATTAAAAATTATTCATTAAATAACACCTTCGTAACGTCAAATAGAGCATATATAGACAAAGAATTAAATGGTTCCCCCAAAATGTGAAGCTATGAATTGTAACACTCACTCAAAAGAAGAAATTTTTTCTAGTTTTTGGAAAAGAGCTTCACTTTTCAGGTTTTACCTAGAGTGTGTGAGAATGAGTGTTTCTTGAGAAGGAAGAATGTTTAAGATAGGGATGGGATTTAGCGTTGTGCCATCTTTTTCATTTTTAACCTCGATCACTCCTTCATTGAGTATCTTTGTCAATTCTTATGGTCCTTCCCATCTTGATCTTAGTTTTCTCGGAAAGAGATGGAGCTTAGACTGGTAAACAAGAACTCTTTCTCCCACAAAGAAGTCTTTCTTCACTATACCCTCGCTATGTCTAGCTTTTTTCGTCTCTCTATATATGAATGCAATTTTATATGAGTTACACCTATGTTCTTCAAGTTCTAGTAACTGCAACATCCTAGGCTTCTCGGCTTTATTCAAGTCTAAGTTAAGGCATTTTACTGCCCAATGTGTCTTGAAATCAAGCAGAGCGGGAAGGTGGCACCTCCTGTCAAAAATGATCTTGTAAGGTGACATGCTAATTGGAGTTTTATATGTAGTGCGGTAGGCCTAGAGAGCATCATCCAACCAAGCACTCCAGTCCTTATTAGATGCTAATTGGTGTTTTCTCAACGATGCCTTTGATTTCAAGATTATATATTTCTGGTTGGCCATTGGTCTGTGGGTGGTAGGCAGTTGAAATTCTATGGATTCTCAGTATTTTTCAAGCAACATTTCCATGACCTTGTTGTAAAAGTGGGTTCCTCATCACTGACCAGGAATCGGGGGACACCAAATCATGAGAACATATTAGACTTCAAAAAATAGATCACGATTATTGCATCATTTTTCTTCGTGGCTATAGCTTCTACCCACTTGGACTTATAGTCTACTAGCACTAATATTTAGTAATGTCCATTGGATTCCAGAAATGGTCCCATTAAATCCATGCCCCATATATCAAAAACCTATGCTCGCATCGAAAAGGTTTAAGGCATCTCATTTTTGCTCAGTATTTGATCGCATGATGACACCAAATTTTTAGCATCTGATAGTATAATGGGTAAGTATAGACCGCAGTTTGTTACCTTTTTTGTGATTCTTTTGTACCCAAAATGTCCCCCGACTTGGGACGAATGGCATATCTTAAGGACACAGCCTATCTTGGTATTGGAGACGCATCTCGTAATTTCTTGATCAAAACAGTGCTTCCACAAGTAAGGGTCATCCCAGACATATTCCTTTGCCTCATTCATTAACCTCTCCTTCCAAAATTTGTCAAAAGATGGGGGAAACTCACCAGTGATGAGGTAATTCACTATGTTGGCATACCAAGGCTGGCTATTAGTTTTCCTAAACAGTTGCATGTCGGGGAATGGTTCCAACCTTGCTTTTTTATGGTTTACGACTTAAGTATTCACCTAATGAGCCTCAGCTTAGGAACTCACTTAAAATAAGTATTCACCTAATGAGCCTCAGCTTAGGTTTCTTCTTTGTCATCAAATAACGAAGTGCTTCATGGTTTTTAAATACTATAACCTTGGTTCCCATAAGGTATTGATGGAACTTTTCGAGGGTAAATACTATGGCTAGTCACTTTTCCCTGATAGAGTAGTTCCGTAGAGAATCATTGAGAGTTACTGACGTATAGTATATGATGTGTGGTACTCTACCTATCCCTTGACCTAAAATAGTGCCTATAACATGATCCATCGCATTGCACATAATTTCTATGGGAAGAGACTAATCTTGGGGTAGGATGATTGGGGCAGTCACTAACATTTTTTAAGGTGTTGAAAGCCTTTTTGTACCCTTCATCGACAATGGAGTCGACATTTTTTTCCAACAATTTTTGCCGAGGTGAGGATATTTTAGAGAAATCGTTAATGATTTGATGGTAAAAAATGGTGTGACCTAAGAACGATTTGATATCCTTGACATTGGCGAGGTAAGGTATGGATTTGATTGCATTTACTTTAGTCTTATAAACTTCTAAACCTTGAGCCAAAACAACATGCCCTAGCACTATAACTTTCTCTAGCATGAAATGGCATTTCTCATAATTTAGCACGAGGTTTGTAATCCATACATCTCTCTAGCACCCGTGCTAAATGATGTAGTCATGAATCAATGAAATCCCCATGGATGGTGAAATCATCCATGAAGACCTCGATAAATTTCCCAATAAATTCTAAGAATATGTTGACCATGCTTGGGCCATTAAAGAGACCAAAAAGCATACACCTATGAGCAAAGGTGCTAAAGGGGTAAGTGAATGTGGTCTTCTCTAGGTCCTCTAAATCAATGGCTATCTGGAAGTATCCATAGTATCCATCAAGGAAACAATAGTATGCATGGAAAACTACCCTTTCAAGTATTTGGTCGATGAAAGGTAGAGGAAATGATCTTTACAGGTCACCGCGTTTAAGCGGTGGTAATCAATTCACATTCGCCACCTGTTTTGAATACAGGTGGGCAACAAGTCCCCATCCTTGTTCTTTACTATGGTGAGCCCACTTTTCCTGGGCACCACTTTGGTGGGACTCACCCAAGTGCTGCCATAGATAGGGTATATTACCCAATCCTTAAGTAGTTTAAGGACTTCACCTTTTACTACTTCCATCATGGGCGGGTTTAATTGCTTTTGAGGATTGCGTACGTGTCTTGTACCCTCCTCTAATAGGATGAGGTGCATGCAAGTTGAAGGACTTATACGCTTAATTTCAGCCAAAGTCTATCCTATTGCTCTTAGAAAATATTTTAGCACATCAAGCAGTTTACCCTCTTGATCATCAGTCAATATACCCTCTTGATCATCTATCAGACTATTTGAGATAATCACACACAAGGATTCCTTTTTAGCTAAGAGGGTATACTTAAGCTGTTCAGGTAAGGGCTTAAGCTAAATTGCCAGTGGTTCCTCTATTGAAGGTTTGGTCTCTGGCAGAACGACCTCATCTAGGTTTTTGGGTAGAGATTCCACACAATTCTTATCAGAAGGATCAACCTCTTCCATGCTCTCCACTAGATTAGCTTCTAAGGTATTAACAAGCATATCACTGAAATAATTATCCTCTAAAGCTAACTCCTTAAAGGCATCTCGCACAATCTTGCCATACATATCAACCAAAGGGGGATGACACTTCACATTTTGATGAATTGATCATGCTCAAATCCATATTCAGAAGCACCCATTTTCTTCAAAAACACTTTACACTCATGCAATATCTTGCTGGTATTGAAGGAGATAGGACTAACCTTGTCGCGATAAATTGCATCACATCTTGGTGGAGGTGTTTCTTCATAGGGGAGCTTATGCCTTCAAATCAACCTGTTCATTGAGCTAATTATCTCATTTACCTTTCCACTATTCCTGTCAACACCAGAATATATTTGAACCCCGCAATTTTTTATACAAGAAAATACTTAATATTGTAGAGTTTCACTTGTCTTTGCAAAGCTAGTCAGAGGTTCGAGTATTTTTTCTCCTAAAGACATAGGAGTTAAGATCGATTCGAAGGAGCAATGGTTCATGCACCACTATCGCTCCCGCTCAGCTTGCTGAACTGCAAGCTCAATGTCTCTCCCATAGCCACTTAACCACATGCAACACTCTATAGGGTGGTCAAAATGACACACCCTACACAATTTCATCTGCTAAGTCATATCCTGCAACATCGCTAGATTCCATCTAAAAAACATCACAATTGAATTAAGCAACAAGAATAAAAGAAAATCAATTACTAACTACTCTAATAACGTGTTTTCCTAAGTTGATACATAGACTGATAGCGTACCCGGCAGGGGCAACAAAATTTAGAAATGCCTCCCCTCGAGGTCTTTTAAACCATAGCTCTAAACCCGATTAGAGGCGGTGTGGTCAGAAGATAGAAATTTATAGTTTTGCAACTGTTCCTACTGCTATGCTACCTAATGGGTATTTAGCGGTAAGCCCTAGGTTTATCCACTAAGATGATAGGTCTAATGTTCCATTCTAAGCCTAACCTCGTATGGTCGTCACTCTGTACGAGTTTAAGGAACAGCTAGTAAAGAACATATGCATGTAAAGGGGGGTTTGGGTTTTCAAACTAACAACTATTAAAAACAAAAGTAAAAACGTAACTACAACATTAGCTAAGCACATGAGGAAATCATGGTGTGATTTTATCAATCTAATCCTTGTATCCTTGATTCTTTCACATAAAGATCTAAACAAACCTAATAGTGTGTCCACAAATCCGGACTACCACTCCATTCCGGATTGTAAGAGTTGTGGTATGGATAGCATTCATGAGCTTCTTGCCCTTGAAAACCAATATCTCCTACCTCTTGATAGCACTCTTCATAGTACCCATGGTTTGGGAAAACAAGGGTTCTTTCTCGGTCATCGTGCTGTTCCCACAACAAAGGGCAAGATTCGGTAGGATGGTCGGAATGACACATCCTACAAAACCTTGCTTGTTGAGCCTCTCTTCTCATCATGAGTTCCCTCAAGGTGAGACGCTCCATTAAAATTTTTTTTTTCTACAAAAGTTTGGAATCATAGTGCAAGGATTCTCGATAAAATAAATCACCAAGAACTCAAGCAATACCTACTCCGAACAAAAACAACCACCAAGTAGTGGAAAATAAAAACAACTAGCTAATACACAACCAAATACACCTAAATACTTAAGAATAAACGCCTCGTCCCCGGCAACGGCGCCATTTTGACAGGCGGGCGGTCGTCGCGCCCGCCGTGCAAAAGATAATTTATAAGCCCTAAATGCTTACTTTCTACAACTAAGTAGATAGTGGCAAATCGGGGTCGTCCAAGGAGAAGAGGGATCTTCCTAAGCGTCTAAGCACACAAATGGTTGATATTAGGCTAGGAGTAACTATATATACACACACATAAAAGCATGTAAATGGGGGGGGGGGGGGTTGGTTGGTTGGTTTCCTAAATTAACAAAGATAAAAAAAACATGATAACTAGCAAGGTCAAGTGACTATGCTAATCATCAAACAAAACTAAAGAAAAGGGGTTTTAAAACTACAAAGATAAAGCCTTGGGGGCAATGGATATCCACTTCCAAATCTAATGTAGTTCATCGAATCATTCACACATTCCATCATATAGCATTCAGGACCCAACACTCACATACCCATCTAGCAAGTACCACAACACACACATCACAAGGAGTTCTAAGTTCATGCTCATAGATCTTCATGCAAAGGCGCTACGGAATTCGTCACATTCCTACACCTAAACAATTCAACCACACAAACACTACCTATGCTCAAACAACTCATGGCACACATGTAGTAAAACACACCGTCAAGAATACATAAACGCCAAATAACAAATGCTTCAAGAATGAATTTAAATCATCTATTCAACATTTCAACTACTTATCGTGGAGACTAAACTCCCATCCTTCTTAGTTCGTAGTTTGCGAGAGTGAGTTCCACATCTCTCGTCAAACCTCACCAATGACTCCCGAGTTGCGACCACGACTCAAGGTATCATTGGTGGCATTTAATCACGAAGAACCAACAAGCTTGGCAATGCTTATGACCACTACACCGTGACTAAGCATTAAACCAATTCATGCAATTACACGAGGTTGGATGAACGTGCAAGCACATTCATCCACGAGCATATGACTCCCTCGTTTGCTACACAAAACAAATATGACGAAGAGTTCAACATCAATCACATTCGTCTAGCACATTGTCAACACACTAACACAATCAAAAGCTCTAATTCACACTCATACATTCCTAACAAGAACAGGGGGGAAATTAACCCAAATCCCCCAAACCCTAGCTAGCAATTCATACAAGCATTCATATCCTCAAGCTCCCAACAATATCAATGGAATCAACAATTAACATTCAAAGCACAATAAGAGCACAATAGCAAAAACACCAAATAGATAGATAGAAATGGTTCTCAATACATAGAAGTGGAAGCTTCAATCCTTGCTCCCAAGAACAAAAACTACTCTAGAATAACAAGAGACATAATTAAACTACAAAAACTAAGAAAAGAAAGAGAAGAAAACCAAGGGTTTTCAAGCCCTAAAATGCAAGAAGAAAAGGGAAAAACTACTTGTGGAATGAAGGGGAGGAAGAGGTATTTATAGTGGAAGAAAAAGGGGAGAAAAACGCTGAAACAGAGCTGACTGGTCGCTGCCGTCGCGACTCGCGACGAGCTCGCGACCAGATCAGTAACTCAGCCTTGCTGTTTTGTTTTGCTTCCTCCGGGTGAACCGTTGATCCGTTTCGGGAGTTCTTGTAGTCGATTTTATAGTGCTCGAGAAGAGGAATCCAATGGTGCCACTCTTGAAGGCTGATTCTTCTCGGAAAATTCTGAGAACCTTGGATCATCATTCATCCGTTGCTTTGCTCTCCTTTCTTCATCTCTTCACTTCTTCAAATCTTCACAAAGCTCAAATGTAAAGGTCTTCAAATCTTCAAATCTTCAAAGATAAATCTTCAAAGTCTTCAAATCTTCAAAGTCTTCAAACAAATCACCTTGTCGCACAAAATCATCTAAAAAGTGATAAAAACGTCAAAGCCGCCTTTATCCCTCCTTAGATGATTTCAAGGCAAAATGCCACATGTAGAGCACAAAATTGCATAAAACCTAATCCTAAAAATCCTAAAATAACCATCTAAAATGGACACATCAGATATGTTGTATGAAAACCTAGTAGATAAAGGTTCTATATATAGTGGTAGGAGATTAGGCCTAAAAATAGGCCTGAATAGGGTAAACACAAGCTCAGCCACCGTCGGACGTGGGGCGTCATAGATGATGTGGCCAATGGCATGTACTTGGCACAGGACACAAGGTCTAGCGTGGGTCACACTTTTTCACAGGCACGTAGTGCCTATTCTTCAGTGTGGCGTGGATCTTCATCGTGGCGTGGGGCACGGTGGTTGGTGTGGGTTGCTTCAAGCACTGGCACGGGCCGTATCGTCTCTTGTAGGGCACTATCAGAGTCTTAAATCATGAAATCCTGATCCGCACTCGTGGCCATTGGTGCAGGCCATGGTAGGACTAGTCTTGACAATTTGGACTTAGAATGGAGTGGGATGCTCAAAATGGGACATCTCGCGCCCATACATAGTCACGTTATTCTTGCTTGGCGGTCTTTCGGGTCTGGCGCGATCAGCGCCATTACCTAGTGTTGGTCTCATTGGCGCGGGGTGTCTTCTCTGGTGCGGGGCCATTGGTGTCAACCCATGCACAGCCCACACCGATGTGTTAGTGCTTCGGCCGGCTGAACTATTCTCTTTTGCTACGGGAAAACCATTAGTCTGGTTTGAGAGTTTTAATAGCCGGCTTTATAGTACTCAAGAAGAAGAATCCAATGGAGCCAGCTTTAAAGGCTAACTCTTCTTAAATTAATCTCAGACTGAAGCATAACTCTCCGTACCACGATTCCCTGTTTCTTCATTGGTTGCTTTGAACTCCGTATCTGTCTATCTTTGGCTTCAATCTTCTTTTAGTCCTACACATTATTTAGTTTTGACTAGACATGATGTTATGGGCTATGATTATATTCTTAGGAAAATGAGTAAGTATTCTTGGATAGTATATTTTCAATATCTCATTTTAATAGTAAATTTTCAATATCTTGCTAAGCATGGTGAGATAGGACATAAGTACGTCCATGGAATTATCTTGAATCATACCGTGATTAAGTTTTACATGTCTTGACATATGATTATTCTTGCATCCTTATAGTTGCCTTTTGTTGATTGTAGTGTGCTGACTACATCAATCTGATTGTGATAAATTAATTCTATAATGATAATTAGATATTTGTCGCTACATGATAGATATTTTCATGGGATAATTTCATATTGGTGATTGCATGATGAATTGTGATGTTCATTGAGAATACTAGGGTGAAAAGGTGAATGAGCTAATAGACGCAGTAAACCATTTGATAGGAAGAAAGGCATAAACTTACAGATCAGGTAGCACCTCCACCAATATATTTGAGAGAATTGAGGAAAAACTAACCATATGTGATGTTTGATCACAATGAGGTTAGTCCTATCTCTTTTTACACCATCGATTTATTGCATGAGTGTAAAGCATTGTTAAAGAAAATGGGTGATCATGAGCATGAATATGAGCATAGATCGATATATCAAAATGTGAAGTGTCACCCCCCTTTGATTTATATGTATGACAATATTGTGCAAGACATTTTTTACATGAAATAATTCTTTAAATGATATATACGTTACAACCTCGGTAGCTAACCTAGTGGGGAGTGTGGAAGAGGTTGATTCTTCAGGTAAGGATTGTGTGGAATCCTTACCAAAGAACTAGATGAGCTAGTTCTGCCAGAAACCAAGCCTTCAATAGAAGAGCCACCCATTTTTGAACTAATCCCTTTGCCTAAGCATTTAAAGTATGCCTTCCTAGGTGCGAATGAAACATTTCCAGTGATTATTTCGAATAGAATGTTTAGTGACCAAGAGGGTAGATAAATCGATGTCCTAAAATTTTTTAAAGGAGCAGTAGGGTGGACCTTGGTTGATATTAAAGGAATAAATCCTTCAACTTGCATGGACCATATACTATTAGAGAAAGGTGCAAGACCTGTACGCTAACCTCAAAGGTGATTAAACCTGCCTATGATGGAAGTAGTAAAAGGTGAAGTCCTTAAACTACTTAAGGTTGGGGTAATATATCATATTTCTGATAGTACTTGGGTGAGTCCTACCCAAGTGGTGCCAAAGAAAAGTGGTGTCACCATAGTGAAGAGCAAGGATTGGAACTTGGTGCCCACCGGTATTCAAAACGGGTGACGAGTGTGCATTGATTACCATCGCTTAAACGCGGTAACTCGTAAGGACCATTTTCCCTACCCTTTATCGATTAAATTCTTGAGAGAGTGGCTGGCTATGCATATTATTGTTTCCTTGATGGTTATTGGACATAATTCCAGATAACCATCGATTTAGAGGACTAATATATGACCACATTCCCTTGCCCCTTCGGCACCTTTGCTTATAGGCGTATACCTTTTGGTCTCTATAATGCTCCAGGAACTTTTCAGAGGTACATGGTTAGTATATTCAGAGAATTTATCAAGAAATTTGTCGAGGTATTCATGGATAATTTCACCATCCACGGGGATTCCTCTAATTCATGCCTACATCATTTGGCACGGGTGCTAGAATAATGTTTGGACACGAACATCGTGCTAAATTTTGAGATATGTCATTTCATGGTGAAAAAAGGTATAGTGCTAGGACATGCAGCTCAAGGGTTAAAAGTTTAGAAAGCCAAAGTAGACACAATTAAATCCCTACCTTACCCCACCAATGTTAAGGATGTTAGATCAATCTTAGGTCAAACTAGTTTTTACCGTCGTTTTATTGATGATTTCTCCAATATATCTCACCTCTATGACAATAGCTGCAAAAATATGTCGACATTATTTTTTATCAAGAGTGCAAAAAGGCTTTTGATACCATGAAAAACATGCTAGTGATTGCCCCAATCATCCAACCTCCAGATTGGTCTCTTCTCTTGGAAAACATGTGTGATGCACGTGATCATGCCATAGGCATTGTCTTAGGCTAGAGGATAGGAAGAGCACCACACGTAATATACTATGTCTCAGTAACTCTTAACGATGCTCAATGAAATTACACCACCACAGACAAAAATTTATTGGCCTTAGTCTTTGCCCTAGAAAAATTTTGTCAATACCTCTTAGGAACCAAGGTCATAGTGTACACAGACCATGCAGCACTATGTCATCTAATGAAAAAGAAAGAAGCCAAGCTGAGACTTATTAGGTGATACTTCTTTTAAGCGAGTTCGACCTAGAGGTAAGGGATAAAAAGGGCACTGAAAACGTAATAGCAGACCACCTTAGTGGACTACCAATCTTCAAAAGCCATGACCCAGCCAAAGAAAAGGAAAAGTTGGAACCTATTCGGGAAGAATTTCCTGACGAGAAACTGTTCAGGGTAATAACTAGCCAGCCTTGGTATGCTACTATAGTGAATTACCTGACCACCAGAGAGTTTAATTTATCTTTTGACAAATTGATAAAGGAAATATTGGTGATTGAGGTAGAGGACTATATCTGGGATGATCCCTACCCGTGGAAGCATTTTTCTGATCAGGAAATTAGAATATGCATACCCAATGATGAGGTAGGTTGTGCCCTTAAGATGTGTCATTCATCCCAGGTTGTGGGGGAACATTGGAAATAAAAGAACCAGAAGGAAAGAACAGATTACGGTCTTTAAAGGCCTTATACACTATCAAATGCTAAATAGTTGGTGTTATCATGTGACCAGTGCTAAACGATGGGAAACATCTCATCTAAAAATGAGATGCCCTAAGCCATTTTTATGCCAGTTGAGATTTTTGATATTTGGGACATGGATTTGATTGGTCAATTTCCAAAATCTAATGGAAAGTATTACATCTTAGTACTAGTGGACTGTATGTCTGAATGGGTGGAAGCCATAGCTACACAGAAAAATGATTCAAAAATAGTTGTTAGTTTCCTCAAGTCCAATATTTTCTAAAGTTTTGATATACCATGAATCCTAGTGAGTGATAGAGGAGCCCATTTTTGAAACAGTGTCACGGGAACACTGCTTCACAAATATGAACTTCCACTGCTTACAACCCATAGACCAATGACCAAGCAGAAATATCGAACCGATAACTTAAAGCTATCCTCGAAAAGGCAGTTAATACCACTAGAAATTATTGGAGTACTCAGTTGGATGATGCTCTCTGGGCATACCACACTGCATATAAAACTCCAATTGGCATGTCACCATTCTGGATACTCGTCGGAAAAAGATGCCACCACTTGGTTGAGCTTGAATTCAAGACATCTTAGACTGTAAAATTTCTTAACGTAGACCTGAGTGGAGCCAAAAAGCATAGGAAGCCACAATTATTAGAACTTGAAGAACTTATGAACAATTTTTGATCTGCTTCATTATATATGCGTTAACCAATGCATTTGACATACTTTTTAGCTACTTTTACTTGGTGGATTGCTAGTATTATTTCATTTTACTTGACAGGGGGTTTATAAGTCCATGTTTGGTTTTCTTGTCTAAATCCTGCCCTTTGTAAACTTAATTGGTACTAATGGACTTCTTGTATCCATGGGCTACTTGATCTTCATTGTGATCATCTTTAGTAGGTTGCCATTTGGTACTTTTTGTTTACATTCTATATGAATGCTAGGAACAGTAGAAGATATTGAAGGTCATTCGTAAAGATGGTAGTAGAGACGAAGGTCATTCACATTAGAATGGTAGTAGATGAAGGCCACAATCATCAATGCGTGGTAGAAGGATACTAAAGCCAAATATATGTGGCTACCAAATTCAAAGCGGCCAACGAAGAAATGGGCCAAGAATCATTGTTGGATGAGTTGTGCTTCAGTCCAAGAAGGATCCAAGAATAATTAGCCTTCAAGGCTGATTCCATTGGATTTTTTTCTTGAGCACTATAAAATTGACTATTAAAAATCTCAAATCGGAAGGTTCTCCCGTAGCAAAGAAAACAAGTTCAGCCATCCAATGCACAAAAGTGTCGGCACAGGCCGTGCATGGTTTGGCACCGACAGCCTTTACCAAAGGAGACTCCTTGTGCCAAGAATACCTACGCGAGGAAATGGCATTACCCGAACCAGAGGCAATGGCCCACGAGCACAATTTGCAAAAACCTCAGCGTGGCTAAGTATGGGTGTAGGACGTCCCATTTTTAGTGCCCCGTGCCGTTCCAAGTCCATTATACTAAAACCAGCCGGTAGGGTGTGGGAGATCACACAACCCACCCAAAGATTCCAAGTAAGGCACCCATCGTGACCATGGCTCACGCCAACCATAACGGGAGCGCTTCAAGTTGAATCATGCTGACGGTGTCCCGCGGAAGATGACGCGGCCCGTGCCAACCCTTGTACCCCATGCTAAGATTAAGATTCATGCCACATTGAAGAGACGGTGCACCGCGCCCATGAAGCGATGTGACCCTTTCAAGTCCTTGCACCTCGCACCAAGTACGTGCCACGGGACATGTCATCCATGATGCCCCACGCCGAGCGGTGGCTGGGCAAGGGTTTACCATATTTTGGCCTATTTTAGACCCATTTTTAGGCCCAATCTCCTACTACTATATGTAGAACCTTTGTTGGGAGATCATCGTCGTATGTCGCAAAGTTAAATTTATAAGCCCTAAATGCTTCATATCTACAACTAAGTAAATAATGGAAAGTCGGGGTCGTCCACGAACAAGAGGTATTTTTTGAAAAGTTTATGCATATAAGGATGATATTATGCTACAAGTAAATAATATATATATAAGCAAGTAAGGAAGGGGGGTGTTAATTTTTCTAAGTTATGAATTTAAAAGGCAATATAACTAGAAAAGGAATGGGAAAATACCACATCTAGAGCACAAAAGATAAAGCCTTGGAGACAATTAATACTCACTTCAAAACCTAATGAAGATCACTGAACCATTCAATCATTCTATCACGTTCATTACCTACGGGGAATGCTATCACTTCCCGATTGAAGATCAACAGTCAGTTTTTCTTAAGAGTAATTAACAAAGACAAAAATGACAATTTGCAAACCTCATTGATAATCATTTTAGGCAAACCACACCATAAAGGTATTGCATCAATGGCATTATACACATTGATTTGATATCAACAAGCCGTCTACCAAAGACATAGCCATTTAACCAAACATAGCATTCATTAGGCTAAACCAAGAACAAACCACGTTGAAGATTCAACCTTTCATTTCTTATATAGGATAAATATGAGAACGATCCACATTAACATACTTATCTAGCAAGAATTACAACACATTATACACTAGATGTTCTAAGTCCATGTTCTTGAATTTTCATTCCAAATGGGTTAAGAAATTTGCAACTTTCCTAACGCCCAAACACTTCAATCATACACACACTTCCTATTCTCAAACAACCTATGATATAAATGAAGTAAAACATTAAATTCAAACAAAAGAATGCTAAATAAAACATGTTTCAAGAAAGAGTGAAATAGAGGTTCTTATTACATAGGTATGAAAGCATCAATAAATTGCTCCAAAGTACAAATTGACCTAGATAGTGAAAATGCACAATTAATCCTACAAAAAGTAAGAAATGAAAGACGAAAAAATAGGGTTTGAAACCTAGAAAACTGCAAGAAGATGAACTGATTAAGAGAGAGGGGATAAGGTGAGTATTTATAGTATAAAAAAAGTAAGAAAGGGTTATGGCCACCCATCTGTTGCAACTGACAACCAATCATTTACGAGTCACGACGGAGCCATGTTTCAGCATCTTGATTTCTTTCTTCTTTTTGTTTCAAGTCCTCCTCTTCACCTCACTTATTTTCAATTCTTCAAGTCTTCAAAAGCTCAAATGAAAGTCTTCAAATCTTCAAATCTTCAAAGATATTCTTCAAAGTCTTCAAACAAATTGCCTTGTCACATAACATCCTCTGGAAAAGTAATAAAAGCGTAAAAGTCTCTTTTAACTCTCCTTAGAGAATTTCAAGGCAAAATTCCACATCTAGAGCACAAAAGTGAATCCTAAAGGTACCAAAATAACCATACAAAATGGGCACATCAGACCTCCCCGCACTTAAACCTTACTTGCCCTCAAGTAAGAAAAGATTCAAGCATGCAAAAGAATTCATATGTCCACATCCTAAACTAATGTTACTCCAATCAAAGACTTAAAAAAACCTCTCAACATCAAAAAACCAAAATCAAAGCTCAAATGATAATTTTTCAGACACAAAACCCCAATTCCAAAATCTAACAAAACCTACCACTTATCAATTCACTAGCCATAAAAACATTTATCCTGAATTTATAATCCCAAAGTGTAGTGACACAAAATAAAGTTAAAACCATATAAGAGGTTCAAGCACATACTTCACTTCATAAAAATATATCAACCAAAATCCAATGGAACAAAATGAAGTCAAAACCATATAGGAGGTTCAAATACACATTTATTCTATACCAATATATCAACCCAAAAATGAAGTACACCAAGATTCAAAGAATTTCTCAACTTGCACCATTTTCCCTACTAAATTACCCAATTCCAAGAGGTATCAAGATGATGAGTTACTCGATATATCCATATGACAACGACAACCTTGTGACTCCAACGCTGGCAAATTAGTGAAATCATAGCATTTTCCTTTTTTCTCTTCTCTCATTTTGCTTAGGAGCCCTTTCGGGTTTTCATCCTAGTTAGACATCATGTTTCTTTGGCTCACATCTCACTTTTTTCCTCATATTTAGCCTCTCATTTTTGCCTAGAATGCCCTTTTGGGCTTTGACCTACTCGGGCCCCCAATGTTGCCTATCCGAGGTTTCGACCCAACCGCCGTGATAGGGACGGGAAAGTGTATGCGATCGGCCACACCACATGTTATGGACACATTATTAGGTTTACTTAGATTTTTTTTATTACCATGTTTTTCAATGATTTCCCCAAGTGCTTAGCTAATATTGTAGTTGTGTTTTTTCCTTTCATGTTTTGTAGTTGTTAGATTGAAAAACAAAAACCCCCCTACTTACAAGTTTTCTAAACTACCCATTCCTTTCACTCGTACGGATTAATGACTCGCACGAGTTTGTGTTTTGAGTTGATACATTAGACCTCTCATCTATGTGGACAAACCCAAAGCTTACCGCTAACTACCTTATAGGTAACGTAGCAATAGGATCAAGTCCAGAACTATAAATGTCTATATTGTGATTGCACCGCCTCCAACTGGGTTTAGACTTCTACGCTAAAGGTTTTAACGACCCCAGGAGGAGGCAGGTAGGAATTTTGACACCGTTACCGGGGATGCTATCAGTCTAGGTATCAAATTAGGCATAACTTGCTAGTAGAGTAGTTAGTTTAGCTTTTATTTGTTGATTTGTTTATGTTGCTGATGCTTGGTTTGAGCAGTTCTTTTAGTTATTTTTTTACCTTTTTATTTATTTGCTATTGTTGTATTTGGAAGGGTATTGTTGGCCCATGTTTATGGTACACACCTGTGCAACTAATCTAGGCATTATAAACTACCTGACTGAAAACACAGATTGTCAGAGGAGAAGGAGGAGAAGAAATAGGAAACAAGTTCAACCGAGGAAAGAAGTAGTAGTAGAAGAACCGTAAGCAATGTTGGAAGACAAATGCACCCTACAAAAGTTGAGAGGTCGTCACCGTACCTCTAAAAGTTTATAATTTTAAGCCCTAATGCTTCCTATCTACAGTTAAGTAGATAACGACAAGTCAGGGTCGTCTACGAGAAGAGGGATCTTTTAAAGTGTTTAAACATATATAGGAGAAAACATACTCGGCATATACATACATATAAAAGCATGTAAACAGAGGGGGGTTTGGATGGTTTGATTCTAAGTTATCAAATTTAAGTCCAACAACTAGCAAAGCAAGAGAACTATGCTAATCATGCAATACAACCAAATATAAGATGAAAAAAAAATTAACGGAACCTTGGACGTAATTGACTTCCACATCCAAGCCTCTTATCAATCAGTGAACATGGAACCTATTTACTACTTTCACTACTTGTTGTGAAGACTAAACTTCTATCCTTCTTAGATAGTATTTTGCAAGAGTGAATTCGACATTTCTTGTCAAACCTCACCAATGAATTCCATAGTTGAAACATGACAAAAAGTATCCCATTGATGGAATTTAGCACGAAGAATAAACAAGCTTGGCAACACTTATAAACACTACACTGTGTCTAAGCATTTAACCAATTCATGGATTTTCACAAGAATAGTCAAGAACGATCGACATTGATAGACCTCTCTCATTTGCTACAAGCAACAAACATGACAAAGAGTTCAACATTATCATATTCATCTAGCAATTATCAATCCATCAACACAATCAAAATCTCTAAATCATACTCTTTGATTCCTATCAAGAAAAGAGGAAATCAACCCATTTCTCCAAATCCTAACAAGCATATCATACAAGTACTTCATATACTCAAACTTTAAATAACATTAATGACATTGACAAACATATTCAATGCTCCATAAATGTATAATGGTAAGAGTATTAAATAGGTTACAAATTGTTGTCAAGACATGGGCTTGGAAGCCTTAGTAAATTGCTCCCAAGAACTAGATTTAGTTACAAGAGTTCATACTAATTAATGCTACATAACTAAACATAATACAATAGAATTCAAAGATGAAAATGGAATAAAATAGGGTTCTAAACAGTACCAAACATGCAAATCAAGAAGATTTGAATGAGAGGAAATAGAGTGATATTTATAGTACAAAATGGATAAGGTTAAATTCTGGCCACCAGTTGGTCGTGACTCGCGATGGTCTTGCGACGAGGCTATCGCGACTCGCGACTGCTGCCAGAATTTAATCCTATTTTCTTTTCTTCTTCTTGTGGTAAACATTTACCTTCATAGAAAATCCTCTCATTTATCAAGTCTTCAATGTCTTAAAAAATGGTCTTCGGTGGCCTCCAATCTTCATGTATTTAATGGCCTTCGATCTTTAAAAGTCTTCAAAAGTTTTCGAAAATGTGATCTTTAATGGCCTTCGATCTTCATGCCTCCGTGTTCTTTCATTGTCACGCAACATCCTCTTAGAAGAGGTAAAAGAGCGTAAAGTTGCTCTTACCCTTCCTAAGTGAATTTCAAGGTAAAACACAAGCTCTTGATAATAAAAGAACACCAAAGTGACCCAAAATAGTACAAAATTATGCACATAAAATGGACATATCAAACCTCCCCACAGTTAAACCTTACCCGACCTTAATTAATAAAAGATCCAAACATACAAAGCAAATGACGTATCCACATCCTAACTACTATTCCCCCAAATCAATACCTTAGAAAACTCTCAATATCACACATCCCAATGTTAAGGTCAAGTGAGAAATTTCCCACAACTCTTATTCCTAAATCTACCCAAGCCTAATCAACCCATCAATTCATTGTTATCCCCAAAACATATCCAAATCACGAATTGACAATCCCAAATCCAATGATACAAGGTGAAGCTAACGCCATGTATATGGTTCAGAACACATGCTCCACTTTATATCAGTATATCAACCTAAAAACGAAGCATATTAACGATAAAAAATTTCATAACTTACTTTGACTTCTCCCGCTAAATTTTCCACTCCCAAAAGGGCTCCAAGATGTCAAGCTACCCAATCCATCCGTATGGTCACCGCAACCTTATGACTCCAACACTGACAAATGAGTGAACACTTAACATTTTTCAATTTCTCTTGTTTTCTCTCATTTTTCCTAGGAGCCCTTTCAGGTTTTCATCCTAGCCACACATCATGTTCCTTTGGCTCACATCTCACATTTTTCCGCACATTTAGCCTCTGATTTTTGCCTAGGTTTCCCTTTTGGGTTTTTGACCTATCCATGCCCCCAATATTGCCTAAGTTGCCCTCTCAAGTTTTCAACTTATGGGATTCTTTTTGTTTATTTTTTTTCATGTTATATTTGTTTTTCAAAATTTTCAGCATTTTTCACTTTTCTCCAATCTAAAAAGTAGCAAAGTGCTTTCCAAATGTTAAGGCTAAGAAAATTATCAAACCCAACATTACCCAAGTACATCAAAATATAAACATCCGAAAACAAAAGGGAGAAAATATCCAGAACAAAACAAAAGAGTTATGTGAAAGTGTCTCCAAAAGTTTCTTCAATCCCAATCACCTCAAAGTAGATACCCCTCCCCGTACTAAGAACACTACATTGCCCTCAATGTAGACAATAGGGAAAAAATGTACAAAGCGAATCGTGGAAAGGGTAAATATAGGGACGTCACAAATCACTGATGTGATAAAGAAGGGTCACCGCCAAAATAGCGCTGCTGATAATGTGCCAGCCATTCCGTGCTTCTTTGCCTCCTAGCTCTCCACCTCTCCACTTCCAGATTGAGGCTTGAGACACCGCCTACATGGGACTGCATCTCATGGATGAGAGCTGATAGGTGATCAATCTCCTCACCTATGTCGATCAAGGTCTGGGAGACAAATACATTATGCTCCAATATCATGCTATCCTGGCAGTGAAATCCATCATGCATAGTCTGCATCATCCGCTCATAAAAGTCCGGTGGAGGTTGGGAATAGTGAGGTGGCACATCGTCCTCATACATCGGCTCGGTCTCTGGTGGAGGCTGTGGGGATTGCTGGTGCTGTTTCCGCTCAGAAAAAGGGTAGGGTGCTATCTTCGCGCTAGACGGGAGCTAGGCCAAGGTCGCTGAGCTCGTGAGGAGTCAGGTGAAATTGCCAAGTCTCCTAGAGGTGTATCAAATTCGAACTTCGTCTTGTTGAGCTGAGGAAGGGCCATGAATGTGACCTTCCTCGCGCCATACAACCAATGGAATAGCCTAGTGGTCCATGTGGCACTGAGCATCTCAAATATAACTAACCTCTAAGTAGTGATCAGATAGGAAGTTTGTCTCCCTAAGCATTGAAAGTCATCCAGAGGAACCAATCCTAAGTACTCTGCTAAAAGGCCTTTCATGCCTCTGACCATGATCTTCTCCTTTGGCTTTCCTTTCACCTCCACCATTCTCTTCATCCACAACTCATCCCACAACTCGTATCCTAGTCCCTCACTCATTAAGTGCAACAGAAAGTGAATGTCGTTGTCTGGCACATTAGTCGGCTCCGTGGAGCAAAGTACTGTGCCTGCCAACAGTCGGTACACATCACGGAGTGCAAGGCAACTATTATCATGAGAGTTCTTTGGCCTCATATTCATGACATTCCAAAAGTGCAAGTCATCCTCGATCGATCGCTCCTGGGCCTGTGGGTCTAGCCTGGCCCGTATCTCTAAAGTGTCAAATTTAAATGCCTTATCGATCTGCAAGAAGGTCATTTTCCTAGATATATCATCCAAGTGAAAAGAAATTTACCTCTCGCATGGTTGATCACCTTTCATGCTTCTTATACAGACTGTGGTTAGGAACTCCAGTGTGTATCTCAGGTAAGAGGGCGCATTCCTACTCATGAACCCTTCCTTTCCCTCCTTGGCGAGGAGGCATCTGACAAGCTATGCGAGCCTAAGGGCATCTAGTGTGGGCATGTCTACAAAGTTCATCTCCTTGAGTTGATGCCTCTCTAGGGCCCCCCACCTCTTAGCATAGGACCTGGTGATCCGGGTCAAACCCATGTACCTATCTTGAGCGGGAGAGGGGGGGACATGGCTTGATTCCAGAGCCGGTGGAGGTGGCGGAGGTGGAGCAGTAGTGCACCCACCTCGGGGGGGGGGGGGGGGGGGGAAGCCCTGGGTCACTTCGTGGGGGCTATATCTAACAACCAAAGCAAACAAGTCAAACACATGGGAATATGTGTATATACAATATTGCAAATTCATACTCAACCTTAAAATAGTTCATCATCACAATCCCAAACAAAATCAAGTTAACTAGTTCAAGTCCTAATCACAATTGCATATACAATCCATATTACGTCCAACAAGCCCATATTCTCAAGTCCATGACGTTCTCACATAGTTGAATCAATATGCTGTATCTCAAAACCACAGTTGTGCCCAACTAGTTTGGCCACCATTAGTGCATTCACAATGTCAACATCCACGTCCCACGGCTAAACTACCCCAAGCAAAATAACATTTCAAAGCACAATAACATTTTATCCAAATAACAACTGTGTTTAATCAAGGGCCAACATCCCTCATATCTAGCATAATTCACAATCCATTCACAGCCAAATCAACACAAATGCACACAATCAAAAATTAAACAATCACAATTAAATCCAAACTGCAACCACAAAATATACAGTCCAGACTGTAACCACAAAATCAGTTCAAAATACCCATCAAATTAAATTGCAAGCACAATATATTCACCAAAATCAACCAAGGTCTAACAATTTAATTTACTAAGGCATCAAACATATTCTACACAATATCCAATAAATTGAGTATACATTCATAATCACAATTGAAGCTCAATAAAGTGAAGAAATGTACCACTTAGATGCTTAGGAAGAAGAAAGGAGAAAGCCACAATAAATTTCAAATTGACTTGCCCAAAGTCACAAAACCCCCAAAGTCTATGGTTTGTGTTCTTCAAAGTTTGATGGTGATTTTTGGGTAGAGATTGGGAAAAAGGTTGAGGAATGGAGTGGTGGTTGTGAGCGGCGGAGCGCGGCGGCGAGTGGGGGTTGTTTGGCGGAGGAAAGGCTGAGGAAGGTGAAGAGCAGCGGTGGAAGTGTGGATATGTTTGTGGCAAATAGGGTTTTGCCCATTGTTTAAAGCAGACATGTACACCCATCGCGACTCGCTATGTGTTCGTCGCGCCTCGCGATGGGTAGAGATGGCTCGGGTATGGCTAGGCATGAAGATGAAAGATTTGGTCTCGAGGAGTTTGGGTCTGGTTAAGCTCGGGGATGAAAGATGACATCTCAAGGGGCTCAGGTCTGGCTAGGCTTGAGGATGAAAGATGACGTCTCAAGGAGCATTGGTCTCGAGGGGCTAAAAGGCTTCACTGGTCTGGAGGGCTTCTAGCCTAGAGGACCCAAGGTCTCAAGAGGTTCGGCTCGCGACCTCGAGGTTTCAAAAGGTTCGGAACGCAACCTAAGTCAAGGGCTAGTGGCCTCGAGGACCCAAGGTGTCGAAGATAGGTCTCGATAGGGTGACGTCTCAAGGGGTGATGGACTTTTGGATTCTGCTCGAGTCGAGGGCTTGCGGTCTCGAGGTCTCGAGGGGATGATGTCTCGAGGGCTGTTCTCAAGGACAGGTCTTGAGAGGGTGATAGACTTTTGGGTTTGGCTCGAGTCAAGGGCTTGCTGCCTCGAGGTCTCGAGAGGATGATGTCTCGAGGGCTGGTATGGAGAGAGTGATGGACTTCCAGGTTTGGCTCCAGTCGAGGGCTTGTAGCGTTGAAGTCTCAAGGGGTTGATGTCTCGAGGGCTGGTCTCGAGGACAAGCCTCGAGGGGGTGATAAACTTTCAGTTTCAGCTCGAGTCGAGGGCTTTCGACCTCGAGGTCTTGAGGGGATTATGTCTCGAGGGCTGGTCTTGAGGACTGGCATCGAAAAGGTGATGGACTTTCAGGTTTGGCTCAAGTAAAGGGCTTAGGGCTTCGAGGATCTAAGGTCTCGAGGGGATGATATCTCAGAGGGCTGATGGGATTACGGGATTGAGTGGTCTTGAGGGGCTGATATCTCGAAGACTCGCGACGAAGCCTTCACGACTCATAAAATGTGGAGGTCGGGAGCTGAATTTTAACACAAAATTTCTAATAAAATTGCAACTGTCGACCACTCCATCGTAACTCAAGATTGTCCATCGAGACTCGCGACGAGGCTATCGCGACTCGCGAAAAGTGGAGGGCAAAATCTCCATTTTTCAGCCAAAATCCCTAATTTGGTCGCGAATCTGAACCACTTCATCGCAACTTGCGAGAAGGCCATCGCGACTCAAGAAAAGTGGAGGTTGAAAGCTGAAATATCAGCAAAATTTACTGAGCCCTTCGCGACTCGCGACGATGTGGTCGCTACTCCCGACGGACTACTGACCTAGTACTTAAACTTTTTTTCTGATTCCTTCTCTTGTCCAAGTCTTTCCTTCTTGACTCCAAGAATTTCTCCCTTCAAAAGTCCAATGCCCTGGCTTCAAAATTGCTAAAAAATCATGGAAAAACAACCTGTGAAAAACATAAAGCAAAATAATGAAACTCAATGACAAAATCCAAAACCAAACAACATCAACGGAAAGTCACGAATGACGATCCGGATGATCAAAACAAAATTTATTCTATGTCGTCGGTATGACTTACTCCCTTTTCTTAGGTTTTACTCACAAACTGAATTGAGGAGATCAACGACCTCTCCTTTTTCTGTCAAAAAAATCTTGTGGTAAGGTTTCTAACGTTGTCCATTAACCTTGAATGTATTGGACTTAGCTTGATCTAGAATCTCCACCACGCCATACGAGAATACCTTAACCACCTTAAAAGGACCGATCCATTGGGACCTTAACTTACCTGGGAATAGATAAAGGCGAGATTGGAATAGGAGGACCTTTTGACCAATGTCAAAATCCTTCCTAATGATCATCTTGTCGTGCTAAACCTTTGTCTCCCCTTTATAGATTTTGGCGTTCTTATAGGACTGTCTCTGGATCTCATCCAGTTCATCCAATTGTAACATCCTATGCAAGCCGGCCTCATCTATATCAGGATTGAATTCTTTGACCGCCATTAAGCCTGATGTTGAATTTCCACCGGTAGATGACATGGCTTACCAAACACTAACCGGTATGGTGACATACCGATTGGTGTCTTGTAAGCCATCCTATACGCCCACAAGGAATCATTCAACCAAGAACTTCAATCCTTCCGGTTAGGGTTAACCATTTTTTGAAGGATGGACTTGATTTCCCGATTGGAAACTTTGGCTTGCCCGTTGGTTTGCAGGTGATAGGCGGTGGATGTCTTGTAAGTGATGCCATACTTCTTCAAGAGTGTCGCGATGATCTGATTGCAAAAATGGGTGCCACGGTCACTAATCAAGGCTCAGGGTACCCCAAACCTGGAAAAGATGTTATCCTTTTGGAATTCTGCAACTACTTTAGAATCGTCAGTCCTAGTGGGTTTTGCTTCAACCCACTTCAACACATAATCAATGGAAAGAAGAATATATGTAAAGCCATAAGAACTAGGTAAAGGTCCCATAAAGTCAATACCCCAAACATCAAAGATTTCACAATACAGAATAGGCCTTTAGGGCTTTCCATTCCTAGTGGAGATATTTCCTACTCTATGGCTTTCATCACAAGATTTGCAAAAGGTGTATGCATGCTTATTAAATGCAGGCCTATAAAACCCACTTTCTAAAACTTTCCTAGCTGTTCTCTTTGCTTCAAAAGGACCGCCACATGTATAAGAATGACAAAATTCAAGAATTGAGTGTACTTCATTATCAGGGATACATCCCCTAACAACTTGATCCACGCAATGTCTTCACAAAAAGGGATCATCCCACACATCATACTTATCAGCATTCTTTAATTTATCCTTTTGGACTTTATAAAAATGAGGAGGGAATTTACGGGTGACAAGAAAATTAACAATGTCGGCATACCATGATTGGAGATCCCTAATGGTGAACAATTGTTCATAAGGTAATTCCTCCCGTAGTTGCTCCTTCACTACAGGGTTTACCTTAATGTCTTTGCATGGAGTCAACTAGCTCAAATGATCGGCCACAAGGTTTTTCGTGCCCTTCTTGTCTTGCACCTCCCAGCTCAATTTCGTTCAAAAGAAGGATCCACCTAATCAATCTTGGCTTCGCTTATTTCTTTGTCATTAAATGACGAAGTGCTGCATAGTCAGTATACACAATAAATTTGTACCAATCAATTAAGATCGAAATTTCTCCAAAGAAAATACCACTTCTAGAAACTCATTTTTGGTGGTGGAATAGTTTCTTTGGGCTTCATTGAGCGACATTGATGCGTAGTAGATGGCGGGAGGTGCTCTCCCCACTCTTTGACCAAGCACCGCTCTAACAACGTAATCACTCGCATTACTCATAAGGAGATGCTATCTTCGAGAAGCCCTTGTTGAACCGGCGATAGAATCCTGCATGGCCAAGAAAAGAGCGCACTTCGTGCACATTAGTAGGATAAAGCAAAGTTTTAATTGTGTCTATCTTTGCCTTGTCAGCCTCAATACCTTAGAGGAGACAACATGGCCTAAGACAATGCCTTGCTCTACCATAAAATGACACTTCTCAGAATTTAACACAAGATTAGTATCAATACAACGTTTTAGAACTTGTGCCAAATTTGCTAAACAGTTGTCAAAATAATTACCAAGAATGGTGAAATCATCCATGAATACCTCGACAAAATTTTCAAAATATTCTTAGAAAATGTTTACCATACACCTTTGGAAAGTTGTGGGGGCGTTACATAACCCGAAAGGCATTTGTCGGTAAGCAAACGTACCAAAGGGGCACGTGAAGGTGATCTTTTTTTGGTCTTTTGGGCGATAGCCAATTGAAAGTACCCTGAGTACCCATCCAAAAAGCAATAGAAGGGGTGGTTTTCTAACCTCTCAAGCATTTGATCAATGAATGGCAACGGAAAGTGATCCTTCTAGGTTTCCACATTTAGCCTCTGATAGTTAGTGCAAATGCGTCACCCGTTTCAAACTCGGGTGGGCTCCATTTCACCCTTCTCATTTTCAACCACCATCACCCCACTCTGCTTGGGGACCACTTCAGTTGGACTTACCCACTTGCTATCAGTGATTGGATAGATAATGCCCACTTGGAGTAACTTAAGGATTTCCGCCTTCACCACCTCCATCATAGGTGGGTTTAAACGGCGTTGGGGTTGCCAGATGGATCTTGCATCTTCTTCCAAAAAGATTCTATGCATACAAGTGGATGGACTTATGCCTTTGATGTTGGTGATAGTCCAACCAATTGCTTCCTTGTTTTCCTGTGACAACACCATCAACTTCTCAGCTTACTCTTTGGTGAGCGTGCTTGAAATGATAACTGGAAGCGTTTCCCCTTCCCCAGAAAAGTGTACTTGAGGTCACTTGGAAATGGTTTAAGTTCAATCACTGGCACTTTCACATGTGAAAGGAGGAATTCCAGTTCCTCGGGCTCCTCTAAAAGTAGAGGAGGAGGTTTTGAGAGAATCGGTTTCATCTCTTCAAGCAGGTTAAAATCCTCAAAGATTTCCTTTAAGTTAGTGCTCATAGAGTATACATTGTAGGCATCATCACTATCACATTGCAGAGCAACTAACAAAGAATCATCACCACTTAGTTCAAAAACATCTTGCAAAACTTCCTCAACAACATTTAGGGCATGGCAAGCATGTTCTTCACTAGGATACTTCATAGAGTCATTCATGTTAAACTCTACTTTTATTCCATCAAATTCCATGGTGAGGGTACCCTTATGTACATCAATCATTGTCCTAGAGGTTTTAAAAAATGGCCTCCCTAACAAAATTGGGGCAGCATGTTTACCATGCTCCATGTCAAGGACATAAACATCCATGGGGAAAACTAAGGAATCCACCTTAACCAACACATCCTTGACAATACCTTTAGGGTATGCACTAGAATGATCGTCCAATTGGATTACCACCCCGGTTTTGTGTAATGTACCCAAGTTGAGGTTTTCATATAAAGAGTAAGGAATCACATTTATTGATGCACCTAAATCAAGCATAGATTTTTCAAAATTTGTATTTCCTATTATGCAATGGATTGTGAACATGCTGGGATCGCTACATTTAGGGGGTAGCTCTTTTTGACACAAGGCAGAAACTTGCTCACTTTTTCCATTTTTCAACTTATTTTTGGCCCTTTGTTTTCTATTCACAACACATAATTCCTTGAATAATTTAGCATATCTAGGAATTTTTTCAATGGTATTCAAAAGTGGGATATTCTCCTCACATTTATGAAAGACTTCGTAGATGTCCTTGTTGTCCTCCTTCCTTCTTTTGTCTTTCAAGTCTTCCGGAAATGGAGGTTCCGGTACATATGGAGGGATCTCCATCATCTTTGCTCTTTTGTGAGGGGGAGATGAATGTTTACTTTGGTCTTCGCGCCAATGTCTCCACCTCGATTTCTTCTTTCTTGCTCTTTTTGGCTAACTCTTCGGCCTTCTTCTCATGGGCTTATTCCTTCTCAACTCCATTTTCAAACACCTCAATCCTCATAGGTTCCTATTAAACAATTTCCTCATCCGGTGAAATGCCAACCTCTCTACCACTTCTCAAAGTGAAAGCACTTGCATTTTTTCGAGGGTTGATCTCTGGTTGGGAGGGTAGCATACCATTTTCTCGGGCTTCCATCCGATTCACCACTTGAGCTATTTGGCTCACTTGAGTTTCCAAGCTCTTGATACTCGTCTTGGCTTCATCTTGGAATTTCTCATTTTTTCTGCGCACATGCCCAACCGGTGAATGGCTTGTATCACCTCATCCTTTGTTAGCCCCAAGCTCTCCCCTTGGTCTCGGGATTTGTCTTGGAGCCTTTGGAATCATTGTTAAGGTGGCCTATATTGTTGTTGAGGAGGCCGATATGGTTGAGGGTTTTGGCTTCCTTTAGGGTTTCCATACCGGAGGTTCGGGTTATCATGATTTCCCAAATTATACGGCCGTTTTGGTACCCTTGATAACCTTGGTAGCCTTGGTTATCTTGGTAGCCTTCCCCACATTGATATCCTTGGTTTCTTGGTAGCCTTGATTCCCTTGACATCCCATGGCACTAACCTTCTCAACATAGACCTCTTGCAAAGTGGGGCAAGTGTCCGTAGGATGCGCCAAGTAATAAATTTCACATGATTTAACATGTGGCACATTCCCGGGACTCATCATCAACGATTGGAGCATAGATGAAAGGGCCGAGACTTGATCCTCGATCTTTCCACTATTTGAAGAGTCACTTGCGGGCATTGGATTTCTCCTTCTCAAATCGGCCCTTAAGCTTAAGTTTCTTGATTATTCTGCTAGCTCCTCCTACAATTGCATAGCCTTGGAGGATGTTTTGTTCCCAAGGGTGCCACCACAAGAACTTCTTACCAACCTTTGATCTTCATTAAGAATGCCATTGTAGAAGTAATGAACCAAATCCCTCTCCAAATAACTTGCAAGAAGCTTCTTGAACCTCTCCAAATAGTCGAAGAGAGATTCTTCATGCCATTGGAGGATGTTGCTTATGTTCTTCTTCAAGGTGGTGGATCTCGAGGCTGGAAAGTATTTGTCTAGAAACTATGTTTTCATATCAAGCCAACTCTTAATGCTCTTGGGCGGTAGGTAGTGGAGCCAATCTCTTGCACCATCCCTTAGTGTGAACGGGAATGACTTCAACTTATGGAAATCTTCATCCACTTCATGGGGGACCGTACCACCACACAAGAAGTGAAATTCAGCAATGTGTTTGTTGGCATTCTCCCCTTGCCTACCAAGAAAAATGGGTAGGATGTTGGTGAACCCGGTCTTTAGCTCAAAGTGCCTATTTAGTCCAACCACGGGATACTCAATGCACATCGATTGTTAATCGAGGTTAGGGGTTGTGATTTCTCTTAACAAGGCTTTCCCCAAAGGAATCTATCTTTGGTGGAGAGGAGTAGCTCGCCCTTGGAGAGGATGATATTGAGGCCCCCCTCCCGGATGCTCATTTGTGTGCTCACATTGATGTTCCATAGAGGAGGATGTATCCACAAAATGGTCACTAGGAGCGGTGTTATTCACACTTTCCAAAGAAAGCCTCCTAGCCAAACTCAAATTCAACTCTAACTCGGGGTCGTAGTGTAGGGGTTCTTATGAAGAGAATCGCTTACGAACCATACACCAAGAACTCGAACAATATGTCTCCAAGCCAAGTGAAAATGGAAAATTAACTAAGAAATCAAAATAAAAGAAAACTAACAAATATTTACAAATAGCCTATAATCACACATAATATGCCCAAACACTTAAAAATAAATGCCTCTTCCCCGGCAGTGGCGCCAAAATTTGGGAGGTCATCGCCATACATCTCAAAGTTAATACTTTTAAGCCCTAATGCTTCCTATCTACAATTAAGTAGATAATGGAAAGTCGGGGTCGTCCACCCGAAGTGGGATCTTTTCAAGTGTTTAAATATATATAGGAGAAAACATACTAGGCATATACATATATACATACATATAAAAGCATGTAAACAAGGGGGGTTGGTTTGATCCTAAGTCATCAAATTAAAGTACACAACTAGCAAAGCAAGGGAACTATACTAATCATGCTATACAACCAAAGATAAGATAAAAAAAACAATTAATGGAACCTTGGGCGCAATTTACTTCCTTTTCCAAGCCTCTTATCCATCATTGAACATGCAACCTATATACTACTTTCACTACGTCTTGTGAAGACAAAACTTCTATCCTTCTTAGATAGTAGTTTTCAAGAGTGAATTCAACATCTCTTGTCAAACCTCACCAATGACTCCCGTAATCAATACACGACTAAAAGTATCCCATTGGCGTCATTTAGCACAAAGAATGAACAAGCGTAGAAACACTTATAAATACTACACCATGTCTAAGCATTTAACCAATTCATTCATTTACACAAGATTAGTCAAGAACGATCGAAATTGATAGACTTCTCTCATTTGCTACAAGCAACAAACATGATAAAGAGTTCAACATTATCATATTCATCTAGCAATTATCAATCCATTAACACAATCGAAAGCACTAAATCATACTCTTAGATTCCTATCAAGAAAAGGGGAAATCAACCCATGTCCCTAAACCCTAACAAGCATATCATACAAGTACTTCATATAATCAAACTTTCCATAACATTAATGACATTAACAGACACATCCAATGCTCCACAAATGCATAATAGTAAGTGTATTAAATAGTCTACAAATTGTTCTTAAGATATTGGTTTGGAATCCTTAGTCAATTGCTCCCAGGAACTAGATTTAGCTACAAGAGTTTATACTAATTAATGAAAAACAACTAAACATAATACAAGTGAATTCAAAGATGACAATGGAAGAAAATTGGGTTCTAAATAGTACCAGAAATGCAGATGAAGAAGATTTGAATGAGAGGAAAGAGAGTGCTTTTTATAGTACAAAAATGATAAGGTTAAATTCTGGCCATCCGTTGGTTGCGACTCGCGACAGACTCATCGTGACTCGCGATGGATTCCTTGTGATGAGGCCATCGCGACTCACGTTGTGTGCCCAAATTTTATCCTATTTTATTTTTTTCTTCTTGTGGTAAACATTTATCTTCATAGCAATTCCTCTCATTTTTCAAGTCTTTAATGTCCTCATAAATGTTCTTCGGTGGACTCCGGTGTTCATGTCTTTGAAGCTATTCTTCAAAACTCTTCGAAAATGTGATCTTTAATGGCCTCCAGTCTTCATGCATATGTGTTCTTTCCTTTTCACGCAAAATCCACTTAGAAGAGGTAAAAGAGCGTAAAGTGGCTCTTACCCCTCCTATGAGAATTTCAAGGTAAAATACAAGCTCTTGATAATAAAAGAGCACCAAACTGATCCAAATTAGTACTAAATTATGCACATAAAATGGACATATTAATAGCTCATGGCACCCAACTTGGAGAATCAACCTCTATGTATAACCTTCAGATCGGCCTCCCCCTAGGGTCATTCAAATTGAAGCTCTACCCTGGTTAGAGGTGGTTTTGTCAGAAGATAGAAATTTATAGTTCTGCACCCGTTCCGACTGCTACACTACCTATAGGGTAGTTAGCGTTAAGCCCTGGGTTTTTCCACTGAGATGCTAGGTCTAATGTACCAACTCAAAACACAACCTCATGTAAGTCACCAATACGTACGAGTGAAAGGAATATCTAATAAAGAAAACATGCAAATAAGGGGGGAGGGGTTGGTTTTTGAAACTGACAACTAATAAACTTGAAAAGTAAAAACACAACTACAATATTAAGCTAGCACTTGGGGAAATCATTGTGTAACTTGGTCAATCCAATTCTTCTATCCTCAATTTATTCACATAATGATCTAAAGAAACCTATTAGTTTGTCCAAAACATGTGGCATACACTTCCCCATCCTTGTAACGGCGGGTGTTCTCATAACCCTCCATCGACATTGCAATCGTAATTAGGGTAGTACAAGAAGGTCCGACCATTGTTGTAGGTCTGATTATTCCCCATACGATTACATTTTGGGCTCTCACCATGAATGCAACTACTACCCTCATGTCCTATCAATTAGGACCAAGGGTCGTAGGCACCTTATATAGGATACTAGGGTTTCTTATAAACCTACCTTGCTACTACAAAGCAATCTCTACCCGGAACCTCTCAGGAAACTTTACAAAGTTAGCTAAGACAGGTTTGATGGTAAGCGGATTAGAGTAACATCGTACATCCCGTGCACACACCTACGCATACACGTTCTCCTCCACCAATACAAACATCTAGGTTTCTCTTTCCATGGGGGAATTGATATTTTCACCTAACGTGAATACATCCCAAAGTGTGTGCTTATATGTGGTGTAAAATTCATGTATTCAAATTTAAAAGCAATCACAATAATATTATGAACACAAAATTAGGGTGAACTAGAGAATATAAAAAAGCTTATAGATAAAACCAAGTCACGAAACTTATCCCCATGCTATGGAAAATACTCCCTTGAAATGGAATTCAAATAAATATTTGAATTCCACATCTTAGGATCAAAGCAAAATAAAAGATGAAATGATAATGTTTCCTGAGGAGAAAATCTCCAAATTAACTACTCTACACGCGTTATGCCTAAATCGATACCTAGACTGATAGCATCCCCGGAAATGGCACCAAAATTCTGACCCACCTCCCCTAGGGTCGATAATTGTAGCTAATTAACCCAAGCGAAGGCGGTGCGGTTAGAAGATCAAAATTTATAGTTCTGCACTTGTTCCTATTGCTACGCTACCTATAGGGTAGTTAGCGGTAAGCCCTGGGTTTGTCCATAGCGATGCTAGGTATAATGTATCAACTCAAAACACAACCTCGTACGGGTTATCAATCCATACGTGTGAAAGGAATAGCTAGTAAAGAAAACATGCATATATGGGGGTTTTGGTTTTTCAATCTAACAACTTCAAAATATGAAATTAAAAAACACAACTACAATATTAAGCTAACACTTGGGGGAATCGACTAAATTGGTTAATCTAATGCTTCTATCTTGGATTCTTTCACTTAAACACCTAAGCAAACCTAATAGAGTGTTCATAACATGTGGTGTGGCCGATGGCATTGACTCCACGGTGAGTGTTCCCATCCCTTTTCATGGTGGGTGCTTTCGCAACCCTCCATCGACTCCACCATCGTAATTATAGGAGTAGAACATGGTCCGACCCTTGTTGTAGGTCTCATTCTCCCTCGTACAATTACGTCCCGGGCTTCCACCATGAATGTACTACTCCCCTCAGGTCCTATAAATTAGGCCCAAGGGTCGTAGGCACCTTATCTATGATACTAGGATTTTTTGTAACCCTATCTTGCTACTATTAAGCTATCTCTACTCGAGACCTCTCGGAAAAATTTACGAAGTCAACTAAGACTGGTGCGATGGTAAGTGGATCAGATTGAACTCGCATCTCCCTTGCACACACCCACGCAGACTCATTCCCTTCCATCTATACAAACATCCAAGTTTCTCTTACCAATGGGGCATCGATATTTGCACCTAGCATGAATATAGCCCTAAATGTTTGCTTATATGTGGTGTGATATTCATGAATTCAAACTCAAAAGAAAATCACGAAGATATTTTGAACACATAATTAGGATGAACTAAAGAATTTCAAAAGGCCTAAAGATTAAACCAAGTCACTACAATTATCCCCAAGCTATGGAAACTACTCCCTTGATATGGAATTCAATTAAAGATTTTAATTCCACATATTAGGATCAAAGCAAAATAAAAGAGGAAAAGTTAAAGTTTCCTAGGGAGGGAATCTCCAAACTACGCTTCTAACTATGATATAATGTATGTAAGATATGAAATAAAAGAAAATAAAAAGAGAAGGAATAGAAGAAGAACTCAATAGAGAGAGAGAGAGCTCTCATCTTCCTTCTATCTAAACTAGAGATATGCAAAATCAACATTATTAATAGCTAGGGTTTTGTAGAAACCTAAGGCTCCTATAGATAGTAATAGAGGAATGGGCCTAAAGATAGGCCCAAAATAGGCAAAAATTAGGTTAAAACCCGAGTCACCCTTTCCCTTTAGCCGTTTAAGCTTTCTTGAATAAAATGCTCAAATCCATAAACCTTGTGGAGCTGAGATTAAGTGCACTAGATAGAGCTCGAAAATAAAAATATTTTGATATATTGTAGATGGAAATTGGATGAAAATTGAGAGAGTTATTACTAAAATGGTGAGAAACTGCGTCTTCGTGCTGGCCATCACGGATTATGCAGCCTGTGGCGTGTCCTTGGTGGCGCGGGGTGCAAGGTCTTTAGTGTGGAACAGATCTTCATGTCGCGTAAGGTTCTTTTCACAGGAATGGTGTGGATCTTTAAAGCATGTAGGGCAAGAGGGCTGGCGCGGGACGCATCTTCTCTTAACAAGGGACGCGTCTCTTGCTGTGGGGAGCCGTCAGGGCACTGAATCTTAAAGTCCTAATCAACGCCCATGGCCGTTGGCATGGGCTGTGGTCAGGCTAGGTAATTTGCTTAGGAACTTGGAGCAATCCACGTAAATTCCCACATCCCGCGTGCTGGTCTCTGCATAATGACTTGGAACGGTACGAGAAGCCTAAAATGGGATGTCCCACCCATACTTATCTGTGTGGATGGGTCCTTTGATTTGTTTTTAGATGCTCATAGCGTTTGGCATGGGTCGCACCATTTCCTTGCACTGGTTTCCTTGGTGGGAAGCATCTCATTTAGCACGGGCCGTCGGTGCCAAACCATGCATGACCCACGCTAACCCGTTGGTTCCTGGGCCGGATGAACTTGTTTCCTTTGCAACGGGTGAACCATTAGTCCGATTTGAGAGTTTTATTAATCGATTTTGTATTCCTCATGAAGACGAATTCAATGGAACCAACCATGAATGCTGATTCTTCTCGGATCGTTCTCAGACTTTAGCGCGACTCATCGGGCCACGATCACCATTTCTTCCTTGGTCGTTGTAAACTCCAATATCTCCTATTTTTGGGTTTATTCTTCTACTCCCATGATTTGATGTCCACGACCTTTATCTTCTACCATTTTAGACGTGAATGGCCTTCAATCTATTCTATCATCCTTGTGAATGGCCTTCAATATCTTTTACCGCCCTTACGAATGGCATTCAAATAGATTTTAAACAAAAAGTAACCATGGGCAACCTACTAAAGATGATCACACGGGAGTTAGACAAGAAAGCCAAACATGGCGGCCTAAACCCCCTTGTAATGTCAACTCAACTAATACTAGCAGTCCACCAAATAAAAATAACAAAAATTTATGCCAAATGCATCAGTTAACGAATGTGAAATCAAGCAAATCATGCACCTAGATCTATCATGGCATTTTATTGAATTTACCACCTAAATAGATAGGGATAGAAAAAAATCCATGGTCATCACATTTCGTAGGCAAGTTCTTATGATTCAAAATGTTGACTCCTCCAATTTTTAAATATCCAAATCTCTTAGTTGGCCTACGCATTTTCATTGTGCATGCAACTCTAAGAAATTTTGCATATAATACCACATGTTCAATTAATTCCAAGATAGGAATAGTTGACTCGACCTTTTCAAAGCCTTTTTGAATATTTCCTTCATCGGTCATCACCTTTGGCCGTCCTTTCAAAAATTTTGGAAATGGAGGTGGAATAGTGACTTGTGCCTCGGGCGGTGGAAGTTCCTTGCAGGGTTCTTCTTTGACCACCAATTCCTCCTCTTCGGAGTGTCCTTTGGTAGTTGCCACTATCTTGTCATCTCTTTCCATTCTACTCTTCTCTGTCTAGCGAACTACCTTACCACTTCTCAATTTAAGTGCACTCACATTCCTCGGATTCAACTCCGGTTGGGAAGGTAGTTTTCCTGACTCCTTAGCTTTAAGTCAGCTTACCAAGGTGGAAAGTTGCCCGACCTGAACTTCAAGATTTTTTTATACTTGAGAAAGCTCTATTTCCAAGGTTCTCAATCTCTCGCCTTGTTCTTTTCTCAAAGATTTCATGTTTCTTTCCTCATTGGCCGATGGCTTCCAAGAACTCATCCCGTTCGGACTTGTAAAGTGAAGCATGATTGTTTGAAGATCTCAACCTTTAGGATAAGGTTGAGGTGGAGCTTGTCCACCCCAATATCCTTGAATTGGGTTGTCCTCTCCCATCGGAAATTAGGATGATCTCTATACCTAGGTTTGAATGAATTTGCATAGGGGTCCAGCCTTGAATCACCTTGGTTCCCTCGGAACCTTTTGGTTGACCCCCATCAAATTGTGGTCGTTCTTGGTTGATGTAGTCAGTTGACTTCATGATATGTCCATTTTATGTGCATAATTTAGTACTGTTTTGGGTCACTTTTGTGTTCTTTTATTAGCAAGAGCTTGTGTTTTACCTTGAAATTATCTTAGGAGAGGTAAGAGCAACTTTACGCTCTTTTACCTCTTCTAAGTGGATTTTGCGTGACAAGGGAAGAACATGGAGGTATGAAGACTGGAGGCTGTTAAAGATCACATTTTTTAAGATTTTTGAAGACTTTCTTCGAAGACATGAAGAACGGAGGCCACCGAAGACCATTGTTGAAGACCTCGAAGACTTGAAAAATGGGAGAAATTGCTATGAAGAAAATTTTTTACCACAAGAAGAAGAAAAGAAAACATGATTAAATTTTGGCCCTTGTCGCGAGTCGCGATGGCCTCGTCGCAAGACTGTCGCAAGTCGCAACGAGCCTGTCGCGAGTTGCGACCAACGGGTGGCCAGAATCTAACCTTATCTTTTTGTACTATAAATTGCACTCTCTTTCCTCTCATTCACATCTTCTTCATCTGCATTTTTGGTACTGTTTAAAACCCTATTTTCTTCCAATTTCATCTTTAAATTCTCTTGTATTATGTTTGGTTGTTTAGAATTAATTAGTATGAACTCTTGTAGCTAAATCTAGTTCTTGGGAGCAATTGATTGAAGTTTGCAAGCTCATGTAGTAAGATTCTATGTTTGCTCATTTATGAACATTTATTGGAGATCATTTATTGTGCCATTAATGTTTTGTTTTACCTCATTTATACCATGGGTTGTTTGAGTATATGAAATGTTTGTAAGATTGAAATGTTAGAGTGTTAAGAAAGTTACAAATTTCTTAACTCATTCGATACGGAAATCTAAAAGCATGGATTTAGAACTTCTTGTTTATAATGTGTGGTAATTCTCGCTAGATGAGTATGTTAATGTCGTTTGTTGTCATATTTTTCATATAGATGCAAAGAAAGGTTGAACAATGAATGTTGTTTGTTCTAAGTTTTACCTAATAAATGCTTTGTTTGGTTAAATGACCATGCCTTTGGTAAAAGGCCTGTTGTTATCAACCTATGGTCCTTTGGGTGAAATGCCATTGATGAAATACCCCTATGATATTGTTTGACTTGGGTGATCATCAATGAGGTTTGCAAATGGTCATTGTTTGTCTTTGCAAACTTCTCTTAAGGAGGAATTAATGTTGATATTTGAATGAGGAGTGATAACATTGCCCATAGACAATGAGCTATATGAAGTTTGGAAGTGGAAATCGATTTCCCCCAAGGCTCCGATAATTATCATTTACATCGTATATTTAGTTGTATTGCATGATTAGCATAGTTCTCTTACTTTCCTAGTTGTTGCATTTCAATTTGATAACTTTGGATGAAAACCAACCCCACTCCCTATTTACATGCTTTTATAGGTATCTATGTATGTATTGCTTAGTATGTCTTCTCCTATATATGTTTAAACACTTGAAAAGATCCCTCTTTTCGTGGACGACCCTGACTTGCCATTATCTACTTAATTGTAGATAGGAAGCATTAGGGCTTAAAAGTATTAGCTTAGAGAGGTACGGTGATGACCACCCACTTTACCTCTTGTAAATCATCTATAACTTTGGGGCACGATTCAGAATTGTGGTTGAGGTTGCGAACTCCACACAATTGGACTTGATGCACTATTCCTTGAAAAAGCTCCTTCATAATTGAAACAAGAGCTTTGACTTGCTCCTCCAACTTAGGTGAGTGTGTGGGTTCATCTGAGGCCTTCACTCTTGATCTAGTGCCAAATTTCTTCATACCATTTGCCATTTCTTCAAAGAGAGCCATTTCATCCTTGCGTCTCTTATTTGCTATTGAACCATTGCATGCAGCTTTTACCATCCGCATGTCTTCATCGTACAATCCCCCAAAGAAGTAATACACCAAATCTCCTTCTTTGAATAGATGGTAAGGACATCTCGCCAAAAGTTGCTTGAAGGGCTCATAATAATCGTATAAACTCTCGGTGGTACCTTGGGTGATGTTCAATAACTGCTTCTTCAACCCGGCCAACATGGACGATGGAAAATATTTTGTTAGGAATCTCATTTTCATGTCCATCCACAATCCAATGCACCTTGGTGGTAAGCAGTAGAGCCAATCCTCACTACTTTGAAGGGAGAATGGGAAGGCTCTAAGGTTGCAGTCATCTTCGGACAATCCCGGGGGCTACATGTTAGTGCACACCAAATGGTGTACGGGTAATGGCGAGAAGGTTATACATAGAGGTTGATTCTCTAAGTTTTGTGCTATGTGCTCCTATAAGGCGTGGCTGTCTTCCACCATTGCTAACAAATCCTCTACTACTACTTCTTGCCTCGGTTGAACTTGTGCCCTAGTTCTTCACCTCCTTCTCCTCCGACCACCTATGTTCTCAGTCGGGTAGTGTAAGACACCAAGATTAGTGCCATGGGTATGTACCATAAACTATGGCAAACAATACCCTTCCGAATACAACACTAGTAAACAGATAAAAAGGCAACAAAATAACTATAACAGCTCCAAACAAGATGCAACAACATAAATAATTAAATAAAAGCTAAACTAACTACTCTACTAATGTGCTATGCCTAAGTTGATACCCAGACTAATTCTGATATGCCTCCCACTGGGGTCGTTCAAACCCTAACTCTAACCCAATTGGAGGTGGTGCGGTCAAAAGATAGAATTTATAGTTCTACACCCATTCCTACTTTTACGCTACCTATAAGGTAGTTAGCCGGTGGAAGAGTGCTTGAAGGAATCGAACGGAATGTTTGGGGTCAATCTGAAAATTTTATGACATAAAAAAATGTTCAAAAATGTCACCGTACAGGGCCAATGTGTGGTCGATATTTGCATGAACAACTAGTACAATGTCTATACACAATAATTAAACGGGAAGGAAATGCAATAAGTGATAACTAATAAACCTTTTTTTACACCGGTAATAATGAAGAAGTACTGGTGTGTTTAGACAAGTTTTTGCTGCGCATTTCAAAATTTTCAATTTTTTGGATTTTTAATAAGGCGCGAAACATTTTACACCTGTAATTTAAGATTTTACACCGGTAGATATAATAGTGCTGGACAGTTCAAAAAAATTACAGAAATTACTCTCGGATTGAATGTTTTTTTCCAAAAATATATTTAAAACAGCTGCATTCAGCTGCCTTTTACACATTTTTACACCGGTATTTTCCTTTTATACACCGGTACAAAATACTGGTGTACAACACCTAACCAAAATTTTTGTGCGTTCCTCTCTGGTCAAAGGAAAATTCACTTAAAGCAGCTGCACGCAGCTACTTTTCTTCATACCGGTACTGTTACAGGTTCTTAATTGTAAGCAACTTAAACGAATAACCCGTCTAACTAAGAGAAGGAAGAAACAACGAAACTGGGTGATGTTATTGTAGGGGTTGTTAAAGGAGTGGACGCCGGTATATAGTTGGCCAAAACACAAATTCGCAAGGGAAGGGGAAAGAGCACCATCAAAGGAAGGCCAACTATTAATAAAATGAACGACGACTTGACAAAAGCTTGAGGGAAAAATGGAGAAGCATGGGACAAGTTTGAGGTAAAAAGTTATTTGAAGAGGCAGGGAACTAGTACATGCCAGTCTGTGATATTGGTAAAGCATAACACTCCATCTCCTGTTGTGTTTGAGTTCCGTGGGAATCAAGCGATATGCATTAACAATTGATCAGCGTGGCACGCTTATGGAAATTACTCTTTCCAGCTCCGCATCAGATTTGGCGCAGTCAAACACTGGAGCGATGTCCCTGATGATGTTAAGGAAGAATCATGGAAGGATGAATAGGTAAGACTCTCGACAATTGTAATTTGAAATTTTTATGAAATTGTAAAGTCTTAGTGAACACGTGATTACATGCTTTTTTATATGATTCATTCCATGAGATCTTCACAATTAAAACACATGTGACAGACGGGCAACTACAAGTACTGAATAAGGAGGTTACAGAGAGGGAAAAAATCCAACATAGGAATTGGAAGAAAAAAGTGGCAAATAGGTTCATTCAGGAGGTGGTAAAAGGTATTTGTAAAAAAGGAATAATGTCATGGGAGAAGTGCAAGTGGATGGATGAAGACGAATGACACTTGTATGAAAAGAGGCGCCGGCATCAGGATTTTCAGGTATGATGAAAAATAAATACTTGCTAAGTGACATGTTTCCCACAAATTCTATTCAACTAAATTTTTATTTATAACAACGACAGAGGCTTAGGGTGACAAATATTGAATGCAACAAGGGCAGGGATTACACGCAACACATGGGTAGAAGGGGTAATCGATAAAATCGTGACAAATTGAGTAAGGATCTGAAGGAGAAGGAAAGAATGAGGTTGATCGATGAGGGATTTGCTAGCGGAGAGATTGAGAAACAACTTAGTCAAAGGGACTTCACATCTAGAAGATCTCTTGTCTACCTTGAGGAAAATAAAGAAAAGAAAGGGTTATACACATCGAAAGAGGTTGAGAAGATCCCACCGGACATTGTAAGTTATGCCAAAATTGACCATTTAAATTATTATTTTTTTGTGTACCTCACATTATTCATATACACAATTGTGCTCCTATGTGATTTTCAGTTGTAATTGAACGATCTTAAGGAAAAAAGAGCATTGCAACTACAACTGGGTGAGGACATCCTCATATAAGTCACAAAGAAGAAGGATCACCAGGGCAGGAACAGAGAAACTCAGATGGGTCTACCCACAGCGGTGGTTGTTCCTCATCTCTCTCCCAGCAAGTGTGGTAGTAGTTTCTCAGCCTAGGAGACAACCTGGAGGAGACGATCTAATGATCAACCGGTCGTGAAAGTTATGGTATCATACCTAGAGCAATTGGTGAAGGGCTTAGCATCTGCACGCGGTGTTCAGATTCCACCAGACCTTGAAAGTCCCAAGAAGTTTAAGAAGGTGATGGATGACATTAATGCAGCTGCTAAAAAGTCCAGTGAAACTACGGAGAAGAAGATGAAGAGGTACACTATCAATAATCGATGCATGTCTTATAAATTGATTATACACATTTGAAATACCTCCCTAACAATTCTATCTATTCACTTAAATATTATACAAATAAGATAGAGAATGCGTGAATCTTTTAATCAAAGACATAGTCGGGAAGAAGAAAATGGTTGCCCATGGCCTGCGATACGTATCTCGTCATTGGGATGTCCAACAAGGAAGTGTTGCTCGTGTCAGATTATGCAAGCCATTCCTCTATCCTAGGGTGGGATTGCCCTCGGTGGACCACCACTTTGATAATGTTGGAGAGGCACTCAATAGCGTTATGGATTGGCCAGTGTCCTTAATAGGAAAGGCAAGTGAGCAACCGAGTTACATCGATGAAATCAATAGCAGAGGTGATACGGACGACGATGACTTGGAGGTTATGATTCTCACCAGCGACGATGAGGTACATTCTTGTAACACATTATTTTTCAATTCCTCAAATTACTTTTGTGTATCTCTATTCATTTATCCTTCAAACAGGATACTAGCAAGCAAAAATCTCAGTCGATGGCTAATTTCAGTCCATCTGCAAGACCAAGATTAAATAGGCTACCAAAATAAGTAATGTACTAGAAAAGTCCCATTATTATTCATTAACAATGATAGTTCAATAATGTGGATCATTCTCAGAGACTGTTCATTATTTACAGTACTCGTGAAGAGTAATCCAATGCAATCAGCCTTGAAACCTAAATGTTTATGGATCATTGTCAAACTAAAGCACAACTTATCAAACCACGATTCCAAGTTTCTTTGTTGGCCGCTTTGAACTCCGTAGCTGCTTATCTTTGGATTCAATCTCCTTCTACCAGGCATTCATGATTGTTGCCTTCGCCTACTACCATTCTAGAGGTGTATGCCTTTCGTTTCTACTACCGTTCTTATGAACGACCTTCACTATCTTCTACCGCCCTTAAGAACGTCCTTCACATAGAATGTAAAAAAAACTACCCACATGCGACCTACTAAATATGATCACAAGAAAGACCAAGGAGCCCATGATACAAGATGTCCATTAGTACCGGTTAAATCTACAAAATGCGGGATTCTGACAAGAAAACCAAACATGGCAGTTTAAACCCCTTGTCATGTTAACTCAACTAATACTGGAAATACACCTGGTAAAAGTAACTAAAAAGTATGTTAAATGCATCAGTTAACGCATGTGAAATGAAGCAGATCAGACTCCCAACCAAGACCTATTTTCCTAAACCCATACCAATATCCAGGTTTCACTTCCAAAGGTTGGATCGTTTCCTACGGGGTGCCATCATAGTGTTGAAATTTGAGGTCATGATCTATGCACATGGTCATTCGCACGGGCCATGATCAGAATGAGTGCTTGCTCAGAAACTTTAGCGCAAACCTTGTGATTTCCCACACCCCGTCGGGTGCTCTTGACATAATGGACTTTGAACGGCGTAGATTGCCTAACCCGAGACTTTTTGCACCCAAACTTAGCAGCGTGGAGGGGTGTTCAATTTATGCATGTGGCCTGTCATGTCTAGTATGAGTCCCACCTCTACTTTGAACTGGTTTCCCTGGTGTGGGGCATCTCCTTTGGCGCGGGCTATTGGTGCCTAACTAAGAATGGCCAGCACCGACCCATTGGTGCATCGATGGGCTGAACTAGTTTCCTTTGCTACGGGAGAATCATTAGTCCAATTTAAGGGTTTTAATAGTCGATTGTGTAATACTCGAGAAGCAAATCCAATGGAATCAGACTTGAAGGCTAATTCTTCTTGGATCATTCTCAGATTTTACTCTGTAGCTGCCTATCTTTGGCCTCAATCTCCTTCTACCATGCATTGATGGTTGTGTCCTTTATCTACTACCATTCTATATGTTAATGTCATTCATCTCTACTACCATCTTTGCGAAAGACCTTCAATATCTTCTAAAGCCCTTACGAACAGCCTTCACATATAATGTAAACAAAAAGTACCTATGGACGACCTACTAAAGATGATCATAAGGAAGATCAAGGAGCTCGTGAATACAAGATGTCGTTACTATCAATTAAGCAAACAAAATGTGTGATTTAGACAAGAAACCCAATTTGTCACGTAAACTAAGCTAATACTAGCAATTCACCAAATAAAACTGAAAAGTATGTCAAATGCATCGATTAAAGCACGCGAAATGAAGCAGATCAAACTCCCCACACTTAACAATTCACTCGTCCTCGAGTAAATTGAAGACAAGAAAATGAATCAAGCGAAATGTAGTGTGCAAGATGAAGTTAACCGATGCATTCAACTTATTCTAAGATTACCCTATTATTCCCAAGAAAATAAGAATCTCACAACTCTCACACTCCCCGAAAGACATAAGTAATCAAAACCACCAAAAAGTAAAGTGTGGAAAAAAGGTGAGCCAAAACGATACTCCCTTCGTCCCAACAGCAATGACATGTTTGCTTTTTTACGGTCTTCAATGATCACTTTTGACCGCCAATATCTCTAGCTACATGTATCATTTCCGCTTAAAAATTTGATATTTAGAAAATATACGTTAAGACGAATTGAACAATATCTCACATGATAGATTTATTATGTATATATTAATAAATATTGATGGTCAAATTTAACAAATTTGACTTTTAAAAAGTAAATATACCATTACCGGTGGGACGGAGGGAGTAAGTGTCAAGCTAGCTTACTTTTCCTGAAATGATCCCAATAGAAATAAAAAAAGTAGTCTTCAAAACAATCCACCGCGGAAGCATGCATTCAACTTAGTTTTTTGTTTTCTCTCATTTTTCCTAGGAGCCCTTTCGAGTTTTCATCCTAGCTTTAACACACAGATGGTACTCACTTCTCACATTTTTTCCACACGACCTATCATTTTTTCCACACGACCTATCATTTTTTCCTAGGCTTGTAAGCCTAGCCAGGCCTAGCCACTCATTTTTACCTAGGTCTTTTGACCTACCCGGGCTTTTCCTCATGTTACCCAAGTCACCCTTTTGGGTATTCGACTTGTCAAGATTTTTGTATTTTATTTTTCAGTTTTTTCATTTTTCTTATTTTTTTGGTGTAGCGCAAAAATACCCAAAAGTGGGCTTCATACTACAAAAGATAGTCAATCATAAAAATACACCACCTATTTCCGAAAATATCCTACCTCATGCAAACTAGAAAGCCTAGCATAGCATGTCATGCCACCAAATGCCCATCCAAAAATCATCCCACAACAAACAAAAACCAACATCATTAACCAACAAGAAAAACTACCAAAGAAAATCATGAAATACACCAAGGAAATACGAGAATGAAAACTCCCTATGTGCGCACTACTCCCTCCCTACACTTTGCCCTTGCAAAGTGTCCAATGCACAAAAAATCATATAAAAACATGAGTGAGGTAGGGAGGATAGTGGTACTCACTCTCGTGGCCCAAAAGGGCCTTCATCCTCGTGACTCGTGAAGATCCTATCCATGTACTTGGTTGCTTGTAGTGTGGCCTCAATGCTATCCATTTACGAACGGATATCTTCCATTTGCGAGCAAATTACCCCTATCACTTGGACTACCTCTTGAAACATATGAGTAGAGCTTGAAAGCTTGTCCCCATGTGAATGCAAGTTTTCAATGATGTTTGTAAATAATCTAGAGTGACAAGGATGTTCTCTTAGAGTGGACTTGCCCTTAGCCTCCTCAACATCTATATGCAGGTTGGCCATAACTCTATAGACATCTCTCTCAAACTTTCGGTCAGCCAAAATAAGTAAGGCATCCAAGCATGTGTCATGGTCGATGGTGGTGTGCTTTGGCTGTAGAAGGATCATAAAGCTACATGTGCTCACCCTGATATAAAGCCATATATAGCTACAATCTGATATCGTCGGTCCCACCATGGATGCCTTTACTAAATTTTCTATGTTGCACCTTGTGCATGATGTCCCTATGTTAGTTAAAGCCTTTTATGTGACCGGATGACCTAGATACTCAGATAAAAGATCAACCATGCATCCCATGGAGATTTTACCACTCTTCATGTCTTCCATCGCTAAATATTCCTGCACAAAATATCCTACCAAGTTCGGGTAAAAGTTACCCTCGGGAGTTATTTTTCCAAAGGCAACGAGCATCCGAACTCGAGCATTGCGTCAGTTCACTCTAGCAAAAGACTCCCATAGAATACAAATGGTGAACATAACAGAACGCTAGATGAACTATGGTTGTACTCTTGCACAGGTTCTTTTGATCTGTGCCTGTCAGTTGCACCCAAAAGCGCCCATGAGAGAAAGGTACCCCTTGTTGGTGTATCTTCTGGATCTCCTTGCCATACCTCTACCTAAAGGGTCACGCTATCTCTCAGTGGGTCATCTTGTACTCCTTGTCATCCAGGTTGAATTTGATCGCCTTGTGCCATCATCGTCTATGACCGGCCATAGAGTAGCTAGGAACTCTAGGCTCCATCTAATGTACGTCTTGGAGTTTTTTCGGAGAAACACCTCTAGACCTACATGGCTTAACATGTAAGTGACCAGCTAGAGTAAACCTAGAGCCACCAAGGTGTTCTGGCAAGCAAACCCCGTCTCCAAAATACTCATCTTCGGCTCTCTCAAGTTCCTTCAACTCTGGGCTGCAGTCTCAGAAATGTGGGATAAACCCAGAAACTCCTCGGTCACAATTGCGGGTTACGAAGAACGGAAGTTGTTGGCTCGGTGTTTGCACCCTTTGTCAAATTTTTTCTCTTCTCACCCCTAATGGAATCGCCCTTCTCCGAGATATTATTCTTAGGTGGCATCCTAAAAGAATGAGGACAAGAGTGGTGAGATGATCATAAACACAGCATGGTTTACAATTTAATGAGAAAACACATTCTTCCAAATAACCCAAACATCATAACATGATAATCTAAGCATGTGGGTTATTCAAACAAGAACATTCCTTATCAAATATCAATCTCATGTAAGTTATCAACAACTCATCAATTAAATCATGGAACCAAGATTAACTCTCCCCCCATATGACCCAACACTAAAGATCATATCTTAAGCATAGTAACATATCAATTATCCCAACATCCCCTTTAACACAATATCATGCATACAAACTAAAACTCAAACACTTATCTCATAACACACTCATTCAAGATCCATGCTTTAAATAACACCACCACAATGTCAAGTAAAGCACATAAAAATAGAGTTCAATGGGCTACCCAAAATTTGAAGCTAGGATTTGCAAAAAACACAAATGAAGAAGCAAAAATTGCCAACTTTTGGAAGAAAAGTTTCAATATTTTTGAGTTCACCAAGAGTGTGTGACAGGGAGTGCTTCTTTAGAAGAAAGAATGTGTCAAATGAGAGAGTTAGGTGGAGAAATGTACTATGCAAATGGAATTTCAGCATGGGTGACTAGGGTGAGAGATACAATTAGGATAAGAATAAAATTTTAAAATGCTTATTTTAGGGGACAATAGTACAAGAAAATTAATTCCAATGGATTTGGAAGTATTTTAAAAATCATATGGAATTAGGGAGTTCCAAAATTCGGGAACCAAAATGCATTTCTGAATTTTAGAATCAGAATATTTCGAAAATTTGCATTATTGGAACAAAGAAAATTGAAAATTTTGTTTTGGGCTAAAAAAGGTGGTTGGCGCGAAGCATAGCCTGACCCCAAACCATCTTGCACGAGACATAGCCTCGCACCAAACCTCTACCATGAGACATAGCAGCGTGCCATTCCAGTCCCGGAACAAAGGATAGCCTCACACCAGCCTACTGAGCGTGAGGCATCAACAAACTTCTCCCTCATCCTTAGTTTTGTTTCCCTTCTTTTCAAAAGACTATGTCACCCATCGAATTTAGTTCCATTCAAAACACAATCACGAGTCTCGAACTTAAATTTTCAAACCACAAGAGATTTATTTCTAAAATCCACATACAAACAAAAGATTGAAGAAAACACTATCTACTTACTAATCAACCACGAAAGCAAAGGAAACACGGTATATGTATCATCGTTCTCACAATTTTTCCCCATGCATTCTAGTTAGAAATACTTATCGGTGGATCTCCATAATTTCCATCTGCAACTCCACGACAATTACATCACGTGGAGAGGTCTCCACAACGAGCCATGTTTACTTTCGGACCCTTTGTCCGCCAATAGGAATGAATCTCCATATCTTGTCATCATTGAGTCCGTTAATGTCATTTCGGGGATTGAGGGAGGTCTAAGAGGTTTCAAACCCTCGGTTATCTCCCTTTTCCACTACAAATTTGTTAGCATAGAAAAAAAATCTAGCACAGACATATAATCCATTGCATCATGCAATTAATCGGAATCATCATCGTTATCATCAACATGGGATTCACTCAAATATTCATGCTTTTTTTTCAAACAAGGAGACTCATCATGCTCATCACATAAGGTTAAACCTTTACACATCAAAGACGACCTTTTTGAATAGTGTCTAGATTTCTAGATATCAAATTCCTCTATATCTATGTCATCTTCTAGAGTTAAGGTTCCCAAGTCGACATCGATTTTAGTCTTAGATGTTTTAAGAAAAGGTCTTCCAAAAGTATTGGGGGTGCACTTCCATCGTGCACCACGTCTAAAACATAAAAGTCCTCTGGAAACACCAACTTTCCAACTTGCACGATCACATCCTTAACATGTCCACAGGGACTAACTTGAGAATGATCAGCAAGTTGGAAAATTACTCTAGAATCCAGAAGCTCACATATTTCTAGGCATTCAAATATACTAAACAGGGTAACATAAATGGATGCACCTAGATCTATCATGGCATTTTCCACAAGTTTACTAACTACAGAGATAGGGATAGAATTTATTCCGAGGTCATCGCATTTCTTAATCAAGTTCTTATGATTCAAAATGGTGACTCCTCCCATTTTCAAATGTCCTAATCTCTTAATTGGCCAACGCCTTTTCCTTGTTCATACAACTCAAAAAAATTTAGCATATGTTGGCACATGTTCAATTCATTCCAAGATAGGGATGGTTACCTTAACTTTTTCAAAATTGTTTTGAATGTTTGCATTAAGGGTCACAACCTTTGGCCATCATCTCAAAGCATTTGGAAATGGACGTGGAATAGTGACTTGTGCTTCGGGCGGTGGAAGTTCCCTGGAGGGTGCTTCCTTGACCACATCTTCCTCCACTTCAAAATTTCCTTTGGTAGATTTCACTATCTGGTCTTCGTTTTGCACTATCTTCTCCTCAGTGTGGCAAAATTCCTTTACACTTCCCAATTTAAGTGAGCTTACATTTCTCAGATTCACCTCCCATTGGGAAGGTAGTTTTCCAGACTCCTTGGCTTTAAGTCGGCTTATCGAGGTGGAATGTTGCCCGACTTGAACTTTAAGATTTTTGATACTTGAGAAAGCTATATTGACAAGGTGTTAAATCTTTCACCTTGTCCACTCTGCGCATATCTCATATTTCTTTCCTAATTGGCCGATGGCTTCCATTCTATCCCGACTTGTAAAGTGAAGCATTATTGTTGGAAGCCCCTCCAGATCTAGGATATGGTTTGGGTGGAGCTTGTCCGCCCCGACACTATTGAGCTTAGTGGTCCACCCTCTATCAGTAATTAGGATGATCTCTATACCTTGAGTTGAATGAATTTGCATAGGGGTCTGGCCTTGCATCTCCTTGGTTCCCTCGGAACTCTTGAGGTTGACATCTATCAAATGGAGGTCTTTTCCAGTTGTTGTAGTCAATTTCCTTCACCTCTTGTAAATTATCTACAACTTTGGGGCACACTTCAGGATTGTGGTTGAGGTTGCAAACTCAATGCACATGGACTTGATGCACTTTTCCTTGCAAAATGTCCTTCATCATGGAAGTAAGAGCTTGGGCCTGCTCCTTCAACTTAGGTGAGTGTGTGGGTTCATTCAAAGCATTCACCCTCAATCTAGGGCCAAATTACCTCGTACCATTTTCCATTTATTCAAAGAGTGCCATTTCATTCTTGGGGCTCTTGTTCACTATCGAATAGTTGTAATCAGCATTTACCATTTGCATGCCTTAGTCGCATAATCCCTCAAAGAAGTAATACACCAAATCTCCATCTTTGAATGGGTAATAAGGAAAACTTGCCAAAGGTTATTTGAAGTGCTCCCAATAATTGTACATACTCTCGGTGGCACCTTGGGTATGTTCTTTAACTGTTTCTTCAACCCGGCCGACTTGGATACCGAAAATATTTTTCTAAAACTCTCTTCTTCATGTCCATCCATGATCCAATACACCCCGATGGCAAGTAGTGGAGCCAATCCTTGGAACTACTTTAAAGGGAGAACAGTAAGGCTCTAAGATTGCAATCATCTTCGGACAAACCAAGGGCTTCATGTTAGTGCACATTAAATTGAACTCCGGGTGATAATTGTTTGGTTTCTCCCTCTCCAATCCATGGAATATAGGAATGCAATGGATCATGCCACTCTTTAGCTCACATCTCACATAGGAGGGTAATAGCGGGAAGATGATACATAGAGGTTGATTCTCAAAGTTGGGTGTCATGAGCTCCCGTAGGGTGCGGTTCTCTTCAGCCATTGATAATAGATCTTATACTACTGCTTCTTCCATTGGTTGAACTTGTGCCTTAGTTCTTTGCCTACTTCTCCTTTGACCATATGTGTTCTCAGTTAGGTAGTGTAAGACGCCTAAATTAGTGGCATGGGTGTGTACCATAAACTAGAGCCAATAATACCCTTTTGTATACAACACTAGCTAACATATCAAAGGGTAACAAAATAACTCTAACAACATCTCCAACCAAGATTCAACATAAACAAACAAATAAAAGCTAAACGAACTACTCTACTAACGTGTTTTTCCTAAGTTAATACCTAAGCGGATAGCATCCTCGATATCGGTGCCAAAGTTTTCACCTGCCTCTCTCCTATGTCCTTCAAACCTTAGATCTAACCCGGTTGGAAGTGGTGCGGTCAGAAGATAGAATTTATAGTTCTGCACCCATTCCTAGTTATCGATAAGCCCATGGTTCGTTCACAGAGATGCTAGGTCTAATGTACCAACTCAAAACACAACCTCGTACAGGTCGTCAATCCGTACAAGTGAAAGGAATTCATAGTAAAGAAAACATGCAAATAAGGGGGGGTTTTGGTGTTTCAAACTTACAACTAATAAACATGAAAAGTTAAAACACAACTACAATATTAAGCTAGCATTTTGGAAAATCATTGAGTAACTTGGTCAATCTAATGCTTTTATCCTCGATTTCTTTACATAAATATCTAAATAAACCAAATAGTGTGTCTATAACATGTGGTGTGACCGATGGCATGCACTTCCCCATCCCTATCATAGAAGGTGCTCTTGAAACCCTCCATCGCACTGACATCGTCATTAGGGGAGTATAACAAGGTCCAACCATTTTTGTAGGTATGATTTTCCCCCATGCGATTACGTCTCGGGCTTCCACCATGAATGAAACTACTCCCTCCGGGTCCTATCAATTAGGCCCAAGGGTCGTAGGCACCTTATCTATGATACTACGGTTTCTTGTAACACTAGCTTGCTACTACTAATCTATCTCTACTTGGAACCTCTCGGACGAATTTACAAATTCAGATAAGACTAGTGCGATGGTAAGTGGATCAGAGTGACCTCGAATCTCTGGTGCACACACCAACACAGACACGTTCTCCTCCCCCTATACAAACATCCAGGTTTCTATTCTCAATGGGGCATCGATATTCACATCTAGCATGAATACAACCCAAAGTGTATGCTTATATGTGGTGTTATATTCATGCATTCAAACTCAAAAGAAAATTACAATAACATAATGAACACAAAATTAGGATGAACTAGAGAATCTCAAAAAACATATAGAGAAAACCAAGTCACTACAATTATCTTTAAGCTATGGAAACTACTCCCTTGGCATGGAATTCAAATAAATATTTGAATTCAACATCTTAGAATCAAAGAAAACAAATGTTGAAAAGATAGAGTTTCCAAAGGAGAGAATCTCCAAAGTACACTTCTAAAAGATATAAGGTATGTAAGATATTATAATGTATGAAATTTTAGTAGACTAACGTTCAATATATAGTAGTACGAGATTGGGTCTAAAAATAGGCTTAAAATAGGCCAAATTAGGGTAAACCCTTGCTCAGCCACCGCCCGGCACAGAACGTCACGGATGACGTGGCCCGTGGCACGTACTTGGCACGGGGCATAAGGATTTGTGCGAGATGTGCCTCTTTATTGCCTCACGGAAAATATTCTTAAGCATGAGGCATATCTTCATCATGGTGCAGGGTGTGAGGGTTGACGCAGGTCGCGTCGCGTCCTAGAGCGGGCCGTATCATCTCCTGCAGGACGCCAACAGAGTGCTGAAATTTAGGGCAGGTCATGTGATTTCCCACACCCCTCCAGCTGGTCTTGACATAATAAACTTGGGACGATATGGGATACCTGAATCAGGATGTATCGTGCCCATACTTAGCCACGTAGAGGAGTCTTCAATTCATGATTACGGCCAGACGAGTCTGGCGCAGGCTGTGCCTCTACCTCAAGATGGTCTCCTTGGTGCAGGGTGTCTCGTTTGGTGCGTGTCATTGGTGCCAAACCATTCATGGCCTGCACCAACATCTTTGTGCCTCGAGCGTCTGAACTAGTTTCCATCCCTACGGGAGAACCGTTAGTCTGATAGGAGAGTTTTAATTATCGATTTATAGTACTCGAGAAGTGTTATCCAATGGAACCACCCTTGAAGGTTAATTATTCATGGATCAATCTCAGATTGAAGAAAAAATCATCAGACCATGGTTCCCCATTTCTTCATTGGCCGCTTTGAACTCCGTAGCTGCCTATCTTTGGATTAATCTCCTTATACCATGTATTGATGATCGTGGCTTTTGTATACTACCATTCTAGAGGTTAATGCCCTTCGTTTCTACTACATACCTTACAAACGACCTTCAATATCTTCTACCGCTCTTACGAATGGCCTTCACATAGAATGTGAAAAAAAAGTATCCACCGGCGACCTACTAAAGATGACCACAAGGAAGATCAAGGAGCTCGTGGATACAAGATATCGATTAGTACCAATTAAGTATACAAAATGAGGGATTTAGACAAGAAAACCAAACATGGCCGTCTAAACCCCTTGTCATGTAAACTCAACTAATACTAGCAATCAACCAAGTAAAAGTAACTAAAAGGTATGTCAAATGCATCGGTTGAGGCACGTGAGAAGAAACAGATCAATGTATCACCTTCCCGCCATTACCTGCCAATGTGAGTTGTGAGCTAAAGTGTGGAATGATCCATTGCCTTCCTACTTTCCTTGGATTGGAAGGGGAGGACCCGAACAAATAACGTTTAGAGTTCCATATGGTGTGCACGAACATGAAATCCCCGGGAGTGTCCGAAGATGACTACAACCTAATAGCCTTCCTGTTCTCCCTTTAAGGTAGTTCCAATGATTGGCTCTAGTACTTTCCACCAGGGTGCATTGGATCATGGATGGACATGAAGAGGAGCTTCCTAGAAAAATATTTTTCAGTGTCTAGTCAGCCTGCTTAAAGAACTAGTTGTCGAACATCACCCAAGGTGCGATTGAGATTTTGTACAATTATTAGGAGCACTTTAAGTGACTCTTGGCAAGGTTTCCTTACCACCCCTTCAAAGAAGGAGATTTGGTATATTACTTCTTTAAGGGGTTGTGCAATGAAGACATGCGGATGGTAAATCCCACATGCAAAGGATTCAATAGCGAACAAGAGCCCCAAGGATGCGATTGCCCTCTTTGAAGAAATGACAAATGGTATGTGGCAATTTGGCACTAGATCAAGGGTGAAGGTCTTGGATGAACCCACACCCTCACCAAAGTTGGAGGAGCAAGTCCAAGCTCTTACTTCCATGATGAACGATCTTTTTCAAGGAAAATTGCATCAAGTCCAAGTGTGTGGAGTTTGCAACCTCAACCACAATTCTGAAGCATGCCCCAAAGTTGTAGATGATTTACAAAAGTTAAAGGCAATTGACTACATCAAACAGGAAAGACCATAATTTGCTAGGGGTCAACAACATGGGTTTCAAGGAAACCAAGGAGATGCAAGGCTGGACCCCTATGTAAATTCATTCAACCCGACATATAGAGATCATCCCAATTTATGATAGAGGGAGGACAACCAACCTCAAGGATACCGAGGAGGAAAATTTCCACCTCAACCATATCTTAGAGGTGAAAGACCTTCCAACAATCATGCTTCACTTTACAAGATGGAATAGGATGAGATCTTGGAAGCTATCGGTCAATTGGGGAAGAAACATGAAATCGTCACGGAAAGGACAAGGTGGGAGATTGAGGACCTTGGTAATAAATCTTTCTCAAGTATAAAAAATCTTGAAGTTCAAGTTGGGAAACGTGCCACCTTTGTAATATGACTTGAAGCCAAGGAGTCCGGCATACTACCTTCTCAACCGGAGATCAATCCGAGGAATGTGAGTGCAATTAAATTGAGAAGTGGGAAGGAGGTTTTCAAGACCAAGAAAATGTTAATGGAAGAAGATGAAAAGATGGTGGAGACTACCAAAGCCCACTTCGAAGAGCAGGAAATTATGGTAAAAAAATCACCCTCCAAGGAACTTCCACGCCCTGGGCACAAGTCACTATTCCACCTGTATTTCTAAATGCTTGGAGAGGACAGCTGAAGGTGGTGACCAATGATGCAAATATTCTAAAAGTCTTTGAAAAGGTCTAGGTGCCATGATATATCTAGGTGCATCCATTATATTTATCCCATTTAGTCTACATGAATGACTAGAAATTGGTGAGCTTAGGGATACTAGAGTAATTTTCCAATTTTCCAATTAACGGACTCAATGATGACAAGATATGGAGATTCATTCCTATTGGCGGACAAAGGGTCCGAAAGTAAACATGGCTCGTTGTGGATACCTCTCCACGTGATGTAATTGTGGTGGAGTTGCAGATGGAAATTATGGAGATCCACCGATAAGTATTTCTAACTAGTGGGCTAGTAAAGGATGTGATGGTTCAAGTTGGAAAGTTGGTTTTTTCAGTGGACTTTTTTGTCTTAGACGTGGCGCACGACAGACGTGGCGCACGATGGAAGTGCACCCCCCAACACTTTTGGGGACCATTTCTTAAAACATCTAAGACTAAAATCGATATTGACTTGGGAACCTTAACTCTACAAGATGACATGGATAAAGAGGAATTTGATATCTATAAGTCTAGGCATGGTTCAACAAATTTGTCTTTAATGTGAAAAGGTGTAACCTTATGTGATGAGCATGATGAGTCTTATTGTGTAACAAACAAGCATGAATGTTAGAGTGAGTCCCATGTTTATCAGAATGATGATGATTTCGACGAATTGCATGATACAATGGATAATATGTTGTGCTAGATTGTTTTTCTATGCTAACAAATTTGCAGCGGGAAAGGGAGATGGTCAAAATTTTAAAACCTCCTCGACCTCCCTCAATCCCCGAAATGACATTCACGAACTCAATGATGGAAAAACATGGAGATTCATTCCTATTGGCAGACAAAAGGTCTGAAGGTAAGGATGGCTTGTTGTGGATACCTCTCCACGAAGATGTCCTCATGAGTGGAGTCACCGATTGTGATTCTGGAGACCCACCAATAAGTTTTTCTAACTAGAATGCATAAAAAAGAAAAGAATTTATGAAGACGATGAAATATATATGTCGTTTGTTTTGCTTTAATGTTTTGATTAGTGAGTAGATAGCTCTTGCATGAATCTTAGCTTGCTATGTGAATTTTAGAGATGAAACTCTTGTTGGTTTGGAAATTTGAGTTCAGGACTCATGATTGTGTTTTAAATGGAAATAAATTGGACGGGTGACATAGTCTTTTGAAAAGAGGGAAAAAACCAAGGATTAGGAAAATGTTGGTGCATGCCTCGTGCCAAGTAGGCCGGCACAAGGCTATGCTTCATGCTGAACCAGAATGGCACGAGGCTATGTCTTGTGCCAGAGGCTTAGCGTGAGGCTAAGCTTTATGCCAGGTGGTTTGGCACGAGGCCATGCTTCACGCCAGGCACCTTTTTGCGCATTACACCAATTTTTCAATTTTTTTTGTTCCAATAATGCAAATTTTTGAAATTTTGATTCTCAATTTTAAAAATACAATTTTGGTTCAAGAATTTTGGAGTTCCCCAAACATTAGGATTTGTAACATTACTTCGGAATCCCTTTAAATTAATTGGCTTGTGCTATTGTCCCCTAAATTGAGCATTTTGAAATTCCATTCTTATCCTAATTGCACCTCTTACCCTAGTCACATTGGCTGAAATTCCATTTCCATAGTACCTTTCTCCACCTAATTCTCTCATTTGACACATTCTTTCTTCTCAAGAAACACACACTCTCACACACTCTTGGTGTAACTCGAAAAAGTGAAACTTTTCATCCAAGAATTAGCAATTTTTGCTTCTCCTTTTGTGGGTCTTGTAAATCCATGCTTTAAATTTTGGGTTACCCATTGAACTCTATTTTTATATTCTTTATTTGACATTGTGCTAGTGTTATTTGAAGCATGACTCTTGAATGAGTGTTTTAAGAGATATATGTTTGAGTTTGAGTTTGTATGAATGATCTCATATTGAAGGGGATGTTGGGAGGATTGATGTGCTATGTGCTTAAGATATGATCTTTGGTGTTGGATGATTTGGGAGAGAGTGAATCTTGGTTAAATGATCTTATTTATGGGTTTTTGATAACTTACATGAGATTGTTGTTTGATAAGGAATGTTTTTTTAATAGCCCACATGCTTAGAATATCATGTTATGCATGTTTGGGTTATTATAGAGAATGTTGTCTTATTGAATTGTAGGACATGCTTTGTTTATGATCATATCACCACTCTCTTCCTCATTTTTTTCATCATGCCACCTAAGAAGAATGCCTCGGAGAAGGAGAGGACCACTAGGGGGTGAAAAAGAGGAAGAAATCGGCGAAGGGTGTGAACCCCGAACTAACGACTTCCAATATTTGTAACCCCCCATTTGGGACCCAGAAGTTTATGGGTTTATCCAACATTTCTAGGACTGCAGCCTAGAGGTGGAGAAACTTGAGAGAGCCAAAGAGGAATATTTTAGAGACGGGGTTTGCTTGCAAGGACACCTTGGTGGCTCTAGGTTTACTCGAGCCGGTCACTTACATGTTGAGTCGAGTAGTCTAGAGTTTCTCGAGAAACACTCAAAGATGTATATTAGGTGGACCCTAGAGTTCCTAGCTACTCTATGTCTGGTCGTAGATGATGATAGACACAAGGTGATAAAATTCAACTTGGATGACAAGGAGTACAAGATGACCCACACGGAGGTAGCACGAGCCTTTGGGTGAAGGTATGGCAAAAAGATCCAGAAGACACACCGATAAGAGTTACTTTTCTCTCTTGGGAACTTTTGGGTGCAACTGATGGGCACGGATTGGAGAAACCTGTGCAATAATACCGACATAGTTCATATGGCGTTCCATTATGTTCAGCGTTTATTGGCTATGGGTGTCTTTTTCCATGGTTAACTGACGCAATGCCTGAGTTTGGATTTTCATTTCCTTTGGGAAATGATTCCCGAGGGTAACCTTTACCCAAAATTGGAAAGGTATTTTGTGCGGGAATGTTTAGCGATGGGATACAAGAAGAGTGGAAAAATCTACATGGGAAGCATGGTTGGTCTTTTTGCATAGTATCTAGGTCCTCCGGTCACACAACAGGCTTTAGCTAAGGTACACCATAGAGAAGTTAGCGAAGGCAGCCATGGTGGGACCGATGACTTCAGAGGGTAGATATGTATGGATTTATGGTGGAGCGAGCACGTGCAGCTTTATCATCCTTCCACAGCTGTAACACACTACTGTTGACCATAACACTTGCAAGGATGACCTACTAATATTTCCAGATCAGATGTTTGAGAAGGAGTTCTATAGAGTTATGGCTAACCCCCAGATAGATACTGAGAAAGTTGAGGGCTAGTCCACTCCTCCTAGTTTCTCTTGCTTATCCACAAATATCATTGGCCACTTGCATTCACTTGGAGACAAGCTTTTGAGCTCTTCTCAAGTGTTGCAAGAGATAGTCCAAGAAATAGGAGGGATGCGCTTGCAAGTGAATATCTCACTTCGCGAATGGATAGCATTAGGGTCACACTACAAGCAATCGGGTACATGGATAGGAGCTTCACAAGTCACAGGGATGAAGGCCCTTTGGAACTGCAAGAGTGAGTATCAACTTCTCCCTACCTCACTTATGTTGTGACCTGATTTTTGTACATTGGACATTTTGCATAGGCAAAGTGTTGGGAGGGAGTAGTGAGCACTTAAGGATTTATCATTCTTGGATTTCCTCGGTGCATTTCATAATTTTCTTTGGTAGTTTTTCTTGTTAGTTTATGATATTGATTTTTTTTTGTTGAGGGGTGATTTATGATGGACATTTGCTGGCATAACATGCTATGCTAGGCTTTCTAGTTTACATGGGGTAGGATGTTTTAGGAAATTGGTGGTGTATTTTTTATTATTGACTATCTTTTATAGTATGAAGCCCACTGTTTGGACATTTTTGTGCTACACCAGAAAAACTGGAAAACTTGAAAAAATGAAAAAGAAAATATAAAAACCTGGACAAGTCAAAAACCCGAAAGGACGACTTGGGTAACATGAGGAAAACCCTGCATAGGTCGAAATACCTAGATAAAAATGAGAGGCATGGAACGGCTAGGCCTAGGAGCCTAGGAATAAATGAGAGGCCATGTGAAAAAAGGTGAGAAGTTAGTACCCTTTGTGTGTTAAAGCTAGGATGAAAATCCGAAAGGGGTCCTAGAAAAAATGAGAGAAATTGAGAGGAAAAAAACTAGGTTGAATGCATGCTTGATGAGACGTCAAATGCATGTATTTTCCAAAGCATTTAACATCTCTTTTATCATATTTTTGTTGTAATATTGCTAGATTTAGTAGGTTTACATGATAAGGGGTTTAGATGACCATTTTTGGTTTTTATATCTAAATCCTTCATTTTATAACCTATGTTTAGTCAAATGGACTTTTGGTCCCTATGAGCATCTAGATTCCTTTTTGTAAGATTAATTTGTAGATTTCTCATTAGCACTTAGGAGTGGTTTAGTGAAGGCCATTTGAAAGGATGATAGAATATGGAAGGCCACTCACAAAGTGGTAGAAGATAAAGTGAAGAAAGGAGAGCAAACCAAAGGGTGAAGAATGATCTATGTTTTAAAGCAGAGTTTTTAGGGTTTTCCAAGAAGAATCAGCCTCCAAGAGTGGTACCATTGGATTCCTCTTCTTGAGTACTATAAAATCGACTATCAACGGTTCACCAAGAGGAAGCAAAACAAAACGGAACTTTTTTCCGTCGCAACTCGCGAAATGTTGACCTGGGAGCTCAAAATTTTACTGATCTGGTCGCGACTCGCTACGGAGGCGTCCCAACTCGCAAACCTGCTTGAATTTTACTCCCTTTATTCTTGTACTATAAATAACTTTTAACCCCCTTCTTCCCCAACGCTCTAAGCCCGACATGGAGGCTCCAAAACCCTAGTTTTTCACCATTTTCTTCCATTTCTTCTTCTTTCTTTGTGGATCTTTGTTCTATGTCATGGGTTTTGATTATCTAGCTTAGTTTTATCTTGGGAGCAATGGATTGAAGCTTCCATATCTATACAGTAAGAACCATATCTATATATTTAGTTCTTTTGCTATTGTGCAATTATTGATCTTTGAATGTGAATTGTTAATTGCATTGATATTGTTGGAAGCTTGAGTATATGAATTGCTTGTATGATTACTTGTTAGGGTTGGAAGAAAGTAGCTAATTCTCCCTTCTTTCAATGTGGAATCCAAGAGCATGAGTTAGAGCTTCTTAAATGATGTTGGTGTGTTGATAATTGCTAGATGAATTTGATGATGTCAAACTCGTTGTCATGTTTGCTTTAGGTAGCAAATGAGAGAAGTCTATGAATGTCGATCGTTCTTGACTAATCTTGTGTAAATGCATGAATTGGTAAAATGCTTAGATACGGTGTAGTATTTATAAGTGTTACCAAGCTTGTTGATTATTCGTGCTAAATGCCATCAATGGGGTGTCGAATTCACTCTTGCAAACTACTATCTAAGAAGGATGGAAGATTTATCTTCACAACAAGTAGTTGAAGTAGTGAATAGATTGTTTCACTCGTTCTTGAAGCCTTTATTATTTAGCATTTAGGTATTCTTGATGCTATGTTTCACTTCATTTATGTCATGGGTTTTTTGAGAATAGGAAGTGTTTTTATGATTGAAGTGTTCGGGTGTTAGGAAAGTGACGAATTCCTTAGCTCCGTTGCGTGAAAATCTATGAACATGAACTTAGAACTTCTTGTGCATAATGTGTTGTGATTCTTGCTAGATAAGTATGTTAATGTTAAGCCAAGTAATGAATGTGATAGAATGAGTGAATGTTTCAATGATCTACATTAGGTTTGGATGTGGATATCAATTGCCCCCAAGGCTTTATCTTTGTAGTTTTAAACCCCTTTTTCTTAGTTTTGTTTGATGATTATCCTAGTTACTTGGTTTTGCTAGTTATCTTGTCTTTTTAATTTCATAACTTAGGGCCACCAAACAACCAAACCCCCCCCCCCCATTTACCTTCTTTTATATGTATGTATATATGTCTACTCCTAGCCTAATATCAACCTTTTGTGCCTAAACGCTTAAGAAGATCCCTCTACTTCGTGGACGACCCCGACTTGCCGCTATTTACTTAGTTGTAGATAGTAAGCATTTAGGGCTTATAAATATTGACTTTGAGAGGTACGACGATGACCTCCCAAGTTTTGGCGCCGCAGCCGAGGAAGTGGTGTTTATTTTTAAATGTTTGGGCATTTTTGGTTGCATATTAGCTAGTTGTTTTTATTTTCCACTTCTTGGTGGTTGTTTTTTTTTGGAGTAGGTATTGCTTGAGTTCTTGGTGAGCTTTTATCGAGAACTACTGCAATATGATTTTGGACTTTTGAAAAAAATAATATTTTAAAATTTTTATTTTAAAAATTGAGCGTCTCACCTTGAGGGAACTCATGATTAGCAGAGAGGCTAAACAAGCAAGGTTTTGTAGGATGTGTCATTCCGACCATCCTACCGAGTCTTGCTATTTGTTGTAGGAAGAGCACTATGAGGGAGAAAGAACCCTTGGTTTCCAAAACCAAGGATATTATGAAGAATGCTACCAAGAGATAGGAGATGTTTGTTTTCAAGGGCAAGAAGTTCAAGAATGGTATCCATACCATGATCCTTAGAATCCAGAATGGAGTGGTAGTCCGGATTGGTGGTATGATAATGAGCCAGAAAACCAACAATACGAGTAAACTAGTTGTCGATCACCACCTTATACCATACCCCAAAAGCAAGCCCAACAAGGAAGTTCAAGTTTGACATGTGAGAGAGTCATGAATACAATAGCAAACTTGAACAACTTTACTAGTGAGGAGCCGGACACTCGGCTCTCCTCTAGTATTGAGGCTATTGAGGGGCATGCGAGGAGTATATTAGAAGCATTGGCCCGGATGGAAGCTCGTGATTCCAAAAATACACCATCCCAAATTGAACTCGAGGATTTGGTGAGTGAGGTCACCATGGGAAATGAGTTTGAAGAGGATGAGAAATTGGTTGTTGAGGATGAAAAAATGGAGGAAGAGGTGATTGTGCTACATTCTTTAGCATCATCACCCCTTCCCCCACCTAGTGAACCAACTCCACCATTTTTGGAAGTTTTGAGGGAGATAAGAGAGGAGCCAAAAGACAATCCCAAGCCTCCTAACCACCCAACTCCCTTCAAACAATCTCCACCTCCACAAGACTTTCCTCTTGAAAGTTTTGTACTCCCGCCTCTCTACTTTTGGATGCTTATGGTGAAGGGGTTCAAACCTTCACCATATGGATAACATTAGGGTCGTTCCGATGACCTTAAAAATACAGAGCTTCTCGGGAGGCAACCCGAGCCTTTAAGTTAGGTTAGTGTTTTTCTTTTCTTGAAAAAAATAAAATCCTCAACCATGGCCTCAAACCCTCACCCAAAACAACAAGAATACCACTATAACCCACCACCAAAAACCACTACCAAAACCACCATCTTGGAGTACTACTAGTTGTTGTCTTTTGAGAGTGTTGATCGGGATTTGCATAGTTGTGGTTTTGTAGTGGATGGATCAAAGTTTCATGTTGGGCGGTGTTCAAGAACATGGAGGAGAGAAAATTCATCGAGGAGTGAGCATTGCCATCATCTAGAAGGATCTTCAAAGTCCTAGTTGTGAGTGTTTTTTTCTTTCTCCCTTATTTCTTTATCTTGTCCTATTCACATTTAGGACAATGTGTGTTTCAAGTGTGGGGAGGTAAAGAGGAATATATATCTCATTGTATTGTATTGTAGAGTGCATATGCTCCACTTTGATGTGTTTTGTTTGAAAAAACAAAAGAAAAAAAATTCCCGCTAAGTTGAAAACCTGAGAGGGAAACTTACGCAAAAGTGGGAGGCCCGGATAGGTCGAAAACCCGAAAGGGAGACCTATGCAAAAATGAGAGACCAAATGGTGAGGAAAAAAGTGAGGGTGAGCATTGAAAAAGAAAATTTTGTGAAGCTAGGATGAAAACTCGAGAGGGCTCCTAGGCAAAATGAGAGAAAATGAGAGAAATTGAAAAAAATTATGCTTCTCTTGATTTGTCTATTGAGTGGCTTTTTCGGTGGAGTAAGTTAGCTTGGCATTATATGTATACCTCACTTTTGTTATGGTTTGTTGGTTGTTTAGATTATCTTAGGCTTTGGGATGTGAGACTGTGAGAGATTCTTATGTGTCGGGGGTTAGGATAGTCTAGGAATATGATGTTGGATGTTTTGGAAAACTTTAACATGCAAGTTTACGCTTTGATCTTTGCTTGTTCTTGTTTACTCGAGGACGAGTAAGGTTTAAGTGTGGGGAGATTTGATGAGACGTCAAATGCATGTATTTTCCAAAGCATTTAACATCTCTTTTATCATATTTTTGTTGTAAGATTGCTAGATTTAGTAGGTTTACATGATAAGGGGTTTAGATGACCATTTTTGGTTTTTATATCTAAATCCTTCATTTTGTAACCTATGTTTAGTCTAATGGACATTTGGTCCTTATGAGCATCTAGATTCCTTTTTGTAAGATTAATTTGTAGATTGCTCATGAGCACTTAGGAGTGGTTTAGTGAAGGCCATTCGAAAGGATGGTAGAAGATGGAAGGCCACTCACAAAGTGGCAGAAGATAAAGTGAAGAAAGGAGAGAAAACCAAAGGGTGAAGAATGATCTATGTTTTGAAGCAGATTTTTGAGGATTTTCCGAGAAGAATTAGCCTCCAAGAGTGGTACCATTGGATTTCTCTTCTCGAATACTATAAAATCGACTATAAGAAATCCCAAAACGGATCAACGGTTCACCCGGAGGAAGAAAAACAAAACGGGACTTTTTCCGTCGCGAGTCGCGACGAGTGTGTCGCGACTCGCAAAATATTGACCTGGGAGTTCAAAATTTTACTAATCTGGTCGCGACTCGCAATAACTGCCCTGTAACTTGTGTTTTACTCCCTTTTTTCTTGTACTATAAATAGCTTTTAATCCCCTTCTTCCCCAACGCTCTAAGCCCAACTTGGGGGCTCCAAAACCCCAGTTTTTCACCATTTTCTTCCATTTATTCTTCTTTCTTTGTAGATCTTTGTTCTATATTATGGGTATTGATTATCTAGCTTAGTTTTATCTTGGGAGCAATGGATTGAAGCTTCCATATCTATGTAGTAAGAACCATATCTATCTATTTAGTGCTTTTGCTATTGTGCATTTGTTGAGCTTTGAATGTGAATTGTTAATTGCATTGATATTGTTGGAAGCTTGAGTATATGAATTGCTTGTATGATTACTTGTTAGGGTTGGAAGAAAGTAGCTAATTCTCCCCTCTTTCAATGTGGAATCCAAGAGCATCAGTTAGAGCTTCTTAAATGATGTTGGTGTGTTGATAATTGCTAGGTGAATGTGATGATGTCGAACTCGTTGTCATAGTCAGTCTAAAAGAAGACCTTTCTATTCTCTGGATGATATATCTAAGCCTATCACCAACTTGTTCTGGAGGAAAAAAACCCAACTCAATGATTTGCACCCTATCCAGGAAGGGATAAAAAAAAGTAATATGGTTTCTATATCAAATGCTTTCCACTCTTTAATTGATCTTCAGGAAGAGAACATTGCTATCCAAGAGGATGATGTGGAAACCTATCATGAAGCTGTGGAATCACAAGACACTATGAACTCACAAAGTGACATAGAAAAGAATGCAACCAAAGAGACCATTGGCAGTCCTCAGGATGAGCAGGGGATTTCAGAAGGCAATATGGAGCTAACCTTACACAATACAGAAGCTGAAAACCAGGTCTCAGATGATACTGTTAATGAGGCAGCAGAGAAATCAATTGAATCAACCGACCTTATTCCTCATAGCCAAGATCATCTTGGGGATAACAGAGACATTGCAGAACAGGTAAATCCCACCAAGGTAAGTACTCTCTTAACAGAATTGGCTAGGAAAAGTGAAGATAAAAGAGGAAAGAACAGTACTGCCGCCCTCTCAAAACAAAGGAAATTAAGGTCATCACAAAAAGTGACCCCCCCTAGTTTTAAATGATTCAGTACACAAAAATAGGTAATATTTTAGTGTGGAATGTTAGGGGTTATGGTTCTTCAATGGATAGGTTAAAGGCACTCAAACTGAAACATAAGATTGATTTGCTTTGTTTAATTGAGCCATGGCATGATAAGCATAATATAATCACTTTGATGCATAACCTTGGCTACAGTAATGCTATTCCTGCTCAACAGGCTAAAATCTGGATTCTTTGGAATCATGTTTTCAAATTAGATATTGTAAAGGAATCTGATCAGTACATTCAAACTAAAGTCACTGATATTGCATCTGCTGATACATGGAATATTTTCTTTATCTATGCAAGTGTACATAGGCAGATGAGGGAGTTTTTATGGTCTGACCTAAAAGCTGTAACACCTGATCCTTCTATTTACATTGGCGATTTCAATACTGTATCATCTATTTCTGAATATAAGGGTAGAAAGTCAACCCCTAGGAAAAGTATGAATCAGTTTAATGACTTTCTAAATTATATGGATTTGCATGATATCCCAACTGTTGGTAATACTTATACCTGGAGCAATAACAGATTTAGAGACAAATGTAAGGACTTGCAATTTCAAAGATTAGATAGAGGAGTTAGTAATCTAGAGTGGCTAGACAAATTCCCAAACAGTACAGTACATGTCCTTAACAGGATGACCTCTGACCATTCTCCTCTACTGCTGTCTATCCAAAATGCAATTGAGATGGCTCCAAGACCTTTTAGATTTCAGGAAATGTGGATAAACAGGAATGAATTCAAAGAATTAGTGGAAACAAACTGGAATCTTGTCTCCCCACTCTCTGGAATGTCAAGGTTTGTGCACAAACTAAAAAGGCTTAAGGTAGTTATTAAGGAATGGAACAAACACACCTTTGGCAATGTTAAGAATAATTTGGATCAGTCTGAATTAAAAGTCAATGATTTGGAAATAAAGTTTCAGCAAACACAAGATGAATCAGTGCTTTTGGAGCTGCTGCAAGCTAAAAACCTTTTACTTCGAGCACAAAAGGAACATAACATTTTTCTGAAACAAAAGGCTAAGTTAAACTGGTTTAAGCATGGAGATGCAAACACTAAGTATTTTCATCACACAATTAGAGAAAAAAAGGCAAGGGCCAGAATAGGTAAAATAAAAGATGGTAATGGAATATGGTTAACTGACCCTAATTTAATTAGAGAGGAGGGTGTTAGATTCTTTCAGGATTTATTAACAGAGGAAGCCTCAAATCAGAAGGCAATTCATTTTAAAGATTTTTTGGCTGAAATTCCAAATGTCATATCTGATGAGCAGAACATCTTTCTGCTATCTCCATTTACTTTTCAGGAGTTGCACAGTGCAGTATTTGATCTTAACAAATCAAGTGCACCTGGTCCTGATGGATTCTCTGGTTGTTTTTTTACACATTTCTGGGAAATCATTAAAGCAGATTTACTAGAAGCTGCAAACCATTTTTTAAATAATGGTATAATCCCAAAAGCCATTTCTAGTACTTGGCTTACTCTGATCCCAAAGAAATCCATCCCGAACACATTTGCTGATTTTAGGCCAATAAGTTTATCTAACTTTGTAAACAAAGTTTTCTCAAAACTCCTAATGGAAAGAATTAAACCTTTAATGCAGCTCTTGATATCTCCAGAACAAAGTGCTTTTATGAAAGGGAAGGATATCTCGGACAATGTCATTTTAATGCAGCAAATGACTAGATTACTGTCAAGAAAAACAAAGGTCCCGAATCTAATAGTTAAACTTGACATGCAAAAGGCCTTTGATAGAGTTTCTTGGTCCTTCCTAAATTCATTACTTCTTTGTTTTGGGTTCCATGGTAAATTTGTTAGATTAATAATGCACAACATAATGACAGCAAATTTCTCTGTGATAATTAATGGGGTCACTGCAGGTTATTTTTGCTCCTCCAGGGGGATCAAGCAAGGAGATCCTTTATCTCCCTTTCTATATAACATCTTATCTGAGGCTTTCTCAAGGGGTTTAAAAAAACTTTTCTCTACAGGTTATTTAACATATTTCAGCCTTCCTACAGGCTGTACACCCCTCACTCACTTGATGTATGCAGATGACACTGCAATTTTCTTGAACTCGGACATAAAAAATTTAAAGCGTTTTAAACTGTTTCTTACTGCATATGAAGAGACTTCGGGACAAAAAGTTAACTTCTCAAAATCTGAATTTTATGTCTCACATAAGGCTCCTCCTCAGTGCTCTCTAACAGCAAGGAGAACATTAGGAATGAGAAAGGGATCTTTTCCTTTTAAATATCTTGGTGTTCCAATTTTTACTGGTCGAAATCTGAGTGTGTATTACTTACCAGTAATTGAAAGGATGGAGAAACAGATAAATAACTGGAAAAATAGGTGGCTGAGTCCAGCAGGTAAACTCATCTTGATAAATTCAGTGATGTTTTCAATTCCAACACACATATTTGGGGTTTTACACCCCCCAAAATCAGTTCTAAAAAAAATGGGAAAGCTGGCTTCAAATAGTTTCTGGGGACATTCTGATTTAACTGAAAAAAGAAGGTGGAGATCCTGGAAAAGAATGTGCTATCCTTTGGAAGAAAATGGTTTAGGTTTTAGAGAATTAAGTGATACCTTAGATGCCTATTCTTGTAAATTATGGTGGAAGTTACAAATCAATAATGCTCAGTGGGCAAATCTACTGTGGACACTGCCAGTTTCATATAAACACTCTCACATATGGGCAAGAATCACCAAGATTACAGCTTTGGCAAACAGTTTCTCCAGAGTTCTCTTTGGTAGGGGCCAATGCTCTTTCTGGAGTGCCAATTGGAGTGGGGAGGGAGCACTGTGTTATATTTGGCCGGAAGATATTGAAATTCCCTTCGAGTGTATCTCCCTTAGTGATTTTCTATCTAACAAATCTGCTCTTATTCCAATCCTGGAGCCACATTTGGCTACCAACATTATTACAATTTTGCAGGAGACAAGGTTGGAGTATAGCCATGAAGATAAGTTGGTGTGGATACTCACTGTTGATGGAAATTTCTCAGTCAGCTCGGCTCACAATGCCCTGAGACAGAGGGGCTCTCAAATCCAATATTTCAAAAAGGTATGGTCCCCTTTCATCCCAAGAAAGATGTCTATCTTACTGTGGAGGGTTCTTAATAATATACTGCCTTTTGATAACATACTTACTAGAATTGGCTTCTCAGTTGTTTCAATGTGTTCAATATGCAAGAATACTGGAGAAAGTCTGGATCATTTTTTCAATTCCTGCAAATTCTCAACTGAAGTGTGGAATAGTGTTTTTTCCATGTCAAGGTTACCCGGTTCTGACTTCAGAGATTTAAAAAGTAGAGTGCATTTTCTTTTATCATTCAGAGCTGATTCAAAAATTCATGAAAGCATTATCATTGCAGCCCTAGTGGTCACAATATGGACATTATGGATTCAAAGGAACAGATTCTTCTTTGAGAACAAACCATACTCTCATGAGGCTTGTTTTGCTGAAATAAAGGATACTATTTATCAAATATTCATGGCACATAGCCTAATAGGTAATAAGGAAAAGAATAGGTTATGGACACAGGATAACATTGTTCCACACATTATTCAAAAACAGAAAATTGCTATTTCTAAGGTCCAATGGGAGAAACCTACTGTAGGCTACAAAGTCAACACTGATGCATCTTGGATTTCAGGAGGTTTGTCATCCTTGGCTGCTATCGTAAGGGATAGATATGGGAATGTAGTAAAAATGGTTGTCAATACGTTTCATTGTCCATCTCCCTTACATGCAGAACTCATTGCTATTCGAAGCGGCTTTGATGTTATTTCTGAACTCAATCTTGAATATGCTATTATTGAATCAGATTGCTTATCCGCTGTAAGGGGTATTCTAAACCCTCTGTCTTCTCCCTGGAGAGTCTTTTCTATGTGTGATGCTCTTAATTTAGCATTAGGTACCACCACTTTGCAGCACATACCACGTGAAGCTAACTCGGCCACTGATTTTCTGGCAAAATATGCTAAGGAAAACAACCTTAATGGGGTTATTGAGCTCGATTCTATTCCACTATTCCTTAGAGGATTACTAACACTCGACCGCATCAGTTTTCCTGCAATTCGAGTTGATTCAGCGAGGGAAACAAACTTCTGTAGCAATTATGAAGATAGATAACAAGCGCTGTGATTTTATTTTTCCATTTATACACATACTGCTGTTTCTGCTTTTTTTCTTTCAGGGATTCAGGAGGCAAGCAATATGAAGCTGCTGTAGGAAAGTTACAGAGGCCGCAAGTACCCATGCTGCTGCAGTATTGCTGCAATGATGCTTGCTCCACAGTTCAAGTGTTGATACTAAGTTCAAGTGTGCTCCACAGTTCAAGTGTTGCTCCACAGTTCAAGTGATGCTGCTGCAGTTTACTGACTGCAACGCTACGCTAATCTTGCTACATTGATGCTTGCTCCACAGTTCAAGTGTTGAAACTAATCTCGCCTAGCATATGGTCAGCTTAGCTTTGATCTTTTTCTGAATATCATTGACGAATGGGGGTTTCGACAGGCTCGATTCCCCGACCCGTTCGTGATATTCCAGAATAATAGTTTTTCTTAGCATTAGTTTTTCATCTCGTACAGGTGTACAAATCGCTTTTTGTAAGCATCCTGCTGGCTATCCTTTGTGTAATGAACAAACTAACAAGGTGCTATTTTGGGCTCTGATTATAAAGGTTAGGGGAGCCTAATATACTTCCCCCCATCTTCGGATGGTCTTAAATTAAAAAAAAAAAGAACTCGTTGTCATGTTTGTTTTAGGTAGCAAATGAGAGAAGTCTATGAATGTCGATTGTTCTTGACTAATCTTGTGTAAATGCATGAATTGATAAAATGTTTAGATACGGTGTAGTATTTATAAGTGTTGCCAAGCTTGTTGATTCTTTGTGCTAAATGCCACCAATGGGATACTCTTAGTCCTAAGGGAGTCATTGGTGAGGTTTGACAAGAGATGTCGAATTCACTCTTGCAAACTACTATCTAAGAAGGATAGAAGATTTATCTTCACAAGTAGTTGAAGTAGTGAATAGATTGTTTCACTCGTTCTTGAAGCCTTTATTATTTAGCATTTATGTATTCTTTATGCTATGTTTCACTTCATTTATGGCATGGGTTTTTTGAGAATAGGAAGTGTTTTTATGATTGAAGTGTTCGGGTGTTAGGAAAGTGACGAATTCCTTAGCTCCTTTGCATGAAAATCTATGAACATGAACTTAGAACTTCTTGTGCATAATGTGTTGTGATTCTTGCTAGATAAGTATGTTAATGTTAAGTAATGAAGGTGATAGAATGAGTGAATGGTTCAATGATCTACATTAGGTTTGGAAGTGGATATCAATTACCCCTAAGGTTTTATCTTTGTAGTTTTAAACCCCTTTTTCTTAGTTTTGTTTGATGATTATCCTAGTTACTGGCTTTGCTAGTTATCTTGTCTTTTTAATTTCATAACTTGGGACCACCAAACAACCAAACCCCCCCCCCCCATTTATATGCTTTCATATGTATGTATATATGTCTACTCCTAGCCTAATATCAATCTTTTGTGCCTAAACGCTTAGAAAGACCCCTCTTCTTCGTGGACGACCCCGACTTGCCGCTATATACTTAGTTGTAGATAGTAAGCATTTAGGGCTTATAAATATTAACTTTGAGAGGTACGGCGACGACCTCCCAATGCTTTTGTGGTGGATTTTTTCTGAAGACTACTCTTTCATTACTTTTGGGATCATTTCGAAAATGTAATCTACCTTGACACTTCTCTTTTTGGTTTAACATTTTCACGCTTTACTTTAGGGTGGTTTGATTACTATTGTATTTTGGGGAGTATGAGAGTTGTAAGATTCTTACTTTTTTTAAGGGGAACAGGGTAATCTTTGAATAGGTTAAATGCCTCGGTTAACTTATGCTAGCACGCTACATTCCGCTTGATTATTTTTCTTGCCTACTATTTACTCGAGTACGAGTAAAGGGTTAAGTGTGAGGAGCCTGATCTGCTTCATTATACGTATGTTATCTAATGGATTTGACATATTCTTTAGTTACTTTTACACGGTGGATTTCTAGTATTAGCTGAGTTTAAGTGACAAGGGATTTAGACAACTGATGTGTGTGATTAGTGTTGTTTATTTGGGGCATTAAATTGAGTTTTTATGGGAATAAGGTGCACTTTAGGTGTGTTTTCTATGTAGATTTGATGATTGGATAATTTTGGAAATGAAAGCAATAAAGATGAGAAATTGAAGGATTTAGGAGCATAAATGGGAACTTAACACTATGCTATTTTTTCCCACGTGGTTTTTGATGTGGCAGCCTGTCCAGGTAACCTTGCCTTGGTTCACTTGTGTAAGTTCCTTTACATGCAAATGCATCCTCGGAAGTGATTCCGAGCGAGAACCTTCGACGATCAAGTAAGTTCTATCTTCAAGAAATGGATTTTCTCTATATAGTAGCGATTTTCTTAGCTCCTACAGAGCTTGTTGTATTTATAGGCTAATTCCCTCTGCACATCTTCGTTCTTAGGAACTGAAGATCGTAGGTACACCACTCTTGCCACGTTCCTCGGTCGTTGTCTTTGTGTTCGTTGTATGTCCCATCTTTGGCAGTCTACGTTCTCTACCACGATCTGCGATCTCTATGTTCGATGTATCTACACGTTCCTTGCTTTGGGCCAACCTTGGATAGGATAATGTTGGGCTAGGCCTAGCTACTCTCAGCCCTTTGATCACTAGGCTAAACCAAGACCATAAGCCCCCCCTTGGCCATGAAGACTATTAAGAAACAAAGTGATGCTGTTGTTTTTAGCTTCAGTGCGAGCTTATGTCAGTTTTGTACCTCATGTTCGCAATGAAAAACTATGTTCATTATCCTTGCTAAGTAATGTAGCCTCATTGGTTGCCTCTTTGTCTTCGGTCACTCTTGAAATTTTGATTTTTTTAAAAAATTTAAGCTCCTTATAACAAGTTCAAATTTGTTGTGGTTTGTTTTTTATATCCGTGATTTGCTCCATATTGTTCAGTATTCCAACCCACAATTCTTCGACGTTTGTTATCACTGTATCTCTTAAATGGGGAATTTAAAATGAAGAATTTAATGTGGCCCTTAAACATTGTGTTGTCTTTTCGTATACAACCGCCGTCTCGATATAGGCAAAATGGTACTTTGCATTTTGCCAGATACTCATCATTATACCTTCCTTCTTGATTATTCCTTTTATTGTTTATATTAAAGTATCTTTTTCACTTTTCACTTGAGTTTCTCTTCTCCGTTATCCAGGGTTTCTCTTCTTCTACCAATCCCTTTTTTTGCGTGTAATCCACCCTCAGCTCCTTCGAGAATAAGTTTTGCTGTTTAAATATTTTTTTCACATCTCAGTTGTGTCTTTTGGGGTTGCAGTACTTTCTCTAATTTTGGTTGTCTGTCTGATTTGTTTCAGATTGTCTTCTCCGATGTGTTTTCTATAAATCCTTTTTTTTCACAAGATTTTTTTATTTTTAATTTGATCTTGACTAAGATTGTTACCTTCCCATTTTAGTACCTACATGTCATCTTCTAACCTCAGTAAGTCCCCCGTAGAGGATGCTGCTTCCGATGGGGATTCCGACCATTTTTCCCAAACTCCCTCTATTCCCAGTATCACGATTATCTCCTATGTAAATGACTTAAAGAATTTCTTTCCTTATATGTCTGCTTATAAGCTTCGTTCTCCTTCCAAATCTGAGTGTATGCATAACTTTCTACCTAGCTATATTTCTTGTTATCTAGCATATCTAAACTTTGGCCTCTATTTTCCACTTTTCATACACGTGATTCCATTGCTTCATTCATATAAAATTGTGTTGTGTCAATTTCATCCTAAAGGCATTGCAATCATAATGGGATTTCTTCATTTGTGAAAATACAAACATACCTTTCACAATTGACTTATTCCGCAATTTCTACCACCTTTGAAAAGTGAAAAACACCGGGGACGAATTTACCCTAGATCATGTGATTTCTATGGTTGAGCTTGTGAGTGGCTTCCTAAGTAATATTGGTGATTTGCGTAGAAGATATTTTTTTTATCAAAGCCAAAAAAGTTCCTGAGTCTGATGTACCTTCATGGAACTACAAAGTTCTTAGTCTCAGCTTCCTAACTTGAGTGTTTGTTACACTGGGGAGATGTCGATCGTGGCTACGCTTCACGTACACACCCAACATATTTGCCACGTTGACAACGCTGAGGGTGTCTTGTTCACTTATATTATACTGTATTTAATGTGTACTCTTTTTTATTGTTTGTTGTATTGTTATTTTTCTCTCTTGCGTGAATTCGTTTTGACCTATGCTATTTATTAATGTGGCATATATTGATTCATCAATCTTCAATACAAAGATGAAAATATGGTTGTCATTCAGATTGACCATGCTGGTGGTTATAACACAGTGCCTCTACTGCGGAACATTATAGCCCCTAGGGATAAACAGGTTGACGGTGGGCAAACTAGCCATCGTCGAGCCCCGAAACCCGCAGAGGGAGAAGAAAACAAGAGAGATCACAACTGTGGTCATTCAGGACATTCTGTCTCTCCTCTTAAAATGGGGCGTGGTAACCAAAGTGGTTCGCAAATTACAGAACAAACTGAGGACTTTCTGTCTGGGAGGGAAATTTATGATATTTTTTCTGGCCTTTCACTACCCGACACACTGGCTACGGTAAGGTTGCAAATTTCTTTAAGTAACATTACTTATGTATTAATCTGTTGTTTGTAACATAGTGAATAACTTCATTCCATATATTTATTACTTTTAAGGTTGGTGAGGGCCTGAAGATTTCGAGCAAGCAATTGTCAAAGAATTCTCCCGCTGATGATTCACAAGTGGAAAAATACAAATCTCTAGAAATTAAGTGTTCGTTATTGGAGAGTTCATTGAAAGCTACTGAGGAAAAAGTGTTAGCTATTGAGGAGAAGGTGAAAGCTTCAGAATAAGAGGCAAGCGATGCTAAGAAGACTGCCAGGCTCACGGAGGTTGAAGCTTCTGAGCTTCATTTTCAGTTGGATGATATGCGAACCAATGTGCCTGCTTCCATTCGATACCCCAAAGTGATGGTAGATCGGCTATGCAAGGCAAAGTCGTTTTATAAATTTTTCTAAGAAATCTCCAAGGTTGCTCGAATTGTCGGATATTGCGAGGCCGTGAAGAATGTACAGCAGTGGTAACCCAGATATGATTGCAAAAGTGTGTTTAGTTTGGCGAAGTGCACTCAAACCCTAGAAAGCAAGAGAGCCAATCTGGATCAAGCCTTCATTGATATGATCGCTGATAGGGGGTATCCGTACTTCTTGTTTTCACATCTTGCTAGTCTCCCTTCAGTGGTTCAGCTGAAAGAGTGTAAGGTGGATTATTATGAAGAACTTCCATTTAAGCCCAACGCTGATGTTCCGACTCTTCATCCAGAATCTAATATGGCTAATGCAAGTATTGAAACTCCTCTCCTTCAATCCAGCAATGGTGATTCCACTCAGTGGCCTAACCAAGATGTCTCTGCAATTGCTGTTACAATTCCGCCTAACACTAACCCCGAAGTTAGTTAATTTTAGTATTTCTTCACATATATTGGGTTGCTAGGTTGTACTCTTAAAAAAATATTTTAGTTTTTGTATGAACTGTTTACACGGCTTTATTTATAATAAGTGATATGCTTATTGTCCCAAATTTCTTTACCAGCCTTACTCATGTGTGGGGTTTCAACATTTTGATTGACAGTAAATTTCTCCAAACAATTTGATTTTATAGGAAGTAATGACCCTCTCTCTAAACATATTTGTTTTCTTCATGCTACTCGATTGTTCACTGAGTGGTCGTTTCCTCTGAACTGTTTACATGAATGGAACCACTTCCCCTATGTATTGGGTGGAAACTTCCTTTTCCTTTTGTGCCACCATCTTCTTCTGTGAGATGCCCCAATAGCAAGATTTTTCCCAATGGATACAATGTTGAATTGCTTTGGAAGGACATGGTTTGTGGTTTAGTCGATATTGAGTCTGCTGGCGCATATATCCGATCTCTTAACCTTCCTGTTCACGTTTAAGAATGGGCTCTTTGTTTCGCCATCCGTTTGAAGTATATGCTCCTGGGTATCGATGATCATGAAAAGAAATAGGTTACGGTCATAAAGAAAACTCGGGATGCTTTGCGAGCTCTGCGCATAATCCTGAGCAAACAAAATGATCTTATTTACCGTCAGCAACTAAACCTTGTGAAGATACTCTGGTAACAAATGAAGGCTAGGGAGTGTATCGTGAGGAAGACTAGCGAAACCCATTAGAAGAAATTGATTATTGATAAGCAATGTGCCATTATTGATGACCTGCTTAAAAATCATAAGAAGAAACAGGCTGGATGCGACCACTTCTCAACCTCTACTGTTGGATGGAAAAATAAGTTTGATGAACAAGTTTCTATAAAAACATATCTACAAGGAGAAAATGAGGTTCTTCATGTTGAATGAAATCGTCTTGATTCATCTATTCATCAGTTTGAGCATGTTATTTTTTAACTACAAGAATCAACTTCAAGTTCCCCCTTCGTCATCACGTCATACCTTAAGCCGTGGTGATCTGACTGTTGGTGGCAGCGGTCAAAGAATTTGATTATCAGACGCTGTCCAATCTCATATTCACTGTCTTGAAGAGGAAGTTTGGATTTCAAGGACGAGAATAGAACAGTACGAGGAAAATTAATGTTATAAGTATGCAGTTGGATCACAAAGAGTTTGGTCATATAACTGACTTTAAGGCTTATTATGCCAAACATCTTTATCATATGGGAAAAACGGGTGTGACCCGTCATCCTCCATACTTACATAAGCAATGGAAATATGATCACTTAGTTATCAAGGAGCGTGAGGGAAAGCAAAGTCACCGTCGAGCTGCGCACCGTCCCTATGGTGGTGAACGAACTTCTCATGAAACTGAGCGCCCTCCTTACGAGGCTAAACTTAATCATCGTCCTGATGGTTCATCTTCTTCTGGACCATCATGCTCTTCAAGACATAGATATTGTTTCATCTTTGTTGCTATAGATTATATGATTGCATGTATCTTTTGTTGTTGTTGGGGTCTATGACTAGTCATGTACTGATAACAATTGTTTCCAATCTTTTTTGTTGCCATGTTTTCTGTCAAAATCGATCTTCCGTGATTTTGTGATTTGTGGTCATATCTACATTATGGCTAAATATATTGCTTTTTTTTATGGTGTGAAGTTGCAAGATCTATTGCTCATTTTTTATCGATATATTTTAAATTTTAGTTTTCCTATGAGCAAGATCTATAACTTGTATTCGTTGGAATTGTGGTGTTGCAAAATCCAGAGTTTGCAATCCATTGTATTTTCTCAAGATCCGGAGCTTGCTTTTGTTTGTCATGCGGAGTTGTAAGATCCAAATCTTGCAACCCCTAATTCTTATGCAAAATCTACTGCTTGTATTTTATTTGCTTAGCAAAGCTGCAACATCTAAAGCTTGCAGACATCGATGTTTGTGTGAGATCCATAACTTGCAAATGGTTTGATTTGCAAGATTAAAATCTTGTATTCGCTGGACGATATGTGGAATCTACTACCCATTGTTAAATTGTCTAAAAAACCTGATCGTAGACAATGAGAATCGCGAATATGGTCCAGCAAAGTGGATTTTTTATATTAAAATATATGATGGCAATCATATCAAGGTGGAATAGTGATACTAAAGAAAAACAAGGATAACGTTCATGTGTCTATACAGGTGGTCGTTTGCAATCTTTCTTTTAGACATAAAACTTCCTTAAGTCAGTCACATGCCACGTGTTCGGGACTGCAGAGCCATCCATTCTTTCTAACTCATAGTTGTTGGACTTGTGAGCCCTCGTGACTTTGTATGGTCCTTCCCACTTTTGGCATAGCTTTTCTCGCTCTTCATCCAGGCTAGCATATAGTTTCCTCAGCACCAGATCACCAATCTGAAATTGCCTTTCCTTCACTTTCTGATTGTACGCTCTTGCCACTCTTTCCTTGTGTTTGGCTTCTGTGATATTTGCCAAGTTTCTTTGCTCCTCCAATTCATCTAGTTCCAGGTTCAATACATCTGGATTGTCCATCTCCTTATAATTACTTATCCTAAAAATTGAATTTCCAATTTCTATGGGTATGACTGCTTCATAACTACACACCAAAGCGCATGGTATGTTCCCCGTTGGCTGTCAAATGGTTATTCTATATGACCATAGCGTGTTCGATAGCTCATCCACCCATCATTTTTGCTTTCCTTCTAATCACTTATGTATCCCCTATACTATTGTCCTGTTTGTCACTTCCACTTGGCCATTAGCTTGAGGATGTGCCATGGAGGTAAACTTCGGAATGATCCCGAGCTTCAAACACCAGTCGGTGAAGACCACACTTGTGAATTGTGTGTCATTATCTGTGACAATGGTATGCATCACTTCAAAATAACACACAAAGTTTTTCCATACAAATTTCCTAATGGCTTCTGCTGTGACACGTCCTAATGGTTTAGCTTTGACCCACTTTGTGAAGTAATCAACCGCTACAATGAGGAACTTAGCGTGGCTTTTTCCTCTTAGGAATGGTCCCAGTCTATCCCCCACTTATCCAATGACCGGGCTCTGTAGATTCCTATCAATGTTGATTCTGGCTTATCCGACAGTGAAGCTTTGATTTGGAAACTCCTACACTTGAGGATAAAGTTGTGTGCATCATTGAACATAGTCTGCCAATAGTACCCAACTCTGATTATTTTTCTAGGTATCGTTCTAGCTCCCAGGTGTGCTCCACATAATCCTTCATGAACCTCTTTTAAGATCTCAGTCGCCTTTGTTGGCCCTACACATTTTATCCATGGGGACAAGAATCTTTTTTGTACAATGTCCCATCTTCGTAGGTTTAATTAGTGGAAAGAAATTCCAAATTTCTAGCCTCCACCTTATTTTCTGGCAACGTCTCTTTTGCAAGTAAATCCATATGCGAAGTTATCCTGCTTGTTTCATCTTCTTAGAGTGTTAGCACAAACTTTAATATGGTGCTTCTAACTGGGATAACCTCCATGATGACATCTCTCTACTGAGTAAAGGAATCATATCCTGCAGTAGCTAGCTTGATTAATGCGTTCGTCTGTGTGTTTTTGCATCGTTGAACGTGTTTTATGTCAAAATATTCAAGTTGGGCTATGAGCTGTCACATCTTCACCAAATATATCATTAACTGGTCTTCTTGTACCTAATAGTCACCTCGTACTTGTTGGACTATAATTAGTGAATCACTAGGTACCCGGACAGTTCTTACTTTCATTCTGACTGCGAGATCTAGTGCACAAATTAGACCTTCGTATTCTGCTTCATTGTTGGTAAGAAAGAAGTCCAATCATAATGAGTGTTTGTGTTCGCCCCTATTTGGGTCTATGAAAAGCAATCCTGCTCCTTATCCTTTCTTGCTTGATGCACCAATAACGAACAATATCCAAGCCACCTTTTCCTATTTTGTCTTACCTTTGACAATTGTGAAACTTTGTTGGATGCTCGCTCTCCGTGTCTCTTCACTTAACATCTCTGCAATGAAGTCTGCCAATGCTTGAGCTTTAATTCTTATTCTAGGTTGAAATTGTATTTCAAATTGACCTAGTTCCAGAGCCCACTTTGCCAATCTTCTTGAATAGCCTGGCTTAGAGATGGTGTTCTTGATTGGAAACCATGTGTAAACTACTATGATGCAGCTATGAAAGTATGTTCTCAATCTTCACACCAAATAGACCAAATCCAAGGTTAACCTTTCTACAGGCATGTAAGTTGTCTCTGACTTTTGCAGGATTCTCCTGATGTAATAAACCGAACCATGTTTCTTCCCATCCAAGTGAACTAACATAGAGCTGACAATGTTTTGTGAAATTTCTAAGTACAAGTACAATGTTTCTCCAGGTACGGGCAATTTCAGCAATGGCAATGTTTGAAGCTGGTCTTTTAACCCCTTATATGCTTTCTGACAGTGTTTGCTCCAGTTGAATTTTCTTGCCTTTCTAGCACTTCAAAGAGTGAAAAATGATTTTCTGCAGTCTCTGATACAAAATGACTAAGTGCTGCTAATGATCCCATTAATATTTGTACTTCTTTAACTGTTTGCGGTTGGGGAAGATTCACTATTGCTTTGATCTTGTCTGGGTTTGCTTCTATACCCTTTAAGAAAACCTTGTACCCCAAGAACTTTCTATCCTTCACTCAAATTACACACTTTTAAGGGTTGAGTTTCATCCCTATGGCCTTTAAAGTGTCCAAAATTTCTTTCATGTTGTTTTCTTTGCATATTCCGGGTTCTTCAGTATTTGGTGATATCCTTTGTATGCATCCAAGAATGCCAAGACTTTATGTTCTGAGATCCCTTCTACCAGTCGATCAATCTTTTGAAAAAGATAGGCCTCTTTTGGACATGCTTTGTATAAATTTGTGAAATTAATGTATATCCTCCAAGCATTGTCTGACTTCTTCACCATGACTGGGTTTGCTAACCACGTTGGGTATATGAATTTCCTTATTTTTACAGCTTAAAAAAGCAATGTAACCTCTTATTTGATCTCTTTTAGTCTATAATTAGTAAAGCAACGTTGTTTCTGCTTAAGCAGTTTAACTGAGGTGCTGACATTCAAAAAAATGGGTAGCGATGTTTGGGATTAGTCCTCCCATGTTGCGAATGTCACATGCAAATTTATCCCTGTACCTTTGCAAGATTTGAATTAACTTTGCCTTTTCTTCAGTCGGAAGATGTTTTCCAACCTTTATAGATTTGGAGTCGTCTTCGGCATCTACATTTATTAACTCTATTTCTTCACCTAGGTCGACTGATTCGTATTTGCTTTTTAATTTTGAGCTAATACTAGGCTGATTCCATTACTATAAAATTGATTATTAAAACTACAAAATCAGACTAACGGTTCCCTCGTATCGATGAAAACTAGTTCAGCTGGCTGATGCTCTAATGGGTCGGTGCGAGGCATGCATGGTTTGGAACAAACGGCCAGTGCTAAGGAGACCAGCACGAGGCAATGGCATGACCCAAACGTAAGTTCTTCGGCCACAAGAAAAAATTGAAGACTTCTCCGTACGACTAAGTATAAGCATTGGACATCCCATTTTTAGCATCCTGTGCCGTTCCAAGTCCATTTTGAGCAAGGAACCCTTCTTGACCACGACCAATGCCAACGACCAAGGGCATAGATTAGGACTTCAAGTTTCAGCACCCTGACGCCACCCCGCAGGAGATAACGTGGCCCATACCTGGAGACGACACAGTCCATGCCAACGCTCGCACCCCGCGGCAAGATGATGATGTGCGCCACGGTGAAATACTGGCACCGCACACACATAAAGCGATGTGACCCACACGTGTCCTCACGCCCTACACCAAGTATGTGCCACAGGCTACATCATCCGTGACGCCACACACCGGGCGGTGGCTGAGTTAGGGTTTACCCTATTTTGGTCTATTTTCGGCCTATTTTTAGGCTCAATCTCTTACTACTATATATGGAACCTTTTTCTACTAGATTTTAATATCTTACATACCTTATAGAATATTTAGAAGAGTAGTTTAGAGATTCTTTCCCTAGGAAACTTTATCTTTCCTTCTTTTATTTTTCTTTGATCCCAAGATGTGGAATTCAAATCTTTATTTGAAATTCATGTCTAGGGATTAGTTTCCATAGCTTAGGGATAATTGTAGTGACTAGGTTTAATCTTTATGGTTTTTGAGATTCTCTAGTTCATCTTAATTTTCTGTTCATAATATTTTTGAGATTTGCTTTAAGTTTAAATGCATGAATATTACACCACATAATAGCACACACTTTGGGCTGTATTCATGTTAACCGCAATTTTCGTTGCCCCCTTGAGAAAAGAAACCTGGTTGTTTGAATGGGTAGAGGAGAACTTGTCTACGTGAGTGTGTGCACAAGAGATTCGAGGTCAATCTGATCAACTTACCATCGCACCAATCTTAGCTAACTTCGTAAATTTTTTTGAGAGGTTCAGGGTAGAGATAGCTAAATAGTAGAAAGCTAGGGTTACAAGAAACCCTAGTATCATATATATGGTGCCTATGACCCTTGGACCTAATTGATCGGACGCGAGGGAAGTAGTGCATTCATGGTGGAAGCACGCGACATATTCAAACCGGGGAGAATCAGAACTATAACAAAAGTCAGACCTTGTTGTACTCTCCTAGTTACGATGGCAGTGTCGATGGACGGTTGCAACAGCACCTGCCATGACTGGGATGGGAAAGTGTATGCCATCGGCCACACCTCGTGTTGTGGACACAGTATTGTGTTTACTTAAATTTCTATGTGAATGAATTTAGGATAGAAGCATTAGATTGACCAAGTTGCTCGATGATTTCCCCACGTGCTTAGCTAATACTGTAGTTGTGTTTTTACTTTCATGTTTTGTAGTTGTTAGATTGAAAAACCTAACCCCCCTACTTGCATATTTGCATTACTAGCTATTCCTTTCCTTTATAAGGATTGACGACCCGTAAGAGGTTGATTTTTGCGTTGATACATTAGACCTAGCATCTCTGTGGACAAACCCAGGGCTTATCGCTAACTACCATATAGGTAGCATAGCAGTAGGAACTGGTGCAGAACTATAAATTTCTATCTTCTAACTGCACCGCCTCCAATCAGGTTTAGAATTCTAAGCTATAGATTTTAAGGACCCCTAGGGGAGGCCGGTCACTCCTATGATATCGCTTTGGTCTATAAGGAGAGAACAAAAGCCGTACATGATGATAGTATCACAAAGAAGGATTTCTTTGTGGGAAAAATACTTCTCCTTTACTAATCTAGGTTACATCTCTTTCCCACTAAGTTGAGATCAAAGTGGAAGGACCGTATAAGGTGACAAAGGTATATGATCACAGTGCACTAGAGGTTAAGAATTAAAATGATGATACAAAGTTGCATGTCAATGGGCAAAGATTGAAACCTTACTTTGATTGGGAAACTCTGGGAGTTAACAAGAAGGGTGTTCCCTGTCCTTGGTGAACAAATTTTTTGACAAACTTGATTCAAAAGAAGTCTTGAAGAGGACAATAAATATACGGTGTTTCTTTTTGTTTTTGTCATAGTCTTTGAATTTTCATGTTCTTGTTTGTGATTTTTGCGATGAAACGTTTGTTGAATTCAAAACTTTTGTTTGAGTCTCGAGATTGTGTTTGGATGGAATTAGATTTCATAGGTGACATAGTTTTTCGAAAAAGAGGGATAAAAAAAGGATTAGGTCAAAATTTGTGGTGATCTCGTGCCAAAACGTGACACGGTCCATGCCAAGAGCCTTGGTTTGTGCCAGGATGTTTGGTGTGTGGGGATACTTTGTGCTAGAAGTTTGGCACAAGGGTTGGTTTGTGCCAGGATGTTTGGCATGAGGCCTTGGGTCGTGCCAAGTACATTTTGTATTTAAAACAAATTTTCCACTCTTTAATTTTTCCAAATATACAAATTTTGAAAATTCTGAATTTCAAACTCAAAAATGAATTTTTGGTTCAAGAATTTTGAAATTCACAAATTCCTTAGGATTTTTTATAATACTTTCAACATCCCTTGGAATTAATTGACAGGTACTATTGTCCCCTAATTTGTGATTTTTAAAATTCCATCTTTATCAACAATTAAATTTGAAATTTTAAGTCTGAGAGTCGTGACTTCGTTCGGAATGGAATTATGCTTGGACTTCATATTTTTGGATGTAGGCTTTTCGACATTTTCATTGCCATGGAATCATAGAGCCTCTTAATAAAAAAAGAGATACATCGAGAGGAGCTTCAGAAGTCACAAGGATAACGGCCCTTTGGGGCCACGAGAGTGAGTATCATTATTTCTCCCAACCTCATTTATGTTTTGACATGTTTTTTGTTGCATTGGAGACTATGCATCTATTAAGTGTGGGGAGGGAGTAGTAAGCAATTAGGGTGTCTTCATTCTTGGATTTTCTCACTGCATTTTACGCTTTTCATTGGTAGTTTTTCTTGTTCGTTGGTGATTTTTCTTTTTTATTGTTAAGGAATGATTTTGGATGGATATTTGGTTGCATGACATGCTATGCTAGGATTCCTAGTTTGCACGGGGTAGGTTATTTTAGGATATTGGTGGTGTATATTTTTTTGATCTTATCTATTGTAGTATGAACCCCACTTTTGTGGTGAGTTTTCCAGTAGACCAAACAATGGCTCTGAGGAAATTTTATCTTCTTCCTTGATCTGAAACCCTATCTACGGTCCAAATCAACGGCGACGCCTATGGCGGAGCCACTACCACCACCGCTGGAACCTCAACCGGCTTTTTCCTATAAGCAAGCTCTAGGCAAAGAACTATTTCGATCCCTACGCCCTATCTCTGATTCCGATCTTTCCCAACCTTCCCAATCCAGAGGTCCATTCAATCCAAAAAAACCTATAAAACATCTAGGAGAACCTAGATTGAGTTTTAACAACGATGAATACGAAAGGCTCGAGGCTCCTCTTAGGCTAACCCTTATAGGGAAATTTGCTCAAAGTAGATCACAATTAGATCACCTCAGACGAGATTTCCAAACCGCTAATTTAAAAGGTCACACGGATATATCACTTTTGGATAACCGTCAGGTACTAATTCATTTTTCTTTGCAGGAGGACTATTATCGCTGCTGGCTTCACAAGGTATGGAATTTTGGATCCTATTCACTCAGAATTACTAAATGGGAACCTAATTTTTCACCAAATGCTGATTCTCCTATATGCCCAGTATGGATTTCTGTGTATGGCCTTCCTCAACAATTCTTTGATGAATGGGTACTATTATCTCTAGGTAATATTATTGGTAAACCAGTTAAAGTAGATAAAGCTACTTTGAATCGGTCCAGACCACATGTAGCTAGGATTTGTGTTGAAATAGACATTACAAAAATAAAACTGGAAAGGATTTGGATTGAGTTTAGAGGGGTAGGTTTCTGGAAATACTTGGAATATGAGAATATGCATGCATATTGTGCTAAATACCTTAAGTTAGGACGCACTACTGCCTCTTGTAGAAATGACCAAACCCAGTCAACTCTTCATACCTGAAGGCCTTCCACAAATATAGATAATAACACAATAGGTGAACAGAGAAAACCTAATGGCAAGGGCAATAAAACATCCTCTTCAGGCCTATCTTCTCAGGAAAAAATATATATACCTGTCAACAAGAACAAATCTAACAATCAAATGCAGGTTACTAAAGACACCCTCAATAAGGGAGTAGATAAACAGAACAATAACCCCACTCTTTCAGAGGTTCAGAAAGGGAAACAGGAGTCAAGTTCTGAAGTTTTGAACCTTGGTCAAGGTTCCCAGGTCTCTCCCTTAAACTCTCATCAATTAGATAATGTGAACACTGGGAACTCATCACAATTAAATATGAGTACTGAGCAGGTTACTTATATTAGAAACAATGTTGAAACAAACACAGATGCTAATACCCCAGTGGTTATTTTAACATTACCTAATGATTCTACTGATGATCAACTTCTGAAGTCAGATCATGGCCTTGATGTTCAACATATGAAACAAACAGTAACACCAACTGTTAATGATCATATGAACAACAATATTAATATTGTTGAAAACCCAAGCAAAATATTAGATTCAACCCCCATATCAGAAACTATCTCTAATCAGACACATAAAATCATCAAAAAAATAGTTTAATTTTTGAATCAAATAATACCATAGAAGAAACAGAATGTAATGAAGAAACCTTCATAGAAATAAACGGAGGCAATTTTCCACTACTTTCCTCACACTCCAAGACCAAAAACAGTTCAAAATCAACTACAGCCTCTTTGTCTATAGATGATTTTGAAAACTCCAAAACAGCTCTACAGGAATCACAAAATAACTTTAATTTATTAATAAACTCAGAAGAGGACTTAGATAATATTGACATAAACAAGAACAGAAAACATAATAAAAAATCCTATACACAAACCCCTAAAACGGTCATTACCCGTTCAGCTTCGACACATAACAAATCTTCTCAATGATAGGATTAAAAATATGTGTCTGGAATGCTAGGGGAGTGGGCAATTCTGCCACCATAAATAGGTTAAACGACATTAAAAAAAGACATCACATTAATATCCTAACCATAATAGAACCAATGTTGGAAGCTAACTCCATCAAGAAGGTGGCCTTCCAGACTCAATTTGAACATCACTTCTCAGATCCAAAATGCAAAATTTGGATTCTTTGGGATGAATCAATTAAAGTGCAGATCATCTCAGTAGAGGAACAAATGATATTAACCAAATTTCATAATCAATTAATCTCCCAAGATTGTTTTACAGGCTTCATTTATTCCAAACATACTATAAATGAAAGAAACAAACTATGGAAACAAATTCTAAACCATAACCATTCACCATTATGCTTAATAGGAGACTTTAATGTCATAAGTTCCATGGAAGAATATCTGGGACATTCTCAACCTGACACAAAAAATATCCAGAATTTTAATAATTTCCAAAAAGCAGCTAACATGTCTACAATTCCAACTTCTGGATCTACTTTTACTTGGACAGGTATAAGATCCAAAGGTAGAGTTTGGAAAACATTAGACATAGGATTATCTAATGATCTATGGTGGGATTTGTTTAAGGAATCTGGCATTAAGACATTAGCAAGAGGAAATTCAGATCATTCACCCTTACTTTTCACTATAGGTGAAACAAAATTTTTTAACAAACCTTCCCCCTTTAGGTTCCAAGAATGTTGGATTAATCACCCAACCTTTATGAAGATAGTAGAGGATTCTTGGCATATTCCCTCTAATAAATTTGGAATTGACAATTTCTTATTCAAGCTAAAAAATTTAAAAACTACTCTTAAATACTGGAATAAACACACTTTTGGGAATATCTTTGACACAGTTAAAGTATGTGAAGAAAATTTTCTTCAAGCAGAATCTACCCTACTACAAAATGAAACACAATTGAATTTGGAACAATTCAATAAATCAAAACCAAAGTTAACACTGGCATTGACTAATCAAGAAACTTTCTGGACGCAGAAATCAAGAATAAAATGGCTTAAAGAAGGAGATCAAAACACAAAATTCTACTATCAAAAAGTGAAATCTAAGAATAAGAAGCAAACCATATTTTCAATTAAAACTGAAAATGGTATAACCTTAAACACTCAAGAGGAAATAGCAGCATGGGGTGTTAAATACTTCTCTAACCTTTTACAGGAAGAGTACAAAGAACCTTCTGGAATTAACACTGCATGGTTATTGGGAAATATTCCTAAACTAATCACTGAAGAAATGAACTGTGAACTCACTAAACAAGTAACAATGGATGAACTATCTACCATAATTAAAATAATGGGTGGTCATTCAGCTTCAGGGCCAGATGGTTTTTCACGCTTTTTCTATCAAAAATGTTGGCACATCATTAACACTGATGTCCTACATGCTATACAGGATCTCTTTTCATCATCTAACATCCCCAAATCAATTGTAGCAACTTTAATCATTCTTATACCAAAAAAGAAGTTTGCTCCTTATTTAAAGATTACAGACAAATTAGCCTTTGTAATTTTATTAATAAAATCTTAAGCAAAATCATTACTTAAAGGATTAAACCAATTATAGACATCATTATCAGCCCAGAACAGACAGCTTTCATCAGAGGAAGAGATATATCAGAAAATATACTCCTAATGCAAGAACTTACCTCTTTCATTAATACCAAAGCCAAAGGTTTTAACGAGATCATAAAACTTGATATGATGAAAGCATTTGACAGAGTCTCTTGGACCTTCTTATCCAAGTTATTAGGTCAGATAGGTTTCTCCATCAGAATAATTGAACTAATAATGAAAAACTTAAAATTAGCTTTTTTCTCCATCTTAATAAATGGATCATCATATGGCTTCTTTCAAGAAACTAGGGGAATAAAACAAGGAGATCCTCTATCTCCACTTCTATTCATTATAATGACAGAAGCCTTTTCAAGGAACTTAAACTTCCTGTTTCAATATTCAAACCTGAAGTTTTATAAGCTTCCAAATTCAATACAGAAGATTTCTCATCTATCCTTTGCTGATGATACTGTCATATTCCTAAATTATTCTAAATCTGGACTTAAAACATTAAATTGTTTCCTACAATCCTATGAAATGGCTTCAGGCCAAAAGATCAATTTTGAAAAATCTTCATTTTATATTGCCAAACACTGCCCAGTTAGAGCTATTGGTGATATTAAAACCTCAACAGGAATGTTACAAGGTAACTTTCCCTTCAAATATCTTGGATGCCAGGTTTATATAGGTAGGAACAAAAATGTTTATTTCTCAAGTATTATATCATCAATACAGTCCAGAATTAATAGCTGGGAAAATAAACTGTTATCTCAAGCAGGAAAGATAATCTTGATCAAGCACATATTAACCTCTATCCCTTTACATCAAATTTCAATTCTTAAACCGACCAAACACATCATTGATGTTCTTAACAAAATCCTAGGCAAATTCCTATGGTCATCCAACTCTGAAACGTCACAAAGGAAAAGAATTTGGAGGGCTTACCCAAAGCTATGTTATCCTATTGAAGAAAATGGCCTTGGATTTAAAAATATTGAAACTTTGGTTCAAAGTTTCTCCATTAAATTATGGTGGAAGCTACAAGTTGGAAAATCCCTTTGGTCTCAATTAATGTGGTCAATCCCCGATCACCATAAAACTTCCAAAACCTGGAAAAGAATTAAAGATATTCAAGAAACAGCCATTCTAAACTCAAAAGTACAAATAGGGAAAGGGGAAGTTTCTTTCTGGAACTCAGGATGGACAGATTATGGTCCTCTTTATAGGTTATGGGATAATAACCAAACTATTCCTTTTCCTGACTTAACAATTGGTGATTTCATAATTAACAAACAAGAATATATTAACCAATTGAGTCAACTGCTACCTGAGCATATAATCTCTTAACTGAACATAACTCAAGGACTTTTTCCTGAGTATGAGGATACTATGATTTGGAAACCTACTAAAAATGGTAAGTTTACCTTGAAAAGTGCTTATGAATTGTTAAGGAAGAAAAGAACAGGAGTATCCTCTTTAAAATATGTTCGGTCTACAATTATGCTAAGAAAAATAAGTTTCCTAAACTGGAAAATGCTCAACAGATTAATTCCCCTGCCTGATGTATTAGAAGATTTATCTTTCAATCTTCCATCCATTTGCTATTTTTGTTTATGTGATGAAGAGGGTATTCACCATAGTTTTAATTCTTGCACAAAAATTAAAAACTATGGACATGGATTGATACTGTCTTTAATGTTCCAACAAAGCATTCTCCATATCTATGGGATAGGTACTTCAACTACTGGAATAACAGTAACCTACCAGATCATAAAAAACTGATTCAAATTATACCCTGCATAGTTGTTTGGACAATATGGTGCTTTAGGAACAAACACTATCATGAAAGTGTTAAACCAAACATCATAGTGGTGTTTAGGAAAACTTTACACCTCTTCAATGATATTTTGTTAGCCTATAAACTAAATTTCAAATGGGATATATCTAATACACTGCCTAGGTTGTTAATAAACAATCAAAAAAAAGATGGCAGATTTGTCACTGTTGCCTGGAAAGCTCCATCTCATCTACTCCATAAATTAAACACAGATGGTTCATGGAAACATAAAAATCAGGCTGGAATGGGATTAATTATAAGAGACTCACTGGGTGACATAGTAATAGCTGATGCCCAGAAATTAACTAGCCCCTTTCCTCTTCATGTGGAAGCAGGGGCAGTTAGAGCAGGTTTACAGTTGGCAATTTCCATGGGTATTAGTTACTTACAAATTGAAAGTGACAATCTAATGCTCATTAAGATTGTAAACAAACAACTGCAACCTCACTGGAACATAATCGACGAAATTAGATTAATATGGGATTTAATGAAACAAATTTTAGTTACTATGAATCATATTTACAGAGAAGAAAATGGAGAAGCGGATTTTCTAGCCAAAATGGCTAGTTCAAATCAGGTAAATACATACCAATCCTTTACTCAATTACCAAGAGAGCTTAAAGCTATAATCGTTGCAGATAAATAGGGTTTACCTTCTATCAGAATAATTTACTCATAAGCATGTAATCCTGATCTAAGCGGATGTATTCTATCTCTGAAATTATCAATTAGAACGATGTCCTGCTGGGTTTATTTTTCCTTTTCAGATGGAGAAGAGGAATGCTGAGATGCTGAGGTGCTGATGAATGCTGCACACTGGGTGCTAGGGGGCTGTGGAATGCTGCACACAGTCAAATGTTCAGTAATTATCTTCAGGGGAAGATAATTGCAAGGGGACACTATGGAAGGTCACCTCTTCTAGTCGACACGGGGTGTGGAGGCTAGAAAGTGTAAGGCCATAGTTAGTCCTCGAACGGGTTATAGGGCCAATTCCTTCATTGAGATAGGGTGTAAATGAAGGTTTTTGGGTAACACTCAATTTTGTAATTAGTTTCCACTAATGTATTACACGCATTGAACTTTGAAAATCTTGGGGAGCCAAATATACACCCCCTCACTTACGTGAGTTTCAATTATAAAAACCCCACTTTTGTGGAAATTTTGTGCTACACCAAAAAAATTGAAAAAATTGAAAAATATATATATAAAAACTCGGACAAGTTGAAAAATCTGAAAGGGCAACTTGGGAACATTGGGAAAAGCTCGGATAGGCTAGGCCCGGCTAGGCTTATCAGCCTAAGGAAAAATTAGAGGCCGTGTGGAAAAGGGTGAGAAGTGAATACCCTCTGTGTGTTAAAGCTAGGATGAAAACCTGAAATGGCTCCTATGAAAAATGATAGAAATTGAGAGAAACAAAAAAAACTAGGTTAACAATACATTTGCTTCCTTGGTTGTAACTAGGCTGAGAATCACGAATTATCCCTATGTAACAACCAAGTCAACAAATCTTTGATTTCCTTGGTGAATTTCTTTTGAGAGACGACTCTTTGATTTCTTTTGGGGATTATTGTGGGAAAAGTAAACTAGCTTGACACTTATCTTTTTGCTTACCTTTTTCCACACTTTACTTTTGGGTGGTCAAATTGCTTATGTTCTTTAGAGAGTGTGAGAGTTGTGAGATTCTTACTTTTTTGGGGGAAACAGGGTAATCTAGGAATAAGTTGAATGCTCGGTTAACTTATGCCTGCACACTACATTTGGCTAGTAAAGGGTTAAGTGCTGGGAGTCTGATGTGCTTCATTATGCATGCGTTAACTGTTGCATTAGGCGTAATAATTAGCTAGTTTTATTTGGTGGATTGTTAGTATTAGTTGAGTTTAGGTGACAAGGGGTTTAGACGGTCATGTTTGGTTTTCTTGTCTAAATCTTGTGTTTTGTGGACATAATTGATACTAATGGATATATTGTATCCATGGGCTCCTAGATCTTCCTTTTAATCATCCTTCGTAGGTTGCCCTTGGGTAATTTTTTGTTACATTCTATGTGAAGGTTGTTTGTAAGGGCAGTAGAAGATATTGAAGGTCGTTTGCAAGGAAGGTAGAAGAGGTCGAAGGCCATTCACACTAGAAGGAGATTGGAGCCAAAGATAGGCAGCATGGGAGTTCAAAGCAGCCAACGAAAAAATGGTGAATCATGGTCCGATGGGTTTTGCTAAAGTCCAAGAATGGTCCAAGAATAATCAGCCTTGGATTTGTCTTCTCGAGAACTACAAAATCGACTACTAAAACTCTCAAATCAAACTAAAGGTTCTCCCATAGCGAAGGAAACTAGTTAAGCCGGCCGAAGCACAAACAGGTCGGCGCGGGCCATGCATGGTTTGGCACCAATGGCCAGCGCCAAAGGATATGAACTATGCCAAGAATACCACACAAGTGTATTGCACAGCCCGCGTCAGAAGCCATGGGTCCCCAGCACAAAGTGAAGAACCCTCCACGCAGCTAAGCATGGGCATAGGACCCATGCTTGGCATCCCGTGCAGTTTCGAGCTCAATATCCCAAGCCCAGCTAGTGTGGAACATCACAAACCCCGATCCAAAGCTTCTGAGAAAAGCACCCATTCTGACCACGACCATGGGCACAGATCAAATTTTTAGTTTTTAGCAACTTAACAGTGCCCAGTAGGAGACGATACGACCCGCATCAGGATTTTGACACGGCACGTGAGAAGTCTCATGCCTCGCATGACATGAAGATCCTCACAACGATCCAGAATTGGGGCCCTGCGTAGATGAAGGGACACATCCCGCGCAAGTCCTTATCATCCGTGACGCCCTCGTAGGGTGGCGGCTGAGCTAGGGTTTACCCAATTTTTGCCTATTTTTGTCTTATTTTTTTATCCAATCTCTTACTACTATATATAGAACCTTTGTTTACATGGTTTTCATATATCATATACTAGATAGATAAGAAAAGTAGCTTGGAGATTCTCTTCTTACTAAAAGTTTATCTTTTTATTCTTTTTATTATGCTTTGATCCTATGATTTGGAATTCAAAAATTAATTTGAATTCCATGTCAAGGGAGTAGTTTCTATAGCTTAGGGATAAACTGTATTGACTTGGTCTAATCTATATGCCTTTTGAGATTGTTTAGTTTATCTTAACTTTGTGTTCATGATATTATTGTGATTTATTATTGAGTTTAAATGCATTAATAGTACACCATATATAAGCACACACTTTGGGCTACATTCATGTATGGTGGAAATATCGATGCACCCTTTGAATGGGTAGAGGAGAACGCATTTGCTTGAGTGTGTGCAGAGGGGATTCAAGGTCACTCTGATCTACTTACCATAACACCAGCCTTAGCATACCTCAAAAAGTTGTCTGAGATGTTATGAATAGAGATATCTAAATAGTAGCAAGCTATGGTTACAATAAACCATAGTATCATAGATAAGGTTCCTACGACCCTTGGGCCTAATTTATAGAACCCGAAGGGAGTAGTTCATTCATGGTGGAGGCCTGTGACATAATTGTACGGGGGAGAAATAGACCTACAACAATGGTCGGGCCTATTTGTACTCCTCTAATTACGATGATGGTGCCGATGGAGGATTGCAAGAGTACCTGCCATGACAGGGATGAGGAAGTGTATGCCATCAGCCACACTACGTATTATGGACAATGTATTAGGTTTTTTTTATCTCTATATGAATGAATCGATGATAGAAGCATTAGATTGAAAAAGTTGCTCAATGATTTCCTCAAGTACAAAGTTTAATATTGTGTTTGTGTGTTTACTTTTCATGCTTAGTAGTTGTTAGTTGAAAAAATACAAAAACACCCTATATTTGAATGTTTGCTTTACAAGCTATTCATTTCACTCATACGGATTGATGACCCATACGAGGTTGTATTTTGAGTTGATACATTAGACCTAGAATCTCATTGGACAAACCCAGGGATTAGCTCTAACTAACCTATAGGTAACATAGCAGTAGGAATATGGTGCAAAACTATAAATTTGTATCTTCAGAACTTCACCGGGTCTAAAATGTTTAATTCTAAGTTACAGTAAGTCAGTTTCATTTGAGGCTATGGTGTGACCAGTGCCAGACGCCACAAGTCGCCAGTACAAAGTTCAAATCCCACTGGAAACAGCTAAGTATGGGCGCGGGACGTTCAGATTTTGACGTTCCGCTCCATTCAAAGCTTAATATGCCAAGACCAACTGGAAAGGTGAAGGAAATCACATAGCCCACACCAAAGTTTCTGAGCGAGCACCCTTCCTGACCACAACCCTCTCCACCATCCACGATTGCAGATCGGAACTCTCATTTTTAGCACCCTAATGGCGCCCCACGATGAACGTCGCGACCCATGCCTGGGGATTGACGTGGGCTTTGCAATGCTCTGTGCCTTGCGCCACTTCAAGATCCGTGCCACGTGCCAAATCTTGTGCCCCAAGCTACCAAAGACAAGCCAGGGGCCACATCATCCGTGAGGGCCCACTTCAAGCGGCGGTTTCTCACTATTCTGGCCATAACTCTCTCAATTTTCATTCAAATTTCCTCAATCATATATCCAAATCTTCATCTTTCTGAGCGCCATCCAATGAAATAAAAATACAGCTCTAAAAGATTCACAGATTTAAGCAATTTTTTCGAGAAAGGTTCAGCGGCTAGAGGGAAATGGTGACTAGGGTTTTGACCTAACTTTGGCCTATTTTGGGCCTATCTTAAGGTCCAATTCTCTACTGCTATATATAGGAGCCTTAATCTTCTAGTAAACCCTAAGTAGGCATAATGTAGATTTTTCCACTCTCTAGTTTAGATAGAAGGAAGAGGAGGGTACTTATTCTTCTTCCTTCTCATTTTCTTTTCTTTTTTCCTTTCATCTTATTTTCTTGGATCCATGACATCTAACCTAATATTTTCCATGCATTTATATTTTGTAGATTAGTTCTATAGCTTGGGGATGAATTTTAGTGGCATGGTTTAAATCTATATGCCTTTTGAGATTCTTTAATTCTTTCTCATTTTGTGTTCGTGATATTATTATGATTGTGCTTAATTATTTGAAATGCATGAATATTACACCACATATAAGCACACTTTGGGCTATATTCGTGTATGGTGCAAACACCAATTCCCCCTTGGGAAAAGAAACCTATTTTTTTAATGGATAAGGGAGAACATGTACATGTGGGTGTGTGCATCGGGGATTCAAGAATTCTCTGACTTACTTTCCATCGCACAAGTCTTAGTTCACTTCGTAAAGTTTTCCAAGAGGTTTTGGGTAGAGATAGCGAATAGAAGCAAACTAGGGTTGTGGGATAACTTAGATCATAGATAAGGTGTCAACGACCCTTGGGCCTAATTGAAAGGACTCGAGGGAAGTAGTGCATTCGTGGTGGAAGCCTAGGATGTGATCGAATGGGGGAGAAACATACCTACAACAAGGGTCGGACCTTGTTGTACTCCCCTAATTACAATGGTGGTGTCGATGGAGGGTTGCGAGAGCACCCACCTTGATAGAGTAGGGGAAGTGTTTGACATCGGCCACACCACATATTATGGACACTCTATTAGGTTTTCCTAAATCAAGGATGGAAGCATTGATTAACCATGTTGCTCAATGATTTCCCAAGTGGTTAGTTTAATAGTTTACTTTGTTTTTTACTTTTATGCTTAGTAGATGATAGTTTTAAAAACCACCCCCCTGTACTTTTGCTTTACTAGCTATTCTTTTCAATTTTGCAGATTGATGGCCCATACGAGGTTGTGTTTTCATTGGTACATTAGACCTAGCCTCTATGTGGACAAGTCTAGGGATTACCACTAACTACTTTTTAGGTAGCATAGCTGTGAGAACAGGTTGCCGAACTACAAATTCTTATCTTATGACCCCCAGCCTCTGCCTGGGTTAATTAGCTACAATTAAAAACCCCGAGGGGAGGCAAGATAAAATTTTGGGTCTGTTGTCGAGGATGCTATCAGTCTATGTATTAATTAAGGCATGACATGTTAGTAGAGTAGTTAGTATTGATTTTATCTTTTTTCTTGTTTTTGTTAATTTTTTCCGGAGTAGGTATTGCTTGAGTTCTTGGTGAAAACGGAGGACTCTTTCACTACGATTCTGTACTATATGTGTGTTTAATTGAAAAAACAAAAAAAATTGTGGGAAAGCACTCAATGGATGATACTTTCTGGGATGTGTCATTATGACATACGGAGTGTTGCCCAAGATTGAGTGACTTTGGGAGAAGAGATGCTCAACGGGTGAGATTTTGTAGGATATTTCATTGCAAAAACCCTACAGAGTCTTACTCTTTGATGAGCAAAAATAAGAGAGAGGTAGGAGTTTTTGGTTCCCAAGGCCATTGGGATCAATATTGTTACCCATACCATGACTGTCCAAATTTGAGGTTTAGTGATAACTCAAATTCATGGCATGGAGAGGCTTTGGGACACCAACACTTTGGGTTATATAGTTGGATTTCACCAACTTACCCAATGCCCCAAAACCATCCCCGAGATTGGTTCCCAAATCAAATTATGTAGAAATTTTGCAAGCTATAACTAATGTGACCAAGAGTATTGATATACTCCAATCACAAATGCTTAGCGGGATTAAAGATTTGGGAACTTAACTATTCTCAAGTATTGAGAAAGTTGAAGGGGAAGTTCTTGATTTGATGAATAGGGTGGGACAACTAGAAACCCAATATTCCAAAAATGAACCATCCCTAGTTGAATATGAAGTCTTGATATATGAATATAAAGGGGATGGGGAATGGTTTGTTCAAAGTGAAGAAGTCGAGGAAGGGGTAATCATACTTAACTTTCCATATTACCTATTTTCACCTCAATCTCCACCTATAAAACCAATTTTCACATTTTTGAAAACATTAGAGGAAACCATAGGGAAGCCAGTTGAATATGCTATGCTTCCAAACCAATTATTCCCTCTAAGGTTGACTCTTCCTCTACTATATCTTCCTCTTGTAAGATTCTTACCGCAACCTCTTGAGTTTCGTTTGTCCAAGGTCATGGGGTACAAACCTATACCTTATGGATAACATCAGGGTCGTGCCAATAACCTTAAAAATATGGAGCTTCTTGGAAGGCAACTCGAGCTAAAAAATTTAGATTAGTTTAGACTTTTTGGTGTGTTTTCTATTTGTAGCATCTTTTTTTATTTTTTGGAAACTATTACACTTGGTGTGCATGTTTATTTTGTAGGAAGCATGCGGTTCTCAGAGGAAGGTGAGCAACCGAGGAGTCCAACTAATGGACCATGTAGATGTACATGGTTCATGACGCTCAAAATGGTGGGCAATGAGGAGAACTGAACCCAAAATTCATGGGGCGTGTAGACGTGTACGGCCCATGAAATGCACATAGTTTCTTACACCCCAATACCCATTTCTTCCCCACCACCACCCAATCACCACCAATGTACCACCCAAAACCCACCTACCCTCAAAACCCTTAAGACACACATATTGAGACCTAAAAGGTAACTCTCTATAAGTGCTTTCCTATTTCTTTCCCTTGACACATGTTCTTTGATTTTATATATGCATTGAGGATAATGCAAACTTTAAGTGTGGGGAAAGGGATTAAATAGCACTTATGTTTTTTTTAAGTTTCCATGTAGCTAATAGCTCTTCTAAGAGCACTTTGAAAATTTTGAAAAATGAAATAAGATTTCAAAAACCCGGACAAGTTGAAACTCAAAAGGGCGACTTGGGTAACATTGGGAAAATCCCAGATAGGTCGAAAGGCCCAAGTAAAAGTGACACTAGTGGAAGATGCCTCATTCAAGGCAGCAATAGAAGGCAGTTCCGTAAGAACTCCTTAAATACGCCTTCTATAAAAGGTTCCGAGCTCGGAACCTCTTTGAATTGGACCACCCAATTTTTTAAATGTGGTTATTGTATATTCTAAGGTGGTTTTGTTATAACCCCCTTTGATTGTGGGTGATGGAAGGCAGTTCTGTCGAAGTGACTTTGAACGTGACTGGTTCCGAGATCTAAACAATGATTCGAATGTTGTTCCCGATCCGAAATTAGTCAGTTTGCATCATTATAGAAAGAACGATTTATTTTGTGAGTTCGGAAGATCTATCAGATTAAAGTTCCGTATCTGGAACACAGTTGGACTACCTTCAACTTGAGTTTATGAAGGTCTGATAGAAGTTCCGATTATGGAACTCCTAAAAACTAGCAATAAATGCATCCGGCCAATCCCATTTTCAAACGGAGAAAAAGGTTGAAAATTTAGGGCACCCTTTGGAAGGAAAAGTTAAAGGTAATTATACATATACAAATATTCTTATGTAGTTGGACTAATGATTTTATATTGTGTTAAGCATTGTATTTTTTTTATTAGGGTTTTGATTTGAATTGTCATTTATCGAAATTGTGCTTATATGATTGAATGTGTGTTGATGTAATTTTCATGTAGTTAATGGATAGAATTAGACTCATCGAGAGCGACCTTAGGACATCACCCGATTACATTCGTTTACTGGATTCATTTATTGTGGTGGCTTTTGAACATGCCGCCAAAAATGGGGCGTGTGTGCACGGTGGCCATGCAATGATTGCAAAAACAATTCTTATCTAGAATATTCATCGTCAAGAGGCCACTCTCTTCTATGGTAAACATTTTCTAATGGACCATTATCTCTTCTTGGATACACGTCCTCGGGGCCCTTATGGGGACAATCAATGATTTTATTCAAAATCCATAGGCTAAACTCTATGTTAAAATCATTCACCTTCGTCTGAAATGCACCCCCTCCATCAATCTCATTCATTGCCAATAGTTTAATCAAAATAAGATGGCTCATTCATTGTCAATAGTTTAAGGACATGTTGTCCTTCTAGTTTTCGCAAAGGGTCAGCTAGCCCTATGGTATGGTGAAGATTCAACTCTAAGACATAACAATCAATAAACTTTCCACTAGTTCTTAAAGAATTATACCTAGTTTATCATTCAAGAGAAACAAAACTTCTTGTGTCATAGCCAGGGTTCGAGCTACGTCCTCCTCTCGACGATTTTAACCTCCTTGAAAGAAACACTCCATCGGCATTTGATGTGGACATGCTTAGGTCTAACTAGATTTTGAGAGGGGCTGGTGTTTTGGTTCCAACTGAAACAATCCATCTAGGGTTTTGATTTAGGAACTTATGAATTCCAAGCGGTGCTTTTTTTAAAATTACATGAGAGTTTTCTGAGGTTGGAGCTGAATCTGGCTTTGCAACTTAACTCAAAGTGTTGGAAGCGAATATATAGAAGAAGTCGGGATTGGTCTTACAAAAGAAATTGAACCTTGTTTGTGAATTGAAAAAATAAATTGAAGGCAAAGAGTCATTGACCCAGATCAAGATCCGATAAGACAAAAGAATTAGGAACTCGAGTTTCGTACTCGGAACATAGTCGGCATCTAAAAAAATAAATTAGCCCAATAAGATAAGCATCACAGATTGGGGGTCAGAAAATGGGTAAGAAACTAGAACATGTCTTACGAGTTTAGAACTAAGACTTTCTGAAAGTATACGTTACTGAAAGATAATGTTCCGATTTCTGAACTGACTCTGTCTACAAAATTTTCAAAGGAAAGAGGTAGTTCCAGAATCAGAAGATGTTCGGAAATTTTTGTAAAAATTGTAATGCTCTTCAATTATAATTGTGATCCACAAATTTCTAGATAAAAATTAAACACCTATAGAACTTTTATTCCATGAAACGGTTTGAAATTACTAAAATTTTTCATTAAACCCATCCCAGGGGATTGTTGAACAAGATGAATATTCCATAAACTAAGAATCTAGTACTTAAACAAAATATTCCAAAAAAAGAAACTGAGTCAATATTCCAAAAACTTAGAATCTAGTACAAATCAAGTCTTCCATCATCAAATTAATCAACTTCATTTTCATTGTCGAAGTCCATCCCACCTAGCTTTGAACCGGACTGCTCATTAGCATCGCCATGATCCTTCTCCACATCTTCCTCCTCCTAATCATCACTACCATCACTAAAGTATTCTAGTTTGAAATTAGGCATGGATTCATCATCGCTGAGCTAGATTTGGAGGCCGTTGGATTCAACAAATTTGGTATGACGTGCTTGTGTGGTTGCCCTGGTACCAATATATTTCCTGCCGACATCGTAATTTGGGGAGTACAACAAGGTCCGACCATTATTTTAGGTCTGTTTCTCCCCTTTTTTAATACACTTCAGGCTTTCACCATGAATGTAACTACTCCTCCTGGGTCCTATATACTCTAGGCCCGAGAATCGTAGGTACATTATCTATGATACTAGGGTTTCAACACAACACCTAGCTTGCTACTATTAGCTATCTCTACCTGCAACCTCTCGGACAATAGTTACAAATTCATCTTAGAGTGGTGCAATGTAAAATAGGTCAGAGCATTATTGAACCCCATGTTCACACACCCATGCAGACACGTTCCCCTCCACCCATTCTAACATCTAGGTTTCTCTTTCCAAAGGGGAATCAATAACTTCACCATACATGAGTATATCCCAAAATTTGTGCTTATATGTGGTTTACTACTCATGAATTTATAACATTTAAGAACAATCACTGTAGTATAATAAACACAAAGATAGGATCAATCTAATGAATCTTATATAGCATTTAGAACATACCAAGTGCCAAAATTAATACCAAGCTAATCTAACTACTCCCTATACATGGAATTCAAATATGAATTTGAATTCCACAGATTTGGGACAAAGCAAGAAGAAAAGAAAAGAAAAGATTACAAAACCTACAAAAGGAACTCTTTCCTTCTCTCCAAGCTCTCTACTCTTCATATGTCTTTCCAACTATGATCCAAACTTTAGAATGAGTAGACTTGGGTCCTATATGTATTACTAGGAGATTGGGCCTCAAAATAGGCCCAAAACAGGCCAAAATTAGTAAAACCCTAGGTCAGCTGCCAAGGTTTCACTAGCCAGCCCAGATGCCACGACCCGTGAAACATACATAGCCGTGAGATGCCCGATCTGTCATGATTTGTGAATGTTTATAGCCATTGTCCATGGGATCTAGCGCAGTCTGTGAAGTTGGGTTCGTGCCACGGTCCGTGAAGTTTTTCACAGACCGCGAGCAGTACATTGTTTTTACTCAGAGTTTTCCCACGGTCTGTGAAGGTTTTCACAGACTGTGAACAACTTGTGCTCTTGCTAAGAAGTCTTCTCACAGTCGGTGAAGGTTTTCACGGACCGGTTTCATACTTGGCCAAATTCTTTAACTTTTTATCCCCCTATTTTGCGGCCCGATGCTTTTATCATGGCCCAGTGCTTTACCTCATGAAGGACACGTGCCGTCTTCATAGAACCCCTGGAACTCTTGTGTAGTGATGGCCGTGTACTTTATCACGGGCCACTGGTGCTTGACCAGGGGCGGTCCGTGACTGGCCGCCGGTGCTTCATCGGCTGAACTTCATTTGCTTGATACGAGTGAACTGTTAATTCAAATTGGGAGTTCTAGTAGTCAATTTTGTAGTACTCGAGAAGATGAATCCAATAGACTCGGTCTTCAAGCAGTGGTAATCAATACACACCCACCCCCATTTTGAATATGGGTGGGCACCAATTCCTTGTCCTTTTTACCACCTTGACTCCATTTTTCTTTCTTACCACTTGGGAAGGACTCACCCAAGTACTATCAGAGATAGGATATATTACCCCAGCCTTAAGTAGACTTCCATCATAGGTGGTTCTAATCATCTTTGAGGTTGGAGTATAGTTCTTGAACCCTCATCTTACAGGATATGGTTCATGTATGTTGAAGGGCTTATTGCCTTGATATCAGCCAATGTCCACCTTATTGCACCCTTGAATTTTTTCAACACCTCAATCAACCTGATCTCCTTGTCACTGAAACTTTTGCTCAAATTAATCACTGGAAATGTTTCATTTTCACCTAAGAATGTATACTTCAAATGCTCATGCAAAGGCTTAAGCTCCACAATGGGTGGCTATTCTATCGAAGGCTTTGTTTTTGGCAAGACTAGTTCATCTGAGTTCTTAGGCAAAGGTTCCACACAATTCATACCCAAAGGCCCGATCCCTTCTACACTCCCTACAAGATTAGCCTTCAAGGTGCATTAAATATATCATTTAAAGCATTATCCTTCAAATCTAACCCATTGTCAAAGTAAAATTTCATACATAAAATTGTCATACATAAAAATCATAGGGGGGTGGCAATTTTCACATGTAGACTTGGAGGTGAGATCGCTTCGGGTGTCGTGGAAATTGAACCACTCTTGCTCCCTCCAATCATGTTGAACTGCAAGTTCCATCTCTATATCGTGGTTACTTAGCCACGAGCAACACTCTGTAGGGTGATCGAAATGACACACCCTACAAAGTTTCATCTAATGAGTTGTATTGCCCCATATTATCATAATCTCAAATAAAAAGAAAATAGGATAATGATAAAAGGCACTACTAACTACTTTACTAAAAATTTATACTAAACTAATACTTGAACTGAAAAGCATCCCCTCCAGCGGCACAAAAAATCTATGACATGCCTATAATCGGCCGTCGTTAAAACATGCGCAGAGGACTCATGGGTCAAGAAGATGAAATTTATTGTTCTGCACCCTGATCTCACTGCTGTGCTACCTGGAAGGTAGTTAGTGGCAAGCCCTTGGTTTTTCCTCGGGGATTCTAAGGCTTAGGTACTAATTAAAACATAACCTCATGCTAGACGTCAATCTGCACAAGTGAAAGGAACAAATAGTAGGGTAAACATGCAACTAGGAAGGGTGGGGTTTGGTATTTTCAACTATTAACTACAAAGGATAAAATGAACAAATGAGAAACTATTTATACTAGGCATTTGGGAATCATTTAGCAACATGGTAGTTCTAATGCTTCAATCCTTGATTCATTCACATAAAGACTTACAAAAGATCTATCAGTGTGTTCACAACACGTGGTGTGGATGATGGCATACAATTCCCCATCCCTATCACGGTGGGTGCGCTCGCAACCCTCCATCGACACTACCATCATAATTAGGAAGTAAAATGAGGTCTAACCATCATTGTAGTTCCACTTCCCCCATGTGCTATTACGTCTCGGGATTCCACCATGAATGCAACTACTCATCTCGGTTCCTATATATGTTATGCTTGTGGATTGTAGGCACCTTATATGTGATTCTAGGGTTACAACACAACACCTAGCTTGCTACTATTATCTATCTCTACCCACAACCTCTCAGAAAATAGGCACGAAGTCAGCTAAGACTAGTGTGATGGAAAATAGTTCATGCATTCTCGAATCCCCGTGCACACACCCACACAGATGCGTTCCCCCTACCCATTCTAACATCCAGGTTTCCTTTTCCAATGGGGCATCAATAATTGAACCATACAAGAGTATATCCCAAAGTGTGTGCTTATATGTTGTGTACTATTCATGAATTTATAATATTCAAGAAAAATCACAATAATATCATATACACAAAGATAGGATGAATCTAATGAATCTCATAAAGCATTTAGAACATACCAAGTGCCAAAATGAATCCAAAGCTAATCTAACTACTCCCTAGACATGGAATTCAAATATATATTTGAATTCCACATATTTGGGACAAAGCAACAAGAAAAGAAAAGAAAAGATTACAAAACCTACAAAAGGAACTCCTTCCTTCTCTCCAAGTTCTCTACTCTCCAATTTTTTTTCCAAATATGTTCCAACCTTTCGAATAAGTAGCCTAGGGTCCTATATATAGTAGTAGGAGATTGGGCATAAAAATAGGCCAAAAGTAGCAAAACCTTAGGTCAGCCACCAAGGTTTCACAGGTCGGCATGAATGCCATGATCTGTGAAGCATGCATAGCCAAGGGAAGCTAGATCCGTGAACGTTTATAGCCGTGGTCCGTGAGATCTGGCGTAGTCCGTGATGCTAGGTTCATGCCACGGTCCATTAAGGTTTTCACAGATCGTGAGTATTATATAGTTTTTGCTCAAATTTTTCCCATAGTCCATAAAGGTTTTCACGGACCAAAAATAGCTTTTGGTCTTGCTCAAAAGATTTCTCATGGTCCGTGAAGATTTTTACGGACCAGCTCCATACTTAGCCAAATTCTTCAACTCTTAATCCCCTTGCTTCACAACCTGATGCTTTTTTCACAGCTCGACGCTTTACCTCGTGCAGGTCTAGTACTAGTTTTCACAGAACCCCTGGAACTCTTGTGTGGTGTCGGCCATGTGCTTTGTCATAGGTCGCTGGTGCCTGACCCTATATAGTCTGTGACTGGTTGCTGGTGATTTTTTGGATGAACTTTGTTTTCTTGCTATGGGTGAAGCGTTAGTCCAAATAGGGAGTTCTAGTAGTTGATTTTCTAGTACTCGAAAAGAAAAATCCAATGGACCTGGCCTTGAAGGGAAATTCTTCATATATCATTCTCTGACTAAGGCAACACTCCTCAGACCACGTTTCACCATTTTATCCTTTGGTCGTCTTAAACTTCCAAGATGCTAATATTTGGCTTCAATCTTGTTCTATCACGCATTGTTGTTTGAGGCCTTCATCTACTGTCATTCAAATGTAAATGGCCTTCAAATATTCTATCGTTTAAAGCGAATGACCTTTGCAAGAATGTAATGTAACAGCATTCATGGGCGACCTAATGAAGGTACTCATAATGAAGACCAAGCTGCCCCTGAATACTATATGTCAAGAATCACTAGTTAAGTATACAAAAACGTAGGATTTTAGAATAGAAAACCAGACATGGTTGTTTAAATCCCCTATCATGTAAACTAAACTAATATTGCCAAACCGCCAACCAAAAGTAACTAAAGACTATGTCAAATTCATTGGTTAAAGCATGTGAAATGGTGCAGATCAGACTCTTCACACTTAAACCTTTTCTCATCCTCGTGTAAATAAAATCAAAGAAAAAGGTTCATGTGGAATGAAGCATGAAAAAATAGGTAATGCAACTTATTCCCAAGCTACCCTAGTTCCCCACTGAAGGTGAAAATCCATACAACTCTCACACTCCCCAAAGTTCCTAAAGCAACCAAACCACCCATAACAAGTAAATGTGTATGGAAAAAGATAAGTGACAAAAGATCGGAACAAAAGCCAAGTTTAATTTCCCCAAAGTAGTTCCAAAAGCAATCAAAGAGTAATCCTCAAGCAAAACAATCCACCAAGGAAATCCAAAAGCCATCGACTTGGTTACAACATAGGAATAACTCAAGATTTTTGACCTAGTTGCAACCAAGGAGTCCAATGTATCGTCAACCTAGTTTCTTGTTTCATTTTTTCTTTTTTCTCACAATTTCCCTCATTTTTCCTAGGAGCCCTTTCATATTTTTATCCTAGCTTTATCCCACAAAATGTGATCACCTCTCACCCTTTTCCACACGGCCTCTCATTTTTGCCTAGACTTGTAAGTCTAGCCGGGCCAAGCCTCTCACTTTTACCTAGGCCTTTCAACCTATTCGAGTTTTTCCTAATGTTACCCAATTTGCCTTTTGGGTTTTTGACTTGTCCTAGTTCTAAATATTTTTCAATTGTTCCAATTTGTTTTGGTGTGGTACAAAATTTCCCCAAAAGTGAGCTTCATACTACAAAATATAAGCAACAAACCAATACACCACTAAATCCTAAAGCCACATTCCACATGAAAAGTAGAATCCTAAAATTCTAGCATAACATGCAAATCACCAAAATATTCCAAAAGCATCCCAATCACAACTAACAAAAAATCTACCACAAAAAACAATCAAAGCATGCATGCACGGAGAAATCCATGAATGAGAATTCCTAAGTGCTTACTAATCCCTTCCCTACACTTAAATAATGCTTAGTTCCTTATGCATTCTCATGTCAAATCAAAGGTGAAGCGGGGAAATTAGTGATGAATTCTTCGTGAATCCATGAAAATGAATAGTACCGAAAAAACCCTGCATCCATAAATGAAACACAAGCGTAATTCCTTCCAAACAAAATCACAAATCTCAGCCACTCAATGAAACATTTTGCACACAACTCAAACTTATATCTCAAGAAAAGACTTTCATTTAGAAATCAAGCTTTTACAACACCACCACAATGTTAATAAAGCTTGTAAACATATAGTTCACCCAGAGTTCGTATGTGTAAGTGTTCCCTTAAGAAGGGAGAGAGTGAAAATGATGAAATCAAGTGGAAAAACATGTATTGCAAGGCTATTCACAATTTATCTCTAGAAAAAAAAAAGAAAAAAATTGTATATATATTATCGTCGTCACGACTTATTTCCTTGAATTCAAGGTGTCATGAGTTTCTCTCCCCAAGAAGAGGATCACCCTCCTTGTTTTCTTCTAACGCTCCCTACTCAAGATAAGGCTTTAACATTTGCCCATTAACAACCAGCTTTGTGCAAGCTTTTTTGCTCTTAACTTCAATTTCTCAGTGGTCAAACATCTTTGTCACTTCATGTGGTTGTTCCTACTTTGATCTTAAATTTCCAGGAAAGAGACAAAATCTAGAATGATAGACGAGGACTATTTGTCCCACAAAAAAAATCTTCTTCACAATCTTTTTATCATGTCTAGCTTTTGTTCTTTCCTTATAGATCAAAGTAGTATCATAGGACTTTTGCCTAAACTCTTCAAGTTCTAGCAATTGCGTCTTCCTTTGTTTCCTAACTTCCTTCAAGTCTAAGTTCATATGCTTGACGGCCCAATGTGTTTTGAAATCAAGTTCAACCGGTAGGTGGCATCTTTTACCAAAAAGGATCATGAAAGGTGACATGCTAATTGGGGTTCTGTATGCAGTTTGGTAGGCCTAAAGAGCATCATCCAACGGAGAACTCCAATCCTTTCAAGAAATGTTAACTGTCTTCTTGAGGATGGCTTTGATTTCTCGGTTGGATATTTCTGCCTGGCCATTTGTTAGTGGTTGGTAAGCGGTGGAAGTTCTATGGGTCACTCTGTATTTATCAAGTAATGTTGCCATAACTTTGTTGCAAAAATGGGTTCCTCTATCACTGAAAAGTAATCGAGGTACCCCGTACCTTGAGAATATGTTGGATTTGAGGAAGTTGACCAAAATTGTTGCATCGTTCTTCTTTTTGGCTTAGGCTTCTACCCATTTGGATGTGTAGTTCACTAGCACCAAAATGTAGCAGTTCCCACCTAATTTTGGGAATGGACCCATGAAGCCTATATCCCACATGTCAAAGACTTCCACTGGCATTGAAAAGGCTTGAGGCATATCATTTATTGATGAGATGTTACCTACCCTTTGGCATTGATCAAAAGATGATACAAAATCTCTAGAATCAGCAAGTATATTAGGCCAGTACATACCACAATCTATTACCCTCCTTGTAGTTCTCTTATAACCAAAATGCCCTCCAACTTGGGATAGTGGCATATCTCAAGAACATGTCTAACCTCATCATCTGGTACACTTCTTCTGATTTCTTGATCGGAAAAATACTTCCACGAGTAGGGGTCATCCTAGATATATTCCTTCAATTCATTCATCAACCTCTCCTTTCTTAATTTGTCGAAGGACGGAGGAAAATATTCTGATGGTGAGGTAGTTGACTATATTGGCATATCAAGGCTAGCTAGTCACTACCCCGAACAAATACTCGTCGGGAGATCATTTCTGAATAGGTTCCCTTTGCCTTTTCTTTGATTGGTTCTAGATATTCATGAATTGGTAATCTAATAAAATGGTTGGTCACTACATTTTCAGAGCCCTTTTTATCTCTAACCTCTAGGTCAAACTCACTCCAAAGGAGTATCCACCTAATAAGTCTCAGCTTAGCCTCTTTCTTTGTCATTGGATGACAAAGCACTGCATGGTCATTTTATACAATGACTTAGGTTCCTAGGAGGTATTGAAACTTTTCTTTGGTAAAGACTAGGGCCGGTAGCTCCTTCTCGGTGGTACAGTAATTGCATTGAGCATCATTGAAGGTTACTGGCGCGTAGTATATCACATTAAGTGCTCTCACCACTCTCTAGCCCAGAACAACACCTATGGCATGATCGCTCACATCACACTTGATTTCAAAAGGGAGGGACAAATCTGGAGGTTGGATGATTGGGGCAGTCACTAACTTATTTTTCAAGGTGTCAAAAGCCATTTTTCACCCCTCATTGACAACAAAGTCGACATCTTTTTGCAGCAGCTAGCTCAAAGGTGAGGATATTTTGGAGAAATCCTTAATGAAATGTCGGTAAAAACAAGCATGCCCTAAGAATAATTTCACATCTTTGACATTGGTGGTAGGAATTTGATCGCATCTAATTTGGCTTTATCAATATATAACCCTTTAGGTGATACAACATGCCCTAACACTATGCCTTGTTCCACCATGAAATGGAATTTCTCATAATTTAGCAAGCTGTTCATATCCATACATCGCTCTAGCACCTGCGCCAAATAATGTAGGCATGAATTGAAGGAATATTTATGTATGATTAATTTATCCATGAAGACCTCGACAAATTTCTTGATAAATTCAGAGAAAATTCTAACCATGCACCTTTGAAAAGTGTTTGGAGCATTACAGAGACCGAAAGGCATACGCTTGTAAGCAAGGGTGCCAAAGGGGCAAGTAAATATGGTCTTCTCCTGGTCTTCTAGATCAATGGCTATCTAGAAGTATCAAGAATATCCATTAAGGAAATAGTATTATTCATGATCAGCTAACCTATCAAGGATTTGATTAATGAAATATAGGGGATAATGGTTTTTACGAGTCACCATTCAAGCGGCGGTAATCAATCCACACCCGCCACCCATTTTGAACAAGAGTGGGCACCAAGTCCCCATCCTTGTTTTTTACCACCATGACTCCACTCTACTTGGGTACCACTTGGGTGGGACTCACCAAAGTACATTCAGGGATAGGATATATTACCCCAACCTTGAGTAGCTTAAGGACTTCACCTTTCACTACTTCCATTATAGGTGGGTTAAATCGCTTTAAGGGTTGCGTAAAAGTATTGCACCCTTCTCTAATAGAATACAGTGCATGCATGTTGAATGGCTTATCCCCTTGATATCAGCCAATGTCCACCCTATTGCACCCCTGAATTTTTTTGAACACCTCAATCAACCAACTCTCTTGGTCACTAGACAATTTGCTCAAAATGATCACTGGAAATGTTTCATTTGCAGCTAAGAATGCATACTTCAAATTCTTAGGCAATGGCTTAAGCTCCACCATGGGTGGCTCTTCTCCTGAAGGCTATGTTTCTGCCAAGACTGGGTTATCCAAGTTCTTAGGCAAGAGTACACAACTTCTACCCAAAGGCCCGATCCCTTCTACACTCCTCACAAGATTAGCCTCCAAGGTGTCATCAAATATGTAATTTAAAGCATTATACTCTGAAGCTAATCCTTTGTCTAGGTTAAATATTTCTTGCACAAAATTGTAATAAATATCAATCACAGGGGGGTGGCAATTTTTATTAGGATTAATCGATTCATGCTCAAATCCATGATCAAAATCACCCATTTTCACTAGCAGTGCCTTACATTCATGCATCAAATTGAAAGTTTAAAAAGAGATATCACTCACCTCATTGTGATAGATTGTCAAACATCAATCTCTTTTCCTCAAGTCCCTCAAATAAATTGTTGGAGGTGCCTCTTCATCCGTGAGCTTACACCTTCGAATCAAGTGGTTCATTGAGTCTAGTAGCTCATTCACCTTTTATCCTATCCTAGCAACACCAGAAGATATTTATGCCCAAGAATTCTTAATGCAAGAGAATACTTGGTTTTGTAAAGTTTCACTAGTTTTCAAAAAACTAGTTAGAGCTTCAAGTATCTCTTCACATGCAGACTTGGGGGTGAGATTAGTTTGGGTGAGTCATGGTAATTGAACCACTCTCACTCACTCCAATCTTGCTGAGCTGAAAGTTCCATCTCTATCCCGTAGTTACTTAACCACAAGCAACACTCTGTAGGGTGATCGAAATGAAAAACCCTACAAAGTTTCATATCGTACGTTCAACTGAAAAACCCATGTCCTATATAAGCTAGGCCCGAAGATCGTAGGCACCTTATATGTGATACTAGGGTTTCAATAGGAAACCTTGCTTGCTACTATTAGCTATCTCTACCTGCAACCTCTCGCACAACAGTTACAAAGTCAGCTAAGACTAGTGCGGCGTCAAATAGGTTGGAGCATTCTTAAATCCCCCCTGCACACACCCATGCAGATACGTTCTCCCCTACCCATTCTAACATCCGGGTTTCTCTTCCCAAGGGGGTATCAATAATTGCACCATACATCAGTATATCCTAAAGTGTCTGCTTATATGTGGAGTACTACTCGTGTATTTATATGATTCAAGAACAATCACAATAATATCATAAACACAAAGATAGGATGAATCTAATGAATCTCATAAAGAATTTAGAACATACCAAGTACCAAAATGAATCCCAAACTGATCTAACTACTCCATAGACATGTAAATCAAATAAGGATTTGAATTCCACATCTTTGGGACAAAGAAAGAAGAAAGGAAAAGAAAAGATTAAAAAACCTATGAAAGGAACTCCTTCCTTCTCTCCAACCTGACTACTCTTCGAAAGGGTTTCCAAATATGTTCCAACCTTTAAAATGAATAGACTAGGGTCCTATTTATAGTAGTAGGAGATTTAGCCTAAATATAGGCCCAAAATAAGCCAAAAGTTGCAAAACCATTGGTCAACCGCCAAGGTTTCACTGGCCTGCATAGATGTCATGGTCCATGAAGCACGCATAGTCGCATAATGCCTGATCTGTCATGGTTCATGAATTTTTATGGATGTGGTCTATGGGCTCTGGCATGGTCCGTGAAGTTAGGTTCGTGCCACGGTCCATGAAGGTTTTCACAGATTGTGAGCAGTACATGGTTTTTGCTCAGAGTTTTCCCACGGTCCGTGATGGTTTTCACAGACCGCGAACAGCTTGTGGTCTTCCTTAGAATTCTTCTCACAGTCCATGAAGGTTTTCACGGACCATCTCCATATTTGGAAAAATTCTTCAACTCTTCCTCTCCTTGCTTCACGGCCTAGTGCTTTTGTGATGGCCCAAACTTAACCGTGTAAAGGTCTAGTGCAGGTATCATGTAGGTGTTTACGGAACCCCTAGAACACTTGTGTGGTGTAGGCCATGTGCTTTGCCAAGGGCCACTTGTGCTGGACCATGGGCGGTCTGTGACCGGCCGTTGCTGCTTGATCGGCTGAATTTTGTTTGCTTACTATGGGTGAATCGTTAGTCCAAATAGGCAGTTCTAGTTGTCAATTTTGTAGTAGTCGAGAACAAAAGTCTAGTGGACCCACAATTGAAGGCTAATTCTTCCTGGATCATTCACAGAATAAGGTAACACTCCTCGGACCATGATTTACCATTTTCCCCTCTGGCTATCTTGAACTTTGAAGCTGCCTATCTTTAGCTACAATCTCTTTCTACCATGCATTTATGTTCATGACCTTTGTCTACTACCATTCAAATATAAATGGCCTCCAAATCTTCTACCATTAAAAGCAAACGGCTTTTACAAGAATGTAATATAACAAATAGCATTCACGGGCATCCTATCTATCTATAATATGGTTAAAAGCAAACGGCTTTTGTACTTGGGAGCAATTGATTGATTCTTCCTTAATAATGTCTTTAGAATCATATCTATCTATTTAGTGCTTTTGCTATTGTGCATTTATTGAGCTTTGAATGTGAATTGTTAATGGCTTTGACGTTGTTGAAAGCCTGAGTTTATGAATTGCTTGTATGATTACTAGTTAGGGTTGGGAGAAAGTAGCTAATTCTCCCCTCTTTTAATGTGGAATCCAAGAGCATGAGTTAGAGCTTATTAATGATGTTGATGTGTTGATAATTGCTAGATGAATTTGATGATGCTGAACTCATTGTCATGTTTGTTTTAGTTAGAAAATGAGAGAAGTCAATGAATGTCGATCGTTCTTGGCTAATCTTATGTAAATGCATGAAATGGTTAAATGCTTAGACACAGTGTAGTGTTTATAAGTATTGTCAAGCTTGTTGATTCTTCATGCTCAATGCCACCAATGAGATACTCTTAGTTGTGTCTTGACTAAGGGAGTCATTGGTGAGGTTTGATAAGAGATGTCGAATTCACTCTTGCAAACTACTATCTTAGAAGGATGGAAGATTTATCTTCACAAAAAGTAGTAGAAGTAGTGGAAGTAGTGAATAGATTGCTTCACTCGTTCTTGAAGCCTTTTTTATTTAGCAATCATGTGTTCTTAATGCTATGTTTTACTTCATTTAAGTTATGTTTTGTTTGAGAATAGGAGTGTTTGAATGATTGAAGTGTTGGGCTGTTAGGAAAGTGACGAATTCCTTAGCTCCTTTGCATGAAAATCTAAGAACATGAACTTAGAACTTCTTGTGCATAATATGTTGAAACTCTTGCTAGATAAGTATGTTAATGTGGATTGTTCTCATATTTTTCCTATAGATGCAATGAAAGGTTGAACCTTGAATATAGTTTGTTCTAGGTTTAGCCTAATGAATGCTATGTTTGGTTAAATGGCTATGTCTTTGGTAAAAGACTTGTTGTTATTAAATCTATGGTCTTTCGTGTATAATGTCGTTGATGAATTTCCTCTATGGTGTTGTTTTCCTAGAGTGATTGTCAACGAGGTTTGCAAATGGCCGTTGTTTGTCTTTGCAAATTACTATCAAGAAGGAATGAATGTTGATCTTTCATTGGCATTCCCCATAGGTAACAATTATGATAGAATGTGTGAATGGTTCAATGATCTCCATTAGGTTTGGAAGTGGATGTCGATTGCCCCTAAGGCTTTATCTTTTGTAGTTTTAAACCCATTTTTCTTAGTATGTTTGATGATTAGCATAATTACTTAACTTTGCTAGTTTTTTTGTCTTTTATTTTCATAATTCAGGAAAACCGACCAACCAACCCCCCCAATTTACTTTCTTTATATGTATATATATATATATATATATATATCCATTTGTAGCATAATATCAACCTTTTATGTTTAAATGCATATGAAAATCCTTCTTCTTCGTGGACGACCCCGATTTGCCGCTACCTACTTAGTTGTAGTTAGCAAGCATTTAGGGCTTATAAATATTAACTTTGAGAGGTACGACGATAACCTCCCAATGGTGCATACCCGTACGCCGGACTTAATAACTTTCCAAAACCTACAGGAAAGCACAGGTAGTCGGAGGAGAAGAAGAATGAGAACTAGAGTGGGGGTTCCACAATAGCCGGCTATTGTGAAGGAATCTTTAGTTATGGTGGAAGATAATCGCACTCTTAGGGAGTTGATGGTTCCTAACTTGGAGAATCAACCCCTATGCATCATCTTTCCCTCCCTTTTCACTAAATGTGACTTGTGAGTTATAGAGTGACATGATCCAATCTTTGCCAACTTTTCATGGAATGGCTGGTGAAGATCCGAACAAACACTTGTTGGATTTTCCACCTAGTGTGCACTAATATGAAGCCACCCGGAGTTTAGGAAGATGATTACAACTTACGATCCTTTCCTTACTCCCCATCGGATACATCCAAGAATTGGTTATATTATCTTCCAACGAGATGCATTACATCGTGGATGGACATGAAGTGGAGGTTCCTTGAAAAATATTTTCCAGATTCCAAGTTTGCATCCTTGAAAAAGTAGCTTTTCAAAATAACCCAAATGGAGAATGAGTCCCTCTACGAGTTTTGGGAAAGGTTCAAGAAATTGTTGGCGAGTTCTCCATACCACCCATTCAAGGAAGGAGATTTTGTGTATTACTTCTTCGAAAGGCTTTACAATGAAGATATGAGAATGTTAAATGTGGCTTGCAATGGTTCTATAGCCAATAAGCATCCAAATAATGCAATGGCAATGTTCAAAGAAATGGCCAACAGAACGAGGTAATTCGGCACAAGGTCCTGATTGAAAACATTGGATAAGCCGGCTCAATCTGCCATAATGGAAGAGAAATTTCAAGCACTTGCCTCGATGATGAAGGAATTCATGAAGGAGAGAGATCATCAAGTCAAGGTGTGTGGTATATGCGATGTAGATCATCCTACCGTCACTTGTCCACAAGTAGTCAAAGATTTTGAAGAAGTAAATGCATTGGATTTCAGTGGAGGAAACAGTCAATTCGCAAGGTGACAATAACAATAAAGGTTCTGGGGGAACCAAGGAGGTGAAAGGCAAGACCCCTACGCAAATACCTTCAACCCTAGATATCATAATCACCCCTAACGTTTCTTGGCACGAGGAGAGCCAAGGTCAAGGGTACAATCGAGGTCCACAACCTCTACCTTATCAGAGGGGAGAAGGGCCTTCCACCAACAATGTTTCTTTAAACAAGTAGGGCCAGGAGGATCCTAGATGCAATTTGCCAATTCACGAAGAAACATAATATGTTTGCAGAGCAAACAAGGATAGAAATTGAGGAAATAGGCACTAGAGCATTCCTGAGTTTTATAAATCTTGAAGTCCAAGTAAAACAAATTACCACATCAGTAAGTCGACTTGAGGCTAGGGATTCGGAAGCTACCTTCCCAACCCGAAGTTAATCCAAGAAATGTGAGTGCTTTTAAGCTAAATAGCGGGAAAGAGGTGCGTATGGCCAAAAGAGAAGTTGTGCAAGAGGATAATTTAAGTGTGGAGGCAACAAGACTAATTTTGAAGAGTGAGAAATGGTTGTTAAAGAGGAGCCTCCTAAGCTCTTCTCCACTAAGGCAAGGGGCATCCCTCCACCACCTTTCCCAAGTGCACTTAGTGGAAAGCCAAAGGTTACAACCAATGAGGCACACATTTGGAAAATCTTCCAAAGAGTTGAGGCAACCATTCCTATATTTGATGTAATTGAGCAATTTCCCTTATATGCTAACTTGTGGAAAAATGCATGCACTAAGAAGAGGAATAAACCAACTAGAAAGGTAGGATGCTTGATGATAGGGGATTCGCTACTCTAAATCATAGGAATTTTCCTGAGAAATGTTACAACCCCGTGATGTTTTCAATTCCTATCTCCTTAGGTGGTAATTTAGTGAAAAATATGATGATAGACTTAGGAGCATATTTTAATGTGATCCCTCTCAGCCTTTATGAAAACCTAGAAACAGGTGAATTTAAAGAAACTAGGGTAATTGCCCAATTAGCTGATCAATTCCAAGCTAGCCCTCATGGTTTAGTGAAGGATGCCATGGTTAGAGTAGGCCATTTAGTATTTCTGGCGGACTTTATATGTACTTGGCATATTGCATTATGGTAGTGCGCTCTCAATTTTATTGGGGAAACCTTTTCTAAAAATGTCAAGGACCAAGATAGATGTTTATTTGGGAAATATAACCCTAGAGGATGACATTGATAAGGTGGGATTTGACATTTACAATTCTAAGCATGATTCATCTATTTCCTCTCTTTTGTTCAATGGCATAACTTTATGTGATGAACTTGTTCATTTGAAGACCCTTGCATAATTAATGAGAATAAATGCGTAGATAAGTTCATTGATGATAATGAGAGTGATGAGCTAGATTGTACTTTCAGCTTTAATTGTGATGATCATGTTAATGATACCTACGCTTTGCATGATGTTAGTGATGATATGTCTTTCATGGATTATTTTTATATACTCACTAACTTACACCAGTTAGTGGAGAATGGTGAGGACGTAAAACCTCCTCCACCAACTCCTAAACCCGAGGACATAGCTCGGGAGTCGACATTGGCTAAGGATGATCATACACTCTCTATGACGAACAATGGACGTAAAGGTAAGGATAACACTTTGTGGAGACCCCTCCACAAGGATGTCATTGTGGGTGGAGTTACTAATGGCTACTTCGGAGACCCAATAGTAGGTTTATATTAATTGAATTGCATGAGAAAAATAAGTTGTGAGGATGATATTATAAATATGGTGCTATTTCTTGCCTTGCTTTGATGTTTTTCGGTAGCTAGATTTTGCATGCTTTTGTGTGTGACAGAAGATCTTGGTGTGAAACTCTTGTTGATTGTTAAATTTAAGATTGATTCTTGTGTTTTGTGGTTGGAAGGAAATAGAACTTGTTGGGTGAAAAAGGTTTTGAAAAAAAAAGACACGAGGGGAACACACCTATATCACCACACAACTTTTGTTAGATCCGGCCAGCACGAGGTAGCCTTGTGTCAGACAAAGTCAGCACAAGGCTATCATGTGGCACAATCATGCCACGGCCCCGTGCTATGCTGTACATGGGGCAAAAGTGCAGATTTTTTAAAATTCAAAGTTTTAGCCAAAACATGCACTTTTGGCCCATTAATTTAGCAAATCTTTTATTCCCTAAGATTGGTGATGAAAATAGTACATTTCTAAACATCACCACCTCCTTGAGCATTAATTAAGTGATACTTTTGTCTCCTAAAGTTTCTATTTTTTTCCTACACTATCACTATCTCCTTTGTACCTCCCTCCTAAATAACCCATTTTGGATGATCATGGATTTTCTGAAATAAGAATTCATCGTACACCCCCTTATCCATAAGATTCTTTCAACCAATTTCAAGTGATTCAAACACTCACTCTCACTTCACACTTGAGTAGCTCGAAAATTTGAAGATTTTTTTCTCAAGAGAGGGCATTTTTGTTTCTTCTTGTGTGGTTCTTCAACTCTTAGCTTCAAATTCCAGGTAACTCTTTGAACTTTGTGTTTACTTGCTTTCTTTAGTATGAATGTGTTGTTATGAAGCTTGAATTTTTAAATCTTGAGGCATTTTAGGAAGTATGTGGGTTATATAAATGATTTTGTGATGATTTAAGTGTGGGAGAAGTGTATGATTTTTGTGTTGAGATGATATGATTTTCCATGTTGTGGTTGCTTAGGAGGAATAATTCTTGGTTGAATTATATTTTGATGAGGTGATATGATTTACTATGTGTGTTGTTTAGGGAGAATTATTCTTGATTGAAAAACTTTTTTGTTGAAATGGCATGAATTGCAATGTGTAGGCTATTTAGAAAGAAAGTTCTTTTGAATGCATATTCTTTTATATTCTTTCCATTACCATCTTCTTCTTGTTGTGATAGAATGGCCCCAAAAAGAAGTAAGCTGGAGAAGGAGACAACTTCCCGCGGTGAGAAAAGGAAGAAGTCGACTAAAGTTGGGAGACAAAAACCAACAACTTCCCATCTTCCCAACCCTGCCTTTGTGGGGGATGAGACCATCATTTTCAGGAGGGTGGCCTGGAGATGGAACTACTTAAATGGCCCAAAGAGGACCATCTTGGAGATGAAGTTTGCATTCAAGGAGACCCTAGAAGCTCTACGCCTACTTGTACCCGTCACCTACTTGCTAGGTCAAATAGGCAAAGAACGATTCCTAGAGAAGCATTTAGAAACATACATAAGATGGACCATGGAGTTTTTGGATACCTTGGAGCAATCAATTAACAATAATGGGAGAAGAATCATCCATTTCTACCTTGACGACAAGGAGTACACCATGACACATAGGGAGATCGCTCAAGCATTTGGGTGGAAATACGGGAAGGAAGTTCCAAGAACACACCGGCAATGCCTTCAATACTCATTAACTAGTTTTTGGATGATAATTTTGGGCACAGAGAGGAAATACTTGTGCAAGAGTCCGCAATAATCCACCTGGCTTTGTGATACGTCCAATCACTTTTATCCATGGGAGTGTTTTACCACAGAGAGATCTCACAATGCTCCAACCAGGATGTCCAAATCCTTTGGGTGATGACCCCATAAGGAAATTTCTACCCCAATTTGGTGGGCCTTGGTGGAGCAATTCTTAGCCACAAAAATGAAGAAGGGTGGTAAGATACTGATTGGAGGTATGGTCGGACTTTTAGTCCAACACTTGGGACATCCAATTCTTACTACATTCCTCATACTAAACTTAGGATGCTTGGAAACAAGGTACAATTAGAGAACACATGGATGTAGAGGAGAATAATGAGATTCTAATTAGAGCACTACCCACTCAAGGTTCCCTGCCCACTGAGTTTCTTGACCAATTTCATACTTTTGGGGAAAACCTTGCGTTGTCAACCCAAATATTGAAAGAATTTTGTCAAGAAGTAGGGGGAATGATCTTACAAATGGATGCTATGGATGACACCATGAGATCTTGGGGGGTAAGATTGGAGTCCATTGAGCATAAGCAGGAGGAAGAGTTTGCTATCATGGATGAGAGAGTCGATGTTCAAGAGATGGCTGTTGAGAAATTGATCAAGAGGTTTTATATTTTGATACTTAACTATTTCTGATACCTATTCCCCATTAAGAGACAAAATATAAGGCAAGAAAAAATGAGGAGAAGGCATGAGGCGAGACGGTTTAGGGAGGGCCCTTCCGGGCCACAAGAGTAAGTGTCACTATTTTCCCCTACTCCACTTACAATTTATAATTTTCATGTTTCATTGGGGACAATGCATGGTTTTAGTGTGGGGTAGAGAATAGTTAGGCACATAGGAATTTCAACAAGATTCCTTTGTGTTTTGTTGGTAGTTTTTGTAGTTTGTCTTGGGGATGTTTTTGAAACACTTCTGGTGGTGTAATTTTTTTTTATTATCTTCATGTAGTATGAAACCCATCTTTGGGGAATTTTATGCTACACAAAATATTTGAAAATTTTGAAAAAGTAAAACAAATGTATACCCGGCTAAGGCGAAAACCCAAAAGGGAGACTTAGGAAACAATGGGAAAGACCCAGATATATTTAAAAACCTAGGCAAAAGGGAAAGTCCAAGGTGTAGGAAAAGGTAAGAAGTGAGTGCCATTTGTGTGTAAAGATAGGATTAAAACCAAAAGATCTCCTACAAAAAATGAGAGAAATTGAAAAGAAAATCCTATGGTTCTCTTTTCTTGTTATTTTGGAAGTCCTTTTGTTAGAATAACTTATGTTCACACTCATCTTTGTGAATTTCACCTTTTTCTTGGTATGCTTGGTTGTATAGATTACTTGAGTTTCTTAAGGGAGAGTGAGTGTTGTGAGATTCTTAGAACTTTCAGGGAACTAGGATAGTCTAGGAATAAGGTTGAAAGTATTGGTTAACTTATCCTTTCATGCTACATTCCTCTTAGATCTTTGCTCGTTTTTGTTTACTCAAGGACAAGTAGAGGTTTAACGGTGGGGGAAGTGATCTGCACCTTAAAGCATGTGTTAACCAATGAATTTGACACATTTGTTATTATATTTTATTTGGTTGATTGCTAGTTTTAGTTAGGTTTACATTAAAAAGGGTTTGGATAACCATTGTTTGTTTTCTTATATAAATCCAGAGATTTGTAGACTTAATTGGATCTAATGGAAACTTTGTCCTCACGAGCACCTAGATCATTTGTGAGCTTACTAGTAGGTTGCTCATGACCACTTCGACGTAATTTTTTTGAAGGCCATCTGCAAGGGTGGTAGTGGATATTAGAAGGTTATTTGCAAAGTTGGTAGTATTCAAAAGGCCACGAGTCAAAACGTGGTATTAAATGGAATCATGCCGGAAAAAAAGGGAGTCAAAGTTTAACAAGGGCTGTGCTAGATAACACGGTCGTGCCAAAGACTCTCAGCATAGGTTGTGCCATCCAGCATGGCCGTGCTAAAGACCCTCAGTATGAGCCTCTTGCTCTAACACAACTCGTGCCAGCCCAAAGCTCCTTGCAAAGTATGGACACGGGTTGTGCCCTTTTACATGGGTTGTGTCATTACATTTGCAACATTCGAAAACCAGCCCACGGGATGTGATGATTCACATGGTCGCGCCATCGTTTTGCTTAGAAATTGACTCCCAGAAGACAACCCGCAAGAATTAGCATATCCCCCGCCATTAAGAAGGAAAAATCATGCACCTAGTTGGCGGCCTCATGAAGGTTTACATGGTATGTGTCATTACATTTCAAACATTCAAAGACCAGCCCATGTGGTGTGACGATTCACATGGTCGCGCCATCGTTTTTCTTAGAAATGGACTCCCAGCCAACGGCCTGCAAGGATTTACACGGCCTGCACCATTCAGAAGGAAAAATCATGCACCCGGTCATGCCCGTGCCAAATGACGCATTCGCGAGCTTCACAAAGGCCAAGATGAAGTCCCAGCAGGCGGCCCGTGCCAAACGACATAGCTTCTGCCGGGAAAACCTAGCACAGTCATGCTAGACAACACAGGTCATGCCGGACCCAACCACCATGGTCGTGCCAGATAGCACAGCCCGTGCCAAATTTGGCTGCTAGGGTTTTAGGGCCTTTTCAAGGCCTAATTCCCGACTACTATATATAGAAGTCTATGCCTACTAGGGATTAAATGTTTTTCATTTTATTTTCACTCTCCTTAGAATCGGTAAAGAGAGAAAAGGATTAACTCTGCTCTCTAATTTCTTTTCTCTTGGTTTTTTCCAAAGGGCATTAAATCCTATCAAATATTTGGGTTCAGTTTTAGGGAGTAGTAATTTAGTTGAGAGTTTATATTTGTATTCATAACTTCGTGTTTATTTTTGGGAGATTCTATAGATCTACCTATCTTTATGTTCTCATGAACATTATGTTGACTTGTTTTTTACATTCTTCTTAATTGCATGATTGATACACCATGTTGGTATACACCTTAGTCCACTTTCATGTTGGTGCATTTATTGATATCCCTCAAGGAGTGCTACCTGGATGTATGCAGTTAACGATAGTCTGGGACCGTATGAATGTATGCATGTGGGTCGTCGAGTCAACGTTACGATCGGCCATAAACTTGTCTTAGCTAGCGAGTTGGCTCGAAGGGTTATAGATAGAGATAATGTAGTAACAAACTAGGGTTATCATACTTTTTAACCTTAAAGTCAACAATAACGTGCCTATCACTTTGCCTTTGTAGGCCTAAGAAGAATATTATGTAGCTAAGTGCCTAGGACATTATCGTATGAAGGAAACTCATATCTTCATAGCAGACATGGCTGTTGTTACACTCCCCTAATTACAGAGGCGGTACCAATGGAAAAATACAATGGAAACCTATGTGACATGTATGGGGAAGTGTTTACCATAAACCACATTACGTTCGTAAGCATTAGGATAAGTTTGTATGTCTTGAATGTGTTTGAATCGAGGATTGAAACATATTACCCGTCATGTTATGAAAGTATTCCACAACACCCACTTGCACCATCAATGAGCATAATTACGAAGTTGATAGCTTTATGTTTCAGCAGGCGCACTTTTTGGTTACCTTATGGTAGTGTATCTTCCTTGAGGAATCTCCATATTGGTGTCATCCATGTATCCAGATCTTCATCTATCCAGTTCACCCTTATTTCTTCCGCAGATCTCTTTTCGTACATTTCTACCAGCACGATCTTAGTGAGGTAGGCGTGGGAGGAGGATGCCAAATTGCTGAGAGTGTCCGCCCAAGTGTTCTTTGATCGGGGCACTTGGGTCACCTCAAAGTAAATGAATTGTGATTCCGCTCTCTTGACCTTTGCTAAGTACTTCTACATAGTGTCTTCTTTCCCTTTGTAAAACCTATTGACCTAGTTGGTTACTAGTAGATAATCTCTGTAGGCTAGAAAGTTTTTGGACCCCAGTTTCTTGAAGATCTCCATTCCGACTATTAAAGCTTCATACTCTGCATTGTTGTTAGAAGTAGGGAGTGCAAAGCAGAGAGCATGGGTACTTTCTATTCTGCAGGATTGAGATGTACTAGACCAGATCCTACCTAATTACTCAGGATGCTCCATCATTGAAAACTTTTCAAGCATCCGGAACATGCTGCTTCTCGGCTTCGACACTACAACTGGCTCTTTTTCCTTATGTCTAGTTTTGTCTTCTCTGTCGCTCCTTGACACTTCCACAAGAATGTCAGAAATGAACTGTCTTTTTATGGCTCATTTAAGACCGTACTCGATGGTGTGTTTTCTTCAATGGGCCCACTTGAATAGCCACGCTGAGGTTCTGGTTTTGTCAAGATGGCCTTTAGCAGCTCATTGCTGCTGCTACTCATTTATGGTTTGATAATCTGCATGATGGCTACTAAGAAATCCAGAGAAATTGCTATGTTTGTGGCTACAGTTGCCACAAACGGCAACTCAATATTGAGGACGCATTACGGAAATGCGTCCTCTCAATTTTCCATTTTTTTTGGGTCAAATTTTGGTCAAAAATCTCAGACGGCGTGGGAGGTGTTGACACGTGGCGAGGACGCATTATCATAATGCGTCCTCTGTGTCAAAATTTTTTCAACGAAATTCTGGTAAAAAATGGGGGTAATGCCACGTGGCCGAATGGGGCCTTGCCACGTGGCCGAATTGCTCCCCCTTCCAACACTGTCAATTCTACTTCCTCCACCATTTCTCACCTTTCTCCTTCAGTTAGCCTCCTTTGTGCAAGTGTCTTGCCATCCCGGAAATTTTTCTACACTCTTTCTCCGGTATTGCTCCACCAGCGTTCCACTATTTTCATCCGCAGTTCGAATTTTTTACAAGATCCGGTATGCTTCCCTCTTTTCGCTCAATTTTTGTTTTGGTATTTCGATAATTACCACTGAATCCGTAAGAGGGTTTCGCTTGTAGAGATCGGATTCGGAGTGAAGTGGACGACGCTGACCCGACGTTCACGGCATTGACCCGACGATGACCCGGCGTTGACCAAATTGACCAGGTTGACCGCGTTACTGACGTCGACCACGTTGACCCGACGCTGACCTGTACGACCCGCCGTTGACCGCATTGACCCGATGCTGACCCAGCGTTGACCCGGCATTGACCAAATTGACCAGGTTAACCGCGTTAGTCGACGTCGACCACGCTGACCCGACGATGACCTCTACGACCCGCCGTTGACCACATTGACCCAACGCTGACCCGGTGTTGACCCGACGTTGACCCGACGTTGACCGAATTAACCAGGTTGACCGCGTTAGTCGACGTCGCCCATGTTGACCCGACGCTGACCTCTACGACCCGCCGTTGACCGCATTGTACCCGGCGTTGACTGCGTCGACTGCGTTGACTCGACGTTGATAGCGTTGACCCGTAAGTCTCAGACTCCCTCTCACTCTGTTATACATTTTCCAGTAGATAATTGCTACTAAAGAATTATACGAACATGTTCCGACATTATGTGTGTATGGCACGTTGCCCTTGGTCGGTCAGTTGTTGCCTTTCGGGTTGAATTATAATCTGTTGATACGCCGGTGTAATTTAGTTAATTTAATTGCATGTGTATGATTGTGTTGTCTGATTGTGTGTACCTTCAATGATTAAGTTTGGTCTGGTGCATGTAATGATCCCGTGTTACTGAATGCAGTAATTATCGGAATTGTGTAGCAGTTGAACTGATTAATGTGTTATGTCCGTGTCCGGGTGGAGAACATGTACGTACTTAAGGATACAATGAATAGGAATGTCAAACTAGTATGAATCTGAAGTCATGTCCTTGTGTGTTGCAGTTCTGCGATGTTTTTGGCGGTGTATATGTATAGAGGGGGTCAGATTAAGTTTGATCTGAGTGTGGGTGTGTATTATGATCCTCCAATACCGGAGCGAGTTGTGACCCTCGAGAGGAGGTTGAACCATGGGGAATTGGTTCATTTAATTGTAACGAGACTGGCCATTGTGAGGGAGAGTTGTTCGTTGAAAATGTATTACCGATGTCCCGAGCTGATTGGTTCTGCGGTATACTATCGATGTTATCCCGTGGAAGATGATGAGTCAACCACGTTCTTCTTCAACATCGTCGATCGAATGTCATTGTCTTCCGTGGATTTTTACATTGTCATGGAACAGTTACGAATCGCTAATGATGGGGCACGAGGAAGCACGTTCATGTCATTGCTGAGCAACGTGCAGAACTCTGCCGCTGTACCCAGTATACCACCACCTGTTCGTAGCCAGGGTCTTGAATTTGGTGATTCCAGCCAACCTGGAAGGTATGCCCACATGGATTGTGCCCAGCCGTCCACAAGTGCTGGTATGTATGTGGTAGACTATGGCGAGCAGAATGTCTTCAGCAATGATTACGCGGGTGACATTAGCGACCGCGATGCAAGGCATGATGGCAGCGAAGATGATGTCGAGGATGCTGAACTTGATGGTGGAACTGAGGATGATCGTTCCTTATCAACCGATTCGAATCCCGGGGACGAGGAAGAGCAATTGGTGTGCACGAACAATGTACCGACGTCGTTTCATATTCTGGCAAACCCGGATACACAGGCCTACTATAGAGATTATGGGGGCCCCGATGAGGATAGCTATGACCCTACCCATTTTGGCTCCGGCGGTTCTACCTATGTTCAAGGGACTGGTGAAGTGGACATGGGTATGCGATTTCAGACAAAGCCGCAGTTGGTCGAAGCTATTTCTCGGTGGAGTTCTATGATGAACAGGGAACACAGGGTTGTGGAGAGCAGTTCACGCACATGGTATGCGAAATGCAAGGACGTCGTCGAAGGAACTGGGAATTGTGTTTGGGTTTGCAGAGCTTCGAAAAAGGCTTCGCACGGTATGTGGCAGATCACCAAATGGGCTAGTAGCCATGGGTGTGTCGGGGCTGGTCGATCTACGGGTAACGTGAATCTGACGTCCGTGATGATCGCCCGTTCAATCCGCCACCACATTGATGTTAACCTTTCGTACACAGTGAAAGATATGCGAGCTCAAGTGAATGATGAGTTCAATGTCACGATCTCCTACAAGAAGGCCTGGTATGCTCGGCAGAAGGCAATTGACATGGTATTTGGAACGTGGGAGGATTCTTTTGAACAGCTCCCAACTTTTATGGATGAGCTTGTAAGGGCTAATCCGACCACCGTTGTTGATTGGGCTGGCGTACCTGACAGAATACACGGTCCCGGGTGTAAGAAATTTAAATTTGTGTTCTGGGCATTCGGTCAGGCAATTGCAGCATTCCGCCACTGCCGGCCAGTGATCAGCGTCGACGGCACTCACTTGAGAGGTGCATATAAGTCCACAATGCTGGTCGCCGTGACCCACGATGCAAATGATTACATCCTCCCTATCGCTTACGGAATTGTCGACGAGGAATCGAATGAAAGCTGGAACTGGTTCATGGGGAAACTGCGTCATCACGTTGTTGGTGGTGATAGCAGACCAATCTGTGTCATATCAGATAGGCATGCAGGACTTGTAAATGCGATGACAAATATGGAGGAGTGGATGGAGCCTGTCGGATACCACCGGATTTGCTTGCGGCATTTTCAGTCAAACTTCTTATCACATGACCGCGGGAAGTTCAAGAATGCGCTCATGAAGTCTCTGGTGTGGCAGCTTGGTAGTGCCAGGCGCGAGAGCAGGTGGAGGGAGTACAAGGAGGAGCTGGAGAGTATGGATCCGTCCGCTTGGGCTTGGCTGGAACGGCAAGATAGGAGTAGGTGGTGTCTTGCCTTCGATGATGGTGATCGGCGTTGGGGAATTTTGACAACGAATCTGTCAGAGAGCTTCAACAACTGCTTACGGCGCGCACGCCACCTCCCAATAACAGCGTGTGTCAAAGCGACGTTCGAGCGAATGGTTGAAATGTTTGCACAAAGGCTTACGGACGCTACGAATTGGAGGTATATTGTCAGTTAATTAAATTTTCATATTTACCCATATGCCGGTTTGCTGATTATGAGATATTGCCCGTCTGTCCAGGTCCGTGTTCCCTCAGAGGATCTGGAAAAAGTTCCAGAAGCAGGATACATTGGCACAGGGACATATCGTCACCCTGTTCGGGCACGCGTCGCAGACTTACAGGGTTGTGGCGAGGAACATCGACGGGAGCATTAGTGAACGACAGTACACGGTCACATACCGAAGAAGAGAGTGCACTTGTCGCGAATGGCAAATATTCCATTTCCCTTGTTCCCATGCCATGGCCGTTTGTCGGCATAGACGTGATGACCCTGCTAGTCTATGTGACAGGGTGTATCACACGACTACATATGTCCAACAATACAGTCAGGGTTTCATGCCCGTGCGAGATCCATCACTCTGGCAGCGTCCCGGTTGGAGGTTGATTCCTGATGCAGAAAAGTTTCGCAATAGGAGGCGTGGACAGTTTGCGGAGAGGAGGATAAGGAATCAGATGGATGACAGGGTGGCGGGTGAAGCCAGGGCCGTACGTAGGCGTGGCCGTGCTTAGTATCGTGGTGTCATATGGTGTCTGTAACATAACCTCCATCTTTCATTTTGGTTTTCATTGTACCTCGGTGGGAGAGGGCATGCTTGGTCTATCGTTCGTAGTGTGATGTAGTATTTCTTTTATTAAATGATACGTGTAGCAGATTATGTGGTGTTACTTATATTTTCCAAATATGTGCCACATTACGCAGTGTTACTTTTATCTGTGCTATTCTTCCAGAGAAAACATCTAACTTGGGTTGGTATTTCCGCGCAGGAAAACACCATGTACCATCCAGGGCCCATTGAAGAGGACTTGTTGTACCTCCATCAGGAGCACCGTGCTCGTGCCCTATACAATGGACATTTAGAGGACAAGGCACTACAGGTACGTCGGTGCGACGGGCCATGCTGGACCGAGCGACTGCCAGAACAGGTTATGCAGTATGTACGTGACGCCGGATTCTAGGGACTCTTGGACTCTGCCGCAATACAAATTGACCACTCCCTCATCACCGCCCTGGTGGAGCGTAGGCGCCCAGAGACGCACACGTTTCACCTACCGATGGGGGAGGCTACGGTCACCTTGCAGGATATAGGGGTCCTGTGGGGTCTACCGATCGATGGCATCCCAGTAACAGGTGTTGACACCGTCAGGCGTACGGATGACTGGCAGCTTATCTGCACAGACTACCTGGGAGCTACACCAGACCCCACTTGTATCAGGGGGGGTCGCATTAAGGCTAGGTGGTTGGGAACGCTATTGCACAGTCCGTTCCCCACTGATCCCACTGATGTGCAATGTCAACAGCGAGCTAGGGTTTTCCTTCTGCTGCTTCTTGGGGGAATGCTGATGTCTGACACGTCTGGCCACCTCATCCCGTTGCTCTACTTATCCGCCCTGATGGATCCGGGTGCAGTCTATCGGTACAGTTGGGGGAGTTCGATTCTTGCATGCTTGTACAGGTCATTATGTGACACGGCAATCCCACAATATAAATCCATATCTGGGCCACTTGTCTTGCTACAGGTAAAACTGTTGTTCACCATAGTCGTTCGTACATACCGTGCTTCATATTAACGGGCATTTCTATTGCATTTACTAGCAGTTGTGGACATGGGAACGCATACCATCCATCCGTCCTTCCGGGGCACTACTGGTGACAGTGACGATGAGTGCTCTTGGATCCCGGTACATGTCTGATTCCTCAATATGTGGTATTCATAAGTCCACATGCAATTCCATAGTATGGCTAATGTATTTCACTCGGTTCCTCATAGGTGGAGGGCCCGTTACGATTGTTCACAATCGCCAATTCACGTTCTCAAAGTGTACCGTGATCAACTTACATCTCTCAACCACAATCAGGTATAGGAATAACTGGATTTTGATTTCTGGACTTCGCACGAAAAATGGTTTCATTTACCTAACTGCAACACATGCATGTTGTTTCAGTTCATCTGGCAGCCATATACGGAGGACGTCCTGGAGCAACTCCTGCGGTATTGTACAAATGGTAGAAACAATTGGCTGCTTTGCGTCGACCTCATCTGCTGGCATGCCGTGGAGTTCCATCATGCGCATCGTGTTCTCCGGCAGTTCGGCCTGATCCAGCCAATACCCACCCAGTTGGTCAGTAGGGATGAGTACAACTTACTCCATACTAGAGACCGTCGAGGAAGGTCTGGCATGGATTGGCGTGTCGAGCTCAGAAGATATCTCGACACTTGGGAACATCGGGCCAATCGACAAGTACCCACACTGGGGAGTGCGGATCCATACCTACCCAGCCGTGATTACTTGGAGTGGTACTTCCGCAAGACGGTGTCCTTCATTGATCAACCAGGGCGGCCTGTATCAGCTACTGAGGGTTTCCACGGGGACGGTGCAACCGCGGAGTACTTGGTATGTCCTAAATTTCAAATATTGTCAAAAACGAATACAACAGAGCCCCTCAACATTACATATCTGACATATTCATCTCGATTCTATAGTTGCAGGCAATGACACAGTTGCATGGCATGTCAGACAATAATTTGGATGGTTGGCCCCCACATTGTGCGGACGTCATAAGGGGGATGCATCATGTTATCACACGTAGTCTACAACATGCGCATCAGCCCTCCGGGCCGCAACACTATCAACCGTTTGTGCACTGTGAGGAACCGCCCCCCTGGTGTGAGATATACTGACCTCAGAAGCCACCGTCAGGCCCCACCTGGTCGGCAAGGAGGTTGGAGGCCTCGTGCTAGGGGGCATGCAGAACACATTGGTCCATCGCAAGCGGGGCCCCCACATGCGAGTCCACCGCTTTGCGGACCATCAGCCGGGGAACCCTCACAGTACAACATGGATGCATCAGATTACAATGCATATGTCACTCCAACATCCAGTCATCGATACATGTCGCATATCGATCCATCACATACAGGTACTATTCCATATGCCTACTGTGATCCGAACGAGGAAGCGGGATACGAAATGGAGGAGGACATACCGGGGGAAGCTCCACATGAAGAAGAACATGTACCTGCACAGACGGTTGTACCACGGCGGACATCCAGGACCATACGTCCTCCCCCGTGTGGAACGGGTGGAAAGCTTTGCAGAGACCATCGATAGGACAGTACATGCTATTCAACACTAATCGGCATTACATTTCACTCGTACTGTTCTACACCGTACATTTATACTAACTAGTATCCATTCTAACTATGCAATACTCCCTTCCTGCACCGACATTCAAGACTAGTAAAAAACATTCGAACAACGAGACCCAAAAACGTCATTTGACTAATTTCCAAATTTTCATCAAACACACAAAAGTCTACTTATGCGCAATCTTGACCGAAAACACGCGGATCAGAAATAGTAAGTTACAAACTGCAGCAACCCACGATGATTTAATACTCAAAATCGCGACTCATTTGAAACACCACACTCTTGCCGAATTCAGGGCGGAATAGTATAATAAGCTTTCTCCCCAATAAATAAAATTCTCCTCACGATAAATTTACAGAACATAACAACATATAATAAACATTATTTCATTCACAGTTTAGATTAGCACCGTAGTTAATTGCAAATCTCATTTACAACTTTTTCAAAATAATTGTAGGAAACAATACCCATTCCAGGACTCGTTCGAGGAGCTCCCGAGAAATAAATTTATGCAAATTTGCACTGATTTACAACATTTTGGTGATTAATTTTCCGAGAAAAAAAATTAGACAGCTTCCAAGGACTCATTCCAAAGACGAGTCCTCCGCATAATATCCAGAACAGCTAGATAATGCCAGACTTGTAGACTGTTTCAAAAAATGAGTCCTCTAAATTCTTCCGTCAAAAATCAAATTATTGCCAGGTCTGAGGGCTCATCTCAAAAATGATTTCTCCAAATACTTTCATAGAAACAATTCGCCGGATCTGAGGAGTCGATCCCCAAAACGAGTGCTACGAAAATCATTTCGGGAAAAATAAAGTAATGCTAAATCAGGCATTATTTCATTTTCTAAACGAGTCCTCTAACTGATGCTAAAAATAAAATCGTTTCCAACACAAGTCCTCCAATCGATTTCATAAACAATAAAATAAATGCTAACTATTTCCGGAAGAAAAAAAATTTGCGGCCAAATGGCATTAAAAAATAAACAAAAATGGAACCACTACCGAAAACAATAAGGGAAGAAATCTGAAATAAAAAAAGGGGAGGACGCATTATGGAAATGCGTCCTCAACCCTCTGCTTCCGAAATCAAAAGCAGTCACAAATTAATCTACTTTTCTACTTTATGCAACAACAAAATCATGCACTCAAGAAATCCATGAGGGTGGGTAAGTTGTGGAGCATGTGTTTGAGACTACATCCCCCTAGAATGAGTATCGTGTGTTTAAGATCACTCGTTGAGGAAACGCGGTTTCTTGAAACAGGGTTGCTGCAAAGTGTCTGTCACGAATAATTGACCGAATTAGTGCCATAATAAACATTGTCAAACCATTAGGGGAAAGCCCCATGGGATTTCCACAGTAAGATCCCATCTATCCCATGATACTCCCCTTATATATTTTAACTGACGAAGTAACAGATAAAATGCAGTAAATTGGATTGTACAATTTTCATGGTGGTTATGCAATTAATATGCCTCAAAGATGTAGCATTATATATTTTAGTCATATTATTTAGTAATTACTTTTAATATTGCAACATTGTCAGGAAAATTCCATCATGTAGGTATGCAACACAAGAAACCATGGGACGTCCAAGGCTAGTCGCACTTGTGCCTGAAATTGAAGAGGGAGGCATGTGAGGTCGGTATTGCACGAGAGATGGATCCAACCAAAACATGATATCCAAACACCACTCACATTTTTGTCCATATACAGAAAGTAGGGCATTAAGCCCGTACCACCATAGCGGAGTCTACCGGTGGCACGAACATACACAGGTCGTTAATGCTCAGTAGAACATAAAAATTCGATCAGGACTAAAAGGGATGTGAGTCGCCCAAACACAAACCATATTTTAACATTCATCCACTACTCTAATACAACCATAGAAGCCTAATCCACCTTGCGCAAGCTCAAGCAGTGATAGGTTTTTCATTTTCTAGTAGAACGTTAAAATCCAGTCGGGACCCCAGGGTCGGGATCAACCAATTTCATAAAAAAATTAAGTCCATCCGTACTCAAAAAAATCTCATCAATCCAAGACACCTTGTGGTGCCTTGAACATACATGGATAATTCATTTTTCATAAAACACAAAAATTTGGGCGAGCCCGGTTGGGCTTAAAAAATGCCCGAGGTCCGAGGCGTGGTCACGGGTCCGACCGGGCTACGAGCTTGGGGTTGAGACCAAGATTCCAACCTCAAGGCATTTGGGATCCTATTAGGAACCATCATCAGTCTCTAATAAGAATGAGTGAAGGGGATTGAGGAGTTAACTCTTACTATATATGTCGTGTGGAAGTAATCACAAGTGACAAGTACAATAACATTTGAAGTTCATAGAAATTTCAAAACTACATTTTTGCACCAAAATAGTAGTTTTGAACCAAAAACATAGTTTACTAATCATCGTCTCTGTGATCATTTTATTTCTTGGGACAGTCATCATTAAATGCCAAGCCCTTATACACCTAGCAAACGGCTCGAAAACGCTCTCAGGCACGACACCCCAAATTTGTAAACGGAAAAATGCTTTCAGTAACTTCTCTATCTCCACCGCTGCCATTAACGGCTTCCTCGCCGGAAACGGCTAGCTCCTAGCGTTGAGTAGCAAGGCTAGCTGCCTCTGTTGCCGGCCAATATGGCCGCAACTACCAGTGATCAATCCCCCCCAAATCTTTTGCAACGGTCTTACAGAACAAATCCCCGCCCCTTTCCAAAATCCTTCCCAACAACCCTGAAATTATTCCCAAAATGAATCATCTGGGGGACCCTTCATGCCTCTACTCGGAAGATTAGACTGCTACTCTTTCTGCTCATTACGTAAATGCATTGGTGGGTAAGTTCACTAAAGGGAGAATATCTATGGATCTTCTTGAACAGGCCTTCAAAACAGTAGGGTTTGAAGGTAAGTATCAACTCGGCTCACTCGACTTCAAACATGTTTTAATTAGGTTTGAGTTGATAAATGATTATCAAAGATGTTGGATGAAATGTGTGTGGAACTTTAATGGAATTTCTCTAAAGATCTTAAAATGGACACCTGAATTCTCCACCCACATTGAATCTCCATTAGTCCCTATCTGGTGTACAATTCGTGAGGTTCCCCTGTATTACTATAACTCTGCATCAATCGAGGCAATAGGGAACAGTATTGGAAGTTTTATTAAGAAAGATCTTGCCACAGACATGCTAACAAGGCCATCAGCTATAAAATTTTGTGTGGAAATTGATCTCTTAAAACCATTGAGCCAGTTTATTAGGTTGGGTTCTGTAAGTAACAACAGGAAATACCAGGTTGAATATGAGGATGTTCCCTTGTACTGTGATCACTGCTTAAAACTTGGCCATTCTCAGTCCCAATGTAAAGCTAAACTTTTACCAAATGATGAAATAATTCAGGAAACAAATCTAGTTCCAACCTTACCCCAATTACATTGGCAGCCTACTGGTAAAATATTTGATAAGGTTCCTTTGATTCTAGACTCTGTGGAGGATCTATCTCCCCCCCTAATTGATAACTCTGAAGGAACATCAAATGGATCTAACCAAAATCTATCACATAGCTCCCCTTCCCTGGTTATCAATAACACTGTGACATCTACTTTTACTAATCCTCAAACTCAGGCTAGCCCAAATAACTCAATCATTAGGTTACTAAATGACATGGCTATTTCAAAACCATAGTTTATGTCATATGCTAAAGATGATATTCAGATAGGAACACTTTCGATTCCTATGCATAGTCCATATCACATCATGTCACTTTCCCAGCCTGGAAAGATAGGGAATAGATACTCTGTTTTACAGGAATTGGAGGATGGCTCTAACAAACAAGGAGGGGATCCTGAGGCTGGGATATCTACGGAAGCTGATTCTCATTATCAAAATCTTAACACATCTGCTACTACAGGTATGCAACAAGGTAAAGCCAAATCAAAGAAAACTAATTATCTGAGCCAATTAAATAGAATGGTGCTTAGATCAGCAACAAAAAGTAATAAATCTGTTGAACAATGATAGTCAACTCTCATTTAAACTGTTTAGTATGGAACCTTAGGGGGATGGACACATCAATGCTTAGGCTTTCAAATTTATGTAAACTCAAGAAAATATAGCTGCTATGTATCATTGAGCCGATGCATGACAATAGTTCTTGCCAGACATATATGCAGAAACTCCCATTTGATCATAATTTGACATTGCATAATGGGAAAATATGGTTAATGTGGACTAATGCACTTACTGTCTCTCTGCGCTCATCTCATGAACAATTCATGCATGTTGCTATTCAGCATCAAAATCTTAATTGGAATATGGAGGTAGTTTTTATTTATGCTCTTAGAAATAGGGAAGGTAGGAAAAATCTTTGGACAGATCTACAACCTATCTCTAGAGGTGATACAATTTTTATTGGTGACTTTAATACAATTACATCATTGTTTGAGTATAGGGGCCCTAGTTCACCGGCCTTAGGAAGTATTAGGGATTTTAACTGTTGGATCAACTCGAATGGGATACAAGAAATCTCCACAGTTGGAAACCTTTTTACTTGGTGTAATGCTAGGCTTAGGAATCCAACTTCTAAGAGACTAGATAGAGGTATGAGTACTATTTCTTGGATCTCTAAATTCTCATCCTCTTCCATTCAAATCCTGAATAGGCAGACTTCTGACCATTCACCACTTCTTCTCCAAATATCTTCTCAGGCTACTGTCAATCCTAGGCCATTTAGATTTATTGATGCCTGGTTTCAGAGAATGGAGTTTAATGGTTTAATTAATGAATGCTGGAACTTACCTTTAGCAGAAACTGGAATGCTAAGATTTTACCTAAAGTTGATTAGACTTAAGAAAGTTCTTAAGAACTGGAACAGAGATACATTTGGTAACATTGACCTTAATGTTAAACAGGCTGAGGAGGCTTTAAGATTACAGGAAATTAATTTTGATCTAAACCCCTCAATTTCTGAAAGGGTAAAACTGAATGAGAAAAATGCCATACTTCTTAGGGCTTTAAAAGAAAAGGAAAAATATTGGAAGCAGAAGGCTAGACTTAAATGGCACAAGTTAGGTGATAACAACACTAATTTCTTTCATAAGGTAGTGAAGGAAAGACATTGTAAGTTGCAGATTACCAAAAAAAAATGGAGCTGGACAATGGATTAACTCTCAGATTGAAATTCAAAATGCAGCTGTTGAATATTTTTCAGAACTGCTCACTGAACCAACTCAGGAAACTGATGACACCTACTACTCCCATTTCCTTAGTCAGATCCCAAACATCATTAAGGATAGAGATAATCAGATACTTGCCTGTCTGGTCACTGAATCTGAGCTGGAAACTGTCATTAAAGGGTTGAATAAGAAGAGTAGCCCAGGTCCGGATGGATTTTCCCCCAAATTTTACTCTAAGTGTTGGCCTATTATTAAATTAGACTTGATTTCTGCTGTTAATGATTTTATTGCTGGAACAACTATGCCAAGAGGAATCTCTAGCACCTGGATTACCTTGATTCCTAAAAAGCCTACCCCTTGCTCATTTGATGATTTTAGGCCAATTAGCCTCTCTAATGTGCAGAATAAAATATGCTCTAAAGTGTTAATGGAAAGGTTAAAACCTTATATGGAAATCCTGATTTCTCCCAACCAAACAGCCTTTATGAAGAATAGAGACATATCTGACAATATCTTATATTTACAAGAAATGATCAGATTCCTTGATAAGAAATACAGAACTCCTAACTGTATGCTGAAATTGGATTTAAGAAAGGCATTTGACAGAATTAATTGGAACTTCCTTAGACATATTTTGCTGAAATTTGGTTTTAATGGGAAGTTTTTAAATGCGGTTATGAACAATCTGTCACAAGTATATTTCTCTGTATTGGTAAATGGAAATTCTGTAGGTTTTTTCAAGGCATCAAGGGGAATAAAACAAGGTGATCCTCTCTCCCCCTTTCTATTTAACTTATTTTCTGAAGCTTTCTCTAGGAGTTTAGCTTATATATTCCAAAATAACAGAATGGCTAGCTTTCAATCACCTGCTTCTATTCCTTCTGTTTCTCTCCTCATGTATGCAGATGACACGATAATTCTAATGCAAGCATCAAGGTCGAATTTAATCAAGATCAAAGCATTCCTTGAAATTTTTGAGTATACATCGGGCCAAAAATTTAACTTTGAAAAATCAGAATTTTATCTAAGCAAAAGAGCAAGTTCAGCTAAGCTTAATCAGGTTAAAACCGTTTTAAGAATGAAAAAAGGATCTTTTCCTTTCAAATATTTAGGCTGCCCAGTTTTTAGAGGAAGAACCTTAATGAGATATTATCATCCTTTGCTGGCTAACCTTGACCATAAGCTTCAAAATTGGAAAAATAAATGGCTTAGTGGAGGAGGGAAAATAGTCTTAATAAAATCTTGCCTCTATTCCATTCCTCAACATATTTGGACTGTAAGTAATCCCCCTAAAGGTATCATTAAAGCTATTGAGAAAAGACTGTCTCATTTCTTTTGGGGTAAAGTTCAGGATAAAAATAATAGGGTTTGGAAAAAATGGTCAGGCCTTGCTAAGCCAACTAAACTGAATGGATTGGGATTTAGTTCTTTCAAGGCCATAGTTGAGACTTGCTCTGTTAAACTGTGGTGGAAGTGCGAACTAGGTACTTCCTTGTGGTCAAAATTGATATGAGCATTGCCACCATCTTACAGAAAATCAGTCACATGGAAGAGAATATGCCTTGTTAACTCCTTTGCTGAATCTAACTCAACTATCATTCATGGCAAAGGGAGTTGTAGTTTTTTGTTGGCCAATTGGTGCCCAAATGGCCCCCTTATAAACTACATTCCAGACAGTATCTCATCTTATATGCTTAACATATCAGTGGCTGATTTCATTACCAATAGGACCTCAGTTTTGGACCAGATTTCTTCCTTCTTGGGGCATGATACTCTTCTGTTTTTGCAGGGGGCTCAAATCACAGATGAAAGGAATGACAGAATGATTTGGAAACCTGAGTTCTCAGGTAATTTTACTTTCAAGTCATGCTACAAGGCCTTAACATCAGAATCAGGTATCTCTCTAGCCAATACTGCTCTTTGGAAAATTCCTGTACAAAAAAATCACTGTTTTTATATGGAAATTACTGCATGCCTTCCTCCCATTTGATGAGGTGCTTATTTCTTGTGGTTTTAGTTTAGCATCTAAATGCCCTGCATGCAATCACTCTGACTCAATACAGCACTTCTTTATAAATTGTCATATAGCTCAGGCACTGTGGTCTTACTTTGCATCTTTGATTCGTTTCAATCTGAATGCTCTTCATACCATTCCACAGAGGTTTTTCCTGTTCTGGAACTGTGATGATTTACCAAAGTTTGAGCGTATTTACTGTAGAATACTGCCTTCTCTAATTTGTTGGGGCCTCTGGAAAGCTAGGAATGGTTTCCTCTTTGACAATAAGCCCCTACTTTTTAGTTCTATCTGTAAAGAGGTGCAAGACCTGATCACACTCTCACTCCAAGTGTGCCCCTCAAAACTACTCACCCCTAGCCCTATCCCACCAGCATTTAGACACCTATCACCTGTGCTTAGACCCCCTCCTAAGCCTAATATATCAAAGATTTGTTAGATAAGACCTAAGTCCGGTTATATTAAAATTAATGTTGATGCCTCCTGGTCTCATAACATAGCTTCTGTTGGTCTTATTGCTAGAGATTCCCACGGTTGTCCAATTTGCATCTGTTCTGCTGCTTCTTCAGCTGTGTCACCTTTATCAGCTGAAATTGATGCCATTATGCATGCTTGTCACATTTTCCCACAGCTTGACCAAACATTCGTAATTGAATCTGATTCAAAACTTGCGGTCTCTATGATAAATGACCCCTATTCAGCCAATTGGGAACTTTTCGACAAAGCTTATAAGGTGAAGGCTTCACTTGGTAGGGCTGATCTTCAACATGTGCTAAGAGAGGGCAACCTAGTTGCTGATGCCCTTTCTAAATACCATAATGATTCTGGTCCTGTACTTTCTATTTCTAACATCCCTAGGCATATTAAAGGACTTATTACTTTGGATAAACACTCTGTACCTTCCATTAGAGTACATAGAAATGATAGTGCATCTGAATAGATACTGCTGAGTTTGATTTTTCTGATTCAGGTTGGTTCTACTGATTAAGAGATGAGAGTGTTGCCGCTGCTTCTCGTCTGAAAAGGCAAAGCAGGACTGGTCTTTGATACTCCTATCACACAACTTTGCCGAACTTGGATGAGTCCATTCGGATGGACCCTTACATCAACTTCACTGTCTTCTTCATTTGAATAGGTTTTGATTGAATATAGCTTACATCTAGGAGTTGCCTGGCCGAGGGAGAGAATTAACACAAGGGGTGGAGATTCTCTCCCTTGGATCGTAACTTCTTCACTAATTGGACTATCCTTGTATAGCTGTTAGGTTAACACTTTTGGAGGCAACATTGTTGCCTCAAGTCTAGCGATCTAGACATACTCATGTACCAACTGTTTATTTTTGCTATAGGGCATGGGGAACCCAATACATAACTCCCTCACCTTTGGGTGTTTTGCATTAAAAACATAAAGCCCTTATACACCTTCTTAGAATGGTCGGGATAAGCGTAAGCACTATTATATCATAGAGACAATTTCGGTCATGGTATATCACTCATCCATTCCCAAGTACTATTGGTTTAATCCTTTCACCTCAGTGATCTATATTAAAAAGAGTTTACCAAGGTTGGTTCCCGGTGGTAAATATGAGTTCAAGATAGTTTATGGTATTGTCCTTGATTATTCCCTTTTTCATCCATATGGTTAACGTATGTATCCATGTTTGCATGACATTGCCACTGATAAGTTTGCATCGCATTCCATTACATATGTTTTCATTAGTTATAGCGCCCAACACTAAAGGTTAAAATGTATTGATCCTTCTTTTGGGCACATCTATATCTCTCGCCATGTTTAATATGATGAGCATTGATTTCCTATACTTCATCTTCTTGGGATAGTCACTCACCCTCTCATTGGGAAATTTATTCTTTCATTAAGCCCACTGTTGCATCAACATTTTCTACAGTTTCCAATGCCACTATTGTGTATCATCCTCTCCGATTATGACATCATAGTACTTTCCATGTGATTTGTGTCCCTCACATGTGGATCAAAATACTTTTGAACTCTCACAATCACAATCACCTTCGCCAGTATCAAAATACCTCTTTAGCCCCGTTATCACCCTTACCATCACCATCACCATCACCATCACTATCTCCTCTTCGTCTGACTCATTCTGTGACGACCTGTTCTTGAAATGGCATTTTTCAACCAAAGCAATATCCCGATTTTGAGGTATGCAATTTTCTCGCATCACTTATTTTGTAGACTAAGCCTAAAGGTTACCGCTCAGCCCTTTAGGATCCTAACTGGGTTGCCATTATGGATGAGGAGATATGGGCTTTTTGTAACAACTATACTTGATATTTTATTTCTCACCCTTTTAATGTCAACGTTGTTGGCTCCAAATGGGTGTATCATCTCAAGCATCGACCTGATGACAATATCGATCGTCACAAGGCACATTTTGTTGATCATGGATATTTTCATGTACCCAGATTTGATGAAAGTTGCAATTATATGTATTATTCTCTCTTTGGCCACTTTGAGCAATTGGAAGATTCATCGGCTTGATGTCAAGAATGCTTTTTTAAATGGTGTCCTAGATGCTCTTGTGTATATGGAACAACCTGCAGGTTAAACGGATCAACTTCGACCCTTTTAGTACATTCTTCAAATTAAAAAACATTGAAGAAGGAACTTTTTGTGGGTTTGAAGTCAATCATTTTTGCACTCTCACAAGTTCTAGCACCACTTTCATGAATATATATATATATATATATATATATATATGTTTTCAAACCGATTTTTGATAAGGATTCTAATGGGAGTTGTGAACTTGTTATCATTCAAGTACTTGTATTAGCAAGGATCTGCTTGTGTATGTTTGAAACTTTTGTTAAACTCTTGTAATGATTAACATTTTATATTTTCCCCAGTGGCATCTACCATTTATCTTTTTCCAACCATATATATATATTCTCCTTTTGTTCTTTCTTGTAAAAGAATTTCAAGATTTTGAACCGTTCTTATTCATGTTTGAACGTTAGAGTGTCATTCATTGCGTAGATATGCTTTTTGAGATTTTGTTTGTTTTGATATTCATTTCTATATTCATGGTTTAAAAAAATATAAATATTATTCAATATAAATATATGAAATTTAATAATCACAAAAAAAATCATAGTTATAAACAAATACAAGAAGTCTCTCTGTGCAAAACATGGACGGATCTTGCATCATATATTTTGTGAGGTGTCATTTGATATGAAAAAGAAATTATTCAATACAATAATTTTTCTATACTAATGCCCATTTGGTAGGTGATCAAATCCAAATATTTATTACTATAATAACCCAAATTTTCAATCTATACCCAGCCCCAAATTGGTTATAATGTAGACTATTTTGGTATATGTGTGTGTGTGGGTGTGCATGTGTGGCGAGGGATCAATGAAACTCCCCTATTTTAACTCATGTTTTAACACTGTGCATAAATAAAACATACACTTTTTGAAGTCTACGCTGCTTCAATAATCGGGATACTTAAGCACAGTTTTCTCGAAATTCATAGAGTGATAGAATACATGAATTGTGATGATCATTTGGTCTATTTACTCAAAGAAAACATGGTCACAAAACACCAGATTGTAGTGCACGATAAAGCTATACCCCACTTTGCTTAATGAGACGAAGATCCCGCGGTGGCTGCATTTATATGATTTGAATGTCCACGTCTCTTTTCAGCTCACCAAAATAGTCTTTTGGAAAGTTCTTTAGCCACACTATTGCAAAACAATGAAGGAGGTGCATGGATATATATGGAGGGAACTTGAAATTTTAAATTTTTGGTGTTATGTGGGTGTATGTGGGCTATGTGCATGATTTTATGTTAAACTAAGTATTGGGGGAGATTATGAGTCTTTAGTTGGGATTATATGATGTGCTGATTTTTGGATGTTTACGAAGCATAATTCTTGCTAAGGGATGATTTTTGTAGTGCTTAAGATTTTATATCTTGCCATTACCATTTTCTCGTGTGTTTTGATGGATTGGGTCCTACTACTTCCCGAGTTGAGAGAGGGAAGAGTTCAGCCCAAGTTAGGATGTAAGGGCCATACCCACCCGTGGTTTCTACTCCCATCATTGTTGATAATTTTATGTGGTTGAAGAATATTTTTGGGAGTGTGACTCAGAAACGGAAGAAGCTAGATAAGCCAAAGGAGATATAGGAGACACTAGGCCTACTCCAACCTGCGACCTACTTGTTAAGTTGGATAGGCCTAGAGGGTTTCCTTGAGATGCATGCTAAGACTTAAGTTTGTTGGACCTTGGAATTCCCAGCCACCGTGGAACAAGCAACTGACAATGAAGGGAGAAGAACCATCTCCTTCCACCTCGATGACGAGTATTCAATGACCCATCGGGAAGTTGCGAGAGCATTTGTGTGGATAGGAAGGAGGTGCCAAAGACACAGAGAAAAGGTATTCCGTTCTCTTTGGGTAGCTTTTGGAGGAACTTGGCGGACATGTATAGTAATCATAGAGGTAGGAATACCGCAATAGTCCACCTAACTTTGTGGTATATCCAACTCCTTCTATTCATAGGAGTTCTATGTCATGTAGAGATTGTTCACTTCCCTAACAGAGACGTGCAAATTCTTTGGGATACGACTCCAAATGGAAACATCTATCACAACATGGTAGAAATGTTTGTGTAGGAGTGTGTGTTCATGGAGAGGAACAGAGCCGGGAAGATATCGATGGGAGGAATGGTCAGCCTTCTTGCACAATATCTTGGACATGAATCACCTTCCAGCCTTTCCTTGTCAAACTTTGGCCATTCAGGGACAAAGTACACCATGGAGAAGTTGGTGAAAGCATCCATGATCACCACCACCACTACGGGTGACCGGTATGTATGGCTATATGGTAGCGCATCCGTGTTCAATTTCATGGTGCTTCCACAACCCGAGAGCACACTCATAACTCATAATACCTCTTTGGAAGAGCTTTTCATAGCTCTTAGTTCGAGGTTCGAGAAGTTCTTCTGTGACGCCTTATCGGCTTTGGATGTGAACATTGAACAAGAAGATGAAAACCCCCCTAGAGTGCAACCTTAGTAGAAACACCAACATTCGTAAACGAATTTGAATCTAGAAAAAAAACCTACAATGTATTAGCACAAATATGATTTCATTGAGAGTCTCCAAAGAGGACTAAAAAGGTTAGGTTTCCCATAAATGGTTGGAAAACACCTTCAGCTTCCCCAATACGAATAGTTCTTTAGACTATATTGTTGTTGTTGTTGCTCTTCTCAACTCATATATTCCAGGTATCGTTTAATTATTTTTAATTCTTTTTTTAGTTCTTGAAATTCATATAGTATCAAGGGAATTAATATCTCTTATGTAGGACTGAATTAGTGAGTGCAATACTAAAAATTCTCTATAATAAACATTCATTGATTTTTCCCAATAGCTTGTGACATGATTGTTTCATCAGCATTCGTAAATGATGGATAAAATTTCTTAACATTTCCAAACTCTACCCAAAGATCTCATCGATAAGATACTGGTACACCTTCAAGATGTGAAATCCCTCAAAAATGTGAAATACATTGCGCGATGCAATTGCGTCTCGAAGACATGGTGATTTCTGTTGTCTAGACCTCTGCTCTAAAAATCCCCTCTTTATAGATCCAAAAAAATATTGTTTTTCAATGATTCAGATGAAGCGGATCACCCGGCTCGCCCTCCATATGTCGTAACCTTCAGCCTTTATTAGTAAGTCAGACTAAAGATAAGGGTCTCAATCGCACCTATCCACCATGGAAATAGACTCTCTCAAATATATACTAAGAGAAAGCTATCAAGCCAGAGAATAGTGACCATTTCATCACATAGTAGCTTGATGATTTAGAAAATATCCTCCCCACCTAATTTATCAATCTCCTAATGAGAGCTAAAATGAGACTTGATCAACAAATAAAGTTTTGTCCATGAAGCCTTACGAAATCTATTGGATGATGATGATGAATTAAGTAAAGTACTAAGTTAACCAAGAGTCTAAAAAAATTGTGCCTATAAAACATGGACACACAAACACTCTCAGAAATAAACTAAGAGAAGGGCATCAACATAATATGATGAGATATCAAATGCATGTATTTTCCGAAGCATTTAACATCTCTTTTGTTATTTTTTTTGTAAGTTTGCTAGATTTAGGTGGGTTTACATCATAAGGGGTTTAGATGACCGTTTTTGGTTTTCATATCTAAGTCTTTCATTTTGTAACCTATGTTTAGTCTAATGGATTTTCGGTCCTTACGAGCATCTAGATTCCTTTTTGTAAGATTAATTTGTATATTTCTCATGAGCACTTAGGAATGGTTTAGTGAAGGTCATTCACAAGGATGGTAGAAGAAGGAAGGCCACTCACAAAGTGGTAGAAGATAAAGTGAAAAGGAGAGCAGAGTTGAGAAGAACAATGATCTAAGTTTTGAAATAGATTTCAAAGAATGATCCAAGAAGAACCAGCCTCCAAAGGTGGTACCATTGGATTCATCTTCTTGAGTACTATAAAAACTACTGCAAGAACTCTCAAAACGGATCATTGGTTCACATAGAGGAAGTAAAACTGGAATTCTGTTGTCTTGCGACTCGCAAAATGTTGATCTGAGAGGTCACAATTTTCATCAATTTCTGATCTGGTCACACATTGCGAAGGAGGCATCGTAGTCACAAAAATGGCCCTACAACTTGCATTTTACTCCCCTTTTTCTTGTACTATAAATAGCATTTCATCCCCTTCTTCCCCATCTCTCTAAGCCCGACTTGGGGCTTCAAAACCCTAGTTTCTCACCACTTTCTTCCATTTTCTTCTTCTTTCTTTGTATATTTTTGTTCTATGTTGTGGATTTTGATATCTAGGTTAGTTTTGTACTTGAGAGCAATTGATTGGAGCTTCCACATATATGTAGTAAGACCTCTATTTCACTCTTTCTTGAAGCTTATTTTATTGAGCATTCATGTGTTCTTAATGTGATATTTTACTTCATTCATGCCATGGGTTTTCTTACAATATGAAATGTTTGTATGATTGAAGTGTTAGGGTGTTAGTAAAGTTGCAAATTTCTTAGCCCATTTGACATGAAAATTGAGGAACATGGAATTAGAACTTCTTGTTTATAATGTGTTGTGATTCTTGCTAGATAAGTATGTTAATGTGGATTGTTCCCATATTTATCCTATAGAAGCAATGAATGGTTGAATCTTGAATGTGGCTTGTTCTAGGTTTAATCAAATGAATGCTATGTTTGGTTAAATGGCTATGTGTTTGGTCGAATGCTTGTTGTTTTCAAATCTATGGTTCTTCGTGTATATGTCATTAATGAAATACATTTAAGCATTGTTTGTCTAAAGTTATTATCAATTTGGTTTGCAAAATGTCGTTGTTTAATTTGAAAATTACTCTTAAGAAGAAATGAAGGTTTATCTTCACCATGGAAGTGATAGCATTCCCTATAGGTAATGAATGTGATTGAGTGAATGGTTCAATGATCTACATGAGTTTAGGAAGTGGATATCAATTTCCTCCAAGGCTTTGTCTTTTGTATTTTTATCTCTGTTTCTTAGTTGTTGCATGATTAGCATAGTTACTTGACGTTTCTAGTTAGCTTGTCTTTAATTTCATAACTTAAGACAAAACCAACCAAAACCCCCCATTTACTAGCTTATATATATGTGTATATATATATTTGTGTGTGTGTGTGTGTTGTGTGTGTATATCTACCTCTAATCTAATATCCACCTTATATGTTTAAACCCTTAGAAAGATCCCTCTTCTTCATGGACGATCCCAATTTGTCACTATCTACTTAGTTGTAGTTAGTAAACTTTTATGGCTTATAAATATTAACTTTGAGAGGTACGACGACAACCTCCCAGAATAATTACCATTTCATCAAAAAGTCATTTCATGACTCCTAAAACTTAGAATGTATCATCCTTGCCTAATTCAAAAGGGTTTGAATGAAGGCTCAGATGGGACATGATCAATAAATAAGGGTTAATTCAAACATCGCTTGCAAAATCTCATAAATAGGCGATAATGACTTCAGTTAAGTGTAAAGTTAAACAAGATAATTTATAATTTGACTGCACAAGTATCCACCATGGATTTACAAACACTCTTAAATATATAGTGAGTGAAAGGGCATCAACAGACTAGCAGCCATTATCACATAGCAGTTTGATGACTCCTGAATTATTGCCAAAATACTCTTAACGAATCTCGTGTACAATGTTATCCTGTTTGAGAGAAGTCATTCAATACATAAACACATAGTTTAAGACCACACTTTCGATCCATAATTGGTGGCTGGGAGGATATGGAGGGGTGGGTTCTCTTCTGGAAACATTTACTTAATTATACCCTTAGATTTTATCTAGTTCTTGCTTACTCGAGGACGAGTAAATATTTAAGTGTGAGGGATTGTATGAGACGGGAAAGACATGTTTTCTTAGAGAATTTAGCACCTCTTTTTCCATGTTTTTGTTGGTGGACGATTAGCTTGATAGGTTTTTTTTCACAATTGAGGGTTAAAACCATCATGTTTTGTTTTTTATGTTAACTTCTCTATATTGTAAAGTATTTGTATTCCAAATGGGATTTCTCCTCCCTAACCGGTCTAGATGTATTTTTGTGAGCTTAGATAGAAGATCTATATTTGAGAAGAAAATTCACAAGGATGGTAGTAGATAGAAAGCCAATCGCAAGGTTGGTAGAAGAATAAAGGTCATTGAAAATAATGTTAGTAGATTGAAGTGGGAAAATAAGAATGCAAAAGGAGCAAAAAATTCAAGGATAATCATAATTTTTCTTCAGGCACAGATCGTGCCATATGGCATGATCTGTGACACAAGAGATTCTTAAAAAGATGAAGATCCAATGAACGGTTCGTGTAAACATACACGGTCAGTACTAGATCATGAAGCTTTGAAGAACATCCCAGAAGATGGACCATTCAAATATGCAAGACATGTGCCGCTCAAAAGCTTAAAAACAAGGCCTAGAGAACGAGTCATGCAATTATGCACGTTCTATTCCCAAAGTCACTAGCATGGTTTGTGCTGCCCTGTTGACTAGGTTTTAGACTAGTATATTTTTAGCTTTTTTTCTCTTCCCACTATATAAAGTGGTCCTTATACATTAGTTTCAAGAGGGAGGGGGATCTAAATAGTTCTCAAACACTTTCTCTCTCTCTCTCTCTGTCTTCATTCATACCATCACTACCATGGCATTCAAACCCATTAATGCACATGTGTTTTTAACCTTTTAGTGGGCCTTATATGTAGATAGGGATGCCACATATATGTTTAATTTTCTTAAATAAGTTGCTTTGTTTTCCTAAGCCCCTTTTTCCGCAAGGTGGTTTTTTGAGGATCCTATGGGTGCTTAAATAGTTATTTTAATTATTCGAGGGCTTCTATCCCTGCATTTATAAATGCATGGTGATAGGTATTTTGGCAGAGTGTTTTCATGAGTTTTGTGGTGCAATGTATAGTTATCCAGAGTGTGGTTTTGTTTAGGGTTATGGTTGGGTAATTTATCGAGCTTGGGTGAAGGATCTACATAATCTTGCAAGTTTTTATTTTTTAGATATGTTGTCATTTGATAGGATTGATGAGTGGGATTAGCGAATGTGAAGAGGAGGAAGATGGAAATCTCATCTCAAAAACTTGTTGAGTGGGCACGAAGAAGAACTAATGTGGGTTTTGTTGCCAAGCTCCACCCAAATGACCGTTGGGAGTAGGAAACGTACAGTGCCGATGGTGGTTCTGACTTAATCAGCCGCGTGTATTTTTTTATCTATTTCGACATTTTGAGTGTAGCAGTCTTGTTATTGTTACACTTATTTCATGGAAGCATTATAACAGTTGTGTTGCTAGGGGCACTATTGTAAACAATAATGGGGGGATCAAATCTATCCTCCCATTCATTAGTAGGTTGCATAGGGCATATTTAGTGTTTATAAATGTGTTTATCAGGATTGGATTGTATTCCGCATCATTTGAAATTTCTAGATATCATTAAGTTTTATCTTTTAGGGTTTTTGGCTCTAGCAAGTTGTATCATCTGAATTTCAGAGCTTGTATTGTGAGATCTTGAACACTCTACATGCTTTACCAATTTTGGTTTGCTTTGCCGCTTTCGTCCAATCCTATCTCTTCGAGGCTTTCCCGTTTGTTCTATAACAAGCTTCGTCAGGATTATTATTTGTGCTATATTATAGCTAGGTTTATATTGTTTCCCTAATCTACTCCTACCTTACCAAGGTTTTCAAGCTTGTACTATAGCTGACTCTACCGACCATGTGTCTTATGGCGGCCAATTACCATATGTTAATTGCGACTATTCATCAATTCCTTCTTGCTACAAGCTTAGTTGTTTCCATGTGTATTATTTTTCTTGTTTTGGCACGAAACCTGACCTCCTCCTTATACTGTGAAGGTATGAAAAGAAAAAACTAATCCCCACAATCGGTACCACTGATGCAGGGGATTCCATCCGAGCCACCATAATATCTGGAATCAGCGTAATGCTCTATATATACTAGCTCTATGATACCTCCAGAAAAGGGTCCGGGGGAGACCCTAGGATCTTTCTCCAATACCTAAGTCAGTGTATTATCAATGTATGAATAGTTTATGGGAAAAAGCCATTACATGTCTTGACATTCATATGATCTATTTATAACTGGTAATAATTGTAATCTTCGCTTATCATGGCACATGTGTTTCTCAATGTGGTCTCATTTAGGTGATCGTGGGTGATAATTATCTTTTTACTTATATTCACTTATTTGGCTCGATAGATACGATGTGTTATTTTGTCCTCAAGCTTTGCTTGGTTAAGGGAGACTTGACAAGATTCGTTCTTCACTAAGCAAGATGTCTACTTGTCTTGTTCACTAGACTTGGGATAATATCTTTGTTTTGGACTTTGCGTGATTGAAGGAAGTGTATACAAATATTCGTAGGCTTACTACATGATATCACAAGGAAGTGAGGAAGAATGAACCACCTCCCGAGTTCACCTGGAATATAATTAACATTAGAGTAATTCATTATGCATATTATGAATTATGACTTCCTATTACAATCACACATGTTAACATTCTTTTATTTTTATTCAGTACAAAGACTAGAGTAGTGTTGGGAATGCATTTATTGTGTCATGTTGTTTATGGAAAAGCTTGTGCTCTAAAGAAATGATGCGAATATCGTATACGTAAGTTACTAACATTCCAAACTATCCCTTGTTTAGACCATTTATTCACTAATATTACCTAATGTCGTACATATAGCATTCGCAGTGCTTTCCAGATGGTGCATCGACGTTCCATCCTTATGATTACAATGCATCACCAGAAGATGGTGCAGGTTATGGATGGAGGTTCATTTAAAAATGTGCACTACTTTCTATGATGTTAAGAATAAGATGGATGAAATTCTTGGCTGATTGTTGATTTTTTTTGTTATGATGAAGTGTGGATTGAAGTCTTCGAATATTTCCTTTGTTGTTTCCGTTACTTGTTTGTTTTCAAATCATTTTCTTTCAGTTGATTAAATTTATTTCTACTGAATATTATCAATTCATAGTTTCAAACGTTCATGAAGTAATAGTTTAGTTGTTAAAACTTTTGAAGACTATTATTTCCCCAAATTTTGTCTGGGACTAGAGCATGCCGTTGGAAAATGATTGTAAAAAAAGTAGAATTTCGTCAACTTTTGGGCTCCATTTTGAGTTGGTCTCGAACTGAATTAGAGTCAGTGAGCATCATTTTTGGATTCTCCTCTGCGAATACTATAAAATCGACTGTTTAAACTCTCAAAACATATAATGGGTGAATGAGATATGGATGCTCAAAGAGTCACTCTTGGAATGGAAATTTAGGCGGAAATTCATATGCACGTAATAAGTTTTCCCTCATTTTTTACTGTGTAAAACACGTTTGGATCGTGTGAAAGTCTCTAGAAAGCCCAAACCACGTAACAAATATTCTTGAAATCACATGTGGAATATATCAGATTTGATACGCGGTCAATTATGATAAGGAATATGATATATTCTTATCTTTCCGAAATCTATTCAAATATTTGTAAAATATTTGGTGGTTAGAGAATATTTTTTCTGATTACAGGAATAAGATCTTTCGCGTATCTTTCCATAGGGTTTCTTAGACATCTACAAATAGAGCCTTTATGTCAGATAGAAATCTCGCACAATTCTCAAGTTCCTCCCTACTTCTAAACTTGAGTCTTATCCCCTTTCTCTGTCATTGTCAGTGATTTCTCTGTCTTTGTCGATAATAGTCCTTTGGGCTTTGTGTGACTCAGAGGTAATTTTACTGGTTAATATTTCCTTCGATGGTTTTATCCTAGGGAACGATGTCCACGACTGGACTCATTCGTTTCAAGGACAGCGAGTGTACTCGTAACTCCATCAATATGTGATATGTGTAATTGCTTGAAACGTGCTTATCAATTGTATTTTAAGTTTTCCAATCGTATGCATGATAATTAATAAAATTTTAATATTCTTGCTTATATTAAATTGTTCATGTAATTTCGTTATTTAATTTCCACATGTTTTATCAATATACGTTCAACAGTTTTGAAACGAATGAAATTTGGTGAATTTTATTGATTTAATTTACTCGGAAAATTACACGTCAAAATTAATGCCTATGTCGATGAAATCGCATGTCTTATATGTCGTAATATGCAATACATGTCGTATGCGAATTATATGCCTTTGCAAATTATATGTCATATCATATGCCATGCATGCGGCTTATATGCATAGCAAATTATGCCTAGTTTGAAAATGAAAATGATATGCCGCAATATGAAAACATATTGGAATTGAGTGTCTAATCAATGTGCATGCAGCTGTCTATATGTACTAATAGATTGACTAGCATGCTAAAATAGTCACCAAATGTAATTTTTTGAAATTGCATGACTTATGATATTTATTAAAATAAAAGTGTTTAGTTTTGGTACAACAGAACTAAAAATATTCCCTATAATATTTATATGCAATATAAAATGTGTACATACATTTAACAGAATTTTTTATATGTATGCATGCGAATCCGAGACGACTGCACGAGAGGAATGCGATTCATGGAGTTACTCGGTGTGTTTGGGATTCTCAACCAAGAGGTTATGGTATTTATGATTGAAAATTTGCTGTTTCATTGTTACTGCATTTAAAGGTGATGTTGTATGCTACCTACCAATTTGAGACAATCGGAGGCCGAGACCATTGCGTGCAATATTTTAAATTTGAAATAGGCTTAACTATTTTAAATGCTTAATTGCATTCGAGTAAGATATATTTTGAATTTATGAAATTCATTAGATTTGTTTATTTGCAACAAAACCGCAAGTTGTGGATATTGGTTTAAAAATATTCTGCATAATATTTATATGCGATATGAGATATTTGATGTGTACATATATTTAACGAGAATAATTTTGGTTTTTAAGCATTGGTGACTTCGCGAGTACATGGTATGTATGTGACAAGCATGTTGTGTGATTTGGTGTAATGATCATGTTGTGGGTTCTAGAAATGAACCGGTATTGAGAACCTAACCGTCTCTTTGAAAGCTTGTTTTAATATTGGGATGTCGTATATGATTAAGGTAATATGATGTTGCCTAAAATGTAGATTTAACTCAATTCAATCAAACAAATAGAATTGAGCTTTAATGAACAATTTTGCCAAATGATAGTATGGTTTGCTTTTGGTTGTGATTTTTTTTTTAAAAAAAAATTGGGTAATAACTCAAATGTGCCCCCAATAAAATTCCTCCCCTCTCCTTGCCGTTGGTGGGAATTGAACCCATGACCTCATAGTAGTAGCGCTAGACTTCAACCGATAGGCTAACATTCAATTCCCAGCTTTTGGTTGTGATTAAAGTTGTGGTCGTTGACTTTACTAAATTAGTCAACCAAGATTAATATATGGAAGTACAATATCGAAAACGATCAAGTTTTTTTTTATGGATTTATTTTTCTTTATGCAAACTTCGTGCTAATTGATCGCAAAGTAGTATATATTCGATTAATTCAAGACTTGAATTCATGCATTAAGAATGGAGTTATTGAATATCTATTCTAAGTACACTGTGCATTAAGCTATACTTTGGATTGCAAAAATAAAGGTGCCACGTGATATGGATTTCTTGTATGAATTCAAATTTTAAATTATTTATCATTTTGATGATTTGCATGTGATTATGTGGATTTAATCTATCGTGCAAGTTTTAAGAGTCAGAATTGATTCTTGATTTCATGTGTTGGGTTAATGGAAAAATATTATTGATTTTGATCTTAACAAAGTTTGAAAACTTGGGTACTGATTATGTTTATCATAACTTTGTCTTTTTGACCAACGATATTTGTTGATTTCTGAATGAAAAAGTAAGCACCATCGAGGGTCGATAAGTGTGGATTTCAATTAATTGACTATTTGTGATGTTATTGGCAGTTTTGATTGCACAAAAAGGAGCATGTATATATGCTCGGACATTCAACATATTTTGGTTATCGTGTATGACCCAGAAAATATGAACATGATGACATTAGTTTGTAACTATGCCTGGGGTGTTGGTTCATGTGAATCATGGCATAAGCTCTTAAGCATGAGTTGTAGTGACTATGCTGAGAATTCTGATTACTTGTAATCTAAGAATTGTTGGGAAAGACTCTAGAATTTGGTTGAGAAACTTAAGAATCTTCAGATTGGGAATCCCAAGACTTTTGGTCAAATATCTAGTTTCTGATTGGAAAACCTTAAGAACTGTGAGATTGGAAATCCCGAGACATTTGGTCAAATCTCTATATTTTGGTTCGAAAAACATAAGAATTCTAAGATAAGAGAGTCGTAAGACATTTGGTCTAGAAACCCCAAGACACGAGGTTTTAAGGAACTTGACACGTGTGAGGATGTTAAATGAAATCAACCCAATGTGGGGGGAAGATGAAAACCTAAAAAAATCAATGATAATATGAATTTTGATAGGAATAACTCATGATGAAAAGTCTTCATGAGAGACTTAGATACGAGTGGATTGAGTTGGGAATATAAGAACTCGAACTCGAGTTGAGGTGTGAACTCGAACTCAAATTGAGCAATTGACTCGAATTGTTTTGAGCACGAAAGCACTCAAACTAGATTTGAGAAGTCTAGAAGTCCAGTGCATTTGTACTTAAATTTGACTTGAACATGGGTATGATATTTGTGTGGAGTTAGTAAACTCACATTGTACCTATAGAATTGGAAAAATCCGCGTCATAAGGGATATTAGAGAAATCCCTTAATTGGATGGTTAACCGAATCATTGATTACTTGATACTACACTGTTGTGATAGTAATCATGATGGGATGAATGGTTAATTCAGATTGGGAAGTTTAGTCATCTCTAATTCCAAGAATGTTGGACGAATAAGAGAGACTTCGGCAGTAAAATCTACGATAGTGTTATGATTTGAAAGGAAATATCCCTAAAAGAAATTTATGGGTAAGAACCTGGTGTTTGATTCAAATTTGAACAAACAAGACTTTTACAAGTCATTGAGGTGGACAAAATAATGTTGTCAAAAGCGGTAGACGTAAAATTAAGGAAACCACTTACGTAATGCATTAAAGCCATTTGTGGTTATAAGTGGCCATAAAGGCAGATACGTAGAATCCTTTGGTGAATGTGATTCACAATGTAGGATTTCGCTAGATCATTCTTATGTACTTACACCTTATTCACAATGAGGTGGTTGAACAAAATCGCTAGAAATGATCAAAACGATGTGGGGGAGCCTTTACGTTGGCTGGATATCTTTTAAATAAGATACCCCGGGAAGGAAGAAAATAAAACTCCTTAGAGCAATCCTACAAGTTCTTTCGAATGTGGGGATTGACATATTGCGAATGTAGTAAAAGGAATACTTAAAAAGTATCTTTACTAGATATGCACAGTGTTAAAGTGCTATCAATTTCTTGAGATTCACAAGAAATACACGGAAATTAGAAATACATCTTGATGGAAAGTGTATTTTGTGGAAATTTCATATAGAGATCCTGATTTATCTTAAATGGACTTAAGATTTTATAGATGGAATCGTTAAGGATTGAGGATAAACCAACAAAGGAAACGAGATTCCATGAAACGATGTTTGTGGAAAACCTTTATCAATAGAGAGATTGACCTACCACATTAGTGCATATCACTAGAGCACTAGTTGATTTCAATGATTCGTAAGTATATTTGTGTACTTGATGGGTGTTCTCTAAATGCAAGAATGAGTCCAAAGGTGATGGTACTTGCTATCAAGGCTTTGTGAAAGGTAGAAGTAAATCTAATGGACCTAAATGGTAAATTGGAGATTTAGATAGTAAAATCTGAATAGAGCAATATGAAAAGCTCAATGCTCCTAAACAACCCATCATTTTACCAAACTAATTGTTGTTTAGCTAATGATATTGAATCAAGGAGTTCGATGATGGTATATACGCTAAAGGACACAAAAAATGACCATGTCATTTATGTCGTTGTATTGATGATTTTCTCACTGATATGAATATTAATACGATGATTGAGTCTCTGAGAGATGTGTCGTATTCAACGTAATGACTCTAACATTATCAGTTGCCTTTGTAAAGGTGATTTATCTCTTAAGAAGAGTACTCAAGAGTCATTAGTATCTATTAAAGTGTACATCAGACATTGCTTACAATTGAAAGTAAGACGATACACGGGTAATCCATAACGATCACTGGAAACAAGCACTGTGTGAGACTCGTGGATATGGCTCGAATTGTGTAGAGAAATGATTCTATCTTGCTAGATTCATAAAGGAATCTAATTCCCTTGCATTGGACAAAATTGGGAAAAGAATGATTGTCCATGACCTTTAGTGGAGGATATCCTAGGATGACCAAAGCATGTAAATTCCTATTGGTGTACCGTAAAGCTATATCGATGGTGGTGCATCTCGACATAGACACTGTACAATTAGACAACTACTCTTTACGAGAATTATCAATGTTGACTACGTAAGGTTAATGTGATAAGGGTTGTGATTCTTTGACGAAAGGAATGAACCAATTTCTTGACGAAGAAATTGAATTGAGAGTCAGTTGAGAACTCATTGAAAGGAATAGGACTAAGTCCAATAAATGATGGGTTACGTACGTGGATACCCAACCTATATAATTGGAGATCCCAAGATCTAGGTTCAAAGGGACAACTAAACTTCAAAGACCCATCGTGATCACTGTGGGGGGTTTATACCTCCTGTCTTATTCCTATGATGAAGAAACAATGAAGTGAAGGAAGGTTAAGCATTAAATCGCTTTTAATGATTCACGACATCGAGTGTATGATACTTGAAAGAGCGCATAGTTTACATGACTGCTCTTATGCTAAGAATCACCTATGTAAGCGAGAAGTGTGGCCGCTTCAGAAGGGAATTGTTGGGACGCGATTCTTTAGAAACCTTACAGAACTAGGGGTGTGTCATGGCTAGATTAATGGAAACCACCGAGGAAAGCACAAAGGCTAGGAAAAATGTCTGTGGGAAGTGCATTGTCGTTCACACAAACGGTTGGGGAAGTTCAAGGACATCGCGTCTACTTTCTAACCAGTGGGCTAAGTGTACTCTCTCAAGGGAAAATTCAAAGGGTGACACTAATGGGGTTGATTTTACCATATATTTTGGGTTGATTATTGAGTTGAATGGTTGATTAAATGCTTGGATATTTATGTTATTTGTAATGTTCTTGCAGTTTGAAGATTTAGATGCTAAATTGGCAAGTTGTTGCAATTTATGGTCGTTTGTGCTTGGAGATGGAAGAGGAAATAATAATGGAGATATTTGGTGCTGAATTATGGCAATTACAAATGTAGTTGGAGAAGAATTAGATTGATTTGAAGACTCCTAATTGCTAGGACAGAATATTGTGATTATCTTTTAGAGTTCTAATTAGATAAGGAAAGACATATTTTATTCCTTATCTATCTTTTGGTTGTAGTAATATTTTGCAGACTTTATTTTTTACACATAGAGACGTATGGCCAAAGACAGTGACAGAATTACGTACGCACAGCCCATTTGCGCAGATAGTATTTTGCGATTTGGGTTTTCCAGTATTTTATTCAGACAATTTTCATCATTTATTTTTATGCTTTTGATTGTTAATTTAATTATGTATTCTAGCTAAATTCTTCCTTTCCGGTAGAGATCAAGGAAGTACTGGCGTCGATTCTCGTGAGATCTAATTAGTTCTTATACTTTGATTGCATACTTGCATCTACTGTTCTTGATTATAATGATTATAATTGCTTTCATGTTATTGAGTAGTGGCCAATATTTGATAGCATGTTAGTTAATTTAATGCCAATTGAACCAATCATCCGTAATTGTGGTTTCAGTTCAATCAGTGGTAGGGAACAACAGTCTTAATTTAACAATCCGGCGTCCGAGTTTGTTGGTTATGAATTGGGTCTTTCTCATTCTTAATGCTGCTAGCATATTAAATCTATAGAGCGTCTCTTAGGTTATATGTTAGTTAGAGAAATAGTTTGTGAGGCGTCCTCCTAATTATCGACAAGGTAAGGAAAGATTGGTTGCTTGCAACTATAACCAATTTGTGTGCATGCATTTAAAGTCATCTTTGCATCAAGGATCGAGATAGAAAGCCAGTATAGAATTGATCAAAACCAGAATCTTCTCATCATAGTTGAATTGTTTTGCAATCTGTAACAATTTCTCATTCTTATTTTTACTCGATTTTTAGTTTCTCTTATTCACGACCCTCATCTGGTTCTTTTGGTTACAAATTTGCAGATTAAGGATTAAAGAAAAGGTCTCGCCAATCTCTTGGGAAACAAACCTGCTCGCAGCTATACTGGTCGGTATGCCCATACCGACCACAGAATCCTGAACTGAAAATTCAGCTTAGAGCTTGATTTATTTTTGGTGTAAAACGACACACCAAATTTTGGTGCCGCTACCGGGGATTGGTTTTAAGCAGTATTTTTTCTTTTAATTCTTTAGTTTATTTTCACTTTTTCTTGGTTTATGCCTCGTTCTTCTCGTACAGGAGAATTGATCTTCACTCCAGAGATTGAGAAACTTGCACGAAGTCTAACGAAGCAGACAAAAGCCTTGAAAGGATCTTCCTCGTCTGAGTCAACCGCCACCGAAATCCATTTCAACATGGCTGACGAACAAAGACGTGAAGAGGAACCACCAGCCCAGCGTATAAGAGACATGGGACGTTACAAACACAATCGTCTTTTGTGCATTGTCCTTCCCAACATCAATCGCAACTCCGAAATTAAACCAGGTTTCATACAAGTATTACCTAAATTTGGTTATATACCAGGTGAGAGTGCTCATAACCACCTTGATGAATTTGACCTCGTCTGTGCAACTCTTCGACCACAAGGTTTTTTAGAAGATCATATTAAACTACTCACCTTTACACACACATTGCAGGGAAAAGCCCGTGAATGGCTTTTTGAACTCCCACCCGGTTCAATTCGAACCTGGGAGGATTTGGAGGAGAAATTTTTACAAAAGTTTTTTCCCGAGTCTAGAGCAGCTAATTTGAGATCTGCAATAAGTGGTATTAGACAAAAGAAGGGAGAGAGTCTTGCGAGTTATTGGGATAGATTTAATCAATTGTGTCGCAAGTGTCCTAACCATGGTTTTACTGAGTATCAGCTTATCACTAATTACTTTTGTGGTGGTATGTGTTCTATTGACAGGAAGATTTTTGATGCAGCTTGTGGAGGAAATGTGCTGAACAAAACCATGGATGAAGCAAAAGAGATCATCCTTGATATGGTCACTCATGAGTATGATGAAGATGATGATAGATCTAGACCATTCAAGGTAGCCGGAAACTCATATTTGGATGAGAAGCTAGATGCTCTCACTTCAATTGTAAAAGATCTAGCCATAAAGAGTGCCGGAGGAGCCAAGTGCGAAATTTGCTCACACATGGGACACTACACTGATGCTTGCCCTACTCTTCAAGATCCTCAGACTGAACAAGCTTTCTTTGGATTTGAAGATATCCTACAAAGGCCGAGACGGAACGACCCATTTTCAGATACATACAATCCAGGATGGAGGAATCATCCAAACTTCAGATGGAATCAAAAGGCCCCAGGAACTTATGCTCCAAATCAAGCACAAGTTGGTCGTGATGCAAATCTAGCACCGGATGATCAGAGAATCACTATGAATGAAGTCCTTAAAACTATGGCCCAAAGCAGCGAAGTGGTGCAAAATTTAGCCAAAAATATGAATGATTTTCAACATGAGACAAGGGCTGCTATAGGGAATGTCGAGCAACAAGTGACTCAACTGGCTGCGGAGGTAAACAAGCTGAAGTTCAACGCTGGAAGGTTACCCTCCCAGACTGAATTGAATCCCAGAGAGAATGTAAGTGCTATTACCTTAAGTAATGGGAAGATATTGGATGATTCCGAGCCTAAGGAAGTTGATGAGGAGAAAGGAAATCATGAAGAAGCCAAGGAGAGTAAAAAGGAGTCCTCAAAGGTAAACCCTGAACCTATGACATCTATTTTTAACCCAAAGGTCGCTTCACCTTTCCCATCCAGATTAGCTCATAACAAGAAGGAAGATGATGAGAAGGAGATCTTGGAGGTTTTCAAGAAGGTAGAAATAAATTTGCCCTTGATTGAAGCTGTTAAGCAAGTTCCCAGGTACGCAAAATTTCTTAAAGAACTTTGTTCGAAGAAGATGAAGTATGGGAAAGATGCAAAAATTAGGGTGGGGGGAAATGTTTCTGCTGTCATTCAACGTAAGTTGCCACAAAAATGTAAGGACCCGGGAATGTTTTCTATTCCATGCATAATTGGGACAAAAACTGTTGAAAAAGCCATGTTAGATCTAGGTGCATCAATTAATGTCATGCCTCTATCTGTGTATAATGACTTGCAATTAGGACCATTGAAGGAAACTCGTGTTATAATCCAATTAGCAAATAGGTCTAATGCATACCCAGAGGGAATAATAGAGGATGTACTAGTAAAAGTAAATGATATGATATTTCCAGTGGATTTCTACATTGTTGATATGGATGATTCATTCTCTACTAATAAGTCCCTAATTCTTCTAGGAAGACCATTCATGAATACAATTCATGAAGACAACGAAAACCAAGATTGATGTTGATAAGGGAACACTTAGTCTTGAGTTTGATGGAGATGTAGTTTCTTTCAATATTTTTGATGCCATGAGACATGTAGATGATCCTGAATCTATGTTTACCCTTGATGTGATTGACCCATTGGTTGATATTTTATAGAAAGGTACTCCAGGGATGACAAGTTGGAACTTGTACTCTTCAATGGATGGGCCGATAAGGATATGATGGATGTCTTGGATGAAAACTGTAGTGAAATCATCATGCAGCTTTACTCCACCAAAGAAATCAGCTCCCAGCCACTTTCGGTAGGTATGCCCATACCGCCCGTTTTCTGCTCAGAAGCTCAGAAAATCAGCTCCCAGCCACTTTCGGATGGTATGCCCATACCGCCCGTTTTCTGCTCAGAAATTCAGAAATACAGCTCCCAGCCACTTTCGGGTGGTATGCCTATACCACCCACATCTATACCAGAAGTGCACCATATCTCACAGCCTACATCAGTCGGGATGATCATTCCACCTATCCCTGAACGCACTCTTCCTTCGATTGAGAAAGCATCCAAGCTGGAGCTGAATACCTTACCTGAACATCTCAAATATGCATTCTTAGGGGAGAATCAACCCATACATGTCATGTATCCCGAGGGAATGAAGCTCTCCAAGGTCAAGGGAATGACACTTTCATTGGCTCTATACGGCTGTTCTGAGCAAGCCAACTGAGTCTATCCTAAGACGATAAATAAGGGCGCTGCTTGGGAGGCAACCCAAGATTTTTATTTTTATTTTCATTCTCTTCCTTATTTATCTTTAAAAAATATATAAATATTATTCATCCATTTAACTTTGATTTGTTTGGACTTGCAGGGTTCCAAGAGGATCTCCAAAAGGTGAAGGAGGATTTTGAAAGCAAACCAAATATGAACCGAGCCATTCTACTTTCAGCCCAAAGTTGTCAGGATGCCCAATGCGAACCAGGATGTACTGGTTGACCTCAAGGCTAATTAGCCGCCCAGGGAGCATTTTCCATTTTTTTCATTATTTGTTGAATTTTAGTACATTTGTAGAGTACATTTGTAGAGGTAACATCATATTTTAGTACATTTGTAGAGGTAACATCATATTTTCTACATCATTTGCATATGTTACCTCCCTCTTACACAATGAGGACATTGTGTCGTTTAAGTGTGGGGTGGGGGTGTAATATCATTAGTTTGTTTTTCATAAAAAGTTTTTTTCTTTCATGAAAAAAAAATTCAAAAAATTATGAGAAAAAATACAAAAAGATTTTCATTTTTTCCCATCCTTTGAGTCAAAAAAACAGCAGCCTTGAATTGGAAATTTGAATGGTTAGAGTTAAAATTTGGTTTGTGGTAAGATTGAATGTTGTTTTCCTTTGTGAAGGAAATCATGGATTCCTTATATGCATTTTAGGATGATGAATGTGCAATAAGTCATTTTGCCCTAAAACTAGATATATTGTGAGGATTTAAGCCTTAAAAGAGCAAAAGCCAGGAAAAAAATATAGGCATATTAAAAAAATGATGATATTAAGTAGCTCTTTATCTCTTTGTTGAGTGATCATATTTTGATATTCATTGCTTGGTTTGTGCCATGATTTCGAGACTGTTTTTGATACTTGAGTATGAAAATGTTAGAGGCACTTGGGAATGAGCCCTACTTAGCTTCTACTATATACTTCCTTCCTTACATTGATCCCCTAGTTTGCCCAATTGAAGCCAGAAAACTCTTTCTTTGGTATTTAGTCACTAAATATTTAGCCAAGAGCCTAAGCCTTTTCTTAACCCTCTGAGAATATGTTAGTGATTTATCATTGCTTGTGATGTGGATTAGAATTGTATGGTGGGTTAGATATAGTTGAGATTTTGTGCTAATACATGTAGAGCATAGAGTATTTTGGACTTATATTCATTTGGAAGGTGCATGTATAGTTTTTGCATGATATTATTGATCTTGTATGCTCAGAAAATGCTTGTAAGTGCTGCTGTCCAGAAAAAAAAGAGTTGAAAAAAAAAGAAAAAAAATCAGTTCTGAAAAAAAAATCAGTTCTGGAAAAAAAAAGAGAATAAAAAAATCTGGTCAGTAGCATATTGGGCTGAAAATGTGTTTTAATGTTGCATATTCATTCGAAGTATGAACATAAAGGAGTATGAGGTGATAATGGATTCCTTGCATATTCTCATATTTTTAGCCTCGTATTCCCTTTATCCTATCTCTCTGACCCTAGCCCCGTTACAACCTTGATAAAGACCTCATTGATTTGTACTCAAGTGTTCAATTACTACGGTGGAGATAGTGGTATATACAAACCTGTTGTGATGAGTATTGAATATGATTTGTGTGAATGACCTGATTATGATTTTGAGAGATATTGAGTGATCTTGGTGAGACTGGATTTTATTGCATGTTTTTGACTAGAATGTGAGGATGATGTTATTTTATAAGCAAAGGGGAATGGTTTGTGGTATGATGGCTGATTGTGTTTTGACTCTACTATGACGGTTTTTGATTTGAGGGCTGCTGTAGTGTTTTAATTTGAGTCTCACGTTTACATTTATGTTTTGCATTTGCATATGCTCGAGGGCTAGCATTATCTAAGTGTGGGGTGTTTTGATGGGGTTGATTTCACCATATATTTTGGGTTGATTATTGAGTTGAATGGTTGATTAAATGCTTGGATATTTATGTTATTTGTAATGTTCTTGTAGTTTGAAGATTTAGATGCTAAATTGGCAAGTTGTTGCAATTTATGGTCGTTTGTGCTTGGAGATGGAAGAATAAATAATAATGGAGATATTTGGTGCTGAATTATGGCAATTAAAAATGTAGTTGGAGAAGAATTAGATAGATTTGAAGACTCCTAATTGTTAGAAGAGAATATTATGATTATCTTTTAGAGTTCTAATTAGACAAGGAAAGACATATTTTATTCCTTATCTATCTTTTGGTTGTAGTAATATTTTGGAGACTTTATTTTTTACACATAGAGACATATAGCCAAAGACAGTGACAGAATTACGTACGCACAGCCCATTTGCGCAGACAGTATTTTGCGATTTGGGTTTTCCAGTATTTTATTCAGACAATTTTCATCATTTATTTTTATGTTTTTGATTGTTAATTTAATTATGTATTCTAGCTAAATTCTTCCTTTCCGGTAGATATCAAGGAAGTACTGGCGTCGATTCTCGTGAGATCTAATTAGTTCTTATACTTTGATTGCATACTTGCATCTGTTGTTCTTGATTATAATGATTATAATTGCTTTCATGTTATTGAGTAGTGGCCAATATTTGATAGCATGTTAGTTAATTTAATGCCAATTGAACCAATCATCCGTAATTGTGGTTTCAGTTCAATCAGTGGTAGGGAACAACAGTCTTAATTTAATAATCCGGCATCCGAGTTTGTTGGTTGTGAATTGGGCCTTTCTCATTCTTAATGCTGCTAGCATATTAAATCTATAGAGCGTCTCTTAGGTTATATGTTAGTTAGAGAAATAGTTGGTGAGGCGTTGATGTGTCCATTTTAGGCGCATTATTTAGTAGTATTTAGGATCACTTTTGTGCTCTTTTATTATCGAGAGCTTGTGTTTTACCTTGAAATTTACTTAGGAGAGGTAAAAGCAACTTTGTACTCTTTTACCTCTTTTAAGTGGATTTTGTGTGACAAGGGAAGAACACGGAACCAACGAAGACCGGGAGACATTGAAGACTATACTTTCGAAGACTTTTGGATACTCACTTCGAAGACATGAAGACCGGAGGCTGTTGAAGACCATTTTTGGAGCCGTTGAAGACTTGAAGATCGAGAGGGATGGCTATGAAGAAGACAAAGAAACAATGCAGAATTCTGGCTCCCGTCGCGACACCGTCGCGACACCATCGCGAGTCGGGGCACCGTCGCGAGTCGCGACGAACCCCGTCGCGAGTCGCGACGGTCGGGCAGCCAGAAATCAACTTTATCTTCTTCTGACTATAAATACTACTTTTTTCCCTCTTCTTCTCCAAGCTTTCCAGCGCGCCTTTCTCTGGTTTTGGGCGCCATTCTTAGGTTTTTCTTCTTCTTTCTTTTCTTAGCTTTCTCTTAGTTTGATTATGTCTTTTCTTGTTGTTCTAGAGTAGTTCTTGTTCTTGGGAGCAAAGGATTGAAGCTTCCACTATCTATGTAGCAAGAACTCATTTATATCTATCTATTTGGTGTTTTTGCTATTGTGCAATTATTGTGCTTTGAATGTTAATTGTTGATTGCATTGATGTTGTTGAGAGCTTGATGATATGAAATGCTTGGATTAATTGCTAGCTAGGGTTTGGGGGATTTGGGTTAATTTCCCCCCTGTTCTTGTTAGCAATGTGAGAGTATGAATTAGAGCTTTCGATTGTGTTAGTGTGTTGACAATGTGCTAGGCGAATGTGATTGATGTCGAACTCTTCGTCACGTTCGTTTGTGTAGCAAACGAGAGAGTCATATGCTCGCGGATGAATGTGCGTTGCACGTTCATCCAATCTCGTGTAATTGCATGAATTGGTTCAATGCCTAGTCACGGTGTAGTGGTCATAGGCATTGCCAAGCTTGTTGGTCCTTCGTGCTAAATGCCACCAATGTCGCCTTGAGTCGTGGTCGCGACTCGGGAGCCATTGGTGAGGTTTGACGAGAGATGTCGAACTCACTCTCGCAAACTACGAACTAAGAAGGATAGGAGTTCAGTCTCCACGACAAGTAGTTGAAGTATTGAATAGGTGATTTAAACTCATTCCTGAAGCATTTGTTGTTTGGCGTTTATGTACTCTTGACGGTGTGTTTCACTGCATGTGTGCCATGAGTGGTTTGAGCATAGGGAGTGCTTGTGTGGTTGAATTGCTTAGGTGTAGGAACGTGACGACTTCTGTAGCACCTTTGCATGAAGATCTACGAGCATGAACTTAGAACTCCTTGTGGTGTTTGTGTTGTGGTACTTGCTAGATGGGGTGTGTGAGCGTTGGGTCATGAATGCTATATGATGGAATGTGTGAATGATTCGATGAACTACATTAGATGTGGAAGTGGATATCCGTTGCCCCCAAGGCATTTTATCTTTGTAGTTTAAAACCCTTTTTCTTAGTTTCGTTTGATGATTAGCATAGTCACTTGACGTTGCTAGTTATCTCGTCATTTTATCTTTGTTAACTTAGGAACCAACCAACCAACCAACCCCCCCCCCTTTACTCGCTTTTAAGTGTGTGTATATATATTTACTCCTAGCCTAGTATATCAACCATTTGTGTGCTTAGACGCTTAGGAAGATTCCTCTTCTCATTGGACGACCCCGATTTGCCACTATCTACCTAGTTGTAGAAAGTAAGCACTGAGGGCTTATAAATTATCTTTTGGCGCGCGGGCGCGACGACCGCCCGCGCCTGTCAAAATGGCGCCGTTGCCGGGGAAGAGGCGTTTATTCTTAAGTATTTAGGTGTATTTGGTTGTGTATTAGCTAGTTGTTTTTATTTTCCACTACTTGGTGGTTGTTTTTGTTCGGAGTAGGTATTGCTTGAGTTCTTGGTGATTTATTTTATCGAGAATCCTTGCACTATGATTCCGAACTTTTGAAAAAAAAAAAAAAAAAATTTAATGGAGTGTCTCACCTTGAGGGAACTCATGATGAGAAGAGAGGCTCAACAAGCAAGGTTTTGTAGGATGTGTCATTCCGACCATCCTACCGAATCTTGCCCTTTGTTGTGGGAACAGCACGATGACCGAGAAAGAACCCTTGGTTTCCAAAACCATGGGTACTATGAAGAGTGCTATCAAGAGGTAGGAGATATTGGTTTTCAAGGGCAAGAAGCTCATGAATGCTATCCATACCACGACTCTTACAATCCGGAATGGAGTGGTAGTCCGGATTTGTGGTATGAGAATGAGCCGAAAAACCAATATTACGAGCAACCTAGTTGGCCATCACCACCCTATACCATACCCCAAAACCAAGCCCAACAAGGAAGTTCAAGTTTGACACGTGAGGATGTCTTAAATACCATAGCAAACTTGAACTCCTTCACTAGTGAGGAGCCGGATACCCAGCTTTCCTCTAGTGTTGAGGCCATTGAGGGGCATGTGAGGAACATATTAGAGGTATTGGCCCGCATGGAAGCTCGTGATTCCGAAAACACACCATCCCAATTTGAACTCGATGACTCGGTGAGTGAGGTCACCAATAGACATGATTTTGAGTTTGAAAGGGATGAGGAGTTGGTTGTAGAGGATAGAAAAATGGAGGAAGAGGTGATAGTGCTACATTATCCATTAGCATTGTCACCCCTTCTCCCACCTAGTGAACCAACTCTTCCATTTTCGGAAGTTTTGAGGGAAACGAGAGAGGAGCCAAAAGATTATCCTAAGCTCCCTAACCACTTAATTCCCTTTGAACCATCTCTACCTCCACAAGACTTTCCTCTTGGAAGTTTTGTGCCCCCACCTCTCTTGTTTTGGATGCTCATGGTGAAGAGCTTCAAGCCTTCACCATACGGATAACATTAGGGTCGTGCCGACGACCTTAAAAATACGGAGCTTCGTCGTGCCGACGACGTTAAATAAATTCGGCATTTCTTTTAGTTTTTGTTTCTTAGTTTGTGTTTCTTAGTTTGTTTTTGTTGTTGTTTTGTTTTGTTCTTTCTATGGCATGTTTTTTCTATGATGTTGTAGCAACATGAAGTGCATTGCAATGAAGGAGATGAAGGAACGAGATCAATGAACGAGGGAAGCAAGCTTGGACAGTTGGTAAGAAAACGAAAAAATTTTAAGCCTGGGATACCCTGCCGTCACGAGTCGCGATGGGCTTCGTCGCGAGTCGCGACGAACAGGGGAGCAAAATCCACTCCCGGCGCCAACTTTCCGCGAGTCGCCCTGACGTCGCGAGGCTCGTCGCGAGTCGCGACACCCTTCGTCGCGAGTCGCGACGAGCTCAGAAAATTTGGAACTCTCGGACTCACCTTTCCGCGAGTCGCGATGACTTCGCGAGGCTCGTCGCGAGTCGCTACCTACTTCGTCGCGAGTCGCGATGAGCTCAGACAATTTTAAGCTTCCGGACTCCACTTTCCGCGAGTCGCCCTGACGTCGCGAGGCCCGTCGCGAGTCGCGACCAACCACGTCGCGAGTCGCGACGAGCTCAGAACATTTTGAGCTCCCGGGCTGTACTTTCCGCGCGTCGCGATGACGTCGCGAGGCTCGTCGCGAGTCGCGATAAACTTCGTCGCGAGTCGCGACGTGCTCAGTAACTTTCGAAAATTTTTTGAGCCCGGATTTCAAGTTTCCAAGCTTCCAAGTTTCCAAATGATTTTAAACATTGCATGATCTTTCCTTCTTTTCCACCCAACACTCCCAAGAACATCACATACCTCTCATTTCTTCCACCATCCTACATTTATTGACATATGAACATTCTTGCATCTTTATAGTACATTTGTTGATTGTAGTATGCCGACTACATCATTGTGACCGTAAGTTCTTATCCTATAATGATGCTTGTATACATGTCAATATATGTTGGATATTTTTCATGCATAATCTTATAGTGGTAATTGAGGGTTGATTGGTTGTTCTTTGACAATACTATGGTTATTAACTCTTGATGCTAAACCTAGTATTACATATCCTTATGTACTTGTGAGTTTAATATGTTCTTCGTGGTGTAGTCTTGATCAAACGGCGCCATGGAGAAAATGTTTTTCTCGAGGGATGAGTTCTTCTACGGCATTTTTGCTCACCCTTCCGGTTCCGAAACCCATCTCGGGACCATCCAAGTACTTGGATATCGCCATATCACCGGCGAATTGCGGAGACACGGGTGTCACTCTAACTCCCTTCCCTTGATTTTTATTCTTCTTGCCTTACGTGTTTACATTGAGGGCAATGTAATGTTTTAAGTGTGGGGAGGGGTTAGAGGATTCAATGCATGCTAGATTGTTTTGGAATGCTTTTTGCTACTTTTCATTGGAAAAACATGAGAAAAAGAAAAAAAATAGAAAAAAAAAAAAAAAAAAGAAAACGAAAACCCGCTAAGTTGAAAACCCGAGAGGGCAACTTAGGCAACATTGGGGGCCCGGATAGGTCGAAAACCCTTAAAGGGCGGCCTAGGCAAAAATGAGAGGCTTAAATGTGCGGAAAAAGGTGAGATGTGAGCTAAAGAAACAGGATGTGTGGCTAGGATGAAAACTCGAAAGAGCTCCTAGGCAAAATGAGAGAAATTGAGAGAAATTGAAAAATGCTATGATTTCACTCACTTGCCGGCGTTGGAGTCATAAGGTTGCGGTTGTCACACGGATGGATCGGGTAGCTCATTATCTATAGACCTCTTGGGATTGGGTAGCTTAGTGGGTTAGGAAACGGAGTATGGTTATGAAATTCTTGATCTCTTTCTACTTCGTTTTTGGTTGATATATTGGCATTAGGTGAAGCATGTTTTTAAAACTTCCTCTATGGTTTTAGCTTCATTTTGTGTCATTGGATTCTGGGAATATCAATTCTGGGCTGTGAAATATTTTTATGGGTAGTGAATTGATCTGTGGTAGGTTTGGTTAGATCTAGGATTGGGGATGTGTGTGTGCAAAATTCTCATGTGAGCTTTTATTTTGGGATTTTTGAGATTGAGAGTTTTGGTGAGGCTTTGATAGGGGGATTAGTTTAGGTTTTGGGATATATCATTTACTCCGCATGCTTGAATCTTTTCTTACTCGAGGGCGAGTAAGGTTTAAGTGTGGGGAGGTTTGATAGGTCCATTTTGTGTGGTTATTTTGGGGGTTTTAGGATGTGGATATGCCATTTCCTCCGTATGCTTAAATCTTTTCTTACTCGAGGACGAGTAAGGTTTAAGTGTGGGGAGGTTTGATGTGTCCATTTTAGGCGCATTATTTAGTAGTATTTAGGATCACTTTTGTGCTCTTTTATTATCGAGAGCTTGTGTTTTACCTTGAAATTTACTTAGGAGAGGTAAAAGCAACTTTGTACTCTTTTACCTCTTTTAAGTGGATTTTGTGTGACAAGGGAAGAACACGGAACCAACGAAGACCGGGAGACATTGAAGACTATACTTTCGAAGACTTTTGGATACTCACTTCGAAGACATGAAGACCGGAGGCCGTTGAAGACCATTTTTGGAGCCGTTGAAGACTTGAAGATCGAGAGGGATGGCTATGAAGAAGACAAAGAAACAATGCAGAATTCTGGCTCCCGTCGCGACACCGTCGCGACACCATCGCGAGTCGGGGCACCGTCGCGAGTCGCGACGAACCCCGTCGCGAGTCGCGACGGTCGGGCAGCCAGAAATCAACTTTATCTTCTTCTGACTATAAATACTACTTTTTTCCCTCTTCTTCTCCAAGCTTTCCAGCGCGCCTTTCTCTGGTTTTGGGCGCCATTCTTAGGTTTTTCTTCTTCTTTCTTTTCTTAGCTTTCTCTTAGTTTGATTATGTCTTTTCTTGTTGTTCTAGAGTAGTTCTTGTTCTTGGGAGCAAAGGATTGAAGCTTCCACTATCTATGTAGCAAGAACTCATTTATATCTATCTATTTGGTGTTTTTGCTATTGTGCAATTATTGTGCTTTGAATGTTAATTGTTGATTGCATTGATGTTGTTGAGAGCTTGATGATATGAAATGCTTGGATTAATTGCTAGCTAGGGTTTGGGGGATTTGGGTTAATTTCCCCCCTGTTCTTGTTAGCAATGTGAGAGTATGAATTAGAGCTTTCGATTGTGTTAGTGTGTTGACAATGTGCTAGGCGAATGTGATTGATGTCGAACTCTTCGTCACGTTCGTTTGTGTAGCAAACGAGAGAGTCATATGCTCGTGGATGAATGTGCGTTGCACGTTCATCCAATCTCGTGTAATTGCATGAATTGGTTCAATGCCTAGTCACGGTGTAGTGGTCATAGGCATTGCCAAGCTTGTTGGTCCTTCGTGCTAAATGCCACCAATGTCGCCTTGAGTCGTGGTCGCGACTCGGGAGCCATTGGTGAGGTTTGACGAGAGATGTCGAACTCACTCTCGCAAACTACGAACTAAGAAGGATAGGAGTTCAGTCTCCACGACAAGTAGTTGAAGTATTGAATAGGTGATTTAAACTCATTCCTGAAGCATTTGTTGTTTGGCGTTTATGTACTCTTGACGGTGTGTTTCACTGCATGTGTGCCATGAGTGGTTTGAGCATAGGGAGTGCTTGTGTGGTTGAATTGCTTAGGTGTAGGAACGTGACGACTTCTGTAGCACCTTTGCATGAAGATCTACGAGCATGAACTTAGAACTCCTTGTGGTGTTTGTGTTGTGGTACTTGCTAGATGGGGTGTGTGAGCGTTGGGTCATGAATGCTATATGATGGAATGTGTGAATGATTCGATGAACTACATTAGATGTGGAAGTGGATATCCGTTGCCCCCAAGGCATTTTATCTTTGTAGTTTAAAACCCTTTTTCTTAGTTTCATTTGATGATTAGCATAGTCACTTGACGTTGCTAGTTATCTCGTCATTTTATCTTTGTTAACTTAGGAACCAACCAACCCCCCCCCCCTTTACTCGCTTTTAAGTGTGTGTATATATATTTACTCCTAGCCTAGTATATCAACCATTTGTGTGCTTAGACGCTTAGGAAGATTCCTCTTCTCATTGGACGACCCCGATTTGCCACTATCTACCTAGTTGTAGAAAGTAAGCACTGAGGGCTTATAAATTATCTTTTGGCGCGCGGGCGCGACGACCGCCCGCGCCTGTCAGGCGTCCTCCTGATTATCGACAAGGTAAGGAAATATTGGTTGCTTGCAACTATAACCAATTTCTGTGCATGCATTTAAAGTCATCTTTGCATCAAGGATCGAGATCGAACGTCAGTATGGAATTGATCAAAACCAAAATCTTCTCATCATAGTTGAATTGTTTTGCAATCTGTAACAATTTCTCATTCTTGTTTTTACTCGATTTTTAGTTTCTCTTATTCACGACCCTCATCTGATTCTTTTGGTTACAAATTCGCAGATTAAGGATTAAAGAAAAGGTCTTGCCAATCTCTTGGGAAACGAACCTGCTCACAGCTATACTGGTCGGTATGCCCATACCGATTACAGAATCCTGAACTAAAAATTCAGCTTAGAGCTTGATTTATTTTTGGTGTAAAACGACACACCAGACACCTACTTATCCTATGCAGCATCTATGCCGTCGAAATGAATCTATCACATAGTCAAACTCCGTGTCTGGCGTGATAGTTCTGATTCCACATCAATATCTATTCATGTGGGGGATTGTTGGAAAATGATTTTAAAACAAGTTGAATTTCGTCAACTTTTGGGCTTCATTTTGAGTTGATCTCGAACTGAATTAGAGTCAGTGAGCATCGTTTTTGGGTTCTCCTCTGCGAGTACTATAAAATCGACTGTTTAAACTCTCAAAACGGATAAAGGGTGAATGGGATATGGATGCTCAAAGAGTCACTTTTGGAATGGAAACTTAGGCGGAAATTCATATGCACGTAATAAGCTTTCTCTAATTTTTGACCGTCTAAAACACGTTTGGATCGTGTGGAAGTCTCTAGAAAGTCCAAACCGCGTAACAAAGATTCTTGGAATCACGAGTGGAATATATCAGATTTGATACGCGGTTAATCATGATAAGGAATATGAGATATTTTTATCTTTCCATAATCTATTCAAATATTTGTAAAATATTTGGTGGTTAGAGAATATTTTCTCTGATTACGGGAATCAGATCTTCCGCGTATCTTTCCATAGGGTTTCCACGTATCTTTCCATAGGGTTTCTTAGACATCTACAAATAGAGCCTCTATATCAGATGGAAATCTCGCACAATTCTCAAGTTTCTCCCTACTTCTAAACTTGAGTCTTATCCCCTTTCTCTGTCATTGTCAGTGATTTCTCTGTCTTTGTCGGTGATAGTCCTTCGGGCTTTGTGTGACTCCGAGGTAATTTTACTGGTTAAAATTACCTTCGATTGTTTTATCCTAGGGAACGATGTCCACGACGGGACTCATTCGTTTCAAGGACAGCGAGTGTACTCATGATTCCATCAATATGTGATATGAGTGATTGGTTGAAACGTGCTTATCAATTGTATTTTAAGCTTTCCAAACGTACGCATGAATAATTAATAAAATTTTATTATTCTTGCTTATATTTAATTACTCATATAATTTCGTTATTTAATTTTCACATATTTTATCAATATACGTTCAACACAGGCAAACTCATATAAAGCATTCCAAACTCCTTACAAAACTAGTACCGGTTGCAGGAACCGGTGTTGTAAATTCACCTTTTAACTAAGCACTGGATGTTCAAACATAATAACCGGTGCTGGGATATTAGCACAACTATAAAAATGACCGGGTGTACAAACAAAGAACCGGTGTACAAAACTTGCACATGTAACAGTCATTGAACTAGCGTACATTACTAACACATGGGGCATTCAGAACCGATGCAAGTATAATTACCTGGTACATATCCGCAGAGGCGGAACCACCTATAGGCGGGGGCAGGCGCGCGCCTGCCCTGAGCTCCGTCGGCCAGGCGGGAGCTACTGTTCCCGGCCGACGGAGCGGTGGTTTCCGCCTACGGCGGCGTAGGCGCGCCGCCCGTCCGCCGGAGAAGAAGAAGCTGCTGCTTCCTTTTTTTTTCCAAATCACGACGTCAAACGAAGTCGTTTGATTAAATGTTTTTTTTTAATTTTACAGATATATGGGTGAGTTAAAAAAAAAAACAAAGGCCAAACGGCCCATTCCCAACGCCCAAACCCAAAGGGCAAAGGCCAAAGCCAAAGTCCCAATTTTCCCAAACCCAATCCCACTCTCCCGCCTTCAGCTCCCTCTCTCTCCCAGGCTTCCAGCCAGTCCGTCTCCCTCTCGGCTCCTCTCAGTTCGCCGCCGCCGCCGCGCCTCCGCCGCCGCCGCCAGTCGTCCGCCACCCGCCGCCGCCGTCCGCCACCACTGGCAGTGCACCGGCCACCCACACCGCCATTTAGGTATTTTAAAAATTCAAATTTCAATTTCAATTTAATTCAAACTCTTGAACTAAAATTGAAAGATTCAAAACATGAATTTAATTGTTTCTAGTTCAATTCCTTTTCAATTTTGATTTTAGTTATGCAATATTATTTTTATTCAATTCATTTTAATTTTCGTTTGAATTGTGATTTGTGAGATTTTGAAGAATTTGTGAATTGTGATTGTGAGGTTATTTAAATTCATTGTAATTTTTGTTTGAATTGTGATTTGTGAGGTTATTTAAATTCATTGTGAATTTGTGATTGTGAGATTTTCGTTTTTATTCAATTCATTGTGATTTTCATTTGAATTGTGATTTGTGGAATTTTGTGAATTAATAATTTAGGGTTTATCATGTATTCATGTTGATTTGATTTATTAATAATTTAGGCTTTATCATGTATTCATGTTGTAATATTCATATACTCTTGTAGATTTTATAATGAGTTAAATTTGGTGTTCAATAGGTTATGAAGAATTTAGTGCAACGGAGTATAGGATTTCCACCTTTGAAGAAGAGAGCTCTTGAATGTGATGAAGGTACCCAAGATAAGCATAATGAGGAGGGTGGTAGTGGTAGTAAACAATCTCGTTTACAATTTTGTGCCAATGATGTTATAAGTGATCCCGCCTTAAGAAAACCTATAAATGAGTATGATGCTTCTATTATAGATAATGTGAGGTGTGAATATGTGAAAAGAGGGCCTTGTCAACCTAGGAACCATAATTTTCCCAAAACATTTTATTCAAGCGAATATAGAAAGTTTCAGAAGAATTGGTTTGATATGTTTCCTTGGTTGGAGTATAGTGTGTCAAATGATGCCGCATATTGTTTTCCTTGCTATCTGTTTAAGGATCCCACAAGTAATGATGACTATAGTGTGGATGGGGTGAAAACTTGGAAGAATGCCCTAAACTCTTTTAGGAAACATAAAAAACATGTGAATGGTAAGCATCATATTGCCGTTGGGAAATTGTCGGACTTTAGTAATCCAAACCAAAGAATCCCACATTTTTTGGAGGTTCATGGGCGTGAAGTAGAAGAGGCATACCGCATCCGTTTGAGTGGGATTTTGAATGTGATAAGATTCTTGTTAAAGCAAGGTTTGGCTTTCCGTGGTCATGACGAGAGTATTGATTCTCTCAACAAAGGTAATTTTCTTGAATTGGTTGATTGGTATTGCGATCGAAGTGAGGATATTGCTAAGGCAATGCATGACGATCCGGGAAATAACAAGTTGACATCCCCCTTAATTCAGAAACAACTCTCACATGCTTGTGCCGAAGAGGTAAGTGATGCTATCATTGATGACATTGGAGATGGTGTATTTTCTATTCTTGTTGATGAGGCTAGAGATTGTTCAATAAAAGAGCAAATGGGAGTTGTTTTGCGATATGTCAACAAACAAGGATGTGTTCTTGAGCGTTTTCTTAGTCTTGTGCATGTGAATGATACTAAGTCTACCACTTTGTTTCTTGCTCTCAAGACACTCATTGGAAATAAGAAATTGTCGTTGTCAAGGTGTAGGGGGCAAGGATATGATGGGGCTTCAAACATGCGAGGAGAGTTTAATGGGTTGAAAGCTTTGATGTTGAAAGAAAACTCTTCGGCAAGGTACATCCATTGCTTTTCTCACCAACTTCAATTGGTTGTTGTTAGTGTTGCAAATAGTACTCTATCAGTGTGTGAATTTTTTTCGTATCTTGTTGACATCGTGAATCTAGTTGGGGGTTCTTGTGTTAGAAAAGATATGCTTAATCGTTTAGAACATGATAGACTTGCGGAGGCACTGGAAAAAGGAGATAATGTTAGTGGAAGAGGCAAAAATCAGGAAATGAGTTTGAGACGGCCTGGTGATACCCGTTGGGGATCACACTACACTACTATTCTTCGTTTCGAGGTTATGTGGTCTTCCATTGATCAAGTGCTTCTTAATGTATGTGAGTATGGCAATTCAGCTGAAAATGCCTCTAAAGCAAAGGGTTTGATGGATAGAATGGAGAGCTATGAATTTGTATTTTGTATGTTTTTGATGAAACATTTGTTGGGAGTTACAAGTCAGTTGTCTCTTGCCTTGCAACAAAGAGATCAAATTATTGTACAAGCCGTGCATTTGATGAAGACAATGAAGCTTGAACTGAGAGAATTTAGAGCTGGGGGTTTTGAGGTATTGTTGAATAAAGTCGAGACCTTTTGTAAGAAACATGAGATCACAGTATGCCAGATGGAAGATCAACGGAAAATTCGTCACCGTTCTAGACGTCGTGGACAGATGGAAACCAATGGTGACTTTTATCGCGTTGACATTTTTCTTCAGGTAAACTTTAAAATTTATATACTTTAATATATTTTTTTAGACTATTTTACATGTATTTTTTATCTTGTTGATGTTTTTTTCTTTTTTTTTTCTAGACCGTGGATAATATGATTGTTGAAATGAATGATCGATTTTCTGAAGCAAGCTCGGAGTTACTCACTTGTATTGCATGCCTTGATCCGAGAGATTCATTTTCCAGCTTTGATGTTGGTAAGTTGGTTCGCCTTGGTGAACTATATCCGAATGACTTCTCTCGAATTGATTGTCTTCAACTTGAGCAAGAACTTAACACTTTCATTCGTGATGTGAGACATAATAATGCTTCTTGGCCAGTGATCAATGATCTAGGACGTTTTGCTCAGCATATGGTTGAATCACGTAGCCATGTCGTCTTTCCATTGCTATATCTTCTTATTCAGTTGGCATTAGTTCTACCCGTTGCAACTGCTTCAGTTGAACGAGTTTTTTCTGCTATGAAAAAAATCAAGACTGATCTACGTAATAGAATAGGAGATGAATGGTTGAATGATGTTATGAGGGTTTATGTTGAGAAAGGGGTTTTTGTTAAGATTGAGAATGAAGCAATCATGCAACGTTTTCAAAGCTCGGAGCCTCGTAGGATTAAATTGCCTCCACTTCCTAAATCTGCTTCTAGCATTAGAATGTAGTTTTTTTAGTAGTGAATTTGTAGGACTTATTGTATTGTACTTATCTTATTATATTATGTTAATCGATCATTTGTTTTTTAGTTGTACAAAAAAAAATTTTACGTACAGTGCGATTTCAGCCTACCCTCATATTTTTTCCTGGTTCCGCCACTGCATATCCGTAGAACCGGACTCAATAAACTACGTCAAACGGCGCCCCGTCCTTTCACCGATTTTGTTGCATTTGCACCGGTAGTTCCAACCGATGCTTATTATACCAAAACCGGTTCCAATATTTAGTGCGAAAGCAAACACACACATAGCTACCTTTTAGAATCACATTGATGGTTGACAGAGTTACAATTTAATATAAGATCGGGTCACCCCTACGTAGCTCCAATTAGTTTTATGATATGAGTTCATGATTCTAATCAGATATCAGAGCCAAGGTTGGCCCATAAGCCCTTTATATCCACGTTTGCGCGATGATTAATACCGCTGCACGTGAGGAGGCATGTTAGAGTCCCACATCGGCGGTTAAAAGATTTATAACTCTACATATTACCAATTGCTTTTATGATAGGAGCTCATGGTTCTACATGGTATCAGAGCTCATGGGATTGTGACCCCTTTATATCCACGTTTGCGCAATGATTAATACCGCTGCACGCGAGGGGGCGTGATAGTGTCTCACATCAGTAGTTGACAGAGTTACGACTCAATATAAAAAATCATGAGCCGTCCCCACATTGTACAAATTAATTTTATGATAGAAGCTCATGATTCTAATATCACTTATTTTTTCGGGGTCAAAATAACGAGTGTCTGTGGAGTGTGATTTCTAGCAGTGACAGATAAAAGTCGATAACATAAATAAAAACTAACAAGTTAAAGAAAGGATGTTTTTCTATTTGTTTGGAAAAGCGATAGACCGCTTGTGTTCATGATTCTGAGTTTAAAACCAGTTGAGCTAAGGTTCGAACATCCATAGGATGTGTATCTGAGGTGTCCTGGGCCTGAAATACCCTGCTTCCCACAATCATGTTTGCAGCTTCTGTTGGATGATAAGCATCCCAAAACAAATACTCTTTTCTGTTTCGACAAGGATTTTGGAAGGGCAAACATGTTAATCGGGCTTTGTTTCTGCCCACTCCACAACATGCTGTATCTCTCACTTTGAAATCTACACAAAGCAAAAATCAAAAATAAAAAAAAGTTCAGAATGTGAAAAAGAGGAGTTAGTGTAAATTTACCTAATGTAGAGGAAATGCCAGAAGTATTAACGTAGATATATTTTGCACGTTTTTGTTTGTTGTTCAAGGTGTCCACAAGTGCTCTGAGCTTCGTGCTGAAAATTTCATTTTCCCTGTTGAATTTGGCAACACATGTTTTGTTGTCTGGGCTATGCCGAACTAATAAACTCGGCACGCACCCAATCTTGCCCAATCCGTGCAAAACAAATTTTCTGGCTCCAAAGGTGTACAATGTCTATACAGTGTACAAAACATGGTCATTACAAAATTTAATAGAAGGTCATTTTAAGTGAGAAGCAAAAGGAACCTTTAATTTTATTGCGTGAAAAAAATCTAGTGTGCGGGGGATCTTCTGAAAATTTGAAATAAATAAAAAGACATCACTTAAAAACTTCTATTCCCTATTTCTCATTTCAAACTGCACACTTTAAATTTCAGTTGAGTTGAAAAATATTTGATCATTTTAATTTTTATTAATAATAATTAAAATTTGTGAAAAACTTATATTTTGAAAATGCATGTTACAATGAATATCACAAAATAGTATTTATACTTATAAACCAATTCAATTTTAGGGTTATCGTTAAGAAATTTTGACAATATGAACAGTTAAATTGCAACTTAAAATGGGATAGGGGAGTATTTTTTTTCCAAAGTTCTCTCGATAAAGTAAAAACATTCACTTGTTTTTATTAATTTGAGAAAATAGCTACTCCCTCTGTCTCAGTCATTTCTGCACACTTTATTGTCAACTTTATCAGACAATGTTTGACTATCCATAACTTAAGTTCTATATATACTAATTGAAATTTATGATCAAACATTATTTGAGAAAGTTGACAAAAAAATATACAAAAATGACTGAGACCGAGGAAGTACTCGGATTTCATTACAATCAATGCCGAATCCATTTAGGGGCATGGGGTGGCACTTGCGAATATGGAAAAAAAATAAATTTTACTAAAAGATGAAAAATGTTTATTTAAATATGTGATGGAAAAAAATGTTTATATCTAATTTGAAGATCCAGGTATGAAAACTTGTTTTCTCGAATCGATTTCAAAATTAAGATCAAAGTGAATGCTAAAGCAAGCAAATAGAAGATAATGGATGTATAGACCAACCGTTAACATCTCGGAGTATTTCTTAATGAGGAGAGTTGCAAATTGTTCCGCATCAAACAGATGGCTAGTTGGGTATAAAAGTGGCTTAAAATAGTTGTTGAGATAGTCATTACTCCCCATTCCAACGTTAAAAATGCACCTGCTTAGGTGTCTTGCTGTAGCGTTTTCGCTTTTAAGTAAATCCACAATTTTTAGTACTGTGCTCTTGTAATTATCAACCTGCTCGCTGAAACTTCTCCTGGATCCCTGCATATTTATAAAACTTCAAATCATTACTTCTAATATATGTACACTATTAAGCATAATTTTGCGACGATCACCCTGTTTGCCTTGCTAATTTCAGATATCTTCTTTATATGGGCAACCTTCAGTTATAGTAAAATCTAGATTAATCTATCTTAGAATAAGTCAAGTTGATGATTAGATTTGATTTGATCATGGATTAGCATGTTGACTACACTAGAGTTATACAAGTATTAGTCTGTCTTTTGTATTCTATTTATTCAGTTCATTAATACCTGATTCATCACGGAAAACATTTTTTCATGGTATCAGAGCTTGTTCTGGTCCTAAACCTAAAACCCTAAAAATTTTCTCCATTTTTTCCGCCACCCCTCTCCTCTCTTTTTCCGGTGATCGTTCCAGATTTCCAACATATTTTCCGGCAACCATTTTCCAGTCCAATTTTTGGCATCTTCTTCTCCTGCTATTTTTTATCTCCGTCGGGGCTTTTCATCCACGGCTCCTCATCTCCGCATATTTTTCATCCTCGGCATTAACTCCCAGCAGCAACTCTTCACCTGCCGATGTCATCTTCCGCTGACTTCATCTTCAGGTCTTTTTTTTTCAGCATCCATTGCTCCAGACAAGTGTGTCCTTCGTTCTTGATCGCCATCTTCGCCTGTCGTTCGGTTCAGCAAACTTAGCGCATGAAATGGGCTCTCAAGCTGCATCCATGTGTCACTCTACTCGTACGTGATATACACACGCTCATCTGCTTTTTTGCACGCGTCCATTTCTTGACGTGTCAATCCACGCACGGTGTCTTCCTGCGCGTCAGACCACGTGCGAGCTACTCTCCATTGCGTCCCTGAACATGCCAGTCATTATATTTGAATTTTCCTGCTCATTTTTTTATCCTTGCATTTTGACACACTTTGGTTGTCTTTTTAAGCACAATGGCTTCAAGTGGATTTTGGATTCTGGCGCTACAAAACACATGCCATCGTCTCTCACTGTTGTTGATCATGTGACACCCTATGATAGTTCTGCTCATGTCTATGTTGGTAATGGTTCTAAATTCCCTCTTACACATGTTGTTGATTCTTGGATTTTTAAGTCTTCGCCTCTTTATATATGATGTGCTTATTGTGCCTGATATCACTAAAAATTTGCTTTCAATGAGCAAATTAACTCGGAATTTAAATGTTATTATTTGTTTTGATGATTGTTCGACATACATCACTAGGGAAACCTTGGGTCACGGTCATATTGAGGATAGTCTTTATGTTTTAGACTATGGTGCATCTATTTTGTCATCTACTATGGAATCTAATAAGTCAGGTGCATCTTTTGAAACCTAGCATGCTAGATTTGGCCATGTTCCAGATTCCATTATTTCTGGTTTGCGAGCTTTTGGATCTTTATCTGTCTCATCGGTTTTGCCAAAACCAACCCCCTCTAATGTGTGTGGAAAGGCTAAAGGGAAGAGATTATCTTTTCATACAAATGATAAATGTGCTGCCACTAGTGTAACAGTGGCATATCTAAAGCAGTTCCATAATTAATTTAAAGGCACTTTCTAAGTGCCTTTGATGGTGCTACCTGGGTCACTCCAAAAATAAGGTGGTTCAAGGAACAACCTTTAATTGGTTCAGAAACTGTTTCCGAACTCGAAAATTATTTCCGACCTCCAAAAAAATATAACTACTAGAAACCAATCGTTTTCCAATAGAAAAAACCCATATCGATCTGAACCCAAAATAGCAATGAGAACAATAACATCGAAAAGAAAAAGAACATAAATTCAAACCCAGAACAAAAAAAACGTTATCACACCAACACAAAGCAAAAAGAACAATGCCATATGCAGAAACTAGTCATCTTCTTCACTATCCCCAATCCCAGACACCTGACATAGCTATTGCAAATCGCTTGCAACAATTTCTTTGCCATTTGTTTTCTTGTCTTTTGAAGCAGGGGTTGGTTTCTTCTTTTAAATAATTCTTACTGTTGACAAATTCAAACCACCAGCTTCATCTTTACCGTTGATCGATCTTTTCACGGAAAAACTTCCCGGTGCAGCGGAGGCATGTGGTTGGACAAAGAAGATGGTGGCAGTGGTAGAATGAGGGAGGCAACGTGAGGAGTGAGGGTTGGCTGGTGGGGATGGCAACAGTGGAGTTAGGGGGGTGGATAGAGGGTTGGTGGAAGGTGCAGGCAAAGTGAGGGGCGGCAAAAGGGACTGGAGAAGGGAGAGGAAATATACATGATTAATTACGGTTTCTAGGAGGAAGAGGGATTTTGGGCTTCGGATTATTCTAACTCATTTTTATATATTGGCCCAAAAGCAGCCTATTTAAGGCGGTTCCACAATTAGAATTGCCTTAAAATTTAATATCTCACTTGGGAAAGAAATTTCCGAGTTTGGATATGTTTCCGACCTAAATTTAAAGTAGTTCTAAAGGTGGGACCACTTTTAATTGATCACAATTAGAGGTAGAACCACCTTAAAAATGATAAAGGAGACCTAAGAGCCATTTCTTAACTTGAAAATCATTTTTGGCCTAAAAAATAAGGTTCCAATGGAACCGCCTTCTAATGGTGTCTTTAATAGAGCATTCTCTACTAGTGTGCTAGGGTACTTGATCTAGTCCATTGTGACTTATGGGCGCCCTCTCCTATTTTATCTGGTGATGGTTTCTCTTACTATGCCATATTTCATGATGTCAATTCCCGAATCTCGTGGATTTATCCACTGTGCCACAAATATGATTTTTGGGATAACGCCAGTTTGTGGCTTTTGTGGACAACCAGCTCTCTTCCACCATCAGATTTCTTGCATGTATAATCATGAGCAATATGGGTGGGCCATGCCATCTGCGGCGGTCTGTGTCTAGGGTGGCTGATTTGGGTTTTGGCCTATTTTGGGCCTATTTTTAGGCCCAATCCCCTATTATATACTATTAATATAGCCTTAGTCTACTAGGATTTCATATCTTAGATCTTTTTCATATCTTGAAGTCTTGGACCATTATTGGAGAGCAACTTAGAGAGAGAAACACTATCTCTTCTCTCTAGGTTCTTTCTCTTTTTCCTTTTTATTTTTCTTTTGCCCAAATATGTGGAATTCAATGAAATACTTGAATTCTAGTCTAGGGAGTAGTTTTATAGCTTGGAGGATAAATTTGTATTCATGTTTTAATCAATATTTTTTATGAGATTCATTAGATCTTCCTAATTCTATGTACTTGTGATTTTATGATGGCTTGTTCTTGAATTGTTATAATTGCATGAATGATAGACTCTATTACCACACACTCTAGTCTACATTCATGTTGATGACAATATTGATACCCCCCGGGGAAGAGAACCCATGATGTGATATGGGTAGCGGGGTCCAGGTCCACGTGGGTGTGTGCAAGTGGGTTTTTTCTTAGTTTTACCATTATGATGACAGCACACCAATCTTAGCTAACAAGCCGGTCCGAAGGGTTACAGGTAGAGATGGCCTATAGTAGCAAGCTAGGGTTGTAACAGGTCCTAGTGTCATCGATAAGGTGCCTACCTCTCTTTACCTCTTCATAGGCCTAGGGGTAGAGCATCCATGGTGTACTACCCGAGACGTAATCGTATGGGGGAGAAACAGATATGCACAATGGATGGGCCATTGTTGCACTCCCATAATTACAGAGGCGGTGCTGATGGAAGATTGCAAGAGCACCCTACATGACAGGTATGGGGAAGTGCTGACCATCGACCACACCTCATGTTATGTGCACTAGATTAGGCTGTTGAAGTCTCACATGTGATCGAATTGAGGATTAGAATAATTAATCAATCATGTTATGCAAATATTCCCCAAGTATCTCTCTACATAGTTTACTTGTGTTTTATCTTTTATGTTCGTTGATAATTGAAAAGCCCAAAAACCCCCTATTTTACTATACTATACATTCCTATCACACAATGAATTGACAACCCGATCATGGCTATTAGACTTAGCATCTCTGTAAGCATACCCGAACTTTCCACTAACTACCCCATAAGTAGCTTAGTAGTGAGTTAGGAGCATAATATAAATTTAAATTTGACTTCACCCAATTGCATACTATCTTTGGGACCTGTTTGACTGGGAATGCCTTCGCTCAGGTTAATTTACCAAAAATTAACGACCCCGAGTGGAGGCAAGTCAGTCGGCCACCTCATCGGCCCCTTGGCTGGCCACTTTACCGGTTGCGTCTGCTCCTCCTATCTCTCCACCCCGGTCTCACACTCATTGGATGGCTACTCGATTGGCAGCTGGGGCTATTCAGCACAGAGATATTCTGATATTGTTGCCCACGATCTTACTGCTGCCTTACTTGCTAAGTCTGAGCCCATAGATTATCGCACTGCTCTTCAGAATCCATCTTGGGTTCCTGGTATAGATGATGAGATAGTAGCTCTTCGTGGATATCGCACCTGGGATTTGGTGCCACGCCTATCGGATGTCAACATTGTTGGCTCCAAATAGGTTTATTGACTGAAGTATCGGCCAAATGGAACTATTGAGTGTCATAAAGCAAAACCTGTGGCGCATGGTTTCTCACGGATTTTGGATTTTGACTTTGTCCACACCTTCAGTCCTGTGGTCAAACCTCTACTGTTCCTACAGTTCTTGCCATTTCTAATGTACGTTCCTGGTCGCTTCATAAGCTAGATGTCAAGAATGCTTTCTTAATGGATTCCTCAATGCACCAATTTAAATGAAGCATCCCATTGGATCGAGGACCATGTTCATCCAGATTATGTATGTCGCTTGTTGATCTGCTTCATTTTGCATGCGTTAAACGATGTATTTGACATACTCTTTAGTTACTTTTTCTTCGTGGGTTGCTAGTATTAGTTGAGTGTATGTGATAAGGGATTTAGATGGCCGTGTTTGGTATTCTTGTCTAAATCATGCGTTTTGTAGACTTAATTGGTACTAATGGACATCTTGTATCTACGGGCTCCTTGATCTTCATTGTGATCATCTTGAGTAGGTCGCCTGTGGGTACTTTTTGTTTACATTCTATGTGAAGGTCGTTCGTAAGGGCAGTAGAAGATATTGGAAGCCATTCGCAAGGACGGTAGTAGAAATGAAGGTCATTTGCATTAGAATGGTAGTAGACAAGGCCACGATCATAAATTCATGGGAAAAGGAGATTGAAGCCAAAGATAGGCGGCTACAGAGTTTAAAGCAGCCAATGGAGAAATGGGGAATCATGGTCCGATGAGTAGTTCCTCGGTCCAAGAACGATTAAAGAATAACTATCCTTCAAGGCTGGTTCCATTAGATTTTTCTTCTCAAGTAATATAAAATTGACTACCAAAACTCTCAAATCGAATAAACGGTTCTCCTGTAGCAAAGGAAAGTAGTCCAGTCGGCCGAATAACCAATGGGATGGTGCGGGTCGTGCATGGTTTGGCACCAACGACCAGTGCCAAAGGAGACACCCAATGCAAAGGAGACCGACGTGAGCCATTGACGGGACCCGTGCCAGACACGATGGGCCATCAAGCACGAACTAAAAACCCCTTTATACGACTAAGTATGGGCATGGGACGTCCTGTTTAGGCACCACTAGCCATTCCAAGTCTATTTTGTCAAGACCAGTCGGAGGGGTGTGGGAATCTACACGCCCCGCGCCAAGTTCTCCGAGAAAAACACCAAGTCTGACCACGATTCACGCCAACAGAAATAAGCGTGGATCAGGACCTCAAATTTCAGCACTTCGATGGTTCCCTGCAGGAAACAATGAGGGCCCACGTAGGTGCCAGACGTGACCCGCGCCAACCCCTGCACCCTGCACCACATTCAAGATCTGCGCCATGCTTAAGAACATGTGCCCTCTGCCCATGAAGTGGCACGAACCGTGCTAGGCCTCGCTATCCCACTCCAAGTATATCCACGAGCAGCGCCATCCATGATGCCCCGCGTCGGGTGGTGGCTGAGCTAGGGTTAAACATATTTTTTTACCAATTTTGGGCCTATTTTTAGGCACAATATCCTTCTACTATATATTGAACCTTAGTCTACTAGGGTTGGGAGGCTTTTCATACTTTTAGATCTCATTTGTCACTTTCAAGAGTAGAGGAGCTTATCTCCTTAGGAAACCTTTTCTTCTTTTCATTTTTCTTTGATCCTAAGATGTGGAATTCAAATCTTTATTTGAATTCCATGTCAAGGGAGTAGTTTCTACAGCTTGGGGATAATTGCAGTGACTTGGTTATATCCTTATGCCTTTTGAGATTCTATAGTTCATCCTAATTTTGTGTTCATAATATTATTGTGATTTTCTTTTGAGTTTGAATGCATGAGTATTACACCACATATAAGCACACACTTTGGGCTGTATTTATGTTAGGTGCATATATCGATGCCCCCATGGGAAGAGAAACCTGGATGTTTGTATAGGTGGGGGGTAACGAGTTTGTGTGGGTGTGTGCATAAGAGATTTGAGGTATTCTGATCCACTTACCATCATACCAGTCTTAGCAGACTTCGTAAAGTTTTCCAAGAGGTTATGGGTAGAGATAGCTTAAATAGTAGCTCAAATGTTGTTGATTCTTGGTTTGATTTGTTGTTATATTTGTTTTATTACCTTTAATCCATTTGCTAGCGTTGTATTCGGGGTTTTGTTTGCCCTAGTTTATGGTACACACATGTGCCACTAATCTGGGCGTCTTGCATTACTTCACTGAGAACACAAGTGGTCGGAGGAGAAGGAGGCAAAGAACTACGGCACAAGGTACACCAAGGTAAGAAGTAGTAGTAGAAGGTTTGTTAGCAATGGCAGAAAACCACCGCACCCTACGGAAGCTCATGGCACCCAACTTGGAGAATCAACCTCTATGCACCACCTTCCTACCATTACCCACCAATGTGAGCGGTGAGCTTAAGAGTGGCATGATCCATTTCCTTCCTACATTCCATGGATTGGTGGGTGAGAACCAAAACAAGCATACTTTGGATTTCCATTTGGTGTGCATGAACATGAAGTCCCCGGGAGTGTATGAAGATTACTACAACCTAAGAGTCTTCCCATTTTCTCTCCAATGTAGTGCCAAGGATTAGCTCCATTATCTACCATCGGGGTGTATTGGATCGTGGATGGACATGAAGAGGATATTCCTTGAAAAATACTTTCTGGCATCCAAGTTGGTTGGGTTGAAGAAGTATGTTGAACATCATCCAACATGCCACCGAGAGTATGTATGATTATTGGAAGTGCTTCAAGTAACTTTTGGCAAGTTTTCCTTACCACCCATTTAAAGAAGAAGACTTGATGTATTACTTCTTTGAGGGATTGTGCGACGAAGGCATGCAAATGGTAAATTCCCCATGCAATGGTTCAATAGCAAGCAAGAGCCCCAAGGATGCAATGGCACTTTTTGAGGAAATGGAAAATGGTATGCTGCAATTTGGCACTAGATCGAGAGTGAAGGCCTTGGATGAACCCACACAGTCACCTAAGTTGGAGGAGTAAGTTCAAGCTCTTGCTTTCATGATGAAAAAACTTTAGCAAGGAAAAGTGCATCAAGTCCAAGTGTGTGGAGTTTGCAACCTTAACCACAATTTTGAAGTGTGCCCCAAAGTTATAGATGATCTACAAGAGGTAAAGGCAATTGACTTCAACAACTGGGAAAGACCATAATTTGCTAGGGTCCAACCATAAGGGTTCTGAGGGAGCCAAGGAGATTCAAGGCTGGAACCCTATGTAAATTCATTAAACCCAAGGTATAGAGGTTTAACTAATTTCCGATGGAGGGAGGAAAACCAACCGCAAGGGTACTGGAGAGGAAAAGCTCCACCTCAACTATATCCGAGAGGTGAAGGCCATTCCAAAAATCATGATTTACTTTACAAGTCAGAAAGGGATGAGATCTTGGAAGCCATCGGTTAATTGGGGAAGAAACATGAGATCTTCGTAGAGCATACAAGGCGAGTAATTGAGGACCTTGGCAATAGAGCTTTCTCAAGTATCAAAAACCTCAAAGTTTAAGTCGGGAAACTTGCCACCTTGGTAAGCCGACTTGAAGCCAAGGAGTCTAGCAAAATACCTTCCTAATTGGAGGTGATTTCAAGGAATGTGAGTTCACTTATGTTGAGAAGTGGGAAGGAATTTCGTGAGACCAAGAAGAAAACAGTGAAACAAGATGACAAGATAGTGGAAAGTACCAAAGGACACTTCGAAGAGGAGGAGATTATGGTCAATGAAGCCTCCTCCAAGGAACTTCCAGTGCTCAAGGCACTAGACTCTATTCCACCTCCATTTCCAAATGGTTTGAGAGGACAACCAAAGGTGGTGACCCATGATGCAAACAATCATAAAGTCTTGTAAAAGGTTGAGGTAACCATCCCTATCTTGAAACAAATTGAACATGTGCCATCATATGCTAAATTGTTTAGAGTTGCATGCACAAAGAAAAGGCGTGGGCCAACTAAGAGATTAGGACATTTGAAAATGGGAGGTGTCGCCATTTTGAATCATAGGAACTTTCCTAAGAAATGCAATGATCCCGGAATGTTTTCTATCCCTGTCTCTTTAGGTGGTAAACTTGTGGAACATGTCATGATAGATCTATGTGCATCCATTAATGTTATCCCATTTAGTCTATATGAATGCCTAAAAATAGGTGAGCTTAGGGATACTAGAGTAATTGTCCAACTTGCCGATCATTCCCAAGCTAGTCCCCACGGACTAGTAAAAGATGAAATGGTGCAAGTTGGAAAGTTGGTATTTCTGGAAAACTTCTATGTCTTAGGCGTAACGCACGACGGAAGTTCACCCCCAATACTTTTGGAGAGACATTTTCTTAAAACATCTAGGACTAAAATAGATGTCCACTTGGAAACCTCAACTCTAGAAGATGACATGGTTAAAGAAGAATTTGATACCTACAAGTGTAAGCATGATTCAACAGAGTCGTCTTTGATGTGCAAATGTGTAACCTTATGTGATGAGCATAATGAGTCTTCTTGCATGAAAAATGAGCATAAATGTTTGAGTGAGTCCAATGTTGATGATAATGATGATGAACCCGATGAATTGAATGATGCAATGGATAATATGTCGGTGCTAGATTGTTTTTCTATGCTAACCAATTTGCAGTGGGAAAGGGAGATAATCGAAGGTTTAAAACCTCCTCGACCTCCCTTAATCCCCAAAATGACACTCACGGATTCAATGATGGCAAGACATGGAGATTCATTCTTGTTGGCAGACAAAAGGCTTAGAGGTCAATATGGCTCATTGTGGAGACCTCTCCACAGCGATGCCATTGTGGGTGGAATCGCAGATGGCAATTTCGGAGACCCACCGGTAAGTGTTTCTAACTAGGATGCATGAAAAAATAAAATAAGTCGTGAAGACGATAATAAATATACGGTGTTTATTTTGCTTTCATGTTTTTATAAATGAGTAGGTAATTTTTGCATGAATCTATGTTTTGCTATGTGGATTTTTGAAATGAACTCTTGATGGTTTGGAAATTTGAGCTCGAGACTCGTGATTGTGTTTTGAATGGAATTAAATTTGACATGTGACATAGTTTTGAAAAAGAGGGAAAAACCAAGGATTATGAAAATGGTTGTTGCATGCCTCACGCCAGGTAGGCCGGTGTGATGCTATCCGTCGTGCCAAAACTGGAACAGCACGAGGCAGCCTCGTGCTCAGTGGTTTGATGCGAGGCTATGCTTTGCGACTTGTGCACCTAAAACCAATTTTTTCAATTTTATTTGCTCCGATAATGTAAAACTTTTGAAAATTCTAATTCTCAAATTCAAAATTACCTTTTTGGTTCAAGAATTTCTGAATTCCCTAATTCAGGAAGATTTTTGAAAATGCTTCCAAATCTCTTGTAATTAATTGGCTTGTACTATTGTCCCCCTAAATTGAGCATTTTAAATTTCATTCTTATCCTAATTGTACCTCTCACCCAAGTCACCTAGGATGAGATTCCATTTCCATAGTATACTTCTCTACCAAATTCTCTCATTTGATAATTCTTTCTTCTCAAGCAACACTCATTCTCACACACACTTGGTGAACTCGAAAAATTGAAGCTTTTATTCCATTACCGGAGCGCACTGCCATCAACCATAAAACTAGCTTGGATGATCTATTCATTTTCCCAGACTGGAAATTTGAAACGAAGTTCTATAGAGTTATGTCCAACCCGGAGATAGATGTTGAGGAGGTCAAGGGTGAGTCCACTCCGAGAGCACCTCCTAGTAGCTCTCGCTTATCTAGGGACATCATTGACAACTCGCATTCACTAGGGGATAAGCTTTCGAGCTCTACTCAAGTGTTTCAAGAGGTAGTCTAAGCGATAGAAGGAATGCGCTCACAAGTGGAAGATCTTAGCTTGGGGATGGATAGAATTGAGGCCACACTTCAATCAACCGGTTACATGGATAGGAGCTTCACGAGTCACTAGGACGAAGGCTCTTCGAGGCGCGAGAGTGAGTATCACTATTCTCCCTACCTCACCTATGTTTTGACATGCTTTTTGTCCACTGGACACTTTGCATGGGCAAAGTGTGTGGAGGGAGTAGTGAGCACTTAGGGAGTTTTCATTCTTGGATTTCCTCGGTGCATTTCATGATTTTCTTTTGTAGTTTTTCTTGCTAGTTAATTATGTTTTTTTTTTGTTGAGGGATGACTTTGGATGAACATTTGGTGGCATAACATGCTATGCTAGGACATCTAGTTTTCATAGGGTAGGATGTTTTAGAAATTGGTGGTGTATTTTTTTGTTTTGACTATCTTTTGTTGTATGAAGCCCACTTTTGGGTCATTTTTGTGCTAAACCAAAATGAGAGGTTAGGCTCGGCTAGGCTAAAAAAATGAGAGGCCGTGTGGAAAAAATGTGAGAAGTGAGTACCCTTTATGTGTTAAAGCTAAGATGAAAACCCGAAATAGCTTCTAGTTAAAATGAGAGAAAACAAAAAAACTAGGTTGAATGCATGCATTCACGGTGGATTGTTTTTTAAGACTACTCTTTGATTGCTTTTGGGATCATTTCAGGAAAAGTAAGCTAGCTTGACACTAATCTTTTTGGCTTACCTTTTTCCACACTTTACTTTTGTGTGGTTTGATTACTTTTGTCTTTCGGGGAGTGTGAGAGTTGTGAGATTCTTACTTTCTTGGGGGAAACAGGGTAATCTTAGAATAAGTTGAATGATTTGGTTAACTTACTCTTGCACGCTACATTTCGCTTGATTCCTTTTCTTGTTTTCTATTTACTTGAGGACGAGTAAAGGGCTAAGCGTGGGGTGTCTGATCTGCTTCATTTTTCATGCATTAACCGATGCATTTGACATACTTTTTAGTTACTTTTTCTCGGTGGATTGCTAGTATTGGTTGAGTTTACATGACAAGGGATTTAGACGGCCATGTTTGGTTACCTTGTCTAAATCCTACATTTTGTAGACTTCATTAGTACTAATGGACATCTTGTATCCACAGGCTCCTTGATTTTCATTATGATAATTTTTAGTGGGTCGCCCGTAGGTACTTTTTGTTTATATTCCATGTAAAGGCCATTCGTAAGGGCGGTAGAAGTTACTGAAGGCCGTTCACAAGGTCGGTAGTAGAGACGAAGGCCATTCACATTAGAATGGTAGTACACGAAGGCAATAATCAGCAATGTGTGGTAGAAGGAGATTGAAGCAAAAGATAGGGGGCTACAGAATTCATAGCAGCTAACATAGAAATGGGGAATCATGTTCCAATGAGTTGTGCCTCAGTCGGAGAACGATCCAAGAATAATTAGCCTTCAAGGCTGGTTATTTTTTCTTATCGAGTACTATAAAATTGACTACCAAAATTCTCAAATTAGACTAACGGTTTTCCCGTGGTGAAGGAAACTAGTTCAGCAGGCTGGAGCACCAACGGGACGGCGCGAGACATGCATGGTTTGGCACCAGTGGCCCACGCCAGAGGAGATGCCCCACACCAAGGAGACTAACATGAGGCATTGATGTGACCCACACCAGACACAAAAGGCCGCCAACCACGAACTAAGAACCCTCCCACGCGGCTATGTGTGGGAGCGGGACGTCCTGATTTAGGTGTCCTATGCTGTTACAAGTCCATTTTGTCAGGACCAGCCGGAGAGGTGTGGGAATATGCATGACCAATACCAAGTTTTCTAAGCAAAGCACCAAGTCTGACTATGGCCAGGGCCAACGGCCACGGGCGCAGATGAGGACCTCAAATTACAGCACGGTGATAGCGCCCTACAGGAAACGATGCGGCTCGCACTAGTGCCAGACGGGTCTTGCGCCGACCCATGTGCCCTACCCCACATGGAAGATCCGTACCATGCTTTAGAATAGGCACCCCACGCCCATGAAGTGGCACAACTCGCGCCAAGCCTTGCATCCCACCCCAAATACATCCACGGACTGCGTCATCCATGACGCCCCATGCCGGGCGGCAGGTGAGCTAGGGTTTACCCTATTTTGGCCTATTTTGAGCCTACTACCATACATAGAACCTTAGTGTACTAGGTTTGGGAGACTTTTCATACTTTTAGATCTCATTTTTCACTTTCAAGAGTAGAGGAGATTCTCTTCTTTGGAAACTTTTTCTTCTTTTCTTTTTGCTTTGATCCTAAGATTTGGAATTCAAATATTTATTTGAATTCCATGTCAAGAGAGTAGTTTCTACAATTTGGGGGTAATTATAGTGACTTGGTTATATCTTTATGCTTTTTGAGATTCTATAGTTAATCCTAATTTTGTTTTCATAATATTATTATGATTTACTTTTGAGTTTGAATGCATGCGCATTACACCACATATAAGCACACACTTTGAATTTTATTCATGCTAGGCACAAATATTAATGCCCCCTTGGGAAGGGAAACTTGGATGTTTGTATGGGTGGAGGGGAACGAGTTTGCGTGGGTATGTGCATGGGAGATTCGAGGTCACCCTGATCTACTTCCCATTGCACCAGTTGTAGCCAACTTCGTAAAGTTGTTCGAGAGGTTCCAGGTAGAGATAACTTAAATAGTAGCAAGCTAGGGTTACAAAAAAACCCTAGTATCACAGATAAGATGGCTACGATACTTGGACCTAATTGATAGGACCCGAGGGGAGTAGTTGCATTCATATTGGAAGCCCGGGACGTAATCACACGGGGGAGAATTAGACCAACAACCACGGTTGAACCTTGTTGTACTCTCCTAATTATGATGGCGCTGTCGATTGAGGGTTTGCGAGAGTACCCACCATGATAGGGACTAAGAAGTGTATGCCAACAGCCACACCACGTGTTATGGACACACTATTAGGTTTGTTTAGATCTCTATCTGAAAGAATCGATGATAGAAGCTTTAGATTGACCAAGTCACTCAATGATTTCCCCAAATGCCAACTTTATATCGTAGTTGTGTTACTTTCTTTGTATGTTTTCTAGTTGTTAAATTGAAAATCCAACCCCCCTCATTTGCATGATTTCTTTACTAGCTATTCCTTTCACTCGTAGCCATTGACGACTCGTATGAGGTTGTGTTTCTAGTTGTTACATTAGACTTAGCATTTCTGTGGACAAACCCAGAACTTGCCGCTAATTCCCTTATAGGTAGTGTAGCAGTGAGATCGGAGTGCAGAATATAAATTTCTATCTTTGACCACCGTCCTCGGCTCGGGTCACTTGTGGAAAGCCATTTATGGACTTAGGAAAGCTTAACGGGCATGACTTTAGCACTTCAACACTTATTTGACACAGCTTGGTTTTTAGTGGAGCTCAGCTGACACCTCTCTATTTGTTCTTTCACGAGGATCATTTGTGCTAGGTTCTCAATAGCACAGTTCGACTAGTCCATCCTTTTTGGAATCCCACTTTATATTTTTCTCTAGTTAGGGCTCTTAAGTACCTAACAATCACTCATCTTAATTTGTCCTTCTTGGTCAACACTGTCCGTCAGTATCTTTAGGATTCTAGCGATGATCATTTTGCTGCTGTTAATCAGATTCTACAGTATGTTCTGAGCAGTCTTCATTTTGGTCTTACTTTTTGATCTTCTAGTTCTGCAGAGGTGTTGGGGTACTCTAATGCTGATTGGGCTCGCTGTTTGGACACTCGTAAATCCACTTATGGATATGCTATTTTTCTTGGTAGGAACCTTGTTTTCTGGAGTGTCAAGAAACAACCCACAGTTTTTCGTTCAAGCACTGTGTCTGAGTATCGTCTTTTGCCAACACTGCTTCAGAGGTTGTTTGGCGTACTCATTTTCTCCAAGATCTTTGATTTCCCTTGTATGGTTCTCCAGTGCTGTTATGTGACAATAACAACGCCATCTTCTTGGCTCAGAACCTAGTTGCTCACAAGTGGGCAAAACACATCGACATCAACTATCACTTTCTTCGAGTGTTGGTTGCTTTCGGCAAGCTGCGAGTTGCTCATGTTCCTACTTCTCTTCAGTTTACAGACAGTTTCACCATATGGCTCTCTTGTTTGCTATTCGAGTTCTTCAAATCCAAGCTCTGCGTCGGCGAGCGTCTGACGCTTCAATTGAGAGGGTGTTAGAATAAGTCAAGTTGATAATTAGATTTGATTTGATTATAGATTAAGTTGTGGACTAGACTAGAGTTATACTAGTATTAGTTTACCTTTTGTATTCTGTTATGACTAAATTATTTTTTTAGTCCCCTACAAAGTATCTTATACCATGTTTTGGTCCCCTTTTGTAAATCAACCCTTAGACGGTACCCAACAAATTCAAAAAAATTTGTTTGGTCCCCAAAGGTGGTTTTCCGGTAAGACTAAATGATTTTCCGGTATGGACATGGGTATAATGGTAATTTTACTAATTAAAAAAACATTTTCAATTAAAAATTCCTAATTATAATATTTTCTTTTTCTTCATATTTCACCTCCCCCTCCGCCGCCGCCGCCTCACCTCTGAGACATGAAGCTTAGCTAAGCCACTACCACCATCACCGCCGCTGCTCACTAGTTCACCGCCGACAACCGCCGCCACCGCCACTGCTCACTGGTCACTGGTTCACCGAGTGTGGTGCTCTCAAATTTGAGCACCTCAGACCGTCCACTTCTCTGTCGCACCTTGCAATTCCTTTTTGAATGACAAACATTGTGAACTATAAACAGCCATGAAAACATGTGTTCTTCTTATCCAAGAGCTAGAAATAGAGGGATTTGTACTTTCTTCCAGAATTTCCCATCATTTAGATGCAGAAGTATCACTTCCCCTGCAAACTGAACCCCAATTGAATAATGTGATCTTACATAACAAGAAAATTACAAGTTTGATTCGATCTGGGAATCTGGATCCAGCCCTCCAAGTGTTCCTAAGAATGAGTTTCAGGACAACGATTACATGGAATTCAATCTTAGCCGGATTGTCGAAGAAGCCCGGAAGGGTTAAAGATCACGCAAACTGTTCACTAAAATACGTGAACCAGACACAGTTTTGCATAACATAATGATGGCGTGTTTTTTAATCAATGGAGAGTTAGAGGAAGCTAAGGATCACTTCGATCTAATGCCGATTAGGGATGTTGCTTCCTGGAACACGATGATCACGGGGCTGTCACGAAATGGGATGATGAGGGAAGCCAGAGACCTGTTCTTGGCTAAGCCAAGGAAGAACAATGTGAGTTGGAATGCTGTGATTTCGGGCTATGAGTGTGCATCTTGGTGTCGTCAATCACCGGAACATACAGATGCTTGCTCGACCGGAACACGCACAATTGCGGCCTCTTCGGCATGCCTTCCACTTGTGCACACAAACCTTCTCAATCTAAATCCAAACCTTCTCAACTATATATAAGTTGAATTCCAAATGTACCTTTTTCTGGATGCGAGTATGGCGCACGGTGCGATCATCCCCTCAGGTTCTGGCTTGGCTAAGACGAGGGCAGAAGGTGGCGGGAGGGCAATGGAGGGAGCTTAGAGGCAATTGGGAGCGGCGGCGGAGACGAGGCGGCGGAGACGAAGCAGCGGCGGCGATAAAGACGAAGGTTTTCTTTTTATTTTATTTTTAAAAACTCAAGGGTATAATGGTCATTTTACATATTTTGACCAAGTTTACCGTTGACTTCCCGTGAAAACCACCTCTGGGGACCAAAACATATCATTTCAAATTTGTGGGGTACTGTGTGAGGGTTGATTTGCAAATGTGGACGAAAACATGGTATAAGATACTTTATGGGGGACTAAAAAATGATTTAGTCTTCTATATTCAGTTCAAAAATACCATATTCATCTTGGAAAAAATTTCTTTCACTCTCATTCACTCATTTAGTTTTCTTCTTTCAATTTAGTTTCTTCCAATTCTATAAAGCTCTCCAAAAATTTTCTACGAAAAGGGATGTGCCAAAAAATGAGCATGGATATTATTACTTTTATTTTGACATAAAATTTTGTTTTATACCGATTAATTGATAGAGGGGTCATTTTATAATTTATATAACTAATAAGATGAATTGATGTTTTTTTTTCTTTATTGTAACAAACTTCTTGTCACCTTAAATTTTGTTTAAATGTATTGCTGTTTATAAAAAAATAATTTGATCCTTAAAATTATTGAAATAGTGTTTTGAATGATTAGTCAAACCCTTAGTCGGTCAAATAGAAATATAAAATGATAGACATTACCAGATGATAGCGATTGGTCAAACCATTAGTATGTCTAATAAGCATATAAAATAATAGGCATTACCAGATGATAGCCAGTTCTCTCTCTAATTCCAGCAGCCGCAGAGGCATAATTCACCCCTCTCAGTAGATCTCTTCCAGCAGCTTTTGTGTGCGGTAGAATTTCATCCTTGAAACCTAGTAGTTCAGCTGGAGGAAAGTAAAATACTCTGTTTATCAACACAAAGTTCATAAAAATAGTTGTTTTCTGTATTTTCGTAAAATCATACTAATTAATTTCGTTCCATTAGAGCTCATGGCGAAGAAGCAATACAAAGAAATATGTAGGGAAGTTGGAGAAGTTCACCTACGACATCGATTTGAGTTTTTCCGTTGGAAAATCTTCCAGTCGGTCCGGCAGGGAAATCAATACCATATGGATAATAATAAGCTCTGGCAAGAGACCAGACGTAATTGTTGTTGCCGTTGTCCAAAAGAGAATCACCAAATATGAAAAGGCATGGCACTAATTGCCCTTTCTCTGATGCTTCATTCCGATCAAGATTCAACACCGCCATAACTGTCAATGCAAAACTCACCGGGAATTTCCTGAATTCAGGATTCATGCTGTATACGCACAGTAGTTATTAATGAGAAAAGCGAGATGAAGACTACGTAGTTAAGGAGCAAAATGTTTATTATGTACTGTATAATTAATAATAATAAAGAGGCCAAGAATCACTCTCAGAAAACGTTATTGGTAACTAAACAAACTTTTCAAGAAAGGTAGTGGTTACTATGCAATAGTTGATTTTGTCCAAAGTAACAGATACGTAACGTTGTTACACAGCAGATACCGTAACTCCTGCCTTATTTTATATACTGAAAGTCTAATACTCTGTTTGGCTAACCTGTGTTTAGAAGTAAATATGATTTTTTTAAAGTAGGGGTAGGTCATCTTCTATTTTTCCCTCAAAAATAGCTCCAACTTTCAAAATAAGATGTTTTTTTTTATTTTGCATTTTACTAAACACTAAAAAGTGTTTTGCTTAAAAGCACAACAGATTAAAAGTTCGGCAAAACATAGCCTAAATAGTATACTACCTCTGTTTTTTTTTTGTATATGACACTTTCATTTTAAAATTATTTCTCATACGTTGACGCATTTCCTATTTTTAGTAAGAAACCTACAATTTATCGAATCATTTGATTCACCTAATTTTCACTGTTTATTCCGAGATATGTATGTTAAAATGACTGAGGTTGGGCGGTGTGAGGCTTTGCTTCGACTTATTGAGCGAAACCCAAAGTTAGATGTCACTGGTTTAAGTGAGGCGTTAGAAATATGTAGGGATATTGTTGATAGTGGATTTCTCCAAATTCTACTGGCTCGGGTGAAAATTTTTGACTAATTAGGGTTCTAGAGGAAATGGATACACTAAGTAATTTAGTGGAGTTGGAGGTGTTACACTCCCAAACCCCGACTCAAGTATCGGGTCGGGTCCGAGCGTGCTACAGCGAATACTAGCAGTTACGAGCAGATAAGTTTTATGCGGAAGCAAATTTAGAAAATTCAAATCTTAACTTACTATTACAGTAAAGGATTAGTACAAGTGTGAAAGTTTCACCTAACTATTAAAAGTTTAAAGTTCAGGTTAAGCTTCTAACAGTTCACCCAGGGTCTTTCTCAAAGGAAGTAAAGACATCAAAGTACTTTTCTCTTACTATTCTTCTTCACCTGAATAAAGGTTTTATAACTAGGGTAAGCTCCTTGTTTAGTGAGGTTCCATCGTCATTATTTACCCAGTTGAGTTTTAGTGATCACAAAATAACAAATAACAAATAGCCACACAAGTCCTACCACACAGTAAAAGGATAGAGGTGGTTAATGTCGAGTTGTTGCCAAGTGCCTATATAGCAACTCTGACTAACGTACAACACATAACCTTTTCAGTGGTGCCCGAAGGCGATCAGTTAGTCCAGAATTCATTCTCGTCAACCACGCCCAATCAAATGTTCAGTTACGAGCTCTTATCAGTACAAATGGTTATGCTAGCAACCGAAAACTCCACGTGTAGTCGGTCTAATCAGACGGTCTAGTCTGTACCATTCCCCACCAACTTCGACCGAACTACAATTGTGTCGGGGACCCCGAATTCAAAGTCAGGTAATCAGACAGTAGATAGATAAAGTACAAGCCGGTCATCCAAATAACATATCAGAGCAGTATATGATTCAAGTTTGATACGGCAAGATAAAGCACAAGCCGGTCATTCACATAAAAATATCAAAGCAGTTTATAAATTCAGTTCACGATAAATGAGCACAGTATGATAAAATACACACTTAATTTAACATTTAGTATATACCATCATTTAAGTTTAACAATCACATCTCTCTCTAATAGGGTTCTGTTCGAGTATACATGGTTCGAGTAAAGAGTAAGAAGGTTCGAGTATAAGGTTTCAAGTACAGGGGTTCAAGTGGTAATGGTTTGTGTGGCACTGAATTCAAGTGGTACTAGTTTAAGTGGTACTGGTTCGAGTGATACTAGTTCGAGTGATACTGGTTCGAGTGGTAGGTGGCACTAGTTTGAGTGGTGAGGTGCTAGGGGTGAGGTTCAGTTGGTTAGGTTTGAGAGGTACGGGTTCGGTTGCTGAGTTCAAGAGGTAAAGTTCAGTTGGAGAGATTCGAGAGGTATGGTCCAGGAGGTGAGCTCGATAAGTAAAGGTTTCAGTAGTACTAGTTCGAGACCAATGGTTCAAGAGGTACAGTTCGAGGGGTAAAGGTTTAGTAGTACCAGTTCGAGAAATAAGGTTCGAGAGGTAAACGTTTTCAGTGGCACTAGTTTGAGAGGTAAGATTCGAGAGGTGAGTTCGAGAGGTATTCTCTGGTTCGAGAGGTGAAGGTTTCAGAGGGGTTCGAGAGGTGAAGGTTTCAGTTGGATTCGAGAGGTAAGTTTTTAGTAGGGGTTTGAAAGGTGGTTTTCAGTAGGGGTTCGAGGTGTGAAGGTTTTAGTAGGGGTTTGAGAAGTGATGTTTTCAATAGGGATTTGAGAGGTGGAGTTTTCAGTAGGGGTTTAAGAGGTGAAGTTTTCAGTAGGGGTTCGAGAGGTGAAGTTTTCAGTAGGGGTTCAAGATGTGAATGTTTCAATATGGGTTTGAGAGGTAAAGTTTTCAGTAGGGATTCGAGAGGTGGAGTTTTCAGTAGGGATTCGAGAGGTTGATTTTTCAGTAGGGGTTTGAGAGGTGAAGTTTCCAGTAAGGGTTCGAGAGGTGAAGTTTTCAGTGGGGTTCTACAGCTGAAGTTTTCAGTAGGGGTTCGAGAGGTGAAGTTTTCAATAGGGTTTGAGAGGTGAAGTTTTCAGTGGGGTTCGAGAGGTGAAGTTTTCAATAGGGGTTCGAGAAGTGAATTTTCAGTGGGGATTCAAGAGGTGAAGGTTTCAGTAGTCGAGAGATGATGTTTTCAGTGGGGTTCGAGAGGTGATGTTTTTAGTAGGGGTTCGATATGTGAGGTTTTCAGTGGGTTTCGAGAGGTGAAGTTTTCAGTAGGGGTTTGAGAGGTGAAGTTTTCAGTAGGGATTCGAGAGGTGGAGGTTTCAGTAAGGGTTTGAGAGATGAAGTTTTCAGTGGGGTTCGAGAGGTGAAGGTTGCAGTAGGGGTTCGAGAGGTGAACTTTCAGTGGGGATTCAAGAGATGAAGGGTTCAGTGGGGGTTCAATAGGTGGAGTTTTCAGTTCGAGAGAGTCAGGTTATGATGGCATCATCTATATATACATTTATGTAAACATAAACTCAGTTAAACTCAGTTCGTGTTAAGGCGATGCAACACTCACTTTAGTTAGACTTGGCTTGAGCAACCCCTGCTTCTATGTTATCACTGCTCAACCTCCATTCTTATTTTGCAAGGAAATATCTTAAGGCTGTAATTTTTTGAGAAGGCAGTGATAGGTATTTATTCTAGATGAAACCATAGGGTTCTGACACCTAAACCTAGAATTTTATCATTTAACCCACAAGTGCCTACGTCCACTTGCCCTAAAATTACTTTGGATAAATTTCTTATGTCCGCTTGCCGACTTTCCCTTCCCATTGTATTATTATTATTATTATTATGATTATTATTATTATTATGATTAATATATCCTCTTCCCAGTAAATTATTTTATTTACTTATTTATTCATTTTATATTGTTATATATATTATATATCTATATATATTATTATCATTATTATTATTATTATCATTATTTATTTATTTATTTATTTTTTTCTCGGAAGATTAGATGAGAGATTGAAATATTTGATTAAAATTCAACTATTGCATACATTCTAACTCCATTACGGTTGGGGTTTTCACAATCCCCCCCCCCCCCAATGAATTTTGTCCCCGAAATTCCCATTTCCCGTGAACAACTCTGGGTAAGCATCCCTCATGTCTACTTCCAACTCCCAAGTTGCTTCCTCAACCTTATGATTTCTCCACAACACCAAAACCATGTGAATCTCCCTGGTTCGTAACGTCTTGATTTTTCGATCCAATATCTTTATGGGATTTTCCTCATACATTAGCTTTTCATTCACAGCTAAGTCTTCATGGTTTACCACGTGTTTGGGGTCAGGGTGGTACTTCTTCAGGAGTGACACATGGAAGACATTGTGTAATTTCCCTAACTGGCTAGACAGGTTAAGTTGATATGCAACTAGCCCAACTCGTTGTACAATCTCGAAAGGCCCAATGTACCTAGGACTCAATTTTCCTTTCTTACCATGCTGGACGAGACCCTTGTGAGGGGTTACCTACAAAACCGCCTAGTTACCCACTCCAAACTCCAAATTCCTCCTTCGATGATCCTCGTAACTCTTTTGTCGACTCTGAGCCATCTGTAAGCGCTGTTTTATCAGTTTGACCTTATCCATGGATTCCTCAATCTAAGGTATACTGGCAACTGGAAAAATCTTTTTTTCTCTCACTTCTTCCCAAAAGAGGGGTGTCCGGCATTTCCTACCATAGAGTATTTCATATGGGGCCATACCAATGGATGAATGATAACTATTGTTATAAGCGAATTCTACCAGAGGTAAATAAATGTCCTAACTTCCCCCGAAATCCATAACACAGCTTCGGAGCATGTCCTCCACGGTTTGAATTGTTCACTCTGACTGCCCGTTTGTTAGTGGAAGGGCACTTGTACTAAATTTCGATTTGGTTCCCAATGCTGCCTACAGTTGCCTCTAAAAATGGGAAGTGAATCTCATCGGACACAACAGTTATCGGCACCCCATGCAATCTTACAATTTCCTGAATGTATAGGACATTCAATCTTCCTAAGGAGTATTTAACGTTAATCGATAGAAAATGAGCTAACTTGGTCAACCTATCAACCACCACTCATATTGCATCAAAATTCTTCGGTGTTTGGGGTAGTCCTATCACAAAGTCCATCGTGATGTGATCCCATTTCCATTCGGGAATCTCCAATGGTTGTAATAACCCCGATGTTTTCTGATGCTCGGCCTTGACTTGCTGGCACACTAAGCAACGCGCCATGTACTCTGCCATGTCCCTCCTCATATTATCCCAACAGTACCGTTGTTTCAGGTCTCGGTACATTTTGGTCCATACTGGATGCACCGTATACTTGGATCGGTGAGCTTCCTCCAACACTCTTTGGGTGATCGCTGAATTTCGGGGTAGACAAAACCTATCCCTACAGGTCAGCATTCCTTCACTGTCCACTTCAAAGCCCTGCAACTTCCCTTCAGTGATAACCTTTTTCTTCTTTACCAATGATTCATCCGACTCTTGAGCCTTCTTAATCTCTGTGGGTAAAACACTTGTACCCTTAGATTGAAGAATACATGTCAGTCAGGTTTAGTCTTGCATTCCCAATTCTCTGCATGCGATAACATTTCCATCTCCTTTATCCAGATATGTGCCAATTTCACCTTCCGACTTAGTGCATCTGCTACCACATTCGCCTGGCCAGGATGATAATTGATCACACAATCATAATTCCCCAAAAACTCCATCCGTTGAGATTGTCGCATGTTCTAGTCCTTTTGGGAAAATAGGTACTTCAGGTTCTTATGATCTGACATTACTTCGAACGTGACTCCATATAAGTAATGCAGTCATTTCTTTAAGGCAAATACAACTGCAGCTAGTTCTAGGTTATGGGTGAGGTAATTATTTTCATAAGGTTTCAACTTCCTAAATGCATAAGCAATCACTTGGCCATTTTGCATTAATACACATCATGGGCCCTCTCCTGAAGCATCAGCATACAATATGAATCCATCATATCCGTCAGGTAGGGAAAGAATTGGGGCAGAGGTCAGACACTTCTTCAATTCTTGAAAATTGGACTCAGTCTTCTCATTCCATTCGTACTTAACTCAACTCTGAGTTAGGCAGAATAAAGGAGATGCAAGTTTAGAAAGTCTTTAACGAAACGCCTATAGTACCCTACCAGTCCAAGAAAGCTTCAAACCTCCATACTATTATTCGGCACCCTCCAGTCTAGAACTGTCTCGACTTTAGAGGGATCCATGGATATTCCTTCCCTACTAATCATGTTCCCCAAAAGGTTCAGTTGGTTAGCCAAAATTCACATTTGCTAAACTTGGCGTACAACTTATGCTCCATAAGCAGTTGTAATACCTTCCTTAGATGCTCTTCATATTCCTGCTGAGATTTGGAATAGACCAGGATGTCATCGATGAAGATGACAACAAACTCGTCTATGTATGGCCAAAATACTAGATGCATCAGGTCTATAAAAGTAGCTGGTGTGTTGGTTACTCCAAAAGGCATTAACAGGAATTTGTAATGACCATATCGAGTATTGAAAGCTGTCTTGGGTATCTCATCCCTCTTCACTCACAAGTGGTAGTACCCTTGTTGTAAATCCAATTTGGAAAATACGACTGCTCCTTGGAGTTGATTGAAAAACTCCTCAAATGGGAATAGGGTATTTATTCTTAATTGTCACATTGTTTAAGCCTCGATAATTGATACACATCTAAAGAGAGCCATCTTTCTTCTTAAAAAAATACTGGGGCTCCCCATAGCGAGATACTCGGTTGGATGAACCCTCGAGTTAATAAATCTTCCAATTGTAGTTTCAGCCCTTGTAGTTCTAGCAGTGCCATACGATAAGGGATTCTAGAAACAAGTGCAGCTCTTAGTACCAGATCAATGGTAAATTCAGTCTCCCTTTCAGGAGGAAAACTTACAAGTTCCTGAGGAAAACTTACAAGTTCCTCAGGAAATACCTCAGGGAAGTCTTGGAAAATAGTTATATTTTCCCCCTTTAACTGGTCTACTTGCTTATCCAAGATAAAAGCTAATATTCCAGTTGCTCCTTTACAAATCATTCATCGAGCCTTAATGCCAGCAACTAGTAATGAAGAGGATCTTTTTCTCCCCACATCAACTTCAATCAGAGATTCCCCAGGTCGACACAGTTTAACTTCCTTCGTATGACAATTTAACTGGGCATGATTTTTAGCAAGCCAATCCATTCCCAGTATTACTTTATAACCTTTTAAGGGTAGAAAAATTAGGTCCATGGGTAATTCCCCACGCCCCACATTTACCCCACAGTTTCTACATATCTATCCAGTTAGGATTTTAACATCGTTTGTGGGAGTGCTAACTTCCAACGCATAAGGTAAGTTCTCTATCTTATCTTCCACATTTTCAAAAAAGGAATAACTAGAAAAAGAATGAGAAGCACCAGGATCTATCAAAACTTTAGCCAGTTTACCTAAAATAGAGAGGGTACCTTCAATGACCTCAGTCAAAACTTGGGCTTCATTATCCTCCATCGCGTAAACACGAGCCAGCGTCTTTGGTTGACTGCCCCCATTTGCTCTTCCTTTCTGAGCAGGTTTGGAGATAGATGCCTGGGATCTTATGGTTTGAGACAAATGACTCGGCTGAGCTAGTGAGCACTCAGATATTCTATGTTCAGAACTCCCACACCTTAGGCATTTGCTGGCCTTCTTCCAGCAATCCTTCTCATCGTGGCTTCCTTTTCCACAGTACGTGCAACGAACCTTAGTCTTCATATCGAGCCGATGCTTGAGCTTCTTGGGCTGGTTGAGGGTTGGGGTATGTCTCTCCTAGGAACCTTGTTTTTCTCAAAGTTTCCTCCCTGTGGACCTGGAGTGTATATCGATTGAGATTTTACATTTGTCCTTCTCGATTGGTGCATGGCCCATAAGGCAGTTTTGGTTTCCTCCACTCTGCAGGCGAATTCGATGGCTACGGCATAGCTGTTCTGATATGTCGGGACTAGGGCATCCTTCAAATCCAGTCTTAACCCTTGGATAAATCTACTCTTGCGCTCATCATTGGTTGAGACCATCTTCTCTGCAAATTTGGAGAGCCGGGAAAACTTTGCCGCATACTCTGTTACACTCATTAGGCCTCCACTTCTTTCTTTTCATTAACTAGGGGTGGAATGTACTTCTTCTTAAATTCTTTTTCAAAATTCTCCTAGTTTCTGGGAGTTTCCTCCATGTCTCACATCCTTTGTACTATGTTCCACCAGTCTTGTGTGGATCCTTTCAATTGAAATATGGAAAAATTCACTTTCCGTCCATCCGTATGTCCTAAGGCTCGGAAAGTTCAAGTCATTGTTTCAATCCAATTTTTGGCGACTTCATCATCCAGGCCGCCGTTGAACCTTGGGGGGTGAAATTTCTTCAATCATTCCAAGGATGTATCCTCTGTATCTGGTCTATGAATTCGATCCATTGTAGGAGATCAAGCTTGATTGTCTCTTTCTATCATGCGACTTAATAATTCTGTAACTTGACTCGCGAAAAACTCCATCCCCGTGGTTTGGGATTCTGTCCCGTTGGTGAGTTCGTGCTTTCACCGTGTTCCCTTTCCATTGTCCTACACTTAACAAGTTAGCCCTCCGGATTATACTGATCCTTAATTAGTTATTTAAACAAAAGAATATAATTCACAAAATATTTTATTTTATCTTCATCTTAAAATATTTACAATAGCTTTAGCCATAACTTCACCACATCATGATAGTTTCAACGTCCTTCAACGTCAAAACTGGGATTTACTCTAGTTCTAGTACTTAATTTACAATACATTAGGCTTAATATCTTAACTTTCAGTTCCCAAAAGTCATCTTTCAATCCTAATCGACTCGTGAATTTTTTGTGGAGCCACTAACTTCCTCCCGCTTAACTCCAGGGTATGCCCGATTTACTAGATCATCCCGCAGTGTAGCGAGAGCTTGCTCCATTATACCCCGAGTCTCCCTAATGTGACTCCAACGTGATTCAGTTGGTTGTCTCCGATAAGTGGCCAGTTCTCCCTGGAGTACTTGAGCATTTACCAGCGCTAGGCCCACGTCTCAAAAGACTTCATGTTGTTCGGTGTCCCATTGCACGAGCTCCCTGTTTCTTTGGTTCTTCAGTCGATTGTTTTCGGCAACCACTGTATTTGCCCTCACCTCTTCTGCCTTAGCACGCAGACACTGCTCCGACATTGCGTCATTCATCAACTGTTCATGGGTCCCGAGGCTAAAGACCTTGTTTATTAATTCTGCCTTTTCAATGACCAATGTGTGTACTACCCAATTTGGGTAGGCATGAGTTTCCACCCACTGAGAATTGTCAATAATTTCTGCCCAATGAAGGAACGCCTCCGGGAAGGCTCCATTATATCTTTTTACCTCAATAATCTCTTGAAAAGCATTACTTGCGATTTCTACATTATTGTCCGTCTATCGAAATAACAAACTTGTTAGTTTGACAGTTTGGACTCAACTAGTCTTACTTATTTCACAATTTATTTAGCTCCCTTTAAAATAATTTATTTAAGGTAAATATGGGTTTGCCTTTACTTGTTTTGAGAATGCTCTGATACCACATTTGTAACACCCCCAAACCCCGACTCAAGTATTCGGCCGGGTCCGAACGTGCTACAGGAAATACTAGCAGTTACGAGTAGATAAGTTTTATGCGAAAGCAAATTTAGAAAATTCAAATCTTAACTTACTATTACAGTAAAGGATTAGAACAAGTGTGAAAGTTTCACCTAACTATTACAAATTTAAAGTTCAGGTCAAACTTCTAACAGTTCACCCAGGGTCTTTCTCAAAGGAAGTAAAGACATCAAAGTACTTTTCTGTAACTGTTTTTCTTCACCTGCAAGAGTGTTTTATAACTAGGGTAAGCTCCTTGCTTAGTGAGGTTCCATCGCCATTATTTACCCAGTTGATTTTAGTGATCATAGAATAACAAATAACAAATAGCCACATAAGTCCTAGCATACAGTAAAATGATTGGGGTGGTTAATGTTAGGTTGTTGCCAAGTGCCTATATGGAAACTCTGACTAACATACAAGACATAACATTTTTAGTGGTGCCCGAAGGTGATCAGTCAGTCCAGAATTCATTCTCGTCAACCACGCCCAATCAAATGTTCAGTTAAGAGCTCGTATCAGTACAAATGGTTATGCTAGCATACCAGAAACTCCACGTGTAGCTGGTCTAATCAGACAGTCCAGTCTGTACCGTTCCCCACCGACTTTTACTGAACTACAATCGCTTCTGGGACCCCAAAATCACAGTTAGGTAATCAGACTGTAGATAAATTCAAGTTTGACACGACAAGATAAAGTAAAAGCCGATCATCCACATAACATATCAGAGCAGTATATGATTCAAGTTTGATACAGCAATATAAAGTACAAGCCGGTCATTCACAGAAAAATATTAAAGCAGTTCATAAATTCAGTTCACGATAATTGAGCACAGTATGATAAAATACACACTTAATTCATCAGTATATACCATCATTTAAGTTTAACCGTCATATCTCTCTCTAATGGTGTTCGAGTATAGATGGTGCAAGTAAAGAGTAGGAAGGTTCGAGTATAAGGTTTCAAGTACAGGGGTTCAAGTGGTCATGGTTCGGGTGGCACTGAGTTCAAGTGGTACTGGTTCAAGTGGTACTAGTTCTAGTGGTACTGGTTCGAGTGGTCGGTGGCACTACTTAGAGTGGTGAGGTGCGAGGGGTGAGGTATAGTTGGTTAGGTTCGAGAGGTACGGATTCAGTTGGTGAGTTCAACAGGTAAAGTTCAGTTGGAGAGATTTGAGAGGTATGGTTCAAGAGGTGTGCTCGAGAAGTAAAGGTTTTAGTAGTACTAGTTCAAGACCTAGGGTTCAAGAGGTACAGTTCGAGGGGTAAAGGTTTCAGTAGTACCAGTTCGAGAGGTAAGGTTCGAGAGGTAAAACTTTTCACTGGCACTAGTTCGAGAGGTAAGGTTCGAGAGGTGAGTTCGAGAGGTATTCTCTGGTTCGAGAGGTGAAGGTTTCGGAGGGGTTCGAGAGATGAAGGTTTTAGTGATGTTCGAGAGATGAAGGTTTTAGTGATGTTCGAGAGGTGAAGTTTTCAGTAGGGGTTTGAGAGGTGAAGTTTTCATTAGGGGTTCGAGAGGTGAAGGTTTTAGTAGGGGTTCGAGAGGTGAAGTTTTCAGTAGGGATTTGAGAGATGGAGTTTTCCGTTGGGGTTCGAGAGGTCAAGTTTTCAGTAGGGGTTCGAGAGGTGAAGTTTTCAGTAGGGGTTCGAGAGGTGAAGATTTCAGTAGGGGTTCTACAGGTGGAGTATTTAGTAGGGATTCGAGAGGTGGAGTGTTCGGTAGGGGTTTCAGAGGTGAAGTTTTCAGTAGGGGTTTGAGAGGTGATGTTTTCAATAGGGGTTCGAGAGGTGAAGGTTTCAGTAGGGGTTCAAGAGATGATGTTTTTAGTGGGGTTCGAGAGGTGAAGTTTTCAGTAGGGGTTCGAGAGGTGAAGTTTTCAGTGTGGTTCGAGAGTGAAGTTTTCAGTAGGGGTTCAAGAGGTGAACTTTCACTGGGGATTCAAGAGGTGAAGGTTTCAGTAAGGGTTCGAGAGATGAAGTTTTCAGTGGGGTTCGAGAGGTGAAGTTTTTAGTGGGGTTTGAGAGGTGAAGTTTTCAGTAGGGGTTCGAGAGGTGAAGTTTTCAGTAGGGGTTCGAGAGGTGATGTTTTCAGTAAGGGTTCGAGAGGTGGAGGTTTCAGTAGGGGTTTAAGATATGAAGTTTTGAGTAGGGGTTTAAGATATGAAGTTTTCAGTGGGGTTCGAGAGGTGAAGTTTTTAGTAGGTCGAGAGGTGAACTTTCAGTGGGGATTCAAGAGATGAAGGGTGCAGTAGGGGGGTTCAATAGGTGGAGTTTTCAGTTCGAGAGAGCCAGGTTCTGATGGCATCATATATATATACACATATACATATATGTAAACATAAACCCAGTTAAACTCAGTTCGTGCTAAAGCGATGCAACACTCACCTTAGTTAGACTTGGCTTGAGCAACCTCTTCTTCTAAGTTATCACTGCTCAAACTACGTTCTTATTTTGATACTCAAGGAAATATCTTAAGGCTGTAATTTTTTGAGAAGGCAGTGATAGGTATTTATTCTAGATGAAACCACAGGGTTCTGACACCTAAACCTAGAATTTTATCCATTTAACCCTCATGTGCCTACGTCCACTTGGCCTAAAATTACTTTGGATAAATTTTTCACGTCCGCTTGCTGACTTTCCCTTCCCATTATATTATTATTATTATTATGATAATAATAATAATTATTATGATTACTATATCATCTTCCCGGTAATTTATTTATTTACTTATTTATTCATTTATTATTTATTTATATATATATTATTATCATTATTTATTTATTATTATTATTTTTTCTCAAAAAATTAGATTAGAGATTGAAATATTTGTTTAAAATTCAACTATTACATACATTATAACTCCATTACGGTAGGGGTTTTCACAGGAGGGGTGTGATATTGATCGAAATAGGGTTCTTTCTACTCCTTGTGGGGTTAATGACACACTATGGGATGTGACTGCGGCCAAATCTATTGGGGTTGAAATGCATAGTGTTGGTTTAGCATATAAGCCTATTGGAGAAAGTGAACTTGCTTTTTCTAAGGTTGGGTAGCTTGTTATCCTTTTTATATATATATTTCTATACAATCTCATTGAATCTACATTATTGCTTTTATTTGGATTTGTCTGTATTTTTGTTTTTATGGTATGTAGGTAGGGGAACCATTTGAACATGACCTGTGTTCAACCTAAAGCATTGGTTTTGTCCAATAGGTTACCTCGAATGGTACCTAGTAATGTTCCTTATGTGGAGAATTTCATACTGATTCAACTAATGACATTACTCTATGTATGTTGGATATGGACATAGTTTATGAAGTTCTTAATGGCTCAGGGATATCTAGTAAGGTTGAGGAACGTTCGAGAGCTTTGGGTAGTCGGTTAAAGATTCTGTTACTATTTCAGGGAAAAAATGACAGAAATGGTTCGCACTTTTACACAAAATTACAGATTTTGTTCCCACTTTTACTAATTGTACTTAAAGCATTCCTAACTTTGAGTCAAATATTCCGGTTCCTTTACCACCTACCAACCAGTTAAAACAAGTCAACACCTCAGTCAAATGATGTGGTGAAAATTGTTATATTTTCATTTTTAGGGACCACTTGACAGGCTTTCACCAGGAAAAATTGGAAGGACTTAGTATGCGAATAAGTATAAAATAAAACAAAAGGGTAAAATATTAAAACCCTTTGTTCAAATTTACTGCTCCGTTCACCCATTTTTTCGTTTGTCTCCAGCGGTGGCTTCATTAATTCACGGCGGTGTTTGTGGGCTTGTCTCCGAAACGATGGTGGCCGCGGTTTCTCTTCGACTGTGGCTTCACTTTCTCACGTCAGGCGATATTGGGTTTATCACTTTATCTCCGACTTGGCTTTGTTTTTTCACAACAGCGGCTTCAGGCTTCTCTTCGGCATTGGCTCCTCAACAACAATGGAAATCCAGCAAAGCATAATTGAAGTGTGCACCTGCCGGAGGTCCGGAGCATTTAGTGCGCAACAGTCGAGGATTTTGCGCGCATAGACCGTTTCTTGAAGTGTTCTTCCGTCAATATATGTGTACTCATTCTGTTTTGAAAACTTATAGTTTATTTTGTTTCTGGAATTTGATAGCTGAACGTATAATGTTGTGACTGAAAAGGTTTTATGAGGCCACCAGCTATAAAACAGAGGGGAATTGTCCCTTTTCGCAAAGCCTTGATGTCATCTAACAGGCCTATCTGGAACAGGGAAGACGACTACTTTCTGCTAGTTTGGAATTTTGCAACAGCTAGACTACAGTGTTTTGGGTGTCAGGCCCTTGTTTTGGCTTCCACTTGTGAGCTTGCCCAGCAAATTCAGAAGGTGATAAGGGGAACCTTAAAATTCTGGAAAATGGTGAATTTATGATAAGCAGCAATACGAAGGTGATGAAAATATAGAGAACTTTATTATGGTGCACTGATATTAATCAATGACACATCTCATCAATGATGAAGATTACAATATATAGGATTACAATAAACCAAAGTTTAACGCGAATATAATTCTAAGTCTATAAGAAAACTATCATCTATAACTAATTCTACAAGGTAACTACCATCTATAACTAATTCTATAAGGTAACTACCATCTATAACCTTTCCTACAAGGAAAGAGTTTCTATTTCCTTAACACCCTCCCTCAAGTTGGAGCATGTTGATAAGAATGTCCAACTTACGAAGAAGATTATGAAATTGCTAATCAATAAAACAATTTTTTTTTTAAAAAAATTCTCAGTGGGGTAGAAGTAGCAGCAACAACCGTAACAGTAGAGCAGTATTTGTAGGAGACCATTCAAGGTAATTCTCTTGACCCTTCGGGATGGTTGGTGCAATAACCAAACCAGGTCCATCAGAAGTGCCAATGAAGTAGGGGTTAGTCGACAAATGACCAACAAGTATTAGTATCTTAGGGCCAGGTTGCAACTGCAACTGTTTCAGTAAAGTCGCAATTACCTCATAGCCATTCGTGTTCTGAAGCGCAGTAGCCTCAAAACCAGCATCAGTATTGGCATGTTCTTCGGGATTACTTCCGAAGGCAGACATAGTGCAAACTTAGGTAGGGATCAGCAGTAGGTGCAGCAACCTACGGCGGATCGGATTGGCGGCGGTGCGTGACGAGAACGCGGCGGCACGTGAGCTTCGGGATCAGCGTGTGTGGCTTAACGTACAGACCGATTGGATCAGGAGAGGTGGTGCACGGATTACCATGGCTAGACGGTGGCGGTGGCGATTGGCGGAACGGAGCTGACGGTGGCTGTGGCTCGGAAAGACAGCGGAATATTTTCTTAGAGGTTCAGGATTTTAGGCTCTGATACCATGATGAAAATATAGAGAACTTTATTATGGTGCACTGATATTAATCAATAACACATCTCATCGATGATGAGGATTACAATATATAGGCTTACAACAAACCAAAGTCTAACAGGAATATAATTCTAAGTCTATAAGGAAACTATCATCTATAACTAATTCAATAAGGTAACTACCATCTATAACTAATTCTATAAGGTAACTACCATCTATAACCTTTCCTACAAGGAAAGGGTTTCTATATCCTTAACAGAATGATAGGTACAAAATAACCATTTTGTTTTAATTTATGTCCTTCCAATTTACTTGTGACTGGAAAATTTATAATTTTTACCACATAAACTTTTGACTGGAGTGTTGTCTTGTTTTAACCGGTTGGTAGGTGGTAAAGGAACAAAGAACATTTGAATCAAATTTAGGAACGCTTTTAAGTACAATCGGTAAAAGTGGGAAAAAACATGTAATTTCGTATAAAAGTAGCCACTATTTATGTTATTTTCTCCTATTTCAAGGTGAAAACTACAAATGAGGCGTAATTTATTCATTTTCTCATGAGGATGTTCATCTATCATAGAATGGATTTCACATTCAAAAGCAGAAGAAAGAGCTAACAGCAGTTGTGGGACATGAAGATGAGTGGCAAAAGAGCTCAACTAGGAAACATCGGGAAAATGATCGATTGGAAGATACCTTGTCAAAGCAGGCTGATTATCTTGATGAGATCGCTCATCGTAAGGGAAAATTAGAGGTTAAATTCCACCTTGACGTGTGTGGGTACGAAGGGTGTGTTATGATGAAAAATGCGATTTTTCCGCTCGACTTCTAACAAAATATGAGAAACTAGGGGACAGCTTGATGTAGGGGAAGTTTTCTATGTTCGGTTGAAGGGAAGGTGCCAAGAATTGGAGAGAATACGAAGTGGTCAGTACTAAGTTAGTACTAAACTTCGTGCTGAGATTGGTGAGCTTCTGCGTAAGAATCTCAATGAGGGGTGTTCAAAAGACTGTGTTCACTATTTGGTACAAGAAGTAATTGATTTAAAGTGGGACCCATAGACTTATGCCTATTTCGTATATCTAATGAGTATGCAGCTAGGTAGATCAGAATGTGGACCGGTTATTGATCGCAAGTCTTATTATGTGAAGCACATGCATCGTTTGGAAGTTGCTTTTTCCACACGAGATGAAGTTAACCTACACATGCGGTGGAACCTAGAGGAACTCTAACATGCAGAAGCTGAGATTGTGAATGGAATGAGTCATCAGTTATCATATTTTGTATTGGTTTTGATGTAATCTTATGTTGATGTAATTGTCATCAGAATAGTAATGATTGTTTTTTTTAAAAGTGATCCTTTACGTGGTTATTTATTTTTTGGGATGTATTAAGGGTGGTTATTTTATTGGCTTGAGAATGGGCCAGGGGCTGCTTATGTCGCGAAGATGGAGAATCTCCTTACGTATGCAAAGTCGCGGTCTCCTCTTCGTGGTAAAAATGTGTGTTGTGTCTAGTAACATAGGGTGAGATAAATCGAGCGTTTTCTTATGTTGTGTGGCTGGTGATTTTCCAGACGTATGCAAAACTGCAATATTCTCTTTTTCTTTGGTTTGTGTAAATGAGGTGAGACGCCCACTTGTGTCGCGAGGTTGGTGATTTTCCAGGTGCATGCAAAGCCATGTCATCCTTGTCCCCTTTTTTGTTGGGTAGTTTTTTCACTTACTGAGCGAATCCATATGTCATTTTCCTACTTGTGTCGTGTTCGGCAGTTGAGAGGGTGTAGTTAAGTATTTACTGTAAGGGCTTGTAGTGGTCTTGTTTTTAGAAGATAATAAATGCCATGTGTGCATCTTATTTCAAATTATCGAAAACCTGAAAGGGAGACTTGGGAAAGGCTCGAATAGGTTGAAAAACCTAGGCAAAAATGAGAAGCCATGTGTGAAAAAAGGTGAGAAGTGAGTACCATTTGTGTGTTAAACTAGGATGAAAACCTGAAAGAGCTCCTAGACAAAATGAGAGTAATTGAGATAAATCGGAAAATATTTTGAACATCTTTTGCATCATCCTTCGTGGTTTCTTTGGCAACATCTCTTGGGCTGTCTTTGGTGGTCTATTTGGAGGAGTAAGCTAGTTTGACACTTATCATTCTACCTCATATTTTTCTTGGTACACTCGGTTGTATAGATTACTTAATATCTTTGGGGAGTGTGAGAGTTGTCAGATTCTTACGTGTTTGGAGGAACTAGGGAAATCTAGGAATAAGGTTAATGTATTAGTTAACTTATCCTTGTATGCTATATTCCTCTTGAATCTTTTCTAGTTTTCGTTTACTCTAGGACAAGTAAAGGTTTTTAGTGTGGTGGAATTTATCTGCACCTTTAAGCATACGTTAACTAATGCATTTGACACATTTGTTATTATGTTTTGTTTGGTTGATTTCTAGTTTTATTTAGGTTTAATGACTAAGATTTTAGATGACCATTGTTGGTTTTCTTATATAAATCCTGAGTTTTGTAGACTTAATTGGAACTAATGGATACTTTGTATTCACAAACACCTAGATCTTCTTTTTGTGAGCTCACTAGTAGGTTGCTCATGATTATTTTTTCGTCTATTTGTAGAAAGCCATACGCAAAAGTGATAGTAGATATTTGAAGGCCATTTCCAAGGATGGTAGTAGACAGAAGGTCCCGAGTCTAAACGTGATAGTAGATGGAAACAAGCCGGAAAACGAGTGGAGTCCAAGTTCAACCTTTCAAGACATGGCTCAGCCGACACATAACGTGGCAACCGATACAACCGTGCCAGAGGCTATCAGCACATGCATGTCTGCTCTAGCACGACCATGCTACAACCCTAAGGCATGAGCCGCAAGCTCCAACATTGCTCGTGCCACCCCAGACCCTCTTGCGGCTAAGTATTGGCACATGTCATTGCCTTCAAAATGGCTTGTGTATTTCCAACTCCAATATTGAAAGAGTAGCCGATTGGGTGTGACATTCTACACAGTCGCACCATCATTTTTCTCAGAAATTGACTCCCAGCCAACGGCTCGGAAGGATTAACACGGCTCACACCATTCAGAAGTAAAATTTATGCATCTAGCTGATGACCCATGCCGAATGACGTGGGCATAAACAATCATAAGGCCAAAGACCAAGCCCTAGACGGTGGTCCGTGTCAGTCGGCACGGCCCGTTCGAGGCAGCATACCCCGTGCCAAAGCTAGACGGCCTTGACGTGCCACACACGATTTCCTGTGCCAATTTTGGCTACCAGGGTTTTTGGCATCGTTTTTAGCCCTTTTCTAGTCCCTCCTCCCTTCTACTATATATAGAAGCCTATGTCTACTAGGGTTTATGTTGTCACCTTTTAGATCATTTCTATATTCTCCAAGAGTAGGTAGAGAGAGAAGAGGAATAAACCTTCTCTTTAATTTTCTTTTCTCCTTATTTTTGCCCAAGGGCATTGAATCCAATGAAATATTTGGGTTTAATGCTTAGGGAGTAGTTAATTAGCTTGGGTTTGCATTTGTATTCATTATTTGTGTTTATTTTGATAGACTCTTTAGATACACCTATTTCTCTGTTCTTATGGATAGCAGGTTGGCTTGTTCTTCCAATTCTTCAAAATTTCAAGATTGTCACACCATGTTTGCACACATCTTAGTCTACTTTTATGTTGGCACATCTATTGATATCCCCCGGGGAGTGAAACCTAAATGTATGTGGGTAACGATATTCTGGAACCGTATGAGTGTATGCATATGGGCTACCGAGTCAACGTTACAATCGACTATACACTAGTCTAAGATGGAAAATTGGTCTGATGGTGTTATAGATTGAGATAGCATTGGTAGAAAACTAGGGTTAGCATAATTCGAAACCTTAGAGCCATCGATAAGGTGCCTATCTTTTTGCCTTTTTAGGCCTAGGGAGAAGCATTTGTTGTGGAGTGCTAGGGACATAATCGTTCGAGGGAGAAACAAATCTGCACATCTGCAAGGCCATTGTTGCACTCCCCTAACTACGGTGGCGGTACCGATGGAAGATTTGAAAAACACCTAACGTGATAGGTATGGGGAAGTACTGACCATCGACCACACTACATATCATAAGCACTAGGATAGACTTCTATGTATTGAATGTGATTGAGTTGAGGATCGAAACATATTACGATCATATTACATAAATATTCTCCAAGTGTTAGTTATATATAGTTTTATTCTCTTGTGATCTCGCATGCTTTTAGTTGTTAGTTAACCCCCCTCCCTCGATCCAAAAAAACTGTTTTGCAATATTAGCTATTCCTAACACATAGATGGATTTACGACCCGGTTGTGGTTGTGTATAGTTAGATTTTAGACACCTAGAATCTCTGTGGACGAACCAGGTTTTCTGCTATACACCCTCTAAGTGGCTTAGTAGTGAGAATGGGTGTAGAATATAAATCTTTATCTTTGATCTCATTATGTCCTCTACTCGAATTTAATTGATTAGCTACTGTTATTTGATGACCCTGAAAGGAGATGGATCAGAATACGAGACATGATTGTGAATCAGATGATAATCCAATACCTCGATTGGAGTCCACAACACGTATCTATTGATGTTTCTTTCACCACCCAAACCTATAGGTTGGGTAGTTCGCAATCTAGAAGCTAGTTATTTTGTATTGAATTTTTCTATTAAAATAGTGCAATATTTCTTGATGTAATCTGATAGATTAAGATGAGTATCTTATTACTATAAATTCTTTGTATTTAGTTTACATTTTGGGTTACTAGATCCTTAAACCAAATGTTATTTTACTGGCCTTTTGTAGTTGGGATGTTGTTTTAATCTTTTTGTAATAAAGCATGTTACCACGTATTTATCAATAACATTATAAGTGCAGGGCTGGGTATTTTGAATCGTACCTCGATGTAAACGTACCTTAGGTATGATGATGTAATGTTGCAATGTATTGATGCGGTGTGGCCAAGTCTAGTTTCCTTTACCGCTTTCGTCCAATCCCACATATTTGAGGTTATCCAGTTCATTCAACAACTAGCTTCGTCAATCTTGTTTTTTTATGGCAAGTCATCATTAGTTAATTATGTCTACTTTTCCATTCCTTTTTTATGTTACGCTTAGTTATTTCTGACCATATTAATTTTATTATTTAGGCATGAAACTTGGCCTTCTCCAGATAGTATGAAGGCATAAAAAGATAGTTTTGATACACAGAGACAACAACATTGTTGCGAGGGATTCCTTCTGGACCGCTATTATATCTAGAATCAGCCCAATGCTTCATGCTAGTTGTGTGAAGCCTACTGAACAAAGTCCCGGGGATGTCCCCGAGATCTACCTTTGATGTCTAAGTCAGTGTATGATCAATGCTAAATTGTATATGAGAAAATTCCATTAATTTTGTTATTGTTTAGATCATCCATTTATAGTTGAGGTTGTTGTAATCTTTGCTAATTATGGACCATGCTCATAGATCTTGGTCTTATTGGATTTTCATAATCATAGGTAAGAGCCATCTTTCTAGTTTCTCTTAGAGTGTTTCGCCAAAGGAGAGGTTATTCTAGCTGATGGGCACCATTATGCATGTGTTAACTAATGTATTCAGAACATTTGTTTTTATGTTTTATTTGTAGGATTTGTAGTTTTAGTTAGGTTTAGACGACAAAGTGTTTAGATGACCATTGGTTGTTTTCATATCTAAGTCCCGAGTTTTGTAGAATTAATTGGAACTAATGACACATTATATTCATGGGCACCTAGATCTTACTTTGTGATCTTACTAGTAGGTTGCTCGTGAGTATTTTGTCGGCATTTTGTAGAAGGCCACTCGTAAGGGTGATAGTAGATATTAGAAGTTCATTTGTAAGGATGGTAGAAGACTAAATGCCATGAACCAAAATGTGGTAGAAGATAGAAGGGTCGAAAAAGGAAGACAAAGAAGCGGAGAAATTGAGATCCAAGAGTTGTAAAGTATTTTTAGGAACGAACCAAGAAGAATCAGCATCTGTGGATAGCACCATTAGATTCCTGTTCTTGAGCACTATAAAATTGACTACAAGAACTCTAAAAATGGATCAGAGGTTCATCTGTAGCTGTGCAACAGAATTTTGGAGGTTCATCTGTAGCGCTTCATCCATCGATAAGAAGAAGGAGAAGGAGAAGGAATCGTAGTGGTGAAGAACACACACGAGTTTAGCTTAGGATCATCACTCACACACACAAGCAAAAAATAAAATATAAGTCCCAACAACAGGGGAGAAACGCTCGTTTTCAATATATTGCAAAAAGGTAACCGTATGTGGGTAGCTCAGTACTCCACATATATGTTGTACAAACGTTCTCACGAGTACCGGGTACATAGACAAAAGAAGGTCAAATGAAACAAGGAACGTAGGCATGAACCTTAAGTAAACAAACTAAGATGCAATGCTAGCTAAGCTATTACAAGCAAAAAGAGAAGACTTCTGGGACAAGGAGCTTGGGACATGTCTTCTTGGGCAGTGGCTCAAAACATAGTGTGCTGGCCTGGTGGGTGACCTGGCGTTGCGCGCACGAGCATTGTGTACAGCGCATTGCGGGCACAGAGGGGGATATCACGGGCCGTGAGCGATTAGGTGGTCGGCACTGGATAACCCAGAGGCATGTCCGGCGCGGTTATGGAACACCGGTTTACAGGCATGCATTGAGCAGCATGAGACCATAGGAAGGTTGTGGTGTGTATGTAGGAATGGGATTGCATTGAGGTTGTGTGATAAGCCCAACCCCATAGCATTCTCCCCTTCTCAATTTGGCGAATGTCCCTGGAGCCATCATTACCCTTGTTGATTTAATTGTTGGCACTTGTGTACTCTTGTTTAGTCATGGTCTTTGTCTTCTCTTAAGTTCCAAGTTGAGTTAGCTTGATTTTATATCACCCACTCCTTGATCAATGACCGAAGGAATGTCAAACTCTGGATGCTGTATGATACGCATCATCATCTGTTCATGTTTTTGCCTCCTGCCTTATGGAACAATAAGGGGTAACTGATGTGAATAATAACTCATACTTCTCGGTCGAGGTCTACAAGGCTATGTTCATGTAAAGGACCCAAAGCCAAGTTCGTTTACAAGGTCCTTATCGTGTCTTATGCACATGACGAACTACAAAGCCAAGATTTTACCCCCGGGTGAAATCTTCACAATTGCTATATTGTGCATAGATTAGTTCCTAAGGCATAAAGGAAGATTTAATGTGGGTATACGACAATCCGTTCATCTCTCAGAAATTCCATGCCTAGAACTGAACCGAAGTCATCCATTTTAACGACATGGAAATCCACTGTGGTTTCTATGGTACCAAACTTAACCGAGCTTCTCCTTGCAACACCCAACACTAGTTTGACTTCACTGTTAACAGCCTTCATCCTACCCACAGCTTTCTCCGACTTGAGCCCCAATTTTGAAGCCCTTAATTTGGACATACAAATCGGTAGCTCCAGTGTCGACCATCGCTCGGATGGGTTTTCCATTCACACACACACATCCATGTACATCAATGCTCTATTGGTCTGATGCATTGGTTTGACATGGAAAATCTTAGGTTTGTCAAGTTTAGGTGTGGCATTCCCCAATTTTCTTAACCAAGTCATAACTCTCTTTGATTGCACTGCAGCAACCACCCGATCAATCTCAGGCACTGTTAATGGATTCAACCGCATTGGCTCTATTGATCCTACCATGGAATTACACTATAGATTAAATGACCCCATAGTGCATGGTTCCTCCTCTTTGGGCCCAGACTCCTCAGTTGATTGCTCCTGAACTACCTCTCTCAATGCCTTCCTGATTTGTCTCGAGTCCTCGAGCAACATGGCAGTGATCCTCTGCTCTGTTAGACAATCAACAAGTGTATGATTCCCTTTGCACGTTCCACACACGAGTTGTTCCTTCTTAGTTTTTCCATCCCACCTTTGTTTGAACCCAACTGAACTAGCCGCACTTACACAGAGGCTTCCCCCATTCCTTCCCGCACCCGAATTAGGCGTGTATCTACCTACACTTCTCGGACTGGGTTGAAAGTTACTCCCACCTTGAGAGAACTCGCACCCGTACCAATTTCCACTTTGGCAACAGTAGAACCATTCTCCTCCCCGTTAACTCTTTGTGATCCTCTACCATTATAGTTATCCACACTTTTGAAAAACACCATCGCTGAGTTATAGTCAATGCAACGAGCTCCTGAGCTTGATTTTAGCCCATGGCTTCAATCCTCGGCAGAAGTCATGGAGTTTATACTCATTCGGATGGTCAGGCAGGTCAAGCATACAAACCTAGAAAGTCGACACGTACCCCATAATACCGCTGGTCTGTGCCAAGGTTCTTAGTCTCAACAATGCATGTTCTTTCACGTTGGTGGGCATGAATTTTTTCTTTACCTTGAGCTTAAATTCATCCCATGTGTCGATGGCAAGGTGTGCTGCCTTTATCTCTGCATCTTGGGATCATCACCACACTATAGCAGAGCCCTCTAGGTACATAATGACAACAGTGACTTTCTCCGCTTTTGAATTCGCCCCGGTCGCCTTAAAGTATTGATCCATCTTGTATAAGAAGTTAACAAGATCTCTTGCATCACGTGCCTCAACATATTTCTTAGGCTCAAAGACTTTCTGTTTGTGTATAGCACGGACACCACCACCACTGCCCCTAGTTTGGGACAATGATGTGTGATATTTAGTTGTTCATTTTTGAAGGAATTTAGTGCTCTTTTATGTGATTTTTGGTACTTAATTGATTTATTTTGTAGACAGATCACTATTTTTGGAGCAAAGCTGTAGTGGAGCAGAATAGCCGTGTTTTGGAGCACTATAATGCTGTTCCAGCTGATCCTTAGACGGAATCCTTTGTGTGGCAGAATTGTGCTTCGTTTAACGATCACTAAGTTGCTCCGTAAAGTCGACCCGGTTAAGGTGAAGCTGATGAAAGGGGGATTGTTATACTCTTTTTTCCCGAAAGGGTTTTTAATGAGGTAACGATCCTGATCCCTCGTTAGGGAGTTTACGGAGTTGCAGTCCAGAAGAAAAGAAGGCCAAATTCAGCCTATTAATTGGGCCAAAAAGAGAGTCATGAAGCCCAGGAAGACTTGGATTAATTATTTATTCCAAGTTAAAATTTAATTGTAATTAGGCTGAAATTAAGTGGAAGAATATTTCTTTTTGGATAAGAATTGCAAACTCTCCAAAATTAGTTAGGATTTGGGTTTTAATTTTGGTATATATAATCGTGGGCTGTACACGATTTGAGGGAGGAAAAGGAATCAGAGCTGGACTTGGCTTTGTTTTTGTTTGGACGAAAACAGAGGAGGGAAGGAGGAATATTGCATATGCACTTTTTGTTTTTGCTGGGCGAGAGAAGAACAAATAGGAGAAAAATTCTCATTGTAGAGGATTATTGTTTTCTTAGTGAGAAAACCGGAAGCAGAGCATTAATTTCATTGGTAATTTTCTTTCTTCTTATTATTTTCGATTGTTAACATGTTTAAATTCGAATTACTTGTTCTATTTAATTTAATCATGAGTAACTAAATTCTTAATCGGCGAGGTTAATTCGATGGTTCATGAATTGTGAGGCTTCGGGTTTTCAGAGATTTAATCCTATGAGTTTTTAATTGTTTATGCCTAAAATCTATGCTTGCTTGTTTGAGTTTGATCACCTCAATCTTGTTAGGCTATGGCTAATTAAGTAGCACCTCCTGTGAAAAACAGATAACAATTATGACTGTAATAACAGGATGATAAACAATTAATTGGATGAACTGCATGCAAATACGTGCTTGTTGTCTAAATTGGGTTCCCTAGTTCTTAAGATCGTTAAGATATAACTAGTTTAGCAAATACTTGCTAGGAATATCTTAATTAGGAAGATCACGGGTTTAGCAAATACTTGCTCGCGATTGGAAATTTAAGGGGAATTAAGGGGAAATAGCAAATACTGTTCCTGCTTATAACCAATTAATTCATGGGGGTTAAATGACTTTTGAGTAGTCGATGATCAAGGAATGAACCAAAGATTAACCTATGCCGATCCTTTGTTATCCATATATTTGTTCGTAATTTATCTCTGCATTTTTCTGCATTTTTTTGGTCCTTTTTTTAGCTTAGTAATTCATTAGTTTATTAAACAAATCTAAAATCATAGGCGTGGTTGCTAAACCAAACTTTGTTGGTAGTTTAAATTTGATAGAAATTACACCGTTCTCTGTGGATACGACCTGCTTCTACTATACTAATCTGTGTGCTAGTTTGCAGTTTATTTGGCGAGTAAAACGACGCTCACCAAATTGGCGCCGTTGCCGGGGAACGGTAGTTAATTTCTATTTATTTTGCTACTGATTTTTTAGTTTTTTTAGTTATTGGTATATGACCAGGTCCCAGGAGCAGGAATTGATATTTGATTCTGAAGTTGAAAAGACAGCTAGGAAGAATTACAAACTCGCCAGGGAGAGGAAGCTGAAAGCTGCCGCAGACCCTCTGTTTGGCCAAACAGAGGCTGTTTCCGAGACAGAATCCGAATCAGAGATTAAATCCGTTCCTGATACTGTAATGGGGGACAGAGGAGAGGCAAATCCCAATGCTGACAATCCGTACATGTGGGAATTAACGGGGCACAGCGAAGAAGACCCTCCCACACCTATTTCTTTGCCAGATGCTGCGACCCCTGTGGAGATAAAGCTTGCACTGCTGAATGTTCTTCCGAAGTTCTATGGGAAGAGTAACGAAGACCCTTACAATTTCTTGAACGAGTTCATCAAGATTTGTAAGGTTCAGAAAAGACCAGCTGGTGTCACAGAAGATCAATTCAAGTTGGTGGCTTTTCCGTTCAGCATGTCAGGGACAGCGAACCAGTGGTTTTCAAGCTTGGCTCCTAACTCCGTCACTTCCTGGAATGCGCTCAAGAAGCTGTTTTTGGACTATTTCTTTCCAGCCACTAAGACGGATGCCCTGAGGAAAGAAATTTTGAGCATCAAGCAGGAGTATGATGAGCCACTGAGTACATTTTGGCTAAGGTTCAGACGATTGGTAGATCGTTGCCCTAACCATCGATACACGGAGGGGCAACTGCTACAGTATTTCTATCAAGGATCCACAGCTGCAAACAAGGATTTGCTGAATACCGCAAGCAATGGTGGATTTTCAGAAATCAGAGTCAATAAAGCAAAGGAGATAGTGAAAAAGTTGATCAATTCCAAGAAGGAGTATGACACTGATGAGATCCGAATCCTGAAAAAGGTGGCACAAACAGAGCCCTCGAGCCAAGATGATTTTAGGGAGAGGATGAACCGGATGGAAAGGGTACTATCCAAGGTGGTGGATAAGGTTACAGTCGCTAGCACCACAGCTGGTCCTCAAGAGAAACCTTGTGACATTTATGGCACCTTCGGCCACGTCACCCAGCAGTGTCATTTCGCAATGGATGAGCAAACTGTCCAGGCCAATGCAATGGGGAATTGGAATGATAGGCAGCCAAGGAGGGACCCGTACTCAGCTACTTATAATCCGGGATGGAGAGATCATCCCAACTTTCGATGGCGAGATCCGGGAAATCCTGTACAACAACCATATGTTCCACCCCATCGAGCTCCTCCCCCATTTTTTTCTCAGAATCCACCACCTCCTCAAGGGAAGTCTATGGATAACAAGCTGGACATAATGATGGACATGATGCAAAAGCAACACCAAAGGTTTGAGAAGATTGAAACAACTTTAGAGGAGCATACGCGACAAATCACCCATTTATCGAATTCCATGAATGAGCTCCGAATGAAGCAACTTGGATTACCATCTCAAGCGTAACTCAACCCCAGAGAGACGGCCAATCAGATCACGTTAAGAAGTGGAAAGGAGCTTGAGCCACTACCTCCGAAGACCGCAACAAAAGGAGCTAAGAAGCAGTCGGAGCAGTCTGCAGGAGGCCTCGATTTGGCCAAACAGAGGCCCCCGACAGAAACAGAAAGTGAGGTACAAGGGCATTTTGACCAAACCAAGGAGTCAAATCCAAGGTTGGGTCAGAATGATCCTCCAGTTAAAATTCTTCCTCCTTTTCCTCGTAGTTTAGCTAGAAAGAAAGATGATTCTGTTGATTTCCTATCCATCTTTGGAAAAATGGAGATTAACCTACCTTTCTTGCAGGCTATAAGGCTTCCACCTGTGAGCAAGTTTTTGAAAGATTTTATTGCAGGGAAACCTAAAGACTCAAGCAAGATCATAATGGGCGAGTCGGTTTCAGCTGTAATCCAAAAGAAAATGCCTCAAAAGTGCAAGGACCCAGGTATGTTTTCCTTACCTTGTTATATAGGAGATAAGAAGATCAATGCTGCCATGTGTGATTTAGGAGCTTCAATTAATGTCATGCCATTATCTGTATATCAAACTTTGAATGGAGCTGAAATGGTACATACTAGAGTAATAATTCAATTGGTAGATAAATCTTGTGTATGTCCTGAAGGGTTGTTGGAAAATGTGCTTGTGCGAGTCAATAACTTTGTGTACCCCGCAGATTTTTATGTGGTCAAAATGAATCATACCAATGATAAGGGAACACAGGGGGTATTGTTAGGTCGTCCATTCTTGAAAACTGCAAACACCATTATTAATGTTGGGAATGGAACTATTTCTCTTGATTATTTTGGTGAAAAGTACACACTCAATATTGATAAACCCATGCAGACGACTGTAGATGCTGAGAATGTAAATGCAATTTATCATACTAACCCATTTGTCCAAGATTCTCTTGAGACTAAAGTTTTGCAGGACAAGTTGGGAATTCAAATGCCTACAAGTCCAAAAGAGGAAAATGTTCAAGTTTCAAGTGATTATCAAGAAGATGTTGATACTCTTCCAGTGAGTATGGAGTCACTCAAGTGTGAGGAAGAAACAAAGTTCCAACTCCAAGAATTGAAAGATCTAAGATTGAATGGGTTTGATCAAGCTATGCGGTATAAGGAGCGCAATAAGTTGTGGCATGACAGAGATTTGAAGCCTAAGAAATTTGTGGTTGGGCAGATAGTTCTTTTATCTGAGTCAAACTTTCAACATATGTCATGGAAATTCAAGTCTAAATGGACTAAACCATTCGAAGTGGCTTATGTTTGGCCTGATGGGATGGTAGAGATTATAAGCATGGACGCAAAAAGGGCATTCATCATCGATGGTCATCGCCTTATGCCGTACTATGATACTTCTCAGGTGGCATTAATGGAAGAAATTCCATTGTGCCCAACGAATATTAATTAAAGGCATCCAAAAGTCTAGCCAAAGACTATAAACAAAAGCGCTAGTTGGGAGGCAACCCAATTTTCTTAGTTTTTTTTTTTTAAATTTTTTTTATTTATTTTTAGGAATTTCAATTTTTCATCTGATCTCAATTCTTGATATGCAGATTTGAAGTACTTGAATTCGCACCATGGATAATTCACACATTTGGAAAGCTGGACTCGCAGGGCTCCATTTGGCCAAACGGAGGCCTGCGGCAGAACCTGATTATGATCAACCGCTTTCCTCTTGATTGGGAATTTCTCCGAAACCCACCACTATAAGTTCCCTCTTTCTCTTTTATTTTTATTATGATGTTGAATATGTGTCCAACCTTTTCTCATAAGAGCTTTGCATTATTTGCTTGAGGGCAAGCAAAGTTTAAGTGTGAGGAGGTTTCTTGTGTGTTTTGTTTTGCATTTTTTTTAAAAAAATAAAAAAAATTCTTTTATTTCAGTTTTTTTTTTACAGTCAAACATGTGTTTTTGTGTTTTTTTGAGTCGATAATTTGACATGAGAAAATTCTAGTGACTCTTGATAAAAGTACCCTGCCGGTTGTAAACTTCATTGTAACAAACTTGGTTAATCTAATATGCCTTGAAGTTATTGAATGAGATTTTCTATGATTTGTGAAATTTGATTGATATGATTTTTGGGATGACGAAAAAGGATGAGTTTAATTGAATATTTTAGTCTACTAAAGTGAGGTTTGAGCTAGAGTAGAGCACTCTCTACATCAATCTTTGTTCTGAGAGATCACATTGTTATAATTAGAGTTGTTATGTGTGAAAGTGATGGAATGCACTAGGATGAACCACACAGCTTAAATTGCCTACCAATTACATTAACCCCTAGTGAAACACTTTGAAGCTTTGACTATGTTCTTTGATATGAGTTACTATATATTTAGCCAAAGCCTTGTTTTATCCTTTCTCTTGGCCCTATTATGCATGTTCTTGGAGTTAATGTTGATGAATTCATCCATTGTGTTCTCTTGAGTTGATGACATTACTGAGTATGTGTCCAGTTTGCCCAGACTGAACGGTTTCGAAAATTGAAGGTTGAATTTTATTATGAACAGTGACACTGGGGTTCCGGTTGGCCAAACTGAGGGGCGTAACAGTGAAAAAAAGAGAGAGAAAATCATATTTTTATGTTGCAATTTTTCTCTAAAAAAAGAGTACCAGTTTTGGACTGTATTGAAGAAGAATGGTGCTGGAAAAAAAAGGAGAAAAAAAAGAAAAAAAAAGAGAACAAAAAAAAAAAGAAAAAAATAAATAGCACCTACTTTGATGTGATGTTGGCTTTCTCTTAATAGCCATGCGATGAAGATTGTTGGTGAATGTCTACTATACATGGATGATGGTTGAAGAAAAAAAAATATGCATAATATTTTGATCGATATTGTTTGAGCTTAGAACCCTTAGGATCTCACCAATCTGAATGGTCCCTAGCCCCGTTACAACCCTTGAGAAAGACCTTCCTGATTTGCATATTAATTTCTCTATATTATAACTTGTGAATTATTTGAGTGATTGTCCTTCATATATTGAGAGTGATTGAGTGAAACTGTGAGAAAATATTCATTGCTTGTCCGATTTTGACTGAATTGATGATTAGATTTCCTGATCTTGAACATTTTCATTTAAATTACTTTAAGGGTTGCTGATTTCCAGGTGCGTTAACGTGATCCTTTACTCCTTGGCAGGGGAAAATTTATCGTTATAAGAGTAGAAGCTAGAGTTTTTAAATGTTGAATTTTTATCTGTTTAGTTGTGTGATTTGTGTTTCTATCTTAACTTTTCTTTTTAGGGCCATTTTAGATAGAGTCATATGAGGGAATGAGAATTTATGAACGTTGTGGATTGTTGATTACTCTTATATTCTTCACTTCATACTTGAGGGCAAGTATGACTCAAGTGTGAGGATTTGATGTGTGATATTTAGTTGTTCATTTTTGAAGGAATTTAGTGCTCTTTTATGTGATTTTTGGTACTTAATTGATTTATTTTGTAGACAGATCACTATTTTTGGAGCAAAGCTGTAGTGGAGCAGAATAGCCATGTTTTGGAGCACTATAATGCTGTTCCAGCTGATCCTTAGCCGGAATCCTTTGTGTGGCAGAATTGTGCTTCGTTTAACGATCACTAAGTTGCTCCGTAAAGTCGACCCGGTTAAGGTGAAGCTGATGAAAGGGGGATTGTTATACTCTTTTTTCCCGAAAGGGTTTTTAATGAGGTAACGATCCTGATCCCTCGTTAGGGAGTTTACGGAGTTGCAGTCCAGAAGAAAAGAAGGCCAAATTCAGCCTATTAATTGGGCCAAAAAGAGAGTCATGAAGCCCAGGAAGACTTGGATTAATTATTTATTCCAAGTTAAAATTTAATTGTAATTAGGCTGAAATTAAGTGGAAGAATATTTCTTTTTGGATAAGAATTGTAAACTCTCCAAAATAGTTAGGATTTGGGTTTTAATTTTGGTATATATAATCGTGGGCTGTACACGATTTGAGGGAGGAAAAGGAATCAGAGCTGGACGAAAACAGAGGAGGGAAGGAGGAATATTGCATATGCACTTTTTGTTTTTGCTGGGCGAGAGAAGAACAAATAGGAGAAAAATTCTCATTGTAGAGGATTATTGTTTTCTTAGTGAGAAAACCGGAAGCAGAGCATTAATTTCATTGGTAATTTTCTTTCTTCTTATTATTTTCGATTGTTAACATGTTTAAATTCGAATTGCTTGTTCTATTTAATTTAATTATGAGTAACTAAATTCTTAATCGGCGAGGTTAATTCGATGGTTCATGAATTGTGAGGCTTCGGGTTTTCAGAGATTTAATCCTATGAGTTTTTAATTGTTTATGCCTAAAATCTATGCTTGCTTGTTTGAGTTTGATCACCTCAATCTTGTTAGGCTATGGCTAATTAAGTAGCACCTCCTGTGAAAAACAGATAACAATTATGACTGTAATAACAGGATGATAAACAATTAATTGGATGAACTGCATGCAAATACGTGCTTGTTGTCTAAATTGGGTTCCCTAGTTCTTAAGATCGTTAAGATATAACTAGTTTAGCAAATACTTGCTAGGAATATCTTAATTAGGAAGATCACGGGTTTAGCAAATACTTGCTCGCGATTGGAAATTTAAGGGGAATTAAGGGGAAATAGCAAATACTGTTCCTGCTTATAACCAATTAATTCATGGGGGTTAAATGACTTTTGAGTAGTCGATGATCAAGGAATGAACCAAAGATTAACCTATGCCGATCCTTTGTTATCCATATATTTGTTCGTAATTTATCTCTGCATTTTTCTGCATTTTTTGGTCCTATTTTTAGCTTAGTAATTCATTAGTTTATTAAACAAATCTAAAATCATAGGCGTGGTTGCTAAACCAAACTTTGTTGGTAGTTTAAATTTGATAGAAATTACACCGTTCTCTGTGGATACGACCTGCTTCTACTATACTAATCTGTGTGCTAGTTTGCAGTTTATTTGGCGAGTAAAATGACGCTCACCAGACAAGTTGGCCGTTGCTTTCATAATTATGCACACGTCTCCACCAAGTTGCTCGATGATGCTTCTCAACTCAGAAATGTGCGACTCGAGAGATATTAAAGCTTCCCTCAGCTCGGCAATCTCCTCATCCTGATGTGAAACCTTTGTGTTGCCACCTCGATGTCTCTTTTGATAATGGAAACATCTAATTCTCTCTGATCTATACGGTCATCTAGGCTTCCGGACCCTTGTGCCTCACAAAAGAGGACCCTTTCAATGTTGTCCAACCGATCGGTCTTCTTCGACATAGGGATGGCCTTTCACTATAAGCTCAAAGATTTCTTAAGCTCTGATACCAACTATCACGGGTCACCCTATGAGGGGGGTTAACCATGCGGCCAAACCTTGCTAGAGTGTCACGACTACCGCATAATTTTCCACATACGTTGCACTCAGCTAGGTTGGTCTTCGTACACCAAGACTTTTGAGGGTCTTGGTTTGAGTATATAGAGGAAATACACACACAAGTTTAGATTAGGAGCATGGCTCACACACACTTGCCACAAATACAATATAAGGCCTAATAACAGGGGAGTAACGCTCGTTTTCAATATATTGCAAAATGGTAACTGGATGTGGGTAGCTCAGTACTCCACATATATGATGTACAAACATTCTTACGAGTACTGAGTACATAGAAAAATTAAGGTCAAATGAAACAAAGCACGTAGGAATGGACCTTATGTAAAGAAACTAAGATACACTACTAGCTAAGCTATTAAAAGTAAAAGGAGAAGAATTATGGAGAAAGGAAATTGGGCCATGTCTGCTCGGGCCGTGACTCAACACTTAGTGTTCTGGCCTTGAGGGAGAGCAGGCGCTACTCACACAGGCGTGGGGTACAAACAGCTTGGGCATTCTGCACAGCGCGTCCCAAGTGCAGATGGAGACATCACAGGCCGTGAGCGGTTAGGCGGCCAGCACTGGATGACCCAGAGGAGTGTCCGGCGAGGTTGGGAAAGACCGATTTGCAGGCACGCATTAAGCACCATGCTATTGCAGCATGGTTTTGGCGTGCATCCGGGCATAAGGGTTGCATTGAGGTTGTGTGATAAGCCCAACCACGTAAAATCCCCCTCACTCAATTTTGTAAACATTCCTGGAGCCATCAATTCTCTAAGGTGCTTTGCTACCTACATTTTTCTCGTACTCTTCTGCATTGGGAGGTCGTCGTCGTACCACTCAAAGTTAATACTTTTAAGCCCTAATGCTTCCTATCTACAATTAAGTAGATAATGGAAAGTCAGGGTCATCCACGAGAAGAGGGATCTTTTCAAGTGTCTAAACATATAGCGGAGAAAACTTACTAGGTATATACATATATAGATATATATATATATATATATATAAACATGTAAATGGAGGGGGGGGGGTCAATCATGCAGTACAACTAAGTTATCAAATTGAAATACAACTAGCAAAGCAAGATAACTATGCTAATCATGCAATACAACTAAAGAGATGATTCAAATGCTAATTAACGGAGCCATGGAGGCAATCGACTTCCACTTCCAAACTTCCTGTAGCTCATTGATTCATTCACTCATTCAATTACATTTATTGTCTATGAGGAATGTTATCACTTCTCATTCGAAGATCAACATTCATTCCTCCTTAATAGTAGTTTGCAAAGACAAACAACGACCCTTTGTAAACCTCATTGATGATCACCCTAGACAAACAACATCATAGGGGTATTTCATCAATGGCATTTCACCCAAATGACCATAGGTTTGATAACAACAAGCCTTCTACCAAAGACAGTCATTTAACTAAACAAAGCATTTATTAGGTTAAACTTAGAACAACATTCAAGGTTCAACCTTTCTTTGCATCTATAGGATAAATATGAGAACAATCCACATTAACATACTCATCTAGCAAGAATTACCACACATTATACACAAGAAGTTCTAAATCCATGCTTTTGGATTTCATATCAAATGAGTTAAGAAATTTGCAACTTTCCAAACACTCTAACATTTCAATCATACAAGCATTTAATATATTCAAACAATCCATGGTATAAATGAGGCAGAACAAAACATTAATGGCATAATAAATGCTCTCCAATAAATGTTCATAAATGAGCAAATATAGAATCTTACTATATAAGTTTGGAAGCTTCAATCAATTGCTCCCAAGAACTAGATTTAGCTACAAAAGTTTATACTAATTAATGCTAACAAACCAAACATACTACATGAGAATTAAAAGGTGAAAAATAGTGAAAACTAGGGTTAGAAATAGCCCAAAAATACAGAAAGAAGATGACATGAATGAGAGTAAAGAGAATGTTACTTATAGTACAAAAAGGATAAGGTTAGGTTCTGGCCACTCGTTCGTCGCGACTCGTGACAGGTTCTTCACGACTCACGACGGGCGCTTGAACATAACCTTGTCTTCTTTTCTTCTTCTTGTGGTAAACACTCATCTTCACAATGATTCCTCTCATTTTTAAAGTCTTCAAATCTTTGAAGAAAGTCTTCAAAGTATTAAAAAAAAGGTCTTCGACGGCCTCCGGTCTTCAAGTCTCCATGTCTTCGAAGAAAGTCTTCAAAGTCATCGAAAAGTGATCTTCAATGGCCTCCAGTCTTCAAGCCTCCATGTTCTTCCTTTGTCATGCAAAATCCACTTAAAAGAGGTAAAATAGCGTAAAGTTTCTCTTGCCCATCCTAAGAGAATTTCAAGGTATAACACAAGTTCTTGATAATAAAAGAGCACAAAAATGACCATAAAAAAGTACTAAATTATGTACATAAAATGGAGACATCAAACCTCCCCACACTTAAACCTTACTCGCCCTCGAGTAAGAAAAGATCCAAGCATACGAAGGAAATGACGTATCCACATCCCAGCTACTATTCTCCCAAGTCAATACCTCACAAAACTCTCAATATCACACATCCCAATGTTAAGGTCAAATGAGAAGTTTCCCACAACCCCCATTCCTAAATCTACCCAAACCATAGCAACCCATCAATTCATTGCTATCTCAAAAAAAAAATCAAATCTCGAATTGACAATCCCAAATCCAATGGTTCAAGGTGAAGCTAAATACATGTATAATGTTCAAAACACGTGCCCCCCATTATACCAATATATCAATCTCAAAACAATGTATTTTAACGATCAAGAGTTTCCTAACTTACTCCATCTTTCCCCACCAAATTTCCCACTCACAAGAGGTCTTAAAATGCTAAACTACCCGATCCATCCATATGGCCACCGAAAACTTGTGACTCCATCTCTGGAAAATGAGTGAATCATTTTTCTCTCTTTCTCTCATTTTTCCTAGGAGCCCTTTCGGGTTTTCAACCTAGCCACCCGTCATGTTTATTTGGCTTACATCTCACCTTTTCCCACACATTTAGCCTCTCATTTTGCCTAGGTCACCCTCTTGGGTTTTTGACCCATCTGGGCCCCTAATGTTGCCTAGGATGCCCTCTTGGGTTTTCAACTTAGTGGAATTCTTTTTATTTATTTATTTTTTTGTTTTCAATTCTTTTCAAAATTTTCAATTTTTTTCATGGTTCTCCTATCCAAAAAGTAGCAAAGTGCTTTCCAAATGTTAAGGCTAAGAAAAATATTAAAGCCAACATCATCTAAGTACATCAAAATAAAAACATCTCAAAACAAAAGGGAAAAATATCCAAAACAAAGCAGGAGAATTATCCAAAAGTAGCAAATCTAACAGAATATTTCCAACCCCAACCGTGAAATCAGTAGATACCCCTACCACACTTAGAACACTATATTGCCCTCAATGTAGAAAAATAGGGTAACAGTGTACAAAGTGAAGTATGGAAACGGTAAGGATATGATGCTCACAAATCATTATTTTGAGGAAGAAGGGCCACCATCGAAATAATGCTGCTGAAAACAAGCCAGCCAATTTGTGCTCCTCTGCCTCCTAGCTCTCCGCCTCTCTGCTTCCGGATCGGGGCCTGAGGCAGTGCCTGCTTGGGACTGCATCTCATAGATGTGAGCTGATAGGTGATTAATCTCCCCATCCATATCGATCAAGCTCTGTGAGACAAACACATTGTGCTCATATATCATGCTATCTTTGCAGAAGAATCCATCCTGCATGGTCTGCATCATACGCTCATAGAAATCCGGTGGAGGCTGGGAGTAGTGAGGTGGCACATAATCCTCCTGCATAGGTTCAGTCTCTGGTGGAGGCTGCGGGGGAGTGCTGATGTTGTTGCTCAGAGAAAGGTAGGCTGCTATCATCGCACTGGATAGGGGTTGGACAAAAGTTATAGAACTCCCACTGGAAGTCCTCTTTTCACGATGAGTCATGTGAGATCGCCAAGTCTGCTAGGGGTGTATCAAACTCCAACTTCGTCTTGTTGGACCGAGGAAGTACCATGAATGTGACCTTCCTGGCGCCATATGACCAGTGGAATACCCCCGTGGCTCGGGTGGTACTGAGCTTCTTAAATCAGACCAACCTCTCTACAGTGATGAGGTAGGAAGTATGTCTCCATAAGCGCGAAAAGTCAGCCGGTGGAACCAATCCTAGGTACTCCGCCAAGAGGCTATCATGCCTCTAACCATAATCTTCTCCTCCGGCTTCCCTTCCACCTCTACAATCCTTTTCATTCATAGCTCAGCCCATAACTCGTATCCCAGTCCCTCACTCGTCAAGTGCCACATGAAATGAATGTCGTTGTCTGACACATTCATCGGCTCCACTGAGCAAAGTACCATGCCAGCTAAAAGTCGGTACACATAACGGAGTGCAGGGTGGATGATGACACTGCTCTTGTCGTGGTAGTTCTTTGGTCTCATGTTGATGACACTCCAGAATTTCATGTTCTCCTCAATCATTCGTTCCTAGGCCCGTGGGTCCAACCTCGCCCGTATCTCTGCAGTTTCCCATCTGAAAGCTTCCTCAACCTGTGACATGGTTGTCTCTCAAGATATATCATCTAGGTGGAAGGTGATGTACCTATCACATGGTTGGTAATCCCTCATGATGCATATCCTGACCATGGAAAGGAACTCCAGTGTATATTGCCGGTAAGAGGGGGCACTCTTGCTCATGAAACCCTTCATCCCCCTTTTGGTAAGGAGGCATCGGATTGGCCGGGTGAGCCCATAAGCGTCCAATGTGGGTATGCCTATGAAACTTGTCTCCTTGAGCTGACGGTTGGCCAGGGCCTCCGATCTCTCTCCGTAGGACCCGATGATCCGGGTCAAACCCATGTACCTATCAGGATTATCGGGGATGCATCTCCTAACAACTTGGTCTACATAATATTTCCACAAAAAGGGATCACCCCACAGATAATATTTAGCACCACTTTTTAGCTCATCTTTCTTTGACTTAAAAAAGTGAGGAGGAAATTTACCAGAGACAAGAAAGTTCACAATGTCGGCATACCACGGTTGGAGGTTCCTGATAGCGAACAAATGTTCATCGAGGAACTCCTCCCGTAGTTTCTCCTTCTTTAATAGACTTACCTCGCTATCTTGATAGGGTTCCAATCGGCTCAGGTGATCACCTATGAGGTTCTCCGTGCCCTTCTTATCTTGCACCTCTAACTCAAAGTCACTCAGGAGCGGGATCCACCTAATTAATCTTGGCTTACATCTCACCTTTTTCCACATATTTAGCCTCTCATTTTTGCCTAGGTCACCCTCTTGGGTTTTCAACTTAGCGGGATTTTTTTATTTATAATTTAATTTTTTTCATTTTCTATTTTTTTCTATTTTTTTCATGTTTCTCCAATCCAAAAAGTAGCAAAGTGCTTTCCAAATGTTAAGGCTAAGAAAAGTGTCAAAGCCAACATTATCCAAGTACATCGAAAGAAAGCATCCAAAAATAAAAGGGAAAAATATCCAAAACAAAACAAAAGAGGTATCCAAAAGTAGCAAAGTTTTCAAAGTATCTCCAACCCCAACGGTGCAATTAGTAGATACCCCTCCCCTCACTTAGAACACTACATTACCCTCAATGTAGAAAGTAGGGCTAAAGCGTACAAAACAAAGTATGGAAAGGTTAAGGATATGGTGCTCACAAATCACTGATGTGAGGAAGAAGGGCTACCGCCAAAATAGCGCTGCTGATAACGAGCCAGCCAATCCGTGCTCCTCTTCCTCCTAGCTCTTAGCCTCTCTAATCTTGGTTCGGGGCCTGAGATACCACCTGCTTGGGACTGTTTCTCATTGATACAAGCTGATAGGTTATCAACCTCCTCATCCATATCGATCAAGCTCTAGGAGATAAACACGTTGTGCTCCAGGATCATGCTATCATGGCGGCGGAATCCATCCTGCATGGTCTGCATCATCCGCTCATAGAAATTTGGTGGAGGCTGGGAGTAGTAAGGTGGCACATCGTCCTCCTGCATTGGCTCGGTCTCTGGTGGAGGCTGCGGGGAGTGCTGTTGTTGTCTCTCACAGAAGGCATGCTACTATTATCGCGCTGGACAGAAGTTGGAAAAAGGTTGTGGAGCCCATGCTAGAAGTCCTCTCTGCATGAGGAGTCAGGTGAAATCGCCAAATCTGCTAGAGGTGTATCAAATTTTAGCTTCTTCTTGTTGGGATGAGGAAGTGCCATGAATGTGACCTTCCTGGCGCCATATAACCAGTGGAATACCCCCGTGGTCCGAGTGGCACTGAGCATCGCAAATCGAACAAACCTCTCACCAGTGATAAGGTAGGAAGTGCACCTCCCTAAGCGTGGAAAGTCAGCCGAAGGAACCAATCCTAGGTACTCCGCTAGGAGGCTTATAATACCTCAAACTACAATCTTCCCCATTGGCTTTCCTGCCACCTCTATAATCCTCTTTATCAAAAGCTTAGCCCATAAACCGTATCCTGGTCTCTCACTTGTCAAGTGCCACAAAAAGAGAATATCATTTTCTTGCACATTCATCGGCTCCGCCGAGCAAAGTACTGTGGCAGCCAATAGTCGGTGCACATAACGGAGTGCAGGATGGATGATGACACAGCTCTTGTCATGGGAGTTCTTTGGCCTCATGTTGATGACACTCTAAAATTGCATGTCATCCTCGATTAACATTCCTTAGCCTGTGGGTCTAATCTTGCCCGTATCTCCGCAGGGTCCTATCCAAACGCCTTCTCAACCTGTGAGATGATCATCTATCGAGATATATCATCCAAGTGGAAAGTGATGTACCTCTTGCATGGTTGATATTCTCTCATGATGTATATCCTGACCGAGGATAGGAACTCTAGTGTGTATCATTGGTAAGAGGGGGCGGTCTTGCTCATGAAACCTTTCATCCCCCCTTTGGCGAGAAGGCATCGGACAGGCTGGGTAAGCCCAAGAGCATTTAGTGTGGGCATGCCTACAAAACTCATCTCCTTAAGCTGAAAACTTGCAGGGCCTCCCACCTCTCAGCATAGGACCCGGTGATCCAAGTCAAACCCATGTACCTATCCGGAGGGGGAGGTACAGGGCTCGACTCCAGAGGTGGTGGTGGAGGTGGAGTTGGAGCAGTGGTGCGCCCGCCTCGGGGAAGAGCCCTGGGTCTCTTAGTAGGGGACATGTCTAACAGCCACAACAAATGAGTCAAACGTACATGAATATACATATATGCAATATTACAAAGTCATACTCAACCTTTAAACTAGTTTTTGCCATTCATTACAAACCAAATCAAATCCATGTCAACTAGTTCAAGTCCTAATCACAATTGCATATACAATCCATGTTATATCTAACATGCCTGTATTCTCAAGTTCATGAAGTTCTCACATAGTTGAATATCGAAATACTATATCTCAAAATCACAGTCATGCTTAACTAGGTTAGCCACCATTAGTCATCCATAATGTCAACATTCAAGTCCCATGGCTAAACTACCCTAAGCAAAATAACATTGCAAGCATAATAACATTTTATCCAAATAACAACTATGTTTAATCAATGGCCAACATGCCTCATATCCAGCATAAACCACAATCCATTCTCAACCAAATCAACACTATTAACGCAATGAAAGCACAAGACCTATACGAGCAACTCAACACACTCAAAGTGAGTATGATGTTATCCTACATCCAACCAAGCCATAAACACAAAATATGCACACAATCCCCATCAAATCAAATTTCAAGCACAATATATTCACAAAAATCAACCAAGTTCCAAAAATCTAATTTCGTAAGGCATCACACATAATGTACATGATATCCAATAAATAGAGTATATAATCATAATCACAATTAAATTTCAATAAAGTGAAGAAATGTACCACTTAGATGCTTTGGAAGAAGAAACAAGGGAGCCCACAATCAATTCAAAATTGGATTGCACAAAGTCACAAAACTCCCAAATTCAAGGGTTTGTGTTCTTTAAATTTTTATGGTGATTTGTGGGTGGAGATTAGGAAAATGTTGGATTGGGAAGTGGTGTAGTGCTTTGAGAGTGGAGTGTTATGTGGTGGCAGTGAGTGGCGGTCGAAAGGAGGTGGATCGATGGAGGAATGACGGAAAGGAAGTGTGGGGAGATGAAGGGAAAGTGATGGATTCAGCCCATTTTAAAATAGGTCTTCAAGACCGTCACGACTCACGACATGTTCATCGCGACTCGCGATGGGTAGGTCAACGGGTACCTGAAGTCAATGCTTACGTTGCGACTCGCGACCAATTCATCATGACTCGTGATGGTCCATCGCGACTCATGATGAGGCCTTCGCAACTCGCGAAAGGTGTAGGCCTGGAGTTCTATTTTCACCCTAAAATTTTGATTTGGCCGTGACTCGCGATGGTCCATCGCGACTCCTGGCGAGGTTATCGCGACTCGCAAAAAATGGAGCCTGAGAGCTCTATTTTTCTGCCAAAAGTTTTTATCTGGTCGGGACTTGCGGTGGTCTGTCGCGACTTGCGGCGAAGCCATTGCGACTCATGAAAAAAGGGAGGCTGAAACCCAAAATGAACACAAATATTTTTGAGCTTATCACGACTCGCGACGCGCTACCCACCTAGTACTGAGAAAGTTTTTCTTGATTTCAGCTCTTATCCAAGTCTTTCCTTCTTGACTCCAAGCATTTCTCCCTTCAAAATTCCAATTCCTTGGTTTCAAATTGCTACAAAATCATAGAAAAACAACCCGTGAAAAGCACAAAGCAAAACAATGAAACTAATGACAAAATCCAAATCTAAGCAACATCAACAGAAAGTCACGAATGACGATCCGGGCAATCAAAACCAAGTATTTTTAACGTCGTCAGCATAAGTAACTCCCTTTTCTTGGAGTTTACTCACAAACTGAATTGGGGAGACCAACATCCTCTCCCTTCTCCAGCATAAAATTCTCGTGGTAAGGTTTCAAACGTTGTCTATTGACTTTGAATGTATTGGACTTAGCCCGATCTAGAATCTCAATCGCGTTATATGGGAATACCTTCACCACCTGAAAAGAATCGATCCATCAGGACCTCAACTTACCTGGGAATAAGCGAAGGTAGGTTTGGAATAGGAGGACTTTTTTACCAACTTCAAATTCCTTCCTAATGATCACCTTGTCGTGCCACACCTTTGTTTTCTCTTTATAGATTTCAGCGTTCTCATAGGACTCCCTCCGGATCTCATCTAGTGCATCCAATTGTAACTTCCTATGCAAGCAGGCCTCATCTATATCAAGATTAAATTGTTTAACCGCCCAATAAGCCTTATGTTAAATTTTCACCGGTAGGTGACAGGGCTTACCAAACACTAACCGGTATGGTGACATACCAATTTGTGTCTTATAAGCCATCATATACGTTCATAAGGAATCATTCAACCAAGAACTCCAATCCTTTCGGTTAGGGTTAACCTTTTTTTGAAGGATGGACTTGATTTCCCGATTAGAAACTTCGGCTTGCCCAGTGGTTTGTGGGTGATAGGCGGTGGGTGTCTTGTGAGTATCACCATACTTCTTTAAGAGTGCCTCTATATTTCGATTGTAAAAATGGGTACCACGGTCACTAATCAAGGCTCGGGGTACTCCAAACCTAGAGGAGATGTTATCTTTCAGGAATTCTGCAATCACTATATAATCATCAGTCCTAGGGGGTTTTGCTTCAACCCACTTCGATACATAATCAACGGCAAGAAGAATATATGTAAAGTCATAAGAATTATGGAAAATTCCCATGAATTCAATACCCCAAACATTAAAGATTTCACAATATAGCATAGCTTTTTGGGGCATCTCATTTCTAGGTTAGATATTTCCTACTCTTTGGCACTTGTCACAAGCCTTACAAAATATGTATGCATGCTTATTCAAAGTAGGCCAATAAAAAAAAATTCCAAGACATTCCTAAGTGTCGTTTTAGCTCAAAAATGACTATCGCATGCATGAGAATGACAAAAAGTGATTATTGAATACACTTCATTATCGGGGATCCATCTCCCAACAACTTGGTCTACACAATGTTTCCACAAAAAAGGATCATCCCACACATAATATTTAGCATCGCTTTTTAGCTTATCTTTCTATGCCTTAGAAAAGTGAGGAGGAAATTTAGCAGAGACAAGAAAGTTCACAATGTCGGCATACCACTATTGGAGGTCTCTGATAGCAAAAAATTGTTCATCGGGGAACTCTCACGTAGTTGCTCCTTCATTAATAGACTTTCCTCGCTATCTTGGCAGGGTGCCAACCGGCTCAGGTGATCAGCTACGAGGTTCTCTGTGCCTTTCTTGTCTCGCACATCTAACTTAAATCCACTCAGGAGCAGGATCCACATAATCAATCTTGGCTTGGCCTCGCTGTATGATTAGTGTACACAATAACTTTTGTACCAAGAAAGTAAGATCAAAATTTTTCCAAAGGAAATACTACTGCTAGCAACTCCTTTTCTATGGTGGAATAGTTCCTGTGCGCCTCATTGAAAGACATGGATGCGTATTAGATGGCATGAAGCGCTCTCCCCACCCTTTGACCAAGCACTGCTCCAATGGCATAATCACTAGCATCGCACATAATATCAAAAGGTAAAGACCAATCTGGGGGTTGTATAATAGGGACCGAGACTAACCTTCTTTTAAATGTATCAAAAGTCCCTTTACAACCCTCACCCATCACAAAATCCACCTCTTTTGGCAAAAACTTGCATAAAGGAGATGCTATCTTCGAGAAGTCCTTGATGAACCGACGATAGAATCCTTCATGGCCAAGAAAAGAGCGCACTTCGCTCATATTAGTAGGATACGGAAAATTTTGAATTTTGTCTATCTTTACCTTTCCAACCTCACTACCCTTAGAGATGACAAGATGGCCTAAGACAATACCTTGCTCTACTATAAAATAACACTTCTCAAAATATAACACAAGATTAGTATCAATGCAACGTTTAAGAACTTGTGTCAAATTTTCCTAACAGTTGTCAAAAGAATTACCATGAATGGTGAAATCATCCATGAATACCTCAACAAATATTTCAAAAAATTCTGAGAAAATTCTTACCATACACCTTTAGAAAGTTCCGGGGGTGTTACATAACCCGGAAGGCATACGCCGGTAAGCAAACGTACCAAAGGGGCACATGAAGGTGGTTTTTTCTTGGTCTTCCGGGGCGATAGCCATTTGAAAATACCCTGAGTACCCATCCAAAAAGCAATAGAAAGGGTGGCTTGCTAATGCCTTGATCATTTAATTAATGAATGACATCGGGAAGTGATCCTTTTGGGTCTTCGCATTTAGCCTCCGGTAGTTAATACAAATGTGCCACCCTTTTTGAACTCGAGTGGGTAACATTTCACCCTTTTCATTTTCGATCACCGTCACCCCACTCATTTTGGGTACCACTTGAGTTGGACTCACCCACTTGCTATCCTAGATTGGATAAATCATGCCTGCTTAGAGTAACTTGAGGATTTTCGCCTTTACCACCTCCATCATAGGCTGGTTTAAATGGCATTGGGGTTGTCGCACGGGTCTTGCATCTTATTCCAAAAAAATTCTATGCATGCAATTGGGTGGACTTATACCTTTGATGTTGGCAATATTCCATCCAATTGATTCTTCGTTCTCCGGTAACACCACAATAAACTTTTCTTCTTGTTCCTTGTTGAGCTTGCTTGAAATGATAACCGGAAGCATCTCCCCTTCCCCAAGAAATGCTTACTTGAGGGCACTTGGCAAAGGTTTAAGCTCAATCACTGGAGCTTTCACAAGTGATGGGAGGTGTTCCGGTTCTTCGGGTTCCTCTAAGACTAGAGGGTCGGGACTTTGCACCACTTCCTCAACAATGCTTAACTCCTCAATGCGTTCCTTCAAGTTAATACTCGTGGAATATACAAGCCATGCATTTTCAACAATATTTTCCATAGCAACTAACAAGGGCTCATCACTACTCAATTCAAAAATATCTTGCACAACATTGTCAAAAAATCAATAGCATGGCCAGAATACTCTTCAAGAGGATACTTCACCGAGTCATTTATGTTAAACTCTACTTTAATCCCATTAAATTCCATAGTGAGGGTACTGTTGTGCACATCAATGATGGTCCTAGAGGTCTTCAAAAATAGCCTCCCCAACAAGATTGGAGCGACATGTTTATCATGCTCCATGTCTAGGACATAAGAATCCGCAGGGAATATTAAGAAATCCACCCTAACCAACACATCCTCGACGATACCCTTAGGGTACGCACTATAACAATCGGCTAGTTGGATCACCACCTCGGTTTTGTGCAAAGTACCAAGATTGAGGCTTTCATACAAAGAGTAAGGAATCACATTTATTGATGCACCTAAGTCAAGCATTGCTATTCCAAAATGTGTATTTCCTATCATGCAAGGGATTGTGAACATGCCGGGATCGCTACATTTAAGGAGTAACTCCCTTTGGCACAAAGCCGAGACATGTTCACTTCTCCCATTTTTAAGCTTATTCTCCGTTCTTTGTTTCCTATTTACCACACATAATTCCTTCAAAATTTTTGCATAGCTAGGAATTTTTTCATTAGCATTCAAAAGAGGGATATTTACCTCACACCCATGAAAGACTTCGTAGATGTCCTTATTGGACCCTTCCTCCAATTGTCATTTAGATGAATGTAAGGTAAATAAAAGAGCAACCGTGGAAGTGTACGGGAGTGGGAACATTGGCCCACTCCCTCAATACATGATACCTACTAAGCTACCCCTGATCTAGATGATATAACCAGGTGGCTAAAAGATGCTAACCCCTTCCTGATGACAGGGGCTTGTGGAAACCATTCCTGAATAAACATCCCTGAAGAGGGGTATGAGAACAAACTCACTAGTCCCTCACTCCATAAATCTATGCAACCGGTAGTATGAACCGGCTCTTGAGCCGTGGTTTGTTCCCCATGGGTGTCTTCCAAATTGAGGGTGGTCTCGGCCTTCAAACGAAGTAGTATGTCTTCTCCTCCGGGAGGAGCTGGTACACCGATTCTACCATGTACACCTCTAAGATGAAGATAAAGAGGTGTTATTGGCCTTCGATAATAGTTTTTGGATGAGTGCCGAGGTTTTCTCTTTGGGGTTCGGAGCAGTTTTACCGTAGTCTGTTGTGCTCCCATGTGTTCCCCACAGATAGACCTCATAGTGATAAGAAACTGAGCATGAATTCTACCACGCACACCCCGCGTAACGGTTTTGTAACCATTCTTTCCATTTTAGGCAAATGGACAGCCTGATGCCATTTTACACTTTACAGTGTACCGCAGGCAAATAGCGCATCCTTAAAATCCAAGTGAGACCTAGCAAGGGGTTCATTAAGTCGTGTACGCAAAATTAATTAACCCCCTACCCAGCCTAAATGGCCATGTAACTAATCATAGGGAATCCTTGCAGCCAGGTGAAGAGTGGCTGCTGACATTTTTTTCCCGTGGGCTGGACCCCTTCATGGAGTAGACCCCTTCGAACCCTGGACCCCTTCGAGCCCTGGAACTCGTTAAGACCTGGAACTCGTTAAGACCTAGAACCCTTCGATTGAAATCAACCTTTGAGGGCTTGACCCCTTCGAGGGCTATGACTGCTCGAGAAGATAGCCCCTTCGAGGGCATGACACCTTCGAGGCCTGAAACCGTTCAATGCCTGGAACCCTTCGAGGCATGGGCCTCTTCGAGTACTAGACATCTTTGAGAACTGGGCCTTTAGGGGCTTTACCTTTTCGAGGAATGGTCCCTTCGAGAGATAGGCCTTCAAGGATTGGACCCTTTGAGGACAGGAATGTTCGAGTACTCGAGGGCTGGACCCTTCAAGGACAGAGACCTTCAAGGAGTGGACCCTTTGAGGGTTGTCCCCTTCCAGCAATAAACCCTTCAAAGGCTTGACCCTTCGAGCACTGAGCCCTTCGAGGGCTTAACCCTTCGAGCATTGGACCCTTCGAGGATTTGACCATTTGAGTGATAGACCCTTTAAGGACTGACCCTTTCGAGGATTGGACCCCTTCGAGGCTAGAACCCCTTCGAGGACATAACCCCCTCGAGGACTGACCCTTTTAAGGACTGGACCCTTTCGAGGCTAGACCCCTTTGAGGACATAACCCCCTTGAGGACTGACCCTTTCGAAGACTGGAACCTTTCGAGGACATGATCCCCTCGAGGACTGACCCTTTCGAGTACTGTACTCCTTCAAGGCCTTAACCCCTTTGAGGCCCAGACATCTTCGAGGACTAACCCTTTTGAGGGCATGACCCCCCTCGAGACCCTAACCCCTTTGAGGGATGAACCCCTTCGAGGACTGAACCTCTTTGAGGTTTGCCCCCTTCGAGGTTTTCTCCCTTCGAGAACTTTTTCCCCTTTGAGAACTTGGCCCCTTCGAGAATCTGAACCTTTGGAGTAAAATTCCCCCCCTCTCTTTTCCTCGAGGGCATACCCTTTTGAGGACTGAGCCCCTTCGAGGCCTGAACCATTCGAGGTCCGTCCCCTTGGAGAAGATGTCCCCTTCGAGAGCCTGAACCCTTTGAGAGTGAGTTTTTTTCCTAATTCGTGAGCCATTTTGTGTATCAAAAAATAGGAATGGCCTTATCTGTTGATGAAGAAGGCTATTATGGTCTGCATTATCCTTCTTGTTGGAAGCCCCTTGTGTATCCCTGTATCAAAATTTAGGGGATTGAAGTAGGGGTTCTCCTATGCTGCCTTGTATTAGAATATAGTTAGTCATGTAGCAAAATGTAGAGATAGTACTATACATAGTAAAATAAAGATGTAAGCACAAAGATCATAGAATTCTCCCTAAAAAGTGAATTGCTTAGTGGCTGGGAGGTTGCAAGAGTTCATCACTGAAGAAACTGGTTTAGAACAGGATCTGATCAGGGAATAATCTGTTAAGAATCATGTAGCAATCCTTTTGGACGATTTTGAATGCCCTTGCCGAGTCCGGTTGGAGTCCATCTTGGACAACTCTGTTCCTCTCACTCAAGATGTAGCAGACCGAGGTTGTTAGAGAAAGTGGTCCCAGCTTTCTTCTTAGTTTTGAGCCTCTGACATGTCTCTTGATCCATTTTTCAGATGTTGCTATGGAATCTGTGTTTCTCCTCAAACCATTCCAGTTATGCACTCTGTCCCATATATTTTTGACGAATTCACATTTGAAGAATAGGTGTTCATGTGTCTCAGCCTCCAGGTGACATAGGGAGCAGGTATAGTTAGTGGGCTCATCTTCCCCTCCATGGTACTTATATTTTATCTGCAGTCGCCCGAGGGATGCCAGCCAAGCAATAAATGAGAACCTGGGTGGTATGAATCCCCTCCAGATGGACTTGTAGAATCTCTCCATGGGAATGGCATGTATATTGTACAGGTGCAGGTAAGTAGACCCGTGGATATAATCATGCACCATTGCTTTGAATTTTCTTGTCCCTGCCCATGCTGCTAACATGCTTTTAAGCGATTCAGTTGTTCCTCCAGAAATCTCCATTAGATTGTCCCTTAGTTTGCATAGATTTGTGAAGTAAAGGGAGTATGTATCTAAAATTCTGCCGCTTGGAGCTCTTGGATTGATAAGCCAGATATTGTTCCTGCATAAAAAATGTGAATGTACCCACTTCACCCACAGTGAGTCTTTTTCCATGTGGATGTCCCACAGTTTCTGTGCAATTACGGCCATGTTCCAGATCTTGAAGTTCCAGATTCCAAGTCCACCATATCTCTTGGGCATGCACAGTCTCTTCCAGGATACTTTTTTTAGTTTCTTTTCTCCCCACAGGAAATTCTTGCATTTTTGTTCCAGGGATTCCATGACGTTTCCCTGTATTATGAAATGCTAAATCTAGAAGCTAATGATACCCTGGACCACTGACTTGATTAGTTCCAGTTTGCCAGCGTAAGAGAGAGTGTGTCCCTTAAAACTTGCTGTTTGTTTGTCCACATTTCCCAGCACTGTGCGGAACTGGGAGACTTTGAGTTTTCTCGAGTCAAGTGGAATACCCAGATACCTGATAGGGAATGTGGCCCATGATATACTTGTGAAGCTTAAGTCTTCTTTGATGGCTACTCTGAAAAACTTTGATTTTGCAGCATTGATTGCCAGGCCAAATGTTTGTTCGAAGTTGTTCAGTTCCAACATCAGGATGTAGACTGATTCTTTGTCTGCTTTGGAGAATAACATGAGATCATCCACAAATGCGAGGTGGGAGATATTTTAACTTTCACATCTTGGGTGGTGTGTAAAGAGCGACAATTCCATTTTCCTTTTCAGTAATATGGAGAAGTATTCTATGCATGTTACAAAAAACAGTGGTGCCTTTGAAAAAATTGCATAATTTCTCATTGACCATAATTGAGAATGTCGGTGTTCTGACACATTCCATAATTCTGGCCGTGAGTATATTTAGGAATCCTAGGCCTGACGAGTCCTCCTCCAAGAAATCCCATGAAAATGTGTCGAATGCTTTGGTGAGATCTACCGTAACCATACATCTGGGCAACGATCTTGCTCTGCTGTATCCTTAAACTATTTCTTGGGCCAGCATCACGTTATCCGATAGCTTTTGTCCTTTAACAAATGCTGCCTGAAATGGGTCAATAATATCAGGGAGGAAGGGTTCAATTCTGTTAGCAATGATCTTTGTGATGGTTTTGTATATGATGTTGCAGCAGGAGATCGGTCTGAAGTTGTCCACTCTGAGATTTTCTTCTTCTTTTGGTATGAGTGCCACTGATGTGTGATTGAGCCTTTTTATAAGATTTCCAGTTTGAAAGAATTCCTGAATCGATTCTGTGAAGTCACGGCCCACGATTTCCCAATGTTTCTTAAAGAATGCTTCTGTGAAACCATCTGGGCCTGGCACTTTGTCGTCCGACATGGACAAGAGGGAAGCACGTATTTCATATCTTTCTATACCCTGTCCCAGCGTTGCCCTATCCATATCATTAAGTACAGGGCCTGACTGAAGAACCTATATATCAATATGATGCCATGGAAATATTTTCCAAAAAGTCCCCTGTAGAACTCTGCGAGGAGACTTCCTTTTCTTTCATTCGAGGTGACGATCCTGTCTTCGCTATCTAGTATGGCTGGGATGCCTCCTCTCTTTATATTTTCCACCAGGCCATGGAAGTAGTTTGTTCCCTTGTCTGCCATGGTGATGAAGTTAATTCTTCCTTTTTGGGAGAGGAATTTGGACTCCGCTATGTATAAAAGGAGTGCCTTTCGCTTTAATGGGGTCAATTCATGTACCAGTTCTGGCATGATGCTCACCAAATCTAGGGTTCTCAATGTAGCCGCATAATCTTTGTCCGCTCTTTTTTCTTTTTCGAAGATATGGTTGAATTTTTTCTGGCCAATCTCTTTAAGGGCCTTTTTCAGCCCCGTGTAGCTTGTGACATATGACATACTGTTTAAAGCCATGTACTTCCTGTGTCCAGTGGTCTTGTATAACCTGTTTACAGTTTGGGTGTACATTCCACATGTTCTGGAACCTGAATGGCCTTTTAATTCTCTCAATGTCTTGAACTAGGGAAGTCACAGAAGGGAGGTGATCCAAGAGTGCAGAACCCGGGAGAAAGGTTGTGTGGAAGGAGTCTCCATCCTATTTGTGATTGAGTTGGACTCGATCAATCTTGAGCCTGATTGAGTAATCTGAGTTGTGCCATTTGAAATGATCTTCGAGTGTGGGTGCGTCTTTCAAACCGCATGCATTACATCTTTCCTGAAATTCCCTCATCTGATATACTCCGGGTGTGGTGCTTCCTATGTGATTGTTAGTACTGAGAATGGCATTGAAATCACCCAGTACCATCCATGGGGAGTCAAGATTTACCCCATACCTCTTCAACTCAGCCCAAAGTGACTGTCTGTGCAATCTTCCTTCATTACTGCTATATATATAAGTGCATAGAAACTTGACGTTCAAGGAGAGGCTGCACACTTTCAGGTGTATAACCTGTGGCATTCTACTACCCGTGTCCACTGCAAACTTTTTGGGATCCCAAACAATGAGAATCTAGAGCTCGGTGCCAAGTTAAAATTATGAGTGTGGTTCCATCTTTTAAGATTTTTTATGAAAATACTGAGGGTTCGTTCATTTGCCTTTGTTTCCAGGATTTCGAAGAGGCCTACGTTGTTCTCAGAGATTATGTCTTTTATCCATTTCCTTTTTCCAGGGGCGCCAATACCCCTAATGTTTAGGCAGGCAGCATTTATTTGGAACCCGAGGTCCCTTTAGGCTTCAGACCACTGCCTATGGATGTGTCACTGGATGAACTTTTTGCTGCGTCTGAAACTCTTTGATATGGTTTCTTCATTGAGTTTTTCAATCTTGAGGAGCTTCTGGTATTGCCAGTGGCCTTTACTAGCTTCCTTCCACCCAAAGACGGGGGTGTTTGGCATGGAGGGGGGCCTGCTCTCGGGGGATTACTTCTTCTAATCTCTGGATGAACCATAGATTCTGGTATATATCCTGAGTCTCTTAGGGGTGTGTTTGTATCTCTGAAGGCGGGGGGTGTATCCTGAGTTGTTTCAACACTTGATGAGTTTTCTTTAGCGGTCGACAAAGAAGTCCAGAAGTAGTGGTATCTCCGGTCATTGATGTCTCAGTGGCTACTTCTTTCTCTGTTTCAGTTTCTTTATCTGCAGTCACTTCCAACTGATTTCTTGAACTTTCTTCTTGGCCTGTGTTGCTGGAAGCTGACACTTCAGCTTTGTTACTGGAAGTACTGTCCCCGTGAACCACCTTCTCTGTGGAGACATTAAGAGCCTTGCAAGACTCTTCCTCAACATGTGTTTCCTGGTTGCACCTGTTACATGAGGTATTCTTTTGTCACTTTTCCATGTGCACCTGGTATGCTGTTTCTCTTGCCTTAAAAAATTCATCGTAGACCTCTAATAGGTAGGTGTTCTCACTGTAGTTTGGGCACCACGGTTTGCAGTAGCCGTAAATGATTTTCTGCAGTTTGTGATTTTCTTTTAATTGTCAACGAGGACCAGAATCCTAGCATAGTATCCCACCCAATCTCTTGTTGCGTTGTCCATTAGGATTGGGTCACCTAATGTGGAGGCAATTTTTTTCTAGCACCTTCTTGTGCCAGCAAGACTTTGGTAAATGATTCATGCGAATCTCAATAGGCTTCTTTCCCATTATTCTCATGTTAAATTTCCCTGAGTCAGGTAAAGCGAAAGTAAAGAGTTTTTTTACCATTTAGATAATGGCCTTAACCATGTAGCACTCTGTCCTTGTCCTCTGCTGAGTTAAATCTGAACTTTAGGTAGCTATTGCATAATGTCTATACTCTGCAGGGGACCCCCCATTTTTCCATGAGCAGGGTTCTTATAGCATGGATATTGGGAAAGTACCCCGAAAATAGCCCCAAGAAATCCATAGAAATGTTTTATTTCCTCCTTGAAGATTTCTTCTTCAGATAGAACAAAATCAATGTCAGGTTCTGTGGCCACTAGAAATTTTTCCATGGCGATTTCAATTTCATTCCATGCTCTTTTCCTCTCAAGTAGAGGGTCATACCAACTCCTAGCCTTTAGATTTTGATTCTGATTAAACATGTTCTTCTCCTTATTCTAATTTTGCTGTTCCGGATCCTGATTTGTGCTTTTCAGCCTTATCTTGCAATCCTACCTTATCCTTCTGTTTGTTGTTTAAGATTGCCGCATAGGATGGAGCCCCAGAGTGTTTCATATTTAGTTTTAATTTTCCCCTGCAGAATAGCAGAATAAGAAGAGCAGGCAACAATAGTCCGACGAACTTATCGGAGCACACAGGGAGACTAAAAGTATTTCCCCACACCACCAAATTAATCACTGTACATAAATATTTAACACACAACAGAAAGAACAGAGATAATCCACACAAAGCACGAAAAGAGTAAAATTCTTTGGCAGAGTAAATTCAACAAAAAGAGTTTGTAGAACCTATTTGGGTTGAATTCTATCCCCCAAATTTGATCTCCACTCTATCCGGGCTGGTGATTATCCCGCTTCAAGTAACCTTTTTGAAGAAAACCACTTCCTTTGGGAAGAAATCGTATTCGATATGAATAGAGAAGTGGATTTCTAGTGAGATCGAGCTTCATTCAGTGTTCCCCAGTTTATTCTGCCACTACCTATATCAAACAATCTGTGCGAAAGGTCTCTGAATCCACCATTTAAGCAAAGCCCTAGTTTGGCGATAACCCTCGCTCCGCGATATTTGTCTCCATAGAACCCGCAAATTTTGGATGGATATGTTCAGAATCACGTGGGGATTCTAGATAATCATCCTTTAGGGTTGGATTCAGTGAAGGATCAGACAAAATGACTCCTGATGATCTTGGGAGAAGGCTACGCCTTTTTTGCCCAATATCGCCAGAGAGAGTTTATCGATATTGAGAGCTCTTTTGAGATTCTCCCATTTGTCCTATAGAGGTAAATATGGTAAATAGTATAAATGGTGGAACACTACAATAGGGCCCTATAAAAGTACTGGCAACCCTACCAATTACAAACAAATACAAACCCTAGGCTAAATGATGAGACCTAGGGAAAAACTGAGATGCGGGGGGGGGGGGGGGTGGATACCCTAATGGGTACCCCCCCTAAAGTTTTTTTAAAGAACTGCTAACCCTAAGCTAGATAGTGCTAAGCCTGGGGGATAAATGCAAGTCCAGATGTATGTGGGAATCTGGAGTTATACATTGCAACCAGAAATGTGTACTGGCTCTTCATATGATGACCTCCTCGCAGCCGAGACTTGGGTCTTGGCTCTTGAAGAAAATAATGAAGAAGACGCCAGTGATAGATAAAAAAGCGCAGCTGAGTGTGGTGTACTCAGGTCTTGAGTGGTCGCCATGGTGTGCTGGTGTTGCTGAATCCGAATGAAGCTAGAATCGCCAATGGAGGAGCAACTTCTGCCATATACACCCCTAAGGTGAAGAAAGAGGGGTGTTATTGGCCTTCAAACGTTCTCATGGTATGAACCGAGGCTATTTTAGAGGGCAAGATTGTCATTGGCAGTGCCAATAGCTCTTGTGGATCCCTCTAAAAAATACTCCCCTTAGAGATGGAGAGAACAGACACAACTTATACGGTGTGTGTCAAGCCTGGCGATTATGTAATCGCCCACTTCATTTTAAGCAAATAGACAGCTGTATGCTAATTTAACACAAAAAAGTGTAGCGCGAGCATAGAGTGTGTAATGACCGTCAAGTCCAAGTAATGATTAGTAGTGGGTTAATTAATTTTACGTACGCTAATTAATTAATCCACTACCCAACTCCTATGACCGTGCAACCAAATGTAGACAGGCTACTCTCTGACCCTCCAAGGGGAAAATGTGCAATTATCCACCCAATACAATTTTAGCCCGAAGAGAAGGCCAAAACTCCACAAAAATCTGCAAACTAGAGCCAAAAATGAAGCAAATTTGGCCCAAGTCTTATCCATGTAGGCTGAAAATTCTCTATTTAATTAGGCCCAAAACTCCTTCAATTCAGCCCACTTGAATGGTGCCAAAGTGGTTCCAAACCAAGTTGGAAATCGGGTTATAAGAATACCCGTTTCCTCCTATATTCAATCCATCCACCCGTTTTTCCATTTTTGGCCCAGCAGCTTGTTATTTCGGCCCAGCAGTGCCTGTTCTTTCAGCCTAGTAGCTGGCCCAGTTCCCTATTTGCATGACCCGGCCGCCTCCTTCAACCGGGTTTCAACAGGGTTATAAGAGGACCCGGACCTCATTTAATTCTTTGGCCCAGTAGCTAAATGAAATGGCCCAACGGCCTTGGCCCAGCAGCTAGGGTTTAAACCATTGATCTGATTGCCTTCATGAGCGGGTCATATGACCCGGTTGCCACCAATCGGGTTGAAACCCTAACTAGCATCTGCCCCGTTTTACCTTGCTCGGGTATAATGACCCGGCGGTGTGCAAAACTAGGTCGAGCACCTAGATCCACATCCTCGCCGGACTCGCGATTTTCCAGTGTTGAAGAACCGCCGGATTGTGGGAAAAGTCGCCGAAATCTGCAAAAATTGCCAAAACATTCCACCTAAATCTGGGCACTATTCCCTTGTGCAACTCTGACCAGATTTAGCACGTAAAACATGAAAATTCCTTCCCAAATCCGAGCATGTGTGTTCCGGCCGAAAAATTACCATTCACCTTGTCGGAATCACATTTTTCCAACGAGCAAAAACAACTATATCAACACTCCTCTATTCTTTTTTCCAGCTGTGAGATGCATCTCAAGCATGGTGAAATATGAATCCGAGTCTAGGGACAGAGAATCAAGGCTATTTCATGCTTTACCCATTCTACAATAGTGCTTTCCCGCTGACTTCCGATCGGAAAATCCGAAGCTCCAATCTCCAAATTCAACTTCAATCCAAAATTTCCCAATTGCTTTTCCGATCGGATAATTCAAAACAAATCCGAATCTAAGCATTATAACTCACAGGAAAAAAATGTTTTTTTGGCGAACCAGATCGGAAAATTCCAACCATCATCATCAAAATAATCAATCCTTCATGAAAAATATGCTCCTCCATTCATCTAGATCTGAACATTATCATGAGATTGAAACAACAAGGAAAATACCTTGGGCATATCGTCGTTTATGATTCCAATTCAACCAATTATCTCCAAACATCTGTCTTGAATATGACTAATCCCAAACCATCAAGCTCATCAAACAATAAAATTCAAACACCCAAAATCTTGAATTCCACATGAGTGTTCATCAGTCAAGAAAATAGATTTGAATTCTTGGCATAAAACATAGCAATATGGTCGAAAATTCCAATTAAAACAAACAATCATGGACAGGCGGCGCATCTGATCACATGATTGCCCTCTCATCGAATCCATCATGAACTCTTCCAAATACTAAAAATATTCATGCCTCAAATTCATCTCTACTCCCAATCCAACATAAACATCACATTAACTATCCACCATAAACAAATAATATTCCATACAAATCCACACAGATTCATCATAAATAAACCCCTCACCAGTCATCCAGATTAGATCTATCAACGAAAGATTAAGACTTACTTGGAACAATCATAGATCTTCATCTAATCCGCTCCATCAACAACTTCAAGATCGAAAAGTCTGATCTTCACCCAAAAATCCCAGATCCAAAGATCAAATCTTCAAATTCAAGCACAAATCATACATCGAAAGATGCCTGGCAAGGAATCCAACATTAATGTTGGATTCCTCACCGGAAACTCATAATCGTAGAAGAGAAATTGGAAGAAAATCGACTCCGGTGTTCAGGAGAAGGACTGCATCCTTTTTCTCTCCAAAGAGAATTTTCTCTCACTATTCCCATTTTTCCTTTAGAGGTAAATACGGTAAATAGGATAAATGGTGGAACCCACAGTAAGCCCTAAAAGAGCCCTACCAAATACAAAAATAATCCAACCCTAGGTTACGTGATGAACCTAGGGAACACTCCCCCCTATTCTAAGTAAAACTACCAACCCTGAGCAAGATAAATCGAGCAGAGGGAGACAAAACAAGTCCCAATGAAAATAGGACCTAAAATGACAACCTGGAAAGAAATCAGGCTAGAAAATACGAGGTAAATGGGATGAGAGCAAACTCACTACCCATAAACAAGTAATCTGCTTCTACCCCTAAGAAACGGGGTCTTCTTCATTAACATTCCATAGTGCAGCCGAGCATTGTGAGACTCGGGTCTTGAGCAGATGTTGTTGCCGAAATCTTGATGAAGGTACAAAAAATCCAATGTCAACTCATTTAGAGTTCCTACTGCAGCTGAGATTGTCTCAGGTCTTGGATGTTACATAAAGAGTGAAGCTGATGCCCATAGTTGCACCATGCTGGCACGAGTGGATATCTGCTTCTACCATTTACATCCCTAAGGTGGAGATAGAGGGATGTTATTGGCCTTCAAACATTCTCTTGAGAGCACTGAGAATAATAAAGTGGGCAAAGATGTGTTGAGGCAGTGCCTCATATCTTTGTGAATCCCAGCTAAATCAATCTCCTAAAGATGAGAGAATGAATGCACTTATACCGCGTGCATCAAGCGTGGTGATTATGTAATCGCCCACTCCATTTTGAGCAAATGGAAAGCTTTATGCCAATTTAACACAAAATGTAGTGTGGGCATAATGCGCATTAATAATCGTTAAATCATAGTTAAAAACTAGGCTTAGGTGAAAAAGCATTGGAGCAAAATCCTTACTTTAAAACCTATTGCATCTTCCTTAAATCGGAGTTGCATTAACCAGAAAAAATCCGAGAATAGCCCTTGATTCTATCGAGCTTCAGCAACCCCATCCTGGCATGGAAAATAGCATCATTCGGCTTGTTAAACAAAAGTCCAGTGTCCAACAGCGCCTATTCCTTGTGCCCAGATCCAGCGCCAAGTGCCCAGAATCCTGCACCATGGCACAGATGCAGTTTCCAACACCTTGCATCCAAGAAAACTGCCTCGAGTGCCCAGACACCAAATTAACCTCTCCTTCAGTTTGAATCCTATCGCCTGAACTCCATCGCTGAAAACAAGCCGCTCCAAGTTCCTGATTGGCAGCGCCTAGTGCAGCGCCTGGCGCCCAGTACATAGCGCCAAGCGCCCACTCCCAGCGAGCATCCATCAAACTTCACCCAACATCCAGCACTAGGCAGCGCCCAGAACCTTTACCCAACAGCTATCCCGCAATCAACATCCCATGACAACAATAATGGTACTAAAACATATGCTCTTCTGGAAACAAGCGATTAATCACCATGTAGCAATCCTTCATGAAAATTTTTACCACCCGATCAGCACTTGGTTGAGCACCATTCATGGCAATACTGTTCCTTTCCTTCCAAAGACGATAAACCGTGGTAATAAAAGCTAGAATTCCAAACTTCTTTCAAACTTTTGAACCCTTTATTTTCCTCTTAACCTAAGCCATGGAGCTTGCAATTGAGATTGTTCGTCTCCTTAGCCCAATCCAATTCCTTATATGCCTCCATACAACTTCCGATAATTCACACTTGAAGAACAAGTGGTCATTCGTCTTCTCTTCGAGATAACATAAGGAACATATTTTCTCCATACTTCCATCTTCCTCTGATCGATGCTTGTCCTTGGTATGCAGTTTCTGAATTGCCACCAACCATGCAATAAACGAGAATTTGGGGGGAATAAACCACGCCAAATACTGTTAAAAACCTTTTCACCCGATCGGCTATTTTCATACAAACTCGGATACTTGTGCCTATACATAAAGACATAAGCCACACTTGTAAATTTCCTCGAGCTAGACCAAGAACCAAGGTGATCCTTAAACTCTTGTATATCCCCATGAAACATGTCTTGCAATTTATCTCTTAGTTTACAAAGATCACCAAAGTAGTTCAAAAATCTCTCCCCTAGTCGACCATTCGAAATCCTCGGATTTAAATTCCGAAAATCTTCGTCTTGGAGATAAAACGAATGAATCCACTTGACCTATAAGCTGTCATTCTTCATGTGAATATCCCATAATCTCCGGGCCATCGATGCACGATTCCATGTAACAAAATCCCTCAAACCAAGACCCCCAAAAGACTTAGGAGTGCATGGTTTTTTCCATGCAACCTTACCCTTGTGTTTGCCTCCTCATAAGAAGCGTTTGCATTTTTGCTCAAGAGCATTCATGACTGTAGTCTATATGATAAAATTATGATTCCAAAATCTAGTAATACCTCCAACAATCGAACGAACAAGCTCCAACTTTCCAGCATAAGAGAGTGTGTGTCCTTTCCATTTTGCAATCTCTGAATCAACCTTTCCAAGTAGAGTTCCAAATTGAGTGACCTTCAACTTACTGGAATCAAGTGGCACCCCAAGATACCTCAATGGAAACGTAGCCCATGGAATACCTGTGAAGCTCAAATCCTCCTTCAAACTGATTCCAAAGAACTTGGATTTGGCCGCATTAATGGCAAATCCCAAGGTACCCTCAAATTCATTTAGGGCACTCATAAGGATGTGGACCGAACCTGTATTCGCCTTGGAAAAAAGCATAAGATCATCAGCTAAAGCTAAGTTAGTGATCTTAAGCAATTCACACCTCAGATGATAGGTAAAATGCCTAGAGTCAGTCCTCCTTTTCAGCAGTCTCAAAAAATACTCCATGCAGATTACAAAAAGGAGAGGAGACAGGGGATCACCTTGCCGAATGCCTCTTTGACCCTTATAGTGATCACGCAGTTTTCCATTAACTGCGATCGAGAATGAAGATGTTCTCACGCACACCATGATTCTATCCTTCAGTCTTTCTGGAAAACCTAGTCCAAGTAAAACTTCTTCTAGGAAATCCCAGGAGACTGTATCAAATGCCTTTTGCAAATCAACCATGATCATGCATCTAGGAGAATTTCTTGCCCTCCCATATCCTCGAACAATTTCCTGCACTAACATTACATTGTCCGAAATACTTCTGCCTTTTACAAACGCACCCTGGCATGGGTCAATAATTCCGGGAAGAATTCCCTCTAGTCTATTGGCAATAATCTTAGTGATGATTTTGTAAACCACATTGCAGCACACTATTTGTCTAAAATCACTCACCATAAGATTATCGGGCTTCTTTGGTGTAAGAGCGACTGAGGTATGGTTCAACTGAGCCAGTATGTTACCAGTTCGAAAGAATTCCAAAACCGCACCTGTAATTTCCGCTCCTACAATATCCCACTGCTTTTCAAAGAAACCAGCAGTGTATCTATCCGGACCTGGAGATTTATCATCCGCCATTGCAAATAACACCAGTTTTACTTCATTGCTAGTAGTTTATTAATTCAAGAAATCCCTGTCCATGTCTGTCAGAATGTTTCTCGAAGTGATTATTTCATGATCAATGGAGGTCCTCTCCCTTGAAGTTCCCAAAAGACTTTTGTAAAAATCCGCAAAAAGCTCACCTTTACAAATGTTAGAAGTCATAATACGATTGTCTCCATCAATAATCGCCGGAATACCTCCCCCCTTTCTTTCCGAGACCATTGTATGAAAGTACTTTGATCCCTTGTCCGCCAATGTAACATGATTAATCCTACCTTTTTGCAAAAGGAAGGATGATTCTGCAAGATAATAGAGCATGGCCTTTTTTTTAATGCTCTCAACGCCTCAATATCAAGATCCGAAGCAATCAAGGCATCAAAATTGTCAAAAGCCGAACTATAATCCTTATCCGCCTTCTTTACCCTTTCTGAAATATGGCTAAGATCGAGAGAGCCCAACTCCTTCAATGGATGTTTAAGTCTTAAAAGTTTTCTACATACTAAATATTGAATAGAACCCTCAACCGTTGGCCTCCAAAAATCTTCAACAATTTGCCTACAATTCGGATGATCTAGCAACATATTCTGAAACCGGAAAGGTCTTCTTTTTCCATCAATTTCCTGTGCCATATTAACAACCATGGGGCTATGGTCTGATTGTGCTGAAATGGGAAGAAAAGAGGGTCGACAAGCATCCGAATCCCATCCATGATTCAAAAGCACACGATCCAACTTCCTCCATATTTTCCAATCAGCACTATGCCACGTTAAATGCTCTCCTATGGAAGGCGCATCTCTTAATCCACACTTAATACAAACATCTTGAAACTCCCTCATTGGATACAAACTTGGAATCGAAGCTCCATAATGGTCATCCAAACTCAGAATTGCATTAAAATCCCCAAAAACCATCCAAGGAGAGTGTATATTTGCACCAAAATATTTTAATTCAGCCCATAGAGGCAAACGAGCCAATCGGCCCTCACTATGGCCATATACGTATGAACATAAGAATTCAACACCAGTAGAAAGATTACGCACCTTAAGATGAATACATTGCAGAGATTTTCAAAGAACATCCGCCAAGAAACCTTTTGGATCCCATGTGATGAGAATTCTCGAATTCCTCCACAGCTCAAAATTATATGTGAATTTCCACCCCTTAAAACACGTCAAAAAGATGCAGCTATGTTTGTTATGTGGAAATCATTAAGTGACTTGGTCAGAAGTATATACCATTGGCCACCCCACGTGTTGTGAACACATAATTATGTTTGTTTAGATCTTTGTGTGAAGGAATGGATGATAGAAGCATTAGATTGACCAGGTCACTTAATGATTTCCCATGTGCTAGCTTAATATTGTAGTTGTACTTTTACTTTTCATGTTTATTAGTTAGTTAGAAAAACCAACCCCCCCATTATTTGCATATTTTCTTTTCTAGATATTCCTTTCACTCGTACAGATTGGCAACCCGTATGAGGTTGCGTTTCAAGTTGGTACATTAGACCCAGTATGTCTATGGACAAACCCAGGGCTTACTGGTAACTACCCTATAGGTAGCGTAGAAGTAGGAATGAGTGTAGAACTATAAATTCAATCTTCTGACCACACCACCTCTAATTATTAAGTGGAAATCATTAAGTGATTTAGTCAGAAGGGTATACCATTAGCCACCCCACATGTTGTGGACACACAATTATGTTTGTTTAGATCTTTGTGTGAAGGAATGGAGAATAGAAGCATTAGATTGACCAAGTCACTTAATGATTTCCCAAGTGCTAGCTTTAAATATTGTAGTTGTGTTTTTACTTTTCATGTTTATTAGTTAGTTAAAAAAACCACCCCCCTATTTGAATGTTTTCTTTACTAGATAATCCTTTCACTCGTACAGATTGGCAACCCGTATGAGATTACGTTTCAAGTTGGTACATTAGACCTACTATGTCTATGGACAAACCCAGGGCTTACCGGTAACTATCCTATAGGTAGCATAGAAGTAGGAATGGGTGTAGAACTATAAATTTTATCTTCTGACCGCACCACCTCTAATTATTATGTGGAAATCATTAAGTTATTGGTCAGAAGTGTATACTATTGGTCACCCCACGTGTTGTGGACAAGCAATTATGTTTTTTTTAGATCTTTGTATGAAGGAATGGAGGATAGAAGCATTAGATTGACCAAGTCACTTAATGATTTTCCATGTGCTAGCTTAATATTGTAGTTGTACTTTTACTTTTCATGTTTATTAGTTAGTTAGAAAAACCAACCCCCGCCCCTTATTTGCATATTTTCTTTACTAGATATCCCTTTCACTCATACAGATTGGCAACCCGCATGAGGTTGCATTTCAAGTCGGTACATTAGACCTAGTATGTCTATGGACAAACACAGGGCTTACCGGTAACTACCCTATATTTAGCGTAGAAGTAGGAATGGGTGTGGATTTACAAATTCTATCATCTGACCACACCACCTCTAATTATTAAGTGGAAATCATTAAGTGACTTGGTCCGAAGTGTATACCATTGGCCACCCCACGTGTTGTGGAAACACAATTATGTTTGTTTAGATATTTGTGTGAAGGAATAGAGGATAGAAGCATTAGATTGACCAAGTCACTTAATGATTTCCCATGTGCTAGCTTAATATTGTATTTGTGCTTTTACTTTTCATGTTTATTAAGTTAGTTAGAAAAACCAACCCCCCTTATTAGCATATTTTATTTACTAGATATTCCTTTCACTCGTACAGATTGGCAACCCGTATGAGGTTGCGTTTCAAGTTGGTACATTAGACCTAGTATGTCTATGGACAAACCCAGGACTTACTGGTAACTACCCCATAAGAAGCGTAGAAGTAGGAATGGGTGTAGAACTATAAATTCTATCTTCTTACCGCACCACCTCTAATTATTAAGTGGAAATCATTAAGTGACTTGGTCAGAAGTGTATACCATTGGCCACCGCACGTGTTGTGAACACACAAATATGTTTGTTTAGATCTTTGTGTGAAGGAATGGAGAATAGAAGCATTAGATTGACCAACTCACTTAATGATTTCCCAAGTGCTAGCTTTATATATTGTAGTTGTGTTTTTACTTTTCGTGTTTATTAAGTTAGTTAGAAAAACCAACCCCCCCCTTATTAGCATATTTTGTTTACTAGATATTCCTTTCACTCGTACAGATTGGCAACCCGTATGAGGTTGCGTTTCAAGTTGGTACATTAGACCTAGTATGTCTATGGACAAACCTAGGACTTACTGGTAACTACCCTATAGGAAGCGTAGAAGTAGGAATGGGTGTAGAACTATAAATTATATCTTCTTACCGCACCACCTCTAATTGTTAAGTAGAAATTATTAAGTGACTTGGTCAGAAGTGTATACCATTGGCCATCCCACGTGTTGTGGACACACAATTATGTTTGTTTAGATCTTTGTGTGAAGGAATGGAGGATAGAAGCATTAGATTGACCAAGTCACCTAATGATTTCCCATGTGCAAGCTTAATATTGTAGTTGTGCTTTTACTTTTCATGTTTATTAGTTAGTTAGAAAAACCAATCCCCTCCCTTATTAGCATATTTTGTTTACTTGATATTCCTTTCACTCGTACAGATTGGCAACCTGTATGAGGTTGTGTTTGAAGTTGGTACATTAGACCTAGTATGTCTATGGACAAACCCAGGGCTTACCGGTAACTACCCTATAGGAAGCGTAGAAATTGGAATGGTGTAGAACTATAAATTCTATCTTCTGAGCACCACCTCTAATTATCAAGTGGAAATCATTAAGTGACTTGGTCAGACGTGTATACCATTGGCCACCCCACGTGTTGTGGAAACACATTTATGTTTGTTTAGATCTTTGTTTGAAGGAATGGAGGATAGAAGCATTAGATTGACCAAGTCACTTAATGATTTTCCATGTGCTAGCTTAATATTGTAGTTGTGCTTTTACTTTTCATGTTTATTAGTTAGTTAGAAAAACCAACCCCCGCCCCTTATTTGCATATTTTCTTTACTAGATATCCCTTTCACTCATACAGATTGGAAACCCGCATGAGGTTGCATTTCAAGTCGGTACATTAGACCTAGTATGTCTATGGACAAACACAGGGCTTACCGGTAACTACCCTATATTTAGCGTAGAAGTAGGAATGGGTGTAGATTTACAAATTCTATCATCTGACCACACCACCTCTAATTATTAAGTGGAAATCATTAAGTGACTTGGTCCGAAGTGTATACCATTGGCCACCCCACGTGTTGTGGAAACACAATTATGTTTGTTTAGATCTTTGTGTGAAGGAATAGAGGATAGAAGCATTAGATTGACCAAGTCACTTAATGATTTCCCATGTGCTAGCTTAATATTGTATTTGTGCTTTTACTTTTCATGTTTATTAAGTTAGTTAGAAAAACCAACCCCCCCTTATTAGCATATTTTATTTACTAGATATTCCTTTCACTCGTACAGATTGGAAACCCGTATGAGGTTGCGTTTCAAGTTGGTACATTAGACCTAGTATGTCTATGGACAAACCCAGGACTTACTGGTAACTACCCCATAAGAAGCGTAGAAGTAGGAATGGGTGTAGAACTATAAATTCTATCTTCTTACCACACCACCTCTAATTATTAAGTGGAAATCATTAAGTGACTTGGTCAGAAGTGTATACCATTGGCCACCGCACGTGTTGTGAACACACAATTATGTTTGTTTAGATCTTTGTGTGAAGGAATGGAGAATAGAAGGATTAGATTGACCAAGTCACTTAATGATTTCCCAAGTGCTAGCTTTTTATATTGTAGTTGTGTTTTTACTTTCCGTGTTTATTAAGTTAGTTAGAAAAACCAACCCCCCCCTTATTAGCATATTTTGTTTACTAGATATTCCTTTCACTCGTACAGATTGGCAACCCGCATGAGGTTGCGTTTGAAGTTGGTACATTAGACCTAGTATGTCTATGGACAAACCTAGGACTTACTGGTAACTACCCTATAGGAAGCGTAGAAGTAGGAATGGGTGTAGAACTAGGAATGGGTGTAGAACTATAAATTATATCTTCTTTCCGCACCACCTGTAATTATTAAGTGGAAATTATTAAGTAACCTGGTCAGAAGTGTATACCATTGGCCATCCCACGTGTTGTGGACACACAATTATGTTTGTTTAGATCTTTGTGTGAAGGAATGGAGGATAGAAGCATGAGATTGACCAAGTCACCTAATGATTTCCCAAGTGCAAGCTTAATATTGTAGTTGTGCTTTTACTTTTCATGTTTATTAGTTAGTTAGAAAAACCAATCCCCTCCCTTATTAGCATATTTTGTTTACTTGATATTCCTTTCACTCGTACAGATTGGCAACCCGTATGAGGTTGCGTTTCAAGTTGGTACATTAGACCTAGTATGTCTATGGACAAACCCAAGGCTTACCGGTAACTACCTTATGGGAAGCGTAGAAGTAGGAATGGGTGTAGAACCTTAAATTCTATCTTCTTACCGCACCACCTCTAATTATTAAGTGGAAATCATTAAGTGACTTGGTTAGAAGTGTATAACATTGGCAACCCCACGTGTTGTGGACACACAATTATGTTTGTTTAGATCTTTGTGTGAAGGAATGGAGGATAGAAGCATTAGATTGACCAAGTCACCTAATGATTTCCCATGTGCTAGCTTAATATTGTAGCTGTGCTTTTACTTTTCATGTTTCTTAGTTAGTTAGAAAAACCAACCCCAGCTTATTTGCATCTTTTCTTTACTAGATATTCCTTTCACTCGTACAGATTGGCAACCCATAAGAGGTTGCGTTTCAAGTTGGTACATTAGACCTAGTATGTCTATGGACAAACTCAGGGCTTACCGGTAACTACCCTATAGGTAGCGTAGAAGTAGGAATGGGTGTAGAACTATAAATTCAATCTTCTGACCACACCACCTCTAATTATTAAGTGGAAATCATTAAGTGATTTGGTCAGAAGGGAATACCATTAGCCACCCCACGTGTTGTGGACACACAATTATGTTTGTTTAGATATTTGTGTGAAGGAATGGAGGATAGAAGCATTAGATTGACCAAGTCACCTAATGATTTCCCATGTGCTAGCTTAATATTGAGTTGTGCTTTTACTTTTCATGTCTATTAGTTAGTTAGAAAAACCAATCCCCTCCCTTATTAGCATATTTTGGTTACTTGATATTCCTTTCACTCGTACAGATTGACAACCCGTATGAGGTTGCATTTGAAGTTGGTACATTAGACCTAGTATGTCTATGAACAAACCCAGGGTTTACCGGTAACTACCTTATAGGAAGCGTAAAAGTAAGAATGGGTGTAGAAATATAAATTCTATGTTCTTACCGCACCACCTCTAATTATTAAGTGGAAGTCATTAAGTGACTTGGTCAGAAGTGTATACCATTGGCCACCCCACGTGTTGTGGACACACAATTATGTTTGTTTAGATCTTTGTGTGAAGGAATGGAGGATAGAAGCATTAGATTGACCAAGTCACCCAATGATTTCCCATGTGCAAGCTTAATATTGTAGTTGTGCTTTTACTTTTCTTGTTTATTAGTTAGTTAGAAAAACAATCCCCTCCCTTATTAGCATAGTTTGTTTACTTGATATTCCTTTCACTCGTACAGATTGGCAACCCGTATGAGGTTGCGTTTCAAGTTGATACATTAGACCTAGTATGTCTATGGATAAACCCAAGGCTTACCGCTAACTACCTTATGGGAAGCGTAGAAGTAGGAATGGGTGTAGAATTTTAAATTCTATCTTCTTACAGCACCACCTCTAATTATTAAGTGGAAATCATTAAGTGACTTGGTTAGAAGTGTATACCATTGGCAACCCCACGTGTTGTGGACACACAATTATGTTTGTTTAGATCTTTGTGTGAAGGAATGGAGGATAGAAGCATTAGATTGACCAAGTCACCTAATGATTTCCCATGTGCTAGCTTAATATTGTAGCTGTGCTTTTACTTTTCATGTTTCTTAGTTAGTTAGAAAAACCAACCCCACCTTATTTGCATCTTTTCTTTACTAGATATTCCTTTCACTCGTACAGATTGGCAACCCATAAGAGGTTGCGTTTCAAGTTGGTACATTAGACCTAATATGTCTATGGACAAACTCAGGGCTTACCGGTAACTACCCTATGGGTAGCGTAGAAGTAGGAATGGGTGTAGAACTATAAATTCAATCTTCTAACCAAACCACCTCTAATTATTAAGTGGAAATCATTAAGTGATTTGGTCAGAAGGGAATACCATTAGCCACCCCACGTGTTGTGGACACACAATTATGTTTGTTTAGATCTTTGTCTGAAGGAATGGAGGATAGGAGCATTAGATTGACCAAGTCACCTAATGATTTCCCATGTGCTAGCTTAATATTGAGTTGTGCTTTTACGTTTCATGTTTATTAGTTAGTTAGAAAAACCAATCCCCTCCCCTATTAGCATATTTTGTTTACTTGATATTCCTTTCACCCGTACAGATTGACAACCCGTATGAGGTTGCGTTTGAAGTTGGTACATTAGACCTAGTATGTCTATGAACAAACCCAGGGCTTACAGGTAACTACCTTATAGGAAGCGTAGAAGTAGGAATGGGTGTAGAACTATAAATTCTATGTTCTTACCGCACCACCTCTAATTATTAAGTGGAAATCATTAAGTGACTTGGTCAGAAGTGTATACCATTGGCCACCCCACGTGTTGTGGACACACAATTATGTTTGTTTAGATCTTTGTGTGAAGGAATGGAGGATAGAAGCATTAGATTGACCAAGTCACCTAATGATTTCCCATGTGCAAGCTTAATATTGTAGTTGTAATATTACTTTTCATGTTTATTAGTTAGTTAGAAAAACCAATCCCCTCCCTTATTAGCATATTTTGTTTACTTGATATTCCTTTCACTCGTACAGATTGGCAACCCGTATGAGGTTGCGTTTCAAGTTGGTACATTAGACCTAGTATGTCTATGGACAAACCCAAGGCTTACCGGTAACTACCTTATTGGAAGCGTAGAAGTAGGAATGGGTGTAGAACTTTAAATTCTATCTTCTTACCACACCACCTCTAATTATTAAGTGGAAATCATTAAGTGACTTGGTTAGAAGTGTATACCATTGGCAACCCCACGTGTTGTGGACACACAATTATGTTTGTTTAGATCTTTCTGTGAAGGAATGGAGGATAGAAGCATTTTGTAGCTGTGCTTATACTTTTCATGTTTCTTAGTTAGTTAGAAAAACCAACCCCACCTTATTTGCATATTTTCTTTACTAGATATTCCTTTCACTCGTACAGATTGGCAACCCGTATGAGGTTGTGTTTCAAGTTGGTACATTAGATCTAGTATGTCTATGGATAAACTAAGGGCTTACAGGTAATTACCCTATAGGTAGCGTAGAAGTAGGAATGGGTGTAGAACTATAAATTCTATCTTCTTACAGCACCACCTCTAATTATTAAGTGGAAATTATTAAGTGACTTGGTCAGAAGTGTATACCATGGGCCATCCCACGTGTTGTGGACACACAATTATGTTTGTTTAGATCTTTGTGTGAAGGAATGGAGGATAGAAGCATTAGATTGACCAAGTCACCTAATGATTTCCCATGTGCAAGCTTAATATTGTAGTTGTGCTTTTACTTTTCATGTTTATTAGTTAGTTAGAAAAACCAATCCCCTCCCTTATTAGCATATTTTGTTTACTTGATATTCCTTTCACTCGTACAGATTGGCAACCCGTATGAGGTTGCGTTTCAAGTTGGTACATTAGACCTAGTATGTCTATGGACAAACCCAAGGCTTACCGGTAACTACCTTATGGGAAGCGTAGAAGTAGGAATGGGTGTAGAACTTTAAATTCTATCTTCTTACCGCACCGCCTCTAATTATTAAGTGGAAATCATTAAGTGACTTGGTTAGAAGTGTATACCATTGGCAACCCCACGTGTTGTGGACACACAAATATGTTTGTTTAGATCTTTGTGTGAATGAATGGAGGATAGAAGCATTAGATTGACCAAGTCACCTAATGATTTCCCATGTGCTAGCTAAATATTGTAGCTGTGCTTTTACTTTTCATGTTTCTTAGTTAGTTAGAAAAACCAACCCCACCTTATTTGCATATTTTCTTTACTAGATATTCCTTTCACTCGTACAGATTGGCAACCCATAAGAGGTTGCATTTGAAGTTGGTACATTAGACCTAGTATGTCCATGTACAAACTCAGGGCTTACTGGTAACTACCCTATAGGTAGCGTAGAAGTAGGAATGGGTGTAGAACTATAAATTCAATCTTCTGACCACACCACCTCTAATTATTAAGTGGAAATCATTAAGTGATTTCGTCAGAAGGGTATACCATTAGCCACCCCACGTGTTGTGGACACACAATTATGTTTGTTTAGATCTTTGTGTGAAGGAATTGAGGATAGAAGCATTAGATTGACCAAGTCACCTAATGATTTCCCATGTGCAAGCTTAATATTGTAGTTGTTCTTTTATTTTTCATGTTTATTAGTTAGTTAGAAAAACCAACCCCCCTTATTTGCATATTTTCTTTACTAGATATTCCTTTCACTCGTACAGATTGGTAACCCATATGAGGTTGCGTTTCAAGTTGGTACATTAGACTTAGTATGTCTATGGACAAACCCAAGGCTTACCAGTAACTACCTTATAGGAAGCGTAGAAGTAGGAATGGGTGTAGAACTATAAATTCTATCTTCTTACCGCACCACCTCTAATTATTAAGTGGAAATCATTAAGTAACTTGGTCAGAAGTGTATACCATTGTCCACCCCACGTGTTGTGGACACACAATTATGTTTGTTTAGATCTTTGTGTGATGGAATGGAAGATAGAAGCATTAGATTGACCAAGTCACCTAATAATTTCCCATGTGCAAGCTTAATATTGTGGTTGTGCTTTTACTTTTCATGTTTATTAGTTAGTTGGAAAAACCAATCCCCTCCCTTATTAGCAAATTTTGTTTACTTGATATTCCTTTCACTCGTACAGATTGGCAACCCGTATGAGGTTGCGTTTCAAGTTGGTACATTAGACCTAGTATATCTATGGACAAACTCAGGGCTTACTGGTAACTACCCTATAGGTAGCGTAGAAGTAGGAATGGGTGTCGAACTATAAATTCAACCTTTTGACCACACCACCTCTAATTATTAAGTGGAAAACATTAAGTGATTTGGTCAGAAGGGTATACCATTAGCCACCCCATGTGTTGTGGACACACAATTATGTTTGTTTAGATCTTTGTGTGAAGGAATGGAGGATAGGAGCATTAGATTGACCAAGTCACCTAATGATTTCCCACGTGCAAGCTTAATATTGTAGTTGTGCTTTTACTTTTCATATTTATTAGTTAGTTAGAAAAACCAATCCCCTCCCTTATTAGCATATTTTGTTTATTTTATATTCCTTTCACTCGTACAGATTGGCAACCCGTATGAGGTTGCGTTTCAAGTTGGTACATTAGACCTAGTATGTCTATGGACAAACCCAGGGCTTACCGATAACTACCTTGTAGGAAGCGTAGAAGTAGGAATGGGTGTAGAACTATAAATTCTATCTTCTTACCGCACCACCTCTAATTATTAAGTGGAAATCATTAAGTGACTTGGTCAGAAATATATACCATTGGCCACCCCACGTGTTGTGGACACGCAATTATTTTTGTTTAGATCTTTGTGTGAAGGAATGGAGGATAGAATCAATAGATTGACCAAGTCACCTAATGATTTCCCATGTGCTAGCTTAATATTGTAGTTGTGCTTTTACCTTTCATGTTTATTAGTTAGTTAGAAAAACCAACCCCCCCTTATTTGCATATTTTCTTTACCAGATATTCCTTTCACTCGTACAGATTGGTAACCCATATGAGGTTGCGTTTGAAGTTGGTACATTAGACCTAGTATGTCTATGGACAAACCCAGGGCTACCGGGTAACAACCCTATAGGTAGCGAAGAAGTAGGAATGGGTGTAGATTTATAAATTCTATCTTCTGACCACACCACCTCTAATTATTAAGTGGAAATCAGTAACTGACTTGGTCCAAAGTGTATACCATTGGCCGCCACACGTGTTGTGGACACACAATTATATTTGTTTAGATCTTTGTGTGAAGGAATGGAAAATAGAAGCATTTGAATGACCAAGTCACTTAATGATTTCCCAAGTGCTAGCTTTATATATTGTAGTTGTGTTTTTATTTTTCATGTTTATTAAGTTAGTTAGAAAAACCAACCCCCCCCCCCTTATTAGAATATTTTGTTTACTACATATTCCATTCACTCGTACAGATTGGCAACCCGTATGAGGTTGCGTTTCAAGTTGGTACATTACACCTAGTATGTCTATAGACAAACCCAGGGCTTACCGGTAACTACCCTATATGAAGCGTAGAAGTAGGAATGGGTGTAGAACTATAAATTCTATCTTCTTACCGCACCACCTCTAATTATTAAGTGGAAATCATTAAGTGACTCGGTCGGAAGTGTATACCATTGGCCACCCCACGTGTTGTGGACACACAATTATGTTTGTTTAGATCTTTGTGTGAAGGAATGGAGGATAGAAGCATTAGATTGACCAAGTCACCTACTGATTTCCCATGTGCTAGCTTAATATTTTAGTTCTGCTTTTACTTTTCATGTTTATTAGTTAGTTAGAAAACCCAACCCCCCCTTATTTAAATGTTTGCTTTACCAGATGATCCTTTCACTCGTACAGATTGGCAACCCGTATGAGGTTGCGTTTCAAGTTGGTACATTAGACCTAGTATGTCTATGGACAAACCCAGGGCTTACCGGTAACTACCCTATAGGAAGCGTAGAAGTAGGAATGGGTGTAGAACTATAAATTCTATCTTCTTACCGCACCACCTCTAATTATTAAGTGGAAATCATTAAGTGACTTGGTCAGAAGTGTATACCATTGGCCACCCCACGTGTTCTGGACACACAATTAGATCTTTGTGTGAAGGAATGGAGGATAGAAGCATTAGATTGACCAAGTCACCTAATGATTTCCCATGTGCTAGCTTAATATTGTAGTTGTGCTTTTACTTTTCATGTTTATTAGTTAGTTAGAAAAACAACCCCCCCTTATTTGCATATTTTATTTACTAGATATTCCTTTCACTCGTACAGATTGGAAACCCGTATGAGGTTGCATTTCAATTCGGTACATTAGACCTAGTATGTCTATGGACAAACCCAGGGCTTATCGGTAACTACCCTATAGGTAGCGTAGAAGTAGGAATGGGTGTAGATTTATAAATTCTATCTTCTGACCACACCACCTCTAATTATTAAATGGAAATCATTAAGTGACTTGGTCTGAAGTGTATACCATTGGCCACCACACGTGTTGTGGACACGCAATTATGTTTGTTTAGATCTTTGTGTGAAGGAATGAGGATTAGAAGCATTAGATTGACCAAGTCACTTAATGATTTACCATGTGCTAGCTTAATATTGTAGTTGTGCTTTTACTTTTCATGTTTATTAGTTAGTTAGAAAAACCAACCCCTCCCTTATTAGCATATTTTGTTTACTAGATATTCCTTTCACTCGTACAGATTGGCAACCCGTATGAGGTTGCGTTTCAAGTTGGTACATTACACCTAGTATATCTATGGACAAACCCAGGGCTTACCGGTAACTACCCTACAGGAAGCGTAGAAGTAGGAATGGGTGTAGAACTATAAATTCTATCTTCTTACCGCACCACCTCTAATTATTAAGTGGAAATCATTAAGTGACTTGGTAAGAAGTATCTACCATTGGCCACCCCACGTGTTGTGGACACAGAATTAGATCTTTGTGTGAAGGAATGGAGGATAGAAGCATTAGATTGACCAAGTCACCTAATGATTGCCCATGTGCTAGCTTAATATTGTAGTTCTGCTTTTACTTTTCATGTTTATTAGTTAGTTAGAAAAACCAACCCCCTCCCTTATTAGCATATTTTGTTTAGTTGATATTCCTTTCACTCGTACAGATTGGCAACCCGTATGAGGTTGCGTTTCAAGTTGGTACATTAGACCTAGTATGTCTATGGACAAACCCAGGGATTACCGGTAACTACCCTACAGGAAGCGAAGAAGTAGGAATGGGTGTAGAACTATAAATTCTATCTTCTTACCGCACCACCTCTAATTATTAAGTGGAAATCATTAAGTGACTTGGAAAGAAGTGTCTACCATTGGCCACCCCACGTGTTGTGGACACACAATTAGATCTTTGTGTGAAGGAATGGAGGATAGAAGTATTAGATTGACCAAGTCACCTAATGATTGCCCATGTGCTAGCTTAATATTGTAGTTCTGCTTTTACTTTTCATGTTTATTAGTTAGTTAGAAAAACCAACCCCCTCCATTATTAGCATATTTTGTTTACTAGATATTCCTTTCACTCGTACAGATTGGCAACCCGTATGAAGTTGTGTTTCAAGTTGGTACATTAGACCTAGTATGTCTATGGACAAACCCAGTGCTAACCGGTAACTACCCTATAGGAAGCGTAGAAGTAGGAATTGGTGTAGAACTATAAATTCTATCTTCTTACCGCACCACCTCTAATTATTAAATGGAAATCATTAAGTGACTTGGTCAGAAGTGTATACCATTGGCCACCCCACGTGTTGTGGACACACAATTATGTTTGTTTAGATCTTTGTGTGAAGGAATGGAGGATAGAAGCATTAGATTGACCAAGTCACCTAATGATTTCCCACGTGCTAGCTTAATATTGTAGTTGTGTTTTTACTTTTCATGTTTATTAGTTAGTTAGAAAAACCAACCCCCTCCCTTATTAGTATATTTTGTTTAGTTGATATTCCTTTCACTCGTACAGATTGGCAACCCGTATGAGGTTGCGTTTCAAGTTGGTACATTAGACCTAGTATGTCTATGGACAAACCCAGGGCTTACCGGTAACTACCCTATATGAAGCGTAGAAGTAGGAATGGGTGTAGAACTATAAATTCTATCTTCTTACCGCACCACCTCTAATTATTAAGTGGAAATCATTAAGTGACTTGGTCAGAAGTGTATACCATTGGCCACCCCACGTGTTGTGGACACACAATTAGATCTTTGTGTGAAGGAATGGAGGATAGAAGCATTAGATTGACCAAGTCACCTAATGATTTCCCATGTGATAGCTTAATATTGTAGTTGTGCTTTTACTTTTCATGTTTATTAGTTAGTTAGAAAAACAACCCCCCCTTATTTGCATATTTTATTTACTAGATATTCCTTTCACTCGTACAGATTGGCAACCCGTATGAGGTTGCATTTCAATTCGGTACATTAGACCTAGTATGTCTACGGACAAACCCAGGGCTTACCGGTAACTACCCTATAGGAAGCGTAGAAGTAGGAACGGGTGTAGAACTATAAATTCAATCTTCTTACCGCACCACCTCTAATTATTAACTGGAAATCATTAAGTTACTTGGTCAGAAGTGTATACCATTGGCCACCCCACGTGTTGTGGACACACAATTATGTTTGTTTAGATCTTTGTGTGAAGGAATGGAGGATAGAAGCATTAGATTGACCAAGTCACCTAATGATTTCCCACGTGCTAGCTTAATATTGTAGTTGTGCTTTTACTTTTCATGTTTATTAGTTAGTTAGAAAAACCAACCCCCTCCATTATTAGCATATTTTGTTTAGTTGATATTCCTTTCACTCGTACAGATTGGCAACCCGTATGAGGTTGCGTTTCAAGTTGGTACATTAGACCTGGTATGTCTATGGACAAACCCAGGGCTTACTGGTAACTACCCTACAGGAAGCGTAGAAGTAGGAATGGGTGTAGAACTATAAATTCTATCTTCTTACCGCACCACCTCTAATTATTAAGTGGAAATCATTTAGTGACTTGGTAAGAAGTGTCTACCATTGGCCACCCCACGTGTTGTGGACACACAATTAGATCTTTGTGTGAAGGAATGGAGGATAGAAGCATTAGATTGACCAAGTCACCTAATGATTGCCCATGTGCTAGCTTAATATTGTAGTTCTGCTTTTACTTTTCATGTTTATTAGTTAGTTAGAAAAACCCACCCCCTACATTATTAGCATATGTTGTTTACTAGATATTTCTTTCACTCGTACAGATTGGCAACCCGTATGAGGTTGCGTTTCAAGTTGGTACATTAGACCTAGTATGTCTATGGACAAACCCAGTGCTAACTGGTAACTACCCTATAGGAAGCGTAGAAGTAGGAATGGGTGTAGAACTATAAATTCTATCTTCTTACCGCACCACCTCTAATTATTAAGTGGAAATCATTAAGTGACTTGGTCAGAAGTGTATACCATTGGCCACCCCACGTGTTGTGGACACACAATTATGTTTGTTTAGATCTTTGTGTGAAGGAATGGAGGATAGAAGCATTAGATTGACCAAGTCACCTAATGATTTCCCACGTGCTAGCTTAATATTGTAGTTGTGTTTTTACTTTTCATGTTTATTAGTTAGTTAGAAAAACCAACCCCCTCCCTTATTAGCATATTTTGTTTAGTTGATATTCCTTTCACTCGTACAGATTGGCAACCCGTATGAGGTTGCGTTTCAAGTTGGTACATTAGACCTAGTATGTCTATGGACAAACCCAGGGCTTACCGGTAACTACCCTATATGAAGCGTAGAAGTAGGAATGGGTGTAGAACTATAAATTCTATCTTCTTACCGCATCACCTCTAATTATTAAGTGGAAATCATTAAGTGACTTGGTCAGAAGTGTATACCATTGGCCACCCCATGTGTTGTGGACACACCATTATGTTTGTTTAGATCTTTGTGTGAAGGAATGGAGGATAGAAGCATTAGATTGACCAAGTCACCTAATGATTGCCCATGTGCTAGCTTAATATTGTAGTTCTGCTTTTACTTTTCATGTTTATTAGTTAGTTAGAAAAACCAACACCCTACATTATTAGCATATGTTGTTTACTAGATATTTCTTTCACTCGTACAGATTGGCAACCCGTATGAGGTTGCGTTTCAAGTTGGTACATTAGACCTAGTATGTCTATGGACAAACCCAGTGCTAACTGGTAACTACCCTATAGGAAGCGTAGAAGTAGGAATGGGTGTAGAACTATAAATTCTATCTTCTTACCGCACCACCTCTAATTATTAAGTGGAAATCATTAAGTGACTTGGTCAGAAGTGTATACCATTGGCCACCCCACGTGTTGTGGACACACAATTATGTTTGTTTAGATCTTTGTGTGAAGGAATGGAGGATAGAAGCATTAGATTGACCAAGTCACCTAATGATTTCCCACGTGCTAGCTTAATATTGTAGTTGTGTTTTTACTTTTCATGTTTATTAGTTAGTTAGAAAAACCAACCCCCTCCCTTATTAGCATATTTTGTTTAGTTAATATTCCTTTCACTCGTACAGATTGGCAACCCGTATGAGGTTGGGTTTCAAGTTGGTACATTAGACCTAGTATGTCTATGGACAAACCCAGGGCTTACCGGTAACTACCCTATATGAAGCGTAGAAGTAGGAATGGGCGTAGAACTATAAATTCTATCTTCTTACCGCATCACCTCTAATTATTAAGTGGAAATCATTAAGTGACTTGGTCAGAAGTGTATACCATTGGCCACCCCATGTGTTGTGGACACACCATTATGTTTGTTTAGATCTTTGTGTGAAGGAATGGAGGATAGAAGCATTAGATTGACCAAGTCACCTAATGATTTCCCACGTGCTAGCTTAATATTGTAGTTGTGTTTTTACTTTTCATGTTTATTAGTTAGTTAGAAAAACCAACCCCCTCCCTTATTACCATATTTTGTTTAGTTGATATTCCTTTCACTCGTATAGATTAGCAACCCGTATGAGGTTGCGTTTCAAGTTGGTACATTAGATCTAGTATGTCTATGGGCAAACCCAGGGCTTACCGGTAACTACCCTATAGGATGCGTAGAAGTAGGAATGGGTGTAGAACTATAAATTCTATCTTCTTACCACACCACCTCTAATTATTAAGTGGAAATCATTAAGTGACTTGGTCAGAAGTGTATACCATTGGCCACCCCACGTGTTGTGGACACACAATTATGTTTGTTTTGAACTTTGTGAGAAGGAATGGAGGATAGAAGCATTAGATTGACCAAGTCACCTACTGATTTCCCATGTGCTAGCTTAATATTGTAGTTCTGCTTTTACTTTTCATGTTTATTAGTTAGTTAGAAAAACCAACCCCCCCTTATTTAAATGTTTGCTTTACCAGATGATCTTTTCTCTCGTACAGATTGGCAACCCGTATGAGGTTGCGTTTCAAGTTGGTACATTAGACCTAGTATGTCTTTGGACAAACCCAGGGCTTAACTGTAACTACCCTATAAGAAGCGTAGAAGTAGGAATGGGTGTAGAACTATAATTTCTATCTTCTGACCGCACCAGCTCTAATTATTAAGTGGAAATCATTAAGTGACTTGGCCAGAAGTGTATACCATTGGCCACCCCATGTTTTGTGGACAAACAATTATGTTTGTTTAGATCTTTGTGTGAAGGAATGGAGGATAGAAGCATTAGATTGACCAAGTCACCTACTGATTTCCCATGTGCTAGCTTAATATTGTAGTTCTGCTTTTACTTTTCAAGTTTATTAGTTAGTTAGAAAACCCAACCCCCCCTTATTTGAATGTTTGCTTTACCAGATGATCCTTTCACTCGTACAGATTGACAACCCGTATAAGGTTGCGTTTAAAGTTGGTACATTAGACCTAGTATGTTTATGGACAAACCCAGGGATTACCGGTAACTACCCTATAGGAAGCGTAGAAGTAGGAATGGGTGTAGAACTATAAATTCTATCTTCATACCGCACCACACCTAATTATTAAGTGGAAATCATTAAGTGACTTGGTCAGAAGTGTATACCATTGGCCACCGCACGTGTTGTGGACACACAATTATGTTTGTTTAGATCTTTGTGTGAAGGAATGGAGGATAGAAGCATTAGATTGACCAAGTCACCTAATGATTTCCCACGTGATAGCTTAATATTCTAGTTGTGCTTTTAATTTTCATGTTTATTAGTTAGTTAGAAAAACCAACCCCCTCCCTTATTAGCATATTTTCATTAGTTGATATTCCTTTCACTCGTACAGATTGGCAACCCGTATGAGGTTGAGTTTCAAGTTGGTACATTAGATCTAGTATGTCTATGGGCAAACCCAGGGCTTACCGGTAACTACCCTATAGGAAGCGTAGAAGTAGGAATGGGTGTAGAACTATAAATTCTATCTTCTTACCGCACCACCTCTAATTATTAAGTGGAAATCATTAAGTGACTTGGTCAGAAGTGTATACCATGGGCCATCCCATGTGTTGTGGACACACAATTATGTTTGTTTAGATCTTTGTGTGAAGGAATGGAGGATAGAAGCATTAGACTGACCAAGTCACCTAATGATTTCCCATGTGCTAGCTTAATATTGTAGTTCTGCTTTTACTTTTCATGTTTATTAGTTAGTTAGAAAAACCAACCCCCCCTTATTTGAATGTTTGCTTTACCAGATGATCCTTTCACTCGTACAGATTGGCAACCCGTATGTGGTTGCGTTTCAAGTTGGTACATTAGACTTAGTATGTCTATGGACAAACCTAGGGCTTACCGGTAACTACCCTATAGGATGCGTAGAAGTTGGAATGGTGTAGAACTATGAATTCTATCTTCTGATCGCACCACCTCTAATTATTAAGTGGAAATCATTAAGTGACTTGGTCAGAAGTGTATACCATTGGCCACCCCACGTGTTGTGGACACATAATTATGTTTGTTTAGATGTTTGTGTGAAGGAATGGAGGATAGAAGCATTAGATTGACCAAGTCACCTACTGATTTCCCATGTGCTAGCTTAATATTGTAGTTCTGCTTTTACTTTTCATGTTTATTAGTTAGTTAGAAAACCCAACCCCCCCTTATTTGAATGTTTACTTTACCAGATGATCCTTTCACTCGTACAGATTGACAACCCGTATGAGGTTGCATTTAAAGTTGGTACATTAGACCTAGTATGTTTATGGACAAACCCAGGGATTACCGGTAACTACCCTATAGGAAGCGTAGAAGTAGGAATGGGTGTAGAACTATAAATTCTATCTTCTTACCGCACCACCTCTAATTATTAAGTGGAAATCATTAAGTGACTTGGTCAGAAGTGTATACCATTGGCCACCCCACGTGTTGTGGACACACAATTATGTTTGTTTAGATCTTTGTGCGAAGGAATGGAGGATAGAAGCATTAGATTGACCAAGTCACCTAATGACTTCCCATGTGCTAGCTTAATATTGTAGTTCTGCTTTTACTTTTCATGTTTATTAGTTAGTTAGAAAAACCAACCCCCTCCATTATTAGCATATTTTGTTTACTAGATATTCCTTTCACTCGTACAGATTGGCAACCCGTATGAGGTTGCATTACAAGTTCGTACATTAGACCTAGTATGTCTATGGACAAACCCAGTGCTAACCGGTAACTACCCTATAGGAAGCGTAGAAGTAGGAATGGGTGTAGAACTATAAATTTTATCTTCTTACCGCACCACCTCTAATTATTAAGTGGAAATCATTAAGTGACTTGGTCAAAAGTGTATACCATTGGCCACCCCACGTGTTGTGGACACACAATTATGTTTGTTTAGATCTTTGTGTGAAGGAATGGAGGATAGAAGCATTAGATTGACCAAGTCACCTAATGATTTCCCACCTGCTAGCTTAATATTCTAGTTTTGCTTTTACTTTTCATGTTTATTAGCTAGTTAGAAAAACCAACCCCCTCCCTTATTAGCATATTTTGTTTAGTTGATATTCCTTTCACTCGTACAGATTGGCAACCCGTATGAGGTTGCGTTTCAAGTTGGTACATTAGACCTAGTATGTCTATGGATAAACCCAGGGCTTACCGGTGACTACCCTATAGGAAGCGTAGAAGTTGGAATGGTGTAGAACTATAAATTCTATCTTCTGACCGCACCAACTCTAATTATTAAGTGGAAATCCTTAAGTGACTTGGTCAGAAGTGTATACCATTAGCCACCCCATGTGTTGTGGACACACAATTATGTTTGTTTAGATCTTTGTGTGAAGGAATGGAGGATAGAAGCATTAGATTGACCAAGTCACTTAATGATTTCCCATATGCTAGCTTAATATTGTAGTTGTGCTTTTACTTTTCATGTTTATTAATTAGTTAGAAAAACCAACCCCCCCTTATTTGCATATTCGCTTTACTAGATATTCCTTTCACTCGTACAGATTTGCAACCCGTATAAGGTTGCGTTTCAAGTCGGTACATTAGACCTAGTCTGTCTATGGACAAACCCAGGGCTTACCGGTAACTACCCTATAGGTAGCGTAGAAGTAGGAATGGGTGTAGATTTATAAATTCTATCTTTTGACCACACCACCTCTAATTATTAAGTGGAAATCATTAAGTGACTTGGTCAGAAGTGTATACCATTGGCCACCCCACGTGTTGTTGACACACAATTATGTTTGTTTAGATATTTGTGTGAAGGAATGGAGGATAGAAGCATTAGATTGACCAAGTCACCTAATGATTTCCCACATGCCAGCTTAATGTTCTAGTTGTGCTTTTAATTTTCATGTTTATTAGTTAGTTAGAAAAACCAACCCCCTCCCTTATTAGCATATTTTGTTTAGTTGATATTCCTTTCACTCGTACAGATTGGCAACCCGTATGAGGTTGCATTTCAAGTGGGTACATTAGACCTAGTATGTCTATGGACAGACCCAGGGCTTACCGGTAACTACCCTATAGGAAGCGTAGAAGTAGGAATGGGTGTAGAACTATAAATTCTATCTTCTTACCGCACCACCTCTAATTATTAAGTGGAAATCATTAAGTGACTTGGTCAGAAGTGTATACCATTGGCCACCCCACGTGTTGTGGACACACAATTATGTTTTTTTAGATATTTGTGTGAATGAATGGAGGATAGAAGCATCAGATTGACCCAAGTCACCTACTGATTTCCCATATGCTAGCTTAAAATTGTAGTTCTGCTTTTACTTTTCATGTTTATTAGTTAGTTAGAAAACCCAACCCCCCCCCCTTATTTGAATGTTGCTTTACCAGATGATCCTTTCACTCGTACAGATTGACAACCCGTATGAGGTTGCATTTAAAGTTGGTACATTAGACCTAGTATGTTTATGGACAAACACAGGGCTTACCGGTAACTACCCTATAGGAAGCGTAGAACTAGGAATGGGTGTAGAACTATAAATTCTATCTTCTTACCGCACCACCTCAAATTATTAAGTGGAAATCATTATGTGACTTGGTCAGAAGTGTATACCATTGGCCACCCCACGTGTTTTGGACACACAATTATGTTTGTTTAGATCTTTGTGTGAAGGAATGGAGGATAGAAGAATTAGATTGACCAAGTCACCTAATGATTTCCCATGTGCTAGCTTAATATTGTAGTTGTGCTTTTACTTTTCATGTTTATTAGTTAGTTAGAAAAACCAACCCCCTACATTATTAGCATATTTTGTTTACTAGATATTCCTTTCACTCGTACAGATTGGCAACCCGTATGAGGTTTCGTTTCAAATTGGTACATTAGACCTAGTATGTCTATGGACAAACCCAGAGCTTACCGGTAACTACCCTATAGGAAGCGTAGAAGTAATAATGGGTGTAGAACTATAAATTCTATCTTCTTACTGCACCACCTCTAATTATTAAGTGGAAATCATTAAGTGGCTTGGTCAGAAGTGTATACCATTGGCCACCCCACGTGTTGTGGACACACAATTAGATCTTTGTGTGAAGGAATGGAGGATAGAAGCATTAGATTGACCAAGTCACCTAATGATTTCCCATGTGCTAGCTTAATATTGTAGTTCTGCTTTTACTTTTCTTGTTTATTAGTTAGTTAGAAAAACCAACCCCCCCTTATTTGAATGTTTGCTTTACCAGATGATCCTTTCACTCGTACAGATTGGCAACCCGTATGAGGTTGCGTTTCAAGTTGGTACATTAGACTTAGTATGTCTATGGACAAACCTAGGGCTTACCGGTAACTACCCTATGGGAAGCGTAGAAGTAGGAATGGGTGTAGAATTTTAAATTCTATCTTCTTACAGCACCACCTCTAATTATTAAGTGGAAATCATTAAGTGACTTGGTCAGAAGTGTATACCATTGGCGACCCCACGTGTTGTGGACACATAACTATGTTTGTTTAGATCTTTGTGTGAAGGAATGGAGGATAGAAGCATTAGATTGACCAAGTCACCTAATGATTTCCCATGTGCTAGCTTAATATTGTAGTTCTGCTTTTACTTTTCATGTTTATTAGTTAGTTAGAAAAACCAACCCCCCTTATTTGAATGTTTGCTTTACCAGATGATCCTTTCACTCGTACAGATTGACAACCCGTATGTGGTTGCATTTAAAGTTGGTACATTAGACCTAGTATGTTTATGGACAAACCCAAGGCTTACCGGTAACTACCCTATAGGAAGCGTAGAAGTAGGAATGGGTGTAGAACTATAAATTCTATCATCTTACCGAACCACCTCAAATTATTAAGTGTAAATTATTATGTGACTTGGTCAGAAGTGTATACCATTGGCCACCCCACGTGTTGTGGACACACAATTATGTTTGCTTAGATCTTTGTGTGAAGGAATGGAGGATAGAAGCATTAGATTGACCAAGTCACCTAATGATTTCCCATGTGCTAGCTTAATATTGTAGTTCTGCTTTTACTTTTCATGTTTATTAGTTAGTTAGAAAAACCAACCCCCTCCATTATTAGCATATTTTGTTTACTAGATATTCCATTCACTCGTACAGATTGGCAACCCGTATGAGGTTGCGTTTCAAGTTGGTACATTAGACCTAGTTTGTCTATGGACAAACCCAGTGCTAACCGGTAACTACCCTATAGGAAGCGTAGAAGTAGGATTGGGTGTAGAACTATAAATTCTATCTTCTTACCGCACCACCTCTAATTATTAAGTGGAAATCATTAAGTGACTTGGTCAGAAGTGCATACCATTGGCCACCCCACGTGTTGTGGACACACAATTATGTTTGTTTAGATCTTTGTGTGAATGAATGGAGGATAGAAGCCTTAGATTGACCAAGTCACCTAATGATTTCCCACGTGCTAGCTTAATATTCTAGTTGTGCTTTTACTTTTCATGTTTATTAGTTAGTTAGAAAAACCAACCCCCTCCCTCATTAGCATATTTTGTTTAGTTGATATTCCTTTCACTCGTACAGATTGGAAACCCGTATGAGGTTGCGTTTCAAGTTGGTACATTAGACCTAGTATGTCTATGGACAAACCCAGGGCTTACCGGTAACTACCCTATAGGAAGCGTAGAAGTAAGAACGGGTGTAGAACTATAAATTCTATCTTCATACTGCACCACCTCTAATTATTAAGTGGAAATCATTTAGTGACTTGGTCAGAAGTGTATACCATTGGCCACCCCACGTGTTGTGGACACACAATTATGCTTGTTTAGATCTTTGTGTGAAGGAATGGAGGATAGAAGCATTAGATTGACCAAGTCACCTAATGATTTCCCATGTGCTAGCTTAATATTGTAGTTCTGCTTTTACTTTTCATGTTTATTAGTTAGCTAGAAAAACCAACCCCCCCTTATTTGAATGTTTGCTCTACCAGATGATCCTTTCACTAGTACAGATTGGCAACCCGTATGAGGTTGCATTTCAAGTTGGTACATTAGACCTAGTATGTCTATGGACAAACCCGGGGCTAACCGGTAACTACCCTATAGGAAGCGTAGAAGTTGGAATGGTGTAGAACTCTAAATTCTATCTCCTGACCGCACCACCTCTAATTATTAAGTGGAAATCATTAAGTGACTCGGTCAGAAGTGTATACCATTGGCCACCCCACGCATTGTGGACACACAATTATGTTTGTTTAGATCTTTGTGTGAAGGAATGGAGGATAGAAGGATTAGATTGACCAAGTCACTTAATGATTTCCCATGTGCTAGCTTAATATTGTAGTTTTGCTTTTACTTTTCATGTTTATTAGTTAGTTAGAAAAACCAACCCCCCCTTATTTGAATGTTTGCTCTACCAGATGATCCTTTCACTAGTACAGATTGGCAACCCGTATTAGGTTGCGTTTCAAGTTGGTACATTAGACCTAGTATGTCTATGGACAAACCCGGGCCTTACCGGTAACTACCTTATAGGAAGCGTAGAAGTAGGAATGGGTGTAGAACTATAAATTCTATCTTCTGACCGCACCACCTCTAATTATTAAGTGGAAATCATTAAGTGACTTGGTCAGAAGTGTATACCATTGGCCACCCCACGTGTTGTGGACACACAATTTTGTTTGTTTAGATCTTTGTGTGAAGGAATGGAGGATAGAAGCTTTAGATTGACCAAGTCACCTACTGATTTCCCATGTGCTAGCTTAATATTGTAGTTCTGCTTTTACTTTTCATGTTTATTAGTTAGTTAGAAAAACCAACCCCCCCCCTTATTTGAATGTTTGCTTTACCAGATGATCCTTTCACTCGTACAGATTGACAACCCGTATGAGGTTGCGTTTAAAGTTGGTACATTAGACCTAGTATGTTTATGGACAAACCCAGGGCTTACCGGTAACTACCCTATAGGAAGCGTAGAAGTAGGAATGGGTGTAGAAATATAAATTCTATGTTCTTACCGCACCACCTCTAAGTATTAAGTGGAAATCATTAAGTGACTTGGTCAGAAGTGTATACCATTGGCCACCCCACGTGTTGTGGACACACAATTATGTTTGTTTAGATCTTTTTGTGAAGGAATGGAGGATAGAAGCCTTAGATTGACCAAGTCACCTAATGATTTCCCATGTGCTAACTTAATATTGTAGTTCTGCTTTTACATTTCATGTTTATTAGTTAGTTTGAAAAACCAACCCCCTCTATTATTAGCATATTTTGTTTACTAGATATTCCTTTCACTCGTACAGATTGGCAACCCGTATGAGGTTGCGTTTCAAGTTGGTGACAAACCCAGTGCTAACCGGTAACTACCCTATAGGAAGCGTAAAAGTAGGAATGGGTGTTGAACTACAAATTCTATCTTCTTACCGCACCACCTCTAATTATTAAGTGGAAATCATTAAGTGACTTGGTCAGAAGTGTATACCATTGGCCACCCCACGTGTTGTGGACACACAATTATGTTTGTTTAGATCTTTGTGTGAATGAATGGAGGATAGAAGCCTTAGATTGACCAAGTCACCTAATGATTTCCCACGTGCTAGCTTAATATTCTAGTTGTGCTTTTACTTTTCATGTTTATTAGTTAGTTAGAAAAACCAACCCCCTCCCTTATTAGCATATTTTGTTTAGTTGATATTCCTTTCACTCGTACAGATTGGCAACCCGTATGAGGTTGCGTTTCAAGTTGGTACATTAGACCTAGTATGTCTATGGACAAACCCAGGGCTTACCGGTAACTACCCTATAGGAACCGTAGAAGTAAGAACGGGTGTAGAACTATAAATTCTATCATCTTAAGTGACTTGGTCAGAAGTGTATACCATTGTCCACCCCACGTGTTGTGGACACACAATTAGATCTTTGTGTGAAGGAATGGAGGATAGAAGCATTAGATTGACCAAGTCACCTAATGATTTCCCATGTGCTAGCTTAATATTGTAGTTCTGCTTTTACTTTTCATGTTTATTAGTTAGTTAGAAAAACCAACCCCCCCTTATTTGAATGTTTGCCCTACCAGATGATCCTTTCACTAGTACAGATTGGCAACCCGTATGAGGTTGCATTTCATGTTGGTACATTAGACCTAGTATGTCTATGGACAAACCCGAGGCTTATCGGTAACTACCCTATAGGAAGCGTAGAAGTTGGAATGGTGTAGAACTCTGAATTCTATCTTCTGACCGCACCACCTCTAATTATTAAGTGGAAATAATTAAGTGACTTGGTCAGAAGTGTATACATTGGCCACCCCACATGTTGTGGACACACAATTATGTTTGTTTAGATCTTTGTGTGAAGGAATGGAGGATAGAAGCATTAGATTGACCAAGTCACTTAATGATTTCCCATGTGCTAGCTTAATATTGTACTTGTGCTTTTACTTTTCATGTTTATTAGTTAGTTAGAAAAACCAACCCCCCCCCCCCTTAGTTGCATATTTTCTTTACTAGATATTCCTTTCACTCGTACAGATTTGCAACCCGTATGAGATTGCGTTTGAAGTCGGTACATTAGACCTAGTATGTCTATGGATAAACCTAGGGCTTACCGGTAACTACCCTATAGGTAGCGTAGAAGTAGGAATGGGTGTAGATTTATAAATTCTATCTTCTGACCACACCACCTCTAATTATTAAGTGGAAATCATTAAGTGACTTGGTCAGAAGTGTATACCATTGGCCACCCCACGTGTTGTGGACACACAATTAGATCTTTGTGTGAAGGAATGGAGGATAGAAGCATTAGATTGACCAAGTCACCTAATGATTTCCCATGTGCTAGCTTAATATTGTAGTTCTACTTTTACTTTTCATGTTTATTAGTTAGTTAGAAAAACCAACCCCCCCTTATTTGAATGTTTGCCCTACCAGATGATCCTTTCACTAGTACAGATTGGCAACCCATATGAGGTTGCGTTTCAAGTTGGTACATTAGACCTAGTATGTCTATGGACAAACCCGGGGCTTATCGGTAACTACCCTATAGGAAGCGTAGAAGTTGGAATGGTGTAGAACTCTAAATTCTATCTTCTGACCGCACCACCTATAATTATTAAGTGGAAATCATTAAGTGACTTGGTCAGAAGTGTATACCATTGGCCACCCCACGTGTTGTGGACACACAATTATGTTTTTTTAGATCTTTGTGTGAAGGAATGGAGGATAGAAGCATTAGATTGACCAAGTCACTTAATGATTTCCCATGTGCTAGCTTAATATTGTATTTGTGCTTTTACTTTTCATGTTTATTAGTTAGTTAGAAAAACCAACCCCCCCTTATTTGCATATTTTCTTTACTAGATATTCCTTTCACTCGTACAGATTGGCAACCCGTATGAGATTGCATTGGAAGTCGGTACATTAGACCTAGTATGTTTATGGATAAACCCAGGGCATACCGGTAACTACCCTATAGGTAGCGTAGAAATAGGAATGGGTGTAGATTTATAAATTCTATCTTCTGACCACACCACCTCTAATTATTAAGTGGAAATCATTAAGTGACTTGGTCAGAAGTGTATACCATTGGCCACCCCACGTGTTGTGGACACACAATTAGATCTTTGTGTGAAGGAATGGGGGATAGAAGCATTAGATTGACCAAGTCACCTAATGATTTCCCACGTGCTAGCTTAATATTGTAGGTGTGCTTTTACTTTTCATGTTTATTAGTTAGTTAGATAAACCAACCCCCCCCCCTTATTTGAATGTTTGCTCTACCAGATGATCCTTTCACTCGTATAGATTGGAAACCCGTATGAGGTTGCATTTCAAGTTGGTACATTAGACCTAGTATGTCTCTGGACAAACCTAGGGCTTACCGGTAACTACACTATAGGAAGCGTAGAAGTTGGAATGGTGTAGAACTATAAATTCTATCTTCTGACCGCACCACCTCTAATTCTTAAGTGGAAATCATTAAGTGACTTGGTCAGAAGTGTATACCATTGGCCACCCCACGTGTTGTGGACACACAATTATGTTTGTTTAAATCTTTGTGTGAAGGAATGGAGGATAGAAGCATTAGATTGACCAGGTCACCTACTTATTTCCCATGTGCTAGCTTAATATTGTAGTTCTGCTTTTACTTTTCATGTTTATTAGTTAGTTAGAAAATCCAACCCCCCCTTATTTGAATGTTTGCTTTACCAGATGATCCTTTCACTCGTACAGATTGACAACCCGTATGAGGTTGCGTTTAAAGTAGGTACATTAGACCTAGTATGTTTATGGACAAACCCAGGGTTTACTGGTAGCTACCCTATAGGAAGCGTAGAATTAGGAATGGGTGTAGAACTATAAATTCTATCTTCTTACCGCACCATCTCAAATTATTAAGTGGAAATCATTATGTGACTTAGTCAGAAGTGTATACCATTGGCCACCCCACGTGTTGTGGACACACAATTATGTTTGTTTAGATCTTTGTGTGAAGGAATGGACGATAGAAGCATTAGATTGACCAAGTCACCTAATGATTCCCCATGTGCTAGCTTAATTTTGTAATTCTGTTTTTACTTTTCATGTTTATTAGTTAGTTAGAAAAACCAACCCCCTCCATTATTAGCATATTTTGTTTACTAGATATTCCTTTCACTCGTACAGATTGGCAACCCGTATGAGGTTGCGTTTCAAGTTGGTACATTAGACCTAGTATGTCTATGGACAAACCCAGTTCTAATCGGTAACTACCCTATAGGAAGCGTAGAAGTAGGAAAGGGTGTAGAACTATAAATTCTATCTCCTTACCGCACCACCTCTAATTATTAAGTGGAAATCATTAAGTGACTTGGTCAGAAGTGTATACCATTGGCCACCCCACGTGTTGTGGACACACAATTTTGTTTGTTTAGATCTTTGTGTCAAGGAATGGAGGATAGAAGCATTAGATTGACCAAGTCACCTAATGATTTCCCACGTGCTAGCTTAATATTGTAGTTGTGCTTTTACTTTTCATGTTTATTAGTTAGTTAGAAAAACCAACCCCCTCCCTTATTAGCATATTTTGTTTAGTTGATATTCCTTTCACTCGTACAGATTGGCAACCCGTATGAGGTTGCGTTTCAAGTTGGTACATTAGACCTAGTATGTCTATGGACAAACCCAGGGCTTACCGGTAACTTCCCTATAGGAAGCGTAGAAGTAAGAATGGGTGTAGAACTATAAATTCTATCTTCTTACTGCACCACCTCTAATTATTAAGTGGAAATCATTAAGTGACTTGGTCAGACGTGTATACCATTGGCCACCCCACGTGTTGTGGACACACAATTAGATCTTTGTGTGAAGGAATGGAGGATAGAAGCATTAGATTGACCAAGTCACCTTATGATTTCCCATGTGCTAGCATAATATTTTAGTTCTGCTTTTACTTTTCATGTTTATTAGTTAGTTAGAAAAACCAACCCCCCCTTATTTGAATGTTTGCTTTACCAGATGATACTTTCACTCATACAGATTGACAACCCGTATGAGGTTGCGTTTAAAGTTGGTACATTAGACCTAGTATGTTTATGGACAAACCCAGGGCTTACCGGTAACTACCCTATAGGAAGCGTAGAAGTAGGAATGGGTGTAGAACTATAAATTCTATCTTCTTACCGCACCACCACAAATTATTAAGTGGAAATCATTATGTGACTTGGTCAGAAGTGTATACCATTGGCCACCCCTCCTGTTGTGGACACACAATTATGTTTGTTTAGATCTTTGTGTGAAGGAATGGAGGATAGAAGCATTAGATTGACCAAGTCACCTAATGATTACCCATGTGCTAGCTTAATATTGTAGTTCTGCTTTTACTTTTCATGTTTATTAGTTAGTTAGAAAAAACAACCCCCCCCCTTATTTGCATATTTTCTTTACCAGATATTCCTTTCACTCGTACGGATTGGCAACCCGTATGAGGTTGCGTTTGAATTCGGTACATTAGACCTACTATGTCTATGGATAAACCCAGGGCTTACCGGTAATTACCCTATAGGTAGTGTAGAAGTAGGAATGGGTGTAGATTTATAAATTCTATCTTCTGACCACACCACCTCTAATTATTAAGTGGAAATCATTAAGTGACTTGGTCAGAAGTGTATACCATTGGCCACCCCACGTGTTGTGGACACACAATTATGTTTGTTTAGATCTTTGTGTGAAGGAATGGAGGATAGAAGCATTAGATTGACCAGTCACCTACTGATTTCCCCTGTGCTAGCTTAATATTGTAGTTCTGCTTTTACTTTTCATGTTTATTAGTTAGTTAGAAAAACCAACCCCCCCTTATTTGAATGTTTGCTTTAACAGATGATCCTTTCACTCGTATAGATTGGCAACCCATATGAAGTTGCGTTTCAAGTTGGTACATTAGACCTAGTATGTCTATGGACAAATCCAGTGCTAACCGGTAACTACCCTATAGGAAGCGTAGAAGTAGGAATGGGTGTAGTACTATAAATTCTATCTTCTTACCGCACCACCTCTAATTATTAAGTGGAAATCATTAAGTGACTTGGTCAGAAGTGTATACCATTAGCCACCCCACGTGTTTTGGACACAAAATTATGTTTGTTTAGATCTTTGTGTGAAGGAATGGAGGATATAAGCATTAGATTGACCAAGTCACTTAATGATTTCCCATGTGCTAGCTTAATATTGTAGTTGTGCTTTTACTTTTCATGTTTATTAGTTAGTTAGAAAAACCAACCCCCCCTTATTTCCATATTTTCTTTACTAGATATTCCTTTCACTCGTACAGACTGGCAACCCGCATGAGGTTGCGTTTCAAGTTGGTACATTAGACCTAGTATGTCTATGGACAAACCCAGTTCTAATCGGTAACTACCCTATAGGAAGCGTAGAAGTAGGAAAGGGTGTAGAACTATAAATTCTATCTCCTTACCGCACCACCACAAATTATTAAGTGGAAATCATTATGTGACTTGGTCAGAAGTGTATACCATTGGCCACCCCTCCTGTTGTGGACACACAATTATGTTTGTTTAGATCTTTGTGTGAAGGAATGGAGGATAGAAGCATTAGATTGACCAAGTCACCTAATGATTACCCATGTGCTAGCTTAATATTGTAGTTCTGCTTCTACTTTTCATGTTTATTAGTTAGTTAGAAAAAACAACCCCCCCCCTTATTTGCATATTTTCTTTACCAGATATTCCTTTCACTCGTACGGATTGGCAACCCGTATGAGGTTGCGTTTGAATTCGGTACATTAGACCTACTATGTCTATGGATAAACCCAGGGCTTACCGGTAATTACCCTATAGGTAGTGTAGAAGTAGGAATGGGTGTAGATTTATAAATTCTATCTTCTGACCACACCACCTCTAATTATTAAGTGGAAATCATTAAGTGACTTGGTCAGAAGTGTATACCATTGGCCACCCCACGTGTTGTGGACACACAATTATGTTTGTTTAGATCTTTGTGTGAAGGAATGGAGGATAGAAGCATTAGATTGACCAGTCACCTACTGATTTCCCCTGTGCTAGCTTAATATTGTAGTTCTGCTTTTACTTTTCATGTTTATTAGTTAGTTAGAAAAACCAACCCCCCCCTTATTTGAATGTTTGCTTTAACAGATGATCCTTTCACTCGTATAGATTGGCAACCCATATGAAGTTGCGTTTCAAGTTGGTACATTAGACCTAGTATGTCTATGGACAAATCCAGTGCTAACCGGTAACTACCCTATAGGAAGCGTAGAAGTAGGAATGGGTGTAGTACTATAAATTCTATCTTCTTACCGCACCACCTCTAATTATTAAGTGGAAATCATTAAGTGACTTGGTCAGAAGTGTATACCATTAGCCACCCCACGTGTTTTGGACACAAAATTATGTTTGTTTAGATCTTTGTGTGAAGGAATGGAGGATATAAGCATTAGATTGACCAAGTCACTTAATGATTTCCCATGTGCTAGCTTAATATTGTAGTTGTGCTTTTACTTTTCATGTTTATTAGTTAGTTAGAAAAACCAACCCCCCCTTATTTGCATATTTTCTTTACTAGATATTCCTTTCACTCGTACAGACTGGCAACCCGTATGAGGTTGCGTTTCAAGTCGGTGCATTAGACCTAGTATTTCTATGGACAAACCCAGGGCTTACTGGTAACTACCCTATAGGTAGCGTAGAAGTAGGAATTGGTGTAGATTTATAAATTCTATCTTCTGACCGCACCACCTCTAATTATTAAGTGGAAATCATTAAGTAACTTGGTCAGAAGTGTATACCATTGGCCACCCCACGTGTTGTGGACACACAATTATGTTTGTTTAGATCTTTGTGTGAAGGAATGGAGGATAGAAGCATTAGATTGACAAAGTCACCTAATGATTTCCCATGTGCTAGCTTAATATTGTAGTTCTGCTTTTACTTTTCATGTTTATTAGTTAGTTAGAAAAACCAACCCCCCCTTATTTGAATGTTTGCTTTAACAGATGATCCTTTCACTCGTATAGATTGGCAACCCGTATGAGGTTGCGTTTCAAGTTGGTACATTAGACCTAGTATGTCTATGGACAAACCCAGTGCTAATTGGTAACTACCCTATAGGAAGCGTAGAAGTAGGAATGGGTGTAGTACTATAAATTCTATCTTCTTACCGCACCACCTCTAATTATTAAGTGGAAATCATTAAGTGACTTGGTCAGAAGTGTATACCATTAGCCACCCCACGTGTTGTGGACACACAATTATGTTTGTTTAGATCTTTGTGTGAAGGAATGGAGGATATAAGCATTAGATTAACCAAGTCACTTAATGATTTCCCATGTGCTAGCTTAATATTGTAGTTGTGCTTTTACTTTTCATGTTTATTAGTTAGTTAGAAAAACCAACCCCCCTTATTTGCATATATTCTTTACTAGATATTCCCTTCACTCGTACAGATTGGCAACCCGTATGAGGTTGCGTTTCAAGTCGGTGCGTTAGACCTAGTATTTCTATGGACAAACCCAGAGCTTACTGGTAACTACCCTATAGGTAGCGGAGAAGTAGGAATGGGTGTAGATTTATAAATTCTATCTTCTGACCACACCACCTCTAATTATTAAGTGGAAATCATTAAGTGATTTGGTCCGAAGTGTATACCATTGGCCACCACACGTGTTGTGTACACACAATTATGTTTGTTTAGATCTTTGTGTGAAGGAATGGAGAATAGAAGCATTATATTGACCAAGTCCCTTAATGATTTCCCATGTGCTAGCTTTATATATTGTAGTTCTGCTTTTACTTTTCATTTTTATTAGTTAGTTAGAAAAACCAACCCCCCCCCTTATTTGAATGTTTGCTTTACCAGATGATCCTTTCACTCGTACAGATTGGCAACCCGTATGAGGTTGCGTTTCAAGTTGGTACATTAGACCTAGTATATCTGTAGACAAACCCAGGGCTTACCGGTAACTACCCTGTAGGAAGCGTAGAAGTAGGAATGGGTGTAGAACTATAAATTCTATCTTCTCACCCCACCACCTCTAATTATTAAGTGGAAATCATTAAGTGACTTGATCAGAAGTGTATACCATTATCCACCCCACGTGTTGTGGACACACAATTATGTTTGTTTTGATCTTTGTGTGAAGGAATGGAGGATAGAAGCATTAGATTTACCAAGTCACTTAATGATTTCCCATGTGCTAGCTTAATATTGTAGTTCTGCTTTTACTTTTCATGTTTATTAGTTAGTTAGAAAACCCAACCCCCCTTATTTGAATGTTTGCTTTACCAGATGATCCCTTCACTCGTACAGATTTGCAACCCATATGAGGTTGCGTTTCAAGTTGGTACATTAGACCTAGTATATCTGTGGACAAACCCAGGGCTTACCGGTAACTACCCTATAGGAAGCGTAGAAGTAGGAATGGGTGTAGAACTATAAATTCTATCTTCTGACTGCACCACCTCTAATTATTAAGTGGAAATCATTAAGTGACTTGGTCAGAAGTGTATACCATTAGCCACCCCACGTGTTGTGGACACACAATTATGTTTGTTTAGATCTTTGTGTGAAGGAATGGAGGATAGAAGCATTAGATTGACCAAGTCACTTAATGATTTACCATGTGCTAGCTTAATATTGTAGTTGTGCTTTTACTTTTCATGTTTATTAGTTAGTTAGAAAAACCAACCCCCCCTTATTTGCATATTTTCTTTACTAGATATTCCTTTCACTCGTACAGATTGGCAACCCGTATGAGGTTGCGTTTCAAGTCGGTGCATTAGACCTAGTATTTCTATGGACAAACCCAGGGATTACTGGTAACTACCCTATAGGTAGCGGAGAAGTAGGAATGGGTGTAGATTTATAAATTCTATCTTCTAACCGCACCACCTCTAATTATTAAGTGGAAATCATTAAGTGACTTGGTCAGAAGTGTATACCATTGGCCACCCCACGTGTTGTGGACACACAATTATGTTTGTTTAGATCTTTGTGTGAAGGAATGGAGGATAAAAGCATTAGATTGACCAAGTCACCTACTGATTTCCCTTGTGCTAGCTTATTATTGTAGTTGTGCTTTCACTTTTCATGTTTATTAGTTAGTTAGAAAAACCAACCCCCCATTATTTGAATGTTTTCTTTACCAGATGATCCTTTCCCTCGTACAGATTGGCAACCCGTATGAGGTTGCGTTTCAAGTTAGTACATTAGACCTAGTATGTCTGTAGACAAACCCAGGGCTTACCGGTAACCACCCTATAGGAAGCGTAGAAGTAGGAAGGGGTGTAGAACTATAAATTCTATCTTCTGACCGCACCACCTCGAATTATTAAGTGGAAATCATTAAGTGACTTGGTCAGAAGTGTATACCATTGGCCACCCCACGTGTTATGGACACACAATTATGTTTGTTTAGATCTTTGTGTGAAGGAATGGAGGATAGAAGCATTATATTGACCAAGTCACCTACTGATTTCCCATGTGCTAGCTTAATATTGTAGTTCTGCTTTTACTTTTCATGTTTATGAGTTAGTTAGAAAACCCAACCCCCCCTTATTTGAATGTTTGCTTTACTAGATGATCCTTTCACTCGTACGGATTGACATCCCGTATGAGGTTGCGTTTAATGTTGGTACATTAGACCTAGTATGTCTATGGAAAAACCCAGGGCTTACCGGTAACTACCCTATAGCAAGCGTAGAAGTAGGAATGGGTGTAGAACTATAAATTCTATCTTCTTACCGTACCACCTCTAATTATTAAGTGGAAATCATTAAGTGACTTGGTCAGAAGTGTATACCATTGGCCACCCCACGTGTTGTGGACACACAATTATGTTTGTTTAGATCTTTGTGTGATGGAATGGAGGATAGAAGCATTATATTGACCAAGTCACCTACTGATTTCCCATGTGCTAGCTTAATATTGTAGTTCTGCTTTTACTTTTCATGTTTATGAGTTAGTTAGAAAACCCAACCCCCCCTTATTTGAATGTTTGCTTTACTAGATGATCCTTTCACTCGTACGGATTGACATCCCGTATGAGGTTGCGTTTAATGTTGGTACATTAGACCTAGTATGTCTATGGAAAAACCCAGGGCTTACCGGTAACTACCCTATAGCAAGCGTAGAAGTAGGAATGGGTGTAGAACTATAAATTCTATCTTCTTACCGTACCACCTCTAATTATTAAGTGGAAATCATTAAGTGACTTGGTCAGAAGTGTATACCATTGGCCACCCCACGTGTTGTGGACACACAATTATGTTTGTTTAGATCTTTGTGTGAAGGAATGGAGGATAGAAGCATTATATTGACCAAGTCACCTACTGATTTCCCATGTGCTAGCTTAATATTGTAGTTCTGCTTTTACTTTTCATGTTTATGAGTTAGTTAGAAAACCCAACCCCCCCTTATTTGAATGTTTGCTTTACTAGATGATCCTTTCACTCGTACGGATTGACATCCCGTATGAGGTTGCGTTTAATGTTGGTACATTAGACCTAGTATGTCTATGGAAAAACCCAGGGCTTACCGGTAACTACCTTATAGCAAGCGTAGAAGTAGGAATGGGTGTAGAACTATAAATTCTATCTTCTTACCGTACCACCTCTAATTATTAAGTGGAAATCATTAAGTGACTTGGTCAGAAGTGTATACCATTGGCCACCCCACGTGTTGTGGACACACAATTATGTTTGTTTAGATCTTTGTGTGAAGGAATGGAGGATAGAAGCATTAGATTGACCAAGTCACCTACTGATTTCCCTTGTGCTAGCTTATTATTGTAGTTGTGCTTTTACTTTTCATGTTTATTAGTTAGTTAGAAAAACCAACCCCCCCCCCCCCTTATTTGAATGTTTTCTTTACCAGATGATCCTTTCCCTCGTACAGATTGGCAACCCGTATGAGGTTGCGTTTCAAGTTGGTACATTAGACCTAGTATGTCTATAGACAAACCCAGGGCTTACCGGTAACTACCCTATAGGAAGCGTAGAAGTAGGAAGGGGTGTAGAACTATAAATTCTATCTTCTGACTGCACCACCTCGAATTATTAAGTGGAAATCATTAAGTGACTTGGTCAGAAGTGTATACCATTGGCCACCCCACGTGTTGTGGACACACAATTATGTTTGTTTAGATCTTTGTGTGAAGGAATGGAGGATAGAAGCATTATATTGACCAAGTCACCTACTGATTTCCCATGTGCTAGCTTAATATTGTAGTTCTGCTTTTACTTTTCATGTTTATGAGTTAGTTAGAAAACCCAACCCCCCCTTATTTGAATGTTTGCTTTACTAGATGATCCTTTCACTCGTATGGATTGACATCCCGTATGAGGTTGCGTTTCAAGTTGGTACATTAGACCTAGTATATCTGTAGACAAACCCAGGGCTTACCGGTAACTACCCTGTAGGAAGCGTAGAAGTAGGAATGGGTGTAGAACTATAAATTCTATCTTCTCACCCCACCACCTCTAATTATTAAGTGGAAATCATTAAGTGACTTGATCAGAAGTGTATACCATTATCCACCCCACGTGTTGTGGACACACAATTATGTTTGTTTTGATCTTTGTGTGAAGGAATGGAGGATAGAAGCATTAGATTTACCAAGTCACTTAATGATTTCCCATGTGCTAGCTTAATATTGTAGTTCTGCTTTTACTTTTCATGTTTATTAGTTAGTTAGAAAACCCAACCCCCCTTATTTGAATGTTTGCTTTACCAGATGATCCCTTCACTCGTACAGATTTGCAACCCATATGAGGTTGCGTTTCAAGTTGGTACATTAGACCTAGTATATCTGTGGACAAACCCAGGGCTTACCGGTAACTACCCTATAGGAAGCGTAGAAGTAGGAATGGGTGTAGAACTATAAATTCTATCTTCTGACTGCACCACCTCTAATTATTAAGTGGAAATCATTAAGTGACTTGGTCAGAAGTGTATACCATTAGCCACCCCACGTGTTGTGGACACACAATTATGTTTGTTTAGATCTTTGTGTGAAGGAATGGAGGATAGAAGCATTAGATTGACCAAGTCACTTAATGATTTACCATGTGCTAGCTTAATATTGTAGTTGTGCTTTTACTTTTCATGTTTATTAGTTAGTTAGAAAAACCAACCCCCCCTTATTTGCATATTTTCTTTACTAGATATTCCTTTCACTCGTACAGATTGGCAACCCGTATGAGGTTGCGTTTCAAGTCGGTGCATTAGACCTAGTATTTCTATGGACAAACCCAGGGCTTACTGGTAACTACCCTATAGGTAGCGGAGAAGTAGGAATGGGTGTAGATTTATAAATTCTATCTTCTAACCGCACCACCTCTAATTATTAAGTGGAAATCATTAAGTGACTTGGTCAGAAGTGTATACCATTGGCCACCCCACGTGTTGTGGACACACAATTATGTTTGTTTAGATCTTTGTGTGAAGGAATGGAGGATAAAAGCATTAGATTGACCAAGTCACCTACTGATTTCCCTTGTGCTAGCTTATTATTGTAGTTGTGCTTTCACTTTTCATGTTTATTAGTTAGTTAGAAAAACCAACCCCCCCTTATTTGAATGTTTTCTTTACCAGATGATCCTTTCCCTCGTACAGATTGGCAACCCGTATGAGGTTGCGTTTCAAGTTAGTACATTAGACCTAGTATGTCTGTAGACAAACCCAGGGCTTACCGGTAACCACCCTATAGGAAGCGTAGAAGTAGGAAGGGGTGTAGAACTATAAATTCTATCTTCTGACCGCACCACCTCGAATTATTAAGTGGAAATCATTAAGTGACTTGGTCAGAAGTGTATACCATTGGCCACCCCACGTGTTATGGACACACAATTATGTTTGTTTAGATCTTTGTGTGAAGGAATGGAGGATAGAAGCATTATATTGACCAAGTCACCTACTGATTTCCCATGTGCTAGCTTAATATTGTAGTTCTGCTTTTACTTTTCATGTTTATGAGTTAGTTAGAAAACCCAACCCCCCCTTATTTGAATGTTTGCTTTACTAGATGATCCTTTCACTCGTACGGATTGACATCCCGTATGAGGTTGCGTTTAATGTTGGTACATTAGACCTAGTATGTCTATGGAAAAACCCAGGGCTTACCGGTAACTACCCTATAGCAAGCGTAGAAGTAGGAATGGGTGTAGAACTATAAATTCTATCTTCTTACCGTACCACCTCTAATTATTAAGTGGAAATCATTAAGTGACTTGGTCAGAAGTGTATACCATTGGCCACCCCACGTGTTGTGGACACACAATTATGTTTGTTTAGATCTTTGTGTGATGGAATGGAGGATAGAAGCATTATATTGACCAAGTCACCTACTGATTTCCCATGTGCTAGCTTAATATTGTAGTTCTGCTTTTACTTTTCATGTTTATGAGTTAGTTAGAAAACCCAACCCCCCCTTATTTGAATGTTTGCTTTACTAGATGATCCTTTCACTCGTACGGATTGACATCCCGTATGAGGTTGCGTTTAATGTTGGTACATTAGACCTAGTATGTCTATGGAAAAACCCAGGGCTTACCGGTAACTACCCTATAGCAAGCGTAGAAGTAGGAATGGGTGTAGAACTATAAATTCTATCTTCTTACCGTACCACCTCTAATTATTAAGTGGAAATCATTAAGTGACTTGGTCAGAAGTGTATACCATTGGCCACCCCACGTGTTGTGGACACACAATTATGTTTGTTTAGATCTTTGTGTGAAGGAATGGAGGATAGAAGCATTATATTGACCAAGTCACCTACTGATTTCCCATGTGCTAGCTTAATATTGTAGTTCTGCTTTTACTTTTCATGTTTATGAGTTAGTTAGAAAACCCAACCCCCCCTTATTTGAATGTTTGCTTTACTAGATGATCCTTTCACTCGTACGGATTGACATCCCGTATGAGGTTGCGTTTAATGTTGGTACATTAGACCTAGTATGTCTATGGAAAAACCCAGGGCTTACCGGTAACTACCTTATAGCAAGCGTAGAAGTAGGAATGGGTGTAGAACTATAAATTCTATCTTCTTACCGTACCACCTCTAATTATTAAGTGGAAATCATTAAGTGACTTGGTCAGAAGTGTATACCATTGGCCACCCCACGTGTTGTGGACACACAATTATGTTTGTTTAGATCTTTGTGTGAAGGAATGGAGGATAGAAGCATTAGATTGACCAAGTCACCTACTGATTTCCCTTGTGCTAGCTTATTATTGTAGTTGTGCTTTTACTTTTCATGTTTATTAGTTAGTTAGAAAAACCAACCCCCCCCCTTATTTGAATGTTTTCTTTACCAGATGATCCTTTCCCTCGTACAGATTGGCAACCCGTATGAGGTTGCGTTTCAAGTTGGTACATTAGACCTAGTATGTCTATAGACAAACCCAGGGCTTACCGGTAACTACCCTATAGGAAGCGTAGAAGTAGGAAGGGGTGTAGAACTATAAATTCTATCTTCTGACTGCACCACCTCGAATTATTAAGTGGAAATCATTAAGTGACTTGGTCAGAAGTGTATACCATTGGCCACCCCACGTGTTGTGGACACACAATTATGTTTGTTTAGATCTTTGTGTGAAGGAATGGAGGATAGAAGCATTATATTGACCAAGTCACCTACTGATTTCCCATGTGCTAGCTTAATATTGTAGTTCTGCTTTTACTTTTCATGTTTATGAGTTAGTTAGAAAACCCAACCCCCCCTTATTTGAATGTTTGCTTTACTAGATGATCCTTTCACTCGTATGGATTGACATCCCGTATGAGGTTGCGTTTAATGTTGGTACATTAGACCTAGTATGTCTATGGAAAAACCCAGGGCTTACCGGTAACTACCCTATAGCAAGCGTAGAAGTAGGAATGGGTGTAGAACTATAAATTCTATCTTCTTACCGTACCACCTCTAATTATTTAGTGGAAATCATTATGTGACTTGGTCAGAAGTGTATACCATTCGCCACCCCACGTGTTGTGGACACACAATTATGTTTGTTTAGATCTTTGTGTGAAGGAATAGAGGATAGAAACATTAGATTGACCAAGTCACCTAATGATTTCCCATGTGCTAGCTTAATATTGTAGTTGTGCTTTTACTTTTCATGTTTATTAGTTAGTTAGAAAAACCAACCCCCCCTTATTTGAATGTTTTCTTTACCAGATAATCCTTTCACTCGTACAGATTGGCAACCCGTATGAGGTTGCGTTTCAAGTTGGTACATCTGACCTAGTATGCCTATGGACAAACCCAGGGCTTACCGGTAACTACCCTATAGGAAGCGTAGAAGTGGGAAGGGGTGTAGAACTATAAATTCTATCTTCTTACCGCACCACCTCTAATTATTAAGTGGAAATGATTAAGTGACTTGGTAAGAAGTGTATACCATTGGCCACCCCACGTGTTGTGGACACACAATTATGTTTGTTTAGATCTTTTTGTGAAAGAATGGAGGATAGAAGCATTAGATTGACCAAGTCACCTACTGATTTCCCATGTGCTAGCTTAATATTGTAGTTCTGCTTTTACTTTTCATGTTTATTAGTTAGTTAGAAAACCCAACCCCCCCTTATTTGAATGTTTGCTTTACCAGATGATCCTGTCACTCGTACAGATTGGCAACCCGTATGAGGTTGCGTTTCAAGTTGTTACATTAGGCCTAGTATGTCTATGGACAAACCCAGGGCTTACCGGCAACTACCCTATAGGAAGCGTGGAAGTAGGAATGGGTGTAGAACTATAAATTCTATCTTCTTACCGCACCACCTCTAATTATTAAGTGGAAATCATTAAGTGACTTGGTCAGAAGTGTATACCATTGGCCACCCCATGTGTTGTGGACACACAATTATGTTTGTTTAGATCTTTGTGTGAAGGAATGGAGGATAGAACCATTAGATTGACCAAGTCACTTACTGATTTCCATGTTCTAGCTTAATATTGTAGTTGTGCTTTCATTTTCATGTTTATAAGTTAGTTAGAAAAACCAACCCCCTCCCTTGTTAGCATATTTTGTTTACTAGATATTCCTTTCACTCGTACAGATTGGCAACCCGTATGAGGTTGCGTTTCAGGTTGGTACATTAGACCTAGTATGTCTATGGACAAACCCAGGGCTTACCGGTAACTACCCTATAGGAAGCGTAGCAGTAGGAAGGGGTGTAGAACTATAAATTCTATCTTGTTACCGCACCACCTCTAATTATTAAATGGAAATCATTAAGTGACTTGGTCAGAAGTGTATACCATTGGCCACCCCACATGTTGTGGACACACAATTAGATCTTTGTGTGAAGGAATGGTGGATAGAAGCATTAGATTGACCAAATCACCTACTGATTTCCCATGTGCTAGCTTAATATTGTAGTTCTGCTTTTACTTTTCATGTTTATTGGTTAGTTAGAAAAACAAACCCCCCCTTATTTGAATGTTTCCTTTATCAGATGATCCTTTCACTCGTACAGATTGGCAACCCGTATGAGGTTGCGTTTAAATTGGTACATTAGACCTAGTATGTCTATGGACAAACCCAGGGCTTACCGATAACTACCCTATAGGAAGCGTAGAAGTTGGAATGGTGTAGAACTATAAATTCTATCTTCTTACTGCACCACCTCTAATTATTAAGTGGAAATCATTAAGTGACTTGGTCAGAAGTGTATACCATTAGCCACCCCACGTGTTGTGGACACACAATTATGTTTGTTTAGATCTTTGTGTGAAGGAATGGGGGATAGAAGCATTAGATTGACCAAGTCACTTAATGATTTCCAATGTGCTAGCTTAATATTGTAGTTGTGCTTGTACTTTTACTGTTTATTAGTTAGTTAGAAAAACCAACCCCCTCCCTTATTAGCATATTTTATTTACTAGATATTCCTTTCACTCGTACAGATTGGCAACCCGTATGAGGTTGCGTTTCAAGTCGGTACATTAGACATAGTATGTCTATGGACAAACCCAGGGCTTACCGGTAACTACCCTATAGGTAGCGTAGAAGTAGGAATGGGTGTAGATTTATAAAATCTATCTTCTGACCACACCACCTCTAATTATTAAGGGGAAATCATTAAGTGACTTGGTCTGAAGTGTATATCATTGGCCACCACACGTGTTGTGGACACACAATTATGTTTGTTTAGATCTTTGTCTGAAGGAATAGAGAATAGAAGCATTAGATTGATCAAGTCACTTAATGATTTCCCAAGTGCTAGATTTATATATTGTAGTTGTGTTTTTACTTTTCATGTTTATTAAGTTAGTTAGAAAAACCAACCCCCCCCCTTATTAGCTTATTTGGTTTACAAGATATTCCTTTCACTCGTACAAATTGGCAACCCGTATGAGGTTGCGTTTCAAGTTGGTACATTAGACCTAGTATGTCTGTGGACAAACACAGGGCTTACCGGTAACTACCCTATAGGAAGTGTAGAAGTAGGAATGGTGCAGAACTATAAATTCTATCTTCTTACCGCACCACCTCTAATTATTAAGTGGAAATCATTAAGTGACTTAGTCAGAAGGGTATACCATTGGCCACCCCACGTGTTGTGGACACACAATTATGTTTGTTTAGATGTTTGTGTGAAGGAATGGAGGATAGAAGTATTATATTGACCAAGTAACTTAACGATATGCCACGTGCTAGCTTAATATTGTAGTTGTGCTTTTACTTTTCATGTTTATTAGTTAGTTAAAAAAACCAACTCCCCCTTATTTGCATATTTTGTTTACTGGATATTCCTTTCACTCGTACATATTGGCAACCCGTATGAGGTTGCGTTTCAAGTTGGTACATTAGACCTAGTGTGTCTATGGACAAACCCATGGCTTACCGGTAACTACCCTATAGGTAGAGTAGAAGTAAGAATGGGTGTAGAACTATAAATTCTATCTTCTGACCACACCACCTCTAATTATTAAGTGGAAATCATTAAGTGCCTTGGTCAGAAGTGTATACCATTGGCCACCCCACGTGTTGTGGACACACAATTATGTTTGTTTAGATCTTTGTGTGAAGGAATGGAGGATAGAAGCATTAGATTGACCAAGTCACCTACTGATTTCCCTTGTGCTAGCTTATTATTGTAGTTGTGCTTTTACTTTTCATGTTTATTAGTTAGTTGGAAAAACCAACCCCCCCTTATTTAAATGTTTTCTTTACCAGATGATCCTTTCCCTCGTACAGATTGGCAACCAGTATGAGGTTGCGTTTCAAGTTGGTACATTAGACCTAGTATGTCTATAGACAAACCCAGGGCTTACCGGTAACTACCCTATAGGAAGCGTAGAAGTAGGAAGGGGTGTAGAACTATAAATTCTATCTTCTGACCGCACCACCTCGAATTATTAAGTGGAAATCATTAAGTGACTTGGTCAGAAGTGTATACCATTGGCCACCCCACGTGTTGTGGACACACAATTATGTTTGTTTAGATCTTTGTGTGAAGGAATGGAGGATAGAAGCATTATATTGACCAAGTCACCTACTGATTTCCCATGTGCTAGCTTAATATTGTAGTTCTGCTTTTACTTTTCATGTTTATGAGTTAGTTAGAAAACCCAACCCCCCCTTATTTGAATGTTTGCTTTACTAGATGATCCTTTCACTCGTACGGATTGACATCCCGTATGAGGTTGCGTTTAATGTTGGTACATTAGACCTAGTATGTCTATGGAAAAACCCAGGGCTTACCGGTAACTACCCTATAGTAAGCGTAGAAGTAGGAATAGGTGTAGAACTATAAATTCTATCTTCTTACCGTACCACCTCTAATTATTTAGTGGAAATCATTATGTGACTTGGTCAGAAGTGTATACCATTCGCCACCCCACGTGTTGTGGACACACAATTATGTTTGTTTAGATCTTTGTGTGAAGGAATAGAGGATAGAAACATTAGATTGACCAAGTCACCTAATGATTTCCCATGTGCTAGCTTAATATTGTAGTTGTGCTTTTACTTTTCATGTTTATTAGTTAGTTAGAAAAACCAACCCCCCCTTATTTGAATGTTTTCTTTACCAGATGATCCTTTCACTCGTACAGATTGGCAACCCGTATGAGGTTGCGTTTCAAGTTGGTACATCTGACCTAGTATGCCTATGGACAAACCCAGGGCTTACCGGTAACTACCCTATAGGAAGCGTAGAAGTGGGAAGGGGTGTAGAACTATAAATTCTATCTTCTTACCGCACCACCTCTAATTATTAAGTGGAAATGATTAAGTGACTTGGTAAGAAGTGTATACCATTGGCCACCCCACGTGTTGTGGACACACAATTATGTTTGTTTAGATCTTTGTGTGAAAGAATGGAGGATAGAAGCATTAGATTGACCAAGTCACCTACTGATTTCCCATGTGCTAGCTTAATATTGTAGTTCTGCTTTTACTTTTCATGTTTATTAGTTAGTTAGAAAACCCAACCCCCCCTTATTTGAATGTTTGCTTTACCAGATGATCCTGTCACTTGTACAGATTGGCAACCCGTATGAGGTTGCGTTTCAAGTTGTTACATTAGGCCTAGTATGTCTATGGACAAACCCAGGGCTTACCGGCAACTACCCTATAGGAAGCGTGGAAGTAGGAATGGGTGTAGAACTATAAATTCTATCTTCTTACCGCACCACCTCTAATTATTAAGTGGAAATCATTAAGTGACTTGGTCAGAAGTGTATACCATTGGCCACCCCATGTGTTGTGGACACACAATTATGTTTGTTTAGATCTTTGTGTGAAGGAATGGAGGATAGAACCATTAGATTGACCAAGTCACTTACTGATTTCCGTGTTCTAGCTTAATATTGTAGTTGTACTTTCACTTTTCATGTTTATTAGTTAGTTAGAAAAACCAACCCCCTCCCTTGTTAGCATATTTTGTTTACTAGATATTCCTTTCACTCGTACAGATTGGCAACCCGTATGAGGTTGCGTTTCAGGTTGGTACATTAGACCTAGTATGTCTATGGACAATCCCAGGGCTTACCGGTAACTACCCTATAGGAAGCGTAGCAGTAGGAAGGGGTGTAGAACTATAAATTCTATCTTGTTACCGCACCACCTCTAATTATTAAATGGAAATCATTAAGTGACTTGGTCAGAAGTGTATACCATTGGCCACCCCACATGTTGTGGACACACAATTAGATCTTTGTGTGAAGGAATGGTGGATAGAAGCATTAGATTGACCAAATCACCTACTGATTTCCCATGTGCTAGTTTAATATTGTAGTTCTGCTTTTACTTTTCATGTTTATTGGTTAGTTAGAAAAACAAACCCCCTCTTATTTGAATGTTTCCTTTATCAGATGATCCTTTCACTCGTACAGATTGGCAACCCGTATGAGGTTGCGTTTAAATTGGTACATTAGACCTAGTATGTCTATGGACAAACCCAGGGCTTACCGATAACTACCCTATAGGAAGCGTAGAAGTTGGAATGGTGTAGAACTATAAATTCTATCTTCTTACTGCACCACCTCTAATTATTAAGTGGAAATCATTAAGTGACTTGGTCAGAAGTGTATACCATTAGCCACCCCACGTGTTGTGGACACACAATTATGTTTGTTTAGATCTTTGTGTGAAGGAATGGGGGTTAGAAGCATTAGATTGACCAAGTCACTTAATGATTTCCAATGTGCTAGCTTAATATTGTAGTTGTGCTTGTACTTTTACTGTTTATTAGTTAGTTAGAAAAACCAACCCCCTCCCTTATTAGCATATTTTATTTACTAGATATTCCTTTCACTCGTACAGATTGGCAACCCTTATGAGGTTGCGTTTCAAGTCGGTACATTAGACCTAGTATGTCTATGGACAAACCCAGGGCTTACCGGTAACTACCCTATAGGTAGCGTAGAAGTAGGAATGGGTGTAGATTTATAAATTCTATCTTCTGACCACACCACCTCTAATTATTAAGGGGAAATCATTAAGTGACTTAGTCAGAAGGGTATACCATTGGCCACCCCACGTGTTGTGGACACACAATTATGTTTGTTTAGATGTTTGTGTGAAGGAATGGAGGATAGAAGCATTATATTGACCAAGTAACTTAACGATATGCCACGTGCTAGCTTAATATTGTAGTTGTGCTTTTACTTTTCATGTTTATTAGTTAGTTAAAAAAACCAACTCCCCCTTATTTGCATATTTTGTTTACTGGATATTCCTTTCACTCGTACATATTGGCAACCCGTATGAGGTTGCATTTCAAGTTGGTACATTAGACCTAGTGTGTCTATGGACAAACCCATGGCTTACCGGTAACTACCCTATAGGTAGAGTAGAAGTAAGAATGGGTGTAGAACTATAAATTCTATCTTCTGACCACACCACCTCTAATTATTAAGTGGAAATCATTAAGTGCCTTGGTCAGAAGTGTATACCATTGGCCACCCCACGTGTTGTGGACACACAATTATGTTTGTTTAGATCTTTGTGTGAAGGAATGGAGAATAGAAGCATTAGAGTGACCAAGTCACTTAATGATTTCCCAAGTGCTTGCTTTATATATTGTAGTTGTGTTTTTACTTTTCATGTGTATTAAGTTAGTTAGAAAAACCACCCCCACCCCCTTATTAGAATATTTTGTTTACTAGATATTCCTTTCACTCGTACAGATTGGCAACCGGTATGAGGTTGCGTTTCAAGTTGGTACATTAGATCTTGTACGTCAATGGACAAACCCAGGGCTTACCGGTAACTACCCTATAGGAAGCGTAGAATTAGGAATGGGTGTAGAATTATAAATTCTATCTTCGTACCGCACCACCTCTAATTATTAAGTGGAAATCATTAAGTGACTTAGTCAGAAATGTATACCATTGGCCACCCCACGTGCTGTGGACACACGATTATGTTTGTTTAGATCTTTGTGTGAAGGAATAAAGGATAGAAGCATTAGATTGACCAAGTCACTTAACGATTTCCCACGTGCTAGCTTAATATTGTAGTTGTGCTTTTACTTTTCATGTTTATTAAGTTACTTAGAAAAACCAACCCCCCCCCTTTATTTGCATATTTGCTTTACTAGATATTCCTTTCACTCGTACATATTGGCAACCCGTATAAGGTTGCGTTTCAAGTTGGTACATTAGACCAAGTGTGTCTATGGAAAAACCTATGGCTTACCGGTAACTACCCTATAGGTAGAGTAGAAGTAAGAATGGGTGTAGAACTATAAATTCTATGTTCTGACCACACCACCTCTAATTATTAAGTGGAAATCATTAAGTGACTTGGTCAGAAGTGTATACCATTGGCCACCCCACGTGTTGTGGACACACAATTATGTTTGTTTAGATATTTGTTTGAAGGAATGGAGAATAGAAGCATTAGAGTGACCAAGTCACTTAATGATTTCCCAAGTGCTAGCTTTAAATATTGTAGTTGTGTTTTCACTTTTCATGTTTGTTAGTTAGTTAAAAAAAACCAACCCCCCCTTATTTGAATGTTTGCTTCACTAGATAATCCTTTCACTCGTACAGATTGGCAACCCGTAAGAGATTGAATTTCAAGTTGGTACATTAGACCTAGTATGTCTATGGACAAACCCAGGGCTTACCGGTACCAACCCTATAGGTAGCATAGAAGCAGGAATGGGTGTAGAACTATAAATTTTATCTTCTGACCGCACCACCTCTAATTATTAAGTGGAAATCATTAAGTGACTTGGTCAGAAGTGTATACCATTGGCCACCCCACGTGTTGTGGACACACAATTATGTTTGTTTAGATCTTTGTGTGAAGGAATGGAGGATAGAAGCATTAGATTGACCAAGTCACTTAATGATTTCCTAAGTGCTAGCTTTAAATATTGTAGTTGTGTTTTTACTTTTCATGTTTATTAGTTAGTTAGAAAAACCAACCCCCCCTCCCTTATTTGCATGTTTGCTTTACTAGATATTCCTTTCACTCGTACAGATTGGCAACCCGCATAAGATTGCATTTCAAGTTAGTACATTAGACCTAGTATATCTATGGAAAACCCAGGGCTTACCGGTACCTACCCTATAGGTAGCATAGAAGCAGGAATGGGTGTAGAACTATAATTTTTATCTTCTGACCGCACCATCTCTAATTATTAAGTGGAAATCATTAAGTGACTTGGTCAGAAGTGTATACCATTGCCCACCCCATGTGTTGTGGACACAGAATTATGTTTGTTTAGATCTTTGTGCGAAGGAATGGAGAATAGAAGCATTAGATTGACCAAGTCATTTAATAATTGCCCAAGTGCTAGCTTTAAATATTGTAGTTGTGTTTTTACTTTTTATGTTCATTAGTTAGTAAGAAAAACAACCCCTCCCCCTTATTTGCATGTTTGCTTTACTAGATATTCCTTTCACTCATACAGATTGGCAACCCGCAGAAGATTGCATTTCAAGTTAGTACATTAGACCTAGTATGTCTATGGACAAACCCAGGGCTTACCGGTACCTACCCTATAGGTAGCATAGAAGCAGGAATGGGTGTAGAACTATAAATTTTATCTTCTGACCGCACCATCTCTAATTACTAAGTGGAAATCATTAAGTGACATGGTCAGAAGTGTATACCATTGGCCACCCCACGTGTTGTGGACACACAATTATGTTTGTTTAGATCTTTGTGTGAAGGAATGGAGAATAGAAGAATTAGATTGACCAAGTCACTTAATAATTTCCCAAGTGCTAGCCTTAAATATTGTAGTTGTGTTTTTAGTTTTTATGTTCATTAGTTAGTTTGAAAAACAACCCCCCCTCCTTATTTGAATGTTTGCTTTACTAGATGATCCATTCACTCTTACAGATTGGCAACCCGTGTGAGGTTGCGTTTCAAGTTGGTACATTGGACCTAGTATGTTTATGGACAAACCCAGGGCTTATCGGTAACAACCCTATAGGTAGCGTAGAAGTAGGAATAAGTGTCGAACTATAAATTCTATCTTCTGAACACACCACCTCTAATTATTAAGTGGAAATCATTAAGGGACTTCGTTAGAAGTGTATACCATTGGCCACCCCACTTGTTGTGGACACACAATTATGTTTGTTTAGATCTTTGTGTCAAGGAATGGAAAATAGAATCATTAGATTGACCAAGTCACTTAATGATTTCCCAAGTGCTGGCTTTAAATATTGTAGTTGTGTTTTTACTTTTCATGTTTATAAGTTAGTTAGAAAAACCAACCCCCACCTTATTTGCATGTTTGCTTTACTATATATTCCTTTCACTCGTACAGATTGGCAACCCGTATAAGATTGCATTTCAAGTTGGTACATTAGACCTAGTATGTCTATGGACAAACCGAGGCTTACCGGTACCTACCCTATAGGTAGCATAGAAGTAGAAATGGGTGTAGAACTATAAATTTTATCTTCTGACCGGACCACCTCTAATTCTTAAGTGGAAATCATTAAGTGACTTGGTCAGAAGTGTATACCATTGGCCACCCCACGTGTTGTGGACACATAATTATGTTTGTTTAGATATCTGTGTGAAGGAATGGAGAATAGAAGCATTAGATTGACCAAGTCACTTAATGATTTCCCAAGTGCTAGCTTTAAATATGATAGTTGTGTTTTTACTTTTCATGTTTATTAGTCAGTTAGAAAAACATACCCCCCCCCTTATTTGCATGTTTGCTTTACTAGATATTCCTTTCACTCGTACATATTGGCAACCCGTATGAGATTGCGTTTCAAGTTGATACATTAGACCTAGTATGTCTATGGAAAAACCCAGGACTTACCTGTAACTACCCTATAGGTAGCGTAGAAGTAGGAATGGGTGTAGAACTATAAATTCTATCTTCTGACCGCACCACCTCTAATTATTAAGTTGAAATCATTAAGTCACTTGGTCAGAAGTGTATACCATTGGCCACCCCACGTGTTGTGGACACACAATTATGTTTGTTTATATCTTTGTGTGAAGGAATGGAGGATAGAAGCATTTGATAGACCAAGTCACTTAATGATTTCCCACGTGGTAGCTTAATATTGTAGTTGTGTTTTACTTTTCATGTTTATTAGGTAATTAAAAAATCCAACCCCCCCTTATTTGCATATTTCTTTATTAGATATTCCTTTCACTCGTACAGATTGGCAACCCGTATGAGGTTGCATTTCAAGTTGGTACATTAGACCTAGTATGTCTATAGACAAACCTAGGGCTTACCAGTAACTACACTATAGGTAGCGTAGAAGTATGAATGGATGTAGAACTATAAATTCTATCTTCTGACTGCACCACCCGTAATTATTAAGTGGAAATCATTAAGTGACTTGGTCAGAAGTGTATACCATTGGCCACCCCACGTGTTGTGGACACACAATTATGTTTGTTTAGATCTTTGTGTGAAGGAATGGAGGATAGAAGCATTAGATTGACCAAGTCACTTAATGATTTCCCAAGTGCTAGCTTTAAATATTGTAGTCGTGTGTTTACTTTTCATGTTTATTAGTTAGTTAGAAAAACCAACCCCCCCCCTTATTTGCATGTTTGCTTTACTAGATATTCCTTTCACTCGTACAGATTGGCAACCTGCATAAGATTGCATTTCAAGTTAGTACATTAGACCTAGTATATCTATGGAAAAACCCAGGGCGTACCGGTACCTACCCTATAGGTAGCATAGAAGCAGGAATGGGTGTAGAACTATAATTTTTATCTTCTGACCGCACCACCTCTAATTATTAAGTGGAAATCATTAAGTGACTTGGTCAGAAGTGTATACCATTGCCCACCCCACGTGTTGTGGACACAGAATTATGTTTGTTTAGATCTTTGTGCGAAGGAATGGAGAATAGAAGCATTAGATTGACCAAGTCACTTAATAATTGCCCAAGTGCTAGCTTTAAATATTGTAGTTGTGTTTTTACTTTTTATGTTCATTAGTTAGTTAGGAAAACAGCCCCCCTCCCCCTTATTTGCATGTTTGCTTTACTAGATATTCCTTTCACTCATACAGATTGGCAACCCGCAGAAGATTGCATTTCAAGTTAGTACATTAGACCTAGTATATCTATGGACAAACTCAGGGCTTACCGGTAGAATAGAAGCAGGAATGGGTGTAGAACTATAAATTTTATCTTCTGACCGCACCACCTCTAATTACTAAGTGGAAATTATTAAGTGACTTGGTCATAAGTGTATACCATTGGCCACCCCACGTGTTGTGGACACACAATTATGTTTGTTTAGATCTTTGTGTGAAGGAATGGAGAATAGAAGCATTAGATTGACCAAGTCACTTAATGATTTCCCATGTGCTAGCTTTAAATATTTTGGTTTTGTTTTTACTTTTCATGTTTATTAGGTAGTTAGAAAAACCAACCCCCTCCCCCTTATTTGCATGTTTCCTTTACTAGATATTCCTTTCACTCGTACAGATTGGCAACCAATATAAGATTGCATTTCAAGTTGGTACATTAGACCTAGTATGTCTATGGACAAACCAAGGCTTACCGGTACCTACCCTATAGGTAGCATAGAAGTAGGAATGGGTGTAGAACTATAAATTTTATCTTTTGACCGCACCGCCTCTAATTATTAAGTGGAAATCATTAAGTGACTCGGTCAGAAGTGTATACCATTGGCCACCCCACATTTTGTGGACACACAATTATGTTTGTTTAGATCTCTGTGTGATGGAATGGAGAATAGAAGCATTAGATTGACCAAGTCACTTAATGATTTCCCAAGTGCTAGCTTTAAATATTGTAGTTGTGTTTTTACATTTCATGTTTATCAGTTAGTTAGCAAAACCAACCCCCCCACCCTTTTTTGCATGTTTTCTTTACTAGATAAACCTTTCACTTGTACAGATTAGCAACCTGTATAAGATTGCATTTCAAGTTGATAAATTAGACCTAGTATGTCTATGGACAAACCCCGGGCTTACCGGTACCTACCCTATAGGTAGCATAGAAGTAGGAATGGGTGTAGAACTATAAATTTTATCTTCTGACCGCACCACCTCTAATTATTAAGTGGAAATCATTAAGGGACTTGGTCAGAAGTGTATACCATTGGCCACCCCACATGTTGTGGACAAACAATTATGTTTTTTTAGATCTCTGTGTGATGGAATGTGGAATAGAAGCATTAGATTGACCAAGTCACTTAATGATTTCCCAAGTGCTAGCTTTAAATATTGTAATTGTGTTTTTACTTTTCATGTTTATTAGTTAGTTAGAAAAACCAACCCCCCACCCTTTTTTGCATGTTTTCTTTACTAGATATACCTTTCACTCGTATAGATTGGCAACCTGTATAAGATTGCGTTTCAAGTTGATACATTAGACCTAGTATGTCTATGGACAAACCCAGGGCTTACCGGTAACTACCCTATAGGTAGTGTAGAAGTAGGAATGGGTGTAGAACTATAAATTATATCTTCTGACCGCACCACCTCTAATTATTAAGTGGAAATCATTAAGTGAGTTGGTCAGAAGTGTATACCATTGGCCACCCCATATGTTGTGGACACACAATTATGTTTGTTTAGATATCTGTGTGAAGGAATGGAGAATAGAAGCATTAGATTGACCAAGTCACTTAATGATTTCCCAAGTGCTAGCTTTAAATATTGTAGTTGTGTTTTTACTTTTCATGTTTATTAGTTAGTTGGAAAAACCAACCCCCCCCCCTTATTTGAATGTTTTCTTTACTAGATATTCCTTTCACGCGTACAGATTGGCATCCCGTATGAAGTTGTGTTTCAAGTTGGTACATTAGACCTAGTATTTCTATGGACAAACCTAGGGCTTACCGGTAACAACCCTACAGGTAGCGTAGAAGTAGGAATGGGTGTAGAACTATAAATTTTATCTTCTGACCGCACCACCTCTAATTATTAAGTGGAAATCATTAACTGACTTGGTCAGAAGTGTATACTATTGGCCACCCCACGTGTTGTGGACACACAATTATGTTTATATAGATCTTTGTGTGAAAGAATTGAGAATAGAAGCATTAGATTGACAAAGTCACTTAATGATTTCCCATGTGCTAGCTTTAAATATTTTATTAGTGTTTTTACTTTTTATGTTTGTTAGTCAGTTAGAAAAACCATCCACCCCCCCCCTTATTTGCATATTTGCTTTACTAGATATTCCTTTCACTAGTACAGATTAGCAACCCGTATGAGGTTGCGTTTCAAGTTGGTACATTAGACCTAGTTGGTCTATGGATAAACCCAGGGATTACCGGTAACTACCCTATTGGTAGCGTAGAAGTAGGAATGGGTGTAGAACTATAAATTCTATCTTCTGACCGCACCACCTCTATTTATTAACTGGAGATCATTAAGTGACTTGGTCAGAAGTGTATATCATTTGCCACCCCACGTGTTGGGGACACACAATTATGTTTGTTTAGATATTTGTGTGAAGGAATGGAGGATAGAAGCATTAGATTGACCAAGTCACTGAATGATTTCCCATGTGCTATCTTTAAATATTTTAGTTGTGTTTTTACTTTTTATGTTTATTAGTTAGTTAGAAAAACCAACCCGCCCCCCTTATTTGCATGTTTGCTTTACTAGATATTCCTTTCACTCGTACAGATTGGCAACCCGTATGGAATTGCATTTCAAGTTAGTACATTAGACCTATTATGTCTCTGGACAAACCCAGGGCTTACCTGTAACTACCCTATAGGTAGCGTAGAAGTAGGAATGGGTGTAGAACTATAAATTCTATCTTCTGACCGCACCACCTCTAATTATTAAGTGGAAATCATTAAGTGACTTGGTCAGAAGTGTATACCATTGGCCACCCTACATGTTGTGGACACACAATTATGTTTGTTTAGATCTTTGTGTGAAGGAATGGAGGATAGAAGCACTAGATTGACCAAGTCACTTAATGATTTCCCATGTGCTAGCTTAATATTGTAGTTGTGCTTTTACTTTTCAAGTTTATTAGTTAGTTAGAACACCCAACCCCCCCCCCTTATTTGCATATTTGCTTTACTAGATATTCCTCTTACTCGTATAGTTGGCAACCCGTATGAGGTTGCATTTCAAGTTGGTATATTAGACCTTGTACGTCTATAGACAAACCCAGGACATACCGGTAACCACCCTATAAGTAGCATAGAAGTAGGAATGGGTGTAGAACTATAAATTTTATCTTCTGACCGCTCCACCTCTAATTATTAAGTGGAAATCATTAAGTGACTTGGTCAGAAGTGTAATTCTATTGGCCACCCCACGTGTTGTGGACACACAATTATGTTTATATAAATCTTTGTGTGAAAGAATTGAGAATAGAAGCATTAGATTGACAAAGTCACTTAATGATTTCCCATTTGCTAGCTTTAAATATTTTATTAGTGTTTTTACTTTTTATGTTTGTTAGTCAGTTAGAAAAACCATCCACCCCCCCCCCCCCCTTATTTGCATATTTGCTTTACTAGATATTCCTTTCACTAGTACAGATTAGCAACCCGTATGAGGTTGCGTTTCAAGTTGGTACATTAGACCTAGTTGGTCTATGGACAAACCCAGGGATTACCGGTAACTACCCTATTGGTAGCGTAGAAGTAGGAATGGGTGTAGAACTATAAATTCTATCTTATGACCGCACCACCTCTAATTATTAACTGGAAATCATTAAGTGACTTGGTCAGAAGTGTATACCATTGGCCACCCCACGTGTTGGGGACACACAATTATGTTTGTTTAGATATTTGTGTGAAGGAATGAAGGATAGAAGCATTAGATTGACCAAGTCACTTAATGATTTCCCATGTGCTATCTTTAAATATTTTAGTTGTGTTTTTACTTTTTATGTTTATTAGTTAGTTAGAAAAACCAACCCGCCCCCCTTATTTGCATGTTTGCTTTACTAAATATTCCTTTCACTCGTACAGATTGGCAACCCGTATGGAATTGCATTTCAAGTTGGTACATTAGACATATTATGTCTATGGACAAACCCAGGGCTTACCTGTAACTACCCTATAGGTAGCGTAGAAGTAGGAATGGGTGTAGAACTATAAATTCTATCTTCGGACCGCACCACCTCTAATTATTAAGTGGAAATCATTAAGTGACTTGGTCAGAAGTGTATACCATTCGCCACCCTACATGTTGTGGACACACAATTATGTTTGTTTAGATCTTTGTGTGAAGGAATGGAGGATAGAAGCACTAGATTGACCAAGTCACTTAATGATTTCCCATGTGCTAGCTTAATATTGTAGTTGTGCTTTTACTTTTCAAGTTTATTAGTTAGTTATAAAACCCAACCCCCCCTAATTTGCATATTTGCTTTACTAGATATTCCTCTTACTCGTATAGTTGGCAACCCGTATGAGGTTTCATTTCAAGTTGGTATATTAGACCTAGTACGTCTATGGACAAACCCAGGACATACCGGTAACCACCCTATAAGTAGCGTAGAAGTAGGAATGGGTGTAGAACAATAAATTCTATCTTCTTACCGCACCACCTCTAATTATTAAGTGGAAATGATTAAGTGACTTGGTCAGAAGTGTATACCATTGGCCACCCCACATGTTGTGGACACACAATTATATTTGTTTAGATCTTTGTGTGAAGGAATGGAGCATAGAAGCATTAGATTGACCAAGTCACTTAATGATTTCCCATGTGCTAGCTTAATATTGTAGTTGTGCTTTTACTTTTCATGTTTATTAGTTGTTTAGGAAAACCAACCCACCCTCCCCCTTATTTGCATATTTGCTTTACCAGATATTCCTTTCACTCGAACAGATAGGCAACCCGTATGAGGTTGCGTTTCAAGTTGGTGCATTAGACCTAGTTTGTCTATGGACAAACCCAGGGCTTACCGGTAACTACCCTATAGGAAGCGTAGAAGTAGGAATGGGTGTAGAACTATAAATTCTATCTTCTCACCACACCACCTCTAATTATTAAGTGGAAATCATTAAGTGACTTAGTCAGAAGTGTTTACCATTGGCCACCCCACGTGTTGTGGACACACAATTATGTTTGTTTAGATCTTTGTGTGAAGGAATGGAGAATAGAAGCATTAGATTGACCAAGTCACTTAATAATTTCCCAAGTGCTAGCTTTAAATATTGTAGTTGTGTTTTTACTTTTCATGTTTATTAGTTAGTTAGAAAAACCAACCCCCCCCCCTTATTTGAATGTTTGCTTTTCTAGATATTCCTTTCACGCGTACAGATTGGCATCCCGTATGAAGTTGTGTTTCAAGTTGGTACATTAGACCTAGTATGTCTATGGACAAACCCAGGGCTTACCTGTAACTACCCTATAGGTAGCGTAGAAGTAGGAATGGGTGTAGAACTATAAATTCTATCTTCGGACCGCACCACCTCTAATTATTAAGTGGAAATCATTAAGTGACTTGGTCAGAAGTGTATACCATTCGCCACCCTACATGTTGTGGACACACAATTATGTTTGTTTAGATCTTTGTGTGAAGGAATGGAGGATAGAAGCACTAGATTGACCAAGTCACTTAATGATTTCCCATGTGCTAGCTTAATATTGTAGTTGTGCTTTTACTTTTCAAGTTTATTAGTTAGTTATAAAACCCAACCCCCCCCCCCTATTTGCATATTTGCTTTACTAGATATTCCTCTTACTCGTATAGTTGGCAACCCGTATGAGGTTTCATTTCAAGTTGGTATATTAGACCTAGTACGTCTTTGGACAAACCCAGGACATACCGGTAACCACCCTATAAGTAGCGTAGAAGTAGGAATGGGTGTAGTACAATAAATTCAATCTTCTGACCGCACCACCTCTAATTATTAAGTGGAAATGATTAAGTGACTTGGTCAGAAGTGTATACCATTGGCCACCCCACATGTTGTGGACACACAATTATGTTTGTTTAGATCTTTGTGTGAAGGAATGGAGCATAGAAGCATTAGATTGACCAAGTCACTTAATGATTTCCCATGTGCTAGCTTAATATTGTAGTTGTGCTTTTACTTTTCATGTTTATTAGTTGTTTAGGAAAACCAACCCACCCTCCCCCTTATTTGCATATTTGCTTTACCAGATATTCCTTTCACTCGAACAGATAGGCAACCCGTATGAGGTTGCGTTTCAAGTTGGTGCATTAGACCTAGTTTGTCTATGGACAAACCCAGGGCTTACCGGTAACTACCCTATAGGAAGCGTAGAAGTAGGAATGGGTGTAGAACTATAAATTCTATCTTCTCACCACACCACCTCTAATTATTAAGTGGAAATCATTAAGTGACTTAGTCAGAAGTGTTTACCATTGGCCACCCCACGTGTTGTGGACACACAATTATGTTTGTTTAGATCTTTGTGTGAAGGAATGGAGAATAGAAGCATTAGATTGACCAAGTCACTTAATAATTTCCCAAGTGCTAGCTTTAAATATTGTAGTTGTGTTTTTACTTTTCATGTTTATTAGTTAGTTAGAAAAACCAACCCCCCCCTTATTTGAATGTTTGCTTTTCTAGATATTCCTTTCACGCGTACAGATTGGCATCCCGTATGAAGTTGTGTTTCAAGTTGGTACATTAGACCTAGTATGTCTATGGACAAACCTAGGGCTTTCCGGTAACTACCCTACAGGTAGCGTAGAAGTAGGAATGGGTGTAGACCTATAAATTTTATCTTCTGACCGCACCACCTCTAATTATTAAGTGGAAATCAATAAGTGACTTGGTCAGAAGTGTATACCATTGGCCACCCCACGTGTTGTGGACACACAATTATGTTTGTATAGATCTTTGTGTGAAAGAATTGAGAATAGAAGCATTAGTTTGACAAAGTCACTTAATGATTTCCCATATGCTAGCTTTAAATATTTTGGTTTTGTTTTTACTTTTCATGTTTATTAGGTAGTTAGAAAAACCAACCCCCCCCCCTTATTTGCATGTTTGCTTTACTAGATATTCCTTTCACTCGTACAGATTGGCAACCCGTATGAGATTGCATTTCAAGTTGGTACAATAGACCTAGTATGGCTATGGACAAACCCAGGGCTTAGCGGTAACTGCCCCGTAGGTAGCGTAGAAGTAGGAATGGGTGTAGAACTATGAATTCTATCTTCTGACTGCACCACCTCTAATTATTAAGTGGAAATCATTAAGTGACTTGGTCAGAAGTGTATACCATTGGTCACCCCACGTGTTGGGGACACACAATTATGTTTGTTTAGATATTTGTGTGAAGGAATGGAGGATAGAAGCATTAGATTGACCAAGTCACTTAATGATTTCCCATGTGCTATCTTTAAATATTTTAGTTGTGTTTTTACTTTTTATGTTTATTAGTTAGTTAGAAAAACCAACCCGCCCCCCTTATTTGCATGTTTGCTTTACTAGATATTCCTTTCACTCGCACAGATTGGCAACCCGTATGGAATTGCATTTCAAGTTGGTACATTAGACCTATTATGTCTATGGACAAACCCAGGGCTTACCTGTAACTACCCTATAGGTAGCGTAGAAGTAGGAATGGGTGTAGAACTATAAATTCTATCTTCTGACCGCACCACCTCTAATTATTAAGTGGAAATCATTAAGTGACTTGGTCAGAAGTGTATACCATTGGCCACCCTACATGTTGTGGACACACAATTATGTTTGTTTAGATCTTTGTGTGAAGGAATGGAGGATAGAAGCACTAGATTGACCAAGTCACTTAATGATTTCCCATGTGCTAGCTTAATATTGTAGTTGTGCTTTTACTTTTCAAGTTTATTAGTTAGTTATAAAACCCAACCCCCCACCCCTATTTGCATATTTTCTTTACTAGAAATTCCTCTTACTCGTATAGTTGGCAACCCGTATGAGGTTGCATTTCAAGTTGGTATATTAGACCTTGTACGTCTATAGACAAACCCAGGACATGCCGGTAACCACCCTATAAGTAGCATAGAAGTAGGAATGGGTGTAGAACTATAAATTTTATCTTCTGACCGCTCCACCTCTAATTATTAAGTGGAAATCATTAAGTGACTTGGTCAGAAGTGTATACCATTGGCCACCCCACGTGTTGTGGACACACAATTATGTTTGTTTAGATCTTTGTGTGAAGGAATGGAGCATAGAAGCATTATATTGACCAACTCACTTAATGATTTCCCATGTGCTATCTTTAAATATTTTAGTTGTGTTTTTACTTTTTATGTTTATTAGTTAGTTAGAAAAACCAACCCGCCCCCCTTATTTGCATGTTTGCTTTACTAGATATTCCTTTCACTCGCACAGATTGGCAACCCGTATGGAATTGCATTTGAAGTTGGTACATTAGACCTATTATGTCTATGGACAAACCCAGGGCTTACCTGTAACTACCCTATAGGTAGCGTAGAAGTAGGAATGGGTGTAGAACTATAAATTCTATCTTCTGACCGCACCACCTCTAATTATTAAGTGGAAATCATTAAGTGACTTGGTCAGAAGTGTATACCATTGGCCACCCTACATGTTGTGGACACACAATTATGTTTGTTTAGATCTTTGTGTGAAGGAATGGAGGATAGAAGCACTAGATTGACCAAGTCACTTAATGATTTCCCATGTGCTAGCTTAATATTGTAGTTGTGCTTTTACTTTTCAAGTTTATTAGTTAGTTATAAAACCCAACCCCCCCCCCTATTTGCATATTTGCTTTACTAGATATTCCTCTTACTCGTATAGTTGGCAACCCGTATGAGGTTTCATTTCAAGTTGGTATATTAGACCTAGTACGTCTATGGACAAACCCAGGACATACCGGTAACCACCCTATAAGTAGCGTAGAAGTAGGAATGGGTGTAGAACAATAAATTCTATCTTCTGACCGCACCACCTCTAATTATTAAGTGGAAATGATTAAGTGACTTGGTCAGAAGTGCATACCATTGGCCACCCCACATGTTGTGGACACACAATTATATTTGTTTAGATCTTTGTGTGAAGGAATGGAGCATAGAAGCATTAGATTGACCAAATCACTTAATGATTTCCCATGTGCTAGCTTAATATTGTAGTTGTGGTTTTACTTTTCATGTTTATTAGTTGTTTAGGAAAACCAACCCACCCTCCCCCTTATTTGCATATTTACTTTACCAGATATTCCTTTCACTCGTACAGATAGGCAACCCGTATGAGGTTGCGTTTCAAGTTGGTGCATTAGACCTAGTTTGTCTATGGACAAACCCAGGGCTTACCGGTAACTACCCTATAGGAAGCGTAGAAGTAGGAATGGGTGTAGAACTAAAAATTCTATCTTCTGACCACACCACCTCTAATTATTAAGTGGAAATCATTAAGTGACTTAGTTAGAAGTGTTTACCATTGGCCACCCCATGTGTTGTGGACACACAATTATGTTTGTTTAGATCTTTGTGTGAAGGAATGGAGAATAGAAGCATTAGATTGACCAAGTCACTTAATAATTTCCCAAGTGCTAGCTTTAGATATTGTAGTTGTGTTTTTACTTTTCATGTTTATTAGTTAGTTAGAAAAACCAACCCCCCCCCCTTATTTGAATGTTTGCTTTACTAGATATTCCTTTCACGTGTACAGATTGGCATCCCGTATGAAGTTGTGTTTCAAGTTGGTACATTAGACCTAGTATGTCTATGGACAAACCTAGGGCTTTCCGGTAACTACCCTACAGGTAGCGTAGAAGTAGGAATGGGTGTAGACCTATAAATTTTATCTTCTGACCGCACCACCTCTAATTATTAAGTGGAAATCAATAAGTGACTTGGTCAGAAGTGTATACCATTGGCCACCCCACGTGTTGTGGACACACAATTATGTTTGTATAGATCTTTGTGTGAAAGAATTGAGAATAGAAGCATTAGATTGACAAAGTCACTTAATGATTTCCCATGTGCTAGCTTTAAATATTTTGGTTTTGTTTTTACTTTTCATGTTTATTAGTTAGTTAGAAAAACCAACCCCCCCCCATATTTGCATTTTTGCTTTACTAGATATTCCTTTCACTCGTACAGATTGGCAGCCCGTATGAGATTGCATTTCAAGTTGGTACAATAGACCTAGTATGGCTATGGACAAACCCAGGGCTTAGCGGTAACTACCCCGTAGGTAGCGTAGAAGTAGGAATGGGTGTAAAACTATAAATTCTATCTTCTGACTGCACCACCTCTAATTATTAAGTGGAAATCATTAAGTGACTTGGTCAGAAGTGTATACCATTGGCCACCCCACGTGCTGTGGACACAAAATTATGTTTGTTTAGATCTTTGTGTGAAGGATTGGATTATAGAAGCATTAGATTGACCAAGTCACTTAATGATTTCCCATGTGCTAGCTTAATATTGTAGTTGTGTTTTTACTTTTCATGTTTATTAGTTGGTTAGGAAAACCAACCCACCCTCCCCCTTATTTGCATATTTGCTTTACCGGATATTCCTTTCACTCGTACAGATAGGCAACCCGTATGAGGGTGCATTTCAAATTGGTGCATTAGACCTAGTTTGTCTATGGACAAACCCAGGCCTTACCGGTAACTACCCTATAGGTAGCGTAGAAGTAGGAATCAGTGTAGGACTATAAATTCTATCTTCTGACCACACCACCTCAAATTATTAAGTGGAAATCATTAAGTGACTTGGTCAGAAGTGTTTACCATTGGCCACCCCACGTGTTGTGGACACACAATTATGTTTGTATAGATCTTTGTGCGAAGGAATGGAGAATAGAAGCATTAGATTGACCAAGTCACTTAATAATTTCCCAAGTGCTAGCTTTAAATATTGTAGTTGTGTTTTTACTTTTCATGTTTATTAGTTAGTTAGAAAAACCAACCCCCCCTTATTTGAATGTTTGCTTTACTAGATATTCCTTTCACGCGTACAGATTGGCATCCCGTATAAAGTTGTGTTTCAAGTTGGTACATTAGACCTAGTATGTCTATGGACAAACCTAGGGCTTACCAGTAACTACCCTACAGGTAGCGTAGAAGTAGGAATGCGTGTAGAACTATAAATTTTATCTTCTGACCGCACCACCTCTAATAATTAAGTGGAAATCATTAAGTGACTTGGTCAGAAGTGTATAACATTGGCCACCCCACGTGTTGTGGACAAACAATTATGTTTGTATAGATCTTTGTGTGTAAGAATTGAGAATAGAAGCATTAGATTGACAAAGTCACTTAATGATTTCCCATGTGCTAGCTTTAAATATTTTATTTCTGTTTTCACATTTTATATTTGTTAGTTAGTTAGAAAAACAATCCACCCCCCCCCCCTTATTTGCATATTTGCTTTACTAGATATTCCTTACACTAGTACAGATTAGCAACCCGTATGAGGCTGCGTTTCAAGTTGGTACATTAGACCTAGTTAGTCTATGGACAAACCCAGGGATTTCCGGTAACTACCCTATTGGTAGCGTGGAAGTAGGAATGGGTGTAGAACTATAAATTCTATCTTCTGACCGCACCACCTCTAATTATTATGTGGAAATCATTAAGTGACTTGGTCAGAAGTGTATACCATTGGCCACCCCACGTGTTGGGGACACACAATTATGTTTGTTTAGATATTTGTGTGAAGGAATGGAGGATAGAAGCATTAGATTGACCAAGTCACTTAATGATTTCCCATGTGCTATCTTTAAATATTTTAGTTGTGTTTTTACTTTTTATGTTTATTAGTTAGTTAGAAAACCCAATCCCCCCCTTATTTGCATATTTGCTTTACTAGATATTCCTCTTACTCGTATAGTTGGCAACCCGTATGAGGTTGCGTTTCAAGTTGGTATATTAGACCTAGTACGTCTATGGACAAACCTAGGACATACCGGTAACCACCCTATAGGTAGCGTAGAAGTAGGAATGGGTGTAGAACAATAAATTCTATCTTCTGACCGCACCACCTCTAATTATTAAGTGGAAATGATTAAGTGACTTGGTCAGAAGTGTATACCATTGGCCACCCCACGTGTTGTGGACACACAATTATGTTTGTTTAGATCTTTGTGTGAAGGAATGGAGCATAGAAGCATTATATTGACCAAGTCACTTAATGATTTCCCATGTGCTATCTTTAAATATTTTAGTTTTGTTTTTACTTTTTATGTTTGTTAGTTAGTTAGAAAAACCATCCACCCCCCCCTTATTTGCATAATTGCTTTACTAGATATTCCTTTCACTAGTACAGATTGGCAACCCGTATGAGGTTGCGTTTCAAGTTGGTACATTAGACCTAGTTAGTCTATGGACAAACCCAGGGCTTACCGGTAACTATCCTATTGGTGGCGTAGAAGTAGGAATGGGTGTGGAACTATAAATTCTATCTTCTGACCGCACCACCTCTAATTATTAAGTGGAAATCATTAAGTCACATTGTCAAAAGTGTATACAGTTGGCCACTCCACGTGTTGTGGACACACAATTATGTTTGTTTAGATATTTGTGTGAAGGAATGGAGGATAGAAGCATTAGATTGACCAAGTCACTTAATGATTTCCCATGTGCTATCTTTAAATATTTTAGTTGTGTTTTTACTTTTCATGTTTATTAGTTAGTTAGAAAAACCAACCCGCCCCCCCTTATTTGCATGTTTGCTTTACTAGATATTTGTTTCACTCGTACAGATTGGCAACCCGTATGTAATTGCATTTCAAGTTAGTACATTAGACCTATTATGTCTATGGACAAACCCAGGGCTTACCGGTAACAACCCTATAGGTAGCGTAGAAGTAGGAATGGGTGTAGAACTATAAATTCTATCTTCTGACCGCACCACCTCTAATTATTAAGTGGAACTCATTAAGTGACTTGGCCAGAAGTGTATACCATTGGCCACCCTACGTGTTGTGGACACACAATTATGTTTGTTTAGATCTTTGTCTGAAGGAATGAAGGATATAAGCATTAGATTGACCAAGTCACTTAATGATTTCCCATGTGCTAGCTTAATATTGTAGTTGTGCTTTTACTTTTCAAGTTTATTAGTTAGTTAGAAAACCCAACCCCCCCCCCTTATTTGCATATTTGCTTTACTAGATATTCCTCTTACTCGTATAGTTGGCAACCCGTATGAAGTTGCGTTTCAAGTTGGTATATTTGACCTAGTACGTCTATGGACAAACCCAGGGCATACCGGTAACTACCCTATAGGTAGCGTAGAAGTACGAATGGGTGTAGAACTACAAATTCTATCTTCTGACCGCACCACCTCTAATTATTAAGTGGAAATGATTAAGTGACTTGGTCAGAAGTGTATACCATTGGCCACCCCACGTGTTGTGGACACACAATTATGTTTTTTAGATTTTTGTGTGAACGAATAGAGCATAGAAGCATTAGATTGACCAAGTCACTTAATGATTTCCCATGTGCTAGCTTAATATTGTAGTTGTGCTTTTTCTTTTCAAGTTTATTAGTTAGTTAGAAAAACCAACCCACCCACTTATTTGCATATTGACTTTACTAGATATTCCTCTTACTCGTATAGTTGGCAACCCATATGAGGTTACGTTACAAGTTGGTACATTAGACCCAGTATGTCTATGGACAAACCCAGGGCTTACCGGTAACTACCCTATAGGTAGCGTAAAAGTAGGAATGGGTGTAGAACTATAAATTCTATCTTCTGACCACACCACCTTTAATTATTAAATGGAAATCATTAAGGGACTTGGTCATATGTGTATACCATTGGCCACCCCATGTGTTGGGGACACACAATTATGTTTGTTTAGATCTTTGTGTGAAGGAATGTAGCATAGAAGCATTAGATTGACCAAGTCACTTAATGATTTTGCAAGTTCTAGCTTTAAATATTGCAGTTGTGTTTTTACTTTTCATGTTTATTAGTTAGTTAGAAAAACCAACCCCCCCCCCTTATTTGAATATTTGCAACCAGTAGGAGATTGCATTAGACCCAGTATGTCTATGGACAAACCCAGGGCTTACTGGTAACTACCCTATAGGTAGCGTAGAAGTAGGAATGGGATATAACTATAAATTCTATCTTCTGACCGTACCACCTCTAATTATTAAGTTGAAATCATTAAGTGACTTGGTCAGAAGTGTATACCATTGGACACCCCACGTGTTGTGGACACACAATTATGTTTGTTTAGATCTTTGTGTGAAGGAATAGAGGATAGAAGCATTAGATTAACCAAGTCACTTAATGATTTCCCATGTGCTAGCTTAATATTGTAGTTGTGCTTTTACTTTTCAAGTTTATTAGATAGTTAGAAAAACCAACCCACCCCCTTATTTGAATATTTACTTTACTAGATATTCCTCTAACTCGTATAGTTGGCAACCCGTATGAGGTTGCATTTCAAGTTGGTACATTAGACCCAGTATGTCTATGGACAAACCCAGGGCTTACCGGTAACCACCCTATAGGTAGCGTAAAAGTAGGAACGGGTGTAGAACTATAAATTCTATCTTCAGACCACACCACCTTTAATTATTAAATGGAAATCATTAAGTGACCTGGTCATAAGTGTATACCATTGTCCACCCCACGTGTTGGGGACACACAATTATGTTTGTTTAGATCTTTCTGTGAAGGAATGGAGTATAGAAGCATTAGATTGACCAAGTCACTTAATGATTTCGCAAGTTCTAGCTTTAAATATTGTAGTTGTGTTTTTACTTTTCATGTTTATTAGTTAGTTAGAAAAACCAATCTCCCCCCCTTATTTGCATGTTTGCTTTACTAGATATTCCTTTCTCTCGTACATATTTGCAACCAGTAGGAGATTGCATTTCAAGTTGGTAAATTAGACCTAGTATATCTATGGACAAACCTAGGGCTTACCGGTAACTACCCTATAGGTAGCGTAGAAGTAGGAATGGGATATAACTATAAATTCTATCTTCTAACCGTACCACCTCTAATTATTAAGTTGAAATCATTAAGTGACTTGGTCAGAAGTGTATACCATTGGACACCCCACGTGTTGTGGACACACAATTATGTTTGTTTAGATCTTTGTGTGAAGGAATGGAGGATAGAAGCATTAGATTAACCAAGTCACTTAATGATTTCCCATGTGCTAGCTTAATATTGCAGTCATGCTTTTACTTTTCATGTTTATTAGTTACATAGAAAACCAACCCTCCCCCCCCCCCCCGTATTTGAATGTTTGCTTTACTAGATATTCCTTTCACTCGTACAGATTGGCAACCCATATGTGATTGCATTTCAAGTTGGTACATTAGACCTATTATGTCTATGGACAAACCCAGGGCTTACCGGTAACTACCCTATAGGTAGCGTAGAAGTCGGAATGGGTGTAGGACTATAAATTCTATCTTCTGACCGCACCACCTCTAATTATTAAATGGAAATCATTAAGTGACTTGGTCAGATTTGTATACCATTGGCCACCCCACGTGTTGTGGACACACAATTTTGTTTGTTTAGATCTTTGTGTGAAGGAATTGAGGATAGAAGCATTATATTGACCAAGTCACTTAATGATTTCCCAAGTTCTAGCTTTAAATATTGTAGTTGTGTTTTTACTTTTCATGTTTATTAGTTAGTTAGAAAAACCAACCCCCCCCCCCTTATTTTCATGTTTGCTTTACTAGATATTCCTTTCACTCATATAGATTGGTAACCCGTATGAGGTTGCATTTCAAGTTGGTACATTAGACCTACTATGTCTATAGACAAACCTAGGGCTTACTGGTAACTACCCTATAGGTAATGTAGAAGTAGGAATGGGTGTAGAACTATAAATGCTATCTTCTGAGTGCACCACCTCTAATTGGGTTAGAACTATGGTTTTAACGACCCCAGTGGGAGGCATGTCAGAATTTTGGCATCGGTGCCGGGAATGATATCAGTCTAGGTATCATCTTAGGCATTGCACATTAGTAGAATAGTTAGTTTAGCTTTTATTTGATGTTTTATGTTGTTGAATCTTGTTTGGAGCTATTGTTTTAGTTATTTTGTTACTTTTTGATATGTTTGCTAGTGTTGTATTCGGAAGGGTATTGTTTTCCATAGTTTATGGTACACACCCATGCCACTAATCTAGGCGTCTTACACTACCCGACTTAGAACACAGGTGGTTGGAGGAGAAGGAGGCGAAGAACTAGGGCACAAGTTCAACCAGGGCAAGAAGTAGTAGCAGAAGATCTGTTAGCAATGGTGGAAGACAGCCACACCTTATAGGAACACATGGCACAAAACTTTGAGAATCATCATTTATGCCTAACCTTCCCTCCATTACCCGTCAAACATTTGGTGTGCACTAACTTGAAGCCCCCGGGATTATCCGAAGATGACTACAACCTTAGAGCCTTACCATTCTCCCTTCAAAGTAGTGTTGAGGATTGGCTCTACTTCTTGCCACCAAGGTGCATTGGATTGTGGATGGACATGAAAAGGATATTCCTAGAAAAATATTTTTGAGCGTCCAAGTTGGCCAGCTTGAAGAAGCTGTTGTCGAACATCACCCAAGGTACCACCGAGAGTATATACGATTATTGGGAGCCCTTCAAGCAACTTTTGGCGAGATATCCTTACCACCCATTCAAAGAAAGAGATTTGGTGTATTACTTCTTTGGGGGATTGTGCAATGAAGACATGTGGATGGTAAAAGCTGCTTGCAACAGTTCGATAGAAAATAAGAGCCGCAAGGATGAAATGGCTCTCTTTGAAGAAATGGCGAATGGTATGTAGAAATTTGGCACTAGATCAAGGGTGAAGGTCTTAGATGAACCCACACACTCACCTAAGTTAAAGGAGCAAGTCAAAGCTCTTGCTTCAATAATAAAGGAGCTTTTGCGAGGAATAGTGCATTAAATCCAATTTTGTGGAGTTTGCAACCTTAAGCACAACTATGAAGCGTGCCCCAAAGTTACAGATGATTTACAAGAGGTGAAGTGGGAGGTCGTCGTCATACCTCTTAAAGTTAATACTTTTAAGCCCTAATGCTTCCTATCCACAATTAAGTAGATAATGGCAACTCGGGGTCGTCCGTGAGAAGAGGGATCTTATCAAGTGTTTAAACATATATAGGAGAAGACATGCAAAGCATATACATAAATATATACATATAAAATCATGTAAACAAGGGGGGGTTGGTTGGTTTTCATCCTAAGTTATCAAATTGAAATACAACTAACAAAGCAAGAGAACTATCATGCAATACAACTAAAGATACGATGTAAATGATAATTAACGGAGCCTTAGGGGCAATCGATTTCCACTTCCAAACTTCATATAGCTCATTGATTCACTCACTCATTCAATTACATTTATTATCTATGGGGAATGTTATCACTTCTCATTCAAATATCAACATTAATTCCTCCTTAAGAGTAGTTTGCAAAGATAAACAAAGACCATTTGAAAACCTCATTGATGATAACCCTAGACAAATAACATCATATGGGTATTTGGCATTTCACCCAAAGACCATAGGTTTGATAACAACAAGACTTCTACCAAAGGCATAGTCATTTAACCAAACAAAGCATTTATTAGGTTAAACTTAGAACAAACAACATTCAAGGTTCAACCTTTCTTTGCATCTATATGAAAAATATGAGAACAAACCACATTAACATACTCATCTAGCAAGAATTACCACAAATTATACAAAAGAAGTTCTAAATCCATGCTTTTGGATTTCATATCAAATGAGTTAAGTAATTTGCAACTTTCCTAACACTCTAACATTTCAATCATACAAAAATTTCATATACTCAAACAACCCATGTTATAAATGAGGTAAAACACAACATTAATGACACAATAAATGCTTTCCAATAAATGTTCATAAATGAGCAAATATAGAATCTTACTACATAAGTTTGGAAGCTTCAATCAGTTGCTCCCAAGAACTAGATTTAGCTACAAGAGTTCATACTAATTAATGCTAACAAACCAAACATAATACAAGAGAATTCAAAGATGAAAAATGGTAAAAAATAGTGTTAGAAATAGTACCAAAAATGCAAGAAAGAAGAGATGTGAATGAGAGGAAAGAGAGTGCTATTTATAGTACAAAAACGATAAGTTAGGTTCTGGCCAACCGTTGGTTGCGACTCGCGACTCGTGATGGGCGCCAAAACTTAATCTTATTTTATTTTCTTCTTCGTGTGGTAAACACTTATCTTCAAAATGATTTCTCTCATTTTCAAGTCTTCAACTCCTTGAAGAAAGTCCTCAAAGCCTTCAAAAATGGTCTTTGGCGGACTTCGGTCTTCAAGTCTTTGTGTCTTCAAAGCAAGTCTTCAAAGTCTTCGAAAAGTGATCTTTAATGGCCTCCGATCTTCAAGCCTCCATGTTCTTCCTTTTTCACGTAAAATCCACTTAGAAGAGGTAAAAGAGTGTAAAGTTGCTCTTACCTCTCCTAAGATAATTTCAAGGTAAAACGCAAGCTCTTGATAATAAAATAGCACAAAAGTGACCCAAAAAAGTACTAAATTATGCACATAAAATTGACATATCAGCCTCCAATGTGGGCATGTTTACGAAACTTGTCTCCTTGAGCTGACGGTTGGCCAGGGCCTCCTATCTGTCCGCGTAGGACCCGGTGATCTGGGTCAAACCCATGTATCTATCAAGATGAGAAGGTACAAGGCTCGACTCCGGAGCCGGTGTGGAGGCTGAGGTGAAGCGGCTGTGCGCCCAATTCGTGAAAGAGCCCTGGGTCTCTTGGTAGGGGCCATATGTAACAACCACAACAAACATGTCAAACACACAAAAATATACATATATGCAATATTATAAAATCACACTCAACTTTAAACTAGTTTTTTGTTTTCAATCATCACAAACCAAATCAATTCCAAGCCAACTAGTTCAAGTCTTAATCACAATTGCATACACAATCCATGTTATATCCAACATGCACATATTCTCAAGTCTATGAAGTTCTCAAATAGTTGAATATCTAAAATGCTATATTTCATAATCATAGTCATGCCTAACTAGATTAGCCACCATTAGTACATTTATAACGTCAACATTCAAGTGCCATGGCTAAACCATCCTAGGCAAAATAACATTGCATCCAAATAACAACTATGCCTAATCAAGGGCCAACATGCCTTATATCTAGTATAAGCCACAATCCATTCTTAACCAAAGCAACACCAATAACTTAATGCAAGCATAAAACCAACACCACCAAATCAACACACTCAGAGTGCTTATGATATTATCTCACATCCAACCAATCCATAGGTACAATGTATTCACATGATCTCCATCAACCCAAATCTCAAGCACAATTTATTCACAAAAATCATTAAAGTTCCAACAATCCAATTTCCTAAGGCATCACACATAATCCACACAATATCCAATAAATATATTATACAACATAATCACAATTGATGTTCAATAAAGTGATGAAATGTACTACTCAGATGCTTAAGAGGAAGAAAGAAGGGAGCCCACAATCAATTTGAATTCGAATTGTCCAAAATAACAAAACCCCCAAATTCTAGGGTTTGTGTTCTTCAAAATTTTATGGTGATTTGTGGGTAGAGATTGGGAAGATGTTGGATTGGGAAGTGGTGTAGAGCTTTGTGGGTCGAGATTTGTGGATAGCAGCGGTGAGTGGTGGCTGAAAGGAGGTGCGCAGCTGGAATGGCAGAGAAGATGAAAGGAAAAAGAGGAAGGAATGAACATGTTGATTGCTGCCCATTTTTAATCTGCTCTGCATGACAGTCGTGACTCGCGATGTGTTCATCACGACTTGTGATGGGTAGGTCAAAAGGCACCTCAGATCAACATTCACGTCACAACTCGTGACCATTTCATTGCAAATTACGATGGTCCGTCGCGACTCACGAAAAGTGGAGTCTGGGAGCTCCATTTTCAACCAAAAATCCTGATCTGGTTGTGACTCATGACCACTTCATTGCAACTCGCGATGATCCATCGTGACTAGCAACAAGATGATCACAGCTCGCGAAAAGTGGAGGCTGAGGTTCAAAATTTCCACCAAAAAATTCTCAGCCTGTCGCAACTCGCGACGAAGTTGTTGCGACTTGCGTCGGGATACCCACCTAGTACTTAAAAAAAATTGTTTCAACTCTTGTCCATGTTTTTCCTTCTTGACTCCAAGTATTTCTCCCTTCAAAATTCCAATGCCTTGGTTTTAAATTGCTATAAAATCATAGAAAAACAAACCTTGAAAAGCACAAAGAAAAACAATGAAACTAATGAAAAAGTTCAAAATCAAGTAACATCAACGAAAAGTCACGAATGATGATCCGGATGATCAAAACCAAGTATTTTTTACGTCGTCGACATGACTCACTCCCTTTTCTTGGAGCTTACTCACAAAATGAACCGAGATGATTGGTCTCCTATCCCCAATCTGGGTAAAACATTCGGAATTCACATCATCCCCCAACAAAACCTTCTTCAAATAGCTACGGGTTTCTTCATGCTCCCTCAACATTTCCAACAACTCACATTTTTGTTCCATGGTGATCTCAAGCACGTGAGCATTCGGGAGTTTCTCTCCTTCTCCAAGGGGTGAACATTTACGAGCTTTTGGTGGTGGTTTGCACTCTTCCACTGAAGTCCTTTCAAGAGAAGGAGGGAAAACCACCCTTGTTGGCTTACTCGTGAACACACGAAAAGTGCTGGATGTAGCTGTACCGGGAGTGTATTCGCCATTGTTGTTTTCCTTCAGGTTAGTACTAACAACATTTGAAATTAAGGCATCACTTAAAACATCATCTATGGCAACATTTAAGGTATTAACATCTTTGGCCTCAATTAAATCTTGGTCTTTATCATCAATAACATGATTAACTTGGAAAGGATGGTATCTACTAGGATGATCAATTGAATTATTAGTGTCAAAGTCTACCTTCCGTCCATTAAATTCCATGTTCATTGTTCCTTTTTGCATGTCAATTATAGTCCTTGACGTCTTTAAAAATAGACTTCCTAAAAGAATAGGTTTGGAACTATTGTCACCTCTCATTTCAAGAACATAAAAGTCTGCAGGGAATGCCGAACAATCCACTTTCACCAACACATCCTTCACAATACCTTTCAGGTATGTGCTAGAGTGATCGGCTAGTTGGACAACAACCCCGGTTTTGTGCAAAATCCCTAGATTTAGACTTTCATACAAGGAATATGGGATCACATTGATTGAAGCACCCAAGTCTAACATGGACTTGTTAACACATTTTCCTCCTATCTTACAAGGGATTGTAAACATTCACATTTAGGTGGAATTTCATCATCAAACACGGCGGACACATATTCACTCTTCACACTTTTTTTGTTACTTTTCAAGCTTTGTTTCCTATTGACAGTACACAATTACTTAAGAATTTTAGCATACCTAGGAACCTGATTTAGAGCATTTAATAGTGGAATATTTACCTCGCACCTACGAAGGACTTTGTAGATGTCCTTGGTGTCTTCTTTGGTCCTCCTATCCTTTAATGCCTCCAGAAATGGTGGTTTCGGCGCATAGATAGGGATTTCCTCCCCTATTAACTTCTTGTGTGGTAGGGATGAGGTTTCAGGATTTGATCCCGGTCTTGGCACAAATATCTCTACCTCAATTTCTTCTTCTTTGCTTTCTTTGGCCAACTCATTGACCTTCCTTTCATGATCTTCTTCTTTCTCAATCATCCGCTCAACAACAACCCTTGCTTAGGGCTCCTTCACTTCCCTTCCACTTCTCAATAAGATTGCACTCACATTTTCTTGAGGGTTGATCTCCGGTTAGGAGGGAAGTTTACCTTTTTCTCGGGCCTCCATTCAATTCACCACTTGAGCTATTTGGCTCACTTGAGTTTCCATATTCTTGATGCTTGCCTTGGCTTCATCTTCGATTTTTTTGCCTTTTTCCGGGCACATTCTCAACCAGTGAATGGCTTGCATCACCTCATCTTTTGTCAACCCCAGGGTTTGTCTCAGGGTTTGTCTTGTAGCCTTGAAATTGTGGTTGAGGTGGCATATATTGTTGCTGAGGAGGCCGATACAGTTGAGGGTTTTGGCTTCCCTGAGGGTTTCCATATAGGAGGATTGGGTTATCACAATTTCCCGAATTGTACGGCCAGTTTTGGTACCCTTGATAACCTTGGTAGCCTTGGTGACCTTGGTAGCCTTGCCCACCTTAATGTCCTTGGTTTGCTTGGTTGCCATGATTTCCTTGATACCCCATGGAAATCACCTCCTCGACATAGTCTTCTTGCAAAGTAGGGCAAGTGTCTGTAGGGAGCGCCAAGTAATAAATTTCACATGATTTAACATGTGGTGCATTTTCGGGCTTCGTCATCAACAATTTCACCAAAGATGCAAGGGATGAGACTTGTCCTCGAACTTCCCACTATTGGAAGAGTCGCTTGCGGGCATTGGATTTCTCCTTCTCAAATTAGCCCTTGAGCTAAAGTTCCTTGATTCTTCCACTAGCTCTTTATACAATTGCATAGCCTTGGATGACGTCTTATTCCCAAGGGTTCGACCACAAAAAATCCTCACCAACCATTGATCCTCATCAAGAAGACCATTGTAGAAGTAATAGACCAAATCCCTATCCGAATAACCATGGTAAGGACAACCTGCGAGAAACTTCTTGCACTTTTCTCAATAGTTGAAGAGAGATTCTTCATGCCATTGGAGGATTTTATTTATGTCCTTAAAGGTGGCGGATCTCAAGGCTGGGAAGTATTTGGCTGGAAAATTCGTTTTCATATCAAGTCTCTTGGGTGGTAGGTAGTAAAACCAATCTCTTGCACCATCCCTTTGTCTGAACGGGAATACCTTCAACTTATAAAAGTCTTCATCCACTCCATGGGAGACCATACCACCACACAAAAAGTGAAATTCGGTGAGGTGTTTGTTGGCATTCTCCCCTTGCCTACCAAGGAAGATAGGTAGCATGTTTATGAACCCGGTCTTTAGCTCGAAGTGCCCATTCAGTTCAACCAAGGGATACTAAATGTACATTGGTTATTCATCGAGGTTGGGGGTCATGATGTCTCTTAACAATTCTTGTCCCAAAGGAATCTCCCTTCCTTGGAGAGGAGGAGCTCGCCCTTAGAGAGGAGGATGTTGAGGTCCTCCTCCCGGATGCTCTTCTTCGTACTCATGTTAATGTTCCATAGAATTGGAATTATCCTCAATTAAATCTTGCTCTTTATCATCAATAACATGATTACTTTTCATGTTTATTAGGTAGTTAGAAAAACCAACCCCCTCCCCCTTATTTGCATGTTTGCTTTACTAGATATTCCTTTCACTCGTACAGATTGGCAACCAATATAAGATTGCATTTCAAGTTGGTACATTAGACCTAGTATGTCTATGGACAAACCAAGGCTTACCGGTACCTACCCTATAGGTAGCATAGAAGTAGGAATGGGTGTAGAACTATAAATTTTATCTTTTGACCGCACCGCCTCTAATTATTAAGTGGAAATCATTAAGTGACTCGGTCAGAAGTGTATACCATTGGCCACCCCACATGTTGTGGACACACAATTATGTTTGTTTAGATCTCTGTGTGATGGAATGGAGAATAGAAGCATTAGATTGACCAAGTCACTTAATGATTTCCCAAGTGCTAGCTTTAAATATTGTAGTTGTGTTTTTACATTTCATGTTTATCAGTTAGTTAGCAAAACCAACCCCCCACCCTTTTTTGCATGTTTTCTTTACTAGATAAACCTTTCACTCGTACAGATTAGCAACCTGTATAAGATTGCATTTCAAGTTGATAAATTAGACCTAGTATGTCTATGGACAAACCCCGGGCTTACCGGTACCTACCCTATAGGTAGCATAGAAGTAGGAATGGGTGTAGAACTATAAATTTTATCTTCTGACCGCACCACCTCTAATTATTAAGTGGAAATCATTAAGTGACTTGGTCAGAAGTGTATACCATTGGCCACCCCACATGTTGTGGACAAACAATTATGTTTTTTTAGATCTCTGTGTGATGGAATGTGGAATAGAAGCATTAGATTGACCAAGTCACTTAATGATTTCCCAAGTGCTAGCTTTAAATATTGTAATTGTGTTTTTACTTTTCATGTTTATTAGTTAGTTAGAAAAACCAACCCCCCACCCTTTTTTGCATGTTTTCTTTACTAGATATACCTTTCACTCGTATAGATTGGCAACCTGTATAAGATTGCGTTTCAAGTTGATACATTAGACCAAGTATGTCTATGGACAAACCCAGGGCTTACCGGTAACTACCCTATAGGTAGTGTAGAAGTAGGAATGGGTGTAGAACTATAAATTATATCTTCTGACCGCACTACCTCTAATTATTAAGTGGAAATCATTAAGTGAGTTGGTCAGAAGTGTATACCATTGGCCACCCCATATGTTGTGGACACACAATTATGTTTGTTTAGATATCTGTGTGAAGGAATGGAGAATAGAAGAATTAGATTGACCAAGTCACTTAATGATTTCCCAAGTGCTAGCTTTAAATATTGTAGTTGTGTTTTTACTTTTCATGTTTATTAGTTAGTTAGAAAAACCAACCCCCCCTTATTTGCATGTTGGCTTTACTAGATATTCCTTTCACTCGTACAGATTGGAAACCCGCATAAGATTACATTTCAAGTTAGTACATTAGACCTAGTATATCTATGGACAAACCCAGGGCTTACCGGTACCGACCCTATAGGTAGCATAGAAGCAGGAATGGGTGTAGAACTATAAATTTTATCTTCTGACCGCACCACCTCTAATTACTAAGTGGAAAACATTAAGTGACTAGGTCAGAAGTGTATACCATTGGCCACCCCACGTGTTATGGACACACAATTATGTTTGTTTAGATCTTTGTGTGAAGGAACGGAGAATAGAAGCATTAGATTGACCAAGTCACTTAATAATTGCCCAAGTGCTAGCTTTAAATATTGTAGTTGTGTTTTTACTTTTACGTTCATTAGTTAGTTACAAAAACAACCCCCCCTTATTTGCATGTTTGCTTTACTAGATATTCCTTTCACTCGTACAGATTGGGAACCCGCATAAGATTGCATTTCAAGATAGTACATTAGACCTAGTATGTCTATAGACAAACCTAGGTCTTACCGGTAACTACCCTATAGGTAGCGTAGAAGTAGGAATGGGTGTAGGACTATAAATTCTATCTTCTGACCACACCACCTCTAATTATTAAGTGGAAATCATTAGATGACTTGGTTAGAAGTGTATACCATTGGCCACCCCACGTGTCGTGGACACACAATTATGTTTGTTTAGATCTTTGTGTGAAGGAATGGATGATAGAAGCATTATATTGGCCAAGTCACTTAATGATTTCCCAAGTGCTAGCCTTAAATATTGTAGTTGTGTTTTTACTTTTCAAATTTATTAGTTAGTTAGAAAAACCAACCCCCCCCCCCCTTATTTGCATATTTGCTTTACTAGATATTCCTTTCACTCGTACAAATTGGAAACCCGTATGAGGTTGCATTTCAAGTTGGTACATTAGACATAGTATGTCTATGGACAAACCCAGGGCTTACCGGTTACTACCCTATAGGTAGCGTAGAAGTAGGAATGAGTGTAGGACTATAAATTCTATCTTCTGACCACACCACCTCTAATTATTAAGTGGAAATCATTAGGTGACTCGGTCATAAGTGTATACCATTGGCCACCCCACGTGTTGTGGACACACAATTATGTTTGTTTAGATCTTTGTGTGAAGGAATTGAGCATATAAGCATTAGATTGACCAAGTCACTTAATGTTTTCCCAACTGCTAGCTTTAAATATTGTAGTTGTGTTTTTTACTTTTCATGTTTATTAGTCAGTTAGAAAAACATACCCCCCCCCCCTTAATTGCATGTTTGCTTTACTAGATATTCCTTTCACTCGTACATATTGGCAACCCGTATGAGATTGCATTTCAAGTTGGTACATTAGACCTAATATGTCTATGGACAAACCCAGGGCTTACCAGTAACTACCCTATAAGTAGCGTAGATGTAGGAATGGGTGTAGAACTATAAATTCTATCTTCTGACTGCACCACCTCTAATTATTAAGTTGAAATCATTAAGTGACTTGGTCAGAAGTGTATACCATTGGCCACCCCACGTGTTGTGGACACACAATTATGTTTGTTTAGATCTTTGTGTGAAGGATTGGATTATGGAAGCATTAGATTGACTACGTCACTTAATGATTTCCCATGTGCTAGCTTAATATTGTAGTTGTGCTTTTACTTTTCATGTTTATTAGTAAGTTAGAAAAACCAACCCCCCTCCCTATTTGCATATTTTCTTTACTAGATATTACTTTCACTGGTACAGATTGGCAACCCATATGAGGTTGCGTTTCAAGTTGGTACATTAGACCTTGTATGTCTATGGACAAACCCAGGGCATACCGGTAACTACCCTGCAGGTAGCGTAGAAGTATGAATGGGTGTAGAAACATAAATTTTATCTTCTGACCGTACCACCTCTAATTATTAAGTGAAAATCATTAAGTGACTTGGTCAGAAGTGTATACAGTTTGCCACCCCACGTGTTGTGGACACACAATTATGTTTGTTTAGATATTTGTGTGAAGGATTGGAGAATAGGAGCATCAGATTGACCAAGTCACTTAATGATTTCCCATGTGCTAGCTTAAAATATTTTGGTTGTGTTTTTACTTTTCATGTTTATTAGATAGTTAGAAAAACCAACCCCCCCCCTTATTTTCATGTTTGCTTTACTAGATATTCCTTTCACTCGTACAGATTGGCAACCCATATGAGATTACTTTTCAAGTTGGTACAATAGACCTAGTATGGCTATGAACAAACCCAGGGCTTAGCGGTAACTACCCCGTAGGTAGCATAGAAGTAGGAATGGGTGTAGAACTATAAATTCTATCTTCTGACTGCACCACCTCTAATTATTAAGTGGAAATCATTAAGTGACTTGATCAGAAGTGTATACCATTGGCCACCCCACGGGCTGTGGACACAAAATTATGTTTGTTTAGATCTTTGTGTGAAGAAATGGATTATAGAAGCATTAGATTGACCAATTCACTTAATGATTTCCCATGTGCTAGCTTAATATTGTAGTTGTGCTTTTACTTTTCATGCTTATTAGTTGGTTAGGAAAACCAACCCACCCTCCCCCTTATTTGCATATTTGCTTTACCAGATATTCCTTTCACTCGTACAGATAGGCAACCCGTATGAGGTTGCGTTTCAAGTTGGTGGATTAGACCTAGTTTGTCTATGGACAAACCCAGGGCTTACCGGTAACTACCCTATAGGTAGCGTAGAAGTAGGAATGGGTGTGGGACTATAAATTCTATCTTCTGACCACACCACCTCTAATTATTAAGTGGAAATCATTACGTGACTTGGTCAAAAGTGTTTACCATTGGCCACCCCACGTGTTGTGGACACACAATTATGTTTGTATAGATCTTTGTGATAAGGAATGGAGAATAGAAGTATTAGATTGACCAAGTCACTTAATAATTTCCCAAGTGCTAGCTTTAAATATTGTAGTTGTGTTTTTACTTTTCATGTTTATTAGTTATTTGGAAAAACCAACCCCCTATTGGTAGCGTAGAAGTAGGAATGGGTGTAGAACTATAAATTCTATCTTCTGACCGCACCACCTCTAATTATTAACTGGAAATCATTAAAGACTTGGTCAGAAGTATATACCATTGGCCACCCCACGATTTGGGGACACACAATTATGTTTGTTTAGATATTTGTGTGAAGGAATGGAGGATAGAAGCATTAGATTGACCAAGTCACTTAATGAATTCCCATGTGCTATCTTTAAATATTTTAGTTGTGTTTTTACTTTTTATGTTTATTAGTTAGTTAGAAAAACCAACCCGCCCCCCTTATTTGCATGTTTGCTTTACTAGATATTCCGTTCACTCGTACAGATTGGCAACCCGTATGGAATTGCATTTCAAGTTGGTACATTAGACCTATTATGTCTATGGACAAACCCAGGGCTTACCGGTAACTACCCTATAGGTAGCGTAGAAGTAGGAATGGGTGTAGAACTACAAATTCTATCTTCTCACCGCACTACCTCTAATTATTAAGTGGAAATCATTAAGTGACTTGGTCAGAAGTGTATACCATTGGCCACCCTACGTGTTGTGGACACACAATTGTGTTTGTTTAGATCTTTGTGTAAAGGAATGGAGGATAGAAGCACTAGATCGACCAAGTCAATTAATGATTTCCCATATGCTAGCTTAATATTGTAGTTGTGCTTTTAATTTTCAAGTTTATTAGTTAGTTAGAAAACCCAACCCCCCCCCCTTATTTGCATATTTACTTTACTAGATATTCCTATTACTCGTATAGTTGGCAACCCGTATGAAGTTGCATTTCAAGTTGGTATATTAGACCTAGTACGTCTATGGACAAACCCAGGACATACCGGTAACCACCCTATAGGTAGCGTAGAAGTAGGAATGGGTGCAGAAAAATAAATTCTATCTTCTGACCGCACCACCTCTAATTATTAAGTGGAAATGATTAAGTGACTTGGTCAGAAGTGTATACCATTGGCCACCCCACATGTTGTGGACACACAATTATGTTTGTTTAGATCTTTGTGTGAAGGAATGGAGCATAGAAGCATTAGATTGACCAAGTCACTTAATGATTTCCCATGTGCTAGCTTAATATTGTAGTTGTGCTTTTATTTTCATGTTTATTAGTTGGTTAGGAAAACCAACCCACCCTCCCCCTTATTTGCATATTTGCTTTACCAGATATTCCTTTCACTCGTACAGATAGGCAACCCGTATGAGGTTGCGTTTCAAATTGGTGCATTAGACCTAGTTTGTCAATGGACAAACCCAGGGCTTTCCGGTAACTACCCTATAGGAAGCGTAGAAGTAGGAATGGGTGTAGAACTATAAATTCTATCTTCTGACCACACCACCTCTAATTATTAAGTGGAAATCATTAAGTGACTTGGTCAGAAGTGTTTACCATTGGCCACCCCACGTGTTGTGGACACACAATTATGTTTGTTTAGATCTTTGTGTGAAGGAATGGAGGATAGAAGCATTAGATTGACCAAGTCACTTAATGATTTCCCATGTGCTAGATTTAAATATTTTAGTTGTGTTTTTACTTTTCATGTTCATTAGTTAGTTATAAAAACCACCCCCCCCCCCCTTATTTGCATATTTGCTTTACTAGATAATACTTTCACTCGTACAAATTGGAAACCCGTATGAGGTTGCATTTCAAGTTGGTACATTAGACCTAGTATGTCTATGGACAAACCCAGGGCTTACCGGTAACTACCCTATAGGTAGCGTAGAAGTAGGAATGGGTGTAGGACTATAAATTCTATCTTCTGACTGCACCACCTCTAATTATTAAGTGGAAATCATTAAGTGACATTGTCAGAAGTGTATACCACTGGCCACCCCACGTGTTGTGGACACACAATTATGTTTGTTTAGATCTTTGTGTAAAGGAATGGAGGATACAAGCATTAGATTGACCAAGTCACTTAATGATATCCCAAGTGCTAGCTTTAAATATTGTAGTTGTGCTTTTTACTTTTCATGTTTATTAGTTAGTTAGAAAAACCAACCCCCCCTTATTTGCATGTTTGCTTTACTAGATATTCCTTTCACTCGTACAGATTGGCAACCCGTATGACGTTGCATTTCAAGTTGGTACATTAGACCTAGTATGTCTGTTGACAAACCCAGGGCTTACAGTTAACTACCTTATAGGTAGCGTAGAAGTAGGAATGGGTGTAGAACTATAAATTCTATCTTCTGACCGCACCACCTCTAATTATTAAGTGGAAATCATTAAGTGACATTGTCAGAAGTGTATACCATTGGCCACCCCACGTGTTGTGGACACACAATTATGTTTGTTTAGATCTTTGTGTAAAGGAATGGAGGATACAAGCATTAGATTGACCAAGTCACTTAATGATTTCCCAAGTGCTAGCTTTAAATATTGTAGTTGTGTTTTTTACTTTTCATGTTTATTAGTTAGTTAGAAAAACCAACCCCCCCCTTATTTGCATGTTTACTTTACTAGATATTCCTGTCACTCGTACAGATTGGCAACCCGTATGAGATTGCATTTCAAGTTGGTACAATAGACCTAGTATGTCTATGGACAAACCCAAGGCTTACTGGTAAATACCCTATAGGTAGCGTAGAAGTAGGAATGGGTGTAGAACTATAAATTCTATCTTCTGGCCGCACCACCTCTAATTATTAAGTGGAAATCATTAAGTGACTTGGTCATAAGTGTATACCATTGCCCACCCCACGTGTTGTGGACACATAATTATATTTGTTTAGATATTTTTGTGAAGGAATGGATTATAGAAGCATTAGACTGACCAAGTCACTTAATGATTTCCAATGTGCTTGCTTAATATTGCAGTGGTGCTTTTACTTTTCATGTTTATTAGTTATTCAGAAAAACCACCCCCCCTGTTATTTGTATATTTGCTTTACTAGATATTCCTTTCACTCGTACAGATTGCAAACCCATATGAGGTTGCATTTCAAGTTGGTACATTAGACCTAGTATGTCTATGGACAAACCCAGGGCTTACCGGTAACTACCCTATAGGTAGCGTAGAAGTTGGAACGGTGTAGAACTATAAATTCTATCTTCTGACCGCACCACCTCTAATTATTAAATGGAAATAAATAAGTGACATGGTCAGATGTGTATACCATTGGCCACCCCACGTGTTGTGGACACACAATTAAGTTTGTTTAGATCTTTGTGTGAAGGAATGGATTATAGAAACATTAGATTGACCAAGTCAATTAATGATTTCCCATGTGCTAGCTTAATATTGTAGTTGTGCTTTTACTTTTCATGTTTATTAGTAAGTTAGAAAAACCATCCCCCCTCCCTATTTGCATATTTTCTTTGCTAGATATTCCTTTCACTGGTACAGATTGGCAACCCGTATGAGGTTGCGTTTCAAGTGGGTACATTAGACCTACTATGTCTATGGACAAACTCAGGGCTTACCGGTTACTACCCTATAGGTAGCGTAGAAGTAGGAATAGGTGTAGAACTATAAATTCTATCTTCTGACCACACCACCTCTAATTATTAGGTGGAAATCATTAAGCTACTTGGTCAAAAGTATATACCATTGGCCACCCCACGTGTTGTGGACACACAATTATGTCTGTATAGTTCTTTGTGTGAAGGAATGGAGAATAGAAGCATTAGATTGACCAAGTCACTTAATGATTTCCCAAGTGCTAGCTTTAAATATTGTAGTTGTGTTTTTTACTTTTCATGTTTATTAGTTTGTTATAAAAACCAACCCCCCTTATTTGAATGTTTGCTTTACTAGATATTCCTTTCACTCGTACATATTCGCAACCCGTATGAAGTTGCGTTACAAGTTGGTACATTAGACCTTGTATGTCTATGGAAAAACCCAGGGCTTACCGGTAACTACCCTACAGGTAGCGTAGAAGTATGAATGGGTGTAGAAACATAAATTTTATCTTCTGACCGCACCACCTCTAATTATTAAGTGAAAATCATTAAGTGACTTGGTCAGAAGTGTATACAGTTTGCCACCCCACGTGTTGTGGACACACAATTATGTTTGTTTAGATATTTGGGTGATGGATTGGAGAATAGGAGCATCAGATTGACCAAGTCACTTAATGATTTCCCATGTGCTAGCTTTAAATATTTTGGTTGTGTTTTTACTTTTCATGTTTATTAGGTAGTTAGAAAAACCAACCCCCCCCCCCCTTATTTGCATGTTTGCTTTACTAGATATTCCTTTTACTCGTACAGATTGGCAACCCGTATGAGATTGCATTTCAAGTTGGTACAATAGACCTAGTATGGCTATGGACAAACCCAGGGCTTAGCGGTAACTACCCCGTAGGTAGCGTAGAAGTAGGAATGGGTGCAGAATTATAAATTCTATATTCTGACTGCACCACCTCTAATTATTAAGTGGAAATCATTAAGTGACTTGGTCAGAAGTGTATACCATTGGCCACCCCACGTGCTGTGGACACAAAATTATGTTTGTTTAGATCTTTGTGTGAAGGAATGGATTATAGAAGCATTAGATTGACCAAGTCACTTAATGATTTCCCATGTGCTAGCTTAATATTGTAGTTGTGCTTTTACTTTTCATGTTTATTAGTTGGTTAGGAAAACCAACCCACCCTCCCCCTTATTTGCATATTTTGTTTACTAGATATTCCTTTCACTCGTACAGATAGGCAACCCGTACGAGGTTGTGTTTCAAGTTGGTGCATTACACCTAGTTTGTCTATAGACAAACCCAGGGCTTACCGGTAACTACCCTATAGGTAGAGTAGAAGTAGGAATGGGTGTAGGACTATAAATTCTATCTTCTGACCACACCACCTCTAATTATTAAGTGGAAATCATTAAGTGACTTGGTCAGAAGTGTTTACCATTGGCCACCCCACGTGTTGTGGACACACAATTATGTTTGTATAGATCTTTGTGTGAAGGAATGGAGAATAGAAGCATTAGATTGACCAAGTCACTTAATAATTTCCCAAGTGCTAGCTTTAAATATTGTAGTTGTGTTTTTACTTTTCATGTTTATTAGTTAGTTGGAAAAACCAACCCCCCCCCTTATTTGAATGTTTGCTTTACTAGATATTCCTTTCACGCGTACAGATTGGCATCCCGTATGAAGTTGTGTTTCAAGTTGGTACATTAGACCTAGTATTTCTATGGACAAACCTAGGGCTTACCGGTAACTACCCTACAGGTAGCGTAGAAGTAGGAATGGGTGTAGAACTATAAATTTTATCTTCTGACCGCACCACCTCTAATTATTAAGTGGAAATCATTAACTGACTTGGTCAGAAGTGTATACTATTGGCCACCCCACGTGTTGTGGACACACAATTATGTTTATATAGATCTTTGTGTGAAAGAATTGAGAATAGAAGCATTAGATTGACAAAGTCACTTAATGATTTCCCATGTGCTAGCTTTAAATATTTTATTAGTGTTTTTACTTTTTATGTTTGTTAGTCAGTTAGAAAAACCATCCACCCCCCCCCCTTATTTGCATATTTGCTTTACTAGATATTCCTTTCACTAGTACAGATTAGCAACCCGTATGAGGTTGCGTTTCAAGTTGGTACATTAGACCTAGTTGGTCTATGGATAAACCCAGGGATTACCGGTAACTACCCAATTGGTAGCGTAGAAGTAGGAATGGGTGTAGAACTATAAATTCTATCTTCTGACCGCACCACCTCTATTTATTAACTGGAGATCATTAAGTGACTTGGTCAGAAGTGTATACCAATGGCCACCCCACGTGTTGGGGACACACAATTATGTTTGTTTAGATATTTGTGTGAAGGAATGGAGGATAGAAGCATTAGATTGACCAAGTCACTGAATGATTTCCCATGTGCTATCTTTAAATATTTTAGTTGTGTTTTTACTTTTTATGTTTATTAGTTAGTTAGAAAAACCAACCCGCCCCCCTTATTTGCATGTTTGCTTTACTAGATATTCCTTTCACTCGTACAGATTGGCAACCCGTATGGAATTGCATTTCAAGTTAGTACATTAGACCTATTATGTCTATGGACAAACCTAGGGCTTACCTGTAACTACCCTATAGGTAGCGTAGAAGTAGGAATGGGTGTAGAACTATAAATTCTATCTTCTGACCGCACCACCTCTAATTATTAAGTGGAAATCATTAAGTGACTTGGTCAGAAGTGTATACCATTGGCCACCCTACATGTTGTGGACACACAATTATGTTTGTTGTGATCTTTGTGTGAAGGAATGGAGGATAGAAGCACTAGATTGACCAAGTCACTTAATGATTTCCCATGTGCTAGCTTAATATTGTAGTTGTGCTTTTACTTTTCAAGTTTATTAGTTAGTTATAAAACCCAACCCCCCCCCCCCCCTATTTGCATATTTTCTTTACTAGATATTCCTCTTACTCGTATAGTTGGCAACCCGTATGAGGTTGCATTTCAAGTTGGTATATTAGACCTTGTACGTCTATAGACAAACCCAGGACATACCGGTAACCACCCTATAAGTAGCATAGAAGTAGGAATGGGTGTAGAACTATAAATTTTATCTTCTGACCGCACCACCTCTAATTATTAAGTGGAAATCATTAAGTGACTTGGTCAGAAGTGTAATTCTATTGGCCACCCCACGTGTTGTGGACACACAATTATGTTTATATAAATCTTTGTGTGAAAGAATTGAGAATAGAAGCATTAGATTTACAAAGTCACTTAATGATTTCCCATTTGCTAGCTTTAAATATTTTATTAGTGTTTTTACTTTTTATGTTTGTTAGTCAGTTAGAAAAACCATCCACCCCCCCCCCTTATTTGCATATTTGCTTTACTAGATATTCCTTTCACTAGTACAGATTAGCAACCCGTATGAGGTTGCGTTTCAAGTTGGTACATTAGACCTAGTTGGTCTATGGACAAACCCAGGGATTACCGGTAACTACCCTATTGGTAGCGTAGAAGTAGGAATGGGTGTAGAACTATAAATTCTATCTTATGACCGCACCACCTCTAATTATTAACTGGAAATCATTAAGTGACTTGGTCAGAAGTGTATACCATTGGCCACCCCACGTGTTGGGGACACACAATTATGTTTGTTTAGATATTTGTGTGAAGGAATGAAGGATAGAAGCATTAGATTGACCAAGTCACTTAATGATTTCCCATGTGCTATCTTTAAATATTTTAGTTGTGTTTTTACTTTTTATGTTTATTAGTTAGTTAGAAAAACCAACCCGCCCCCCTTATTTGCATGTTTGCTTTACTAGATATTCCTTTCACTCGTACAGATTGGCAACCCGTATGGAATTGCATTTCAAGTTGGTACATTAGACATATTATGTCTATGGACAAACCCAGGGCTTACCTGTAACTACCCTATAGGTAGCGTAGAAGTAGGAATGGGTGTAGAACTATAAATTCTATCTTCGGACCGCACCACCTCTAATTATTAAGTGGAAATCATTAAGTGACTTGGTCAGAAGTGTATACCATTCGCCACCCTACATGTTGTGGACACACAATTATGTTTGTTTAGATCTTTGTGTGAAGGAATGGAGGATAGAAGCACTAGATTGACCAAGTCACTTAATGATTTCCCATGTGCTAGCTTAATATTGTAGTTGTGCTTTTACTTTTCAAGTTTATTAGTTAGTTATAAAACCCAACCCCCCCCCCTATTTGCATATTTGCTTTACTAGATATTCCTCTTACTCGTATAGTTGGCAACCCGTATGAGGTTTCATTTCAAGTTGGTATATTAGACCTAGTACGTCTATGGACAAACCCAGGACATACCGGTAACCACCCTATAAGTAGCGTAGAAGTAGGAATGGGTGTAGAACAATAAATTCTATCTTCTGACCGCACCACCTCTAATTATTAAGTGGAAATGATTAAGTGACTTGGTCAGAAGTGTATACCATTGGCCACCCCACATGTTGTGGACACACAATTATGTTTGTTTAGATCTTTGTGTGAAGGAATGGAGCATAGAAGCATTAGATTGACCAAGTCACTTAATGATTTCCCATGTGCTAGCTTAATATTGTAGTTGTGCTTTTACTTTTCATGTTTATTAGTTGTTTAGGAAAACCAACCCACCCTCCCCCTTATTTGCATAGTTGCTTTACCAGATATTCCTTTCACTCGAACAGATAGGCAACCCGTATGAGGTTGCGTTTCAAGTTGGTGCATTAGACCTAGTTTGTCTATGGACAAACCCAGGGCTTACCGGTAACTACCCTATAGGAAGCGTAGAAGTAGGAATGGGTGTAGAACTATAAATTCTATCTTCTGACCACACCACCTCTAATTATTAAGTGGAAATCATTAAGTGACTTAGTCAGAAGTGTTTACCATTGGCCACCCCACGTGTTGTGGACACACAATTATGTTTGTTTAGATCTTTGTGTGAAGGAATGGAGAATAGAAGCATTAGATTGACCAAGTCACTTAATAATTTCCCAAGTGCTAGCTTTAAATATTGTAGTTGTGTTTTTACTTTTCATGTTTATTAGTTAGTTAGAAAAACCAACCCCCCCCCCCCCCTTATTTGAATGTTTGCTTTTCTAGATATTCCTTTCACGCGTACAGATTGGCATCCCGTATGAAGTTGTGTTTCAAGTTGGTACATTAGACCTAGTATGTCTATGGACAAACCTAGGGCTTTCCGGTAACTACCCTACAGGTAGCGTAGAAGTAGGAATGGGTGTAGACCTATAAATTTTATCTTCTGACCGCACCACCTCTAATTATTAAGTGGAAATCAATAAGTGACTTGGTCAGAAGTGTATACCATTGGCCACCCCACGTGTTGTGGACACACAATTATGTTTGTATAGATCTTTGTGTGAAAGAATTGAGAATAGAAGCATTAGATTGACAAAGTCACTTAATGATTTCCCATGTGCTAGCTTTAAATATTTTGGTTTTGTTTTTACTTTTCATGTTTATTAGGTAGTTAGAAAAACCAACCCCCCCTTATTTGCATGTTTGCTTTACTAGATATTCCTTTCACTCGTACAGATTGGCAACCCGTATGAGATTGCATTTCAAGTTGGTACAATAGACCTAGTATGGCTATGGACAAACCCAGGGCTTAGCGGTGACTACCCCGTAGGTAGCGTAGAAGTAGGAATGGGTGTAGAACTATAAATTCTATCTTCTGACTGCACCACCTCTAATTATTAAGTGGAAATCATTAAGTGACTTGGTCAGAAGTGTATACCATTGGTCACCCCACGTGTTGGGGACACACAATTATGTTTGTTTAGATATTTGTGTGAAGGAATGGAGGATAGAAGCATTAGATTGACCAAGTCACTTAATGATTTCCCATGTGCTATCTTTAAATATTTTAGTTGTGTTTTTACTTTTTATGTTTATTAGTTAGTTAGAAAAACCAACCCGCCCCCCTTATTTGCATGTTTGCTTTACTAGATATTCCTTTCACTCGTACAGATTGGCAACCCGTATGGAATTGCATTTCAAGTTGGTACATTAGACCTATTATGTCTATGGACAAACCCAGGGCTTACCTGTAACTACCCTATAGGTAGCGTAGAAGTAGGAATGGGTGTAGAACTATAAATTCTATCTTCTGACCGCACCACCTCTAATTATTAAGTGGAAATCATTAAGTGACTTGGTCAGAAGTGTATACCATTGGCCACCCTACATGTTGTGGACACACAATTATGTTTGTTTAGATCTTTGTGTGAAGGAATGGAGGATAGAAGCACTAGATTGACCAAGTCACTTAATGATTTCCCATGTGCTAGCTTAATATTGTAGTTGTGCTTTTACTTTTCAAGTTTATTAGTTAGTTATAAAACCCAACCCCCCCCCCCTATTTGCATATTTTCTTTACTAGATATTCCTCTTACTCGTATAGTTGGCAACCCGTATGAGGTTGCATTTCAAGTTGGTATATTAGACCTAGTACGTTTATGGACAAACCCAGGACATACCGGTAACCACCCTATAAGTAGCGTAGAAGTAGGAATGGGTGTAGAACAATAAATTCTATCTTCTGACCGCACCACCTCTAATTATTAAGTGGAAATGATTAAGTGACTTGGTCAGAAGTGCATACCATTGGCCACCCCACATGTTGTGGACACACAATTATATTTGTTTAGATCTTTGTGTGAAGGAATGGAGCATAGAAGCATTAGATTGACCAAGTCACTTAATGATTTCCCATGTGCTAGCTTAATATTGTAGTTGTGCTTTTACTTTTCATGTTTATTAGTTGTTTAGGAAAACCAACCCACCCTCCCCCTTATTTGCATATTTACTTTACCAGATATTCCTTTCACTCGTACAGATAGGCAACCCGTATGAGGTTGCGTTTCAAGTTGGTGCATTAGACCTAGTTTGTCTATGGACAAACCCAGGGCTTACCGGTAACTACCCTATAGGAAGCGTAGAAGTAGGAATGGGTGTAGAACTATAAATTCTATCTTCTGACCACACCACCTCTAATTATTAAGTGGAAATCATTAAGTGACTTAGTCAGAAGTGTTTACCATTGGCCACCCCACGTGTTGTGGACACACAATTATGTTTGTTTAGATCTTTGTGTGAAGGAATGGAGAATAGAAGCATTAGATTGACCAAGTCACTTAATAATTTCCCAAGTGCTAGCTTTAGATATTGTAGTTGTGTTTTTACTTTTCATGTTTATTAGTTAGTTAGAAAAACCAACCCCCCCCCCCTTATTTGAATGTTTGCTTTACTAGATATTCCTTTCACGTGTACAGATTGGCATCCCGTATGAAGTTGTGTTTCAAGTTGGTACATTAGACCTAGTATGTCTATGGACAAACCTAGGGCTTTCCGGTAACTACCCTACAGGTAGCGTAGAAGTAGGAATGGGTGTAGACCTATAAATTTTATCTTCTGACCGCACCACCTCTAATTATTAAGTGGAAATCAATAAGTGACTTGGTCAGAAGTGTATACCATTGGCCACCCCACGTGTTGTGGACACACAATTATGTTTGTATAGATCTTTGTGTGAAAGAATTGAGAATAGAAGCATTAGATTGACAAAGTCACTTAATGATTTCCCATTTGCTAGCTTTAAATATTTTGGTTTTGTTTTTACTTTTCATGTTTATTAGTTAGTTAGAAAAACCAACCCCCCCCCCCTTATTTGCATTTTTGCTTTACTAGATATTCCTTTCACTCGTACAGATTGGCAGCCCGTATGAGATTGCATTTCAAGTTGGTACAATAGACCTAGTATGGCTATGGACAAACCCAGGGCTTAGCGGTAACTACCCCGTAGGTAGCGTAGAAGTAGGAATGGGTGTAGAACTATAAATTCTATCTACTGACTGCACCACCTCTAATTATTAAGTGGAAATCATTAAGTGACTTGGTCAGAAGTGTATACCATTGGCCACCCCACGTGCTGTGGACACAAAATTATGTTTGTTTAGATCTTTGTGTGAAGGATTGGATTATAGAAGCATTAGATTGACCAAGTCACTTAATGATTTCCCATGTGCTAGCTTAATATTGTAGTTGTGTTTTTACTTTTCATGTTTATTAGTTGGTTAGGAAAACCAACCCACCCTCCCCCTTATTTGCATATTTGCTTTACCGGATATTCCTTTCACTCGTACAGATAGGCAACCCGTATGAGGGTGCATTTCAAATTGGTGCATTAGACCTAGTTTGTCTATGGACAAACCCAGGCCTTACCGGTAACTACCCTATAGGTAGCGTAGAAGTAGGAATCGGTGTAGGACTATAAATTCTATCTTCTGACCACACCACCTCAAATTATTAAGTGGAAATCATTAAGTGACTTGGTCAGAAGTGTTTACCATTGGCCACCCCACGTGTTGTGGACACACAATTATGTTTGTATAGATCTTTGTGCGAAGGAATGGAGAATAGAAGCATTAGATTGACCAAGTCACTTAATAATTTCCCAAGTGCTAGCTTTAAATATTGTAGTTGTGTTTTTACTTTTCATGTTTATTAGTTAGTTAGAAAAACCAACCCCCCCTTATTTGAATGTTTGCTTTACTAGATATTCCTTTCACGCGTACAGATTGGCATCCCGTATAAAGTTGTGTTTCAAGTTGGTACATTAGACCTAGTATGTCTATGGACAAACCTAGGGCTTACCAGTAACTACCCTACAGGTAGCGTAGAAGTAGGAATGGGTGTAGAACTATAAATTTTATCTTCTGACCGCACCACCTCTAATAATTAAGTGGAAATCATTAAGTGACTTGGTCAGAAGTGTATAACATTGGCCACCCCACGTGTTGTGGACAAACAATTATGTTTGTATAGATCTTTGTGTGTAAGAATTGAGAATAGAAGCATTAGATTGACAAAGTCACTTAATGATTTCCCATGTGCTAGCTTTAAATATTTTATTTCTGTTTTCACATTTTATATTTGTTAGTTAGTTAGAAAAACAATCCACCCCCCCCCCCTTATTTGCATATTTGCTTTACTAGATATTCCTTACACTAGTACAGATTAGCAACCCGTATGAGGCTGCGTTTCAAGTTGGTACATTAGACCTAGTTAGTCTATGGACAAACCCAGGGATTACCGGTAACTACCCTATTGGTAGCGTGGAAGTAGGAATGGGTGTAGAACTATAAATTCTATCTTCTGACCGCACCACCTCTAATTATTATGTGGAAATCATTAAGTGACTTGGTCAGAAGTGTATACCATTTGCCACCCCGCGTGTTGGGGACACACAATTATGTTTGTTTAGATATTTGTGTGAAGGAATGGAGGATAGAAGCATTAGATTGACCAAGTCACTTAATGATTTCCCATGTGCTATCTTTAAATATTTTAGTTGTGTTTTTACTTTTTATGTTTATTAGTTAGTTAGAAAAACCAACCCGCCCCCCCCCCCCATCTATTTGCATGTTTGCTTTACTAGATATTCCTTTCACTCGTACAGATTGGCAACCCGTATGGAATTACATTTCAAGTTGGTACATTAGACCTATTATGTCTATGGACAAACCCAGGGATTACCGGTAACTACCCTATAGGTAGCGTAGAAGTAGGAATGGGTGTAGAACTATAAATTCTATCTTCTGACCGCACCACCTCTAATTATTAAGTGGAAATCATTAAGTGACATGGTCAGAAGTGTATACCATTGGCCACCCTACGTGTTGTGGACACACAATTATGTTTGTTTAGATATTTGTGTGAAGGAATGGAGGATAGAAGCACTAGATTGACCAAGTCACTTAATGATTTCCAATGTGCTAGCTTAATATTGTAGTTGTGATTTTACTTTTCAAGTTTATTAGTTAGTTAGAAAACCCAATCCCCCCCTTATTTGCATATTTGCTTTACTAGATATTCCTCTTACTCGTATAGTTGGCAACCCGTATGAGGTTGCATTTCAAGTTGGTATATTAGACCTAGTACGTCTATGGACAAACCCAGGACATACCGGTAACCACCCTATAGGTAGCGTAGAAGTAGGAATGGGTGTAGAACAATAAATTCTATCTTCTGACCGCACCACCTCTAATTATTAAGTGGAAATGATTAAGTGACTTGGTCAGAAGTGTATACCATTGGCCACCCCACGTGTTGTGGACACACAATTATGTTTGTTTAGATCTTTGTGTGAAGGAATGGAGCATAGAAGCATTATATTGACCAAGTCACTTAATGATTTCCCATGTGCTATCTTTAAATATTTTAGTTTTGTTTTTACTTTTTATGTTTGTTAGTTAGTTAGAAAAACCATCCACCCCCCCCCCTTATTTGCATAATTGCTTTACTAGATATTCCTTTCACTAGTACAGATTGGCAACCCGTATGAGGTTGCGTTTCAAGTTGGTACATTAGACCTAGTTAGTCTATGGACAAACCCAGGGCTTACCGGTAACTATCCTATTGGTGGCGTAGAAGTAGGAATGGGTGTAGAACTATAAATTCTATCTTCTGACCGCACCACCTCTAATTATTAAGTGGAAATCATTAAGTCACATTGTCAGAAGTGTATACAGTTGGCCACTCCACGTGTTGTGGACACACAATTATGTTTGTTTAGATATTTGTGTGAAGGAATGGAGGATAGAAGCATTAGATTGACCAAGTCACTTAATGATTTCCCATGTGCTATCTTTAAATATTTTAGTTGTGTTTTTACTTTTCATGTTTATTAGTTAGTTAGAAAAACCAGGGCTTACCGGTAACTACCCTATAGGTAGCGTAAAAGTAGGAATGGGTGTAGAACTATAAATTCTATCTTCTGACCACACCACCTTTAATTATTAAATGGAAATCATTAAGGGACTTGGTCATATGTGTATACCATTGGCCACCCCATGTGTTGGGGACACACAATTATGTTTGTTTAGATCTTTGTGTGAAGGAATGTAGCATAGAAGCATTAGATTGACCAAGTCACTTAATGATTTTGCAAGTTCTAGCTTTAAATATTGCAGTTGTGTTTTTACTTTTCATGTTTATTAGTTAGTTAGAAAAACCAACCCCCCCCCCCCCTTATTTGAATATTTGCAACCAGTAGGAGATTGCATTTCAAGTTTGTACATTAGACCTAGTATGTCTATGGACAAACCCAGGGCTTACTGGTAACTACCCTATAGGTAGCGTAGAAGTAGGAATGGGATATAACTATAAATTCTATCTTCTGACCGTACCACCTCTAATTATTAAGTTGAAATCATTAAGTGACTTGGTCAGAAGTGTATACCATTGGACACCCCACGTGTTGTGGACACACAATTATGTTTGTTTAGATCTTTGTGTGAAGGAATGGAGGATAGAAGCATTAGATTAACCAAGTCACTTAATGATTTCCCATGTGCTAGCTTAATATTGTAGTTGTGCTTTTACTTTTCAAGTTTATTAGATAGTTAGAAAAACCAACCCACCCCCTTATTTGAATATTTACTTTACTAGATATTCCTCTTACTCGTATAGTTGGCAACCCGTATGAGGTTGCGTTTCAAGTTGGTACATTAGACCCAGTATGTCTATGGACAAACCCAGGGCTTACCGGTAACCACCCTATAGGTAGCGTAAAAGTAGGAACGGGTGTAGAACTATAAATTCTATCTTCTGACCACACCACCTTTAATTATTAAATGGAAATCATTAAGTGACCTGGTCATAAGTGTATACCATTGTCCACCCCACGTGTTGGGGACACACAATTATGTTTGTTTAGATCTTTCTGTGAAGGAATGGAGTATAGAAGCATTAGATTGACCAAGTCACTTAATGATTTCGCAAGTTCTAGCTTTAAATATTGTAGTTGTGTTTTTACTTTTCATGTTTATTAGTTAGTTAGAAAAACCAATCTCCCCCCTTATTTGCATGTTTGCTTTACTAGATATTCCTTTCTCTCGTACATATTTGCAACCAGTAGGAGATTGCATTTCAAGTTGGTAAATTAGACCTAGTATATCTATGGACAAACCTAGGGCTTACCGGTAACTACCCTATAGGTAGCGTAGAAGTAGGAATGGGATATAACTATAAATTCTATCTTCTGACCGTACCACCTCTAATTATTAAGTTGAAATCATTAAGTGACTTGGTCAGAAGTGTATACCATTGGACACCCCACGTGTTGTGGACACACAATTATGTTTGTTTAGATCTTTGTGTGAAGGAATGGAGGATAGAAGCATTAGATTAACCAAGTCACTTAATGATTTCCCATGTGCTAGCTTAATATTGCAGTCATGCTTTTACTTTTCATGTTTATTAGTTACATAGAAAACCAACCCTCCCCCCCCCCCCCCCCCCCGTATTTGAATGTTTGCTTTACTAGATATTCCTTTCACTCGTACAGATTGGCAACCCATATGTGATTGCATTCCAAGTTGGTACATTAGACCTATTATGTCTATGGACAAACCCAGGGCTTACCGGTAACTACCCTATAGGTAGCGTAGAAGTCGGAATGGGTGTAGGACTATAAATTCTATCTTCTGACCGCACCACCTCTAATTATTAAATGGAAATCATTAAGTGACTTGGTCAGATTTGTATACCATTGGCCACCCCACGTGTTGTGGACACACAATTTTGTTTGTTTAGATCTTTGTGTGAAGGAATTGAGGATAGAAGCATTATATTGACCAAGTCACTTAATGATTTCCCAAGTGCTAGCTTTAAATATTGTAGTTGTGTTTTTACTTTTCATGTTTATTAGTTAGTTAGAAAAACCAACCCCCCCCCTTATTTTCATGTTTGCTTTACTAGATATTCCTTTCACTCATATAGATTGGTAACCCGTATGAGGTTGCATTTCAAGTTGGTACATTAGACCTACTATGTCTATAGACAAACCTAGGGCTTACTGGTAACTACCCTATAGGTAATGTAGAAGTAGGAATGGGTGTAGAACTATAAATGCTATCTTCTGAGTGCACCACCTCTAATTGGGTTAGAACTATGGTTTTAACGACCCCAGTGGGAGGCATGTCAGAATTTTGGCATCGGTGCCGGGAATGATATCAGTCTAGGTATCATCTTAGGCATTGCACATTAGTAGAATAGTTAGTTTAGCTTTTATTTGATGTTTTATGTTGTTGAATCTTGTTTGGAGCTATTGTTTTAGTTATTTTGTTACTTTTTGATATGTTTGCTAGTGTTGTATTCGGAAGGGTATTGTTTTCCATAGTTTATGGTACACACCCATGCCACTAATCTAGGCGTCTTACACTACCCGACTTAGAACACAGGTGGTTGGAGGAGAAGGAGGCGAAGAACTAGGGCACAAGTTCAACCAGGGCAAGAAGTAGTAGCAGAAGATCTGTTAGCAATGGTGGAAGACAGCCACACCTTATAGGAACACATGGCACAAAACTTTGAGAATCATCATTTATGCCTCACCTTCCCGCCATTACCCGTCAAACATTTGGTGTGCACTAACATGAAGCCCCCGGGATTATCCGAAGATGACTACAACCTTAGAGCCTTACCATTCTCCCTTCAAAGTAGTGTTGAGGATTGGCTCTACTTCTTGCCACCAAGGTGCATTGGATTGTGGATGGACATGAAAAGGATATTCCTAGAAAAATATTTTTGAGCGTCCAAGTTGGCCAGCTTGAAGAAGCTGTTGTCGAACATCACCCAAGGTACCACCGAGAGTATATACGATTATTGGGAGCCCTTCAAGCAACTTTTGGCGAGATATCCTTACCACCCATTCAAAGAAAGAGATTTGGTGTATTACTTCTTTGGGGGATTGTGCAATGAAGACATGTGGATGGTAAAAGCTGCTTGCAACAGTTCGATAGAAAATAAGAGCCGCAAGGATGAAATGGCTCTCTTTGAAGAAATGGCGAATGGTATGTAGAAATTTGGCACTAGATCAAGGGTGAAGGTCTTAGATGAACCCACACACTCACCTAAGTTAAAGGAGCAAGTCAAAGCTCTTGCTTCAATAATAAAGGAGCTTTTGCGAGGAATAGTGCATTAAATCCAATTTTGTGGAGTTTGCAACCTTAAGCACAACTATGAAGCGTGCCCCAAAGTTACAGATGATTTACAAGAGGTGAAGTGGGAGGTCGTCGTCATACCTCTTAAAGTTAATACTTTTAAGCCCTAATGCTTCCTATCCACAATTAAGTAGATAATGGCAACTCGGGGTCGTCCGTGAGAAGAGGGATCTTATCAAGTGTTTAAACATATATAGGAGAAGACATGCAAAGCATATACATAAATATATACATATAAAATCATGTAAACAAGGGGGGGTTGGTTGGTTTTCATCCTAAGTTATCAAATTGAAATACAACTAACAAAGCAAGAGAACTATCATGCAATACAACTAAAGATACGATGTAAATGATAATTAACGGAGCCTTAGGGGCAATCGATTTCCACTTCCAAACTTCATATAGCTCATTGATTCACTCACTCATTCAATTACATTTATTATCTATGGGGAATGTTATCACTTCTCATTCAAATATCAACATTAATTCCTCCTTAAGAGTAGTTTGCAAAGATAAACAAAGACCATTTGAAAACCTCATTGATGATAACCCTAGACAAATAACATCATATGGGTATTTGGCATTTCACCCAAAGACCATAGGTTTGATAACAACAAGACTTCTACCAAAGGCATAGTCATTTAACCAAACAAAGCATTTATTAGGTTAAACTTAGAACAAACAACATTCAAGGTTCAACCTTTCTTTGCATCTATATGAAAAATATGAGAACAAACCACATTAACATACTCATCTAGCAAGAATTACCACAAATTATACAAAAGAAGTTCTAAATCCATGCTTTTGGATTTCATATCAAATGAGTTAAGTAATTTGCAACTTTCCTAACACTCTAACATTTCAATCATACAAAAATTTCATATACTCAAACAACCCATGTTATAAATGAGGTAAAACACAACATTAATGACACAATAAATGCTTTCCAATAAATGTTCATAAATGAGCAAATATAGAATCTTACTACATAAGTTTGGAAGCTTCAATCAGTTGCTCCCAAGAACTAGATTTAGCTACAAGAGTTCATACTAATTAATGCTAACAAACCAAACATAATACAAGAGAATTCAAAGATGAAAAATGGTAAAAAATAGTGTTAGAAATAGTACCAAAAATGCAAGAAAGAAGAGATGTGAATGAGAGGAAAGAGAGTGCTATTTATAGTACAAAAACGATAAGTTAGGTTCTGGCCAACCGTTGGTTGCGACTCGCGACTCGTGATGGGCGCCAAAACTTAATCTTATTTTATTTTCTTCTTCGTGTGGTAAACACTTATCTTCAAAATGATTTCTCTCATTTTCAAGTCTTCAACTCCTTGAAGAAAGTCCTCAAAGCCTTCAAAAATGGTCTTTGGCGGACTCCGGTCTTCAAGTCTTTGTGTCTTCAAAGCAAGTCTTCAAAGTCTTCGAAAAGTGATCTTTAATGGCCTCCGATCTTCAAGCCTCCATGTTCTTCCTTTTTCACGTAAAATCCACTTAGAAGAGGTAAAAGAGTGTAAAGTTGCTCTTACCTCTCCTAAGATAATTTCAAGGTAAAACGCAAGCTCTTGATAATAAAATAGCACAAAAGTGACCCAAAAAAGTACTAAATTATGCACATAAAATTGACATATCAGCCTCCAATGTGGGCATGTTTACGAAACTTGTCTCCTTGAGCTAACGGTTGGCCAGGGCCTCCTATCTGTCCGCGTAGGACCCGGTGATCTGGGTCAAACCCATGTATCTATCAAGATGAGAAGGTACAAGGCTCGACTCCGGAGCCGGTGGTGGAGGCTGAGGTGAAGCGGCTGTGCGCCCAATTCGTGAAAGAGCCCTGGGTCTCTTGGTAGGGGCCATATGTAACAACCACAACAAACATGTCAAACACACAAAAATATACATATATGCAATATTATAAAATCACACTCAACTTTAAACTAGTTTTTTGTTTTCAATCATCACAAACCAAATCAATTCCAAGCCAACTAGTTCAAGTCTTAATCACAATTGCATACACAATCCATGTTATATCCAACATGCACATATTCTCAAGTCTATGAAGTTCTCAAATAGTTGAATATCTAAAATGCTATATTTCATAATCATAGTCATGCCTAACTAGATTAGCCACCATTAGTACATTTATAACGTCAACATTCAAGTGCCATGGCTAAACCATCCTAGGCAAAATAACATTGCATCCAAATAACAACTATGCCTAATCAAGGGCCAACATGCCTTATATCTAGTATAAGCCACAATCCATTCTTAACCAAAGCAACACCAATAACTTAATGCAAGCATAAAACCAACACCACCAAATCAACACACTCAGAGTGCTTATGATATTATCTCACATCCAACCAATCCATAGGTACAATGTATTCACATGATCTCCATCAACCCAAATCTCAAGCACAATTTATTCACAAAAATCATTAAAGTTCCAACAATCCAATTTCCTAAGGCATCACACATAATCCACACAATATCCAATAAATATATTATACAACATAATCACAATTGATGTTCAATAAAGTGATGAAATGTACTACTCAGATGCTTAAGAGGAAGAAAGAAGGGAGCCCACAATCAATTTGAATTCGAATTGTCCAAAATAACAAAACCCCCAAATTCTAGGGTTTGTGTTCTTCAAAATTTTATGGTGATTTGTGGGTAGAGATTGGGAAGATGTTGGATTGGGAAGTGGTGTAGAGCTTTGTGGGTCGAGATTTGTGGATAGCAGCGGTGAGTGGTGGCTGAAAGGAGGTGCGCAGCTGGAATGGCAGAGAAGATGAAAGGAAAAAGAGGAAGGAATGAACATGTTGATTGCTGCCCATTTTTAATCTGCTCTGCATGACAGTCGTGACTCGCGATGTGTTCATCACGACTTGTGATGGGTAGGTCAAAAGGCACCTCAGATCAACATTCACGTCACAACTCGTGACCATTTCATTGCAAATTACGATGGTCCGTCGCGACTCACGAAAAGTGGAGTCTGGGAGCTCCATTTTCAACCAAAAATCCTGATCTGGTTGTGACTCATGACCACTTCATTGCAACTCGCGATGATCCATCGTGACTAGCAACAAGATGATCACAGCTCGCGAAAAGTGGAGGCTGAGGTTCAAAATTTCCACCAAAAAATTCTCAGCCTGTCGCAACTCGCGACGAAGTTGTTGCGACTTGCGTCGGGATACCCACCTAGTACTTAAAAAAAATTGTTTCAACTCTTGTCCATGTTTTTCCTTCTTGACTCCAAGTATTTCTCCCTTCAAAATTCCAATGCCTTGGTTTTAAATTGCTATAAAATCATAGAAAAACAAACCTTGAAAAGCACAAAGAAAAACAATGAAACTAATGAAAAAGTTCAAAATCAAGTAACATCAACGAAAAGTCACGAATGATGATCCGGATGATCAAAACCAAGTATTTTTTACGTCGTCGACATGACTCACTCCCTTTTCTTGGAGCTTACTCACAAAATGAACCGAGATGATTGGTCTCCTATCCCCAATCTGGGTAAAACATTCGGAATTCACATCATCCCCCAACAAAACCTTCTTCAAATAGCTACGGGTTTCTTCATGTTCCCTCAACATTTCCAACAACTCACATTTTTGTTCCATGGTGATCTCAAGCACGTGAGCATTCGGGAGTTTCTCTCCTTCTCCAAGGGGTGAACATTTACGAGCTTTTGGTGGTGGTTTGCACTCTTCCACTGAAGTCCTTTCAAGAGAAGGAGGGAAAACCACCCTTGTTGGCTTACTCGTGAACACACGAAAAGTGCTGGATGTAGCTGTACCGGGAGTGTATTCGCCATTGTTGTTTTCCTTCAGGTTAGTACTAACAACATTTGAAATTAAGGCATCACTTAAAACATCATCTATGGCAACATTTAAGGTATTAACATCTTTGGCCTCAATTAAATCTTGGTCTTTATCATCAATAACATGATTAACTTGGAAAGGATGGTATCTACTAGGATGATCAATTGAATTATTAGTGTCAAAGTCTACCTTCCGTCCATTAAATTCCATGTTCATTGTTCCTTTTTGCATGTCAATTATAGTCCTTGACGTCTTTAAAAATAGACTTCCTAAAAGAATAGGTTTGGAACTATTGTCACCTCTCATTTCAAGAACATAAAAGTCTGCAGGGAATGCCGAACAATCCACTTTCACCAACACATCCTTCACAATACCTTTCAGGTATGTGCTAGAGTGATCGGCTAGTTGGACAACAACCCCGGTTTTGTGCAAAATCCCTAGATTTAGACTTTCATACAAGGAATATGGGATCACATTGATTGAAGCACCCAAGTCTAACATGGACTTGTTAACACATTTTCCTCCTATCTTACAAGGGATTGTAAACATTCACATTTAGGTGGAATTTCATCATCAAACACGGCGGACACATATTCACTCTTCACACTTTTTTTGTTACTTTTCAAGCTTTGTTTCCTATTGACAGTACACAATTACTTAAGAATTTTAGCATACCTAGGAACCTGATTTAGAGCATTTAATAGTGGAATATTTACCTCGCACCTACGAAGGACTTTGTAGATGTCCTTGGTGTCTTCTTTGGTCCTCCTATCCTTTAATGCCTCCAGAAATGGTGGTTTCGGCGCATAGATAGGGATTTCCTCCCCTATTAACTTCTTGTGTGGTAGGGATGAGGTTTCAGGATTTGATCCCGGTCTTGGCACAAATATCTCTACCTCAATTTCTTCTTCTTTGCTTTCTTTGGCCAACTCATTGACCTTCCTTTCATGATCTTCTTCTTTCTCAATCATCCGCTCAACAACAACCCTTGCTTAGGGCTCCTTCACTTCCCTTCCACTTCTCAATAAGATTGCACTCACATTTTCTTGAGGGTTGATCTCCGGTTAGGAGGGAAGTTTACCTTTTTCTCGGGCCTCCATTCAATTCACCACTTGAGCTATTTGGCTCACTTGAGTTTCCATATTCTTGATGCTTGCCTTGGCTTCATCTTCGATTTTTTTGCCTTTTTCCGGGCACATTCTCAACCAGTGAATGGCTTGCATCACCTCATCTTTTGTCAACCCCAGGGTTTGTCTCAGGGTTTGTCTTGTAGCCTTGAAATTGTGGTTGAGGTGGCATATATTGTTGCTGAGGAGGCCGATACAGTTGAGGGTTTTGGCTTCCCTGAGGGTTTCCATATAGGAGGATTGGGTTATCACAATTTCCCGAATTGTACGGCCAGTTTTGGTACCCTTGATAACCTTGGTAGCCTTGGTGACCTTGGTAGCCTTGCCCACCTTAATGTCCTTGGTTTGCTTGGTTGCCATGATTTCCTTGATACCCCATGGAAATCACCTCCTCGACATAGTCTTCTTGCAAAGTAGGGCAAGTGTCTGTAGGGAGCGCCAAGTAATAAATTTCACATGATTTAACATGTGGTGCATTTTCGGGCTTCGTCATCAACAATTTCACCAAAGATGCAAGGGATGAGACTTGTCCTCGAACTTCCCACTATTGGAAGAGTCGCTTGCGGGCATTGGATTTCTCCTTCTCAAATTAGCCCTTGAGCTAAAGTTCCTTGATTCTTCCACTAGCTCTTTATACAATTGCATAGCCTTGGATGACGTCTTATTCCCAAGGGTTCGACCACAAAAAATCCTCACCAACCATTGATCCTCATCAAGAAGACCATTGTAGAAGTAATAGACCAAATCCTTATCCGAATAACCATGGTAAGGACAACCTGCGAGAAACTTCTTGCACTTTTCTCAATAGTTGAAGAGAGATTCTTCATGCCATTGGAGGATTTTATTTATGTCCTTAAAGGTGGCGGATCTCAAGGCTGGGAAGTATTTGGCTGGAAAATTCGTTTTCATATCAAGTCTCTTGGGTGGTAGGTAGTAAAACCAATCTCTTGCACCATCCCTTTGTCTGAACGGGAATACCTTCAACTTATAAAAGTCTTCATCCACTCCATGGGAGACCATACCACCACACAAAAAGTGAAATTCGGTGAGGTGTTTGTTGGCATTCTCCCCTTGCCTACCAAGGAAGATAGGTAGCATGTTTATGAACCCGGTCTTTAGCTCGAAGTGCCCATTCAGTTCAACCAAGGGATACTAAATGTACATTGGTTATTCATCGAGGTTGGGGGTCATGATGTCTCTTAACAATTCTTGTCCCAAAGGAATTCCCTTCCTTGGAGAGGAGGAGCTCGCCCTTAGAGAGGAGGATGTTGAGGTCCTCCTCCCGGATGCTCTTCTTCGTACTCATGTTAATGTTCCATAGAATTGGAATTATCCACAAAACGGTCACAAAGAGGGGTGTTATTCACACTTTCCAAAGAAAGCCTCCTAGCCCGTCTCAAATTCAACTCTAACTCGGGGTCGTAGTGTAGGGGTTCTTGTGAAGAGGATTGCGTATGAACCGTACACCAAGAACTAAAATAATACGTCTCCAAGCCGAGTGAAAATGGAAAGTCAACTAAAAAATTCAAAGCAAAAATAAATTAACAAATATTTACAATTAGCATATAATCACACATAATATGCCCAAACACTTAAAAATAAACGCCTCTTTCCTGGCGGCGGTGCCAAAATTTGAGAGGTCATCGCCGTACCTTTCAAAGTTAATACTTTTAAGCCCTAATGCTTCCTATCTACCATTACGTAGATAATGGCAAGTTGGGTTCATCCATGAGAAGAGGGATCTTTTAAAGTGTTTAAACATATAGCGGAGAAAACATACTTAGCACATATATATAGATACATATAAAAGCATGTAAATGGGGGGGTTAGTTGGTTGGTTTTTCTAAGTTACGAAAGTGAAAGACAACAATTAGCAAGTCAAGAGAACTATGCTAATCATGCAATACAACTAAAAAGATTATTAAAATGATAATTAACGGAGCCTTAACGGCAATCGACTTCAACTTCCAAACTTCCTATAGCTCATTGATTCATTCACTCATTCAATTACATTTATTGTCTATGGGGAATGTTATCACCTCTCATCCGAAGATCAACATCAATTCCTCCTTAATAGTAGTTTGCAAAGACAAACAACAACCATTTGCAAACCTCATTGATGATCACCACAAACAACATCATAGGGATATTTCATCAATGGTATTTCACCCAAAGGACCATAGGTTTGATAACAGCAAGCCTTCTAACAAAAAACACATTTATTAGGTTAAACTTAGAAAAAACAACATTCAAGGTTCAACCTTTCTTTGTATCTATAGGATAAATATTAGAACAATCCAAAATGGACATATAAAGTGACCCCAAAAAGTACTAAATTATGCATATAAAATGGACACATCATGCATTAAGAAAGAGGTTGATTTAATTGATGGCACCGGTGTACTCATGTTTAGCCATGGTCCTGGGCTTCTCTTTAGTTCCAGGTTGAGCTAGCTTGATTTTATAGCACCCACTCCTTGATGAATGACCAAAGGAATGTCCAACTCTGGATGTTGTCCGATACGTATCATCATCCGTTCATGTTTCTGCCTCCTGCCTTGTGGAACAACAAGGGGTTTCTGATGTGAATAATAACTCATCTTTCCTCGTTGAGGTCTACAAGGTTTAGCTTGTGTAAATGGGAGGCCGTCGCTGTACCTCTCAAAGTTAATATTTATAAGCTCTTTTTGCTTACTATCTACAACTAAGAAGATAGCGGCAAGTCAGGGTCGTCCACAAAGAAGGGGGATTTTCTCAAGCGTTTAAGCACAAAAGGTTGCTATTAGGCTAGGAGTAGATATATATACATACATATAAAACCATGTAAATGGGGGGTTTGGTTGGTTGTCCTAAGTTATGAAAATTAAAAGACAAAGCCTTAGGGGCAATTGATATCCACTTTCAAATCAAATGTAGATCATTGAACCATTCACTCATCCTATCACAATTGTTACCCATGGGGAATGGCAATGGGAGATCAACATTCATTCCTTCCTAAGAGTAGTTTACAAAGACAAACAACGACCATTTGCAAAACTCGTTGATGATCACCCTAGACAAACAATGACCATAGAGGTATTTCATCAATGACATTATACACGAAAGACCATAGATTTGACAACAACAAGCCTTCTACCAAAGACATAGCCACTTAACCAAACATATAATTCATTAGGCTAAACCTAGAACAAACCACATTCAACGTTCAACCTTTCATTGCATCTATAGGATAAATATGAGAACAATCCACACTAACATACTTATCTAGCGAGAGTCACGGCACATTATGCGCAAGAAGCTCTAAGTTCATGTTCCTAGACTTTCATGCAAAGGAGCTATGAAATTCGTCACTTTCCTAACACCCTAACACTTCAATCATACAAACACTTCCTATTCTCAAACAACATATGGCATAAATGAAGTAAAACATAGCATCAATAACACATGGATGCTAAATAACAAAGGCTTCAAGAACGAGGGAAACAATCTATTCACTACTTCGACAACTTGTTGTCAAGATGAATCTTTTATCCTTCTTAGATAGTAGTTTGCAAGAGTGAATTCGACATCTCTTGTCAAACCTCACCAATGACTCCTTATTACTAAGAGTATCCCATTGATGGCATTTTGCACGAAGGATCAACAAGCTTGGCAACACTTATAAACACTACACCGTGTCTAAGCATTTAACCAAATCATGCATTTACACAAGATTAGTCAAGAACGATCGACATTCATAGCCCTCTCTCATTTGCTACCTAAGACGAACATGACAACAAGTTTGACATCATCACATTCATATAGCAATTATTAACACACCAACATCATTTAAGAAGCTCTAACTCATGCTCTTAGATTCCACATTAAAAGAGGGGAGAATTAGCTACTTTCTCCCAGCCCTAACAAGTAATCATACAAGCAATTCATATACTCAAACTTCTAACAACATCAATGCCATTAACAATTCACATTCAAAGCTTAATAAATGCACAATAGCAAAAGCACCAAATAGATATATAAATGGTTCTTACTACATAGAAATGGAAGCTTCAATCCTTTGCTCCCAAGATAAAACTAAGCTAGACAATACAAAGACATGATTAACCTACAAAAACTAGGAAAAGAAAGAAAGAAAAACTAGGGTTTGAACCAACCAAAAACGCAGGAAGAAGAAGGTGAAAAAGCTGCTGAAGAGGAGATGATAAGGTGAGTATTTATAGTGCAAAAAGCAAGGAGAATTTCTGGCCCTTTGTCTGCCGCGACTCGCGACTGCATCACGATGGCCTCGCGACGGACTCTAAGTCCAGCACTATTTATTTTTTCTTCCTTTTGTTTCATATCCTCCTCTTCTCCTCACTTCTTCAATTCTTCAAATCTTAAAAAGCTCAAATACAAGTCTTCAAATCTTCAAAGGTATTCTTCAAAGGCTTCAAAGTCTTTAAACAAATTACCTTGTCACACAAAATTCTCTAGAAAAGTAATAAAAGCGTAAAAGTGGCTTTTAACCCTCCTTAGAAAATTTCAAGGCAAAATGTCACATTTAGAGTTTCAAGGCAAAATGTCACATTTAGAGCACAAACGTGTACAAAAGTGAATCCTAAAAGTCCTAATATAACCGTATAAAATGGGCACATCAAACCTCCCCGCACTTAAACCTTACTCGCCCTCGAATAAGAAAAGATTCAAGCACACGAAAGAATTGATATGTCCATATCCTAAACTAATATTCCCCTAATCAAAGCCTCACAAAAATTCTCAATATCATAAATCCCAAAACCAAAGCTCAAATGAGAATTTTTTACACACACAACCCCAATTCCTAAATCTAACCAAACCTACCACTTATCAATTCACTACCCATAAAAGTGTCTCAAAGTCCCGAATTGATATTCCCAAAGTCCAATGGCACAAAATGAATTTAAAATAATTTAGGAGGTTCAAGCACATACTTCACTTCATACCAATATATCAACCAAAATCCAATGACACAAAAATGAAGTCAAAACCATAGAGGAGGTTTAAACACGTACTTCACTTGATGTCAATATATCAACCAAAATGAAGTATAAAAGAATCAAGAATTGTATAACCATACTTCGTTTCCTAACCCACTAAGCTACCCAATCCCAGGAGGTCTCTAGATGTTGAGCTACCTGATCCATCCGTATGACAACCGCAACCTTATGACTCCAACACCGGCAAATGAGTGAAATCATAGCATTTTTGTTTTCTTTTTTTTTTTCATTTTGCCTAGGAGCCCTTTCGGGTTTTCATCCCAGCCACACATCATGTTTCTTTGGCTCACATCTCACTATTTTCCGCACATTTTAGCCTCTCATTTTTTCCTAGGCCTCCCTTTCGGGTTTTCGACCTATCCGAGCCCCCAATGTTGCCTAAGTTTCCCTCTCGGGTTTTCAAATTAGAGGGATTCTTTTTAGTTATTTTTTTCCTTTTTTATTTTCTATTGTTTTTCAAAATTTTCATTTTTTTAATTTTTTTTCTATCTTTTTCTCATATTTTTCCAATCAAAAGTAGCAAAAAGCATTCCAAATGAAGCTAGTATGCATGTGAGTTTTCTAACCCCTCCCCACACTTAAAACATTACATTGCCCTCAATGTAAAAATGTAAGGCAAGAATAATAAAACTCAAGGCAAGAGGTAGAGTGACACCCGTTTCTCCGCTTAGTCGCCGGTGATATGGCGCAATCCAATGTTCTTGTATAGAATCTGTCCTGAAATTGGTTTTGGAGCCGGAAAGGGGAGCAAAAGTGCCGTAGAAGAACTCACCCCTCTAGCAAAACGTTGTCTCCTTGGCGCTGTTTGATCAAGACTAACATAACAAAGAACAACATCAAACTGACAAGTACATAAGGATTTGTAATAGTAGGTTTATCATCAAGAGTGAATAACTATAGTATTATCAAAGAACAACCAATCCATCATGTTATCAACACTATAAGATTGTCCAATAAAAGTATCCAACATATATCGAGACATATCCAAGAATCATTATAAAATATAACACTTAAAGACTCAATAATGTAGTCGGCATACTACAATCAACAAAGATACTATAAAGATGCAAGAATTTTTATATGTCAATATATGTAACATGGTGGATGTGTGTGGTGGTTCTTGGGAGTATTTGGAGAAGAAGAAAGGATTATGCTGTGTTTAAGCTCAGTTGAAAAGTTGGATTTTCATCGCGACTTGCCATAGAACTGGTCATGACTCATGATGCATGACCTCGAGGGCTTCAGGTCTCGATGGCTTCAGCTCGATTCAAGGGATTGGATCCTCAAAGACCGGAGGCTCGAGGTTTTCACTGTTAGGCTCAGCTCGAATCCAGGAAATGCAGCCTCGAGGACCTGAGATTTTGAGAACTTGAGCTCGAGTTGAGGTTTGAGGCCTCGAGGTCTCAAGGTCTCGAGGGCTTGCATGGTTGAGCTTAGCTTGACTCTAGGGCTTGTGGACTCGAGGTCTCGAGGAGGTGATGTCTCAAGGGCTGGTCTCGAGGGATGATGGTCTTTTAGGTTCAGCTCGAGCCAAGGGCTTTGCAGCCTCGAGGTCTTGAGGGGGTGATGTCTCGAGGACTTCTACTCGAGTTGAAGATTTTTGGCCTCGAGAACCCAAGGACTTCGAGGGCTTGCACTGTTCAGCTCAGCTTGACTCGAGGGCTTGGCCTCGAGGATCCGAGATCTCGAGACTTCACTGGCCTCGAGGGCTTGTATGATTGAGTTCATCTCCACTCGAGGGCTTGTGGCCTCGAGGACCCAAGGTCTCGAGGACTTCATTGGCCTTGAGGGCTTCTACTCGAGTCAAAGGCTTTTGGCCTCAAGGATGCGAGGTCTTTGAGGGCTTGTATAGTTTAGCTTAGCTTGACTCGAGGGCTTGTGGCCTCGAGGACCCGAGGTCTCGAGAACTTCACTGGCCTCGAGGGATTCTACTCGAGGGCTTGTGGCCTCGAGGACCCGAGGGCTTGTGGCCTCGAGGACCCGAGGCCTCGAGGACCCGAGGTCTCGAGAATTTCACTGGCCTCGAGGGATTCTACTCGAGGGCTTGTGGCCTCGAGGACTGACATCTTTTTGGGTTCGATTCAACACGAGGTCTCGAGTAGATGCTATCTCGAGGACCTGTTGGTCCCGACTCGCGATAGCTTGTCGCAACTCATAGAAAGTGATGGCTAAGAGGTTAATTTATAGCACAAAACTTTTGATCTCATCGCGAGGATGTTGCGACTCGTGATGGTCCCTCGCGAGGTCATCGTGAGGATTTTGTGACTCGCAATATCTTTTGTCTATAAGCTCAATTTGTTTTAGAAAGTTTTTGAATCGATCGCGACTCGCGATAGACACGTCACAACTTGCAACAACAGGATTTCCCAGTACTTAGAAAGAATTCAATCTTTTCTTACCAACATTCCAATCTTTCTTCCCTTTCTTATGGATCTCATTCCTTCATTTCCTTCAATGCAATGCACTTCACTTTGCTACTAAATCACAAAAAAACACACCGTAAGAAGAACAAGACAAAATAACAAAAACTAAAATAAAAGATCAAGTTTATTTACGTCGTCGACACGACAAAGCTCTGTATATTTAAGGTCTTTGGCATGACCATATGGTGAAGGCTTGAACCCTTTGACCATGGGTATCCAAAAGTAGAAAGGTGGGGATGCAAAACATACAAGAGTAATGAAAGCTTCAATCCTTTGTTCCCAAGATAAAACTAAGCTAGAAAATACAAAGACATGATTTATCTAAAAACACTAGGAAAAGAAAGAAAGAAAAACTAGGGTTTGAACCCACCAAAAATGCAGGAAGAAGAAGGTAAAAAAGCTGCTGAAGAGGAGAGGATAAGGTGAGTATTTATAGTGCAAAAAGCAAGGAGAATTTCTGGACCTTCATCCGTCACGACTCGCGACTGCCTCGCGACAGACTCCAAGTTTAGCACTATTTCTTCTTTCTCCATTTTGTTTCATATCCTCCTCTTCTCCTCACTTCTTAAATTCTTCAAATCTTCAAAATCTCAAATACAAGTCTTCAAATCTTCAAATCTTCAAATCTCCAAAGGTATTCTTCAAATTCATCAAAGTCTTCAAACAAATTACCTTATCACACAAAATTCTCTAGAAAAGTAATAAAAGCGTAAAAGTTTCTTTTAACCCTCCTTAGAGAATTTCAATGAAAAATGTCACATTTAAAGCACAAAAGTGTACAAAAGTGAATCCTAAAAGTTCTAATATAACCGTATAAAATGGGCATATCAGTAAACGACTCGAAATAGGAAGTTTGATGGGGAGCGCCAGCCAACAAATACATTTTTGGAATCCAGATCTTCATGGCAACCGATGAACGCTTCCTGTTCTTCTTGCTCAACAAATCTTCGTTTCTCACATTCGGGAATGACCCACAAGATGTTCAATCATTGGACTTGCTTCACAAAGCTTCTCAGATCCGTTGGGCAAACCCATTGTTGGTGTAGACCCTTCTTATCCTTCATTTCTGTTCTCCTCACCTGGATCCGCTGAACCGCATTCCTCATCTCTTCTTATGCACATGATAAACTGCAAAGCCAATATTTTACCCCCGGGTTAAATCTTCACAGTTGCTTTTACTGTGCACAGATTCATTCCTAAAATGTAAAGGCAGTTTCCATATGGGTATACCACAATCCGTGAATCTCTCAGAAATTTCATGCCAAGGACTAAACTGAAGTCATCTATTTTAACAACATGGAAATCCACTGTGGTCTCTATTGTACCAAACTTGACTGAGAATCACCTTGCAACACTCAGCACTGGTTGGACTTCACCGTTAATGGCCTTTATTCTACCTACAGCTTTCTCTGACCTGTGCCCCAATCTTGAAGTCTCTATTTCAGAGACATACGCATGGCTAGCTCAAGTGTCTACCATTGCTCGGATGGGTTTTCCATTCATACACACACGTCTATGTACATCAATTCTCTGTCGGTCCGATGCATTAGTTTGGCGTGGACAATATCAGGTTTTTCAAGTTTAGGTGCAACATTCCCCGCTTTGCTTGACCCAGTTATAACTCTCATTGATCTCACTGTAGTAACAACCTGGTTGACCTCAAGCCCCGTTAATAGATTCAACAGCCCTAGCTCTATGGATCCCACCATGGATTTACACCACAGATTCAATGCTCCCATTGAGCATGGTTCTTCCTCTTCAGGCCCAAACTTCTACGCTGATTGCTCCAAAACTACCCTTCTCAGTGCCTCCCTAATTTGTCTTGAGTCCCTGAGCAACATAGCAGTGATCCTCTGCTCTGTTGGATAATTAACAAGGGCATGATTCCCTTTGCACGTTCCACACACAGGTAGCTCCTTCTCAGTTTGTCCATCCCACCTTTGTTCGGACCTGACTGACCTAGCCGCACTTGTACATGGGCTTCCCTCATTCCTTCTGGCACCCGAATTGGGCGTGTATCTACCTATACTTCTTGGACTGGGTCTAAAGTTACTCCCCACCATGAGAGAACTCGCACCCGTACCATTTCCCACCTTGGAAGCAGTAAAACGGTTCACCTCCCTATTAACTCTTTGTGATCCTCCGCCATTACAATCCTCCACACTTTGGACATACACCCCTACTGAGTTATAGTCAGTGCAAAGAGCTCTCCTTAGCTCGAGTCTTGCCCATGGCTTCAATCCCTGGCTAAAGTTGTGGAGTTTATACTCCTTTGGATGGTCCGGCAAGTCGAGCATACAAGCCTGGAAAGCCGACACATACTCCATAATACTGTTGGTCTGCACCAAGGTTCTTAGTCTCAACAATGCATGTTCTTTCACGTTGGTAGGCATGAATTGTTGCTTTACCTTGAGCTTCAATTCATCCTATGTGTCAATGGCCAGGCATCCTACCTTTATCTCTGAATCTTTGGGATCGCCACCACACCATAGCAAAGCCCTCCATGTGTGTCGTGGCAACAGTGACTTTCTTAGCTTTCGAATTCATCCTAGTCGCCTTAAAGTATTTATCCATCTTGTACAAGAAGTTATCAAGATCTCTTGCATCACGTGCCTCACCATATTTCTTAGGCTCAGAGACTTTCTATTTTTACACAGTATGGACACCACCGCCACCGCCCCCAGCTTGGGATAAGTTGGCCATATCTTGCATGAGTACATGCACATCTTCGCCAAGCTGCTTGGTGATGCCTCTCAACTCAGCAACGGTTGACTCGCGAGATGCCAAAGCTTCCCTCAGCTCGACAATCTCCTCATCCTGATGTGCAACCTTTGCATTGGCCACCTCGATTTCTCTTTTGATACTGGCAACATCTGATTCTGTCTGATCAACACAGTCACCTAGGCTCCCGGACCCTTGTTCCTAACCAAAGAAGACCCTCTCAATGTTCTCCAATCGATCGGTCATCTTTGACATAGGGATGACCTTTCACTATGTGCACAAGGATTCCTTGAGCTCTTATACCAACTGTCACGAGTCACCCTATAAGGTGGTTAACCATGCGGCCAATCCTTGCTAGAGTATCACGGCGACCACCTAATTTTCAAAATATGTTTCACCTAGCTAGGTTGCTCTTAGCACACCAAGCCTTTAGAGGGACGTGGTTTGAGTATGCGGCAGAAATACACACACGAGTTAAGATTAGGATCATGGCTCACACACACGGGCCACAAATATATAAGGCCCAATAACAGGGGAGAAACGCTCGTTCTCAATATATTGAAAAAGGGTTACCGGATGTTGGTAGCTCAGTACTCCACATGTATGTTGTACAAAAATTCTTATGAGTACTAGGTAAATAGACAAAACAAGGTCAAACAAAACAAGGCACGTAAGCACGGCCCTTAAGTAAAGAAATTAAGCTACACTACTAGCTAAGAAATTACAAGCAAAAAGAGAGGACTTCTGGGACAAGGAGCTTGAGGCATGTCTTATCGGGACTTGACTCAAGACTTAGTGTCCTGGCCTGGCGGGCAACTGGGTGCTGCATGCACAGGCGTTGGTTACGAATGGCTTGGGTGTTGTGCACAGCGCAGCGGGCACATGGGGGACATCACGGGCAGTGAACGGTTACGCCGTCGGTACTGGATTAACCATAGGCATGTGCGGCACAATTGAGGGGGACTGGTTAACAAGAACACGTTGAGCAGCACGGGACCGCAGCGCGGTTATGGCGTGCATATGGGCAAGGGGTTGTGTTGAGGTTGGGTGATAAGCCCAACCCCATAACACCACAGGATGCGAAGAATAACACAACCCACCATCGTTTTGCTCAAAAAACCACTTCCAGCTGATAGCATGCAAGAACTCAAACAGCCCATGCCATTCAACAGATGGAGAAATGCTTCCAACCAATGGCCCACGCCAAACAACACGGAGCACATGATTCAGAAGTTCAAAAATGAATCTTTGGCTAGTGGTCAATGCGGGGTGACACGACCCATGCCAGCACGAGGGCATGATGTGTTCCACACACGCTAGGTCACGCTAGCACGAAGCAATGAACAGTGCCAAACACAACAGGCTGCGCCAGCAAGAAGGCCTCCTAGCTGGCACGGGCCATTTCATTTTCCACTGACACCGTGCCCAATGGCACCGACCGTTCCAGCCCTAGCTGGTACAATTGTACCTGACAGCACCACTCGTGCCATTTTTGGCTGCCCGTGCCCTTTTCGATTGCCCAATCCATTTTCGCCTGCTGGGATTTTTAAGGTCCAAATTCCCTACTTCTATACAGAGGAGCCTTTAGTCTTCTAGGGTGAACTAAGTTGGCATAATGTAGATTTTTTCTATCTCTAGGTTAGTAGAAGGAAGAGGAGAGTTCTCTCTCTCTTCAGAGTACTTCTTCTCATTTCCTTCTCTTTTTATTTTTTTTTCTTCATCTTATTTTCTAAGATCTATGTCATCTAACTCAATATTTTCCATGGAAATATTTCTCAGGGAGTAGTTTATTCCCTCAGGGATAATATTTGTATTCATGATTTGGTTTATGTTTTGTGAGATTCCTTAGATCTACTAATTTCTATGTGTTTATGATATTATATTTGCTTGTTCTTAAATTGATTATGAATTGCATGAATGATACACTAAGATTGGTGCACACCATAGTCTACATTCATGTTGGTGCATCTATTGATACCCCCCGGAGGGGGAAACCTAGATGTGATATGGGTAGCGGGGTCTGGGTCCAAGTAGGTTTGTCTACGTAGGTCTTTTTTGAGTTTTACCGATGATGAAAATACACTTGTCGTAGCCGAAAAGTTTGCCTAAAGGGTTACAGTTAGAGATAGATTTGGTGGTGAACTAGGGTTTAGCGACCCTAGAGTCTTCGATAAGGTGCCTAATCCCCTTGCCTCTGTAGGCCTAGAAATAGAGCATTTATGATGTAGTGCCTAGGACATAATCATATGGGGGAGAAATAGATCCAACAATGGTTGGGCCGTTGTTGCACTCCGCTAATTACGGAGGCGGTGCTGATGGGAGATTACAAGAGCACCCTACGTGATAGGTATGGGAAGTTTTGACCATAGATCACACCACGTGTTATGAACACTAGAATATGTTTTGATGGCTTGTATGTGAGGGAATCGAGGATTGTAACATTTAGCCAATCATGTTATGCAAATATTCTCTAAGTGCTTATCTATAAAGTTTAATCTCGTGCTATCCTTCATGCTTGTAGTTGTTAATTAAAAAACCCAAAAAAACCCAGCTTTTCAATAAGCTATTCCTAACACACTGACAGATTAACGACCCGTACGTGGTTGTGTGTAGTTAACTTTTGGACATCTAGCATCTCTGTGGACAAACCCGGTAACTACCTCATAGGTAGTTTAATAGTAAGTTTGGGAGCAAAATTTAAATTTAATTTTGATCATCCCTTTGATCTTGTTAGATCAACAATGCCTCTGTTCGGTTTAGCTACATTTAATGACCCCGAGTGGTGGTCAGTCACTAGCTTTGGGCTTAGAGAGGTTCTTTCTTCTCTTTGGTGAGCTGTCATTTAGGTGGTTCGCTGGTCTCGCTACTTGCCTTTACCGTGGGCTTTATATGGTTAGATGAGGTGTACACCAATTCTACTACGCCATAATTTGTGTGATGTTGTAGCAATTATTATGGATTGGCTTTAATACATTATACTTTTATTAGTAAGGTTGTACTTGGTTTCACTACGGCAATAATGGGACATTAACAGCGCGAATGGGCGGCATTTATTGTAAACCAGTTTGGCACCGTCATTCATTATATATTTGGATACTGTAACATATTGTCACACTGAAGAAAGAAATTCGAACAACTTCATGAAATAATTCATTAAAAATTAGTCTTGAGCCATCATGTTATGTTTGGTAAAAACGTCAATTTTTTATTTATCCAATGTTGTTTGAAGTATATCGCGGTGATTCTGAGGAACCATAATGATATGACACATTGTTAGGATATCAAAATATCACCGAATATTTAGTAAATTTTGTAGCTATGTATTAGTATTGATTATGCCCTCCGTCCAATTCCAGTTCAGGGAGCGGATATGCATTACGTGCTAAAAGTAAGCATTACGATTGTCATTCTTTTACCATACCCTTGTTTATCCAATCATTTTTAGAATCCAATATATGCAAAGAAGAAAATTATGGTTCTATTGATCAAACCAGATTTCTAAATTCTTAACCTATATCAGGATTATTTTATGTAATATATCTGTGGACTTTTATTTGGAAAGTGTTGGTATCAAAATGGACATCAGATTAGAACACAAAAATTATCCGAATTGGAGCATTGTGGATGACAGTACATCTCGATCATGTTTCAAATCTCAGGTGTCAGTACATCATTCTTAAACTTATTACCATGGCAATTGGAATCTGGTTTTGCCTTTACTTAATATGGTGACTCACAATCACACTAAACTTTCTACTTGATCCATCGACTTGTACACATTTGTCTTCTTCGACCACGTACTGTAACAACACGCAATGTGAAATGTGACATTACGATCCCATTTTCAATCCCTAAATGAATGAAATTAGATAACATTTTCACAAATATTTTTGTGTATAAAAGAGCCATTTCTAGTGAGCACATAGGTACAATGTGACATGTTTTGCGTCTTTATCCTTATTATCTCCGTTAGATGAAGAGACATGCCCAAAATCCAACTCCTCTTCATCTTCACATAAAGAAATTATAAACCCTTTCTCCCGAACGTAAGTTTCTTGCTCGGCATTCAATTCCTTCACCTCGGTTTGTTGGGCTTCCATTTGGCTATTGAAGCAAGCAAACATCTTCTTTCACTTCCAAAAAAATCCTTTCTCAATTCCTACACACAAAAAAGATAGAATTCAACATTCAAAATAAAAAAACCATGATTCATGTGGATTGGTATATTACTCTTTACCTGCCCATGACGATGCCCTTGTCTCCGACGCTCTAACCCCTTTTGCACCTTTATTTGTTGCTACTGGAACCAACTTTACCTTGTGATTGTTTGTATTTGTATCTAGTTTGAGTAATTTTAGGTCAAGCCATTTCTGATCTTAGTATTCAAGGCTCAATGGGAGGTCTATGGTTACAACACCGTGCTCTTTGATCATACCCCTAAGAGAATTCCTTCTTTGCTATGGTGGCGGCTTTATTCATGTAAGACAATATTCTGAACCCCGGGATTAAAAAAACAAGTTCTCCATAATGTAATAAAAGATCGTAAGGATTCCAATGGTGGGCTCCCACACATCCCTTTCTGATGGAAGCATCACCCAAAAACCAACCGTTGCTCCACGGTCAACACCGACAAATCATATTTGCCCAGTTGCCCAGCCCTGTCACCTTGTATCCTAAAATACTTACGCCTAGACTGCATCAATATTTTAAGAACAGTCAGTCTATCAAAAGAGATCTGCAAGCACGAATCTTTTACAAACGATCAAGGGCTGCAATCACAAACCCTAGGTTTTGGTTCTGGAATCCACCAGAGATAAAATATTCTCAAAAATAATATTATGAAAGATAAAACATTTGAATAGTACAAGAGATTCTTAAATACTATAATGAATTCGGAAAAAAATAAAATATAAAAAGGAAATTCCGAAATAAAGAAAAAACCGGAAAACAATAAATTGCCATTTCGAGGCCTTAAACGACCTCAAATGGCCAAAAACTACCTTGCAGTTTTGGCACCGAACTGAAAAGTTATGCTCAAAACTGTGTCCGGCCTTTGCGGCGATCCATCTCTTCTTCAATATTCGCCGCCATTTGCCCTACATCAGGTTTGGTGAGGCTCGCAGCATCATTTACTCCGTGGATGGGAAGTCGATCTCTGTTGTTTATCGTGCAACGCTATATGGAACTGAGTTTTGTGATGTGTTTGACTTACCTAGTGTAGTTAGCTACTTGCCGATCCATGCCATCTTTTGACCTTCACATTGATGTCTTTTTTTTGCATAAGGACGATCTAAAGCCTTTATTAAGTAGTTCGAACACTGATCGATGCCTTGGCTAACCGTATTTTTAAGTATAGCTTGAAAGGTTCGATCACAGTGAATGGTGACCACCTCTTGAAAGGTTCTGGAATCCACCTCTTCCGATCACAGTGAGGTGGTCTCTCAGCTTATGTTATGCAAGATGACCACCTCTTCCCGTTGTTGACAGTCGAAGAGGCCATAATGTTTGTGGCTGAACTGAGGCTTCCCCGAGTGTCTCCATACTCTGCCCAAATGTTATTAATTATCTGTTTATCAGCCAATAAATTTTCATGAACAGTAGCTTCTGCTTTGGGATAATTCTTTCTATTTGCAAAAATTAAGTTGGCTTGATGTGCGAAATGTATGAACTAACAGAGTTAGAGCTCTGGACTTTTGAGGTTTTCATTTTTTTCGCCTGAGTGCTGTGGAATTTTGAGGGAGAACAATCAAATATTAGTGCACTTGAAGTCTAGGATTCATATTTAGTGGAACAAAGTAGCAGTGGTGTATCGTTACATCTAGTCGACAATATATTCCCCCCATCTTAGGATGGTTTAAATTAAAAAAAAAAAAAAAAGTCGACAAACTAAGATTTATGGCAGTAGCTTTCTTTTTCTTGTCCAGATGATTAGCCCCTCCTCAGTATATAAGTTTTTTATCTCAATTCTTTTTATTGATGATGGGAGCTCAGATTGCTAGTTTTTTGTTTTCAGGAAGTCTGAGATTGGTTCTGCGGTGGTTGAAGTCGTTTTAGGATGGTCACTGGAGGAAAACTCTTCCGGAATCAGATACAGTATTGTTGTTGTTTAGCATGTGGATGCTAAAATAGTTAAGAACTCAAGAACTCGCTTATGAAGCTTAAGGTTCGAAGTGCATATCGATTCAATTTTGGATCTACATTTGGTGGATTTGGTTATGAAGTAAAAGAGCAGATGCTCCGATGATTCTGGTATGTTTAAGGCCGCAATGTTGTAGCGTTGACGTGCATGAGTGTCGGTGAAGACTTGCTGAAGACAGTAGGGGCGAATGAAGTTGGGAAATCGGAGTGCTTTTGGATTACCATTGCTCGGGTTTGTTATCTAGGATGTTCTACGATAGTATGATGTTTTATAGGGTAAGATCAGGAGAAAATAGATGTTTAGACAGCAAGTTAAGTGGATAACTTCTTTTCATTAAAAAAAAAATTCTTCAACTATTACTTGTAAGTGCTTCAAATGTAAATTAAATATGATTCTTTTAATTCTTACGTGAGCTATAAAAACAACTTGGTATTTAGATATAGATCCAAGGTACTTTAATTATTGCTTGTAAGTACTTCATATGTAAATTATAGGTGATTCTTTTATTTCTTATGTGCGCTACAAAAAACAACTTGGTGCTTATAGTATATGTCAAAGGTGCTTCAATTATTGCTTGTAAGTACTTTAAATTTAAATTATAGGTGATTCCTTTAATTCTTACGTGCGCTATAAATATAACTTGGTCTTTAGAGTATAGATAAAAAGTGCTTCAATTATTGCTTGTATGTGATTCAAATGTAAATTATAGGTGATTCTTTTAATTCATACATGCGCTATAAAACAACTTGGTGCTTAGAGTATAGATCAAAAGAGCTTCAATTATTGATTGTAAGTAATTTAAATGTAACTTATAGGTGCTTCTTTTAATTTTTACGTGCACTACAAAAATAACTTAGTGTTTAAAATATAACCTAAAGGCGCTTCAATTATTACTTGTAAGTGTTTCCTATATGTTAGGTTTGAAACACTTGCAAACAAAATTGTATCCGCAGGTCAATAATTGTTTACGTGAGAAAACGTAATTGGAGTTTTTTTTTAGCTACCCACATCCGGTTACCTTTTTGCAATTTAATGAAAACGAGCATATTCTCCCCCGTTGTCGGGTCTTGTATTGCATTTGTGGCTTGTGTGTGTGAAGCCTTACTCCTCATCTAAACTTATGTGTATTTCCGCTGCATATACGTCCACGGCCCTCTAAAGGCTTGTGTGAAGAGAGCAACCCAGATGAGTGCAACGTGTGTGGAATACGGGCGGTAATCTTGACACTTTAGCATGTCTAGGCCACACGGTTAACCCCTCAGATGGTGAGCCGTGACAGTGCAAACATATTAGTAATAATCCAAACATATTAATAATACTTATATTATGAATATATTTTTACTCATTTACTAAAATTTATTATATAATTATTGATAAATTATGAATATACTTTTAATATTTTTATTTATATATTATTTATGATTGGTAGTAATCCTATTTTTTTTTTAAATATAGAAATGTAGAGTAGGACCGTGCTCAATGTTAATAAACGTGAAAAAATATTAAATACATATAAATTATATCCGTTTGGTTATAAAATAATTAATTATTATATAGCAACAAAGATCGAGACAATTTTTTTTATTTTTAATAAATAATATACTGATTTACTTAAATACTGTATCATATATAATTCTCATGTAATTCTAACAGAAATTTATTACTTATTACTTATTAAAATTATAAATTAGTATATATTTTCTATTTCATTCCTAATTATTACTTATTAATTATAAAAAATACAAATTATGATAAATAAGAAAATTTCAAATTACATCTGGTATGTTAAATTATAACTTAACATAATTTCATTTTCTCTTATCATATAATGACAATCTGGAGACAAGTGATGAAGAAAACGCTGAGTTGGTCGTCATGATGTGTGATGGGATTTGGTTCTAGAGAAACCAGAAAGTTTTTGATTCAAAACACTTGTCCCCGAAGATGATGGTCGCTAGAGTACTGGCGAACTTGAGGAGTTTCAAAGAAGCAAACCTTTGATCGGAAAGGACGTCAGAGAAATTGCACCCCCATACTCTACTCCGCTTGGCAGAAAAAAGTTGGCGGATTTTATTTGATGCTGGAAACGACGGCAGATTTCCATGCTATTGGGCTACTACAGATCAACGAAGAAGGTTTTTTTGAACGAGCAACGGTATTCAGGTCAATGGGAGCTTGCGACCCAGCTCAGGCAGAGTCGGTAGAACTCCTGGAGGCAGTTAGATGGGAAGCGGAGACGAACACAAGTGACACCTGGATTATAGGTGATGCAATGACAGTTATTTGTGGCGAAGGCGAACCATCGCTTTCATGTGCCGACACTGTCAATTAGATAAAAAACTTATTGAAGAAACATATGTTAATTTGTTGTTGTTGGATTTCTAGGGATAGAAACATTCTAACTCTTACACTAGCTAGTTTTGCGAAGTCGACCGAGTCTCATGTAATTACATATAGTCTTTATGAACGCCTCGTCGATCACTCCCAAGCTAGCCCTCGTGGGCTAGTGAAATATGTGATGGTTTAAGTTTGCAAGCTGGTGTTCCTGGAAGACTTTTACGTCCTTGATGTGGCGCACAATGGAAGTACACCCCCAATACTATTAGGGAAACCATTCCTTAAAACTTCAAGTATAAAAATTGATGTCCATTTCAGAACCTAACCCTAGAAGATGATATGGATGAGGTTGGATATGACATTATAAATTCAGTCACAATACATCTAACTCATCTTTTGTGTGCAAGGCGTAACCTTATTTGATGAACATGATTAATGTGACACTTCTTGCATGACAAATGAGAATGAATGTTTGGATGAAGTCCTTGGTAATGATGATATTGTTGATGAGTCCTCTACCTTGCATGATTCTAGTGATGACATATATGAGTCAAAATGCTTTTATATGCTCACTAATATGCAGCAGTTAGGGAAAAGCGGCTGTTGTGCGGAATGGAGAAAGAACAGAAAATATGAACGAAAATAACAAGACACGGGATTTACGTGGTTCACCAATTTTGGCTACATCCACGGGAGACGGATTCACTATAGTAGGTAGCAAGTTACAGACGCCAAGAAATTGGCCAGATTTCTACGTATCTAAGTGCAGAACAGAATTAGTGTTTACAGAGAGGAGAGAGACACTTTATATGCTGTCTCCACTAAACCAGCCCCCGCGGACCCCCAGGCCAGGGCACGCTCCGCTCCCAGCGAGACCCCCATTTAGCCGGGGGCGTCTGCCGCCCCCCGGACCCCCAGGCCAGGGTCGCAGAAGCGGCTATTACAGTATTCAAGGCATACCAACAAATCTCCACCTTGACTTGAATCCTCAAAGTAGAAAACTCCAGATGCACCATTGCAGTGCCAGATGAGTAGACTTCGCCCTCCACTCCTGTGACTGCCCATAGAGCACCTAGTCAGCTCTGATGTTCAGCAAGTCCAAACAATGTTGAAACTTGCTATGTGGAACAGGTTTGGTGAACATATCAGCGGGGTTATCAGCAGTTCCCACTTTCTTCACCCTGATTCTCCTCTCACTCCTCAGGAAATGATATCTGACATCAATATGCTTGGTCCTCTCATGATGGACCTGATCCTTGGCTAAGCAGATTGCACTCAAGCTATCACAGTACACAGTAGCCTGATCATGATGTAGACCAAGATCACTAACTAGCCCTTTCAGCCATATTCCCTCCTTTGCAGCCTCTATCAGAGCCATGTACTCTGCTTCCGTAGTAGACAATGTCACTGTCGGTTGTAAAGTTGCCTTCCAGCTAACCATAGAACCTCCCAAAGTGAATACATAACCAGTCATCGATCTCCTCGTGTCAACATCACCAGCATAATCAGAATTAGAGTAGCCTGTAACTAAGCACTCGGTATCACCTCCATAAATGAGACCCACATCAGACGTACCTCTAAGATACCTGAAAATCCTCTTCACAGCTTGCCAATGTTCCTTTCCCGGTTGCCCCATGAACTTGCTCACAACACTGACTGCCTGTGCTAAATCTGGCCTCGTGCAAACCATAGCATACATCAAACTTCCCACCGCGCTGGCATAAGGAACCCGAGACGTATACTCCTTCTCCTCGTCTGACTGAGGAGCAAACATGGTGGTGAGATGGATATTTGCAGCACTAGGAGTGTCTATAGGCTTTGCTGTAGACATTCCAAACCTAGCCAACACTTTCTGAATGTAGCCTTTCTGTGACAAGAAAAGCTTCTGCTGACTTCGATCCCTAAGAATCTCCATTCCTAGTATCTTCCGAACTGCACCCAGATCCTTCATCTCAAACACAGCACTAAGAAGTCCTTTCAACTTCTGAACCTCATGCTTACTCTTTGAGGCTATCAACATGTCATCTACATAAAGCACCAGATAAATGAATGACTCATCTCTCAACTTGCTGTAGTATACACAACAATCATATGAACTCCTTGTGTAGCCCAACTCAAGCATGTAGCTATCAAATCTCTTGTACCACTACCTCGGAGACTGCTTAAGCCCATATAAGGACTTTTTCAACTTGCAAACATATTTTTCCTTGCCAGGAACTTGGAAACCATCTGGCTGAGTCATGTATATCTCTTCCTCCAACTCTCCATGTAGAAAAGCGGTCTTCACATCAAGTTGTTCAAGCTCCAAATCCGGATGTGTCACTATAACTAGCAACACCCTGATGGAAGTGTGTCTGACCACTGGTGAGAAAATCTCATTGTAATCTACTCCCTCTCTCTGACTGAAACCTCTAGCAATAACTCTAGCCTTGTACTTGACTCCCTTTGTAGGTGATATCCCTTCCTTTTTCTTGAAAACCCATTTGCAAGTGATAACCTTTCTCCCTTGAGGCTGTTGAACCAAATCCCATGTCTGATTCTTCTGTAGGGACTCCATCTCATCTCTCATTGCTACAAACCATTTGTCAGCATCAGTACCTGAAACAGCTTCTCTGTAGGTGGATGGCTCATGAGTATCCACCTCCCCAGCAACCTGTAGTGCATAACCTACCATATCCTCAAACCCATATCTCTTGGGTGCCCCAACTCTAACCCTCCTGGGTCGGTCCCGAGCTAAACTGCGGACTATAGCTCCTGATGGTTGAGGATCTGGTGGTGGAGATTCCGGTATCTCAGATTCTGTCTGTGGCTCTTGATCCACCTCAAATTGTTCTAATCTATTTTCACCTTGAGTGACATCAAGCTCCACCTGTTTATCAACTCCACTAGTTTCTGGCACAACTATGGGCTTCACCATAGATCTAAGCAAATAATTTTCATCAAAGACAACGTCCCTGCTCAGAATAACCCTCTTCTCAGATGGAGACCATATCATGGAGCCTTTAACTCCATCTCCATAACCCACAAAGACACCCTTCTTGGCTCGGGGCTGTTACTTACCATCACTAACATGATAATAAGATGTACAACCAAAAAATTTTAACTTGGAGTAATCAACAACTTTACCTGACCACAACTCCATAGGTATTTTGCACTCTATACCCGTGTGAGGCCCGCGGTTGATTAAGTAACAAGCTGTACTCACCGCCTCTGCCCAGAATCTCCTTTCCAAACCAGCATTAGAGAGCATGCACCTCGCTCTCGCCAGTAATGTCTGATTCATCCGCTCAGCTACGTCATTCTGCTGTGGCGTATTCCTGACTGTATGATGACGGGTAATCCCTTCATCCCTACAAAACTGATCAAACTCAGATGAGCAGAATTCCAGCCCATTATCAGTTCGAAGCCTCTTGATCTTCTTCCCGGTCTGATTTTCAACCAAAGCTTTCCACTCCTTGAACTTCGAGAAAGCTTCACTCTTATGTTTCATCATGATAACCCAAGTCATCCTTGAGTAATCATCAATCAGAGAAACAAAGTAGCTGTGACCTCCCAGTGACTCAACTCGGGAAGGTCCCCAACAATCAGAATGGATGTAATCCAATGTGCCCTTTGTTCTATGAATCACTTTAGGAAACTTGCTGTAGTGATGCTTTTCAAAAACACAATGCTCACAGAAGTCCAAGCTCTTGACCTTGTGGCCACCAAGAAGATCATTCTTCGACAGAATCTGCATCCCTCTTTCACCCATGTGACCAAGCCTCATATGCCATAACTTAGTCATATCATCCTGGTGAACCTCCGAAGATGCAACATTAACAGAATCCATAACCGTGGAACCTTGTAGAAAATACAAAGTACCATGCAGAACACCTTTCAGAGCCAGCCTAGAACCTTTGCAGACACACAGAACTCCATCACTCCCTGAGTAGACGAAACCCTTTCTATCCAACGTAGGAAGAGAAATCAGATTCTTTGTCATCGATGGAACATGCCTGACATCGTTCAAAGTACAGAAACTACCATCATGCATCCTAATCTTGATTGAACCAATCCCAACTACCTTGCACGCAACACCATTTGCCGTAGTAATGATGCCCTCAGCTTGCTCATAAGTTGAGAAATAATCTCTCCTTGGGCATATATGGTAAGATGGCCCAGAATCAAGAAACCACGCATTAGGATGATTATTTTGCCCAGTAGCAGCTAGAGCAAAATCATCTTCAGAACTGAAATCCCCTTCAGCCACAGCAGCAGTACCAGATGTACTCCCAGATTTACTAGCCTTCTTCGGACACTCCTTTTTCCAATGCCCCTTCTCCTTACAGTAGTTACAAACATCATTGGCCTTGGAACCCTTTGAAGATGACTTCTTGCCCTTCTTCTTACTGCCGGTTCCCTTGCCCTTTGTGTTCCGCCACTAGCAAACAAGCTAGAGGCCTGACTTTCTATACCTGTACTGTTTACCTTATGTCGCAACTCTCTACTATGGAGAGAGGATCTAACTTCCTCCAGAGACACGAAATCTTTACCAACAATAAATGACTGAACAAAATTCTCATACAAAAGTGGTAAAGACACTAGCAAAATTAAAGCAGCATCTTCATCTTCAATTTTCACATCTATATTTCGCAATTCTAATAACAAAGTATTGAATTGCTCTAGATGGTCTCTGAGTTGCGTACCTTCCTGCATTCGGAGACCGAATAGGCGTTGTTTCAGAAGCAGCTTGTTGGTTAGAGATTACGTCATATACAAACTCTCCAACTTCAGCCACAGTTCTGCAGCAGTCTCCTGATCTGAGACCTCAGTGATGATTTCGTCCGCGAGACACAGCATAATCGTCGAGTGTGCCTTTTCTTCCAGACCCACCACATCGCCAGAACTGCTCGTGAAATCCTCCGTCAGCGGAGCCCACAAACTTTGTTATTTTAGCAAAGCTCGCATCTTGATCTGCCATAAACTGAAACTGTTTCTCCCAGTAAACTTGTCGATCTTCACGTTCAACCCAGACATCTTTCTCCTCGATCAGCCCCGATCTGATGAGCCCAGAATCCGATACACCCACTACGGATCTCACCGGAAAAAGAAACCACTCTGATACCAGTTTGTTGTGCGGAATGGAGAAAGAACAGAAAATATGAACGAAAATAACAAGACACAGGATTTACGTGGTTCACCAATTTTGGCTACATCCACGGGAGATGGATTCACTATAGTAGGTACCAAGTTACAGATGCCAAGAAATTGGCCAGATTTCTACCTATCTAAGTGCAGAACAGAATTAGTGTTTACAGAGAGGAGAGAGACACTTTATATGCTGTCTCCACTAAACCCTAACAAGCTGGGCCAAAAATGCAATTCGGCCCAAATCAACAGCAGTCCAATAAAGAGACAAGCTATACCGTCGGACCGGGGGCGTCTCCGCCCCCCGGACCCCTGCCGCCCCCCGAACCCCCAGGCCAGGGTCGCAGAAGCGGCTATTACAGTATTCAAGGCATACCAACAGTGGCAAAAGCATAAAATCTCCTTATCCTCCTCCTAAACCCAAGGTGATATCTACGGACTCAACATTAGCAAGGTTTGGGAATTCAGCTTCTAGGGCGAACAAGGCGTCTAAAGGTAAGAATGACACGTTGTGGAGGCCTCTCCACAACGATGTCATCATGGGTGGAGTTGCCAATGGCGAATCCAGAGATCCAATGGTAGGTTGTTTCAACTAAGATAGATGAATAATAAATAATCCGTGATGACGACAATAAATATACGGTGTTTTCCTGTGCTTTGCTTTCGTGATTTTTAGTAGAGAGATAGATTTTGTATGTTTTTGTGTGTGATGAGGATTTTGAGGTGAAACTCTTGTTGATTTATAAATTTGAGTTCGAGACTTATGATCTTTTTTGGATGGAAATAGAACTTGATGGGTGACTAAGTTTTTTTTAAAAGAGGGAAAGACTAAGGAAAAAGAGGTCAAAATTTTGGCAACATCGTGCCAGGGATCGGCACAAACCGTTCCATGAGTTACGATCCGTGCCAGTCACCCTTGGCATGAGGGGGTCCGTGCTTCTACTCTCCACACGAGGGTACCCGTGTCAGCACCTCACTTGAGCTGTCAAATTGTGCCAAGAATTCCAATTTTTTAAAAATATGAATTTTAAGCTAAAAAATTGCATTTTTAGTTCATAAATTTTGAATTCCCTTATTCCTTAGGATATTTGGTGTAAATAGTACTTCAAATATTCCTTGTGATTAAAATGATTGGTACTATTGCCCCCTAGATTTTGCAATTTCAAAATTCCATCCTTATCTTAATTAACCTCCCCTCCTTATCACTCCTTTGCTGAAATTTTGGATTCTTGGTACATTGTTCCACCTAGTTGAGTCATTTAACACATTCAATCTTTTCAAGAAACACACACTCACACATACTTTTGGTGAACTCAAAAAATTAGAGCTTTTCCCTAAAAAATTAGCATGTTTGCTTCTTCTTGTGTGAATCTTTCAAATCTTAGCTCCAAGTTTTGGGTAATCCGTTGAAATTCATGTTTACTTGTTTTGTCTAGCATTGTGGTGATGTTATGTGAAGAATGAATATTGAAAGTGAGCATGTTTTTGAGAAATTGTTTGAGTTATGTGAATGATCTTGTGTTGAAATAAGAGTGGGTGTATTGATGTGCAATTGTGCTAGATGATATGTTCTTCATGTGTGGTGATTTAGGTGGGATGATTCTTGATTGCATAATCTTGTGGATGGGTTGATATAAATTTTCATGATGTTTGTTTTTTAAGGAGAATGGTTCTTGATTAAATAGCCTTTATGTTAAGAATATCATTGTTTGAAATGACTAGGCTATTTAGGAAGAATGTTCTCTTTGAATGATATTGTGGCCATGCCCTTGTGTATTATTGCATTACCACTTTATCATTTATTGTGTTAGGATGCCATCGAAAAAGAGTGTGTCGGCTAAAGTTACGAGAAAAGAGCTGAGTGAATTCTTTTTCTCGCGGCCCTACATTCGTGACAGATGAGTTCATAGGAAAAGAGCCAAGTGAATTCTTTTCCTTGAAATCCCGCATTCATGACAGGTTTCACATGCAAGGTCCTTCAGAGGCTCTAGGCCTACTCAAACCTGTTACCTACTTGCTAGGTTGGGTAGGCCTAGAAGGTTTTCTAGAGAAGCATTTGAATTGGAATCTATGGAAACTCTTTGGCAACTTATGGATGCAGAGAGACATAGAGCTATTAAATTCCACTTGGACGACAAGGAATACACGATGACACATTAAGAGATGGCTAACACTTTTGTATAGAGATATGAAAAGGATGTTCTGAGGATACACTGATAGGGTTTACCTTTCTCGCTTGGCAACTTTTGGAAGCTCCTGAAAAGCACAAATAGGAAGAACTTTTGCAAAATCATCGCTATATTTCATTCGGCGCTGTGATATGTTTAGCACTTGCTATCGATGGGAGTATTTTGCCATGGTGAACTAACGCAGTGTCCGGTTTTGGATGTACATTACCTTTGGGCGATGACTCCTTGGAGTAACTTTTTATCGAACCTAGTGGGAGCCTTTGTACAAAAATTCATAGCAATGGGGGAGAAACAAAGTTGGAAAGATTTCAATGGGAGGCATAGTAGGGCTCTTGGCTCAATATTTGGGTCATCCAATCCCTCCTCAATTTGCATTGGCTAGTTTTAGATGTTCAAGGATGAAGTACACTATTGAGAAGCTAGCTCGAGCTTCTATGATAGCACCTACAATCTCGGATGACCAACATGTGTGGTTTTATGGTGGTGCAACCACTTGGAATTTCATGATCCTTCCTCAGCTGGAGCGCATCGCAATTGTTCATGACACACGATTGGATGATTTGTTCCTAGAGCCCAACCCACAGTTCGAGAAGTGTTCTATGGGGTTCTATCTAACCTTGAGATAGAGATCGAGGAGGTGAATGGTTAGACTTCTTCTAGATCGCAGCCTAGTCTCACTAAACTACCAACGGGCATCCTTGACCAATTGTGCACTATTAGGGAGCAACTTGCTAGCTCTGCCTAAGTTGTGCAAGAGGTCGGTCTTGCGGTAGGAAGTATCAAGTCACAATTGGAGAAGTTTGACACTAGGTTGGATTCTGATGTGCTTCATTTTGTGTGCGTTAACCATTGCATTAGGCATAGTTTTTAGTTTGTTTTGTTTAGGGGATTGCTAGTATGAGTTGAGTTTACGTGACAAGGGGTTAACACGACCATGTTTGGTTTTCTTGTCTAAATCCTACATTTTGTACTTTTAATAAGTACTAATGGATATATTGTATCCATGGGTTCCTAGATCTTCAATGTGATCATCTTTAGTAGGTCGCATATGGGTACTTTTTGGTTACATTCTAAGTGAAGACCGTTCATAAGGGCGGTAGAAAATATTAAAGGTTGTTTGCAAAGATGGTTGATACGATCAAAGGCCATTAACCTTTAGAATGGTAGTAGACGAAGGCCACAAACATCAATGTGTGTTAAAAGGAGATTGGAGTCAAAGATAGGCGGCATCGGAGATCAAAGCGGCCAATGAAGAAACAAGGAATCTTGGTCCAATGAGTTACACCAAATTCAAAGAATTATCCAAGAATAATTAGCCATCAAGGCTGATTTCATTGGATTCTTCTTCTCAAGCGCTATAAAATCAACAACTAAAACTCTCAAATTAGTCTAACAGTTCACCCATAGCGAAGGAAACAAGTTCAGCCGACCAATGTACCACGGGTCGGCGCGGGCCATTCATGGTTGGCACCAACGACCCTCGCCAGTGGAGTTAGCCCATGCCGACAATGTTCTACACTATGCTCAACATGATTCTATGGTGTGGACCACACCAAATCTCACGGCCACGCGCACGAGTTCAGAACTTCACTCAAATCCTGATAAGTATGGGCGTAGACCGTCCCATTTACGACGTCCCGTACCGTTCCAAGTCCAAAATTTGAGACCGGCCTGTAGGGTCTGGAGAATGAAACGGAATGTGCCAAGTTTCTGAGAAAATCAAATCACCAGACCACGGCCCACACCAAGGGTTACGTCCTGCACGATCAGACCAAGACATGTCTTCCAGACGAAGGAGTTGGTGCGGACCGCGCCGGATCCAACATGTAGTAGCAGTGTGGATCTATGCCCAGTTCCAAATGAAGCACCCCATGCCAAGGCAATGGCACGGTCTGCGCCAAATCCCGCATCCCATGACAAGTACAGGACGCAGACCACACCGGGCAGCCACTGAACTAGGGTTTAGAGGTTTTGGCCTATTTTGGGCCTATTTTTAGGCCCTATCCCCTTTTACTATAAATATAGCCTTAGCCTACTAGGTTAAATAAGTAGAATAGAGAGTAGATATTTTTATTTCCTTCTTAGGCTATTCGGAGAGCAACTTTAAAGAGAAACACTCTCTCATTTTCTTTTCTTTCCTTCTATTTTTGTTTTGATCCTATGATGGGGAATCCAAATTCATGTTTTAATTTCATATCTATGGAGTATTTTCCATAGCTTGGTGATAAGTTGTAGCCAAGTTTGATTAATTCTTATGTGAGATTTATTAGATTCATCCAAGTATTTGTGCTTATGATATTATTGTGACTGTTCTTGAATGTTTGAATTGCATGAATGGTACACCACATTTATCACACACTTTGGGCTATATTCATGTATAGTGAAAATATTGATGCCCCCTTGGGAAGGGAAACCTGGATGTTAGAATGGGTAAGGAAGTACGTTGTGTCTGCGTGACTGCGGGCACAGGAGACCCAAGTATTGTTCTGAATTATTTGCTATCACACTAGTCTTAGCTGATTACATAAAGTAGTCTGAGAGGTTACGGGTATACATAATGCATAGTAGCAAGTTAGGGTTCTAAGAGGCCCTAGTGTCATAGATAAGGTGCCAACGATCCCTTGACTTAATTGATTGGCGATTGAGAAGTAGTGCATTCTTGGTGGAAGTCAGGACGTGATCACACGAGAGAGACACAAACCTACAACACTGGTCAGTCCTTGTTCTACTCCCCTAAGTATGATGGCGGTGTTGATGGAGGGTTGCGATCGCACCCGATGTGACAGGTACGGGGAAGTGTATGACATCAGCCACACCACGTGTTGTAAACATTCTACTATGTTGTTTGAAAAATATTACATGTGAATGAATAGTGGATCAAAGCATTGAATCATTCATGTCTCACAGTGGTTCCCCAAGTGCTTAGCTATATACATTACTTATGTCTTTTTATTTTTATGCTTTGTAGTTGTTAATTTGAAAAACCAACCCCCCCCCCTTTTGTTTGTATTTACTAGCTATTCCTTTCACTCTTATGGATTGACAACCCGTGCGAGGTTGTGTTTTCGTTGAATCTTAGCCCCTAGCATCTCTGTGGACAAACATACGGCTTACCGTTAACTACCTTATCGATAGCGTAGCAGTGAGAACATGTGCAGAACTATAAATATTAAATTTGAACCCATTTGACCTTGGTGACTCCACTTGAGTTAATTAGCTACAATTAATGACCTCGGGTGGAACCGGGTCAAATTTTAGCACCAATGCCGAGGATGCTGTTTATTCTAAGTGTCGATTAGCATAACTTGTTAGTAGAATAGTTAGTAATTGTTTTATTTTTTATTTGTGTTAATATGGGGAAACACCACTTAGCAGATGAAAATTTGTAGGGTGTGTCTTTTTTATCACCCTACAGAGTGTTGCCCATGGTTGAGCGACTACGAGAGGGATATGGAACTGGCAATTCAGCAGGTCAACGGGATCAAGAGTGGTGCTTGTACCACTACTCACATGAATTGATCTCAACCCTCAAGTCTACATGTGGAGAGATACTCAAACCTTTGACTAATTTTGCAAAAACTAGTGAAACTGTGGAAAATCAAGTATTTTCTTGCATTGAGAATTGTGAGGGCTCAAATATCTTCTAGTGTTGACAGGATGGGTGAAAAGGTAAATGAGCTAGTGAACACAAAGAACCATTTGATAGGAAGGCGTAAGATCGCGGATGAGGAATCACCTCCACCAATATGTTTGAAAGAATTGTGGAAAGAGGAATCACATTTGACATTTGATCACAATGAGGTTGGTCATATCTCTTTTAATGCTATCGACTTGATGCATGAGTGTAAATCACTATTAAAGAAAATGGGTGATCCTGAGCATGAGTTTGAGCATAGATCGATAGATCAAATTGTGAATCAACATTCCCCTCAGACTGATTTATATGACCATATTACAAAGAAATTTTTGATGTGGACAATGGGTTAGCTTTAGAGGATAATTCCTTGAGTGATGCATGCTATAATACCTTAGAAGCTAACCTAGTGGGGAGTGTGGGGGTGGTTGACCCTCCTGGAAAGGATTATGTGGAACCCTTACCCAAGAAATTAGATGACTAGTTCTACCAGAGACCAAACCTTCAATAGAGGAACCATGAGAAATCGAGCTTAAGCCTTTACCTGAACACTTGAAATATACTTTCTAGGTGAAAATGAAACCCTATTATCTCAAATAGGTTAACTATTGACCAAGAGGGTAGGTTCCTCGAAGTCCCTAAAAAATTCAAGGAAGCATTAGGATGGACTTTGCATGCACCCTATACTATTAGAGAAAGGTACAAGACCCGTAAGCCAATCTCAAAAGCGATTAAACCCACCTATGATGAAAATAGTAAAAGGTGAAGTCATTAAACTTCATGAGGCTGGGGTGATATATCCTATCTATGATAGTACTTGGGTGAGTCCCACCCAAGTGGTGCCAAAGAAAAGTGGGGTCACCATAATGAAGAATAAGGAAAAGGACTTGGTACCCACCCACATTCAGAATGGGTGGCGAGTGTGCATTGATTACAACCTCTTAAATGCGGTGACTTGTAAGGACCATTTTCCCTTGCCCTTCATTGACAAAATGCTTGAGAGGTTGCCCGACCATGCATATTATTGTTTCCTCGATGGCTATTTGGGATACTTCCAAATAGCCATCGATCATGGGGACCAAGAGAATACCAGCATCACTTGCCCTTTTGGTACCTTCACTTATAAGAAAATGCCTTTTGGTCTCTACAATGCTCCAGGAACTTTTCAGAGGTGGATGGTCAGCATATTCTCAGAGTTTATTGAGAAATTTGTTGAAGTCTTCATGGATGATTTCACCATTCATAGAGACTCCTTTGATTCATGCCTACATCATTTGGCGTGAGTGCTAGAGCAACAATGTATGGACACGAACCCCGTGCTAAATTATAATAAATTCTATTTCATGGTGGAAAAGGGTATAGTACTAGGACATGTTCTGTCAACTCAAGGGTTAGAAGTCGACAAAACCAAAGTGGACATAATTAAATCCCTAACTTACCCCACTAATGTTAAGGATGTTAGATCATTCTTAAGTCACGCTGGTTTTCACCATCGTTTCATGAAGGGTTTATCCAAAATATCCTCACCTCTGTGCAAACTGCTGCAGAAAGATGTCAATTTTATTGTCACTGAAGAGTGCAAAAAGGCTTTCGATACTTTGAAAAACATACTAGTGACTACCCCAATCATCCAACATCCAGAATGGTCTCTTCCCTTCGAGATCATGTGTGATACAAGTGATCATACTAGAGACACTGTATATACTATGTGTTAGTAACTCTCATCCAGGCCAAAGGATAGGTAGAGCACCACACATTATATACTATGTGTTAGTAACTCTCAATGATGTTGAATGCAACTACTCTACCATTGAGAAAGAGTTACTAGATGTAGTCTTTGACCTAGAAAAGTTTCGTCAATACTTCTTAGAAACCAAGGTTATATTGTACACTAACCATGCTGTCTTTCATCATCTTATGACAAAGAAGGAAGCTAAGTCGAGGCTCATTAGGTGGATACTTCTCTTAAGTGAGTTTGACCTAGTGGTAAGGGATAAGAAAGGTATTGAAAATGTAGTAACAGACCACCTGAGTAGACCACCTCAAGAGCCCAAAGTCGGCCAAGAAAAAAGAAAAGTTAGAACCTATTCGGGAATAATTTCCAGCCAGCCTTGGTACTCTAATATAGCTAATTACTTCACAACTAGAGAGTTTCCTCCATCTTTGACAAATCCAGAAGGGATAGATTTGTGAATGAGGTAAAATATTATACTTGGGATGATCCATACTTGTACAAGCATTGTTATGATCAGGAAATTAGAAGATACGTATTCGATGATGAGGTAAGCCGTGTCCTTAAGATGTGCCATTCATCCCAAGTCGAGGGTCATTTTGGATACAAAATAACCGTAAGGAATGTAATAGATTGCGGTCTTTATTGGCCCAACATAATATCAGATGCTAAAAATTTTGTCTTATGATGAGACCAATGCCAAAGGATAGGGACATCTCATCCAAAAATGAGATGCCCCAAGCCTTTTTGATACCAGTTGAGATTTTTGATATGTGGGGCATGGATTTCATGGGTCAATTTCAAAAATCCAATGGAAAGTACTACATCTTAGTACTACTAGACTATGTGTCCAAATGGGTAGAAGTCATAGTCACACAAAAAAACAATACGGCAAAAATGGTGAGTTTCCTCAAGTCTAATATTTTTTCACGTTTCGGTGCACCCCAAATCCTAGTCAATGATAGAGGAACCCATATCTGCAACAGGGTCATGGAAACAATGCTTCAAAAATATGGAGTAACCAATAAGACTTCCACTGCTTACCACCCACAAACCAATGGCCAATCAGAAATATCCAGCTGAGAAATTAAAGATATCCTAAAAAAGACAGTGAACACCTCTGGAAAAGATTGGAGTACTCGGTTGGATGATGCTCTTCGGGCCTATCGCACTTCATATAAAACTCTAATTGGCATGTCACATTTCCGCATCCTCTATGGAAAAATATGTCACCTCCCGGTTGAGCTTGAATGCAAGACACATTGGGTTGTTAAATGCCTTAACTTCAACTTGAATAAGCCAGGAAGCATAGGAAGTCACAATGATTAGAGCTTAAAGAGCTTAGGCAAAACTTCTATGATACCGCTTTAATCTTTAAGGAGAGAAAAAAAGGCTTACTTAAGAGGAGTATCGTAAAATAGGATTTCTTTGTAGAACAAAGAGTTCTCCTTTACCAATCTAGGCTATTTCTCTTTCCCAATAAGTTAAGATCAAAGTGGGAAGGGTCGTATGAGGTAAAAAAGGCGTATGATCATGCTGTAATAGAGGTTAAGAATGAAAAAGATGACACAAAGTTAGTGGTTAATGGGCAAAGAATGAAACCTTACTTTGATTGGGGAACTCTGGGAGTTGACAAGGGGGGGTTATCCCCTCCTTGGTGAACAAAATTTGTGTCAATCTTAATTTTGAGGAAAAAAGTCGTGAGGAAGACAATAAATTTCCGCTATTTCTTTTTGCTTTCTTGTTTTGAGTAGTGATTAGGTAGATTTTGCATGTTCTTATTTGCAATAAGGATTTTTGAGATAAAATTCTTGTTGGTTTACAAATTTGAGCTCGAGACTTCTAATTGTGTTTAGACAGAATCAGATTTGATTGGTGACATAATTTTTTGAAAAAGAGGAAAAACTAAGGATTAGGTCAAAAAAATTGGCAATCTCGTGCCCAAACCGAAACAGTCCATGCCAAGAGCTTAGGTCTGTGCCATGAGAGTTGGCACGAGGGGATACTTTGTGCCAAGGAGTTTGGCACGAGGGGTTGATTCTTGCCAGGAAGTTTGGCACGAGGTCGTGTTTCGTGCCAGAGATTTGGCACGAGGCCATGGGTTGTGCCAAGGACATTTTGCACTAAAAAACCAATTTTCCATTGCCAAATTGAACCAAAAATGCAAATTTTAAAAAATTCTGAATTTCTAACTCAAAAATGCATTTTTGGTTCAATAATTTTGAAATTCCTTTATTCCTTAGTATTTTTTATGCAAATAGTGCTTCCTATATTCCTAGAATTAATTAATTTGTACTATTGTCCCCTAATATGCAATTTTAAAATTCCACTCTTATCCTAATTGTACCTCTCTCTCTCTCTCTTATAACCTATGCTGAATTTCTAAATCCATGGTAAAAGTTTCCAGCTAATTTCATCATTTGACATATTCTTCCTTCTCAAGAAACACTCACTTAGTCACACTCTTGGTGAAACTTGAAAATATGTAGCTTTTTTTCCAAAAATTAGCAATTTTTTCATCTTCTTGTGTGGATCTTGCAATTCTTAGCTTCAAATTCCGGGTAATCCATTGAACTCCTTGTTTATGTGCTTGATTGAAATTATAGTGGTGTTATGAAAAACATGATCTTCTAATGAGTATGTGTGTTGTTGGGATATATGTTTGGGCTTATATGTATGGTCATGTGTTGAAGAAAGTTGGGTGGTTTGATGTTCTATTGTGTTTGAAGGATATGTTCTTCATGTGTTAGGTGATTTGAGAGGAGGTGAATCTTGATTGCTTAATCTTATCAATGAGGTGGTAACACTTACATAGGATTGTTGTTCAACCTAGAATTTTCAAAATTCCATCTTTCCCCTAATCTGAATTTAGAACTTTGAGTCTGAGACTCGTGGTTTTGTTTGGAATAGAATTACGCTTGGGTTTCATGTTCTTGGATGCAGGGTTTTCAACATTTCCAGTGGCATGGTAGGTCTACTAGCACAATACTTGGGGCATCCGGTCTCACAGAGAGCATTGGCTAACTTGGGACGATAAGTTACAAGGTATAACATCGAGAAATTAGCCAAGGCATGCATGGTGGGACCTATGGCATTGGAGGGTAGATATGTATGGCTTTATGGTGGAGCGAGCACTTGCATTTTCATGGTACTTTCACAGCCAGAGCGCACCGCTATCAATCATGACACATGTTTGGATGACCTATTTATTGAACTAGACCAATGATTTGAGAGAGTTCTATAGTGTCTTAGCCATCCCAGAGATAGACATTGAGGAGGCCGAAGGTGAGACATCTTTGAGAGAACATCATGGCTACTCCCGCCTATCCACAGACATCATTAACAGACTGCAAAATCTAGGGAATATGCTTTCGAGCTCTACCCTAGTGTTGCAAGAGGTGGTCCAAGCGATTGGGAGAGGGAAGATGCAAGTGGCGGAGCTTAGTTTGAGAATGGATTGCATCAAGGCCGCCCTTCAAGCAACATGATACATTGAGAGGAGTAACACTAGTCACAAGGAGGAGGATGACCCTTTGGGGCAGCAAGAGTAAGTTTCATTATTTCTCCCAACCTCACTTATGTTTTGACATGATTTTCCTCTTATTAGGGAGTATGCATCGGTTAGTGTGGGGAAAGGAGTAGTGAGAACTTAGGGATTTTTATTCTTGAATTTCCTCAGTGCATTTTTATGCTTTTGTAGGTAGTTTTTCTAGTTTGATTGGTGATTTTGTTGAGGGATGATTTTGGATGGATATTTGGTGGCATTACATGCTATGCTAGGGTTTAGAGTTTGCATGGGGTCTGTTGTTTTAGACTATTGGTGATGTTTTTTTTTATTGATCTTATCTTTTGTAGTATGAAGCCCGCTTTTGGGGCTATTTTGTGCTACATCAAAAATATTTGAAAATTTTGAAAAATGCTAAAACCCGGACAAGTTGAAAACCCAAAAGGGCAAATTGGGTAGTATTGAGAAAAGCCCGAAAAGATCGAAAGGCCTAGGTAAAAATGAGAGGCTAGGTCCGGCTAGGCTTACGAGCCTAGGTAAAAATGAGAGGCTGTGTGGAAAAATGTGAGAAATGAGTACCCTTTGTGTGTTAAACCTAGGATGAAAACCCAAAAGGGCTCCTAGGCAAAATAGGAGATATTAAGAGGGAAAAAAATTAGGTTGACGATACACTTGACTCATTGGTTGTAACTAGGTTGAGAATCACAAATTATCCCTATGGTACAACTAAGTCGACAGCTTTTGGATTTCCTTGGTGGATTTTTTTTGGAGATGACACTTGGATTGCTTTTGGGGACCATTGTGGGAAAAGTAAGCTAGCTTCACACTTATCGTTTTGGCTTACCTTTTTCCACATTTTACTTTTGGATGGTTAGATTGCTTATGCTCTTCGAGGATTTTGAGAGTTGTGAGATTCTTACTCTTTTGGGGGGAAACAGGATAATATAGGAATAAGTTGGATACCTCGGTTAACTTATGATTGCACGCTACATTTCGCTCAATTCTTTTTCTTGTCTTCATTTACTTGAGGATGAGTAAATGGTTAAGTGTGGGGAGTCTGATGTGCTTCATTTTGCATGTGTTAACCGTTGCATTTGGCATAGTTTTTAGCTTATTTTTTTTGGTGGATTTCTAGTATTAGTTGAGTTTACGTGACAAGAGATTTAGATGGTCATGTTTGGTTTTCTTGTCTAAATCCCTCGTTTTGTAGACTTAATTAGTACTAATGAACATCTTGTATCCATGAGCTCCTAGATCATCCATGTGATCATCTTTAGTAGGTCGTCTGTGGGTAATTTTTTGTTACATTCTATGTGAATGCCATTCGTAAGGGCGATAGAAGATATTGAAGGCCGTTCGAAAGGACGGTAGAAGAGATCACTACTACAAAATATACCTAATGTAACAATTCAAATGTAACACTTACGAAAAATATAACAATCAATAAAAATTAATAACACTTCAAAATAAATGTTTCATAATTAGTCTATTGTAACACTTTTCTAAATTTAAGATGCAACACATTTTAAAAGTGTTACAAATTTAGAGAATATTGTAACCCTTAAAAATGTTGCAATTTTTATTTGAAAAAAGGGATGCTTTAACATGTTATAAGCATTAGCAACCCTACGTTTCTATATGTATAATGTATGATATATTATATCATTTACAGATTAGTACATTTTTGTTGTCAACAAATATTAATATATACACAAACAATCCGCACAAAGTTTTGTTTTACACTAACTAGTTATTAGATGAGATCATTTTATAAATGATGTAATTAATTAGATAATTTGATATTTATTTTTATTTATTACAACAATGTTCCTATAACTTTGAAAATGTATCCTAATGTATAAATAATTATTATTTGATCCTAAAATATTTTGGAACGAGATATTTCATGAGTGGTCTAACTGTTAGTCTATAAAACATAAGACTTTCTTGACAATTAAAACTATTCTCAACGTTTGTAAAATATTATACTCCCTCCATTTCAGGTTAAACTTCACACTTTACTTTATGTTACTATTCAATGTCTAACTTTGACCACATATTTAAATAAATACATAAATAATAATATTATCATATGTTATATGGTTGGATTCGTCGTAACAAATAGTTTCTGAAAAGTAACTTTTTGTTTACCATTATTATACGTAGTTAAACATATTAACGGTTCGACAAGTTTCTTGATGAGCGTGAAAAAGATTTTGTGCAATTTAACTTAGGACAGATGGAGTATTAATTTTCCTTATACTCCTTCTGTCCCAGGTTAAATTGCACAGAATCTTTTTCACGCTCATCAAGAAACTTGTCTAAGCATTGATATGTTTAACTACGTATAATAATGGTAAAAAAAAGTTATTTTTCAAAAATCAACTATGTATAATAACGGTAAACGAAAAGTTACTTTTCGGAAACTACTTGTTACAACGAATCCAACCATATAATATAAGATAATATTATTGTTTATATATTTTTTTAATATGTAGTTAAAGTTGAACAGTGAATAGTGATAGTAAGTGAAGTGTGGAGTTTAACCTGAGAGAGAGTAAATAAATGTGATTTAGATAACAAGAAGTGCAATATTTTACTGAAAATTTGACTAAACACACGGGAGCGCACCTTCATCCACACATAGTCCAACGACTCCAAACACATCCATGGGTATACCCCAGTGGTTGGGACATGAGTGGAAACGCCAATAAACCCAGGTTCGATCCTCGGCAGCGGCAGTGTGGGGAGTTCTTGCTTTGCAAGGCTCCCTTGTGCGCACCGAGGCAATGCCAAGCCCATGGGTCCTGGTGCTGGGCTACCGTGATTTACCTCTCATACGATGGCCTGGGTGTGGGCTGGTATGGGCCGCTGAGGGCGAACGGTGATCGCCTTTTCCAACGACTCCAAACACCTCTTCTGAAGCAAGCAATCTGATCAACTGATATCACAAACAAAAATTGGGCTTTGAACGGTTTTTCTACAGATACTTCATCTAATTAGCATGCGAATCCGAACATCATCTGCTGACCAACCGTTCTCTGAGACCGTATCGCCGCCTAATCAGGTTGCCGGCATTTTTTTGATATGGAGAGCTCTCTTGGGTTTTGGATTTTGCAGAACGGAATGGAGACGGAGAAGCTACAGTGGCCGCGGCTTCCGAACACCAACGAGGATGGCGATGACAATGAGTACGTCTAAACGTACCAGAAGACAGACGGCAACGCGGTGGAGAGTCTCGACTATGAGGCCATAGAGAGCTACGCTTACAGAGAAGATCAGGTTTGTAGAGTGACTTGCTCTTGGTGACTCATGATCTCCATTTCGTCAGTACAGAACCAGGACCCCACATACAGGGTAGTGCTTTAAGAGCAATGATTGTTGGTGACAAAGAATCTAGCTAATCTTCTTCTGCCTGGCACTGCAAGGTATTTTCTATTTCCGTCATAAACTTGCATACTCCCTCTTGTCCTCTAATTATGTCCCTCTTTTTTTATTGAGATAATTTTTTTTATTTTGGCCCCTTCTTCTTTTGGTAAATTCTAGGTTATTTTCATTCACACATCTTACTTTTTATACTCCCAATTCAATCTCCATTCTCTTTTCAAAAAAATTTGTGTCATTTTCATGATGGCATATATAGTGGACCAGAGGGAGTACCTCTTCAACAATCCCGTCATGGTTTGATATATCACCAGTTTCTAGTTTTACCTAGTTATCGAGATAGTCTTTCATTTATCCAATGGACAGAATGAAGATTATTGATGTTTGAGTGATAATTTCTTTATTATGTCTCAATTCTCCGATTCAATATCAATGCTCTGCTGGTTCTATACATCTAGTTTTCATAGAGTGTCTAATTTTCTTAGCTTTTTAGTAACTTTGTTAACTTAGTGGAAATACACTATCATAAAATGCAGGTTGGCAAGGATCTCATTAAGGATGTTGCCATTAGACTTATTGATCCTTAGGTATGTATGACTTAAGGATGTTGGCAAGGATCTCATTAAGGATTTGAATCTTCTGACTTGTATGTATGTATGTCTTGTATTTGGGTTTATTGAGCTTATTAAGTTTACTATGGTTTATTAATACTAGAGAGGATGAAATTGAGCACATCCAAAAGGTATGAACCACTTTCTCATGTGTACAACTAGTTTGTATCTCTTAGTAATGCCAGCAGTGTTATTTGAATTTTGTCTCCCTCCAGGAAATTGTAGTTTTGTCACAATGTCTATCTCCAGATATTACAGAATACTATGGTTCCTATTTGCAACAAACTAAAATTTGGATACTAATGGAATACATGGTTGGTCTACGCTAAGAACAAGAAGGTGATGATGACGAATTTGAGATGGATGATGCTGAGCTGACTCCAGTAGAACGAGAAGCCTCAACATCACAGTTTTTTTGCAAAATCAGGTACTACTGAGTGCCTTTCCACTTGAATTTAATCGAGTGGTGCAGGTAAGAGTATCTTGCTAGCATTTATTTAAAGTCGGAGTTTCTTCTATTGTGCATGCTCAGCTTTGTGCCAGTGTCCTTCTTGATGGTAACTAGTCTGCTTGCTATCTGCTTCATGCAAAGATTAGTGTGTTGTCTCGTTGGTCAGTGAAAGTGTGTAATTTACCATGTTTGGTGTGTCTATCATAGATGAATAAATAGAGTACATGAAGCTAAGTACATCAAACCTAGACTACTCTATATATGTACAGTATCAATCCTAAATAAACCAAATCAATCAGAATATTACATGATCTACTCTATCCCCTATTACATGATCTACTCTATCCCCCCCTCGGCGTCAAACAAAGCATAAGACTACAGGATACGTAAAGCTTGGAACGAAACAAATAAAAAAGATTGCGTGACAGACCCTTAATGAAAATATCTGCAACCTGCAGAGAGGGTGGAACATGACTAACACGAAGCCTACCAAAGTAAACAAGCTCACAAATGAAGTGGTAGTCGATGTCTAAGTGCTTGGCCCGTTTATGTGCAACCGGATTTTGAGCAAGGAAAATGGCACTGCTATTGTCGCAAAGTAAGAGAGGCGACAATGAAAGGGAAACCCGAAGCTCCTTAAGAAGATTACACACCCAGGTGAGTTCAGTAGCAGTGTTCACCATAGTACGATACTCGGACTCACAACTTGATTGAGACACAATCGGTTGCTTCTTAGCACTCCAAGAGACAAGATTGCCCCCAAGAAAAATGGCATAGCCATAAGTGGAACGCCGAGTCTCGAGACAACAGGCCCAGTCAGCGTCAGAGTAGCCCAGAAGGGAAAGACCACTACGGGATGGTCAAAAAGACAGACTATGATGAAATGTGTCACGGACATACCGAAGGATGCGAGTGACCGCCTGATAGTGATCCTCTCGAGGTGACTGGAGAAACTGACTAACAGAATTGACCGCATAGGAGAGATCAAGGCGAGTGATGGTCAAGAACTGCATTGCACCGACTAGTGATAAAGCTTGGGGTTTGAGAACTCAGACCCCGAGGTGCTGTGAAGCTGAGAGCCAGGAACAAAAGGTGTGGAAGCAGGAACAGCATCTATCATACCCGCACGTTGAAGTATCTCCATCGCATACTTAGCCTGCCCCAAAAAAAGTCCAGATGAAGATCCAGAGACCTCAAATCCCAAAAAATAGTGAAGAGCACCAAGATCCTTAATGGCGAACTCACGATCAGTGTGGGTGATGAACTGACGAATGAGAATAGGATCATTGCCGGTAAAAATGATGTCGTCCACATATACTAGCAGGTATAGAATCTTTGATCCCTGAGAGAACACAAACAGGGAAGTGTCGACAGAACTGTACCGGAATCCCATATGATATAAGTAGAGCTGAATCACTGAAACCAAGCTCGAGGAGCTTGTTTGAGACCATAGATAGACTTGCGAAGACAACATACATAATCAGGATGAACGGGATCAGTGTAACCAGCCAGTTGCTCCATGTAAACTGGTGCATCAAGAAAACCTTTAAGAAATGCATTCTTTACATCTAACTGATGAAGCGGCCAGGAGAATGTTGTGGTCAAGGATAAGATAATTTTGACTGTGGAGGCCTTGATGACCGGACTGAAAGTGTGAGTGAAGTTAAAGCCTAGCAACTGAGAATATCCCTGCGCGACAAGATGAGCTTTGTACCGATCAATGGTACCATCCCGATGATGCTTGAGATGATAAACCTATTTGGAGCCAACGATGTTGACACCAGTAGGGCAAGGAACAAGATCCCAAGTTTGTTGTTGATGAAGAGCACCCATTTCTTCATCCATAGCGGTCACCCAGTGGGGATCCTTAAGATCAGATCGATACCCTCGAGGTTCAGTCTATGTGAGCAATGCCGCAAGAAACCCTGTCATCACATAGTCTGGGTACTGCTTTGTTGTGCGACTACCTGTCTGAGAGTAAGTAGTCATACGACGACTCACAATCGATGGAGAAGGCAGTGGAGCATCAACAATTCTGAGAAGGTGATAGAGGGGCAGCATGGGATACAGACAACTCATCCAAGTCAAAATCAATAAACCCTGAGACATCATTCTGGGGCAGTGCGAGCAGTATCATTTGCAAATGGGAAAGAAGACTCATCAAAACGGGCATGCCGAGTGAGATAGACCTTCTTAGAAATTGGATCCAGACAGCGAAAACCCTTATGGCGAGCACTATAGCCTACTAATACGCAAGGAGTGCTGCGAGGGGCCAGTTTGTGAGGAGCAAATGGCCGAATGAAGGGATACACCCGACATTCGAATGGATGAAAGTTGGAGTAGTCTAGATGGCAACCATGTAGCAGAGAGTATGGTGAGGCATTACGAAGAATTGGGGTGGGAAGCTTGTTGATGGTGTAGGTAGCCGTAGCAAAAGTAGCATCCCAGTATGGGATCGACAAGCCAGAGGAGAAAAGCATTGATAATCTCATCTCTGCAATATGGCGGTGTTTACGTTCTGCTCTATCATTCTGCTCCAATGTGGATGGACAAGAAATCTGATGAAGGATGCCTTTATTTAAAAAATGGGATTGTAGGCGTGCATTAGTGAATTCTGTACCACCGTCACTTTGAAACACCTTGATTGAGCAAGAAAATTGGTTTTCAACCAAGTTCTGAAACTGTTAGAATGTCTCAAAGAAATCTGATTTTCGTGCCAATGGATAATACCAGGTAAATCACGAGAAATCGTCAACAAACAGGACATAATAAGAGAATCCACTATCAGATAAAATTGGAACAGGACCCCACAAGTCACAGTTCACTAAATTGAGGATAGCCTGTGCCCGTCTAGGATTGTCCACAAAAGAAAGCCTTTTTCCTTTCGCCATTTCACAAGGCGAACAAAGTACGGGTTTAGGCGCTAAAGAAACCACATCAACAAGGTTCAGTTTATTTAACAAAGAAATAACTGAAATGGAGGTATGGCCTAGTCTAGCATGCCAAACATCAAAAGAAGCTCTATGTTTATTAGTTTTAACATGAGCAACAAAAGTAGCACCGCTCTTCTCAAGCACATAAAAGCCACGATCAGATCGACCTTGGCCCACGACCTCCTTTGTGGACCGATTTTGAATCACAAACAAATCCGCATTAAAAGAAATCACAGCATTCATATCTTTTGTTAATTTACTAATGGAAAGCAGATTTTTCGTAATATCAGGGACTACCAGCACATCAGATAAAGACAAATCACGAGAAAACTGACGATGTCCAATATGAGAAATAGAAATAGAATGGCCATTAGCAACAGTGAAAAAACGATTACAGAATAGGGGACAACACTGTCCATGCCAGAGGAAGTGGAAGCCATATGATTCGTTGTTCCAAAATCCAAATACCAGTCGGAGCCTGAATCGTCAAGGGAGACAGATGACTGGAAAGCCTCAGCAAGATGATCGGACTCAGAGTAACGAAGTTCTGACGAGAGTCTAAAGCACTGCGGAGCTATGTGACCAAAATTGTGGCAGAGTTGACACTTCGGATTCCAGCGTTTCCTGCGACCAGAACCAGCAGCACCTGAGGAACGAGCTGACCGGCTAGAAGTGGTGCCACGACCACACGTGGTGGTCGATGCGCCTGAGGGTAGCGCGTGGGCTTCACACGCCGGCGAGAAGAAGACCCAATTTCTGGAAGAAGCCACAGAGGAGGCAGCAAAAGCTACAGGAACGGAGTCTGAACCTGAATTTGCACTGAGGGAGTTCTGGCCGAGAATCTTATGGCTACGGGCTCGTGCGACCACGTCGGAATATGTCGGCAGCGGCGATTGAGCCAACTGAATGCTTGTGAATTCAGCGAACCCGGTGCCGAGACCTCGCAGAAACAGCATTACTCGATCTCTGGACGAGACTGGAGCGTCCATGACGGCAAGTCCGTCGATAACGGCCTTGAAGCGGCGGTGAAAATCCATCACCGACGAGGAGCCACGCAGGATTGTATGGAGCTCATCCCGGAGTTAAATTTTGCGGGATGCCGAGACGCTGTCGAATGCTACTGCAAGGGAGTTCCACATCTCCTTCACCGTGCCGCAACCAATAGTCTCCAACATGGCCTCCTCAGTGAGTGACGACCGGAGCAAAGCTTGGAGCCTCTTATCCTGCGCCACCCAAGTATTGAACACAGCTTGGGATTTTGCAATGTCGTCGTCATTGGTCAGAGAAGAACCACCAATCGAGGATTCACCTGTGACTGCAATCGTTGGCTTTGGAAGTGACCCATCCAAGAAGCCAAAGAAACCCTCAGATTCGAGGAGCACTTGAACTTGCGACTTCCATATCATATAGTTGCCGGAATTTAGCTTGGTCGGCAACATATGAATGAGAGAAGAATAGCTTAGCTGGTTGTCGGCCATGGAAGCTTTGGAAGGTTCAAGATTTTTGAAAATGGCGGAAGATCATAATGAAGGGAAAAAAATCGAAACTTGTCTGATACCATAGAAGTGTGTAATTCACCATGTTTGGTGTGCCTATCATAGATAAATAAATAGACTACATGAAGCTAAGTACATCGAACCTAGACTACTTTATATATGTACAGTATCAATTCTAATTAAACCAAATCAATCAGGATATTACATAATCTACTCTATCACTTAGTTTGGCTAGTTTTCAAGAATAAATTATTAAGGTTTTGTAGTGCCGCTTACTTCTTCTTTTTTCGCGGTTATACATTTTATGCACTTGCACATGTGACTTCATATATATCAACATTACTTGTACAAACATATGTCATTACTTATAAAACCTCTGCTATCATGTCAATACTTATAAAAAGATTATTGATCCATGACTTTTAGAGTCCTCAGATACCATGTAGAATTGTGTGGTCACATTTTTATTTTTATTTTCTTGTAGACCTTGATCATCAATTATCTGAAACTATTGTTTCTTTTTATTGGAGAACTAGATTTACATTTCCATGCTACTCATCAGTTGCTTTCAAAAACAAATGTGGCCTTTTACATCATACTTTCAATTTGACAACTACTTTATAATTTATGCTAGTTTCTATAGGAATTGATATGATAGTTGTGTTGAGCACCACTGGACCTTAACCTTAGCATTCTGATTAAAGTCTTTCGGTTGATATTTCATGCACTAATACTTCAACCTTTTTTTCCTCTTAATATGCGACTGTCAGATACGTGATGGGTGTTCAATATTTTTCTGTATGCAATGTTGTGGTGGATGGAAATCACATCTGCATGTAATATTTTCCATGCACTAATACCTTTTTTCTCATACACTTGCTCACCTGCTAGAGACAATACCTTGCTTGGCGACACTCCACCTGTAAGTGAATTTAATACTTCCTATTTTCTCTCTTTTAAAGCCACTTCTTTTTTCTTTGTTCTAAGATAGTGCTTGCCCTGCACTATGCAAAGTGTTGGAACCTGCATCAATTTTCATTATAAATATTCTTGGGATAGATATCAATACTCGTGATGCAATAACAGTTACTAGTGGTCACTCATACATCTGCTTTTAATAAGTTCTCGTCTATAATTACGACCAACAGAACCTTAATTGAACTGTTCTTGCAGTTTGGAGCATCTTGGCGAGAGGACGTAGTCAACAACTATGATCGGCGAGGTTGCTGATTATTTGGACTTTTTTATTCGTTTGAAAATGCTGATGATTTGTACTTGAATTGTGATGTAGTTAAAAGTTCTTCGAGAAATTGTGAAAATTTTATTTTATTTGGTTATTTGCAAGCTAATGAAACTTTTTATAATATAGAAAATATCCAGGGTCATTTTGTAATACCATGAAAGTTTAGAGATTATATCATTATACTCTATAATTTCATGGATCGGATTGTAATTTTATGTAATTCATTACAAGTGTTACATTAGACTTCTTAAAAGTGTTACATTAAACTCCTTAAAAGTGTTACATTTCACTTTTCAAAAGTGTTACATTAGACTCTTACAATTGTTACGGTAGATCTTTAAAAGTGTTGCATCAGATTAGCAAAAGCGTTACATCCGATTAAAATAAGTGTTTCCTTAAATAAGTGTTGCATTAGCTAAAAAAGGTAACACTTTTGAAAAGGGTTTCCTTAAATATGATAAGTGTTGCACTAGACTTAATGTAACATCGCTTAAGGTAATACCTACAAAAGTGTTGCATTAGACCTAATGCAACATTTTAATGCAACATTTTTAGTACATACTGTATCACTTTTAGAGTGATACAATAGACCTAGTTTGTAGTAGTGGATCGAAGGCCATTCACCTCTAGAATGGTAGTAGACGAAGGCCATGAACATAATGTGTGGTAGAAGAAGATTGGAGTCAAAGATAGACGGCATTGGAGATTAAAACGGCCAATAAAGAAACAGGGAATCGTGGTCCAATGATTTGTGCCAAAGTTTGAGAATGATCCGAGAAGATTCAGCCTTCAAAGTTGATTCCGTTGGATTCTTCTTCTCAAACACTATAAAACCAACTACTAAAACTCTTAAATTGGACTAACGGTTCACTCATAGCGAAGGAAACAGGTTCAGCCTATCAAGGTACCACGGGTTGGCGCGGGCCGTTCATAGTTTGCACCAACGGCCCAGGCCAATGGAGTTGGCTCGTGCCAACAGTGTTCAACACAAGGTTATGGTGTGGACCACGCCAAATCTCATGGGCTATGCTCATGAGTCAAGAACTTCAATCAAATCCGGCTAAGTATGGGTGCAGACCGTCCATTTACGATGGACTGCATAGTTCCAAGTCCAAGATGTCGAGACCAACTAGCGGGGTGTAGAGAATGACACAGCATGTTCCAAGTTTCTAAGCAAATCAAATCACCAGACTATAATCCGCGCCATGGGCCGATTCCCGCACGATCAAGAGTCCAAGACATGCTTTCCAGATAACGGCCCGTGCCAAAAGCCACAGTCCATGCCAAAGGAGTTGGGCGCGGACCGCGCCAGATCTAATAGGCTGTAGTTGCGCGGATCCACCCACCGCGCCAGATGCAGCACCCCGTGCCAAGTCGATGGTACAACCCACTCCAGATCCCCACGGCCCATGACAAGTACATGACGCAGACTGCGCCATCCGAGATGGCCCGCATCGAGCAGCGACTGAACTAGGGCTTAGTGGTTTGGCATATTTTTAGGCCCAACCCTCTTCTGCTATAAATATAGCCTTAGTCTACTAGGTTAAACAAGTATTATAGAGAGTAGATAGTTTTATTTCATTCTTAGGCTATTAGGAGATCAACTTGAGAGTGAGAAACATTCTCTCATTTTCTTTTCTTTCCTTTTATTTTCCTTTTGTTTCTATGATGTGTAATTCAAATTCATATTTGAATTCCAGATCCATGGAGTAGTTTCCATAGCTTGGGGATAAATTGTAGGAATGTTTGATTAATGCTTATGTGGGATTCATTAGATACATCCCAGTATTTGTGTTCATGATATTATTGTGACTGTTCTTGAATGTTTGAATTTAATGAATAATACACCACATTAAGCACACATTTTGGGCTATATTCATGTATAGTTCAAATATTGATGCCACATTGGGAAGGGAAACCTGGATGTTAGAATGGGTAAGGGAGTATGTTGCACATGTGTGACTGTGCACGTGAGACCCGAGTATTGCTCTGACTTATTTTCCATTGCACCACTCTTAGCTAATTATGTAAAGGAGTCCAAGAGGTTACAGTTAGAAATAATTCATAGTAGTAAGCTAGGGTTGTAAAAGGCCCTAACGTCATAGATAAGGTGTCATCGACTCCTTGACCTAATTGATAGGTGATTGAGAAGTAATGCATTTGTGGTGGAAACCTGGGACATAATTGCACGGGGGAGAAACAGATCTACAACAATGGTTGGACCTTGTTGTAGTCCCCTTATTACGATGCCGGTGTCGATGGAGGGTTACGAGTGCACCTGACGTGATAGGTACGGGGAAGTGTATGTCATCGGTCACACCACGTGTTGTGAACACTCTACTAGGTTGTTTGTTAAATCTTACATGTGAATGAATCAAGGATCAAAGCATTAAATCATTCATATCTCACAATGGTTTCCCAAGTGCTTAGCTATATAGATTACTTGTGTCTTTTCAATTTTACGCTTTATAGTTTTTAGTTTGAAAAACCACCCCCCCCCCTTTTGTTTGCATTTACTAGCTATTCCTTTCACTCGTACAGATTGATAACCCGTACGATGTTGTGTTTTCGTTGACTCTTAGGCCCTAGCATCTCTGTGGACAAACCCAAGGCTAACTGCTAACTACCCTATCGGTGGCATAGTAGTGAGAATAAATGCAAGACTATAAATATTAAAGTTGAACCCCTTTGACCTTGGTGCCTCTACTCAAGTTAAATAGCTATAATTAATGACTCTAGATGGAGGCAGGTTAGATTCGATGGAGGCTACCATTCTAGCTTTAGGCGACATTGAGAAGGACGAGACGATGTAAGAGAAGGAAGGCCCTTTGGGGTCGCAAGAGTAAGTGCCACTATTTTCCAAAATCCACTTATGAGTTCCATTTTTTATGATGCATTGGGGACAATGCATGATTTAAGTGTGAGGGAGGAAGTAGTTGGCCACTTAGGGAGTGTACGTCTTGGGATTCCTTAGTGTTTTTGGTGTTTTTCTTTGGTAGTTTTGTTGTTCTTTGGTGTTTTTGTTGATTGACTTTTGTTGGGATGTTTTGGATGCTAATTTGGTGGTGTGACTTACTTGGTAGCATCCATTTTTTTGTGTCAGGATAGTTGTTTTAGAAACTTTGGTGGTGTAATTTTTTGTTTTTCCTTATCTTCAAGTATTATGAAGCCCAACTTTGGGGCATTTTCTGCTACACCGAATTGTTTTTTGAAAATTGAAAAGATGAAAAAAAAACCCGGCTACGTTGGAAACCCGAAAGGGCAACTTAGGCCACATTTGGAAAATCCTGGATATGTCGAAAGACCTAGGTAAAAATGAGAGGCTAGGCACGGCAAGGTTTATGAACCTAGGCAAAAATGAGAGCCGTGTGGAAATATGTGAGAATGTGAGCTCAACATGTGTGAAAGCTAGGATGAAAACCTGAAAGGGTTCCTAGACAAATTAAGAGAAATTGGGAGAAAACGAAAACTAAGTTGATGATACTTTGGCTTTTTCTTTGGTTCTAGTTGAGTTGAGAATCTAGAGTTATCCTTGGTTAGAATCGAGTTGAGGATCTTCCGGATTTTCTTGGTGGTTTTTTGGCAACGACTATTGGATTGCCTTCAGGGAACTTTTTGGGAAAATAAGCTAGCTTAAACACTTATCATACTTGCTTACCTTTTTCTTCACTTTATTTTGGGTGGTTAGAAGGTTACTTTAGGATCTTTACTTCTTTGGGGAACTAGGTTAGCTTAGGAATAAGTCGAATGCATCAGCTAACTTATACCTGAATGTTACACTTCGCTTAAGCCTTTTCTAGTTTTTTTTACTCGAGGACGAGTAAACGGTTAAGCATGGGGGGATTGATGTGCATCATTATGCATGTGTTAACCTATGCATTCGGCATAATAATTAGCTTGTTTTACTAGTTTGATTTTTAGTATTAGTTAGGTTTACATGACAAAGGGTTTAGACAGCCATATTTGGTTTTCTTGTCTAAATCACCTTGTATCCACGGGCACCTAGATCTTTCTTTTCAATCATCATTAGTAGGTGGCTCGTGGATAATTTTTGTCAAATTTGTATAGAAGACCATTTGCAAGGACAATAGAAGATATCGAAGGTCATTCACAATAATTTTAGTAGATTAAGGCCATGGACTCTAATGCATAGTTGTAGAATGATTGAGCAAAAGATAGACGGATTTGAAGTTCAAAACGGCCAAGGAATAAATGGAAGATTGTTGAACGGGAATTGCACATAGTTCTAGGAAATATCAGAGAAAAATCAGCCCTTCAGGGTGGCACCATTGGATTTTTCTTCTCATGCATTATGAAATCGACTACAAGAACTCTCAAATCAGACTAACAGTTCACCTGTAGTGGAGCAAAGAAGTCAGCCGGCCAGACTAGCCACAGGTTAGTACAGACCATTCATGGCAGAGCACGAGGCTCATCATTCACGGCTCGGACCATTCCACATGGCCAGTGTAAGGATCTTTTGCTACGAGTCGTACCAAGCGACACGGGTCATGCCAAATCCAGGCACGATCTGTGCCAACTTCTACTGATCGTGTCCTCAGGTCCTCTTTTCACTCAACTTTTAGCTAAGTATGGGTGCAGACTATTCCATTTCACACGGCCCACACCATTTCAGGTCCCAAATGTCAAGATCAACCTACAGAGTGTGAAGATTAGTGCGGTCGTGCCAAGAAACCAAGAAAAATGAAGATCTGATTGACAGCCCATGCCAAATGACACGGAGCACAGATCTGAAGTGCAAAAATGGAGCTCCGGACGATGGCCCGCTCCAGTTGACACGGACTGTGCCAGCATGGCCCTGCCATGACCGATGCCCCACACCAGCACGAAACACATGGCACGTGCCAAGATTAGTGCCCTGCGCAGACACGAGGCCACATTAGCAGCACGGGTCGTGCCATCTGCAGCGCCCCATGTCAAGTGGCAGCTACTAGGATTTTTGGCTAAAATAGGCCAAATCCCCTACTTCTACAAATATAGCCTTAGTCTGCTAAGGTTTGAGGCTTTTAGGATTTTTAGATCATATTTTGGGTTTGAAGAGTAGCTTAGAGAAAGAAACACTCTATATTCTTTTTTTTTCTTTTGCCCAAAAATGTGGAATTCAATAAAATACTTGAATTCCATGTTGAGGGAGTAGTTTTTATAGCTTGGGATAATATTTGTATTCATGCGTTGATTTATGTTTTGTGAGATTTATTAGATCCTCATAATTCAATGTGCTTATGATATTATGTTGGCTTGTTCTTGAATTTTTATAATTGCATGAACGATACACTCCATTAGCACACACTCTAGTCTATATTCATGTTGGTACACATATTGATACCCCCCAAGGAAGAGAAATCTAGATGTGATATGGGTATCGTGGCCAGGTCCACGTGTGTGTGTGCACATAGGTCATTTCCGAGTTTTACCACTATGATGACAACACACCATTCTTAGCTAGCGAGTTGGTTCGAAGGGTTACAGGTAGAGATAGCCTTTAGTAGCAAAACTAGGGTTTAGCATCCCTAGTGCCATCGATAAGGTGCCTATCTCCCTTTTTCTCTTTATAGGCCTAGGGGTAGAGCATTCGTGGTGTAGTGCTCGGGACGTAATCGTACCGGGGGGAATTGATATGCACAACGGCAAGGCCATTGTCGCACTCCCCTAATTATGAAGGCATCACCAATGGAAGATTATAAGAGCACCCGACGTGACAGGTATGTGGAAGTGCTTACCATCGATCACACCATGTGTTATGAGCACTATATTAGATTGTTAATGCCTTATATGTGATGGAATCAAGGATTGGAATATTTAATCAACCATGTTACACAAATATTCCCCAAGTGTCTATCTATATAGTTTACTTGCATTTTAGTTTAATGTTTGTAGTTGATAATTGAAAATTTCAAATACCCCTCATTTTACAATAGTAGCTATTTGTGGCACACAGACGGATTGAAAACTCGTACGTGATTGTGTTTTATTGGCTATTAGACTCTAATATCTCTGTGGAAAAACCCAGACTTGCCACTAACTACCCCATAGGTAACTTAGTAGTGAGTTGGGTGCAGAACTATAAATTTTTAATTTGACATCACCCATTGCGTCCCTTTTGGGACTGTTTGACTGAGGAACGCCTTCGCTCAGGTTAATTTAGTTGTGGCTTTAATGACCCCGATTGGAGGCTGGTTAGTATTCTATAGATTTCAACCTCTAGTGTTTCATACCTAACACGTGCCTAGTTGGACAAACCCTATAATGGCAAAGAATGGAAAACTAATCAATATTATGCATCAATTGTATTGAAACTATACCATAAAGAAAATGTTTTCCCTTGACAAAATAACACTACATTTTGAACATTATTATCACCACACAATGGGGAGATTGTTAAAGGCAATAACATTTAACAATACCCATAATTGAACAACATACGTTTTTACAAGGAGGAGGTAGATTTACCAATTCATCTGCTAGAGGTGCATAATGTTGATCCCAAGCTACCTCTTAACTCGTCAAAATCCTTGCACAAATTCAAATCATTCCTTTATAGTTCTTGAGTGATGAGAGACTTAGAGAAGTAATTGTAGGGTTTCGGAACATTTCATAACCTTGTATTCATTGTGGAATATTTGTAGAGGATTGAATGAAAGAAGTGTTTGTTTGGGTTTTTGGAAGAAAAACTGGGGGGAACTCACTCCTAAAGTTGGGAATTAATTATCCCTTTTTTAAATGCCTTTAATTCTTTAAAGGCAATTTGCATCAGATGGTAGTTTCGAGTTCGGAAGAACATCTGCTCTTTACCAACACTCCCTCTATCCTAACCCAAATTTCCCACCTATTTATTCTCTATCAAAATTTGACAAAATATTTGAATAGATGTATGGGAAATAATATTATCGTATGTGATATTTTAAAATTCATCATAATAGGTAGTTTTAAATATCAAATGTTTTTGTTATTATTGTACGTAGTTAAACATATTAAAGGTCAACATGTTTGTTAAACAATGTGCAATTTTATGGGAATTTTAGAGTTGGTACAGTTGGAGTTTAGACATGACATGTTACGATTCTGGAACTGTTCATGAACTTCAATGCTAAGACAGGACAAGCTTCCAAATTTGGAACCTAAGTGGGGTACAAAAAAAAGTTCCCGAGTCAAATTCACTATTGAAATTGATTTGGAGACTAGACCCTAGGTTTACTCTGCTGAATTCGTAATCTAATCTCTCAACTTTCCACAATCACCAACATGCCAAGGCAGAGAGGATGAGGGAACAACAACTTGGGGAATGCTTAAAGCCATAGCCATCGTCCATTTGTTGAAATGGGTGAGAGAAAAAAATTCTTCTACACCAAGGCCAAACGAAGGTATATTTATTTCCTTTGTATACGAAAGTGTACAAATATAAAGGCTGTACGTAGTGCGGATATGGAAGAATTGTCCTTAGGCTACATTATTCGGTATTTCATAATCAAAATATGGAGAAATTGTTGGCATTTGAGAAGAGTGTTCATACCAATAAGTTTGTTCAATTCTATGCAAATTTAGAGCAGAGTTTTAATAATAAGGATATTACTCTTGTAAATGGCAAAACTGTGACCGTCACCAAATACACTATTAACGTTGTAGTTAGTAGAATGTGTAGAGTACAGATGTGGTAAAGTAGAACTTTGAAAATATTTACATGGTGAAACTCACGCAAAAATGAGCTGAAATAGATATAATCACCAATTCATCTGAATGGCTTCCGAGTTTGGAAGTTCATCCTGGCTTAGGGTTTTAATATTTCATTTACATAAAACACTACTTAAATTGAACCCTACCTTTGTTTTTTTTCTTCTTCTTTAGAATCTCTTTTTGTCTCCTATTATTGATCTTCCCTTTCCCATCCACCCAAACCCTTCATCATGGTTGATATGCCCTAAATAACCACATAAACATGTATCATCCTCCGCAAGAAAAGTGTCTTCCATATTGGATCGAGAAATGACTAAAGATATCCCAGTAATGGCATTGAGTATGAAGAAGAAACAAGCTTGGTAATACTTACAAACACATTCAAATGTCTAGGTACTGAACCAATTCATGCATTTACTAAGATTAGTCAAGAACGTTCAACGTTCATAGACCTCTCCTATTTTCCACCTTAAAAAAATGACAAAGAGTTCAATATCATCACATTCATCCAAAAATTATCAAATCATCAACCCAATTAGAAGCTCTAACTCATGCTCTTAGATTCCATATCAAACGAGGGGAAAGTTAGCTACTTTTTTTCCCAAGTGTAACAAGTAATCATACATGCATTTGATATTCTCAAACTTCCGACAACATTAATGATATCAACAACCTACATTACGCTAAAAAATGCAACATAGCAAAATCATTAAATCGGTAGAAAGAGTTCTCAAGACATGGGCTTGGAAGCCTTAATCAATTGCTCCTAAGACTAATTTTGACTACTAGAATTCATACTAAACATCAACAACAATTCAAACATAATCTAAGATGAAAAATTAGAGAAACTATGGTTTTGAAGTTGCACAAATCGGGTAGAGAAAAGTGTCTGAAGGAGAGAGGATAAGATGCTATTACAGTACAAAAAGTCAAAAAGGTAATTCTGGACAGTCGGTTGTCGCGACTCGTGAAGCCAAGTTTGCAGTTCGCGACAAATAGGGGTGGCTGCTCTTCATTGCCTTCTTCTTATTGTCTAAGCCGTCACCATCTCTTCTTCAAGTCTTCAAGGTCTTAAAAATAAGTCTTCATGAGCTGTGTGTGCTGCTTATGTTACCAAATGGATTCATTCCATTGGAAGAAAGTCCTAGCTAGTCTCAAATGCTAGTGCTCCATATCAAAGTCGGGGTACATAGTATTAAGATTCTTCCACTGCTCACCACCAGACGTATGTCTAATTACGTTATCCTCCAGCCGATCTATTTCAGCATATCGCAACAAATTTGCATCTTCTTTGCAAGCAAACAATTTCTTCAATCGGTGAATGATATGGAGATACCATAAAACTTTAGCCGGTGTCCTTTTCTTCGAATTCAAATCAGCATCCGCCCCAACCGCAATTTTACCCCGCTTTAACTTGTACCGAGACTCACCACGAACTTGACATATACTGCGGTCCTCATCCTCCGCCCCCCTGTACAACATACAATCTTTTGGACAAGCATGTATTATTTTCATATCCATTCCCATAGGACAAAGGATTATTTTTGCGACATAAGATCTGTCGGGAAAATTATTACCTTCGGGAAGCAATTCCCTAACTTATTCAACAGTTTCTGTCATCCCTTTATCAATCCACCCGTATTTCACTTTCAAATTAATCGTGCGCAAAGTAGAAATCAAAACTGAATGTTTCGGTCCATTATACAATGTTGTCTTCTTGTAATTATGCAAAACTTCTAGGACTTTGGGTTTACCAAGAAATTCTCTAGAGACGTCCTCCCCCATCTCATCGAATCCATCATTTTTACATCTAAATCCTTAGATTGTTTATTGCTTACAACTTCAACCCTAGCCATTTCAACCCCCTGTGCCACACGCAAGAGGTGTAACTAGCTTGAAACCCTTGCATGACGAGATGTCCACGTAACTTCTTCCTACCAAAAAAATACATCATTCCTACTATCATTATATGGGCAATGTGCTCGCACCACGCCATTCTTCAAAGCATGCTCAAAAGCCACCACAATAAATGATTCTACCAAATGAATGTAGTCAGGCGGTTTTCTCACATCTATGCTAATCAATTCAATTTGATTCATAGCAAATAACCTAAAATAAAATGAAATTAACAACCCCATCAGGATGATACAATACAAAACATTGCCGAATGGCATTCATCAATGCAAAAGGCATCATAAGCAATTCAATTGACAAAACACTAACTCTCATCACATGATTTCAAACCAAAATCACATTTCTTCTATTAAATTAATAGAGTTGTAAAAATTTATATACATTTTCCCATGACCAAAGAATGCTACATTAGTTCTTCATGAAGCCCAAAGTAAATTTCTATCAATCGAATTTGGTTTTCAAATTAAAATGACCGAAATGGACTGCATTAATGCCCACCCAACATATTTCTGAATTCGGAACGCATAGAGTAATCCCTACCAACAAAATCGATTAAATTACGAATTCAAAACATGGAAACGAAATAGCTCCCGAAATGGTAAATAAACTCTTGTATTTGTAAAAGCTATGAAATGCCCTGTTCCTATTTCCGAACTCGGAAGATGTTACAATCAAAGGCGGTTTAAATGAAAATTGTCTTTATTTTGATTTAATTAATGAAAGAGGGTTCTGGGATAACCGACTTCTAAATCAATCCAACCGCCTTCTGAAAATTTAAATACCTGAATTGACAAAGTTCCGATTTTGGAACCTACTCGGAAAGGCGGTTCCTCAGAAAATCGATGGAACTGCTTTTGAATGTTGACTTTAATCGCACACTCTCTACTAATTATTTTGGGGTTTTATTCTTACTAATCACAGCTAATGAATAGGCGGTATTCAAAAACCCTTTTTATTTTTCTACCTCTCGTGTACTCCCAAATCTTCTACCTCACAGTGGCCACCCTCTGTGCGTGATCATCTACAGCAAGGCAAGCAAGGAACATCTCCTCCTTATCAACAATCTGCAGCCATGTCTCAGGAGGTTAGAGATACTCCAGTGACCACTAAGGAAGAAAAGCCCGCTGCAGTGGAAAATGGCAGTAGTTCTGAAAAGTCTGTTGTGGAGACACCACCAGCGCCTACTGCAACTGCAACATCTGCAGCTGGAACTGGGCCTGCTTTGAATCCAGCAAATCCCTTTGATTTCTTTGCCATGACTGGCCTATTAAATGACCCAAACATTAAGGAGTTAGCCGAACAGATTGCAAAGGACCCATCATTCAACAAAATGGCAGAGCAGCTGCAGCAGACTTTTCAAGGTGCTCCAGTGAATGAGGGAATCCCTCAATTCGATACACAGCAATACTACAGTGCGATGCAACAGGTCATGCATAATCCTCAGTTTATGACCATGGCTGAGCGCCTGGGCAATGCTCTGATGCAGGATCCTTCTATGTCTAGCATGCTTGAAGGTCTGACAAACCCAGGTAATAAAGACCAGTTTGAAGAAAGAATGTCAAAGATTAAAGAGGATCCTTCCTTGAAGCATATTTTGGAAGAGATAGAGACAGGGGGCCCAGCTTCGATGATGAGATATTGGAATGACAAAGATGTTCTATCGAAGTTGGGTGAAGCCATGGGTTTCCCTACTGGAGGAGATCCAGCCTCATCCGCTGACAATGCTGAACAGGATGAACCAGAGGAAGGGAATGAAGATGAGTCTATTGTTCATAAGACTGCTAGTTGTGGTGATGTAGAGGGTTTGAAGGATGCATTAGCTGCTGGTGCTGATAAAGATGAAGATTCAGAAGGAAGAACAGCACTTCATTTTGCTTGTGGCTACGGGGAGTTGAAGTGTGCCCAGGTTCTCATTGAAGCTGGTGCGAAGGTGGATGCTTTGGACAAGAACAAGAATACTGCTCTTCATTACGCTGCCGGTTATGGGGGGAAGGAGTGTGTACAGCTTCTTCTCGATAATGGAGCTGCTGTCACCCTTCAGAACTTGGATGGAAAGACACCTTTGGATGTTGCGAAACTTAAAAACCAGAATGAGGTACTGAAGCTGCTCGAGAAGGATGCTTTTCTATAAACTCTAACAGGCGCATTGGATCAAGGGTGCTCGAGATTACAATCTTTTAGTTCGAGATTGTGATTGTGATTGTCTAAGCCCCCATATAAAATTTGGGTGTTGCTACATCACGCCCTGTATTTTACTAGTTTACGCCCTAATACGTATATACACGTATAATACTAATATTAAATTTTCAAAAAAAAAAAACAACCACCTCCGCCGCTGCCGTGCGCCAGCGCTGCCGCCGTCGCCACCACCTTCTTCTCTTCTTCTTCGTCTTCTCCGGTGGTCTCCGCCATGCGCCACTGCCACCGCCACCACCGTGCCTCCTTCTTCCTCAGCTCCACCCGCCGTCCTCATCTTCCCAAGCTCCTCTCTCCGCCGTCCCTCATCCCCAGCAAAACCCTAGCCCCGCTGCCGTCCCTCCTTCTCCTTCGCCCCGTCGAGCAAAACCCTAGCCCCGCCGTCCCTCCTCCTTCATCCCCGTCGAGCGAAACCCTAGCCCCGCCGTCCTCCTTCTCCTTCGTCCCCATCGAGCGAAACCCTAGCCCCGCCGTCCTCCTTCTCCTTCATCCCCGTCGAGCAAAACCCTAGCCTCGCCGAAAGGAGAACGACGGAGAAGCAGGAGAGGAGAAAGGCTCCTGAAGCGGGGTAGAGAAGCGGGAAGTGGCGGAACGCGGACCGGGTCAGTGAATTGGGGCAAAGAATCGGATGAGGAGAACGGGAGGAGAAGGAGGAGGAGAGCGGGGGGAGAAGGAGAAGGAGAAGGAGAAGGAGAGCGGGAGGAGGAGAACGGAAGGAGAAGGAGAAGGAGAAGGAGAAGGAGAGTGGGAGGAGGAGAACGGGAGGCAGAGAAGGAGAAGGAGAGCGGGAGGAGAAGGAGAAGATGAAGGAGAAGGGGAGCGGGAGAGGAGAAGGAGAAGGAGAAGGAGTCGCCGGAAAAGAAGAAGAAGAAGAAGAGAAGGGGAAGAGGTGGTGGCGCACGGCCAGAGAAGATGAAGAAGAAGGTGGTGCACGGAGGAGGAGGAGGCGGCGGAGCATGGTGGCAGTATTAATTAAATAAATAATAAATTTTATTTAATATTAATTAATTTAAATTATTTAAACTAAATTAAAAATACTTATTGTATATTAAATAGTATAAATACAGGGCGTAATCAAATAAAATACAGGGCGTGATATAGCAATTCACTAAAATTTGACAGCAAAAATTGATACTTTGTGTTATTCCCTACTTGATGTAATTTCTGGGTTTACTGCTGCATAACTCTTTAGAATTCTCCTTTTGTATCCCCATTCGGTGGTAATGTGTTATGGTATTTGCAAATCTGTTATGATTTCTTGATTCTAAAAAAAAAACTGTCTAGATGCATCAGACGCAGAGACCAACCCACGGGCTACTCTCAAAGCAATTAATGGTGCTTATAACATAAAATTCAAAAATCAAACATAACGATGCATAGTGAAGACCAGTTCCTGTTACCTTTTCGGCACAATTTCTCTGCCTGCTCATGTGGAAGAAAATTATTTCATGATGTCCGCGTAGCATTAATGCATCTTACTGACTTCCTACCCATAAAATGTACTACCATTTGGCTCACACCCGTCCCTATTGAATGTGATGCCGACGCCAAAAGTCAAATCCTCAAATGATCAATGCCATACTATATATACCCACCAATCCATCACACTAAATCTCATCTCACCCTCAAACTGAAAGTGATCATCGGAGAAACTCACTGATTTTCATGGTTGACATGGGGTCTGAAATCAAGAAAATTACATGGGTGGGCTTAGTAGTGCTGCTGCTGAATCTCTGTGGCGGTAGGGTTTTGGCTCAGCAAGTTCCATGTTACTTTGTTTTTGGTGACTCTCTCGTGGACAACGGCAACAACAACAATATCAATTCTTTTGCCAAAGCCAATTACTTGCCTTATGGAATCGATTTTCCTGGCGGACCTACTGGAAGGTTTACTAATGGCATGACTACGGTCGACGTTGTTGGTAAGCTTTATCTGCAATGTGTGGTTTATTGTTTTTTCTCAAAGGACCAGGAAATAACAGATATTTTTGTGGTCGGTACACTTAAATAATGACGTTTGTAACATATTATTATCTCGAAAACTACATTTCATAACAAAAAGATCTTTAAAGAAAAAAGACAGCTTGCAAATTTTTAATAGGTTCATTAATTCAGTATTTATCAGTTGTTTGTAGACTGGTACCTTCACAAATCAAATCTGAATGGTTCACGGCTCGTGAACCTAAAACAATGTCAGATTAATTATTTTAAGAAAATCTCTTCCTCTTATCCTCAGTGAAATTCCATTCAATTATGATACATCACCACAAATTTCAACAATTAAAACATTAACATCGAACTTATCCCACGATATTTATAAAATGACCATATTCATATTTTACCCCTCATCAGCTCAGCTTTTGGGGTTTAATCAATATATTCCACCATACACAAGAGCCAGCGGTCGAGCTATACTAGGTGGAGTAAATTATGCTTCCGCAGCAGCGGGAATTAGAGATGAAACTGGCCGTCAATTGGTAACTACTTTTTTATTCATTTTCTCTATTTTTTTTGCTGTACATTTTCAATGAATAAAATAAAATTATAATCCGTTCCATTTCTTGCAACATTTAAGAATATTGATGTTTTGACAATTTTTCTATGATTTTGAATAGGGCCAAAGAATAAGCTTTTCTGGACAAGTAGCTAATTACAAAAATACGGTAAATCAAATAGTCAACATACTTGGAGACGAAAATACTGCTGCAGATTACCTGAGAAAGTGTATATATTCGGTTGGAATTGGGAGCAACGACTATCTCAACAACTACTTCATGCCTCTTTTTTACTCTAGTAGCAGGCAATTTTCCCCAGACCAGTATGCTAATGTTCTTATCCAACAATACTCTCAACAAATAGCAGTAAGTATTATTTTCTAATTTTTCACTACTTTGTTACTTTATCCTTTTCCTTTTGTCCTACAAATTTATTTTCTTATGATTTTGTTTTGATGATAGACTATGCATAATTATGGAGCAAGGAAATTCGTGTTGATTGGAGTGGGCCAAATTGGATGCAGCCCAAATGCTTTGGCCCAGAACAGCCCAGACGGGAAGACTTGTGTTCCTCGCATCAACGCTGCTTGTCAGATGTTCAATAGCAAGCTCAAGGGGCTTGTGGACACCTTTAACAATCAATTTCCAGATTCAAAATTTATCTACATTGATGCTTACGGAATTTTCCAGGATTTAATCGACAATCCCGCATCCAACGGTAACTACACTAGTACTTTATGTGTAAATGTTGTCTTTTGTCTGTCTCACACGATGTGGGCTGAGATTCACGCAGTTTGAATAATTTGAAAAATGCATCTTGTCTCATATGATGCCACTACTAAAAGACATAGCAGGATCAAGTGGAGTACAGGCCGTGCTCCTGCACACCCAAAATTTTTAATAAAACTATTTAAATGTATTGATTTTATATTTAATTTATCACTTTAATCTATATCAAGGTCAGTTTAACACTAGAATATCTTTGGTTGACCTTTAAATTTTTTTTAGTTCAAAATCAATAAGGGCCCGACATCTTTTTAAATCCTCTGTACAAGGAGCCCAAAAGATTTTTTTCACTCGAGGCCTTATACAAATACTATGGAGAGAAGAACCTATGATTAGAACCTTACATTATGTTTCAAAATACTATGGTTGCAGGGTTCACAGTGACAAATGCAGGTTGTTGTGGTGTGGGGAGAAATAGAGGACAAATAACTTGTCTACCATTACAACCAGCTTGCAGAAACAGAAAACAACATTTATTCTGGGATGCATTCCATCCTACAGAAGCAGCAAATGTTATCATCGGGAGAAGATCATACAATGCTCAAAAGGGATCTGATGCCTACCCCTTTGATATTAGCCGATTGGCTCAATTCTAATAGCACACTATTACTATGTTGTTTGCTTGATTAATTTGTGGTCTAGCTATCGTTTCACTCAGTTTTGGATTTGTGCTTTTTTTTATCCGATTGACTCACTTTTTCTTTGTTATGGATGTAATGCATCATAAGGCAGAAGCAAAATTGATGTCATTGTTCCATACTTAATTGTAATGGAGTTGTAACTGTGTTTCTATGTACTGATTATAATGAATTTATGTGAGTCATATGATTACTACTATTTGATTAATTCACGAGTGAAACCATAAATTATTTTAGAAATAATTTTACATTACATCATACTTTCCATTCTCACACAAAATGCTCCATTAGATATTATCCATGTTTCTCCGTATTTTTTTTTTTTTTAAATAACCAATCCATGTTTCTCCGTAAATGACACAACAAGTTTATTTACTTGGATTTATGAAAAATGAAATGAGTAAATGAAATTGAACTTAAAATTTTTTTTAAAAATAGAATGAGTGAATAAAATTTAAAGAATTTTGTTAAAAATAAAAAATGTGCCAGTATAAATTAAACAACCAAGAAATAAAAATATGTCAAATACGGGGCATGTTTTTCATCAGTCATTTCAAGGATAATTTTGTCTTTATTAAAAATTCTATCTATTTAACTCTCCCTCCACTTTGTTGAAAATTAAACTTTACATCAAATTCTAAGTATCTCTCTCTCTAAACCTCAGATAGAGAGACCCTTCCACAACCCTAATTTGGGGAGGTTGCTGCCGCCAGATCCGGCAGTCGGGCGACCTCCCCCACCCTCTCCTTAGCTATAATCTCTTTCCCATTTGCTATTTCTTCTTTCCATTTCTCTTTTGCCTTCGACGTTTTGGCTTCGCAGATTCGGCAAAAGGCGTCTCGGCATTCCGAAGCTCTCCGTTTTGATGCTTGGCGGTGATTATTTTTTGTAGTTTCGGCTAGGAGGTGGTCGATCTGCTCCACTGCTTGCAGAACAAGACCGGCTCGGTGGCGCTTGAAGTGCTGTCAGGCGCTTGTAGTGGTCGTCGTTTGCAGATCTGGCCCGGCTCGACAGCTTTATAGAAAACAATTCGGTGGCTTCACAAAATCCGGCGGAAGGATAGGGACAGAAGAACAAAAGCCTGAACAACATGGACACAAAACCTGGTGGGCTGTTTGGTGTGACCCGACAGAAGAACAGGGATAAGCGGAGATGCTGACGAGTCCTCAGATTTAAAAGTTGTCTAAACGGGTTCACAAACAGCTTGCTGTTTTGGTGATTTTTTTCTTTATTGGTGAACAGCGGAAACGTTTCCAACAACGGTTAAAATTAAACTTGATTTTGGCTTAGCCAAGTTGGCTTCTTAGTATAGCCCATAATATAAACGAGCCCAAAGAATCTTTAGAGGTAAGAAAGATTCTAGATTAGCTTTTAACCCTCTCCAGAATATGCAGATTAGTATGGAGTTGTGAAAAATATTCTAGAGCTAATTGTAGCTATTAGTTTAGAGTTGAGTTGCGAGATCTTAATCATTGGTTGACTGATGCCACTAATATAACTAGGGGCGATGTAGTAGAGTTTGAACTAAGCCAAAAAAATAATAGTAGCCTTATCTATAACAATTATCTTACTCCACCAAGTTGTCCATCATTGTCTCCCAAACTTTTCTAAACCCTCCCTTGTCTATTCAAATATTTCTTTCCAACAAACAGGTATCAGAGCTTCGTTCCAACAAAGTGGTATAAGCGCCACAAAATCATTTTGCAATGGCAAATAATGTTATTCCTTTCCAAGTCCCAATGCTCACTAAGAGCAACTATGACAATCAGAGTTTAAGGTTGATTTCTCCCTTTGGACAACATGATACATGAGAGATAGTTAAGAAATGCCACACCGAACCGGAGAATGAAGGTGGACTCCCTCAAGCTCAACTAAGAGACATGACAACTCTTTGTCTAATATTTCAAAGGATAGATAATGACATATTTAAGAAGGTTTCTGGAGCAAAGATGACTAAGGAGGTATGAGATCAAAGCTTGAAGTATCGCACATGGGAGTTGACCAAGTTAATAAGCTACGTCTTCAAACTCTAAGAGAAGATTTTGAGTCGTTGCATTTAAGGAAAGGTGAGCTAGTCTCACTTAATTTTTCAAGAGTTTTAAAGGTTACTAGTAATCTCAAAAGAAAGGGTGAGAAGTTAGAAGACGTTAGAATTATGACAAAAGTTCTTAGATCTTGATATCTAAAGTTAGAGCATGAGATTCTTGAGAAAGACAATATATCTAGGCAAATTAAGTGCAATCATCCACAAAGACTAGAAAATAACGGTTTATGTTGAATGACAAAATAACGGTTTATGTTGAATGACGAAACAAGGGTAGGACCCCATACATCAGAATACACCACTTTAAAAGGAGATTTGTTTGGTTCATGAATATGAGAAATTGGTAAGCTATAACTCTTACCAAGTTGACATGACTCACATATATTTTTCAAATTAAATAATGGCACAATTAAATTAAAATGAGAAATAAGATGCTTATAGGAAGACTCATGCAGATGACCAAGACGCTCATGCTATGTTTGAAGATCAGTTTTGGAACTCAGAAAGACATAAGAAAGTGAGAAGAAGTCTTTTTTGGTAGTCTTAGACGGTAGAGACCATTATCAATGGTTCTAGTGAGGAGCGCTTGACATTGCGAATCCTTCCACAAAACAACAAAGGTAAAGAAAACCATATAAGCATTAATGTCATATGTAATTCGAGACACACTTAAGAGATTTTTGTGAATATCGGGCACAAACAAAATATTATGAAGGTGAACAGATTTATGCAACGAAGGTAGAGAAAATGAGCCCAAATGCGTAATGGGTAGAGACACACCATTTCCAATATGTAAGCCTTCATTACCAATGTAATCAGATTGTACAAAGAGATTTGCAAGGTCGGAGGTTACATGATTGGTAGCTCTGGAATCAAAGAATTAGGTTGGATCATGAATGACCAAAGGTGGAGGGTTACAAATGCAACATTGGCTTGGGGAGAACCACCAAAATGATACTGGTTGTGAAACTTGTTGTCACGACGGCTAGAGTTTCCACAAGATGGGCTTGTCCAGGTTGCTGGAAACTCACTCATATTTAAGCATTTCTAACAATTTAGAGCCTCACGGCCAGGTCGAAGACAAATTTAGCATTCATGGAAAATGGCAGAGGGCCAAGAAGAGCCATATGAAATGGTAGTGCAAGGGCTGAAAATAGCAATATTGGCGGCAAATGAGGAAAATGGAGCATGATACTCCTGTATACGAGATTCTTCCTCCAAAAGCATGTTGAGGATTTGGTGTGATGACATAACACTTGGCCGAAGGTTGAAAGTAGTACAAAATGGTGCATGGGATGCATCAAGGCTATGAAGAATACATTCCACAAATTCATCATCGGAAACAATGTGATGGCACTGTGCCAATGAATCAGAGAGAGATCACTTTTTCTCAACATGCTAAAGGATGGAGAGAGAACCCTTCAAAAAAAAGTTTGTAGTTTATCTTACGATACATGAAGTTGGCGTAAGTTTGCGCATAAAACTTTTGTTCTAAGATAAGCCAGGTGTTGGGTGTTGTAACCGCACGAATGACATGAGCAAGAAGAGATATAGTAATGGTAGATTAAATCCAGAAAATTACCTATCAATCCTTCTTTTTCCAAACAACGAATGCTTGGAAGTATCAAATTTAGGCTGCAGAGTCTCAGACGGGGCCGAATTTGGAAAGAGAAATTTGTCCTGATCATATGCCACAAGGGTAGATTGAATATACTGACACCAAAGGGATTAATTATAGTAATCAAGTCGAAATAGGAGAGCAGGGAGTTTGAGGGTAGGGGTCATGTAAGAAATAATGATGGTGAGTGACCCACCATTGACCCGTTCATCATTAAAACATGAGCCAAGGGGCTTACTAGTCAAAGATAGAAGATTTATATTCAGCACCCTAATCTCACTGCTATACTACCTAGAGGGTAGTTAGCTGCAAGCCCTGGGTTTGTTCCACAAGAATGCTAGGGCTCAAGTACAAGTTAAAACACAACCTTGTGCGGGTCGTCAATCCGCACGAGTGAAAGGAATAGCTAGTACTGTAGACATGAAACTGGGGGGTTGGTATTTTCAACTAACAACTACAAAGCGTGCAATTAACAGACTAGTAAACTATTCATACTAGGTACTTGGGAATCATTTAGAAACATGGTAGTTCTAATGCTTCAATCCTCGAATCATTCACACATAGACATACAAAAGACCTATCAGTGTGTTTACAACACGTGGTGTGGCCGATGGCATACACTTCCCCAACCCTGTCCCAGTATGTGCGCTCGAAAGCCTCTATCGGCACCGGCATCATAATTATGGGAGTACTACGAGGTCCGACCATCATTGCATGTATTTTTCTCCCCCTTGATATTACGTCCTGGGCTTCCACCATGAATGCAACTACTTCCCTCAGATCCTATATACGCTAGGCCCAAGCTTTATAGGCACCTTATCTGTGATACTAAGATTCCAACACAACACCTAACTTGCAACTATTCACCATCTCTACGTGCAACCTCTCAGACAATAGTTAAGAAGTTAGCTAAGACTGATGTAATGGAAAATAGGTCAGAGCATTCTCGAATCCCACGTGCACACACCCACGCGGATGCGTTCTCCCCTACCCATTCTAACATCCAGGTTTCTCTTCCCAAGGGGGCATCAATAATTTCACCACACAAGAATACAGCCCAAAGTGTGTGCTTATATGTGGTGAAATATTCATGCATTTATAACATTCAAGAACAATCACAATAATATCATAAACACAAACATATGATGAATCTAATGAATCTCATAAAGCATTTAGAACATACCAAGTACCAAAATGAATCACAAGCTAATCTAACTACTCCGTAGACATGGAATTCAAATATAGATTTGAATTCCACATCTTTGGGACAAACCAATAAGGAAAGAAAAGAAAAGATTACAAAACCTACAACAGGAACTCCTTCCTTCTCTCCAAGCTCTCTCTTCTTTAAATGTGTTTCCAAATATGTTCCAACCTCCCTATATGAGTATACTAGGGTCATATATATAGTAGTAGGAGATTGGACCTAAAAATAGGCTCAAAATAGGCCAAAAGTAGCAAAACCTTAGGTCAACCGTCAAGGTTTCACAGACCAGCACGGATGCCACGGTCCATGAAGCATGCATAGCAATAGGACGCCAGATCTTCCATGGTCTGTGAATGTTCATAGCCACGGCCCATGGGATCTGGCACGGTTTATGAAACTAGGATCGTGCCATGGTCTGTGAAGGTTTTCACGGATAGCAAGTAGCATGCAGTTTTTGTTCAGAGTTTTCTCGCTATTCATGAAGGTTTTCATGGACCACTATCTGCTTGTGGCTTCTGCTTAGAAATTTTGTCACGGCCCGTGAGGGTTTTCATGGACCAGTTCTATACTTAGCTAAATTCTTGAACTCTTCATCCCCTTGCTTCAATGCCCGGTGCTTTTGTCACAGCCTGACGCCTTGCCTCGTGAAGGTCTCGTACAAGTCTTCAAGGAACCTATGGATTCATGTGTAATATATGCCATGAAGATTTTCAGGGGCCACTGGTGCTTGACCATGCAAGGTCCGTGACTGACCAGTGGTGTTTCGTTGGCTGAATTTTGTTTTCTTGTCACAGGTGAACCGTAGTCCAAATTGGGAGTTCTAGTAGTCAATTTCATAGTACTCAAGACGAAATATCCAATGAAACCATCCTTGAATGATAATTCATTCTAGACTGTTCTCGGACTAAGGCAACATTTCTTGGACCACGAATATTCACCGTTTTGTCTTTTGACCGTCTTGAAATCCGAAGCCGCCTATCTTTAGCTTCAATCTCCTTCTACCACGCATTGATGTTCATGGACTCTGTCTACTACCATTCAAATGCGAATGACCTTCAAATATTCTACCGTTAAAAGAAAATAGCCTTCGCAACAATGTAATGTAACAAATAGCATTCACGGGTGACCTACTAAAGGTACTAATAATGAAGACTAAGGAGCCCGTGAACACGAGATGTTAAGAATCACTAATTAAGTATAAAAAATGTGAAATTTAGAATAGAAAACCAAACATGGTTGTCTAAACCCCTTGTAATGTAAACTCAACTATTTTCACCAAACCGCCAACCAAAAGTAACTAAAAACTATGTCAAATGCATTGGTTAAAGCATGCAAAATAGTGCATACCAGACTCCCCACACTTAAACCTTTACTCGTTCTCGAGTAAATAAAATCAAAGAAAAAAGGTTCAAGCGGAATGAAGCATGTAGAAATAGCCAATGCATTCAAATTATTCCAAAGCTACCCTAGTTCCCCTAAAAAGGTTAAAATCTCACAACTCTTACACTTTCCAAAGTTCCTAAAGTAACCAAACCACCTGTGTATGTAAAAAGATAAGTGACAAAAGATCGGAATAAAGCCAACCTTAATTTTCCAAAAAGTAGTCCCAAAAGCAAACAAAGAACAATCCTCAAGCAAAACAATCCACCAAGGAAATCCAAAAGCTGTCGACTTGGTTGCAACATAGGGATAACGCAATATTCTCGACCTTGTTGCAACCAAGCAGTCTAATTTATCGTCAATCTAGTTTCTTGTTTCTTTTTTCATTTTTTCTCTCAATTTCTCTCATTTTTTCTAGGAGTTCTTCCGGGCTTTCATTCTAGCTTTATCCCACAAAACGTGCTCACGCCTCACCTTTTTCCACATGGCCTCTCACTTTTGTCTACACTTGTAAGTCTAGTTGGGCCAACTTTGTCACTTTTACCTAAGCCTTTTGATCTATCCGGGCTTTTCTTAATGTTACCCAAGTCACCCTTTTGGGTTTTTGACCTGTCCAGGTTTTAATTTTTTTTAAATTTTCCAATTTGTTTGGTGTAGTACAAAACTGCCCCAAAAGTGAGCTTCATAATACAAAAGATAAGCATCAAACCAATAAACTACCAAATCCTAAAGCCACATTCCACATGCAACCTAGAATCCTAAAATCCTAGCATAACATGAAAACCACCAAAATTTTCCAAAAGCATCACAATCACAAGTAACCAAAAATCTACCCAAAAAAAACAAAAAAAGCATTCATGCACGAAGAAATTCATGAATGAGAATTCCTAAGTACTCACTAATCCCTTCCCCACACGTTAACAGTGCATAGTCTCTTATGCATTCTCATGTCAAATCAAAAGTGAAGTAGGGAAACTAGTGATACTTACGCTTCCGGCCTGGAGGGGCTGACCTCCTGGTGGCTAGTGAAACACCTCTCAATGAATCCCTTGGATTGTGGCCTCAAGGCAATCTACCCTCATGTTTAGCTCCTCAACTTGTGCCTTCACTTCTCCAATAGCTTGAACTATCTCCCGAAGCACTTGAGAAGAACTTGAGAGTTGCTCCCAGAGTAGTTGTAGTTGATCCACAATGTCTGTGGCAAGACGAGATCGACTCGGAAGTGCTCTCGAAGATGTCACCCCTTCAGCCTCATCTACGTCTATCTCAAGGATGGCCAATACTCTATAAAAGTCCTTCTCAAATTGGGGATTGGGTTCAATGAACAGTTCATCTAGGCTCGTATCAAGGTTGATAGAGGTGCACTCCGGTTGTGGAAGAACCATGAATTTGCAAGTAGGTGCTCCACAGTAAAGCCACACAAATCTATCCCCCAAAGTTGTAGTTCCCATAATGAATGCCCTAGATAACTTCTCAATTGTGTAGGTCGATCCCGACCTACCCATATTGGCCAATACCCTATGCAAGATAGGATGTCCCAAATGTTGCGCTAAAAGGCCAACCATGCTTTCCATGGGAATCTTCCCACTTTTCTACTCTCTCATTGCTATGCATTCTTGAACAAAAACATTAACCAAGTCCAGGTAGATGTTCCCCTCCAGTGTCATCGCCCAAAGAAGGTGTACATCGGAGCTTGGACAATGCGTCAATTCATCGTGGCATAGAATGCTCATAGAAAGGAGTCGATGAACATAACGTATTATTGGGTGGAATATAGCCATGCTCTTGCTTAGATTCTTCCTGTCTGTCTCGGTTAGTGGTCTACAAAAATTCCCAAGAGACAAAGGCATTCCTTGGCAATGAGTCTTTGGAATCAACCGGCCGGTCTTCCACCCAAAAGCTAATGCCACATCTCTTTAGGTCATTTGGTACTCCTTGTCATCTAAGTTGAACTTAATCGCCTTGTGCCCCTCCTCGTCCGTGACCTTTCAAATAGTAGCTAGGAACTCTAAATTGCACCTTATGTAGGTTTTCGAGTGCATGTAGAAAAAACCTTCTAGGCCTACCCGAACCAATAGAAAGGTCACTAGATCAAGTAAGCCTAGAGCTATCAAGGTGCTTTTGCAAGCAAAACTAGTCTCCAAAATGCTCCTCTTTGGTTCCCTCAAATCCCTCCATCTCTGGGCTGCAGTTTCGGTAATGTTGGTAAAACCCATAAACTCATTGGCCACAGACTTGGGGTTGCAAGGAACAGAAGTTGTCGATTTAGGGTTTGCACCCTTTACTAGTTTATTCCATTTCTCACCCTGCGAATACTTCTCTTTCTCCAAAGTACCCTTTTTCGAAGGCTTCCTAACACAATGAAGGAGAAGAATGGTAATGTCATAGTAAATAATGCATGGCCCATGATGTCATCCAATAAAGAACATTCTCCCAAAAAGACCAAACATTCAAAGCATGGTGGTATAAGCATTAAGGTCATTTAAAACAAGAATATTCCTCATCAATCAATAACATCATGTATACATTTCACCAACCCATCAATAGATTCATGAAAACAAGATTCATGCTCTCTCTAAATCACCCACAAATGAAGAACACCTCATTCAAGACTCTCATAAGTTCATCATCACAAGATTGGACACACAAGCTCAAACAACGTCACATCAACACATGATCATTAAAAAAATCACACTTTTCATAACAAAACCACAATTTCAATCAATCATATATACAAAGATATCAAAGGGTTACCCGAAATCTAGAGCTAATAAGTGTACGATCCACACAAGAAGAAGCAAAAATTGCTAATTTTTGGGAGAAAAGTTTCACTTTTTTCGAGCTCACCAAAGAGTGTGTGTGATTGAGTGTTTCTTGAGAAGAAAGAGTATGTAGATGATGAAATTAGGTGGAGAATTGTACCATGAGAATGAAATTTCAGCATAGGTGAAAAAGAGAGAGAGAGAAAGAGAAAGAGAGAGAGAGAGGTAAAATGTTGATAAAGGTGGAATTTCAAATTAGGGGACAAGTAGTACAATCAATTAGTGTTGGAAGTACTATCACGCATTTGAATTTGAAGCACTTTCCGGTGGGTCTCCAGAATCGCCATCAACAACTCCGCCCACGATGACGTCGTTGTGGAGAGATATCCATAACTAGCCATCCTTACCTTTGTAGCCATTGTCGGCACCTAGAAATACCTCTCCTTGCTTTGCCAACCTTGACTCCTTGAATGTCATTTTGGGGTTAGGAGGAGATCGAGGAGGTATCAAATCCTCAATGCTCCCATTTTCTCGCTGAAATTTGGTTAGCGTAGAAAAACAATCTAGTATGGAAATATCATTGACCAAATCATGAAATTTATTGGGGTCCTCAACAAACTTATCAACAAGAGATTCATACTCATTGGTAACACAAGAAGGTTCAAGAATATCATGCTCATCAAAAAGTGTCACCCATTTGCACGTAAGAGAAGGTTTTGTTAAACCATGCCTATATTTATAAATGTTGAACTCAACATTTTCTATGCCATCCTTAAGAGTTAAGATTCCCGAGTGAACATCAGTTTTAGTCCTAGACGTTTTTGGAAATGGTCTCCCCTAAAGGATTGGGGGTGCACTTCCGCCGTGCGCTACGTCTAGGACATAAAAGTCTACCGGAAAAATTAATTTTCCTACTCGAAACATCACATCCTTCACTAGCCCACAGGGGATAGCTTGAGAGTGATCGACGAGTTGAACAATCACTTTAGTCTCTCTAAGTTCACCAGTTTCAGGACATTCAAATAGGCTAAATGGAATCACATTGATAGAATCTCCTAAATCTATCATGGAATGTACAGCAAGTGTTCCACCTAATGAAATTGGGATAGAAAACATTCTGGGGTCATCAGATTTCTTAAGAAAATTCTTATGATTCGAAATGGCGAGTTTCCCCAATTTTTAGCTTCCCGAACTTCTTAGGTGGTCTACACCTTTTCTTAGTACATGCAACCTTAATAAATTTAGCATATGGAGGCACATTGTCAATAGGGATGATTCCTCCACCTTTTCGAAGACTTTCCAAATGTTGGCCACATTTGTCTCCACCTTCAGCTTTCCCCTCAAAGCACTTAGAAATAGAGATGGAATAGCAACTAGTGCCTCGGGTGGTGGGAGCTCCATAGAGGGTACTTCCTTGACAACTATCTCTTCTTCTTAGAAATGTTCTTTGGTGGCCTCCACTAACTTTTCATTCTCTTGTGTCACCTTCTTCTCGGTTTCGCGAACTTCCTTACCACTCCTTAGCTTGAGTGCACTCACATTTCTTGGATTTACCTCCAGTTGGGAAGGTAGTTTGCTACACTCTTTTTCTTCAAGTCGGCTCACCGAGGTGGTGAGTTGTCCAAAAATAAATCTCAAGGTTCTTGATACTTGAGAAGGCTCTAGTACCAAGGTCTTCAACTTCCCTCCTAATCCTTTCTGCGAAGATCTCATGTTTCTTCCCCAATGACTAATGGCATCCAAGGTCTCCTCCCTATCCGACTTATAAAGTGTGGTATGATTGTTGGATGGACCTTCACCCCTAGTATTAGGTTGAGGTGGTGTTTGTCCACCCCTATGTCCTTGAGGTTGATTGTCATCCCTTCATTGGAAACTAGGGTGATCTCCATACCTTGGATTGAATGTATTGACATAGGGGTCCGGTCTTACTTTGCGTTGGTTCCCCAGGAACCCTTGTTGTTGACCCCTAGCAAGTTGATGCCTCTCCTGATTGTAGTAGTCCACGACATTCACTTCTTGCACATCACTAATGACCTTAGGGCATTTTTCAAAGTGGTGGTCGAGGTTGTAAACCCCACACACCTTGACTTGGTGCATATTTCCTTGCAAAAGCTATTTCATCATAGATGCAAGAGCTTGGACTTACTCCTCCAACTTTGGTGTGTGTGCGGGTTCATCCAAGACCTTAACCCTATACCTTGTGCCAAATTGCATCATCCCATTAGCTATCTCTTCAAATAGTTCCATCACATCCTTCGGGCTCTTGTTGGCTGTAGAATTGTTGCATGCAGCATTTACCATTCTCATGTCTTCATCACAAAGGCCTTCAAAGATGTAATAGACCAAATCTCCTTCCTTGAATGAGTGGTAGGGGAAACTAGCTAGGAGTCTCTTAAACCTCTCCCAATAATCAAATAGGCTTTTGGTCACCCCTTGAGTAATGTTGTCAATTGCTTCTTCAACCCGATCGACTTAGATGCTGGAAAGTACTTTTCCAAGAATCCCCGCTTCATATCCATCCACGGCCCAATGAAACCCAGTGGTAGATAATACAACCAACCTTTTGCTCCATCTTGAAGTGAAAAGGGGAATGCTCTCAAGTTTCAATCATCTTTCAAAACTCCCGCCAGCTTCATATTCGTGCACACCAAATGATATTCTGACAAATTTTTGTTTGGATCCTCTCCCGCCATACCGTGGAAAGTAGGAAGACAATGTATCATCCCACTTTTCAGTAGTAAACAAAACTCTACTATGACCAAAACTCTACTCGTAGTAAACAAAACAAACAAAAGAAAAAAATAAATAAAGGAAACTACTAACTACTCTACTAATATGTCCTGCTCAACTAATACTTGAAATAAAAACCATCCCCAACAACGGTGCCAAAATTTGACCTGCCCTCGACCAAAGATAGATGATAATATATTATCCACCCTAATCTCAAGCTAACTACTTCATAATCATTGAACCCAAATATTTCATTTCATTCAATGCTCCTGGGAAAAAACAAGGAGAAAAGAAAATTAGAGAGAAGAGTTATTTCCTTTGTCTCTTTACCTTCTCTTGGGAGAATAGAAAATAATCTAAAATGTGGCTGATATGCCCCAATTTACCGCCGCCGTTGAGCCACTGTCCATGTCAAAAATCTGCAAGAGAAAGGCCCCAGAGGTGTCTGGGGGGGGGAAGAGGCTCTGATGATGAAGTCAACAAACAATATTACAATTGTGTAATTAGAATGAATAGTCGAATTCGTAGGGTTACCTTTAGCCTTTATATAGGTTGGAAAGTAGGTAAACTATTTTGTTTACTTGTGGAGCAAGTACTTGTCCCTTGGGCTGGCCCTAAGGATATTACCCAAGGAGTAAAGTGGAAGACCTGGGCCGGCCATATTGGCACTTGGGCCCAATACAAATTTACACATTATTAATAAGCCCCTGGAATATTGAGGGTTAAGCCTCTGAATTCATCCTGAGAGCTTGGGTTCGACTTTATGTCTACCGCTGCAAATTGGGTAATTTTCCCTTCAATGAGGTTGCTTCGAATTTACTGCTGTGCAGGAGGTGTAACATCTGAGATCCGGCACTGCTTCAGGGGTACGCTTTTTGAGCCCCTGCAGTGCATTAGGGGTTCGAACCTGGGGCGTATTTGAGATCCTCTAGATGAGCTTCTCCTTCGAGATGATTGATTGTCGGGGGTCTAACCCTCAGTTTTTTAATCCGTGTTAGGGTCCAAGGGCGTGCCTTCAACACTGTTTATTTTTTGGGAGCCTTCGGGCCCCAGTAGTTAGGAATAGAGGGTCGATCCTCAGCTTTCTAATCCTTTTTAGAATATGAGGGCTTGACTTCGGCCTTATTTATTTTCAGGGGAGCCTTTGGGCCCTAGTAGTTAGGAATAGGGGGTATGCCTCAGCTGTCTAATATGTGTTAGAAGAAGAGGGCTTGACCTCAACCCTATTTATTTTCAGGGGGGGCCTTTGGGCCTTAATAGTTAGGATAGGGGGTTTGAACCTCAGACTTCTAACTTGTGTTACAATCTGAGAGCTTGACCTCGGCCCTATTTATTTTTAGGAGAGCCTTCAGGCCCCAGTAGTTAGGAATTATGGGTTCGATCCTCAGCCTTCTAATCTGTGTTAGAATCTGAGGGCTTGGCATTAGTGTGAGAGGTGGAAAGGTCATGGAGGTGTGATGTTCACTCTTATCTTTGAGTGTGTGAGGTTCATATTAGACTTTACGCACACCACTTTTTCCATTAATGCCTGAGATTTCTCACCCACGCAGCCCATTTACTCACATATTTACTTACTATTTAGTGGCTCAAGGAAATCATTTCCTTTTATTTCATCTATATAAGGCATTCCCCAATGCTTTACTTTACTCTTTACTCATTAAATTTTCAAATTCAAACTTTCTTTTTTTCTCTCTTATAGAACAACTCAGGGCGCTTTTTCTCTCCGCTAACATTTCCAAAGAACTCTGGCCAAACTCTGGCTAAGAATCAGTAAGTTCCCCATTATCTTATCCTTTCTTTCTCTTATTAAAATGTTGCTAACACCATTGGGGGAAAGAAACTCAATCCATCCCTATTTTCCGGCCATTTCCTCCATCAGCGAAGATGAAGACTTGCCTCTAAGGTTCCAGCACTGTTCCGCCGTCGGCCGCCGGTCTCAATTTAGCTGGTAAGGAAGGTGAAAAGAGTTCTGCTGATTACCTAGCGCCGCCTAGGGGTACCATTGTAAGTGGGTCACTTTGAGGTCATGGGTTCAAAGAGAGGCCAGGGTTCATAAGGATAAGGAGGGCCAAACTTTTATTTTAACAAGATTGTGACTCCAGTTCCCGAAAGCCCCTAGCCAGTTCTTAAGGAAATTTTCCAGTTGCTATCATCCATCCCCCTTTCAATTAAGCTTCCGGAGAACTTATGATTGGAGGTCCTTCGAGAAGATGAAAACCCTAGGGGTACGAGACCTAGGAGGTGCGCCATTTTTTAGCGCCATTTCAAGTTTGGGATTTGTTTTCCCTTACCCCCTATCCTCTATCGGCTTCTTGAGGAGCATCGGGTTAACCTAGCCCATTTCCATTCGAACATCTTACTCTATGTTATGGCATTCATGACCCGGTGTAATAGCTTAGGAATAACCCCTAGCTATGAGCTTTTTAGGTCCCTTTACTACCTTTCCACTAGTAGGACCGTGATGCATGGGGATACGAAGATCAATGGATTTTGACCCTTAGAAATAGGTTCACGGATTATCCCATCAAAATATCCTCGAATTGCAGGGGGTGGCACAAGACCCCCATATTTACCTTCGATAGTGAGCCTGAGAACTATTATGTTCCAGCATGGAATTCGAGCCCTAAGTTTGAAAATGCTGCTAGCACTACAACAAACATGATCTTTTTCCTCGGTTCTGCAGGCCCTTTTACCTCAGTTTTTATCCTGAAAGAACTGAGGTACATACTGCAGGAGTAAAAAAAGTGGATTTTTTACCTCAGTTTGGAACCGAGGTTAAATATACCTTTTACTTTGGTTTCAAACTGATGTCGGTAGTTTTAACGTGCAACATCGCTTAAGGAAATGAGCTCCCATCGAATAGATCATATCTACAATGTTGTTTGGGACACGTCTATGTCAACTTTCATGCAACGTAGGTTGCTGTATGATAGCAGTCGACTGGAGATCAAATGATGCAACATTGATGTAGTCGACCTCGGTTTGCTAACTGGCGATGTCACTTATCAATAAATGCGACATCACTCGCTGTGGGGAACCCACATCATTTTCCTGCTATTGTGGAACGTGGATGAGTACGACATTTTTTTATGTAACAGACATCGGTAACCACGAACAAAGTCGATTTGTGCAACCTCGATCATGTTCCAATTTGGCACCGGTTCATGTGACATCACGGTCGCATCAGTTAGACATTATATATTATTAAAATATTTATTATTCAATGGCACAACTTAGCATTTTCCAGTAGCCATTACATGTTATTAAAAAAGTGATAAATTGTAAAATGTCTAAACGTCATAAAACAATATAATTTTGTTCATTTAATGTGTGATGGGAATGGCGTATTTAAAGAAACAAAACTATATCAACTTTTACAATAAATTGTTACAAAATTATTGTAATGTTATTATGAATTTGAAAAATGAAATGTATTGAGCCACCATTTTACACGTTGTACGGCTTTGTGAATGTGAAGGTGACTAGCGAATCGACAAGTCTGTCAAACTAGATGTTGGAAATCCACCGAGGACTCTCTTTGGCTCCATTACAACAAATACACTGAACAAAATATATGTAAGAATAGGGAAGTCCCCAAAAGAATTTCACAGAATGGAGTGAAACGTAGACAAAATGAATCCCAATTTGAATAAAACATCTAATTTGGTCCCTACCGACATCGCAAATTTGAGAAATTGACGTTGCAAACATCAATTCAACAGTGACCTCAGTTTGATACTAATAGAATTGTTAAAAAGCCCTTGACATGTGCGACCTCGGCCTTTGTTCGATAACATTTTTCATGGAACAATGCAATGCGACTGACGTCTCACATTCATACTCTATAGTTATGCAAATCTTAGCGTCATGTCTCACTCTTTACAAACATGGCATTATATTGTAATATATATATATATATATATATATATATATATATATATATATATAACATGCAAAACATTCATCATGTACTTATGAAATTTCAAAATCATTAATCAATGAAGAAAAAAAACATGCTCAATAAGATCATCACTAAATTTGTAGATGAACATGGAATGGGTAGAAAAATACCTCAAGGGATTTGAACCTTTAGATGCTCCACCCTTGGATCTTGTTGATGTTTGAGAGATGCAATTTGAATGAATCTTTAATTATTGAAAGGGTCTAATGGAATGGATGGTGTGTTAGTTTGAGGTGTTGGGTTTGTGTTTTTGAGGGGGAAATGAGTTAAGTGCTGAGTTTTATTTGGTAGGGGGGATTTTTGGTTCAAATTTTCAACTCAAATTTTCATTTCCCATTGAAATTTTTGGACTAATGGACGTCGGCTTCGGTTCGATTATAGTTTCATTATAAGTAGGAAGCATGTAACATCGCACATGTTGTCCATAGTCAATTTTAAAAATGTGTGGTAAAATCCATGGTGTTAACCTTCTGGCCCTTTCGTCGAATGGTTAATGGTAAACGTGGAACATAATTTTTTTCAATATAACAATAAACAACCGTGAACCATCATTTTCTTCCAATTTGTCAAAGGGTCCTATGTGCAAAATTTTTAAAAATACACTGTCAATCCAAAACCCGATTACGATCGGTCCAAAAAGAAAGTTTCAGATCCATAGTAAAACTTATACTATCTGAGTGTAATAAAGAAACTGAGACTACTCAACATATACTTCCACAAGTTCTTCTGAATGACACCTTGTGTACTTGTAAGTAATGTGCTACAATTTACTCTAGGTCATGTGCTATAGCTTTAAAAAATTTCATGGAAAAAATTCTATTACATATTTATTTCCTAAAAAACCGCAAACATAAAATTTCATGCGATTCTATGTGGTTGAAAATATCGTTCTCATAACTCTTATTGTAATGGTATAAATGGAATACTAAGAAAAATGGCGGACGATTACCCTGGTGTATCTATCCATGGCCATAACAGAACATTGCGTTCGTAAATTGATGATTTGTTGGGTGTCTCTCCAGTTTTACATTTCCAGTTCTCCGGATTTGTCAGAGTGACCTATGTGCTATTATTTTTAAAAAAACACATTATCTGTCCAAAACCCAATTATGATCAGTCTAAAAAGAAAGTTTTAGATCCGAAGTTGAACTTATACTATTCGAGTGTAATAAAGAAACCGTGACTAATCTACATATACTTTAACAAGTTCTTTTGAATGACATCGTGTGTACTTGTAAGTAATGTGCTACAATATACTCTAGTTCATGTGCTATCGCTTTAAAAATATTCATGGACAAAATTCAATTACATTTTATTTCTGGAGAAACGATGAATATGAAATAACATGCGATTCTATGTGGTGGTTCCCATCAAACTAGCTAAATATCAATAAAGTTCACCGGTTGTATTAAAATCGATTCCCATTGAACTATACGTTTTTAAAGTTCATATGCAGTTAGACTAGTGGGCCAAAATATGGAGGCCCACGTTAAGAGGAATCGATGTCGGTCTTGCATTGATCATAAATCTATATACCCGATGGACTTGTGACGTCGCATATGCAGTTAGACTGTCATAAGCCTTAACATTTGCTAATGAGCTGAAATGTTGAGGCCCACAAGTACATTGCACGATGTCGTGCATGGATTGCTACCCTATCAATCTTACCGACTTACATGCAATCTCACAGAACAGGGGTGGAATACACAACGATCCATAAAGAATATATATGGAGCCCACTGCTAGACATTAATTCAAACATTCAACTTCTCAGCGATTTTCTACACTCTCTGACCCTTTCTTCTCAAAGGTATGCTCTCTAGATTCCCTAGATTACCTTATTTATAGTATTTGTCTTTAAATTTGATATGCATATTGTGGAAATTATATAGTTTTTTTTGTATTCAAATATCCATGGATGTTTGCTCTAGATAGTAGGAATTTTGGATTGAAGTTCTCATTTGTTACCCGGCAATAATGTATTATTTTTACCTAATCTGTGCTCTAGTTTTCGTCTGGTGAGAATGCGTCTGTAACTCCTAAATGTGACGTCAAGATCACGTCAGTTATACTTCTTTTGGATGAACGGTTAGATACGTCGGTTACACCTTTCTCTCTAAACCCTAGTATTATGCGATGTCACCTTCTCTTCGTTAACATATCAATTTTAACGACTGGTCGCCTATGAATGTATGCTATGTAACATTTTTTAGGACCCATAATAGATTAAATTCACCAATTCTTATCGAATTTCAGGAATCATGTCTAACCGTGCTAGTTTGAGTTAACGTGCCCCAATTGAGGTAAGTCATTTGTTGTTCCGATTTAAATTCCATTTCATTTTCTATTTTCCCCTAAGAATAATATTAAAATTTTCAATGATCAAAAGGCAGATCCTTAACAATTTGGATCAGGATCATCATCCCGGGACCACATTCGGAGATGTCATTACACACTTTGTCCACAAGCTTACCAGGACAAACTTCGGTTCCATTCCAATTTTGGTAAGTCCTCCCTTATTACATATGATGTATAATATTTTCAATGCACTTTCTCTACAAGTTAGTTCCATATTTACTAAATGATGTTCTTTGTTCATAAATTAGTACATCCTAGACTACATTTCAGAGCTCCTACCGTTGTACAAGACTCCCGCTATGCTGCAGTGTAATCGAAGGGTGTATGAGCTGCACTACTTGGGGGCCAAGAAGTACAAGAATCTCACCTAAGGGTTTTGGAAAATTTCTTGAGGAGGAGGAACTCGCGATTGGGGACACGCTACATTTTGAGGTGGTAAATGGTGATGTGCCCGTAGTTTTTAATGTAACTATTCTTCTCTACGGATTTGACTGATTATTGACTTTGAAACAATTGTTTAAAACTAATGTATTCAAATTGAGAACAACATTTCATTATTTTTTTTTGTAATTCTTGAATTTTATATCAAGAATTTTATTTATTGACTTTTATTTCAATGTTATTGAATTCTTCATATATGTAACTCCAGTTCCCTCTCTCTTTCAACATATGTAACTCCTTCTTCCTCTTAGCAAATTGTTGTTGCAGACAAATATTGTAACGAAAGTTTAACTGTAGACTGCCTGCTTGATGGGCTGTAAATGTTAGACCCATGCATTGCTACAACGTAGCTAAGTGGTAAAAATCATATTGCTTAGTCCAAGCAGGGTGCAAAGTCATACAAGTTGACGGACAACACAATGGCTTCCACTGACGTTGGTTAATGATCAACATCATGTCACCCGAACCGATTGTGTTTGCAACGTTGCTTAATTTGAGGCGGTTCAAAATGACGTCACTATTAAACGGGTATAAATAGGGGAAACCTAACAAAAAATTTAAGCATTTATCCACTAATTTCCTGCCAATTCCAACAGTCTCTAGTTTCCTCCCCTCCCTTCTCTTCTCCCTTGGAAAAAGGTATGAATTTTCTAATCCCCTAACACATATGTTTTGTAATTCTTACTTTGAAATGTTCGATCTTTGGTCTGTGAATATGTTTCCTAATTCTTACTTTACAATTAGATTAAACACTGTTTCGGGATGTTTCCAAAGGGTTTAACTTTATTGTGATGTGTATAAAGCTTCATTTTTTCTAGTTTTATGGGTATGGATTTCTCGTTGTTGATGCCTTTGAAATGTACGACGTCGGTGTCTTATCTGTCACAACTTGTATATGCGATAATAAAGCAACGTCGCATAATCATTTATTTAGTGACACATTTTTCCAATTTGCGACTTCAGTTATGGCTCTGTTTTTTGTTTACTTTGACCGACAAGTTCGTGAGGTTGCATCTATATGTCAACTAACCCACTTCTTTGGACCGACGTGACCGAGAGACGGATGGTCCAACATCGCACATTACTTTTTATACACTAATTTCGAACATAAAATTTCCACATATGATGCAGAACTAATGGCTGGCAAGGATCGTATAATTGATCCTTTTTTTATGTATTTCACCTATTTAAATATATATTTATACACTAACATAACTACACACCTCGTAACAAATAATACTTTTCGGTTATCGTACAGTTCGCTGCACAACGGAGGCACCCAAAGCCTTTTTTCTTCAACATTGAACGTTATTCAATGGCTATTGATAGCCCACATTTCGATTGCACTTTGAAGAAACTCAAATTGGGAAAATACCAACTTTGGTAAAGCGCTTGAATAAATTTTATTTGTAGATAATTGCATATGTATATATATACATTTATATTTCTAATCAATATTTTATACTGTGACTTAGTACATCCCGTGGGAGATTGTAAAAATTCTACTGACTGAGAAGACCCCCGTAGTTCTGAGGTGCTATGGGACAGACTGGCATATGGACTACTCGGGGGGTGGGAGGATGAAGGCCCTTTCCCCAAAGGGTTTTGGTGAGTTTCTTAGGGGAAACAACCTACTCATCAAGGACACCTTGTTCTTTGAGATGATAGAAGCTAGGGTACCAATCGCCTTCAAGGTCGTCATTGTTCGAGCTGATTAAGTTTATTGGGATTTCTGTTATGTGTGAACTAGGACAAATTTTATTCAAATTTATGTACTTGATAAGTTTTCTCATGCCCACGGTTTTCTAATTAATTAATTAACTTATTTGAACATTATGTAATTGACCGTACATGTTTACATGGGTGACTTCATGTGAGCACTATTTTATAAATCATTTGTTGGACATATGATTTAAAAATACTGAAAAAGGGGGTACTGGTCATGTACAAATTAGGAAAGGTTTCTTTTCTATCACCGTAAAGTTCATGTGTGTGACTTTGCAATGTCATTCGCAAATGCATTGCTAGAAACGACATATTACGTGAAATCGGCCTAACTTCTAACACAACCAAGAGCAACGCCGTACACTACTTGGTAACATTATTTACTTCATTTTTTGGGTCTTTTACTTTGGTTATTTTATTAATCGAGGTAAAAAATCAATTATATTCCTTGGATTTTTAATAACCGAGGTAAAAAAATCTTTTACTTTAAAAATAACAGAGCTAAAAGAACTTTTAACCTCAATTTTTTGGGGTTAAAAAAAAAACTGAGGTAATAGGGGGGAAACTGAGGTAAAAGGGGCGAAGTAAAATATTAATTTTTTTGTAATTTAGCAACTCCACTCTGAAAAGCATGGTAGCCGATAGAGAAAGGCCGTTGGGACAACCTTTTGATATTTCAAAAAATTGTGATTATGTCTGGCCGGAGGCAGTTTACGAGTGGATTAACATCCAAGAGCCTATTTTGATTAAGCCTCCTCCCCCGGTAGATATTTCGAGAGTTCCTTCTGTGGGAAAGGGGAAGAGAAAAGAAGGTTGCTGAGGGTGATAAGCCCAAGAAAGAGAAGAAGAAAGTTCCTCCAGTTGCCAATGATAGGGCCCCAAAAAATCAGAAAAAGACAAGGCCAGTTCATCAAAGCCCGCCATGCCTGTTTCTAGGATCAAATAATGCCACAGAGGCCCCCTCTAAGAGTTCTTCACCCCTACACGAAGGTGTTTGTGGAATCTTAGTTTTTACATTTATTGTTTTTAATTTTTATTTCCTCGTCTAACTTATCTTTCTTTTATGTTACTCAATGGGCTTTACTAGCTTCTTTGATCTTGGAGATGAGGAGGAAGTCGAAATAATCTTTAAGGAGTCTAACCTGAGGGTTCACTCCCAGCCCCATACACAAGTTCTACTATAGCCGGAGCCCTATCCGAAGGTCCAGTCAAAGGCCCCCAGTTCCTTGGCTAATACCAAGTGGCATCGGGATGGAGCTTCTTTGCACAACCTTTCCTCCCAGAGGTAGCAAACTGATGAGGGTTACACCATTAAGTCCAAGCCGGTGGCTCTATGAATTTGGAGCTCCAAGCAGGGCATACTTTGGGAGAAGGTAACCCCACCCATTTGGGTTTGGTCTATCCCGCCCTTGCTTTACTCTCGGGGGTGGCCACCGCTATGACCACTTTGCACTCTATCTTCCAGACCCTCGTGGCAAGGGGCAAGGAAACACAAGAGGCTGAGGCCAGGTCGAAGGCCGTGAGGATAAAATGTACGAGCTCAAGGAAGAGCTCAAGAAGGTGGCCTCTGATTATGGGAAGGTATTAACTAGGATAGCCTCTCAACATAAAGAGGCACTGAAGAAACTGGGGCTCGAGAAGATGAGCGTTTGAAGGAGTTCAAATAGAAGTTTTAGAAGGCCTAAGCATTAGTCAAAACCCTAACCAATGAAAAGAATGAACTGGCCAGTCTTTGTTTTACCATGAAGCAGGCCTCCATCTTCGAGGCATATAAAAACAATCTTGTGAAGACTAAGGGGTTTTGAGACTTTTCTCTTCCCTAACTAAAGTTTTGGCAGGGGTCACTTGGAATGATCTCACTCATGCCATCGGTAAGACCTCCCTGCCGAATACGCCACCATGGTGGATGTCTGCAAGAATAACTCTAAGGCGGTGAAGCTTGACCATCTTTGGTGGAAATCCTCCCAGGATGTGGCTATTATACTCCCATTCCTCTATCACCTGAAAGTCTCGGGAAAATTCCTTTCTGCAAAGGAGATCCACAGTCAAGAAGTGGACAAGGATAAGGAGTAGAGTGGGCTGGGCCTCCTAACTCAGCCACAGCCCCGACGTAGGCCCTCTTCTTTGAGGTCTAACCAAGAAAATTGTAGGGTAGGAGAAGATGTATGCATTTCCACTTTTTGTTACTTGTAGATTTTAGATTTGGTGCCTTAACCCCCCCCCCCCCCCCTCCGTCTTCCCTCCCCAACTACAAAAGGGTACCCTTTTAAACATTTTTTTTCCAATTCATGAGAGAATGGTATCACCAAAATGAAGAGTGGGCATGAGAGCACTAAGTCTAGGCCTCTCAATTATAGTATAAATCTTTCTGGCTCCAATGAGAGCTTCGAGCTGCTAACGAGGAACTTAGCCTATGGCATAACAATCTTCATGAGAGGCAAATAAAATTATCGAAGAACTTAGCCATTTTAGGGAGGAAAGGAACCTTCTTATCACGACTAAGGATGGGCTCTCGGAGGACTATCACCTCCTCAAATCTTGGCACAATGTGGTCCTCGAAGAGTTCACCACCAAAGTCAGGTTTAGTTTGATGTATGAGTTCATCATTGCTGCCAAGTCTTACAAGGATTATTGGGGGGCTTCTTCTTCTAATCCTAACGAGACCATCTTAATTCCTCCATGGAACTGGAAGTTACAGAAAATGAGGCACTTTTCATAGCTTTTTATAAGGATCTGGAAAAGGTCTAGAAGGACCATGCTGAGTTGTGTTAAACCTATACAGCGATTGCCAATATTCTTCAACCATATGTGCTCCGACTTAGGACCGTCAAGTCGACCTTAATTGAGAATTTTGAAGCATTTCTTCAAGAGACCATCAACATCATGGAGTGAAAACATATAATGAGAGATTCTAAGTACCATGATGCTTACCAAGATGCTAAGAAGTGGCTGAGCAAATTACGGAAGGACAAGAAGAATAAGAGCAGGGCTTTAAGCTCCCATTCTGCTCCAAGAAAAATTGGAGTTCCAAACCCTGTGGAGAGTATCCCTGCAAGGACTTCTCACAGACGGGGAGGCTCTATCTTCTCCCGCTGAAGCCATTCATCCCACCACAGTAACGACCACTAGCTCTTGATCTGCACCCTCTGGGGATCTGGTTTCAAGGGTTAACCAAGAAAGTAATTTGGGCAGCACCTTTGCTCGAGGGAGAGGTGACCTTACTTATGCCGGAGAGCATTCGTCCGGCAGAGGAAGAGGCATTGCTGGCAGCAGAAATAGAACAGCCCCACCAAACACTGAGGATGCCAAGGATGTACCCCTGATGAAAAGATCTTGAGGCTTATCCCACAGACCTTCGAACTCTGCTCGAAGACCAGAGGCTGGGTAATTGGAAGAATAAGAGCCTTATCTTCCTCATGATATGTTTCCATTAGTTGTATGTAGATAGTTGTTGTAACTTTATCATTTTTCTGAAAGCCATTATGGTACTTTGTATATTTGAAATAAAATTTCCTGGCCCTTATTCTTTTTTGAGCATTCAAAATTTTTACGAAGGGGATTAACCCTTCTAATGAAGTCGAGAATTTCAATCTTTCTTTTCATTGAAAGGCTTTACTCTGTCTGTAAAAGTGTTCAATGAGCTGTATCGGCCCTTCAAATATTTACAAGTCTGTGCCTTTGGGGCTTGATGCGCATAGAGGGGGGCTTCGGCCCTAAAGAGTTCGATGGGATGTGTTAGCCCTTCGAATGTTTACAAGTTCTGTGCCTTGGGTGTTTAATGCACGTTATGGGAATTTTGGCCCCAAAGTGTTCAATGGGCCGTGTTGGACCTTCGAATGTTTACAAAGTTTATGCCTTGGGCGCTTGATGCGTGTTGCCGAGGGGTTTTACACCCAAAGCGTTCGATGGACTGTGTTGGCCCTTTAAATATTTACAAGGTCTGTGCCTTGGGCGTTCAATGCGTGTTAAGGGGATATCAGCCCAAAGTGTTCAATGGGCTGTGTTAGCCCAACAAGTGTTTACAAGGTCTATTCCTTGGGAGCTCCCTACCCGTTAAGGGGATATCATCCCCAAAGCATTTGATGGGTTGTGTTGGCCCTTTAAATGTTTACAAAGTCTGTGCCTTGGGTGCTCGATGTGAGTTAAGGGAATTTCAGCCCCAAAGCGTTCGATAGGCTATGTTGTCCCTTCAAATGTTTAAAAGGTTTGTGCCTTGGGCGCTCAATGCGTATTAAGGGTATTTTGTCCCCAAAGCGTTCGATGGGCTGTGTTGGCCCTTCGATTGTTTATAAGTTTTGGGCCTTGGGCACTTGATGCACGTCAAGGGGATTTTGGCCCCAAAGCGTTCGATGGGCTATGTTGGCCCTTTTAAATGTTTACAAGGTCTATGATTTGGGCACTCGATGCGCGTTAAGGGGAATCTGGCCCAAAAGCGTTCGATGGGCTGTGTTGGCCTTTCGATTGTTTGCAAGGTATGTGCCTTAGGCGCTCATGCGTGTTAAGGGGATTTCAGCCCCAAAGCATTTGATGGGTTGTGTTGGCCCTTCAAATGTTCATAATGTCTGCGCCTTGGGCGCTTGATGTGCGATAAGGGGATTTTGGCCCCAAAGCATTCAATGGGCTGTGTTAGCCCTTCGAATGTTTAACGCTCTGATTTGAGAAGATTGGGGAACTTTTTTCTCTTGTGGCAAAGTGTGTTTTAATTCTTAGGAACAAAAAGTGATTATAAGAACAAACTTTGATAGATAGTCAATAAAAACAAAAGAACTCTATCGACTTAAAACACTATTTTGTCGAGGGTGTCAACTAACCCATAACTACCTTGGGGCAAGCTATTTTCTGGCCTCACCAAGCCTACTAGGATATTGGGGAATAATACCTCCTGAGGTTAGAAACATTCCATCTGCGTGGAATTGGTTCACCTTGGGTAGTTTCTAACACATAACTGCCTACATAGCCGGTTTCAACGACTCGATGGGGTCCTTCCTAGTTTGCTGAAACCTTCTCCTCTGGCTCCTTTAATCTTTTCTCATTCCTCCTCATTACGAGGTCTCCCATGGAAAATTGGACATTTTGGACCCTTTGGTCATGATACCGCTTGATACTTTCTTTCACCTTGGCTTCATGGAAGGAGGCATTTTTTTCTTTTTTTTTTTGAGAAGGTCCAAATTGAAATGGCGCTACTCATCATTGATATTCTCACGTTCGTTGCTTATATCAAACCTTCAAAAGGTGGGCAACCTTATCTCCGTAGGAATGATCGCCTCCAAATAATAGACTAGGTCATAAGGGGTTTTGCATGTGGTAGATGATTCCGTTGTTTGAAATGACTAAATCATGCTGGGCAATTCATTGATCCATTCTCCTCCTGCCCCATCGAGACTTGACCGGATGCCATTGACAATGGTTTGATTTGTGACCTCCACCTGCCCATTAGCTTAGGGGTAGTAAACGCCGGTGACTCTTTGGCAGATCTTGTATTCCTTACACCAGCCTTTAAATGGGTCATTGATGAACTGGGCACCATTGTCATTTATGATGGTTCGAAGGATCCCAAAGCGACATATGATATTCTTGCAGAAAAAACCAATCACCGTTTTCCCTTTTACACCGATAAGGGCTTCAGCCTTAACCCACTTTGTAAAGTAGTCCACAACCACAATCAAGTATTGAAAGTAGCCAAGGGCCTCTGGGAAAGAACGCACCAGATTGATCCCCCATTTGTCAAATGGCTAAGAGCTATTTATTTTCATCATTTATTCTTGGAGGACATGGGTGATTGGGGCATACCTTTGGCACTGATGGATGGCTTGGATGTGCTTAATAACCTCATAATACATCTTGGGCCCATAGTATCCAGCCAAAAGGAGCTTCTTAGCTATCGAGCAAACCCCTTGGAGACTTCTGCAGGCCCTTTCGTGAGTTTTGCATATTAGATAGTCAATTTCTGATGAAACGTCAAATGCATGTATTTTCCAAAGAATTTAACACTCTTTTGTCATATTTTTGTTGTAAGATTGGTAGATTTAGGTAGGTTTACATTATAAGGGGTTTAGATAACCAATTTTGGTTTTTATATCTAAATCCTTCATTTTGTAACCTATATTTAGTCTAGTGGATTTTTGGCCCTTACGAGCATTTGGATTCCTTTTTGTAAGTTTGATTTGTAGATTTCTCATGATCACTTAGGAGTGGTTTAGTGAAGGCCATTTCAAAGGATGGTAGAAGATGGAAGGCCACTCACAAAGTGGTAGAAGATAAAGTGAAGAAAGGAGAGCAAGGAAAGGGGTGAAGAATGATCTATGTTTTAAGCAGAGTTCTGAGAATTTTCCGAGAATAATAAGCCTCCAGGAGTGGTACCATTGGATTCCTTTTCTCGAGTACTATAAAATTGACTATAAGAACTCCCAAAACGGATCAACGGTTCACCCGGAGGAAGCAAAACAAAACGGGACTTTTTTCCATCGTGACTCGCGACGAGTGTGTCACGACTCGTGAAATGTTGACCTGAGAGCTCACAATTACCTGATCTAGTCGTGACTCATGACTGAGGTATCACGACTCGCAATAATTGCCCTGCAACTTGCATTTTACTCCCTTTTTTTTCTTGTACTATTTTTTTTAATTGAAACACCCTAAGGTGAGGGATTATATAAGGTTCCCCAAGCCTACGTAAAAAAAAGTAGTTGGTACATGTTCGATGATTGAGGCAATATAGTTGCCTCCAAAAGAATACCTAGCACCTAATGAGGATTTCAGATCAAGTAATTAGACCAAAAAGTTTGATATGATAGTTGCGATTCCAAAAGAAAGAATCTTCACCCCATGTGTTAATTCTTTCCCTTGGCCAGGTAACTACACACTATCACTTCAAGATTAAAGCATATCTAATTAGCGCAAAGATTGCTGCAGTTTTGCAGTGGAGCCATGAGTTTTGAAACACTCTCTTTCAATGTCAACGATCATCAAAACATTTTGAAGATGGAGCTTCTTTTCTGGTGTATGCTCAATCATAACCAGCCAAGATTATAGATGTGGAGTAGACCTGAGAACCTGTAATAAACTAAAAAACACCAAAAAAACATCAGCAGTATCTATCCTATGAAAAGGTCATGAGTCCAGTCTGAAGAGTCCTCTAAAATATATATGATTATTGCAACATATGCAACATTCTATTAAGAGTCGTCTCTAAGACAAGGGATTCCACATCTATCTAGATAGAGGAGTCCCTTAAGAAAAGGAGGGGCTAAATTCAGTTCTAGGTCACCATCAAAGTTATTATGTAAAGCAAATTTGGCAAGGAAATCAGCTGCATTATTAGCCTCTCTAGGAGTGTGTTGGATTGGGTATATATGATGTTTTAAATGTAGAGATTGGCAAATAGAGAAAGTCCTCCATGGTGAGGTATTTGGGTTTTGAATACCCTGTACTGCAATTAAACAGTCGGATTCCACCTCACATCTATTTAAATCCAAATCTGAACATAACTCATATCCACATTGGATGGCTATCAATTCTGCCTGTAAAGGTGATGGGGAATGAAAAGATTTTGCCCTCATTTTAACCACTTTCCCCTCACAATTCCTAACTATCACAGCTAGAGCAGAAAAACCCCCTCTAATCCATGTTGCATCTGTATTTATCTTGTATCCGGTAAGGGGTTTCTGCCATTTCACTGTAGTAAAAGATTTCCTTTTCTTTTGTTGAATATGAGGAAAAATGTTAGCTTGTGTCCAGTATCTGTTCTTGTCTAGATTACCTATCAAATGATTCACTGAGAAAATTTGATAGATCATGCCTTTTATTTCATGGATACAAGCATCTTGGGAGAAGGATTCATTATCAAACAAGATTTTATTCCTTCTAATCCATAGAATCCAGATTGTTACAAGAAGAGCAGCAATGGTGATATTGGACTGAATACTGGATTCTACCTTAAAAGAGAGATAAAATTCAACTCTGCTCTTCAAACTTGGAAAAGAATTTTGTTGGACCTTTAAAAAATTAGTTACACAGTTCCAGACAGCAATAGAAGAGGGGCAAGAGTTGAAAAAATGATCTAAAGAGTCACTGTGATTCTGACACAGAGGACATTTAGATGCTAAATAGAAACCTAACCTTCTTAAAATGTTGTCAAAAGGAAGTAAGCCATTCAAAGCTCTCCATAAAAGAACTGACATTTTTTTGGGAATGAAAGAGGACCATACCTTTTGAAAATGAAGAATCTTCGGCTTTCTCTGTCTGAGAATTTTGTATGCTGACTTGATGGAGAAAATTCCATTTGTAGCTGGCATCCAGATGAGCCTATCCTCATGTATATATTCCAGTTTAGCTTCCTGCAAAAGAGAACACAAATTGGTCGCCAAAAATGGCTCCAGTTGAGGGAGAATAGATGCTTTGTTGTTAATGAATGACCTAAGTGAGATGTCCACAAAGGGGATGTCTCTTCCTGGAGGCCATTTATGAAAACAAAGCACCTTCTCCAGTCCAGTTAGCATTCCAAAATGAGCAATCACCGATTCCATGTATTACTCTGGAGTTGCTATTTGCTATATCTGTAATAGCACAGATTCTGGAACATGTATGAGAGGTTTTGTAAGACTTAGGGAGTGACCATAAGAGCGAGGTCCATTGCGTGGAATTGAGTTGCAGTTTCCACCACAATTTACATGAAAAAGCATCCACAGTGGCCTTTAAATCCCTAAAACCTATTCCATTTTCTTCGACAGGTACACTCATATTTTTCCAAGACCTCCATTTTTTCTTATCAAGATTATCATAATACCCCCAAAACAAGCTAGAGGCCATTTTCTCCATTTTTTTCAAAACTATTTTTGGTGGACTCAAAACAGCAAAAATATGAGTTGGAATTGAGAGAAGGCGGTGATTTATCAGAATAATTTTACCTGCAGTAGAGAGCCATCTGTTCTTCCAATTATGGATTGATTTATCCATTCTTTCCAATAATGGTTGGTAGTGTACCTGCAGATTTCTACCTAAAAAAATAGGGACTCCCAGATATTTAAATGGGAAAGATCCTTTTCCATTCCCAGAATCCTTTTTACAGAGTTTACTGTAGAAAAATTTGTCCTTTGGGATACAAAAAAATCTGATTTTGAGAAATTGACCTGTTGTCCTGAGGTTTGTTCATAAGCAAGCAGGAACTTTTTGAACCTCTTCATGTTTCTAGGGTTAGTATTCAAGAAAACTGCTGTGTCATCAGCATACATTAAATGTGAAACCGGGGCACAAGTCTTAGGAAGACAAAATTTTTGAAGGTATCCTGTGCTAAAAAGTTTCTTTAATCCTCTAGAAAAAGCTTCAGAAATCAAATTATAAATAAATGGTGAAAGAGGATTGCCTTGTTCAATGCCCCTAGAAGATGCAAAAAAATCGGAAGTAGCTCCATTGATTAAAACAGAAAAATTTGCAGCAGATATGTTATGCATAATAAGTTTGACAAATTTCCCATGAAAGCCAAAATGAAGAAGAATGGAATTCAGGAATGCCCATGAGACTCTATCAAAAGCCTTTTGCATATCTAGTTTAACTATTAAATTAGGAACTTTTGATTTTCTGGACAGCATCCTGGTCATCTCTTGCATTTGAAGGATATTATCAGTGATTTCCCTGCCTTTAATGAAAGCACTCTGCTCAGGAGAGATTAGGTTGTGCATTAGTGGTTTAATCCTTTCCATAAGCATTTTTTAGAAAACTTTATTGACAAAATTGGATAAACTAATAGGTCTGAAATCTGAGAAAGAATTTGGAATTGGTTTTTTGGGAATTAAAGTGAGCCAGGTGCTTGTGATGGCCTTAGGAATAATGCCACCGCGTATAAGATCTTTTGCTGCCTCCAGAAGGTCATCTTTAATAGTTTCCCAGAAGAATGTGAAGAAATGACCAGAGTAACCATCAAATCCCGGAGCACCTGATTTATTTAAATCAAAGACAGCAAATTCCAGTTCCTGTATATTGAAAGATTCTAGCAGGTGTTGGTTTTGTTGATCAGTAATCAGAGAAGGAATTTCCCCTAAAAAAAATTCAGATAAGTTCCTATTTTTTGAGGAGCATCCTCATTAAGGAGTTCCTTAAAAAATCTAACTCCTTCATCTTTAATCAGCTGTGGGTCAGTAATCCAGTTCCCATTTCCATCTTTGATTTTACTGATTTTAGATCTAGCTCTCCTTTCCCTGATGGTGTGGTGAAAATAACTGGTGTTTGCATCCCCTTGTTTATGCCAATTTAACCTTGCCTTCTATTTTAAGAAAATGTTTTTTTTTTCTGGGATCTAAGAAGTAAAGTTTTGGACTTATTGAGTTCAGCTAAGTCAGACTCTGCTTGGGACTGTTGAAATTTTATTTCTAGGTCACTGACTTTTTCCTCAGCTTCAACCAGGTTTTGATTGACATTTCCAAAAGTATTTATGTTCCAAACTTTAATGTCAATCTTAAGTCTCTTAAGCTTATGCACTAATCTGTACATTCCTCTATAGGGGGACGGTAAATTCTAGTTTTTTTCCACTAAATTGTGGAAGTCTTGTGTGTTTGACCACATTTCTTGGTATCTAAAAGACCTGGGAACCATTTCTTCCGAAGATTGAATGGACAGCAATAATGGAGAGTGGTCAGAAGTCAATCTATTTAGTACCTGAGTTGAGCTGTTTGGAAAGAGTTCCAACCAGTCCAAATTGCTTATGCCCCTGTCTAATCTCTGGAACAGAAGGTCCTTACATTTATTCCTGAATCTATTATTACACCATGTAAAAGAATTTCCTACAGTGGGGATGTCATGCAAGTCCAGATTATTAATGAAGGCATTAAAATCTTTCATGCTTCTTGTGGGGGGAGCTTTCCTTCCTTTATACTCAGATACTGAGACCACAGTATTAAAGTCTCTGATGTATATAGAAGGTTCTGGAGGGGGGTTTTTTAAATCATTCCAAAGGGCTTCCCTCGATTGTCTATTTACACTAGCATATATAAAAAAGCAGTTCCAACTGACAGATGAGTGAATTTCTGTAATTTTAGCCTGCAAGAATTGATCTGACTCTTTTAAACTGATTACATTAAAAGCATGGTTCCATAAGATCCATATTTTAGCATTTACAGCAGGGAGAGCATTTTTTAAGCCTAGATCATGCATCAGAGTGTTTATTTTCTTTTTGTTCATGCTAAGGCTCTATCAAACAGAGAATAGCAATCTTGTGAGATAGCATAAGAGATTTTATTCTATCCAAAGATGTTCCGTAGCCTCTAACATTCCAGACTAACATGTTTCCTATTATGTTGTATTTAATCATTTAAAACAGGTGGTGGTTGCTTTCTGTGAGGATCTAAGGTTTCTTGTTTTAACAGCAGTGGCTTTACTATTATTTGATTGCTTATCCTGGTTCTTATCAAGTTTATCTAAACATGAAATAGGTATTGGTTTGTGTGTGCTAACCTTTGACTGTGAGCTTTTCTCTACCTTTGTGTTCTGATCAGTTGAGGATTGAGCTCCCTTCTTTACCACTGTAGGAACTGGCTGAGGTTGCTGATTCGGCCCCTGTGTTAGCCTAGCATCTATGATGAACAGTGGAAGATGGTTGATGCCAGCATCTGGGGTGACAGGTGTATTTGTTACTAAAGTAATGGGGAGCTCTGTGTGTCTAGCATGGGGGCTGATTTCTTCAGTGGGGTGAAGTTCTGTTGTGTCTGTAATCTTGTCATTTGTTTTATGGGGTACCACTCCTTCTTGAGATTCCAGTGTTTCAGGGAATATTTCTGTTGCTTCCTCCCCATCCTCTCCCTCATTTAAAGCGTCTAAGGTCTGAAAGGCATTTGAAATCTTGACAGTTTTTTCTATTGTTTGGGATTCCTGGATGGGTACTAACTCAATCGGGTGTTTTTTCTTTCTCCAAAAAGTGGCGGTGATAGGCTTAGAGATGTCATCCAGTGAATAAAAGGAATCGGTTCTTTTCTTATGAATACCAGGGAAAGCTTGTACAATACTATTTTTCAGATGAAGGCCTGTCTTACTTTGTTGTAATTGACACCCTACTTCCTTCTGAAAGGCTGATAGACCCGAGGATTCTGCAACATCTAAGTCATGTGTAGGATGGGAATCTAAGGCATGAAAGGGTTCAACCTGATCTGTAGCTTTGTTTTCCTTTTTTCCATTTGTTGTGGGATTCAAAAGATGCTTTTTTCCTCAGTTCTGGCTGCAGGAAATTACAAGTAGCATGACTATGACCAATTATCCTACACTGAGTACAGTATGAAGGCAGTTCATCATATTCAATAGGGTACTCAGCTACTTTGCTACCTATTCCAACCACTATGGTAGATGGCAACTGAGACATAAGGTCAACCTTAACACACACTTTGATTGCAGATGGCCTAGTCAGTGCACTAGTTGCTGCATCCATTTTAAGGAATCTACCAATCTGACTACTCATACCTATGATTGCGGATGTATTATAGAAATGAATAGGGAGTTTATGGATTGTTACCCAAGATGGAACAACAGATGATTATGCTACTGGGGAGAAGTCCGGTGACCATTTTTGTACTTTCATTGTTGAGCCTTGAATCATCCACTGTCCCTTCATCCAGTATCTCTGATAATCTTCACTCTCCTGAAATCTGATAAGCACGTGGCGGTAATCCAGTGATCCCAATTGGAACTTTGATTTGAAACCTATAGACTTGAAAGCGGCTTGAAGAGTATCCATTGATGGCTTTCCTCTGTTGAACTTCCCGACCAACGCATTCTGGTAGTGTGACGCCAGTAACTCGCCTTCCTCCGGTGGGAGAATAAAAGAAATTTTTCCCTTGTATTCTGTGATAGGGTGTAGATTAGGTGTGTCGGGTAAACAGGTGAAGAGCGGAGAGGGTTTAGCGTTTAGAGCTTGGAGGAAGCTCTTACTATTGGCGGGGGGGGGGGGGGGGGTTTCTGTTAGGAGGTTTAGCGGTGGCAACGCCATGGCCGGCGGCTTGTGACCATTATCAGGCTGATAAGGCGAAAAGGTAGAGGTAGGAAAGGGTGGTGAGTCAAAAGATTTCAGTCGCACACAATGTCGCACTATAATCGCACGTACAAACAGTAAAATTGCACTAAAATCGCACGCACAACAACCCAAAGATCAAATTCCTTTGTACTATAAATAGCTTTTAACCCCCTTCTTCCCCAACTCTCTAAGCCCAACTTGTGGGCTCCAAAAGCCTAGTTTTTCATCACTTTCATCCATTACTTCTTCTTTCTTTGTAAATATTTTTTCTATGTTATGGGTTTTGATTATCTAGCTTAGTTTTGTACTTGGGAGCAAATGATTGAAGCTTCCACACCTATTTAGTAAGAACCTCTATTTCACTCTTTCTTCAAGCATTTGTTATTTAGCATTCATGTGTTTAAATTTTATGTTTTATTTCTTTTATGCTATGGGTTGTTTGAGTATATGAAGTGTTTGTATGATTGAAGTGTTAGGATGTTAGGAAAGTTGCAAATTTCTTAGCTCTTTGACATGAGAATCCAAGAACATGGAATTAGAATTTCTTGTGCATAATGTGTTGTGATTCTTGCTAAATAAATATGTTAATGTGGATTGTTCTCATGTTTATCCTATAGATGCAATTCAAGGTTGAATCTTGAATGTGGTTTGTTCTAGGTTTAGAATAATGAATGCAATGTTTTGTTAAATGGCTATGTCTTTGGTAGAAGGCTTGTTGTTATCAAATCTATGGTCCTTCGTGTATAATGTCGTTGATGAAATAACTTTATGGTGTGGTTTGTTTAGAGTAATTATCAATGAGGTTTGCAATTGGTCATTGTTTGTCTTTGCAAATTACTATTAAGAAGGAATGAATGCTGATCTTCGAATAGGAAGTTTTAGCATTCCCCATAGGTAATAAATGTGATAGAATAAGTGAATGGTTCAATGATCTACATTAGGTTTGGAAGTGGATATTAATTTCCCCCAAGGATTTGTCTTTGTAGTTTTTACCCCTTTTTCTTAGTTTGTTTGATGATTAGCATAGTTACTTAACTTTGCTAGTTATCTTGTCTTTTAATTTCATAACTTAGGAACAAAACAAACCAAACCACCCCCCCCATTTACTTGCTTTTATATATCTATATATATCTACTTCTAGCCTAATATGAACCTTATATGTCCAAATGCTTAAGAAAATCCCTCTTCTTCATGGACGACCCTGATTTGCCACTATCTACTTAATTATATTTAGTAAGCATAAAGGGCTTATAAATTCTTACTTTGAGAGGTACGGAATCGACCTCCCAGCTTCGTAGGGAGCCACACATCAAAGAAACAGCTGAGATGGCCTCGCGTATAGAGAACATCCTCATAGATTACATATTGGGTGCTTTTAGCCCAACTTTCCTTGCTTCGATGGCATCTTCCGGTAGGGTATCATCTCGGAGGTAGTTCATGATTGGCGTTATCCACGAATTATGTTCTTCCACCATTATCATCATTGCTTATTCTTCAAAGCTATGTTTCCTCGGTGTTTCCACCATTAAGTTCCCTTGATATTGTAAATCCAAGTCTGACAAAGCCAACTTTCTCAGGGCATTGGCCTTGTAGTTTTTCTCTCGAGGAACTTGAGTGAGAGTGTAATGGTAGAAATTTTTGAGGAGGGGTTTCACTACTTCCAAACGATGCTAGAAGCTTCTTTCCCTAGCCTCATATTCCCCCTTGACTTGGACGACCACAATTTGGGAGTAGTTGAATATTTCCAGCCTTCGAATATCTCTGGCTATTCGAAGGCCTGTGATTAGTGCTTCATATTCTACTTCATTGTTCGTGGCTTTGATGTCAAAGTTTAAGGCATAGGGATAATTATTCTTTTTAGGGCTTGTGAGAAGAACTCTGGTCCCACTTCCTCTGGAGTGTGATGATCTATCGAAGTATAATTTCCATGTTTCCTCAAATTCTTTTGCATCGTCTCCCACATTTAGTTATATAGTTTCAAAGATAAAATATTCTAAGGCTTGTCCTTTGATGGTTGTTCTTAGGGGGAACTAGATGTTGTGCTCCCCCAGTTTGATTGCCCACTTCATCATTTGCCTTGAGGCCTCCGGCTTGAGGAGGTGAACAAGATAATATTGTGGCTTTGGAAATATGGCCAGAGGTGCATTGCTCGCATGGACTAGGGTCAATATTAACTTTTCAAGGGTAGGGTGCCGAGTCTCTAGACAATGTAATGCCCTACTTACAAAGTTGATTGGGTGTTTGGCTTTATCCTTCTCAATTACCAAAACTTCACTTATTGCTAAGGAGGATGCTAAAATGTATAAGTACAAATTGTTCCCTTATCTGGCTTCATTAGGGTGGATAAGCTTCATTAGTGGTCTTTTAAGCCTCAGAAGGCTTTTCCACATTCTTCTGTCCATTTGAATTTTTTGGCGTTTCGAAGTACATTGAAGAATGTCAAATGCTTCTCGGCCCCCTCGAAAGGAATCGACTGAGTGCAGCCAGTAATTCTATCATCATTTGGATTTCTTTGACCATCTAGGGGGCTTCTTATTTATCAAGGCTTTAACTTTCTTGGGGTTCACATCGATCCCCCTCTCCGAGACCATGAATATTAGGAATTTTCTAGCTCTGACTACAATCACAAACTTAGTTGGGTTTAACTTTAGATTGGCCTCTCGGAGCATTTAGAAGTTTTCTTCATGGTCCAACAAGAACTAGTCAAAGCCCTTGCTCTTGAATACCATATCGTCCACGTATATTTCAATGTTTCTACCAATCTATTTTTTGAAGAGCTTATCAACTAGCCTTTGGTAGGTGGACCGAATGGCATTTTCATATAGCAAAATGTCCCCATGTTATCATGAAAGACGTCTTCTTCTTGTCCTCCTCCGTCATGAGTATCTTGTGGAAGTTTTTTTAAGCATAAAAAAATGCTAGCACCTCATATCCTGCTATTGCTTCGATCAACACATCAATGAAGGGTAGAGGATAGCTATCCTTGAGGAAATATTTGATGGGATCCGTGAAGTCCATGCAAATTCTTCAATACCCAAGATGCTTGGGAACCATCACTAGATTTGGTATCCATTCGGGGTAAAATACTTCTTCGATAACCTCCGCTCGAAGCAGTTTTGGAACTTCCTCTTTTCTGGTCTCCGCCTTTTTGAGGGCAAATGACCTCCTATTTAGATTAATTGTCTTTTAGGAGGGGTTCACATTTAGCCTATAGACCATCAATTTTTATGCACCTCTGTGAAGTCAAAGGCATTCCATGAAAACACATCGACATAGTTGTCCAATAGGTCCTTCAGCTTCTTCTTCGTTACGGTGGTATCATTTTTCCCACAGGCACCATTCCTTTTTCTCAGATGACCATTAGCTCTGTGGCTGTGGGTTTGATTTCTCTGTTGATAAAGCCACCATGTCCTCCTTTTTAGCTTCTTTGAATGCTATAGCCAAACAACTCCTGGCCGCAGGCTGGTCCCCCTTATGACTGTTATCCTCATCCTGGTAGGGAACTTCATTGTCAAGTGATAGGGGAACTATACAGCTCATGCTTAGCACATACAGGGTCTTCCTAATATGACATTATAGGGGGATACAACATCAATCACTATGAAGCTACAGTCGATTGTGACTTCCTTGTCTCCATCAGCTACTTTAACTGGGAGGGTTACAACCCCTAAGGGTAGCACCGTTTTCCCAATGAAACCGGATAGGGGTGAGGTTTTTCTCCTCAAACTTTCATGCCCAAACCCTAGCTGATCAAAGCAATTGGTAAACTTCACTTCCACTCTGTTACCATCATCCATGAACACCCTTTTGAAATAGAAATCTCCAATGGTTACATGGATTACTATTGGGAATGTATGGGGGGTCCGACAGGCACCGGATCTGCTTCCGATAAAGTGATTGCTTCTTCTACTCGAAATCATTTCTAGCAGGGTTCTCCGGGGAGCACATACTGGGATTGTGTATTTCCGATAGTGTTACTAGTCACCCACCACCACATTGATGAAAGTGATCACCCGGTTAGCCCTGTCCCTCCGATTCCTATCTGGCCGTGCTTTGGCCTCGGGTTGAGATATTCTCTTATCTAGTTTACAGCTTGCCCCTCATCATTTCCCCATTGTTCACTGCAGCTTTGATTGGCTCTTTTCTTATTGCCTTTTCATCGGCACTTTCCTTGTCGCTTTGAGGATGCTTCTCCTCTTAGTCTTTCGGCGTAGTATGGGAGTAAACCTTCTCTCTCACATCTTTCAATTTCATGCTTTAGGTTAGTGCATTCATTTGTAACGTGGCCACGCTCTTTATGATGGTCAGAGAATTTGGACGAATCTCTTTTTTCCGGTATAGTCTTTCCCCGGAGGGGGACTTCAAAACATCCCCTAGTGGATGGAGTGTATTTCCATCAGGGATTTGGTTAGGGGGATGTAGTTCTTAGAGTTTTTCTTTGAAGCTTCCGACCTCCATGATCTTTCAGAGGCCTTAAGGCCTTTTTCACCCCATATGTTCCCTTTTCATTTTCTCCTCATGTCTTCCTCGATCTTCTAATATTATTCCATGATTCTTGCAGTTGTTGTAGAGTTTATGGCTTCTTCGATACCAGCTTCTTGTACAAGTTGAGATTGGACATTCCATTCATGGTAGTTTGTTCTTTACATTCCATGATTATGCCATCAAGGGTAGATTTTAGTGTTCTTATTCATTATAAGTGCTATCCTATTTCTTTCCCTTGACATGTGTTCTTTGATTTTGTATATGCATTGAGGACAATGCAAGCATTAAGTGTGGGGAAGGGGATTAGAGAGCACTTATGATTTTTAGTTGTTTCTATGTAGTTAATAGCTCTTCTAAGAGCATTTTGAAAATTTTTAAAAAGTGAAAAGTTGAAAACCCTAAAGGGCAACTTAGGTAACATTGGAAAAAGCCCAGATAAGTCAAAAGACCTAGGTAAAAGAGAGAGGCTTGGCCTAGCTAGACTTACTAGTCTAGGAAAAAGTGAGAGGCCGTGTGGAAAAAGGTGAGAAGTGAGTACCCTTTGTGTGTTAAAGATAGGATAAAAACCCGAAAGGGCTCCTAGGGAAAATGAGAGAAATTGAGAGAGCAAAAAATAGGTTGAATGCATGCTTCCACGGTGGATTGTTTTTGGAGACGACTCTTTGATTATTTGGGGATCATTTTGTGAAAAGTAAGCTAGCTTGACAATTATCTTTTTGGCTTACCTTTTTCCACATTTTATTTTGGGTGGATTGGTTACTTTAGGAACTTTGGGGGGGTGTGACAGTTTTGAGTATTTTCACCTTATTGGGGGAACTAGGGTAGCTTGGGAATATGTTAAATGCATTGGCTATTTTTGCATGCTTCATTCCACTTGAACCTTTTTCTTTGATTTTATTTACTCGTGGATGAGTAAATGTTTAAGTCTAGGGAGTCTGATCTGCACCATTTTACATGCTTTAACCAATGCATTTGACATAGTTTTTAGTTACTTTTAGTTGGTGGATTGTTAGTATTAGATGAGTTTATGTGACAAGGGGTTTAGACGACCAATTTTGGTTTTCTAGTCTGAATCTCGCATTTTGTAGATTTAATTTGTACTAATGGACATCTTGTATCCACGGGCTCCTTGATCCTCCTTGTGATCATATTTAGTAGGTTGCCTATGGGTACTTTTTGGTTACATTCTATGTGAAGGCCGTTCGCAAGGGCGGTAGAAGATTGAAGGTTGTTCGCAAGGATGGTAGAAGAGGCGAAGGCCATTAACATTAGAATGGTAGAAGATGAAAGCCACAGATATCAATGTGTGGTAGAAGTAGATTGAAGCCAAAGATAGGCAACTTCGAAGTTCAAGATGGCCAAAAGACAAAATGGTGAATCGTTGTCCGAGGAGTGTTGCCTTAGTCTGAGAAAAATCCAAAAAGAATTAGCCTTCAAATCTGGTTCCATTGGATTTGTCTTCTTGAGTACTATGAAATCGACTACTAGAACTCCCTATTCGGACTAACGGTTCACCCGTAACAAACAAACAAACAAAATTTAGCCGATGAAGCACCAGCGGCACTTCACGGACCGTACATGGTGAAGCACTAGTTGTTCATGAAAAAGCACATGGGCTGCACTACAAAAGAGTTCTAGGGGTTTTGTGAAGATATGCACGAGACCTTCACGGGGCAAAGGCGACGGGCCGTGACAAAGACCCCGGACTGTGGAGCTTAGAGATGAAGAATTAAATATTTCACTAAGTATGGAGCTAGCCCGTAAAAACCTTCACGGCCCATGACAAAAGTTCTGAGCAAAGACCACATGCTACTCGCAGTCCATGAAAGCCTTCACGGACCATGGGAAAACTCTGAGCAAAAACCGTGTATTGTTCGCGGTCTGTGACAACCTTCACAGGCCGTGGCATGAGACCTGCTTCATGGACCACGCCAGATCCCACGTCTCACAGCTATGAATATTCACAAACAGTGCTAGATCTCATGCCCCGTGCTTGAATGCTTAACAGACCGTGACATCTGTGCCAGTCCGTGAAACCTTGGCGGCTGACCTGGGGTTTTGCTAATTTTGGTCTATTTTGGGCCTATTTTTAGGCCCGGTCTCTTATTACTATACATAGGAGTTTTAATCTTCTACTGAACCATTAGGAAGTAGGCATAGTGTAGAGTTGATTCTCTCTCTAGTTTAGAGTGAAGGAAGAGAAGAGTTCTTCTTCTCCTTCCTTCTTCTTTTCCTTTCTTTTTTCCTTTCTTTTTCCTTTCTTTTTTCCTTTCATCTTATTTTCTAGATCCATAGCATCTAAAAAAATATATTCCATGGATTTAACCTTTTTAGAGTAGATTTTTTGCTTGGGATTCAGTTTGGCACTTAGTATGTTCTATTTTCTTCATTAGATTCATTAGATTCACCCTATCCTTGTGTTTATGATATTATTGAGATTGTTTTTGAATTTTATAAATGAATGAATACTACACCACATATAAGCACACACTTTGGGCTCTATTCATGTATGGTGCAATTATTGATGCCCCTTGGGAAGAGAAACCTGGTCGTTAGAATGGGTAGGGGAGAACGCGTCTGCGTGGGTCTGTGCACGGGGGATTCAAGAATGCTCTGACCTATTTGCCATTGCACCAGTCTTAGCTAACTGTGTAACTATTTTTCAAGAGGTTGCGGGTAGAGATAGATAATATTAGCAAGCTAGGTATTTTGTTAAAACCCTAATATCCCAGATAAGGTGCCTACGATCCTTGGGCCTAGCGTATATAGGACCCGAGAAGAGTAGTTTCATTCGTCATGGAATCCCAAGACATAATAGCTTAGGGGAGAAACAGACCAACAATGATGGTCGGACCTCGTTGTACTTTCCTAATTACAATGGTGGTGCCAATGGTGGGTTGCAAGCGTACCCTCCGTGACAGGGTTGGGGAAGTGTATACCATCGTCCACACCACATGTTGTGAACACACTAATAGGTCTTTTGTATGTCTATATATGAATGAATCGAGGATTAAAGCATTAGAAATACCATGTTGCTAAATTATTCCCAAGTGCCTAGTATAAATAGTTTACTTGTTTGTCAATTGCATGCTTGTAGTTGTTAGTTGAAAACACCAACCCTCTCCCCCCCACCCCAAGTTTCATGTCTACACTACTAGTTGTACCTTTCACTCGTGTGGATTGACGAACTGCATGAGGTTGTGTTTTAATTAGTATTTGAACCCTAGAATCCTTGTAGACAAACCCAGGGTTTACCACTTACTACCCCATGGTAGCTTAGCAGTAAGAATAGGTGCAGAATATAAATCTCTATCTTTGATCCGTAAGCCCCTCGGCTCGTGTTTTAATGAAAACTGGGTTGGGGCAGGTCATACCCAAATAACCTAGACATTTTAAACATGATAATCTAAGCATGAAGGCTATCTAAAAAAGAACATCCTTATTGAAAAAAATCTCATGTAAGTCATTAACAACCCATCAATAAGACTATGCAACTAAGATTCATCTCCTTTCAATTCACCAAATACATGAAGAACATTTCATTCAAACACAATAGCACATGAAACCACCAAACTTTCTTCAACACAAGATCATGCATACAAGCCCAAACATATATCCCAACAACACACATACCCATTCAAAAATCATGCTTTTCATAACAATACCACAATGTCAATTAAGCATATAAATAAAGAGTTCAATGGATTACCCAGAATTTGAAGCTAAAAATTGTGAGATCCACAGAAGAAGAAGCAAGAGTTGCTAATTTTTGGAAGAAAAACTTCAATTTTTTCAGTTTCACCAAGAGTGTGTGTAAGTGAGTGTTTCTCGAGAAGGAAGAATGTGTCAAATGATGAAATTAGGTGGAAAGTGTACTATGGATTTAGAATTTCAGCATACGTGATAAGAGAGAGAGAGAGGTACAATTACGATAAGAATGGAATTTTAAAATTGCAAATTAGGGGACAATAGTACCAATCAATTAATTCCTAGGAATATAGAAATTACTATTTGCATAAAACATCCTAAGGAAGTAGGTAATTTCAAAATTCTTAAACCAAAATTGCATTTTTGAATTGGAAATTCATAATTTTCAAAAATTTGCATTTTTGGAACGATTTGGCAATGTAAAACTAATTTTTAGCTCAAAATTTGCTCGGCACGATCCAGGCCTCGCGTCAAACATTCTGGCATGAATCAACCCTCATTCCAAACTCCTTGGCATGAGGCACACCCTCACGCCAACTCTTCTGGCATGGACCTAGGCTCTTGGCGCGGACTGTGTTAGGTCTTGGCATGAGGTTGCCACAATTTTGAGCTAATCCATAGTTTTTCCTCTTTTTTCAAAAAATTATATCGCCCATCAAATCTAATTCCATCCAAACATAATCACGAGTATCGAAATCAAATTTTCAAACCAACGATAGTTTCATCTCAAGAACCCTCGTTGCAAAGAATAACATGCAAAATCAATTTAATCACTACTCAAAAAATGAAAGCAAAAGGAAACACCTTATATTTATTGTCGTCCTCACGAATTATTTCTTTTTTATCCAATTCTGGTTAGAAAAACCTACCTGTAGGTCTCTGGAATTGCCATTAGTGACTCCACCCACGATGACATCATCGTGAAGAGACATCCTTGACACTCTCCATTTCCCACTGCAAGTTAGTAAGCATGGAAAACAAATCGAGAAAAGACATTTTATCCATAGCATCATGCAATTCATCAGACTCACTGAGAGGTCGTCGTCGTACCTGTCAAAGTTAATACTTTTAAGCCCTAATGCTTCCTATCTACAATTAAGTAGATAATGGCAAGTCGGGGTTGTCCACGAGAAGAGGGATCTTTTCAAGTGTTTAAACATATATAGGAGAAAACATACTAGGCATATACATACATAGATACATATAAAAGCATGTAAACAGGGGGGGTTGGTTTGTTTTTTATCCTAAGTTATCAAATTGAAAGACAACAATTAGAAAAGCAAGAGAACTATACTAATCAGGCAAGACAACTATGCTAATCATGCAAGACAACTAAAGATAAGATGAAAACAACAATTGATGGAACCTTGGGCACAATTGACTTCCACTTCCAAGCCTCTTATCCATCATTGAATATGCAACCTATTTACTACTTTCACTATTTGTTGTGAAGACTAAACTTCTGTCCTTCTTAGATAGTAGTTTGCAAGAGTGAATTCGACATCTCTTGTCAAACCTCACCAATGACTCCCGTAGTCGAAACACGACTAAAAGTATCCCATTGATGGCATTTAGCACGAAGAATAAAAAATCTTGGCAACACTTATAAACACTACACCGTGTCTAAGCATTTAACCAATTCATGCATTTACACAAGATTAGTCAAGAACGATCGACATTCATCGACTTCTGTCATTTGCTACAAGCAACAAACATGACAAAGAGTTCAACATTATCATATTTATCTAGAAATTATCAATCCATCAACACAATCAAAAGCTCTAAATCATACTCTTGGATTCCTATCAAGAAAAGGAGAAATCAACCCATTTCCCCAAACCCTAACAAGCATATCATACAAGTACTTCATATACTCTAGCTTTCAACATTAATGACTTTAACAAACACATTCAATGCTCCATAAAGGCATAATAGTAAGAGTATCAAATAGGCTACAAATTGTTCTTAAGACATGGGCTTGGAAGCCTTAGTCAATTGCTCCCAAGAACTAGATTTAGCTAATACAAATCATACTAACATCCATAAAAAAATACATAGAGAAATGAAGAGAGAAATGATGGAAAATATGAAGAGCCTAGGGTTGGGAGAAGAGGAATTTCGGCCAAGAAGGACAAGGTATGAAGTGGGTGGCCAAAAATTCCTTTTATAGTATAAGAGGGAGGAAAAGAAAAGCAAAAAGCAAGAGTGCAGCAGGCGGGAATGGCTTTGCCTGGGTGGGAATAGGCTCGCCCGGGCAGGAATGGCTTCGCCTGGGTGGGAATGACCATTTTCACCCTTGTGTTGCCTTGCCTTCAAATCCTCGATTCTTTTTTTGTCTTCAATCTTCAAAGCTGGTCTTCAAAGCTGGTCTTCAAATCTTCAAAGTATTCAAAATGTGATCTTTAATGGTCTCTGATCTTCAAGTCTCGATGTTCTTCCTTTGTCACACAAAATACACTTAGAAAAAGTTAAAAGAGCGTAAAGTCGCTCTTACCTCTCCTAAGAGAATTTCAAGGTAAAACACAAGCTCTTGATAACAAAAGAGCACAAAAGTGATCCCAAAAAGTACTAAAATACGCACATAAAATGGACACTTCACTCATCAACAATATCATCATAATGGGATTCATCCAACTTTTCAAGCTCATTGGTAACACAAGAGTTTTTTTCATTCTCATTACATAAGGTTACTTCTTTACACATAAGAGAAGAATTTGTAAAGTCAAGGTTCCCAAGTGGACATCAAATTTAGTCCTAGACATTTTATGAAAAGGTTTCCTCAAAAGTATTGGGGGTACTTAACCGTCGTGCTTTATGTCTAGGACATGAAATTCCACTGGAAAAACCAACTTGCCAAATTGCACCATCACATCATTTACTAGTCCACGAGGACTAGCATAGGAATGATCAGCGAATTGGACAATAACTCCAGTTTCCCTAAGCTCACCTATTTCTAGGCGTTCATATAGACTATATGGGATCACATTGATAGATGTGACTAAATATATCATGGCATTTTCAATAAGTTTACCACCTAATGAGATAGTGATAGAAAACATTTCCGGGTCATCGCATTTCTTAGGCAAATTTTTATGGTTCAAAATGGTGACTCCCCCAATTTTTAAACGTCACAATCTCTTAGTTGGCCTATTTCTTTTCTTTGTACATGCAAAGCATTTGGAAATGGAGGTGGAATGGTAGCTTTTGCATCGGGCGGTGGAAGCTCTTTGGAAGGTGTCTCCTTGACCACAATCTCCTTTTCTTCAAAGTGTACCTTGGTCGCATCCAATACCTATCTTTCTTTTGAATAACCCTCTTCTCGGACTCACAAAATTCATTCCCACTTCTCAACTTGAGTGCCCCATAGAATAGGGCTAACAATACCCTTCCGAATACAATACTAGAAAACAGATCAAAAGGTAACAAAACAGCTATCACAACAGCTCAACAGCTCAACAACCAAAATATCAACACAAAACAAAAAATAAAAGCAATTACTAACTATCATACTAACAAGTTATACTAATTGATACTTAAGCTGGATAGCATCCCCAGCAACCGTGCTAAAATTTGACCCGCATCCACCAAGGGTCGTTAATTGTAGATTATTAACCCACTCCGCTTTCTTGTGGGAATGGTTAAAGATAATATTTGCAATTCTGCACCCATTCTCAGTGCTACGCTACCTAAAGGTAGTTAGCGCTAAGCCCAGGGTTTGTCCACAGAGATGCTAGGGCTCAAGTGTCAACTAAAAACACAACCTCGTACGGGTTGTTAATTCATACTAGTGAATGGAATAGCTAGTAAATGCAAACAAAAGGTGGGGGGGATTTTGAATTTTTAGTTTAACAACTACAATGCATAAAAGTAAAAAGTCACAATTAATCTATAAAGCTAAACACTTGGGGAGTCATTGCGTAATATGGTTAGTCTAATGTTTCAATCCTCGATTCATTCACATGTAAAATTTACTAGACAACCTAATAGAGTGTTCATAGCACGTGGTCTGGCTGATGTCATACACTTCCCCGTACATGTCACATCGGGTGTGCTCGCAACCTTTCATCGACAGCGTCATCGTAATTAGGGAAGTACAATAAGGTCCAACCATTGTTATTGGCCTGCTTCTCCCCTACCCAATTACGTCTCGAGCTTTCACCATGAATGCACTACTTCCCCCTAGTCCTATCAATCAGGACAAGGGGTCTTTGGTGCCTTATCTATGATACTAGGGCTTATTACATCCCTAGCTTGCTACTATGTATTATCTCTACCTGCTATCTATTGGAAAACATAACGTAATCAGCTAAGACTGGTGCGATGGAAAATAAGTTAGAGCAATACTCAGGTCTCTCGTGCACACACTCACACAGACGCAACATACTCCCTTACCCATTCTAACAGCCAAGTTTCTCTTCCCTGTGGGGCATCAATATTTTCACCATACATGAATATAGCCCAAAGTGTGTGCTCATTTGGTGTGCTATTCATGCATTTGAAATTTTCAAGAACAATCACAGTAATATCATTAACACAAAATTAGGATAAACTATAGAAATCTCACAAAACAAAGATCAAACCATGCACCTACAATTTATCCCCATGCTATGGAAACTACTCCATAGATATGGAATTAAAATATAATTTTTGATTCCACATATAGGATAAAAGATAAAATAAAAGGAAAGAAAAGAAAAGAAAAGAAAAGAAAAGAAAAGGAGAGAGTGTTTCTCTCTCTAAAGTTTCTCTCTTAATAGCCTAAGAATTAAATAAAACTATCTACTCTTTTTTCTACTTTTTTGACTTAGTAGACTAAGGCTATATTTATAGGAGAATGGGATTGAGCCTAAAAATAGGCCCAAAATAGGCCAAAAATGACTAAACCCTAATTCAGCCACCGTCTGATGCCGGCCGTCGAAGATGGCGCGGTCTGCACCCATTCTTAGCTGATTTTGAGTGATGTTTTAAACTCATGCGTCCATCCTGTGAGATTCAGCATGGCCCATGCCATAGCCTCATACTAACCACTGTTGGCACGGGCTAACTCTATTGGCGTGGGCCGTTGGTGCCTAACCATGAACGGCCTGTGCCGACCCGTGGTACATTGATCGGCTGAACTTATTTCCTTTGATATGGGTGAACCATTAGTCTAATTTTAGAGTTCTAGCAGTTAATTTGGTAGTACTCAAGAAGATAAACCCAATGGAATCATCCTTGAAGGCTAACTATTCTCGGATCGTTCTCAAACATTGGCACAACTCATCGGACCATGATTCCCCATTTCTTCATAGGTTATTTTGATCTCTGTTGCAACCTTAATTTGGACTCCAATCTCTTTCTACCATGCATTGATGTTTGTGTCCTTAGTCTACTAACATTCTAGATGCTAATGGCCTTCGATCTCTTCTACCGTTCTTGCAAACAGCCTTCAATATCTTTTACCGCCCTTACGAATGGCTTTCACATAGAATGCAACCAAAAAGTACCCACGGGCGACCCACTAAATATGATAAAATGGAAGATCAAGTAGCCCTTGGATACAAGATGTCCATTAGTACTAATTAAGTCTATAAAATGCGGACAAGAAAACCAAACATGGCCGTTAAAACCCCTTGTCATGTAAACTTAACTAATACTAGCAATCCACCAAATAAAATAAGCTAAAACTATGATGAATGCAACAGTTAACACACGCAAAATGAAGCACATCATTCCACTTGATAGAATGTTCTTGGGGTGGCCTACAATTGCAATCTTGGTAGCATCGCCATAGGCATCGAAGGTGGGGGCCCCACCTACTGCAGGACCATTCTCTGATAGAGCATTAGGGGATCCACCTGATAGCCAGCCGATTTGAGGGTTTGAGCTAGTTGTCCTAGGCCCTACTGTAACGGGAGGAACGTACTGTTTATGCCCCTCATCACTAGAGCAGTTCCCATTGTAGTTTCTGTTTACGAATCTGTCGTAGCTTCTGTGAACTGTGGCTTATCATCCCTTGGTCAGCACACCTTGCTTTGTGACATAGGGGCTCCAAAGCTTCCTACCCAGGGATCGACATACTTCTATCCTTCTTAGAGGTACGGAAGCTTCCATCTGAGACTTGCCGAGATCTGGTCTTGGCCGACCTCTAAGATTTTGTTATCGGTGCTGTGGGGGGTAGGGTTTGATTGCATCTTGGTAGGGGTATTGTACTTCGTTGCCAATGCCTAAGGTCTTGCCTTTTTAGCCGTTCATTTCTACACAAGGTGCTTGCCGTAGAGGTGACAGGAATATCACAAAAAAAATCTGACTAACGGTCCCACAGGGCGTGCCAACTTGATGCACCCCAATTTACCAAAGCCACTGCACCACCGTTCGTGGCTGGAATCTGCAAGACAAAGCCCCAGGAGGTGTCCGAGGGGGAAGAGACTCTGACGATCAATTCAGAAAAAAATATTACAATTGTGTATTTAGAAATGAATAGTCGAGTTTGTAGGGTTACCTTTACCCTTTATATAGGTTGATAAGAAGGGAAACTATTTTGTGTTCTTGTGGAAAAAGTACTTCTCCCTTGGGTCGGCCCAAAGGATATTACCCAAGGGGTAAAATAGGAGACCTTGGCTGGCCATGCTAGGCACTTGGGGCCCAGTATGAATTCTCACATTATCAGTGGCCTGAACTTAAACCCTAGTAGACATAGGCTCCTATATATAATATTACGAAAATGGGCCTTGAAAAAGGTCCAAAATGAGGGGAAATACCCTTGCAGCCAAAATTGGTGCGGGCAATCACTTCTAGCCCGTCCGTCCCGGATGGGTCTGGCACGAGCCGTGCTGTATGGCATAGCCCTATCGGCTGGTCTTTAGATATTAGAGTTGGAATGACACGGGCCATTTTGAAGGCAATGACCCATGTTCATACTTAGCCGCACGAGAATCTAGGTTGGTATGAGCCGTGTTAGAGCTGGCGACTTGTGCCAAGGGGTTATGGCACAGCAGTGCTAGAGCGGACAACTCATGCCAAGGGTGTGTGGTATGTTCATGTTGCTCTGCACAACATGTACTAATGGTCCCTAGCACGGCCGTGATGGTTTGCACGGCCTATATTGGCTGATTCGACCGGGCCAAATCTTGAAATGTTAAACTTTGACTCCCTTCTTTTTTTTGGCTTGTTTCCATCTACTATCACATTTTGACTCAAGGCCTTCTATCTATTACCATCCTTGCGAATGGCCTTCCAATATCTATTACCACCCTTGCAGGTGGCCTTCTAAAAAATGAAAACGAAGTACTCACGAGTAACCTAGGAGTAAGCTCACAATAGAAGGTCTAGGTTCTTGTGAATATGAAGTATCCATTAGTACCAATTAAGTCTACAAAACTTAGGAATTAGATTAAAAAAATCAACATTGGTCATCTAAACCCCGCCATGTAAACCTAACTAAATCTAGCAATCAACTAAACAAAACATAATAACAAATGTGGCGAATGCATTAGTTAACACATGCTTAAAGATGTAGATTAATTCCCTCACACTTAAACCTTTATTTTTCCTTGAGTAAACAAAAACAAGCAAAGTTTCAAGAGGAATGTAGCATGCAAGGATAAGTTAATTAACAAATACAATTTTTTCCTAGATTTCCCTAGTACCCCCAAAGATAAAAATAATAAGTTTTAAACTAGCTTACTTAGCTGAATAGGCCACCAAAGACAATCTGAGAGATGTTTCTGAAGAAACTGCCAAAGATAATCCAAAAAATTTCAAAATAGTTTCTGATTTCTCTCATTTTTCCTAGGAGCCCTTTTGGGTTTTCATCCTAGCTTAACACACAAATGGTACTCACTACTCACCTTTTTCCACACCATAGACGCTCATTTTTTGCCTAAGTTTTTTAACATATCCGAGCCTTTCCTATTGTTTCCTAATTCACCCTTTCGAGTTTTTTACTTAGTCAGGTATATTTGTTTCCATTTTTTTCATATTTTCCAAATTTCCATTTTTTTGTGTAGCACAAAAAGATAGGATTCATACTACATGAAGATAAGAAAAACAAAAAAATGACACCACCAAAATTTTCCCAAAACATCCCCTAAATACAAACTACAAAAACCACCAACAAATCACAAAGGAATCTTGTAAAATCCCTAAGTGCACAAAATTGCCTCCTGTCTTCCCCTCTTCTCTTCTTGCCTCATCCCTTGTCTGTCAATGGAGACTAGGTCTTGGGTAACCATCAAGTCTTGAAATATGAAACCTCTCAATTAACTTCTTAATAGCCTCCTCTTGAACATCGGCTCTCTCATCTATGAAAGCAAACTCTTCTTCCACCTTCCGCCTAATGGACTCCAATCTAACCCCCAAAGATCTCATGTTGTCTTCCATAGCACCCATCCTACTCCCAAATTCATCTATTTGTAAACTCATCCCCCTACCTCTTAGCCAATTAGTTGCACTATTTGAGTTAACAACATAAGTTGCTCCCCAAAAGTGTGGAATTGGTCAAGAAACTCTGTGGGTAGGGCACTCTAAGTGGAATGTTGCCATCCTCCTCTACCTCTCCATGTCCCGAGTCAAGAGAGTGTTATAGAATACCCTCTCGAATCTTGGTTCAAAGCTATAAAAAGATCCTCTAATATAGTATCTTAGTTGATAGTCGTGCATTCGGGTTGTGGAAATACCATGAAATTGCACACCATAGGACCGCCGTACAACCAAATGAAACGATCCTTAGATGTAGTGGAGGCACCCATCAATGCTCTTGTAGCTTATCCATTGTGTACCATGTTCCCGAGCTTCCCAAGTTTTCCACCGCGAATGGAGAATTAACCAGATGTCCCAACTGTTGGGCTAAAAGTCTGACCATGCCTCCTATTGGTATCTTGCCACCCATCTTCTTTCCACTGCATAAGCATTCTTCTCGAAGGCCCCCATCAATTTGGGGTAGAAACTCTCTTTCTGGGTCATCGCCCAAAGGATTTGGACATCCCAGCTAGGGCATTGTGAGATCTCCCCGTGGAAAAACACTCACATCGATAAACGTAGTTTGACGTACCACAAAGTCAAGTGGACTATTGGTGGACTCTTGCACAAAGGCTTCCTCTTCATGCCCAAAATAATCCTCCAAAAACTGCTCAATGAGTATAGAAGGCCTTTCCGGTGAGTCCTTGTAACTTCCTTTCCGTACATACACCTAAATGCTTGAGAGATATCTCTATGTGTCATGATGTACTACTTGTCATCAAGGTGGAAATGGATTATTCTCCTCCCATCATTGTCCGTTGATTGCTCCAAGGTTGCAACAACTCAAAGGTCACTCTTATGTAGGTTTTTTAGTGCTTCTCTAGGAAGCCTTCTAGGCCTATCCGACCTTACAAGTAGGTGACGAGTTCAAGTAGGCCTAGAGCTTTTAGAGTCTCCTTGCATGCAAATTTCATCTCCAAGGTGGTCCCCTTTCGGCCATTTAGGTACTTCCATATTCCAGATGTACTCTCTGAAATAGAGGTTGATGCGGACCATTGATGAACAAATCATTGATGAACCATTGATGCGGACCTTCTGTTTTAAACCTTTGGTTTTCTTGGTTTTCAGTTTTAACTTTGGGTTTTTGTTTTAAGTGGCCTTCTTAAAACCCAATGAGAAGGTTTTCAATTTTAAACCTTTAGTCTTCTAGGGGCAGGGCTATATATAGCCACATTTCATTTGAATAAAAAAACATAATACATAAGAAGCTTTTCCTTTCAGTTTTTTTTCCAAATTCGGGTTCCTGTTGAATTCGATTTTTGATGCCTGAATCTAGCACTCGACTGTGTTGAATCAATAGATTTTCATAAGGGTTTCCAATTGGATATTTGTGCGTCGAATCAACAATTGAAATCGGGGTTCCGCTGCGTCAGTTTGGTATGAATAATGCAGACCATTGATGAACAAATCATTGATGAACCATTGATGCGGGCCTTCTGTTTTAAACCTTTGGTTTTCTTGGTTTTCAGTTTTAAACCTTTTGGGTTTTTGTTTTAAGTGGCCTTCTTAAAACCCATTGAGAAGGTTTTCAGTTTTAAACCTTTAGGCTTCTAGGGGCAGGGCTATATATAGCCTCATTTCGTTTGAATAAAAAAACAGAATACATAAGAAGCTTTTCCTTTCAGTTTTTTTTCCAAATTTGGGTTCCTGTTGAATTCAATTTTTGATGCCTGAATCTAGCATTCGACTGTGTTGAATCAATAGATTTTCAGAAGGGTTTCCAATTGGATATTCGTGCGTTGAATCAACAATTGAAATTGGGGTTCCGCTGCGTCAGTTTGGTATCAGAGCTAGCGTGAGGATCTTGGCCATGGCACCACGGAGGACGGCTCAACGGCGTCAGCAAGCGGACCAGGTTCCGAAAAGGGACGAAGACGACCGGCTCGAGAAGCGTGTTGGTCGGATTATCGAGGAACGAATGGAGCAGATAGTGGACGAGATTACTCAGCGAGTGGCTGCCCTCCTCAATACTCAGCCCTGAAACCCTGGGTGGGGTCGAAGGCAGATGCTGTCGACGCATGGTTCTGTGGCAGAGTCGTCGGAAGATGAGGAGACACTGGACGAAGAACCACCGTTCCAGCGCCGGCCCCAGTGGGTCTATGAGGGTGCAGATGGTGGTGGGAATCAGGGATTAAAACCGATATCCCCGAATTTCACGGCGGTCTCCAAGCAGAGGGGTTTCTCGATTGGCTCTCAACAGTCGAGGAAATTCTGGAATTTCAGGGAGTTCCCGATGAGAGGCGAGTCACGCTAATTGCAACGAGGCTTCGAGGCCGTGCAACGGTGTGGTGGCAGCAATTAAAAATCACTCGAAGTCGAGTGGGCAAGCCAAAAATTGCATCGTGGGAGAAGATGAAGAAACACCTCCGGGCGGCGTTCCTCCCCTACAATTATCAAAGGCTAATGTATCAACGCTTGCAAAATTTACGGCAAGGAACTCGTACGGTCGATGAGTACACTTCCAAATTTTATGAGTTGCTAGCGCGGAATGACGTGCAAGAAACCGAAGATCAGCTTGTCGCGCGGTACATCGGTGGTCTAAGGCTTCAGCTTTCAAAAACCGTCAACATGTTTGATTCGGTTTCTATTGCCGCGGTATTTCAGTGAGCCCTCACAGCAGAGAAACAAGCACGCCGCAGCACCACGGCCCAATTTGCTAACCCGTTTGCTAACACCCGGCGGAACGCGCCTATGATTCCCGGACCGACCACATCCGCTACGGAAAAGCTAGAAAATCCTGGCTTCACGCGTGGGGCAGCGAGTGCAAGTGCCATCAAATGCTTCTCATGTGGGGAGCAAGGTCACCGACAGGCCGATTGTCGGAAGGCCAGAAAAAGAGTGCTTATTCTTGACGAGCCCGACGAGGTTGTGGAAGCCGACGAACAGCCCTTGTCTGACCAGCCCATGTATGATGAAGAGTTCGTTGAGGGAGACATGGGATTGTCATTGGTTGTGCATAGATCGTGCTTAACGCCCAAGGCACCGGAAGAGGATTGGCTGCGACACAACATCTTCCAATCGACATGCAATGTTCTTGGTAAAGTGTGTCGATTTGTTATCGACGCGGGGAGTTGCGAAAACATTGTCTCGGAGTAGGCAGTGACGAAACTGAATGTCAAAACCGAACAACATCCAAAACCATACAAGCTCGCTTGGCTGAAGCGTGGTGGTGAGGTGATGGTATCGAAACGCGCCTTGATCTCATTTTCTGTTGGGGCGAAATACCGTGATGAGGTTTGGTGTGATGTGGTGAACATGGATGCGTGTCATTTGTTGCTTGGTCGGCCATAGCAGTTTGACAGGAAGGTGATTCATGACGGTCGGGCTAACTCTTACAGCTTCGTGTTTGACGGGGTGAAGATCGTTTTGGTTCCAAGTAAGCCCATTGAGAAAGCGGTTCCAAGTAGCTCCGAGGAGAGAGCAAGCGGGAAGTCTACGACCCTGTTAACAATGGCGCAATTCGGTGAAGAGATGAAGACTTCCGACGTGCTATATGTGCTTCTCGGTAAGGAAGTTCCTGAGGCAAGCCCCATCCCGACTGTGGTTGCTCCATTACTCACTGAGTTTGCGGACGTCTTCCCCGACGAGCTGCCTGACGGACTTCCTCCACTCCGTGATATTCAGCATCGTATTGACTTGGAACCGGGAGCAACTCTACCCCACCGACCACACTACAGGATGAGTCCGAGTGAGCACGAGGAGCTTCGGAGACAAGTTGAGGAGTTGCTCGCAAAGGGGCACATTCGGGAAAGAATGAGCCCTGTTTCCATTCCTGCTTTATTGACGCCGAAGAAGGATAGTTCTTGGCGGATGTGCGTGGATAGCCAGGCAGTCAATAAAATTACAGTAAGGTGCCGCTTTCCCATTCCACGCCTCGATAATTTGCTGGATTAGATTAGTGGCGCCAAGATCTTTTCGCATTTAGACTTGAAGAGCGGGTATTATCATATCCGTATGCGACCCGGCGACGAGTGGAAGACAGCGTTCAAGACGCGCGAGGGATTGTACGAGTGGATAGTGATGCCGTTCGGTTTATCTAACGCCCCGAGCACGTTCATGCAGGCGATGAATCAGCTTCTACGACCGTTCATTAGTTGCTTTGTCGTCGTTTACTTTGATGATATTCTCATCTATAGCGCCGGCCCGGCTGCACATCTTCAGCATTTACGGGAGGTACTTCGTGTTTTGAGGGCTGGACAGTTTTACGTTGCCAGGAAGAAGTGCGTATTCATGATGCCTAGAGTTCTATTTTGGGCTATATTATCTCGGGTGATGGATTGCAAGTCGATGGGGCGAAGGTCGAGGCAATTCGGGAGTGGCCTAGACCAAAGTCAATCACGGAGGTACGGAGTTTTCATGGTCTCACCTCCTTTTATAGGCATTTTGTCCCACACTTCAGTGAGTTCATGGCTCCGCTCATAGATTTCATGCGAGGCACCCAGTTCAGATGGATAAGCAAAGCCGAGGTAGCTTTCATTCGGATCAAAGAACGCCTGACAACCGCGCCTATCTTGGTCCTCCCGGATTTCTCACTGCCGTTTGAGCTGCACACGGACGCGTCGAAGACCGGCATTGGGGCTTTTCTTAGTCAAAGTGGACGGCCCATCGCGTACTATAGCGAGAAGGTCTCGGGTGCCCGGCTTAATTACAGTACCTACGACGTTGAGTTCTACACAGTGGTCCAAGCCGTTAAGCACTAGAGGCATTATCTATTTCAGCGCGAGTTTGTTCTGTACACCGATCATGACTCCCTCCGACACCCCCACCATCAGGATAAAATATCAGCTCGGCACGTGAGGTGGGTTGCTTTCCTTGAAGGATTCACCTTCGTCATGAAGCACAAGGCGGGTGTCACCAACCGCGTTGCCGATGCCCTCAGTCGCCGGTCCAGTTTATTAGTCACCATGAGAGTCGAGGTACCCGAGTTTGATTCGTTCAAGGATTTGTTCCTCACCGACCCGTATTTCTCGGCAATCCTCGAAGATGTCAAATCTGGCAAACGTTCCAATTTTCTGCTTCTCAACGGGTTTCTCTTCCACGGAAATCAATTGTGTGTGCCTCAATGTTCTCTCCGTCTGCAGATTCTCTAGCAGCTTCACGGTGAGGGTCATGTGGGTCGAGATCGGACCTTGCAGCTCGCACAGTCCTCGTACTTTTGGCCTGGATTGCACAGCGACATCGAGAAGTTCGTGCAGCGATGTCGTATTTGTCAGATGTCGAAAGGGGTTGCCACCAATACTGGGTTATATATGCCGCTGCTCGTCCCCTCCTGACCGTGGGCTGATATTAGTATGGAATTCATGTTAGGTCTACCCCGTACTCAGCGTGGCAACAATTCAATCTTTGTCGTGGTCGACCGGTTCTCCAAGATGGCGCATTTTATTCCTTGCAAGAAGACGATGGATGTCGTGAACGTGGCACAGTTGTTCTTCTGTGATGTCTACCATCTCCATGGCCTTCCCGTCTCCATCGTGTCCGACCGCGACACAAGATTCCATAGCCACTTTTGGTGTAGTTTGTGGAGAATGGTGCACACGAGGCTCAATTTTAGTAGCGCCTATCACCCGCAGACCGATGGACAAACAGAGGTGGTTAATCGTTCCCTCGGTAACCTTCTCCGCTGCCTAGTTGGGGACAATCCAAAAAGTTGGGATCACAAGCTAAGTCAAGCAGAGTTCGCGCATAACCATGCCGTCAACCGGAGCACGGGCTTCAGTCCCTTCCAGATAGTTTACTCGGCCCAGTCTCACGGACCGCTTAACCTGTTGCCCCTGCCCGACAACACCAAGGTCCATGGGAAAGCTTCCAATTTTGTTTCGGGGCTGCTCGATGTACACAAGATGGTGCACGACAATCTGTCCACCGCCAACGCTCGCTACAAGCAGCACGCTGATCAACGACGTCGACGTGTCAAATTCGACGTAGGCAACTTCGTTTGGGCTATTTTGACAAGGGAGCGTTTCTCCGTTGGTGACTACAAGAAACTTGCTGCCAAGAAGATTGGCCCTATAGAGATCACCGAGAAAATAAACCCCAATGCTTACCGGCTGAAACTCCCGAGCCACATCCACACGGCCGATGTGTTCAACGTGAAGCATCTTCTCCCGTTCCATGGCGACTCCTCCGATGACGACACCGACCAGACTTCGAGGATGAACTCATTCCACCCCGGAGGGAATGATTCGGACCATTGATGAACAAATCATTAATGAACCATTGATGCGGACCTTCTGTTTTAAACCTTTGGTTTTCTTGGTTTTCAGTTTTAAACCTTTTGGGTTTTTATTTTAAGTGGCCTTCTTAAAACCCATTGAGAAGGTTTTTAGTTTAAAACCTTTAGGCTTCTAGGGGCAGGGCTATATATAGCCTCATTTCGTTTGAATAAAAAAACAGAATACATAAGAAGCTTTTCCTTTCAGTTTTTTTCCAAATTCGGGTTCCTGTTGAATTCAATTTTTGATGCCTGAATCTAGCATTCGACTGTGTTGAATCAATAGATTTTTAGAAGGGTTTCCAATTGGATATTCGTGCGTCGAATCAACAATTGAAATCGGGGTTCCGCTGCATCAGAGGTCAACCCCATGAATCATCCACCACAAAGGCGTGGTTGGGAGGAAGGGAAGTTGTCGGCTCTTGTCTCCCAACTTTAGCTGAATTATTCCTTTTCTCACCCTGGGAAGTTGTCTCCTTGTCCGGCTTACTTCTCATTAGGGCCATTCTATCACAACAACAAGAAAATGGTAATGTCAAGAATATTCAAGGATATGCATCAAATGTCATTCAAAAGAAACATTATTTGTAAATAGCCAAGACTTTGCCAATCATTCCATTTCAACACAATGGTTGTTAAACCAAGAATCATTCTCCCCAAATAACACACATGGTAAATTGTATCACCTCTTCAAAAAGATCATTCAATCAAGAATCAGTCCTCCTAACAAACACAACATTGCAATTCACGTCATCTCAACACAAAAATCATGTACTTCCCCCGGCCACACTTAAATCATCACAAACTCATTCAATCACATAACCCACATACTTCTCTAAAATACTTCAAAATTTTGGAATTAAATCTTCTCAACACAACTCATTAACGCTAAAGAAAACAAGTAAACTCGAAGTTCAAAGAGTTACCCAAAATTCGAGCTAAGAGTTGAAGAACCACACAAGAAGAAGAAAAAATGCTCTCCCTCAAGGGGAAAACCCTCAAATGTTTGAGCAACTCTTATGGCAAGTTGCAATGGGTTAAAGGACCCTTATGGATAAGGGAGTGTACTATGATTCTAATTTTAGCAAATCCTTTTCATCCAAAAATGGGTTAGTTAGGAGGGAGGTACAAAGGAGATAGTGATGTTTTATTGTTTCCTCAGCCACTACGATAGCTTCAAACTGTTAAGTTTTTCATTTATCTTTCAAGGATTGGGGAACCATAATAAATATCCCTTGCCTTTGGGTGTTTAAACTACAAAAAAAAATAATTAATGCTCAAGGGAGGTGGTGATGTTTAGCATTGTACTATTTACATCACCAACCCTTATGAATAAAGATTTTTTAAATTAATGGGCCAAAGATACATATTTTGGTTTAAATTTTGATTTTTTAAAAATTTGTACTTTTACCCCATTTACAGTGTGGCACGAGGCAGTGGTACGACCGTGCTGCATGAATCCTTATGCTGACACGGTTTGGCATGAGTCTACCTCGTGCTGATCTCCTCTAGCACGAGCTGTGCCCCAACACGGACGTGCTCCCCGATGCCTCCCTTTTCTTGAAAAACTTTTCACCCAAAAAGTCCTATTTCCTCCCAACAGAAATCACAAGACTCGATTTCAGATTTAACAACCAGCAAGACTTTCACACCAAGATCCTTTGTCAAACTCACAACAAATATGCAAAATCTAACTAGCGAAAAAACAACGAATCAAATCAAGAAAGAGCACCATATTTTTATTGTAGTCTTCACGACTTATTTTCTTATGCAGTCCAATTAAAATAAGAGTAATAATAAAGAGAGTGAAAATTTATAGCGAAACAACATAGTGAATGATGTGGCAATAATGAAATGGCAAATGTATCCCTAATTAGTTACATTTTTTAAGGAATTTAATTATTGATTTAGTCTTCTAATTTCATCCACATCATTCACTATAAGTTTCACTATGAATTTTCACTCTCCCCATCAAACCTACCACTGGGTCTCTGGAGTCGCCATCGTTAACTCCACCCATGATGACATCCTTGTGGAGAGGTCTCCACAAGGTGTCACCTTACCTTTACGCCCTTTGTTATCCATAGAGAATGTATAGCCATACTTAGCCAATGTTGACTCCCTAGCTATTTTATCGGGTTTAGGAGGTGGTTGAAGAGGTTTAACGCCCTCACCACTCTCTTTTAACCGCTGCAATTTAGTGAGCATAGAAAAACAATCCATGACAAACATATCATCACTAAAGTCTGGCATAGCATAGGTTTCATCAACATGATCATAACAATTGAAGCTCAAAGTATAGCTTCGATCATCAATCTCATCACCATCAAAGAACTAATCTAGGTATTTTTTTTCATTAATCATGCAAAGGTTATCACATTGAACAAGTTCATCACACAAAGTTATGGCGTTGCCCAAAATAGAGGAAATGGATGAATCATACTTAGACTTGTAAATATCAAACCCACCTTATCAATGTCATCCTCTAGGGTTTGTGTTCCCAAGTGAACATCTATTTTAGTCCTTGGCATTTTTAGAAACGGTCTCCCCAACAGGATTGGGGGTGCACCACCATCGTGCACTACGTCAAGGAAATAGAAATCTACCATAAACACTAACTTTCCCACTCTAACCATTAAATCCTTAACTAAACCCCTAGGGCTTGTTGGGGAATGATCAACTAGTTGAACAATCACCTTAGTGTCTTTAAGCTCACCTATGTCTAGGTTTTCATAAAGGCTATATGGGGTTACATTAATAGATGCACCTAATTCTATCATTGCATTCTTCAATATCTTTCCACCTAAGGAAATAGGTATTGAAAACATCCGGGGTTATCACATTTCTTAAGAAAGTTTTATGATTTAGAGTGGCGACTCCCCCTATTTTCAATTGCCATACTTTCTTAATTGGTTTTTTCCTCTTTTTAGTACATGCATTTCTTAAGAACTTAGCATAAAAGGGAACTTTCTCAATCAAATCCAAACTTAGAAAGCTAACCTCAACCTTCTCAAAGATTTTGTGATTGTTTGCCTCATTAGTTGCCACATTTGGTTTTCCCCTAAGTGAACTTGGAAAAGGTGGTGGAGGGATCACCCTCACCTCGATGGTAGGGAGCTCCTTGTGAGGCTCCTCTTCAACAATCATTTCCTTCTATTCAAAGTTGGTTTTGTCAGCATCTATAATCGAATCATTCTCCTGCACAATGTCTTTCTCGGCCTCTCGCACCTCCTTCCCGCTCCTTAGCTTCAATGCACTCACATTTCTTGGGTTTACTTTGGGTTGGGAAGGTAGCTTGCTGGATTCCCTAGCCTCAAGTCGGCTCACCGAGGTGGTAATTTGTCTGATTTGGACTTCGAGATTCTTAATGCTCGAGAATGCTCTAGTAAAAAACTCCTCAATTTCTCTCATTGTCCGCACTGCGAACACATCAAGTTTCTTTTCCAATTGACTAATAGAATTTAGGATTTCTTCCCTATTCGACTTGTATAAGGCGTCGTTGTTGTTGGAAGACCCTTCTCCCTTGGGGTAGGGTTGAGGTTGTGCACTTCAGGTGTACCCTTGACCTTGATTCTCCTTGTTCCAATGAAAGTTGGGATGATCGTGATGACTACGGTTGAAGGTATTCATGAAGGGATCTTGTCTCTCATTTTCTTGGTTCCCTCGAAAACCATGTTATTCTTATCCCCTCGCGAATTTCCTATTTCCTCTATTGAAATTGAACACCTTCATCTCTTCGAGATCTTCGACTACTTATAGACAAATGTCGGTGGGATGGTCTAGACTGCATATTCAACACACCTTGACTTGAAGAACTCTCCCCTTCATGAATTCCTTCATCCTAGAGGCAAGTTGTTGCACTTGCTTTTCCAACTTGGGAGATTGAGTCGGCTCATCCAATGTTTTCACTCGTGACCTAGTGCTACCTCGTTCCTTTGGCCATTTATTCAAACAAATCCATTGAATCCCTCAGACTCTTGTTGGCAATGGAACCATTGCAAGCTGCATTGACCATTTTCCTATCATTATCGCAGAGCTCTTCGAAGGAGTAATACACCAAGTTGCGTTCTTTGAACGAATGGTAAGGACAACTTGCCAACAACCTTTTGAATCTTTCCCAATACTCATATAGGGATTCTTTTGTCATTTGGGGTATGTTGGAAATTTTTTTCTTCAAGCCCGCAGATTTTGAGGACCCATCCATAATGTAAGCATCTCAATGGAAGATAATATAACCAATCCATAGTTTAATCTCGTAGCGAGAAAGGAAAGTATCACAAGTTGTAGTCCTCTTTAACAACTTTGAGTGGCTTCATGTTGGTTCATACAAGGTGGAACTCTGACAGATACTTGTTCGGATCCTCATCGTCTATTCTGTGAAAAAATGATGCACATGAGTTGATTCTCCAAGTTAGGAGCCATCAACTCGTTTCCTGCCATAACTACAGAATCCTTAACTACAATCGGCTCTTGTTGAACCCTAGCTCTAGTCCTCCTTATTCTTCTCCTCCGACAACTTGTGCTTTTCGGTAGTTGCTGCAAAGTTCCAAAGTTCGTGGTACAGGTATGTACCATAAACTAGGAACCAAACAATAACCAACAAAAAACAAACACTAGCAAACGAGTTAAAAGTAATTGGAATAACTATCAAAATAGCTCAACAACAAAAACAAACAACACTAACTACTCAACAAAACATGTTATGCAAGTTAACAATTAAACTTTTAGAATAGCATCCCTGGCAGTGGCATTAAAATTTGATTTCCCTTCTCCTCAGGGTCGTAAAATGAACTATGAGAGATCAACTAAAACCCTGAGGAGATGGCTTTACAAAGATAAGAGATTTATATTATGCTCTTGTTCCCACTACTAAGCTACCTAGAGGGTAGATAGTGGCAATATCGAGATCATCCACAGAGATGCTAGGTGTCTAAAAGTTAACTACACACAGCCACGATCGGGTCATCAATCCTTCTATGTGTTAGGAATAGCTAATATTGCGAAACAGGTTCGGGGGGGTTTTTAACTAACAACCACAGACATGCAAGATCACAAGAGAGTAAAACTATATATTGCTAACACTTGGGGAATATTTGTGTAATATGATCGGTGATATGTTTTGATCTTCAACTCAATCACATTTAGGACATACAAGTATATCCTAGTGCTTATAACACTTAGTGTGGTCGATGGTCAACACTTCCCCATACATGTTGTGTAAGGTGCTCTTGTAATCTTCCATCAGCACCGCCTGCGTAATTAGAGGAGTGCAACAATGTCCCTGGCGCTGTGCAGATCTGCTTCTCCCCGTACGATTACGCCTCGGGCACTTCACTACAAATGCTTCTCCCTAGGCCTACAAAGGAAAATGGATAGGCACCTTACTGATGGCCCTAAGGTTACGAATTACGCTAGCCCTAGTTAGCTACCAATGCTATCTCTATCTGTAACACCTTCAGGCTAACTCGCCAGCTAAGACTAGTGTATGGTCATTCGTAACGTTAACTCGGAAACCACCATGCATACACTCATACAGTTCTGGGTTATGTTACCTGCATATATCTAGGTCAAACTCCCCGAGAGATATCAACAAATGCACCAACATGAAAGTAGACTAAGGTGTATGCAAACATGATGTGACAATTATGCAATTAACAAGAATCATAAGAACAAGCAAACATAATATTCATAAGCAAATAGAGGTAGGTAGATCTAAAGAGTCTCCTAAAAAAAACTCCAAATCAATAATACAAATACAAATCCCAAGCTAAATCACTACCCTAAGCATTCACTACAAGAAACATTATCTTTTACTTTATCCCTTTTACCTCATTTTTTTGTTAAGGGCAAATAAATGAGGTTACCTCAGTTCTTTTTTTCGATGTAAATAATATTTTTACCTCTGTTAAAAAAAATCAAGGTAACACTTTTTACCTCAGTTTTAAAAAAATCAAGGTAAAAAGTCTGTTATGACCGACATCGTCTGTCATGACCGACGTCGCACGCATGTTTGGCTTACTGACGTCAGTTGTTTTTTAGAACGATGACGCACATCACTCTCACAGACATGAATGACCAACATCGCACACATTTCTCACTTACCATTGTCGCTTATCATTGTGACCGATGTCGCACGTTCCTCCCGCAGACATGAAATGACCGATGTTACACGCATGTCTAGCTTACCAACGCCGGTTGTTTTATTAGACCAACGTCGCACTTCACTCTCACAAACATGAATGACCGATGCCACATGCATTTCTCGCTTACCAACGTCGATCATTATTGTGACCGGCATGGCACATATCTCTCGTACACATGAAATAACTGACATCGTGCGCATGTCTGACTTACCAACGTCGGTTGTTTTTATGAACGACGTCGTACGTCACTCTCACAGACATGGTACTTATAAGTATATGAATAACTAAATAACACCCTTGCGATGCACGATTTAAAATAATTGAATATATATATATGTATATATATCTCCCTCCGTGTCACTATGTTTGGCATCATATGTTTAGGTATTTCTTTTGTAAGTTGAAATGTGTGGAGGAAATTGAGTGAAGCAAGTAAAAAGTTTAATGAGTGGTTGAGAATGATGTACACTTTGCCATAAAAGGAAAGATGACAAACTTAGAAAAATATACAAATTTGGTAAGTGTGCCAAACTTAAGAAAACAGAAAGGAGTATATATATTAATAATGCAATTTTTTTCAAAAAGACAAAAATATAATTTTTTTATGCAACTCCATTTATTTTTAGTTTTAAAATATTTTTAAAATTATACTTTTAACTATGACTTTATCTTTATATTTTCAAATGAAATAAAATAAATGTAGAGTTTGAGTAACAAATGATCAATATTTTAATAATAAAATTTAATGTTAAACAAAACTAAAATATAATTTTGTAATTTTTTTATACTACTCCATTTCTTTTAAACTTTTAAAATATTTTATAACTATACTTTTAACTATGACTTTATGTTTATATTTTTTAAATGAAATAAAATAAACGTAAAGTTCGAGTAATATGTGATCGAAGTTGAATATCAATAAATCAATTTTATTTTCTCATCGAATAAAATTTTTTATACTACTTATTCATAATTATATAAAATAAGTAGTATATAAAATAAGTAGTATAAATTTGGTTGCTAGTTACGAAATATCTCATTATTTCTCAAACATTGTAGGCATGACATATAAATATTTGCGAGGAAAAGTGATTTGTACCAATTTAGTGATTAAATGGACATGTCACTACCGGAAAACATACATATAGGCACCAGTATGAGTTGCTCAAGAACATGTACTAGCACTTTCCAACATTTCACCAGAAAAATAATTTATTTTTTATTTCTATATTTAGGCAAGAATAACAAAAATCATGTATTTTAGAGCAATGGATGATGGGGTAACCGTGTAACACAATTTTGGGCAATGGTGTAATTTTCCAAGATTGTTAAGAAGTAATGAATGTTGACTTTCGAGGCTCTTCTGCTCACCCATACATGCCCGAATTGAAAATTCACAATCTTATATTATTGAAGCATTTTGGTGTCGCCAATTTCGTGATTTGATGACTCTAACTTTCTCGGAGGGATCTAAATGCAAAAAGTAAAAACTTTACTCGTAACTCGAACGTAATGTTACCATATACACCCTTATTGTATATTTTAAGTCTGTAACAGAATATTTATCAACAATCGGGCAAAGGAACATATCTCTAATCCTTTCTGATTTTCCTTTATTACTTCTAAGTATTCAACTCTAAGTTACTATAGAACATGTACTAGCGCTTTCAAACATTTGAGTGAGATTTTGAGAAGAGTTGCTCTTTCGAGAGCACAGTTTGATGAAAGTTGTAAGCTGTGTTCGGGGGGAAGTTATTGTCTATTGTTGGCCTCTATGGTAAAATAAGTCGGGGGACCTGAGAGGCGGTAGTTTACCCTGCGGCGGATGTCAGCGGTTTGGGTCCACTTATCTCCAACTTGTGAGCTTAGCTGATACAAAGCTTTATGATAGTATCATATTTTTCCAATTCGGCAGTTCGATCTACGATTTATCATTCATGGACGTTGATAAGATCCATCCATTTTTTATATTTCTATATTTAGGCAAGAATAATAAAAATCATGTATTTGGAACAATGGATAATGGGGTAACACAAGACTGTGTAGACTGTGTAGAAGTAGTCAATGTTGACTTTCGAGACCCTTTCGTTCACCCATACATGCCCAAAATGAAAAAATACAATCTTATATTATTGAATTGCATTTTGGTGTTGCCAATTACGTGATTCGACAACTCCAACTTTCTTGGAGGGACCTAAGTACAAAAAGTAAAAATTTTATTCGTAACTCCAATTACTTGACTTGACTAATCAACAGTCAACCCTTACTTGATTTTGCATACGTAAACACTAATGAAAAGGTTATAACTTAACTAATCAACGGCCAACCCTTAATTGACTTTCCATACATAAACACTAATGAAATGGTTATAACTTAACTAATCAACGGTCATCCCGTACTTGACTTTCCATACATAAACACTAATGAAAAGGTTTGATCTTGAGAAATCAACGCTCAATCCTTACTTAATCAATGGTCAACCCTTATTTTACTTTCCACATATAAAGATTGACAACTAAGGTGTACCTTAACTAGCCAACGTTCAAGAAACATTTGTTTGGGACATCGCACTTAACTTGACTTATGAGTTAACTTAACATAAATATTTAATTTAAAATGACATAATGAAATTGTTTGACTTTAACTAATCATCAATTAACCTTTACTTAACATTCCGTGTATAAACACTAACGTAAATGTATGAATTTAACTAATCAGCGATAAACTCTTAATTGACTTTCCGTGTATGAACACTAATGAAATATTTCCATATATATATACATATGTAATAATAATAATTTTAAATATTTTATTATTGACCTATTTTTTTTAAAAAAATCAAAATTTAAAATAAAAATTTAATGTAGAATTTATTTTTCAAAACTCTATAAATTAAAATTTAAAGGGCTTATTTCAGCCAAACACAAAATCAGTCCAAACCCAAAACTATTAACACTCAAACCCTAATACTATTTATATCCTAACCTTAACACACACTTTCCTTTTCCTTTTTATCATTCTCAGACCGCCTACTTCTTCTAAATTTCAGCCAGTCTGCCTCCTCCTTCATTCTTAGACAACCTTCACCTTCTCAGACCACCTCCACCTTTCTCTCCTTTGATTCCACTTCCTCCAACTCCTCCTCCTTGGATCCCAGCCACCCCACCACATGAGGAGGAGAAGGTCGTTGGATGCCACTGCATGAGGAGGGCGTTCAACGGTACCGCATGAGGAAGAAGAGGATCCCAAATGTTGGACGCCACTGCACGAGGAGAAGAAGGATCCCGGCCACCCCACCACACTGCACAATGCCACCGTCTGAGCACCGTTGTTGAATCGATGCCACCACGATGCCAAAGGTTTTTCAACGCCAAAGCTTTGACGACCCCGACGGTATACGCCACCGCCGACTGCTGTTCAACAAAAACAGGTTCAATGCCAAGATTCCTCCACTGCTCTCCGCTTTGGCTCCGCCGTTCTCCATCATTTTCTGCCTTGCCTCCACCGGGGCTCCGTTCAAGTCGACCCTAATCTGCGCCACCTTATTATATGTTTGTTTTTATTTTGTAAATCTTATTGAGATATTCTCTTTATAAATGTACTTGGTAATTTTTTTGTAATTTGATTTGAATATAATTAAATCTGCGTTTGTGTTGTTCAAAAGTTGGGCCTAAGATCTGCCCAAAACTTATTGTTGGCTATGAACTTCTGAAAGCAGAATCGATGTCGATTATGCTTTCGATAGTATTTTTAATTCTTGAATTAAAATGTGTGACGTTACACCAGTGTCATGCCAATGTTTTTTACTGCGCTTCTGTACAAAGTCGCACGACTATCGCTCCAATTGTTTTTACAGTGGTTTTAAAAATTTGGTGCAACATCACACTACTTCGTTTGGTTTCTCTTTTTACCTCGGTTCTTTTTTTAAAAAATGAGGTAAAATATTTTCTTACCTTAGTTTTCCAGAAAATAACCAAGGTAAAAAGTATACTTTTTACTTCACCCATATTTATCTCGGTTTTTTAGGGCTCAAAACCAAGGCAAAAATCTCTGTAGAACAGAGGTAATAGGTGTTGTTTGTTGTAATGATTGAACCCAAGTATTTCATTGGATTCAATGCCATTAGGCAAAAATAATGAGAAAAGAAAATTAGAGAGAAGGGTTATTCCTTTTGTCTCTCTACCTATTCTTGGGAGAATAGAAAATGGTCTAAAAATGTAGCCAAAACTTAAACCCTAGTAGACATAGGCTCCGATATATAGTACTAGGGAAACGGGCTCTGAAAAAGGCCCAAAATGAGGCAAAAAATCCTAGCAGCCGAAATTGGCGCGGGCAGTCGCGTCAGGCACATCCGTGCCAGCTTGCTTTGGCACGGAGCGTGCTAGCTGGCTCTTGCAAGGGTTGTGCTGGCATAATGTGCCCATTTTATATGGTTATTTTCAGATTTTTCGGGTTTACTTTGGTACACTTTTGTGCTCTAGATGTGGCATTTTTCCTTAAAATTTTCTAAGGAGAGTTAAAAGTAACTTTTACGCTTTTATTACTTTTCTAGAGGATTTTGTGGGATAAGGCAATTTGTTTGAAGGCTTTAAAGATTACCTTTGAAAATTTAAATATTTTAAGACTTGCATTTGAGCTTTTGAAGACTTGAAGAATTAAACATAAGTGAAGTGAACAGAAGTACTTGAGACAAAAAGAAGAATGAAATCAAGATACTGAAATTTGGCTCGGTCGCAACTCGCGAAGGATTGGTCGCGATTCGCGACGAATGGGTGGCCAAAAATCTTTCTTGCTTTTTTGTAGTACAAATACCCACCGTATCCTCTCTCTCTTCCTCTCTCCTTCTTCTTCCCGTTTTTGGTTTTCTTTTCTTTCTTTTGTAAGTTTTTTGTAGGTTAATCATGTGTTTTCATTATCTAGGTTAGTTTTATTCTTGGGAGCAATTGATTAAGGCTTCCAAGCCCATTTCTGGACAATCATTTCTATCTATTTAGTCATTTTGCTATTGTGCATTTATTGAGCTTTAAATGTGAATTGTTAATGGCATTAATGTTGTTGGAAGTTTGAGTATATGAATTGCTTGTGTGATTGCTTGTTAGGGTTGGAAAAAAGTATCTAAGTTTCCCCTCTTCTGATTTGGAATCCAAGAGCATGAATTATAATTTGTAATGTTTTTGGTGTGTTGATAATTGCTAGATGAATGTGATAATGTTGAACTCGTTGTCATGTTTGTTTATTGTAGCAAATAGGAGAGGTCTATGAACGTTGAACGTTCTTGATTAATCTTGTGTAAATGCATGAATTGGTTTAATGCTTAGACACAGTGTAGTGTTTATAAGTGTTACCAAGCTTGTTGATTCTTCGTTCTCAACGCCATTAACGGGATACTTTTAGGCATTTATCGACTAAAGGAGTCATTAGTGAGGTTTGATAAGAGATGTCAAATTAACTCTTGCAAAGTACTATCTAAAAATGATAGAAGATTTATCTTCACAAGTAGTTAGAGTAATGAATAGGTTGTAGATTCAAGGATAAATAAGAGGTTTGGAAGTGGAAATCAATTGCCATCAAGGCTTTCTCTTTGGTAGTTTTTATCTATTTTTCTTAGTTGTTGCGTGATTAGTATAGTTACTTAACTTTGCTAGTTAGCTTGTCATTCAATTCATAACTTAGGACCAAAACCAACCAAAATCCCCCAATTTATTTGCTTATATATATCTACTTCTAGCCTAATATCAACCTTATATGTTTAAACCCTTAGAAAGATCCCTCTTCTTTGTGGACGACCCCGACATGCCATTATCTACTTAGTTATAGATATGAAGCATTTAGGGCTTATAAATTTAACTTTGAGAGGCTGGCTCGGACACGGGCCATGCTGGCTGGCACTGCCGTGTTGGCCAGCTCTAGTATGAGCCGTGGTGGCTGACACGGACCGCCGGCTGGGGCTTGATCCTCGGCCTTCTGAGCGTGCACCTACGTCATTCAGCACAGGTCATCGGCTGACAGTGCATCCTCGATAAGTTTAATGGCACCGGCCATGTAAACCTTCACGGGCTATCAGCCGAGTGCATGAACTTTCCTTCTGAATGGTGCGGGTCGTGTGAATCTTTGCTGGCCATTGGCTAGGAGTCGATTTCTGAGCAAAACGATCGTGCGGTCTTTTTTTATCATCACACCCCATCGAGTGGTCTTTGAATATTGGAGTTGGAACGACACAAGCCATTTTGAAGGCAATGACCCGTGTCCATACTTAGCCGCACGAGGATATGGGTTGGCATGGGTTATGTTTGAGCAGGCTGCTCATGCCAAGGGGTTGTGGCACGGCCGTGCTGAACTGGATGGCTCATGCCGATGGTGTGTGGCATGTCTGTGCTGCTTTGTATGACCTGTGTTGATGGTCCATGGCACAGCCGTCCCTATTGGCGAGGCCCGTGTTGATTGATTCGGCCGGGCCAAGTTTTAAAAAGTTGAACTTTGACTTCATTCTTTTTTTGGCTTGTTTCCATCTACTACCACGTTTTGACTTGTGGCCTTCTGTCTACTACCATCCTTGCGAATGACCTTCTAATATCTACTACCACCCTTGCGGATGGTCTTCTACAAAATGGCGATGAAGTACTCACAAGCAACCTACTAGTAAGATCACATAAGAATATCTAGGTGCTCGTGAATACAAAGTATCCATTAGTTCCAATCAAGTCTACAAAACTCGAGATTTAGATAAGAAAACCAACAATGGTCATCTAAATCCTTTGTTATGTAAACCTAATTAAAACTATTAATCAACCAAACAAAACATAATAAAAAATGTGTCGAACGTATCATTTAATGCATGCTTAAAGGTTCAGATTATCCCCCTTTAATGAAAATCGATCAAAGGAGGTTTTATTGTAGAACCACCTTTAATAGGCTGCCTTTGTTGGGCCTTTTGACCAACTATGTAAACGAATTTCCCTTTATTTTTTTTCCAGACCCAACGTTTTCTCCCTTAAGTTTTTTTCCAAGAACAAAGTCTGATCCCTTTCTAAACCTTCTGCCTCCCTCCACCCTCACCTTCCCCCTCCCCCTCACTCTCCCTTCACTATATCGTATCGCCTCTACTGCTGCCTCCCTGATATCACCACCACCTCTCGCATCTCTCGCACTGCACCGACTAAAGAAGGCCTCCGTCGATCGCCAATCTCCATCTTCAGCCTTCACCACTCGCCTCCTACCCAGTCAATTGTAGATCCCCACCGGCGCCGATCGCTCGCCACCACACCTCCACTCTGGTGCCACCGCTTCAAGGATGCCAGAAACCTCTCGGTTTCCTGCAGATTATTTTTAGAATCATCGATATAGGTTTGGCATTCAAAACTGAATCCAATTAAAGGTGGAGCAAAAAAAACATTTTTTTAATGAAAACACCCGAGGGTGGGGGAGGGTGTATTAGAGGTTCCCCAAGCCTCCATCAAAATGAGTAAGATTTACAGACAGATTAGCCTCAGTTCGTGATAAGGCAACATGGTTGCCCCCCAAAAGTCCTACCAATTTCTAAAAGAAGTACTTGTGTAACAACTATCCTAGCAAGAAAGGATAGATGATGAAGTTGCGATTCGAAGGTGAGAGTCTCCCCCCCCCCTTGTGTTAATTCTCATCTCCAGCCAGGGAACTTCAGATACAAGGTATAATAATCTAAAGTTAAAAAATTCTGATTCTGAAGTCCCTAATGCAGAGCTTGAGATGTGAGAGTCCAGTAAGGTGTATCTGGAAGGAGTTGAAATCCCACCCCACATCCAGACCGTTGTATCAGAAGAAGTTCCCCAATGAAAACTAGCAGTAGGTTTCCAAAAGGAAGATGATGTGCATGGTCCGAGCAGTAAACAGTTCCCGAGCTTCGGATAACTTGCAAAAAGATGATAGGTAACAAGCATGAGAACAGATCCTGAATCTGCAAGAAAGAGTCTTGATTAGCAGTATCAATCCTTAGGCAAAGCATGTTAGTGCACTCTCACTTGAGGTATATGTGCCCTATCTAATGCAATCAGACCCTCAATATATTGGGGAATGTTGTTAAGATGAAGACATTGAAGATGCCAGATGTGATGCTTAGCAATTGCATTTGCTACCGAGTTACCCTCCCTAAAAACATGATTAAGATTAGCACAGCGTAATAGAGCATTAACTCTATAAGCCAAATCAAAGAGGTTCCAGTTAGCAGAGTAAGGGTAATTGATCATGTTAACAGCCAACCTACAGTCGGTTTCGAAAAAGCAATTATGACCTATATCACACAAATTATCACACGCAAACAGTATTGCTTTAATTTCAGCTTCTAGAGGTGAAGCAGCAGAGATAGAGGCAGAAGCTATATTAATCAAAGCACCCGAGCTATCTCGGACAACCATACCAACAGCTGCCTTATCAGGATACCAAGAGGCATCAATGTTAATTTTGATTGACCCTGAAGGAGGTCTCTCCCAAAGAACAGTAGCTATGTTGGGCTTAGAAGGAGGTCTAATAAAAGGAATCCAATGACTAAAAGGTGAAGCAATATCAGAATGTGAGAAATAAGTCCTTGGAGTAGTTAGAAAAGCCAGTTTAATTAAGTCATGTACTTCCTTGGAAATTAGCTCCAAGGAGAATGGCTTATTATCAAATAAGAACCTATTCCTAGCTTTCCAAAGCGACCAGCAAGTAAGGGAAGGTATGATTTTACAGATGAAGTGCTTCCAGCTAACCAAATCATGTGTATTCCAGAAAATGAGGAATCTTTCAGCAAGGGGTTGATAAGAATTTAGTTGGAAGTGGACTATAGATGCTATGTTACTCCAGACAGCCTGAGCAATATGACATGAAATAAAGAAATGCTCAATTGAGTCTGTATTAGAGCAAGCTGGGCACTTAGAAGCTAGACTGAAACCACAGGTAATAAGCACTTCATCAAATGGAAGAAAGGATTGCAACATTTTCCAGGTAAAAATTGAGATCTTTTTTTGTAAAGCATTATTCCAAATGAATTTGCAGGCAGGGGAGTTACCTGTTTCATGAGTAAGAGCCCTATAAGTTGATTTAGATGAGAAGTTACCAGAGGCACCAGCCTTCCAAATCAGTCTGTCATCTCTATCAATCACCAGTTCTGCATCCTGAAGAAACGACAAAGTATCATGTTCCAGTAGAGAGCCAATCTGAGTTAATATAATGGACTTGTTACTAATGAAATCTGCCACAGACAAATATGGCATTGCAGCTACTATATGCTCAGGGAGGAGATTACACAAAGGACCCCGAGGACACCAATTTGCTGACCAGAAACTACAGGTACCTTTGCCATGAATAATTACTGAGTTATGCTCTGCAAAAGCATTAATGGAAAGAATTCTTTTCCAAGTTACAGATTTCCTATGGGATAAAGGAAGAGCCCAGAGCAACTTTGACCAAAGAGTGATCCCTAATTGGCTTTTCCACCAAAGTTTAGCTGAACAGGTATCAATTATAGCCTTAACCGATCTAAAACCAAGTCCATTTAAATCAGTTGAAATCGAAATGGCAGACCATCTTTTCCAGATTTTATTATTTTTACCGTTTGATTCCCCCCAAAAAAATCTTGCTAATCTTTTCTCAATTGTTCGAACTATTATTTTAGGGGGGTTAGTAACTGTCTATAAATGCTGTGGTAAAAAATATAGGCAATGTTTAATTAAAACCAGCTTGCCCCCAGCACTTAGCCACCTATTCTTCCAGCTTTGAAGCTTAGTATCCAGGTTTTCCATTAAAGGTTGGAAATATCTCTTAAGAGTTCTTCCCTGAAAAATGGGACAGCCAAGGTACTTAAATGGAAATGAGCCTTTTTCATTTTCAAAATGGACTTAACCTGAAAACTTTTTAAGATTGAGGCCCTTTTGCTAAGATAAAATTCAGATTTTTTGAAATTAAATTTCTGTCCTGTAGTAACCTCAAAGACATCTAAGAAGGCTTTTATCCTTATGAGATTGGACTTAGATGCTTGCAAAAAGATAATGGTGTCATCTGCATACATTAAGTGGGATACAGCAGGGATTGAGGCAGGTAATTGGAAACGAGTAAGCCTACTATTTGAAAATATAAAGGATAGACTTCTTGAGAAAGCTTCAGTAAAAATATTAAAAAGAAAAGGAGAGAGTGGATCACCTTGTTTAATCCCTCTAGTAGCCTTGAAAAAGCCTACTGGATTCCCATTAACAAGAACATAAAAATGTGCCTGAGATAAATTACTCATAACCGCAGTTAAAAAGGTACCATTAAAGCTGAATTTAATTAGAATCTTCCTAAGAAACTGCCAGTTGACTCTATCAAAGGCTTTCATTAAATCTAATTTCAAAATACAATTAGGGGATCTGTTCTTCTTATCAAGGAATCTGACCATTTCCTGTAGATAAAGAATGTTATCAGAAATATCTCTCTTCTTCAAGAATGAAGATTGGTTAGGAGAGATTAGGGTGTCCATATAAGGCCTTAGCCTTTCCATTAGAACCTTAGAACAGATTTTGTTAAGGACATTAGATAAGCTGATAGGTCTAAAATCCCCAAAATGGCAAGGTGTTGCTTTCTTGGGAATTAGTGTAATCCATGTACTAGATATTCCTTTTGGGATGTTAGAACCTAAGATGAAATCATTGACAGCCTCCATAAGATCTTGTTTAATAAAAGACCCGCATTTGCTATAGAACTTAGGTGTGAAACCGTCTGGCCCTGGACTACTGTTACTGTTTAAGCTTTTAATGACAGCTTCTAACTTAGATTCCATCACAGGAGCAGCTAAAGCTTGGTTGTCCGATTCATTTATAATTTTGGGGATTTGGCTAAGAAAGTGAGAGGAGAATGTATCCTCAGTATTTTGGTCAGGCTCAGTTAATAGATCAGAAAAAAAGACAATTGCCTCATTCTGAATTTCAGTTTGAGTGTTCAACCATTGACCTGCTGGATTTTTAATTTTATTAATCTGCATCTTACAATTCTTCTCTTGAACTACCTTATGAAAAAATTGAGTATTATTATCCCCCAATTTATGCCATTTAAGTCTCGCTTTCTGTTTCCAAAACTTTTCTTTCTCCTTAAGAGCCCTAAGCAATAAGGCTTTTTTCTGGTTTAGCTTAACAAGTTCTGGCAGATTTGGGCTTAAATCAAAAGCAAGTTCCTGGATTCTTAATGCTTTCTCAGCTAGTGTTACGTTGGAATCAATATTGCCAAAAGACTCTCTGTTCCATGTTTTAATGACTCTTTTAAGCCTTATCAATTTTAAATAAAATCTAATCATGCCCTTATCCTGGATTGGCTTTTCCAAATTATCCTGGATTAAACCTAGAAACTCTGTCCTATGGAACCAGGCATTAATAAATCTGAAAGGCTTAGGGTATGAGGGAACTAAGTTGGACAATTGGAGGAGGAGATGTGAGTGATCTGACGTATGCCTATTTAGAATCTGGATGGAGGAAGAGGGGAATTTGGAGCTCCATGGTAGGGTACAAAGTCCTCTATCCAATCTTTTCGAGGTAGGGTTTCTTAGCCTAGAGTTACACCAAGTGAACAGATTACCTACTGTGTTTATTTCCTGAATACCATTGGAATTAATCCAGGTATTAAAGTCTCTAATACTCCCTAGAGCCGGGTTAGAAGGCCCTCTATATTCAGACACATTAGTAATTGTATTAAAATCCCCTATGAAAATAGTGTCACCCTTAGAAATTGGCTCTAAATCTTTCCACAATGCTTTTCTACCCTCTCAGTTTCTGAAAGCATAAATGAAAACAGCCCCCATACAAAGATTTAAAGATTGATGAGATATGTCAACATGCAAAAATTGGTCATGAGAAGTCAGTAGTGAAACAGTAAGGAAATGAGACCACATTAGCCAAATTTTCCCATTGGGAAGGGCCAGAGAATTGGAGAAATTAAGAACAGTCATATAGGAGTGAATTTTTGAGTTGTCATGCATAGGTTCAATTATACATAACAGTTGGATTTTCTTAAGTTTAAGTAGATTAGACAGTCTAAGCATTGATGTTTCCATACCACGTAGATTCCAAACCAGAAAATGAATGTTAACATTAGCTGTCATATTTCACTTGATTTATTACCTTTTGTGGCCGATCTTAAAAGCATCTTATTCAGTTGGCTAAGATAGGTAATCTTTTTATTTTTAGCCTTACCTTGGTGATCAAACTTACCTGGTGTCTCTGAAACAGGAGCCGCATCAAGAATTTGTTGCTCATTGGTATCCAGTTCCAGGGTACTTTCCAAGTCCTCATATATAGTGTCACTGATTCCTTCCTGATCCTGAGTGTGAAAATCCTCTTCCTGCAAAACAGAGAATCTGTTTGACATCTTTCCATCTAGGGAAAGTGTAGGGTTAGAAATAGAGTCCTTCATAGAAAACCGAAGTGAACCAATTTGCAGATCATCTTTAGCATAAGATTTCAGTGCTGGTTTTGAGTTTACAGTAGCCTTTAATAACCTAGTGATAGAATTATCCGGACTCACTATAGGGTGATTTCCTGATGCCTGAAATATGCCAGTACTGGGAGTCTCTATTGGAGTATTAACTTGAGAATGAAAGTCAGCACTTCTACCAGCCTTATCAGAGGTGGAAGGATCATTAAGAGTCTCAGAGATCAGAGGTGGTAAATCAAATTTTTTCCCAGTTGCCTGCCACTGAGGTTTACGTTAAACCTGAATTATGTTGGTTTCCTCTATTCTGTCATTAGTATTTTGGGAGATAGCCCTACATTGGCCTAAAGAATGACCTAGTTTAGCACAGTGGCCACAGTAGAGAGGAATATCCTCAAATTCAATTGGATACTTCCTATTATTCGAAATTGAACCAAGCCTAATATAATGAGACAGAGGCTTCATTAAATCAATTTCAACACAGAATTTAATGGCAGAGGGCCTAGTAAGCATCTCAGTAGCAAAATCATTTTTTATAAAGTTGCCTATACTATTTCCAATTGCCTCAATAGATGCAGAGTTATAGTAGTACAGAGGTACTTCCCTGATCGTACACCAAATCGGAATGATAGGAGATTCTTTTTGTGTGGAGAACTCAAGTGTCCACTTGAGCATCTTAAGCAGAATGCCATTGAAGTTCCATATGCCCTTCATCCAACATCGTTGGTAGTCGTTAACCTGCTCAAATCTGATTAGAACGTGTTTATAATCCAGAGATCCTAATTGATACTTACCTTCGAACCCAATTGTTCTGAGGGCTACCTCCATCTGATCCATAGACAACCTGCCTTTAGTAAACTTACCAACCAAAGCATTGGAATAGTGAGCCGATAGCGTTGCAATTTGCTCATCGGAGTATAAGCAGGCAGGGTCACCAAGATGGGAAGACTTAGGAATTAGCTCAGGGTTATTAAGGAGCTGTGTTGAAAGGGGAGGGGATTTGGTTTGAAGAGCTGCAGCAAAGGTTTTTGGAGGGGGAGGAGGATTGACAGTTGAAGCCGACATATCGGCCGGCGAGATTAAGCCCCGCCAAGAGGCGAAGCAGGCAGAAGCAGCCGGCCCAGAGACCGTTTATGGCAATTAACGGTAAGAAAATCGCACACACAATCGCACACAATCGCACACAATGAACAGTAAATTAATCGCACACGTTGACTGCTTGAGAGTTCAAAAAAAAAAAAAACATCTGAAAAGTGTCTTTTGTGGCTCGATAGAACCACATTTAATCACTCATGTTTCCATTAGTCAATTAATGAACTTTTAATTAAGGACCGCGGGAATAATAGTAACGTGGAAGTAAATAATTCCGAAGTAGTATTGTTGTAGGCGACTGGTATTTGCTTCTTACCTTTTATGTAGGTTGAACATGTTTTGTCCCAACACTCTCCACCTCTTCCTTTGCTGTATACATGCTTCTTATCATTGGTACATTTCTTTTTTCCTTCATTTTGTTACAGAAACACTAATGGGTCTTGAATTCAACACAGTTTTGATGGGGTTCCGGGCCTTGGTTGTGATTGCGGTCCTGAATCTTTACTGTATTGAGGCATCAGAGAAAGGCCAATTAGTTCCATGTCTTTTCATATTTGGTGATTCTCTTGTGGACAATGGCAATAACAATCTCATCTTTTCTGTTGCAAAAGCTAATTATTGGCCGCACGGAATAGATTATCCTGCTGGACCAACCGGCAGATTTTCCAACGGAAAAACTATCACGGATGTCATAGGTAAAGCTTTCTCCCTTCTCTAATAGAATTCTATATGATGAACAAACTAGAAAAGATACAGAATAACCATTGATGTATACCTCTGATACAGAATACTAATTTTGTCAGCAAAAGTAGAGCTGAAGTGATTGACTTATGCTGTAATTTTTATGAATTATGAAGGACGGTTCTCCACAACACGGACTCAATTTATAATACTTGCCAAAAAATTGTTTTGACTACGAGAGGAAGGAATATTCTCTCTGATGATACAAGAAACAAGCCTTGTATAACTAGAAATATTTGATCACTTCTGCTCCATTACATTGAGTTCATTTTCTGTTTTAAAATTTCAGTTAGCCAATATGAATCAGTTGTCTCATTTAGACCGACTAATGGTTAGACTAATTATGAAAATTTCATTTTTAGATTTGTAGATTTGGATTATAATTATTTATATGTTTAGATTCATTTTTAAAGAATTTCATAATCAGAGGTACCTCATTGCAATAAATAAAAATAATTATTAAATCACCCTATTAGTCATGAGTCTCTCTTCAAAGACGGTATTTCCGTAAATCATGGAAAGACCAATGTTTAAAGTGCAAATATGAAGAAATGATGATAAAATTTTTGGGTTGCATGAATCGGATTATAAACTTTATAACTACTACGTTACATAGTAAATTTTAAATTTGGCTACGAAGACCTTTTACTTTTTATTATTCTAATTAAATCTCATCTTTCTATAAGCATTTGGAATGACGGTCTTTCCCAAGACTTTGTCATTAATCATACTAATAATAGAATGAGCCCATTAATGAATAGTCGATCTAAAACAAGACTTTGTAATCAGATAAATTAATTACTCCCTCTGTCCCAGGGGATTCTGTAGGGGGGGAAAAACTTGCTCTAAATTTTAATAGTATAAAATGACTAAAATGGCCCTATATTCATCCCTTCCAAACCTCTTCCGCTTGCTTCGTCTTCTTCACGACAACAGACCTCTGTCCGTCTTCGTCTTCTTCACAACAACAGACTTTTACCGACCACTAAACCAATTAGCACCAACAACAAACTTTTAAATTATGGGAGAAAATGAGAAAAACTAGAACAGGAAAACCCCAAAATCCTCCGATTTCTCCTGCAAACCCTCCTCCCAAAATCCTCCAATTTCCCCTTCTCCTTCAAACCCTCATCCATCGTGCCCACCCCTCCCCTTCCTCTCTTCTCCGCCGCCACTCCATCACCGTCTTCCTCCCAACCAACTGCACCATCAAGGGCAAACGCTCACGCTGCGGCCGGGGATGAAGAAGTCGAAGGTGGCGGTGTTCGTCTTCGAGTCGAAGGCTATGAAGGCAGCGTCTTCGAGTTGGAGGAATGTAGGGTTTTCGACTGTGAATTACTGAAAGAAAGAAGACTTTATTTAAAGAGTGTAAAAGCGATGGCGAGGGTCTTTGGTGGTGGTGATGGTAGTGGTGGTGGTGGTGGTGGTGGTGGTGGTGGTGGTGGTGGTGTGGGGGGATGAACAACGAAAAGGGGGTAGTTGGGTGGTTGGTGTAAAATTTTTACTGTGTAAGGGTAAGTGTGTCTTTTAATATGTTAAATTTTACTTAAAAGAGAAAGTGTGCATATTTGCATGTGATGGACAAAAAAGTGTAGTGTGCCAAATCGGATGGGACGGGGGAGTAGGATAATTACTTTGGCACTAAAATTCAGTTTCGAATACTAGAAATTATTTATGTGTTTCACCAAAACACAATCTGAAATATCCTTTTGATATACATACCTATGAAATGTAATTCCTAAAACCCTCATTCTTATTGTAGATAAATTTAAAACACTACTCAATGATTAAATTCCTATCATCAGCTCAACATCTAGGCTTAAAGAGTGAAACTCTTCCATATTCAAGAGCAATTGGAAAAGACACGCTGAGAGGAGTAAATTATGCTTCTGCAGCTGCAGGGATTAGAGATGAAACGGGCTATCATCTGGTAAAATTAATCTTTAACTTAATTTTAATCCACTAATTAATTTTACACTATATAACAGACTTTAAATCTTGTGAATATGGAGGGTGCCAGGAGCAGTTTTAGCATGCAGGTGAACAATTACAAGAGCACGGTAAAAGAAATAGTGGAATTACTTGGAAGTGAAAATTATACTGCTGAATACCTAAGCAAGTGCATCTATTCAATTGGAATTGGCAGTAATGACTACCTCAACAACTATTTTTTGCCTCTTTTATACCCAACTAGCTTATTCTTTACTGCCGATCAATATGCTACCCTCCTCATTCAACATTATTCGGAACTATTAAAGGTAAGTGGACTTCTTCCTCACTTTTCTCAAATTTCATAAATTTCTGATATATGAACAAATTTAAAATATTTTATTTACTGTTCTTTTCATATTGTTGTTCAGTAGTATTTCTTACGATTTCTTATGATAAAATGTAGACACTGTACAGTTTTGGAGCTAGAAAATTTGCTTTGCACGGATTGGGCCAAATTGGATGCGTGCCGAGCATATTAATCCAATATAGCGCAGATTATGTAACATGTGTATCCCAATTCAACAACGCAAATGAGGTATTTAATCTGAAGCTCAAGTCACTCGTGGACAACTTGAACAAGCAGCAAAAGCGTGCTAAATACATCTACATTAACACTCATGGTATTTTCCTGGATATAATGAGCAATCTCTCCGCTCTAGGTAACTCTCCTTTGTTTTTACTTCTCGTATCTTTCTTTTTTCAGCTACCAAATTTTTTTTTTTTTGAAAGTAATCATTCATAGTTGTTGGAAAAAATACTCAGTAACGATTAAAATAAGTGAAATTTACATCCAAGTCAACTAGCATCTAGCAATAATTAATCTATTGCAAGGATATCTAAATCACATATCAACTATATAATTGTATGTACTGTTATAGATTAAAGATCCAACAAAAACTGTAATATCTCCATCAAGATATTAACTCGCTTCCCGCAAAAAACATGACCAATTGACAGAGAGCAGTGCATCACACATCAATCACTTCGTCAAACAGGGATCTTCAAGAACTGCAACAACACTTAATCCAAATTAAGCACGATCTATGTTATTTGAGCTGTAAACACCTTGTAAAACACAGATCTAAACGCATCCAAATAAATGGAAAATCAAACCAAAAATGCGAACAAAATTTTTTAAAAAAAACATGATCTGTACAACTAGATTGAGAACAAAATATCAACGCGATCAACTGAATCGAGTGATCATCACGAACACAACAATCTAATCTATCAGGTCGAAAAGCAATACTAATGTATGGAGACATATCCATACTTATTCAATATCATAAATACTCAAATAATATCAGTTGGAAAATTACTGTTTTTCCATTTCCACATGATGGGAAGATCAGGAAGAAGATTGAAGAGAAAAATAGGATTCTTTTAGGGAGTGGAAGGAGAGACGGCGAAAGGGTTGATGCCGAGGGAGGGGGGTGGGGGAGAGCGGCCCATCATTTTTCCACGTATAGGAATCATTAACAATGTTCAGAATTTTCTCTCTCCAATCTGCAGGGAAACCAAAAAATGGTCTAAAAGCAAATTAAACCGAATAAACGATATAATTGGCTTGAACCATCCTAATTTCCACTTTGTGCCCTGAATTTGGTTCGTGAACTCCGTTGGTATCTTCGTTCAGAGACTTCGGAGCTCTCTGATGTGAGTGTATCACCACTGCAGGCACTACATGGCTGTCATAGCTCCTGCTAGCAACGGTGGGGATCCTCACTAAGCAACCACAAAAATGAGCAATGCTGATTGGAGGAAAACTAAAAATGGGGGAGTAATTTACGATATGAGATGTTGGAAAGGTTTGAATGCCGAAGAAGAAGAAAACATCGTGGAGGGGGTGAAGGAGAGGGGATAGGAAGGATGTACAGAAGTAGTCTGGTGAGGGTTGGGGAGGCCGCCAGAGTTGATGAGCGAGGGCGGCCTCCCCTTAGGTTAGATCTAGGTGTTATTCGCTGGAGGGGATGTTTTACTATAGAGCATAACAACGTACTTTATAGGTCTTTTCTATTTTTTATTTGTGAAAACAAAACTTCTAGTTACAAATACTTTTCAATCTTATGGTATTCATTATCCAAGGAAGACAAACTCTTGCATGAAACTGTCACATAGCGAGACCAGGGACTAACATGTATGATAATAAAATTTGGTTAGGGATGGGGTACTAAATACAATTTATAGAAATTTTGGGGATTTAAGGAGGAATCTGGGTGTAAATATCATTTTTTGGGTACTAGACACAAATAATTGAGAAATTAATGATTTCGAGTCATAAGAATCTTGCTGGTCAAAAATCTAGGTTGAAGATATTCGTTGGTCAATTTTTTTTGCCCATTTTCACGCAATGCGCGCATTTTTACTACCAGGTTTGAAGTTTCATTTCCACTACTTGATGTTTCTACTAAACATTGTCACTATTGCAGAACACATGGTATTAACGACGGTTAAAGAGGCCATTAGAGGCGGAACCGCCTTTAATTGATTTCGAATCGCCTTGGGAGGGAATTCCAAACTCGAAAACTATTTCGGACCTCAATTAAAGGCGGTTCCGATGGAATCACTAACGCTGTCTATAATAGAGCATTCTCTACTAGTGAACAGTAACCAAAAACACTAAAAGGCAGTAATTTTGATCAATTACCTTTAAAAGATGATTAAACAACTTGCAAGCATGGTTATACAACATAATAAAACAAAGAAAATTATAACCGAATATGTATAATCGAAGAAAACAATTACGGAATCTATACAATCAAGAAGATTAGGATTACATAATATAAAGAAAAATTAGAAAATTAGGATTACATAATATAAAGAAAAACGAGAAACAAACCTGGAGAATGAACCTTACAATTGACTTTAACAAAATTGAGCAATTTGTGCGGTTGAAAGTGTATAATTATCTACAGACGAAAGGGGAAGAATGGAGAGAATGAGAAGAGAATCATCTGGATACGAGATGGAACTTTTCCGAAACGAATGAACCAGACAGCTTAGGCTAGCTGGTCTTTAAATTCTCTCAACTTGAGAGTGGGACACCAAGTTCTCTTCACTTTGAAGTTTTCAATCTGACATCTTTCTTGTCAAAGGTGGAGTTTCTGACATCTTTCTTCACTTTGAAGTGTTTAATCGTTACCGCCTTCAAAATTTGCCAATACTGCCGACGGATCACGAGCCATTGTTATTGGAGACAAGGGCGCCGGTACAGTCTCATGTTCACTCTCGAAGGTTTGAAAACTTTTGGGTTAGACATCAGGCGGTGGAGGAAATAGTGTTGAAGTGTTGGAAGGTTGGATTTCAAGATGAGAATATGGAGTTGGAAGGTAGGATGTTACAGGGGAATCTTGCGAGGGATGGGATTGATGTTTTATTGGAAGATACGTTGGATGCACTCACAGCTTGGAGTAAGGCTCACTTTGGGGGTATAGAGTCAAGGATTCATGCCCTTCATCAACAATTAGAGAAGCTTTAATTACAACGTTCGAGCAATATCGGGATGGATACAGAATTTAAGGTGAGAAAAGAGTTGGAATTATTGCTCACGGTGCAGGTGGATTATTGGAGACAAAGATCAAAGACACTTTGGGCACTTGAAGGGGATAGGAATACCAATTTTTTTCACAGTTGTGCATCGAAGAAACAAGGGAAGAAATGGATTACTGATCTTTAGGGGCCAGGAGGGGATTGGACCACTGGGGAGGTTCAGATTCAGCATGTTATATTGGAATATATGAAGACGATTTTGGTAAGTCCAGTAGATTACCTGGAAGATTATGTCACTAGGGTTACTACGTCGGGTTTCATGAACTCAATACCAGGGGGGATTTCGATGGAGCACAATCACCAGCTTCAAGTTCCATTCACAATAGAGGTGGTAAAACATGTGGTGTTTGACATGAATCCATGGAAGTCGAGGGGATACAGATGGGATTCCCACAGGTTTAGAAGTATTGGGGATTAGTGGGGAGTCAGATTACAACATCGACGTTGGAAATTCTTAATAGTGGGGATATATCGGAGTGTGTAAACAGAACGCGAGTTACATTCACTTCTAAGTTCCTAGTTCCAAAAAAGCCAGCTCATTTCAGGCCGATTAGCCTCTGTAATGTCAGGTATAAGATCATGGCTAAAGTGGTGGCGAACAGGATTCGTCCAATGCTGAACTCCATTATTTAGGAAGTGCGGAATGGGTTTGTTAAGGGACGTTATATAGGAGAGAACATTCTGATAGCCAATGAAATTCTAGAGCATATTCGGAAGCACCATACGGGGAAGGAGGCACTGGCAGCAGTTAAGGTGGATATGAACAAAGCGTACGTCAGGATATCTTGGTGTTTCCTCAGATTTAATCAGGTTTAATTTCCCTCTAAGTATGGTGAACTTTATTATGAAGTTGGTCACTTCGGTGTCGTTCTCAATAAAAGTAAATCAGTGGAACTCTTACTATATTGTGTTTGTTAGAGGGTTGAGACAGGGGTGTCCTTCGTCCCCGTATTTGTTCATAATCTGTCACTAGGCTATGTCGGCGTAGGTGGAAGCTTTGGCACAACCTTGGAAGGGATCAGGGATTTCAATTGCTTGGGGATGGCCATCAATTACTCATCTCATGTACGCGGACGATATTATCTTTTTTATGTATGTCTCATGGGGATCAGTAGCGAAATTGAATAGGGTATTTGATCAATACGCGAGGTTTGCAGGTCAGAGGATAAATTATGACAAATGCTTGATAACGCTGAGCCTGAATGTGGATGATGTTGAAAGGAATTGTCTTCAGTTGGGGCTTCAGATAGATAATTTTGGGGTTTCAAGAGGGATATTTAGGGGTCAACTTGAATTTCTCAAACAAGAAGTCACGAATGTTCGGGGGGCTTGTAGCTAGGGTGGCTTCAAAGTTGGCTTCCAGGAATACATTTGCAATGTCTATGATGGGGAGGGTGGTACTTTTCAATGTTTATGAAAAGCACCCGAAGGTGGGGGGTTATATATAAAGGATCCCCAAGCCTTAAGAACTAAAAACAATATACAAAGAGTTTAAGTGCTTGCTAAGAGCAATGAGGCAACACAGTTGCCTCCAAAAGAGATATCTAATCGAAGCATATACCTAATCTAAAACTAACCAAAGGATAGTTGATAAAGTTGCGATTCCAAATAGAAAAATCTCCACCCCTTGTGTTAATTCTTCCTTTGGCCAGGCAACTTTAAACAAGAAGGTACATATCCCCTAATTCCAACCGAATCTATATTTGTAAACCTCATAATCCAATAGGAAACTAGTGGATTATATGCTCCTAAAAATCATAGTAAGAATGTACTTGAAAACGGTTTGGTGCCAAAATAGTAGCTTGGAAGCCTTTCAATGAACCTGCAGGGAATAAGAAGACTTTGTCAGCAGTATCAATCCTATGAAGAGCCATTTTTATGCATTCTAATATAGGGAGTATGCTCCTTATCTAAGGAAATTAGGCCTTTGATATGTATTGGAACATTAAAAAGACTAAGGCTCTGATTATGAGTAGAATGATGTTTGGCAATTGCATTTGCCACTGAATTGCATTCTCTAAAAACATGTTTAAGCTCATCATTCCTTAAGAGGGAATGTATTTTCGAGGTTAGATCAAACAGGGGCCAATTTGCAGTATAGGGATCCTTAACCATTTTACTGCCAACATAGATTCAGATTCGATTGTGAAAGTTTGATCAAGTTGCGGAATGGTTTGGCAGGCAAATAGTATGGCTAAGATCTCAGCTTGGACTGGAGAGGAAGCAGTAACTGTTGTTGATTTAATCAGGAGTGGTGATCCAGAACTATTCCTTGCAATTAGCCCTGCTGCAGCATTGTTAGGGTACCAAGATGCATCTATGTTGATTTTTATGGAACCCAATTTAGGCCTTTCCCAGAAAACAATAGAAATATTTGGCTTTGGGGGTGGTCTAATGTATGGAGCCAGATGCCTAAGGCTGGTTGGAGAAGCTGGAAGGGAGACTAGGTGGGAAGATTTAGCATAGAGGGACAGTTTAATTTGATCATGAACATCCTTATATACAAGGTCTAAAGAAAAAAGCTTCTGATCAAATAAGAACCTATTCTGTGCCTTCCAAAGACACCAGCAAATCAGAGGAGGGAGAATATTACAAATTATTTGGCGCCATTTAGGTAGATCATGACTATTCCAGAAGAGAAAGAATCTATCAATGATGGAATGTTGATAATTAAGATGAAAGTCCAGTAAAGCTGCCAAGTTATTCCATACAGTTTGAGCAAGAGGACATGATATGAAGAAATGTTGAATGGAATCTGAATAATAACATGCTGGACATTTAGAAGCAAGGCTAAAACCACACTTAATTAGCACATCATCGAATGGTAGAAAAGAGTGTAGCATTTTCCAGGTGAATATAGAGACCTTTTTCTATAATGCAGTGTTCCAGATAAGCTTGGAAGCTAGAAAATTACCTGATGTGAGTGTGAGTTCCTTATAAGCTGACTTGAAAGTGAAGGCCCCTGACTTTTTTGGTTTCCATATCAACCTAGCCTTCCTGTCTTGTGTAATTTCTGCTTCCTGAAGAAAGGAAAGAGTATCATGTTCTAGGTATGGTGAAATCTGGGCTAAAATGGAAGCTTTATTACTAATGAATTCTGCCACAGAACAATAAATCAGTGCAGAAGAGATGTGGCTGGGGATATAGTTAGAGAGAGGGTCATTGGGACACCAGTTAGCAGTTAAAAGATTGCAATTGCCTTTGCCATGGATGATGAGAGTATTATTTTCAGCAAAAGGGTTCATAGAACAGATTCTTCTCCAAGCTATTGATTTCCTATGTGATTGTGGTAAGCCCCATAACAATTTTGGCCACATTGTAATACCTAACTGGCTCTTCCACCACAATTTGAGAGAGCAGGAATCAATAATGGCTCGGATTGATCTGAAACCTAGACCGTTCTGAGCTATTGGTACAGCTAAATCAGGCCATTTTTTCCAACTCTTGTTCTTTTTACCATCTGTTTCTCCCCAGAAAAATCTAGCAATTTTTCTCTCAAGTGTCTTTATTATGTGGTTTGGGGGTTGGTAATAGTCCATAAATTCTGAGGCATGGAGTATGAACAAGAATTGATTAGAGTCAATTTACCCCCTGAACTTAGCCATTTATTTTTCCAGTTTTGTAACTGTTTATCAAAATTTTCCATCAAAGGTTGGAAGTATCTATTTAAAGTTCTGCCTTTGAAAATAGGGCAACCTAAGTATTTAAAGGGAAAGGATCATTTTTTCATTTTCCAGATCATCTTCACCTGATTCCATTTAGCTAATGTGGCCCTTTTACTTATGTAGAAATCAGATTTGTTAAAATTAAATTTTTGACCTGAGGTATATTCAAAGATCTCTAGGAAAGCTTTAATCTTAATGAGGTTAGTCTTAGAGGCTTGCATGAAAATGATTGTATCATCAGCATACATTAAATGAGAGGCAGCTGGAACTAAAGTAGGCAGTTGATAATATGAGAGGCTCTTATTCCAAAAAATAAAGGAGAGGCTCCTAGAAAAGGCCTTTAAGAAAATATTGAAGAGGAATGGAGAGAGGGGATCACCTTGTTTGATGCCTCTAGTGGCTCTGAAGAAGCCCACTGGATTGCCATTAATAAGGACTGAGAAATGAGCTTGTGAAAGATTGTTCATTACAACATTTAAGAAATTACCACTAAATCCAAACCTAGTCAAAACATTCCTAAGGAAATCCCAGTTTACTGTGCCAAAGGCCTTTCTAAGATCCAATTTGAGTATACAGTTTGGGACTCTACTCATTTTGTCTAGAAATCTTATCATTTCCTGCAAATAGAGAATGTTGTCTGAAATGTCTCTATCTTTCATAAAGGCAGATTGATTTGGGGAGATTAGTTTATCCATGTGAGGCCTTAATCTTTCCATTAATACCTTTGAGCATATTTTATTTATAACATTAGATAAACTAATTGGTCTGAAATCATCAAAAGAGCAAGGTGTAGCCTTCTTTAGAATTAGGGTTATCCAGGTACTAGCTATACCCCTTGGCATATCTACGCCTAAAATAAATTCATTCACGGCTTCAACTAGATCCTTTTTTATAATAGTCCAGCACTTACAATAGAATTTATTTGAAAAACCATCTGGACCTGGACTACTATTTTTATTCAAACCCTTAATCACAGACTCCAGTTCAGCTTCTGAGACTGATATGAATAAAGCCTGATTGTCCTGGTCAGTGATGATGCTTGGGATTTGACTGAGAAAGTGAGGATAATAGGTATCATTTTCTGTTTGGTTAGGTTCAGTTAACAGATCAGAAAAATAGGCAATATCTTCCTTTTGAATGTCTGAATTTGAGTTTAGCCATTGCCCTTCCATGTTTTTAATCTTAGTGATCTGAAGCTTACAGTTTCTCTCTTGAACAGTCTTGTGGAAAAATTGGGTGTTACTATCTCCTAGCTTATGCCATTTAGATCTTGCTTTTTGCTTCCAAAATTTTTCCTTCTCTTTAAGGGCTCTAAGCAGTAAAGCTTTTTTCTCATTTAATTTGATAAGTTCAGAGTCTGAGGGGGTCGAATCAAAGACAAGTTCCTGAAGTCTTAAAGCTTCCTCTGCTGAAATTACATTAGCATCTATATTTCCAAAGCAATCTCTATTCCAGATTTTTATCACCTTCTTAAGTCTAACTAATTTTAGATAGAATCTAAGCATTCCAGACTCAGAAAGTGGTTTATCCCAGCTTTCCTTAATTAGATTTGTAAATTCTGGCCTATTAAACCAAATATTTATAAATCTAAAGGGTTTTGGGTGGGAATTTGTCAAGGTAGATACCTGAAGTAGAAGAGGGGAGTGATCTGAGATTTGCCTATTCAGGATTTGGGTAGAGGATGAAGGGAATTTATAGTTCCATGACATTGTGCAAAGGCCTCTATCAAGTCTTTTGGAGGTAGGATTCCTAAGTCTTGAATTGCACCATGTGAAAAGATTTCCGACTGTGTTGATTTCCTGAACTCCGGAGGAACTAATCCAGTTATTAAAGTCTCTAATACTTCCTAAAGAAGGGGAGCTAGGGCCTCTATACTCTGAGAGTGTGGTGATGGTATTGAAATCACCTATAAATATGGTTTCTCCTCTAGTGATGCTAGTCAGATCTTTCCATAAACACTTCCTACCCTCTCTGTTTCTAAGTGCATATACAAAAACTGCCTCCATATCTAAATGTAGAGATTTGTGTGTTATCTTAACATGTAGAAACTGTTCATGGTGAGAGATGAATGTGACAGAAACTGAATTAGTCCACATAAGCCATATTTTTCCATTATGGAGAGTCAAATTATGAGAGAATTAAGCTTATCCATATATGTATGACATTGAGTGTTATCATGCATTGGTTCAATTATACAAAGGAGTTGAATTTTCTTAAGCTTAATTAGATTAATTAGCCTTAGCATAGAAGATTTCATACCCCTAAGATTCCAGACTAAAAAATTGACAGTTAAAGTATGTGTCATTGTTCACTGGATTTATGACTCTTTGTAGCTGATCTGAGTATCATCTTATTCAGCTGACTAAAGTAATTATTCTTTTTAAACTTAGACTTACCTTGTTGGGAATTCTTACCATTAAGCTTCATCGCATGAGAAGCTGTAATATCAGGGTGACTGACAGTAGCCTCATCATCAGAATCCAGCACTTCCAGTTCTTCATTTCCCTGTGGGAGATTATCTAGATCCTGTAAAACAGAAAACCTATTTTCCATTTTATCCTGTAGGGAAAGTGGGGGGTTATTAGTGGGGGATTGGTTAAGGCTTAGCCTGAGTGAGCCAATTTGGATATCGTCCTTTGCATAGGCAATGGGGGTAGATTTGGACAGTGCTGTAGCCTTTAAAAGCTTTGAGATGGAGTTAACAGGGCCTTCCTAAGGTTGGATTCTGGGTAACTGAGCAGGTGATTGTAAGCAGTTATTTCTAGGCACTCTGTTGACCCCAGGGGAGGAGTTGGTGTCAAGGTTTAGGGGGGAGATTGTTGTAGCTCTCTGGTTAACAACATTGTCATTTTTCTAGGAGGAGGAGTCAACCTGATTACCTAAGGAGATCAGAGGAGGATTGCTAAACTTGTTGCCAGTAGCCTGCCACTGGGAATGAATTTGGCTCTGGGCTATGTGATTTTCCACTGATTTACCATTAGTATTTTCCACTGATTTGGCATTAATATTTTGTGGGATAGCTCTACATTGACTTAGAGAATGTCCTAACTTAGCACAGTGATCACAATAGAGGGGGACATCTTCAAATTCTATAGGATATTTCCTATTGTTTGAAACTGAACCCAGTCTAATATAGTTACACATAGGCTTCTGAAGATCAATTTCGACACAAAATTTAATTGCAGATGGCCTAGTGAGCATATCAATGGCTAAGTCATTCTTAATAAAGCTACCTATGCTATTCCCAGTTGCTTCAATAGATGCTGAATTTGTAATAGTACAAGGGTACTTCCCTGATCGTACACCAAATGGGTACAATTGGGAATTCTCCATGTGTTGAGAAATCTGGAGACCATTTAAGCATCTTAAGGAGGATACCATTGAAATTCCAGATTCCTTTCATCCAACATCTTTGGTAATCATTGACAAGCTCAAACCTAATCAGAACATGTTTGTAATCTAAGGAACCTAATTGACATTTACCTACAAAACCAGCAGTTTTGAAGGCCACTTCCAAATGCTCCATTGTGAGTCTCCCTTTTGTGAACTTTTCGACCAGAGTATTCACATAGTGTGCTGAGAGTTTGGCAATTTGATCGTCGGAATAGAGACAAGCTGGATCGCCTAAATGTTCTGATTTAGGGATTAGTTCTGGGTTGCTGGGCAGTGATTTCGACAGGGGAGGGAATTTATTTTGGAGAACAACAGCAAAGGATTTGGGTGCATCAATTGGGATTGGTGTTAGGTTGGCGTTGCTGGCGTTACTTACCGCCACAGCAGGCGGTTTAGCGGTGGTCATATCTGTCGTGAATTTTCAGCAGTAGGGATAGCCGTTAACGGCGGGAATTAGCCGTTACTGGCGAGAAAGGAAATGAGAGGGAAGAGGAAGATCGTTTTTTAACACTGTAGCAGTAGAGAGCAAAAACTTGCCAATTATAATAAATTACCTTGATAAACCTTGAGACATATAATTTTTTATTTTTTTGAATTTAATATATCTTGTAAAATGAAATATTTTCATAAATTTTATAACAATCACAATGTTTTTGAATATGATATTGTATCTTTTAATTTACATGTTGCACATTATGATTTAAATACCTGTGAATACTGAAACACATAAAATGCAGTGAAAAGGGTGCAATGTTTAAGTTATAAAATAAAATTTTCAAACTAAAAAGAATAAATTAATTAAGCTAGAAAGTAACCAAACCATTTAATTTTGGTTTTAAGTTGATTTTATTTTATTTTTTTTGGAGAGGGAATGCAAATGGTTTAATCTTATAGAGGTTTATACCACGTGCTGAAATTATTATAAAAAAATCTAGCCATAAGGATCAGAACGATAAAGTCGGCAAATGTATAATTTCTATAAAAATTTCTAATTTATTTTCATAACGTGTTTGTTTTGTTAGGTTTTAAGGTGGCACACGTTGCATGTTGTGGAATGGGCAAGAACAATGCCGTATTACCATGTCTTCCATTTCAAAATCCATGTCTGAACAGAAAGGAGTTTTTATTTTGGGACGCGTTTCATCCGACGGAAGCTGTTAACATTATTGTGGGAAGCAGGGCATTTCGGGCTCAAAAGTTTTCAGATTCATACCCTATAGATATTTTAGCCCTTGCGCAACTGTAAACAGGACCAACAACTTTCTTGTAAGGAATTGCTGCTTTGGGGTGGGAAAAAAATTAAAAACCGAAAATCGAACTAGCCGATTTCAAATAACCCAAATTGAATTTAATGTACGGTGTTTGGATATTTAGATTGAATAAATCAAATTTTTAATATGCTTTTTGGATCAGTTTTGGATATTAAACCTCAAACCAAAACCGAAACCCAAATCGAATAACGAATTGTAATTAATTAAATATTATTTATATATATATATTGATATAATACTATATTGCTAATAAATTCTGAATAGAGAATTTTAATTAAAAATACTTGGGCCATTTGAATAAATGTATTTCTTGCCTAACCCCAGATTAGAAAAGGCCCAAAAATTTCACAAACCCCGATAAACTAAGGGTATAAAAGGCTATGACTCAAGAATGCAAAGCTCAAAGTTGCGCCTCATTTCATCCTAACCCTAGTTGTTGTGTGGCTTTTTCGTTTTCTCCATCCTTCTTCAGTTTTTCTTCATAAATATCGCCCCTCACCATCGTTACCCACCACCGCCTCACTACTGCTACAATCACTTTACCATCAAGCTTACCATCACCTCACAATTTGTACCACCATTAGATCTCTCCGACTCTGATGGCACCGCTCTGACAAAATTGCTTCGACAACATCAATTGCTTTGACGACATCAATCTGGAGCTCCAACATCACATCAATCTGACAGCATCACTCGGGAGCTTGATCGTTTCGCTTCAGGTGAATTTTTGTAAACCCTAACTGTAACTTGTTAAGTCTGGATTTTAGTTCTTTAAATCTTCGTAAACCCTAACTGTCAATTATGTGTTCTCATCTTCGTAAACCCTAATAGTAGTTCTGTAATATTAACACTGCTCTTTTTAGTTTTAATCAGTATTTGTATCATTGCATGACAACTTTGAAACTGATTCTGATTCCTTTGAATTTGTTTTCATTTTATCAAGTTGTAGCATTACTCTAAATATCATGCCTCACCACCGTTACCCACCACTGCCTCACCACCGCTACAATCACTTCACCACCAAGCTTACCATCATCTCACAATTTGTACCACCATTGGATCTCTCCTCTCACCACCGAGCTTACTATCTTTGAATTCCTCGCCGTTTCACTTTTTCTGTGATGTAAAATTAATGAATCGGGATTTTAGCAATGAGAAATATGCGATGGGTTATTAGAAGTTTTAATCATAATTTTACTTTATTTGAAATGTGTTGATATCATTGGTGCTGAATTTAGATTTACACCTTTTCAGGAGAGTGTGGAGCCTTGGGGAAGTGAAAGTATTGTAGTTAATATATACGAAATCCAAAGATCAAAGGTACAGTTTAATTTTTTTTACCCTTTTGAGATTTTGATTTTTGAAGTAGTACTCAATGCTTAGATTTCTAATTTAAGTTTGTAATCTCGATTTGCAAAGCCAGATTTTGTTCTTCATTGAAAGGGAAGAAGCAGAGCTCAAGGACACTACGGAGGGCTGAGTTGGATGCTTTTTCGGTAATCTAACTCTTAATTACTTCATCGATGTATGATTTTAGTTTGGTCTTTTTGATGTAGGGGTTTTTTTTGCCTTGTTTATTTACAACCATTTTTAGTACGTTGATTTACCTTCGGTGAGAAGTATGTTTTTGTGTTTATTTAGCAATATGGTTGTTGAATATTATCTCTTTGATTGCAAGAGTGCCTCTTTCTATGATATGCTGCTATGGATGATGGTTTGATTGTTGATTGTGAAATCTTCGTTGTAGGTTAACTTGACGGACTTTGTGATACGTAGCCACAACAATCACGTTTTTGTAAGTATTATGAAATATTGATTATTTTTATTAGTGTATGATTGGAGATTGGAGTGTTTTTTATATCCTGAGTTTACTTTTAGATTTTGGTAACTCAAATTGAAATTATGGGAACAATTTTGCAGACCAATTATTCATAGTGAATATAAAACTATTGTTTCTTTCAAAAAAATTGGTCAATGTTTAATATAGTTTTAGGTATTAGTGTCTTGCCTTATATTTGTTTAATTGTATCATGTTGCACCTTGTCAAGGAAAATTCGACGTGTTGAAGTTCTCCACAAAAATAAGACATTTTAAAAGGGCTTGAGAGTCCTTAAGATTTGGAAAACTCTTGTGCATATTTATATCTGTGTGGTTGGAGTATTATCTGTATGTTAGGCATTGGCATAAAAAATAAGGGTTATAAAGAGCCTTTTGTCCTAAATTTGCCTAGTCTTGTATTTTCTGTGTGATTCTTATATAAGTTGATGTTATAAGTTTTCCCAGGCTCTGTTACATTTGACTCTGATATTAATCTTTTATATTATCTAGGATGTCTATAAAGTCAGCGTTACATTGGGGATTATTTCAATGAGAATAGCCAAGAAGTTTAGTACAGTATATGATGTGCTTTGGATTAAATCTAAATAGTATATTGTGCTCTTGTCTGTTTTCTTATGAGGCCCTATGAATTTGGTTCTATTTGTGTGGTTCTAATTTATACTTGGTTTGAAGATATTAGAATAAACAGGTTCTTTGGTTCATGGAAAATGTTACAAATATGTTTGGAAGCTTTGTACAATGAAGGGAACAAGTGTCATAACAAAGTTTTGGCATCCGGAATTTTGTTTAAACTAATGTATTTCAGATCCAAGCTGTACTTTGCCCATAAATTAGTTTCACTGTGCATATGTTTCTTCTTCCTTTTGTATATGTAGTCAACAGTATATTTGCATGTATATAATCTGATGAACTATGTGACCATATGTTTACTACTTACGGTAACTTTGAGAAGAGTAGGAAATTTTGATGTGCATGTTTGGATGAGAATTGTTACAGGTGGATGGTTCTTTTCATTCACCAAAGTTGCATGCTGCTCGATTGGCAAGCTCGATTGTTGCAAGCTTTAGTAATTCAATATGAGGATTAATTTAATGAGTAACAGATTGAGTACCAAATCTATTGAGTTCGATATTTGTATTTAGCAATTCATTGACATATTAACAGTATTCTGACCTTGAAACGTATACTTTACATGCATTCAGACGTGAATTTATGTTTTAATTTTCTCAATTATTTTTTATTTTCAGGGTGAATGTGAAGTGACAGGCGCGGGCGGTCGTCGCGCCCGCGCGCCAAAAGATAATTTATAAGCCCTCAGTGCTTACTTTCTACAACTAGGTAGATAGTGGCAAATCGGGGTCGTCCAATGAGAAGAGGGATCTTCCTAAGCGTCTAAGCACACAAATGGTTGATATACTAGGCTAGGAGTAAATATATATACACACACTTAAAAGCGAGTAAAAGGGGGGGGGGTTGGTTGGTTGGTTGGTTCCTAAGTTATCAAAGATAAAAAGACGAGATAACTAGCAACGTCAAGTGACTATGCTAATCATCAAACGAAACTAAGAAAAAGGGTTTTAAACTACAAAGATAAAATGCCTTGGGGGCAACGGATATCCACTTCCACATCTAATGTAGTTCATCGAATCATTCACACATTCCATCATATAGCATTCATGACCCAACGCTCACACACCCCATCTAGCAAGTACCACAACACACACACCACAAGGAGTTCTAAGTTCATGCTCGTAGATCTTCATGCAAAGGTGCTACGGAAGTCGTCACGTTCCTACACCTAAGCAATTCAACCACACAAGCACTCCCTATGCTCAAACCACTCATGGCACACATGCAGCAAAACACACCGTCAAGAGTACATAAACGACAAACAACAAATGCTTCAGGAATGAGTTTAAATCACCTATTCAATACTTCAACTACTTGTCGTGGAGACTGAACTCATATCCTTCTTAGTTCGTAGTTTGCGAGAGTGAGTTCGACATCTCTCGTCAAACCTCACCAATGGCTCCCGAGTCGCGACCACGACTCAAGGCGACATTGGTGGCATTTAGCACGAAGGACCAACAAGCTTGGCAATGCCTATGACCACTACACCGTGACTAGGCATTGAACCAATTCATGCAATTACACGAGATTGGATGAACGTGCAACGCACATTCATCCGCGAGCATATGACTCTCTCGTTTGCTACACAAACGAACGTGACGAAGAGTTCGACATCAATCACATTCGCCTAGCACATTGTCAACACACTAACGCAATCGAAAGCTCTAATTCACACTATCACATTGCTAACAAGAACAGGGGGGAAATTAACCCAAATCCCCCAAACCCTAGCTAGCAATTAATCCAAGCATTTCATATCATCAAGCTCTCAACAACATCAATGCAATCAACAATTAACATTCAAAGCACAACAATTGCACAATAGCAAAAATACCAAATAGATAGATATAAATGAGTTCTTGCTACATAGATAGTGGAAGCTTCAATCCTTTGCTCCCAAGAACAAGAACTACTCTAGAAAAACAAGAAAAGACATAATCAAACTAAGAGAAAGCTAAGAAAAGAAAGAAGAAGAAAAACCTAAAAATGGCGCCCAAAACCAGAGAGAAGCGGGCTGGAAGAACTGGAGAAGAAGAGGGAAAAGAGATGGTATTTATAGTGCAAAGAAAATAAGAAAGATTTCTGGCCGCCCGATGGTCGCGACTCGCGACGGGGTTCGTCGCGACTCGCGACGGTGCCCCGGCTCGCGATGGTGTCGCGACGGTGTCGCGACGGGCCAGATTTCTGCATTGTTTCTTTGTCTTCTTCATAGCCATCCCTCTCGATCTTCAAGTCTTCAACGGCTCCAAAAGTGGTCTTCAACGGCCTCCGGTCTTCATGTCTTCGAAGTGAGTATCCAAAAGTCTTCGAAAGTATAATCTTCAATGTCTTCCGGTCTTCGTTGCTTCCGTGTTTTTCCCTTGTCACACAAAATCCACTTAAAAGAGGTAAAAGAGTACAAAGTTGCTTTTACCTTTCCTAAGTGAATTTCAAGGTAAAACACAAGCTCTCGATAATAAAAGAGCACAAAAGTAATCCTAAATACTACTAAATAATGCGCCTAAAATGGACACATCAAACCTCCCCACACTTAAACCTTACTCGCCCTCGAGTAAGAAAAGATTTAAGCATACGGAGGAAATGGCATATCCACATCCTAAAACCCCCAAAATAACCACACAAAATGGACATATCAAACCTCCCCACACTTAAACCTTACTCGCCCTCGAGTAAGAAAAGATTCAAGCATGCGGAGTAAATGATATATCCCAAAACCTAAACTAATCCCCCAATCAAAGCCTCACCAAAACTCTCAATCTCAAAAATCCCAAAATAAAAGCTCACATGAGAATTTTGCACACACATATCCCCAATCCTAAAACCTACCACTTATCAATTCACTACCCATAAAAATATTTCACAGCCCAGAATTGATATTCCCAGAATCCAATGACACAAAATGAAGCTAAAACCATAGAGGAAGTTTTAAACACATGCTTCACCTAATGCCAATATATCAACCAAAAACGAAGTAGAAAGAGATCAAGAATTTCATAACCATACTCCGTTTCCTAACCCACTAAGCTACCCAATCCCAAGAGGTCTATAGATAATGAGCTACCCAATCCATCCGTGTGACAACCGCAACCTTATGACTCCAACGCCGGCAAGTGAGTGAAATCATAGCATTTTTCAATTTCTCTCAATTTCTCTCATTTTGCCTAGGAGCTCTTTCGAGTTTTCATCCTAGCCACACATCCTGTTTCTTTAGCTCACATCTCACCTTTTTCCGCACATTTAAGCCTCTCATTTTTGCCTAGGCCGCCCTTTAAGGGTTTTCGACCTATCCGGGCCCCCAATGTTGCCTAAGTTGCCCTCTCGGGTTTTCAACTTAGCGGGTTTTCGTTTTCTTTTTTTTTTCTTTTTTTTTTCTTTTTGTTTTTTTTTTGTTTTTCTATTTTTTTTTTCTTTTTCTCATGTTTTTCCAATGAAAAGTAGCAAAAAGCATTCCAAAACAATCTAGCATGCATTGAATCCTCTAACCCCTCCCCACACTTAAAACATTACATTGCCCTCAATGTAAACACGTAAGGCAAGAAGAATAAAAATCAAGGGAAGGTAGTTAGAGTGACACCCGTGTCTCCGCAATTCGCCGGTGATATGGCGATATCCAAGTACTTGGATGGTCCCGAGATGGGTTTCGGAACCGGAAGGGTGAGCAAAAATGCTGTAGAAGAACTCATCCCTCGAGAAAAACATTTTCTCCATGGCGCCGTTTGATCAAGACTACACCACGAAGAACATATTAAACTCACAAGTACATAAGGATATGTAATACTAGGTTTAGCATCAAGAGTTAATAACCATAGTATTGTCAAAGAACAACCAATCAACCCTCAATTACCACTATAAGATTATGCATGAAAAATATCCAACATATATTGACATGTATACAAGCATCATTATAGGATAAGAACTTACGGTCACAATGATGTAGTCGGCATACTACAATCAACAAATGTACTATAAAGATGCAAGAATGTTCATATGTCAATATATGTAGGATGGTGGAAGAAATGAGAGGTATGTGATGTTCTTGGGAGTGTTGGGTGGAAAAGAAGGAAAGATCATGCAATGTTTAAAATCATTTGGAAACTTGGAAGCTTGGAAACTTGAAATCCGGGCTCAAAAAATTTTCGAAAGTTACTGAGCACGTCGCGACTCGCGACGAGGTTTATCGCGACTCGCGACGAGCCTCGCGACGTCATCGCGACGCGCGGAAAGTATAGCCCGGGAGATCAAAATGTTCTGAGCTCGTCGCGACTCGCGACGTGGTTGGTCGCGACTCGCGACGGGCCTCGCGACGTCAGGGCGACTCGCGGAAAGTGGAGTCCGGAAGCTTAAAATTGTCTGAGCTCATCGCGACTCGCGACGAAGTAGGTCGCGACTCGCGACGAGCCTCGCGAAGTCATCGCGACTCGCGGAAAGGTGAGTCCGAGAGCTCCAAATTTTTTGAGCTCGTCGCGACTCGCGACGAAGGGTGTCGCGACTCGCGACGAGCCTCGCGACGTCAGGGCGACTCGCGGAAAGTTGGCGTCGGGAGTGGATTTTGCTCCCCTGTTCGTCGCGACTCGCGACGAAGCCCATCGCGACTCGCGACGGCAGGGTATCCTAGGCTTAAAATTTTTTCGTTTTCTTACCAACTGTCCAAGCTTGCTTCCCTCGTTCATTGATCTCGTTCCTTCATCTCCTTCATTGCAATGCACTTCATGTTGCTACAACATCATAGAAAAACATGCCATACAAAGAACAAAACAAAACAACAACAAAAACAAACTAAGAAATACAAACTAAGAAACAAAAACTAAAAGAAATGCCGAATTTATTTAACGTCGTCGGCACGACGAAGCTCCGTATTTTTAAGGTCGTCGGCACGACCCTAATGTTATCCGTATGGTGAAGGCTTGAAGCTCTTCACCATGAGCATCCAAAACAAGAGAGGTGGGGGCACAAAACTTCCAAGAGGAAAGTCTTGTGGAGGTGGAGATGGTTCAAAGGGAATTAAGTGGTTAGGGAGCTTAGGATAGTCTTTTGGCTCCTCTCTCGTTTCCCTCAAAACTTCCGAAAATATGAGAGTTGGTTCACTAGGTGGGAGAAGGGGTGACAATGCTAATGGATAATGTAGCACTATCACCTCTTCCTCCATTTTTCTATCCTCTACAACCAACTCCTCATCCCTTTCAAACTCAAAATCATGTCTATTGGTGACCTCACTCACCGAGTCATCGAGTTCAAGTTGGGATGGTGTGTTTTCGGAATCACGAGCTTCCATGCGGGCCAATACCTCTAATATGTTCTTCACATGCCCCTCAATGGCCTCAACACTAGAGGAGAGCTGGGTATCCGGCTCCTCACTAGTAAAGGAGTTCAAGTTTGCTATGGTATTTAAGACATCCTCACGTGTCAAACTTGAACTTCCTTGTTGGGCTTGGTTTTGGGGTATGGTGTAGGGTGGTGATGGCCAACTAGGTTGCTCGTAATATTGGTTTTCCGGCTCATTCTCATACCACAAATCCGGACTACCACTCCATTCCGGATTGTAAGAGTTGTGGTATGGATAGCATTCATGAGCTTCTTGCCCTTGAAAACCAATATCTCCTACCTCTTGATAGCACTCTTCATAGTACCCTTGGTTTTGGAAACCAAGGGTTCTTTCTCGGTCATAGTGCTCTTCCCACAACAAAGGGCAAGATTCGGTAGGATGATCGGAATGACACATCCTACAAAACCTTGCTTGTTGAGCCTCTCTTCTCATCATGAGTTCCCTCAAGGTGAGACGCTCCATTAAGAAAAAATTTTTTAATTTAATTTTTTTTTTTAATTTTTCAAAAGTTCGGAATCATAGTGCAAGGATTCTCGATAAAATAAATTACCAAGAACTCGAGCAATACCTACTCCGAACAAAAACAACCACCAAGTAGTGGAAAATAAAAACAACTAGCTAATACACAACCAAATACACCTAAATACTTAAGAATAAACGCCTCTTCCCCGGCAACGGCGCCATTTTGACAGGCGCGGGCGGTCGTCGCGCCCGCGCGCCAAAAGATAATTTATAAGCCCTCAGTGCTTACTTTCTACAACTAGGTAGATAGTGGCAAATCGGGGTCGTCCAATGAGAAGAGGGATCTTCCTAAGCGTCTAAGCACACAAATGGTTGATATACTAGGCTAGGAGTAAATATATATACACACACTTAAAAGCGAGTAAAAGGGGGGGGTTGGTTGGTTGGTTGGTTCCTAAGTTATCAAAGATAAAAAGACGAGATAACTAGCAACGTCAAGTGACTATGCTAATCATCAAACGAAACTAAGAAAAAGGGTTTTAAACTACAAAGATAAAATGCCTTGGGGGCAACAGATATCCACTTCCACATCTAATGTAGTTCATCGAATCATTCACACATTCCATCATATAGCATTCATGACCCAACGCTCACACACCCCATCTAGCAAGTACCACAACACACACACCACAAGGAGTTCTAAGTTCATGCTCGTAGATCTTCATGCAAAGGTGCTACGGAAGTCGTCACGTTCCTACACCTAAGCAATTCAACCACACAAGCACTCCCTATGCTCAAACCACTCATGGCACACATGCAGCAAAACACACCGTCAAGAGTACATAAACGACAAACAACAAATGCTTCAGGAATGAGTTTAAATCACCTATTCAATACTTCAACTACTTGTCGTGGAGACTGAACTCATATCCTTCTTAGTTCGTAGTTTGCGAGAGTGAGTTCGACATCTCTCGTCAAACCTCACCAATGGCTCCCGAGTCGCGACCACGACTCAAGGCGACATTGGTGGCATTTAGCACGAAGGACCAACAAGCTTGGCAATGCCTATGACCACTACACCGTGACTAGGCATTGAACCAATTCATGCAATTACACGAGATTGGATGAACGTGCAACGCACATTCATCCGCGAGCATATGACTCTCTCGTTTGCTACACAAACGAACGTGACGAAGAGTTCGACATCAATCACATTCGCCTAGCACATTGTCAACACACTAACGCAATCGAAAGCTCTAATTCACACTATCACATTGCTAACAAGAACAGGGGGGAAATTAACCCAAATCCCCCAAACCCTAGCTAGCAATTAATCCAAGCATTTCATATCATCAAGCTCTCAACAACATCAATGCAATCAACAATTAACATTCAAAGCACAACAATTGCACAATAGCAAAAATACCAAATAGATAGATATAAATGAGTTCTTGCTACATAGATAGTGGAAGCTTCAATCCTTTGCTCCCAAGAACAAGAACTACTCTAGAAAAACAAGAAAAGACATAATCAAACTAAGAGAAAGCTAAGAAAAGAAAGAAGAAGAAAAACCTAAAAATGGCGCCCAAAACCAGAGAGAAGCGGGCTGGAAGAACTGGAGAAGAAGAGGGAAAAGAGATGGTATTTATAGTGCAAAGAAAATAAGAAAGATTTCTGGCCGCCCGATGGTCGCGACTCGCGACGGGGTTCGTCGCGACTCGCGACGGTGCCCCGGCTCGCGATGGTGTCGCGACGGTGTCGCGACGGGCCAGATTTCTGCATTGTTTCTTTGTCTTCTTCATAGCCATCCCTCTCGATCTTCAAGTCTTCAACGGCTCCAAAAGTGGTCTTCAACGGCCTCCGGTCTTCATGTCTTCGAAGTGAGTATCCAAAAGTCTTCGAAAGTATAATCTTCAATGTCTTCCGGTCTTCGTTGCTTCCGTGTTTTTCCCTTGTCACACAAAATCCACTTAAAAGAGGTAAAAGAGTACAAAGTTGCTTTTACCTTTCCTAAGTGAATTTCAAGGTAAAACACAAGCTCTCGATAATAAAAGAGCACAAAAGTAATCCTAAATACTACTAAATAATGCGCCTAAAATGGACACATCATGAAGTGCTTCAAGTCTTGAAGAAATGTAAAGAATTTGAAGATAATATTTAAACAAATTATTAATCCTTAATATTAAGTGTAATCCGAAAATATTTATGGTTGAGTTTGTATCATATTTGTGGGATTTTAATTTTGAAGAATGGATTTTGGGATTTTGTATCAGATTTGGTTTTGGGATTTTCATAGGCAAAACCAAATAACCCGAACCGACACCCACCCGTAGTTTAGCATGATTTTTTAAGGAACAAAATAAATAATATTATTCTTGAATAGAGAGAGCAGTTATTTTTTTAATAATATTTCTTTAGAGTTTTGATCAATATTAGACTTGCGATGTTCTAGGCTATGTGTTAAGGAATATTTTGTGAAGACTGGGTTTCTTGACAGGTGGTCTATCCATATTTTGTCAAGAGTGAGTCTCCTGACATGTGGCATGTCCATAAGTTCATGGACATGTTAGGGACTAATTTGCAATTTTTAAATAATACAACAAAATTCGCGGTGTACATCCATCCAATTTCAGGTCCTAAGGGTTTCAACAAATAGGGCTACTTGCCATCGGCTTCTTCCTTCTCCTCAACACACCGTTGATTCCTCATAGAACGCCATGGGAGCCAGAGTCGATTCCTCCTCTTCCACCACCAGCTCCATGTGGAACACTCCCCGAAGCGTCAAGATTATACCCCTGCAGCACCCGTGTGCCACCTCGCTTGCTCCAGGCTCTTCGTCTTTGAAGACGTAGCATGCGGTCACCTCCACCGTGTCCAGATGGCAGAAGAAGGTGGAGCGCAGAGTGGATCAAGACATTCAAGACCTTCTTCCCTTCCTACTAGTGGATAAGGACTTATGATTGGAGCCAAAACCTGCAAGTCGATCTCGTTGTCGGCTTCATCATCGGCATTATGCTCGTGACTTAAGTATAACCATTCTCCGGCGACTCAAATCCTTATAATTTCAACTCCGACAAATTTGCAGCTGAAGGGAATTAGGTTTTAACATGTGAAATGATATTTTCCTTAATTTTGTTGTGCAAAATGAGATATGTTGCCTATGTTGAATCTTTTCTGAATTCTCATTGGTTCATGCATATGTTTATCTTTGAAATTCTTAGGTCTAGTTCTTCAAGTTGAAGAAGACTTTTACGATAAAATCTTTGCTCAATCTTGAACTTTAGTACACATGCTGAGGTATTTAAACTTTTATGGAAGAAAATAGGAAATCAATAGGGTTGTTGGTCCCATTTAAAGAAAGTTGTATGTTATGATCCTCTGCTATTATTTGTCATTCTTGCTTTTGATTCATCTTTTGTTTAGAACCCAGATACTTGAGTTTATAAGTGTACAAAACTTTGTATATCTAGCTCTACATGTGACAAGGATGGTGATATTCATTTCACCGCTTTCGGTATGAAAGAGTGATGTGTTGTATTGCTGCATCTTCAGCTTTGGAATTATAGCTAATAATGTAATGGAAATATCTCTAATGAAATGACATATGTGGGGTGATTTTTAGGATAAGATTTAGTTCCGCTGAGCTATAACTTATGTTTTTTGTTGACATAGTATTTATTTGTATTGTTATCCTATTGTTGACATTGTCTAGAAAATGTGGGTAATAATTTGTCCTTGTATTTATAAATTCAGGATATATTATATAGTGGTACATGATACCTATACAAGCTAGGAAAAGGTAATAGAATATAATTACAAGTACAAGTAATATTGCAAGAATATTCTAATTCCTTAACACTCCTCCTCAAGTTGGAGCATGGGGATCGGAAATGGCCAACTTGCCAAGTAATGAATGAAACTGATTACGTCCGAGAGGCTTAGTGAACAAGTCTGCAGGTTGGTCCGTCGTACGAATATGATGAGTAACAATAGCGCCAGATTGAACAAGATCCCGGACAAAATGACAATCGACTTCAATGTGTTTGGTAAGTTCATGAAAAACTGGAGTGGCCGCAATATGAAAAGAAGATTGACTGTCACAAAACAACCGCATGGGAGAGTATTGTGAAACCCCCAAATCTTTCAGTAAATACCGAAGCCATAACAACTCACAGCAGGTAACAACCATGGCACAATACTCCGCCTCAGCAAAAGAACGAGAAACAGTAGGTTGCTTCTTAGTCTTCCAAGAAACCGGAGAATCACAAATCATCACAAAATAACCAGAAAGAGAACGCCGAGTAATTGGACATGCAGCCCAATCGGAATCACAATAAGCAGCCAATTGTAACTTACTACAAGAAGAGAGAAATAAACCTTGACTAGGATGACTCTTCAGGTAGTGCAACACACAAACAGTAACTTGCCAGTGAGGAACACAATGGGACTTCATGAATTGCGCAAGTGTGTGGACTGAATAACTCAGTTCACGACGAGTAATAGTCAGGTAGATCAGGCGCCCAACCAGGCGTCGATACTGCTCCGGGTCATGGTAGGCTGGACCTTCAACACGTGCCAGATCATGTTGTTGCTCCATCGAAAAGTCAGTCGGCTTAGAGGCAGATAAACCGGTATCCGATAAAATGTCCAAAGCATATTTCCTTTGCGAAAGAAATATCCCCTTCGGTCTTCTAGCAATCTCTATGCCCAAAAAATACTTAAGCAGACCAAGATCCTTCATATGGAAACAAGAAACTAAGTATTTCTTGAACTTAGAGATGAGCAAAGAAGAACTACCACCAATAACCAAATCATCCACGTAAACCAGAACATGTAAAGAAACTGATCAACGAGAAAAAACAAACAAAGAGTAATCGGCCTTACTCTGAACAAATCCAAATGCTCATAAAGCCTGAGCCAGTTTAGCAAACCAATTTCTAGGAGCCTGACGAAGACCATAAAGAGATTTCTGAAGGTGACAGACCTGACCAGACGGTACAGCGTAGCTAGGTGGAGGACGCATGAACACTTCCTCATGCAAATCACCATGCAGGAAGGCATGATGAACATTCATCTGATGCAGTTCCCAACCACGAATAACTGCAACAGATAGGAACAAGCGAACAGAAATCATCTTCGCAACCCGAGCAAAAGTCTTAGTGTAATCAATTCCTTCAACCTGGCGATTCCCAAGAACCACTAGGTGTGCCTTATGATGTTCAATTGTACCATCTGACCAAAACTTCGTTCGGTAGACCCATTTGCACCCAATCTCCTTCTTATGCACAGGCAAAGGAGCCAAAGTCCATGTCTGATTGCACTCCAGCGCAGTAATTTCCTCAGCCATAGCATCTCGCCAATGAGAATAACGGGAAGCCTCAGAGTAAGAAGTGGGACCTGCACTAGATATTATAGCACCCAAAAATATAGAATGCATACTAGAAAAATTATCACAATTTACACAATCAGTAAGGGGATAGAGAACAACTGAGGAAAGTGACGACGCATGAGTGAACGGAGACGTAAGGGGGGGGGTCTTCAGTAGTAAGAGCACATGCATGATCATCAAAATCGTAATCTGCCAAGTAAGACGGCGGTCGGAGATATCGAACACTCTGTCTGGTAGGTGGCAACTCAGCAGCGGAACTATCCAACAGTAAAGAATCCGGTAAAGTAGATGCCAAAGATGGTAGATCAGCGGCAGCCGACGGATGATGACCTGCAGTGGCCGGCGGTGGCTGGCTGGCGGTGGACGGCGGTGACTGGCTGGCGGTGGATGGCGGTGACTGGCCGGCTGCGGACGGTAGCAGCTGGCCATCGGCGGACAACGGTGGGCCGGTGGTGACCGGCGGCGTAGGATTGGTAGTAGCTGGCGGAATAAAAATTATGTGTGTCTCCAGCAGCAAGGAGGAGGAAACCGGCGGTGATGTTGTGGCACCGCTGGGTTCGTTGGATGAAATAGATGTCGGAGTTGCAGAATACGGGAACTGGTCTTCAAATAAATTGGCATCCCGACTGGTAAAGATCACACGGGATTCCAATTCAAAAAGGCGATAGCCTTTCTTTCCGGCAGGATAACCAAGAAACAGACACCGCCGACTTTTTGGTGCAAACTTGTCCCGATATCTGAGAACATGAGCCGCAAACCCCAAGCATCCAAAAACTCTTAATGATGAGTAATTGGGAGCTTTCCCATAGAGCAACTCAAAGGGAGTACGACCATTCAAATGATGTATCGGTGTTCGGTTAATCAAGTAAGCAGCAGTAAGACCACATTCTCCCCAAAACTCAATAGGAAGACTGGCTTGGAATCGTAAAGCACGCACCACATTGAGCAAATGGCGATGCTTTCTTTCAACCTGACCATTATGTTGTGGTGTGTCAACCATAGATGTCTCAAAGATGATCCGAAATGCAGCAAAATGAGATCGCAAAGGTAGAAATTCAGTCCCATTATCAGCCCAAACACGTTGTATGGGTCGACCCCACTAGTTCTTCACTAAGGCACTAAATTCTAAAAATCTAGATGCTACTTCAGACTTAGCGACTAATAAATAAACCCAAACAGCTTGGGAATAATCATCGACTATCGTCAAAAAATAAAATGCACCACTAGAGGATGGAGTTCGATAAGGTCCCCAAACATCACAATGTACTAATTCAAATAATGCAGTAGCATTTGTAGAACTCAATGGAAAACTATGTCTAGTCTGTTTTGCTCTATAACATACATAGGAAGGTACAATAGTATTATTTGTGGTAAAATCAAGAGTAGGAATAGAACACAACACCGTAGATGATGGATGACCAAATTGTTCATGCCATAAATCAGATGAAGAAACCAAAGCAACTGTCGGAATACACTGCAGAATATGAGAACGAAAGCGAGTATCCAAGGATAGTAGTAGACAGAAGACCACGAGTTAAAATATGGAAGTAGAGGAAATCAGGCCGGAAGAAGAAGGGAGTCAAAGTTCATCATTGAAGACTTGGCACGATGATGCAAGAGACCCTTGGCATAGACCACTTTGTGTTATACGGCCCGTGCTAGTTGAATCCATTGTGCGGCTAAGTATGGGCACGAGTTGTGCCATTTTACACGGCCCATGTCGCTCAAAGTTTAACACTCGAAGACCAACCCACGGGGTGTGAAGATTGACACACCTGTTATCGGTTTGCTCAGAAATTGACTCCTAGTTGATGGCTGATGTGTCCATGTTAGACGCATTATTTAGTAGTATTTAGGATCACTTTTGTGCTCTTTTATTATCGAGAGCTTGTGTTTTACCTTGAAATTCACTTAGGAGAGGCAAAAGCAACTTTGTACTCTTTTACCTCTTTTAAGTGGATTTTGTGTGACAAGGGAAGAACACGGAAGCAACGAAGACCGGAAGACATTGAAGACTATACTTTCGAAGACTTTTGGATACTCACTTCGAAAACATGAAGACCGGAGGCCGTTGAAGACCATTTTGGACCTGTGAAGACTTGAAGATTGAGAGGGATGGTTATGAAGAAGACAAAGAAACAATGCAAAACTGTGGCTGCCGTCGCGACCCCGTCGCGACACCATCGCGAGTCGCGACGAACACCGTCGCGAGTCGCGACCAACACCGTCGCGAGTCGCGACCAACACCGTCGCGAGTCGCGACCAACGGGCGGCCAGAAATCATTCTTATTTTCTTTGTACTATAAATACCATCTCTTTCTTCTTCTTCTCCAGCTTTCCCAGCCCGTTTTTCTCTCTGGTTTTGGGCGCCAATTCTAGGTTTTTCTCTTCTTTCTTTTCTTAGCTTTCTCTTAGTTTAATTATGTCTTTTGTTGTTCTAGAGTAGTTTTGTACTTGGGAGCAAGGGATTGAAGCTTCCATTATCTATGTAGCAAGAACTCATTTTATCTATCTATTTGATGTTTTTGCTATTGTGCTTTTATTGTGCTTTGAATGTTAATTGTTGATTGCATTGATGTTGTTGAGAGCTTGATGATATGAAATGCTTGTATGAATTGCTAGCTAGGGTTTGGGGGATTTGGGTTAATTTCCCCCCTGTTCTTGTTAGGAATGTATGAGTGTGAATTAGAGCTTTTTATTGTGTTAGTGTGTTGACAATGTGCTAGACGAATGTGATTGATGTCGAACTCTTCGTCATGTTCATTTGTGTAGCAAACGAGAGAGGCATATGCTCGTGGATGAATGTGCGTTGCACGTTCATCCGATCTCGTGTAATTGCATGAATTGGTTTAATGCTTAGTCACGGTGTAGTGGTCATAGGCATTGCCAAGCTTGTTGGTCCTTTGTGCTAAATGCCACCAATGACACCTTGAGTCGTGGTCGCGACTCGGGAGTCATTGGTGAGGTTTGACGAGAGATGTCGAATTCACTCTCGCAAACTACGAACTAAGAAGGATAGGAGTTTAGTCTCCACGACAAGTAGTTGAAGTATTGAATAGATGATTTAAATTCATTCTTGAAGCATTTGTTATTTGGCGTTTATGTATTCTTGACGGTGTGTTTCACTGCATGTGTGCCATGAGTGGTTTGAGCATAGGGAGTGCTTGTGTGGTTGAATTGCTTAGGTGTAGGAACGTGACGAATTCCGTAGCGCCTTTGCATGAAGATCTATGAGCATGAACTTAGAACTCCTTGTGATGTGTGTGTTGTGGTACTTGCTAGATGGGTGTGTGAGCGTTGGGTCCTGAATGCTATATGATGGAATGTGTGAATGATTCGATGAACTACATTAGATGTGGAAGTGGATATCCGTTGCCCCCAAGGCATTTTACCTTTGTAGTTTAAAACCCCTTTTCTTAGTTTCGTTTGATGATTAGCATAGTCACTTGACGTTGCTAGTTATCTTTGTTAACTTAGGAAACCAACCAACCAACCCCCCCCCCCCTTTACTTGCTTTTAAGTGTGTGTATATATATTTACTCCTAGCCTAGTATCAACCGTTGTGTGCTTAGACGCTTAGGAAGATCCCTCTTCTCTTTGGACGACCCCGATTTGCCACTATCTACCTAGTTGTAGAAAGTAAGCATTGAGGGCTTATAAATTATCTTTTGGCGCGCGGGCGCGACGACAGCCCGCGCCCGTCAAAATGGCGCCGTTGCCGGGGAAGAGGCGTTTATTCTTAAGTATTTAGGTGTATTTGGTTGTGTAGTAGCTAGTTGTTTTTATTTTCCACTACTTGGTGGTTTTTTTTGTTCGGAGTAGGTATTGCTTGAGTTCTTGGTAATTTATTTTATCGAGAATCCTTGCACTATGATTCCAAACTTTTGAAAAATAAAAAAATAAAAAAATAAAAAAAAATTTCTTAATGGAGCGTCTCACCTTGAGGGAACTCATGATGAGAAGAGAGGCTCAACAAGCAAGGTTTTGTAGGATGTGTCATTCCGACCATCCTACCGAATCTTGCCATTTGTTGTGGGAACAGCACGATGACCGAGAAAGAACCCTTGGTTTCCAAAACCATGGGTACTATGAAGAGTGCTATCAAGAGGAAGGAGATATTGGTTTTCAAGGGCAAGATGCTCATGAATGCTAGCCATACCACAACTCTTACAATCCGGAATGGAGTGGTAGTCCGGATTTGTGGTATGAGAATGAGCCGGAAAACCAATATTACAAGCAACTTAGTTGGCCATCACCACCCTATACCATACCCCAAAACCAAGCCCAACAAGGAAGTTCAAGTTTGACACGTGAGGATGTCTTAAATACCCTAGCAAACTTGAACTCCTTTACTAGTGAGGAGCCGGATACCCAGCTCTCCTCTAGTGTTGAGGCCATTGAGGGGCATGTGAGGAACATATTAGAGGTATTGGCCCGCATGGAAGCTCGTGATTCCGAAAACACACCATCCCAACTTGAACTCGATGATTCGGTGAGTGAAGTCACCAATAAAAATGATTTTGAGTTTGAAAGGGATGAAGAGTTGGTTGTAGAGGATAGAAAAATGGAGGAAGAGGTGATAGTGCTACATCATCCATTAGCATTGTCACCCCTTCTCCCACCTAGTGAACCAACTCTAATATTTTCGGAAGTTTTGAGGGAAACGAGAGAGGAGCCAAAAGACTATCCCAAGCTCCCTAACCACTTAATTCCCTTTGAACCATCTCCACCTCCACAAGACTTTCCTCTTGAAGGTTTTGTGCCCCCACCTCTCTTATTTTGGAAGCTCATGGTGAAGAGCTTCAAGCCTTCACCATACGGATAACATTAGGGTCGTGCCGACGACCTTAAAAATACGGAGCTTCGTCGTGCCGACGACGTTAACCAAATTCGGCATTTCTTTTAGTTTTTGTTTCTTAGTTTGTGTTTCTTAGTTTGTTTTTGTTGTTGTTTTGTTTTGTTCTTTTTATGGCTTGTTTTTCTGTGATTTTGTAGCAAAGTAAAGTGCATTGCAATGAAGGAGATGAAGGAACGAGATCAATGTACGAGGGAAGAAAGCTTGGACAGTTGGTAAGCAAAAGAAAAAAATTTTAAGCCTGGGATACCCTGCCGTCGCGAGTCGCGATAGGCTTCGTCGCCAGTCGCGATGAACAGGGGAACAAAATCCACTCCCAGCGCCAACTTTCCGTGAGTCTCGATGACTTCGCGAGGCTCGTCGCGAGTCGCGACCTACTTCGTCGCGAGTTGCGACGAGCTCAGAAAAATTTGAGCTTCCGGACTCACCTTTCCGCGAGTCGCGATGACTTCGCGAGGCTCGTCGCGAGTCGCGACACCCTTCGTCGCGAGTCGCGACGAGCTCAGAAAATTTTGAGCTTCCGGACTCCACTTTCCGCGAGTCGCGATGACTTCGCGAGGCTCGTCGCGAGTCGTGACACCCTTCGTCGCGAGTCGCGACGAGCTCAGAACATTTTGAGCTCCCGGACTCTACTTTCCGCGAGTCGAGATGACGTCGCGAGGCTCGTCGCGAGTCGCGACGTGCTCAGTAACTTTTGAAAATTTTTTGAGCCCGGATTTCAAGTTTCCAAGCTTCCAAGTTTCCAAATGATTTTAAACATTGCATGATCTTTCCTTCTTCTCCACCCAACACTCCCAAGAACATCACATACCTCTCATTTCTTCCACCATCCTACATATATTGGCATATGAACATTCTTGCATCTTTATAGTCATTTGTTGATTGTAGTATGCCGACTACATCATTGTCACCGTAAGTTCTTATCCTATAATGATGCTTGTATACATGTCAATATATGTTGGATATTTTTCATGCATTATCTTATAGTGGTGATTGAGGGTTGATTAGTTGTTCTTTGACAATACTATGGTTATTAACTCTTGATGCTAAACCTAGTATTACATATCCTTATGTATTTGTGAGTTTAATGTGTTCTTCGTGGTGTAGTCTTGATCAAACGGCGCCATGGAGACAATGCTTTTCTCGAGGGGTGAGTTCTTCTACGGCATCTTTGCTCACCCTTCCGGTTCCGAAACCTATCTCGGGACCATCCAAGTACTTGGATATCGCCATATCACCGGCGAATTTGCGGAGAAATGGGTGTCACTCTAACTCCCTTACCTTGATTTTTATTGTTCTTGCCTTACGTGTTTACATTGAGGGCAATGTAATGTTTTAAGTGTGGGGAGGGGTTAGAGGACTCATATGCATGCTAGATTGTTTTGGAATGCTTTTTGCTACTTTTCATTGGAAAAACATGAGAAAAAGAAAAAAAATAGAAAAAGAAAAAGAAAAAATTGAAAAAAAAAAGAAAAGAAAAAGAAAACCCGCTAAGTTGAAAACCCGAGAGGGCAACTTAGGCAACATTGGGGGCCCGGATAGGTCGAAAACCCTTAAAGGGCGGCCTAGGCAAAAATGAGAGGCTAAAATGTGCGGAAAAATGTGAGATGTGAGCTAAAGAAACATGATGTGTGGCTAGGATGAAAACTCGAAAGAGCTCCTAGGCAAAATGAGAGAAATTGAGAGAAATTGAAAAATGCTATGATTTCACTCACTTGCCGGCGTTGGAGTCATAAGGTTGCGGTTGTCACACGGATGGATCGGGTAGCTCAATATCTTTAGACCTCTTGGGATTGGGTAGCTTAGTGGGTTAGGAAACGAAGTGTGGTTATAAAATTCCTTATCTCTTTCTACTTCGTTTTTGGTTGATATATTGGCATTAGGTGAAGCATGTGTTTAAAACTTCCTCTATGGTTTTAGCTTCATTTTGTGTCATTGGATTCTGGGAATATCAATTCTGGGCTGTGAAATATTTTTATGGGTAGTGAATTGATAAGTGGTAGGTTTGGTTCGATTTAGGATTGGGGATGTGTGTGTGAACAAATTCTCATGTGAGCTTTTATTTTGGGATTTTTGATATTGAGAGTTTTTGTGAGGCTTTGATTGGGGGATTAGTTTAGGTTTTGGGATATATCATTCACTCCGTGTGCTTAGATCTTTTCTTACTCGAGGGCGAGTAAGGTTTAAGTGTGGGGAGGTTTGATATGTCCATTTTGTGTGGTTATTTTAGGGGTTTTAGGATGTGGATATGCCATTTCCTCCGTATGCTTAAATATTTTCTTACTCGAGGACGAGTAAGGTTTAAGTGTGGGGAGGTTTGATGTGTCCATGTTAGACGCATTATTTAGTAGTATTTAGGATCACTTTTGTGCTCTTTTATTATCGAGAGCTTGTGTTTTACCTTGAAATTCACTTAGGAGAGGCAAAAGCAACTTTGTACTCTTTTACCTCTTTTAAGTGGATTTTGTGTGACAAGGGAAGAACACGGAAGCAACAAAGACCGGAAGACATTGAAGACTATACTTTCGAAGACTTTTGGATACTCACTTCGAAAACAAGAAGACCGGAGGCCGTTGAAGACCATTTTGGAGCTGTGAAGACTTGAAGATTGAGAGGGATGGTTATGAAGAAGACAAAGAAACAATGCAAAACTGTGGCTGCCGTCGCGACCCCCGTCGCGACACCATCGCGAGTCGCGACGAACACCGTCGCGAGTCGCGACGAACACCGTCGCGAGTCGCGACGAACACCGTCGCGAGTCGCGACGACCACCGTCGCGAGTCGCGACGACCAACGGGCGGCCAGAAATCATTCTTATTTTCTTTGCACTATAAATACCATCTCTTTCTTCTTCTTCTCCAGCTTTCCCAGCCCGTTTTTCTCTCTGGTTTTGGGCGCTAATTCTAGGTTTTTCTCTTCTTTCTTTTCTTAGCTTTCTCTTAGTTTAATTATGTCTTTTGTTGTTCTAGAGTAGTTTTGTACTTGGGAGCAAGGGATTGAAGCTTCCATTATCTATGTAGCAAGAACTCATTTTATCTATCTATTTGATGTTTTTGCTATTGTGCTTTTATTGTGCTTTGAATGTTAATTGTTGATTGCATTGATGTTGTTGAGAGCTTGATGATATGAAATGCTTGTATGAATTGCTAGCTAGGGTTTGGGGGATTTGGGTTAATTTCCCCCCTGTTCTTGTTAGGAATGTATGAGTGTGAATTAGAGCTTTTTATTGTGTTAGTGTGTTGACAATGTGCTAGACGAATGTGATTGATGTCGAACTCTTTGTCATGTTCGTTTGTGCAGCAAACGAGAGAGTCATATGCTCGTGGATGAATGTGCGTTGCACGTTCATCCGATCTCGTGTAATTGCATGAATTGGTTTAATGCTTAGTCACGGTGTAGTGGTCATAGGCATTGCCAAGCTTGTTGGTCCTTTGTGCTAAATGCCACCAATGACACCTTGAGTCGTGGTCGCGACTCGGGAGTCATTGGTGAGGTTTGACGAGAGATGTCGAATTCACTCTCGCAAACTACGAACTAAGAAGGATAGGAGTTTAGTCTCCACGACAAGTAGTTGAAGTATTGAATAGATGATTTAAATTCATTCTTGAAGCATTTGTTATTTGGCGTTTATGTATTCTTGACGATGTGTTTCACTGCATGTGTGCCATGAGTGGTTTGAGCATAGGGAGTGCTTGTGTGGTTGAATTGCTTAGGTGTAGGAACGTGACGAATTCCGTAGCACCTTTGCATGAAGATCTATGAGCATAAACTTAGAACTCCTTGTGATGTGTGTGTTGTGGTACTTGCTAGATGGGTGTGTGAGCGTTGGGTCCTGAATGCTATATGATGGAATGTGTGAATGATTCGATGAACTACATTAGATGTGGAAGTGGATATCCGTTGCCCCCAAGGCATTTTACCTTTGTAGTTTAAAACCCCTTTTCTTAGTTTCGTTTGATGATTAGCATAGTCACTTGACGTTGCTAGTTATCTTTGTTAACTTAGGAAACCAACCAACCTACCCCCCCCCCTTTACTTGCTTTTAAGTGTGTGTATATATATTTACTCCTAGCCTAGTATCAACCATTGTGTGCTTAGATGCTTAGGAAGATCCCTCTTCTCTTTGGACGACCCCGATTTGCCACTATCTACCTAGTTGTAGAAAGTAAGCATTGAGGGCTTATAAATTATCTTTTGGCGCGCGGGCGCGACGACACCCCGCGCCCGTCAATGGCTCGCAAGGATTAACATGGGCCATGCAGTTCAAAATGGGAAACCATGCATCCGGCCAGCGGCCCATGAAGATTTACAAGGCCCGTGCCATTTAACTGATCGAAAAGGATCTCCCAGCCAACATCCTGTGACAAACTATGCAACCGCATGATCAGAATGACCGAGACCAATGCCCACTTTCCAGCCTATACCAAACAACACGAATCGTGCCAAGCCAAGCTAACACGTGGGAAGTAATGACCATCGACCACAATATGTGGCATAAGCATTAGGATAGGTTTGTATGTCTTGAATGTGATTGAATGTAGGATTAAAATATACTACTAGTCATGTAACGCAATTCCCCAAGTGCTACCGATATATAGGTTTACTCTCTTGTTCTTGTATGCGTATAGTTGTTAGATAAAACCCCCTAAAAACTTGTTTTGCAGCATTAGTTATTCATGACACGTGATCAGATTGACGATCTGATTACGGTTGTGTGTATGATAGAGGTTGAGCCCAACAAGGCCATTAGGCGTATAGATGTGGCGGCCTAATTAGTGTATTATTTAATACTCCAGAATAATTACCGTATTCGTGAGTAATTATGGGCGATAATTAATGAAGCCGTTACTTAGGACTCAAAGTATAAATACAATGTACGCATTTACTCATAATTCATTCTGTCTTAATCACATTGGACACTTGGACTGACTTAGGCATCGGAGAGCTGACCCCTGGAACCCCCTAGGGACTGTGTTATTGCAGGTTGGTTCGAGAGAAGCTCAAGCCGAAGAACTGGTTGGTCGTTCAGGACGCATCAAGTGGCACAGTCTGTAGGGACGACTAAGTTAGATCAAGGGTTTTGAGGGTTTATGTCCACGGTAATTTGAAGGAGTGAAAGGTTAAGATTAATAAGTTCATTGTAAGCACCATGGCACCAGCTCAGGAGGATGTTCCAAGGTTCTCGAGGCGATTGGAACTAATCCAAGGGGATGCGCCGAGGGTTCTCGAGGCGATTAGAAGTGATTGGAGAGCAGAAACAGAGAAATCCTGATCCCTTGCTCGAGGGAGTAGCTAACCCAAGGGACAGAAGGTTTACAGATATTTTGGGAGATTCCTATACGGAAGCCTATGGCCAGAACATGAAAGAGCAACCCCTAACCAAGAAGTAGAGCGTGCAACTCAGGTCCTGGTTGCTGCATGCTATTGAGTTACCCATCCTCCAAGGGATGACAGAGTCATGCATGGGGATACTTCCACCCTCACATGTAGGAATAACTATGGAATAGGCTTCTCAGCCTGTGATAGCCTACCCTTATCACCCATATACTGGAGAGTCATTGCAAGCAAGGCCTTAGCCTTCCATTCCAGGTTAGTCACAAGGACCAGTGTATTCGTTACCTCTACTAGCCACATCTGTTCCTGCCCTCGACCTTCCTGGGGCAAGGATGGCATATGGAATGATGGCATATAGAATGATGGCTTCTTCTTCCATTCAAGAAAATAGAAGTTTGGGAATTCAATGAATGATGATTAGTTATGGGGCTTATAATCTGTATGGCCAGCTACCACTACCATCAGCACACCCAGTTTTAGGACAACCTTGAACAACCTTGGGTACGGGAAATCTCAACCTCTTTATCTACCACAGTCGGGGGGTCATGAGTGAACCTGACAGGGGGAGAAAAAAGAACCCCCCCTTGGATGCAATCGAATCGTTAAAAAGAGAGTTGGATAGGTTAATCAGGCCTTGGGCCAAACTACAGGGTCTCCTTTCAGCTCAGTGATTACGGGGGTTCAATGGCCAATAGAAGTGAAACCTCCGGAAGGACTTCCATGTACAGTTGTCAGACTGATCCTTGAGAATTCATCCAGATGTTCATGAGTTTGATCAGTTCGAGGGATTTCGATTATAAGTTAACATGTAAGCTGGTACGAAGCTACATGCGAGGAAAGGCACAAGAGTGGTTCAATAAGTTGCCAAAAGGCTTGCTCTGATTGTACCGAGACTTCACTGGAGCGTTGTTGAGCCAGTAAGTGCAAAAGAAGAAGTTCAAAAAAAGCCTATTAGAGCTCTATCAGACAAAGCAAACGAAGGGGGAGAGCATGGAGGCTTTCTATCATTGGTATGTGGACGAGAACTTGGGAGTAATTGAGACAACGAAGAACAAAGTGATCCAGGGGTACTTGTTGGGGATGCAAGACCTGAAACTATACAAGAAGTTGAGTAATATTACCCCTAAGACTTTGCATAAACTTCAGGAGGTTGTAGAGCAACACTCGAGGGTAGAGGAAGCAACCAGATAGAAAAGAGATAGCCTTACAGAGAAAATGGGAAGAAATATAGAACTTAGAGAGAAAAGGCCAGATAAACTCATAAGAAAACCATTCGAGAGATACACTCCATTACCACCAACACTTGGAGGGAGAACCCCTGCACAGATCTTAAGTATATATGGAGGATTGTTCTGATCACCCCCACCTTTGCAGAATTCACATAACTCGGTGGTTGCTCGGAGAGCAACAAATTGTTAATGTGATCATCACATGGATTACAACCATGACACAAATGACTGTATGCAGTTAAGGATGGAGATCGAGAGGTGTGAGTGGGAAGGACGATTTCGAGGGCAAGGACTCAGAAACTAGGCACCCTCAAGGCCTCGAATAAACCAATGGCAACCTTATAAAAGGAACATTCAAAACAATGGGGGTAGAGGATATAGGAGGCCTCGAGAGTAGGAAGTTTGAGATAGGGGGCTAGAAGGAAGGCAGGATAGACCCCAGGAGTAACAAAGGGTAATCAAGATAACCAAAACATGGTAAACCCACCCGTTTGGAGAGTGATTAATGTCATCAATGGCATGGTGGGAGAGAGATCTTCAAATTTTTTGATAAAAGCAGAGGCTCGAGAGGTCCATGCGAAAGAACCCAGCCATAAAAGGTTTTGACCAGACGAGACGGTCACTTTCTCGAAAGCGGATGCAGTGCCAGATAAAACACCTCATGTGGATCCTATGGTAAATTTGGCCATTATTGGAACATCTTTGATAAGAAGAGTATTCATTGATGGCAGAAGTAGGGTAGAAATGATGTTTACTGAGTGTTTTGATCAGTTGGACATAGGGTGCGACAACTTGAAAAAGTCAGCCTCACCTTTATCCGGATTCACAGGAAACCCAATATTCCCCCTAGGAGAGATAACCTTATCCGTTCGTGTAGTGGATGGTGACAAAGGGGTGACTATCAGGTGTAACTTCACTGTCGTGGATGCCCTTCCCCTTACAATGTGATTTTAGGAAGGCCATGGATGTGCCAGAATCGAGCGGTCTGGTCACCCTATCATCTTATGATGAAGTTCCCGACTGAAAAATGAGTGGCATCCATTCAAGGAGATCAAACTCTGCCTCAAAAATGTAAACTTATTGTGGTACGAGAAGCGAGAAAGCAAATAGATGTAGCAATGGTGTATATAGATGTAGGATTAGCCTATATAATACAGATGCATATTAGAGAAATGGGATCAGTAGCTGTAGGGAAGCTACTTCCTGGAGACATTAAGGAAATATTGAAAGACCTATTGGGAGAATATGGGGACGTGTACTCGTGGGATACTACTGGCCTAACGAGAGTACCCTCGAGTTTTCCACTACACAGGTTAAATTTTGACCCCTCCATAAAGCCAGTGAAGCATAACAGAAAGGTGTTTGCTCCTGAAAGGGCTGAAGCAATTAAAGAAGAGGTGGAGAAGTTGTAAAAGGCGGGCGCCATTGAGGAGGTGTTCTACCCCCAAATGAATTTCTAACCCAGTTGTGGTTCCAAAGCATGATAGGGCCTAGCGAATGTGTATAGACTTCCCCAATTTGAATAAATGATGCCCTAAAGACAGTTACCCGTTGCCACCAATCGAAAAGTTGGTGGAATCCATCACTGGATATCAAATTCTGGCCTTCTTTGACGCACATAAATGGTATCACCAAATACTCACGGCAGAAGATGACAAGGAGAAAACATCGTTTATTACAGATATGGGCACATACTATTACAAGAAGATGTTGTTTGGGTTAAAAAATGCCGAAGCTACTTACCCGAGATTGGTTGATAAGCTGCTCAGGGGACAGATAAGGAGGAATATGGAGATTTATGTGGATGATATGGTTGTCAAAAGAAGAATTCATGGAGAATTCTTAAAATACCTAGAAGAAACATTTGGCAAGCTTCGAGGGGCTAACTTGAAGTTGAACCCGTCCAAATGTGCCATCGGTGTAGGGGCAGGGAAATTCCTCAGATTTATGGCGATGTAAACTCAGAGAAGGTCGAAGCTTTGAAGAGAATGAGAACCCCACAGTCGATAAAAGATGTACAAAAGCTTATAGGGTCTCTAGCAGCGTTAAGTGGGTTCATATCAAAGGGGGCGGAGAAACACCTACTCTTTTTCAATGTCTTCGAATGGCAAAGAAATTCGAGTGGAATAAAAAATGTGACAAGGCATTCAAGCAGTTGAAGGAGCACTTCGGAAAACTTTCTACCCTGATGAAGCCGGATAAGGATGAGACGCAATATCTGTATATTTCTACGCCGCCATTGGCAATTAGTGTGGCACTAGTAAAATAGAAAAAAAAAAGGTAAAACACCCTATTTACTTTGTCAGTCATTCCTTGCAAGGGACAGAGATGAGGTATATTGTCCTCGGGAGGTTGATTCTAGCCCTCGTACATGCAGCCAGAAGACTAAGACCCTACTTCCAAGGGCACAAGATAGTGGTACTCATGAACCATTCGATTCGGTAGATCCTGCTGAAACCAGAGATTTCAGGAAAAATGATAAAGTGAGCAGTGAAATTGGGAGAACACGACATCCATTATTAACCTCTAATTCCATTATTGACGAAAGACCATATATTTGACAATAACAAGCCTTCTACCAAAGATATAGTCATTTAACCAAACATAGTATTCATTAGGCTAAACCTAGAACAAACCACATTCAAGCTTCAACCTTTCATTGCATTTATAAGATAAATATGAGAACAATCCACATTAACATACTTATCTAGCAAGAATCACAACACATTATGCATAAGAAGTTCTAAGTTCATGTTCTTAGATTTTCATGCAAAGGAGCTAAGGAATTCGTCGTTTTCCTAACTCCCTAACACTTAAGTTATACAAACACTTCCTATCCTCAAACAACCCATGGCATAAATAAAGTAAAACATAGCATTAAGAACACATGAATGTAAATAACAAAGGCTTCAAGAATGAATGAAACAATCTATTCACTACTTCCTCTACTTGTTGTGAAGATAAATCTTCCATCATTCTTAGATAGTAGTTTGCAAGAGTGAATTCGACATCTCTTGTCAAACATCACCAATGACTCCCTTAGCTGAAACACGACTAAAAGTATCCCATTGATGGCATTGAGCACGAAGAACCAACAAGCTTGGCAACACTTATAAACACTACACAGTGTCCAAGCATTTAACCAATTCATGCAAGATTAGTCAAGAACGATTGACATTTATAGACCTCTCTCATTTGCTACCTAAAACAAACATGACAACGAGTTCGACATCATCACATTCATCTAGCAATTATCAGCACACCAACATCATTTAAGAAGCTCTAACTCATGCTCTTGGATTCCACATTAAAAGAGGGGAGAATTAGCTACTTTCTCTCAACCCTAACAAGTAATCATACAAGCAATTCATATACTCAAGCTTCCAACAATATCAATACCATTAATAATTCACATTCAAAGCAAAATAAATGCACAATAGCAAAAGCACTAAATAGATAGATATGGTTCTTACTACATAGAAATGGAAGGTTCAATCCATTGCTCCCAAGATAAAACTAAGCTAGATAATTAAAAGACATGATTAACCTACAAAAACTAAGAAAAGAAGAAAGAAAAACTAGGGGTTGAACCCAGAAAAATGCAAGAAGAAGAGTATGGATTTGTGTCTTGAAGAGAAGAGGATAAGGTGAGTATTTATTGTACAAAAAGCAAGAAGAATTTCTGGCCATACGTCCGTCGCGAGTTGCGACGACTTTGCGATGGACTCCAGTTCTAGCAACTTGATTTCTTTCCTCTTTTTGTTTCATATCCTCCTATTCTCTTTACTTCTTCAATTCCTCAAATCTTCAAAAGCTCTAATACAATTCTTCAAATCTTCAAAAGCTCTAATACAATTCTTCAAATATTCAAAGGTATTTTTTAAAGTCTTCAAACAAATTTCCTTGTCCCACAAAATCATCTAGAAAAGTAATAAAAGCGTAAAAGTTGCTTTTAACTCTCCTTAGATAATTTCAAGGCAAAATGCCATATTTAGAGCAGATAATTTCAAGGTAAAATGCCACATTTAGAGCATAAAAGTGTACAAAAGTGAATTCTACAAGTTTTAATATAACCGTATAAAATGGGCACATCAAATCTCCCCGCACTTAAATCTTACTTGCCCTCGAGTAAGAAAAGATTTAAGCACACGAAGGAATTCGTATGTCCATATCCTAAACTAATATTCCCCCAATCAACACCTCACAAAAACTCCCAATATCATAAATCCCAAAATCAAAGATTAAATGAGAATTTTTCACACACACAACCTCAATTCCTAAATCTAACCAAACCTACCACTTATCAATTCACTACCCATAAAAATGTTTCAAACTCCCAAATTGATAATCCCAAAGTCCAATGACACAAAATGAAGTTAAAACCATAGGAAAGGTTCAAGCACATACTTCACTTCATACCAATATATCAACCAAAATCCAATGACACAAAATGAAGTCAAAACCATAGAGGAGGTTTAAACACATACTTCACCTAATACCAATATATCAACCAAAACGAAGTATACAATAATAGAGAATTTCATAACCATACTTCATTTTTCAACCCACTAAATTACCCAGTCCCAAGAGGTCTAAGGATGTTGAGCTACCCGATCCATCCATATGACAACCGCAACCTTATGAATCCAACGTCGACAAACGAGTGAAATAATAGCATTTTTTTCTTTTTCTCTCTTTCTCTCATTTTGCCTAGGAGCCCTTACGGGTATTCATCCTAGCCACACATCATGTTTCTTTGGCTCACATCTCACCTTTTTCTGTACATTTTGGCCTCTCATTTTTGCCTAGGTCGCCCTCTCGGGTTTTTGACATATCTGGGCCCCCAATGTAGCCTAAGTTGCCCTCTCGAGTTTTCAACTTAGCGGGTTTTCTTCTCTTTATATTTTTTTATTTTCTAATTTTTTTCAAAATTTTCAATTTTTTCTTTCTTTTTCTCATATATATAATATATTTTAAACTATTTTGATGAAGGTTTTATAGTGAACAATGACTTGGTGAGAATAAGAGCAGGAAAGCTCCCCGGTAGAGATAATGAAATATCTCAATTAAGGAAGCAGGTCTTTCGTAGACTGTTTTTCATATAGTGATGAGTTGAATAAAGTTATTGAGGATTTCAGAAACTTCTCACTCTTTCAAGGCTCTAATGATGATTTTATTTCGATTACAAAGAGGTACTCTTCCGATCCTAAGAATAAGTGGGCTAATTTTAGTGCATAAGCTCATTTGCTCTAAAAACTGGCTTTAAAATTACTCGGTCAACCTAATTCTTCTTCGTGTTGTGAACAAAATTGGAGCGCGTACAATTTCACCACTCACTCAAGAGGAATAAGTTCAGCACAGGTTGTGCTAAAGATTTGGTTTTCATCCATAACAACCTCAGTCTTTTATCGAGGAGTACCGATCAATATGAAGATGAGAAGATCAAAATGTGGGATGTTGGTGGAGATGGATTTGATTCTTTGGAGGACGTGAAATATTTAGATTTTGTGGATCTCTCACTTGATGAGCCATAAGAGGAGAATGATTCGATTTCAGAGAATATAAATGAATAATGTATTTTATTTGGTTTTATTTGAATACTTAATATGGTTTGGATTGCTATTTTTATTTTTCTTACATCTTATTAAATTGAGTTTGAATAGTTTTTTTATTTGATATTAAATTTTGAATATTATAAATAATTTTGGTGTTATATTTTATTTGTCCCTATATGGTACCCCTATCCATAATTTTTAATTTTCTGGTTTCCTGCCCCCATCCCCATATAGGTACATGTCTCCAACTTTGTGCAGCATAGTGTTTTCTATTGGACTATGATGCAAGCGCACTACAGGAAGATACCCTCAAAGGCACTGGTATTTCACCACATAGGCACCGGTATTTTGAGCATTTACATACCAGTGTCAAGTGACCCGGTGCAAAGAATGTAGTTTCATAGGCACTGGTGCCTAAGTGGTACAACTTTGCCTATGAAACTACAATCTTTGCACTGGGTCACTTAGGCACCAGTACGAAAATGCTTGAAATACCGGTGTGTATGTGGTGAAATACCGATGCAAGTAAATAGGCGATTAATAAAACAAATCTGGCCAGTGATAATAAGCTCACCGGCCGGAATATGACAGAAATTCACAAAGAACAATATGCTGAACAAAAAAACAAAAAATGGAAGTTTATGTAAACAAACTGGAAAATTCATAACCACAACCCAGAAGTTCATTTCATAAATATGAAATGAAACAAACTAGACTAAACATAGATTAACGACATCAATTATCATATAAACTAAAACCTAATCTCCATAAACTCTAGATAACATCAACGAACAAGAACCGTGAAGGTGAGGTTGGACGCAAGGGCTGAGGCACGGTCGAACGTGGTGGTGGCGCTGAGAGCTGAGGCGCGGAGGATCTGAGCTGAATCCAGCATTTTTGGTGGAGCTCGTGGGGAGGGCAAAGAGAGGGTCGTGGTCGGCAGCGTCAAAGCCTTTAAAGTAGGGCTGGGAGGCAGCATTGGTGGAGAGGAAGAGGTAGTGGAAGATGGGAAAGAGGATGAAAAGGAGGCAGCGGCAGAGAGAGGTGGTGAAGTGAGGGTTATTAGGATAGGAGGATTTTATATGATTAGGGTTTGGGTGCTCTAACTAATGCTTCTTCCATTAAGTTTGTGCACAGTACAATTTGTCGAAGAAAACTATTTAAAATGTCAAATATCTACAGTGTTTATGCACCAAGGAAACATGATATGTATAACTATGATTTAACTATGTATTTAACATTAACTATGTTTTAATGTTAAACACATCATGTTAAACACTTAATGTTAAACACACCATGTTTACTTGGTGCTCATATACTGCAAAATCTCCACATTTTAAATTGTGGAGTTCTGCAAATTTTACTGCACTTTCCATAATGGAGGAAGCATTAATTAGTTAGAGGGCACCATATGAATAGAAAGCAACCAATACACCAGGAAAAAATCAAAATTCATCTCAAACTAGGCATAAACATAAACCTGAAATCATCCAAACAAGCAAAAACTTGTAATAAACCATTGATGACATAGCATATAAAATCACACTAATATGTTGCATAATATAACATTGACCCAATTTCCCCAACTTGAAACCTCTAACATTAGTAGATTATTACAAAAACAACACTGTAATCACAATCAACAACATAGATAACAAACAAAAATAGAAGATTAATACATGCATCCTTATCGGTGGCATCGTGACAAACATGTTCCTCCTCGGGAACAGGATTCAATTCCCCTGATTTATAGCCTTCACACTCCCTATCTTTCTCATCAGGGTACCACCACAATCATAAGGCACGCACAGTGATGCACGCACTAATCGCTCAAGCTCCCGAGCCTCCCTCCTTTGTTGCTCCTCCTCGATGCGCCAAAGCTGTGGCTCCTCATGATCATGGCGCTCAGTGCAAACCGCTCCACCTCCAAGCACAACTGCTCCTTCATGTCGAGATCCTTCACGATGTAGACCCAGAATGGAATGCTCCCCTCCACCAATGGCTATGCCAGGTCATTGGCCTTGGCGGCGGTGAGGTTATTGAACTCCTCATCGGTGATGGAGGGGTCTCCGGAGAAACAGATCCCCAGTCAGTGTCGTACATGACAGAGGTGGGGCAGACGTGGAGGAGGATCACAATGTCCCTGGGGCAAAGGTAGTTCTGGATGGACCATTACACGACGTACACGCTCTCGTCGTTGATATCTAAAAAAATGGTGATTTGGACGTTGGCGCGGGACGTGGGTGTGCCGAAGGGAAACTAGTGTGATGTCGGCTGGTGGAGAATCGTCGTCGGTGGTCGGTCCTTCTTGTTGGGTGATGCCATGGATTTTTTTTCCAGCTCCTTTTGGACAAAATCTTTGTGGGTTCTTCTAATTTGAGGGTATGTAATGCTGAATTCAGGTTGATGTGGATGAGGATTGTGAATATATGATTGTGTTCGATCAAAAATAAAAACAAAGAACTATGATTGTGCGGTATTGGATTGTTCAGTGAGGTTTCTTACAGGTTTTCTGAGTACATATGTGTGAGTGTTGGTCCAAAGGGGATTGAAGGAGGAGAAACCCTAGGGAAGGAGGGAGAAGATAGAAAGACGCAACACTTGTAAATGGGAACAGTCGGGTCACGTACATAGTCGACATACCGGTGCTAACCATCTGTCTACTATATTCTAGAACTGTCTATAGTGCACAACATCGGTTTTATACCGGTGCTTAAACTAATATACCAGTGCTAAAAGTAGTTAAAGCAGTTGCGTGAATTATTTTTCCAAGGCAGAGAAGAAAACTTTAAAAAAAATTCTAACTCCTTAGAACCGGAACATATACCGGTGCCCCTTTCCTTTGAAAGAAGCTGCCTATGGTTGCTTTACCGGCATTTTTGGGAAAATAATTGAGGACAAAAAGGAAATGTCTGAAAATTTGACTAAGTATGTAGTAAAAACCGGTGCCTCATATATATATATATATACCAGTGCTAGATTTATTTTCGAATTCAAAAATAATTTATCCCAATCAATTTTGGGCGGGAAGTAGTAATTTTCTTACAACACCGGTATATAAACCGGTGCCATGTTAAAATTTCCAAAATTCCCAAACCCCCCCCCCCCCCCCCTCCCCCCAACCCACACTTTGGAGCTAAATTTGATCCATAGGCCCAAAAAGTTGGATTTTTTTTTTGGTCATTGTAGTTATGTAATTGGATTGAAAAAAGTCAATTAAAAATTCCATCTTTTCCATGCTCGGAAATTGTGTGTGATGGATCTCCGAAATGGATCTATATGTAACTTTGCTAAAATTGCACTATTGCCCAAAATTGAGTTACACCTTCGTTTTTGTATCAAATTAAGTGCATATTGGGTATTCTTGGGTTTGGTTTTCAAATAGAAAAGTAAGTGTTCATGAAATTTAAGAAAGCACTAGTACATGCGTTAGAGTATCTTAATATAGATTACTCAAAAGTTAGGATGTCTTTAAGGGGATGATTATTGGTAAGTTTTTCCCAAGAAATATTAATACTGTAATTTTTTATTAGGTCTTGGAATAAACTTTATGGATTCGTAATGTAGCATTACATTTGAGCGAATTTTAATTTGGATCTCTAAGTGAACGTTTTGCCTTTTGCACATAGATCCCTCCTAGATTTTTGGAATTGTAAAAAACTAAAATTGGCGATTCCATATTGAAATTTAATAATTGAAGTTCACAACTATGCGATTTGGACATGATTGGATAAATGGAACATTCGCGAAACTGAAAATAGAAATCTTGTACAACATTATGCTAAAATTGCATTATTGCCCAAATTTGAGTTTATCCTTCGTTTCTTTTTACCCTCTAGAAAATGTGGTAGGTGAGCATTTAATGCATCAATTGCACCAGTACAATCTACTAATATTGGTGCTAAACATGGTATGTACAAGCTAGCACCGATAACAGATCCAATATTGGATGGAAAATTACAAATCGGTGCTGACTTTTTACGATTTTCCGTGCTTTTTTTTATCTGCACGGGTAATATAAACTATACTGGTGCCTGAATATTATCACGCATCCACATACTTGTCTCCTAGGCACCGGTACATATACCTATTCCAACAAGAAAATTTTAAACTGATGCTGGAATATAACTTTTCCCACATTTTTTTTGCATCAAAACTAGTACCATCTAGTATACCGGTGTAGGAATTACCAGTTCCCACGTAAATTTCTACATAAAACCAATTTTCCGCACCGGAATGTGCCTTACCGATGCACAAAATTTCCATATTTGTTAATTATTTTTACTAAGGCACCGGTATGTTGGGTACCAGTGCAATTGAATAAAAAGGCACCGATATTATCATTTTCAGATGTTTATACCATTGCTAATGAAATGTCTAGAACTGGTATTTTGGCATCGGTACAAACATACCGATGCCTATGTACCTATTTTACAGTAGTGGCGATTCGATTGTACTGAAATTCGACCATACTGTGTACGTAAGAATACAAGAATTCCACATTTAAAAGGAAGAATCTGCCCAATGCAATAGGCTGATTTGGAGATAATTAAACAATGACTTAATCATGTCATTTGCATTGCACCTAATACCGGATCGTTTTCGTCCTCCGCCATTGTTGCTCAGTAAACCAAAGAAACTTGGAACTCCTCAAACAGATGAAAAGAAATACTAATTGAGTACACACATGCATGCATATCCATAAACGACTTAATTACATTCAAACATTGTGAGAAACTGTGACTATATTACATTCGAAAAACTGGCAAACGCTTCTCAGCAACCTTCAAAACGATTTTTAAAGCTGAGCTAAGCGACTGATATCAATTGGATGGGTGTCTGACCCCTTTTGAGCACGATACGACCTTCTTCCAACAATAATATTCGCAGCTTCAGTTGGATGGAAAGCATCCCAAAACAAGTACTCATCTCGGTTCTGGCATGAAGCTTGATAGGGTAAGCATGTAATTTGCCCATTATTTCTCCCGACGCCGCAGCACCCTGCATTCGTCACCTTAAAGCCTGCAAAATAGTTGCAAATATAAGACGATTTTGAGTACACTTTGGATATTATACGAATGCAAGATTATACGATGGGGTAAAAGGAGAAATTACCGAAAGCTGAAGGGTTGTTGATTAAATCTTGGAAAATGCCATGAGCATTGACATAGATAAATTTGGCATCGCTTCGAAGGTTGTTGAAATGGTCCACCAACCCTGTGAGTTTGTTATTGAAAATCTGATTCGCCGAATTGATTCGGGCCACACAGGCTTTCCCGTCGGGGCTGTTTTGGGCCAATGCATTTGGGCTGCACCCAATCTGGCCCACCCCTATCAGAACAAATTTCCTTGCTCCATAATCATACAGTGCCTGTCATTACCAACATTAAGGGTTAATCTTGAGAAATGCAACATTTCATAGGTCATGAAGTACAAGCTGCAGTTTGTGACTAAAATTACTATTTTCAATATACTTGATTGTAATTCAATTCAGTTCAGTTCAATTCAAACGAGGTCGGTTCAATTCAGTCAGATAAGCACTAGAGAACTGGGCTTAAAGTGGCATAAAAAAAGAAATAAAAGTAAACTCACACTGAGCTGTTCCGTATAGTCATCAATGAGAGATTGAGCATATGCTTCAGGTGTAAACTGGCGGCTACTTGAGTAATATAGAGGCATGAAATAGTTGTTGAGATAGTCGTTGCTCCCAATACCAATTGAAAATATGCATTTGCTTAGGTAATTGGATGCAGTGTCTTCGTCTCCCAGAATTCGCACTATTTCTGAAACTGTGTTCTTGTAGTTATTTACTTGGGCACCGAAAGCGATCCTCCCACCCTACACAAATATACACCTATAATCAATATACTCTCTCTGTTTTGTTATTTGTGACATACATACTATAAATTGATATATTTTTTTGGCACTTTTTTCTGTTTTTGAAAAGATTCCTTTAATTTCATCAACTCTATCTACTTTTTACTTTCTACATTCAATTTCATCCACTCATTTTTTTCCCACCTAAATCCAAACAGCTTATGGTGTCATAAATAGAAAAATGGAGGGAGTATGAAATTGTTTTATGACAATTTAAACGAGCCTTACTTTCACCTTACAAAAGGACAGCTAAAAAAAGAATATTATCTAGAAATATTTAATCCTAAGTGCTTTTTTTAGGCGATGTTTTCTAGAGTTTATCTCTCATTCAATCCAGTCCAGTTTAATTCAAGTCAATTTAAGTTAATTCAGTTCAGCAAAACTAAAATTGATGAAGTTTAATTTATTTTAGTTACTTCCTCCGTTCATTTTATTATGGCACATTTTCCATGAAGGGGTGCTTATTTTATTTTGGCACCTTCCAAATACAGTACTCCCTCCGTCCCAATTCAAGTTTCACCTTTTGACTTTTCACAGTTGACTTGAAAAATATCTGATCCTTAATATCTTCCATTAAGAATAATTAGAACTTGTGAAAATTTGATATTTTTAAAAATGTATGTTATAATGAATCAAACAATATATCACACAATATTATTTATACTTATACACCCATTCAATTTTAAGGTTAAAGTTCAAAATTTTTGACTAAATAAATAGTTGAATTGCAAATTGAAATGGGACATGTGGAGTAAGATTAAGATTATTCTACTCCATGCATTTTGCTTTTTCTATCTAACATTCAATTTACACCACCCAATTAGAATCTTCTAAATTCTTGTGCCAAAATTTGAAGTGCTAGTAATAGTTGAACGAAGGGAGTATATTATTACTTTTATTAGTAAATTTATTTTTAGTTCAGTTAGTCCAATTCACTTCAGTTTAAGTAAGTTCAATTTAGTACGGATTAGTTTGGAACAAATAACCTTTAGAAAGCATGCCATCGTCTTTTACCACATTTTTTTAAAAGTAAAAAAGTGGATGTATTTTTCACTCACGAAAAGCCTACCACAAGATCTAACAATTATTTATTAGAAAAAAGTAAAAAAATTTCAATAAAAGAGTGCCACTGTTGAACAATATTTTTAATAATACAACATAACTAGTCAAAAATGAGCATCATACTTCTGAACTTAAAAACGGTATGAGGTAATTACCAATTGCTGGCCGGTTTCATCCCTGATACCGGCGGCTGCAGATGCGAAATTCACTCCACCAAGTATTACTTCGCCTCTGACTTGCGTATAGGGTGGAATTGGATTCTCGAACCCCAAAAGCTCCGCTGGTAAAAGTTCCACCATTATTTAAATCAGTTCCATTTTCATTCATGGGTAAATACTTTTCGGATATATATGATCCAATAACATCCAATGCATGAGTAGTTCATAAAACTTTTATATGTTTAGGTCACGTTCTTTACGGCTAATTGCAAATGAGGTGATTTGAATGGAACTGAAATAAACTAAATTGAAGTACCATCTTTTTATAAATTTATGAAAAGATGAGCTTTAAGTAGAATGATTAAAGGTAAAAGATCTTAGTTGAAATATCAAAAATTTATTATACAACATGTAGTAGTTATAAAGTTTATAACCCGATTCATTTCCTCTAACTTGCACTTTAAAGTTTGATCTTTCCATGACTTATGGAAATACTTTCTTTCAAGAGATGAACTCTCTCTCTCGCTCTCTCTCTATATATTTTATTTATTTATTTATATTTCATGTAATTGAAAATAATTTTAAAATCTCAAGAAAAAACTAAACTGACAAAATTGTAATTATACTAAATTAAACTAAACTAATTTAATTATATTGAACTAAGATTAAGCTTAAGAGAGAGTCTCATATATACTAAAGCGACTAACGGTTAGACCAATCATAAAAAATTTTATTTCAATAATTTTCAGGGTCAAATTATAATTATTTATAAATCGAGTTATATTTTTAAAAAAAATCAAATTTATAAGAATCTCGTTAATATAATTAAAGAGTCCGTCTCCTGTGAGACCGTCTTATGGTGAGACCAAGGAGTAGGGGCAAAATAGAAAAAGAATTCGGGAGCAAAAAACTAATAAATAGCAATATGAAAACATCAATATGAAACCCCATCTTAAAATCTTTGCAATTTAATCCTTGGTCTCACCGTGAGACGGTCTTATACAAGACTTTGTCATAATTAAAAACAATCACTCCATTAATTACATCAATTAATGACTCTGTCTAACAATTAGTCGGTTTAAAACAAGATTTTGTCTAAGAATAGAAATGTAGTGTAACTAATTTGAAAAGATCTGATCTTAGGTCAATGTAGTGAAATAAAGTAGATAAAATTGGTAATATTTAATGTTAAATGTTAGTTGTAATTTAACGTTTTCAGATTGTGAATTTATGAATTCCTCATGCAAGTTCAAGGCGCATTAATTATGACTAAATTCTAATACCCAATCAAGAAAATATACAAAATAAAAGTATATTAAAGATACTTACCAATAACATCAACCGTAGTTTTGCCATTACAAAACCTCCCACTTGGTCCATCAGGATAATCAATTCCATAGGGCAGATAATTAGCCTTTGCCAGAGAATTGATATTGTTATTGTTCCCATTGTCCACGAGCGAATCACCAAAAATGAAGTAACCTGGAACTTGGGCATCTCCAAAAACCTCACTTCCGAAGCTCAACATAACCACAAACCACAACAAAAATCTCTCAAACTTACCATCTGGAATGGCCATTTTTGGGAAATCTTTTAGCTGAGTAGAGATAAGTGATAGGCGTACATGCACTATCACTACAGGGTGAAAGAAATGTTATTTATGTTGTGTGGTGAGTGGAGGATGAAATCCAGTCGCAAGAAACGTGTTGTATTTATGGATAAATTTGGGGGTATACATTGAAAAGGATGGGCATAAATTACTAAACTTTTGGGTTGGTATGATCAGCCAGGTGCATTAAATTCAAGCGGATGGGGTGAGTACAATACTTACTGGTGAGTGGTGGTGAATATATGTATCCATATAAATTAATTTACTTAAATTTTCAATATGAAAATCTCCATTCTTGGAATAGAGGTGAAATCTATCATTTTCAGTATTTCGTCATTCCGACACCAATGTAATGTTTATTCCTGTTTGAGCGAAAGCTAGTAGCTCCTCAAATTTTACTTCTTTTCTCTATCTTACAGACAAGTAGCTCCTTAACTCGCTATTTTCTTTCTATCTTCCCTTTTAAATGACAGTAAATTCAAAGTTTATAACATGCCACTTGAAGGAATGTAAACTGTTGTATTACTCTACACTGATCTGCTATCTGTATTGATCTGCTAGGTTTGCTACTGGCGTTCCACTAACGGATCAGCAGAAGAGCAAGAGCAGGACTCCACCTACAAGCCTCCAGCATCTTCTGGATTCATCTACAAGCTCTTGGATCACAGGAGCAGTTGAAGAAGAAGCAAGTGGGAGCTGAGCCTTTGTCATTCAGTTTTGTACAGTTAGTTAGTTTTGTAACTGATTTTGTTAGCTGGTTTTTGTAAGTTGCACAGTTAGTTAACTCGGCTAAGGTTTGTATAGATAAGAGGCTCTGTACAGTGAATGTTAAGTAAATCAATACACGAAAAATTTTCCCCAAAACTGAGTTCGGTAATTTTCTCCTTCCTCTTTGAATTTCTATTCGAGTTCTGAGCAGCTTCTGGGAATCCTTGTGGATTTCTTCATGGTATCAGAGGCTTTTGATTGATAGAATTCTCTTTGAAAAAATCTTTTTGAACACCAGATCTCTGCTGCAATGGTTTGATATGTTGCTGATGATGATGGCTATGTAAGGATCATGCTCAATGATCCTTTGTTCTGCCTCCTTCTGATCATGCTAGCTTGACTGTAGTTTCTGAATTGCTGATTGAAAGAAACTATGTGACCTGGAGTCAAGCTCTGATCGCAGCCTTCTCTGCAAGAGGAAAGTTGCAGTTTATCATCACTGGAGTTCAGAAACCATATCCTGAGTCACCGGTCTATGATTAGTGGATGAAGGTAAATTCTACACTTGTGTCTTGGATCCAAAACTCAATCAGCAAAGAATTGGCTTGGAGTTTTCGTTTCCACACAGATGCAAAGAAACTTTGGGAAGAAATCAAGGAAAGATTCTCTATGAGTAAAGGTCATTTGTTCTATGAACTGATGAGAATATTAGGTGAATTGAAGCAGGGATCAAACTGGGTAACTCAATATTTCTCAAATATGAAGATCATTTGGGATGAGATTGATATTATCAGGCCACGATTGAGATGCATGTGCTTTAACTGTGATTGCAGATGTGTGATGAAAAGGTGGAGATGAAGGCCAATCAGGATAGGCAGCAGCAGTTTATTGTAGGACTTAACAATGACTTTGATGCCTTGAGGGATCAACTCTTGGTTATGAATCCTTTACCATCTGTTGCAAAGGCTTACTCATTGTTTAGAAAGCAAGAACAACGGAGAAGAGTGTAGGATAGTTTTGGCAACATTACTGAAAATGTTGTAATGATGGTGAAGCAAGCTTCAACTCATTACAACAATAACAGGTTCAATCAGAAGAAGAAGGAGGTAGAAAATAAGAAATTTCTGAAATGTGAATATTGTCAGAGGTCTGGACATCTGAGAGAGAATTGTTTCAAATTGAATGGCTATCCATATTGGTGGCCTTCTGTGAACAAAGGTAAAGGAAAGCCCTACGTTAATGCAGTAATTGCATAAGCAGAAGAGAAGGAAAGGGTCAGTAACACTCCATGCAGTGGAAGGACATCAGTTTTGGAATGTTCAGTCAATGATTGCTAATATGATTCAAAGTGTGTTTAGAAATTTGTGAAAGTGTGTGATTCAAACTGATGATCAACTTTGCTCATTTAGGAGAATATTCAGGTAACCTGCATACCAATGCTATTATTACTTACTGCTGTTTTAAGTTTGGTGAATGGATTCTGGATAGTGGAGCATCATCTCACATTTTTGGCAATCTGTTTATGTTTGAAACTCTTAAATCAATTGATCACAAAATGCTTATCACTCTACTTGATCATTCCAGTGTACAGCTGATTCTGTTGGAGCAGTTAAACTAACAAATTCAATCACTTTGCATAACTCTCTCTATGTGAAGTCTTTTAAGTTCAACCTTCTATAAGTCAACAAATTATCACAACACTCTCATCTGTGTTTTATTTCCTATCCTAATGCATGTGCCATTTAGGACCTCGGGACTAGGTCCATTGTAGGGGTAGCTACTGAAACAATAGACTATACTTCCTGAATCAAAAATCGTTTCTTCCATCAGTAATAAAGAGCTTCATCATCAGTCAAGAGTCAAGTCAAGTAACAAAACATAAGGCCTTGTATTCTGCTAGAAAATTTTCAGATGCAGAGATTCTAAATCTACATTGCAGATTTGGTCATCGATTAAGTGTTGTAATGCATCCTTTGAATCTGCCTACTTTGAATAAAATTTGTACAGTTTGTCCTTCAGCAAAGAAAACCAAAAATTCTTTTCCTAATTCAATGTCTCAAAGTTGTGCTATTTTTTATTTGATTCATATAGATGTATGGGGGGGGCATTTAGGGTCAAAACCACCAATGGAGCACAATACTTCCTGACCATAGTTGAAGATTACAGTGGAGCTACTTGGACTTTTATGTTAAAAACCAACGTCCTGGTTCATAGTTTACTGAAATCCTTGATAATTATGATACAAACTCAGTTTAACAATGTCATTAAAGTTATCATAAGTGATAATGGTACAGAATTTACAAATAAAGAATGTCAATCCTTGTTTGCTTCTCTAGACATTATTCATCATAAATCTTGTTCTTACACTTCTCAATAGAATGGTGTTGTAGAGAGAAAACATAGACATCTGATTGAAGTGGCTAGATCTTTCATGTTTTAGTCAAATTTATCACTTCATTTTTGGGGGAGATCAGTTTTAGTAGCTACATATACCATTAATAGAAAGCCTTCTTCCATTCTAGGCTGGAAATCACCATATGAAATTCTATATGGAAAACCACCTGATCTGTCTTCTCTTAGAACATTTGGATCCTTGTGCTATACCTCTAATCTCAGTCCACACAAGCATAAATTCAGTCCTAGATCACAACCATGCATTTTCATAGGTTATCCTTGTAATCAGAAAGGTTATAAAGTATGTGATTTAGTGAACAAAAATATTTTTATTACCAGAGATGTGCTTTTCCATGAACATATATATCCCTTTCAGTCCAAAGATCAGTATAACAAGCTTGTTATACCTGATCCCACTAATCAAGTTTCACAACCACAATCCATGATCTATGTTGAACATGGTGCTCCTTATCATCCTTATCTATCTCAATCACTTAGTTATGATTCTGATCAGTCATACCATGAATCTAATCAAGATGGACATATCTCTTCATCTCACACACAAACATCTCATATAGATGTTTTCTTTAAACATCATAATGAACCTATTTCTCACTTAGAAAATCATAATTATGTTGTTTCACCAGTGCTAAGACACAACACTTGGACCAGAAATAAACCTTATTAGATACAAGACTTTGTAGTCAATCATATATACTCTTCTTATGTCTTCGTGCCAGTCTTTTATGCTACTCATAGTGGTTTTGTTGCTAAAATGTCAAAAATCCATGACCCTCACACTTATAAACATGTATGTAGTGGTACACATTGGGTACGGGCCATGGAAGCAGAACTTGATGCACTAAAGAGTAATCAAATTTGGGATTTAATCTCTCTACCTGCAGGCAAGATGCCAATTGGGTGCAAATGGATATTCAAAGTTAAATACAAGGCCGATGGATCAGTGGAGAGATATAAAGATAGGTGGGTAGCTAAAGTTTACTCTCAGATTAAACGGGTGGACTACTTTGATTCTTTTTCACCTGTGGCCAAACAGTTACAATCAGGTTACTCATAGCCATCATAGCATCTCAGAATTGGCAGTTACATCAAATAGATGTGAATAATGCATTTATACATGGCTATATATATGAGGAACTGTATATGGTACCTCCACAGGGTTACAAGAAAGCTCTTCCCCATTAGATATGCAAGCTCAGAAAGTCCTCTATGGCCTAAAACAAGTATTCAGAGAATGGAATGCTGAATTATCCAAGCAACTAATCAAATTTGGATTGCATAAGGCCATACATGATCATTGTTTATTCATCAGGAACAGTGGTCAAACGTCTCTCATTCTTCTTATTTATGTAGATGATGTCTTGATCATAGGATCCTCTGAATCTGAGATAGCTAAGCTCAAATCTTATCTTCACAAGTTGTTTTCCATCAAAGACTTAGAACCTGCAAAAAACAATTGGGAATGGAAATTGCTAGGTCTGATGCTGGTATCTTTCTGAATCAGAACAAGTACATTATTGATATCATCAATGACCTGCATTTAACTGAGTGCATAGCTCTATCTGTTCCTCTTTCTGCTTCGTGGAAAGTTGAAGATAAAATAGCTCAATTACTTACTGATCCAGGGCCATATAGGAGATTAATTGGGAGGCTATTGTACTTATCTTTTACCGGACCTGACATCACATTTTTTGTGCATCAACTTAGCCAGTTTGTTCAAACACCATCAGAACATCAATGGAAAGTTGTAGTCCATATTGTCAGATATTTGAAAGGTTGTCCATCTCATGGCCTATTCTTCCTAACTGAATATTCTCCCATTTTATCAGCCTATTGTGATGCTGACTAGAATACTTGTAAGATCACATGAAGGTCTGTTACTGGATACTATTTTTTTCCTTGGAAAATCCCCGATTTCATGGAAATCAAAGAAGCAACACACAATGAGCAAATCATCAGCTGAGTCTGAATATATAGCCATTCCCATAACTATTTTTTAGCTAAAATGGATTACTTATCTTCTCTGTGACTTGCACTTTTCAATCCCTCCTCTTATACCTTTAAAATGTGATGATATCGTTGCTCTCCATGTTACTCAAAATCCAGTTTTTCATGACAGTACTAAACATATAGAAATAAATTGTCATTATGTCAGTAATGCCTATAATGATGGTTTCATTAATCCTCTTCATGTGTACTCTCAAGATCAGCTTGCTGATGGTTTTATCAAATTACTCTCTCCAGTTTTAGCAGTTCATCTTTTGTCCAAGATGGGATTTTGTGCTTCACAAAATGTCTCATCTTGAAGGGGGGGGGGGGGTAGGAAGGAATGTAAACTGTTGTACTAATCTAAACAGATCTGCTATCTGTATTGAGCTGCTATGCTTGCTACTAGTGTTCTACTAATGGATCAGCAGAAGAGCAAGAGCGGGACTCCATCTAGAAGCCTCCAACATCTTCTGGATTCATCTAGAAGCTCTTGGATCATAGGAATGGTTGAAGAAGAAGAAGTGGGAGCTGAGCCTTTGTCATTCAGTTTTGTAGAGTTAGTTAGTTTTGTAACTGATTTTGTTAATTCGTTTTTGCAAGTTACACAGCTAGTTAGCTCGGTTAATGATTGTATAAACAGGAGGCTTTGTAAAGTGATGCTAAGTTAGTCAATACACATAATGTTTTTCCCCAAAACTGAGTTCAGTAATTTTCTCCTTCCTCTTTGAATTTCTGTTCAAGTTCTGAGCAGCTTCAGGAAATCCTTGTGGATTTCTTCTTCACTTCTCTCTCTAAGCAATTTTCTCTGGCTAAAATACAGGAAAACCCTTCTTCTCTGACCAACATCTCTACCGCACACCACCGACATTCTCTTGGTTGCGACCTTATGTTATTTCACCAAAGTTCTCCAATTAAAGAACCGCTCGATATCGAATTCACTTCACATAATTCAGAAGTTAGCACCCCACTCCCAATTTAACCCAACCACTTAATTCAGATGCGAGACATCCATCCTATACTCAGTGAAACATATTTATCAGTTGGAATTCCACTATGCAACGCACTAATTGGAAATTATCCAAAAGGCAGGCCTGGAAATGGAAAACATTGAGGCAGATTTCAAGACAAATGGCTTTGCTTGAAAATATAAACTAAGGAGCATCAATCATAGAAACATCTTCACAAGATTTGAGAATAAAGGATATTTCAAGCAATGTTAGTTCAACCCCATATGATCATTCAATATAATACACATTAGGATCTTGAAGTGGATGTCGCAGCTTAAACCTTGCACAAAGTTATCAATCATACCGGTATGAATCACAATTCGGAATGTATCGCTTTCTTACAAAAACACCTCAACTGAAGCAATTGGAAATAAAATTGGGGTTTTAATTAAGATGGATTTGGCTACAGAGAGGCTCACCAGACCGCCTGCACTGAAAAATATGCATAGAAGTGAGCCTCCAAAAGCAGTTGTCCAGTTCTATCAGTTTAGGCTCGATGACTGAGCATATAAAAATAATTTCCAATGTATATTAATAGTCTGCTTGTGTAGTGTAATCAATTCAAGAAAATAGGGCATGAACTCACAAAATGTAGAATCCTCCACCCTGAACCTGCACTTGAACAACACCCAAAACTAAAAGACCAACTGAAAGAGAATATGAACCTGGGCATTTGGAAGAAAATCCCCCAAAAAACTCCACAAAGTTACAAGAAAGCTCTTCCCCATCAGGTCTGCAAGCTCAGAAAGTCCCTCTATGGCCTAAAACAAGCATCCACAGAATGGAATGCTGAATTATCCAAGCAACTAATCAAATTTGTACTGCAGCAATCCATACATGTTCATTGCTTATTCATTAGGCACAGTGGTCAAACATCTCTCATTCTTCTGATTTATGTAGATGATGTCTTGATCACAGGATTCTCTAAATTTGAGATAGTTGAGCACAAATCCTATCTTCACAAGTTGTTTTCCAACAAAGGCTTAGGACCTGCAAAGAAAATTTTGGGAATAGAAATTGCTATGTCTGATGTTGGTATCTTCTTGAATCAGAACAAGTACGTTACTGATATCATCACTGGCCTGCATTTGACTGAATGCATATCTATATCTGCTCCTCTTCCTACTTCTTGGAAAGTTGAAGATAAAATAGCTCCATTACTTACTGATCCAGGGCCATATCGGAGATTAATTGGGAGGCTATTGTACTTGTTTTTTACCGGACCTGACATCACATTTTATGTGCATCAACTTAGCCAGTTTGTTCAAACACCATCAGAACATCACTGGAAAGCTGCAGTCCATATTGTCAGATATTTGAAAGGCTGTCCATCTCATGGCCTATTCTTCCTAACTCAAGATTCTCCTATTTTATCAGCCTATTATGATGCAGACTGGAATACTTGTAAGATCAAATGAAGGTTTGTTACTAGATACTGTATTTTCCTTGGCCAATCCCTTATTTCATGGAAATCAAAGAAGCAACACATTGTGAGAAAATCATCAGCTGAGTATGAATATATGCCATGTCCACGACTGGTTCTGAGCTGAGAGGGATTACTTATCTTATCTTAGACTTGCACTTTCCTATCCCTCTTCCTATACCTTTGAAATGTGATGATATAGTTTCTCTCCATGTTACTCAAAATCCAGTTTTTCATGGGCATACTAAACATATAGAAATAGATTGCTATTATGTCTGTGATGGCTATAATGATGGTTTTATTAACCCTCTTCATGTGTACTCTCATGATAAGCTTGCTGAAGGTTTTAACAAATTAAACTCTCCAGTTTCAGCAGTTCATCTTTTGTCCAAGCTGGGATTTTTTGCTTCACAAAATGCTTCATCTTGAAGGGGGGGGGGAGGGTGGAAGGAAAGTAAACTATTGTACTAATCTAACTAGATCTGCTATGCTTCCTACTGGTGTTCTACTAATGGATCAGCAGAGAGCAAAAGTGGGACTCCATCTAGAAGCCTCCAGCATCTTCTAGATTCATCAAGAAGATCTTGGATCACAGGAACGGTAGAAGAAGAAGCAGTGGGAGCTGAGCCTTTGTCATTCAGTTTTGTATAGTTGGTTAGTTTTGTAACTAATTTTGTTAGCTGGTTTTTGCAAGTTGTAAAGTTAGATAGCTCGCCTAGTGATTGTATAAATACGAGGCTTTGTACAGTGAATGCTAAGTTAATCAATACACAGAATTTTTTCCCCAAAGCTGAGTTCAGTAATTTTCTCCTTCCTCCTTTAGTTTCGGTTTAAGTTCAGAGAAGCTTCCGAAAATCCTTTTGGATTTTTTCACCACATCTCTCTCTAAGAAATTTTCCCCGGCTAAAATACACTAAAACTCTTCTCCTCTAAGCAACTTCTCTACCGCACACCACCAGCCTTCTCTTGGTTGCGACCTTAAGTCATTTGCCAAAGTTCTCCAATTAAAGAACCCCTCGATATCGAATTCACTACACATAATTCAACAGTTAGCATCCCAACCCCAATTTAACCCCAATTTAACCCCAACCACCCAATTCAAATATGAGACATTCATCCTATACTCGCCGAAACATATTTATCAGTTGGCACCCCACTATGCAAAGCACTAATTGGAAATTACCCAAAAGGAAAGCCCGACCATGGAAAAAATTGAGGCAGATTTCAAGACAATTGGCTTTGCTTGAAAATATCAAATAAGGGTCATCGACTATAGAAACATCTTCATAAGGTTTGACAATCGAAGAGATTTCCATCAATGTTGGATCAAAACCATATGATCATTCAACATAATACACATGAGGATCTTGAAGTGGAGGTCGTAGTTTAAACCTAGCACAAAGTCATCAATTGTACCGATATGAATCACAATTCAGAAAGTCCCGCTCTTTTACAAAAACATCCCCTCAATTAAAGCAATTGAAAATCAAATTGGGGTTTTCACCAAGATAGATTTGGCTACAGAGAGGCTTACAAGACCGCCTGCACTGAAAATATGTGTAGAAGTGGACCTCAAAAACCAGTTGTCCAGTTCTATCTGGTTAGGCTCGACGACTGATCATATAAAAATAATTTCTATTGTATATTGATAGTCTGCCTTTGTAGTGTAATCATTTCAAGGGCATGAACTCACAAAATGTAGAATCCTCCACCCTGATCTTGCCCCTGAACAACACCCAAAACTAAGAGACAAACTGAAAGAGAATTTGAACCTGGGCATTTGAAAAACATCCCCCAAAAAACTCCACAGGGTTACAAGAAAGCTCTTCCCCATCAGCTATGCAAGCTCAGAAAGCCCCTCTATGGCCTAAAATAAGCATCCACATAATGGAATGCTGAATTATCCAAGAAACTAATTAAATATGGATTGCAGCAGTCCATACATGATCATTGCTTATTCATCCGGCACAGTGGTCAAACATCTCTCATTCTTCTAATTTATGTAGATGATTTCTTGATCACATGATCCTCTAAATCTGAGATAGCTGAGCTCAAATCCTATCTTCAAAAGTTTTTTTCCATCAAAGACTTAGGACCTGCAAAAAAAAGTTGGGAATAGAAATTGCTAGGCCTGATGTTGGTATCTTTCTAAATCAGAAAAAGTACACTACCGATATCATCACTGACCTGCATTTTACTGAGTGCACAACTATATCTTCTTCTCTTCCTGCTTCTTGGCAAGTTGAAGATAAAACAACTCCATTACTTACTGATCCGGGGCCATATAAGAGATTAATTGGGAGGCTATTGTACTTGTTTTTTACCGGATCTGACATCACATTTTCTGTGCATCAACTTAGCCAGTTTGTTCAAACACCATCAGAACATCACTGGAAAGCTGCAGTCCATATTGTCAGATATTTGAAAGGTTGTCCATCTCATGGACTATTTTTCCTAACTCAAGATTCTCCTATTGTATCAGCCTATTGTGATGCAGACTGGAATACTTGTAAGATCACACGAAGGTCTGTTACTGGATACTGTGTTTTCCTTGGCCAATCCCTTATTTCATGGAAATCAAAGAAGCAACACACTGTGAGCAAATCATTAGCTCAGTATGAATATATAGCCATGTCCACGAATGGTTCTGAGCTGAAATGGATTACTTATCATGTCTCAGACTTGCACTTTTCTGTCCCTCTTCCTATACCTTTGAAATGTGATGATATAGTTTCTCTCAATGTTACTCAAAATCCAGTTTTTCATGGGTGTACTAAACATATAGAAATAGATTGCCATTATGTCAGGGATGGCTATAATGATGGTTTTATTAATCCTCTTCATGTGTACTCTCATGATCAGCTTGCAGATGGTTTTACCAAATCACTCTCTCCGGTTTCAGAAGTTCATCTTTTGTCCAAGATGGAAAAATGCCTCATCTTGAAGGGTGGGGGAGGAGGAAAGTAAACTCTTGTACTAATCTAAACTGATATAATATGCTTGCTACTGGTGTTCTACTAACGGATCAACAGAAGAGCAAGAGCGGGACTCCATCTAGAAGCCTCCATCATTTTTTTATTCATCTAGAAGCTCTTGGATCACTAGAGCAGTTGAATAAGATGCAGTGAAAGCTGAGCCTTTGTCATTCAGTTTTGTACAGTTAGTTAGTTTCGTAACTGATTTTGTTAGCTGGTTTTTGCAAGTTGCACAGTTAGTTAGCTCAGCTAATAATTGATTAAATACGAGGCTTTGTACAGTGAATGCTAAGTTAATCAATACACACAAATTGTTTTCCCAAAACCGAGTTCAGTAATTTTCTCCTTCCTCTTAAATCCTTGTGGATTTCTTCATCACTTCTCTCTCTAAGCAATTTTCTTCGGCTAAAATACAGTAAAACCCTTCTTCTCCAACCAACATCTCTACCGCACAACAACAACATTCTCTTGGTTACGACCTTAAGTCATTCGCCAAAGTTCTCCAATTAAAGAACCCCTCGATATCGAATTCACTTCACATAATTCAGCAGTTAGCATCCCACCCCCAATTGAACCCCAACCATCCAATTCAAATATGAGACATCCGCCCTATACTTGCCGAAACATATTTATTAGTTGGCACCTTACTATGAAATGTACTAATTGGAAATTACCCAAAAGTCGAGCCCAGCAATTGAAAAAATTGAGGCAGATTTCAAGAAAATTGGATTTGCTTGAAAATATCAAATAAGGGTCATCGACTATAGAAACATCTTCATAAGGTTTGACAATAGAGGATATTTCCAGCAATGTTGGATCAAAACCATATGGTCATTCAATGGAATACACATGAGGATCTTGAAGTGGATGTCGCAGTTTAAACCTAGCACAAAGTCATCAATCGTACCGGTATGAATCACAATTCTGAATGTCCAGCTCTGCTCTCTTACAACAACATCCTCTCAATTGAAGCAATTGGAAATCAAATTGGGGTTTTCATCAAGTCGGATTTGGATATAGAGAGGCTCACCAGACCACCTACACTGAAAATATGCGTAGGAGTGGACCCACAAAACCAGTTGTCTAGTTCTATCAGGTTAGGCTCGACGACTGATCATATAAAAAAATTTTCATTGTATATTGATAGTCTCCATGTGTAGTGTAATCACTTCAAGAAAATAGGGCATAAACTCACAAAATTGAGAATCCTCCACCCTGAACTTGCACCTGAAAAACACCTAAAACTAAAAGACCAACTGAAAGAGAATCTAAACCTAGGCATTTGGAAACAAATCCCCCAAAAAACTCCATAGGGATACAAGAAAGCTCTTCCCCATTAGGTCTTGAAGTTCAGAAAGTCCCTCTATGGCCTAAAACAAGCAACCACATAATTGAATGCTGAATTATCCAATCAACTAATCGAATTTGGATTACAGCAGTCCATACATGATCATTGCTTATTCATCTGGCATAGTGGTAAATCATTTCTCATTCTTCTAATTTATGTAGATTATGTCTTGATTACAGGATCCTCTGAATCTGAGATAGCTGAGCTCAAATCCTATCTTCACAAGTTGTTTTCCATCAAAGACTTAGGACCTGCAAAAAAATTGGGAGTAGAAATTGCTTGGCCTGATGTTGGTATCTTTCTAAATAAGAACAAGTATGTTACTGATATCATCATTGACATGCATTTGACTGAGTGCACATCTCTATTTGCACCTCTTCCTGCTTCTTGGAAAGTTAAGGATAAAACATCTCCATTACTTACTGATCCAGGTCCATAAAGGAGATTAATTGGGAGGCTATTGTAACTATTTTTTACCGGACCTGACGTCACATTTTTTGTGCATCAACTTAGCCAGCTTGTTCAAATACCATCAGAAAATTGCTGGAAAGCTGCAGTCCATATTGTCAAATATTTGAAAGGTTGTCCATCTCATGGCCTATTCTTCCCATCTCAAGATTCTCCTATTCTATCAACCTATTGTGATACGGACTGGAATACTTGTAAGATCACATGAAGGTCTATTACAGGATACTGTGTTTTCCTTAGAAAGTACCTTTTTCATGGAAATGAAATAAGCAACATACAATGAGCAAATCATCAGCTGAGTATGAAGATATTTTCATATCCATGACTATTTCTGAGCTAAAATGGATTACTTATATTCTCTCAGACTTGCACTTTTTATTCCCTCTTCCTATACCTTTGAAATGTGACTATATAGTTTCTCTCCACGTTACTCAAAATCCAGTTTTTCATGAGCGTACTAACCATATAGAAATAGATTGTCGTTATGTCAGGGATGACTATAATGATGGTTTTATTAATCCTCTTCATGTGTACTCTCATGATCATTTTGCCGATGGTTTTACCAAATTACTCTCTCTGGTTTCAGTAGTTCATCTTTTGATGTGATTTTGTGCTTCACCAAATGCCTCATCTTGAGGGGGGGTGGAAGGAAAGTAAATAGGTTTACTAATCTAACTAGATCTGCTATGCTTGCTACTGGTGTTCTACAAATGGATCAGCAGAAAAGCAAGAGCGAGACTCTATTACAAGCCTCCAATATCTTCTGGAATCATTTAGAAGCTCTTGGATGCAGTGGGAACTGAGCCTTTGTCATTCAGTTTTGTACAATTAGTTTTGTAACTGATTTTGTTAGCTGGTTTTTGCAAGTTGCACAGTTTGTAAGCTCGGCTAATGATTGTATAAATAGGAGGCTTTGTACAACGAATGCTAAGTTAATCAATACACCGAAATTTTTTCCCCAAAACTGAGTTCAGTTATTTTCTCCTTTCTCCTTGAATTTCTGTTCAAGTTCTGAGCAGCTTCTGGAAATCCTTGTGGAATTCTTCGCCACTTCTTTCTCTAAACAATTTTCTCCGGCTAAAATATAGTAAAACCTTTTCTTCTCTGACCAACATCTCTACCTCACACCACCGACCTTCTCTTGGTTCCGACCTTAAGTCATTTGCCAAATTTCTCCAATTAAAGAACCCCTTGATATAGAATTCACTTCATATAATTCAGCAGTTAGCATCCCACCCCCAATTTAACCCTAACCAGCCAATTCAAATATGAGACATTCGTCCTATACTCACCGAAACATATATATCAGTTGGCACCCCACTATGCAGCACACTAATTGGAAATTACCCAAAAGGCAAGCCCGACAATGGAAAAAATTGAGGCAGATTTCAAAACAATTGGCTTTGCTTGAAAATATCAAATAAGGGTCATCGACTATACAAAGGTTTGACAATAGAGGGGATTTCCAGAAATTTTGGATAAAAAATGACCATTCAACGGAATACACATGAGGATCTTGAAGTGGATGTCAGAGTTAAACGTAGCACAAAGTTATCAATCGTAGCGATATGAATCACAATTCGGAATGTCCCGCTCTCTTACAAAAATATCCCCTCAATTGAGGCAATTGGAAATCAAATCGGGGTTTTCATCAAGATGGATTTGGCTACAAAGAGGCTCACCAAACCGCTTTCACTTAAAATATGCGTAGAAGTGGACCTCTAAAATGAGTTGTCCAGTTCTATCAGGTTAGGCTCGACGAATGATCATATAAAAAAATTCAATTGTATATTGATAGTCTGCATATGTAGTTTAATCACTTCAAGAAAACAGGGCATTAACTGACAAAATGTAGAATCCTCCACCCTAAACTTGCACTTGAACAACACCCAAAACTATGAGCCGAACTAAAAGAGAAACTGAACCTGGGCATTTGGGAAAAAATCCCCCAAAAAACTCCCCAGAACTCATCTGGAATTTTTGTTTTAAAAAGAAAACAGAGCCTGAAAACCAAAGTAAGACCATAGCAGGAAACACAATAGCTAACACCCCTCAGGATAAACAAACCGAGTTCAATAAGATACCACTAGAGCACACTGATCACAACATACCTAGCTATCTTGTTGACCCTACCAAGGGAATGGAATTGCTACCATCTACTGCTGAACACAACTTGTTTGAGAAGAAGCTACCCTCAATTCAAACTAAAATAGGAACAGAGATACCCTACTGAAGAATTCTTAACCAACACTGCCTTCAAGATCTCCAGGACAGGCCAATAATGACTTATAAGGCATCCTCTTAAACTCTCCAAACAAAGAAAATGATGCTAATAGTGTGGAGATTTCCTCTCATAAGTCTAGCCCACAAATATCAAATAGGTTCTCTAATCATTCGTGCCTCAACCAAATTAGTAGAAAGAATGACCCTATAGAATGATCTAAAACTTCTAACTGGCGCTAATAAAATCTAAGCTAGAGACTTCAATGCTATGATAGCAATTGAAGAATGTAGAGGTCCTAACAAATCTAATTCTAATAGTATCAGAAACTTTAATTAATGTATCTCTGATAATCAGCTCATACATCTAAATAAAGTTGGAAGTTTCTTTACTTGGACAAATGGTAGGAAACCCCCTACCCTAGAAAGATTGGATAGAACCCTCAATAATCAGGAATGGATTCAAATCTTTCCTAATAGTTTAGTACATACCTTAAAAAATTAACCTCTGATCAAAACCCTCCCCCACTAACCATGGGAAGCAATTTCCCAACATCACCAAATTAAACCCAATTAGGTTCTTAAGTGTCTGGCTTTCTAGGCCCGAACTTAAGGAACTAATCTACCAAAACTGGAACATGCCAACAAGAGAAACAAGGATGCTTAGGTTTTTTCTTAAACTCAAAAGACTTAAAATGGTTTTAAAATCCTAGAACCAAGAGCATTTTTGTGTTATCAACGATAACATGAAAAAAAGCTGAAGAAGCTCTCAGAATTCAAGAGATTTTCTATGATGAGTGGGTCTCCTGATAGGCGGTCTGTCCATAATCTTATGGACATACCACTTATTTCTTACCTTAGACTCACTCTGTCCCAGAATAATTGGAACACTTTCTATTTTTGTCCGTCCCACATAAAATGGCATACTTTAATTCTTTCCGAAAATGATAAAAATATGTTGTACAATATCCCCTTTAACTTCAACAACTTTATGATTTGGTCCACAATTTTTCCAAAATATCCTTACTTTTTCAAAATTAATCTTTGCCACCTTACCTTGTATAAAATACCAAGCCGAATTTCAATGTGCCATTTATTCCGGGACGAAAGGAATACACTGCATTTGTTAAATTACATACAAAATTTAGAATTTTTAAAAATATTTTTTCCCGAGACTTTCTCTTTTATGAAAATAGAAAATCCACTGAGGACTTCATTAGTGAAACATAAAATATCCCTTACTTTTGAAAGCCTAACTGGGGAAGACTATTTTGACAACAAAATAATAATTTAAATTGTTGAAAGAAGGGGATGAGAATACAAAATTATTTCATTCCTCATTCAAGGAAAGAAGACTAAAGTGAAACATTAAAAAGAATCAAATCCTCACAAGGCATATGGCTAGATAATCCCTCTGAAATTGAGAGAGAAACCATTTTTGTTCTATCAGAAACTTCTCTCAGAAGATTCTTAACCTAAATTTGATTGATGCCAATCCCACTTCATAAATCATATTCCCAGGGTAATAATTGACGAGGAAAATGAGGTGATACTTAGAAACCCAGACACAATGGAATTTGAATCCATTGTTTTCTCCTTGAACCAAAACAGCTCCCCAGGACCGGATGGTTTACGCCCCTAACTTTTTCAAATAAAATTGGGAAACCATTGCAAAGGATTTTCTCTCTGCCACCCAAGACTTTATGAATGGAAATATAATATCACCAGGAATTTCTAGCTCATAGATTTGAACAATTCCTTAAAAAAAGGTTCATGCAATCTTTGCTGATTATAGGCCAATCAACTTGTGTAGTTTTATCAATAAAATATTTTCCAAAATGCTAGTGAACATAATTAATAACCTCATGTCTAAATTAATCTTTGAAATCAATCAACATTTAAGCAAGGAAAAGTATTAAGGAATAGCAATAATATGTGAATACTACTTCTATATAGGTCTCTTGTGCCTTTATGTATTGTAACACAGATCATGAATACAAACAAAACATTATCTCCTTATTTTCTACATGGTATCAGAGCCTAAAATCCCAAAACCCAAACCCTAAAATTTCCTTCTCCCATCCATGACCTACCGTCGTCGCAACCATCCACACGTACACCACACGCACCGGTGTCGACCTTGCTGTAGATCACCACCCAATTTCTAGATCGCAGATTGCCACCACACCATGTGTACTGTGGAAATTGCCGATCCAGTTTACCTTTTTTTGACCCAATACACGCTTCATGTGTGCTCCACGGGCCGCTCTCATCTATCATGTGCAACCGCATCTTGCCTCAGATCTAGTCTGCTACTCTTGCTAGTGATCTGATTTACTGATCTTGCTACGATTTCTACCTCGAAATCTGAATATAAATCTGCCCGCGCTGCAAAATCTGCTTGCATCGCTGCCGAAGCTGAGGCCAATAAACTACAGAATCTCAATGCCAGCGATGTTATTGTAGCTTTACTCAAACAGTTGCAATTGTAATCTGACACCAGGAAATTCGTACCTATTGGCCGATCAAAAAACTCTCCTTACTACATCCATCCTTTCGACGATCCCAGTTTGGTCATCTGTCGTGTTTCTGAAAGGTGGAGAAAACTACATCGAACTACCACTACGATTTATAGTGCTTTTCTTACTAAGAAGAAACTTGGTTTCATTGATGGAACCACTACTAAACCCCCAACTGATGATCATCATTATAAAGATTGGCTCAGAGTGAATGCTTCCCTTGTTTGTTGGATCTTACAGACTGTTGATCCATCTCACGATCTACAACGACCTATTTTCCCACAGATAAGGATTTGTTGTATGATCTTGTTGGGCTTTTTCCCCTTGGTAATGGTCTAAAATTTTTGCAGATGTACAGTGATATCATCAATTTCTGCCAGAATGGTCAAGCTATTGCCATCTACTTTGGCAAACTCAAGAAGCTGTATGATGACTACAACTCTCTTCAGCCTCCTCGGGTTTGTTCCTACGAAGCTTTCAAACCATTGTGCATATGTAATGTCGTTGATGCTGCCTTCCATAGCTATGAAATAGAGATGATTTATTAATTTGTCCTTAGTTTGGATGATGGCTATCATACCTTGCAATCCAATGTTATGGCTCAAGAACCGCTGATATTCATCATGCGAGTTTATGCTCTTGCATCTCAGGAGGAGAATCACAAAACCATCTTGCGATCTCGTGAGCCTTGAATTTATTCAATGGCATATATCGCTTGTCGCCCACCATCTTCATAATCTTCACCTAGAGCTCTCACTACAGCTGAGCGTAAGAATCTTATTTGTACTCATTGTAATTGCAAGGGCATGACAAAGCTACCTGTTTCAAGCTCATAGGTTATCCAGAATGGTTCACATAGATGAGGGACAAAGCCAATGCCACAAAGAACACGGTGCCAGCTCCGCCAGCCGTCGTTTTCCAGTGCCATAACGTTGCAACCAGGATTTGCGGAGGCCGCGGCCTCCGAATCCTTTACCAAATCTAATTCTGGTCATACTTTGTCTAACGAACAATAGAGTAGGACCATTAATTTATTTAATCAGTTAAATTCTCCTTCTGACGATGGGTCGGGTAAGCCTACTTTACCTTGGATTCTTAATTTGGGAGCCCATATCACATGATTGGTGACAAAATTTCTCTTATTCACATTACTACTGTTACCGATTCTATTAATGTTCAACTGCCTACTGGATTTGTGTCGTCTGCTACACAATATGGTTCTTTACATTTTGGTGATACGTCTCTTACTCATGTGCTTTATATACCTACATTGCGATGAAATTTATTATCATGCTCTAGATTGTTTTTTGCCTTAAAATTTCTAGCTTTGCTTACTAAAAATTCTTGCATATTACAGAAACTTAGTACGAGGACTGCGATTGGTGATTTTCACCTAAAAGCATGTGTTAACTAATGCATTTGACACAAAGGGTTCGGATTATCTTTGTTGGTTTTCTTATCTAAATCCCTAGTTTTGTACACTTAATTGGATCTAATGGACACTATGTCCTCACGAGCGCGTAGATCTTCTTTTGTGAGCTTATTAGTAGGTTGCTCGTGAGCACTTAGGCGTAGTTTTGTAAATGGCCATCTGCATGGGTGGTAGTAGATAGTAGAAGGTCATTCGCAAGGATGGTAGTAGACATGATGCCACGATTCAAAACGTGGTAGTAGATGTAATTAAGTCAAGAAAAAGAAGAGAGTCAAATCCAACACTTGAAGAATTGGCACGGCCTTGTGAATCTACATGGGTTGGGCCAGCCAACACGATGTTGCCAGAAGTCCTTAGCACAGGCCACCTTGTTCTACACAGCCCGTGCCATTGAAAATGCCTCGTGTGGCTAAGTATGGTCACTCCCGTTGTTCATGAAGACTCTTTTCACCAGGGGGTCTCCGATGTCGACAACTACAACCATAGGGCCATAGGGTTGAAGTGAGGGGGGGGGGGCTAGGTACTGCATTGGTCTTTGAGAAGATAATGGTTTAATCTATCTTGTGACGCTTATGCTTGGGTTGAAGTGGGTCGTTTGCCCAGAGTGAGCCTTTATTTGCAACATCATGGATCCCGACTGCTCTATTGATTATATTTATGGTTGGGTGGCCTTTTGGTGCCTTTTTTGGCCTATGATTTCACTTTTGTCTTCTATTGGGATTTTGATCTTGAGACCAGCACTCATGCCAGCCCTTCAGAGCTTGTAGGGAAAGAACATAACCCGTGAGCGGTTCAAGGCTAATGCATATCTCAGTCTCTCCCTTGAGCTGAAAGTAATCGTTTGTGCCATGACCTTGTCTCTGTGGAAGTTGCAATAGGTATTCGAGACCCTTATTTTTGGGTCTCCAGGCATCAGTGTTGGAGACTGAAAAAGGTATCATTTGACAATATATATGAAAACTAATAAAAAGAGTTTTGACATCAATTAATTGATGGCCAACCATTGCTTAACATTCTAAATATATATGGACACTAATAAACAAAGTTTGACTTATAGTAATAGACGGTTAACCTATAATTTTCCTTTTATATTATAAAACTAATAACAAGGATTTGACTTCAACTTATTGATGGTTAACTGTTAGTTTTCGCAGTATAACCTAAAACTAATAAATAAGGTTTATCAATGATCAACCATTACTTAGCGCTCTAAATATATATGAACAATAACAAAGAAGGTTTGACTTCAAACGATCAAAAATTACCCATCGCTCTAAATATAAAATGAACACTAATAAACAAGGTTTGACTTCAATTTATCGATTGTCAATAATAATTTAATGCTCTAAATATATATATATATATATAAACACTAGTAAACAAGGTTTAACTTCAAATAATCGACGGTTAGCCATCACTTAACACTAAAAATATATGTGAACACTAATAAATAATGTTTGACTTCTAGTAATTGGCAGTTAACTCGTAATTATCATTTTATATTAGACAACTAATAACTTGGGTTTGACTTTAACTTATCGAGGGTCAACTGTTAGTTGATTTGCACCAGTTAATACTAATAAACAAGGTTTGACTTAAATTATCTATGGTCAACCATTACTTAATGCACTAAATATACATGAACATGCATAAACATGGGTTGACTTCAATTAATCAACAGCCAACCCTTCATTTTTGTTTTATATTAAAAATAGATTTATCATTTTTTGATAAATATAAACTGTCATTAAATTTTCATGCATTTAATCTCAGCTATTGAAATCTCCTACTATATAAGGGATATAACCCTAATATTTTCTAACTCAATATTACCCTCTCACCCAAACACTACTCTCTCATAACTCTACACTTCTCTCCAACCCAAACCTTATTTTCTCCCTCCCACTATTGACTTATGCCACCATATCTCCCTCACACCGCCAGCACTTCGACGCTTCCCCGACATCTGCCCCGAGCGTTGCACGAGGATACCCAATTTGCCACTTCCTCCCTTCGCCACTCTTACCATCGGATGCTCTCCAATATCAGATCTAGGACCACCACTACTGAAGGAGGAAGAATCCGCTCCAACATCATCGCCACCTAGTTAGCGAGATGCACGTCAAAGTTGCCTTCATCTAAGCAATTATGCTTCTGACGTTGGTTACCTCTCGGTACTGCGTTACCAAAAATATTGAAGATCTCATTGTCGACGTCGATACGTTTTCAAAGGTGTCTAGCATCTCCTTGGTTTTTTGGTACTTTTGGGATACATCTCACTGATTTTTAGCTAATTTGTTGTGTTAAATTAGGATTTTGTTTAAATTAAATGAATGCGCTATTCTTTTGATTTCAGATCTGCTTTTGTAATATTTTTGTCATTTCATCTTTGATAACATTCCTGTGTTTGTAGTTTTATATATCAGAATCCGGATTTACTTTTATCGCGAATCTGGGTTTACAAACAACCGAAAGCAAAGCCATTATCGGCTCCATTTTTTGGTTATTTAATATCAATCTGGTTTCTTATCATCTGCCAATCTCCGTCATCATGTGCCTAGCGTCGGCTAAGCACTCTGTACATTTTTTTAGTCATAATATTTAAGGATCCAATCACTACTTGGAGGAACCCCCATAGCCACCGGTAAAAATCCACTTATGGCACCGAAATTTTCCTAGCTGGGATACCGGTGCCTAAGTAACTGGTGCTAGTTTTTAATAGAATTTTCATGGTTAATTTTTAAATTTTGGTGCCATCTCGGATCAACCACGGGGAAAAAAAGATTATAATAAATCCTATAGAACTACCAGATAAATTTTAACAATGTTATTGATGTAAACATGAATGAACACATTGTAAATAAAAGGAAATCATGAAATGTCAATCTAAAACCCATGTCATATCTATCAATAACCCACAAATTCCCATCACCCATCCACACATATCAATCAATAAATTGGTTGGGATCATTTTTGGCCTCTTTTGCATACTTATTAACCCATGTCTTGCACCATTTGTCTGCCACATCCTGAAGTTTGTAGACATTGTATTGGACTCAACTCTTTGGAAAAAGCTGCAATTCGATTCGATGAAATGTCAGTTAGTATAATGAGGTTACTGCAACAGAAGGCAAGCACACACTATGTAATTTGTTTTGGAGTTTCGATACTTACGTCAAGTGGATTCTTGGAAGTTGTCTTTAGGGCGAGCTCCTCCAGGAATAGCATGACATAGTAGCTGCATTCCCAGCTACCTCCTTGTGTCGGTGCTAAGATAGAATACAAGAATCGATAAGTTATAATCAGCGTACGGGGAGAAGAAAAAGTATAAAGTACATGTAACTATTTATGTTGAATACTTATGTTGATGTTTGTTATCTCTCAGCTGAAATTGAGTGAGGGTTCATTCTTCCTCTTCAAGCTCTCATATTTCCATGCAAGCCTGTGATATATTTATTTGAAATATTAAGTTTGATACTATCATGGCAAGAAAGTAGGCTGATTGAATGGAAAGTAATACCTGGAAAGAACTTGTGTTTTGATGTGATCTTCAGGCTTAATACCACCGGTGAGTCTGTCCAATGTAAATTTATGGTTAGTACCGGGACAAATGAGGATGTGGAACCAATATAACCTGCATAATAATTAACAATTTAATCTATAAGTTGAATTTTAATAAACTGATATTAATTTAAATGCTATTGTATTTTTATGACCTCCAGAGATAGGGCACCAAAAACCTTTTTGTGTCTGCTGCTTTCATCGTGTCCTAGATGAGGCCAAGCCGGTTATTTAGGTCACTCTCCTAAAACAAGTTGTCATTTCTTCCCATGTTTGCGACACAAAAATGGATTCTCACATTGTTTGTGGCCTCTATTTTACTCCACATGTGCCTATTACCTCACAAGTCAATTTATGACATGAATATGTTAATGAACGAGAAACATGAATTGAATTGTTTGGAACTTACCCCATCCAAAAATCCAGTTGTGCATTTGAGATCCATGTTATGCCATGACAATTCCCGAGCTTGCCTCCAAACTCTAATAGTTCCTGGATGTAAATGACAGTTTTGAATGGTTTGGCAAATGTGGATACAGAAAACTGGTTGTAATATACGACTTTCCCCTTAGCGTTCATTTCCTTTTCCTTCTTATTGCATTGGTCGATAACTCCTTCATCATTGGATAGTCCTTTAAGTAGCGTTGGTTTTTAATCTGCATGTAGTCAGTAAAAAAATATGTGTTCAGTAATATGAAAATTTTCCAAATAGTATATTGAATATATTGACGAGCTATGATAGCATTACCAATTTGAGTGGCTTGATAGGTGTTGTGTCCTTTTTCCTCCCAGTCCTGTAACTTGTGGTCGAATCAGAAGGCTGCGTGGACAAAGTAGTGAGAATGTAATTTGAAAAAACTTACATTCAAACACTTAGAATATGTAAATAATAAAACATATATTAGGAATAGTTTATTTGAGATACCTCATCATCAAGGACCTCAAGGAATTCCGATTCTTTGTTCACCCAGTCATTGACAGCCACGTCCTTCTCTTGTTCGATAGGGCTATCCAAAACGACATGTCATTGGTCAGTTAACGACATGTCCAAGAGCCTCTTCGACATCAACGAATGTGTGGTTGGTGGATGGCAAGCCCGCTTTGGCATGGAACTTTGGCTAATATACTCGGACACGAGCAATTCCACTTGCTGAAGTATGTTTGTGGTGCTTTCTTTGGAGAAATCCTTTTGCTACCATGGCCCTCCACCCATCTAATTGCTTCACGAACAATGTCACTCTCTCCCCATCCTGTAAGTGATCCTAGAAAGACCTCATTTGTTAGAAAATATCTAAACTATATTTCGTAATAGACCAACTATTGATAAATTAATATTTTAGAATTATAATCCATTTTTACCTCCTCCTTATCCTCTTTATCGCTTGGAGCACCATCATATTTTTTCTGTGCTGTACTTACTTGGTCCAATGCCTTTTTCAATGAAGGACTTAGGATTATCCAGGCCCGCTGGTATTTGCACTCCTCCCGCTGATGCAATCCCTATGACTAGCTGGTCAAGGTATGGCACCATTGCCTTCACCACTGGTTGGTTTGCCGTTTGCTTCTTTCGTATTGCCGGAGTAGAAGACGAGCTGCTACCACATTTGCTTCGGCTGCGGGACAGATGGGGTATGACAATATCTTTTGACAGGTTGGTTTGAGTACCCCTATATCTCCCTGGGTGATCCTACTTTCCAGTTACCTTTTATCAGTATGCCCTTCTTGGGTTGAAGGACCAATGTGCCCCTAGAAGTGTCCACATTCATTCGTATCTGCGATGGGGCATAAATTATAAACATTAAAAAATTGATGTATGAATATGTACACTGAAATTAGAATACAAACATTTAAAGGTCCAATTTATACGATTATACTCACGATATTTTCTACAATGGCTCTGTCGACTGGATTAGTGTATGTGGTTTTGTCGGCTAGCTTTATAGACTCAAGGTACACCAAGGATCTGTCTACATTGAACTCCATGTTGTCAAGCTCATTCTCGATCTCCTCTGTTAATGCCACCGCAGCTAGTTTCACTCTCTCCTCTTCTTTCTTTTTCTCTATGATCTTAGCCCTAGTGACTCGGTGATCCTTCGTCCAATCCGATGTGTATAAACTTTTTCCTTTGAGTGCTCGCCATTTGTGGCACTTATTTTCTATCCAGAAAAAAATAAATTTAAGTTAGTATAATGTAATCGATATAAGTAGCTCAAAAAGAAACTGTGTTGTGAAGACATGAATGTTGACATACAGTTATCCTAAATTCTAGTGTTGTCCTCATCTTGTAGAACCTGTTCAACTCCTCTTCGTCAATCCATTTGTACTTGTACCATGGTTGGTACTTTAGCTTAAAGTCATATATATTATGAAATTTTCTCACCAAGATGTCTTTCTAAGCCTCCTCCTTGGTGTAATTGGGGACATTATTCCATTCCTTGTGTGTCCTGAACTCAATTCGCCTTCGGAATCCATAGTTACAATATGTAGTCCACGCGGTCCAATTTTTTGTGCAGACCATGTCGGACAGGTTGAACTGGACCGACACCCGTTTCCTATCCTTCGCCAGCATTACTGATTGGCATGTTGTTGTCCCACACTTCTTCCATCACTATTTAATTTCAAACCTGTCGAAGGCTTTTCCATGCTTCCCCCCTCCTGCCACGAAAACATCGTCTGTCCCGATGTCCTTCACGGTCCCCTTTTTGGCGGCTGGAGACTCTTCATATGGTGTGGAAGCTAGAGGCTCTTCATTGGCTAGAGGCTCTTCAATTGTCTCACTAGGTTCCTCGATTTGTAATCTTAGGGGAATGGTGGTTGTAGTGGTCTGAGTATCATCCACGACGAGTGTGGTTGTCTGAGTATCGTCCACAACTGTTGGTGCTGCCTAACCCCTCTTTCTCTTCCCTCTTGCACCGGCTTTTTTTACCTTTGGGAGGCATCAAATTTAATACCAAAAAACCAGATGTGTCAGAACCTAAAAATCCATACAGAGGAATTTCACAATTCACATTTCATTCCTCACAATTAGCCATTGACAATCAGAATACACAAATCACATTCAGATTTCACAATCACTATCCACAACTTGGTATTCACCATTTAGAATCACCATTATGAAACAAAATTCATAAATCAAAACTCAAAATCACATTTCAAATCACATTACATAATTCACAAATCACAAATCACAAATCACAAATCACAACTCACAATCACAATCACATTACACAGTTCCCAAATCCCAAGTCACAAATCACAATTCACAACTCACATTAAAAAATCACAAATTCACCACTGAGAATCTGTAATCAAAATCAATTAACAACAAACTGTGAAAGATGACATTAATTATGAGCAATGTAAAATCACAATTCATAGTGAATGAATGGAAATGTTAGAGCGGCTGAAACTAACCTTGACTTAAATAATGTAATACCACAGAAATTGCTTTTCCAATGGAGGACTGGCGGAGGTGGTCAGCGACACGGTGGCTAACGGTGGAGGTGGCTAATATCACGACGGCGGTGGCCAATGTCAGGGCGAAGGTCTCCAGGAGGAATGACCGATGGATTACAAAGGTAAACGGCGGTCTTGTAGTGAGTATAACCGGTGGAGAAGGAATGTGAGTCCAGTGGAGTGGAGTGAGTGATTGGCAAAGGACTTACATTGGGAAATCGGTGAAGATGGCCGATTATGAGTGGTGGGTGATGGCCAGATTTCACAGTCGGGGGTGGTTGTGGAAGTGGAATCATCTGTGAAAGGGGATGGGGGTTTTTATATGTTTCAACCTAGCACCGGTAGCTAAATAATACCGTGCCTACAAGGCTAAAAGGAAGCTGCACGAAGCTGCTTTGAATTTATTTTTTATTAAGTGCATTGGACAGTGAGCAATTGAATAAAGAAATGTTCTAAGTGTTGAGCACCGGTAAACCATACCGGATCGTTTTGTTACAAAATGCAGTTGTGCGCAACTGCTTCGACAGTATTTTTGATTTATTGAGTTGGGTAGAGAACTATTGTCATATAGTTTTTCTAAGTTTTGAGCATCGGTATGATATACCAGTGCCTTTTTCTCCCAAATGCATCTGCACTCTTCTACCTTCACATTTTTTTAAATTAATTGAGTTGGACAAAGAGGAAATGGCCTATACTTTTTCTAAGTGTTGAGCACCATCTCTCTACATCAGTGCCTTAAAATACTTCTACTGGTGCATAAATAGTTCAATTTTTTCACCTAAGGAGTCTGGAATTTTAAAACTCATTTCATTTCCCGCGAAATTTATACTACCGGTATGAATAATATTTTACCGGTGCTAATAGTGATCACAACTTTGAATTATTATGATTTTTACCCCTAACTTTTTGGTATAAGTTGGATTACAAAATTGACCAAATAAAATTTTAATTCATAGTTCAAAACCTTATCTGTCATGGTGTACACGTTAATTTTTCATTCAAAATGTGGGGTATTATGTAATGTAAGAAAATTACATCAGCGCCCAATAAGTTTCTATAACGTTCATGTCCATGTATTTCTAGTTCATGGGTATTAACTAGATATCTGATGTGCATGGGAACATATACAAACTATTAATTTTCAATGATTGTAGTACAAAGGGAAATTTCAATTTTTTCGCAAAAAAAAACCTCCAAGTAAACGGTTCGATTACGTTACTTCCCACTGCACCAAACCCGTGATTTTTTTATTTCATTGGATAAAAATGAAGAATAAAAATAATTCTTCATTTACGGGCACATGATCAAAAACGCTAATGTATGTTCTAGAGTTAGTAAGAGATGCTTATGTAGTGGTAACTATGAGATTTCATGGACTTTTATGGAGACTTATTCGGACCCTAAAAGTAATTTTAAAACAGATTTTTGGTTGTAGGATACATCTTGGAGTTGAATTATACCGTAATATTCGAGCGAATTTAAATTTGGAGTTACGAACAAACTTTTTACTTTTTGCATTTTAGTCCCTCCAAGAATGTTGGAATGGTCAAAATACAAAATTGGGGACGTAGAAATGAAATTCAATGTTTCGGAATGGATTTTGTGAATTGGACTTGTCTGGGTGAAGGGAAGGTCTTCTTTTGTGAGTTGTGAACTCTACAACATAATTTTAGAAAATTACATTATGGCCCCAACTTTCGTTTGAAGTGTTCCCACAACTCCAATGCACTTAAATCTTGGTATCCATGGTTATTTAATGCTGTTTGTAATACACATAATTTTAGATTATTTTTTACGTTACTAAAAATAAACATTGTAGTGTATTTGGGGTTATATGGTGCCAAAAGTTTCCATACCGGTGCCTATAATCACGTGTACCGGTGGTAAAAAATGAAAAGGCAGCTACGCATGTCTGATTCAATTATCAAGATTTACATTCTAAGTATTGAACTACTACAGAAGGGGGAAATATAAAGCAGTTTGTAGAGTAATAATTATTATCAAAAAATATCGAAAGCAAAGTTACGGGTAAAATAGTAGTAATTGTCAAGTTACGGGAAAATAAATTAGTACAATTCACGAATAATAATGGAAGAATGGTTCCACTTCCTCATTACCAGCTGCATTGTCCCCATCATGTGATGGGCAAGGACCGACTGCCTTCACAGCTTCAGGAAATTAGTAGCTCATCACATTCCTCATGTGCTCACACCATCTCCTTTGGTATTGGAAATCCATCTGGGGAGTGTGAATTCCATTCTCAAGTGCAGATATCCTAGATTCAGTTGACATCGAAGAGTGAGGTGGAACATTCTTGCAGAATGCTCAACAGCAATTTGCGTAGGATGACAAAATGTGTCATTCTCATAGTTTGGTACACCTGCAATGCCACAGCGTAAGGAAATCAGACTGCAAAAACCATAGGATCCTGACTTGTCCTTGTTCTATGTTAGCGCTTGATGAATTCCCTTCCCAACTTTCAACGAAGTTTCTTTTTTGATTTCATATAGCTTGGTTATCCGACTCTTATGCACTCAAGTGTTCACCGTGACAGGGTCGGTACGTGATGCCAAGAAGTGATACCACGCGTTCATATCGGTGTTAGTGATTTCTTTGGAATTTTTGTCCACCTGGGAAAGACAAGAGCATCTACATTGGCACCTTCACTTGTGATGCACTTAACCAACCTTCTCGAGTCTTCGTCATGTAAATCATCATCCTCATTCGCCAATGCCAACATCCCGACATCCTTATCTTTGACATTGGGCAATGCGTACAATTCGTTGATAGCTTAGGGAGTTAGAGGGACATATTTGCAACAGCATAAAACCTTGTCTGTGCTGATTCCACACCTCAAATTTGCATAGAACTCGGCTACTATGGTCAAGTAGAAAGTGGGAGGTGTAGCACAAAGGTTTTCCCATCCCAATTTCTGAATAGTGTCTTGAAAGGGCGGATTTTCTTCGATTCCACATTCCAGATAATGCTTCCTCGTTCTGTAACTCTGGGCCAACAAACTTGCCACATCGGACACAAATCTCTACCCTGCCACCCTCAAGTAAGAACCTTTTGATGGTGATGAACACTCTCCTTTCCTAGGCCTATTATTGGGTGTTTTGGGGGCCATCCTATATATTGACATAGAGGTATTTTATCAAACACCTTGTTGACAATAGGGATTAACCAAAAGTTCATCCATTTCGAATAACATGATGGCACTGATGACTATAACAACAAGGATACATATTTTCATCAATCACACAAGTGATTATAAAGCAAAATACACATAGAACAGTCTAGAAACACAATTGAATGGGAAACTAGGGTTTTTCTGATATGAATTATAGAAATAAATTTTTCATCACTAATATTCAGCAATTTCCAATTTAATTCAATCGTAAAGGGAGAAATGAGAGTACATTTTCGAACCACAAAGGATGATCTAGGAAAATAAGGGTTTGCTCTTAGTAGATATAAACAAGAGGTTGTGAAGGTTTGATAAAATGATGCTGAATTGAATGTTTTGTTGAACTTGACTGTATTTATAGCACCGGTACAAACATATAATCTCGGTGTTAAATGGAAAATTTTGATAGCAGCTGCTTCGAATGCATTTTAATTAATTTAATAGGGGACCAGAGAACAACTCATTATTTTTGGTCTTAAGTATGAAGCACCAGTATCCATACCGGTGCTTATAAAATGCACATACTGGTGCTTATAAAATGCACATACCGGTGCTTATAAAATGCACATACCGGTGCAATATTTGATAGGCAGCCGGAAGCAGCAGCTTCAAAATTAGTTTAATTATATGGTGGACCAGAGAGCAAAGTCGATTTTCTTTTCTAATTGTTAAGCACCGGTACAACAACAGGTTCCGTTATCCAGCACATACCAGTGCCTTTTGTTCAAGAGCATCCCGGCGTATATACTTTTAATTTATTTTAATTATTATCAAGGTGGCCTGAGAGCAAGCCACATATTTTTTTGTTTAAGTATCATGCATCGGTTTGATAACCGGTGTGATTGTCCTTCTCAACCACTTCTCAAAACTGCTAGGCAGGATCAAGCTGCAGCGTGATTGAACGAAATTATTAGTACTGGTATGTTATCGGTGCTAATACTCTATTTTCTAGAACTCTGCTTAAAAACAGATAAAGTCTCCTGCTTCGTAGCACCGGTATTCAATGTTCAGACAGGTGCTACTGATAAGTAAAAAATTATTTCTTGGAAAAATGAAGTAGCTACCATTAGAAAACCAATGTATTAATGACCACCAAAAATACGCTTAGGGCCAGACAAAATGGTACAAAAGGGTGGTCCACCGTTGTCCTCCAAACTCAAGAATGCAGTGGGAAACTATGCAATGTCTTATTTGACAGGAATTCCCATTTCATCTTCGAAAATATACTTATTCCCGTAGAGTACAACATGTCACTTCTCATTTTTTAGGTCTCGGATATAAAATACTTGGCGAGCTTGAGCTGCTAGGATGAACTTGTCATTCTCATAGCCCACTCGATTCAAGTCTACGAGGATAAAACCGATGGCCATCTCGGTATGTACCCCAATACCATTTTGAACCCATCTGCACTTGAACACTACCACTTTGAACTCAACATAATCCAACTCACAAATCTCCTCGATGACCCCATGTAATTCCATGACTTCAATGATAGGTTTTTTGTCTCGTTTGCTCGACTTCCACATGGATTTGGATTCCACAAAAACCCCTCTATTCTGAGTTGTGATCTTGCTATATTTGGACACTGTTGAAAAATTGTATCCATTGATATCATAGCTCTGGTATCTCTTCACGGTACAACTGGGTGTCCTTGCAAATGCACGAAGTTTAGACGGCATCTTGTCCACATTGCAACTATTAAAAAACCAATTGACAAACATTGCAGAATGCTCTAGTAGCAATTGGTTTGATGGCCATTTGGGATACAGTTCTTCCAACATTGACATGTGCTACTCAACATACATTGCAATCTCACAACTGTTACCAGAACATAAAGATGAATTTTCATCAACTAGCATTAAATGGTGTGTATAGGGTACCTTTTGTACATGGGATCCAATTATTCCTGCCACTATGCATATACTTGGGGACTCTAACTGTTGTCTTCCCACTTAAATTTGAAGTGCAATACTTGGGAGGTTATCGCCGTACCTCTCAAAGTTAATATTTATAAGCCCTAAATGCTTACTATCTACAACTAAATAGATAGCAGCAAGTCGGGGTCGTCCACGAAGAAGAGGGATCTTCCTAAGCGTTTAGGCACAAAAGGTTGATATTAGGCTAGGAGTAGACATATGTACATACATATAAAAGCATGTAAATGGGGGGGGGGGTTGGTTGTTTGGTGGTCCTAAGTTATGAAATTGTGAGGACAAGATAATTAGCAAAGTCAAGTAACTAGGCTAATCATCAAACAAAACTAAGAAAAGGGGGTTTAAAACTACAAAGATAAAGTCTCGGGGGCAATTGATATCCACTTCCAAACCTAATGTAGATCATTGAACCATTCACTCATTCTATCACATTCATTACTTGACTTAACATTAACATACTTATCTAGCAAGAATCACAACACGTTATGCACAAGAAGTTCTAAGTTCATGGTCATAGATTTTCATGCAAAGGAGCTAAGGAATTCGTCACTTTCCTAACACCCGAACACTTCAATCATAAAAAAACTTCCTATTCTCAAACAACCCATGGCATAAATGAAGTGAAACATAGCATCAAGAATATATAAATGCTAAATAATAAAGGCTTCAAGAACGAGTAAACCAATCTATTCACTACTTCAACTGCTTGTTGTGAAGATAAATCTTCTATCCTTCTTAGATAGTAGTTTGCAAGAGTGAATTCGACATCTCTTGTCAAACCTCACCAATGACTCCCTTAGGACTAAGAGTATCCCATTGATGGCATTTAGCACGAAGAATCAACAAGCTTGGCAACACTTATAAATACTACACCGTATCTAAGCATTTAACCAATTCATGCATTTACACAAGATTAGTCAAGAACGATCGACATTCATATACTTCTCTCATTTGCTACCTAAAACAAACATGACAACGAGTTTGACATCATCACATTCATCTAGCAATTATCAACACACCAACATCATTTAAGAAGCTCTAACTCATGCTCTTGGATTCCACATTAAAAAGGGGATAATTAGCTACTTTCTCCCAACCCTAACAAGTAATCATACAAGCAATTCATATACTCAAGCTTCCAACAACATCAATGCAATTAACAATTCACATTCAAAGCTCAATAAATGCACAATAGCAAAAACACCAAATAGATAGATATAATGGTTCTTACTGCATAGAAATGGAAGCTTCAATCCTTTGCTCTCATAAAACTAAGCTAGAAAACTAAAAGACATAATTAATCTACAAAAACTAAGAAGAGAAAACCTAGGGTTTTAACACCCAAAAATGCAGAAGAAAGAAATGGGCAAAAGCTGCTGAAGAGGAAAGGATAAGGGGAGTATTTACAGAACAAAAATCAAGAAGAAATTCAGACCACTCGTCCGTCGCGAGTCGCGACGAGCTCGCGATGAACCATCGCGTGTCGCAACGGTCTCGCGACGGACACAAATTCCAGCATTATTTCTTCTTTCTCTTTTATATCTCATATCCTTCTCTTCTCTTCACTTCTTCAATTCTTCATATCTTCAAAAAACTCAAATACAAGTCTTCAAGTCTTCAAATCTTCAAATATTCAAAGATATTCTTCAAAGTCTTCAAATTTTTCAAAGTCTTCAAACAAATTACCTTGTCACACAAAATTCTCTAAAAAGTGATAAAAATGTAAAAGTCGCTTTTAACCCTCCTTAGATAATTTCAAGGGAAAATGTCACATTTAGAGCACAAAAGTGTACAAAAGTTAATTCCAAAAGTCCTAATATAACCGTATAAAATGAGCACATCAATACTCAATGATCTCCTTAGTGACATACCTCTGGACAATGCTAGCATCGAGTAGGCATCGATTGTGTACATAACCCTTAAACACACCCATGTGCTGCTCAAATGGGTACATCCAATGCATCCCAACGGGACCACATATTCTAATTTCCCTGACAACATGGACAACAAGATGGACAATAATGTTAAAGAATGTCAGGGGAAAGTACTTCTCAAACAAATATAGCACAACTATCCCCTCACGCTCCAACTCAACAAGTTGTTTCCTACTAATATTCTTACGGAAAATGGAGTTGAAAAAGAAACACATGCGCATGATGCAGAATCTCACATCCTCCTCCATAACACCACAGATAGCCACATGCAAGATTTGTTGCATTAATACGTGACAATCAGGGGATTTCAATGCATTGAGATGCAGTTCATCATTCACAAACCGACTAACATTGGAAGAGTAACCAGAAGGTACCTCTATTCCCTAAAAACTTACAAACCGACCTACTCTCACTGATAGAAAGATTGTAAGGGGCTAGTGGTAGGTACGTACGTTTACCTTTCACCTCCGGAGCTAAATCAACTCATATACCGAGTTCAACCAAGTCATTCCATGCCTTCAAGGTGTCCTTTGTCTTACCAGTAATGTTAAGTAGAGTACCAATTAAACTCTCACACACATTCTTCTCTATATGCGTCACATACAAATAGTGGCGAACCTCCAGAGTCTCCCAATACGACAAATCAAAGAATATCAATCTTTTCTTCCATGATCTATCATTTAAGGAAACCACTTTAGATATCTTTTTTTCCTAGAACAACATTTAATTTCTTCACCTTGCTGTGAATGGCAAACTCACTCAATATTCTTTCTGCCTTTGTCCTCTCCCCCCCCCCCCAACAAAATGAATCTCTTTATCTTGTAACTTGTGCTTTGCTTGGAGGAATTTCCTATAACCAAGATACACAGTCATCCGACCAATTTTCAGCTGCGTAAAATTAATTGTTTCCTCACACAATGGACATGCCTTGTGACCCTTAACAACGTAACCCGAAAGATTACCATAAGCCAGAAAAATCATTAATCGTGCAGAACAACATGGTCTTTAAATTGAACTTTTTCCCACGATAACCATCAAACACATCAACAATGTTCGACCACAAAGGCTTCAAATCTTCAATGAGTGGGGCTAGATAAGTATCGATGTAATTTCCAGGTTACCTCGGACCCAAAATCATCAAGGCATCAAAACATGTTTCCTCTTCATGCATAGATAAGGAGACAGATTATAAATACAAAGCATAACAGGCCATGAGCTATGTTTCGACGAAATTTTACCAAAGGGATTCATACCATCAATACACAAAGCCATTCTCAAATTCCTAGGTTTAGTTGTATACATATGATACCTCTTGTCAAAGTTTTTCCACTGATACGCATCTGCAGGGTGACTAATGATATCATTATCAGCACAATCCCTATCCTTGTACCATGTCATTTTTTTTGCATCCTCGGCATTCTTGAATAACCTCTTCAGCCTGGGGACAATAGGAAGGTACCACAAGAATTTTTCAAGGACCCATTTCCTTACCTTTACAACAAACTCTTCATCCACTACCTAATTTCTTTTTTCCTTACAACAAGAAACCTTGCATACGAGACAAGCCACCTATTTTCCCAAAGCATCCCTATACAAAACACAATCATTGGGGGCATGCATGTATCTTTTTGTACACCATTTCCATTGGACACAGAATTCTCTCTGCATCGTACAGGTTGTCCGGTAAACCATTTCTGGAAAGGGGGAGGGGAAGCTTCTCATTCAAAAATTTCATAAACTTATCTATGCTAGTATCTCTCCATGAACCAATGCCTTTCAAGTTAAACAAGTCCATCAAACATGACATTACTGTGTCTTTCTTCTTGCAACCAGGATACAACAATTTGTCCTTCTCATCCAGAAATTTTGACAGAACCTCGGGCCTCTCCTTGATTTCATCCACCACCTCCTCACACATGTCATCCAATTTCAAATACCCAAAATATTCCCCCTTCCTACCTACAATCACCTCCGGCGGTGGTTTCTTCCCATGAAATGTCCAAACCAAATAATCCTTCGAAAACCCACTCTTGTACAAATGGAGTCACAACAAGTCCCGATCGTCAGTACGGTTACGATTCTTACAATCACAACATGGGCATATAATGTGCTTTTCACGGTTAAAAAGCATGCTCCAAGAACTCCCCAACGAAAATTATAAATTCATCACTCACCAAACTAACGTTGTGATACACATGCTTACGCCTCTCGATGGCATGGTAAATCTCTACAATTTAATCAATTTGCAACATTTAAACCCCCAAAGTAATATACAATTACACCATAAACATTAATTTTATTCATACCACACCCTATGAACATGCAACATGCAACATCACTCACTACTACATTCCTACCACACCCTATATATCAAACCACATGAATTCAAAGTCATTCAATGTATCAACAATACTTGCTAACCACCAAAAGTGTGAAACAACATTACAATGTTTAAAACTAAAAAGATATTTATAGCAACATATCATTCCACACATATTCCACAATAAATGATAAATTTAAACAAAACATGACCTCTAGAGGAATTCATTTATGAGTATTTAATGTGTTCTTTATCCCCCAAAATTCCATAAATGAGCTCAAAAACCCTTTACCATGCTTTTTTTACCCGATCAAAATTGTGGTAGGTTAACATTTAATGCATTAATGGCACCGGTTCAAATAACAAATACTGGTGTAAAAATATATGTGACATAATAGCACTGGTATAGGTTCCAGTTCAATTTTTTTTATAAGCTGGTGCATAACTTAGTCCCAATTCCCATGTTTTTTCTATTCTTCACAAAACGCACCAGTACAAATGACCGATGCTATACAATTTTTTGCGCTATTTTAACTTAAGCATCGGCACAAACATGTAATCTATGTAACCGGTGCGATTTTTTATCCTATTTCCCAGGTTTTTTATATCTTCAGATTACACACCGATAAAAAATACCGGTGCTATAACATATCCCGCAATTATATTCCTAGTTGCACCGGTCCACTATCTTTACCGATTTAGATTTTAAGATTTCCCGCGTAAATTTTTTAACACCACCGCTCTTTTGCACCGGTAACAAACATACTGATGCTCAAAACTTCCAAACTAGTTTTTCTACCGTACATAGGCACCGGTATTGAGCACCAGTATGTTTTGTTCTGGTTCAATTAACTTACAGGCACCCAATTTTTTATTAACAACCATTTTTACCGGTGCAAAAGGTATTAATTAGCACCGGTACTCAGGCAACGGTACATCTATACCGGTGTCTTTTTTACCTATTTTCTAGTAGTGAATATTGGCATAGTTCTGAATCCACTGTCGAATTCATCATGTGTGCGACATCATCGTTTTTCTAATCAACATTGTTCCAACATCGTTTATGGTGTCAGTGTTGCTTACAAAAGAGTTATAGTTTCGACCTAAGCATCACTCAACTTAGGCACACTATCGGAACAGTTTTAGTCCGACTATTAACCTGGGTTGTTTTGAAAACAAAAACGAAGTTAAAAGTGATTTTTTTCACGGGGTTGAATCAAGGTAAAAAAATATACATTTTAGTGTTGTGGTATTTACCTCAGTTTTTTAGGGGTTTTTACATCGATTATTGAGCGTTTAAAAACTGAGGTTAGAGGTTCTATTTCTTGTAGTGATTCGAACTCCACTCTCCTACAGATTTTGCAATGGTTCAATCAAATTTATGGCACCTCCACTTGTCTATGGATTAATGGTTTTGGCCATAGGTGGGAATCCTGCTGCAGCAAAATTCGTAGACGATTGTTACATCAGACCGTTATGTTGATTTTGTGGAGGACCTTTGGCACATTGATTACATCTCGTCCATCATGAAAACCCACTGCCCCTGATTGGGACAATGGTTTTGGCCTCGAGGTTTTGAACTGATCTTAGTCTTTAGACCGGCTTTAATGAAGGCTTTCGAGTGTGCCTCCTCATTGAAATCATCTAAGGCTTCGAGCCCATCCTCCGGAATTATTAACTTATCATGATGGACACCTCATGTTGTGTTTCTACACTCATTGACAGTGACATGGAGGTCACCGTCCCTTCTTCCAGTGATGGAACAACATAAATAGTCATCGTCTAATCTTAAATCATTGAATCCTCTCTTGTACCGTGATCCAATTTTTCATGTCGTTGACTTTTGTGTGTGTCTGTTTGACCTGCACTAAAAATTTGAAACCGATGTTCCAATTGATACGTGATGAAGATTGACTTAGAGTGAGATTGTTGAAAATAGAATGAATAGATTTTAGATATGCTTGAGTATTTGTATGCTGGCATGCCAATGTAGGTTGCAAATAAAACTAGTGTTCTATCATAATATCATTAGTGTTCTATCATACTTTGAGAAAAATACTTTTTCAACTCCTAAAGCCTTTTCCTGGCGGGTTTATGCTCACCATAGCATCACTACTTGGATCATGAGTTCCTTCCCAAGTATAATCAACTTAGAAAACAAAATAAATTGATTTTACAGAAATGATTTCGCAAAAATGATTTGTTATTGAGAGAAAGAATAAATAGACAAGATTACAAGGAGGGAATTGTTGTCTAAGAATAACTCTAGTATAGTAATCGTTCTTGTCCAAGAAATTTGATGATGAATGCGCTTTGTCTGAAAGTGAGAAAGCAACTATTTACGAACTCAGTTACTTCATCACTATGAAACACCTTAATGGTGGAAGAAAACTGGTTCCCCACAAAAGCCTGAAACTGACCATAAAAGTCCCAAAAATCATATTTATGGTGCAATGGGTAAAACCACGAGAGTCGGGAATGATGATTGAGAAAAATGTCATAGTAAGAGAACCCCCCCATAAATCAAAATGAACTATATCAAGTATCCTAGCAGCACATTTATCATTGGAATGAAAAGATAATCGCTTCTCTTCAACATTTTCACACGCATCACAAAGGGTAGGTTTCAGAAAAACCGATGCGACAGATAAAGATCAATAAGCACGCAAGCCAGAAATAATGGAATATGGAATATGACCAAGTCTAGCATGCCAAGTTTCAAAAGACACATGTGACTTATTTGATTCCACAGTAGATAATAAAGCAGATGCACCATAGTCTAAACCATAAAGCCTATAATCACCAACAACGGTAGTGGGAGAGTTAAGAACCATTACCAACATAGATGTGGGCAGAACCATCATAAGGTGTTACATGATCAACAACAATAGGAGATGATGTCATGTGTTTTGTGATGCCAGAATCTAAAATCCACTTGGAGCCATGATTTATAAACTTTGTGATACCACCAAAGTAAGTCATGTTGTGCAATGATAAAATGGGGACAAAGATGCGCAGGAGTAGTTTGGCACGTGTATGACACGTGCAGGGACACCTATAAGCGTGTGGATGACACACGCGTGGACACTGCAAGAGCGTGGATCTCACGCACTAGAGGACTCGCTGGCACAGTGGAGCAGAGAACCGCCATCTGAGAGGATACTGATGGGAGTCATCGGGGCCAGAGGAAATGAAGGATCAGCACCGCTAGTGGGGAATGTGTAAGGGGTGGTGGCACTCTCGGAAAGAGTACTAGCAGCTGGAGCTGGGGCGGAGGCTATGGTGGGAGTCGATATAGATTCAGTGGGAGTGGTGGAGGATGAAAGTCACCACCAATGGAAGCAGACCACCAATCTTGCCGGACACTTGAGAGAAGGCCGAAGACTTGTGGACAGACTATAAATAATAGTGAGATAACTGCCGAGAACGACACTAATATGCAAAGATGCAACTCTAGACTTGCTCTGATACCATGAAAGAATGATTTCCCGTAAATGATTTGTTATTGAGAGAAAGAATAAACAAAAAAGATTACAAATTTTTCTCCAAAAATAACTCTAGTTTAGTCATCATACTTATCCTGATCTAAATATTAATCAGACTTATCCTAACAACCACATATATAATGCAATACAAGTATGACAAGCAACTTCTGATATGAATGAAATGAGAGGATCATGTATGAAATATTCTAGGACTTATCGTAACAACCACATATATAATGCATTACAAGTATCACTAGTGAAGAAATGAACTATTAAAGGAAGTTTTATCGAACCAGAGAAGACACTTTGATTGAATCAATCAAAGGCGGTCCGAAAACCGCATTCTATCGGATCCAAAAAAGGTTCCGAAGTCGGAACCTATTTCTGGGGTCCCAAAAAAAGGCTGCCGAAAACCAATCAGTTTCGGCAGCTAACCAAAGAGACCATATATGAAAACTAAGAAATAAAACTGAAAAACATTAATGAAACAACCTAGATATGTCAACTATGAAACAATAATCATTAACCCAATCTGTAACAGAAGCATAATGAAGAACAAGATAATAAACAGACGGGAGGCCGATCTGGCGCGGTGGAGGAGAGGGATCCCGGCGCGGTGGAGGGCCAGTCAGATCTAGATCTGGACAGAGGGTTGGCTTCCCGCTGGACAGGAATTCACGGCAGGGAGAATTTTCCGGAGTTGTGGTAGAGAGAGGGAGAACTGGTTGCAGCACTGGAGACGCCTGCGACTCTGTTGTGGAGCACTAGAGGGAGCACTAGAGGGAGCACTAGAGGTAGAAGGGTGACAAAGGTGGCGCGGGATGACAGAGAGGATGTTTATGTAGGAGCGGCGCTAGAGACACCGTGGCATAGGTGGGGGTAATGGCGGAGGGGTTGATTGGATGGTGACGGAAGAGCGTGATACGCTGGGGTGAGGAAGAGGGGAATATGATTTCCCTCAGAAAATGTTTAAGGGTAAAACCCTAAAATTTTCTTTTTATAGTGGGTCAAAAAATCACTAAATTAAATGGACTAGAAAGTAGTTCCGAGTGTGGATCCTTGTCTGGACGTCAATCAAAGGTGGTTCTACAATTATAAGTAGTTCCTCAAGAACCGCCTTTAATCAGATCCGAAAGTAGTTCCAAGTTCGTACCCTCATTCGGACCTCAACCGTCTTACTCAAAAAAATAATGGAACTGATTTCTAATGATGCAATTAATAAAGGCTTTTCTAGTGGTGTATAATAACAAGCAACTTCTGATATGAATGAAATGAGAGGATCGTGTATGGTTTATACTATTTAGAGTAAATGGGCTCCTTGAAAGCACATGGAATATTGTCGGGACTGTGTACGCTAATAATAGACTTCGTTTCAATTTCCTATTAACTACGGCTTGATGATATATATAATCTTCTTTGAATATAAGGGTTAAATGAACTGGTCCCTTGATTTGACAAGCTGTTTTTACTACTGGATCGTTCCATTTGAAAAAAGAAAAAAAAAATCATGTTCTCCTTGTCATTAATTTAAAATTTTTACAATGTTGTGCCATGTTAAGGTCATACAACCCCTAATAAATAATTATAACTAATATATCTGATCTATACTTAAATGTCTAGTTGGCTCACACAATGTCCGTTCCATTTGAAATGTTTTGTTTCTTCAATATTTCATCCATCAAGAATGAATTTAAGGTCAACATCTATCCGATTCAATGCCTTGCCATACTACGGTTTGGCACATCGGCTAAATCATTAAGATGAATCTCAATGAAGATCGAAGAGATACACACAATATTGGCCCCTAATTAATAATCCCTGCGCATTATTTTGATATTGTTGTTAATCAAGTATACGGAAGATAAATCAGAGATTGGAGAACTTATTGCAAAAATAATATAATTAGATATGTTGATTTGAAGGTAAAATTTTGAAAAACACCGTCTTTCCAACGAATCAGAATTATAGAAAGGTAAAAGATTTTACTTGTCATATTAAAAATTTATCATGCAACTTGGAGTAGTTATAAGTTTGTGACCCGATTAATACAACTCAAAAATTTTATCTTGATTTCTTCCAATTTGTAGTTTAAACCGGTCTTTCAATAATTTATTGGAAAGATTGTGTATAAAGAGATGAACTATATTTTGAATTGGCGGATTATAATCAGGTGAATGCATTTATTTGTTTAATTGGTTTATATTGTTTATTAATAGTGTACTATTAATACTGGGCTCTAGTGCCTTATTTAGTCGGCAACTATTCATTTCTAATTGAAGAATATTATTTTCTCGGGACAAATCCAGAGGCTTTGTCTTACAAATTTTGGCCAACAAAGCGGAGCACTTATTGGCGGCGGCTCATTGGCACATCATTTATAGAATATTTTGATTATAAAGTAATTGTCGGACCAACCTGAGTTGTCTCGTTAAATATAAATTTTCTAATCAATTAGTATGTTTCATTAAGCTAAAGTATCGAATCAGAAATTGATAGTAGGAAATAGTATATATGTCAATTTAACCCCATTAAATGAAAAAAAATTTAAACGATAAGTTTGAATACTACACGATACAGTAGTAGCATTCACTCCCCATGTGATTGGGGCCTATGAGAATATGATCTTGCAATTGCATGAAAAAGTGATGAATGAGTCAATTCCCAAGACTTGATCTCCCGCAGCTTGTTGTACACATTAATGCCGAGTCTGCGTTAACGTAATAATGCAACGTGCAAACTGGCCCCTCATGCTCAGGGTTAGCCCACTTTTTAGTGTGTATTAACCGACATCATAAAGACACTCACCTATCTAGTTTTCGGTAGGGGTGAGCGTCGGGTCGGTTTATTCGAATTTCGGTTTATTCGATTCGGTTTATTCGGTTTTTTTTCTTAAAAGTTCAAAACCGAAACCGACCCAAACCATTTAAATTATCCAATTTATCCGAACCGAATTTAAAATTCGGATTCGGTTTAAAACCGAATTCACCCGAATAAACCGAATTAACTCCGATTTTTATCAAATTAAATTCAATTAAATTGATTTTGAACCATACTTTTGGTCTAAAATTTTAACTACAAATAAATTATTATAGCCCAAAAATTAAGGCCTAATAACTTGCCATTAAAAGGCCCATTTGGCATATGCAAGTTATGCTTGCTTAGCCTTTAAAAGAATGGAGAAGTTGTTCCCCTATTTATAGTTGAAATTGAAGCCAATTTTTCAACCACTTCCGATGTGGGAATCCAAAAATGTAGTAAGGCTAAGAGCCTTTGGCTTCAATTTCATTTCCATGCGTCCACGGTCCAGCTTTGCTTTCATGAGTGATTTCACGTTCCTCGAGTAGAAATGGAACTATGTTTTTGTATTTATATATGTTGCAATATTTATATTTATTAGAATAATAAAAGGAAAAGGTCTTAGTTGCAATATTAAAATTTTAGTATGCAACATATAGTAGTTATAAATTTATAATCCTGTTCATGGAACCCAGAAATTTTATCTTCATTTTTTCTAATTTATAGTTTAAACCTTGGTCTTTCCATAACTTATGGAAATGCCATTTTTCAAGAGACAGACTCATATATTTTTATGATTTCTTTCTCTTCTATTTATATAAGTAATTTAAATACATTTAGAGGGCGATACAGAAATTCCACTATTAAATTAACACAACGTCTTGTTTTAGACTGACAAATCATTATACAATATTATTTTATAATTGATATAACTAATAAGCTGATTTGATATTTGTTTTATTTATTGCAACAAATTTCTTATAACTTGTAAAATGTATGGTAATGTATAAATAATTATAATTTGACCCTAATAGTTATTGAAACAAGATTTTTCATGATTAGTCTAACATTTAGATGGTCTAATAGGAGACGTTCTCCTAAATTAACTATGATATTTATATATTACTGTCTTCATCTCTTCACCAAGTAATTTCACCGTCTTCATCTCTTCACCAAATAATCTCTTTTGAGTCAATTGTAGTTTGTTAATTTTTTAGAGCAGAGGAAAATGTCCATTGTTTGAGGAATGCTTTAGTGTAGTGAAAGTTTACTGTTGAAGAATCAATTATTCGTGCACTTATCACTGTTATTACTAAGATCACTGCAGTTTAGATATGGATATTTATTGATTATACTTAATGCTTTCCATTTATGTTCATGTCAATAAGAATTTATAAGAATATATATATATATGTACATATATATATATATACTTGTTTTTAAATTTATAAGAAATTTAAATGAACTAATTTATTAAACTTTTTTTATAATGAATATGGATTGTAAAACACTTGAATATCAATCTATTGTCTATTTGATCCATTTCACATTTTCATGTTAAGATGTTTGGGGTAATTTTTTAAAATGTATAGATTAGTCCTCCCACTTGTATTTACTTATAAATTTAGTTTTGTAGTTTTAAAATTTATTTATTATTATATATATTTAATTAATTAAATTAATTACAATTCGGTTTTCGGGTCGGTTTTCGGTTTGAGTTCCAATATCCAAAACCAAACCAAAAACCGTATTTAAAATTCGGTTATCCAATTCGGTTATCCAAAAACCAAATTTTAAAATTCGGTTCGGGTTATTCGGATTCGGATAATTCGGTTTTCGATTCGGTTTTCGGTTTTCGGTTTTTTTGCCCACCCCTAGTTTTCGGAATTGCAGTTCTTCACTTCTTCTGTCTTGGTAGACATAAGCTCGAGAAAGAAAATGGAAAATTCATACCATACGTATAATTTAAAATACACCACCTCTCAATTCATGAGCAAGCTATACCTAAACAAAACAAAGATTAACAACATCAATCATCCTAAAAATTAGAACCTAATTTTCAGAAATCCAAATTGGTGTGTATAACTATATTTTAACAATGTATTTAAAATTAACTACGTGTTAATGTTAAACACACCATTTCAAACACTAACACACCATGATTCAACGGTGCTTATAAACTGCAAAATCTCCACAATTTAAATTTTAGATTTCTGCAAATGTTACGGCACCTTCCATTAAGTTTGTGCATGATTTGTCGAAGTAAACTATTTAAAATGTCGAAATTATGCAGTGTTAAGCACCGAGGAAACTTAGTGTGTATAACTACGTTTCAACAGTGTATTTAACATTAACTATGTGTTAATGTTAAACACACCATGTTAAACACTAACACACCATGTTGCAACGGTGCTTATAAACTGCAAAATCTCCAAGATTTAAATTTTAGATTTCTGCATATGTTACAGCACCTTCCATTAAGTTTGTACACATATGATTTGTCGAAGTAAACTATTTAAAATATCAAAATTATGCAGCATTTAAGCATCGAGGAAACTTAGTGTGTATAACTATGTTTTAACTATGTATTTAACACCAACTATGTGTTAGTGTTAATGCACCATGCTAAACACTAACACACCATATTTCAACGGTGCTTATAAACTGTAAAATTTCCACAATTTAAATCTCAAAATTTTGCAAATGTTCCGACACCTTTCATTTACTTTGTCGAACAAAAGAAGTATAAATGTCGAAACAATGCAGCACTTGAGCACACTGAGAGAGGCATGATGTGTATACATATGTTTTAACAATGTATTTAACATCAACATTGTTTAACATTAAACACACCAATGCCTCCTCAGTGCGCATACACTATAAAATCCCCACATTTAAAATTATGAAGTGTTATAAAAGTTGTAGCACCATTTTCATAATGGAAGAAGCATTATTTAGTTAGAGGGCACTAAGTGAATAGAAAGCAACCCATGTAGTGCCCTAAACTAATTCTTACACTGTTAAACTTGTTCACAATAACAATTACAATAGAAAATCATTTAAAATGTCGTATTGAAGCAGCTTTTGAGCACCAAGGAAACTTGGTGTGTATAACTATGCTTTAACATTGTATTTAAAAGTGTATTTAACATCAACAATGATTTAATGTTAAACACACAATGTTATACAGTTACAGAGTTCTACACATGTTTAAGCATGATACAGTTACATGGCCATACTTAATCGAAGGAAACCTATGCAGTGCCCTTTAACTAAGTAATGCTTATTAATTTAAAATGTCAAAATGAAGTAGTTTCTCGGGGTCAAAAAAGCAGGGAGTGTTTAAAAAAATATTTCAAATACTCCGATTTTTGGTGGCTTCGGTAGACTGTAGTATCTCAACAGTTTAAACATCAACTATAACTAATTAAATCAAAGGGTACAAATGTTACAACACTTTTTGTAAAGGAAGAAGCAATATATAGTCATAGGAAAATACATAGGCAACCAATGCAGTGCCCTATAACTAATGCTTATTCATTTAAAATGTCGAAATGAAGCAGCTTTACAGGACTGAGGAAACATAGAGTGTTTACATAGACAAACCAGGTCAAACACTCCAGGTTTCCTCGACGTTGTTAGGCTGCAACATCTCAGCATTTTAAACTTCAATTAGAAATTATCAAATCAAATTCAGAACAAAACTTAATCTAAAAAAACCTTAATCTAGTTCAAAAATAGTTACATAGAAAATCACAGTTTATACCACAGGGTACATATTATACAATTTAAAATCACATAGTACCAATTTACAATTTAAAATCTAATTATCACAAACCCCTAAACATGAAACAATCATCTATATATCAAAATTATTTCACAAAGTTTTTACCTGCATAAGATGTCGATGAGCGGCTGCCCTCCATCAGCAGTTACACCAGGTAGTCGACGACGTCGTCGGCCTTGACTGCTATTTTCTTCAATTTTGGTCCACTCATCTTCCTCTTCCTCTTCGCGGGAGCCTTCTTGTATTTTGACAGAATCTACAATAGCAATAAAATAATGCCAACAAATGGTATAACGTCATAGCGAGTCAATAAAAAACTATGAATATAATGAACTTACACAATTTGCATACAAATCAAGATAACATGTTATGAAACCCAAGAAGTTTATATGGGCTACCAAACACAATCGTTGACCACGAAAAGCAAGGACCCAATGCTGGTGCAACCAAATTCAAGAACTATGCATACATTGGTCAAATGCATGAACGAATCTTATTCCGTCATAAAATAAAACCACCTATATAGACTCCCTAGTTACCATATTAAAGAACACAAGGATCCCCATATGCAAACCATTTCAACCCAATCCCATCTCTAAGAAAACAATCAACAACATTTAATGATGTATTGTATTGGGAAACAATTAGGCACAAAAGATTGAATTTCATTCTATGAGGAATTTCATCGAACACATTGCATGCATTGTACTTTTAGTGAATTCTAACAAGAAAATAATAGGGAAACAAAAGCTTCTCTCCACTAGGATTACATAAATATCTTTGAAGGACAATAAGATGGGAGGGTTCTTCAATGTGTTATGGCTAGAGCTTCGATTTGAAGTTCCAACGAGCTTGGAAGCGGTGATATCGTCGGCCTTAGCGCCAGGTCATTGCGAAATGGAATAGAGTGGATGAAGAGGTTGGGAAATGGGTGGTGGAGATAAGGAGAAGTGGAAATGGGCTGCAGTTTCAGATAAGTGTGGGAGGGATGAAGAGGGTTTCAGGGTGGGAAAGGAAGGGTTTCAGAGTATTTATAGGTAGCAATAAAATTTTAACGATTGATATTTAATGAAGTAGAAATATGAATGGTTCAGATCTAGTCATCACATTAGCACCGATAATGAATGCACAGTACCGGTGCCTATGGTATTTAATGCAGTTGCTCCGGGTTGCTTTGAATGAATTTTTTTTTCGTATTTTTGGAACCCGAGAGCAAAGCAGAATGAAAATTTTCTAAGAACCAAGCACCGGTACTAAAATCGGTGCTAAAATAAACCTAACTGGTGCTAATATACATTGATGCAACTGCCTGAAGCTGCTTTCAATTTTTTTTAGAAACAGAGAGGAAAGGAGAAAATAATTTTCTAAGTACCAAGCACCGGTGTCAAAACTAATGCTACAATCATTCGAACCGGTGCTATTAAATGTTAACGTATTGCCTGAACAAATATCTAAGTCTGTAGCATTGGTATCTTTCATACTGGTGCTAGTTTAAAACTTTCTAAAATTCAAAATTTCACCCCACAATTTTTATCCACTAACCAGTACTGTTGGATAGTTTTTTTGGTTTATGTATTTAAATAATTGGATTGATAAGAAATCAATTGTACATTTTGTCCTTCCCGTGTACATAAATTGTGTATGTTGGGTCCCTGAAATGGATCCGTACGTAACTTTACTAAAATTAAACTATTACCCAAAATTGTGTTACACTGCCGTTTTTTAATCGAATTTATTTCATATTCGGTATTATTGGGTTAGTTGAAGTTTAGAAATCGAAAATTAACTTTTAGTGAAAATTTATGAAGCGCTAGTACATGCGTCATAGTATCGTACTATAGATGACTAAGAAGTTATAACATGGAGGATTATTGGTAATGTTTTCTAAAGAAATATTAATATTTTTTTTGATTAAGTCTTGGAATATACTTTACGTATTCAGAATGTAGAACTTCATTCGAGCGGATTTTAATTTGGACGTTCGAGTGAACTTTTTTACTTTTTACACTTAGGTCCCTCCAAGAATTTTGGAATTGTTGAAAACCAAAATTGGCAATTCCATATTGAAATTTCATAATTCAAGTTCACAACTATGCATTTGTACATGATTTAATATATGGAACAACCACGAAATTGAAAACATAAATCTTGTACATTATAATGCTGAAATTGCACTATTGCCCAAATTTTAGTTTTGTATTTAAAGCACCGGTTCCGTTACCAGTGCTACAATGAAAAATCAAACCAATGCTAAAATTTTTCCTACTTGTCGCATGATTTTTTCCATATAACAAATTATATGCACTAGTACGAGTATTACTGGTGCTCAAAATTTTGGATACCAGTGCTATAAGTAAAAAAGCACTGGTACTTCTTTGTTCAGCTGTTTATACTGGTGTTAATGATATTTTAAACACCGATATTGTGGCACCGGTACAGTTGTAGCGGTGCCTATGTACCTGTTTTCTAGTAGTTTTTATTTATCTTTCATGAGATGCTCTTCCAACAGATTATCGATTGTGTGAGATTCTCCAAGCAGCTTTTCCTCGGTTTCTTTGCTTTTGAAGAGATCTATCAAAAGTTATTATGTGCACATGATTTTGAATTCCTTAAGTGTGTAGATTTATCTCTTGTGTTGACACTCTTGTTGTTCGACTCCCTTGTTGTGATTGCTTTTGCAGGAAATATTCATCTTGATTATGCTCATGCATTCTCTCTTCCTTTGACTAGTTGATGATTATGTAACTGCTTCTGCCCCCCTGACAACAGAAGAGAGCATCCTATCTTTATTGTTAGTGGCTTTTGAATTCATTTGTTTCCATATCTCCCATAAGACACATATTGATAGCTCAACTTCCTCTTCATCTGGATCTATAGTAACCCAGTCTATAGACCAACACTTAACATCTTGTTGGGGAATCAAATTGAAGTAAAAAAATAGTGATGAAATCCACCAAATTCTTATAGAATCTTCACATCCAAGAAATACATGTGTGTCTTCTTCTAATTGACAGGAACATTTGGAGCAGTTTGTACAGTCAATTATTCCTTGTCTTGCTAGATTCTTCACAGTAGGAAAAGCCGAGCTAATGATTCTCCAAATAAAAACTTGAAGTTTATGAAAAATTTTGAGATTCCAAAGGAACTTCCAAAACTTTCAAAGATCATGAGGTATTTGATGTGTATTAGACCACAACTCCTTCAAAATCAGATGATACGCCTTATTTATGAATAACGACTATCCTGATTAGGTCTCCATAGAGGTATGTCTAGACATGTATAATGCTTATCAGTATGAATTGTTGCAATTATGGAATTACCTCTCTTGGATATATAGAGCAAATCAACGACACCCACCATTGATTTTGTTCTATGATGAGATCATTGACCATCAAGCTAGTATGAGAACCAATGACCGAGTGTTCTAATATTGGATTCAGTGTACCTAGAATCCATTGATCAATAATTCGGACATTATTTCCATTAGTGATTTTCTAAGCCAAGTTTTATTTCACCATAGATCTAGCCCATAAAATAGATTTACAACCTAAAAAATATGATGATTTAGAGTTCATAGTAATGAACTCTTTATTTTTCATATATTTCTCCCCATAAACTCTTCCAGTGAGAGTTATTGCTTGATAATATAGCCCGTGCATGCTTGCCTAATAAAGCCTTGTTCATTGCTTCCATTGATCGTAATCCTAATCCACTTTCTTCTTTGGATCTACGAATTTTCTGCCAAGCATTCCAATGTACATTTATTTTTTCAGTTTCACTACCCCAAACAAAATAATTTATTATCCTATCTAGTTTTGTGAGAATAGTCCTTGGAATTCTGAATATCCTAAGAGGATAGATTGCCACTAATGAGAGAACATGCATGACCAAAGTAATTCTACTTGGAAGAGATAACAGTTTTGTCTTCCACGAAGAGAATCTTTGGTTTATTTAATAATGAGACATCTGTAGATTTTCAACTTCGGTGATTGAAAACTTATATCCAAAACTAATACTTCCCTCCTAATCTAATACCCTGTATATTTAGAGTGTATCTCGCATATTGCTGTAAACTTTCTAAAGTATTTGGGCAGAATATCATTGCACACTTATCGAAGTTCAATCATTGTCGTTAGTACCTGGAAAACAGGTCTATTATCTTTGCAATGTCATCTACTGACCTCGTATTGCCTTCCAAAAAAATTAAGCAGTCATTTGCATACATAAGATGAATGATCTTCGGTCCTCTTCAAGATAATTTCAAGCCCAAATTATTGTTGAGTTGTATCTTCCTATCAAGCCATGAGGAAAAAACTGTTGGCATAATATAAATAGTTATGGCGATAAGGGGCACCCTTGTCTGAGTTCTTTATCAGGCTTGAAATAATGGTACCTCTCACCATTTAGTAATACCTAATAAGAGACTGTCGAAACACATGGCATTCTCAACTTGATCCAACTATCTAAGAAGCATGTATGTCTTAACACAACTTGCAAGAAATTTCATAACACTCTGTCATACTCTTTACTCATATTTAGTTTAGTGGCCATAAAACTCCTTGCTCCCAGTTTTTTTTGTCTCTTCATAAAGTAAATCACCTCATTTGCTAATAAAACATTCTATGAGATGCATCTCCTTGGTACAAACCCATTTTGAGTTTCTGAAATCACATCACCAATGCTCTCTTTCATTCTGTTAGCTAATATCTTTGCCACAACCTTGTACTTGACATTACACGGAGATATCAGCCAAAATTATCCAGCTAAAGTAGGATTCTTCCTTTTTGGTATGAGGACTATTTGTGTTTTTTTCCATTGTTGTTGGATTGTTGCGTTATTCAAATTATATAGTACGAATTCTGAAAACTCTTGTCCTATTGTGCTCCAATATCTTTTATAGAATCCTGGAGGCATCCCATCTTCACCAGGAGATTTCAAAGACTCATTTCCTTAATTGCCTTCCATATTTGTTTTCCCATAAATGGTTGCTTAATTTTTTCATGTTGTTGTGATGTCATTCTTCTTTCATTACTTTGAATGTAGCTTTGCAGATCAATCTCTTCTGAGTGAGGTGGTGGATACCATTCTAGATTTATGAAGGCTGATTTAACATGTTCTGTAATGACTTGAAAAACTTCTCCTTGCTCAGAAATCCATTGATATTCTTCCATTTCATCACCCATTTGTGATAAAAAGTAGTGTTTTTATCTCTAAACCTCATCTACGATAACCTTGATCTATGTTGCCAATAATCAGATTGCTTCTGATGAAGATCTTTGAGCTTCAACATTATCTGATCAATTTCTTGCATATGTTGTTGAAGTTCCAAGCCTTTCAGCAGCTTATACATCATCTTCTCCATATGTTTGATATTATTTTCCAAGTTGCCATAAGAGTTGTCACTCCAATTATGTAAATGCCAAAAAGTGATTTGTAGTTTAGAGTTCAAAATATGATTTGGCCTATTTAATTCCTGCAACTGTGAATTTTGAAGACCTTCATTCCAAGCTTTATCGACTATCTGATCTAAAACACTTAACTTAGCCGAAAAGGCTTCATATCTATAAACCTTTTTGGTTTTTTCTTCTTCTGATTCAAATTGAGTAGCAGTGGACCATGATCCAAGTCTACAATGAAAAGATTCAAAACCTTTGCCTCTGGAAACAAGTCCTTCCCACTACAAGAAATAAAACATATTACCTCAGTTCTACAGGGGTTTTTACCTTAGCTTTTAGCCCTCTAAAAACCAAGGTAAATGTGGGTATAGTAAAAAGTATTTTTTACCTAGGTTTTCAAAAAATATCTGAGGTAAAAAGTGTAAGCATGCCAATGTGGTGCGATGTCACGCACAATTTTAAAATCGCTGTAAAAGAATACAAGACCGACACTAGTGCGATGTCGCACATATCAATTTTGGAATTACAAAAAATTTCAGGACCAACACTAGTGCAAGGTCGCATGTATCAATTTTGGTAGTAAAAAAATACCAAATATGAATCATACACAGAATCATATACCAGAACCATACCAAACCAAACAGGAATCATACACTAAATCATATAAAAATACACAGAACCATACACCACAAAATACACTATAGCTACATGACAAAATATAAGACAAAATACAATGAATCAAAAAAATACATGACAAAATACAAGACAAAATGGAGATGGCGACGGGGGAGAAGATGTGAATTTGGACGCCGAGGACGCCAGATTTGGAATGTCGAGGATGCCAGATCTGGTACGCCGAGGACGCCAGATCTAGAACGCTGATGCTGGTAGCAAACTGGAGAAGACGCGTGAGATGACGGAGAAGATGCAGATCTGGAATGCCGGAGAAGACGCCGACAAAGCTGCAGCAGTCGACGGCGAAGAGGGGTGGTCAACGACGGAGATGTTGGTGACGGGCAAAGATGCTGGTGGCACAGCTAGTGAAGATGCATGGACGGCGGAGAAGACACGGAGCTGGAATGCCATAGCAGATGCCGACAGTGGTTAATGGCTGGGAGGCGGTGGTCAATGGCGGGGAGGCGGTGGTCGCCGGTGGAGAAGGAGAAAGAGGAGTAAAAGGCTGTGAGAGTTAAGTGAGAGTTAAGTGAGAGAGATGTTTGTGTTATGTTCAAGGAGAAGGAGAAGACTTCTATTAGATATATAATAGGGTTTAGGTTAGTTATGTTTGGGCTTATGACTTAGGTTTTTAGGCTGATTTCTTAGATATTAGTTTATGAATAGAAATAAAGAAATTAATGTGAATATTGAAGGATATTATTTTTTAATGATGAAGAAATTTTTTTCGTACAACTTGTTTATCGGAGCAATTTAATATTGACATATTTTAATATTTAATTTGTGGATTCGAATAAAATAATAATAATTATTTTATAATAATAATTATTTTATAATAATATTACAAAATATTTGATGTCCTAATATTTTCATATAGTTACCAGTTGTGATAAAAAATGTTAAAAATCATATAATACTATGTAATACTAATAATGTTAAATTTTTTATTCAGATTAGTTTAAGTAAAATAATATGGTATAAAATTGTGTCTGTTTGTAGCAGTTGAACTTGAATAAATTTTACAAAAAAAAGATATATATATATATATACTATAGAAGAGGAAGATATGATAATTATATTCACTAAGAAGAAATGGAATGTGAGTAGAAAGTTTTGAATTTATCCTCAAATAAAGACTCAACCGTGTATTAGTTGAAATCAAACATTCTCATCAGTGTTTATATACAGAAAGTCAAGTAATGGTTGGCCGGTGATTAGTTGAAGCCAAACATTTTCATTAAATGTTTTTATATGGAAATTCAAATAAGAATTAGTTTTTATGTATGAAAAGTCAATAAAGGGTTGACCGTTTATTAGTTAAGTTCTAACCATTTTATTAGTGTTTATGTATGGAAAGTCAAGTAACAGTTGACAGTTGATTAGTTAAGTTATAACCTTTTCATTAGTGTTTATGTATGGAAAGTCAAGTAAGAGTTGACCGTTGATTAGTTAAGTTCTAACCATTTCATTAGTGTTTATGTATGGAAAGTCAAGTAAGGGTTGACCGTTGATTAGTTAAGTTATAACTTTTTCATTGGTGTTTATGTATGGGAAGTCAGGTAAGTGTTGATCATTAATTAGTTAAGTTCTAACCATTTCAGTAGTGTTTATGTATAGAAATTCAAATAAGAGTTAATCGTTGATTCCTTAAGGTCAAAACTTTTCATTAGTGTTTATGTATAGAAGGTCAAGTAAGAGTTGACTATTAATTAGTTAAGTTATAAACATTTCTTTAGTGTTTATGTGTAGAAAGTGAATCAAGGGTTGACCGTTTATTAGTTAAGTTTTAACCTTTTCAGTAAAGTTTATGTATAGAAAATTTCATTAGTGTTTACTTATGGAAAGTCAAGTAAGGGTTGACCATTGATTACTCAAGGTCAAACATTTTCATTTGTGTTTATGTATGGAAAGTCAAGTAAAGGTTGACAGTTGATTAGTTAAGTTTTAAACATTTCATTAGTGTTTATGTATGAAAAGTCAATTAATGGTTGACCGTTTATTAGTTAAGTTCTAACATTTTCATTAGTGCTTATATATGTAAAGTCAAGTAAGGGTTGACCGTTCATTAGTTGAAGTCAGACCATTTATGGATGTTTATATACGGAAAGTCAATTAAGGGTTAACCATTGATTAGTTAAAGTCAAACTATTTTATTAGTCCTTATATATGCAAAATAAGGGATTGATTATTTAGTAGTCGTTCTCATAACATTTTCATTAGTATTTATGTATAAAAGGTCAATGATTGATTAGGCCAAAATTTAATTATTTGTATTTACATATAGAAAGTCAAGTCATAATCTATACATGTATATATCTTACTAAAAGGGCAATTCTTAGCCACATCACCTTTGTCACGTATTACCCTTGAAATTAGCCACGTGTCAAATTAAATAAATTAAATGTAGTGTTCGTGTCATATGTGGTCGAAGTCGAATATTAATAAATAAACCATATTTTTCACGGGCATAAAATTTTATATACTACTTATTTCATATAATACTTATTTATACATTACTAATTTTATATATTTATAAATAAGTAGTAGTATATTAAATTTTATTTGGTGAAAAAATAAATTTTATTATTAATATTTGACTTCGATCATGTATTACTAGAAATCTACGTTTAATTTATTTCATTTGAAAATATAAATATAAAGTATAATTATAAAATATTTTAAAATTGAAAAGAAATATTGGAGTTGCAAAACAAATTAAAAATTATATTTTAGTTTTGTTAAAAAATAAATTATATTATTAATATATATATATATATATTCAATTAATTTAAATTGTGCATCTCAAGGGTGTTATCACTAGTGGAGAGGCCTTCTTTAAAGAAACCCAATCAAAGGAACTTCTTGAGGAATGCCTTGGATTGAGATCCGAATGAGTTCTGATATCGGAATTGAGGTTTTGAAGTCGGAACTACTGTCAGATCTCAATAGAATGCGGTTAAAAATGATCAAAAGCGGTTCTTGAGTAATGACATCAATGGAAGGCGATTTTGACATTAATGGGGTGACTTTGTATGATTTTTGGGCCTAAGTACAAATAACAATTTTCTCTCATCATATTCCCTTGTTACAATTTTCTAACCTTGTAAATTTTCTCACCCTTCACGCTTCTCTCTTCTCTTCTCAAATTCCCGTCTCCTAAATAAACACTTTTACACCACAGAGCCTCTCCCTCCACCGCTCACTCTCTCCCGCCCTCCACCGTGAATCCCCTCTCCACCGTGAATCCCCTCTACCTCCACTGAGAATCCCCTCTCCCTTCCGCCGTGAATCCCTCTGCCAGTCAAGCCTTGCTAGACCGTGAAGCCTAGCCTCTGCCGCTTCTTCTCCTCATTCGAGAAGCCTTGCCTCCCTAGTCGTGAAGCCCCTCCATCACTGCTCCTTCTCCTCCACCGCTGGCGTTTCTCACTCCTGTCGAAGCCCTCACCTCCAAGTGTTTTGTTTAAAGATTTTTTTTGCATATTTGTTTATAGATTTGTTAAAGTGTTTGCATATTTGTTTACAGATTTGTTCAAGTGTTTACAGATTTGTGTTTTGTTTTTTTAAATTCAAAGATCTGTGCTGTTTGTTTTACATATTTGTGTGTTTTGATTTTTTTTTTGTGCTCAGGGGTTTCCAGGTATGTGTTTTTGTGATGTTATAGTTGTACTAATGTTTTAGGTACCATATCTGGGTTTGATTCACCGCCGTAAACAGATTGGTATCTGGCAGTTTTTTTTTACATCAAAAACAAGTTCCAAATTTGGAAATATTTCTGACCTCGATGAAAGGCGATTCTTGGAGCTGCCTTTGAGCACGTCCAGAGAAGACACTATAAAAGTGTCTTCTATCAACCGAAATAACTGCCTTTAATAGGCCTTCCTCCACTACGTCGGTCACAAAAATAGCCGACATCGGTAAGCGAGAAATGCTTGCGAGATCAGTCATTCATGTCTACGCGAGGGATGTGCGACGTCGGTCACAATAATAAGCGACGTCGGTAAGCTAAAAATGCGTGCGACATCTATCATTCATTTCTGCGAGAGTGACGTAAAATATTGGTAACAAAAACAACCAATGTTGGTAAGAAAGAAAGGTGTACGATGTTGGTCATTTCAAGTCTACAAAAGGAACGTGCAGCGTCTGTCACAAAAACAACTAATGTCGGTATGTGAGAAAGACGTGCAACGTTGGTCATTTCATGTCTATGATATGGACGTGTGACATCGGTCACAATAATAGGCGATGTTGGTAAGCCAAAAATACGTGCGACGTCGGCCATTCATGTCTGCGAGAGTGACGTGCGACACCGATCACAAAAATAAGCAACATCGGTAAGTGAGAAAGGCCTGCGACGTCAGTCATTTCAGATTTTTTACCTCGATTTATTTAAAAATGGGGTAAAAAGTGTACTATTTAAAAGCAAGGTAAAAAAACCGAGGTAAAAATTGTTATTTACTTTGAAATAAAAAGGAACCAAGGTAAAAGAACTTTTTACCTTGGTTATTTGCTCTAAGCCAAAAAACTGAGGTAAAAGGGGTGAAGTAATAGGTCATGTTTCTTATAGTGTCTATTGCTTGTATTAAATTGTTAGGATGATCTCTATTGTTTGTCCAAGTGTACCATAATCCTTCATTCGACACGTCAAGAAGATCATATATCTCAATGACTTCTTGTAGCCCCATTTTTTGTTGATCAACTGGATTTCCTCCTCTTTTATCTCTTTGTGTGATGACCTTATTAAAATCTCCTAGAACTACTAATGGGTACAGAGAGTAGAAACAAAAAGTCATTTAAACACCCTAACAAAAGGTCTTCTCAACACCTCCGGATAACCATAGATGAAAGCTTAACACCACCTAACATGATTAGTGTTAGAAATTACAAGACTAAGAATGTTTTTACACTTAAACACTACTTGAGCATCAAGACTGCTGCACCAAAATAAAGCTAATCCACCCAATCTTTCAATTGGATCTACATATTCAGCCGAACCAAATTTTGAGTTTTCTTTTCAAGCTTCAAAACTCTGCTGTTGAGCCTGTTGGAAAATGATGGTTAAAAGGTTGAAATTCGTCAACTTTTGGGCATCATTTTGAGTGGGACCTGGATGGATTTTGGGTCGGTGGATGTCATTTTTTAGTTCTCCTCCGCGAGTACTATAAAATCGGCTATTTAAACTCTCAAAACAGATCAAGGGTGAATAAGATATGGATGTTTGAAATGTCACTCTTGAAAGAGAAAAAAATTAGGCGGAAATTGGCCCAAATTAGTTTTTCTCTGGACTGTCCAAAATGTGTATGGACCGCATGGAAGTCTCTGGAAGGCCCAACCGCATAGTATATATGGAATTGCTTGTGTGTAATTCTTAAGAGATAAGAACAAAATACTTCCATATTTTGTGAGATATCTTGTCTTAAATAAATATGCGGTTTACCATGTTTAATACGATGAAGAATATTTGTGCAAATATTTCTTCCATTTCCAACAGATTTAATTCGAGTATTCATGGAATGTCTCGGATTTGGTGAGTTGGTGATTGGAGAATACTCTTCTCTAATTACAGAAAATCAGAATATCATGTTTCCATGATTAGGGTCTCTTAGAGTAGTATAAATAGAGCCTCTAAGTCAATCAGAAAAGACACACCATTTCTCAAGTCCCTCCATATTCTAAACTTGAGTCTTCTGTCTGTCTTTCTCGAAGTTTCCATTTGGTGCTCTGTCGAGGTGATAGTCCTTCGGGCCTTGCGTGAATCTGAGGTAACTCTTACGTGTTAATTGTTACCTTCGATGGTTTTATCCTAGGGAACGATGTCCACGACGGGACTCATTCGTTTCAAGGGCAGCGAGTGTTACTCGTGACTCCATCAATTTGTGATTACTTGAAACATGATTTATGCTTTGATTATTTGTAATTTAAGCTTTTTCGATTGTATGCTTGAATAATTAATAAAAATTTATTATTCTTGCATATATTAATTACTCGTTCAATTTTGTTATTTGATTTTCCGTATGATATAATCAATATATGTCCAACAGTCTTGAAACGAATGATATTTGTTGAGTTATATTGATTTGGAAATTGCAAGCGGGATGCTTAATGTTGCGAACAAAATTTTCATCGATCTGCATGCAAATTTCGGTCTTGTGCATGCTTAGATTAATTATGTATAAGTGCTTCTGCATGTACTTGAAAATATGCATTATACATGCTACTGTGATCTTGTTTCAAGCTTGCATTAAGACCTTAAATATGCGTGCTTTATTTTTTGAGTAAATCCTGCATGTTGTGCTCAAAATTAAGCCTATGGGAATTGTATGTTTGCGAAAATATGTATGCTAATGATTTTGGTTATTTACAACAAAATCATATTGAGCAATTTGTTATGTATAATTATTTAAAATATTATACTACGATATATGAGATTTGTACATATATTTAACGATGAAAATCTTTTGTATGTACGCATTGGTGAATCCGAGTATACACAGTTATATATCTCTTATGGAAGAGAAACTTGGCATGGAGATACAGCAGGATTTGCTTGGCAACATGAAAGAATCAAGAGTGTAACCACGGTTTTGCAAACTATGGTACGTATACACGTTAATTAAAGTGAATCATGGCATATGCTATATATACATATATTGTTTGAATTATATTTGATAACCATTTGCGCGAATCTGGACGTGAACATGATTTTGTTACAAAGAGAGTTATGTGAATAATATGTGCACATATATGTCCAGTACACTAAGGCTATCGAATTTGATAGTGAATGGATTTGGTTATATTAATCACTTGATTATGTGGAAAACTAAGTTGAGCATGTATGTTAAATTACATGGCGTAATTATGGAAATATGTTAATTCCGTGATATTCATGCTTATGAGATTAAATGTTGATATGGTAAAAATCATATTTGATTCTTTGCATGAAAGATTGAATTAAATTTACTGGAAAAAAAATGCCATGAGTTTAGGATATGGGATTAGACATTATTATTCAATTAAATGAAAGCAGTGCATATGGTTGGAAATTATGAGACATGTTTAATTTCCAAAGCCCTTGAAATGCTATAGTATTTGTTTAAATACTTGATCAAATGTTTAAATACCTATTTTGCATGGTATAATAATTTGGTGATGTGGGCTGCTCATGTTGGTTAAAGATTTAAACCATTTTGTGTGAGAATGTGCTGCGAGTGATTCATGACTTTTATATGCTTGGTCTGAGAATCGCATGCGAAAAATTGGTAAACTTCATTTGCACTTAAACATGACATCTCTCGGTAAGAGTGTAATATATTCGTGCATGAATGAAGTATGTGACATTGGATTATTTGATCCATGATGTATTCTCGTTCATTTAGGGACTTGATTTAGCTGCATATACAAAAATTTTAGATCTATGCTGTGTCTAAAATTGGGTTATGCTTTTATATGCTATGATTATATTAATTGTTTGGGAAAGTGCCTTTTTGATGCAATGAAAGGTTTGACAAGGCTTATCCCGATAATTGGCTATCTTGATTGATCGCTTACGAGCATATGGCTCACGAGTGACAATTGTTAGATTGCATAGATAGAGCATATGAGCTCGAAGTTCGACATATTCTGGTTATTTTGTATGACCTGATAAATGTGAACGTGAAGACATTAGTTTACAACTATGTCTAGGGTATTGGTTCTTGTGAACCATGGTATAAACCCTAAAGCATGAGTTATCTTGACTATGCTAAAAACCTTTGATTATTTGTAATCAAAGAATTGAGGGGAAAATCTCAAGAATTTGGTTGAGAAAACTAAGAATCCTGAGAATGGGAATCCCGAGACTTTTGGTCAAATCTCTTGATTTATGGTTGAAAAATCTAAGAATCATGAGATATGGAATCCCAAGACATTTGGTCAATTCTCTAAATTTTTGGTTGGAAAGCCTTAGAATTCTGAGATGAGGAGACATTCAGTCTAGAAATCCCAAGACACGAGGTTTTGAGAAACTTAACACGTGTAAGGATGTTTAATAAAACCAGCCCAATGTGGGGGGTAGACGAAAACCTAAAAATTCAACGACGATATGAATTTCGATAGGTACTTGAAGTGAAAAAGTAGCCACGAGAGATTTGAATCAAGTTGATCAAGTCAGGAGGACTTTAACTCGAACCAAAAGGGTAAACTCGAAATTGAGTCTAGCAATGCACTCAAACTTGAGTCGAGCAATAGACTTGAATGTGTTTCGAGCATAAAGACACTCAAGTTTGACTTGAGTAGTCTGAAAGTAAAGTTCAGTTGTACTGAAACTTGGCTTTAAAATGGGCATGAAATTGTGTGGAGTTGGTACACTGACACTGCGCCCTAGTGAGAGTTAATCGAATCCTCGATTGATTGATACTACATCGGTTGTGGTATTGGTCATGCGAGGAAGAACGATTAATTGAGATCAGAAAGTTTAGTTATCTCTAATCCCAAGGGAGTTGAAGGAATAAGAGAGACTTTCACGATAAAAGATCAATACATGAAGGTGTTTTGATTGTTGAAAGGATCTAGCCCTAAAAATAAATTTTATGGGTAAGAACCTAGTGTTTGATTCATTATTGAACACACAAACTTTTAGTAAGTTGAATTTGTATATTAACGAAACCCCTTACGTGATGCGCAGAAAACATATGAGGTTATCTGTAACCATGGCGTGAATACATAGAATCCTTTGGGGAATGTGATTCACAATGTAGACATTTGCAAGGTCATTTGGTTATTGAAGGAAATTGCTAGAAATGATCAAGCATTGTGGGGGAGCCTTTAAGTTGGCTGGCGATCTTTTAAATAAGATACCCCAAGAAGGAGGAAAATAAACCTCCTCACAGAGCCATCCTAAAAGTTCTTTTGAATGTGTGGGTTGGCGTATTGCGAATGTAGTAAAAGGAATACTTAAACAGTATCTTTACTAGATATGCACAATGTTGAAGTGCTATCAATTTCTTGAAATTTACAAGAAATATTATGCAGAAACTAGAAATATATCTTGATGGAAAGTGTATTTTGTGGAAGTTTCTGTTAAAGATCCTAATTTATCTTAAATGGACTTAAGAGTCAATAGATGAAATTATTAAGGATTAGGGATAAACCAACGAAGGAAACGAGATTCCATGAAATAATTTTGTGGAAAGTGGTGATCAATAGAGAGATTGATCTACCATGAGTGCAAATCACTAGAGTACTAGTAGATTTGAACAATTAGTAAGTATATTTGTGTACTTGATGGGTGTTCTCTAGACGTGAGAATGAGTCCAAGGGTGATGGTACTTGCTATCAAGGTTGTGTGAAAGCTAGAAGTACATCTAATGGACCTAAATGGTTATTTGGAGATTTAGATATTAAAATCTGAATAGAGCAAAATGAAAAGCTCAATGCTCCTAAATGATCCATCATGTGACCAAACTAATTGCTGTAGCCAATGATATTAAATCAATGAGTTTGATGAAGGCAGATATTCTAAGGGACATGGAAAATGACCATGTCATTTATGTCTTTGAATTGATGGTTTTCTCATTGATAGAAAAATTGATATGATGATTGAGTCTCTTGGAGATATGTCGTATTCAATGGAATGACTCTAAACATTATGAGTTACCTTTTTGTAAAGGTGAGGTGTCTCTTAAGAAGAGAACTCAAGAGTCATTGATAGTCTGTTGTACTTATTAAAGTGCACATTAGACAATTCTTACAATGGATAGTAAGATGATACACGAGTAATCTAGAAAAGATCACTGGAAACTAGATGTGTGTGAGACTCGTGGATATGGCTTGAGCTGTGTAGAGAAATGGTTCTCTCTTGCTAGATTCATAGAGGAATCTAAGTCTATTGTGTTGGACAAAAATTGGGAAAGATATACCCTAGGATGACCAAAGCATTTTTATGCGTATTAGTGTAGCGTAAAACTTGTAGCTTAAAGCCATATCGATGATGGTGTGTCTCGACATAGACACTTTACCATTGGACGACTACTCTCTACGAGAATTATCGATATTGACTACGTAACGTCAATATGATAAGAGTTGTTATTCTTTGACGAAAGGATTCAATCGATTTCTTGACGAAGAAATTGAATCGAGAGTTAGTTGAGAACTCATCGAAAGGAATATGACTAAGTCCAATAAATGGTGGGTTACGTATATGAACACCCAACCTATGTGACTGGAGATCCCAAGATCTAGGTTCAAAGGGACAACTAAACTGCAAAGACCCATCGCGATCACTGTGGGGGTTTCATACCTCCTGTCTTATTCCTATGATGAAGAAACAGTGATGTGAATAGAGGTTAAGCATTAAATTACTTTTAATGATTCAAGACATCGAGTATGTAGTACTCGAGAGCTCAATAGTTTACGGAACTGCTCTTATGCCAAGAATCACCTATGTAAGCGAGAAGTGTGGCCACTTCGAAAGGGAATTATTGGGACGCAATTCCTTAGAAACCTTACAGAACTAGGCATGTGCCATGGCCTGATTAATGGACACAACCGAGGAAAGCGCAAGGGCTAGGAAAGATGCCTGTGGGAAGTGCATTGTCGTTCACACAAGCGGTAGGGGAAGTTCAAGGACATCGCGTCTACTTCCTAACCAGTGGGCTAAGTGTACTCTCTTAAGGGAAAGTTCAAAGGGTGACACCTACTTATCCTATGCAACATCTATGCCGTCGAAATGAATCTATCACCAAGTCAAACTCTGTGTCTGATGTGATTGTTCTGATTCCTACATCAATATCTATTCATGTGGGGGATTTTTGGAAAATGATGGTTAAAAGGTTGAAATTCATCAACTTTTGGGCATCGTTTTGAGTGGGACTTGGATGGATTTTGGGTCGGTGGATGTCATTTTTGAGTTCTCCTCCGCGAGTACTATAAAATCGACTATTTAAACTCTCAAAACGGATCAAGGGTGAATAAGATATGGATGTTTGAAATGTCACTCTTGAAAGAGAAAACAATTAGACGGAAATTGGCCCAAATTAGTTTTTCTCTGGACTGTCCAAAATGTGTATGGACCGCATGGAAGTCTCTGGAAGGCCCAACCGCATAGTATATATGGAATTGCTTGTGTGTAATTCTTAAGAGATAAGAACAAAATACTTCCATATTTTGTGAGATATCTTGTCTTAAATAAATATGCGGTTTACCATGTTTAATACGATGAAGAATATTTGTGCAAATATTTCTTCCATTTCCAACAGATTTAATTCGAGTATTCATAGAATGTCTCGGATTTGGTGAGTTGGTGATTGGAGAATACTCTTCTCTAATTACAGAAAATCAGAATATCATGTTTCCATGATTAGGGTCTCTTAGAGTAGTATAAATAGAGCCTCTAAGTCAGTCAGAAAAGACACACCATTTCTCAAGTCCCTCCATATTCTAAACTTGAGTCTTCTGTCTGTCTTTCTCGAAGTTTCCATTTGGTGCTCTGTCGAGGTGATAGTCCTTCGGGCCTTCCGTGAATCCGAGGTAACTCTTATGTGTTAATTGTTACCTTCGATGGTTTTATCCTAGGGAACGATGTACATGATGGGACTCATTCGTTTCAAGGGCAGCGAGTGTTACTCGTGACTCCATCAATTTGTGATTACTTGAAACATGATTTATGCTTTGATTATTTGTAATTTAAGCTTTTCGATTGCATGCTTGAATAATTAATAAAAATTTATTATTCTTGCATATATTAATTACTCGTTCAATTTTTTTATTTGATTTTCTGTATGATATAATCAATATATGTCCAACAGAGCCATCGTCTTGAAAAGACATATCATGCCCGACTTCTTTTGCTTCATCAATTGGTTGATTCTTTTCTTCGTAGAGGCATTGTTAAATCCTCTACAATTCCATGCAATTAATCTCATAAATCTTTGGGGAATTGTTTTGGTACAGTTCCCACACAGTCTTGATGTTTCTGATTGCCTTCATTTTCCATGGTTGAATTTGCAGTTTCTTTCCCCTTCTGCTTGCTGATATAAGATGGTAAAACTTTACCTGCAAAGAAAACTTTCCTCTTTCCTTTATTTTCAGCCTTTGACAAATCTCCCATCATACTTGCAACATTTTCAACTTCCAAACTAAACTTGTTCACCAGAAATCGAAACCTTTTCTTTGGAGGAAGATTTCCTCGCTCTTGATCCTCCTCATCCTCATTGTCCTCAGATTGAGATCTCTTCCTAACTTTTCCTTTTCTGTTTTGAATCGTGTTTGGTTCAGAGTTGGACAAACTGTTTTTTATCTTCTTCCAATCATAAGCAGTTGCTTCCTTTGTCTGAACTCCCTCATGACCTTCAGTTTCCACAATGATCGCCTTGCCTTTTCCTTTACTGCTACTTTCTACCAATTGATTTTGCACCTTGAACATCTTCTTATACTCTATAGCAGTCATTCGCTTCATTATCTTCTTGTTTGGAGAAATCGTTTTGTATTGAGCTTCCTCTTCTCCACCAATCTCTTGCTTCTTCTCACTAACGGTTCTTGAATATCCTGAGTATCCCAATTCTGATTTTCCACAATCACACCTTGAGATATCTCTTGAACCTTCTTCTCCTCAGTTATGTTCATCCTACTTGTAAAGTCAAGGAATTATTTAATTGGCAATTTTGTGTTAAGTATTTGTGAACTGATATACAGACCATGTTGGAACATGGTGCTGGAGCAGAACTGGAGCAGGTTTTACGCCAAAGGTTTTAACGGAATTCAAGCCGAAATATTGGAGTATTTTGGAATTTATAGTAATTGTATATTTGGCTATATATTAGGCGTGTGAAGCATAATTGGTTTTATGGAAAATCCCTACTTATATGGAGAAGATGTATTCGAATATATGGGATAGAATGATATAAGGTAAATCCCTTTATTTATGGGATTTGGATATGCTTCAACAATCAGATTTGGAATAGGAATATTATGGAGATAATCAAGAATATTCAGATCTGATTCGTGGATATAAATATGGGACAAACACGGCTGCATAATACACGATTTTACAGAGCAAAATCTGCACCCAGATTTTGAGATCTTACGAAACTTGCAAGAGCAAATATACTGTGTTCCAACACTGTCCTGCTGCACTAAGTTCAGAATCGTACACCTTAATTCCTCGGGAGGAGGAGATCTTGCGTCGACGGAGTTCGAGGTCAAAGGGAGTCTGATCAAGGCAGATCGGTAGCTAGGGGAGCTAGCAGAGTCCACACGTCATAGTTAGTAAAGATAAGTATTTTGTAAACTGTACTCTGTACTGTATCTTTCTAATTAGTGGATTCATTCTGAACTGGGCCAGGCCCCGCAGATGTAGGTGGTTTACACCGAACTGCGTAACCGAGTTGTGTGTCTTTTACATTTTACGTTATTTTACACTTGGTTAAACTAAGCATGTTGGAACACACTAGTAAGTACTAGAAAAAGTGGTAAAACCAAAGTTCAATTGGTATCAGAGCTGAGTCACTTATTGTTCCCTTGGTTGTTTCAAGGAAAGTGAGATCCGGTTTTACCATGACGACAAGAGAAGGAGCTTCAGTCTCTCGACCACCACTGTTGGAAGGAAACAACTACAACTATTGGAAGGCACGTATGAGGGTCTTTATCAATTCACTGGATGAACTGGCGTGGTTTTATGTTGAGAATGAATGGAATCATCCTACAGAAGATGCTGACACAAGTTCTAAGGCTGTGGAAGGGGAGTCGAGTCAAAAACCCAAAGACAAAGCTAAGTGGACTCCAGATGATCTTAAAGAATCACTAGCAAATTCGAAGGCCCTGAATGCAATCTTCACTGCTGTTGACGAAAATCAGTTCAAGCTTATATCTACATGTCACCAGGCAAAGAAAGCGTGGGATATTTTACAAACTGTTCATGAAGGAACCAGTCGGGTGCGGGAATCTAAACTACAGATGCTGGCTACCAAGTTTGAAGAACTAAAAATGGAGAATGATGACACCATTGCTACATTCAATGGAAAGCTCAGAGATATATCCAACATGGCTTATCAACTGGGAAAGGTTTACAAGGAAACTAAGCTAGTGAAAAAGACATTGCGATCTCTTCCCAAAAGATTTGCAATGAAAGTAGCAGCAATAGAGGAAGCAAGAGACGTAGCCACCATGAGCCTAGATGATCTGATGGGTTCGTTACAAACTTATGAGATGACATTCCAGCAATCTACGAAAAGAATCTCCAAGGATTTAGCGTTCAAAGTTTCTCCGGTCAAGGCAAGTCATGAGTCTGATAGCGATGATGAGTTTGAAAAACTGGCACTTATTGCAAAGAATTTCTCAAAGATGCTGAAGAAGGTGGTTAACAAGAAATCTCAGGAGAGGTTTGGTGGAAACAGCAAAAGCCACTAGATTCGAACAATAATCGCGGAATGAGATTTGAACAAGGAAATATGCAGTTCGGGAGGAATCAGAACAACGAACCAAAACAGCCTGGACGAATTCAATGCAGAGAATGTGAAGGATTTGGTCATATTCAGGCTGAATGTGCTAACACCCGCAAGAAACAAGGAAGATCATATGTCACCTCTTGGAGTGATGATGAAGATAATGAAAAGGATGAAGAAGAACTTACGAGTAATTACGTAGCTTTTGGAGCAAAGGTACATGATACATCAGAAGGTCAGTGTTCCAACACACTGAACAAAGGTAAGGCTGTATGTTCCAACAAGAATCTGGACGATGCTCGTAGTGATGAAGATGATCTATCTGTAAGTGATGAAGAGATCTATAGCACATACGAACAAATGTATGCTATGTGGGTTCAAGTAGCTGACAAGAACAAAGAGTTGAATGAAGAAAAAGGAAAGCTAATTGAAAGTGAAAAGGAACTACGATCCACTGTTATAGAACTTGAAAAGCAAAATGAAGAACTGAGTCAGAAATTGATAGCAGAAGTCAAGAGAGCCGAGATGTCTGAAGCAACTATCTCTAAATTAAATTCCGGGAAAGCAAAGCTTTATGACATTCTGGATATGGGAAGAACCGTTGGTGATAGACACGGGATTGGATACAGGGAAGAAATAAATACTGAAGTCCTCGAAAAACAGTTACTCTCAAAGCTAGGATTCGAGAAGTAAAATGGAAGTATGGAAAGCCATATCAAAGAAAGCCTCTAATCTGCGGATACTGTACATACCAAGGTCATGCTGAACATCAGTGTAAAAAACTGATCAGAGATCAAATGACTGGAAGACAACTGTGTTCCAACACAGTTGATACTCGTATAAAAATCAGGAAGGTATGGGTTATTAAAAGGTCCAGTAAGTGTCTGGTGGCACACACTTCTTTATCATCCTATTCCAGTGATTCTTGGTACTTTGACAGTGGTTGTTCTCGCCACATGACTGGGACTCCAAAATACCTTACAAACATTACTCCATATGATGGCGGATATGTAACTTTTGGTGATGGAAAAAGAAGCAGAGTAATTGGCAAATGCGAATTAAAGATTGAAGGGTTTCCAGTACTCACAAGTGTACTATTTGTTGAAGATCTAAAAGCAAACTTGCTTAGTATAAGCCAGCTGTGTGACGACAACATGATAGTGGAATTTCAGAAGGACAAGTGTGTAGTAAAGCATGGTGAAAACAAGGTTCTTTCTGGAATACGATCTTCAGACAATTGTTACTTGTTGGAACAAGAAGTTCGATGCATGCTTTCAAAGCAGGATGAAGGAATTCTCTGGCACAGGAAGCTTGGACACATCAACTATAAAACACTGGTGAAAATTGCTAATATGAAAGCTGTACGAGGAATGCCAATCTTGACCAGCAAGGATGAAATTGTGTGCGGACCATGTCAGCAAGGTAAACAAACTCGTTCTCCTCATTCTTCAGTTCAGTTTATTACTACTTCTAGAAATCTGGAATTGCTACATATGGACTTAATGGGGCCAGTTAATACACCTAGCATAGGAGGAAAGAAATATATTTTTGTGTGTGTTGATGACATCTCCAGATTTACTTGGGTAGCCTTCTTGAAAGAAAAATCTGATACGATTGAGGTATTTCGAAGCCTTGTAGTAAAGTTACAAACTGAAAAGGGAAGTCCTGTAGGAAAGATAATCCGAATTCGAAGTGACCATGGCAGAGAATTTGAAAATGAACAATTCAGTTCCTTCTGCAATGAGCTAGGAATCCAACATGAGTTTTCGGCTCCTATCACTCCTTAACAGAATGACATTGTTGAAAGAAAGAACAGAACTCTACAGGAGATGGCTCGAGTTATGTTGGCAGAAAAGGATGTTCATAAGAAATGGTGGGCAGAGGCGATCAATGCCGCGTGCTATACAATCAACCGAGTGTATCTTCGACCATTCACTGACAAGACAGCCTATGAGATCTGGAAGGGCAGGAAACCAAATTTCTCGTATTTTCATGTGTTCGGAAGTACATGCTATATTCTCAGAGATAGAGAACAGTTGGCAAAATTCGATAATCGAAGTGATCCAGGGATATTTCTCAGGTATTCCATCAACAGCTGTGCCTACAGAGTTTTTAATCATCGAACCAACACTCTCATGGAATCCATAAATGTTATTGTGGATGATTCAGAAAAGGAACAACCTCCAGAAGTTATAGAGGAAGAATCTGCCAACACTCATGTTCCAACACAGTCTCAATGTTCAGACAAAGCAAAGTCTTCAGCAGATTCTACTGAACCAAATGATCACCAGAACCCTAACTCTACTGAAGATGGCCATGTTCCAACACACGACCATGTTCCAACACAATCACCTCCTACTAACGACCATGTTCCAACACTCGATCAATCTGGATCCACCATGAGAAGTACTCGATCAGTTCCTTGAGTTGATTATCGACGACTGGCTGGTCTACACTATTTTGTTTCTCTGATTGAGCCCAAGAACTATAAAGAAGCCTTACTTGATGAATACTGGATTGCTGCGATGCAAGATGAACTCAGCCAGTTTACCAGGAATGATGTTTGGTATCTCACTCCCTGCCCCAAAGGCATTAATGTCATTGGTATGAAATGGATCTTCAAGAACAAGTCCGATGCAGATGGCCTAGTCACCAGAAACAAAGCCAGACTTGTTGCTCAAGGATATACTCAAGTGGAAGGTGTTGATTTTGATGAAACCTTTGCACCTGTTGCCAGGTTAGAATCTATTCGTATTCTACTAGCTATTGCCTGCTCTTTGAACTTTACTTTGTATCAAATGGATGTTAAAAGTGCATTTTTAAATGGAGTGGTGAATGAGGAAGTTTATGTGGAACAACCTAAAGGTTTTGAAGATCCCCATTATCCGCATCATGTATATCGTCTCAAGAAGGCCTTATACGAATTAAAGCAGGCACCTCGAGCATGGTATGAACGACTTACTACCTTTCTACTTCAGAAAGGTTATCGTCGAGGGGGAGTAGATCGCACTTTATTTGTGCTTGACAAGTCCTCAAAGTTTCTAATTGCTCAAATATATGTTGATGACATAGTATTTGGCTCCACTTCACCATCTATGGTACAAGAGTTTGTCACCACAATACAATCTGAATTTGAAATGAGCATGGTTGGAGAATTGACCTACTTTCTGGGATTACAAGTCAAACAAGGACGGAATGGCCTATTCATCAATCAAAGTAAGTATGCCTTGAACTTGATTAAGAAATTCGGACTCAGTAGTGCTCGTGCAATTCGAACTCCTATGGGAGTTTCTGATAAACTAGTGAAAGATGAAAAAGGAGTTTCAGTCGATCAGAAGTTATATAGAGGCATGATTGGAAGCTTATTGTATTTAACTGCAAGCAGACCAGATATATGTTTCAGTGTTGGAATATGTGCGAGGTTTCAAGCTGATCCTAAAGAATCTCATCTTACTGCAGTGAAAAGGGTTATTCGATATGTAAGTGGAACTTCAGAATATGGTGTCTGGTATTCTAAGAATCAAGATTCAGAGTTGATTGGGTACAGTGATTCTAATTGGGCTGGTAATGCTGATGATCGAAAAAGTACTACAGGTGGATGTTTCTTTATTGGAACAAATTTGGTGTCTTGGTATAGCAAGAAACAGAATTCAATCTCTCTATCTACTGCGGAAGCAGAGTATCTTGCAGCAGGGAGCTGTTTTGAACAACTGCTATGGATGAAACAAATGTTGAAGGATTTTGGAATTCGTCAAGAACCTTTGAAGATTTTATGTGACAATACAAGTGTCATTGATATTTCAAAGAATCCAGTTCAACACTCAAGAACCAAACATATTGACATAAGGCATCATTTTATTCAAGATTTGGTGGAAAGAAAAGAAGTGGAAGTGGTCTATGTTTTAACACACGAACAGTTTGCTGATATATTTACAAAGCCACTTGATGCTACCACTTTCGAGAGCCTTCGACAACACTTAGGTGTTTGTCAAATCTGAGGTAATTTTACCTTTGATTAGTTTTTCGTGTAAATAATTTTTGTTTCTGTTATTTACATCAAAAATTAGAAAAAGAAACAAAATTCTGGAAGGAAGTAAAGACTTACCAAAATAGGAGTAATTAAGAAAGGAGTGTTGGAAGTTAAAACAGGAATAACTCGTTGATGGGACATGAAGAGGAAAGGATATCATTACAATTTTTGGGAAATCTAAAAAGGCTCTTCGCGGGAAAAGAGGCAAGTTTATGAAAAGTTGAAAGTTGATTCAAACTCTAAAACCCCTTTCGAATTCTATCCTTCTCGGCCCGAACTCTTGTTCTCCAAAAACCTTGCCAAAATTTTTCTTTTGCTCTCCCAAAACTCTCCTGTTATCAAAGAAAGAATGGCAACCACAAGCACTCCTAGTTTTGAAGCACAGGCATCAGACAATGGTGTAGAAAACACAGAGAGGAAGGAATCTGGAGGCAATGTCGGCGAAGAAAATCACGGAACCGAGAACAGGGGTACATATGGGAAGGTGTCCGGGCCTGATCCTCCTCCGATAAAGATTAATGGTATGAAATTTAGATCTTTTGATGATATTTTCAAATGGTTGCAAGCAAATAGAGTTTATGTGGATCTTAGCAAAATCAGAAGCATAGATAAAGAGTTAGAAGTTTTGCATGTGAAAGTTAAGGAGATTGTGTCTGGTCACTTTTCTGATGTCTGGGATATTGAGTATAAGACTGTGAAGTATCTGAGAGGGATGTACGGTCAGCTGAATGGTAAAGGGAAAGACAAATTTCATGTTTTCTGTCGTATGACTGCTCATTGTTATGTGTGGATAAGAGAAATTAATGAGGAACAAGCTGTTGGGATGAAGACAGTAAGGTATGGAGACAAGCTACAGGTTGGATTTTTTGATGTGGAGACTGCAAAGAGGATGGAGAAATTAAGAGAACCTGTGATTATTGAACTGTCTGATGATGATGACAGTGTTCTAACACAGGAGGAAGAAAATGTGTATATGGAGGAAGAATCTGATGCTGATCTGGGGGGTACATAGGGTGATGAGGTTCAAGAAGATTTGAATGATGAAGCCCCTGATCAGTCTGATGATGAAGGGAATCAGGAGATTGAAGTAGCTGATGAAGATCTGCCAGGTCAGGGTGTTGATCCAGAAGAAGAAAGAGCTGACAGTGTTCCAACACAGGATGCCCCAGACCTGACATACTCCAGTGACGAGGTCCTGGATGAATTTTTCCAGAAGGCAAAAGGAAAAAGGAAGGCTAGCTCTGCCATGAATACTGAGGCAGCAAAAAGGAGTAAGAAGAGACGGGATAACAACCCGAGGAAGATTCTGCCTCCTCCATCTGTCTCCCAGGCTTTTTCTGCAGTTTACTTTGATGAGAAGGGAGCAGAGATGGAAAATTTCTTCTCTGAAAAGAAATTTATTGCTAAAAGACCTTTGGACCTGAAGGCTTATCAGGAGAGTGGGTTCACTAATTTCTTAAAGGCAATGGGGATGACAAAGGCAGTCACAATCCAATTGCAATACAATAGGCAGGTGGTTTTAGAGGTATATTCTAATCTCATGCCTGGAAATCTAGATATTTCTTCCCCATGGTTTGGCAGAGTGTATGTTACGGGGAAAATCATAGATTTGTCTGCTGCTAGAATTAATATGCTGTTAGGTCTAAAACCATCTAAGATAGGGGGAGTGTTTCCTGATGACTTGGAGTTGACTGATGATGAGATTTTGGCTGTTATATCTGGGGGATATAAGGTGGAGTGGCCAGTAGTGGGGTACTCTCAAGCATCATGCTTGCCGTCTATATTCTTTGGCCTGTATCAAATAGCGGTACACTGCTGGTTGCCTTCAAGCAATACCACCGCATTAACTAGGGAGATGGCGAAGCTGCTTTACTGTGTTGGAACACAGAAGGGAATCAACCTTGGACTCTTAATTAAGCAACATTTGGTTCGACAGGCCACAACTCCTAAAGTGAATGATGTGGTCATCTACCTAGCCCTAATCTCTGCCTTAGCAAAGAGTGCAAAAGTCAAAGGGCGTGCCTCTGATGTGATAGTGGACACTGAGTTTTTGCGGCCTAATAAGAAGACTTTTGGGCTCAGGCAGGTACATGATCTTCCATGGACAGCTTCTGGGTCAACCTCCTCATCAGCCACGGCAGACAAAAAGACTCGATTGATGGCTATTAATGCTAGACTTGGAGCTGTAGGGATTAAAATTGCAGCCTTACAAGCTGAGCAAGCAAGGTTGGAAGAAGAAAAATCAAGGCTGGAAGGTTGATTAATTCAGGGGGAGTTTTAAAGACAGAGTTTAATTTTTTATGATTTTGTGATGAAGTTTCTTTGGCCTCTGTGTGGTCCCAGGGGGAGTAATTTTGGATTCTGGATATTTGGTTTTCAATTTGGTTGTATAATTTTTGGATTTCTGGAATTCTGGATTTCGGCTTTCATTATTTGAATTCTGGTATTATGATCATTATTCTGCTCGTTGAATGTAGTTGATTATGTGATTGCAGTCCAAAATAATATGGGTCCACAAAAATGCCAAAGGGGGAGATTGTAAAGTCAAGGAATTATTTAATTGGCAGTTTTGTGTTAAGTATTTGTGAACTGATATACTAAACCATGTTGGAACATGGTGCTGGAGCAGAACTGGAGCAGGTTTTACGCCAAAGGTTTTAACGAAATTCAAGCCGAAATATTGGAGTATTTTGGAATTTATGGTAATTGTATATTTGGCTATATATTAGGCGTGTGAAGCATAATTGGTTTTATGGAAAATCCCTACTTATATGGAGAAGATGTATTCAAATATATAGGATAGAATGATATAAGGTAAATCCCTTTATTTATGGGATTTGGATATGCTTCAACAATCAGATTTGGAATAGGAATATTATGGAGATAATCAAGAATATCCAGATCTGATTCGTGGATATAAATATGGGACAAACACGGCTGCATAATACACGATTTTACAGAGAAAAATCTGCACCCAGATTTTGAGATCTTACGAAACTTGCAAGAGCAAATATACTGTGTTCCAACACTGTCCTACTGCACTAAGTTCAGAATCGTACACCTTAATTCCTCGGGAGGAGGAGATCTTGCGTCGACGGAGTTCGAGGTCAGAGGGAGTCTGATCAAGGCAGATCGGTAGCTAGGAGAGCTAGCAGAGTCCACACGTCATAGTTAGTAAAGATAAGTATTTTGTAAACTGTACTTTGTACTGTATCTTTCTAATTAGTGGATTCATTCTGAACTAGGCCAGACCTCGTAGATGTAGGTGGTTTATACCGAACTGCGTAACCAAGTTGTGTGTCTTTTACGTTTTACGTTATTTTACACTTGGTTAAACTAAGCATGTTGGAACACACTAGTAAGTACTAGAAAAAGTGGTAAAACTAAAGTTCACTACTCAGATCCAATAAATCAGCAGCCACATTACTCATATCTTCATCATCCCGCTCTTGCATGAGCTCTCTTGACGGTTGCCTTACAAATCTAGAAATTGTATTATTGCTCTAGTTGCTTTCAGTTGAGCTGGGGGAGTCCAAGACCTGAGTATTCAGCTGGACTGGAGTATGCTAGTTCAATTCCACCTGGACATCTTCCACAAAATGTTCTGCTACAATATTTTCTACTGCTCTAAAATGGTCTTCACTAATATCCTCCATATCTTCCAAATCTTCATTAGCATTGTTTCCATCGACCCGAACTTCAACATACATATGGCCATTAGGTAAATGTTCATTGGGAAGATCAGGTTGTTGTGCTGGCTGAGGAGGTTGTTCCGAAGGCTGCTGAGGTGGTGGTTGGTGCTGTCGTCTGGCACCAAAATAAGGATCAAAATTCAAAAAAAGATGGACCAGCACCACCTTCATTTGGAAGACCACCACCTTCATTGTTACCACCACCTGTACCTTCTGGATCAACAAACTTTTGTCCTGGCAAATGATTCTCCGTTTCCATCAAAATAAGGAACCCTTCCTAAAGCTTGTCTGGCAACGTACTATACCTTTCCCACCAAAGATCCATATAAGCATATGGGATTCTAGTATTCCTTTTAGCTTGTGTATGGGAATGTGCATTCAAAGAACAAGGGAACATCTGTCTATTTGGACATACTTAATGCATTTGGCTTCAATCTAGCAAGACTAACAATGTTTATAGGCTCATGCATGTACAATTCATTTCCAAATTGAAAGGGTGGATAGGGGTTCTTTGCCCAATAAAGATCCAACATGACCATATTGCGATAGAAGAGCATTTGGCCTACTTCAGCTCCCGGTTAATGCCAAAGGACAATTCGATATATACCGCACCTTATTACGAGCGGTGAGTCAACTCTACTTATTGCATTACTCTTGTTTGGATTCTATTAAAAAATATGAGATTGTATTGAATTAATGACAATTTCATTTTTGTAGCAAACATTGGGTTGGTGGACATCACCGTTCTTTCTTCTAACACGGTGTTCTGGTACGATCAAGTACATCAAACGCCCTCGGAAAAAATTTCATTTGCAATTACAAAGGTGATGACAGATCACATAATTACCAAGCACAAATGATTCACGTGGAAGTCCCTAAAGGATAGAATTAAGTTCAAAATTTTATTGTGAAACAAGTATTTCCACAAGTACTTAAAAATGTGTTTGTGAACAATTTGTCTGTTCGAATAGCATAAAAAACAAGTGGTCGCGTGAGAAAGTTATTACTATTTCATGCACTTTATGAATGATTTGGTCCTACTTGTGAGGGAGAATCAATTTAATCTACAAAAGGTATCTATGATTCTCACCTATTGAATCTAGGCCAAAATATCACGACTTTGCAGAACCTATTTATCGATTATGAGATTACTCTTTGTTGTAGTATTTTTACGAGGACAAAGAACCGTACCCCATCAAGCAATTACAGGAAGTATCGACAGTTGGGCGCTCTTTGTGATGGTAAAGAATTTGAAGCATTTACTTAACCCAACCACCATATGAGGAACTTGTATTAGGCTGATTTTTTTGTAAAATTATCACTCTCTAAAATGTCCATTGATACTTTCCAATGTATTTTTTGACACCTTGATGTAGATCTCTAGCTAGCTGTGGAGTATCAATGGTATAGTTCATTTTGTGAGAATTTTGATAACATACTCTGTGTATGGGTGGTGTAGTTATTATCCTTCTTGTCTATATGCTTTATACATGGTTTAGTAACATGCAATCTGGAAGGGCGTACGACACAAGGTCTTTTTTTTAAAAAAAATTAATTCCTGTATTTTACATAAGGATCGATGTCGCAGAGTATAATAAAACAATTCGGTAAATCCGATCAAAAACTTGAGCTACATCGCACACTATTCTCATTGGTTTACCAACAATACATTGAATGGAGCGACATCGGTCGAACATAACAAGACGACATTGCTCAATGAACCACGATGCAATCACCGACATCGCAGACTTGTCGTAGAGCATTGAAAATTACCCCTAGTCGGACATATATGTGCGACCTCGGACCTTTAAAACAACGTTGCGATTATTGAAATACCACATCATCTATTAACCGACTAGGGGTAATTTTCTATGCTCTATGACATCACAGACTCGTCGTAGAGCATCGAAAATTACCCCTAGTCGCACATATACGTGCGACCCCGGACCTTTAAAATGACGTCGCGTATATTGAAATGCCACATCATCTATTAACCGAAATTGACAAATGCAATATCGGACAGTCCTATGTCGAACTCTCTTTAGAAAGTCAAAAGGGCACTCGCCCTCCCCGATGTCGCTCACTGGTTGATCGTCGGTTCATAAAATTGTTAATTACTATGGTGATTTTGCTCATAACCAATGTAAAAAACATATTTTACCATGATTCTAAACCGCAGTTAAAAATCATAATCTGCGAAGTCAGTAACAACATCATACGATATTGCTTACAGTCATGAACGATGTCACATATTTTCTTATCAACATCAACCTCCTCGATCTTGCATGTAGTTGGGGTTGTCGGTAGCCACAGAACATGGACCAACGTTGCTTTGACATCGGTATAGTCATCGGCTCAAGAATATTTACCTCGGTTCTTTTCAAGAAAAACCGAGGTAAAAATAAATTTTACCTCAATTTTGAACCAAGGAAAAAGTATACTTTTTACTACACCCATATTTAACTCGATTTTTTAGGTCTAAAAACTGAGGTATAAATCCTTGTAGAACCAAGGTAATAGGTGTTGTTTCTTGTAGTGGTGGTGCAAGTTTGTAGTGTTCCTTAAAGGATGTCCTGGAAATCTCCCTGCATACTGTAAAATTTTTTGTGGGATATGTGATCATTTAAATTTTCCGAAATTGATGTTATCTAATGCTTGTCTCTTTGTATGATATTTTACAGTATTGGAGAGTAAGGTTTCCAAACTGATCATCAAGGTGGGGGATGATGTAGAATTCCACCTACGAAGCCCTTGGGCATGGAAGTTAAAGGAAACCAATGTGAGAGGATGCCTAGAATCATGGTGCCTATTTTGGATGAAGACAATGTACTGCTCAATTGACTAACTTGTGAAGGAGGATTTTCTTCATGAGTTTTCTTAACCGGGCTGTGCAGTGTTGTAGATGTACTGGTGAGGCGAGTAACTACAGGTTGCTAGTACGCCTTCTCTAGTACATGATTTGGATGGTGCCCCTTCATGAGGGGGCACTGGGGAAATGGAGTTGGTGCAGTGGGAGAATGGGAAACCTTTCTTTCCTTTTCTCTCACCTCACTTAATAAACAGAGTGTCCTTTGAAGTTTGCCATCCTTGGGGAGAAATCTTGACAGATTAATTTCTCTCCTCGGAGCCTTTATGGCCTTACTAGAAATCACAACTAGAGACCTAAGTAGCTAGTTATGTAATAGATTTGCATATAGTAATTCGTAATTCTTCTTAAGGGGAAGCTTTGTAGTTAAGCAAGGAATTTTAGTACAATCCTTAGGGTTTAGCAGCAATCAACCAGTTGGATTAGAAATACCACAACATTTGGCGCCATCTGTGGGGACCAAAATTTTTTTTCCAGTCATTTAGTCCCAACTAGATTGATAATGGTGTTCACCAAAAGTGAAAGAAGTCAAAACCATCTCACTCAAGAGAAAATAGTTGGGAGAAATAGGAATGCACATCCCAGCCAAAATCAGGATCACATTCCCAACAGAAAGCAAGAACACGTTAGGGTCACAGAGGATGAAGAAGAGGCAGAGTCTCCAAACACGAAGAAGGAAAAAGAAAGGAGAGTGTTCATGTCATTTCTTGAAGTGAAAAAAGAGCGATTGTATAATCAGTTTCTAGCTACTCTCAAACCAATGTCCCCAAGGGTGAGTCAAAATATTATGAAAAACGATGAGGGCCTTAAATATGGGAACAAATTGAGAGACATGGTAGCAGATGATGATGCAGACAAGTCGCAGCTAGCACCATATCTTCGCAACTTCAAGTTGCCAAAAGACTTCAAAGTACCATTACATGTCAAAATTGACGATGGGACAACCAACCCAAAGGAATCAATACATTCCTATCGTAATAGCATGAGGTTTTGCAATGTTGAAATTGAGTTGGTATGTAAGGCGTTCCCCATATTTTTATCGGGACCAATAATCATGTGGTATAAATATTTACCAAACGGAAGTATCACATCTTGGTAACAACTATCATATTTGTTTTTGGGATGTTTCTACCAGAAGAAGAAGTTTACCAAGACAATGGCAGACCTGAACAATATAGCTCAACGAAGCGATGAAAATTTGGCAGAACATCATAGTAGGTTCGTTACAGAAAGTCTGCATGTTCAGGACCTCTCATTTCAATCCTCTCTAGGTGCATTCACGGGGGGTATGTGATCAGGAGAATTCTACAAGGAACTAACAAAGAACATGCCAGAAAACCCAAGGGACCTACAAAAGATGATAGATTAGTATATGCAAACCAAGGAAGCCAGCAACCGCAAAATAGAGTTAGAGTGAGGCGAGAAAAGAGTAATAGAGGACTCACAAAGAAATTTGGCAAAGAAGGGGAAAGGAAACTTTGTTTTCAACGGAAGAGAAGCAGGAACACAAAACATCTTGTCCTAGGAGACACCACTAACAAAATTGCAAAGAGAGATCTGGCAAACAAACAAAGATCTATTTCGTGAACCAACACCAATGGTAGCGCCTCCAGAGAACAGATCAAGAGAATACTATTGCGCTTCCATAAGGATCACGGTCACAATATCGAATATTGCAGAGATCTATGGAGGTAGATAGAAGAAAACTTGAGAAGTGGTTATCTTGGATAATACAGGAAGGAAGATGGCGGTAATAAATACAACAATGCAAGCAAGGCAAGAAGCTCCATGGCCAAAATCTAGGCAACAATGAACACTCATAATAGAAATAAAAAAATGACGGCAGCAGTAGATTAAGAAGAAGGGGTGCTTAGCGAAGCTCTAGAAAAAGTAGTCTTCTCTATACATGGGTTGACAGAGTCTTATCAAATAATGCCTAGAAGGCTAAATCTAGGTATTCACCTCCACAGGAGTCCCTGGATAAAAGATTGCATATTGACAAAACAATCACATTTGGCAAAGAGGACGTCATTCCCAATGCCTTGCCACACAATGACCCCATGGTCATTATCGCTAAAATAGGGAACACGACTGATCATAGAGTGTTTGTGGATGATGGAAGCGCGGTAAAAATCCTTTTCGTGGACTGCTTTGACAGACTTGGATTCAAGAGGGCCGACTTGAAAAAATCCACATCTGCGCTCGTACAATTCATAGGACGAGTAGAGACACCGCTTGGCAAGATTCAGCTGTAAAAATTGGAGAGAATGAGAGGAACTGCACCATAATCTATGACTTCATCGTCATGGATGCTCCAAGTTCGTTTAATGCTATTATTGCCAAGCCGTGGATGAACAGAGTGAAAGAAATATGGTATCAGTTCCATTTGTTCATGAAATTCCCAACCCCGACAGGGATCGCAATGGTGAGGGGAAACAAACAGACTGCCAGATAGTGTATGGTTATCGCAATGAAAGCGGGAAGAACCACAAAACAAGCAAAGATATTGGAGGGAAAATAGACGATGTCATTTTAGATTGACAACAATGCGTTCAAGTGTGTTAAAATAGGGAGATGTCTCCCAGATCAGGAGAAACGGAGAGTGATACAAATTCTGAGAGATAATAAGGACACATTTGCATGGTTTACAGAACATGGGAGGATTTAACCCAAGCATCGTAACTCATTCTTAAACATCGTTGATTCAGTCAAACCGATCAATCAGAAACAAAGAAGCTTCGTTAGTAACAGACAAAAAGCAATCGAGGAAGAAGTACATGCATTATTGCAAGTTGGGATCATAAAGGAGGTGATATACCCAACATGGCTAGCGAACCTGGTAATGGTGAAAAAAGCAGACTCCGGTTGGAGAATGTGTACAGATTTCACCAACCTAAACAAAGCATGCCAAGAGATTGTTACCCCTGCTAAAGATCAATCAATTAGTAGAAGCAATCTTGGGGTACAAAGTCCTCGCATTCTTGGATGCCTACAAAGGGTATCATCATATATTGATAAACCCCAAATATGTAGAAAAAGTGGCCTTCGTTACAAGCTTTGGGATATTTTTCTTTGTGAAGATGCCATTCGGATTGAAGAATGCATGAGCAACATATCAGAGAGTGGTTAATAATGCATTTTGCGGACAAATTGGGCGAAATATAGAAGCATATGTGGATAATATGGTTATAAAAGTAGGCGAACATGTGACTTCGTGAATAACTTAAAAGAAACCCCGGATACATTAAGTGTAATTGGAATGAAGCTAAATCCAAAAAAAATGCCCAATCGGGGTTGGCACTGATAAATTCCTTGGATATAATATATCCTCAAAGGGGATCAAGGCTAACCCAGAAAAAATACAAGCAATAGTTAACCTCCCCCAACCAAAAATAGTAAAGGAAGTCCAAATCTTAATGGGAACTAGCTTCGCTCAGTAGGTTTGTGTCAAAAGTAGTCGAAAGACACTTCCCACTTTTCGAAATCCTAAAAAGGCCTAGCTGGAGTGAAGAGTTTCAACCAACATACGATTCATTGAAAGACCAACTTCAGACACTCCTAATGTTGAAAGCACCTATTCAGGGAGAGACATTATACTTGTATTTGGCAGTTTCAATAAACAATGTAAGCTTAGTCCTGGTAAGGAAAGAAGGCCAGAAACAGATACCAGTGTTCTACACCAGCAGAATACTGTAGCAGGCTGAAAAGGTGTATCTTCCAATTGAAAAGTTGACCTTGGCATTGATATATTTGGCAAGAAGACTATGAACCGATTTCCACAGTCATATTATTGTTGTCTATACTGACTACCCAATTAAGAACATCTTGAACAAGGCCGAGTCATCCGAGAGAATGACCAAATGGGCTCTTGAATTGGGATAGTTTAAGATTCAATTTCAACCGCAGACCTCAATCAAAGCACAAGTTTTAGCAGATTTCATTGCCTAAATGACAAGCACGTGGGCGCAGTAGGTGAAAACACAACAATTTCTTGACGAAGACAAAGGAAAGGCCAAATGGTAACATATCGCATGGAAGCTATTTTAGATGGGGCATCTAGCAATGAAGGTTTTGTAGAGCAGGACTGTTGTTGATTAACCTGGATAGAGGAGAATACAAATACTCACTTCGCTTTGATTTCTCACTCACAAGTAACGAAGCTGAGTATAAGACGTTAATATGCGGCTTAGATCACACGGTTAACATGAAGGTGAAGAGTATTAAAGCATTCGACGATTCACAGATAGTGGTCTAGAAAGTACGAGCAGATTATGAAGTGCGAGAAGAGCAATTGATGAAATACGTAAACAAGGTTCATCAAATCATCACCCACCATGAGTACTTCAACATCCAACATGTCCCAAGAAGTGAAAATATAAATGCAGATGTCTTAAGCAACCTAGCAACAACAGGTTTTGAATCATTAGTCAAACGCAGAAATGTGAAGATAGAAGTCATTCTGGTTAGAAGCACAATGAGGACACATGTATCAACAATTTAAGCACAGGAAGAGAACTGGATGACTCCATTGATTGAATACTTTGACAAGGGGAAGCTACCGTTAGATAAGGTACAAGCTAGGAAGCTAGAAATGCGATCCCACAACTATGTTCACGAAGACAAAACCTTGTAGAAGAAAGGATATCTATCTCTATGGAAAGTGTTTGGGGCCATCACAAGCAGCTGAAACCTTGAAAGAAGTACACGAAGGTGGTGTTCATTCCATGTTCTGCGTTGAAAGCATTATTATCACAATATAAATCTTTTGGAGTACCACATTTTCTTTTCAAACACTTATACATTGCATTTGCAAAACTAAATTACAAATTCTTATCAGACGAACACATAATAATAGTGGCATAAATAAAAAATTTTAACACCACTCAACTTGCCTCTTTGCGAAATATAAAGAAAAGCAAGTCATGAACTTCGCAATAAGGCAGATATGCCCACAACAAACCGACAAAAGCAAGCAATAGATCTTGTGGCTTTGCATTCTTGATAAAAAATCAAGCTATAGATCTTGTTACCAGGTAAACCTGGTTCCAATACAGAGATAAAAGCAAGCAATAGATCTTACGGCTTCGCACATTACATACTCTCAACAAAGCAAGCAATAGATATTTTTATATGGCAGATATACCTACGAAACACCGACTAAAGCAAGCTATAGATCTTGCGGCTTCATGATAAATAGAGTTTCAACGTTTGAAAATAAATAAATAAATATATGAGAAATAGATATTGTGAACAAAAGAGAATCATGCAGTCAAAATCATTCAAAAGTGTGAAGACAAAAAATGAAAGAAAACCACAACTTCCAAAAACTACAACAAAATAACATCATTGTTTAGAAGAATAAATCATTACATATCATCTATCCCTTGATGCTTGTGATGATCCAGAAGAGGACGAACCACCACACCAATAACTATGCTCAGCTTCACAATGGAGATGCTCAACCCTACGCTGGTTTTCCCCAGCCTCACGCTCCTCACTAACCATATGGTTATATCGTCATTTCATGTGTAAATAAGTATGATGGTGTATTAGACCCCTTGGCTCCATATGACCAAGATATCTAGCATAATATGCCTTGAAGTTGGTGATAGGGCCAAACTCCTCGCGGTCCAGCTGCATACTCCTAACATTTAACAGTTTCCTCGCATCGCTTCATTTCAGCCCTTACATTCTGTATTTTCTCCTATGGGCCACGAATATTCGATCGGACTGCCTCAGATAGGCTAATCCTCTGCCCGTCGATTCCCACAGTAAGATCTCCACGACTAGTAGCTCTGTGAGATGAAGAAAGCAGACCCGGAAGCCTATCTTTGTACTCAACACAAACTTTCTCGAGTTGGTGCACAGATAAATCAAGTCGATTGCACTCGGTGCGAAGTTTTTCATTTTCAATTTTCATCTATGTGTTTATATAAAATTGTTCGTCAAACTTACTTTGCCAACTGAGTGCAGAAGACAAAAAGTGAACAAACTCATCCTATGTTTTCTTCAACTAACCAAACAAACTATCAATACGAGAACATTGTTTGTCAATGATCAATGTCTTCTGATGGGGCTCACGAGACTTGCTACTAGCATAATTCCTGGCCTCTTCTTGGGTAACATTATTTGTAGTATGAAGCTCACTTCTAAGGCAATTTTGTACTACACCAAAAAAAATTGATTATTTTTAATTAAAACATGTACAAGTAAAAAACCCGAAAGGGCAAATTGGGTAACATGAGGAAAAGCCCAGATAGGTCGAAAAGCCTAGGTAAAAGTGAGAGGCTTGGCCCGGCTAGACTTATGAGTCTACGTAAAAGGTGAGAGGCCATGTGGAAAAAGGTGAGAGGTGAGCAAGTTTTGTGGGATAAAGCTGGGATGAAAACCCGAAAGGGTTCCTAGGCAAAATGAGAGAAATTGAGAGAAAAAAATGAAAAAAGAAACAAGAAACTAGGTTGACGATACATTAAACTCCTTGGTTGCAACTAGGTCGAGTATCTTGCGTTATCCCTATGTTGCAAACAAGTCAATGGCTTTTGGATTACCTTGGTGGATTGTTTTGCTTGAGGATTGCTCATTGATTGCTTTTGGGACTACTTTTGGGAAAAGTAAACTTGGCTTTATTCCGATCTTTTGTCACTTATCTTTTTCCATACATATTTACTTGCTTTGGGTGGTTTGGTTGCTTTAGGAACTTTGGGGAGTGTGAGAGTTGTGATATTTTCACCTTCTTGGGGTGACTAGGGTAGATAGGGAATAAGTTGAATGCATTGGCTATTTTGCATGCTTCATTCCGCTTGAACTTTTTTTCTTTGTTTTTATTTACTCAAGGACGAGTAAAGGTTTAAGTGTGGGGAGTCTCTTCTGTACCATTTCACATGCTTTAACCAATGCATATGACATATTTTTTAGTTACTTTTGGTTGGCAGTTTTGCAATATTAATTGAGTTTACATGACATGTGGTTTAGACAACCATGTTTGTTTTTCTATTCTAAATCCCGCATTTTGTATACTTAATTAGTAGTTATTGACATATTGTGTTCATGAGCTCCTTGGCCTTCATTATTACTACCTTTAGTAGGTCGTCCGTGAATGCTATTTGTTACATTACATTCTTGCGAATGACATTTTCTTTTAACGGTAGAAGATTTGAAGGCCATTCACATTTTAAAGGTAGTAGACAAAGTCCATGAACATCAATGTGTGGAGAAGGAGATTAAAGCCAAAGATAGGCGGCTTCGGAGTTAAAGACGGTCAAAGGAGAAAATGGTGAATTGTGGTCTGAGAAGTGTTGCCTTAGTCCGAAAATGATCTAGAAATAGTTAGCATTCAAGGAAGGTTCCATTGGATTTGTCTTCTCGAGTACTACAAATTGACTATTAGAACTCCCTATTAGGACTAACCATTCACCCATGAGAAGCAAACGAAGTTCAGCCAACGAAGCACCAGTGGAAAGTCATGGACCACGCATGGTCAAGCACCAGAGGCCCATGACAATCTTCACGGCTCGCACTACAAAAGAATCCAGAGGTTCCGTGATGACCAACACAAGACCAGCATGAGATCTTCAAGAGGAAAGGCACCAGGCTATGACAAAAGCACCGGACCGTAAAGTAAGGATATGAAGAGATGAAGAATTTTGCTAAGTATGGAGCCAGTTTGCAAAAACCTTCACATGCCGTGAAAAACTTTCTGAGCAGAAGCAACAATGAAAAAATTCACGGACTGCGGGAGCAATAACAGCATGCAGCATGTGGTCCTTGAAAAGCTTCACGGACTATGCACAATCCCAGCTTCATAGACCGTGCCTGATCCCACGGGCTGTGGCTATGAACATTCATGGAACGTGGAATACTTGGTGTCCCGTGGTTATGCATGCTTCACAGATCGTGACATCCATTCTGGTATGTGAAACCTTAGCAGCTGACCTAGAGTTTTGCTACTTTTGGCCTATTTTGCTACTAATATAGGACCCTACTCTACTCATTTGAGAAGGTTGGAACATATTTGGAAACACATTTGAAGAGGAGAGAGATTAGAGAGAAGGAATGACTTCCTTTTGTAGGTTTTGTAATCTTTTCTTTTCTTTTCTTCTTGCTTTTCCCCAAAGATGTGGAATTCAAATCTATATTTGAATTCTATGTCTAGGGAGTATTTAGATTAGCATGGGATTCATTTTTTCATTTGCTATTCTAAATACTTTATGACATTCATTAGATTCATCATATCTTTGTGTTTATGATATTAATGTGACTGTTCTTGAATGTTATAAATGCATAAATATTACACCACATATAAGCACACACTTTAGGCCATATTCATGTATGGTGAAATTATTAATGCCCCATTGGGAAGAGAAACCTGGATGTTAGAATGGGTAGGGGAGAACAAATATGCGTGGGTGTGTGCACGGGGGATTCGAGAATGCCTTGACCTATTTTCTGCCACACCAGTATTAGCTGACTTCGTAACTGTTGTCTGAGAGGTTGCAGGTAGAGATAGTGAATAATAGCAAGCTAGGTGTTGTGTTGAAACCCTAGTATCACAAATAAGGTGCCTACAAACCTTGGGCCTAGTGTATATAGAACCTGGGAGAAGTATTTACATTTGTGGTAGAAGCCCGAGATGTTGTAGCACGGGGGAGAAAAATACTTGTAACAATGGTCAGACCTTGTTGCACTCCCCTAATTACGATGGCGGTGCCGATGGAGGGTTGCGAGTGCACCACCGTGACAAGGTTGGGGAAGTGTATGCCATCGACCACACCACGTGTTGTAAACATACTCATAGGTTTTTTGTATGTCTATATGTGAATGAATCGAGGATTGGAGCATCACAACTACCATGTTTCTAAATGATTCCAAAGTGCCTAGTATAAATATTTTACTCGTTTTAATTGCATGCCTTGTAGTTGTTAGTTTAAAATACCAACCCACCCCTCCCACAGTTGCATGTCTACATTACTAGCTGTTTCTTTCACTCGTGCAGATTGATGACCTATACGACCCAGGGCTTTCCGCTTACTACCCCTTGGTAGCTTAGCAGTAAGACTAGGTGCAAAATTATAAATCTCTATCTTTGACCATTGAGCCCCTCGGCTCGTGTTTTAACAGCGATCGGGTCGGGGCAGGTCAAATTTTGGTGTCGTTACAGGAGATGCTTTTCGGTTCAAGTATTAGTTGAGCTTGACATGTTATTAGAGTAGTTAGTAGTGTCTTTTATTTTTCCCTTTTATTTTTTTTGTTTGCTGCGAGTGGATTTTTTGTTATAGTTTCCTTGCTACTTTAATTCTATTTGCTATTGTGACATTAGAAGGATAGTGTGACCCTAGTTTATGGTACATACTCATACCACTAACTAATTCCACGGGTAATCGAAGAATCAACCTAGGGGTTGGAATTTTGAGGAAGCATCGCACAAGATGGCCGAAGATAACCGCGCTTTGAGAGAGCTTATGGCCCTGAACTTAAAGAACCAACCCTTATACATCACATTCCCACCCTTGCCTCAAAATGTGACTTGTGAGATGAAAAGTGGGATGATACATTGTCTTCATGCTTTTCACGATATGGCAGAAGAGGATCAGAACAAACATTTGTCGTAATTCCATTTGGTGTGCACACATATGAATTTTTCGGGAGTGTCAAAAGATGATTACAAATCGAGAGCATTCCCCTTTTCACTGCAAGATAGAACAAACGATTTGTATTATCTACCACTGGGTTGCTTTGGGTTGTGGATGGATATGAAGCGAAGATTCTTGGAAAAATACTTTCCAGCATCTGAGTAGGCCGGGTTGAAGAAGCAATTGTCCAACATTACTCAAGGAGCGACCGAGAGCCTATGTGATTATTGGGAGAGGTTTAAGAGACTACTAGCTAGTTTCCCCTACCACTCATTTAAGGAAAGAGATTTGGTCTATTACTTTTGAAGGCCTTTGTGACGAAGACATGAGGATGGTAAATGCTACATGCAACGGTTCTATAGCCAACAAGAGCCCAAAGGATGTGATGACACGTTTTGAAGAGATGACCAATGGGATGAGGAAAATTGGCACAAGGTCTAGGGTTAAGGTGTTGGATGAACCCGCACACACACCAAAGTTGGAGGAGTAAGTCCAAGCTCTTACATCTATGATGAAAGAGCTTTTGCAAGGAAATATGCACAAGTCAAGATGTGTGGGGTTTGCAACCTCGACCACCACTCCAAAAAATGCCCTGAGGTCGTTAGTGATGTGAAAGAAGTGAACGCCATGGACTACAACAATCAAGAGAGACCTCAATTTGCTAGGGGTTAACAACAAGGGTTCCGGGGGAACCAAGGCGAAGAAAGGCCAGACCCCTATGGAAATATATTCAATCTGAGGTATAGAGATCACCCAAATTTCTGATATAGGGATGGCAGTCAACCTCAAGGATATAGGGGTGGACAAGAACCACCTCAACCTTATCCTATGAGTGAAAGTCCATCCAAAATTCATACCACACTTTACAAGTCGAATAGGGAGGAGATATTGGATGCCGTTGGTTAATTGGGGAAGAAACATGACATTTTTGCGGAAAGGGCTAGGAGGGAAATTGAAGACCTTGGTACTAGAACTTTCTTGAGTATCAAGAACCTTGAGGTTTAAGTTGGAAAACTTGCCACCTCGCTGAGCCGACTTGAAACAAAAGAGTCCGGCAAACTACCTTCCCAACCGGAGGTGAATCCAAGAAATGTGAGTGCACTCAAGCTAAGGAGTGGTAAGGAAGTTCACGAAACCAAGAAGAAGGTGACACAATAGGATGAAAAGTTAGTGGAGGTCACCAAAACACATTTCAAAGAAGAAGAGATAATTGTCAAGGAAGCACCCTCCAAGGAGCTCCCACCACCCCAGGCACGAGTTGTTATTCCACCTCCATTTCCAAGTGCTTAGAGGGGAAAGCCAAAGGTGGAGACAAATGAGGCCAACATTCAGAAAGTCTTCAAAAAAATAGAGGTATCTATCCCTATCTTGGAATTGATTGACAATGTGCCTTCATACGCTAAATTTCTTAAGGTTTCATGTACTAAGATAAGGCGTAGACCACCTGAGAAGTTCGGGAAGCTAAAAATTGGGGAAGTCGCCATTTTGAATCATAAAAATTTGCCTAAGAAATGTGAAGACCCCGGAATGTTTTTTATCCCGATTTCTTTAAGTGGAACACTTGTTGAACATGCTATGATAGATTTAGGAGCTTCTATCAATGTGATTCTATTTAGTCTATTTGAATGTCTTGAAATTTTTGAACTTAAAGAGACTAGAGTGATTGTTCAATTTTCCAATCACTCCCAAGATAGCCCTCATAGGCTAGTGAAGGATGTGATGGTGAAATTAGACAAGTTGGTTTTTTTGGCGGACTTTTATATCCTAGACGTAGCACATGACGGAAGTGCACCCCCAATCATTTTGGGGAGACCTTTTCTAAAAACGTCTAGGACTAAAACTGATGTCCACTCAGGAATCTTGACTCTAGAGGATGACATAGATAAAGTGGAATTCAACATTTACAAATATAGGAAGGATTCAACAAAACCTTCTCTTATGTGCAAATGTGTGACACTTTTGACGAGCATGATATTCTTGAACCTTCTTGTGCTGCCAATGAGCATGAATATCTTATTGATAGGTTTGTGGAGGACCCCGATGAATTTCATGATTTGGTCAATGATATGTTTGTACTAGATTTTTTTTTCTATGCTAACCAAAATTCAGTGGGAAAAGGGGAGCGTCGAGGATTTGATACTCCCTCGACCTCCTCCTAACTCCAAAGTTACATTCAAGGAGTCAAGGTTGGCAAAGCAAGGAGAGACATTTCTAGATGCTGACAAGGGCTACAAAGGTAAGGATAACTCGTTGTGGAGACCTCTTCACAACAACGTCATGTGGGCGGAGTCACCAATGGCGATTTCGGAGACCCCCGGTAAGTGCTTCAAATTAAAATGCGTGAAGAGGAAATAAGTCGTGATGACGACAATAAATATACGTGGTTCTTTTGTTTTCTTATTTTAAGTTGTGACTTGGTAGAATTTGCGTGTCTTGCTCGAAATAAAGATCCTTTGAATGAAATTATTGCTTGATTTGGAGATCTAGATGTGAAAATGTGTGCTTATGTGTAGATGGAATGGATTTTGATGGGTGACATAGTTTTCTTTCAAAAATTGTGAAATACTAAGGAATAGTGAAAAATCTGGGCTTTGCTTCGTGACAATGCTTGTCATGAAGGGAAGGTCTCATCCCATGATGAAGGCTATGAGACTCTGTGTTGTGAAGGTGAGAAAACTGGGAGGAGAATTCTTTTTGTCAATTTTTTATTTTCTCCCCCCCCCCCCCCCCAACTTGTCTCAAAAAAGCAACTTTTTGAAAGGGAAGTTTTGATTTCAAAATTAAAAATGCATTTTTTATTCAAAAAATGAGATTTCCTATTTCCATAGGATTTTTTATGCAATTAGTACTTCCAACATTAATTGATTGTACTACTTGTCCCCTAATTTGAGAATTCCATTTTTATCTACATTGTACCTCTCTCTTTTTCACCTATGCTGAAATTTCATTCTCATGGTACAATTCTTCACCTAATTTCATCATCTACACACTCTTTCTTCTCAAGAAACACCCAATTACACACACTCTTTGGTGAGCTCGAAAAAAGTGAAGCTTTTCTCCCAAAAATTAGCAATTTTTGCTACTTCTTGTGTGGATCGTACACTTCTTAGCTTCAGATTTTGGGTAGGCCTTTGATCTCTTTGTATATATGCTTGATTGATATTGTGGTGTTGTTTTAAAAAGCATGATTTTCGAATGAGCATGTGTTGATGTGATGTTGTTTGAGCTTGTGTGTTCAAAATTGTGATGATGAATTTATGGGAGTCTTGAATGTGCTATTGATCTTGAATGATGTGTTCTTCATTTGTGGGTGATTAGAGGGAGCATGAATCTTGTTTGCATGAATCTATTGATGGGTTGATGAAAGGCATACATGATGTTGTTGATTGATGAGGAGTTCTTATTTTAAATGACCTTCATGCTTTATAGCATCATGCTTTAAATGTTTGGTATTTTTTGGGAGAATGTTCTTTATTGGATGACATTATGGTCCATACATTGTTTACTATCACATTACCATTCTTCTCCTTCATTGTGTTAGGATGACTCCGAAAAAGGGTACTTCAGAGAAACAGAAGTCTTCGCAAGGTGAGAAATGGAAGAATCCGTAAAGGGTGTAAACCCTAAACCTGCAACTCTTGTTCCTTGCAACCCCAAGTCTGTGGCCAATGAGTTTATGGGTTTAGACTGAAGTCCGGAGATGGAGGAATTTGAGAGAACCAAAGAGGAGCATTTTGGAGACTAGTTTTTCTTGCAAGAGCACCTTGATAGCTTTAGGCTTACTTGAACCGGTGACCTGTCTTTTGGGTCGGGTAGGCCTAGAAGGTTTTCTCGACGTGCACTCGAAAACCTACATAAGGTGCACTTTAGAGTTCCTAGCTACTATTTGGAAGGTCACAGACGAGGAGGGCCATAAGGCAATTAAGTTCAACTTCGATGACAAGGAGTAACAAATGACCTATAGAGAGGTGGCATTAGCTTTTGGGTGGAAGACCAGCCGGGACATTCCACGGACTCGTCGCCAAGGAATGCCATTCTCCCTTGGGAATTTTTGGAGACACGGACCGACAGGAAGAATCTGAGCAAGATCACGGCTATAGTCCACCGGGAAATAAGTTATGTTCATCGACTCCTTTCTATGAGCGTTCTATGCTACAGTGAATTGACGCATTGTCCGAGCTCCGATGTACACCTTCTTTGGGCGATGACACCAGAGGGGAAAATCTACCCGAACTTGGTTTATGTTTTCTTTTTCAATTATGCATAGATATGGGAGGGCAAAAGAGTGGGAAGATTCCTATGGGAGACATGGTTGGCCTTTTGGCACGACATTTGGGACATCCTATCTCACATAGGGAACTGGCCAATATAGGTAGGTCAGGATCAACCTATACAATTGAGAAGTTATCTAGAGCATTCATGGTGGGAACTACAACTTCAGAGGATAGATTTGTGTGGCTTTATGGTGGAGCACCTACTTGCAAATTCATGGTTCTTCCGCAACGAGAGCGCACCTCTATCAACCTTGATACGAGCCTATATAACTTTTATAGAGTATTAACCAACCTAGAGATAGACCTAGACGAGGCCAAAGGAAAGACATCTTTGGGAGAACTTCCAAGCCGATCTCATCTTCCCATGGGCATTATGGATCAACTACACCTACTTGGGGAGCAACTCTCAAGTTCTTCCTAAGTGCTTCAGGAGATAGTTCAAGCTATTGGAGGAGTGAAGGCACAATTTGAGGAGCTAAAAATGAGTCTGGATTGCCTTGAGGCCACAATCCAAGCAACATGATTCATTGAGAGGTGTTTCACTAGCCACGAGGAGGTCGGCCCTTCCAGGTTGGAAGCGTAAGTATCACTAGTTTCCCTACTTCACTTTTGATTTTACATGAGAATGCATAAGAGACTATGCACTATTTAAGTGTGGGGAAGGGATTAGTGAGTACTTAGGAATTCTCATTTATGGATTTCTTCGTGGCCCCTTCCAGGTCGGAAGCGTAAGTATCACTAGTTTCCCTACTTTACTTTTGATTTGACATGAGATTGCATAAGAGACTATGCACTATTTAAGTGTGGGGAAGGGATTAGTGAGTACTTAGGTATTCTCATTCATGGATTTCTTCGTGCATGTATGTTTTTTTTATTATTATTCTTGGTATATTTTTGGCTACTTTTGATTGGGATGCTTTTGGAAACTTTTGGTGGTTTGCATGTTATGCTAGGATTTTATGATTCTAGTTTCCATGTGGAATTTGGCTTTAGAATTTGGTGGTGCATTAGTTTGTTGCTTATCTATTGTAGTATGAAGCTCACTTTTGAGGCAATTTTGTACCACACAGAACAAATTGAAAAAAATATATAATTAAAACATGGACAAGTCAAAAATCCAAAAGGACAACTTGGGTAACATGAGGAAAAGCCCGTATAGGTCGAAAGACCTAGGTAAAAGTGATAGGCTTGGCTCGACTAGACTTACGAGTTTAGATAAAAGTGAGAGGCCATATGGAAAAAGGTAAGAGGTGAGCACATTTTGTGGGATAAAGCTAGGATGAAAACCCAAAAGGGCTCTTAGGAAAAATGAGAGAAATTGAGAGAACAAATGAAAAAGGAATTAAGAAACTAGGTTGACGATACATTAGACTCCTTGGTTGCAAATAGGTCGAGAATCTTGCGTTATCCCTATGTTGCAACCAAGTCGGAGGCTTTTGGATATCCTCGGTGGATTGCTTTGCTTGAGGATTTCTCTTTGATTGCTTTTATGACTACTTTTGGGAAAAGTAAGCTTGGCTTTATTCTGATCTTTTGTCACTTATCTTTTTCCTTACACATTTACTTGCTTTGGGTGGTTTGGTTGCTTTAGGAACTTTGAGGAGTGTGAAGTTATGTGATTTTCACCTTCTTGGGGGAACTAGGGTAGCTTAGGAATAAGTTGAGTGCATTGGCTATTTTTGCATGCTTCATTCTACTTGAACTTTTTTTCTTTGATTTTATTTACTCGAGGACGAGTAAAGGTATAAGTGTGGGGAGTCTAATCTACACCATTTTGCATGTTTTGACTAATGCATTTGACATAGTTTTTAGTTACTTTTGGTTGGCAGTTTGGCAATATTAGTTGAGTTTACATAACATGAGGTTTAGACAACCATGTTTTGGTTTCTATTCTAAATCTAGCATTTTGTGTACTTAATTAGTAATTATTGACATATAGTGTTTTCGGGCTCCTTGATCTTCATTATTAGTACCTTTAGTAGGCCGCCCATGAATGCTATTTTTAGTAGAATATTTGAAGGCCATTCACATTTGAATGGTAGTAGACGAAGGCCATGAACATCAATACGTGGTAAAAGGAGACTGAAGCCAAAGATAGGCGGCTTCGGAGTTCAAGACGGTCAAAGGAGAAAATGTTGAATTGTGGTCCGAGGAGTGTTGCCTTAGTCCTAGAATGATTCAAGAATAGTTATCCTTCAAGGCTGGTTCCATTGGATTTGTCTTCTCAAGTACTACAAAATTGACTACTAGAACTCTGTATCAAACTAACGGTTCACCCATGATAAGCAAACGAAGTTCAACCAACAAAGCACCAGCGGCTGGTCACAGACCGCACATGGTCAAGCACCAGCGGCCCATGATAATCTTCATGGCCCACACTATACAAGAATCCAAAGGTTCCATGAAGACCTGCACGAGACCTTCACGAGGCAAGGCATCGGGTCATGACAAAAGCATCGAACTGTGTAGCAAAGGGATGAAGAGTTGAAGAATTTGGCTGAGTTCGGAGCCGGTCTGTGAAAACCTTTATGGGCCATGACAAAATTTCTGAGCAGAAGCCACAAGTTGTTCGCAGTCCGTGAAAACCTTCACGGACCGCATGAAAACTCTGACCAAAAACCGCATGTAGCTTGCGGTCCGTGAAAACCTTCATGGACCATGGCACAATCCCAGCTTCACAGACCGCGCCAGATCCCATGGGCTGCAACTATGAACATTCACAGACTGTGGCAGATCTGGCGTCTCATGGCTATGCACACGGGTCGTGGCATCCATGCCGGTCCATGAAACCTAAGCGGCTGACTTAGGGTTTTGCTACTTTTGGCCTATTTTGGACCCACTTTTAGGCCCAAGATCCTACTACTATAGATAGGAGCCTATTCTACTCATTAGAGGAGGTTGGAACATATTTGGAAACACATTTGAAGAGGAGAGAGCTTGGAGAGAAGGAAGGAGTTCCTTTTGTAGGTTTTATAATCTTTTAAAGATGTGGAATTCAAATCTATATTTGAATTCCATGTCTAGGGAGTAGTTAGATTAGCTTGGGATTCATTTTGGTACTTGGTGTTCTAAATGATTAATGCGATTCATTAGATTCATCATATCTTTGTGTTTATGATATTATTGTGATTGTTCTTGAATGTTATAAATGCATGATTATTACACCATATATAAGCATGCACTTTAGGCCGTATTCATGTGTGGTGCAATTATTGATGCTCCCTTGGGAAGAGAAACCTGGATGTTAGAATGGGTAGGGGAGAACGTGCCTACGTTGGTGTGTGCACGGGGGATTCAAGAATGTTTTGACCTATTTTCTATTGCACCAGTCTTAGTTGACTTTGTAACTATTTTTTGAGAGGTTGCGAGTAGAGATAGTGAATAAGTGCAAGCTAGGTGTTGTGTTGAAACCCTAGTATCACATATAAGGTGCATATGAACCTTGGGCCTAGCGTATATAGGACCCGGGAGGAGTAGTTGCATTCGTGGTGGAAGCCTGAGATGTAATAACACGGGGGAGAAACAGGCCTGGAACAATGGTCGAACCTTGTTGTACTCCCCTAATTACAATGGCGGTGTCGATGTAGGGTTGCGAGTAATGTATGACATCGGCCACACCACGTGTTGTAAACACACTGATAGGTCTTGTGTATGTCTATTTGTGAATGAATTTAGGATGTTGCGTGTCTATACTACTAGTTTTTCCTTTCACTCGTGTGGATTGATGACCCGTACGAAGTTGTGTTTTAATTAGTACTTGAGCCTTAGCATCCCTGTGGACAAACCCGGGGCTTACCTCTTACTACCCTAGGTAGCTTAGCACTAAGAACGTGTGTAGAATTATATATATCTATCTTTGACCACTAAGCCCCTCGACTCGTGTTTCAACGACGATCGGGTCGGGGCGAGTCATTGTAAAAGATGAATGATAAAGCAACAGTAATGACCACAATCACACGAATAGTACAAACGTACACCAAAATATTATCTTAAGATTACAATTAAAAATCCAAAAAGGCCATGCACTAGAAATCAACCAACTTCGGAGGTGGAGGTAGGCGAAGGCTGAACAACGATACCAGCGACTTCCTGGCTTGGTTGCTGAATGGGAGTCTCCTTGCTTGGCTGCTGAGCAAGGGCTTAAATGCTCGCATTAATCCCAGTGGCCACACTAGCATCAGGATTAGGAGTTGAAGTAACAATGCAAGATCCAAATGGAAGAGCTTCCAGATAATTCACCTCACAGCCCTTTAGCTCACCCACAGAAGGAAGACATGGAAGGCTGGCCAAATGCGATAGCAAAGCATAAGGATTCCCTCCCCCATCAATAATCTTTTAGATTAAAGATTCATTGAGTTTTTCCGTATGCTTCTCCAATGTCTCAGTACACTTCTTTAGAGAAGGCAGACTCTTCAGCTGACAAGTTGGATTCCACTTGTGCTGATCCTTCACAGCCTGGCAGTAAAAAATGGTGAACATCCTCAAATAATTTATAGAACGACTTGGTCTTGCATAGCCGATCTACAAGTATTTGAGGGTATTTAGGGGAAGCAGGTATATTGGTGCGCATCTCCTCTAACTTAGAACTAAGCTAAGTCACTTTCGCCTCCGCGAGCCTGGCACGCTCCTCAATGGCTATAAGAATTTTCTAGGGTCATACATTTTGCTTCCTGTTCCTTATACTTCTCCACGAGCAACTCATCAACATGATAAAAATTGGAAAACCGATCACTCAAAAATTGAAGGCTTTCGCCGACCTTACAAAACAAAAACACAAGGGACAAAGTTAGTCAACATTTTACATAAAAAATCTCAAGATATAGCAACGGGTGCTAAAGTTAAGCCACAAACTTACCACAGCCAGCGTATTAGGCAGTGAGAGGTTGGAGAGTATATCAGATATCATCCCGTCTGCTAGAAGATTCTTAGTTCGCGCCAGAGTGTGCGAACCGGATTTGTTACCACACTCTTTTTTACGGGAGGAAGCGAATGCCCTGAAGGACCTTCACTCCTATCCCTATTGTGCTTCTTTTCCTACAACCCACTAACGGGGTGATGACCACCTGTCCACCCACCCTCAGTAGATTTACACTATTTACTAGAGACCATTTGTTAACACCATGCCTAGAGGTGTTATTCGTAGTAGCATTATCAGGCTGCATAATAGTATCAGCCACCTCCTCATTGTTGCCATCAAAGATCGATTTGTCGATATCACCTCCAGCTAGATTCATGGCTGAAATAAAATGAACATCATAGATCAAACGAACATATGAAAAAAGTGATCGTTCGTAAAAATAAGAAGAAGTACAAATCAAACGTATCACAACAATAGCAAACAAAACACCTTCAGTATCAGAGTCAACATGGCAGAGATGTTATGTATAAGCACAAAGTGTGGCCATGATCTCCGTCTCAGCGGTAAAATAGACATTCAGACTGGGAAGCTTAGACTTGGGAACCTTGTAGTTCCAAGAAGGTACAACCACTTTGGGATTTTGACTTAATTTTATAAAAATATATATTTTTGTAATCCAGGAACCAACATTACTAGGGAAACCTCTCACAAGCTCAACCCCAGAAATAATAGGATAAAAGGTAAATTTATCTACTTTGTTTATCACTTTTTGAAGATGACAAAACTTGCGAAACAACTCAAGAGTGAAAGGAATATCCACTTTCTCACACACTTGAAGAAACCCCATTATGATAGTGATTCCCTTGGAGTGAAATTGGGACAACACAACATTGTACGAGCAGAGAAGATCAACTATATGTTGGGGGAGAGGAAAATAAAGGCCAAAGTTCAAATTAAGCTAATTAATAAGATATATAAGAGTTGCTTGAAAGTGTTTAAGCTTTTTTAGGAGCAAGGCTCAACATAGTTGAGTTGTTATGGGTAAACTCCTATCTAAGATTGAGGCTAAACTCCTGTTCTGGCTTGGTCTTTAACCAATTTAAGGTTAGCTTTGGTATTTAGACATTAAGGAGAAAGAAGGGTTTCCTCAAAAAAAGTACAAATGCAAGCTAGTTAGAAAGGTTTTTCGCAAAACAGTCTAGAAGTACATTTTCAGCAGAACCCTCTGGATAACAAAGACTATTGAAATATGGGCAGGAAAGAAACTCAATAATCAACTATCTTAACCTTCTTTTCTATCCATCTTCTCTTTACGAAAACCCCTTGTTTAATGATACTTTGAGATTCCAATAAGGTTCCTATGAAGCTAGGTTCTAGCGATTCTTTAATTGAATATAGGCCAATGATAAGAATTCTTGGGGACCCTCCTTGAAAAAAGATAGGAATAGGACTGAAGTTGCTTCCTTAGTTGATGTGTCGTTGTTAACAGGATATATAGCCAGGCGGATAAGTGCGAACACATTCAGAGTTTGCGGGAGCGCGAAGCTCAAAAGGAGTTAAAAACGAGAAGTAGTTTTTGAAATCATCTAAGCATGAACCAGACAACATACTACGTATGATAGAGGATCCGGTGGCATGAACAGAATCCCTATCAGAGTGAGCATCTTCTACGAGGGATGCGACGCAGTTAGAGAAAGACATGTGGATAAATGAAAAACCCTAGAGTTGGAAATAATAACCTTAATTAGGGTTAAAGACCGTAGACACAAGTTTTTCATACCAAAGCTTAACAGAAAATGCATTGGAGAAGATGACCGGAAAATAGCAAGAAATGCAAAAAGTACTAAAATTACCAGAAATTGAAGAAGAAAAGAAAATTATTCACTCCAGAACATGCAGCTAAGAAATTGGAGATTAAGCTAAGGACAAAACTTACTCTTACAGAAGGTGAGGGAAGATGATACGCACAAAACCTAGGAACGATCGAAGAAGATAAAATATTGGGAAAAAGAAGAGATAAACTAAAAGAAAATGAGATGGGATACATAAATATAAAAAAGAAACGGCAAGATCAAGAAAGACAATCAATTCAAAAAAATGCAATGATGATAATCTGAGACAAAAAAACAAGTCACCTTTTGCGTATATCAAGACAGCGGTGATATATGAAAAGAAAGTGCACTGAATAAGGGAAAGATTAAAATATTTGTTTCGAATTCCTCATTTAAGAAGTGCAGCAAGAACAAACATCAGAAAAATCATGAACGGAATAGTGAAAAAGGAGGATCGAATCTCGTCTTTTAAAAACAAAATCTTTGCAAATAACCTTATCAGAAACACAACAAGGACGAGGAATTCAAAATTAAAAATTTTAAATTTGAAAAGGATCAAAGATAGAGGTATAGCCAAAAAAGATAGAGGTATAGCCAAAAAGCTAATGTCACTTTGCAATGACTACGAAGGTAGCATTAAATGACGAACAGTTTGTTCATGTACAACATTAGTTTGCATTTAAACCACAATCAATGCCATTACTCCATGTCTTTTAGTCTTCATGGTTAGGGGGGCTTATGGTGTATACCTAGCCCAATGGCTAGGTCACATACCCAAGAAAGTAAATGGGCCCAAAGTTAACCTACAATGCGATCAGAGACAAAATTAATTTACGAACTCTGAAAAGTGGAGGCCATGATTAGGCGATGGCCATGGCCACGATCCATCATTCTCCAAGCCACGGTCAAGCACATGATGGTGAACCTGATAAAGGTGGAGCCACGCTCATAATAGGCTATAAAAGGAATGGAGAGGACACGAATACAAGTAAGTGCAACCAGACTGAAGAAGCTTAATTCTGAAGAGAAAGTAATTGACTAGAGCGTCAGAGCCTTTTCCCCGGAACCACATCCAGAATCTCTTTCGCAGGTACTCCATGGTGAGCAGCGATTAACTGGTTGGATTGGGAATTCCACAACACTAGTCCTAGAATTTTATCCATCTATTCTTGATTTGGTGTGTATATTTTCCTAGCTAGGCAACCTATATAATATTGGCCTCTGTAAAAAAATTTAATCACATCGCTTATCGTCATGCATCTACTTTTATATAGAACTAATTGTAACATGAGAGCGTACCTTTGTTGTGGGTCATCTTTTAGTGTTGTGAATTTAAAATTACGCAAACATACTGTTGCCGAGAGTTTTCCTAGCGTGGCGTGCTAGTTTTTCCCTCGTTAGCTCTCTTGGGTCAAGAACTATTTGTTTCCTCTGTGTGTCTGCAATACATGTGGTAGTTTCAGCATGGGCTGCGGCCTTTTCAGGGACTAATAAAGCTCAGAAATAAAAAAAAATTGATCCCCACAGATGATCCACTGATGTGAAAAATGCATCCAAGTAATAACAGTATCCAGAGTCAGCTCAATGTTACTACTTCGCATGCCTAATGTTGACTAATTAGGACTATGTAGGCCATATGTACGTCATTTACTATTATAATTAGATGTTTTTTCGAGTATTTTTATTCAATGTTTAACTACATTTAAATTAGTATATTTTAATATTCCTATTTGATATTTTCATGTTTTTAAACTTGATGTATGTTTATATTTGATTTGTTGATCTATAATTTTTATTTGATTTGTTTATTTTAAATCTGATGTTTTTAGTTTAAGGTGAGTTTTAAGCAAACAAAATATATTGGGCACAAATATTAATTTGACCTATCACATGCCCTTGAAATTTGCCTCAAATTGATTTGCCTTAAATCGATTTCAACACAAATTTTACCCGAGAATTCTCAGTTGCCACCGTACTGCAACAAGATTCTCAGTTTTGTGAAGCCAATGTAAAAAGAGTTGTAACTCGACCGGATTCAACGTGAAACCTAGCTACAGCCGACAACGAATATAGCAGCAATAGAGAGCAACAAAGATGACGATAAAATAGGTCAAATTTTACGATGGCAGAGTTGAGGTTAGAGTTTGACAATGCAAAATAGGGATTCAAATTGGACAAACATGAAAGTGAATCACAACAAAGACAGAGAAGGAACAGTGGAGAACGAGCGACAAGACAAGGGTTAAGGCAGTTGGAAGTTTGTTGGAGAAGGATGTTATTTCCAGTTGTAAATTCAACAAATTTTGATGAATGCGGCAGAGAAGAAGGTTGTGCGGCTTAACGACAATGAGGTTAAGCAAGGCGGAATGACGGGGAGGTGGAGCACGATAAGAAAGCTTTCGTCGGAGAAGGAGGATTTTTTCATCAATTTACAGGTTAGTTCCTGAATTTTCCATGTTTTTTTCAAAGATTTATCCCAAAATTTTTATATCCATATTTTAAACCTATAATTTCAATTATATTTTCCCTATTTGTAATTTAGTCTTTGGTCTAACCATGAGACGATCTCTCGGGAAACGGATTTCAACTAAATTAGCCATAGAGAAAAGTGCTTATATAACCCTATATACTTAACATAATTGCCAATATAAACTTTTGATAGTTAAAAGTGTCAATTAAACCTTAGAAAATAAGTGAATGTGCAAACATACCCATTCCGGCAAATTGATGCCGAAATTCAGTGAAAAGTCATATTTGCCCCTACATTTTCCCTTTGAAAAAATTTTAAAAAATATAAATTTACTAATATACCCCTAAATACTTCTCCATTTCAACCCTATCACACCTCTTCATCACTACCACAACTCCTCATCACCCATCATCACTTCGATAGTCAACTCCAGTAGTTGCGCATCACCCAAACTCAATCACTCATCACTCAAACCCAATCATTTCAACCCATGGACACATTTGATGTAGCAATGGCGGCGAAAAAGAAAGCTAACAATGATGGAAAAGTAGCAGAAGTACCAATGAAGGCATTACTCCCAGAAAAAATTCGTCTGATACAAAACGCTAGTGGATTTTTAGATCATGTGAGGGGAGCTAGGGTTTTGGGGCGGTGGTTATGGCTTTTTAGATCAGGAAATGAGGCACTGGGTTTTGGGAGGTGGTGGTTGCTGTAGGGCAACGATAGAGGAGGCGGTTGATAAGACATGATTTTGATGCTTTCTTGGTATAATTAACATCCCTATTTAGCTTGTTTTGTTGATGGTTAGTTAGATTATTTGGAGTTTTACAAAAATAGGTGTTTAGAATCACCTTGTGTGGTAATTTTTCGCATTTTCCTAGTTTGTAAGCATGTGTTGTCTAACTTGTTCTACCTCTATGATTTGGTCAAATTATATGTGTTTTGTGAGCCTATTTGGAGACCATCATGAAGAAGTCCATTTGCAAGGATGGTAGAATATTGAAGAAGGCCATTAAAAAGAATGGTAAAAGAAGGAAGGTCACTTACCAAGGGGTAGAAGATAAATTGAAGAAGGAAGGAAAAGTAGCGGAGGAAGAATAATCCGGGTTTTTGTAAAGAACAGCGACATCGTGCAATGCGGTGCACCCATGTCGTGTGCATGCTGAGGTGGAACGGTGAATAATACGATGTTGCTTTGAATGGCCGATGTTGCAAAAATATTTACACGATGATTCTACATGTGATGTCGCTTATGCATGAGCACCGGTAAGTGCAACGTTGCGGATCAATCGTGGAGAGAACATTTTGGTTAAATATTATAATATTAAATATTTGATGAAACAAACAATTGTTCGTCGATAGCCATTACATGTTATTTAATATTATATTGCTCTTAAAATGGTTAAACATCATACAACAATTAATTGTCATTAAATTCGTGTCGGAAAATTAACAATGACATGTTAAAATTCACAAAACTATAACATATATTACAAATACATGTTACCATATATAATAACACATAAAGTTGATATTAAATTTAAACATTAAAGGTGCTGAACCTCCATATTGTCTACGTTGTGAGGCATTAACACTGTCAGGGTGACTAGTGAAATAACAAGTCATCTATCTACAGTCCATCAATAACTCTCATTGTCTATTACACCCAATACATAGGAAATAAAATTTATGTTAGATTTGGGCAGTCCCTAAATAAAAAGCACATAGTATAGTCATACTTAGATGATGTGAATGTCAACTTGGAAAAAGAACGGATATTGGTAAAAGCGACGTCGCAAACTAGAGTAATTGATGTCGCTAAGGCCGACCTAAGTGCGACATCAGACATTCAAGATATTGCATGTTTTTATTGACATGTGCATTCTCAATCTTAATTCGGTTGTATATCGCAAAGGCCGATCTAAGTGCGATGTCATGCATTCAAGATATTTCATGTTTTTTATTGACAAGTGCATTGTCGGTCTTAATTTGGTTGTATACCGCAAAGGCCAACTAACAGTGACCGACGTCGTACATTCATATTTTGTTCATACGAATAAGTAATTATTGTACACAATCAGCCCCAATCTAAGCATTTTTTCTCATTCCTTACAAACATGGCATCATCTTGGAAACAAAACTAATATACACTATATAACATGTAACACAATCATCATACATCATTAATATTTACAAGCTTTGATCAATGAGAAACGTAATATATAGAAGGTATGGTAATTAAATTACTAAATTAACATTAAATGTATGAAAAATACCTCAATTAATTTGAACCCGAAGATGCTCCATCATCGGACACTTGTTGATGTTTGGGGAAAAAATTGATTGAGCTCTTGAATTATAGTAATAATGGTGTGAATGGAGAGGATAGTGTGTTGTAGCTAGGGTTTGGAGAAAGTGTGTTATAGATGAGATATGGGTAATGGTGCTATATTAATGACTTGAAATTTTGGTTGGGGGGAAATTTTGCTTCAAATATTTGGTTCCCACTGAAACTTTCATTATGACCAACATCAGCCTTTGTTCGGTCATGGATTCGCATTAGGCGACATACCCGTGACGTCGTGAACGAGGGCCAATGGGCAATTTTTGAAAAGTGTTGTAAAATACTCCGTGTTAAGATTGGGGCCCCTTCCGTCAACCCTTTTATGGCGAGATCGAAATGACATTTCCATGAAAATATGAATAAAAAAAAGTTATCTACAAAATTGCATTTGGACTTCTACTACTTTCGTGGAGGAACCTAATTAAGTGTAACTATTAAAAGGTTCATCGGTGATCCCAAACTCAATTCTGATTTTCTAAAAAAGAAACGTTGTCATATCTAGTCTAAGTTATAATAACTGGGAATAACTTATAAGAAACTGTTCCTATTCCACATAGTCTTCCACAAGTTCTTCCAACTAACCCCTTGTATATTTATAAGTAACCATCTAAAATTTACCACAGACAATGTACTAGCGCTTTTTACAATATGAAGGATGAAATTTTATTATATTTTATTTTCATAAAAAATCAAGAATAAGAAATTTCATGTGATTCTATGTGGTGGAAATTATCGTTTCCATAACGCTTATCTTAAGGATATTAATGGAAATTGTAATACAAATGATGGATGATTGCCCCATTCCATTGATCCGTTCATGCCTAAATTGGAACATCCTGGTCCTGACAATGTGCATTAGATTAGGGTATCTCCAAATTTGCATTTCCACTTCTCCCACATTCGTTGAGGGACCTAATTGCAAAAATGAAAAAACTGAACCGTAGTCCCAAAAACGATTCCAAACATCACGGAAGGGACATTTGCCATCCTCAGTCAAACTTATAATCCTTTAAAATGATAAAAAAAATATGTATGATCCCACGGAGACTTACCAGCCAAGACCTTCAAATGAACTTGTGCATACTTGTAATTAACCATCTATAGGTTACTCCAGACCACGTACTAGCGCTTTCTAAAATATGATGGATGGAATTTTATCATATTTTATTTTTATAAAAAAAACAAGAATAAGAAATTTCATGTGATTCTATGTGGTGGAAAGTATCGTTCCCATAACGCTTATCTTAAGGGTATTAATGTAATTAATACTAATAAAAATGAGGGACGAATACCCCTGTTCATTGATGCCTGAAATGGAACAACATAATTTTGAAAATGAGGGATGAATATTCCAGGTCGTTGATGCCCCAATTTTGAATATTGGAATCTAGAATTTTGCATTTAGCCTTCTTGGAGGGACCAAAGTATAAAAACTAAAAACTTGACCAGGTGTGGTAAAATCGATTCCGATCAAAACGGACATTAATTCATGGGCAATTATAAAATTTAATAATTATTTATAATATACTATATAGCGTTATTATTGTTAATTATATATTTTTTGGTGAAACACGGGCCCATTTGCTATGCTAGTGGCCGAAATGGTGAGGCCCAAAATCAGAGTTATTGACGTCAGTCATATACCGGCTATTATATCGGTAGGGTCGATTAAAGTGCGATGTCGCACTAGCCGAGCAGATTTCACAAGGGCCCTTTACAAATATATACATATATATATATATATAGTAGGTCTCCTGACAGGCAGCCTGTCCATAAGCTTATGGACAGGCCACTTATTTCTTACCTTATATACTGCATTTCTTAAATTACATACAAAATTTAAAATTTTTGAAAATATTTTTTTATATCATATATTTTCACCTTCAAATACATATTATTACTTGTTTTAACTTATAAAATGCAATATTTAAATTTTATAAAAAATTACAACATTTAATTCAAATGCCACTGAGGACTGTCCATAATCTTATGGAAAGACCGCCTTTCCTGAAACTTTTCCACATATATATACACATTTGTATAGAAGGGCGTTTGCAAGGACGGTAGAAGATGTGAAGGTCATTAGCATTAGAATGGTTGTAGATGAAGGTCACAGACTCTACATTGTGGTAGTAGAAGGATTGAGCTAAAGATAGGTGGACTTGAAGTTCAAAGAGGCCAAGGAAGAAATGGAGGATTGTTGTCCAAGAGTTGCGCAAAGCTCTAAGAAAGATCCGAGAGGAATCAGCCCTTGAGAATGACACCAATTGATTTGTCTTCTCGGGCACTATAAAATAGACTACAAGAACTCTCAAATTGGACCAATGATTCATTTGTAGTAGAGCAAAGAAGTCAGTCGGACGAACCAGCAGCGGGTGGTACAGACCGCTCATGGCCAGCACGAGGGCAATCCACACACACAGCCCGCACCCCATCACACGGCCCATGTCAGAGCCTTTGGCACGAGCCATGCCAAATCCCAGTATGGATTGTGCTAACCTTGGCTGGCCGCGTTCTCAAGTTCTCTTTTTCACTCCAAATTTGGATAAGTATGGGCTCAGACCATCTTGTTTCACACAGCCCATGCCATTCCAAGTCTAAAATGTCAAGACCAGCTCACAAGGTGTGAATAATGGAGCAACTCGTGCCAAAAAATTGAGCAAAATGAGGATTCGGTTGATGGCCCTCACCAAAAGACACATGATCGGATCAGAAGTGTAAAAATGGAGCTCCAGATGACGGCCCGCGTTGGATGACACAGACCATGTTTGCACAGTGTTGCCAAGACAGGTGCCCCACACCACCACAAGGTAAACAACTCCTGCTAAATTTGATGGACCGCACTAGCACGAGGCAAATGACATGTGATTGATCTGACAGGTCGCGCCTGCACGAGGCAAATGGCCCATGCCAGATCTAAAGGACCATGTTACCAGAAGGCCACATCAACAGCACGGGATGTGCCATCCTCGGTGCCCCGTGTCAGGCGGCAGCTGCTAGGATTTTAGCCTTTTTTGGGCCTATTTTTAGCCTCAATCCCTTACTACTATAAATATAGTCTTAGTATACTAGGGTTAGAAGCTTTTGATCATTTTCTTAAATCATTGTAGATTTGAAGAGTAGCTTAGAGAGAGAAACACTCTCTCTTCTTTCTCGGTTCTTTCTCTTTCTTTTCTTTATTTTTCTTTTTCCCAAAATGTGGATTCAGTGAAACACTTTAATTCCATGTTTAGGGAGTACTTTAATAGCTTGGGGTTATTTGTATTCATGATTTAAACTTGCCTTTGTTGAGATTTAGATTTCCCTATCTTATTGTCTTATGAATATTTGTGCTTGGACTTGTACTTTCTAAGAATTTGTGATTTATACTATGTCATTATGATGATGTACTCATGCATGTGTGGTAGTATAAAATTGTGCTAGACTTCATTGCTATCTTGGGAGTGTTAGAATTGTGGAGTAGGTAAAGAACACTGGCGAGATGAGTGCATTCATGTCCTTTGAGAGCAAATCCTTACATGTGTTATACCATGAATTTTCTAGTTGTGTGAGAAAATAAACATCTTGCACAGTCGATTTGGCAAATCCTGGCGGGGAGAATTCCCTGGCTTACCCCGATAGATTAGCATGTTTTTTGTAGCGACTAGAGTTGTGCCGACTCTAGAGTCATCACAAGGTGTCTTTTCCTTTGCCTCTCTATAAGCCTAGGGATTGAGATCTAGAGTGCAGTGTCTAGGATGTGATGTAATGCACTTCACTACATATCTAACGGTTGCAACCTACGCGAGGCATTGCCTTTTTAGGCGGCCTTTGTATTCCTCTAAGTGAGGGTGCGTTAGCATTAGAAGTGAAGTGACGGGGAATTACGGAGATGGTGAGATATGGCCATTGTGGTAAGTACCACGTGTGACAGGCAGGGGGGAATACCTGGCTATCTCTACACTATGTGACATAGGTATAAGATAGGTTTATATGTCTTTCTGTGAATGAATCGAGGATAGAAGCCATTTATCAATCCTGTTACATAAATACCCCCAAGTGCCTGTTTGTATAGTTTAATCTTGTTTTATCTTTCATGTTCGTCGTTGATAATTGAAAAACCCACCCCCACCCCCTATTTTATTATATTAGCTATTCCTAGCACATAGACAGATTGAAAACCTGTACGTGGTTGTGTGTAATTGGCTATTAGACTCTAGTATCTCTATGGACAAACCCCGAACATGCCACTAACTACCCCATGTTTGGTGCAGAACTATAAATTTTATCTTCTTGCATTCAATCCCGTTTGTTTGGAATTCCTTCGCTCGGGTTAGCTACGATTTGATTTTAATGACCCCAATTAAAGGTGGGTCAAATTCCAACAATCTTTCCACCATTTTTCTCAAAGGTATGGTTTCTAGATTCTTTAGATTTCTTTCAATTTTGTACTTTTCATAGACATTGTTATGTATATGGTGGGTGAATTATGTGTTCTCTATGTTTTTTTATTTTGAAGTTCTTATGGGCTTTAGGGTCTAGGGTTTACACAATTTATTCCAATCTTTTTGTTCGATTTTGTGTCCCTTACATTCGTTTAGAACCTGTAAATTCTATGGTATTCCACTTTTTTTTATGTTGCTTCCCAGTTTTTATGCGACATCACTTGTCATAAGTTCCCACTTTGGTCTATGCAATTGATGTGCGACGTCGTACTTTCATATTTTTGCTCCTCAAATTTGAATGAGACACCACACTTATCTCAGTTAACCAATCAAATATACCGACAGGTCTGCAAAGTCGTATTTACATTTCGACTCAAATGATTAAATTTGATTTGAATCGGACCAATTTATATCTATAATTATACATTTCATCTGTGACAATATGGTTTTAGAATTATGCCTAGCGGCGAAGGTTCTAGTAGTCGTGTATCAATGGAGGTGAGCGATATTTTATTTAGAACGTAAATTCTTTAATATTCTTATGTAATTATTACTAATTTCATTGACCAAATGCATATCTGTAGCGATTCGGATAAGGATTGTGTGCAGACTTCATTCAGCGATATCGTACCGCATTTCGTATGTACATTAACCCAGACAAACTTCGGTTCAATTCCAACTTTGGTAAGTCCTTCCATTTTACACATGTGTTTTATTTTTAATTAAAATTTTCTCAAATTTATTTTCATATATACCTACTGTGGTTTTCTGTTTAAAATTTAGTACAACCCTGTTACAATAAGTCAAATAGATAATTAGATTGGTTTGGTTTATGTTTATCTTATTGACTATGCTAGAGTTATTTTAGGCATAGTCCATCTCTTTTGTACTCTATATATTTCATTCATCGATAACAGATTCATCACGGGAAATTATTCTTTCATAGTATCATAACAAGTTCTGATACACACTAAACCCTAATTTTTTTCCAGTGATCGAATCCACCCCCTCTTCACCTTTTCTATCCGAATTCCCATTCTCCGGAAAGTTCTAATACTTTGGCTTTCGGGTGTTCTTCTTTGGCAAATTAAAGCAGTGACCCACAAAGTGTTTCTTTTCCATTTCTGACAAGGCCCTTCCCAGCGGCATCCTTTCTCGGCAATTTCACGGTCAAATTCCGGCAAGGTTCAGGCATGTTCCTGGTGAGTTCTTGATTTTAGTATAGCAAAAATTTGAAAGTTGGCATCAAATACCGTGGTTTGTGAAATTGGCCAACAATATAGAGGACGCATTTACAAAATGCGTCCTCTCGGAAATGATTTTTTTTTTCAATTTGAGCTGGTTGAATTTTTTTTTTGGCAGAATAATTAGAGGACGCATTTACAAAATGCGTCCTCTTGGAAAATAATTTTTTTTCGTTTTTCTGACAAGTTTTATTTTTGACTGATTGGTAGAATAAATAGAGGACGCATTTACAAAATGCGTCCTCTTGGAAACTAATTTTTTTCCGTTTTTCTGACAAGTTAAATTTTAGACTGATTGGCAGAATAATTAGAGGACGCATTTACAAAATGCGTCCTCTTGGATATTATTTTTTTTTCCGTTTTCGGACAAGTTTTATTTTAGACAGAGCCGGTCAATGTGTGGATGTACACACACGTCAATGTGGATGTACACACACGTCAATGTGTGGATGTACACACACGTAAATGTGTATAAATATATACATAAATATAAATATAAATATATACACATATATAAATATAAATAAAGATATATATATATATATATAAACATATATATAAATATAAATGAAGATATACATATATATATAAATATAAAAAATATATATAAATATAAAAATATACATACATATAAATATAAAAATAAAAATAAATATAAATATAAATATAAATATAAATAAAGATATATATAAACTCTAATATATATATAAGCCACGCATTTTAATGGAAGTATAAAAAAAATCGGTAATATAATAGTATTTTTTGTAGCTTTAAATAATGGAAGACGCATTTGGAAAATTAATTGTTCGGTAGACCAGGTATCGGCATCGGCCGGAGAATTTTAATTATTGGGCGAAATGGTTATTCTCGTGTTTGTCTGATGATATGTTGTGAACTAGTTGAACGATAAATTAGGACAGCGTGAGTTGCTGTTTGGTAACTAGTCTTGAATAAGGGTGCCGGAATGAAGTATTGCATAGTTAGAATGAGTATGAATTAGCATAAATGTACAATAGCCGAACAGTACGTGCGAAATGTAATGCAAATCAGTGTTTAGTGGCATGCTCTGTCCTAGTGACGATGACGATCCCTGCAAAGCTTTCCGCCCGTTCCACACGGTGGAGGGCGTACGGTCCTAGATGTCCGTCGAGGAACAGCCATCTGTGTAGGTACATGCACTTCCTCAAGTGGAACTCCCTCTGGTATTTCGTCCTCCATTTCGTCTCCCCTATCCTCACGATAGGCATGTGGAACACTACCCGTATGTGATGGAGCATCAGGTGACATGAATTGATGACTCGATGTTGGAGTGACATATGCAGTGTGTTCCGATGGAGTCATGCCGTAATGTGAAGGTTCACCGTGTGATGGGCCGGCAATCGGTGGACTCGCATGTGATGGGCCAGCTTGTGATGGACCAACGTGTTCCTCCTGGCCCCTAGGACGCCGCCTCCGACCTCCCTGTCGAGCTGGTGGAGCCTGGCGGTCGCTTCTGAGGTCTGCATATCTGACACCAGGGGGAGGATCTTCACAGTGCACAAGCGGCTGATAGTACTGTAGTCTGGAGGCCTGATGCGCGTGTTGTAGACCCCGTGTGACAACTTCATGGATTCCGCTGAGAGCGCCCGCGAATTGTGGGGGACATCCATCCAACGGAATGTTCGACATGTTGTACACCTTAGTGACTATCTGCAACTATAGAATCGAGATAAATATGTTAGTTATGCAATATAGGGGAAAGCCGTAGCATTATTTCTTGAGAATATTATGATTGTAGGAAATACCAAGTACTCTGCAGTTGCACTGTCTCCATGGAAACCCTCTGTAGCCGTGGTAGGCCGTCCTGGCTGATCAATCATGCTCACCGTCTTGCGGAAGTACCACTCCATGTATTCACGGCTGGGACATTATGGATCTGCATACCCAAGTGGGTGTACTTGTCGATCAGATCGTTGCTCCCACTCAACGAGAAATCTTCTTAGTTCGGCACGCCAATCAGTGCCAGACCTGCCGCGACGGTCTATATCATGAAGCAGTTTATACTCTTCCCTACTGACCAGCTGGGTGGGTATTGGCTGGATCAGGCCGAACTGCCTGAGAACCCGATGTGCGTGGTGGAACTCCACTACATGCCAGCAGATGAGGTCGACGCACACAAGCCAGTTGTTACTACTAGCAGTACAGTACCACGGGAGTTGCCCCACGATGTCCGACGTGTATGGCTCCCAGATAAACTGAAAGAACATCATAGTGGTCCCGTTAGGTATTGAATACCATTTTTCGCACGAAATCAGGAGATCGTAATCCAAGATGGCCCATACCTGATTCTGACTGAGAGATGTGATCTGATCGCGATACACTTTCAAAACATGCATCGGTGAGTGTGATAAATCGTGAGGGGCTCTCCACCTACGGGCGGTGATGAGTGAACTATATTAGCAAATATATGGAATTGACCACAGTTTCAAAAACTGACTACTAGTGTTATTCGGCACCTACCGGGACCCAACAGCATTCATCGGCGCCGATATGGGTAGAGCTCCTGCGGGTCGGATGGATGGGATGCGCTCCCATGCCTACAACTGTTCCACAAATTAAATTACATGTAATACAAAATAACAGAGTGGACATTATGTACGAATGAGTGGAGTGACAGATTACTTTACCTGTAGCAGGACAAGGGGGCCAGAAATGGATTTAACTTGTGGAATTGCAGCGTCACATAAGCACCGGTACAAGTGTGCAAGAATGGCACTCCCCCAACTGTAGTGACGTGCTGCACCTAGGTCCATCAGTATCGACAGGTAGAGCAGTGGAATTAGACTACCTGATGTGTCTGACATGAGCATTCCCCCAACCAGCAGTAGAATGAAAACTCTCGCCCGCTGTTGACATTGGACCTCAGTAGGGTGAGTAGGGAACGGACTGCCCAACAAATCTCCCAACCAGCTCGCCCTAATGCGACCCCCTCGGATAACTCCGGTGTCAGGTGTAGCACCTAGGTAGTCCGTGCAAACTACCAGCCATTCCTCAGTACGCCTACGGGTGTCGATTCCTGTGACTGGGATCCCATCGATTGGAAGACCCCATAGCATCCCCACATCCTGCAGCGTGACCGTAGCCTCCCCCACCGGGAGGTGAAATGTGTGCGTCTCGGGCCACCACCGCTCCACTAGGGCAGTGATTAGTGAATGGTTTATCCGTATCGATGCAGAATCAAGGAGTCCCTGGAATCCTACGTCACGCAAGTAGCTCAGAACTGTGTCAGGCATATCTGTGGTCCAGCATGCCCCATCACAGCGCCGGACCTGCATTGCCTCATCCTGTAACTGTCTGTTGTACACTGCCCGGGCACGATGCTCCTCGTGAAGGTACAAAAAATCATCCTCCATGGGTCCTGGATGACAATGGTCCATCGTGTTGCCCCTGTACACAATTACGACATATGAAAATTAGTTACTGAAGCGATTAGAGTGGCAAACATATTTGGCAAATAAAAGCTATAACATCACAAGTAACAAGCTATAATATTCCGATGGACGAAAGTACATGTGCAAGTAACATATGACCGAGGTACCATTACAGACACTATACGACAACATGACACTAAGTACGGCCACGCCTACGGCGGCCCCTGGATTCAACCGGCACCCGCTCGTCCATCTGATTCCTTATCCTTCTCTCCGTAAACTGTCCACGACGCCTACTGCGGAACTTCTCCCCATTAGGAACCAACCTCCATTCGGCACGTTGTCAGAGCGATGGATCTCTTACAGGCATGAAACCCTGACTATATTGTTGCACATATGTGGTCGTGAGATACACCCTGTCACATAGACTAGCCGGATCGTCACGTCTATGCCGACAGACGGCTAAGGCATGGGAACAAGGGAAACGGAAAATCTGCCACTCACGACAAGTACACTCTCTTCTTCGGTATTTGACCGTGTACTGCCGTTCACTGATGTCCCCATCGATGTTCCTAACCACAACCCTATAAGTCTGCGATGCATGACCGAACACGGTCACGATATGTCCCTGCGCCAATGTATCCTGCTTCTGAAACTTTTTCCAGATCCTGTTGGGAAACACGGACCTGGACAAACGGGCAACATTTTAGAATACATTAACTGTTTTGCAGACACTCAAAAAAGGGTACGTAAGTGACAAATTACCTCCAATTCGTGGCATCCATAACCCTCTGGGCAAACATTTCAACTGTTCGCTCCAACGTCGCTTTGACACAAGCTGTGATCGGCAGATGGCGTGCGCGGCGCAAACAGTTGTTGTAACTCTCAGACAAATTCGTCGTGAGAATTCCCCAATGTCGATCACCCACATCGAATGCAAGACACCACTTACTCCTATCTAGCCGTTCCAACCAAGCCCAAGCAGATGGATCTGTACTCTCTAGCTCCTCCTTGTACCCCCTCCACTTGCTCTCTCGCCTAGCAGAACCAAGCTGCCACACCAGAGTCTTCAAAAGCGCATTCTTGAACTTCCCGTTATCATATGATAGGAAGTTGGATTGAAAATGCCGCAGGCAAATTCGATGGTATCCAGCCGGTTCCATCCACTCCTCCATAGGCGTCATCGCATTTATGAGTCCAGCATGCCTATCGGATATGACACAGATTGGCATGTTATCACCACCAACGACGTGAAGATGCAGTCTCCCCATGAACCAGTTCCAGCTCTCATTCGTTTCTTCGTCAACAATAGCGTAAGCGATGGGGAGGATGTAATCATTTGCATCGTGCGCCACGGCAACCAGCATTGTGGACTTATATGCCCCTCTCAAATGAGTGCCATCCATGCTTATGACATTCCTGCAATGGCGGAAGGCTTCAATTGCCGGACCAAATGCCCAGAACACAAATTTAAATTTCCTCAACCCGTGGCCGTGTATTCTATCAGGTACGTCAGCCCAATCTACAACGGTGCTCGGATTGGCCCTGACTAGCTCATCCATAAACGTTGGGAGCTGTTCGAAAGAATCCTCCCAAGTCCCGAACACCATGTCAATTGCCTTCTGTCGAGCATACCACGCCTTCTTGTAGGAAATGGTTACATTGAACTCCTCCTTCACTTGAGCTTGCACATCTTTGACTGTGTAAGAAGGGTTTACATCAATGTGGTGGCGGATTGAACGGGCGATCATCACCGACGTCAGATTCACGTTACCCGTAGATCGACCAGCACCAACACACCCATGGCTAGTTGCCCATATGGTGATCTCCCACATGCCATGTGAAGCCTTCTTGGAAGCTCTGGCAACCCAAACACAATTCCCAGTTCCTTCGACAACGTCCTTGCATTTCGCATACCATGTGCGTGATGTGCTCTCCACAACCCTGTGTTCCCTGTTCATCATGGAACTCCACCTAGAGATAGCTTTAACCAATTGGGCCTTCGTCTGGAATCGCATACGCACATCCACTACAGCCGTCTCTCGATCGTAGGTAGAAACTCCGGACCCAAAATGAGTTGGGTCATAGCTATCCTCATCTGGGCCACCATAATCCCTATAGTAGGCCTGTGTATCTGGATTCGCCAGAATATGAAACGCCAGGGGTATATTGTTCGTGCACACCACCTGTTCTTCATCGTCCCCAGGATTCGAATCAGTTGATAAGGAACAATCATCCTCACTTCCACCATCAAGTTCACCCTCGACATCATCGTCTTCGCCACCGTCATCCCTACCAACAAGGTCACGAATGTGTCCCACATAATCATCATCCAAGACATTCTGGTCGTCACGGGCCATACCATACATACCACCACTTGTGGACGGCTGAGCACAATCCATGGGAGCATACCCAGAAGCAGAAGGTTGGCTGGACTCACCAATTTCTAAACCCCGGCTACGAACGTGTGGCGGTACGCATGGTGCATCAGCCAAGTTCTGGAAGTTGCTCAACAACGACATGAACGTCATTGGCCGTGGCCAATCATTAGTGCTTGCCAACTGTTCCATAACAACGTAAAAATCCGCGGACGACAACGACAATCGATCAACAATGTTGAAGAAGAACGTCGTTGAGTCATCATCTTCCAAATTATAACACTGATAGTATACAGCCGAACCAATCAGTTCAGGACATCGGTAATATATTTTCAACATATACCCCTCACTCGCAATGCCAAGCCTCGTGACAATTACATCAACTAATTCTGAGTGGTTCAACCTCCTCTCGAGAGTCAGAACTCGCTCCGGTATTGGAGGATCATAATACACACCCACGGTCAAATCAAACTTGATCTGACCGCCTCTATACATATACACAGTCAAAAACATCGCACGACTGCAATACACGAATACATAACTTTCAGTTCATTTTCATTCTACATTCATTTCATTGCACCCTCAAATACGTACATGCACTCCACTCGACCACATCAACAGCACTATTAACACAGACATAATACATTAACAAGTAAACGATTATGCAAAGACATCACTTCTATTTTATTCTCACCCGACATTCCTTCCCGTAGTATCCTCAAAAGTCATTATTATTGCTACAAACTAAATACATTTATCAGTCAACAATTCACTTCGTCACTTCATTTCATCACGCATGAACATTAAACGCTATAAGAGCATCGGACCAAACTTAATCGCTAAAACCACACACAATCATACAACACACCCGAATTAACTAAAATATTTCCGGATCTCCGCAACTTACAATTTAACAAAAATATCAAAAACTTTCTTCGTGGAACACATTCGTGGAACACATTCGTAACCTTATTTAGGGTTCAATTAACATCAACAAAATGAAAAAAGAGGGGGGTGGAAGTCTAACACTCACAAACAAGGTGACAAACGTGGAAGTCAACGGAGGTCAACGGCGGGTCAGCGACGGGTCAAGGCCGGTCAACGCCACGAACTTCAGGCCGTTTGAGATATCTACAACCACAAATCCGTTGCAAATTTTACTCATACAAAATCTTGACAAAATAAAACAAGAGCAAAATGTAGGATTTTTCAAAACATAAAAACACATTACCGATAACGTGAACAGGCGGAAAGGCGTAGAACAACCGGCGCAACGACGGAAAGGAAGATGGGAGAAATGGAGAAAATTTTCGGCCAAGTAGATGGGAGAAATGGGGACAAAACTTTCGGCAAAAACAAGGGGGAGATAAGAAAAAAAAGAGGAGAGGAGAGTGGGATAAATAGGCGGAAGAGGAAGGAGGAGAGGACGGTGCAGTCTTCATTGACCGAGAGGCCGCATTTGCTAAATGCGACCTCGTCCACATGCATCAGCCTGCCTCTGACGCACTGACCCGCCTGACGCTGCTCCCCCAGCTTGACCGAGAGGACGCATTTGCTAAATGCGTCCTCTCCGCCACGTCAACTTCGCACCATGCACCACAAAACTGGAGAAAAATTTAAAAAAAAAGACAGAGAAGAGGACGCATTTTTTAAATGCGTCCTCCGTATTGTGGTCCACTGTGTAACACTGTTGCAACAGAAATAGAAATTTCTCGTTCCTGGTGTCTTCGTCAACTCTCCGACCTTCTCCAATTTGCAGCAGTGAATTTTGTTGCCACCAGCAGTCATTCTCAGGTCGAGTTCTAAGGCAGCCCTACTTCTCCGGCAGCTTCTTCTCCTGCAGTATTTTTCTCCGTCCTGGCCACGGCATCACTCCACTCGGCTGTCTTCAACGGTGACTCAAAATTAGCAATTAGCGTCCCTCAGCAATCGGCGGTGGAAAAATCAGTTGCAGAGGTGCACGTTTAAAAGGCGCATGAAATCATTCGCGTAACAACAATCGTGTGCGTCAGATCATACGCGCGTCTTCTGTGCAGAATTTTGTTCTTTCCTAATTTTTTGTTTTACCTATGATATGGCTCATTTTAATTCTCGAAGGTGCGATATTTTGATATATACAAGCTTTTCTCATCGACGACACAGTGGCTTCAAGTGGATGTTGGATGTTGGATTCTGGCGCCACAAAACACATGTCATCGTCTCCCGCTGATGTTGATCATGTGACACCATATAATGGTTATACCCATGTCTATGTTGGTAATGGTTCTCAACTCCTTATTACTCATGTTGGTGATTCTCATATTTCTAAGTCCATGCCTCTCTATGATGTGCTTATTGTGGCTGATATCACTAAAAATTTGCTTTTGATTAGCAAATTAACTTGGGATTTAAATGTTGTTGTCTTTTGATGATTTTTCATTTATTATTCCGCATAAAATCACTAGGAAAATCTTGGGTCACGATCATATTGAAGATAGGCTTTATGTTTTAGAATATGGTGCATCTGTTTCGTTGTCTATTGTTGAGTCGAATAAGCCTCATGCATCTTTTGAAAGACTTGGTCATGTTTCGCATTCCATTATTTTTAGTTTCCATGCTTCTGGATGCTTATCTGTCTCATCGGTTTTGCCTAAACTCACCCTTTGTGATATGTGTGAAAAGGCTAAAGGGAAACGTTTATCTTTCCATACAAATAATAAATGTGTTGCTAGAGTACTTGATCTGATTCATTGTGATTTATAGGGCCCCTCTCCTATTTTATTTGCTGATGGTTTCTCCTACTGTGTCATTTTCCTTGATGATTATTCCTTACTCTCGTGGTTATACCCACTGCATCGCAAATCAGATTTTTGGGATGTTTATTGCCAGTTTGAGGCTTTTGTGGAGAACCAATTCTCTTCCACCATCAAAGTGTTTCAGAGGATGGATGGACTGAGTTCATAATTGGTTGCTTACACTCTCACTTTCAGACAAAGGGCATTCATCATCAGATTTCTTGCCCATATACTCCGGAGCAGAACGGTCGGGTTGAGCGCAAGCACCGCCACATTGCTGAGATTGGTTTGTCTATGTTGTATCACTCACATATCCCTCTCTCTCACTAGCCTGGCGCCTTTGCTGTAACCACTTATACCATAAATTGGTTGTCCACTCTTGTTCTTGGTGGACGATCACCATATGAAGTTATTAATGGTTGGGTTCCCATATACACCAATTTTCATGCTTTTGGTTATCGGGTCTTCCCATTCGTTCATTCATTTGCCAACCACAAGCCATCTTCTCGAAGTATTCCATGTGTATTTATTGGCTAAAACTCACAGTACAAATTTTTTCGATGTCTCAATCACACTAATGTCAGAATCTATATCACTCGACATGCTCTTTTTTATGAGACGTGCTTTCCCTTTGCCCCATCCATTCCTTCAACAACCAGTTCTCCACCTTGAGTGTTAGATGTTTCTTCATTTCTTAATCCTAATTCTAACTTGGCACCTCCTTTGCCTATAGTTTCTCCTATGCTAACTTCATTTCCTTTGGCCCCTTGCTCTGTTTGTGCTATAGATCCGGCTCTAGTTCATCAGCCAGCGCTACCTGCATCTCCGGCTGATAGTCCAGCAGCCTAGTTTGACTGCCCCTTCACCAATTATCTCTGCCGACTCCACTCCCCTGACTTCTCCTCAAGCTTCTCCTCCTTGACTTCGTATCTATTGGACGACTACTAGGTCGGCTACTGGGGCCATACAACATAGGGATTATTCCGATATTGTCGCCCATGGTTTTACTGTTGTCTTACTTGCTTAGTCTGAGCCCACAGATTATCACACTGCCCTTCAAGATCCGGCTTGGGTTTCTACTATGGATGACGAGATGGCAGCTTTTCATGGTCAGTGCACCTGGGATTTGGTGATTCACCCTTTGGACACTAACATTGTTGGCTCCAAATGGGTTTATTGACTGAAGTATCGACCAGATTGCACTATTGAGCGTCATAAGGGTAGACTTGTGGTGCAGGGTTTCTCACAGATTCCATGTTTTGACTTTGACCACACTTTTAGTCATGTGGTCAAAGCCTCCACTGTTTGGACATTTCTCACCATTGCCATGATGTGTTCCTGGTTGCTTTATCGGCTGGATGTCAAGAACGCCTTTCTTAATGGTGTCCTCGATGCTCCAATTTATATGAAGCAACCCATGGATACAAGGACCCTGTTCATCCAGATTATGTTTGTCACTTGCAGAAGTTCATTTATGGACTTATGAAAGCTCCTCAGGCCTGGTTTCAACGCTTCAGCACTTATTTGATTCAGCTTGGTTTTCAGTGTAGCTCGATTGACACCTCTCTGTTTGTTCTTTCATGAGGACCATCGTTATTGTATCTCCTAGTGTATATTGATGACATCATTCTTACAGGGAACAATTCAACTCTCCTTCGGAAGTTCATTGATCGGACACATAGGGAGTTTACGATTAAGGACCTTGGCGCTCTTCACTCATTTCTTGGCCTGGAAGTTTCACCTACTTCATCAGGTTTACTTCTTGGTCAAGAAAAGTATGCTCGGGACATTCTCACTCATGCAGGGATGTCTAATGTTGTACCAGTCTGTACACCATTTGTGTTAGGTTCTCAGTTGCACTGTTTGACCAGTCCACCATTTCAGGATCCAACCTTGTATCGTTCTCTATTTGGGGCCCTTCAGTATTTGACAATCACTTATCCTGATTTGGCTTTTCGGGCAATACTGTCAGTCAGTATTTCAAGATCCCAGAGACGATCAATTTGCTGATGTTACTCGGATACTATCGTATATTCAGGGTACTCTGTATATTGTTCTCCGGAGGTGCTGGGGTACTCTAATACTGGTCAGGCTTGCTATTTGGAGACTCGCTAATCCAACAGATATCCTATTTTTCTTGGAGATGTGCCCATTTTATACAGTTATATTAGGACTTGTAGAATTCCCTTTTGTACACCTTTGAGCTATAAATGTGGCATTTTGCATTGAAATTCTCTAATGAGAGTTAAAAAGAAACTTTTACAATTTTATTACTTTTTTAGAGGATTTTGTGTGCAAGGAAATTTATTTGAAGAATTTGAAGAATACCTTTGAAGATTTGAAGACTTGTATTAGAGTTTTTGAAGATTTGAAGAAGTGAAGAAGTGAAGAAAAGAGGAGGATATGAAACAAAAATAGGAAAGAAATCAAGTTGCTGGAACTGGAGTCCTTCGCGAGGTCGCCGCGAGCCCGTCGCGACTCGCGACGGACGTATGGCCAGAAATTCTTCTTGCTTTTTGTACTATAAATACTCACCTTATCCTCTCTTCTTCAAGACACGAATCCATACTCTTCTTCCTGTGTTTTGTGGGTTCAAACCTAGTTTTTCTTTCTTTCTTTTCTTAGTTTTCTTAAGTTAATCATGTCTTTTAATTATCTAGCTTAGTTTTTATCTTGGGAGCAATGGATTGAAGCTTCCATTTCCATGTAGTAAGAACCATATCTATCTATTTAGTGCTTTTGCTATTGTGAATTTATTGAGCTTTGAATGTGAATTGTTAATGGCATTGATGTTGTTGAAAGCTTGAGTATATGAATTTCTTGTATGATTACTTGTTAAGGTTGGGAGAAAGTAGCTAATTATCCCCTCTTTTAATGTTAAATCAAAGAGCATAAGTTAGAGCTTCTTAAATAATGTTGGTGTGTTGATAATTGCTAGATTAATGTGATGATATTGAACTCATTGTCATTTTTTTAGGTAGCAAATGAGATAAGTCTATGAATGCTGATCGTTCATGACTAATCTTGTGTAAATGCATGAATTGGTTAAATGCTTAGACACGGTGTAATATTTATAAGTCGATGATCCGCTCGCCCTCAGCGGCCCATACCAGCCGACACCCCGGCCATCGTATGAGAGGTAAATCACGGTAGCCCAGCACCAAGACCATTGGGCTTGGCATTGCCTCAGTGCGCACAAGGGAGCCTTGCAAAGCAAGAACTCCCCACACTGCCGCTGTCGAGGATTGAACCTGGGGTTTTGGCATTCCCACCCAACTCCCAACCACTGGAGTACACCCATGGGTGTGTGTAGTATTTATAAGTGTTGCCAAGCTTGTTGGTTCTTCATGCTCAATGCTATCAATGGGATACTTTTAGTCATGTTTCAGCTAAGGGAGTCATTGGTGAGGTTTGACGAGAGATGTCGAATTCACTCTTGCAAACTACTATCTAAGAAGGATGGAAGATTTATCTTCACAAGTAGAGGAAGTAGTGAATATATTGTTTCACTCGTTCTTAAAGCCTTTGTTATTTAGCATTCATGTGTTCTTAATGCTATGTTTTACTTCATTTATGTCATGGGTTGTTTGAGAATAGGAAGTGTTTGTATGACTTAAGTGTTAGGGATTTAGGAAAGTGACGAATTCCTTAGCTCATTTGCATGAAAATCTAAGAAGAGGAACTTAGAACTTCTTGTACATAATGTGTTGTCATTCTTGCTAGATAAGTATATTAATGTGGATTGTTCTCATACTTATCCTATAGATGCAATGAAAGGTTGAAGCTTGAATGTGGTTTGCTCTAGGTTTTGCCTAATGAATGCTATGTTTGGTCAAATTGCTATGTCTTTGATAGAATGCTTGTTGTTGTTAAATCTGTGGTCCTTCGTCCATATGTAACAATTGTGATAGGATGAGTGAATGATTCAATGATCTACATTTGGTTTGGAAGTGGATATCAATTGCCCTCAAGGCTTTGTTTTTGTAGTCTTAAAACCCCTTTTTCTTAGTTTGTTTGATGATTAGCATAGTTACTTGACTTTGCTAGCTATCATGTCTTTTAATTTTCATAACTTAGGACAACCAACCAACTAAACCCCCACATTTACATGCTTTTATATGTATATATATATATATATATATCTACTTCTAGCATAATAGCAACCCTTTGTGTCTAAATGTTTAAGAAAATCCTTTGTAGATAGTGGCATTTAGGGCTTATAAATATTAATTTTGAGAGGCATGGCGATGGCCTCCGAAATTTTGGCACCGCTGCAAGAGACAAGGCATTTATTTTTAAGTGTTTAGGTGTATTTGGTTGCATATTAGCTAGTTGTTTTTATTTTTCACTTCTTTGTGGTTGTTTTTGTTCAGAGTAGGTATTGCTTGAGTTCTTGGTAATTTTTTATCGAGAATTTTGGCAATATGATTTCAGATTTCTGAATTTTTTTAAAAAAAATGATGGAGCATCTCACCTTGAGGGAACTCATGATGAGAAGAGAGGCTCAATAAGCAAGGTTTTGTAGGATGTGTCATTCCGACCATCCTACTGAGTCTTGCTATACGAGCAAAATAGTTGGCCATCACCACCTTATACCATACCCCCAAACCAAGCCCAACAAGGAAGTTCAAGTTCGACACGTGAGGAAGTCATGAATACAATAGCAAACTTGAAAAACTTTGCTAGTGAAGAACCGGACACCCGGCTCTCCTCTAGTGTTGAGGCTATTGAGGGGCATTCGAGGAGTATATTAGAAGCGTTGGCCCGAATGGAAGCTCGTGATTCCGAAAATACACCTTCCCAAATTGAACTCGAGGATTCGGTGAGTGAGGTCACCATGGGAAATGATCTTGAGTTTGAAGGGGATGAGGAGTTGGTTGTTGAGAATGATAAAAATGACGAAGAGGTGATTGGGCTACATTCATTAGCATCTTCACCCCTACCCCTACCTAATTAACCAACTCCACTATTTTCGAAAGTTTTGAGGGAGACAAGAGAGGATCCAAAAGACTATCCCAAGCCTCATAACCACCCAACTCCCTTTAAACCATCTCCACCTCAACAAGACTTTCCTCTTGAAAGTTTTGTACCCCCACCTCTATACTTTTGGATACTCATGGTGAAGGGGTTCAAGCCTTCACCATATGGATAACATTAGGGTCGTGCTGATGATCTTAAACATACAGAGCTTTGTCATGCCGATGACGTAAATAAACACGGCCTTTATTTTGGTTTTTGTTGTTTAGTATTTGTTATTTTGTGTCTTGTTCTTTTTACGGTGTGTATTTTTGTGATTTTGTAGCAAAGTGAAGTGCATTGTATTGGAGGAGATGAAGGAATGAGATCCATAAGAAAGGGAAGAAAGCTTGGAATGTTGGTAAGAAAAGATTGAAGGTTTCCTAAGTGCTGGGAAATCCTGTCCTCGCGAGTCGCGATGGACCCTCATGAGTCGCGATGTGATCAGAAATTTTATGTTAAAAATTATCTCCCAATCTTCACTTTTTGCGAGTCGCAAAGAGCCCATCGAAAGTCACGACCAACGGGTCCTCGAGACTGGCCTCAAGACATCATCTTTCATCCTCGACACCGCCTGACCTCAACTCGGGCCAGATCTGACCTCAGATCCTTGAGACTGCAATCCCTCAACTCGAGTTGAAGCCCTTGAAACCTCAGGTCCTCAAGGCCATAAGACTAGCCCTTCAAAAAGCCATGAGTCCTTGAGACCATCATCCCTTGAGATCTCGACTACAGCCAAACCCAAAAAGCCATGAGTCCTCGAGACCAGTCCTTCAAGACCAGTCAGCCCTTGAGACCTCGGGTCTTCGAGGCAGCAAGCCCTCGACTCGAGCAGAACTTGAAAGTCCATCACCCTCTCGAGGCTAGTTCTCGAGACCAACCCTCGAGATATTATCCCCTCGAGGCAGCAAGCCCTCAACTAAAGCAGATATTGAAAGTTAATCACCCTATCGAGGCCAGTCCTTGAGACCTGCCCTCGAGACATCATCCCCTCGAGACCTCGAGGCCGCAAGCCCTCGACTCAAGCCTAACCAGAAAGTCCATCACCCTCTTGAGACCAATCCTCGAGACCAGCCCTTGAGACATCATACCCTCAAGACCTCGGGTCCTCGAGGCCACAAGCCCTCGACTCAAGCTAAAGCCCTTTAGACCTCGGGTCCTCGAGGCCACAAGCCGTCAAAACCTTGGGTCCTCGAGGCTGCAATCCCTCAACTCAAGCTAAAGCCCTCACAACATCATTCCCTCGAGACCTCAGGTCCTCGATATCATAAGCCCTCGAGACCAGTAAAGCCCTTTAGCCCCTCGAGACCAACACCCCTCGAGATGTCATCTTTCATCCTCGAGCCCAGCTAGACCCAAGCCCCACAAGACCAAATCTTTCATCCTAGAGACTAGCCAGACCTGAGCCTTCCTTACCTGTCTCGACTCGCGACAATGCATCACGAGTCGCGACTAGTGCTGTCGCGAGTGGCGATGAAAAATCCAACTTTTCAACTGAGCTTAAACACTGCATAATCCTTCCTTCTTCTTTACCAAATACTCCCAAGAACTACCACACATTCACTCATTCCTCCACCATCTCACATACATTGACATATGAAAATTCTTGCATCTCTATAGTATCTTTGTTGATTGTAGTATGCCGACTACATCATTGAGTCTTTAATTGCTATATTCAATAATGATGCTTGGATATGTGTCAATCTATGTTGGATAATTTTATTGGACAATCTTATAGTGGTGATTGCATGATAGATTGGTTGTTCTTTGATAATACTATGGTTATTAACTCTTGATGCTAAACCTAGTATTACAAATCCTTATGTACTTGTGAGTTTGATGTTGTTCTTTGTGGTGTTAGTCTTGATCAAATGGCGCCAAGGAGACAACGTTTTTCTCAAGGGGTGAGTTCTTCTACGGCACTTTTCTCTCCCTTCCAGCTCCAATACCAATTTTGTGACCGATTCTATACAATTACACTGGATTGCGCCATATCACAGGCGACATGTGGAGAAACGGGTCTAACTCTACCTCTTACCTTGATTTTTATTATTCTTGCCTTACATGTTTACATTGAGGGCAATGTAATGTTTTAAGTGCAGGGAGGGGTTAGAGGACTCACATGCATGCTAGCTTCATTTGGAATGTTTTTTGCTACTTTTGATTGGAAAAACATGAGAAAAAGAAATAAAAATATAAAAATTGAATGTTTTGAAAAAAAATAGAAAGAAAAGAAAATCCGCTAAGTTGAAAATCTGAGAGGGCAACTTAGGCAACATTGGGGGCCCGGATACGTAGAAAACCTGAGAGGGCAACCTAGGAAAAATGAGAGGCCAAAATGTGCGGAAAAATATGAGATGTGAGCTAAAGAAACATGATGTGTGGATAGGATGAAAACCTAAAAGGGCTCCTAGGAAAAATGAGAGAAAGAGAGAAAAAGAAAAAATGCTATGATTTGCCAGCGTTAGAGTCATAAGGTTGCGGTTGTCATATGGATGGATCGGGTAGCTCATATTTAGCCCTCTTGGGATTGGGTAATTTAGTGGGTTGAAAAATGATGGTTATGAAATTCTTGATTATTGTATACTTCATTTTGGTTGATATATTGCCATTTGATGACGTATGTGTTTAAACCTCCTCTATGGTTTTGACTTCATTTTGTGTCATTGGATTTTGGTTGATATAAGTATGTGCTTGAACCTTTCCTATGGTTTTAACTTCATTTTGTATCATTGGACTTTGGGATTATCAATTCGGGACTTTGAAACGTTTTCAGGGTAGTGAATTGATAAGTGGTAGGTTTGGTTAGATTTAGGAATTGGGGTTGTGTGTGTGAAAAATTCTCATTTGAGCTTTGATTTTAGGATTTATGATATTGAGAGTTTTTGTGAGGTGTTGATTGGGGGAATATTAGTTTAGGATATGGACATAAGAATTCCTTCGTGTACTTAAATCTTTTCTTACCCGAGGGTGAGTAAGGTTTAAGTGTGGGGAGGTTTGATGTGCCCATTTTAAACGGTTATTTTAGGACTTGTAGAATTCACTTTTGTACACTTTTGTGCTCTAAATTTGGCATTTTGCCTTGAAATTCTCTAAGGAGAGTTAAAAGCGACTTTTACACTTTTATTACTTTTCTAGAGGATTTTGTGTGACAAAGCAATTTGTTTGATGACTTTGAAGAATACCTTTGAAGATTTGAAGACTTATATTAGAGCTTTTGAAGATTTGAAAAATTGAAGTGAAGAGAAGAGGAGGATGTGAAACAAAAAGAGGAAAGAAATCAAGCTGCTAGAACTGGAGTCCATCGCAAGGTCGTCGCGAGCCCATCGCGACTCGCAACGGACGTATGGCCAGAAATTCTTCTTGCTTTTTGTACTATAAATACTCGCCTTATCCTCTCCTCTTCAAGACACGAATCCATACTCTTCTTCCTGCATTTTTCTGGGCTCAAACCCTAGTTTTTCTTTCTTTCTTTTCTTAGTTTTTGTAGGTTAATCATGTCTTTTAATTATCAAGCTTAGTTTTTATCTTGGGAGCAATGGATTGAAGCTTCCATTTCTATTTAGTAAGAACCATATCTATCTATTTAGTGCTTTTGCTATTGTGCATTTATTGAGCTTTGAATGTGAATTGTTAATGGCATTGATGTTATTTGAAGCTTAAGTATATGAATTACTTGTATGATTACATGTTAGGGTTGGAAAAAAGTAGCTAACACTCCCCTCCTTTAATGTGGAATCCAAGAGCATGAGTTAGAGCTTCTTCAATGATGTTGGTGTGTTGATAATTGTTAGATGAATGTGATGATATTGAACTCGTTGTCATGTTTGTTTTAGGTAGCAAATGAGAGAAGTGTATGAATATCGATCGTTCTTGACTAATCTTGTGTAAATGCATGAATTGGTTAAATGCTTAGACACGGTGTAGTGTTTATAAGTGTTTCCAAGCTTGTTGGTTCTTCTTGCTCAATGTCATCAATAGGATACTGTTAGTTGTGTTTCGGCTAAGGGAGTCATTGGTGAGGTTTGACAAGAGATGTCGAATTCACTCTTGCAAACTACTATCTAAGAAGGATGGAAGATTTATCTTCACAAGAAGAGGAAGTAGTGAATATATTGTTTCACTCGTTCTCGAAGCCTTTGTTATTTAGCATTCATGTGTTCTTAATGCTATATTTTACTTCATTTATGTCATGGGTTGTTTGAGAATAGGAAGTGTTTGCATGACTTAAGTGTTAGGGACTTAGGAAAGTGACGAATTCCTTAGCTCATTTGCATGAAAATCTAAGAACAGGAAATTAGAACTTCTTGTACATAATGTGTTGTCATTCTTGCTAGATAAGTATGTTAATGTGGATTGTTCTCATATTTATCCTATAGATGCAATGAAAGGTTGAATCTTGAATGTGGTTTGTTCTAGGTTTTGCCTAATGAATGCTATGTTTGTTCAAATGGCTATGTCTTTGGTAGAATGCTTGTTGTTGTCAAATCTGTGGTCCTTCGTCCATATGTAACAATTGTGATAGGATGAGTGAATTATTCAATGATCTACATTTGGTTTGGAAGTGGATATCAATTGCCCCCAAGGATTTTTTTTGTAGTTTTAGAACCCATTTTCATAGTTTGTTTGATGATTAGCATAGTTACTTGACTTTGCTAGTTTTCTTGTCTTTTAACTTTCATAACTTAGGACAACCAACCAACCAAACCCCCCTTATACATGCTTTTACATGTGTATATATATCTACTCCTAGCCTAATAGAAACCTTTTGTGTCTAAACGCTTGAGAAAATCCCTTTTCTTCGTGGACGGCCCCGACTTGCCGCTATCTACTTAGTTGTAGATAGTAAGCATTTAGGGCTTATAAATATTAACTTTGAGAGGTACGACGACGACCTCCCACTTGGTGGAAACCTTGTTTCCTGGAGTGCCATGAAACAGCCCACCACTCCTCATTCCAGCACTGAGTCAGAATATCGTGTTGTTGCCAACACTTCCTCAGAAGTTGTTTGGCTTACTCATTTGCTCCGAGATCTTTGAGCTTCCTTGTCTGGCTCTCCAATTCTATTATGTGACAACAGCAGTGCCATATTCTTGGCGCAAAATCTAGTTGCTCACAAGCGGGCTAAGCATATCGACATCGACTATCACTCCATTCGAGAGTTTGTTGCTTCCAGGAAGCTACGAGTTGCTCATGTTCCCACTTCACTTTAGACTGTGGACATCTTCACCAAAAATCTCTCTCATCCACTGTTTGAGTTCTTCAGATCTAAGCTTTGCGTCGGTGAGCATCTAACGCTTTGCTTAAGGGGGGTGTTATAATAAGTCAAATAGATGATTATATTGGTTATGGTTTATGTTTATCTTGTTGACTATGCTAGAGTTATTTTAGTTATAGTTCATCTCTTCTATACTCCCAGCCAAATCAAGCCGCTCCTACCAAAATTGAAGATGCCTGTTGTCTTGAGGTTCCGTGGAAGAGAGTATCACATGCAATACTCGGGGAACAGGAGGCTAAAAACCCTGACCCCAAAGGGTTTTAGCGAGTTCTTCATGCAGAGGACCTGAAGGTTGGGGACACACTCTACTTTGAGCTGGTTAATGGTTCTACGCCCATAGTTTTCAATGTCATCATACCTATTAGTACTTAGAATTTGTAACAAATTATGAAAAACATTTGTAACATTAAGACTTTTTTTTAATGTGATGTTTATCTAAATTAATCTTGAATCTATTTGTTACATGTTATTTTTATGTTATTGAATCATTAATATTTAACCTACCATATGAAACCATAATTTTATGAAACGATCATACATAAAACTATAAAATACTTGTGTGTAATGATTATTTTGTTTCAACCATTCTTAAAATAGAAAATATTTGTTTCGACTCAATATTTTTTAATACATTCAAATTGTTCACCGACTATTTCCTTCGGTGGTGGAATGAAATGGTTCACACAACCAGAAAATGTTATGTTTCCATATTTTAGTGTTTTACGGATGAAAATATTCACAATGGGCCTTGGCGGGCTCATTTGTTATACTAGAGGGCTTAAATATTTCTGCCCACTTAATCCTGCGACATCGCTACACAATCGGTCATTTATCAACTCAAGCGATATATATGCTACGTCACACCAACCGCGGCAGACAACACAAGGTCCCAAAATGACGTCGTTTCAAAATGGCTATAAATAAAGGGTCCCTCATAATCAGTTTAACCTTTTCATTTTTCATGTTTCCCGCGAATACCAAGATTCTCTCCACCCCTTTCTTCTTCTCCTTTGACAAAGGTATGAATTTCTACTCTTGTAGAACCTAAATTTTTATACAGCAGTTCACCTTGTTTAATATATGCTATTTTTCTGTGTTGTATTTTTGGTTTTCTAGTTCTTACTCAGATTTGTTAGAGTGTTAAGCTTTCTTACCTGTAAACCTTATGTTCTTGTTTGTTTTAGGACGTTTTTGTGTAATTTTGTCTTGTTAATGCATCTTCTTTTTTTTGGGTTTCTATGTTTTTTTTCTATTGTTGTCTCGATCGCATGCGAAGTCGGTCTCTAGTCGCATGCCATTCGGTTTATGCATGAGGCATCGCAGTCGTCTCAATTTATCCATCGATAGTACCAATGTCTTAGTGACGTCGCATGTAGGCATTTAAGTTAACTTTAAATTTATTTTTGCGACCTCGTTTCTTCATCAGTTATGATATCGATCTTGCAGACTTACCGGCGACGTCTCTGGCACATGTTGACTAAGCCACTGGTTCAGACCGACGTGTTTCTGCAAATCATTGTCGACATCGTACATTGTTCTTACAAGGATAGCTTGCCCTACATATGATCACTTCATATTCAAGACTAATGGCTGGTGAAAGATCCTCTAGTCGCCCATTTTTCCAGGTATTTTACCATTTAACATATATATATTTACTAATACATATGCACACTTTATCAAAATTTAAAAAAAAAATTATTTTAGTACAGTTCTCCGCACAACGGAGAAACCTTGAACCAGTTGTATTCGAGCTTGAACACCATACAATGGCTCGTGATAGGCTGTGTTTCCACTGCACTTTGAAGCAGCAAAACTATGGGAAAATCCCAACTTTGGTAAGGACTAAAACTACCCAATAATTAAAAGCATTAAATTATTTGATTTTCAGTAAATACTATTTTTTTTAATTGCATATATATATTCATAGTGATTATTTATTTTTCTGATTTAGTACATCCCGATTGAAATTGTACCACTTCTGCCGAATGAGAAGACCCCATTGTGCTGAGGTGCTACGGGAAAGAATGGTGCATTAACTACTCATGGCAATGGAGGACCAAGGCCCTATCCTCGAAGGGTTTCGCCAAGTTCCTTTTCGGCAACAACCTACACATTGGGGGCACCTTTTTCTTTGAGATCATAGAAGCTAGGGAGGCCAATTGTCTTCAAGGTTATCATAATTCGAACGGATTGAGTTTTCTAATATCGGAACTGAGACATATATTATTAATATTCAAACTTTTATGTACTAATTAATTTGTAAGGATATTTTCATGATTAATATTTTTCTAATAATTTTACTACCTTATTTGAACAATGTGTAATTGAATATATGTGTGATTTGATATGTGCATGATTTTTTAAAACATTTCCAACCGTACCATTCAACACCAATTTCTACAGTGTTTTAATTCAAAAACATTGAACAAATACGTTTGTAGATGGAAATCAATCATTTTCATAAAATAAACTAATTGTCCTTTTACATTCCCAAAAACTTAAACTGATGATAGAACGTTGAGAGAAGAGAGAAACGCCAAACCAGAGAAAAGCGTACCACCCCAACTTTCGTTTTAATTTCTTTTGTTTCTGCCACCTTCAAAATCTTTACATGTTGGTTGTGGTTTTCCCTATTATTCAACCATTTTTAGTCGTAACATAACAAAACTTACCTTATTAAATTTTAAAATAACAAATCGTAACATTACAAAACTTAACAAAACTCCTTTTTTTCCCTAGTCAATCCTTCTCAACTTTAACATCTAAATGTTCTATCTTTACATATCTGCGACGTCGGTGTTCCATCTCACGATATGTCAGTAACAACGGTAGAACATGCAATTTTGGCACATCACATGCGATGTCACACGCTATTTGGTAACACTATTTACTTTGTTTTTTACCTTTTACTTCAGTTAAAATAATAATCGAGGTAAAAAACCAATTATTTACCTCTGATTTTTTATAACTGAGGTAAATAATATCTTTTACTTCGAAAAAAACCAAGGTAAAATAATTTTTTACCCCGATTATTTGGTGTTAGCCATAAAACCGAGGTAAAAGGGGTGAAGTAATAGATAATGTTTCTTGTAGTGTCTTAAACTCATTTATGTATCTTGATTGTTTAGCATTTGTTATGTTATTAATGTTGATGTTTACATCATTTATGTTATGGGTTGTTTGAGAATATGAAGGGTTTGTATGATTAAATGCTAAGGTGTAAGGAAAATGTACAATTTCTTCTCACTTTTGGCGTGAAAATCCAAGAACATATAATTAGAACTTCTTGTTGGGGGATGTTAATCTTGCCAGATAAGTATGTTAATGTGATTTGTTATCATATTTATCCTAAGGTAGCACTAAAAAGTAGAATCTTGAATGTTGTTTGTTCTAGGTTAAACCTAATAAATGCTTTATTTGGTAAAATGGATAGGCATTCGGTAGAATGCTTGTAGTTGTTATCAAATATATGGTTCTTTGTGTATGATGTCATTGATGAAATACCTTTAGGCGTTGTTTAGGGCTGGCATTTTGAGCCAAAATACCATACCAACCAACCTACCAATCGAACAACGTACCATTTCTACAAAAAAATATTGGTAACCGATAATGTGGTATGGTAGTACCGTACCACACATTTGTGATGGTATGGTAATGGTATTGAGAAAATATTACCATGGTATTACCATACCGTACCACACATTTTTATACTAAAAATACAAGTAATGTTACGTGAAGTTTGAGCTTTTGTTTAGTTAAAACTTAGCCATACGTTAATATTAGAACCAAATTAATAATTTATATATGTAATTTATATTTTGGTTCCAATATGTTAGATATTGGTAAAAGTTTAAAATATTTTCTTAGATTATATTTCTTGAGAACTAACTTTTTTTTTTCTAAACCTTACAAAAGTTTTAAAATCACAATTCTCTTTTATTTATTATAACTTACTTATTACACAAAGTCTTATTTCCGATCGACTAACCGTTAGACAAAGGCATGTTATATTTGATGTAACTAATGGGGTATTTGATATTTGTTTTTTCATTGCAATGAGATTCGATCATATAATTTTGAAAAACTTTTAAAATGTATCGTAATGTACTTATAAATAATTATAGTGCCTTAAAAGTTATTGATACGAGATTTTTCATGATTGGTTGACCGTTAGTCGGCCTAACAAGAGACTTTATCTACTTATTATAGTTCTTAATTTGATGTTATCTTACTGTATTATTATGATTAGAGAATATTTAATTTTATAAAATTAAGGTTATGCAATAGAAAATATTAATTTTTTTATGAGCAAATAATTAATTCATCATAACTTATATTTGGTGGTATATTACCATACCATACCGATACCAACCAACTTTTGTGTATACCGATGTGTTGGTAGGCCAAGAATTTGGTACGGTTTTGGTTTTTAAAAATAATATACCGACATTGTTGGTATGGTAGTATTAGTAAAAAGTGATGGTAACCATACCAAATCCACCCCTAGCGTTGTTTGTCTAAAGTGATCATTAATGAAGTTTGTAAATAGTCATTGATCGCTTTTGTGAATTACTCTTAAGAATAAAGGAATGTTTATCTTCAAAATGGAAGTGATAGCATTCACTATAGGTAATCAATATGAGTAAATGAGTGACTGTTTCTATGATTTATAAGGGGCTTAGAAGTGGAAATCAATTATGACCAAGTCATTGTCACTTGTGTTTTTATCTGTTTTTCATAGTTTGTTGTATGATTAGTTTAATCACCTTAGTTTCATAGTTGTCTTGTTTTTCAATTCATAACTTAGGAAAACCCAACCAACCCTCCCCCTCCATCCCCCCTCTTTACTTGCTTATATATATATATATATATATATATATATATGTGTGTGTGTGTGTGTGTGTGTATGTATGTATATATATGTGTGTGTATGTATATGACAGGCGCGGGCGGTCGTCGCGCCCGCGTGCCAAAAGATAATTTATAAGCCCTAAATGCTTACTTTCTACAACTAGGTAGATAGTGGCAAATCGGGGTCGTCCAATGAGAAGAGGGATCTTCCTAAGCGTCTAAGCACACAATGGTTGGTACTAGGCTAGGAGTAACTATATATACACACACTTAAAAGCGAGTAAATGGGGGGGGTTGGTTGGTTGGTTGGTTCCTAAGTTACGAAAGTAAAAAGACAAGATAACTAGCAACGTCAAGTGACTATGCTAATCATCAAACAAAACTAAGAAAAGGGGTTTTAAACTACAAAGGTAAAATGCCTTGGGGGCAACGGATATCCACTTCCACATCTAATGTAGTTCATCGAATCATTCACACATTCCATCATATAGCATTCATGACCCAACACTCACACACCCATCTAGCAAATACCACAACACACACATCACAAGGAGTTCTAAGTTCATGCTCATGGATTTTCATGCAAAGGCGCTACGGAATTCGTCACGTTCCTACACCTAAACAATTCAACCACACAAGCACTCCCTATGCTCAAACCACTCATGGCACACATGCAGTGAAACACACCGTCAAGAATACATAAGCGCCAAATAACAAATGCTTCAAGAATGAATTTAAATCATCTATTCAATACTTCAACTACTTGTCGTGGAGACTAAACTCCTATCCTTCTTAGTTCGTAGTTTGCGAGAGTGAATTCGACATCTCTCGTCAAACCTCACCAATGACTCCCGAGTCGCGACCACGACTCAAGGTGTCATTGGTGGCATTTAGGACGAAGGACCAACAAGCTTGGCAATGCTTATGACCACTACACCGTGACTAAGCATTAAACCAATTCATGCAATTACACGAGATTGGATGAACGTGCAACACACATTCATCCACGAGCATATGACTCTCTCGTTTGCTACACAAACGAACATGACGAAGAGTTCGACATCAATCACATTCGTCTAGCACATTGTCAACACACTAACACAATCAAAAGCTCTAATTCACACTCATACATTCCTAACAAGAACAGGGGGGAAATTAACCCAAATCCCCCAAACCCTAGCTAGCAATTCATACAAGCATTCATATCATCAAGCTCTCAACAACATTAATGGAATCAACAATTAACATTCAAAGCACAATAAAAGCACAATAGCAAAAACATCAAATAGATAGATAGAAATGAGTTCTTGCTACATAGATAATGGAAGCTTCAATCCTTTGCTCCCAAGAACAAGAACTACTCTAGAACAACAACAAAAGACATAATCAAACTAAGAGAAAGCTAAGAAAAGAAAGAAGAAGAAAAACCTACGGTTTGCGCCCAAAAACCAGAGAAAACGCGGGCTCACAAAGCTGGAGAAGAAGAGGGAAAGAGATGGTATTTATAGTGCAAAGAAAATAAGAATGATTTCTGGCTGCCCGTTGGTCGCGACTCGCGACGGGGTTCGTCGCGACTCGCGACGGTGTTGGTCGCGAGGTCGCGACTCGCGATGGTGTCGCGACGGCAGCCACAGTTTTGCATTGTTTCTTTGTCTTCTTCATAGCCATCCCTCTCAATCTTCAAGTCTTCAACAGCTCCAAAATGGTCTTCAACGGCCTCCGGTCTTCATGTCTTCGAAGTGAGTATCCAAAAGTCTTCGAAAGTATAATCTTCAATGTCTTCCGGTCTTCGTTGCTTCCGTGTTCTTCCCTTGTCACACAAAATCCACTTAAAAGAGGTAAAAGAGTACAAAGTTGCTTTTGCCTCTCCTAAGTGAATTTCAAGGTAAAACACAAGCTCTCGATAATAAAAGAGCACAAAAGTGATCCTAAATACTACTAAATAATGCATCTAAAATGGACACATCAAACCTCCCCACACTTAAACCTTACTCGCCCTCGAGTAAGAAAAGATTTAAGCATACGGAGGAAATGGCATATCCACATCCTAAAACCCCTAAAATAACCACACAAAATGGACATATCAAACCTCCCCACACTTAAACCTTACTCGCCCTCGAGTAAGAAAAGATCTAAGCACACGGAGTAAATGATATATCCCAAAACCTAAACTAATCCCCCAATCAAAGCCTCACAAAAACTCTCAATATCAAAAATCCCAAAATAAAAGCTCACATGAGAATTTTTCACACACATATCCCCAATCCTAAATCCAACCAAACCTACCACTTATCAATTCACTACCCATAAAAATATTTCACAGCCCAGAATTGATATTCCCAGAATCCAATGACACAAAATGAAGCTAAAACCATAGAAGAAGTTTTAAACGCATGCTTCACCTAATGCCAATATATCAACCAAAAACGAAGTATAAAGAGATTAAGAATTTCATAACCATACTTCGTTTCCTAACCCACTAAGCTACCCAATCCCAAGAGGTCTATAGATAATGAGCTACCCGATCCATCTGTGTGACAACCGCAACCTTATGACTCCAACACCGGCAAATGAGTGAAATCATAGCATTTTTCAATTTCTCTCAATTTCTCTCATTTTGCCTAGGAGCTCTTTCGAGTTTTCATCCTAGCCACACATCATGTTTCTTTAGCTCACATCTCACCTTTTTCCACACATTTTAGCCTCTCATTTTTTCCTAGGCCGCCCTTTAAGGGTTTTCGACCTATCCGGGCCCCCAATGTTGCCTAAGTTGCCCTCTGGGGTTTTCAACTTAGCGGGTTTTTTTTTTTTTTTTATATATATATGTTTTTTTTCTTTTTCTCATGTTTTTCCAATGAAAAGTAGCAAAAACCATTCCAAAACAATCTAGCATGCATATGAGTCCTCTAACCCCTCCCCATACTTAAAACATTACATTGCCCTCAATGTAAACACGTAAGGCAAGAACAATAAAAATCAAGGTAAGGGGATAGAGTGACACCCGTGTCTCCGCAAATTCGCCGGTGATATGGCGATATCCAAGTACTTGGATGGTCCCGAGATAGGTTTCGGAACCGGAAGGGTGAGCAAAGATGCCGTAGAAGAACTCACCCCTCAAGAAAAGCATTGTCTCCATGGCGCCGTTTGATCAAGACTACACCACGAAGAACACATTAAACTCACAAGTACATAAGGATATGTAATACTAGGTTTAGCATCAAGAGTTAATAACCATAGTATTGTCAAAGAACAACTAATCAACCCTCAATTACCACTATAAGATTATGCATGAAAAATATCCAACATATATTGACATGTATACAAGCATCATTATAGGATAAGAACTTATGGTCACAATGATGTAGTCGGCATACTACAATCAACAAATGTACTATAAAGATGCAAGAATGTTCATATGCCAATATATGTAGGATGGTGGAAGAAATGAGAGGTATGTGATGTTCTTGGGAGTGTTGGGTGGAGAAGAAGGAAGGATCATGCAATGTTTAAAATCATTTGGAAACTTGGAAGCTTGGAAACTTGAAATCCGGGCTCAAAAAAAAAATTCAAAAGTTACTGAGCACGTCGCGACTCACGACGGGGTTGGTCGCGACTCGCGACGAACCTCGCGACGTCATCGCGACTCGCGGAAAGTAGAGTCCGGGAGCTCAAAATGTTCTGAGCTCGTCGCGACTCGCGACGAAGGGTGTCGCGACTCGCGACGAGCCTCGCGAAGTCATCGCGACTCACGGAAAGTGGAGTCCGGAATCTCAAAATGTTCTGAGCTCGTCGCGACTCGCGACGAAGGTTGTCGCGACTCGCGACGAGCCTCGCGAAGTCATCGCGACTCGCGGAAAGGTGAGTCCGGAAGCTCAAATTTTTCTGAGCTCGTCGCGACTCGCGACGAAGTAGGTCGCGACTCGCGACTAGCCTCGCGAAGTCATCGTGACTAGCGGAAAGTTGGCGCTGGGAGTGGATTTTGCTCCCCTGTTCGTCGCGACTCGCGACGAAGCCCATCGCGACTCGCGACGGCAGGGTATCCCAGACTTAAAATTTTTTTCTTCTTCTTACCAACTGTCCAAGCTTTCTTCCCTCATTCGTTGATCTCGTTCCTTCATCTCCTTCATTGCAATGCACTTTACTTTGCTACAAAATCACAGAAAAACAAGCCATAAAAAGAACAAAACAAAACAACAACAAAAACAAACTAAGAAACACAAACTAAGAAACAAAAACTAAAAGGAATGCCGAATTTATTTAACGTCGTCGGCACGACGAAGCTCCGTATTTTTAAGGTCGTCGGCACGACCCTAATGTTATCCGTATGGTGAAGGCTTGAAGCTCTTCACCATGAGCATCCAAAATAAGAGAGGTGGGGGCACAAAACTTCCAAGAGGAAAGTCTTGTGGAGGTGGAGATAGTTCAAAGGGAATTAAGTGGTTAGGGAGCGTGGGATAGTCTTTTGGCTCCCCTCTCGTTTCCCTCAAAACTTCCGAAAATATTAGAGTTGGTTCAATAGGTGGGAGAAGGGGTGACAATGCTAATGGATGACGTAGCACTATCACCTCTTCCTCCATTTTTCTATCCTCTACAACCAACTCCTCATCCCTTTCAAACTCAAAATCATTTTTATTGGTGACTTCACTCACCGAATCATCGAGTTCAAGTTGGGATGGTGTGTTTTCGGAATCACGAGCTTCCATTCGGGCCAATACCTCTAATATGTTCCTCACATGCCCCTTAATGGCCTCAACACTAGAGGAGAGCTGGGTATCCGGCTCTTCACTAGTAAAGGAGTTCAAGTTTGCTATGGTATTTAAGACATCCTCACGTGTCAAACTTGAACTTCCTTGTTGGGCTTGGTTTTGGGGTATGGTATAGGGTTGTGATGGCCAATTAGGTTGCTCGTAATATTGGTTTTCTGGCTCATTCTCATACCACAAATCCGGATTACCACTCCATTCCGGATTGTAAGAGTTGTGGTATGGATAACATTCATGAGCATTTTGCCCTTGAAAACCAATATCTCCTACCTCTCGATAGCACTCTTCATAGTACCCATGGCTTTGGAAACCAAGGGTTCTTTCTCGGTCATAGTGCTCTTCCCACAACAAAGGGCAAGATTCGGTAGGATGATAGGAATGACACATCCTACAAAACCTTGCTTGTTGAGCCTCTCTTCTCATCATGAGTTCCCTCAAGGTGAGACGCTCCATTAAGAAAAATTTTTTTTTTTTTTTATTTTTCAAAAGTTCAGAATCATAGTGCAAGGATTCTCGATAAAATAAATCACCAAGAAATCAAGCAATACCTACTCCGAACAAAAACAACCACCAAGTAGTGGAAAATAAAAACAACTAGCTAATACACAACCAAATACACCTAAATACTTAAGAATAAACGCCTCTTCCCCGGCAACGGTGCCATTTTGACAGGCGCGGGCGGTCGTCGCGCCCGCGCGCCAAAAGATAATTTATAAGCCCTAAATGCTTACTTTCTACAACTAGGTAGATAGTGGCAAATCGGGGTCGTCCAATGAGAAGAGGGATCTTCCTAAGCGTCTAAGCACACAATGGTTGGTACTAGGCTAGGAGTAACTATATATACACACACTTAAAAGCGAGTAAATGGGGGGGGGGTTGGTTGGTTGGTTGGTTCCTAAGTTACGAAAGTAAAAAGACAAGATAACTAGCAACGTCAAGTGACTATGCTAATCATCAAACAAAACTAAGAAAAGGGGTTTTAAACTACAAAGGTAAAATGCCTTGGGGCAACGGATATCCACTTCCACATCTAATGTAGTTCATCGAATCATTCACACATTCCATCATATAGCATTCATGACCCAACACTCACACACCCATCTAGCAAATACCACAACACACACATCACAAGGAGTTCTAAGTTCATGCTCATGGATTTTCATGCAAGGGCGCTACGGAATTCGTCACGTTCCTACACCTAAACAATTCAACCACACAAGCACTCCCTATGCTCAAACCACTCATGGCACACATGCAGTGAAACACACCGTCAAGAATACATAAGCGCCAAATAACAAATGCTTCAAGAATGAATTTAAATCATCTATTCAATACTTCAACTACTTGTCGTGGAGACTAAACTCCTATCCTTCTTAGTTCGTAGTTTGCGAGAGTGAATTCGACATCTCTCGTCAAACCTCACCAATGACTCCCGAGTCGCGACCACGACTCAAGGTGTCATTGGTGGCATTTAGGACGAAGGACCAACAAGCTTGGCAATGCTTATGACCACTACACCGTGACTAAGCATTAAACCAATTCATGCAATTACACGAGATTGGATGAACGTGCAACACACATTCATCCACGAGCATATGACTCTCTCGTTTGCTACACAAACGAACATGACGAAGAGTTCGACATCAATCACATTCGTCTAGCACATTGTCAACACACTAACACAATCAAAAGCTCTAATTCACACTCATACATTCCTAACAAGAACAGGGGGGAAATTAACCCAAATCCCCCAAACCCTAGCTAGCAATTCATACAAGCATTCATATCATCAAGCTCTCAACAACATTAATGGAATCAACAATTAACATTCAAAGCACAATAAAAGCACAATAGCAAAAACATCAAATAGATAGATAGAAATGAGTTCTTGCTACATAGATAATGGAAGCTTCAATCCTTTGCTCCCAAGAACAAGAACTACTCTAGAACAACAACAAAAGACATAATCAAACTAAGAGAAAGCTAAGAAAAGAAAGAAGAAGAAAAACCTACGGTTTGCGCCCAAAAACCAGAGAAAACGCGGGCTCACAAAGCTGGAGAAGAAGAGGGAAAGAGATGGTATTTATAGTGCAAAGAAAATAAGAATGATTTCTGGCCGCCCGTTGGTCGCGACTCGCGACGGGGTTCGTCGCGACTCGCGACGGTGTTGGTCGCGAGGTCGCGACTCGCGATGGTGTCGCGACAGCAGCCACAGTTTTGCATTGTTTCTTTGTCTTCTTCATAGCCATCCCTCTCAATCTTCAAGTCTTCAACAGCTCCAAAATGGTCTTCAACGGCCTCCGGTCTTCATGTCTTCGAAGTGAGTATCCAAAAGTCTTCGAAAGTATAATCTTCAATGTCTTCCGGTCTTCGTTGCTTCCGTGTTCTTCCCTTGTCACACAAAATCCACTTAAAAGAGGTAAAAGAGTACAAAGTTGCTTTTGTCTCTCCTAAGTGAATTTCAAGGTAAAACACAAGCTCTCGATAATAAAAGAGCACAAAAGTGATCCTAAATACTACTAAATAATGCATCTAAAATGGACACATCAGTATATATGTATGTATATATGCTTATATCCACCTTTATATGCATGACCCTTAGGAAAATCCCTCTTCTTTGTGAACGGCCCTGATTTGCCACTATCTACTTAGTTGTATTTAGGAAGCACTTGAGGTCTCAAAATTGTATAGTTGAGAGGTACGTCGATGACCTCCTAGAGGTGGAGATGGTTTTGGAGGCACTAGGGTTTTGGGGGGAAGTGGTTGTGGCAGGGCAGTGGGGATAGGGCTCTGTAGGGCAACATGGTTGGGTTGGAGATAGTTGGTGGGGAGCTTTCAGATCAGTGAGGTTTTCGAGGGGAGTGGGTTTAGATGGCGAGCCCGATGAAGGATAATGTGGAGATGGTAGTGGTGGGGAAGGCTGGGCAGAGGAGGTGTGGGAGGCCATCGCCGTGCCTCTCAAAGTTAATATTTATAAGCTCTAAATGCTTACTATCTGCAACTAAGTAGATAGCGGCAAGTCGGGGTCGTCCACGAAGAAGGGGCATTTTCTTAAGCGTTTAGACACAAAAGGTTTCTATTATGCTAAGAGTAGATATATATATATATACATATAAAAGCGAGTAAATGGGGGGGTTGGTTGGTTGCGTGATCCTAAGCTATGAAAGTTAAAAGACAAGATAACTAGCAAAGTCAATTAACTATGCTAATCATCAAACAAACTAAGAAAAAGGGTTTTAAAATTACAAAAACAAAGCCTAGGGGGCAATTGATATCCACTTTCAAACCTAATGTAGATCATTGAACCATTCACTCATCCTTTGACAATTGTTACCTATGGACAAAAGACCATAGATTTGACAACGACTAGCCTTCTACCAAAGACATAGCCATTTAACCAAACATAGCACTCATTAGGCTAAACCTAGAACAAACCACATTCAAGGAAACCTTTCATTGCATCTATAGGATAAATATGAAAAGAATCCACATTAACATATTTATCTAGCAAGAGTCAAAACACATTATGCACAAGAAGTTCTAAGTTTGTGTTCTTAGTTTTTCAGGGAAAGGAGGTAAGGAATTCGTCACGTTCCTAACACCCTAACTCTTCAATCATGCAAACACTTCCTATTCTCAAACAACCCATGGCATAAATGAAGTAAAACATAGCATTAAGAACACATGAATGCTAAATAACAAAGGCTTCAAGAATGAGTGAAACAAACTATTCACTACTTCCTCTACTTGTTGTGAACATAAATCTTCCATCCTTCTTAGATAGTAGTTTGCAAGAGTGAATTCGACATCTCTTATCAAAACCTCATCAATGACTCCCTTAGCCGAAACATGACTAAAAGTATCCCATTGATGGCATTGAGCACGAAGAACCAACAAGCTTGACAACACTTATAAACACTACACTGTGTCTAAGCATTCAACCAATTCATGCATTTACACAAGATTGGTCAAGAACGATCGACATTCATAGACTTCTCTCATTTGCTACCTAAAACAACATGACAATGAGTTCGACATCATCACATTCATCTAGCAATTATCAACACACCAACATCATTTAAGAAGCTCTAACTTATGCTCTTGGATTCCACATTAAAAGATGGGAGAATTAGCTACTTTCTCACAACCCTAACAAGTAATAATACAATCAATTCATATACTCAAGCTTCCAACAACATCAATGCCATTAACAATTCACATTCAAAGCTCAATAAATGCACAATAGCAAAAGCACTAAATAGATAGATATGGATCTTACTACGTAGAAATGGAAGATTCAATCCATTGCTCCAAGATCAAACTAAGCTAGATAATTAAAAGACATGATTAACCTACAAAAACTAAGAAAAGAAAGAAATAAAAACTAGGGTTTGAACCCAGAAAAATGCAAGAGGAAGAGGCTGGATTCGTATTTTTAGAGGAGAGGATAAGGTGAGTATTTATAGTACAAAAAGTAAGAGGAATTTCTGGTCATTTTTCCATCGCGAGTCATGACGGGCTCGCGACAACCTTGCGACGGACTACAGTTCCTACACCATTTCTTCTTTCTCCTTTTTGTTTCATATCCTCCTCTTCTCTTCACTTCTTAAATTCTTCAAATATTCAAAAGCTCAAATACAAGTCTTCAAGTCTTCAAAGTCTTCAAACAAATTGCCTTGTCACACAAAATTCTCTAGAAAAGTAATAAAAGCGTAAAAGTCTCTTTTAACCCTCCTTAGAGAATTTCAAGGCAAAATGTCACATTTAGAGCACAAAAGTGTATAAAAGTGAATCCTAAAACTCCTAATATAACTGTATAAAATGGGCACATCAAGGTGATGTGGTGTTGGTTGACGAAGATGGATAGAGATGGCAGCAGTGGAGTGCGACGGCATGCAGTAGAGCATGGCAGCATGTGATGGTGCACGACGAAGTAGTGGTGGAATGCGATGGAGCAGTGGTTGTGAGTAGGGGTATGATTGTCCATGTAAGTTTAGCATTTGGGCCAAAGGGTTTTTTGTCATTTCAGAGGTGTTAACAGTAAGGTCAACACTGAATTGTCCACAAAAGGGTTATATTGGTACTTTCATCATGTTTTTATAGTTTCAATTATCTTATGGTTACGTTGGCAGTTACTCATCTATATATAGGGTTATATTGGTACATCACCCTTAATCATATTAAATTTTAATTTTAATCAAAATATAAAATATTTATAAATTAACATAAATATATAGCTTAAAATAGTATAATATATGACACGAGTTAATATTTCATGAAAAAATTGCTTAATCTTGCAACAGGTTTAACACATCGAACAAGAAATACAACTTCACTCACATTATAAAATTGATAGGATATGGGCCAATAGGCCCAAAGATCAAGAGCCAGGGCTACATGAAAAGATATTCTCTTTTTAACAACATAGTGCAAATTTGTGGGTTCAAGACTTGTTATTGGAACTTGAACCATGCGATATAGAAATTGCAGCTATTATTTTATCACAACTGTGGCATCACAGGAACAAACTCCTCCACGAGGAGGTCCATGAGCTTCAACCACATCATTGTGCTATCTACGTCAAAAGAATGCTTGCTGATTTGAAAAGAATAAAAGACAAAGTGGTACCTAACTATGAAAGCCAAAGCTGCACAACCCAATTGCCATCAAATGGAAACACACTTTATTTTTATGCAGCCATTTCTTCAAATCGTACATGTCTAGGATGGTACATACAATCTCCAAAAGGATCATGGGTATGCGGAGGATTGCAATATATACTGTTGGTTTATAGACCAAAACATGCATAAGATCTAGCCCTCCGAACTGGATTACTCTCAGTTTTAGGAAAGGGCCTTCAAAGAGAGCAAATCCATGGACACACGCAAATAGTAATCAATGCAGTAAAAAACCAAAAAGAAGATTTGTCTGACTTTGGCCTCATAATTGATGATATAACTAGTCTTATAGCTAAATGTAATTGCCCATAACTGATTTGGATTAGACGACAGGCAGACATTGTTTGCTCATACTTTAGCTCAATATGCTAAACACTCTGTGGATTTTATTTCGGAGTAGTATCATATCCCAACCTTTGTAACACATCTTTGGCTTGAATGAAATCTCAATTTCTATTTTAACAAAAACAAAAACAAAATCTTTTGCGAAATCGTCTCACAGTGAGACCAGGGATTAATGTGCAATTAGCGGGCCTTCTGACAGGTGGTTTTTCCATAAGCTTACGGACAGGCCAGGGGGGAATTTTCAATTAACGTAAATTAATCAAACCCTTCCTTCCTAAACTGAAGTGCGACTCATTTTTCTTCCCTAAACTCTCATCCTCTGCAAAATTTTCCATTCTCCATTCTTCTTCCTTCCCAAACTTCATCTCTTTCCCAAATTTCAATCTCTCTAGCATAGCCATCTCACCATCTATGTCACTTCATCAAGCAAAGGTTCAGAGGAGCTGCGCCACCACTGGCAAGCTCCAAATCTCATACGCCGATGCCAACACCGAGAACACTAAGAGGATTCAAAATTCTGCTCACATTTAGAGGATAAAGCATGCTCCATTTCTCTGATTTTAGAATCGATTGAGCTTTTCTTTATTCATTTCACGAAGAATTTCCGGAAGCTTACTTACAAAATCTGGTTTGGTCGGTATATTATGAGAAACGTGTATACTAATTTGAATGTTTGGTATTTGGTTTGAGGAACTATTAACTTCTTTATAAAACTACAACTCTTTACTGTTTTTGCTCAGTTTCAAATTTCAATTCTAGGGTTTTTTTCTTGTTAAATTATTAGCCGAGAAACTCTTTCACAGGCTTCATTTTTCTCCCAAGAAATGTTTGATTATTTGTATGATTTAATGTATTTCAGCTTATTGCAGGAAATCTAGGCGAGAAAGTGAGTGATAGGGTATTGTATAACATCCACATCCAGGCAGAACCTGTTTTGAACTTGTATATTCTCAAGGATAAGGAAACAGATAAACGAAAGTAGCAAGAATGAGTCGCGCCAGTGCTAGTGCTAATTTGCGCTAGTGCAAGAATGAACTGTGTGAGCTGAAATGGATCCAAAAGATCATGCCAGTGCTAGTTAATTACTAGAGAGGTTCATTGCGTAATTGAGGTTCGGATTTTTGTAACTAAGGGTTCCGAGAGGGAGAGAAGATGGAAGGGGGCGAGAGAAGATGTTGTTGTGCATTTGGAAGTTTTGATATTGTTGTTGAAAGTTCTAGATGTATGAATTCTGGTGTTATGAACCTGTAAAAAAACATGTGGCAAATATTCAAAAAATGAACCAAATGCTGCTGAAAATTTTTGTATAAGTTATGCACCTATTATCTTACGATTATGAAACTTTTCTAGGAGATCATGTATAAATTAAGTTAAAATTCTACAATTTAAAATTGTCATATTAACTCTGCATTAATTACTTTACAACATGTATTGTTCAAATAAAAATACGCATGTGATTTAGAATTATCAATTCCATTTAATAATAGCAAACATTTGCCATGAGGTGGTGCTTAAGTTACGTTATGAATCGTTTATGTTTTGTTAAAACATGCATATGTTAATCTACAACTAGTATATGTTATAGTTTACACAGGCAGGGGAGACAAAAATTTGACAATTTAACATTGTCATACTAACTCCGCATTAATTACTTTACAATATGTGTTGTCTAAATAAAAACACGCATATGATTTTAAATTATCAATTCTTTTTATGAATAGAAAAAAAATTCCATGAGGCAGTGCATAAGTTATCTTATGAATCATTTATGATTTGTTAAAACATGCATATGTTAGCCTGCAACTAGTATTCTCTTATAGTATATATAACAGAGGTCACATGATTTTGTAGTTTTTCAAATTTTTATATGTACTGCATTTAATACCTTACAATATATACTAATTACATTAAAATATGTATTTGTTTTTAAAAAAACATGAGCATATTTCCCTGATTTAAATCAAAGAGAAGTTACAGAAAGTATTGTCAGCGTGAAAGCAACACATGTAAAGCATTGCATACTTTGTATAGGAAACATGAAAACTTGGTCAATTTCAAACATGGGAGGGGCCCTCAACATAAAAAAAATGGAAGATAAAGTGCTCATGATAAAAATCTTCCATTAGGGAATTTACATTACAATAGTATTCCTATATAAATTAACTAACAGTCTCTAATACAATGAATCATCAATTATGAATCTTCAAAGGGGGGTCATCTTCCAATCTTCAAGTTCAGTGTCATCTTCGCCTAAATCCTTCTCATGTCGGAATGTCTTGTATAGTCCATTGTTCAATTTTGTCTGATTCCTTAAAAGTTAAAACCAAAAAAAGTATAGATCCAACTCCTGAAAAAAGTCATACATACTGGATATTAATAGTTGCAACATATAAGCAAACATGTACAATTTCTAATTCAAAAGAACAATAATCAACAATGAAAATAAAAGTCAAAAACAATAAAACCAACAAGTACATACTTAATTCTAACAAATGCAATATATAAGTAAACAATGCAGTTCTTAATTCAAAATGAACAACCAAAAAAACCTTTTTAAATTTAAAAAATAGTCATACACAACACAACTAATAAGTACACACGAGATACTAACAGATGCAACATATAAGTAAATAGATGCAACTCGTTATTCAAAATGTACAACTAACAGCAAATGAAAACAAAAGGTCATAGATAGTACAACTAATAAGTACACATTGAATACTATCAGGTGCAACATATAAGTGAACAGATGCAACTCAGAATTCAAAATGAACAATCAGTAAAAAAATGCAAAAAGGTCATTCACAATACAATTAATAGGTACACATTGGATAACAACAGCTGCAACATATAAACAAACTAATGCACCTCGTAATTTCATAAGGCGTAGAAGACCACCAATTCAAAAAGAAGTCAAAAGACATCAAGTTCCACAGTAAAAAGGTATATCCAATGACATTAACTTAGGCCACCACAAATTCTACAATCTTACATACTCATCTTTAAAGTAATTTCAACTAAAATGTCTATGCTCTACTTGACCGGTCAGTGATGCGTACATGGAATGGTTGTTGGACATTACCTTTGTGGGAGGAATAGCTGCCCCTTTCAACTATCGATGGAGCTCCTAAGAGGCTCATCAGGCCGTCAATGAGGTGAACCACGTCATGCTGGTCACCAACACTACCTGCGACCACTAGCACTCCACACTGCACTCCCGCCTCAGATGGCATGTCTCCACAAACGCCGTCCAATTCACCACCGACACCAAACCGACTTCCCTCATTTCTCCTCGCCTTCTGTGGCCACCCAACAAAGCTTCCCTCCTTTGCTTCACTTCAGACACTTCCAGAAAAACAAAGGCTGCTATTATAAGCCATTTTTCTCTGGTCGTGTAATTACTTGCCAAACTCGCACTTGCTGGCTACACTGAGGATGATGTAAGGACTCAACTTGGCATCAATTGACGTTAAAACTCACCGTAGTAGCAGAATTTTGATTGCAAAAATAGATTCTAAATCATGTCAACGTGTTTACGAAAGCTTAAAAGTCTTTAAACATAGGCTACTGCCTGCTGCTCAGATCTTCAAACTGCAGTTATCGCCGGAGAAATCGCCGGAGAAATCGCCGGAGAGAGAAGACGATGGAACCGAATAAAAGGAGTAAAGAGGTGGCCCCTGGGGGAGAAGGAGAACATGGTGTCAAGGTGGAGAAAAAAGTGTCATCGACGAGAAAGAGGTGGCACTGGGAGGAAAAGGAGGAAGATGGCCCCCGGGGTTTTTAATTGACGTACAGTTTTTGGATCCAAGGTCTAAACTAAATGGGCATGACCCACGAAAATTAACCAAATTTTATTAATTTCAAATAGGTCTCTGCCTCTGCTTATAAGTTTATGGACATCCCGTCTTTCCTGCGACTTTCTCATGTGCAATATTATGAAGTTTAATTAGACATGAGGTTTCAAATATAATTTTAAAAAGTTTGGGAGAGGAAAGAGGGATCTGTGTGTAAATACTTCTTTTGGGGTGGGGGTGGGGGGGTGGGTGGGTGTTGGGTATAAATTATTGGGGAATTAACTCATGGGTCAAGAATCCAGGTCGGAGAAATTTGCTGATCAATTCCCCCCCCCCCCATTTCCATGTAATGGGTGGGTTTTTACTACCAGACTTGTTTTATTTTCAGTACTTGATGTTTCAACCAAACCTTGTGATGTTTGTTCATATGGTTTTTTTCCACTAAAATCATGTGTTGAAAAGTAAAATTTTGAACTTTTATTGTAAATCTTGTGGTTGAATGTTAAATGTTTGACCCTTTATACATGTTGACACTAGTTGGTAGTATTTTACTATCTTAAATTTAAATTTATAATTTATACATTCATTTTAATTGATGTAATGGTTTTTCTGCGCATCCATTTAAAACTTGATATTGATTTTTATTTTTTAAAAATATTATATTTTTATTTTGTGTATTCTTTGATGTTTAAATGGTGCAAATTAGATTTATTAAATTTTATTAATGATCTTTATTTTTTTGATATCAGTATCACATATTAATGTGACACTTGTTGTTTCACCCTTCCTGTGTATTTAAGTTTTTATTATGTGTTTTTAGTGTATCATTGGTTTGATGCTTATCTATTCTAATTTGATGTGTATTACAGTGGTTTTAATTTGATGTATATTTTAGTTATCTTATTTGATTTTTCAACTATCTTTTTTTTATTTTGATGTGTTTTTTAGTGTTTTCATTTGATGTTTAAATTATTTTAATTTGATGTGATTTTTTAACATTTTTATTTGTTGCTCAAATATTTTTAATATAATATTTTAGTATATTTACTTGATGTTTAACTATCTTTATTTGACGTGTATATTTAGAATTTATTTTGAAGTTTGACTACAATCTAGTGTATTTTAGTGTTTTTCTTTGATGTTTAACTATTTTAGTTTGATGTCTATTTTAGTTTTTTTTTATGTGATGTTTATCTATTTTAATTTATTTTATTTTTAGAATTTACTTTTAGGCAAAGTCTGGGGAAAGACGGTATTTCCATAGGCTTATGGAAAGACGGGGTTTGATTAGAATATTAAAAGGTAAAAGGTCTTAGTTGTAATATTAAAATTTTAGTATGCAACATGTAATAGTTATAAAATTTATAACTCGATTCATGCAACCCAAAAATTTTATCTTAATTTCTTCTAATTTATACTTTAAACCTTGGTCTTTCCATAACTTATGGAAAGACCGTCTTTCAAGAGACGGACTCTTACTTTTAACTATTGTATTTGATGTTTTGGGTGACTCATTATGGCAAAGTCTTGGGAAAGACCATTTTTCCATAAACCTATGGAAAGACGGGGTTTTATTATAATAATAAAAGGTAAACGATTTTAGTTACATATTAAAATTTTATTATGCAACGTGCAGCAGTTATATATTTTATAACCCGATTCATTCAACCCAAAAATTTTATCTTAATTTTTTCTAATTTGCACTTTAAACCTTGGGTTTTCCATAACTTATGGAAATACCGTCTTTCAAGAGACAGACTCTATTATTATTTAGATGTAATATTTTAAAAAGAGTGCGTCTCATGAAAGACGGTCTTTCCATAAGTCATGGAAATACCAAGGTTTAAAGTGTAAATTAGATAAAATTAAGATAAAATTTTTAATTTGCATGAACCGGGTTATAAATTTTATAACTACTATATGTTGCATACAAAATTTTTTATGTTGCAACTAAGATCTTTTACCTTTTATTATTCGAATTGAACCTCATCTTTCTATAAGCCTATAGAAAGACCGTGACTTTGCCTTTTAAAAATTAGGTCAATCACAAAACAAAACCCAAATAAATCCAAATACTCGATGTTTCAAATAATAATTATTTATTTGATGTTTCATTCTTTTAATTGGATCAAAGATATTAAATCCAATCACCCAGCCCAACACCATTTTCTTATTTACGGGGCAAATATATTCATATTTTCGGCCCAAATACCAGACCCTCCCTATCTTCTCCATCGTCCTTCCTCATCGGGATAGTCCGTTGCGCCACCGTCTCCGTCCCTCCGTTCTGCAACCTCAGTTTTGCAACGTTGAAGAAACCCCGTCGATTACCTGTTTCTATCCGTCGGATCTTTATCTTTCTCAGTCCCAAACCACGCCGATTTTGGTCGACGTAGATTCACGTGAAGCGATATAATCGTTGGTCTCTTGCACCGTCAAGGGCTGCGAAGTCAATGGTTACCGGACAAATTCATCTCCTCTGCGCCGCTCCTTGCGATTTGAATTATGGCCACGTTGTGAGGAGATGGAAATGCCCACCGTTCTCGACCATATGCAACGATTTCATCTCCTCGTCGTCGGAGATTAATCGACCGATAACAGGGACGAGAAAGCACAGAGACAACAGCGACGATGCATGGGTAAGCATAAGACCGACGACGACGGCGCGGAGACTGTGGAAGAAGGCAATGACACCGGAGATGGTGGGAGAGAGAGATGGCAATTGGCAGCTAGGGTCGAGGGGATTTTTTTAACTATTTGCAGTTCAGTGCCTAAACTTCTATTAGATTTACAAGAAGCACCCCAAATCCAAAGTATTAAACTTTCAGCCCCTCAAATTCAAAAATATACTATTATCGTAATTTCTTATTCACCTTGTCCCTAGTCTCACCAGGTACTGAAGTACACAAACATTAGGTACTCCATCCATCTGTCCTAGTTGTTTTGCAGAGACTGAAAACTGGAGATTTTTTTGTTGTTGGCATGACAGTGGGATTGGGGACTTTTTATTAATTTTTTACTCGGATTTTCTATTTTGATTAGCCTTTCATATCTGCTTTGTACAGTAACAACCAATTAATTTTAATCGGAAGTGGAAGAGCCGGCCGACTTAACCTCTTAAGCATGGCTCTTCCGAGCTTCACCAGTAGACGCAATCGATAACCAGAGACCAGACATAGGAGTGAAGCTAAGGTGGCGCACGCCAGAGGTCATGATATCAGAGGAGAAGCTTGTTTGGGTCAAAATTAGAGTTTGCCGAGAATGTAGAGGCTGATTTTGTTTAGGACTAGGGTTAGGACATTAAGTGGGATGGATCTGGGTTTAAAATGTTTGTCAAGATTAAAGGGTGTTGGATCACCCCAAATAAAATACAATAAAAAATTACCATATTGGGTAAAAAGTTAAGAGTGCAAAAAAAGTTGGGCACTCTTTCCTATGTCCCAACTTTATTTGTACAAATTAATTATTTTTAAATGATTAAAATTATTTTTAATCACTGATACTTTAATTGTAAACATTTTTCAAATGATAAAAAATTAATATTATTAAAACTAATGTTACAACCATTCCAAGAATATCTCACGTAAGAACTTAGTTTTCAGTGTTTAGATTAACTAATTTTAACTAAGATTAAATTATTTTTTGGTTCCCTATTTACTATGCAATATGGTCTCCAAGTCCAATACCGCGTTTGTTCAACATCCAACAAATACAAAATAATTTGTTTGGTCCCAAAAGTGATTTTCAAGTAAACTGAAACCATTTTCCGATATGGACAGGGGTATTTTCACAATTTTACTAATTAAAAAATATTTTTAATTTATTTTATCATTTTCTATTTTCTTTTACCTTCTTCTACCGTGCCCCTTCCTTCCTCAATTCCGTTCGGCTGAAATGAAACACCCGAAACTTCGACGCACATTCAAGTCGTGGCTGCGGTGATGGATGAGCGCGGTGATGGATGAGCTGCTCTATTGGATGAGCTGCTCTGTTGGATGAGCGCAGTGATAGCAATAAGTAAATAAATAAGTGAATGAATAAACAAGTAAGGAAAACTAAGGGAAGAAGAAATGGACGGTAGAATTTTATTCAATCTTGGCAAGTGGATTCACTGGGAAGAAGAAACGGCGGACGTAAAGAAATTGTCCAAAGTAATTTTGGCAAATGGAATTGCTGGGAAGAGGAAATGAACGGCGGACGTGAAAGAATTTTCCAAAGTAATTTTTTGAGCAAGTGGATGTAGGATAACAGGATAAAATTTTAGGCTGGTAGGTGTCAGAACCTAAGTTTTCACCAAGTATAAATATTTAATCCCCAACACTTACCTTCTCACGCAGTAAGCAAAACTCTTGCCAAAGAACAGTGGTGAATAGTATTAAAGTAAGAAACGGAAGTTGCCCAAGCCCAGGTTTAACCAAGGTGAGTGTTTTCATTGTCTTAGCACGAATTGAAGTAATATATATATATTGTCTTGTATGCTTACAGACGGCCACCAGTGAACAGTAACCTCTCGAACCCTGTCCTCGAATCCCTATTAAACCCCTGCTAAACAGTAGCCCTCAAATCCCTGTCCTCGAACCTCTGTCCTCGAACCCCTGTTAAACCTTGACCCATCGAAATCCCTGTCCTCGAACCCCTGTCCTCGAACCCCTATTAAACCTTGACCCCTCGAACCCCTGCTAAACAGTAGCCCTTGAATCCCTGTCCTCAAACCCCTGTTAAGCCTTGACCCCTCAAACCCCTGTTAAGCCTTGACCTCTCGAACCCCTGTTAAGCCTTGACCCCTCGAACCCCTGCTAAACAGTACCCCTCAAACCACTGTCCTCGAACCCCTACTAAACCCCTACCTTCGAATCCCTGTCCTCGAACCTCTATTAAACAGTAACCTCTCGAACCCCTACTGAACCCTTGCCCTCGAACCCCTACTAAATAGTACCTCTCGAACCCACTGAAAACCTTCACCTCTCGAACCACTGAAAGTTTCACCCCTCGAACTACTGAAAGACTTCACCCCTCGAACCCACTGAAGGACTTCACCACTCGAACCTTACCCCTCGAATTAGTGCTACTGAAGTTGTTACCCCTCAAACTCACCTCTCGAACCTTACCCCTCGAACTAGTACTACTGGAACCGTTACCCCACAAACCAGTACCATTGGAACCTTACCCCTCGAACCACTTACCACTCGAACATCACCACTCAAACTGATAATACTTACCACTCGAACCTCACCCCTCGAACTAGTAATACTTACCACTCAAACCTCACCCCTTGAACCAGTACAACCCAATACCTGTACCACTCGAACCTTCTCCACTCGAATTCTTTACTCGAACCCCCTGTACTCAAACCCAAGTGCTCGAACCCATGTACTCAAAATACACACTCAAACCTGTACTCAAACTCCACTATAAAGTGACATACCTGTTAGACTTAAATTGATAATATATACTGATTGATAAACTGAGTGTGTATATTATTGTGTTCAATTATCATGAAACTAAATTATGAACTGCTCCGATATTTTTCTATGAATGACCGGCTTGTACGTTATCTTGGCATGTCAAACTTGAATTATATACTGCTCTGATATGTTATGTGGATGACCGGCTTGTACTTTATCTTTCCGTGTCAAACGTGAATTATCTGCTACCTGATTACTCGTCTGTGAATTTTGGGGGCCCGATGCGATTGTAGTTTGGTTGAATTCGGCGGGGAACGGTACTGACCGGACCATCTGATTAGATCGGTTACACGTGGAGTTTGGTATTCTAGCATAACCACCTGACTGATACAAGCTTATAATTGAACACCGGCGTGAATGGGAAAGTGAAATTCTGAACTGATAGCCTACGGGCATCACTGACTGGGTTATGTTGTGTATGTTAGTCACAGTTACCATATAGGCACTTGGCAGCAACTCGGCATTAACCACTCGTATCCTTTTACTATGTGCTATGACATACATGGCTAATTGTTAATTGTTAATTGTTATTCTGTGATCACTAAAACTCAACTGGGTAAATACTGGCAATGAAACCTCACTAAGCAAGGAGCTTACCTAGTTAAACAACCATTTTTCACGTGAAGAAGAACAGTAAAAGAAGAGTGCTTGTTGTCTTTACGTCGTTTGGGAAAGATCCTGGCTACTTGCATTTTTATATGAAATTAGATGTTATAACGGTTAAGAGAACCTTTTATTTGACATTTGTAATAAATCATTTCATTGTAATAGTAAAGTAGGTTTTTGAATTATTTAAATCGGTAGTACGCTCAAACCCGACCCGATACTTGCGATGGGGTTTGGGGGTGTTACAATGGGTGAGCTCAGATCTTGTGCTCCAACGGTCTACTCAGCGGCGTTGTGACTAAGATGAAAACACATGGCGGGATGACTAGCAGGGCGGTAGACGGAGGTGCTGTGAAACCCCGAATCCAATTAGATTAATAAATAAAATATACCTCCGATACAAATCATGTTATCTCAATTGAACCTTTTAATATCCCTCTAATTGGAAAAAATGAATAGAGATGAACGATGTGCTAATTATAAAATATATAAATTTGAAAAATTAATTATTATGGATTAACCTAGATGTTAATCTTGGATGAAGTAAATTTGAATTAATAATCCTAATTATTGAAAAATATATATTAGTCAATATCAAACGATGATAAAGTATTGGTGTTTAGTATAGGTTTCATTTAAGAAAGTGGAATGGAATAATAGTACTTCGAATAAGAATGGAAGTAGGATATACAAATTGCACATTTTAAAAGAATAAAGTAAGAAATAATAAATTGAATTGTTAAATAATTATTTAGATTTTTATAAAAGCATCTCCATTAGTTTATCTTATACATTCTTCTAAAAAAAATATTCCTTTAAATTATTGAGGAACACTAATTTTATAACTTCCTAATATTTTTTTTCATACTTATTACAATTTTATATAATAGTAATTTTTGTATGTAATTACAAATAAGAATAAAATAAATAAATAATTTCTAATACTGTTTTAATTTCAATAAATATAATTGTATTATATATATAATTGATTTTAAGTATTGTAAATTAAAAAGAAGAAATGCCAATAAATAAAAAAATTAAAAGTAAGGAACGGATGAAAACGAAACAGATGAGATTGATAGGTGAATAGAAGTCATGATTAGTACTGTGTCTGGAAGAGGAAACAACAGAATGTAAATCTAGGGAAAGTGAAATTTGGGAAGAGAAAATACTGGGAAGAGAGTCACATATTATTATCATAATAATAATAATAATACCGGGAAGAGAAAGTCAGGCAAACGGACCTGAAAATTTATCCAAAAGTGAACTTCGGCAAGTGGATATATATAGGGACTAGGGTTAAATGGATAAAATTCTAGGTTTGGGTGTCAGAACCCTATGTTCTCATCTAGTATAAATACCAGTTACTGCCTTCTCAAAATTTTAGCCTTAAGATATTTCTTACCAATGAACAGCAGTTGAGCGGTGGTAACGTAGAAAACGGAGGTTGCCCAAGCCAAGTCTAACTAAGGTGGGTGTTTACATTGCCTTAGCACAAAATGAGTATATATATATATGCATATATATATATATATATGTGTGTGTGTGTGTATATGATTCCACCAGAGAGTTTTACCTCTCGAATCCCCACCTCTTGAACAGTACCTCTCAAACCTACTGAAACCGTCACCTCTCGACCCCCCCTGAACCCTTCACCTCTCGAACCCCTAATGAAAAACTTCACCTCTCGACCCCTACTTAACCCTTCACCTCTCGAAACCCCACTGAAAACTTCACCTCTCGAAACCCCACTGAAAACTTCACCTCTCGAAACCCCACTGAAAACTTCACCTCCTACTGAAAATTTCACCTCTCGAACCCCCACTGAACCCTTCACCTCTCGAACCCTTACTGAAAGTATCACTTACCACTCGAACCAGTACAACCGGATACCCGTACCACTGGAACCTTCTCCACTCGAATTCTTTACTCGAACCCCATGTACTCGAACCCAACTACTCAAACCCCTATACTCGAACCATATACTTGAACTCTGTACTCAAACCATATAATCGAACTCTGTACTCGAACCCATCTACTTGAAACCCTGTGCCGAACCTTATACTCGAACCTCTCTACCCTTTACTCGAATTGTAAGTACTCGACCCCATTAGAGAGGGATACGCTTGCTAAACTAAATTAAGTGTGTATTTTATCATACTGTGCTCAATTATCGTGAAACTGAATTTATGAACTGCTCAGATATTTCTCCATGAATGACCGGCTTGTACTTTATCTTGCTGTGTCAAACTTGAATTATCTGCTATATGATTACCTGTCTCTGATTTTGGGGCCCCCGACGCAATTGTAGTTTGGTCGAAGTCGGTGGGGAACGGTACAGTCCGGACCGTCTGATTAGACCGACTACACGTGGAGTTTTTGGTATGCTAGCATAACCATTTGTATCTGATACGAGCTCGTAACTGAACATCTGATTGGGCGTGGTTGGCAAGATTGAATTCTAGACTGACTGATCGCCTTCGAGCACTACTGAAAAGGTTATGTCTTGTATGTTAGTCACAGTTTTCATATATGTACTTGGCAACAAATTGACATTAACCACCTGTATCCTTTTACTGTGTGCTAGGACTTATCTAGCTATTTGTTATTAGATATTCTGTGATCACTAAAACTCAACTGGGTAAATATTGGCGATGGAACCTCACTAAGCAAGGAGCTTACCCTAGTTAAACAACCTTTTTCAGGTGAAGAAGAACCGTGAGAGAAAAGTGCACTGGTACCTTTATTTCTTTTAAGAAAAGATCCTAGGTGGACTGTTAGAATCTTAACGTGAACTTTGAATCTGTAACGGTTAAGTGAAACTTCCGGTTAACACTTGTACTAATCTTTCACTGTAATAATAAGCTAGGATTTTAATTATCCAAATATGCTTCCGCATAAACTTTATCTGCTCATTACTGCAAGCATTTTCAGTAGCACGCTCAGACCCGACCCGATATTGTGTTGGGTTTGGGGGTGTTACAGGTGCAGCAAGGTAGAGACAAACGCAGTATTGACCTTAAGCACCAAAAGATGTATAAGATGCTATGTAGAGGACCAAACAAATAATTTAGTATTAACTAAATGAGCTTGTGCAATAGAGTAGAATAGAGGGGTAATATATTTTGAGTTAAGTGCTAAAATGACCTTGACTATAGGATGAAAGTACCAATATAACCTTGCAATTTTAGAAAGTGCCAAAATACCCTAGACTTGGTTGCCTTTTTAGTCACTGGCAAATTGACCGAAATTTGGTGAAATGATGAATTTACCCCCGAATTAAAAAAAAAATTTATGAAAAGACTTAATTGCCCTAATCCTTCATCTTCCTCACTTTTCCTCACTTTACTTTTTCTGAAACATCAAAAATCGAATCAAACACTACCCCCCTTCCAAGAAGAAGACCCGCATCCCACCAAAGCAGTAGCCATTCAAAATTTGAACCCTCAAACAAGAAAGAAGAAGAAAATCCCCTCCCTTTCTCCATTTGTTGCAGTGGTTGATAATGGCGTATTCGTCGACTTTGAGGAAATCAAAACCTCTGCTCGCATCCCTTTTCAACTCACAGCGCCGCTCACTTGCAACCGCCGCCAAAAACACCAAGTTTGCCGACCAAAATGACACTCCTTTCGGCGCGCAAGACGAGGATATTCCCACCTCAGGATTAAGCAGACCCTTGTCGGAAATCTTGAAAGAACTCAACAAGAAAGTCCCTGAATCCCTCATCTCTTCCCGCACTGAACCCTCTGGCTTCTCCATCAGATACATCCCCTGGTAATATACATAACATTTTTCACTTCAATTGTTTGCTGCTTTTGTTCTAATGGCTTAATCGTTACAGGCACGTAGTCAATCGAATCATGAACTTACATGCTCCAGGTATTTTGATGTTATCATTTATGATGATGATGATAAATTTAATAGTACCCTACTGTTTTGAGAATGGTTGTGACGTTGCAGAGGGGTCTGGTGAGTGGTGAGGTTCGCAGCATCTCTTACTCTGCGGATGGGAAGTCGGTCTCAAGGAGGAGGTGGAAAGAGGGTGGTGGAGGTGGAGGTGGAGGTGGAAGGAGGCAGGATTGGCGTAGGTGTTCAAGGTGAATAAAATAAGGGTAAAATAGGAATTAAATTTTCAGCATTGGCTTAGAGATATTTTGGTCATTTCAGTTTCTAGTTAATGTCGAAATTTTATGGGTGAATTAGGGAGTTTGTTATGACTCTATTTGGTGGAGCTTTTAACCTGGTGTGCTTTCAAGCAAAACACTTTTAAGTGTTTGTAAAGTGGTAAAAATTAGATTATTTTGAAAGTAGAAACTATTTTTAGAGGAAAAGTAGAAGTTGTTCTCCTCGCTTTAAAAAAAAGTCAGTTTTGCTATATAAGTATAATTTTTAAAAATATTAGGGTTAGATTAACACATACAATAATTAATTATGACTATTTTAACATTTTTTAAAATTACAAAGTGATACCTTCAATTAAAATTCAGACTATAAATGTATTTAACCCATATATATTTTTTGGATGAAATTGTCTGAAAACAAGGTGATCCAAAAGTTCAACAGCCGAAACATGTTAATCAAATTAAACTTCATTGAAAAAGTCTCTGGAAATGTGGCCTTTTCATAAGTCTATGGACAGTTCTCATAGGCATTTGTCTTAAATATTGTAATTTTTTATAAAATTTAAATATTGCATTTTATAAGTTAAAACAAGTAATAATATGTATTTGAAGGTGAAAATATAAAAATATATGATATAAAAAAATATTTTCAAAAAATTTAAATTTTGTATGTAATTTAAGAAATGCAGTATATAAGATAAGAAATAAGTGGCCTGTCCATAAGCTTATGGACAGGCCGCCTGTTAGGAGACCCACTCAACTTCATTTGCTCAAAAAAAAATCAAACTCCCTCATGTGCCTGCAAGTGCAACTGTTTTTTTTTTAAAAAAAGAATTATTTTAATATGCTAGGAAAAATGTCCATATCAGAGATCTAATAAAAATAGTAACATTGTTGTTAGGTATATTAACTTGCTTTCCGCGACAATCATGACCACTTGGCATTAACTTGCTTTCCGCGACAATCATGATCACTTGGCATAGAGAAGCATAACACACATCAATATTACTGCGTTAAACATGAATTTTCTACAACTGTAACACCACTTGATCAAACTACTATCTATGTTATCCAAACTGTAAACATTTTGAAGAATACAGATCTGACAAATTAAAATAAATAAAAATAAAAAAATAAAACCACAAACAAAATTATGAATACACGATCTGAACAAGCAAATCGAGAACAATACATCAACGTGAACAACTAAATCGATTTATCATCATAAACACAATGATCTAATTGATTGGGTTGAAAAATAAATCTCACACTTATTCAATAACAAATATATAAATTAAAGCAAATTGTTGTTCTTGTTCTACATCTTCCCTAATTGGAAAAAATTGAAAAAGAAGAATTGCGGGCAAGAGAGGCAGCGGCAAGGCGGGTTTACTGTCTATGAAAGTTTATGCCTGCAAGTGCAACTAGTCTATGCGAAGTAAGTTGATTAAACAAGGAACTTTCGTATTACTCCGTCCCAGCCGAATGTGCACACTTTTTGGTCAACTTTCTCATGTCATGTTTGACCAACGATAACTTTAGTTACGTATATTAACGGTGTGTTAAAATTTGATATTTAGAAAATACGTCATGCAGAGAATCCAACAATATCTCACATGATGATATTGGTATCTATATACTAGTTGAAATTTATGGTCAAACGTGTCTTGAGAAAGTTGACCAAAAAGTGTGCAGATTCGGTTGGGACAGAGGGAGTATAAGACAACTTATCAAGGAAAGGCTACAAGATTTAGTGTAGCGGTAAAAGTTGTAATATTCCATTCCATTGGAATGGTAAAATCACGATTGGATAATGGTGATAAAATCTTTCTTGGATATCGATGTGAGTCGCGTTACGTACGCTTTCCTTAAAGAATAATTCGACCTTATTACAACCTTGGGTTACACGAATTTCTTTCGAGGATAAAACAATCGAGAATCCCTCCTGTACTAGGCTTGAATCAGAAGAATACTAATGAGTATCTGTGTTTTATATAAGTCTGGGAAAATTCTTAGTTTTCTGTCACTATTCTGTGCATGCGTATGCTTCTATATATAGGAAACAAATGTCGTGAAAAGACACAACACTTCCTCATTCCACACCAAGCCATGTTCCGGTCAGAATTATAAATTCTGAAATGATGTAATTTTTCACACGATACAGATACATCTTTTCACATTGCAATGCCACATTCAATGTATCGTCCTTATCTTTTCCATTAAAGAGAAGTTGGGCAATACGCACCACCACATCAGAGTTATAATAAATTATGAAATGATAAATGGATAAAACATGTTAGTCATCAATATTCAGACTAATGCAAATTTAATACTTATCCTGAAATTGTAAACTCACAGCTACTCGAATCCCATTATAATTAAATAGACTTGTGTTTCATAAAACACCAACATTGAGCATACGAAACTGATCAGACATCCAGCTAAAATATCAACGGGAAAAGAACTACAGTTGCAAAATGTAACTCTAAGTAAAGCTACATGCTTCAGTTGAGATTTACAACTCAAATCAGATTGGACGCTGTAGAGCACCTTGAGAAACCAAATACAAAAGCACTGCAAACCATGTAGTCTTGACCATCAGTTGCCTATAACAAAACATGAAGAATCCAGAATGCTATCATACAATACACCAAGCTCCAATGTCTAACTTACAGGTACTACTAATACTATACCCTATAACATAACAGAATGATACAGATACACCAAAACCCATATCAGCCAACATACAGCACAAATGGAGTAACCAAATGCATCCAAAAACCAAGAAGCCTCTACTCATTCTACAAGGAGTTACTCTGTCAAATACTCGAAGTGTTCAAAAGAATGTTGACGAAAGAGCACTTGGCTCTTCTTTTGGCAAGATAAAACATGGCAAAACACCCCATCATCTCTCAAACCGTTATGCCTAACTATTAGTACACAAAACTGTTTTCCCTCTTCCGATGATCCCTTGGAACAAGTTCAGAAAAGACAAATTATGCCATTTCACATGAAGCTGGAACAAGCACATTCTATTCATAGCTTGTAGAGTAGCTTATAAGCGCCTCCAAACAGAGCAAAAAGGATTTCTTCAAAACGATCATCACAACTCGGACGTCCGAGACGAAGAGGCGGTGTACTGCAAAGCAATACCCTTGAGAATTTGGATCAAACCCTTCAAGTCCATGGCGCCCAATTCAAGACAATCCCTCAACAACCCACCGTCCACCACCTCTCTTTGCACCGTCTCCACAGCTTCCCTCAACGGGCCAGGTTGCCGATACACCCAAAGAAGCTTCTCGAAAACCGACCTCGCAACGGCTAAAACCCTGCCGTAATTCCTCGCAACCCACGCGAGCCGCTCGGAATCGGATCCGACGCGGGACAGTTCGCGGAGCGCGTTGATCAACTCGCTAAGGTCGGACATAGAGAAGGGTGGGGAGCTGAAATCCCGCCACGCGTAGTTTGTTACGTAGTCCCACCCGAGGGACCAGCTAAGCTTCCAGAGGCCGAGCCCTTGCAAGGATTCAATATTCCGGGCTATGGCTGCGGCCCGGGCTGAGCCCGCCGAGTCGCCGCGTGAGGCGCGGAGGAGGGATACGCGCGTGGTGAGAGAGTGGGATAGGGAGAGGAGAGTGCGGTAGTGAGATAGGGGGAACGAGATGGCAGAAGAGGGTGGCACGAGTAAGACAAGGACAAGGAGGAGGACGGTGTTCGACAGGTAAACGGCCATCGTTGCCGGTGTACTACACGCCGCCGAAAGTAGGCTACTCTGTTAAGTGAGAGAAAAGGTGAAGGCTGGTGTGGGAGAGGGTATGGACCAAGGGGTTTATATAGGAGTTAGGCTAGGCTGGGATTGGCTTAGGTGGGTTGCAGCACGAATCCCTGGGTAAGGGTCGTGCTAACACTTGGCATTCGTGTAGGGTGTGTGTTAATCCACGCCATCTACACGTTGGATCTGTGACGGGTCTGTGCAAGGTCTGCGATCTGAGGGAATGTAGCAGCCAAGCTAATTGGTTTTGGCACGAATCATAGGCTCGTGCCAAATCTCTAGGCACGAACCATCAGTCCGTGCCAAATTTCTGGCATGAAGCATAGGCTCGTGCCAAATTTCTAGGCATGAACCATCTGTTCGTGCCAAACCTCTGGCACAGACCACCGGTCCTTCTTTCTCCTATGAATTTTCTCTTGCGTCCAAAAACATTAAAAACTAGAGTAGTATTGTTCCACATAAACAATTGATGACTAAAATTTCCTAAAAATTTCCACCATAAATCAAGCCCACCCCTAAAATTTTAAAAACATTCGAAAGAAATCTCCTACTTGAAGTAAGAACAACGTTTCTTTATTGTCGTATTCCCGGCTTATTTTTCCCTTAATTTTTAAAACTAAGTAAGTGTCTTGGTGGGTCACCAGAATCACCATCCTTGACACCACCAATGACCACATAACGATGGGGGGTCACCACATCATTCTAGGTTTATCTTTCACCTTTGGAGCGATGAACCAAGGGAACCCATTCTTCTCAAGCGTTGATATATTCTTGTTGATTTTGGGGGTTAAAAGAGACTTAGGAGTTTTAAATTCTTTACCCGCTTCTTTTCTCACTGCATGTTAGTCATGAAATTCTAAGGTGAAATTTACTCGTTCAAATGAGAAGAAACATGCTCAATAAAAATAGCATCACAAGATAGATCATTCAAACAAAATAAGACATGTAGAGTTTCAATATCGGGAAATAATTCTTTTTGGGAATTTTCAAAATTTTCTTTTTCAATCATCATGCAAACGAAACAAGAAAAAGATAAAAGCAATACTAACTACTTTACTAACATGTTATGCTGATTGATACTTACGTAGAATACCATCCCTGGCAGCGGCGCCAAAATTTGACTGAGGGATACTTACGCAGAATACCATCCACTCGGGGTCACTAAATCGTAGGAAATTAAACCCAATCAGAGGCGACTGAGGTCAAAGGGATTAACATTTAAATTTATAATTCTGCACCCAATCTCACTACTATGCTACCTAAAAAGATAGTCAGTGGTAAGCCCTGGGTATGCTCTCAGAGATGCTAGGGCTAAAGAATCAACTAAAACATAACCTCGTACGGGTTTTCAATCCGTATGAGTGAAAGGAATAGCTAGTAAAGAAAACAAGGGGGGTTTGGTTTTTCAACTTAACAACTACAAAACATGAAGAAAAAAAAACAATTAATCTATTAAGCTAAACACTTAGGGAGTCATTGCACAACATAAATAATTTATAAGAGAGGGGGATTGGGCCTAAAAATAGGCCCAAATTAGGCCAAAAATGTCTAAAACCCTAAGTCAGCCGCCGCCTGGCAAGGGCCATCACGGATGACGCTGTCTTAACCGTGTACTTGTCTCGGGGCGCTGGATCTGGAGCGGTCCATGCCAACGCCTTTGGCACGGGGCACTGCATCTTGCATGGGCCATTGCTTCATGCTGCCAGATCAGGCGCGGTCTGTGCTAACACCTTTGGCACGGACTGTGGCCTTTGGCGCAGGCCGTCGTCTAGAAGGCTGGATTTGGACTTCTAATCGTGCGGGATGCGGCCTTTGGAGCGGACCTTCGTCTGGAGACTTGATTTGCTTGGCACAAACATCTAATTCTCCACACCCTACCAGCTCGTCTTAACATCTTGGACTTGGAACGGCGCAAGCTATCGTAAATGAGAAGGTCTACGCCCATACTCAGCCAATTTGAGTAAGGATCAGAACTGGTACGCGTGACCTGTGACATTTGGCGCGGTCCATGTCATTGCCTCATGCTGAACACTGTTGGCACGTGCCAACCACTTTGGTGTTGGCCGTTGGTTCCAACCATGAACGCCCAACGCCAACTCGTGGTACCTTGGCCGGCTGAACTTGTTTCCTTCGCTACAGGTGAACTATTAGTCCGATTTTAGAGCTTTAGTAGTCTATTTTATAGCGCTCAAGAAGAAAAATCCAATGAAATCAGCCTTGAAGGATAATTTTTATTAGATAGTTCTCAGACTTTGGTGCAACTCATCGAACCACGATTTCCTGTTTCTTCGTTGGCTGCTTTGAACTCTGTTACCTCCTATCTTTGACTCCAATCTCCTTCTACCACGCTTTGATGTTCGTGGCCTTCATCTACTACCATTCTAGATGTGAATGGCCTTTGATCTCTTCTACCGCCCTTAAAAATATCCTTCTCATAAAATGTAACAAAAAATATCCACAAGTGACCTACTAAAGATGATCACAAGGAATATCTAGGAGCCCGTGGACACAAGATGTCCATTAGTACTAATTAAGTTCACAAAACGCAAGATTTAGACAAGAAAACCAAACATGACCGTCTAAACCCCTTGTCATGTAAACTCAACTAATACTAGCATTCCACCACATAAAACAAGCTAAAAAATATGCCAAAGGCAATTCTTAATGCACAAAAAATGAAGCACATCAATGTCCGACATCGCACATAATAAACGCTGAGCCGTATTAGAGGAGCAACTCAATCCAAAAATAACTACGGCACTGGTCAGTGGTGGACTAAAACCACAAAAACCGATGTCACTTCAATGTCTTTGTCATCGAGTTTGGCCCAACGCAAGAGTAACGTCGCATTACTAGATTGCAGGATGAATATCCCAAATTGCATAATCTACGTTTCTCATGAACTATAAAAGTAATAAAATTACATCCATCAAATTTTGACCACCATGCTTGAATTCGGCCATGAACGCATCACCAGAACGAGCCAAAATTATTCATGGACAATGCATTACGAAACTATGAGGAAACTACACTACGGCCCAAACTTTCGTGCTTGTCACTGTGTGTTAAGAGACATTCGCCAGAATAAAATGACAAATGTTTCATATGGAAATTATGCGTACTGTCTTACAGGCATGCAAACCTAGGTAATCTTCCAGGTTTTTTCATGGTATTCCATTGATACTCTAATGATAAGCATCCTGGGAACGAAAATCACCACCACATAGGATCACATGGAATTTCATGTTCTACATTTTTTTGAAATATAAAAGTTATAAAATTCCGTCCTTCAAATTTTATAGAGCGCCAGTACGTGGTCCAGAGTAAATTGTAGATGATTACTTAAAAGTATAAGAGTGTCGGTCGTATGATCTTGTGGAAGTCTATGGGGAAATATAAAACCAGTTTCTTTATTACTCTTGGTTATTATAAGTTTGACTATATATGGATGACAAAGCTTCTATTTGGGACGATCGAAATCGAGTTGGGGACAACATCTTCTCTTTTTTATTTTTGCACTAAGGTCCCTCCAAGAAAGTGTAGATGTTGAAATCCAAAATTGGATATAGCATTACTTCATTCAAATGTTGTCGACAATGTTGTTCCGATTTGGGCATAAACGGGTTGACAAAAGAACCTGGAACCTTTAAGAGAGATTTTTAAGACAAATTTTAATTATTAGACTATGGCTACATATCTGGTGTTGCACACATGTCGCATGTACCGATAGATATACTGAATAGCTAGGCGTCATCGATCATTCTTAAATTTCTAGCGGGAACCAAAAATTTCATATGGAAATTTGAAATAAAATTTCCCCCCAAACCTATTTTTCAAGTCAATAACTATCAGTACTAACACTCATTTCCATCTCCAATATATATCCCACAAACTCACCCTATCCATTCACACTATTACAACATTGAAAGGGCTCATTCAAATTGATTTCTTCAACCATCAACAAGTATCCAAGGATGGAGCATTTCTAGGTTCAAATTTATTGAGGTATTTTTCAATCTTTTACATGTTCCTTTAGCAATTTTGTTACCATCTATACCTTCAATATGCATTTTTCTTCAATCATGAAAGATCAAAGAATTTCATGAAAGGTGAATCATTGTGTCACATTTTATATATTGTATGTTGTTTTTGTTACCAATAAGATGACATGTTTGTAAAGAGTGAAAAAAATAGCTTAGATTCGGATGAACACAATATGAATGTGTGACGTTGGTCCAAGTTAATCGCTTGGTACGATATGATATCGAGTAAGAATCAGCGTCGCAGTGGTGAATGAATTGTCGAGTTCAATATTAATATCCATGAATATTTGAAGTCGATTTTACATTTGTCTCTGCAACGTCGATCTTTATGAGTCCAACGACGCTTTGATACTGATCAGTTACTATTGTCATATTGTAAATGATGTCATCTATGTATGAATATTTTACGTGTATTTTTGGGTACTGCTCAATTGTAACATAATTTTTGTTTCCTGTGTATTGGTTGTAAGGATCAAAGGGAGTTATCCGTGGATTCTAGCATATCAGATGGACGTAGTTGTCTTCTCACCGGTCGCCCTAAAAATATGAACGTCGTACAATGTAGACAATGGAGGTTAAATACAATTATTGTTTCAATTTTATATCAACCTTATGTATTTTAAACTATTGTAACATTTATTTGTAATATATGTCATAATTATGTTGCTTTATATGAACATGTAAATTAATGATTCCCACAATAATTTAATAACACTTGAGTGTTGTATGATGTTTAACCATTACTCGATTTACCACATTATTTACATGTAACGGCAATCAAAGACCGATTGTTTGCGTCATCAAATATTTAATATTATAATATTTTATGAGAAATGAGATCTGGCCGACTAAACTGCGATGTCGCATAAACTAGCTCCAAAATGACTTACTAGCGACGTTGCATAAACCGACATCACTTTTTTTTGCGATGTCGGACAAACAAAATGAAGTCATTTTGTAAGCTTTCTATGTCAACAGGCACACGGCGTGGGTACCTCACTATGTGCGATATCGCTTCTCAGCTCCTCCGACATCACTCGTATTATGAATGGTATCATCTAATGCAACGTCGACATACTTTCTTTCCCATCGGCTGCTATATTCCTTTCATCGATGTCGCATGCTTCATGATGTCGACGCCATGACCAACGATGTCGCATTTGGGGTATCATATCATCGGTATTCTACCATGGTGTGACGTCGGTCTTAATTCATGCTGATGTAGTCCAAAACCAATGTAAAATGTACTATTTACCTCATTTTTAAACCGAGGTAAAAAACTATACTTTTTACTTCACCCACATGTACCTCAATTTTTTAGGGCTTAAAATCGAGGTAAAAAGCACTGAAAAACCGAGGTAATATGTGTTGTCTCTTGTAGTGTCAGTAGCCTGTCCATCATTCTGAAATGTTTATTGGGAAACAAAATTTTGAGCGCCCACATTTTTCCATTAGTGGGAAAACAAAATTTTGGGTGCCCAAATTTTGCAAAAATTGCCACAAACCCTATCTCCACTCTTTTCCAATCAAATAATGCCTCCACCTCCCATCTCTTCCAACTCTCCCACCAAAACACATTCCCCCAACTTTCCATTCACACCATATCAAACAATCAAGTGTGGAATCAAATGACTCCTTTCAAACTACTACAAGTACTAGACAGTGGAGCATTTCCTGATGCAATTTGAGTTTATTTTCATTCGTTACATGTTCAAATTGCAGTTCTTTTGGTGAAATTATTATTATTTTTATGAAGATGGAAATATTAAATATTTTCATGGATTATGATGACTGAGTTACATGTTATCTAGTGTATAGTGTTGGTGTTGTGAAAATAATGTCATGTATAAATAATGAGAAGTATTGGGCATATAATAAGGATGATTATATACAAGAATGTTATTTTTGCAAGAAGATAGTATGAATGTACATCGTTGGTCGCTTGCTTTCTGTCAATGCGATAGCTAAAATAACCATGACCGACGTCACACGTATATAGAGGTATTTATGTTTGTCCGCTTTACATGAACAATTTATGATATTTCCAACATTAGTTGAAATTGTTATGTCATAGATGAAAGGATGCAATGTAATTGAGTTTCCCAATCCACAACATCTCAAAGGAAGACATCAATGGTAACTTTTACTTTCATGAACTATTAGTCTTGTATTGGAATAATTGTTGTATATTTTGTTTGCCATTTGCCTAGCTATTTCTAACATAAACTATGGTTTGTGTTAAACTGTAGTAACATGACAGAGAGAATTATCAAAGGAATTCAACATATAAAATATTTGAAGTTGATCACCATTCGATCATCACTGGACTTGCAATGTATTTATTGAGACTAACTTCCAATAATGGAGAGATGATCGAATTAATTTTAGTAATATGTATTCTAATTTTGTAATATGTGTTTTTTTTAAAAAAAAGTGTCATATGTTATTATAGTGGCTGTTTTGCCAAAGGCTCACATTTCGCTTAAATTGAACACCAATTAAATATATTATGTCGTTTGACAACCAAATTGTGCCATTAGTGATTAAATAGTTTTATCATTCAACATTAAAATATAAAAAAAGCAATAAACATCTCACATGAAACAATGAAAGTCGAATGTGTTAACGTTGACCAATCACGTCGCCGATGTTGGTTGAATTGACATCAGACTGACGTCGTTAAATGGTAGCAGTGGCATCGCCTAAGGGGATGGTTTGACATATATTATGGTTTCCAACAATGAGACGTCGGTTAAGCCTTCAGCAAGCACGGCGTCGCTTGATAACGTATCCATCATTCATACAACATTTTGACTGACGTCGGTCGTGGTGTTAGTCAGAATCATTTTACCTAAGTTTCAAATCGCGGTAAAATGTATACTTTTCACTGCATCACTATTTACCTCGATTATTTTTAGGAAAAAAAGAGGTAAAAACCCCTCCAGAATCGAGGTAAAATGTGTTGTTTCATATAGTGCACTTTCATTTTATTCTCATGAAAAAAGTCACCCATTTCTGTTTTACACAAAGACTTGTTTTAGAACAATTAACCATTAGACGAAGTCATTTTATAATTATTATGACTTATAAGGATTATTTGAATTTGAATTTTATTTTTTATAATGAGGTACATATAGTTATGAAAATCCTTTAAAATGAATTTTAATATACAAATAAAAGTTAAGTGCTGAAAGGACCACATGTTTTGGTCGAAAATGCCAATCTAACCCAATAAAATATGAAAGTAAAATATTAATCCTACTATTTGGATGAAAGTGTCAATCTAACCCTGGAAACCTGAAATTGGCCAGAATTCAATAAACTGACCATCATACCCCTGTTTAAAAAAAGTCTATTTTTCCCTCTCATCATCTTCTTCTTCCTCATTTCCTTTTATTTTCTGCTGCAGACAAACCTGTTTTCTTTTGCGGGCCTAAACACTAGCGTCCGACGGAGATGAGTGTCGCAACGACACAACCTTTGAAGCTAGGGCCTCTGGTGCTAGATCTAGTAGTGCGGGCTGGGCATGAGCTGAATCTACCGCAGTTGTCTCTACCGCCCGAGCCTGAGTGGCGTTAGTTCTCTCCAGCGTAACAGCACCGGGGCTTGGGTTTCCCAGTGAAGCAACGGTCGGCTTAGGTTGGGGCTACGGTGGTGTCTTTCGCAAATAAGTATCTCTAGTGCTGCATTTGACGGGCTTGGGTCATCTTAGTCGCCGGTGTTGGTTGCCCGACGAGGACAAGGTGTGGTGGGTGGAATTTAGAGAGGAGATGGTGGTGGTGGTCCTAGGGTTTAGAGATGAGATAGTGGTGATGGTGTTGCGCCGCGACGGTGGTAGTGCTTGGTGGAGAGAGATAGTGGTGGTGGTGCTAGGGTTTAGAGAGTTGATGGTGGTGGTGGTGCTGGATGACGGTGGTGGTGCTGGAGGAAGATGTCACTTATAGATTCTCCAACTGCCAGTCCAAATTGTGCCGAGAATCCATTCATAGGTTTCACTTATATGAGGCATGCCGCTTCATTTTAGAAGTCCACCTACATTATCTTGTTAAGTAGGTGAAGTGATTTATCATAGTACCCACAACCACAGATTCTCTTATGTGGTGGCAGAGCGGCATCGGTGGTGGCAGATTTTGGGGATGAAGAAGAACTTAGAGGTATTTTTATCATTAAATTTTTAGTTTTAAAATTAGGGATATTATAGTTTTTTAAGGTTTGGCAATGATGAAAAATGCCAAGTTAATGTTGGAATAGTGAAAGTTATATCGGTACATTTGCTGAAAAACTTAGGGTTAGAATCGCACTTTCAAATTTTACAGGGTTAGATTGACACTTTTAGAAATTTGTATTTTTTCCCTATGAATAATTATAATTTGATTTAAAATATTTTTAAAATATTTTTTTATAATTTATTTACTTTTTAGTCGGCAAAGTCTTGGAATAAACCGTCTTTCCATATACTTATGGAAAGATTGAGTTTAATTAGAATAATAAAAGGTAAAAAGTCTTAGTTGCAATATTAAAAATTTATTATGCAACATGTAGTAGTTATAAAGTTTATAACCTGATTCCTGCAACTCAAAAATTTTATCTTAATTTCTTCTTATTTGCACTTTAAACCTTGGTCTTTTCATGCCTTATGGAAAAACCGTCTTTCAAGAGATCGACTCTTTTTAGTCGGTAAATTTTCTTCCTATTCTATAAAAATAAAGGCAAAGTCTTGGGAAAGTCTGTCTTTCCATATGCTTACGGAAAGATGATGTTTAATTAAAATAATAAAATATAAAATATAAAATATTTTAGTTGCAATATTAAAAATTATATGCGACGTGTACTAGTTATAAAGTTTATAACTCAATTCATACAACCCAAGAATTTATTTTTATTTTTTAAAATTTACTTTAAACTTTAATCTTTCCACGGTTTATAGAAAGACCGTCACACTTGACAGAATAAAAAATTAATGCAGAATATGCCTTTTATCAAAAACCGCTCCACTAGTAATAAATTTGACTTGAAGTTAATGTAAGCAGTGAAAAAATATTTGGCACGTACACTTCAGGGGCGGGCAACCGACCAATCAATGATACAAGGTCCGCAACAAAGAAGCCAACATCATCATATTCCATACAATTGTATTCTATACTCTATTTCTCTGCAGTCTGCATGGCCGAATTGCAGTGACTAATACCCCTATCATATTACAACGCATCACAATTTCTACACTGATCCTCACCGCCACCCCTACTCCCCAACCCCCCACCAACACCTTCAATTCTCACACACTAATTTTAATGTTTTGACACCCAAACCGAAATCTCCTGCATTTACTCGCCGCCCACACGCACACACGCAGTTCGGGGGTATAAATACATGGAGTATGGACTGGACCGGGCATTCTCGGAAAACCTTGGTAGCTGTTGAATTCAGGAGGGATGACTCTACAATCACCCAAGGACAACGGCATTGTCGAAAGGAATTTTGTGAGTCCCCTCTCTATGCTTTTACTTTGACGGATTCTACGCGCTTCTACTTGATGTTGTTTTCTGATTACCGTGTTGTTCAAAGGCTATATACATTGGAAATTACTTTGGTAAATCTCTTCACACAGGTATAGTGACAACAATCAGGCCTGCAGAATTTACATGTTTCTTAAGCTTACTGCAATTCAAGAATTTCTTCTAGAATTGAGGAATTTATTGTTAAGATTGAGACTGACCTTCTGAAATGTAACAAAATGTAATGTGATCTATTGATGTCAGCATCGTGAAAATTTGTTTGTTCAAAATGTGCTGTACTCATTTTTTATGTTTCCTGTGAGAAAGTGATGATGCATCTGCTAACCATGGTTAGCTGAATCTGGAATTTCAGTCGCTAAATGCGTTGTACTAGTTGAACTACTTCTTCCAATCGTATGGAGAATAGCATCTTTGTGGTAATTAGTTTCCTTTTGGTATTTATGGAGTTATACACTTAGTGGTATTATTACCTGTGTCGATTTATCTCTATTCATACCATGTCGTTTGTGTTTCTTCTTCAATCTTACTTCATGAAAGTTGAGTGTAATGCTGAAAAATAGTGTTTAGTCACTTAAGCTCAGAGATGGTCTTCACTTGATAAATGACAGAAATAAGAGCTACACATATATATCCGATACAATATTTAGTATGTATCGTAATGCTAAATTAGGAAATCCTAGAAAACTCAGTTCATGCAGACAACAGTCTTTGGCTGTATGATTTATTCTTAAGTTTCACCGCAGGATGATATTAAAACATCAAACATGCCTGGAAAAGCATATGATGTTTCTGTACCTAGTACAAGAACACAACGGCTTTTAAGGGATAGAGAACTAAGACGATCAAACAGGTCTTACCAGTCCTTTGAGGATGTCAGAGATGCAGACATCTTCAGAAACAGGAATGGACTATACTTGTCTGATCCTGATAGGAGGTGTCGTGATGAAGAAATCGTTGAAGGAGCTACAGATGCTAGCATTCTCAATGATGGCTACGAGAAGCAAGATGGACACAATTTCAAGCAACGGTTACTTGTTGTGGCTAATAGGCTACCTGTTGCTGCATTTAGGAAGGGCGATGACCAATGGCAGCTGGAAATCAGTGCAGGAGGCCTAGTTAGTGCTTTGCTGGGTAAGCAGTCTAAGAATACATTTTGGGGAAACCAAGAGTTACATTATTTCCAGAAATTGAAAGCTTTATTGCAAGAACGTATATTTGTTACCTTATACAAAGAAACCAGTTGCAATCTGTTATGGAAACTTTTTTCTGTCTGTTAGAAATTTAATATTCTAAGCTGGAAGTTTAATGTCTAAATTGATGGGAAAGAATTTTATACAGGAGTGAACGAATTTGAGACCAGATGGATCGGATGGGCAGGAGTACACGTACCTGATGAAGTTGGGCAGAGATCACTCACTGCAGCTTTAGCTGAAAAGGTTAACCATTTTTATCTGCTCTGAGAGATCTACTAAATATCACCACATGTGTCATAAAATAAACTTTTTAGGGCTTAGGAAAGGGTCAAATCTTTTAACTTTTTTCGTGGCTAATAGTTTTAATGGCCTCCAATATGATTTTGATATTCAAGGCTTAATTTCAATGCTCTCTGCAGAGATGTATCCCAGTTTTTTTGGATGAAGAAGTTGTCCATCAGTATTACAATGGATACTGTAATAACATACTGTGGCCACTTTTCCATTACCTTGGGCTCCCCCAAGAAGATCGCCTTGCAACAACCCGTAGCTTCCAGTCTCAGTTTGCAGCATATAAGAAGGCAAATCAAATGTTTGCAGATGTTGTCAATGCACATTATCAGGAGGGTGATGTTGTCTGGTGCCATGACTACCATCTCATGTTTCTCCCAAAATGTCTGAAAGAGCATAACATTGAAATGAAAGTAGGCTGGTTTCTCCACACGCCTTTCCCTTCCTCTGAGATACACAGGACATTACCATCTAGATCTGAATTGCTAAGATCTGTTCTAGCTGCTGATTTGGTTGGGTAAACTCTTGAACACTACATTTTTGTTTTCCATTCTTATGGTTATGATTGTTCCGGTTTTTCGGTAGTCATGAGTATACCAATTTAACATGCATTATTCCAACCTTTAATGTTTTGACATCCTATTTTGGCCTAAAACCTCATGGAAACATACTTACCCTCCTCAGATAGCATAGGAATATGAGCTAATCGAGCAATTAAAGACAGTACCATTAAACCATAGAAGATGTGCTTCTCCATGCGTTGTACTTAAATTCCTAGGATAATCATGGCTTGATTTTATTTTTTCTACCCTGACAAGTATGCTTAGAATTCACTTATTTTCTATTTACAATGTCTAGAAGACTAGAAATAACTTTTGTGTTGTATTTTTCATTACTAGGAACCATAAAACATTTGGCTTCCAGCCTAAACTAATATGTGGTATCTGTTTTTTTGTTGCTTTGATTCAAATGATGTAAATTCAACTACTGATTTGGAGATATGAATTGAACCTGCACATGTGCCAGATCATACTATTTTTCCTCAGCTTTATGCACAATAAGATAGAAGAAATCACTACATATCCTTAGCTTACAATTTCAAAATTTCCAGGTATATGTTAAGAACCATTGCAGAAAACTATAAACTTACATGTTTTGTTGTAAAAGTAGAGAGGTGTACTCCAGGTGGTATGGGCCTTAAGCCTCAATGTGAAGACTGGAAATAAACTCTAAACTTTTTTCGATAAGAAAATAACAAAACAAATAAGAATTATAATATAATCATAAAACACAGTCTTCACTTCTTATTTCAAGTTGGCAGCAGTTCCAGTCTTCACATTGAGGTGCATGTCTCATGCTATTTCACAACAGTTCCAATTGTTGGAAAGAGAGGAAGACTATTATTCTATCTTACTGTTGATGCAAATTAGTTTGACTTTTTTGACTATAAAGTCCAATGTTCTTCTGACTGTCCAATGTATTTTCCATAGCATAGGGTAGCACATGCAGTTACTTGACTAATCTAAGTTATTGGTTTTACATAATTGGACTGCAGTGTTAAGAAACTCCATTGGATAGTGTCTTGAATTACTTAAGGTGGAAGTATTACAAAAACTTTCTTATATTGTATGGAAAAATTTTTCATTACATTCATTATATGGAAAGTTCTCTACTAATGTGTCAAAATCTCCATTTGTGCCTGCCTTTGATTAGATGTTCTTGCAACCCCCAACACGGAGTAAAGTTATGAAAATGTACAAGCTCTTATTAGTTTTAACATACAACTCGTGAAATATGTGCCTTCTGCTGCCACCTGTACCATATGTTCTTATTTTCAGCCAAACATAGATATATTAGCCGACATAGTATTGTTAAGGAGATCAATAATTTTATGGAAGAAGGAATATAACAAAAGCAAACTACATTTATGCATTTGGTAAACAATGTGACCATCACTCTATTTCAACGTATTTCTTCATTATTTGAACTATGGCATACAAGCTCATAAAAAGTTTTGTGTTTCACATTTTTGGTCTCAGCTTCCATACCTATGACTATGCAAGACATTTTGTTAGTGCCTGTACACGTATTCTTGGGCTTGAGGGTACACCCGAAGGAGTGGAAGATCAAGGAAAGCTTACTCGTGTGGCTGCGGTATGCAAAATACACAATCTGAGTACTTTTTACATATTTATCAAAATGAAATGGAAGTATTCGATCCTTAGTTATGTTTATGTGAGACTCACATTCCTATGGCCATTTGGAAAAACAGTTTCCGATTGGGATAGATTCTAATCGATTCATTCAAGCTCTTGAGCTTCCAGAGGTCAAAGAGCACATTAAGGAGTTGAAAGAAAGATTTGATGGTAGAAAGGTAACTGCTCAGATGGAATAAAGTGTATAAGCTTTGATTTCAATGAAATGATAATGCAACTCCAGCTAGCTTGCTTAATTCTTATAAATTTAAATTAACACTGTTTGTTTCTTGAATACACCCAAGGGTGTTTATTTGATACTTGAAAAACACATTCAAGAACTTAGAATGCAGAGTTAAAAGATTCAAATGAGAAGCATCACTAATGATTTCAACATTTCAATATAATAGTAAGCCTCTGGATCTACTTCTGTTCAATTTACAAATAAATTGTACACATAAATACATATCAATGAAATATGTTCTGATTAAATTGCTTCTAATCTAGTCTTGAAAGTTATGTGCTGGTGTTTTTCTGTTTCTTTTGACATGTCATCATGTTTTTACTCACTGTTGACACACTGCATATTAATAATTTAAGGTGGTTATATAAGCTTCAAGTAGTTAGCTAGTGTCTTCCCTCATTTGCCAATACAGTTGTTAGAGGATGGTAAATGAAGACAGATGATTAAGCTGAATTCCAAATTGTGCTGATATCAAAAAGAGTAGAGTACCTTTTTCTCCTCAGAAATACGGCTACAACTGCATTTTAAATGTATGCCGGAACTATTATGGTAACCGTAGCATGGCTCTGAGATGCAATAAATGTGATTATTAAAAAGCTGATTACTTGTGAACAGGTAATGCTGGGGGTTGATCGTCTGGACATGATTAAGGGAATTCCTCAAAAGATTTTGGCATTTGAGAAGTTTCTCGAAGAAAATCCTGTGTGGCGAGACCAGGTTGTCCTACTGCAAATTGCAGTTCCAACAAGGACTGATGTGCCAGAGTGTATGGCTTCTCTCTTACTCTCCTATGTTGAGTGTACTGGCTGGTATATTTTGAGCATTTTAAAGCTATCTCTTCAAAGATGTGGATGTTTTGGTCACTAATTATGCACGTTTATTTTACATGAAAGTCTCCTTATGCATGTTTCCTCATACCTTTTGTAACTATTTCCAATTATGTTGTTCTTGAACAAAGGAAAGGTATCACTGCTACAATTAATACAACTAATAAATATTTACCCCTCTATGGATCGGCTATATGGATCATATATCACCATCATGTTTAGTCGAGTCCGGCAGAAATTAACGTGCATGTTAATTTTGGTTTATTATATACGAGTACTTATTTATTTACTTGTTTTGCCTTTTGTTTACAACTTATCACAGAAGTTTGTCAATTTTGGCTTGCATCTGGTGATATGATTCTGTTAAGCACCTTTGACAATTCTTTTGAAATTGCTCATTTTCAAAAAATAAAAATTTATACCAAATGAATCCTATGCTCAAAAGCTATATAGTTCATATCTCATTGGTCCAAAGGCATTCAAGATCTTATACATGAAATTGTACCTGCAGAAAATTCATAAGTACTAAATAAAGATTTTCACAGTTAGATGTATTTTAATAATTTTGCTGAAGCTGATCATCTAAAATCATACTAACATTCTCCTGCCCAGGATAAGTAACATCTACACTGGTTTTCTTTTCCTGTCGTGGTCATAAATCTGATCCTAACTTATTTAAATTAAATTGTAGTCCCTTTTGTCATACTCACTAGGCCTACTACAACTGCGACTGCATTTCGCTTTAGTGGAATATTTATCTTGTCTCTTTTTTCTTTTCATTTTCCCACCGGGCCACCCCCTTTGATTTATATTTTCTTTTGCAGATCAGAAGCTTACATGTCAAGTTCATGAAATTGTTGGACGCATCAATGGAAGATTTGGAACACTTACAACTGTTCCAATTCATCACTTGGTATGTCTTTTGACATGGAAGTTGTTTGTCTTTCCAGACGACAGTTATTTTGAAACCTATAATGCATTTTTCTCGTAACTTCTTGAAAACTTCCTTAGTCCCTTAAGGAGCTGGACAGAAACGAAAATATGCACAACATTCTCATTGACTAAAAAATCACTTAACTAGTCCTGGTTCAGTTAGTGCTGAATCTGATGCGGTGGCATGAAAATGCAAACCCTTGTAACAGGCAACATTTTAGTTAGTTATGGTAAGAAAGATTATTCTTTAGCCACTGTTGTGAAAAGGCAAATTGATGATTGGATTTCGTAACAAAACCTACTTCTCAATATGTACTATCATTGTAAATGAGGATTGTTTAATTTTTTTTTCTATCAATGAGTTCTATACTCTCTTGAGTAACAAATGAGGACATTCAAAAACTGTATGTTTTTTCCCCATTTTTCTTCTTTGATAAGAAACTTTAAAAAGTAATTTGAAGAGCTGTAATTATGTTTTACAATTAAATGATTTCTTTCTGCTTGCTGAACAAGTATGCCCCCACCACCACCCCACCCCCCCCCCCCCCCGGCTCTCTCTCTCTCCTGTTAAACTAAGCACTATGTATGAATTTTAAATCAAATTATAGGTAGACCAGAGTAATATGGAATTGCTGATTGAATTAAAAGGTTCTATTATTCAGTGCCAGATTTAGTTATTAATTCCATGAAATAAAAGATGTTTAAATTGTTAATGATTCAGCTTAGCTAATTGTTTGATGGTAATGCAGGATCGATCTCTTGATTTTCATGCACTGTGTGCATTATATGCTGTCACTGGTACCCTCTCAACGCTTTCCACCTCAGATTGCAGAATATATCTACAAATTTAGTGTCTTTAAGCATAATGATATGGTTATACCTTCAAATACCAATTGCGCTTTAATACATCGTGTTAGATACATGGATTAAGTATGTAAATCTAGTAATTCTATTGTGCATTATAAATATTCTTATTTTGATTACCTAAAATATCATTTTTGCCTTTTCATAAATGTAGAAGTTGAAGATCATAACTTTTTCAGTAAACCATATACAAGATACAGCTATATTAGTAGAGATCTATATGAACAAGTTTATTTTTGTTTCTTCAAGGTCCTTGTCCAGTGAATTGTTTATAGTTTTGCCAGCAAAATGACACTTTTACCTCTAAGAGCATGTGCAATGGGAGAAATCGCTACCGGTTTCTTACTAATTAAATATATTATTTTTCTCATTCTCTCTATTCCACCTCACTTTAAGAAACCACTTAAGAAACCACACATTTTCTTCTCCACAATAGTAAGAAACTACTTTTTACTATTCATGTACCCCACTTAATTTTCTCTATCCTACTCATTAATTTTATTATTAACATTTAATTTAAATAAATTTGTCCACCCAAAATAAGTTAAACGCGAAATTTAATGATACATTATAAATTTTAAAATTGAATATCATTTTTTTCAATAATTATTCCAGATTTTTTCAATAATATCTCTTCAATAATTTTCTCAAAAATTATTCCAAATCATTCCAAATTTTAATAAAAAATCATTCAATATTTTTAATTTAAAATGTTTAAAAATTAAATTTTACAAATAAAAAAATTTAAAAACAAAGATAGGGACACGTGGCCCAACTTGAGAGTGCCACATGTCCCTCTATTTACAAAAATATATATGCAGCATTTGAGTGGGACACGTGGCCCAATGTATGGGTGACACGTGTCCCACTCAGCCAAAAAAAATTGGACCTGTGCCATGTGCACATGCTCTGTCATGCGCTGACAGAACCGGTTTTCTTAACCGGTTCCTTAGTTAGCAACTATGGGCGGCCTAAAAACCACTACTGTGGGTGTTTTCGGTTTCTAGAGCGATTTTTTAAAATTAAGAAACCCCCACTGCACTTGCTCTAAAGCAACAAAATCCTATCCCATGCCCTATATATCCTATCCGTAGAGTCTTAGATGTGAAGATTTCAACACGAGTACAAAAATGTAGAGTATTTAAACTTATATCTTAGTTTTGATTTCATTGGTATGACAAAAAGATAGGTATTTTGAATATCATGAGCTGAACATATTTATATTTAGCATACATATTTCCAAGTGGAAAATAAAATGAAAGACTAGTGACCATATGGAGTTGAATATAACATTGTTCTTCCTATTTTTGCCGCGAATTACCTGCTGTTGGGGAAGGGCTCATGTATTCTTAGATGTGCATGCTGTAACATTATGAATGACTTCAAGTCGATGGTTTGTGATTTTGACTCGCGGTACATTGCAAGTAGAATTTTCTTACCAGAGTGCAGCATTTTTTGATTGATCTGGAACCAATCATATTTGTACTTGAAGAAAATATATTCGGACGACATGGTAGACCCTTATCCTGAATTAAGTTGCAAGATCTGGGAAAAGTTTCTCTGTGGCTCTTTATCACAGGAGTTTTGTATGATATAGCAATGCTTCAAATAGGACATGCATAAGTTTATGAAGACGTATTATATGGTTAGGAATTTTGTTTCTGTAAAGACTGGGACTCTATTGTTGTTTCATATCTGTTGTGTGCGGGCTTGCCGATTCACCAAGTTAGCTGCTGGCTGAAGTATAAAAGAGCCTGGCTTTCTATCTGTTTCTTATGACCTGTTCGTTCTCTCTGTCCATGAATAAATCATAATCTCTGACCCTTTTTTGTTTTATAACTTCTAAATTTCTTTAAATCTCTTTCTAGATGTGGCTTTGGTTACATCTTTAAGGGATGGGATGAACCTTGTTAGCTATGAGTTTGTAGCATGCCAAGCTGAGAAGAAAGGAGTTCTCATTCTAAGCGAGGTAGTAAATCATGTTTTTCACACGCCTTCCTTTACATCCATTTTTTTTTTCTTTTTGCGTGGTTTGACTATGTTATATTTGTACATATCTATTCACTGTAGTGATATAGACTGGCAAGCAGCGAGTTTAGCAGTTATAGGAAGTTTATACCTTTTAATTTCCCAAGTGGAATTTGAGTTTGGAATCTGTGAATTGTGTCACTGTGATTCCTGACAAGATATAAATGGTCTATTATTAATGCACAATGACTGGTCTAATCAAATATGAAAATTAAATAATTGGGTGGATCTGGTATGCATAGGTCTTATTTGTTGCACTAGTAATAGTTAAGACTTTTTGCACAAAAGTTAATGTTCTTTCAATTTTCCATCTAGTTTGCTGGTGCAGCGCAGTCTCTAGGTGCTGGAGCAATACTGGTGAATCCATGGAATATAACAGAAGTTGCTGCTTCAATTGGTTATGCTTTGACTATGCCTGCAGATGAGAGAGAAAAACGACATGAACACAATTTCAAGCATGTAACCACTCATACATCACAGGAATGGGCAGAAACATTCGTGAGGTACGTTCCTGTTATCCTGGTGTATAATGGTCTTTGTACTTCTTTTTGTCTTATTCCTACTTTATTTTAGGAGACTTGCTCATTTAGGTTGTTCCATATTATTCCTCAGTATATGTCTTTGCTACTTTGAACCAATCATTGAGTACTTAATGACCTGCCTCCACTTCTTTACTCGTCAATCTTTTATATTACAGTAGATAAGAAATGTCGTCTACAAAAGAATAAGAATCTAACGTACAAACTCCTAACTTTTCAATTACCCTGTCAAGCTTTGGCACATCTAATTCCTCCAAGTTATATATTTCCCCTTGTAGTGAGCTAAACGACACCATTGTGGAAGCTCAGCTTAGAACTAGACAAATTCCACCTGTACTTCCGACTAGAACTGCTGTGGAGAGCTACTGGCAGTCAAAATATAGACTACTCATACTGGTAATTTTTAAATTATGTTTGTTGAAATTTTAAATTTATTGCATTACTCTTTAGCTATACAGCACTCATTAAGCTAAATGTGAAATGAAGTAACTGCCGTAACAATATTTCAGTAGCCATCTGATATGATTGAGGTGGTAAGTGATCAGTAGTATCCTTTGGATGATGACCCTATGAGTTGGGTTGGCATCTCATTACTTATCTTCAAAACATGAGTATGGAATTCATAAGAATGTCACTGCTGCTTTTATAAAAAAAAATACCTACAGGTTGATATAAGAAATCTAGCTAGATGCATTTCCTTTGCAAAATTATCTTTCAAAATGATTGTCCAATTTTCTAATAGAAATTTAGATGGCCATGGAGTATGTCTATGGAAAATTAGGATCCAAAGTGTAACCGAGTTCCTCATGAGTGTATAAGATTCTTTTTCAACCCTAAGATGGCGAAAGTGAAAGTAAGCTGGTCCATGAAGGCTAATTTTGTATGTTTTTTTCCTTCAATTATGGCTGGGTTCTATATTCATCTAGTTGTTGATTGAATGAATTTGTGCATAATTTTTTCATCTAATTACTTGTTATGTTTTCTTTTCTAGTTGCCACATCCATTTTTATATGCTTAATCAATTGGATTCCTAATTTTCTCTTTATAATAAACCCCAGCAATTGATCTCTTTGCATTGACTACCAATTAGAAATCATATACTGGTGCTTCTCTTTTGCCCATGAAACTATCTGAATGGTTCACAAGAAAACTTTCTTTTCATGAAAATATCATTTTTAAAGGTTTAAATTATATAGCATTTATACCACCTTCCTTGTAATACTGGAAAATCCACGATGTTATGATCATAACTCTTATATTTTCACATAAGTAAATCCATATGATAGTCTATTTAAGCTAGTGTCCTTCAATGTAGCTTTCCTTTTCCATTTGATTGTTGATTTCCTTGAAGGTTCTAATACCATGGTAAGATACAGATTATAAAATTCCTGAGATAGGGGTGGGCAGTCCACATATGTCTCTATATTGAATTTTCCTTCATTTTTATGCATTATGAGGTCTCTTTGTTTCAATTTCAATTTTATCAAAAGGGCCAATTGTCGGTTGTTATCAATCTATGTTGACAATGATTTATAAACAATTTTTTTATGCAGGGTTTCAATGCAACACTGACCGAAGCAGTGGATACCCCAGGAAGAAGGATAGACCAATTTAAAGAAATGGAACTAAAATTGCATCCTGATCTTAAGGAACCATTACACAGGTTATGCAGTGATCCAAAGACAGTCGTTGTTATACTCAGTGGGAGCGACAGAAGTGTTCTTGATGAGGTCAATTTAAATTCGTAATATGATTTTCTGTTGCTCTTTTGCTTTTCATTTTTCTTTGCCAAGAAGGAAACAGTAGACTCTTGATGATATCTGACTCTTCCTGCAGATTTTTGTTGAATATGACTTGTGGCTTGCAGCCGAACATGGGATGTTTTTACGCTCTACTAGGGGTGATTGGATGACAACCATGCCAGAAAATCTACATATGGATTGGGTGGACAGTGTGAAGGTGCATTTTTTAACTTGGAAACTGTATTGCATTCAGTTACCAGATTATTTAAATTGTTATTTTCTCTTCACTCCAGCATGTCTTCGAGTATTTCACTGAAAGGACACCACGCTCCCATTTTGAGCTCCGTCAAACATCTTTAGTGTGGAACTACAAATATGCAGGTACTCGGTTTTTGTTGGGGTATCACGGTTCCACTTAAATCTACCAAAAATATCCAGTATTTGATTTTAGATTTAATGCGCTTTATGGGAAAACTCTGGCAGATGTGGAGTTCGGCAGGCTTCAAGCAAAAGATTTGCTGCAACATCTATGGACAGGCCCCATTTCAAATGCTTCTGTTGATGTTGTCCAAGGTGCGCGGTCGGTGGAGGTCCGAGCTGTTGGTGTCACAAAGGTACATGTACATATTGTCGTTGGAAATTCATTTGTTACCACTATTAGACTAACATACATATGCTTTTCATTATACAGGGTGCTGCGATTGATCGTATTCTGGGAGAGATCATTCACAGTAGTGTGGTTAAAGCACCGATAGACTATGTGTTGTGCGTTGGGCATTTTCTGCCAAAGGTAACTTCTGCCTCTTTTGAACTGGAAACAAAATAGTGTACTAGGCCTATTGTCTGGTTAAAAATCTAGAAAGAACAATACACTGAAGGAACTATTAATTAAATCTCGCAACACAGTGATTTCTCTTTAATATTTTTGATTATATCCACTGCGCGGTATGGTTTTTGCACCCAGTTCAAAACGCCAATGCATCAATGTCTAGGTTTTGTACGGCATTTAAAGTCTATTACTCCGTCCGTTTCTTTAATAGTGACACACTTTCTAATTTGAGATGTTTCTTTTATATTGACACTTTCTATTTATGGCAAGTTTAAGGTTATTACATCCACTCATTTCACTTTTTCTTCTTTCAATTCAATTTCATCCACTTGTAGCATCTCTTAAATTCTAACACAAAAAATGATGTGCCACTATTGGAGAAACAGAGGGAGTATATGTTCAAACAAAACCGGAAAAATGTTGGATATTTCTTAGTAACCGGTAGCTTTTTCTTAAAAGAGTATTTGTCTTTTTAGAAGAGTAACTTGGTTATCATTAGAGGGTCTTTAGGCTCTTTTCATGTCCACCTCTGCTGTTATATTTACACTCAACATACAACATAAATGACCGTTGTGATCAACTCAATGTATCAGGATGAGGACATTTACACATTCTTTGAACCAGAGCTTCCTCCAAGTCTTCCCACCGCATCAAGAGCTAAACTCAGTAAGCCTGCCAGTCAGAGTAGCTCAAAATATTCCTCGAGGAAAGGCAGCTTCCGGAAATATGTCCACCAAGCATCTCAAGCATATCCGATCCCTGAGAAGAAAGGAAGTAGCAACGGAAATGGGCACCCAGCGATGCGGGATAGACCAGCAGTGCATGAAGGCTCTTCCGTTCTCGATCTAAAGGGTGACAACTACTTCTCCTGTGCTGTTGGACGAAAGCGGTCAAGTGCCAGATATCTTCTTGGATCCTCAGCAGATGTAGTAGCATTGCTGAAGGAGCTAGCAGATTTCAGTCCTCTCTCTGGCAGGGGCATATCATTCTAGCTTGTCGCATCTAAGGTTAAGAAAGTAAAAGGAAATCAGCATAGCTGTTGACGTTTATGCATAACGCCTGACTGTAAGCCTGACGTTTATGCATGAGATTACATTTGTAACCTTAAAAACCATGCTGAAATTTGGACTGTTGCTTTTCTGGATTTCAGGAATATAAATGGAGATTGCAAAACATATACTTGGATGTAACAGGGCCGGTGGGTGTGTATGCATAATACATAGAGAAGGGAAGGTGAAAGTCTGTTTCACCTAATGTCTCTACTTTTACGCCAAGTTGTTTAACGTTTGGTGTTGGAACACGAAATAAAAACACAGTGCACACACAACTTGTTTACGCAGTTCGGTGCAATTACACCTACGTCTGCGGGGCCTTGCCCAGATCAGAAACCATTCACTAGAAAGCAGTCTTTAGTACAAGAAGCTTAACTTAAATACTAATCCATTGCTAACCTACAGAGTGAATGTTGTGAGTTCCCCTTACTGTCGATCCTACGTCGTTGAACCCTCACGATCAAACACGTCTCCCTGGATCTCCTCCTCCCGAGGAATTAAGACTTCCTTGTTTCTGATCTTCACGAACTTGGTCGGATGAATAAACACTCCTCCAAAACAGCTCAGGCAAATCGCTCCAAAGTTCTCACGTAGAGAATAGTTCTTGGTCGCGTGTCTTGATTGCGTTGCTTCTTTCTCTATTTATATCCTTCGCAATCCTGCCTTCTGTCAACCTCTTTCCTTGTCTAACTCTACCATTAATAGACTTCTAAACTAAGGAAAGATCTAATTCTAATCTGGTATTGAAATGGACAACCCTTCATCAATAGGACTTGTACCATAAATAAACTACTTAATCAATTCCTAAATATTACAGGAATATTTGTTTACCAGAATTAGACTGCCACGAAATAAGATAATATTCTTCACAATATTCTGATTTGATCGCATAAATATACTCCATAATATGCTCCATAATTCGTGGACAGAATCCTTCGTTCGGAAAACCTGAATAACGGTGTTAAAACACCAGATCACCAGAATTCGCAATATGCCATAAATAAGTCCAACTCCCGAGGACTCTACAATCTCCCCCTTGGCATATTGGTGAATTCATCAGCACAAATAACATAGACACCCAGATGGCACAATTGCCCAAATACTCAGACCGAACAGAAATCAATCACAATCAAATCAGAATCATTTAAACACAAAACCATTCAAAATTCTCCCCCTGAATTTAGCAATATGTCAAGAAAACCAAGAAAATCAATTATTCCAAACTGTCATCTGACTCTTCTGATCCAGCACTGTCCGAAGCACTATCATTCGACCCATTTTCAGTCTGAGTTGCTGCCAACAAGTCTCCTCGCTCAGCCTCCAGAGCAGCTAACTCCCCCTGAATCTTTATTATGGCAGCTTGATGACGTCCAAGAAGTTCTTGACAAACTGCTGCTCTCGCCTCAATGGCTCTCAATCGAGCTCCGCCTTCATCCGAGCATGCTTGTGCTGGAGGCGTCCAGGGTAGATCCTTCACAATACGACCACTCAAAGTTCTGAGTGTAGGCCGTAAGGCTTGAGTAGCAACCACTTCATCAGATTCTCTTGCAGCTGCACCCCCTTTTTGCAGGACCATGGAGATGACACAGGGATGTACTAGGGCTTCCTTCCTAGTCTTCCGGGCACAGTCCAAAACATCATTGAATACCAGCCTTCCCAAATTAACCCTATGCCTCGCTCCCAGACTATAGAGAAGAGTTGCCATTTCTTTGGTCACACATGTATTGTTAACCGAAGAAATCCAGTTGTGAACAGCTACCATATACAGACAATAATATCTGGATGTAAGATTTGATGCAGGAATCTGCTGTCTGCCCGTCAGTGGCCAAGTTCTTTCCACCCCACCAGTTAACTCCACTGCCACATCATCAAAGTTCTCTGGCATCCGGTGTTGGAACACCGTCCGGACATTCCTGGAATTTCCACGCTGCAGACATCTATTCACAGCCTCAGGGGAGAACTCAAATACTTCCAAGGGGAATCTTCACTTTCACAGTCCTCCTTCAGATTTGAGTAAAACTCCATCACCATCTGCTTATTGTACTCGGTAAAACACGTGGCAGCTTTAAGTACTTTGAGGTACTGTAGAAAATCAGTAAAGCCACATTCTCGGTACTTCTCAGCATCTGCTGGCCTCTCTGCCAGTATCCTTCTCCCACTGATGAACTCCATTTTTTCTTGGCTCGCATCATCATAAAATTCATTGCAGATAGCCTTACTGACCTCTGGTGCAGGCAGTGTCTTGGTCTTCATTTGCTCAGCAGATTTCTTCAGCCGTTCTGCACGCAATTTCTTCATTTTCTGCCCAATAGGCTCATCACTGTCTTCACTGTCAGTTGTACTCTTGTGTCTGCACCTCTTTGATCTTCGAACTCTCTTGGAGTCAGAGGCCAATCTTTCCCTGGCAGTCTCAGATATCTGAGGTACAGATCTGTGTCTAGACTCAGGTGGTGTTTTAACACCGACCTCCTTTCTTTTCCTCTTGAGTCCCTGGACTGGACTTGTCTCTGGTGGTGTTCCAACACCACTACCAAGATCAGTAGACAATTTCTCCCTCACAGTTATTTTCTCCGCTGGTGTTTGAACACCAGTATCAAACAAATCAGCACCATCCACACTGTCTTTAGCAACATTTTCAGAAACTTCCATCTCAGAGTCTGACTGCAAAAACTCTGCCAGTGCCTCACTTAGCATAGGGGAATCCTCTGGTTCGTTCATCAATGTGTCATCTATATCAGTTTCTCCTGCACAACCAGCTTCTTCCTCACTATCACTAATCTCCACAACAGGAATAGGCAATAGTCTCAGTGATTCTTGAATCTGAAACAGGGGTTCATCAAAACAACCTATCTCTGTGTTACCAGCCATAGCAGAATCAGTGGATTTTACCACTTTTATCCAGGGCTGAATCACAACATCATCATCCAGACTTCTAATGACAGGCTTGTGCAGGGATCCTATTCGAGTATAAATTGTAAAATACTGATCTATATCTTCTCCCACTTTATACTGCTCACCAAAGTTGACTCCTACTAGTGAGGCATGAAATTTGCTAATTTCCCGGATTTCTTCAATTCCCCCGGTTAACAGATCTTCCAACTTGAACCCATTCAACTTTTCATGCAAACTCTTATACTTTCTAAGATCAATATAACCTTTGTTTTGAACCATCCAAGTAATAAATTCCAAAAAAGAGGAAAAATAAACACCATCACGAACAAACGAATGGTCAAACCTGGGCTTAGGGCGGCGGCGGTTTCTTCTATCCCACTGAATTATGGTCTGTTCTCGGCCTTCTGCGTGCTCTCCCACTTCTGTATCGGGGTCAAGTTCTTCGACCCGAGGATTCTCCAGAATCTTCACACTCGAGAAACCCCCAAACCATCTCTTGTGGGTAAAATTCACCATTGTCCACTAGGCTTTGTTTGGAATGCGCGGTTTTGTGGGATTTTAAAAAAAATTCAGTCTGAACAGGATACTTGCGGGAGCTTGGTTAGAGAAGATGAACAGTTGAGGAAGTTGAATTTGTGTGGGAATCAACCACTTGTCACTCTCACTTACCTTTTTCGAAAACCGTAAAGCCACTCTACTTTTCCTTCTTTCTGAGTACAGCAATCGCACACTTAGGCCCATCAGCATAATTTTTCTGGCCCAAATTTCAGCCCGTCTGATTTCCTTCTCTCTAATTTCCCTCGGTGTTTAAACACCACTCCACATATTTTTGATATTTTTGATTTTTTCTATTTTTTTTCTTTTTCACCATATTATAAAAGAAACAACACAACAGTAAATAATACAATAGAAAGTACAAATCAGAGTACCTTACATTCGACAGACACCCAAGTGCTGTCTGAGGCCTTCAAACGTCTCACCATCCAGAGGTTTTGTAAAGATATCAGCCAGTTGTTCTGCTGTTGGTACATACTGGACTGCGACTTCTCCTTTTTCAACCAAGTCTCTGATAAAATGTTGTCGGATATCGATGTGCTTTGTTCTAGAGTGTTGCACAAGATTCCTGGAAATATCAATGGCGCTTTTATTATCACACAGGACTGTCAAACTCACATCATTGAACCCATAATCTCTCATCATCTGCTTCATCCACAATAACTGCGCACAACAACTCCCGGCAGCTAAGTATTCTGCTTCAGCTGTAGATAATGATATAGAATTCTGCTTTTTACTGTACCAACTAACAAGATTTGATCCAGCAAAGAAGCATCCACCAGTGGTACTCTTACGATCATCAGCATTCCCGGCCCAGTCAGAATCACTGAAACCTACCAACTGCGAATCCTTGTTTCAAGAAAACCATACTCCATACTCCACTGTTCCACTTATATACAGAATAATCCTCTTCACTGCTGACAGATGTGACTCCTTTGGATTAGCTTGATAGCGAGCACAAATACCAACACTCAGATAGATGTCTGGTCTGCTTGCAGTTAAGTACAACAGACTGCCAATCATGCTCCTGTACAATTTTTGATCCACACTTTGACCCAGTTCATCTTTTGTAAGCTTGTCGGTGGTAGCCATTGGAGTGCGTACTGCTTTTGCACTTGTAAGTCCGAATCTCTTGATCAAGTTTTCAGCATATTTCTGTTGATTGATGAAAATACCATTCTTCTCCCGAGTAACCTGTAATCCCAGAAAGTATGATAATTTTCCTACCATGCTCATTTCGAACTCCTGAGTCATTAAGTTAACAAACTCCTTCACCAATACTGAAGAGGTAGATCCGAAAACAATATCATCCACATAGATTTGTGCGATGAGAATATTTGTCCCCCTACGCAGCACGAATAGTGTACGGTCCACTCCCCCTCGACGATATCCTTTATGAATCAGAAAGGTAGTCAGTCGCTCATACCATGCACGAGGTGCCTGCTTGAGTCCGTACAGTGCTTTATTCAATCGATAGACATGGTCAGGAAAATGTGGATCTTCAAATCCCTTAGGCTGTTCCACGTAAACTTCCTCCTTTACGAGGCCATTCAGGAACGCACTCTTGACATCCATCTGATGAAGTTGAAAATCCAGAATACATGACACTGCCAACATCAGTCTGATCGACTCTAATCTTGCTACCGGTGCAAAAGTTTCATCAAAATCAACTCCTTCAACTTGAGTATACCCTTGAGCAACTAATCGCGCTTTATTCCTTGTGACGTTACCCTCCGCATCAAATTTGTTCTTAAATATCCACTTGGTACCGATCACATTCACATTAGTTGGTCGTGGGGTAAGATACCACACATTGTTTCTCTCGAATTGCTGCAGTTCTTCTTGCATTGCCGAAACCCAATATTCATTGAGAAGAGCGTCTTTATAATTTTTTGGCTCAGTGAGAGAGATGAAACAAGATAGTCCTGCCAATTCTCTGTAATTTACTCGTGGTTGATCCCTTAATTGCATGTGTCTAGTAGGATGCTGTTCTGATTCATGAGTTCCAGCTTCCGGAGTGTCAACACCGGTTGACGATGCTGGTGTTTCAACACCAGTATGAGTCACTGGTTCAAGAGCATCATTGTCACCGACAGTGTCGTCCTCTGAATCATCATCCACCACATTGATAGACTCCATGATCGTACCAGAGCGTTGATTAAGCACTCGGTAAGCTCGACTGGTAGGAGAATAACCCAAGAATATCCCTATATCACTTCTAGATTCAAATTTAGCTAAGGCCTCTCGATCCTTCAGAATATAACACTTACTGCCAAAGACATGGAAATACGACACATCTGGTTTCTTCCCTTTCCAAATCTCATATGGTGTCTGGTCGGTAAACGGACGCAGATATACTCTGTTGATGGTGTAGCATGCAGTGTGTACCGCCTCAGCCCAGTATCTAGAATTAATTTTTTTCTCGGTTAACATGGCTCGTGCCATTCCCTGCAGTGTTCGATTCTTTCTCTCCACAATACCATTTTGTTGCGGAGTTATGGGGGCAGAGAACTCGTGGTGTATGCCAAGTGTCTCGCAGATGTTATGAAACGTAGAATTTTCAAACTCTTTTCCATGGTCACTCCTGATACGTGCAATTCTTACTTGAGTGGTTCCTTTTTCAACATGTAGTTTGTGCGCCAAGTTCTTGAACACATCAGCAGCTTTTGACTTCTCTTTTAAAAATGATACTCACGTATACCTCGAGAAGTCGTCTACGCAGACGAAAATATACTTCTTTCCTGCCACACTCGGAGTATTGACTGGCCCCATCAAATCCATATGTAGGAGCTCCAGAAGTCTTGACGTTGAAACATCATGTACGGCATGGTATGGTATCCGGGTTTTCTTTCCTTCTTTACATGACCCACAAACTATCTCCTTGTTGTCACTGATCTCGGGAATACCTCTAACTGCCTTTAGTCTGGAAATACGAGCTAAGGATTTGTAATTTATGTGTCCCAATTTTCTGTGCCACATTGTACTGAGTTCAGTTTTTGAGTGGAGGCATGTGACATCTTGGTCGAGCAAATAACAATTATCCATTGATCTCGAACCAGTGAATACTCCAGTACCATGGTTGAATACACACTTCTCCTTGTCGAAAGACACCATCATTTCATTGTCACATATATGGCTAATGCTCAACAGGTTAGCTTTCAGACCTTCCACCAGTAATACATCTTGGAACACAGGAAGCCCTTTAATGACTAACTCACCCTTGCCGATTATTCTACTGCGCTTCCCATCACCAAATCTGACATGTCCACCAAATCCCGGTTTGAATTTTTGAAGGAATTCAGGTATTCCAGTCATATGCCTTGAGCACGCACTGTCGAAATACCAGGAGTTTCCTGTATGTGCCCCAAAACAAACGAAACTTGAAAAGCAAACATCTTGAGATTTTCGAACCCATACCTGGCGTACTGATCGATGGATGTGATTAGGATTTTGATTGACACGTGTGTTCAGCAATCCGGTTCTGTATCCTCCAGTGTTAAGCCGATGCCTTGACTTATATCCTGGCATGGTGTTGAAACACCGATCTGATGTGTTGACAGACAGTGTCCTAAGCAGCTTAAAACACCTGTTCCTGACATGCCCTTGAGCTCCACAGTATCTGCATCGTCTGATCCTCTTGATGTGACAATTCTTCTCGATTATGCTAGGAGCTGGTACACCTGGATCTGCCTCATTTTTAACACATTCATTGTCCTTTCATAACCAATTCCATATTTGGTCGTCTGTCCCATTCGTAGACAGTCTTCGAGCTTAGCTTTCCCTGTATTGAGACGTCTAATAGCTTGTTCTGCTGCCTCTGCTCGTTGTACCACTTCAGTAAATTCCTTCTTAAACTTTTTCAGTTCTCCAATTGCCTCTTCCTTTTCAAGTTCATTCACTTTAACTTTCTCACTTAGTCTCTTGTTTTCAAACTTGAGCTCTTTGTTTTCATCAGCCACTTTTAACCACATCTTGTACATCTCCATACTTTCCTTGCGAATGTCATCATCACTAATGCTTCCAGTCTCTTCATCTGAACTACTACTTTCTTCTTCATTCAGCACACCGAGACCGTCCGTAATAGAGTCTTCTAACTCTACCATTGACACACCGAAAGCAACATGATTTGTATATTCTTCTCCATCCTTAACATCATCTCCTCCGTCATCATCACTCCAGGTTGTAGCATACGATTTTCCTTGCCTTTTAAGCGTATTGGCACACTCAGCTTGTATGTGTCCAAAACCTTCACATTCTCTGCACTGGATTTTCCTGTTCAGGTTCAGATTTGTCGATTTAATCTTTGGTGTTTCAACACCAGTTGCTTGACCGAATCTTGGAATGGAGTTGGTGTTAGGATTTTTGCTCCCACTTGACTTATCTAGTGGTTTCCTGCCCATCTTCTTCATAAATCTGGAGAAGTTTCTGGTAATGTTCGCAATTTCGTCGGAATCTTCATTATCCGTAAGATCATCTGCCTTTCCAGAGTTTGTGCTTGAAAAAGCCATCTCTTTCTTTCCCATTTTTGTTTCCAACATCTCCATCTCATAAGATTCCAGAGATCCCATAAGCTCATCAAGAGTCATTGTTCCAATCCTTCCATTTTCATTAATTGCTGTGACCTTCATATTGAACCGTGGAGGTAACGCCCTCAACACTTTCCTGACAAGTTTTTGATCTTTGTACTTTTTGCCAAACTGAAACGCTTTGTTTGCAATATCTCGGACTCGTCCTGTAAACTCAGAAATAGTCTCATATTCTCGCATCTTCAATTCTTCGAATTTTGACGTATAATATTGCAACTTTGATTCCCTGGCAGAGCTTGTCCCCTCATGATACGTTTGTAACACATCCCATGCTTCCTTCACAGTCTCACAATTTGAAATCATCTTAAATTGATCTTCATCCACTGCTGTGAAGATGGCATTCAAAGCCTTTGAGATGGACACGTGTGCTTTATGCTCATCAGGAGAAAATTTAGAGAATGGTTTGGCCGTCGATGCGCTTGATCCTGCAGTTTCATCACTTGAAGGTGGAGTGTACTGATTTATGACATAGTTCCAGGCTTGATCATCTAGTGCTCCAATGAACACTTTCATACGTGCCTTCCAATAAGCATAATTACCTTGTTCCAGCAATGGTGGTCGCGTGACCGAAGCCCCCTCCTTTGGTGCCATGGTGAAACCTGATCTCACTCTCCCTGTATAGGGGTCAGCAAGTGCCTAGCTCTGATACCAATTGAAAGTCTGTTTCACCTAATGTCTCTACTTTTACGCCAAGTTGTTTAACGTTTGGTGTTGGAACACGAAATAAAAACACAGTGCACACACAACTTGTTTACGCAGTTCGGTGCAATTACACCTACGTCTGCGGGGCCTTGCCCAGATCAGAAACCATTCACTAGAAAGCAGTCTTTAGAACAAGAAGCTTAACTTAAATACTAATCCATTGCTAACCTACAGAGTGAATGTTGTGAGCTCCCCTCATTGTCGATCCTACGTCGTTGAACCCTCACGATCAACACGTCTCCCTGGATCTCCTCCTCCCAAGGAATTAAGACTTCCTTATTTCTGATCTTCACGAACTTGGTCGGATGAATAAACACTCCTCCAAAACAGCTCAGGCAAATCGCTCCAAAGTTCTCACGTAGAGAATAGTTCTTGGTCACGTGTCTTGATTGCGTTGCTTCTTTATCTATTTATATCCTTCGCAATCCTGCCTTCTGTCAACCTCTTTCCTTGTCTAACTCTACCATTAATAGACTTCTAAACTAAGGAAAGATCTAATTCTAATCTGGTATTGAAATGGACAACCCTTCATCAATAGGACTTGTACCATAAATAAACTACTTAATCAATTCCTAAATATTACAGGAATATTTGTTTACCAGAATTAGACTGCCACGAAATAAGATAATATTCTTCACAATATTCTGATTTGATCGCATAAATATACTCCATAATATGCTCCATAATTCGTGGACAGAATCCTTCGTTCGGAAAACCTGAATAACGGTGTTAAAACACCAGATCACCAGAATTCGCAATATGCCATAAATAAGTCCAACTCCCAAGGACTCTACAGAAGGGTTCAATCAACACCCTTATTTTTACACCAAATCCTAGCCCCTCATTTAATCTAATCCTGGCTATTCATTCATTAAATCTGATTGTGGTAATTGATTAATATTTCGTAACGTAATTTCTTTGCTAAAACCCTTTTCTCCGATTTTTCCATCTACTTCTCTGATTTTCTCTTTCATCGGATTCCCTCAGAGATTCGTTCTCGCGGTTCTTTCTTCTCCCATCGTTGCTCGAAGAGATGGACTAGTCTTCTTCAGTCCTCATTCCCAACGTTCAGTTTTCTTTTTCTTCTATTTTTTCTCCAATCCATTTGTGTTCTTGTTGAATTTTATGCGTTGATATTGCATCATTCTGATTAGAATATGGCAGACGTCATCGCCCCTTCGTTGATGATTTAATTTGATAGCCTGAGACAATGGCAGACGCCGTTGGCATGCCATCTTCACAGGAAGACCGCCACTGAGAAGGGTGGCAATTTTATGTGAGAATGGTGATGATTTGAACTGAGAAGGGTGATGATTTTATCAGAGTTCTGAGAGAGCTGACCGTAGTTCAAAGGAAAATCGCAGATTTGCAAGTCTACATTCAAGGACGAAAAGAAGTATAAGACGCTGTCTCAGATCACAACCATTCTCAAAGATGTCATCTAGAACAAGGATCGAATAATAGCTTCATGCACGTCAATTCTTATGTTTTCCTCTGCTTGGACTGGCTTTGGTCTTTGAGCACTTCATTCCGTGGAATTCAATTGTAAAAGCTTTCAGACCAAAGATCCGTCAATTTTTCAATTGCAAAAGTTTATAGAAAGGAGGCAGTGATGCTAATGAGAGAAAAAAAATGTGAACTAGTTGACACTTATTCTGATGCTTATGTTATACGGTTCTGGAAACCAGGCCAGCATCACACTTGAGAAAAATGGCTTGACTTTAGATGTATGCACTTTTGCACTAGCTGAAACAATAACATGAATGCTGCTTGCACTTTATTTCCTAATGCGCACAGAAATAGAAGCGATCTTAGGGGTCGTTTGGTTCATGTGGGAATTCAATTTTGCGGTAATTTGTATTTCATGGGAAGTTGTTTCCGTGATCAAATTTCTAGGATATACACAAATCGTGTTTGGTTGCACATGCGGATTCTATATTTCCTATGAATTAATTTTCTGCATGTTGTTTGGTTGACTTCATTTGGGTATGCGAGAAGACGATGAAGTAGAAGGAAATGAAAAATTGCTGCGTGAAGGAGGGAAACCATAACGTTTTACGCGCCATAGTTAGGATAAAAGTGTAATATCACACAAAAGCATCGCAGAATTGCATTCGACCGAGGAGGTACTCGGTAACATATTTCCCACGTTATGTGGGAAATTTAATTTCCTCCGAATTACAACTTCCCATGTATTTACTACTTTCCGTCAACCAAACAGTTCTACCAATCCTAAAATACGCAGAATTTATAATCACCGTGTATGGTACGCATACCAAACGACCTCTTAGTATTCTGCAAGTGTCCAAGTGGTTGGTGCTAGCTACATAGCGCGCTCGCTTCTAAAAAGTTAAATCCTTATACAATCCAACACTACAGTCTACAGGCACGTAAATAAAATAGAAAGTCTTAGGAAATGCGGCATGTCCATAAGTATATGGACAGGTCAGAGGCTGGTATGTAAAATGAGGTTCATATTATAATTATTTTAAAAATGGGGTACCTAATAATTAATTAAAGCTAATTGTCTGTTTTTAATTTTTACCTATACCTAATTTTCCTTTTGTCACCAGCTTTGAGCAGTTAAATTTTTGAAAACTGTAACCATTTATCTTGCGTGTTTAGGAGTCTTCTCATTATTCGTGCGTGCTTTGCCCTCTCTTCTCCTCTCTTCGTTCTTCAATTCCTCTGTACTCCAATTTTTATTTTTTTCCAATTTCGCTCTTCGTTCTTCACAAAATTTTTCCGTAATCACGTTGTTCAACTTTGCGCCAGAATCGCCTAAATTCGGTAAGATTGATATTCTAGGTTTTGAAATTTCGTTACTGTTCTTTTCCATTTTTGCTTTATAGTTGTACGCGATTATGATGTGAGGTTTTTTGTGTGTATTTGACCTAGTCATGGGTAGGGTGAATGGGAAAGCTATTCTTCCTAAAGCTGAGAAGTTGTCTCAGCCTTCTTCTTCTCCTAGTTCGCATTCTTCCTGTTTTCCATTTTGAATATTTGGAGTTCTGTGCCTTTTTGTTCTTGTTGTGTGTGTATGTATTTTTTCAGTCTTGTTGATGTTGACTTTTTTTAGAATTTTATTCGTAAGTCAGATCTGCGTATGAGTTGTTGCTGTTGACTTTTTTGTTAGTCAGATCTGTATGTTTTGAGTCTTTTTTATAACATGCATTTGATTGTTTAGAAGTTGCATTTGTTATTGTAAGATATGCAATATTTAGTTGCTCTTTTTTTTCCCAGCATGTTATCAGTTATAATGTGCATTTTTTTTAGGAGTTGCATATGTTAGACTAACAACTGTATTAGTTAGTCATCTTGTTTTTTCTAATTTGTATGTCAGATCCGCATGTTTTGACTCTGTTTTATGATGTGCATTTGTTTTCTTAGAAGTTGCATATGTTAGGCTAACATTTGTATAAGTTACTTACTCTGTTTTTCGAATTACTTATTTTGTTGTCGACTGATTGTTATATTGTGTACTTGTTTTCTTAGAATTTGCATATGTTAATATAACTTATGTATTAGTTACTTAGTCTGTGTTTGAGTTCCACTGATTGTTAGTTTCTTATTGTTATTCTTTCTGATTTGCTAGTATGTATTTTGTTTCATTACAAGTTGCTTATGTTAGTTTACTATATGCATAAGTTAGTTATAATGTGTATGTCAGATTATGTTGCTTACTGACTATCAGACTATATATGCATTTGTTTCATTACAAGTTGCATATATTAGTATAACCTATACATTAGTTAGTTATACTGTTGTTTTCCTGGATTAGTTTGCTTATTGGCTGTCAGAGTATGCATGCATTTTTTTGTATGCTTTATGTATTAGTTTCTTACTGTGTGGTACATGATTATTTTTAGATGTTCCTGAAGGAGGTGAAGATACTATTCAACGTCAAGAAGTTGAGATTAAAGAAGGTGTTTGTAATTTTTCTTTAGATTTATTTACTTATTTGCTTATACATTTACTTATTCAAATATGTTATGTTGTTTAGCTTCTAAAAAGGTGGTTAGAAAATCTAAAAAGAAAGCTGGATCTTCTCTTCACTATGATAAGAGTGACTGTTTTGTTAGTAAGAATGCCACTCAAGCTAAACTCAGACAAATTAGGAATATTTTGGGTATGAAATCAGGTATTTTACCTTTTAAATACTTGGGTGTTCCTATACACAGTGGTAAAATTCTCAATCTTCATTTTCAACCGGTTATGGAAATGATTGATAGGAAACTGAAAAACTGGAAAAATGTGTGGCTATCTACTGGAGGTAAGCTGACCCTTATAAAGTCATGTTTATACTCTATACCTCAACACATTTGGGCAGTGATGGAACCCCCCAAACAGATTATTAAGAAAATTGAAAGAAAGTTTGCTATCTTTTTTTGGGGGGAGACAGATTCAGGTCCAAAAAAATCATGGAAAAAATGGGATTCTCTTTGCCACCCTACTGAACAAAATGGATTAGGACTGAGATCTCTAGCTGCAATCATTAGAGCTTTTTCTTGTAAACTCTGGTGGAAATACCAATTAGGTGTAGCTCCCTGGACTGTTTTCCTTAACTCTCTTCCTGAATCTCATAAAAAATCTCAGAACTGGAAGAGGATTTGTAAAATCAATCAATTTGCAGAATCCAATTCCAGGGTGATACATGGTCAGGGACTCTGTAATTTCTGGACTTCTAATTGGACTGGTTTTGGCCCCTTAATGGACTTCTATTACCCAAATGAGACCCAAAGTCAGTGTACTGTTGCTGATTTTATTAGCCACAAGGACACTCTTCTCCCACTCCTGCAACTAGTGCTCCCTGACCCTATCATTAATACTATCAAGTCTGCCTCCATCTGTGAACACAGACCTGATAAACTAGTGTGGAAGCCTGACTATATTGGGAACTTCTCTGTCAAAACAGCATATCTCAAACTGAGACCCCCTACTAATGCTTTCCCTGCTCTTAGAAGTATATGGGCTACTCATATTCAAAACAAAATCTCAGTTTTTATGTGGAGGCTCTTAAATGTACTACTACCATTTGATGATATTCTTGTGCATTTTGGCTTCCACCTCCCCTCTAAATGTTGTTTTTGCAATAATACTGATTCTCTGCATCATTTTTTCAATACATGTGCTATCTCATCCATGGTCTGGAAGGAAGTTCATCAAATCTGTGGTATTTCATTTTTTGAATCTGAAAATTCATGGGATAGACTGGCCAGTTTCTGGGCAATTACTGGTTTATCAAAAATCCATACCAGACTGATTCATACTGCACCTATCTTTGTCTGCTGGTCTTTGTGGAAGGCTAGAAATAGGAAACTTTTTGATAACCTCAATCCTCATTGTCATACTATCATTAAAGAGGTCAAAGACAACATTTATCTATCTTTTTCTGCCTTTCCCATTGACATAACAAGACAGATTGACTATGAACTTGCTTCAGAAGGCTATATTCCACAGATTTTTAAGCCTCCAAAACCTCACATTATCACAGTGACTTGGCAGAAACCTGAATTGGGCATAAAGATCAATGTTGATGCCTCATGGCATCATTCCAAAAAGGCAGGTATTGCTGTCATCATAAGGAATAAGCATGGTTTTGTTCAAGCCAAGGGGTACTTTGTTACTGCAGTTTCCCCCTTGCATGCTGAAACTTTAGCTATCCAATGTGGGGTACAGTTAGCATTACCTTATGCAAATCAACAGGTTGTGATTGAATCTGACTGTCTAAATGCTATTAATATGATTTTACTACCATCTGTTAGACACTGGAAATTCCTTAATCTTATGGACAGCATTCACATCTCTTTGGGGAGTACTAAACTGATACACACTCTTAGACAAGGAAACCAACCTGCTGATGATCTTGCTAAGTTCATGTTACTTACTAAGACTCACCAATCTTTCAGCTGGTCGAATTTGCCTGCAAGAACCAAAGGGCTTCTCTGTCTTGATGACTTAGAGATTCCTACAGTTAGATCCCTTTCTTAGGAGAATTGATGCTACTAACTGTTTTTTTCTTATGTTTTTCTTTCACAGGACATTAATTTTTTGTTTCACTGCCACCACTATCAATTTGAGGACTTCTATTTGCTCCTTCAGCTTCAGTTTGGATGCGGCCATTGTTTCAGAATTCAAAACCTCTCTCAGCTGCACCCCCACTCCTGCATTTGGTGCTGTTTTACTGTTCTTTGTTAATTTTGGTACCATTCTTGTCTCATGCTCCTATTATCCTAGAGATATAGGTGGCTAAGTGGTGTTTCGATTCGTTGATCACCGACCTGCTCCTTATTATCACTAGGTATAGTGAGATAGTCGTCCCCTTCACATTGACTTTTGGGAGCAATTGTTTTGCTTCAGGCTCTTGGCCTCCTTTAGTTTAGGAGTTATTTTGTACTGACTGAGCAGTTATGGCTAATTACTGCTTTTCATTATTTTAAAAGGGTTTAGGGTGCCCAATAAATAGCCCTCCACCGCATGGTGGTCTTCATTTAAAAAAAAAAAAGATAAGATAAGCTGAAGACGGTTTAGTAGTCTTATGCTTCTGGAGGTTTTTTTCCCTTTACATGTTGCATTTTATTAGTGTGATTATGTTTGTTTTTAAAATATGTGCTTATACAGTTTTTTGTTTTTCATTTTTTTGTGCAGTAGTGGTATTGGCATGCAGGTCTGCCAGAATTGGTGGTGGTGTTACTCCACAGATTTTAGTTCATGTCGTTCCTAAGCCGGGAAATAAGAAACGGATGAATGTGGGTGTTAAGCAGTTGAAAGATGGTGAAGGTGTATCAGCTGTGGGTGAAGGTGTATCAGCTGTGGGTGAAGGTGTATCAGCTGTGGGTGAAGGTGTATCAGCTGTGGGTGAAGGTGTATCAGCTGTGGGTGAAGGTGTATCAGCTGTGGGTGAAGGTGTATCAGCTATGGGTGAAGGTGGATCAAGTCAAGAATTTGACTATGACACACTGCTGAATGATGTTGTTCGAATGAGTAGAGAAGTAGCTGGTTTTGATGAAGCCAAGGTTTCTAAGGTAGTGAAGAAAGATATTAGGGACGTTTTGGATGTGATGATTGATAATGTTAATTCTGATGTTGAAGGGGTTGATGCTAATGTTGGTGTTGAAGGTGGTGGTGTTGAGGGTGTTGATGGAGTTGTTAGGTCTGCTGAGGGGAAGGATGCTTCGAGCTTCGACAGGTATTGATGCTGAAGTTGGGGCATATTTTAATGAGAATGATACTGATTTGAATAGGAAATAGACTGAATCTGTTAGGGAGGAAGCTGTACTTGTTGGTGAAGGTTGCTCTAAGGATGTTGAGAATAATGGTGAAGGCAGGTCCAGTGATGATGGTGACAGTATGATTAAAGACTATATTAATGAAAATCAGTGGATTTTTGGTGCAATTGCAAAGGCGGAGGCGGCATAAGCTGCTGCGACAGCGTGTGGGAGGGAAAGTGAGGGTGGTGAAGCTGATGTGGAATTGGGTGAAAGTGTTGAAGCTTGACATACTGTGGTGGTCTCATTTGAAGGAGAGAAGGAGAGGCCGTCACCTCATATGTTGACCAAGGAGAAGGGTAAACAATGTGAGACCTCTACTGGACAGAATAAAAGAAAGGAAGAAGAACTTGCTGCAAAGTCGTCTGTTGAGAAGGCGATGAAGACAAAGACTAAAAAAGTTGTTGTGAAGAAAGGTGCAGTAAATGCGAAGAAATCTGGTGGGGTTTTGAAGGAGTCTGTTGAGAAGGTGAAGGAAGTTGTTGAAGTAGCAAAAAAAAATTGGTTTGAAGAGGAAAGAAGACAGTGCTGCTGGTGAAGCTTCAGGGTTAGGAAAAATGGTTGCTGGTGAAGAAGGAGCTGCGAAACAGCAGCGCAACCGTCAGAAGAAGCAGGTGGTTCAACGTATTGATGAGGAGGGTAACACGTAATCGTATTTTAATATGTTATAAACTGTACTTGATTCGTAAGATGCTGCATTTGATAAGATTCAGTGTTTATTTGTTGTTCACAGTCTCAAATAAACTTACACTTTTCATATTTAATTTTATTTTAGGTTTGCTAAGAAATTCTCAACCAATTGTTGTCCTTCGAAGCTGAAATCGTTAATTGCCTCGCTCACTCCCACCCAAAAGATTGTTGTGGAAGATATAGGTTTTGGTAGACTTCTTGCGTTTGACATCTCCATTCCTATTGGAATTGTGCCTTGGCTGGTTGACAAGTTTGATTATGTGGGATGATTTTATATTGTTTTATGCTGACTACAAATTGTTCTAGGCTGACTTCTTAATTTTTGTTCTAGGTTTGATCTTGTTGGCTGTGTGCAAGAAATATCAAGCTCAAGGTACATCATTACACCTGATGATGTGTTTGATATATTCTGTATTCCTAGGATTCCAGGTTGTGCCATTGGTTTGGTTAGGAACAATGGGAGGGGTTTGTCAAGAGATGTGGACATTAGGAATAAATGGAGAGATGAGTTGGGCGTTGATAAATATGGTAATATTTCTCATGTTAATCTTTTTGAGGAGCTGGGTAGACTAAGTGATGGTGGTGAGTGCTTTAAGAGATTTTTTGTTATGTATGTCATGTGTACTTTTTTGGCGCCAACTACCAGAAGCTTGGTTGATTTTAAGCTGGTAGTGCTTTAGAAAATGTTGGGACCATTAAGAGTCTTGATTGGTGTGTCTTAGTGCTTGATCGTCTCTGTGAGGATTTTAGGAGCTTCAAATCTGATTCAGGTAAAAGAGACATATCTTGTGTTGGCGGTTGTGTGTTTGTGTTACTGTTGGCTTATATTTATAGGTTTCCTTTTAGAGGTCAGCCTGACCCTACTAGACTTCCCTTATGTCGAACAAATCTTTGCTCGACAGGGCTCATCATCTGGAAAAATGGGTTATGATAAGGGGGTTATGGTAGTGGCTGGTTTTCCTTTGACAAAGGATGAGAGGGTTAAAGCTAACATAAGTAGCCAACAACAATCTAAGGGAACTCGCAATGGCCATGGGGGGCTTCATACACCTACTGCTGCATGTGATGGTATTGCTCAGGAGCCAGGATTTATTTCTTATCGAATACTTAACGACGTGATGAGCAATGAAGACATTGACAAAACTACCAGCAATGTAAGTATTTTTTGTCTTTTTTAATATAGTTTGTAAAAATTAGTGCATGTTTTAAAACTAATGCAGATGTTAGTTAATCCAATGCAGTTTATAGTTCATATTTCCTTTATAGAGAGTTTTTGATTTTTTATTGGACTGATATTTGTTCTTCTCTGTCAGCCTCTGAATAGGGCTTGCCTCGTTTTCAAACGAGACATGGAGGTCATTACACGTGTGCTGGTTCAAAATCTTGAGAGGGAAAATGCTAACCCGATTGTGCGACCACAACCACAGTCGCAACCATAATAAGAACCTTAGAAAGAAGGAACAACCACAGCAAATGAGGATGTTGTTCATGTGAAGACAACACAAGAAATTATGGAAGACCCAGCCACACATTAGTGGGTCGATAAGATAGTTGAAGAATACATGAGGAAAGCTCGTTCTGTGATTCCTTCATTCTCCCTTGGTATTGAAGGACTTGAAGATTTGTAGCTTTAGCATCTTTGAATTGTTTTTGGATGATTTGTAATCAACTTATTTTGTGACTGATTGGTTTGTTGGTGGTATGTTAAGCGCAATTGAGACGCTATTTTAGGAGTTGTTTTTAAGGTTGAAGGTGTATTTGGGTGGTTTATGACTGACTGTTTTGTGGGTGATATGTTGAGAGCATTTGAGACGCTGTTTTAGGATTTGTTTGTAAGGTTGCAGGTTTTATGAAACAAATGCATGTTTAGTTTGAAGAAGTACTATTTGTATGCTTTTAATTCCAAGTTGATTTTGAATTATTTGATGGGGTTGATTGTGTTGATTTTCCGAGCTTATAGGAAAACAAATGCAATTGGTAGGTTAATAAACTACATGTGTAAGCTAAGTAGTTATACATGTATTCAGTGGTTTTCGTATCACTAAAATCATGTGAAATATAATTCAAGTCCCTTTTAGGGAAACAAGTGCATGTTGAATGTTAAGAAGTAATATTTGTATGCTTATTAATACCAAGTTACATTTTAGTAATGTTATGTGGTTTGTTGTGTTGGATTTCTGAGCTTATAGGAAAACAAATGCAATTCATAAGTTAATAAATTACAGTTGTAAGCTAAATAATCACATATCAGTTAGTTTGTAGTCAGTGTTTCCATATCAATAACATTTTATGAAACAAAGGTTGGTACTTGGGCAAGCAAAACAAATGCAAGTTATAATTTGATAATTTATAGTTGTAAGCTAAAAAATACAGTATGTTATTGAATGTATAAAAATCTTAGGTAAACAAAAATCTTAGGCATATGGTATGACCCTGGAAAAAAAAACAATATATAGCTAAACAAATGCAACTTGTATCCTAAACAATGCTACTCTTTAAAGTGTCTTTACATCTGATGTTTTGTGCCGAATTCAGCAGTTTTCTTCCTTGGTTTTTTCTTTTCCATGCCTTATTTTAGCCTTTTTCCTCTTCCTTTGTCTTCACTTGGGCAAGATCCAGTATCTTAGGTGCACTTGTTATGGTTGAGTTGTTTTGGCTATTTGTGGTTAATTGCTCAATGGCATTTGTTTTTTATGTCAACAAGTCTTCTATTCTTACTGAGCAAGTGTCAATCATCTCTTGAAGAGCGCTTCTAGCTTCTGAGTTTCCTTCGCTCTTTAGAACTAGATTGTAGAATCTGCTGGACATATGGTTCCTCCATGAAAGTACGCCGTTGATGCTTTCTGATTGTTGTTTTTCTTGGCCAAAAATCCTGTCCCAAACTTCTATTTTGGCCTTTTTTGCCCACCTTTTGAGGATGTACTTTGCAGGTATTTCTGTGATGGAATGAAGGTGCAATATCCTGAGAGTGTGAAAACACAGCATACCTAACACCTCAAAGGACTTGCACGTGCGTTTTACTTCAACCAGCGCATCTTCATTTTTGCACTCAACTGTCTTGTATTTGGATTCATCATGTTCTAGGCTGACCTCATTTTTTTTGTCGGTGGTTCTGAGAAAATTTCCTTGACCTTAGTTGCCATTGCTAGGGAAAATTCCTTTTTGAATCCTTTGTACAATGCAACTGTGTAAACCTGAGCAGCATATTTAACCAAACCTGTACAAGCCCAGTAGTGGGAAATAAATCATACTGTAAGTTAACAAATTCGTGTTCTAGACTAAGTAATACATATTGTCAAATGTGAACATACCTGCTTTGTTTTGATAATTTGGCTTTGCTTTTGTACATGCATTTTCCTTTTCTGCTTCATCTCTCCTTCACTTTCTAATTGTTTGGTTGAAGAGCTCATAGAAGTGTGTCAGTGTTGTTATTTTGTTTGCATTGAAGCATAGTGCGTGGTTGGTGCTTCATTTCGCTGTGATGATAAGATGCCTGAAGAGAAAATATCCTTGCTGAATGCCATGCTCCATTTTCACGGATGTTGTACAGGCGTTGAAACCATGTGCTAGTTTCGAGCTTGTATGGCGATTATGGAGGTCCATTTTTCTTCAAATTATGTTGGATTACGACATCTTTTCATACAGTAGTCTAGATCGCTTTTGAAGGATTCATCTTTCTTTAATCTCCCATACTGTTGTATTGCATTTTATTTTATGTGCCACAAGCACAATCTGTGTTTTGTGTTTTGGAAGACCTGGAAGTTGCAACAAGAAATGGATGTTGATCAGTATACATATTGTAAGTTGACATGTGCAGAAGCTAACATTCCCTACTCAATTTCAGGTTTAAGAAATGGAATTTCTGTAGCTGCATCATTTTCAGGAAACCTAATTTCCAAAGTAACAAGTGCAACTTATAAGATATGTAATGCATACTGTAAGGTAAGAGATTCAATGTCTAACTGTGCATATCTAGTGCTCAGAACTGTAAATTACAAATTTTCACAACATACCTCATTTATTGCTTTGCCCATTGAAGAATCTTGATCTGTGAATATTGTGATAGGTTCCCTTCCTTCCATTGATTTCTTGAAAGTGTTGAGGGGCCACACAAAAGTATCAGCCAACTCATTTTCTATAAAAGCACAATCAAACATTGTTATGTTCTAGTGATTGTTGATTCTAACTATTTGCGCACACATTAAGTTATACTTGTTGTTCTGTATGTAGTGTAAAATATGGTGACATCTCCGTAGAGCTTGTAGTCCTCCAACATCATTGAATCCCTCCAAAACACTGTTGATAGTTTTGTTTCCTCGTCGAACTTGACTTTGAAGAAGAAATCTTTATCATTGTCATTGATTTCCATGAGTGTGTCAACAAGTTTTTGAGCATCTCCACTTTCTATTTCTTTCATCCGAAGTCGACACACAAAGTTGAGGTGGTCTTTCATCATATGCCCTAGATTTTCTTCTCCACCAGCTTCAAAAGACATGTATTTATATCCTACAGTAGGTCTTAAACCTGCTTGTTCCATTGTTCTGATGGCTTTTCCTTTATCTTTTGTAATCCTCCGTTAACTCCTACTAAGATACTGCCAGGCTGGTCTTGTTAACTCATGATTGTGTACGGCATTGTGGTGTGCCACGATGTAATAATTCTGCTCTAGCTTCACTCTAATTTCAGCTAGGCATCATATTTTTGCAATCAGGTCCTTTCTCTTCCTCTTCTTCTTCTTTTCAGAATGATTTTCATTATCCATGCAAACAACAAGACTGGTAGGGTTGGTTTTTAATCTTTTCAATTGGCCTACAGCAGAGCACTTGTAGTACTTTTCACGAATCTGGCCTTTGCTGTTTCGACGTAGGCAGTCCTTCCTGTAGTTGAAACCAATTGCATTTGCATGCTTCTTGTACAGAGCATGAAGTGATTCCAATGTTTTTGCTTTTACGCCGGTAAGATTTTCAGTGGCATCCATTTCATTTAAATTTGGAAAATCTGTACTTGTAATAATAAAGAATACAATTTCTAATGTAAGCTCTGTTATGATAAGCATAACAAATACTACTTGTAATGTAGCATATGCAAAGTGTAGTGTATTCTGTACATGTTATAATCTGAACAATGCACAAGTTTGTCAAAAGTTGAAATTGACAAATGCATTTTCTGTGTTTTGTTCATTTTAATCTAATGCATGTTTATCTGTAACCTATACATGATTTAAGTTAACAAATGCATAAAATATACTAAATTTCTGTCAGCATGTAGTTTAAATTGCTAATGTTCCCACATGTTCATACATGTTCATAACACTCGAATTTCAGTGTCCAGAAGTTTAAAAAACAACTATATTCATATCGATTGCATTTGAACACTAGAATTTCAGTATGATGAGAGAAAATCATACCTTCATAGGAATTGAGTAGTATTTCAGCTTCTTGCAACTGAATTACACCTGCTTGAAGTTGAATTCTGGCATTTAGAATCGTGTTTTCTCTTGCAGATTCCGATTCGATAGCAGTAGTTTTTACAATTAAAGCAGCTAAAATTTCATCTGCTTCAATAGGATCTAGCGATAGATTTGGTTGTTCAATTTCGTTGGAATCACATCAGTTGTTGTTGTCGGAGGACATCGGAAAGGCGCCGTGAACGGATTGGACGAGAGGAATTGAAAACAAGCCGGTAGATAGGTGAGGAAAAATTGATCGGCGTTCAGAGGATTCCGGAGAACAAAAAGAGTTGGAATTGCGCTGGTTGTTGTCGTCGGAGTACATCGGAAAGGCGTCGTTGATGAGAAGATCGGAAAATGCACCGGCGGACTGTTGAGAGCTTTTCGGAGAAAAAGAACAGAGTACTATGTGTTTGTGTGTGAAAAATGTGTTTGTGCTTTTGCGTGATATTTTTGTTTAAGTTTGCATTATTTGCAAAGTGGCCCCTCTTTATCCATAAGCTTATGGACATGCCGCCTGTCAGAAGAGCTACTCTAAAGAAAATACTACCAAATGAATGGAGGTGATTAGCTTTCCTCCCTCTTTTGCTGGAGAATTTTATATATTAAGCAGGTCTATATTTTGGATTACAGCCCAGAACTGCGCTGCGATCCTCGTAACTTTCTTGAAGCTTGATCTTCTCAAACAAGAACTACTTTTCTGCTTCGGCTTCATTCAGTCCTTGTCTGAGATATCTGCTCGCATAATCCTCTTCCGACTTGTCTGTCTTCGCTAGAGCTATCCTCTGCAGCCGCTCTGCTTCTCTTCTGTCCTCGTTCGCCTTAAGTTCAAACAAGTACTGCTGCTTCATTGTTAACCTGGTTACAGTAAGGAATTTATAGCAACCAACATCAATCTGATTAGTGATATTAAAGTCATTGATCAACATCACTTCGAATTTTGGACTATATTTGATTGTAAAGAAAGAAGTTTATGGAAAATTTGATCAGGCTAATATGAAGATGGTTTGCTGGCAAAAACAATGTTGAAGAAGGTAATATGGTTATGCATATCATATAGTTCATTAACATGTCCGTAAAGAAGCTTCCATGCTGTTAAATGGAGAAACTTTGGCTAATGACCCATCATACACAAAATCACATTCAGGTTCAAGAAGATTAGGTATTTCAAATCTCAATTCGATATCAAGTTTTAGAAATTCAAAATTCTCTACCAAAGTGTTTTGACAAGTGAGCAGTGAGCACAAGGATATGAGGGGAAATGCATGCAGACCTCAGTATTGTTAATACAATCTACGTTCTCTGATCTGTCACGAAATGATGGATGCTTCTCGGAAATAGCTTGAAAGCTCTATGAAACAATTGAAATATGACTTGGACGGTTGGACCTAATCCAGTAAGATTGACATTTGAAAGCAAAAATTATACCAAATAAATCAATGGAAATACTTTGAGCTCACGACTAGAACTGGATTATTTCCCACAGCCCAACTCGCTGAACACTCATATTATCCCAAATAAATCAATGGATAGCTTCCGGCAACATCCTCGGGCGCGCTAAGCTCAATCAACACAAACGAAGATGATTAACGAACCGAATCGAAGAAGATGACTAGTCCATCTCTTCAAGCAACGACTGAAGAAGGAAGAACCGGGAGAGCGGATCTCTGAGGGATTCCGATGAAAGATAAAATCGGAGAAATAGATGGTAAAATCGGAGAAAAGGGTTTTAGCAAAGAAATTACGTTACCAAATATTAATCAATTACCAATTTAATGAATGAATGGCCAAGATTAGATTAAATGAAGGGCTAGGATTTGGTGTAAAATTGGTGCATAAATAAGGGTGATGACATGCATGGCAAATGTCGACCAAAGCTACCGACCAATAAACCACATGTCCAATGGCCTCTCCAACATTGCCGAATTTGAGGTTGGTCGAAGGCAATCCTGTCTTAGCATGAAAGACCGGCTCACAAACTCGGGCACGAGCAACTCCACAGCTTGAACTATGGCTATGGCGGGTTTTTTGGAGAAACTTTTTTACCACCATGACCCTTGAGCCGTCAAGGTTCTTGACAAACAAAGTAACTTTGTCCCCATTCTGTCATGCATTGCAGAACATGATTTGTTAGAATATAGAATAAAAAAAGGATATAGTTGTGGCGAACCTCCAAATTAAATTGAAGTGAAATATATTTTTGCACCTCTTCATCATACTCATCATCGCTTGGATCACCCTCAAACTTAGTTTTTGCAGCGCTCACCTGGACTAATGTCTTCTCAATGAATGACCTTGGATCATCGAGACCCGTTGGGATTTGAAATCCTCCAGCAGCTCCAATCCCATTGACTAGTTGGTCAAGGTATGCCACCATTGCTTTGACCACCGGCTGATCTTTAGCTTGCTTCTTCGGGAATTCCGGCCTGGGTGACGAGCTGCTCCCACACTTGCTTCAGATTCTGGTGAGATGGGGGTACACAATAGCTGCTGTGAGGTTAGTTTGAGTTCTCGGGCGGGTGATCCTTCTTACCTGTCGCCTGTATCAAAATATCCTCACCGGGATTCCAGGATCAGTGTGCCCTCGCAGCCTCCTCGTTCATCCTTATCTGTGAAATATGTCCAAGTTAAATACACTGCAATGAAGGGATACTAGTATGTAAAAGTATGTAAAGCAAGGTTGTTTAACTAAGAAAAAAAAGTACTTACAATATCCGTAACGATGGCCCTGTCCTTCGGGTTGGTATATTTGCCCTTATCCTCAGCTTGTTGGACTCGAGGTATAACAATGATATGTCAACATTGAACTTCCTTGTACTCAACTCTCGTTCAATATCATCCTCCATGTAGCCCTGAGCAACAAGTTTGGTTCTTTCTTCTTCTTTCAACATCTCGACAAGCTTGGCCCGAGTTACCAGGTGGCCGCTCTTACTAGTGCGATGGGTATATTTCTTTTGCTTTGATTGGGCGCTAGCCGTCGCCCGTATTTTCTATGCAATTCATGATAAGTAAAGTTAGTCTTTAGTAATGTATATAAGCAACGCATAGTATGTGAAGTTATTACACGATTTTCCATAGAGAGGTTACCTAAAATTCCGGTGTCATCCTCATTTTGTAGAACCTGTTACACTCCTCCTCTTCCATCCACTTGTAGCGTTCTCAAGGTTTTATTTTTGTTTTTTGGTGCCGCCAACCACCTTATAGATGTACTTTCTTGCAATCTTTGGCTTCCAATTGCGGTAGGCGTCGCCCGCTTTGATATAAACAATTCCCTTCAATTTTTTTGAGCTGTGTTGCAGTCAATTTTTGCTAAAACTTGAAGCTTGCCTGCCTTGAATTTTAAAAATAAAATTAGTAAATTAGTATTGGTTTTAATATAAAATAATAAAAATTTTCAAATTGTCGGTTAAATGGATATTACCAAAATATCTTTCCATGCCTCCTTCTTGGTGTCATCGGGGACATTATTCCAGCGTCTATGAGTTCCAAACTTGATGTGGCGCCAAAATGTATAGTTACAATATACAGTGAATGCTGTCCAATTCTTCGTGCAGGCCATATAAACCAAGTTGAACTCAACCGGCACATGATCCTTCTCCTTTGCAAGCATTATTGATTGACACGTGTCTGTTCCACGTTGCTTTGCACCAAGTTTCAATCTCAAAATTTTTAAAGGCTTTCCCGTGCTTTCTTCCCGCCCTTGATACTATCTTTCATGGACTTTTTTTTCACTGGAGGCTCCTCGTCGGATGAAGAGTAAACTTCATCTTCAGTGGGACCGGGTTTATCAAATTGTATATTAAGGGGAACAATGGACGTGACAGGCTCATCAGACACAAGTTTTGCTTTTGTCTCACCCCTCTTTCTCTTGGCGGTGCTTTCTTTGATTTGGGAGGCATCTACAATCCATAATAGAAATACATCAATAAATGGGGTTCTTAATCCACAACCAATAAATAAGAAAGACAAAAAAAAATAACGCAATCCTTAACATAAGTAAAAAACAACCAATAAATTACTCAACAACACTTGACATACAATACACTATTAGGACATATTAAGGCCAACCAAGAACCACAACAATCTACTTTTTTTTTTTTTTTAAATGAAATCACCCGAAGGTGGGGGTATTATATTAGAGGTTCCCCATTCCTCAGATGAAGTATTAGTACAAAAGAAGATCAAAGTTTGCGATGAGGCAACAGAATTGCCCTCCAAAAGTCCTACTAATCCTATATCGAGATCCTATATTGTGACCAAGATTATCCTAACAAAATGTATTGGTAAAGTTGCGATCCGGAGGTGAAAATCTCCACCCCTCGTGTTAATTAACACCTCCGGCCAGGCAACATATAAACCCTAAAATTAGAGTAACAGGAGGGCAGTATCCCAGCAGTACTGTTCCAAAGATTAGAGTGCAGTGGATCAGAAATGAACTGATCTGAAGAGGAGGGCAGTATCTCAGCAGTACTGTTCCAATGAGTCTTTGTAAGGGTGCCAAGAGTGAGGTGCAGTGCTGTTCCAATGAATTGCAATGAATGCCAAGTGCTGTTCCAAGCTGGATCATGCTCTGCAAATACCAGAGAAAACAATATATATCAGTAGCATCCGTGTCTAAGTGAGAAAAACTAGTGAGCCCTAACATGAGGAACCTGATCTTTGTCTAACACTATAAGTCCCTTAATGTACTGAGGAATGTTATGAGACTGGATACTTTGAAGATGACAAGTATGATACCTTGCAGTCGCATTTGCTACAGAGTTACCTTCCCTAAAAACATGATTCAACTTTGCACCACACATAAGGCCATTAATTTTGAAAGCTAAGTTAAAGAGTTTCCAATTGGCTGAATAGGGGCAATTTATCATGTTGATTGCTTGCTTACAATCAGTTTCTAAAATGCATTTCGAATGAATTCCAGGCAAAGCTTGAATAGCCAGTAAAATGGCTTTCATTTCAGCCTCAATGGGAGAATCAGCAGAGATGGACACTGAATATAAGTTAATCAAATTACCACAGTAGTCCCTAGCTACTATCCCAGCAGCAGCTTTATCAGAATACCAAGAAGCATCAGTGTTGATTTTAAAAAACCCAACTGGAGGTTTCTCCCACATAACAGTTGATATATTAGGCTTAGGTGGGGGTCTAATGAAAGGTATCCACTGATGGAAAGGTAAAGAGATAGAAGAGTGAGTGAAATATGTCCTTGGAGTAGTTAGGAAAGCCAATTTGAATAGGTTGAGAATCTCATTAGCTATCAGATCTGAGTCAAATGGTACATTATCATGTAAGAATCTATTCCTAGCTTTCCAAAGTGACCAACAAATTATAGAAGGTGCTATTTTGCAGATAAAATGTTTCCAGTTAGGTAGATCTCTGGTATTCCAGAAAATAAAAAATCTCTCAGGAAGAGAATGAGTGTCCTGCAGCTGAAAATTAACTAATGAAGCCATGTTACCCCAAACAGCTTTAGCAATTTGACATGAAATGAAAAAATGTTGTATTGAATCAGAGTTTAAACATGCATGACATTTTGAGGCTAGGCTGAAACCACATTTAATGAGTACCTCATCAAAAGGTAAGAATGATTGCAGCATTTTCCAAGTAAAGATGGATATCTTTTTTTGCAATGCATTATTCCAAATGAGTTTTGGGGCAGGGAAATTACCTGGCATCTGAGTGAGCATTTGGTAGGTAGATTTAGAAGTGAAATTACCTGAAGCTTCAGGTTTCCATACCAGTCTATCCTTCCTACCTGGGACTAAAATTGCTTCCTGAAGAAAAGACACAGTATCAAGGTCCAGAAAAGACATGATCTGAGGCAGTATGATGGATTTATTATGAATGAAATCTGCCACAGTTAAATATGGCATGTCTTGAACTATATGCTCAGGGATAATAGTACCCAAAGGCCCCTTAAAACTCCAGTTAGCTACCCAAAAATTACAGGTACCCTCCCCATGAATGATTACTGAGTGTTGCTCTGCAAATGAGTTAATTTGGACAATTCTTTTCCATGTAACAGATTTCCTGTATGATATAGGAAGAGACCAGATCAGTTTTGACCAAAGGGAGTTGCCTAATTGACTTTTCCACCAAATTTTAGTTGAACATGTGTCAATTATAGCTCGGATAGATCTAAAACCAAGTCCATTTTGGTCAGTTGGAACTGCAATATCTTTCCATTTTTTCCAGATTTTATTATTTCTTCCTTGAGATTCTCCCCAAAAAAATCTGGCCAATCTTTTTTCAAAGGTACAAATGATCCCTTTAGGTGGTTTTGTAACTGTCCAAATATGTTGTGGGAGGGAGTAGAGACAATGTTTAATTAAGACCAGCTTCCCCCCCGCACTTAGCCATCTATTTTTCCAACTTTGAAGTTTAGAATCCAGGTTTGCCATTAAAGGTTGAAAGTACCTTTTTAGTGTTCTTCCCCTAAATATTGGACAACCAAGGTATGTAAATGGGAGTGAACCTTTTTTCATTTTTAGAATGGACTTAACCTGAGAGATCTTAATGTTAGTGGCTCTTTTACTCAAGTAGAATTCTGACTTTTGAAAATTAAACTTCTGCCCTGAGGTCACCTCAAAAACATCTAGAAAGGCCTTTATTCTTATTAGATTTAATTTCGATGCCTGCATGAAAATAATGGTATCATCTGCATATAATAAATGAGATATGGCAGATATTGATGCAGGAAATTGGAAATGGGATAGCCTTCCAGTAGAGAAAATATAAGAAAGACTCCTTGAGAAAGCTTCAGTAAAAATATTAAAGAGGAAAGGAGAGAGAGGATCACCTTGTTTAATACCTCTAGTAGCTTGGAAAAAGCCAACTGGTTTCCCATTAATTAGAATTGAAAATTTTGCTTGTGCTAAATTTTTCATCACTGCATTCAGGAAATTCCCTTGGAAACCAAATTTAAGTAAAATCTGCTTAAGAAAATGCCAGTTAACCCTGTCAAAAGCTTTCATTAGGTCCAGTTTCAGTATGCAGTTGGGAATTCTGTTTTTCTTATCCAAGAATCTAACCATTTCCTGTAAATATAGTATATTATCAGAGATTTCTCTCTTCTTCAAAAAAGAAGATTGGTTAGGAGATATCAAAGAGTCCATATAAGGTTTTAATCTTTCCATGAGGACCTTAGAGCAGATTTTATTAGAGACATTAGATAGACTAATAGGCCTAAAATCTCCAAACTGACCTGGGGTTGTTTTCTTAGGAATCAGTGTAATCCATGTGCTAGATATACCATTAGGAATATTAGATCCTACAATAAAATCATTAACTGCCTCTAAAAGATCATTCTTAATAAAAGGCCAGCATTTCTTATAAAACTTTGGTGTGAAGCCATCCGGGCCAGGGCTACTGCTGCTACTTAAACTCTGAACAACTAATTTTAATTCAGGTTCCAGAACAGGAGAATTCAGAATATGATTATCTGAAGCAGTTAAAATCACTGGAATTTGGCTCAGAAAATGAGAGGAGAAAGTATCATCTGTACCTTGATCTGGTTCAGTTAGTAAATCTGAGTAGAAAGATATTGCCTCTTTCTGAATATCATGTTCATAATTTATCCATTGACCATGTGAGTTTTTTATTTTATTAATCTGTATCCTAGATTTCTTTTCTTGGACAGTCTTATGAAAAAATTCAGTATTGTTGTCTCCTAATTTATACCATTTAAGACCTGCCTTTTGTTTCCAAAATTTATCTTTTTCCTTTAAAATCTTCTGCAAATTAGCTTTTTTCTGATTAAGTTTAACCAGTTCATTTACATTAGGATGCTGATCGAAGACAGATTCTTGTATTCTTAAGGCATCTTCAGCTTGTGTAACATTGGCATCAATATTACCAAAAGATTCTCTGTTCCAAGTTTTGATGACTCTTTTAAGCCTAATGAGTTTCAGATAAAATTTAATCATACCATTTTCCTGTATAGGCTTTTCCCAAGAATCTTGCATTAAACCTATGAATTCTGATCTTTGGAACCAGGCATTGATGAATCTAAAAGGTTTGGGATATGAGGATGTTAGGTTAGATAACTGAAGGAGGAGAGGTGAGTGATCTGAGGTATGTCTATTGAGAACTTGGATGGAGGAAGATGGAAATTTGGAGCTCCAGGATAGTGTACAGAGCCCCCTATCTAGCCTCTTGGAAGTGGGATTCCTTAGCCTAGAGTTACACCAAGTGAATAAATTGCCAACTGTACTTATTTCTTGAATCCCATTAGCATTAATCCATGTATTGAAGTCTCTAATGGTCCCTAGAGCTGGATTAGAGGGTCCTCTGTATTCAGTTAAACTCCTAATAGTGTTAAAATCCCCTATAAAAATAGTGTCACTGTTGGACAAAGGTTCCAAATCTGTCCACAGAGCTTTCCTACCTTCCCTATCCCTTAAAGCATAAATAAAAGCAGCATTCATGTTAAAAGTTTGAGAAAATTGAGATATGCTAACAAAAAGGAATTGGTCATGGGTAGTAATCAGTGAGACTGTGAGAAGATGAGTCCACATTAACCAAAATTTTCCATTAGGATGAGCTAGACAGTTTGCAAAATGTAAAGATGTCATATAGGCCTGTATTTTTGAGTTATCATGCATAGGTTCTATTATACATAGTAACTGAATTCTCTTGGTTTTGATTAAATGAGATAACCTAAGCAATGATGATTCCATTCCACGAAGATTCCAGATCAGAAAATTAATATTAACTGTTCCTATCATATTTCACCTGATTTAACACCTTTTGTAGCTGACCTTAGTAACATTTTGTTTAGCTGACTAAGATAGTTCACCTTTTTGTTTTTAGATTTACCTGGATGCTCACACTTACCTGTCTGCTCAGATTCCTCATCCAGGGTTTGTTCTTCATCTAAGTCCAAATCTGAAGGTTGCTCCAGATTTTTCTGTTTACTGCAGCTGGTTTCCTCTTGTTCCTGAGGATAGGTGTCATCTCCCTGCAAAACAGAGAATCTATTTGACATCTTTCCCCCTAAGGAAAGTGTAGGATTAGAAGTAGCCTCAATCATAAGAGAACGATGCAAGCCAATATGGAGATCATCTCTTGCATAAGTGTTCAGAAAAGTTTTAGATTTAGCAGTGGCATTTAGTAACCTAGTGGTGGTGTTATCTGGACTCCCAATTGTCTGAAGACCACTAGAAACAGGTGTTGTTGGAGTTTGAGCTGGTTGCAGTAGAGGATCAGGGTTACTGACTACCTTATCAATAGGAGAGACATGCGTATGGGTAGGTGAATCAGTGAGCAATGGTGGTAAATCAAATTTTTTCCCCGTAGCCTGCCATTGAGGGATAGGTTGAGTGTGGATTCTATTTGTTTCCTCAATTCTTTCCTTATTATTCTGAGAGTTAATCCTACATTGGCTTGAAGAATGTCCCAGTTTAGCACAATGTCCACAATATAGAGGGATATCCTCAAATTCAATTGGATATTTTCTATTGTTTGATATTGAACCAAGCCTAATGTATTGTGGCAGAGGCTTCAGAAGGTCAATTTCAACACAGAATTTTATGGCCGATGGCCTAGTAAGCATCTCAGTGGCATAATCATTCTTTATGAAGTTACCAATATTGTTACCAATAGCTTCGATAGATGAGGAGTTATAGTAATAGAGTGGTACCTCCCTAATTGTACACCAAATGGGAACAATGGGGGATTCTCTTTGCGTAGAGAACTCAGGAGTCCACTTGAGCATTTTCAGTGAGACGCCATTGAAGTTCCATATGCCTTTCATCCAACACCTTTGGTAATCGTTAACCTGTTCAAAACGAATTAGTATGTGTTTGTAATCAAGAGATCCCAACTGGTACTTACCTTCGAACCCAATAGTTTTAAGGGCCACCTCCATCTGATCCATTGAGATTCTTCCTTTGGTAAATTTACCGACCAAAGCATTGGAGTAATGAGCTGATAATGTGGCAATTTGTTCCTCAGAGTATAAACAAGCAATGTCTCCTAGGTGGGAGGATTTCGGAATTAGCTCAGGGTTATTGGGGAGATGAGATGACAATGGAGGGGATTTTGTCTGAAGAGCGGCCGCAAACGTTTTAGGTGGCGGAGGCAGATTGGAGTTGGAGGAAGTTGCCATCGAGCGTGGAGGGGAGACCCCGCCGAGTGGCGGAGAAAAAGCCGTTACCAGTGGCTGTGTTACCGTTGCCGGCGAGTAACGGTCAGAAGGGAAGAGAAGCGGAGGGAATAGATGAACAGTAGTGAACACAAATTTTCGCACACAGTTTCGCACATTAATTTCGCACACACAAGCTCGTTTTTACGCCGGGGTTCCAACTTTAATTCACAACCAACAAACAGTACACTATTAGAACTCAAAAACAACCAAGGATATCACCTTCCATTTGAACCCAATCCACAACCAATAAATAGTACACTTTTAGAACTCAATCACAACAAAGAGACAACAATCCATTTCAACTCAATGCACAACCAATATACAATATACCATTTCACCCCAAAAACTTGTATAATAAAAAAATATACAATGTGATAGAATCCATTACCACGAAACACAAAGAGTATCAACAACAATGACATTTTTGTTCTTTGAGGTAGTTCATCGAACATTAAATGTGCATACAATGATTCATGATTCCAAAGGCTAAATCACTAACTTTTAGGGACATGCAATGGCTAGGGGACACTTAACTCTGATTTATGAGACTGTTTTAAGTATAGTGAGGTAGGAATGGCCATGGAAAAGGGATGAACTAGACGAACTCGCCAGAAAAAGCAGAGGCGTCAGTTCGGGCAAGATTTCATTGCCAAAAAGGTTGTCCCCTTGATGTCATATTCACGGTGAGGTTAATGTGGGATATTGAGAGTTATGGAGAGTTATAGATGGGTAAGACGTGGAGGGATCTGCATTAATGGTGGAAGGGGAAAAGGAACCACCGTTGAGGAGGATGAAACTAAAGACGATTCCTTCTCTTGAACCTTTTATATTGCAAACAATAGCACCAAAATAAGTATTACTGCCTGGTGCCTATGTTTATTAATAAAATATCTCACAATGTGGAAATATTTGAAAAACTAAGCACCTACACTAAAACAAACAACATCTATTACCTCAGTTTTTCAGTGCTTTTTACCTCGGTTTTTAGCTCCTGAAAAACCAACGTAAATGTGGGTGTATTAAAAAGCATACTTTTTTACTGCGGTTCAAAACCGATGTAAATAGTCCCTTTTACCAGTTTGGGACCGACATCGGCATGAAGTTAGACCAACGTCGTACCATGGCGGGAGACCGATGTTATGATACCCCGGCTGCGACATCATTTCAAACAACATCAACATCATGACGCATGCGACGTCGATACAAGGAGTACAACAGTCGATGGTACAAGAAGTGCGTCGACGTCGCATCAGATAACGTCGTTCATAATACGAGAAATGTCCAAATTGCTGAGAAGCGACATCGCACATAGCGAGGGACCCACGTAGTTTCCATGGTGATGTGGAACGCTGAGAAAATGTCGTTGTTTTGTTTTTTAAGCTTGTAAAAAAGTGACGTTAGTCTATGTGAAATCGCTAATATGTTGTGCCGCAACTAGTTAATACGATGTCGCATTGTAGTCAGTAAGCTCTCGTTTCTCGTATCACATTATAATAACAAATATTCGATGATGCAAACAATCGGTCTTTGATAGCCGTTACATGTTATAAATAATGTGATAAATTGAGTAAGACTAAATTGTTTTTTTTGATCCCTCACATATGATCTTATAGCACCTTTTGGTCTCCGAGACCAATACTGCTTTCTTCCAGTACCCAAAAAATTCAAAATAAACTTTTTGGTCCACAAGGTGGTTTTCAAGATGGTTTTCAGTAGACTAAATTGTTATATGGTCCTTAACATATGATCTTATACCATCTTTTGGCCCCCAAAATCATCAGAAAACCACCTTGAAAACCACCTTGGAGACCAAACAAATAATTTTGTATTTGTTAGTTGCTGAACAAACGTGGTATTGGCCTTGGGGACAAAAAGATGGTATTGCATCATCTGTTGGGGACCAAAAAAACAATTTAGTCATCGAGTAATGGTTGAACATCATGTAACACTCAATTGTTGTTTAGTTATTGTGGGAATTATTAACTGCAATGTTCATTTAAAGCAACAAGATTATGACGTACTAATATATTACAATTAAATGTAACTATACATCAGAATACATAAGTTTGTTATACAATTGAAACAATAATTGCATTTAACCTCCAATTTCTATGTTGTACGACGTTCATATTTTTAGGGCGACTGATGAGAAGCTAACTAAGTCCATTTGATATGCTAGAATCCACTGATAACTCCATTTGATCCTATACAACCAATACACAAGAAGCAAAAATTATGTTACAATTGGGTTGTACCCAAAATTACACGTAATATATTCAAATGTAGACAACATTATTCGGAATATGGCAATAGTAAGTGAACAGTACCAAAGAAACGTCTGACTCATAATGACCGAGGTCGCAGAGATCGATATAAAACCAAATTCAGATATTCATGGATATTAATGCTAAACTCAATAATTCCTCACCTATGCGACGTCGAGTTTAACTCGGTATCATATCATACCGAGTGATTAATGACTGACTTCACACATTCATATTGTGTCCATCCGAATCTAAGACATTTTTCTCACTTTTTACAAATATGTCATCTTATTCGTAACAAACACAACATACAGTATATAACCTGTGACTCAATGATTCACCCTTCATGAAATTCTTGGATCTTCCATCAATGACAAAAAAAAAATAGAATGTATAAATGATAAAAAATTTGGTAAAGGTAAAACATGTAAAAGATGGAAAAGTGCCTCAATAAATTTGAACCTAGATGCTCCGTTCTTTGGATACTTGTTGATGATTGAAGGAATCCATTTGAATGAGCCCTTTCATTATGGTGTGAATGGATAAGGTGGGTTTGTGGGATATGCATTGGGGATGGAAATGAGTGTTAAGGGTGATAGTTATTGAAATGAAATATTTGTTTGGGGGGGGGGGGGGTGGTTTAACTCAAATTTTCGTCAGAAACTTTTGGTTCCTGCTAGGAATTTCACAATGATCGATGTCGCTAGCTATTCTGTATGTCTATCGAGCCATGCAATGTGTGTTCAACACCGCATGTGTTGCCATAGTGTAATAATTGAAATTTGTAGTAAAAATCTCCATTTAAAGGTTTTGGGCCCTTCTGATGACCCGTTCATGCCCTAATCGGGACAACATTGTCGTCTAAATTTGAATAAAATAATGATACATCCAATTTTTTATTTGGACATATCTCCATTTCTTGGAGGGACCTAATTGCAAAAAAAAATAATGTGCGGTCCCAAAATCGATTATGATTGTCCCAAAAAGAAACAACTTTAGTCTTATATAGTCGAACTTATAATAACCGATAGTTTTATTAGATTTCCCCATAGACTTCCACAAGATCATACGACCGACAATTGTATACTTGTAAGTAATCATCTACAATTTACTCTACACCACGTACTGACGCTTTGTAAAAATTGAAGGACAAAATTTTATTACTATTATATTTTCAAAAATACATAGAATATGAAATTTCATGTGATTCTTTATATTTGGCGGAAATGTTCATTCCCATAACGCCTATCGCTACGGTATTATTGGATTACTATTGAAAACCCTCGGAAGATTAGCCAGGTTCGCGTGCCTATAAGAGAGTACGCATAGTATCCAAATGAAGCATTTGTCATTTTATTCGGATGAATGTCTCTTAACACACATCAACATTCACTGAAGTTTGGGCATTAGTGTAATTTCTCCACAGTTTTGTAATGCACTGTTTGTAAATAATCTGGGCTCGTTCCGGTGATTAGTTCATGGCCAAATTCGAAGATGGTGGTCGTGACAATGTGAATTACATAAGAGTATATACAATTTTTTATTTTGACATCTCCCAGTCTCTTGGAGGGACCTAAGTGCAAAAAAAAAATAGACAATGTGTGGTCCCGAACTCGATTCCAATTGTCCCGAAAAGAACCAGTGCCATCCATATATAGTCGAACTTATAATGACCGATAGTAATATTATATTTCCCTTTATACTTCCACAAGATCTTACGACCGACAATACTATACTTGTAAGTAATCAACTAGAATGTACTCTAGACCATGTACTAGCGGTTTTTAAAAATTGAAGGACGAAATTTGACTACTATTAATTTTTCAAAAATACCTAGAATATGAAATTTCATGTGATTCTTTTTATTTGGCGGAAATTTTCATTCCAGTAATGCTTATTGCTATAGTATTATTGGATTACAATTAAGAAAGCCTAGAAGATTACCCAACTTTTGCGTGCCTGTAAGAGAGTACACAAAACTTCCAAATGAAACATTTGTCGTTTAGTTTGGGTGAATATCTCTTAAAACACATTAACAACCACTGAAGTTTGGGTCGTAGTGTAATTTCCCCAGAGTTTGTAATGCCCTATTCGTGAATAATTTTGGACCGTTACAATGATGGGTCCATAGCCAAATTCAAACATGATGGTCGTAATTTGATGGCCTTAATTTTATTACTTTTATATTTCATGAGAAACGTAGACTATGGAATTTGGCCTTTTCAGCCCACAATCTATTAACACGACATCGGTCTAGGGTTGGTTTGGACTCGGTGGCGAAGACATTGCAGCGACATCGGGCTTTTGTGCTTTACATTCACCACTAACTAGGGCTATAGTTATTTTTGGGCCAGGTCGCTACTCTTACAGGGGTCAATGTTTCTTATGTGCGATATCAGGGTAACTTCAGTTCTGTCTCGTATGGAGCGATTATTATCGTGATATCATTGTATATTGTTGGGCCCTAACCTATGATTCGCGACTTTGCACCACAGTCTATGTCTTATTCGTCCTATGCGACACACCAGCGAAGATAAAACGGCAGCGTTTCACAGCGTATATAAATATACGACCACCCTACCCCTTCACATTCCCAACCGACGACATCACACCCAAACCTACCACCTGAAAAAATGGTCAGAAAAATTCTAATCCCAACAAAATTGGTTGCTCACATATCAAAATAGCATCAAAACCAACATTAAATTACTTTGGACGTATTGCATTGGCGGATTTCTCCATATTTGAAGAGTAACAAACCCTAACGAGGTAAGTTATTTCAGATGAAGTTTGATGAAGGTTTTTCAAGTTTCATATACTTCTTTAGTTGCCCATTGCTTGGTTATTCAGTCGTGGTATATTAGTTGTTTACTTTGTAATGTTTTAGTTGAGATTGTAGGTGTTTTAGGACCATTCGTGTTGTAGTCGCATATTGTTTCATCTTAGCCGATTGAACTTCGATGTCGCATATTCAAGAACATAAATATACGACCTTGCATATGTCACGTCGGTCCAGATGAAGTGTTTGTGGCATGAGTATGAACTCGGCTAAAACACATTAATATCATTGAGTTCTTCACTTTTGCACTGACAATTCTACGTCCCTTTTGATTCTTAGATGGCCCGAATGAAGTAGAAAATTAGGATGAAAGGGGAACACATCACAGGGGCAACTCTATCGTGCACGAAGAAGGAGAAAACAATGGCCACCCCTCCATCGCCAACATGGGACAAATTACACTTCGTCGAAAAGGATGCAGTGAAGTGTTTCGAAAAAATCCAGGGCTATATGATAAAAGAGGTCATGATGATGAAGCCCAAGGATATAGAACTACTACACCTCAATGTTTTCCTCAAACCTTTCAAACTGTTATGAATGGCGGGTTTATTATGCTTGGATAAACTGACGTATGATACGGAGGTTAAGGAGTTCTACGCCAATTTCACAATGGAAATAATGACCTCCTATAAAACAAGAGTGAATGGGTTGGACATGAAGATATCGAAAGAGCTCATCAATAAGGTGATTGGTTGCACAATCAGAGGGGAGGTTCAGTTTCTACAATTGTACTGTCGGGACAATTGGCCTCGACGGGTCGATGAGAATGATCCATCTGGGTTGCTTGATCCCAACAGAATGGTGGAGAAGTACTTCAAAATTGAAGTGGGGAACAGACTCATCCCAATAAAGTAGATCAAGCTTGGTGTTCTTAACCTTTAATGAGAGAATGATGTTCAATATAATTATGCAATTACTTATCCCAATCGGAAATCCTACGGAGTGCACATTCAACGGTACCGTCATATACTACCACACTATAGAGAAAAAGGTAGTCGACACCGGGTACACCATCATCCAGGAGATGCATCAAGTTGCCTGCTCCACAAAGAGTCAGACACTACCCTTTGACAATTTCATCACCGCCATTCTAGAGAAGAAGAAGGTTCCCATCTTCTTGAAAACGAATATCTAACCTAAGTACTGCAAAATACTTCAGGCTGAAGTATTGGGTTTGGGAGTCGGGAGCATGGATTGATCGCTATGTCCCTAAAGGGGATATGGATATGCCTCCCTTACCCGGCCCCGAGGCAACTCCATCAGCTTCCACATTATAGATGTTCACCCCGCCATTATTCATGCGCCCCTAATGGGTAACAAAATTTTGAGTTTTTTGGTTTTTTTAATTAAAATTTTAACATTTTCGTTTAACATAACTAATTTATTATCCAACTGGACCTAAACAGAAGGCCCATGCCATTCTCCTGAAGGACATGGTCGAGACCAAGGCCATGACACTGCGCATGGAACACACCGTGCATAATCTTACGGAAGAAATGGTGGTGCTGAAGTTTATGATTGCCGATGCAATCAATGAACCTATGGGGGATGAAGGGCCTGTGGTTGACAAGGATGGGATGGATACCACAAAGGATGAATGAGGGTTAAGCACTGGCACTACCGAGTCTTCCACCGAACAGTCAAAGACTAATTCTCAAGAAAATGGAAGCAACTTGTCGGTAGACGATATTGTCCCACCTGTGTCACTGCCCCATTAATTATCATGGATAATATGTTGGATTGTCCTAGAACATGATGAATGTTTTGGATTTTATAAGGATTCTATGTCTTCTGTTTCATTTTCATTTTTCAGAGATGTTACATGTGGTACATAGCATATGTGGTTTGGATATATACATATATATATATGTATATATATATATATATATATATATACACACATATATATATATATACACATATATGTATATGAGTAGGTCTCCTGATAGGAAGCTTGTCCATAAGCTTATGGACTGGCCAGGGACCTGTTTGCAAATTGGGGAAAGTATAAAAATTCACGGGCCGGATTTGAACAACAAGAATCAGTAATGGGGTAATGGGTCTCGTTCTTCCTTCTTTCTTCTCCAAATTCATCGCATTGAAACTAGCGCAACTTCTCATTTTTTATTTTTTTGAAGGGGTACTTAGACAACAGGAACTTGATATCGGTGCTACGGTAGCAGAGGAAGAGTCGGTGGTGGCGCGGCTCATCGAGAAAGCCACCACCTCAACTATGCCTGGAGTCAATCCCCATCTCCCGAAGGCCATCAAATCCATCATCCGCAACTCCAAATCCGAGCTCTACCACGCCTCCCAAAACCTAATCTACCTCAAGAAATGCGATCACTCTCGGGTAACCGGCATTATATTCTCGAGCTTTGTAATTCACCTATTCAATGGCAAAATTGACCTTATTTTGATACAATTATGCGTGATTATTTTTGGGTTTAATGAATTGAGAAATTTTTGAGTTAATTGCGCGAAATCAAAATGTTGTTTTTTTGATCTTATGTATAGGTATGGTACCTTTTGCTACTTATAATTGACAAGATTTTTATGAGGTCAAATATTTTTAGAACGATCCTCGTTGAGAATCTCGATCTTCTACTGTCTTTAAGCATTAGATTTCGAAGGAATCTGCCCCTCCCTTCCCCTGATTTAGTCTGCGAGTGTTTTGCGCTTGAAAGCAATTGAATTCTTAGAGAAATGGGATGTGGCATTTAGGGTATGAATACCTGAAGAACACTTTCCGGTATCAGTTCCCCAATTTGCATGCTAATGCATGTTGAGCATATCCGGCAGGAGAGGAAGGAATGAGAGATCAAGATGAGGGAGATTCTTCTAAGCAAGTTCGAGAGTTTGAAGGTAAGCTTATGGACATGTGTTTTGATTTTTTTGAGCTGATTTATGTTGTTGTATAATTGTATAAGCTGTTTCATTATAGTATAGGGATTGTTTAAAGCTTTAGGATTGAATTATGTTTGATCAAAAGCCTAAAGCAAGTTTCATTCAAACATTTTTGTTATGTGGCCGAACGTTCAATTAGTTTCATGTTGATTATCCATGTTTCCTGCATAACTTTTTTTACATCATGTTCATACTTATTTGGGAATTATGAAGGAACCCATTTTTTCTACATTTTTTGTGTTGTATCTTATGGCTTTGGGCTTTTAATATATTCTCCTCGCTGTGCAGATTGGAACTCAATTATGTATTCCTTCACAGGAGTTCTAGATATAGGTCAGATTGCGTCGATTGAGAACAACCACAAACAAGTTTATTATGCAAATAAAGGTCAACAAGTGGCCATCAAGGTATACATGCTGGGATTTTTTCCCGATATTAGATCCTTACACGGTGGTAAAAACGTGCGGATGATGTTTCTTAGGAGTGAAGTGGGGTAAGATCTCATATGATGAAACACAAGGTGCACATTGAGGGGCTAAATTTTTTATATGTAAAATAATAAGTGTTGTCCATTGGGTTATCATATATGTTCGGGAACTGTATTATGGAGTGTTGCATTAAGTAGCAATAAGCAAAATTTCCTATATGACAAAACCATTGTGTTACATCTGTAGATCTGACAGCTCTCTTTGTCTTCTCAAGTTGTTTCTGATAGGCATATCCAAACTTTTTTCCTACTTGCTACTTTATGCTTTTAGATCAAAGGTTTTATTCAAACATTACAATAATCTTTAGTTCAGTTATAGTCTTTCATCTAGAAAGTTTGAAATACAGTTCTTCTTTTATCTGTACATGTTATAGGGATTGGGATGAAGTTAAAAAACCGGAGTTTCTGACTCGAGAGCTTAAAGGAAATAGGCCATTAGTCCTTTTAACTATTGATGTAAAGCTTATTTCAGTTAAATGGTATGGCATGATGTCATAGCATTATGAATCTATGATGGCTTCGTTTTTATCTTATAATTTGAGTATCATTTGTTCTCTTTTGCAAAGATTGCTCCTGAAGTGAAAAACACACTGGACACAATTCCGAGTAGAAGCTAAGTTAGGGAGCGATTCTCTTGATGCCTATGTGATCTCCATGGCCTAAATGTATGCAAATCCAGTACATTTGACTGTTGATACATGCTTCACAAACAAAAGGCAAACTATTAAAACTATTGTCAGAATAGGATATTGACATGATTTTTCATACTATTTGATACCGAAGATTCATCAGGTTATGAATTCTGCTGCTATGAACATGTAAAAAACATGTGGCAAATATTCAAAAAAACAAAATAAATGCTGCTGAAAAGTTTTGTATATATTATGCACATGTTACCTTACAAATTGTATCGTTTGTGTTAAAACATGCCCTTGAGCTCTAAATATGAATTTAAAACTTTACTAAGAGATCGTGTATAAGTTAAGCTATGAATTGTTTATGTTTTATTAAAAAATGCATATGTTGGTCTAAAACTATACACTGACTACAAGGTACAACTAACAAGTACACTGAATACTAACAAAATGCAATATATAACTGAACAAATGCAATTCCTAATTCAAAATGAACAATCAACAACGACTGAAAATAAAAAGTCATAAACAAATAACTAGTGTCAATTGAATACTAACAAATTCAACATTTAACTAAACAAACACAACTCCTAATACAAAATGAACAATCAACAACAAATGAAAATAAAAAGTCACATACAACTAACTAGTACATACATAATGCTAACGAATGCAACATTTAAGTAAAATAATGCAGTTTCTAATTTGAAATGAATGATCAACAAAATATTAAAATAAAAAATCATATACAACTAATTATTGCATACTGAGTACTAACGAATGCAACAAATAATTAAACAAATGCATATCATAACATCAACCTCACACAAATACAGAACTTTACTTATACATCATTTAAATTAGCATACACATAATTTCACTAAACAAATACAATTTATATTCAGATTGATACTTCTAAAGTTTGTATGTTGAATAATTCATCATCCTACACTGCATTGCTACTCGAAGATATCCACTTCCACTAAAAGAGTGCTAATGGTACAATTGGTGCAAATGGTAATGGTAATGGTAACAACAACAACAACATTATTGGTGTTAGCTTCCCTCCTTGCCTCTCAAAAGCCAACTCCATTCTCGAGGCAGTTGCAGACCTCAACTCCAGCCTAGCCGCTGCAATCCAACCAGGAGGATGCTTTGGGTTTGAAGTTATCACGGAACTCAACAACTACCTAACCTTCTTAATATAAGCAATATCAGCATTAGTATTAATCTTCATGCTCTTCAAATAAGTTAAATATCCCTTGGGATCAACCACAGTTTTTCCGGTGACAAAATCTGACAACCTATCCAACTCCAAAAATAGAACAATACCTCTGCCTTCACCTACGATAGTGTGATTAGTAACAAGGTTTCTGACTCGGTCCCACCAACAGCCCAACTCCTGGGGTCCAAAGCGATAATATGCTCCTTCTTCTGCCTTGCCTTCTCTAAGCGCGGACAATAAATGATCCATCATAAAGGCTTTAGTATTGAACAACGATCTACAAAAAAAAAAGAAAAAAAAGGTCATTCATAGTACAACTAACAGGTACACGTTGAATAATAACAGTTGCAACATATAAGCAAACTAATGCACCTATATATAACTAACAAGTACATACTGGATTCTAACAGATGTAATATGTAAGTAAACGGATGCAGTTCCTAATTCAAAATGAACAACTAACCACATTTTAAAAAAAAGTCATACAAAACACAACTAACAAGTACACACGAGATACTAACAGATAAAACATATAAGTAAACATATTCAACTCATTATTCAATACATACAACTAACAACAAATGAAAACAAAAGGTCATAAACAGTACAACTAACAAGTATACATTAAATACAAACAAATGCAACATATAAGTAAACAGATGCAGCTTGCAATTCAAAACGAACGATCAACAAACAAAGAAGAAAACAAATTTCATTCATAGTACAACTAATAGGTACACGTTTAATAATAGCAACTGCAACATATAAACAAACTAATGCACCTCGTAATAAAACTAACAAGTACATACTGAATTCTAACACATGCAATATATAAGTAAGAAGATGCAGTTCCTAATTCAAAATGAACAACCAACAACATTTAAAAAAAAGAAGAAGTCATATTGTACACAACTAACAAGTACACACGAGATATTAACAGATGCAATATATAAGTAAACATATGCAACTCATTATTCAATACGTACAACTAACAACAAATGAAACCAAAAGGTCATAGACAGTACACTAACAAGTACACATTAAATACTAACAAATGTAACATATAAGTAAACATATTCAACTCGTGATTCAAAATGAACGATCATCAAAAAGAGAAGAAAAAAAAAGTCATTTATAACTAACATGTACACATTGGATAATAACAGCTGCAACATATTAGCAAACTAATGCACCTCGCAATTCCATAAAGCGTACACTTTAAATAACAAGTATTGGAGCGATGTGTTTAAAATAAGCGTACACTTCAGAAAACAACCATATCAACTCCATTGTTATACCATTAACAATAAAAGAGTTATCACATTTCAGCTTAGTAAAACATACAGGAAAATTGACAATACCGACCAAATCCACAATCTAATTCAAGCCACAAAGACGAACACCAAGTACCACAATTCCTAACCAAAATTTAAAATTAACTAATTCAAGCATTGTCATCATAGGCAGCTTTCCGCATCAGTGAGTTCTTCATCAAAAGCTAGCAAAGGCTGGGGTAATCCAGGTAGCACAAGGTGTGAGTCCTGACCTTCGGTATTAGCTGCTTCATCATCGACGCCCCTGTCTGCTTCTCTGACGAAACCACCGCACCCACTTTCTCCACCATTTCCTCCTCTCCACTATTCTCCACCGCTTCAGTGCTACCTCTGGACCTTGCCAACAGATCCGTGAAGAAGAAGCTAAGTGCGGTGACTATAAAGGCAAGAAATAGCAGAATCGGAGACAATGAATTGATCGACGGGAATTTATTATGTTCTTCTTGTGGTTACCATTCAAAAGGCTTAGAACATGGACTAATGAATACTGATTAATCATTGAAATCACATGTTTCCTTGTTTACAGAATCACAAAGCCAAGAATCAATATCTATGTCCAGGTTTTTGTTCACACTCATCTTGATCAAAATCATTAGGATTTTTCAAAATTGGAGAATTTTCTTCAAATAAACCTTCAAGATTTACAGATTTTATCTCAACAGTAGATTTTGAGGCATGTGTTTTTGATTTCCCTCCGGAGTTGATGGGCGAGCTTTCCTATTGACGGTTGGTTTCAATTCGAGCGTTTGATCTAGGAGCGTTTTGATGGAGGAGTGTCACCACCATCGGTGTCGCCGAAGATGGATAGATGGAGTTTTCCTATAGAAAATGTGGAGTGTGTGAATGTTTGTGTGGTGGTGACGTGTTTGGAAAATATTGTATGAAATACTCTATTTTTTTGTTAATTACAAAATATACTCCATTTTGCAATCAAGTCCCTGGCCTATCCATATGCTTATGGACAGGCCGCCTTTCCCGAGACTTTCCTCATATATATGTGAGTATATATATATATTTATATATGTACGTATATACCTAACTTTTAGTCTTACATATGTAACTTGATGAAATCTGAGACTGATTGTGGTGAACTTGGAACGAAACCTTTAGATGGTACATTCCAAGTTATGGATGCATTGGTTTAGTATCCTTAATGTATTAGGTATGATATATATGTGCAACCTCGTGCTCCATTCACATAGTAACATTTTCCCTAACCGGCATAACACTGATTGAGGTGTAACATCGCATATATTAATTTATTTGAAAGGATGTTAGGCATGGGTTTGGTCTGAGGAGCATGTGTGACTTTGTTGAGTGAAACAATTGACATCGTTGTTTAGTCGATTGTAAGTCGGTCTCATCGAGTGATAGTTCGAAGGCAATCTTATCAACAATGACTATACTGCTAGGTCGTACCCTTATTGTCGATATCGCACGTATGTCGGTAATAACCTTTACTTCGATTTCATAGCCGATCTAATTCGGTTATTGTAGAACTGCAGTAAAAATCCTATTATTTACCTTTGTTTTAAAAAAAATCTAGGTTAATAATATTATTTATTTAAAAAAACCTGAGGTAAAAGAACTTTTTACCTTGGTTTTTTGAGCTAAGCCAAAAAACCAAGGTAAATAAGGCAAAGTAATAGGTTTAGTTTCTTGTAGTGTAAGATTGACACACACCATAGTTTACATTCATTTTGGTGCATCTATAGATACCCCCCGAAAAGGGAAACCTAGATGTGATATGGGTAGTGGGGTCAGGTTCCACGTGGGTGTGTGCAAGTAGGTCTTTTCCGAGTTTTACCGCTATGATGACAGAACACTAGTCTTAGCTGGCAAGTTTGCTTGAAGGGTTACGGGTAGCGATAGCATTTGGTAGCAGACTAGGGTTTAGCAACCCTAGAGCCTTCGATAAGGTTCCTAATCTCCTTTGACTCGGTATACCTTGGAATAGAGCATGCGTGGTGTAGTGCCCAAGACGTAATTGTACTGAGGAGAAACTGATATGCACAATGGCAGGGCCGTTGTAGTACTCTCCTGATTACGGAGGCGGTGCCGATGGAAGATTGCAAGAGCACCCTACGTGATAGGTATGGGGAAGTGTTGACCATCGACCACACCACATATTATGAACACTAGAATAGGCTTTGATGTCTTGCATGGGATGTAATTGAGGATCAAAACATTTAGTCAATTATGTTATGCAAATATTTCCCTAATGCTTTCATATATAGTTTTTTCTTGTGTTATTTCTTATGTTCATAGTTGTTAGTTGAAAAACCCCAAAACCCCCATTTTGCAATATCTAGCTATTCCTAGCACACAGAAAAATTGACAACTCGTATGTGGTTGTGTATAGTTGGCTATTAGACCCTAACCTCTTTATGGACAAACCCGGCTTGCCACTAACTACCCCAATGGTAGCTTAGTAGTAAGTTTGAAAGCAGATATAAATTTAAATTTGACCATCTCTTATTCATCCTGTTTGACTTGCTCAACGCCTTCACTCGGGTTAGCTACACTCACTTAACGACCCCTAGTGGAGGTGGGTCACCGGGCTACTAATCTTTGCCTCGATCTACATGAAATCAATTTGAAAAGTTATGTATAAATTTTTTTATCTACTCATAAGTGAAACCACCTAATTGTTTTACCTTCATGGGGGAATGTTATCCAAAATAGAGACCATACGTAGGGGCCACTCAACAAATATTCCCTCTGCCTTGTCCATTGTAGTTGCCTCATCCTCTGGGATTGGAAGAACTATACCATCTACGAGGCTCTTTGTGACATTGACCACCATGTTCTCCTTGGAAACCAGCTTATGATGTGTACACTTTAACTTCCACCACAAGATGGCTCTCACCATCAACACATTCGGCAAGAAGAATGTACAATGAATTATCCTGCATAAGAAGCTCGCTAGTTTAAAACAAAGTATAAAATAATTTGTGATATGAACAGTGTAATATATTTACTTGTACCTTCATGTTTCGTTGGGTGGCCTCTACGAACTGCGTTCTTAGTTGGTCAAAGGCAAGAGGTGTTGTCGAAGTTGGAGAAGTGGTACGAGCCTACAATCACACTCTCGATGGTCATATGTTGAGGTTGTCGGAGAAGAAGCACGAGGGGTAGTTGAGGTTGTTGGTTTTGAACTTGCAATGATTCTCTCCAAGTCAAGTGGCATTTTCATCCCATTCGATTCTTGCGAGACATAAGCCACTAGTTAGCTTAATGTGGATTTCAAAGCACCAATCTCCCTTTGCTAACTACTTGACATAATATCAACCTTAGGTGGCCGAGGTTTGACAAAGATGTCCTTATATGTAGTGAGAGTGCCGACACCCCAGGCTAGGATGTTCTTTCTTGTTAAGCACTACTCCAAGTATGTCATTCTTTCCAACCTCGATTAACTAACTGAACTCTTGTTTTTTTAGGTCCTCCTATAAATTACCAATAATAAATCTTATATGTTTGTTAGAAATTATCTTGAACAATTGCACATATATTAAATCAACTAAAAAGTTGGAAAACTTACAATTTATTGGGTAACCAACTCCACATCTTTGGTGTGGAACTTACCCTCCAGGTTCCCTTGCCTTGTGTATCCTTTTAACCAATTTCCGAATCGGGGAACCTCATGCGGTGTGGGATACTCCATATAATTCCTCGCTTCCTCCTCTATCATTCCATGCTCAACTTTGTCAAACACCCTAGACTCAAACATTTCTTTCATGATAATTCGTGTAACTAGTGCATAACCTCCTCGACTCATGGTGTGTCGCGTGTTGTTTCCTTTTGAAACCTAAACATGTTTGGCTCTTAGACCCTGTAAAATTTCCAAATCAAACTATTTGGTTAGTAAAATCAATAAGGTAAATGATGAGAAGAAATTGTAACAAAATTTCCTTGTATCTTTGTGACGTCGTTCACTAGTGGATAGTGAAATTGTACCAGTCGAATGGACATCATGTGGCATCGCAACCATTGTCGGACCAAGACAGTGCCTAAGCTTAGTTTTTAAATGATGTCGCACACTGCTCGGTAGTAACGATCATTAACCCAATAAGTGCTATGCGATATTCCATGACCATTTTGGAATACTCTTATTTCAGGAAAATAGGGACCTTTACAAGTATAAAAGCAATGACAATCACAAACCACATACACAATTGATTGTACTCATGAATTTATACTCATGCATATGCTAGTCTATCCAACAATATGTTGTTGAATACAAATATAATTATGTATCCACTATGTATATACTCCAAAGCATGTAAAGGTTAATTTCTTACCGATTCTTGGTCTGCTAGTTTTCTTCCAACAAAACCCTTCCAGCTCGATTCACTTATGAACGGATGCTTAATTCTTGGATTGCAATTTATCTTCTTACCAAACATGTAATCCCAAGCCAATTTAGCATTGAGATATATCTATCTTCCACCAAAGCGCCTATTGTTCTACACTTCAACTTTTCCATGTCTTCACACTCGATTTCGAAGGCCAACTCAAGGGGCTTCCATATCTTTTTCTTGTAAGCATCATCGACCCGAGGCCATGACTCATACAAGAAAAAATCTACCTTTGTCCTAGAAATCAATCTTCATTAACTAGACCACCAATTTCTATCCTCGCTATCACATTTCCGATATGGTTAAATTTCATTGGACATTTCATACCTTTGTCCACCATGTCTATCAATTTCTTGCAAATAGCCCTACCCCTACCTTGCTTATGTCGTTTCGATACATTAACATCTCCCCCTCCTTCGGGTCATTTACTCTTTTCGTGGATCGCCACACCACAACCTAAAAATAAAGTTAATTAATCACACAACACTATGTCATCCACAATACTAGAAATATGCCAATAATAAAAGATTTTGGTGCAGCAACACTATGTCATCCATTAGGTGATACACTAGATACATCTCTTTTGAAGATGATCTTCATATCAAGGTAAGAAATCTTCAGAGTAACCACACAACCCTACATGTATTAGCCACAATCCTGAACAAAATTGATGAAAACTAGGACACATAACAACATCAAACCCTCATTCAACAATCGATCCCAAGAAATGTACCATTGACAATATGATCATGTATGTGACGTTTGAAAGATGGAACCTTACCACAATTTTGATTTATGGAATCCCCCACTATGGTGACATCTTAATTTCTGTTTCTCCATTAAGCATCTATGGGGGAGATGGATTTAATGGCTTTTTTTGTCCTTGATAGGTTGGAGGAGAAAGGAAATTGAGAAGATGAAATTTAGGTTTTAGAGGATGGAGGGCGCCATTTTTGGCAATAAATGTTTTTTCAAAGGTTTTTGGCCTCTTTTTTTTTTCCAAGTATGGCGCATAAAGGCATTCTTTCCGCTAGTAATGCAACGTTGCAAGGTTTGTGCAAAATGTCGGTCACGTTTAATTTAGGTCTTCATGTCGGTCAAAATTGGCTCAATAGGCCATTTCATAAGAATACCCAACATCACATGATGGTAGGCCAAGTATTGGGTTACACGAAGTTTGAGTCGATGTCGCTAACTTCATGGATTGAATTTCATATAATGGGCTTGCGTATGGACCAGGTGGCCCATTTCACATTCATGTACAACGTCGGTAAGTCATTGTGCACTTACCGATGTCGTCAACTAGGGTATCTTTAGGTTTTCCACAATCACTTCTATTATGAAAATTAAATATTGTTCACAGTCAGTCATAGCCAATGTTATTCGATGAGTAAAGATATATGTTTCACGAATTACATTGGGTTTTGTTAATTTTTGGCCCACAAAATGTCAACCCTATTACAACCGTAATGGTATGTTAATGGTCAGTTATAGCCAATTGCCAGTTACTAGTCAATCCTATTAAACTAGTAATGTTTTGAACACTACTAGTTTAATATTTAGGTTGTTTAAGGCATGTTATAGCCAATGTTATTCGAAACAAGTGGATATCAGTTATAGCAATTAATCGGGGTATTCCCGTTAATCCCAGGAATAGTTTTTCTTCTTACACGAGTAATGTTATAAACATTACTAGTTCAATTATCAAGTCTGTTATAACTGATGTTATTCGAAACTATTAGATATCAATTATAGCAATTATGAAGGGTTCTCTCGTTATCCCCAAGAACAGTCATTCATATTCCATGAGTAATGTTTTGAACATGTGTACATCCAGTGATTAAGATTGTTAAGTGTCGGTTATAGCCGATATTATTTGAAACAAGTAGATATTAGTTATAACAATTACAAAAGGTATTCCCGTTAAGCATGCGAACATGACCTACCCTATTACTAAAGAGATTGCCCGAACAATTAATATAAATCATTCAATGGTTAAGATTGTTGAGGGACAGTATAAGCCGATCCCATTCAAGGTCAAACTTTATCAGTTCTTTGAATTACATTTGGTTTTCATTTTAATTCCACAAACATTCAACCTTGTTACACGAGTACCCGTTTGAAAAAGACACATTCGATGGATAAAATTTTGGATAGGCGGTCATAGAAGATCACATTCGAGACTAAACAGTAATCAGTTTTAAAACTTCCACAATGTTTTGGCTAAGAACTATGAATAGTGACCCTTGCGACACGAGTTCAGGGATGATGCCGAACCGTTCGACTTACAAGATTTTGGAAGGCCATACAAATGTAGCCTTAGTAAATTTTGTCACATGATTAAATTTATTTTATAATGTAATAAGCTACATAAAAAGTATTTCCAAATTAAATATTTCCAAATTAAATATTTCCAAATTATAAAGTTTGGGCTGAAAAATTTATTAGGCCCAATGATCCTGAAGCGATGTTGCTGGATTATCGGCCTCCTGTCAATAAGGCCGATGATGTAGATGGGCATCGTTTAATGTGTTTTAACCCACTAGTGACCAAGCCCAATTTTTTTAACAGTTGGGCCTGTTGTTCTATTTGGCCCAGTACCCCTGACGTCCGACCTCGGTCCTTTATCGGTAAGCGTTCGACATTAGCAATTATGTGTGCAACTTGGGCAGTGGCATTTCAAGTCACTTGGGTCCTATCCCAAATATAATATTAGTGGGGAAATGTCAAGCGGAGGGCCCATAATGGATGAAGAATGACCCTGCTGTCCAAAAGTACTATGTTGTCGGTCTATGCGACATTTGGTGCGATATCGCATTCATGGGTTAAACAACACCATATTGGTTTTAGTATATAAAGGGTCGGAGCTCCACCCAATCACATTCCCAAACACGACGTCGCACATTCAAACCTCCCTATTGCCAAAAATCCACCACAAAATTGCCCAATCTAACTGCCAAACTGCCGTTTGATCAAGAACCTAATCCCTCATTCAATACTTTTTCATCAATATCCATCAATACCAATGGACACGACCACATTTCCACCAAACCGTAAACATGGTAAGATTTTGAATTCGGTCAATTCCATTAGTTGTTTAGGTTTATTTTTTTTTAATTACATGCTTATCAAAATGTGTTGCTTTAGTTCTATTTGAAAGCCTTGTTTGAGTAAGTTGCTTGATTAGGTTTTACGTCCACTACAAGAAATTGGACCTATTACTTCCCACTTTTTACCTTGATTTTTTTCTTAAGGGTAAATAATCGAGGTAAAAGTTCTTTAAACCGGTTCATTTTTTTTGAAATAAATAATATTTTTTACCCCAGTTAGAAAAAACTGAGGTAAAAACTATGCCATTACCAACGTCGCATGCATGTCTGGTTCAATGACATCGGTTGTTTTTTAGACCGACGTCGCACGTCACTCTTCCAGACATGAATAACCGATGTTGCACGCATGTCTGGCTTACCGAAGTCAAATATTATTGTGACTGACGTCACACGTCACTTTCGCAGACATGAATGACCGATGTCACACGCATGTCTGGTATACCGACGTCGATTATTATTGTGACCGACGTCACACATACGCCTCGCAGACATGAAAAGACCAATGTCGCACACATGTCTGGCTTACCGACGTCGCACGTACCTCTCGCAGACACCCTTGCGATGCACTGGATTCAAATAATTGAATGTATATATACATATATTAATATAACTTTTTATTAAAAAAAATATTTTAAAATTTTTTTAATGCATCTTCATTTCTATTTAATTTTAAAAGATTTTATAATTATACTTTTAACTATGACTTTATGCTTATATTTTCAAATGAAATAAATTAAATGTAGAGTTTGAGTAACAAATGATCAAGATTTTAATAATAAAATTTAATGTTAAACAATACTAAAATATAATTTTGTAAATTTTTTATGCTACTCCATTTGTTTTAAACTTTTAAAAGATTTTATAACTATACTTTTAACTATGACTTTATGTCAAATGAAATAATTTAAACGTAGAGTTTGAGTAATATGTGATTGAAGTCAAATATGAATAAATAAATTTTATTTTTTCACCAAATAAAACTTTTTTATACTACTTATTCATAATTATATAAAATAAGTAGTTGATGAGACGTCAAATGCATGTATTTTCCGAAGCATTTAACATCTCTTTCGTTATCTTTTTTGTTGTAAGATTGCTAGATTTAGATAGGTTTACATCATAAGGGGTTTAGATGACCATTTTTGGTTTTCTTATCTAAATCTTTCATTTTGTAACATATGTTTAGTCTAATGGATTTTTGGTCCTTACGAGCATCTAGACTCCTTTTTGTAAGCTTAATTGGTAGATTGATTGTGATCACATAGGAGTGATGTAATGAAGGTCATTCACAAAGATGGTAGAAGAAGGAAGACCACTCATAAAGTGGTAGAAGATAAAGTGAAAAATGAGAGAAAAGTAGAGGGTTAATAATGATCTAAGTTTTAAAAAAGATTTTTGAGAATGATCTCAGAAGAACCAGCCTCCAAAAGTGGTACCATTGGATTCCTCTTCTTGAGTACTATAAAAATGACTACAAGAACTCACAGAACAGATCATCAGTTCACCCGGATGAAGCAATACAAAAATGGACTTTTTTGTGTTGTGACTCGCAAAATGTTGACCTGAGAGCTCACTTTCACCAAATTTCTGATCTGGTAGCATGTCGCGAAGGAGGCATCGCATGTCAGGAAAATGACCATGAAACTTGCATTTTACTCCCCTTTTTCTTGTACTATAAATAACATTTCATCCCCTTCTTCCCCACTTCTCTAAGCCCGACTTGGGGCTTCAAAACCTTAGTTTTTCACCCTTGCTTCCATTTTATTCTTCTTTCTTTATATATTCTTTTTCTATGTTATGGTTTTTTATTATCCATGTTAGTTTTGTACATGGAAGCATTGATTGAAGCTTCCACATCTACGTAGTAAGAATTTCTATTTCACTCTTTCTTGAAACTTTTGTTATTTAGCATTTATGTGTTCTTAATATGATATTTTACTTCATTTATGCCATGGGTTGTTTGAGAATATGGAATGTTTGTATGATTGAAGTGTTAGGATGTTAGGAAAGTTGTAAATTTCTTAGCTCATTTGACATGAAAATCCAAGAACATGGAATTAGAATTTCCTGTATATAATGTGTTGTTATTCTTGCTAGATAAGTATGTTAGTGTGGATTGTTCTCATATTTATCCTATAGAAGCAATGGAAAATTGAATCTTGAATGTGGTTTGTTCTAGGTTTAATCTAATGAATGCTTTGTTTGGTTAAATGGCTATGTGTTTGGTCGAATGCTTTTTGTTATCAAATCTATGGTTCTTCGTGTATAATGCCAATGATGAATGAGGCTTAGGGCTAGGGGTAGCGGGGATGGCTTAGGGTCAGGGGTTAAGGTGGCGGCGCACGACGGAGCAGAGGCGGCGGTGCACGACGGAGCAGAGGCGGCGGCGCACGACGGAGCAGAGGCGGCGGCGCACGACGGAGCAGAGGCGGCGGTGCACGACGGAGCAGAGGCGGCGGTGCACGATGGAGCAGAGGCGGCGCATGGCAGCGCCCATCTGTGCTTCACCGAAGACGGCGGTGGGCTCCTCCATCTCTCTCTACCATTGACCTCGTCGTAAGCTTCACTCTGTTTCTCTCCCTGTGTTTTCGTTACCAACGTTGGATCCGATTGAGTGTCTGATGAATCTGTGCCCTTATTAATCGGCATTATTGGATTGGGATTGGGATTTGGGATTAGATTTTTGAATAACGTGCATTTGTGGTGTTGTGATTGTTCAGGTGAGGGAGTTGGAGATGGATCTGTTTCATCAATTTCTTGGTTGGAACTGGTTTTTCTTGATTTTTCATCAATTTCGTCAATTTCTTGATTTTTCTTGGCTGGAACTGGTTTTTTCCATATTGTGGCTGGAACTGGTTTGGATTATTGTTTCCAGATTCTGACCGGTGGTAGCGACAGAGGTGGTGGAGCGGCGGCGGAGGTGGCGGAGCGACGGCAAAGATGACGGAGGTGGCAGTGGCTATGGTTATGGAGAAGAAGAACTAAGGGTATTTTAGTCAATCGATTTTTAATTTGAAAATTAGGGGTATTTTAGTATTTTTACATTTGGTCAATGCCGAAAATAACAAAGGCAATGACGGAATAGTGCCATAGGGTTATATCGGCACTTCTAATGCAAAACACAGGGTTACAATAGCACTTTTCAACTTCACAGGGTCATATTAGCACAAATCTCCAAAACATAGGGTCATATCAGTATTTTGCCCAATATAAAAAGACTGCTGCTGCTATTGACCAGGGTCTCTGATTCATACCATTAACATGGGAGTTGTGGGGTTCTTATATTTCTTTAATAAGTTAGGGGTCCATTAAGAGCTTTTCCCTTATAAAATTAAAATTTTAGGAAATGACCACTTGTCAGCATAGTATACATCCATATAATTAGGGTGACCTATACCTAGATATCTCTAGATAGAGAACTACATTATTTATAATGGATCCCTTCTAACCCGTACTCTTTTGCCATTGAAGTGTATATACTTCCACTTGCCTTGGTACTTATTGATGGCTAGTTTCTTTTTCCCTGCTTGACCTAATTTATCAAAGGCTTGTGCAATTTTTGTCAAAGTATCTTCGTCTGGTTTCACCCTCAACTCTTCCATGTCCGCAAATATCTGAGTTTTGGCATCATATAAGAGCATCTACAATGTGACCTTGGCAAAGGCAAGTGATTGAAATTAAGGGAAAATGGGCAGCAAATTTGGTGCTCAAGAACTCACCTCTATAACCTTTTCTGGCATATGATGATGATCATACAAGGAAATCATCCTTGAAAACAGCATCTTTGATGTAGAACGCGAATGTGTTTGTAAAATCATGTTCCAGAGCGTTTTTGCTTCGTCAGTCCTACAATCCTTATCAAATGCCAGTAGAAGGGAATCATATGTTGCCATTGTTGCACATTGGCCTTTGCTGAGCATCCACTTGGCCAACTGAATAAAGCACTTACTGTTGGAACAAGCTGCCATTCTACAAAAAAATAGCTTCTTGCAATCTAGTCCAATTAAATCAGCCATTCAAACCAATGATGAAAATTTGCAATCAGTGGTTAAGTTAACTTATGACAATTAACAGGAGATGCTGGCTATCATCACCAAGTGAGTCCCAGTCCTACCAACTGAATCAATTAGATAGAGTACACATCAAGGTTCCGCTTATGCAATTTGAAAGACATGACTTTAAAGGCCTAAAATAAGACATGGCATTTACAAATGTTCCAAATACTTCTGAGTCAACTAGAAAGGATGATGCCTGGGATAGTGCTTCATTGTGATTCAATGCCCCAAAGTTAGAAACAGACTTAGGGCGAATATGAAAAAGTCAGCATCACATATGCAGAGACTTATAACTGTACATTAAAATGTAGCCAAAATCACGGTAGCAATGTGGAAATTCTCAGGCGGCCTATTAAATGAAACATATGTTCATTTAAGAATTTGCTGGAACATTCATTATAATAGTTTCAGCACATATACATGCATGCAGAAAGGAAGGCCAATCCACATGTAATTCAGAAGCATAATTGCACGATGAGATTAGCCACCACTGTTGTAAACGGAGAAATTCAGGAAGTTAGTCAAGCTCCATACTTGAATTAGACGTGTCCACTGACTCCTTTTCCTTAGAATTCTCAAAGCTGTAGCTGCAGCTATCAATGGAAATTCAGTCTCCCAAGCTATCCATTTATCTAATGCACTATATACAACCCCCTTTTCATTTGGAAGTCTAGATATCTGTGCAGTCACAGGTTTTCCTTGGTTAACATAATTTATACAGAACCTCCTCTATATAAATTAAGGAATAGAGGAAAATACTACTCCTTCCTCCATCCCATAATCAGATCCCATGTGCTATTATAATTCAACAAATGAGACTCTAATTATGGGACAGACCAACAGAGGGAGTATAAATTTAAAGAAAATCGGAAGTTTTTAACTTTTTCTCACAAGAAGCTATAGAACTTGCTTCTTAGGAAGGATAATTTGAAGAGGTTACCAGGGGTAAAAAGAAAAAAAAACAACATACAGTGCGAACAAGATTGAGTGCTTTCTGCCCTGACATAGCAGAATCTCTTTTTTGCCACAAGTGGTATTCTTTTGCTCCCTTCTTTATCAATTTTCCACTAAAAGAGGCACAAAAATATCTAAAACATCAATCTGATAGAAAAAACATGTAAGATCAAGAATATCAGCATAGCACCGACCTCTAGTATGAAGCATTTGCATCTAGAGCTCAAGGGTGATTAGAAAAAACCATCATTATATAAACCAATCGTAGTATGATGTAGATCAAACTAAACAATATAATTAATACTTCAGCTAAATATCTTCACCTACTTTTCCTTAGATCTAGTCCTCCAATAATCACCATTGAAGCTTTTAACACTAACAACAACTATTTTCCTCCCCTATCAATGCAATGGACGCTATCAAAATAGACCCCAGACTATTAAGGCATAAGATGAACTAAATTACAGACAAAATTCTCAACATTTCTCACTAAGAAGATGATAACTCTGTAGCAAAAAAGAGCACTTTCTATGACTGTTTTAGTCCTAGAAAGTGGTATCTTATTATGGAACGTACAAAACAAAACCTACTGATAATTAGTTTCTTGCTCACCTTTACAGCACAGGCAACAAACCTAGTAATCTTCCTCGAGGAAGTAACACCAGATTTCAAACAATTGACGTTCACGAAAGGATCCATTTTGAAACTCAACATCTAGAGGGAAAAAACAATGAAAGAAAATAATTCCATGCTACCAGACGGAGCAAGAAAGCCACACGCTGCAAAAGATAATAGGTGAACGCATAAAAGAATATGTTCACTGGTATTTCTCCAACTGAGGCAAGATGAAGGGAAACTGTTTTTATACCAACACATGAGCTCAGCTTTAAAAGTAAATAACTTTCATGCATGGTTTGCACATTAGAATGAAGGCATCTGAAAGAAGATTCATGCATGCAGTATCAGTATCATTCTGGTTCTGAGAAATATTTTGAACAATTTTTAAAAGCATCAAGAAAATATTATATCTGAAGACTTTGAACTACCAGGCTGTTACACCTCTTCATATGTGTTTCAAGGCAAATGGAGTCGCGAAGGAAGTTGATGCAAGTAATACTATAAACAAAGACAATGTAACCATAAATTTAAAAAACTAACTACAAATCATTCGTCACTGGATGCCTATGATTAACTATAGCATGTTCAATTTACAAGGAAAGAACGCATCTTAGTTACAAGGAAAGAACGCATCCTATGACTAACAAATTACAATAAAAGAACGCATCCTATGACTAACAAATTACAATAAAAGAACGCATCCTATGACTAAAAAATTACAATAAAAGAACGCATGTTCAATTTGAAGGTTCATCTCAGTTTATACGGTAGCAAAGAATCAAGTCCAATTTTTTTTCACAAACCCAATTAATTAGAAACAAATTGACAAAGGAAAACATCTTAGTTTAAGGATAGTACTGCAGAAGCGGAACTCGGAGCTAGGCCACGGAGTCAGGCAGTTCAGGGAAAGACGGTTATGCTCATTAATGCGGGGGGTTCTTCTGGATAGTGATAGTTTCTAGAATTAGCAAGGCGAGTCCAACTTCTTTGAGTACCTGCAAAAAGGTCCCTAGCAAGGAAACTTGATACTCAAGTTAGTATTTTTTTTCTCTCTGCATTTCAGAGGTAGAAATCACTTACCTTTGTCCGGTGTTCTCAACCTTTATTTATAGGCTCTTTAGTTGTGTGACTTTGGCTGGCGTTTTATGCTCATCTTTCCTAGATCATGGCCTAGCAAAAGATATCGTGGTGAGTGGTACTTCTCCTTTTTAATTGGGATTTGGTTAACTTTTGGCGAAGCGATGTAGCTGGCCTACGGACATTTAACAAGCCAATTTTAGCGGGGTGACTCATGTACTGGGATTACGTAGGTCGTATGTATACCATAAGCCCCCAGTTGCAAAGTCATAATGGGCGAAGTGCAGGGAGGATAATTTAGGTGAACTGAGTAATGTATTGATTGGCTATAAAGGGATAATTGTTGAGAGACAAAATATACAGTTCATAGGTTCGTGAAAATAACAGAGTGGGCGCAAACCTGAGGATGGCTTTATTGTTAGAGGAGAATGTGCATAATACAATTTTAAATAAAAAAAGTAATTTTAAGGTAACCGATTAATATTCCTTTACTTTCGAGAAGTGGGTAATGTTGTCCCGAAGATTAAGGAGAAATTTTATGTGTAAAAGAAATGACATGCGGGGTAATTATTTCGGTGCCCGTTTGACGAGTGATGGCTCTGATGCATAACTGACACAAATTATTGAATGCCTCTAAAACACGCGTTTTCAAAAAGCTTGCAACATTTGTATAAAAGCCTAAAGTGTCTTACAAGACCTTGATTCCTCTATTTCAAAAGGATTGTTATATTTTGGCCAACTGCCCGTTAGAGCTTTATTTTTGCATAAGGTAAATACACTTTTCCGATCTCTATTAACAAACATGGTGGTTGTGGGTTCTGAGTCATCATCTTTCAATGTCCCTCCTAAATTTGGTAACAGTGAATTGACTCATAGTGACGTTGATTTGGATGGTAAGGCAGCCTTTGACGAAGACGAAGTAAGAGTAGATGGGGGTAGTTAGGCTATTGATGATGGAGATAGTGTTATGCATGTGAGTGATTTACACGCTTTGAGGGAACATTATCCCTTTTTAAATGGATGTGATATTAGGATACTCGGTGCTAGTGAAAAGGTTTGGAACCCGTATGCTGGGAACTTTGGTGTTTATGAGCACCATTTTTATGGGTTGACATAACCCGTCCTGGATTTCATTATACGCATGTTAGAGGCTTATAGAATTTACTCTTGCCTAGTTTCATCCTCTGGGTGTGTTTATGATGATTAGTATGGAAGTGTGTGAACAAGCTGGTAAGGATTTGCAAGTGGATGTGTTTACAGGTGATGTGGGGGTCCTTATGGGTAAGCATAGTTCCTGAAATCAACACAGAAAAACCAACTTCTTTGAGCACCTGCAAAAAAGGACATTGGGGTTTTTCCCGTGAGAAAGATCTGATGCCCAAATCAGGGTTGTTTCTTTTTTTAGTTATTCTATTATCAGAATTTACTTACTTGATTCGTAGTCCAGTGTCTTTATTTATAGATATCGGATCGTGCGATAGTGGCCCACATATTTCCCCTCTCTTTTCTATATCGTGGTTAAGTGGAGGGTGTTCGTGGTGAGTGGTTCTTCCACTGCTTCGAGCGAGGTGCTCTGTATGTCACAAACCAATTTTTCCCTACAAAGTGATTATCCGGATGCTAAAATTTTCTTAAGTGGGTAGGTATATACTATAATCCCTCTAGTCACAAAATCATGGTAAGCGTAAAAAAACATTTTTATCAGATTGAGTGAAGTGTATGCATGAGCGAAACTCAGAGTGAGTGCATAAAAACTTCTCAATTTGGTAAGAAGTTAGTTGTGTAGCAAAATATTATTTCGTGGGTAAAGAAATGTGGAAATACGGAATTGGTTTCTTGTAACTCCGTGTGGTTGTTACTAGTGGCCCAAAATTGATGGACAATTTTGAATTACAAATTGACCGGTATGTGAGTAAGCATTACTAGGTGATAATTAAAACAATGTATTTTATGAACTTTTTGTCTAGAGTTTATTTTGCGACTGGTACTTTATTCTAGAATCTCCTGTGAACGGAAGGTTGATAAGGGTGATTGTGCAATGTAGAAGATAAATTAGCTTTTGTAAGGTTGTGTTACTGAGTATGGTGAATAAAGGTAAATGTGATAACATCATAATTTACTTTAATGACATAGTTGCCTTGAGAAAGCATCATTCTTTTATGAATGATTGCGAGGTTAGAATACCTTATGCTAGTGATAAGGTGCAGGATCCTCCGACTGGGATATTTTAGTGTGTATGAACATCAAGTGTTGTATAGCCTAACCTTCCTCATCTTGAATTACATTGTGGCGTGTTGGAGGCTGATGGAGTTAATCTTGCACAACTGCATCCTTGGGCGGTGGCCATACTTATAGGCTTTAGGAAGGTGTGCCGTAAGGTCAAGAAGGTGCTTCCGATGGAGCATTTTTTCTATATTTTATCCCCCCCGTAGGGTTAGTGTAGTTGAGTCATGGGTAGTTTTCTACCATGTGGTGTCAAGGGTTGATGTTGTGCAAAGCTTTCCTATTGATTGTGGTATTTGGGAGGATATACTTTTTTTTAATGTTAAATGTGGTGGTAGTGACACAATGCCTTCATGGAATGACAAGGTGCTTGTAGCTAGGGAAGCAAAGTGTAAGAAGGAAACAAGTTCCATAACGGAAATACTTTCTTGTTCGTTGAATATAGGGGGGTCTAGGGAAGATGAGGCTATTATTTTAAAATATCTGCATTTTTAGTAGTATGCAGGAGTTATGTTGATAGTTAATTTTTTTTATATAGACATGATGCTATCAAGCACATATGGGATGGTGTCCATGGACAAAGATATGGGCGCATATTACAGTTAGCGCTTGGATGATAGTTGTAAGTTAAAGTTGGGTGCATATCGCATACTTCAACACTTGGATGATACTAGTGAGGAGGGCGATGGGAGCGCTAAATGCAAGACTGGTGAGTTAGAGGATCATAGTGCCAAATCCTTTAAGATGATTAAGTTGGGGGGATCTTAACACTGTGGTGGCGGAAGGCGCAGCACCGGTAGGTGTCATGTGGGTGTCGCAGGAGTTCAGGATTAATGTTCTCAAGTTTTTTAGAGTGCTTGGGTTAGCTAAGGAGGTATATTTCTAGTTACAAATGTGAGATAGTTGTTTCTTGTATGTGGTAACGAGATTGTGTTTCAGCAGGTGGGCGGTGTTATCACATCCACTGCTCATTGCATTGTTGATTATGTTGATAGGATCAGCAAGTTTACTAAAAGGATGAAAAAGCTAGGAGTGTCATTGGAAAAAGGGTGAATGTTCGTGATAAGCTGTCATTGGAATTGGCTATGCGCATTTTTAGTAAGGAGAAAGACGATGTTAGTGATGTTTTATGTGCTATATTTAGGACATTAAAAGAGAATGGTCCTGCTCATCAAGGTTATCCTCGTGTGCTAGTTATTAAGCTACCAGAGACTCAAGGGTTCCATGATATTTTTGGCGATATGTATGTTATGATCGCCGAGGTGGGATGGTATAAATATTTGGCAAGTATCCATGATTGCTATCCTAGTTTTGATATCGTTGGTGTGGGGGTAAATGTTTTATAGCAGAGGCATTGGAGAAGGCAAAGTGTGCAGTGGATGAAGGCTTGACGAGGAAGGTGAAAGATGAGGGTCATATTTTTTGCTTGATCGAGGATTTGGCTAAAATGGAATCGTTTCGATCAATTAGGGAGTTAGAGGAATGCAAGGTGGATTTGTACTCGGCTATGGAAAGTGATGATATGGAAGTCGACGCTGTAGCTGAGGCGGTTCAACCTGAGAAGTGTGATGCATATGCTACTACATTAGAGATAGTCAAAGGAGTTTCAGTTTGATATTCTACCAGTGGCACTAGCTCAACTAGTGATAAGGTAGGCTAGATTTTAGTTCTATTGGTTGTTTATGTAATAAATATGACGGCGAAATGTTTAATAAAAATTGATCTGATTTATTTTTAAAGGGTGTGTGTTGACAATTTTTTTTATGTATTTCTAGGTGGGGATGTTTGTATAAGTAAAGTGATTGTGCCGTTGGATGAGAAGTTTGTGTTTCAAAGGCTTTGGAGACGGTGATAAGGGAGGAGGGTGGTTACCTTAAGATATATTCGAAGGTGACTTGGCAGGGTTGTGAAGATTTGTGTATTTTATTGGGAAGCCGTCTATGACTACCTTAAGAATTTGAGTATTCTATGGAAAGCAAATGAATGGGGTACGAAACCGGGATGTCGGGTAGGTGTTATTCCTGAGGTTTACGGAATATGAAATGAGGTGGAGGACGAAGCTGGAACAAAATCTAACATCATTAGATAGTATGATGGCCATATTTTTGAGCAAAATTTCATGATTCATAAGTCAATGAGAGATTTAATGGATGTTATGTGGCAAGTGAAGGATTAGCAAAGGTATCTGGTGGAGAAAACACATGAGGCCGACCAAAAGGCGAGCTAATCAAATAGACCCGCTGTACAAAGAGAAGAAGAACTTGGAAGGTGAGAAATGTCATTTTCTAAGCGGTGCCTCGAAAGTGAAGGGATCGTTATAGCGCAAAGCATAAATACGCGGTGCAATTGTTGACAAAGTATGAAAGTTTGGAAAGATAGAATCGAATGTAGGGACATTCGATGTTCCCATATGGAAGAGAGGTGTTGTGTGCTTGAGGTATTGTTGAAAGAGTAGCATAAAGTGAATTCGAGTCTTCGTGGGGATATTTCTTAATCTCTAACTATGGAGCCTACAGTGTCTGAAACAACACCTTGTCTGCAATCCAATTAGTGGAGCAATCTTCCCGAGATATAGGGCCCAAATGAACCATAGCAGAAGACCGAAAAATTGCACAACAGACCGAATTGCACAGAAATTGACTGGATGCTGACGAGAATTTGAGAAACTCGTGAGAATGTGAGCAACTCGCAAGAAACAGCTTCAACTCGCGATAATTGATTCAACTCACGAAAAATTGCAGGCACGAGAAACTCCCTTGCTGGCGAGTCAACTCGCGTGTGGCTTCACGCGCGGAATATTCCTTCTTGCTGGCGAGTCGACTTGCGCGTGGCTTCACGCGCGGAATATTCCTTCTCCGTGTCACGCTCGGGCTTTTCTTTTCCGTGTGGCTTCGCTTGGTTTTCTTCTTCTCCGTGTCGCTCGCGCTCGGAGTTTCTTTTCCGCGGTTGACAACCTCTTGACGCCGAGGTCTCTCTCTCCGTCCGACGTCTGCTTCGGCTCAAGAGCAAAAGGGGCGCGTTAGATCTACTTACGACCGGTAGTTCAGTCGGCCGGAAAAAGAGAGAGAGGCCGCTGGAAACTTCGCCGCTGGAAGAAGATGGAAATTTTTCCAGAAAATTGAGACTTGAGAGGACGCCGGAGGATGCCGGAATTAGACCGGAACTTCGCCGAAAAAGAGAGAAGGAGGGAGGCGCTGAATTAAATTAAAATTTAGGGCTTAGGATCAGAACTTGCTCTGATACCATGACAGAATGATTTACCGTAATCAATTGTATTATTGATATCTAAATATAGAGAGAGTACAATAGAGGTGTAATAAGGAAAGAACTCTAATCATAATAAATCATAATCTAATCAGGAGTTTGATTTATCCTAAGAGTCTGTCTCTTGAAAGACGGTCTTTCCATAAGTTATGGGAAAACCAAGGTTTAAAGTGTAAATTAGAATAAATGAAGATGAAATTTTCTGGTTGCATGAATTGAGTTATAAACTTTATTACTACTACATGTTGCATAATAAAATTTTAATATTGCAACTTAGACATTTTACCTTTTATTATTCTAATTAAAGCCGGTCTTTCCATAAACCTATGGAAAGACCGTCTTTCCCAAGACTTTGCCTTATCCTAACAGTCACTCATAATATATGATCCAAATATGAAAATATTATATACACTCATAATATAATCCAAATAAATTACATTTGGACCATATATTATGTCACATTTAGACCATATATTATGAGTGGCATATAATATTTTCAACATTCCCTTGTTTCTCATGCAATCGAACTCGCGTGCATGCATATCCTATATCATTTGACCTTAAAAGCAAATGAGAAACGTATCTTACGTTGGACAAACAATCTCATTTTTGCATGCTTGGGAATCGGGTGGTCCTTTTTGTTATGCCCACTATTTTAACATGCTTTAGGTTTTGTTATGGCATTTTTCAACGATACTGGTCAACCTTATTACCCATTTCTTTCTTGTCTGCACGTAAGTAAAATAAACAGTAGATGAGATGATTTTTCTCAAAATTTAAGATGAATATAGCTCAGTTTATCGTAAGATTTCAAGAATATATGCACCCACGACCAAAACTGAGGATCTGGAAAAATTATTGATTGTCAGCCGACATCTCACTTCAATGATTACCAAACCAAAGGACGCACAATTTGACTTAACGGATTCCATCGGACGTGCAAATTGATTTATTTGAAACACATTAGGGCTAAGCCGTCAAATTGTTATTAGTTGTGATCGACAAGAAAGAATTTCTGAAATGTTTAAAGGGAAAAACTCTCTAATGGTACAATCAAAGTAAGTATGAGTGAATGTGATCAACAGTGAATGAAAAATAGTAAAATAGATGATTGATTATCATTCAGTATAAATAAATTATACAATAGAGTTCTACTATAGATACCAATGTACTAATCTAGCTAACTAAATATTTATATTTTTACCGTCTAATATACCCCCTTAGTCGGAGCGGGAGGAGGATGGACGCTCAGGATATGGATCGAAACCAAAGAAAAAGATGTTGATGTCAGCATGCTGGTACTCAGGATGAACATGAAGCATACAAATAGAAGGAGGACGAAATGAATATCAAGCTTAATATGCTTAATCCGTTGATGTTGCACTGGATTGCTAGACAGGTATACAACAGAGATATCATCGCAATAGACAAGTGGGGCATGCCCGAGGGGAATCTATTGCTCCCAAGATAAAACTAAGCTAGATAATCAAAAGACATGATTAACCTACAAAAACTAAGAAGAGAAAAACTAGGGTTAAAAATCGCAGGAAGAAGACGTCCTCAAGAGGAGAGGATAAGGTGAGTATTTATAGTACAAAAAACTAGAAATATTTCTAGCCATACTTCCGTCGCGAGCTGCGGTGGTGCCCTGTTCCAGCATCTTGATTTCTTTCTTCTTTTTGTTTCATGTCCTCCTCTTCACTTCACTTTTCTTCAATTCTTCAAGTCTTCAAAAGCTCAAATACAAGTCTTCAAATCTTCAAAGGTATTCTTCAAAGTCTTCAAATAAATTGTCTTGTCAAACAAAATTCTCTAAAAAAAAGTAATAAAAGCGTAAAAGTCGCTTTTAACTCTCCTTAGAGAATTTCAAGGTAAAATGCCACATTTAGAGCACAAAAGTGTACAAAAGTAAATCCTAAAAGTCCTAATATAACTGTATAAAATGGGCACATCAATGCGACATGATCGAGGAAGACGAGAGAAATGGGGTCAAAGGATGGATTGTGAAAATGATAAGCAGAGGTGGAGATACTGGCTAACTCACAAAAAAAAAGATTGTTTCATCAAATGTGACATGATGAGACACATTAACCTTTCCAGTGGAAAGATCATTACAATGATATCCTCAAAACTGGTAGGGATAAGAGAGGAAGACACAATGAGAAGAGCGAGGTGATAGTTTGTAGGGCCTTTTGGCAGAAAACATAGGGTAACATGCATAACCGAAAATACAAAGATGGTCGTATGCAGGTTCTTTGAGAAATAGCGCGGAAATGGGAGAGCGGAAGCAAGGATTTTTGTGGGTAGGATGTTGTGAAAGTGAGCAGCTGTGTGTAGAACTTCAACCTAGAAGGTTACGAAAGTGATGTATGATAAAGTAGGGCTAGGATGATTTCATTTGGATGACGAATCATGCGCTCTGCTTCACCATTTTGAGTTGAATAGCGGAAGACTAGGCCATTTTTCATGGAAAATTCGTGGAGAGAGGAGTATCAAATTCGCGACCAAGATCGCATTTAAATGATTTTATTTTGCGTTGAAATTGGGTTTGAACATAAGCATCAAATTGCAAAAATTTTGAAAACACCTCGGACTTGAATTTTAGAGGATAAATCCACACATATTGTGTAAAATTATCAATAAGAACCAATTAATATTTGCAATTTGTTTTACTCAATACATGTGATGTCCACAAATCACTATGAATATTATCAAATGAAGCAACAGTGGTGGAAGTGGAACTAAATATCTGTAGTCGTTTATGTTTACTAATTTGACAAGAGTTACATAAAATGGAGCTAGGCTCTTTAATGAAGGAAATGCATGACTGAGACCGCAGATGATGAAGAAAAGGGGAACCAGGGTGACCAAGGCATGAGTGCCATATGTCTGAGGCAAAAGTGACAAAAGACTGAGCAGGTGTGGAAACGGAAATAGATGACTGATAGGGAGACACGGGATATAGCTTGCCTGCACTATTGCTCCTCAAAATAGCCTCCCATTATGAGAATCCTTCACAGAGAAACCAAATAGGTCGAACTCAACGGTCACGTTATTATCTATGGTAAATCGACGAACATATATAAGGTTTTTGACAATGTGTAGGGTATGTAGGATGTCGATAAGGTGTAGGGTACGACTTGGATTGGTTAATTTGGACATACTTGGAACATAACACAGAATAATATTGCCATTAACAACAAGAATAGAACGAATATTGCTCGTATGTAAAGGAGAAATCATGGTACCTGCATCCGAGGTGAGGTGGGATGATGCGCCAGTATCAATGAACCACTACGAGTCGCTGCTGGGCTGAATGGCCTAGGCTTGGAAAGACTAACTGAGGTTCGTCGGCTGAGGAGCGTCTGCGTCAGCTATGTGTGCCTGGCCTAGGCCATAGCCGCAAGGCAGAGCTGGTGGACGTGACTGGCTGAACCCTCTCCCCGGAGGGTCGCGTGTCTGAGTGGGATACCAGGGCTTCAGGAGAGCACACAACCTAGAGCAGTGGAGTACAATGCTGGTGGAGGGCCCTATTACTACACCCAAGGTGGCGGTAGTATCCATGATGGAACAGAGGAGCTAGGTTGTTAGTGGACGCGGCCTCCGACGTGGTAGGGCTGATGCTGGTTGGAGTCGTAGGAAGCAAAGTACGGTTGCGCTGGTGGTGAGTCTAGTGGGAGATCTGGGGCCGACAACGGCGCCACCATGGCTAGCGCAGGTTCTTCTTGGCTAGCGCGGTGGTGCTGCTCCAATTCAAGCATGCTACGAGTAGTCTCAAATGCCGGTATCATCTAATAAATGTAAGAGGTAACTGTATCAAATTTTCTAGGCAAACCTCGTACAAGTTGAAGCACCAGACGTTGGTTGTTGACAGCAGAGTTGACACCCTTCAATCTACCAGCTAGTTCACGCAGGTGATTATAGTTTACCTCAAGAGACAGCATAACTTCAAGTTTGAGATTATTGAACTCTTGCGCCAGGGTTATTGCGCGAACGCCCATATTATTTGTGAAGATGTTATTCACACGAATCCATGAGGCGTGCACATTGGATTCGTCCTTAAGAACCCACAAAAGGAGGGCATTGCTCAATGCTCTGTAGATCTATTGAAGAATATGGGGAGTCAATCTCACCCCAGACGTCAAAGGCTGCATCATTCTCGACAGGAGGCGGCGTACCATCGATGTTCGCGAGAACTTTGTAATTTTTGCATGAAGCTTAAACAGACGTACCCAGGAGGTATATATGACCTTAATGCCATCCAATACCTGAATTTTGTGATGGTTATTAGAAACAACGAAAATAGGATGAAGGAATAGTTTTTATGGTGATATAGGATGAGTGGAATTGCCACCGAGCTGATTTTTTTATTTTTTTTTAATACACTGAGCTGATTTTCGGATGAAGAAGATCCAGCCATTGGAATAGTGCTGACGTACGGCGGGAAGAAAAACAAAAGACAATGTTTTGAACAAAAATTGCGGCGGTAAAAATTTGGGCACAAATTCCTTACGGCGGCACTACTTAGTGACAAATCCTTACGGGAATAATCTGATCAACACTACTTTGTGACTAACAAAGTCCTTACGGCAGCAGATCAATGTTGCCATAGCGACGAAGAAATAAAATTTAAGGTTTAGCAATCTATGGTTGCCATAGCTCTAATACAATGTAAGATTGTGTAAAGGGTGATTTATTGTTATTTAGTATAAATAGATTGTAGAAGAGAGTTATACTATACCTACAATTGTACTAATCCAGGTAACAAAATATTTACATATTTATTGTCTAATAAATGGATTTAAAGAATCACTTAACTTTGAATAATGTCAGAAATTGAACGCGTCAGCAACGGACCAGCAGATCTGAAAAAACATCACCATGAAAGTGTCAAAAAGAAACACCAAAAATCGAACATGTAGCTAAAAGAATGCCCAAAATCGAAGCCGCTTCCAATGGAACCCCCAAAAACCAAACAAGAACAACAAAAAAATGCACTAAAACCAGACAAGCTGCCAAAATAACCCTCAAAAAACAAACCGCCAGTTTTACAACCCCCAAAAATCTAACCCACAACCAAAATAAACCACAAACATCGTAGCCACTACCAAAAAGCCCCCAAAATACAAACAAATAGTTTTATGACCCCAAAAATCAAACCCCCAAAAAAACAACAAATCTTAGCAGCGGCCAAAAGAATCTAGCAAAACCCAAACGAGAACAAAACAACACCCTAAAAGGAATAAAAACACTAAACAGAAAGGAATTTATGGTCGGAGACACTAAGCCCTTACATGCAAAGATTAAAACACATGAAACCCTTGCATTTTTTAGTTCTAATATCACAAGGTACATTTGTCAACTCAAGTATGTAAAGTTACCACTCTCAACATATCACTCTCAACAACTGGAAATCATCGAATGATCTGATCAGAGGAAACAACAATCAAATCCAGCTGAGAACTATGGACAGGAGTAGTCTCACAAGCGAATGGAGTTTAGTAATATATTTGCAAAGCTAACAAACATAGATGATGACTTACAGAATGAGAAACAACTTTAATTGGAACAACACCAGCCATCCCCAACTCCAACTCCTACACTTGGAAGCCCATACAGATCAGATCATCAAACACCTAACCAGGTAACAAAAGAGCAACACAAAAGTCCTGAAACTGCTGATAGCTCAGAAGCAAGATACATGATTAGCATTAGAGGTGTACATGTTTTACAATAGCTAGAAAACTCTCAGGATAACTTATAGTTGCAAGGTATCTCTAATCTCTCTTTAAATGATAGAAACCTTTTTAGCTCTCCTAATCTTATAATTACTCATGCAAAAAATAGAAACTCAATTTCTAATGATAAGTAAGATCCTGACCTGGAATATGAGGGGAATTCTATAGGGGTTTACTAGATTAAAAAAACTAATACAGGTTGATAAGGTAGAAACTCTTATCATTATTGAACCTAAGCAGCATGTCAGTAAACTGAATGATTTCATGACACAATTAGGATTTGATCATGCACATGCATTGGATGATGACCATTTCTGGGTTTTTATCAAACATAACATCTAGTCCCAGCTCACATATGAGCATGCCAGATTTTTACAAATTAAAGTCACTCATACTCCTTCTAACACTGCTTTTATCTTAATTACTGTGCATGGCTATCATGATAGGACCCTTATAAATGCTATGTTGTCAAATTTAAATGATAAACTGGTGTTGTGTAATGAACCCATCATTTTAACTGGAGATTTCAACATGATAGGAAGTATCAATGAATATAAGGGTACAGCTGGACCTAATTTAATTTCTATAAATGAGTTTGACTCTTTTCTTATCTGCAATAACCTCGTATAAGTCAACATCGTTGGGAATTTATTTACTTGGACAAATGGGAGGAGAAACCAACATGGAGTCTTAGAAAGACTAGATAGGAACTTAGCTAATCAAGAGCTTTTTGCTAAGTTTCAAAATAGCTATGTACATGTTTTAGGGAGGGGAAACTCAGACCATAAACCTATGCTACTAAGCCTAGAAATCCCTACACAGCTATTTATGAAGCTATTTCATTTCCAGTCCATGTGGTTTAATAGACCTAATTTGCTAGCTCTAATCGAACTCAACTGGAATCAACCAGTAACTTCCCAGGGAGTGTGGATTCTCTAGAAACTGGCTAGGCTAAAAATCTTTGTAGAGGGTTGGAACAAAACTGAATTTGGAAGCATCTTTGAAAATGTTCTAAAAATATAAAAAGAGATAGCAAAATTAGAGCTAAAGTTAGGCACCAATTTCAGTTTACAAGACCATATAAAAATTAATGAAGAAAATGAAAAGCTAGCCAAATTCCTTAAAGAAGAATAAGATTTTTGGAAAAAAATCTAGGAACAAATGGCTTAAAATGGGGACATGAACATTGCCTTCTTCCACAATAGTGTCATATCTAAAACCGCTAGGCTAAGGATCAACAAGGTTAAAAAAAACAAGATGGTAGGTGGATAGATAATCAAGATGAAATGGGTAATTATACTACTACCTTTTATTATAAGCTACTCACTGATGATACTGAAGAGCATTCTGGTTTAGACATGATGCAATTTCTAAACTTCATACCCACAGTTGGAGGTCATCGTCATGCCTCTCAAAAATAGTTTTATATGCCCAAATTACAGCTAACTACTGAGAATGCCGGGACACGACTCCAGTATAAGGCCCGCATACTTATTCATGGGCTGCATGCTGAAAACGCTCGGGGAACACCTCCAATCCGCGATGCACATGCTATTGCACGAACCGTAAGTGGTCCTAGGGTTTCCTAGCTTTTTGGGCTTTTCTAAGGCCCAATTCCACCTACTATATAAGACATCTTTAGTCTCCTAGGGTTGAAAAGAGTTTGATCATTATTATTAATTCTAGGAGTAGGTAGGGAGATTGAGACAATCTCCTCTCGTTATTTAATTTCTCTAGTTTTGCCTTATGGCATTAAATCCACTAATTGCTTTGGGTTTGATGTCACTGGATTAGTTTATATCTTGGGGTAATATTTGTATACATGATTTGATGTTAATTTTTTGAGATTCTTTAATTACCCAATCTTTATGTCCTATGAATATTTGTGCTTGATTTTCTAGTTACATTCTTGTAATATTATGTCATTTTATTATTTATGATGCATCCATAGATGCATACATAGTATAATATCGTGCTAGGACAAAATGCTATCTTGGTAGTGTTAAATTAGGGCTATTGTAGGCTCGAGAGTACTGGGGAGATGAGTGCATTCACACTATCTTGAGAGTACCTACCCAATCGTTAGACTCTAATTATAATTGGCTAGTTGTGTGAGTGATTGCATGTTAGGGGGGCTAGACTAGTTCCTTATGAGGGGGAACCCTTGGCTTACCCCAATATATATGCATTCTAGTTTGTAGAAAATAGGGTCGTGGAAGCCCTAGAGTCATCACGAGATGCCAATTCCTTTGCCTCTCTAGGCCTAGGGTCGATGTCCATAGTGAAGTGCCCAGGACATATTGTCCTCACTCCCATATCTAACGGTTGCGACCTACGCAAGGCTTAGTTCCTTTAAGCGGAGGTGTGTTAGCATTTTGAGTGAGATAACGGGGAATGTGGAGCAGATCCAAAAGGTCGATAGATGAAAATTCCATAATTACGATGGCGGAGTGTTGGTTCTTGATGGGAGATTATCATTTGTGTGACACACATTAGGATTCCCTGCCTTTATCCACACTATGTCACATAGGCATGAGATAGGTTTATATGTCTTACATTTACGCAAATACCCCAAGGACTAGTTAATTATAGTTTTAATCTCTCTTGCTTCCATGCTCTGTAGTTGTTAGACAAAAGCCACCCCATTTATCTTTCCTAAGGATTCTCTATTCCTGACACACACTCGGAGTGACGCCCGATTGTGGTTGTGTAAAGTTAATTTTCAAATTCTAGTATCTCTGTAGACGACTTCAGACTTGCCACAAGCTACCTTATTATGGTTAGTAGTGAGTACGAGAGCAACATTAACAAAATCTTATCTTTGAAAAGCATCATGTTGGTCAAACTCTCCTGCAAGGTTTCGAACGACCATGTGGGGTGCAGGTCAAAAAACAAACCTAACAGGGTTGATTTCTAAGAAGACATAAAAAATGACGAGTTATGGCACAAAATAAAGGGAACCCCTTGGGTTTGAGAGAGAAAAAGTGAGGGGAATCAGAAAAGGAGGTGAAGAGATAATTAGGATTGGAAATATTGATTTAAGTGATCACTTTATTGTGATTGGCAGATGAATTCACCACATTCAATGTTGTGGTTGGGAAGTTAAAACGGGAAGAAAAGTGAGAATATTTCAGAATCCTATTGAATATGAACGGGTTGAAGTTTTTTGAATGGATTCAAAAAATTGAGCTTAAAGGGAGTAGCAGTTTTGTTTGGACTTAGAAAAACTTAACCAACAATTAAGTTAGGCTAATCAGGCAATGCGCTGCTGGGCTAGCTGAAATTTTAAAATAAAACCAGGGGTAAAAAGGCCAATTCACCCAGGATTTCTTTGCCAAATACTTAATAAAAATAACTTGTGCAGCTTTAGGTGGGATGGACAAAAAATAAAATGTGCAGCTTAGTACGGGACATAGAGAGTAATAAACGGTCACTACTGGAAAACAGGTGCATGCGCACCAGTATAAATTTATAAGTACAGGTATACCGGTGCGTATTTAACCAATTGCACCAGTATTTATCATGTTAACATCAGTACCGGTGCAAATAAGTACATACGCACTGGTATCCTGTCAACCAGTGTAAAGTTCACCTATTTTCGCACCGGTGTTGGTTCTACCGGTGTACCAATGTCAAATGTATTGCACCGGTATTATTCAATTAGGTATTTGTACCGGTGCAATTGCTAAGATGTGCACGGGTACAGGATTACCCGTGTGTACTTATTTACCCTTTTTATTAATTTGGCCCAGAGGGGTAAAAAATTTAAACCGGTAATGGGAAATTACCGGTGCAGAAATTTAAAAAAGCAAAAAAAATTTGCATTTGTACACTGGTTACAATTAGCATCGATGTAGGAATTGATCATGCACCGGGATTTTCTTAATACCTGTGAAAAAATAAATTCTTATTATTGAATTTTGGCGCCAAAACTATTAGTTTTGCACTGGTATTGTTATTGTACCGGTGAAGGACAGAAAAATATGCTCATTTTGGTTGAAAATCTACACTGGTAATAGATTTTATCGGTGTAAAATGCTTCAAATGCACCGGTAAAGTCTAAATATCAGTGTAGAAAATAGCATTAAATGCTCACCTACCCCTTTTTTAGCGAGTCCATCTTCTGCGAGACTGTCTCATGGTCAGACGAAGGGCAAATAAGCAACAGTAGATATATGAAATAGGATAATTTCAGAAGGGGGGCTGAAGCATAGTTATTTCTGATTCGGGGTACACTATGAAAGAATTGTTGAAATCTGGGAACTAAACTTCAAACTAATGGAAAGAAACCAGAAACCTTCGTCTTCTCCGTTTTTATTCTTTTTCCCTCTGCCAATGCAGACTTTGCAGTTAGTTTTCCTAGTCGCATGAGGAGGCTAATTTGGAGTCTACAACACCGATTTTCCATCTGGTTTCAACTTCATCTCGGATTCAAAGTGCTGCAAAATCAATCCAATCGCAGTTTTAATTTCAAATTGTCCGGTAATTCGATAATGGATTCATCGATGGATTTTGCCCAGTAGGTAATGGGTGAGACACAGCAGCACCAGGAACGAAGAGAAATGGCCGAATACTGGTCAGATCCAATTGTTACAGGTGGAGTCACGGCGGACGTCAGTATCGATTATTTCCGGTAAAGTTGAATGGAGAGAGGTTGACGGGTTTGCTGGATTTCTTTTTGGGTTCTTGGGCTGAAATCTTAGTCTACAACTAAAGTCCACATTTTCAAAAGAAACATCAAAAGCAATACTGTATAAAACATCAAATTAAAATATTAAAATATCAAGTTAAAATAATTAAAACATCAAAGTAAAAATATTAGAGTGCACATGGATCATCAAATAAAAATTCACATTAATTTAAGAATAGCGAATCATCAAGTAAAAGCATTCAAAATTCACATCAATTAAGAAAACTAACAACAAATCATTGGTTACTATCAGTACAAGGTAACTAAGTAATGTCAATAAAAGATAGTCGAGTGAAAATTAGTCGAGTAATATTATAAACCTATAATATATGATACAATAACCGGTGAGTAACATCAGTCTAAATAAATTAAAGATCAATACGTAAAAAAATACGAATACAACATCCTATCTCTAGAGAGTAACATCAGTCCAAATAAATAAAAGATCAAAAAGTAAAGTCGAGAGTTGAAATGAAAAATAGTTGAGTTACATTAAACCCTACCTATCAGAAATGTGTAGCTTTATCCCTATTTAAAAAAGAAAAAAGTGTTTTTATAACCCTACCTAGTTGATATAAGTGCCAATATAATGTTTCAATATTTGAAAGTGCTAATATAACCCTATCTAGTTAGTGAAAGTGTCAATATAACCCTATAAGTTTTAAGGATGTGCTGAAATAACCCTACAAACATTAGAAATGTGCTGATATAACCCTACAAACATTAGGAATGTGATGATACAACCCAATAAGATTGCATAATGTGCTGATATAACCCTACTTGTTCCGGCGGCGGTCCGGTGAACTATGAGGGTAAAACTGTCCACCTAATTTCAAAGTTAGCCCAAAGGGTATTTTGGTCAATTTACTTAGAGTCAATGCCAAAAAATTGAGGTCAATGCCGGAAATGAGATCTGAGGGTTATATTGGGTCTTTCATTAACTAGTTAGGGTTATATTTGCACTAAAAATTATCATAGGGTTATATTGGCACTTACTCAATTAGATAGGGTTATATTGACATGTATCCCTTTAAAAAATATGAATACAACATCATATCTCTAGTGAGTAACATCAGTCTAAATAAATAAAAGATCATTACGTAAAGTTGAAAGATCGAACGAAAAGTTGTTAAGTTACATCAAACCCACATATCATAAGTTTTGTAGCTTTATCCCTATCTACAAAATATGAATATCACATCATATCTCTATCTAAACCTCCCTCTAAACCTGTAAGTATTTAGCTCTATCGAGAGCTTCAGTTTCTTCTTCGATGCCCTCTTTCTCATAAGAGATTCCATTTCTTCTTTCTTGTTGATGCAGATCGTCCTGAAAGAATAACAGTAAAATAAACCAAACTTGACCAAACTCATCAACCTCATCAACCTCAAACACTCATAGATCATACACTCATTAATCCAAACTTGACCAAACTCATCAACTTAAACCTTCATACATCATACACTCATTAAACAACAGCACCCATCAAAAAAAGGTATTGCAAAGTCAATTCATATTATTGCAAAATCAACTTCAAACACTAAAATATCACACCCCTTCTTAAACATCACATCCCTCAAACCAGCCACGCCAATCAAAACAACCAGCAACACTAATGTAAAGAGTTATTGCAAAATCTCTTTGAAATACTTGGTATGATCCATTTGAATCATTGCAAAATCAGTTTGAAATACTTGTTATGATCAATTCAAATCATTGCAAAAGACCAACATCACATATATTGTAAAATTGCTACTCGTTATGATGAATCCAAATATTTGCAAAATCAACATTAAACACTAAATATCAACACATGATAATTAAAATCATTGAAAAATCAACCTTAAACACGGAAACATCACACTCGGCACATGATCAATTCAAATCATTGAAAAATCAACCTTAAACACTGAAACATCACACTCCTCGACCAAAACATAACACCAATCAAATATAGCATATGCCATCCGTAACACCAATCAAATACTACAAAATTGCTACAAGAAAGACTATGATCAATCCAAAATCATTGCAAAATCAACATTAAACACTAAAATGTCACAGCACCAGCAGTGCAAAATCAAACCAAATCACTCGTAATCACACTAAAAAAAAAACAAAATCCAACAAAAACATTACCGAATTACGCCATTCCCTCATACCAGTACCAATTAGTAAACAATTAAAACTTCATAAATTGTGCACATTTACAAGCCAACTCGAAATATATAACATCATCTATAAATTATAAATATCAACCTAAAACCCTTTAAACCTCCAACACACAATTTTTACCTCTCAAATTATATAACATCATCAATAAATCATAAATATGAGACATATTAAACTATAAGACATCAAATATGAACCATAAAACATACATCATCCACACAAAAGCATAAAACATTATCATGAAATCTTAAAACATCTAGTAACAGTAAATAAACATAGAACCTCCTTTAAAAGTCGTAAAATAGCATAGATAACCACACCGTCAAACCATACTTCATCATGTAAAACAATTAAAAACTTCACAAATTTGATCTCAAACTTTTAATATCATATATAAATCACAAAACATCAACGTGAAACCTTAAAACATAGAAAATTTTAACGACTAAAAATAATAACACATCAAGACAAAAGATTGGAACATCAAATTAGAATAGAGCATAAAGCTACTTTGTTGAGAAAAGGTAGAATGACCTAGAATGCCTCTGCAACCATAAGAAAATTAGAACAAAAGGTAGAATGACCTAGAGTGCCTCTGGAACCATTAAAGAAAATATAACTTCCAGTATTTTCCCTTCTATACACAAAAAATTAATCATGATAATTAGAATTCTATAGTAAATTCACCAACCGTTCACACAAAAATTAAACTAAACTCATTTAGGATGCCGCAATGCATAATTGATTACATCGATCAAGTGCGAACACTTACCTTTCTGGAAAGAAGTGAGCGGGCGCCTTAAAGCTACGAGAGTGATGTGATTTTGCTGGATTTTCTCGATGAACAAATCTCTCTACGTGAATCAGAAGAATAGCAAAATTTGACTGTGGCAACGACAACATGACGACGGTGATAATGGCAGAAACGTGGTGAAGGTGACGACGTTGGCGACGAGGAAGCCGGTGGCGCCATTTTCTTCTTCTCCTCTCTCACTCGACGGAGGAATCGAGAAAAAGGGTATGGCCTCTGTATAATTGGGAACGTAACTTTCCAATAAGCCTATTAAACCTACATATTTGCAAAAAGAACCCATAAAATTCATAAATTATAAATAGTACCCCATCTTTGTGCAATATGTTCAATTTCCTTATTTAACCTCCGTCTCGCCGTGAGACGGTCTCGTACAAGACTTTATCTTTTTTTAGCGGGTTAAAAATTGGATTTTTGGAAGAAGATGTTTATTAATAGTGGTTTTTGGTTGATGAAAGCATTGAATTCTCCACAATGAAGACCCTTGAATGTACCTTTTTTTGAATTACATTTATGGATGTTAAGGATTTCATGTATGGTTTTGGTTAGTAGAGATATTTACATTTTGTGTTTGATAATTTGATGGTGATTGAGGTAGAATTGTAGATATTAGTTTGTTTTGTTCTCAAGGTTGTTGTAGTTATAAGGCTATGGGTTTTGCTTCCTATAGTGTGGGACATGTTAAGAATGTTGTAATTGAAAAGTTGGTGTATATTGTGCATTTATGATGTTGCATGATTATGAAGTCGCAATGGAAAATTATATTGTATTAAATGTGCTGAAGTTTGATTGTTGGACATTTATTGATATGTAGAGTTGTATTGCGACATCGAGAGGCATAAGCATGTGTATGCCAACGTTAGTAGGGTGAGCGATGAATATATTATGTTCGTGGATGAGGTCTTGGAGCATACTTTTAGTTGAGAGGAGCGAATATTATGTTCCTATCATGATTGTGGAAATCGAATTCGTACTGATAAGAGGGACATCCTGAAACTCCATTTTAATAGCCGAGGGTTTGTGAAAGTTTATGTTCTGTGGACCTTTCATGGGGAAAAATCACCAACGGAAGTGAGAGTTAGTAGTGAGGGAGAGTGTTTCGGGGATGCTAAGTTTGATGACATGTATGAGGAGGTTGTTAATGAGTTTAGAGGAAGGCCTAAGGTTTTGGCTAACATCCTTGGTGAGAAGGATACACCATTGTTTCCCGGTTGCAAGAAGAAAGACATGGTCATATCGTGTTTGATGGATTTGTTTAATTTGAAAGGTGTAGGGTCATGGAGTGATACTAGCATGGATAAATTGCTTAAGTTTTTGAATGAAAATCTTCCACTCGGTAACGGGGTTCCTAATAACCTTTATGAAGCTAAGAGAATTCTGTGTCCGATGGGATTGGAGTATGAAAAGATACATGCTTGTCTGAACGATTGTGTCCTATATAGGGGTGACCTTAAGGATAAGATTTTTTTGTCTAGTATGTAATGTGTCACGTTATAAGAAGAAGAGAAATGTGGCTGTCGGTGGAGAGCATGTTATACCGGTGAGGAAATGGGTGCCCGCCAAATGTATGTGGTATCTTCCCATTATTCCGAGGCTGATAAGGTTGTTTAAGAATGAAAAGGATGCAAAGAACTTAGCGTGGTGCGTTGATAGGGGAGGTTGTAAAGATGATGATATAATTCGACACCCGGCAGACGCGGACCAGTGGAAGAAATTTGATAGGATGTATCCAAACTTTGCATCTGAACCTAGGAATTTGAGATTTTCTTTGTGTACTGATGGTATGAACCCATTTGGGAATATGTACTCGAAACACAGTTTGTGGCCAATTATGCTTGCCATTTACAATCTTCCCACGTACTTGTACATGAAGAGAAAATATTTATTGAAGCCCATCATGATTTCAGGCATGAAACAACCTGGAAAGGACATAGACACTTATCTTGCCCCTTTGATAGAAGATTTGAAGGTGCTTTGGTCGGAAGGCGCCTTAATGTTTGATGGTTGTAGTAGTGAAGAGTTTACATTGAAGGCGATGTTTTTTTGTACCATAAATAATTTCCTGGCATATGGTAACCTTTCCGGGTATGTCGTCAAGGGTCACAAGGCTTGCCCATTTTGTGAGGATGAGACAGATTACCATCAGTTGCGGAATGGGCAGAAGACTGTTTATCTGGGTCACCATAAATTCATGCATATAGGTCACAAGTTGCGGAAGAACGCAGTTGCATTCGTTGGACGGAAGGAGAGGAGAAAGGCACCCAAACCTTTGATCGGTGTAGCTATTCACAACAAGGCAAAGAAATTAAATTTTGTTCTAGGTAAGAAGTTATCAAAGAGTGGTGGGGCTGTAGATAGGCCGTGGAAGAAACGGTCAATTTTCTTCGATTTGCCGTATTGGGAAGATTTGGATGTTCGTCATTGTTTGGATGTCGTACATATTGAAAAGAACGTTTGTGAGAGTGTAATTGGGATGCTTCGGAACATTCCCTTGAAGACTAAGGTTAGCTTGAATGCGAGGAAATATTTAGTTGATCTTGGTATACTGTTGGATCTGGCACCGAAGGTAAGAGGGAAGCGAACGTACCTGCCCCCCCCCCACCTCCTCTCCTTACAATCTATCAGTTGCTGAGAGGAGATCAGTGTGTGAGAGCATCTAAGGAATTAAGGTACCTTCCTGTTACTCCTCTAATGTTAGCCGGTTTGTGAATGATGAGTTGCGTCTTAATACTTTAAAATCACATGATTGTCCTATCCTTATGCAACAACTTTTGCCCGTAGCAATACGTGGGCGTTTGGAAGAGGAAGTTATATTTTCTACTATGCACTTGTGTTTCTTCTTCAACTCGATATGCAGGAAAAATATTAGCAGGCAACAGCTTGATGAAATGGATCGAGAGGCTGTTGTTTCTCTATGCCATTTGGAGAAGTATTTTCCCCCATCATTCTTTGACATCATGGTACACCTAGTGGTACACTTCGTTTGGGAGATACGTATGTGCGGGCCTTTCGGAATGCATTGGATGTACCCCTTTGAGCTACACATAGCTATTTTCAAGGGTTATGTTCATAATCATAGTCGGCCTGATGCCTCCATTTTTCAGAGGTACATCACTGAGGAGATCATCGAGTATTGTACAACGAACTTGGTTGGAAGAAGAGCGGTTGGTGTTCCTGGAGGACCCCACTGCAGAAGGCGAAATGGGATTCCACATTCCAAGGGTAGGTTTCATATACCCTACCACGCTGAGTTGATGACTATCCACCTATATGTATTGCGTAATAGTAGTGAGACTGTAACATATGTTGAAGAGCATGTTTCCATGTTGGAAGAGATTCATCCAGACTGGCCCTCGAATAAAATTCAAGTCGAGCATTCTTTAAGGTTTGTTAACTGGCTTTACAATCGTTGTAATGTAGACAAAATGCCCAGTAACCTACGGGCGTTTGCAAGGAAGCCGAGCTGCACCGTTAGACGATACCTTGGTTATGACATTAATGGCTTTAGTTTCTCAACATTGGTGAAGGACTAGAAGAGCACCACTCAAAATAGTGGTGTATATATTGAATCTAAATCCATGTGGTAGGCAAGCAAGAGAGATAAATATCTGTTTGTTGCTGTGATGTCTTTCAATATGGAAATTGAAGAAATTTAGGATTTGGATTATGTAGATTTCAAGGTTGTTGTCTTCAAGTTTCGTTGGGTGGAACACGGTTCCAGTGTTGTTGTTGAGAAGCCCATGGGGTTCACGTTGGTTGACTTGAATCATGTAGGATATGAAGATGACAAGTTCATCTTAGCTACCCCATGCATGAGAGTTTTTTACATCAAGGACCCTTCGAATAAGAAGTATCGTGTGGTGTTGCATGGGAAGAATATTTACTTTAATGAGGAGATTGATCAGCCCGCCATAACTGATAGTCCTGAGTTCCCATCGGTATTTCCCGATTTGGAAGATGTTGGGGAACTCATTGTTGGAAGGCGTTCTCACGGCGATGGGATAAGGGTTAATGAGAGAGGTGAAATAGTAGGTGGAGACAATGTCTTGAAGCGGAAGCGATAGATCGGTCATTCCCGGCCGTTATTTTTGTGACCTTGTTTTGTGAAAAATTGTATGATCATTCAGCGATTTAGAGTGTAATATATTTAATTGACACTCTTTTATGAATTGGTTGGTATGATCCGTGATTTCAATGGAGTTTTTATGAATTGAACCGGTGAAAATGTGTTTAAATTGAGATTAAATTTTCTTATGGGTGTTGATTTTTTTACACTGGTAAAGATGAAATTACCGGTGTAGAAAAATAGGGGAGGGACTCTGTTTTGTACATACGGACCGGTACTCCTACCGTTGCACAATACATAGAAAATATTTTGGTCTTTTTGCTCTCAGGTCCGACAATATCATTTTTTTGGCATTTTAAGCAGTGTAAAGCATCTGGTTTTTGTAACATTTGCACCGGTAATTGTACCGGTGCTGGGTACTTAAAACAATTTGTAAACTCTCGGGTTGGATTAGATAAAAATATTTAAAGCAGCTGCTTTAGGCCTCGTTTTACACCGGTATATGTATAATACCGGTGTATAAAAAATGTTCCCTTTTTAAAAACCCAATCAACATCCCATTTTCACAGTACTTAGAATTTATATCTCTCACACCATACCATCTCCATCACTACCCATCTTTGGTGAAATCCTACGTAGGTTGGCATATAATCAGGTAAACCACTGTAATGCCTCTATTGTATGATTAATTAGCAATTGCATATGAAATAGAATAATTGAGAATGTGACATCATGAATAGCTTGACTTGCATGTAAGGTGTTTGATGAAATGCCTCAATATGTTTCTTAGGAAATGCCTCCAAAATCCAATTCGAAAAGGATACGCCATTCAACGTCCCCATCCTTGCCAAAAGTATCACCACACACTTACACGGAATGTACCTTCATGTCCGAGGAGGCTAGGTTGGTCTATGAATCTTACAAAGGACGGCGTCATCACATAGAGAGAGGAATTGAACATCTTTCCCATTCGAACAAACTATCTGGAAGCTTGGGTGGGAAAAATTATGCGAGACTCTGCAACCATTCAACATGACCATTGTAAGTGAGTTGTATGCAAACTTAAAGTGGGGTCCGAGCTACGATCATTTGTATTGTAGAGGTAAAACTGTCCCTGTGACACCAGAATCTATCAGTGGCTTGTTTGGGTTGCCCAAACAAGCCAAACGATGAAGGATCTTATGCATATTGCAGTATCTTCTCTGCTCTTTGTTCAAGAGCGAGAGTTAGTGTCTGTGCACATGACATTTATGGCCAACCAATGGGTAGAATTTGTGTGGACACTTTCTTTAGACAAACAACTGACACGTATGTCACTACTATTGAATCCAGAGTTGCTGCATTAGAGTTCAGTGTAGCAAACTTACTTGAAGAATCCAAATACCAAAGATCCTGCCAGGAACATATGGCCAAGGTTATGACATATCAATTTCCTAACGTCGTGGAAGCATTCAGAAATTTTCCAACCTTCCGCGTAGGCAATATTGAGGTAAAAAACGATGACACAAGTACATGTGATGGTGATAAAACAAGACCAGCTGACGGGGTAGAACCATTTTCTCAATATTATTCGTAGAAAAATTGTATTAGCGGTTTGGAATAGTAGATTTTGTACTCAACTTTGACTGTGTTGCACTTAGATAGTTTGACATTCTTACTTTTTAAATACATGCACGATGATGAATCAAATAAAAATTTTGTGCGACGCGTTTATTGAAATTATGTCCATCAATTTTTTTTACTTCAGGACCGCCGAATATGTGGCATTATATTCCTAGAATGGTTAGAATTGCAAAAACAATTTGTAGCATTAGGAGCTATAGAGGTTCCCCAAGTAAATTTGTGGGCAATAGTGTAATTATGGAAAATATAGTGCAAGCATTCATTGTTGGTTTTACAGGGTCTTCCGTCCACCTGTAGGGTCTAAAAATGCATTACCACGGTCGATGTGTATTGAATTGCATATATGTGGAGCCAATTTTATATTCTGACCTTTCCAAGATTCTTGGAGGGACTAAATTGCAAAAAGTAAAAAGTTTGCTCGTAAATTGAAATTGCAATCAGATCAAATCGGGTGGTCCACCAAAAAACCCTTTTGTATTTCCAAGTAAAACATGCAGGGAAATGAACGGGTCCGGGCTCCGTATTTAGATTCGAAGATGTTCAGATTACATATAAAAATATTGGAGTAAACTCTTACTGTTTACTTTTCAACACCTACTAGCGCTTCAGGACAAACCACCACCCAGAAAAAAATATGTTTCAATTTTGATTTAATCTTGGAATATTCAATTTGATAATTTATGTATTTTCCTAACACGTCATAACCGCATGTCACAATTAGGGGGACCTAATTGCAAAAAATGGATACAATCAACTTTACAGGTTCCTTGGTACCGTTGAGGTACGAAAATGTTACTTATTCAATCTGGAGCATTGGAAAATTCCATTTGGGCCGGCGGAAAAGTGCTTGAAGGGGTCGAACAAAATGTTTGGGGTCAATCTGCAAATATTTTGAAACTAAATAATGCATAGAAACGTCACCGTACGGGGCTCATGTGTGACCGATATTTGCATAAAACAACTAGTACAATGTCTATTCACAATAATTGAAAGTCAGTTTGATTAATTGGGGTCATTTGAAAACTGCACTGGAGGCAAATGCAATAAGTGATAATTTAAACAACTAATAAACTTTTTTACACCAGTAATAATGAAGAAGTACCGGTGTATTTGTACAACTTTTTGGTGCGCATTTCAAAATTTTCAAATTTTTGGATTTTTAATAAGGCGCAAAACATTTTACACCGGTAATTTATGATTTGCACCGGTAGATATACCGGTGCTGGACAATTAGAAAAAATTACAGAAATTACTCTTGGGTTGAACGTTTTTTTCCAAAAATATATTTAAAGCAGCCACAGGCAGCTACTTTTTTGCACATTTTTACACCGGTATTTTCCTTTTATACACTGGTACTATATATACCAATGTACAACACTTAACCAAAATTTCCGTGCGTTCCTCTCGGGTCAAAGGAAAATTATTTAAAGCAGCTGCACACAGCTGCATTTCTTCATTTTTACACCAGTATTGTTACCAGTACTGAACAGTTAGCAAAAATTTGTGCCCATTTTCACTCTTTTACACCGGTACTGTATGTATTACCGGTGTAAAAAAATGTAACTTCTGAAATCAAAACCGTTTGAAACGGCCATAACTCCTGCAATTCATCATATTCTCATCTTAAAATCCTTCAATTTCTCTGTCAAAATCGCCATCAACCACTCCAACTATTCAATCCACAACTCCTCATCAACCATTATAACCCCTTATCTTCCATTCCATCACTATAAAGTGTGGAGTAACACAAGAGAACCAACAAAAATGAGAGAGGGAAGTACTTGGCGATCCGTTCTTAGTGAGTTCGGCAAAGGGGAGTAGCAACAAAAATGCTCCATTGGTGAAGGTAAGTGTTGGGGTTTATGTTACCATGGGTTACCAAGTTAAATTCTCTTCAAAAAAACCATTACATGCCTCACGCATAATACATGTTCGATCAATTGCCTCTATGACCAAAAATATGTAAATCGAGAAAAAGTTGAATACCACTCTTGAATGGTATGTTTATACAATTGTGGGGAGTAAATGTTTTGCATTTTTTGTGTATGGGTGATGTAGTTCTATAGTATTTTTGCTGGTGATAATATTGATAGTCAGTTAGGGGAGAGTGAGAATTGCTCGGTTGTATACCTAATTTATGAATGCAAAGACATTGGTATGATATTCAATCAACTTCTATAAGGTTCCATTTCATTCTATATCAAGTTCCATGCCTTAATTTTTCAAGTTCTATGCCATGTTATATAAACTTTTATGCCTTACATGATGTAGTTTCACCTATGAATTGTTCAATTTCTATGCCATGTTTTGCTCAAAATTTTTACGAACTAGTTGATCAAGTTCTACGCCACGTTCTATCAATGTTGATCTTTAAGTACCGTTATTGTGTGAACCATCATGGATTGAGAATTTCCAATTATAGTGTTGTAGATACCACCGAAGAAGGGGAAATTCAACACGAAGAGGAAGCGCCCGGTTACAAAGAAGGAGGAGGTGAAAGATGTGGTTGATGAGGAGGTGAAAGATGTGGTCGATGAGGAGGTGAAAGATGTGGTCGATGAGGAGGTGGATGTGGTAAACCAAGAACCACCGCCAAAAAGGATCCCGTTGTAGATAAAATTTAAGGAAGAAGCAACTCAAACGAATGACCCGTCTAGTGAAGAGAATGAAGAACCCGCAGAACCGGGTGATGTTATTTTAGGGTATGTCATTCTATCATTTCATCCATCAAATTTTATGTTTAGGGTTAGTAATTACATTTACCTTTCCCATGCAGTACCAACCCCCGAATGGTTCGTGGCAATGTGGGTACTCCATCATGTTCTTCATGGAAGAATTTGTTAATCACCTAGAGACAAACCATATCTTGGAGGTAAACCGTGCATCTCAAAATTTGATATTATTAATATCTACTAAACACAACATTATTGACTAACAATGTAAGTTTAAAATTAACAGATTTTCCCAGAGAACAAATGGCTGTACCATGTGTACGAAATTCAAGGTGTAGCAGAGAGATGGTGTGGGGCTTGGCTCGAAGACTACCAGCAGCAGGCAAATACTACGTTGCAACTTCAGGATGATAAGAACGACATAATAGGTTGATGGTTAATATTGAATGACTAATCATATTTGAATTCTATGGATTTCATACGTTGGAATAATGTTCGCGTGTTTTGCGAGCCATATTTTCGTAATAGAATGTTTCAATTTTCTTACATATTTAAAAGTTTCCAATTTATAATAGTTCACAAGTATCTATGACTGTCGTTGCCCCAGAAATGATTCGGGATGGACCATCGAAAAATAAATTAGGCATTGCAAATTTTAGCCACACAATACACCAGTATAAGGCATGTACCAGTGTAAATAAATTTCACATTTTAAATTTTTAAAAATTATTTCAATAATACCGGTGCATAAAGTACAGAAATACCGCTGTAAAAAAATACAGGTGCAATCTATTCCGGTGAAAAAATAACTATTTTTCGACTACAAAACAAAGACCGGGGTCGTATTTAATACCGGTGTACAAATCACTGTTTTACGCCGGTTCATGGGTTAAATACCAGTGCAAAATACTGATGCAAACTATTTACACCATTTTTCAAATAGTACTGGTGCACACATTTTGTGATCCCGCTATTTTGCAACGGCATAAGATACCGGTGCAAATACTTCTCTACACCAGTCCATTTTACCAGTGCAAATTTTTTGTGTTTCTACACCCTTATACATACACACTGGTATTTTGGGGGCCAAAATACCAATGTTATTGCCCTAAATTATCGATGCAAATACCCTTGTCCTGCAGTTATGGGTCCATGGGGGCATTTGTATCACATGATTAACAACAAGATTTGGTCTTAGACTTCTATCTGCATGCAAGACATATATCACATGATGCAGAAAATGTTAATTCCTCGAGAGCTCCCTTCATCCGTCACACCATATCACTTATGCTCTTTCCCTAATATCCCACCTCTTTCACATATAGCTACATGCGCGCTTTCACTAACACCTTTAGCCCTCACTACCAGGGTTAATAAACCCGTGAACACACAGAGTAAATTAAACAGATACTAGCATGGATCATCGAGATCTACACTGTAAATATCCAGCATAAGCTCATCTTGTGCCACTTAGGACATTAGTACCTTATGATAACTCTAGGGGCATTCTCCTCCTAGTCGCTACAAGCTAGGAATATGACCTTTAGGCATTATTCTACAACCCCAACCAAGTCCAAACATCACCCAACCCATTTTCCAAGTGACCCCGATATCGACTGCAAAATAACCCAACAAGAGACTACTCCCATTACCAACCCGGGCAACCTCATTGTTAACACCTCATTGTTAACACCTCATATCCCAATAGTCATAGTAATACTCCCTGGTTCATTCCATATCCTTAGACCAAATTATCCAAAGAATTAAACTAGGTGTACATACTAATATCACTCATCACAAAATCATAATAAGAAGCATAAGAACAAACTTGGTATTGATTATAGCAAATAAAATTGACATGAACCTTGAAGTCTTAATACATGCTTACAAATGCTCCAAAGTCATAAATTAAGCTACAAGAATCAAACCCATGACATTAATGGGTTTGAATGCCATTGATATGGAGATATGAATAAAATAGAGAGAGAGAGAGAGAAGATGATTTCTAGCTCTAGACCTGCATCTCTTTTTTATAGAGGATAATTGACCAAATTTTATAGTATGGAGAGAGAGAAGTCTCAAACCTCACTGGCCAAAACCCTAGTCAACAGGGTGGCACGGACTGTGGCATGACAGATCGTGCACAAGTACACGGTCTGTCCCCATGCCCATGTTTTTCACCAACTGAGCTGCACAGACCGTGCTTGTCTGCATTGTTTGTTTCCCGGGATGGTTCTTCAAGGTTTGATTGGCATGGGCCGTGCATGTTTGCATGGTCCGTCTGTAGGCACTTCATCTTTTTTGGGAAATCTTCATATGACACGGACCATGTCGGCTGGTATGGATCGTTCCCTTTGAGCATTTCTTAACTCACTTAAATTTTTGGCTTCTTTCTTCCTCCACTTTCTTGATCTTCTACTATTATGTTCAATGACCTTCATCCTTCTACCAATCTTGAGATTTTCAACCTTATACCATTCTTTTTTAATGGCCTTGTCTAATGAACATTCTACAAATTAAGCTCATAAAAAGGCATCTAGACACTCATATTGGTAAAATCCCATTAGGCAAAAAATATTCCACTAAATAGAGAAGTTAACACAGAAAACCAAACAAGATGATTTTGACTCTCTATCATGCAAAGCACCCATAATCCTAAATATTCACCAGCAAAAGAAAAATAAAAGAGGTGTTAAATGTCGTAAGAGAACATGCACTTTACATCTCGCCAGTATTCGATGACAAGTTTGTGCATCGACGATCGATTGAAATACATCACCTATTCCAATTTCGGAGGTGTATTTGGTATGTTGGTGATGTTCATATCTCAATTTAGAGATAACCTATCGTAAATCCGACATCTCAACTAATCTCGTTTTAATTTATGAAATTGGAAACATGTTGGATTCCTGAACTTCAGAGCTCGAAAAGCTTTTTGGATTGGAAAATGACCAAAGACAGGGAGTATACGTGAAAGATGAAAAACAAATATTGCTGATAGAATTGTAAGTAAAACTTGTAGTGAACATACTATTATTTTAAAAAACAATTCTTAAACATGTATTAATATTTACCTTCTATTATATTTAGGAAAAATTGAACAATGGTCAATTACAAGGGTAATTCATTCCAATAGATAAGCATTACATCCTTTGTGAAGCAACCACCGGACCACCCGGAGCGTGTCAGGGGAGTGGGATCATTCATGACCCAACAGGAGGTGTTTGGCATTGTTAGGTCATATGATTGTGTTGAACCTTCGACGGTCCACACCCTGCAAAAAAGCTCTTCTTCAAGACAAACTAATTGAGCAGCAAGACATCCTGATTCGTAAATTGATCCAACACACTGGCCTTATTTTTCCGGAAAACTTAGATGATTTGACGCTCGATTAGACCCCGCCATCAAGGGGATCACGTCAATACCCCAGAGATATTGAGGTGAATTGAGAGGCTATTTATCAAACTCTGAGAATTGAGCGGCAATTGTTCAAACCTAACAATCTCGACAATGCCTTACTAGCAAGTGAAAAAAGGGTATATATTTATATTTTTTCAAAATTTTGCTAACAAATAAGTTTCTAAATTAACGTATATTTTGGTGGGAATGTAGAAATCACTCCCGTGTGTGCTATATATTGACCAAGGCATAGGTGGTAAACCCCTCCACGTAGCCAATGGAATTCTGCATGAGTTGATGAAACACTATCACTCATCATTGCATTTTGGAGTGATTTTGAAGACTTGTGGAGATGTGAGCAAGTTAATCAAACGATCATGTCAATCTACACCTTGAGAGTTATTTCTATAATTTTTATTGAAATTCACTATTTCAATTACTTCACAGCTACATAAATAAAATGGCACTTCTTAGGTACATGTTTTTTACCCCATAATCAAAAGAAGGGATGGATTGGATACATGTGACGGTGTCAATTCAAGAAATTGGTTGTACAAAACAAGAGAGGATCGACTACGTTGGTAAGAGCCTAGGGCAAAAGGGCAAGAAGTTTTTCATTGCGCCATACATCGAAAGGTTACACTAACTTTGTTCAATTTATTTACCGGCAACAAACCACAAATTTTGTAGAAAATTTAAATTTTCTTATTCATGCACCATTGGAGATTGATTTTGATTGTCCCCACCCATAACCGCATGTATTTGATGGATCCCCTGCACTTCCAATCGTCTAATGCATTTGTCGAGATTTTAGAGTTGACGATGAAGGACAATAGCGACCAACATAAAATTAATTTGGAGGTGGTCAAAATCAAGGTGGACTATGAACATTAATTTTTTCAATTTACAATACTTAATTGATATAAGAGTTTAATTAAGGATTTTATGTTGATTTAAATCATTGCAAGAAACAGGCGAAAATGTGGGAGTTTGGTTATTACATCATGTTATACGCAGTTGAGTGCATTGAAGAAGTCAAAGATGACTTACTTCAAATTGACAAGGTGCGTGTACAATTGTTTCTAGCAACCGATCCAACTAACACTACAAGAGAAAGCACCACCTTGGTTTTTTGGGGCTTTTTACCTCGGTTTTTGGGGCTTTTTACCTCAGTTTTTTGGGATTTTTTACCTCGGTTTTTTGGGGCTTTTTACCTCGGATTTTAGCCCTAAAAAAACTGAGGTAAACGTGGCTGAAGTAAAAAGTGTATTTTTTTTTACATCGGTTGCATGCGACATCACACCCCCATCGGTAAGTCCGATAGGGGTGCAATGTCGCACATGATAACTGAGGTAAAAAATTAATGACTGAAACCAAATGAGAAGGTGGTGCGACATCGCACATGCTATCAGTAAGACTGAAACCATGTGAGAAGGTGGTGTGACATCGCACATATCATTTAAAAAAACTACTGAAAGGTAAATCGACATCGATTCAGTTTTTGGCAGTTCATAACTAATTCCGGCCAGGCCAGTTACTGATTTCTGGCCACATTTCACAGGCAAATTCACAGCCATTTTCAGAGAATATCAAAATAGAAAACCATATTTAGCTTGAACAAAAGTTGTATAATTCAGAGTATAAACATACCATATATACATAAATTAATCACCACTTCATGTATACAAAAAATTAAACCCTAGCATCTATAATTGAAATTTATCAAACCTAGATCTGGAGCGATGGTCGGAGTTGTGGTCATACCGATGGTCAGATTCATGGTCACTCTGATGGTCGGGGAAGACGCGGAACACCGGACGACTGAAGTAGATGCACAATGGCGGAGAAAACGTGTGACGGTCGGAGAAGATAGCGAAAATTGGAGAAGGTAACAGATGGCCAGAGAAGATAGTGAATAATCAGAGAAGACGCGTGATGGCGGAGAGCTGAGCCAGTCGGAGAAAACATGTGAACCTGCAGGAGAAAACGCGTGAAACAACGGAGAAGACGTGTGTGACGGGGGAGAAGACACAGATCTAGAATGCCGGAGAAATTAGTGGCAGCGTAGCGTCGATCAATGGCGGTGCGGTGGTGGTTAACGACTGGACTGTGGCAGTCAATGGTGGCGCAGTGTGGTAAACCGCTGGACGATGGTGGAGGAGAAGGCTGTTGGGTGTTAAATGAGAGAGATGTTTGTGTTATGTAAAGGAGAAGGAGAAAACTTTTTTTACTTATATATTCGGGTTTAGGTTAGTAGTGTTTAGGCTTAGGGCTTAGATTTTTTGGCTGATTTCTTAGTTCTTAGTTTATGAATAGAAATAAAGAATTTAATGTGAATATTGAAGGATATTTTTTTTAAATGATGGAGAAAAATTTTCTAGTTGTGAATCACAAAATTGAAGACACCAAAATGTAATGAATTAAAAGACTATTGTGTGTTCAGAATTTTGGGTTGCAATGGGTGAACGTAAATGTCTCAAACATACTTATGAAAACTTACGCTAGTGCCTCTAATTTATTTACGACATTATTCTTCTTTCCAAAATACATATTTTTTTATTATTATTGCATAAGTATAGGAATAGAAAATAAATAATTTTTTGGGTAAAATGTTGGAAAGCACTAGTACATGTTTAAAGTAACTTAGAGTTGATTACTTATAAGTAAGAAAGAGAAATCAGAAAAGATTAGATATACGATTTTGTGCATGATTGTTGATAAATACTATGTTAAAGACTTGGAAAATACAACGGGGGTGTATAGGGTAGCATCACGTTTGAGCGGATTTCAATTTGAAGTTACGAGTAAAGTTTTTACCTTTTGCACTTAGGTCCCCCCAAGAAAGTTTGAATTTTAGAATCATGAAATTGGTGACACCAAAATGCAATTCAATAATATAAAATTGTGATTTTGCAATTTGGGCATGTATGGATGAATGGAAGGGCCTTGAAAGTCAACATTGATTACTTCTACACATTCTTGGAAAATTACACTATGGCCCAAAATTGTGTTACCTCATTATCCATTGCTCCAAAATACATGATTTTTGTTATTTTTTCCTAAATATAGAAATATAAAAAAAAATTGGTGAAATGATGGAAAATGCTAGTACATGTTCTAGACTAACTTAGAGTTGAATACATGGAAGTAATAAACGAAAATTGGAAAGGATTACGGATATGTTCTTATGCCCAATTGTCGATAAATATTCTATTAGAAACTTGGAAAATATAATGAGGGTGTATATGGTAGCATCAGGTTCGAGCGGATTTCAATTTGGAGTTGCGAGTAAAGTTTTTATTTTTTGCACTTAGGTCCCTCAAAGAAAGTTGAAGTTGTCGAATCACGAAATTGGCGACACCAGAATGAAATTCAATAATATAAAATTGTGAATGTGCAATTTGGGCATGTATTAGGGAACGGAAGGGCCTTGAAAGTCAACATTGATTACTTCTACACATTCTTGGAAAATTACACTAAATTTTGTTACCCCCCATTATCCATTGCTCCAAAATACATGATTTTTTTATTCTTACCTAAATATAAAAATATAAAATAAATTATTTTTTTGGTGAAATGTTGGAAAACACTAGTACATGTTATAGAGTAACTTAGAGTTGAATACTTGAAAATAAGAAAGGAAAATCGAAAAGGATTACGTATATGTTCTTATGCCCGATTGTTGATAAATATTCTGTTACGGACTTGGAAAATACAATGGGGGTGTATAGGGTACTATCACGTTTAAGCACATTTTAATTTGGAGTTACGAGTAAAGTTTTTACTTTTTGCACTTAGATCCCTCCAAGAAAGTTTGAGTTGTCGAATCACGAAATTGGCAACACCAAAATGAAATTCAATAATATAAGATTGTGAATTTTCAATTGGGCATGTATGGGAGAACGGGAGGGCCTCGAAAGTCAACATTGATTACTTCTACATAGTCTTAAAAAATTACACTATGGCCCAAAGTTATGTTACCCTATTATCCATTACTACAAAATACATGATTTTTGTTAATCTTGCCTAAAAATAGATATATTAAATAATTTATTTTTTTGATGAAATTTTGAAAAGCGCTAATACATGTTCTAGAGTAATTTAGAGATGAATACTTAGTAGTAAGAAATGTAAAACATAAAAGATTACAAATATATTCTTGTGTATGCTTATTGATAAATACTATGTTACAGACTTGAAAAATACAATGAGGTGTATAGGGTATCATCACGTTCGAGCGGATTTCAATTTGGAGTTACAAGTAAATTTTTTACTTTTTGCACTTATATCCCTCGAAGAAAGTTGGAGTTGTCGAATCACGAAATTGACGACACCAAAATGCAATTCAATAATATATCATTGTGATTTTCCAATTTGGGCATGTATGGGTGAACGAAAGGGCCTCAAAAATTAACATTGATCACTTCTACACAATCTTGAAAATTACAATGGGCCAAAATTGTGTTGCCCCATCATATTGCTCCAAAATAAGTGATTTTTGTTATTCTTGCCTAAATATAGAAATATAAAATAAATCTTTTCTTTTTTGTGAAATGTTGGAAAGCGCTAGTACATGTTCTTGACTAACTCATGCCGGTGCCTCATAGCAACCAAATTTTATACTGCTTATTTAATATAATTATGAATAAGTAGTATATAAAATTTGATTCAATGAAAAAATAAAATTTATTTATTGATATTCGACTTCAATCACTTATTACTCGAACTCTACATTTAATTTATTTAATTTGAAAATTATAAACATAAATTCATAGACAAAAGTATAGTTATAAAAAATTTTAAAATTTTAAAAGAAATGGAGTATCATAAAAAAATTATAAAATTATATTTTAGTTTTGTTTGACATTAAATTTTATTATTAAAATCTCGATCATGTGTTACTCGAACTCTACATTTAATTTATTTCATTTGAAAATCTAAACACAAAGTCATATTTAAAAGTATAATTATAAAATCTTTCAAAATTAAAAAAGAAATGGAAGTTGCATAAAAAATTTAAATATTATATTTTTGTTTTAATAAAAAAACCATTATGAAGGGTGTCTGCGAGAGGTAAGTGCAACGTTGGTAAGCTTGACATACGTGCGACGTCGGTCATTTCATGTCTACGAGATTGTAATATGGTAAATAGTATAGACGGTGAAACCCACGGTAGAGCCCTAAAGGAGCCCTACCAAATACAAAAAGAATCCAACCCTAGGTTACGTGATGAACCTAGGGAACAAAATCCGGGGGGGAGCGAAACCCTAAGAGCACCACTCCCCCCCCCCCCCCATTTTCTAAATAAAAACTACCAACCCTTAGTAAGGTAAAACTAGCAAAGGGAAAAGAGACAAGTCCCAACGATAATGGAACCGAAAACAACAACCTGAAATGAAGACAGGCTAAGAAATGCTAGGTAAATGGGAGGAGAACAAACTCACTACCCATAAATAAGTGAACCGCTTCTACCCCTAACAAACGGGGTCTTCTTCATTTTCATTCCATAAAGCAACCGAGTATTATGAGACTCGGGTCTTGAGCAAATTTAGTTGTCAGAATGTCGATGAAGCTACAAGAATCCAAGGTCCTAAAGCAGCTGAGAGTGTCTCGGATCTTGGATGTCCCATAAAGAATAAAGCTGCTGCCCATAGTTGCACCAATCTGGCACGAGTGGGTATCTGCTTCTACCATTTACATCCCTAAGGTGAAGAAAGAGGGATGTTATTGGCCTTCAAACATTCTCTTGAGGGCACCGAGATTAATGGAGTGGGCAAAGATGTGCTGAGGCCGTGCCTCATGTCCTTATGAATCCCAGCTAAACCAATCTCCTAAAGATGAGAGAATGGATACACTTATACCGCGTGCATCAAGCGTGGCGATTATGTAATCGCCCACTCCATTTTGAGCAAATGGACAGCTTTATGCCAGTTTAACACATAATGTAGCGCGGGCATAGAGCGCATAAATAACCGTTAAATCATAAGTAAAAACTAGGCTTAGGAGAAAAAGCATCGGAACAAAGTCCTTACTCTTAAACCTATTGCCTCATCCTGGAAACCGAGTTGCAGAGGCCAAAAAAAATCCAAGAATATCCTGGAATGATCCTTGACTCTATCGAGCTCCTGCAACCCCCTCTTGGCATGAAAAATAGCACCATTCAGCATGCAAAACAAATTCCATATATCGAATGTCCCATTCAAGCAGTCGAACACCTTCATGACTCGAATGCCCCCTCGAGCACTCGAGCCTCCTATGCTCGAAAACCTCCTCGAGCACTCGAACACATCCATAACGAATGTCCCATTCGAGCACTCAGACATCTCCATGGCTCGAATGCCCCCTCGAGCTCTTGAACAACTCCGACGCTCGAAAACCTCCTCGAGCTCTGAAAGACCTCCTGAGGCACTTGAAGACCTCTAAAACTAGATGCTCCCCTCGAGCATTAGAACAACTCCACGATTCGAATGCCACCTTGAGTACTCGAACACCTCCATGACTCGAACTCCCCCTCGAGCACTCGAACTCCTCCTACACTCAAAAACCTCCACGAGCATTCGAACGCCTCCTACTCTCAAAAACCGCCTCAAGCGCTCGAAGACCTCCTACGCTCGATAACCTCCTGGGGCACTCGAAGACCTCCAACAGTTGATGCTCCCCTCGAGCACTTGAACAACTCCATGATTCGAATGCCCCCTCGAGTACTTGAACACCTTCATGACTTGAACGTCCCCTCTAGCACTCAAACTCCTCCTTCATTCCAAAACCTCCTCGAGCACTCGAACACCTCCTACTCTCGAAAACCTTCTCAAGCACTCGAAAACCTCCTCGAGCACTCGAAGACCTCCTACGCTCAAAAACCTCATGGAGCACTCGAAGCACTCGAAGACCTCCTGAAGCACCCGAAGGCCTCCGACACTCGAAAGCTCTCCTCTAGCACTCGAACACATCCATATGGGAAGTGTCCCATTCGAGCACTCGAACACCTCCATGACTCGACAGCTCCCTCAAGTACTCAAACACCACCATGAATCGAACACCCCCTCGAGCACTCGAATGCCTCCTACACTCGAAATCTTCTTCAAGCGCTCGAAAACCTTTTGGACACTCAAACATTTAGGGGCTAAAACATATGCTCATCTGGGAACAAGCGATTAATCACCATGTAGCAATCTTTCATAACGATTTTTACCACTCGATCGGCACTTGGTTGAGCACCATTCATAAAAACACTATTCCTTTCCCTCCAAAGACGATAAACCGTGGTAATCAAGGCTAGAATTCCAAACTTCTTTCGAACTTTTGAACCCTTTATTTGCCTCTTAACCCAAGTCATGAAGCTTGCAATTGTGGTTGTTCGTCTCCTTAACCCAATCCAATTCCTAATACGCCCCCATACAACTTCCAAAAATTCACACTTGAAAAACAAGTGTTCATTCGTCTCCTCTTCAAGATGACATAAGGAACATATTTTCTCCATGCTATCACCCTCCTCCAATTGATGCCTGTCCTTGGTGTGAAGTTTCCGAATTGCGGCCAACCATGCAATAAAAGAGAATTTGGGCGGAATAAAACCACGTCAAAGGCTATTAAAAACCTTCTCTTCTGATCGGCCATGAACATACAGATTCGAATACTTATGCTGGTGCATAAAGAAATGAGCCCCACTTGTAAATTTCCTCAAGCTAGACCAAGAACCAAGATGATCCTTTAATTCTTATATATCCCTATGAAACATATCACTCAATTCATCCCTCAACTTGCACAGATCACCAAAATAGCTCGAAAATCTCTCCCCCAATCTACCATTCGAAATCCTCGGATTTAAACTCCAAAAGTCCTCACCTTGAAGATAAAATGAATGAATCCATTTGACCCACAAGCTATCCTTCTTCATGTGAATATCCCATAACCTCTAGGCCATCGAGGCACGGTTCCAAGTAACAAAATCCCTCAAACCAAGACCCCCAAAAGACTTAGGGGTGCTAGTTTCTTCCATGCGACCTTACCCTTATGCTTGCCTCCCCATAAGAAACGTTTACATTTTTGCTCAAGGGCATCCATGACTGTAGTCTGTATGATAAAATTCTGAATCCAGAATCCAGCAATACCTCCTATAATCGAACGAACAAGTTCCAACTTTCCAGCATAGGAGAGGGTGTGACCCTTCCATTTAGCAATCTCCGAATCAACCTTTCCAAGTAGGGTTCCAAACTGAGTGACCTTGAACTTGCTAGAATCAAGGGGCACCCCTAGATACCTTACTGGAAACGTAGACCATGGAATACCTGTGAAACTTAAATCCTCCTTCAAACTGACTCCAAAGAACTTGGATTTGGCCGCATTGATAGCTAGTCCTGAAGTGCACTCAAATTCATTAAGTGCACTCATAAGGATGTGAACCGATCCTGTATTAGCCTTGGAGAAAAGCATAAGATCATCAGCAAATGCTAAATGAGTGATCTTGAGTACCTTACACCTCGGATGATAAGTAAAATGTCGTGACTCGGTCCTCCTTTTCAACAATCTCGAAAAGTACTCCATGCATATACAAACAGAATAGGCGACAATGGATCACCTTGCCGAATGCCTTTTTGCCCCTGAAAGTGATCACAAAGCTTACCATTAACTACAATCAAGAATGAAGAAGTGCAGACGCATGTCATGATTCGATCTTTAAGTCTTTCCGGAAAGCCAAGGGCAAGTAAACTTCTTCCAAAAAATCCCAAGAGACCGTATCAAAAGCTTTCTGTAAGTCAACCATGATCATGCATCTAGGGGAATTCCCCGTACGAATTCTTGAGCTAACATGACATTATCTGAAATGTTTGTACCCTTCACAAATGCACCCTAGCACGGGTCTATAATCCCTGGCAAAATTCCTTCTAGCCTGTTTGTGATAATCTTAGTGATAGTCTTATAAACCACATTGCAGCACGCTATTGGTCTAAAGTCACTCACTTTTAAATTATCATGCTTCTTCGGTATTAGAGCAACCGATGTATGATTTAATTGGGCCAAAAGTTCACCTGTCCGGAAGAACTCCAATACTGCAGCTATCACTTCTACTCCCACCGTATCCCACTGCTTTTTAAAGAAACCAGCAGTATAACCATCTGGACCTGGAGACTTGTCATCCGCCATTGCAAATAAAGCTTGTTTTATTTCGATACTCTCAACATCTTGGTTCAAGAAAGCTCTATCAATGTCCAAGAGAGTGTTACCCAAACTGATAATACCAGGATCGATGTAGACCCTATCTCTTTTTCCTACCAAATAAGCCCTTGTAGAAATTTGCAAAAAGTTATCCCTTGCGAATATTAGATGTTACAATACGATTGTGACTATCAATAATCGCTGGTATGCCCCCACCTTTTCTTGCCGAGACCATAGTATGAAAATACTTTGATCCCTTATCTGCCAAAGTAATATGATTTACTCTACCCTTCTGAGCAAGAAAAGATGACTCCGCAATATAATACATCATAGCCTTCTTCTTTAACATCCTCAATGCCGCAATATCCTCGGCCGAGGCATTCATGGCATCAAATTGATCAAATGCTTTTCTATATTCCCTATCTGCAATCCGTGCCTTTTTCTAAACATGATTAAAATCGATGTTGCCCAAATCTTTCAATGGGCGTTTCATCCTTAGCAATTTTCTAGCCACCGAATATTGCTTGGACCCTTCCACCGATGGGTTCCAATAATCCTCCACAACTTGATTACAATTTGGATGGTTTAGCCACATGTTGTGGAATCGAAAAGGTCTCTGCTTACCATCAATTTCTTGAGCCATATCAACCACCATGGGAGAGTGGTCCGATTGAGCTGAGATTGGGAGAAAAGTGGTTCGACAAGCATCACCATCCCATCCATGATTGAGTAGAACTCGATCCAATTTCCTCCAAATTTTCCAATCGGCACTATGCCATGTTAAATGCTCCCCTATGGAAGGCGCATCTTCCAAACCACACTTCAAACAAACATCCTGAAATTCCTTCATGGGATATAAACTAGGCACCGTGGCTCCATAATGTTCATCAACACTGAGTATAGCATTAAAATCACCAAGAGCCATCCAGGGGGAATTCAGGTTACCACCAAAAGTCTTCAACTCCGCCCAGAGTAGCAATCGCGCCGCTCTTCCCTCACTATGACCATACACAAATGTACAGAAAAACTCAATTCCTGAAGAAAGATTAAGAACCTTGAGATGGATACATTGTGGAGACTTGCCGAGAACATCTACCAAGAAGCCTTTCGGGTCCCAGATAATAAGAATCCTCGAATTCTGCCACAGCTCAAAGTTATGTGTGAATTTCCACCCTTTGAAACCCTTCAAGAAAATACTTAACGCCTTATCCTCCATCTTAGTTTCCAACAAGCCACATAGTCATACCCTATTAGTGGAGATGATGTTTTTTACCCACCTCCTCCGTACAGGGGCCGAGAGACCCCTAACATTCATTGATGCGGCATTCATTGGGAACTGGAGGTCCCTTTAGGCTTCGGACCGCCGCCTTCCAAACTTTTTGTACCAGAACTATCCGAATTACTCCTTGCGGCAGATAACATGCACTGGAAGGGTTTCTGGATGGCCTTCCCATGTTCATGAATGTGAGTTCGGCTTTTGCTCCGAGATCTAGTCAATGCCCCTGAAGTAGGAGGTCTACTCTTGCTCTTGCTCCTATTCAGCCTCGGAATTTTTGAACCACGAGCTTCAAGGTGGATCATTTACTGAGGCATTTTTCCAGCTCCAGCAATCGGATGATCATCATCACCAAAAGCTGGCTGTAGCTGCCTATCGAGAGCTAGTACATGCGCTGGAGTTGCTGATTTAGCGTCACGATTTATGCTGGACTTTGTGCGCTGAACACTTCTGCCTCGGCGCACTGCCTGCGCATAACTGGCGTCTTTAGTGCGCTCTCCAGCGCTACGATTTTCAGGCGCTGGGGCTGCCTTGTTTGCTGGCAGTGCCGTAGTTGCTGGGAGTGCTACTACTGCCTGATTAACCTCATTACGTGATACACCAATGACAATACCAGGTCCTCGAGTTCCAACTCCCTCCCCAACGCTGCCCTTGTCCGTGCCTTCAACAACTTTACCTTTGCCTTTCCTTTGTCTCTCCAAGTCTTCATTATCCGAAGATACATCTTCGATGATAACATTTTCCTCACCTCTTGCAGAGCCTACACTTGGACTATCACCAATGTTTGCTAATTGCATTTGTTTTACCCAAATTATGTCCTTGTTTCGAGCTCTCCAATTTTTCTTCCCCTTTACATTCTTACCAATATTATCCTTCATTCCCGTAGGATTATTCCCTACATCTTCCTTGGAATTCCAGAAATCCTCGCACTCCTCCACTAGATGGGTGTTTTCTCCGCAATTCGGACACCAAGGGCGACAGTAATCGTAGATGATCTTTTGCGTGTGTACTGCACCAGTTGGAATCCGAAAGCTCAGCTTTTCCTTCAGCTCTTTTGAAGTATCAATCCATAACAAGAGACGTGCATAGTATCCCCTCATTTCGAGAGTACCATTGTCCATAAGGATTGGATCTCCAATCGAGGTTGCAATTTTTTCTAAGGCTTTCTTATGCCAGTAAGTCTTGGGCAAGTGCTCTATTCGTACCCATACTGGCTTAATAGCTTGAATCTTTGAGTCATATTGTCCAGATTCATCAATTTTCAACATAAATAACTTCTTGCCATAGAGATAATGGTCAGGACCATTCATCACCAAGTCTCTATCCTCGGCACTGTTGAACTTAAACATGACATATACATTGAGCTTACTCTGAACAATACATGCAACTTTCCACTTCACCACCAGGAGAGTACGAATAGCAAACATTCCAGGAAAAAATCCTGGAAAAACACCCAAAAACCGTAGAAGGGTTTATAGAGATCCTTATGAATCTCTTCTTCCGTGAGAACAAAGTCGATATTATCTCCATTGTTATCAACAATCCCGATATTTGACTTGTTCATGAGGATGTCAGGATCATCCCACAACCCTCTCCTCTCAAGCATAGGATCGTTACATTCCCTCATATGAACTTGTTGAGGTTGCCGTGTTTGACCCTCGGGATGGCCCTGATTCTTAGAGTTGTTCTTGTGCTTGCTACCCAAAGAAACATCTCCATTCACCACCATTGTAATCACGAGATCAATCTAACAAAAACACAAATTCTGATAAGTAGATCGGAATCACCAACCAAGTGAACAAAGATACAATAATGAAATCGGAGTCACCACACCAATACGATACACCACAATGCTTTGAATCACCACCGAATAAACAAAATCTAGTTAACAATTCAGAAGCAACACACCATGCATGCAATGCATCAAATCGAAAACAAACAAACCGTGTCGAATTTAAATAGCATAACCTGGAAACCGTAGCATCACGAATTCCGATCGGAAGGGTTTGAATCCTTCAAATGTTTTGCTTCAAATCTTCCAACTCCTTCAAGCAATTCCGATGTAGATGCGAGAAGTTCGATTAAAAGTTGTGCTGTTAAACCTTTTCCGGAAACCAAAACCAACCAAAGATCGGATTTTTAAGCAAAATCTCCCACTCGGCCAAGGATCCAATGCATGAACAAGATCCGATTACAAATCCAATGCTAGATCCAAATCCGCAATCACTAAAAACAATACCACGAGCAAGATCCACAATAGAACTCAAGATTTCGAATAAAACCCTAACTCCAAGGCCGAATTAGATAAAAAACCCTTCACAGATTTCATATGATTTTTTGCAGAATTCAGTGGAGAATCCGTTAAACCATAGTTCATCGGTGAAAAGTGATTGAAATTGAAGAAATCGGCCTCCAAAGAGATGGAAGAAAGGTTGCGCCTTTTTTCTTCTTATTTTCGCCTCAGAGCCTTTTTTAATTTTTGCCCTTGAGAGCTCTTTCTTTTCATGTCTGCGAGAGGTACGTGCGATGTCGATAATCGATGTTGGTAAGCCAAACATGCGTGCGACGTCGGTCATTTCATGTTTGCGAGTGGTACTTGCGACGTCGTCACAATTATAATCGAAGTCGGTAAGCTAGACCTGCATGTAAGTGGTACATGTGAAGTCGTTCTAAAAAACAACTGATATTGGTAAGCCAGGCATGCATGCGACGTCAGACATGAATGCGACGTCATCCATTCATGTCTATGACAGTGACTGCGATGTCTGTCCCAAAAACAACCGACGTCAGTAAGTCAGACATGCGTGCAGCATTGGTAATGATTGGCTTTTACCTCGATTTTTTTAAAATGAGGTGAAAAGTGTACTTTTTACCTTGTTTTTTTAACCGAGATAAAAAATATTTTTAATTTAAAAAAAAAAGAACTGAGGTAAAATAACTTCTTACCTCGATTATTTGCCCTTAACCATAAAACCGAAGTAAAACGCGCGAAGTAATAGGTTCAGTTTGCTATAGTGTAAGCTTTCTAGTATTTGTTTCTAACTAGTTATTGACAAATTTTCCAGATGGAATCGAAGTCCTACTCCCAAGATGATATCGACAATGGGAGAAATTATTTAGCTAGGCATTTAATACTCAATTGGTCAGTAAGCCTAGAGAATCTGGATATTGCTAGAGTAGCACAATTAGATAAATAATGAAGCTTAGAGTTGTTGGAATAGATTCCTAGTGTTTCATATTCCCATCCATAGATTATTATTTGGTTAGAATTATTTATAAATTTTTGTCAGCATGCAAGATACTATCATCTATTGTGTTATATTTGTTGTTGCGGATTAATGGTTTTTTTTAGCCAGAGATATAAATAACAATAATTTATTGACCAAAAGATCAGAACATGTTTCCGAATTCGGAAATGGAAGATGCGAAATCATTCCGAGACCGTAAATAATTTACATTTATCCCAAATTGAAGCAATCGTTGGACAATATGGGAACGGAAAGAGGGCAAGAGCTCGGAAATGATATAAAGGTAGTTCTGAAGAGCATAATGACTTTCCGAGTTCGGAATTACATGGGTTTCCGAGTACGGAAATCACGGCCATGGTCAAAGGGAAGCTAGGAATTTTCGAGCTTGGAAACATTTAAAGGCTGTTGTCTTGCCATTTTACAGGCGAATTTTAATCGCTTTTATTGGCGTTTTTAAAGGCGGTTGTTGGAACCACCTTCTTTTGATGGACAATGAAAGTCAGGGCCAGAAAAGACATTATGAAAGTGCATTTAATAATCCGATATAACCGTCTTTAATGATCTCCTCCAACACCAGTGACGTAAGTATGGATTGAAGAAGATTCAGATAATAGGAAATCAGACCAAACCTAATCAATTCAATGAAATTCAGTAATATCGGACCACTTTATGCTTGTCAATAGATTCCCTATTTTTGTATATATAGAAGAACCATTAGTGTGTACGTACCCAATCCCAAGCCGCTCCCCCTAGTTCAGGTCAGCCCCCATTATTGCAATGGAGCATTCAACTAAATTCTCTCTCCTTCTCCTCCTACTTTCCCTCGCTCCATGCTTCCCAGCACTAGAAAATCAGGTTAATAATTAATTTTCGTATGCATATATACCACTATTGAGTCATTCTAATTCAGTGTTATGTTTTGATTGGTTTTATTAACATTTGTGTGCGTTAATTGCAATATATATACAAGGTTTACATAGTGTACTTTGGAGAGCACAGTGGGGAGAAAAGTGTTGAAGAAATAGAAGAGACTCACCATTCTTATATTTCATCAGTGAAAGACAGTGAGGAAGAGGCCAGGTCCTCTCTTATTTACAGCTACAAGCACAGCATCAATGGCTTCGCCGCCAGCCTCACCGTGGAGCAAGCCCAAAAACTATCTGGTACGTATGTTTATTTTATTTTTGTACATGATGAGAATTAATCGTTTCAAACATGTTTTGAGTGTGGATTGATGTAGGATGATTTGTTACAGAGAGAGAAGATGTGGCATCTGTAATGCCAAGCAGAGAGCACAGCTTGCAGACAACAAGATCATGGGAATTCGTTGGTGTCGAAACCACAAGCCAACTTTTGGGGAAGAGGGACCGTCATGATTTGCTAGTGAAGGCTCGATATGGCAGAAATGTTATCGCAGGAGTGTTGGATAGTGGTAAAATCCAATCGTACTTTTCTACTGAACTCATTATAATTTAATGCCATGCCATTTACAACTAAACCGGTCATTAATAATGACTCACTTTCTTTTTTTGGATGGTTCTTTTATGTTGGCTCATTCTCTTATTAGTAAATCCTAAATTGTTTTTATCCACACATTTCACTTTTTATACTTCCAATACAATCTTTACTATTCATTTATCTTTTTAAAAGAATTATGCCTAAAAGTTGGAGCCATAATAAAGTGACCAGAAGTACTCACTTGGAAAGAATAGGGTCTAAATCAACTTGAAATCCCGTTGACTGTTATAAAAACCTAGAACAAAACATTCTGTGCTCCACACATAACGGACATGAGAATAAGTGGAATTGTGAAAGAGTGCGTCGCTTGAAAGACGGTTTTTTCATAAGTCATGGAAAGATCAAGGTTTAAAGTGTAAATTAGAATGAATTAAGATAAAATTTTTGGGTTGCATGAATCGAATTATAAATTTTATAACTACTACATGTTGCATACTAAATTTTTAATGGTGCAACTGAGATCTTTTACCTTTTATTATTCGAATTAAACTGTATTTTTCCATAAATCTATGGAAAGATCGTCTTTACCAAGAGTTTGCCGTTGTGAAAAATAGAAGGTTAAATGTAGATGGTGCAGTAATAATTTGTGATGATTCTTAGACAGGTGTATTTTTGTTTTTAGTTGGCAATAATGAACGAATGTGATGAGAATGTTGCTTTAAAAAATGAACAGGAGTGTGGCCAGAATCTAAGAGCTTTAGCGATGAAGAAATGGGACCGATTCCGAAGAGATGGAAAGGAGGCTGTCAAAGCGGGGCTTTTTTTCGTTGCAACAAGTCAGTCACTGCATCAGCATACTATATTATTTAATCTTCTGCCTAAAACAGAATATTGTGGTATTAATTAATAATATTAGTAAAAATGTAACCCGAGATTGAATTATCTGGAAACTTAATTAAGGTCAACCATTGGCCCACTAGAAACCATATGACTTAATATTTTCCATTCAAAAACAACTTCACATAATTCTTTTCAGTTGTAATAATTTTGATAAATGGAAACACATTAACTTGATATCTTTTCGAAATTCACAAAGCATATTTATAATTTATGATATGGCAATCATGTTTGTTAGTATTTGTAATTCTATATAATTAAATATATGTGTTAGTCAAGAGCCGGAGCATATTTTTAATTATTGTGAAAAAAGACAACAATATCCATACTCCCTCCATTTTTTTACATTGGCACATCACTTTTGGGGTTAGAATTTAGGAGATGCTAAATGAGTGGATGAAATTGAATTGAAAGAAGAGAAAGTAAAATGAGTGGATGTAATAACCTTAAACTTGCCATAAATAGAATGTGCCAATTAAAAAAAATACCTATTTTTAGTAAGTGTGTCAATGTTAAAAAAACGGAGGGAGTACTTACTTTTGAGTTAAACCTTGTCCTTTTGACACAAAAACCATTGACACTATATTGTAGTTTAATTTAATTTTATATTTTTATTATTGTTTTAATTTAGTTTTAGTTTTTTTTAAAGAAAAAATATGTTTTTGTTTATTAATACATAAAGTACATATAGTAGTTTGTTTTATTTTATTTTATACAATTAATTTAATTTAAATCAGATAAAGAGAAAGATAAATAATTTTTATTTTATGAGTTTTATTGTATGGTTCTGTGACTTCTGTCGCTGTAATCACTCCTAATTTTTTGGTAAATAGAATCTAATAGTTTGAACTATTTCTTCCGTGGCAGATTAAATTACACAAAATTATTTTCATGGTTTTCAACCCACATATGTATAACGATGACGTATAAAAATTTGATATTTAGAAATTATTACAATGAATCTAACAATATCCCATACAACAGTATTATTATTTAGACATTAATAAAAACATATAGATAAAATTTTCTTAGTTTAACAGAATTTTTTATTTTGTGTAATTTAATTTAGAAATAGTATTATTTATAAAATGAAGTCGATTACCACTACACGTTGCATAATATAAAATAATAATAATAATAATAATAATAATAAATAAATAAAAAATGAAGTCGGGTGAAGAAATCACGGGTCTGCGGCCCTGTTCTCCGACGTGAGCGATAATGTTGGAAAGGAAAAGGATTGGAACATTTCATTGTGCATGTTGCCCCACCAAAAATGACTCACCATGCAATTGCTTCCTTGGGTTTACTAATATTGAGTCCGGTTGATTGTAAAAAAAATAATTTAAGTATGTTTGACAATCAACAGCTTTAATTGTATAAAATAATCGATGTCTTGTTAGGAGTCTTTGAATTCTTCAGCGCACGTAGCTTTTAAAAAGTAAATTTTATAGTTTGTTATTATATAAAATTAAAGCTATCAATAGTTAAATATATCTTTAAAATATTTGCAGTCAAACGGAGCCAATATTAAAAAATTAGAGGGAGTATGTATTTGCTGTGTTTGATTCCCATACTTTTATTTTAGTGTTGTTTGCATTTAATTGACAATTATTAATTTCAATAAACTTTAGCTCAATCTCATTTTTTTTTATTTCTCATTTTGCTCTATTCAATTCAATTTTATTTATTTTTATTAGTCTTTTTTAAAAATATTTATTTTACAAAGTGTATCACAATCGAATGAAAGTGGAACGAGTGCCACTACTTGTCCAGCTCCCAATAAGGGGACTTAGCTACTAGTACATAGTAATTTACAAATGAATCGTGTCCCCTTCGATCATTACGAAAATTCTCATGTCCTGTGCATTTATCATCTTTTGGCTCCTGGCATCATGTGACCGTCAACCAATTACTCCATCTGTCCAGTTAAATCTGCATACTTTTTGGTCAACTTTCTCAAGACACGTTTAACCATAAATTTCAACTAGTATATAGATACCAATATCATCATGTGAGATATTGTTGAATTCTCGGCATGCTGTATTTTCTAAATATCAAATTTCAACAGACCGTTAATATACGTAACTGAAGTTATCGTTGGTCAAACATGGTCTGAGAAAGTTGACCAAAAAGTGTGCACATTCGGCTGGGACGGAGTAATACCTTATTTCTTTGCTGGTTGGTCCAATAGTATTTTGCTATGCCCTGCTTATGTCCTAAGAGTTTGTATTTCTTAACTATAAATTATTTCTTCATCTGCTTCATTACAGTGTGTATTTTTCTAATACTTGAACTTTTTCAATGAAAAGTAAGAAGAAAATAAAACCAAAAAAGTGTCATATAAACGAACAGGCAAAAAGCAGCAGATTCTTTACAACTTTATTAAAACTTCATCACCGAAAAGATTCAATGCGGTGAAATACTCGTGAAAAACTGAGAATAACTACTATAACTCTATGTACGGGGCATTTGGTTTAAGGATCTGTACTCTCTACCTCAGGCGTGACCTGAAAGTATGCACAATTAGCTAAGTTGAATTAATTAATGAATGCATTGCGCAGTTTGGTATTTCATTCATTTTTCTGCCATTTCATACCATCAACTAAATCCTGTGCACACATAGTATGTATGTATGGCTAGTGAAGTAATGCGTTACCATGCAATTGTTGTGTTTTGGACAAAATTGCAGGAAAATCATCGGTGCCCGGATGTACATCAAAGGTTACGAAAGCATCTACGGCGCCCTGAATAGAAGCCTGGATTCCTACTCCCCCAGGGACCTCGACGGTCATGGAACTCACACAGCCTCAACAATTGCAGGCAATCATGTATACAACGTTTCAGCGATAGGCGGATTTGCCCGCGGCATGGCTTCAGGGGGCGCGCCACGCGCCCGCCTAGCCATCTACAAAGTTTGCTGGTCTATTCCAGGGAGAGAGAAAGCGGAAAGTAACAGCTGTAGCTTCGCAGATATGCTTGCAGCCATCGATGATGCCATCCATGATGGTGTCGACGTCCTGAGCGCTTCCATAGGCGCATCCAGCCCGTCCCCATACTACCAGGATTTTTTCACCATCGCAGCACTCCATGCTACCAAGAATAACATTGTGGTATCATGCAGCGCTGGAAATCTTGGTCCTGCGCCCGCTTCCCTCTCAAACACCGCTCCTTGGATGATCACCGTCGCTGCTAGCAGCCTGGATCGCTCTTTCGTTGCGAATGTGCATCTCGGGAATGGACAACAACTTGAGGTACCATAATGTTTGTCATAGCCAAAGGTTCCTATTTCTTATTCTGGCAGAAACATGTTGTTGAAATTTGGCCAGCTCATTCTAATCCCCACTTTCCCTGTCACGACCGTTTATAAATGCCTATGCGAAAAGGTTTTAGGACCCTTACAGTAGGACAGATGGAGTGTGTATATAAAAGCCTATCAGGTTAAAGAAATCACAAAACATGACGATGTTTTTAATGTGATGAACCTGCAGGGCCAAACAGTTACTCCCTACAAGCTTGACGGAATGCATCCCTTGGTTCATGCGGCTCAAGTTGCCTATTCTCATGTTGCGAAAAATATGACTGATCAGTGCTTGCCAGGATCGCTTAATCCAGAGAAGGCAAGAGGTAAGATCGTGTTGTGCCTAAGAGGGGCTGGGGTAAGAGTTGGTAAGGGACTCGAGGTTAAGAGAGCTGGAGGAGTTGGGTACATTTTAGGAAATAATGAAGCATATGGGGAAGGAACTGTAGCAGATGCTCATGTTCTCCCAGCCACCGCCATTGGCTACAAAAACGTACTGAAAATTCTCTCCTACATTAATTCTACTAAGAACCCGATGGCAGAAATCCCATACGCTAGAACCGTGTATGAGAATGTCACTGCACCATTCATGGCTTCCTTCAGCAGCAGAGGTCCAAATGTCATCTCACCCGACATTCTCAAGGTAATGTTTCGATTTGTACTCTTAATTGTACACAATAACACAACTGTTTGTATTGAAGACTACGGTGATTGTGCGGCAGCCGGATGTAACCGCTCCAGGGCTGAATGTATTGGCGGCATGGAGCGAGGGATCATCTCCGACAAAGCTGTCCTTCGATAAAAGAAGGGTGAAGTACAATATACTGTCAGGAACATCAATGTCTTGCCCTCATGTCAGTGGCACCGCAGTTTTGCTAAAAGCTATACACCCCACCTGGAGCAGTGCTGCCATCAGATCAGCTATCATGACGACAGGTATGTAGGGCTTCTGCACGGATCATATCTTGTCATTGTGTTTGGTCGAGATATATTTCCATTCTAAGGACAATTTTTACAGCTGGATTAACTAACAACAAAGGCCACCCGATCACTGATGGATTCGGGAAGGAGGTAGATCCTTTCCAGTTTGGAGCAGGACATTTTAGGCCATCAGAGGCGGCGGACCCGGGCCTTGTTTACGATGCTTCCTATGAAGACTATGCTCTTTACGTCTGCAACTTCCCGAATGCTCATATGGTTGTTCCCGGATTCGTTTGCCCCAAATATCCACCGCTGCCGGGCAATCTTAACTACCCGTCAGTTCAAGTTCCACGGCTCCGGAAAGGTATCCCGGTAGTCATAAGAAGAACCGTCACAAACGTTGGCGCAAGCAGAAGTATCTACTTTGCCTCCACGAAGACTCCAGCCGGATTTTACATGAAAATTTCACCCCCTATTTTGCAATTCAAGAAATATGGTGAGAAGAAGAGCTTCAGCATCATATTCAGAGCAGTGCGTGAAATCCCTGAAGGGCAATACTTATTTGGGCAATACTTATTTGGGCAATACACTTGGAGTGATGCTACTGGCATCTACAGTGTCCGGAGCCCAGTTGCAGTGGCACTGGCCTAGCTTTACACAACACATAAAAGCTAGGTATCCATCTTCTTAGCCTTTTTACAAAAGGTTTAGAGGTGATAGATACACAAAAGAATAGGAAGGTGCATAAATGAAATATTGTACAAGGTGGATTTTACTAGCTTTAAATGGTTTAAAATCTCTACGGAAAAAGTATTGGTATAATTCTGATGAACTGGTAAATTCTTGGTGGCACGGGGCAAGCATTCACTCTCAATATCTTTTAACCATTGTTTATTGATAATATATGGCTTTGAAAGACCCAATCTCTATTTCAAGCTCAAAGGCCCAATGACTTAAACAAAAGAAGATACAGATCTTCAACCTATACAAGAGGGTCAAAAGCTGCAAGGAGACTCAATTCATTTATATACCTTAAATACTGTAGTTTATCTTCATCCATGACCCATTTTCCATATCTAACTTGGGAGTTGGAGCGGGCATGGTCACACACCACCCCGCCCGGAGTGACCCGTGCTACTTTAAAGGTGCTCATTAGACCGAAATCAGCACAAGAAGAAGGCCCAACAGAGGTTGTACACCCAACATCCTAGTGCGATCTTCTCGAAGCCAAGCCCTTCGTCAAATTTCATATTAACATTGGCGCCATCTGTTAGGATGACGACAAGATCCTCACGCAGCTCTTGCAGCTAAGCTCAAACAGGCCTGCAACAAACCAAGTTAAACATATCTTAGCAAATATCGATAGCTATTGTACAAACACTTCTCTTCCAATATCTTTTTGAAGGGGTAGAGCATACCTAGAGATTCAGCTACCTTTTGTGTTAAAAAGAACGAGAACGAAAATACTAGAATGAAAACCAATTCATATGCTGGTATCCGAGCCAAAACAAAACTCAGTAATGAGAGATGTCAACCCAGCCCAACTCAGTGAGTTGACCAGTGACTTGGCCCGTCGAGTCAACCTAGCATATCTACCGAGTTAGCCCTTCCCATCTTCACAGCGTGCATCGCAAGCAGTTTCCACCCGAACCGGACCACGAGGGCCGCCACTCTCACCAGCGGACGAGCCTTCACCACCGCTGGGTCTTCTCCGGCTAACCAACAGAGAAGTCGAGCAACGCCCGGCGAAAATCCCAGCCATGCTCGACGCTCCAATCCACTCGAAATCGGCACAGTGACTCTTAACGGATGCGTTTTCCAGGCCCCTTCCCTCTTGTAAAGTCCTCCGGAGTTGGACTTTTGTATGGCATATTGTGAATACTAGTAATCTGATGTTTTAACACCACTAAGTAACTTCTGGTGATATGGTGTTTTAACACCACTGCTATCCAGCAGTATTCCAGCAGCAGTATGGTTGATGTCCACGATTTATGGAGTGAATTATGGGATATAATTGTGCGATCTGATCAGAATATTGTGAAGATAAATGATTGATTTCGTGGTCATCTAATTCTGGTAAACGAATATTCCTGTAATAGTTAGGAATTGGTTAAGTAGTTTATTTATGGAACAAGTCCTATTGATAACAGGATTGTTCAATTAAATACCAGATTAGCATTAGATCTTTCCTTAGTCTAGAAGTCTATTTGTGGTAGAAGTTCGACAAGGAAAGAAGTCGATTCAAGGCAGGATTGCGATGGGATAAAGAGAAGAAGATTACAACGCAATCAAGTTGACGTGACCAAGATTCAATCTCTACGTGAGAGCTTTGGAGCGATCTGCCTTAGTGTTTGGAGGTTCGTAAACAACCGACCAAGTTCTTGAAGATCAGAAACAAGGAAGTCTTAATTCCTCGGGAGGAGGAGATCCAGGGAGACGTGTTGATCGTGAGGGTTCAACGACGTAGGATCGACAGTGAGGGGAGCTCACAACATTCACTCTGTAGGTTAGCAATGGATTAGTATTTAAGTTAAGCTTCTTGTACTAAAGACTGTTTTCTAGTGAATGGTTTCTGATCTGGGCAAGGCCCCGCAGACGTAGGTGTATTTGCACCGAACTGCGTAACCAAGTTGTGTGTGCACTGCATATTTTGTTTTGCTTTTAACACCAAACTCATCTTGGTGTTCCAACACCAAACTGTTAAACAACTTGGTATAAAGGTTTAGAAATCAGGTGAAACGGAATTTCACCTCTCCTCCAACGAGACGGGGTCATCGACGGCGTTCCTAGCCCCGAATGAGCCCTCTATGCCGGATTTCCACCTGAGGACAGCCCTGTTCCACGCCCTTGAGCGGTGGAGTTGTGCCCCGATCCGACCACGATGGTTTTTATCTTCGCCAGTGAGCCATCAGATCCATCCAAACCGAGCGAAGAATCACCACCTCCGGTGCGAGACGCAGTACTTCGGCAAGCGCAGCAGCCAAACGCCGAAAAAAGAGATGCAGGGTGCTGTTTCCCCGACGATGTGAGAGGTTGCCTATCGCGGCGAGGAGGATGGCGCTAGGCCCATCAAATGGATTAAAAAGATAAATTCATTATTCAAAGTTAATGGATCATTATTCAATAGGTCATTATCCAATTAATTCATTTATTAATGGATCATAAATGAACTGGGTTATTAAATGGATAATTATTGGATAATTCATGAGATATTCATATGACCCAATAGGTTAAAATATATTATCCAAAAAGTCATTGCATAATTAACCCAATAAGTTATCATTAAATATTTTCTATCGATTTGGATTACAAGTTGTCATTATCCAATGGGATCATGTATTAATGCTCATTATTTTTTAGGATTTGGGATGAAAATAATTATGTTAATGGAAAATTTTGATCCAGGTCTCATATTATGTTAACTCAATGGGAACCTAACAAATACCTAGTAAATATCCAAAGTTACCCAATTAAATGCATGTGTAATATTTAACATAAATATTCACTATAATTCACAAATTATAATTTACAAATTATTCGAGTTCAATCTCGTATAATATTCGAGTTCGTACAGTATTCGAGCTCGTACAGTATTCAAATTCAATCTCGTACAGTATTCGAGTTCGTACAAAATTCGCACTCAATCCCATACAGTATTTGAGTTCGTACAATATTCGAGTTCAATCTCGTACAGTATTCAGGCTCAATCTCGTACAATATTCCAGTTCAATCCCGTACAGTATTCGAGTTCGTGCAATATTCGAGCTCAATCTCGTACAGTATTTGAGTTCAATCTCATACAGTATTCGAGTTCGTACAATATTCGAGCTCGTACACTATTTGAGCTCGAGCTCAATCCCAACTAATATTGTTCGTTAATTTTGTCAAGTTTACAAAGCCAACATATTATATATTTTCTATTTTTATTAAATATAATATAATGTACATAATATTATATTACATAATATAATAAATGATTATATATTAGGGAAAAATTAAATCATTCGTAATCAAACTTGTGAAAATTTAGTTATCTTGTGATATAAAATTGTCCATGGGTCACCCATTATCCAACCCAACTCAACCCACCCAAAATTATCCAACGGGTAAACCATTATCCAACCTAACTAAACCCAATAACTACAACCCAGTTATATCCATTAACCTAATGGGTCATTATCCAATAAGTCTTATCTAATAAGTGAAAATAGTATATGAATAATGGTTATCCAACGGGTGACCCGATCTGTTTGACGGGCTAATGCGAGGCATCTCCAATGGAAAGAAGGAAACTTTTCAAAAGAAAGAAAGCAGAGCGGCGGGAGAAAGAAAGCAGAGAGGCGTCTCCACACTGGCAGGGAGATGCAAATTAGCCTTCCCCATCCAAAGCACACCTGGCCTACGCTGGCAGGGAGATGCAAATCAGCCTTTTCAGGCCAAAGTACGCCTGAAATTTTCAGGTAGGGAGATGCAAATTAGCCTTCTCATGCCAAAGCACACCTAGCCCACGCTGGCAGGGAGATACAAATCAGCCTCTTCAGGCCAAAGCACGCCTGGCCCGTATAGGTCAGAGAGATGTAAAATATGCAGCACCGGCTTACAACAGCCAGAGACTTACATACCCAAAGCAACAAGCCAAAATAGGCAGATCCGACTTACGATTGCGAGAGACCTACATGCCAACTTACTCAGGCCAATGATAAGCACCCCTAGCTGCCAATGGCTAGGGAGCTGCGAGGAAACCTTTTCAAACTCATGAAAAACACACTTTGTTTTGTGCAACCAGAGGATCCATTACAACAGGTTGAGGGGAAAGATAACCTCATAGGAGCGGTAAAAATTTCTCATGTAAGTATTTAAAAAGGCTGCAACTCAGGATTGTGGTCGCATTTTAGAAGGCATAGACGAAGAGTTTAGGCCGAAGCTAACAGGGCCAAAGTGCACAGTCTTGTGAGTATTCATAAAATTCATGATGCAAAGTGCAGGCCGACGCTAGAAGGGTCATTGAGCTCTGCCCTGCAAGAGGTAATAAGGTTGCAACATGAAATTGTGGTCGTGATTTAGAAGGTCTGGGCGACGGGCCCAAGTCAAAACCACCAAGGTTGAAGAGCACGGCCTAGCGAGTATTTAACAAGACCGCAATGTGAGATTGTGGTTGTGTTATAGAAGGTATAGACAAAGTGTCCAGGCCAAAGCCAACATGGCCGAAGAGCATGGCCTATGAGTTTTTATATTGGCTATGGCGTAAAGTGCATGCCGACGCTAGCAGGGCCACGAAGCTCGGCCCTGTAAGAGGTAATAAGGTCGCAACGTGAGATTGTGGACACGATTTAGACGGCCTAGACGGATGGTTCAAGTAGAAGCCAACCGGGCCGAAGAGCACGAACCTGTGAGTATTTAATAAGGTCGCAACTCTAGATTGCGGTCGCATTTTAGAAGGCTTGGATGAAGAGTCCAGGTCAAAGCTAACAGGGTTGAAGAGCACGGTCCTGTGAGTATTCATAAAGGCCATAACATAAAGTGCAGGCCGACGCTAGCAAGGCCGTAAAACTCGGCCCTACAAGATGTAATAAGGTCACAAAGTGAGATTGCGATCGCGATTTAGAAGGCCCAGGCGACGAGCCCAGGTCAAAGCCACCAAGGCCGAAGAGCACGACCCTGTGAGTATTTAACGAGATCACAACGCAAGATTACAATCGCATTTTAGAAGTCCAGGGCGACAAGACCAGGTCGAAGCCACCAAAGTCGGAGATCACGGCCCCGTGAGTATTTATAAAGGCCAAGACGCAAAGTGCAAGCCGACGCTAGCAGGGCCACAAAGCTCGGCCTTGCAAGATATAATAAGGCCAGAATTCGAGATTGTGGTCGCAATTTAGAAGGCATATACAAAGAGTCTAAGCCAAAACCAACAAGGCCGAAGATCACGTCCCTATGAGTATTTATAAAGGCCATGACGCAAAGCATAAGCCGACGCTAGTAGGGCCACAAAGCTCGGCCTCGCAAGAGGTAAGGCCCCAATGAGATATTGCGGTCACGATTTAGAAAGCCTAGACGGATAGTCCAGGCCAAAGACAATAGAGCCAAAGAGCACGACCCTGTGAGTATTTAACAAGGCTGCAACTCGAGATTGCGGTCGCGTTTTAGAAAGCCTAGAGAAAGATTCCAGGCCGAAGCCAACAGGGCCTAAGAGAACGGTCCTATGAGCATTCATAAAGGCCATGACACAAAGTGCCGGCCAACGCTAGCAAGGCCACAAAGCTTAGCCCTGCAAGAGGTAATAAGGTTGCAATATGAGATTGCGGTCGCGATTTAGAAGGTCTAGGCGATGAGCCCAGGTCGAAGCCACCAGGGACGAAGAGCACGATCCTATGAGTATTTAAAAATATTGCAATGCGAGATTACAGTTGCATTTTAGAAGGCCTAGATGAAGAGTCCAGGTCTAAGCCTACATGACCAAAAAGCACGACCCTGTGAGTATTTATAAAGGTCGTGACGCAAAGCGCGGGCAGATGATAGCAGGGCCACGAAGCTCAATCCTACAAGATATCATAAGGCCACCATTCGAGATTGTGGTCGTGATTTAGAAGGCCTAGACAAAGAGTCTAAGCCGAAACAACTAGGGCCAAAGAGCACGACCCTTTGAGTATTTATAAAGGCCATGACACAAAGCGCATGCCGACGCTAGCAGGGCCACGAAGCTCGGCCCTGCAAGATATAATATGGTCATAAATTGAGATTGTGGTCGCGATTTAATAGGCCTAGACAAAGAGTCTAAGCCAAAACCAACAGGGTCGAAGATCACGGCCCTGTGAGTATTTTAAAGGTTATGACGCAAAGCGCATGCCAAAGTTAGCAAGGCCACGAAGCTCATCTCTACAAGATATAATAAGGCCACAATTCGAGATTGTGGTCGTGATTTAGAAGGCCTAGAAAAATAGTCTAAGCGGAAACCAACAAGGCCAAAGGTCACGGCCCTGTGAGTATTTATAAAGGCCATGAAGCGCATGCAGACGCTAGTAGGCCTTGAAGCTTGGCTCTGCAAGATGTAATAAGGTCGAAATTGCGGCCACGATTTAGAAGGCCTGAGTGATGAGCCCAGGTCGAAGCCACCAGGGCTGAAGATCATGGCCCTATGAGTATTTTTAAAGTCCATGATGCAAACTGTATGCCGACGCTAACAGGGTCATGGAGCTCGGCCCGGAAAGAGGTAATAAGGTCGCAACGTGAGATTGTGGCTGCAATTTAGAAGGCCTGGGCAAAGAGTCCAGGCAAAACCAATGGGGTCGCAATGCAGGACCCCGAGAGGAAATTTACAAGGTCATGAGATATAGTCTAGGTCGGCGTTAACAGGGCCGCGATACAGGGCCCATGGCAGAGAATTTACATAATCGCAAGGCAAGATCCAAGCTAACTCCGGTAGGTTTGCAACATAGATCGATGACAACGAACAAGAAAATCAACACGCAGAGCACCACCTTGATGAACAGGAACGTCAGCCAGCAGCTACATTCAGACAAGTATTCAAGACGTTCAAACATGAATTACCCCAATTCCATATGTTGTCCAACAACGCAACACCGAGCTAGGGGGACTTGATCATGTATGGCTTTGAAAGCCCACATCTTTCTGACCCAAAGGCCCAATGACTTAACAAAAAGAAGATACGGGGTTCTCAACCTATAAAAGAGGGCCAAAAACCATGAGTAGGCTCAGGTTCATTTTATATACCCTAAATACTATAGCTCGTCTTCCTCCTTGACCCATTTTCCAAATCTGACTTGGGCGTCGGAGCAGGCGCAGTCACACACCACCCTGCCCTGAGTAACTCGTGTTATTTTATAGGTGCTCATCGGACTGGCATCAACACAAGAAAAAGGGCCCAACAGAGGTCGTATCCCAACATCCTAGTATGATCTTCTCGAAGCCAAGCCCTTTGTCAAATTTCGTATTAACATCTATAATTTCATCAGTTGACGTAATCACTACAGGCCCCTTTATCGGCTTTTTTTAGTCCCCATAACAGCTATTTTTTTATTTTCCAACTGGGGTGCTTAAGTGGGCGCTGGTATGTTAATTTAATGTAGCAGCTATTACGTAATAGCTTTTACACAAAGAGCTATTTTTCTTTTGCAGCGGTATATTTATCCACTGCTTTGCGTAGCATCTATTTTTCCCCATGTAGCAGCTATTTTTTATTTGCCAACTTGGGTACCTAAGTGGCTGGTGAAACATTAATTAACGTGGCAGCTATTGTATTACAGCTTCTACGCATAACGTAGAAGCTATTTTAAAAAAATAGCTGCTATATATTGCAGCTTTTAATAAAATAGCTGCACATATTGCTGTTAATTTTAAAAAACAGTAACATATTACAGCTTTTTTGAAAATAAAATAGCTGCTACATATAGCAGCAGTTTAAAAAGAATATTGGATGGCTTTGAAACAGCATACGCCATCTGCACAAATCCACCTCCAAGATCAATGGTTCCAACTTTTACTGGATATGGTTTGCCTGTATTTTCCAGCAAATAATTGATTGCAACCTACGAATATAATGATAGTATTCAGTTATGCTTTGTAATAAGGCCTAAACAGATTAATTTAGGAGAAAAACTCACCAAAAAATAGGAACCTTCTTGAAAACCTTCAAGCACACCAACCCAAACTGGCTTGTAATTTAGAGAGCCACTCTCAAACAATTCTCTGACCTTTTTGGCCCGCAGAAAATTAACAAATTATACACGACTCTTTGTATAGATTGTAACAACAGTTGTCAAATATGGAACTTAATACTTACCATTTTCAAAATATGTTCAAATACAGCAAAAAGCTCTGGTCAGGTTCAGAACTCTAATCCAAAGATTTCTAAGATGACTTCGATGCTTGACAAAACATGTTGCAGTTCATGATATGCATATAACTAGAATATTGCTTGTTAGAGGTTGTTCTAACTGCACTGAGCAAATGACATCCTATCAAAAGTCCAGTTTCATTCTAAACTAAAAACACAACAGAGCAGCAGAGAAAGATGGTCAAACATGAATAACTTAATATAAGCCTCTAACATCAGGAAGGACCAACAACAATATATTTCAAATGTTATTGTAGTTTCATTCTAAATAAAAACATCACATTTCAAATGTTATTCCATTTTCATTCTAAATTAAACACAACGGACAATAGAGAAAGAAGCTAACTCATGAATAACTAAATATTAGCACCTCTATCACCAGGAAGGGATAACAACAATACATTTCAAACGATACTGTTTATGTGAAAACATGAATAACTAAAAATTACAGAAATTGAGCACACCCCACCTCTCTGAACTCCAGCTTACTTAAGATAACCACGAGCAAACGAGTTGCCCAGCTGCCTCAATTGGGGTTGTTGCCGTTGAACCCGCCAACATGAAAAATACATACCAATCAACAACAAAACTTTTTAAAAAACTCAATCCTCAATCTCAAGCTTATGAATTTGACTCTCTAACGTATAAAGTCATTCCTTTTCCACATCAATCAATAATTTTAAACAATTAAAAACTACACCTAAAAGAAAAACCAAACAAACAGGGCTAGTAACTCCAGCAAGTGTTCACAGAAGTGCCATCTTTGTGGATACTAGACAAAAGCTAGCAAAGTCCACATATTTATCTCTATATCACCTCAAATGCAATGCATGCACCCATTAAAATGCCATCTTTCCAAAATTAAAACTCTCATGATGCAAACAATAGCAAAATTCCAACAAATATTGTTTGCACCTATGACGACCGCGGATCACTTCTTTTGACACAACACAAACACTATGGAACCTACTTTCAAATTAGGATTTCAATAATAATCACCATCATTTTAAAATCAAATTGAAGAAATTAATATTAAAAAAAACACACCTGATTGAAAAGGTGCATTAGATCCATTCGTCCAGTGCTTAAAAGGGGCAGATATTTGAGAATAACATTATCGTAAGGGAGATAGTGCCATCTACACAGAGAATAACATTGTCGGGCTTCAAGTCGACGACCAACTTGAGGAAGCCAGTTCGGATCTCAAGTCACTAAAGACAAACACATAAACAGCAATACGATGAATGAGATCTAACAGGAAAGCTGAATCTAACCATTTCTCATAGTAGCAAATAAGGTATGATTAGGCAGGGAAGTGAGAAGCTTAAGAATAAGACATAGATTGATTAGGAGTACGTTGGTGTCGAGCATGGTAGCACATATGATGTTGGTATTGTGGGTGGCGAACTTGAGATTCTCAAGGGTCTCTTGGTGGTACTCAAGGGAGCCATAGGAGAAATTGAAATGAGCGACGTTCATGCCAACTCGGAGAAGCTTCTCCAGCATAGGCAACAAACGAGTGGCTGTTCCGATGGTGCAGACAATCTTGATCTTGAGGAAATGGCCATCGCTAGGCAGGTCCTTGAGACAATCTTTGTATAAGGTTTAATGGTTGAGGATTAAGACGAAGAAGAAAGAAGGGGGTCGGGTTTAAGAAGAAGAAAAGGAGGAGTTTTGACACCAACGATCGAAGCCAATTCAGCAATCGACTTCGCCGAGACCGGCATTGGCTCAATGGAGTTTGGCAACGGCTCGATGGAGGTTGGGGGCTCTGGAATCGAGAGCAGGGCGGTGAGGGTCTGAGAGAAAATGGTGAGGTTGAATACATTGTTAGATGGATTAGGGCTTTAGCTATATATAGGAGAAGATTTCAAGGGCTAAGATTCAATATATCAAAAGCAATCAACAGTTCTGATTTATTTAAATTAACTAATTTAAATTTATTTGTTTTCTTTCAAATTTATATAATTTTTTAAATATTATAATTTATATTTTATCTTTTATTATTTTTGGCAAACTTTTGGGAAAGACCATTTTTCTGTAAGCTTATGGAAAGACGGGTTTAATTATAATAAAAAAAGGTAAAATGTTATAATTGTAATATTAAAATTTTATGGAAAGACCGTCTTTTAAGAGACAAACTCTTATTTTAATGTTAATTCTTTTTTAAAATATGATGAATATCTTAAAAGTCAAATATTTTCATTCATATTTATATATACAAAGTCAAGTAAGGTGACCGCTCGAACGTGATGCTACCCTATGCACTCCCATTGTATTTTTCAAGTTCGTAACAGAATATTTATCAGCAATTGAGCCCAATAACATATATGTAATCCTTAAGGATCTCTCTTTCTTTACCCCTTAGTAATCAACTCTAAGTTACTCTAGAACATGTACTAGCGCTTTCCAACATATCACACGAAAATATATTTATTTTCTATTTCTATATTTATGCAACAATAACAAAAATCATGTATTTCAGAGCAATGGATATTAGGGTAATGCAATTTTGGGCCATAGTGTTATTTTCTAAGACTATGTAAAAGTAATCAATGTTTACTTTGGAGGTCCTTTCATTCATCCCTACATGCCCAAATCGTAAATTTGCAAATGTATAATATTGAATTGAATTTTGGTGTCTCGGATTTCGTGATTCGACATCTGCAACTTTCTTGGAGGGACCTAAGTGCAAAAAGTAAAAACTTTACTTGTTACTCGAAATTCAAATCCCCTCGAACATGATGATACCACATGTACCCCCATTATATTTTTCAAGTTTGTAACAGAATATTTATCAACAATCAGGTTCAAGAACGTATTTGTAATCTTTTCTGATTTCCCTTTCCTTACCTCTAAGTAATCAACTCTAAGTTACTCTAAAACATGTAATAGCGCTTTTCAACATATCACAAAAAAATATATTTATTTTTTATTTCCATATTTATGCAAGATAACAAAAATCATGTATTTTGGAGCAATGTATAATAGGGTAATACAATTTTGGGCCATAGCATAATTTTTCAAAATTGTGTAGAAATAATCAATGTTGACTTTAGAGGCACTTTTGTTCATCCATACATGCCCATATCACAAATTCGCAGTATAATATTGAATTGCATTTTGGTGTCGCCGATTTCGTGAGTCGACTCTCCAAATTTCTTGGAGGGACCTAAGTGCAAAAAGTAAAAACTTTACTCGTTACTCAAAATTCAAATCTGCTCAAACGTGATGCTACCCTATACACCCCCATTGTATTTTCCAAGTTTCTAAAAGAATATTTATCAACAATTTGGCTCAAAAACATATCTGTAATCCTTTCTGATTTCCCTTTCTTTACTTCTAAGTAAACAAATCTAAGTTACTCCAGAACATGTACTAGTGCTTTTCAACATATCACACAAAAATATAATTATTTTTTATTTCCATATTTATGCAACAGTAACAAAAATCATGTATTTCAGAGTAATGGATAATAAGGTAATACAATTTTGGGCCATAGTGTAATTTTCCAAGATTGTGTAGAAGTAATCAATATTGACTTTAGAGGCCCTTTCGTTCATCCATACATGCCCAAATCACAAATTCACAAACGTAAGATATTGAATTGCATTTTGGTGTCACCGATTTCGTGATTCGACATGTCCAACTTTCTTGGAGAGATCTAAGTGCTAAAAGTAAAAACTTTACTCGTTACTTGAAATTCAAATCTGCTTGAATGTGATGCTACCCCATACACCCCCATTGTATTTTCCAAGTCTGTAACAGAATATTTTCATCAACAATCGGGCTCAATAACGTATCTGTAATCCTTTCTGATTTCCATTTCTTTACCTCTAAGTAATCAACTCTAAGTTACTCTAGAACATGTAGTAGCGCTTTTCAAAATATCACACAAAAATATATTTATTTTTTATTTCCATATTTATGCAATAGTAACAAAAATTATGTATTTCAGAGCAATGGATAATATGGTAATACAATTTTGGGCCATTTTGTAATTTTCCAAGATTCTGTAGAAGTTATCAATGTTGACTTTAGAGACTCTTTCGTTCATCCATACATGCCCAAATTTCAAATTTGCAAACGTTTAATATTGAATTGCATTTTGGTGTCGCCAATTTCGTGATTCGACATCTCTAACTTTTTTGGAGTGATCTAAGTGCAAAAAGTAAAAACTTTACTCGTTACTCGAAATTCAAATTTGCTCGAATGTTATGCTACCCTATATACCCCCATTGTATTTTCCAAGTTCGTAACAGAATATTTATCAATAATCGGGCTCAAGAACATATCTGTAATCCTTTCTGATTTCTCTTTCTTTACCTCTAAGTAATCAACTCTAAGTTACTATAGAACATGTACTAGCGTTTTTCAACATATCACACAAAAAAATATTTATTTTATATTTATATATTTATGCAAGAATAACAAAAATCATGTATTTTTGAGGGAAGAATAACGTCGTAAATTGTTTTTGGACCATAGCGTATTTTTTTATTAAACATTGTTAGAGACACTTCCGTTCACCCATTGTAGCCCAAATTTTAAACACGGAATCGTCTGTGATTTAATTTTTCTACATTCTTCACTCAATTCAAGACTAATCATAAAATCAACCGGGTTCCGTATCATAATTTATGAAATTTTAAAATAGTTAATTAGTGAAGAAAAAATAAATTGTAACTATATTTTTCATATTTTGGATAAGTTTAACTAAGTTTCTATACTCCTTCATTGAAGATAAATTTAATAATATCTCACATGATAATTTTTATTATTTTCATATATATATATATGTGTATATAATGATTATATTTAGCTATCAATTATTTATTAGAAATTGATTGAATTTTCTTCAAGGCAGAAAAGCCCATATGTTAAAAACGTGGGCATATCAACCAAAGTTTTAAATACCCACCTTATAACCTAATGTGTCTAATTCAAAAGGTTGTGACCTATTACTAATTAAATTCTTTTTTATGCATGGCCGAAACCAATGTCCTTTTGAAACATGTAAGAGTTTCTAACACCGAAGCTAACTATTTACGTCTACACAAAAATAGCTGCTATAATGTTCAAAAGGTTATGACCTATCACTACTTAAAATTATTTTTCAATTGTTAGTAAAGCATTGCCAAGAGCATTCACCTTTTGAAACATGTTAGATTTTCTAACACCGTAGCAACTATTTAAAATTTCACAAAATAGCTGCTACTATGTTCAAATGGTTGTGACATATCACGACTTAAATTATTTTTCATTTGTTAGTAAGGCATGGCCGAGACCATTCACCTTTTGAAACATATTAGATTTTCTAACACTGTGGCAGCTATTTAAAGTTACACAAAATACCTGCTACAATGTTCAAATGGTTTTGACCTATCACTACTTAAATTATTTTTCATTTGTTAGTAAGGCATGGCTGAGACCATTCACCTTTTGAAACATGTTAGATTTTGTAACACTGTAGCAGCTATTTAAAGTTACACAAAATAGCTGCTACAATGTTCAAATGGTTGTGACCTATCACTACTTAAATTATTTTTCATTTGTTAGTAAAGCTTGGTCGAGACCATTCACCTTTTTAAATGTTTTAGATTTTCTAACACCGAAGCAGCTATTTAAATTTACACAAAATAGCTGCTACAATGTTCAAAAGGTTGTGACCTATCACTACTTAAACTCTTTTTTTTTCCAATTCACATACATGCCTAAATGGACTAATGAATTAACAGTTATGATATTTTATAAAACCGTCATAACCACAAAATAACCACACTGGAATCACTAGTAAATTTCAAGATTCATTACAAAACGAAGACGGCACCATCATAAAATCACACATGTCGATGAAGGCAGTGGACGTTCATCTAGTCATGCCTAGGCCCTTTTGTGGACTTCTCGACATCATCGAAGGTGGAACCATTGTCGTCAATCCAAATTCTATCATTGTAGTCCCTACGTGCAGCGGACTCCCTTCCACCATCGCGCTAGTGCACGTAGCAGCTATTTTATAATAATAGTTGTGTTGTTTTCCCGCCTAAATTAATGTAGCAACGCTTTTTAGGATATAGCTGCTATGATTTCTTGCCAATTCAAAAATACCTCACTCTAGAAGCGGGTATTAAATAGTTAGCTGCTTTAAAAATATACTCAACAACTATTTAAAAATAATAGTTGCTATGATTTCCCGTCTAACTTAAAATAGTAGCGGTTTTTAGGAAATAACTGCTGTGATTTCCCTCCAATACTAAAATACGTCACTCTAGCTGCTTAACAATTTGTAATAAAAGTGCTTATTAAATAATAGCTGCTGCAAATAAATTATAGATGCTACTCAATAGCAGCTATTTTTTAAAATAGCTGCTACAAACTGCTGCTAAAGGGGGGAGGGGGTTTCCAGTAGTGAATGTTGCTATGCTTCTAGCAACCCTTAAGGGAATCAGGATATTAACTCAAATAATGCTTCTGCCCTTTGGACTAAACTACATAAAGCAGGAAATTCCTTCCGAGGAGTGATAGTGTTCAGAATCAACTCACGGCGAGGTCTAGCCTCTTCGATTGCCTACAAAGGTCCTTGGGGTAACCCACAGGAAGGAAACTCTGACGCTCAAGTTAATGTTATTCTTGCCTATGAATTTTGGGAGTAAAGGATTACATACAATGTCTGGTTCTCTATCTTTATTTATAAGGCTTTGATCGTGTGTTGGTGGCCCGTTTCTTGCACTTTCCTCTCTTGGGTCATGGTCCAGTAGTGGGTGACGTGGAAGGTAATGCTTTCTACTATTTCCACAGTTAGTTAGTTTGTGGCGATGCGGCATTCTCGACATTCGTGGATCTAGTGAACTGGATTGATCAGTGAAATTACTACTTCACCCGCTTAGCTACACCACTAGTGAAGAGTTCTTGATTAAAGACACTCAATCAAAGGCGGTTCTTGAGGAACCACATTTAATGAGGATCTCAAGGAGTTTTGAATTTGGAACTTCTTCCCAAGTCCCAATCAAAAATTTAAAAGTCACTTCTCTATTGATCAATGGCGGTTCTACAATAGAACCGCCTTTAATTGAAGATCCTAAGGAGTTTCGAGTTCGGAACTCCTATCCCATGTCACTCATTTGTTTTAAAGGTGGTTCTAATTGTAGAATGACCTTTAATGGGCTGACTTCTAGGCCCAATATATAAGCAACCCTTACATTTTTTTTCATTCTAAACCCTTTCTCCACTTCTAATCGCTGAGACCCCTCTCCTTTTCCCATTTCATGCCGCCACTGATTGAGACCCATTTTCTCCTCTATTTCACGCTGCCTCTGAGTCCCTTCTTCTCTATTTTAATTTCCTCCGATAAGAGCTTATCTTGTCGTTGTGCGTTGCTCCACCGCTGCCTAGAGAAGAAGCCCCGTCGCTTGACCAATCCGGTGTCGCCGGTGTCCCTCACCACCACAGAGTCGTGTCTGTCGGCGTCCCTCACCACAGTGGTGGCATGTGCCCTACCAGCGTTCATCACCACCTCCAGCGTCCCTCACCGGCAGCCTATGTTTACAGATCTGTGTTTTTTTTATTCTTTTGTCATTCTTTTATTTTTTTATTCAAACAAATGTGTTCATATCTGTATTTTTTTGTTCAGATATATGTTTTGTTTCAAGTTTTAGATCTATTTATTTTGGCGATTCAAGTGTCATATATGCGTTATTTTTTATGTTCTGTATTAGGTATCCATGTCTGGAGTTGATATACTACCAAAAATTGAGTCTTTGTTTTTGAGACCTCAGAAATAGGTTCTGAATTCGGAATCTATTCGGGAGCCAATAGAAGGCGGTTTTCAAAACCATCTTTGATCGATTCGATCAAAGTCAGGACCCGAATAGTGCACGTAGCATAAGACCCAACTTGCTGCAACCAGTTCGCTCGTACTAGAGAACGAAGATCCTCCAGCTCACCAACAAACAGTCACCTGACAAAAAAAACTCATGAATGCAGCCTACCGTGGCACTTTCCACTAAACCACGATCTAGTCAATGGAAAAGCACGACCCGAGCCATGATTGCATGAGCAAGGAGCCTATAAATGAAGACATGAAACAATGATCCAGGTAAGTGATTCCAAGCTAAATACACCTGAGGGAATTTTCTCAAACTGATTTGAGCGTTAGAACTTCGCCCCAGGGCTTTCCTTGCAGGCATCCGAACCAATGTAACTCCATCGACCGCCTCTTAGGTTTATCTTTAAGGTACAAAACATTGCCTAATCAATGAAGATCGCAAAAATGCAAACTAAATAACCTATCTAAGCTTCTCCGTCCTTTTCAATACCTGACCCAGTGAGAACGTTATTAGCTGCCGTCGCATCACTCCTCCCTGGCACACTGGTATAACTTCCGAAGGCTAGACATGTTATAGAGTCTCGATCTCTATGTTAGTAGGACTACCCCCTTCCGAAGACTAGACAATTCGTTATAAAATTAGGGTTGTTTTGGCACTTTCTCATTTTGCAGGGTTATATTAGCACTTTCAGCTAAAGTTGGGTTAGAAGTGTACTTTTTTTTTCTTGTGCATTTTATCAAATTGGTAGAAGATAAACCAAACTGGGTAGCAAGAATATTTTAGGAAAATATTACCAATAGGATCTAAACATTCTAGAGTAAAGTGCCAAAATAACCCTGACTTTAGGTCAAAAGTGCCAATAAAAAAACCCTGTAAAATCATAAAGTGCCAAAATAACCCTAACTTTATGAAATAAGTGCCAAAATAACCCTGGAATTCGTTGGCTCTAATTGTCAACGCCGGAGTAGGTTGATTTTGTAGTAAATGGCAATTGTACCCCTCATTTAAAAAAGGAAAATTAAATAAAAAAGAAAGATGAAAGGACACATTAGGCCCCTTTTTTCAATCCTTTTCCCCCCAAATTTCTTATCCTTTTTTTTCTTCACTCTTTCCCGCTACGTTTCATCTTCTTCTCCAAGAGTTCCACCCTGTTCACTGCTCAACTTTTCCGCTGCCATCATTCCAGACCGCCGGACTCGAAGGAAAAGCTCGCCAATCACTGCTGCCATCTTTCCACGTTGTCGAATGACTATTGTAACGGATCCGCCGACCGGCCGAGTTACCCATTAGGGCTTAAAACAGGGGAAGTAAAAAATATGGTATGCCTGAATCCTTAGTTGCTAATAAGTCTCTTTTATCCATTTTCGATCCTGACAGAATGATTTGCCGTAATAAATTGTATTACTGATATCTGAAAATATAGAGAGTACAATAGAGGTGTAATAAGGAAAGAACTCTAATCATAATAAATCATAATCTAATCAGGAGTCTGATTTAGTCTAACACCCCCTCTCAAGCGAAGCGTCGGATGCTCATCGACGCACAGCTTGGACCTGAAGAACTCGAACAGCGGACGAGAGAGCCCCTTGGTGAAAATGTCTGCAATCTGAAGAGAAGTCGAAACATGAGCAATATGCACAGCTTTCCGAATGTCACCAACTCACGAACAAAATGGTAGTCGATGTCGATGTGCTTCGCACGCTTGTGCGCCACTGGATTCTGAGCCAAGAAGATAGCACTACTATTGTCACATAACAATAGTGGAGAACCAGAAAGTGGAACCCGAAGATCATGAAGCAAATGAGTGAGCCAAACCACTTCGGAGGTAGTGTTGGCGAGAGCACGGTATTCAGACTCAGTGCTAGAGCGAGAAACAGTGGGTTGTTTCTTGGCACACCAAGAAACCAGATTCCTACCAAGAAAAACCGCATAACCATAAGTGGACCGACGAGTCTCCAGACAGCGAGCCCAATCAGCATCAGAGTACCTAACACATCAGGAGTACTAGCAGAACAAAACCGGAGACCAAAATGAAGAGTGCCACGAACATACCGCAAAATCCGAGTCACAACAGCAAAATAGTCATCTCTGGGATCCTGAAGATACTGACTCACCGTGTTGATCGAGAATGTCAAATCTGGGCGAGAGATGGTGAGATACTGGAGAGCACCAACAAGAGAACGATAAAGTGTAGGATCCCAAAATGAAGGACTGGTAGAGCTGTGAAGCTGAGAACCAGCAACAAATGGAGTAGAAACAGGTGCCGCGTCAGACATACCGGCCCGATTCAAAATATCCCGAGCATACTTTACTTGGCCAAGCAGTAATCCTGAGGAGGTAGGCGAAACTTCAAGACCAAGAAAGTAATGAAGAGCACCGAGATCCTTGATCGCAAACTCTCTGTGTGTCTGATCAATGAACTGGCTAAGAAGAGTCGAGGCATTGCCTGTAAGAATGATATCGTCCACATACATAAGTAGGTACAGTAACGACGACCCTCTCGAAAGGACAAACAAAGAAGTATCAGCTGAGCTGCACCGAAAATCAAGCTGTGTCAGATAACTGCTGAAACGCTGGAACCAAGCTCGGGGAGCCTGCTTAAGACCATAAATGACCTTTCGCAAACAACAAACATAGTCTGGATGGACAGAATCCTGATAACCAACGGGCTGCTTCATGTAGACTGGAACATCAAGAACACCATTAAGGAAAGCTTTCTTGACATCCAACTGATGAAGTGGCTAGGAACGCATGGTGGCTACGGCGAGAACCGTCATAACAGTGGAGGCTTTGACCACAGGACTGAAAGTGTGGTCAAAATCAAAACCCGGAATCTGCGAGAAACCCTGCGCCGTAAGTCTAGCTTTGTGACGCTCAAGAGTACCATCTGGTAGATACTTGAGCCTATAGACCCATTTGGAGCCAACAATGTTGACATTCGAAGGTCGAGGCACCAAATCCCAAGTGTGCTGACCACGAAGAGCGGCCATCTCATCATCCATGGATGAAACCTAGGCTGGATCCTGAAGGGCAGAGCGATAATCAGTGGGCTCTGTATGAGAGAGAAGTGCGGCAGTGAGACCATGAGCAATAATATCCGAATAATCCCGGTGATGAATGGCACCAGTAGAAGACCGAGTGGCCATCCGATGAGTACGAAGTGGGGGCGGCGAAGATGGAGGAGTTGAACCAGCTGATGACACCGAGGAAGATCGAGATGCGCTGACCGGAGAGTGGCCGTCGGAAGTCGCTGAAGAAATAATAGACGATAAAGGCTGAGACGTGGTGGCCGGTGGCTGAGACGGTGGCTGAGGAGTGATGGCCAGCGGCTGAGGTATGGTGGGCATTAACCAAGGAGCTGGGTTCAGGTCGGCCGTCCAGATGGAAGATGGTGGTGAAGGAGGGGCAGCTGGAACAGGCACAGACACAGGCGTGGTGGCCCCAATCAATGAAGTAACAGTTCCATCAAAAAATGATGAAATCTCCAGATCTGAAATCGAACGGCTGTCCGTGCAAGATGAGACATAAGGGAAGAAGGTTTCATCAAAACGAACGTGGCGAGAGATATAGATGCGCCCAGAAGTCTGGTCAAGACACTGGAAGCCCTTGTGACGAGATGGATCGGGGTGCAAACTTATCAGTAGCAGTGGCACGTAGACATGGAAATGCACGACAACCAAACGGGTGAAAGAGGGTATAGTCAGGCACATGACCAAAAACAACCTCAAAAGGTGATTTGCCACTCATAACTGAACTAGGCAGACGGTTAATAATGTAAACCGCAGAGGAGAAAGCTTCCACCCAATAACAGTGCGGCACAGAAGAGTGAAAAAGCATGGCAAGACCAGTCTCTGTGATGTGACGATGCTTCCGCTCGGCCCGGCCATTCTGAGCAGGTGTATAAGGCGAGGACATCTGATGATGAATGCCACATGATATGAGATGAGTCCGAAGTCGGTGATTAGTAAACTCGGTGCCACCATCGGTCTAAAAATTTTTAACCCTAGCAGAAAACTGATTCTCAACGAATTTCTGAAACTGGATAAAAGTGTCATAGAAATCCGACTTATGCTGCATTGGAAGAAACCATGTGAATCGCGAGAAATCATCAATGAAAACGGCATAATAAGAGAAACCACCGACAGATAAAACAGGAGCTGGTCCCCACAAATCACAATGTACTTTATCCAATAAACCAGTAGCGCGCTTGTCACTAGTGGAAAAGGGCAAGCGGCTACTCTTGGCCATCTGACAAGGAGAGCAACTGACAGATGCAGGCATAGCAAAAGTGACAGAAATAAGGCCCCGTCGATTCAATAACTGAACAGTATCATGAGACACATGACCGAGGCGAGAGTGCCACTGCTCAAAAGAAGCATGAAGCTTTGTAGAGCGTAGTTCGCCTAAAAAATTGGAATCACCGGTCTCAAGAAAATAAAGACCAGACCTATGACAGCCTTTACCAATTATCGTCCCTGTAATCTTGTGCTCAATGAAAAATGCATCGGCATCAAATATAACACGAACAGGTAGATCACGAGTAAGCTTACTAATGGATAATAAACTTCTAGCAATCTTAGGGACCACAAGGACATCATTAACAGAGAAACCAGATAAATGACATTGGCCGATGTGAGAAATAGATAATGATTCACCATTTCCAACAAGAATAGAATCAGAACCACGATAACGTTGTACTCGATCAAGATGACTGGTGTAAGCAGTGATATGAGATGTAGCACCTGAATCAACAATCCACTGATTCGACAAAGAATAACGATTGGGACCATTCAAACTGGCCTGAAACAACACCTTGTCCGCAATCCAATTAGTGGAGCAATCTTCCCGAGATATAGGGCCCAAATGAACCATAGCAGAAGACCAAAATTTCACAGAAATAGACTGAGTGCTGACGAGAATTTGAACAATTCATAAGAAATGGGTTCAACTCGCGAGAAATAGGTTAAACTCGCGAGAAATAGGTTCAACTCGCGAGAAACAGGTTCAACTCGCGAGAAATAGGTTCAACTCGCGAGAAGGAGTTGATGCACGAGTCAAATCGTGCGTGCCCTTCACGCGCAGGGCAAAATCGCGCGTGCCCTTCACACGTGGGTCAAAATCGCACGTGCCCTTCACGCGCTGGAGTTTTCCTCTTTGGCAAAGCTGGCGCTTGACTTTCACGCGCTGGAGACGACGCGTGGATCTCGCGCTGGAGCTAGTGATCAGATTTGCGTCTGCGTGCAGTAAGAGCGGGACGCCGCTTCTGAATGTATTATCCGCCAGGAAAAGGATGGCTGCTACCGCTGTACACAAATCGGAGCCGAGACCGCCGCTACTAGAGAAAAACACTTCCCGAAGAGATGGCGGAAGAATGCGGCGAGGATGGAGAATTCCGTTCGGTGACAACGTTGCCGGAGATGATAGATCTGGAAATCGTCGGAGAAAATAATAATGCTGGAGCGAACCCTGGAACGGATGGGAAGCTTTGTCAGAATTAATGGTCGGAGAAGAAGATCTGGTATACTGGGAATGCGTCGGAAAAAAAACTGCCGGAAGTGGCCGGTAGTTGGCCGGGAGTTGATCGGCCGGAAAAGAGGAGGGAAGAGGAAGTCTGTAAAAATTAGGGTTTAAGGTTTTTGGATCAGAACTTGCTCTGATATCTGAATATATAGAGAGTACAATAGAGGTATAATAAGGAAAGAACTCTAATCAGAATAAATCATAATCTAATCAGGAGTCTGATTTAGTCTAACAGATCCCATATTTATGGCATGTTGTCAATATTTTGTTGATAATGTGGCCTTGTCGGTAAGTTCGAGAGGGCTTTTTGTGTGAGGTCATATTTGGTGTTGTTTTGGGTATGAAATGATGTTAAAATTGATTAAGGTTGCGTTTTTAATGGTTGTTCTTGGCCTGAGAATGAGGTGGTTAGAAAATTCAGTTTTCTAAAGACCCAGGGTTTTGTATTTTTGGTAAACCGAGAAGAAGGGCTTTGCCCCGGCTGATTCTGAGTAATGTGAGGCGGATTATATTGTTTTTTGTAGAGATTGTGCTCTGCCCCGACTGTTTTTTATGAGGCTGATTATTACATTCCTCCTCCAGGCCGATTTATTATTATTGGCATTGGACCAGAGAGTTTGTGGTATGTGTGTGTGGATTTTTTAGATGATTAAAATGTGCTTACTGTGAGGTGGGATTTGTATAAAATGTGATTACCATCTTGAATTAGCCGGACTGAAATGATATGTGCTTTAAGGTTTCTCTTTTCTCATTCATTGCATATCACTGCGATCATGTAATCGTAATGAATGAGGTTTCTTTTTAAGTTTATGAAGTGTCTGATTATGCTCTGTTTCTTTGTCAAATTTGCTGTCATGTGAGGTTACCTGTAGTGCAGAGCAGTTAAAATTTTTGGCATGTAGTTAATGCCAAAAAAGATAAGAGCCGTGAACTAAGAATTTGGCACAAGTGAAGGGCAGGTTGTCCATTTGGAGATCATTCATTCCTCACTCATTTTAATGGCGAACTAGGGGGGAGGCAAAGAAGAAGAAGAAAACAACGGACGTAGGATGTGGTGCCCAAAAATATGGTTCTTATATGATTACCTAAAGGCGGTGTAGGGAAGCAAGGCCGGAATTAATGGCGAGCAAGGGAGTGAACCAAGGAAGAAGAAGAAAAGGATATGCAGAGAAGGCGCGGTCGAGGTCGGAAAAGAGTGGAGACTGGAGAACAACGAAGAGCGATAGGTTCACTTTTTTATTTTTGTATAAAAATAAGATTTAAATAAAATATTCAGTATAATAGGGAGGGTAAAAATGGAATTTTCGTAAGCAGAAATACCCAGGCAAATTAGTCTTTTTACATCTGGTCAATAGTCAAAATTTTTAAGTCAAATGTCGGAATTTGACCGGGAGGTTAGATGGCACCTACTTCATAAAGTAGGATTAGAAAAGAATTTAACCCAAAATTCTATAACAAAAAACTAGACACCAACAGGGAAATATACACAACTTGATAGAATATTTCTGTAATTTATTTTCACTATGCAAACTGAGCAGAAAATCCCCAAATATGACAAACCACTAGCTTCTCCACAAAAAATATAAAAGAGTAAAGTGCTCATATGACCCTATGTTTTGAGGATTTGTGTTAATATGACCCTGTGAAATTGGAAAGTGTTAATATAGCCCTGTGTTTTGCCTAAATGTGCTAATATAACCCTATTGACTTGATTTTGGCCGGGAATACATGAAATGACTATTATACCCCTATTCTAAAAAATATTAAAAGACAATTATGCCATTTTCTTCTCTTTTCTTCTGCTCCTTTCTTCTTTTCTTTTCTTCTCTGTTTTTCTTCTTCTCCTCTTTTATTCTTCGTTCTCGTCTGAACCCCTAGCTCGTCTGAACCCTAAGCTCTCCAATTCCATTTTTTCACACTTCTTTTCTTCTTCGTTCTCGTCTGAACCCCTAGCTCTGCAAATCCCTTAGCTCGTCTGAACCCCAAGCTCTGCAATTCCATTTTTTCACACTCTGCAAATCCCATCAATTTCCAGAGGGTAGGGTTTGGTGGTCGGAGGAGGAGGTAGATGGTTGGTGGTCATCCGGGATAGATGTTAGGGTTCGGTGGTCGGAGGCGAGGCTGGGGTTGGCGGCAGATATATGGCTGAGCGGTGGTGGCGCACGACGGAGCGGCGATGAGGCTTAGGGGTAGGGGTAGCGGGGATGGCTTAGGGTCAGGGGTGGCAGGGGTTAAGGCGACGGCGCACGACGGAGTAGAGGCGGCGGCGCACGACGGAGCAGAGGTGGCGCACGACAGCGGCCATCTGTGCTTCATCGGAGATGGCGGTGGGCTCCTCCATCTCTCTCTGCCATTGACCTCGTCGTAAGCTTCACTCCGTTTCTCTCCCTGTGTTTTTGTTACCAACGTTGGATCCGATTGAGTGTCTGATGAATCTGTGCCCTTATTAATCGGCATATTGGATTGGGATTGGGATTTGGGATTAGATTTTTGAATAACGTGCATTTGTGGTGTTGTGATTGTTCAGGTGAGGGAGTTGGAGACGGATCTGTTTCGTCAATTTCTTGGCTGGAACTGGTTTTTCTTGATTTTTCGTCAATTTCGTCAATTTCTTGATTTTTCTTGGCTGGAACTGGTTTTTTCCAGATTGTGGCTGGAACTGGTTTGGATTATCGTTTCCAGATTCTGGCCGGTGGTGGCGACAGAGGTGGTGGAGCGGCGGTGGAGGTGGCGGAGCGACGGCGGAGGTGATGGAGGTGGCAGTGGCTATGGTTATGGAGAAGAAGAACCAAGGGTATTTTAGTCAATAGATTTTTAATTTGAAGATTAGGGGTATTTTAGTATTTTTACATTTGGTCAATACTGGAAATAACAAAGGCAATGGCAGAATAGTGCCATAGGGTTATATCGGCACTTCTGATGCAAAACACAGGGTTACAATAGCACTTTTCAACTTCACAGGGTCATATTAGCACAAATCTCCAAAACATAGGGTCATATCAGTATTTTGCCCAATATAAAAAGACTGCTGCTGCTATTGACCAGGGTCTCTGATTCACACCATTAACATGGGAGTTGAGGGGTTCTTGTATTTCTCTAATAGGTTAGGGGTCCATTAAGAGCTTTTCCCTTATAAAATTAAAATTTTAGGAAATGACCACTTGTCAGCATAGTATACATCCATATAATTAGGGTGACCTATACCTAGATATCTCTAGATAGAGAACTACATTATTTATAATGGATCCCTTCTAACCCGTACTCTTTCGCCATTGAAGTGTATATACTTCCACTTGCCTTGGTACTTATTGATGGCTAGTTTCTTTTTCCCTGCTTGACCTAATTTATCAAAGGCTTGTGCAATTTTTGTCAAAGTATCTTTGTCTGGTTTCACCCTCAACTCTTCCATGTCCGCAAATATCTGAGTTTTGGCATCATATAAGAGCATCTACAGTGTGACCATGGCAAAGGCAAGTGACTGAAATTAAGGGAAAATGGGCAGCAAATTTAGTGCTCAAGAACTCACCTCTATAACCTTTTCTGGCATATGATGATGATCATACAAGGGAATCATCCTTGAAAACAGCATCTTTGATGTAGAACGCGAATGTGTTTGTAAAATCACGTTCCAGAGCGTTTCTGCTTCGTCAGTCCTACAATCCTTATCAAATGCCAGTAGAAGGGAATCATACGTTGCCATTGTTGCACCTTGGCCTTTGCTGAGCATCCACTTGGCCAACTGAATAAAGCACTTACTGTTGGAACAAGCTGCCATTCTACAAAAAAATAGCTTCTTGCAATCTAGTCCAATTAAATCAGCCATTCAAACCAATGATGAAAATTTGCAACCAGCGGTTAAGTTAACTTATGACAATTAACCGGAGATGCTGGCTATCATCACATCAAGGTTCCGCTTATGCAATTAGAAAGACATGACTTTAAAGGCCTAAAATAAGACAAGGCGTTTACAAATGTTCCAAATACTACGGAGTCAACTAGAAAGGATGATGCATAGGATAGTGCTTCATTGTGATTCAATGCCCCAAAGTTAGAAACAGACTTAGGGAAAATATGAAAAAGTCAGCATCACATATGCAGAGGCTTACTGTACATTAAAATGTAGCCAAAATCACGGTAGCAATGTGGAAATTCTCAGGTGGCCTATTAAATGAAACACATGTTCATTTAAGAATTTGCTGGAACATTCATTATAATCGTTTCAGCACATATACATGCATGCAGAAAGGAAGGCCCATCCACATGTAATTCAGAAGCATAATTGCACGATGAGATTAGCCACCACTGTTGTAAACGGAGAAATTCAGGAAGTTAGTCAAGCTCCATACTTGAATTACACGTGTCCACTGACTCCTTTTCCTTCAAATTCTCAAAGCTGTAGCTGCAGCTATCAATGGAAATTCAGTCTCCCAAGCTATCCATTTATCTAATGCACCATATACAGCCCCCTTTTCATTTGGAAGTCTAGATATCTGTGTAGTCACAGGTATTCCTTAGTTAACATAATTTATACAGAACCTCCTCTGTATAAATTAAGGAATAGAGGAAAATACTACTCCTTCCTCCATCCCATAATAAGATCCCATGTGTTATTATAATTCAACAAATGAGACTCTAATTATGGGACAGACCAACAGAGGGAGTATAAATTTAAAGAAAATCGGAAGTTTTTAACTTTTTCTCACAAGAAGCTATAGAACTTGCTTCTTAGGAAGGATAATTTGAAATAAAAAAAAACAACATACAGTGCAAACAAGATTGAGTGCTTTCTGCCCTGACATAGCAGAATCTCTTTTTTGCCACAAGTGGTATTCTTTTGCTCCCTCCTTTATCAATTTTCCACTAAAAGAGGCACAAAAATATCTAAAACATCAATCTGATAGAAAAAACATGTAAGATCAAGAATATCAGCATAGCACCGACCTCCAGTATGAAGCAGCATTTGCATCTAGAGCTCAAGGGTGATTAGAAAAAACCATCATTATATAAACCAAGCATAGTATGATGGAGATCAAACTAAACAATATAATTAATACTTTAGCTAAATATCTTCACCTACTTTTCCTTAGATCTAGTCCTCCAATAATCACCATTGAAGCTTTTAACACTAACAACAACTATTCTCCTCACCTATCAATGCAATGGACGCTATCAAAATAGACCCCAGACTATTAAGGCATAAGATGAACTAAATTACAGACAAAATTCTCAACATTTCTCGCTAAGAAGATGATAACTCTGTAGCAAAAAAGAGCACTTTCTATGACTATTTTAGTCCTAGAAAGTGGTATCTTATTATGGAACGTACAAAACAAAACCTACTGATAATTAGTTTCTTGCTCACCTTTACAGCACAGGCAACAATCCTAGTAATCTTCCCCGAGGAAGTAACACCAGATTTCAAACAATTGACATTCACGAAAGGATCCATTTTGAAACTCAACATCTAGAGGGGAAAAAACAATGAAAGAAAATAATTCCATGTTACCAGACGGAGCAAGAAAGCCACACGCTGCAAAAGATAATAGGTGAACGCATAAAAGAATATGTTCACTGGTATTTCTCCAACTGAGGCAAGATGAAGGGAAACTATTTTTATACCAACACATGAGCTCAGCTTTAAAAGTAAATAACTTTCATGCATGATTTGCACATTAGAATGAAGGCATCTGAAAGAAGATTCATGCATGCAGTATCAGTATCATTCTGGTTCTGAGAAATATTTTGAACAATTTTTAAAAGCATCAAGCAAATATTATATTTGAAGACTTTGAACTACCAGGCTATTACACCTCTTCATATGTGTTTCAAGACAAACGGAGTCGCGAAGGAAGTTGATGCAAGTAATACTATAAACAAAGACAATGTAACCATAAATTTAAAAAACTAACTACAAATCATTCTTCACTGGATGCCTATGATTAACTATAGCATGTTCAATTTACAAGGAAAGAACGCATCTTAGTTACAAGGAAAGAACGCATCCTATGACTAACAAATTACAATAAAAGAACGCATCCTATGACTAACAAATTACAATAAAAGAACGCATGTTCAATTTGAAGGTTCATCTCAGTTTATACGGTAGCAAAGAATCAAGTCCAATTTTTTTCACAAACCTAATTAATTAGAAACAAATTGACAAAGGAAAACATCTTAGTTTAAGGATAGTACTGCAGAAGCAGAACTCGGAGCTAGGCCACGGAGTCAGGCAGTTCAGGGAAAGACGGTTATGCTCATTAATGCGGGGGGTTCTTCTGGATAGTGATAGTTTCTAGAATTAGCAAGGCGAGTCCAACTTCTTTGAGTACCTGCAAAAAGGTCCCTAGCAAAGAAACTTGATACTCAAGTTAGTATTTTTTTCTCTCTGCATTTCAGAGGTAGAAGTCACTTACCTTTGTCCGGTGTTCTCAACCTTTATTTATAGGCTCTTTAGTTGTGTGACTTTGGCTCGCGTTTTATGCTCATCTTTCCTAGATCATGGCCTAGCAAAAGATATCGTGGTGAGTGGTACTTCTCCTTTTTAATTGGGATTTGGTTAACTTTTGGCGAAGCGATGTGGCTGGCCTACGGACATTTAACAAGCCAATTTTAGCGGGGTGACTCATGTACTGGGATTACGTAGGTCGTATGTATACCATAAGCCCCCAGTTGCAAAGTCATAATGGGCGAAGTGCGGGGAGGCTAATTTAGGTGAACTGAGTAATGTATTGATTGGCTATAAAGGGATAATTGTTGAGAGACAAAATATACAGTTCATAGGTTCGTGAAAACAGCAGAGTGGGCGCAAACCTGAGGATGGCTTTATTGTTAGAGGAGAATGTGCATAATACAATTTTAATTTTTTTAAAAAAAGTAATTTTAAGGTAACCGATTAATATTCCTTTACTTTCGAGAAGTGGGTAATGTTATCCCGAAGATTAAGGAGAAATTTTATGTGTAAAAGAAATGACATGCGGGGTAATTATTTCGGTGCCCGTTTGACGAGTGATGGCTCTGATGCATAACTGACACAAATTATTGATTGCCTCGAAGACACGCATTTTCAAAAAGCTTGCAACATTTGTATAAAAGCCTAAAGTGTGTTACAAGACCTTGATTCCTCTATTTCAAAAGGATTGTCATATTTTGGCCAACTGCCCGTTAGAGCTTTATTTTTGCATAAGGTAAATACACTTTTCCAATCTCTATTATCAAACATGGTGGTTGTGGGTTCTGAGTCATCATCTTTCAATGTCCCTCCTAAATTTGATAACAGTGAATTGACTCATAGTGACGTTGATTTGGATGGTAAGGCAGCCTTTGACGAAGACGAAGTAAGAGTAGATGGGGGTAGTCAGGTTGTTGATGATGGAGATAGTGTTATGCATGTGAGTGATTTACACGCTTTGAGGGAACATTATCCCTTTTTAAATGGATGTGATATTAGGATACTCGGTGCTAGTGAAAAGGTTTGGAACCCGTATGCTAGGAACTTTGGTGTTTATGAGCACCATTTTTATGGGTTGACATAACCCGTCCTGGATTTCATTATGCGCATGTTAGAGGCTTATAGAATTTACTCTTGCCCAGTTTCATCCTCTGGGTGTGTCCATGATGATTAGTATGGAAGTGTGTGAACAAGCTGGTAAGGATTTGCAAGTGGATGTGTTTACAGGTGATGTGGGGGTCCTTATGGGTCAGCATAGTTCCTGAAATCAACACGGAAAAACCAACTTCTTTGAGCACCTGCAAAAAAGGACATGGGGGTTTTTCCCATGAGAAAGATCTGATGCCCAAATCAGGGTTGTTTCTTTTTTTAGTTATTTTATTATCAGAATTTACTTACTTGATTCGTAGTCCAGTGTCTTTATTTATAGATACTGGATCGTGCGATAGTGGCCCACATATTTCCCCTCTCTTTTCTATATTGTGGTTAAGTGGAGGGTGTTCGTGGTGAGTGGTTCTTCCACTGCTTCGAGCGAGATGCTCTATATGCTCACAAACCAATTTTTCCCTACAAAGTGGTTATCCGGATGCTAAAATTTTCTTAAGCGGGTAAGTATATACTATAATCCCTCTACTCACAAAATCATGGTAAGCGTAAAAAAACATTTTTATCAGATTGAGTGAAGTGTATGCATGAGCGAAACTCAGAGTGAGTGCATAAAAACTTCTCAATTTGGTAAGAAGTTAGTTGTGTAGCAAAAAATTATTTCGTGGGTAAAGAAATGTGGAAATATGGAATTGGTTACTTGTAACTCTGTGTGGTTGTTACTAGTGGCCCTAAATTGATGGACAATTTTGAATTACAAATTGACCGGTACGTGAGTAATCATTACTAGGTGATAATTAAAACAATGTATTTTATGAAATTTTTGTCTAGAGTTTATTTTGCGACTAGTACTTTATTCTAGAATCTCCTGTGAACGGAAGGTTGATAAGGGTGATTGTGCAATGTAGAAGATAAATTAGCTTTTGTAAGGTTGTGTTACTGAGTATGGTGAATGAAGGTAAATGTGGTAACATCATAATTTACTTTAATGACATAATTGCCTTGAGAAAGCATCATTCTTTTATGAATGATTGCGAGGTTAGAATACCTTATGCTAGTGATAAGGTGCAGGATCCTCCGACTGGGATTTTTTAGTGTGTATGAACATCAAGTGTTGTATAGCCTAACCTTGCTCATCATGAATTACATTGTGGCGTGTTGGAGGCTGATGGAGTTAATCTTGCACAACTGCATCCTTGGGCGGTTGCCATACTTATAGGCTTTAGGAAGGTGTGCCGTAAGGTCAAGAAGGTGCTTCCGATGGAGTGTTTTTTCTATATTTTATCCCCCCCATAGGGTTAGTGTAGTTGAGTCATGGGTAGTTTTCTACCATGTGGTGTCAAGGGTTGATGTTGTGCAAAGCTTTCCTATTGATTGTGGTATTTGGGAGGATACACTTTTTCTTTATGTTAAATGTGGTGGTAGTGACACAATGCCTTCATGGAATTACAAGGTGCTTGTAGCTAGGGAGGCAAAGTGTAAGAAGGAAACAAGTTCCATAACAGAAATACTTTCTTGTTCGTTGAAGATAGGGGGGTCTAGGGAAGATGAGGCTATTATTTTAAAATATCTGCATTTTTAGTAGTATGCATGAGTTATGTTGATAGTTAATTTTTTTTATATAGATATGATGCTATCAAGCACATATGGGATGGTGTCCATGGACAAAGATATGGGCGCATATTACAGTTAGCGCTTGGATGATAGTTGTAAGTTAAAGTTGGGTGCATATCGCATACTTCAACACTTAGATGATACTAGTGAGGAGGGTGATGGGAGCGCAAAATGCAAGACTGGTGAGTTAGAGGATCATAGTGCCAAATCCTTTAAGATGATGAAGTTGGGGGGGATCTTAACACTGTGGTGGCGGAAGGCGCAGCACCGGTAGGTGTCATGTGGGTGTCGCAGGAGTTCAGGATTAACGTTCTCAAGTTTTTTAGAGTGCTTGCGTTAGCTAAGGAGGTATATTTCTAGTTACAAATGTGAGATAGTTGTTTCTTGTATGTGGTAACGAGATTGTGTTTCAGCAGGTTGGCGGTGTTATCATATCCACTGCTCATTGCATTGTTGATTATGTTGATAGGATCAGCAAGTTTACTAAAAGGATGAAAAAGCTAGGAGTGTCATTGGAAAAAGGGTGAATGCTCGTGATAAGCTGTCATTGGAATTGGCTATGCGCATTCTTAGTAAGGAGAAAGACGATGTTAGTGATGTTTTATGTGCTATATTTAGGACATTAAAAGAGAATGGTCCTGCTCATCAAGGTTATCCTCGTGTGCTAGTTATTAAGCTACCAGAGACTCAAGGGTTCCATGATATTTTTGGCGATATGTATGTTATGATCGCCGAGGTGGGATGGTATAAATCTTTGGCAAGTATCCATGATTGTTATCCTAGTTTTGATATCGTTGGTGTGGGGGTAAATGTTTTATAGCAGAGGCATTGGAGAAGGCAAAGTGTGCAGTGGATGAAGGCTTGACGAGGAAGGTGAAAGATGAGGGTCATATTTTTTGCTTGATCGAGGATTTGGCTAAAATGGAATCGTTTCGATCAATTAGGGAGTTAGAGGAATGCAAGGTGGATTTGTACTCGGCTATGGAAAGTGATGATATGGAAGTCGACGCTGTAGCTGAGGCGGTTCAACCTGAGAAGTGTGATGCATATGCTACTACATTGGAGATAGTCAAAGGTGTTTCAGTTTGATATTCTACCAGTGGCACTAGCTCAACTAGTGATAAGGTAGGCTAGATTTTAGTTCTATTGGTTGTTTATGTAATAAATATGACGGTGAAATGTTTAATAAAAATTGATCGTTTAATGATTTATTTTTAATTTTTAAAGGGTGTGTGTTGACAATTTTTTTTATGTATTTCTAGGTGGGGATGTTTGTATAAGTGAAGTGATTGTGCCGTTGGATGAGAAGTTTGTGTTTCAAAGGCTTTGGAGACGGTGATAAGGGAGGAGGGTGGTTACCTTAAGATATATTCAAAGGTGACTTGGCAGGGCTGTGAAGATTTGTGTATTTTATTGGGAAGCCGTCTATGACTACCTTAAGAATTTGAGTATTCTATGGAAAGCAAATGAATGGGGTACGAAACCGGGATGTCGGGTAGGTGTTATTCCTGAGGTTTACGGAATATGAAATGAGGTGGAGGACGAAGCTGGAACAAAATCTAACATCATTAGATAGTATGATGGCCATATTTTCGAGAAAAATTTCATGATTCATAAGTCAATGAGAGATTTAATGGATGTTATGTGGCAAGTGAAGGATTAGCAAAGGTATCTGGTGAAGAAAACACGTGAGGCCGACCAAAAGGCGGCTATTCTTTTGGGGGCAAGCTAATCAAATAGACCCGCTGTACAAAGAGAAGAAGAACTTGGAAGGTGAGAAATGTCATTTTCTAAGCGGTGGCTCGAAAGTGAAGGGATCGTTATAGCACAGAGCATAAATACGCGGTGCAATTGTTGACAAAGTATGAAAGTTTGGAAAGAAAGAATCGAATGTAAGGACGTTCGATGTTCCCATATGGAAGAGAGGTGTTGTGTGCTTGAGGTATTGTTGAAAGAGTAGCATAAAGTGAATTCGAGTCTTCGTGGGGAGATTTCTTAACCTCTAACTGTGGAGCCTACAGTGTCTGATGAGGCTTGGATGGTACGTTTCCGCTGCTTAAAGCGATAGGTGGAGGTTCTGAAGCCAAACCTAGAGACTGATACATACTTTATAAACCTGTTGAGAATGCAACTAGGTCATTCGAACTGCGTGGCGATTACTGACCGTGAATCAAATTATGTGAAGCATATGCGGTGCATGGAAGCTGTCGGCAACACGCTCAACGAGGTGTACTTGCATATGCGATGGAAATTGGAGGAGATCCTTGAGTAACAAGATAATCATAAGAAGGCTTCAATATCTAAATTTCCTAATTTGAGCTAGGATAATGTATCATTTTTTGCCCTATTTAGTGCTAAGATTCATTAGTAGGTATTGGATTATTCGGCTATAACCTTGATAATAAGTGTTTGTACAAAACGTGTCTGATGAGTTTTTTTTATTGAAATATTCAGTGTTTTGTGGTATTGGCGAAATTAATGGGTTGTGGAAGGGAGTTTTATGTGGGGGTCATATGACGGTTGTGGGCTGGGTGGGAGTGAGTAAGAGGGGTTATTTCTGGTTGATACTTGGTTTGGGGAAATGCATTGTGGGTGTTATATATCACAACGAGAGAGCGGGATGGATTTCCATGTGTCGTTGGGCTGGTGATTTTCCAGGTGTATGCAATGCTGCGAGTCGCCATCCCCTCTTTGTTGTGTTGGGAAAAGTATTTATCTAATGAATGGATTGTTTAGTTCTTGGATAATTATTACCGCCTTGAAAAATTGGCAAATATGTGTGACGTTTTTGGAAATCTGTTTCACCCAGTTCGAGGTCATAACACATGGGAGAATCGCTAATCCACGCCAAATTTGAAAATCTCGGCTCTCTTGGGAGCTATTGATAAGGATTGGAGCCGATATCCCCCCTCGGACAAATGCTATGCTACTACCATAGTCTTGGGCTAAAGGCCATATCATATTTTCTCTAAGGCTAAAGTTCGACAATCATGTGGAAGATCTCCATAATTTGGATGAAGATGGTGCCCGGAGATGATCCATAATTTTGATGAAGATAATGCTCGAAGATGATGCCTAAAGATAATCTATCCTCTAGATGAAGATGATGCACTTAGATGATCTAGTCACATCGATGATGGGCAATACTTGAAGATGATCCGAGAAAATTGAGAAAAGATAAGTTATCCTATTTTTCCTCTTTAAATTAAGTTACAGGCTTATGTTGCTCAACTTAATTTGAAAAGATATGCTTCATTTTATAACAACATCAGCTTAACATGAGAGGTAATGGTTTGGGAACTTATGCTGGGTGATGCCTAGAAGTATGTTGAAATTCTGATCTCATATCCAAAAGGAGCCCAGGGGGGCTGTCATAGTACATTAGTGGTTTCGTACAATTCGACTGTTGGATTTGTATAAAAATTTTACAGTATGCTCTAGGGCCATGTTTCTACATTCTAAATGGTGGATATTGAGATTCGATGCCTGGAAGCACGTTACAATTCTAATCTCTTCTTTGAAAGGAGCCCCAAAGAGGCTGCCATTGTATATCAGTAGTTTTGCACAATACGGCTGATGGATTTGTCTATAATTTGAAAGGTGAAGATCGAGATTAGAAGTCTTAAAGTGTTTCAGCTTATCTCAGACAGAAAGCTCCACAGTATGCCATTTTGTTATTATTATTTTTGAGAAGGTAGAGTTTATTGGTAGTTGTAAGCACATTCTTTTCATCTTAAACATGACTTAAAAATTGGAGAAATGATTGACATATAAGACTTTGTTCTCCAACTTTCTTCCCAAACAATTGAGTTAATGGAGCAGAATTGTCGAGCATTTGAGCTCCATTCAATTTTGGAAGCTGGAATGTCATAAGTGATCTTGAAAGGTAAGCTTTTTTTTTTTTTTTTTTTTTTTTTTAATTTTAAACCATCCGGATAGATGGGAGGAATTTATTAGGCTCCCCGAACCCAAACGGGATAAACCCAAAAGGTGCTACATGTTGAGTTTTTTTACAAAAGATCATTCATTTGATGATCCAAGAGCAAAAGAAACCTTCAAAGCAAATAGAAACTTGCTTCCAAAAGCGGTATGTTTAGTCAAATCTAAGCTAACTGAACATGTGAAAATACAGATTGCTAGTCTTATGTCCATCCAGCATGAATAACACGAACATGGTCAGGGAAGCGAAGAATCGAAACCCTTATTAGTCAATGTTATTCAGCCGAGTAAGACGTAAGACCGCCTGAGTGTCCATTGTTTGTTGCCATCCTCGATTTCTCCTATGTTCAAGCAGTGCTTCCTCTCCTATGATCGAAATCCTCCCTTGCTTCAGATGTGGCTCAGAACTCAATTTCTCCTATGCTCAAACAGTGCTTCCTCTCATATGTTCGAATCCTCCTTTGCTTCAGATGTGGCTCAGAACTAACCTGAGCAGGAGATCTGCAAAACAGAAAGACAGCAGTCTCTATTCCACAACATTTATATGAATTATAGCCAAAGACAAATACCAGCCTATGTGTAATCTGAGTTCCCATTTACAGTTCTTATTCTTACCCCCTGAACTCCAATTTTATCTAGCATAATCAAGCCTTTAAGGAAAGGAGGGGCATTGCTAATTTTAAAGACTCCATTTAGGGATTCCTCCCTTGCAAATTTTGCCAAAAAATCAGCCACAGTATTAGCTTCCCTAGGAGCATATTTGATTGGGTTGTCTCCATGCAACAAATTCAGTTGACAGTTAAGAGAAAAAAATCTCCATGAACCAGAATAAGGATCATGGATTGCTTTAACTGTAGGTTTGCAATCTATCTCTATGGTACTACCCTTAATATCAAGTTCTAAACATGTCTGATATGCAAATTGAATGCCTTCCATCTCTGCAAGTAGAGGAGAATCTGATTTAAAAGTTTTGACTCTCATATGTTTAACCTCTCCCCTCCAATCTCTAACTATTACTGCACAAGATGAGTCTCCTCCTATTACCCATGATGCATCAGTGTTAATCTTATAAGCTTTTGTTGGTTTATCCCATCTAACTGCAGTAACTTTGATTTCCTTCTTCTTATTTTTCTGAGTTATCTGAGGGATGATTCCAGCCTGTATTAATTCCTCATGCTTATTCAAATTTCCTTTCAATGGATTTGCAGTAAAAATTATGAGAATCAGTTCCTTTATATTCTGGAAGCATGCATCTACTGAGAAAGTATGATTATCATAGAGTTTTTTGTTCCTAAAAATCCAAAGAGACCAGATTGTGGCAATGAGTGCAGCAGTATACACCTGATGCAAAATCACAGAGCCTGCCCTAATGTTGAGATAGTATTCCACTAAATGACTAAAACTCCTGAATTCAGGTGTATGCAGATTCAGCATGCAATTAACTTTATTCCATACTGCAACAGCCTTACAACAGGAATTAAAGAAATGGTTGATAGAGTCTGAGTGATTAGAGCATATAGGGCATTTAGAGGCTAGTGAAAAACCTAACTTACACAAAACATTTTCAAATGGCAAAATTCCATTCAAAGCTCTCCAGGTTAGTACTGACATTTTAACAGGTATGAAATTTGCCCATACCTTATGAAGATGTCTGATGCTTGTTCCCCGCTGCCTCAAAATCTTATAAGCCGAGCTAACTGAAAAGTTTCCATCCACTGAAGATGTCCATATCAGTCTGTCCTCATGTGAGTTCCTGATGGATACTTCCTGCAAAATTGAAACTATATTGGTAGCCAAATGTGGCTCCAGAAGAGGAAGATTAGAGTCTTTGTTCAGGATGAAGGAGCTAAGTGTGATTTCAGGGAATGGTATTTCCACATCATCAGGCCATTTGTAGTATAAAGCTCCTTCCCCTGACCAATTTGAATTCCAGAAGGAACATTTTCCTTTTCCATGAATAACTCTAGTCAAACCATTAGTTTTTTCAGTTATGTTGCATATTCTCTTCCATACCTGGGAATTCTTGTATGAATCAGGTAATGTCCAGAGATGCTGAGCCCATTGTGTAGTGTTCATTTGAAGCTTCCACCATAGCTTACAGGATAATGACTCAACTATAGCATGAATGTCTCTAAAACCTATCCCATTCTCTTGTACTGGAATACTCATTTTTCTCCATGCTCTCCATTTTTTTCTGGTCTCTGTACTATCTGAGGTCCCCCAAAACAGTCCAGAAGCCATCCTTTCCATTTTCCTCAATACTAACTTTGGAGGCCTTAGTACAGCAAACAAGTGAGTTGGGATAGAAAGAAAACAATGGTTTATTAGGATTATTTTGCCTCCAGTACTCAGCCACCTGTTTTTCCAGTTATTAATGCTTTTTTCCATTGTCTCCAATATGGGGTAGTAGTATCTCTGAGTGTTCCTTCCTGTAAATATTGGGATCCCTAGATATTGAAAAGGAAACACTCCTCTAACCATCCCTAAATTCCTACTTAGGATCTGAGATCTTTCTACTGATGTGTTAGGAGATACATAGAAATTAGATTTGGAAAAATTTACTTTTTGTCCTGATGTTTGCTCAAATGCACAGAGAAATTTTTTAAATCTTTTCAGGTGTTTCTTATTTCCACTAAGAAAAACTGCAGTATCATCGGCGTACATTAAATGAGTAATCTGTGGACATGTTTTAGGTAACCTGAAAAATTGCAAATAGCCCAAATTAAACAGTTTTTTAAGTCCTCGTGAGAATGCCTCAGATAAGATGTTAAACAGTAATGGAGAAAGAGGATCTCCCTGTTTTATTCCTCTGTTTGAAGCAAAGAAACCTGATGCTACTCCATTAATTAGCACTGAGAAATGGGCTGAAGCTATGTTCTGCATAACTCGGTTAACAAATATACCATGAAAACCAAATTTAAGGAGAATTGAGTTAAGAAAAGACCATGATACTCTATCAAAAGCTTTCTGCATATCTAATTTAATGATTAAGTTCTGCTTCTGTGATTTCCTGGTTAACATTCTGGTCATTTCTTGCATCAGAATTATGTTGTCAGAAATATCCCTCCCTTTCATGAAAGCACTTTGTTCAGGGGATATAAGTTGAGACATAAGCGGTTTAATCCTTTCCAGCATCATCTTAGAGAATACCTTATTAACAAAATTTGAAAGGCTAATTGGTCTGAAGTCAGAAAAAGTAACAGGTATTGGTTTTTTTGGGATTAGAGCTAGCCAAGTGCTGGAAATTGCCTTTGGGATGTTTCCACTTGTTAGAAAATCATTTGCAGCTTCAAGTAAATCAGTTTTAACAATTTCCCAGAAGGTGGTATAGAAAAAACCAGTGTATCCATCAGGTCCGGGGGAACTATGTTTGTTTAGGTCAAAAACTGCAAATTTGAGCTCATGTATCAGAAAAGGAGCCAACAGTAAATTATTCTCTTGTTCAGTTATTTCTCTTGGTATTTCAGCTAGAAAATAACTCATGTAAGTTCCCTGTTTCTGAGGTTCTTCCATGTTAAATAAAGCTTTATAATATCCCACTGCCTCCTCTTTAATCTGTGTAGGATCAGAGGTCCAATTTCCTTGCTCATCTCTAATCTTGCTAATTCTAGTTTTAGTCCTCCTTTCCCTAATTGAATGGTGAAAATAACTCGTATTGGCATCACCATATTTAAACCAGTTCAACCTTGCTTTTTGCCTAAGAAAGGTTATTTTCTCTTTTTGAGCCCTCATTAAAAGTTGTTTAGATTTATTCAAATCTGTCAGGGTAGATTCAGTAGGATTTTGTTGAAATGAGATTTCTAAATCATTAACCTTATGCTCATATAGTGACAGATTCTGGTCAACATTACCAAAGTGAGTTGTATTCCACTGCTTTATTTCCATTTTGAGTCTTTTCAGTTTATTTATTAACCTATACATCCCTCTGTAGGGAGTGTCCAGATTCCAGTTAGTTTCCACTAGACTTAGAAAATCCTGCCTACCAGTCCACATCTCTTGAAACCTAAAAGGTCTGGGGACTTGTTCCTCTGATGGTTGTACTGATAAGAGGAGAGGAGCATGATCCGAAGACAGTCTATTAAGAACATGTATTGAGCTGTTAGGAAATTTATCAAACCAATCTAATGAGCAAATTCCCCGGTCTAACCTTCGGAAAATTAGCTCTTTGCACCTTTCCTTATACCTGTTATTGGTCCATGTAAAATAATTACCTACCGTAGGTATATCATGCAAATCCAAGTCACTTAAAAATTTGTTAAATTGCATCATGCTCTTTTTTGGAGTTGACTTTCTCCCTTTATACTCTGAAACAGAAGCTACAGTGTTAAAATCTCCAATATATATGGAAGGAGGAAGATTAGCTACCAGTAAATCACTCCACAATGACTCTCTTATTTGTCTATGTACACTTGCATAGATAAATACACAGTTCCAGCTCAGGGAAGATAAGGAATCAATTATATTAGCTTGTACATACTGATCAGTCTCACTTAGAACAGAGATGCTAAAAGACTGGTTCCAGAATAACCAGATTTTAGCACTGTGGGCACAGTAAGCATTGTGAAATCCCAAATCATTTTTAAATTTTATGATCCTCTGATTTTCTTGCCATGGTTCTATTAAACACATTATGTCTAGCTTGTGTTTAAGTTTCAAATTTTTAAGTCTGTCAATTGAAGTACCAACTCCCCTAACATTCCAAACCAGTACATTCCCTATTATGGTGTGTTTTATCATTTAAAAATTTTGGGATTGGCTTTTTGTGATGATCTAAGTTTTCTACTAGTCTTTCCTGAATTTTTGCCTTTATCTCCTGAGTTTCCATTACTATGGCCAATAATCCCAGATAAATCTGAAGGACTTACCTTTACCTGCTCACCTTCTTTTTCCGTAATGCTCGGATCAGGATTTGTTGTAGTTGTTTCTTTCAATCCTTCCTTGTTACTGGTATGCTCCGCAGAACCTGTTTGTGCTTGCTCTATAGTCACCAGTTGTGCTATGTCTTCTTGGGCCACAGGGGAAATAATGTTATTAGTAGAAACATCAGAAGTAATGGCAAGAGGTGCTTCCTGTGATTCCATTGTTACTTGAAAAATTCCTCCAATCTCCCCTTCCTGCTCTTCCTTACTATCCTCTAAGGATTGAAAGGCATTAGATATTGTTACAGTGTTTATGTTTGTTTCCTTTTCAGGTATGGATTTTTGTTCAAGTTGGTGGTCCTTTTTTCTCCATATGGATGTGGTTATTGGCTTAGATATATCATCTAATGAGTAAAAAGGGCCATTACGTTTTTTGTGACTTACCTTGTAAAAGTTAATGTTACTATCATTTTGGAATCCAGTGATTAATTTTTGATTCTGTACATCATTTTCCTTTTGTGAGACTGTAAGAGCAGATGTACCTTCGATGTTTATTTCCTCTGTTGGGTGAGAATCTGTCCTCAGTTTGTTCTTATTTGCAGGATTCTCTATCTTCTTACTTGTTATTTTCCTTAAGTTGGGATGCAGAAAATTACAGTTTGTATTGCTATGCCCAATTATTTTACAGTGAGTATAATATGTAGGCAAGTCCTCATACTCTATTGGGTATTCAGCAACCTTGTTTCCTATGCCTACCATAATTGATTTGGGAACCTGGGCTAACAGATCAATTTCTAGGCAGACTTTAATAGCTGAAGGTCTGGATAATGCCATAGTAGCAGCATCCATCTTAAGAAACCTTCCTACCTGACTACTTATACCCATGATAGCAGAGTTATTATAGAAATGAATTGGAAGTTTATGAAAAGTTACCCAAACCGGTACAATGGAGGATTCCACAGACGGAGAGAAATCTGATGTCCATTTCTGCACTTTCATTGTTTAGCCTTGAATTGACCATTGGCCCTTCATCCAACACCTTTGGTAGTCTTCATTATCCTGAAACCAAATCAAAACATGTCGATAATCAATAGAGCCTAGCTGAAATCTCGATTTAAAGCCTATTGATTTGAATGCCTGTTGAAGTGAATCCATATGTGGTTTCCCTCGGATAAACTTTCCGACGAGGGCATTCTGATAGTGCGAAGCAAGGATTTCTCCTTCTTCAGGTGGGAGTATATATGCAATCTTGCCCTTGAATTCTGTAATCGGATGAAGGTTTGGAGTATCTGGGAGGGACGCTAGGAGAGGCGATTGTTTTGTGTTGAGAGCTTGGGCGAAGCTACGAGTAGCCGGGGGCTTCAAGACAGAAGGGTCCGGGGCCGGAGGAGGCGTCGGCGACGCCATGATCAGCGGTCCAAAGTAGTTACCAAGAAAAATTAAATGACCGTTACAGACAGAAATGGAGGTGGCGAGCTTGAGGAAAGGAACAGTAGTGTGATGTGTGTTAATCGCACCGTTGAAAGGTAAGCTTTTGTCTCTTCTTTTGAGTATCTATGATTAATGCGAAGAACTTCTTTTAAATACAGGAAGGAGCTATAGATTGGCCTGGTCAATCGATGGACATGATAAGAAAAACATGTGTAGCTAAAGCCATGGTCTCGCTATATTTTGTCTTTGTGCTAAACATAACACTTGGCACCATTAGAAGTCGATAGAACTACCGGAAATGAAAGATTGTTCAAATTCTTGGAAGAATGCACTAAAGATGCTACCTCAACAAATTAAAATGTTTTATTGAAGATGTACTTACGGGGATAGGGAATACAATATCTATTAGTCAATCTTCAAATGACCTTGCTGAAGCATGGATACTAACAATGTGTTAAATTCCGAGAAATGTCATCATATGGTTGAACAAGAAATTGTGTTAGGATACGTTGTCTTCTCTGAAGGTATTGAGGTAGGCAAGGCAAAAATTGACACACTCCAAACTTTTCCTTACCCTACTAATGTTCGCGAAGTGCGATTTGTTTTTGTCATGCAGGATTTTATCGCTGGTTTATCAAGGATTTCTCCAAAATTGCATCTCCTTTGTGCAAGTTGTTGCAAAAAGAGGTGGAATTTATGGTTGACGAGGTTTGTAAGGGAGTCTTTGATACATTGATGGCAAGGTTAATTTCAGCTCCCATTATACAATCCTCGTATTGGTCTATTCCTTTCGAGATCATGTGTGATGTTACGTCGTCGGAGCGGTGTTAGGTTAAAGTTTGGGTAGAATGCCTCACACCATCTATTAAGCATCCATGACTCCCAATGAGGCCCATATAAATTACTCAACCATGTAGAAGGAATTGTTTACGGAGGTATATTATTTAGAAAATTTTATCTTATTTTCTTGGTATAAACGTTATTGTTTATACTGACCATGCAGTGCTTCGTCATTTGATGACAAAGAAAGAGGCCAAGCCGAGATTTATTAGAAGGATTTTAATCTTGAGCGAGTTTAACTTGGAGGTTAGGGACAAGAAAGAAAAGGAGAACCTCGTGGCCGACCACTTGAGCCAATTGATCTCATATTAAGAAGTGGAGGTCATTGCCATTGATGGAGCAAATCCAGGAGGATTTCCTTGACAACAATTGTTTGCCATCAGAGACATCCAACCATGGTATGCCAACATTGTCAATCTTCTTGTTTCAAGAAAATATCCTCCCCATTTTTCAAAATGTCCAAAGGAAAAATTGAGAAGTGATGCTAAGTATTATGTGTGGGATGAACCTTATTTGTGGAAACATTGTGTTGATCAAGTAATTAGGAGATGCATCCCTGATAATGAAGTGAATTCAATTCTTGCATTTTGTCCTTCTTATGCATGTGGAGGCCATTTTGGACCAAAGAGAACCGCTAGAAAGGTTTAAGAATGTGATTTTTATTGGCCTACTTTGAATAAGCATGTGTATACCTTTTGCAAGTCTTGTGATAATTTCTAAAGAGTCGGAAATATTTCTGTAGAAATAAGATGCTTAAAAAACCTATGCTATACTGTGAAATTTTTTACGCGTGGGGTATTTATTTTTGGGACATTTTCCTAGCTCTTATGGTTTTACGTATGTTCTCCTTTCCGTCGATTATGTGTCAAAATGGGTTGAAGAAAAACCCACTAGGACTAACGATTCTAAAGTGGTTGCAGAGTTCTTGAAAGCTAACTTCTCTAGGTTTGGGATTCCTCGAGCTTTGATTAGTGACTATGGCACCCATTTTTATAATAAGAAAATTGAGGCATTGTTGAAGTAATATGACATTACTTACAAGATCTTCGCCGCCTATCACCCACAAACCAATGGACAAGCTAAAGTTTTCGATCGGGAAATCAAGTTCATCATTGAGAAAATGATTAATCCGAACCAAAAGGATTGAAGTTTGCGGTTGAATGATGCATTGTGGGCATATAGGATGGCATATAAGATACCAATCAGCATGTAGCCATATCGGTTAGTCTTTGGGAAACCATATCTACCGGTGGAGATAGAGCACAATGCCTATTAGGCAGTGAAGAGCATCAACATGGTCGATATGCATAGGAAGCTAAAATTGTAAGGATTGGAAGGGATAAGACAAAATCCTTACGAGAATGCCCCAATCTACAAGGAGAAAATGAAGGCATGACACGATAAGATGATCAATAGGAAAGACTTTAACGTTGGTAAAAAGGTCCTCTTATTTCAATCCTGCCTTCCCTTGTTTCCCGGGAAGTTAAAGTCACGGTGGGTTGGCCTCTTTGAAGTGGTAAAGGTATTTATCCATGGTGTAGTTGAACTTGTGGATGGAGCTACGTCCAAGACCTTTAAGGTCAATGGAAAACATTTAGAGCCCTACCATGAAAAATTCATGCTGGAAAAAAGAGAGGATATTGATCTCCTTAATACAATTTGTGAGTAAAGCCAAAGAAAGGGAGTAAGTCATGCCGATGACGTTAAATAAACTTGGTTTTGATCACCTAGATAGCCATTCATGACATTCCGTCGATGTAATTAAGTTTTGTTGTTGTTTTAATTATTTATTTCTATCACAGTTTTGTTTTTCCACGATTTTGTAATAAAAGAGGTTTATTGCATTGAAATATTGAGGATGATCGAGGTGATCGATTGAAGAGGAAGGTCAAGGAGGAATGAAGTAGTGAAAACCATGAGGAAAACTAGAGAAGAAAGAAAATTCCCCCCTCACCACCATATACCCTTCCTCATCATCAAACACACTTCCCCACTTATCCAATCCACCCAAAACAACCTTCAACCGAATTCTTGTAAGAACCCTAGAATTCTTAAAAGAACCCTACAGGTCTCACAATAGGAGCTTTGTAGTTGCAGGACCCAGCCAAACTCTGTTAGGCAGAACAAGCTTCATGGCCTTATCTCCATTGCACTCTGAACTGCATGCTTGCAAGGTGTTATTACAAGCTTGCTCACACAAAGGCGTTTCGCAAGTAATTGTCTTCACAGATTTCTTACAAATGGCTTCTCTCATCCGAAATTATAGTTCTCCACACCCACTCAGCCTCTTGTCAAGATTATCAGTAGTTTAAGTTTAACTTTTATTTCATTTTCAATATGTAAGGTTCCTAGAACAGTAGAACAGAGGTACAAGTGGTGCATAATCACACATTAGCCTTGTTAAAAGACTTAGATGTATCCAATTTCTTATGAATAAAGAGTTTTTTGGTTTAAAAAAAAAGAGATGGTCTCATGTGAGGCAGCCTAAAATTTAGGTAGGGGCCATTATGCAATTCTAACTATATTTTAGCTTCAAGGACCTATTTCTAATTATTTTACAGGGACCCATCTCTAATTATTTTATAGGGATCTATCTCTAATATATTTCCAGGGATTTTTTGTCCAATATTTTCCCATAATTTTCCCGCCATGTACAACGTGCAAAAAAATCCAATTTTTTTAAATGCAAAAAGTCAATATGATCATCAAACTAAAACTTATAAACATCAATACAACTAGCAAAACATCAACATAAAATTGTAACATCAATTATGTGCACCATTATGCATGCGTTAACCAATGCATTCATCGTAATAATTGGTTTGTTTTATATGCTGGATTGCTAGTATTAGTTGAGTTCACGTGACAAGGGGTTTAGACGGTCATGTTTGCTTTCCTTCTCTAAATCTCGTATTTTGTAGACCTAATTAGTACCAATGGACATATTGTATCCACAGGCTCCTAGATCTAATTTTGTGATTATCTTTAGTAGGTCGCTCGTGGATACTTTTCGTTACATTCTATGTGAAGACCGTTTGCAAGGGTGGTAGAAGATATTGAAGGTCGTTCACAAGGACGGTAGAAAAAATTGAAAGTCATTCATACTAAAATGGTAGTAGACGAAGGCCACATATATCAAATAGTGGTAGAAGGCAGTTGGAGCCGAAGATAGGCGGCATTGGAGTCCAAGACGGCCAATGAAGAAACAGAGAATCATGTTACTAGAGAGTTGTTCCAACTTCTGGGAACGATCCAAGAAGAATCAACCTTCAAGGTGGGTTCCATTGGATTCATCTCCTTGAAAAACATAAAATTGACTACAAGAACACTCAAAATGGACTCACGGTTCACCCGTGGCGAAGGAAAGAAGCTCAGTCGGCCAAATTACAAATGGGTCGGCACAGACCGCTCATGGATGGCACCAACGTCGCACAAGATGACGGGGTCCGTGCCAAATGCCTTTGGCATAGACCACGCTAAGGCCCCGGTGCAGACTGCATCGAACTCGATGGGCCACTCGCATAACTTCTAAATTTCACTCAAAATTGGCTAAGTATAGGCGCAGACCGTCCCATTTTTACGGCCAGTGCCATTCCAAGTGCAAAATGTCAAGACCAGCCATTAGAATGTTAAGAATCAAGTGGTCCAGGCCAAAGTACTGAGCAAAATAAGGTTTCTGATGATGGTATGTGCCAAACATCACGTCCTACAGATTAGAAGTGTAAAAATGATGACTGTGATGGCAGCCTACGAAAAATAACGTGGACTGTACAGACAAACTATGCCAAGGGATATGCACGGACTGCACCTGAGAAGATGACCCACACAAATGGAGCAAGAACAGACCGCTCCAGATCTAGTGGCCCACATCAGCACAAACGTGGTACACGGCGCGGACCGCACCATCCGCAACAGTTCGCGCCAGGTGGCGGCTGAACTAGGGTTTAAACTTTTTGGCCTATTTTGGGCCTACTTTTTGGCACAATCCCCTACTACTATAAATATAAGCCTTAGTATACTAGGGTAAATGACTTGGATCATATTTCACTTTACTCTTGTAATTAGGAGAGCATTCTAGAGAGAGAAACATTCTATCTTCTTTTCTTTCTTTCCTTTTTTTGCTTTCATCCTATGATGTGGAATTCGAATCTCTATTTGAATACCATGTCTAGGGAGTAGTTTCCATTTCTTAGGGATAAATTGTATTCATGTGTTGATTTATGCTTTGGTGAGATTCCTAGTTCATCATATTTATTGTGTTTATAATATATTGTGACTTGCTCTTGAATGTTAGAGTTGCATGAATAGTACACTCCATATACGTACACACTCTAGTCTATATTCATGTTGGTGTAAATATTGGTGCTCCCCTGGGAAGAGAAACCTGGTGTGTGTGATGGGTAACAGGGTACAGGTCCACGTGGGTGTGTGCACAGAGGATGCCGAGTATTGCGTTTGTTGCATTCCAGTACACTGGTCTTAGCTGATTATGTAAATTAGTCCAATGGGTTACAGGTACAAATAGTGAAAAGTAGAGAGCTAGGTTTGTAAGAGGTCTTAGTGTAATAGATAAGGTGTCTACTTCCCTTTGCATTGTTTATAGGCCTAGGGAGTGGAGCATTCGTGGTGGAAACCCGGGATGTAATCGTACGGGGGAGAAACAGACCTACAACAATGGTTGGACCTTTTTGTACTCCCCTAATTATGAAGGCGATGCCAATGGAGGGTTACGAGCGCACCAAACGTGACATGTACATGGAAGTGTATACCATTGACCATACCACGTACTATGAGAAGTATATTAGGTTTGTCAAAATCTCATGTATGAATGAATTGAGGATCGAAGTATTAAATCAGCCATGTTACACAATCATTCCCCAAGGGTTTAGCTATATAGATTACTTACTTATTACTTTTATGTTTTGTAGTTGTTAATCGAAAAACCAACCCCCCATGTTTATGTTTTGTAGTTGTTAATCGAAAAACCAACCCCCCATGTTTTACTATACCATCTATTTCTAGTAACTCATACAGATTGACAACCCGGATGAGGTTGTGTTTAATTGATTTTTCAGGCCTTAGCATTTCTATGGACATACCCAGGGCTTACTGCTAACTACCCTATTAGCATCTCTATGGACATATTCCCTATAAGGTTGACTCCTCCTCTACTACATCTTCCTCTTTGACGATTCTTACCCCCACATCTTCATTTTTAGTTGTCTAAGGTGATGGGATACAAACCCACACCATATAGATAACATTAGGGTCGTGCCCAAGACCTTAGATATACGGAGCTTCTCGGGAGAGACCCTGAGCTTTGAAAAATTAGATAAGTTTGGTATTTTTTGTGTGTTTTCCTATTTGTAGCCTTTTGTTTTTAAGACACTATTACACTTGGTGTGCATGTTTGTTTTGTAAGACCCATATGGTTCTTGGAGGAATGTAAGCAAACGGAGAGTTCAACTCATTGATCATCTAGACGTTAATGGTTCATGATGCTTAAACTGGTGAACAAGGATGAGAAACAAACCCCAAATTCATAGGGCGTGTAGACGTGCATGACCCATGAAGCTCACATACATTCCTACACTCCAATCGCCATTTCTTCCCTACCACCACCAAAGTACCACCCAAACCCACTTACCCTCAAAAATCCTTGAAACACACACATCAAGACCTAAGAGGTAACTCCCCATTGTAATTCAATTCTTTATTCGATTTATGGTGCATGATAGTGGTTAGATTGAATTTTCTTGATTATATTTTAGGGGTAGTATATTGGGGCGATGGTAGTTTGATCTTTACATTCCATGATTGTGGCATCAAGGGTATATTTTAGTGTTCATTTTTCACTATAAGTGCTTTCCTATTTCTTTCCCTTGACATATGTTCTTTGATTTTGTATATGCATTGAGGACAATGCAAGCTTTAAGTGTGGGAGAGGGGATTTGATAGAACTTATGATTTTTAGTTATTTCTATGTAGCTAATAGCTCTTATAAGAGCATTTTGAAGCATTTTGAAAAAAATGGAAAAAATATAAAAACCCATAAAAGTTGGAAACTCGAAAGGGCGACTTGGGTAACATTGGGAAAAGCTTGGATAGATCGAAAGACCTAGGTAAAAGTGAGAGGCTAGTCTTTTCTAAGCTTACCAGCCTTGGCAAAAATGAGAGGCCGTGTGAAAAAAAGGTGAGAAGTGAGTACCCTTTGTGTGGTAAAGTTAGGATGAAAATCCGAAAGGACTCCTAGGCAAAATGAGAGAATTTGATAGAAAACAAAAACTAGCTAGGTGACGATACTTATGCCTCCTTGGTTGTAACTAGGTTGAGAATCACATGTTAACCCTATGTTAAAACCAAGTCGACGACTCTTGGATTTACTTGGTGCATTGATTTTGGGAAACGACTCTTTGATTGCTTTGGGGAATCATTTTGGGAAAAGTAAGCTAGCTTGACACTCATCTTCTTGGTTTTCGTTTTCCACATTTTATTTTGAGTGGATAGGTTACTTTAGGATCTTCGGAGAATGTGAGATTTGTGAGAATTTTCACTTCTTTGGGGGAACTAGGGTATCTTTGGAATAAGTTGAATGCATTGGCTAACTTGTACTTGTATGCTACAGGTCGCGTAAGCCTTTTTTTTTATTTACTCAAGGACAAGTAAATGTTTAAGTGTGGGGAGAATGATGTGCACCATTATGAACTCGTTAACCAATGCATTCATCTCCTCGAGAACCATAAAATCTACTACAAGAACTCTCAAAATGGATTCACGGTTCACCTGTAGCAAAGGAAAGAAGTTCAGTTGGAGCAGGCCGCTGATGGATAGCACAAAAAGCCCGCACAAGATGATGTGGTCCGTGCCAAATGCCTTTGGCACAAACCGTAGTAAGGACCCGACACAGACCACGCCGAACTCGATGGGCCACATGCATAACTTCTAAATTTCACTCAAATTTGGCTACGTACAGGCGTGGACCGTCCCATTTTTTATGGCCAGCACCGTTCTAAGTGCAAAATGTCAAGACCAGCCATTAGGATTTGAAGAATCAAGCGGTCCGAGCCAAAATACTGAGCAAAATGAGGTTTTCGATGGCGGTACATGCTAAACGTCACATCACGCAGATCAGAAGAGCAAAAATATAATTCTGATGGCAGCCCAGAGTGAACGACACGGACTGCTTGGACACAACCCGCATGGGATTACATGCCCCCACCAAGGGATATGCACGGCCCACGCCAGAACAGTTAACCCACACCAATAGAGCAAGCACAGACCGTACCAGATCTGGCGGCCTGCGCTAGCACGGACGTGGTACACAGTGCGGACCGCGATAGTCTGCTCCATGCGGCTGCTGAACTAGGGTTTAAATATTTTTGGCCTAATTTGGGCCTACTTAGGCCCAATATCCTACTAGGCCCAATCTCCTACTACTATAAATATAAGCCTTAGTCTACTAGAGTAAAGGAGTTGGATCATATTTTCACTTTACTCTTGTAATTAGGAGAGCATTCTAGAGAGACAAACGTTCTCTCTTCTTTTCTTTTTTTTTTTATATTGATTTCATCCTATGATGTGGAATTCAAATATTTATTTGAATACCATGTCTAGGGAGTAGTTTCCATTGGTTGGGGATAATTTGTATTCAATGCTTTTGTGAGATTCCTAGTTCATCCTAATTATTGTGTTTATGATACTATTGTGACTTGCTCTTGAATTTTAGAATTACATGAATAGTACACTTCATATAAGGACACACTCTAGTCTATATTCATGTTGGTGCAATTATTGATGCCTCACTGGGAAAATAAAACTAGCATGTGTGATGGGTATCAGGGTACAGGTATGCGTGGGTGTGTGCACGGGGGATGCCAAGTATTGAGTTTGTTTCTTTCTTGCACACCAGTCTTGCTAATTATGTAAAATAGTCTGATGGGTTGCAGATATAAATAGTGAAAAGTAGCGAGCTAGGATCGTTAAAGGTCCTAGTTTCATAGATAGGGTGCCTACTTCCCTTTGCCTCATTTAGAGGCCTAGGGAGTAGAGCATTCATGGTGGAAGCCCAGGACATAATCACACAAGGGAGAAACAAAACTACAACAATGGTCGGACCTTGTTGTACTCCCCTAATTACGATGTCAGTGCTGATGGAGAGTTGCAAGCACACCCGACGTGACAGGAACATGGAAGTGTATGCCCTCGACCACACCACATATTATGAGCACTATATTAGGTTTGTCTAAATCTCACATATGAATCAATTGAGGATCGTGGCATTCAATCAACCATGTTACACAATCATTCCTCAAGTGTTTAGCTATATAGATTACTTGGTTTTTTACTTTCATCTTTTGTAGTGTTCAATCAAAAAACCAACCCCCCTATTTTACTATACTAACTATTCCTAGCAACTCGTATGGATTGACAACCGAAAGAGGTTGTGTTTAATTTATTTTTAGGCCCTAGAATCTCCGTGGAGATACCCAGGGCTTACCGCTAATTATCCTATCAGTAGCATAATAGTGAGTTGAGTGCAGAACTATAAATCTTTATCTTTGACCTACCGTCTTCTGCTCGGGTTAATTAGCTATAATTAACGGCCCCGAATGAGGTGGGTTAAATTTTGGCGCGGATGCTAATCAGTCTAATTGTCAATTAGCATAACACGCTAGTTGAGTAGCTAGTATTGTTAATTTGTTTGTTTGTTTGTTATTTTTCCGGGATAGGTATTGCTTTAGTTCTTGGTGCAAATCAAGGACCCTTGCACTACGATTCCATTTTTTTGTTTTCTTTGTGTTTGTTAAAAAATGTGGAGAAGAGAGGCTCAACGAGTGAGATTTCGTAGGATATGTCATTGCGACCCTACGAAGTCTTGCTCTTTGATGAGCGAATATGAGAGAGAGGTAATAGTTGTTGGCTCCCAAGACCGATGGGATCAAAATTGGTACCCATACCACGATTCTCCTAATTTGAGGTTTAGTGGTAAATCAAATTCGTGGTATGGAAATGCATTGGGAAATCAACACATTCGGTTAGATGGTTGGACTTCACCAACCTACCCAATGCCCCAAAACCAATCCTTAGGATTGGTTCCCAAACTAGATTATAGAGAAATTTTGCAAGTTGTAGCTAATGTGACCAAGAGTAGGAATTACTCCAATCATAAATGCTTAGCGAAATTAGCGATTTGGAAACGCAACTATTCTCAAGCATTGAGAAAGTTGAAGGGTAAGTGCTTAATTTGATGAAAAGGATGAGCCAACTTGAAACCCAATGTTATGAAAATGAACCATCCCTAGTTAAATGTGATGTTTTAATAGATGAATCCAAAAGGGGATGGGGATTGGTTTGTTAAGAGTGAGAAGTCGAGGAAGGGGTGACTCCTCCTCAACTATATTATCCTCTTGAAAGATTCTTACCCCCACCTCTTCATTTTTTGTTGTCCAAGATGATGGGGTAAAAACTCACACCATATAAATAACATTAAGGTCATGCCGACAACCTTAAATATACGGAGCTTCTCGGGAGGCAACCTGAGCTTTGAAAAATTAGAATAGTTTTGTATTTTTGGTGTATTTTCCTATTTGTAACTTTTTGTTTTTGGGAAACTATTACACTTGGGATGCATGTTTGTTTTGTAGGAAGCATATGGTTCTTGGAGGAAGGTGAGCAAACGGGGGGTCCAACTCATGGACCATGTAGATGTATATGGTTCGTGATGCTCAAAATGGTGGACAAGGAGGAGAACCAAACCCAAAATTCATAGAGCATGTAGACGTGCATGACCCATGAAGCTAACCTACTTTCCTATACCCCAATCACCATTTCTTCCCTACCACCTCCAAAGTACCATCCAAACCCACTTACCCTCAAAAATCCTTGAAACACACATATCAAGATCTAAGAGGTAACTCTCCACTGTGATTCAATTCTTTATTCGATTTGTGGTGCATGATAGTGGTTGGATTAAACTTTCTTGATTAGATTTTAGGCATAGTATATTGGCGTGATGGTAGTTTGCTCTTTATATTCCATGATTGTGCCAACAAGGGTAGATTTTAGTGTTCATTTTTCACTATAAGTGCTTTCCTATTTCTTTCCCTTGACATATGTTCTTTGATTTTGTATATGCATTGAGGACAATGCAAGCTTTAAGTGCGGGGGAGGAGATTAGCTAGCACTTATCATTTATATGTAGCTAATAGCTCTTATAAGAGCATTTTTGAGCATTTTGAAAAAAAATGAAAAAATATATAAAAACTTGGACAAGTTGGAAACCTAAAAGCGCGACTTGGGTAACATTGGGAAAAACCCAGATAGGTCAAAAGACCTACGTAAAAGTGAGAGGATAGGCCCATCTAGGCTTACAAGCCTAGGCAAACATGAGAGGTCGTGTGAAAAAATGTGAGAAGTGAGTATCCTTTGTGTGTTAAAGCTAGGATGAAAATCCGAATGGGCTCCTATGCAAAATGAGAGAATTTGAGAGAAAACAAAAAACTAGTTTGATGATACTTTTGCTTCCTTGGTTGTAACTAGGTTGAGAATCATGAGTTATCCCTATATTACAACCAAGTCGACGACTCTTGGATTTCCTTGGTGGATTATTTTTGGGAGACGACTCTTTGATTTCTTTTGGAGATCATTTTGGGAAAAGTAAACTAGATTGACACTTATCTTCTTGGATTATCCTTTTCCACATTTTATTTTGGGTGGATAAGTTACTTTAGGATCTTTGGGGAATGTGAGAGTTGTGATGATTTTTCACTTCTTTGGGGGAACTAGGGTAGCTTGGGAATGAGTTGAATGCATTGGCTAACTTATACTTGCATGCTACATGTCGCTTAAGCCTTTTCTTATTTTTATTTACTCGAGGATGAGTAAAGGGTTAAGTGTGGGGAGTCTGACGTGCACCATTATGCATGCATTAACCAATGCATTCGACGTAACAATTGGTTTGTTTTATATGTTAGATTGCTAGTATTAGTTGAGTTTACATGACAAGGGGCTTAGACGGTCATATTTGGTTTTCTTATCCAAATCCCTTGTTTTGTAGACCTAGTTAGTACAAATGGACATTTTGTATCCACGGGCTCCTGGATCTTATTTTGTGATCATGTTTAGTAGGTCACTCGAGGATAATTTTCGTTACATTCTATGTGAAGGTCGTTCGCTAGGGCGGTAGAAGATATTGAAGGTTGTTCGCAAGGACAGTAGAAGAAATTGAAGGCTATTCATACTAGAATGGTAGTAGACAAAGGCCACAAACATCAAATAGTGGTAGAAGAAGGTTGGACCCAAAGATAGGTGATATTGGAATCTAAGATGGCCAATGAAAAAATGGAGAATTGTGTTTCGACATAGTTGTGCCAACTTCTGGGAACGATCCAAGAAGAATCAGCCTTCAAGGATAGTTCCATTGGATTTTTCTCCTAGAGAACCATAAAATCGACTATAAGAACTCTCAAAATGGACTCACGATTCGCCCACAGCGAAGGAAAGAAGTTCAACCGACCAAAGTACAAACGGGTCGGTGCGGACTGCTCATGGGTGGCACCAAAGGCCTTAACCAGACAATGTTGTCCATGCCAAATGCGTTTTGATGTGCTTTATTATGCGTGCATTAATCGTTGCATTTGGCATAGTTTTTAGCATGTTTTGTTTGGTGGATTGCTAGTATTAGTTAAATTTACGTGACAAGGGGTTTAGATGGCCATTTTTGGTTTTCTTATCTAAATCCTACGTTTTGAAGATTTAATTAGTACTAATGGACATCTTATATCCATGGGCTCCTAGATCTTCCTTGTGATCATTTTTAGTAGGTCTCCTGTGGGCACTTTTTGGTTACATTCTATGTGAAGGCTGTTCGTAAGGGCGGTTAAAGATATTGAAGGCCGTTCGCAAGGACGGTAGAAGAGAACAAAGGTTATTCACCTATAGAATGGTAGTAGATGAAGGCCACGGACATCAAAGTGTGGTAGAAGGATATTGGAGCCAAAGATAGGTGGCTACGAAGATTAAAACAACCAACGAAGAAATGGGGAATCGTGGTTCGATGAGTTAGCCAAAGTCTAAGAATGATCCGAGAAGAATTAGCCTTTAAGGCTGATTCCATTGGATTTGTCTTCTCGAGCGGTAAAAAATTGGCTACTAAAACTCTTAAATTGGACTAGCGGTTCATCCATAACAAAGGAAACAAGTTCAACCGCCCAAAGTACCACGGGGTCGGTGTGGTCTATTCATGGTTAGCACCAATAGCCCATGCACATTCCAACAGCGTTCAGTACAGGGCTATGACGTAGACCGTGCCAAATGGAATGGGCTCCGGGCACCAGTTCTAATCCCCACTCAAAATCAGCTGAGTATGGGTGCAAACCATCCCATTTACAACGGCCCTCGCCATTCCAAGTCAAAGATGTCGAGACTAGTAGGTGAGGTGTGGAGAATCAGGCAACCAGTGCCAAGTTTCTGAGCGAATCAAGTCTCCAGACGGTGGTCCGAGCCAAGGGCTGCGTCCCGCACGATCAAAAGCTCAAAACAAGCCTTCCAGACGATGGTCCGTGCCAAAGGTGTTGGCATGGCCTGCGCCAGATTCGGTAGCCCACAGTATCACAAAGAAATGGCCCGCACTAGATGCAGTTCCCCGTGCCAAGGCATTATCACGAACCACACTAGATCCAATGGGCTGCATTAAGTACACGGTGCGGACCACGCCATCCGCGATGGCCTGCGTCAAGCGGTGACTGACCTAGGGTTTTAGACATTTTGGCCTATTCCTAAGCCCAATCCCCTTCTCCTATAAATATATCCTTAGTCTACTAGGTTAAACATAGAAGTAGGCATATTGTTGATTTTTTTCTCTCTAGTTCTCGCCCTCTATGGAGTACTTTTTCTGTTTCCTTCTCTTTTATTTTTTTTCTTCTTCATTTTCTAGATCCATGGCATCTAAATCTATATTTTCCATGGATCTAATTTCTAGAGAGTAGGTTTATAGCTTGGGATAAGTTTTAGATATGTTTTTATTAAATGCTTTTGAGAGATTCACTAGATTCATCATAATATTTGTGTTCATGATATTATTGTAACTTGTTCTTAAATATTTGAATTGCATGAAGAATACACTCCATTAAGCAGAAACTATAGTCTATATTCATGTTGGTGCAAATATTGATGCCTTCTTGGGAAGGGAAACTTGGATGTTTGTATGGGTAATGAGGTAAGTTGGTTTGCATGAGTGTGTACACGGCCGACACGAGTATTACTCCAAATTATTTTCCATCGCACCAGTCTTAGCTGATTATATAAAGTAGTTCAAGAGGTTACAGGTAGAGATAGTGAAAAGTAGTATGCTAGGGTTGTAAGATGCCCTAGTGTCATAGATAAGGTGCCTACAACCCTTTGCCTATTTCATAGGACTTTGGGAAGTAGCGCATTCATGGTGGAAGCCCAGGACATAATCACACGGGGGAGAAACAGATCTACAACAGTGGTCGGACCTTGTTGTACTCTCCTAATTACAATGGCGGTGTTGATAGAGGGTTAAGAGCGCACCCAATGTGACAGGTATAGGGAAGTGTATGCCATTGGCCACACCACATGTTATGAACACACTATTAGGTTTTTCTAAAGATTACATGTGAATGAATTGAGGATCGAAGCATTAAATCACCCATGTCTCACAATGATTTTCCAATTGCTTATTAAAATAGATTAGTTTCTTTTTTTTACTTTCATGTTTTATAGTTGTTGGTTGAAAAACCAAAACTCTTTTTTTGTCTGCTTTACTAGGTATTCCTATCTATTGTATGGATTGATGACCCATACGAGGTTGTGTTTTAATTGATTCTTAGGCCCTAGCATCTCTGTGGACATACCCAGGGCTTACTGCTAACTACCCTATCGGTAGCGTAGTAGTGAGTTGAAATTTTATCTTTGACATTACTCAGCCTCTGCTCGGGTTAATGAGCTACAATTAATGACCCCGAGTGGAGGTGATTTAAATTTTGGCGCCACTTCCGCGGATGCTATTAAGCTTAAATGTCAATTAGCATAAAGTGTTAGTTGAGTAGCTAGTATTATTTATTTGTTTGTTGTTTTCCGGAGTAGGTATTATTTGAGTTCTTGGTGCAAACCAATGAATCTTTCACTATGATTCCGAGTTTTGTTTTCTTTGTTTGTGTTTAATTAAATATATATATATATATATGTATGTATATATATATATATGGGAAATCACTCAACGGATGATACTTTGTAGGGTGTGTCATTATGACCATCCTACAGAGTGTTGCCTAAGGTTGAGTGACTTTGGGAGAAAAGAGGCTCAACGAGTGAGATTTTGTAGGATATGTCGTTGCGACCACCCTACGGGAGTCTTGCTCTTGGATGAGTGAAAATGAAAGAGAGGTACGAGTTGTTGGTTTCCGAATTCGATAGGATCAAGATTGTGACCCATACCCTGACTCTTCAAATTCGAGATTAAGTGATAACTCAAATTCATGGTATGGAAATGCATCTGGAAACCAACACTTTGAGATAGATAGTTGGATTTCACTAACTTACCTAATGCCCCAAAACCAATCCCTAGGATTGGTTCCCAAATAGGATTATGTAGAAATTTTGCAAGCTATAGGTAATGTGACCAAGAGTAGTGATTTACTCCAATCACAAATGCTTAGCAAGATTAGCGATTTGGGAACTTAACTATTCTCAAGCATTGAGAAAGTTGAAGGTCAAGTGCTTGATTTGATGAAAATAGTGAGCCAACTAGAAACCCAATGTTCTGAAATTGAACCATCCCTAGTTGAATGTGAAGTTTTGATAGATGAATCCAGAGGAGGTGGGGAATGGTTTTTTGAGAGTGAAGAAGTCCAGGAAGGGTTAATTATATTTCCATATTGCATATTTCCACCCCTACCTCCACCTATAGAACTAACTCCCACATTTTCAGAACCCTTAGAGGAAACCATAGGGAAGCCAATTGAATATGCTAAGCTTCCAAACCACCTATTCCCTCAAAGGTTGACTCATGCTCTACTATATCTTCCTCTTGGAATATTCTTACCCCCTCCTCTCTATGTTTTGTTGTCTAAGGTGATAGGGTACAAACTTGCATCATATGGATAACAGTAGAGTTGTGCAGATGACCTTAAATATATGGTGCTTCTCGAGAGGTGTGTTTTGTATTTTTGGTGTGTTTTCCTATTTGTAGCTTTTGTTTTTGGGACACTATTACACTTGGTGTGCATGTTTGTTTTGTAGGAAGCATATGGTTCTTGGAGGAAGGTGAGCGAACGGGGAGTCCAACTCATAGATCATGTAGATGTACATGGTTTGTGATGCTCAAAATGGTAGACAAGGAGGAGAACTAAATGTGCACGGCCCATGAAGCTTACATACTTTCCTACACCCCAATCACCATTTCTTCCCTACTAACACCAAAGTACCACCCAAACCCACCTACCCTCAAAACACTTAAAACACACATATCGAAACCTAAGAGGTAACTCTCCATTTTGGTTGAATTCCTTATTCGATTTGTGGTGCATGATAGTGGTTAAATTGAGCTTTCTTGATTAGAGGTTAGGGGTAGTATATTGGGGTGATGGTAGTTTGTTCTTTACATTCCATGATTGTGCCATCAAGGTTGGATTTTAGTGTTCATTTTTCATTATAAGTGATTTCCTATTTCTTTCCCTTAACACATGTTTCTTGATTTTGTATATAGATTGAGTACAATGCAAGATTTAAGTGTGGGGATCTAGGGGATTAGATAGCACTCATAATTTTTAGTTGTTTCTATGTAGCTAATAGCTCTTCTAAGAGCATTTTAAAAAAATTGAAAAAAATACAAAAACCCGGACAAGTTGGAAACCTGAAAGGGAGAATTAGGTATTATTGGGAAAATCCTGGGTAGGTTGAAAGACCTAGGTAAAAGTGAGAGCCTAATCCCGGCTAGGCTTACGAGCCTAGGAAAAAAATGAGAGGCCGTGTGGAAAAATGTGAGAAGTGAGTACCCTTTGTGTGTTAAATCTAGGATAAAAACCCGAAAGAGCTCCTAAGTAAAATGAGAGAAATTGAGAGAAAACAAAAACTAGGTTGACAATACATTTGACCCCTTGGTTGTAACACAAATTATCCCTATGTTACAACCAAGTCGACGACTCTTGGATTTCCTTAGTGGATTATTTTTGGGAGAAGACTCTTTCATTGCTTTTGGGGATCATTTTGGGAAAAGAAAGCTAGCTTTACACTTATCTTTTTATCTTACCTTTTTTCACATTTTACTTTTGGGTGGTGAGATTGCTTATATTCTTCGGGGAGTGTGAGGGTTGTGAGATTCTTACACTTTTGGGGGAAACAGGGTAATCTAGGAATAAGTTGAATGCCTAGGTTAACTTATTCCTGCACACTACATTTCGCTTAATTCTTTTTCTTGTCATTATTTACTCAGGGATGAGTAAAGGGTTAAGTGTGAGGAGTCTGATGTGCTTCATTATGTGTGCATTAGTTGTTGCATTCGGCATAGTTTTTAGCTTGTTTTGTTTGGCGGATTGCTAATATTAGTTGAGTTTACGAGACAAGGGGTTTAGACGACCATGTTTAGTTTTCTTATCTAAATCTCACGTTTTGTAGACTTAATTAGTACTAATGGATATCTTTTATCCACGTGCTCCTAGATCTTCCTTGTGATCATATTGAGTAGGTCACTCATGGGTACTTTTTTTATTACATTCTCTGTGAAGGCCATTTGTAAGGGATGTAGAAGATATTGAAGGTTGTTCACAAAGACGGTAGAAGAGATCGAAAGCCACACACCTCTAGAATGGTAATAGATAAGGCTATGAACATCAAAGCATGGTAGAAAGAGGTTGGATCCAAAGATAGACAGCAACAGAGATTAAAGCGGCCGACAAAGGAACGGGGAATCATGGTCCAATGAGTTGCACCAAAGTCTAAAAATGATCTGAGAAGAATTATCCTTCAATGCTGATTCTATTGGATTTGTCTGCGCAAGCGCTATAAGATCAATTACTAAAAATCTAAAATTGAACTAACGGTTCACCCGTAGCAAAGGAGATAAAGGCATCACGGGTTGGCACGGACTGTTCATGGTTGGCACCAATGGCATGCGCCAAAGGAGTTGGCCTGTGCCAACAGTGTTGAGCATGAGGCTATGATGCGGACCACGCCAAATGCTATGGGCTACATGCACCAGTTTTAATCCCTACTCAAAATTGACTAAGTATGGGTGAGGAGCGTCCCATTTACGATGACCCGCTCCGTTCCAAGTCAAAGATGTTGAGACCAGCAGGTGTAGTGTGGAGAATAAGGCGACCCGTGCCAAGTTTCTTAGTGAATCAAGTATCCAGAAGGCGGTTTGTGCCAAGGGTTGTGTCCCACATGATTAGAAGCTTAAAACAAGCCTTCAAGATAACAGCCTGCGCCAAAGACCACGGTCCGTGCCAAAGGTGTTAGCGCGGACCATGCTAGATTTGGCAGCCACAATAGCACAAAGGAATAGCCCGTGCCAGATGTAGAGCCTCATGCCAAGGCATTGGTATAGACCACACTAGATCCAACGGTCCGATACAAGGACACGGCGCGGACCACGCCATCCGCGATGGCCCGCGCCAGGAGGGGCTGACCTAGGGTTTTAGACGTTTTGGCCTATTTTTAGGCCCAATCCCCTTCTCCTATAAATATAGCCTATGCTACTAGGTTAAACATAGAAGTAGGTATATTGTAGATTTTCTCTAGTTTAGATAGAAGGAAGAGGAGAGTTCTCTCCCTCTATAGAGTACTTCTTCTCTTTCCTTCTTTTTTCTTCTTTTTTTCTTCATCTTCTATTCTTTTTTTCTAGAACCATGGCATATAAATATATATTTTCCATGGATCTAATTTCTAGAGAGTAGGTTTATAGCTTGGGGATAAGTTGTAGACACGTTTTGATTAAATGCTTTTGTGAGATTCACAAGATCCATCCTAATATTTGTGTTCATGATATTATTGTGACTTGTTCTTGAATAATATAATTGTATGAATAGTACACTCCATTAAGCACACACTGTAGTCTATATTCATGTTGGTGAAAATATTGATGCCTTATTGGGAAGGGAAACCTGGATATTTGTATGGGTAATGAGGTACGTTGGTCTGCATGAGTGTGTGCATGTGAGACCCGAGTAATACTCTAAATTATTTGCCATTGCACCAGTTTTAGCTGATTACGTAAAGTATTCTGAGAAGGGATAGTGAAAAGTAGCAAGCTAGGGTTGTAAGAGGCCCAAGTGTCATTGATAAGGTGCCTACGGCCCTTAGCCTAATTCATAGGACTTTGGGAAGTAGCGCATTCTTTGTGGAAGCCCGGGACTTAATCGCATGGGGGAGAAACAGATCTACAACAATGGTTAGACATTGTTGTACTCCCCTAATTACGATAGTGGTGTCGATGGAGGGTTGCGAGCGCACCCGGCGTGACAGGTACATGGAAGTGTACGCCATCGGCCACACCACGTGTTATGAACACTATATTAGGTTTTCCTATATCTTACACGTGAACGAATCGAGGATTGAAGAATTAAACCATTCATGTCTCGCAATGATTCCCCAAGTATGGGAGGTCGCCGCCGTACCTATCAAAGTTAAATTTATATGCCCCAAATGCTTCCTATCTACAACTAAGTAGATAATGGCAAGTCGGGGTCATCCACGAAGAAGATAAATTTTCTTAAGCGTTTAAAAATATACAGTTGATATTATGCTAGAAGTAAATATATATATATATATATAAGCATGTAAAAGGGGGGGTTTGGTTGGTTTTTGGTCTTATGTTATGAAATTAAAAGACAAGATAACTAGCAAAGTTAAACAAACTAAGAGAATTGATAAAAAAATACAAAAGATAAAGCCTTGGGGGAAATTAATATCCACTTCCAAACCTAATGTAGATCATTGAACCATTCACTCATTTTATCACATTCGTTGCCTATGGGGAATGCTAAAACTTCTCATTCGAAGAACAACATTCATTCCTTCTTATTAGTAATTTGCAAAGACAAACAACGACCATTTGCAAACCTCATTGATAATCACTTTAGGCAAACCACACCATAAAGGTATTTCATCAATGCCATTATACATGAAGAACCATAGATTTGATAACAACAAGCCTTCAACCAAAGACATAGCCATTTAACTAAACATAGCATTCATTAGGCTAAACTTAGAACAAACCACATCCAAGATTCAACTTTTCATTGCATCTATAGGATAAACATGAGAAAAATCCACATTAACATATTTATCTAGCAAGAATCACAGTACATTATGCACAAGAAGTTCTAATTCCATGTTCTTGGATTTTTATGTCAAAGAGCTAAGAAATTTGCAACTTTCCTAACACCCTAACACTTCAATCATTCAAACACATAATATACTCAAACAATCCACAACATATATGAAGTAAATCATCACATTAAAACACATGAATGGTAGATAACAAATGCTTCAAGAAAGAGTGAAATAGAGGTTCTTACTACATAGGTGTGAAAGCTTCAATCAATTGCTCTCAAGTACAAAACTAAGCTAGATAATGAAAAGACATGATTAACCTACAAAAACTAAGAAAAGAAAGAAACAAAAACTAGGGTTTTTGAACCCAGAAAAATTGCAGGTAGAAGAAGATCTGAAGAGGAGAGGCTAATGTGAGTATTTATAGCACAAAAAAGTAAGAAATTTTCTGGCCACCCGTCCGTCACGACTCACGACCAATCCATTGTGAGTTGCGACCGAGCCAAGTTTCAGCATCTTGATTTCTTTCTTCTTTTTGTTTCAAGTCCTCCTCTTCAGTTCACTTATTTTCAATTCTTCAAGTTTTCAAAAGCTCAAATGGAAGTCTTCAAATCTTCAAAAGTAATCTTCAAAGTCTTCAAACAATTTTCCTTGTCACACAAAATCCTCTAGAAAAGTAATAAAATCGTTAAAGTCACTTTTAACACTCCTTAGATAAATTCAAGGAAAAATGCCACATCTAGAGTACAAAAGTGTACAAATGTGAATCCTAAAAGTCCTAATATAACCATATAAAATGGGCACATCAAACCTCCCCGCACTTAAACCTTACTCGCCCTCGAGTAAGAAAATATTCAAGCACACAAAGGGATTCATATGTCCATATCCTAAACTAATATTCCCCTAATCAAAACCGCACAAAAATTCTCAATATCGTAAATCCCAAAATCCAAGCTCAAATGATATATTTTTTCCACACACACAACACCAATTCCAAAATCTAACCAAACCTACCACTTATCAATTCACTACCCATAAAACATTTCAAAGTCCCAAATTGATAATCCCAAAGTCCAATGACACAAAATGAAGTCAAAACCATATAGGAGGTTCAAACACATACTTCACCCAATGCCAATATATCAACCAAAATGAAGTATAAAGAATTAAGAATTTTATAACCATACTTCGTTTTTCAACCCGCTAAGTTACCCAATCCCAAGAGGTCTCAAGATGTTGAGCTACTCGATCCATCCTTATGATGATTGCAACCTTATGACTCCAACGCCGGCTAATGAGTGAAATCATAGCATTTTCCTTTTTCTCTCTCCCTTTCATTTTTCCTAGGAGCCCTTTCAGGTTTTCATCCTAGCCACACATCATGTTTCTTTGGCTCACATCTCATATTTTTCCACACATTTAGCCTCTCATTTTTTTCCTAGGTCGGCCTTTCGGAGTTTCGACCTATTTGGGCCCCCAATGTTGCCTAAATTGCCCTCTCGGGTTTCAACTTAGCGGGTTTTCTTTTTAAATATTTTTTTCTTTTTCTATTTTTTTCTTCCTTTTTCTCATGTTTTTCCAATAAAAAGTAGCAAAAAGCATTCAAAATCAAACTAGCATGCATGTGAGTCCTCTCATTACATTTCCCTCAATGTAAACATGTAAGGAAAGAACAATAAAAATCAAGGTAAGAGGTAGAGTGACACCCATTTCTCCACATAGTCGTCGGTGATACGGTGCAATCCCATGTATTTGTATAGAATCGGTCCCAAAATTGGTTTTGGAGCCGGAAGGGGGAGCAAAGGTGTCGCAGAAGAACTCACCCCTCAAGCAAAACTTTGTCTCCTTGGCGCCGTTTGATCAAGACTAACTTCACAGAGAACAACATCAAACTCACAAGTACATAAGGATTTGTAATACTAGGTTTAGCATCGAACGTTAATAACCATAGTATTCTTAAAGAATAACCAATCCATCATGCAATCACCACTATAAGATTGTCCAATTACAATGTCCAATATATGTTGACACATATCCAAGCATTATTATAGAATATAGCAATTACAGTCACAATGATGTAGTCGAAATACTACCATCAAGAAAGGTACTATAAAGATGCAAGAATCTTCATATGCCAATATATGTAAGAAGGTGGAGGAATGAGTGGAGGTGTGGTGGTTCTTGGGTGTATTTGGTGGAGAAGAAGAAATGATTATGCAGTGTTTAAGTGTATTTGAAAAGCAAGGTTTCTCCATGCCGACTCGTGATGTATTGTCGTGACTCGCGAGTAAGCCATCGCGACTCGCGATATCTTGGGTCTGTGAGCTCAATTCATTCAGAAATTTTTTAATTCGGTCGTGACTCGCGATGTCCATGTCGCGACTCGTGATAGCCAGGTTGCGACTCGCGGAAAGCTATTGATGGGAGTTCATTTTTTCTCCCCTGTTCATCGCGACTCGCGACGTATCCATCGCGACTCGTGAAGACATAATTTCCCAGCACTTAGAAAGAATTTATTTATTTTCTTACCATCTTTCCAATATTTCTTCCCCTTCTCATTGATCTCATTTCTTCATCTCCTCCAATAAAATGCGCTTCAATTTGCTACAAAATCACAGAAAAATACACCGTAAAAAGAACAAGACAAAATAACAAAAATTAAAACAAAGGCCGAATTTATTTACGTCGTCGGCACGACAAAGCTCCGTATATTTAAGGTCGTCGGCATGACCCCAATGTTATCCATATGGTGAAGGCTTGAACCCCTTCACCATGAGCATCCAAAAGTAGATAGGTGGGGTTACAAAACTTTCAAGAGGAAAGTCTTGTTGAGGTGGAGATGGTTTAAAGGGAGTTGGGTGGTTAGGAGGCTCGGGGAAGTCTTTTGGATCCTCTCTTATCTCCCTCAAAACTTTCGAAAATGGTGGAGTTGGTTCAGTAGGTAGGGGTAGGGGTGACGATGCTAATGAATGTAGCACAATTACATTTTCCTCCTTTTCTTCATCCTCAACAACCAACTCCTCATCCCGTTCAAACTCAAGCTCATTTCCTATGGTGACCTCACTCACCGAATCCTCAAGTTTGACTTGGGATGGTGTATTTTTGGAATCACGAGCTTTCATTCGGGCCAACACTTCTAATATACTCCTCGCATGCCCTTAATAGCCTCAACACTAAAGGAGAGCCGGGGATCCGGTTCTTCACTAGTAAAGTTGTTCAAGTTTGGAAACCAAGGGTTCTTTCCCCCTCATACTGATCTTCCCTCAACAAATAGCAAGACTTGGTAGGATGGTCAGATTGACACATCCTACAAAACCTTGCTTGTTGAGTCTCTCTTCTCATCATGAGTTCCCTCAAGGTGAGACACTCCATTTTAATTTTTTTTTCAAAAGTCCGAAATCATATTGCAAAGATTATCGATAAAAATTTCTCAATGACTCAAGAAATACCTACTCCGAATAAAAACAACCACCAAGGAGTGGAAAATAAAACAACTAGCTAATATGCAACCAAATAGACCTAAACACTTAAAAATAAACGCCTTTTCCCCGGCAGCGACGCCAAAATTTGGGAGGTCATCGACGTACCTCTCAAAGTTAAATTTATATGACCCAAATGCTTCCTATTTACAACTAAGTAGATAATGGCAAGTCGGGGTCGTCCACGAAGAAGATGGATTTTCTTAAGCATTTAAACACATACAGTTGATTTTATGCTAGAAGTAAATATATATAGATATATAAAAGCATGTAAAAGGGGGGGGGTTTGGTTGGTTTTTGGTCCTATGTTATGAAATTAAAAGACAAGATAACTAGCAAAGTCAAATAACTATGTTAATCATCAAAAAAACTAAAAGAAGGGATAAAAAATACAAAAGATAAAAGCCTTGGGAGCAATTAATATCCACTTCTAAACCTAATGTAGATCATTGAACCATTCACTCATTCTATCACATTCGTTACCTATGGGGAATGCTAAAACTTCCCATTCGAAGATCAACATTCATTCCTTCTTATTAGTAATTTGCAGAGACAAACAATGACCATTTGCAAACCTCATTGATAATCACTTTAGACAAACCACACCATAAAGGTATTTCATCAACGACATTATACACGAAGAACATAGATTTGATAACAACAAGCCTTCTACCAAAGACATAGTCATTTAACCAAACATAGCATTCATTAGGCTAAGCTTAGAACAAACCACATTCAAGATTCAACTTTTCATTGCATCTATAGGATAAACATGAGAACAATCCACATTAACATATTTATCTAGCAAGAATCACAATACATTATGCACAAGAAGTTCTAATTCCATGCTATTGGATTTTCATGTCAAAGAGCTAAGAAATTTGAAACTTTCCTAACACCCTAACACTTTAATCATACAAACACTTCATATACTCAAACAAACCATAGCATAAATGAAGTAAATCATCACATTAAAACACATAAAAGCTAAATAACAAATGCTTCAAGAAAGAGTGAAATAGAGGTTCTTACTGCATAGGTGTAGAAGCTTCAATAAATTGCTCCCAAGTACAAAACTAAGCTAGATAATGAAAAGACATGATTAACCTACAAAAACTAATAAAATAAAGAAATAAAAACTAGGGTTTTTGAACCCAGAAAAATCGTAGGAAGAAGAGAATCTGAAGAGGAGAGGATAAGGTGAGTATTTATAGTACAAAAAAGTAAGAAAGTTTCTGGCCACCCGTCTGTCGTGACTCGCAACCAATCCATCGCGAGTTGCGACCGAGCCAAGTTCCCGCATTTTGATTTCTTTCTTCTTTTTGTTTCAAGTCCTCCTCTTCACTTCACTTTTTTTTTCAATTCTTCAAGTTTTCAAAAGCTCAAATGCAACTCTTCAAATCTTCAAAGGTAATCTTTAAAGTCTTCAGAGTCTTCAAAGTCTTCAAACAATTTTTCTTGTCACACAAAATCCTCTAGGAAAGTGATAAAATCGTAAAAGTCGCTTTTAACTCTCGTTAGAGAATTTCAAGGCAAAATTCCACATCTAGAGCACAAAAGTGTACCAAAGTGAGTCCTAAAGTCCTAATGTAACCATATAAAATGGGCACATCAAAGTGCTTATTTAAATAGATTAGTTTCCTTTTACTTTCATGTTCTGTTGTTGTTAGTTGGAAAACCAACCCACCATTTTTGTCTGCTTTACTAGCTATTCCTATCACTCGTATAGATTAATGACCAGTACGAGGTTGTGTTTTAATTTATTCGTAGGCCCTATAGTCTCTATAGACATACCCAGTGCTTACCATTAACTACCGTATAGGTAGCGTAGTAGTGAGTTGGGTGCAGAATATAAATTTTATCTTTGACCCCAGCCTCTGTTCGGGTTAATTAGCTACAATTAACGATCTCGAGTGGAGGCATGCCACCTTTTGCACGGACCGTGCCAAGGACCCAGCGCAGACCTCGCTGAACTCGATAGGCCACGCATATAACTTCCAAATTTCACAGAAAATTGGCTAAGTATGGGCGGGTACTGTCCCATTTTGGATGTCCAACGCCTTTCCAAGTGTAAAATGTCAAGACCAGCCGTTGGGATGTGATGAAGCGAGCTGTCCGAGCCAAAATACTGAGCAAAATAAGGTATCTGATAACGGTCCATACCAAACGTCACGTCCCACAGATTAGAAGTGCAAAAATGATGACTTTGGTGGTAGCCTGCGACAAACAGTGCAGACCGCACAAACACGACCCGCAGGAGATTACATAGCCCGTGCTAAGGGATATACACAAACCGCACCAGAGCAGACGACCCACTCCAATGAAGCAAGGATGGACCGCGCCAAATCTGCAACGGTCCACGCCAAGCGGCGGATGAACTAGGGTTTACACATTTTTGGCCTATTTTGGGTCTATTTTTAGGCCCAATCTCCTACTACTATAAATATAAGCCTTAGCCTACTAGGGTAAAGGAGTTGGATCATATTTTCACTTACCTCTTGTAATTAGGAGAGCAAACATTCTTTCTTCTTTTCTTTCTTTCCTTTTTATTTTGCTTTCATCCTATGACGTGGAATTCAAATATTTATTTGAATACCATGTCTAGGGAGTAGTTCACATAGCCTTGGGATAAATTGTATTCATGTGTTGATTTATACTTTTGTGAGATTCCTAGTTCATCCTAATTATTGTGTTTATGGTATTATTGTGACTTGCCTTTGAATGTTAGAATTGCATGAAGAGTACAATCCATATAAGCACACACTCTAGTCTTCATGTTGGTGCAAATATTGATGCCCCCTGGGAATAGAAACCTTGCATGTGTGATGGGTAACATGGTACGGGTCCGTGTGGGTGTGTGCACGAGGGATGCTGAGTATTGCGTCTGTTGCGTTCCAGCACACCAATCTTAGCTGATTACGTAAAGTAGTCTGATGGGTTGCAGGTAGAGATAGTGAAAAGTAGCGAGTTAGGGTTGTAAGAGGTCATAGTGTCATGAATAAGGTGCCTACTTCTTTTTATGTCATTTATAGGCCTAAGGAGTAGAGCATTCGTGGTGGAAGCTCGGGACGTAATCGCACTGGGAAGAAACAGACCTACAACAACGGTCTTACTTGTTGTACTCCCTTAATTACGAAGGCGGCGCCGATGAGGGGTTGTGAGTGCACCCGATGTGACAGTTATGGGGAAATGTATGACATCGACCACACCACGTATTATGAACACTATAGTAGATTTGTCTAAATCTCACATATGAATGAATCGAGGATCGAATCATTAAATCAACCATGTCACGCACTCATTCCCCAAGTGTTTAGCTGTATAGATTATTTGCTTTTTTACTTTCATGTTTTGTAGTGGTTAATAAAAAAATCACCCCCCTTTACTATACTAGCTATTCCTAGCAACTCGTATGGATTGACAACCCGAACGAGGTTGTATTTAATTGATTTTTAGGCCCTAGTATCTATGTGGACATACCCGTGGCTTACCGCTAACTACCTTATCGGTAGCATAGTAGTGAGTTGGGTGCAGAACTATAAATCTTTATATTTGACCTCATTTGAACAAGGGACAACCTTCGCTTGGGTTAATTTGCTGCAATTAACGACCTCGAGTGAAGGCGGGTCAATCAACTAAAAAATTACAGCAAAAAAAATATAAGAAATCAAATAATAATCAACAAAAAATTGAAAAATCATCGACTACAACTAACAAAAAATCAACTGAGAATCATAAAAACATCAACAAAGTTTAAACTATTAATTTGTTTTTTTAAAACTGCAAACATCAACCAATCTCACCCAAAAGCTAAAAACATCAATTTCTATCATCTAAACTTCACTCAGAAAATGAAACACGTGAACATAAGGAAAAAAACACTACGAAACATCAACCATACACCAAAAAAGCTACAAACATGAACCCCATATCACCTAAAACTCACCTGGAAAATGCCAAACATCAACATGAAAGAAAAAGACTAAAAACATCAACCCATATAACCCAAAAAAAACTACTAAACATTGACTTATATCAACTAAAACTCACCCGGAAAATGAAAAACATCAACATGAGAGAAAAAAAACTAAAACCTTAAATAAAAAAGCTATAGATGCTTAAGAGTATAAATTATTCACTCTGAAATCATAAACCATCAACAATTGTTTTTTTTTAAAATACAAATATCAACCTATATCACCCAAAAGTTACAAACATCAACTACAAACACTTGAATCTCATTCAGAAAATGAAAAACATCAACATAAGAAAACAAAAACACTACAAACATCAACTCCTATTACCTAAACCTCGGCCGGAAAATGAAAAACATAAACATGAGAACATTTTTTTAAAAAAAAAACTAAAAATATCAATCCATATCACCCAAAAAAACTAAAACACATCATCTCATATCAATTAAACCTTACCTGAATAATCAAAAACATCAATATAAGCGAAAAAAGTTACAAACATCAACTAAAAGGCTATAGTACCTCAAGAATAAAAATTCTTCAAAAAAAAAAGACCAGGTGAGATTTGAATCTAGATCTCTAAGCTCAAAGCCTAGAGCAATAACCAGTACACCAAATACTCTTGTTGAACATACATTCAGTCAAATAATATTAAACCTCAGCATGTACATCAAGAACATAAGGTCTTCAAAATAAAGGTCATAGTGAAATTCAAACCCCAAGCCTCTAACCTTAACAACAAGAGTACTAAGCAGTAGACCAAACAATCATTGCTGATAATAAGCTCAGTCAAGTAAATATCAAACTTCAGCAAGTCTTTGAAAAAAGTAAAACACAATATTAAACCTCACTTCTCAAGAGGAGATGCTCAGTCGTCCGTCGTCTGTCGTCGCCTCCGCCGTTGTTGCCAGCACAGGATTCTTCTTCAATGAAGTGCTAGGAACTCACACGTGCACCGTCTCTTCGCCTCCGCCGTTGCCTCTGTCGCAGAACTCTAGCTCCGTCGTCACCTTCGCCTCCGTCGTCGCCTGCAACTAATCGCCGATTTGTGAGCTCCGATCGAGGTGGCAGAGGTTAGTGACTCTGGTTTTCATGATCTCGCTAGAATTGCAGTCTCGACCTCCGTCAAAAGCTTGTCGATCGCAGTGCTGGAATCTCCATTGTGAGCTCGTCGATCTCTGCCTTAAGCTCGTCGATCGCAGCGCCAGAGATCTCCGTCGTGAGCTCGTCAATCTTCGTCGTAAGCTTGTCGACGCAGCGTCCGGGGTAAATCCGGCGGAATCCGGTGGTAACCATCAGCCGGAGGCAATTTCTGGTGGGAGGAGGCAGTTTCCGATTGGAGGAGGAGGAGAAAAAAAAAAGAAAATTCTGAATTTTTTGTGATATATATAGTATGTTGATAGTTGCACAGTAGGTCCCTAAATTTATCAGAATATTTTTAAAAAACTCCATCCCTAATAAATTTTTTTATAATTGCACAATAAATCTTGGTCTAGAGTTTAGGCTGACTAAAATAAGACTTTGTGTAAAAATAAGTAATTCAATTGAAACTTAAATACAGAGTATATTTTTACACGGTTTGCTACTTGAGTTCGAACGAAAAATCTTATCAAACCTTTTGATAATACGGATTCCAATTTATCAATGATAATTCACAATCAAGACAATTGCTGAATTTTGTGAAATCATTTTATAGAAATTCATTGATATCTTCATTTTATAAAGTAAATTGACTTCAATTCTTGAATAATGCACATAATTTTTACTTCTATTGTAACATGAGATTCTTATTTTCTTAAAAAAGAAGGTCCAAATCAACCATTATGATTTTACGTACTTCCTCCGTTTTTTTTTCATTGGCATCTCTTTTTTGGTGTTAGAATTGAGGAGATGCTAAATGAGTGGATGAAATTGAATTGAAAGAAGAGAAAGTAAAATGAGTGGATATAAAAACCTTAAACTTGCCCAAAATAGCAAGTGCCAATTAAAAAAAAAATACCACTTTTAATAAGTGTGCCAATGATAAAAAAACGGAGGGAATACTATGAACAATTCTTTAACGTCATGTTTATTCGCAGTCAAGCGTCAACCGACTGATTAAACCTTTATTTTTAGACACAAAGAGTAGGCATTTCCTCTTTTAGCCAATACATTGCTTTCATTACCATTATATCCTCCACCCGTTCAACTTAATAAAGTAAACTCATCATGAACTTACGACTTTTAAGATATAATCCAAATATCTAGACCATATATCCACATACGTGTCTCTTTATTAATAATCTCTCTCGCGCACTCATTCAGTTTATTAACATCTACGTGTTCAACTTAAAAGAGTGCCAGACTGCTAGTGTAGTGAAATTAATGATTACATTGTGTGAGAATGAAATTTTATTTACTCTCTATTTTTCTATTAGTGGCAGAATACTTTTGGGTCATAGAAATTAAAAGATGCTAAATGAGTTGATTGAAATAAAAGAAAAAAAAGTAAAATGAATAAATATAATAATCTTAAATTTGACATAATTAGAAAGTACCAATATAAAATAAATATCTCAAATTAAAAAGTGTGTCACTATTAGTGAAACAGAGGGAGTACTCACTTTTTTAAGCAAAATTATAATTTATTTTATATTATATTCATAAAAAAGTTTTTAGATTATTGTGAAAGATTCTCAATTATTTTTTCAATGAAATTAATGAATTGGTTAACAATTATCGAGATTTAAAAAATTATAATTTAATAACTTGTAAGCTTATATTGATGTTATTTTTTTAAAAAAATTATACACTATTTTTTCTTTACCGCCTCTTCTACCATGTTTTGAACACCATTAGTTCAACCATATACCACCACCTCTACTTTCATCCTTAATTTCTATTACACCTACTTTCTAGTGGTGAATATCACCACTAGAAATTAAGGTTGATTTTGTATTGACTCACTTGAATCACTTAATAGTATATATATATATATATATATATATATATATATATATATATATAAAAATTAATTGAGAACCTCGTAATAATATAATAATATTTTAAAAATAATTATAAAAAAACATGTTATTTCACCCATTTGTGGAGTAAAGCTTTTATTTGCTCATTACGTTAGTCAAAGATAGGGGATGAATCTTAAATTCAGTAGTGATTGATTTCGGCTGTACGATAGCGAAGTTTTGCATGGTCCAGTACCATAAATTAGAACTATGATATCACGTTTTATATAATATGTTACAATATCTTATAAAGTATTATTTCAACATTTAAAAGTGTTATCTAAATTTTAAATAATGTTATATTAGATCTAATGTAGGTAACATCGCCTAAGGTAATACTTGTAAAAGTGTTACTTTATGTTTAAAATGTTACAATTGCACCTAAAGTAACATTTTTACAAGTATTACCGTTGATGATGTTACATTAGATCTAACGTTACACCTTTTAAAATTTATGTAACATTTATGTAACATTTTTCAAAATTGAATTAATACTATATAAGCTATTATAACATTTTAAATAAGTGTCAGTGTTACAGTAGTGGTCTTACGTTTTCAGTTTTCTGGGAACCATTTCAATTGGTGCAGTTTTGGATAATAACATTGGACAATTGAGAGGTTAAAGCATGCCGTACGTAATTTCAACCCCGTATCAGTATTGATGAAGAAAAAACCACATATTAGTACTATCTTTCATTATTAGTTTAATAATGTTACTCCAAGTTTACGTATAATCAATGACTATCACTTCCAAAGACAAATTAACCACCATCACTATTGGACAACCCCCTCAGTAGCTATTTTTCTTTTAATTTCGTACCATCAGTTATTTTTTGATTGGTTAAGATAGGTGTCTAAGTGATCGTTAAAATATTATTTTAACATTGCAATTATTAAGTAATACCTTCTACATATTGTCAAAAGAGGTATATTTAACTAATGACTATCACTAAGTTTGGCCTACTTTCCTAAAATGGATGGTTTTTTTAAATGGCTCACTTACACAATTTCCATTTTAAGAGGGGACCAACTTTCAGATTTCCATTTTCGTCCCTCCAGTTTCCATAATTTTACAGCCTCTAATCCATCATTAATTTTGCTGACCCAACCATAATCCATCGGAATTGGGTGTAAAACCCAAATCCTTAACCATTCCCTCACTTTCTCTTCTTGGGTCTTCAAGCCCAATTCAAAATTTCTACCCTAACATTTCCTAAACCCAATCCATTCTTCAACCCAATCCAACAAACGTTTAATAGGCAGAAACCCTAGCCACTCTTCATTCCACTGAAATCCATTTTCTCTCGCCACTCCTCTGAACTCCATTACCTCTCGGGCTCGTCGCACCCTCGTCTTAGGGTTCAGACATGCAGTCACCGCCACCTTCCACCGCAGATCCATACTCACCTACCTTTTCTCTACCTCCAGACACCGATCCGGACCAGTTTGGATCTGCCGCTCCCCTCGACTACAATTCCTGTGTGGAGGAGACTCCCGACGAGCTGTGTCAGAGCATCAAGCAAGATGGTCACCCTTGTAAACTACCTCCGGCCAGAAAAAATGAAGGCGATTACAGGGAGTCGGCGTGGCTATCTGTGCTTTTTGTGAGTTCAGACTCCCAGACGCCTTCAACCTGGGGGACTGGTGAATGGTCGCCGAGCTTGGGTGCGTTATATGTTTTTACATCTTCCCTGTGCTGATTCTTTAGACTACTTCTTTATGTTGTGTAATTAACTCTTCCAGTGGACCCTGTTTCTAGGTGATTCGGCCCCCTCTTCGGGGAAGGAAAAATTGAACTATCGATTGACGAAGCAGCTGCAGGAATCCCATGATGAGCAGCCGTCTGTAGGAAATCGGCAGAGGTCATTCTCGGTGTGGACGGAGGAGAAGAGACGGCTTCTTCAAAAGGTAAACCCGAAATTCGTACCAATGCTTCTTGGAAAATGTGTGAATGAAGCACCGGCAGAGGCCCGTATCAACAGCTGGATTTATTTATGTCCAAGACGTGAAAATGAATGAGTTGGGCAAATATGTGCTGTAATAATAACTGTTATGAAACTCATGTTGCTAATAATTTGACGTTGGTTTGTAATTCTCGTGAATTGTTGGTTTGAAGGCTATTGTTTTTTATGTATTGTGCAAATACTGTATGTCGTAGTAGAATATTGTAGTGGTGAATATTGTGCATATCAGACAGACCTTTTCCTGGCTAAGAATAAGGATTATGTTGTTGCGGAACATGACGCACTCCTTTCTGCTTCGAATTGTACATTCGTAGCAGGGCTCTTCCCACCCTTACCTGAAGAAACATCTCAAAAATCAAAGTTCTTGTCCTTTGGCGCGCAATGTAAGGTATGTATAGCTTTACTTTTTTTCGTTGCACGAAGAGTTGGATGAATTGCACTAACATTCTTCCTTTCAGCTGCAACTTCAACCGTTGCTCGAGACACTCAGTGCCACAGAACCACAATACGTTCGCTGGGATACCATAGTTATGCTATTCCATCTTTGATATATACTGCTTCCTCGGACCACTATTTGTGTTGCTAAACTTTATGACATCAATGCTGAATTGGTTGAAGATAGGGGCTTTCTAGAAGCTTTCAAGAAGCTGCTATTTGTATCGAATCAACAGGGTGAATTATAAATTACAATCTAATTAAATGTAGGACATTTTTTTAAATTTAAAAATACATATTGCTTCCTCACATATGTCCCTCATTGTGTATTGTAAAATATAATTAAAATAGTGGTAAATAAGTAAAAGTTACACCTGCCATAAGTTACTGGCTTTAAACTATTTTGTGTAATTTTTTTTCTGCAACATTAGAACTGTTTTCTAGCTCTTATACCTTGTAATTCTGAATGAGTGCAGGTGGGTTCAAGTTTTTATTTTGGATGCTCTTTCCAAGTATAAAACAACTGATGCTCGTGAAGCTGAAAATATAGTTGACAGAGTTACTCCAAGATTGCAGCTTGCAAATTGTGCAGTTGATTTGTCAGCTTTCGAGGTAACATGTTGTTACTCTCTGTATATGTGGTTAGCTGTAGCGATACATCAGTTCTTTTTCTAACCCTTAAATTTGTTAACCAGCCTCTTGCTTGACAGCTGACTTCTACTTTAAACTGAAGGGGTTATTTACATTGTGATGGTCTTGCAGATGATTCTTTTGGTAGAGCCATTGTCGTAAATACTTGCCGCGGAAACACTTCCTGAAGGGAAAGTGAGTTGCAATAGTCACTTAATGTGCCCGGAGAAGGAAATTGGCTGTTAGGGAACTAGGAAATCACAGAATGGTGAGATGAACTTTTAAATCTTTATTTGTTCAAAGCTTGTTTTCCTCTCTTCATGTCACGCTCTTCCTCAGACTTTTTGACCATTGATTCTTATCCTATTCTTCAGATACTGAATATTCAACTCTGTACTATAGTTGCTTATTTCAGTTGATGTTAGCCTTGTTTGTAGGCTTGCTGAAAGAATTCAAGATATGGAAGCTGAGGACCATATTCTGCGACAGCAAACATTGCTGAATGCACCCGCTGGAAAAGTGTCGGGATATTTGGCGGTAAGTATCCAGTTGTAATGTACTTACGTTTTAAGAGCTCGGAACTGACATCAATCTCTACGCTCTGGTCCTTGGGGAGTCTGTTCCGAATGATGTCGTAAGTTTGATTATGTTCCCCAATCTGCTCACAAACTCTAAAACTTTATGAACATGTGATGACCATAACTTGTTTACTTTCGACAACTCCTGGCTAATACATTTGTTTCTTCGCGTGTCGTTAAATTTGACGTTGGCCATTTCCCTGTACAGGTAAGTCAGTCCTTTATTATGCTTAATGAGAATAAAACTTTCTGCTTGTCTTCAATATGCTTCTTTCGACATGCTGTAGTTAGCGGTGGAGGGAGAAACTTGTGTTTTGCTACGTCTATCCGTAAGCAGCGGTGGCGGAGGAGCAATTAGCGTCACAGGAAGCTCGAGCTACAGCCACTGAGGCTCGAAAGGAAAGGCAATGTCTCTGCTTTTCTTTTCTTTTCCTGTCTGAAAAGAGAGCCACGTAGGTGCATGTATTTCCCGCATTTGAAGCTCTGATGAATTCGTGTCTTTACTGCATTCAGGTGCAGTTTGAGCAATCTGCTGCGGGGGGAGCTTCGAAGGCTCAGCAAGCAGCTATTGACAAGCAATCTGCAAACGTTGACATGGGCGTGCTAGCATTAAAGGTCTCCTTGATTGATTATTCGTTCTATCTTTACCTTGTCATTACAGTTTGAAGATGTTGGTTTTTTTATTTGTAGTCTTTTCTTGAAGATACAAAAAGGAGGTTGGATTTTGACCAGTTGGAGATTGCTCTAATATTTTTTCTTGGAGTATGCTTTTATTTGTATCTATTCTCGCGAATGACCTGTTTGTATCACGTAGGATTATCTACATGGGATTCGACATTGCAATGGAAAAACATGGCTGGTCAAATATTTGAATGATGTTTTTTCAGCTGGCTAGTATCTGGTATGTTGTCATTAGCTTACTATAAGATTCCATCGCTTATGGATAACTACACTTGCCACTCTTAAGTTTCGATTCCATGTTGTTTTTGACTGGGGTGCAAGTAATTGTAACGAATGCATTCAAACAAGAGGCTGGTTGGAAAGCTTTCATTCAATATGGTTGCATTTAAACAAGCTATTGCAAAAATGTGTTAGCATGTTTACATAATCTTACCCATTTCTAGAAAATCACTGCAACCATCCTAATGAAAGCTGATGGAAAATACATTAATAACATTTCTAGGCTGGTTGAATGTCATCTTCTTGTAGATCTTGGATCAGCCTATGTAGCCCACTCGTTACATTTCTTTCCTGCAAATAAGCGACACAAGTTCTTACCAATGCGTCATCCACCTCTAGGTCCATAGGCAATGCACCACTGTCAGCTAACCGTGCTTTGCTCATGTGTGGCAACTTGTACCTATTTGAACCACTACATTTCATTATCTCCACCATGCATCCTTGTAGAGTTAGGAACACACTATCGAGTGTCCTTGCATTCAATTCAAAAAATGCATGCCCAGTTGCTGAAATTAAGTCGTCAATAGTTTTTGATGTTGTTTGGTGTTGCAAAGATTGAATAGACCTAAAAAAACCTAGATCCAACACATTTAGATCAGGTGAAGTAGGTGGTTGGAAACCCAATCTAATGTCAAAACCATCCGCTCGAGCTACTTTTCTGAAATCAGCATCATCATCACAAATATGTGGTCGTGTATTGTCCTGTTGAATAAGAATGTTTGTGCTAGCAAGTAATGGCCATTTCTTCTTGATTGCGGGAACTAATTTTTCCAACATGTACCTCTTCGTTACCTCCTGATTGACTGATTTTTCGGGTACTGTAAGTAGTGTTCCAGCTGGGCGATTCTTGCTTCTATTTTTTGCAGCCTCCTTTGTCACGATTGGCCAAATACCAATTTTACCATCAAATATTAGGTCACCATCTTCGCTGTGCATAGGCCTTGAAACAGCACATAAAAACATAACTTTTGTAATGTACCTCTTATTTTGTATAGTCCGATGTGGCTCCATTTCTTCAGGCAATAGATAATACCTTTCAGCAACCCTTGTCATAAAAAACCACTTCTCGTCAATGTGAATAATGTGATGCATGTCCTTGAAACTTGTTTTCTTACTCAAACTATTGTGCTTCAAATGACTAACACAAAATTGTACCCTTTTCAATTGATTGACTTCTGAGATTTGTGGTTTTATTGCATTCGAGTGGCTTCTCAATTGCTTTTCATGAATCCATCTATGCATTGTTGATTTACTTACACTCATGGCTGCAGCAAATGATCTTTCTGTTGTTCTTTTGGGAAGAGGAGTGGCAAGAACCTGCTCTCTATCTATTTCAATTGATGGCCTCCCTTTTTTGCCCCTCACTTTTGTCTACAAATCTACTTTCAGCCCTAATCTTTCCTGTTTTCTTTGCAGACCAGCAAGCCTTGTCACTGTCCTCGTAGAAATGTTCCACCGAGTTGCTGCCTCAATGCGCTTCTTCCACGAGAGCTTACCATTTTCCTCATTCTGCCCAATGAAAACACTGATGTGGGTGCGCTCTACCTCCGATAGCCTTCGCCTTACCGGTGGACTGAGTTCTACTTCCTCCACAGCCTCTATGTCACCAACATCCCCAGCACCATCCATTATCTGAGCTTCACAATTCCTGCAATGCAAACCTCTGGTCCAGTGGCTTGTAAAAGGACTGTTATAGTTTGTAATTCAACAGGTTTGGAGTATACCTGGTGCAAGCAATGGTATTTATAGGGACCCTGCTCATTTATAAAGTGTTGGAGGATAGGGCTGCTGTATCCCATGTTGAATTTCAATTTCCCCCCCTCTAAAATGTGTTGGAAATGTAAATTTCACCTCTATATTTGTGAGAACAGCAGGTTTTCCCTCCAAAATCAGGATGTGGTACATGTGACCAGGCTGTTTTAGAGGGAAAGCTTAAGGGGAAATTGGAGGTTTGCTTTTGTGATTTTCGAGAATAATCATGTATCCACTAAAGCTTGTCAATCACTTCATTCTCCATTTTCAGAAAAAAGTACATTTTAAAAAAAAGAGTGTCAAAAACTTGCAGCCAAACTTAGTGAACCAGAGGTATATTTAACTAATGCTTTGTGTGACATCTATTTTTTTTCCATGTAGCAGCTATTTTTAAATTTGTTAAAAGAGGTTCCTTTTTAAAAAATAATAATTATGGGGTATATTATTTGGCTCCCCATGCCAATAAAACCTAAAAGAAAGATTACAACTGTTCCCAGATTACAAGGATGTACATATATGAGATCTATAGTTCCCATCAAAAGAATCTAAGAACCTAAATCAGGTGTAAATAAACAGAGCAAATATATCTCATCGGAGTATATCTCTTTCCTTGTGATTCTACGCTGAATGAAACTCCACCCCCCGTGTCAATTCGCAGGTGGCCAGACAAGGAAGTAATAAGGCTAAACGATTTAGCCTTAAAAAAAGAGTGAAATGTGACAAAACAATGGAAGAGTAGCTTGATTATAGGGACGAGAAAAGATCCTTCGTAGACGTGGAAGGAGAAAAGAGGTTTCTAAGTGGGCGGTGCAATATAAATATAACCTAGTAGCTATTATGGTAATAACTTCTACACATGACGTGGAAGCTATTTTGAAAAATAGATGCTACATATTGAAGTTGTTTAAAATAAATAACTGCAACATATTGCAACTATTTTTTAAAAAAGTGCTATATAAAATTTGTAATTCTAGATAAATAAATAAAAATATTTGCTCCACTTTTGTGTTTCTCCATAAATAATTAAAAATAGATAAAATTCCTTCATTAATTGAAACTTAACATAATCAATTGTAATTTCAATTGTAGTTACATGAGCAATACATAACTTTACAAAATTACGGTAAATCCTACAATAGCTACTAGAACTAGCATCTATTAAAGAAGCTCAATACCAATTTGGTCATCTTCAGATATGGTATAACTTCTGAACTGGTAATCAACCTGTAGGAAAGGAAGTAAATTCTTTGCATCTATATTGGTAATGATTATAGCCATAGGACGTGAGGCTACGCCTGTGTTAGAAAATTTAGGATGAACCTTCATGTAATTAAGTGAAATGGTTGATGGAACTTCAACTTGACCTTAACCTGCAATATTAAGATCAGAACCAGAGCAAGATGAAACTCGGCCACCTCTAACAACCTTTCTATGATCTTGATATTCACAACTCCTAGAAACTGTGGAAGAAAGAAATGCAAGCCTAAGAATGGTTTTTTGGAACTTTATTAGACATGGAACGCACAAGTAAACAAAGAAAAGTAAGAGAAATTGATTCTCAAGTTGTTGCCAACAGTGACAACAGAACCAAAAAGCACCAAATAAAAAGGAATAAAAATACCTTAGGACAACACTTCTTTAGCCATTTCAGGACGTTGTTCTGCAAAAATCGCTCCTTCGTATTTGTCCAACCCACTGGCAAAGATCGTTTCAGCTTGTTGCATACTTTGCAAATATAGATTGCAAGTAACAGATGAACTACAAACTCCATATTAAATTGGACTGACTGCTTCCAACCACATCCAAAACATTGACTATGGTATGAAAGAGTTTTGTCAGTTAAGCAGAACAAGAAGACATGAATAAAAAGTTCCAAAATATTTATTTTATTTTTCTCAGATGAATGCAACTAAAAGTGGCATTGAAGATTATTATTTGGTGCAAAATAAATCAATGTGAAGGTCAGCAAAAAAATACATAATAGAACAAAAGAATCTAGAAACAATACCTTGTTGTCGTAAGCTAACATACTAATAAGGCTAGTAACAACTTTGACTATATCAGGCTGGTCGAGTTGAATTCTGCATTAATCAAAAGGAATCAAATAGATTTTAAACGCAGGGTAAGAGGCAATGAGCTAGAGTCAATTACAAAATGGAATTTAATAAAATAAATAAATTTACGACCACTTACATGTGCTAATCAACAAAGTTCCACTCATAGTTTGGAATAACTTGGGTATCTGCAACCTTAAAATGCAAGATTCAGATTAAGATAAACCATAAGAACATAAGACACATCCCAAACAAATGGGAATCGGAAGCTATTAAGAATATGAAAGTTAAGATGATATGCCCATTTTATATGGTTATTTTGGGACTTTTAGGATTAACTTTTGTACACTTTTGAGCTTTGGATGTGGCATTTGGCCTTGAAATTATCTAAGGGTGTTAAATGAAACTTTTACGCTTTTATTACTTTTCTAGAGGATTTTGTGTGTGACAGGGAAATTTGTTCGAAAACTTTGAAGACTTTGAAGATTTCCTTTGAAGATTACCATTAAAGATTTGAAGACTTGCATTTGAGCTTTTGAAGACTTAAATAATTGAAGGCAAGTAAAGAAAAGAGGAAGACTCGAGACAAAAAGAAGAAAGAAATCAAAGTGCTGGATTCTACACCCATTGCAAGTTGCGATGAAGCTTTCGCGACTCCCGATGAACGGGTGGTCAGACTTCTTTCTTACTTTCTGTACTATAAATACTCACCTTATCCTCTCTCTCTTTCCTCTCTTCTTCTTCTTCCCAACTTTGGGACTAAAATCCCTAGTTTTTCTTCTTTCTTTTCTTAGTTTTTGTAGGATTAATCATGAATTTTCATTATCTAGGTTAGTTTGTACTTGGGAGTAATTGATTGAAGCCTATATCTATGTTGTAAGAACCTCTATTTCACTCTTTCTTGAAGCATTTTTTATTTAACATTCATGTGTTTTAATGTGATATTTTATTTCATTTATGCTATGGGTTATTTGAGTATATGAAGTGTTTGTATGATTGAAATGTTATGGTGTTAGGAAAGTGGCCAATTTCTTAGCTCTTTGGCATGAAAATCCAAGAACATGGAATTAGAACTTCTTGTGCATAATGTATTGTAATTCTTTCTATATAAGTATGCTAATGTGGATTGTTCTCATATCTATCCTATAGATACAATGAAAGGTTGAATCTTGAATGTGGTTTGTTCTAGGTTTAGTCTAATGAATGCTACGTTTGGTTAAATAGCTACGTCTTTGGTAGAAGACTTCTTGTCATCAAATCTATGGTTCTTCGTGTATAATGTCATTGATGAGATATGGTTATGGTCGTTGATCGCCTATAGTAATTGTCAATGAGATTTGCAAATGGTTCGTCGAATCACCTTTGTGAATTACTATTAAGAAGAAACGGGAAGTGATAGCATTCCCAATAGGTAACGAATGTGATAGAATAGTGAATGGTTCAATGATCTATATTAGGTTTGGAAGTGGATATAAATTGCCCCCAAGACTTTGTCTTTTGTAGTTTTTATCTCTTTTTCTTAATTATTGCATGATTAGCATAGTTACATAATTTTGCTAGTTTTCTTGTTTTTAAATTCATAACTTAGGAAAACCAACCCCCCCTCTTTTACTTGCTTTTATATCTATATATATTTATATCTACTTCTTGTCTAATATCAACTTTATATGTTTAACCCTTAGAAAAACACCTCTTCTTCATGGACGACCCCGACTTGCCATTATCTACTTAATTGTAGAAATGAAGCATTAGGTCTTATATATTTAAATTTGAGAGGTACGACGACGACCTCCCAAATTTTGGTGTCGTTGCCAGAGAAGAGGCATTTATTTTTAAGTGTTTAGACATATTTGGTTGCATATTAGCTAGTTGTTTTTATTTTCCACTTCTTTTTGGTTGTTTTTGTTTGGATTAGGTATTGTTTGAGTCTTGGTGAATTTTTATCGAGAATCCTTGCAATATGATTCTAAACATTTTTAAAAAATAAAAAAATGGAGCGTCTCACCTTGAGGAAACTCATAGTGAGAAGAGAGGCTCAACAAGTAACATCCTGCCAAGTCTTGCTATATGTTAAGAGAGGAGCACTTTGAGGGGGGAAAGAACCCTTGGTTTCCAAAACCAAGGGTATTATGTGGAGTGCTACCAAGAGGTAGGAGATGTTGGTTTTTAAGGGAAAGAAGTCCAAGAATGGTATCCATACCACAATTCTTACAATCCGGAAATGAGTGGTAATCCGGATTGATGGTATGAGAATGAGCCGGAAAATCAAAAATATGAGCAAAATAGTTGGCCTTCACCATGCCCCAAAATCTATCCCACTAAGAAAGTTCAAGGTTGACACGTGAGGAAGTCATGAATGCAATAGCAAACACGAACAACTTGGCCAAGACTAGTGAGGAACCGGACATTTAGATCTCCTCTAGCATTGGGGTTATTGAGGGGCATGTGAGGAATATATTGGAAGCAGTGGCCTGAATGGAAGCTCATGATCCCAAAAATACCATCCCAGGTTGAACTAAAAGGTTTGGTGAGTGAGGTCACCATGATGAATGAGTTCGAGTTCAAAGGGGATGATGAGTTGGTTGTAGAAGACAACGAAGTGGAGAAAGAGGTGATTGCGCTACATTCATAATTCTTAGCATCATCACTTCTACCCCCACCAAATGAACCAACTCCACCATTTTCAAAAGTTTGAAGGATATAAGAGAGGAGCCACAAGACTATCCCAAGCCTTCTAACCACCCTACTTTTTTAAAACTAACTCCACCTCCACAAAACTTTCCTAACTTTCCTCTTAAAAGTTTTGTACCCCCACCTCTCTACTTTTGGATGCTCATGGTGAAGGGGTTCAAGCCTTCACCACATAGATAACATTAGGGTCGTGCCGATGACCTCGAACATATGGAGCTATGTCGTGTCGACAACGTAAATAAATTTGATTTTTATTTAGGTTTTTGTTGATTATTTTTTGTTGTTTTGTCTTTTTTTATGGTGTGTGTTTCTGTGATTTTGTAGCAAAGTGAATCACATTACATTGGAGGAGGTGAAGGAATAAAATCCATGAGAAAGGGAAGAAAGCTTGGAAAGTTGGTAAGAAAAGTTTTTTACATGCTGGGAAACCCACTCCATCGCGAGTCGCAACAAACAAGGGAGAAAACATGAACTCGCAGCACTAGCTTGTCACGAGTCGCGAAATGGTCATTGTGAGTTGCGATGGAATCAGTAAAATTTTTGAAAGAAGTGAGCTTGTAGACCCAAGATGTCGCGAGTCGCGATGGCTTTGTCGTGAGTCGCGACAAGGCATCACGAGTCACGCAAGGTACGTCGCGAGTCACGATGGAGAGGCTGGTTTTCAACTGAGTTTAAACAATGCACAATCCTTCCTTCTTCTCCACCAAATACTCCCAAGAACCATCACCCCTCCACTCATTCCTCCACCATCTTACATATATAGACGTATGAATATTCTTGCATCTTTATAGTACCTTTGTTGATTTTAGTATGCCGACTATATCATTGTGACTATAATCGCCATATTCTATAATGATGTTTGGATATGTGTCGATATATGTTGGATATTTTTATTGGAAAATATTATAGTGGTGATTGCATGATGGATTGGTTGTTCTTTAAGAATATTATGGTTATTAACTTTTGATGCTAAACCTAGTATTACAAATCCTTATGTACTTGTGAGTTTGATGTTGTTCTCTGTGGTGTTAGTCTTGATCAAGCGACGCCAAGGAGACAACATTTTGCTTGAGTGGTGAGTTCTTCTACCGCAGTTTTCCTCCCCCCGGCTCCGAAACCAATTTCGGGACCAATTCTATACAAATACATGGGATTCTGCTGTATCACCGGCGACTATGCGGAGAAACGGGAATCACTCTACCTCTTACCTTGATTTTTTTATTGTTCTTGCCTTATATGTTTACATTGAGAAAAATTTAATGTTTTAAGTGTAGGGAGGGGTTAGAGGACTCACATTCATGCAAGCTTGATTTGGAATGCTTTTTGCTACTTTTGATTGGAAAAAAGTGAGAAAAAGGAAGAAAAAAATTGAAAATTTTGAAAAAATAGAAAATGGAAAAGGAAAAAAGAAATTTTAAAAAAATATATAATCTGCTAAGTTGAAAACCCGAGAGGGCAACTTAAGCAACACTGGGGGCCCAGATTGGTCAAAAACCTAAAAGGGCAACTTAGGCAAAAATGAGTGGCTAAATGTGTGGAAAAAGGTGAGATGATTGCCAAAGAAACATGATGTGTGGCTAGGATGAAAACACGAAAGGACTCCTAGGCAAAATGAGAGAAAGAGAGAAAAAAGGAAAATACTATGATTTCACTCATTTGCCGGCGTTGGAGTCATAAGGTTGTGATTTTCATATAGATGGATCGGGTAGCTCAACATCATGAGACCTCTTGGGATTGAGAAATTTAGCGAGGAAAATGAAGTAAGTTGAGAAATTTTTTATTCTTTGTGTACTTCATTTTTGGGTTGATATATTGGTATAGAGTGAAGTATGTGTTTGAACCTCCTATATGTTTTTATCTTTATTTTGTGTCATTGTATTCAGGTTGATATATTGGTATGAAGTGAAGTATGTGCTTGAACCTATCATATGGTTTTAACTTCATTTTGTGCCATTGGACTTTGGAATTATCAATTCAGAACTTTAAAATATTTTATGGGTAGTGAATTGATAAGTGGTAGGTTTTGTTAGATTTAGGAATTGAGATTGTGTATGTGAAAAATTCTCATTTGAGCTTTGATTTTGAGATTTATGATATTGAGAGTTTTTGCGAGGCTTTGATGGGGGGAATATTAGTTTAGGATGTGGAGTAACTCTACCTCTTACCTTGAATTCTTTCTTGCTTTTTTGTACTATAAATAACCACCTTATCCTATCTCTTTCCTCTCTTCTTTTTCTTCCCAACTTTGGGACTAAAAATCCTAGTTTTTCTTCTTTCTTTTCTTAGTTTTTTGTGGAATTAATCATGCATTTTAATTATCTAGGTTAGTTTTTACTTGGGAGCAATTGATTGAAGCTTCCATATCTATGTAGTAAGAACCTCCATTTCACTCTTTCTTGAAGCATTTGTTATTTAGCATTCATATGTTTTAATGCGATGTTTAACTTCATTTATGCTATGGGTTGTTTGATTTTATGAAGTTTTTGTATGATTGAAGTGTAAGGGTGATAGGAAAGTGGCCAATTTCTTAGCTCTTTGGCATGGAAATCCAAGAACATGGAATTAGAACTTCTTCTGCATAATGTGTTGTGATTGTTGCTAGATAAGTATGTTAATATGGATTGTTCTTATATTTATCTTATAGATGCAATGGAAGGTTGAATCTTGAATGTGGTTCATCCTAGGTTTAGTCGAATGAATGCTATGCTTGGTTAAATGGCTATGTCTTTAGTAGAAGACTTCTTGTTATCAAATCTATGGTTCTTCGTGTATAATTCCATTGATGGGATATGTTTATGGTCGTTGATCACCTAGAGTGATTGTCAATGAGATTCACAAATGGTTTTCGAATTGCCTTTGTGAATTACTATTAAAAAGAAACGAATGTTGATCTTCGAATAGGAAGTGATAGCATTCCCCATAGGTAACAAATGTGATAGAATAGGGAATGGTTCAATGATCTACATTAGGTTTGGAAGTGGATATCAATTGCCCCCAAGGCTTTGTCTTTTGTAGTTTTTATTTCTTTTTCTTAGTTATTGAATGATAGCATAGTTACTTAACTTTGCTAGTTACCTTATTTTTAAATTCATAACTTAGGAATACCAACCAACTGAACCCCCTCCCCCCCCCCCCCGTTTACATTCTTTTATATCTCTACATATCTATTTCTAGTCTAATATTAATTTTATATGTTTAACCCTTAGAAAGATCCCCCTTTTTCGTGGACGACCCCAAATTTCCATTATCTACTTAATTGTAGATAGGAAGCAGTAGGTCTTATGAATTTAACTTTGAGAGGTGCGTTGATGACCTCCCATAAGCATCTGCACATAACTCTCACCTGACTTCTCATCCTTCAAACCGAGGCGATGACTAAGCTGAAGCATTTGCTCATACTCTGCAACAATTCGAAATAGATCAAGTCGAACGTAGCCAGAAGATACAAGAATCCCAACACCTCAAAGAATTACCTACATACATCACATCCTTTCATTCAAGCACTAGTTTCATAGTTCGATCCCTGCTCAGCAAAAAAGACCAAACAACAATTCGTTAAATGAAGGACTATAACACCCAAGGAACACAAGGAAATGAATGACTATAACAAAGAAACAAAAAATGAAACGAAACAGATCTGGAAACCATAGCGGCTAGTGGAGTCTCAACCAGGCGGAGCAGGGGTATGATAATGTCTCATCTGAGTGGAGGAGCATCCTCTCAACTGGGGGGGGGGGGGGGACAAGCGGTGCTCAGCGGGTGGATTTGTGCTCAGCGGGCGAATGACGGAGGAGCGGCATGCACGGTGGGAGAGAAACTTACGGCGGAGGAGTGCTCACCGGTGGAGATTAGTGGCGGGCTGAGCGATGGAGAGTGGTGGAGGTAAGCTGAGTGGTGGGGGTGTGACGACGGCTTGTTGGGGGTGGTGTAGGGTAGGGAAGGCAGGGGTACGGTGGCAAGGTGGAGGCAGTACGGTGACGAGGTGTAGGCAGTACGATTGTGAGGTGGAGTTAAAGGTATCATTTTGGGGAAAAAAGTGAAGTTTTGAAGGCAGCGTTTAAGGGAGAGATCGGAGAGTTTGGATCCAAAAATGATTAAGGGGAGAAACCCGAATGGATTCTCATATATTGGGCCATTAAAGTCAACCCATTAAAGATGGTTCTTCAATAGAATTGCCTTTATTTTGATTGATTAAAGGCGGTTCTTAAAAAACCATCTTTAATCAATTAAAACATGTCTTATAATTTCTGGAGTGACTTGGGAGGGATTTCTGAACTTGAAACTTCCCTCGGATCTTCATTAAAGGCATTTTTTTCAAGAACTGCATTTGATTGAGTGTCTTCAAACAAGATTTTTCTACTAGTGACTTTAGAGGCCTTTTCGTTCATTCATACGTACCCAAATTGCAAATTCGCAAATGTATAATATTGAATTGCATTTTGGTGTCGCCAAATTTTGTGATTCGACAACTCCAAATTTCTTAGAGGGACCTAAGTGAAAAAGGTAAAAACTTTACTCGTAACTTGAAATTCAAATCTGCTCGAAAGTTATGCTACCCTATACACCCCCATTGTATTTTCCAAGTTCGTAACTTAATATTTAGGGTAATCTGCAAATATAACCCTATATATTGGAGAAAGTGCAGATATAACCCTGAGTTATTTTTTAGTGCAAATATAACCCTAACTATTATACATATGTGCAAATATAACCCTAACTATTATACATATGTGAAAATATAACCCTACAGCCATTATTTTCGACATTGACTAACCAGGGTTATATTTGAACTTTCAATTATCGAAGGGTTGTATCTGCACTTCATTATTACAGGGTTATATCTGCACTTTCATCAATTATATAGGGTTATATATGCACTTTTCTCATAAAAAAATCATGTTTTTCAGAGTAATGGATAATTGGGTAATACAATTTTGGGCCATAGTTTAATTTCCTAAAATTGTGTAGAAGTAATCAATGTTGACTTTAGATGCCCTTTCGTTCATCCATACATACCCAAATCACATATTTGCAAATGTATAATATTAATTTACATTTTGGTGTCGCTAATTTTGTGATTCGACAACTTCAACTTTTTTGGAGGGACCTAAGTGCAAAAAGTAAAAACTTTACTTGTTGCTCAAAATTGAAATCAGCTCAAACGTTATGCTATCCTATACACCCCCATTGAATTTCCAAGTTTGTAATAGAATATTTATAAATAATTGGGCTCAAGAACATATCTGTAATCCTTTCTGATTTCCCTTTGTTTACCTCTAAGTAATCAACTCTGAATTACTCTAGAATATGTACTAGTGCTTTTCAACATATCACACAAAAAAATATATATTTTCTATTTCTATATTGATGCAAGAAGAACTAAAATTATTGAGAGAAGGATAACGTCGTAACAAAATTTTGGGCCATAGCGTATTTTTTATTAAATATGTTAGAGGCACTTCCGTTCACCCATTGTAGCCCAAATGTTGAACATTCAATCGTCTGTAATCTAGTTTTTCTACACTCTTCACTCAATTCAAGACTAATCATAAAATCAACCAGGTTCCGTATCGTAATTTAAGAAATTTAAAAATAATTAATTACTGTAGAAAAAGTAAATTGTAACTATATATTTTCAAATTTTGGATAAGTTTAACTAAAATTATATACTCCATCTCCTTCTATATTCCAATGGCTTTCAGTGCTTTTGGGAATTGGTAGCTAAATTTTTTTCCCATGTGATTGTACCATGATCTCAGATACATGGATTCTTCTAGCAGGTTTTGTACACCGACCTCCAAGGCAGTAACTCTGCATTCAAGGGAAGGGACAATCAGTTCATGACCTTGTTTGTAGAATAATACCACACAAATTTTACCCATTGGTTGGCCATATATGTTGTGGCGACGATGAGTGACACAATCTTTTGAACACAATGATGAGATGAGGCTGTAGAAATCGTAGCACCCTGACTTGTCTGATTCCTGTCTCAATCTATTGACGATTGGCCGGCCAACATTCCATTGAAGTTTCATTCTTATTGTGTATATGTGAGTGAGCCTCATTTTGTGAACATTCGTGTTCACTGATACTGGATCTATATGAGACGTTACAAAGTGATACCACTCATTCATTTCGAGATTCAATGCCTTCTTAAGAAATTTGGTCCAACCTAGTTTAACCAGCTCATCGATGTCGCTACCATCCTTATTAACAGTCTTAACGATTTCCCTTCCAATTGGATATTATCTAAATATTTTCCATCTGCGGTATGGAATGCGATGAATTTATCCTCATTGTTTGGAACATTGGGTGCCTGTACAAGGCATTTATAGCTCCCGCTATCAAAGGGACAATTTTCCCTCTACAATACACCTCATCCCATCTCGGCCAGCACTTCAAGTTTGCATAGAAGTCATTATCAATACTTAGATTGAATGTACCCGGAGTCTCACAAAGTGTTTCCTACCCAGGGACCTGGATAGTTTTTTCGAATGGAAGATATGCCCCTATTCCCCTCTTTGGGTAAGGACATCGTGTTTCCTATGTTTGTTGGAGAACCCTTTCCTCCTTGGACACAAAAGTCTCATTTTTTTTCAATGTTGTTTTTGGTGCCATCTCCTAAGAAACCCATTCAATCATTTTATCAAACACATTGCAGGTGACCATAAAGTATCATGAACAATGACATAGATAAATGAATAAACAATCCCTACATTTAACATTCAAATTGGAATATAGAAGGAGAGGTGACTTACCTTCTTTTTAGTGATCTGTTACCAGGAAATATTTATTTAGGGTGACATGTGGTTCTTTTAGAGGAAACTATGTTGTGTTTAAATCAAAATAAGGAAGAACACAACAAATGGGTCTTTAAAAATCTGAAAGTTAAACGTAGCACTGGTATTGTGATTCAAGGTACCGGTGCCTACGACATGAGAAAGCACCTGAGTGGAGCTGCATCAAATGACCCTTTAATTTAATTCGGTGACCAGAGAGCAACCACTACATTTTTTGTCTAAGTGCCTATCACCAACATATAGACTGGTTCCAATGATACAATGTCAGTGATGTTTTACAAGTAAGGTAGTTGCGTCAAGCTGCTTTAAGTGACCATTTTAATTTTTTAATTGTACCTGAGAGCATTGACATTTTTTGGCTAAGTCCTTAGCACCGGTACCCATAACAGGTGCCTGTGTTATTGTGACTTGTGTAAGTCTCCAACTGGGAGGTCGTCGCCGTACCTCTCAAAGTTAAATTTATAAGCCCAAAATGCTTACTATCTACAACAAAGTAGATAGCGGCAAGTCGGGGTCGTCCACGAAGAAGAGGGATTTCCTTAAGCGTCATGAAAGGTTGCTATTATGCTAGAAGTAGATATATATACACATATAAAAGCAAGTAAATGGGGTGGGGGGGGGGTTGGTTGGTTGGTTTTCCTAAGTTATGAAATTAAAAGACATAATAACTAGCAAAGTCAAGTAACTATGCTAATAATCAAACAAACTAAGAAAAATGGGTTTTAAAACTACAAGAAAAAAGTGCTTTTATAACCCTACCTAGTTGACATAAGTGCCAATATAACCTTTCAATATTCAAAAGTGCCAATATAACCCTATCAAGTTAGTGAAAGTGCCAATATAACCCTATAATTTTTAAGGATGTACTGATATAACCCTACAAACATTAGAAATGTGCTGATATAACCCTGCAAATATTAGGAATGTGCTGACATAACCAAATAAGATTGCATAATGTGCTGATATAATCCTACCTAATTTCAGCGAACTATGGCGGTTCAGCGAACTATGAAGGTAAAATTGTCCAACTAATTTCAGAGTTAGCTCAAAGGGTATTTTGGTCAATTCATATAGAGTCAATGGTAGAAAATTGAGGGCAATGCCGGAAATGGGGTCCGAGGGTTATATTTGCACTATAAACTATCATAGGGTTATATTGGCACTTACTCAAGTAGATAGGGTTATATTGACACTTATCCCAAACTACAAAAACAAAGCCTTGGGGGCAATTGATATCCACTTCCAAACCTAATGTAGATCATTGAACCATTCACTCATTCTATCACATTTATTACCAATGGGGAATGCCAATAGAAGATCAACATTCATTCCTTCTTAATAGTAATTTGCAAAGACAAACAACAACAATTTGCAAACCTTGTTGACAATCACTCTAGGAAAACCACACCATAGAGGTATTTCATCAACGGCATTATACACGAAAGACCATATATTTGATAACAAGAAGCCTTCTACCAAAGACATAGCCATTTAACCAAAAAATAGCATTCATTAGGCTAAACCTAGAACAAACCACAATCAAGGCTTAACTTTTCATTGCATCTATAGGATAAATATGAGAACAATCCACATTAACATACTTATCTAGCAAGAATCACAACACATTATGCACAAGAAGTTCTAAGTTCATGTTCTTAGATTTTCATGCAAAGGAGTTAAGGAATTCGTCACTTTCCTAACACTCTAACACTTTAATCATACAAACACTTCTTATTCTCAAATAACCCATGGCATAAATGAAGTAAAACGCATTAAGAACACATGAATGCTAAATAACAAAGGCTTCAAGAACGAATGACAAAATCTATTCACTACTTCCATTAATCAAGCATTTACACAAGATTAGCAAAGAACAATCGACATTCATTGACTTCTCTCATTTGCTACCTAAAACAAACATGACAACGAATTCAACATCATCACATTCATCTTGCAATTATCAACACATCAACATCATTAAAAATCTCTAACTCATGCTCTTGGATTCCACATTAAAAGAGGGGATAATTAGCTACTTTTTCCCAACCCTAACAAGTAATCATACAAGCAATTCATATATTCAAGCTTCCAACAACATCAATGCCATTAACAATTCACATTGAAAGCTCAATAAATGCACATTAGCAAAAGTACTACATAGACAGATATGGTTCTTACTACATAGATATGGAAGCTTCAATCCATTGCTCCCAAGATAAAACTAAGCTAGATAATTAAAAGACATGATTGACCTTTCAAAAACTAAGAAAAGAAAGAAGAGAAGAACTAGGGTTTGAACCCAGAAAAATCGTACGAAGAATAGTTTTTTAGAGGGGAGGATAAGGTGAGAATTTATAGTACAAAAAAGTAAGAAAGTTTTCTGGCCATACATCCATTGCGAGTCCCGACAGGTTCATCGCGAGTCGCGACCGAGCCCAGTTTCAGCATTTTGATTTCTTTCTTCTTTTTGTTTCGTGTCCTCCTCTTCACTTCACTTTTCTTCAAATTTTCAAGTCTTAAAAAGCTCAAATACAAGTCTTCAAATATTCAAAGATATTCTTCAAAGTTTTCAAAGTCTTCAAACAAATTGCCTTGTCACACAAAATCCTCTAAAAAGTAATAAAAACGTAAAAGTTTCTTTTAACTCTCCTTAGAGAATTTCAAGGCAAAATGCCACATTAAGAGCACAAAAGTGTACAAAGGTATATCCCAAAAGTCCTAAACTAACCATATAAAATGGACACATCAACCCCCCCCCCCCTTACTTAAACCTTACTCGCCCTCGAGTAAGAAAAGATTCAAACATACAAAGGAATTCATATGTCCACATCCTAAACTAATATTCCCCCAAACGAAACCTCACAAAAAACTCTCAATATCATAAATCCCAAAATTAAAGCTCAAATTAGAACTTTCCACACGCACAACCCCAATTCATAAATCTAACAAAATCTACCACTTATCAATTTACTACCCATAAAAACGTTTCAAAGTCCCGAATTGATATTCCCAAAGTCCAATGACACAAAATGAAGTTAAAACCATAGGAAAGGTTCAAGCACATACTTCACTTCATACCAATATATCAACCAAAATCCAATGATACAAAATGAAGTCAAAACCATCTAGGAGGTTAAAACACACACTTCCCCCAATGAAAATATATCAACCAAAATGAAGTATAAAAGAATCAAGAATTTCATAACCATACTTCGTATTTCAACCCGCTAAGTTACCCAATCCCAAGAGGTCTCAAGATGTTGAGCTACCCGACCATCCATATGACAACCGCAACCTTATGACTCAAACACCGGAAAATGAGTGAAATCATAGCATTTTACTTTTTTCTCTTTTTCTCTCATTTTGCCCAGGAGCCCTTTCGGGTTTTCATCCTAGCCACACGTCATGTTTCTTTGGCTCACATCTCACCTTTTTCCGCACATTTAGCCTCTCATTTTTGCCTAGGTTACCCTTTCGGGTTTTCAACATATCCTGGCCCCCAATGTTGCCTAAGTTGCCCTCTCATGTTTTCAACTTAGCGGATTTTCTTTTCTTTCATTTTTTTCCTTTTCTATTTTTTTTAAAAAATTTTAAAAATTTTCTTCCTTTTTCTCATGTTTTTCCAATCAAAAGTAGCAAAAAACATTCCAAATGAAGCTAGCATGCATGTGAGTCCTCTAACCCCTCCCCGCACTTAAAACATTACATTGTCCTCAATGTAAACATGTAAGGCAAGAACAATAAAACTCATGGTAAGAGGTAGAGTGACACCCGTTTCTCCGCATAGTCGTCGGTGATATGGCACAATCCAATGTAATTGTATAGAATCGGTCCCAAAATTGGTTTCAGAGCCGGAAGGGGAAGAAAAAGTGTCGTAGAAGAACTCACCCCTTGAATAAAATGTTGTCTCCTTGGCGCCGTTTGATCAAGACTAACACCACAGAGGACAACATCAAACTCACTAGTACATAAGGATGTGTAATACTAGGTTTAGCATAAAAAATTAATAACCATAGTATTCTCAAAGAACAACCAATCCATCATGCAATCACCACTATAAGATTGTCCAATAAAAATATCCAACATATATCGACACATATCCAAGCATCATTATAGAATATAACAATTAAAGACTCAATGATGTAGTAGACATACTACAATCACCAAAGATACTATAAAGATGCAAGAATCTTCATATGTCAATATTTGTGAGATGGTTGAGGAATGAGTGGATGTGTGGTGGTTCGTATTTGGTGGAGAAGAAGGAAGGATTATGCAGTGTTTAAGCACAGTTGAAAAGTTGGTTTTCCTATCATGACTCGAGACAGAACTAGTTGCGACTCGCGATGCATCGACGCAACTTGCGACCAAGATATCTCGCGATATCTTTGGGCTGTTAGCTCAATTCTTCAGAAATGTTCTGATTCAGCCGCAACTCGTGATGGCCATGTTGCAACTCGTGATGGATGTGTCGCGACTCGCGATGGCCACGTCGCGCCTCGCGAAAAGATGATGTTGGGAGTTCATTTTTGCTCCCCTGTTCGTTGTGACTCACGACGTGCTCGCGACTCATGATGACAGGGCATCCCAACACTTACAAAGAATTTTTTGTTTCTTACAACATTTCCAAGCTTTCTTCCCTTGCTCATGGATCTCATTCCTTCATTTACTCCAATGCAATGCACTTCACTTTGCTAAAATAATCACAGAAAAATACACCGTAAAAAGAACAAGACAAAATAACAAAAAATTAAACAACAAAAACCAAAATAAAGGCCAAATTTATTTACGTCGTCGGCACGACAAAACTCCGTATATTTAAGGTTGTCGGCACGACCCTAATGTTATCCATATGGTGAAGGCTTGAACCCCTTCAACATGAGTATCCAAAATAAGAGAGGTGGGGGTACAAAACTTTCAAGATGAAAGTCTTGTTGATGTGGAGATGGTTTAAAGGGAGTCGGGTGGTTAGGAAGCTTGGGGTAGTCTTATGGCTCCTCTCTTGTCTCCCTCAAAACTTTTGAAAATGGTGGAGTTGGTTTACTAGGTAAGAGAAGGGGTGATGATGCTAACGAATGTAGAACAATCACCTCTTCCTCCATTTTTCATCCTCAACAACCAACTCCTCATCCCCTTCGAACTCAAGCTCATTTCCCATGGTGACCTCACCCACCGAATCCTCAAGTCTGATTTTGGATGGTGTATTTTTGGAATCAAGAACTTCCATTCGGGCCAACACTTCTAACATACTCCTCACTAGCCTCAACACTAGAGGTGAGCCGAGTGTCCGGCTCCTCACTAGTAAAGGTGTTCAAGTTTTCTATTGTGTTCATAACTTCCTCACATGTCAAACTTGAACTTCCTTGTTGGGCTTGGTTTTGGGGTATGGTATAAGGTGGTGATGGGCAACTATTTTTCTCGTATTGTTGGTTTTCCGGCTCATTCTCATACCACCAATTTGGATTACCACTCCACTCTGGATTGTAAGAATTGTGGTATGGATACCATTCTTGGGCTTCTTGCCCTTGAAAACCAACATCTCCTACCTTTTGGTAGCACTCTTCATAATACCATTGGTTTTGGAAACCAAGGGTTCTTTCCCCCTCATAGTGCTCTTCCCATAACAAATATCAAGACTCGGTAGGATGGTCGGAATGACACATCCTACAAAACCTTGCTTGTTGAGCCTCTCCTCTCATCATGAGTTCCCTCGAGGTGAGACACTCAATTATTTTTTATTTTATTTTTTAAAAATTTTCAAAAGTCCAAAATCATATTGTAAGGATTCTTGATAAAAAAATTACCAAGAACTCAAACAAAACCTACTCTGAACAAAAACAACCACAAAGGAGTGGAAAATAAAACAACTAGCTAATATGCAACAAAATATGCCCAAACACTTAAAAATAAACGCCTCTTCCCCGGCAGCGGCGCCAAAATTTGGGAGGTCATCGCCGTACCTCTCAAAGTTAAATTTATAAGCCCTAAATGCTTATTATCTACAACTAAATAGATAGCGGCAAGTTGGGGTCGTCCACAAAGAAGAAGGATTTCCTTAAGCATCATAAAATGTTGCTATTATGCTAGAAGTAGATATATATACACATATAAAAGCTAGTAAATGGTGGGGGGGTTTGGTTGGTTGGTTTTCTAAAGTTATGAGATTAAAAGACAAGATAACTAGCTAAGTCAAGTAACTATGCTAATCATCAAACAAACTAAGAAAAATGGGTTTTAAAACTACAAAAACAAAGCCTTGGGGGCAATTGATATCCACTTCTAAACCTAATGTAGATCATTGAACCATTCACTCATTCTATCACATCTATTACCTATGGGGAATGCCAACAGAAGATCAACATTCATTCCTTCTTAATAGCAATTTGGAAAGACAAACAATGACCATTTGAAAACCTCGTTGACAATCACTCTAGGCAAACCACACCATAGAGGTATTTCATCAACGGCATTATACACGAAAGACCATATATTTGATAACAAGAAGCCTTCTACCAAAGACATAGCCATTTAACCAAAAAACAGCATTCATTAGGCTAAACCTAGAACAAACCACAATCAAGGTTCAACTTTTCATTGCATCTATAGGATAAATATGAGAACAATCCACATTAACATACTTATCTAGCAAGAATCACAACACATTATGCACAAGAAGTTCTAAGTTCATGTTCTTAGATTTTCATGCAAAGGAATTAAGGAATTCGTCACTTTCCTAACACTCTAACACTTTAATCATACAAACACTTCCTATTCTCAAATAACCCATGGCATAAATGAAGTAAAACATAGCATTAAGAACACATGAATCCTAAATAACAAAGGCTTCAAGAACGAATGAAAAAATCTATTCACTACTTTCACTAATCATGCATTTACACAAGATTAGCCAAGAACAATCGACATTCACTAACTTCTCTCATTAGCTACCTAAAACAAACATGACAACGAATTCAACATCATCACATTCATCTAGAAATTATCAACACATCAACATCATTAAGAAGCTCTAACTCATGCTCTTGAATTCCACATTAAAAGAGGGGATAATTAGCTACTTTCTCCCAACCCTAACAAGTAATCATACAAGCAATTCATATGCTCAAACTTCCAACAACATCAATGCAATTAACAATTCACATTCAAAGCTCAATAAATGTACAATAGCAAAAGTAATAAATAGATAGATATGGTTCTTACTACATAGATATGGAAGCTTCAATCCATTGCTCCCAAGATAAAACTAAGATAGATAATTATAAGACATGATTAACCTACAAAAACTAAGAAAACAAAGAAGAGAAAAACTAGGGTTTGAACCCAGAAAAATCGTAGGAAGAATAGTTTTTTAGAGGGGAGGATAAGGTGAGAATTTATAGTACAAAAAAGTAAGAAAGTTTTCTGGCCATACATCCATTGCGAGTCCCGACAGGTTCATTGCGAGTCGCGACCGAGCCCAGTTTCAGCATTTTGATTTCTTTCTTCTTTTTGTTTCATGCCCTCCTCTTCACTTCACTTTTCTTCAATTCTTCAAGTCTTCAAAAGCTCAAATACAAGTCTTCAAATCTTTAAAAATATTATTCAAAGTCTTCAAAGTCTTCAAAGTCTTCAAACAAATTTCCTTGTCACACAAAATCATCTAGAAAAGTAATAAAAGCGTAAAAGTTGCTTTTAACTCTCTTTAGAGAAGTTCAAGGCAAAATGCCACATTAAGAGCACAAAAGTGTACAAAAGTGAATCCCAAAAGTCCTAATATAACCATATAAAATGGGCACATCACCAACCAAGGCACCTGATTGGGTCTGCCTTAAATGGATATTTAATGTATTTCATTAACCAAAGAGCAATGTGTGTATATATATATATATATATATATATATATATATTGACTAAGTCTATAGCACTGGTACCTAAAAATGTTTCCTTAAAGACTGGTACCGATGACTATGTAAAAAACAGAACACCTACACTGTTTTTCACTAAAATATTAGTGCTAATGTCATTTCTGCCTCAATTAACCTCTAATAAACAATGAAAATAATGTACCGATCATATTCATATCACGATGAACAAAAGTACATAACGATAAACATTCGGAACTATACAAAATAGTGGGAAAAATGAAATTCACAACTAAATTATTGGGTATCTCTTCCTTTTCAAAATATTGTCACCATCAACTATTTCACCACTCTAGTCTACCCACAATCTATCGCTATGAGAACGTTGACCTGCAAGTGCTTCCCTGACATTCTCCAAACTAGGAAAGACTGAGGGAAACTCCAGACTTACAAGTGTGATTGGATGATCAATCTCCTATTCAAAATAAAATTTCTTCCCATGAAGTACCACATGAAACTTCTTATTGCTAGGGTTTTTCGTGTAAAAAGCCTGCCGTTCCTGAGCTGCTAAGATGAACTTGCCATCTTTGTATCTGACTCGATTCAGGTCCACCAATGTAAACCTATTGGCTTTTCTGTTTGAATACTGGCACCATGCTCCACCCACCGGCAGTTGAACACAATAACTTTGAACTCTACATAATTGACAAATTTTAAGGACCATGTGGAAAGTATGTTTGCTTCCCTCTAACCTCCGGTGAAAGATCCAATTGAATACCAAGCTTAACAAAATCCTTCCTCGCATTCAATCTATCATTTGTCCTCCCGGGAATATTAAGTAGCGTGCCAATTATACTCTCACACAAATTCATTTCAATATGCATGACATCCAGAAAATGCCACGCCTCAAAATTCTCCTAGTAAGGCAAATCAAAGAGAAGTGACCTTTTCTTCCAAGGTCCATCTACTATGGCACCAACCTTAGATAACCCTTTTCCAAGTAAGACATTCAGTTTCTTCACCTTTTTGTGAATGACAACCCCAATCAATGGTTTAGGCACCTTTCTTCTCTCCTTCCCACCAACAAAGTGCACCGTGCCATCTCAAAAATTGTGCTTCATCGGGAGGAATTTTTGGTAACCCTAATGCACAATCTTCCAATCATTTCTCAACCAATGGAAATTTGTCCCATCCTTGCATACGGGACATACCTTGTGGCCTTTTACTACATAACCCAAAAGGTTACCATATGCCAAAAAATCATTTATCATACAAAAAAGCATGGCCGTAAAGATGAACTCCTCTCTATAAAATCCATCAAACACTTCAACTCCTGAGGACCACATTTCCCTCAAATCTTCTATCAAAGGGGCCAGGTAAGATCAATGTCTTTTCCACACTGTTTTGGCCCAGAAAGCATCATGGGCTTCAACATATATTTCCTTTTTATGCACAAGTATGGGGGAAGATTTTATATGGCCAACATAACCGACCATGAACTGTGTTATGACAACATATTACCAAAGAGATTCATACCATCAGTACACAAAGCCATTCTCAAGTTTCGTGGTTTAGAAGCAAACTTCAGATATATCTTGTCAAAATTCGTCCACTGATCTGCATCTTCCAGATGATGAATCATATCATCATCAGAACACCCCCTATCTATGTACCATGTCATGCTCTATGAATCCTTAGCATTCTTAAAAAATCTCTCCAACCTCAGAATAATCAAAAGGTACCACATACATTTGGCAGGGACCCACTTTCTTACTGTCACAACAAGCTCTCTATTGACAACCTCATTTCTCCTTTTCTCATAACAAGACACATAGAATACAAGGCAAACTACCTTATCCTCCAAATCACCCTATACAAAACATAATCATTAGGACAAACATGTATTTTGTTTATAATCCATTCTCACCGAACGAAAAATTCTCTTAGCCTCATAAAGGTTGTCTGGTAACTCATTATTGGGTGGAAATTTCTCATTCAAAACTTAAGCAATTTATTCATGCTAGTGTCGCTCCTCGAACCAACACTTTTCAAATTAAACAACTCCATCAAACATGACAATGTATTTCTTCTTGGAATTGGGATACAATGGTCTATCCTCGTCACCTAAAAAATTAGTCAAAACCTTGGGCCTCCCTCTAAACTCATCAACTATCTCCTCACAAATATCATCCAAATTTACATCGTCAAAACTCTCTAAATCACTACTAACTACCATCTCCGGCGGTGATTTTCATTGTGAAACCTCCATATAACATAATCTTTTGCAAACCCTCTCTTGTACAAATGGAGTTTCAACATGTCATCATTGTCGGTACAATTTCTATTTTTACAATCACGACAAGGACATAATATTTGCTTCTAACGACTAAAAACATGCTTCATAAACTCATCCACAGAAACAACATATTCTTCACCCACCCTGCGGGCATGGTATTTTCATAATATTTTTGTTAGAACACGTAGAATATTACAAAATTCCATTTTCTTAGGCTTCATAAGTGATTAGTCAGATTTTTAGAGACGGGAGGACAAGACCTTTCAAATGAATTTAATAACGAGGGTTTCTTTTTCTAATGATAAATCATGGCTATAAAAGAGGCTGTTGATAGCGCATTTTCTCAGTTGTGTTCTATGTTTTTTTTCGCGTTGAGCATTTTAAGAAATAGCTTTGAGTGTGTGTGGTGTTTGTGTGTTTTGTGTTTGTGTTGAATACTATGAGGAGTAGTTTTGAGTGTGTTGTGATTGTATGCAAGTTAGGTTTTCATTCATCAAAGATTTTTCCCATGAGGATGGTGGTTTGTTGTGTTCAGGGGATATATGTCAGAGATATCTCCAGTTTGGGTTGGGGATCTCACTAGTGTAATAAACCGTTATATGTGAGTAAGTTTTGGGAGTTACAACATTTGATTGGGGTGCTAGTTTAAATTACATCCCTTGTAAAGTGTTTTGAAGATCTTCATGCATACCATAAGTCTTTTTTATTATTAAAGTATTTTAGTTTATGATGTAGACTTCATAATCTTATGTATGTTTGTATTTTGTGATTTTGAACAATATCAGCTAGTGATCTTGGTGAACCGATTTATTGGTGCTTGCTAATGTGCACGCCCTAGTAGATAAAGAGGGTGGTTCCCTTTCATTGGGAGGGGGGTGAGGGGGGGGGGGAGGTCGTTGCCGTACCTCTCAAAGTTAATATTTTTAAGCCCTAATGCTTAATATATACAATTAAGTAGATAATGGCAAGTCGTGGTCGTCCAAAAGGTGTTTTTGGTTGTTTTTTCCTAAGTTAGCAAAAAACATACTAGGCATAGATATACACATACATATAAAAACAAGTAAGGTGGGGGGATTTTTGGTTGATTTTCCTAAGTTATGAAATTAAAAGACAAGTAACCAGCAAAGCAAGTAAACAATGCTAATCATGCAACAACTAAAAAGATGATTAAACCAACAATTAACGGAGCCTTGGGGGCAATTGATTCTCACTTCCAACCCCTTATGGATCCTAGATTCATTCACTCATTCATTGACATTTATTGCCTATGGGGAATGCTATCACTTCCCAATTGAAGAGCAACATTCATTCCTTCTTAATAGTAATTTGTAAATGCAAACAAAGACATTTTGCAAACCTCGTTGACAATCACTTTAGAAAAACAATGCCTAAAGGTGTTTCATCAACGTCATTTCACATGAATGGCCATAAACTTGATAACAAGAAGCCCTCTACCAAAGACATAGTCATTTAACCAAACAAAACAGTTATTAGGCTAACCCTAGAACAAGCCACATTCAAGGTTCAACCTTTCTTTGCATCTATAGGAAAAATATTAGAACAATCCATATTAACATACTTATCTAGCAAGAATCGCAACACATTATACACAAGAAGTTCTAATTCAATGTCCTTAGACTTTCATATCAAATGAGCTAAGAAATTGTACACTTTCCTAACACCCTAACACTTCAATCATACAAACACTCCCTATTCTAAAACAACTCATGGCATAAATGAAGTAAAACATAATAGTAATGGCACAATAAATGCTTCTCAATAAATGTTCATAAATGAGAAAAATCAAGAATCTCACTACATGGGTTTGGAAGCTTCAATGAATTTCTCACAAGATATTACTTAGCTAATGGAATCCATACTAATTAACAATCAACATCCAAACACAATCAAAGATAAAACAAGGTGAAAAAGAGGGGAAAACCTAGGGTTTTGCTGGTTGAAATTAGGAGAAGAAAAAGTGAGGTGAGAGAGAAGATATAATGCTATTTATAGTACAAGAAAAAGGCAAAATGATTTTGGCCACCCGTACATTGTGACTCGCGACAGGGTCTATCGCGAGTCGCGACAGGGTCTATCGCGAGTCGCGACAGGGTCTATCACGAGTCACGACGGGCACCCAAAACCAATGTTTAGTTTCTTCCTCTTTTGTTCTCTAACCTTCACTCCATTTCACTTTTCTTCAAAATTTCAAATCTTCAAGCCTTCAAATCTTTAAAGCTAATCTTCAAATCTTCAAAGTCATCAAAAGATGATCTTCAATGGCCTCCGACCTTCAAGTATTGATGTTCTTTCCTTGTCAAACAAAATCCACTTAGAAAAGGTAAAAGAGCGTAAAATTTGCTCCTACTTATCCTAAAATAATTCAAGGTAAAACATAAGCTCTTGATAACAAAGGTGATCCCAAAAAGTCCTAAAACATGCGCATAAAATTGACAGATCATGGTAACATTTTAAAGAAACAGAGGAGGAGAATGGGCAACCATTCTTTAACTTACCCCCATTAGGTTTTTGTGTCCTTACTAGCACCATTAGGATTTTGTGTCCTTACTTCCCCTGATTCCCATGTTTTCTCCGATTCGGGTCAAAACATTCGGGATCCACATCATCCCCTAACAAAAATGCTCACACATAGCTTAGGGCTTCTTCATGTTCCCTCAACATTTCTAATAAATCACTTTTTTGTTCCATGGTGATCTCAATCAAGGGAGCATTCGAGGGTTTATCTCTTTTTCCAAGGGATGAAAATTTAAGAACTTTTGTTGGTGGTTTTCACTCTACCACCGAAGTTTTCTCCCGAGAAGGAGGGAAACTCACTCTTACTGGATTACCGGTGGACACACGAAATGTGTTGAATGTTGCTTTCCCAAAAGAGCATTCACCATTGTCGTTTTCCTTCAAGTTAGAACTAACAACATTTGCAATCAAAGCATCACTCAAAGCATCATTTGAGGCCACATTCAAGGAACTAACATCATTGGGCTCAAATACATCTTATTCTATATCATCAATACCATCAATAACTTGGCAAGAATAGTATCTATTCAGATGATCAATAGAATTATTTGGGATTCTATCTTCCGCCCGTTAAACTCCATGGTTAAAGTTATTTTATGCACATAAATTAATCTCCTTGAAGTCTTTAAAAATGGCCTACATAAGAGAATATGTTTAGCACTATTGCCACCTTCCATTTCAAGAACATAAAAATTGGTGGAGAGTGTTAAAGAACCCCCAGTTTTGTGCAAAGTGCCTAGATCTAGACTTTCATACAAGGAATATGGGATCACATTAATAGAAGCACCTAAGTCTAGCATGGCCTTGTTCACACATTTTCCTCCTATCACATAGGGGATTGTAAACATTCCCGAATCATCACATTTTGGAGGAATTTCATCATTAAATATGGCGGAGACATATTCATTCTTTCCACTCTTTTTCTAAATCTTCAATCGTTTTTTTCAATTCCTTTAGAAACTTAGCATACCTAGGAATTTGATTTATAGCATTTTAGAGTGGAATGTTTACCTCACATGTACGAAAGACTTCGTAGATGTCCTTGTTGTCCTCCTTGGTCCTCTTATCCTTTAATGCCTAAATTGTGGTTCCGACACATAGATAGGGATCTCTGCCCCTTTTGACTTCTTGTGAGGTGGGGATGAGGTTTTGAGGTTTGATCTCGATCTTGGCACAAAGGTCTCCACCTCGATTTCTTCCCCATTTGCTCTCCTTCTCCTTGGCCAACTTCTCCTCCTTCTTTTCGAGGTCGTCCTCCTTTTCAATCGCCCGCTTAACAAAAATATTTCCTTGGGGCTCATTCACTTCCATTCCACTCCTCAATGAGATTGCACTCACATTTCATCGAGGGTTAATCTCCGGTTGGGAGGGAACTATTCCCTTTTCCCGTGCCTCCATCCAATTCACAGCTAGTGCTATTTGGCTCACTTGATTTTGCAAGTTTTTTATGCCCGCCTTGGCTTATTCTTGGATTTTTTGGCCTTCTCCACACTCATACCTAACCTTCCAATGGCTTGCATACTTCATCTTTTGACAAGCATGAGCTTTCCCCTTGATCTTGGGGCTTGTCTTGAAGCCTTGGGTAATTATTTTGTTGAGGTCAATATGGTTGTTGAGGAGGGCGGTAAGGTTGAACATTTTGACCTCCTTGAGGATTCCCATACTGGAGATTCGGGTGATCTGAATTACCTGAATTGTAAGGCCAATTTTGGTAATCTTGACTGCCTTGGTACCCTTGATTGCTTTCATAGCCTTGCCCCACCTTGATATCCCATGACACTTTCCTCCTCTACATAATAATTTTGCAAAGTAGGGCAAGCGTCCGTAGTATGCATTGATGAACAAATTTTACAAGATTTTACATGTGGCACATTTTCAGACTTGGTCAGCAATGACTTCACCATATAAGCAAGGGCTGAGACTTGGTCTTCGAGCTTTCCATTATTGGAAGGAGCAGTTGTGGTGTTGGGATTTTTCTTATTGATCCTCATCAAGAAGACCATTGTAAAAATAATAAACCAAGTCTCCCTCCGAATAGCCATGGTAAGGGAAACTCGGGAGAAGCTCCTTAAACCTATCATAATAGTCGTAGAATGACATGCCACTGGAGGATGTTGCTAATGTCCCTCTTCAAAGCAGCAAACTTTGAAGCCGGGAAGTACTTGGCGAGAAACCTTTTCTTCATGTCAAGCAAAGTTTTAATGCTTCCAAGTGGTAGGTAGCGAAGCCAATCCCTTGCACCATCCCTCAACGTGAATGAGAATGCCTTCAATTTGTAGAGGTCTTCATCTACTCCATGGGAAATCGTACCACTACACAAAAAGTGAAATTTACAGAGATGTTTGTTGGCTTTTTCCCCTTGCCTACCAAGAAATATAGGTAGCAAGTTTGTTAACCCGGTCTTAAGCTCAAAGTGGTTGATTGGTCCAACCAATGGATATTCTATGCATATTGGTTATTGATCAAGGTTGGAGGCCATAGTCTCCCTCAATAAAGCTTGTCTCAAAGGAATAGCCCCTCCAAGAGGAGGATGTTGAGGTCCTCTTCCTGGATGCTCATCTTCTTGTTCCATGGAAGTTGAAGTATCCGTAAAATGGTCACTAGGAGGGGTTTTATTCACACTTTCCAAAGAAAGCCTTCTAGCCCTTTTCAAATTCAACTCTAACTTGGGGTCGTAGTGTAAGGATTCTTGTGAAGATTATCGCGTACAAACCATACACCAAAAACTCTGACAATATGTCTCCAAGTCAAGCAAAAATGGAAAATTAACTAAAGATTCAAAAATAAAAGTAAAAGAAAAATATTCACAACTAGCACATGCTCACACATAATATGGCCAAACACTTAAAAATAAACGTCTCTTCCCCGGCAACGGCACCAAAATTTGGGAGGTCGCCGCCGTACCTCTCACAATTAATACTTTTAAGCCCTAATACTTCCTATCTACAATTAAGTAGATAATGGCAAGTCGGGGTTGTCCACGAGAAGAGGGATCGTTCCAAGTGTTTAAACATATAAAGCGAAAAACATACTAGGCATAGATTTACACATACATCTAAAAATAAGTAGGGGGGATTTTTGGTTGGTTTTTCCTAAGTCATGAAATTAAAAGACAAGTTACTAGAAAAGAAAGAGAGCAATTCCAATCATTTAAAAACAAATAAAAAGATGATTAATTCAACAATTAACAGAGCCTTGAAGGCAATTGATCAACACTTCCAAACCTCTTATAGATCCTAGATTCATTCCTCATTGATTGACATTTATTGCCTTTGGGGAATGCAAACACTTCCTAATTGAAGAGCAACATTCATTCATTCATAATAGTAATTTGCAAACGCAAACAATGATATTTTTCAAACCTCGTTGACAATCACTTTAGACAAACAATGCCTAAAGGTGTTTCATCAATGTCATTTCACACGAAAGACCATATTTGATAACAACAAGTCTTCTACCAAAGACATAGCCATTTAACCAAACAAAGCATTTATTAGGCTAACCCTAGAACAAACCTCATTCAAGGTTTAACCTTTCTTTGCATGTATAGGAAAAATATGAGAATAATCCACATTAACATACTTATCTAGCAAGAATCACAACACATTATACACAAGAAGTTCTAATTCCATGTTCTTGGATTTTCATGTCAAATGAGCTAAGTAATTGTACAATTTCCTAACACCCTAACACTTCAATCATATAAACATTTCCTATTCTCAAACAACACATGGCATAAATAAAGTAAAACATAACATTAATCCAATAAATGTTCATAGATGAGCAAAATCAAGAATCTCACTACATGGGTTTGGAAGTTTCAATCAATTTCTCCCAAGAGCTTACTTAGCTACTAGAATCCATACTAATTAACAATAACAATCCAAACATGATCAAAGATAAAACAAGATGGAAAAGAATAAAAACCTAGGGTTTTACAGGTTGAAATCGGGAAAAGAAGAAGTCAGGAGAGAGAGGGTAGAATGCTTTTTATAGTACAAGAAAAAGGCAAAAGGATTCTGGCCACCCGTTCATCACGACTCACAACAGGGTCCATCACGAGTCACGCGGGCACCCAGAACCAGTATATAATTTCTTCCTCTTCTTGTTCTCTAGCCTTCACTCCATTTCACTTTTCTTCAAATCTTCAAGTCTTCAAGTCTTCAAAGCTAGTCTTCAAATCTTCAAATCTCTAAGTCTTCAAAGCTAGTCTTCAAATCTTCAAATCTCTAAGTCTTCAAAGCTAGTCTTCAAATCTTCAAGTCTTCAAATGATGATCTTCATTGGCCTACGGTCTTCAAGTCTCGATGTTTTTTCTTTGTCACACAAAATCCACTTAGAAAAGGTAAAAGAGCGTAAAAGTTGCTCTTACCTCTCCTAAGGTAAAATACAAGCTCTTGACAACAAAAAAGCACAAAAGTGATCCTAAAAAGTCCCAAAATATGCAAATAAAATGGACACACCAGGGGGGCACTTTTAAGAAACAGAGAAGGAGAATGGGCAACCATTCTTTAACTTACCCCATTAGGATTTTGTGTCCTTACTAGCGCCTAGCTAGGGACTTAAGTAGCTCTTTATTTATGTGAATAGGTTTGCGAATAATATGTTGTAAACCTTCCTAGAGGAAGTTATATAATACTTTAGGTAATCAGTTGTGCTATAATCCTTAGTTTTTTCATGTATCTAAGATTCATTAAAGTTCTTAATTATTATGCGATGGTTTCTTTATTTCACTAGTACTGATTTTATTCCAGGGATGCTAATATTGCCTCTCTTAATAACTTTTATATTCTTTGTTTCTTGTGGGCCAATAACTTAGGGGTTGATCCTGTTACGCGGGCAAGGCGTGCTAGTATAATCGGGGCATAGACGTGCTTTGCAAACCATGCTCTTTATCTGAAAAACACTTCATTATGTTATTCTTATCTCAATGTTTTTCTATTTAAAGCTTCTGTTGTTTTGTATTTTTTAAGTATCTTGTGTGATGTTTTAATCTAATCACTTAATCATGGTATGATTATGCTTGGGTTTATTGACTTGGTATTTTATCCATCTCTTCTTGATTTTGGGGCCTATTTTCGTAGCTAAACGATCTATTTTATAATGTCCTCATAAAAGAATTTTAATAACTTCTTCGCTTACATATCTAACATATTTATTTTTATTATTATTTTTTACCTGGAGATGGTGTATACCTAGCCCATAGACCGCATCACTAACGTGTAAACCAAAGGCTGATGGGATTTAGGCCTTGCCTAAGAAGAAAATGTACATAGGGATAATGAAACAAGAAAGGTGGAGTCTGGTTTGAAACACTCGATCACGAACCGATAAAGGTGGAGCCACATTTGGACATTTGCCCATGAAATAAAATTATAGGAACCGCGATGCAACCCACAATCTTAAACATTAGCAATACGGAACAAAAATTGTAGACACCTATAAATACAAGAAGAGCATCACTGAAGAATGTAAGTGAGACTATACTGAGAAATTCTAATTCTGTAAAGGAAAACTACTAACATGAGCGTCAGAGCATTTTCCCTGGAATCACTTCTGGGATCTGTTTTGCAGGAGAAAAGGATATACGTTGAACTGCAGTCACTTTGGTTGATCGGGAATACCACAACATTTGGCATTGTCTGTGGGGAAAAGAATTTTTTTCAGTCCTTTATTCCCTTCAAAGTATACAATGGTGTTCACTAGAAGTGAGAAAAACCAAAATCATCATACACAAGAACAAACAGCTGGATGCAACAAGAGCGTGCATCCCAGCCAAGATCAAGAATATGTCCCTAGTAGAGAACGGGAACACAATAAAGAAAAAATGGAAGATGACGAATAGGAAGCAGAGTCTCCTAATGAAAATTAAGAAAAATAAATGAGTGTGTTTGCATCATTCCTTGAAGCAAACAGAGAACAATTGCTCAGTCAATTCTTAGCTACTCTCAAGCCTAAATCCCAAAAAATAAGTAAAGAAACAAGTAAAAAACATGAGGATCTTAAGTATGGGGATAAGTTAAGAGATATAGTGGCAGAGGATGATGCAATCAAATCACTCTTGGCACCACATCTTCGCAATTTCAAGATGCCAAAGGACTTTAAGCTGTCGTTGCACGTCAAATTTATGATGGGACACATGACCCGAAGGAATCCCTACATTTCTATTGCAACTGCATGAGATTTTACAATACGAAAATCGATTTTGTGTGCAAGGATTTCACTATCTTCCTATCGGGAACAACGACTACATGGTAAGGAGACTTACCAAATGGAAGCATTAAGTCTTGGGCACAGTATTCGGATTGTTTTGGGCGCTTCTACCAGAAACAAAAGTTAACCAAGCCAATAGCATACCTAAACAACATAGCTCAGAGAAGAGACAAAAGTCTCGCAGAATACCATAATAGGTTCATCACGGAAAGTTTACAGGTTCGCGATCTGTCGTTCCAATCCTCATTTGGTGTCTTCACAAGAGGTATGTGCTCAGGAAAATTCTACAAGGAACTCATAAAGAACACGCCCAAAAACCCAATGGATTTGCAAAAAAAATGATTGAACAATATGTCTGAATCGAAGAAGCAAATAACCGTAAGATAGAGCTGGAGCAAGGCAAAAAGAGATGATGGAAGACTCACAAACAAGTTTTGTGAAGAAGGGAAAAGGAAATCTCCCTTTCAAAGGAAAATAATTGGGAATGCGGAGCACACTGTCCCAAGAAATGCCTCTGACAAAGTCATGAAAAGAAATCTGGAAAGCGAATAGAGAGCTATTTCTTGAACTAGCACCAGTGATAACACCTCTAGACAAGATATCCGGAGATTACAATTGTACCTTCCACAGGGATCATGGGTATGACATCGAGTATTGCAGAGACTTAAGAAGGTAAATAGAGGATAATTTAAGGAATGAATACCTGAGCCAGTACAAGAAAGATGATAGAGGAAATCGATACAAAGAAGCTAATAAAGAAGGAGGCTCCATGGCCAAGAACCAGGCCGTAGCGAACGCACAAAACAAGAATCAGAAGATAACATTAGTGGTGAATTATGGAGAAGACAAGAGTTTCTTGGTATTCCTGGAAAGCCAATGCCAGGTATTTTCCAATGCCAGGTATTTGCCACCACAAGAGCTTGTGGACAAGAGATTTCGTATGGGAAAAACAATCATGTTTAGCGAAGAGGATGCAGTTCCTAATGCTTCTCCTCACAATGACCCAATGGTCATTATCGCTAGAATTGGAAATGCAATAGTTCATATAGTGTTCGTAGATGATGGGAGCGCAGTAAAATCCTATTTTTGGATTGCTTCGATAGGTTGGGATTCAAGAGGACTGACCTAAAGAAGTCCACATCCTCGCTTGTAGGATTTACAGGGCAAGCAGAGACACATTTGGGTAACATACATCTACTTGTAACAATCGGTTAAAATGATAGAAACTGTACTATCATGTGCAACTTCGTGGTCATGGATGTACCCAATTCATTTAATGCTATCATCGGTAGGCCTTGGATGAATAGAGAAAATGTGATATGGTCTCCATTCCATTTAGTCATGAAGTTCCCAACTACAATAAGAATTGCAACAGTGAGAGGAAACCAACAAACAGCCAGACAATTTATGGTTATTGTGATGAAAGCGGGAAAGAATGTGGAGCAAACAAAAATGGTTTGCACTATCACATATGGTGACTTGCCCAAACAATTGGATCCTCCAATAGATCTAGGAGAGGGAACTTAAGTTGTCATTATGGATAACGAAGACACCTCTAAGTGTGTCAAAATGGAAAAGCATATTCCAAACTTTGAGAAAGAAAAGGTGATACAAATCTTGCAAAATCACAAAGATACATTTGCAAGGAGTGTACAGAACATGGGAGGAGTTGACACATGAATTGCTTTGCTACTGGCAGGCAAAAAGCAATTGAAGAAAAAGTAACAACGTTTCTGCAGACTGGTATTATAAAGGAGGTATTCCACCCAAAATGGCTACCAAACCCAGTGGTGGTAAATAAGGCAGACTCGAGGTGGAGAATGTGTTTAGACTTCACTGATCTAATTAATGCATGTCTGGAGGATTGTTATCCCCTGCCTAAAATTGATCAGCTAGTTGAAGCAATTTATGGATACGAGGTCCTAGCTTTCTTGGATTTGTATAAAGGATATCACCAGTTATTGATGAACACAGAAGACGTAGAAAAAATGTCCTTAACAAGCTTAAGAATATTTTGCTATGAGAAGATGTCATTTGGCCTAAAAAATGCAGGAGCAACATATCATAGAGTGGTTGACAAAGCATTTTGCAATCAAATAGGATGAAAATGGAAGCATATGTTGACGACATGGTTATAAAAAGCAAAGGGATATGCAACGTCGCGCAGGACTTGAAGGAAACTTTAGATACACTGAGTGTGATTGACACGAAGATTAATCCTAAGAAATGAATAATCAAAGTAGGTGCAGGAAAATTCTTAGGATACAAAGTATACTTCAAGGGGATTGAAGCTAATCTATAGAAAATACAAGCGATAGTTTACCTTCCTCAACCACGAACAGTTAAGGATGTGCAATTATTAATGGGATCGATGGCATCGCTTAGTAGATTTGTTTCAAAGGCAGCTGAGAAACACTTCCCACTCTTTGAAGTCCTTAAGGTTAAAAAGTTCAATTAGAGCAAGGATAGTCAGAGAGCATATGAGTCCTTGGAGGAGTAGCTTTAAACATTACCAACACTGAAACCACCAACCCTAGAGAAACATTATATATGTACTTGGTAGTTTAAGAAAATACAGTAAGCTCAATTTTTGTGCATTGAGAAGGCCAGAAACAAGTACCAGTGTACTACATCAGTAGAATACTATAGAATGTAAAAATGGTGTACTTGCCAATTGAAATATTAACTCCAGTTTTGGTGTATTCACCAAGAAGACTGCAAACCTATTTTCATAGTCATGGGATTGTAGTCTATACTGACAACCCAATCAAGAAAATTTTGAGCAAGCTCGAATCATCTGGTAGAATGACCAAGTGGGCTCTTGAATTGGGGAAATATGAGATCCAAATTCAACCGCGAACTGCAATCAAGGCACAAGCTTTAGCAGAATTCATTGCGGAAATGACAAGTACATATGCAAGAGTGGCGAATACGCAACAAAATATTTGAATCGACAAAGTAAAATCCAAGTGGGTAGACATCACATAGAAATTGTTTGTTGATGGAGCATCTAGCAAAGAAGGTTGTAGTGCAGGAATGCTAATGGTTCATACAGAAGGAGGAGAGAACATATATTTACTTTGTTTCAACTTCCCACTCACCAACAACGCTGAATATGAAGCATTAATATGTGGATTAGATCTTACAATCAGGATAAAGGTCAAAAGCATTCAGGGCTTTAGTGATTCACATAGATTTGTTCAGCAAGTAGGAGGCTATGAAGTGCGAGAAGTCAGTTGATAAAGCATTTAAGGAGTATTTAAGCAGGGTTTGTTAGCTCCTTGCTCAACTTGAATACTTCGATATTCAGCATGTACTAAGATGTGAAAACACGAAAGCAGATGCCTTGAGCAAGCTAGCAACAACTGGGTTCAATTCATTGATCGAACACAAAGATATGAAAGTGGAGGTTATTCCAGTCAGAAGTACAGTAAGAACAACCATGTTAACAGTCCATACAGAAGATGTAAACTAGATGACACCATAAATAGATTACTTTGCAATGGGAAAGTTGTCAACATATAAGATACAAGCCAGGAAGTTGGAATTACGATCTCACAACTACGTTTATGAAGGGGGACTCTTATACAAGAAAGGTTTCTTATCTCCAAGGATAAAGTGTGTGGGACCATCCCAAGCAGGCAAAATTTGGAAAGAACTACATGAATGATTATGTGGAACACATCAAGGGTCTTAAACAATTGCGAAGAAGATCATTTGAGCAGGATACTATTGGCTAACCATATGTAACGTGCATAACTTCTTGCTCAAGTGTAAAAGTTCCCAAATTAATGCCCCGACGTCACATAAACCACATGCTGCTTTAACGAGAATATATGGAGCTTGGTCATTCGATAAATGGGGAATCGACCTAGCCGAAAATGCTAGATTTCTGCAATGCTAGATTTCTAATTTTGGAAATTGATTACTTCATGAAATGGGTAGAAGAAAAACCATTGGGAAGAGTCATAGCAGAAGTAACAAGAAAGTTTTTTTTGCATAATATTGTTTGTCGCTTAGGGGTGCCACAAACTATCGTCACTGGCAATAGCTCACAATTCACAAGTGGAACCTTTACTTAATGGTGTTCGAAGTTAGGGATTTTACAAAAGTTTACATCTGTAGCTCACCCTCAAGCAAATGGTCAGGTGGAAGTACCAAATATAACCATAGTTCAGGGCATCCAAAAACAATTGGAAGGAAAGAAAACTGGCTAGGTCGACGAGATACCCAATACCCTATGGTTGTACGGAACAACTGTTCGACAACCAATGGGAGAAATACCATACAGTCTTGTCTATGGTCATGAAGTGGTAACACTGGAGGAAATTGGAAACTCAAGCCTTTGGGTAGAATAATACAAGGAGAATGAAAATCCCGAAATGATGAGGTTGGATTTAGACAAACTTGAAGAGAAAAGACAAAGGGCAACGATCACACCAGCAAAGTACAAGGAAAAGATGGCTAGGGCATACAATCAGAAATTCAAAGAGACGCAATTTTAATTTGGTGATCTCGTATTGAGAAAAAATAAACAAGCCTAGCAGAAGAGAAAGGAAAGCTAAGCCCAAAGTGGGAAGGACCGTACAAGATAACGAAGGCACACCGATCCAACTGCTACGAGTTAGAGAGATTGGATGGTAGTAATGTCCTCAATACTTGTCATGTGATCAACTTGAGAAAGTTTTATGCGTAGATCCAAGGAGGAAGATAGGTAAAATCTAGTTTTATAGGATCCATGAGATGATCATTAGTGATGTTCGCACCTTTGTTTTGTTCTGAAAGCGATATAATTGCAATCATACATTATAAATATCAAAATGTTTCTTTTGGGGCAAATTACTTTTCATATTCTTTACTGGCATAGTGTGAATATTAGCAAACTATACCACATTGCAAACCAAATACCAAGTCTTGCAATCGAAAGCAATCGAGTTCGATCAATCATACCCTAACAAGCTGTGAAGTTTCCTGGAGGTGATTAACAAAATTAGGAAAACCAACAAAAGAAAACAATCGATCTAGTGATTAGAAAATTACAATTCTTCGATTTTGCAAGCTATAGATCTTGCAAATTTGCAATCTTACTTTTGCAAGCTATAAATCTGGCACAAAGGCAGACATGCCTATAAAAATAGCGAAGCCAGCAAGCAATAAATCTTGCGGTTTGCACAAAATGAAGCTCGTGAGTTTTCAAATGATAGATCTTGCAGCTTTGCCAAATTAACTTTGCAAGCCATACATCTTGCAAAAGGGCAGATATGCCCACAAGAACAATGATGTAAGCAAGCAATAGATCTTGCAGTTTGCACAATACAAGCTACCGATTTTGCAAGCTATAGACCTCGCAAAAAAAGGAAAGTGTACCATCAGGCGAATACCCATCGATAGCGCCCATTCTTGAACATTATTAGGAAGATTAAGAAAATTCCTATATACGCCGACATATTCAAGATTTCCTAAACTACGAACTATATCCTTGTCCAAAGACTCAATACTATAACCCTCAGGTACAAACCTGATACAAGGACATGCCATAGAAGGAGATGGAGATGACGAGGAAGTAGGAATTTTCCATCCAATACATAATGGAACATAATCCAAATTAAGGAAGCAATCAGCATAAATAAGCTCAAGATATTCCTTGGATGAAGGCAGAGTAGCTTTAATAAGTCTAATGAGGCAATGAGAATGAGGAGACAAAAACCGGGGATGATGAGGAAAACGAACATTAGCTCCCAAACAATCAAGATGTTTCAAAAACTTATGATCGACCAAAATTTCAAAGCTCTTCATATAAACAAATATGATGAGAGGCCACAAAATTAAAAAGGTAACACAAAATTAATAGCCTTAATAGTATAAATAATACAAACATACATCAGAGTACTGTTAAGAATTACAAATAAAAAGTCTAAAAATCCATATCAATAGGATTAACTAACAGTAGGGGGGAAGTATAAGAATGCAGGATAACAACATCAGAATTCTCCTTGTTTGCAGGCTGAGTGGAGACTTCAGTGTTCGCATTGGCCTCAGTGCTTACATTGGCATCAGAATTAGAAGGAAGATTAAGAGTGCGAGAACCAAATGGAAGATCTTCAAAATAATCAACTTCACACTCTTTTAACTTAGCTACAGAAGGAAAACAAAGCATGACCTTCTGTTGCTTCAGTACTGCCTCAGACTTGGCCAGTTTAGGCAAATTCTGAGCTTTAAAAGTAGGGTTCAGTTCTCGTAGTTTGGCCAGAGCCTCGCAGTACCCAACATTACGAGTAGAAGTAAAACTCCCTCAAATAACTTGTAGAAAGACTTTTTCTTGACGAGCTGATCAACAAGGACCTGAGGGTACCTAGGTGAAGCAGAACCCTTAGTCTGCATCTCTTCCAACTCAGAATGCAGCTTATTGGCTTCCTTCTCAACGTCCAAGGCACACTCTTCAGCAAAACGTGCGCTCTTCAGCAACTTCAAGAGAGACATTCAGAGCGACACTCCTCTCATTGGTGGGTTGATATTTTTCTAGAATCGAACTGTTTCCCTTAGCAAACTGTGCAACCCGTTCGGTGACAAGCTAAAGAATTTCACCAACCTTATTATTAAAAAAAAAGAAAAAGTTTTACTTTGTAATAGAAAAGCATCAAAGCAATCCAAATAATAATTTAAAGACTATTAAGAAACATACCACGACAATTGTCTCATGGAGCGAAAGTTTAGAAAGAGTAGCAGGGATGGTTCCCTCTATCATTAAGTCATGGCTTTGCGATGGAACTTTAGGATGAGACTGGCTAATACGCCTCCTTTTCTTAGGAGGCTCCAAGCCACTTGATGGTCCACCATTTATATCATTTTCCCTTATTCTCTAAGAGGTATTAGTAGTGGTGTTCTCGACTACCCCTCCACCTTTATTACCTATAACCTTAGTGGTTAGTTGTTGAGAATTTGTTTCGATAACATTTTCCTGTGAGATAATAGTTGTACTGTTGTCATTTGTTTGAGTAGCTGTAACTTCTGGCTCCTCATTCTCATTGTCATCAAAAAAATTCTCTCAATGGGATGCTTAGCAAATTCCATGTCTGCATTCCAGAGTACAAAACAAGTCAGATGAACACACAGAGATAATAGGAAAATGAGAAAAGTAAAGAGATAACAATAAGTCAGACAAGGAAAAATGACAAGATAACGACAAACAAACACCTTCACCCTCAGAATCAGCATGGCGAAGACAGATCGAATGTTGGCTAAGTGTTAATACAACTTTGGACTTAGCATTAAGACGAACCTTGGCATTAGGAAGTTTGGATTTGGGAACATTATAATTCCAAACTCGCGGAGCTGGTTTTCTTTTAATACCATGTTTTATAAAGAAGTTTTTTTCCGCCACACACCATAGTTGTTAGGAAATCCACTGACAAACTCAACATCGGGAATGACTGGGTAGATGGTGAATTCATCAGATGAGTTTTTCACCTTGTGAATATGATAAAGGTTATAGAATAGACCAATCGAAAAAGGGACTTAAGCTACCTCACAGACATGATAAAAACAACGATAATAGATAAAGCTTTAAGCTGGGATAATGCGACACGGTAATGTGAGAGTAAATCTATAATGTGCTGAGAATGAGGAAAAACAAGTCCAAATTTAAGATAGTCTAGATAACAAGAGACAGAGCCAGGAAGAGTAGTGTGAACACTCTCAGAACTATCACGAGCCTTAAGCTCGTAGGAGGACAAAAGAGGAAAACTAATTTTTAAATTATGTAAAAATCGGAAAGAATACTACTGATGGTAGAAGAACTGGTAAGATGGTTGAAATCCTCCCCGGAGTTGACATTGTCAACCAGAACATCTTTTACGGAGGGTTCACCACATTAACGATAGATATTTAGGCAAAAATAATTCCTAAAACCAAGACAAGAATTCTATCATTCATATTCGCAGAACGCAAAAGCATATTCCAGTAAAACTGAAGGAACAAACGTAGAGTACAATCTCAAGACAAATAGAAAAAGGGGAAAGCAATCGAAGAACTCTTATATCAAGATTAGGAAACAAAGTTACTATAATGTAGGTAACACATAAGCTTACAATTATAAGAATCACCTTACAAAGATAGAAGATTAAGAGTAAGAAAACTTACGAACTGGTGAAGTACGGCGAGGAACTGGAAGAATAAAGAAGACAGGAAGAGGATGAATAATCCAAAAGGGTTAAGGAATCTAATTTAAGAAATTGAAAATCCCAAGGAAGTCAAATCAGAAAAGTAATGATGTATGTCTGACAAAAAGTGGCTTACCTTCTGGGAATATGAGAAGCCGACAAATATGGGTAGATACAGTACACTAAATAGTGACATAAGTATGTTACCAAAATCAAAGTACATATAAAGGAGAAATATAACGGCATGAGAGGAAATTTTGGAATGGTGCAACGAGTAAAAAGGAGGAAATTTCGGTTCAATGAACAAAAATTTCAAACAACTAAGTTTTTTAAAAGTATGAAGGATATTAAAATTCAAAATTCAAAATTAAGAAACCGATAAAGAACACATCGATAGCCAAGAAGCAAGTAACACCTCACGAGGACAAATTTAGCTACATCCATGAATAACACATTGTTATAGATTAATAAGCTCACAAAACAGCAGTTCGTATAATTCCACAAGCAAAGTCATCGATTCATGTGTACTAATCTTCATGGCTAGGGGGAGGGAGCTTATGGTGTATACCTAGCCCATAGACCGCATCACTAACATGTAAACCAAAGGCCGATGGGCTTTAGGCCCAGCCCAAGAAGAAAATGTACATAGGGCTAACGAACTGAGAATGGCGGAGTCTGGTCTGAAACACTCGATTACGAACCAATAAAGGTAGAGCCACGTTTGGAGATTTTCCCACGAACCAAAATTATAGGAACTACAATGCAACCCACGATCTCAAACGCTAGCAATACGGAACCACGATTGTGGACACCTATAAATACAAGAAGAGCAGCACTGAAGAAGGTAAGTGAGACTAAACTGAGAAATTATAATTCTCTAAAGGAAAACTACTGACTTGAGCGTCGGAGGATTTATCCCGAATCACTTCCAGGATACGTTTTGTAGGAGAAAAAGATATATGATGAACTGCAGTAACTTTGGTTGATCGGGAATTCCACAACAGGAGATGATTGTGATATGAGAGAGTACCTTTGTTACGAGTGTGTTGTTGCAAGCTCTCCTGGCTTGGTGAGCTAGTTATCTGCCTACTGGCTTCCTTGTGTGTGAGAGTTATCTGTCACATGTTTCTGGTTTGGGATCCAGCCTTTCCCAGGGACTATAAAAATCCTGAAAGAACAAACGTCCCCACTGATAGCACCAGTGATGCAAGAGTAATTTCCTTTTGAGTAGTGATAATCCTGTAATTGGCTACAACGAGTTAATCTTTTCTCGGGTACTAGCAAAGATCCCCAGGGGTGGTCTCCGGAGAGGAAGCTCTGATGCTTAAGTCAGTTCAATTCTTGCTCTGGTGTTTTTAGGAGTAGAAATCACTTACATATCTTGTTAGGCGTTCTTTGACTTTATTTACAAAGCCTTGGTCGTGTGACTGTGACTCGCATATTAAACTCTCCTCTTTTAGATCATGGTCTAGCAAAGAATATCATGATGGGTAGTGCATTTCCGCCATTCCCGGGATTTGATATTTTCGAGCAATGTGGCATGATATAGCCTATATTCATTTAGCGAACCGATATGTTTCGGCGAGACGACTTTTGTACTGCCTAGTTTTGATTGACTGACTGGGGCTACATAAGTCATGTATTTACTAGTAGCTTAATGTTGAACTTATTGGTTGAATTATGTTTTTGTAAGGTTTATGAATGAATTACCTATTCTAGTTGCTAACTCTTGTGTTTAGAAGAGCAAAAAATGTTAATAAGTTGTAAAAGTAAAAGTAAAAGTAAGATGTATGAAACTGTAGCGAATTAACAAGATAGTTAATAATATTTGTAAAAATTATGGAATATTTTCAGAATCAGAAATTGATTGGGACTAAAATTATGTAATTAAAACATAATTAGGATTAAAATCATATCCCATATAATAAAGTATATTATGTATTAAAATGTAGCTCGTGTATTTAAAATTTTATGTACCTGTTCCCTGTTGGACATATGTTGATTATATCATGCGAAAATTAAATAACAAAAATTGAATGAGCAATTAACATATGCATGAATAATAAACTTTTATTAATTATTCAAGCATACAATCGAAAAGCTTAAATTACAAATAATCAAAGCATAAATCATGTTTCAAGTAATCACAAAGTGATGGAGTCACGAGTAACACTCGCTGCCCTTGAAACGAATGAGTCCCGTCGTGGACATCGTTCCCTAGGATAAAACCATCGAAGGTAATTTTAACGAGTAAAAATTATCTCGGAATCACACAAAGCCCGAAGGACTATCACCGACAAAGACAGAGAAAGAAGATAAGACTCAAGTTTAGAAGTAGGGAGGAACTTGAGAATGGTGCAAGGTTTCTGTCTGACATAGAGGCTCTATTTATAGATGTCTAAGAAACCCTATGGGAAGATACGTGGAAGATCTGATTCCCGTAATCAGAGAAAATATTCTCTAACCAACAGATTCTGGAAAGATAAGAATATCATATTCCTTATCATGATTAACCGCGTATCAAATCTCAGATATTCCACACGTGATTCTTAGAATATTTGTTACGCGGTTTGGGCTTTCTGGAAACTTCCACACGATCCAAACGCATTTTAGATAGTCAAAAGATTATAGAACACTTAGTACGTGCGAATGAATTTCCGCCTAAGTTTCCATTCTCAGAGTGACTCTTTGAGCATCCATATCTCATTCACCCTTTATCCGTTTTGAGAGTTTAAATAGTCAATTTTATAGTACTCGCAGAGGAGAATCCAAAAACGATGCCCACTGACTCTAATTCAGTTCGAGTCCAACTCAAAACTAAGCCCAAAAGTTGACTAAATTCAACTTGTTTTACAATCATTTTCCAACAATCCCCCACATGAATAGATATTGATGTGGAATCAGAACAATCACGCCAGACACGGAGTTTGACTTGGTGATAGATTCATTTCGACGGCATAGATGCTGCATAGGATAAGTAGGTGTCACCCTTTGAACTTTCCCTTGAGAGAGTACACTTAGCCCACTGGTTAGGAAGTAGACGCGATGTCCTTGAACTTCCCCGACCGCTTGTGTGAACGACAATGCACTTCCCACAGACATCTTTCCTAGCCTTTGTGCTTTCCTCGGTTGTGTCCATTAATCAGGCCATGGCACACGCCTAGTTCTGTAAGGTTTCTAAAGAATTGCATCCCAACAATTCCCTTTTGAAGCGGCCACACTTCTCGCTTACATAGGTGATTCTTGGCGTAAGAGCACTTCCGTAAACTATTGCGCTCTTTCGAGTACTACATACTCGATGCCTTGAATCATTAAAAGCAATTTAATGCTTAACCTCCATTCACATCACTGTTTCTTCATCATAGGAATAAGACAGGAGGTATGAAACCCCCACAGTGATCGCGATGGGTCTTTGCAGTTTAGTTGTCCCTTTGAACCTAGATCTTGGGATCTCCAGTCACATAGGTTGGGTGCCCACGTACGTAACCCACCATTTATTAGACTTAGTCATATTCCTTTCGATGAGTTCTCAACTAACTCTCGATTCAATTTCTTCGTCAAGAAATTAATTCAATCCTTTCGTCAAAGAATCACAACTCTTATCATATTGACCTTACGTGGTCAACATCGATAATTCTCGTAGAGAGTAGTCATCCAATGGTAAAGTGTCTTTGTCGAGGCACACCATCATGGATATGGCTTTAAGCTACAAGCTTTACGCTACACCAATAAGCATACAAGCGCTTTGGTCATCCTAGGGTATATCTTTCCCAATTTTTGTCCAACACGATGGACTTAAATTCCTCTATGAATCTAGCAAGAGAGAACCATTTCTCTACACAAATCAAGCCATATCCACGAGTCTATCACACAAATTGTTTCCAGTGATCATTTCTGGATTACTCGTGTATCATCTTACTATCCATTGTAAGAATTGTCTAATGTGCACTTTTAATAAGTACAACAGACTATCAATGACTCATGAGTTCTCTTCTTAAGAGACACCTCACATTTACAAAAAGGTAACTCATAATGTTTAGAGTCATTCCATTGAATACGGTATATCTTCAAGAGACTCGTTCATCGTATCAATTTTTTTTATCAATGAGAAAACCATCAATTCAAAGACATAAATGACATGGTCATTTTCCGTGTCCCTTAGCATATCCGCCTTCATCAAACTCATTGATTATTATATCACTGGCTAAACAACAATTAGTTTGGTCACATGATGGGTCATTTAGGAGCATTGAGCTTATCATTTTGCTCTATTCAAATCTAAATCTCCAAATAACCATTTAAGTCCACTAGATGTACTTCTAGTTTTCACAAAACCTTGATAGCAAGTACCATCACCCTTGGACTCATTCTCACGTCTAGAGAACACCCATCAAGTACACAAATATACTTACTAATTGTTCAAATCTACTAGTACTCTAGTGATTTGCACTCATGGTAGATCAATCTCTCTATTGATCACCGCTTTCCACAAACGTCATTTCATGGAATCTTGTTTCCTTTGTTGGTTTATCCCCGATCCTTAATGATTTCATCTATTGACTCTTAAGTCCATTTAAGATAAATCAGGATCTTTAACAGAAACTTCCACAAAATACACTTTCCATCAAGATATATTTCTAGTTTCTGCATATTATTTCTTGTGAATTTCAAGAAATTGATTGCACTTCAACATTGTGCATATCTAGTAAAGATACTGTTTAAGTATTCCTTTTACTACATTCGCAATACGCCAACCCACACATTCGAAAGAACTTTTAGGATGGCTCTATGAGGAGCTTTATTTTTCCTCCTTCTTGGGTTATCTTATTTAAAAGATTGCCAGCCAACTTAAAGGCTCCCCCACAACGCTTGATCATTTCTAGCAATTTCCTTCAATCACCAAATGACCTTGCAAATGTCTACATTGTGAATCACATTCCCCAAAGGATTCTATGTATTCACATTATGGTCACAGATAACCTCATATATTTTCTGTGCATCACGTAAGGGATTTCGTTAATATACAAACCCAACTTACTAAAATTCCGTGTGTTCAATAATGAATCAAACACTAGGTTCTTACCCATAAAATTTCTTTTAGGGCTAGATCCTTTCAACAATCAAAACACCTTCATGTATTGACCTTTTATCTTGAAAGTCTCTCTTATTCCTTCAAATCCCTTGGGATTAGAGATAACTAAACTTCCCGATCTCAATTAATCGTTCTTCCTCGCATGACCAATACCACAACCGATGCAGTATCAATCAATCGAGGATTCGATTAACTCTCACTAGGGCACAGTGTGAGTTTACCAACTCCACACAATTTCATGCCCATTTTAAACCCAAGTTTCAGTACAACTGTACTTTACTTTCAGACTACTCAAATTAAACTTGATTTCCTTTATGCTCGAAATACATTCAAGTCCATTGCTCGACTCAAGTTTGAGTGCATTGCTTGACTCAATTACGGGTTTACCCTTTTTGGTTCGAGTTAAATTCCTCCCGACTTGAACAACTTGATTCAAGTCTCTTGTGACGACTTTTCATCTCAAGTACCTATCAAAATTCATATGGTCGTTGAATTTTTAGGTTTTTCGTCTACCCCCCACATTGGGCTAGTTTTATTAAACATCCCCACACGTGTTAAGTTTCTCAAAACCTCGTGTCTTGGAGTTCCTAGACCAAATGTCTTAGGATTCCTCATCTCAGAGTTCTAATGCTTTCCAACCAAAATTCTAGAGAATTGACCAAATGTCTTAGGATTCCATATCTCATGATTCTTAGATTTTTCAACCATAAATCAAGAGATTTGACCAAAAGTCTCGGGATTCCCATTCTCAGGATTCTTAGTTTTCTCAACCAAATTCTTGAGATTTTCCCCTCAATTCTTTGATTACAAATAATCAAAGGTTTTTAGCATAGTCATGATAACTCATGCTTTAGGGTTTATACCATGGTTCACAAGAACCAATACCCTAGACATAGTCGTAAACTAATGTCTTCACGTTCACATTTATCAGGTCATACAAAATAACCAGAATATGTCGAACTTCGAGCTCATATGCTCTATCAGTGCAATCTAACAATTGTCACTCGTGAGCCATATGCTCGTAAGCGATCAATCAAGATAGCCAATTATCGGGAATAGTCTTGTCAAATATTTCATTGCATCAAAAGGCACTTTCCCAAACAATTAATGTAATCATAGCATATAAAAGCAACACAATTTTAGACACATCATAGATCTAAAATTTCCGTTTATGCAGCTAAAGCAAGTCCCTAAATGAACGAGAATACATCATGGATCAAATAACCCAATGTCACATACTTCATTCATGCACGAATATATTACACTCTTGCCGAGAGATGTCATGTTTAAGTGCAAATGAAGTTTACCATTTTATCGCATGCGATTCTCAGACCAAACATATAAAAGTCATGAATCACTAGCAGCACATTCTCATACAAAATGTGGTTTTAAATCTTTTAACCAACACGAGCAGCCCACACAACCAAATTACTATACCATGCATAATAGGTATTTCAACATTTGATCAAGTATTTAAACAAATACTATAACATTTTGAGGGCTCAGGAAATTTAAATGTCTTATAATTTCCAACACACATGCACTGCTTTCATGTAATTGAATAATAATGCCTGATCTCATATTCTAAACTCATGACATTTTTTTTCCAAATTTAATCCAATCTTTCATGCAAAGAATCAAATATGATTTCTTACCATATCAACATTTAATCTCATAAGCATGAATATCACAGAATTAGCATATTTCCATAATTACGTCATACATGCTCAACTCATTTTCCTACATAATTAAGGGATTAATATAACCAAATCCATTTACTATCAAATTCGATAGCCTTAGTGTACTGGACATATATGTGCAAATATTATTCACATAACTCTCTTTGTAACAAAGTCATGTTCACGTCCAGATTCACGCAAATGGTTATTAAATATAATCCAAACAATATATGTATATAAAGCATATGCCATGATTCACTTTAATTAACGTTTATACGTACCATAGTTTGCAAAACCGTGGTTTCAACTCTTGACTCTTTCATGTTGTCAAGCAAATCCTGTTGTATCTCCATGCCAAGTTTTTCTTCCACAAGAGATACCGCCGTATATACTCGGATTCACCAATGTGTACATACAAAAAATATTCATCGTTAAATACATGTACACATCAAATATTGTAGTATAATATTTTAAACAATTATACATAACAAATTGCTCAGTATGATTTTGTTCTAATCCTCCCCGAAAAGTAAGAAAGTCCGCATATTTTGACCAATTCAAGGTAAAAAATGGAGTTGCCCCTTCGGCAAAACTTGGATAAAGTTGAGCCAAAAAATCCTCGGATTCAATATGATTTTATTGTAAATAACCAAAACCATTAGCATGTCATCAAATATTATTCACCGACGTGCAAAACCAGCATGCATAGTTTAGAATCCAAATAGATGGCATGCAATAAATATGGCATATAATCATATGGTTACCATATTCAGATTAATAACCAAACATGGAATCACATGTAGATCTAAATCCGCATGCATATTACTTATGTTCCGTATTTAATTTGGAGTACAAGCAGAACGGCATGCAGTATTTAGAACCAATTTTGTTTTCTGACAATCATATATGCAATATTTAGAAGCAATTTTGTTCTCTTGATTATCGTGCATGCAATATTTACAAATTCTGGATCGCATAAAATTTTTCACTCGATCATATATCACATACAATTTCCGCATCCATATAGATCAACAAATATCATTCATTCGTTTCAAGACTGTTGGACATATGTTGATTATATCATGCGAAAATTAAATAACAAAAATTGAATGAGCAATTAACATATGCATGAATAATAAACTTTTATTAATTATTCAAGCATACAATCGAAAAGCTTAAATTACAAATAATCAAAGCATAAATCATGTTTCAAGTAATCACAAAGTGATGGAGTCACGAGTAACACTCGCTGCCCTTGAAACGAATGAGTCCCGTCGTGGACATCGTTCCCTAGGATAAAACCATCGAAGGTAATTTTAACGAGTAAAAATTACCTCGGAATCACACAAAGCCCGAAGGACTATCACTGACAAAGACAGAGAAAGAAGATAAGACTCAAGTTTAGAAGTAGGGAGGAACTTGAGAATGGTGCAAGGTTTCTGTCTGACATAGAGACTCCATTTATAGATGTCTAAGAAACCCTATGGGAAGATACGTGGAAGATCTGATTCCCGTAATCAGAGAAAATATTCTCTAATCAACAGATTCTGGAAAGATAAGAATATCATATTCCTTATCATGATTAACCGCGTATCAAATCTCAGATATTCCACACGTGATTCTTAGAATATTTGTTACGCGGTTTGGGCTTTCTGGAAACTTCCACACGATCCAAACGCATTTTAGATAGTCAAAAGATTATAGAACACTTAGTACTTGCGAATGAATTTCCGCCTAAGTTTCCATTCTTAGAGTGACTCTTTGAGCATCCATATCTCATTCACCTTTTATCCGTTTTGAGAGTTTAAATAGTCAATTTTATAGTACTCGCAGAGGAGAATCCAAAAACGACGCCCACTGACTCTAATTCAGTTCGAGCCCAACTCAAAACTAAGCCCAAAAGTTGACTAAATTCATCTTGTTTTACAATCATTTTCCAACATTCCCCACAGCATTAATGTCAAGAAGAGCTTAACTTTTCTCTTTCTGAAAAATAACGAGGGAATGAGAAAAGCTGTGTGTAATAAACCCAAAATTTGATTAGCGGTAGTTTTTTCTGGTAAATAGGGCATTCAGAAAGACAAAGCAATGGACGAGAGATGTTCAATCATTTTACACACAAAAAGAGCCGTGGATGTCAAGTAACAGAGCTGGCTTGTTTTGGCAGCTCCTCGTTCCTTTTAGAGAGAGAAACAGAAGACTTGTTAGAGAGAGAAAAGCAGGCTCCACACTCAACCATATCAATATCATATGTGTACTCAATACGATTCAGATTCTCCAATCAATCATTTCCTTATAAATACCCTCTCACTCCAACCTTTTCTCAATTCCAGAGCTCCTACCTCAATTCCTCCATCTCCCCAATTCCCCTTACTCTCTAATCTGTGTCATTCAATGGCGGAAGAATTTCAAGAATCTGAGGTCATATTTCAGGACTATGAATCTGGGTCGGAGAGCAACGTCGATGAACTGAAGCCGCCGGAGACGGCGAGGAGAAATTCGAAGCCCAGAAGGAAGAAACAGAGGACCAAGAGGAGTACAAGTACTACGATGTCGTCGCTCCCGGTGAACATCCCGGAGAACAGTTCTTGGTTGCAGAACGCGGACTCGGATTTCACGGACGGCGATGATGGCGGCGGCGGCGAGATGGAGCCGCCGCATGTGATCATCGGACGGCGAATCGCCGGGAGAATGATGGCATTCTCCGTGTGCACTGGAAACGGGAGAACCCTTAAAGGAAGGGATTTGAGTAGAGTAAGGAATTCTATTCTTCGGATGACAGGATTTCTGGAAACCTGAGGAGCTAGACTTTAGAAGCTTTGATCAATTCTATATATTATTTAAACCTTCAGATATAGCCTAATTATTATCTGACATAGTACTGTAGTAGATTAATGCAATCCAGTGCCAAGGAAGGCAAAAATAAATTATGTAGTACTTGGATGTATAAATTATTTCTGAATGGGAGCTCCGAAAAAGAAAGCAGGAGAAAAAAATTTAATGTCTATAATTAATTGCAATGTTATTATTATGCACTCAAATCATTGCTTGAAGAGCTGTTTCTAGATGGATGGATGGATGGAGAACAGCCTAATAATTTTGCGATGATCTCTCTGGGTGTATATTGGGATTGTTTCTCTATAATTGATTTGATATGTTTCCAATAATGTGCAGAATTTTATAATATAACTGGAATGTATATTCATTTCATGTGTCATTATAGTAAGATTTGTTCATTACCTATCTTGATCTACTGAGCGATATTTACTGTTTCTAGGGGCGATTTTTTGGCGATAACGGTGCGAAAAACACACTACTGTTTCTCTTCCTCCCATTCTCTCCTTTCCCTTTCACTGCGTTCTGCCATTAACGGTCATTTCTGTCGTTAATGGCGTTGCCAATGCCCAATCCCACCGTGGATATGGGCATCGCCACCAACAAGAGCTTTATCCAAGCCCTAACTGCCAAACCACCACCGCTTTTCACTTCCCTACCCGACACACATAACCTACACCCTGTCACTGAGTATAAGGGTAAGATTGCATTTATCCTTCCTCAAGAGGAAGGAGAACATCTGGCTTCCCACTACCAGAACGCACTAGTAGGAAAATTCAACAGAGGAAAACCATCGATGGAACATCTCCACTCTGCTTTCAAATCCATTGGCTTTAAATTTAAATTTCAACTTGGTTCAATTGACTATCGTCATGTGCTCATTAGGTTTCAGGATCATGAAGACTACCAGCGATGCTGGATGAAGGGGCAATGGATGATTCAGGGGGCTGTGATGAAAGTTCAGAAATGGTCACCTGATTTCTCTCCAACTGCTGAGTCGTCGATTGTTCCAGCGTGGGTAACGATCCACAAACTCCCTCTTCATTTTTATAATACCTCTGCTATCATTGGAATGAGTAGTCAGATAGGTAGGTTTTTAAAAATGGATGCGGTAACTGCTGCTCTGACTAGACCTTCTGTAATTAAAGTCTGTGTTGAGATAGATCTTCTGTCACAACTGCCATCATCCATAGTGGTAGGAATAGGGAATAAGGTTGCAGATTATCCCATAGAATATGAGGAACTCCCATATTATTGCACTCACTGTAAGATAATAGGTCATAATCAGGATAAATGCAATTTCCTACACCCTGAGTTAAAGAAGAAGTACATGGAAACAAAAACAAAATCTGGGAAAATGGATAGTAGGACTCCGAAACAATTAGATTCTCATAAACAATTACATTCTGAAGATATAGCTACGGCTAATGCTGCAGGTTCATCGGCCTTAACGGTGTCTCAAAAAGAACTTCAATTCCAAAACCAAAGAAATCAATCAGGCCTTCACCAGGAAAACAATTTCAACCTTTTCACCAATACTCATAAGAAAAGACCTGATTTCTACTCTCTGGATGATATCTCAAAACCTATTACAACTACTTTCTGGAGAAAAAAGAATAAACAGCCAGAAACTCCCCTAATGGAAGATCTAGCAATAATAAACACTGTATCAATTTCTAACGCATTTCATGCCTTAGATGTCTTTAATGAAGATGAACAGGATGGAGATGCTGTGGAGGTCTTCCATGAATCTCTGGAAACCCATGAGAAATTAGCCCCCTCAACAACAATGGGTAAAATTGCAATCACAACAGAGGGACCACAAACTCCAGGAAAAAAACAGGATGATCGACTCCCGGATCAAATCTTCATATCAGCAACAAAATCACCAACAATCCCTGATCCGGACCCTGCTCAGAATGCACAGATTGAAGTACAAATGGATGCTCCATGCAAAGTAGATCAATCCACAACGGTTGAACACAGTGTACACACTAAGGTAAGTATTCCAAACCTGAAATCTTCAACTGACAGTAATGAAAAAGGAGAGGAGGCTATAGGTATTAACAGTAAAGCCTCTACTGTCAAACTTAGGAAGCTAAGATCCTCACACAAAGCAATCCCAATGGTTTTCAAATGATTAGATACACAATCATAGGAAACATATTAGTGTGGAATGTTAGAGGATATGGAGCTTCAATGGATAGATTAAAAACTCTTAAGTTGAGTCATAAGATAGATATCCTTTGTCTGATTGAACCCTGGCATGATAAACAACATGTTAATACTTTAATGCATGACCTAGGTTTTAATTATGCACTCACGGCTCAAAATGATAAAATCTAGATCCTTTGGAATCAGTCCTTTCAATTAATCAGTATCAATGAAACGGATCAATATCTACAAGCTAGAATCACAGAAGTAGCTACCTCAGTTAGCTGGAACTGCTTCTTTATTTATGCTAGTGTTCATAGAAATATGAGGGAGATTCTCTGGAATGACTTAAGCACTCCACCTACTGAACCCTCCATATATATTGGTGATTTTAACATGGTGGCCTCAGTTTCTGAATATAAAGGAAGGAAAACAACCCCTCATAAAAGCATGAAACAGTTTAATGACTTCATTAATAGTTCTGATCTTCATGAAATTTCAACGGTGGGTAACTCTTTTACTTGGTGCAATAACCGTGTTAAGGATAAATGCAAAGATCTCACTTTCCAAAGACTAGATAGGGAACTCGGTAATCTAGACTGGTTGGATTTATACCCTAATAGTTCAATCCAAGTGTTAAATCGGATTACATCAGATCATTCTCCTTTACTATTGTCTATACAATCTGCTTCTGAAATGGTTCCAAGGCCTTTTTAATATCAGGATATGTGGTCTAATAGACAAGATTTTCAGGAACTAGTGATCAGAAACTGGAACTTACTATCCCCTCTACATGGAATGACTGGTTTAGTTTTTAAACTTAAGAGGCTTAAGTGCGAAATTAAAGAATGGAACAAGACCAGTTTTGGTAATGTAAATCTAAACTTGATCCAAGCTGAGGAAAGAGTTAGTGAATTGGAAATAATTTTTCAACAATCTCAACATGAGCTAGACTTAGCTGAACTGAACAAATCTAAAGTCTTATTGCTTAGAGCTCAGAAAGAAAAGATCACTTTCTTAAAACAAAAGGCTAGGTTAAATTGGCTTAAGTTTGGAGATGCAAACACAAGTTATTTTCACCATACCATTAGGGAAAGAAGAGCTAGGTCAAGAATTAGCAAAATTAAAGATGGTTTAGGGAACTGGATCTCAGACCCTCAATTGATTAAAGAAGAAGGAGTTCGTTTTTATAAAGATTTATTAAATGAAGACTCCACTCCAAAATTAGGATCCTACTATAACTATTTTCTAATGGAAATACCAAAAGTAATTACTGAAGAGAAAAATATATTCCTCCTCCAACAGTTTACAGTCTAGGAACTTAGGCACGCAGTCTTTGATTTAAACAAATTTAGTGCCCCTGGCTCAGATGGTTTCTCGGGTGGTTTCTATACCACCTTCTGGGAAACCATTAAAAATGACTTGCTAGATGCTGCAAATGATTTTCTATGTAATGGAAATATTCCAAAATCCATATCTACTACCTGGTTGACTCTGATCCCCAAAAAACCAATCCCAATCTCCTTTTCTGATTTTAGACCAATTAGTCTATCTAACTTTATTAATAAAGTGTTTTCAAAAATGTTAATGGAAAGGATCAAACCATTAATGCCTACCTTAATCTCTCCTGAACAAAGTGCATTTATCAATGGTAGAGATATTACTGATAATGTGCTCCAAATGCAGGAAATGACCAGAATTTTAAACAGAAAATCAAAGGCTCACAATTTAATTGTGAAACTTGACATGCAAAAGGATTTTGATAGAGTCTCCTGGTCTTTCCTCAACTCTATACTTCTACATTTTGGCTTTCATGGAAATTTTGTCAAGATCATAATGCATAACATAGCTTCAGCTCACTTCTCTGTTTTAATTAATGGAGTAACCTCGGGATTCTTTGCATCTTCTAGAGGCATAAAACAGGGAGATCCCCTATCTCCTTTTCTTTATAACCTGCTCTCAGAAGCTTTCTCTAGAGGCTTAAAAAATATTTTCAACATTGGATATCTCCAACATTTCAGTTTACCCCGGTCTTGTACACCTGTCTCTCACCTAATGTACGCTGATGACACAGCAGTCTTTCTCAATGCTAAACCTACAACCTTGAAGAGTTTTAAAAGCTTTTTAATTGCCTATGAGCTGACTACTGGACAAAAGGTTAATTTTGAGAAATCAGAATTCTTTGTCTCACATAGAACCCCTTCCCAGACCATCCTCTCTATTAAGAGATTACTGGGAATGGAACAAGGTTCTTTTCCTTTCAAGTATTTGGGAGTTCCTATTTTCTCTGGTCGGAATCTACAGGTACATTACAAGCCTCTGCTCGAAAGGATGGAGAAGATAATCAACAACTAGAAAAATAAATGGCTTACCAGTGCTGGTAAGATAGTACTCATTAACCATTGTCTAATTTCGATTCCTACGCATACTTTTGCTGTTCTCAGCCCTCCTAAGATAGTGTTAAGAAAAATGGAAAAAAATTGCTTCCAACTTCTTTTGGGGGAATGTAGATATTACTGATAGGAAAAAATGGAGGTCTTAGAAAACATGAGTCTACCAATAGACGAAAATGGCATTGGCTTTAGAGATATAAAAGCTATAGTGGATGCATTCTCATGTAAATTGTTGTGGAAATTGTAGTCTAATAAAAACCAGTGGACCTCATTAATATGGTCACTTCCCAATTCATATAAAAAATCACATACATGGAATAGAATTTGCCATATCACTGCTAAGGCAAACAGATACACTAAGGTGCTATATGGATTAGGGGAATGTTCTTTTTGGAACTCTAATTGGACTGGAGATGGGGCACTTTTCTATGAATGGCCGGATGGGAGAAGTATCCCCTTCGAGGATATTTCTCTTAGGTACTTCATACAAAATAAAGCTAATCTCCTTCCACAGCTGGAGCCATACTTAGCTACCAATATAATTGCCACTTTGCAGGTAGCAGAACTGGAGTATAACCACGAGGATAGGCTGATTTGGACCCCAAATACTGACGGTTTGTTTACAATACGCTCGGCATATCACACCTTCAGGCAGAGGAAAGTTAGAATCAGACATTTTTCCAAGGTATGGAGTACTTTCAGTCCTAGGAAAATGTCTGTCATATTGTGGAGAGCAATGAATGCCATTCTCCCCTTCGATAATATATTAAATAGGTTAGGATTTCGATTAGCATCGATGTGCCCTTTGTGCATGAACCACACAGATAATCTAGATCATTTTTTCAATTCATGCCCATCTTCTATTGCTGTTTGGGATAGAGTATGTGATCTGATACATCTACAACATCCTTTTTTCGAAAACCTGAAGACCAGAGTTGATTTCTTCCTATCCTTTAAGGCTGAAACTAAGATTCACTCTAATATTATCACTGCTTCCCTTCTTGTTACAATATGGATCCCGTGGGTAAAGAGGAACAAAATCATATATGAAAATGAACCTTTCTCCACAACAGTTTGTTTACAAGAGTTTAAAAGAATCATCTCTGAAATATTCACTGTGCACCACCTTTTTGGTAATTTAGATAAGCATAAGTATTGGATTGAGTCTAACATTATCCCTCACATTTATCCCAAGAGGAGGAAACCTTTATCTGCTGTAACATGGAAGAAACCATACTTAGGATATAAGATCAACACAGATGCTTCATGGAAAATTGATGGTTCGTCCTCTTCGGCTGTAATAGTTAGGAATAAGGTTGGGAATGTGGTCACAATGAGAACTAAAATTTTCCAATCCCCAACACCACTACATGCTGAGTTGATCTCTATTCAATATGGATATGAAATATGTTCAGAAATGGATATTGAAAATTGTGAATTGGAATCAGATTGCTTAGTCGCTGTCAAAGGTATTCATAATCCTATGAGCTCCCCTTGGAGGAATTTTCTACCTGCAGTTCACTTAGCTCTATACATCTTAAATATCCAATTAGACACATTCATAGGGAGGCTAACTGCGCTGCAGATTTCCTCGCTAAATATTCACTAGAAAACAATCTCCAAGGTAATATAGATATCCTGTCTGCTCCGCCTGTTCTCAGAGGACTTTTATCTCTTGATAGACTCGGTTTACCTGTTATTAGAATTGGTACTTGATTTTGTGATCATTCTTAGTAGATATATCCTCATTTTATCCATTTGCATTCAATTCTGTGGAATGGAAACTACTGTGCTCTTCTTCGATTTGCATCAGGTTGGATGGGCATGCTTCTGGATGAACGCAGATCAGTATTCTTGGTCTCAGACGTGGCTCTACTATCACTGACCAACATGAGATTACACTCAAGCCATCATTCTCACCAACGGCTTTCACGCACGATACCTATGCTGACCTGCTATTCACATAAATACTTTCAATGTTCTTCGCCGTCTTATGGGTCTTTTTCTATATTCATTTCGGCTGGCTTTCCACTGACATACTGGGGTTTCGATTTTTCGATTCGCTGACCTGTTTATGGAAAACATCGATAAGGAATATATAGAAAGTAACTTCTCCTCGATCTTTGGTGACCATTAGCTTAGTTTAGGTGATTACTTGGTTGTATCATCTCTTTTGAAAGCAAGTATTCTTTTGCTTCAGGAGCTTCTTTCTGGTCTTGGATCAACATATGGATGATCTTTTGTACACATATATGAACTTTCAGGCATAATTGCCATTTGTTTGGGTTAGGGGAGCCTAATATATTTTCCCCCCATCCTCGGGTGGTTTACTTAAAAAAAAAAAGAAGTAAGATTTGTTCTAGATAGAAATATTTTTAAAAACAGAATGTTCCTAAAAGATACTTCCTCAAATGACCTCATGAAAATGACACAAATTTTTTAAAAAGAAAAAGGAAAGATGGAGGTTGAATTGGAAGTATAAAAAATAAGATGAGTGGATAGAAATAACCTAATGGGTCAAAATAAAAAAACCATCCTAATATAAAAAGAGAGACATTATTAGAGGACGGGGGGAGTATGAAAAGATCACCGACCTTAATTGTAGTTCTGAAAATAAAGGAAGAGAATTATATGGGTACTGGGCCGGGTCAAAAGAAAACATGTTCGATCCCGTTTTTGCCCAAATTCTTTCTTCTTCGCTCAGATTTCAAATCCTCTCATTCTACACTTTGCTCGCGTTCTTCCCATTTTTTCATCTTCTTCCCATTTTTCATCTTCATCTTCTTCCATGCACACCTCATTTTCCGGCGAGATTTGTTCGTCTGCTTTGCTGGTATGATAACCCATTTTTGCTTGTTGGAGGTCATAACCGCTAGGGTTTCAGTGGTGCGAGTCGTCAGAATTAATAAAAGTTACAGTTTCAGAGGTGAAAAAGAGTCACCCGAAGTGGTTACCGATAGGTAAAAGAATCACCGGCCGGAGGTTGTAACCGTTGAGATTCATAAACGCTATTTGAGTCGGCGGAGGTCATGGCCACAAAAGTTTCGATCTTTGTAACTAATATGCGTAGAAACTATGATAAGTATTGTAAACATCAACCATAGTTCTTATTATGTAAAACAATATGAAGCAGTAAATTTGTGAATTCCACTGTCATGAACATGTGAAAAATATGTGGTGAACACTGCCAAAATAAATTAAATGCTGCTTAAAATTTAATAAAAATTATGCAATTGTTACCTTACAACACATATTTTTTCCATTAAAACACACATTTATTTTAAAACCAAGAATAACATGTATAAAACGTTGCCACACAAAATCGTAAATTAGGTTATTTACTATTTTTGTTTTACTAAAAAATGCATTTGTTACCTTATAATACATATTTATTGTATTAACACACACATTAAAACCACGAATATGAATTATAAAAGTTTTCCATAAAATAGTAAATTAGGTTATGGAGTGTTTCTGTGTTATTAAAACATTCTGACTTGGTAGCTTCGATATCTTCCCTAGTATTTTGTTGCATAGTAGAACTTTGCATTTTCTCTCTCCAGATTCTTTTTTTTTGGCGAATAAACGTGACATTATATTACCAACATTTCTCTGATTACAACTTGTGCAAGACTATGCGCATTCAGTACTACAAATCTATGCACTTTCATGACGTGAACATTATGAAAACCATAGCTAACATTCTAATATTCCAAATTAAACCTTTGAGACCAGGTGGGACTGACGGGAAGTTGCTGGTATGTGTGAGGACCAATTCACAGTCCGTCCGAATACAAATACGAGTGACACCCAAAAGGCTAGCATGTGTCATTGCTTCGTGTATGGCTATAAGCTCCGCTTGAGTTGGTGATGTCACTTGTAGTAAACGATAACCATGGAAGGTTGCACTTGTTGAACCCTGTAGCGCGCACCAAGCTGCGACTGCCTTGCCATCCTGTTTTTGAAAAGCTGCATCTGTGTTGATGCACAACCAATCCTCATATACCTGATTCATATGATTATCCACTGCGTACCATATTAGTCTAATGTCTCCCACGTGTTCCGCTCTTGGTATTTCTGATTGTGTATAGGTCGTTATATGTTCTAGCGCCAATTGGGAAGAGTTGGGATTTGCTAGAACTCTCTGACTTGACTGATTTTCGACCGTAGCACCCTCAAAGGTTTCCTTTATAGTTGCTAGAATCATGTCCACCGAAGGTGCTTGATGTTCAATTGTAGCCTTATTCCTTGCACACCAAATCGACCATATAATGATACACGTTAGATTTTTATCCTCCTTTTCGGGCACCGTTTTGAACCATTGTCGAAGCCACGCTTCCAGTTGCATAGGAGATCCTTGACCAAAATCTAACCCGATTCTGGATGTTTTCCAAACCTTTCTTGCGATGTCACATTTGAGGATCATATGAGACGATGTTTCCACATGTTTATGGCACATTTGGCAATATGATGATACCTCCATGTTTCTCTTTCTTAGAGCCGGGCCTGTTGGTGCTGCATTCCGTACCAGTCTCCAGACAAGGAACTTAACTTTCTCTGGTATATTCAAAAGCCAAAGTGTCTTCCACAGGTATTGATGTTCATGTGTGTGTGATTGGAAGTTGGAGGATGATGGACTGTGGGTGTTCGCCAAGTTGCATGCTTCATGATAGCCATTCTTAACCGTGTAATTCCCTAGCCATTCCTTGTCCCGGAATTGGAAATCCTTCAAACCTAGTGGGTTGTATGGAATATATATTCCTGCAATGCGGTTGACTATAGCTTGGCTAAAAAAGAGTCCCAAAAGAGGCTTACGCCACTGCTTATTGCTATCGATCATGTCACTCACCTTGAAGCCAAGTTGTGGAAGAAGTTGTGTTTCATACCTGATTGGATTTCTGTGATTAGGAATCCACTCCTCCTGGATGCTAATATCTTGGCCGTTAACCACTTGCCATTTTACCCCGCTTCTGATAAGGTCCCTTCCCCACAATATGCCCCTACAACCCCACGATGATCCTTGTTTGATTTTGACCTTGATAAAATCTTTTTTATTGCAATATTTGCCGAGGAAAAATCTTGAGAAAAAAGATTGTTTGTCTGTAATCAGCTTCCGTGCGAGCTTTCCTAATAAGGCCTGGTTCATGTGTCGTGTGGATCTTATCCCTAGTCCTCCCCACCACTTAGATTGGCACATTGATTTCCACGACATCCACTGGATTCCTCTCCCATCAATATCCCCTGCCCAAATGAATCGTGCAAGGTGACTATCGATTTTCTTCGCAACCGTAGATTGTATAAGGAAGGTACTAAGAGTGTACTGTGTTGTTGAAGCCAGTACGTGTTTGGTGAGGGTAATCCTTCCCATGACTGAGATATCTCCAGTTTTCCAAATGGAAGTTTTCGCCTTTACCCTTTGAATTAACTTGCTGAACATTCCCACTCTGGGGCCGTTGAAATCCATGTCATGGCCAAGAAAATTTTCCTTTAGTAGGTCAGCAAAGATTCTGAAAGTCTGACTGAGTCGCTCCTTTGTCTTTGGATGTGTGTTTGGGCTTACTAGAAGTGCAGACTTCTGGAAGTTTATTCTTTGGCCCGAGTAAGCTGCAAAGAGATTCAGTGTTTGTACGAGTTTTGTTGAACCTGTTTCCGAAATATTGAAGAAGAGAATGCAATCATTCGCAAACATCAAATGTGAGACGGGTAGGACCGATCTTCCAATTTTAACCCCTGGACAGACACGTTGGAAACCCTGTGATGCTATCATGGATGAAAATGCTTCCTGACAAAGGATGAATAGAAATGGTGAGAGAGAGCAACCTTGCCTGAGACCCTGTATTAGTTGGAAAGTCTGTGAGAACCTTCCATTAAACTTAATGGTGTAAGAGACGGTAGTAACACATGCCATAATCCACCCAATCCATTTTCGAGGAAAGCCCATATGTTCCATCATTTTCTCCAGAAAAGTCCATGACACCCGATCATAGGCTTTGCTCATGTCCAATTTCATTGCTGCCACAGGTTGTTTTCCCGACTTCTTCTTACGTATGAATTCAATGATTTCATGCGCTATAAGTGAATTTTCAACAATGGTTCTTCCTTGAACAAAAGCTGATTGGTTTCCAGAGACGAGGAAACCTATGAATTTTTTGATTCTGTTTGCAAGGATCTTTGCAATGATTTTGTATGTGACGTTGCATAGGCTTATTGGCCTTAAGTCTGTGGGTTCCTTTGGACATCTGGTTTTTGGGATAAAGACCAAAGTAGTGTGATTCCACTCCGTTGCCATAGAGGAAGTAGAGAAAAACCTCTGAATCTCAGTTTTTACCTCCTCCCCTACTTCAGACCAGTAATGTTGATAAAACCCAGGAGGTAGGCCATCTGGCCCTGGTGCTTTCCATTTGCCCATTTGAAAGATGGCTGATTTTATTTCCTGCGTGGATACTGGTTCCTCCAGTGCCATCTGTTGACTCTGATTAACCCCTTTGGTTATTAGGTGTAGGATATCCTGCATAGTCGATTGACCAAAAGCATCATCCGGCATCACAGAGTGAGAGAGATAAACAGAGCTCACATGATCATAGACTAGCTGTTGAATATCTCCTTGCTTTGAAATTCAGGCTCCTGCTGTATCCTTTAGTTGGGTTATGTAATTTCTCCCTTTCCTTTTTTGGACCCATTGATGAAATACTTTTGTATTCTTATCTCCTTCTTTAAGCCATAGGAACTTTCCTCTCTGCTTCCAGTAATCATTCTGCATAGTGAGGAGACCCTCCAATTCTACAGTCTTGGTGCGCATACCATCCGCATTCTTCTGTCTTTGCATTGCGCCAAGTTGTTGTTTCACTCTTCCGATTTTGAAGTCCATCTTACCAACACTCTCCTTAGCCCAATTGTGTAGTCTAGTTGTAGTTTCCTGCAACTTCTGATTGAAACAAGTCATGGTGTTGGCTACATGATCACGGGATATATATCGTGGTTGGATTCCTGTATGTTGGATTCCCGTTCGGTGAACGCATCTATACTCGTTTCATCAACTCCTTTGTCTGGTCAAATCTTACCCAGAAAGACTCAAACTTCCTTGCATTGTGTTTGTCTGGTGACCTAACACTGTGATGTGTGTTGATGGTGAGTGCCCCATGGTCCGATCTCATGATCGTATGGTTTGTGAGGCTATAATCCTGATATAGAGACAACCACTTGTCATTTGCTAATGCTCTGTCTAATCGTTCCAGAATCAGGTCATCACCTCCTCTTCCATTGGACCAAGTAAACCATTGTCCCTTGTGCATGAGTTCATGTAAATTAGCCTCCTTGAGAAGGCCATTGAGTTCCTTTGTCTCCTGTTTTTGTACCGGTCGACCACCATATTTGTCTTCCCTGTCTAGGACTTTATTAAAATTGCCTGTGATTAGAACCGGTAATTGGGTGCCCTGTAGGACCACATGTAGGCAATCCCACACTTGTTTCCTTTGTGGTTGGTCTGGATGCCCATACACAAGGATCAACATCCATTCCTCGCTGTTGGCGGTAGTGATTTTACAACATACAAAATTTTGGCAGCTTTTTACTACCGATACAAGGATCTCTGGCGACCAGGCTACACAGAGACCTCCACTTAAACCTATGGAATCTACCACTTCCCAGCTAGTGAAATAAGTACTACCTAGCCACTTCCTAACTTTCCTATACTCACACTTAGTTTCCATTAAAAACACAAGATTAGGTTTATACTGATTGATGGAATTGTTTAAGAAATGTATTGTCAGAGGATGCGACAGTCCCCTGCAGTTCCAAGAGAGTAGATTCATGTACCTCAGGGTGGTTGTTCTGGACTAACCACCGAAATACCGCAGCTTTCTTCTCCCTCCCCTATCAACATTGAATGTATTACTGAATCGAAGATTCTTGCTGTGACTATAACTTGCTTGCCCTGCTCCTCCCCAATTGATAAGTCAAATTTTGGGAACTGAGCGAGCGATCGAGTCAGAAGGTCCTCCTCATGCTTCTCCGTACATCTTCTCTTGGTAAATGTAATGTCTCCCATCTCCTCCTCAAGGACTCTCCTCCGCTTGCCACCCAAAACCTCTGCCACTGGCATGTATTCTGCCATTTCCCATAAAATTGCCTTTCTCTGTGTGTTGATCCAACTCAAATCCATATTCACTGTTTGGTTCACAATAAGATAACTTGCGATAGATTTTGGCCAGATATTCGCTGCTCGACTAGAACCCACCTGCCCTTGTAACTCGTCATCCCTAATAGTCAGCCTCCGTATTCCGTCCATATTAAATGGAAGAGGGATCTGGTATCAGTTGTTGATGTAGATGTTGGAAAACTGACTACCCCTCTTCTGCCTGGACTGATGATACCTGGTCGAAACTTCCTTTTCCAACAAACATCATGTAGGTGAATATTGGACTCAGTTGGGCCAACATGTGTAAGTTGTTGCTGGCCCAAAACCATGGTCAATATATCATCCGCATTTCTTGGTTTCGGAATAAACCCCAACGAAATATTAGACTCATTCTCCTCCTGGCTGAACTTTTCAACACCCATATGATCAATTTCTTGGTTTTCAAAGGGGGAAAAATTGACCCGGTGACTATGTTCTCCAAGCTTGGCCAGATTTTCCATTTCCTCTCCCACCCCATCGAAGATCGATATCACCTCACTCGCTCCCGGAGTCGGGTCTTCTTCCTCATCATGGCGTATCGGAGACTTACCTCGGCTCGAGCTAGACCTCCCGATGGTCCGTACAACCATGGGCTTCGGATTGAAGATCGATGTATCCTCCACCGTAGGTATGTAGTCTTTATTGGAACCATCACTTGCATCCTCACTATTTTTTTGAGAATCCCCAATCCGAAGAAACCTGGCCTCGAGATTCACTTGTTCAATTTTTTGATTTGCAACTCCGGCATCTCCACTTCCGTGGTGACCTCCGTCTCCATCACCACCTGAACAATCTCCAGTGCCGACTGAACAATCACCACTGCCTCCAGGTTCGGAACGATCACTGTTGTCCCTTATTGATATCACAATTGAGCTATTTCGGGTAAGGACAGGTACTGTAAATGCTTTTGTTGGGTTGTTTATTTCATTGGTATGTTCCTTTGTGGGATTGTGGACTATTGTTGTGGGCTGAGAAAGAGTTGCATATTTTTTTGGTTTGTCATTTGTGTGGGCTTTTGGTAATGGTGGTGGCAGGATTGTCTTGTTTAACAAAAGGTGAGGGGATGGATTATAATGGCATTGTTGGGCTTTTTGCTGTGGGCTGGTGTGTATGGCTAGAAATTTAGAAGACCCAGAAGTGCATGCAATGAAATTATTTAAATTACCTGGGTCCCTATTCTTGTGTGAAGAGCTATCTGTATCTGTGTGAATATATACTCCACCTGCTAGCAATAAATTGTCACTGCTTCCCCTTTGAAGTTCTATCTGCTCTCCTTGTTCCATCACATCTCCTTTCATGTCCAACTTTTTCCTTCCATCTTGTCCACTTAACTCCGCACACCTTTTCCTGCCGACTATACATCTCCTCTCAATAGTATCCTCGAATTGTAGGTGGGGCTGCATTATGGATCCACTTGATCCTCCACTTTGTGTAGGCTGTGACTTTTTGTTGTCAAAATTCTCCGGCTCTGGCTCAGAGTCTGAACTTAGGTCCAGTAGAGGGGATGTGCTACTAGGTTCATTTATTTGAACCCCAGTATTGCAACTTCATCGCACCCTGCCTCGTCCTGCTCTCTAGAGTTGTTTAACCAACTTCGACTTCCCTTTTCCCAGGTCAGTCACTATTCCCCTCTCCTCAGAATTGAATGTGGTAGGTATACTATCTTTGAATGAGATCTGGAGACTCATGATGACATCCGTCTCATCACCTAGTTTACCAAAATTGATGGTAAGATCCATGTTAAACTTGAGCCCATCACTGATTTGGTCCGAGTCAACACCAAAACCTAGATCTTCCGAAAATACCCCGTTGGTGAGAAAAGGTTCAGTTACTGTTCCGTCTGACAAGGTGAATTGTTTGAACTCCACCTTATTGGCCTGATGAAACTGTTCCGCACATGTGGCGCCGAGAATATATCTTCTCCCACCAGTGATCATGTATTCTTCGGTTACAATATCACCGTCTTCACCCTGTACATGTCTTGTATGGATCAACAAACTGTCCGGAATTGGTTGTTGTTGCTGATAGATTTGTTGAGGGACTGTTGTTGGGTTAAACTCCTACATTTCCTCGCCGGAATTGGGATTATGCGAAGGGAGAACATGACCAATGTCTTCCCAGAAATCTGGTACTTCTGGGAGATTGAGAATCCTCTCGCGTGCTTCTGCAAGACCTTGAAGGTATATTTGATTAACTTCATACCTTCGAACAGCCTCTTTCGGGGTTAGCTCCTCAGGTTCTTCCTTCGGATCTTCCTCTGGGTCTTCGCCTGTGTCATCCTCCGCTAGGTTTAACGATTGAAAATTTTCTGGATTATACTCCTCCGCCTCCCTCAGTTCTTTTGGTGTAGGATAAATTTCTTCTACATACTTAAACCCATCCAGAAAAGCTTCGTCTGGCATATGCTGAAACATGTGTTCATTTGTATAGAAATAGCTTGGGGGAAACTTGGTGAACCTTCTTGTCGGCATGTGCCTATGAACCCGGATAGCGGGTGGGTAGAGCTCCTCCGAAAGATCTCTATAAACCTCCAACTATAGCTCTGACCCGAGGGTAGAAAATCTTTCATCAATATGCCTTTCAAGAGCATCCACATTTTGCCAATGGCACCGTGGATAGGTATGACCCAAAGCTCCACAACACCGGCACATTTTGTGAACTCTTTCATAACCAATAGTTATCCAAACCATTCCACCCCTTCGCAATTTTAACAAGAATCCGGAGACCAGTGGTTTTTGGACCAACGTCCACACCTGGACGCTTACATACTCAACATGTTGTAGCAACCTTCCTCCGAAATCCACCTCTTCAGTATCTCCAACAACCGAAGCAAACTTTTGTATGGTACTCCTTCCGAAATATTCCATTGTGAGGCCATAAATGCGTATCCAGATTAGGACTTTGGTGACTTTCATGTGGGACAGAGCCATTTCAGGGACTAATTTGTTCAAAGCCAGCAGACCACCAGCTATACAGATAGGACCATTGTAAAGTACTGCTAGGAGCTTGGATCTCGGTTGAAATTGTATAACATAGAATTTCCCATTCTTTGCAATGACATGTACACCTTCTCCCCAGTAGTCTGATATGAGGAGCTGCATTCTAGATAGGGAAAAGTGACGATAGTCGAGAAAATACCCCACTAGACAATCCTCGAGGAGGCTCAGTCCCCTTTGGTATTCCTCCTCTGCCGGTGTAAAAATAACTCCCCTTCTGGGTGGCAGTTGATTTGCTTGGTTAAGTTCATCCCCGAAGAAGACATCTCTTCTTTCCTCTGAGTTGTCTGAGCCATCACGAGACCGTTCTGACCAGTGCTCTTCCCTAACTGTATTACCCATGAGTCCTAACACCTGACAGGCGACCACCGACTGGTCTAAACTAGTTTGAAAAGTGATTGGAATGTATTTGTGTTTGTATTTCCACGTGAAATCTTGTTTGTGTGATGCGGGAATTGGTTGGCTGAGGTTTGAAGCTTGGCTATGTAATTGTTTGGCTGTTAGATTTCCTTGCAGAACTGCAAATGAGATCCGGAATGGGAATTTAAAGTTAGGAATGTATATGGAATATATTCTTCAGGGACTGTTGCTCTCAATTCAAAGAGAGAGAATTGGCTAGTGATATTGTTGTTTATGATAATTATCCACATCCACACTATATAAAGTTGGCCCAAGAGAGAGATCATTGAATATGGATATCTCCAGATTCTTTACTAAAGTCCAAGTCACAACCTCCATGTCACGTTTGAATGAAAGATAAGCTTTGACGCTGTTTTTTAAAGTATACATAACCAAACAACTAACAAAAAATAAACCAAAATTCACACACAATATCTGTAACTAAAACTTATTGAATACTAACATATGCACTACTTAAGTAAACAGATGCTCATCATAACCTAATATAAGCTTACAGTGTCAGCAATTGTGTCAATACCATCACTAATCAACCCAGCTAGAATGAAGTACTTCATGAATTCAGGCTCTTCAACATCAACATTGAAAGTATGAGCACATGAGTGTCGTCTCTCTTAGATAGAATGAAAGATTTACCTTTCAACTTTCCATCTTTGCTCAATAGAATCATTACTCCTCTTTCATAGCCCATTTTCTCAAGTACCTCAGCCCTCTTCAACAAACTCTGACTACTCCAGTGCATATACAAAGGTGTTCGAGTGGAGTCTCGATGGCCTCTAAAGTACATCTATAGAAGAACTGGAGCAAGAACGCAAAGACACACTGATGCAGGCAGAAGCTTCGAGAATAGATTCAACTCCGATTGTTGATTCACACTCGAATACCAATTGAAACCATATCTGGGCATCAAATTCAAGCTCTTTAAGAACAAGAAAATGGATAGAAAAACTTATGTTTGTTATTTCATCAAAGCTGACGCACAGGTCCAACACATGAGGTTTAAATGCCTCTGCACCACAAACAAGCCCTAAGGGCTGAAATGGAAAAACAAAAGAAAAACAATAAAAAGGGAAAAACAACTAACGTTCTGATAATTATGCACATTACCATAAGCATGCAAAAGGAAAATGACATAAGAATATTCTATAAACATAGATGCATATATTGAAAATCTTCCACAAATATAAGCATGCGTATTCTTCTTCTCAATTTTTTTAGAAAATGTCAAAGATTGTTCGTATTTTTCTTGACCTGCATCATTCTCCCCAGCGGAGAGAAAGTTGCCCTTGAAATTTGACCACCGACTTGTGTTGTTGGCTCCATCGCCCCACTCGTATCAATGGCATTGTCGTCACCAAAAAATGACTTGCCTTTATATGCATTCCCGGAACCACTGTGTGATGTCTCCAAAATTTCTCTTTCGTCCTCCATCCTTCTAGCATTTCTCAGAATGTCGTCACGTGTAATCCCCATGCTTGTGCGTTCAAATTCTTGAATGATTAATCGATGCCACGGCACCACGAACTTCCTGCCAATTGATTCTTTCAATGCAAACACTTCACTGACCTTACTTGGCACCAAAACAATTTTATCGTACAAGGGCTCCTCATATATGGCCTCGGCGTACACGGTGTTGTCGTACAAGGGCATGTTGTACATGGTATCGTCGTAGGTAGCTTTGATGTACTCGTCGTATATAGGGTTATTATAGATTACCTTGTTGGACTCCGCTTCTTTGTACCTAGAATTGTCAAACCAAAGCGGGCAGTACTTTGTTTTTCCGTACTCTAACTCATCGTACACAGCCTCACCGTGGTTCAACTCATTGTACTTCGACTCGTCGTACATAGCCTCATCGTGCTCTGACTCGTTGTACTCCAATTTGTCATATACAGCTTCATTGTGCTCCAATGAATCAGCCATAGAACTCTTCAAATGTCGTTCTTATCATTCCCGTTCCCATTCACACAAAAGAGTGGTAACTGTAACACCCCCGATCCACGACCCACCTACTCAACACAAGTATCAGGTCAGACCCGGGCATGCTACCGAGAATCCAACGAGTTGGATTTCAGTAACGAGCAATACAGATTATGCGGAAGCAAATTTAAAACCCTTATCTGGATCCAAGATGCATTCAAGTGCCTATATGGCAACTGTGACTGACACCTGGGCATAACCCTCTCAATAATGCCCTAGGGCTATCAGGATCCAAAAAAATAATACTCGCCAACCACGCCCAATATATTCAATGTCGAGCTCGTATCAGAAAACCAGATGGTTATGCTAGAATACCAGAAAATTCACGTGTAGCCGGTCTAATCAGACGGTCTTGTCTATACCGTTCCCTGCCGACTTCGACCGAGCTACAATCGCATCGGGTATCCTAAAAAGTACAGAAAAATAATCAGGTAGCACATAATTCAATTTTGACTCGGCAAGATAAAGTACAAGCCAGTCATCCACACAAATTATCATAGCAGTTAATGCACTCAATATCACAATAATTAAGCATATTGTGATAAACTACACACTATGTTTAATTATTATGAAGCCAAATAATAAACATGATTAGAACATAATATTTTTAACCATTTTATAATACATTTAAATTTAACTGGCATAATATATAGTTTCAAAGTACATGGTTCGAGTAGAATGGGTTCGAGTAGAGAGTTCGAGTAGAGGGTTCGAGTAGAGAATTTGAGTATAGGGTTCGAGTAGAGAATTCGAGTATAGGGTTCGAGTAGAGAGTTTGAGAGGTACTGAGTTCAAGTGGTATTGGGTTGAAGTGGTACTGGGTTTGAGTGGTACTGAGTTCGAGTAATATTGGTTCGAGTGCTGAGGGTTCGTGTGGAGAGGGTTTGAGTGGAGAGGATTCAAGTTGAGGTTCGAGTGGTACTGAGCTCGATTGGTATTGATTTGTGTGGTACTGAGTTTGATTGGTACTGATTCGAGTGATGAGGGTTCAAGTGGAGAGGTTTCGAGTTCAGAGTTCTGGTGTTGAGGTTTCAAGTGGAGAGTGTTCAAATAGAGACGTTCGAGTACATAGTTCGAGTGGTATTGGATTCGAGTGGTATTGGTTCGAGTGATGAGGGTTCGTGTGGTACTAGTTCAAGATGTATAGGTTCAAGTGGTGAGGTTTGAGAGGTACTGGTTTGAGAGGTGAAGGTTCCAGTGAAGGTTTCAAGAGGTACTGGTTAGAGAGGTTAAGGTTCCAGTGAAGGGTTCGAGAGGTACTGCTTCGAGAGGTGAAGGTTCCAGTGGAGGGTTCGAGAGGTATGGGTTCGAGAGGTGAAGGTTCCAGTGGAGGGTTCGAGAGGTGAAGGTTTGAGTGAAGGTTCGAGTGAAGGTTCGAGTGGAGAGTTCGAGTGGAGGGTTCGAGTGGTACTGGTTAGAAAGGTACATGTTCGAGTAGTGAGGTTCGGGAGAAGAGTTTGAGAGGTACTCTCTAGTGGTATCATATATATATATGTATATATATAATCATTTTAATTTGATTCGTGTTAAGGCAATGCAAACACTCACCGAGTTGTTACCGATGCGTTTCTCACTGGGAAAGCTAATTTTTGCTAGTCGAGTTTGATATTGTTTACAGCTATTATGTTGATTTGGGTGATGGTTAAATTTCATTGGTGTGACTGCTATTTATAGTAGAAATGGCATGACGCTGATTTCTTTGAATCATTACTGATCCCATGTGGATTAGAGACATGTGGCTCTATTGGTTTTGATGAAGATAATCTTCATCCTTGCCACTTGCTTCGTGGGAGCAGCTTATTTGACACGAAATGTAGCTTGCCTTACCTTTCCCTAGGTTTACATTCTGTTGTTTCCTTTTCCAAACACAATACTAATCATGACTTTTGTTCACCTATCAATTCCATGTGTTTCATTTTCATCCGTTCCTTTCTTTTAATTCTTTATTTATTGACTTTTTATCTTTTAATTTAGAATACTTAATAATCAATTATATATATGTAAATATTAAATAAAATTATATTCCTTAAATTTAAAACAATATTAGAAATGATAACTTATTTATTTTAGCTAATTAATTAGTATTTGAGTTCCATATTGTAATGCTAGACATCCATATAGGTATATATATAAATTATTTTATTATAATATTAAAATAAATACTCATATATAAAATTTAATGAATATGAAATAGTTAATAAATTAAACATAGAATCTAGAGTGACATAAGGAAATTTTAATAAATTTCATTCATTTATTTTATTTATCTTATTTTAGGTTAAAATTTCTTGTAGGGTTTGACTTAAAGCTGGAAATAGTCGAAGAAAGTAAATAAGAGATTGTGATTTTTGGTTAACATCTAACTATTACATGCACATTGACTTCATTAAGGTCAGGATTTCAAAGTCCCCCCCCCCCCTGCCTTAATGAATTTCGTCCCTGAAATTCCCATTTCCCGTGAACAACTTTGGATAATTATCTCTCATGTCAGCTTCTAGCTCCCAAGTTGCTTCCTCGACCTTATGATTTCTCCACAACACCAAAACGATAGGAATCTCTCTGGTTTGCAAGGTCTTGATTTTTCGATCTAATATCTTTAGGGAATTTTCCTCATCATCATTTTTTCATTCACTGCTAAGTCCTCATGGTTTAACACGTGTTTGGGGTCAGGGTGGTACTTCTTCAGAAGCGATACATGGAAAACATTATGTTATCTACCCAACTGATTTGGTAGGTTAAATTGGTACACAACTGGCCCAACTCGTTGTACGACCTCAAAAGGGCCAATGTACCTAGGACTCAACTTCCTTTTCTTACAATGCCGGGTGAGACCCTTGTGAGGGGTTACCTTCAAAAATACCCGATCACCAACTCTAAACTCAAAATCCCTCCTTCGATGGTCCGCGTAACTCTTCTGTCAACTTTGAGCAGCCTGTAAGCGCTGCTTTATTAGCTTGACCATATCCATAGATTCCTCAATCCAAGGTATACTAGCAACTGGGAGAACATTTTTCTCTCCAACTCCTTCCTATAGAGTATTTTCTACCATAGAGTATTTTATATGGGGCCATACCAATGGACAACTGATAACTATTGTTATAAGTGAATTCTACCAAAGGTAGGTGAGCATCCCAACTTCCCCTGAAATCCATAACACATCTTCGGAGCATATCCTCCAAGGTTTGAATTGTTCTCTCTGACTACCCGTCTGTTTGTGGATAGGCACTTGTACTAAAGTTCAATTTGGTTCCCAGTGCTGCTTGTAGTTGCCTCCAGAAATGGGAAGTGAATCCTGGGTCCCTATCGGACACATAGTTATCGTCACCCCATGCAATCTTACGATTTCACGGGTGTATAGGACTGTCATTTTTTCCAAGGATTATTTAACGTTGATCGGTAGAAAGTAAGCCAATTTGGTCAACCTATCAACTATCACCCATATTGCGTCAAAATGTTTCGGTGTTTGGGGTAGTCCTATCACAAAGTCCATCATAATGTGATCTCATTTCCATTCGGGAATCTCCAATGGTTGTAGTAATCCTGATAGTTTCTGATGCTCAGCCTTGACTTGCTGGCACACCAAACAACGTGCCACGTATTCTGCTATGTCCCTCCTCATGTTATCCCAGTAGTATTGTTGTTTCAAGTCTCGGTACATTTTGGTCCCTCCTGGGTGCACTGTATACTTGGACCGGTGAGTTTCTTCCAGCACTCTTTATGTGATCTCTGAATTTTGGGGTAGGTAAAACCTACCTCTATAGGTCAGCACTCCATCACTGTCCACTTCAAAGTCCGGCAAATTCCCTTCATCGGTAGGCTTTCTCTTCTTTACCAATGATTCATCTGATTCTTGATCCTTCTTAACCTCCGTGGATAAAATAGATTGTACCCTTAGATTGAAGAACACAAGTCGGTCAGTTTTAGCCTCGCATTCCTAACTCTCTGCCTGTGATAACATCTCCATCTCCTTTATCCAGATATGTGCCAAATTCACCTTTTGGCTCAGTGCGTCTGCCACCACATTCACCTTGCCAGGATGATAATTGATCACACATTCATAATCCCCCAAAAACTCCACCCACCGACGTTGGTGCATATTCGGGTCTTTTTGGGAAAATAGGTATTTCATGCTCTTATGATCTGACATTACTTCAAATGTGACTTTGTATAAGTAATTTTGCCACTGCTTTAAAGCAAACACCACTGCAGCTAGTTCTAGGTCATGGGTGGGGTAATTCTTTTCATAAGGTTTCAACTTCCGAAAAGCATAAGCAATCATATGGCCCCCTTTTCATCAACATGCATCCTAGACCATCTCCTGAAGCATCAGTATACAATATGAATCCATCATTTCCCTCAGGTAGGGCAAGAACTGGGGCAGTGATCAAACGCTTCTTCAATTCTTGGAAACTGGATTCCATCTTCTCATTACATTTGTACTTAACTCCCTTCTGAGTTAGGCGGAACAAATGTGACGCTAGTTTAGAAAAGTCTTTAATGAAATGCCTATAGTACCCTGCCAGTCCAAGAAAGCTTCAAATTTCTGTACTATTGGTCGGCACCCTCCAATTTAGAATTGTCTCGGCTTTATAGGGATCCACGGATATCCCTTCCTTACTAATCACGTTCCCCAAAAATTTCACTTGGTTTAGCCAGAATTCAAATTTTCTAAACTTGGTGTACAACTTGTGTTCTTTAAGCAGTTATAATACCTTCCTTAGATACCCTTCATGCTCCTGCTGGGATTTGGAATAGACTAATATGTCATCGATGAAGATGAAAACAAACTCATATAGGTATGGCCGAAATACTCTATGCATGAGAACCATGAAAGCGGCTGGTGCATTGGCTACTCCAAATGGCCTTACAAGGAAAATGACCATATCGAGTATTGAAAGTTTTTTTGAGTATGTCCTCCCTTATCACTCGCAACTGGTAGTACCCTTGTCGTAAATCCAGTTTGGAAAATACGACTGCTTCTTGGAGTTGATCGAACAACTCCTCAATAATGGGAAGAGGGTATTTATTCTTAATCGTCACATTGTTTAAGCCTCGATAATTGATACACATCCGAAGAGAGCCATCCTCCTTCTTAAAAAATAACAATGGGACTCCCCACGGTGAGGTACTTGGTTGAATGAACCCCCGAGTTAACAAATCTTCTAGTTGTAGTTTCAACTCTTGTAGTTCTAGTGGCCCCATACGATAAGGGGTTCTAGAGACAGGTACAACTCCTGGCACCGGATCAATGGTAAACTCAGTCTCCCTTTCTGAAGTCAAACTTACAAGTTCCTCCAAAAATACCTCAGGGAAGTCTTAGACAACAGTTATATCTTCTCCCTTTAACTGGTCTATTGGCTTGTTCATGACATAAGCTAATATTCCAGTTGCTCCTTTATAAATCATCCACCAAGCCTTGACGCCAGCAACCAGCAATGATGAGGATTTCTTTCTTCCCACATTCACTTCAATCGGAGGTTCCCCAGGTTGACACAGCTTAACTTCCTTCGTATGAAAATTTAACTGGGCATGCTTATTAGCAAGCCAATCCATCCCAAGTATTACTTCATATCCCTTTAAGGGTACATCAATTAGGTCTATAAGCAATTCCCCACGCCCCACATTTACCCCCACAGTTTCTACATACACGTCCAGTTAGGATTTTAGCATCGTTTGTGAGAGTTCTAACTTCAAACGTATAGGGAAAGTTCTATATCTTACCTTCCATAATTTCAAGAAAGGAATAACCAGCCCAAAACATATATTATTCACAATTTATCCAGTTCCTCTAAAATCTTTTATTTAAGGTAAGTATTGGTTTGCCTTTACTTGTTTTCAAGATGCTCTAATACCACGTCTATAACACCCTAAATCCACGACCCACCTGCTCAATGCAAGTATCGATTCAGATTCGGGCTTATTATCGGGAATCCAACGAGTCAGATTGCAGTAACGAGTAATACAGATTATGCAAAAGCAAATTAGAAGAATTCCAAATCCTAACTTACTATTACAGTGAAAGTATTAATACAAGTGTTAAACAAGCATTTTAACGAAAATTTACAGACAAATGTTCTAAAGGATCTGGTAAGGATCAGTTCACGTTAATATAATCATTTTACATTCTAACCAAAAGATTCTAAAGGTCCACCCAGGATCCTTTCTCAAAAGAAGTAAAGACACCAGTGCACTTCCCTCTTACGGTTCATTTACACCTGAAAGGGTTGTTTAAACTAGGGTAAGATCCTTGCTTAGTGAGGTTCCATAGCCAATATTTACAAAGTTAAATTTAGTGGTCACATAAAAGCAAATAGCCACATAAACCTAGCACATAGTAAAGGATGCGGGTGGGCTATGCTAAGATGCATTCAAGTGCCTATATGGCCACTGTGACTGACACCAGGGCATAACCCTCTCAATAATGTCCGAGGGCTATCACGATCCAAAAAAAATTATACTCATCAACCATGCCCAATATATTCTATGTTGAGCTCGTATTAGAAAACCAGATGTTATGCTAGCATACCAGAAACTCCACGTGTAACTGGTCTTATCAGATGGTCAGTTCTATACCGTTCCCCACCAACATCGACTGAACTACAATCACATCGGGGACCCCAAAAACCACAGACAAGTAATTAGATAGCACATAATTCAATTTTGACTCAGCAAGATAAAGTACAAGCCAGTCATCCACACAAATTATCAGAGCAGTTAATGCACTCAGTTTCACAAGAATTAAGCATATTGTGAAAAAGTACGTACTCTGTTTAATTATTATGAAGCCAAATAATAAACATGATTAGAACATAATATTTTTAACCCTTTTATAATACATTTAAATTTAACTAGCATAATATATATTTTCAAAGTACAGGGATCAAGTAGAATGGGTTTAAGTAGAGGGTTCGAGTAGAGAATTTGAGTACTGGGTTTGAGTAGAGAGTTTGAGAGAAATTGAGTTCAAGTGGTATTGGATTCAAGTTGTACTGGGTTTGAGTGGTACTGAGTTCGAGTAGTACTGGTTCGAGTGGTGAGGGTTCGAGTAGAGAGGGTTCAAGTGGAGAGGATTCAGGTACAGGTTTGAGTGGTACTAATTCGAGTGGTACTGAGTTCGAGTGGTACTAATTCTAGTGGTGAGGGTTCGAGTGGACAGGTTTCAAGTGGATAGGTTTTGAGTACAGAGTTCGTGTGGTGAGGGTTCAAGTGGAGAGAGTTCAAATGGATACGTTCGAGTACAGAGTTCAAGTGGTACTGGATCCGAGTGGTATTGGTTCGAGTGTTAAGGGTTCGAGTGGTACTAGTTTGAGAGGTACATGTTCGAGTGGTGAGGTTCGAGAATTACTGGTTTGAGAGGTGAAGATTTCATTGGAGGGTTCGAGAGGTACTGGTTCGAGAGGTGAAGGTTCCAGTGGAGGGTTCAAGATGTACTGATTCGAGAGGTGAAGGTTCCAGTGGAGGGTTCGAGAGGTGAGGTTTGAGTGAAGGGTTCGAGTGGTACTGGTTTGAGAGATACAAGTTCGAGTGGCGACGTTTGAGAGGAGGGTTCGAGAGGTATGGGAGATCATTGCCGTGCCTCTCAAAGTTAATATTTATAAGCCCTTTTTGCTTACTATCTACAACTAAGTAGATAGCAGCAAGTCGAGGTCGTCCACAAAGAAGGAGGATTTTCTTAAACGTTCAGACACAAAAGGTTGCTATTATGCTAAGAGTAGATATATACATACATATAAAAGCATGTAAAAAAGGGGTTTTGGTTGGTTGGTTGTCTTAAGTTATGAAAGTTAAAGACAAGAAAACTAGCAAAGTCAAGTAACTATGCTAATAATCAAACAAACTGAGAAAACGTGTTTTAAAACTACAAAAACAAAGCCTTGGGGGCAATTGATATCCACTTCCAAACAAAATGTAGATCATTGAACCATTCACTGAATCTATCGCCATTGTTACCTATGGAATAATGACCATAGATTTGACGACAATAATCCTTCTACCAAAGACATAGCCATTTAATCAAACATAGCATTCATTAGGCTAGACCTAGAACAAACCACATTCAAGGTTTAGCCTTTCATTGCATCTATAGGATAAATATGAGAGCAATTCACATTAATATACTTATCTAGCAAGAATTACAACACATTATGCACAAGAAGTTCTAAGTTCATGTTCTTAGATTTTCATGCAAATGAGCTAAGGAATTCGTCACTTTCCTAACTCCTAACACTTAATTCATAGAAACACTTCCTATTCTCAACCAACCCATGGCATAAGTGAAGTAAAACATAGCATTAAGAACACATGAATGCTAAATAACAAAGGCTTCAAGAAGGAGTGAAACAATCTATTCACTACTTCGACTACTTGTTGTGAAGATAAATCTTCTATTCTTCTTAGTTAGTAGTTTGCAAGAGTGAATTCGACATCTCTTGTCAAACCTCACCAATGAATCCCTTAGCCGAAACACGACCAAAAGTATCTCATTGATGGCATTGAGCACGAAGAACCAACAAGCTAGCGACACTTATAAACACTACACTGTGTCTAAGCATTTAACCAATTCATCCATTTGCACAAGAATGGTCAAGAACGATCGACATTCATAGACCTATCTCATTTTCTACCTAAAACAAACATGAGATTGAGCTCAACATCATCACATTCATCTAGAAATTATCAACACACCAGCATCATTTAAGAAGCTCTAACTCATACTCTTGGATTCCACATTAAAAGAGTGGAGAATTAGCTACTTTCTCCCAACCCTAACAAGTAATCATACAAGCAATTCATATACTCAAGCTTCAAAAAACATCAATGCAATAAACAATTCACAATCAAGCTCAATAAATGCACAATAGAAAAAGCACTAAATAGATAGATATGGTTCTTACTACATAGAAATGAAAGCTTCAATCCATTGCTCCCAAGATAAAGCTAAGTTAGACAATTAAAAGACATGATTAACCTACAAAAACTAAGAAAAGAAAGAAAGAAAAACTAGGATTTGAACCTAGAAAAATCGTAGGAAGAAGAGGGAATGTTAAGAGGAGAGGATAAGGTGAGTATTTATAGTACAAAAAGCAAGAAGGATTTCAGGCCATACGCCCACCGTGAGTCGCGACGGGGTCGTGAGTCGCGACGGGGTCGTGAGTCGCGACGGGGTCGTGAGTCGCGACGGGGTCGTGAGTCGCGACGGGGTCGTGAGTCGCGACGGGGTCGTGAGTCGCGACGGGGTCGTGAGTCGCAACGGGCTCGCGATGACCTCGCTACGGACTCCATTTCTAGTAGCATGATTTCTTTCCTCTTTTTGTTTCATATCCTCTTATTCTCTTCAATTCTTCAATTCTTCAAATGTTCAAAAGTTCAAATACAAGTCTTAAAATCTTCAAAGGTATTCTTCAAAGTCTTAAAAAAAATTTCCTTGTCACACAAAATTCTCTAGAAAAGTAATAAAAGCGTAAAAGTTGCTTGTAACTCTCCTTAGATAATTTCAAGGCAAAATGCCACATTTAGAGCACAAAAGTGTACAAAAGTCAATTCTACAAGTTCTAATATAATCGTATAAAATGGGCACATCAAATCTCCCCGCACTTAAACCTTACTCGCCCTCGAGTAAGAAAAGATTTAAGCACACGAAGGAATTCATATGTCCACATCCTAACTAATCTTCACCCAATTAACACCTCACAAAATATCTCAATCTAATAAATCCCAAAATCAAAGCTCAAATGAGAATTTTTCACACACACAATCCCAATTCCTAAATCTAACCAAACCTACCACTTATCAATTCACTACCCATGAGACATTTCAGAGTCCCGAATTGATATTCCCAAAGCCCAATGACACAAAATGAAGTTAAAACCATATGAAAGGTTCAATCACATACTTCACTTCATACCAATATATCAACCAAAATCCAATGACACAAAATGAAGTAAAAATCATAGAGGAGTTCTAAACACATATTTCACCCAATGTCAATATATCAATCAAAATGAAGTACAAAATAATCAAGAATTTCATAACTATACTTCATTTTTCAACCCACTAAATTACTCAATCCTAAGAGGTTTAAAGATGTTGAGCTACCCAATCCATCCATATGACAACCGTAACCTTATGACTCCAACACCGGCAAATGAGTGAAATCATAGAATTTTTTCTTTCTCTCTCTCTCTCTCTCTCATTTTTCCTAGGAGCCCTTTCGCGATTTCACCCTAGCCACACATCATGTTTCCTTGGCTCACAGCTCACCTTTTTTCCGCACATTTTGGCCTCTCATTTTTTCCTATGTCGCTCTCTCAAGTTTTCGACATATCCGGGCCTCCAATGTTGCCTAAGTTACCCTCTCAGATTTTCAACTTAGCGAGTTTTCTTTTCTTTCTATTTTAAAAAAATATTTTTCATTTTCTATTTTTTTCAAAAATTTCAAAATTTTTCTTTCTTTTTCTCATGTTATTCCGATCAAAAGTAGCAAAAAGCATTCCAAATGAAGCTAGCATGCATGTGAGTCCTCTAACCCCTCCCCGCACTTAAAACATTACATTGCCCTCAATGTAAACATGTAAGGCAAGAACAATAAAACTCAAGGTAAGAGGTAGAGTGACACCCGTTTCTCCGCATAGTCGCCGGTGATATGGCGCAATCCAATGTAATTGTACAGAATCGGTCCCAAAATTAGTTTCGGAGCCCGAAGGGGGAGAAAAAGTGCCGTAGAAGAACTCACCCCTCGAATAAAACATTGTCTCCTTGGCGCCATTTGATCAAGACTAAAACCACAAAGAACAACATCAAACTCACAAGTACATAAGGATTTGTAATACTAGGTCTAGCATCAAGAGTTAATAACCATAGTATTATCGAAGAAAAACCAATCCATCTTGCAATCACCACTATAAGATTGTCCAATAAAAATATCCAACATATATCGACACATATCCAAGCATCATTATAGAATATAGCAATTAAAGACTCAATGATGTAGTCGGCATACTACAATCAACAATGATACTATAAAGATGCAAGAATTTTCATATGTCAATATATGTGAGATGGTGAAGGAATGAGTGGCTGTGTGGTGGTTCTTGGGAGTATTTAGTGAAGAAGAAAGAAGGATTATGCAGTGTTTAAGCTCACTTGAAAAGTTGGATTTTTCATCGTGACTCGCAACAGCACTGGTCACGACTCGCGATGCATCGTCGCCAGTCGCTACAGGTATTGAGGGCTCAGGTCTGGCTGGGCTCAAGGATGAAAGATAATGTCTTGAGGGGTGTTGGTCTCGGGGGGCTAAAAAGCTTCACTGGTCTCGAGGGCTTCTGGCATCAAGGACTCGAGGTCTCGAGGGGATGATGTCTCGAGAGCTTCAGCTCGAGTTGAGGCTTGCGACCTCGAGGAACCAAACTCTCAAGGGCTTCAGCTTGAATTGAGGGATTGCAACCTTGAGGATTGGAGGTCTCGAGGGCTACAGCTCGAGTTGAGGGCTCGAGGACCAGAGGTCTCAAGGGCTTTAGCTCGAGTCAAGGTTTACAGGCTCGAGGACCCAAGGTCTCGAGGGCTTCATGTTAAGTCTAGGGCTAGTGGCCTCAAGGACCCGAGGTCTCGAGGGTATGATGCACTTTTAGGTTCAGCTCAAATTGAGGGCTTGTGGCCTTGAGGACCTGAGGTATCGAGGGTATGATGCACTTTTAGGTTCGACTCGAATCGAGGGTTTATGGCCTCGAGAACCCGAGGTCTCGAGTGGATGATGTCTCGAAGGTTTCAGCTCGATTCGAGGGCTTTCGGCCTCGAGGACTGATGGTTTTTTGGGTTCAGCTTGACTCGAGGTCTCGAGGGGATGCTATCTCAAGAGTTTCAACTTGATTTGAGGGCCTGCAGGCCCAAGGAGCTGATGTCTCGAGAGCTTCAGCTCAACTCGAGGAATGATGGTCTCGAGGGATGATGGTCTTTTAGGTTCGGCTCGAGCCAAGGGCTTTAGGCCTTGAGGACCTGAGGTCTCGATGGCTGACTGGTCTTGAGGGACTGGTCTCGTGGGCTGATGGTCTCGAGGACTCATGGCTTTTCTGGTTCAGCTCGACTCGAGATCTCAAGGGGGTGCTGTCTAGAGGACCCATTGGTCGCAACTTGCGACGGCTCGTCGCGACTCGCAGAAAGTGGAGGTTGTGAGCTGAATTTTAGCACAAAACATTTGACTTGTGACGGCCCGTCGCGATGACAAGACCTCCCAACACTTAGAAAGAATTCAATCTTTTCTTACCAACATTCCAAGCTTTCTTCCCTTTCTCATGGATCTGACTCCTTCATCTCCTCCAATGCAATGCACTTCACATTGCTACAAAATCACAGAAAAACACACTGTAAAAAGAGCAAGGCAAAATAACAAAAACTAAACAACAAAAACCAAAACAAAAGGCTGAGTTTATTTACGTCATCGGCACAACAAAACTCCGTCTATTTAAGGTCATCGGCACGACCCTAATGTTATATATATGGTGAAGGCTTGAACCCCTTCATCATGAGTATCCAAAAGTAGAGAGGTGGGGGTACTAAACTTTCAAGAGGAAAGTTTTGTTGAGGGGGAGATGGAGACGGTTTAAAGAGAGTTAGGTGGTTAGGAGGCTTGGGATTGTCTTTTGGCTCCTCTCTTATCTCCCTCAAAACTTACAAAAATGGTGGAGTTGGTTCAATAGGTAGGGGTAGGGGTGACGATGCTAATGAATGTAGCACAATCACCTCTTCCTCATTTTTATCATCCTCAACAACCAACTCCTCATCCCCTTCGAACTCAAGATCATTTCCCATGGTGAACTCACTCACCGAATCCTCGAGTTCGATTTGGAATGGTGTATTTTTGGAATCACAAGCTTCCATTCGGGCTAACGCTTCTAATATACTCCTCGCATGCCCCTCAATAGCCTCAACACTAGAGGAGAGCCGGGTGTTCGGTTCTTCACTAGCAAAGTTGTTCAAATTTGCTATTGTATTCATGACTTCCTCACGTGTCAAATTTGAACTTCCTTGTTGGGCTTGGTTTTGGGGTATGGTATAAGGTGGTGATGGCCAACTATTTTGCTCGTATTGTTGGTTTTTTGGCTCATTCTCATACCACCAATCCAGATTACCACTCCATTCCAGATTGTAAGGATTGTGGTATGGATACCATTCTTGAGCTTCTTGCCCTTGAAAACCAACATCTCCTACCTCTTGGTAGCACTCTTCATAATACCCTTGGTTTTGGAAACCAAGGGTTCTTTCCCCCTCACAGTGCTCTTCCCACAACAAATAGCAAGACTCGGTAAGATGGTCGGGGTGACACATCCTACAAAACCTTGCTTGTTGAGCCTCTCTTCTCATCATGAGTTCCCTCAAGGTGAGACGCTCCATTATTATTATTATTATTATTTAATTTTTTTCAAAAGTCCAAAATCATATTGCAAGGATTCTCAATAAAAATTTACCAAGAACTCAAGAAATACCTAGTCCGAACAAAAACAACCACCAAGGAGTGGAAAATAAAAACAACTAGCTAATATGCAACCAGATACACCTAAACACTTAAAAATAAACGCCTCTTCCCAGGCAACGGCAGAAAAATTTGGGTGATCGTCGTTGTACCTCTCAAAGTTAATATTTATAAGCCTTTTTTTCTTACTATCTACAACTAAATAGATAGCGGCAAGTCGGGGTCATCAACGAAGAAGGGGGATTTTCTTAAGCGTTCACACACAAAAGGTTGCTATTATGCTAGGAGTACATATATATACATATAAAAGCATGTAAAAATGGGGGTTTGGTTGGTTGGTTGTCCTAAGCATGAAAGTTAAAAGACAAGAAAACTAGCAAAGTCAAGTAACTATGTTAATCATCAAACAAACTAAGAAAAAGGATTTTAAAAATACAAAAACAAAGCCTTGGGGCAATTAATATCCACTTCCAAACCAAATGTAGATCATTGAACCATTCACTCATTCTATCACCATTGTTACCTATAGACGAAGGACCATAGATTTGACAACAACAAGCCTTCTACCAAAGACATAGCCATTTAATCAAAGATAGGCTAGACTTAGAACAAACCACATTCAAGGTTCAACCTTTCATTTCATCTATAGGATAAATATGAGAACAATCCAAACTAACATACTTATCTAGCAAGAATCACAACATATTCTGCACAAGAAGGTTTAAGTTCATGTTCTTAGATATTCATGCAAAGGAACTAAGGAATTCGTCACTTTCCTAACTCCCTAACACTTAATTCATAAAAAAAATTCCTATTCTCAAACAACCCATGGCATAAATGAAGTAAAACATAGCATTAAGAACACATGAATGCTAAATAACAAAGGCTTCAAGAAGGAGTGAAACAATCTATTCACTACTTCGACTACTTGTTGTGAAGATAAATCTTCTATTCTTCTTAGTTAGTAGTTTGGAAGAGTGAATTTGACATCTCTTGTCAAACCTCACCAATGACCCCCTTAGCCGAAACACGACTAAAAGTATCTCATTGATGACATTGAGCATAAAGAACCAACAAGCTTAGCAACACTTATAAACACTATTCCATGTCTAAGCATTTAACCAATTTATGCAGTTACACAAGAATGGTCAAGAATGATTGACTTTCATAGACCTATCTCATTTGCTACATGAAACACAACGAGTTCAACATTATCACATTCATCTAGCAATATCAACACACCAACATAATTTAAGAAGCTCTAACTCATGCTCTTGGATTCCATATTAAAAGAGGGAAGAATTACCTACTTTCTCCCAACTCTAACAAGTAATCATACAAGCAATTCATATACTCAAGCTTCCAACAACATCAATGCAATTAACAATTCACATTCAAAGCTCAATAAATGCACAATAGCAAAAACACTAAATAGATAGATATGGTTCTTACTACATAGAAATTGAAGCTTCAATCCATTTCTCCCAAGATAAAACTAAGCTAGACAATTAAAAGTCATGATAAACCTACAAAAACTAAAAATAAAGAAAGAAAGAAAAACTAGGGTTTGAACCAGAAAATCGCAGGAAGAAGAGGGAATGTTAAGAGGAGAGGATAAGGTGAGTATTTATAATACAAAAAGCAAGAAGAATTTCAAGCCATACGTCCGTCGCGAGTCGCGACGGGCATGCGACGAACTCCATTTTCAGCAGCTTGATTTCTTTCCTCTTTTTGTTTCATATCCTCCTCTTCTCTTCACTTCTTCATTTCTTCAAATCTTCAAAAGCTCAAATAAAAGTCTTCAAATCTTCAAAGGTATTTTTCAAAGTCTTCAAACAAATTGCCTTGTCACACAAAATTCTCTAGAAAGGTAATAAAAGCGAAAAAGTCGCTTTTAACTCTTCTTAGAGAATTTCAAAGCAAAATGCCACATTTAGTGCACAAAAGTGAATTCTACAAGTCCTAATATAACCGTATAAACTGGGCACATGAAGGTACTCTCTGGTGGCATCATATATATATAAATATATATAATCATTTTAATTCGATCCGTGTTAAGGCGATGCAAACACTCACCCTATTGTTGCCGACGTGTTCCTCACCGGGAATGCTAATTTTTGCTAGTCGGGTTTGATATTGTTTACTGCTATTATGTTGATTCGGGTGATGGTTAAATTTCGTTGGTGTGGCTGCTATTTATAGTAGAAGTGGCATGAAGCTGATTTCTTTGAATCATTACCGATTCCATGTGGATTAGTGACATGTTGCTTTATTGGTTTTGATGAAGATAATCTTCACCCTTGCCACTTGCTTGAAGGGAGCAGCTTATTTGATACGAAACGTAGCTTGCCCTACCTTTCCTTAGGTTTACTTTCTGTTGTTTCCTTTTCCAGACACAATACTAATTATGACTTCTATTCACCTATCAATCCCATCTGTTTCGTTTTCATCTATTCCTTTCTATTAATTATTTATTTATTGGCTTTTCTTCTTTTAATTTACAATACTTAATAATCAATTATATATATGTAAATATTAAATAAAATTATATTTCTTGAATTCAAAATAATATTAAAAATGATAACTTATTTATTTTAGCTAATTAATTTCTGGTATTTGAGTTCCATATTGTAATGCTCGCCATCCTTATAGGTATATATATATAAGAATTATTTTATTATAATGTTAACATAAATACTCACATATAAAGTTTAATGAATATGAAATAGTTTATAAATTAAACATAGAATATAGAGTGACATAAGGAAATTTCAATAAATTTTATTCATTTATTTATTTTATTTATCTTATTTTAGGTTAAAATTTCTTGTAGGGTTTGAGTTAATGCTGGAAATGGTCGAAGAAAGTAAATAAGAGATTATGGTTTTTGGTTAAAATCTAGCTATTACATGCACATTGACTTCATTAAGGCCGGGGTTTCACAGTAACCCTTTGGGCTATCTGCTCTATCATCTACTTCGCTAACTCTTGGAGAACCCGTACAACCTATTCCTCAAACTGGTTGCCATAGTTGCGCTTGAGAATCTCACTCACATGTTGTCACTGTTGAGGATTTCTTCGCGACGGCATACTTCGAGGTAGAATTTGGTTCTGATACCAACTGATGTAGGCGGAAACTTCGTAGAACAAATTTGTCTCTGGTTGTTGATTCACACACAAATACCAATCGAAACCCTTTTGAAACCTGTTGATTCAAGACACTTCGTGAATACCATATCTGGGCATCAAATTCAATCTCTTTAAGAACAAGAAAATGGAGAGAAAAACTTATGTTTGTTATTTCATCAATGCTGCCGACAAGTCCATAACATGAGGTTTAAATACCTCTGCACCAAAAACAAGCCCTAAGGGCTAAACTGGAAGAGCGAAATAATAAAAAGGAAAAACAACTAACGTTCCCATACTCAAGCACGTTACCATAAACATGCAAAAGGAAAAAGACATAAGAATATTCTATAAACATAGATGAAAATTTAGAAAATGTTGTACAAACATAAGCATGCGTATTCTTCTTCTCAAATTGTTCCAAAAACGTCAAAGCTTGTTCGTTTTTTGCTCAGCTGACATCACACACTCACTCATAGAGTTCCATAACAAAAATTCCCAACTCCTTCACATAGACGCTCTAGCACATTGCTACACCATTCTAGTTCATTAATTATAGCTACATTTTGCAATGCCTCAACCAGTTTCATATCAAAAATATTTCTACTAGTTGAAGAAAGAAAAATACACATACAATACATAAAAAATACCTCTTAAATAATACACCACCCTCACTTAGTTTCTTAATTTCTTCTAATAAGGTAACAAATGAAATGTTACCATGATTATCAGCTTTCGTCTCAGTCCTCTACCACTACCTTATGTCAACATCTTTCGACACACCACTACCATTATTTTTTAGAACATGCATAGAACTTATAGAACCTGAGGAATGCATAATAGGGCAACACATATCACCAGGGCTAATAATATACATGTATTGAGACACAACAAACATTATCCAACATATCCACAAACCAAAGAATGATCCGTGTAAAAATAAAGATAAAATCTGGAAATCAAGAAGCACACCAAAATTGGTGTCTTTAACATCATGCTTCAACCATAGAGTTAAGCTGCTCAACAAGCTACTTAATTTTGAATGCGAACAAATTGTAGCAATTTTCTCACAATCCTATAATCAAATAATAATATCTCACATTAAACACTAACATATGCCACATTTATACAAATTAAAGAAGTTATTATAAGATTGCATAATCTCGTAATGGGTGATTTATTATCCTTCGTTATAAATAGATTGTACAAGAGAGTTATACCATATCTACAACTGCGCTATTCTAGGTAACTAAATGTTTACATATATACTGTTTAATACACCCCTCAGTCGGAGCGGGAGTAGGACAAATGCTCAGGCTGGATCAAAAGCAGAGAAAAAGAAGTTGTGGTAGTCCCTTAGTAAAGATATCAGCATACTGTTACTCAATGAGAACATGAAGCACATGAAAGGAACCAACCTGAACCTTCTGACGGAAAAAATGAATACCAAGATTAACATGCTTGGCCCGTTGATGTTGCACTGGATTGCTGGGCGGATACATAATAGAAATGTTGTCGCAATAGAAAAGTGTGGCATGCCTAATAAGAACACGCAGCTCAAGAAGAAGGTTTCGTAGCTAACTCATTATTGCGAATGCATTTGCAACACCCATGTATTCGGCTTCTACACTAGAACGAGAGATAGCCTCCTAGCGTTTAGATAACCAAGATACCAGATTGTAACCAAGAAATAAACAATAGCCAGAATTAGAACGTCTAGAATCCGGACAGCTAGCCCAATCTGCATCAGAATAAGCAGTAAGCGTGTGGGGCTGAGACTTGACCAAATGAAGTCCAGAATCAATAATACCCTGAATATGTCTCAAAATGTGCTTAATAAGCTGCATATGAAGTTCCCAAGGTGCATTCATAAATAGGAAAACCAGTTGTACAGTATAGAAAATAACTGGACGAGTGATGGTGAGGTACTGAAGAGCTCTAGCCAGACTTTTGTATAGTCCAGGATTATCAAGCAATAGATCGGCAGTGACGCTAAGCTTAACACCAGTATTGATGGGCATCACTGATAGGTTGCAGGATGACATGGAGGCCTGACCGATAATATCCCTAGCATACTACTTCTTTGGTAAGAATAAATCAGTGGAGGAGCGAGCAACAAAAATACCCAAAAAATGATGAAGTGCACCAAGATCGGTCATAGAAAATTCTCAAGACAGTTTTGAGATGATGTCACAGAGAAGTGTAGTACTGGAATATCATCAACATATATGAGCAAATAAGGCGTGTGGCCACCATAGCTCAGGATAAATAGTGAATTGTCACAAACACTACTTGTGAAGCCGCACGACAGATAAAACGTAGCAAATCTCTGGAATCAAGCCCTAGGTGCCCGCTTGAGGCCATATAAAGACTTTCGAAAATGGAAGACATGTTGGGCCATTATGGAATCAACAAAACCAGATGGCTTATGCATATAAACTATTTCACGCAGGTCGCCATGGAGAAAAGTGTTCTTTACATCCAACTGATGTATCACACAAGAATGAGAGACCGCCAAGCTCAATACAATGCAAATGGTTGTGGGCTTAACCACGGGACTAAATGTTTCATCACAATAAATTCCAACCTGTTGAGTTTTCCCATTAACCACGAGACTGGCCTTATACCGTTGGAGAGATCCACCAAAATGAAACATGTAATGATATAACCACATGCAACGTATGGAATGAGCATCAGCATGGCGAGGTACCACGTCCCACATATGATTATCTTTTAATGCTCGAAATTCATCCTGCATGGGCGTATTCCAGTTTGGATCACAGAGGGCTAGGTGAGGTGATTTAGGAAGTGGGGTAATGGTGGTGAGGGCGGCGGATAATTGATCTCGCGGCTTGAAGATGTCGCTAATTGCTTAAGTGGTTGTGGGATGCGTTGGCCGGGGCGAGGGTGGTGGAATGGGAGAGGTGGATTGAGTGTTTGGAGCTGGCGTGTGAGGTGACGTGGTGGGAGTTGTAGGGAGAAGGTAGGCCGAGGGCGGTGAATGAGGTGGTACGGGTGAGGGCGGCACGGGTGTAGGGAACACAGGTGGTGGCAGCGTGGGTGTATGGGTGACAAAAGGATGGGTACGAGGATTGGAGAGGAGCATAGGGAAAGCGTGGGTAATTACGCGATCGAGGAAAATGGGAGAAACGAGGTTAAAGGATTGATGGAGAAAATGATAAGCGGAGGTGGAGGCACCAGCTGACTTAGAGAAAGGAAAGTTTGTTTCATTGAATGTGACATGACGAGACACAGCAACCTTTCTAGTGGACAGATCGAGACAATGATTTCTTCGGAATTGGTTTGGATAACCGAGGAAGACACAATGAGAAGAGAAAGGTGATAGTTTATGGGGCATTTTGGCAGAAAGGTTGGGGTAACAAGAACAATAAAAAATATGGAGATGGTTGTATGTGGGTTCTTTTAGAAATAGTGCAAAAACAGGAGAGCGAAAAGAAATGACTTTGGTGGTTAGGATGTTGTGAACATGGGTAGCAGTGTGTAGAGCTTCCACCTAGAAGGTTGGCGGAAGTGATGCATGATATAGTAGAGCTAGGATGATTTCATTTAGATGACAAATCATGCACTCGGCTATACCATTTTGAGAGGAAGTTTGTGGGGTGGATAGTGGAAGACTAGGCCGTGTTTCGCAACAAAGTCGTGGAAAGAGGATTTATCAAATTCGCGACCAAGATTGCATTGAAATGATTTATTTTTGCGCTGAAATTGGGTTTGAACATAAGCATGTGACTGCACAAATTTTGAAAATTCCTCAGACTTGAATTTTAGAGGATAAATCCACACATTTTGAGTAAATTTATCAAAAAAGACCAAGTAATATTTGTAATTTGTTTTAATCAAAACAGGTGATGTCCACATATCAATATGAATAATATCAAATAGAGCAACAATAGTAGAAGTGGAATAAAAAAACTGAAGTTTTTTATGTTTTCTGACCTGACAAGAATTACATAAAATGGAGCTAGGCTCTTTATTGAAAGAAATGTATGACCGAGACTAACGATGATGAAGAATAGGGGCATCTGGGTGGCCAAGGCGTGAGTGCCTGATATATGGGGAAAAGTGACAAAGGACTGAGCAAGCGTGGAAGTGGAAATAGACAAATGATAGGGAGACACATGATAAAGCTTGATTGCACTATTGCTCCTCATAATAGTCTCCCCATTTTGAGAATCCTTCACATAGAAACCAAATAGGTCAAAATCAACGGTCACGTTATTATCTTTTGTAAATTGATGAACAGAGAAAAGGTTTTTGACAATGTGTGGAGTATGTAGGATGTTGGTAAGGTGTAGGGTATGACCTGAGGTGGTTAATTTGGGCATACCAGAACCATAAACTGGAATACTATTTCCATTACCAATAATAATAGAACGAATATTGCTCGTATGTAAAGGAGAAATCATAGTACCTGGATCCAAAGTGAGGTGGGATGATGCGCCAGTATCCATAAACCAGTGTGGGTCATCGCTGGGGTGAATGACCAAGGCTTTGAATGCCTGACCAAGGTCTGTCGCTAAGGAGCATCCACGTCGGCTACGTGCAGCTGGCCCTGAGTGGTATACCATATTTACAAGAGGGTTATCATTCAATATAAATAGATTGTACAAGCCTTTTATACCATGACTACAATTGTGCTATTCTACGTAACTAAATATATACATATTGACTGTCTAATAATTATTAATTTAAAATGAACAACAAACAACAAAAAGAAGCCTAAACTCACACATAGAATAAGTAACTATTAAAAACACTTTTCCTCATCACGAAGGAAAAGCAAACAATCTCCATTAGGTTCCTTCTGGCAACAGTAAACACTGGAATCTACACAGCACCATCGGAAAATCAAGCAAGAGTTTCTTGAAGCAGAAATAATTAATTAGGGGAAGGTGATTTTGAGGAAAAATCTAAATAAATCGATTAAGCCGAAAAGAAAGTTTCCTTTTGGCGGTTCAACTTACTTGGGAAGGTCAACAATCCAAGCGTCCTCACACATGCTAACCGGTGGAAGGTGATTGGCTGCATAGGGCTTGCAAACCAGGAGTATGATCATGATCTAGACAAGGAATCTTTGGAAAAATCAAACGATGAAAGGGATTATAATTTGGAGGCTCGAGGTAATCATCACAGAGTACGCTCATACCTAACCAGCAGGTTGATTTGTTTGGATTAAGAACTATAAATGGAGGAACAAGAGGAAGAACAAGCGTCATATTCTACTCCTGTACAAAAGTTCAGAAGAACAAATATAAACATAGCTAATATGAAATAAGAAAGAAAATCCTCAATAACACGAGAAGAAGTTGTTCAAGAGAAGGGAAGCAACATGAATTGGGGAATTTCGGATGCAGACACAACGACGGTGTTCACAGTTCAAGGCTCAGAATATTTGGAAGAAGGAAGTGATCCAGAAGTACAATCCATGTTCTTGCAAGATATTTATAGGCATCAACAAATTTGGGGCGAAATCCACACTGTGCAAGAAGAAATCCAGGGGGCTTTGCAGATGGAGGAAAACTGTGTTATAGGCTACTAGCTGGATGATCGGGACTATAGTAGGTGGAAGATTGACCAATACTTGCAAGATCATTGGGGCTTCAATGCTAGGGTCCATCACCGGTACAAAAATTTCTACGTCATAAAGTTGGGCAGCAGTCAGGCATGGATGGATGTGTTGCACAACACTCCATTCACCATAGCGGGAGGCTTATTCGCAGTAAGAAGATGAAACTAACAGTTCCACTCAATAGAGTCAAAGTATAGAAAGTGATGGTAGCAGTTCGGATTCATGGGCTATCATCTATGTTTTATATACCTTAGATAGCAGGGAGGCTAGCTAATCTTGTTAGACAAATAGTGGAAGTTGATCTGCACCAGCTCCCAGCGGGGAGTTTGAGGTATCTTAGGGCCAGAGTTTTGGTTCGCATAGGAAGTCCTCTAATACCATGGTTTTTTGTTAACATGTCGGATGGACACCGGTATTGGGCTGAGTGCTGGTATGAGAGTACATAAATTTTGTCGGAGGTTTGGGCACATTAGTAATCCTATGTCCAGATGCCCCATACAGAGCAATGTGTTATTAGTACAGTTCTTAGAAACCAAGTTTAGGGAGAACAATGAGGAATGGGGAACTAGCACAATCTACTCTCCTACCAAGGAGCTTTTTCCATCAAACATTCGTGCGAAGGGCCATAGACCACACAAGAGGTACACAAAGTTTCAGGCTGACTTCTTGGATTGCCGGGGGGATTACTTTCGGGATTTGCAGGAAGCAGCTATACCGGATGGTTTCCATTATACGGTGATAACAGATGATGAGCTGGTTCCAGAAAATCAAAATAATCAAATGATGGATGAGGATCTTATTTTGGAAGAGAATGCGGGTGGCCAGGTGGCCGGTAATATAAACATTCCTAAACAACCGCCTTTGCAAAATGGTGAGGTGGAGCAGGAGCATAATCAGGATGTGCAACAAGAAGGACTTCCCAATGGGTATCTGCATGAAGCTAGTGTGCAGGATTCAGACGGGGAGTGGGAAAGATGGTTTCAATAAGATTGGGAGTGGTCCAGGCTAATGGAGACACAATAGACAATGGAGGGGATACAGGACTCAGGTTCGACTCTCCCGGAGATGAATATGTGATGTGCTTCATTATGCGTGCGTTAACCGATGCATTTGACATTATAATTGGCTTGTTTTATATGTTGGATTGCTAGTATTAGTTGAGTTTATGTGACAAGGGATTTAGACAGTCATGTTTGGTTTTCTTGTCTAAATCCCGCATTTTGTAGACTTAATTGGTAGTAATGGACACCTTGTATCCACGAGCACCAAGATCTTCCTTTGTGATCATCCTTAGTAGGTCGCTCGTGGGTACTTTTCGTTATATTTTATATTGAAGGCCATTTGCAAGGATGGTAGAAGATGTCGAAGGTCATTCACATTAGAATGATAGTAGATGAAGGCAACAGACAATAAATAGTGGTAGTAGAAGGATTGCGCTAAAGTTCAAAATGACCAAGGAAGAAATGGAGGATTGTTGTCCAGGAGTTGGGCCATGTTATAGGAAACTATCCGAGAAGAATCGGCCTTTGAGGTTGATTCCATTGGATTTGTCTTCTTGAGTGCTATGAAATCGACTACAAGAACTCTCAAATTAGACAAACGGTTCATCTGTAGCGGAGCAAAGAAGTCAGCCGGATGAAACAGCAATGGGTGGCACAGACCGCTCAAGGCCGACACGAGACCAAGCACCAATGGCCCGCACCACGATATACAACCTGTGACAAGGGCCTTTGGCATGAGGCATGCTAAATCCCGGCACGGGCTGTGCCAACCACAACAAGCCGTGTCTCCAAGTGTCTTTTTCACTCCAAAAATGGCTAAGTATAGGAGCAGACCGTCCTGTTTTACACCGCCCACACCGATCCAAGTCCAAAATGTCAAGACCAGCCAGCGGGGTGTGAAGAATGAAGCTGCACATGCCAAAAGACTGAGCAAAACGAGGTTTCTGCTGACGGCCTGTGCCAACTGACATGGACCGTGGATAAGAAGTACGAAAATGGCGAACCTGACGATGGGTCATGCAAGACGACACAAATTGTACCTATTATGGTCATGCCTGATCCCGCACCCGTGCCATCACGAGCCATGCGGCCCGTGCCAGATCTGACGAACCGTACCGGCACAAGGCCACGTCAGCGACATGGGCTGTGCCATTCGTAGTGGTCTGTGTCAGCGGTGGCTGACTAGGGTTTTGGACTATTTTGGACCTATTTTTAGTCTCAATCCCCTATTACTATAAATATAGCCTTAGTCTACTTGGGTTTGACACCTTTTTGTCTTGGATAATTTTTTAGTTCATTTGTAGATTGAAGAGGAACTTAGAGAGAAAAACACTCTATCTTTTCTCTAGGTTTTTTCTCCTTTTCCTTTTCCTTTTTCTTTTGCCCAAAGATGTGGAATTGAAATACTTGAATTCCATGTCTAGGGAGTAGTTTTATAGCTTGAGGATAAATTTGTATTCGTGTGTTGATTATGTTTTGTGATATTTATTAGATATATCTAATTCTATGTGCTTATGATATTATGATGGCTTGTTCTTGAATTGTTATAATTGCATGAATGATACACTCCGTCAGCACACTTTAGTCCACATTCATGTTGGTGCAAATATTTATCCCCCCCGGGGAAGAGAAACTTGAATGTGATATAGGTAGCGGGGTCCGGGTCCACGTGGGTATGTAGACGTAGGTCTTTTTCGAGTTTTACTGTTATGATGAAAGCACACCAGTCGTAGCTAGCGAGTTGATCCGAAGGGTTACGAGTAGAGGTAGCAAATAGTTGTGATCTTGGGTTGGAAAAGGTCCTAGTGTCATCAATAAGGTGCCTACCTCTTGTTGCCTCTTTATATGCCTGGGGGGTAAAGCATCTGTGGTGTAGTGTCCATGATGTAATTCTACGGGGGAGAAACTGGTCTACACAATGGTCGGACCATTCTTGTACATCCCTAATCACGGAGGTTGTGCCGATGGAAGATTGCAAGAGCATCGTGCGTGACAGGTATGGGGAAGTGCTGACCATCAACCACACCACGTGTGATGAGACGTCAAATAAATGTATTTTCCAAAGCATTAAACATCTTTTTTGTCATATTTTTGTTGTAATATTTCTTGATTTAGGTAGGTTTACATGATAAGGGGTTTAGATAGTCATTTTCGGTTTTTATATCTGAATCCTTCATTTTGTAACCTATGTTTAGTCTAATGGAATTTTGGTCCTTACGGGCATCTAGATTCCTTTTTTTATTAAGCTTAATTAGTATAATTCTCGTGAGAACTTAGAAGTGGTTTAGTGAAGTCCATTCAAAAGGATCGAAGAAGATGGAAGGCCACCCACAAAGTGGTAGAAGATAAAGTGAAGAAGGGAGAGCAAAGCAAAAGGTGAAGAATGATCTATGTTTTGAAGCTGAGTTCTTAGAATTTTTCGAGAATAATCAGCCTCCAAGGGTTGTACCATTGTATTTGTCTTCTCGAATACTATAAAATCGACTACAACAACTCCCAAAACAGATCAACAGTTCACCCATGGAAAGCAAAACAAGAAGCCCGGACGAGGCCATTTCTGAATGTTTTGGCTGAAACCGCTGCCGCCTTAGTTTTTCACCATTTTCTTCTTCTTTCTTTGTATATTTATGTTCTATTTTATGGGTTTTGATTATCTAGCTTATTTTTGTTCTCAGGAGCAATTTATTGAGACTTCTTTGCTAATGTCTTGAGAATCATTTCTATCTATCTATTACTTTCTCTATTGTGCATTTATTGATTTTTTTTTTTAATGTGGATTGTTAATGGAATTAATATTGTTGGAAGTTTGAGTATGTGAATTGCTTCTTAGGGTTGGGAGAAAGTAGCTAATTTTCCCTCTTTTAATGTGGAATCCAAGAGAATGAGTTAGAGATTCTAAATGATGTTGATGTGTTGATAATTGCTAGATGAATGTGATGATGTTGAACTCGTTGTCATGTTTGTTTTAGGTAGAAAATGAGATAATTCTATGAATGTCGATCGTTCTGTACTAATCATGTGTAATTGCACGAATTGGTTAAATGCTTAGACACGGTGTAGTGTTTATAAGTGTTACCAAGCTTGTTGATTCTTCGTGCTCAATGCCATCAATGGGATACATTTACTCATGTTTCAACTAAGGGAGTCATTGGTGAGGTTTGACAAGAGATATCGAATTCACTCTTGCAAACTACTATCTAAGAATGATAGAAGATTTATCTTCACAACAAGTAGTTGAAGCAATTAATAGATTGGTTCACTCGTTCTTGAAGCTTTTGTTATTTAGCATTCATGTGTTCTTAATGCTATGTTTTACTTCATTTATGCCATGGGTGTTTGAGAATAGGAAGTGTTTGTATGATTAAAGTGTTAGTGTTAGGAAAGTGACAAATTCCTTAGCTCTTTGGCATGAAAATCCATGAACATGGACTTAGAACTTCTCGTGCATAATGTGTTGTGATTCTTGCTAGATAAGTACGTTAAAGTGGATTGTTCTCATATTTATCCTATAGATGCAATGAAAGATTGAATCTTGAATGTGGTTTATTCTAGGTTTAGCCTAAGGAATGTTATGTTTGGTTAAATGGCTATGTCTTTGGTAGAAGGCTTGTTGTTATCAAATCTATGGTCCTTCGTGTGAAATGCCGTTGATGAAATACCTCTATGGTGTGGTTTGTTTAGAGTGATTGTCAACGAGGTTTGCAAATGGTTGTTGTTTGTCTTTGCAAATTACTATTAAGAAGGAATTAATGTTGATCTTCGAATGAGAAGTGATAACATTCCCCATAGGTAACAAATGTGATTGAATGAGTGAATGGTTTAATGATCTACATGGGGTTTGGAAGTGGATATCAATTGCCCCCAAGGCTTTATCTTTCGTAGTTTTTACCCATTTTTCTTAATTTGTTTGATGATTAGCATAGTTACTTAACTTTGCTAGTTAATTTGGCTGTTTAATTTCATAACTTAAGAAAACCAACCCCCCCCCCCCATTTACTTCCTTATATATTTGTATATATCTACTTCTAGCCTAATATGAACCTTATATGTTTAAACGCTTAAGAAAATCCCTCTTCTTCGTGGACGACCCTGATTTTCCACTATCTACTTAATTGTATTTAGTAAGCATAAAGGGATTATAAATTATAACTTTGAGAGGTACGGAGACAACCTTCCAAATTTTAGCGCTGCTGCCGGGGAATGTGGCATTTAATTTTTAAGTGTTTGGGCATATTTGGTTGCATATTAGCTAGTTGTTTTTATTTTCCAATTCTGGGTGGTTGTTTTTGTTCAGGGTAGGTATTTCTTGAGTTCTTGGTGAATTTTTATCGAGAATCCTGGCAATATGATTCCGGACTTTTGAAAAAGAAAAAAAACAAATGGAACGTCTCACCTTGAGGGAACTCATGATGAGAAGAGAGGCTCAACATGCAAGATTTTGTAAGATTTGTCACTCCGACCATCCTACAGAGTCTTGCTATTTGTCGAGAGAGGAGCTCTATGATTGTGAAAGAACCTTTGGTTTCCAAAACCAAGGGTATTATGAAGAGTGCTACCAAGAAGTATGAGATGTTGGTTTTCAAGGGTAATAAGCTCAAGAATGGTATCCATACCACAATTCTTACAATCCGGAGTGGAGTGGTAATCCGGATTGGTGGTATGACAATGAGCCAGAAAACCAACAATACGAGAAAAAATAGTTGGCCTTCACCATCTTATGATATACCCCAAAACCAATCCCAACAAAGAAGTTCAAGTTTGACACGTGAGGAAGTCATGAATGCAACAGCAAACTTGAACAACTTAACTAGTGAGGAACCGGATACTCGGCTCTCCTCTAGTGTTGAGGCTATTGAGGGGCATGTGAGGAGTATATTGGAAGTGTTGGCCTAAATGGAAGCTCGTAATTCCAAAAATACACCATCCCAAGTCGAACTTGAGGATTCGGTGAGTGAGGTCACCATGGGATATGAGTTTGAGTTCGAAGGGGATGAGGGGTTGGTTGTTGAGGATGAAAAAAATTGAGGAAGAGGTGATTGTGCTACATTCATTAGCATCATCACCCCTTCCCCCACCTAGTGAACCAACTCCACCATTTTTGGAAGTTTTGAGGGAGATAAGAGAGGAGTCAAAAGACAATCCCAAGCCTCCTAACCACCCAACTCCCTTCAAACCATCTCCACCTCCACAAGACTTTCCTCTTGAATGTTTTGTACCCCCACCTCTCTACTTTTGGATGCTCATGGTGAAGGGATTCAAACCTTCACCATATGGATAACATTAGGGTTATGCTGACGACCTTAAAAATATGGAGCTTCTCGGGAGGCAACCCGAGCTTTTAAGTTAGGTTAGTGTTTTTCTTTTCTTGAAAAAAAAATCTTGAACCATGTCCTCAAACCCTTGCCCAAAACCACAAGACTATCACCACAACCCACCACCAAAAACCACTACCAAAACCACCATCTACAAGTACTACTAGTTTTTGTCTTTTGTGAGTGTTGATCGGGATTTGCATAGTTGTGGCTTCGTAGTTGATGGATCAAATTTTCATGTTGGGCAGAGTTCAAGAACATGGAGGAGAGAACATTCATTGAGGAGTGAGCATTGTCATCACCGGCAAGGACCTTCAAGGTCCTAGTTGTGAGTATTTTTTTTCTTTCTCCCTTATTTCTTTATCTTGTCCTTTTCACACTGAGAAAAATGTGTGTTTCAAGTGTGGGAAGGTAAAGAGGAATATATATCTCATTGTATTTTATTTTAGAGTGCATACACTCCACTTTGATGTGTTTTGTTTAAAAAAATGAATAACAAAAGAAAAAGAAAAAAATTTCCCACTAAGTTGAAAACCCGAGAGGCTAACTTAGCAAAAGTGGGAGGCCCAGATAGGTTGAAAACCCGGATGGGCGACCTATGCTAAAATAAGAGGCCAAATGGTGTGGAAAAAAGTGAGGGTGAGCATTAAAAAAAAGTGTGAAGCTAGGATGAAAACCCGAGATGGATCCTAGGCAAAATGAGAGAAAATGAGAGAAAATTAAAAAAATTATGCTTCTCTTGATGTGTCTATTGAGTGGTTTTTTCAGTAGAGTAAGTTATCTTGGCATTATATGTATACCTCACTTTTGTTATGGTTTGTTGGTTGTTTAGATTATCTTAGGCTTTGAGATGTGAAATTGTGAGAGATTCTTATGTCTTGGGGGTTAGGGTAGTCCAGGAATATGATGTTGGATGTTTTGGAAATACTTTTACATGCTAGTTTATGCTTTGATCTTTGTGTGTTCTTGTTTATTCGAGGATGAGTAAGGTTTAAGTGTGGGGAGATTTGATGAGACGTCAAATGCATATATTTTCCAAAGCATTTAACATCTCTTTTGTCATATTTTTGTTGTAAGATTGCTAGATTTAGGTAGGTTTACATGATAAGGGGTATAGATAGTCATTTTTGGTTTTTATATCTAAATCCTTCATTTTATAACCTATGTGTAGTCTAATGGATTTTAGGTCCTTACGAGCATCTAGATTCCTTTTTTTTATCGTGAGCACTTATAACCGGTTTAGTGAAGTCCATTCAAATGGATGGAAGAAGATGGAATGACACTCACAAAGTGGTAGAAGATAAAGTGAAGAAAGGAGAGCCAAGCAAAGCGTGAAGAATTATCTATGTTATGAAGCTGAGTTCTTAGAATTTTCTGAGAAGAATCAGCCTCCAAGGATTGTACCATTGGATTTTTCTTCTCGATTACTAAAAAATTGACTACACAAACTCCCAAAATAGATCAACGATTCACTCGTGGGAAGCAAAACAAGAAGCCCGGGCGAGGCCATTTCTGAATTTTTGGGCTAAAACCTCCGCCCGGGTGGGAGCCTACCACATTTTTTGGTTATCTTTACCAAATTAGACTATAAATAGCCCCCCTTCTTCCCCATTTGCCCAAGCCTGACTCGGGGGCTCCAAAACCCTAAATTTTCACCATTTTCTTAGTCTTTCTTTGTAGATTTATGTTCTATGTTATGGGTTTAGATTATCTAGCTTAGTTTTGTACTTGGGAGAAATTGATTGAGACTTCCTTACTAATTTCTTGAGAATCATTTCTATCTATCTATTGCTTTCTCTATTGTGCATTTATTGAGCTTTGAATGTGGATTGTTAATGGCATTAATGTTATTGGAAATTTGAGTATACGAATTGTTAGTATGCTTGCTTGTTAGGGTTGGGAGAAAGTAGCGAATTTTCCCCTCTTTTAATGTGGAATCCAAGAGCATGAGTTAGATCTTCTAAATTATGTTGATGTGTTGATAATTGCTAGATAAATGTGATGATGTTGAACTCATTGTCATGTTTGTTTTAGGTAGCAAATGAGATAAGTCTATGAATGTCGATCATTCTTGACTAATCTTGTGTAAATGCATGAATTGGTTAAAGGCTTAGACACAGTGTGGTGTTTATAAGTGTTGCCAAGCTTGTTGATTCTTCGTGCTCAATGGGATACGTTTATTCGTGTTTCCACTAAGGGAGTCATTGGTGAAGTTTGACCAGAGATGTTGAATTCACTCTTGCAAACTACTATCTAAGAAGGATAGAATATTTATCTTCACAACGAGTAGTTAAAGAAATTAATAGATTGATTCACTCGTTCTTGAACCTTTTGTTATTTAGCATTCATGTGTTCTTAATTCTATGTTTTACTTCATTTATGCCATGGGGCATTTGAGAATAGGAAGTGTTTGTATGATTAAAGTGTTAGAGTGTTAGGAAAGTTACAAATTCCTCAGCTCTTTGGCATGAAAATCCAAGAACATAGACTCAGAACTTCTCGTGCATAATGTGTTGTGATTCTTGCTAGATAAGTATGTTAATCTGGATTTTTTTCATATTTATCCTATAATTGCAATGAAAGGTTGAATCTTGAATGTGGTTTGTTCTGGGTTTAGCATAATGAATGATATGTTTGGTTAAATGGCTATGTCTTTGGTAGAAGGCTTATTGTTATCAAATCTATGGTCCTTCGTGTGAAATGCCATTGATTGAATACCTCTATGGTGTGGTTTATTTTGAGTGATTGTCACTGAGGTTTGCAAATGGTCGTTGTTTGTCTTTACAAATTACTATTAAGAAGGAATGAATGTTGATCTTCAAATGGGAAGTGATAACATTCCCCATAGGTAACAAATGTGATTGAATGAATGAATGGTTCAATAATCTACATGAAGTTTGGAAGTGGATATAAATTGCTCCCAAGGCTTTATCTTTTGTATTTTTTTACCCGTTTTTCTTAATTTGTTTAATGATTAGCATAGTTACTTAACTTTGCTAGTTATTTTGTCTTTTAATTTCATAAATTAGGAAAACCAACTCCCCCCCATTTACTTGCTTTTAATTATCTATCTATCTATATATATATATATATATATATATATATCTACTTCTAGCATAATATGAACCTTATATATTTAAACGCTTAAGAAAATCCCTCTTTTTCGTGGATGACCCCGATTTTCCACTATCTACTTAGTTGTATTTAGTAAGCATAAAGGGCTTATAAATTATAGCTTTGAGAGGTACGGCGATGACCTCCCAATGTGTTATGAGCACTAGATTAGGTTGTAGATTTTTTATATGTGATTCAATCAAGGATCGAAACATTTAATCAACCGTGTTACACAAATATTCCCCAAGTGTTTGTTAATATAGTTTACCTGCATTTTATCTTTCATGTTCGTAGTTGTTAATTGAAAAACCAACCCCCCCCCCCAATTTTACTATACTATCTATTCCTAGCAACACAAACAGATTGACAACCCGTACATGGTTTATTTTTAATTGACTATTAGGCTCTAGCATCTCCGTGGACATACTCGGGCTTGCCACTAACAGCCCCATAGGTAGCTTAAAAGTGAGTTGGCTGCAGAACAATAAATTTCATCTTTGATCCTCTCATAGGCCCTCCGCTCAGGTTAATGTAGCTACAACTTGACGACCCTGAGTGGAAGCGGGTCAAATTTTGGGGGCGTTGCCGGGAATGCTAATTAAGTTTAATTTTCAATTAGCATAACATGTTAGTTGAGTAGGTAGTATTGCTTTTGTTTTTCTTTGCTTGTTTTGTTTGTTTTTATTGATTGAACCTTTTGAGATAGAAATAGTGTTGCCTTTAATCCACTTTCTAGTGTTGTCTTAGGTAAGGTATTGTTAACCCCTAGTTTACGGTACATGCTTGTGCCACAAACTTATGGGTTTTTCACTACCTCACTGAAAACATAGGTAGTAGGAGACGAACGAAACATAGAGCTAGAGTAGAGGTTCAACCTAGATTCGTTTTGGTGGTAGAAGAGCCGCTAGAGATAACGGAGGATAATAGGACATTGAGGGAGCTCATGGCTTCAAATTTGCAGAGCCAACCATTGTGTATCACTTTTCCTTAAATTTCGCCCAATGTGAATTATGAATTGAAGAGCGGGATGATACATTGTCTCCCCATGTTCCACGGGATGGCAGGGTAGTATCCCAACAAGCACTTTCCAGAGTTCCACCTTGTCTTCACAAATATGAAGCCTCCATGTGATTTATGGAATGATTATAATCGAAGGACTTTTCCATTCTCTCTTCAATATAGGGCTAAGGATTGGCAGTAATATTTACCCCCCGGTTGTATAAGCTCCTGGATGGATATGAGGAGAAGATTAATTGAAAAGTACTTTCTAGCTTCCAAATCTGTCGGACTGAAGAAGCAACTATCTAATAGCACCCAGGGAGCTACTGAATCACTTTATGACTATTGGGATCATTTCAAGAGGTTACTAGTAAGCTGTCCATACCATCCTTTCAAGGAGGGGGACCTAGTCTACTACCTTTTTGAAGGGTTATGTGATGAAGACATGCAAATGGTGAATGCTGCAAGTAATGTATCAATTGCCAACAGAAGCCCGAAGGACGCAATGACTCTCTTTGAAGAACTTGCCAATGGAATGTGACAGTTTGGTACAAGGTCAAGGGTTAAGGTTTTGGATGAAACATCCCAATCCCCCAAGTTGGAGGAGCAAGCACAAGCTCTTGCTTCAATGATAAAAGAACTTTTGAGGGGGAAGGTTCACCAAGTCAAGGTTTGCGACTTATGCAATCTCGACCATAATAGCGAGTCGTGTTCACAAGTAGCGGAAAACTTAGAAGAGGTGAAGGCCGTAGAGTACAACAATGGGAATAGGCAACATTTTACTAGGGGGCAACAACAAATGTTTCGGGGGAACCAAGGTGATGCAAGACAAGAACCCTATGCAAACTTGTTCCACCCAAGGTACTGGGATTATCAAAATTTTTGTTGTAGGGAGAACACTCAAGCTCAAGGGTATCGAGGCAGACAAGCTCCAACTGAACCATATCCAAGGGATGAGGGTCCTTCCAACAACCACTCCTCTCTCTACAAGTCGGACCGGGATGAAATTTTGTAAGCCATCGGTCAATTGGGGAAGAAGCATGTGATTTTCATGGAAATGACAAAGAGAAAAATTGAAGATCTTGGAAATAGGCCCTTTTCGAGTATCAAAAATCTTGAAGTCCAAGTTTATAAACTCGCAACCTCGGTGAGCCAACTTGAGGCCAAATAGTTTGGAAAACTCCCTTTCCAATTGGAGATGAATCCAAGGAACATGAGTGCACTCATGTTAAAAAGAGGGAAATAAGCTCGTGAGTCTGAGAAGAAGGTGTTGCAAGAAGATGATAGGGTATTGGTTGCTACCAAGGCCAATTTTCAAGAGGATGAAATTGTGGTCGAGGAAGCTCCTTCCAAGGAGTTACCACCGTCCGAGGCACAAGTGCTATCCCACCGCCATTTCCAAATGATTTGAGGGGGAGGCCAAAGGTGGCGACCAATAATGCAAGCATTCGAACGATCTTCAAAAAGGTTGAGGTAACAATACCTATCTTAGAGCTAATTGAATATGTGCCATCATATGCTAAGTTTCTTAAAGTTGCATTCACGAAAAAGAGAAGTAGACCAACCGAAGGTAGGACATTTAAAATGGGGGAATTCACCGTTTTAAACCATAATAATTTCCAAAAATGCGACAGCCCTGGGATGTTCTCTATTCCTATCTCCTTAGGTGGAAAGCTAGTTAAGAATGCCATGATAGACTTAGGAGCATCCATAAATGTGATCCCATATAGTCTTTATGAATGCCTAGATATAGGTGAACTTAGGGATACTAGGGTGATTTTCCAACTCAACGATCACTCCCAAGCTAGCCCATGTGGGCTAGTGAAGGATGTGATGGTGCAGTTTGGCAAGTTGGTGTTTCTTCCGGACTTTTATGTCCTTAACGTGGCGCACGATGGAAGTGTACCCCCAATACTACTGGGGACACCATTCCTTAAAACGTCAAGAACTAAAATCGATGTCCATTTGGGAACCTTAACCCTAAAAGATAATATGGACAAGGTAGGATTTGACATCTATAAGTCTAGGCATGATCCAATTAATTCATCTTTTGTGTGTAAAGGCGTGACCCTATGTGATGAGCATGATCTATGTGAAATTTATTTCATGGAAAATGAGAATGAATATTTGGATGAATCCCTTGTTGGTGATGATAGTGTTGACGAGTCTTTTACATTGCATGCTTCAAGTGATGACATATCTGTGCTAGACTGTTTTTCCATGCTAACTAATTTTCAACGGGAAAGGAAGGGTGTCGAGGGCTTAAAACCCCCTCGAGCTCCTCCTAAACCCAAAGTGATGTCAATGGACTCAACCTTAGCAAGGCTCGGGAATTCATATTCTATGTCGGACAAGGCGTCCAAAGGTAAGGGTGACATATTAAAGAGACCCCTCTACAACGAGGTCATCGTGGGTGAAGTTGCCGATGGCGATTCCCGAGACCCAATGGTAGGTTGTTCTAATTAAGATGCCTGAAAAGGAAATAAGTCGTGAGGATGACAATAAGTGTACGGTGCTTCTTCTTGATTTGGTTTTTGTGATTTTGAGAGGATAGATAGATTTTTGCTTCTTCTTCAGTAGATCTTGCAACTCTTATCTTCAAATTTTGGGCAATCCATCGAACTCCTTGTTTAATTTCTTTATTAACATTGTGGTTGTGTAAAGAATAATTCTTGAATTAGTGTATGTTGTTGAGATATGTGTTTGGGTTGTATGCATAATCTTGTGTTGAAGAAAAGAATTGGGTGGTTTGATGTGCTATTATGCTTGGATGATATGTTCTTCATGTATTGGGTGATTTAGGAGGGGATAAATCTTGTTGCATGATCTTGTTGATGGGTTTGTATGAATGTACATAAGTTTGTTTGATAAGAAAGTTCTTTTTAAATAGCCTTCATGTTGAGATTTTCATGATTTTCATGATTAGGCTATTTAGGAGGAATTGTCTTGTTAAATGATACTATAGGGCATGCCCTGTTTATTATCACACTACTTCCTTCATTGTGTTAGGATGCCTCTGAAAAAGAGTGTGTCAGAGAAAGGTAAGTCCTCACGGGGCGAGAAAAGGAAGAAACTGACAAAAGATGCAAACCACGAGCTGGTGACTCCATCCCTCGTAACCCCCACATTCGTAACTGGAGAATTAATGGGATTAGACGATATCTATGGGACTCCAGCCCAGAGGTGGAGGTATTTGAGAGAGCCGAAGATGAGTATATTGGAGACTAGATTTGCATGCAAAGACACCTTAGAGACTTTAGGCTTACTTGAGCTCATTACCTATCTATTGGAATGGGTAGGCCTAAAAGGGTACCTCGTGAGGCATTCAAAGACCTACATCTAGTGGACTTTAGAGTTCCTAGCTACTCTATGGAAAGTCATAGACGAGGATGAACATCGGGCTATGAGGTTCCATTTTATATGACAAAGAGTATACAATGACACACATGGAGGTGGCTCACATTTTAGGGTTGAGGTAAGGTAGAGACTTCCTAAGGAAACATCGGCAGGGGTACCATTTTCCTTTAGAAACTTTTGGACACAACTGACAGGGGTGGATTGCGTTACGTTCACCGGTTACTATCAATGGGAGTATTTTGCCACAGTGAGCTAAAGCAATGTCCGCGTTCAAATTTTCATTGCCTTTGGGCAATGAAGCATGAAGGAAAAGTGGGAGTTTTTGTACATGATATTTTGACAATGTGGGAGAGAAAAAGTGGGAAGATTCTGATAGGTGGCATGGTAGGGCTTATGGCGCAGCATTTGGGGCATCCAGTCACTTAGTGTGCATTGGCCAAATTTAGGAGATCAGGATCAAAATACAGCATTGAAAAGTTGGCTAAGGTTTTCACGATAGTACCTACAACTTTTGAGGACCGTTTCGTGTGTCTGTATGGCGAGGTGAGCACTTGTAATTTCATGATCATTTCTCAGCCAGAGCGCACTGCCATTACCCACGACACGAGTTTGGATAACTTGTTCCTTGAGCTAGACCCATATTTTGAGAGGTAATTTTACAGAGTTCTAGCAAACCTAGAGATAGATGTTGAGGAGACCGAGGGTGAAAACTCTTCAAGGGCACCTCCTAGCCGCTTACTTATCTACAGACATCATTGGCCAATTGATCTCCCTTGGGGTACAACTTCCAAGCTCTACCCAAGTTATGCAAGAGCCCGTCCTAGAGATAGGAGGTATGAGGTTGAAATTGGAGGAGCTTGGCACAAGGATGGAGTCCATGGAGACTGCCATTCAAGATTTTAGATACATCTAAAGGGATCACACGAGGCACGAGGAGGAAGGCCCTTCGGGGATGCAAGAGTAACTATTACTACTTTCCCAACCTCACTTATGACTTATGTGTTTACATTGTTTTTGTACATTGGGGACAATTCATAGTTTAAGTGTGTGTGTGTGTGTGAGGGGGGGGGAGAGGAGTAGTGAGCACTTAGGGAGTTTTCATTCTTGGGATTCCTCGGTGAATTTGGTATTTTTCTTTGTGTTTTTGGCATTTCTTTGGTGATTTTGGGCTTTGTTTTGTTTTGGGATGTTTTGGATGTCTACTTGGTGGTATGACTAGCTAGGTAGGATTCCTAGTGTGTTTTGGGTGGGTTGTTTTAAAACATTGGTGGTGTAATTTTTTGCTTGATCTTTTCTTCATGTAGTATGAAGCCCGACTTTTGGGCATTTTGTGCTACACCAAAATAAATTTTGAAAAAATGAAAAAATATATATATACCCGGCTAAGTTGGAAACCCGAAAGGGAAACTTAGGCAACATTGGGAAACCTGGATAGGTCGAAAGACCTGGGTAAAAGTGAGAGGCTAGGCCCGACTAGGCTTACGAACCTAAGGAAAAATGAGAGGCCGTGTGGAAAAAGGTGAGATTGTGAGCTCAACATGTGTGAAAGTTAGGATGAAAATCCAAAACGGCTCATAGGAAAAATGAGATAAATTGGGAGAAAACGAAAACAAAATTGGTTGATTATACATTTGCTTCATCCTTGGTTGTAACTAGGTCAAGAATCTAGAGTTATCCCTGTGTTACAACCAAGTCGACGACTCTTGGTCCTTGGTGGATTGTTTTTGGAGAATCTTTGATTTATTTTGGGGGAACATTTTGGGAAAAGTAAGCTAGCTTTGCAATTATATTTCTTTGCTTAGCTTTTTCTACATTTGATTTTTGGTGGTTAGATTTCTTAGGATTCTTTGAGGAGTGTGAGAATTGTGAGATTTCTACTCTTTTGGGGGAAACATAGTAATCTAGGAGTAAGTTGAATGCCTCAGTTAACTTATGCAAGCACGCTACATTTCGCTTAGTCATTTTCTTGTCTTTATTTACTCGAGGACGAGTAAAGGGTTAAGTGTGGGGGGTCTGATGTACTTTATTATGCTTGCATTGACTGTTGCATTTAGCGTAATAAATGGTTTGTTTTATATGTTGGACTGCTAGTATTAGTTAAGTTTACGTGATAAGGGATTTAGACGGACATGTTTTGTTTTCTTGTCTAAATCCTGCATTTTGTAGACTTAATTGGTACTAATGGACAACTTGTGTCCACATGCACTTAGATCTTCCTTTGTGATCATCCTTAGTAGGTCGCTCATGTGTACTTTTCTTTACATTCTATGTGAAGGTCATTCGCAAGGACAGTACAAGATGTTGAAGGCTATCCGCAAGGATAGTGGAAAATGTCGAAGGGCATTCACATTAGAATGGTAGTAAATGAAGGTCATGGTCATTACAACATGGTATTAGAGGGATGGAGCTAAAGATAGGCAGCACTAAAGTTCAAAGAGGCCAAGGAAGAAACGGATAATCGTGGTCCGAGAGTTGTGCCAAATTTTGGGATTGATCAAGAAGAATCAGCCTTTTTGTATTGGTTCCATTGGATTTTTCTCCTTTAAAATCATAAAATCGACTACAAGAACTCTCAAAACGGACCAACGGTTCATCCGTAATGGAGCAAGGAAGTTCAGCTGGGCGAAGCATCAATAGGTCAGCGTGGACCGCTCATGGTCGGCACTAAGCAAGGCACCAACGGCCTGCGCCACTCCATACAACCCGTGCTAAGGGTCTCTGGCACGATCCGTGCCAAAACCCGGCATGGGGTTTGCCAACTCCTATAGGCCACGTGCTGAAGTGCCAATTATCACTCCAAAATTGCTAAGTACAGGCGCAGACAGTCCTGTTTTACAAGGCTAACGCCATTCCAAGTACAAAATATCAAGACTAGCCAGTGGGATGTGAAGAATTGAGCGGTATGCACCAAAACATTGAGCAAAACGAGGATTCTAATAATGGCCCACCGCAAATGACACAAATCGCAGATTAGAAGTGTAAAAATGACTCTTTTGACGATGGGCCGCCCCATACGATGCGGACCGTACCCACCAAGGCCGGTACCGGATCCCACGCCTCACACCAGTATCACAAATGGGTCACGCTAGATCGTGCGCCCCACGCCAGCAAGAAGCAAACGGGTCACGCCGGATCTAGCACCCTGCCCGAGAACGAACCACATCAATGATGCGAACCGCGCCATCAGTGGAAGTTTGTGCCAGTGGCGGCTGACAATGGTTTTTACATTATTTAGGCCTATTTTGGGCCTATTTTAGGCCCCGTCCCCTACTACTATAAATATGGGTTTCATATCTTATCATACTTTAAATCATATTTTGTATTTTGGGAGAGAAACACTCTCTCTTCTCTCTATGTTCTTTCTCTCTTACCTTTTTATTTTTAATTTATCCTAAGATGTGGAATTCAATGAAATACTTGAATTCCATGTCTAGGGAGTAGTTTCTATAGCTTGGGGATAATTGTATTCATGTGTTGATTAATGTTTTTGTGAGATTCTTAGTTCATCCTAATTTAAGTTCTTGTGATATTATTATGGCTTGTTCTTGAATGTTATAATTGCATGAATGATACACTCCATTAGCACACACTAGTATACATTCATGTTGGTGCAAATATTGAAACCCCCCAAGGAAGAGAAACCTGGATGTGATATGAGTAGAAGGGTCCGAGTTCAAGTGGTTGTGTGCACGTAGGTCTTTTCCAAGTTTTACTATTACAATGATAGCACACCAGTCTTAGCTGACGAGTTGGTCTGAAGGGTTATGGGTAAAGATAGCAAAAAGTAGCAAGCTAGGGTTATAAAAGGTCCTAGTGTCATAGTTAAGGTCCCTACCTCCCTTTGCCTCGTTTATAGGCCTAGGGAGTAGAGCATCCGTGGTGGAGTGCCCAGGACATAATTGTACGGGGGAGAAACAGACCTTATTGTACTACTCTAATTACGGAGGCAGTGCCGATGGAATATTGCAAGAGCACCCTACATGACAAGTACGAGGAAGTGGTGACCATCGACCACACCTTGTGTTATGAGCACTAGATTAGGTTGTTAAAATCTTACATGTCAATGAATCGAGGATTGAAATATTTTATCAATCATGTTACACAAATATTCCCCAAGTGTTTAGCTAGTATAGTTTACTTGCTTTTCACCTTTCATGTCCTCATTTGTTAATTGAAAAACCAAAACCCCCTCCCCTCCCCCATGTTTACCATACTATCCAGCAACACAGATGGATTGACAACCCATACGAGGTTTTGTTTAATTGAATAATAGGCTCTAGCATCTCTGTAGACATACCAAGGGCTTGCCACTAACTAACTTATCGGTGGCATAGTAGTGAATTGGGTGCAGAATATAAATTTAAATTTAACTTCTTTGACCCAGTTTCTTTCCTCGGGTTACATTACCACTTTTCCCTTCATTGTGTTAGGATGCCTCCGAAAAAAAGTGTGTTGGAGAAAGGGAAATCTTCACGGGGAGATAAACTGAAGAAATTAGCCAAGGGTGTAAACCATGAGTCGGTGATCTCCCATTCTTGCAACCTCATGTTCGTGATTGAAAAAATTATGGGATTGGCCAACATCTCTGGGACTACAGCCCGGAGGTGGAGGTATTTGAAGGAGCTGAAGAGAACTATCTTGGAGACATGATTTGCGTGCAGGGATACATTGAAGGCTCTTGGCCTACTCGTACCCATTGCCTATTTAGTAGGATGGGTAGGCCTAGAAGGTTTTCCCGAGAAGTACTCGAAGACCTACATCTGGTGTACTTTGGAGTTCCAAACTACTCTATGGAAATTCACGGATGCGGATGGACATTGAGCGATCAAGTTTCACCTGGATGACAAAGAGTATACAATGACACACATGGAGGTGGCTCACGCTTTTGGGTGGAGGTTCGGTAAAGACATTCTAAGGACACATCGACAGGGGTTTCCATTCTCCCTTGGGAATTTTCGGAAGCAACTGATAGGGACAGATAGGAAGAACTTGTGCAAAAGCACTGTTATAGTTCATCTGGCACTGCATTATGATCAATGGTCGCTAGAGATGGGAGTATTTTGTCATGGTGAACTAACACAGTGTATGGGTTCGGATGTACATTTCCTTTGGGCAATAACTACTGAGGATAACTTCTAACTGAACTTAGTGGGATATTTTCTGCAAGAATGCTTGCCAATGAGGGAGATAAAATGTGGAAAGATTTTGATGGGTGGCATGGTAGGACTTTTGGCACAATATTTTGGACTTCCAGTCACTCAATGTGCATTGGCCAACTTTGGGAGATCGGGAACAAAGTACACCATTGAGAAGTTGGCTAAGGCTTCCATGATAGCACCTGCAACTTCTGAGAACCATTTTGTGTGGCTATATGGCGGGGCGAGCACTTGTAGTTTAATGATCCCCCCTCAGCCAGAGTGTACTGCCATTACCACGAGATGAGTTTGGATGATTTGTTCCTTGAGCCCGACTAGTAATTTGAGAAAGAATTTTACAAAGTTCTATCCAACCCGGAGATAGAGATTAACGAGGTGGATATCAAGAATTCTTCTAAGGCGCTGCTTAGCCAAGCTAGCCTACCCGCAAACAACCTAGACCGATCACATACGCTTGGGGAGCAACTTTCGAGTTCTACCCAAGCTATGCAAGAATTCGTTCTTGCGGCAGGTAGAACGAAATTGTAATTGGAAGATTTTGGCACCATATTGGGGTCCATGGAGGCCACGATTCAAGCGATGTGGTACTTTGAGTATAATGAGCCGAGGCAAGACAATAAGGGCCCTCCGGGGCTGCAAGTGTATGTTTTACTACTTTCCCGCCTCACTTATGTATCTCTACTTGTTTTCCATTGGCGGCAATGCATAGTTTAAGTGTGGGGAGGGAAAGTTGAGCACTTAGGAGTGTTCATTGTTCTGCACCATTTTTCATGCTTAAACCAATACATTTGACATAGTTTTTAGTTTGTTTTAGTTGGCGGACTACTAGTATTATTTGAGTTTACGTGACAGGGGGTTAGACGCCTATGTTTGGTTTTCTTATCTAAATCCCACATTTTGTAGACTTAATTGGCACTAATGGACATCTTTTATCCACGGGCTCCTTGATCTTCCTTGTGATCATCTTTAGCAGGTTGCATGTGGGTACTTTTTAGCTACATTCTATGTGAAGGCCGTTCGCAAGGGCGGTAGAAGATTGAAGGTTGTTTGCAAGGATGGTAGAAGAGTAAAAGGAAATTCACATTAGAATGGTAGAAGATGAAGGCCATGAACGTCAATGCGTGGTAGAAGGAGATTGAAGCTATAGATGGGCGGCTTTAAAGTTCAAGACGGCCAAAGGTGAAAATGGTGGATCGTTGTCCGAGAAATGTTGCCTTAGTGTGAGAACGATCCAGGAAGAAGTAGCCTTCAAGGCTGGTTTCATTAGATTCATCTTCTAGAGTACTACAAAATTGACTACTTGAACCCATGATTCGGACTAACAGTTCACCTGTAGCAAGCAAACAAAGTTTAGCCGATGAAGCACTGATGGCACTTCATGGACTGCACATGGTCAAGCACCAGTGGGCCATGACAAATCACATGGCCCGATCTACACAAGAGTTCCAAGGGTTCCGTGAAGACCTGCACGAGACCTTCATGAGGCAAACCATCGGGCTATGAAAAAAGCACCGGGCCGTGAAGCAAGGGGATGAAGAGTTGAATAATTTGGCTAAGTATGAAGCCGATCCATGAAACCTTCATGGACCGTGAAAAAAACTTTAGAGCGAGACCATGTACTGTTCGTGGTCCAAGCCGTGGCTATGAACATTCATAAACTGTGCTAGATCTGGCAATTCGCAGTTATACATGTTTCACGGACCACAGCATCCATGCCGGCCCGTGAAGCCTAGGCGGCTGACCTAGGGTTTTGCAGTTTTAGGCCTATTTTGGGACTTTCTTTAGGCCCAATTTCCTACTTCTACATATAGGAGTCTTAGTCTTCTTCTAAACCATTAGGAAGTAGACATAATGTAGAGTAGATTTTCTCTCTACTTTAGAGAGAAGGAAAAGGAGAGTTCTTCTTCTCCTTCCTTCTTCCTTCTTCTTTCTCTTATCTTTTTCCTTTTGTCTTATTTTCTAGATCCATGGCATCTAACCTAATATTTTCCATGGATCTAACCTTTATAGAGTAGCTTAGTAGCTTTGGGATATTTGTATTCATGCATTGATGATACCTTCTTGCGATTTAGATTTCCCTATCCTAATGGTTATAAATATTTGTGCTTGAACTTGTGTTTTCTAAGATTTATGATTTATGATATGTCATTATGATGCTGCACTCAAGCATGTATGGTAGTATAAAATCTTTCTAGGCTTCATTGCAATCTTTGGAAGTGTTGGAATTGTGGAGTAGGTATAGAATACTGGAGAGATGAGTGCATTCATGTCATTTGAGAGAAAATCCTTATATGTGTTATACCATAATTCTGATTGGATAGTTGTGCTTGATGTAAATCACATGTCGGCCAGTCGATTTGGCAAATGTCGGTGGGGGAATAGCCCCTAGCTTATCCCAATAGATTCGCGTGTTGTATGTAGCGACTAGAGTTGTGCTGACTCTAGAGTCATCACAAGGTGTCTTTTCCTTTGCCTCTCTAGGTGTGGGGATTGTGATACATGGAGGGGTATCCGAGAATGTACTGCATCTTACTACAATATCCAACGGTTGCAACCTACGTGAGGCAATTCCCTTTTAGGCGGATATTGTTCCTCTAAGAGGGGGCGCATTGGCCTTGGAAGTGAGTGATTAGGGAATGGTTTGCTTCGTCATAGGAATAGAGTGCATTACCTAAAATTACGGAGAAGGTGAGATATGGGCATTGTGGTAAGTACCACTTGTGACAGACGAAGGGAAATGCCTGGCTATCTCCACACTGTGTGACAAGAGCATAAGATAGGTTTATAAGTCCATATGTGAACGAATCGAGGATAGAAGTCATTTATCAATCATGTTATGAAAATACCCCCAAGTGCATGTTTTTATAGTTGTTTGCTTTATTTCTCTTTCATGCTTTGTAGTTATAATTGAAAATACCAACCCCCCCAATTGCATGCTTACACTACTAGCTGTTCTTTTCACTCGTACAGATTGACGACCCGCACGAGGTTGTGTTTATAACCAGTAATTGAGCCCTAGCATCTCTGTGGACAAACCCAGGGCTTGCCTCTTACTACCCCTTGGTAGCTTAGCAGTGAGAAGGGGTGCAAAAGATAAATATCTATATTTGACAAATAAGCCTCTCGGCTCGTGTTTTAACGACGGCTAGGTCGAGGTCATGTCAAAATTTTGGCGCTGCTGCTGGGGATACTCTTCAGTTTGAGTATTAGTTAAGCATATTGTGTTAGTGAGTAGTTAGTATTGCTTTTATCTATTTCTTGTTTTTTCCATAGTAGGTATTGCTTGAGTTCTTGGTGAAAACCGAGGACCCTTTCACTACAATTCTAAATTTTGTGTGTTTTCTTTGTTGGGGTTTAATCAAATAAAGAAAACAAATGTGGGAAAAAACTCAATAGGGGGCACTTTTTAGGGTGTGTCATTGTGATCATCCAATAGAGTGTTTCCCAAGGTTGAGTGACTATGGGAGAACAATGGCTCAAAGAGCGAGACTTTGTATGATATGTCATCGCTACCACCCTACGGAGTCTTGCCCTTAGATGAGTGAAATTGAGAGAGAGGTAGGAGTTGTTGGTTCTCAAGGCCGAGGGGATCAAGATTGTTACCCATACCATGACTCTCCAAATTTGAGGTTTAGTGGTAACTGGAATTTGTGGTATGGAAATGCATCGGGAAATCAACACTTTGGGTTAGATAGTTGGACTTCACCAACTTACCCAATGCCCCAAAACCAATCCCTAGGATTGGTTCCCAAATTGGATTGTGTGGAAATTTTACAAGCTATAGCTAATGTTACCAAGAGTAGTGATTTACTCCAATCACAAATGCTTAGCAATATTAGTGATTTGGGAACTCAACTATTCTCAAGCATTGAGAAAGTTGAAGGGCAAGTGCTTAACTTGATGAATAGGGTGAGCCAACTTGAAACCTAATATTCCAAAAATGAACCATCCCTAGTTGAATGTGAAATTTTGGTAGATGAATCTAAAGGGAAATGGGAAAGGTTTGTTGAGAGTGAAGAACTCGAGGAAGGGGTGATTATACTTAATTTTCCATATTACTTATTTGCACCCTTACCTCCACCTATAGAACCTACTCCCACATTTTCGAAAGCCTTAGAGGAAACCATAGGGAAGCCAACTGAATATGCTAAGCTTCCATACCACCTATTCCTTCTAAGGTTGACTCCTCCTATACTATATCTTCCTCTTGGAAAATGTTTACACCTTGCTCTTCATTTTTGATTGTCTAAGGTGTTGGGGTACAAACCCATACCCTATGGATAACATTAGGGTTGTGCCAACGATCTTAAATATACGGAGCTTCTCGGGAGACAACCCGAGCTTTGAAAAATTAGATTAGTTTAGTATTTTTATTGTGTTTTCCTATTTGTAGCTTTTTATTTTTTGGGACACTATTGCACTTCATGTGCATGATTGTTTTGTAGGAAGCTTATGGTTCTTGGAAGAAGTTGAGCAAATGGAGAGTCCAACACATGAACCATGTAGACGTACATGGTTTGTGATGCTCAAAATGGTGGACAAGGAGGAGAACCAAACCCTAAATTCATGGGGCGTGTAGACGTCCATGAACCATGAAACTCGCATACTTTCCTACACCACCCAATCACCATTTCTTCCCTACCACCACCAAAATACCACCCAAAACCCACCTACCCTCAAAACCCTTGAGACACACACATCGAGACCTAAGAGGTAACTCTCCATTGCGATTCAGTTCCTTATTCGATTTGTGGTGCATGATAGTGGTTATATTGATCTTTTATGATTAGAGGTTTTGGATATTATATTGAAGGTGATGGTAGTTTGTTCTTTACATTCCATGATTGTGCCACCAAGGGTAGATTTTAGTGTTCTTTTTCATTATAAGTGCTTTCCTTTTTCTTTCCCTTGACATTTGTTCTTTGATTTTGTATTTCAATTGAGGACAATGCAAGCTTTAAGTGCGGGGAAGGAAATTAGATAGCACTTGTAATTTTTTTAGTTGTGTTTATGTAGGTAATATCTCTTCTAAGATCTTTTTAAAAATTTGAAAAAAATTTGAAAAAAAAATGAAAACCCGGACAAGTTAAAAACCTGAAAGGAAGACTTCTTTAACATGAGGAAAAATCCAGATAGGTCGAAAGGCCTAGGTAAAAGTGACAGGCTTGGCCGGCTAGACTTACGAGTTTAGGTAGAAGTGAGAGGTCATGTTGAAAAATGTGAGAGGTGAGCACATTTTGTAGGATAAAGCTAGGATAAAACTCAAAAGGGCTCCTAAAAAATAAGAGAAATTGATGGGGAAAAAAAGAAGAAAAAAAAAGAAACAAGAACTAGGTTGACGATACGTTTGACTCCTTGGTTGCAACAAGGTCGAGAATCTTGAGTTATCCCTATGTTGCAACCAAGTTGACGGCTTTTGGATTTCCTTGGTGGATTATTTTTCTTGAGGATTACTCTTTGATTTCTTTTGGGACTACTTTGGGGAAAGTAAACTTGGCTTTATTCCGATCTTTTGTCACTTATCTTTTTCCATACACATTTACTTGCTTTGGGTGGTTTGGTTTCTTTAGGAACTTTGAAGAATGTGAGAGTTGTGAGAATTTTCACCTTCTTGGGGGGAACTAGGGTAGCTTGGGAATTTTCATTCTTCTTAAACCTTTTTCTTTGATTTTATTTACTCGAGGACGAGTAAAGGTTTAAATGTGGGGAGTCTAATCTGCACCATTTTGCATGCTTTAACCAATGCATTTGACATAGTTTTTAGTTGGTTTAGTTGGTTGATTGCTAGTATTAGTTGAGTTTACATGACAAGGGGTTTAGACGACCTTGTTCAGTTTTCTTGTCTAAATCCTGTGTTTTGTAGACTTAATTGGCACTAATGGACATCTTGTATCCATGGGCTCCTTGATCTTCCTTGTGATCATCTTTAGTAGGTGGCCCGTGGGTACTTTTTAGTTTCATTCTATGTGAAAGCCGTTCGTAGGGCGGTAGAAGATTGAAGGCTACTTGCAAGGACAATACAAGAGGCAAAGGCCATTAACATTAGAATGGTAGAAGATGAAGGCAATAAACATCAATCCGTGGTAGAAGGAGATTGAAGCCAAATATAGGCGGCTTTGAAGTTCAAGACGGCCAAAGGATAAAATGATAGATCATGGTCCGAGGAGTGTTTCCTTAGTCCGAGAACAATCCAGGAAAAATTAGCCTTCAAGGCTGGTTTCATTGGATTTGTCTTCTTGAGTACTACAAAATCGACTACTAGAACTCACAATTCGGACTAACGGTTCACAAGTAGCTAGCAAACGAAGTTCAGCCAACGAAGGACAAGCGACACTTCACGGACCGCACATGGTCAAGCACCAGCAGCCCATGACAAAGCACATGGCCCGCACTACACAAGAGTTCCAGGGGTTCCATGAAGACCTGCACGAGACCTTCACAAGGCAAAGCGATGGGTTATGACAAAAGCACCGGGGCCATGAAGCAAGCAGATCAAGAGTTGAAGACTTTAGCTAAGTATTGAGCCAGTCTTTGAAAAAATTCATTGACGGTGAAGAAAACTTCTGATCGAGACTATGTACAATTCACGGTCTATGAAAATCTTCACGGACCGTGAGAACTACTGAGCAAAAACTGTGTACTATTCACAGTCCGTGAAAACCATCATGGATCGTGGCACAATCCCATGGACCACGGCTATGAACATTCACAGACCGTGCCAGATCTGGCATCCCATGACTATGCATGCTTCACAGACTGTGGCATACGTGCCGGCACGTGAAGCCAGGCCGGCTGACCTAGGGTTTTGCTATCTTTGGCCTATTTTTAGGCCCAATCTCCTACTTCGGTATATAGGAGCCTTAGTCTTCTACTAAACCATTAGGAAGTAGACATAATGTAGAGTATATTCTCTCTCTAGCTTAGAGAGAAGGAAGAGGAGAGTTCTTCTTCTCCTTATTCTTTTTCTTACCTTTTCCTTTTCACCTTATTTTCTAGATCCATGGCATCTAACCCAATATTTTCCATTGACCTAACCTTTATAGAGTACCTTAGTAGCTTGGGGATACTTGTATTCATGCTTTGATGATACCTTCTTGAGATTTAGATTTCCCTATCTTAATGCTTATGAATATTTCTGCTTGAATTTTTGTTTTCTAAGAATTATTATTTGTAGTATGTCATTATGATGATGCACTTATGTATGTATGGTAGTATAAAATCGTGCTAGGCTTCATTGTGATCTTGGTAAGTGTTGGAATTGTGTTGTGTGTATAGAACACTAGGGAGTGCATTTATGTCCTTTGAGAGAAAATCCTTAATGTTTTATACCATGATTCCGATTGGATTGGTGTGCTTGTCAGCCGGTCAATTCAGCAAATATCGGCGGAGGAATAGCCTCTAGCTTACCCCGATAGTTTAGAGTGTTGTATGTAGCGACTAGAGTTGTGTCGACTCTAGAGTCATCACAAGGTGACTTTTCCTTTGCCTCTCTAGGCCTAGGGATTGAAATCCACAGTGGAGTGTCTCGGAATGTAATGCATCTTACTACATATCCAACGGTTGTGACCTATGTGAGGCAATGCCCTTTCAGGTGGGCATTGTTCATCTAAGTGGGGGAACGTTGGCCTTGGGAGTGAGTGATTAGGGAATGGTCTGCGGCATCATAGGACTAGAGCACATTGCCTAAAATTACGGAGATGATGAGATATGGGATTTATGGTAACTACCACATGTGATAGATGGATGGAAATACCTGGCTTGCTCCACATTGTGTGCCATGATCATAAGATAGGGTTATAAGTCCATATGTGAATGAATCGAGGATAGAAGTCATTCATGTTTACATTACTCGTTGTTCCTTTCACTCGTGCGGATTCACAACCTGCACAAGGTTGTGTTTCTAACCAATACTTGAGCCCTAGCATCTCTGTGGACAAACCCAGGGCTTGGCTCTTTACTACCCCTTGGTAGCTTAGCAGTGAGAACATGTGCAAAATATAAATATCTATATTTGACTAAGTAGCCCCTTGGCTAGTTTTTAACGATGGCCAGGTCGAAGGAAGGTCATTCATTCTTGGGATTCCTCTGTGCTTTTGGTGTTTTCTGTTGATTTTTTGTTGTTTCTTTGGTGATTTTGCTGTTTGCTTTGTTTTGGGATGTTTTGAATGCTTATTTGGTCGTATGACTTGCTTGGTAGAACTCATAGTTTTTCTTGGGGTAGTTGTTTTAGAAACATTGGTGATGTAATTTTTTGTTTCATTAACTTCATGTAGTATGATGCCCTACTTTGGGGCAAAAAATTGAAATAATTTTGAAAAAATGAAAAAAAATATATGTATATATATATATGTGTATATATATATATGTGTATATATATATATATATTTATATATATATATATATATTTATATATATGTATATATATATTTATATATATATATTTATTTATATGTGTATATATATATTTATATATATGTATATATGTATATATATTTATATATATTTATATATGCCCGACTAAGTTGGAAACCCGAAAGGGCAACTTGGGAAACATTAAGAAAAGCTCGGATAGGTCGAAAGACCTACGTAAAAATGAGAGGCTAGGCCCGGCTAGGTTTACAAACCTAGAAAATAATGAGAGGCCGTGTGGAAAAAGGTGAGAATGTGAGCTCAACATGTGTGAAAGCTAGGATGAAAACCCGAAAGGGCTCCTAGATAAAATGAGAGAAATTGAGAGAAAACAAAAACTAGGTTGACGATAGATTTGCATCATCCTTGGTTGTAACTAAGTTAAGAATCTAAAGTTATCCTTAGTTACAACCAAGTCAACAACTCTTGGATTTCTTGGTGGATTGTTTTTGGCAAAGAATCTTTGATTGCTTTTGGGGAAATTTTTGGGAAAAGTAGGCTAGCTTAACACTTATCTTTCTTTCCTCACCTTTTCTTCACTTTATTTTGGGTGGTTAGGTTACTTTAGGTTCTTCGAGGAGTATGATAGTTGTGAGATTCTTGCTTCTTTGGGAAAACAGGAAAATCTAAGCATAAGTTGAATGTCTCAATTAACTTATTCTTGCACGCTACATTTCACTTAATCCTTTTCTTTCTATTATTTACTCAAGGACAAGTAAAGGGTTAAGTGTGGGAGGGAGGGTCTGATGTGCTTCATTATTCGTGCGTTAACCGATACATTCGACGTAGTAATTGGCTTGTTTTATATTTTGGATTGCTAGTATTAGTTGAGTTTACATGACAAGGGGTTTAGATGGCCATGTTTGGTTTTCTTGTCTAATTCCTACATTTTGTAGACTTAATTAGTACTAATGGACACCTTGCATCCACGAGCACCTAGATCTTTCTTTGTGATCCTTAGTAGGTCGCTCGTGGGTACTTTTTGTTACATTTTATATTGAAGGCTATTCGCAAGGACGGTAGAAGATTTCAAAGGCCATTCACATTAGAATGGTATTAGATGAAGGCCACATTCACTACATCATGGTAGTATAAGGATTGAGCTAAAGATAGGCGGCATTGAAATTCAAAACGGCCAAGGAAGAAACGGAGAATTGTTGTTCGAGAGTTGCATCAAGTTCTAGGAACAATCTGAGAAGAAGCTCTTGATATTGGTTTCATTGGATTTATCTTTTTGAGCACTATGAAATAGATTACAAGAACTCTCAAATTGGTCCAACGGTCCATCCGTAAAGGAGCAAAAGTTTCAGCCGGGCAAAGTAGCAACGGGTGGCACAGACTGCTCATGGCTGGCACAAGACCAAGTACCAACGGCCCGTGCCACGCTATATATCCGGTTTAAAGGGCCTTTGGCAAGATTCGTGCCAAATCTCGGCATGGGCCGTGACAACCATTACAGGTCGTGCCAACCAAGTGTCTTTTCCACTCCAAAATTGGCTAAGTATGGGCGCGGACCATCCAATTTTACATAGCTCATGCCATTCCAAGTCCAAAATGTCAAGACCAGCTAGCGGGGTATGAAGAATGAAGTGGCACATGCGAAAAGACTTTGTAAATTAAGGATTCTATTGATGGTCAGTGCCAAACAACACGAACCATGGATCAAAAGTGCAAAAATGACAAACCTGATGATGGGCCATGCGAGACGACACAGACCGTGCCTAGCACAACCATGCCTTATCCCCCGCCCTACACTGACATGAGGTATACAGTCCATGCCAGATCGTACGGACCGTGCTAACATGAGAACTACAACAAACAACACCTACTACCCCGGTTTTTTCAGGCCTTTATACCTCAATTTTTAGAAACTGAAAAACCAAAGTAAATGCGGGTGAAGTAATTAGGTTACTTTTTACCTCATTTCAAAACAGGGGTAAAAAAGTCATTTTTACCTCGGTTTTTCATAAAAATAACCGAGGTAAATAGACCACAACCAATAACTATGGCAACGTTAGTGCAAAATTGCTACACATGTGGAGGTTGTCGACATCCCATCTAACAGTGAGATCGCATAGCAAGATTTCATATATATTATTTGCGACATCGTTATTAATCATATTCAATATCGTACCAGGTTGTTCTGAGTTTGCAGACTAAGATTTTTAACTATGATATTTAACCGCAGTAATTAACTTTTTTTACATTGGTTTTTTTGCAGAATAATTGTAGTTAATTCTAAAGTTTCTAACTGATGATCGACTACTGCGCAAAGTTGTGAACACCGATGTCGTTTGTATGTAATTTGTGACATTGTTGTTGACCCTGTTCGAAATCGCATATTTTAACAACCGACTTCGCAGACTATAGTTTTTAACTACTGTTGTGAATCGCTGTAAATCAAAATTTTGCTTCAGCTTTTTGGTAATAATGTCCACAGTAATAAAAGATGGGACGAACGAAGAGTCAGCGAGGTTGCAGAGAATGTTTACATAGTTGATGTGTCTGCAATGTCTAAGATTGTTTCATGGTTCATTGTGTGATGTCGCTCACTTGAATGAACCGTCGGTAAGCCAGTGATAACTATATGGGACGTCGCTTAGTTTAGTTTAGTTGTACTGAATTATCTATTAAAGTGTACGACATCAGTCCTCATATAAATAACAGAAATAAAAACTTTCATAAATAGAATACCTGGCGTCGAATGCCCTTTCAGATTGAATGTTACTACACCATTCAACAAGGAAAAAAGACAAGAACGAGAAGCACTACACCATCCATACACTTAGTATGTTATCAAAATTCTCACAAATGAACTACACCATTGATACTTCTAGCTAGAGATCTATATCAAGGTGTCAAAAAAACCTTGGAAAGTATCAATGGGAATTTTAGAGAATGATGCTCTCACAAAAAAAATCAACCTATTCCAAGTTCCTCATGTCGTAGTTGGGTTAAGTAAGTGATTCAAATTCCTTACCATCATAATGTTTTCCCAACTGTCATGTACTTTCTTGAATTTCTTAATGGTGTATAGTTCCCTGTCCTCGTGAAAATACTACAACAAGGTGTAATGTCAAAAATGGTGCATAGGTTGTGCAAAGTCATATGATGTTATTTAATTAGATTCAATGGGTGAGAATAATAGATACCTTATGTAGATCTAATTGATTCTCTCTCACTTGCATGGCCGATTCCTTCATCAACCGTATGCAATAGTAACTGCTTTCCCACAGGACCATTTGTTTTTTATGCTAGTCGTCCAAACGAATTGTTCACAAACACACTGATAAGTATTTATGCAATAGTTATTCAATAATACAATATTTATTTTTAATTCTAACCTTTAGAGACCTTCACATGAATTATTTGTTCTTTTTAATTATGTGATCTACTGTCACCTTTGTAATTGCGAATGGATTTTTTCCAGCGGCGCTAGATTTAATGGATCATACCGGAACACCGTGTTAGAAGGAAGAACGGTGATGGCCACCATCCAATGTTTTCTACAAAAATCAAATCCCCATTACCTCAATACAATCACATATTGATCAATAGAAACCAAATAATTGTAATAAAGTAAGTATATTTGATTCACCAATCGTAATAATGTGCAATATATATGTGATGGTTCTTTTGCATCAACCGGGAGCTGAAGTAGGCCAAACACTCTTCCATCGCAACATGTTCATGTTGGATCTTTGTTGGGAAAAGAACCCCTATCCACCATTTTCATTTTGGAAATGGATTGTACATGCAAGAGCCTATAAACATGGTTAATCATGCTTGATTGAAGCCAAACTTAATAAGTATGTAGCTGAATTGGGTTAGGGTGAATTAATACTTACACACAATTTAGTTGCACCATGAGAGGGGGCAGATTATTGAAATGGAACAATGATACCAAATTCTCCTTCCCGATAATTGCATCACCTTTTTACCCTAAAATACTCACTTCTTCCACAGGGTTTTGTATGAACATGAGGGAGGGTGTGGTGTCACAATTGTGTGGATGTTCTTTGAGGAACCCATCCTTTGTGGGATTGAATGGTGGTGGATTGAATTGTGTGATAGAGGGTTTCGTTGGCTGATGATTCGAGGGATGCGGGATAGTTAGGTTGATGTTCGAGGGATGTTGGTCCCAATAGGTTGGCTGATGGTTCGAGGGGCGATGAATCATGGTTCAAGGACCCGTGGGATGGACATTCGAGGGGTGAGGTTCGAGGGAGGGATGGTTGGAGGTTTGAGGCGTGCTGGATGAGGTGGTTGATGGTTAGATGGTTCGAGGGGTGAGGTTTGAGGGATAGATAGGGGTTCGAGGAGTGCTAGATGAAGGTCTCAAAGTTTTCATGGTTAGAGGGAGCAGTTGATCGTTAGGGCTGATGGTTCGAGGTGGGACAGTTTGAGATCATTTTGATGGTCCGAGGAGGATGGTTGATGATTCGAGTGGAAATGGAACATGATTCGAGGACTTGTGAAGGTAATGGTCAGACGGGCGACAGTGGTTTTGATGCTTCGAGGATTCGAGTGGTTTCAAGGGCTTAATAGTTCGAGGGATGATGTTCCAATGGCTATGTTTCGAGGCGATGGGTAGCGGGTTAGTGAGGTTGATGGTCGAAGGATAATTATTTAGGGAACATGGACGGGAGGTGGAGTTGATGGCTCAAGGGCTGATGGCTCAAGGTGGCACAATTCTAGGTATAAAGGTTCAAGGGATGACGGTTCAAGGAGAGAGTTTGAGGGGAGATTATATCGAGGGATGATAGTTGGAGGGAGACGGTACACAGCCTCGAGGGGAGATAGTATACGGGTTTGAGGGAGAGACGGTTCATGGGAGAGACAGTTCGAGGGGAGATGGTTGGAGAGGAGATGGCTCGAGGGCTGATGGCTTGAGGTGGCACAGTCCCAGGTATATAGGTTTGAGGGATGACTGTTTGAGGAGAGATAGTGCAAGGAGAGACTGTATTAAGAGATGGTGGTGGGAGGGAGACAGTAAAAAGCCTCGAGGGGAAACGATATACAAGTTCGAGGTTTGTGGGGAGCCAGTTCGAGGGAGAGATAGTTCGTGGGGAGACGGTTTGAAGGATACAGGCGTGACGGTACTGAGAGGTTGGCGCGTGGGGATGCCACACAGTTTTATGATGCCACAATCTTTTGGTGTCACGGTTTTCTGTTGACATTGCTCTCTGGCGTCGAGGTTTTCTGGTGCCATGAATGTCTTCTACTATGATTTTACTGGCGATTGGTGATTAGGATGGTTCACTGCCGCATTGGCTTTTTGTAGAGATGGCTTCCCGGCATCGCTGTGTTACAGCACCAATGCTACATATTTTTTTAGCATCACGGTGATATGGCACCACGGTTTTCTGGACACAATATTGGTTGCCAATACTGTTTTACTACATCTCGAGTTGTGCATTTCCTCAACATGTGAACCCGTGTCTCGACATGTAGTAAAATAAGAAGGCCTTGCCTTGGATGACTTATTTGTCATCTTTAGGGATGGCTAGCATGTTACTTATTACTAAGGAATTAATGGATAGTGGCTTCACCGCTGCATTCAGGGAAAAAGGAAACATGGTTGGAATGTACATTCCTCTCATACCCTTCCTAGCCTTGGTTGTTACTATGATATTGATGGATATATTCATAGCATTGCCTTTTCTTTCTCTTTTCACCGATATACTCATGGAAACAGAATGTTGGAAGGCCAATAACACTTCTCTTTTCCCACCTTAGGAGTGTATATGGTAGAAGCTGTCCACCATGCCGAACAATGGCACATAGGCGACCCCAGCTTCAATTTCTCACATCACACAAGAAACCCACGTACAAGACCCGAGGCCTCTATTCTCGGATGCACTAGGATGGAGTAAATCGACACCACACTGTAGTTTCCTGTAGGCACAAGACAACTCTACCCGATGGCGACCACTTTCTCATGTTCTACAAGACCTGAGACCATTAACCTCGGCTGCGTATAGGATGACAATACTTGGTGTAAATAGAGGCAGTACCCTCTCTGGTTAGTATGTATAGGTTTGGATTGGCATCTCAATCCTGACTCGCAATTATGCTAGAAACATTTCTCAGCGGATATAGAAGGCCTTGGATGTATGAGGTAGAAGCAGTTTCTTTGAATGGGGTAGTGAATTTGTTTTCACCCATATTCAATACATCCTTCATCACCCTCTAGTTTTCCCATTAAGTACAAGGATATGCATGTAGTCCACCCAAGCTCATCATTAATTTTCTTGGGCCAGTAGGATCCACATTGTAGTATGGGAGGGTGCACTTTCATGTCACCCACCCAAACATTCCATGGTTTTTCTATTTACCATTTCTTTCAAATGGTGGTGGCCTAATTCTAGAGACATAAGACTTTGTTAGTTTTGGATCCCCACATGTGTTGAACAGTTTTGCTGGGTTACTTATAACCCTTGTCTCAATCTACAAGAAATCAGCTATAAAAGTTATTTTTTAAACATTTTCTCAACTCATAAGAAATATTATTGATGTTATACCTTCTCGTTGGTCTGTTCTCCAAAATATCAACCAAACAAATGGGAAAATCAACAAACATTCATAATGCCGGGTCCACTATTTTGGCCTTGGGTTCTGGGATTGAAAGAACAATACCATCTACAAGGTTCTTTGTGGCATTGACAACGATGTCATCATTCGCGATCGGTTTATGATGATGCATGTGTATTGATGTGTACACTTTACCTTCCACCATGATGTAGCTCTCTCCACTAACACGTTCGTCAAGTAGTATGCATAATAAATTATCCTATAAATGAATAGTCGATAATTAGTGTAAAATAATTTGGAACATGATTAGTACAATATATTTACTTATACCTTCATGTTTTGTTGGTTGGCCTCTACTAACTTCGTTCTTAGTCAATCAAATGCTTGAGGTGTCGTAGAGGTCGGAGACAGTAGGACGAGCATGCTGAAAGGCTCCAAGATATCATGTGTTGATATTGTTGGAGAAGAAGGGCGGGGAGGAGTTGATGTTGTTGATTTATAACATTCAATAATTCTCTCTAAGTCAAGTGGCATTTTCCTCCCATTCGATTCTTGCGAGACATAAGCGACTAGTTGGCTCAATGTGGATTTCAATGCAGTAATCCCTCTTTGTTGACTAATTAACGCAATATAAACCTTAGGATTTTGGGGTTTGACAAAGATGTCCCTATGTGTAGCAAGCATTCTGACACCCCGGACCCGACCAGGATGTTCTTTCTTGTTGAGCGCAACCCCAAGTATGTCCAGATTTTTCCTTCTTGATTAAGTCCTCCTACAAATTACCAATAACACTTATTACATATAAATTTTACCTGAACAAATTCATTCATATCATATCATCTAAATGAGATGCAAAACTTACAATTTGTTTGGCGACAACCTTCGCATCTTTGGTGTGGAACTCCATATACTTCCCAAGCCCTTTGTAGCCTTTTAGCCATTTCTCAAATTGAGAAACCTCATCGGGCATAGGATAATCCGCTGAAGTCCATGCTTCCTCATCCATCATTCCAAGCTCCACCTTGTCGAATACTGTAGCCTCAAACATTTTCTTCATAATCATTCTTGTAGCTAGTGTGGACCCTCCACGACTCATAGTGTGGTGCATCTTGTTCCTTCTTTCTAGTTCACTTTTGTTTTCCCTTACACCCTGTAAAATCATTAGAACAAATGGGTTATAATACAAATCAACAATGTTAATGTTCTTGCTAGCACAATACCCCTGCTCTGACCAACATCGGACACCCATCGGTAAGTACATCGCATTTAGCGGCAGGTAACTTTGCAATTTTTCACAAGTTGTCGGTCTAATGCATTGTAAAAACTAAGTGTACTCATGATGTTGCAAACTAGTCGACTATATTGACTTATAGCACGATTAGTAGTCTGCTATTATTTTTATCGGTGAAAACTAAGTGTACTCATTATAGCACTATTATTTTTATCGGTTAAAATAATAGCAATAGCGATTAGTAGCCTGCTATTATTTTTTGGACAAAGAGTGGACCTTTACCATTCTAAAACCCAAGCAATCATGCACAACATACACATTCTAACGCTACCAACAAATATATACTCAAAAATATTCAATTTCAACCAATAAAATGCACGTGTAAATTTATAAATATGTGCATATTGTGTATGTACTTGTAAGCATGTTAATGTAAATGCCTTACCGATTTTTCGTCCGCTAGTTTTCTTACAACAAAACCCTTCCAACTAGATTCACTTATGAATGGATCCTTAATTCTAGGGTTGCCATTCTTCTTCCCGAACACGCAATCCCTAGCCCATTTGGCTTTGAAATCTCTCCATCTTTCACCAAACCATCGTATAGTTCTCTTCTTCAATTTTTCCATATCATCAAATTTGATTTCAAAGGAATATTGCATGCCCCTCCATATTTTATCCTTGTAAGAATCATCGACATGAGGCCACGACTCGTGCAAGAAGATGTCTACCTTTGTCTTAGCAATCGAACCGATGTAACTAGACCACCAATTACTTTGCTCCCCTATGGAATTCCCAATGTGATCGAACTTCATAGGACATTTCGTATCCTTCTCCACCATGTCTATAAATTTCTTACAAATTGCCCTACCCCGACCTTTTCTATGTCTCTATCGATTCATATCTCCCCCGTCTTGGGGCCGTTTCCTCTTATCGTGGTTAACAACTAGAAGACTTACATGTAGAGTTCAATAAACCCAAACATAACTGATGAATTTAATTTAATTTTTAATATGAAACATTTACTATGGATGAAAGGGAAATATTGCAATCTTAACCATACATGTCAATCCCTCGCTTGGTACACAAAATACATCCTTCATGTAATGTTTCCTCTCCATAACAAAATGATGGAAATGAAACATTTGATGTTATCTCCATATCAAATAACATCTATTAGCATGCTTCCACATGTATGTACACAATATATCACTTGGAAAAATAACATCTTCAATGAAAACATAAAAACCCTACAAGTGTATTGTCCACAATCTTAAAGTTTATGAAATGAAGAAAAATGAAACATAGCAATCTTAAACACCCTTTCAATAAATGATCAAAAGGGATTTGGGCATAAACAATTTGATCAAGTAATGATAAAGATGAAAACTTACCACTTTTTTTATTCATGGATCGAATCCTCCATCATGATGACCTCATCCTTTTCCATTTGTTTCTCCATTTGGGAATGATAGGGTTGTGGTGAATTTAGGTGTGTTTGGTGGTTGATTATTTGGTGGTGAAAGGAACTGGAGATGATGAATGTTGAGGGCTTTGGGGGTTGAGGGCGCCAGTGGAAATAAATTATTTTTCAAAGTGTTTTGCGGGTTTTTTTACCAAGTATGGCGCATAAAAGTACTATCACGCCAATCATGCAATGTCGCACATATTTTGTGACATGTCGATCGATATCACTTTACGTCTCCATTTGGGTCAAAATTGACTCATAGTCCAGTCCATGTTAAATATCCAACCTGGTAGATATATTGGCCAAACATCGACATATAAAATGGAATTTGTGATCTCGACAATACATACGGTTTAATGCTAAGTCTTGGGCCTCTGGATGGACCAATTGGCCCATTCTCCAGGAACCTGCAACATTGTTCTCCGTTTGTAATACAGTCGCTACGATAGAAAGTTTAAGTGACTTTACATGTTACATTTTGAACAATTTTTTGAAATTTATATAAAGGGCAAAGAAGTTTCTTACACAGTGTTCCCAATTTAAGGCAAGTTTTTTGGAAATCTACATGACAGTAATGGGTTTGGAAGTTACCTGTGAGAAAGTCAATGTTCTTAAAAACCTTTACATTCCTTAACCATCGTAAAAGGCCACTACGTACATCTCCGTCAACCGCATCTTTGATCTCCAAACTTTATCACCTATTTCAATTAGAAAAAGTTGTTATTTTTAAGCTTAAGATATTTAACTATATTTCACAACTAAGACTTTCACAATATCCTGTTCTTCATACAAGATGTTTTAAAGCATGACATGGCCATTCAAATAGGATTAGCTTATAATTACCAGCTTAATTTGTTGATTATGTAGTCTTTCAATTAAAACCCACAGACCACAAACTCCATTGAAAGGGTGAGGCTATTAAAATTACTCGTTCAATGATTATTGTTCTTAAAGACCTATAAATTCCTTACCTGTGTCATTCGAGGCTATAGGTTCATGATGTGTAAATTATGTAAGAATTTTAGTAGAATCCCACAAACATCAAACTAATTACGTGAGTCATCAAGATAGGTGCAGGTTTGAAATGAATAACTAGTTTAACCTAAAATGATCGTAGAAGTCTACTACGTACATTAATTAGTCAACCACATATTTTATCTTGTTCAAATAAGTATTCTGTTAAAGCACAAAATATTCAACCATATTACATGACTAATGCTTTCGCAATGCCTCGTTCTTAATATTAGATGATTTAAGGAAAGACATGGCTATTCACAAATGAGATGGCATATATGCATCGCCTTCGTTGATTATATAGTGTCTTAATTTAAACCCCACGGACTACAAACCACATCAAACGTGTGAGACTATTAGAATTCATGGTTCGAAGTTTCTAGAAAATTTAAGGGAGGACCCTGGATTATTTCATTCCTGGCAATTACTTTGGATTATCATTTCAGGAGACCGATAAGTAAAACCTATCACACGAGTAAGTGTTCAAGTAGTATTTCTATCAATGATCGAAAGGATATTTGAACTCGTATAATTAACAAGTAAGGTTTTCGACGATGAAGACTTTAGAGGCCGGGACATAGCCGTATTAAAATTTTCCATTTCAATGATACTTTTACTAATAATGGTACTAGTTAACACCATTTCCATAACATTTCTGTTGGCCCTACAAAATGGGCTAGCATATATTGAGGATGGGATGAAAGGCCCATCCTTTGAGTGCAACATCGATGTTATATCGGACAACATTCGATTATGGCAACATTTTTGTGCGAAATCAAGTCAACTGGTCTTTAGCTACCACTAGCAAATCCCACAAGTTTTTACGTCTGGGCTGGTTGTACAATTCAGCCTAGTTTCATGTCTTTATGACCTCATTTTCATGTTGTTTACCCATCAGGCTTGGAAAATTCACCAGCAAAAATGCTACATGATGATTTAATTCCCCTACCTCATAGCCCGCCAAAAATTATTTTGGCCCCGGGTGAAACACCTGGCCCATTACGTGCAATGTGCAATGTCGCATTGTATTCACCATATTTGTTGGCCTATACAAAGTGATCCGCGACGTTGCAAGTATCTTAAAAATGACACCGTTTGCGGCGTGGTATATAAACTGCTCACCACCAACCCCAGTTTCATTCTTAACATCGATCTCTCAAATAAACTTACACCACCCAAAAAAAACCATTCCTAAACCATTGGAATCCATCAAATAACCACCAATATTGACATATAAATTGTCAAGAACTATCCAAATACGTCCCATTCGAGAAATCATAGCAACATTCAGTGACACAATCTCCAGCATTCAAACCCTAGCAAAGGTAACAATTATTTTACTCTTTTTTTTTGCTTTTTCGGATGCTTTCATTAAGTTATTCATTTTCAAATATGTTTTATGTACTTCAATGCATATTTATTCAATGTTGTTTTGGGTGTCTATGAATCGGTTAGGAATTGGTGCATCTCTTTTATGGGTTGTGAATTTTTGTGTTCATTCATGCTATTTCTGTTTTCATGTCGTACATCTCAATTTTGGTTGCTTTCATATGGGTTTTAGGTATATGATGCTTGATTCCATGTGGTTGTTTGGTATGTTCTGTACAAGTCGAACACATATTTAATTGGTCGCCTGTTATTTCGATTTTGCACATAAATACTTATGAATCTGCGACTTCGCATATGACCTATCGGTCATGTCAAAGTGTCTGCGAATTATGTTTGAATTCAGGATTTAATTGCATTTCAGTGCATTTTCTTTTTTTACTGAGATTTGAACATTTCTTTGTTTAATAGATGTCTCTAATGAAGCAAACTGTGAAAAAGGGCAAGAGCAAGAGCAAGAGCAAAAGCAGGTTCATCCCGCTCCAAAAGGTGAGGATGGTGGATTCCCCTCCCTCGGCAACGTTTGGCAAAAAATGCTTCTTCGAAGAGGAGAACAAGAAACATTTCAATATGTTGCTGGAGAGGAGAGTAGAAGAGGTTAGGGTCATGCGGGCCAAGGATGTAGGGAGGCTCCACTTGGACATTTTCTTGGAGGCATTCAAACCTTAGGGAATGGTGGGGTTGATTTGTCTCGACAAGCCAACATACAAAACAGAGGTGAAGGAGTTCTACGCATACTTCACTCGTATAACTGCCACAAACTATTCCACAAAAGTGAATGGGGTGTCCATGGTCTTAACATTGGCAATGATCAATGAGGCAATTGGAGCTACATTTGGAGGAGATGATCAAGAGCAGCAGGTTGTGCAAATGCAAATATACTGTAGGGATGCGTATCCTCCTAGGCCAAATGAGGATGATCCAGCAGAGGCCCTCGACCCCAAACGTATAGTGCAGAAGTACTTCAAGATTAATGTAGGTAGTGGGACACCAGGATCGAGGTAGGTCAAGATTGATGTGGTGGATGTGGTGGAAAATATGATGTACAATATGATTGTACAAACGCTGATCCCTGCCGGACATTCCTCCGAGTGCACTATCAATAGGATGGTATTATTTTACCACATTGTAGAGAGGAAAGCAATTGACCCTTGTTTTACCACCATCAATGAGAGACACATTGTCTCCCTCGCTCTGAAGAGCTGGACCCTCCCCTACGGCAACTTGATCACTACCCTGTTGGAGAAGCAAGGTGTTAGGGACAGACCAAAAGTGAAGATTCAGCCAAAGTACTATGATAAGAGCTACTTCAACAAGAATCACTGGCATTGGGAGGCGGGACTTGGATTTCTCAAAATTTCCCCAAGGAAGTTCCTCCATAGGCTAGGCCCGATGGTACTCCATCGGCATCCGCACCATCGCAATCCCAAACCAACACTCCTATCACAGCCTCGGGTACAAATTTAATTTTATTCCCAGTCTTCATAATAAAATTATGAACTTTATATTAAATTAACAATTTATTATTCTCTAAAATGACTTAAAGGTAGTGCCTGGGTGATGCCAATAAGGGATACGGCCGAGACTAAGGCGTCAAATCAGCAAATGATGTGTCTCGTCCGACAGTTGACCGCCGACATGATATAGGTGAAGGCAATGTTGGTTGGTGCTATCAATGCACCTAGTGTCCCCAATATGGCTGCACATAGAGCTCAGGAAAATGCCGATGAGGCGGAGGGGGATGACAATGAGATGGAGGAGGATAGCGATGAGATAGGGGGGATAACGCCGAGGAGGTTGTGCATAAGGCTAAGGCAAAGAAGCAGAAGGGTAAAGAGGTTTTCATGGCCGTAGATGAAGATGGATCAAACTATAGCGGAAGCGAGACCGATACCTTAAGCAATGAGTCCGGTTGTGTGAAAAGGCCAGAAGACTATGGGAATGGTACGTCCGAAGAAGATCTCAACCCTCATCCTTTTCCATAAAAAAAATATGATTGTTTCTTGAATTTATTAATGTGTGTTTCATGGTTCTTGTTGGATAAAGTGGATTTCGTGTGTTTTTTTTACATTTCATGATGTTTCTAGGATTTAAACAAAGTGTGTTTTATGATTGAATTTTGATTCCATGCATATTAGTTTTCTTTTTATCGATTTTAATGGTTTTAATGATTTCTTGATATATGGTTTGTATTGGATTACACAATATGTGGTTAGCTATGGTGAACTTGGAATGGTTCATTTAGTTGAATCATTCCTTGTTCTGGCTTAATTGGTTGATGGGTGATGATTTTAGAGGTCAGTTGCACGCTTGCGATGTCGCACTATATTCGCACACAACATGGTCAGTAAGAATGAGGGGATATAGATAAGTAGGCGACTTCGCATGTAACAAGTGAAATAAGCTCATTTATGCACTTATTCTTACCGATGGGTCGATATGAGGTCACTATAAGTAATTCTGTCTTACCTAATTACTCACCAATAAGTAGTGCGAGTTCGTATTCCCATGTTCACAGTCAGTATAGGAACATTACAACTTTGCATGCGCAGTGTCTCATTAACCGAATTGTAAGCCAACTAGCGTGTAGCTTCAATTTTTAACTTCTCGTACACTATCATATAGCTTCAATGTATGGATAAAATGGAAAGAAAATTGATATTTCAACTACATTTAAACATGAACAATCACATAAACAACCATCTAGGTTATCTAAAATGATAGGTAAACCCAGTCTGTGTCTTCTTCTTCTGCTTCTTTAATTTAGGGTATCTTTCAAGCCACGCGTCTTCTTCATGGTCTCTCCTCAAAGATAGCTCCACCCCATATGTTTCATGCTGCCCAATGTTTCTGGTGCTTGAGGAACTTTGTGGACTAATTTTGGACAGTGCAGATGGATAAGAATTCCCTACAAATTTGCTTTTCCCATCAATGACCATTGATTTGCTAGAATCACTTGGATCAGCAACATAAAACACTTTTGTAGCCTGTGACACTAGAATGTAAGGATTTCCAGTAGAACGTGCCCTGCTCAAATCGACGACTTTGAAGCCTAGGTCGTCCACCGATACACCTCTCGGGCTATCAACCCGTTTTCATTTTAAAAGTGGTACCCTGAAACTTGTATAGACCATTTCCCATATTTCCTCAATCACGTCATAGTAAGACATGTTCCCATACATGGGATTCTTATCCTTCGTGTTGCTTACATGTAAAGCTTCAGCAACTACAGTGACACAACTATTTTTTGTAGTGGTGTGTGTGTCTCATTCAAGGGTTGAGAAGGTAAACCCATTTATATCATAGCCCGTGAAGGAAATCACAGTGGCAGGGGGCATGAAGGCTAACCAATTCAAGGTGTCACCATGACTGTCTTCGACCGTTGTATCGTGTGACCAATCAATGAAAGTGTGGTTGTGCTCACCAAGTACTTGCTTCTCCAACCAAATGGGGTGCCGCTCCTTGATAGTGGGCATGTGCATATCCACATACGGTCGAACCACATCTGAGTTTTGTAGGACATATAAATGTGCTTTCATCAACTCGTCGGGGGTTAATAACCTAGTAGTTCCTTTTCGCAAACCTTTACCACCCGTTCTATCTGCATGGCACAATTTTGGTACACCAACCGACTCCTCAACCTTCATGAATTAGGTACAGTATTCTACAGTCTCCTCAGTCACATACCTCTACACAATACTAGCATCCGGGTGATATTGATTTTTCAAATAACCCTTGAATATCTTCATATACCTCTTGAAGAGATACATCCATCGAAGATAAACAAGACCACATATCAATATCTCCCATACAACGTAAACTAACAAGTGCACTATGATGTCAAAGAAAGAATGAGGAAAATACATCTCTAACTCGCACAACACGATTACTATTTCCTATTGAAGTTCTTCCAATTTCTGATGCCTAATCTTCTTACAATAAATTGCCTTGAAGAAGTGACACAATTGGGTAATGCACTTTCTGATGTGAGTTGGCAAGATGGATCTGATCGCAACCGGTGGAAATTCTTGAATAAAAAATGTGAATCGTTCGATTTCATATTTCCCAATACCAATCCCTCATCGGATACTAGACTGCTAACCCTCAAAGAGTAGTCTGTCAGGATAACTATGCCTCTCAGGATGGAATATATCAACTCCTTCTCAACCTTTGAAAGCGTGTAACAAGCAACAGGCAAGTAAGTCTTCGATCCCTGGGCCTCGGGGGCCAATTTAGGTCTAATTCCTATTTCAACCATATATTTCTTGGACTTCAAACCATCCTTTGTCTGACCGGGGATATTCATCAAAGTAACAACCAAACTATCACATAAATTATTTTCAATAAGCATCACATCCAAACAGTGTCGAACGTCAAGAATCTCCCAATACAATAGTTCAAAAAATGGAATACTTCTTCCAACTACCAGCAACCATAGGTTTCCTCTTCCTCTTGCCAAAATCATTTAAAAAATTACACAACATGTTCGAGATTAATGCACATGTTAAAATGGGTGGAGGGGTGCCAACTCTACCTTCCTATCAAACTCATCACTAAGTTTCCTCCACAGATGAGTTGTTGGAAGCCATCTCTGGTACCCAAGATACACTGTCTTACTTCCATGCCTCAACTGACAATAATCAGTTCCTTCTAAACAAATAGGGCATGCTTTATGACCTTTAACTGAATAGCTAGAAAAGTTTCCATGTGCGGGGAAGTCGTTAACGGTGCAACAACATGGCTATAAAGTTAAACTCCTCCTTTCAAAACCCATCATACATTATCATTCCAGGATCCCCCATCATTTTTAGTTTATCCACCAACGGGGATAGGTACACGTCGATATCGTTCCCCAGTTTCTTAGGACCAGAGATTATTAGGGAAAACATCATGTACTTCCTTTTCATGCACAACCATGGGGCAAGTTGTAAATCATTACCATCACCGGCCACGAACTATGATTGCTGGTTATATTACCGAATAGGTTTATTCTATCCATGCACAAACCAAGCCTCAAGTTACGTGGCCCATTCCCCAATGTGGGAAAGACCGCATCTATCTTCTTCCACTGATCACCATCGGCCGGATGACTAATGACTTCAGGATCAACCACTGTCTGATCTGCATGGCAAGTCAAATTCTATGCATTCTCAGGATTTTCAAACAATCTTCTCAATCGAGGAATAATATGTAGATGCCAAACAGTCTTAACAGGAACCTTCTTTGTTCTCTGATTACCACTTTCTCAATCAACAACCACCTCCTCCAATTTGAACCTCGGGGCATTGCATTTCGGTCATTCCACGGCATTTAAGTGATCACCTCTATACAAGATACAATCGTTTCGACAAGCATGTATCTTTTTATAATCCATGCCCGTCGAACATAGTATCTTCTTCGGCTCATATACATTTTAGATAGTCTATTTCCATCCAAAAGCTTTTCTTTCAGCACTTTCAACAAACTGGAGAACCCAAATCACTATACAAATACTTGGCATTCACATTCATCAACTGCAACGTAGCCTTCAGTACTGTCATCATATAAAAGGGTTTCATTATATCCTTGCAATTCCGAAAGTCTTTTAGGATTGCAACTATGGTTCTTGAAAATCTCCTCAACCAACTCATCCATCCTATCATCCTTCTCGGCCTCTACTTCATTTACAGTATGATCATCCATGTTCTCCTCATACCAAAACCAAAATTTATATGTTGGATCAAAACCATGGTTAAACAAATCATCCTTCAAACCAATTGCATCTTCATAACTAGCAGTGTTCCGACACTTCTTGAAAGGACAATACACATATGTCAAATTCTCCTTGGCAGCATTCGTGAATGCATATTTAATAAATTTAGCTACAAAAGATTAATACTCCACACTCGTTCGATTTTCATCAAAACAATGGGTCTTTTCCATAGACATTCCTACATATTACAACAATGAGTACACATTTTTTAACATCGTAGATATATATTAGCAACAAATTAATATGTACACTTACATTAATTCAATTAATGGATTCCTTAAACATATATATGTTTGTGTGTGTGCGCGCGCGCGCGTGTGTGTGTGTAGTTGTGTAAACCTTCTATATCATGCTCCGTAACACATATAAATATAACATCAACCATATATATGCAATGCCTACATTCAATCAACCCATATTCAAGCACATCATATCAATTGAACTATAAACTAGAACCAAATTTCAACAAGAAAATACAAATTGAGGAATGAAATGCTAATTTGCTACTTGAGTAGAGAGTGAATTATATGACAACCACAACCATATAGCCCTCCTTCAACAATGAGGAATTGGATATCGTAGAACCATCTTCAATGTGGAAGAAAATTTAGGGAATTTTGATTGAAAATGGTCAAAGGACCAAAATATTACCGACCAAATCCCAACAATTGCGACGTCGCTCTTTCTCATTGATATATAATCAGTATACGATGTCGGTAATCTCATAAATGACTAAAACTGCATGAAAGACACATGTTTCCGACGTTGCACCAATGTCGGTCAATCTTTTCACTTCATTTTTTAATGACATTTACCTCGGCTACCTTAGAACTAAGGTAAAAAACCTGTTATTTACCTCGGTTTTTTTGTAACCGGGGTAATTAATACTTTTTACTCAGAAAAGAAACCGAAGTAAAATTGGGCTAGGGTAAAAAGTCCAAAGTAGTAGGTGTTATTTTTTGTAGTGCAGGCCACGTCAGCGGCACAGGTCGTGCCATCCGCGATGGTCCATTTTAGTGGCGGCTGACTAGGGTTTTGGCCAATTTTTAGGCTCAACCCTCTACTGCTGTAAATATAGCCTTAGTCTACTAGGGTTGGACACCTTTTTGTTTTGGATCATTTTTTTAGTTCATTTGTTAATTGAGAGAAACATAGAGAGAGAGAGAGAGAAACACTCCCTCTTCTCTCTAGGTTCTTTCTCTTTTTCCTTTTTATTTTGCTTTTGCCCAAAGTTGTGGAACTCAATGAAATAATTGAATTCCATGTCTAGAGTTTATTTTTATAGCTTGGGGATAAATTTTTCTTCATGTGTAGATTATGTTTTCTAAGATTTATTAGATTTTCCTAATTCCTTTTTCTTATGATATTATGATGGCTTGTTCTTGAATTGTTATAATTGCATGAATGATACACTCCATTAGCACACACTCTAATCTACATTCATATTGGTGCAAATATTGATACGTCCCGGGGAAGAGAAACTTGGATTTGATATGGGTAGCAGGATATGGGTCCATGTGGGTGTGTGGATGTAGGTTTTTTCTGAGTTTTACCATAATGATAACAGTACACCAATCTTAACGGGCGAGTTAGTCTGAAGGGTTATGGGTAGAGATAGCAACTAGTAGCAAGCTAGGGTTGTAAGAGGTCCTAGTGTCATCGATAAGATGCCTACCTCCCTTTACCTCTTTATAGGCCTAAGGTGTAGAGTATCTATGGTGTAGTGCCCAGAACGCAAACGTACGTGGGAGAAATAGATCAGTGTAATGGTCGGACCATTGTTGCGCTCCCCTAATTATGGAGCCAGTACCGATGGAAGATTTCAAGAGCACCTTACGTGACAGGTGTGAGGAAGTGCTGACCATTGACCACACCACATGTTATGAGCACTACATTAGGTAGTTGATGTCTTACATGTGATTGAATCGAGGGTTGAAATGTTTAATCAGCCATGTTAGGCAGATATTCCCCAAGTGTTTATTAATATAGTTTACTTGTGTTTTATCTTTCATGTCCGTAGTTGTTAATTGAAAAACCATAACCCCCCCCCCCCCCCCCCCCGCCATTTTACTATACTATATATTCCTAGTAACACACACGGATTGACAACCCATACGTGGTTGTGTTTTAATTGACTATTAGGCCCTAGCATCTCTGTGGACACACCTGGGCTTGCCACTAACTACCCCATAGGTAGCTTAGTAGTGAGTTGGATGCAGAACTATAAATTTTATCTTTGATCCTCTCATAATCCCTCCGCTTAGGTTAATTTAGCTACAACTTGACAACCCCGAGTGGAGGCGGGTCAATATGAGTAATGCGGACATCCAAATACCAAACCTAAATCAGGAAGCAGATCAAACTTTGCAGCCGAAGATCAAACTTTGCAGTCGAATATCAAACAGCCACAAGAACCAGAGTTAATTTCCTTTCTCATTCTACTTGTGTGTAAGGCAGTTAGCCACTCGGCTAGTCTACTATTAACTGCAGTAGATGTACTCAATGTAAATAATTGGGACATAGCAATTGGAAACAAGAGGTTGAGTCACAAGTGGGAGAAGATAAATGGGACAATTTTCAAGGTTTCATAATAGTAAGCCACAACACAATCGGGGTCCCTGTAATTTTCTAGATCCACCTATCATGTATGTATGTCGACCTGAACAATGGGATTCGGTGAATGACAAGGAAAAGGAGTTAATCATCATCTCAGACTCCACGCAAGAGAACTTTCAAGCCACAGAGGATCAGAGTAAGGAAAATATGAACCACACTAAGCATGTCAAGTAGCTTAGGGTGAGCTAGAAAAGCATACAGCAGATTAAGAAGCAAAGGAAGTCAAACAGAAAGATAATGACTCCGAGTGAAGAAGAAGTGATACAGTTCTTGAAGAACGGAGCGTTTAAGTGCCAGCAGCTGCAGGAAGATGATATTCCCATTTTCAGAAACTTGTAGGTTCACAGCAAGCAAAGGACAGTGATCAAAGCTGGGAACTGTAGGAAACCATATCCCAGTCTCAATCAGATGTAGCTAGACACAGAAAGGGCAAGGCGAAAGTGGAATTTGAGCATTTGAATGATAAAGTTCAAGCAGGACTAAGCCATCCAACAAAAATGTAAATGTGTGGATCAGATGGAGGAGCTAGACCTTCAGACAGAGTCCATCAATACTTTCACATTGGCAAAATAGAACCAAGAGACAATGCCAATTAAGAAGAGGCATGTAGCAGATCAAGTACTCATCACAAAGTTGGTAGCAATTCGAGGTCAGGATCAGGAGGAAATACTCATAAGGGGTTCAGGCTTGGCTATCCCGAAATAGCCAGCCCAAGCGCCATGATGACACTTATGTGAAATTGTGGGGGCATAAATAATTCCCATACAAGAAACATGCTGAGCAAATAGCTGAAAAAGCACAACCCTCAGGTGGTATGCTTAGTTGAAACAAAAATAGACCAGAAGAAGATGGAGAAGTGGTAGGAATCATCAATATTTAGGGAGGGTTGGCATGTTCCAGCAATCGGTTAAGCAAGTGGAATATCTATATTATGGAATAGTAGTATCAATTTGGAAGTAGGAGTTAGCAGCAATTTTATTTTGACTATGTGTATTGGTAGGGAGAATTTCACTCTGTTCCTAGATTTAGTGTTAGGCCACCCTAAAGCTGCTACAAGGGTTGGTAGTTGGAACTCTATCAATGTAAACCTGCCAGTTAGCCAGTATCATATGGCCTTAATAGGTGATTTTAACCAAGTCTTGTCGAAGAATGATAAGCAATTTAAATTTTATTTCCGGGCCACTCCTAGCTCTGATAGACTCCAAAACATTTTACAGGACCATAAGCTAAGTGAACTTAGGAACAGAAGCTTATGGTTCACATGGACAAACAATAGGAAGGGACAAGATCTAATGCTCCAGAAACTAGATAGAGTTTTTGTCAACCCAGCTTAGAGTCAGTTTTTTATTCAATTAGACATATGGAACTTGCCAATAATCTAGTTGGATCAGTGACCATGCATGTTACGGTTACACAGGCCAAGGCCACATATTCGATATAATGCATTTTGGGTTAATAGTAAGGAAGCGGAACATATTGTGTAAAAGGTTTGGACTCTAGAGGATAGAAGAGGGGATGAAATGGAATCTCCACAATGGACATCACCACAATCATTATAGATTACCTTGAGGCGCCTGAAGGATTGGAGTGACCAATATTATAGAAACCTGGACAAAAGGATACATGATAAATATAAAAAAAAAAAAAAACTGGAGCAGATCCAAAAGAAGGATAATGTCAGGCTGTCAATGCAGGAACAGAGCCTGAGATAAGAGGTTGCAGAGTTATTATTACAACAGTCAGATTACTGGCAGCAGAGATCCAGAGTACACTGGGGACGGGTTGGAGATCAAAACACATCTTTTTTCCATCAATGGGCAACAAAGTGACGTGAAATTAATCAAATAGTACACCTCAAGACATCTGATGGAACCTGGATTTAGGAACAACAGCAAGTTCAAAATTTACTTGCACAACATTTTGCCCCAATCTACATAGGCCTGATAAATATCCACCTTTGCTTGGGCATGAGAGGACAATGCAACAGGTGTTGGAATCAAACCCCAAATAATTGACACAACCACGAGTATAGGATCTTCTAAAACCTTTTACAAAAGCTAAAATCAAGGAAGCACCTCAATCGATGAAACCTTGGAAGGCACCAGGTTTTGATGGCATACCTATAGGATTTTATAAAAAGTACTGGAATTTCATTGTGGAAAGAGTGACATCGGAAATATTAAACATACTAAACTCAGGGGATATGCCCAACGACTAGAAAAAGGCACAAGTTGTGTTAACACCAAAAAGGACGAATCCTAAAAAGTAGAGAACTTCAGGCCGATATCTCTCTATAATGTAAATTACAAACTGGTTGCAAAAGTCCTTACTAGTAGACTTAGAGAAATAATGGGCAATAAAATTGATGCGTTTCAAACAATATTTGTGAAAGACAGACACATAGGTGAAAATGTGCTTATTGCGTATGAGATGCTAGAGACTTTGAAGAAAAAGAAAGGGAAGACTAGCCTTGAAGCAATCAAATTGGAAATGAGTAATTGGTATGACAGAGTATCATGGGAATTCATCACATATGCTTTGTCCTATATGGGTATGCCAGGGCACTGGATACGTTTTATTAGGATGTGTACCATCACAGTATCTATGTCAATAAAAGTCAATCAGTGACAATCAAAATGGTTTCAACCGATAAGAGGTCTGAGACAAGGATGTCCTCTGTCACCTTATATATTCATCATGTGCCAATAATTCTTATCCAGATTATTGAATCAACAACTGATTGATACACCACAGGCAGGGTCCAGGCCAAGAAGAGGGGCACCTAGGGTATCGCACCTAATGTATGCTGATAATAGTTTGCTTTTCATAGAATGAACACAACAAGCTGTCAGGAAGTTAGGTACTATTTTGGATGACTTTTCCATATACTTTGGACAAAGAGTAAATATGGATAAGTCATCAATGCAGGTAAGCAGAAATATAGATCAACATATTGAGAGATACATGAGATATGTGTTGAATATTCACAAGAGACGTATTGGTGGCAAGTATTTGAAGATGGACATCCAGTTGCATCAATCCAAGTGCGCAAATTACAAGACTCTTATTAAGAGAATACATGATAAATATGATAACTGGAAGGCAAAGTCCTTGTCGTTGGCAGGAAGGGTCACCCTATCCAAGCATGTTCTTTCAGGTATGCCTCTATATCCTTTACAATATTCAAAATACTTAAGACTGTTCTACAAAAAATAGACACAATCATTGCAAGATTATTTGGAAATGGGAGCTGGATAATAGAGGCATACACTAGCCTTCATGGCATACTATGTGTAAGCCGATAAACCAAGGAGGTCTTGTTCTTAGGTCTGCTCTTAAGATGAACAAAGCCCTATTGGCCAAGTTTGCTTGGTCAATATTACAGAACAAACAGTCACTCTTTGTCTCATTCTTCAAAGCCAAATATTACAAGGATCAGGACTTTTTGTCATGCAAGAAGAAGAATAAAGATAGTTGGGCATGGAGTTCAATTCTACATGGACAAGATCTACTCATAAATTTTTTGCAATGGGATGTAAGAGCAGGAGAGCTAGTGAGGATAGCAGACAACTGGATCCCATGGGTCTCGCAAACCAATTTGGGTAATGCTACACAAGCAATACATAGCCATACAAACATGAAGGTGGCACAACTGTTACAGGAACAAACAAGGGTGCATTCCCCTACTAAAGGAGATTTATCCACCGAAAATAGTGTAGCAAATCCAAGAAATACATATTCCACAACAAGGTGTTACAGTAGATAGACTGATATTGACATGAACAAATGATGGCATATACACTCAAAAGTCAGGATATAGAGCCCATGGCCGATTTTCATCACAATCAAGCAATCAGTCAAACACTAAGTGGAAAGATTTCTGGTGAATACCAATATCTAGGAAGATTATGCTCTTCACATGGAGAGCTTTGCATAATTCTCTACCAACAACAGACAATCTACAAAACCACGATATTCACACGGTTTCACAATTTACTAGGTGTCAAACTGACCTCCCTGTGGATACATCGCATTTATTGCTAGAGTGTGAGTAATTAAGACATCCCTGGCGGGCTTCCGTTTTAGATTTCGATTTTGGGCAATGATCCTCAATAGACTTCCGCCTCTGGTTCTGGTAATAGTTTGAAGCAACACCAGATACAGAGGCAATTAGAACTTTACTACATGTGATCTGGAAAATTTGGAATCAACAAAATATGAAAGTTTTCCGAGACCTCGAAAAAGACATGAACTGCTGGTTACAAGTAGCTTACTTTTATGCAGATTTGGATAACAGGAGGAATAGCCATCTTGATATCGAAGATGTAAATCTACCTGTCACTGGTCAAAAATCTTTGAATCTGGATTTGGAGGGTGCTCAGATATGGCCAACGCTCAAATTTGATGGGGCTTTTTGGAAATACAATTAGCACAAATTGGCAACGTGGACAATGTTACCGAGCTTAGAAAATGAAAGGGTAAAACATAGGAGACATTTTCCGACCTCTTCTCCACTTCTTGCGGAAGCTAAAGCTTGTGTATGGGGGCTACAAGACGAACTTAGAGAGGGATACCACCATTTTCAGGTATGGTCGGATTCGGAGACCTTAATCCAGATCTTAAACAAAACCTCAGAGATTGTGCAAGAAGAGGTGGCACTAATTCTGGAAGATATCAAACAAGTTTGCCGGCAGTTTTGCTACTCCCTCTAGTCTCTAATAATGGCTCACTTTTCTTTTTAGGATGGTTCTTTTACATTGCTCCTTCCCTTTTAGTAAATTTTAGATTATTTTTATCCACACATTTTACTTTTTATACTTTCAATATAATCTCTACCATTCATTTGTCTTTTTGAAAAATATTGTGCCCAAAAGTCGGAGCCATTATAAAGGGACCAGAGGGAGTATATAAAATTTAGGAAAGTTCCGAGAATGGCTTTGACCACGGAACACGATGCCGGTTAAATTGTATGTTCCAAAGTTATAATTATCCGTAGTTATAATTATTATAGTTTGGTTCTCACAAAAAAAGTAACTATTGCATCATGAATTCCGACTTAGGAAATATATATATATAAGTAAATAAATTCATATCCAATAAATTACTCACATATAAGTATAATTAGGTTCAACGCACTGGATGCTAAGAAATGAAACATTTAAATAAACAAATGCAAATGTAATTATGATCCAACCTATCAGTCACAAACAGTATTAATAACTACTACACAGTGAATGATAAGCAAGGAATCATGTAAGCAAATAAATAAAATTCTAATTATAAATAAACCAGTAGTAACACACAGTATTACTAACTACTGCATACTAGACGCTAAGAAATGCAAATTTTGAATAGACAAATGCAAGTCTAAATAAAAATCAACCAGCAATCACACACATTGTTCTAACTACCACATACTAAAATCTAATTAATGCAATATGTAAGGGAAAAAATATATATTATAACAAAATAGTGAATATAATAACTTTAAAAGAGAAAAAACTTACGTGTTCCCATAATCTTCAATGCGCTTCACAAGATTTTTCTTCACATGACTGTGTTGCTTTTTGCGAAAAGCAACCTCATTTTCACTTTGTAATTTCTCCACATTTAGTTACTATTTTTTTCTTGAGGACGATGTCTCACCTTCCACAACCTTTCTCTTCCTCTTAAAAACTCCAACCAACTTTAATGAGGTTCCAGCTTCAACTTCATTCCTTTTCTTAGCTACATCACACTTCTTCACTGTTTTTTTCCCCACAAAAAGCTTTTCCTTCAACAAATCCTTCTTCTTTTTCTTCTCATACTTTTTCAAATTTTTCCACATCTTGGACACCATCTTGAACAACATCATGAAATTCCTCATGAACACCTTCATTTTCAAATATACCTTCATCAACAATCATGTCAATATCATCATCCTCAACAATATTACCCGAAGCTTTAGCCACAGCATTGTTTGGCTATGTACATGAAAAAATCAAGTGAATAACTATAACAAATGTAACATACAACTAATATAATAAACAATATAACTAAATAAACACATCACCTGAAACATCAATAGAAACACTTGAAATTTTATTTCTTTCAACGACATCATCAAGTTCAGGAACTTCGTCCTAAACCTCATCCCTAAAAATCTCATTTTTTAGGTTTATCCACAACATTTTATGGCACTGTACCTTAAAGAAAATTAATACAATCACTAGGACAAATGTAACATTCAAAATTAATAATGAAATAACTAAACATATGCATTTACTGAAACTTCAACAGAAACATTTCAAAGTATATTACCTTCACCAAGAACATAAACAACTTCAAGAACTTCATCCTAAGCCCCAACTCCAACAATCACATTTCCAGGTTCAGCCACAACATTCTGTGACACTATAAGAAAATAAAAATCAACACAATAACTATAGTAAATGCAACATTTTACTTATATAAATCCCAAACTAAAAAAATGCATTAACTGAAACTGAAACATAAAAAATTAAAATAATATAACCTTCATCAACAACATTAACAAATTCAAGGACTTCGTCCTGAACCCCAGCTCCAAAAACACTATTATCAGGGTCAACCACAACACCCTGGGAAACTGTACCTAAAAAAGGATAATCAACACAATAACTATAATAAATGCAAATTTTAACTAAAGTAATGCAATCTATAACTAAAAAAATGCATCACCTGAACACTTGAAATATTATTTCCTCCACCTTCTTGAGAAAATTCCTTCTCATTCTTATTTTCAAAAACTTCTGGCAAAACATCATTCTCTTGCATAACATCATCTCCATGCACAGCATCCTCAACACTATCTTTGTTTGAATCAATATCACATGCATCATCTTTATTTTCTACATCTATTGTGGCTTAACGCCAAAAAAATACCAATACCAAACTAAGTCTCCAACACGCTCATAAAGTAATTTGGGACATGTAGAGTTAGGCCATACTGCAACTGGCGTTCGTACACATTGAACATACATGGTGGGGCCTCATTATAATATCTCCATCACATGAAACCCTGATCTCGAAACCAGATAGATAGGGATAATAATCCCTCAGCACAGCCACATCAGTAAGGGCCAGTATACTACCACGCCCCACCCTTGTCATCCATGAATGCTATAGATAATTATATACAACTACATGTATCCTACTTCAATTATTTAGAGATGTATTATGATAATTATTGCAACTCCTTAATGGTTTTTAGAGAAACCCTTGTCGTTGTTTTATATTTCAAACTCACCTCTATATTCTCGAGCCACTAACAGTAGCAGACCAAAAAAAGATAAACTAAGTCGCATAAATGTATATATATTTACCCAAGGAGATGTTATTCACATCATCATATTTCCTTCACAACCTCGCAAGGTGATCAAACTCACCTAATTAATTAACCTTGTGATTACACTGTTCTAGTTCTAATAATAAAATACGATGACTTAGCTCACCACAACTCCTTACCTAGGGGGTAGGGGTCTTATGGTATACACCTCCCCAAACCAATCAAATTATGGCATAAAGGTAACACCTCGCACCAAAGAACCAAGCAAATGAACACAAAGAGCAGCTTGCACAACGAAAGGAGAACCTTGCCTCAAGAGGAAAGATGATCAGTGTCCATGCCCATCTTAGAAACACCATGATTCAGTGATATAGGAATGACATGGATCACGATCAACCATTAATACACAGCTCATCGACTATAAATGGAAATTGACAACAGTGAGAAAGGTAATGGTATTTTCTTTAACAGAAACCTATACATCAAAATGAAAGCTAACTTGAGCGCGAAGCTTAGTCACATGAACTCCGCAGGACCTTATTTGCTTAAATACCATTAAGATGACCCGTGTTGATTCTATCTATTATGGAGGCCTAGAAGAAATCTCCCGCATCACCACCTAACTTTTGAAACTAGAACGGTAAAACCCTAGACAAGAACCAAACTAGGTTCCGGTTGTGGAACCAAAGTCATGTCGTGCAATAATCAAAGAACTAACAACATTAAAGAAGGTTCAAATGCCTTATAAAATTATTTTCCATATTTTTATTGCCTTTATTAGCACTAGTAACCCATAAAGTACTCAAACATTTCATCTCATACTGCTCCAAAATCCTCCCACCCTCTAAACGCCCATTCTACCTACATTTTTTCCCATAGATACACCCACCTAACACTTTCATTCTTGGGATTCAAAAACAAGGTAAGAGAGTGAGAATCATTGTAAAGATTGAGATGTATCTCTCTCTCACAAAGTTTTAGATCTTAATAATCCCTCAAGGTAGCTTAGTTTCCGTCAAGATAGGGTGGATATTATCGAAACACACATCAATCAATCCACAATTAAAAGGTAAATCCTGCTCTATAATTCCTTTTAATCAAGAGTGTGAAATTTTCATACATTTTGGAAATAACCTACCCCACCTGAAAAGATTAATTTACATGACTTTCTCTATTAACCTAAGTGGAGTGAATGAAGAATCCTATGTTTTTTACTTTAGATTTTGTTCCTCGTTTTTAAAGTAGGGTTTGGACCTTACGCTGTATTTTACAAACAAAAAATCTCTCTGTGTTATTTGTTTCACATATTGTCATTTTTTGAATGCTTGACCTATTAAAAAATGTTAAATTCCTTTTCCAAGGTTTGTAGAGTTTGAAATCGGACATGTACGGAGGTAACAATTACCGTGCTTTCAATATATCGGGTCAATAATGTAATTATCAAATTGTTCTTTTATAATTGAGTTTGGTTTTCAATGTATTTTGTTCTTCTTTTTATGAGTCAGTGTTTTTTGTAAAGAAGAATCTTACACAATGAAACGGCATGAAGGAAGGATCTAGGTGAAGCTTATGGTAGTTACGAGGTGAAATGGATCGATTCACAATTGATGACAAGATTGAGGTGCTCGTCCTTACCAACAAGGGGGTGATTTGTGATATGGTGATGATGGTATCATTGAATCCTCCACAGACTGGTGATGGGAAACTAGCTCAGTGTGACTTTCGACAATATACATAGTGCTTTAAAACTGGATCCAATATCTATGGCTTCGTCAAGCATATCACAAGGTTTGTGTGTGATGTAAACCTCAAAGATGCCTGGCCTCGAGTTCCACCATAGGAGATCCACTTTCTCATTGGGCCCTATGTACTAACTTCTCTGTTCAGGGGATATGAGAGAAAGGTAGGGATATATCTGATAACATACTTATGATGCAGGAAATGGTTAGAAGATTAGGTAGGAAATCAAAAATCCCTAACCTCATAGTTAAACTAGATATGCAGAAGGCTTTTGATAGAGTATCATGGTCTTTTCTTAATTCAGTCCTGTTGCAATTCGGATTCCATGGAATATTTGTGCACAGAATAATGCAGAATATTGCTTCAGCTCATTTTTCAGTATTAATAAATGGTGTTACTTCAGGATTCTTTGCATCTAATAGAGGAATTAAACAAGGGGATCCAATGTCTCCTTTTCTTTATAACATTTTGTCTGAGGCCTTTTCAAGAGGGTTAAAAAAATTATTCCAGATAGGCTATTTACAGAACTTTAATCTGCCCAGGAATTGTCCACCATTAACCCATCTTATGTTTGCGGATGATACTGCAGTGTTCCTGAAAGGCAATCCCAAAAACCTGAAAAGATTTAAAAAATTCCTGTTGGCATATGAGCATACCTCGGGTCAGAAAGTTAACTTTGCTAAATCTAATTATTTTGCTGATCCAAAAAAACCTGAGGATAGATTGCTATTAGTTTCCAGGACCTTAGGTATGTCAAAAGGCACCTTTCCTTTTAAATATCTAGGGACTCCTATTTTTGCTGGAAGGAATAAACAAGTCCACTACTTTCCTGTGCTTGAGAGAATGGAAAAGACATTAAACAACTGGAAAAATAAGTGGTTAAGCTCAGCAGGGAAAATTATCCTCATTAATCATTGTTTCCTTTCCATTCCAATACATCTGTTTGCAGTGCTCAGTCCTCCTAAAATAGTCTTAAGAAAAATGGAAAAGTTAGCTTCAGGTCTATTTTGGGGCCATAATGAGTACACAGGAAATAAAAAGAAATGGCGTTCATGGAAAAAAATGAGCTTCCCTGTCCATGAGAATGGTATAGGCTTCAGGGATATTCAGGCATCAGTGGATGCTTTCTCTTGCAAGCTCTGGTGGAAACTGCAGCTCAATAAATCTCAATGGACCCAACATTTGTGGTCTCTTCCAGAATCATACAAGAATTCTCACACATGGCAAAGGATTTGCAAGGTAACAGAAGTCTCAAATAGTTTAACAAGAGTTATTTATGGATCTGGTTCTTGTTCTTTTTGGAATGCTAACTGGAATGGTAGTGGGGCTTTGTTTTATGAATGGCCTGAAGGTATGGAAATTCCATTCCCTGATATAAATTTGAGCTCCTTTGTTGCTAACAAAAACCACTATCTTCCATTATTGGAGCCTCATTTGGCTACCACAACCAATCTAATTTTGCAGGAGGTGGTAATCACAAACACACATGCTGATAGACTAATCTGGACCCCTACAGTGGATGGCAACTTCTCCACTAGCTCAGCTTACAAGAATCTCAGACAAAAAGGTACACAAATCAGGTACCTTCATAAAATTTGGTCATCTTTTATTCCTTCCAAAATGTCAATTCTTCTTTGGAGAGCGCTTAATGGAATTCTACCATTTGATAACATATTATGCAAATTTGGATACTCCCTAGCCTCCAAATGCCCCTTGTGTAGGAATCATTCGGATACTCTAGATCACCTGTTTAACTCCTGCCCCATTTCACTTGAAATCTGGAACAGAATTAACACACTCACTCATCTTCAATATCCAGTTTTAGGAAGCTTTAGAAACAGGGTAGAATTTTATTTATCCAAAAGAGCAGATTCTAAGATATCCTCTAGCATGAACATTGCAGTCCTCTTAGTTACATCATGGTCCCTGTGGATACATAGGAATAAGAGTATATTTGAAAATCAGGCTTTTTCGATAGATTCATGCTTCCATCACATTAAGGACCTGATCAAGCTAATCTTTATTGCTAACCCTTTGAGAGGCAAAAAAGAAAAACACAAAGAACTAATCCAAGCAGGCCTCTTATCTGATATACTACCAAAACAGAAAAGATCAGTTTCAGTGGTAGGATGGGAAAAGCCGATTGTTGATGTGAAACTTAACACTGATGCTACATGGAAAACTGGAGGTTTGTCTTCCTCTGCTGTGATAGTGAGGGATATAAATGGTGAAGTGATTAAACTTAGAACTCATGCCTTTCACTCAGAATCCCCATTGCATGCAGAACTTGTAGGTATTCAACAGGCATATCAGCTATGTTCAGAGCTTAATTTACAAGGTTGCATGATTGAATCTGATTGCCTTTCAGCTGTAAAAGGAATCCAGGATCCTATGGTTAGTCCTTGGACAGTTTTTTCTATCTGTAGTTCTTTGAATGAGTTGCATAAAGTTAATCCAATTACATTCATACCTAGGGAGGCTAATGCCCCAGCTGATTTTTTGGCAAAATATGCTACTGGAAACAATCTGAACGGTGATATTAACATGGATATGGCTCCACTTTTTTTTAAAGGTCTCATTTTGTTGGATAAAATTGGAATCAAAGGAATCCGTGTAACTCCCTGTACTATTGATTGATTCTATCTGTTGCAATTTCTGGTCTCTTCATTGTCTGCAATGGAAACTGCTGGTCTTCTTCATATTTCATGCAGGAAAGGAGCATCTCATCAAGGAAGGAATGAAAGGAATACGAGTAGCTGACACTTGATAGATACATCCGAGACGGGAGATAACTACAGATGGGAGATAACCACCTTCTATACGGGCACATCGTTGACAAATAGAAGTTCCGTTTTTTACGTTTCTTCGCCCTGTTCGCGATATGTCCTGTTAGAGGTTATTTCGACTCATAGGATCCCTGGTTGGTTACTAGTTTCTGGGAACATTTGCCATCGGGATACTCTTACTGTCGGATTCACCCTATAAGTTGACCTTTTGTAATTGCTTCGTACTTTATGATTTACAGGCTGATTATTGGTCTGATTTATTGGTTTGGGGAGCCAATATATACCCCCCATCTCATGATGGTTTTTTAATTAAAAAAAATGTACTAACTTCTCAAAACGAGGTACAAGTATTTCCTATTATAAGTATACTATAGATGAATGCAAGTTTGTCATTCTCAATTGATTGTAAACCAAGATTACTTTTTGTTAATTTCTTGACTTAGTTTTTGGGAATTTTTTTTTGCATATTCATGTGTTTATTATGTGAAATTGTGCATGATTTTATTGCTTGATTAATTTTGCTTTATTATTTTTGCATAATTCTTGCACGATTTATTGTGTTGGTTATGTGCAAACTTGGAACTTGAGTCTTTGTATCAACATATGTGCAAAAATTGTTTAATTTGATAGAATCCTACAAAGAAGTTCGAAATATAGCTGAGAGTGCGGCTACGTGGGGTCTTGGTAAACTGCTAAGATATTATTCTTAGTATAGAATGCCCATTACTCGGTTGAGTATGACACTCACCCCATAGATCTATCTGAACTCTTAACATGGTTGGTTGATGGCTATCGCATAAGACTGTGTCCTCTCCTACCAAGAAACATAGTCGGCTACACCTTGCTTGACGAAACTGTGTTTTTCAATGAAGGATAGTGAATTGGACAGAATTTTTCCAAGTTGGCCATACCAGGTGTATTTAATATAATTCTAGACATCAAATGAGGTGATCAAATTTGTTGATAATAATTTTAGGTCTTGCCAAGAACAGATTGGTGTAAACTGGATAAGCACTCTAAACATATGGATATTATGTACTTGCCTTACTTTTTTTGTAGAAAAATTTAATTCACACATCTAATGTGTTAATTATATATTTAAATAAGTCCAACTTAATGAAAAAATACAAGATGGGAAAAGTGAATGGATTGCAAGGTTTGCCATCAACGGCACCCGTTTCTACACTTGAGAAAATTTGGACATTAGAAGTGAGGTAGAGCATTTTTGCGATTCTTGGTACCTTGCTCTGATTCTGGAAAACAAATGAACTGAAAGTGTGTTGTGAAATGTCTAAGTTTGGCTACTGAAGATAGAATTGAACTTCTCAAACCAGTATGGCAAGTGCATGGGGCCTCACCCTCGATTTCTTAAGCTAAGTGGTTGTTTCAAACCAGATGAATGCAAGTTTATGCATTCTCAAAAATTGTTAGGCCCTATGTACCGGCTTCTCAAAATAATGTACAAGTCTTTTATATTGTAAGTATAGTATACATGAATGCAAATTTGTGCATTCTCAATTGATTGTATACCTAGATTATTTTTTGTTAATTTACTGACTTAGTTTTTTACTACTGGAGATAGAATTGAACTTCTCAAACCAGTCGTTGATGGCGAGTGCATGGGGCCTTACCCTCGATTTCTTAAGCTAAGTGGTTGTTTCAAACAAAATGATATATATATATATATATAGTAGATGCATGGTATCTTGAAGGATGGTGCGAAGGTGAAGTCTAGAAAGTGAATCACGATGAGTTTCATGGTTTCATAAAACCCACCAGAGAAATAGATGAGTTTCAACTTTTCCACTTGAGGCCTTATCAAGACTAAATAAATCAACTATACTGATGTATGAGTCCTCTATACCTAAAATCCATCGAGATAGTAAAATAATTTCAAATTTTTCTTTGTTTAAAGTATACCCAGAAACATGGACCCTTCCAGTCATAGGCAGTGGGATAATATGATTGCACAACTCACATTATTTCTAGTTGGTCTGGTGAAAAATATATTTTATAAAAAATTACAAATAAATAAATTGACACAAAATTTACACATGATTTGTACAAATCTTTCATACAGATAAAAATGGGGGCAAAACAGCACAAAATTTGCATATATTTTTCTCACAGGCAAATACGCTAAGTATAAGTGGAAAGTAAATGTTAGAAGAATTTACTTATACTATATTATTACTAGAATCCTTATTCTTACAAGTTCAATTGCAAAATAAAACAGATTCTCAAATCACATAGCAATAATAACTGAATACCCTAAGGGTCCCATAAAAATTCACCGTGATCTTATTTAGTTCCACAAAAAACACGTTAATTTATATACTCTCTTAAAAGTGATTTTGGTTTACTCTAGTCCCCTCATTGACTTTCACCCAAACAAACGGACTTGTAATTGGAAATGTTTGCTAAATTGCTCACATGCCTAGATTATTTTTCATAGCACGAAATTGAACTCAAACTCATATTTCACAAGAAAAAGAAAATGTGTTGCCATGTTTCAGATTCCGGTTGAACCTTACTATCAAAGACACTTAACCACAAATGTTGCTGAACTTTTATTACTTACAAGTCACTTGAATTTTTTTATATGACTTTTCCTTCGCAATCATATTCCTCGTCTTCTATATATAGCATTCTACTCCTCAATTTTCTTTGGGGTTGATGCTTCCCGAATCTCCTTCCCATGGCTTCATTGTTCCTAGTTGCTCAATTCAACTATCGCGACCATCTAAATTTCAATTTGGCGATCCTATCTCATACTTAGTTGTGTTCTAAGTTTTTCTTGCCAGTATTCGTTGATCTTACGTTTGCTTTTGTCCTACTTAGTATATAGTTGGATTGTTGCTACTATAATCACGTAAAATGTTAAATGAAAATAATTTATACCGTGTGAATTATGATATTATTCCGTTTACTAATTTTTCCATAGTGTTATAGTTGGAGGGGAATATGAATAAAATAAATACATTGGATTAAAAAAGAGAAAGAGAATCAGAAGAATAATTAAACTACAAAGATAAGTTGACATAATTAATACTTTAAATTATGTTCTTTTAAAAAAATTTAATAACTTTGGGGTTGAATTATAATTTTAAAATTGATTTAAATAAAATAATGACTAAATTGTTTTTCTGGTCCCCAACATATATCGTAATACTATCTTTTGGTCCCGAAAGTCAATAACGCGTACATTCAGTATCCAACAAATACAAAATGAGTTGTTTGGTCCCCAAAGGTGGTTTTCAAGTAAACTAAATTATTTTTTTGGTCTCTAACATATGATCTTACACCATCTTTTGGTTCCCAAAACAACCTTGAGGACGAAATAAATCATTGTGAATTTGTTTGGTACTGAAAGGAAGCGGTATTGGCCTTGGGGACCAAAAGATGGTATTGCGATATATCCTAGGGACAAAAAAATAATTTAGTCTTAAAACAAATCCCACACGACCCCCATTCTTCTTCCTCTGGCAAGCTACATCCTCAGTCACCCCATCCTCATCGAAAAATACCACGATCCTAATTATGATCAATCTCACCCTAACATTAAACCCCACTTGAATCAACACCAAGCACAAACACTACCATCGGATTGAACACTACAATCGGCTACAATCAAATTAAATATCAGCACAAACACATTGGCTACAATCATATTGAAAACTACAATCGACTCCTTGCAACTCAAATACAACCACTGCCATTCCTCAAGCATGATGAGGCACAATGAGCCTATTGCAGTTTTCAATGTGATTGTAGAAAGCAGATTTATTCTAATATTTAATAGCAACACCAAGCACACCACCACGACGAAGCTACTAAATATTAGCACAACCTCATCGTCTACAATCAGATTGAACACTACAATCAGCTCCTTGCAGCTCATATACAACGACCGTCTTTCCTCAAGCACGATGAGGCGCATTATCATCAATTTTGGGTGATGAAGGAGGCTCATAGAAGTATTTCACGTTGTGTCTCAGGCAGAACATCACTTCTCGGGAAGGGTGTGGCAGCAAGTAGAACTATGTGTGCGAGATGAGCTTTGTCCATAGTGGTGTGTAGGTTGAAGGTAAATTCTGGTCAGTGACACTGCGACGCGGCGGGGCTGGAAAAAATGCTGGTGGATGGTGGGGGAGGTTAGATAAGAAAGGGGGTGGGGGGTAAACGTTTAAATATACTTTCACACTCTAAAGTTTATAAACATCCAAAATTGTGTCAAAAACTATCAACTGTGGCTTTTAAATAAAAAAAATATAAATTACCATTAATTTGTCATTTTTGCCAAAGCATTAACATTCAAGAAAATGAAGATGATAAAAAGAAAGCATCGTATTATTTCCAATAATCAAAAGTGGATGAAAGTTAGCTGGATAATCAGGTCCTGGACAATTACAAAGTCCGATGATCAAGTTCGATGATCAAAATGAACTTTACTTTAGTACAAATATTTGTGGCCGACACCGTCTCTACCCAAATTTTTTCTCTCCATCTCTTTCTCTGTCTGACCCACAACCATGGACAGATGAATTCCAATTGGCCCACTAAACATAATGAATGGAAGACATATGCTCATAAATTACGATAAAGAAATTTAAATATTCGTGTGTAACATCTCATGAGTTTATCTTTCCTCATTAATGTTTCCTCCCTCTTTCAGATCCTTATTTCTGTAGACCTCTTTTTTTCTCTGTTTTCTTTTTTAAATATCCTTTTTCAATAATTTTTAATATTATAAAAATAATGGACCATATATTAAATAATACTTTAACATTTTAATTAATAATGTTATAAAATATATTAGATAATATTTTTATGTAATTTTTTAAGGTTATTAATCGGTAATTTTAGATCATGTTTTAAAAATAATAAATCATATTTGTTCCATATTTTCAATAATAAATTCATGATATTTTATGAATCACAAGTACATTATAGTAATTGTAATTTTTTTCATATGTTTAGAATGTTTTTTAATTATTTTACTAATTTAGTTTAGACTTTGAATTTTAAATTATAACTATAAAACTCACAAATAGAAAAATTTATAAAATTTATTTACATGTTTAGAATGTTTGTTAATCATTTTAAAGCTATAGTTTAGAATTTTGTTTTTCATAATATTGATAGAAATTTACAACTAGAAAATGTATAAATTACTTTATATGCTTAGAATATTTTCCAATTATTTTTAAAATTTTATTTTGGAATTTTATTTACATAATATACCCATGATACTTACAAGTAAAAATGAACAATTTAGTTTATCCCTAGGAACCAACTGCTCAGTCTATTGGCGATTACTGAAGTGATTCTTCTCCGGCGTTTCCTAGGCACTTCTTTGGTTCTGACAACATTGCTGGATGCTTTCACTTGGCGTTGCTGGAGGCTCCGACTCAGCATTGCTAGAGGCATTTCTCTGACTCTAAATCCGGCTCAGCGGTTGTGAAGATTTTCGCAGCGGGTTCCAAGCGTATCTGCATTGCTAGGGTCGCGATGTTCAGGCGAGTTCTGACAATGGCGCTAGTTCAGAGCGTACTCCATGCAAGCTAGCTGCAGTTTTGGCAAGGTAGCAGGTGCTCCAGAAACCTCACAGTAGTCACGAAGTTTTATTTTTGTTCGTAGGTTCGGTCGAATCTTTCGCCAGGGATCCAGCTGACTCAGATCTGCTCTGGCATCCCATATCTGCTCCGGCGACTCAAGTTTTTTTCCGATAAGGACAGAGACAAACTGTGGTAGGCTAGATTTACAGAAGACTGACCCTTCTTTGTGTGGAATATCATTGCAACGATGATAGGTATTTTTGGATTTTTAATGTTGTAACGGCGTCATTTTTATCAACATATCTTTGATGGTAGCAACAAATATGGGGTGTGCAAAATTTTTATTACAATTTGGCCATAACAAACTTTTAGGTGACAGTGATAGTTTCCTGGCAGACTTATGGTCTAGTGGGATAATTCTCTCTTCACATATTATTTTTTATTTTTTTGGGGTGGGAGACTATTAATTATGCACTTTTATGTTTATTTTATTTTATTTAGCTGTCTTTTTATTTTTGCAAAAATTAAAATGGGTTTTTGATTTGAGTATTAGATATAAATTATCTTTGTCAATGATTATATCCCGGTTTCCCGTAGCCGGCAAAACTTTTATTGGCTTCAGATTTCATATCTAAAGAGACAATTAAGGACAAATCCAAGTCAAGGTTATTAAAACAACGGACTTTTGGCGATACTACTTTTTCTAAGGATTTAAATCAGATTTGTAGACTTTGGTCCATTAGGTTGTCCAGACCAGTTAAATCAATTTAATCGATCTTTTGAACCTTTTGGGACCAAGTTAGAGATAATTCTACACATTATAAGTGATTTCTATACACTGACGATTAATATTTTTGGCAATCAAAATTACTGGTTCTAGTCTCCTAGTTTAGAGAAATGTACTTAACGGGTTAAATAGAGACGAACAAAATCTTTAGCTGGGGAGTATTATTTGCCTTGTTTTGATTGCCTTAAATGTTCGATCATAGGTGCAGATGAAATATTTTACACGTGTTACATTTGATACTTCACTGTGATTAGTTCTAATGGTAGTCTCGGGTCGATTCTATTGTGGCTACAATATGGTTGCACAGTGACAACCACTTATCTTTGGGGCGCCCTTCTTATTGTCATATAAGCCTTTGTTTAGCATTGTATTATTGACTCGCGCCTTTGTGTATTCTCTTCTCTTATTGCCAATGAGTCCTTAGATTAGAATTTCTATATTTAAATAGCGACTCGGTGTAAATGAGTTTATCAAATAGTTTGTTTGATTGTAATTGCAAGTTGTGCAAAAGGGAACTTAATAGAAAAGAGACATGAACCCTATAAACCCGATTAACTTTCAAAAAAAAAACCAATATACAAAAAATAATTTATATGGTAAGAATGTTTATTAATCATTTTATTGCTATAGTTTATTCTTTACTTTTTTTCAAGGTAACAATAAAACTCACAACTACCAAGTATATAAAAATTGTTTGTATAATTGGAATGTCTGTTAACCATTTAAAACCATAGTTTAGAATTTTGTTTTTTTCATAATTTTGATAGAAATTACAACTAGAAAATGTATAAATTACTTCATATGCTTAGAATATTTTCCATTTATTTTAAAATTATATTTTTTATTTTCATTTATAAAATATACCCACGAAACTTACAGCTAAAAGTGAACAATTTAGTTTATGTATTAAAATAATTAGACTAGAGAAATGATTACCGTCAATATTCGGTCTCCAATTGCATGACCTTTTCTTTTTAAGGAAAAGTGATTTCATTTCAAGATATTATAATTTTCCACTAAAATTTTATAGAAAAGTGTGTCGGGCATCCCACGACAAATTCGTCTTTACACAAGAATTTATATGATTCGCTATAAGACTGAAAGGTGGGTGGAGCATTCCACAGCATATTCGTCTCCAATTTCATGGCTTCGACACACACACTAACCCCAGGTTTTTTTCATTGTTGAAACAATCATAAGTATTTGTCGAAGATTATCATTATGCCCAACTGACCCAAGACCAGCGTTGAAAACCCCGGGGTTGTTTTGACACTACCCAAAACTCAAGGATGATTTTGACAATTTCCAAAAATTCGGAGTTGTTTCGGCACTTACCAAGAAATTTGAGATCATTTTTGCACTTTATTCTACTACATATTACCTTTCCTTATAAAACGTATATTTTCAAACTATTTAATTTCAAAATGTATACCGATTTCGGTGTTCTAAGATAGGCCTCATTTCCTATTTTGTTTGGTCTTGTAAAATTGGCTCACTCCAAATATTTTTTTATAAAACTGAACAATTTCAGTGACCCCTAATATATTGCCATTTTTCACTCTTGGCTCACAGATTTCTTTTTGAACACTTTTTACCCCTGAACTAATAGAATTTTTAAGTCGTGCCATTTCTGTTTAATCAAACCTTTAAATTTAACTCTCCCTGACATTTTTAGGGGGGAAATGTCTTTTCCTATTCAACCCTAGAATTCTTTCAATTTAGAAGATTTTTTTCTCGGGCTGTGCATATGCTGCATGATAAATCTCAACTTCGATATCCCTCATCATTGTCGAAGGAATATGTACGACTCGAGAAGACATCTCAGCTCGAATTTTGCACGGCTTGAGAAGACATTTTTCTGAATTATAAATTATTTAGCAAGGGTTGAATAAGAAAATAATCTTACACAATGAAAAGGGGGTGGAGGATGGATTTTGGTGAAGCTTCTGGCGGTTACAAGGTGAAATGAATCGATTGCAATTAGTAACAAGATTGAGGTGCTCGGCCTTGCCAACCAAGGAAGTGACTTGGTAACTGGCGATGGTGTCTTATCAAATCCACCGAAGACCAGTGATGAGCAGATCAATATGACTTTTTGACAATTTATATGGAGCTACAATAGTGGATCTTGACATCTATGGCTTCGACCAGCAAATCACAAAGGTAGCATGAAATGTTGACCTCAAGGACGTCTTGCCTTGGTTTCCACCATTGGAGATCTACTTTCTCGCCGGGCCCTATATACTGCCTTCTCAAAATGAGGTACAAGTCTCTCTTAATGTAAGTATAGTATACATGAATGCAAGTTTGTGCATTTTCAATTCATTATACACCTAGATTTTTTTTGTTAATTTCTTGACTTAGTTTTCGGAATTGTTCTGAATATTCATGTGTTGATTATGTGCAATTGTGCATGATTTTATTGCTTGATTTATTTTGAGTTGGTTACGTGCATAATTCTTGCACAATTTATTCTGTTGGTTATAGGAAAAGTTGGAACTTGAATCTTTGTATCAACATATGCAAAATCAATGTTTAATTTATAGAACCCTACAACGGAGTTCAAAATCTAGATACGGGTGCAGCTATGTGGGGTTTTGGTAAACTACTAAGATATTGTGCTTAGTTCAGAATGACCAGTGCTCGGTTGAGTACAATACACTCACCCCATAGAATACATATAAACTCTTAACATTGATGGTTGATGTTTATTGCATAATAATATGTCCTCCCCTACCAAGAAATGTAGTTGGCTACACCTAGCTTGATGAGGCTATTGCGTGGTTCAATGATAAATGGTGGATTTGACAGAATTTTTCCAAGTTGGCCGTACCAAGAAGTATTCAGTATAATTTTAGACATCAAATGATGTTATCAAACTATGTGATCATAATTTGAGGCCTTGTCAAGAATGGATTGGTGGAAACTGGACAAGCAGTCTACAACTATGGATATTATGTACTTACATTTATATTTGTAGGAAAACTTACTTCACACATATAATGTATTAATTGTACATTTAATGAAACTACAGAAGAAATCCAACTTGATGAAAATTACAAGATGAGAAAAGTGAATGAATTGTAAGGTTTACCATTGACGGGTACCCGTTTCTCCACTTGAGAAATTGTGGACAAAAGAAGCTGGTTAGAGCCGTTTTGCGATTCTTGGTACCTTGCTATGACTCTTGAAAATGCATGACATGAAAGTGTGTTGTGGAATGTCTAAGTTTGACTACTGAAGATGGAATTGAACTTCTCTAACCAGTCATTGAAAAAGAGTGCATGGGGCTTTACCATCGGTTTCTTGTGCTAAGTGGCTGTTTCAAACCAGATGATCTAGTGGATGAATGATATCTTGAAGAATGGTGCAAATGTAAAGTCTAGAAAGTGAATAACAAAGAGTTTCATAGTTTCATAAAAACCACTAGAGAAATAGACGAGTTTCAGTTTTTCCAATTAAGGACTTATCAAAACTAGATTAATGGGAAATGGATCAACTATACTGATGTACGAGTCCCTTATACTTGAAATCAACCGGGACAGTAAAATAATGTCAAATTGTTCCTTTTTTTTATGTATGCTAAAAAAATGGAACTTTCCATACCTGAGCAGTGGGTATGATTTCATAACTCGCATTGTTTCTATTTGGCCTGACTGATGCAAAATATAAAAATTACAAAAAAAATTTTTTAAATAGGCACAAAATTTTCCAATGATTTTTACAAATCTTGCATACATATCAAAATGGGCACAAAATTAGCACGATATTTTCACATATTTTTTTCGTGAACAAATACGCAAAGTAAACGTGCAAAGTAAATATTAGAAACAATTACCTATACTGAGAATCCTTATTCTTACAAGATCAATAGTAAAATAAAACAAATGCTCATAATACATATCAATAAGAATTGAATAGTATAAGGGTCCCATAAAATGTCATTGCGGTCTTATAAGTTCCACAAAAAATATCTATATACCCTCTTAAATTGTAATTTTGGTTTACTCTAGTCCCCTCATTGACTTTCGTCCAAAACAAACAGATGTGCAACGTGGAAATGTTTGCTAAATTACTCACATTCCTAGAACTTTTGTCGTCGCTTGAAATTGACCTCAAACTCATATATCAGAAGAAAAAGAAAATGTGTTCCCAAGTTTCAGAGTCAGGTTGAATCTTGCTCTGAAAGGCACTTAACTGCAATTGTGCTAAACTTTTATTACATACAAGCCACTTGATTTTTTATATTAATTTTATATCGCAATCATCTTCCCCGTTGTCTATCTTTAGCATTCCGCTCCTCGATTTTCTTTGGGGTTGATGTTTCCCAAATCTCCTTCTCATGGCTTCATTGTTTCTAGTTGCTCAATTCAACTACCGCAGCCATCTAAATTTTAATTTTGCAATGTTATCTCATTCTTTGATGTGTTCTCATTTTTCTTGCCAATTTTTGCAGAGTTTACGTTGGTTTCTCTGCCCTGGTAAGTATATAGTTGGATTTTTTAGACTTTAATCACAGAAAATGTAAAATCATAATAATGTATACCACATGAATAATGATATTATTTTGTCTACTTGTTTCATCATAGTATTATAGTGGGCCCGAAATATGAAGGAAATAAATTTATTGGATAAAAAAGAGAAAGAGAAACAGATTAATAATTAAATTATTGTACGATAATTGACATAAATTAATAATTTAATGTTATGTTATACCATAGAAACGGGTCTACCCAATCATTCTTTTTATCTCCATATCTTTCTTTGCCTGGTCCACAACCATGGCTAGCTGAGTTGCAATTGGCCCACTAAATATGATAAATGAAAGACGCATGCTCACAGATCATGATAAAGAAAAAGAAATATCTGTGTGGCATATCATGGATTTATCTTTCCTCTTTAATTTATCTATCCCTCTTTTACTTTTAATTTTGTAGACCTCTTTTTTTTATTTTAAATAATTTTTAAATTTATTAGATGATGGACCATATATTTAATTATTATTCTAATTTTTATTAATAAAATTAGAAAATATATTTAAACTATTATGTAATATTTTTATGTAATTTTGTAAGATTATGAAGCTCGAATTTTAGATCATGATTTTAAGAATATATGTTTTAAAATTATTTTAAAATTGTATTTTATACTTTCATTTATAAAATATACCCATGAAATTTACAAGCAAAAATGATCACCAAAGAAATGATTGCTGTCACTCTCCAGTCTCCTGTTCCATGATTTTTTCTTTTTAAGGAAAAATTATTTCATTTTAATATATAAGAATTGTCCATTAAAATTTTATAGAAAGGTTGACTAGTCATCCCATGACATATTCACCTCTATACAAGATTTTATATAACCCAACATCAGACTGAAAGGTAAGTGGCGCATCATAATACATATTCATCTCCAATTTCATGGCCTCTAAACACCCACTAATACTACTTTGTGTAAAGCTAAAAAATACCCGGGTATTTTTTTCAGTGCTGAAATAATCCTAAGTAATCGTGGAATGTTACCATTATGGCCAACGGGCCGAAGACCAGCATTGAAAATCTCAGGGTTGTTTTGAAACTGCCCAAAACTCAAGGGTCATTTTGACAATTTTTATTTCTAAGAATGGCCTCATTTCCTTTTTTTTGTTTGGTCTTTTAAAATTGGCCCTTCCTTATTTTTTTTTGTAAGATCGAAATACTTTTGTGACCTCTAAGATATTGTCAATGTTCACCTTTGGCCCACCATTTTATTTTTAAATACTCTTGACCCCTGAACTAACATAAGTGTTAAGTCATACCACTTCCGTCTAGTCAAACCGTTAACTTTAACTTTTGTTGACATTTTTGAGGGGCTGAAATGCCTCTTCCTATTCAACCAAAGAATTCTTTCAATCCAAAAGGATGCTTTCTCGGGTCGTGTGACGTGTAATAAATCTCAAATGGGATCTCGTCGTTGTCATAGACATCGATAAGGCTTGAGAAGACATCTTAACTCTGATCTCACACGGCCCGGGAAGACATTCTTAGGAGTTAAAAATAATTCCAGAGTTCAATAGGAAAAGACAAATCTTACACAATTAAAAGGCATGAAGGAAGGATATTGGTGAAGCTTTTGGCGGTTACAAGGTGAAATGGATCGATTCGCAATAAGTGAAAAGATCGAGGGGCTCGTCCTTACCAACCAGGGGAGTGATTTGGTATATGGTGATGGTGGTCTATCAAATCCGCCAGAGACTGGTGATAGGTAACTCAGTGTGACTTTTGACAATATATATAGAGCTCCAATACTAAACCCCGACATCTATAGTTTTGGCCAACAGATCACAAGGGTGGCATGCTATGTAGACCTCAAGGACATCTAGCCTTGTGTTCAACCATCGAAAACCAACTCGTTGGGCCCTATCAACCGCCTTCTCAAAATGAGGTACATGTATTTCCTATTATAAGTATATTATACATGCATGCAAGTTTGGTACACGTATCTCCTATATTATTTTGGTTAATTTCTTGACTTAGTTTGCCAACAAATTTGTTCTTAATACTCATGTGCTGGTTATGTGCAATTATGCATGATTTTATTTCTTGATTATTTTGTGTTGATACTGTGCATAATTCTTGCACAATTTATTGTGCAGGTTTTGTGCAAACTTGGAACCAGAGTTTTTCTATCCACGTATGTACAATTAATATTTAATTTAACAGAACCCTACAATAGAGTTTGAAATCTATGAGTGCGGCTATGTGGGGTCTTGGTAAATTGCCAAGATACTCCGCCTAAGTGAGAATGACCGGTATTCAGTTAAGTACGATACGCTCACCCCATAAAATCCATTTGAACATTCACATAGTTGGTTGATGGATATCATATAAGGTCGTGTCCTCCCTTACCAAGAAATGTAGTCGGCTACCCATTGCTTGATAGAGTTGGTGCATGGTTTAATGATGGATGGTGGATTGGAGAGAATTTTTCCAAGCTTTCTCTACCAAGAAGTATTCAATATAATTCTAGACATCAAATGAGGTGATCAAATTTGGTGATCAAGATTTGAGGCTTCGTCAAGAATGGATTGGTGGAAACTGGATAAGCGGAGTAAATGTATGTACATTATGAACTTGCCTTACATTTTTTCCTTAGCAAAAATTACTTCACACATCTGATTTGTTAATTGTATATTTATTGAAAATACAACAGAAATTCAGCTTGATGAAAATTAAAAGCTGGGAAAAGTGAATGGATTGAAAGGTTTTCCATTGACGGGTACCTGTTGCTTCACTTTAGAAATTGTGGACATGAGAAGTGAGATAGAGAATTTTTGCAATTCTTGGTACCTGGCTCTGATTCTTGGAAACACATGAAATGAAAGTGTGCTTTGGAATGTCTAAGTATGACTACAGAAGATGGAAATGAACTTCTCAAATCAGTCGCTGATGACAAGTGCATGGGGCCTTACCCTCGGTTTCTTAAGCTAAGTGGTTGTTTCAAACTAGATGATCTAGTAGATGTACGTTATCTTGAAGGATGGTGCAAAGGTGAAGTCCATAAAGTGAGTAACAATGAGTTTTGTGGTTTCATAAAAACCACCAGAGAAATATATGAGTTTTTGTTTTTCCACTAGATGCCTTACCAAGATTGGATTGTTGAGAAATGGATCAACTATACTGATGTATGAGTCCCCTATACTTGAAATCCATTGGGATAATAAATAATATCAAATTGTTCTTTGTTTCCAGTATACCCAAAAAAATGGACCCTTCCAGTCCTGGGCGGTGGGTTAGTATGATTGCACAGCTCGCCTTGTTTCTAGTTGGCTTGACTAATGCAAAATATAAAAATTACAAATAAATAAAATAGGCCCAAAATTTACACATGATTTGTAAAAAAAATCATACAAGTCAAAATTGGCAAAAAAAATAGCACAAGATTTGCACATGTTTCTCTCATGAACAAGTATGCTAAGTACATGTGGAAAGTAAATGTTAGAAGAATTTACTTATCCATGGAAAGTATCCGTACTAGAATCCTTGTTCTTACAAGATCAATAGTAAAATAAAATAGATTATCAAAATACATATCAAAAAGAATTGAATACTCACCGCGGTTTTATTTAGTTCCGCAGAAAACATGTTTATGTACTCTATTAAAGCATAATTTTGGTTTACTCTAGTCCCATCATTGATTTTTGTCCAAAACAAACGGATGTATAACATTGGAAATGTTTGTTAAATTACCACATGCCTATAATTTTTGTCAAAGCATGAAATTGACCTCAAACTCATGTATTAGAAGAAAAATAAAATGTGCTGCCAAATTTCAGAGTCAAGTTGAACCTTTCAATCAAAGACACTTAACCACAAATTCTGCTGAACTTTTATTGCTTACAAGCTCCTTGAATTTTTATATTACTTTTCCATTACAATCATCTTTCTCGCATCTTTAGCATTATTCTCCTCAATTTTATTTTGGGCTGATGCTTCCCTAATCTCCTTCTCATTGCTACATTGTTTCTAGTAGCTCAATTCAACTACCGCTATGATCTAAAATTAAATTTGGAAAAGTTGTCTCATGATGAAGCTCCAAATGCATGTATTTTCCAAAGCGTTTAACATATCTTTTATCATATTTTTGTTGTAAGATTGCTAGATTTAGGTGGGTTTACATGATAAGAGGTTTAGATAGTCATTTTTGGTTTTTATATCTAAATTCTTCATTTTGTAACCTATGTTTAGTCTAATGGACTTTTGGTCCTTACGAGCATCTAGATTCCTTTTGTAAGCTTAATTTGTAGATTGCACATGAGCACTTAGGAGTGGTTTAGTAAAGGCCGTTCGAAAGGATGGTAGAAAATGGAAGACCACTCACAAAGTGGTAGATGATAAAGTGAAGAAAGGAGAGCAAAGCAAAGGGTGAAGAATGATCTATGTTTTGAAGCCGATTTATGAGAACTTTCCAAGAAGAAACAACCTCCAAGGATGGTACCATTGGATTCCTCTTCTTGAGTACTATAAAATCGAATACAAGAACTCCCAAAACGAATCAACGGTTCACCTGGAGGAAGTAAAACAAAACGGGTTTTCCTTCGCGACTTGCAAAAAGTGTGTCGCGACTCGCAAAATGTTGACCTGAGAGCCCACAATTTCCTGATCTAGTCGCAACTCATGACGGAGGCGACGCGACTCGCGATAATTTTCCTATAACTTGTTTTTTACTCCTTTTTTTCTTGTACTATAAATAGTGTTTCACCCCTTTCTTCCCCCAACTCTCTAAGCCCGACTTGGGGACTCCAAAACCCTAGTTTTTCACCATTTTCTTCCATTTCTACTTTTTTTTTTCTTTGTAGATCTTTGTTCTATGCTATGGTTTTTTATTATCTAGCTTAGTTTTGTACTTGGGAGCAATTGATTGAAGCTTCCACACCTATGTAGTAAGAACCTCTATTTCACTCTTTCTTGAAGCATTTGTTATTTAACATTCATGTGTTTAAATGTGATGTTTTAATTCATTTATGCTATGGGTTGTTTGAGTATATGAAGTGTTTGTATGATTGAAGTGTTAGGGTGTTAGGAAAGTTTCAAATTTCTTAGCTCTTTGACATGAGAATCCAAGAACATGTAATTAGAATTTCTTGTGCATAATGTGTTGTGATTCTTGCTAGATAAATATGTTAATGTGGATTGTTCTCATGCTTATCCTATAGATGCAATGCAAGGTTGAATCTTGAATGTGGTTTGTTCTAGGTGTAGCCTAATGAATGCTATGATTGGTTAAATGACTATGTCTTTGGTAGAAGGTTTGTTGTTATTAAATCTATGATCCTTCGTGTATAATGACGTTGATGAAATACATTTATGGTGTGGTTTTCCTAGAGTGAATATCAATGAGGTTTACAAATGGTCGTTGTTTGTCTTTCCAAATTACTATTAAGAAGGAATAAATGTTGATATTCGAATGGGAAGTTTTAGCATTCCCCATAGGTACGAATGTGATAGAATGAGTGAATGGTTCAATGATATACATTAGGTTTGGAAGTGGATATTAATTGCCCCCAAGGCTTTGTTTTTTGTAGTTTTTACCCATTTTTTTAGTTTGTTTGATGATTAGCATAGTTACTTAACTTTGCTAGTTATCTTGTCTTTTAATTTCATAACTTAGGACCACAACCAACCAAAACCCCCCATTTACTTGCTTTTATATATCCACACACACACACACACACACACATATATATATATATATATATATATATATATATATATATATATATATATATATATATATCTACTTCTAGCCTAATATAAACCTTATATGTTTAAACACTTAGGAAAACCCCTCTTCTTCGTGGACGACCCCGATTTGCCACTATCTACTTAAATGTATTTAGTAAGGATAAAGGGCTTATAAATTATAACTTTGAGAGGTACGGCGACGACCTCCCATCTCATACTTCAATGTGTTCTCATTTTTTCTTGCCAATTTCCGCAGAGTTTACATTGGTTTCTCTGTCTTACTAAGTATATAGTTGGAGTGTTGCTATTTTAATCACATAAAACGTAATATCGTAATAATGTATACCATGTGAATTATGATTTTATTTTGTTTAATAATTTGATCATAGTATTATAGTGGGCACAAAATAAGAATAAAATATATATATGGTTAAAAAAAGAGAATCAGAAGAATAAACTACAATAAGATGATTTTACATAATTAAAAATGAAAAATTATGTTATTTTAAACAAGTTTATTAACTTGGGGGCTGAATTCTAAATTTAAAATTGATTTAATAAAAATAAAACATGGTCCCATTCTTCTTTCTCCGGCAACCTAGAATCCTCTCCCGCTCCATCCTCATCGAAAAACACCACGATCCTAAATATGATCAATCCCGCAGTAACATTTAACTCTACTTGAGTAAAAACCACGCACACCAGCATGAGAAAACAAATAAATATTAGCACGAACATGTTGGCTACAACCCGATTGAACACTACAATCGACTCCTTGCGGATGAAATACAACAGCAGCCATTCCACGAGCATGAGCATGCACACTATCATCAATTTTGAGTGATCTAGGAGGCTTATAGAAGTATTGGAGGTTGTGTCTCAGAAGGAACAAAACTTCTCGGAAAGGGTTCGGCAGCAATTAGAACTTTGTGTGCGAGATGGGCTTCGTCCAAGGTAGTGTGTGCATAGAAGATTAATTATGGTCAATGATATTGCAAGGTCAAAGGGGCTAGAAAAAATGGTTGTTGATGGTAGGGGAAGGTTAGATAAGAAGAGCGCTAGGGAGATAAACTTTCAAATATAGCTTCTATCCCTAAAGTCTAATAAACATCCAAAATTGTGTCAGAAACTGTGACTTTTAAATAAATGAACAGAAAAATTATCATTGATTTTGTCATTTCTGCCAAAGCGTTAACATACAAAAGAAATGACAATAATAAAAAGAGAGCATCTTATGATTTCCAATAATCAAATGTGGATGAAAGTTAGCTTGATAATCAAGGACATTTACAAAGTTCGAGAATCAAGTTCGATGATCTAAATGAACTTTACTTTAATACAAGGATTTGGGTGGCACCGGCACCATCTTATCATAGTTTATGGTTTGACCAAAGACATTTGTTAAATGTATTAAAATTTTATTAGTATATTTGTGGGCTATAGGTTATAACATAGAAACAGGTCCACCTAATCCTTTTTTCTCCATCTCTTTCTTTGTCTGATCCACAAACATGGCCAACTGAATTCCAATTGGCCCACTAAACATGATGAATGGAAGACACATGCTTATTGATCATGATAGATAAATTGAAATATATGTAGGTAACATCCATCGGTTTATCCTTCCTCTTTAATATTTCCTTCCCTTTTTTACTTCCTTCTTTTTTGTAGGCCTTTTTTTTCATTGTTTCTTTTTTTGGTAATAATGAATATCTATTAAAACCAAGAAGAACAAAGTACAAGATTTAGGCCATCACTCTAAGTCTATTACAATCCAATTTTTACTATCATCTCAGCCCTTTAACCATTTTTCCTCATTTTGAATTTGAATCACAAGAGATTCAAACTTAAAACCAATTCCCAAAAAAACCCTTCTATTCCTTTCTAACCATAAATTGTAGAGACCAGCCACAAGCAAAGCAAATTTTTTTCTCTTCTTCTTCCTTGTCGGCATGAATAGAATTTTATTCAGTTCCTTGATGTTTCTAAAACTTGGGAGCGAAAGACCTGTCCAAAGCTGTTTCCCATAGCTGCAATCAACCAACAAATGGTGCATATCTTCTATCAATCCACAAAAATAGCAATCGGGCAGGTTCAACACATCAAAGCCCTTTATTCTAACCTTGGTAGGAAGTTTTCCATTCATAACCATCCAGAGAAAAACCTCTGCTTGGGTTGAATGAACTTACTCCAGACTACTTTCTTCAAACAGTATTTTTGATCCCCGCCCTTCATTAGATCATACATTTTTGAAGTGATCATCTTGCCATCTCGTTGGTACAACTTTCCATGTCTGCTAGTCGAACCTGGTGCTTCAAGCTCATGAGCATTTTCCACGGCCAACTATGAGTATAAGAGTACTCACAGTCCTCCAATGATCTCCCATCCAAAAAATATCCAGACACCCATTAAACATCCTTTTTGTTCTTCACATCCCAACAGTGTTTAAACATTGCAACTTTATTCCTCAATGCAGAATCCTGAATACCCATTCCTCTTTTCTTTTTGTTGTTGCATATAGAACTCCAAGCCATAACTGAGAAGCCCATCTTACCCCCATCTCTCCCCCATTGACACCAAGTACAAATCTGAGTAATATTTTTATACACATTCTCAAGTAAATTAATCACATTACACCAGTACCCAGATAAGCTTAGCAAAACAGAATTGATAAGTTGAAGTTTACATGCATATGATAAATTCCTTAAGCTCTATGTATTAATCCGTCTTCAGAACTTCTCAATATGCCCTTCACAGTCAGATTTGTTCCATTTAATAGTTGAAAGAGGAAGACCAAGATGCCTCATAGGGAAGACTCCTTTGGTCATGTTCAATGCACCAGCCATCATGACTATATCAAATTCCTCTATTTTTGAAAACAAAACTTTGTAATTGCTATCATTTGTTACCAGGCCAGTTGTATCTATAAATCTGTTCAATACTTCTCTAACCCCAGCCATACTTCTCATATTTGCACCACAAAATAGCATTAAACCATTATCAAAAAAAAATAAGGAGTGTACCTCAGCTTTTTTACACTTCTGATGGTAATCCACCTTTTTCTCCAAAATCTCCTTCTTCATAAGTCTGGTAAAGTACTCCATGCTAGTAACGAATAATTGTGGGGAGATTGGATCACCTTGCTTGACTCCATGCTTGGCTTCAATTGAACTAGTGAATTTGACTTTGTATGAAATACACAACTCTGAAATCATAGAAATGTTCTAAATTCATTTTATCATTTGATCTGGAAAACAAAGCTCTTTCAATCAATCAATCATAAAGCTCTAACTAATACTGTCAAAGGCCTTGCTAAGGTCAATTTGAGCAACACAACTTGTTCTCATTGTACTCACTCCATATCTGTTTAACAACTCTTGAGCAAGAAGAATATTGTGAGCAACATTCCTTCCTTTAATGAATGTACACTGATTATTATTGATCAGGTCAGGGAGAACTTCATCAATTCTTGCACAAAAAACTTTTGTGATAACCTTGTACAATACATAACCTTGCTTGGTGTTTGGAATCAGAGTGATAATAGCATTTCTGAACACCTCTGGCCTTTTTCCATTTGCAAAACAATCCTTGTAGACCTTTATCAGATCCTCTCCAATAACTCCCCAAGCATCTTTAAAGAAAGAGCTAGTATAACCTTCTTTTCCAGGGTTTTTTTTCTCCATTTACACATTTCAGTGCCTTATAAATCTCCTCTCTATCCACTTGTTTTATCATGTGAAGTTGCTGTTTTAGGATTAGCATTTTACCCTGTTGTACAACATATTTTTCAAGTTTCAGAATTAGGATTTTAACTCCTAAATGAGCATGAAAATGTTTCACCAAACAATCACCAATTTCAATCTGATCAAAGATCATCTTATCACCCCATTCAAGAGCTGCAATTCTGTTTTCATATTGCCTTTGCTTCAGTGAGCTTTTATACAAGATTTCACATAACTCGCTATCAAATAGAAAGGTGGGTGGAACATCCCACACTATTTATCTCCAATTCCATGACTTCTAAACACACACTAATACTACTTAACATAAAATTTAAAAATAATAATGAGTTCTTTAAAAAGTGCCAAAACAGTTTTTAGAGGGCAAATCTAAATACAGGTTGGGAATTCTGAATTGCAGGTAAACTTAATGAAGGATTACTATATTATCCCTATTACTAGCATTTAGGATTTTTGAACCTGCATTTACGAAATGTCTTTAACTATTTAATTTTAGTCCTAAACAATTTCTAATTCTTAAAATATTCCCCTATAATGTCAATATACTTTACCAACTACCTCATAATTTTTAATATTGAGTCTTTTTTTTTTAACAATGCCAATTTGTTATTATAGCTGGAGTAATGAAAATGAAAGATGGCTAAAAATAATTTAGTGCTAGTATTGTTATCAAGCTAGACTTTGAAAGCCAAATCTAATCTTCAATGAACATAGAACAAAAGTGGAGCTTTTTTTCCAGGGAAAAAGAAAGCACTGCCATCTTCCAAGATAAACCTTAGTATCTATGATGCAGCTTCTCCTGTTTAACGTAGTATTGGGTATACCCATACAGGTCGGTGACGGGGCCGATGAGGAGGAAGGCGCTGATCCAATTCTCTGTGACCTTGTGGTGGATCTTGGTGGTGATGTCCTTCCAGAGGCCCGTCATGATCTTCTGCTGGAACGGAGAAAGCGCATACACCACCACCTTCAACTTCACCGACTGTTTCCCTATCTTCAGCAGCTTTATCATCACCATCCCCACCCTCGTCAATCTTCTTCTTAGTTTCCATGATATCATTATCTCCTTCCACATCCTCTTTGATATTGGAGTAGACAAATTTAGTTTTCTTGTTGGAGGCTTGCTTCAAGATCCCGGTGTCTGGCTTTTCTGAATCAACTGTGTGTATCAGTTCTTCATAAAAATTGATGCGGTGATTCAAATACAGACAATGTAATCAAAGGAAGTGAATTAGTCTAAGAAACATAAAAAATCGTGTCGCAAAATGTAGCTTGATTCAAAGTCGATAACTTCAGTAAAGTAAAATTATCAACAGAAATAAAAATAGTCAGGTGTAGAAAATAAGGGTAAAAATGTGTGTCTGTATTCATGATCTCAGGACACATTATATAGTGGTACAGAATACCTATACAAGCTAGGAAAAGGTAATAGAATATAGTTACAATTACAAGTAATATTCGAATTCCTTAATACTCCTTCTCAAGTTTGAGCATGGGGATCAGAAATGTCCAACTTGCAAAGCAGGGAATGAAACTGGTCCGAGAGCCTTAGTGAAAAAGTCCATGGGTTGGTCTGACGTGCGGATATGCTGAGTAACAATAGTGCCCGATTGAACAAGATCCCCGACAAAATGACAATCAACTTCAATGGGCTTTGGGCGTTCATAGAACACTAGAATTTCTACAATATGAAGAGCATATTTACTATCACAAAACAGTCCCATAGGAGAAGTGTGCATAACCCCTAAGTCTTTTAGTAAAAACTTAAGCCATAATAACTCACAATAGGTAACATCCATAGAATGATACTCCGCTTTAACAGAAGACCGAGAAAACGTAGGTTGCTTCTTAGTCTTCCAAGAAATCGGAGAATCACCAATCATCACAAAATATCCGGAAAGAGAACGTTGGGTAATTGGGCATGTAGCCCAATGTGAATCACAGTAAGCAGTCAACTGTAACGCACTACTGGATGAGAGAAATAAACCTTGACTAGGATAACTGTTCAGTTAGTGCAGCACACGAACTGCAGCTTCCCAGTGAGGAACGGAAGGAGACTTCACAAATTGCGCAAGTGTATGAACCAAATAACTAAGCTCATGATGTGTGATAGTCAGGTATATCAGACGCCCAACCAGATGCTTGTACTGCTCGGGATCATGATAAGCTGAACCCTCAACACATGCAAGATCATGTTGTAACTCCATTGGAAAGTCAGTCGGTTTAGTAGCAGATAAACATGTATCAGATAAAATGTCCAAGGCATATTTCCTTTGTGAAAGAAACATTCCCTCTAGTCATCTAGCAATCTCTATGCCCAAGAAATACTTAAGTAAACCAAGATCTTTCATATAGAAATAAGAACTCAAGTATTTTTTGAACTCAGAGATGAGTGCAGAAGAGCTACCAGCAATGACCAAATCATCCACATAAACCAGAACATACAAAGAAACTGATCCACGGGAAAAGACAAACAAAGAGTAATCTGTCTTACTTTGAACAAAACCAAATGCTTGTAAAGCCTGAGCCAATTTGGCAAACCAATTTCGAGGAGCCTGGCAAAGACCATAAAGAGATTTCTAAAGGTGACATCCTTAACCGTGGGGCACGACATAGCCTGGTGGGGGCATTAAAACCTCTTCATGCAAATCACCATGCAAGAAAGCATTATGAACATCCCTCTGATGGAGTTCTCAACCACGAATGATCGCAACAGATAAGAATAGGTAAACAGTTCTCATCTTCACAACCGGAGCAAATGTCTCAGTATAATAAATCCATTCAACCTGGCGATTCTCGAGAACCACTAGGCGCGCCTTATAACATTTAATAGTACCATCTAACTTAAACTTCATTCGGTAAACCCATTTGCAACCAATCCCCTTCTTATACAGAGGCAGAGGGACCAAAGTCCAAGTCTGATTGCCCTCAAGCGTAGTAAGCTCTTCAGTAATAGTATCTTGCCAATGAGTATACTGGGATGCCTCAGAATACATGGTGAGATCTGCACTAGATGTTACTGCACCCAAAACTCTAGAATGCATACTAGGAAAATTATCATAATTTATATAATCAGTAAGAGGATAGAGAACACCTGAGGATAGAGAACACCTGAGGATAGTGAACACCTGAGGATAGTGACGACGTTGCAATATGGGGGTCTTCAGTAGTAAGAGCACATGAATAATCATTACAATCAAAATCTTCCAAATAAGAAGGAGGTCAGCGAGCACAAATACTCTATCTGATAGGTGGAAACTCGGTGACAGAACTATCCAGAGCAGGAGATACTGCAAAAAGAGGCTGGGCAGGCGGTACGTGAAGCACGTGAGACTCCGTCATTGGCGATGCGTGAGGCGTGTGAGGTGGTGGTATCCTTGGCTATGCAACGTATGGCCGAGCTCGTTCGGGATCCAGTGACAGAACCTCATCCGCTGGGGATGGACCGGTAAGCATCGGTGGGTCAGTGCCGATGGTAGCCAGTGTAGATGAGCCAGCAGCAATCGGTGACAAGGGACCAGCAAGAACCGACGGTGGAGAATTGGCGGTGACCGACATCGGAGAACCGGCAGCATTCGGTGGTGGTCGGAGGTGAGAGAATGGCGGTAGCCGAAGGCAATGGGCCATGCGACTCCTACAGCAGCAATGAGGAGGCCGGCGATGAGGTGGTGGCGTCATCTGGGTCTTCTGATGAGGTCAATGTCGGAGTTGCAGAATACCGAAATTGGTCTTCAAAAAAATCTGCATCCCGACTGGTAAAGATGATGCGAGATTACAGGTCAAAAAAGCATAGCCTTTCTTTCCGGCAGGGTAACCAAGAAACAAACAATGTCGATTTCTTAGTGCAAACTTGTCACGATATCTGGGAACATGAGCAGCAAAACACAAGCATCCAAAAACTCTCAGGGATGAGTAATTTGGATCTTGCCCATAGAGTAACTCAAAGGGAGTACAACCATTGAGATGCTTCGTCGGTGTCCGGTTAATCAGATAAGCAACAATAAGAACACATTCTCCCCAAAAATCAACCGGAAGGCTAGCTTGAAATCGTAAGGCACGCACCACATTGAGTAAATGGCGATGCTTTCTTTCAACTCGGTCATTCTGTTGTGGTGTATCAACCATAGATGTCTAAAAAATGATCCTAGATGCAGCAAAATGTGATCTCAAAGGCAAAAATTCAGTCCTGTTATCAGCCCAAACACGTAGTATGGTTCGGCCCCACTGGTTCTTTACCAAGGCACAAAATTCCAAAAATCTAGAAGCTACTTCTGACTTAGCCACTAATAAATAAACCCAAACAGCTTGGGAATAATTATCAACTATAGTTAAAAATAAAATAAAATGCACCACTAGAAGATGGTGTTCTATAAGGACCCCAAACATCAAATGTATTAATTGAAATAGTGCAGTAGCATTTGTAGAACTCAAAGGAAAACTATGTCTAGCCTGTTTTGCTCTATAATATATAGAGCAAGGAACAAAAGTCTTATTAGTGCTAAAATCAATAGAAGAAACAGAAGACAACACCGTAGAGGAAGGATGTCCAAGACACTGATGCCAAAAATCAGAAGAAGACACACAAGCAACTGTCAAAAGAGACTGCAGGATAGAAGGATGATCACGAGTATCCAGCAGACGAAGCCAAACCCCCCCTTTCTTTTTCACCCCATGCCAATCACTTTCCTCGTACTGATTTTCTGTAAAATGCAATAGTTTTCAGTAAACAAAGCTATACATTTAAGGTAGATAACAATCTAGAGCATGATAATAAGTTGCACGACAAAGTAGGTATATATAGCGCATGAGTAAGAGTGACAACACCAAAGCAAATAGAACTATATTGGGTAGTAGATGACACAGAGCCATCAGGCAGAACAACATTCACAATGTCAATAACAGTAGTAAGATCAGTAAGAGAACCCTTGTCACCGGTCATGTGATATGAGGCTCTAGAATCAAGTATCCATAGCAAAGTAGACTTACTAGACCCATTATCAGTAAAAGAATTAAACTGATTAAATAAATGCATGGTCGTGCTCTAGTGATCATCAGACAGAGCAAGGCCAAAATTAGACCGGGTAGAGAGGCAGCCAGAGGAACCCGCCACCTCCGCTAGGCCAGGCGGTGACATGGTGACGGTGGCGAACGGTAGTGGGAGTGGAAGAACTGTGGCGGATCCTCCATTCACGATGGAAGCGGTCGGCCGAGAGGCTGGCCTCGTCCTCCCGGAGGTGTTGGCTTTCTCCTTCAACTCCTTGAACCATTCTGGTACATCAATGATCTGGAAACATGAATCTATCGTGACCCTTGTGATGACAATGTGTACAAACAAGATTCTTACGATCAGATGCAGAAAGAACAACTGGCGAAGAACTTGTAGGTGGTGGGTTTCGTGCAACATACATCATGGAGTTAGAATAAGGCTCGCGAGCTTGGATGACAGCTCGATGATTCTCCTCCTGGGAAACAAGGACATGTACTTTCATGACAGGTAGCATCAGATCAATGCTTATGATATGTGATCGCGAGGTGTGAAAGCCTTTGTCGAAACCATAGATGAATTGATAGATCAAACCCTTCTCTCTCTCTCTCTCTCTCTCTCTCTCTCGGAAGATTCTTGCAGAAATATTACAATGGAATAGTACCTTTCTCTCTCCATAGTTACAAACTAGAGGAGGCCGCATGCTGTAGTACTCTGCAAACAACTTCTTCAGTTTGCCAAAGTAAATGTCAATGGGCTGTCCGTTCTGCCTACAACTCTGAATAGCCTTTTGCATTTGCAAAACCTTCATACCATCACCAAGAATAAATCGTTCCTTCAGGTCATCCCACAGTTCCTTAAGTGGAAAACGAGCTTGTAGAAGATCTCAACACCAGATCCAGGGTTTGCAAGATCCAGCAGACAAGAGTAACATTAACCCCTGGCCAATCAGCAGCATCAGGATGACCATCATGGGGTTTGGTAATGGATCCATCAATGAACCCAGTATTTTTCTTAGCAAGGAATTTGCGGCACATTGCGTCAGACCTTTCTATGTAATTTTCTTGACCTTTCAGCATGTTCGGTATCATTTGCAGACCTGGACCATCGCCAGAGCCAATAAAGTAATAATTAGTCGATAGACGACTAATAGGTACAGTAGTCCGAGGGCCAGATTGCAACTGCACCTGCTTCAGTAAAGTTGAAATCACATCATAACCACTCATATCCTTAAGCTTCGGAACCTCAGGTGCAACATCAATACGGGCATGTTCTTCCGAAGCAGACATCGTGCAAAATCAGGTAGGATCAGCAGTGGGTAAAATAACCAGCGACGTATCGGATTGGCAAGACTCACCGGTGCATTAAACAAGCGGCGGCGAGTGGAGACCGGTGCAGGGGCGCGTGCAGGTTGGAAGTGGCGCGTGCGTATCGGTAAGGGCAGTGGACAGATTGTCGACGACGAAAGCTAGTGATCTACGGCGGCGATCGGCAATGTGGAAATGAATGACAAGCTTCAGATGGCGATAATGGCGGTGCGTGGAAGAACGCACAATCGTCAGCTCCGCGGTGAGAGCTCAAAAAAAGGCAGCGGAATTTTCTTTTAAGGTTTCAGGATTTTAGGTTTTAATAGCATGTAGAAAATAATGGTAATAACGTATGTCTGTATTCATGATCTCATGATACATTATATATTGGTACAAAATACCTATATAAGCTAGGAAAATGTAATAGAATATAATTACAATTATAAGTAATATTCTAATTCCTTAATATCAGAAGAAATAAAGTATAATCTGATCATGAATTCTTAAGGTAATCTAATTTAAGGTGTTTATGAGATTATAATTTTACTGTGGATTGATTTTCAATAATGATTGTTAATGAGGACTGAAGTTAAATAATTAAAATTTGATTAAAATTAAAACTAATAAATCTAATTAAGGGTAATATAGTAATACTTTATTAAGTTTACTTGCATTTAGAAATTCTCAACCTTTATTTTGATTTTATGTTTAACAATATACATTTTATGTGGTGAAACAACACTAAATAAAGTGTTTCTCTAGTGATACCACTATACCCAGCTGACTCAAAACCGGCCTAAAATAACTTAAGGTTGTTTTGGCATTTCCAAAGATTCAACAATCATTTAGCCACTTTCTAAAAAACTCAATAATATTTCGACATTTGTTAAAGAATTCATGATCATCTTTGCACTTTATTCTACTAATATTTATTTTTCCCTTCAAGAGCGACATTTTCCAACCATTTACTTTCAAAATGTAGTACTATGTAACATCATTGTGGGACTGTTAAGGAATTAGAATTAGAATGGTATTCTTATCATAATTGCATATATAATTGTATTCTATTACCTTTTCCTAGCTTGTATAGGTATCATGTACTACTATATAATGTATCCTGAATTCATGAATACACACACACATTATTACCCTTATTTTCTACATGGTATCAGAGCCTAAAATTTTCTGCTGCATTAAATCCTTCCGATATGCCGCCACGCACCGCTGCTCTCGACGCCACGCGCCGCCGCTCTTGCCACCACGCGCCGTCCGCCGCTGCCACGCATCTGCCGCCGTCCGACGGCTTTCACGCGCCGTTGTTTTTTTGCACCTGTGTGTCTAGTTGATCCGATCTGTCGCTGGTTATTGTACCTGCTCCTGATCTGTCCCTGATTTTATAACATGTCTGGTCATGAAAAACAGACTAGTTTTGATACTCCCGAGGCTTCGAAACTTCAGGATATGAGTGGTTACGATGTGATTACAGCTTTACTTCAACAGCTGCAGTTGCAATCTGGCCTTCGGACTACTTTACCGATTGGTCGTGTGTCGACTGATTCTTACTTTATTGGTTCTAGCGATGGTCCAGGTTTACAACTCATACCGACCATGCTGAAAGGTCAAGAAAATTACATTGAATGGTCTGATGCGATTTGTCGCGCATTTCTTGCCAAGCACAAGATTGGGTTCATTGGTGGATCCATTACCAAACCTCAGGATAATCATCCTGATGCTGCTGATTGGCCTGGGGTTAATGCTACTCTTGTCTGCTGGATCTTGCAAACTCTGGATCCGGTGTTGAGATCTTCTACAAGTTCGTTTGCCACAGTCAAGGATCTGTGGGATGACCTGAAGGCACGATTTATTCTCGCCGGTGGTATGAAGCTTTTGCAGATGCAAGAAGCCATTCAAAGTTGCAGGCAAAATAGTCAGCCCATCGACATCTACTTTGCCAAACTGAAGAAGTTGTTTGCAGATTATCACTGCATGCGACCTCCCCTGGTTTGTACCTGTGAAGATTGCAAGGCATTATGCCAGTGCAATCTTGCTGCGAAAGTCTTCCAAGAGAGAGACAAGGATTTGATCTACCAATTCATCTCTGGCCTCGACGAAGGATTTCATACCTTGCGATCACACATCATGAGCATTGATCCAATGCCATCTGTCATAAAAGTGTATGCCTTTGTTGCCCAGGAGGAGAATCATAGAGCTGTCATTCAAGCTCGTGAGCCTTCTTCTAACTCCATGGTGTATGCAGCCCGACGTTCACCACCTGCAAGTTCTTCGGTAGTTGTTCTTTCTGCAGCCGATCGCAAGAATCTTGTTTGTACCCATTGTCGCCGCAAGGGTCATGATAAAGATACCTATTTCCAGATACATGGTGTCCCAGACTGGTTCAAGAAAAGCAAGAAATCGGCGCCATCTTCCCGGCCATCAGTAACCGCCTCCGGTTCCGGAGGTGCCGCCGATCTCCCGCTCCTACCACCGTTTGCCGGAGCCACTATGTCGCCGCCAAGTCTGGTGGCGGCGGCTTCCTTTTCCGGCGGTGTCCCTTCCCGTTCCGAGTTTGGCCCTATTTTTTCTGATGACCAATGGAGCTCAACCATGCACCTGTTTAATCAGATTAATTCTCCTACTGGCGATGAGTCTGGTAAGCCTACTGTACCATGGATACTTGATCCGGGAGCCTCATATCACATGACTGGTGACAAAGGTTCTCTTACTGATCTTACTACTACTATTGATTATGTGAATGTTGTTCTGCCTGATGGCTCGGTATCATCAACTTTGCAATATGGATCTCTTTGCTTTGGTAGTTTTATTCTGTCGCATGTTTTATAAATACCTACATTGTGATGCAACTTACTGTCATGCTCTAGATTTTTATCTACCCTGAACTGTCTAGCTTTGTTTACTGAAAATATTGCATTTTACAGACAATCAGTACGAGGAGAGTGATTGGCGTGGGTGAACAAAAGGGGGGGGTGTTTTGGCTTCGTCTGCTGGATGCTCGTGTTCACCGTCCTGTCTTGCAGTCTCTTCCTACAGTTGCTTCAGTATCTTCTTCCGATTTATGGCATCAACGTTTTGGTCATCCATCTTCCACGGTGTTGTCTTCTATTTCTTCTGGCTTTAATAAACATTATGTACCCTGCTCTATATGTTATTGAGCAAAACAGACTAGACATAGTTTTCAATTAAGTTCTACAAATGCTACTGCATTGTTTCAATTAATTCATTGTGATGTTTGGGGACCTTATAGAACACCATCTTCTAGTGGTGCATTTTATTTTTTGACTATAGTAGATGATTATTCCCGAGCTGTTTGGGTTTATTTATTAGTAGCTAAATCTGAAGTAGCTTCTAGATTTTTAGAATTTAATGCCTTAGTGAAGAACCAATGGGGAAGAACAATTCAACGAGTTTGGGCTGATAGCGGCACTGAATTTTTGCCTCTGCGATCTCACTTTACTGCATCTGGGATGATTTTTTAGACATCTATGGTTGATACTCCACAACAGAATGGTCGAGTTGAAAGAAAGCATCGTCATTTACTCAATGTGGCGCGTGTTTTACGGTTCCAAGCCAGTCTTCCTATTGAATTTTGGGGAGAATGTGTTCTTACTGCTGCTTACCTGATCAACCGAACACCGACTCAGCATCTCAACGATCGTACTCCCTTTGAGTTGCTTTATGGGCAAGCTCCAAATTATTCATCCTTAAGGGTTTTTGGATGCTTGTGTTTTGCTGCTCATGTTCCCAGATATCGTGATAAGTTTGCACCACGAAGTCGGCGGTGTTTGTTCCTTGGTTACCCTACCGGAAAGAAAGGCTATCGCCTGACTTGGAGTCCCGAGTGATCTTTAACAGTCGGGATGCCGATTTCTTTGAAGACCAGTTCTCGTACTCTGCAACTCCGGCATCAGCTTTATCCGATGAACCTGGTGGCGCAACCACACCATCGTCGGATTCCTCCTCCTTATCGCCGGAGCCGCACGGAGTTTTGGTTCCGCCTTCCGCTGCCGATCCACCGCCGGCGGTCGCCGTTGGACTTCCACCGTCCGCTAGTGGCTAGCTGCTGCCGTCCGCTGTCTCGCTGGTCACCGCTGGCCAGTCACCGCCGGTCAATGCCGGCCGGTCAACGCCGATCGTCATCGGCCAGTCAACGCCGGCCATAACCGGCCGGTCAACGCCAGCAAGTCAATGCCGGCGAGCCATCTCCCGCCCGACGCCGGTACCCCATGCCGGCCGCCACCGGCCTACATTCGTCGTCCATTGCCGGTACGTCTCCGCCAGTTGCCGCCGATGCTACATCCTCAGTCTCTATTTTTCCAGCTTCTCTGGTACCGGAAGATTCCGCTACTGAGTTACCACTTGCAAGACAGAGTGTTCGATCTCGTCGTCCTCCATCGTACTTGGCAGATTACGACTGTAATGATCATGCTTGTGCTCTTACTACTGAAGACCCCCCCTCGACTACGTTCCCTCATGCATCGTCACTTTCCTCAGATGTTCTCTATTCTCTTACTGATTATGTAAATTGTGATAATTTTTCTAATATGCATTCTAGATTTTTGGGTAGAATTATATTCTTACCATAATTGTAGATGTATTGTATTTTATTACCTTTTCCCACCTTGTATAGGTATCTGTACTATTACTCCGTCCCAGCCGAATGTGCACACTTTTTGGTCAACTTTCTCAGGTCATGTTTGACCAACGGTAACTTTAGTTACGTATATTAACGGTGTGTTAAAATTTGATATTTAGAAAATACAGCATGCAGAGAATCCAACAATATCTCACATGATGGTATTGGTATCTATATACTAGTTTAAATTTATGGTCAAATATGACCTGAGAAAGTTGATCAAAAAGTGTGCAGATTCGGCTGGGACGGAGGGAGTAGTACATAATGCATCCTACGTTAATGAATACAAACACACGTTATTATCATTATGTTTTTGAACGAGCTGGGAAAGTTTCACATAGTCCTTGCCCAGATTAGAACCTCCGAAAGCAATTTGTAGTGACTTGGAAGTTGAAAGTGAAGTCTCCAATGGAGGAAGCCCAGGAAGTTGTGAACTTTGGAAGATCCCTCTTGGTGCCAAGTGTCCAGGAACTGGCCAAAGAACCAATTTCGAAGATCCCACCTCGATATGTACACCGCCAGGATCACCAACAACAACGTCCCATTCCCCCGCTTCCGCCTCGATATGGTTTCTCATGATTCCGATTCAATGGATTCTGAGTTGGTCAAACTTCACTTAGCTTGCAAGGAATGGGGATTTTTCCAGGTTAGAATCAAATGCTCCCCTCATGTGATTGCAAGATTGAATCTTATGGTTATGTAATTGACTGTCTATTTGGTTTTTTGTAATGCCCGGAGTACTCATATGACTGCTAAAAGGCAATGCTTCACTATGTTTTTATGCAAGTGCATATGTATGGAGGAAATGGAATGAAGAGATTGTAACATAAGATGAATGCATATACTTTTAGTCTAATTCTTGCTACATTTGGAATGTGTGACTTCTAGTGAAAGTTAGTGTAACAGGAGGAGATTTAAATTTGTGCAATCATCGTTCATTACAAAGCTAAAGTCCTATTTGTAGGAAAGGGCTTCTTAATAACACTGCAATATGTGAGTCCTGTACTTCTTGCTCTCCTAACTAGGTTGTGAACCATGGCATTCCGGTATCGTTGCTTGAGTGCTTGAGGAAAGAAATTTATGGACTCTTTAAACTTCCTTTCGAGGAAGAGGAGAAATTATGGCAATTGCCAGACAACCATGAGGGCTTTGGGCAGCTTTTTGTTTTATCGGAGGAACAGAAGCTTGATTGGTCAGACATGTTCTACATAACCACCTTGCCTATCAAACTTAGGAAACTGGAACTTTTTGAAAAACTACCCCCAATGCTCAGGTGTAATTCTCACTCTTTTTCAAGTTTATATGGTTTTGGATGAACAATTTGTGTGAAATAGTCCAACTGCCATATGTATGCTAGTACCAAATTTGCAGATTTTTTTTAAAGAAAAGGGTTTCCCATCCAATGTTAGAGATGGGTTATTTCATAGTCCTCATTGTGTTGAAGCATTCATTTTGCACTAATTATACCTTTCTTTTTGTCATCCCTGCACGACAATTTTATTACTTGTAAATGCAGAGAAACAATGGAAGAATACTCTGGAAAATCCAAGAATTTAGCCCTGATTTTACTGAGGCAGATGGCTAAGGCTCTGAAGATTGATGATGGTGAAATCGAAGGACTATTTACTGATGGGGTGCAGTCAATGAGGATAAATTACTATCCTCCATGCCCAGAACCAGAAACAGCAATTGGTTTTAGTGCACACTCGGATGCAGATGCGTTAACAATTCTCTTTCAGCTGAATGAAACAGATGGCCTGCAGGTACAAAAAGATGGGAAATGGGTGCCTGTAACACCACTTAAAGATGCATTGGTAGTCAATGTTGGTGATATAATGGAGGTACAACAACTATAACTAAACCATCATATTTGACATATTGGATTCTTTTGTATGATTGAAGATGTTGATTGACATATATTTGGTGCCTTGGCAGATTGTGAGCAACGGTGTATACCGCAGTATTGAACACAGAGCAGCAGTAAACCCTTACAAGGAGAGACTATCAGTGGCAGTGTTTTATAGCTCCAACCTAAATTCAGTACTGGCCCCGGCTAGCAGCCTTACAGGTCCACATAATCCTGCAATCTTTCGGAACACCCCTGTGGAGAAGTGTTTCAAAGACTTTTTTGCATCAAAGCTTAATGGCAAAGCACACCTTGACTTCATGAAGATCAAACCAGAAGAACGAGAACTTGGCACCGAGTGAGGAGGTAATACGATGTCTGTTCAGATGTGACTAGAAAACATTCTTATTTGAAATATGTTTCATGAATTCATTTCTCTACTAACAATATTGCTCTATATATTGAATTCCACAATTTTATCTCTCTATTTTGAAACAAGAATCTTCATGTAGAACTGATGAAATAAGCATTAGTTACAAAATTTTGAACTGAACTTCCATTGATACCTCATATCAATGTTTAGGGAGGAATGAAGTTGATGTAGTTTTTCTTTAATTTTTGTTTCAACCTGACTTTTCGTGTCAAAAGAAATAACTGTATATTCACTTACAAAAAGTCGTAACTGGGATGACAATGATATCAAAGGTGATTTGAGTTGTGTGACCTTTAGAGTTGAGTCCCTGACAACTGCAGCAGCAATATTGTATAGCTTCTCAAAATAAACCGGAATAGAGAGAACCTAGGATTCTTGCAAATTTGTAGCCGCTCTACTGACCTTCATCTTGCTGATATTACTAAATATCTTTACTCTTTCCCTTTCTAGTTTGCAGGATGTGAGTTAGATTGGTGAAATTATGTGACATTTTGGTGGTAAATTTTTATTTTTTTTTTAAATTGGGTAATAACTCTAGTTTGCAGGATGTGAGTTAGATTGGTGAAATTATGTGACATTTTGGTGGTAAATTTTTATTTTTTTTTAAATTGGGTAATAACTCAAATGAGCCCCCAATAAAATCCCTCCCCTCCCCTTGCACTGGTGGGAATTGAACCCATGACCTCATGGTAGTAGCACTAGACTTCAACCGCTAGGCTAACATTCAATTCCCACATTTTGGTGGTAAATATGCTGCCTCAAGAACTATGGTGAAAAGAGAGGATAACTTTCATATTTCAGAAAGGAAAAGAAAAACGATGATGTAAAATAATCTTCTGGTGAAGTGCTTGTTCCGGAGCTCAAAGTTTCTCTTAGAACCCATCACTGATGAGGGTAAAAAATGTTCCGACACTTAATATTTAAGGTTTTGAAGGCCTTCTTTTCCATTCAGTAATGTTATTTTTTCCAGCAAATTAAAGAAAAATGGGATACATGTCATGCATGGCAAATTATACTAGTAAAGAAGGATGTTCTCAGATGTAAGTGCAGCATCCCATGACTATAAAAACTAAGGGAGCTTAAGGTCGAAGATTTATTGGGTGTGTTGGTAGCTGTAAGAGAAAAAGGAATGCAGAGCATCAAGTGGCGTGACACTGAATGGGTAGTGTTCCTAATACTGTTGGAATTTTAGTTGCTGTTGATCAATATTGGAAACGTGAAGAAAGTGTATTTCAATTGTGCATTTGCAGTAATCCTATTCCTAGCCATTGTTACGATGTCGGGGAAATGATGAAGTTTTTGAAGATGACCAGAAAATGTTAGAATAGATAAACTACTGGAAGATAAATTTCATTAAATTTCCAAGGCAGTCTTTTTGGAGAATGGTTTGATGTGGCTTGGTTACCGATTGGATTTCAGACTTTAAATCGATGGCCGATGATTCCACAAAATAAAGTTTTTGGAGTGTTTAGAGGGAAGAGACTCTGATATTTACTTTAGATTAGGGTTCGTCTGTCAGTAATAATAAGTTGAATGAATGACGATGTATACGTACTCGGGTGATTATTCATGCCTATAATGTTAACTATTCCAAACATAACCGGTTATCTATCATTCTTCTGTAAATAAGTTTTCATCCCAAAAAAACCTTTATAGTCGAGCTTCAGTCCATTTACAGAAAATTGTTATGATCCTAGGGATCAAAGCCAAATTCAACAAGGAAATTGTAAAGAGAAGAAGCTTTGGAGATTGAATGAATCAAACAATCAACTTAGCTAACATATATGATGAGAAGGGAAGAAGTATGAAGAGATAGAGAGTGTTCAGCGCAAAACAAGATCACACCAAGTGATAACCGTCATTCCCATCCTAACAACTATTCGTATCTAATCTTGTAACTGCTCCAACAAGAAAATAGGTCACAGTTAGCTGCTAAGTGAAGATGAATTAGTTAATTCCATTAATGAATTTACAATTAAGCCCATAGGCTTATGACAATCCCTCCATCTAGCTTTAAACTTGTCTTCAAGCTTTAAAATCTGGAAATTGGTTGTTAATGAAAGTCGCGCCTTCTCATGAAGCTTCTTCTCCAGCCATGTTTTCCCATTTAATGAGCCACGACACTACCCGAACTCCATCCCTGGTGATCATTCTTCTCTGTAAGACTTGACTTGGTTTAAGAGTATAACCAGGTTTTTCTTCTTCATCGGGTAGCTCAGTCATTGTCCTAGGTAGCTTTCCAACATGCTTCTTCAACAATGATACATGGAAAATAGGATGAACTCTACTAGTGGATGGTAATTTCAGTATGTAAGCAATTGTTCCTACCTTCTTATCCACCTGAAATGGACCAAAACACTTGGCTGCCAATTTGAAATGAACTCTGACCTTAACCGATTGTTGCTTGTACTTATGTAATTTTAAGTACACCTAATCTCCTTCAGCAAAGTTCCTCTCATATCTCTTGGCATCAGCATTTTGCTTCATTCTAGTTTGAGCCTTCTACAACTATCTTTTGAGAATTTGATCAGTCTGAGCCCTCTGTTCTATCATATTCTCAACTGCAGGAATAACGGTCAGTCATAACTCCCAGTGGTAGGGTTAAGGGCTTAGTTCTATAAAAAGTTTCATGTGGTGACATGTTTATAGTATTCCAGTGAGTAGTGTTGTACCACAACTCAGCTGGCCCCAACCACTCATGCCAAGTAGCAAGTTTTTCACTGCAAAAACATTTGAGATGAGATTCTAAAGTCTGATTCAATCTCTCAGATTGGCTGTCAGTTTCAGCATGATGTGCTAAGTTAGATTGTAATTTAACCCCCATTTGAGTGAATAATTCCTTCCAAAAGTGGCTAGTGAAGATTTTATCTCTATCATTAGTGATTGTTTCAAGCATCTCATGTAATTTGCAAATCTGATCCATGAAACATTGAACAATAGACCTTCCTATAAAAGGATGTGCAAATGCTATAAAATGAGCATATTTAGTCAACCTATTAATAACCACCATAGTAGTGCTATAACCATTAGAACCGGGTAAATTTTCAATGAAGTCCATAGTAATCTGCCTCCAAGGACTATAGGCATTGGCAATGGCTGAAGGAATCTTGGTGGTCTGCAATGCTCATGCTTATGCCTTTGGCATATTTCATGGGATCTAATGAAATTTTTGATGTCTTGCTTCGTTCCTGGCCAATGAAATAAAGAGAGAACTCTTTTAGTTGTAGATGTCTGACCTGAGTGTCCACCTAGTTCAAATAAGTGCATAGCTTGTAGTAAATCGTGTCTTATAGAACCATATGATCCAACATAAGTCTTCTTATGCTTTTTTAAAATACCATTCACATAGCTACACTCATTCTGAGATTCAGGATCCAAGATTTCTGCTACAATCAGTTCTTGTGTAGCTTCATCATCCTCATAACTACCTCTATTTGCAGCATCCAAAGAGGTATTACTGATGATGAGATTACATGAGTACTGATCTCAGTACTGAAATTCCCTACCCCTTGAAATTCAAGTTCACCTGAACTCTGATTCTGTCTTGAATCCACTTGCTCAACCAATATAGTAATAGAATGTTCATGGTCAGTTTGTTAAAAAATTGTACCCTAGGGAAACCAGACTATGATCAATGTTAGCAGAAGAAGCTCTCCTAGATAAAGAATCAGTATCCCTATTTTCAGTGCCTTTTTATAGTGAAGTTCAAAATTGAGACCAAGAAGTTTAGTTATTCTCTTATGTTGTATAGCATTTGTAAGTTTCTAATCCAAGGGATATTTTAAGCTCTAATATGATCTTCCCTTATAGTAAAATGGCTGCCAATTAGATAATTTCCCCCTTGTCAACAGCCATCTCAAGTGCAAGGAGTTCCTTCTCATAAGTGGATAGTCATTTGTTCATCCGACAGAATTATTTACTTAAAAAAGCAATAGGTTATCTTGATTGCATTAGATTTTCACTCATACCATGATTAAATGCATCAGTTTCAATAACAAAGGGCTTGGTGAACTCTCGGATTATGAATACTGGTAATAGTTCTTTTCAGTTTCTGAAATGCTTTGAGAAAATTCTACTGTTGTGGCTACAGTTCTTGAGGTAGATGCGATGGTGTAGAACACATTCAGCGAATGCGTTCTCTGGAATTTCCTTTTTTTTGCATGGCTGATGGAGGACGCATTTACGAAATGCATCCTCATGAATTTACATTTTTTTGCAGAAATCTTGAGGACGCATTTGGTGAATGCGTCCTCACAGAATTGCCTTTTTTTAATCCTCATTTTTAGAGGACGCATTCGGTGAATGCGTCCTCATCTTCTTGCTTTTAACGCCTTCTTGCTCAGTCCGCGATTCCACACATGCACGGTTTCTTCCTTTCTTCCTCCGTCGTCTCCTCTGTTGCTCAGGCTGCCACCGTAGCTTAGCTCACCGCCATCCTCCTCCCTCGGTTGGTTCCCCGTGAAGCTTTAGTTAAATTTTTTAGGTTTTAATCAGATCTGCTTTGTTTGTTCTTGTTTTGGTCTTAATTATTTTCCCATTTGTAGTTGTAACATCCACCTACCTGTTTGTACTCTGAATAGCCCGCTATTTGACCGACGTTGATCGCCCATTAACTGCATGCGCACCTCCTCCTCCGTGAGTTTGAGACACGCGCCGAGGGAATTTTTGAATATCCTAGAGGTACCTGAACAATTCATGATTATACGAATGTGTTGAATGATTATGTGTGATTTGTCCTCTAATATTTTTTTTATTGAATTTGGTGTAATACTGTAATTTGTGATGTACTTGAAAAAATCTTTTTGATATGAATGTGTTTAATGATTATGGTAGTTTGAATGATTATGTTTGGTCTGATTCTATGAAAGTGTTGAATGATGATGCATGACTGTGTGAATTGATTATGTGTGAGTTGTTCAGTAAATTTTGTATTGAAGTTGTAGTAATGGTTTAATTAGTGTGGCGTATGTTTGAAAATCAATAATAGTGTATGATGTGGTTGACCGACGATAATGGAACCCTGTATGGTTTAGGGTTTGAGGAGTTGAATATAAGTTGTTGAATAATACCGTCTTTTCGAATATCAAATTGTATGTTATGTATTTGTATGATGCAGTTGTACGATGTTTTTGACGGTGTACCTATACAAAGGGGGTCAAATTAAGTTTGATTTGACTGTGGGTGTGCATTATGATCCTCCCATATCGGAGAGGAACGTGACTCTCGAACGGAGGTTAAGTCACTTCGAGTTAGTTGATTTAATTTTCAGAAGGCTTGGTATTGCAAGTGAGGGGTTTCTGTTGAAAATATATTATCGTTGTCTTGAGCTGATTGGTTCGGCCATATACTATCGGTGTTATAATGTGGAAGATGATGAGTCTAGCGCGACCTTCTTTGACATTGTTGATCGAATATCATTGTCCTCAGTAGATTTTTTTCATTATTATGGAGAAGATGTCAAGCAGCATTGACCATGCGGGTGATCTTAGTTTGGGCACGTTCATGTCGTTGTTGAGCAACATCCAAAACTGTACACCTTTGCCAACCTTACCACCCTTGTTCATTGCTAAGGTTTTGTCAATGGTGAGTCCAACCAACCCAGTGCGTATGTTCACGTCGATTGCGTTCAGTCATCCACAAGTGGTGGTATATATGGTGTGCATCATGAGGAGCTGAATGTATTTGATGATGATTATGTGGGTGAAATTGGCGAGCATGTTATTGGTCATGTTGGTAGAGATGATGACAGTGAGAAAGGGGAACTTGATGAAGAGAGTGAAGATGATCGTTCCTTATCAACTGATTCGAATCCAGGGGACGATGATGAACAAGTGGTGTGCACGAACAATATAGTTACATCGTTCCATCTTTTGGCGAATCCTGATACGGAGGCCTACTTTAGGGATTATGGGGGCCCTAATGAGGATGACTATGACCCAACTAATTGTGGTGACGGACTTCCTAGTTATGTTCAAACAATTGGTGAAGTAGCATTGGGTATGTGATTATGGAGGAAGCCATATTTGGTAGAAGCTATTTCCAGGTGGAGTTCCATGATCAATAGGGAACACATGGTCGTGGTGAGCAGGTCACACGCATGGTATGCGAAATGTAAGGATGTTGTTGAAGGAGCTGATAATTTTCATTGGGTTGCTAGAGCCAGCAAAAAGGCTTCGCATGGCATGTGGGAGATCACCAAATGGGCAAGTAGTCATGCTTGTGTTGGTCCTAATCGATCGACTAGTAACAATAACCTGACATCGTTGATGATCACCCATTCTATTCGCCACCACATTGACGTAAACCATTCTTACACGATGAAAGATGTCCAAGCGCATGTGAAGACGGAGTTAAATGTGACCCTTTCCTACAAGAAGGCGTGGTATGCTCGACAGAAGGCTATTGACTTGGTATTCGGAACTTGGGAGGAATCCTTTGAACAATTGCCAACATATATGGATGAGCTAGTCAGGGCCAATCCGAGCACCATTGTTGATTGGGCAGACATACCTCTGATAGAATACACGGGCATGGGTGTAGGAAATTTAAGTTCATTTTCTAGGTATTTGGCCCGGCTATCAATGCATTTTGCCACTGCAGGCCGGTGATTAGCGTGGATGAGACTCATTTGAGAGGTGCATACAAGGCCACAATGCTATTTGTCGTGTCGTACGATGCGAACGACTACATACTCCCCATTGCTTATGCAATTGTTGAAGCTGAGACCAATGGGAGTTGGAACTGGTTTATGTAAAGACTACGACTCCATGTGGTAGGTGCCAATCTGTAGTATATCAGATCGCCATGATGGAATTTTGAATGCAATGAGACATATGGATGAATGGATGGAGCCAGCTAGATACCACCAATTTTGCCTGCGTCATTTTCAGTCCAACTTCCTTAGCGCTGTAGGTGGGAATTTCAAGAATGTGCATCTGAAGACTTTGGTTTGGCAGCTTGGTGGTGCCAGACGAGAGAACAGGTGGAGGGAGTACAAGGAGGAGTTCGAGAGTATCGAACCATCGGCTTGGGATTGGTTAATACAACATGATAGCAGTAAGTGATGCCTTGCCTTTGATGAGGGTGATCGTCATTGGGGAATTCTTACAACCAATTTGTCCGAGAGTTACAACAACTGTTTAAGGCATGCATGACATCTCCCGATAACTGTGTGTGCCAAAGCCACATTTGAGCGAACAGTTCAAATGTTTGCAAGAAGGGTAATGAACGCCACAAATTGGAGGTACTTTCATGATTCATTACAGTTCTTTATATGCTTGTGGACTAGTTTATGTATTCTAAATTGATGTTGAATTGTGTAGGTCCGAGTTCCCCAGTAGGATTTGGAAAAAGTTTCAGAAGCAAAACACTTGAGCACAGGGATATATTGTCACCTTGTTTGGTCATGCGTCGCAGACTTATAGGGTTGTGACAAGGACCATTGATGGAAGCATTGGTGAGAGCCAGTACACAGTCACATATCGAAGAAAGGAGTGTACTTGTCGTGAATGGCAAATTTTATGTTCCCCTTGTTCCTATGCATTGGCCGTCTGTAGGTATAGACGTGAAATTCCATCTACTCTATATGACAGGGTATATCACATGACCACCTATGTGCAACAATATAGTCAGGATTTCATGCCTGTACGAGATCCATCACTATGGCAATGTGCTAGTTGGAGGTTGATTCCCGATATTGAAATTTTTTGTAGTAGGAGGCGTGGTCAGTTTGCGGAGAGAAGGATAGGGAATCAAATGGATGAGAGGGTGCCGGGTGATTCCAGAGGCGCCCGTAGACCAGGGCTTTCCGGATGATTTTATGTAGCCAGTAAGCTTGCTATGATAATTTCTTTTGTTTTTTTAGTGCAATGGATTGTGTGGATTCGTATTATGAGTATTTGTCTGAATTGAAGCAAATGTACGATTTGGTTTGAATATTTATCACATGTTATAGTATTTTTTTTGTTGGAAATCTGGGATGATTCATTTTGCCATGTGATTCTGATTGTCAGCAAGGATACACTATGTATCATCCAGGACCCATTGATGAGGATTTTTTGTACCTGCACCAGGAGCATTGTGCATGTGCTCCATACAATGATCATTTAGAGGTTGAGGCATTGCAGGTGAGGCGGTGTGATGGGGCTTGCTGGATTGGTCGGATCCCTGATCGAGTGATGTGTTAGGTGCGTGAAGCTGGATTCCAGGGAGTATTGGATTCCGCACTAATCCACATCGATCATTCCCTCGTCACAACCTTAGTAGAGCGTTGGAGACCAGAGACGCACACATTTCACATGCCAATAGGGGAGGCTACCGTTACTTTGCAGGATGTTGGCATGCTATGGGGTCTACCGATCGATGGCATGCCGATCACTGGTGTGGACACTAGCATATGCACAGAGAACTGGCATAGATTATGCACAGACTACCTAGGGGCTACACCGAACATGAGTGCTATCACAGGGGGTCGCATAAGGGCCAGCTGGTTGGGAACTTTTTGTACGGTTCATTCTCGCTTAATTTTATTGAGGTAGATTGTCAATAGCGGGATAGGGTTTTCATTCTATTGTAGGTCGATGGAATGCTCATGTCTGACACATCCGGGCACCTTATCCCTTTGCTCTATTTGTTAATACTGATGGACCTAAATGCAGCACATCAGTATAGTTGGGGGAGTGCCATTTTGGCACACTTGTGCAGGTTCTTATGTGACGCTACAATCCCACAAGTTAAATCCATATCTGGGCCACTTGTCTTACTACAGGTAACCGTGGTGGTTAATCTTGTCTGTTGTACATACTGTCGATAATGACCTCTTATGTTATATTAAATATTGTTTTATTTATTGTCAGTTGTGGGCATGAGAGGGAATACCATCCATCCGTCCGGCCGTACGACTACCAGTGACCGTCACAATGAGTGCTCTTGGGTCCAAGTACATATTGAATTAGTGAAGAGACAATTTTTAAACTGCTTGGAAATTACTAGGAATTTTTAAACTACTTGGCAATCACAGGTGGAGATCCCGGTACGATTTATCACAATCACCTATACATGTATTGAAAGTGTACTGCGATCAGCTGACATCTCTCCACAGTCAGGTATATTGCAATTCGGATTTCCTTTCTTTTAACTAATGGAGAAAAAGGGTTTTCTCTCCTAACCACAACACCTACCTGTTATGTCAGTTTATTTGGCAGTCGTACAACAACTCCCATAGTACTGTACAGCCGGTAGCAACAACTGGCTACTGTGTGTTGACCTCATTTGCTGGCATGTCGTGGATTACCATCACGTTTATCGTGTTCTCAGGCAATTTGGCCTTTCCAACCAATTCACACCCAGATGGTCACTGGGGATGAACATAAAATGCTTCATACTAGAGACCGTCGAGGGGGTCAGGAATGGAATGGCGTGTTAAACTGAGAAGATATATCGATGCTTAGGAACATTGAGCAGAGCAACAAGTTAATGTGCTTGGGTCAGCGGATCCGTACACACCCAGTCAAGAATACATGGAGTGGTATTTTCGCAGGACAGTAACCCTAATTGATCAGCCAGGATGGGCCAAGACAATTACGGAGGGTATTCATGGAGACGGGGCTACTATGGAGTATATGGTATTTCCTAAATCTCTAATCGTGTTAACAAATAATACTTTAGATTTCCTCAATATTAAACATCTAACATATTTACCTCATTTATGTAGTTGCAGGCAATGTCCGAGATGCGCATCATGTCAGATATTAATTTGGGCGAATGTCCTTCACGTTTCGCGGACGTTATCAGGGGGGTACACGATGTTGCCACACGTACTCTACAATATGCGCATGAGCCTTCCAGACTGCAGTTTTATCACCCATATGTGCACTGTGAGGAACCTCCCCCTGGAGTGAGATATAATGACATCAGAAGCCACCGTCCAGCTCCACCTGGTCGACAGGGCGGTCGGCGACCGCGTGCTCGGGGCCATACATACCACATTGGTTCATCACAAGACGGACCCTTATATGCGAGTCCAATGAACCCCGGACCATCACATGGTGGACCCTCACATTATAACGCTACTACAGCTGATTTCACTTCATATCATATTCCCACTACTAGTCATGCTGGACCATCACATGGTGGACCCTCACATTATGATACTACCACAGTTGATTTCACTGCATATGTTACTCCCATTGCTAGTAATGCATACATGTTGCCTACTGCTCGATTAGATACAGGTAGTGTTCCACATGTCCAGTATGGTTCATGCCAGGACACAAGAGACAATATGGAGGAGGATCTTACAGAGGGAGCTCTGCATGACGACGTACATGTTTCTACTGAGATGGCTGTTCCACGACGCACATCCTGCACCATACGTCCTCTTCCATGTGGAACAGGTGGAAAGCTTTGCAGAGGCCGTCATTAATACATTACATGACATTGAGCACTCATTTCATTACATTTGGCACGTCTTCTTGGGATATTGTACATTTCTGTTTATTTATATTCGTTAATAGTGGAAAAAGTGCACAATTCGAACAAAAAATAAGAAACTCCCAATTTACAATTCAAATAATTCATTCCTACTCTATAAAATTATTCATTCCTACTCTATATTCAAGACTAGCTTAAAAAATTGCAAATCCCACAATCAAAATTTATCATTACAGAAAATTTTAAAATATCATAAAACAAACACAAGTCTACTTATGCGCTATTTCGCCCAAAACAAAAATATGAAAAAAAAATTGATAAATTATATAATAGACTGATTAAAATATTGATTTTATATTGAGGACGCATTCATAAAATGCTGGATTAAAAATAATTATTTGTTAAATTCAGGACGCATTTTTAATAACATGCAAGTCAAAATTTATTTAATAAAATCAAGAGAAAAGAATATTTAAAGCCAATATTGAGGACACATTCACAGAATGCGTCCTCTTCATGAAAATAAAAAATTTAAAACCAAATACTGAGAATGCATTCACAGAATGTGTCCTCTTCACGAAATTTTTTTAAAAAAAATCCCGCAATGAGGATGCATTCAACGAATGCGTACTCTGAAAGGAGCACAAAAAAAATTAACAAATACAGATGATGCATTAATTGATAGCGTCCTCTAAAGGGTGAGTAAAAAAATTTTAAAATCTAAGAGGATGCATTCCACAATGGTGACCGAATTTCAGAGGAAACACAATTGCATCCAAAATCTTGAGATCATGCATAGTAAAATAAAGCACTCAAATGCTTCTGTAGCAGCTTAAGACCAAATGAATGAATCTTTCTTCAAAAGAACATGTAATGGTGGTGAATCTCATTTCACTCACCAAAATAATCTGCAAACTCTATAGATGAGATTAGTATAGTAGCAAGCAGATTCGATCCCACGAGGAACAGAGAAAAAACTATAATAAAATGGCTACTAATATAGAGAAATTTTTGGTGTAGTCACCACGCCTTAATTTCATATTTTTCTACGACTAAAGATGCAACTAAAAAACTATTAAATACAATAATAAAATGCAAACCAACAAATATAAGAATCTAGATATTTGATGAATGTAATCGGCTCGGAATAACTCACATTAGTTAAACATCGATCATTGGCGCAAAGATAAACCAATTCATATGCATTCATCAATTATAGGATGGAAAGTATTTGCTGAACCCTCTCAATTCTTTCTTACTTTGTCGACAATTGACCAATTATAATTAATCAATTATTTCTCTTACCAAGATGCCCCCAGAAAGTATTCGCTAAACCTGATGCACACCTCAATAAAATTAAGAATGAAAAGAACCTGACATAGCAATTACCCAAGTATTCACAAGTAGTAATACACACTTAATTGTTCCACATCTTGCTGTTACAGTCTTACAGTTATCTGTATATCTTCCACAAGATTTGCTGCTTACTAACCATTTCCAACGATTACGTATTGACGAAATTAGATAGTATTATCCCAATTATATTCAAGTTGGCCAAATTTAAACACCTGAAGAATAAATTAAACCACCAATGATCAATAAAACATAAGAATCAATAAAACAATTAGACATCACGATTTATAAACTAATGTTTGTTATTCCATGCCGATAATAATTTAGCTACTCATGCTGATTAAAAAAAATTAAACAAATAATATAAAAACAAAACATAATTATAATATAATATAAAAACTAACTAATTAAAGAAAACAACCAAACCAAAGAATTCGATCTGCTTGCATGCATGAACCAAGTTATTGTTGCGCACCCAGTTCACACCAGAGAATTCCTCACAAAGCCAATTTATCACCTAACCAATTCCGCCGCCGAAAAATCAAGAAGACAAAATATACACTGCTTGGATAAAGCCCCTACGGGAACCGGTATTTTCACCTTATAGACATTGGTATTTTAAAATTTTTAATACCGATTCTTAAGTGATCCGGTGCAAAAGATATAGTTGCATAGGCATTGGTAAGTTGTACTGATGCTAGAATCTATTCCAGCACCGATACATTTACTGGTGCCTATGCATGAAATACCGGTGCTAGTAAATAGGCGATCAATTAAAAAATATCCGTCCAGTGAGAATAAATTCACTGGCCAGAATATGAAACCCAATACGAACAAAATACAACAAAAAACAAAAGCTCGTGTAAAAAATTAGAAAATTCATACCACAGTCAGAACTTCATTACATATATAAAATACATAACACATCTCAATTCATGAAACAAGCTATACCTAAACATAAATTAACAACATCAATCATCATAAAAACTAGAACCTAATTTTCAGAAACCCTAGATAACATCAACGGACCAGAATAGTGAAGGTGAGGTCGAATCTGAGCTGAACCGACAATTTTGGTGGAGCTCGCAACTCCGACCAGCGACCAGAGCGGGGAGATGTTGGAAAATGATGGTTAAAAGGTTGAAATTTGGAAAGTTATTAGGCTTTGTTTTGAGTGGGACCCAAATGGATTTTGGGTCGGTGGATGTCAATTTTGGGTTCTCTTCCACGAGTACTATAAAATTGACTATTTAAACTCTCAAAACAGATCAAGGGTGAATGAGATATGGATGTTTGAAATGTCACTCTTGAAAGAGAAAAAATGGGCGGAAATTGGCCCTGAGTAATTTTTCTCTGGAGTCCAAAACGCATATAGACCATGTGGCAGTCTCTGGAAGGCCCAACTGTTTAGTATATATGGAATTGCTTGTGTGGAATTCTTAAAAGATAAGAACGAAATATTTCATATTTTGAGAGATATCTTGTTTTAAATGAATACGTGGTTTACCATGTTTAATACGCTGAAGAATATTTGTGCAAATATTTCTTCCATTTCTAGCATATCTAATTCGAGTATTCATGGAATGTCTCGGATTTGATGAGTTGGTGATTGAAGAATATTCTTCTCTAATTACTGAAAATCAGAATATCACGTTTCCATGATTAGGGTCTCTTAGAGCAGTATAAATAAAGCCTCTAAGTCAGTCAGAAAATTCGTGCCATTTCCCCAGTCCCTCCATATTCTAAACTTAAGTCTTTTTTCAGTCTTTCTCAAAGTTTCCATCTGTAACTCGGTCAGTGACAGTCTTTCGGGCCTTGCATTAATCCGAGGCAACTCTTACGTGTTAATTATTACCTTCAATGGTTTTACCCTAGGGAACAATGTCCACGACGGGACCCATTCGTTTCAAGGGCAGCGAGTTTACTCATGACTCCATCACTTTGGTTTTGCTTGAAACGTGATTTATTTATTGTTAATATATCACATACATGTATGCTTTAATTATTCATATGTCTGAATAATTAATAAAATTTTATTATTCTTGAATATGTAAATTGCTCCTTCAATTTTTGTTATTTGATTTTTCGCATGATATAATCAATATGTCCAGCAGGAGATGGAGTCGGGAATGGTGCGCCACGAGGAGATGGAGCCGGAGCTGGTCTGGGAGATGGAATCGGGGAGGCATCGAAGCAGTGTCGAAGTGGAAGAGTCGGGGAGATGGAGTTGGAGCTGGTTTGGGAGATGGAGTCGGGGAGGCAGCGGAGGAGGCATCAAAGCGGTGGAGGCGGCGGCAACGCTAAGCGGCGGTGGAGAGGGAGAGGTGTTGGAGGAGGAAGGAGAAGATGGAGAGGAGGTAGAAGAGAAGATAATGGGAGGGAAATTAGGGTGGGCAGATTTAGGGTTTCAGGGGTAGTATATATAGGCAAATTAGCCGATGACGCTAGGCTGCGGTGAAGAGGGAGAGGTGGTAGAGGAGGAAGGAGAAGATGGAGAGGAGGTAGAGGAGAAGATAATGAGAGGGAAATGATGGTGGGTAGATTTAGGGTTTCAGGGGTAGTACATATAGGCAAATTTTTAACAGTTGAGATTCAATCAACAAAACAAAATCAATGGTTCAGATGAAACCAAGTTGGGTTTTTTTTAAGTGTTGAGCACCGGTACCGGTGCCCAAAATGCTCATATCGGTGTCTAAGAAATCGAAATACAACTGCTTAGGGTTGCTTTGAATGGTTTTTTAAAAATAAAAAATTGAACCCGAGTGCAAATCTTGGAAATGTTTCTAAGTGTTGAGCCCCGGTACAAATCCGGTGCCCAAAATGCTCATACCGGTGCCTAATTATACGAAACGCAGCTGCTTAGGGCTGCTTCGAATGTTTTTTTTTAAAAAAAAATTGAACCTAAGAGAAAACCCAGGAAATGCTTTAAATCATTTTAAAAAAATTGAACCTGAGAGCAAACTCAAGAAATGTTTTCTAAGTATTGAGCACCGGTACACACACCGGTGCCTAAGTAACTAATACTGATGTTCATTCCAAAATTTTAAAAAATCTATAAAAAAAATGGAATGAAAATTCAAAAAATTCATTATCCCGCCATAACATAACACCAATATGAATGAAAAACAATACCGATGCTAATATTATTTGATCTCTAAGTTAACATTTTAATTTTTAATATTAGGTCCATAGAAGAAATTTGGATGCGGCGATTCACAAAATTAAAGACACCAAAATGCAATTAAATAAGAGATGATTGCATCTTTAAAATTCGAGATACAATGGGTGAACGGAAGCGTCTCTAACATATTTTTGGAAAATTACGCTATGGCCCAAAAATTTGTTACGACATTATCCTTCTATCCAAAATATACAAATTTTATTATTCTTGCATAAATATAAAAATAGAAAATAAATTTTTTTTGATGAATTTTTGAAAAACACTACTACATGTTCTATAGTAACCTAAAGTTGATTACTTAGAAGATAGAAAGGAAATCAGAAAGGATTATGGATATGTTTTTGTCCCCGATTGTTGATAAATATTTTTTTACGGACTTGGAAAATACAATGAGGGTGTATAGGATAACATCACGTTCGAGCGAATTTTAATTTGGAGTTACGAGTAAAGTTTTTACTTTTTACACTTAAGTCTATCCAAGAAAGTTGAAGTCGTCGAATCACAAAATTGGCGGAACCAAAATACAATTCAATAATATATGATCGTAACTCTGAAATTTGGGTATGTATGGGTGAACGGAAGGGTCTCGAAAGTCAACATTGATTACTTCTATAAACTCTTGGAAAATTACATTGTGGCCCAAAATTGTGTTACCCCGTTACTCATTGCTCCAAAATACATTATTTTTGTTATTATTGCCTAAATATAAATATATAAATAAATGATTTTTTTGGTGAATTATTGAAAATCACTAGTATATGTTCTAGAGTAACTTATAGCTTATGGTTGATTAATTGGAAGTTACAAAGTGAAATCGGAAAGGATTATAGATATGTTCTTGTACTCGATTTTTGAAATATATTCTCCTACATGCATGAAAAATACAATGGGGGTGTATAGAGTAGGATCGTGTTCGAGTGGATTTCAGTTTGTAGTTACGAGTAAAGTTTTTACCTTTTGCACTTAGGTCACTCCAAGAAAGATGGGGTTGTCGAATCACAAAATTGACGCAACTAAAATGCAATTCAATAATATACGATCGTAACTCTGCAATTTGGAAAAGTATGGGTGAACGGAAAGGTCTCGAAAATCAAGATTGATTACTTCTATAAATTCTTTGAAAATTATACTATGACCTAAAATTGTGTTACTGGTGCTGAATTTATTGATAGGCACCGATTTTTTGTGTATAGCTGCTGAATTTTGGTTTTGTAGCATCGATATTCAGTGTAACGGTGCTGAATTTATTTATAGGCACCGATTTTTTGTGTACCGGTGCTAAAATTTTATTTTGTAGCACTAGTGTCAGTGCATAGGCATCGGTTTTTTGTGTACCGTGCTAAATTTATTGATCGACACCGGTTTTTTGTGTACCGGTGCTAAATTTTAGTTTTTTAGCACCGGTATCACTGACATGTCGGTGCCTATGTACCTGTTTTCCAGTAGTGATATTACAAAACTAAACTACTCCATCTATTTTGTTATTTATGACACACTTACTATAAATGAGTGTTTTCTTTTATTTTGTACTATTTCCATTTTGGCAAGATTTCTTCAATTTCATCCACTAATTCTACTTTTTACTTTCTACATTCAAATTCATCCACTCATTTTCTTCATATATATCCAAGCACCTAAACCTATAGTGGCATAAATAGAAACACGGAGGGAGTGCTTCTCTAAGTCTACGTGTTTTCTTTGCCGAGACCATAAGTATATATATATATATATATATATATATATATGTATATATATATACACCCGTGCGGCTGCACAAACCAATTACAGCTCAATTTTGGATTCTTTTGGCGGAAAAAAGGAATAAAATATTAACTAAATAACTAATTTTTAAAATTAAGGAACTTTAACTGGAAAGAGATTATAAAGTGCTAATTAATATGAGAAGTGAATATTTTTTTTTCAAATTCACATCTCTTCAATAATTTATGTTTCACATCAGCAATTCTACTTTTGCATTCCTTCCTTCTTCCCTGGAATAATTTCTTATAAAATGAGAACATTTTCCATTGGAGTACATCGCCTCATTAAAAACCTTAACCTGGAAACACTACTGGGAACCCCCCATAAGCCCTGGTATTTTCACCCCACAGGCATCGGTATTTTGAGAATTTTCATACCGGTGCCTAAGTGACCCGGTGCAAAAGATGTAGTTGCATAGGCACCGATAAATCATGCCAGTGAGAATAATTAGGCGATCAATTAAAATTTCATGGCTGGAATATGAAACCCTAAACAAAATATCGGTGCTTATGCATGAAATACTAGTGCTAGTACTTAGGCGATCAATTCAAAATTCCTGCCAGTGAGAAAAAATTCACCGGCCGGAATATTAAACCCAGAACGATCAAAACACAAAAAAATAGAAGCTCATGTAAAAATTTGGAAAATTCATACCACAACCCAGAACTTCATTACATATAACTGAAAATACATAACACCTCTCAATTCAGGAACAAGTTATACCTAAACATATATTAACAACATCAATCATCATAAAAACTAGAACCTAATTTCCAAAAACCCTAGATAACATCAACGAACCAAAATAGTGAAGGTGAGGTTGGATCTGAGCTGAACTGGAAATTTTGGTGGAGCTCGCAGCTCCGGAAATTTTTTGTGCTTTAGTAGGATTAGGGTGCTCAAACTATTGCTTTATTCCATAAGTTTGTGCACAATACGGTTTGTCAAAGAAAACTATTTAAAATGTCGTAATTAGGCAGCATTTAAACATTGTGGAAACATGGTGTGTATGACTATGTTTCAACAATGTGTTTAACGTTAACTATGTGTTAATGTTAAACACACCATGTTAAACACTTACACACCATGTTTCAACGGTGCTTATAAATTTTAAAATAATCACAATTTAAATTTCATATTTCTGCAAATGTTAAGGCACCTTATATTTACTTTGTCAAACAAAAAAAATTTAAATGTAAAAAATATGATGCATTTGAGCACACTGAAAGATGCATGGTGTGTATACATATGTTTTAACAATGTATTTAACATCAACATTGTTTAATGTTAAACACGATTAACGATGAACACACCATGCCTCCTTGGTGTGCATACACTACAAAATCTCCACATTTAAAATTGTGGAGTGCTATAAAAGTTGTAGCACAATTTTCATAATGAAAGAAGCATTACTTTGTTAGAGGGCACCCAAGGCTAATTGCTCTCTTCTCTCTCCTAATCTTCCTCTTCTGAACCCTTCTCAAATCTACCAAAAACGGCTCTCTCTCCGCCGGTAACGGCTCCACCTCCGCCGGGATCAGCTAGTCCTTTGCCGAATACGGCTTGTCCTCCGCCGAACCATGGCGGAAATTAACTCTTTGGCTAACACAAAATCCTTCCTTGCTACCCTACAATCGAAATCCCCCCCTCAGTTCATCCCTTCCAAATAACCCTGAGCTTACCCCAAAATATGAACACCTAGGGGAACCGGCATGCCTTTACTCCGATGAAGAAATCTCTAAGCTCTCAGCCCACTATGCCAATGCCCTAGTCGGAAAATTAACCAAAGGCCGGCTCACAATGGATCAACTAAAGACAGCTTTCAAAATGGTAGGCTTTGCTGGGAAGTACCAGCTTGGATCACTGGATTATAAGCATGTCCTGATCAGATTCAACCAAGTGAACGACTACCAAAGATGCTGGATCAAGGGCCTATAGAGTTTCAATGGAATCCAAATGAAGGTGCTCAAATGGTCACCTGATTTCTCCACACATAGAGAATCGCCAATCGTCCCAATCTGGTGCACAATCAGGGAAGTTCCACTTTACTATTACAATACTTTCGTCGATTAAGGCTATTGGTAATAGTACATGAAACTTCATTAAGAAAGATCTAGCTACTGAAATGTTAACTAGACCCTCTGCTATTAAACTATGTGTGGAAATTGACCTTCATAAACCACTTAACAATTTCATCATATTAGGTTCGGTATCTAATTATAGGAAATACTGCATTGAATATGAGGACATTCCTCTGTACTGTGATCACTGTGCTAAGCTAGGTCATTCACTCAGCCAATGTAGAGCTATCCCCCAGAACCACACCCTGCCACAGTGGCAAGCCATTGGGAATAAGTTCAATAAGGCACCAAATATGATTACAGAAATCCAGTCCCATAACAATTCCCATAATAAAGGCCAACTAGAACACCAGCTAGGCACAACAAACCCTACCCTAAATCCATCATCCTATCTACCCCAGCATTTAGAAGTAGGGTCTGGCAAAAACACCCCACAATCATCCCAACCCCCTCCAACCCTGATTCTAACAAACTCACCCCCTGCAGACCCTCAATCACCACTCACAAAGCTGTTAAATGCAACAGCTCAAACTACCCCAAACATGGCTCATATGCCCTGTGCAAAAGATGATATACATATAGGTTCCCACAAGCTTACTCTCCATCAGATTTCATCTACTAACCCTTCACTTTCTCAACAAAAAAAGATGGAAAGCAGATTCTCTTTATTGCAGGATATGGAACCCCTATCACAAACAGAAGACTGCCTTGATCAGGAACTGCAGGATAGGGAGGATGAAGATAGATCATACACAGATAATCCCCACCCTTACTCAGCACTATTATCTGGTCAAACACAATCAACAGGTAACAAAGACTCCCAAGGTAAGTCTAAACATAAAAAGAATAACTATCTAAGCCAGCTGAACAAGATGATGTTAAGATTAGCTACTAAAAGTCATAAATCATGTGAACAATGATACACACCATTACCATTAATTTTTTTAGTTTGGAACCTTAGAGGTATAGAATCTTCAATGATCAGATTAAAACATCTAATCAAACAAAAGAAAATTCAACTCTTATGTATCATTGAACCTTTGCATGATAACAGCCAATGTCATTCCTATTTGGAAAAGCTTAATTACTCACATAATCTCCCTCTACACAATGGAAAATTTTGGCTTATGTGGAATGACTCTCTATCTGTCTCTCTGATTTCCCACCATGACCAGTTTCTATATGTTAAAGTCATTCACCCCTGCTCTAATACTGACATGGAAGCTGTTTTTGTTTATGGCCTTAGAACTAGGGAAGGTAGGAAAGCATTATGGAATGACCTTAGTCTCCTACCAAACAATGATACTATTTACATAGGTGATTTTAACACAATCACCTCACTTACAGAGCATAAAGGCCCTAGCTCCCCTAATTTAGGTAGTATTAGGGATTTCAATAGCTGGATTAACTCTAAAGGAATTCAGGAAATTAACACTGTGGGGAATTTATTCACATGGACAAACTCTAGGCTAAGAAAACCCACCTCTAAGAGATTGGATAGAGGACTATGCAATATACAGTGGAGCACTAAATTCCCAGCATCCTCCATCCAAATCCTAAACAGGCAATCCTCAGACCATTGCCCTCTTTTCCTACAGGTTTCAACCTCAGTCCCCTCTCATCCTAAGCCTTTCAGGTTTATAAACGTCTGGTTTAATAGACCAGAGTTCATGAACCTAATAAAGGACAGCTGGTCCACCCCTACTTCCCACTCAGGAATGCTAGGACTATATCTGAAATTGATTAGACTTAAGAAATCAATTAAGACTTGGAATAAGGATTGTTTTGGTAATATTGACTCTAATGTGCTCACCGCTAAGGAAAATCTGAGATTACAGGAAATTACCAATGATTCCACCCACTTAGAATCAGATTTAATCAAACTTAATGAGAAAAGGGCCTTAGTAATTAGAGCTTTAAAGGAACAAGAAAAATTCTAGAAACAAAAATCAAGGACTAATTGGATTAAACTTGGTGATAACAATACACAGTTTTTCCATAAAACTGTAAAGGAAAAAAATTGCAGGCTACATATCTCAAAAATTAAAAACAGACAGGGACAATGGCTAAATAATTACACAGAAATCCAAAAAGAAGCCATTGCCTATTTTTCTGAACTCCTATCTGAGCCTAACCTACTAGTTAACAACACCTATTACCCTCATTTTCTCAGCCAAATACCTACCATAATCTCTGAACAAGATAATTTCTCCCTGTCTAAACCAATTTCAGAAGAAGAATTTAGACTAGTGGTTATGAGCATGAACAAAAACAGTAGCCCGGGTCCTGATGGTTTCTCATGTAAATTCTATACCAAATGCTGGGATTTCATTAAAAAGGATCTGAAATCTGCAGTTAATGATTTCCTCTTAGGCTCAGATATGCCAAGAGGCATCACCAGCACTTAGATAGCCTTAATCCCCAAAAAACAAACCCCCTCCTCTTTTGATGATTATAGGACAATCAGTCTTTCAAATGTAGCAAACAAGATATGCTCTAATGTACTAATGGAAAGGCTAAAACCCTATATGAAAAAATTAATTTCACCAAATCAAACTGCTTTCATGAAGAACAGGGACATTTCTGACAATATACTCTATCTTCAGGAAATGATTAGGTTTTTAGATTAAAAAAAATAGAATCCCTAACTGTATACTTAAACTGGACCTTAGGAAAGCTTTTGATAGGGTTAATTGGAACTTCTTAAAAAACATACTTTGTAGATTTGGTTTTACAGGTAACTTTTTTAATGCTATGATGAATAATCTCTCTCAGGCACATTTCTCAGTGCTCATGAATGGTAACCCGGTTGGCTTTTTTAAAGCTACCCGAGGCATGAAACAAGGTGATCCCTTATCTCCCTTTCTCTTTAACATTTTCTCTGAAGCTTTCTCTAGAAGCCTATCTTTCATCTTCATGAACAACAGGCTTAAGTACTATCAGGTCCCCTCTGCCATCACACCAGCCTCACATTTAAGTTATGTTGATGATACCATCATTTTTATACAGGCCTCAAAATCCAACCTAATAAGGATCAAAGCTTTTTTAGAAACTTTTGAATTTACCTCAAGTCAGAAAATTAATTATGAAAAGTCTGATTTCTATATTAGCAAAAGAGCAACACCTGCAAGGACAAATCATATTAGGTCAATCCTAGGAATGAAAAAAGGGTCTTTTCCATTTAAATACCTAGGTTGCCCAATTTTTAAAGGAGGAACACTTAACACATATTTTCAACCACTGCTGGAACTTATAGATAAGAAATTCATGAACTGGAAAAACAAATGGTTAAGTCCATGAGGTAAACTGGTTCTCATTCAATCATTCATATATTCCATTCCACAACATATATGGTCTGTCCTAAAGCCCCCTAAACAGATAATTAAGACACTGGAAAGGAAAATGTCCTGATTCTTTTGGGGACAAACTGAAGGAAAAATGAACAAAGTTTGGAGAAAGTGGTCTGACCTAGGTGCACATAGATTTCAGAATGGTTTAGGTTTCAGATCAATCCAGGCAATAATTGAATCGTGTTCCCTCAAATTGTGGTGGAAAAACCAACATGGTACCACTATGTGGGCTACACTGATATGATCATTACATCAAACACGCTAGAAAATCCCAAACTTGGAAGAGAATCTGCACTGTTAACTCTTTTACTGAGAATAATTCTTTGGTTATCCATGGCCAAGGTAACTGTAACTTTTGGACTGCCAATTGGTGCCCAAATGAACCACTCATTAACCGTGTCCCTTCCACTGCCCTATCTACACTTTCCTCTTGCACAGGAGCTGATTTCATCAATGATAAAAGACATATGTTAACTCAGATTTCTCCTTTTTTAGAACATGATACTCTGATTTTCTTGCAGGGGGCAGATGTTACTAGGGAAAGAGAGGACAAACTTATCTGGAAACTGGAAGAGACTGGAGTTTTAGCCTTCAGATCAGCATATAAGGCACTCACACAACTACCAGGTACCTTTCCTGCTATTAAACTGATATGGAACCCCGGGTTGCAGAAAAAAATTCAATTTTTACCTGGAAAATGCTAAACTCCTTTTTGCCTTTTAATGATGTTTTAATCAAATGTGGATTTAGCTTAGCTTCAAAATATCATGCAACCAAGCTGATTCACTTGAACATTTTTTCATTTCATGTCACCTGGCTCAAACTAGATGGAGTGATACTTCTGTTATCATGGGACATAACCTACATACCCTAGACAAATTAGCTGATAGATTCTTTGCATACTAGAACAACAATGATCTATCTAGAGTGCATAGAGTCATTTGTAGATTGCTGCCCTCTCTGATTTGTTAGTCTCTATGGAAATCCAGAAATGCATTCTATTTTGATAATAAAAAAATTTCAGCATCACATATCTGTAAAGAAGTAAGAGAGCTAATCTTTCTATCCCTTTCAGCCAAGCCTTGCTTCTCAAACAAACACCTCAATATGAGCCTTCCCATCTCCTCACTGATCCCACCCCTCAGACCACCTCCAAAACCCTCCATCTCCATTGTCTACTGGGAAAGGCCGGAACCTCAAACTATAAAAGTCAATGTAGATGCTTCCTGGTCTTCTACAAACTCAACACTTGGCCTTATAGCCAGAGACAGTAATGGAAATCCATGCCTAATCAAGTCCACAAACATCTCTGCCAAATAATCACTAGAAGCTAAAATGAAAGCCATCCAATTTGCATGTCTAGTCTTCCAATCTCTGGATTGCAATTGAAACTTCATAATTGAATCAGACTCCATGCTTGCAGTGAATATGATTAACAATCCAAAAAGAGCTAAATGGTCCCTCTATACTCTATCTTTTCAAGTCCACTCCTTATTAAAAGATGCCACCCTCAAACATGTTTTTAGAGAGTGCAACTCGGTTGCTGATGCAATTGCTAAGCACAAATCCACTCACCTTGTGGATTTCAACTTGAACCTTTCTAACACACCAGCAAACATCAGAGGCCTTATTAATCTAGATAGGGACCATACCCCCTACATTAGAACTCATATGCATGTTTCTAAGGATGATTGATACTGCTGATTTCTGTTTTCCTCTTCCTTTTATTCTTTGTCTTAGGAACCTCTGCAGTTTCTACTCTCCTAGGATGCAAATATAGCATGGTATGTGATGCTCCACTGCTCCAGCATCTCCTATTGATTAAACAAGAGGCCGTCCAATTTTTACTGTGCTGTAGTTCTTCACACCTGGGCTCCTGATTGCAATACTCCTCACTTAGTATTATTCATCAGTCTGTCGCCTTTGTTTCTCCCAGATTTTATGTCTATTTTAAAATAGCAGAATGGTAGTTTCCTGGCCAAAGTAAAAAAATTAACACATGGAGTGGAGATTTCTTACTTTGGAAACGCAACTACTATCTCTTTCTCTTTATCACATATGTAATTCCTACTACAAGCTATAGATTCTAGATGCTAGCTATTCTTTTGGAGGCAACGAGGTTGCCTCAGTAGAAAGTCCACACATTTATCTCTCTGTAACTATCTTTTCTTTTCAAAGGTTTGGGGATCCTTATATATAATCCCCCACCCGATGGTGCTTTTAAATAAATAAAAATAGTTAGAGGGCACTAAGTGAATAGAAAGCAACCCATGCAGTGCTCTTAAACTAATTATTCTTCATTTAAGCTTGTTCACAATAACAATTACAATAGAAAACCATTTACAATGTCGAATTGAAGCAGCCTTTGAGCACGAAGGAAACTTAGTGTGTGTAACTATGCTTTAACATTGTATTTAACATCAACAATGATTTAATGTTAAACACACAAAGTTATACAGTTAAAGATAAATACACCAAGTCTACTTGGTGCTCATAGACTACAAAAATATCCACACTTGAAATGGAAGAGTTCTACACATGTTATAAGCATAACACAGTTATAAGACCATACATTAATCAAAGGTAACCTATGCAGCTCCTTTTAACTATGCTTATCAATTTAAAATATTGAAATGAAGCAGTTTCTTGGGGTCATGGAAGCAAGGAGTGTTTAAACAAACCATGTCAAACACTCCGAGTTTCGGTGACCCCGATAGACTGCGATATCTCAGCAGTTTAAACAAACAAAAGGATATCATCAAAACACCTAAAAATCAGCACATTTAAAATTACGGAATTGTAAATGTTACAACACTTTTCGCAATGGAAGAAGCATTACATAGTTAAAGGGCAATACATGAATCGAAGGCAACCTATGCAATTCCCTTTAACTAGTGCATATGTTAACATTTAAAATGTCGAAATGAAGCCATTTTCCCGGGCCATAGATGCAAAGAGTGTATACACAAACAATGGCAAACACTCTAAGTTTCCTTGGCCCAGGAGAACTGCAATATCTCAACAGTTTAAACATCAACTACAAATCATCAATACACGAAAATAGACCATTAAACTTCAAATGTTACCAACCATTTATTCATAAAGTCATGAAACATTTGTAAATAGAGTGAAAACTACGAATCTAATTTTAGGTCTAAGAAAACGTAAATCGATTGGAAAGGAAATAAAAGGAATACCAGGGTTTCTAGCTCTCCCGACCGGGCGGTAGACCATAACCCTCAATCTCCATCTCTGGCTCTCCCCACCGGACGGTGTCGGCTTCGGCATAGTGATGAAATTTGAGAGGAATAAGTGAGGGTTATTACAAAAATCACATTGTAATCACAATCAACGACATACTTACATAAAAAACAAATAGAAGCACGCGATTTTTACCTTGAACTTGACGCTGCCCTCATCTAGCAGCTGCGTGGACATGCCAAGGTGGCGGATGGGCCTTGATGGCGTGTGGGAGGGATGAAGAGGTGGGGAAGAAGAAATTGGGTTTCTGTGAAGCGTGGGAGGGATGAAGAGGTGGGGAAAATAGGGTTTCAGAGTTTATATAGAGGGCAAAAAAAATTTTAACGGTTGAGATTTAATGAAGGAGATAAATATATGGTTCAGATCTATTCGTCACACCAGCACTGATAGTTAATACACATTACCGGTGCCTATTATATTTAACGCAGCTCCTCCAGGCTGCTTTGAATGGAATGTTTTTCAAAATTTTTGGAACCCGAGAGCAAATTTGAATGAAATTTTTCTACGTACCAAGCACCGGTACAGAAAATGGTGCTAAAATAAACCAAACCGGAGCTAATATACGTTAATGCAGCTGCTTGAGGCTACTTTTTAAAAAAAATTTAGAAACAAGGAGGAAAAAGGTTTTCTAAGTATTAAGCACCGGTACACAATCCGGTTCTAAAAGAATCCTAGCCGGTTCTCATAATAGTTGAAGCATCTGCTTGAGACTGCTTTAAATAAAAAAAATAGCAATAGGGAGGAAAGGAGAGAAAATTTTTCTAAGTTTTTAGCACTGATATCTTTCATACTGGTGCTGGTTTTAAACTTTCTAAAATTCATAATTTCACCCAACACTTTTTATCCACTAACCAGTAACATTGGATAGTCTTTTGATTAATGTATTTAAGTAATTGGACTGATAAGTAATCAATTGTACAATTTATCCTTCCCGTGTTCAAAAATTGTGTATGTTGGGTCCCCGAAATGGATCCGTACGTAACTTTACTAAAATTGTATTATTGCCCACAATTGCATTGCACCATCATTTTTTAATTGAATTTATTTCATATTCGGTATTCTTGGGTTAGTTGAAGTTAAGAAATAGAAAAGTAACTTTTAGTGAAAATTTATAAAGCGCTAGTACATGCGTTATACTATAGATGACTAAGAAGTTAGGAAGTTCTAACAGGGAGGATTATTGGTAATGTTTTTTCAAGAAATATTAATTTTTTGATAAGTCTTGGCATATACTTTACGGATTCAAAATGTAGCCCTACATTCGAGCCGATTTTAATTTGGACGTCCAAGTGAACTTTTGTTTTTTGCACTTAGGTCCCTCCAAGAATCTTGGAATTGTCGAAAACCAAAATTGGCAATTCCATATTGAAATTTCATAATTCAAGTCCACAACTATGCGATTTGGACATGATTGGATATATGGAACATCCCCAAAATGAAAAGAAATCTTGTACAACAAAATGCTAAAATTGCACTACTGCCCAAATTTTAGTTATGTACCTATAGCACCAGTTCCTTTACCAGTGCTACAATAAAAAATCAAACCGGTGCTAAAATTTTCCTACTTGTCGCATGATTTTTTCTATATAACAGATTATATGCACTGGTTCGTGCAATACTGGTGCTCAAAATTATATTATTTGTAAGTTATTCTCTCTAACGGACTGTCATTGAGCACCGGTATGTTGGTTACCAGTGCTATAAATAAAAAAAAGGCACTAGTACTTCTTTTTTCAGATGTTTATACCAGTGCTAATGATATTTTTAGCACCATTATTTTGCCATCAGTACAAATAGAGAAGTTAATATGGAGATCAGGAAGGTCTTTCTCAAGGGTTGTCACTGGCTAGAGACCATTCAGATTGGTGAGATGTTAAGGGTTCTAAGCTCAAACAATGTCGATCAAAATATTATGCACGTATTTCTCTTCAACTATCATCCATGTATAGTAGACATTCACCAACAATCTTCATCTCATGGCTATTATGAGAAAGCCAAGTAATATCACATCAAATATAGGTGCTATTTATTATTTTTTCTTTTTCTTTTTCAAATTTTTCCAGCACAATTTTTCTCCAATATAGCCCAAAATTAGTACTTGTGAGGGAAAGTTGCAACATAACAAACAATAAGATTTCTTTTTCTTTTTTTTATATGGTTTCTCCTCCAATTTGGCCAAACAGAACCACAATGTCACTGTTCATATAAAATTCAGCCTTCAATTTTTGAAAACCCTTCTGCTTGGGCAAACAGAACACATACTTTGTAATGTCATCAACTCAAGAGAACAACATGGATGAATTCAATGACTTCACTCCAAGAACATGCTAATAGGACCAAGAGAAAGGATAAAACAATGTTGTGGCTAAATATGTAGTAACTCATATCACAGAGAATAGTCAAAACTTCAAAGTGTTTCTCTAGTGGTTAATGTCATTGGTAGGCAATTTGAGCAGTGTGGTTTCATCCTAGTGCCTTCCATCACTTTCACATATAACAACTCCAATTATAACAATGTGATCCATTGGTTTAAAGATTGATGTAGAGAGTGTTCTACTCTAGCTCAAACCTCACTTTAGACGGGTAAAATATTCAATTGAACTCATCCTTTTTCATTATCCCAAAAATCATATCAATCAAATTTCACAAATTATAAACAATTTCTTTCAAAAACTCCAAGGCACATCAAATTTTAACAAGTTTTTTGAACGATGAAGTTTACAACCGGTAGGGTACTTTTATCAACAACCACTAGCATTTTCTCATTCCAAATTATTGACTCAAAACAACACAAAAACACATGTTTGAAAAAAGCTGAAGTTTTAAAAAAATATTTTTTTCCAAAAATACAAAATATAACACACAAGAAACCTCCTCACATTTAAACTTTGTTTGCCCTCAAGCAAATAATGCAAAGTTCTAATGGAAAAAGGTTTCACACATAGTCAAACATCATGATAAATAAATAAAAAAAGGAAAGAAGGAACTTATAGTGGTGGGCGTGGATAAATTCCCAACAAAAAGAAAGCATTGGATCAGGATCAGGTTCTGTCGCAGACCTCCAGTTTGACCAAACGGAACCCTGCGAGTCCCTGCTCTCCAAAGGTGTGAATTCTCAATGGTGCAAATTCAATTACTTCAACTCTGTGGATCAAGATTTGAGAGCATATGAGAAATTTAAATTCCTAAAAAATTAAAAGAAAAAAAGGAAGAAAATTGGGTGGCCTCCCAATAATTGCCTTTGTTTATAGTCTTTGGCTAGACTTTCAGATGCCTTTAATGATTATTTGTTGGGTACAATAGAATTTCTTCCATTAATGACACCTGAGAAGTATCATAGTACGGCGTAAGGTGATGACCATCGATAAGGAATGCCCTTTTTGTGTCCATTCTTAAAATATCTATCATCCCGTCTACCCAAATATAAGCCAATTCCAATGGTCCAGTCCACTTAGATTTGAACTTCCCTGACATATATCAAAAGTTGGACTAAGAAAAAAGAACAATCTGCCCAATCACGAATTTCTTAAACTTTAAATTTATGTTGTGCCACATTTTATTGCGCTCCTTGTACCACATAGCTTGATAAAAACACATAGCTTGATAAAAACACTTCCAATCGTAGATCTCCCACTTCTTGGAGTTGGAACTTTGTTTCTTCCTCACAATTGAGTGACTTCATACTCACTGGAAGATTATCATTATCTCCTTGATAAGTATGCTTCAGAACGGGTGTAACACCTTCAACTCCAAATTTAAGGTTTTCACATCCGATGGGACTAGTCTGGCGGATGGGTCCCGTTTGGACAAACTGGACCATGTACGCACTTCAGAATTTCCCTGAACATCCAATTCAGATTGAGTCAGCCTAGGCACTCCATGGCTTATTTCAGTGCTGGAAATCACTTCCTAGTAGTACATTGAATTCAGCAATTTACAATTTTCCTTATCGCTCAAGCCTTGAACATTTACCTCGTCTGGACTTGTTAGAAATTGAGTTCATGTCTTATCCTGCAAAACTTTAGTCTTAGGAGAATCTTAGACAAAAGGGTCAGTATGATCAATGGCACACACTTTCTCAGTATCTATAGATTTCTTCATGGGTTTATCAATGTTAAGTGTGTACTTATCACCAAAATAATCAAGAAAAATAGTACAATTACCAACATTAATAATGGTGTTTGTTGTTTTCAAGAATGGACAACTCAACAATACTCCTTGTGTTCCCTTATCACTGGTATGATTCATCTTTACCACATAAAAGTCTACTGGATAAATAAAGCCATCAACTCTTACAAGCACATTTTTCAACAATCCTTCAGGAAACACGCAAGATATGTCTGCTAATTGAATTACTACTCTAGTGTCTACAATTTCAGCTCCATTCCAAGTTTGATACACAGATAATGGCATAAAATTAATTTAAGCTCCTAAATCACACATGGAAGCATCATTCTTCTTATCTCCTATATATATAACAAGGTGAGGAAAACATACCTGGGTCCTTGCACTTTTGAGGCAATTTATTTTGAATCATAACCGACACATATTCACCCATCATGATCTTGCTCAAATCTCTTGGCTTTCCTGTGATAAAATATTTCAAGAACTTTCTTACTGGTGGTAATTTTATAGCCTGCAATAATGGAAGATTATTATCCATTTTTCCAAAAATCAAGGCAAAATCCATGTCGTCTTCTTTTTTCTTCTCCAATCTACGAGGGAATGATGGAAGAATTTTAACTGAGAGATCATGTAAGTTTGGATTTTTACTTACCTCCGCTAGCAACCTAGACTTACCTTCATGCACGAACTCTGTACGTTCAGGATTTGGGTGTTGTATGATGATAGCGTCGCCTTTTTCCAATGACTCTTGAATCTGATTATCTGCAGCAGTGTGCGGTTTGGGCAAACTGGACCCTCCATCAATGAGCTCTTTCGTCTTTTTGACCATGGATTTAAAAGGCAATGCACTAACTTCTTCTCCACTTCTCAATGCGACCTCATGTGGATTTAACTGAACTTGAGAAGGTAACCCTGGCTGTTTCATTCTAAGTTCGTTCATGGAGTTCGATAAATGGGCAATTTGTCGCGTATCCTCCTCTAAAATTGCTTCTATCTTCTCAAACCTTTGGTGTTGCTTCTGTACCATGTCCATCAGTATGTCTAGCTTATCATCCAGATATTTCCCTTGACCACCTTGCGGAGATTTAGGAAAAACTGGATCTTCTCGTAGCATTGTTGGAACATATGGCTGATGGTGATGTGGATGCTGCTGTGGTGGGGGACCTTATTCTCTCCAACGGAAATTGGGGTGATCCCTATACCTTGGATTGAAGGTTTGGGGATATGGATCACCTTTTTACTGCCTCTCATATAATTCCCCATAGCAGCTTGAATAAGTATCTCCCCTATGGTCAGAATACATTGCGATGCCGTATGGTTCACTGCTCTGCGCATATTGCAAGGCCCTTCTTTTACAGTCGCAACCTTGTTAACGAACTTGGATAGAATTTTCTCTATTCTTCCATCCTCTCCTTGGTCGGATCTTGTTTGGGAGTGGATGTTCGTGTCACCTTCTTCAAATTTTGGACTTCCTGCTGATCGTACTCTTTCTTGGAATCCACCAACCTCTTAATGATCTCTTTAGCCTCATTCACTCGAAGGTGAGAAAATTAACCACTACTGGAAGATTTCACCAAGTCCTTGTTGCTAGCTGTCATCCCTTGGTAAAAACACTAGAGCAACTGGCCTTGTGTCATTCAGTGATTAGGGAAACAGTCCACTAACATTATGAACCTTAGCCAATATGTACTCAATGGTTAATAATACTCTTGTTTGATACTTGTGATCTCCTTCTTCAAATAATCTGTCCTTGTGGCTAGAAAATAGTACTCCAAGAATAATTTCTTCAATTATGCCCACGTCAAAATGGAGTTGGGTGGCAGGCTTGAAATCCATTGATTGGCTGCTTCTATCAAATTGAATGGGAATGCCACCAATTTGAATTGATCTTCAGTCACCGTGCATGGCCTTTTCTGCACCTTACAAATTTTCAGTATGTCCAGCTTATCATCCAAATATTTCCCTTGACCACCTTGCGGAGATTTAGGAAAAACTGGATCTTCTCGTAACATTGTTGGAACATATGACTGATAGTGATGTGGATGCTGCTGCGGTGGGGGACCTTATTCTCTCCAACGGAAATTGGGGTTATCCCTATACCTTGGATTGAAGGTTTGGGGATATGGATCACCTTTTTACTGCCTCTCATATAATTCCCCATAGCAGCTTGAATAGGTATCTCCCCTATGGTCAGAAAGCACTGCGACGCCGTATGGTTCACTGCTCTGCGCGTATTGCAAGGCCCTTCTTTTACAGTCGCAACCTTGTTAACGAACTTGGATAAAATTTTCTCTATGCTTCCATCCTCTCCTTGGTCGGATCTTGTTTGGGAGTGGATGTTCGTGCCACCTTCTTCAAATTTTGGACTTCCTGTTGATCGTACTCCTTGGAATCCACCAACCTCTTAATGATCTCTTTAGCCTCATTCACTTGAAGGTGAGAAAATTAACCACTACTGGAAGAGTTCACCAAGTCCTTGTTGCTAGCTATCATCCCTTGGTAAAAACACTAGAGCAACTGGCCTTCTGCCATTCGGTGATTAGGGAAACAGTCCACTAACATTCTGAACCTCAGCCAATATTTACTCAATGGTTAATCATACTCTTGTTTGATACTTGTAATCTCCTTCTTCAAATAATCTGTCCTTGTGGCTAGAAAATAGTACTCCAAGAATAATTTCTTCAATTCTTCCCACGTCAAAATGGTATTGGGTGGCAGGCCTGAAATCCATTGATTGGCTGCTTCTATCAAATTGAATGGGAATGCCACCAATTTAAACTGATCTTCAGTCACCGTGCACGGCCTTTTCTGCCCCTTACAAATTTTCACAAATTCCTCAGAAAATTGTAAGGGTCTTCAGTGCTTCTCCCATGAAATTTTGAAAGTACATTCGAGAATGTCAGTTTGAAAATCATATTCTTGGTCTCTGGCGGCTGAATGAGAGTGGGGGGATCATCTTCACTATGACCAGTAAGTTCCCACGTGTATGGGTTGTTTGGGTTCTGTCCAGGTTAGGTTTTTTGTCCAGCTCTGTCCATCTTGTTATCAGTTTCCGAATCAGATGTGGTTGATGAAATCGTAACGGGTCCGTTTTGGCCAAACTGAAGGGTCGCGACAGAAGCTGATTTTCGTGCCTTTGTTCTCTTTTTGTTCCGCCTGGCTCTTTTTTTCAACTTCCGGGTCAAATATTAAATTTGACCTTGATGATATGCTCATAAACCAAGCACTAACACATAGATTAGCAGGGAAAAAATTATAGAAATTAACTTACCGTTCCCCGGCAACGGCGCCAATTTAATGAACATCATTTCACTCACCAAAATAATTTGCAAACTCTATAGATGATGTAAAGTCTAGATTTGGTTATTTGTCAATTTTTGGTAATTATGCAAATATGTTATTATTATGTTGCAACATCAAAGAAGGAATGTCGGTAGAATAAGGAAAGCTTGAAGAAAGAATCCGAGAAGTAGTACTCTCGTCCAAGAGTGATTTGATTTGAAGAATATATCAATTCCTATATTTGTGGGATTGAATTAAGATTTGAAGAATTAGAATTGAGAAGAATTTTGGTTCAGGAATAGATTGGGACGAGATATTCTAATTCCTTTCTTTAAGAGATTAGATTTGATAATTCATATCTCCAAGGGATTTGGTTGTAATCAGAATATTATATGGAGAAAGAAACATTTACGCATAAGACTGCATGTGTAAGAAGACTTTCCATGTTGAAAAAAAATGGAAAGATAAAGCCTAAAAGGATTTAATCAGTTGAAGATATTGCATGAATATTGAGTTACTGAAAATTGGAGATTTAAAAATATATTATTTTAGGCGTGTGACTGAAGCATATTGGATTTATGAAAAAGTCCTATAATTATGGAATTGGATTTATGTAATATTATGAGATAATTGAGATAAGAAAAATCCCTTTATTTATGGGATTTGGATATGCTTCAGAAGAAGATTTGGAAACGGAATATTTTGAAGACAAATGTGGAGAATTCCAATCTACTCACGATATATATATATATATATATGTATATATATATATATTGGTGGACATCACGGTTGTGCCACTCACGGATTAATTGAAGAAAAATCTTCATCCAGATTTTTAACTTTCGAGAGGTACTACAGAGTCATTTGCCTATGTTCCAACATGAACTTAAATTTTTGATCAAGTTTAGAATCATATACCTTAATTCCTCGGGAGGAGATCCGAGGACTACGAGTTTCGAGGTCAGAGGGAGACTGATCAAGGCGGATCGATAGCAAGGGGAGCTTGCGGAATTTCCATGTTATAATTAGTTAAGATAAGTATATGGTATGGTGCACTTTGTACTATATCTTTCTGATTAGTGGATTCATTCTGAATTGGGCATGGCCCCGTAGATGTAGGTAGATTTCACCAAACTGCGTAACCAAGTCTCGTGTGTTCATGCTTTACTTTATTGCATACTTGGTTAGATAGGTTATATTAGAACATGGTAGTAATTATTGAATTAATTAGATAAAATCAAATTTCCGATGAGATTAGTACAGTAGCAAGCAAAGTCGATCCCATGAGGAACGGAGCAAAAACTATAATAAAATGCCTACTAATATAGAGAAATTTTTTAAAGATGCAACTAACAAACTAATAAATACAAAAATAAAATGCCAACCAACAAATATAAAAATCTAGATATATGATGAATGTAATCGGCTTGGAATAACTCATATTAGTTAAACATCGATCATAGGCGGAAAGATAAATCAATCCATATGCATCTATCAGTTATAGGACGACAAGTATTTGTTGAACCCTCCCAATTCTTTCTTACTTTGTCGACAATTGACCAAATATAATTAATCAATTATTTCTCTTACCACAATGCCCCTGAAAAGTATTCGCTACACCAGACACACACCTCGATAGCATTAAGAATGAAAAGAACATGATATAGCAATTACTCAAGTATTTGCAACTAGTAATGCACATTTAATTGTTCCACATCTTGCTGTTACAGTCTTACCTAGTTATATGTATAGCTTCCACAAGATTTCACTACTTGCTAACTTTTTCCATCGATTACGTATTGATGGAATTAGATAGCATTATCCCAATAATATTCAAGTTTGCCAGAGTTAAACAAATTAAGAATAAATTAAATGAAGAACAATTATGAACACATGAAAATCAATTATAAAGTAATTAGGTCTCATAATTTATAAATTAATGCTTGTCATTTCATGCCAATAATAATTTAGTTACTCAGGTTGAATAAACAAAACAAACAAATAATTAGAAAATTTATAATATAATATAAAAACTAACGAATTAAAGAAAACAACCAAACCAAAGAATTTGATCTGCTTACATGCATGAACCAAGAAATTGTTGTGCACCCAATTTGATCTACCGTTATCAGGTTTTTTTTTTTTTTTTTTAAAACCCCTCAATTTCGCATTCTTTTGACGGGGAACAAAACATTAACTAAATAACTAATTTCTAAAATTAAGGAACTTTAATTGGAAAGAGATTATAAAGTGCTAATCAATATGGGAAGTGAATATCTTGAATTTTTTCAAATTTACATCTCTTCAATAATTCATTTTTTACCTCATAACTTCAGCAATTCAGCTTTTGCATTCTTTCCTTCATCCCTGGAATAATGTCTTATAAAATAAAAATATTTTCCATTGGAGCACATCACCTCTTTAACAACCTTAACCTGGAAAATCCAGTGAGAAAAAACTGTTGGTTAGGGAAAAAAGAGTACAATGTATAGCTCTCTCTCAGTTTTTCACAATCCGTGAATTCATTCACCAAAAATACCTAAAAGTGCAAATTATATCTCAATAAAATCACAATAATCACCCAAAATATGAACACAATATAACACACATCAAATGGCCTACAACTAATACCATAGTTTGCTATGTGATGTGTCCATTTTATATGATTTTTTTGGAATTTTTTGGATTCACTTTTGTACATTTTTTTAATCTAGATCTTGTATTTTGCCTCGAAATTCTTTTAGGAGAGTTAAGAGCGACTTGTGCGCTCTTATGACTTTTCTAGGTAATTTTGTGTGATGGAGCTATTATATTAAGATTTAAATACCGAAGACCATGAAGACCAAGAAGATCATGAAGATCATCTTTTGAAAACTTGGAGACTTGAAGAGAAGTGAAGTGGAGAAAAAGCCATGACACAAGAAGAAGAAAGAAATGAAGTTGTTGTATTTGGCCTCCGTCGCAAGTCACGATGAATGTGTCGCGAGTCGCGACAGTCATGTGGCCACAATCTTTTGTTCTTTTTCTTGTACTATAAATAGCAAACTGTATCCTCTCTTCTCTAACTTCTTCTTCCCCGACTTTTGACAGCTTGAAACCCTAGTTTTCTCCTTTTCATCTTATTTTAATTTGGATTATGTTTAGTTCATCTTTGATTGTTAGTATGGATTGTAGTAGTTAAGTTAATCACTTGGGAGCAATTGATTGAAGCTTCCAAACCCATGAAGTGAAATTCTTTATTTTGCTCTTTCATGAACATTTATTGCTTAGAATTTATTGTGTCATTAATGTGTATGTTTACATCATTTATGCTATGAGTTGTTTGAGAATATGAAGTGTTTGTATGAATAATTGTTAGGAGGTTAGAGACGTGCACAATTTCTTAGCTATTTGACATGAAAATCCAAGAACATGTAATTAGAACTTCTTGTTGTATAATGTAAGGTTAATGTTGCTAGATGAGCATGTTAATGTGATTTCTTATCATATTTATCTTAAGGTAGAAATAAAAGGTTGAATCTTGAATGTTGATTATTCTAGGTAAAACCTAGTAAATGTTTTGTTTAGTTAAATGGTTAGACATTTGGTAGAATGCTTGTACTAGTTATCAAATCTATGGTTCTTTGTGTACGATATCATTGATGAAATACCTTTAGGCATTGTTTTTCTAAAGTGATCATTGATGTGCTTCATTATGTGTGCATTAACCGATGCAATCGGCATAAAATTGGCTTGTTTTATATGTTAGATTGCTAGTATTAGTTGAGTTTACATGACAAGGGGTTTAGATGGCATGTTTGGTTTTCTTGTATAAATCCTGCGTTTTGTAGACTACTAATGGACACCTTGCATCCACGAGCACCTAGATCTTCCTTTGAGATCATCCTTAGTAGGTCGCTCGTGGGTACTTTTCGTTACCTTTTATATTGAAGGCCATTCACAAGGATGGTAGAAGATGTTAAAGGTCATTCACATTACAATGGTAGTAGATGAAGGCCACGGATATTACATCGTGGTAGTAGAAGGATAGAGCCAAAGATAGGCGGCATTGAAGTTCAAAATGGCCAAAGAAGAAATGGAAAATTGTGGTCCGAGAGTTGTGCCAATTTATGGGAATGATATGAGAACAATCATGCTTTAATATTGGTTCCATTAGATTTGTCTTCTCAAGAGCTATGAAATCGACTACAAGAACTCTCAAATTGGAGCAACGGTTCATCCATAGCGGAGCAAAGAAGTTTTGTCAGGCCAAGCATAACGGGCAAGCACGAACCGCTCATAGCGGGCACAGGACCATGCCTCAGTGGCCCATGCCATCCTATATGGCCTACGCCAAGGGCTTCTGGCATGATCCGTGGCAATCACTACATGTCGGGGTTAAAGAGGCCTTTTTCACTCCAAAATTGCTAAAAAGGGCGTGGACCATCCCATTTTACATGGCCCGCGCCGTTCCAAGTTAAAAATGTGGAGACTAGAAAGCATGATGTGAAGAATGAAGCGGCACGCACCAAAAGACTGAGAAAAACAAGGACTCTGATGACGGCCCGCGCCAAATAACACAGACTGCAGATCAAAATGAGTAAAAACAACCTTCCTAAAGATGGGTTACGCCAGACAATCTTGACTATGCCATCACGAGGCAAGCAACATGTGCCGGATAATGCACCCCATGCCAACATGAGGCAAGCGATCTATGCCAGATCTGGCAGACCACGCCGGCACAAGGTAAGTCAGTGATGCGGACCGTGCCATCTGCGGTGGTCCGTGTCGGTGGCGACTGACTAGGGTTGTAACCTATTTTGGCCTATATTGGGCCTATTTTGGGCTTATTTTTAGGCTCAATCCTCTACTAATGTAATTATAGCCTTAGTCTACTAGGGTTAGGAGCATAGATATTTTTTTAGTTCATTTGTAGTTTGGAGAGCAACATAGAGAGAGATACATTCTCTCCTCTTCTTTCTTTCTTTCTTTCTTTCCTTTTTATTTTTCTTTCCTCCCAAAGATGTTGAATATAAATCTATATTTGAATTCCATGTCTTAGAAATAGTTTTCCATAGCTTGGGGATAAGTTTGTATTCATGGTTGATTAATTTTTTTGTGAGATTCTTAGTTCATCCCAATTCTATGTGTTTGTGATATTATGATGGCTTGTTCTTGAATGTTATAACTGCATGAATGATACACTCCATTAGCACACACTCTAGAATACATTTATGTTGGTGCAAATATTGATACCCCCCAAGGAAGAGAACCCTGGATGTGATATGGGTAGCAGGGTCCGGGTTTATGGGGGTGTGTGTGCGTAGGTCTTTTATGAGTTTTACCGTTATGATGACAACACAACAATCTTAGCTGGTAAGTTGGTCTGAAGGGTTACAGGTAGAGATAGCAAAAAGTAGAAAATTAGGGTTGTAAGAGGTCCTAGTGTCATCGGTAAGGTGCCTAGCTCATTTTGACTCGCTTATAGTCCTAAGGAGTAAAGCATTCATGGTCTAGTTCCCGGGACGTAATCGTACGGGGGAGAAATAGACCTACAAACATAGTCGAACCTTGTTTTACTCCCCTAATTACAGAGGCGGTGCCGATGGAATATTGCAAAAGCACCCTATGTACCATGTACGGGGAAGTGCTGACCATCAACCACACCATGTATTATGAGCTCTAGATTAGGTTGTCGATATCTTACATGTGAATGAATCGAGAATCGGAACATTTAATCAACCACGTTATGCAAATATTCCCCAAGTGTCTAGCTATATAGTTTACTTGCTTTTTACTTTCACGTCCTTAGTTGTTAATTGAAAAACCAGAACCCCCCCCCATTTACTATAATATTTATTCCTAGCAACATGACAGATTGATGACCCATTCGTGGTTGCATTTAATTGACTATTAGGCTCTAGTATCTCTGTGGACAAACCCGGGCTTGCCACTAACTACCCCATAGGTAGCTTAGTAATGAGTTGGGTGCAGAATTATAAATTCCTATCTTTAACCTTAATCAGCCCTCGTTCGGGTTAATTAGCTATAATTAACGACCCAGAGTAAAGGTGGGTCAAATTTTGGTGCCGCTACCGGGGATGCTAATCAAGTTTGATTGGCAATTAGCATAACGTGTTAGTTGAGTAGTTGGTATTTAGTTTATCCTATTTCTATTTTGTTTATTATCCTTTGCATGATGCACGGAAATGAAATTGAAAATGAAATTTTTGAAAATTTCCAAGATGAAATGTTCCCCAATTTAGAAACCTTACATGCCCTATCTTGTTTGAATGATCGATATTGTGATACTATTCTTGTTGAGCATTCTTCTTGTAATTTGAACGAGAATATGTTACTTCGAAATCTCATGACTAACGTACAGCGGGGGAAGAAGCGGGCCAAGGAATTTAAAACTCCTAAGTCTCTTTCAACTCCTAACCTTAACAAGAATATATTTACTTTTGACAAATATGGGTTTGTTTAGTTCATCACTCCAATCGTAAAAGGTAAACCAAGAATGATGTGGCGACCCGTTCATCGAGATGTGGTTAGTGGTGGTGTCAAGGATGGTGATTCCAGTGACCCACCAATCCACTCTTTCTGATTTCAAAATTTGAGGGGAAAATAAGTCATGAGGATGATAATAAAGAAACGATGTTTTTATTTCAAGTGGGAGTCTTTTTCAAAAAATTTAAAAGCATTTTTGGGGATGTGCTTCATTTCTTTGGTGGTATTTTTAGGTAATTTTAGTCATCTATTTTGTTTGGAATAGAACTACTCATGGTTTTTAGTGTTTTTTTATGCAGGTGTGGAGAGAAAAGTCCTTGGAATGGAGGAAGGCCTAAAGCCTCGTGCCGTGATTCGGCATGGACTGTGCCACATAATACAGGTCATGTCAATGCCCAGCAATGCTAGGATGGCTCAGCTAATACAATGGTCTCGTGTCAAGATTCGGCACGGACCGTGCCACACAATACGGGCCGCGTCAGAGTCTTTCAGCACAAAGCTGACTTGGCTGACACAAGGGCATGGAGAATGCGCCGGCATAAGCCATACCAGCACCAGCACGAGGCTGGCATGCGCCTAGCACGAACGGAAGCAAGTTAGCACGAAGCCACGTGTAGGCACAGATCGTGCCTAAGGATCTGTGATGCCTACCCTCTTCAGCCAACCAAAGCCTAGCCTACCGCCTATATAATCACCCCCTTGTTCCAAACTTCCCAAACCAGTACCTCTCCTTCCTTTCCTTATTAAAAATTCCTGCCCATTTCCCTCTCACTCTATTGGTCGTAACTCCCTCATTTTTCATCTAATTTACCCCTACCTTATACCAAAATCCTTATCTTTCCAAGCTCTATCCAACCCACTAAAATTCAGACCCAGAAATTTCACATATTTTCCCACATTATTTGAATAAGCTTTGGCCGCAGGTTGAGTTTTCGCCGGAAAACTCAACTTTTTATCCATCCTGGGGCGTGGGAGTTGCTTTGACTCTACCTAGTAAGAGTGTAGCAAATTCCTCGAGTGGAGATTTCACCACACCCACCGTTTGAGGTATTTTGGCCGAACTATACTCTTATTTGGAGAAGTTAGACTTATGGAATTTTTTGTGGAATTTTTGTTTGCATGCTTGAGGATGGGGGTGATTAGTGTGGTTGATAGTTTACTTGGAGGATATTTTTTTATGTTGGGGTGGTTGGAGACAATTTATCATATTTTTGTATGTGCTAGTTGCTATACTTTTTGTGTACAATATGCCTCGTAGACAAATTGTGAGGGGAGAGGCTAATGTACCCTATATGGGGTTGACTACCCTTATTGAGGAGTATAAGACAGTGTAGGGGTACCGTTTGAATCACCCTATTCTGGAGACAAAGTTTGTAGATGAAGAGACCCTCAAGGGTCTCAAACTCTACAGACTTGTCAGGATCTTACTGGGTAGGATTGGTAAGAAGAACTTCACCACAGTGTCCGCCACCACCTATACCAACTACACCATGGAGTTTTTAGACACTATTGAGACGTTGCGAAACATACATGGGGGGCATTATATCAGATTACATTTGGGAGATGTACCCCGTACTTTGACTTATGCCTAGTTCGGGGATATCTTCAAATGGAAGGAGCAGAGGAAAGTGCCAGGGTACAATGGGCCGGATACGTTTGAGCTAGTTCCTTTCTGGGCTGCCATCACCCAACTGCTGAGGGGGAAAAGGAGTAACATTAGTGACATAGTGCACCCAGCATTGATATATGTAGCCAAGTTATTGACTGTGGTAGTCAGTTACCACGAGGAAGACCACTTCCACTGAGATGGACTGCAAGAGGCTTTGGTCTATCTGCACAGGGAGGGTTTGTCTTGAACAGCTAGATGATTTTGTCTCTGGGTGTATGAATCTCACATTTTCATCAGCCCGCACTGTGAAGATATTGATTGGGGGTATAGTTTCACTTTTGGTGCACCACTTCCAGCTTCCGGAAAGTTATGATACGAGGGCGAACACAAATGCGCCATTTAAACTCACTCTACCGGTCATTATAGAAGCAAAGTTTATACTGCAGAAGTATGGTTCCATCTTCTGGATTTACAAGAAAAAGAAGTTCATGAGGCTACCCTAAAAAGCAAAACCCATTTAAGCAAGTCGTTCAAGGTGCAGGACCTCATCATCGAGCCTGATGCAAACTCGGAGGTAGTTTTTGGGGGAATATTATCCGAGGAATATTATCCGGGGGATGATTACATGGAGGGGTACGAGCAGCAGAAGAAAGTTCTAGAGCAGCCTGCATATCACCTTCCTATCCAGCAACAGCCACCCCTACCTCAGGCTGTGCCACCACCTATGGAGAACCTCTTAGTGCCACCGCCACCTTTCCAGCATGTATTTGTAGAACCACCCCTTTCTCATGGGCTGATTAGCATTCATGAGGAGTCATATCATTCTACAGGGCATGGCGTTGGTGGTTCCCATTGGCATAGTATCTCCTTCCACTATCAGGACTTCGCAGAGTCTAGCAGGCACAGCAGCAGTAGGTCCCCACCAAGCTTTGAGCCACACCGGCATAGTGTTTTAGGCCATTCCCAACATGAGGCTCACCCCTAGCAGCATCCGAAGTATAGCCCTTTCAGAGAGCATGTGTCACTGGGTTTTCAATCTGCTTCCTCCTACCCCATGTGGACTCAGCCACCGCAATACAATCCTGACTAGGCACAATCTTTAGAGCACTCCATTTTTGGGGTAAGGCGGGATTTGGTCACGGTCAACACGTAGCTAGACGACCATCATTGGAACACAGTCGCAAGATTTGAACGAGTTGATGACCAGCTGCATTTTGTGACTGAAGGTATGTGAGCACTGCATAACGACCTCCGGGATATCAACAATAGGTTGAGAACTTTGGGTATTGGATACGGCTACCATGATCCTCCACACGGGCAGGGGCAAAGAGCCAGACGTCTCAGGAAACATTGATTTTTCCTGTGATTTAAACATTTCCTTCACCTTAATTACATGCATTGGGGACAGTGCATGAACTAAGTGTGGGGGAGGGGTTGGAACATCTTTATGATGGTATCTCCTTTGCTAGTATTTTCCTCCACCTATGTTCTACGTACTTGGATGCTTGGATAACTATCTTTTCTATTTTTTTGTTTCTTTCCCTCATTTGAACTTTTAGTTGTTTTAGGTGTAAGGGAACCTTTTATAGTTTTGTTTTTTGGGAATGTTTTGGGGACAAGATTGGTGGTGTAATTTTTTTGTTTATAATTATCTTCATGTAGTGTGAAGCCCAACTTTGGGGCATTTTGTGCTACACCATAAAACATTTTGAAAATTTTGGGGAAAAAATGAAAAAATATGTACCTTACTAAGATGGAAACCCGAAAGGGCAACTTAGGCAACATTGGAAAATCCCAGATAGAATGAAAGACCTAGGTAAAAATGAGAGGCTGGGCCCGTCTAGGTTTACGAACCTAGACAAAAATGATATTCCGTGTGGAAAAGGGTGAGAATGTGAGCTCAACATGTGTAAAAGCAAGGATGAAAACCTGAAAGGGCTCCTAGGAAAAATGAGAGAAATTGAGAGAAAAGAAAAATCTAGGTTGACAATACATTTTCATAATCCTTGGTTGTAACTAGGTTAAGAATCAAGAGTTATCCCTATGTTACAACCAATTCGACGACTCTTGGATTTCCGTGATGGATTGTTTTTGGAGATGACTTTTTTATTTCTTTTGGGGGACTTCTTTGGAAAAATTAAGCTAGCTTAACACTCATCTTTTCTTTGCTTACCTTTTTCCGTCATTTTGTTTTTTTTGTGGGTAGGTTACCTTAGGAACTTTGGGGAGCATGAGAGTCATGAGAATCTTATGTCTTGGGAGAACTAGGGTTGCTTAGGAATAAGTAGAATGTCTCGGTTAACTTATGCATGCACGCTACATTTCCCTTAGTCATTTTATTGTCTATATTTACTCAAGAACGAGTAAAGGGTTAAGTGTGAGGGGTCTGATGTGCTTCATTATGCATGTGTTAACCGATGCATTCGGCGTAATAATTGACTTGTTTTATATCTATTATTAGTTGAGTTTTCATGACAATGAGTTTAATTAGACGGCCATGCTTGGTTTTCTTGGCTAAATCCCGCATTTTGTAGACTGAATTGTACTAATTGACACCTTGTATCCACGGGCACTGAGATCTTCCTTTGTGATCATCCTTAGTAGGTCGCTCGTGGGTACTTTTCGTTACATTTTATATTGAAGGCTGTTCACAAGAACGGTAGAAGATGTTAAAGGTCATTCACATTAGAATGGTAGTAAATGAAGGGCATGGACATTACATCGTGGTAGTAGAAGATGAAACCAATGATAGACGACATTGAAGTAAAAAACAGTCGAAGAAGAAATGGAAGATTGTGGTCTGAGAGTTGCGCCAAGTTCTAGGATTGATCCAAGAACAATTATCCTTTAAGGATAGTTCAAATGGATTTGTCATTTTGTGAGCTATGAGATCGACTACAAGAACTCTCAAATTGGACCAATGGTTCATCCGTAGCGGAGCAAAGAAGTTCAGTCGGGCGAAGCATCAACCTGTAGGCACGGACCGCTCATGGTCGGCACAAAACCACGCACTAGCAGCGTGCGCCACACCATACAGCCCACGCCAAGAGCTTCTGGTACGAGTCGTGCCAAGCGACAAGAGCCATGCCAGATCCCCGCACAGGTCGTGCCAATCTCTACCGGCCGCAGTTTCAAGAGGTCTTTTTCACTCCAAAATTTCTAAGTATGGGCGTGGACGGTCTCATTTTACATGACCCTCGCCATTCTAAGTCCAAAATGATGAGACCAGTAAGAGAGATGTGAATAATGAAACGGTCTGTGCCAAAAGACTAAGCAAAATGAGGACTCTGATGATGACCAGTGCCAAATGACACTGACCGCGGATAAGAATGTGCAAAAACAATCGTCCTGAACACGGGTCGTACCAGATGATGCAAACCATGCCAGCACGAGGCAAGTGGCATGCACCAGACGATGCACCACTCTCTAGCACGAGGCAAGCAGCCCGCACCAGACGATGCGCCCCTCGCTAACACAAGGCAAGCAGTCTACGCTGGATCTAGCGGACCATGCTGGCACGAGACAAGTTAACGGTGCGGACCACACCATTCTCGGTGGTCCATGTCAGTGGCGGCTGAATAGGGTTTTAACCTATTTTGGGCCTATTTCCAGGCCCAATTCCCTACCACTATAAATATAACCTTAGCTAATAGGGTTAGGAGCATAGATAATTTTTTTAGTTCATTTGTAGTTTGGATAGCAACTTAGAGAGAGAAACATTCTCTCATCTTCTTTCTTTCTTTCCTTATTATTTTGCTTTCTTCCTAAAGATGTGGAATTGAAATCTATATTTGAATTCCATGTCCAGAGAGTAGTTTTCCATAGCTTGGAGATAAATTTGTATTTGTGGTTGATTAATGTTTTTGTGAGATTCTTAGTTCATTCTAATTCTATGTGCTTGTGATATTATGATAGCTTGTTCTTGAATGTTATAATTGCATGAATGATACACTCCATTAGCACACAGTCTAGTCTACATTCATGTTGGTAAAAATGTTGATACCCCTCATGGAAGAGAAACCTGGATGTGATATGGGTAGCAGGGTCTGGGTCCACGTGGGTGTATTAACGTAGTCTTTTTGAGTTTTACTGTTACGATGACAGCACACCAGTCTTAGTTGGCGAGTTAGTCTAAAGGGTTACGGGTAGAGATAGAAAAACGTAGCAAGCTAGGGTTGTAAGAGGTCCTAGTGTTATCGATAAGGTGCCTGCCTTTCTTTGCCTCGTTTATAGGCCTAGGGAGTAGAGCATACGTGGTGTAGAGCTCAGGACATAATTGTACGAGGGAGAAACAGACCTACAAAAATGGTTGAACCTTGTTGTACTCCCCTAATTTCAAAGGCTGTGCCGATGGAAGATTGCAGGAAAACCGTACGTGACAGGTACGAGGAAGTGCTGATCATCGACCATACCACGTGTTTTGAGCATTATATTAGGTTTTCAATATCTTACATGTGAATGTATCGAGGATCGGAACATTTAATCAACCATGTTATGAAAATATTCCTCAAGTGTCTAGGTACAATTAACGACCCCGAGTGGAGGTGGGTTAATCATTCATGACGTTTGCAAATAGTCGTTGATTACTTTTGCAAATTACTCTTAAGAAGAAAGGAATTTTTATCTTCCGAATGAAGTGATAGCATTCACCATAGGCAATTAATGTGAATAAATGAGTGAATATGTCTATGATTTATAAGAGGTTTGGAAGTAGGAATCAATTTCCCCAAAGGGTTTGTCATTGTTGATTTCATCATTTTTGCAGTTTGTAGTTTTTTTTTTCAAAACCATCTTTGTGAAGATGGGGGGATATATATTCGGGTTCCTCGGGCCCAAGCCCAAAATAATTGATGGGAATGTATCCAATTAGTTTAATACAGTGAATAGCCTAAGTATGGCTTTTAAAAGCTTTGCAAAATTTGCAACCCCTAATTACCATATTAAACCAAGGTTTTGGAATAAAAATTTCTTGTCCTTTTGGGGTCGGATTGTGTTAATCAAGCATATGTTGGCGTTTATTCCTATTCATTTGTTGGCAGCAATAGGAAATTCCAATAGTAGCAAATAGTATAGAATAGGAAATTTTTATAAAATACTTTTCTATATTTAAATCTAAAGCCAAATCCTCAACCTCGAAATGATATGAAAGAGCTTAGAATCTGATTTAGAGAAGAGTAGCAAGGACTAGAGGGAAGGTTTGATGAGCAAGCCAGAAGGAGGCATGAAACAGGTAATTTTAGGTTGCTAGTATACTGATCAAGCGATGATGTGATTATGGATTCTGAGCAATGGTAGCCACAACTTATCAGCTACGATTGCTGCCTTAGTTGATTCTAAAAGCTCTGGAGTTTGTAAGCACAGGAGAATATAATGTTGGACCTTTTGCCAGAGAGTGTGCCGCGTCATTTTGTTGCCTATAAGTATACGTCCAAGTGATCTCTTTGCCACCAGTTACTTTGCGGATCTCTCAGATGGATCTCTGTACTTTCCAAAGAGTCGTGCTATTTGTGAGTATGTTAATGGCCTGTAAAGAGTCAGATTCAGCAATAAGAGGAAAGTAATCATATTGAACACAGAGTCTGAATCCTTCCAGTAATGGTATAATTTCAGCTTCAAGGACTGACTCTATGTGATTAAAGTGTTTGAAAGCTGCAAGTATTGGATTGCCATATGGTGTTCTAACAATTATTCCAGCAGAAGAAAATAAGGCATTAGAGTAGGATACATCAGTGTTGAGTTTATGGCCTCTATCTGGGGGAGTCCATTTGTGGGCTTCAATCTGTTTAGGATTTTTAGACTCCAATTTGGTTAAGCATGAGACATTCATCTGTCAGTTTTTTTGGATGGATTTTAAGATATCATTGAGGGGGAGGGTGAGATCCTTCTTCATACCAGGTATACTTAGAGGTTTATTATCATACAGTATACTACACCTATATTTCCAGAGTACCCAAAAAGTGACTGATGTTGCTACAGAGATGATGTTCATTTGAGTTTTTTTTTCAAGAGTAAGACCATGAGAATGATAGTTTATCAAAAATATGTTCTTTATGGCCAGGTATAATTTCTAGCATACCAAAAACATATAACCACAAGGATCTTGCTACATAGCATAAATTAAATTAGTGGTTCATTGTGTCCATGGACCGACAGTTGGGACATTTGTGAACTAAAATTATGCCCATGCGGTTCAGTGTTTCAGAGTATGGTAAACAGTTATTCAGTAATCTCCAGACAAGAAATGATATCTTTGGTGGGAACAGTGACGACCATACTTTTTCCAAGCTTGCTACTATGATTCTTCTCTGTCTAACCAATTGGAAAGCTCTTTAAACCGTAAACATACATGAGGTCGAGGGTTTCCAGACCATGTGATCTTAATGATCATATAAAGCTATTGGCACCTGCAGTTTGTTAATGACATTCCATGGTAATCCTACTCCTAGGTGCTGAGTGTGGAGTGTGATGTTTTCCTAGAACTGTTCAAGTGTGAGGTATGGCATGTAAATTTCCAAGTCATGGTTCCAGTGATCAACTAAACTACCCAGTCCTGTCTAATTAGTAATCCAGAAGCTAGCCTGACCATTCCCCGCTAGGATTTAGGTGTTTTGGGTTGCTAAGTGTGAAACTTTGCATACCCTTTTCCATGCATCTAAAGTTCTATCTGATTTAGGCAGAGTCCAGATGAGTTTGGACTAGATGGATGTTCCCTGTTGCAGATTCCACCACAGTTTGAGTGAAAAACTTGTGATGAAGTCTTGCATGGGATGAATCCCAGTCCATTTTCCGAAAATGGATATCTCATTTTAGGGAATGCTTTCCAGTGTCTATAACTGTCATAAGATTGATCTCCGCAGATAAAATAATTGAAGATTTGTTCAATTTTTTCTATAATGTGAGCAGTGGGGGACATGACACTCCAAATATGGATAGGGTTGGAAGCTAGAGTGTGTTTTATGAGGATCATTTTACCTGCTGAGGATAACCATCTATTGTTCCAGTGTGAGATCCTTGAGTTACTTTTTTCAACAATTTCATTGAAATCAAATTCAACTTTCTACCCTAAAGATGTTAACTCCTAAGTATATAAAGGGGAAAGCTTCTTTTTGCATGCCAGTCAGGGTATAGATTCTATTTTTGGTCATTGTGCTTGTCTTGTAGCCCACATAGAAAGCACTTTTATCATAGTTTACCTTTTGACCCGAAGCCAGTTGGTAGTGCTTTAATAAAGCAATTAGATTAGTGCAATATTTCTTTGTGGCTTTGAAGAAAACCAAAGTGTTATCTACATACGATAGGAGGGATAGGTTGAATGCATTGCCAGGGACTGAGAATGGATCTATTAGGTTCTCTCTAAACATGGCCGCAAGTTCTCTATTCAGCAGCTCTTTGATAAAGTTAAAGAGGGTAGGGGAAAGGGGGTCTCCTTGCTTGAGACCCCTAGAAGTTGTAAATTATCCATGGGGAAAGCCATTGACTAGGACTGAAAAATAAGCTGATTTTATGTTACTCATAATGAGCTTCACAAAATGGCCATGAAACCCATACTTTAAGAATAGGGAATTGAGCATTGACCAGGAGACTCAGTCAAAAGCCTTAGACATATCCAATTTGGCTATAGCATTTAGTCCCTGGGCTGGTTTATCAAGCATTCTGACATATTCTTGCATTACAATATTTTTTTCATAAATGCTCCTGCCTTGGATTAAGGCTGACTACTCCATTGACACATACTTGTTGACCAGGGGGTAATCCATCAACCAGTATCTTGGAGATGACCTTGTTACTGAAATTTTCCAAATTGATTGGTCTAAATTCAAAAAATTGGCCTGGGGTTTGGACTTTGGGGATCAAGGTAATTAATGAACTAGTGATAAACTTAGGCATAGGGACCCCACACATGAATTCCTTAACATAGGATAACAAATCATCATTGATGAATTCCACAAGCCCATCTGTAAAAGAAGCCATTAAAGCCATCGGGGCCTCCACAGCTATGTTCACCTAAGTTGAACATTGTCTTGTGGAGTTCTTCCATCTGAATTGGCTGTAACAGGCTGATGTTATCTTGGTGGATGATTGTGGCTGGGATGAAGTTAAGGAAATTGGTGAGGCTGTTTCTTGAGATGTCTTTAGTGTCCTCTGAGACCAGGTTTTAGTAGAATGTGGCTGCAGCTTTTCCTATTTCATTTTGCTCAGTTAACATGACATTGTCATGTTTAATTTTGTTAATTTTGAGCCTATTATGTTTGTCTCTTACTGAATTGTGAAAGAATGTGGTGTTAAGGTCACCTTCTTTAAGCCATTTTTGTCTTGACATCTGCTTCCAGAAGTCATTCTCCTCAGTCAGTCTGTTAGTGAGCTGTATTCTGGCATGATTCTATTTGTTAAGGTTCTCTATGGAGTCTAGGGTATCATAATGGGATTCAGCCTCTTGAACTTTAAATTCTGCTTTTTAATATTCTCAAACAGATTCCCAAAATGATACTTGTTCCACAGTTTTAAATCATGTTTTAGCCTCTTTAGTTTATGAATAAATCCTATCATTCCCATCTCATTTATATGTTTGGTCTAAGACTGTGAGACTATGTCCTTAAATTCAGGTCTTCTAATCCACATTGATTGGAATCCAAATGCTTTGGGGTGGGTAAGCTGAGAGTCCTAGTATGACATTAGGAGAGGTGAGTGATCAGATGTGAGCCTGTTTAAAACTTGGACGGGAGCATTGCTGAATTTCTTGAAAAATTTAGTATTCGCTATTATTCTATCCAATCTCTTACAAACTCTTCCTCTGCCCTATCTGCCATTAGCCCAAGTGTATAAATTCCCAAATGTGGGGATTTCACTCACATTGTTGCGGATTATAAAGGTATTAAAATCTAACATACTGTTAGGATTTTGAGGGGTATGCCTTTTATATTCAGCAATAGTTCTAGTGACATTAAAGTCACCAGTAAGAACTGTTGGTATAGCTGAAGCAGCCAATAAAGGGGTTATAGTATTAAACATTTTTTGTCTATCAAACCTTAAATGTTTTCCATAAATTGAGAAGAGGTTAAGCTTCTCATTTGTGGTTGTGTCAGTTATAACCACATGGGTATACTGATCATGCTAGGAGATTAGCTGTCCCTGAAATCTATCGTTAAGAGTGTCCAGAATCTACCATCCTGGGATAAGATACCTTGTGTGAACGATAACCTCTGGACATAGCTATCTAGTTAGTCAGGGCTTTGTTTAGTTTCAATTAGAACCAATATTAAAATGTGGTGCATCATGACTAATCTGTGAAGTCTAGTTATAGAACCCAGTATTCCTCTCATGTTCCATGTTAGGAGATAAACACTCATTAGGAACTTTTTTTTTGGCTTTCATGCAAGCGATTATCACATTAGGTGATTTGAAGAAGTTTTTTACCTGATCTGGTGGCTTGGGGTTATTTGGCATGACCTAATCCTCAGGTTGAATCCTTATGTCTTCTAGACCCTCTTTTGTGACTTCCTGAACTGGTATTAGAGTGTGGAGACTTATCACCTGAGTAGAGGCATAGTCTTCTTTCTCATGTGCTACTACTCCTTGTTATGAGCAGGGCACCTGTTTCATTTGAATTTTAGATAAGAATTAGTAGTGAAATCCTTAAAATCCTGGAAATGTTTTTCTCTGTTAATTAACAAAGGGGGTTCAGAAGGATCATGTGTTGCAGTGTCATCCTTTGTTTTTCCAATTGTTGTGATTCCTGGCTATTGTGTTTTTTACCGTTAAGTTGCTTATTTTGCTTTCCCATTAGCAGTGCCTGAGCTCTCCTGGAACTGGGTATGATTTGGTTGCTGCTTTTGTGTTCTTAGCTCTTCTTGTGTATCCAATGCATCAACAAAAATGTCTTGATCTTGGACCTGTGATTGTACCTGCGAGGGAAGAACATTTGTGTTTTCTATATCTGCAGTTATGGGGATTCCATCAGCTGCATTTTTACTAATATTGATAGGCTGCCAAAGCATATTGTATGTGCCCTTGTCAGTTATGTTTACTGTTTTTGGCTTAAGGATGATTTTATCCTTTGGAATTCCACATTCTATGGCTTTATGACCAATTTTAGAGCACTTGGTACAATAGTGTGGGAGGTCTTCATACTGAATGAGGTACCATTTACTATCCTTAGTTGAGCCTAGTCTTATTCTATCAGGAAATGGGCCTATTAGATCCATTGCTACACAAATCCTGAGTGTGGTAGGTCTAGACTGATTTATGGTTGGGGGATCAGCAAAAATTAGTTCTCCAAGCCTAGCTGCTATGATTGGAATTGTATCTTTATGCAGATAATAAGCTGGGAGAAAACTGATATTTGATCAAACTGGCACAAGAGGGGGTTCTTCATTTACATCAAAATTTCTAGTCCATTTTAAGACTTTCATGCAGTGACCCCCTATGTTCCAGTTTCTTCTAATCCAACATCTCTGAATGTCCTCTTCATGTTCAAATTTTATGAAAATGTGCCTATGATCTAGGGAAGTAATGAGAGCATCTCCCTTGAAACCATTTTTTTAATTGAAAGCATATGAAATCAAGAGTCAGCCTACCTCATGGGAATTTCCCAACCAAGTGGCGTTTGAACGGTTCTGAAAGCAGCTCGATTTGTTAGTTGTTTGGATTTGTTAGTTGGGGGTTTTTTGATTAACTAGTGGTTGAATGAAAACGTAATGCAACATTTTCATCTAAGTTCTTCTCTTACACAAGCGTAGGTGCTTTAAATAAAATGCGTTGGTGCTTGAAAATGGTATTTTTTGTGCTTCAAGAATTTCATGCAAGTTTGATTTTTTTTTTGTTTAAATTGTATTTAGCTTCGAGCGTAGATGCTTCAAGTTATCTTTGTGAGTGTTTCAAGTTAAAGGCGTGAGTGCTTGAAAATGTTATTTTTGGGAGACCATCTCCTACGAGACCGTCTTACCGTAAGACCGGGGGCTGAATTGATAATAAGAAAGCATAAAATAGGAGGTGATTAAAATTGGGGGGTCAAAGTACAATAACTCTATTTTTGGGGTCAGTTTTAAAAAGTTTAATGAAATCCAGGGACAAAATTGCAAAACTAAGGAAATCAAATATGCGTTCTTCTTCTCCATGAAACCCTATTCGGAGGTGCGTCGCCGTCGCCTGGTCTGCTCCGCCATCTCTTTGTACTGTTGTCACCTGACGGAGTGTCTTCAACAGAGGTCTTCTCCGGTACGCCAGCAACATGATTTCCAGGTCAGCTCGTGATTTGAGCTTCTTCATCAGTTTTGACCTGTTCTCGACATTTCATACCAATTGTATCGCCGGTGGACGGCGGAGATGCAGAGATCGGCGATGGTGATAGAATGATCGACGGCAGGGGAGACAAGGATCGGCGGTTGCAAAATGATATCTGAACTCAGATCTAAATGACGGTTGCGCCTTTCTCGTCTTCATCAATTTCCTCCGGCGAACTCAGATTTGGTATTGAAACTTGGTGACAAAATTGATTGTTACCGATTAAAAATTTTCAATCAATTACCTTGTTGGTGAAGGGGACGGTCATGATGCGCCTCATCTTCCTTCAGTGCTCGACGTAGATGGTGAACACCATATCCTGACCATTTTCAGTGAAGATATCAAACACGACGTTCCTCGTCTTGGATCCGAACTTGACTCCCTGGGTATGGAGCACCTCCTTCGCGAGGTTCGGTGAGGAGACCACCACCAGATTGCGTTGGCCCATCCGGAGGAGGAAGATCTCGCCGAACTTCCTGGCGTAGTGGGAGAGATTCCGGTGGTTCAGATCGTCGCCGACCTGCAACCAGTTACCGAAAACCGGAACCGGGATCATACATTTTGGTCTGAATTTGCATTTGGCCCTGATTTCTAAAACTCAAATTTAAATTAAAAATCATCATATTAAAATAGATAACAATCAAATGAAAATGGTAAAAGATCAAAGGCAAAGTCTTGGGAAAGACGGTCTTTCCATAGGCTTATGGAAAGACGGGGTTTAATTCGAATAATAAAAGGTAAAAGGTCTTAGTTGCAACATTAAAAATTTAGTATGCAACATGTAGTAGTTATAAAATTTATAACCCGGTTCATGCAACCCGAAAATTTTATCTTAATTTCTTGTAATTTACACTTTAAACCTTGGTCTTTCCATGACTTATGGAAAGACCGTCTTTCAAGAGACGCACTCAAGATCAAATTATAAATGTCAAACATCAAAATTAAAATATTCAAACATCAAATATAAAACATCAAATTATATTATTTAAATATCATACAAAAATACTAAATAATCAAATAATTAAAATTAATTGAAAATCACATAAATGTTCTATAAAAAAAGTTCAATATCAAATCAAAATATTTAAACATCAAACATCAAATATAAAGCATCAAATTAAATTATTTAAATATCATATAAAAATACTAAAAAAATCAAATTAGTGTTGAAAATATGCATTCCACTGTTGTAGCATTTGAAAAAAAACTATTCTGACGTTCCACTTCTACCCACTAATCTTATTATTTTTTACATGATAATTTATAGATGTAAAATAATACGTACCACTTTATGTATATTACAGATGAACAAGACATAAAACATCATACACCGACAACTCAAAATTGAAGGAATTCATTGAATCATCATTGGCTCTACAAATACATATAAAATTAGCATATAAAAGTTGCAAACTTTAATTTGAAGTTTTACATTAACATGTAAAAATGTCAATCGTCATAACTATCGAACCATCAAACACCATTCATTACAAAAAAGGTTCAAATGTTCTAAAAAAAATCACTAACCTACAAACCAAAAAATTTCAAATCAAGTTAAAACATCAATAACAATCAAGCGTCTCAACACTAACACTAACAATCAACCATCATAACTGAAAAATCAATGTAAAACAATACATCACAAACAACTAAATTCTTTTTTTCCCCGATTTGTTTTCCTTCGTTGCTCGCTTATTCACAGACTTACTTTCTCTCATGCTGGTTTCAAAGAAGATGGATCTTCTACTCCATCAACGCAATGATCGAAGGTCGACTCTGGTTCTCTGTTCAAGGGAACACTTTCGGGAGCATGATTCCTCATCAGAAATAATTCAGTGAATAAGGGAGCATTTTTTTTAATATATCATCAATGACATCGTAGAGCTCTGCCTTGGAAAGTATTCCTGTGAAATAATATAAAACATCACATACAGTAAGTAAAACGTCAATATATGTAATCAAAACATCACAGTAGCACAGATTACATCACTAACAACTACATTGAGGAAAAGTCAAATACAGTATTTTAAACATCAATCTCAAAATTTTAAAAATATCAAACAGTACACATTAAAAGATCAAAACAACAAAACTGAACATCAATTGCATACTTAAATATGAAAACACTATAAGCATCAAATACGGAAATTAAATCATCACACCAACACAGATAAATAGTACTTAGAGCTTAAACATGAAAGATTAAACATAGAACTTGAATGATAAAAATAGTATTTAGAAAGTCACATCTACAAAATAACAAAATTTAGAGATCCTCTTTCCTTCTCGATAGCAGCAACAGTGGCAAAAGCATTCTTATATATCTAAGGAACATCATCAACAACAACAAATATTACCACAAATTGTTATAAAAACCTAAGATATCACACACAATAATAAAAAAATAAACTCAACATCAACTACACACATAAAATGCTACAAGCATCAAATACTGAAATTAATCATCACAACAGATAAACAGTACTTTAAACCTAAACATGAAAGATCTAACATAAAACCTGAAAGGTTAACAACAGTATTTAAAAAGTCACATCTGCAAAATAACAAAATTTACAGATCATCTTTCCTTCTCAATTGCAGCAACAGTGGGCATGCATTCTTACACATCTAAGAAACAACACAAAAACTAACACAAATTGTAACAAAACCCTAAGATATCACACACACAATAATAATAATAATAATAATAATAAAAGTGTTTTTATAACCCTACCTAGTTGACATAAGTGCCAATATAACCTTTCAATATTCGAAAGTGCCAATATAACCCCATACAGTTAGTGAAAAGTGCCAATATAACCCTATAAGTTTTAAGGATGTGCTGATATAACCCTACAAACATTAGAAATGTGATGATATGACCCTACAAACATTAGGAATGTGATGATATAACCCAATAAGATTGCATAATGTGCTGATATAACCCTACCTAATTTCAGCGAACTATGACGGTCCAGTGAACTATGACGGTCCAGCGAACTATGACGGTAAAATTGTCCACCTAATTTTAGAGTTAGCCCAAAGGGTATTCTGGTCAATTTACATAGAGTCAACGCTGGAAAATTGAGGTCAATGCCAAAAATGGGGCCTGAGAGCTATATTGGCACTTTCATTAACTAGTTAGGGTTATATTTGTACTAAAAATTATCATAGGGTCATATTGGCACTTACTCAATTAGATAGGGTTATATTGGCACTTATCCAAAAAAAATCAACATCAATTGCACATTTAAAACACTACAAGCATCAAATACTGAAATTAAATCATCACACCAACATAGATAAACAACACTTTAAACCTAAACATGAAAAATCAAACATAAAACTTAAAAGGTCAACAACAGTATTTAAAAAGTCACGTTTGCAAAATAACAAAATTTAGAAATCCTCTTTCCTTCTCGATTGTAGCACAGTGGGCATGCATTCTTACACATCTAAGAAACAGCAGCAGCAACACAAAAACTAGCATAAATCGTGACAAAACCCTAAGATATCACACACACAATAAAAAAAACAAAACTCAACATTAATTGCACACTTAAAACACTACAAGCATCAAATATTGAAATTAAATCATCACACCAACATAGATAAACAGTACTTTAAGCCTAAACATGAAAGATCAAACATAAAACCTGAATGGTCAACAACAGTATTTAAAAATTCACATCTGCAAAATAACAAAATTTACAGATCCTCTTTTCTTCTTGATTGTAACAACAATGGGCATGCATTCCACACTACAAACATCAAATACTAAAATTAAATTATCATACCAACATAGATAAACAGTACTTTAAACCTAAACATGAAAGATTAAACTTAAAACTTAAAGGTCAACTACAATATTCAAAAAGTCACATCTGCAAAATAACAAAATTTACAGATCCTCTTTCCTTCTCGACTGCAGCAATAGTGGCAAATGCATTCTTAGACATCTAAGGAACGTCAACAACAACAATTAGCACAAATCGTAACAAAACCTTAAGATATCACACACAGTCAAAATTGAATATCAATTGCACGCTAAAGCATGAAAACACTTTAAGTATCAAGCGCTGAAATTAAAACATCACAACAACACTGATAACAGTACTTAAAGCTTAAAACCTAAAACAACACACTGAAAACCTGAAAGATCAATACCAGTACCTAAAACATCACGGCCAAAAATTCAGAAAGCTTACAAACAATTCTTCCTCCACGATTACAGCAGCAGTGATGCAAATCTCCTTAGAAATCTAACAAACACCAGCAGCAACACAAATTAGCACAAATCCGTAAGAACAACTCACAAAACACAAAAATTATAGAAATCCCCAAATATTAACACATTGAACAACATAAACCCTAGAAGATCACATGAACAAAAAAAAACAAAATTTGAAAAAAAAACAACAAGATATGCATAAAAACTCTGAGAAAACACATTACCTTCGAAGATTAACACAAAACGAAGCTCTAATGTGTTTGGCCGCCGGAAAATTTGCTGGAAAACTCCAAAAAATTGCAACGAATCACTGCACGCAAGAGGAAGAAAAATGGAGATGATGAGCTGTTGAATCGAAGAAAACAAGATTGGATTGAAGAAGATGGAAGAGAAATTGAGAGGAAGAGAAGGAGGCAGTTGTACAGGAGAGAAGAAAGGAGAGGAGAGAGAATGCGTGAGAAAATAATGGGAGAAGAAGGGGATAGATTGTTATTTATACATGGACATAAATGTAAATTAATGAAATTACATATCTAGCCCCTAAACTTTTAAATCTTCAATTTAAAACCACATACTACATTCTTAACAATTTAATCTGTGATCTCGCTGCGAGACCGTCTCGCACAAGACTTTGTCTATGTTTGGTGCTTTAAGTTTGATTATTTGTTTAAATTAAATTGAGCATAATGAGTAGGTGCTTCAAATTATGTGCATATGTGCTTTAAGTTAAAGGTGTGGGTGCTTGAAAATTGCATTTTGGTTCTTCAAGAATTTCATGCAAAGTTTGATTGGTTGTTTCAAAAAAATTTAACCATAAAGCGTAGGTGCTTCAATTTGTGTTCGTAGGTGGTTCAAGTTAAAGATGTGAGTACTTAAAAATAAGTGTTTTAAAATTTTCAGGCAAGTTTAATTATTTTTTATAAGTGCTTTGAGCGTAAAGTGTTGGTACTTCAAGTTTTGTTAGTAGGTGCTTCAAGTTAAAGGTGTGAGTGCTCGAAAATTGTATTTTTGGTGCTTTCAGAATTTCGTGCAATTTTTTATTTAAATTATATTGAGCGTATTGAGTAGGTGCTTCAAATTAAAGGTGTGGGTGTTTTAAGTCAAAGGTTTGTGCTTGAAAATTGTATTTTCAGTTCTTTAAGAATTTCGTACAAACTTAATTATTTGTTTAAATTTTATTAAGTATAAAGCAGAGGTGGTTCAAATTATGTTTGTATGAGGTTCAAGTTGAAGGTGTCGTTGCTTAAAAATAATATTTTTGGTGCTTTTAGGTAGATTGACTAACAATCTACATATCGGAGTGCAGGTTGTGTAGCACCGTTTTTCTGTAGAACAAGCAAGAACCAAAGGAATAGTTCTCCATGCAGAGGAAAGATTTTCAACGCTAAACACGTCAGCAAGCAAAAGGTTTTCATGTTATTATATCAGTGGAAGTTGTGCTCAAGAAACAAATATCCATGCATTTAACATCCTAACCACATCTACATGTTGTGATATCACTTGGTCGATGTCTAAACTTGTACCAACTAAATTACGGCAGATCTAAATACACACATCATTCCAGCAAACAAAAGTGCCGGGCCTTCATCCTCGAGGAGAAGCCATCTGCTGCTTCTTTATCCTCTCGTCGTTCTTCACCATACTGAACATAAGAAGGAAGCAAATTTAGAGAAAAATCACTTCTTAAGCAGTCCAAAACTGCTTCAATACTAAACTCAAGTTCATAAATGATGGTGACTACAGCGGTAAAGGACAGCTGTTTCAGAATAAAAATGATTACCAAAATGTTTTAGAACTATTCAGTCAACTCAAAAAAATACTCGTATCTTAAACGCAGCTTCTTCATAGCAATTGAATGCTCTTTAGGAAGACATACGACAGATCATAAGCGAGCCGCCCTTTCAAGAATGATTGCTACTTGGACACATCTTAGTCTCACACTCTCAATAGGAGTTTCCAAAGAAGGCAGAAAGGTAAGGACAAAGTAATGTTATATTATCAAGTGAACATGCCTACAGATTCATTGTGGAGTGACCAAATGCTCAGAGTTTACCTTATATCATGAGGCATCCACTGGGAACCTTGAGCCAGTGCGAAATCCAGCATCCTCTGTTACCAAAAAGTAGTGAATACATCCTGTGTTCAGCGTCCTCCTTTCCTTCTGGGATCTGCCCTCGGCAAAAATACTCAGAATGTTCTTATGCTGCTACTTGGCTGAGTTTTACTCAAATTAGGAGTTTGTTTTGCAAACCAGGAACATGTTCAAAGTGATTCTGAAGTAAAATAGAGCTGTGTTAATTCTGCTTCGTATATGGTCATCTATATCTATTAAGATTTCATATCAAATTAAATTCCCATTTGACCACAAAGCAAATTCAGTTTCACAACTAAGAGATGCTACAATGGAAAGGGTAAATAAGATTTTCAAACAGAACTATTATAAAGGCTCTCAACAAAAGCAAAATCCTAATTTCAGAACACGCTACTGGAATGAAGCACCCATAAAAAGTGTGACCTATGCCATCCAAAGGAAGAGAAGGAACAACTACCTTAATAAACACTCGTCTAAATGGAATACGAAAATTGCAAGCATGTAAATCTAAACGATTAAATACAAATTCGTCTTAGAGGTAAACTTCATGCTTAGAAGTGAAATTAATTACCTGTTGGATGTAGAACTTTTCAAGGAGTTTTCTTCTATTAATTACATGTACATTTTCTCATAATTCTACTGAAGGTCACCTACCTTATTGCCTATACAAATCACATTTTACCCTATTGCAGATAAGCTACCCATTATTGACTTTAAGAACAGAATGAGCAACCTAACCTTATTTCAAAATAAGCAAAATTGAAAAAAGGCATAAGTCCCACGGATGCACCTTAAGCTGTTTGGCTACATCTCTCGCAGAAGATCCAGAAACTTCAATCCAAGTCTTTGAGAATAGTGCACAAGCAGTGAGCATGAAGATCAATAGATTATATAAAATAGGGCCTGGAAGGGGTGTGCTAAGGTGTCCACCAAGCAGAAATAAACAATGACAGAGAGTGACCAAATTAGGAGATATTGAACCTGAGACTTACCATTGTATGAACTTTTTCCTCCTTCATTCCCCCTTGAAACAACGTTAATCAATCTAGTGCGCCGCAAGCAACTGGCTGGCAAAAAAAGGACACATGTTCACCATACCTTGATGGTGCAGTCACATTGTAAGCCAGACCAATAATGAGAGTGGATTGGCCACAATATTCAGATTCCTTCCACTTTTCCAATAAGATAACGAAAAAATCTCACTGTACTTCCAGTAGAGCAACTGCAGATAAAGAAAATGGTGCTATCCAATCATGAATTGAGAGCATAACATGGAAACGGTTCAAATACTGAATGCTAAATACTTTCCAGATGATAATTTCACTAGAATAAAGCAACCATAATTTAGTTTACTGCGCATCTGATGTACAAAATCACCATCACAATTCTTCAAATCATCAAACATGAACAAAAACTAACACATTAATCGATGAAACATAAACTCAGCTTATCAAACTCAACAACCTAATACACTCCGCATTCATCTATAAACGATGAATAGGAAACAATACTTTTGCAGTAGATTGGTTATATTTGCTAAAAATCGGAAAAGCCCCTTAAAAACCTATAAAAGTGAAAAGATTACCTTGAAGTGAAAGGGCGGTTATCGACGGAGAGCGGTTAACGCCGGAGGGAGATTAGCGAAAGAGGAGGTGAATGAGAGGAAGGGGTTAGCGGCGGAGGACGACACAGAGCAATTAGCGGCGGAAGACGACACAGAGCAATTAGCGGCGGAAGACGACACAGAGCAATTAGGTTTTTCAAACATGTTTTTCAATTTCATGAAATAATTGATTGTGTATTAGATGCTTCTTATATATCCATATTTACAATTTGGTTTTGAGATTAACTAGGTTTATGCTTATTGTTGAATGAATCCTCATGTGTTGCATATAATTGACTTTTAAGAGAATGGATCTTAAGAGAATGGATCGGGATGAACTAATTGGTAATGATCGTAGGAGATCACCCGAGTACATGTCATTGGTTGAATCATTTGTTTCGTTTGCTTTTGAACATGCTTCTAAAAAGGGTTCTTCGCGGGCAAGATGCCCTTGTAAGAATTGTAAAAACGATGCATGTTTAGAGAGGAAAAAGTTGCGGGAACACCTCATAATAAGAGGGTTCCAAACTAGCTACACTCGTTGGGTAAGGCATGCGGAAGTAGTGGAAGCCTCTCCCTCCAATGAATTGGAGGACACGGCGGCAGTTGATGAATTAGATGGTAACGCCGAGTTTGACAAAATTGTTGAAGATATTGCAAGGGAATTCAAAGGTAAACCGGAGTCGTTACAAGCTTTGATTGACGACAAAGGGACGCCTTTGTACAATGGTTCGAAAATCTCCTCTTGAATGCAACTCTGCAGATAATGAACTTGAAGGCAAAGTTTTGATGGATAGACAAGTCGATGACAGAGGCTCTGGAGTTGTTTAAGGATTTGCTTCCACGTGGATATTAAATGTCCGATAGGTTATATGCTGCAAAAAAATACTATGCCCGATGGGATTGGAATTGCAAAAAATGCATGCATGCCCGAACGATTGTATGTTGCATAGAGGGGAAATAGATAAAGATCGAGAAACTTGTCGGGTATGTGGTGAGTCTCGGTACAAGTTGAAGAGAGGTGCGACTGCGGTGGGTGCGGAAGTTCCATTGAAATCGAAGAAAATGACACTGGCAAAAGTTTTATGGTACCTCCTGATCATTCCCCAATCGAAGAAGTTGTATGCTTGTAAGGAAGATGCCAAGTTGTTGTGTTGGCATGCGGATAGAGACCGACCAACGGATGATGTCATAAGTCATACTTCGGACAGGGAGCAATGGAAGGAAGTCGATGCCATGTACCCTGAGTTTGGAAAACATTCTCGGCATTTGAGGTTATGATTGTGTACAGACAGTATGAATCTTTTTTGTAACATAAGTAGCATACATAGGTCTCGGCCTGTTATGTTGGTCATATACAACCTCCCGTCTTGGTTGACCATGAAACGTAAGTATGTGTTGCTATTTTTGTTGCTATATTTGATGATATCAGGTCCGAAGTAACTTGGTAATGATATTGATGTATATCTTGCTCCTCTAGTGGGTGATTTGATTACTTTGTTTAATAATGGTGTTAGAGTGTTTGATGGGTTGGTTGAGGAATTCTTCACTCTCAATGCGGTGTTATTTTGCACAATTAATGATTTTCCTGCTTATGAGAATTTTTCTAGGTATTCTATGAAAGACCACTTTACATGTCCAGTGTGTGAGAAGGACACTGATTATTGTCAATTAAAACACGGTTGTAAGACAGTGTACTAGGGGCACGGGCGGGGCACCCATGGCAATTGGCCCAAAAATAGTTTAATGGGAAAATAAATGCACGAGTTGCACCGGTGCCACAGTTAGGTACACGGATTTGTAAGAGTAATAAGAATTTTCCCAATGACTTTGGGAAGAAAAGAAAAGCTGTCGTTGAAGGAAGTTGGAAAAAATGGCCAATCTTCTTCAAGCTACCATATTGGCAGCATTTGGAAGTTAGGCATTGTCTTGACGTCATGCACATCGAGAAGAATGTTTGTGATTCTTTGGTAGGGACGTTGTAAAATACCTCTGGAAATTAAAGGACAAATTGAAGGCTAGGCTAGATTTGGTTGAGTTGGGTATTCAGGATCATTTTGCACCAGTGACTACGGGTGATGATTGTTATTTTCCCCCCGCTTGCTATTCAATGCCGCAATCAGAGAAGAAATCTTTTTGTGAGACCCTTAGCAGTGTGAAAGTGCAGTGCCTACTCATCCAACATAAGCAGTTGTGTGTCAGGGGAGGAGTTAAGGTTGGGTGGGTTGAAGTCACACAATTGTCACAATCTAATGCATGACTTGAATGCCATTGATATTCGTGCTTCATTGTCTTCTCACATAATATTGTGCATTACAAAGCTCTATTTGTTTTTCAAATCTATATGTCGCAAAAGTATTAGTGTTTCAAAGTTGGACCGGTTGCAAGTTATGATTCTTGAAATTCTGTGCCGTATGGAAATATATTTCCCTCCCTCCTTTTTTGACATTATGGTCCACTTGATCGTCAATTTGGTGCGTGAGATAAAGAAATGTGGCCCGGTTCTTCTAAGATGGATGTACCCATTTCAGAGATACATGAAAATCTTCAAGCACTTTGTGAAAATCGGTACATGCCAGATGCTAGTATTGTGCAACGATACGTGACTATAGAGGCCATTGAGTTTTACACTGATTATATGAAGCAAATTGACTTTAATAAGGTTCCAATCTGTAGACATGAGGGGAGGTTGGAAGGTGTAGTGGTTAGACAGGGAAAATCATTTATCCCTAGTGCCGAAGATTTATGCACCGCTCATATTTATGTTCTCCACAACCACCAGGATATAGTTCCATATATAGAGATTCATATGGATGTTATACGATTGAGGCACCCCAATTTGAATGAGGTTCGGGTTCTTCAATTGTGCACTTCAACATTTGCACCAGGAACACATACATATCGGCAAACATCGAGCGACAGTTAAATGGTTGGCTTGGAGACCATTGGGGACCGTTCTTTCCTACGGAGGCTATGACATCAATGGTTTTACGTTTGCAACGAAATCAATGAATGATAAGAGTGTCACTCAAAACAGTGAAGTGTCTCTTGTCTCTGAAGCATTGCATGTTGGAAGTGGTGGTGATGAAAACCCTATATATGCTTCAAAGTGTTACTTTGGCACGATCTCACAAATTTGGGAACTTGACTATGCCAGTATGTGTGTCCCGATTTTTAAATGTCAGTGGGTCAATATTAACAATGGGCAGCGCATCGATGATTTGGGCTTCACCCTTGTAGATAGAAGTCATGTTGGATGGAAGAACGATCATTTCATATTGGCATCTCAAGCGCACCATGTTTTCTATGTGAGGAATCATGTTGATCCTGGGTGGGAGATTGTTGTTGAAGGGAAACGGAATTTTGTCAAAGAAAATGAGTTAGGGGAGGTAATTGGATTTGGATCTCAAACTGCGAGTTGTGGGTCTGAAGAAGTCATGTTTCTCGAGGAAGATGATTGTAGTCTTCAGAGTTTCCTTGGCTGCGATGACCACGATGAAGGGATATGGATCGATGGTAAGGAGAAGATCACACGTAGGAACGTAAGACAAAGAAGGTCGTGATCAAGAAAATGAAGCATAAGTAGTATGTTTGTGTTTAAAAAGTTATTGTAAGATTGTTCATTCATTCGATGAAAATTCAGTGAAAAAACCATGTTCGGATAAAAACTTGAACATTAACAACTTAGAGTTCATAATAATTTAGTACTTGGAAAGTAGAAATAATTCAAAAAATTCCCATACTTGAATCTCCAAAAGGCTACAATAAAGTCAAATAAGATCAACCTAATCAAGTCTAAAAATCTTAGGCTTCATGTTCTTTAATGGCGACACTTGATGTCGATTGGTTGATTCTGTCTTGAGATCTTGATTTGAGATGTCGCTCATAAGCTCGCTGAGTCTTTGCCATGGACCGTATTTCCGCCTTCATAGCGCAAAATTCCTTGCGCATTCATTTGTAGTAGTCTTTGAAACCTAACAGGTAAGACTTTTCTTGTCCTACAAAGTTTATATACCGACCAAGAGATTAATTGTGTAAATAATGAGTTAATGATAAACAACATATACAAAAAAAATATTTGTAACTAACCTTGCTCAATGTGGCCTCTTGCTCGGCTTTGCTGCCCCCTCGGGCTTTTGATACCACTTCCCATTGTGCAACACCCAACCCTTGTTCTCGAAGTACGTTTTGTCATAATACTTCGGGGTCTTTTCCTCCCCTTCTATAGTTAACCCCTCAACGCTTCTCAAAATTTGAGTAATCAAACTCCCATAAGGTAGTCGAGTCATGACCTTAGTCGACGTTGCAAAATGCAACATATGCCTAAAAATGAATGCCTCTGGGTTGATTTTCCTACCCTCTATGATTAAATAGAGCAGCATAAGGGTTACATAATTAGGCTCGGTAAGTGTGTGCCCGAGGGAACCAAACTCCTATTTATGATCTTATATGTAATACGTTGATCCATGGGAAAAAGTTCGAGATCGAACGACTTAGGTTTACCTAAGCTCAACCTCAGGCACCCAAAGTACCTCACACTACACTCAACTGGGTCAATGTTTGGAGGGTCAACCTCCAGAGGCCATTTCTCATGATGGTAGCAATCATCAAAAGGTCCATCAGTATATCCGAATAAACATTTACCGGGTGCAAGTACGGGCTTCTATTACCTTATTAACAATCCATTCGCTAAGTGGGATTTCAATCCAACCCTAGTAGCATAATCCCCATTCCCAATTTCGCGTAAATTAGCATAAAATTGACAAACTAAATTGAAATATGCTTTTTCATTGCACGATAGAACATTCTCTACAAATTGCTTACTAAAAGGTTTAAGAGCTGCATCCAACCCTAAATCTAAGTAGGAATCAAAGTCAACAAGAAATGTATCCAATAACTTCCCTTTCTCACGAAAAGCATCATACCTATTTTGAGCGAATTGGGATACAAGCCTCGTAGCATTGTATCCTTGGTTGTTACTGGTTGAACTAGGCTTAGAACCTCCACATTTGGAACCTCCTTTAGCCATGGAAGAAGATGCTTGTGGGATTTGTTAGTGGGATTTGTTAGTGGGATTTGTTTAGAAGGAAAGAAAAGGAAGGGCGATTGCGAGTTCGCAAATGGAGTAGGGTTTATGGATTTGGGGGATTTTTTTGAAATGAACGTGATCCCCTTTTTTTTAAATAGAGAGAACTTTTTGAGTTTGGAAAGGTAACTTCGTCTCTTTAATATATGTGCTAAGATTGATTTTCGAGTTCAGAAACAATTTTTTCCCTTAAAAAAATGCAACTTCACCAGCTTTGGCCCAGAAATAGGACACGAGCTCGAAAATTCTACCTTCCCTATAAAAAGTTAGAGACTTCGTAGTTTACGAGCTCGGGGAGTATATTTCTTGACTCGGGAAGTGAATCGTGGATTTGGAATTCTAGGTGAACTTTTTCCGAGCTTGGAAATGTTTCTTGTCTGAGATTGCATAGAAGAGACATATGTTTCTGAGTTCGGAAATATTTTGGCCCTTAAAAAAATCAAGCAGTTTCGCTAGCTTAGGCTCAGATTAGGGACACGAGCTCGGAAACCACATTTTCGAGTTTGGAAAGTTGTCCTTCCCTATGAAAGGTTCCAAGCCATCATAGTTTACGAACTCAAAAATGCTACTGCTCTTTATTTTTGCAAAGAGGAGATTTATTTCTGAGCTCGGAAATAGTTCTTCTCTTTTGGTCATTTTTAAAAGTGAAAACATTTTAACTAATACCTATTTTAAGCTTCTATGTACAATAAAATCCGAGACATCAATAAAAACATTTGGTGAAACATTTTAGGGAAAAATCATCTGATTTAACATTGTAGCAAAACATTGTAGCGTAAAACTAGAAATTGTACGAAATTGTTGCATTACATTCACATATCCTAATCGCCTCATGTTCTCCCCCCTTCGCCATCTTTTCCATGATCACTCTCGACGCCATCCTTATCCTCATCTTCACTCTCCGAGAAGATTGGGTCGTAGTTAGGTGGCTCGTCATCCTCGCTTAATTCCAAATGGAGGCCTTGAGCTTCCATGAAAGCGACTTGCTGAGAATGAGTGCGGGTCAACATGTCATGCGTCTTGGTCATGTAGGCACACAGACAATCAAAGTACTTGCTCAATTTAGCTTTCCATCCACTGCCAGTACCTATAATAATATTAATATTAAAAATTAATGGAAGTGATATCGACATTGAAGTTCTATAAGTAATTGTGAATTTAATAAGTAACTTACGTGAGCTCGATGCCTCTTCTCCATCTGCTTCCGCTTTGCGGTCCCTCTTGGAAATTTTAGATTTTTTATCGGGTTTAAGACGGAGTGACCATTTGCCCTCGAAGTCAAGATGTAGGTCTTTGTGCCGGAACCAACTCTTGTCGTAGTATTCTTGACAAAGAGGCTTATCTTGAGGAATGATGCCCGCTTTCTTTAGCATACACGTTATCAAACTGTCGTAGGGAAGATCTTTCTTCTTCATTTGTGCAGCCTTCAACATGAATGATATAATGGTGAAACTAGGGTTAACCTTCCTATCCTCCATTACGTATTAAAACATCATGAGGTTAGCTATAGTAGGCTCGCAAGTATGGCTTCAAATGGGGAAAACATTAAGACATATCCACTTATACACGAGACGTTGTTCCTAGGTTAAAACACTTATATCAAACCTCTCCCCCTTACCGGCACCGGTTCCCACCCTCTTAAAATATTTCTTAGCCATGACAATGGGACAAAGAGGATGAACATCGCTAACACCCGGCCAAACATGAGTGTGATAAATTTCGAGTGGACCGTTGGGGTCATTGGGCCATAATTTCTCGGCGGTGGTGTAAGGACATTCTAACGCTGTGTTAATTGTATACGTAGTAACAAATACATCTTTCTCATTTACCCTAGTCATACCCCTATTGTTTCTATTTTGTCCCAAATTTGTATAAAACTGAATCACTTGGTCAAAATAAATCGGCTCATCTATACATAGCAATTTCTCGAGATGTTGGGTTTTAAAATGTGCAAGAAAATATCCCAAACCTAATGGCTCAATGTCTGACGCTAATATAGAATTGATAACTTTTCTCTTCAAGAAGGCAACATACCTTTCCTCGGTTTTGCCACTAAAAAACTTTGTAGAGGCATCCAAATGAGTGAGAGAACAATGGCTCCATTCCCTAGCCTTCGACTTAGTGGCTGCACTCTTCTTAGTCATTGTGGGGGAGAGATTTGGGTGTAGGGTTTTGGTGTGCCGAGCTCGGAAATAAGGGTTTGGATTTGAGGGTTTGTGAATTGTGAGCATATGAATTGGGTCTTTTTAATCTACCTGCTATTGTATTTTTTTAGGGGAAAAGGTTTTCAACTTTGGAAATAGCTCCGCTCCTACAGATATTTACGGGAAAAAATGGGATAAAGGGTTTTCAAACCACATCAATGACTCCCTTAGCCGAAACACGACTAAAAGTATCTCATTGATGGCATTGAGCACGAAGAACCAACAAGCTTGGCAACACTTATAAATACTACACCGTGTCTAAGCATTTAACCAATTCATGCATTTACACAAGATTAGCCAAGAACGATCGACATTCATTGACTTCTCTCATTTTCTACCTAAAACAAACATGGTAACGAGTTCAACATCATCACATTCATCTAGCACTTATCAACGCATCAACATCATTAAGAAGCTCTAACTCATGCTCTTGGATTCCACATTAAAAGAGGGGAGGATTAGCTACTTTCTCCCAACCCTAACAAGTAATCATACAAGCAATTCATATACTCAAGCTTCCAACAACATCAATGCCATTAACAATTCACATTCAAAGCTCAATAAATGCACAATAACAAAAACACTAAATAGATAGATATGGTTCTTACTACATAGATATGGAAGCTTCAATCCATTGCTCCTAAGATAAAACTAAGCTAGATAATTAAAAGACATGATTAACCTACAAATACTAAGAAAAGAAAAAAGAGAAACTAGGGTTTGAACCCAAAAAATTGCAGGAAGAAGAGGTTCTCAAGAGGAGAGGATAAGGTGAGTATTTATAGTACAAAAAAGCAAGAAAGATTTCTGGCCATACTTCCGTCGCGAGTCGTGACGGAGCCCAGTTCCAGCATCTTGATTTCTTTCTTCTTTTTGTTTCATGTCCTTCTTTTCTCTTCACTTTTCTTCAATTCTTCAAGTTTTCAAAAGCTCAAATACAATTCTTTAAATCTTAAAATCTTCAAAGATATTCTTCAACGTCTTCAAAGTCTTCAAACAAATTGCCTTGTCACACAAAATCCTCTAGAACTTTTAACTCTCCTTAGAGAATTTCAAGGCAAAATGCCACATTTAGAGCACAAAAGTGTACAAAGTGAATCCTAAAAGTCCTAATATAACCATATAAACTGGGCACATCAAACCTCCTCCTCGCACTTAAATCTTACTCGCCCTCGAGTAAGAAAAGATTCAAGCACACAAAGGACTTCATATGTCCATATCATAAACTAATATTCCCCCAATCAAAACCTCACAAAAACTCTCAATATCATAAATCCCAAAATCAAAGCTCAAATGAGAATTTTTTCACACACACACCCCCAATTCCTAAATCTAACCAAACCTACCACTTATCAATTCACTACCCGTAAAATCGTTTCAAAGTCCCAAATTGATAATCCCAAAGTCCAATGACACGAAATGAAGTTAAAACCATAGGAAAGGTTTAAGCACATACTTCACTTCATACCAATATATCAACCAAAATCCAATGACTCAAAATGAAGTAAAAACCATCTAGAAGGTTAAAACACATACTTCACCCAATTCTAATATATCAACCAAAACGAAGTATAAAAGAATTAACAATTTCATAACCATACTTCGTTTTTCAACCCACTAAGTTACCTAATCCTAAGAGGTCTCAAGATGTTGAGCTACCCGATCCATCCACATGACAACAGCAACCTTATGACTCCAACGCCGGCAAATGAGTGTATTCATAGCAGTTTTCCTTTTTTCTCTCTTTCTCTCATTTTGCCTAAGAGCCCTTTTGGGTTTTCATCCTAGCCACATATCATGTTTCTTTGGCTCACATCTCACCTTTTTCCGCACATTTGGCCTCTCATTTTTGCCTAGGTTTCCCTTTCGGGTTTTAGACCTGTCCGGGCCCCCAATGTTGCCTAAGTCGCCCTCTCAAGTTTTCAACTTAGCTGGTTTTCTTTTTCTCTCTCTTTTTTTTCATTTTCTATTTTTTTCAAAATTTTCATTTTTTCAATTTTTTCTTCCTTTTTCTCATGTTTTTCCAATCAAAAGTAGCAAAAAGCATTCCAAATCAAACTAGCATGCATTAAGTCCTCTAACCCCTCCCCGCACTTAAAATATTACATTGCCCTCAATGTAAACATGTAAGGCAAGAACAATAAAACTCAAGGTAAGAGGTAGAATAACACCTGTTTCTCCGCATAGTTACCGATGATATGGCGCAATTCAATGTAACTGTATAGAATCGGTCCCGAAATTGGTTTTAGATCCGGAAGGGTGAGCAAAAGTGTCGTAGAAGAACTCACCCCTCAAGCAAAACTTTATCTCCTTGGCGCCGTTTGATCAAGACTAACACCACCGAAAAAAACTTCAAACTCACAAGTACATAAGGATTTGTAATACTAGGTTTAGAATCAAGAGTTAATAACCATAGTATTCTCAAAGAACAACCAATCCATCCTGGAATCACCACTATAAGATTGTCCAATAAAAATATCTAACATATATCGACACATATCCAAGCATCATTATAGAATATAGCAATTATAATCACAATGATGTAGTCGGCATACTACAATCAACAAAGATACTATAAAAATGCAAGAATCTTCATATGTCAATATATGTAAGATGGTGGAGGAACGAGTGGAGGTGTGGTGGCTCTTGGGAGTATTTGGTGGAGATGAAGGAAGGATTATGTAGTGTTTAAGCACAGTTGAAAAGTTGGTTTTTTCATCGCGACTCGTGACAGCACTGGTCGTGACTTGCGATACATCGTCGTGAGTCGCGACAGGTAGGAAGGGCTTAGGTCTGGCTAGTCTCGAGGATGAAAGATTTAGTCTTGAGGGACTCAGGTCTGGCTGGGCTCGAGAATGAAAGATGATGTTTCGATGGCGTTGGTCTCGAGGGACTCGAGAGGCAAGTGGTTCTTGAGGGGTTGAACGGCTTCAGTGGTCTCGAGGGCTTACGGCCTCGGGGACCTAAGGTCTCGAGGGCTTCTGCTCGAGTCAAGGGCCCAAGGACCTGAGGTCTCGAGGGCTTTGGGCCTAGAGGACTCGAGGTCTCGAAGGGATGATGTCTCGAGGGCTTGCAGCCTCGAGGACCAGAGGTCTCAAGGGGATGATGTCTCGAGGACCCGTTGGTCGCAACTCGCAATGGCTCGTCATGACTCACAAAAAGTGGAGGCCGGGAGCTAAATTTTAGCATAAAATTTCTGATTACTTCGCGACCCGCGATGTTCGATCGTGGCTTGCGATGATCCTTTGCAACTCGCGATGACAAGATTTCCCAACACTTAGAAAGAATTAAATCTTTTCTTACCAACATTCCAAGCTTTCTTCCCTTCCTCATGGATCTCATTCCTTCATCTCCTCCAATGCAATGCACTTCACTTTGCTACAAAATCACAGAAAAACACACCGTAAAAAGAACAAGACAAAATAACAAAAACTAAACAACAAAAACTAAAATAAAGGCCAAATTTATTTACATCGTCGGCACAATAAAGCTCCGTATATTTAAGGTCATTGACACGACCCTAATGGTATCCATATGGTGAAGGTTTGAACCCCTTCATCATGAGTATCCAAAAGTAGAGAGGTGGGGGTATAAAACTTTCAAGAGGAAAGTTTTGTTGAAGTGGAGATGGTTTAAAGGGAGTTGGGTGGTTAGGAGGCTTGAGATTGTCTTTTGGCTCCTCTCTTATCTCCCTCAAAACTTCCAAAAATGGTGGAGTTGGTTCACTAGGTGAAACAAGGGGTGATGATGCTAACGAATGCAGTACAACCACCTCTTCCTCCATTTTTTTATCCTCAACAACCAACTCATCATCCCCTTCGAACTCAAAATCATTTCTCATGGTGACCTCACTCACCGAATCCTCGAGTTTGATTTGGGATGGTGTATTTTCGGAATCACAAGCTTCCATTCAGGCCAACGCTTCTAATATACTCCTCGCATGCCCCTCAATAGCCTCAACATTAGAGGAGAGCCGGGTGTTTGGTTCTTCAATAGTAAAGTTGTTCAAATTTGCTATCACATTCATGACTTCCTCACGTTTCAAACTGGAACTTCCTTGTTGGGCTTGGTTGTGGAGTATGGTATAAGGTGGTAATGGCTAACTATTTTGCTCGTATTGTTGGTTTTCTGGATCATTCTCATACCACCAATCCGGATTACCACTACATTCCGGATTGTAAGAATTGTGGTATAGATACCATTCTTGGGTTTCTTGCTCATGAAAACCGACATCTCCTACCTCTTGGTAGCACTCTTCATAATACCCTTGGTTTTGGAAACCAATGGTTCTTTCCCCCTCATAGTGCTCTTCCCACAACAAATAGCAAGACTCAGTAGGATGGTCAAAATGACACATCCTACAAAACCTTGCTTGTTGAGCCTCTCTTCTCATCATGAGTTCCCTCGAGGTGAGACGCTCCATTATTATGTTTTGTTTTTTAAAACTTTTAAAAGTCCAAAATCATATTGCAAGGATTATCGATAAATATTTACCAAGAACTCAAGCAATACCTACTCCGAACAAAAAAACCACAAAAGAGTAGAAAATAAAAAAAATTAGCTAATATGCAACCAAAAACACTTAAACATTTAAAAATAAACGCCACCTCCTCGACAGCATCGCCAAAATTTGGGAGGTCGTCGCCGTACCTCTCAAAGTTAATATTTATAAGCCCTACATGCTTACTATCTACAACTAAGTAGATAGTGGCAAGTTGGGGTCGTTCACGAAGAAGAGGGATTTTCTTAAGCGTTTAGACACAAAAGGTCTATATTATGCTAGAAGTAGATATATATATATACATCTAAAAGCAAGTAAATGGAGGGGGGGGGGGGTTAGTTGTGGTCCTAAGTTATGAAATTAAAAGGTAAGATAACTAACAAAGTCAAGTAACTACGCTAATCATCAAACAAATTAAGAAAAGGGGGTTTAAAACTACAAAAACAAATCCTTGGGGGCAATTGATATCCACTTCCAAACCTAATGTTGATCATTGAACCATTAACTCATTCTATCACATTCATTAACTATGGGGAATGCCAACAGAAGATCAACATCCATTCCTTCTTAATAGTAATTTGCAAAAACAAACAACGACCATTTGAAAACCTCATTGATGATCACCCTAGACAAACAACGACCATAGGGGTATTTCATCAATGGCATTGTACACGAAGGACCATATGTTTGACAACAACTAGCCTTCTACCGAAGACATAGCCATTTAACCAAACATAGCATTCATTAGGCTAAACCTAAAACAAACCACATTCAAGGTTCAACCTTTCACTGCATCTATAGGATAAATATGAGAACAATCCACAATAACATACTTATCTAGCAAGAATCACAACACATTATGCAGAAGAAGTTCTAAGTTCATGTTTCTAGATTTTCATACAAAGGAATTGAGGAATTCATAACTTTCGTAACTCCCTAACACTTAAATCATACAAAAACTTCCTATTCTCAAACAACACATGGCATAAATGAAGTAAAACATAGCATTGAGAACACATGAATGCTAAATAACAAAGGCTTCAAGAACGAGTGAAATAAGCTATTCACTACTTCCACTACTTGTTGTGAAGATAAATCTCCCATCCTTTTTAGATAGCAGTTTGCAAGAGTGAATTCGACATCTCTTGTCAAACCTCACCAATGACTCCCTTAGCCGAAACACGGCTAAAAGTATCCCATTGATGGCATTGAGCACGAAGAACCAACAAGTTTGGCAACACTTATAAACACTACACCGTGTCTAAGCATTTAACCAATTCATGCATTTACACAAGATTAGCCAAGAACGATCGACATTCATTGACTTCTCTCATTTTCTACCTAAAACAAACATGGTAACGAGTTCAACATCATCACATTCATCTAGCAATTATCAACGCATCAACATCATAAGAAGCTCTAACTCATGCTCTTGGATTCCACATTAAAAGAGGTGAGAATTAGTTACTTTCTCTCAATCCTAACAAGTAATCATACAAGCAATTCATATACTAAAGCTTCCAACAACATCAATGCCATTAACAATTCACATTCAAAGCTCAATAAATGCACAATAGCAAAAACACTAAATAGATAGATATGGTTCTTACTACATAGATATGGAAGCTTCAATCCATTGCTCCCAAGATAAAACTAAGCTAGATAATTAAAAGACATGATTAACCTACAAAAACTAAGAAAAGAAAGAAGAGAAAAACTAGGGTTTGAACCCAGAAAAATTGTAGGAAGAAGAGGTTCTCAAGAGGAGAGAATAAGGTGAGTATTTATAGTACAAAAAAGCAAGAAAAATTTCTGGCCATACTTCCGTCGCGAGTCACGACGGAGCCCAATTCTAGCATCTTGATTTCTTCTTTCTTTTTATTTCATGTCCTCCTCTTCTCTTCACTTTTCTTCAATTCTTCAAGTCTTCAAAGGCTCAAATAGAAGTCTTTAAATCTTCAAAGGTATTCTTCAAAGTCTTCAAACAAATTACCTTGTCACACAGAATCCTCTAGAAAAGTAATAAAAGCGTAAAAGTTGCTTTTAACTGTCCTTAGAGAATTTCAAGGCAAAATGCCACATTTAGAGCACAAAAGTGTACAAAAGTGAATCCTAAAAGTCCTAATGTAACCGTATAAAATGGGCACATCAACATCCAAATTCATACTTAGATTTTCATATTTCAATAAGGATTTTGGTAAAATGTAGGTATAACATGTGAAGGAGAATTTCATACCCATTGATTGCTCAAAAAGGTTAATGTCCTCTTCAATTTGTAGCTTGGGTTTATTGTTTTCTACATACATGAGGAAGCACTTTGTATTTTTGGGATCTTTCTACATAGAGTTTGGATTTTGTCAATTGTTATGCATTCTATTTTAATTACCTAGGGTAAATGTACTCTTCAATGAACAGATAGTGTTTATTGCTTACTGTCATTAATGAACTATCACAAATTTTTTCATGCTTATTGCTACCTAGGGTTTGGATTTTGTGAATGTTATGATTTCTATTTTTAGTGAGGTTTGGCAATTAATGATAAGTTTTGTTTACAATTAGGGTTTTGTTGCCTTGGAGGTTGGTGGTGATAAATTTATGTTCAAATACCCAATTTTTTTCCGGTAAAACTATAGTGGTGAATTTAACTACTATCGAATTTGTTCATTTGCCTAAAGTTGAGTACATATTTTCCTATAAATGTTAGTAACTTATTACATTATGAGATTAAGGTATTTTTATCTTCATATTTGGGTATGTAGTATTGAAAATGGAAACTAGGAAACGGGCTCGTGACAATTTGTCATTGTCCGGTAATGTCAACCCACCAACAACGAATAGAACGTGGGATGACGACGATGATACAGAAGATGTAGAAAAACACCAAACTCATTGTGGGGCATTAGAACGTGGAATGGCTAGGAAAGAGTTAACGTCGTTGGTTTTTGACATAAACGGCAATTGCATATCAGAGCAACGTGCAACATGGTCTCTTTGGGTGGCGAAGGTTGGTAGAAAAAGGGTAGATATCAAGTACGATACTTGGCATGATGTCCCAAATGACTACAAGAAACTTTGTGAAGGGGATGCAAGGTACCTCTAGTGAATCATTTTTCCTACATACTTCTTCTTCAATTTATGGTCATATAAACTCCCTATCCTCAAACCACTTTGTTTCATAATCCCCATAGAGGCCTTTTGAAATTGAGGCACAAGATGTTGCTGCTTTGAGAAAGAAAGTTATGTCCATGATGTCAAAGAGTTGGCGTGAACATAAATACACTTTGTCCAGAGATTACATGTTTCGCAATAAGAAACGTGATCGACCATGGGTAACTTATACACACATTCAACCCGAAAGTTGGGAGATCCACAAGAAAATGGCATTGGATAATAGTGAAAATGTAAGTAAAACAATACAAAAAATTGATTTAATTGTGATTAATTGCATTGAAATGTCTATAGTGTTAACAATAACCTAACATCTCGCATAGGGTGAAAGGGAAGTAAAACAACGTATTTCCGGGGAGAATAAAATTCCTCACCGATTGAGTCATAGAAGTTATTGCAAGGCGACAATCAAGCTAGTCAAGGAACGTCTAGAAGAAGATGTGCAAGCAGTAATAGCGCGAGGGATGACGAAGGATGAGGCAATGTCATATGTGCAACCAATTTGTGTGGAAGACATTGAGAGGTGCGATCTATTTCTCAAAGGACAACAAAACAAGAAGTGCAAGTATATCAAGCCCGAAGAGAAACTACTTGCGGAAAGAGTGGTACGTAAATTTTTTGAAAAATACTTCATTAAATTGAAATATATATATGTTATATCGAATTAATAATGGTTTTTCTATTTGTGTTTCCACGTAGGAGAAGTTGAAAAAATAATCAACTACAGGGGGAATTTATTCCAAAGGATAAGCACGACATCCTTTGTGAAGCCATGGAAAAACCGAACCATCTGGCCGGGTTAGGGGAATGGGTAATTTCGTGACACACTGGTAAGCATTCATGGTGTTACGGTCCTAAGATGGAGCGGAACCCTCGAGAGTCCATTCGTTGCCAAAAAACCCAAGTCCAAGACAAACTAATCGAGCAATAAGAAATTATAATTCGGAGGTTGGTCCAACACATCGGGCTAGTTCTTCCAGAAAATTTAGAGGACTTAACGCCAGATTGGACACCACCATCTAGGGTTTCAGGACATTCTCCCAAGGTGTTGAGGTAAATCGTAGGGCAATCGTGTAGAATCCAAAAATTGATAGATAATTGTTCAAGTCCGACAACCTCAACAATGCCACCCTAGCAATTGAAAAAAGTTGCGAACAATCATTTATAAATTATGTCGCTTTGATTAAAGTTTTATATTTAATATATAGTTTGCATCTGTTTTGGAGATCATGTTCATGTGAACTATACATTGATCAAGGCGTAGATGATAAGCCGCTACATGTAGCCGTGGAGTTTTGTATGAGTTAATGAAACATTATCACTCTATAAAAATTGCGGAAGGTCTTTCGAGGGTTTCCTTGGAGAATCCTTTGGTGATAGGCGCCCCTTTTCCAATTCCAGACGGAAAATACAAGAAAGTTGAACCTTGCTGGGGAATGTTCCTTACTTAGCCCTTAGACTAATATACACCGATCCAATCAAGAATGGACATTTGAAGGAAACAATGCCTCCCTTGCCAAAATCGGCGATGACAACACCAAAATAGGTCAAATCTACGGCCAAAATTGTGCCAATATCACCAACTAGGATTAGACCTCTATTGGCAAGATCAAACGCCCCTTGAGACTTACCTGGCTCCGTATGTGTCCTTCGTAATTTAATACAGCCCCATGATCAAAATACCACATTCACATTCTCGAGAAATGAATGTGTATTCGGATGCTAATGTGAAATCATGGAATTATGGAGTGATTTTGAAGACCTGTGCTAAGCAAGTTAACCAGGTGATCATCTCGATGTACACCCTGTGAGTTTTTTTATTCATTTAATTTCAATTTATAATTGTAATTTTAATTTTGCTAACCATTATTACAATGAATTTGTCCAGTTACATGTATTTTACAAGTAATCAAAAGAAATGATGGATTGGATACATATGCCCGATGATGATACAAGAAATTAGTTGTGCAAAATAAGACAGAATCGACTACATTCACAAATGCCTAAGCCGGAAGGATAAGACGCATTTTGTTGTGCCTTATATCGAGAGGTTATTTACTACATTCAATTACTTGACCAATATTGTTTCCAAAAATTTCAAATAATCAATCCTTTTTTTAGGGACCAATGAAGACTAATATTTATAGTACCCGTAGAGAAGCGAGTGTATTAGATGGATCCCTTCCACATCCAACCGTCTGATGCATTCATTGAGATTTTGGAATCTACAATGAATGAAAATGATGATCAAATAAATTTTTCATTTCATGTGGTTGAAATCAAGGTAGGTCTACCAGCATGTTCATTTCCAGCATACTATGCTCAATTATTTAGTGCAACACAGTCTTGATAATTAATGTTCTTTACATATAGTACCAGAAACAATCTCAAACTTGGGAGTGCGAATATTATGTCATGTTATACGGTCCAAGTGCCTAGACAAAGTCCGGGAACATGTACTTGAACTTGATAAGGTAATTGTACAAATCAGTAGATGTAATTTTTCTAAATAGACTTCACGAAATAATTAAGACTATAATGTTATTTTCATATTTTCAAAGATGATTGGAAACCCTACTCGCAAGAAGATATCAACAATGTGCGGAATTCATTGGCTAGGCATCTAGTTCTCAATCGGTCAGACACATTGGAAAATCCTAACACTGGTAGGGAAACACAAGTTAGGTAAAAAAAATAACCTTAGAAATGTCATAATAGATTTGTAGTAATTTATATTCCTATCTATAGATTATTGCTTGTTGAGCATTATCTATACATTTTTGTTTAGGTGCAACATACTATTGTGTATTATTTTGGAGTTGTGGCTATTTATTCAGGCTTTTCTTATGCTAGTAAATATTAAAGAAACAAAATTTTACCATGGGACAGGAAAAGGTTTCCGATTTCGGAAACCTATCATGCTCAATTTCCATAGGAAAGAAAAGGTTTTACGAACTCGGAATACTTGGACGCAAAACATATTCCGATCTTGGAAACATGGTTTATGAACTCGAGAAAAAATAGTAACAAAAATTTCTCTTCATCAACCTTATAGTTTGAGATTGGAAAGTAGACAAGAGCTCGGAAATAAATCATCATTTTATAAAGAGAAGATTCAAATTTCTAAGCTTGGAAACGATATATACTTTCCGAGTTTGGAAAATGTATATACTTTTCGAGCTCAGAATAGTTTCAAAAGCATGAGGAAAGCCTAGAGTTTCCGAGTTTGGGAAATGTATGCAAATTCTGAGTTCGGAATTGTTTGAATGGCAGGAGGGAAGCCAAGAGTTTCCAAGTTCGGAAACGGTATGTACATTTCATGTTCCAAATTGATACAATGGAATGAGGGAAAGCAATGAGTTTTCGGGTTCGAAAATAAATTAAAGGCGGTTCTAGGGTACAAATTAAAGTTGGTTTTTAACCGCCTTTATTTGCAGTTTTAAAGGATGTTCTCGGAACCGCCTTATTTTCTTGTTGATTAAAGGCAGGGCCAGCAAAGGCACCTCAAAAGTGACTTTAAATTTCCGATAGAACCACCTTTAATAGCTCATTCCTACACTAGTGGATCCTCTTCACAAGAACCCCTACACTACGCCCCTGAGTTAGAGTTGAACTTGAAAAGGGCTAGGAGGCTTTCTTTAGAGAGTGTGAGTAACACCCCTCCTAGTGACTATTTTGGTCAACCTTCTACTTCCATGGAGCTTCAAGACGAACATTCGGAAGGACCTCAACACCCTCACCTTCAATGAGGAGGCATTCTATTAAGGCAAAATCCCATTGAGAGAGACGATAACCACCAACCTTGAGCAACAACCTATGCGCATCACATATTCGATGGTTGGACCAAATGGGCATTTTCATCTTAAGTCCGGGTTGATACACATGCTACCTTCCTTCTTTCAAGGTAGGCAAGGGGAGGACTCTAACATACATCTCTCCTACTTTCATATGGTTAGTCCAGGGCCGTCTAATGGCATATGCAAGGTGAGCAACCAGACCGGGCCTCCGAATAATTGAGGGCCCAATTTTTAAAGCCTTATTATAATGGTTGTATTCAATAAATAAATGATAAAATAAAATAATAAATATGTAAGGGCTCTTTTCTTTCCTTTTCCCAAAACGATTGAGATTACCCAACACATTTATACAATTTTTGCATACTCTAGATGAAATATTTTGAAAGAAAATTTAAAGACTTCACCCTTAAATTATTATCATCCACACGTTGGGAGAGTTGATGAGACATCAAATGCATGTATTTTCCAAAGCATTTAACATCACTTTTGTCATATTTTTGTTCTAAGATTTCTAGATTTACATAGGTTTACACGATAAGGGGTTTAGATGACCATTTTTGGTTTTTATATCTAAATCCTTCATTTTGTAACCTATGTTTAGTCTAATGGATTTTTGGTCCTTACGAGCATCTAGATTCCATTTCGTGAGCTTCATTTGTAGATGTCTCATAAGCCCTTTGGAGTGGTTTAGTGAAGGCCACATGCCAAAACGTGGTAGAAGATAGAAGGGTCAAAGAAGGAAGGCAAAGAAGCGGATGAATGGTCACCCCGAAGTTTAGACAAAGTTCTTAAAACTATCCGAGAAGAATCATCCTGCAAGAGTGGTGTCATTTGATTTGTCTTCTCAAGCACTAAAAAATCGACTACAAGAACTCCCAAAATGGATCAACGGTTCACCCGGGGAAGCAAAATAAGAAGCCGCGAATTGTAGCTCACCGGGGCGGAAATGGCGTCGCCCGGGAGGATGGATCTGAATTTTGGGCTGAGACTTCCGCTGCCCGGGAGGATGGATCTGAATTTTGGGCTGAGACTTCCGCTGCCCGGGTGAGGCCATTTCCGCACAGGCGACGCCAATTCCGCCCGGGCGACGCCAATTCCGCCCGGGCGATGCCAATTCCGCCCGGGCAACACCTGTTGCATTTTGACCTTCTTTTTGACCAACTTGAGCTGTAAATAGCCCCCCTTCTTCCCCATTTTCCCAAGTCCGACTTGGGGGCTCCAAAACCCTAGTTTTTCACCATTTTTCTTCCATTTCTTCTTCTTTCTTTGTAGATCTTTGTTCTATGTTATGGGTTTTGATTATCTAGCTTAGTTTTATCTTGGGAGCAATGGATTGAAGCTTCCATATCTATGTAGTAAGAACCATATCTATCTATTTAGTACTTTTGCTATTGTGCATTTATTGAGCTTTGAATGTGAATTGTTAATTGCATTGATGTTGTTGGAAGCTTGAGTATATGAATTGCTTGTATGATTACTTGTTAGGGTTGGGAGAAAGTAGCTAATTCCCCCCTCTTTTAATGTGGAATTCAAGAGCATGAGTTAGAGCTTCTTAAATGATGTTGGTGTGTTGATAATTGCTAGATGAATGTGATGATGTCGAACTCGTTGTCATGTTTGTTTTAGGTAGAAAATGAGAGAAGTCTATGAATGTCGATCGTTCTTGACTAATCTTGTGTAAATGCATGAATTGGTTAAATGCTTAGATACGGTGTAGTATTTATAAGTGTTGCCAAGCTTGTTGATTCTTCATGCTAAATGCCATCAATGGGATACTCTTAGTCCTAAGGGAGTCATTGGTGAGGTTTGACAAGAGATGTCGAATTCACTCTTGCAAACTACTATCTAAGAAGGATAGAAGATTTATCTTCACAACAAGTAGTTGAAGTAGCGAATAGATTTCTTTACTCATTCTTAAAGCCTTTGTTACTTAGCATTCATGTGTTCTTAATGCTATGTTTTACTTCATTTATGCCATATGTTGTTTGAGAATAGGAAGTGCTTTTATGATTGAAGTGTTAGGGTGTGAGGAAAGTGACGAATTCCTTAGCTCCTTTGCATGAAAATCTACATGCATGAACTTAGAACTTCTTGAGTATAATGTGCGGTAATCCTTGCTAGCTGAGTATGTTAATGTGGTTTGTTCTCATGCTTATCCTATAGATGCAATGAAAGGTTGAACCTTTAATGTTGTTTGTTCTAGGTTTAGCCTAATGAATGCTATGTTTGGTTAAATGGCTATGTCTTCGGTCGAAGGCTTGTTGTTATCAAATCTATGGTCCTTCGTGTCTAATGCCGTTGATGAAATGCCCCTATGGTCGTTGTTTGTCTTGGGTGATCATCAACGAGGTTTGCAAATGGTCGTTGTTTGTCTTTGTAAATTACTATTAATAAGGAATGAATGTTGATCTTCTATTAGCATTCCCCATAGGTAATAAATGTGATAGGATGAGTGAATTGTTCAATGATCTACATTTAGTTTGGAAGTGGATATCAATTGCCCCCAAGGCTTTATCTTTTGTAGTTTTAAAACCTTTTTTTCTTAGTTTTGTTTGATGATTAGCATAGTTACTTACCCTTGCTAGTCATCTTGTCTTTTAACTTTCATAACTTAGGACCACCAAACAACCAATCCCCCCCTTTTTACTCGCTTTATATGTGTACATATATCTACTTCTAGCCTAATATCAACCTTTTGTGCCTACACGCTTAGGAAGATCCCTCTTCTTCGTGGACGACCCCGACTTGCCGCTATCTTCTTAGTTGTAGATAGTAAGTATTTAGGGCTTATAAATATTAACTTTGAGAGGTACGGCGGTGGCCTCCTAAATTTTGGCGCCACCGCCGGGGAAGAGGCATTTATTTTTAAGTGTTTGGGAATATTTGGTTACATATTAGCTAGTTGCTTTTATTTTTCGCTACTTTTTGGTTATTTTTGTTCAGAGTAGGTATTGCTTGAGTTCTTGGTGAATTTTTATCGAGAATCCTTGCAATATGATTACGTGCTTTTGAAAAAGAAAAAAATCAAATGGAACGTCTCACCTTGAGGGAACTCATGATGAGAAGAGAGGCTCAACAAGCAAGGTTTTGTAAGATGTGTCATTCCGACCATCCTGCCGAGTCTTGCTATTTGTTGAGAGAGGAGCACTATGATGGTGAAAGAACCTTTGGTTTCCAAAAGCAAGGGTATTATGAAGAGTGCTACCAAAAGGTAGGAGATGTTGGTTTTCAAGGGCAAGAAGCTCAAGCATGGTATTCATACCACAATTCTTACAATCCGGAGTGGAGTGGTAATCCGGATTGGTGGTATGAAATAAGCCAGAAAACCAACAATACGAGCAAAATAGATGGCCATCACCATCTTATACCATACCCCAAAACCAAGCCCAACAAGGAAGTTCAAGTTTGACATGTGAGGAAGTCATGAATGCAATAGCAAACTTGAACAATTTTACTAGTGAGGAACCGGACACTCGGCTCCCCTCTAGTGTTGAGGCTATTGAGGGGCATGCGAGGAGTATATTGGAAGCGTTGGCCCGAATGGAAGCTCGTGATTATGAAAATACACCATCCCAAGTCAAACTCAAGGATTCGGTGAGTGAGGTCTTCATGGGAAATGAGTTTGAGTTCAACGGGGATGAGGAGTTGGTTGTTGAGGATGAAAAAATAGAGGAAGAGGTGATTGTGCTACATTCATTAGCATCGTCACCCCTTCCCCCACCTAGTGAACCAACTCCACCATTTTTGGAAGTTTTGAGGGAGATAAGACATGAGCCAAAAGACAATCCCAAGCCTCCTAACCACCCAAATCCCAAGCCTCCTCCACCTCCACAAGACTCTCCTCTTGAAAGTTTTGTACCCCCACCTCTCTACCTTTGGATACTCATTCAAACCTTCACCATATGGATAACATTAGGGTCGTGCCGATGACCTTAAAAATACGGAGCTTCTCGGGAGGCAACCCGAGCTTTTAAGTTAGGTTAGTGTTTTTCTTTTCTTGAAAAAAAAAATCCTCAACCATGGCCTCAAACCCTTACCCAAAACCACAATAATACCACCACAACCCACCACCAAAAACCACTACCAAAACCACCATCTAGGAGTACTACTAGTTGTTGTCTTTTGTGAGTGTTGATCGGAATTTGCATAGTTATGGCTTCGTAGTGGATGGATCAAAGTTGCATGTTGGACGTAGTTCGAGAACATGGAGGAGAGAACATTTATTGAGAAGTGAGCATTGCCATCACCGGGAAGGACCTTCAATGTCCTAGTTGTGAGTATTTTTTTTCTCTTTCCCTTATTTCTTTATCTTGTTCTATTCACATTGAGGACAATGTGTGTTTCAAGTGTGGGGAGGTAAAGAGAAATATATCGCATTGTATTGTATTGTAGTGTGCATATGCTCCACTTTGATTTGTTTTGTTTGAAAAAAAAATCCCGCTAAGTTGAAAACCCGAGAGGGCAACTTAGGCAAAAGTGGGAGGCCCGGATAGGTCAAAAACCCGAAAGGGCGACCTATGCAAAAATGAGAGGCCAAATGGTGTGGAAAAAGGTGAGGGTGGGCATTGAAAAAAGAAAAATGTGTGAAGTTAGGATGAAAACCCGAGAGGGCTCTTAGGCAAAATAAGAGAAATTGAAAATTTTTATGCTTCTCTTAATTTGAATGGCTTTTTCGGTAGAGTAAGTTAGCTTGGCATTATATGTATACCTCACTTTTGTTATGGTTTGTTGGTTGTTTAGATTATCTTAGACTTTAGGATGTGAGAGTGTGAGAGATTCTTATGTCTTGGGGATTAGGGTAGTCTAGGAATATAATGTTGGATGTTTTGGGAAAACTTTTACATGCTAGTTTATGCCTTGATCTTTGCTTGTTCTTATTTACTCGAGGACTAGTAAGGTTTAAGTGTGGAGAGATTTGATGAGACGTCAAATGCATGTATTTTCCAAAGCATTTAACATCACTTTTGTCATATTTTTGTTGTAATATTGCTAGATTTACATAGGTTTACACGATAAGGGGTTTAGATAACCATTTTTGGTTTTTATATCTAAATCCTTCATTTTGTAACCTATGTTTAGTCTGATAGATTTTTTTTCCTTACGAGCATCTAGATTCCATTTTGTGAGCTTCATTTGTAGATGTCTCATAAGCCCTTTGGAGTGGTTTAGGGAAGGCCACATGCCAAAATGTGGTAGAAGATAGAAGGGTCAAAGAAGGAAGGGAAAGCAGCGGATGAATGGTCACCCCGAAGTTTAAACAAAGTTCTTAAAATTATCCGAGAAGAATCATCCTGCAAGGGTGGTGTCATTGGATTCTTCTTCTCAAGCACTAAAAAATTGACTACAAGAACTCTCAAAATGGATCAACGGTTCACTCGGGGAAGCAAAATAAGAAGCCACGAATTGTAGCTCGCCCGGGCGGATGGATCTGAATTTTGAGCTGAGACTTCCGCCGCCCGGGCGAGGCCATTTCCGCCCGGGCGACGCCAATTCCGCCCGGGTGACACCTGCTGCATTTTTACCTTCTTTTTTACCAACTTGGGTTATAAATAGCCCCCCTTCTTCCCCATTTTCCCAAGCCCGACTTGGTGGCTCCAAAACCCTAGTTTTTCACCATTTTTCTTCCATTGCTTCTTCTTTCTTTGTAGATCTTTGTTCTATGTTATGGGTTTTGATTATCTAGCTTAGTTTTATCTTGGGAGCAATGGATTGAAGCTTCCATATCTATGTAGTAAGAACCATATCTATCTATTTAGTACTTTTGCTATTGTGCATTTATTGAGCTTTGAATGTGAATTGTTAATTGCATTGATGTTGTTGGAAGCTTGAGTATATGAATTGCTTGTATGATTACTTGTTAGGGTTGGGAGAAAGTAGCTAATTCCCCCCTCTTTTAATGTGGAATTTAAGAGCATGAGTTAGAGCTTCTTAAATGATGTTGGTGTGTTGATAATTGCTAGATGAATGTGATGATGTCGAACTCGTTGTCATGTTTATTTTAGGTAGCAAATGAGAGAAGTCTATGAATGTCGATCGTTCTTGACTAATCTTGTGTAAATGCATGATGGTTAAATGCTTAGATACGGTGTAGTATTTATAAGTGTTGCCAAGCTTGTTGATTCTTCGTGCTAAATGCCATCAATGGGATACTCTTAGTCCTAAGGGAGTCATTGTTGAGGTTTGACAAGAGATGTCGAATTCACTCTTGCAAACTACTATCTAAGAAGGATAAAAGATTTATCTTCACAACAAGTAGTTGAAGTAGTGAATAGATTGCTTTACTCATTCTTGAAGCCTTTGTTATTTAGCATTCATGTGTTCTTAATGCTATGTTTTACTTCATTTATGCCATATGTTGTTTGAGAATAGGAAGTGCTTTTATGATTGAAGTGTTAGGGTGTGAGGAAAGTGACGAATTCCTTAGCTCTTTTGCATGAAAATCTACATGCATGAACTTAGAACTTCTTGAGTATAATGTGCGGTAATCCTTGCTAGATGAGTATGTTAATGTGGTTTGTTCTCATGCTTATCCTATAGATGCAATGAAAGGTTGAACCTTTAATGTGGTTTGTTCTAGGTTTAGCCTAACGAATGCTATGTTTGGTTAAACGACTATGTCTTTGGTCGAAGGCTTGTTGTTACCAAATCTATGGTCCTTCGTGTCTAATGCCGTTGATGAAATGGCCCTATGGTCGTTGTTTGTCTTGGGTGATCATCAACGAGGTTTGTAAATGGTCGTTGTTTGTCTTTGTAAATTACTATTAATAAGGAATGAATGTTGATCTTCTATTAGCATTCCCCATAGGTAATAAATGTGATAGGATGAGTGAATTGTTCAATGATCTACATTTGGTTTGGAAGTGGATATCAATTGCCCCCAAGGCTTTATCTTTTGTAGTTTTAAACCCTGTTTTCTTAGTTTTGTTTGATGATTAGAATAGTTACTTAACCTTGCTAGTCATCTTGTCTTTTAACTTTCATAACTTAGGACCACCAAACAACCAATCCCCCCCCCCTATTTACTCGTTTTATATGTGTACATATATCTACTTCTAGCCTAATATCAACATTTTGTGCCTACACGCTTACGAAGATCCCTCTTCTTCGTGGACGACCCCGACTTGCCGCTATCTACTTAGTTGTAGATAGTAAGTATTTAGGGCTTATAAATATTAACTTTGAGAGGTACGGCGACGGCCTTCCAAGAGTTGTATTGATAGTGTTAAAACTATTCAATTTCAAATTGTTGAAGTAGAGGAATTTACTACAAGTAAGTGATGATTAAAATGATTCTAAAATAAGAATTGAAGTCAAATCATTGGCGCTCAATGAGTTGGTGATTTTGAGTTTTTATGGCAATAATTATTTGGTATGATATATTGTATTCGTTTAATGTGGTTAGTAACCATTTGCAATCAAAAGATATGATTATTGATAATGCTATTATAAAAATTAAGGGATTGATTTCTTATTTTGAGAAATATAGAGAAACCGGCTTTATAGATGCTATGGATACATCTATAAAAATTGCAACCGATTTAGATATTGATCCCATATTTTTCTAAGAGACGTGAAATTAGAACAAAAAGATATTTTGATGAGAATCATGTTGATGCATTTGTTGTTGTTTCACAAACTTCGGAAGAATCATTTCAAGTAAATTATTTCTTATATTTTGTTGATCAAGCAATTGCTTCACTTACTTCTAGATTTGAAGAATATCAACAATATGATAACGTGTTTGGTTTCTTATTTACTTTTGATAAATTACACTCTATGAATGATGTTCAGCTAAAGTCTTGTTGTAATAATCTTAAAACATCCGTTAAAAACATGGAACATCATGATATTGATAGTAATGAATTGTTTATGGAGTTAAAACTACTTAGAGAATTCTTGCCCAATGAAAAAATGGGAGTTGTTGATATTTTGAAATTTTTTAAATGTATGGAATGTTTTCCTAATTCTCTTATTGCATACTCCTTCCGCCCCAGTCTGAATTGCTTAATTGCTTTTTGGGAGTCAAACTTTGTAAACTTTGGCCGTAAATATAAATTAATATATAGATAAAAAATATATCATGTGAGATATTGTTAGATTTATCTTAACATTTATTTTCTAAATATCAATTTTGTATGCGATATTATTATAGGTAACTAGAGATATTTGCGGTTAAACATACTCATTGAAAATGTGAAAAATTAAATAATTTAGAGTGGGACGGAGGGGGTATATAATTCTGTTAACTATTCCTATGATTGTTGCTCCTGCAGAGAGAAGTTTTTCAAAATTGAAATTGTGAAGCCTTATTTCCGCTCGACAATGTTACAAGAAAGACTAAATTGACTATCATTTATAGCAATCAAGAATGATTTGTTGGAAAAAATAAATTATGAAGAATTAATTGATGATTTGGCTTTGAAAAAAACTAGGAGGATAGCACTTTTCAAATAAATTTTCACTAGTGCATTAAAAATTACATTATACTTGAATATATGTTTGATATTCAATGATTAATATATATATACATATATATATTTTAAAGGGCCTCGGATTATTTATTTTTAAGGGCCTCCGTAATGTTTGAGACGGCCCATGGGTTTGTTGTGGTATGATTCTCGAATGAGTGGATGAAGAGCTTTATAAGTTGAAGGTCTTCACGTTTTCATTGAGGGATGCCGCAAGGGATCGGTTCCACTACCTTCCATCCAGAAGCATTAAATCGTGGATTGAGTTGAAGAGGAAGATACTTGCCAAGTACTTCTCGGCATCAAAGTCTGACACCTTGAAGAAGGGTATTAGCAACATTCTCCAATGGCATAAAGAGTCTTTGTACGACTATTGGGAGAGTTAAAGAAGCTTCTCTTGAGTTTCCCTTACCATGGCTACTCGGAAGGAGACTTAGTGTACTACTTCTATAATAGTCTTCTTAATGAGGAGCAAAGGCTAGTGAGTGGAGCTTGTGGTGGTTCTATTAGGAACAAGAATTATGAAGCGGCTATGGAGTTATATGAAGAATTGACTGAGGAGTCGAGAACTTGTAGCTCAAGGGCTGATTTGAGAAGGCAAAATTCGAACAACACAAGTGTTCTCTCCAACAATGGAAAAGTTGAGGATCAAATGTTGGCCTTCACTTCTATGGTGAAGTCTTTAATGACCAAGTCTGAAAATGCTCCTCATGTGAAGTAATGTAATATTTGTTCATCAGCACATGCTACAGGGTGGTAATCCAATTAGCCAATCATTCTAGTGCACACCATAAGGGTATTGTAGAGGATGTGTTAGTTAAGGTGGATTCCTTAATATTCCCTGTGGATTTTTATGTCCTTGACATGGAGCATGATAAATATGCCACCTCGATTTTGTTGGGAAGAACATTTTTTAATACTTCAAGTACTATTAATGATGTGCATAATGGTATTCTCACCGTGGATTTTGATGGGATTAAAGTGGAATTCAACATAAATGATTCTATGAAATATCCTATTGAGGAACATTCTTGCCATGCTATTGATATAGTTGAAAATGTGGTGCAAGATGTTTTTTATTTGAATGGTGATGATCCCTTGTTAGTTGCTTTCAAAAATAATGTTGAAGATGCATGCCTTGTATATTCCATGAGTACTAACTTGAAGGAAAGCATTGAGGATTTGAACATTCTTGAAAAGGTGATTTTGAGCACTCCTCCTCTAGCCTTAGAGGAGCCCAAGAAGCTAGAATTCCTCCCATCATTGTGAAAGCCCCAGTTATTGAACTTAAACTCTTTCCAATTTCCTCAAGTATGCTTTTATTGGGGAAGGGGAGACACTACCGGTCACATTTCAAGTAAGCTCACCCAAGAGTAAGAGGAAAAGCTAATGGTGGCGTTGCAGGAAAACAAGGAAGCGATTGGATGAACTATTTTCGTCATCAAGGGCATAATTTCATCCACTTGCATGCATCAAATCTTGTTGGAAGATGATGCAAAGCCTGTGCAACAACCCCAATGCCGATTGAACCCACATATGATAGAGGTGGTAAAGGCAGAGATCCTCAAATTGCTTCAAGTAAGGATGATTTATCTAATCCCAAATAACAAATGGGTAAGCCCAACTCAAGTGGAACCGAAGAAGAGTGGGGTGACAGTAGTTGAGAATGATAAGGGTGAAATGATACCCACTCATGTCCAAAACGGGTGATGCGTTTGCATTGACTACCGAAGGCTAAATACGATAACCCAGAAGGATCACTTCCCGTTGCCATTCATTGATCAAATGCTCAAGAGGCTAGCAAGTTATCCACTATGTTTCTTCTTGGATGGATACTCGAGTTATTTTCAAGTAGCCATTGCCTCAGTGGACCAAGTGAAGACAACCTTCACATGCCCCTTTGGTACGTTTGCTTACCGGCGTAAGTCTTTTGGGCTATATAACTTCCCCCGCCACTTTCCAAAGGTGTATGGCAAGCACTTTCTCAAAATTTATTGAAAACTTTGTTGATGTGTTCATGGATGATTTCACCGTTCATGGCAATTATTTTGACAATTTTTTAGCAAATTTAGCACAAGTTCTTAAGTATTGCATTCATACTAACCTTGTGTTACATTCTCAGAAATGCCATTTCATGGTAGAACAAGGCATTGTCTTAATCCATGTTGTCTCATCTAAGGGTATTGAGGTAGAAAAGGCAAAGATAAACACAACTCAAACCTTGCCTTATCCTACTAATGTGTGTGAAGTGCATTCTTTTCTTTGCCATGCAAGATTTTATTTAGGCGCATTATTTAGTAGTATTTAGGATCACTTTTATGCTCTTTTATTATCGAGAGCTTGTGTTTTACCTTGAAATTCACTTAGGAGAGGCAAAAGCAACTTTGCACTCTTTTACCTCTTTTAAGTGGATTTTGTGTGACAAGGGAAGAACACGGAAGCAACGGAGACCGGAAGACATTGAAGACTATACTTTCGAAGACTTTTGGATACTCACTTCGAAGACATGAAGACCGGAGGCCGTTGAAGACCATTTTTGGAGCCGTTGAAGACTTGAAGATCGAGAGGGATGGCTATGAAGAAGACAAAGAAACAATGCAGAACTCTGGCTCCCGTCGCGACACCATCGCGAGTCGGGACATCGTCGCGAGTCGCGATGAACACCGTCGCGAGTCGCGACGAACGGGCGGCCAGAAATCAACTTTATCTTCTTCCGACTATAAATACTACTCTCTTTCTTCTTCTTCTCCAGTTTTGCTCAGCCCACGTTTTCTCTGGTTTTTGGGCGCAAACCGTAGGTTTTTCTTCTTCTTTCTTTTCTTAGTTTTCTCTTAGTTTGATTATGTCTTTTGTTGTTGTTCTAGAGTAGTTCTTGTTCTTGGGAGCAAAGGATTGAAGCTTCCATTATCTATGTAGCAAGAACTAATTTCTATCTATCTATTTGATGTTTTTGCTATTGTGCTTTGAATGTTAATTGTTGATTCCATTAATGTTGTTGAGAGCTTGATGATATGAATGCTTGTATGAATTGCTAGCTAGGGTTTGGGGGATTTGGGTTAATTTCCCCCCTGTTCTTATTAGGAATGTATGAGTGTGAATTAGAGCTTTTGATTGTGTTAGTGTGTTGACAATGTGCTAGGCGAATGTGATTGATGTCGAACTCTTCGTCATGTTCGTTTGTGTAGCAAACGAGAGAGTCATATGCTCGCGGATGAATGTGCGTTGCACGTTCATCCAATCTCGTGTAATTGCATGAATTGGTTTAATGCTTAGTCACGGTGTAGTGGTCATAGGCATTGCCAAGCTTGTTGGTCCTTCGTGCTAAATGCCACCAATGACACCTTGAGTCGTGGTCGCGACTCGGGAGTCATTGGTGAGGTTTGACGAGAGATGTCGAACTCACTCTCGCAAACTACGAACTAAGAAGGATAGGAGTTTAGTCTCCACGACAAGTAGTTGAAGTATTGAATAGATGATTTAAATTCATTCTTGAAGCATGTGTTATTTGGCGTTTATGTATTCTTGACGGTGTGTTTCACTGCATGTGTGCCATGAGTGGTTTGAGCATAGGTAGTGCTTGTGTGGTTGAATTGTTTAGGTGTAGGAACGTGACGAATTCCGTAGCACCTTTGCATGAAGATCCACGAGCATGAACTTAGAACTCCTTGTGGTCTGTGTGTTGTGGTACTTGCTAGATGGGTGTGTGAGCGTTGGGTCATGGATGCTATATGATGGAATGTGTGAATGATTCGATGAACTACATTAGATGTGGAAGTGGATATCCGTTGCCCCCAAGGCATTTTATCTTTGTAGTTTAAAACCCCTTTTCTTAGTTTTGTTTGATGATTAGCATAGTCACTTGACGTTGCTAGTTATCTTGTCTTTTTACTTTCGTAACTTAGGAACCAACCAACTAACCAACCCCCCCCCCCTTTACTTGCTTTTAAGTGTGTGTAAATATATATTTACTCCTAGCCTAGTATCAACCATTTGTGTGCTTAAACGCTTAGGAAGATCCCTCTTCTCATTGGACGACCCCGATTTGCCACTATCTACCTAGTTGTAGAAAGTAAGCATTGAGGGCTTATAAATTATCTTTTGGCGCGCGGGCACGACGACCGCCCGCGCCTGTCAAAATGGCGCCGTTGTCGGGGAAGAGGCATTTATTCTTAAGTATTTAGGTGTATTTGGTTGTGTATTAGCTAGTTGTTTTTATTTTTCATTACTTGGTGGTTGTTTTTGTTCGGAGTAGGTATTGCTTGAGTTCTTGGCAATTTATTTTATCGAGAATCCTTGCACTATGATTCCGAACTTTTGAAAAAATAAAAAAAAAATTTCTTAATGGAGCGTCTCACCTTGAGGGAACTCATGATGAGAAGAGAGGCTCAACAAGCAAGGTTTTGTAGGATGTGTCATTCCGATCATCCTACCGAATCTTGCCCTTTGTTGTGGGAAGAGCACTATGACCGAGAAAGAACCCTTGGTTTCCAAAACCATGGGTACTATGAAGAGTGCTATCAAGAGGTAGGAGATATTGGTTTTCAAGGGCAAGAAGCTCATGACTGCTATCCATACCACAACTCTTACAATCCGGAATGGAGTGGTAGTCCGGATTTGTGGTATGAGAATGAGCCAGAAAACCAATATTACGAGCAACCTAGTTGGCCATCACCACCCTATACCATACCCCAAAACCAAGCCCAACAAGGAAGTTCAAGTTTGACACGTGAGGATGTCTTAAATACCATAGCAAACTTGAACTCCTTTACTAGTGAAGAGCCGGATACCCAGCTCTCCTCTAGTGTTGAGGCCATTGAGGGGCATGTGAGGAACATATTAGAGGTATTGGCCCGCATGGAAGCTCGTGATTCCGAAAACACACCATCCCAACTTGAACTCGATGATTCGGTGAGTGAAGTCACCAATAAAAATGATTTTGAGTTTGAAAGGGATGAGGAGTTGGTTGTAGAGGATAGAAAAATGGAGGAAGAGGTGATAGTGCTACATCATCCATTAGCGTTGTCACCCCTTCTCCCACCTAGTGAACCAACTCTAATATTTTCGGAAGTTTTGAGGGAAACGAGAGAGGAGCCAAAAGACTATCCTAAGCTCCCTAACCACATAATTCCCTTTGAACCATCTCCACCTCCACAAGACTTTCCTCTTGAAGGTTTTGTGCCCCCACCTCTCTTATTTTGGATACTCATGGTGAAGAGCTTCAAGCCTTCACCATACGGATAACATTAGGGTCGTGCCGACGACCTTAAAAATACGGAGCTTCGTCGTGCCGATGACGTTAAATAAATTCGGCATTTCTTTTAGTTTTTGTTTCTTTTAGTTTTTGTTGTTTTGTTTTGTTCTTTTTATGGCATGTTTTTCTATGATTTTGTAGCAACATGAAGTGCATTGCAACGAAGGAGATGAAGGAACGAGATCAATGAACGAGGGAAGCAAGCTTGGACAGTTGGTAAGAAAACGAAAAAATTTTAAGACTGGGATACCCTGCCGTCGCGAGTCGCGATGGGCTTCGTCGCGAGTTGCGACGAACAGGGGAGCAAAAACCACTCCCAGCGCCAACTTTCCGCGAGTCGCGATGACTTCGCGAGGCTCGTCGCGAGTCGCGACCTGCTTTGTCGCGAGTCGCGACGAGCTCAGAAAATTTTGAGCTTCCGGACTCCACTTTCCGCGAGTCGCGATGACTTCGCGAGGCTCGTCGCGAGTCGCGACACACTTCGTCGCTAGTCGCGACGAGCTCAGAAAAATTTGAGCTTCCGGACTCCACTTTCCGCGAGTCGCGATGACTTCGCGAGGCTCGTCGCGAGTCGCGACACCCTTCGTCGCGAGTCGCGACGAGCTCAGAACATTTTGAGCTCCCGAACTCTACTTTCTGCGAGTCGCGATGACGTCGCGAGGCTCGTCGCGAGTCGCGACGAACCTCGTCGCGAGTCGCGACGAACCTCGTCGCGAGTCGCGACGTGCTCAGTAACTTTTGAAAATTTTTTGAGCCCGGATTTCAAGTTTCCAAGCTTCCAAGTTTCCAAATGATTTTAAACATTGCATGATCCTTCCTTCTTCTCCACCCAACACTCCCAAGAACATCACATACCTCTCATTTCTTCCACCATCCTACATATATTGGCATATGAACATTCTTGCATCTTTATAGTACATTTGTTGATTGTAGTATGCCGACTACGTCATTGTGACCGTAAGTTCTTATCCTATAATGATGCTTGTATACATGTCAATATATGTTGGATATTTTTCATGCATAATCTTATAGTGGTGATTGAGGGTTGATTGGTTGTTCTTTGACAATACTATGGTTATTAACTCTTGATGCTAAACCTAGTATTACATATCCTTATGTACTTGTGAGTTTAATGTGTTCTTCGTGGTGTAGTCTTGATCAAACGGTGCCATGGAGACAATGCTTTTCTCGAGGGGTGAGTTCTTCTACGGCATTTTTGCTCACCCTTCCGGTTCCGAAACCTATCTCGGGACCATCCAAGTATTTGGATATCGCCATATCACCGGCGAAATTGTGGAGACACGGGTGTCACTCTAACTCCCTTACCTTGATTTTTATTCTTCTTGCCTTACGTGTTTACATTGAGGGCAATGTAATGTTTTAAGTGTGGGGAGGGGTTAGAGGACTCATATGCATGCTGGATTGTTTTGGAATGCTTTTTGCTACTTTTCATTGGAAAAACATGAGAAAAAAATAGAAAAAGAAAAAGAAAAAGAAAATCAAAAAAAAAGGAAAAAAAAAGAAAAAGAAAAAAGAAAACCCGCTAAGTTGAAAACCCGAGAGGGCAACTTAGGCAACATTGGGGGCCCGGATAGGTCGAAACCCCTTAAAGGGCAGCCTAGGCAAAAATGAGAGGCTAAAATGTGCGGAAAAAGGTGAGATGTGAGCTAAAGAAACATGATGTGTGGCTAGGATGAAAACTCGAAAGAGCTCCTAGGCAAAATGAGAGAAATTGAGAGAAATTGAAAAATGCTATGATTTCACTCACTTGCCGGCGTTGGAGTCATAAGGTTGCGGTTGTCACACGGATGGATCGGGTAGCTCATTATCTATAGACCTCTTGGGATTGGGTAGCTTAGTGGGTTAGGAAACGAAGTGTGATTATGAAATTCCTTATCTCTTTCTACTTCGTTTTTGGTTGATATATTGGCATTAGGTGAAGCATGTGTTTAAAACTTCCTCTATGGTTTTAGCTTCATTTTGTGTCATTGGATTCTGGGAATATCAATTCTGGGCTGTGAAATATTTTTATGGGTAGTGAATTGATAAGTGGTAGGTTTGGTTAGATTTAGGATTGGGGATGTGTGTGAAAAAATTCTCATGTGAGCTTTTATTTTGGGATTTTTGATATTGAGAGTTTTTGTGAGGCTTTGATTGGGGGATTAGTTTAGGTTTTGGGATATATCATTTACTCCATGTGCTTAGATCTTTTCTTACTCGAGGGCGAGTAAGGTTTAAGTGTGGGGAGGTTTGATATGTCCATTTTGTGTGGTTATTTTGGGGGTTTTAGGATGTGGATATGCCATTTCCTCCGTATGCTTAAATCTTTTCTTACTCGAGGGCGAGTAAGGTTTAAGTGTGGGGAGGTTTGATGTGTCCATTTTAGGCGCATTATTTAGTAGTATTTAGGATCACTTTTGTGCTCTTTTATTATCGAGAGCTTGTGTTTTACCTTGAAATTCACTTAGGAGAGGCAAAAGCAACTTTGCACTCTTTTACCTCTTTTAAGTGGATTTTGTGTGACAAGGGAAGAACACGGAAGCAACGGAGACCGGAAGACATTGAAGACTATACTTTCGAAGACTTTTGGATACTCACTTCGAAGACATGAAGACCGGAGGCCGTTGAAGACCATTTTTTGAGCCGTTGAAGACTTGAAGATCGAGAGGGATGGCTATGAAGAAGACAAAGAAACAATGCAGAACTCTGGCTCTCGTCGCGACACTGTCGCGACACCATCGCGAGTCGGGACATCGTCGCGAGTCGCGACGAACACCGTCACCGTCGCGAGTCGCGACGAACACCGTCGTGAGTCGCAGCGAACGGGCGGCCAGAAACCAACTTTATCTTCTTCCGACTATAAATACTACTCTCTTTCTTCTTCTTCTCCAGTTTTGCTCAGCCCGCGTTTTCTCTGGTTTTTGGGCGCAAACCGTAGGTTTTTCTTCTTCTTTCTTTTCTTAGTTTTCTCTTAGTTTGATTATGTCTTTTGTTGTTGTTCTAGAGTAGTTCTTGTTCTTGGGAGCAAAGGATTGAAGCTTCCATTATCTATGTAGCAAGAACTCATTTCTATCTATCTATTTGATGTTTTTGCTATTGTGCTCTTATTGTGCTTTGAATGTTAATTGTTGATTCCATTAATGTTGTTGAGAGCTTGATGATATGAATGCTTGTATGAATTGCTAGCTAGGGTTTGGGGGATTTGGGTTAATTTCCCCCCTGTTCTTGTTAGGAATGTATGAGTGTGAATTAGAGCTTTTGATTGTGTTAGTGTGTTGACAATGTGCTAGGCGAATGTGATTGATGTCGAACTCTTCGTCATGTTCGTTTGTGTAGCAAACAAGAGAGTCATATGCTCGCGGATGAATGTGCGTTGCACGTTCATCCAATCTCGTGTAATTGCATGAATTGGTTTAATGCTTAGTCACGGTGTAGTGGTCATAGGCATTGCCAAGCTTGTTGGTCCTTCGTGCTAAATGCCACCAATGACACCTTGAGTCGTGGTCGCGACTCGGGAGTCATTGGTGAGGTTTGACGAGAGATGTCGAACTCACTCTCGCAAACTACGAACTAAGAAGGATAGGAGTTTAGTCTCCACGACAAGTAGTTGAAGTATTGAATAGATGATTTAAATTCATTCTTGAAGCATTTGTTATTTGGCGTTTATGTATTCTTGACGGTGTGTTTCACTGCATGTGTGCCATGAGTGGTTTGAGCATAGGTAGTGCTTGTGTGGTTGAATTGTTTAGGTGTAGGAACGTGACGAATTCCGTAGCACCTTTGCATGAAGATCTACGAGCATGAACTTAGAACTCCTTGTGGTCTGTGTGTTGTGGTACTTGCTAGATGGCTGTGTGAGCGTTGGGTCATGGATGCTATATGATGGAATGTGTGAATGATTCGATGAACTACATTAGATGTGGAAGTGGATATCCGTTGCCCCCAAGGTATTTTATCTTTGTAGTTTAAAACCCCTTTTCTTAGTTTTGTTTGATGATTAGCATAGTCACTTGACGTTGCTAGTTATCTTGTCTTTTTACTTTCGTAACTTAGGAACCAACCAACCAACCAACCCCCCCCCCTTTACTTGCTTTTAAGTGTGTGTAAGTATATATTTACTCCTAGCCTAGTATCAACCATTTGTGTACTTAAACGCTTAGGAAGATCCCTCTTCTCATTGGACGACCCCGATTTGCCACTATCTACCTAGTTGTAGAAAGTAAGCATTGAGGGCTTATAAATTATCTTTTGGCGCGCGGGCGCAACGACCGCCCGCGCCTGTCACCCCCCCTTCTTTACTTGCTTATATATATATATATATATATATATATGTGTGTGTGTGTGTGTGTGTGTGTGTGTGTGTGTGGCTAGGCGTATATCCACCGTATATGTATAAACACTTAGGAAAATCCCTCTTCTTCGTGGACGACCCCCATTTTTCACTATGTACGTAATTATATTTAGGGAGCACTTTAGGGCTTATAAATTGTAACTTTGATAGGTACGGTGATGACCGCCCACTATGAATCTCCTGTAATACCATGTAAGCCCCAACAACCCTCTGATTTTTTTTTTGATATTCTTAGGAATATCCCATTCTAAAACACACTCAACCTATCCATTTCTACCCCCTCTGTTTTTATAATGTGACCTAAGTACTCAAATTTTGGCTGGGTTAAAGATGCATTTATAGAGTTTGGCATACAGTTGATGGTCCCTCATTAAGGATAAAACTTGTTGCTTCGGCACTATATGTTCTTCCCATGTTTTGTTGTATATCAATATATCATCAAAGAAGACAAGAACACACTTTCTGAGAAACTCCTGAAAAACCTGGTTCATTAGAACCTGAAATGTAGCTGGTGCACTGGTTAAGCCAAATGGCATCACCAAAAACTCATAATGGCCAATGTAAGTTTGAAATGTTGTTTTAGACACATCAGTGTGATTAAATCTGATTTGATAATATCCTTCCCTAAGATCCAGTTTAGTGAAAAAAACTAAGCACCATGAAGCTCATCCAAATGTTCATCTATTACATGAATAGGGAATTAGTCCTTAACAATTAAGTCATTGAGCCTTTTATAGTCTATGTAGAGCCTCTAATTCTCATTCTTATTCTTAACTAAGCAATACTGGGAAGAGAATGGGCTTGTTCTAGGTTGAATAAGTCACTGATCCATCATTTCAGCAACCTCCTTCTGTATATCATCTTTATGTGAATGGGCATATATCTATAGGGCTTGATCTTGAATGGCTCAACATCTTATTTCAAAACAATTCTATGATTACTCTAGTTGGAGGTGGTGTAGTAGGAATTGATAAAAAATTTGAAAAATGTTCGAGAGCCTCTTTCAGATGATCAGGAACTGAGACATTATTCAGGGCTTCATTCTGATCAGAAAATTTATCGTCATCCTGCTCCACTTTGGTTTTTTTTGCACTTCATTCTAGTTCTTGCCTAAACTTATTCAAGATCCCTTACTAGCATTTCCTCTTTCTGTACTCCATATGTTTCCTAGCTTCAGTTCCTCTGATCGCATAAACCTTTGTATCATCAAAATTTCCTTGTAAAATCTACATAGAACCACCACTACAGGTGAAGATATTTTGTGAGTGAAAATCAAATGTTATAAGGATAAAGTGCCTCATCTAATCTACATCCAATCTACTCCCAATATCACGTCCACTCCACTTAATTCCATAACCTTCTAGTTATAAGAAAAATGGTGTTGCTAGATCATCCATGGTACTTTAGGACACAGTTTAGATCCTCCAACCATGCTCTCATCAACTATTTTCACCATGAATGGTATTTTGAATACGTCCCTCAATCTAAGCCTATCAATTAGTTATGGATCTACCAACTATCAGTGCTGCCACTGTCCAACAATAAGAGATTTTGCACCCACCAGTATAACCAAACAAAGTTATAGTATTAGTTTTATCCTCATTTCCCACAGGCCTTACACTAGTTGAGGAAGGCCTATTAAAGGTGGTTATATCGGACCAAAGAAGACACTTTTGAAATGTCTTCTCTAGTAGTGATTTTGATTGATTTCGATCAAAGGTGGTTCCAAAAACTGCCTTCTATCGGATCCAGATATGTTCTGAATTTGGAACCTATTTATGGGATCCAAAAAAATGCCGCCAGAAACCTAGGTTTCCAGCGGCAAGCAAGAACACAGATCTAAAAACTACTACAATCAAAGACAAGAAATGAACAGATTTTGTAACCACGGTAAAAACAAACAAAATTGTTACACAGATATAACTAGAAACAAGAAACATTAAGAATAAAAAAAATAAAATAAAAGTAACAAATCTAGAAATTATTGTACACATATCTGGAAAGTTGGGATTGCAACTTAGGGGAGGTCTTTGCGACGGAGGCCAAGCGCGGTGGAGAAGGCCAGGCGCGGTAGTGGTGAGGGCTCTGGTGGTGAAGGCGATGCGGTGGAAGGGCCAAACGCGATGGTGGTGATAGCTTCGGTGCTGAGGGCAACACAGCGGAGCTCCGGTGTTGAGGGCAACGAGATGGAGGGCTTTGGTAGTGAGAGTGACAACGGAGGGAAGGTCATGGTGGTGAGGGCAACGGCAGAGAGGGGGGCATAGTGGTGAGGGCTCCAGTGAGAGTGAGAAACACTGGCGGGAGTGAGAGGTCGAGAGAGGGTGGCTGAGTAAAAGAGGGAGCCACCGGGAAAACTAGGGAGAGAGGGGTGGCGGATGTGTGAGAGGAAGGGAGAGAGACACATTTTTTGTGAAGGAATTAGAAAATTTTCTAGGGCATGGAAAACTAGGGTTTCTCTTTATATAGGGCCCAACAAAGACACCCAATTAAAGTCGGTTCTACAATAGAACTGCCTTTAATTGATATAATTAAAGGCGGTTCCTCAAGAACAACCTTTAATCAATTAGAAACCACTTTTAATCGGAGTCAAAACTATTTCTGAGTTCGGAACCTCATTCGGATCTCAATCAAAGGCGGTTCCTTAAAAAGTGACTTTGATTGCTGCCTTTAATAGGCTTTCTTCCACTAGTGTTAGTGATAGTTCTTCTCGTTCAGATAGCTTTCCCAATTCCTTATCATTCCTTTCAATCACAAATAAATCCTCAATGTCATCATCCTAAGTAGCTATACAATGCACCTGTCTAAACTTGTATACATGACTAGGACCATATTTCTCCCCACATTTGTAACATAAATGGTTCTCCCTTCTATACTTGACTTTCTATGGTGAAATATTTCTAAAATCATCCCCTTGAAATCTTTCCATATCATTTCCTTACTTAATTCCCTCTAGGTATCCCACATTCTTACTCATGGAAAGTACTTGTACTTCATTAATCCAGTTTTTAGTCTTCTTATTCATCAGTTCCAAATTTAGTTCCTGAAGTAAGGCCAGCTCTATTGTTTCATGTAATGTAGTAGGTTTAAAAAATTTTACCATCAGTTTCAGTTCTTCTTTATGTCCATTAATAAACTAGAGATGAAGTAACCTTATGATAGTATAGGATAAATATTCAGCACTAAAGTCTTCAATTCCTCAAAAGATTCCTAGTACATTCGAACAGTTCTGGAATAGCTTGTTGAACCCTTCTATCTCATCCTTACTCCCTACTTCTGTAAATATCCTTAACAAGGATTCACTGAAATCAGTCCACTTCATATCAAGTTTAGCAACTTTCTCTCCCTGAAACCAAATTTCGGCCATGTCTTCAAGATACAATTCTACTGCTTCTAAAATCTTCGTTTTAGTGTTCTCAACCATAACTCCAAGGATTCACTGCACTCTGATACCACTTGTTATGACCATGTGGATAAAATCCCAATTCAACCAGGAAATTGTAAAGAGAAGAAATCTTTGGAGATTGAATGAATCAAACAATCAACTCAGCTAAAATATAAGGTGAGAAAGGGAGAAATATTAGAAGAGATAGAGAGTGTTCTTCGGCTCAAAATAAAATCACACCAAGTGATAAGCGTCATCCCCATCCTAACTATTTGTAGCTATTTCTGTAACTGCTCCTAAAGGAAAATAGTTCCAAGTTAGCTGCATAGCTTAGCTTAAGATCAGTTTGAAACCATTCTCTTGGCGTGAAGATGAATTAGTTAAGTTTCAACGGGCTTCAGTCCATTTGCCATTGAACCATGAGATTCGGCCTTAGCATCATCACTAGGTAGTCTCCAAAAAACTATGAAGGGACCACCTTCTGAAACCTTTTGGTTTCCCTACTAGAATTTATTCAACTTGAATTGTTGAATACTTTCTTCTTTAACAAAGTTTTTCAAACCTAGGGCTTCCAGTCCCTTTTTGTGCAAATGGTTAAATGTGGCTAAGAGATAGCTTCTCACAATTTGTCTGATAAAGCTCTGAAGACTTCAAATGTTAATCTCTATGATTTTTTGAGGGAGCACTTGAAGCCTGAAGTTAGTGCAGGGACTTCTGTAATCTAGCATGATGCCATTCAAGATGATGGGATTAGACTTTCTTTTATAGATCATATTGCCTCTTTAGGCATTTTCCTGACTCCGGAAGAGTTAAAAACTATTGACTTTGATGAGTATGAAATTTGGAAAAATCTTGTTGCTTCTACTGGTCGAGCTTCAATTCAAACTCCTCCAGAGGATCGGCTCAAGAACAGCCCTCGATCAATGATAAGGCAGACGAAACTCAAGTCACCAAAATTGTAGCTCAAGATAGCGTAGATACGAATGTATAGTCCTTGTAGATATCTTGATATAGTTTTGATGTATGCCCTTTCGAGTCTTACGGAATAGTAAATTTAATTATCTACTTTCTTTGCTTCAACTCTTTCAGATTTCTCCCAATCTTCAAAGCTATGTCTTTGTCACCCTTTACATTGACACACTTTTCGTTTTGGGTTATTTATTTTATATTGGCCAACTTTTCATTTTTTAAAAGATTCTTTCAATTTCATTCACTTATTCTACTTTTTACTTTGAATATTCAATTTCATCAACTCATTTTCTTCACCTTAATCCAAGCACCTAAACATATGGTATCACTATTAGTGAAATGGAGGGATTATAATTTGTGTAAAGGGATATTAATGATATGGTACGAGGAAATTGAAGAGTGGGTTTTTGATCAGTATGTCCACTCAAGGTATCTTTTCTTCACTGCTATCTTGTGAATGTACAAGTCAATGCCATACAAAAAGAACTTACTCCCTTGTCCATCTGCAAGTGTCTTATTTCATTATTTATCATAAAGTCAATATTGTTTAGATTGTAAAAATTTATAAATATATTATGTGAAAATTGATATGTGGATCTTGATACATTCATCGTACTTATATTTTTAGAATATCTATTTTCAATATTTTTTATTGTACATAATTACAGACATTGAACTTTTAAAATCATCTATGAGTAGTTGAAAAGGGAGAACTAAGACACTTACAGAGGGATAAATGAGGTAGTCTTTTTAATAGTGTAAGAGGCGATGGTTGGGTTGAATCCCACAGCCTAGGACGAAGGCCACACTTCTGACATCGACATTGGGCTAAAGCCCATTATGAAGCCTAATCAAAGTATATTTATGTAATCATAAATGTATGGTAACTTTATTACGAGAAGACACATATTCCTATATGGAATGAGCATATTTATCGTAGTATGTTCAGAGAACTTAAAGTGATCAACCCCTATAAATATTGTGGTATGTCTCTATTTTATTCATCATATTCTTCATACACATAGAAACACATTTGGTCTCACTTTAGCATCGAAGAATTTTTCCCCGGCACCACGGGGACTCTGTCTTACAGGTTTGACACTCGGGGAGCAAGGAACCACTATATCAGTGTCCACCTTGCATTAATTGGCACGCCTAGTGGGACCCAATAGTTAACAACTATACAGCTTGTCCAATGGTGCCAAAGAGTAAAGTTTCGCACAAAGGTCCATTGTAAGCGGAGTCTAACCAAGTTGAAGAAAGGGAGATGTTCCCTCAAGCTTCCAACTACCATCGACAGCCAATCCACCTTTGATGGTCAATCCATCATTAATGGTCGATCCAACAGCTACGACAGTACCGCACTTATCAGCTTAATTGCAATCGGAGAAACAGCTATGCATACTGCAAGGGTGCCCGGAGACCCCAAGGATGGAGAGGAAGCATCAGTCGATTCCCAAGAAGTGGTTTCCAAATGGAATTTCTTTTAGTGAGAGCATGAGACATCGATAGGTTCTTAAACGCCTGACACAATTCTGCCGCCACAAAGGAACCATCAACAATCCAGGAAATGGCGTTCGTCCATCACGAAACCCAAACAAAAACAATGCCAGTTGCTTAACTAATGCCCTCACCATGACAGGGGTCTAAATCAGCAACCCCGTCATGCATGGAGAGTATAGGTTTTTACACAAAAATAGATGCAGATATAGGTGCAAGTGACATGATAGCAGACGCAGACACACTAGAAAGTGTCGATTCCACCACACACGAGGATGTGACAACGTTTCCATCACATGCATCATTTGACATGGGGTTTCCTCGTAACTGAGTGATATCACATATGTTAATGGCATCTAGGTATGCCGATTTGACCCTTGACGGAGCTTCTCACCCATAACAGTTGGTTCTTTAGTGGTTTTCTGCGGTCAACTTGTGGATTGTCATGCAGTCAACCCTGTCATAGAAGGCACGCCTACCATTGTACCTGAGGCTAGTCCCATACATATATTTAATATCGCAACCTACCGATGGGGCAGTGTTGCCTCCACATGTAGGACCAATCAGAACTCAGGTGCCAATGAGGTCAGCTCATACATACCCTAACAACACTAGGATGCCACCTAGCATACCAGAGAGGCCCGGTGAAGAAAAGATTTGCAACAACATTTATAGGGAGTTTGAGCAAATGATTGGTATAAGTGGACAGATATCCTCCTCGTCGTCCATACCTTCCATAGCAGTAACCACGTGGAATTATGTGTTGAAGCTACCCAACAATGTTCTTACTACAATGGTGAGACCGATCTAGGAAAGTTCTTAGTGACGTACCAGTAGGTCTTGGCATAACGAGATATTCCTCCCGAAGTAAGGTGCAAGCTAGTTGGATTATATATTAAGGGGAAAAGCTTTGTAGTGGATCAAGTCTCTACCGAGAGAACAAATCGTTGGTTATTTTTCCTTTGGTTGAAGCTTGCTAACACGCTTCGATCGATTGAATATGGTATGTATATATGTGTGTGTGTGTGTATGAGAGAGAAAGTCTCAGGAAAGCTAGCCTTTCCATAAGCTTATGGACAGTTCACAGTGACTTTCACCTTAAATGTTGTAATTTTTTTATAAAATTTAAATATTATATTTTAAAAGTAAAAAAAAAGTAATAGCATGTATTTTAATGTGAAAAATTAAAAATATATAATAAAAAATATTTTCTAAATTTAGTATGTAATATAACAAATGCAGTGTATAAGGTGAAAAATAAGTAGTATGTTTATAAGCTTATGGACACACCTGTCAGGAGACCCACTCTCTCTTTCTCTCCCTCTCTCTCCCTCTCTATCTATATATATATATATATATGTGTGTGTGTGTGTGGCCTACTCATTCCTTGTTAGTCAAAACTAAGCAAGTGAAGCAGTTACTCTGTTGGACCTGACTGGTTCGCTAAATTCAAAAAGTCTAACAGCATCGCGCTACCAAGAACTAACCAACTGTGGTAATAATGGAAAGCACTACGGGCCACGTTACCCTCTATTTGACCATGATCACACGATAAATGGCCTATATTTAAAGATAAATAACATCAGACAAAGTAAGTGACTTTTACTTCCAAAATGCATAGGCAAGAATAATACTAACTTAAGCATTAGATATTCCTCCCCGAGGCTGAGGATATTTTAAAGTACTCGAAGAGGTCAGACTTTTCGTAGATAATTTTGGGATAGTGGCACCGCTTGTGGGGAATCATATTTCTTTCTGGGTTTTAATAATCCTTCGAAAGGACGGGTCATTCCAAAGCCACCGCCAGCATAACAGACATGCAGAGGAAGCAAACAATTCTCACATCCAAGGGAGCCAGCAAGCAGAGAGCTAGCTCACCAGGCCAAGAAAGTTCTTAGCAATAGTATGTCCACATAATTGTAAATTCACAACGCTCAAGATTAGCCGCAATAGAGGTATGCTCCTATATTACAATATGCTCTATGCAAAAAATAGACACGTGGCAATAAGCAAGGATATTGAGAAAAAAATTATATAGATACTGATAGTATAGAGATCTCTTAGTCGCGAAAATAAATGCAGAAATCAAGAATATATGGATAAAATATTAAGTTAGTAAACCTAGGAACAATCATACTCTGATTAAGTGATTAGATTGAAGGGTCACACTATTTTTTTAAAAAAAAAGATAATAAAAAGCTAAAAGCCCTAGTTATACAATATGAACGAATAGTAAAACATAGATATAGGGATAACATAGTGAAGTGTTATCAGTTATAGGGTCATGGTTCGCAAGATGTGTCCCGTACCCCGATTAAGATCACCAAGCTGGCGCACCCAACCCGTGTAATAGCCTTATAAAATCACGATAAATAAGAAATAGTTAGTGATAAACCACATACTACCGACCTACTAAAATTAGGGAGTATAACCTAAGCAAACTTAGTAAAACGAAGCGATATTAGTATTGCCGAAATAACATTAATATTAAAGAAACAAGAGGAATCATAACATAATAAAAAAAAATTTCATTAAATCTTAGATTGATACAAAACTAAGGATTACAACAAAATTGTTTAACTAGACTATGAAGCTTCCTATAGGAAGAATTAAAACATATCATTTGTAAACCTATTACATAAGTAACTACTTACGTCTTTAGTTGTGCGATAGTAAAGCCATAAAGGCCCCAATGAAGGAAGTTGAAGAATGGTCTCCCATTCTCCCACTACACCACCTCCATTTCCCAAAGTCCCTACCCACTTCCTATGAAGGGGCATGGGAGGTCGTCATCATACCTCTCAAAATTAATACTTTTAAACCCTAACGCTTCTGATCTACAATTAAGTAGATAATAACAAGTCGGGGTCGTCCACGAGAAGAGGGATCTATTCAAGTATTTAAACATATATAGGAGAAAACATACTAGGCATATACATACATAGATACATATGAAGGCATGTAAAATGGGGGGAGGGGGGTTGGTTGGCTTGTTTTTTAGCCTAAGTTACCAAATTGAAAGACAATAATTAGCAAAGCAAGAGAACTATACTAATCATGCAATACAACTAAAGAAACAATTAAACTGATAATTAACGGAGCCTTGGGGGCAATCGACTTCCACTTCCAAACTTCCTATAGCTCATTGATTTATTCACTCATTCAATTACATTTATTGTCTATGCAGAATGTTATCACTTCTCATTCAAAGATCAACATTCATTCCTCCTTAAGAGTAGTTTGCAAAGACAAACAATGGTCATTTGCAAACCTCATTAATGATCACCCTAGACAAACAACTTCATAGGGGTATTTCATCAATGGCATTCCACCCAAAGGACCATAGGTTTGATAACAACAAGCCTTCTACCAAAGACATAGTCATTTAACCAAACAAAGCATTTATTAGGTTCAACTTAGAACAAACAACATTCAAGGTTCAACCTTTCTTTGCATCTATATGATAAATATGAAAACAATCCACATTAAAATACTCATCTAGCAAGAATTACCACACATTATACACAAGAAGTTCTAAATCCATGCTTTTGGATTTCATATCAAATGAGTTAAGAAATTTGAAACTTTCCAAACACTCTAACATTTCAATCATACAAACATTTCATATACTCAAACAACCCATGGTATAAATGAGGTAAAATACAAAATTAATGGCATAATAAATGCTCTCCAACAAATGTTCATAAATGAGAAAATATAGAATCTTACTACATAAGGTTGGAAGTTTCAATCAATTGCTCCCAGGAACTAGATTTAGCTACAAGAGTTCATACTAATTAATGCTAACAAACCAAACATAATACAAGAGAATTCAAAGATGAAAAATAGTAGAAACTAGGGTTAGAAATAGTACCAAAAGCGCAAGAAAGAAGAAGTGTGAATGAGAGGAAAGAGAGTGTTATTTATAGTACAAAATGGATAAGGTTAGGTTTTGGCCACCCGTTCATCACGACTTGCGATGGGCGCCAGAACTTAACCTTGTTTTCTTTTCTTCTTCTTGTGGTAAACACTTATCTTCACAATTATTCCTCTCATTTTTCAAGTCTTCAACTATTTGAAGAAAGTCTTCAAAGTCTTCAAAAATGGTCTTCGACGGCCTCCGATCTTCAAGTCTTCATGTCTTCGAAGCAAGTCTTCAAAGTCTTCAAAAAGTGATTTTTAATGGCCTTCGGTCTTCAAGCCTCCATTTTCTTCCTTTGTCACACAAAATCCACTTAAAAGAGGTAAAAGAGCGTAAAGTTGCTCTTACCTCTCCTAAGAGAATTTCAAGGTAAGCTCTTGATAATAAAAGAGCACAAAAGTGACCTCAAAAAGTACTAAATTATGCACATAAAATGGACATATCAAACCTCCCCACACTTAAACCTTACTCGCCCTCGAGTAAGAAAAGATCCAAGCATACGAAGGAAATGATGTATCCACATCCTAACTACTATTCCCCCAAATCAATACCTCACAAAACCTCAATATCACACATCCTAATGTTAAGGTCAAATGAGAAGTTTCCCATAACCCTCATTCCTAAATCTACCCCAACCATATCAACCTATCAATTCATTGCTATCTCCAAAACATTTCCAAATCTCGAATTGACAATTCCAAATCCAATGATACAAGGTGAAGCTAAAGACATGTATAAAGTTAAAGACACATGATCCACTTTATATCAATATATCAACCTAAAAACGAAGTATATTAACGATCAAGAGTTTCATAACTTACTTCGTTTTCTCCCGCTAAATTTTCCACTCCCAAGAGGTTCTCAAGATGTCAAGCTACCCGATCCATCCGTATGGTCACTGCAATCTTATGACTCCAACGTCGGCAAATGAGTGAACACTTAACATTTTTCAATTTCTCTCATTTTCTCTCATTTTTTCTAGGAATCCTTTCAGGTTTTCATCCTAGCCACAAGTCATGTTTCTTCGGCTTACATATCACATTTTTCCACACATTTAGCCTCTCATTTTTGTCTAGGTCGCCCTCTAGGATTTTCAACCTATCCGGGTCCCCAATGTTGCCTAAGATACCCTCTCGGGTTTTCAACTTAGTGGGATTCTTTTTATTTATAATTTAATTATTTTTTTCATTTTTTTTCCTAATTTTTTCATGTTTCTCCAATCCAAAAAAAGTAGCAAAGTGCTTTCGAAATGTTAAGACTAAGAAAAGTATCAAAGCCAACATTATCCAAGTACATCAAAAGAATATCATCCCAAAACAATAGCGAAAAATATCCAAAACAAAACAAAAGAGTTATACAAAAGTAGCAAGTACTGAAAGTATCTCCAACCCCAACCGTGCAATCAGTAGATACCCCTCCCCACACTTAGAACACTACATTGCCCTCAATGTAGACAATAGGGCCAAAGCGTACAAAGCGAAGTATGGAAAGGGTAATGATATGGTGCTCACAAATCACTGCTGTGAGGAAGAAGGACCACCGCCAAAATAGCGCGGCTGATAATGAGCCAGCCAATCCATGCTTCTCTGCCTCCTAGATCTCCACCTCTCTGATCCTAGATCGACGCCTGAGACACCACCTGCCTGGGACTGCATCTCATGGATACGAGCTGACAGGTGATCAATCTCCTCATCCATGTCGATCAAGGTCTGGGAGACAAACACGTTGTGCTCTAGTATCATGTTGTCCTGGCGGCGAAATCCATCCTGCATGGTCTGCATCATCCACTCATAAAAACCCAGTGGAGGCTGGGAGTAGTGAGGTGGCACATCGTCCTCCTGCATTGGCTCGGTCTCTGGTGGAAGCTACGGGAAGTGCTGCTGATATCGGTCGGAGAAAGGAAGGCTACTATCATCGCGCTGGACAGGGGCTGGACCAAGGTCGTGGAGCTCGTGCTGGAAGTCCTCTCTGCACGAAGAGTCGGGTGAAATTGCCAAATCTCCTAGAGGTGTATCAAATCCAACTTCATCTTGTTAGGCAGAGGAAGTGCCATGAATGTGACCTTCCTGGCACCATATAACCAATGAAATACCCCTGTGGTCTGGGTGGCACTAAGCATCTCAAATCGAACCAACCTCTCAGCAGTGATGAGGTAGGAAGTGCATCTCCCTAAGCGTGAAAAGTCAGCCGGAGGAACCAATCCTAGGTACTCCGCGAAGAGGCCTATCATACCTCCAACCATAATCTTCCCCTTTGGCTTTCCTGCCACCTCTATAATCCTCTTCATCCACAGCTCAGCCCATAACCCATATCCCAGTCCCTCACTCGTCATGTGCCAAAGAAAGTGAATGTCGTTGTCTGGCACATTCGTCGGCACCACCGAGCAAAGTACTATGCCAGCCAACAGTCGTTGCTCATAACAGAACGCATGGTGGATGATGACACTGCTCTTGTCATGGGAGTTCTTTGGCCTCATGTTGATGACACTCCAAAATTGCATGTCATCCTCGATCGATTGTTCCTGGGCCTGTGGGTCCAACCTTGCTTGTATCTCCGCAGTGTCTCATCCAAATGCCTCCTCAACCTGCGAGATGGTCATCTATCGAGCTATATCATCCAAGTGGAAAGCGATGTACCTCTCGCATGGTTGATCATCTCTCATGCTGCATATCCTGACCGTGGACAGGAACTCTAGTGTGTATCGCCGGTAAAAGGGGACGCTCCTGCTCATGAAACCCTCTATCCCCCATTTGGCGAGGAGGCATCGGACTGGCTGGGTGAGCCCAAGAGCGTCTTGTGTGGGCACGTCTACAAAACTCATCTCCTTGAGTTGATGGTTCGCCAGGGCCTCCCATCTCTCAGCATAGGACCCGGTGATCTAGGTCAAACCCATGTACCTATTTGGAGGGGGAGGTACAGGGCTCGACTCCGGAGCCGGTGGTGGACGCGGAGGTGGAGTGGCGGTGCGCCCACCTCGGGAAGGAGCACTGGGTCTCTTGGTAAAGGCCATATCACTTAGATACTTTGGAAGAAGAAAGGATGGGAGCCCACAATCAATTCAAAATTGGATTGCACAAAGTCACGAAACCCCCAAATTCTAGGGTTTGTGTTCTTCAAAATTTTATGGTGATTTGTGGGTGGAGATTGGGAAAATGTTGGATTGGGAAGTAGTGTAGAGCTTTGAGAGTGGAGTGGTGTGTGGCGGCGGTGAGTGGCGTTCGGAAGGAGGTGGAGTGGTGGAGGAATGACGAAGAGGAAGTGTGGGGAGATGAAGGGAAAGTGGTGGAATGATAAGGCTCTAAGTGGATTCTGGCCGTTTTAAAACAGGCATGCACGACCGCCGTGACTCGCGACATTTTGTTGCGACTCGTGATAGGTAGGTTAACAGGTACCTGAAGTCAATTCTTACGTCGCAACTTGCGCCCACTTCGTCGCAACTCCCGATGGTTTGTCGCGACTCGAGATGGCTATCGCAACTCGCAAATATTTGGAGGCCGAGAGCTCTATTTTCACACAAAATTCCTGATTACATTGCGACTCATGACCACTTCATCCCAACTCGCGATGGTCCATTACGACTCATGACGAGGCCATCACGACTCACGAAAAGTGGACGTTGAAAGCTCTATTTTCACACAATTCCTGATCTGGTTGTGACTCACGACCACTTCATTGCGACTCGCGATGATCAATCGCGACTCATGACGAGGCTATCGCAACTCGCAAAAAGTGAAGGCTGAACCCAAAATGAGCACAAACTTTTTTGAGCCCATCGCGACTCGCGATGAGGGGGTCGCTACTCGTGACGGGCTACCCACCTGGTACTTTTAAAAAATTGATTTCACCTCTTGTCCAAGTCTTTCCTTCTCTATTTCAAGCATTTATCCCTTCAAAATTCTAATGCCTTGGTTTCAAATTGCTACAAAATCAAGGAAAAACAACCCGTAAAAAGCACAAAGCAAAACAATGAAACTAATGACAAAATCCAAAACCAAGCAACATCAACGGAAAGTCACGGATGACGATTCGGACAATCAAAACCAAGTATTTTTAATGTATTCGGCATGACTCACTCACTTTTCTTAGAGTTTACTCACAAATAGGATCGAGGAGACCAACATCCTCTCCATTTTCCAGCACAAAATTCTTGTGGTAAGGTTTCAAATGTTGTCTATTGACCTTGAATGTATTGGACTTAGCTCGATCTAGAATCTTGATTGTGCCATGCAGGAATACCTTCACCACCTCAAAATGACCGATCTATCGGGGCTTCAACTTACCTGGGAATAGGCGAAGGTGGGATTGGAATAGGAGGACTTTTTTTACCAACATCAAATTCCTTCGTAATGATCATCTTGTCGTGCCACACCTTTGTCTTCTATTTATAGATTTCTGCATTCTCATAGGACTCCCTCCAGATCTCATCTAGTTCATCCAATTGTAACTTCCTATCCAAGCCGGCCTCATCTATATCAAGATTAAGTTCTTTGACCGCCCAGTAAGCCTTATGTTAAATTTCCACCGGTAGGTCATGGAGCTTACCAAACACTAACCGGTATGGTGACATACCGATTGGTGTCTTGTAAGCCGTCATATATGCCCATAAGGCATCATTCAACCAAGAACTCTAATCCTTCCTGTTAGGGTTAACCATTTTTTGAAGGGTGGACTTGATTTCCTGATTGGAAACTTCGGCTTGCCCATTGGTTTGTGAGTGATAGGCAGTGGATGTCTTGTGAGTAATGTCATACTTCTTCAAGAGTGCCTCTATGGTCTGATTGCAAAAATGGGTGTCACGGTCACTAATCAAGGCTCTGGGTACCCCAAACCTAGAGAAAATGTTATCTTTCAAGAATTCAGCAACCACTTTAGAATCGTCAGTCCTAGTGGGTTTTGCTTCAACCTATTTTGACACATAATCAATGGAAAGAAGAATATATGTAAAGCCATAAGAACTAGGGAAAGATCCCATGAAGTCAATACCCCAAACATCAAAGATTTCACAAGATAGCATAGCTTTTTGGGGCATCTCATTTCTAGATGAGATATTTCCTACTCTTTGGAACTTGTCACAAGCCTTACAAAATATATATATGCATGCTTATTCAAAGTAGGCCAATAAAAACCACTTTCCAAGACTTTCCTAGCAGTCTTTTTAGCTCCAAAATGACCTCTGCATGCATGAGAATGACAAAAAGTGATAATTGAATGCACTTCATTATCGGGGAAGCATCTCCTAACAACTTGGTCTACACAATGTTTCCACAAAAAGGGGTCATCCCACACATAATATTTAGCATCGCTTTTTAGCTTATCTTTCTGTGCCTTAGAAAAGTGAGGAGGAAGTTTACCAGAGATAAGAAAGTTCACAATGTCGGCATACCACAGTTGGAGGTCCCTGATAGCCAACAATTATTCATCGGGGAACTCCTCCCATAGTTGCTCCTTCATTAATAAATTTACCTCACTATCTTGGCAGGGTGCCAACCGGCTAAGGTGATCAGCCACGAGGTTCTCCGTGCCCTTCTTGTCTCGTACCTCTAACTCAAATTCACTCAGGAACAGGATCCACCTAATCAATCTTGGCTTGGCCTCTTTCTTCATCATTAAATGACAAAGCGCTGCATGATAAGTGTACACAATAACTTTTGTACCAAGCAAGTAAGATTAAAATTTTTCCAAAGAAAATACCACTGCTAGCAACTCCTTTTCTGTTGTGGAATAGTTTCTTTGGGCCTCATTGAGAGACATGGATGTGTAGTAGATGGCATGAAGCGCTCTCCCCACCCTTTGACCAAGCGCTGCTCCAACGGCATAATCACTAGCATCGCACATAATCTCAAAAAGCAACGACCAATCTGAGGGTTGTATAATAGGGGTCGAGACTAACCTTTCTTTCAATGTATCGAATGCCCCTTTACAACCCTCATCCATCACAAATTCCACCTTTTTTTGCAACAACTTGCATAAAAGATATGCTATCTTCAAGAAGTACTTGATGAACCGGTGATAGAATCCTGCATGGCCAAGAAAAGAGCGCACTTCGTGCACATTAGTAGGACAAGGCAAAGTTTGAATTGTGTCTATCTTTGCCTTGTCAACCTCAATACCCTTAGAGAAGACAACATCGCCTAAGACAATGCCTTGATCTACCATAAAATGACACTTCTCAGAATTTAACACAAGATTAGTATCAATGCAACGCTTAAGAACTTGTACCAAATTTTCCAAACAGTTGTCAAAAGAATTACCATGAATTGTGAAATCATCCATGAATACCTCGACAAAGTTTTCAACAAATTCTAATAAAATGCTTACCATACACCTTTGGAAAGTTGCGGGGGCGTTACATAACCCAAAAGGCATATGCCAGTAGGCAAACGTACCAAAGGGGCACGTGAAGGTGGTCTTTTCTTGGTCTTCCGGGGCGATAGCCACTTGAAAATACCCCGAGTACCCATCCAAAAAGCAATAGAAAGGGTGGCTTGCTAACCTCTCGAGCATTTGATCAATGAATGACAACGAGAAGTGATCCTTCCGGGTCTCCGCATTTAGCCACTGGTAGTCAATACAAACGTGCCACCCGTTTTGAACTCGAGTGGGTACCATTTCACCCTTATCATTTTCGACCACCATCACCCCACTCTTCTTGGGTATCACTTGAGTTGGACTCACCGACTTGCTATCCGAGATTGGATAGATCATGCCCTCTTAGAGTAACTTGAGGATTTCTACCTTTACCACCTCCATCATAGGCAGGTTTAAACGGCGTTAGGGTTGTCGCACGGGTCTTGCATCTTCTTCCAACAAAATTCTATGCATGCAAGTGGATGGACTTATGCCTTTGATGTCGGAAATGGTCCATACAATTGCTTCCTTGTTCTCTCGTAACACCACCATCAACTTTTCTTCTTGCTCCTTGATGAGCTTGCTTGAAATGATAACCGGAAGCGTCTCCCCTTCCCTAAGAAATGCATACTTGAGGTAACTTGGCAAAGGTTTAAGCTCAATCACCGGAGCTTTCACAAGTGATGGGAGGAATTCCGGTTCTTCAGGTTCCTCTAAGACTAGAGGGTCTGGACTTTACACCACTTCCTTAAGAATGCTTAACTCCTCAATGATTTCCTTCAAGTTAGTACTCATGGAATATACAAGACATGCATTTTCAACATCATTTTCCAAAGCAGCTAACAAGGAATCATCACCACTCAATTCAAAAACATCTTGCACAACATTGTCAATAAAATCAATAGCATGGCAAGAATACTCTTCAAGAGGATACTTCATAGAGTCATTTATGTTAAACTCTACTTTAATCCCATCAAATTCCATGGTGAAGGTACCGTTGTGCACATCAATGATGGTCCTAGAAGTCTTCAGAAATGGCCTCCGCAACAAGATTGGGGCGGCATGTTTATCATAATCTATGTCTAGGACATAAAAATCCATGGGGAATATTAAGGAATCCACCCTAACTAACACATCCTCGACGATACCCTTAGGGTACGCACTAGAACAATTGGCTAGTTGGATCACCACCCCAGTTTTGTGCAAAGTGCCAAGATTAAGGCTTTCATACAATGAGTAAGGAATCACATTTATTAATGCACCTAAGTTAAGCATTGATTTTTCAAAATGTGTATTTCCTATCATGCAAGGGATTGTGAACATGCCAGGATCACTACATTTAGGGGTAACTCCCTTTGGCACAAAGCGGAGACATGTTCACTTCTCCCATTTTTAAGCTTGTTCTTCATTCTTTGTTTCCTATTTACCACACATAATTCCTTCAAAAAAATTTGAATAGCTATGAATTTGTCAATAGCATTCAAAAGAGGGATATTTACTCACACCTAAAAAAATACTTCGTAGATGTTTTTGTTGGACTCCTTCCTCCGTTTGTCCTTGTTGGACTCCTTCCTCCGTTTGTCCTTGAGAGCTTCTGGGAACGGTGGTTCCGGCACATATGGAGGAATTTCCACTACTCTTGCCTTCTTGTGAGGAGGGGATGGAGGTTCAGGAATGGAGGTTGATTTCTCAACAGTGATCTCCTATTCCTTCTCATTTCCCTTCCTTGCTTGCTCGTTGGCCACCTCCTTGTTCTCTTCTTTCACTTCTTTCCCAAGTATTTCAAGCTTTCTAGGTTTGTCTTCAACAACTTCACTAACCGGGAGAGAGCCAACCTCTTAACCACTTCTCAAAGTGATAGCACTAGCATTTTGTCGAGGGTTGATCTCCGGTTGGGAGGGTAGCTTACCCTTTTCCCGGGCTTCCATCTGATTCACCACTTGGGCTATTTGGCTCACTTGAGTTTCCAAGTTCTTGATGCTCGCTTTGAAATTTGGCTCACTTCATCTTGGAATTTCTCACTTTTCTCCGCACACATGCCCAACCGGTGAATGGCTTGCATCACATCATCCTTTGTTAGCCCCGAGCTCTCCCCTTGGTCTCGGGGTTTGTCTTGGAGCCTTTTAAATTGTTGTTGAGGTGGCAATATTGTTTTTGAGGAGGCCGATATGGTTGAGGGTTTTGGCTTCCTTGAGGGTTTCCATGCCGGAGGTTTGGGTTATCACGATCTCCCAAATTGTACGACCGATTTTGGTACCCTTGATAACCTTGGTAGCCTTGGTGACCTTAGTAGCCTTTCCCACCTTGATATCCTTGGTTGCCTTGGTTGCCTTGATTTCCTTGATATCCCATGGAACTCACCTCCTCGACATAATCCTCTTGCAAAGTAGGGCAAGTGTCCATAGGATGCGCCAAGTAACAAATTTCACATAATTTAACATGTGGCGCATTTCCGAGCTTCGTCATCAACGATTTCATCATATATGCAAGGGCCAAGACTTGGTCCTCAAGCTTCCCACTATTGGAAGAGTCCCTTGCGGGCATTGGATTTCTCCTTCTCAAATCGACCCTTGAGCTAAAGTTTCTTGATTCTTCCGTTAGCTCCTTATACAATTGTATCGCTTCGGATGAAGTCTTGTTACCAAGTGTGCCACCACAAGAAATCCTTACCAACCTTTGATCCTCATCAAGAAGGCCATTGTAGAAGTAATAAACCAAATCCCCCTCCGAATAACTGTGGTAAGGGCAACTTGCGAGAAGCTTCTTGAACCTCTCCCAATAGTCGAAGAGAGATTTTTCATACCATTGGAGGATGTTGCTTATGTCCTTCTTCAAGGCGGCAGACCTCGAGGCCGGGAAATATTTGGCTAGAATCTTCATTTTCATATCGAGCCAACTCTTGATGCTCTTGGGTAGTAGGTAGTGGAGCCAATCTCTTGCACCATCCTTTAGTGTGAACGGGAATGCCTTAAACTTATAAAAATCTTCATCCACTCCATAGGGAACCGTACCACCACACAAGAAGTGAAATTCGATGAGGCGTTTGTTGGCATTCTCCCCTTGCCTACCAAGGAAGATGGGTAGCATGTTGATGAACCCGATCTTTAGCTCAAAGTGCCCGTTCGGTCCAACCACGGGATACTCAATGCACATTGGTTATTGATCGAGGTTGGGGGCCTGATGTCTCTTAACAATGCTTGCCCCATAGGAATCTCCCTTTATTGGAGAGGATGAGCTCGCCCTTGGAGAGGAGGATGTTGAGGTCCCCCCCCCCCGAATGTTCATCTCTGTGCCCAAGTTGATGTTCCATACAGGAAGAGGTATCCACAAAATGATCACTAAGAGAGGTGTTATTCACACTTTCCAAAGAAAGCCTCCTAGCCCATCTCAAATTCAACTCTAACTTGGAGTCGTAATGTAGGGGTTCTTGTGAAGAGGATCGTGTCGAACCATAAACCAAGAACTCGAACAATGCGTCTCTAAGCAAAGTGAAAATGGCAACTCAACTAAGAAATCAAAATAAAAGAAAACAAACAAATATTCACAATTAGAATATAGTCACACATAATATGCCCAAACACTTAAAAATAAACATCTCTTCTCCGGCAGCGGGGCCAAAATTTGGGAGGTCATCGTCGTACCTCCCAAAGTTAATACTTTTAAGCACAAATGCTTCCTATCTACAATTAAGTAGATGATGGAAGAGGGATCTTTTCAAGTATTTAAGTATATATAGGATAAAACATACTAGGCATATACATACATAGATGCATATAAAAGCATGTAAAAGGAGGGGGGTAGTTGGTTTTTTTTGAGCCCAAGTTATCAAATTGAAAGACAACAATTAGCAAAGCAAGAGAACTATGCTAATCATGCAATATAACTAAAGAGACGATTAAACTGATAATTAATGGAGCCTTGGGGACAATCGACTTCCACTTCCAAACTTCTTATAGCTCATTGATTCATTCACTCATTCAATTACATTTATTGTCTATGGGGAATGTTATCACTTCTCATTCAAAGATCAACATTCATTCCTCCTTAAGAGTAGTTTGCAAAGACAAACAACGGTCATTTGCAAACCTCATTGATGATCACCCTAGACAAACAACATCATAGGGGTATTTCATCAATGGCATTCCACCCAAAGGACCATAGGTTTGATAACAACAAGCCTTCTGCCAAAGACATAGTCATTTAACCAAAAAAGCATTTATTAGGTTCAACTTAGAACAAACAACATTCAAGGTTCAACCTTTCTTTGTATCTATATGATAAATATGAAAACAATCCACATTAACATACTCATCTAGCAAGAATTACCACACATTATACACAAGAAGTTATAAATCCATGCTTTTGGATTTCATATCAAATGAGTTGAGAAATTTGCAACTTTCTTAACACTCTAACATTTCAATCATACAAACATTTCATATACTTAAACAACCCATGGTATAAATGAGGTAAAATACAACATTAATGGAATAATAAATGCTATCCAACAAATGTTCATAAATGAGCAAATATAGAATCTTACTACATAAGGTTGGAAGCTTCAATCAATTGCTCCCAAGAACTAGATTTAGCTACAAGAGTTCATACTAATTAATGCTAACAAACCAAACATAATACAAGAGAATTCAAAGATGAAAAATGGTAGAAACTGGGGTTAGAAATAGTACCAAAAGCGCAAGAAAGAAGAAGTGTGAATGAGAGGAAAGAGAGTGTTATTTATCGTACAAAATGGATAAGGTTAGGTTCTGGCCACCGGTTTATCACGACTCGCGATGGGCGCCAGAGCTTAACCTTGTTGTCTTTTCTTCTTCTTGTGGTAAACACTTATCTTCACAATTATTCCTCTCATTTTTCAAGTCTTCAACTCTTTAAAGAAAGTCTTAAAAGTTTTCAAAAATGGTCTTCGATGGCCTCCGGTCTTCAATTCTTCTTGTCTTCGAAGCAAGTCTTCAAAGTCTTCGAAAAGTTATCTTTAATAGCCTCCGGTCTTCAAGCCTCCATGCTCTTCCTTTGTCACACAAAATCCACTTAGAAGAGGTAAAAGAGGGTAAAGTTGCTCTTACCTCTCCTAAGAGAATTTCAATGTAAAACACAAGTTCTTGATACTAAAAGAGCACAAAAGTGACCCCAAAAAGTACTAAATTATGCACATAACATGGACATATCAGGGCAGCATCATCCTCATCAAGTAAAGAGAGCATACTAGCAAGTAACGATTGCTCGCTTCGCTAGTACATCTACTCTAATCCATAACCCAGTCAAAAAAACTCGTGAAGGAACGTCCTTCCTCACGAGTTTGTCAATTGAGTCACCCATCTTCTTCCGTAGGTTCAGCCACCACAATTCTAGGCATTTCTCTCGCATTGATTTCCTTCAACTTCCATGCCCAAGGGCCTCACAGGTGGAGATTCTACATCATCCTCCACCCCGATGCCATACTCGATAATCTCACTTGCTAATGCTCTCAAAATTCATAAAAAGAGACATGCATCAAGTAAAGAGAGCATACTAGCAAGTTACGATTGCTCGCTTTGCTTGTACATCTACTTTAATCAATAACCCGATCAAAGAAACTCGTGAAGGGACTCCCTTCCTCACGAGTTCGTCAACTGAGTTGCCCATTTTCTTCCTTAGGTTCAGCCACCACAAGCCTAGAAATTCCTCTTGCATTGGTTTCCTTCAGCTTCCACTCCCGAGGGCCTCACATGTGGAGATTCTACATCATCCTCCACCCTGGTTCCATACTCGGCAATCTCACTTACTGATGCTGTCAAATATCATAAAAAGAGACATGCATTAGATAATGTCAATTCTGAAAAACTCAAACACTTCTAAGATTAAAAAACTCAGTGAAAGTGTGGAGATCATCAGGACATCCTTTAAGGGATGTAATCCAGACTTGCACCGCCATTAACCGGAGAAATCTCTCCAAATTATCCACACATAATGGTTTATCACATAACTGGTGAGAAACCCAACCTAAATCTGGGATGGATCCATGGCACCAAGTAAACCCTTACATCCCCAAAACACCACAAACCACCATCACCATGGGAAAAGTCGACGGTTGTATCTTGGTACCCGTTAGACACAGTTGATGAGATTCTAGAAGCATGTGTTTCCTAAGGCATTTAACATATCGTTTGTTAGCTTTTGTATGGTAGATTTCAAGATTTAGGTGAGTTTACATTACAAAGGGTTTAGATTACCGTTGTTGGTTTTCTTATCTGACCTCATTTTGTAGCTTATTTAGATCTAATAGATTCTATGTCCCTTCGAGCTTTTAGATCTATTTTTTCTAAGCCTCCATTTGTAGATTGCTTGTAGACACTTTGGACCCTGTAAAAGGCCATTCTCAAGAATGGTAGTAGATAATAGAATGCCATTCACAACAATGGTAATAGACTGAAGGCCACAAGATAAAACATGGTAGAAGATGGATGCGCCAAAGAAAATAAGTCAAAGTTCGGAAGACATGAAGACTAGCACGGCCCGTGTACAGTTAAACGGCCCATGCCAAACCATCAGTTGAGAAGAATAAGTTTGGGCGCAGTCCATGAGCTTTTGCATGGTCCATGTGCTTTTCCAGTCCGTGCCCCACGGCCTATTTCCCGGTCGCGCACTCAGAAGACAAAAAGTAAGACTCCATAAGGTGGCCCGCATGCTTTCGTATGGACCACACCACTCAGACCTCCAGAAGTGCTCTTTTGCACGGGCGCGCTCAGATTGGCCGAGAAGCACCTCCAGTCTGCGGCCCGTGTACCTTTGCACATGTCGTGTACTATTGTACGTCTCGTGCCTATGTGGCTGCTAGGGTTTCTACTTTGTTTTGGCCTTTTCTAAGGCCCATTTACACCTACTATATAAGTAGCCACTATTCTACTAGTGTTCTAAGTTAATTTTTAATTTTAGATTTAAGAGTAGGTAGAGTGAGAAAGAAGCTATCTCCTCTCTTCTCATTTATTATTCCTATTTTTTTTCCTATGACATTGAATCCAATGGTTATATTGGGTTCAATGTCCTTAGAGTAGTTTATTTTCTTGGGGAATTTTTTTATTCATGACTAGATGTGACTTTGTGAGATTCTTAGATTTTCCTATCTTTATGCTCTATGAATATTTGTGCTTTATTTATTCTTTACATTCTTGTAATATTTATGTTAAGCCATGTTTTATGATGCACCCATATATCCATGTGTAGTGTAATATTGTGCTAGGCTTGTCATGCTATATTGGAAGTGTTAGGTTAGAGCTATTGTGTGAATGCATGCTATCCCAAGAGTGTCGTCCCGATCATTAGACTCTAACTTGATTGGCTCGTTATGTAATAATCATTCATGTTAGGGATGATAGTTTCACTAATAATGAGAAACCCTCGGCAAACCCCAATAAAGAAGAGTAATAGCTTGTAGCGACTAGGGTTGCGATGTAGCGACTAGAGTCGTGTCAATCCTAGAGTTATCACAAGATGCCATCTTCTTTGTTTCTCCAGGCCTTCGAATTCGTGTCCGCAGTGGAGTGCCCGGGATGTATTGTCCTCACTCTTATATCTAATTGTTGCTATTTACGCAAGGTCGTGTTCCTTTAAACGAGTACGCGTTAGCATTGGGAGTGAGATTGATGGGTAAGGAATTGCAGTATCGAAAAGGTGGTCGAAACATCTTCCTTAATTACAGAGGTAGTGTGGTAGCTTCATAAAGTAGGCAATGAACCTTTGTGTGACAGACATTGGAAATTCCCGACTACCTACACACTATGTGACATAGGCATATAATAGGTATGTATATCTTGCATGTGATAGAATCTAGGATCAAAGTCATTCATCGATCATGTTACGCAAATGTTCCCCAAGGCTAGTTTTCAATAGTTTACTTTCTTCTAATTGCATGATCAGTTGTTGTTAGATAAAACCCCCCAAATCACATGCTTGTAGCACTAGTTATTCCTGACACGCAATCGGAGTGACGCCCGATTGTGAGTTGTGTCTAGTTAACTTTCAAAATCTAGTGTTTTTGTGGACGACTACGGACTTACCGCTAACTACTCTCTAGTAGTTGGCAGTGAGCACGGGAGCAACACATAAATTTCTATCTTTGCATCTAGCGCTCTGCGGGTTAATTCTCCTATAAGATAACGACCCTGCAGGGTGCGGATCAAATTTTGGCGCCATTTCCGAGGACACTAGTTTAAATTTGATTGTTAGCTTGCACGACTAGTTGGTAGTAGTTAGTGTTTTTCTTTTGTAGCTTTTGTTGGTGATTGTGTTGAGCCTTACAATAGTTTTTCTTGTTATTGATAATTTTTTTTGTTAGTGTTTTGATTTTAGTTTATGGTACACACCTGTACCACGAAGCAAGGAGCCCCGCACTACCTACCAAAAAACACAGGTGAGCGAAGGAGGAGAAGGAGAGTTAGAGGAGAAGTTTCGCAGGGACCAACAGTAGTATGAGATTGGTGACCCTAATGCTCGTCAGAAATTAGGGTTTCCAGAAAGAAATTGGGAAGGAGAGAATATAACTCTTTTATTGGATTAAAGTCCCTGTAGTTTTAAGGATAAAGGGTGCCGAAAATAAAGTATTTATATATTAACCTTCGAAACTATGGAAAGGCATTTGCTAGGGGACTGGTCTAATAGTTAGTCGGTATGATAAGAGAGTTTATATAAAGAGTACAGCTCTTGAAAGACGGTTATTCTATAAGTTATGGAAAGACCAAGGTTTAAACTACAAATTAGATAAAATTTTGGGGTTGCATTAATCGGGTCATAAATTTATAACTACTACACGTTGCGTAATAAACTTTTTATATTGCAACTAAAACTTTTTACATTTCTATAATTCTAATTCAACTCCGTCTTTCCATATGCATATGGCAAGACGGTCTTTCCCAAAAATTTGCCTTCTATAAATTTAAAAGTGATCTCCTGACAGACGGCATATCCATAAGTTTATGAACAACCACTTATTCCTTACCTTATATACTGCATTTGTTAAATTACATACAAAATTTGAAAATTTAAAAAATATTTTTGTATATCATATATTTTTATATTTTCACATTTAAATACATATTATTACTTGTTTTAACTTATAAAAGGAAATATTTAAATTTTATAAAAAAAATTGCAACATTTAAGGTAAATGCTCCTGTGGACTATCCATAACCTTATGGAAATGACACATTTCCTGAGACTTTCCCTGCATTTAATATCCCGATAAAAAAGAAAAAAAAAGAAAAAAAGAAAAAAAGAAAAAAGAAGTACAGCTAGTTCCAAAAATGTAACATCCTACAAAAATAGAGACTTTGTTTTTTGAATTCTCTTTTGTAATTTTGATGAGTTGGCCAGTGAGTAGAAGGCGGAAAATGAATAAATACAGAAATTGGGGGAGCCGGCCCCAAAAGGCGTTGCTTAGAAATAGGAGCGAGGAAGAAAGGGCAGAGAGGAGAAACTTAAGCGATGGTGGAAGAAGCAGAGAAATCAATGGGCGTAGAGACGATTGAGGAGGGAGAGATCGTGGAGGAAGCAGGGTCTTCTGTTGGCAGAGCTCTGGCGACGAAGCATCCGTTGGAGCACGCGTGGACCTTCTGGTTCGACAATCCCTCTGCCAAGTCGAAGCAGGACACCTGGGGGAGTTCTCTTCGCCCCATTTACACTTTCTCAACCGTCGAAGATTTCTGGAGGTAAGTCCATTTTCCTCATCTAGGGCTTTTTAAATAATTATTGCTTGTGATTGAGATATTTTTTGACAGAAATATGGTGGAGGTGAAATTTGAAGGATCTGAAATGTATTTCTGATGTCATTAGTTTGCAGATGCTCTCTGGATTGTATTAACTTGTCAGTCTTTTCAGTCCACCTTGATATATTAGTGTTTTATCTGCCGTGCTTTGGTAATGTGCCTTTTATTATCAATTTGATGTGCCAGTATATTAATTACCTGTGGTTCAGAGTTTGAAATCTGACTCTGTAGTCTGATCTGTGCTAGTAGGCCTTGTTCTTTTTCGACTGAACTCTGTACATTTTATTATACTAATAACAGCGTGTGTACACCGAAGTGGAGTTAATTCCAAATGAAAGGGGTCTTATTGTAGAAGAGAATGTTAGACTAATTTTTGGTATCGTATCTTCACCACATGACCTCATCATTCTTATTTTTGTTACTTTCCCTAATTTATTATTATTATTACCATATGTGTGTTAATAGATAGCCTAGTTGTCTGATACTCTTATCTGTTAAGTATTGCCGGTTTCATGAACAATGAAACTTTTGCTCAAATAATAGTGGTGATTGATGAATTTATAGCATAGAGAATGAGCTCCCATTGTTCTAACCTCCGTGACTTTTATGCCTAACATCCTGGGAGGTTCTCTGCTGTGTAGTTGAGGAACCAAATCTGACAAGCTATAGATAACAACTCATTTTTGAGTGTTTACTCTGCCTGCTCTCCATACAATGAAGATGGGTAGCATCATGCTTTTATATGGAGTATGTATATTGTGAAAAGTGCCTTGACAAATAGCTATTAGTAAAGAGTTTTATGTTTTCACAGCATTTACAACAACATACATCATCCAAGCAAGTTGGCAGTGGGAGCTGACTTTCACTGTTTCAAAATTAAGATTGAGCCTAAATGGGAGGACCCTGTTTGCTCTAATGGAGGAAAATGGACAATGACTTTCCCTAGGGGTAAATCTGACACGTCTTGGCTGTACACGGTATGTGAGCTTTAGTTCTAGTTTATAAGAATTTTATGGCTTATACAGCTGCTGTATGTTATATGGAAATTTCTTTTAAAATAAGAAACACTGTAATTTGTTTTTCTACCAGTTACTAGCCATGATTGGAGAACAGTTTGATTATGGAGATGAAATCTGCGGAGCAGTTGTCAATGTCCGCACAAGACAGGATAAGATCTCTATTTGGACCAAGAATGCTGTGAATGAAGCTGCTCAGGTAATTATTTGTCATTATGGATTGAACTATTAGTGATCACTAAGATTGTTTGGGGACTATTAAGTATTCATAACTAGCATTTAGCTCCTGCTTTTGGACGATGAATAATTCAGCTTTATGTATTGAGGCTTCTTTTTGTCAATTTTATTTGTCATGGAACTTCACTTAAATTCCATCCTGGGAGTTAACGCTTTATCATCCTCTGCACTAAAAACCTTTCTTCTTTGGTAGTCAATTTTAGTACAGTTGGTATAGGACCATATGGAATTAGAAGTGGGTGCTCCATTGTACCTGTGCTTGGTTAAAAAAAATTTTATGTGCTTGTGCTTTTATTTTCCTTACCACCTGTAACTTACCAGAAACAGTGATGAAACCTTACCGTGATGACGTTTTGATTAGTGATTAGTCATCGTTGTAGTTTATATTATATTAATTCTCTTAAGACAGAATTTGAATCAGTGGCTAGTCTTTTCTATTGTATTTTCCTCTCAGCTTTTTGTTGCTATCAAGAAATTAATCTCATTTATGCTAATTATTGAATTTTGTTTCCAGAAGGAAAGAATTAAATGCCGTTTATTATTCGGGGGGCATGGCAGGTTATTTTGAACATGCTTACCACCTCGCCTACATGGGACTATTAAACTTGGCTTTTGTTATTGTGCCTCTAAAGTTTGCTTGCACCCATTGGTCTCTATTTACTGCTTGGGTTTTCATAGCACTGTGATTTAATTGGTGGAGGTAATTTCAAGGACACTGCTGGCCTTGAATATGTGTTTGACCTTACTAGAGACTGCGTTTTGATGATTGTTAGCACCATTTGAAATAAATGTGCTTGATATGATCTCAGGATGGGCTGCATGGATTATTGTCCTTCAGTACACGTTTGAAAGTTAAAAATGGTGGTTTTTGTGTCTATTACTTTTTAGATGACTCGTATCGTGCTCTGTAAGGTCAAACATCAGTGGTACTAATTGCTATTTCTTCCCCATCCAGATCGTCATTGGAAAGCAGTGGAAGGATTTTCTGGATTACAATGAGCAAATTGGATTTATTTATCATGTAAGTCATTTTGCTAGAGTTCCATGTTCTTGCATATTAACATATTCCGCGACATTTCCTTGGGTGGTAGTTTGAAAATTACATCTTTGCATTTGTATGACAGGACGATGCAAAGAAGCACGAGAGATCTGCCAAGAACAAGTATACTGTGTAGTAGCAGTTTGCATGGATTTAGAGTTGATGCAACTGACTGCCTTTTGGTGGTGGTTCTACTTAAAACATCTGGATGTTTTGGATATAATTTGCATATTTACTTCTACATATGAATTTGCACTTTCTGATATTAAAAAAAATTACTTGGTGTTTCTCTAATTTTGCTGATATATACATTTTGTTAGTTAAAGGGAACCACTAAATCCATTAAAAATATGATGACATTTCTGGAAGTCTTTCAAAAGGCCACTGGCCAAAAAATTAATTTTCAAAAAAGTGCATACTATGCTGGAAAGTCAAGCAGAATCAAAAAAAAGGAGATAAAAGACATAACTGGGATGCAAAAAGTGGTCCTTCCATTTTCATACCTAGGAGTCACAGTTTTCAGAGGTCGAAAACTTAATCTACATTTCAAAACCTTAATAGACATGGTAAACAACAAAATCTCTAATTGGAAAAACCAATGGCTCTCGGGGGGGTGGGGGCAAGATCATATTGATAAACCATGTTTTGACATCTATACCTCAACACACATGGGCTGTCACAGCACCCACTCAATACATGGTCCAAAAATTTAGATCCATTTTTAGCAACTTCTTATGGGGGAATTCTGAAAATGGACTAAACAAACACTGGGTATCCTAGGACAGAATATCATACCCACTGGCTGAAAAAGGCTTAGGCATAAGGCATATTCAATCAATAATTGACTCATTTTCCATTAAAATCTGGTGGAAGCTTCAAATAGGTCAGTCTCATTGGGCAAAATTTATGTGGTCTTTACCTACTAATGCTAGAAAATCATAAACATGGACTAGGTTCAGAAAAATAAATGCCACAGCAAAATCTAACTCAAAGGTGATCATAGAGAACGGATATTCGAATTTCTGGATAGCTAACTGGCTAGGATATGGTCCTCTGATTAACCAAGTTGAAGAATACCAGGTACAAGCAAACTTCCCCTTACTTACAGTTTCTGAATTCCAGCTGAACAAAGGTCAGTACTTCCCTAAACTCTCATGCTTATTCAATTCTGCCATAAATTTGGATCTTTTAAAGGATATGACCTTAACAGATAACAATGATTACATTATATGGAAACTTGATATTCATGGTTCATTTACAATCAAATCTGCATATCAAGTACTAAGACCAAAAAATCCAGAAGTGGAGATATTTAAAAAAATTTGGGCCAAGACCATCCCTAAGAAAATCAGTTTTTTCATGTGGAAATTGCTATTACGTGCTCTACCATTTGCTGATGTCCTTATGACAACTGGTCTAAATTTACCATCCAAATGCACAGAGTGTGATAGTTTAGATTCCTTGTCACATTATTTTAACTCCTGTGCTACAACCATGTTTTTATGGAACAAAATGCATGACGTTCTACATATCCCATTTAGATCCTACTATAACATTAGGGAGAGAATTGTTTTTTACTGGTCACTCAAACATCCATCATCGGCTCATTTCTCTATAATGATTGTTTTGCCATGCTTAATATGCTGGGAGTTGTGGAAAGCCAGAAATAAACTGATTCATGAAAATAAAAAAAGCCACGCTCTTGCAATCTGGAAAAGCATATCTAATCTCTGCTCATTGATATATTCTGTTCATCCATTAGCTATTTGCGATTCTAATTGCCAGCTCATTAATAATGGATTACTGCCAAGTTTTAAAAGGAAAAGGACAACAAGGCTGTACTTAATAAAGTGGGAACCACCTGATAAAGGCCTCAAAGTAAATTGTGATGCAGCAATACATGGGGATAACGTAGGTTTAGGATGTGTTATAAGGGACACAAATAAGAGGATTGTGTATGCTGTATCAGTATTTATGACTATGGATAATGCCTGTTTATTGACTTATCTTGCAGTTCTTCGAGCTGAAATGATGTCAATTTGGAAGGGATTAGAAGCTGCGGCAGGAAGGACGGAACATATTCATATTCAATCGGATTGTTCTGCGGTGATAAAAATTATCCAGGGGCAGCCTTGCCCTTGATCACTCAAGCTACTCCTGCAACAGATCAAGTCAGCCACATCTGCTTTTCAACACGTACAATTTAGCCACATTCACAGAGAAGGTAATCAAACACCGGACTTCCTAGCAAAATTAGCAATCAAAAAAGGAAGTTCCTCACAGCTTGAAGAAATGCTCACATCACAGCGTCTTCTCTTTCTCAACCGTAGGGAAACTCTATTTCTTCAATTCAGATGGAAACATCAGTATAGTAGCTAGTTCCTCTCATGTAACGGTTCTTCTATATGTTCGTGAACTCTGGATAGTCTGGCCTTCGTGAGCTTCACACAGGGGTGGAGGGCTTACAGAAGGAATCACTATCAAGAGTTCAGATTAAACATTAGCTCTTAGTCTATCTTAGGATCTTGCCTCCAGAGTCTTGTATCTCTATTTTAAATTTGGGTGTGGGAGCCCCTAATCAATATCCTCGCTCATTTTTTAGTGTTTTGCGGGAAAAAAATACATTTTGTTAGTTAATTGGCTCTGTTAGACTTGTACTGCAAAAAAATATGACCTTTTCGTATGCCTATGGCGAAAATGGAAGAACAGACGTAAATTTTTTTTCTGGAATGGCAACCCCACACCTTTTTTTTTGAAAAGAAACCGTCTGAAGCTATAGGCGTTTATCATTGTACTGCAGTGTTTGACAGTCTCTGTCTTAACAATGTTCTGTTAATAGGTTTAAGAATTTTTGCACGAGAAGGGATTTGTTGTCTTGCTTCTCAGGGCATTTTAAAATTACACGATGACCGAAAAAGTTTTTTTTCTCTCTTTTTTACATCAATCGATGGGGGAGTTTGATTCATTGATTTTTCAAACCACATCCAAAGGACATATAAGTAAAATTGAGTTCAGATCCTATTGAGAGACTAATTGGTAGGCTTTTATTCATGTGCAGTGGGGGTTTTATAGTGATTTCAATTCGGAACTGAAATCACTATGAAACTAATAAGAAACTTTGAAATCTCACATTGGGGTTTTTAAATCCTTCGGTTTCCATTAACTGAAACCGGTCTCAACTAATTTTCCCTGCACACCCTAAGTGAAGCTATCAAGCTTTTTTACTTTTTGTCCCTGCACACCCCACGTGAAGCCATTAACCTTTTTTAAAAAAATTTGCATGCATATCCAATGTTTTTTTTAATTAAATACCACCTTTGATGGTGGGGGGTTAGGCGGACCCCTACCTGTTTATTAAATAAAAGGTGAGTACACAGAAAAGAGGGGGGCTTAATACCGTACCTCCGATTACTGTTTGAAACCGCTGTTCTTTGAAATCTATACATTGATCTAGTACTACCCTAAAGAAACCAGCGGTGTCAGCATGAGAAAAAGTACATTCTGGAAAAATACATTACGAGCATGCTACTTAATTCTGATGTGCGGAGTGCCGATGGCATCAAGACTTACCATACCTGCCACTGGTGCGGGCAGAACCGTGTTTGTATAAAACATGTTTACCTGTGTGCGGCTTGCCATCTTAGCGAGCGCGTCAGCGGCGCCATTTGCTTCTCTGTAAATGTGCTGCATAGAGTATGACAGACCTTGCAATAAGTTCCAGATATCTCTTATGATTGGGAGCAGTCTCCATGGGATCTTGTGCTGGCGACGAATGATTTCGAGTAGAACTTGTGAGTCAGTTTCGATCTCAATTTCCGCAATTCCTCTTTCTCTTAAAAGAGCAATGTCGTGCCGGAGAGCAGAAGCTTCAGCCTGCAAGGAAGACAGTGCAGCGATAGATTTCGAAATAGCAAAAATTACCTTACCCGTATGGTCCCTTAGAATGCACCTGATTCCAGCTGCTCCGTGGAGGAAGGAGCCATCAGTATTTAATTTGAATTTAGGGGGTAGCGTCCACTTTATGATACTGATGGATCTTTGTTTCACTTGTCTTACGGTCGTGAGTTTTGGGATAGGGTGCAGGATCCAAGTAAAATCTAGTTTGAAAGCTAGCAAAATATCATTCAGATGTAATAATATGCGCTTGAAGATGGTCATTAAGTTCGGCTTTTTGCCCTCAAGGTTGAACGTGCATCTAGCACACCACAGGTGCCAGTTCACTATACAAGGTAGGATCCAGATGAGCTTTGTGAGCTGTGTATCAGAAGAGGAGTAAGTCCAGTAAAAGAAAAATTGATCCCACAGCAGTTGGAAAGGATTATTTGGTAAACCTAAGGAGCAGTTCAGGAGGTTCCAAATTTGTTGGACCTTGATACAAGAGTTGAAGACATGGTGGGTTGTTTCAGAATCGTTGAAACAAAAACTACATCTCAAAGGAAGATGGAAATGAAAATCTTCAAGCACATCCGGAAAAGCTATCAGCCTATTTAATAGTTTCCAATTGAAAAGGCTGATCTTCCTTTGTAATAGGTTTGACCACAGGTCAGTGTAAGAAGGAATCCTCATTTTCCTTTCTCTGATCAGCTCATAGGCCGAGTGGACAGTGAACAGGCCATCCTGTGTCGGTTTCCATAATAGGGAGTCTTCATATTCGGGAAATAAAAGGAATTCCCGGTTCAGATTTTGGAAAATTTGATCTGGGAGGGAAGGTCTGATTTGGTCCAAGTAGTAGTCTTTATTATGGAGGAAGTTTGCCACCGTTAAATTAGGAAAAGGAGTTGTTGAGGGGTTGAGTTGGTGGTCAGATAACATTCCCATAGATGACCAGTTGGAGTCCCAGAATGACACTGTGCCTTTTCCAAGGTTAACTTGTGTGTGTTGTGAAGCTAATTTGTCCACTTCTTTGATTCTTTTCCAGGTTCTTGTTTTTTTGTGTGTGTCATTCATCGACCACATTACTTTGGCCCAGAGGGATTTTCCGGTTTGTAGTTTCCACCATAGTTTAATCGAGAAGGACTTTGTTAGAGTATGCAAATTAATAAAATTGAGTCCATTTTCGGAGGTGGGGAAACATAACTTGGCATAGGATCTCCATGTTCGGCGTTTCTGGGAGCTTTCTGAGCTGTTGTTCCAGAAAAACTTTGCAAGAGTTTCATGTATACGGTTTATGATGTGGGAGGTAGGTTTCAGGACAGTTAGAAGGTGATTTTGCATTGAAGATAAAAACGTGTTTGATAAGTGTTGCTCTTCCAGCTGGCGAGATCAGTTTGTTATGCCAATGCTATATTCTGTTTAGAACTGAGAGTAGCATGCCCTGAAATAGCGAGTTTTTGGCTCTTCCTGTGAAGATGGGGCATCCTGAGTATTTGAAAGGGATGGAACCTTCCAACATGGCTGACTCTCTTTTAATTAGAGTTATGATTCTGGTTGGAGAGTGTTTAGAGATGAAAAAGGTAGATTTTTTGAAATTTACTTTTTGACCGGAAGCCAACTCATAGGATTGGAGGAATGTTAGAATGGTTTGCAGACCTTGTCTTGTGTATTTCAAAAAAATGGCTGTGTCGTCTGCATAGGAAAGATGGGAAGAGGGTATCATCCCCCGAGGTAATTTGTAGGGTTGGATATTCCCATAATTATAGAGAAAATTCAGATTGTGTGTGAAGGCTTCTGCCATTAATATAAAAAGCAGGGGGGAAAGGGGATCCCCTTGCTTTAGCCCCCTAGTTGCCTTGAAAAAGCCTACTGAGTTCCCATTGATTAAAGTTGAAAACCTTGCAGCTTTGATGTTTTCCATTATGAGAGACACAAAGGCATAGGAGAAACCGTGTTTGAGCAGGACCGAAGCCAAAAAATCCCATGAGACTCTATCAAAGGCTTTCATCATGTCAAGTTTGATAATCATGTTTGGGTTTTTTGTTTTGGTGTGAAGGAAGTTAGTATATTCTTGCATTAGGAGGACATTATCAGCAATTTCTCTTCCTGAGATGAAGGCGGATTGTTCTGGTCTGATTATGGAGTCAAGGTGTGCTTTTAGTCTAGTAGAGAGTGTTTTGGAAAGAATTTTGTTCGAGAAATTACATAAACTAATGGGTCTGTAGTCTGTGAAAGCTGAGCAAACATCCTTTTTGGGAATTAAAATAATTTGAGTAGCTGAGATAGCTTTGGGGATTAAGTTCCCCGCAAAGAAATCTCTTACTGCCCCCAATACGTCAGTCTTAATGATATCCCAGCATTTTTGGTAAAAGAAACCAGAGAAACCGTCCGGACCAGGTGCTGAGTGACCATTCATGGAGGAAACTATTTTGGTGAGTTCTTCCATGCTGATTTCTTTGAGCAGTGAGGTATTTATTTCATCTGACACTGAACTAGGGATATTCTCTAATAACCAGGCTGTATTAATTCCTGAAGGATCTAAGTTTTCAGCAGTTAAGAGCGAGGAAAAGAAGCTGACAGCTTCATTCTCAATTTCCTTCGAGTTTGCGAACCAGGTGCCAGCTTTGGATTTGATTTGGACTATCGATTGTCTTTTGTGTTTGTTTTGGATTGAATGGTGGAAAAAATTTAGAGTTCAAATCGCCCTCTTTAATCCAATTAAGTCTTGATTTCTGTCTGAGGAATGTTTCCTGATTAGAAAGGGCCACTCTTAGCTTAGCTTTGGATAGGTTAAAAGCTTGTAAATTTTCATTTGATTCATTGTTTTGTAAATCTTCTTCAGTTCTGATAAGCTGTTCTTCACACATCTGAACTGTGTCAAAAACATTACCGAAAACCGCTTTGTTCCAGATTTTTAGGGAATATTTTAAGTTTTTAAGTTCGAAAACCAGTTTTTCCATCCCTTTGAAACTGGTTCGTGTTTTCCAGGCATCCTCCACCAGTTTCATGAAAGAGGGGTGGTTGGTCCAGCATTCTTGGAATTTGAATGGCTTTGGGCCGATCTTGGAAGGTTTATCTGAAATAGTTAGAACTAGGGGAGTGTGGTCAGAGCCTTCTCTGGCTAGAGTCTTGATTTTTGAACTCGGGAAGCTAGCCCACCAGTTGGCATTTGAAATTCCTCTATCCAGCCTTTTCCAAACTCTCCCTTTTGTTCTCATCCCCATCCAGGTATATAAGCTACCGGAGGTTGGGATTTCAGAGAAATGTTGATCATTTAGAAAAGAGTTAAAATTCCTGATATTGTTTTGATTTGGGATTGATGGCCCTAAGTATTCTTCATTTTTTGTGATTACATTAAAATCTCCAATTAGGCACAAGGGTGCATTCTTCCAAGATGCTAAGGCTTGCCACAATTTGTTACGTTCATGTATTGTGTGCTTAGCATATACAAAGCCTATTTGGCAAACTGGTGCTTGAGCCTGGCATTTGATCTTAGCAATAATTACCTGTTCTTCCACTTTGATAATGTCAACTTTAATTTCATCTTCCCACATTAGCCAGATTTTGTTAATTGAGTTGGTAAATGACTGGTTGAAGCCCAGCTTTTTGGAAATGGTTGGTATCTGATCCTGGTTTAGAAAAGGTTCTATTATAGCACAAAACTTGATTGAGTTAGATCTTTTGATATGCTTCAAACGGTTTTGAGTAGGGGTGTTACCTATTTCTCTAACATTCCAAACACAAATATTGTGACTAATCATGGATAGGATTTGGAGAGGTTCAGTGAGGAACGGGTGAAGACCATTTTTGGGGTGGAGGAGTAGTCTTTTTTTGTGTGTTTCCTATGCTTAACTTTTGGCTCTAGGCAGGATCGGTTTAGGATGTGGGATAGTTTGGAGTGGTCCTTAATTAGATCTGCCTTGATTTGTTCCAGGTTCAGGTTTTCCTTAGCTAACATCAGGTTCTGTTGGTGGGAGGAAGTTTCAGTATTTAACCAGTCTAAGGATTTATGTATAGGTCTGATTCTTGAGTGGAGGGGGAATTGGTCTCCATGTATCGCAGTACCAGTAGTGTCAGCACAAGTTTTTTTAAAGAAAAGGGTATCGTTCTGGTGGTGTTGATCAGCTGTGTTTTGTAAAGATTTTGAGTATGTAACATTTGGAGGGAGGATGGAGACATGCCTCGGCTTGGCCGAATTAACTATAAGGAGGGCTTTATCTGTGACCAGAGCAGATTGAAGGTTAGAATAACTGGAGGAAGCTGGGGTTGTGGTGGTGTAGGTACTGTTATCGTTTTATTTGGGAGAAATTGGATTCAGTTCAATTTGGTGTAGAGACGAACCAACAACAGACCGAAGATTCATAGAGTTAGTAACTACTTTAGCATTCTTAAGGGAAGAAGAGGGAACCTGGGATCCTTGTTCAAGGATCAAAACTTCAGAACTTGATTCATTGATCTGTTGGGCTTCTTCATGAGATCCTTGCCCAAGGGGTAGGACTTCTGGAACTGACACCTTTGGTGTAGGAGGGCCACCTGGAGTAATTAACTTATCTTGTCTTTGCTGATGAGCAGTGTTAGAAGATTTACTCACATAAACCAACTTAGTTTTTGGCACATAGTTCTCAGTTAAGTTTGCAACATGCCCTTTACCTATAGGCCTTCCCTATTCTTCCGGGGCATTGGATTTTCCGCAGCTAGAAAAGAGTTAATTTGAGGTTTCCATGGTGTGAAACGGGTCAAGCTTTTGTCCGATCTACATGCCATATCTAAATGACCAAGTTTAAGGCAATTATTGCAGTAAAAAGGAACATCTTCGTACTCAATGTATTGCCAAAAACCAACATCCCTGAAACTTAACCATATTCTGTCAAGTCTAGGTTTGGTTACATCTATTTCAACACAGATTCTTGCTACGTGTGGTCTGGTCCTATTGATAGATGCTCTATCTACCCTAATTGGAGATCCTACTATATTGCCAATTGACATAAGCACATTATTATCAAAAAATTGTTGCGGCAGTCCATAGAGTGCAATCCAAATAGGAACAATTGGGGAATCAGTATTAGGGTTGAAATTTGGTACCCATTTAGTAATTCGAATTGAGTATGAACCGAAATTCCATGTTTTGTGTAGCCAACAACGATAGTAGTCCTCGGGAGAGGAGAAAGAGATTAAAACCTGTTTGTTGTCCAGCAAGGCGATGCTATTCGGGCCTTTGAAACTGGCCGTCTGGAAATCCTTTCGGAGTTTTTCGAGTTGGGGTCGGCTTCGGGCGAACTTTCCGACTAGGGTCCATTTGAGGAGAGCTTCCAGCTTTAAACATTCTTCATCCGAGAAGTGGAGACCCGGTTCGCCAAGGTGGTCAATTTTCGATTTGAGGACTAGGGGGGTTTTCTGGGCATCTTGTTGTTTTAAGGGAGGGAGATTAAGGGCCTCCCGTAGTTCCTGACTTACCGCTTGGGCGTATGAGATCACAGGGGTAACTGTTGGAGGCGGTGGCTCCGCCATATTAGCGTCGCCGGAGCTGGAGGGGAAAAGGATCGCACGTACAGTGTGTGTAAATCACACTCAGAGAGAAAGCCGTTAAGAAAGCCGTTGTGAGGTAAGACTCATGCATATCCAATGTGGCATGCATATCCAATGTGGCATGCTCTCGTTAGGCTATGTGTCCCAATGAAAATTTTTGAATTTTTTTTGGTTATTTATGAAAAAAATTTTGGCATATTTTTTTCTCTGCTATTTAATTTTAATTTATGAAATAATTTTTAAAAACAAAATTAAATTTAAAATTTAAAGAGTATGTCTCTTGAAAGACGGTTTTTCTATAAGTTATGGAAATACCAAGGTTTAAATTATAAATTTTGGGTTGCATTAATCGGGTAATAAACTTATAACTACTACATGTTGCATGATAAATTTTTAATATTGCAACTAAAACCTTTTACATTTCTATAATTTTATTTCAACCTCATCTTTATTTATACGTATGGAAAGACGGTCTTTCCCAACACTTTGTCAAATTTAAATTATAAAAAATAAAATTCAATTTTGAAAATACCAATGTATTATTAAATGTCACATTTCAATTTATTTTGAATAGGCAAATTAGTTTAAATGAAATATTGAAGGTAAAATTAATGAGTAGCTTAGAGAAAATCAAGTGGTGTCCATAAAGTGGTTTCATGGTGGTTTCAACCACTGTGGAGGTAAAAATGGAGTGATTTCTTTGTGATTTCAGTTGAAGAAGTCGAAGAGAGATTGAATATTTAATATTTAATGAATTGAAACCACATGAGCTGTTTCAGAGCCAGTGGTGGAACCAATGGGACGCGAGGTAGGGCTCCAGCCCAACCTCGATCGCCGGCCGGAGGTAGCAGGGTCTTCGAGCGCGTCTTCCGGCGACCAAACCGCGTCTCCGGCAAAATATCCGAGGTTTGCTCGGAGAAGAAGGCCGCGCTGCGGCCTTCTTTTTTAAAATACCCAAGTACTAAAACGACGTCGTTTCATTAAGTGAAATGAAAAAAAAAGCGGATGTGAAATGGATTGGGCCAAAAACGGAGCCCAATCCAATAATCCAAACAAAAACAAAACATTAGCAGCAGACCTACAACTCTCCCTCTCGGCCTCTCCCTCCGTCATTTCCCTCATCCGCCACTGCTTGCGCCGCCAGGTCTCCTCCGCCTCTCCCTCCGTCTTCTCTTTATGCTAAGATTTATTAATTTTAGTGTTTATTGTTTTTTTTATTTTTTGCTTCAAAACTTAAATTTATGTGAACATGATTTTTAGATTGGATGTCGAATTGAAGATTGAAGTTATATGGTTGTATTATATATGATTGTTGCAATTTAGTTGAATTGCGTATTTGAATTTAGTTGAATTGCATATTTGAATTTAGTTGAATTTAGTTGGAATTTAGTTGGAATTTAGTTGAAATTTAGTTCATTTAGATCACTTTTTCAATTCCTGTTCATTTGCTGTGCAAGTTTGGAGGTGAGTTCATGCATTCATGGGGGTTAAACACGTTGCTTACCCATCTATATGGGATAGACTGTCTTGTTATTTGACCTATACTAGTCTGAGCTCTTTACACACAATAATCATCAGATCTGCTGCTGTCATAACATGCTGGAACATGTGGAAAATGAGGAACAAAATTTTATATGATTCTGCCATTCCACAACCAGGAGTAGTTTTAACTCAGATAAGGAATCAAATTTTCTATATGTTTACTGCTAAACCAGTATTTATAGTATCTAAGGTAGACCAAGAAATTGCTGATCATTCTTTCCTCCCTCTAATCAAACAGCCTCCAAAGCCAAAAATATTAAAAATAGCTTGGTCTAAACCATGTAGGGGATATAAAGTTAATGTTGATGCTGCATGGTGTAGGCAAACTAACATGAGTGGAATTGGAGTGATCATAAGAGATAGTAGGGGTGTCTTTATTGCTGCTCATACTATTTTTACAGCTGCTAACTCCCCACTAGAGGCTGAAATGAAAGCAATCAAGTTTGCAATTGGGAAAGTTGAAGAGTTTTATACTCCTGTCTGCCTAGAATCTGATTGTATAAATGCGGTTACATATGTCAATGATCCCCTCAATGCTCCTTGGACCCTGTTTCAACTAGCAGATGATGCAAAACAATTGTTGGGTGATATTACGCTACTGCATACTCAGAGACAAGCCAATTTAGTGGCTGATGCCCTTTCTAAAGAATGTATACATGCTGAGTATGGTTTATCTATGTATAGGTTTAATGTGCTGTCCAATAACATCCAGGGTCTAATTAGGTTAGATCAAATAGGTACACCTTCGTTAAGGTTGGTAAATTGATCGGATACTACTGATTATTGCTATTACTTGCAGGAGTTTCAATATCAATGCGATGGCTCACTTGCTGTGGATACTCACGGATAGAGTGCACTGGTGCGGGCGGTTTCCTTTTCTATGAGGATACAACACTGGCAGGTTTCTTTTGCAAAAGTCGTCAGGTAGAGGATAGGCTTCTTAGTGTAGATGGGGTGTGTCTGACTGACTTGTATTTCGATTTCTCGATTTGCTAATAAGTTCGACACTCTTCCCAACTTACTAAGAGTTTTTGTAACCCTCCTACTATTAGATTCATTCCTTACTTCATTTTGGAGGCAACTAATGTTACTTCAAGAGCCAATAGCTCCCTTATGTATACATCAACTAAGCCAATGGCTTCATTTTCTCTTTTTGTTGTCACCTTTGTTTTTTACATGGCTTGGGAAGGCCTAATACATATTCCCCCATCTCTGGATGGTTTCCAAAAAAAAAATAGTTGAAATTTAGTTGAAATTATAATTGTTTGATTTATTTTGTATAATTGTATGTGAAAATGAAATTGTCAATTTGTCATAATCGGTTTATGGAATTATCAATTAGGGATATTTGTTAAATTGAATTTAGATGAATATGATTTTATAAATTTTTTGTTATCTCAATTTGTTATTGTTTCGTAACTCTTTTAGATTTTTTTAAAAATAAATAAATTTGTTATTGTTATCTCAATTTTTTTGTTATTGTTATTGTTTCCCAGGGGCGAAACCAGAAAAATTTTCCCAGAGGCAAAATTTTTCAGCCTCCCCTGGAAAATTTTTCTGGTTCCGCCCCTGTTCAGAGCGGTTCACCATTGTACGTGGTTTTAGCCATACACACTACAATGTGATTTACACAGTGTCATTACTTCCATTTTGTACTCATAAATTTGCTGATGCACTGCAGATTTAAGGAAGTGTTGATTTCTCCTCAAATGCTCTTCAAAAAGTACCACGACTGCATGTTTTGTTACATATGATGAAAAGTACAGGCTAGCGAGATATGTTACATGTATTTTGGGCTGCATTAGAAATGGTTTGTTGCATCTAAAAAGATAAGTTGGCAGCGTCATATGTTGTAAACTTAATTTCAGACTCTCGATCTGGTGTTCCCTGCATAGAGAGAGTAGCAATTAATAGTATCTAAATTACTCATCTGGTTACTATATAAAAGGAATACTTGGAAACGGCACGCTTGTGTCAACCGTCGTCAGGGGCATAGTGGTCATTTCCCAATAAAGCTGAACGTGTGGTCTTCTATGTGCTCTCAAGTGGCTGCCCAAAACGACGTCGTTTTGGGCACCACTTTTGTCCTTTTGTGCATCCCATTTGTCAAAAGTTGTGGTGCCTCCATTTGCGGCTGCATGTGCTGCCAGGTGGCCGACGAAAACAACATCGTTTTGGGCACCCATTCGAGGGGTAGACTTCTCGGTACTCGAAGGGGTGGACTCTTCTATCCTCGAAGGGGTCTAGCTCTCAGCCCTCAAAGGGATGGAGTCTTCAGTCCTCGAAGGGGTCCAGGTCTCAGCCCTCGAATGGATGGAGTCTTCAGTCCTCGAAGGGGTCGAGGTCTCAGCCCTCGAAGGGATGGAGTCTTCAGTCTTCGAAGGGGTTGAGCTCTCAGCCCTCGAAGGGATGGAGTCTTCAGACCTCGAAGGGGTGGAGATCTAATCCCTCAAAGGGATGGACTCTTCTATCCTCGAAGGGGTCTAGCTCTCAGCCCTCGAAGGGATGGAGTATTCTATCCTCGAAGGGGTCGAGATCTTAGTCCTCGAAGGGGTGGACTCTCAGTCCTCAAAGGAGTCCAGCTCTCAGCCCTCGAAGGGATAGAGTCTTCAATCCTCGAAGGGGTTCCAGCTCTCAGCCCTCGAAGGGGTGGACTCTCAGTCCTCGAAGGGGTGGAGATCTAAGCCCTCGAAGGGATGGACTCTTCTATCCTCGAAGGGGTCTAGCTCTCAGCCCACGATGGGATGGACTCTTCTATCATCAAAGGGGTCTAGCTCTCAGCCCTCAAAGGGATGGAGTCTTCAATCCTCGAAGAGGTCCAGCTATTAGTCCTCGAAGGGGTGGACTCTCAGTCCTCGAAGGGGTCTAGCTATCAGTCCTCGAAGGGGTCTAGCTATCATTCCTCGAAGGGATAGAGTCTTCAATCTTCGAAGGGGTCTAGCTCTCAGCCCTCGAAGGGGTCTAGCTCTCAGCCCTCGAAGGGATGGAGTCTTAAATCCTCAAAGGGGTCTAACTCTCAGCCCTCGAAGGGGTCGAGATCTAATCCCTCGAAGGGGTCGAGATCTAAGCCCTCGAAGGTGTCGAGATCTAAGCCCTCGAAGGGGTGGACTCTCAGTCCTGGAAGGGGTTCCAGCTCTCAGCCCTCGAAGGGGTGGACTCTCAGTCCTCAAAGGGGTGGAGATCTAGGCCCTCGAAGTGATAGACTCTTCTATCCTCGAAGGGGTCTAGCTCTCAGCCCTCGAAGGGATGGACTCTTCTATCCTCGAAGGGGTCTAGCTCTCAGCCCTCGAATGGATGGAGTCTTCAATCCTCGAAGGGGTCTAGCTCTCAGCCCACGAAGGGATGGACTCTTGGTCCTCGGAGGGGTCTAGCTCTCAGCTCTCGAAGGGGTCGAGATCTAAGCCTCGAAAGGGTGGACTCTCAGTCCTCGAAGGGGTGGAGATCTAACCCCTTGAAGGGATGGAGTCTTCAATCCTCGAAGGGGTCTAGCTCCAGCCCCCGAAGGGATTGAGTTTTCAGTCCTCGAAGGGGTTCCAGCTCTCAGCCCTCGAAGGGGTGGACTTTAAGCCCTCGAAGGGGTGGAGATCTAAGCCCTCAAAAGGATGGACTCTTCTATCCTCGAAGGGGTCTAGCTCTCAGCCTACGAAGGGATGTAGTCTTCTACCCTCGAAGGAGTCTAGCTCTCAGTCATCGAAGGGATAAAGTCTTCAATCCTCAAAGGGGTCCAGCCCTCGAAGGGGTGGAGTCTTCGGTCCTCCAAGGGATTCCAGCTCTCAGCCCTCGAAGGGGTGGACTCTTAGTCCTCTAAAGGGTCTAGCTTTCAGCCCTCGAAGGAGGGTCCCCTCAGTCCTCGAAGGGGTTCCGACTCTCACCCCTTGAAGGGGTGGACTCTCAGTCCTCGAAGGGGTGGAGATCTAAGCCCTCGAAAGGATGGAGTCTTCAATCCTCGAAGGGGTCAAGCTCTCAGCCCTCTAAGGGATGGAGTCTTTAGCTCTCGAAGGGGTTCTAGCTCTCAGCCCTTGAAGGGGTGGACTCTAAGCCCTCGAAGGGGTGGAGATCTAAGCCCTCGAAGGGATGGACTCTTTTATCCTCTAAGGGGTCTAGCTCTCAGCCCACGAAGGGATGGACTCTTCTATCCTCGAAGGATTCTAGCTCTCAGCCCACGAAGGATGGCCTCTTCTATCCTCGAAGGGGTCTAGCTCTCAGCTCACAAAGGGATGGACTCTTCTATCCATGAAGGGGTGGAGATCTAAGCCCTTGAAGGGATGGAGTCTTCAATACTCGAAGGGGTCTAGCTCTCCGACCTCAAAGGGATGGAGTCTTCAGTCCTCGAAGGGGTTCCAGCTCTCAGCCCTCGAAAGGGTGGACTCAAAGCCCTCAAAGGGGTGGACTCTCAATCTTTGAATGGATTCCAGCTCTCTTAGACCTTGAAGGGGTGGACTCTCAGTCCTCGAAGGGATGACCTCTTCAATCCTCGAAGGGGTCGAGCTCTCAGCCTTCAAAGGGATGGAGTTTTCAGTCCTCGAAGGGATTCCAGCTCTCAGCCCTCAAAGGGGTGGTCTCTAAGCCCTCTAAGGGGTGGAGATCTAAGCCCTCGAAGGGATGAATTTTTCTATCCTCGAAGGGGTCCATCTCTCAGCCTTCGAAGGGATGAACTCTCCAATCCTCGAAAGGGTCCAGCTCTCAGACTTCAAAGCGGTCGAAATCTCAGCCCTCGAATGGGTGGACTCTCAGTCCACAAAGGGGTCCAGCTCTCAACCCTCGAAGGGATGGAGTCTTCAGTCCTCAAAGAGGTGGACTCTCAGTCCTCGAAGGGCTGGAGATCTAAGCCCTCGAAGGGATAGACTCTCAGTCCTCGAAGGGTTAAACTCTTAGCCCTCGAAAGGATGTACTCTCAGCCCTCGAATGGGTGGAATCTCACTCCTCGAAGGGGTCTAGTTCTCAGTTCTCGAAGGGGTCTAGATCTCAGCCCTCGAAGGGGTTGAGATCTAAGCCCTCGAAGGGTTGACTCTCAGTTCTCAAAGGGGTTCCAGCTCTCAGCCCTTGAAGGGGTTCCAGCTCTCAACCCTCAAAGGGCTGGACTCTCAGTCCTCTAAGGGGTGGAGATCTAATACCTCAAAGGGAAGGAGTCTTCAATACTAGAAGGGGTCTATCTCTCAGCCCTCGAAGGGATGGAGTCTTCAGCCCTCGAAGGGATGGAGTCTTCAGCCCTCGAAGGGATGGAGTCTTCAGTCCTCGAAGGGTTTCTAGCTCCCAGTCCTCGAAGGGGTGGGCTCTAAGCCCTCGAAAGGGTGGAGATCTAAGCCCTCGTGGGGTGGACTCTCAGTCCTCGAAGGGGTTCCATCTTTCTACCCTCGAAAGGGGTGGACTCTCAGTCCTCGAAGGGGTGGAGATCTAAGCCCTCGAAGGGATGGAGTCTTCAAGTCTCGAAGGGGTCGAGCTCTCAGCCCTCGAAGGGGTGGAGATCTAAGCCCTCGAAGGGATGGACTCTTTTATCCTCGATGGGGTCTAGCTCTCATCCCACAAAGGGATGGATTCTTCTATTCTCGAATGGGTCTAGCTCTCAGCCCATGAAGGGATGTGCTCTTCTATCCTCGAAGGGGTGGAGTTCTAAGGCCTCGAAGAGGTGAACTCTCAGTCCTCGAAGGGGTTCCAGCTCTAAGCCCTCGAAGGGGTGGACTCTCAGTCCTTGAAGGGGTGGACTCTCAATCCTTGAAGGGGTGGAGATCTAAGCCCTCGAAGGGATGGAGTCTTCAATCCTCGAAGGGGTCTAGCTCTTAGCCCTCGAAGGGATGAAGTCTTTAGTCCTCGAAAGGGTTCCAGCTCTTAGCCCTCGAAAGTGTGGACCCAAAGACCTCGAAGGGGTGGAGATATAATCCCTCAAAAAGGTGGACTCTCAGTCCTCGAAGGCGTTCCAGCTCTCAACCCTCGAAGGGTTGGACTCTCAGTCCTCGAAGGGATGGAGTCTTCAATCCTCGAAGGGGTCGAGCTCTCAGCCCTCGAAGGGATGAAGTCTTCAGTCCTCTAAGGGGTGAATTCTTCAGTCCTCGAAGGGGTTCAGCTCTCAGCCCTCAAAGGGGTAGACTCTAAGCCCTCGAAGGGGTGGAGATCTAAGCCCTCGAAGGGATGAACTCTTCTATCAACGAAGGGGTCCAGCTCTCAGCCCTTGAAGGGATGAACTCTTCAATCCTCGAAGGGGTCCAGCTCTTAGCCTTTGAAGCGGTCTAGATCTTAGCCCTCAAAGGGGTGGACTCTCAGTCCACGAAGGGGTCTAGCTCTTAGCCTTCAAAGGGATGGAGTCTTCAGTCCTCGAAGGGGTAGATTCTCAGTCCTCGAAGGGCAGGATATCTAAGCCCTCTAAGGGATAGACTCTCAGCCCTCAAAGTGGTGGACTCTTAGTCCCCGAAGGGGTCTAGCTCTCAGTCCTCAAAGGGTTCTAGATCTCAGCCCTCGAAGGGGTCTAGATCTCAGCCCTTGAAGGGGTTAAGATCTAAGCCCTCGAAGGGGTCAACTCTCAGTCCTCACGGGTTCCATCTCTCAGGCCTCAAAGGGGTGGATTCTCAGTCCTTGAAGGGGTGGAGAACTAAGACCTCAACGGGATGAAGTCTTCAATCCTGGAAGGGGTCTAGCTCTCATCCCTCGAAGGGATGGAGTCTTCAGTCCTCGAAGGGGTTCCAGCTCTCAGCCCTCGAAGGGGTGGACTCTAAGCCCTCAAAGGGGTTCCAGCTCTCAGCCTTCGATGGGATGGAGTTTTTAGTCCTCGAAGGGGTTCCTGCTCTTAGCCCTCGAAGGGGTGGACTCTAAGCCCTCGAAGGGATGGACTCTTCTATCCTCGAAGAGGTGGAGATTTAAGCCCTCGAAGGGGTGGACTCTCAATCCTCGAAGGGGTTCCAGCTCTCAGCCCTCGAAGGGGTGGACTTTCAGTCTTCGAAGGGGTGGAGATCAAAGCCCTCGAAGGGATGGAGTCTTCAATCCTCGAAGGGGTCTATCTCTCCGCCCTAGAAAGGGATGGAGCCTTCAGTCCTCGAAGGGGTTCAAGCTCTCAGCCCTCGAAAGGGTGGACTCAAAGCCCTTGAAGGGGTGGAGATCTAAGCCCTGGAAGGGGTGGACTCTCAGTCCTCGAAGGGTATCTAGCTCTCAGCGCTCAAAGTGGTGGACTCTCAATCCTCGAAGGGATGGAGTCTTCAATCCTTGAAGGGGTCGAGCTCTCAGCCCTCAAAGGGATGAAGTCTTCAATCCTCGAAGGGGTTCCAGCTCTCAGCCCTCGAAGGGTTGGACTCTCAGTCCTTGAAGGGATGGAGTTTTCAATCCTCAAAGGGGTCAAGCTCTCAGCCCTCAAAGGGATGAAGTCTTCAGTCCTCGAAGGGGTTCTAGCTCTCAGCCCTCAAAGGGGTGGACTCTAAGCCCTTGAAGGGATGGACTCTTCTATCCTCGAAGGGGTCAGCCTCTCAGCCCTTGAAGAGATGGGCTCTTCAATCCTTGAAGGGGTCCAACTCTCAGCCTTCGAAGCGGTCGAGATCTCAGCCCTCGAAGGGATGGAGTCTTCAGTTCTTGAAGGGGTGGACTCTCAGTCCTTGAAGGGCTAGAGATCTAAGCCCTCGAAGAGATGGACTCTCAGTCCTCAAAGGGTCCAGTTCTCATCCCTCAAAGGGATGTACTCTCAGCCCTTGAAGGGGTGGACTCTCAGTCCTCAAAGGGGTCTAGCTCTTAGTCCTCGAAGGGTCTAGCTCTCAGCCCTCGAAAGGGTCGATATCTAAGCCCTTGAAGGGGTCGACTCTCAGTCTTCGAAGGGGTTCCAGCTCTCTGCCCTCAATGGGGTGGACTCTCAGTCCTCGAAGGGGTGGGGATCTAAGACCTCGAAGGGATGGAGTCTTCAATCCTCGAAGGGGTCTAGCTCTCAGCCCTCGAAGGGATGGAGTCTTCAGTCATCGAAGGGGTTCCAGCTCTCAGACCTCGAAGGGGTGGACTCTATTCCCACGAAGGGGAGGAGATCTAAGCCCTCAAAGGGGTGGACTCTCAGTCCTCGAAGGGGTTCCAGCTCTCAGCCTCGAAGGGGTGGACTCTCAGTCCTCAAAGGGGTGGAGATCTAAGCCCTCGAAGGGATGAAGTCTTCAAGCCTCGAAGGGGTCGAGCTCTTAGCCCTCGAAGGGATTGAGTTTTCAGTCCTCGAAGGGGTTGCAGCTCTCAGACCTCGAAGGGGTGGACTCTAAGCCCTCGAAGGGGTGGAGATCTAAGCCCTAGAAGGGATAAAATTTTCTATCCTCGAAGGGGTTTAGCTCTTATCCCACAAAGGGATGGACTCTTCTATCCTCGAAGGGGTCTAGCTCTCAGCCCACAAAGGGATGGACTCTTCTATTCTCCAATGGGGGGAGATCTAAGCCCTCGAAGGGATGGAATCTCAGTTCTCAAAGGGGTTCTAGCTCTCAGCCCTCGAAGGGATGGTGTCTTCAGTCCTCGAAGTGGTTCTATCTCTCAACCCTCGAAAGGGTGGACTCAAAGCCCTCGAAGGGGTGGAGATCTAAGCCCTCGAAGGGGTGGACTCTCAGTCATCGAAGGGGTTCCAGCTCTCAACCCTCAAAGGGGTGAACTCTCAGTCCTCGAAGGGATGGAGTCTTCAATCCTCGAAGGGGTCGAGTTCTTAGCCCTCGAAGGGATGGAGTCTTCAGTCCTCGAATGGGTTCCAGCTCTCAGCCCTCAAATGGATGGATTCTAAGCCCTCAAAGGAGTCCAGCTCTCAGCCCTTAAAGGGATGGACTCTTCAATCCTCGAAGAGGTCCATCTCTCAGCCTTCGAAGTGGTTGAGATCACTGCCCTCGAAGGGGTGGAATCTCAGTCCATGAAGCTGTCGAGCTCTCAGCTCTCGAAGGGATGGAGTCTCCAGTTCTCTAAGGAGTGGACTCTCAGTCCTCGAAGGGATGGAGATCTAAGCCCTCAAAGGGATGGACTCCAGTTCTCGAAGGGTCCAGCTCTCAGCCCTCGAAGGGATGGACTCTCAGCCCTTGAAGGGGTGGACTCTCAGTCCTCAAAGGGGTCTAGCTCTTAGTCCTCGAAGGGGTCTAGCTCTCAGCCCTCGAAGGGGTCGAGATCTAAGCCCTTGAAGGGGTTGACTCTTAGTCTTCGAAGGGGTTCTAGCTCTCAGCCCTCAAAGGGGTGGACTCTCAGTCCCCAACGGGGTGGAGTCTTCAATTCTCGAAGGGGTCTAGCTATTAGCCCTCGAAGGGATGGAGTCTTCAGTCCTCAAAAGGGTTCCAGCTCTCACCCCTCGAAGGGGTGGAGATCTAAGCCCTCGAAAGGGTGGACTCTCAGTCCTCGAAGGGGTGGAGATCTAAGCCCTCAAAGGGGTGGACTCTAAGCCCTCGAAGGGGTGGAGATCTAAGCGCTAGAAGGGATGAAATCTTCTATCCTCGAAGGGGTCTAGCTCTCATCCCACAAAGGGATGGACTCTTTTATCCTCGTAGGGGTCTAGCTCGCAGCCCACAAAGGGATGGACTCTTCTATTCTCCAATGGGGGAGATCTAAGCCCTCGAAGGGATGGAATCTCAGTCCTCGAAGGGGTTCCAGCTCTCAGCCCTCGAAGGGGTGGACTTTCAGACCTCGAAAGGGTCTAGCTCTCAGCCCTCGAAGGGATGGTGTCTTCAGTCCTCGAAGGGGTTCTAGCTCTCAGCCCTCGAAAGGGTGGACTCAAAACCCTCGAAGGGGTGGAGATCTAAGCCCTCGGATGGGTGGACTCTCAGTCATCCAAGGGGTTCCAGCTCTCAACCCTCAAAGGGGTGGACTCTCAGTCCTCGAAGGGATGGAGTCTTCAGTCCTCGAAGGGTATCCAGCTCTCAGCCCTCAAAGGGGTGGACTCTAAGCCCTCTAAGGGGTCCAGCTCTCAGCCCTTGAAGGGATGGATTCTTCAATCCTTGAATGGGTCCATCTCTCAGCCTTCGAAGTGGTTCAGATCACTACCCTCGAAGGGGTGGAATCTCTGTCCACGAAGATGTCGAGCTCTCAGCTCTCGAAGGGATGGAGTCTTCGGTTCTCTAAGGGGTGGACTCTCAGTCCTCGAAAGGATGAAGATCTAAGCCCTCAAAGGGATGGACTCCAGTTCTCGAAGGGTCTAGCTCTCAGCCCTCGAAGGGGTGGACTCTCAACCCTCGAAGTGGTGGACTCTCAGTCCTCAAAGGGGTCTAGCTCTTAGTTCTCGAAGAGGTCTAGCTCTCAGCCCTCAAAGGGGTCGAGATCTAAGCCCTTGAAGGGGTCGACTCTCAGTCTTCGAAGGGGTTCCAGCTCTCAGCCCTCAAAGGGGTGGACTCTCAGTCCCCAAAGGGGTGGAGTCTTCAATTCTCAAATGGGTCTAGCTATTAGCCCTCGAAGGGATGAAGTCTTCAGTTCTCGAAGGGGTTCCAGCTCTCAGCCCTCGAAGGGGTTGAGATCTAAGCCCTCGAAGGGGTGGACTCTCAGTCCTCAAAGGGGTTCCAGCTCTCAGCCCTCAAAGGGGTGGACTCTAAGCCCTCGAAGGGATGGAGATCTAAGCTCTCAAAGGGATGGAGTCTTCAAGCTCTAAGGGTTCGAGCTCTCAGCCCTCGAAGGGATGAAGTTTTCAGCCCTCGAAGGGATGAAGTTTTCAGCCCTCAAAGGGGTTCCAGCTCTCTGCCCTCGAAGGGGTGGATTCTAAGCCCTCGAAGGGGTGGAGATCTAAGCCCTCGAAAGGATGGACTCTTCTATCCTCGAAGGGGTCTAGCTCTCAGCCCACGAAGGGATGAACTTTTCTATCCTCAAAGGGGTCTAGCTCTCAGCTCACATAGGGATGGACTCTTTTATCCTCGAAGGCATGGAGATCTAAGCCCTCAAAGGGGTGGACTCTTAGTCCTCGAAGGGGTTCCAGCTCTCAGCCCTCGAAGGGGGTGACTCTCAGTCCTCGAAGGGGTGGAGATCTAAGCCCTCGAAGGGATGGAGTCTTCAATCCTCGAAGGGGTCTAGCTCTTATCCCTCAAAAGGATGGTGTCTTCAGTCCTCGAAGTAGTTCCGGCTCTAATCCCTCAAAAGGGTGGACTCAAAGCCCTCGAAGGGGTGGAGATCTAAGCCCTCGAAGGGGTGGACTCTTAGTCTTAGAAGGGGTTCCAGCTCTCAGCCCTCGAAGGGGTGGACTCTCAGTCCTAGAAAGTATGGAGTCTTCAATCCTCGAAGGGGTCGAGCTCCCAGCCCTGAAAGGGATGAACTGTTCTATCCTCGAAGGGGTGGAGATCTAAGCCCTTGAAGGGGTGGACTCTCAGTCCTCGAAGGGGTTCCAGCTCTCAGCCCTCGAAGGGGTGGACTCTCAGTCCTCGAAGGGTGAACTCTCAGCCCTCGAAGGGGTGGACTCTCAGTCCTCGAAGGGTGAACTCTCAGTCCTTGAAGGGGTGGAGATCTAAGCCCTCGAAGGGATGAAGTTTTCAAGCCTCGAAGGGGTCAAGCTCTCAACCCTCAAAGGGATGGAGTTTTCATTCCTCGAAGGGGTTCTAGCTCTATGCCCTCAAAGGGATGGACTCTTCTATCCTCGAAGGGGTCTAGCTCTCAGCCCACGAAGGGATGGACTTTTCTATCCTCGAAGGGGTCTAGCTCTCAGCCCACGAAGGGATGGACACTTCTTTCCTCGAAGGGGTCTAACTCTCATCCCACGAAGGGATGAACTCTTCTATCCTTGAAGGGGTAGAGATCTAAGCCCTCGAAGGGTGGACTCTCAGTCCTCGAAGGGATGGAGTCTTCAATTCTCGAAGGGGTCCAGCTCTCAGCCCTCGAAGGGGTGGACTCTCAATCCACGAAGGGGTGGAGATCTAAGCCCTTGGAGGGATGGAGTCTTCTATCCTCGAAGGGTTCTAGCTCTCAGCACTCGAAGGGGTGAACTCTCAGTCCTCGAAAGGGTGGAGATCTAATCCCTCGAAGGGATGGACTCTTCTATCCTCGAAGGGGTCTAGCTCTCAACCCACGAAGGGATGAACTCTTTTATCCTCAAAGATGCCTAGCTCTCAGCCCTCAAAGGGATGAACTCTTCTATTCTCGAAGGCGTGGAGATCTAAGCCCTCGAAGGGGTCCAGCTCTCAGCCCTCGAAGGGATGGAATCTTGAGTCCTCGAAGGGGTTACAACTCTCAGCCCTTGAAGGGGTGTACTCTCAATCCTCGAACGGGTAGATATCGAAGCCCTCGAAGGGATTGACTCTTCTATCCTCGAAGGGGTCTAGCTCTCAGCCCTCGAAGGGATAGACTCTTTTTTCCTCGAAGGGTTCCAGCTCTTGCCCTCGAAGGGATTGACTCTTCTATCCTTGAAGGGGTCCAGCTCTCAGCCCTCGAAGGGGTCCAGATCGAGATGTGAGTTTCCAGGTGGAGGGGTTCCATTGGATGGGTTTGAGAGGTACCCATTCGAGATGTGAACTTCCAGCTGGAGAACCTTCACATCTCGAATCAGTACCTCTGGAACCCCTCCACTTTAACCCTCTCCACCTTAACCTTCACCTCTCACCATCTCCACACTTCAATTACATGTATAATTGGTACATTTATAGCTTCAATTACAACAATTTTAACATTCCTATACAATTTCTATAATTTGTTATTAAGTTCACCGTGCAACGTGCGGTGTAGCCACACTAGTATTCTCAAATGAGAGAAATGAGAGAAAGCCTCAAACCCTAACTTTGCACAGTCAAGGGGGGCCACCGCCGCTCATAGTTTCTAGCGGCCCCCACCCCCTCCTTTGCCACTTAACACAGTATATTATCCCTCCCCCCCACACACACAAAAACTTTCTCCGATGATTCAAAAATTATCTGGCTATCAAATATGTAAACTTCTCCGATCCAGCATCCACTCTCGTTCTTGGACGGTGAAGACCATCAATGTAGTGGCCGGTTCTAGTTACGGAAGCTATGTAGTGGCAGCTACCAAGGAGACACCATACCGGAGCTCTTCAAGTCACGACCTGCGGCATCGATGGAAGCTTTCAGATCCAGAGTTTTTGACAACACATATCCGGTTGATACTGATCATATCGGCCTCTACTGTTCAGATTGGGAGTTCTCGACCAAGTGGAAAAAAAACCCTAAAGATGATGACCACACGCGGCTAGCTCTGGCCACGAGCCGCCGCAAGGTCCTTCATTTTCCATCCATTCGCCGCTAGAAATCCTCCACACCAAAGTAGAGTTTGACTCTTCTTTCTTTATTTTTCTTTTTTCTTTCTGAGTTTTACGAGTTTCATTTTCTTCCTAGATTTTATTTTACTTTAATTTTCTAGATTCAATATTTCTATCATTTTCAATATGGGTAGTTCTTAAAAAGGTTCCTTTTTTTGTTTAAGTATTGGATTGTTTTTGCCTATGTCATTGTGAGCTTTTCCGGCGACCCTATTTTCGGTTAAACTTCACTGCATTCATATCTGTTATTTGTTATCCAAAGAAGGATAGAAGAAATCCGAGTCATAATCATTTAAATAATTTATTTTTGGCAATTCCATACTTGAGGATTCAAATTAGATTTGTAGACTTCATCTCATTAGAATGTTTCTAGCTAATTAGATCGTTTGTTTGGTTTAACAAGCCTTAGACCATTTTATTTAGTATCCTTCTGTGTGGGGGTTAGGGGCAATTCAGCATTTTGTCAATAATTGCGACACACTGATTGAAAAGCTATTTGGGCAGTGAAAATGACAAGTCGGGATTTCCTAGTTTTAATGAAAGGTTCTGAACGGGTTCAATTGAGACCCTCCTGATTTTTAGTTGGGGAACATCAATTTACTTCATTTTTATTGTCTTCACATGGATCATAAGTGTGGATGGATCACTTTTCGAGCGTTTAAATTTGATTCTTGTTACTGTGATCAACTAAAGGTGGAATACTATCTCAAGTTGATATTTTGTTTGGTGACTATGGGTCAACATTACTAGACAACTACACAGTGGAACCACCCATACTATGTATACCCTTTTTATTGTCACTTAGGCTTTTGATTAATATTGTAATATTTAGTTAGTGCGTATGTGTAACTTCTCTTATTGCCACTAAGGCCTTTGATTAGAACTATAGTATTTGTTTTAGCGCCTTGGTGTAAGTGGATTTGTCCTATAGCTTGATGTAAATATCACTTGAAATGTAGGCTATTTGGCAAATCAGATCAATATAGAGTGTTGGATTCCCAAATATCCCATCATTGACGGTTGTAACTGAAAAAAATGAATTACTCAAATTCATAGGTTCTTATGGTAGGAGCTTCCTGTTTGTCTAATAATATCAGTCTTTTAATCTCTATGTTCATATTTGATGCAAATAAATCAGAGCATAAAATGTTGGTTTTCAGTCCTAATTTAGCTCGTTTATCAGCTGGTTGATTGCCATCTCTTAACACATGCATAATAGGGAATGGTTGAGCCAATATGTGAGCATAAAAAGCAATTTCATAAAGCGACCAAGGTGTCAAAATATAATTGGTGAATTGAAGGCATGCATGCAATCCGTTTCTATAGAGAAAGGAATGTTTAGATTGTTAATCCCAAATTGTAAACCCCCAACCCTCGACTCTTGGAGTCAACAACATCAATGTTTAATTACTAATATCTTTATTTTCATCTGTTAAAACTTCTAAAAAAATAATAAATTAAGATTATAGTATGGCAAATTCTACAACATATTGCATAATAATAGTTTTTTAGTTGAATTAGGTCCTAATTTGACTTCAAAAAGTTAACGATGTCATTTCTGTTTGAACGTTAAGTAGAATAATATTAGATATCTAACATGTCTACTTCCATGGCTAAGCAATTCTTATAACTATGTATCTTGGGGTGGGGGGAATGTATTAGTTGATGCGCATACGAGCTGATTTTTAAGTGGAAGTGTACCTTTCTCATTGTTTCACATAGGCGTGCTGCAAGCATGTGGTTGTGCCGTTATTGCGATCTCCCTTGGATTTCTTAGGCTAGCTTTTTTGCTTGTGCTAGGCATTGTTGTGCCATGTCTGCAGTTTCCCTTCAGTCTTATAGAGCTAGTTTCCTATTTATCAGCTTCGCTGTGTGTTAGATTCATTATTCGTGTGTTGCTGGTTGGAGGGTGACTCCGGCTTAGGCTCCGACTTCTCCCAAGGACCATCAAAACCCAGAAAGAAAGCATTTTAATCCCCACAAACGGCACCACTGATGCAGGTAACTCCTTCCAGGTGGTAAAATAGAGAAAACATTTTGTTAGACTAACTAATAGTTAGCCAATCATGAAAAATTCTTTTCCAATAATTTAATGGTCATATTATAATTATTTATGTTTTGAGATATATTTTTAAATAATTTTAAAATTATAGGAATATCATTACAATAAATAGAAGCAAAAAAAACTACCTCATTATCTACATTAATTATAAGAGAAAGTATCAGGAAAGACGATCTTTCCATAAATTTATGGACAGTCCACGGGGGTTTTTACCTTAAATATTGTAATTTTTTAATAAAATTAAATATTTTATTTTATAGTTAAAACAAGTAGTAATATTTATTTGAAGGGGAAAATATAAAAATAAATGATATAAAAAATTTCAAAAATTTTAAATTTTGTATGTAATTACAAACGAAGTGTATAAGGTAAAAAATAAGTGGTTTATCCGTAAACTTATAGACAGACCACATGTCAGGAGGTCCACTCTAATTATAAAATGATTTGTATGACAATTAGGCTATCCAATACAAGTACTCGGTGCTAAAAATATCATTATTATAATGAGCAAAGTGCATTTTTAACCTTATGTTTTGGATGAAAGTGCAGAAATGACCTTGTAAAATCTGAAAGTGCAGATATAAACCTATCATTTTGTCAAATTGTGCAATTATACCCATTTTGCATATTTCAGATGTTGACCGATGCAAGTCAAGCATTGACCAGTCAGAAAAATACAAAATTACCCCTTGACTCAAAACTGAAAATGAAATCACAATTCTACCCTTCTTTTTCATCTTCTTCATCTTCAAACATCATCTCCTTCATCTTATTCATCCTCGTCGTTGTCGTGCTGCTATCAGAATTATAGACCCAATACTACCCCCTGCCTTGAAACCCAACAAAGCCCCACCCCTAGCCCCACCTCCGAAAACCCACCCTAGCCTTACCACTAACCCGCCCAGAAACCCTAGCCTCGCCACCCTAGAGCTATGTCACAACCTTGTACCACCGTCATCGCCCTGCCATCTTGTCTCCCCACCTCGTCACCCCACCGCGAGATCGGTGTTGCAATCTCGTACCATTGTCATCGCCCTGCCATCCCATCTCCCTGCCACGCCGCCCCACCACAAGAGCTCTGTCGTAACCCATACTGCCACCGTCGCCCTACCATCCTGTCTCCCTGTCCCGCCATCTTTTCGCCCTGCCCCGTTGCACCACTATCGAGCTGCAGGGAAGAAGGAAGTCAAATATGGGAAGGCCGGATGAAATTCAAATAGGGTTTCTTATCGCACCGTCGTCGAGCTGTATAGGAAAATGGAGTCGAATATAGGGGGAACCGGAGAAGGGAGTCACATAGGGTTTTTTCTTGGAATTGGAGCGGCCCAGAGGTGAAAATTGAGAATATTGGAAAGAAGGGAAAAGAGACGTGAGAATCGATGGAGAAGGTGAAGGTGAGAGAGGTAAGAATCGACAGGGAATGTGTGGGTGAGAGAGGTGAGTTCACGGCGGAGTGGTTTCAGAATCGGCGAAGGGGGCAAGTGAGGCTGACGAGGAAATGAGGGAGGGTTATTCTTGTCTTGTATTTTCATTTTATTTTTAAAAATTTTAATGCAAGGGTATTTTGGTCATTTCACTAATTCCCGTCCAATTTGGCTGTTGACATTTTGGTCAACGAAGTCCAGGGTTATTTTGCACTTTCAAGTTTTACAAGGTCAAGTCTACACTTTCATCCAAAACATAGGGTTAAAGATGCACTTTGCTCTATTATAATTTTGACAGAGTCTTGTATAAGACGGTCTCAGAGCGAGACTATGGATTAAATTGCAAAGAACTCAACATGGGAATTCAAATTAAAGTTTAAAAAGATTAAGGGTTGGGTTTGTAATTTTGATGATTTACATTTAAGTCCAGGTATAAATAATAAACTTGTTACTTCCCTCTCTCACTTTCCCCTCATAAAATTCCATCGCCTCTCTGCATCTTCTCTCTGCATCTTCTCTCACTATTTTCTTTAAGCTCCAAATCTCAACCGCACACATGCTCCTTTCCTTCCAATTAACTGCACATCCTCTCCATTTTCTTCCTCCTTTCTTGCACGCAATGGTTCGTAGAGATCTTTGGAATTTTCTGGCAAATTTTCCATTTTTAGCTTTGGTTTCCGACGATCTAACGCAATACGACCTTCGTTTTGTGTTTATCTTCGAAGGTATTGTCTTTGATATGTTTTTATGCACTTTTTTGTTTAATTGTTTTGGTTCACGTGATTTTCTAGGGTTTGTGTAGGCTATACTGAGTATTATTGTGCTTATTTTTTGGTATTCTCTCATTATGTAGTTGAATCGTGGTTTATAGTGTGTTCATTTTGATGTTTTAGGGTTTATGTTGTTCATGGTGTTAATATTTGAGGATTTCTCTATTTTATGTGTTTGGTGAATTGTTCTTACGGATTAGTGGTAATTTTTGTGTTGTTGTTTCTTAGATGTCTAAGAAGACTTGCCTCACTGCTGCTGGAATCAAGAAGGAAGGAGGATATGTACGTTTGATTATTTTTTAGTTGTGATGTTTTAGATAATGTTGTTGTTGGTGGTGTTTCTAGTTTTCTGTTTGATGTTTAGGTTTTGAGTATTGTTATCTGTGAAGGTGTGATGTTTCAATCCTTGTGCTTGATGTGTGTGATGTTTTCATACTTAAGTGTGCAAATTGATATTAAATTTTGATTGTGTGTGATACCCCATGATTTTTTTACGATTTGTGATAATTTTTATGTTGTTGTTTCTTAGATGTCTAAGAACACGTGCCCATTGTTGTTGCAACCGAGAAGGAATGATGATCTGTAAGTTTTGTTATTTTACATATGTGATGTTTTAGATACTGTTGTTGATGTTTCTAATTTTCTGTTTGATGTTTAGGTTTTAAGTATTGTTATATGTGTTGGTGTGATGTTTTAATTTCAGTGTTCGATGCTTGTGGTGTTTTCATGTTTAAGTGTGCAACTGATGTGATATCTTAGGATTTTTATTTGATGGTGTGTGATACCTTAGGGTTTTGTTTTGATTGTGTGTGATATCTTAGGGGTTTGTTACTATTTGTGCTAATTTTTGTGGTGTTGTTTTTGTTTCTTAGATGTCTAAGAACACTTGCCCACTGTTGCTGCAATCGAGAAGGAAATAGAAACTGTAAGTTTTTTTCCAGCTGTGATCATTTAGATACCATTGTCAATGTTTCTGGTTCTATCTTTGATCTTTCGTGTTTAAGCTCTAAGTATCGTTATGTGTTGGTGTAATGTTATAATTTTAGTGTTTGATTCTTGTGATGTTTTCATATTTAAGTATGTAATGTTCAGTTTTGTTCTTTTGATATTTTAGTGTGTGTTGTTGATGTTTTTAAATTTCGATATTGATGTTTTAAATATTGTATTTGATGTTTCTCAATGTAGTTGTCAGTGATGTTATGTGTGTTATTGTGATATTTTTATTTAAGATATTGATGTTTTTATTACTGTATGTGATGTTTTATGTTTATTTCACATAAATGCTTTCTAAGCCAGAGCTCTACGATGCCATTGATGAGATAGTAAAATAAAAATGTTATGAGAAATCAAGCTCATAAAGGTGTTCCCTTGAATAGAGGACCGGAGTCAATCTTTGATCTTTGCGTTGATGGAGTACGAGAGTCGTCCTCTTCAAAACTAGCAGGAGAAGGCAAGTTCGTGAAAAAGCTAGCGGCGAAGGGAAACAAGTCGAGGGAAAATAGAATTTGATTATTTGGGATGTATTGTTTGACATTGATTTTTTAGTTGTGATGGTTGATTGTTATTAACATTTTGGGTTGATTTGAATTTTTCAGTTTTTATGTTAGGGATTTGTCAGGGCATTTGAACCTTTTTGTAATGATTGATGTTTAATGGTTTGACAGTTATGGCGATTGACATTTTCACAGGCTGACGTAAAACTTAAAATTATAGGTTCCCACTTTTATATGCTAATTTTATATATTTTTGTTGTGCCAATAATGATTCATTGAATTCATTTGATTTTGAGTTATCAGTGTTTAATATTTTATATCTTGCATAAAAAAAGTTACTTGTTCATCCGTGATATACATAAAGTAATATAAATCATCTTACATCTATAAATTATCATGTAAAAATAATAATAATAACATCAGTGGATAGAAGTGGAACGTCAGAGAAGTTATTTCAAATGCAACAACAATGGGTATAAGTACAGTTGAGCATATGAATATCATGTTTAATTCAACATTCTCATCAGTACTTTGTAAAACATCAAATAAAAAAATTGAATCATCACAGTGTAACATCATAGTATGAGAGTAAATAATGATCAACTCCCAACAAGCTGATTTTAGATCAACCGAGCATTTAGTGTCTTGGAACCAAATTCCTTTGTCACTAGTTTCTTCCTTTCAAACTTACCTTCCACTTCCATTTAGTCCTTTGGTGTTTGTTTTTGGCGGATCGAGGGGTTTGGGAGCTGTCTTTGTTGATGATTCTTATCTTTCACAACCAATTGTCTTTGTCTTTGTTCATGATTCTAATTAATTTTGTTGTTGATTTCTGTGTCAAATTATGAACAACAAATCCGACTGAAGTTGCATGTGCATGGTATAATGTTTCAAACTCTTCCCATGTAGTTGCTTGTACTATCTAAACGAATTCAGTTTGATCTATCCAACAAGTTTGATAAACATGTATCTGAAACTTTAAAAAAATGGGAAATATACATATATAACCCTATATACTTGAGAAAGTGCAGATATAACCATGACATTATTTTTAGTGCAAAAATAATCCTAACTACTTTATATGAGTGCAAATATAACCCTAAATGCTATATTCCGGCATTGGCCGGCTATTGTCGACCATTAACTGACCTTACATGACCAAAATGCCCTATAAGCCAAAGCCAAAATTCATCTCTCATTTTATCCCTATTCTTCTTCTTTTTCATCATACCCCTCCCTCACCCAGCGGTCACTACCACCAAGCCACCAACAATTTGCCGGACCAGCCTCTCCACATCAAACGTGAGCCATGAATCTCCGCATTACATACAATCCTTAACTCCACTGAATCACAATTTGCTAAATATCTGAAACTTTCCATCCGAGTCGGGTGGATCTGGCTGACCCGTTAAGATTATCACTAGAAGAGTGCGTATTTTCTTCCTTCCCATTCAGAGGGCAATAATGGCGAAGAGTTTTTGGTTCAAAAGGCCGTTGTTTGGGCTGGTTTCTCGTTTTGATTGTTGTCGGCGCCGTCGCATTTGGGATTTTTGTGCTGGTGCTATCAAGAAATATGGAGATGCTCTTGATACCGCAATGCGATCATTTGTTTATTAGTCAAATAATGTCATCTTTCATATATGTACCTTTATTAGTCAGTTCGTCATCAAATCTGGACTAGTTTTGATTTTGCAGTAGAAGAAGGAAAAGAAACGGCGGTAAAGAAGGAGAGGGAAGAAGAATGGGTTAAGGATTAGGGTTTAGGGTTAGGGGTATAGTAGTCAATTCACTTTTTTGTTTTTATTTTTTGAATGGGTAAAATAGTATTTTCACTTAATTCTGGTCTTAAGCTGGCGAAAAAAGTTATATGTGCACATACACTAAATATCTAGGGTTATATTTTTACTTTCAATTATCGCAGGGTTATATGTACACTTTCGTAAATTATGTAGGATTATATATATGCACTTCGCTCTAAAAAAACACAATAAAATCTAAACATGCTATTTCTCTATAATTCAGTGACTTGTGTTTCTATTGAAATATCATGCCATAAATTTATAACATCCACCAATATAGAAGCAACATCATATTCTGTATTTTATTCCAATTGCAATTTGAAAACATATATTTTACATAATGTGTAGACTGATCAACTATTCTTTTTGCAACATCACATAATGATGTTGCAATATGTAATCCTAAACATGCTTAGTGAATTTACAGCATAATGATGCAGGGTTAAAACATCATGTCATATATTTGTAACATTAACCAGGACGGAAGTAACATCACACCATGTTTGCTGCAAATTGTAATCCTAATCATATGCTCAATCAATTTTTACCATCATGCTATAAAGTTAAAACATCATGCTAATTTCCAAGAATATCATTTGCTATAAATCATATCTACAACTGCAACCAATTATCTTGATAAGAGACTCGGCTACACTGTTTAAAACTTCAAAATAACAGTTCATAGCGTAAATTCCAACACGTGAAAGTCTAGGTATTTTAAATGAAACTTTCAGAAAATTGATAGGATGTTACTCTGTTGGAATTCAAATCGGCAACATGTATGAAAAAACATTTGTAAAAATCTGGTTTTTCAAACACGGTTTGCTGCTTTTCAAATTAGAATTGAAAGTTTGAAATCAATTACAAAAAGACCAGCAACCTACCTTGTGAATCAGGTACAATCTGTTCATCATTGACACTCGCTTCAATTTGTTTTGTTTGACTCTATTGTTGCGTCATCTGTATGAGTACTATTTGATTGTCGGTCTAGAAATCACCTTTTTCAATCATGATTCGAGCTTTGAATATGCAAATATAAAAGTTGATCTGATTCATAGATTTGAGATGATTGATGTTAAATTAATACCTAATTGTAGTTTAGCTTACCTGATTGATCCTTTGTTGATGTTGATCGACGTTTTTCTTCAAATTCATCGCGGTTAATTAATGATGATGAATATTGGTTTGGAGGATTTGGTTTAAAAAAAAAAGAATTAAACCACCAGTTTGGAGGATTTGGTGTCTGTGAAGGAATTTTGTTGAGAAAATGATGTTTAATCGTCTGTGGTTTAATGGATTTGATGAAGGCGTGTTTGGGGTTAGGGATTATGTTTCACGCCTTCAGGCTGGGAAGGGATTTTTTTTATTCAAATTCGCATATTTGCTCTTTAGTCCCTCCATTTTTTTGCATCTTTCACTAATGACTCCAAGCCAAATTTATTTGTAATTCTACCCCTAAATTTAATTTGCCATTTCCCTATTTTCTCTTTAGTGTCAAGTGTTGCTAGAACACGGCCGCACAGAGTCGTAGGAGATGGACTTAATAATTTTACATTACTAGACCACTTAAACCGGCCAATTGAAGAGATTATATTATCGGTTTTTCTAACGAGTGCCCATGGACACTCGTTAACAACTTCAGATTCCATCGGAAACTGTGTTATTAAATGCAAATAGAGTTAATGATTAATGAAATCCCTAAAAAACTTACACTCCCTATGTACTATTACACAGTTTTCGATGGATTTGCATTTAATAAACACAGTTTCCAATGAAATCTGAAGTTGTTAACGAGTGCCCATGAACACTCGTTAGAAAAACCGTTATATTATAAATGAGATTAAGATAGCGGATTGTTGTCCCCGACCCGAAATCCGACCCACCTTAACTTTGTCCTCTTTTATTTGCTTTGGCGGAAAAGTTTCCCGCCATCCCGCCACCCTAAAATGCTCGGAAGTTAGGGCCTCAGAATCAACAGGAAATTGAGAATGGGCATTTCCGGGCTGCTTCCGCTATTGAAATCTATTATGTTACCCGTACACATCAAAGATTTGAAGGGATGCTCTGTAGCTATTGATACTTATTCATGGCTTCACAAAGGGGCTCTTTCCTGCAGCAAAGACCTCTGCAAAGGTCTCCCCACTTCCAAGTACGAAACTGCAAAGCCCTTCCCTTTGTTCTGATCAAATTGTTACATTTCTTGATGTTTCGATAGGTGCCCACCAATGGGTTCGATTGGTATTTGGTTTCCTGTAGGGTATTCGGTCAATCCCTTTTTGCCAATTTTATATATTTGGATCATCCATTTTTTGTTAATAATTGGTAGGCCTGCTGTGTATGATAATCTGAGAATACCATATTGTATTGTCTATCTCTATAAGGGATTTTTTGACAGGTAATCCTATTGTTTGTCACAACAAGGAAAAAATAGACCGAGTTCCATTTTTATTCTATGTTAAGAAGATGAAGTTCATTGATCAAACTTGATGTATATTCAGGCACATCGACTACTGCATGCACAGGGTGAATATGCTTCGACATTATGGTGTCAAGCCTATTCTCGTATTTGATGGAGGCCTTTTACCCATGAAATCTGACCAAGAGAACAAGAGGGCGAGGTTTGTTACTTTGTTTGTATTTCAGATTTTGTTCAATAAAAAAAAGCATGATCTTCATTTAATCATCAAGGGTATAAAGTATTCGGGATGTGTGAAATTTGCATTATAATTAGACCGAGGAATGTATGCAATGCAGTAGACAGTAGTGTGTGAGTGTAAGAATGCCAAGTAACACTTGCTCTTGAAAGTGCGTGTTGCAAAGATCATAGGTTCCTTTTTTATTAATTCTTCTTTTGGACTTCTACCTTGCAAAATTTGTTTGCAGCATAATGTCAGAATCAACCTGTTGATTGTGTATGGACTCCTTATGCTATCTTCATTTCTATGCACGTGCCTTGGTTTCTCTAATCTCTAGGATTAAAATCTGTTGTATCTTCCAGTATACAAGAAGAGCTTCAGGCACTAATCACAAGGATATGCCTACCTTGGCTTAGTTGTAAATGTTAGTCCTTTCCTCAAGTAAACTTTTTGACGGTTGAACTGGACCTATGCTATGATGTTGCCAGCCAAACAATTAAGGAAGTATTCCTTCTCTAACAAAATGTAAAGGATATGATGTATTCCTTCGACAAAATAAATGTTATTCATAGCGGTATCTTTCTCACTTAATCATGATTACGGACACAATGAGGAACTAACCGCCCATTGCCCCTCCAAAAACTAAAGCACTGAGATTACGTCAGCCTTTTGAGAAATCGAGGATGGCCCAACATAGAATTCTTAAGAGACTCCATTTCAAACCCAATTAGCTATGAGTGAAGTTGCCTAGGATCTTGTCAACCATCTGATGTGGAACACAGCCAAGCACCTGCATTCTTAGCATGGATCATTTCCTCTCAACCATCCAGTGTGGTACACAAGGCCCCCACACCTTTTAAGATGCCTCTCTAACTTTGCTTAAACATATAAGATGCTCTCGAAAGTAGCTCTTGAAGTGGTTCCTCCTCTATGGGATAACAGTTTTCTTGTTATATAGTTTTGCATGAAAAGAGCAATGGAGCTTGTCATATAACTCTTAAAAATGAATCATATTTTTACTGCCCGTATTTAACTTTATGGTGCTGTTGTTTTTCGAAGAATATATCTAGTGTTGAGTAGCCTCTAATTGCTATTATTTTTCTGACCTTAATGTGTGTTAATCATTGCCGAATAAAGGCTTAGTTGTTATTGCTAATTTGCTATTAACCCTGCAACCTTTTTCCCGGAAAGCAGAATTCAATTCCAGTATCTATGATGAATGAGGCAGTTTACAAATTTCGCAATTAACCCTGCAACCTTTTTCCTGGAAAGCAGAATTCAAATCCAGTATCTATGATGAATGAGGCAGTTTACAAATTTCATTTTAATACATCAAGAACATTATAGAGCTTGAGCAATAAAGGAATGACTGACAAGTGCATGTAGTAGTTTGTCTTAACCTTTCATTTTGCTTCCTCAATGAATATTTTCCTCGGTTATCTTACGGAAAATCAAACTGTGCAATGATCTGAGAAACACCAGTTTGTCTAGTAGATTGCTTGGCAGTCCCCTAGTAAACAAAGATTAAAGCTCTTTATATTCTCATCTTGGGAAAATTCATCCACAAGATTAAATAAGACAATTAGAGGAATTTCTTTTACTCCCTAATTCCCAGCCAAAGGCGCTAAGAGAAGATTTTGTGGAGTTTTTAAAAAATGAATAACATATGATCAAGTAATGTTAGTATGAAGGAAATTAGTAGGAGAGATTGAAAAGTGAATAAAGTATGAAAAAGCAATTTAAGTGGGTGGCGAATGAGTAGGAGAGAGAGTGAAAAGTGAAAAGACAATAAAAACTTACTGAATTAGGAAAGATTTCCAGTAAGCACCTTCGGTTGGGAAGGACTAAAAAGATAAGTAGGCACCTTTGGTTGGGACCACTGGCGGATCTATTCATGGGCAAGATAGGGCAATTGCCCTACCATTTTTTCAAAAAAACATTTTAAATTTTTTTTAAGTTAATTAATATATAATTTTAATTAGTGCCCTAGTTTGTTTTTGATTTTAGATCCATTTTATTCCTCTAAATTAAAAAAATTTCTTGAAATTTTAACCATACCTTCAAAGACAAGTCATCAAATTAAATTGTGACCCACCAAATTTTTTTTTTCTATATCCACCCCTGGTTGGGACGGAGGGGATATTTTCAAACCAAAGGATGGATTGCTCTCATTTTAAAGTTTTGGAGTTGGAAGTGGTTCAACCAGTGTCAGGTCCTGAGGATGGTAAAAAATGAATTGGGAAGGATAGATGCTGATTCCAAAGTAGTCTAATTTATCTCTGTAGTTTAGATGGAGATGGTTTATTGAAGTTATCAGAACTTAAAGCTGAAATATGTTGGATACTGAAAAGTGGGTAACACAGCAACTTTCCCTAATGTACTGTATTTATTCTGCCACAGATCAAGGAAGGAAAATCTTTCTCGTGCAATGGAGCATGAATCAAATGGTAATTCAACTGCTGCTTATGAATGTTTCCAAAAAGCTGTTGATATATCACCTTCAATCGCATATGACCTTATTCAGGTAATACATGTTCTTTCGCGATACTGAAATATATGGGATGTATTAACAAAGAAATAAATCAGCTCTTCATATCTTTCTGATCACTTTTGATGATCAATGCTGTGTTTCTGATATTCAAGTGCTTTTTGTGCAAAAAGGTGTTGAGGTGGGAAAACATCTCTTATATTGTGGCTCCTTATGAAGCAGATGCTCAAATGACTTATTTGGCTGTTAGCAAACAAGTTGATGCCATAATAACTGAGGATTCAGATCTAATTGCATTTGGTTGCCCCAGAGTAAGTTGCTTTGTGTAAAACGGTAGTATAATAAACATGATCAGGCCTGGTGAATGTTAAATTTTCACACTTGGTCTTTTTTTCACTCATGATTATATATTTTGATGCTAAATATTCCCTAATAATTGATTTTGCATCTTTCAATAAACTCAGATTATCTACAAAATGGACAAGTTTGGACAGGGAGTTGAATTTGATGCTTCCATGCTAGAACAGAACAGGGACTTGATTTTTACCGGGTTTACCAAACAGATGTTTTTGGAAATGTGCATTTTGAGTGGATGCGATTATCTGCAATCCTTGCCTGGAATGGGTCTTAAGAAAGCTCATGCACTGATAAAGAAGTTCAAAAGTTACGACAAGGTCAGTGTATCATGTATTGCTGTGAGAATCTTTAAAAAAATGCTGAAATTTTGCAACTATAAGTTGCTGGGCATTATTGATCTCCACATCTTTCAGTTCACCAATTTGTGTGTGTATATATATATATATATATATGTTGGCCATTTTACTCTGTTCTTTTTTGGCTGGGTTTTCAGGTCTTAAAGCATTTAAAATACAGTAGCATGGTGGTTTCTCCACTCTATGAAGAGTCTTTCAAGAAGGCAATTTTGACCTTCAGGCATCAGCGAGTGTATGATCCAGTTTCAGAAGAAACTGTACATTTATTTGAGCTTCCAAATGGTCTTGATGGGGATTTAGACTTCTTAGGCCCATATCCTTGAGTTATCTATTACTCCATTTCTTTTCTCTCTTGAACCTGATAACATTCTGAGTTTTTAGCTATTTATTTCATGTACTTTCATTTTTTCACTTTATAACATTGAATTTCAGTTGGTATCATACCTTAACTATGGACACATCGATATCCCAGGATGTTGCTAAAGGTATAGCTAAGGGTGACCTTGACCCTTTAACTAAAGTGCCATTCAAGGTACTGCTAGTTTTTGCTACTGCTTGTTGTCTTCCCTACTGGGTTCATAAATGTTTATTCCTAATGTTTTACATGTACAAAATTCTAACTGCGTTGTCATTTAATTTGAGTTTTTGCATGTGGTGCATGGCATCTTCTCATCAGTACTATAACGCACAATCTGCCTTTCAGTATAACCCACATCAAGGTGTTTATGCTGATTTTTGTTTTGTGTTGGTCAACACTGCACTTGTTTATGTGTGGTTCCTGGTGACCTCTTTATGATGCATGGGACTTATCTTTTACCAGTCACATAGTTGTAGCATTTGGTTTTGTTGTGTTAAAGAATTGGTGAGGTCAAGTTCATTTCATGGTCTTTCCGATGTTTACCATAGCTGTGGTTTCAACCGATTGAACCTCTCATGTAAATCTATATTTTAACAGCTGACTGTGGAACCATTAAAAAGGTTTTCAGAGAGGGATATTGATTTGTTCGATATGGCTTACAGGGAGGTGTCTAGGCTACTACATAAGGCAGTATCTGAACCTTCCCCGTACGCTTTTGGGGTGAAGTTAGAGTCCTTGTCCTTATCATTTTAGTACTTTGAAAGCCTTAATACCTCAAATTATCTGGGTCTATTTAGCATGTTGGGGTGAAAAGTTATTTGTTGGGTAGCGTGTTACTAATGTATTTTAATTTAGCATTTTAATAGATCATTGAGATTGAGGGTCCAGTATTTTGTTGCATTGATGATTATCCCATCAGTGAAACTGTGGAAGTCTGTTTTTTATTATTAACCCTGCCCCATGAAAAGAGCTCACTTTCTTACTCTTTTTAGTAACAAATTGGACTCTTCTAATTGGATGGAGAGATTGTCGTTTATCTGGTTTGTGTTTTGATTTGCATTGTAAATTGCAATCCTGATTTATTGTGGAGTAAGCTTATTACTTAAGGATGACAATAATGCTCAAGAGAAATCTGCACCATGACCTGGTAGGCTTAGTTCATTTGATGGTAGAGCATTTTATAGAGCTTTGTGCCCTATCTTTACTGTATTTTGAATTTATACTTCTTTAATCTATCTAGGCAGATAAAACCATGCTTTGTAATTATGAGAATGTTTGAAGCATGCCTTCTCACTGTATTAGCCTTTTTGTACTTGGGTGTGAGGCATAGTCTTGGCCTTTTGGGTATCGACTTTATTCGAAAATTGAGTTGTAAATTCTATGTTTGCTCAAGTATATCATTGGAATATATTTTGTGGGTGGTTTATTTAGTTTTGGTGGGAAACAGGTTATGTTGGAGAAACCTTTTGTTTTCCGAAATAACACGAGAGTTTTGGGCTGGATCTAATCATAGATTTGATTCCAAATAGAATGATAGATACTATGGATGTTTTGTTTCTTGTGGAAAAATTCAGTTAAGACAAACGTAACAACGCTGGATTTTAGATTGTCTTGGAATTAAGTTGGTACATTTTTTACAGTTATGCCATTAAACATTAAAAACAGAAAGGCATATATGCACATATTTTTCTTATATTCTTATATTTTTTAGAATGCTGAATCTGATTTGGTTCTTTACTATGAAAGGGTGAATGCAGTGGTGGTGAATTGGTAGAAATTAAGTCCAACCAGCTAAAGAATTTCAAATTTGATTCTGCCAAGAAGAAGCTGGAATTGCCAGCACAGAAGAACCTGTTAACTAACTACTTTTGTATCCTTTCATATCATATGGAGTATTTAATTTTATGCATGTGCTTGTGGTAACTGAAATTGTTTGGTTCTTCTATACTTGTAAACATTAACATTCTTCTGTATCTTTTGACTTAGAAGTGTCTGAACATACTCTCAAGCATAATGGATTAATGTGTCAGTCCAATCTCTTAAGCTAAACTTTGAAAGGGAATCACAGAATTCAAGTGTAAATTCATTACACATTTCAATTCTCTTAGGGCCTAATATTCAAAGAACGTTTGTTCTCTGATCTATATTATCTTTCTCTCATGTTTAAAATTATGTCCTGACTGAATATTATAGAGACAAGGCCAGAATCCACTTTGTTCCTGCTTCTTTCTTTGCCATGTGTGACTAATACTTAACTTGTTTTCTAGAGTTATGATCCTTAATATGACCTACGCTTTCGCAAATTTTGATTGTTGTACTAATGTTGTCATTTTATCACACAAGCTTCGACAATCTGATTGGTATACTAGTACCTTTCACGCTTAATCTTACAACTTATTATACTTAACATTGAAAGGTTTTGCTTCTCTTGAAGCAAAGAGGGAATATAAGGCACCGCGGGTTTCACCTACGATTCAAAAGACAGATCATGGAGTTCTTAATGCCATGAGGTATGCTTATGTACAGAGTGGTTCCGTTCGAGAATTGAGCTCAACCTCTGCAGTTACTGGGTTGGTAAGCATTTTATATATACACTGATTCACATTATTGTTGTTTATGCCTGCCTTGGCTGTTTTTCTTTGGTTAAATAAGCTTCTATACCTCCTATAGGTGTTGAGCAGAGCTGAATCGGAGGCTGAAGTAGAGTCACAAACAAATGGTAAATGTATTCTCCACCATACCTATCCAGCAAGTACAGTATGATATGCCAAGTTTCTGACCTAATGTGCCATAAACACAGGATTAAATGAAGTTGCAAGCAATGAAGTCGGAACTCCAAATAAAATGTTACAGGATCCTATCTATAGACCGTGTACAGCATTACGGAAGAAACACAACTCTAATCCAGATCCGAGCAAAGTGAGACCAGAACGTATAAATACAACTTTGAGGAGTTCATATTTTCTGCATGCAACTACAAATGAATTGAATGAGATCCAAGAGAAAAACAACATTTGTACTGATGCTGATTTTGGGAGTGCCAGATATGCAATGAGGCCTGTTTCAGTTGACAGTGACAGAAAAATAAGCACATCAATCAAAAAGGTGGTGGTGAGTTCTTATTTTCAGGGCAAAACCGTGCAAGGAAAGATTCAGTATGGCAAGAATGAAAACCAGCTAGATGAAGCACCTTGTAACAATTTGGCTCACCTGGATGAAACTAAAAGCATGTCAACCACAGATGAAGATAATGCCACAGGAAGGAATCATCAAGGTCCAGAAATTTTAGTTGACAAACAAAAAAAATTTGCAGTTAAAGATGGGAAAACCGTAGATCTTGATAAGTATGCCTTTTCAAGGCCCCCATCGAGTAACAATTATCTCGAGGAAGCCAGAAAGAGAAGAAAAGTAGCATCCATTGACAATCCTGAAATAGTAAGTGCCTTCACTCATGGTTACCTCATGTGGCAGTTAATCCCAGTATCAGTCTTCTCTGTATGTCATTCTCTTGGCATTGCATGAATACTAGAACATGAACGATCAACTAAAGTACTGTTTTCACTTTGAAATGATTTTTTCAGGAAAATTCTGGAGGAAATGAATTTTCGACAGGTATTGATTTTCTTGAAATACGTTACATTGCAATCATTTGAGTCTTCAGCACATTCTTTTTGTGGTTTGAAAATTAGGATTATCTTAAATAGTTTTTCTTCACTCCTGGAGAGGCCACACTGAAATTACTGAAAAAGTGTGCTATTTCCATTTTACATGAAACTAAATGTACACCCTGAAGTAAGCTCAAAATAAATTTGGATGTCCTTTTATGATGTTAAAATAATAGGACATAACGAAAAAGAAAGAAAGTGTAAGATAATTATATACTGATCATAATGAATTAAACATATTCCAAAATCTCTCCTTCCCCCAACCCTGTTCTTTCTGTTTGTTGGATGCTCTGATAATTTTTATCAAATGTTCTTCTGAGATGGATTGTCATATTTTCCAGCTCACAGGAGACATACTTATTAAAGAATCTTTTGAGTCCCCCTTAGAACAGAATCAGAATGAACATCAACAGACCCACAGATCCTTGTTATTGGTGTTAAAATTAATTTGAATAGTGCAGTTGCATAAGGATTTTGCTCAGGGCTTCTTCAGTCTTCCTAAAAGTGCAGTAGCAAATTACAGAATATTTTTGAGATGTAACTGGATCAGTCACCATTCACGGTATAGCTTCATGGTTAAATCTGAAAGCATAAAATCCCGTAGATGAATTAGAAATAGGAAAGATGGGCATGCAGGCTAGCTCATACATGAAGTACATTCTTTTTTGTTTGTCTACATCACAGAGAATATGTAGCTCACTAAACTTGGTAATGCAGAACACAATTTGCTCAGCTACCATTTCATAACTACCCTTCAAAGAGGTCACATTAAGACAGATTTTACATCCAGTTTGACAGGCTAGATGCGAACAGGAAAATTGTATTTTGCAAAGAATGGGGTCTGTTGAGACTTTTAGACTACAAAAGTTGGGGTTTTGGACTGTCAAAAACATGTCTAAAAGACAGCCAAAACCTACACACTTTTATGCTGCTCACACTTTAAATACACAGGCCCAAAGTTTAAGACATGTTTTTGATACCTAAATACATTCATACTGCTATACCTTGTAATTTGGCCAAAACCTTTTCTTTATTACAGGGAGTGATACAGCTTGTGAGACTAAGACTGGAGAAGAGAAGTTTGGGTGTAATATCTCTCATATAGGGCAGTACTCTGAAATAGCCGAGAAATCACTTGAAAGGTTTGCTTCAGTGGTTTCATCATTTAAATTCACATCGAATGGTTCTCGTGCTAGTGGTCTCCGTCCACCTCTTAAAGATGTAAAGAACACATGCAATAACAGGTAAACATAGTCGTGTTTACTACCTTAGATCATGGAAGTAACTTTACTAACATACAGTTGGTGTCTTCCGTATTGTTTAAAGGTTGTCAGGCAGCACAGATCTTAGCAAATTTGCATATGCACCAACAAAGAAGGCACCAACTTCCCGAGGAATGTAAAGTTTCGGATGCTGATTTGGACCAGATTGGATATTTTTGATGACTGCTTCTGCATCTTCATATCCCGAGCCACATTAAGTACCATAGCTGTAAGTCGGACATTCCACCATTTTTAGTGATATTTCAATATATGATCTTGCTCTTTTTGGTTGGCATTTTGTGCTAAACTAGTATGTTTGTCAGGTGTGTGTCGGTCGATTGGTCAATCGAGGATGGAGTATGGTTAGTATGTTGGTTGAGTCAATGAGGCAATTATCTTCTTCTCATGGCCAAGTGATACACAACTGATCAAGGCCATGGTTTGGCCAGACTTATTGTTCCTTAATTTGTTGGGAATTTTCTCAGCTGTGCTTTTAGAACTGTGATTTGTTGGCACTGCACCATGTAGCATCCTGGTTACAAGGATGCTGAATTATAAGAGTCAATTTTCATCGTCAATTCAATTCTATTCTTCTAACCCTTCCTGCATTTGGGTAAATCAATCCATTCACTTGCAAAATGAAACAGGAATGACCGCACCTGCAGAAACAAATCGCTTCTTTTTTTTTCTAAAAAAATTATAACTCATGTAACAAATTTCTATTTTCTTTTTCGAATGAAATTAAGGATAACTTTTCTTGCAATTATCAATGAAAATAATGAAATTATCATGTACCTGATATTCAAATGGATGAGGGAGAAATAATCACACTAAAATATTTGTTTACTTATTGCTTGACTATGATAGTAATAATTGTGAACTATATTTTGACTCCATAATCTCCATTCATGGACAAAAATGCAATCATAGCTTATCTCTAAATGAAATATTATATTCAAAGAAAGTTTCAAAGTTTTTATAAAATTTAAATATTATATTTTAAAAGTTAAAACACATGATAATGTGTTTTAACTTTTATAAATATATATACTTATATAAATAGAGTCTGTCTCTTGAAAGACGGTCTTTTCATAAGTTATTGAAAGACAAGAGTTTAAAGTGTAAATTAGAAGAAATGAAGATAAAATTTTTGAGTTGCATGAATCGGGTTATAAACTTTATTACTACTACACGTTACATAATAAATTTTAAATATTGCAACTTAGACATTTTACCTTTTATTATTTTAATTGGACTATGTTTTTTCATAAGCCTATGGAAAGACCGTCTTTCCCAAAATTTTGTCTAAATAATACATTTTAAAAAATTGGCAAAGTCTTGGGAAAGACGGTCTTTCCATAGGCTTATGGAAAGACGGGGTTTAATTAGAATAATAAAAGGTAAAAGGTCTTAGTTGCAACATTAAAATTTTAGTATGCAACATGTAGTAGTTATAAAATTTATAACCCGGTTCATGCAACCCAAAAATTTTATCTTCATTTCTTCTAATTTACACTTTAAACCTTGGTCTTTCCATAACTTATGGAAAGACCGTCTTTCAAGAGACGGACTCTTAAAAATTTTAGATTTAATATGTAATTCAGAAAATACAGTGTATAAGTAAAAGAGTACATGATTTGGATCCACCTGTAACGAGATGCACTCTTATATTTAATAAAATCATTATTTACTTACTCCCCCGTGTTCAGAAACAAAAGATTAAGGGCATGGGCAGTGGTGGTCTCTTAAAATTAAAAGACCGCTTAAGAGACCGAAAACCACCACAGTGGTGGTCTTTTAAGCGGTCTCTTGTTAAGAGACCGCTGACCGGGCTCTTGCTAAGAGCCCGGCCTCTTGCCAAAAGCCACTGACCAAGCACATGTCGTCTGACACGACCCATGGCCTTCGCCCGCAATTTTTGACATTTTCAACGGGTGGGACATGTGTCGCCACCTGAGTGGGCCACGTGTCCCACTCAGCCTCTGGTTTTTTTTTTTTAAATTTTCCGTTGCTGACACGTGGCACCCACTGGTTGGGCCACGTGTCAACAACGGTAATTTTTTCGAACGGTATCAGCTGGGAATTCTGGGGGACACGTGGCCCAATACGGAGGCGACACGTGTCCCCCCCAACGGCTGTATAACGGGTATATTTTTGAATGGGACACGTGTCCCATTCTGGTGGCGACACGTGTCCCAGACGATTTTTTGCATGAATTTTTTTTTTTTTAAATTTCTGCTACAATTTTTAAATTTCATTCTCCCACTTTTTTTGCCTATAAATATGGACCATTTCAACTCATTTCACCACACCACTTCCAAATCAAATTCTCTTATCCCACAAATTCATCTTCTATATTGTTATTCATTTTTCGTGATGGATCCACGAAGAACGTCGAAAGGCAAAGATCGGGTAATCCCAAATTCTTCCGATACGGAGGGATGTGCGCAATAGAGCTAAACATGACCAGTTGAAAAATGACCTTACAGAACATCTTTACCAGCATCTGGGTGGTCAAGATTAGGGTTACGACATAGTTTCGTCATCCGTGTTTTTTTGGTCAGGCTAGATCAATATTTATGTGTTACCTATTTTTAATAATTGGTTGGATTAGACCAATATTTTGATTTCTAAATTGTAATATTAGGATGGAGATGATCAAAATTTTATTTAGTATCGGAAGTTATTTTCATAGTTGTTACAATTGGTTTCGCGCACTTTTTATGTTTTCCATAATTATTTTATTGGTGAAGATTTAAAAAACGAATTTAAATTTAAATATTTAAACATTGTATTAAATTTATATTTAAAAACGAATTTAAATTTAAAAACGAATTTAAGTTTAAAATTAAAAACGAATTTAAATTTAAGAACGACTTTAAGTTTAATTTTAAAAATGCATTTTAATTTAAAATCGAATTTAAGTTTAAAACGAATTTAAATTTAAAAATAAATTTAAATTTAAAAATGAATTTAAATTTAAAAACGAATTTAAATTTAAAAACGAATTTAAATTTAAATATTTAAACTTATTTTTGGTGGTCAAATTAATGAGTAGGATAGAGAAAATCAAGTGGGTTCCATGAATAGTGTACAGTGGTCTCTTAACCATTGTGGAGAAAAAAAGGGGGTGTCTCTTAAGTGGTCTCTTAAGCTGAGGTGGAAGAGAGAGAGGGAGAAAAATAATATATTTAATTGGTAAGAGACCGGTAGCGGTCTCTACCACTGCCCATGGCCTAAGGGCATGGGCAGTTGTGGTCTCTTAAAATTAAAAGATTGCTCTAGAGACCGAAAACCACCACAGTGGTGGTCTCTAGAGTGGTCTCTTAACAAGAGACCACTTAAGAGCCTACCAGCCAAGAGACCGCTGCTGGGCCAAGGCTACTGACACACGCACATGGCCATTTTGTGCGTTTGAGTTTTTTGACCGAGTGGGACACGTGTTGCCTCCTGAGTGGGCCACGTGTCCCACTCAGCCGCAACTATTTTTTTCATAAAATTTTTGTTGCGGACACGTGTCACCCAGGGATTGGGCCACGTGTCCGCAACGGTTTTTTCTTGTGGACGTTGGAATTTTTTTTGAATGGGACACGTGTTCCATTCTGGTGGCGACACGTGTCCCAATCGTATTTTTTTTGAAATTGTTTTCAATTTTTTAAAAATTCCAATTTTAATATAATTTTAATTTTCAAATTGTAATAATTGATCGGACTAGATCAATATTTTATTTAGTATTTTCTGTAATTTTTGTAGTTGTTATAATTATTTTTTACAATTTTAATGGTTTTTATATAATTTTAAAAATATGGAATTCTCTTATTATTTATTTTTTAATTTCATTTTAATAATTATATTAAATTTTACATTCAACTTATTTTTTGTGGACAAATTTATTGAAAATAATATTTAATGATCAAATTAATGAGTAGGATAGAAAAAATTAAGTGGGTTCCATGAATAGTATATAGTGGTCTCTTAACCATTATAGAAAAAAAAAGGATTGCCTCTTAAGTGATCTCTTAAGCTAAGGTGAAAGAAAGAGAAAAAAAATAACATATTTAATTAGTAAGAGACTGCTGACTGGCTCTACCACTTCCCATTGCTTAAGTCTTACAAGCTGAAGACCTTCTTCTTTCCCTATCGTCGTCCAGAGCTCGCAAATCCGCGCCGCCGCCGCCGTCGTCACCGCCAACTACCGGTCAACATGGGTAAGACACGCGGTATGGGAGCGGGTCGCAAGCTGAAGACCCACAGAAGGAACCAGAGGTGGGCGGATAAGTCTTACAAGAAATCCCATCTTGGTAATGAATGGAAGAAGCCATTTGCTGGTTCATCCCTTGCCAAGGGAATTGTTCTTGAGAAAATTGGTATTGAAGCTAAACAGCCTAATTCTGCCATTAGAAAGTGTGTTCGTGTTCAGCTGATCAAGAACGGGAAGAAGATTGCTGCTTTTGTGCTCAATGATGGTTGTTTGAACTACATTGAGGAGAATGACGAGGTTCTGATTGCTGGATTTGGTCGTAAGGGACATGCTGTGGGAGATATTCCCGGAGTTAGGTTTAAGGTTGTCAAGGTTTCCGGTGTGTGTCTCTTAGCCCTCTTCAAGGAGAAAAGGGAAAAGCCAAGGTCTTAAACATCCTGGATGGAGATTTGTCTCATAGTTTAACTGTGTTGACTCCCTGTTCAATTTTCCTTATCCTATGCTCAGTTTTGTGTTGTCAATTTAGCGTTAAAGCATCACGTACTGGATATAAACAGATATTTCAGAATTCAAGAGTATGTTTTGATGAGAAAAAAAAAAAAAGAAACAAAAGATTAAGGTAAAAGATGAGTGGAGGAGAGTAGTAGTACCAGACAAAATGAAATTAAAGAGAAAAAAAATAACACTTACAAATGCATTGGCGTGAATGAATAAAACTTTTCAAATGAAAAAAATAAATAAATTGGAAGTTAACCTTATATGGACAAACAAGAAAAATGAAATTATTGGTGAGATGATGGAAGTATCAAATTTCACAAAATGACAATAAAGGTACTATTTATCGTAACTATGGTACTCAATGTTTCACATTTCAACGTGTAATATAACTATTTATTTAATTAATTTTTCTTAATTTTAATGTTAAAATTGAATTGGTATATAAGTATAAATACTAGTGTGAGATTCATTACAATATATATTTTCAAAATTTTAACTCTTTATAAATTTTAATTATCTTTAATGAATGATATTACAGATCAAACATTTTTCAAGTGAAAGTCAAAGTGTACCGTTTGAAATGAGACGGAAAGAGTAAGAAACCCATTTGGAACCCATTCTTTATACAACTAAGAGAAAGTGTCATGAGAGACGGTCTATCCATTAACTTATGGACAATCCACTGTACTTTTTACCTTAAATGTAGTAAACTTTTTAATAAAATTTAAATATTGTATTTTAAAAGTTAAAATAAGTAATAATGTGTATTTGAATGTGAAAATATAAAAATCTATATTATAAAAGAAAATATTTTTAAAATTTAGTATGTAATTTAACAGATGCAGTGTATAAGGTAAAAAATAAGTGATTGTTCATATGTTTATAGACAGACCGCTGATATTCACTCTATAACTAATTGTCGCAAAGTGATTACAGATCAAAGTTTATTTTAGAAAAGTGGGTCTCCTGACAGGAGGTCTATCTATAAACTTATGGACAGACTAGGGATCAATTTGCAATTAACACAAATTATACAAAATTCACAGGTTAAATTGCAAAGACTAAATTATTTTGTTAGTCCCCTACAAAGTATCTTATACCATGTTTTGGTCCTCATTTGCAAATCAACTCTTAGACGGTACCCAACAAATTCAAAACAATTTGTTTGGTCCCCAAAGGCAGTTTTCCGGTAAGGCTAGATGGTCTTTCGGTATAGTCAGGGGTATAATAGTAATTTTACTAATTAAAAAATATTTCAATTAAAATTTCCTAATTTTAATTTTTTTTTACCACCGGCCGCCACCGCTGCCTACAGATTTTGGCATCTACTTGTAGTCATTTTCTTTCCATAAAATCCATGAAAGATTATCCCATTCCAAAGAAATCGTCGAAAACAAACCTATCACAAATGGAACAACACTCAGCAAAATCACAATCGACTAATTACTAGTATCATTGATTACTCTTCACCACTTTTTTTCGCGCTCCGAATCCGCCAAGGCTACCGCAGACGATGATGACTGGGATCTTGTGAACGAGGACATTTTCGTCTACAAACGCAAGAAGCACCGCCGCCTCTTCCTCCTCCGCACTAGCACTTCCAGATCCGGCGACCCAAGAGAAGAACCGCCGGGAGAGAAGGAAAACATCGCTTTAGAAAATCAAAGAAAAGTATCACTGAGAATTACTTCAGTGGGAACTTTTATCAAACACCTTGAGTGCTATGCAGAACAGTTCCCCAAACCCAAGCCCTACTCAACAACCGCACATGTCGAGTAATTCAGCCAAAACCGTACCGTTGTCAGAAACTGCAGATTCCTGGCAGCTCGTGGATGAGCTCATATTTCAGGCGGAACAACATGAAGCTATACTCAAAGATCTATCCAATTTGTGCGATATAGCAGAGAACTTATGTAGTGCTAGAGAAGAGGAATTCAACAAGACATTTACTGATCATTCCGTTTAGTCATCGTCCCTGCAAGAACTTCTCTTCAAAGCAACGCTGCCGCCGTGATCTCGAAAGCCTTCACCTCTGCGTCGCCGAAGAATTCTTCACCTCTGGTTAATGTTTCTGATTGCTGCCTCGATGGAATCGGAAAGAAGAAGAAGAAGAAGAAGAAGCACAGCGTCACCGACCATTCCTACATATGCAAGCGGCGGAGGCGGAGACTGCTCCAGATATGTTCAGACGAAGCAGCGGCGGAGACTGCTCCAGATGAAGCGGCGGTGGCGGCGGAGATGAAGCGGCGACGACGACAGAGACGAAGATGAAGACGAACTGCTCCTGAGGGACACATTGAAAGAAAGAAAGAAATCGAAACTGAATGAAAAAGAAAGTAATAAGTAAAGTTTATTTACCTGATTTGTCAGATTGATTTTTTGATTAAAAGTACTATGTAAAATGTAAAATCTTTGGTTTTTCCTCTAGATCTTTTTATTTTTTTTATTTTTTAAACTCAGGGGTATAATGATCATTTTACATATTTTGACCAATTTTACTGTTGACTTTCCCTGAAAACCATCTTTAGGACCAAACAAATTGTTTTGCATTTGTTGGGTACCGACTAAGGGTTGATTTGCAAATGAGGACCAAAATATGGTATAAAATACTTTGTAGGGGGACTAAAAAACAATTTAGTCAGTTGCAAATATCCAACCATGCCCTTCTTCCCCAAATTGACCTGAGATTGATGCCGGAGATTCAGGCAAGCAAAATTGAGTGCCGACTGTCACAAGAGAACCACATCAATGGTGGGGTTTGCGAGAGAGATCAGGCAATTTACCTCACGGAGAAGGGCTTCGGTGAAAAATCAGACGAAGCTAGCCAATTGCAAATTTGACGGGTCGACGAGATTATGCACAGTTGCAAAAGTCACTGAGAAAATACAAACAGCTTATGGGTCGGCTGTTTATGGTGAGTCTAGAGGGGAAGATCTACAGTTGCAAGCACTGTGGAGCCCACCTTACTCTCTGCGAAGACATCGTTTCCAAGGTATATCATAAGTTATTGATCTACAGTTGTTTGGTTTGATTTGATCAGTGGTTCTGTATCCTGTTGTGTATGAATAGTACCTTGCCAATTGGGTTGTTGATGATCAGATTGTTTAACTTGGGCTTTGTTTCGATAGGGTTGATAGGAGGTAGGTTGGTAGAGAGTTGATTGTTTCTGGTGATCAATTGACAGTTGAAAGGCGTGGCTTGCTTGTTGATTTATAGGGTGAAATGATCAAATCTTTAGTTGTTGTGTGCTTCGATTGCAATTTGTCGGTTGGATTGTAGGGTAAACATGGCTTACATTCTTGTGTGCTCCGATCGCGGTTTGTCGGTTGGATTGTTGGGTAAACATGGATTACATTCTGCTGTGAGTAGTTGAGTTTGCCTTGCATGTTGGATTATTGATACTCTGTAAGGGTTGGACTAGTGAAGCTTTCCTCATCAGCCATGGCAGCCTTCGCGAAGCTTCTAACGCTCATGTGGAAAAGCCCGTTTGATACTCTGATTACTTGAAGTTTTCTGAAGAGGTTTGTAGAAGGAAAGGTCGCCATAATCGTAGTTCTTCATACCCGACGCAAATGCCTCTGGACTGGGTGCCTTCAATGCATCGTGCATGTTGTGCGGAATACCCAAGAAAGAACAAGCAAAGAAAATAAAGCGCAAAACAAGATGCCGAGATTTTTACGTGGTTCACCAATTGACTACATCCACGGCCGACCAAGATCGGATTCCACTAGAGAGAAAGGCCAGAATTACAGATTTCCTACTCTCTACCAATCCTATCTCTTACAGGTTACAATAAAAGACGAGACACTATATATATAGTCCTCTCCACTTTAAACCCTAACGGGAGACAGAATGCCAATAACAGCCCAAATAGAGGACATGCTATACCATCGGGCCGGGGCGACTCCGCCCCCCCGGACCCCCAGGCCAGGGTGCGCTCCGCCCCCCTGGACCCCCCGACTCACTGACCGGATAGCGAGACCCCCGTACCAACCTGTCGTAGCGGCTAATACATATTCAAGGCATACCAACAGTACAGATGTCTCTAGTAGAGCTCCATCTGCTGAAACTGGAACACTGAATGGCTCACTAGACCAGCTAAATGGTTCACATTCGTTACTTTCCAGCTTATTGGATCCAGCTCTGCAAAGAATCTGTGGTGAACCGGATACTAATGGCGCGACTTGCTCTCTGTGTGCTGCCAGGCTTACTAAGGATTACTTCAGAGAAAGTGAGATCAAAATTGCTTCGAAGATTTTTTTTGATGCTCTGGATCTGCTTAACATTAGGAAGGAATTATGCAAGATCCAACTACTTCGCTGTCACATCAAGTACAAAATCAGAGGGACTCCACTTCAAGATTGGGATTAACCAAGTCTGTGTCATTTCCTACGCCTGGTTCTTCTGGGAGCGGAGTTCCTTCTCCGGACATTAATTATCCTCATGTCTGCACTGAAGACTCAAATGGCACTGCATTCAGATGTTCAGAAAATATGCAGTAGAATATACTGAGAGAAACAGGTAAACAGATGTTCAAATGGCACTGCCCCTTACGATACATGATTCTCTTGATTCTGCTGCTGCTTTTGGTTCACCAAAGGAGTATAAGAAGCAGCATCAGCATGTGAATAAACTTATCATGAAACGCTTCAAAGACCTTAGAGAAAAAATTAAGCATGCAATGGAGGAGACCAGATAGGAGAGGCAAAGAATTGTCATGGATGGGGTCTTGCATAAAATTCCTTTTAGGTATCCAAAGGATGCAAAGGAGCAAGCTGTCGCGCAGAATTGGGGTACATACAGTCCAGGAATTGTAATTGTATTTCTAGCGAACTTAGTGAGGTCAGGAGTGCATTGAAAAGCACTCGGAGAGCACATTCATCTCAATAACTAGAGCTGTGTGTGTTAATGCTGATTCAGTGACCAACTTGTTAATGAATTTGGCTTTCAGGATTCTTTCTGAATTGTATCTTATTCGTATTAGTTGCAAATGTCATTCAGTTTGTGTCGAAACGCATTCAACTTGCTATCCATATAGGCTTAACCTAGTCACAGACTTTTCGTGCACATATTATCTTAACATACGTATCGTTTGTATTAAAACGTGCATTTATCTTTAAAGCTCTAAATTTGAATTATGAAACTTTTTCAGGAGATCATGTATAAGTTAAGCTCAAATTTTACAATTTAAAATTGTCATATTAACTCTTTATTAATTATTTTACGACATGTATTGTTTAAATAAAAATATGCATATGATTTAAAATTATCAATTCCTTTTATGAATAACTAAACTTTGCCATGAGGCGGTGCATAAGTTATGTAATGAATCATTTATGTTTTGTTAAAACATGCATATGTTAGTCTACAACTAGCATATGTTATAGTTTACACAGACAGAATAAACTAAAATTTGACAATTTAACATTGTCATATTAACTCTGCAATAATTACTTTACAACATGTATTGTCTATATAAAAACACACATATGATTTTAAATTATCAATTCCTTTTATGAATAGCAAAGCTTTGCCATGAGGCAGTGCATATGTTAGACTACAACTAGTATTTCTTATAGTATACTACAAAAAAGAGGTTACAACATTTTGTAATTGTTTTTAAAATTTTCATATAAACTGTATTTAATACATTATAATGTGTACTAATTATATTAAAATATGTGTTTGTTTTCAAAAGCATGAGCAGATTTTCTTGATTTAAATCAAAGAGAGGCCACCTAAAGTATTGTCGGCGTGAAAACATACTTTGTATAAAATAATGCAAATTTTGTCAAATTCAAACACGAGAGGGGCTCTCAACATCTAAACAAAATGGAAGATAAAGTGCTCGTGACAGAAATCTTCCATTAGGAAACTTTCAATTACTACAACATTCCTATCTAAACTAACTAACTAACAATCTCTAACACAATGAATCATCAATTATTAATCTTCAAAATGGGATCATATTCGAATCTTCAAAGTTCAGTGTCATCTTTGTCTGAATCCTCTTCGTGTTAGAGTGTCTCGTGTAGTCCAATGTTCTGTGTTGTCCGATTCCTTAAAAGTTAAAACCAAAAAAATTATTGATCCAACTCATGAAAAAAGTCATACATATTGGATGTTAACAGTTGCATCATATAATCAAACATGTACAATGTCTAATTCAAAATGAACAATAACCAACAATGAAAGTAAAAGTCAAACACAATAAAATTAATAAGTACATACTGGATTCTAATAGATGCAATATATTAGTAAACAAATGCAGTTCTTAATTCAAAAAGAACAACCAACAACAAACTTTTTTTATAAAAAAATGCACAACCCAACTAACAAGTACACACGAGATACTAACAGATGCTACATATAAGTAAACAGATGCAACTCGTTATTCAAAACGTACAACGAACAACAAATGAAAACAAAATATCATAGATAGTACAACTAACAAGTGCACATTGTATACTAACAGGTGCAACACATAAGTAAACAGATTCAGCTCAGAATTTAAAATGAACAATGAGCAAAGAAGAGAAGAAAAAAAAGGTCATTCATAGTACAACTAACAAGTACATGTTGGATAATAACAACTGCAGTATATAAGTAAACAGATGCAGTTCTTAATTCAAATGAACAACCAACAACTTTCTTTTTTTAAAAAAAAGTCATACACAACACAACTAACAAGTACACACGGGATACTAACAAATGAAACATATAAGTAAACTTATTTGACTTGTTATTCAAAACTTACAACTAACAACAAGTGAAAACAAAAAGGTCATAGACTATACAACTAACAAGTACACATTGAATACTAACATGTGCAACATATAGGTAAACAGATGCAGCTCAAAATTCAAAACGAATGATCAGCAAAAAAGAGAAGAAAAAAAGAGGTCATTCACAGTATAACTAACAGGTACACGTTGAATAATAATATCTCCAACATATAAGTAAATGAATGCCCCTCGTAATTTCATAAAACGTACACTTTAAAGCATGCATTTCTTCCGGGAACAAACAGGATGACTCGCCCATATGGATATGGACATTCAGAGAAAAAACCTCCGGCAGCGCTGAGAGTTAGCCTCATCCTCAGTTTCTTCAATGTAATGTAACCTCTTTTAGTTAAACACTGAAAAAATCCATTCTTTTTGTTTCTTTCGGGAGCGTACATTCTGTGTCTGATTCTCCATGCATAGGCGCATTCATTCACTTCCCATTTGGCTTTAAGAAACCTATATATTGGATTATCTTTGTAACTTTTTGGTTGGCATTAGTTTTTGTTTGTTTTGTTAGCGTGATCTAAAACAAACTACTTTTCCACATTAAAGATTTAAGTTTTTTTATGGACTTTCTGCGCAGGTTTTTGAGCCTGTGATACAGTGCCAAATGAAGATTTCGGCTGAAGAAATTGAGACTGGTTTGATTGTACCGAATGAGTTCCTTGCGCAGCTGCACATTGCACTTTTGAAGGTCTCGTAACCTTTATGACAAGTTTCGACTGCTTATGTGCTCTGTAGAACATGAGGACTGTTGTATGACATGTGGTTTGTGTAAATGAGTATATGACTATATTGTGTATTCGTAATAGAAAACAACCACTTAAAGCTCTCCTTAGGCACCTTAGTGTAACTATGACCTTGTTAGTGGTTTACACTAATTGAGTTTTTCTCAATCTTTTGGTGTTTTGGTTTCTCTTCAGGAAGTGGCCCCATCTAGCAAATTGCTGAATGCTTTAGAAGAATCGAGGAACGATACCTATTGCATTGTAGGGTTAAAGATGAAGAGATAAGAACGGCAGGTTCACTAGTTGAGCTCTCTAATTCTGTTTTCCACCCTCAACCAACTATGAAGCAATCTGGAAAATCCAAATTTAAAACCTCAAATTCAGGAACTCCGCCTTTGCTGTTACTTCTCTGTCTAGCTCTCTCTGATCTGTAATGACCAGAAGTTATGGTTCCATGACAGCGTGATGCCAATTGAAGTTGTGAATCCTTGATATCGACAGACAGAGCACCAAAGAAGGAAGAAGACGATGATGAAGGTGTGGAAGGACGAAGCCACGATTTATAGAAGCTCGAAGACCGACGATGATGGTAGATTCGGCGGATGAGCGAAGAAAAAGGAGGGGTGGAACTGTGTTTATTACAGTTATTTTCAAATTGGCCCCTGGATTTCATAAACCTTTTTAAAAGTCATCCCAAATAATAAATAATTACTTTATGACCCCCAAAAATTTGACACTCCTATTTTAAATTTTCCAATATTTATCATTAGTCACTGGTCTGTCCATAAGCTTATGGACATGCCGCCTTTCCTAAGACTTGAGAAAATACAGTGCGCAGCTTGTCATGACTCTCGCCCGTTATTAATATGAAAAAATAGAGCACAAAAATGAACGAACGGAATCAAACATTACACCCGAAGATATTTTTTTAAAAATGTTTGCTGACAAATGGCTTGTTCATAAGCTTATGAACATGTCACTGTACTTTTAACTTACACACTGCATTTGTTAAATTATATACTCCCCCTGTCCCAACTTTTTCTGCAGAAAGTAAAAACATTGGTATTTTTTTGACAGAGGGAAAGGTCTAAAATGCCCTCTCACTAGTCAACACCACCCAACCACCCTTCCCCGCTAGTAAACAACCACCCCCTTACCAACCAACACCACCCAACCACCCTTCCACGCTGTTGGAATATAATATGTATTTGTGGAAAACCAAAGTTGTATATGATTATGTTACCATAGTTTTGCTTATTCTCTAAGCAACCTCTTATATAAATACTTGTTGCTATATTGAATGAATACAAGTCAGGTTTACACAACCTTTATACAGTTTTACATGGTATTAGCCTAACCTCGATCATCACTCTTAATTTTTGAAAACCCTAGCCCAATACTCTCAAATTTTTCCGCTGCCCACCCTCTCAAAACCCTACACGAACGCCGCTTTTAATCCTCAATTTCTTCCACCGCAGCCCTCAGTATTCGATCACCGCCACCGCCATGGGTTTTAATGATATGTTCTCCGATAATTCTTGTCCTCTCATCGCTACCACCTCTGATCAAACCCCTCAACTTTAAGCTCCATGCTCTTCAATATCCTCTTGATCGCAATAATTATTCACTATGACATCATTCAGTCAAATATGCTCTTGTTACTTATGATCTTGATTAATTTCTTTTCCCGGGATCGGCCCTAGATGAATTTATTGAAGCCGCTTCAGACTCATCCAAGCCACCATCTCTACCAAAGTTCAACCCATATTTTGTTACTTGGAGGAAGAAGGATCGCTTGGTGCTACTCTGGATTCAATCAACTATTTCTACTTCCTTGCTCGCTCATGTCGTTTGTGCAGTCTATACCACCAACGCATGGCTTATTTTGGAGCAGCCATTTTATGTGAAAACTCATGCCAATTTGATGCATCTGAAGCACCAACTTCAGACTTTTCCAAAGGGATCTCTCTCCATTCTTGAGTATGTGGAGAAGAAGCGCGCCATCTCTGATTCACTAGCGGAATGCTCTCACCTTGTCTCTGACGATGAGTTTGTTGAATGTGTTCTCCAAGGTCTTGATACTCTTTCTGCCGCCTTTTGCACAACCTTCAATATTCACTCTGGTAGTGTCTCTTCAAATCAACTGCTTGGCATGTTATTTTAGGTAGAAGCTCAAATTCAGGAACTCAACGCAGTCTTTTTAGGTTTTGCCGTCAATGTCGCAACTCAGACCACCTCTTCGTCTATCGACGGGTCCTCTTCTTGAGCCCTTGCCAAATCTGTCGTCACTAGGGACATGAGACCCTCAATTGTTGGCAACAACTGGACGTCACAAAGTTTCTGGCTACTCGGCCACATCCGTCATGCAACACTGGCAGCAGCAGGGGACGCAACTAGCAGCCGACTGCACACCATGCTTATGCCATATCCGTTGGCGCCTTGCCTTTTGCTTTTCATGATCCCGCATGGTTCTTCGACTCTGGTGCTACCAATCATGTCACCTTAGATTTTGGAAATCTTTTTGTTCATTCCGATTACACCCGCAATGATGGCTTACAAATTGGTAATGGTACGTCTCTTCTTATTACTCATTTGGGCTCATCTATTTTTACATCCTCGAATAAATCTGTCAATTGCATAATATTTTATTTGTTCCTGATATCCGTAAGAATCTGTTAAGTGTTTCTCAACTCACATATGATAATGATGCTTATATGGTATTCTTTCCAAATCATTGTCTTGTTAAGGATCTGCAAGGTCGGACGTTGCTAACAGGAATTGTTGAGAATGGCCTTTATCGCCTCAATCCACCCAGTTCCCCTGTTTTCGCTCTCTCTTGTGCTTTTCTTGGTGCCAAGACTGATCTCCAAACCCGACATGAATGTCTCGTTCATTCTCACGAGTCTTCTCTTAGGCGTCTTATTTCTCGTTTTCGGTTACTAGTTTCTTAGAATAATTTAAAAAGCATTTGTGAGTCTTGAGAACTTGGAAAAAGTCACCGTTTACCAAATTCCCATGTTCATGAACCCAGTACATTGGTGTATTTTGATGTTTGGGGTCCTACCCTAGTTTCTTCATTTAATGGAAATCGTTATTTTCTTTTTTTTTTATTGATGATTGTAAAATATTTATTTGGATTTATTTTCTTTTGCAAAAATAATAGGTTCTTCATTACTTTCAAAATTTTCAAAAATGGTTGAAACACAATTTAGCTCTAAAATTAAATAATTTCAAACTGACTAGGAGGGAGAGTGGGGGGTGAATTTCGTCCAGGTTCAACTTACCTCCAGTCTCAAGGCATTGCTCATCGTATTTCATACTTAGTCCCAAAATGATGTTGTTGAACATCGTCGCAGAACGATTATTGAAAAAGGTCTTTCAATTCTCTCTTGAGCTCGTCTTCTTGCCATCTTTTGGGAGCATGCATTTCATACTTCTGTTTATTTGTATAATCGTACTTTATCACCCACTCTTTATCAAAACTCTCCATATGAGTCTCTTCATCATAAAATTCCTGACTATAATTTTCTAAAAACATTTGGCTGTTTGTCTTATCCTTTCTTGCGTCCAATGGCGGATCCAGAACAAATACTGAGGGGGTGCTACTAAGAATAGCGAACACATTCAATAAAATATACAAGCAATAAAATTGCTTATAACAAAATTTCAAATATAATTTTTTGTACATATTACATATAAATTCAATAGAAATTCAGATTGAACTCTAGACGACATTTTTTTCCTTACTAGTTTCTTCACCAAAATTTTGAGGAAGCCCATGTTTCAAATATTTAACCATAGGAGAATAACCTATCACAAATCACCGAGTTAATATATTTAATGTACAATCACAACTTAAAAATTCATACCATCATCAAATAAAATTTTAAAAACTAAAATTAAAGAATTAAAGCACAAAAGATGACGTTTATAATCTTTTAGATGATATTCATCAAGAAATTAAAAATAAAAAGAATATATAGTTTAAATATTAAACACATGATTCTTTGCAAAATAATAAAGAGAAAATTAATTTACAATATTTCACACTGGTGTTTGGAGGTTTTGTTTCTTTGGATAATATCTATATTTTGAAAAAACATTATTTGGAAATTTAGCGTTTATATAGACATGAATTGAATTTTCAAATTCCTTGAAGGAATTAAATTTCAAAACCAATTTTTCTCATTCCTTGAATAAATTTAATTAGAATGTCTGAAAATCATCTAAGTGCTTTCACTCTCTTCTCTCTCCTCAACCAAGTCTCATCCTCTGTCACCATTTTTTGCCGCTAAAGGCCCCTTTTCTCTGCCGCTAACGGCTCTTTTCTGCCGATAACGGTTATCTCTTTGACGGTTACACCTCCGTCGGCCGCTATGGCGGATAACAACAACTCGCAGGGTATACTAAAAACCTTTGTAGCTGCCCTGCAGACCAAATCCCCACCTCTCATGACATCCTTACCTAATAATCCCGAGCTTACCCCCAAATCGGAACACCTGGGGGATCCGACATGCCTCTATTCAGACGAACAAATCACCAAACTCTCTGCTCATTATGCTTATGCTCTAGTTGGTAAATTCACAAGAGGGAGGCTTTCGATAGAGCAATTGGAACTAGCTTTCAAGACTGTTGGTTTTGCCGGGAATTATCAACTGGGTTCTTTGGACTACAAGCACGTGCTGATCAGGTTTGATCAGATCAACGACTACTAGAGATGCTGGATCAAGGGCATATGGAGTTTCAATAGAATCCAACTAAAAATGCTCAAATGGTCACCCGACTTCTCCACCCATAGGGAATCTCCAATTGTCCCAATTTGGTGCATTATCAGGGAAGTTCCTCTTTACTATTACAATACTTCGTATATTGAGGCTATTGGAAATAGTATAGGAAGTTTCATTAAGAATGACCTAGCTACTGAAATGCTTACTAGGCCTTCTGCAATTAAGCTGTGTGTGGAAATTGACTTACAGAAACCTTTGAACAATTTCATCAGACTTGGTTCAGTCACTAATAACAGAAAATACCCAATTGAATATGAAGATGTTCCTCTATACTGTGATCACTGTGCTAAGCTAGGTCATTCCCTTAACCAGTGTAGAGCCATCTCCCAAAATCAAATACAACCTCCGTGGCAAGCTACTGGAAATAAGTTTAATAAGGCCCCTATTATATCTATGGAAAATTAGGCTCCTAACATCCCTCCTAGTAATGGCCACCTAGCTCATCAGATGGCCACAACCAACCTCTCTTTGAACCCATCCTCCTATTTACCTCAGCTGTCAAACGAAGAACCCGAAAGAATTACCCATCAGTCACCTAAAATCACTCCAGCTCAGACCCCTAACAACTCACCCCCTGCTAACTCTCAGTCTCCCCTCACAAAACTATTAAATGCAATAGCTCTTACTAATCCTCCTCCCTTAATCTATGCAAAGGATGATATTCACATTGGTTCCCACAGGCTAATCCTGCATCAGTCTTCTCCTACTCACCCCCACTTTCTCAACAGAGAAAAATGGAAAATAGGTTCTCTTTATTGCAGGACATGGACCCCCTTCCTCAACCACAAGAACTCATTGATCTGGAAGTGCAGGATATTATGGAGGAGGGCAGTACACTCTCAAACAGTCACCACTCACACTCAGTACTATTGCCTGACAAACTAACAGGTAACACTGACCACCAAGGTAAGTCTAAACATAAAAAGAGCAATTATCTTAGCCAGCTGAATAAGATGATGTTAAGATCAGCTACTAAAAGTCATAAATCATGTGAACAATGACATACACCTTAACCATTAATTTTTTAGTCTGGAACCTTAGGGGTATGGAAGCTTCAATGCTCCGATTAAAACATCTAGTTAATCAGAAGAAAATACAACTGCTTTGTATCATTGAACCTATGCATGATAACGACCAATGTCAATCCTATATGGAAAAGCTCAGTTTCTCACATAATCTTCCTTTACATAATGGCAAAATCTGGCTAATGTGGAATGATTCTATATCCGTTTCCCTAATTTCCCATCATAACCAATTTCTGTATGTCAAAAATAACCCACCTAATTTCAGCCTCTGATATGGAAGCTGTATTTGTTTATGCCTCAGAACTACGGAGGGTAGAAAGTCTTTATGGAATGATCTGAGTCTCCTACCCAAGAATGAAACTATTTTCATAGGAGATTTTAACACAATCACTTCACGTAGAGTACAAGGGCCCTAGCTCCCCTTCTTTAGGTAGTATCAGAGACTTTAATAACTGGATTAATTCTACTGGAATCCAGGAAATTAATACTGTAGGAAATTTATTCACTTGGACAAACTCTAGGCTGAGGAATCCCACCTCTAAGAGATTAGGTAGAGGTCTATGTACTATTGAATGGAACACAAATTTCCAGCATCTTCTATCCAAATCCTGAATAGACAATCCTCAGATCATTCTCCTCTTCTCTTACATGTATCATCACTAGTTATCTCTCACCCTAAACCTTTTAGGTTCATAAATACCTGGTTCAATAGACCAGAATTTATAAACCTAGTTAAAGAAAATTGGTCCTCCCCTATTCCTCAGTCACGAATGCTAGGCTTTTATCTAAAACTGATTATGCTTTAAAAAATGATAAAGATTTGGAATAGGAATTGCTTTGGTAACATAGAAGCTAATGTAATTACTGCAGAGGAAAACCTTAGATTACAGGAATCTATTTATGACTCCACCCCCTCGGATTCAGAATTAATCAAACTAAATGAGAAGAAGGCATTATTACTTAGAGCTTTAAAGGAAAAAGGAAAATTTTGGAAACAGAAAGCAAGATCAAAATGGTTTAAACTTGGTGATAATAATACTCAGTTTTTTCATAAAACTGTACAGGAAAAAAACTGTAGGTTACATATTTCAAAATTTTAAAATAGACATGGACAATGACTTAATTCCCAATTAGATATCCAAAAAGAAGCCTCTGAATATTTTTCTGAGCTCTTATCTGAGCCTAACCAATTGGTTAATAACACTTACTACCCTCATTTTCTTAGCTAAATACCCACTATCCTTACTGAACAAGACAATCTATCTCTATCCAAACCAATTTCAGAAGAGGAACTCAAATTAGTGATTATGAGTTTGAACAAAAACAGTAGCCCAGGTCCAGATAGTTTCTCCTGTAAATTCTATACCAAATGCTGGGATTTTATTAAGGAAGATCTTATATCTGCTGTAAATAATTTTATCTTAGGATCATATATGCCAAGGGGTATCTCTAACACCTGGATAACTTTAATTCCAAAGAAAACAACACCCTCCTCCTTTGATGATTTCAGACCTATTAGCCTTTCAAATGTTGTAAATAAAATATGATCTAAGGTACTGATGGAAAGACTGAAACCTTATATGGAGATTTTAATTTCACCCAGTCAAACTGTTTTCATGAAAAATAGAGATATTTCTGATAACATACTTTATCTTCAGGAAATGATAAGATTTTTGGACAAAAAGAATAGAGTGCCTAATTGTATTCTTAAGCTGGACATCAGGAAAGCTTTTGATAGGGTTAATTGGAACTTTTAAAAAATGTACTTTGTAGATTTGGTTTTACTGGAAATTTCTTGACTGCAATGATGAATGATCTCTCCCAGGCACATTTCTCTGTGCTCATAAATGGTAATCCGGTTGGTTTTTTTAAAGCTACCCGAGGCATCAAACAAGGTGATCCCTTATCCCCCTTTCTCTTTAACATTTTTTCAAAAGCTTTCTCTAGGAGTCTCTCCTTCATTTTTCTGAACAACAGTCTTACATGTTATCAGTTGCCCTCTGCCATTACACCAGCCTCCCATTTAATGTATGCTGATGACACCATCATGTTCATGCAGGCCTCAAAACCTAACCTAATTAAGATCAAAGCTTTCCTAGAAATCATTGAATCTACCTCTGGCCAGAAATTTAACTTTGAAAAATCTAATTTCTATATTAGCAAACGAGCTACACCTGCTAGGATAAATCAGGTTAAGATGATCTTAAAAATGAAAAAAAGGATCTTTTCCTTTTAAATACCTTTGTTGCCCAATTTTTAAAGGTAGAACACTTAATATATATTTCCAACCTCTATTGGAACTCTTAGATAAAAAACTGATGAATTGGAAAAATAAATGGTTAAGTTCAGGAGGTAAACTGACCCTAATTCAATCCTGCCTATACTCCTTACCACAACATATATGAACTGTCCTTAAGCCACCTATTCATATAGTTAAGACACTAGAGAGAAGGATGTCCAGATTTTTTTGGGGAGAAACTGAGGGTAAAAGGAATAAGGTTTGGAAAAAATGGTCTGATCTAGCTACCCATAGGTCTCAGAATGGTTTATGATTCAGATTGGTTCAGGAAATAGTTGACTCTTGTTCACTTAAACTATGGTGGAAAAGCCAACTGGGTACTACTATGTGGGCTAAAATGATTTGGTCTCTGCCCCAAACACACAGAAAATCCCAGACTTGGAAGAGAATCTACTTTGTTAATTCTTTTGCTGAAAATAATACTCTGATTATTCATGGGAGAGGAAACTGTAATCTCTGGACGGCTAACTGGTGCCCAAATGGGCCACTTTTAAATCATGTCCCTTCCTCTATCATTTCTCCACTCTCCTCTTCCTCAGTTGCTCATTTTATCTTCAACAAAGACTCTATCCTACCTCAGATTTCTCCTTTTTTAGAACATGATACTCTCATTTTTTTTGCAGTTGGCAGAAATCAATGAAGACAGAGAGGATAGACTTATCTGGAAACCAGAGGTGACAGGAGCTTTTACCTTTAGATCTGCCTACAAGGATCTCACATTCTCCTCAGGTACTTTTCCTGCTACTAATCTTATATGGAATCCCAGGTTGCAGAAAAAGATCTCTATTTTCACATGGAAACTGCTACACTCTTTTTTGCCTTTTGATGATGTTTTAATGAAATGTGGTTTTAGTCTAGCTTCAAAATGGCCTGCATGTAACCATTCTGATTCTCTCCAACACTTTTTCACCTCTTGTCCCCTGGCTTGATCAGTATGGAATGAGATGGCTGCTTTATTGGGTTTTAACCTCCATAGTCTAGACTCTATAACTCATAGGTTATTTGTATATTGGAATTGTCATGATCTTCCCAGAATGCACCAACTTCTTTGTAAAAGGCTTCCCCCTCTGATTTGCTGGTCCCTATGGAAAGCCAGAAAGGGTTTATATTTTGATAGCAAAAATTTCTCTCCAGTACATATATGCAACGAAATACGTGACCTTATCTTCCTATCCCTCTCTGCCAAGCCTTGTCTCTCTATTTCACACCATTCTATGAGCCTTAGCATCTCTCTACTGATCCCCTCCCCTAGACCGCCATCAAAACCTACCATCTCTATTGTCTACTGGGAAAGGCCGAAACCAAACAGCATAAAAATCAATGTAGATGCCTCTTGGTCCTCTACTAACTCCACTCTTGGCCTTATTGCCAGAAACTGTAATGGTATACCGTGCCTCATAAAATCCACTAACATTTAGCTAATTCATCACTTGAAGCAGAAATCAAGGCTATTTTATTTGTCTGCCAGGCCTATCCATCTCTGGACAGTACTTTCATCATTGAATCAGACTCTTTGGTTGCAGTGAAAATGATCAAGAACCCATGTTCTTCAAATTGGTCACTATACCCTTTAGCTTTTAAGGTGCACTCCCTATTAAAAAATGCCAACCTTAAACGTGTTTTTAGGGAATGTAACTCTTTTGCAGATGCAATTGCTAAGGATCACCCTGCCCACACTAGTGACCTCTCTCTGAACCATTCCAATATCCCTATACACATCAAAGGACTTATCAAACTGGATAGGGATTACACACCCTACATTAGAATACATAGGCATGGCACTAAGAAGGATTGATACTGCTGATGTTTCCATTGGTTTTTACAGGTACCCGTGCAGGTTTCTCCATCTCCAGTAATCCAACACTACTTCACAGTCTCCTCGGCTGCTCTTCACCTCAGGATGTGAAGTGGCTCAATACCATACTACTGCTTTTTGCTGCTCCTACAGTGAAGCTTCAGTTTTTAGGTTCCAATTTTGATATGCCTGAATGAAGTTGCCTGGCCAAAGGAAAGAATTAACACACGGGGTGGAGATTCTTTTCTTTGGAATCACAACTACCATTCCTACCCTTTCTCTTATCTTTAGTTCTAAAAAACTCTCTAATATCACTAGATGCTAGGTATTCTTTTGGAGGCAACTATGTTGCCACAATGAACAATATGTACAAATGTCTATTTTCATGTATTCGCTTTTACAAAGGCATGGGGACCCTTATATATAATCCCCCACCCTAGGGTGTTTTCATTAAAAAAAAGAATAAATTTAATTAAAGTTATTAAGTTGCTGAACAAGTTGGCATTCAAATACCTATTGTTGGTGATTGCTCAAGTTTGATTAGAATGCTTAGAAGTGACTTGGAATGGCCAAGCCATATTGCTGCCTTGCTTGCAGATCTGCGCACTAAATTTGTGCATGGATTAGGGCTTGGTCCATGCTAGGTTTCAAGGCTAGAAAATTCATTAGCTTATCCCTTGGCAAATGCTATGAAATTATGTAATGCCGACAATATTGTGTTGGACTCCATCCCGTCCTTTGTATCTATGGTTACTGACATCTTCCACTACCATGAAAAGATATAACTTTACCTCAATTTTTTAATTATTGAAAGTGTTAAAACCACTTGATGTTGGGCCGATACTTCCAATTCCTCTCCGGTGAGACCTGTGGTGTTGGGTGGCCGGGGCAGCTGAGGGCGAGCTGATTAATCGCCTTTTGGACACTTCCAATTCCTCAAGGGAATGGAAACCCACGTGGTCAAATAATGCCACACATTCAAATTAATGTTGATTCTTCATTTCCCTATTTCACCTCTCTTCTTCTACATTACATTCATCCCCCCCCGCAAATTTTTCTAGCGACCTTAACTTCTAAATTCATACTTCAGCAGATTCTCATCTCCGATTCGACATTAGAATACATCACTCATTAAGTTGTAGATGATATATTTTTCAAAATTTTAATGGATGCTTTAAATTGAATATTTGAATCCACCTCCTTGTATGTTGGAATTGAGGTGGTGCCAGAGCACCACTTAGCACCCCCTTAAATCCGCCCCTTCTTGCATCCATATAGGTCTAATAAACTTGAATATTATTTTTCCCCATGCATTTTTGTTGGTTATAGTTCTAATCATAAAGATTATTTGCGTTTACATGTACCTACAAATCATGTCTATATTGCCAGTCATGTTATTTTTTATGAAACCACTTTTCCCTATCCTGATCATCTTGAGCCAGTTAGTTCCCTATGTACCCTCAGCCGAGTCATCATCTGTGCATTCGTCACTTCTCCAGCTCGCATCCAGCTTTCCTTCCCGAGCTCCTCTTCCGTCATCTCCACGTCAACCTCTCTCCGTCGATCCCAACTCACCATCGGCAGCTCAGCCCGCAACGGCCTTCATCCCACCGCAGGAGTTGGACTGCCCCTCCACGGCCACTAAGCAGACGCACTAGCTCAAAGGTTGCGCTGCACCATCGCTGACGGATTAGCCTTCACCGGCTCCAACTCTGCCGCACCACAGTATTTGGCCGACGATTACCTCTCCGGACGACCTCGCCCCGTCGTCTGTCTCCAGACCCATCCAGTGTCGCTGGCTCCCTGCGGCAGTCAGCTTGGCCAAGGTCTGCCCCCTTCCCGCAGATGGCCGTCCCCCTTTCCACATCTCTTGAATCTACCTCTTTTGATACTCCTTTAATCCCTTCTCATTTTCGAGCCGACGATGCTAGCGAACACTCCACGGTCACTTGTGCTAGGACAAATAAATTAAAACAAAAAATTCTTTTGATCACTAAACATCTTTTACCTCTTGCCAACTCTCTTTACTCTAAGCCCAAACCTTTTTCACAAGCCTCTAAAATTCCTAAATGGCAAAATGCAACGCAAGTTGAGTATGATGCCCTTATGCATAGTGGGATGTGGATGCTTGTCCCGCCTCCTAGTAATGCTAACATTGTTGGTTGTAAGTGGGTGTACATGATTAAGCGTCAAGCGGGTGGTTTCATCGAAAGGTACAAAGCCAGAATTGTCGCCAACAGATTCACTCAGGAGGAGGGTGTTGATTTTGTGGATACTTTCAATCCAGTGATCAAGCCAACTACCATTCGTCTTGTTCTGGCGATTGCTCTTACTTTGAATTGTCCAATTCGTCAGGTTGATATTAATAATTCTTTTCTAAATGGTGATCTTTTGAGCTGGTGTATATGTCACATCCTCCTAGATTTCATGATCAGACTCGTCCTTCGCAAGTCTGTCTCCTGCAGAAAGCTCTTTATGGCCTTAAGCAGGTGCCCCGTGCATGGTTTACGAAACTACTCATTTTTTCTTCAGGACCAATGTTTTTATTCTTGTAAGTCTAACACTACACTTTTCATTCGTCTCTCTAGGAAGATTGTTCTCTATCTTCTTGTTTATGTGGATGATCTGATTATTACTAGTTCTTCTTTGACTGCCATTTCTGAGTTTCTTGTGAAGTTGAATGATACTTTTGCTCTTCGCGATCTTGGTCCTCTGCATTATTTTTTGGGCATTGAGTTTACTCGCTCAAAGGATGGTAATGTTTTATCTCAGAAAAAGTACATTTGTGATCTCCTAGAGTGCAGTAAAATGGTCGACGCAAAGCCTATTGCCTCTCTTGTTGAACCAGCTTCACGTCTTGTCCTGGCTGGTGATCCTTTGCGTGACCCTCAATTGTATATCAGTATTGTTGGGGCTCTGTAGTATGTCACGATTACTTTTCCTGAGATTTCTTATGCAGTTAATTGTGTTTTTTAGTTCATGCACTGTCCGACTGAGCTTCATTGGTCTATTGTAAAAAGAATTCTACGTTACTTGAAGGGTTCCATTACTTTTAGTTTTCATCTTCGGCCTTGTATTGATCATCGTCTTGTTGCTTACTCTGATATTAGTTGGGCGTCTGATGGTGATGATTGTCGTTCACAACATGGCTATGCAGTTTATTATGGTGGCAATCTTATCAGTTGCTCTTCTCGATAACAACATGTTGTCGCCAAATACAGTTCAGAAGCGGAATATCGCGCAACCGCGTTTGTTTCCACCGAGCTCATTTGGCTTCAACAATTGTTACCTGAGCTTCAAGCACTTCTTTAGCCTCCACCCATTTTTTTGTGTGACAAACTTAGAGCTAATTATATTTCGGCAAACCCTTTTTTTCATCAGAGGTCTAAGCATATAAAGATTGATTATCATATTTTTTGTGAGCAGGTTGAAGATGGTTCTTTAGTGGTTCGTCATGTTCACTCCCCTGATCAGATTGCTGACATTTTTACTAAGGCCGTTGGTACTACTTGCTACTCTTCCGTCCAAGCTTCATGTCACACCACCTCCATGAGCTTGTGAGGGGGTATTGGAATATAATATGTATTTATGGAAAACCAAAGTTGTATGTGATTAGGGTACCATAGTTTTGTTTATTCTATAAGCAACCTTTTGTATAAATACCTGTTGATATCTTGAATGATACAAGTCAGTTTTACACAATCCCTACAAAGTTTTACCGCTAGTAAAAAATCAAGCCGTACGTCTTCGCCTACGCAGACTGTAGTGCCAAGATCGATGATTCCAAGACCACCGCACGTCCTCACCGACAATGCCAAGACAGCCATACATCCTCACCGCCAGCGCCAACTCCTACGTCGAAAATTTTATTGGCGCCGACGACTATGCGTGTGAATGATCCCTCTCGAAAAGAAAAAAATGGATGGATGAGTGCTGAAGATTCCAGCGAGAGGATCTACTACGCTGCAAAATGGGTGGATGTGCGCGGGGGAGATCGTGGAGAGTTCCGAATGGGAAAAGGCTGAGTGAAGAGAAGTATATCCGGATGTTTATAGAATTGGGAAGGCAGAGGAATGAAGAGAGGAGATGGATGCGTCTGTAATGAAGAAAACCTAGGGTAGGGACTCATAAAGAAATTGGGTTTAGAAATGGGCTGGACCCAATTGTAATTTGTGTTTTAATTTAGGGTTAGTTATGTCTTATAATAGGTTGCTTATTTCTAAGAAAACAAAGTGTGCATATCTGAGACAGACTAAAAAAGAAAGTGTGCAGAAATGGCTGGAACGGGGGGATTACTAAAATTTGAAATTCAAAAATGTATTTCTATATTATATAGTTTTATATTTTCACATTCAAATACATATTATTACTTGTTTTAACTTTTAAAATACAATATTTAAATTATAAAAAAGTTTACAACATTTAAAGTAAAAAATTAGGGGTCATGTCCATAATCTTATGGATATGCCACCTCCTTTCCTGAGACATTCTTTTAAAAAAAGTACCAATATAATTCCCAACTTTTAGCTAAGTTCAATATAACCTCCATTTCTTTTACTGCATACATCACCCTGATTTTGCTTGAAATTTTTGTCAATGTCGGTCAAAACTGGTGGAAGGTAATTTTTTTTTTTAAAAAAACCCTTCAAATTTAAAATATTAAATGAAAAAAGAAATAAAGTCTTTGGCTCGCCTTCCAAAAAACCCTAAGATTTTCCGTCTCCATCATCCTCTCCGATTCGCTCCCCTATCTTAAAAAAACCCTTCGCTTTGTCCTCTTTGTCTTTCTCTGCCCAACCTATTTATTCCTCTCTCGCTACTTGACGGGCACTCCAGCGTTGTTGAAAACTAGATTTTCGTAATTAAATATAGAGATTTTATGTTTCCGCCCTATTACTACCGAATGCTAAACAATAGATAGTGATACGTCGGGTGTCGTCCTTAGGAAAAAGGGGTTTTATAGGGCTTCCTATATGCCCATAGTGAATCATATAGCCAAATGCTCCAATTCTTCCTCTTTGGATTGAACATTTTCTCAAGGATGAACTTAACTTCCCAATTGAAAACTTCGATTAACCATTAGTTTGTGGGTGGTCGGCGGTGGAAGTTTTGTGAGTAACTCCATATTTTGTCATCGATGCCTTAGTTGTACGATTGCAAAACTGGATGCCTCAGTCACTATCAAGTCTTAGAGAAAGCCGAACCAAGAGAAGATGTTTGATTTTAAGAACTCCGCAACCACTTTTGAATCGTCAATCTTAGTAACTTTTGCTTCCACTCACTTAGACACATAATCAACGGATTCAAAAATGTATACGATGCCATAATAGTTGTGAAAAGGTCCATTGAAGTCAACACCCCATACATAATAAATCTCACAATACAAGAGGGTAGTTTGTTGCATTTCATTTCTTAAAGAGATGTTTCCCACCCTTTGGCAATTATCACAAGATTTGCAAATGCGATAGACATGTTTCATCAAGTTAAGCCAACAGAAACTGCTTTGTAACACCTTCCTAGTTGTTATCTTTGCACCAAAGTGCCCACCACATGCATAATAGTGGCAAAAGGTAAGGATTAAATTCTTCTCACTCTCGGGGATCCATTTACAAATCACTTGATCCACACAATACTTCCATAGATATGGATAATACCACAAATAGTACTTTACCTCACTCTTCAATCTACCCTTTTGAGACTTGGAAAGATTAGAAGGGAGTTAATTTGAGAAAAAAAGGTTTACAAATCGTCATACTATGGGTGCATGGGAGGTCGCCGCCGTACCTCTCAAAGTTAAATTTTTAAGCCTTAAATGCTTCCTATCTACAACTGAGTAGATAATGGCAAGTCGAAGTCGTCCACGAAGAAGAGAGATCTTTCTAAGAGTTTAAACATATAAGGTTGATATTAGGCTAGAAGTAGATATAAAAGCAAGTAAATGGGAGGGAGGGGGGGGGGTTGGTTGGTTTTGGTCCTAAGTTATGAAATTAAAAGACAAACTAACTAGCAAAGTCAAGTAACTATGCTAATCATGCAAAAACTAAGAAAAATAGATAAAAACTACAAAAGATAAAACCTTGGGGGAAATTGATAACCACTTCCAAACCTAATATAGATTATTGAACCATTCACTCATTCCATCACATTCATTACCCTATGGGGAATGCTATCACTTCCATTTAAATAGATAAACATTCTTTTTTTTCTTAAAAGTAATCCACAAAGGCGATCAACGATAATTTCCAGACCTCATTGACAATCACTTTAGGCAATCAACGACCATAAAGATATTTCATCAATGGCATTATACACGAAAGACCATAGATTTGATAACAACAAGCCTTCTACCAAAGATATAATCATTTAACCAAACAAAACATTCACGAGGTCAAGCCTAGAATGGTAAACATTCAAGAATCATAATTTAGATAAAACCTAGAACAATCAACATTCAAGATTCAACCTTTCATTGCTTCTATAGGATAAATATGAGAACAATCCATATTAACATACTCACCTAGCAAGAATCACAACACATTATGCACAAGAAGTTCTAATTCCATGTTCTTGGATTCTCATGTCAAAGAGCTACGAAATTTGCAACTTTTCTAACACCCTAACACTTCAATCATATAAACACTTCATATGCCCAAATAGCCCATAGCATAATGAAGTAAAACATAGCATTAAAATGCATGAATGGTAAATAATAAATGCTTCAAGATAGAGTGAAATAGAGGTTCTTACTACATAAATATGGAAGCTTCAATCAATTGCTCCAAAGAACAAACTAACCTAGATAATGAAAATGAATAATTAATCCTACAAAAACTAAGAAAATAAAGAAGAAAAAAACTAGGGTTTGAAACCCATAAAATTGCAAGAAGAAGCGGAGGTTGAAGAGAGAGAGAGAGGATAAGGTGAGTATTTATAGTACAAAAAAGTAAGAAAGGTTCTGGTTATCCGTCCGTCGTGACTTACGACCAATCCATCGCGAGTCGCGACTGAGCCAAGATTTAACATCTTGATTTCTTTCTTCTTTTTGTCTCAAGTCCTCCTATTCTCTTTACTTGTCCTCAATTCTTAAAGTATTCAAAAGCTTAAATGTAAGTCATCAAATCTTCAATTCAAAGGTAATATTCAAAGTCTTAAAAGTCTTCGAACAAATTGCCTTGTCACACAAAGTCCTCTAGGAAATTAATAAAAGCGTAAAAGTTGGTTTTAACTCTCCATAGAGAATTTCAAGGCAAAATGTCACATCCAGAGAACAAAAGTGTACAAAAGTGAATCCTAAAAATCCTAAAATAACCATATAAAATGGGACATTAGTGTAATTCACCAGCAAAAAAGTGTTCATTGGGGAACTCTTCTCGGATGTGCTCTTTTCATGGCTTCTCACTAGTTGGCTCAAGCTCATGAAAGGATGGCCAACTTCTACATTTTCATCACGTTCTTATCTCCCACTTCCAAGTCAAACACAACTATAAGAAAGATCCATGTTATCAACCTTGGCTAGGATTCTTTCTAGGTTATCAAACAGTGGAGAGCCACATGGTCCGTAAAAACGATGACCTTGGTGCCAAGAAAATAGGATCTAAACTTCTCAAGTGAAAACACTACCGCTAATAACTCTTTCTTCATGGTGATGTAATTTCATTGAGCATCATTAAGAGTCATTGAAACATATTATATGACATAGGGAACTCTCCTAACTCTTTAACCTAGCATCACACCAATGGCATAATCAGTGTCATCACACCTTATCTTAAAGGGGAGAGACCAATTTGGGGGTTGCATGACAGGGATGAAACAAGCTTTGATTTCATTCCAATAAAATATTTCTAGTACCTTTCATTAACCACAAATTCCACATCCTTTTGTAAGACTATACACAAAGGGAAATGAATTTTAGAGAGGTTCTTAATGAATCTCCGGTAAAAACCGACATGACCAAGGAAGGAACATCTATAACATTGGAGGGATATGGTAGGGATTGAATGGTGCCTATCTTAGCTTTGTCAACCCTCAAGACCTTGGGAGGAAACCACATGACCTATTATAAAAAGGGATGAGCATAGGTTTCAGACCCTACCTAGATCCAAAGGGTTTAGACCCATTGGGTAAGATATGGGTTCAATATTTTAGACCCATTGGGTTTGGGTTGGGTACGGGTCCACACATAAAAAATGGGTCTAGGTCCGGGTCTAAAATATAAGACCCAAACCCAGACCCGTAGACCCAAATGGATCTTAACCATATGTATTTAATATTATTATAATTTTATTATCTTCCAATACATTCCATTCCAAACAGATTGTAGTATAAAAGTAGAGCAATGACTTTGTTCTAACATTATCCTTACCCGATTGTTCTAAGAAGGAGGATTTCCTTTTTAATTCACTACTTGCACTGTAGTTTTTAATACAAATGAATGATATAGTGGTTTTCTTTTAGCGATCACATTTTTTGAACTTCTCTCTCTACGCTCCTCCTTCTCTCTTACTTTATCACTGAGAACGGCTAATCAACAGTGTTTCTCCACATTTCACTGGAAAACACTATCTCCCTCGCAGCTGTCTGGCTGCAAACATGCCCAATGCCATGGCGACTCCTAAAAGCTTTGCTCAAGCTCTCAAAAATAAAAACCCTCCCGTTTTTGATACCCTACCATTACCACTGAACATCGAACCCACTACCCAATTCAAAGGCGAGCCGGCAGTCCTCTACTCTCTGGAGCAAATCCAATCCCTCTCAAGCCACTACACAAATTCCCTCATCGGCAATATTCCAAGAGGAAGACCAGTAATGGATTGAGAAGCAGAATTCAAGACTATCAGTTTCAATGAAAAGTACCAACTTGAAGCTATAGACTACCGCAACATACTTATCAGGTTCCAATCCATAGAGGGCTTCCAAAGATGTTGGATTAAGGCCATATGGTCTTTCAATGGGATTAGTATACACATTCTCCACTGGATGTGGATTTCAAGCCAGAGCAGGAATCATCAGTGGTGCCAATATGGGTAACTCTTAAACATGTCCCTTTATGCTATTATAATACCCCCTCGATTTTAGCCACATGCAATCAGATTGGTACTTATATGAAAATGGATATGGTTACTGAAAAACTGACTAGGCCTTCTGTAATGAAAATATATATTGAAGTGGATCTCTGAAGCACACTTCCCATCTTCATTAGACTATGATCAATCACTGAAAATGAAAAGTATGACATAGAGTATGACAATCTCCTAATGTACTGCACCTAGTGCAAGAAATTAGGTCATAACCGTCCCATCTATAGAATCCTAAACCCAGAACTGAAACCAAAGACCAACCCCAGACCAAAACCCACCAACCATCTGAACCCGAGGAATATAGGGACACTTGGATAACCACTAAAAAGAAGACTTCAAACTCATCTAGAGTCACAGTGTCATAGAAACACTTAGAAGCTACTGCTTAACACACTGAAAACCAGGAGATAGCTCATAAGTTAACTACTGTAGACTGTACTCAAGAAAACAACCCCAACCCTATTAAAGAGCAAGAATAGGGTCCTACTCCTCAGGTCATCAACCTAGATGCTAAATCTTCTGAGATGGCTGAGAAACCTTCTGAAACTGAGAACAAGGTTGGCAATATCCTCCCATCTACCACTATGGCAATCAAAGGAGTTTTAGTTGATGACTACACAAGTATGACTTTGAGCTCCCCTGAAAGAGATAACGATGCTAACAATGAACTCTCATTATCTCTCGGGAATAGCCCAGAGGAAACAAACAGATTCAAGATATTAGAGGACTACCAAGAATTAGAAGAGGAAGAAAAGAGTTCACAAGTGCTACAGCTAGATCAGGCTAGTCCTCTAAACTCAATAATTATCTCACAAGATCCTCCAAAAATGAGAAAAAGAACACTGTTTAACAAGCTGAATCATATGAACCTGAGATCTAATTCATAAAGCAAGAAAGGCTCGTTTTAATGATTAATAAGACCATATCCGTTAAGAGATTAGTATGGAACCTTAGAGGCCTAGACCCATCAATTGATTGGCTTAAAAATTTTCAAACCATATCACATTTAGTTCTTAGGCATCCTAGAGCCAAACCACAAACATGATGAAATTGACACATATAGAATAAGACTAGGGATGGATAGCTGCTTTAGCTCCACTGTAAATAATATTTGGCTAATGTGGAATGACATAATCCAGATTTCAGTAGAGGCACAAACATCACAGTTGACCCTAACTTGTTTTAAATCCTCTAGCTCTAATAAGGAAATGAAAATGATCTTTGTCCATGCTGCAACTAATTTGAAGGATAGGAAGATTCTTTGGCAGAACCTTAAAAACATTACTTACAGTTCTAAGCTTATTATAGGAGACTTTAAGAAGATGGACTCAAACTTAGATTATAAAGGACCCTAAAATCCTAACTCTCACAACATAAAAGACTTCTCAGATTTTATTGCCTCAAGCCAACTAACTCACTTACACATAATAGGCAATTATTTTACTTAGACCAATGGCAGAAGAAAACCAACTTTAGAAAAAATTGATAGGGCACTTGTGGACTTGGAATGGTTTAATGATCACCCCAATAGCCCAGTCCACATCCTAAATAGACATACCTCAGACCATAGCCCATTATTACTCACCAAAGGAAGTAAGTTACCCTCAGCCCCTAAGCCTTTCAGATTTCTTGATGTCTGGCTAACCATAACACATTTTAAGGACATAATTATAGCCAATTAAAACCTCCCCATCATGGCTTCAGGAATGGTGAAACTCTTTCTTAAAAGGTTAAAAGGGGAAATTATGCAGTGGAACAAAGAATATTTTGAGGATATCAACTCTAACATTAAGCTAGCCAAGGAGACACTTAGAGCTCATGAGATAGCTTATGAGAACACTAATTCTTACTAAGATTACATCTTAATGAAGGAGATAAATGCTCAGCTATTAAAAGCTTTAAAGGAAGAAAAATTATTCTTGAAACAGAAAGCAAAAATTAAATGGTTAAGGGATGATGTGCATCATTACAAGTGCGTTAACCGATGCATTCAGCGTAATAATTGGCTTGTTTTATATGTTGGATTGCTAGTATTAGTTGAGTTTAAGTGATAAGAGGTTTATATGGCCATGTTTGATTTTCTTGTCTAATCCCACATTTTGTATACTTAATTGGTACTATTGGACACCTCGTATCCATAGGCACCTAGATCTTCCCTTGTGATCATCATTATTAGGTCGCTCATGGTTACTTTTAATCATGTTTATATTGAAGGCCATTTGCAAGAATGGTAGAAGATATTGAAGGCTATTCGTATTAGAATGATGGTAGATGAAGACCATAGACACTATGTTGTGGTAGTAGAAGGATTGAGCTAAAGATAGGTAGCATTGAAGTTCAAGACGACCAAGGAAGAAACAAAGGAATATTGTTCGAGAGTTGCACCAAATTCTGGGAACAATCAGAGAAGAATCAGCCCTTGAGGTTGGTTCCATTGTATTCATCTTCTTGAGAGCTATGAAATCGACTACAAGAACTCTCAAAATGGACCAACATTCATTCGTAGCAGAGCAAAGAAGTCAGCAGAGTGAAGCAACAATGGGCAGGAAAACAAGGCTCCATGACAACTGTAGACCTAACCTGAACTCATGGATAGATGAAAGTAAAAAACATATCTTCAATGCTTTCTATGCTAACTACACATGCAGTAACAAATCCGAGGATAGAACATGGATAAAATATGGAATAATTCCTTTTCTCACCAAGCCTAAAAAGCCAAATATTTTTTTCATCAATTGGAAATTACCTCTTTATAATTTTAAGCTTAATGTAGATGCTTCCTGGTCTCATAGCACAAAGAGGTATGGAATTGGTGTCATACTGGGAGACAAGAATGTTTTCTTTATTGTTGCACTTACTAAATCGGGATATGCCTCATCGGCCTTACGCTCAGAACTTCTAGCTATCAATGAAGGCTACATACCTGCTCAAAGAAATGACATGTTCTCCTTCTCTATTAAAACTGATTGTAAACAAGAAATTGAGCTAATCTCTAAGCCTGAAAAGGCACCCTGGACCATATTCAACCTTGCTTATGAACTTCATGTTAAGCTTAGGTTTACACCTATTTCACATACATTAAGGCAAGGTAATTTGGTGGCTAATTTTCTATCAAACAAGGCTCAGATCGACAAGATTATAACTGACATAACTGAGCTTGATCAAAAGGATAGAGGCCTGATACATTTGGATATATGTTATGTCCCAACCATTAGAATACATTGAGATCAGATGTTGCTGATTATGTTTCCATTGCAGGTACACATGGAAGCAGTAGGCCACAAAAAATGGCAACGAGAGAAGAACTTCAATATAGATCACTCTCCACCTAAGGGAATTTTCAAAACAGAAGCTGAATTGGCAGCTTGTTTTGAGTTCAAAGACCCGAGGGAAGCTGAGAAGATGATACATACCGTTTTCAAATGCCAAATGGTCTAGTTTTTTACACACATTTTATATCAGTCACTAGAACTTACGTTAACCTTGGAAGTCTGGCCATCCTCCTACATTAACATAGGGGTGGAGATGTAGGGGATGGAACACTTCCAAGGTTTCCCTTTGTGCTCATAAACTACAAAACCTACCTTCATTCTCCTTTAGTTATAGGAATCTCTTGAGGTTCAAATTGATACTCGAACCAACTATGTAATACAAACACTCTTGTTTAAGGATTGAGGCCCCTAATACATAACACTCCTTTCATTGGGATTCTTTAAAAAAACAATTAATACATATGAATGATAAAATAAAATTTTCTTTTATTATTCCAAAATTTTTTTTAATGATACTGTATGTTTTATTTAGTAAAAAAAATATTATACCCATTTAGTACCCGTTTTAGAATCAAGACCCATGCAGTTTGGGTACGGGTCTAAAATGTTTAGACCCTACGGACCCGCCTCCACCCGAAGTCATTAAAACCGTAGCTTAGGATTAACCTGAGTGGAGGCTGAGAAGGTGAAAGATATAAATTTATAGTTCTGCACCCATTCTCACTGCTACGCTACCTAGAGGGTAGTTAGCAGTAAGCCCTAGGTTTGTCTACAGAGATGCTAGGGCTCAAGTAACCTAAAAACACAACATCGTACATGTCATCAATCCATACGAGTGAAAGGAATAGCTAGTAAATGTAAACACAGGGGGGGATTTTTGATTTTTAGATTATCAACTACGATGCATAATGTAAAATAGCAAGCAATCTAATTAAACTAAGCACTTGGGGAGTCATTGTGCAACATGATTAATCTAATGTTTCGATCCTCGATTCATGCACATATAAGATTTACTAAACAACCTAACATAGTGTTCACAACACAAGGTGTGGCCACTGGCATACACTTCCCCGTACTTGTCACGTTGGGTGCGCTCGCAACCCTCCATTGACACCATCATCGTAATTATGAGAGTACAACAAGATCCGATGATTGCTGTAGGTCTTTTTCACCCCCGTACAGTTACATCCCAGGCTTGCACCATGAATGCACTACTTCCCCAGGTCCTATCAACTAGGACCAAGGGTCGTGGGCACCTTATCTCTGATACTAAGGCCTCTTACAACCCTAGCTAGCTACTTTTTAAATATCTCTACCCGCAACCTATCGGAAAACTTTACGCAATCAGCTAAGACAGATGGGATGGAAAATAAGTTAGAGCAATACTCGGGTCTCCCGTGCACACACTCATGTAGACGCAACGTACTCTCTTCCTCATTCTAACATCCAGGTTTCTCTTCCTAAGGGGGCATCAATGAATACATCATACATGAATAGAACCCAAAGTGTATGCCGATGTGTAGTAATATTCACGCATTTAAAGCATTCAAGAACAATCATAATAATATCACGAACACAAATAATAGGATGAATGTAATAAATCTCACAAAATACAAGTTAAAACATGCACTACAATTATCCCCAAGGTATGGAAAATACTCCATAGATGTGGAATTCAAATATAGATTTGAATTCCAAATCTACGATGAACACAAAATAAAAGGAAAGAAAAGAAAATGAAAGAGTGTCTCTCTCTGTGAAAGTTCTCACCTAATGAACTAATCTACTTTGTACATGTTTAACCTAGTAGAATTAGGTCATATATATAGGATAAGGGGATTGGGCCTTAATATAGGCCCAGAATAGGCCAAAAATGATAAAACCCTAGTTCAGCTGCCCCCTGGCGGGGGCCGTCGCGGATGGTGCCGTCCGTGCAAAGTATATGTTGTGGGATGCAAGATTGCTTGCGAGCTGTGGTGGGAGGCTCTGGTGTGGACCGTGGGATATGGTGCATGCCATGGCTTGGAAGCACAGTCTGCTCAGAAGTTTGGCATGGGCCGTAGGCTGGTCTTGTCATCTGGAACTTGAAACAGTGCGAGCAGTAGTAAATGAGACGGTCCGCTCCCATACTTAGCCATTTTTTAGTAAAGTTTTAAACTCGTGCTGCGTGGGCCGTCAGATATGGCGTGGGTCGTGCCATTGCCTCATGCTGAAACTGTTGGCGCGGGACATCTCCTTTGGCATGGACCGTTGGTGCTTGACATGAACGGCCTGTGCTAACCCATGGTACCTTGGCCAGCTAAAATTGTTTCCTTCGCTATGGGTGAATTGTTAGTCCAATTTTTTTAGTTCTAGTAGTCAATTTTGCAGTGCTTGAGAAGAAAAATCCAATGGATTCAGCCTTGAAGGCTAATTCTTCCTAGATCATTCTCAGACTTTGGCACAAATCATCGGACCATGATTCCTCGTTTCTTCATTAACCGCTTTGATCTCCGTTGCCGCCTATCTTTGACTCCAATCTCCTTCTACCACACATTGATGTTCGTGGCCTTCTTCTACTACAATTCTAGAGGTGAATGGCTTTCGATCTCTTCTAATGTTCTTGCGAATGACCTTCAATATCTTCTTCTGCCCTTACGAATGGCCTTCACATAGAATGTGATGAAAAAGTACCCTTGGGCAACCCGCTAAAGATGATCAAATTGAAGATCTAGGAGCACGTGGATACAAGATGTCCATTAGTACCAGTTAGTCTACAAAATGCAAGATTTAGACAATAAAACTAAACATGGCTGTCTAAACCCCTTGTCACGTAAACTCAACTAATACTAGCAATCCACCAAATAAAACATGCTAAAAACTATGCCGGATACAACGGTTAATGCCCGCAAAATGAAGCACATTAGACTCCCCACACTTAACCGTTTGCTCGTCCTCAAGTAAACAAAGACAAGACAAAGAATCAAGCGAAATGTATAGTGCACCTAAGTTAACTGAGGCATCCCACTTATTCCTAGATTACCCCATTTCCCCCAAAAAGAGTAACAATCTCACAACTCTCACACTCCCTGAAGAACATAAGCAATCTAACCACCCAAAATAAAATGTGGAAAAAGGTAAGCCTAAAAGATAAGTGTCAAGCTAGCTTACTTTCTCCCAAAATGATCCCAAAGTAATCAAAGAGTCATCTTAAAAAACAATCCACCATGGAAATCCAAGAGCCGCCGACTTGGTTGTAACATAGGGATAATTTGTGATTCTCAACCTAGTTACAACCAAGGAGTCAAATATATCATCAACCTAGTTTTTTTTCCTCTCAAATTCTCTCAATTTTCTTAGGAGCACTTTTGGGTTTTCATCCTAGCTTTAGCACACAAAGGGTACTCACCTCTCACCTTTTTCCACATGGTCTCTCATTTTTGCCTAGGCTCGTAAGCCTAGCCAGGCCTAGCCTCTCATTTTTACCTAGGTCTTTCGACCTATCCGGGATTTTCCCAATGTTACCCAAGTTGCCCTTTTGGGTTTTTGACATGTCCGGGTTTTGTATTTTTTTTCATTTTCTTAATTTTTTGGTGTAGCACAAATTGCCCCAAAAGTGGGCTTCATACTTCAAGAGATAAGATAAACACAAAAATACACCACCAATATCCTAAAAAAACCTACCCCATGCAAACTAGAGACTCTAGCATAACATGTCATGCCACCAAATATCCATCCAAAAGCATCCAGAGCTGTTAGCCCGCATGAATTAAAGGGGTGTTTTCCCTTATTTCTGGGCCGAATTTGCTTCATTTTTTGCCCTATTTGGAGGATATTTGTTGGGGTTTGGCCTCCTCTTTAGGCTAAAATTGTATTGGGCAGATGCATGAGTTTTTTCCATGCTTTGATTGCACATTTCCCCTTGGAAATACTTGTGCACTATGGCCGATGAGGGTGAGAGAGCAGTCTTTCTTCATTTGATTGCACGTCCATAGGAGTCGGAGATTTCCCTGAAGGGTGAAAAAATCCCTAAAGCAGATGAAAGATCTTACAGTAAAAGTTCTACCTAAGTGATGAAAGACCCCCTAAAGCGGGTAAACCGTTATCTATCATAACTTCCCTAAGGAATGATAAACTCTCTAAGGCCGACGAATCCAAATACAAGATCCTCATCAAGAAAGTAGAAGAAAATAAGATCGAAAGCTGAGATCTACAATATTTGAGCAAATCTAGTCTTGTTCACAAAAGTTGGAAATTAAAAATAATAATTCATATTTCTTACCTACCATGGACACTCAAACCATCAGATCTACGTACCTCTAAGAAAAAAACCCTATCAAACCGCTTTATTAGTACGATATGAAAGTGATGTTCTATTACGATTGTTTATGATGTGTGGCTAATTGATTGCGGGTTTTATTTGCTGCTTCTTAATTGCATATTTTGCTATGCATATTGATAGAAAGTAAAACTCACAAACAATTATGGTTGTGTGTAGTTATATATATATAGTGAGTACAAATGGTATACAAAGTAGAAACAAATATGGAACATGATATATACAAAACTAATCAGAAAGGTATTCTTGATTCTAAATCAATTAGATCTCTATTACCCCCCCATCAAGCAAAGCGTGAGACTGGTCGCAATGCAAAACTTGGAACGTAAGAACTCAAACTAAGGATGAGGCAACCCCTTTGTAAATATGTCAGCAAGCTACAAGTTTGTAGGAACAAAAGCAACTTGAGCTTTCCTGAAGACACCATTTCACGCATAAAATGATAATCAATATCAATGTGTTTGACTCTTTTGTGAGAAACTTGATTCTAAGCCAGGAAGAGAGCACTATTGTTTTCACACAACAAAACATGAGGCACACGGAAAAACATGAGGCACACGAGTCGATACACGTAAATCTTGAAGAAGATTTATCAACCAAGCCAACTCCACATCAGTATTTTCCATAGCATGATATTCTGATTCCGAACCAGAACGAGAAACTGTAGGTTTCTTCTTAGCACTACAAGACAGTAGGTTACCACAAAAAAATATGGCATAACCATATGTAGACCTACGAGTCTCAATGCAACGAGCCCAATCAGCATTAGAATAACCCAGTTCTAGTAAAGCAGACTAATTTGCACAAAACTGAACACTATAGTGAAGAGTGCTATGTACATAGCACAAAATTTGAGTGATGGCTTGGAAATGGTCATCAGTAGGAGCTTGCATGTAAGGACTAACCGTGTTCATAGCATAAAACAAATTGGGATGTGTAATCGACAAATATTGAAGTTTACCAACTAGAGACCGATAAAGTGTGAGATTTCTAAAAATGGCTTACCGAAAGAGCTAGAAAGCTGCAAAAAAACCACAAAAGGAATGGCGAAAGGCGAAGAATCTTGCATTCCAGTGCGTAGTAAAATGTCCTTGTCATATCTGGCCTGACCAAGGAATAAGTTGTTAGAAGTACAAACAATATCCAAACCCAAAAAATACCGTAGAGTGCCAAGATCGGTAATCTTGAATTCCTGATTAGCCTGATTAATAAACTTCTGAATGAGATGACCATCATTCTCAGTAACAGTAATGTCATCAACATAAACCAAGTAGAGCAAAGAGGCACCTTGTGAAAAAAATAGAGATGTATCGGAGGAAATGCATACAAAACCCAGGCCATTAAAAAAAGAGCTAAAATGTTGAAACCAAGCACGGGGAATCTGCTTTATACCATTAATGGCCTTGCGTAGAAAACAAACAAAATTAGGACACATCAGGTCTTAGTATCCAGCAGGCTGCTCCATATAAACTGGTGAATCAAGAATGCCATATAAAAATAAATTCTTGACATCCATCTATCGCAAAGGCCAATTACGAGTGACAGCTAGAGATAAAACAGTGCGAACAGTAGACACCTCACCACATGACTAAATGTAGATCATAATTAAAACCAGTTAGTTGCAAAAATCCCTATGCATCTAACCTTGCTTTATGTAGAGCTATCAGCTTTATACTTCAAACGAAAAACCCATTTTGAACCAACAAAATTTGCATGGGATGGATGAGGAACTAAATCCCATGTTTGCTAAGTACAAAGAGTATCCATATCTGAGTCCACAGAATCAACCCATTCAGGATCCTTGACAGCCGAGCGATGAGAACGAGGCTTGGTTTTAGCAAATAAAGCACTCAATAAACTAGTAATATCATATTCAGAAAAATCCTTGTACCAGAGAGAGCCAGTGTGAGATCGAGTAGCCATCGGATGTCGAGAAGAGGGAACAAGCACCAAAGATAATGCAGATCCCGAGGTGGGCAAGGAACTTGAGGCCGATAGTGGTGGAGATCGAGCTGGCAAAGCTATCACGGATGGCTATGCGTGAACTGCACGCACTGGTGATGAACTAGCAACGAGTGGCGCATGCGGCTGCTGGACTGGCGGCATGTGCTGCTGGTCACCATACGGAAGATACATACAACTTTTAGATAAACCCTGAGCTCCCGGTACAGACTGCAAATTACAATTTCCCAAAATCAGGGGCAATTCAGCTGTGAAGGATGGTTCAAACACTTTTGATGGCATAGTTCCAAAAATGCAGAAACATCAAGTGAAGGTGGATCAGTGGCACTACTAGTGCGGGTCACCGAAAAAAGCATCTCATCAAACCGAGCATGACGAGTGTTGTACTCATTTTTTTGTAAGAGGATCAAGACAACGATAACCCTTGTACTGTGAACTGTAACCCAAAAATATACAAGACAAACTCCGAGGTGCCAATTTATGTGCAACACAAGGGCGTAAATATAGATAAACTCGACAGTCAAATGGGTGAAAATTGGAGTAGTCAAGAGTCGAACCAAAAATAACAGAGAGCGGAGACTGACCAGATAAAATCGGTGTTGGCAGCCTGTTGATGATGTAGACTGCTGTAAAAAAACATTATACCAAAATGAATGATGAATGTCGGAATGAAAGAGTATCGACAATCCTGTCTCAGTGATGTGACGATACTTTCGATTTGCACGACTATTTTGCTCTGGAGTGTTAGGACATCAAAGCTGATGATGAATGCCCTTAGACGCAAAATGTGATCGCATGCGATGATTCAGAAACTTGGTTCCACCACCACTTTGAAATACTTTAATGGTGGTAGAAAACTGGTCTCAACAAGAGCCTCAAAATGCATATAAGCCTCCACAAAATCTGACTTTCGTCGCAGAGGATATAACCTGGTGAACCGAGAAAAATCATCAACATAAATGACATAATAAGAATACAATGCACGAGAGACAACATGAGAGGGTCCCCAAAGATCACAACGAACTAAATCAAGTATATGTGTTGCTCGTTTTAAATTATCACTTGGGGCATGTGCAGATGTTGTGCAGATTGCTACTGAAAGCCATTGTTTTTTTCCCCTTTATAGATTTCTACAATCATTTTTTGGTTAAAAGTTTTGTGAACTCTTTGTTTGTCTGGTTATTTGAGTTAATTAATTCTGCTCTATGGTTTTAGAAGTTTCCTTCTTCCCAATTGGTTTTTATGCACCCCAAAATTGTTATGGACTACTTTTCCTGAATGTGCTGAGATATTTAATTTTGAATGTTAAACAATAATATTTAGTTCCTTGTGGGTGAGTGAGTGTGTAAATTGGTAATGAAAGATAAATGTACTGACACTGTTTTTCCATGTTCTTCTTCTTGAAGTTCATCATGCTTTTCTTCTACTGATATCACTCCGAGGGAACGTGACGCTCTTGTTACATCCAACAAGGGTATGAGTTTTTCAATAGCTTACATATTTTAAAGTTTCCTTAGTCATCTCAATGTTGTTTATTGTTTTCATAGCTATTCTTAAAAGTAGTTTTTTTTTCCAAATTTTCTATGGTCATAACATTTACTTAATTTATTTTCATGTGACGTTATTGTTTGAAACGGATTCACAAGAAATATCAAAATTCACAATAACCCTTAGTGATGAGTGCATCCGGATTCACAAGAAATATCCACGTTTGCTTCCCCAATAATGCTAAATTTGTCGCCTTGAGATCTCGAAATCCGAATCCTCGAGACGCATTGAGACGCATCGGTCGCGTGTGATTCACTGTAGCTTTGTGCAATTTTTGGTGCGATTTAGCCAAAACGATTTTTTTACCGTCGTTTCATTCTTTCTCTCCTCTTCTCTTTCTCCCATCTTCTCTATACCAACTGATAACGGTTACTTGATCGGAAACCTGTCCACCGCCGCTATGGCGGCTCCCCCGTCTGGTAGCGGAGGCTACGGAGGAGGGAAATCCTTCCTCCAGGCCCTAGCAAATCGCCCTCCGCCCCTACACGACTCCCTTCCCTCGAACCCAGAGATCATCCCTAAAGTCCAGTACAAGGGGGAAATCGCTTGCCTTGTTAGTCGCAGAGATGCTGACACCCTCGCCTCTCACTACCGCAATGCTTTGATAGGTAAGTTTGCCAGGGGGAAGCCTTCTATGGTCCAACTGAACAAATCTTTTAATTCTGTAGGTTTCAAGGGCAAGTTCCAGATAGGCTCAATTGACTTTTGGCACGTCCTCATACGCTTCCAGGAAAAAGAAGACTACCAAAGGTTCTGGCTCAAAGGACAATGGAGTTTCAACAACACTCAAATGAAGGTTCTCAAATGGACACCCGATTTCTCCCCTGAGGCAGAATCGTCTATTGTTCCGGTATGGGTATCAATTCCACATGTTCCTGTCTATTTCTACAACTCTTCTATGCTCGAAATTATGGGAAACCAAATTGGGAACTATATTAAAGTTGATGCTGCTACTGCGGCCCTGTCCAGGCCTTCTTGTGTCAAAATGTGTGTGGAAATTGATTTGAAAAAAAAAACTGCCTTCACATATTAGAGTTGGAATTGAAGAGGATGGAAATGAATTTAATGTGCTCAAACTCCCTCTAGAATTTGAGGATATTCCACCCTATTGCTTCCACTGTAAATGTATAGGACATGAGGATAACTATTGTATCTATTTACATCCTGAACTTAAGAGATCTTGGCCTAAAAAAGCTGAGCATATTCTAATGAACCCAACTGATTCCCAACAAAAAGGCCCTGCTGGACAGACTAATGTGAACACTATTTTGAATCAGGATGATACTTTTAGAGCAGGGAGCTCAGGGGTGTCAATAATGGAAAAACAGAGGAATTTCCAAACACAGAAATTTAAATACGTTCCTAAGAAACCCTCAGCTATTGAACAAGGCACTAATATGATTAATCAATGTGATACTGATCCCCAAGTGATTCCACTGGTTCCACTGGTTTCTGCGAATGTTATTAGGAATCCACTGATTTCTGAGAATGTACTGATTACTGAGGATGTTATAAGAAATCCAGTGATTAATGAGGATGTGCCTGACCATCACCATGATATGACAAATAAAGTAGATGATCTTACTCCTGGTATCAATCACAGAGACAATCTGGAGATTGTGAGAGATCAAAATTCCCAATTACTGGATGATGGAACCCTAGAGTCTAATTCTCCCCCCCAATTGCTCTCCTCTGCTCCTAGCTCATCAGTACAATTGACTAGGATATCACAATCTGCTTCTACTAATCTTAGGACAGTTTTTGCTAAGGATGACTTACATGGTAAACGTGGAAGGTCCTTTTCCCCTTTCAGTTCAATTATTGCTGCAAAAAATTTTATCTTCTCCCAGCAGAAATATAGGGAGAACAGGTTCTCACTTCTTGTTGATGAGGAGATATCAACTGAAGAAGCTACCCAAAATGACCATCCAGATAGTGCTGAATTCTTTGCCTCTCTAGACACAGGCCCTGCTCTTGATGAAGATGTTGATCAGGTAAACAAGGTAAGTTCCTCACTCCCTAATTTAGGCAAGCTGAAGATAGGTAGGTCTGTTGGGAAACATACTAAAAAGAATAAGGATTCTTCCTTCTCACAGAAAAATGTTATTATGACTAGATCAAAAAGCTCCTCTAATGTTTCCTCATGAATAATACAACTAATAACATTAAAATGCTGGTTTGGAACATAAGGGGCATGGACACATCTATATTAAGGCTCTGCAATCTTATCCATAGGCATAATTTTGAACTCATTTGTCTAATAGAGCCTAAACATGATAATTCACAATGTGACTCTTACAGACAGAGGTTGAAATATGATAACTGTCTCCCAGCCAATAATGGCCAAATTTGGATTTTTTGGTCATCCAGCTTGACACTGACGGTTAAAACTGATAACCTGCAGTTTCTAGCAGTTAATTTGAACAGTGTTAATCTTAATAAATCAATGTATGCCTTCTTTATTTATGGTCTTAGAACTAGAACAGGTAGGCTTCCTTTTTGGTTAGATCTTAGCTCCTATAATCATTCTGAATCCCTTCTCATTGGAGATTTTAATTCCATTACATCAATTAATGAGTATAAAGGTCCACCCTCTCCAAATTTGGGGAGTATAAGTGATTTCAATGATTTCATAAATGGAATGTCCCTGGAAGAAATTAACACTTCTGGGAACTTGTTCACATGGTCTAATAACAGACTAAGGTTTCCTACAGTTAAAAGATTGGATAGAGGACTGTGCACTCCTTCTTGGTCATCATGTTTTCCTGCATCTTCTATTCAGATTTTAAATAGAGCTAGCTCAGACCACAATCCCATGTTGTTAACTGTAGGCAGTGACATTCAATCTAACCCGAAGCCTTTTAGATTTTTAAACACATGGTACAAGAGGAAGGAACTTAATGAAGTAATCAAGCAAAATTGGGAAATCCCTTTACATAATTCTGGAATGTTAGCCTTTTATCTAAAACTTGTTAGACTTAAAAAGGTTCTTAAAATTTGGAACAAAGAAAAATTTGGCAACATTCATGATAATGTGATACAAGCTGAATTGGTATTACAGGCTCAGGAATCTCTAACTGATCTTTCAGATTCTTTGACTGACTTGGTTAAACTTAAGGAGGCTAAGGCTAGGTTAGTTAAGGCTTTGTCTGAACAGAAAAACTTTTGGAAGCACAAGGCTAAGATAAAATGGTTGCAAGAAGGAGATAACAACACAAGTTTCTTTCATAATTCAGTAAGGGAAAGAAATAATAGACTGAAGATCACAAAAATTAAGAGTAAGAGTGGTCAGTGGTTAGACAATATACAGGATATTGAGATGGAGGCTATACAATATTACCAGGATCTTCTGAGTGAAGATATCTCCCCAGATAGTTCTCCTTTTCAATATCATTTTTTAAATCATATTCCGAATTTGGTCACTCAGGATGATAATGATAAACTTCTGCAACCTGTCTCAATTGAGGAGCTCAAAAAGATTGTCCATAGTCTTAATAAGTCCAGCAGTCCTGGTCCGGATGGTTTTACTGCCAAATTCTACATTAAGTCTTGGGACATTATAGCTAATGACCTACTTATGGCTGTCCAGGATTTCCTAACTTCATCTAACATGCCTAGGGGTATTGGCAGTACATGGATTACTATAATTCCCAAAAAGAAAACCCCTACCTCTTTTGATGACTATAGACCTATAAGCCTTTCTAATGTGATTAATAAGATTTGCTCTAAAGTGCTTATGGAAAGACTTAAGTCTATAATGCCTAAGATTGTTTCCCCTAACCAAACAGCCTTCCTACATGGCAGAGACATCTCAGATAGTGTCATTTATCTTCAGGAAATGGTTAGGTTTCTTAATAGGAAGAGAAGAGATCCAAACTGCATTGTAAAACTAGACCTCAAAAAGCTTTTGATAGGGTTAGATGGTCTTTTCTATATAAAGTGTTAGCTAAATTTGGTTTTCATGCAAAATTTATTTTCTCAATCATGAAAAATCTTTCCCAGGCCTGGTTCTCTGTTCTTATTAATGGTAAGCCAGTTGGATTCTTCCAATCTACTAGGGGTATTAAGCAGGGTGATCCTCTATCCCCATTTTTGTTTAACATTTTTTCTGAGTCATTTTCTAGGAGTTTAGCCTTCATATTTCAAAGTGGTAAGCTTTCATACTTCGACCTACCAGGTAATCCTCCAAGAATCTCACATCTATCATATGCGGATGATACTGTTGTTTTCTTTAAAGCTACAAAACTGACTTTGGTTAGATTAAAAGCCTTTTTATCTACCTTTGAAGATGTCACTGGTCAATCTATAAACTACAGTAAGAGTGACATCTTCATAGGTAAGCATGCTTCTGTTCAAAAGGTAAATAACATTAAGAGGATTTTAGGGATGAAAATTGGCGCTTTCCCATTCACATATCTGGGAGTCCCAATTTTTACTGGTGCTGCAAAAAAGATATATTTTCAACCTCTTTTTGAACAGATTGATAGTAAGATTGGTAATTGGAAAAATAGGTGGATATCTACTGGTGGTAAGCTTATACTCATTGAGTCTTGCATTTACTCCATTCCCCAGCATATCTGGCAAGTTATTAAACCTAAAAGAGTGATTATTACCACCATTGAGAAAAAATTGGGCAGATTTTTTTGGGGGGACAATGAGCTAAAATCAAAAAGATCATGGAGAAAATGGATAGCTCTCTGTCTACCTACTGATCAAAATGGGTTGGGCTTTAGATCTATATCCACAATAATTAAAACTTGCTCAGTAAAACTGTGGTGGAAATTTCAATTGGCTGAAGCTCTATGGACTCATTTGGTGGAAGGCCTTCCTCCCTCTCATAGAACCTCTCCAAATTGGAAAAGGATATGCTCAGTAAACTCTTGGGCAGAAGCTAACTCTAGAGTTATTATTGGGAGGGGGGAATGTAATTTCTGGACTGCTAATTGGCTTGGTATAGGGATTCTATCTGATTTGTGTGATCAAAATAGGGTTGAAATTGATGTGGATTGCACTGTTACTGAATTCATATCTAATAAATCTAGTCTCATACCACAAATCGAGCCATTTCTGCCTCCTGATATTATTACTCTTTTGCAGGAATAAAAAATAACTCCACATAGAGCTGATAGACTAATATGGAAGCCAGGTACTGATGGTAACTTCTCATTTAAAGCAACATACTTGTTGCTTTGCAACTACTCAGGTCAGACTGCATCAACTCTTCATTTTTGGAACTCTAGATTTGATAAAAAAATCTCAGTTTTTATGTGGAAAGTGACAAACTCTTTTCTACCATTTGATAACATCCTAAGAAAACTGAGATTTTTCTTGGCCTCTAAATACTGTATGTGTAATACACATGAAGATGATCTAGATCACTTTTTCAATTCATGTGAGTTTTCTATGAATGTCTGGAAATCAATACATCAGTTCATGAGTATTAGGAACAGGGTCTTCCCTTCTGTTTGGGAAAGATTATCATGCTACCTCACCTACCCTACTCTAACTCCATTACATTCAACTATAGTTCGAACTACAGCTATTTTTACTTTTTGGAACCTATGGAAGATGAGGAATAGATTCCTATTTGATTCTGTCAAGCCCTCACCTATCCTCGTGCTTCAGTAGATTAGGGACCAAATTTTCTATTCATTCTGTGCTAAACCTGTATATATAGTCTCTTCTTTTGATTTAAGTATTGCAGATCACTCCTACCTGCCTCTGATCAAACGACCCCCAAAGCCTAAAATTTGGAAAATTGCATGGGCTAGGCCAAAATTGGGTTTCAAGGTGATTGTAGATGCTGCATGGTGCTGTAATACCAATATGTGCGGGCTTAGTATGATTATTAGGGATAGTAGAGGGAGCTTTAAGGAGGTTTATACTTCATATACTAATGCCATCTCCCCCTTAGAAGCTGAGCTAAAAGCAATTCAACTTTCTACTCATTTGACTTCTCCTGTAGGTATGGAATCTGACTGCATTAGTGCAGTACTCTTTGCTAATGATCCACTTAGATCTCCCTGGAAACTGTTTTGCTTAGCTGATGAGATTCATCATTCTTTGGGGGCTGTTCACCTTATACACATTTATAGAGAGGCAAATCAGGTTGCTCACTCTCTGGCAAAATTCTGTCTGCAACATAAGTGTAACTCATCCTTTCACAGAATCTCTGTGCTCCCTAACTTAGTTCAGGGACTAGTTAGACTTGACCAAATTGGTACTCCTTCATTACGGATTGCTACCTAGTTCGGATGCTACTGAAGTTAATCTTTTTCTCATGTAGATCGGATGCTGATATATTGCCTCATGCTCAGTCTGGGAAGCCCCCTTGCTGCTCTTTGTATGACTTAGGATACTGACTGTGATGGATCTTTTGCTGCCTTGGATGAAACGGTGTGGGATGGCTGGTTTCTCGGCTGCGGGAAGACTGGATGCTGCTCATGGAGGACAACAGCAAGCTGGACTTTTCGTCTGATATTTAGTGCACTATTATGTACATAATCTTCATCTAGGATGGAAAGCCATATGCAAATAGTTAGGTTTCTTTGCCATTATTCCCGGTCTATAGAGGATATGCTTCTAATCTATGTGGGGAGGATTTCGACTGCCTTGTGTTTCTATGCTGATTCACTAATAAGTTTCGATCCTATCTACCATAGACAAAGAGCTTTTGGAATCCTCCACCGTTTTGCTGGTTTTATCTTCATTCTTTTGGAAGCAACAAGCGTTGCCTCAATAGCCTAGTGCTCATCACTGTATATCTCAACTTAGCTACGACTTGTTATTATGTCTATTTTACGGCTTGGGAAGGCCTAATAGAATTTCCCCCATCTAAGGATGGTTTCATTTTAAAAAAAAGAAATCCCAATCCTCCATTAATCTTCACGCGAGCCATATTCTCCCATGAGACCCAGTGAATTTTTTGTCTTCTTGTCGTGGAGCCTCCCCACCAGAACTTGCTTATCATTCCACAGATTTGATCCAGAATTGTAGCCGGGATAATAAAGAAGCTCATAGCATAGCTTGGAATAGTCCAGAAGGACAAATTTTATAAGCACCTCCTTCCCCTCTTTTGATAGATTCCTCTCGTTCTACCCATCTAGCTTCTGCCAGACTTTGTCTTTCAAGTTTTGAAAGATATCTGACTTGTATTGTCCAATCTCCGATGGAAGACCTAGGTACGTGCCATGTGTCGTGACCTCTGGTATCTTCAAAATACCACACACTTTAGTTGTGTTCTCCACCGTTGTACTCGAACTAAACACAATACCCGATTAATCTGGATTTATCTGCTCTTCCCCAAATAAAAGTGTATCATCTGCAAAAAAAAAGGTGAGAGATCCTTGGCCAAAACCTGGATGCACCTATTCCTTTTATTTTTCAGGAGGACATAAGATATGTCAGAAGACCAGAGAAAACCTTAAAACATACAATGAAAATATAGGGACTAAGAGGGTCTCTCTGTCGAAGCCCTTGTTTTGGGTGCAATAGTCTCATCGCTCCACCATTCAGGATAAAAGAAAATGAAACCATCAGTGGCACTAGCGTATTAGATTGGTAAATGATTTCGGAAATCCTATCGCTTGTAAGGTGTAACACACAAAGTCCCATTCAATATGGTCAAAGGCCTTACTCATATCCAGATTAATACTCATATGACCTAAAGCTCCGTTTCTCCGGCTCTTAATAGTATGGTGAAACTCATAAGGAATGAGTATGTTATCTGTGACTAGTCTGCCCAGAATGAAGGCTGACTGAGATTCATATATGATCTTTGGGATAATCGATCTAAACCTGTTTGCCACCACCTTGGATGCCAATCGGTACACAACATTACACAAGCTGATAGGACGGAATGGGTAATCAACTCAGGTAGAGGAGTTTTCGGGATCAAGACAATGTGAGTATAATTTACTGACGGCTCAAGCGCTCCATTATTTAAGAAGTTAAGAAAAAAATGATAACGTCTTCTCTAACAATTTTCCAAAACATTTGAAAACATATAGGGCTTATACCGTCGGGTCCCGGAGACTTGAATGTGTGCATTTTTTTACCGCCTTTGCTACCTCGGATCTCATGTACTTTCTTTTGAGTCTCTCTGCCATACCACTTGGGATACATGGTTGGAGACGTTGTACCACTTGTTTCATCACATCTCTCGGCGATTCTAACGAAGAAAAAAAGGACTAAAAAATAGTCTACAATAATGCATTGAATGATCGCATCATCCATTTTAATCTCCATCTTCTCATCCTTCGGCCCATGAATATGGTTTATTGCCCTTCTTTTAGACACAAAATTGTGGAAAAATCTTGTGTTTCTACCTCCCTCCTTTTACCAATGTTTTTTCACCCGTTGCTTCCACCTAATGCTTTCCACATCGTGTAGTAGATCATAGTGCTGCCTTAGTGATGCAACTTTTTCTCTAACGTCCTCTGTGGTGATTCCTCCTTCAAGCTCTAGGATGGTTTTTTACCTCCTCTAGCCGCTTCAGTATATCTTGGAATGCCTTATTTCCCCACTTCATTAAACCGATCGAGCAACTCTCCTATTTATGAGGTAACGAATTTTCTAGCCCAATCCTTGCCTCTTCCACCATATTTTTGCAATCACTAGACTTAACCCAATGTGCCTCAAACACTAGTCGTAAACCTTCTACTAAAGACAGCAATGGAAGGCGTTTTAAAAAAAAATTGCCTAAAACCGCCTTCTATTGAAGTTTCCAAACTCATACCCCCTTTCCTATTTAAAGGTAGTTAAATTACAATGGAAGGTGTTTTTTGAAAAACTTCCTTTAATGGCAATCAATTAAAGGAGGTTCTGCCTTTAGAACGCCTTTAATTGATGTCAGATGCATTTCTAAGTTCGAAAATAATGTTCCGAGTTCGGAAATACTTTCCTAGGTAACATTTTCGTTTTAAAGGCGGTTCCACATCTAGAGCCACCTTTAATGGGCTTGGCCCAAGCCCACTTCATCTTTTTCTTCTTATTTTCTTTTCCCCTCTAGGGTTTTAAGCCGATCGGCTTCATCATTTTCTTCTTCGATCACCTCTTTTCTCTCCTCTATAGCCAACACCTCTCCATCTTCTCTCATTGCCAGCCTTCCTCCCTCTCTTCTCTTTCCCTCAAGCCCGGCTGCCTCTCTCTCTCTCTCTCTCTCTCTCGACAGGCTGCTCCAGCGTTCCACCACCACGCCTAATCTAGCCCCACCACCGCTGGATCGAGTCTGCCACCGAGTCAAGCTCCACCACCACTGCTGGATTTCTCCGACACTCACTGGATTCCTTCACTGATCCTCGCTGGACTTCGCTGGATTCCACCATCGACGCTTACTGGATTCTGCCCTTGCTGGAATTTAAGTCAAGCTCCAAAAAAAATATTTGTTGTTTTATTTCTTTGTTTAGTTGATGTTTTCTATTGCTGTGTTATGTTCAATTATACAACAAAATTAAAGCCTAGTTACAAATTATACAAGTTGTGTTATGTTGTTTTCTCTATTGTTGTGTCCTGTTGCGTTCTGGGTTTTATTGGCTGCCGGAAAATTGATAGGTTTCCAGCAACTATTTTTTTGGAAGACAAGAAATAGTTTTAGAACTCGAAAACTGATTCTGATCCTATTAAAGGTGGTTTTATTGGATTTTAAAAGGTGGGTTTTAACCGCCTTCATTTAGCTTTTTTAAAGGAGGTTCTTAAAACTGTCTTCTTTTGATGGACAATGGAAGGCATGACCAGAGAAGGAACAATGAAAGTGCCTTTAATGGTCCAATATAACCGCCCTTGGCAGTGGGTTTTATACTAGTGAAAGCCCAATCTTTTTTTCCTTCTCTTTTGGTTACCCATGGGGTCGCATGCTTGTAGGCAGACAAGCAAGGACATGTGATCTGAGTATATCATGGTTAAGACGTTAACCGAAGACAACAGAAAGAGATTGTACAAGGATTGGTTGCACGCCGCACAATATAGTCTCCATATCTTGGTGTCTGGCCGAGTTGAGAGTCTACTCCAGGTGAACTTTAGCCCCGTGAAGCCCATATTGAACAAACCATAGAAAGCTAGTGCTTCGCGGAAGACATGAACCTGTCATTCCATTCTTTGGCGACTTCCTTGAAACTAATCTTGCGACAAAATCTCGTTGAAGTCCCCAGGGCATATCCATAGTACAAAAGGCTCTGAGACAAGCTATTTGAAGTTCTCCCAGCCTTTCCCCATCGAGCAGCTGATGGATCTCCATAAAAACAAGTAACTCTAACACAACTTCTAGGAATGGTAAGAAAAACATCTACGAAACAACACGACATCAATTTTAAATCCACGACTACTTGCTTACTCTATAACAAAGAAAGTCCACCTAATTGTCCTTGCAACTCAATATCAACCCCAAAATAATTTAATTGAGACTTCATTGCACAATTTGAGCGGTGTTCCAACTCACACTTGCTTCACCATTTTCTCTCTTCTCTCTACTCTAACGCCACCATACATCCACCATAACGGTAACATTTCCACCACCTGCAATCCACCATCATTTGCACCATACTCACCTTGATCTGATCTAGATCCATTACATTCTCGTAATGGCGGCTAATCAGAGCTCCGCTTAGACATTGCAATCGAAAAGCCCCCCAATCACCACAACCCTACCTGTAACACCAAACCTCAACCCTACTCTTCATTTCAAGGGGGAATCATCGGTACTCTTCTCACCGGATGAAATCCAGTAATTCTCAAGCCATTACTCAAATACCATAGTTGGGAATATCCCCAGAGGAGGCCATCCATGGAAAGCATTGAGGCCAATTTCAAAACGGTGGGATTCGCTAGGTGATATCAATTAGGAGCAATCGATTTCAAGGCATCTTGATACACTTTGAAGACAGAGAAGATTTAACAAGGGAGTCTGGACTTTCATTGGAATTTCAATGAGGGTGTTACGTTGGACAATGGATTTTAAGAAAAACAACGAGTCTTCAACTGTCCCAGCTTGGCTCACAAGAAACGTGCCCCCTTTACTACTTAAACGTCCCAGCAATTCAAGCTATTGGCAACAAGATTGGCAAATATATCAAGATGGATCAGGCAATTGAGAAGCTTACAAGACCATCAGCTCTAAAAATATGCATTGAGGTAGACCTCTAAACCCTAATCCTCACACATATCAGGTTAGGATGAACAGTTGAGAATGAAAAATATACAATAGAGTATGATAATCGTGCCTCATATTGCCCTCACTGTAAGAAGATAGGCCACTCCATTGAGAAATATAGAATCAAACATTATGGGTTCGCTTCTAAATACTTTGCTGAGCGTAAAGTTCCAACCAAAAACCTAACAATCCAAAAGAATGCTGATAGAAATGGTCAGGGTTCGGGTAATACCATAGAAGAGAAACAAAAGGAATTTGATGCTCAACCTAAGATAACCATAGCTGGAAACCTTCCCAACCCCATAAATGGAACAAATCCCAATTTGACTCCTACTCTACACCCGGTTACCATTTTGTGATATATTGAATATAAGCGTTTACTTCCCAGTTGTTGGCATTATATTACTTCGTTGCCTTCTGTGTGTGAGCCATGCTCTCTCGGGTGTGTGTATTCCGCTGCATACCCGACCACGTCCCAAATGGGCCCGGTCTGCTGCGAGCAACTGGGTGGTGCATCGATGCACGTGGGGTCAAGGCGGTAGTCGTGGCACGGTTGGCCGTGGCTAGGCCACACGGTTCGGCACCCTCAGGGGTCGACCCGTGACAGTTGGTATCCAACTTTTTCTCAGAACAAAACACATCCTACAATGGTGGATCATCCTCACACTGAAAAGGTTGTTGCTATAGTCTCAAAAAAGGATCAAACAAACTATTTGGAGCATGCCAAAGATGATATAACAGGTATCTCTCTAAACCCTCTTGTGAAAGCTAAGTATTCCTATAGTGATGTAAGTTTCTCTAGTTTGTTGAAAGTGTTGAAAGAATTGCTTCTAGTTGACAATAGACTTCCCAAAATGGTATATGAGTTAAAGAAAGTACTATGCCCGATGGGCATGGATTATGAAAAGATATATGCATGCTTGATGGAATGATTATATCTTATATAGGGGAGATCACCTGTATGCGAAAGATTGCCCTAAATTCAATGCTCTAAGGTTCAAGCTGAAGAAGGTTAATGTTGATAGAGAAATTGGAAATCGGTGGACGAAGAAGGTTCCTGTCAAGGTTGTTTGTTATTTACCTATTATTCCTCATTTAAGAAGATTGTTTGAAAATCCTAAGGATGCAAAGAATTTGAGTTGGCATGCAGATCGAACAGTGTTTATCCTGAAGTGATAAGTCATCTAGCTCATGGTGATCAGTGGAACAAGATAGATGCGGCCTTTCAAGTCTTTGGGAATGAGCCACGTAACTTGAGCCTGGGTTTGTGCACCAATGGAATAAACCCATTGGGTAATATGAGCAACAATCATAGTTTGGTGATGGTAATGATTTACAACTTGTCCCCTTGGTTGTGCATGAAAATGAAGTACATAATGTTATCTCAAATGATTCCCGGTCCGAGACAACTGGGCAGCAATATCGATGTGTACCTATCCCTCTTGGTGGATGACTTGAAAAAGCTGTGGCAGCCAAGAATGAGGATGTATGATGGGTTTTGGAAGGAGTAGTTTGATTTTAGAGCAATGATGTTTTGCACTGTTATTTACTTTCCCGCGTAGGGAAACTTGCTAGCTATTCCGTGAAAGGTCACAAAACATGCCCCATTTGTTTAGATGGAACAGATTATTGTCAGTTGAGGCATGGAAGCAAGACTGTGTACCTTGGACACCGGAGATGGCTTCCAAAAACTCATCAGAGGAGAAATCAACGTGATAAATTCAATGGAAAGGTAGATTTGTTACCCCCCTTCCCGTATTATCAGGTACGGTAATCGTGTACATGTTGCGAGATTTGCATAATGATTTTGGGAAGAGGAAGAGGAAACTAAAGGTTTCCGGCAGTTGGAGGAAGCGTTCCATGTTTTTCAAACTACCATACTGGGAGATACTTGATGTCCAACACTGTTTGGACGTGATGCATATTGAAAAGAATGTTTGTGATAGTTTGGTTGGTACTTTGATAAATATATTGGGTAAGACAAGGGATGGTGTGAAGTGAAATAAAGATATGGTTGAAATGGGAATTAGACCTGATCTGGCCCCACAGGTGCGGGGGACGAAGACGTACTTGCCAGTAGCTTGTTACACACTTTCAAAAGCAAAGAAATAGTTGATATGTTCTAGTCTGAAAGGAATGGATGTCCCAACAGGCTACTCATCCTGGGTAAGCAATCTAGTGTCCGACGATGGAATGGGATTGGGGAGTATGAAATCTCACGATTCACATTGTTTGATTCAAGAATTTCTCCCAGATGTGAATAGATCCATCTTTCCAACTCACATCAGAAAGTGCATTACCCGGTAGTGTCACTTCTTCAAGGAAATTTTCTGTAAAGAGATCAAGTAAGAAATTGGAGGAGCTGAAGGAAGAAATAGTTATCGTGTTGTTTGGAGATGTATTCCCCCCTCCCTCCCCCCCCCCCCCGTCATTATTTGACATCAAGGTTCACTTGTTGGTTCACATTGTACAAGAAATCTTGATTTGCATGCCCATTTATCTTCGATGACTGTATCCCTTCGATAGGTATATGAAGATATTCAAGGGTTATTTGAAAATTTTATTTCACCCGGATGCCAGTATTATCCAAAGGTATGTGACTGGGAAGGCAGTAGAATACAACATAGAATCCTTGAAGAATGAAGAGTCGGTTAGTGTACCAAAATTGCTCCATGGAGATAGAGTGGGGGGCAAAGGTTTGCGAAAAGGAACAACTCAGGTATTAACCCATCATGAGTTGATGAAAGCACATTTATATGTCTTGCGCAATTCAGATGTGGTTTGCCCATACGTGGATATGCACATGGTCTCTATCAAATAGAGGCACCCTGGTTGGTTGGAGAAACAAGTACTTGCAGAACACAATCACACTTTCACTCATTGGTTACGGCAAACTGAAGTTGGAGAAAGTCACGGTGAAACCTTGAAGTGGTTAGCCTTCATGTCTTTTATTACTGCAATTTCTTTCACTGGCTATGACATGAATGTGTTTACTTTCTCAACCCATAAATGGGACATGCACACCACAACACAAAATAGTGACGTTAGTATAGTTGTTGAAGCATTACATGTCAGCAGGCAAAGGATGAGAATCCAGTCTACGAGAACATGTCGTACTATGTTGTGATTGAGGAACTTTGGTAACTGGTCTACACAAGTTTCAGAGTCCCAATTTTCAAATGAAAATGGGTTGACAACAATGCTGGTGTATCGATCGATGAGCAAGGTTTTAGAGTCTCGTCGACTTGAGCAAGACACGTTCTATAGAAGATCCTTACATCCTTGTATCACAGGCTATACACGTGTTTTATGTTGATTATCCTAGCGATTCTAGTAAATCAGTGGTCGTTGAAGGGAAAAGTCAATTTGTGGGGGAGGTTAGTCCATTTTCATTGGCAGAGATTATTCAACATGCACTACCCAGCTCCAATAATGTCAGCCATGCAGAGATAATTGGGGTGGATCTAGCATTGATGAGAGACCACAAGGAAGGCGTGTAGATTGAAAGGCAGCCCAAGTCGAAGAAGAAGAAAAAGAAGACATAGATAGGATTTAAAAACCATTTTTTACTAACCTTGGATAATGTTTATTTCTTGGTTTTTGTCCTTATGTAGTTGGTAACCATTTGGCATTCCAATTTTGAATTGAAGCACATAAGTATTTGTGTTTGAGATGTATTAGCCAACATCACACAACTTGTCGTTATACAAAATGTTAAGAACGATCACCAGTAGAGACATCGTACATGAGCCTTATGTTCATGAAAAGTGGAGTTTGCGACATTGCTTACAATGTCGGCAAGGTAGTCGATTGAAGACAGTACCTAAATCCACAAAAATTAATGAATTCTTGCAAGCTCGTGCATATGTCTGTAAGGTATCGTTTCAACCGAGTAGTGTTTTAAGAAAAATATGCGACGTCGTACACTACCAATAGAGGTTCAATTGATAGCTAAAAAATTCAAAGCATATCTTGGAATGTAAAACGTACAAGCAAATCATTCCGAGTTCACAACAACCAATAAAATATTAGTAAAACACCAAGCATTAAACATTGTACTGTACCATAAGCAAAAGGGTAAAATAATCAAATTATAGCGTACAATCGCTACCACAATAATTATTCAAACTATTACACAACATCAAGAACATTCAGTATATCATCCAACAAAACATGAAACAGATCAAAGCTGGTATTGGGGTATCTTGGGTACATGATCATCCTCCATCAAACAGCCCTGAATTTTACCCTCCTCCCCATCCTCGCTCGACCCTGACTCGTCAGTGGAACCCCGAGTCCTTATCATCATTTGCCAGTGCATCATCATTTGCGTTCCCGGCCTCCACTTGATCTTCATTTTCCACTGGCCCAGCAGTTCCACGGCTAAGAAAATCCCTCAGCCCTGCCAACTCTGCCATCATCCTCTATTGGTTTCGCTCCAAACTCAGTGTATTAGCCTTAGTATCCGCCATGTCCTTCAAGAGCATGCTCCAGACACTGATTCTCAGCCCTGATGCTATAATAATAATGTCCAAATTGTTAAAATTAGTTACTTTGATAAACTCTAATTACGAAAGAAAAAACTATCACTAATTATCATACTAGGAGTGGATGGGACAAGATGCCCAGCTGTGGTGGCTGATTGAGTTCCCTCTTTCCCGGGGGTGGTTGTTGGATCAAGATCACCCTTGGAGATATTGTGATCAACCCTGCCCCGCTTCCCAGTGCCAATGCTTTTGGAAAAAGTAGTTCGCATCGTAATACCTTGGGGCGATCTTCTGGGCATATCAGATGGGAACATTCTGTTTCTCCATGAGGGCAGTTATCATGCTGCCGTATGGGAAGGTCCTTTTGTTTTAGGCCACAACCACAGTGTGAATATCCTGGATAATGGTGTAACTGGAGTAAAAAATTGACCCACCTCCACCCGGGGTCGTAAATCGTCCCGTGGGACGGTCAAAGATGACATTTATAGTTCTGCACCCGTTCTCAATGCTACGGTACCTAAAGGGTAGTTAGCGGCAAGCCCTAAGTTTATCCCCAGAGATGCTAGGGCTCAAGTATCAACTAAAGACACAACCTCTTACAGGTCGTCAATCCGTATGAGTGAAAGGAATAACTAGTAATTGCAAACAAACAAGTGGGGGGTTGGATTTTCAAATTAACAACTATGATGCATAAAATTTAAAAGTAAGTAATCTGATAAACCTAAGCACTTGGGGAGTCATTGCGCAACATGATTAACCTAATGTTTTAATCATCGATTCATTCACATGAAAGATTTGCTAAGCAACCTAATTTTGTGTTCATAACAAGTGGTGTGGTCGATGGCATATACTTCCCCGTACTTGTCACATTAGGTGCACTCACAACCCTCCATGGATGCCGCCATTGTAAATAGGGAAGTACAACAAGGTCCGACCATTGTTGTAGGTTTGTTTCTCCCCCGTGCAATTACGTCCCGGGCTTCCACCACGAATGCACAACTTCCCCCGGGTCCTATAAACTGGGCCCAAGAGTCGTTGACACCTTATCACTACCCATAACCTATCGAAAAACTTTACGTAATCAGCTAAGACTGGTGCGATGGCACATAAGTCAGAGTATTACTCAGGTCTACCGTGCACACACTCACGTAGATGCAACGTACTCTCTTACCCATTCTAACATCCAGGTTTCTCTTCCTAAGGGGGCATCAATAAATGCACCGTATATGAATACAACCCAAAGTGTGTACCTGTATGTGGTGTAATATTCTTTTTTTTATATATAAGTATGAATTCAATTAGGCAAAGTCTTGGGAAAGACGGTCTTTCCATAAACTTATGGAAAGACGGGGTTTAATTCGAATAATAAAAGGTAAAAGGTCTTAGTTGCAACATTAAAAATTTAGTATACAACATGTAGTAGTTATAAAATTTAAAACCCGGTTCATGCAACTCGAAAATTTTATCTTGATTTCTTCTAATTTACACTTTAAACCTTGGTCTTTCCATGACTTATGGAAAGACCGTCTTTCAAGAGACGTACTCATTCAATTATAACTAAAAAAAAGTCAAGAATAAAAACTATAGCCCTCACTCAAGGCTTAAACAGGAAAAACTCAACTAGGCTTTTAATTACGTTTTTGTTTGATTACATTTCCAGAAGGCTGTTTCAATCCCTTTTTGCTCCTATTTTTGGGCCATTATAAAAACAGCCCTGAGTAGCTAGATATTGAGTTTTATAAGCCCAATCCAAAAATGAATCACATGCCATCCATTGTTAAAAAAAAAAACTGATAAAAATGTAGGTATTTCAACCTAAATACAAGTCTTGCTATCCAGTGTTCCTCGTCACTTATCTGCACCAATTCTTCAATTTTCCTTTCTCTCTGCTGAAATATTCTTCTCTTGCATTCCTCCTATAGATGATATAACCCAGAAACCAGCAATCTGCTATTTTGTTTCCTTCTCCAAATAAAAAAGATCCTCAAAACTAAGGGCTTTTGATGATGTTAAAAGACACAAGTATGTCCACTGTTGCCAATTTCTTCTTCAGAAGCATCCACAGAAAGAAACTTTATTTTGGGATCAATTTTGAATTCAAAAGTCGGTTTAGCCATAGGATCTGCTTCTTCACCTCCCTTCAAAAAGTTATACACCACTGAAATTCTAAATTTCCCCTGATTGTTGACACATTTTCCCTGATTATCCTTCATTCTGACTTTCATCCGGTTCAGGCATTTCCACATCCAACTATGATCCTGTTGAGGGCAATGATTCTTAAATGATTTTGACTTGAGGTAGTATTCTTGGATCCATCTAATCCAAAACACATCCTGTTTGTTTTGAATGTCCCATACCAACTTACATAGAGCAACCTGATTCCATAAAGAAGGGTCCCTGAATCCAAGGCCTCCCATCTCCTTACTTCTGCTCATTGCACTCCATGAGGCAGGGGAAAAATACATTCCTTCATTAGATTTGTTCCACAGAAAAGCCCTACATTTTTTCACTATGTCTTCATGAATACTCTCTGGCAGCTTAAAAATCCCCGATCAATATCCAACTATGCTGAGTAGCACAGTGTTTATCAATTGACTTCTCCCCGCATAAGATAAGCTACTAGAATTCCAAGTGTTTAGCTTCCTACTCACTTTGTCCAGCAATACAACAAAAGAGGTTCTATCCTACATGAAAGTAGAAATAGGCAAGCCCAAATATCTCAGGGGAAATTCTCCCTTCTGAATTTTTAAGATTTCAGCTAAAGCATCCTTTTCCAACTCATTCATCTCTGAGAAATAGGTTGTTGACTTCATACTTTTAACAGCTAAACCAGAAACTCTATGAAAATCATACAACACCTCCTGAACTTCTTCAATAGATTTCTGATTTGCCTCACAGAATATTAACAAATCATCAGCAAAAAAAATACTGTGAACTCCCACTTTCTTAGTTCTCTGATGATACCCTATCCTTTTGTCATGAAATCTTTTATCTAGCAGTCTTGTTAAGAACTCTATACATAAGATGAATAAAAGGGGGTAAAGGGGATCCCCTTGTTTAGCCCCATTGGTACCCTGAAAACTTTCAGTATAAGATCCATTGAAGGCTAAACAAAAGTTGGGTAATCTGACACACCTTTTAATCCAAACAACAAAAAGTGCAGACAGTTTCAAAGCTCTAAGCTAGTAAAACATAAACTTCCAATAAAATAGTATCAAATGCTTTCCTGATATCAATCTTAATAACACATCTTGATTTCATACCTGGCACCTTATATTTGTGGACTAATTCTTGAGCAAGAAAAATATTATGGGCTACGATTCTCTCTCTGACAAAGGCACTTTGGTTCCTGTTTATAAGATGCGGTAAAAAAACTCCTAATCTCTCACAAATGAATTTTTTATCCCTTTGTAAGGAATAGAACAGCAGGAAATATGTCTTAAATCTGAGGCTGATTGAAGTATTGCATTCTTTGGGATCAGAGTCAGAACAGCTCTACTGAATTCCTCAGGAATCTCCTCACCTCTGAAGAAACTTCTGATCGCATTGCTGAAATCATTACCCACAGTGCTCCAAGCTTTTTTTTGAAAAACAGCTATTGTACCCATCGTAACCTGGGTTTGTTTTCTCTTGAAATTGGTCTCTTTTAAAGCTTGGAAAATTTCATCATCAGTAATTCCATCTAACATCTTCATTGGCTGCTACAAACTCAATACTGCTCCTTCCATAATACTGATTTCCTCCGAACTACATAATTTTGATACCTTTCTTCCAAGTTGCTGCTTAAAAACAGAAACCAAGTGGGCTTCCAACTCTCTCCATGTCACATTATTTGTTCCATCACACAAGCAAACCAAATGATTAGAGTGCTGTCTATCCTTCATTTTAGCATAAAAGAGTCTGGTTGGTCTAACCCTCTCCTGTAGCCATTTAATTTTGGCCCTCTACCTCAAAAATTTATACTCAGCTTCATCAAGCACCACAACTTCCCTCCTTCTCACTGATTCCACATTTTGTGCCATTTCAGATACTGGATTAAGCTGTAATTTTTCACTTGCTTTCTGCCATTCCAAGATAGCTCTTAAAGCTCTTTTTTCAACATCAGAAAACTCCCTCCTGTTTAGATTAGATAATGGTCTTTCAAAAATGTTCAGGTTCCTGCTCAAATCTACCATACTTCCATTTTCCTTCTTCTGCCACACAGCTTCCACTGACTGTTTAAATTGATCAGATATTGCCCCCACATAAAAAAACTTAAAAGGCTTTGCAGGTCGCTTACCACTCCTGCTTACCTGCACCTGTAATGGGAAGTGATCAGAAATATAACTATTCATCACCTTACAGATTGAGTTCATATACACTTTAGCCCAGCTCTGATTGATTAGTGCTCTATTTATCCTGCTAAAAATTATATCTCCTTGTTGTCTTCAATTATCCCATATGAACTTAGCTCCCAAAGTTTTCATCTCCATTAATTCCAGATTGGTTACCAAGTCTTGAAAATTCTCCGTTTCTGCAGGAATAACACAGTTGCCTCCCACTCTATCTTCAAGACTTAGAGGTGAGTTAAAGTCTCCAATAATGATCCAGGGATTATCCCGATTCAGCTTTTTCAGAAATTTCCATAGCTCTACTCTTTCTTCTGCACTATCAACCCATATACAATTATGATATGAAACTTTTGATTGGTGCCCTTAATCTTCACCTCTGCATCTATCCCCTGAGCAGGCGTTATATTAATACCTACTTCATATACTTCAGGTCTCCACCTTATCCATATTATGCCTCCTTTAATTAGGTCTCCATTAGACTCATCATCTACCCTTTGCCTAATGAATCCCAGAACTCTAGTTCCTTTGGTTTCTGAACTTTTGTTTCCAGTAAGCCCAGAATACCACATCTACTATTCACACAGTAATCCCTACATTTTTTTTGTTTTTCCTTACTATTTACACCCTGTGCATTCCATATGAGAATATCACTATCCATCAGGAGGATCTTCAATAAAACCATAGCTGAGGAGCTTGTCAACTGATTTCTGACCCTCACTGTGCCCTTTCAAAAATAGTTTCTCCCCACTGTTGAACTTCATAATCGGCTTGCCCTCTCTTTGTTTGGATTCCATATTCCTCCCAACATCCATTTTACTGATCAACCCCGTTTTCACTTCCTGAACCTCATTCTTTTTCTCTGGCACATATATCTGTTTAACCACAGTGGTGACCCTAATTTTTCCTTCCTTCTCAACCTTCTTGTAAGCTTTTGATGTATGCCCCAACAAAGTACAATTTTCACACTATGATGGAGTCCATTCATAGATGATTTTTTGATGTTCGATAACATCTCATTCATCTATGTATGGAATCTTATCAGGAAAAACAGCTCCAACCTGCAGCTCTACCTGCATCCTGGCAAAAGATAGCCTTTCTAAATATTTTGTAGCTCTATCAAGTTTCAGGGGATTACACAGTGGACTGATTATTCTTCTCAGAATCTTTGGTTTCCAGTATATCACAGGAAAAACTGGTAATTGTACCGACACATGAACAAATTTGAGCTCATCCAACTCAAAATTCAGACTCCATTCAGATATAACTATTGGTTTCCCATCAAAACACATCTGACCATTCTTAATTATTTTATCCCTGAATTGCTTAAGCACAAACTTTATCACGTATAATCCCTGCTTCACTTTCCAGATTCTCATAATAATTTTGAAACCCCTAATTCTCCCAAAGAAACCTTCAGCAACTTTAATCGGAGGAAAACTACTCGTAAATCTACACATTACTGTTGATTCCCAATTTTTAGCACTCTCATTCATCTCATCAATTGGGATTTTCCCCATTTTAACATCTTGTAATTCCACTGGATCTATGAAACGTACCTCTTCCTCATGAATTAGCTCAGCCCATGGTCTTTCTGCACAATCCTCCTGCTTATCTCTCCAGCTCAATCGATGAGCAAAACCCTCTGGATACTCTGCTACAATTTCCCCCATTGTGTTTTTTTGTTCAGTCACCGTTGCCTTGCCTTCATTTCCAGATCTTCAATTCAATCACAATCAACAGTACCGATCTCTTCAGTATCTACAATTTCTTCTCTTCCAAGCTCGATCTCCTGACTACTTTTCTTCTGTTTAAATTCTTTGTTTTTTCTCTCTTTTTAAAACACCCTTTGTGATTGTCTTCACTGCTACTAGATCTTCCAATGGCAGATCACCAAAAGAAAAAATGTAGTTTAAGAGGACAATTCTCACGCACTCAAGGTATTTCGCCCACAGTGGAGAGAGAGAAAGGCATATGTAAACAATTTGGTGTAATATTTATGCATTTAGAACATTCAAGAGCAATCATAATAATTTCATGAACACAAATAATAGGATAAATTCGCCGCTTGGCATGGACAGTTGCGAATGGTGCTGTCCGCGCCAAGTACTTTGTCGCAGGACACATCATCACGCACACCTGTGGTTCTTCATAGGCGCGGGGTGCTTGATCTAGTGTGGGGCTGTTGCACGAGGATCTGGAGCAGACAATAAGCTTTGGCGCAGGCCGTTCTCAGGAAGCATGATTCACTCAGAAGTTTGGCGCGGACCGTGGGCTATGGCGCTGGCCACGGTCAGAAGGCACAGTTTACTCGAAACTTTGGTGCGGGGTGCAGACTTTAGTGCGTGCCAATGTCTGGTATTGGCATCTTGATCTTGGAATGACGCAGACCGTCGTGAATGGGACGGTCTGCGCCCATACTTAGTCATTTTTTACTAACCATTGAACTTGAGCTGCGTGGACCGTGGCGTATGGTGCATGTCGCACCATTGCCTTGCGCTGGAATTGTTAGCATGGGGCGTCTCCTCTGGCATATATGATTGGTGCATGGCCATGAACGGTCCGCGCTGAACCGTGGTACCTTGGCCGGCTGAACTTGTTTCCTTCTCCACGGGAGAATCGTTAGTTTGATTTTTGAGTTCTAGTTGTCAATTTTGTAGTGCTCGAGAAGAAAAATCCAATGGAATCAGCCTTGACGGCTAATTCTTCCTAGATAGTTCTTGGACTTTGGCACAGGTCATCGGACCACGATTCCCTATTTCTTCATTGGCCACTTTGATCTCTTATGCCGCCTATCCTTGGCTCCATTCTCCTTCTACCAATGATTGATGTTCGTGGCCTTTGTCTACTACCATTCTAGAGGTAAATAGCCTTCAATCTTTTCTACTGTCCTTGCCAACAGCTTTTAATATCTTCTATTGCCCTTACGAACGGCCTTCACATAGAATGTAACCAAAAAGTATCCACGGGCGACCCGCTAAAGATCATCGAATGGAATATCTAGAAGCCCATGGATACATGATGTCCATTAGTACTAATTAAGCCCACAAAATGCAGGATTTAGACGATAAAACAAAACAAGGCCGTCTAAACCCTTTTTCACGTAAACTCAACTAATACTAGCAATCCTCCATACAAAACATACAAAAAACTATGCCGGATGCAATGGTTAAAGCACACAAAATGAAGCACGTCAGACTCCCCACACTTCACCATTCTATTGAGTAAACAAAGACAAGACAAAGAATTAAGCGAAATGTAGCGTGCAAAACATAAGTTAACCGAGTCATCCCTTTTATTCCTAGATTACTTAGTTTCCCCCAAAAAGAGTGAGAATCTCACAACTCTCACGCTCCAGGAAGAACATATGCAATCTAACCACCCAAAATGAAATGTGGAAAAAGGTAAGCCAAAATGATAAGTGTCAAACTAGCTTACTTTTCCAAAAAAATGATTCCAAAGCAATCCAAGAAGCGTCTCCAATAACAATCCACCAAGGAAATCCAAAAGCCGTCAACTTGGTTGGTTAGAGGAAAGTTTTGTGGAGGTGGAGATGGTTTAAAAGGAGTTGGGTGGTTAGGAGGCTTATGATGGTCTTTTGGCTCTTTTCTTATCTCCCTCAAAACTTCTGAAAATGGTGGAGTCAGTTCACTAGGTGGGGGTAGGGGTGATGATGGTAAGAATGATGAATGTTGCACAATCACATCTTTCTCCACTTCTTTGCTTCCACAACCGACTCCTCATCCCCTTCAAACTCAAACTCATTTCTTAAGGTGACCTCACTCACTGAATCTTTGAGTTCGACTTGGGATGGTGTATCATCGGAACAAGGAGCTTCCATTTGGGCCAACGCTTCCAATATACTCCTCACATGCCCCTCAATAGTCTCCACACTAGAGGAGAGCTCAGTGTCTGGTTCCTCACTAGTAAAGTTGTTCAAGTTTCCTATTGCATTCATGACTTCCTCGCGTGTCAAACTTGAACTTCCTTGTTGGGCTTGGTTTTGGGGTATGGTATAAGATGGTGATGGCCAACTATTTTGGTCATATTGTTGGTGTTCCGGTTCATTCTCATACCACTAATCTGGATTACCACTCCATTCTGGGTTGTAAGAATTATTGTATGATGGGTTTCTTGACCTTGAAAACCAACATCTTCTACCTCTTGGTAGCACTCTTCATAACACCCTTGGTTTTGGAAACCAAGAGTTCTTTCCTCCTCATAGTGCTCCTCTCTCAACATATAGCAAGACTCGGTAGGATAGTCGGAATGACACATCCTATAAAACCTTGCTTGTTGAGTCTCGCTTCTCATCATGAGTTCCCTCAAGGTGAGACGTTCAATTTTTAAAATTTTTATCTTTTTCAAAAGTCCGGAATCATATTGCAAGGATTTCCGATAAAAAATCACCAAGAACTCAAGAAATACCTACTCCGAACAAAAACAACCAAAAAGAAGTGGAAAATAAAAACAATTAGCTAATGTGCAACCAAATATGCCCAAACACGTAAAAATAAATGCCTTTTCCCCGGCAGCGGCGCCAAAATTTGGGAGGTCATCGCCGTACCTCTCAAAGTTATAATTTATAAGTCCTTTATGCTTACTAAATACAATTAAGTAGATAGTGGCAAATCGGGGCCGTCCACGAAGAAGAGGATTTTCTTAAGCGTTTAAACATATAAGGTTTATATTAGGCTAGAAGTAGCTATATATAGATATATAAAAGCATGTAAATGGGGGGGGGGGGAGTTTGGATGGTTTTGGTCCTAATTATGAAATTACAAGACAAACTAACTAGAAAAGTTAAGTAACTATGCTAATCATCAAACAAGCTAAGAAAAAGGGGTAAAAACTACAAAAGATAAAGCCTTGGGGGCAATTGATATCCACTTCCAAACCTCATGTAGATTATTGAACCATTCACTTATTCAATCACATTTGTTGCCATCATATTTGTTGCCTATGAGGAATGTTTTCACTTCCCATTCAAAGATCAACATTCATTCCTGTTTAATAGTAATTTGCAAAGACAAACAACGACCATTTGCAAACCTCATTGACAATGACTCTAAGCAAACCACACCATAAAGGTATTTCATCAACAATATTTCACACGAAGGACCATAGATTTGATAACAACAAGCCTTCTACAAAAGATAGCCATTTAACCAAACATAACATTCATTAAGCTAAACCTAGAACAAACCACACTCAAGATTCAACCTTTCATTGCATCTATAGGACAAATATGAGAACAATCCACATTAACATACTTATCTTGCAAGAATCACAACACATTATGCACGAGAAGTTCTAAATCCATGTTCTTGTATTTTCATGCCAAAGAGCTAAGGAATTTGTCACTTTCCTAACACTCTAACACTTTAATCATGCAAACACTTCCTATTCTCAAGCACCCCATGGCATGAATGAAGTAAAACATAGTATTAAGAACACATGAATGCTAAATAACAAAAGCTTCAAGAACGAGTGAACCAATTTATTAATTGCTTTAACTACTTATTGTGAAGATAAATCTTCTATCCTTCTTAGATAGTAGTTTGCAAGAGTGAATTTGACATCTCTTGTAAAACCTCACCAATGAATCCCTTAGTTGAAGCACGACTAAACGTATCCCATTGAATGCATTGAGCACGAAGAATCAACAAACTTGGCAACACTTATAAACACTACATCGTTTCTAAGCATTTAACCAATTCATACATTTACACAAGATTAGTCAAGAACGATCGACATTCATAGAATTATCTCATTTTCTACCTAAAAAAACATGACAGTGTGTTCAACATCATCACATTCATCTAGCAATTATCAACACATTAATATCATTTAGAAGCTCTAACTCATGCTCTTGGATTCCGCATTAAAAGAAGGGAAAATTAGCTACTTTCTCCCGACCCTAACAAGCAATCATACAAGAAATTAATATACTCAAACTTCCAACAACATTAATGCCATTAACAATCCATATTCAAAGCTCAATAAATGCACAGTAGAGAAAGCAATAGATAGGTAGAAATAATTCTCAAGACATTAGCAAGGAAGTCTCAATCAATTGCTCCCAAGTACAAAACTAAGCTAGAGAATCAAAACTCATAACATAGAACAAAGATCTACAAAGAAGGAATAAGAAATTTAAGAAAATGGTGAAAAATTAGGGTTTTGGAGCCCCTAAGTCGGGCTTTGAGAGTTGGGGAAGAAGGGGATGAAAAACTATTTATAGTACGAGAAAAAAGGGAGTAAAAAGCAAGTTGCAGGGCAACTATTGCGAGTCGCAACGCCTCTGTCGTGAATCATGACCAGACCAGGAAAATAGTGAGCTCTCAGGTCAACATTTCGCGTGTCCCAATACACTTGTTGCTAGTCGCGATGGAAAAAAGTCCCGCTTTGTTTTGCTTTCTCCGTGGGAACCATTGATCCATTTTGGGAGTTCTTGTAGCCGATTTTATAGTACCCGAGAAGAGGAATCCAATGGTACTACCTTTGGAGGATGGTTCTTCTCAAAAAATTCTCAGAACTCTGCTTCAAAATATAGTTATTCTTTACCCTTTGCTTTGCTCTCCTTTCTTCACTTTAACTTCTACTACTTTGTGAGTGGCCTTCCATCTTCTACCATCATTTTGAATGGCCTTCACTAAACCACTCCTAATAGCTCACAATCAATCTACAAGTTAAGCTTACAAAATGGAATCTAGATGCTCGTAAGGACCAAAATTTCATTAGACCAAACATAGGTTACAAAATGAAAGATTTAGATATAAAAACTGAAAATGACTATCTAAACCCCTTATCATGTAAACCTACCTAAATCTAGCAATCTTACAATAAAAATATGAAAAAAGAGATGTTAAATGTTTTGGAAAATACATGCATTTGACGTCTCATCAATCCCCCTTCCCACACTTAAACTTGCATTATCCTCAATGCATATACAAAATCAATTAACATATGTCAAGGGAAAAAAAGGAAAGCACTTATAATAAAAAATGAACACTAAAGTTAACCCTTGATGGAACAATCATGGAATGTAAAGAACAAACTACCATCACCCAAATATACTACCCTAACCTTTTATTAAAAAAGTTCAATCTAACCACTATCATGCATTACAAATCGAATAAGGAATTGAATCACAATGGGGAGTTACCTCTTAGGTCTCGATGCATGTGTTTCAAGGGTTTTGAGGGTAAGTGGGTAAGTGGGTTTGGGTGGTACTTTGGTGGTGGTAGGGAAGAAATGGTGATTGGGTGGTGTAGGAAAGTATTGAGCTTCATGGGTCATGCAAGTCCACCCGCCCCATGAATTGGGGTTCAGTTCTCCTCCCTGTCCACCGTTTTGAGCATCACAAACCATGTACGTCTACATGGTCTATGAGTTGGACTCCCTGTTTTCTCACCTTCTTCCAAGAACCATATGCTTTCTAAAAAACAAACATGCACACCAAGTGTAATAGTGTCCCAAAAACAAAAAAAGCTACAATAGAAAAACACACCAAAAATACCAAACTAATCTAATTTTTTTAAAGCTCGGGTTGCCTCCTGAGAACCTTCGTATATTTAAGGTCGCCGGTACAACCCTAATGTTATCCATAAGGTGAAGGCTTGTACCCCATCACCTTGGACAACCAAAAATGGAGAGGTGCTGGTAAGAATCTTCCAAAAGGAAGATATAGTAGAGGAGGAGTCAACCTTAGAAGGAACATGTGGTTTGGAAGCTTAGCATATTCAATTGGCTTCCCAATGGTTTCCTCTAAGGTTTCCAAAAATGTGGGAGTGGTTCTATAGGTGGAGGTAGGGATGAAAATAGGTAATATGGAAAATTAAGTATAATTACCCCTTCCTTGACTTCGTTACTCTCAACAAACCACTCCCCATCCCCTTTAGATTCATCTGCCAAAAGTTCACATTCAACTAGGGATGGTTCATTTTTGGAATATTGGGTTTCTAGTTGGCTCACCTTTTCATCAAATAAAGCACTTGCCCTTCAATTTTCTCAATGATTGAGAATAGTTAAATTCCCAAATCGCTAATCTCGCTAAGCATTTGTGATGGGAGTAAATCACTACTCTTGGTCACATTAGCTATAGCTTGACGAACTTCTCCGTAATCTAATTTGGGAACTATACCCAGGGATTGGTTTTGGGGCATTGGATAAGTTGGTGAAATCCAACTATCTAACCCAAAGCGTTGGTTTCCCGAGCTACCACTAAACCTCGACTTTGGAGCATCGTGGCATGGGTAAAATTTTTGATCCCATCAGCCTTAGGAACCAATAACTCCTACTTCTCTCTCAAATTTGCTCATCAAAGGGCAAGACCCTGTAGGGTGGCTGCAATTACATATCCTACAAAATCTCACTCGGTGAGCCTCTCTTTTCCCAAAGTCATTCAATCTTGGGCAACACTCTGTAGGATGGTCATAATGATACATCCTACAAAGTATCATCTATTGAGTGCTTTCCCACATTATTTTTTCTTTTCAATAAAAAACAAACAAAGAAAATACACAAAATTTGGAATCGTAGTGCAAGGGTCCTCGGTTTGCACCAAGAACTCAAGCAATACTTACTCCAAAAAACAAAACAAAAGAAAATACTAACTACTCTACTAGCATGTTGTGCTACTCAACACTGAAGCAGAATAGCATCCCCAGCAGCAGCGCTAAAATTAGACCCGCCTTTACCCAGTGTCGTTAATCGTAGCTAATTAACTCAGACAGAAGCTTGTCCAGTGGGATGGTCAAAGATAAAATTAAAAGTTCTACACTCGTTCTCAATGCTACGCTACCTAGAGGGTAGTTAGCGACAAGCCCTGAGTTTATCCACAGAGATGCTAGGGCTTAAGTATCAACTAAAGACACAACCTCGTACGGGTCGTCAATCAGTTTGGGTAAAAGCTATAGCTTGTAATTACAAACAAATAAAGGGGGGGGTTGTGATTTTCAGATTAACAACTACGATGAATAAAACTAAAAAAGCAAGTAATCTAATAAAGCTATGCACTTGGGGAGTCGTTGGGCAATATGATTAACCTAATGTTTTGATCATTGATTCATTCATATGCAAGATTTACTAAGCAACCTAATATTGTGTTCACAACATGTGGTGTGACTGATGGCATACACTTCCCCGTACCTGTCACATCGGGTGCACTCGTAACCCTCCATCGACGCCGCCATCGTAATTAGGGGAGTACAACAAGGTCCAACCATTGTTGTAGCTTTGTTTATCACCCATGCAATTACGTCCCGGGCTTCTTCCATAAATGCACAACTTCCCCCAGTTTCTATAAACTAGGCCCAACTTATCTATGATCTAGGGTCTCCGACACCTTAGTTTGCTACTTTTTCCCTATCTCTACCCGCAACCTATTAGAGAACATTACGTAATCAGCTAATACTGGTGCGATGGCAAATACATGTCTGTATTACATGGGTCTCCCATGTACACACTCACGCAGACGATACGTACTCCTTTACCCCATCTAACATAAATAAATGCACCATACATGCATACAACCCAAAGTGTGTGCTAGTATGTGGTGTAATATCATGTCTACTTTGTATACTTTGTACATGTTTAACTGGTAGATTAAGGCTATATATATAGGAGAAGGGGATTGAGCCAAAAAATAGGCCCAAAATAGGCCCAAAATAGGCCCAAAAATACTAAACCCTAGTTCAGCCGCCGCCTGGTGTGGACTGTTGCGGATGGTGCGGTCCGCGCCAAGTACTTTTTTGCTAGATGCATCATCGTGCATGGCCGTAGTTCTTCATAGATGCAGGGCGATGATCTGGCGTGAGGCCGTGGTGCGAGGCTCTGGTGCGGACTGTGTGATTTGGCTCGGGTTGTGGTCAGGAAGCATGATTCACTCAGTAGTTTAGTGCAGACCGTGGGCTATAGTGCGGACCGTGGTTAGAAGGCACGGTTTGCTCAGAACTTTGGTGGGGGACCTACATCTGGTCTTGGCATCTTGATCTTGGAACGGCGTGGGCCAATGTGAATGGGATGATCCGCACTAATACTGCAAAACTCTATCAAGATTATCAAGATATTGATCATATGAGTCACCATGCACAGTAAAATCATCCATGAAAACCTCAATACAACTTTCAAGCATGTCAGAAAAAAAATACTCATCATACACCTTTGAAATGTTCCTGGAGCATTACAAAGACCAAAAGGCATGCAACGATAAGCAAAAGTTCCAAATGGACATGTAAAAGTTGTCTTTCCTGGTCTTCCTGAGCCACATATATTTGAAAATAACCAGAATAACCATCAAGAAAACAAAAATATAATTTCCCAGCCAATCTCTCAAGCATATCATCAGTAAAGGGTAAGGGAAAATGGTCTTTCCTAGTAGCGTTATTCAGCTTTCGATAGTCTATACACATACGCCAACCAGTTTGTAGTCTCATGGGTTTTAGTTCATTGTTATCATTGTTAACCAATTGAAACCCGAACTTCTTAGGTACCACGTGCACTGGACTCACCTATGCACTATGAGATATAGGGTAGATAATCCCCGATTCTGACAATTTAAGGATTTCTTTATGCACAACTTCTTTCATGACTGGATTCCACTTTCTCTGAAGATCTCTATAAGGTTTGCAATCATGCTCAAGTAAAATGCAATGCATACAGATAGAAGGGCTAACACCTTTTATGTTTGCTAGCGTCCATCCTATTGCAGATTTATGTGTCCTTAAAAGTCTTACCAGTTTATCTTCTTGCTCCATGCTTAGGTCCTTACTAATGATGACTGGCAAAGTTTCACTCTCCCTTAAGAATGCATACTTGAGATGTTCAGGTAAGGTCTTCAGTTCTAGCTCGGGTGCTTTCTCAATCGAAGGAAGAGTGCGTTCAGGGATAGGTGGAATGACCATCCCGACTGATGTAGACTGAAAGACATGTTGCACTTCTGATCTGGTTGTAGGCGGTATGGGCATACCGATCGAAAGTGGTTGGGAGCTAATTTTTTGAGTTTCTGAGCAGAAAATGGTATGGGCATATCGACCGAAAGTAGCTGGGAGCTGATTTTCTGAGTTTCTGAGCAGAAAACGGGCGGTATAGGCATACCGACCGAAAGTGACTGGGAGCTTATTTTTTGAGTTTCTAAGCAGAAAATGAGCGGTATGGGCATACCGACTGAAAGTGGTTGGGAGCTGATTTTTTGAGTTTCTAGGAAGAAAACGGGCAGTGTGGGCATTCCGACCGAAATGTGGCTGGGAGCTGATTTTCTGAGCGGAAAAAAGGCGGTATGGGCATTATGACCAAAATTGACTGGGAGCTGTATTCTTTGGTGGAGTACAGCTGCATGATGATTTCACATATGGTTTCATCCAAACCTTCCATCATATCCTTGTCGACCTATCAATTGAAGAGTATTTGTTCCAACTTGTCATCCCTAGAGTATCTTTCTATAAACTTATCAACCAACGGGTCAATCACATCAAGTGTAAACATGGATTCAGGATCATCTACATGTTTCATGCATCAAAAATATTGAAAGAAACTACATCTCCATCAAACTCAAGACTAAGTATTCCCTTATCAACATCAATTTTGGCTTTCGTCATTTTCATGAAAGGCCTTCCTAAAAGAATTAGGGATCTATTAGCAGAGAATGAGTCATCCATATCAATAATGTAGAAATCCACAGGGAACATCAATTCATTTACTTTCACAGGTACATCCTCTATCATTCCCTCAGAGTATGCATTAGACCTATCAGCCAATTGGATTATCACACGAGTTACCTTCAATGGTGCTAATTACAAGTCATTATACACAGATAGAAGCATGACATTAATTGATGCACCCAGATTTAACATGGCTTTTTCAACAGTTTTTGTGCCAATTATGCGTGGAATAGAAAACATTCCCGGGTCCTTACATTTTTGTGGCAACTTACATTGAATGACAGCAGAAACATTTTCCCCCACCCTAATTTTTGCATCTTTCCCATATTTCATCCTCTTCAAATAAAGTTCTTTAAGAAATTTTGCGTACCTAGGAACCTGCTTAACAACTTCAATCAAGGGAAAATATATTTCTACCTTCTTGAAGACCTCCAAGATCTCCTTCTCATCATCTTCCTTCTTGTTACGACCTAATCTGGATGGGAAAGGTGGAGAGACTTTTGGGTTAGAAATAGATGGCATAGGTTCAATGTTTACCTTTGAGGACTCCTTTTTACTCTCCTTTGCTTCTTCATGCTTGCCTTTCTCCTTATCAACTTCCTTAGGCTCGGAATCATTCAATTTCTTCTCATTCCTTAGTGTGACTGCACTTGCATTCTCCCTAGGGTTTGGTTAAGTCTAGGAGGGTAGTCTCCCAGTGTTGACTTTAACTTGTTTACCTCCGCAGCTAGTTGAGTCATTTGTTTCTCAATGTTCCCCATAGCAGGCCTTGTCTCTTACTTGAAAGCATTTGTGTTTTTGACTAAATTATGCACCACTTTGCTATTTTGGGCCATCGTCTTAAAGACTTCATTCATGGTGACTCTCTGATCATCACGACCAACTTGTGCTTGTTTTGGAGCATACATTCCAGGGCCCGTTTGATTCCATATGAAGTTCAGATGATTCCTCCATCCCAGATTTTATGTGTCTGAAAATGGGTTATTTTTCCTTGGCCTCCGTGGGATATCTTCAAATCCAAAGAAAGCTTATTCGGTCTGGGGATCTTGAAGAGTAGGGCAAGCATCAATGTAATTTCCCATTTGTGAGCAAATTTTGTACTTCACTCCCCTGACACTACTCATGGCTCTCATCCAAATATGAGTTACCGGATGCCTTCACTAGTCTAGATCTATCATTATCTTCATCATATTCATGAGTGACCATATCAAGGATGATCTCCTTTGCTTCATACGTGGTTTTTTTCAACAGATCTCCTCCACAAGCTGCATAAAAAATCTTCCTGTCAATAGAACACATACCACCATAAAAGTAATTAGTGATGAGCTGATACTCAGTAAAACCATGGTTAGGACACTTTTGACACAATTGGTTAAATCTATCCCAATAACTCACAAGACTCTCTCCCTTCCTTTTCTAATACCACTTATTGCAGATCTCAAATTGGTTGCTCTAGACTCGAGAAGAAACTTTTGTAAAAATTTCTCCTCTAAATCTTCCCAAGTTCGAATTGAACTGAGTGGGAGTTCAAAAAGCCATTCACGGACTTTTCCCTACAATGTGTGTGTAAAGGTGAGTAGTTTAATATGATCCTCCAAAAAACCTTGTGGTCGAGGAGTTGTAGAGACGAGGTCAAATTCATCAAGATGGTTATGACCACTCTCACTTGGCATATCACAAAATTTAGGTTATACTTTTATGAAACTTGGTTTAATTTCAGAGATGCGGTTGATGCTGGGAAGGATAATGCACAAAGGACGATTGTGTCTGTAACGTTCCATGTCTATTATACGTTGGGCTGGTGGTTTCTCTTCACGTCTTTGTTCGTCAGTCATGTTGAAATGTGTTTCGGTGGCGGTTGACTCAGAAGAGGAAGTTCCTTTCAAGGCTTTTGTCTGCTTTGTTAGACTTCGTGCAAGTTTCTCAATCTCTGGAGTGAAGATCAGTTCTCCTGTACGAGAAGAACAAGGCATAAACCAAGAAAAAGTGAAAACAAACTAAAGAATTAAAAGAAAATATAATGCTTAAATTTGGTGTGTCGCTTTCATACCAAAAATAAATCTAGCTCTAAGCTAAATTTTCAGTTTAGGATTCTATGGTCGGTATGGGCATACCGACCATTATAGCTGCGACCAGGTTCATTTCCCAAGATATTGGCAAGACTTTTTTCTTAATCTTTAATCTACAAATTTGTAACCAAAAGAACCAGATGAGGGTAGTGAATAAGAGAAACTAAAAATTGAGTAAAAACAAGAATGAGAAATTGTTACAAATTGTAAAACAATTCAACTATGATGAGAAGATTCTAGTTTGGATCAATTCCGTATTGACTTTCTATCTCGATCCTTGATGCAAAGATGACTTTAAATGCATGCACACAAATGGGTTATTGGTGCAAGCAACCAATCTTTCGTTACCTTGTCGATAATCAGACGGACGCCTCACCAACTATTTCTCTAACTAACATATAACCTAAGAGGCACTCTATAGATTTAATATGGTAGTTGCATTAAGAATGAGAAAGACCCAATTCATTACCAACAAACTCGGATGCCGGATTGTTAAATTAATACAATTGTTCCCTACCACTGATTGAACTGAAATCACAATTACAAATGATTGGTTCAATTGACATTACATTAACTAACATACTATCAAATAGTACGCACTACTCAATAACATGAAATCAATCGTAAACATTATAATCAAGAACAATAGATGTTAGTATGCAATCAAAGTATAAAAACTAATTAGATCTCACAAGAATCGAAGCCAGTATTTCCTTGATATTTACCGGAAAGGAAGAATTTAGCTAGATACATAGTTAAATTAACAATCAAAAGCATAAAAATAAATAATGATAATTGTCTAAATAAAATACTGGAAAACCCAAATCGCAAATACTGTTATGCGCAGATGGACTGTGATTCTGTCTCTGTCTTCTTTGGTACAGTTTATGAGACCATATGAAAATAAGTAGTCTCCAAAAAATTACTACAGCCAAAAGATAGATAAGGAGTAAAATATGTCTTTACTTATCTAATTAGAACTGAAATGATAAACACAATATTATCTCCTAACATTTAGGAGTCTTCAAATCAATCCTGATTTTTCTCCAACTACATTTGTAATTGCCATAATTCAGCACCAAAATTCTCCATAATTATTTCAACATCTACATATTTTTATCCTCTTCCATCTCCAAGCACAAATGACTACAAACTGCAACAACTTGCCAATTCAACCTCTAAATCTTTAAACTGGAAGAACATTACAAATAACATAAATATCCAAGGATTTAATCAATCATTCAACTTAATAACAACCCAAAATATATGGTAAAATCAACTCCATCAAAGTCTGAACAACTCGAATATTGTTAGGATAATGCTAGCTAATTCCACTAATACATAATCGTTTGAAAGGGTTAGAAAGTAGCACATTCTTGTGAAAAACAGCTAACTAGCTAAGATTGTAATAGCAAGATAGGGAACACTTAAGTGTGCGTTGCTATTTGCTTTTACTTTGGTAAATGCTTTATCAGGTTCTTTTATTCTTAATGATACCAAAATGTGTATTTTGTTTAGCGAATACTTTCTAGGGGGCATTTTGGTAAGAGAAACGGTTAGTTAATTATAATTGATTAACAATCGATAAAGTAAGAAATAATTGAGAAGGTTAGCGTACCTACTTTCCTAACTGATAGATACACAAGGATTAATTCATCATTGCGCTTATGATCGGTGTTAACTAATATTATTCATTCTTAGCTGATACCTTCCATATATTATACATATATAGATATATGTATATATTATATTTGTTAGTTTACACTATTATCTCATATTTGACATTAGTTAGTTGCATAATTAGTTGTTAGAAAATCCAGAAAATTAAGGCGTAAGTTTGTTGCATGGTCTTCGATGGTTTGTTGACTCTTTCGTCGAGGGTCCAACCGACTCAGATATGCTCTGGTGACTTTAATCTGCTCCGGTGACTTAGGTTTTGATCGACAAGGTCAGTGATGGACAGTGGCAGGCCAGATTTATCCAAAATGACTCTTGTTTGTAGCAGAACATCATCGTGACGATAGGTATTTTGAGTTTTTAATACTGCGACGATGTCATTTTTACCGTCATATCTTCATTAGTAGCAACAAACATAGGGTGTGATATCTTTTTATTACAATCTGGTCATCACAATTTGGAAAAGTAATTATCCAGTGGGATATCTCTCTTTTTATTTTATTATTTTTACTTTTAAACCCTTTTTTCTAGGTGCAAAATTTCGATTGTGCGAAATTAAAGACTGTTTCTAGGTGCGAACTTTTGGCATTTTTAGGTGCGAAATACACACCAATACTGTTCATCATCATCCTCTTTTCTCTTTCTCTATAACGGTCACTGATCGGATTTTCGTCCACCGCTATGGAGGCTCCTCCGTCTGGCCGTGGTAGCCTTGGGGGTGGTAAATCATTCACCTGGCTTTAGCCAATCGCCCTCCTCCTCTAAACGACTCCCTCCCTTCGAACCCAGAAATTGTCCCCAAAACTCACTATAAGGGGGATATAGCTTGCTTGGTAAGCCGTAAAGATGCAGATACCCTCGCCTCCCACTACCAAAATGCTCTCGTTGGCAAGTTTGCAAGAGGGAAGCCACCGATGGCGCAACTCAACGACTCTTTCAATTCGGTCGGCTTCAAAGGCAAATTCTAGATTGGATCGATCGATTACAGGCACGTGTTAATCCGATTCCATGACAAAGAGGATTACCAGCGGCTTTGGCTCAAAGGTCAGTGGAATTTCAACCACGCCCAAATGAAGGTCCTTAAATGGACAACTGATTTCTCCCCCGAGGCTGAATCGTCCATTGTTCCGGTATGGGTTACTATACCCTCCGTCCCTGTTTATTTCTACAATACTGCTATGTTAGAAATTATGGGAAACCAAATAGGAAACTACATTAAGATGGATGCTGCAACTGCGGCTCTTTCCAGACCTTCATGTGTTAAAATGCGTGTTGAAGTTGATCTGAAAAAAAAAGCTTCCTTCCTTCATTAGAGTTGGGATTGAGGAGGAAGGAAATGAATATAATGTGGTCAAACTTCCCTTAGAATTTGAGGATATCCCCCCCTACTGTTATCATTGTAAAAGTATAGGACATGAGGATAATTGCTGTATCTATTTGCATCTGGAGCTTAAGAGAACAAGGTCCCATAGGATTGACAAAATTACTCCTAGCCATACAAATCCAATTGTTCAAACTGAAGATCAACAAAGGGGATATGTAGGTCAAGGTAAGGTTATAGCAAATCTCAGTCAGGATGGCAACACAATAGATGGGAGTTCAGGAGTTTCAGCCATAGAGAAACAAAAAATCATCCATGCTCAGTCCTATAAATATGTTCCGAAGAAGCAGGCAGTTACAGCCCCAGTTATTGAACAAGGAACTTCTGAGGTTGTATTGTGTGATCAGCTTCCAGTTGGGAAGGTTTTAACTAAGATTGATGATCAGATCCTCTGTGTGAATCAGGAAACCATTCCTGAGAACATCTCTGAGCCCCATATTTCAGATCATCTTATGGTTAGTCAAAATGATGGTGTATCTCAGTCACCTATCACGGTTAATAACCCTCTCCATTCTGATAATTTTCCCCTTAGCTCCCTTAGCCCTCAAATGCCTTCCTCTGATCCCAAGGTATCAGTACAACTGACTAGGAAATCACTATCTGACCCTCCAAAACTGAGGACAGTCTTTGCTAAGGATGATTTTCCTAGCAAACGAGGTAGGTCTTTCTCCCCTTTCAACTCTATTATTGCTGCTAAAAATTTTATCTTCTCTCAGCAGAAACACAGGCAAAATAGATTTCTTCCCTCACAGATGAAGAAGTATCAAGTGATGAAGACACCACAAGTGACACTCCAATCAATGCAATCAATGCAGAGCTTCCTGTCTCTGAGGTCACCTCAGCAGATTGCATAGAAGTTCCTGATAAGGTCCATGATGTTGTTACTGATCAGGTAAGCAAGGTAAATTCTTCCAGCTTATTCTCTAAACATGGCAGTTTGAAAAAAGAAAAGATTCTGGGGAAAAATTCAAAGCAGAGGAATGATTCTTATTTATCTCAGAAAAATACAATCATGATTAGATCAACAAGCTCTAACAGTGTTTCTCTATGAATAACACAACAATTAAGATTAAAATGCTGGTTTGGAACCTTAGGGGGATGGACACATCAATGTTAAGACTTCATAACCTGATCAATAGGCACAGATTTGAGCTTATATGTTTAATTGAGCCTAAAAATGATAACATTCAATGTGATTCTTATAGACAACTGCTGCGCTTTGATAACTGCATGTCTGCAAATAATGGTCAGATTTGGCTTTTCTGGAACTCTAGCCTATCTTTAACGGTTAAATGTGATAATTTGCAGTTCCTAGCAATAAATCTAAATTGTATCAATCTTAACAAGACTATGGATGCTATCTTTATTTATGGTCTCAGAACTTGGACAGGCAGGAAAACCCTTTGGTATGATCTTAGGTCCTTCACTCACTCGGAATCCCTTTTCATTGGAGATTTTAATTCCATTACATCTATAAATGAGTATAAAGGTCCATCTACACCCAAACTGGGAAGTATGAAGGACTTTAATGATTTTATAAATGCAATGGCATTGGAGGAAATTACCATTGTGGGGAACTTGTTCACTTGGACTAATAATAGATTAAGAAATCCTACAGTACAAAGATTAGATAGGGGTTTATGTTCTCCTACATGGTCTTTATCTTTTCCATCATCTTCAGTCCAGATTTTGAATAGGACTAGTTCAGATCATAATCCCATGCTGTTAACTGTTGGTACTGATATCCCATCCAATCCTAGGCCTTTTCGATTTCTGAATACTTGGTATAAGAGAAAGGATTTTAATGAAGTAATTAAACGGAATTGGGATATTCCTCTCCATAAATCAGGAATGCTAGGTTTCTATCTTAAGCTAGTCAGATTGAAAAAGGAGCTAAAAATATGGAACAAAGAAAAATTTGGAAACATTGAAGATAATGTGGTACAAGCAGAAATGGCTTTAGAAGCGCAGGAACTCTTATTTGATCAGAATGCTTCTGTGTTTAATCTGGCTAAACTTAAGGAAGCTAAAGCTAGGGTAGTAAGGGCCTTGGCAGAACAGAAAAACTTCTGGAAACATAAGGCAAAGATAAAATGGCTAAAGGAAGGGGACAATAATACTAGGTTTTTTCATAATTCAGTAAAGGAAAGAAACTGTAGGTTGAAGATCACAAAAGTTAGGAGCAGAAATGGTCAATGGTTAGATAATACACATGATATTGAGATGGAAGTCATTCACTACTATCAGGATCTTTTAAATGATGATAGCTCCCCTGACAGCTCTCTCTACCAGTCGCATTTTCTGAATCATATACCTAAACTGGTCAATCAAGAGGATAATGACAGACTTATTCAACCGGTTTCATTGCCTGAGCTCAAAGGGATTGTTCTGAATCTTAATAAATCTAGTAGCCCCGGCCCAGATGGCTTTACAGCTAAGTTTTATATAAAATCCTGGGAGATAATTGCTAATGATCTACTTTCGGCTGTTCAAGATTTTCTATCTGCTAACAACATCCCTAGGGGTATTGGTAGCACATGGATCACAATAATTCCTAAAAAACTGACCCCTACCTCCTTTGATGATTATATACCTATTAGCCTTTCTAATGTAATAAACAAGATATGTTCCAAACTCCTAATGGAAAGACTAAAGCCTCTAATGCCTAAAATCATTTCCCCTAACCAAACTACTTTCCTTCATGGTAGAGACATCTCCGATAATGTCCTTTACTTGCAGGAAATGGTAAGGTTCCTGAACAGGAAACGTAGAGATCCAAATTGCATAATTAAATTGGACCTCAAAAAGGCTTTTGACCGAGTGAGGTGGTCTTTTTTTATATAATGTCTTAGCTAAGCTTGGATTCCATGCAAAATTTATCTTTTCCATCATGAAAAATTTGTCCCAGGCCTGGTTCTCCATTCTTATAAACGGTAAGCCAGTGAGGTTCTTTCAATCCACTCGGGGTATTAAACAGGGTGACCCTTTATCCCCTTTTTTGTTTAACATCTTCTCTGAGGCTTTTACTAGGAGCTTGGCTTTTATTTTTCATAATGGTAAGTTGACATACTTCGACCTTCCAGGTAATTCTCTCAAAATTTCACATCTATCTTATGCAGATGATACTGTTGTTTTCTTAAAGGCTACAAAGCTTACCTTGATTAGATTTAAAGCTTTCCTGTCTACCTTTGAAGAAATCACTGGCCAAAAGATTAACTATACTAAGAGTGACATCTTTATAGGGAAACATGCTTCTGTTCAAAAAGTTTTCCAAATAAAAAGGATTTTGGGAATGAAAATTGGGGGTTTTCCATTCACATATCTTGGAGTTCCTATTTTCACTGGGACGGAAAAAAGAATCTATTTCCAATTCCTTCTGGAACAGATTGACAGTAAGTTAGGTAACTGGAAAAATAAATGGATCTCTGCTGGTGGGAAAATAACACTTATTGGGTCATGCATTTATTCCATACCTCAGCACATTTGGTCAGTTCTAAAACCTACAAAAGGGATCATTAATACCATAGAAAAAAAACTGAGTAATTTATTTTGGGGGGGTACTGATCTGAACCCTAAAAGATCATGGAGAAAATGGGATGCTCTTTGCTTTCCAATTGATCAAAACGGTCTAGGTTTTAGATCAATATCCACCATCATTAAAACATGCTCAGTTAAACTGTGGTGGAAATACCAGAAAGCTGAGGCACTGTGGACTAATTTCGTTGCTTCCCTCCCTCCCTCATATAGAACTTCTTCAAATTGGAAAAGGATATGTTCTATCAATACATGGGCTGAAGCTAATTCTAGAGTCATTGTGGGTAGGGGGGACTGTAATTTCTAGACATATAACTGGCTTGATATAGGTCCCCTTACTGACCTCTGTGATCAGAATCTAGTTGACATTTCGGTTGACTGTACTGTCTCCGAGTTTATTTCAAATAAATCAACTCTGATCAGCAAAATTTCTCCTTTTCTACCACCTGATGTTTTTTCTATTTTGCAGGAATCTAAACTATCAACACACAGAGATGATAGGCTAATATGGAAACTTGGAATCAAAGGTAATTTCTCTTTCAAATCCACCTATCTTCTACTCTGTAACAGTAGAGGTTCTATTGCCTCTATTCAACATCTTTGGAATTCTAGAATTGATAAGAAAATCTCTGTTTTTATGTGGAAGTTGACTAACTCTTTATTACCTTTTGATAATATCCTAAGAAAACTGAGATTTTGCTTACCTTCCAAATGTTGTATGTGCAATGCCCATGAAGACTCTTTGGATCATTTTTTCAATTCCTGTTGCTTCGCAGTGAGAGTTTAGAAAACAGTTCATCACTTTATGGGAATTAGGGATAGACTTTTCCCATCTATATGGGAAAGAATATCATGCTATATTACTTACCCTACCCTAAGTTTCTTACACTCAACCATTGTCCGAACTGCTGCTGTAATTACATGTTGGAATCTGTGGAAGATGAGGAATAAATTTCTATATGATTCTATCAAGCCTCTCCCAGACTTAGTACTTAATCAAATAAGGGACCAGATTTTTTTCACTTTTACTGCTAAACCTGTGTTCATAGTTTCCTCCTTTGACTTGAGTATTGCTGAACATTCTTTCTTGCCTCTGATTAAACCTTCTCCAAAGCCTAAAATTCTTAAAATTGCATGGAGAAGGCCCTGCTCAGGTTTCAAATTTAATGTTGATGCTTCATGGTGCTGTTATACTAATAGGAGTGGAATAGGAATGATAATTAGAGATAGTAGAGGTTGTTTCAGGGGTGCACACACTAAATATACTCATGCTTTCTCCCCTCTTGAAGCTGAACTAAAGGCAATTAAGTTTGCTCTACAAATGACAACTGATTACTCCTCACCTGTTTGTATTGAATCTGATTGCCTTAGTGCTATTCAGTTTGCTAATGACCCCCTTACAGCTCACTGGAAAATGTTCAATTTAGCTGATGAGATTCACCAAGCTTTGGGTGAATTTAAACTGGTGCACACATATAGACAGGCAAACCTTGTTGCACATTCCCTCGCAAAAATCTGCCTTCATTCTCAGAAGGACTTATCCTTTTCCACATTCTCTATGCTTTCTAACTCGGTCCAAGGATTAATTAGGATTGATCAAATTGGTACTCCTTCCTTAAGGATGGTTCATTAGATCGGATGCTACTGATTTCTATTGAATTTTTACAGGTTCATATGGTACATAACTTCTACATTCATCGCGCTGCTCGATTAAGGATACAAGTTCGAACGAGCTGGATACCGTTGGAGTTACTGGCTTGCTCAAGTGTTGTACATGTGGAACTTACTTCTGAAGGACTAGCTCATTAGATTTTAGAGGGTGATTCTGACTGCTTTGTGTCTAGCTATTGCTATTCACTAACAAGTTCGATGATCCTGTTCCTTAGTCTAATTTTGTTATCCTCCATTTTCTTCTTCCATCTTTAAACATTATTTTGGAGGTAATAAGTGTTGCCTCAAGAGCTTATGGCTTACTCATGTAAATCTCAACTAAGCCTCGGCTTCATCTCCTTTTACTTTTGTGTAGCTTTTGGGTCTATTATACGGCTTGGGAAGGCCTAATATAATTTCCCCCATCCTTCTTCAGATGGTTTTAAGGAAAAAAATATTATTTTACTTTTAATTTTTTTCTTTTTCGGGTTTTGGAGGCTCTTTTTTTAATATCAACTAAATTGGATTTTTTTAATAGAAACACCATAAGGTGGGGGTTACATATTGGCGCCCCAGGCCATGAAGAGTAGCCATCAGAGGTGGCTTGAGTTTGAACAAAAGGCAAGGGCATTGCCGCCAAATCAGTAAGACTATACGTGGTTGTTGATATATCCATGAGTTGCGATTCCGAAGAAGACGAATCTCCACACCCCGTGTTAATTCGCTCTTTGGTCAGGCAACTAAGTGGATATATCAACAAATTTAAGTAGAGATGTAATCTACAGGAACCAAGAAGTAATTAGGTTACAATCAAAAGCTGCTCAGTATTCCCAAGGGAAGGAATGGTCATCGTAACCAAAATGAATGGGTAAGGAGTTAGTATATGAAGAAACATTCGGAGAGCAGATTAGTAGTAGAAGTCCAGTAGGAGAGCAGCTTAGTTGCATAAATCCAGTGACGCATAGAGCAGGATTAGTTGCGGAAGTCCAGAAGTCCAGATTAGTTGCAGAAGTGATGGTACAGCAAAAGTCCAGTGAGGCTTAACCTACATAACCAACATTTTCATTAGCAGTATCAAGTTCAAATCTGGCCACGATTGTAGGTTCTAATATAAGGAAACTGTTCAGTATCCAAAGAAATGAGACCCTTTATGTGCATTGTCAAGTTACAAAGGCGAAGTGACCGATTGTTGGCTGTATGATATTTGGCAATTGCATTTGCTACAGAGTTACATTCTCTAAAAACATGATGAAGCTCAGCTCCGTTCAGTAGGCTATGGATTTTAAAAGCCAAATTAAAAAGGTCCCAATTTGTTGAGTAAGGATCCAGAGCCATCCTGGTGGCTAGGATAGAATCAGATTCAAATATTACAGGAAGATCACGATTCGGAAAAGATTGACATGCCGAGAGAATGGCTAATAATTCGGCATGTATAGGAGAGGTTGCTACTATCGAGGCCGAGTGAATGAACAAAGGAGAGCCAGAGCTATCTCTCGCTATAATCCCAATAGAAGCAGTGTGTGGCAGCCAGGAGGCATCCATATTTATTTTTATGGCATTAGTAGCTGGCCTTTCCCAGTAGACAGACCTAATAATTGGTTTCGGTGGTGGTCTAAGAAGTGGTACTAAGTGTGTAAGTGAATTAGGGAAGCCAGATGAAGGATTAAGGTTCACTGGAAAGGAATAGAAGGAGAGGTTAACAAGGTCATGAATCTCTCTACAAATGCGATCAGCCGAGAAAGGAATCTGATCATAGAGATATCTGGTCCTAGCTTTCCATAGACCCCAAAAAATAAGAGAAGGAAATAGTTTACATATCACTTGGAAACCTTTAGGTAGATCTGAGCAATTCCACATAACATAAAATCTCTGAGCAATAGTATGATGATCAGGCAGATTAAAATTTATCAGAGAAGTCAGATTGTGCCAGATCAGTTTTTCCAGTGTACAAGATATGAAAAAGTGTTCCATTGAATCTGAATTGCAACACACGGGGCATTTAGAAACCAGACTATATCCACACTTTATCAGCACATCATCAAAAGGAAGGAAAGCATGAAGCAGTTTCCATGTAAATATTGATATTTTCTTCTGCAACATCTTATTCCAAACATTCTTGGTAGCCGGGAAATTACCTGGTGAGTTTGTAATAGTGCGGTATGCAGATTTATAAGAGAATTTGCCCAATGTATCCGGTTTCCAAATGAGCCTGTCTTCTCTGTTTTCCACCACTTCAGCATCCTGTAAGAAAACCACATCATCATTTTCCAGGTAAGGAGATATCAGAGGTAAAACATCTACTTTGTTATTGATGAAGTCAGATATGGAGAACCATTGAAAAGTGTCATAGATACTGTGAGGGATTATGTTAATCAGTGGACCATTAGGGCACCAAGTGGATGTCCAACAGTTACTTGTCCCTTTACCATGAATAATCATGGTGTTTTCCTAGGCTATAGTATTTACAGAACAGATCCATTTCCAAGTCACAGAATTTTTGTGTGAGGGTGGTAAGGACCATAAGAGTTTAGACCAAAGTGTGATTCCTAGTTGACAGTGCCACCAAAGCTTGAGGGAGCATGCATCCACTATATCTTTAATTGATCTAAAACCTAAGCCATTTAAGGATTTTGGTTTGGCCAAATCTATCCATTTTTTCCACACCTTATTTCTTTTCCCATCAGTTTCCCCCCAGAAAAACCGAGCCAACTTTCTCTCAAAGGATTTTATAATGTATTTAGGGGGTCTTGTTACAGCCTATAAGTGTTGGGGCAAAGAATACAGGCAGCTGTTGATAAGAATTAGTTTCCCCCCCGTACTAAACCAATTATTCTTCCAGTTTTGCACTTTTTTATCCAGTTTCTCCATAAGTGGTTGAAAATATCTATTTAAGGTTCGACCTTTGAAAATAGGGCATCCTAAGTATTGGAAAGGAAAAGCACCTTGTTTCATTTTCAGAATGTGCCTCATTTGATTAAGTTTAATTGTCGAAGCCCGTTTACTAATGAAGAATTTTGATTTATGGAAGTTAAATTTTTGGCCCGAAGTGAATTCAAATATATCTAAAAAAGCCTTAATCCTAATTAAATTAAATTTCGAGGCTTGCATCAATATGATAGTATCATCCGCATACATAAGGTGAGAGATTGCAGAAACAGTTGATGGAATCTGATAATATGAAAGTTTACTATTATGGAAAATGAAAGATAAGCTTCTTGAAAAAGCTTCAGAAAAGATGTTGAAGAGAAAGGGGGAGAGAGGGTCACCTTGTTTGATTCCGCGAGAGGCTTTGAAAAATCCAAACGGATAACCATTGATCAAAATCGAAAAATTAGCTTGTGAAAGGTTGGACATGATCGCATTTAAAAATAAACCTTGAAATCCAAATTTCGTCAGTACACATTTTAAGAAATCCTAATTAACTCTGTCAAATGCCTTTTGTAAGTCCAGTTTCAGCATGCAATTAGGAATCCTAGCCTTCCTATCTAGAAATCTGACCATTTCCTGAAGATAAAGAATGTTATCTGTAATATTTCTGCTTTTCATAAAAGCAGATTGATTCTGGGATATTAAAGAATCCATATAAGGCCTAAGTCTTTCCATTAACACCTTAGAACAAATCTTATTTAGAGCATTAGAGAGACTGATAGGCCTGAAATTATCAAATGATGATGGAGTAGCTTTCTTAGGTATTAGGGTGATCCATGTACTAGATATGCCCTTTGGTAGAGGGGATCCCCTAATGAAGTCATTAACTGCTTCCACTAGATCATTTTTAATTATAGGCCAGCATTTAGAATGGAATTTATTACTGAAGCCATCCGGACCAGGACTACTATTCTTGCTTAAATTCTTAATTACTGCCTCCACCTCAGATTCTGAGGCTGGGATTGCTAAATCTAAGTTATCTTGAGCAGTAATTATACTTGGGATTTGACTCAGAAAGTGAGAATAGTAGGTGTTATTTGGTTCCTGATTAGGTTCTGACAATAGAGATGAGAAATAAGATATGGCTTCATTTTGAATTTCTGATTCAGTGTTAAGCCATTGGCCATTACTGTTTTTTATTTTTGAAATCTGTAATCTACAATTCTTCTCCTTTACAACCCTATGGAAGAACTGTGTATTATTATCACCCATTTTATGCCACTTTAATCTAGCCTTTTGCTTCCAAAATTTTTCTTTCTCTTTTTGAGCTCTCAACAGTAATGCCTTTTCAGATTTAAATTAATGAGTTCAGTTAGAGAAGGGTTTAAATCATATACAGCCTCTTGGATTCTTAGGGATTCTTCAGCTTGAATTAGATTAGTATCTATATTTCCAAAAGATTCCCTATTCCAAATTTTTATCTGCTTCTTTAACCTAACTAATTTTAGGTAGAAACCTAATAAACCAGTCTCCCTCAGTCTGATTCCCCAGTTATTTTGAATAAGAGTAATGAAATCAGGGCGATTAAACCACACATTTAGAAATCTGAAAGGTCTCGGATTAAGACTAGATAAATTAGATATATTAAGTAGTAGAGGAGAGTGATCAGAGGTCTGTCTATTTAAAATTTGAATGGAAGAGGAAGGATACTTAGTATTCCAAGATATAGTACTTAATCCTCTATCTAGCCTCTTGGAGGTAGGGTTTCTTAATCTTGAATTGCACCAAGTAAAAAGATTACCAACAGTGGTTATTTCCTGAATACCACAGGTGTTAATCCAAGAATTAAAATCCCTAATACTCCCAAGGGAGGGGGTGCTAGGTCCTCTGTATTCAGAAATGGAGGATATAGTGTTAAAATCACCAATGAAAATGGTATCTCCAGAGATCTGAGCAGATAGATCATTCCATAATATTTTCCTACCCTCTCTATCTCTAAGAGCATAAATGAAAACAGCATCCATAATTAAATTGCAAGAACTATGGGAGAGATGTACATGTAGATACTGTTCATGAGATGCAAGAAGGTTAACAGAGAAACCATTACCCCACATAATCCAAATTTTTCCATTTTGCAAGGACAGGCCATCAGTGAATTTAAGAGTATCCATATAGGATTTGAGTTTGGAGTTGTCATGCATGGGCTCAATAATGCATAAAAATTGGATTTTTTTTTTCAGTTTAATTAAATTAATCAGTCTCAACATAGATGTTTCCATTCCCCTAATGTTCCAGATCAAGAAATTAATTGAAAGTTGACCTATCATTGCTCACTTGACTTATGACTCTTAGTAGATGATCTCAGCATCATTTTATTTATTTGGTTAAAATAATTAGTTTTCTTTCCTTTTGTCTTACCTGTCAAGAGGCCCTGATTAAGCCTCGGTGAAGAGTTTAAGGTTTCTGGCAAGTTCGAGGTAGCTTCTTGGTCAGTAGCCAGTTCTTCCATGTCTACCTGCAAAACAGAGAATCTGTTTCCCAACCTGTGCTGAAGAGAAGAAGAGGCATTGCTATTTTTACCAGCATTAGGGAGAGTTCCAATGCTGATATCATCAGTAGCATAAGCCATAGGAGTAAAATTTCCTAAAGCAGTATCATTAAGCAATTTAGAAAGGGAGTTGTCCAGAGGGACCTGAGATGTAGGCTTAGGACTGAAAGTTTGAGGATTGTTCCTAACAGCTGTGGGAGTTCCAGTAACTGTAAGGTCAGTATCAGTTTCCAGGTTAATAAGGAAAGAGGGAGGGTATCTTGGGATTGGTTTAAACGGAATGTCAGGCTGTAATAGCTCTGTCTGGTCTTCAATGGATATTAGGGGTGGAGTGTCAAATTTTTTCCCAGTGGCTTGCCATTTTGGTTGTATCTGAGGTATAATGAGATCATCATTCTTAGCATTAAGGTTTGGGGGAAAGGTTCTGCATTGTGATTTGGAGTGACCTAATTTTGAACAATGGTCACAGTATAAGGGGATGTCCTCATATTCGATGTAATACTTTCTATTGTTAGTCAAAGATCCCAACCTAATGAAGGTGCTAATAGGTTTAAGAAGATCCACTTCTACATAAAGTTTAATGGCTGAAGGTCTAGTTAAGCTATCAGTGGCCAGACCAGTCTTGATAAAATTTCCAATACTATTGCCAATGAACTCAATAGCTGCAGTATTATAATAGTACAAAGGGACTTCCTTAATTGTACACCAAACAGGAACAATTGGAGATTCTTTATGTATTGAAAAATCAGGAGTCCATTTTAGCATTTTTAAAAGTATCCCATTAAAGTTCCAGACCCCTTTCATCCATGCTCGTTGGTAATCATTTAGCAATTCAAAACGAATGAGCACATGTTTGAAATCAAGAGAACCAAGTTGGTACTTACCCGTGAAGTCCACTGTCTTGAAGACTTGTTCCAGTTGCTCCATCGAGCATCTACCCTTGGTGAACTTCCCAACCAGGGCGTTTGCATAGTGGGAGGACATTTTAGCAATTTGTTCTTCTGAGTAAAGACAGGCCGCCTCACCAAGATGAAGGGATTTGGGGACAAGTTCAGGGTTGCTCGGGAGAAGTTTGGATAGTGGCGGGGCTTTGTTTTTTAGGATATTAGCAAAGGAGATCGGAGGAGGAGTGGGGGTGGCTTCCAGAGTGAAGGCCTGAGCTACGGGTTGCAGGAGCTCTGACATAGCGATCGATAACGGCCAATATAGCCGTTACCGGCGATCAGGATTTAATTCGGACCAGAAATAGAAAAATTTACAATTGGGGAGGAAGACGAGATTTAGGTTAAGATAGGTAGGGAAGCAAAATCGCACACACAGTCTCACTTTAATCGCCCGCACAAACAGCAAAATCGCGGGTTTTGGAGGCTCTTAATTTTATACTTTTATGTTCTTTTGATTCGTTTAGTTTTATTTATTTCAATTTTATTTTTCTTTTTATTTAATATTTTTGTAATTAAAATGGTTTTTAAATTTAAGTATCGTGTGGAAATTATCTCTGTCAAATAATTGTTTTTCTTGCAGCCCATAGTGCATTGAACTTTGGTTGACTTCAGATATAATGTTCGAAGTGACAGTAAGGATAAATCCAAGTCAAAGTCGTTAAAAAAACAATGTACTTCTGGTAATATTGTTATTCTTGATGCTTCAAATCAAATTTGTAAACTTTGGTCCATTAGGATGTTTAGATCAATTTAATTTGTTAATTTGATTTAATTTGTCTTTAGAGCCTTTGGGTGCCAGGTTAGAGAAAATTTTACTCATTATAAATAATTTTATACACTGACAAAAAAGATTTTTGGCATTAAAAATGACTAGTTTTAGTCGCCTAGTTTAGGGAAATAATCTCAACGGGTTAATGAGACATACTAGATTTTTAGTGGGGAGCTTTATTTTATTCATTTTGATTTCCTTAGATGTTTGGTACAAATTGTAGATGAAACATTTTGCATGTGTTTCATTTGGTACTGTAAAGTCCAGATTTGTTAATTGGAAATTTGTGGTAATTATGAAAATGTGGTGTTATTATGTTGCAACATCAAAGAAGAAAGTTTTTGTGATATAAGGAAAGGTTGAAAAGTAATCCGAGAAGCAGCAATCTTGTCCAACGTGATTTGAGTTGAAGAATATATCAATTTCTATATCTATGGGATTTGATTAAGATTTGGAGAGTTGGAATTGATCTGGGTTTCTTCTACGGTAAGGCTAAGGATGAGAATATTCTAATTCCTATCTCTAAGGGATTATATGGATAAATCCAATCTCCAAAGGATTTAATTATGATCAGAATATTTTGTGGAGATAGGATTCTAGTCGCACAAGTAATTGAAGACTGCGAATGTGCTATATATTTTGGAAATTCTGGCTAAGCTACTTACGCATTACAATAGAAAAAAATCTACACTTAGGTTTTCGTAATTCAGAGAGTAGCGCATAGTTATACATTGGTGTTCTAACATGATCAAACTCTTTTGATCTTAAGGTTTAAAACGTAAGCCTTAATTCCTTGAATGGAACGAAACAACCAATAGGTTCTGAGGAATTAGAACAGTGAATCAAAGCATACAAGAAGGATACAATGTAGAGAATGTGAAGGTTTTGGTCACATCCAGGCTGAATGTGCTAACACTCGAAAGAAGCAGGGTAGATCGTATATCCCTTCATGGAGCAAAGATGGGGAAAGGGAGGTAGAAGAAGAACTCACCAGGAAATATGTAGCCTTTGGAGAAAAGTTGAATGAATCTGACACTACATGTTCCAACACCAAAATGACAGAGAAGTTGGGATGTTCCAACACAAAGATGCTGAGTGGAGTCTCCTCAGGCGATGATGATGGTAAGAAGTGAATGCTGATGAAATTTACCCAGAGTATGATAATATGTATGCAATGTGGCTTAAAGTTATTGAGGCAAACAAAATTTTGATGTTTGAAAAATACCAACACGTGAAAAGAAAGACAAAGTTAGTACATATGATTGGGACATTGGAGAAGGAGATTGAAGTGCTGAAACTAAATCTTAAATCAGCAACTGTCAGAGTTGAGATGGCTGAAGCTACACTCATAAAGCAGAGTGCTGGAAAGCTAAAGCTCGATGATATACTAAAAATGTGAATGAACGCTGGAGACAGACAAAGAATTGGATATAACAAAGTTGAGATAGGTCTGAATGACTTTACAGCAGAGGCACGGGCCATGAAGAAAAGGATCATGAAGACTCGACATCGCAAGCCTATTTTATGTCACTACTACTCCTATCAAGGCCATGAAGAGGAACAATGCCTCAGGCTACTAAGAGATATTATAAATGGATGACAATTGCTAGAATGTTCCAACATGAGCGATAACCAAAGAGCCAGATTGATCAGAAAGGTATGGATTCCTAAGCGAAGTACTGTATGTCTTGTTGCTCACACATCTCTTATTGCACATTCTAGAGATTCTTGGTACTTTGATAGTGGTTGCTCCAGGCATATGACAGGAACTCAAGAATACTTGAACAACATCAAACCATATGATGGTGGCTTTGTTACTTTTGGTGACGGAAAGAAGAATCGTGTAGTTGGTAAGGGAGAACTACAAATAGAGGGATTCCTTAGCTTCACAAGCGTTCTGATGGTAGAAGATTTGAAGGAAAACCTTTTGAGCAGCAGCCAACTGTGTGATGATAATATAACATTCAAGCCCAAAAGTTAAATGTATTGTGATACACAGAGAAAATAAAGTATTTTCTGGAGTGCATTCGTCAAAAATTTGCTATTTGCTGGACCAAGAAGTGAGATGCCTAAGCTCTAGAGAGGATAAAGGAACCTTATGGCACAGAAGGCTCGGTCACATCAGCTACAAAATGCTGATAAATATTGCAAATGCCAACGCTGTTTGAGGTATGCCTATTCTCACTAACAAAAAGGGTATTGTGTGTGGACAATGGCAACAAGGTAAATTGATTCGATCCTCTCACTTCTCTTTTCAGTATATTATCACTTCAAAAAATCTTGAATTACTTCACATGGATTTAATGGGTCTGGTTAATACTCCTAGTATGACTGGGAAAAGGTATATTTTTGTATGTGTTGATGATTATTCCAGATACACTTGGGTGGATTTTCTCAAAGAGAAATCAGATATAGTGGATTTCTTTACAAGTATGGTGGTCAAATTACAAATAGAAAAAAGAAGCCCTGTTGAAAAAAATTGTGAGAATTCGTAGTGACCATGGAAGAGAATTTGAAAACTCCTAGTTCAGTGATTTTTTGAGATGAACTTGGCATCCAACATGAATTCTCTACCCCCATTACTCCTCCGAAAACTGGGATTGTAGAACGGAAGAATAGAACACTGCAGGGGATGACCAGAGTTATGTTGGTAGAAAAAGGAATTCACAAAAAATGATGGGCAGAAGCAATCAACACAGCATGTTATACTATAAACGGGGTGTATCTACGTCTATTCACAAACAAGACTTCACATGAAATCTAGAAAGGCAGAAAGCCAAATGTTGGGTATTTTCATGTGTTTGGAAGAAAGTGCTACATCATTAGGGATAAAGAACAATTGGGAAAGTTTGACAACCGCAGTGATGATGGAATCTTTCTGGGTTATTAAGTGAATAGTCGTGCATACTAGGTGTTTAATCTCCACTCTAAAACTCTCATGGAGTCAATTAATATGATTGTTGATGATTCCAATGACAAGTAAGTATCAGTAAAAGGAGGTGATGAACCTGCTCCATCTCATGTTCCAACACCAGATACTTTGACCAGCCATCACATCGATGTTGGAACATCACAGCCTTATGAGAATCCTGATGACCCTGATGAGATCGATGTTGGACCATCAACCTATGGTTCTCCACCTCATGTTCCAACACAGGCTAAACCTGAACCAAGTACAAAGATAAATTGAACTTTACCATAAGTTAATTACAGGGAACTTGCAGGATTATAATGTTTCATTTCACTGATTGACCCAATGAACTATAAAGAAGCTCTACTTGATGAGTACTGGATTACGACAATGCAGGAAGAACTTGAATAGTTGGCAAGGAATGATGTGTGGTATCTTACTCCACATCCAAAAGGGGTTAATGTAATTGGCACCAAGTGGATCTTAAAAAACAAGGGTACACTCAAGTAGAAGGAGTTGATTTTGATGAGACATGTCCACCAGTTGCCAGGTTAGAATCTATTCGGATCTTACTTGCTATTTTGTGTTCTATGAACTTTACGTTGTACCAGGTGGATGTGAAAAGTGCTTTCTAAATGGAGTGATGAATGAAGAAGTCTATGTTGAAAAACCGAAAGGATTTGAGGATACATATTATTCCCATCAAGTGTATCGACTTAAAAAGGCTTTGTATGGGTTAAAACAAGTGCACAGGGCATAGTATGGGCGATTGACTAACTTTCTCATTAAGAAAGGTTATTGTCGAGGGGGAGTAGATCACACTTTATTTGTGCTCAACTGGTCATCAAAATTTCTAATTGCTCAAATTTATGTAGACGACATTTTTTTAGGCTCCATTTCACCATCTATGGTGCATGATTTTTTAAATCTCATGCAAGATGAGTTTGACATGAGGTGAACTTACTTACTTTCTAGGACTTCAAGTCAAGCAGCAAAAGAATGGCTTATAAATCAGAGTAAGTATGCTAAGAATCTAGTGAAACGATTTGGCTTGAATGAATCTTGATCAGTTCAAACTCCTATGGGGGCCACAGACAAGTTGGTGAAGGATGAGAAATGTGTTTCTGTTGATAAAAAATTGTACATAAGTATGATTGGTAGTTTTTTATATTTTACTGCCAGTCGGCCGTATGTTTCAGGTAAATCCAAAGGAAACTCACTTGACTGTAAATGATTATTTGTTATATGAGTGAAGCTTCTAAGTATGGTATATGGTATTCTAAAAATCAAGACTCAGATCTATTTGGATATAGTGATTCTGATTGGGCTGGAAATGAAGATGATCAAAAAGTACTACTGGTGGTTATTTCTTTATTGACATGAATTTGGTATCTTGGTCTAGCAAGAAGCAAAATTCCATCTCCTTATCATCTGCTGAAGCTGAATATCTTGCAGCTGGAAGTTCCTGTGCACAATTATTATGGATAAAACAAATGAGGAAATATTATGGATGTCATTAAGGACCTCTGGAGATTTTGTGTGACAACGAAAGTTCTGTAAACATATCCAAGAATCTAGTCCAGCATTGTGGAACAAAGCACATTGATATAAGACACTACTTTATTTGAGATCTTGTGGAAATAAAAGAAGTCACAGAGGTCTATGTTCCAACAACCGAACAATTTGCTGATATTTTCATAAAACCACTGGATTCAGCTACTTTTGAGCTTCTCAGATAACACTTAGATGTTTGTCATATTTGAGATAATTTTTTCCAAGCATCTTTATTAGTTGTAGATTTCTTTTTTGCTTCTTATTTTTGTGTACAGAAAAATGAAAAAACACAAAAAAAAGAAAAAAGAAAAAATATAAATTAGAAGTAGTTGTTGCACGTTGGAATATGGAAGGCAAATCAGCGGCGAGAGAAAGGTGCAGATGGGATTTGACGGCTGGTAGGTAAAAGAATGTAATTATTACCTTGGAAAGACAAAAAGGTGGCACATGTGTTGAGAAGGGGAAAGTAAATATTTTTTGAATTTTAACTATCCATCTCCCTCTCTTATTCTTCCTCTCTCGCAACCTCTTTCCCTATTACTGCCTCAATCTTGATTGTGTAGGAATCTACTTGGATTTCTCGCAAAAACCCTACGACCAAGATACAAGAATTTTCAGGACTTTCTAAAACGTGCACCTGGGCTTAAAATTTTTTGTCATGGAAACTAGCAATATCTCCAAGATGGAAAACAGATAGAATTTAAGAAATTGTTTGGAGAGGATGAGCAGAGCCTGGAGATTCTGAAAAGAAATATGTTTAAGGATTGGGATGGTGTTCAAGAACCAGGAGTTAAAGTTGTCCGGTCACCATCTATTGAGCCGGTCACAGACCCTTCTCTGCAAGTAAAAATCAAGGTATTCCAAGAAAAACTTTTACCTTCAATGGTCAAACTTTTAAATCTTTAGAAGATTGCATGACTCATTATTTAAAGTATGACAAAAGAGTAGATTTGAGAAGGTACAAATCCATGTTTGGGAATATAAATGGTTATAATCTATTTAGACTGTTGAGATGAAGTATTGGGGGAATTCAGAAAATAGAAGACTGGAACCCTAAGTTGCTAGAACTGGCATAAATAGAGTATGAAGGGAAAAAGGTGATGTGTGTCTATACTAGAGCATCATGGCCAGAGAAACTGAAACTTAGAGAACTGAAAAATTGGCCTAAAAACCAGGGTGTTATGAGCTTTGCAATTTATAAGACCATTAAGTAGTATAATGCTAGAGTGGGTTAAAATTTGAAAAGTCTAAGAGAGTTGTTACCTGATGAGGAGAAATTGTCCCCTGAGATGATTGATGTGACCGAATCTGATGAGTTGGAGTTGGAATCCAGGGATGCTGTTCATGTTCCAACAGGAAATGAGAATACAGGGGGAGATGATCTTGATGCGGACATGAAAATTGTTGAAGATTATGACCCCAGAAGAGATTTCATCATTCTGACCCTAGAGAGGGAAACAAAGGAAGAAGAAGCTGAAGTTGATACTGTTCCAACATTAGTTCAGCAGGATGTTAAGCAGGATATTGAGGAGTAAGCAGCTGAGGGAGAATAACGTGGCCTTGATGATGTTCCAACATCAGGCCAGCCAGGCATAGAAGAAACCAAGGATGTGAGTGATGTTCCAACACAGGAACTCACTGAAGTTGGAAGTGCTGATGCTGGAATTAATGTTCCAACACAAGAAGCCCCAACTGCAGACTTTTTTTTTATTCAAGAGATGAAGTGTTGGAGGATTTCATTCAAACCAGAAGATACAAGAGGAAGCCTTCAGTGTCAGAAATCCCACAGCCAGAACTGAAGAAGAGAAGAGTCAGGACAGGTCAGAATTCAAGACCTGCTCTTTCAGACAAGGAGGCATTAAATTTTAAATTTTTTTCTGAAGGCTGTCAGGATATCTGCTAGGCTATTTGCTAGGAATATGTCAGAAATGCATACAAGGGGTGTGGTTCATTGACTACCTGGAGTATTCGGGGTTTACAACAGCTGCTTCTAGGTACTGAAAATATAATCAGGATTTGGTGCAATAATTTTATTCAAATATGATGAATGGGAATCTAGACAGTAAGTATGTGTGGTAACATAGAGATAATTTGTGATTCTCAACCTAGTTACACCCAAGAAGTCAAATGAATCGTCAACCTAGTTTTTTTGTTTTCTCTCAATTTCTCTCATTTTGCCTAGGAGCGCTTTCCGGTTTTCATCCAAGTTTTAACACACAAAGGGTACTCACTTCTCACCTTTTTCCACATGGCCTCTCATTTTTTCCTAGGCTCGTAATCCTAGCCGGGCCTAGCCTCTCATTTTTACCTAGGTCTTTCAACCAATCCGGGCTTTTCCCAATGTTACCCAAGTAGCTCTTTAGGGTTTTCAACTTGTTCGGGTTTTTATTTTTTTAAATTTTTCAAAATTTTCAAAATGCTCTTAGAAGAGCTATTAGCTACATAGAAACACTTAAAACTCATAAGTGCTATCTAATCCCCTTCCCCACACATAAACTTCCATTATCCTCAATGCACATACAAAATCAAAGAACATGTGTCAAGGGGAAAAAAATAGGAAAGCACTTATAATGAAAAATTAACACTAAAGTTTACCCTTGATGGCACAATTAAGGAATGCAAAGAACAAACTACCATCACCCCAATATACTATCCTAACCTCTAATCAAGAATGTTCAATCTAACCACCATCATGCATCACAAATCGAATAAGGAATTGAATAGCAACGGAGAGTTACCTCTTAGGTATCGATGCATGTGTTTCAAAGATTTTGAGGGTAAGTGGGTTTGGGTCGTACGTTGGTGGTGGTAGGGAAGAAATAGTGATTCGGTGGTGTGGGAATGTATGTGAGCTTCATGGGTCGTGCACGTTTACCCGCCCCATGAATTTGGGGTTTGGTTCTCCTCCATGCCATCATTTTAAGCATCACGAACCATGTACATCTACATGGTCCATGAGTTGGACTCCCTGTTTGCTCACCTTCCTCCGAGAACCATATGCTTTCCAAAAAAAAAATGCACACCAAGTGTAATTGTGTCCCAAAAACAAAAAAGCTTCAAATAGGAAAACACACCAAAAATACCAAACTAATATATATTTTTTTAAATCTTGGGTTGCCTCCCTAGAAGCTCCGTATAGTTAAGGTCGTCGGCATGACCCTAATTTATCCATAAGGTACGGGTTTTTACCCTATCACCTTGGACAACCAAAAATGGAGAGGTGCGGGTAAGAATCTTCCAAAAGGAAGATATAGTAGAGGATGAGTCAACCTTAGAAGGAATATGTGGTTTGGAAGCTTAGCATATTCAATTGGCTTCCCTATGGTTTCCTCTAAGGTTTCTGAAAATGTGGGTGTGGGTTCTATAGGTGGAGATAGGGATGAAAATAGGTAATATGGAAAATTAAGTATAATTACCCCCATCCCCAACTTCTTCACTCTCACCAATCCACTCCCCATCTCCTTTAGATTCATCTACCAAAAGTTCACATCCAACTAGGGATGGTTCATTTTTGGAATATTGGGTTTCTAGTTGGCTCACCCTTTCAATCAAATAAAGCACTTTCCCTTAAACTTTCTCAATGCTTGAGAATAATTGAGTTCCTAAATCTCTAATCTTGCTAAGCATTTGAGATTGGAGTAAATCACTACTCTTGGTCACATTAGCTATAGCTTGAAGAATTTCTATATAATCTACTTGGGGAACCAATCCTAGGGATTGGTTTTGGGGTATTGGTTAAGTTGGTGAAATCCAACTATCTAACCCAAAATGTTGATTTCCCGATGCATCTCCATACCACAAATTTGAGCTGCCACTAAACCTCAAATTTGGAGCATTGTGGTATGGGTAACAATTTTGATCCCATCGGCCTTGGGAGCCAATGACTCCTACCTCTCTCTCATATTTGCTCATCAAAGAGCAAGACCCCATAGGGTGGCCACAATGACATATTCTATAAAATCTCACTCGGTGAGCCTCTCTTTTCCCAAAGCTACTCAACCTTGGGCGACACTCCGTAGGATGGTCATAATGACACATCCTACTAAGAATCATTTGTTGAGTGCTTTCCCACATTCTTTTTTCTTTTAATTAAAAACAAAGAAAGAAAATACACAAAATTTGGAATCGTAGTGAAGGGTCCTCGGTTTTCACCAAGAAATCAAGCAATACTTACTCCTAAAACAAAACAAAACAAAATAAAATACTAACTATTCTAGTAACACGTTGTGCTAATTGACACCCAAGCAGAATAGCATCCCCGGCAGCAGCACCAAAATTTGACCCGCCTCCACCCAGGGTCGTTAATCGTAGCTAATAAACTCAGGCAAAGGCTTGTCCTATTTTAAGGTCAACGATAAAATTTATAGTTCTTGATGTGTCCATTTTAGATGGTTATTTTAGGGTTTTTAGGATTAGGTTTTGGACAATTTTGTGCTCTAAATGTGGCATTTTGCCTTGAAATCATTTAAGGAGGGATAAAAGCGACTTTGGCGTTTTTATCACTTTTTAGATGATTTTGTGTGACAAGGGGAGAACACGGAAGCAACGAAGACCGGAAGACATTGAAGACTATACTTTCGAAGACTTTTGGATACTCACTTCGAAGACATGAAAACCGGAGGCCGTTGAAGACCATTTTTGGAGCCATTGAAGACTTGAAGATTGAGAGGGATGGCTATGAAGAAGACAAAGAAACAATGCAAAGTGCTGGCCCCCGTCGCGACACCATCGCGAGTCGCGACCAACACCGTCGCGAGTCGCGACGAAACTCGTCGCGACCAACGGGCAGCCAGAAATCTATTTTATTTTCTTTGCACTATAAATACCCTCTCTTTCCTCCTCTTCTCCAGTTTTGCTCAGCCCGTTTTTCTCTGGGTTTTAGGGCTCCAAAACCTTAGATTTTCTTCTTCTTTCTTTGTAGCTTTTAGTTCTTTGTTATGGGTTTTGTTTATCTAGGTTAGTTTTGTACTTGGGAGCAAAGGATTGAAGCTTCCATTATCTATGTAGCAAGAACTCATTTCTATCTATCTATTTGATGTTTTTGCTATTGTGCTTTTATTGTGCTTTGAATGTTAATTGTTGATTCTATTAATGTTGTTGAGAGCTTGATGATATGAAATGCTTGGATGAATTGCTAGCTAGGGTTTGGGGGATTTGGGTTAATTTCCCCCCTGTTCTTGTTAGTAATGTGAGAGTATGATTTAGAGCTTTTGATTGTGTTGATGGATTGATAATGTGCTAGACGAATGTGATTGATGTTGAACTCTTCGTCATGTTCGTTTGTGTAGCAAACGAGAAGAGTTATATGCTCGTGGTCTATGAGTGGTCGCTCTTGACTAATCTCGTGTAATTGCATGAATTGGTTAAATGCTTAGTCACGGTGTAGTGGTCATAGGCATTGCCAAGCTTGTTGGTCCTTCATGCTAAATGCCACCAATGACACCTTGAGTCGTGGTCGCGACTCGGGAGTCATTGGTGAGGTTTGACGAGAGATGTGGAACTCACTCTCGCAAACCACGAACTAAGAAGGATAGGAGTTTAGTCTCCACGACAATTAGTTGAAGTATTGAATAGATGATTTAAATTCATTCTTGAAGCATTTGTTATTTGGCGTTTATGTATTCTTGACGGTGTGTTTCACTGCATGTGTGCCATGAGTTGTTTGAGCATAGGTAGTGCTTGTGTGGTTGAATTGTTTAGGTGTAGGAACGTGACGAATTCCGTAGCGCCTTTGCATGAAGATCTATGAGCATGAACTTAGAACTCCTTGTGATGTGTGTGTTGTGGTACTTGCTAGATGGGTGTGTGAGTGTTGGGTCCTGAATGCTATATGATGGAATGTGTGAATGATTCGATGAACTACATTAGATGTGGAAGTGGATATCCGTTGCCCCCAAGGCATTTTATCTTTGTAGTTTAAAACCCCTTTTCTTTAGTTTTGTTTGATGATTAGCATAGTCGCTTGACATTGCTAGTTATCTCGTCTTTTTATCTTTGTTAACTTAGGAAACCAACCAACCAACCCCCCATTTTTACTTTCTTTTAAGTGTGTGTAAATATAGTTACTCCTAGCCTAGTATCAACCATTTGTGCTTGATTGCTTAGGAAGATCCCTCTTCTCATTGGACGACCCCGATTTGCCACTATCTACCTAGTTGTAGAAAGTAAGCATTTAGGGCTTATAAATTATCTTTTGCACGGCGGGCGCGACGACCGCCCGCCCGTCAGTTCTGCATCCGTTCTCACTGCTACGTTACCTAGAGGGTATTTAGCAGCAAGTCTTGGGTTTTTCCATAGAGATGCCAGGGCTCAAGTATCAACCAAAGACGCAACCTCGTATGGGTCATCAATATGTAGAGTAAAAGGAATAGCTAGTAATTGCAAACAAATAAAGAGGGTGGGGGGTTGGATTTTCAGATTCACAACTATGATGCATAAAACTAAAAAGCAAGGAATCTAATAAAGCTAAGCACTTGGGGAGTCATTGGGCAACATGATTAATCTAATGTTTCGATCATTGATTCATTCACATGCAAGATTTACGAAGCAACCTGATATTGTGTTCACAACATGTGGTGTGGCCGATGGCATACACTTCCCTGTACCTATCACGTTGGGTGCACTTGCAACCCTTCATCGACACCGCTATCGTAATTAGGGGAGTACAACAAGGTCCGACCATTGTTGTAGGTATGTTTCTCCCCCGTGAAATTATGTCCCAAGCTTCCACCACGAATACACAACTTCCCCCGGGTCCTATAAACTAGGCCCAAGAGTCGTTGGCACCTTATCTATGATCACCCTAGGTTGCTACTTTTCACTAATTCTACCCTCAACCTATCAGAAAACTTTACGTATGGCAAATAATTCAGAGTATAACTTGGGTATCCTATTTACACACTCACACAGACGTAACGTACTCCCTTACCCATTCTAACATCCAGGTTTCTCTTCCCAAGGGGGCATCAATAAATGCATCATACATGAATACAACCCAAAGTGTGTGCCACTATGTGGTGTGATATTCATACATTTAGAAAATTCAAGAACAATCATAATAATATCATGAACACATATAATAGGATGAATCTAATGAATCTCACAAACACATATAGATTAAATCACGCACTACAATTATCCCAAAGCTATAAATCTACTCTAGAAAAGATGGATCCATGGAAAAAATTGAGTTAGATGCCATGGATCTAATAAAATAAGATGAAGAAAAGGAAAGAAAAGGAAAGAAAAAAGAGAAGGAAAAAAAGTACTCTATAGAGGAAGAGAATAGAGGAAGAGAACTCTCCTCTTCCTTTTATCTAAACTAGAGGGAGAAAAAAATCTACATTATGTCTACTTTTCACATGTTTAACTAGTATACTAAGTTCATATACATAGGAGAAGGGGATTAGGCCTAAAAATAGGCCAAAAGATGCTAAACCCCTGTTCAGCCGCTTCATGGCGCGGACAGTCGAGGATGGTGCTCTTGATCTGGCGCAGGGCCGTGGTGTGAGTCTCTAGCGTGGACCGTGAGCTTTGGCATGGGCCGTGGTCAGGAAGCATGATTCACTCAAATTTTTTACGCGGACCGTGGGCTATGGCATGGGCCACGATCAGAAGGAATGATTTGCTCAGGAATTTGGTGCAGGGCACAGATATTAGCATGGGCCAACATTTGGTCTTGGCATCTTGATCTTGGAATGACGTGGGCCATCGTGAATGGGACGGTCTACGCCCATACTTAGCCATTTTTTGGGAAACATTTGAGCTTGAGTTGTGAGGACCGTGGCGTATGGTGTGTGTCACGCCATTGCCCTGTGCTGGAACTGTTGGCGTGGGGTATTTCCTCTGGCATGGACCATTGGTGCGTGGCTTTGAACGGTCAATGTTAATCCGTGGTACCTTGGCTAGCTGAACTTGTTTCCTTTGCTACGGGAGAACCGTTACTCCAATTTTTGAGTTCTAGTAGTCAATTTTGTAGTGCTCGAGAAGAAACCCAATGAAATCAGCCTTGATGGCTAAATATTATCGGATCGTTCCTATAATTTGGCACAACTCATCGGACCACGATTCCCCATTTCTTCATTGGCCACTTTTATCTCCAATGTCGCCTATCCTTGGCTCCAATCTCCTTCTACCACGCATTGATGTTCATGACCTTCATCTACTATCATTCTAGAGGTTAATTTCTTTCTATATCTTCTACCGTCCTTGTGAGCGACCTTTAATATCTTTTACAGCCCTTACGAACGGCCTTCACATAGAATATAATTAAAACGTACCCACGGGTAACCCACTAAAGGTGATGAAATGGAAGATCTAGGAGATCGTGGATACATGATGTCCTCTAGTACTAATTACGCCTACAAAATGCCGAATTTAGCTGAGAAAACCAAACATGGCCGTCTATACCCCTTGTCAAGTAAACTCAATTAATACTAGCAATCTGCCATACAAAACATACAAAAAACTATGCTGGATGCAATGGTTAATGCACGAAAGAACATAAACAATCTTGTTCTCGCATATGTGTCAGTAGAGGACACCGTCGTTGATTGTGGGCTCCGAAGGATGGCCAGCTGGGATGAGGCAGTGACAGATGAGGTAGTCCTTCATCCTCTTCTCGAGCTCAAGAACATCAATCTTGATGATCCTTGGTTTGAAAGTGTTGTTGCCCACTATGATCTTGAAATATTTTTCCACCATGCAATTGGGATTGAGAGTACCTGACTCATCGTCTCCAGCTACCCTATTAGGCCAATTGTCACGGTAGTAGACTTAGAGTCTTTCAATCGATTTTTTCGGATCTTTACCAATCATGCACCTAATTTCCTCATTGACCAACTCACTTGTCAATACCATATTGGCTCCGTTAACTTGGATTTTGTACTTCCCGGTACCGATACACGTGAAATTTGAGTAGAAGGCTTTAACCTCATTCTCATACATGGAATTGTCCAAGCTAATCAGGCCCTCTATCCCCAACGGTTTCAAGGCCTCGAGAAATACATCAAGGTGGAGTGGCTTAATGTGCTTCATTATGCGTGGGTTAATCATTGTATTCGACGTAATAATTGGTTCGTTTTATATGTCAGATTGCTAGTATTAGTTTAGGTTACGTGACAAGGGGTTTAGATGGCCATGTTTGGTTTTCATGTCTAAATACCGCATTTTGTAGACTTAATTGGTACTAATGGACACCTTGTATCCACAGGCACCAAGATCTTCCTTTGTGATCATCCTTAGGAGGTTGCTCGTGGGTACTTTTCATTATATTCTATGTGAAGGCCGTTCGCAAGGACGATAGAAGATATCTAAGGTTGTTCGCAAGGACGGTATAGTAGGTTGAAGGTCATTCACATTAGAATGGTAGTAGATGAAGGCCATGAATATTAAATCGTTGTAGTAGAAAGATGGAGCCAAAGATAGGCGGCATTAAAGTTCAACATGGCTAAGGAAGAAATGGAGAATCGTGGTCCAAGAGTTGTACCACATTCTGGGAATGATCCAAGAAGAACAAGCCTTTTCGGTTGGTTTCATTAGGTTTGTCTCCTAGAAAACCATAAAATCGACTACAAGAACTCTGAAAACGAACTAAGGGTTCATCTGTAGCGAAGGAAACAAGTTCAGCCGGTGGAAGCATCAACAGGTCAGCGTGAACCGCTCATAGTTGGAACAAAACAAGGCACCAATGGCCCACGCCACACTATACAGCCCACACCAAGGATCTCTGGCACAAGCCACACCAATCCACACAAGCTGCACCATGTGGCACAAGCCGTGCCAAAATTGGTGTGGGACGCGCCAATCTCAACGGTCCAGGTGCTCAAGTGCCTTTTTCACTCCAAAAAGACTAAATATTTGCACAAATAGTCCCATTTTAGACGGCCTATGCCAATCCAAGTGCAAAATATCAAGACTAGCTGGCGGGATTTGAAGAATTGAGCAGCCCGCGCTAAAATATTAAGCAAAATGAGGATTCTGATGATGGTTCGCGCCAAATAACATGGACCGCAGATCAGAAGTGCAAAAAAGACTCTCCTGACGATGAGCTGCACCAGATGACACAGACCACGCCCAACACGACCTGCACTAGATGCCACGCCCCATGATAGGGATGTAGCACGGCTCGCACTAGATCCCCCAGCCCGCGCTAGCACGTAGCAAGCGGGATGCGCCAAATCTGGTGCCCCGCACTAGCATGAACCACCTTAGTGGTGCGGACTGTGCCATCCATGGCGGCCTATGCCAGTGGCGCCTGACTAGGGTTTTTACACATTTTTGGCTTATTTTGGGACTATTTTTAGGCCGAATATCCCGCTACTATAAATGGAGGCTTAGTCTACTAAGGTGTCATACTTTTCATACCCTTTTAGTCTTACACCATATTTTGTAATTGAGGAGAGAAACTTAGAGAAAGAAACACTCTCTCTTCTCTCTAGGTTCTTTCTCTTTCTTTTTAAAATTTTTCTTTGATCCTAAGATTTGGAATTCAAATCCATATTTGAATTCCATGTCTAGGGAGTAGTTTCTATAGGTTGGGGATAATTGTATTCATGTGTTAATTTATGCTTTTGTGAGATTCCTAGTTCATCCTAATTATTGTACTTGTGATATTATTATGGCTTGCTCTTGAATGTTACAGTTGCATGAGTGGTACACTTCATTAGCACACACTCTAGTTTACATTCATGTTGGTGCAAATATTGATACCCCCCGGGAAGAGAAACCTTGGATGTGATATGGGTAGTAGGGTCCGGGTCCACGTGAGTCTGTGAACGTAGGTCTTTTCAGAGTTTTATTGTTACGATAACAGCACACCAGTTATAGCTAACTATTTAGTTCGAAGGGTTACAGATAGAGATATTAAAGAGTAGCAAGTTAGGGTTGTAAGAGGTCCCAGTGTAATAGATAAGGTGCCTACCTCCCTTTGCCTCATTTATAGGCTTAGGGAGTAGAGCATCTGTGGTGTAGTACCCATGATGTAATCGTACAAAGGAGAAACAGACCTACAACAATTGTCGGACCTTGTTGCACTCCCCTAATTATGTAGGCGGTGCCAATGGAAGATTGCAAGAGCATCCTACGTGACAGGTACATGAAAGTGCTGACCATCGACCGCACTACGTGTTAAAAGCACTAGATTAGGTTGTCGAAATATTTCATGTGAATGAATCGAGGATTGAAGCATTTAATCAACCATGTTACACAAACATTTCCCAAGTGTCTAGCTAATATAGTTTACGTGCAATTTACTTTCATGTTCTTAGTTGCTAGTTGAAAAACAAACCCCCCAACTCCTAGCAACAGAGATTAATTGACAGCCCGGACGTGGTTGTGTTTAATTGACTGTTAAGCCCTAGCATCTCTATGGATATATCCAGTGCTTGCCACTAACTACCCTATTAGTAGCATAGTAGTGAGTTGGGTACAGAATATAAAATTTGAATTTGAATGCATTGATCCTTTGATCCAAAGCCTTCGCTTAGGTTAATTAGCTGCAATTAATGACCCCGAGTAGAGGAGGGTTAAATTTTTGCACCATTGTCGGGGATGCTAAAAAATTTTATTGTCAATTAGCATAGCACGTTAGTTGAGTAGTTAGTATTGCTTTTTGTTTTTGTTTTCTTTTGTTGGTTCTTATGTTGAGATTTTGTGATAGTTTTCTTGTTATCTTTTGATCTATTTGCTAGTGCTATCTTTGGAAGGGTATTGTCAACCCCTAGTTTATGGTACATGCTCTTACCATAAACTTAGGAATTTGGCATTACCCAACTGTTAACACAAGTAGTCGGAAACGAAGGAAGCAGAGAGCTATAGTAGAGGTTCAACCTAGACCATTTGTGTTTGCAGAAGAGCTGCGAGAGATGGGAGAGGATAACAGAACATGAGGGAGCTCATGGGCCCCTAATTTGGAGATTCGACCAGTGTGCATCACATCCCCCCCATTACAACTGAATGTGAGCTGAGAGTTGAGGAGCGAAATGATCCATTATCTTCCCACCTTCCACGGTATGATAGGGGAAGATCCCAACAAGCACTTGTCGGAGTTCCACTTGTTAAGCAAAAATATGAAACCTCTGGTTGTTTTTGAGATGACTATAATCTGAGCTTTTCCATTCTCTCTTGAAGATGGGGCTAAGGATTGGCATTACTACTTACCTCCTGGTTGTATAGGCTCCTGGATTGATATGAAGAGAAGATTTTTGGGGAAGTACTTTTAGGCATCCAAATTCACTGGACAAAAAAAGCAACTATCTAATATAACCCAGGGCGCTACTGAGTCACTCTACGACTATTGAGAGCATTTCAAGAGGTTTCTTGCAAGAATTCCATATAATCTGCACCGTTATGCATGTTTTAACCAATGTATTTGACGTAGTTTTTATTTATTTTGGTTGATGGTTTGGCAACATTAGTTGAGTTTACATGATAGGGGGTTTAGACAACCATGTTCGGTTTTTTATTCTAAATCTCATGTTTTGTACACTTTATTAGTGATTATTGACATATTGTGTTCACAGACTCCTTGGTATTCATTATAAGTAACTTTAGTAGGTCGCCCATGAATGCTATTTGTTACATTACATTCTTGCAAAGACCGTTTACTTTTAATGGTATAATATTTAAAGGCCATTCATATTGAATGGTAGTAGATGAAGGCTATGAGCATCAATGCGTGGTAGAAGGAGATTGAAGCGAAGGATAGGCTACTTTGAAGTTCATGACGGCAAAAGGTAGAAATGGTGAATTGTGGTCTGAGGAGTGTTACCTTAGTCCAAGAACGATTCATGAAGAATTTTCCTTCAAGACTGGTTCTATTGGATTTTTCTTCTGAAGTACTACAAAATTGACTACAAGAACTCCCAATTCAGACTAACGGTTCATCTGTGACAAGCAAACAGAGTTCAGCCAATGAAGAATCAACGACCCGTAACAGCCTGCACTACAAGAAGCATCAGCAGCCCGTGAAGAAGCCCACGGTCCACCCTACACGAAGCAACAATGCCAGTTCCGTGACAATGGAGCCGGATCGTGAAGCATGGAAGGGAAGAGTTGAAGAAATTTTGGCTAAGTATGGAGCCGGCTAGTGAAAACCTTCACGGACCATGATGAGAGTTCTGAGCAAACACCCATGCTGCTCGCGGTCTGTGAAAAGGAGGTCGGGCCGCAAAAACTACTGATTGGAAACCGTGGTGCTACTCGCGGTTCGTGAAAACCTTCACGGACCGTGGCGCAAGCCCAACTTCATAGACTGTGGTATGTCGTGGCTATTAATGTTCATGGACCGCACTAGATTTGGCATACCATGCTTGAATGTTCACGGACCCTGGAATCCGTGTCGTTCTATGACACCTTGGCAACATACCATTTTGTCCATAACTCTCACAATTTTCATCTGATTTCCCTCTACCATATATTAAAAGCTTTTTCTTTCCTAGATCTATCCAACACACTATAATTTGGCTCAAGAAGACTCACGGATTTGAGTTGTTTATTCAAGAAAGGTTCCACGTCTAGAGGGAAAGGGTGACTAGGGTTTTGCTATGTTTGGCCTATTTTGGGCCTATCTTTAGGCCAAATATATTACTACTATATATAGGATATTAAGTCTTCTACTCAACCCTAAGTAGAATAGATCTAGTCATAATGTAGATTAGTTTCTCTTTCTAGTTTAGACAGAATGAAGAGGAGAGTTCTTCTTCTACTTCCTTCTTCTTCTCTTTCTCTTATCTTTTTCTTTCCTTCTTATTTTCTTAGATCCATGACATCTAATTCCATATTTTTCATGGATATATACTTTTTAAAGTAGTTATATTAGCTTGGGACATATTTGGCACATGTGTAGCTTTTGATGCTTTATGAGATTCCTTAAATTCTATCTATCCTTCTGTTTATGATATTATTGTGATTTTTCTTCATTGTTACAAATGCATGATCACTACACCACATATAAGCACACATGTTCATGTATGGTGCACTTATTGATGTCTGCTTGGGAAGAGAAACCTAGATGTTTAACTGGGTGGAGGGGAACGATTCTGTATGAGTGTGTGCACAAGACATTTGAGGTAACCCTAATCCGTATACCATTGAACTAGTCTTAGCTGATTACTTAACTATTTTCATATAGATTACGGGTAGAGATAGTATATAGTAACAAGCTAGGTGTTGTGTTGAAACCCTAGTATCATAGATAAGGTGCCTATGAACCTTAGGCCTCGTGTATAGAGGACCACTGGGAATCAGTGCATTCTTGGTGGAAGTCAAGGATGTAATAGAAGGGGGAGAAACAGAACCACAACAATGGTCCGAACTTGTTGTACTCCCCTAATTATGATGTCGGTGTCGATGGAGGGTTGCGAGTACACCCACCGTGACTGGGATGGGGAAGTGTATGCCATCGGCCACACCACGTGTTGTGATAGGTCTTTTGTATGTCTATATGTGAATGAATTGATGATTGAAGCATTAGAACTACCATGTTGCTAATTTAGTCCCAAGTTCCTTGTATAAATAGTTTACTTGTTGTTTATTTCATGCTTGTATAAATAGTTATTTACATGTTTACATTAGTAGCTATTCCTTTCACTCGTGCAGGTAGACGACCCGCACAAGGCTGTCTTTTAACTTTTACTTGGACCCTATCATCTCTGTGGACAAACCCAGGGCTTGCCGCTTACTACCCTTTGGTAGCCTAGCAGCAAGAAATGGGTGCAAAATATAAACCTTATTTTTGACCATCGCACGGGACTAGTGCCTTGGCCCGTTAATTAATTTGTGCTTGTTGTAACTGTATTAACGACCCTAGGTCGGGGAGGGTCACCATACCATCCTTTCAAGGAGGGAAACCCAGTTTGTTTTTTGAAGGGTTGTGTGATGAAAATATACGGATGGTGAACATGTAATGGATCAATTTCCAACAAAACCCGTAAGGATGCAATGGCTTTCTTTGAAGAAACGGCCAATGGATTGCAATATTTTGGTAAAAGGTCAAGGGTTAAGGTATTGTATAAACCCTCACAATCACCTAAGTTGGAAGAGCAAGTCCAAGCTCTTGCTTCCATGATGAAGGAACTCTTACAAGGGAAGGTTCATCAAGTCAAATGTGCGAGTTGTGCAACTTTGACCAAAACACCAGGCGTGTCCCAAAGTTGTAGAATATTTGCAAGAGGTGAATGTTGTAGAGTACAACAATAGAGAGAGGCTGCAATTTGCTAGGGGGAAACCATAAGGGTTCCACGGGAACCAAGGTGATGCAAGGTAGGATTCCTATGTAAACTCGTTCAACCCAAGGTATGAAGAACACCCAAATTTCCAGTGGAGGTAGGATAATCAACCTCAAGGATAACAATGTTCACAAACTCCACATCAACCATGTCCAAGAGGTGAAGGCCCTCCAACAACCATGCCTCGATCTTTAAGTTGGACTGAGAAGAGATCTTAGAAGCCATCAGTCAATTGAGAAAGAAACATGAGGTCTTCACAAGGCGTGAAATTGAAGACCTTAGAAATAGATCTTTCTCAAGTATCAAGAACCTCGAAGTCCAAGTTGGGAAAATTTCCACCTCGGTGAGGCTACTTGAGGCCAAATAGTCTGCCAAACTCCCTTCCAATCCGGAGATCAATCCAAGGAATGTAAGTGCACTCAAGTTGAGAAGTGGGAAGGAAGTTCGTGAATCCGAGAAGAAGGTGATACAAGAAGACAATAGGGTATTGAAGGCTAATAAGGAAAATTTCAAAGAGGATGAAATTACGGTCAAGGAAGCACTTCCCAAGGAGTTTCCATCACCCAAGGCACAAGTAACTATCCCACCTCCATTTCCAAATTCTTTGAGGTGAAGACCAAAGGTGGTGACCAATAATGCAAGCATTCAAAGGATCTTCGAAAAAGTCGAGGTAACAATCCTTATCTTGGAGTTAATTGAAATGTACCATCGTATGCTATATTTCTTAAAGTTGCATGAAAAAAGAGAAGTAACCCAACTAAGAAGGTAGAACATTTAAAAATGGGGGGGGGGGAGTCGCCATTTTGAACCACAAAAAGTTTCCTAAGAAATGTGATGACCCCGGAATGTTCTCTATTCCTATCTTCTTAGAAGGAAAGCTTGTTAAAAATTCCATGATAGACTTAGGCGCATCTATAAATGTGATCCCATTTAGTCTTTATAAACACCTAGAGATAGGTGAACATAGGGAAACTAGAGTGATTGTCCAACTCACCGATCACTCCCAAGCTAGCCCTCGTGGGCTAGTAAAGGATATGGTGGCGCGGGTTGGCAAGTTGGTATTTTTGGTGAACTTTTATGTTCTAGACGTGGCGGACGATGGAAGTGCAACCCAAATAATTTTGGGGAGACCGTTCCTTAAAATGTCTAGGACTAAAATTGATGTCCATTTGGAAACCTTAACTCTAGAAGATGATGTGGATAATGTGGAATTTGACAGTTATAAGTTTAGGCATGATTTGTCTAATTTTTATTTTGTGTGCAAAGATGTGACCTATGTGATTTGCATGATATACATGAATCTTCTTATGTGACAAATAAGCATGAATGTTTAGATGAATCCCTTGTTGATGATGACAATATTGATGAGTCCTTTACATCGCATGATTCGAGTGATAACATATTTGTGTTAGACTACTTTTTCCATGCTAACTAACTTACAGTGGAAAAGAAAAAGTGTCGAGGGCTTAAAACTCCCTAGACCTCCTCCTAACCCCAAAGTGATGTTCACAGACTCAACCTTAGCAAGGAACGGTGATTCAATTTCTATTGCGCACAAAGCTTCTAAAGGTAAGGGTGACACATTGTGGAGACCCCTCCACAACGATATCATCCTGTATAGAGTCACTGATGGCGATCTGGAGACCAACTGATGTGCTTCACCTTCCGTGCATTAACCATTGCATCCGGAATTATTTTTTGTATATTTTGTATGGTAGATTGCTATTACTAATTTAGCTTACGTGACAAGGGGTTTAGACGGCCATGTTTAATTTTATTGTCTAAATCCTACATTTTGTAGGCTTAATTAGTACTAATGGACATCATGTATCCATGGGCTCCTAGATCTTCCATTTGATCATCTTTAGTGGGTCTTTCATGTGTACTTTTTGGCTAAATTCTATGTGAAGGTCATTCGTAAGGGTGGTAGAAGATATTGAAGGTCATTTGCAAGGACAGTAGAAGAGAACGAAAGCCATTCACCTCTAGAATGCTAGTAGATGAAAGCCACGGGCATCAATGCGTGGTAGAAGAAGACTGGATCCAAGGTTAGGAAACATTGGAGGTCAAAATGGCCAATGAATAAATGGAGAATGGTGGTCCGATGAGTTGTACCAATTCTGAGAATGATCCGAGAAGAATTATCTGTCAAGGCTGATTCCATTGGATTCATCTTCTCAAAAACTAAAAAATTAACTACTAGAACTCAAAAATTGAACTTATGGTTCTCCCATACTGAAGGAAACAAGTTCTTCCGGCCAAGATATCATGGGTCAACGCAGACCATTCATGGCCATGCACCAATAGCTCGCTCCAGAAGAGACGCCCCACACCAACAGTTCCAACGCGAGTGATCTGTTTCATTAAATGTGCGTTAACCGGTGCATTTAGAATACTTTTTAGTTGATTTTATTTGGTGGTACTAGTATTAGTTGAGTTTACGTGACAAGGGGTTTGGATGGCCATGTTTAGTTTTCTTGTCTAAATCCAGCATTTTGTAGACTTAATTGGTACTAATGGACATCTTGTCCACGGACTCCTTGATCTTCCTTGTGATCATCTTTAGAAGGTCACCCATGGGTAATTTTTGTTTACATTCTATGTGAAAGTCGTTCGTGAGGGCATTAGAAGATATTGAAGGTCATTCTCAAGGATCGTAGTAAAGGTGAAGGCTATTCACATTGGAATGGTAGAAGACAAAGGCCACAATCATCAATGTGTGGTAGAAGGAGATTGAAGCCAAAGATAGGCGGTAACAGAGTTCAAAGCAGCCAACGAAGAAATGGGGAATCGTGGTCTGATGAGTTGTGCTTAAGTCTGAGAACGATCTAAGAAGAAATAGCCTTTAAGGCTGGTTCCATTGGATTCGTCTTCTTGGTTCACCCGTAGTGAATGAAACAAGTTTAGCTGATCGAAGTATAAACAGGTCAGCACATTCCGTTCATGGTTTGGCACCAATGGCCCGCACCAAAGGAGTTTCCTCACGCCAATAATACCAGCACAAGACTACGGCGTGACCTGCACCAGAGACCACGGGCCCCCAGTACGAAGTGAAGACCCCTTCCACCCAGCCTAGTATGGGTGTGGGATGCCTCGTTCTTGGTGTCCCGCACCATTCCAAGCTTAATATGGAAAGACCAGATTGTGGGGTGCGGGATATCACACATCCCACATTAAATTTTCTGAGCAAGCACCCTTTCTGCCATGGCCCGTATAAACGGCTAAGGGCACAGATCCGAACCTTCAATTTTAGCACCCTGAAGGTGCCCCACACAAGATGACGCAACCCGTGCCAAGGGTTAGATGCGCCCTGCACCTTATGAAGATATGTACCACACACCAGATCCAGCTCTCTGCGCACATGAATAGACACGGCCCATGCCAGGCCTCTCGCCCCACTCCAAGAACACTCCATGGGCCGCACCATCCGTGATGCCCCGTGCCGGGCGGCGGCTGAGCCAGGGTTTACCCCATGTTTGCCTATTTTTGGCCTATTTTTAGGCTCCATCTCCTACTACTATAAATATAACCTTTGTCTACTAGGTTTAGATATCTTATACTTCATTTCCAAGAGTAGCTAGAAGACTTTTTCCTTAGGAGAAACTCTATCTTTTTCTTTTCATTATTTTTCTTTGATCCTAAGGATTTGAATTCCATGGTGAGGGAGTAGTTTCTATAGCTTGGGGATAAATTGTAGTAGCCTGGTCTAATCTATATGCCGTTTGAGATTCTTTAGTGCTTCCTAATTTTGTATTCGTGATATTATTGTGATTGTTCTTGAGATTAAATGTATGAATAGTACACTACATATAAGCACACACCTTTGGCTATATTCATGTGTGGTGCAATTATCGATGCCCCCTTGGGAAGAGAAACCTGGTTGTTAGAATGGGTAGGGGAGAACGCGTCTACGTAAGGGTGTGCATGAGGGATTCGAAAATGATCTGACCTACTTTCCATCACACCAGTCTTAGCTAACTTCATAAAGTTTTCCGAGAGGTTCTGTGAAGAGATAGCTCATTGTAGCAAGCTAGGGTTACAAGAAACCCTAGTATCATAAATAAGGTGCCAATAACCCTTGGGCCTAATTGATAGGACCTAAGGGAAGTAGTGCATTCGTGGTGGAAGCTCAGGACGTAATCGCATGGGTGAGAAACAGACCTACAACAATGGTCGGACCATGGTTTACTTCCCTAATTATGATGGTGGCATCGATGGGTGGTTGCGTGAGCACCCATAGTGACAGGGATGAGGAAATGTATCCCATCGGCCACACCACGTATTATGAACACTCTATTAGGTTTTCCTAAATCTCTATGTGAATGAATCAAGGATAGAAGCATTAGATTGACCAAGTTTCTCAATGATTCCCCAAGTGCTTGGTTTAATATTGTACTTGTGTTTTTACTTTTATGTTTAGTAATTTATAGATTGAAACAACCCCCCCCCCCTTTTGCATGTTTACTTTACTAGCTATTCCTTTCACTCATTCGGATTGACAACCCGTACGAGGTTGTGTTTTGATTGGTACATTAGACCTAGCATCTCTGTGGACAAACCCAGTCTTCAAGCTAACTACCCTTTAGGTAGCGTAGTAGTGAGAACAGAGTGTAGAACTATAAATCTCTATCTTCTGACCACACATCTATTTAGGTTAATTCTAAGCTACGATTTTAACGACCCCGGGGGAGGCGGGTCAAAAATTTGGTGCCACTGCCGAGGATGCTATCAATCTAGGTATAAATTAAGCATAGCATGTTAGTTGAAGTAGTTAGTTTAGATTTTATTTTGTTTGTTTGTGTTATTGATTCTTGGTTGGAGCTGTTGTTATAGTTAGTTTGTTACCTTTTGATCTGTTTGCTAGTGTTGTATTCGTAAGGGTATTGTTGGCCATAGTTCGTGGTACACACCTGTACCACTAATCTAGGCATCTTACACTACTCGACTTAGAACACAAGTGGTTGGAGGAGAAGGAGGCTAAGAACTAGAGCACAATTTCAACCGAGCCCAGAAGTAGTAAAAGAAGATCCGCTAGCAATGGAGGAAGACAATCGCACCCTATGGGGGCTCATGGCACCCAACTTGGAGAATCAGCATCTATGCATCACCTTCCCTTTGTTACCTGCCAATGTGAGATGTGATCTAAAAAATGGCATGATCCATTGCCTTCCAACATTTCATGGATTGGCGGGGGAGGACCCAAACAAACATCTTTTGGAGTTTCATTTGGTGTGCACGAACATGAAGCCCCCGGTAGTGTCCGAGGATAACTTCAACCCAAGAGCCTTCTCGTTTTCCCTTCAAAGTAGTGCCAAGGATTGGCTCTACTAATTTCCACATAGATGCATTGGTTCTTGAATGGACATGAAGCAGAGGTTCTTAGAGAAATGTTTTCCGGGGTCTAAGTCAACTGGGTTGAAGAAGCAATTGTTGAACATCACCCAAGGTGCTACCGAGAGTATGTATGATTATTGGGAATGCTTCAAGAGACTTTTAGCTAGTTGCCCCTATCACCCATTCAAGGAGAGATATTTGGTGTATTACTTCTTCGAGGGGTTATGCGATGGAGATATGCAGATGGTGAATGCCTCTTGCAAGGGTTCGATAGCGAACAAGAGCCCTAAGGATACAATGGCCCTCTTTGAAGAAATGGCAAATGGCATGCGGAAATTTGGCACTAGGTCGACGGTGAAGGTCTTGAATGAATCCACACACTCACCTAAGTTATAGGAGCAAGTCCAAGCTCTTACTTCCTTGATGAAGGAGCTTTTGCGAGGAAAATTTTATCAAGTCCAGGGGAGAGACCACAATTTGAAAATCCAAACCCCTCCCTCACTGTTTACATTTACTAGCTATTCCTTTCACTCATAGGGATTGACGACCCGTACCCATACAAGGTTGTATTTCCAGTTGATACTTGATCCCTAGCATCTCTGTGGACAAACCTAGGACTTTCCGCTAACTACCCTCTAGGTAGAATAACTGTGAGAACGAGTGTAGAATATAAATTTTATCTTTGACCTTCTCAGTCTCCACTCGAGTTAATTAACAATAATTAATAACCCCGGGTGGAGGTGGGTCACCCACGGGTTGGGTGTTCTGACTAAAATTTCATGTAAAAAAGAAGTTATGAGGATGACAATATATACGGTGCTTCTTTTTTGCTTTGATTTTATGATTTTTTAAGCAGTGGTTAGATAGATTTTTGCATGTTCTTGTTTGTGATGAAGATTCTTGAGATGAAACTCGTGTTGATTTGTAAATTTGAGTTCGAGTCCCGTGATTGTGTTTGGATGGAATTAGACTTGATGGGTGACATGGTTTTTTTTCAAAAACAGAAGGAAAAACTAAGGAAATAAGGTAAAAATTGTGGTAGCTTTATGCCTTGATCTGGCACGGTCTGCGCGCCAAGCGATACGGTTTGTGCCAAATGACCTTGGCAAGAGGGGCCTCGTGCCATGATCTTCCACGGACTGCGCCAGGAAATACGGTCCGTTTCACAGGTCATTGGCATGAGGAGGGTCCGCCCCGGGTACCTTCGGCACGAGGGTATTCGTGTCGTTAACCCATTTGCTCTATCAATTTGTTCCAAAATTGCAAATTTTCGAAAATTCTTAATTTTAAGCTAAAAAATGCATTTTTAGTTAATAAATTTTGAAATTCCCTAATTTCTAGGATTCTTGATGCAAATAGTACTTCCAACATCCTTGGTGATTAATTGATTGGTACTATTGTCCCCCTAATTTGCAATTTTCAAAATTTCATCCTTGTCCTAATTGCACCTCTCCCCCTTATCACCGTTGCTGAATTTTTATATCCTTGGTATATGCTTCCTCCTAATTGAGTCATTTGACACATTCAAGCTTTTCAAGAAACACTCATTCACACACACTCTTGGTGAACTTGAAAATTTGAAGTTTTTCTCTCAAAAATTGTGTGGATCATTCAACTCTTAGCTTCAAATTCCGGGTAACCCATTGAACTAATAGTTTATTTGCTTTATTAAAATTGTGGTGGTGTTAGGTAAAGCATGATTCTTGAATGAGTGTATGTTGTTGAGATATGTGTTTGGGTTGCATGCATAATCTTGTGTTGAAGAAAGTTTGGGTGATTTGATATACTATTATGCTTGGATTATGTGTTCTTCATGTGTTGGGTGATTTAGGAGGGGATAGATCTTTATTGCATGATCTTATTGATGGGTTGGCATGAATCTACATTGGTTTGTTTGATGATAATGTTCTTGTTTAAATAATCTTCATTATTATATTATCATGATTTGAAATGATTAGGCTATTCAGGAGGAATTGTCTTATTAAATGATATTATGGGCCACACCTTGTTTATGATCACATTACCACTTTTTCCTTCATTGTGCTAGGATGCCTCCGAAAAAGAGTGTGTCAGAGAAAAGGAAGTCCTCATGGGGTGAGAAAAGGAAGAAACCGGCAAAAGGTGCAAACCACGAGCCGGTGACTCCTATTCTTCGCAACCCTGCATTTGTGACTTAAGAATATATGGGATTACATAACATCTCTGGGACTGAAGCCCGTAGGTGGAGGCATTTGAGAGAGCCAAAGAGGAGTATATTGGAGACTGAATTTGCATACAAAGACACCTTGGAAGCTCTAGGCTTACTTGAGTCTGTAACCTATCTATTGGGATGAGTAAGACTATAGGGGTTCCTCAAGAAGCACTCAAAGACCTACATCCGGTGGACTTTAGAGTTCTTAACTACTCTATGACAAGTCACAGACACGAATGGACATTGGGATATCAGATTTCATTTGGACGACAAGGAGTGTACAATGACACACCGGGAGGTAGATCACGCTTTCAGGTGGAGGTACAACAAAGATGTCCCGATGACACACCAACAAGGGATGCCATTTTCCCTCAGGAACTTTTAAAGGCATCTAACAGGGTAGACTGGAAGAATATGTGCAGGAGCACTACCTTGGTTCATCCGGCATTGTGTTACGTTCACCTGTTACTGGCAATGGGAGTATTTTTCCAAGGTGAGTTAACGCAATGTTCGGGTTTGGATCTTCATTGCCTATGGGTAATGACTCCTAAGGGTAATTTCTACCCAAACCTATTAGGATTTTTTGTACATGAGTGTTTGGAAATGGGGGAGCAAAAAGGTGGGAAGATTCCGATGTGTGGCATGGTAGGGCTTTTGGCGCAGTATTTGGGGCATCCAGTCACTCAGTGTGCATTGGCCAACTTGGAGAGATTGGGAATGAAGTACAACATTGAGAAGTTCTCCAAGGCTTTCATGTTAGCACCTACGACTTATGAGGACCGTTTCATGTGGTTTTATGGGGGGCGAGCACTTGTAGCTTTATGATACTTCCTCAGCCGGAGCGCACTGCCATCACGCACGACACATGTTTTCATGACCTATTCCTTTTGCCCGATCCACGTTTTGAAAAGGAATTTTATAGAGTTCTAGCTAGTCCAAAGATAGATGTTGAGGAGGCCAAGGGTGACACTTCTTCGAGAGTACCTTCTAGCCGCTCTCGCGTATCTACGGACATCAGTGACCAATTGCACTCCCTTGGGGAAAATATTTCAAGCTCTACCCAAGTGATGCAAGAGGTTGTCCAAGTGATAGTAGGTATGAGATCGCAATTAGAGGAGCTTAGCATAAGGATGAATTCTATGGAGACCGCTGTTCAAGCTTTTGGGTACATTGAGAAGGACAACATGAGGCACGAGGAGGAAGGCCTTTCAAAGCCACAAGAGTGAGTGTCACTGCTTTCCCAACCTCACTTATGTGTTTACATTGTTTTGGTGCATTGGGGAAAGTGCATAGTTTATGTGGGGGGAGGGAGTAGTGAGCACTCAGGGATTTTTCATCTTGAGATTCCTCGGTGCATTTGGTGATTTTTTTGTGTTTCTATTTTTTGTTTTTGGTGATTTTGGATTTTTTTTTTCTTTGTTGTGGGAGGTTTTTGGATGTCTACTTGGTGGTTTGACTTGCTAGGTAGGATTCCTAGTTTGGATTGGGTTGGGTTGGTTGTTTTAGAACATTGGTTGTGTGATCTTTTGTTTTGATCTTATCTTTTTGTACTATGAAGCCCAACTTTGGGTCATTTTGTGCTACACCAAAAAAATTGAAAATTTTGAAAAAATGAAAAGAAAAAAAACATATATACCCAGCTAAGTTGGAAACCCACAATGGTAACTTAGACAACATTGGGAAAATCCCAGAAAGGTTGAAAGACCTTAAAAAAGTGAGAGGCTAGGCTAGGCTAGGTTTATGAACCTAGGCAAAAATGAGGGGCTGTGTGGAAAAATGTAAGAACTGAGTACCCTTTGTGTGTTAAAGCTAGGATGAAAACCCAAAAGGGCTCCTAGGAAAAATGAGAGAAATTGAGAGAAATAGAAACTAGGTTGACGATACATTTGCATCAACCTTGGTTGTAACTAGGTCGAGAAGCTTGAGTTATCCCTATGTTACAACCAAGTCGATGACTCCTGGATTTCCTTGGTGGATTGTTTTAGGAGACGACTCTTTGATTGCTTTTAGGGAACATTTTGGGAAAAGTAAGGTAGCTTAACACTTATCTTTCTTTGCTTACCTTTTTCTACATTTTATTTTGGGTGGCTAGGTTACACAGGTTCTTCAAGGAATGTGAGGCTTGTGAGATTATTGCTCTTTTGGAAGAAATAGGGTAATCTAGGAATAAGTTGAATGCCTCGGTTAACTTACGCATGCACACTACATTTTGCTTAGTCCTTTTCTTGTCTTTATTTACTTAAGGACGAGTAAAGGGTTAAGTGTGAGGGGTCTAGTGTGCTTCATTATGCGTGCGTTAACCGTTGCATTCGGTGTAATAATTGGTTCATTTTATATGTTGGATTGCTAGTATTAGTTGAGTTTACGTGACAAAGGGTTTAGATGGCCATGTGTGGTTTTCTTGTCTAAATCCTGCATTTTTTAGACTTAATTGGTACTAATGGACACCTTTTATCCACGGACACCTTTTATCCACGGACACCTATATTTTCCTTTGTGATCATCTTTAGTAGGTCGCTTGTGGGTACTTTTTGTTACATTCTATACGAAGGCTGTTCGCAAGGACGATAGAAGATATTGAAGGTCATTCGCAAGGACGATAGAAGAGTTCGAAGGCCACTCACATTATAATGGTAGTAGATGAAGGCCACGAACATGAAATCATGGTAGTAGAAGAATAGAGCCAATAATAGGTGGAATTGAAACGGAGAGTCGTGGTCCGATAGTTGCGCTAAATTCTGGGAATGATCCAAGAACAACCAGCCTTTAAGGTTAGGTTTCATTGGATTTGTCCCCTCAAAAACCATAAAATCAACTACAAGAGCTCTCAAAATGGACTAACAGTTTCTCTGTACCGAATGAACGAAGTTCAGTCGGCCGAAGCATCAATGGGTCGGTCAAAATTGCTTATGGTTGGCACCAGGCAAGGCACAATGGCCCGCGCCAAGGGTCTCTGGCACAAGCCACGCCAAGCGGAAAAAGCCATACAAAAACCCAATGCTGGTCGCGCCAATCTCAATGGCCTGTATGCTCAAGTTCCCCTTTTCACTCCAAAGAGGCTAAGTACGGGCGCGATGCATTCCATTTTAGACAGCCCGCACCGTTCCAAGTGAAAAATAACCAGTCGGTGAGATGCGAAGAATTGAGCGGCCCATGCTAAAATATTGAGCAAAACAAGGATTCTAATGATGGCCCAGGCCAAATGACACAGACTGTGGATCAGAAGTTCACAAATGACTCTCCTGATGATGGGCCGCTCCAGATAATGCGGACCGCACTAGATGCTATGCCCCGCACTAGGGATGCAGCATGGCATGCACCAGATCTAGCGACTGGCGCCAGCATGAAGCAAATGGTCTGCGTTAGATCTGGCCCCCCGCGACGGCACGAGCCACATCAACGACACTGACCGCACCATCCGCAGTGGTCCAATGCTAGCTCTCAATATAGCTCTCAATAAAAATTCTCTCTCTACCTCTGGGGCGAAAAAAAGAAGAAAAAAGGCGCAGCCTTTCTTCCTTCCTTTGGAGGCCGATCTCTTCAATTTCATTAACTTTCCACCGATGAATTATGGTTTAACGGATTCTACTCTTGATTCCGCACAAAACTATATGCAATTTGTGGCGAGTTTTTTATCTTATTCGGTCTTGGAGTAGGGTTTGAATTCGGCAAAGGAGAGTTCTTGGTGGATTTTGGTTGTGAATCGGGTTTGGATCATTGAATCGGACATGGATTTGGATTTGGTTAGGAGATCGCACCTTGATTCATTGTTCGAGAAGGAGATTGGATCAAAAAATCCATTCTTTCTTCGATTTGGAATTGGATTTGGTTGTGCAAAGGAGTATAAAGGTTTTGAGTACAATTTTCAGCACCAATTCTACTCAAATTCCTACACACTTGATCGGATTTGGCACCAAGATTGGAGTTTTCATCGGAATCCAACTTCGGACGCAAGAATTGTGTTCGATTTGCTTGGAGATCACGGTTTTCACGGTTTCCAGGTTAATTCGATCCATCTTCTTGAGTTTTGTTTGAATTTCGATTTGGAGCATGATTTTATGTATGTGTGCATCCGATCTAGTGCTTGCAAGATTTCAGTTTTAAGATCCCTTCTTGATCCGATTTCTCTTAGGCTTTAAATCGGTTTTGATTCAAGTATTCTTCTTGCTTGTTTTCGGAATCGGTTTTAACATTGGTGGATTACGGTTTTGATTTCAAGCTTTTGGTGCATGTTTTGCATGTTCTTGAAGTTGTTTAGTGATTGGTGATTTCGGTTTTGTGTTAAGTTTGTATCGATTTAGAGTGCAAGCTTTGTTTATTGTTGGTGTGCTTTCGATTGGTGCTTTCCCGATCGGATTGTTTGTTTTCGTTTGTGATTTGGTTGTTTTGGTGAATCCGATCTGTTTTATCGGAATTCATCCATTACAATGGTGATGAATGTGGGGAATAAATCGGGTGAAAGGAACAACAATGGTGATGGTATGGCCGATAACAATGTTAATCAGAGGAAGAATCAGCAAGTGCATCCAAGAGATTGGAATGATCTGAAATTAGAGAGGAGAAGGAGATGGGATGATCCTGACATTCTAATGAATAAGTCGGCCATTGAAATTGTTGCAAACAGTGGAGATAGTGTCGATTTTGTGCTCACTGATGAAGAGATTCATAAGGATCTACATAAGCCATTTTTCGGTTTCTTGGGTGTGTTTCCGGGATTCTTTCCAGGTATGTATGCCATTCGTACATTGTTGGTAGCGAAGTGGGGGGTGCAGTGTAATGTTCAGACCAAGCAGAATGGATACGTCATGTTCAAGTTCAACAGTGCAGAGGATAGAGACAAGGTGATGAATGGTCCTGACCATTACCTCCATGGGAAGAAGTTGTTCATGATGCTAGTTGATGAATCTGGGCAATATGATGCGACCATCCAAGCCACTAAACCAGTTTGGTTAAGGATGGAACACTTGCCAAAGGTGTATTGGCACAAGAAGTCGTTAGAGAAGATTGCTACCTCACTCGGAGAACCTATCCTTATGGACAATGGTACTCTTGAGTTAAGGGGCTATTATGCACGCCTCTTGGTATGGATTGATACATCAAGAAAGCTTAAGGAGGAGGTGACTTTTCGTATTCCATCTGGTGATTTGTTTGTGCAAAAAATCATCTACGATTATTGTAGGCCTTGGTGCACTAATTGTGGTGAAAACAATCATCTCATGGAAGAGTGTGATGACTATTGGAATTCCAAGGAGACACAACAAAAGAAATCTATGGCCGAGAGCAAAGTTGTGAAGGCGAAGGGCAAGAAAAATATGACAACTCGGTACAATGATCATGTTTGGGTTTGGAAAATGCAAGCTGAAACTATTGGAGATAATCAGAACTCAAATTCGGTTGGAGGCAATGAGAATGTGACAATTGAGGATGCCTCTTCGGACAATGAGGAGGTAGAAAGGCAAAGGAAAGGGAAAGGAAAAGTGGTTGAAAGCATAGTAAAGAATATCGAGAGAGTTGGAAGTGCAAGAAAAGGGCCAGGAATATCGATTCGGGGAGAGCAGGACGATGATCATCGGGCCGTTGTTGCGCTGCCTGCAGCACCTACGCCCGTTGCTATAAGCACTGGCGCTGCAAGCACGGGCGCTGGAATTCGTGGCGCGGGTGCAAAATTGAGACAAACAGCGCCTGGAGATGTTGGCGCTGGGCGCGGCGTTGGCACCAATTCTGCTCAAGCGCTGCCTGGAACTACTGGCGCTGGAAAACAAGCACAATTAGCGCGCGGTAGAAGCATTGAGCGCAAGCAGTCCAGCACTCGTTCGGCCATTGAATCCGATAAAAAACAGCAAGCGTTTGGAGATGATGATAATCCGGTTGAAGGGGCGGGTAAACTGCCTAAGCAGATGATTCATCCGGATGCTCAGGGCTCTAAAATACCAAGATTGCACAGGAGTAAGAGTAAGAGTAGACCTCCCTCCGCATCAGGGGTTTTGACTAGGTCTAGAAGCAAGAGTAGGACTCGATTAAATGAGCAAGGGAAGGGTATCCAGAAACCTTTTCAGCGAATGCTATCAGCTACAAGGAGTCATTCGGATAGTTCTGGAAGTAAATCGACTGAAGGCGGCGGTCCGAAGCCACAAGGGACCTCTGTTTCCCAATGAATACATCAGCAATGAATGTCAGGGGTCTATCGGCCCCTGTGAGAAGGAGGTGGGTGAAAAATATCATCTCCACAAATAGAGTTGGTCTGTGTGGTTTGTTGGAAACAAAAATGGAGGATAAGGTGTTGCGCATTTTTCTGAAAAGTTTTAAGGGATGGAAGTTTACGCACAATTTTGAACTGTGGCAGAACTCGAGGATATTAATCATCTGGGATCCGAAAGGCTTCTTGGTTGATGTTCTAGGGAAAACGCCACAATGTATTCATCTGAAAGTTCGTAATCTTGTTTCTGGTATTGAGTTTTTCTGCACATTTGTGTATGGGCATAGTGAAGGACGTTTGGCGCGTTTACCACTATGGGAGGAGTTGAAGTCGTTTGGAGCTAGCCTGAATGCGCCTTGGATGGTCCTTGGTGATTTTAATGCTATCCTTAGCGTTGAAGATCATTATGGGACTAATGTACCTAGTCTGTATCCGATGAGGGAATTTCAGGATGTTTGTGTAAAGTGTGGACTTAGGGATGCACCTGCTTTGGGAGAACATCTAACCTGGCATAGTGTGGATTGGAAGATTTGGAGGAAGCTGGATAGAGTGCTATTGAATCACGGTTGGGATGAAGCTGCTTGTCGTACAACCTTCTTACCAATCTCGGCTCAATCAGACCACTCTCCCATGGTGGTGGATATGTCGCAGGAGATTGATGGAAAGGGAAGGCCTTTTCGCTTTCAGAATATGTGGTTAGGTCATCCGAATTGTGGACAGATTGTAGAAGATTATTGGAGTCCGTCGGTTGAAGGGACTAAGCAGTTCTCGGCGACTAGGAAATTATTTCGTATGAAGTACCCCTTGAAGGAATTGGGTCGACTTGATTTAAGCCATATTTCCGAGAAGGCAAAGGCTGCGGATGCAGAGTACAACAAGGCTTTCGATGAATTCGATGCTAAGTATGCTTCGGAGGATGATGTTGCGGCATTGCGCAAGTTAAAGAAGCAAGCAATGTTGTTTTATTTGGCGGAGTCTTCCTTTCTTGCGCAAAAGGGAAGGATTAATCATATTACTCAGGCGGATAAGGGATCACAGTATTTTCACTCTATGGTCTCTGCACGAAAAGGAGGAGGTATCCCTGCAATTATCGACAGTGACAATCGGATCGTTACTTCCAATAGTCGCAAGGGAGAGTTATTTGCTGAGTTTTATAAAGGACTATTCGGTATGAAGAGGGACAGAGTGGCCATGGATCAGAGCATATTTGATGAGAGTTCGAAGCTTACCGAGGTGGAAAGAGCCTACTTGGATCAGGATATGGCGAGTATTGAAGTTAAACAGGCGCTATTTGCAATGGCGGACGATAAGTCTCCGGGTCCGGATGGCTATACGGCAGGATTTTTTAAGAAGCAGTGGAATACAGTGGGAGAGGAAGTTACGGCGGCAGTACTGGAATTCTTTCAAACAGGCGACATTTTGGCGCAGCTTAATCACACTGCAGTGGCTTTAATTCCGAAGAAGCCGGATAATCTGAAGGTCGGCGACTTCAGACCAATTGCGTGTTGCAATGTGGTCTATAAAATTATCACGAAGATTATGGCGAATCGGATTGAAGGTATTTTACCAGGTATTATTGACCCTAGTCAGGGAGCATTCGTGAAGGGCAGAAACATCTCGGATAATGTCATGTTAGCGCAGGAATTTGTCCGGGGATATGGCAGAGTTCGAAATTCGCCCAGATGTATGATTATGGTGGATCTTCAAAAAGCGTTTGATACAGTCTCTTGGGATTTCTTAGAAGAAGTTTTACTTGGACTGGGATTTCCGGAAAGACTAACGAGCAGAATTATGACCTGTGTGTGCACTTCTTCATTCTCGATTGCAGTCAATGGTAAACTATGCGATCACTTTCAGGGACAGAGGGGTATTCGTCAGGGTGACCCTTTGTCGCCTCACCTGTTTGTGATCTGTATGGAGTATTTCTCGAGATTACTGAAAAGGAGGACGTCATCTAGGCATTTTACATTCCATCCGAGATGCGAGACTCTTCGGATCACGCATTTAGCCTTTGCAGATGATCTCATGCTCTTTTCTAAGGCGAACACGAGTTCTGTACATATACTCATGGACGCCTTGAATGAGTTTGAGCGCACTTCGGGTTTGGGAATTAATGCAGCAAAGTCGAAGTTCTTTGGGGTTGGTATAAAGGAGGATTTGAGCTTCACAGGTATTCCTTGGGCGACATTCCCAGTTAGATACCTAGGCGTGCCACTTGATTCTAGCAAGTTGAAGGTGACACAATTCGGTACACTATTGGGAAAGGTAGATTCGGAAATAGCTAAATGGAAGGGCCATACCCTCTCCTATGCAGGCAAATTGGAACTTGTGAGATCAATTGTTCGAGGTATTGCGGGATTTTGGATCCAGAATTTCGTTATACAAACTACGGTAATGGATGCTCTTGAACAGAAATGTAAAAGGTTTTTATGGGGAGGAAAACATAAGGCGAAGGTGGCATGGAAGAAACTTTGTGCGCCTAAGTCTTTTGGAGGCCTCGGTTTGAGGGACTTTGTTACGTGGAATAGGGCTTCAATGGCTAAAAGGCTGTGGGATGTTCACTTGAAAAAGGATAGCCTTTGGGTCCGATGGATTCACTCATACTACCTTCAGGGAGTATATTTTTGGGGATTAAATCCGAGAATTGCAAATGGGAGATTGGGAGAACGATACTCGAGCTACTTTGGTGACCTCTGCAAACTCAGGGATGAATTGTTCGCAATGTTTAATGGTGAATTGCAAGAGGTAATCGGCCATCTTGGCGTTTGGTCTGGCTCGGGAAAGTTTACCAGTGCAGCTTATCTTCATATGCATCGTCATAAATACCCGAATGTTTATGATGTTGGTCGATCAAGTGAAAGGGTTTTCAACAGTATTTGGCGTGGGTTTGTTCCGCCGAAATTCTCATTCATCACTTGGTTGGCGGTCATTCAGAGACTTCATACTAAAGATAAGCATCGGATGGAGGAAGGGGATAGCATGGAGAAGGTATGCTCTTTGTGCCATTTGGAAGAGGAGACAAATGAGCATTTGTTTTTCAAGTGTGAATTTTCTGAAGTTGTTTGGGGGCGTATTCGGACTTGGATTGGTTTAAGGAGATGAACTAATTCAATCCAAAGTTCCATGACTTGGGTGAAGAGGCAAGTAAAGGGCTCCAAGATGCGAAAGAAGTTTGGTATACTAGCCTTGATCACCACGGTTTATCGCCTTTGGAGGGAAAGGAACAATGTGGTTATGGATGGTGCTCAACCAAGTTCGGAAAGAGTGGTGAAAATCATCATGAAGGATTGCTACATGGTGATGAATAGGCTGTTTCCGGAGGAGCACTTGTTCTAAATGGAGAGGCTGCTTGGAGATTGAAGGGTGCTGGCGGCAACGTGCTATGTGCTTCACAATTCGGGTCAAGGTGCTTCATTCCTGGCGCTGTGCTGGCGTCAGGCGTAGCGCTGGAATTCGTTACGGCGAAGGGATGCAGGACGCCAGCAAGGGAGATGGTTTTGGCGAGTGAAGGCTGGAAAGGTGTGTCACGGTTTGGCTATTCTGGCGCGGTTTTCAGTGACTGATGATGCAGTTTTCAGCGCCGGGAGAGGCTGTTTTGGGCTCGATGGTGTCCGGATTGGCCTATGGTTTTTCTTGGACTTCTTTTGGCACTTGCAGCTCGGCATTCAGGTGGAGGCAATAGGTTTTAGAGTAAGGATTTCCGTCCTCTTACTCTTTCTCCTAAGCCTAGTTTTTACTATTGATTTGACGGTTATTTATGCGCTTTATGCTCGCGCTACACTTTGTGTTAAAATAGCATATAGCTGTCCATTTGCTCAAAATGGAGTGGGCGAGTACATACTCGCCACGCTTGGTGCACGCGGTAGAAGTGCATCCATTCTCACATCTTTCGGAAGTTGGTTTTATTGGGAGACACTAAGGTCCGAGGCACGGCCTCATTCATCTTGGCCCATAGGATCAGCTTCGGTGCAAAAGGAGAATGCCAGAAGGCCAATAACATCCCTCTTTCTTCATCTTAGGGATGTATATGGTAGAAGCGGTTGTCCATTTGGTTCATCGGCTTCAAATTATATGCGACATCCAAGACCCGAGACACCCTCGGCTGCACTAGGATTTTCTTATTATCCGTTCTTGGTTCTTAGTCCCTTCATCAACGATCCAAATACTACAATACTTCAAGACCCGAGACCCTTCTCGGTTGCATTTCGGAATTGGATTGAAGAAGGCCCCATTTGTTAGGGGTAGAAGCGGATTTGTTTTATGGGTAGTGAGTTTGTTCTCACCCCATCATTTGGGTTATAGCCTGTGTTTTTCCAGGTTGTTTTTGTGCTCCCTCTGCTCGGCTATCTTGCATTGGGTTGGTTGTTATTTTATTTGGACAAAAGGGGGGGGGGATAGTTGAGTGTTGTCTTCTGGATTTACACTCTACTATTCCCCCCCCCCTACCTCTTTCGGATTTTACTCCTTAGGTTTACTATGTAGCCTAGGGTTGGATTCTTTTGTATTTGGTGGGGACCATTTAGGGCTCCACTGCAGGTTCCACCGTCTATACTATTTACCTATTTACGCCAATGCTAGTGTTTACTGACTAGGGTTTTTACACATTTTTTTTCAATATTGGGCCTATTTTTAGGCCCAATCCCCTACTACTATATATAGAGGCTTAGTCTACTTGGGTTTCATACTTTTCATACCCTTTTAGTCTTTGATCATATTTTGTAATTTAGGAGAGCAACTTAGAGAGAGAAACACTCTCTCTTCTCTCTAGGTTCTTTCTCTTTCTGTTTTTATCTTTCTTTGATCTTAAGATGTGGAATTCAAATCTATATTTGAATTCCATGTCTAGGGAGTAGTTTCTGTAGCTTGGGAATAATTGTATTCATATGTTGAATTATGCTTTTGCGAGATTCCTAATTGATCTTAATTATTGTGCTTATGATATTATTATGCCTTGTTATTGAATGTTATAACTGCATGAATGGTACACTCCATTTGCTTACACTCTAGTCTACATTCTTGTTGGTGCAAATATTGATACCCCCGGTGGAGAAACCTTGGATGTGATATGGGTAGCAGGGTCCGGGTCCATGTGAGCGTGTGTAGGTAAGTCTTTTCTGAGTTTTATTTCCATGATGAAAGCACACCAGTCTTGGCTAACTATTTAGTCTGAAGGGTTACGGGTAAGGATAGCAAGGAGTAGCAAGCTAGGGTTGTAAGAGGTCCTAGTGTTATAGATAAGGTGCCTACCTCTCCCTGCTTCGTTTATAGGCCTAGGGAGTAGAGCATCTATGGTGGAGTCCCTGGGACGTAATCGTACGGGGGAGAAATAGACCTATAACAACGGTCGGACCTTGTTGTAATCCCATAATTCAGAGTCAGTTTTGATGGAAGAATGCAAGAGCACCCTACGTGACAAGTACATGAAAGTGCTGACCATCAACCACAGTACGTGTTATAAGCACTATATTAGGTTGTCTAAATCTTTCATGTGAATGAATCGATGATCGAAGCATTTAATCAACCATGTTACACAAACCTTCCCCAGGTGTCTAGCTAATGTTGTGACATGCTATTTACTTTCATGTTCTTATTTGCTAGGTGAAAAACCAAACCCCCATGTTTACCATACTATCTACTCCTATCAACACAGACGAATTGACAACCTGGACGTGGTTGTGTTTAATTGACTGTTAGCCCTTGCATCTCTATGGAAATACCCAGGGCTTACCACTAACTACCTTATCGGTAGCGTAGTGGTGAATTGGGTGTAGAATATAAATTTAAATTTGACTACTTTGATCCTTTGATCCAAGGCCTTCGCTCGGATTAAATAGCTACAATTAACGACCTCGAGTAAAGGCAGGCCATCACTGCATTTCATCGAGCTTTATACACCTCACCTCCTCCAGATGCCTCTTGCTAATCACATTGTAATGTTTGTCATTTTCCTCCTCGAAAAAGTATTTGTCGTCAAAATTTGGTGGTGGAGGGGCATCCTTCGCCTTCTTTTCCAGAGAGATGCTGGCCTCGCGGCCCTTGGCCCTAGACATTTTGGTTGTTCTCTTAACTTGCATCTGCTGGACAAGGTTTTAAACATTAATTAGTAATGTGATCAACTAATTATATAAATTTGATTGCATGACCGAGTTTGCTGGCATGTCAATAACAATTTGACTTACCTAATTTACAATTGTGAGGTTGGAGATTCATCACAGTATGAATGTCCAACCTCGCAAAGCAGGTCGACGTGGCTGAAATATTTGTGACATTCAGCTGAATGGTCAAAAATTCATAAATCCTATCATACAAGCCCATAACTCCTTCAATACGATGCATATACATAGAAAATTGAAATTTACCCCATCACATCCACCACATTTCATCCAATCACTGAAGAACATTATCAAACACTAATAAAATATCCCTAAAACCTAATCAATCACATTGATCTCAAAAAAAGCTTGCAAATTGGACTAAATCTACACAATTCAATAAGTAATAAACTCAAAGAATAATCCTAAACAACTAAAACAATAGACTAAATAAAAAATCTGACCTCATCTAGTGTTTGGCAAGAATGTGGATGTCTCCTTTGATGTTGATGGATACTGATGAACAAACAATGATGGAGATCTTGGGTTATTTTATGAGAAGGCAGTTAGGCTGTTGGATTGGGCAATTTTGTGGCGGATTTTTTGGAAAGAGAGAGGTATGAATGTGCAACATCGAGTTTTGAAATGCGATGGGCTGGAGATTCAACCCTTTAAGTACTCTGACTATACATTGTTGTTTAACCCATGTATGCGACGTTGCATTTCTGCTCGATAATATCATACGATGATCGAATAATGTCTGAGATTGCACTAACTGGTTACTGGACAAAATGATACTGCCGGCCCAATTGTCAATACAATATTGGCTTGGTCAATTATGGGTTAAACAAATTCACATGAGCTCGCATTCAACGTTGGTAACATCGACCTTATGATGACAAGGGAGCAACTTCACATATTACAATGGGCCGAATAAAGTGTTTGGCCCAAATTCATTAAAATAATAGCCCAAATGCCAGGCCCAAAGTAATTTGTTTTGAAATATTGATAATAACAATATTAAATGATAAAATAAATCATATCATCAATTTAATCTCGAACGGTTGTTCATTAACCCCAAACTATTTTCGCTAGGGTCCATGATCAAAACCCGTAGAAAAAACACTATGGAAGTAGTACAACAAAACATTTTATATTCTAAAGTATATACTCTAACGCTTCAGTTTGAAAGTCTCATAGTCTTGAAGTATTACAACTAATGTTTCTTTCTTAAACTGTTACTCGTCTAACATGGTTCAATGAACATGAAAACCAAATGTGATACGTTGTACTTGTATACCTTTCCCTTGAATGTGATCAGCTTTTTAAGGCCCATAACAATCTTAACCATCGGATGAGTAATATTACTTGTTTGTACAATTTCTTTAGTAATACTTTATGTTCTTTATCCATGCATAACGGAATTACCCTTTATAATTGTTAGAACTGATATCTACTTGTTTCAAATAACATCGGTTGTAAAAGGCTGTGAACAATCTTAATAATTTGATTTACACCTAGGTAAAACATTATTGTCCAATAGCATTAACTGTTCTAGAGGATCATGGGAGAACTCTTTGTAATTACTATAACTAACATCAAGTAGTTTATTATAAGGTCGGTTGTGCAAATCCCTACACAATCTCGATAAATGACCCACTACCGTTCAAAACATTAATTGTGTGAGAGGATTGAGTGTTCTTAGGATTAACGACAATTCCACATTCAATAGGTATAACTGACATTATAGTCTTGAATAAAATTAATTGTAACAAGCCCTAAACACATCCGATAAATATTGAACAAGTAATTTTCATCTTAATTTGGGCATAATTGGATTGATGTTCTAACTGGCGGTCAGCTGCAATTGACCATCAACATGTATATGATAATGCCTGTGAAAAAATAGACTTTAATTATGGGCTAAAATTTTTAAAAAATTACTTTAATTCATGAAAAATGTATATGTACTTCTCTAATAACATCAGCTATGACTAATGGTGAAAAACATTTCATTTCTATAATATAACTGATTATGGATATGCTAGACATACCCAAGGTGTCGACCTCGCTTGTAACCTTGCATGTACTGAGGAAGAGACGAAGACACGGCGATCTCGTACATGGTCGTGAAATGGGCCATTTGGTCCATAAACAGGCCCAATATATAAACTCAAACCCACATAGTCGGCCATTTCGCTCTAACGACATATAACCCGAGACTTGACCGAACATATTGCAATGTCGTACATTCATATAGGATGGGCCTATTGGTTCAATTTTTGACCCACGTGGAGACCTTAAACAAATGATAAATGCATGTTGCATGAACCTTGCGACATCGCATGACTGACGGGATAATACAAGTATGCACCATACTTAGCCATAAAAAGGCCCAAAATCTATGAAAACCCATTTATTGCAAAAACAACAAACGGAGCCCTCTATCCTCCATAAACCAAATTCCATCATCCTCGCTTACTTTCTCTTCCAATCTATCAAGCAGAAAAAAGAATCACATCCATCTCCCAATCAGATGCTTAATGGAGAAACAAAGGAAAATGTAGAGGTCACCAAAGCTGGGGATTCCATGAATTAAAATTGTGGTAAGGTTTCATCTTTCACACCACACGTACATGATCATATTGTTCATTTTACATTCCTTGACAATGAATGTTGGATGGGGGTTTGTTGTTTTTTTGTGTCTTAGTTGTCATCTATCTAGTTATATGGCCAATACATTAAGGGTTTTGTGTGGTTACTTTAAAGATTACATTTTTGAATGTGTATTGTGTGTACCACTTGTTGACGTTTTCAATTGGTGGTTATTTGATATGGAAATGACATGAAATACTTAATTTTTATCATTTTTTTATTCATATGAAGATCATCTTCATAGAAGAAATATACATTGTGTCACTTAATGGATGATATAGTGTTGTTGTGGCAAAATCCTAGATTATTAGCATCTTCCAATCATTATTTAGTGTGCATACTTAAGTTAGTGTTGTGGATGACATAGTGTTGTGTGATTTATTACCTTTTTGTTTAGGTCGTGGAGTGGTAATCCAAGATAAGAGGAAATGGACCAAAGGAGGGAGAGATGGAAATGAATTGAAAAAATGAAAGCAAGGTCGGGGTGGGGCTATTAGCAAGAATTTAATAGACATGGTGGAAAAGGTATGAAATATCCAAAGAAATTTGGCCGTATCGGAAATGCGATAGGTGAGGATAGAAATTAGTGGTCTAGTTACCTAGGATTTGTAGCTAGGACAAAGGTTGACATAATCTTGTACGAGTCTTGGCCTCGGGTCGATGCTACTTGCAAGGAAAATTTGTGGAAGGCCCTTAAATTGGCCTTCGAAATTGATTATGAAGACATGGAAAAGTTGAAGACTAGAACAATACTCCGCTTTGACGAGAGAGGGAGAGATTTCAAAGCCAAATTGGCAAGGGAATACATTTTGGGGAAGAAGAAAAATTGCAACCCAAGGATTAAGCATCTAAGTGAATTGAGCTGGAAGGGTTTTGTTGCGAGAAAATGGGCAGACGAAGCATCGGTAAGAAATTAACATTTACATGGTTTGATGTTTATAAACAGTGGATACATAATTATATTTGTATCCGAAGACATTTTTTGATGAATAGATTACCTTATGCATGACTATATTATGATGAGTAAAATCAATTTTGTATGTGGTTTGTGATTGTTAATGCTTAATAATTGTAGAGGTCCCTGTTTTCCTTTAATATAAGTACTACAAACTGGCCATGCAACGTCGCATAATACTAATCATACTATTGTCCGTCTGTACCGAGTGGTGTGCTACATGTGTATTAAAAAGGATTTGGCATTGTCTTCAACCGACAATAATAGCGATGTCACATAATGTCCATTTGTATGGTGCGAATTACGTACCGAATAGTGAACGATGCAGCACAGAGACAGAGAAATCGTGTTATAATTTTACCTCATTATTTGTCTAATTATTTTATTAAGACAAGATCTTGATTTGATGATTTCACAGGGTCTAAGAGCTAAACATTTTGACATTTCACAAGGAAACAAAATGCGACACACCATGAATTAGGGTGGCTATGCACTAGTCACAAGAATTATCATGAAGAAAATGTTTGAGGCAAGAGTCTTTGATAAAGTTAAGCATGGGATGATGGATGATGAGGCAAGGATTTGTACGGAATATCCCACACTAGATAAAGTTCCCTGATTTGAAAACTGGTTACCGATGTAAAAGCGAGGGAAGAATGAGGGTAAGTTCCACACCAAAGAAGCGAAGGTGGTTGCCCAACAAATTGAAAGTTTCCTAAATTTTTAGTTGATTTAATGTATGTGCAATTGTTCAATATAATTTAGACCTAATATATGGGATTGATTATTGGTAATTTATAGGAGGACTTAAAAAAAACAAGAGTCCGGCGAGTTCATCAGGGTTTGAAAGAAAGACATACTGGGTGTAGCGCTTAACAAGGAAGAACATTCGGGCATGGTCCGAGGTATCGGAACACTCGCTACACATTGGGACATCTTTGTTAAACCTCAACCACCAAAGGTTGATATTGTGTTAAGTAGTCAATTAAGAGAGATTGATGGTTTAAAATCCACATTAAGCCAACTAGTGGCTTATGTCTCGCAAGAATCGAATGGGAGGAAAATGCCACTTGAATTGGAGAAAATAATTGCAAGTTCTAAACCAACAACCTCAACTACCCCTTGCACTTTTTCTCTGGAAACCTCAATACATGAACACCTGGAGTGTGATAGTAGACTTGTACCACCTTCTTTGACTTTATCAACACCTCTTACATTTGACCGACTAAGAACGAAGTTAATAGAGGAAACCCAACGGAACAAGGAGGTATAAGTAAATATATTACACTTTTCATATTCAAATTATTATATACTTTTTTTTAAGTTAGAGATTCTTTTTAATAAGGATAATTCCTTGTGCATTATTCTTGCCGAATGTGTTTAGGGTGAGAGCCATGTTGTGGCGAAAGGTAAAGTGTACACATCCATACGATTGCATCATCATAAGCCGGTCACAAAGGAGAACGTGGTGGTCAATGCCACTAAGATCCTTGTCGATGGTATAGTTCTTCCAATCCTTGAGGCCGAGGAAACTACAGTGGACAAGGCCGTGGGACTATTTGTTGAGTGGCCCTATGGTTTGGCCTCTATTTTGGACAAGGTGCCCCCCAAGAAGGTAAAAATAAATTAGGTGGTAAGGTTATGAGCACATACAAAAGTTCTTTACCTAAATTTTCTAATTTATTTCATTAGATCGAGGCAATTATTAGTATCCCGGCCAAATCCTCAAGTACATGTGGGGATCCAAAACCTACAAAAGCTTGTGTCTCTAGAGTGAAGGCACCTCCATTCAATTCTTCAAAGGATGGATCTCTAAAAAACATCCACACGATTGTGAAAACTCATCCTCCCTCAACTTCGTACGAAATTACCATGGATGAAGTTGGTATTTTGGGTTACAAGATAAATCCAATCATCCAGAAGGAGGATTTCGAGGCATTATTCCATTTCAATAATGTAAACCCTCCCATGATACAACTACATTGCATGTAAGTATATATGAATCCATGAACCAAACGTCCTTCATTTTTCAAATTATTGTGTTTCCCATCAATTTATCAAGACTTACTATGTATATAGGCTTTTGCATGTACAATCAATTTTCAAAATGAAAGGGTAGATATGGGTTCTTTACCCCTTCAAGATCCAACATGAACATGTGGTGATGGAAGACCGTTTGGCCTACTTGAGCTCTCGGTTGATGAAAAAGGACAATTCGATATATATTGCACCTTATTATGAGAGGCGAGTCAACTCTACTTCCTTCCTAATGAACTAAATTTTTTATTCTATTATAGATTTTTAGATTATAATGAATTAAAAACAATTTCATTTTCCAAGCAAACATTGAATGACTGCCATTTTTGTTATTCCCTCAAGCACGGTGTACTGGTTCAATCCATTACATTAAACGCCCCCCGAAGACAATTTCATTCGCAATTACAAAGGTGATGATGAATATCTTAATCAACAAGCGCAAGACATTCCATTGGAAATCCATAAAGGTTAGAATTCACTTCTAAACATAAACATGACATAATTAATGCTATAAGTACACCACTATGTGTTCCTAATCAAATTGTGGGTACTGTTAGCATAAAACAAAATTGGACCCATGGCAAAGCATTTACTATTGCATGCGCTTTATGAAGAATTTTGTAGCGAATGTGAATGAGAATCAATATGCCTACAAAAGATCTCTTATTCACACATTATGTTTTAATAAAGAATGAAAGGACTACGCTTAACCTTTGTATTGATTATGTGATTACTCCATGTTGTAGCATTTTCCCGAGGATGAATTACCATACACAATTAGGCATTTGGACAAAGAACGTGAAAGTTAGGCGCATTTCATGATGGTAAAGAATTTGAAGGATTTTCTAATCCCATCTACCATATGAGGAACTATTATTGAGTTTACTTTTTTGTGCGAGCATCATTCTCTAAAATGCCCATTGATACTTTCCAAGGTTATTTTTTGACACCTTGATATAGATATCTATCTAGCTATGGAGTATTAATGGTATAGTTCTTTTTTTGAGAATTTTGATACCTTTTTTGTGCATTGAAGGTGTATTATGTATCCTTCTTGTCTGTATGCAGTATGATTGATGTAGCTATATGTAATTTGAATAGTGTTCGAGGTAGAAAACACATTATTAATGAAATTTGATCTGCTGCTTATATTACATGTAACGACGTTGTGCGTGTATAATTTACCATTCCATTCAATTGATTGTATACACGCGACGTCGCTAGATGTTCATCACACATTAGCAATGGTATAACGACAAGAGTGACGTCGGTGAATACGACCTGGCAAGCACCTCGTACATCTTAGAAACAACACCCTCATTGCACCATCGCAAGTAACGTCGGTATAGTAGAGTGACTTTGTTATCTCAACATGCCAGACGTTGGTCACCCAGACGTCGGTCACACAGACGTCGCTAATGCTAATCGAATACGATGAATTTGATCACCAAGGTAAAAAATATCTTTTACCTCAGTTTTTTAGTGATGTCTGCAGATATTATGTGTGACATCGCTCTTAGCACTAAGGTCGATGATAGGATACGATATTTGCAACATCGTTCAGATTGACGTCGGGATGTAAGATGAACGGCGTCGGACATACCAACAAGACACGCGATGTAAGAGGAAAGTCTACGATTTTTCCATTTGACGTCATTCTAAAGAACAGAGACATCATGCAATTCGGTGCACCAATGTCGTGTGCAAGCTGACGTGGAATGGTGAATAATACGATGTCATTTTGAATAGCTAATGTCGCAAAAACAATTACACGCATGCTCTACATGTGATGTCATTTTTGTGTCGCATAAGCACCAGTAGGTGTGACATCGTAGATCAACCGTGGAGATAACGTTTTGGTTAAATATTATAATATTAAATATTTGATGAAACAAAAAATCGTTCGTCGACAGCCATTACATGTTATTTAGTATTGGATTACTCTAGAAATGGGTCAAACATCATACAACAATCAATTGTCACTAAGTTAATATGGAAAAATTAACAATGACATGTTAAAATCCACTAAACTAGCTTTAACATATATTAAAAATACATGTTACAATATATAATAATACATAAGGTTGATATTAAATTTAAACATTAAAGGTATTGAACCTCCATTTTGTCTACATTTTAAGGCATGAACATTGTCAGGGTGAGTAGTGAAATGACAAGTCATCCCTCTACAATCCATTGATAACTCTCGTTGTCCTATTACACCCAATACACAGGAAATAAAATTTATGTCAAAATTGGCCAGTACCAAATTTTAAAAACACATAATATAGTCACACTTAGACGGCGTGAATGTTAACTTGAGAAAAGAACAGATAGAGGTAGAAGCGACGTTGCACATTATAGTAATTGAAGACAGACCTAAGTGCGACATTGGACATTTAACATATTTCATGCTTTGAAATGTGCGTCGTCGGTCTGAATTTGGTTATACATTGCAAAGGCCGACTAACATGATTGATGTCGCACTTTCATATCGTGTTCATACAAATAAGTAATTATTGTACACAATTAGCCCTGATCTAAGCATTTTTTTTCTCATTCCTTACAAACATGGCATCATCTACTCGAATCAAAAATAATATACACTATATAACATGTAACACAATCATCATACATTATGAAAATATACAAGGTTTGATCAGTGATAAAAAAATAACATATAGAAGGTGTGGTAACTAAATTACTAAATTGACATTGAATGTATGGAAAACTACCTCAATTAATTTGAACCCAGAGATGCTCCATCATCGGACACTTGTTCATTAGTGGGAAAAACAAATTGATTGAACTCTTGAATTATTGTATTAATGGTGTGGATGGAGAGGATGGTGTGTTGTAGCTAGGGTTTGGAGAAAGTGTGTTATAGATGAGAAATGGGTAATGGTGCTGGTATTAATGACTTGAAATTTTGGTTGGGGGGAATTTTTGTTTCAAATTTTCAGCTCAAAATTCTGTTTCCCGCTGGAAATTTCATTCTGAGCAACATCGGCTTAGGTTTGGTCGTGGATCTGCATTTGGCGACATACCCACAACGTCGCATACGAGGACCAATGGGTATTTTTTAAAAAGTATCGTAAAATAATCCGTGTTAAGATTGGGGCCCTTCCGTGAAAGTATAAATACAAAAATGTTATCTACAAATTTTCATTTGGACTTCTACCACTTTCTTGGAGGGACCTAAGTGTAAATATTTTAAAGTTCACCAGTGGTCCCAAACTCGATTCCGCTCGTTTGAAAAATAAATGTTGTCATATCTAGTAGAATTTATAATCCCCGAGAGTAACAAATAAGAAACTACTCTTATTCCACATAGTCTTCCACAAGTTCCATTAACTAACAAATCAGTAATTCAAGAATTGCTACTAAAAGTGTGTGTGCGAAAACGTGCGAAAGTGTGTGTGCGAAAGTTCTGTTTTTCACTACTGTTCATCTACTCCTTCCTTTTCCCTTTTCTCTTCTGACCGTTACTCGCCGGCAACGGTAACAGCCACTGGTAACGGTTTCTTTCTCCGCCACTTGGCGGGGTCTCCTCCCGACGATCGATGGCAGCTTCCACCTCCAACTCCAATCTGCCACCGCCCCCTAAAACGTTTGCGGCTGCTCTTCAGACAAAATCCCCTCCATTATCATCACAACTCCCAAATAACCCCGAGCTAATCCCGAAATCCTCCCATCTAGGTGATCTTGCTTGTTTATACTCTGAGGAACAAATTGCCACATTATCAGCCCATTACTCCAATGCATTGGTCGGTAAATTTACCAAAGGTAGAATCTCAATGGATCAGATGGAGGTTGCCCTTAAAACTATTGGGTTCGAAGGTAAGTACCAATTGGGATCTCTTGATTACAAACATATACTAATTCGTTTTGAACAGGTTAACGACTACCAACGATGTTGGATGAAAGGCATATGGAATTTCAATGGCGTTTCACTGAAAATGCTTAAGTGGACTCCTGAGTTCTCTACACAGAGAGAATCTCCCATTGTCCCGATTTGGTGTACAATTAGGGAGGTACCACTCTACTACTATAACTCCTCATCTATTGAAGCTATTGGTAACAATATTGGTAACTTTATAAAGAATGATTATGCTACTGAGATGCTTACTAGGCCTTCGGCCATAAAATTCTGTGTTGAAATTGACCTACTGAAGCCTCTGCCACAATACATTAGGCTAGGTTCAATAACAAACAATAGGAAATATCCAATTGAATTTGAGGATATCCCTCTATACTGTGGACATTGTGCTAAACTGGGGCATTCTTCAGGCCAATGTAGGGTTAACCCTCAGAATAATAAGGAAAGAACTGAGGAAACTAATAGAATTCACACTCAACCTATCCCTCAGTGGCAGGCAACCGGGAAAAAATTCGATTTACCACCACTGCTCTCTGATTCACCTACCCATACTCATGTCTCTCCTATTGATAAGGTAGTCAGGAACCCTGATCCTCTACTGCAACCTGCTCAAACTCCCACAACACCTGTTTCTAGTGGTCTTCTGACAATAGGGAGTCCAGATAACTCCACCACTAGGTTACTAAATGCCACTGCTAAATCTAAAACAGTTCTGAAAGCTTATGCAAGAGATGATCTCCACATTGGCTTACATCGTTCTCTTATGATTGATGCTACTGCTAATCCTACACTTTCCTTAGGGGGAAAGATGTCGAATAGATTCTCTGTTTTGCAGGGAGAAGACACTTAATCTCAGGAACAAGAGGAAACCAGCTGCAGTAAACAGAAGAATCTGGAGCAACCTTTGGATTTGGACTCAGACGAACAACAAACTCTGGAAGAGGGATCTGAGCAGACAGGTAAGTTTGAACATCCAGGTAAATCTAAAAACAAAAAGGTGACCTATCTTAGTCAGCTGAACAAAATGTTATTAAGATCAGCTACAAAAGGTGCAAAATCAGGTGAAATATGATAGGAACAGTTAATATTAATTTTCTGATCTGGAATCTTCGTGGAATGGAATCATCATTGCTTAGGCTATCTAATTTAATCAAAACTAAGAGAATTCAGCTGCTATGCATAATAGAACCTATGCATGATAACTCAAAAATACAGGCCTATATGACATCATTACATTTTGCAAACTGTCTAGGCCTTCCTAATGGAAAATTTTGGTTAATGTGGACTCATCTCCTCACGGTTTCACTGATTACTTCTCATGACCAATTCCTTTTTGTTAGCATATCTCATTTTTCTCTGGCTCTTAATATGAATGCTGCCTTCATTTATGCTTCAAGGGATAGAGAAGGTAGGAAAGCTTTGTGGAAAGATTTAGAGCCTTTGTCTAACAGTGATACTATTTTTATAGGGGATTTTAACACTATTAGGAGTCTATCTGAATACAGAGGACCCTCTAATCCAGCTCTAGGGAGCATTAGGGATTTCAATACATGGATTAATTCAAATGGGATTCAGGAAATAAGCACAGTAGGCAATTTATTCACTTGGTGTAACTCTAGGCTAAGGAATCCCACTTCCAAGAGGTTAGATAGGGGGCTCTGTACACTATCCTGGAGCTCCAAATTTCCATCTTCCTCCATCCAGATTCTCAATAGACACACTTCAGATCACTCACCTCTCCTCCTTCAGTTATCTAATCTAACTTCCTCATATCCCAAACCTTTTAGATTCATCAATGCCTGGTTCCAAAGATCGGATTTCATAGGTTTAATGCAGGAATCTTGGGAAAAACCTATACAGGAAAGTGGAATGATTAAATTCTACCTGAAACTGATTAGGCTTAAAAGAATCATCAAAACTTGGAACAGAGAATCTTTTGGTAATATTGATGCCAATGTTTCACAAGCTGAGGATGCCCTAAGAATACAGGAATCTGTTTTTGATCATGATCCTAATTTAAATGAACTGGTTAAACTTAATCAGAAAAAAGCTAGTTTGCAGAAGGTCTTAAAAGAAAAAGAAAAGTTCTGGAAACAAAAGGCAGGACTTAAATGGCATAAATTAGGAGACAACAATACTGAATTTTTTCATAAGGTTGTCCAAGAAAAGAAATGTAGGATACAGATTAATAAAATAAAAAACTCGGCTGGCCAATGGCTAAACACAGAACCTGAAATTCAGAAAGAGGCAATCTCTTTTTACTCAGATCTACTAACTGAACCAGATCAAGGCACTGATGATACCTTCTCCTCTCATTTTCTGAGCCAAATTCCAGTGATTTTAACTGATTCTGATAATCATATCTTAGCTTCTCCTATTCTGGAACCTGAATTAAGATTAGTTGTTCAGAATTTAAGTAGCAACAGTAGCCCTGGCCCGGATGGCTTCACACCTAAGTTTTATAAGAAATGCTGGCCTTTTATTAAGAATGATCTTTTAGAGGCAGTTAATGACTTCATTGTAGGATCTAATATTCCTAATGGGATATCTAGCACATGGATTACACTTATTCCTAAGAAAACAACCCCATGTCAGTTTGGAGACTTTAGACCTATTAGTTTATCTAATGTATCTAATAAAATCTGTTCCAAGGTTCTTATGGAAAGATTAAAACCTTATATGGACTCTCTGATATCTCCTAACCAATCTTCTTTTTTGAAGAAGAGAGATATTTCTGATAATATACTATATTTACAGGAAATGGTTAGATTCTTGGATAAGAAAAACAGAATTCCTAACTGTATAATGAAACTGGACCTAATGAAAGCCTTTGACAGGGTTAACTGGCAATTTCTTAGGCAGATTTTAGTTAAATTTGGTTTTCAAGGGAATTTTCTGAATGCAGTGATGAAGAATTTAGCACAGGCAAAATTTTCAATTCTAATTAATGGAAAACCTGTTGGTTTTTTTCCAGCTACTAGAGGTATTAAACAAGGTGATCCTCTCTCTCCTTTCCTCTTTAATATTTTTACTGAAGCCTTTTCAAGAAGTCTCTCATATGTTTTCTCTACTGGAAGGCTATCTCATTTCCAATTTCCTGCATCAATACCTGCCATATCTCATCTATTATATGCAGATGATACCATAATTTTCATGCAGGCATCAAAATTAAATCTCATAAGAATAAAGGCTTTTCTAGATGTCTTCGAGGTGACTTCAGGACAGAAGTTTAATTTCGAAAAGTCAGAATTCTACTTGAGTAAAAGAGCATCTAACATTAAGATCTCTCAGGTTAAGTCCATTCTAAAAATGAAAAAGGGTGCACTCCCATTTACATACCTTGGTTGTCCAATATTTAGGGGAAGAACACTAAAAAGGTATTTCCAACCTTTAATGGCTAACCTGGATTCTAAACTTCAAAGTTGGAAGAATAGATGGTTAAGTGCGGGGGGGAAACTGGTCTTAATAAAACACTGTCTCTACTCCCTCCCACAGCATATTTGGGCAGTTACAAAACCACCAAAGATGATAATTCGTACCTTTGAAAAAAGATTAGCCAGGTTTTTTCGGGGAGAATCACATGGAAAAAATAATAAAATCTGGAGAAAATGGAAAGATATTGCAGTTTCAACTGACTTGAATGGACTTGGTTTTAGATCAATCCAAGCTATAATTGACACCTGTTCAGCTAAACTTTGGTGGAAAAGTCAATTAGGTAACTCCCTTTGGTCAAAACTGATCTGGTCTCTTCCTATATCCTACAGAAAATCTGTAACATGGAAGAGAATTATCCACATTAATTCTTTTGCACAGCAACACTCAGTAATTATTCATGGGGAGGGTACCTGTAATTTTTGGGTAGCTAACTGGAGTTTTAGGGGGCCTTTAGGTACTATTATCCCTGAGCACATAGTACATGGCATGCCATACTTAACTGTGGCAGATTTCATTCATAATAAGTCCATCATATTGCCTCAGATTATCTCTTTTTTGGACCTTGATACTGTGTCTTTTCTCCAGGAAGCAATCTTAGTCCCAGGCAGAAAAGATAGACTGGTATGGAAGCCTGAAGCTTCAGGTAATTTCACTTCTAAGTCTACCTACAAAATGCTCACTCAGATGCCAGGTAATTTCCCTGCCTCTAAATTCATTTGGAATAATGCATTGCAAAAAAAGATATCCATCTTTACTTGGAAAATGCTGCAATCATTTTTACCTTTTGATGAGGTGCTCATTAAATGTGGATTCAGCCTTGCTTCAAAATGTCCTGCCTGCTTAAATTTAGATTCAATACAACATTTTTTCATTTCATGTCATATTGCTAAAGCTGTTTGGGGTAACATGGCTTCTATTGTAAATTTTCATCTTCAGGATACTCATTCTCTTCCTGAAAGATTTTTTATTTTTTGGAATACCAGAGATCTTGCTAATTGGAAACACTTCATCTGCAAAATAACACCTTCCATAACTTGTTGGTCACTTTGGAAAGCTAGGAATAGATTTTTACATGATAATGTGCCACTTTCCTCAGATCTGATATCTAAGGAGATTCTCAACTTATTAAAACTGGCTTTCCTAACTACTCCAAGGACATATTTCACTCATTCTTCTATCTCTTTACCTTTCCATCAGTGGATACCTTTCATTAGACCCCCACCTAAGCCTAATATATCAACTGTCCTGTGGGAGAAACCTCCAGTTGGGTTTTTTAAAATAAACACTGATGCTTCTTGGTATACTGATAAGGCTGCTGTTGGGATAGTAGTTAGAGACTACTGTGGTGATTTGATTAACTTATATTCAGTTTCCATCTCTGCTGATTCTCCGATCGAGGCTGAAATGAAAGCCATTTTACTTGCTATTCAAGCTTTGCCTGGAATTCATATGAACTGCATTTTTGAAACGGATTGTAAGCAAGTAGTTAACATGATAAACTGCCCCTATTCAGCAAATTGGAATCTCTTTAACTTAGCTTTCAAAATTAATGTCCTGCTGTGTGGAGCAAAGTTGAATCATGTTTTTAGGGAAGGTAACTCGGTAGCAAATGCGATTGCAAGGTATCATACTTGTCATCTTCAAAGTATCCAGTCTCATAACATTCCTCAGCATATTAAGGGACTAATTGTGTTGGACAAAGATCATGTTCCACATGTTAGAGCTCACTAGTTTCTCACTTAGAGACGGATGCTGCTAATTACTTTTTTCTGGTTCTTTGCAGATCATGATCCATCTCAACTGGCTTTCCAGCCGTTGCACCTCACACTTGCAAAGATGCACTGTCCTTTCTCTTCATTGGAACAGGAGCACGTTCAGCTGGGAAGATGCCCTCCTGTTCTTTCTCTTCATCTTCGGATCAGCTTCGGATCAGCATTGCTTTTCCCGGCCTTCCGATGGATAGAAGAAATATTACTGATCCACTTCTTCTCTAATCTAATTTGGGTATAGATGTTGCCTGGCCGGAGGTGTAAATTAACACGAGGGGTGGAGATTTTCACCTCCGGATCGCAACTTCATCAATATCTTTTGTTAGGATAATATTGTTCATAATATAAGAACTCGATATAGGATTAGTAGGACTTTTGGAGGGCAATTTTGTTGCCTCATCGCAAACTTTGGTCTACATTTGTACAAATACTTCATATGAGGAATGGGGAACCTCTAATATAGTACCCCCACCTTCGGGTGATTTTATTAAAAAAAAAAAGTTCCATTAACTAACCCTTTGCATACTTATAAGTAACCATCTATAGTTTACTCTAGACCACGTACTAGCACTTTCTAAAATTTGATGGATGCAATTTTATTATATTGCATTTTCAAAAAAAACAAGAATAAGAAATTTCATGTGATTCTACATGGTGGAAATTATCGTTCCCACAACGTTTATCCTAAGGGTATAAATGGAAATACTATTACAATGACAGACGATTACACCGCTCCATTCATCTAGTTATGCCTAAATCGGAATATATTGGTCCTGACAATGTAAATTAGATTAGGGTATCTCGAAATTTTCATTTTCACTTCTCCCACATTCATTAAGGGACCTAAGTGAAAAAATTTAAAAGCTGACCCGTAGCCCCAAAAGCGATTCGAAATGTCCTGGAAGGGACCTTTGCCATCCTCAATCAAACTTAAAATCCTCGAAAATGATAAATAAGCAGGCATGATCCCACGGAGACTTTTTAGCCAAGATCTTCCAATTAACCATTGCATACTTATAAGTAACCATCTATAGTTTACTCTAGACCACGTACTAGCGCTTTCTAAAACTTGATGGACGCAGCTTTATTATATTTTATTTTCATAAAAAACCAAGAATAAGAAATTTCATGTGATTATATGTGGTGAAAATTATCATTCCCATAACGCTTATCCTAAGGGTATAAATGGAAATACTAATACAAATGATTGACGATTATCCCCGTTTCATTCATTCGGTCATGCCTAAATCGAAATATCTTGGTCCTGACAATGTGAATTAGATTAGGGTATCTCTAAATTTTCATTTCCATTTCTCCCACATTCGTGGATGGATCTAAGTGCAAATATAAAAAGGTTAATCTGTGGAGGTAAAATCTATTCCGATCGAAATGGACATCAATAAATTTCATGGACAATTATAAAATTCAATAAATATTTCTAATATACTATAGAGCGTTATTAAGGTCAATTATATTTTTTTGTCAAACGCAGGCCCATTTGATATGCTAGTGGGCTGAAATGGTGAGATGTGAAATCACACTTACTGACATCGGTCATATCCCAGAAATTATGTCGGTAGGGTTGATTATAGTGCGACCTCGCAATAGCCGAGCGAATTTCACAAGGGCTCTTCATGACTATATATATGGAGCCCACCTTATAAATCATTTCAAACTTTTAATTTTCCCTCGAATTCAACCAATCTTTCAACCACTTTTCTCAAAGGTATGGTTTCTTGATTATTTAGATTTTTTTCAATTTTGTATTTTTCATAGACAATATTGTTATGTATATGGTGTGTGAATCGTGTGTTCTCTATGTTGTTTATTTCGAAGTGCCTACGGGGTTTAGGGTCTAGGGTTTAGAACCGGTAAATTCTCTGGTTTTCAGATGTATTTTGATGTTGTTGTCCAGTTTTTATGCGACGTCACTTTTCAGTAGTTTCCACTTTGGTCAATGCAATTGATGTGCGACGTTATACATTCATATTTTTGTTCCTCATCTTTGAATGAGACGTCGCACTCATCTCGGTTAACTGATCAAATATACCGACTGGTCTATAACGTCGTATTTACATTTCGACTCAAACGATTAATTGACCTGATGTGAATCGGACCAATTTCTATCTATCACTATATATTTCATCCGTGACAATATGATTTTCAGGAACCATGGCTAGTGGTGAAGGTTCTAGTAGTTGTGTACCAATTGAGGTGTAGTAACGATATTTGGTTTAGAACACAAATTCTAAGATATTATTATTTAATTATTACTAATTTCATTGACCAAATGCATATCCGTAGCGATTCGATGAGAACCGTGTGCAAACTTCATTCGGTGATATCATACCGCATTTCGTACGTCCTTCAGTTGAATTCCAATTTCGGTAAGTCCTTCCGTTTTACACACGTATTTTATTTTAAATTATAATTTTCTAAAATTATTTTTGATGTATACTAACTGTGGTTTTATGTTTATAATTTAGTACATCCCCAGCCAAATTAAGCCGCTCCTACCAAAGTTGAAGATGCCTGTTGTCTTGAGGTGCCGTAGAAGAGAGTATCATGTGCACTACTTGAGGAACAGACGGCTAAGAACCCTGGCCCCAAAGGGTTTTAGCGAGTTCCTTCGTGGAGAAGACCTGGAGGTTGGGGACATGCTCTACTTCGAGCTGGTTGATGATTCTGCGCCCATAGTTTTCAATGTCATCATCTTACACTATTAGTACTTCTAATTTGTAACAAATTATGACAAACATCTATAAAATTATGACTATTTTGTTGAATGTGATGTTTATCTAAATTAATCTTGAATCTATTAATTTAGTGAATGTTATTTTTATGTTATTGAATCATTAATATTTAACTTTCCATATGAAACCAAAATTTTATGTTACGATCATACATAATTCTATAAAATACTTGTGTGTAATGATTATTTTGTTTCAACCATTCTTAAAATAGAAAATATTTGTCATCGCTAATCTTTTTAAGTATAATCAAAATGTTTTTAATATATTTGTCTGCCCACTTAATCCTGCAACGTCGCTATAAAGTCGGTCATCTGTCGACTCAAGCGATACGGGTGCGATGTCGCACTAACTGTGGTGGACAACACAAGGTCCCAAAATGACGTCGTTTCAAAATGACTATAAATAAAGGGTCCCTCATAATGAGTTTAAGCTCTTCATTTCCAAGTTTCCCGCAAATACCAAGAGTCTCTCCACCCTTTTCCTCTTCTCCTTTGACAAAGGTATGGATTTCTACTCTTTTAGTACGTGCCTAAGTTTTTGTAATTGTTAATTCACCTTGTTTTATTAATCTATGCTTTTTGTATGGGTTGTGTTTTTGGTTTTCTTGTTCTTACTTACATTTGTTAGAGTGTGAAGTTATCTTACATGTAAACCTAGGTATTATGTTCTTGTTTTCTTTAGGACGTTTTTGTGTAAATTTGTATCCTTAATGCATGTTCTTTTGCTGGGTTTCTGTGTTTTTTCCTATTGCTGTCTCTGACGTATGCGAAGTCGGTTTCTAGTCGCACACCATTCGGTTTATGCATGCGACGTCGCACATTCTTATTTCAAGTTATGCATAAGTTGTCACAGTAGTCTCGATTTATACATCAATATTACCGATGTCTTAGCGACGTCGAATGTAGGCATTTAAGTTAACAAACTAATGTTTTTTTGTGACCTCGTTTCTTTGTTGGACATGATATCGGTCTTACCGACTCATTGTCGATATCCTTGCCACATGTCGACTCAGACACTGGTTCAGACCGATATGTTCCTGCAACACATGATTGACATCACGCGTTGTTCTTATAAGGATAGTTTGCCCTAAACATATTGTTCACCTCATATACAGGACTAATGGCTGGTATAGGATCCTCTAGGCACCCATTTTTCTAGGTATTTTACCATTTTACATATATATTAACTAATACATATGCACACTTTATTGAAAATAATTTTTATTTGTACAAATTATACAGTTCTCCGCACATTGGAGAAACCCTGAACCGTTTCGAGCTTGAACAACATACAATGGCTCTAGAAAGCCCGCGCTTCCACAGCACTTTGAAGCACTAAAACTTTGGGAAAAACCTGACTTTGGTAAGAACTAAAAATATAAAATAATTAAAAAGTATGAAATTATTTGATTTTCAGTTAAACTGATTATGTGATTTTACTTCGATTCAAATTATAACTGAAGTAAAAACCCAATTATTTACCTCAATTTTTTTATAACCGAGATAAATAATATCTTTTACTTCGAAAAAAATAAAAATTGAGGTAAAAAGGTCAAAGTAATAGGTTCAGTTTCTTGTAGTGAATGGCCATCTAAACCTTTTTTATGTAACCTAACTAAAACTAGCAATCAGCCAAACAAAACATAATAACAAATGTGTCAAGTGCATTAGTTAACGCATGCTTAAAGGTGCAGATCAATATTCTTCAAGTGTTTTGGTAAATTATTCTGAGACGATGCACGTTGTTTGAGAATAAACAACAAATCAACAACAATGTACTTTATGATATACCAAGTTTTTTCTCAGACAATGCACGTTGTGTCATGCCTATTTTTTCCCGACGAATGCACGTAAGTATATGTTTTCCTTTTTTCACCAAAATAGTCTATTAACTTAAAAATAGTTCATAACACGGAGAATAAGTTGTTTTTCTTTAAAATCCAAATAATTATTTATTAGAGAGAATATACTATAGAATAAAAATACATGTCTAATAATGTGCAATGTTGAGCAAGGACAATTTGGAATGTGGTTTTAATAATGTAGTTCATTGTACGGTTTGGAATGCGGAATTTTAGATCTTTTTGTTTAATTTCACTATTTCTTGACTAGAATTGGTGATGATTTCGTTTGGTTTAGGAATTTTGTTCCTCAGTGTTGGTTGTGATCCAATTTCTAATTGTGGTTTGTACTTGTTTCATTTTGTGAAATTTGGTGTTTATAGCTTCCAGGTGTGTGATGTGTATGTTGTACTATTTTTTAAAATTGTGGTGATTTTTTTTGTTACTTTTACGGCGTGATTACCAATTTTGGACTTGTTGTACTGTAATTTATCCTTGCGAGCTTGGAACGATGGTGTAAAATTATGAGGAAACCGATAAGATATATGCACTTTTGTCCTTTTTTTCCTTATTGTTCCCTTGGTAACTTTACCGTCAGGTGACCTTTTATGATGGAAATTATGTGATATAGTTAGATCACTTTTCAGAACATTTTGGGAGTCCGGTAAGATTTTATTGATTTACTTTTTGTGCAATTATGGCTTCTTCTTTTTTGTGTTTTTGGGGCATGATTACCAATTGTGGCAAGTCATAATCCAATTGATCCTTGCGAGCTTGGAACCTTGGTGCAATGTAATAGACAAGATGATAACATGTATGCACTTTTGTTCTTCCTTTACCACTTTTTTATGGAATATAATGTGATATAGTTAGATCTTTTTTCAATATAGTTAGCGACTCCAATGAGATTTCATAATTTCAATGCATATGTGTTAGTTTTGCTAGTGTTCCTTCTAAATATTCTACAAGTATTTTGGCAAATTATTCAACCACACATCAACAACAATGAACTCTATCGAATACCTATTTTTCCCCCAGACAATGCACGTTGTGGTGTGTTATTTTTCCCCAAACAATGAACATTAGTATGCATTTACCCTTTTTCTCCCAAATTGTCGATTTATTTCAAAAATAGTTCATAACACGGAGAATAAATTTTTTATTTAAATCCGAATAAGTATTTCTTATTATAAGAGAAAATATAATAGAATTAAAACACATTTCTAATAACGTGCTATATTCGAGCAGACATAATTTGGAATGTAGTCTCTACAATGTAGTTCGATTGTAAAGTTTGGAACGCATAATATTAGATCTTTTTGTTTAATTACTCTAGTTCTTGACTACAATTGGTGATGATTTAGTTTGGTTTAGGATTTTTGTTCTTTGTTCTTTGTTCTTCTGTGCTGGTTTTGATCTATAGTTGTGTTGTGGACGTACATTGTTTCTTGAAATTTTGTGTTTTTATCTTACATGTGTGTGATGTGTATGTGGTGCTAACATTTATTTAATTGTGGGTTTTTTTTGGTGTGATGTGTATGTGGTGCTAACACTTATTTAATTGTGGGTTTTTTTGGGGTCGTTATTACCGATTGTGGGCTTGTTATACTCTAATATTAGATCCTTTAGGAGCCCAAAACCAAGGCGCATAGTAATTGGCAAGCTTGAGAGGTGTATGTTCTTCTATTATTTTCTATCGCCACTGTTTATTTTTGTAGCTTTAGTGTCTGGAGAACATTTATGGTGGAAATAATGTGTCATAGTTTGATCATTCTTTGGATACAGTAAGCTATTCTTGTGGGGTGTTACTGATATATTTGTTTCTTATTATTCAGATTTTAGTGGGAGGCGTCTTGGGTTTATCAAAGGCTCGCTTTAGGCTCCTTAGATCCAACGCCATTGTTTTCCTTCTCTTCCTTGATATTGCATACTCCATGTATCCCTCTATAAGTGTCATACCTCACTATTCATCAATAAAGTTGATACTCTTTAGATTATGAAAATTTATAAATATATAAATGTGAAATTGTCGTGTGAGATCTTACTACATTCATCGTATCGTATATTTATAGAATATATATTTTTTGTAATTTTTTATTATGCATAATTTAAGTGATAGAACTTATAAAATCATTCATGAATAGTTAAAGATAAGGGGTAAGACACTTATAGAGAGACGAGTGAAGTAGAAGATATTCTGTTAAACTCAGTAGTTCCTTATCTACTTGCGTATCAGAAATGAAACCAGATATGTCAATTTTCCAAGTGTTCCTCTAAAATATTCTCCAAGTTTGTTAAATGATTGAACCGCAAATCAATAATTATTTAATTTATGATTTACTTATTTTCTAAAACAATGCATGTTATGTGATGCTTATTTTGGCACAAAAAATGCACGTTATTATACATTCACCGTTTCCTCCAAAGTTGCTTTATTTTTCAAAATTAGTTGATAAAAGATCTTTTTTTTACTTTAAATTCCAAAGAAGTGTTTGTTATTATGAGAAAACTATTAAAGAAAAAAATGTCTAATAACTGCAATATTCAACCGAGGATCATTTGGAAAGTATTATCGAAATTAGTTCCATTGTACAGTTTGGAACGGGGAATAATAGAATTTTTTTTATTTCTCAAGTTCTCGTCTAGAATATTCTATTAATAGATGATGATTTAGTTTGGTTTAGCGTTTTGTTCTTTAGTCTTCAACGTGGGTTGTGATCCATTTGTTGTGGCTTCATCATTGCGAGCTTGTAACCATGGCACTGAGTAATGGGAGCGGATAATATTTATGCTTTTTTATTCTTTTCATTTCCCATTGTTTTTGTTTAGTTTCATTCATGTCTGGTTACCATTTATGATAGAAAATAACTTCACATAGTAAGATCATATTTTGATACAGTTAATGAGTCATGTGAGGTGTTAGTGATTTAGTTGTTTCATATGATTAGTTTATTATGAGGCTCCTCGCCTTTATCATTATACTCGCTGTAGACTCCTCAACTCCATCTTTATTTTCTACCTTTTCTTCCATCATCAAGTGTACAAGATATTCTATCAAATTAATCAATTCCCTATTTATCTGCGGATCACCAAGGAAGCCACATACGTAGGTTTTGCAAGTGTTCCTTGTAAATATTCTCCAAGTCTTTTGGTAAATTATTCAACCGCAAATCAACAACAATGTACTTTATAATATACCTATTTTTTCTCAGTCAATGCACATTCTTTCAAGCCAAACTTTTCCCCAGAGAATGCACGTTAGTAAATATTTTTGCCCCGAAATTGTCTAATATGTAAAAAACAATAGTTGATAACACAGGGAATAAATTTTTTCTTTAAAATCCAAATAGTTATTTCTCATTATAAGAGAAAATAGGGATATATACAAATATAATCCTGCAAATCAACAACGATGTACTTTATAATATACCTATTTTTTCTCAGTCAATGCACGTTCTTTCAAGCCAACTTTTTCCCCAGAGAATGCACGTTAGTAAATATTTTTGCTCCGAAATTGTCTAATATGTAAAAAAACAATAGTTCATAACACAGGGAATAAATTTTTTCTTTAAAATCCAAATAGTTATTTCTCATTGTAAGAGAAAATAGGGATATATACAAATATAATCCTACCTATTTAAGTAAGTGCCAATATAACCCTCTAATAATTTTTAGTACAAAAAAAACCTAGCTAGTTGATGAAAGTGTCAATATCACCCTACAACACTATTTCTGGCATTGGCCGGCGTTGATTGCAAATAAAATGACCAAAATTCCCTTTGACCTAAAATCTAAAAAATATTAGGACAATTTTGCCCTTATGCCACCACTGGTGGTGCGCTACCTCCACCCGGCCACCAACACCACCCCTTCACAGCCCATCACTGGGCCAAAAACCCTCAAAAATAGTAGCCAGGTTTCAATCGAGTGAAATAAGCTCAACAAAAACCCAGCAAAAATGGTGATGATTCATTTAGAAACAAAAGTCAACACACAATGAATAAATCCAGAAAATAGAATCCCAGTTGGGTTTTCTCGGGACCCCTCTATACGATCATATCCTCAAAGGAAACCTCACTTTGGTGTGATGTGCATCATGTGACCTTTAAAGTCATGCCAACCCTTGTGGCGGTGGTCATTCGTAGTTCATCAACTGTGTGACTGTGTGTGATGTTGGACGGGACCAAAATAAGGAGGACAAAAACTACAGACGACCAATTCCCTTCGCCGCTAGGAGATTGGAGGGGGATGGCGGACTCCAGCAGGGGTGTGGTGGGAGATGGCAGACTCCGGCAAGGTAGGTTGTCCGCCACAAGGAGGCCGGAGGGGGTGGCGGGACTCCGTTAACGGCGTGGTGGGGAATGGCGGACTCCGACGAGGCAACATGGTGGGGGATGGCAGACTCCTGCGGAGGTGTATAGTAATCTTTGTGGACCGGACTCCATTTTTGTGGACTGATGCTAAATTGGGGTTTATGAGAAGAGGAAAAAGAAGTTGGGGCATAATTTTCATTTCAGTTTTATAAAAAGAATTATTTTTTTGAAAAGACCAAAATAGTCATTTTATTAAATTCTTGTCAAAATCTATCAGAATGGGTATTTTTGTCATTTACACTTACTATGTATGGTTATATTTGCACTTTTAATTATCAAAAGGTTATATTGGCACTTATATGAATAAGGCAGGGTTATAAAAGTATTTTTCTTGAGAAAATATTATATTACTCTGTCCCAGCCGAATGTGCACACTTTTTGGTCAAGTTTGTCAGGTCATATTTGACCAACGATAACTTTAGTTATGTATATTAACGGTATACTAAAATTTGATATTTAGAAAATACATCATGCAGGGAATCCAGCAATATCTCACATGATGATATTGGTGTCTATATACTAGTTGAAAATTATGGTCAAACATGTCTTGAGAAAGTTGACTAAAAAGTGTGCACATTCGGCTGGGACGAAGGTAGTAGTTTGGTTTATGATTTTGGTTCTTTGATCTTCTATGCTAGTTTTGATCCACTTGCTAATTGTGGTATGGACTTGCTTCTATTTTTTAAATTCTCTGTTTTTATCATACATGTGTGTGATATATATGATGTACTATTATTTATATCTCTTTATATAATTGTGGTGTATTTTTAGGGTGTGATTACCAATTGTGGGCTTAGTTACTCTAATTGGTCCTTTTGGTGCCTAAAATCAATGCGTAGAGTATTTGGGAAGTGTATGAGATCTGTGTTCTTTTATTCTTTTCTCTCCCAACTGTTTTTATCTTTTTAGCTATACTATATTGAGATCATTCACTAAAACAAAATTGATCTTATACTTTGCCCATTTTACCTCAGTTTATAACGAGATAAAAAAAAATTTTACCTCGGTTCTTTCTATTCTAAGTAAATATTTTTTTACCTCAATTAAAAAATTGAGATAAAAAGTACATTGTTTACCTCGGTTTTAAAGAAATCAAGGTAAAAATTCTAACATGACCAACATCGTACGCATGTTTGGCTTACCGATGATCAACGCCGCACGACACTCTTGCAGACATGAATGACCGATGTGGCATGAATTTCTCGCTTACCGATGTCGCTTCCTATTGTGACTGACGTCGCATGTCCTTCTCGCAGACATGAAATAACCGATATCGCATGCATGTCTGGCATGTCTTGTTTTTGTGACGCACGTCACTCTCGGCAGACCTGAATGACCGATGTCGCACACATTTCTTGCTTACCTACCTCGCTTATTATTGTAACTGACATCGTAAGTCCCTCTCGCAGACATAAAATGACTGACGCCGCACGCATGACTGGCCTACCGAAGTCGGTTGTTTTTTTGATCGACGTTGCATGTCACTCTCATGGACCAATGACCAACATCGCACGCCTTTCTCGCCCAGACATAATGTAATTTATTTTTTACCATAGCTAAAATATAATTTTTTATACAACTCTATTTGTTTTGAATAACCAGATAACACCCTTGCGATGCACGATTTAAAATAATTGAATATGTATATACATACATATATATAGTAACAATGTAATCTTTAATTGTTAACAAAACTAAAATGATATTTTAAATTGTTAAAAAAACTAAAATATAATTTTAAATTTTTGTATGCAACTCCATTTCTTTTGAATTTAAAAAGATTTTATAATTATACTTTAACCATAACTTTATATTTATATTTTCAAATGAAATAAATTAAATGTAGAGTTCAAGTAATGCATGTTCACAGTCGAATATTAATAAATAAATTTTATTTTTTCACCGAATAAAATTTTATATACTTCTTATTCATAATTATATTTTAAAAATTAATGTATAAATAAGCAGTATATAAAATTAGTAGTATATAAAATTGTATTCGGTGGAAAAAGAAGTTTATTTATTAATATTGATTTCGATCACATATGATGCTCAACCTTATTTGACTTTTGATATATAAAAAGTAATAAAATTGTTTCTCTTTAGTTGATAAACGATCAACCTTATTTGACTTTCCATATATAATCGCAAATAAACTTGTTTGATTTTAACTAATCAACGGTTAATCATTACTTGACATTTCATACATATACACTAATAACTAAAGTTTGACCTTAAGTAATTTAATGGTCAACTCTTATTTGACTTTCCATACATAAACACTAATGAAATGGTTATAACTTAACTAATCAACGGTCAACTCTTACTTGACTTTACATAAATAAATACTAATAAATAAGATTGACCTTAATTAATCAATGGTCAACCTCTATTTGACTTTTCATATATAAACAATAATAAAAAAAAAATTGACCTTGAGGGAACATCAGTCAGCCCTTACTTAACTCTTCATATTTAAACACTAATAATTTAGGCTTGACCTTAAGTAACCATTGGCCAACCCTTGTTTGACTTTCCATACTTAAACACTAATGAAAATGTTTGACTTTAACTGATGAACGGTCAACCCTTATTTTCATATCCATGTATAAATACTAAAGAAAATTTTTAACCTTAACTAATGATCGGTTCACCCCTAACTTGACTATCCATATATATAAATACAAATGAAAATGTTTGATCTTAACTAATGAACGGTCAACCCTTATTTGACTTTCCATGTATAAATTTCAATGAAAATGTTTGACCTTAACTAATTGTCAGTTCACCCCTAACTCGACTATCCATATATAAAAACACTAATGAAAAGGTTTGACCTTAACTAATGAATGGGCAACCCTTATTTGACATTCCATAGATAAATGCTAATGAAAATATTTGACCTTAACTAATGATCGGCTCACCCCTAACTTAACTATCCATATATACAAACACTAATGAAAAGGTTTGACCTAAACTAACATGTCATACCGAGACAACAACACTTATTTGACTTTTCATATATAAATGCTAACGAAAATGTTTGACCTTAACTAATGATCGGTTCACCCCTAACTCAAAAATCCATATATGTATATATAAACACTAATGAAAAGGTTTGACCTTAACTAATGAATGGTCAACCCTTATTTGACTTTCCATATATAAATGCTAATGAAAATGTTTGACCTTAACTAATGATCGGTTCACCCCTAACTTGACTATCTATATGTATAAACAATAATGAAAAGGTTTTACCTTAACTAAACTTTTCATATATATATGCTAATGAAAATGTTTGACCTTAACTAATAATTGGTTCACCCCTAACTCGACTATCCATATATATATAAAGACTAATGAAAAGGTTTGACCTTAACTAATGAACGGTCAACCCTTATTTGACCTTCAATGTATAAATGCTAATGAAAATTTTTGACCTTAATAATGAATATGTTTGATTTGAACTAATTAACGGTAAACCCCTACTTCACTCTCTATACATAAATTTGAAATAGTTATGATTTGAACTTAACTAATAATGTTCAATTCTTACTTGATTTTCTACATGTTAACACTAAAAAGTGGTTAGACCTTAATTAATCAATGGTCAGTTATTACTTAACTTAATAATATAAATACTAATGAACGATTGTAACTTTAACTAATAAAAGGCCAACCCTAAATTGATAAATCAAATTTGAATACTATTTTTTTTATCTTCATACATTTATGAAAGTATACGCAGCAACATAAAATTTGTTTTTAATTCTAAGTACAAATATAATAATAATAATTTTAAAATTTTTAGTACTGACATAATTTTTTAAATTAAATTTATAAAACAAAAAATTTAAGTAGAATTTTATTTTTACAACATTTTAAATATAAAGTTTAAGGACTTAGTTGAAAGGCTCAATTTGGTATATAAGCCCTAAAATATAAGTTTAATGACTTGGTTTTTAAGCCCAATCCAGCCCAAAAACATGTGTCAAACCCCTAGCCCTACAAATGTCACGAAACCCTAATCCCACCTCCATTACTTCTTCATACGTCCTTCTCCTTCTTACACCCCTACACAGCAGCCCCCCTTCTCCGCCTTGTCTTCTATGTCGCCGCTGAACAATAGCCACCCCATCGATGTCGTCCTATGCCCCATCATCGCGTTCTCCACCCGATCAACGTCTTCCTCCACTCCATCAACGTCGTACTCTGCCACATCGCCGCTCTTCGCCTTGTCTCCAGCATTCTTCGACTGTCACTGACATTCTCGGCTTGTGCTCTACCTTTCTCGGCCTTAGCTCCGTCGTTCTCGGCCTTGGCCCCGTCGTTCTTCGACATGGCTGAGCCGTTCTCCGACGTGGCTGAGCCATTCTCCGACGTGGCTCACCGTTCTCCGATGTTGTCACTATTCTACGATGTGGCTCCGCCGTTCTTTGTCGTGACTACGTCGTCCTCCGCCTTGGCTCCACCGCTGTCTGACTCTGCTCTGCCATGCTTTCGAAATATGCTTGTCTTTATTTTTGTAAATCATCTTGATGCATATAGATCCAATGTAATTTATTTGTTTTATTAGTTGAATTGAAATAAGAGTTGTTTTATTAGTTTCTTGCTGCTGTTTATTTGAGATCTGGCCGGAACTCTGCCTATCAACTACCGAAGGCATAATCGAAGTCAATTGCGTTCGGTAGTTTTTTAAAAAAAATTCTGGAAATACGACGTGCGATGTCCCACTAGTCACATTTAATTTTTTACTGCAGTTAAATTTTTACAATTTAAAGTGAGAATATGAACTCCAATGTCGCACCTGCATCGCTCATCCTTTTTTATTGCGCTTAATCAGAACTAATTGTTTCTTGTATTGATTTATGATTGAAATAATTGATATATTTTGATTATTTTTCCAATACAATTAATGATTTCGATGTGGTGTTAAATATTTATTCATTTCTCATCATTTATTGTTTTAGTAGGAAGCTTTTCAGGTTCATTACCAGACTTGCTTTAGGCTCTTCAACTCCATTGCCATTTTTTCCCCTTTTCTTCCTTGATCTTACATAAGTTATTCTACCAAACTCGTTAATTCTCTATTTACCTACGAATCAGTAAGGAAATAAGACACGTCAGTTTAGGAAGTGTTGCTTTGAAATATTCTCTAAGTCTTTCGATAAATGATATAACCGCAAATCAAGAATTATGTATTTTATAATATACCTATTCTTTCTTAAACAAAGCACGATATGATAACCCTATTTTTTCCAAAAAATACACGTTATTATACATCTACCGTTTTTCTTCAATATTTTTTTGGTTTTTCAAAAATTAGTTTGTTAATGGGTATTCTTTTTTTATTTAAATCCAAATAAGCATTTTTATGACGAGAGAAAATATTGACGAATAAAAGAAAATGTCTAATAACGTGTAAACCAGGATGGATAATTTGGAACGTATTTTTGACAATATAGTTCCAGTTTATAGTTTGGAACGTAGAATTTTAGGTCTTTTTGTTTAATTTCTCGAGTTCTTGACTAAAATATATGATGATTTAGTTTGTTTAAGGTTTTTGTTCTTTGATATTCTATACTAGTTGTTATCGTTTGCTATTGTTATTTGCACTATTTTCTTTTTGTGAAATTTTGGGTTTCTTTGCCTGCAGGTGTGTGACGTATATGTTGCACTATTTTTAGTGTAATTGTGTTTTCTTTTTGCCTTTATAGGGCTTGATTACCAATTTTGGGCTTCTTCTACTCCAATCGATCATTGTGAGTCTGGAACCATGGCACGGAATAATGGGGAAGCTAATAAGATTTATGTGATTTGTTCTTTTCTTTCCCCTCTTTTTTTATTCTGTACCTTTCATGTCTTGTTACCATTTATGATAGGAAAAAAAATCATATACTTAGATCATTTTTCAATACAGTAAGCGAGTTATGTGAGGTGTTACTGATTTATTTTTTTGTTATCATACGTAGTTTTATTAGGAGGCTCCTTACCTTCATTATCATACTCATTTTAGCCTCCTCATCTACATCATTATTTTCTGCCACTTCTTTCTTCATCAACCGTACAAGACATTCTATCAAACCCATCAATTCCCTATTTACCTGCGGATCAGCAAGGAAGCAAGATATATATGTTTTTCAAGTGTTCCTTCTAAATAGTATTCAAGTATTTTGGTAAACTATTTAAGCTCAAATATACAAAAATATACTTTATGATATACCTATTTCTTCATAAACAATGCACGTAATGGCATGCATATTTTTGTTCAGAGAATGCACATTATACATTTACCCTTCTCTCCAAAATTGTCTATTATTTCAAAAAGAGTTAATAGCATAAGGAATCAATTTTTGCTTTAAAATAAAAAATAAGTATTTCTCATCATGAGAGAATATATTATAGAATTTAAAAAAAGTCTAATAACATCATATATTTGAGCAGGGATAATTTAGAATGTATTTTCACCTATGTAGTTCCATTGTACGGTTTCAAACATAGAATTTCGGAAATTTTTGTTTAATTTCTCTAGTTGTTTACTATAATTGGTGATGATTTAGTTTGGTTTTGGATTTTGGTTATTTGATCTTCTATGGTGGTTTCCATCCATTTGCTAATTGTAGTATGGACTTGTTTATATTTTTTATATTCTATGTCTATATCCCGCAGGTGTGTGATGTATATGTTGTGCTATTATATATATATAATTGTGGTGTACTTTTTGATTTTTTAAGGTGTGATTAAAGATTGTGGGCTTATTGTACTCTAATTGGTCCTTTGGAGCCTAAATCATTGTGTAGAGTAATTGGGAAGCTTATGAGATATATATATATATATATATATATATATATTCTTTTGTTCTTTGCTCTCCCAACTTTTTTTACCTCTACTGTGTGGAGATCATTTATGATTGAAATAATGTGATATATTTTGATCATTTTTTCCGATGTAGTTAGCAAGTCCGGTGTGGTTCTAATGATACATATTGTTTCTCACCATTCATGGTTTTAGTAGGAAGTTTCTTAGGTTTATCAGCAGACTCGCTTTAGGGTCCTAAGCTTCATCACTATTTTCTTCCTTTTCTTCCTTTATCTTATGTAGAACTTATTCTAACAAACTCATTAATTCCCTATTTGCCTGGGGATCAGCAAGGAAATTAGACATGTTAGTATTAGAAGTGTTCCTCCAAAATATTCTCCAAGTCTTTCGGTAAATGATTCAACCATAAGTCAACAATTATCTATTTTATGATATACCTATTTTTTCTAAAATGAAACACGTTATGTTATCCGTATTATTTTCCAAAAAATGCAGGTTATTAAACATTCACCTTTTTTTCTCAAAAATTGCTTGGATTTTCAAAATTAATTGATAAACGGTTATTCTTTTTTTAAAATTTAAATTCAAAATAAGTATTTGTTATTCACAAAGTCTTGTTTTAGGCAACCGAAACTTTAGGCCAGAGTTTATTGTGCAATTATTATGATTTTCATTTGGGATAGAGTTAATTTTAATAAGCTAATAATTATAGGGACTTACTGTGCAATTATCAATATATTATATATATTACAAAAAAAACAAAATTTTCATTTTTCTTTCCTGGTCAAAATTCTCCTCCTCTAATTGGAAACCTGCAACTGCCGCCCACCGCCACCTTTCCGCCGCCAACTGCTAACTACCGCACTTCTTTTTCCTCCGCTGGCGAGATCGTTGTGACATTGCGCCACCACTCTGCCGCTCTACGCCACCGGCGAGATTATGGCTTTATTTTTCCGATCTCGTCAATGATGTCTTCATCCTCGATTGGAACTCATGAATCAGTGGAGATTGGGGCTTCCCGTGGTGTCCCGCGGTTAATCGCGGAGGCATCGTAGTAGAGCTAAGGTTTCAGTAGCGCGACATCAAGTCAAAGCTAGGAAAGCTGCAGCAGTTAATTACAGTGGCGAACCTAGGGTTTTGGCTTCGTGGTAGAGCTAGGGCACCAGCGGTGGTTAATTACAGTGACGTAGCTAGGGTTTTGGCAGTGCAACGGAGGACGGCGATTGGAGAAAATGCTTCCGATGCCGACGAATGGTGACATTTTTGTCGATGGAAGGAGAAGCAACACGCTGAAGAAGAAGGTGCAGGCGCGTGAGATGCATGCTGAAAAAGTAAGGCATGAGATGCACGTGCCTAGCGAGTAGTGACAACGGCGATCGGCGATGCGCGGTAGAGGATGACGAACTAAGCTTCTGCACATGAGCGGTGAGGTTTAATTTTGTGTTCTGTTTTTTTCAAAGACATATACTGAGGTTAAATATTATTTTATTGAGTGTATATTCAACAATGGTTCTCTGGTGTAGTAGTTATTACTTTAAGGTAAGTGACCTGAGTTCAAATCCCACCAGGACCTCTTTTTTTAATAATTTATATTCTTTAGGTACTTTAGTTTTTTTGTTGATGTTTGTAACTTTTTTTTCCTTTCAAGGTGATGATTTTCATTATTCGGGTGAGGTTTAGTTGATATGATTTGATGTTTTGTAGTTTTTTTGGGTGATATGGATTGATATTTTTAGTTTTTTTGTATTTTCTCATGTTGATATTTTCCATTTTTCGGCTGAGGTTTAGGTGATAGGTGTTGATGTTTGTATCTTTTTTCGTGATATAGGTTGATGTTTGTAGTGTTTTTATTCTCATGTTAAAGTTTTACATTTTTGGAATGAGGTTTAGGTGATAGGAGTTGATGTTTGTAGCTTTTGGGTGATATAGGTTAATGTTTGTAGTTTTGTTTTTTTTAATGATAATTTAAGTTTTGTGGATGTTTTTATGATTTTCAGAGTAAAGAATTCATACTCTTGAGGTACTGTAACTTTTTTGTTGACGTTTTTAGTTTTTTTTTCTCTTATGTTGATGTTTTTCATTTTTCGGGTGTGTTTCAGTTAATATGCGATGATGTTTTGTAGTTTTTTTTTGGTGATATGGGTTGATATTTTTAGTTTTTGTTTCTCTCATGTTCATGTATTTTTTCATTTTCTAGGTGATGTTTAGGTGATAGGAGTTGATGTTTGTACCTTTTTTGGTGATGTGGGTTGATCTTTGTAGTGTTATTTTCCTCATTTTGATGCTTTTCATTTTCCGAGTGAGATTTAGGTGATAGGAGTTGTTTATAGTTTTTGGGTGATATAGGTTAATGTTTGTAGTTTTTTAAAAAAACAAATTGATAATTTAAGCTTTGTTTATGTTTTTATGATTTTCAGTTTATGATGTGTATGATTTTCAGTTACAGTTTTTTTTGAATATTTTTGCAGATTGCAGCTGGAGGAAAAACGATGGAAAAAAATTGGAGAAAAGTCCCAGAGAAAATATTAGAGATAGGTCCCCATAAAATATTGTAGATAGGTCCTTGGAAAATTATAAGAGATAGGTCCTTATAAAAATATTTGAGATAGGTCCCTGGAAAATTATAAGAGATAGGTCCCTGGAGTTAGAATAAAGTTAGAATTGCATAAATGTCGCTGCCTAAAGTTTAGACTGTCTAACAGGAGACCATTTCTTTGTTATTATCAGAGAAAAATATTAACAAATAAAGGCAAAAGTTTAATAACATGCAACATTAAAGCATGGATAATTTGGAACATATTTTTGACAATGTAGTTCCATTGTACAGTTTGGAATGTAAAATTGTAGATCTATTTTGTTTGATTTCTTAAGTTCTTAACTAGAGCACATGATGATTTAGTTTGGTTTAAGGTTTCTGCTCTTTAATATTTTATGCTAGTTGTGGTCATTTGCTAATTGTGGTTTGGACTCTTTTCCTTATATAAATTTTTTATTTTTTTCCTCCAGGTGTGTGGTGTATATGTTGTGTTATTTTTAGTATAATTGTGGTGTTTTTTTTTTGTTTTTGTAGGGCATGATTACCAATTGTGGGTTTGTTGTACTCCAGTTGATCATTGCGAGTTTGGAACCCCGATAACTAAGCGTTTTTAGTTTGTAGTGACTAGGGTGGTGCAGACTCTACAGTTATGACGAGGTACTGATGTCTTTTTCTTTTTAAGGTCTAGGATGGGAGCTCACAGTGGAGATCTTGGTTCTATGATTGAGTTTACTTCCGCATCTAACAGTTGTGACCTACGCAAGGAATAGTTTTCGTAAGCGGAGGCATGTTAGCCCCGAGAGTGAGCTACATGGGTGGTCAGTGGAGAAGCGCACCCCTAGCAAGTTACGAAAGAGGGTGAGATGTTAAGGAGGGGGCAGAACCAAATGTGTGACAAACACTGGGAGTTCCTGGGAAATTAACATCTCCACTCTATATGATATAGCATAAAAATATATTGATAGTTGTTTATGTGAATTAGAGTCTAGGATCAAATATATACGTTGATTATGTGATGCAAATAACCCCCAAGATTAGTTATATCACAGTTTATCTGTTTTACTTGCATGATTAGTAGTTTTAGTAGTTCAAACACAACCCCCCACCCACCTAAGTTACTACTAGCTATTCCTGACACGCAATTGGGGTAACACCCGAGAGTGGATTGTGTTTAGCTAACCTTTAGGCTCTAATATCTCTGTGGACGATGCTGGACTTGCCACTACCTACGTTTATCCTAGCTAGGGGTAAGGTCAGGAGAAACATATAAATTCTATCTTTGATCCTCTAGCACCCGTGGGATAAACTCTATCAAAAGAATGACCCCGTGGATGCAGGTCGCTTAGGCATCGAAGAAAGATCACAGGAACTCACCTTGTTCAACAGGTGTCATGAAGCTAGCATGGATCTCAATGCCAATTGCAGATATTATGGTGGACCGGAAGGAGTCTCCACATCATATTTGTTATACTACTTTTTATATAATTACCGTGACCTTTTTTATTTTTTCAAACATGATTACCGATTGTGGTCTTATTACCGATTGTGGACTTGTACTCCCTCCGTCCCAGCCATTTCTGCACAGAATATTTTAACGGTCTCCAATACAAATGTTTGACTGTAAATATCTGTAGCTACGGACTATAATGGCACACAAAAAATGATATTTAGAAACTACATGTTACAACGAATCAAACCATATCTCATACGATAAAGTTATTGTCATATACTTATTCAAATATATGGTCAAAGTTTGACATCTTTGACTAAAAAAAGATTTTGTGCATAATAGGCTGAGATGGAGGGAATACTTTAATTTTTCCTTGCGAGCTTGGAACCGTGGCGCAGAGTAATGGGAAAGTTAATAAGATGTATGCATTTTTCGTCCTTTTCTTTCCCCGTTGTTTTTTTGTAACTTTAATTTATAGTGACCATTCATGATGGAAAATAATGTGATATATTTCGATCATTTTTCAATCTAGTTAGCGAGTCCGATGACATGTTAGTGATTTTTTTTTCTCAACATCCATAGTTTTAGTAGGAGGCTCCTCAACTTTATCAGCAAACTCGTTTTAGCCTCTTCAGCTCCATCCCCATTTTCTGCCTTTTATTCATTGAACATAGAGATATTCTATCAAACTCATCAATTTCCTATTTACTTACGGATCAGCAACGAATCCATACATATTAGTTCTCCAAGTGTTCCTACTAAATGTTCTCAAACTCTTTTGGTAAATGATTCAACTGCAAAGCAACAACAATGTACTTTATGATATAACTTTTTTATCTCAAACAATGCATGGTATGTTATGCTTAATTTTCACTAAGAATGCACATTAGTATACATTTACCCTTTCCCCCCAAAATTTTCTATTATTTCAAAAATATTTGATGACACATGGATTTAATATTTTCTTATAAATCCAAATAAGTATTTCTTATTATGAGATAAAATATATTATATAATAAAAATATATGTCTAATAAAGTGATACGAACCCCCTTTCGAAGATTCAGGATGTGGAATATTGAAGAAACACTCTTAACGAAGGTTGACCGAAGCACCTTCTTGAAATCAAGAAGACACATATGAATTCTAGCTAAGAACACAACTTTATTATCTTCACTAACACAAGGGCCGAATTCCACTTAACCCAAGCACTAGTTGCACCAAATTAACACAAAGAATCCAGCGGTTCTAAGCACTTATCTTTAATGAAACAAACCTAACAGTTTGACGCTTAATAAGAAAAGAGTATGAATACAAATTCTGAAATATATGATTGATAAAAGTGTATAAATTCATTGATGACTATCTCCATTTATAGTGATAGGTTCAACCATCTTAAAATAGAAAGAAGACAGGTTTTGGCAATTCCTGTCATAAACTTGAATGACTTATGGAAGATTTAAGAAGTTAAAACCATATAAAATTAAACTTCCTAATTTAAACCTAAATGTGGCCAAATTCATCAAGAAAAAGTCTTGAATGAATATTTCCTTATCTAATCTTGCCAAATTTAATCTAATCAGAACTAGATTAGCTAGAATCGAATACTACTTAATCTATTCTGACCTTATTTAGCCTAATCAGATTTAATCTTTCTAAAACTCAAATGAGGCCATGAATTCATTGCCAAATGGGCCAACATGGCTTTGATAATCATGAACCAAAATAAAATAAAACTAAACTAAGAAAACCGAAAACAAATGAGATTTTTATACCTGTATCATCCTCACCGTGGTCAAAAAATTTTGTCCTTGAAACGTGAATCACCTTCAAAAGTAATGGAGATAAACACCCCCCGCCATCCCTATGAAGTCCACCTAAGAACACAAAAATAATTTCCCCACTTATAACTTTTGGTTTAGTAGGTCACTCACCAAGTGAATAACACTCACAACTCGCGGGTAAAGGTAAGAAACTAGTGAATAAGGTGAATCAAAACAGTTTTGATGAAGAAAAATTGGCAAACAAGTACAACTATTTAATTCGAAAATCTCAAAAAGATAAACTCCTAAAATATCTTTACTAATTATAATTCCATATTCTTAAGAGAATAAGGAATAAAATTCAATTTTAATGGCTTAAATTGGAGTTATAAGGAATGATTTATGATAAAAAAAAGAATTCTTTCAATCCGCTACAAAAAGTTCAAAACATTTCTAATCTTTTGATTTAAAGAAAATTCCAAAAAAAATTCAGAAAATTTAAAAATAAATAAAATAAAAATATGGATATGGAGGTACTAACAGATGTCCCCCCTTAAGATACCAACTGACACCAACCGATATGATGCTACACTCTGATACCAACTGATATGAATCCCCTTCCGAAGATTCTGGATGTGGAATTTTGAAGAAGCCCTCTTAATGAAGGTTGATTAAAGCACCTTCTTGAATTAAGAAGACACAAATGAAATCCAGTTTAGAACACAACTTTATATTCTTCACTAACACAGGAGCCGAATTCCACTTAACCAAACCACTACTTGCACCAAATTAACAAAAAGAATCCAACGGTTCTAAGCCCTAATCTTTGATGGAAAAACCTAACGGTTTAACGCTTTATAAGCAAAGAGTATGCACTCAAATTAATGTATATATATATATATATATAATTGATAAAAGTGTCAAAATTTTTTGATGACAATCTTTATTTACTGTGATAGGTTAGGCCATCTTAAAATAGAAAGAATACAAGTTCTGATAATTCCTGTCTGAAACTCGAATGACTTATGACAGCTTTAGAGTTCTCCAATTATAAGGGAGTCTTCCCTGTTTCTGGATTACACGTGGAAAAATTTGATTAGAACTTCGGTGTGATGTAAGCAAATGAGCTTGATTGACGACATATTTTGAATTTTAATCTCCTATGGTACCGTCACAACCATAATTTTAGTATGACATGTCAATGAATAAATGGTTAAAACTTTAATAAAATAATAGTACCATAGGAAATTTGAATCAAAATTTAATGAGGCGAGATTTTCATGGCCTCACTTTGACCCTCTGCGATGGAAGCTCCACTTGATAGGGTCACTTAAGAATTTGCCACATAGGATTGGCGTCTAACCCCGACTCTTACGATGTGGCTGCCAAATTTTTTCTTAAATTGATGCTTTCATTGGAGATGCTCTTAAGAAGCTAAAACCATATCAAATTAGCCTTCCCAACTTAAACATAAATATGGCCGAGTTCATCAAGACAAAGTTTTGAATGAATATTTTATTATCTTATCTAACCAAATCTTCTCTAATCTGAACTAGATTAACTAGAATCAAATATTACCTAATCTATTCTAACCTTATTTAGCCTAATAAAAATTTAATATTTTTAAAACTTAGTTGACGCCATGAATTCATCACCAAATGGGCTAACATGGCTATGCTAATCATTGAGCAAAATAAAATAAAACTAAACTAAAAAAAAACTGTGCACCAATGAGATGTTTATACTCGTATCATAGATTTCAATATTCGAGAAAGGATAATTTGGAATGTAGTCTTGACAATGTAGTTCCATTGTACAATTTGAAACGCAGGATTTTAGATATTTTTGTTGAATTTCTCTAGTTCTTGACTAGAATTGGTGATGATTTAGTTTGTTTTAGGATTTTATTTTTTTGTTCTTCTATGTTGGTTGTGATTCATTTGATAAGTTGAGGTTTGGACTTGTTTCTTCTTTTTTATTTTTTATTTTTTTATCTTGCAGGTGTGTGATGTGTATGTTGTGCTATTATTTATATCATTGTGGTATTTTTTTTTCTTCTTTTAGGGCTTGATTTCCATTTGGGGAAGATTCAAGAGGCTACTTGCTAGTTGCCCATATCACCTGTTCAAGGATGGGGATTTGGTGTACTATGCCTTCGAGGGATTTTCGGATAAGGATATGAGGATGGTTAATGTAGCATGCAATGGGTTAATAGCCAACAAGAGTCAATAGGATGAAATGGCTCTCTTTGAAGAAATGACCAATGGGACTAGATAATTAGGAACTCGATCTAGAGTGAAGGCTAATAGCAATGTGAATTCTCACTCCCTAAGTTGGAAGAGCAAGTCCCAGCTTTTGCTTCAATGATAAAGGTATTTATGAAGGGGAGTATCCATGAAGTCAAATCTTGTGGGATTTGCTCACTCGATCACCCTACCAATGTTTTCCCGCAATTGCCATTTCTCACTCGATCATGTTTCAACTTTGTGCCACAAAATACTTCCTAAAAGTGTGGTGATCCTTTTTTTTTCCAACCCTACTAACCTAGGTGGTGTTTTATTTAAGGAAGAAATGATTTATTTGGGAGCATTGATCAACGTCATCACATTTTCCCTCTTTAAAACCCTTAACTTAGGAAACCTAAAAGACTAGAGCAACCACAATTAGCTGATCGCTCATAAACTAGTAAAGGATGTGTTAGTTAGGAAGAAAAACCTGTTTTCCCGGCGGACTTCTATGTTCTTGATATGTCACATGAGGGAGATAAACCCCCAATCATGTTGGGGAGACCGTTCCTCAAAATGGCAAGAATGAAAATAGATGTCCACAATGGAACACTAACTCTAGAGGATGATGAGAGGAAAGTTGGTTTTAACATTTACAATTCTAAGAAAGCTTTCGTTCCTTTCATTCCTTGTAATGTCATGAGTTTATCTTTTAATAGGATTGATTTGAGCATGGAATGTGTTGTGAGTGAGCATAATGAGCATACTGAATCTTTGAATGTCGTTGATATTATTGAAAATATCTTTGCGAATGTTAAGCATGGTGTTGGTATATCTTTACCTAAAGATGAATTTTGTACTATACTTATTGACACTAACGTGTAGCGGATTGAGGAACAAGAGAAGGAATTAAAACCTCCTTCTCCTCCTCCTCAATCCAAGAAATGGCCACTACATCACTTGTGAGGAACAGGCATGCGTTGTATTTGGCTCTGAAGGTCAATTATAGACCTAAACTCAAGTGGAGACCAATCCATGAGGATTTAATTGAGGGTGGAATTACAGATGGCAATTCTGGAGACTCTAAGGTAATATTGAATTAATCTTGATGAAAATTTTGAAAAACTAGTCGTGATAAAGACAATAAATATTGTGTCTATTTTGATTTTTTTGGGTGTGTTTTTAGGAAATGATTTCATCAAATATTTATGTTAGAATGGATTTACACTGGGTGTTTATGTCTTTGGATGCAGAGAATAGGTTTTGGGCCAAAAAGGAAGGCAAATAGGTTGAAAATCCCATGGTTGGATCAAAGGGCATGGGTTGTGCCACATGAACCAGCATGGCATAGACCATGCCACATGAACCAGCACAACATAGACCGTCTCACATAAACCTGTGGACTGTGCCAAGTTACACGGTCTATGCCCGATGAACTGTAACCACCCCTTCGACCAATCCGATCGATGCCACATAGCACAGACCAAGTGTTGAGATAGTAATTGCATGTTTTCTTAGTACATTTAGCACTAATTTTTGTACGCTTTTTTTGGTGGTTAGTTAGGTGTGTGAGTGTTTTACACAATAGGGGGCTAAAATCACTTAGTTTGGTTATTTTTGTTAACTCATCTATTTTGTGAAGCATTTGTAAACTAATACTCCCTCCTTCTTAACTATTTTTGCGGAGAGAGAAAGAGGAAATATTTTTAAGAATCCATTATTTAATGTTTTCTTGCCCATGCATTGTGGGGTATCTTGATTTTATTTTCCTTTTTCATTTCATTTCAGCATAAATAATGAATAAAAACTGGTCAAAAAGAAAAATAAAGTGAAGAGTGCAAAAACAGTTGGGACGTCCCAATGAGGAAAGAATGCAAAAAAGCTGGGACGGAGGGAGTAGGTTTTTCCTCCATGATTTGGTCATTTGATAATGTTGTGTGCTTAGATGAAGAGCATCATTGAAGAAGGTCATTCGTAACAATGGTAGTAGATAAAAGGCCCATCAAAATGTTGGTAGTAGATTGAAAACCATTGGATTTAATTGTAGAAGATCAAAGTGATTGGGAGAAGAAAGAAGCCAAAAAGCAAGTTTTCAAGAAAAGGGAAGACGGTGTTCATCACGTACGGACCGTGTCAACTACCATGAACCATGCCGATCAGTTTGTCCAAACCCAAGTTTTAGAGAACGAACCGTGCAATTTTGCATGGTCTGTATAAATATATTTTTTCGAAGACGCATCCACGGAACGCATAATGTAATTTTACATGGTTTGTACGGCTCAGTTTGCCCACAACACATTCCTAGAGAACGGATCGTGTAATTTTACACGGTCCATACGATCTGAGCCAGCCTATTAACTAGGGTTTTTATCGGCGGGTTAAAGGCTTCTCTATCCCCCAACCCAAAATCGGCAGATCAAAATTTCCATAGTTTTGGGTCGGGTTGGATAGGACTGGGTTATGGGTCGACCCAAATTAATCAAAATCATATAAAATAGTAAACCTGTTTTTAAAAAATATATATATTTTTAGCTTTATAAATAGAGTCAATCTCTTGAAAGACGGTCTTTTCATATGCCATGGAAAGATCAAGGTTTAAAGTGCAAATTAGAAAAAATGAAGATAAAATTTTTGGGTTGTATGAATCAGGTTATAAAATTTATAACTAGTATACATTGCATAATAAATTTTTAATGTTACAAGTAAAACTTTTTTACTTTTATTATTTTAATTAAACCCTTTCTTTCCATAAGGTTATGGAAAGATGATCTTTCCCAAGACTTTGCCTTATAAATCTTTTTTTTAAGAATGTTAAATTTTTATGAAGTAAATTAACGGTGGATATATTATATTAAATTAATTCTATTTTATGTTTTTTTAAGAATATGGGACAAAATTGCAAATGGGTCATAATGGGTCCATTTGGGGCAAAATCTGACCTGACCTATTTTTGACCCGACCAATTTTGACCCGACCCACTAACTCAAATGGGACATTGACCTGACCCGACCCAAATAAGCCGGATCAAAATGGGTCGGATTGGGTCAGCCAATTTGAACACCCCTAAGGAATGGAATAGGAAAACTAGTTAAAAAACCATGTAAAATCTCTATAATCATTAAAAAGTTCTATTATAGGAAGTTGTTGGACTTGCCCTTAGTTCCACTATCATTATTGTTAGTTTATTCATACCGAAGTTTTAATAAAAATTTGTGATGTAACACTTAATCCAGTACCATTGTATATCCTCTTATATTTTATTCCCTTTTCATTTTCCGCCTTGAGAATCCGAATCAGTTTCCCTTTTCATTTTCCGCTCCGAATCAGTTTCCCTTTTCATTTTCCGCCTTGAGAATCCGAATCCGAATCCGAATCAGACTTCGGTTTCTAATTCTTGACGGAACATGAATGGTTTGCGGGGATGAAAAATATATACACTGAGACGTAGACAAACTTAATTTGAAGTTGGTTTTAGTTGATTTATTCATTGGTTCCCGTGCATTAGATTAGAGTTACAGATCCTTTTTGTCGGCTGCATGTTAATTGTGATCAGGGTATAATTATTCACCTGGCCTTGATTTCCGTGCGCAGACATTGAATCGAAATCCTGGTTTGCTTCTTTAATTTGTTATTATTTTTCTAATGTCCGTTTTTTACCATATGTTTTAAGTGCAAATTTAACTTTACGTTATAGTTAAAAATGTTAATCTAATCTTGGCAATCAAATTGTGGCCGGAGTCTTTAAAATGATCATTATACTCCTTTGAATAAAATTTAAAATTTTAAAAAATGAAAAAAGACAATATTACCCTTCCTAAGTGCTCAAACCCTTCCCTTGGTCTACGTCAGTCAATGCCGGTCAACATTGGTCGCCCCTGGTAAATAGCGGAGGCTAGGGGTATAATGGTAATTAAATTTTAACTTTTAAATCTAGGGGTATTTTTTATTTTTAGATTAGGTCAATGCCTGCATTACTTTAGTCAACGCTGGAAAAAAGCAATTTGGGTATATCTGCACTATTTCTCCAAAACATAAGGTTAGATTTGCACTTTCAAATTTTACAGGGTTATATCTGCTTGTTCGATATTTAATAGGGTTATCTTTGCACTTTACCCTTATATTTATTATCTTATGTTATTATATTATTTGCTGACTAAATTATCTTTTTTGTCCCTGACATATGACCTAATTCCATCTTTTGGTCCCCGAGATCAATGTCACGTCCTTTCAGTACCCAAAAAATTCAAAATGATTTGTTTGGTCTCTAAACCAGATTCCGGGTGATTTTCAGGTAGACTAAATTATTTTTTTGGTCCCTAAAATATGATCTTCTACCATCTTTTGGTCCCTAAAATCACCTGAAAACCACCTTGAAAACCGACTTGGGGACCAAATTAATTGTTTTGATTTTGTAGGGTACTAAAAGGAAGTGGTTTTGGTCTCAAGAATCAAAATATGTATAAGATTCTATGTTAGAGACCAAAAAATAATTTAGTCTTATTTTCTTATTAGTTTTGTTATTATGAGTAGCTAAATTATATATCGGCATTGAATAACGAGCATTAGTTTATGATTCGTGGGCCTAATTATTTATTTGATTCTTATGTGCTATTGATTGTTCTTGGTTTAATTTATTCTTAATGTATTTAAACTTAATCAACTTAATATTATTAAGATGATGCTAGTTAAGTCCACAATACGTAACCGTTGAAACGAGTTAGTAAGTAGTGAATTCTTGTGAAAAATAGATAACTAGCTAAAACTGTAATAGCAAGATGAGGAACAATTAAGCGTGCATTGCTACTTGCGAGTACTTGGATAATTTCTTTCATCAGGTTCTTTTCATTCATAATGCTATTGAGGTGTGTATTTAGTTTAGCGAATACTTTCTGGGGGCATCTTGAAAAGACTAGTAGTTGTTTAATTATAAACTAATCAACTATCGAAACGGTAAGAAACAATTGGAAGGGTTCAGTAAATAATTTCCGCCCTATAATTGATTGATGCATCGAAATTGATTTATCTTTGCACCGGATCAAGATTCAACACGTTTCTCTCTATAATCTCTCTCTACAATTAATCTCCCTGACAACCACGCACCCCAATCTAATGTCCACCCCTAACCTTAACGTCTCTCTAACCCATCTGTAACGATTACATCTCCACCAACTGTCGTCGCTATCATGGTGGTAACACCACCCAAACCTCAATCTTTCGCATATCTCTTCTCAAAACCTATGATAAATCAATCACCTTCAACACCTGAACTTCACACGCTATTTCATTACAAAGATGAAATGGCCTGCATATTTCCAGAAGCTGAAATCCATGACATAGCAAACCCATTTAGGAAAGCTTTAATAAAAAAAATTAAAGGAGGCCGACCACCACTCAATCTCATCAAGAAAGGGATGTTACCAATCAGATTCAAAGTAGACTGGTAGGTCACATCCCTCGACTACAAGCACGTTAGGCTCACATTCGAATTGGAAGAAGACCTAAATCATTGTTGGTTAAATTCCACATGGTACCTTGGCCCTGATCTTATTTGGTTTCTCAAGTGGATGTCGGAGTTCGACATGGATGAAGAAGCATCGTTTACGCCAATTTGGATTAATGCCGAGTATCCCCCGACACACTACTTCCACCCAAAAGCTCTCAAAGGAATCGGTAATACTATCAGTAATTTCATTTAAACAGATAAACCAACTCTGAATGTCTCTAGGCTCTATGTTATTTGCCTATGTGTGGAGGTCAATCTGAGAAAAGAACATCCATGTCGAATCTGACTGGGATCGATTGCTGAGATCGAATGGAACAATATATGCTATGAATTGACACCTATGTATTGTTTCCACTGCAGCAAGGTTGGTCACAATGAATAGCAACGTAGAAGGAAATCTAGAAAGGTTGGGCTACCATTGCCAAAGAACAAGTTCCAAAGAAACAACCCCAACCAATGCCAAAATCTTCGGAAAAAACTATCCCAACTGAGTGGGAAAAAAAGGAATAGTGGTTGTTGATCCAAGCACCTTTTGTCACTCTCTTTATGTCAAAAACACCAAGAAGTCAAAAAAATTATTGACAACCATAAGCTGACAACTTCTAGCAGTGGTCTGGAGATGGAACCTTACAGCAATAACAATGACTCACAAAGAGAAGATTAAGTGGTTAAGGACTACACCAGCTCAAAAGAAGAAGAAAAAATGGTCCCAATTATAAGCTTAGATGATTCAACCGTGAATATAGCTTCTGATAATAGAATAAAAAAGGGATTGTACATTTCTAATCAAGCCATTGTCTCATATCTTGAACCAACCCTCACAACTAACTCATTTCAGGTTTTGCAGGAGTCTGAAACGGATTCTGAAAACTCAACGTATGCCACTAACAGGGAGCTGGATGTAAAGAATACTCAAGATTTCAACGTTGAGCAATATGAGAAGCCACAATAGCATGAAATTCAGACTCAACGATATGAAAATCAGGTTCGACATGATGACACTTAGGTTACTCTTTCTAGACCTCCCGATAGTTACATAATTCTGCATCTGGTATCTCTAGGAAACCTCTTAGGAACTATCTTAATGGACTAAACATGATCCTAAGATCATGAACATGTAACAAGATTAGGAAATCATATAAATGAATAACCATCTAGTTGATTATAGCATATTATTCTGGAATAGCAGAGGTTTTAATAAAGGAAAAAGAAAGAATTAAAAGGTTAGTTAGAACTCATAGGATAAAAATATTATGCCCACTTGAGCCAATGCATGAGAATGATAACATTGTGGGCCTGGCTAGACAGATTGGTTTTCAGAATTTCTATGCTATTGCTAATAAGAAGATTTGGGTGTTTTAGGATCAATCCCTAAGCCTGAATCTTAAAACTAAAAATGAGCAGTTTTTGGCCTTTGATGTAACTGAAGCAACAACTCAGAATATCTGGATTGGTGTCTTTATTTATGCTAAAGTAACCAGAATTTTGAGAACGCATTTGTGGGAAGATCTCAAAAACCAACCTGACTCCCCCACCCTATATATTGGAGACTTTAATACAATCACTTCATGCTTAGAGTATAAAGGTTCCAGGACTCCATCTAAGGGTAGTATTAAGTACTTTTGTGACTTTATTAATTAAAAAAAACTCTTATGCATTAATACAGTGGGCTCAAGTTTTACATGGTCTAATAATCAAGTTAACCCGGTTAACAAGAGGTTGGATAGGGGTGTTTGTACATATGATTGGATGAACTTGTACCCGAACAGTTTGATTCAGGTACTGAATAGAATATGTTCAGACCATGCCCCACTTCTCTTGACAATACAAAACACCAGGTTACAATACCCCAATCCTTTTAGGTTTCAAAAAATGTAGTTATATAGAAAAGAAGATTTTCACACACTGGTACAGAATAACTGGAAACTTTATTGCCCTTAGAGAGGAATGGAAGAACTTAGTTTTAAGCTAAAAATACTAAAACCAGTAATAAAACAATGGAGCCACAAAAATTTTGGAAATATAAATGATAACATCCTCAAAGCTAAAAAAGCGGTACTGCAAGTTAAAAAAAACTGACTGCATTCCCAATCTCCGACTAACCTCACCGCTCTTAACAAAGAAAAAGTCATCTTAAAAAGATCCCTCAAGGAAGAAAATATTTTTTGCCAACAAAAATAAAAAAAATTAAGTGGCTAGGAGAAGGAGATGGCAACACCAAAATTTTTCACTTAGCAGTAAAAGAAAAAAATTTCAAAACACACATAACCAAAATTAAGTGCAGGAGCAGTACCTGGCTAACTGATCAGGCCCAGATTACTGAGGAAGGTGTCGAATTTTATAAGAAGCTCCTCACACAACAACAATCCAATAAAATTGGTTCACACTTGGATTTTTTCCTAGAAATAATTCCAAAACTGGCTACTCATGATGAAAATGAGGCATTAATTAGAGAAACCAATCTTCAGGAACTTAAGGAAATGGTTTTCAGACTAAATGTTGATGGGGCTCCCAGTTTGGATGGTTATTCGACACACTTTTTCAGAGCAGCTTGGGACATTACTGCCCCGGATTTATTAGCAGCATCTAATGACTTCCTCTAAGGAAGTAAAATTCCAAAATCCATGGTGGCAACATGGACTACCCTCATACCAAAAAAACAACCCTCTTTGTTTGCTGAATATATGCCTATAAGCCTATCCAATTTTACAAATAAGGTTTTCTTTAAGTTGCTAATGGAAAGTTAAAGTCTTTGATGCGTAAACTAATATCAAAAAAACAATCTGCCTTTATGGTTGGTTGTGATATTAGTGATAATGTTGTCTGAATGAAGCAAATGTTCAAAATTTTAAACTAAAAGACAAGAAACTATAACATAATCCTAAAATTGGACATGAATAAAGCTTTTGACATGGTTTCTTGGGGTCTTCTAAATTCAGTATTACTTAATTTTGGATTCTCAAGATCTTTGGTCAAAATAATACTTAATAATATATCAAGTTCTTGGTTCACAGTGCTTTTTAATTGCTGCCCAGCGGGTCCAAGCAACAAGAGGTATAAAACATGGTAACCCTTTATCACCCTTTTTATACAATCTCTTGACGGAATCTTTTTCTAGAACAATTAAGGAATTTTTCCAACAGAGTCAGGTTGAATTCTATCAATGTACAAGGGCTGCAAACAAAGTAACGCACTTAATGTATGCGGATGACACTGTCATCTTTCTTAAAAGTGGCAAGAAAAATCTGAAAAAGATTAAAAAATTCTTACAAGCTTACCAAAACACATCGGAACAGCTAATTAACTTTAGTAAAAGTGAATACTTTCTAAGTAATAAGGCCCCTCAAACTTACAATACAATCATTGAATCATCTTTCAATATGAAAAAAGACACAACCCCTTTTACATATCTAGGTGTACCAATCTTTAATGGAAAATCTAAAAGGGCTTATTTCCAGCCACTAATGGAAAGGATAAAAAAAGCAACACAAACTGGAAAAATTCCTGGTTAGCAATAGCAGGAAAACCCACCTTGATAAAATCTTGCATCTATGCCTTTCCCATTCACATCTTCTCAGTCGTAAAACCCCTAAAACAAAAAACCATATATGTATATATATATATAGAATAGATAGATTGTCTTCCAATTTTTTTTGGGGATCAAATGAAAATGGGAAAAAAATAACATGGAGGGCATGGAGAAATATTTGCTACCCAATAACCAAAAATGGACTTTGTGTTAGGAGTTTATCCACTGTAATTGAGGCATTCTCTTTCAAGATTTGGTGGAAGTTACAGTTCAATCAAATAATATGGACATCTTTTCTCTGGTCACTTTCCCCCACTTTCCAGAAATGTCCTTTATGTACTCGAATAAGCCAAACAACAGTGGAGGCCAACTCTCTATCAAAGGTAGTGGGTATTGGGAAATGTTGTTTCTGGGATGCAAATTGGTTAGGTCTCGGTCCCTTATATTACAAGTGGTCATCTTATACTGATTTACCTTTCCCGCAAATGTTTGTGAAGGAATATACTGATAAAAAAACTGTTGTGAAAATCATCCGGGAGCCAATCTTGGTGACCAATATCATATCTTTACTGCAAGAATTTGAGTTGTCCTACACCCATGAGGATTGACTAATCTATCTCCCAGGCATCAATAGGAACTTTACAGTTAAATCTACTTATTAGACGGCTAAACCTAAAAGGAAAAAGATCTACTATCTTTGAAAAATCTGGAAAAAGCCAATCCCAGGTAAAGTCTCAATCTTCATATAACTCCTAATGAACCATTTGTTACCTTTTGACAACATTCTCACTCATATGGGTTTTCTTTTGCCTTCTAAATGCACGAATTGTTTTGAGGTTGAAAGTTTGGAACATTTTTTTAACTCACGCACATACTCCTTGACCATATGTGAATCAATTCATATAATTATGTTGATAGCTAGTGGAACCTTCCCGACTATTTAGGATAGGACCTCTTTCCATCCATCTATTTAAGGATTGCTTAAGGTACAAATCTATATTATTTGATTTCTGGACTTATCACACTATGGTTTTTATGAAAAGTTAGAAATCAAATCTTATATGATGAAATCAAAACTCATCCAAATCAGCTCATAACCCATATCGTTAGCTTCTCATACTTATCATATTCAGCTCATCTAATATTTGGTAATTATACTGATCATGAATTTTGGATTTCACATCAATTGATACCTTTCTTTAAAAGGAAGAAATCAAGGAAAATACAGATTGTTAAATGGTCAAAACTAGCCATAAGCATTAAACTTAACATTGGTGCATCTTTAAATCCAATAAATATGTTGTCGCATCCATTTTTATAGAGACATTAGGAACTATGATAGTAGCTTTCTATAGAAAAACTCAGGCAACATCCTCAGTCATAGCTGAGGTGGAATCTATTAAACGGGGTATAGCTCAGGCTCACAACAGGGTATTTTCAATTTTAGTATAGAATCATATATCTTGACAGCTGTTAATGCAAATTCCTCTCCCCTTAAAGTCTCATATGGTATTTACTCATTGTGCTTTGAAATAGGATCATTCTGGGTAACAATACAGTGATGCACATCCATAGGGAGGCAAATCAACCTGCTGATTACTTAGCCTAAAATGGGTCAGAATTTCTACAATTTGGGAGTGATAATATAATTTTATGGGAGAATATGGATACTAGGCTCGGGGGTCTAATCACTCTAGATAGAATTAAAACCCCTACTCTGCATATAATTGACTAACATTGCTCTGAGAACTTAATTCCTATCTTACTGTTCATGTGCTCTTTTCTTTTAAAAATGAAGGATTTGTTAGATTTTCACCTGGATGAATACTGGGGCTTTATCATGGAATTGTACTGGAGATATTACATCATTCTAGTACTGGACATATTTTATCAATCTTGGGCTTTGATAATTTACATAACTTCACTGCTGGACATCTTTGTGTTGATAATTTACATAATCTCAGTGCTTTCCTATCTTGTGTTGGACATATTTATTTTCATTGATGGCTCTTTTTTTTTTTTTTAAAACCATCCTGAGATGGAGGGTATATATTGGCTCCCCAGACCGTTAGATATGCCAATAGGCGCACAATGTTCAAATACAAAATATCATTCCTTAGAATGTGAATCTTAAAAGTAATAGGTTGTAACCTATTCGTTTTTATCCTACAAGTAGCAAAGAAAAAACACAATGAACTTAGCCGAGACATCCTCTATGTAGTCTATAGTTTTAGCCGAGACATCACAAACAGGTCGAAGAGTCGTACAGAACGAAACTTCTATTTGTCGATGATTTCTGGCCAAAAAACCATAGAGCTTGAGAGAAAGGTTGGTACTGTAAAAAAAACAGCAAAAAGTCTTCCCAGAAACTTCCTTAGTTGATTCCTTTAAGTTGTAGTATCCTCCTCTGCAGTATAAGGAATCAGTCTCTTCCTCTGTTCAAAGATTAGTTAATCCTGTCTTTCCATTCTTAGTCTGCTCCACCTGCAAATGCATAAAACAAAAAGCGAGCAGTATCCAGTAGAGATGGATATAAAAACCAGTTTAAAAGCTTCAGCCGAAGATTTAAATATTAGCTATGTTCCTATGTTCCAATTCTGATTCCATGTAACCCTGCTCTATCCAAATATAGCAAACCCTTTAAAAAAGAGGGAATATCTTCTAGATTAACATCTCCAGTTATTTTCCTTTTCCTAGCATATTTAGCCATATAATCTGCAGCTACATTTGCCTCCCTAGGAATGTAATGAATCAAAGTTCCTTTGTTCCATTTATTCAAAGTACAGCATAAGGAAAAAACTGACCAGTGACATTTTTTTGGGTTTTGGGATCCCATAACCGCATTAAAGCAGTCTGTCTCTACTGTGAAGGTTAAAAGATCAAGTTCTAAACCTAGGAGATAAGCATAGTGTATTCCAATAAGTTCTGCATGTAGAGGTGAATCAGCCTTAAAGTGATAAACTCTTAAATTAATCACCTCTCCCCTCCAGTCTCTAATTATAACAGCACTTGTAGATTCACAATCAGGTTTCCATGTTGCATCTGTGTTAAGCTTATAACCTACTGTTGGTTTTTCCCATCTTACTGCTGTGATTAAAATCTTATTTTTCTGATGTGGAGCAGGTATGATTTCCTTTTGTATTAGGTGCTTATGCTTCTCTAGGCTACCATATTGAGGATTAGCAACAAAAATCTGGTAAACCTGTTCTTTAACATTCAAAAAGCATGAATCCACAGAGCATGATTGATCCTCAAACAAAATCTTATTCTTATATTTCCATATTGACCATGCTGTGACCATTGTAAAAGCTATTATCAAATTGGACCAGATCACAGAATCAGCTCTGATAGACAGATAAAAATCAATTCTATTCTTAAAATTACCAAAAACTGGCTGATTAATTTCCAAGACTTCATTGACCTTTTTCCAGATTGCAGTGGCAAAAGCACAAGAATTAAAACAGTGATTAAGAGAATCTGAGTGCACTCTACACATGGGACATATTGAGGCTAGAGAGAAACCAAACTTACAAATAATATTATCGAAAGGTAAAATTCCATTAAGGGCTCTCCAAACTAAAACTGACATTTTGGCAGGTATAAAGGATGACCATACCTTATTTAAATGCCTAATAGTTACTCCTTTCTGTCTGCAGATGTTATAGGCTGAAGCTGTATTAAAATCTCCATTTGCTGAAGCTGTCCATATTAACCTATCCTCATGTGAATGAGAAATTGTTACCACCTGCAAGAGTAGCATTGTACTGGTAGCCAAATGTGGCTCCAAAAAATGAAGATAAGAGTTTTTATTCATCACAAAAGTATTAAGAGGAATGTCTGGGAAAGGTATTTCCTCATCTTGTGGCCATTCATATGTTAAAGCACCTTTTCCTGTCCAGTTTGCATTCCAAAAAGAGCAATCTCCATTTCCATAAATTACTCTAGACACACCATTAGCTAGTTCAGTTATTTGACAGATTCTCTTCCAAACATTAGATTTCTTATATGAATCTGGTAGTGTCCATAAATAATTTGCCCAGAGAGTGTTATTTACTTGCAATTTCCACCAAAGCTTGCAAGAAAAGGCATTAATAGTAGCATGTAAATCCCTGAATCCTGTACCATTTTCATGGGTAGGAAAACTCATTCTAAGCCAAGATCTCCATCTTTTCCTATGGACTAAGTTATCATCTCCCCAGAAAAAACCTGATGCCATATTCTCCATTTTTCTTATAATTACCTTAGGTGGCTTTAGAACTGAAAACATATATGTAGGAATTGAGAGAAAACAGTGGTTTATAAGGATAATTTTGCCTGAAGTACTTAACCACCTATTCTTCCAATTATTTAAAGCTTTTTCCATTCTCTCTAAGATGGGATAATAATATATCTGTTTATTTCTACCTGAAAAAATGGGGATACCTAAGTAGGTGAAAGGAAAACTGCCTCTAGTCATACCTAGATTCCTGCTCAGTGCATGTATTCTATCAATAGCAGTATTTGGAGCAACAAAAAAATTAGATTTAGAAAAATTTATTTTTTGTCCCGCTGTTTGTTCATAAGCTGTAAGAAACTTTTTAAACCTATCCAGATTTTTTTTATTTCCATTAAGGAAAACAGCCGTATCATCCGCATACATTAGATGTGTAATCTGTGAACAGTTTTTAGGCAAGCTAAAATACTTTAGATAACCTAAACTAAAAAGTTTTTTTAAGCCCCGAGAGAAAGCTTCTGAAAGGATGTTATACAAAAAAGGAGAAAGGGGATCTCCTTGTTTGATACCTCTATTAGAAGCAAAAAAACCTGAAACAGATCCATTAATTAAAACTGAAAACCGTGCTGAGGATATGTTTTGCATTATCCTGTTGACAAAACTCCCATGGAAACCAAATTTCAGAAGAATTGAATTGAGAAAAGACCAAGAAACTCTATCAAAAGCCTTTTGCATATCTAATTTAACTATTATATTTGAGGCTTTAGATTTCCTAGAGAGTATTCTAGTCATTTCCTGCATCATTATGGTATTATCCGATATATCCCTCCCTTTCATAAATGCGCTCTGTTCCAAAGATATTATTTGTGACATATAAGGTTTAATCCTATCCATTAGCAACTTAGAGAAAACCTTATTCACAAAATTTGAAAGGCTAATAGGCCTGAAATCAGAAAAGTTCACTGGGACCGGTTTTTTAGGGATTAAAAATAACCAGGTGCTAGAAATTGCACTAGGAATATTTCCGGTTTGTAAAAAATCATTTGCAGCATCTAAGAGATCCTCTTTAATTGTATCCCAAAATGTAATATAAAAAGAACTAGAGAATCCATCCGGTCCTGGTGAACTATTTCTATTAAGTTCAAAGACTACACTTTGTAATTCCTTTATTAAAAATGGAGACAGAAGAGAGGAATTATCCTGATCTGTAATCACTGCTGGTATCTCTTTCAGAAAATGCTGAAAATAAGTTCCTTGTTTTTGAGATGTATCCTCATTCAAAAGGTCAGTATAAAATCTCACTGCCTCATCTTTTATCAAGGTAGGATCAGTAATCCATATTCTATGTTTATCTGTTATTTTACAGATTCTAGCCTTTGCTCTCTTCTCTTTAATTGAATGATGAAAAAATTTATTATTTGCATCTCCATATTTTAACCAGTTTAACCTAGCTTTTTGCCTGAGGAAAATGTTTTTTTCTTTTTGAGCCCTCATCAGTGTTTGTTTAGATTTATTAAGTTCTGCTAGGATTAACTGATCATGATTTTGCTGAAAGGCTTTTTCCAAATCAGTAACTCTATTTTCCTGTTGGTCCAAATTTTGATCCACATTACCAAATTGTGTTTTGTTCCAATTTTTAATTTCCAACTTTAGCCTCTTAAGTTTGGCTACAAACCTAAACATACCACTGAAAGGAGTATCTATGTTCCAGTTAAGCATTACTAATTTCTGAAATTCCTCTCTATTCGACCACATTTCCTGATACCTAAAGGGTCTAGGTGCTAATTCTTCAGCAATTTGAACTGAAAGTAGAAGAGGAGCATGATCTGATGACATTCTATTTAAAACCTGAATTGAACTATTAGGAAATAGATCAAACCAGTCTAAAGTTGCCACTCCCCTATCTAGTCTTTGAAATATTAGGTCCTTACATCTATCTTTAAACCTGTTATTACTCCATGTGAAAGAATTTCCAACAGTTTGAATTTCATGCAAAATCCATAAAACTAAGAAATCCATTAAACTGTTTCATACTTTTTTTTGGAGTGGACTTTCTGCCTTTGTATTCATTAACAGTTGTCACAGTGTTAAAATCCCCTATATATAATGTGTTAACCTCTTGCTTTCCTTTTAAATCAGACCATAAAAGCTCTCTTATTTGCCTATGAACACTTGCATAAATGAAAACACAGTTCCAAGTGCTAGAGGAGGCCACATCAGTAACTTTAACATTCACATATTGGTCAGTTTCATCAGCAATAGAGATATTGAAAGTTTCATTCCAGAATAACCAAATTTTAGCATGCTGAGCAGGATAAGCATTTCTGAAACCAATATTATGTTTAAATTCTGAAATTTTGAGTTTATCTTGCCATGGTTCGATTAAGCACAAAATGTCTAGTTTATGTTTGTTTTTTAGGATCTTAAGTCTATCCAAGGATGTACCTATTCCCCTAACATTCCAAACAAGTATATTTCCTATAATTGTGTGTTTAATCATTTAAAAATTTTTGGCATGGCTTTTTGTGTGGATCTAAGATTCCTACCAGTCTTAGCTGAATTTTTCCCTTTATTCCCTGATTTACCTGTTTCTTTTCCATTTTTTCCAACTACAGGGCTTAGCTCAGGCTCATTTAGCTTTAAATTTTCCTCCTCTGAATTAATCTGATCATTTGGCTTTAAGTTTTCCTCCTCTACAACATTTAGCTCTAAATTAATCTGATCAGAGTTTTGATGATTCAGTTCACCTACCATTATTGTGGAAATCTCCTGATTAAGTCCTTGTTTTTCTATCTCATCACCTGAACCTAAAACTATGTTCCTGTTTACTTGTTCTTCAGAAAGTATAATTACTGGATTATCATGGGTCTCCAAAGATTCATGAAAAATCTCTAGAGTTTCCCCTTCTTGGTCCTGATCCTCACTGAGATTATCCAATATATTGAAAGCATTAGAAATAGAAACTGTGTTTGATTTAAAAGTGTTTTCCTGAATTGGAATAACTTCAGAGTGTATTGTTTTTCTCCTCCAAACTGTTGTGGTTATTGGCTTAGATATATCATCAAGAGAGTAGAATGAAGGTGCTTTTTTCTTGATACTAATTGGGCCAAGATCAGTGCTCAGGCTTCTATTTCCCTCTGTATTAATTTTCTGTTCCTGGAACTCCTTTTCTTTTTGTGATACTGTTAAATCAGAGGAGCCCTCTAGATTAACTAGGACTCTTTGTGCTATTGTTTGTTCTCCTTTAGCTCCCTTAGGTTGTTTATCTTCCCTCTTTTTCTCCATCTTTTTCCTTAGTTCAGGATGTAAGAAGTTACATCTATTACTAGTATGACCAGTTATCTTACAATGTGAGCAATAAGTAGGCAAATCTTCATATTCTATCGGATATTCAGCCACCTTATTTCCAACTCCTACAACAATTGTACTAGGAAGTGATGCTAACAGGTCTATCTCTACACAAACTTTAATGGCCGAGGGTCGGGTTAAAGCAATTGTTGCCGCATCCATCTTAAGAAAACGACCAATCTGACTACTAATTCCCATAATTGCTGAGTTATTATAGAACATAACTGGGAGTTTGTGGAAGGTTACCCAAACCGGTGCTATTGATGATTCCACTGACGGCGAGAAATCCTGTGTCCATTTTTGAACCTTCATGCTGAATCCATTGATCATCCATTGCCCTTTAATCCAGCACCGTTGGTAATCTTCTTGTTCCTGAAAATGAATAAGAATATGTCGGTAATCGATAGAACCCAATTGAAATTTAGACTTAAAAACCTATCGATTTAAAAGCCATGTGAATAGCCTCCATATTTGGTTTCCCACGAAGAAATTTCCCAACAAGCGCATTCTGATAATGCGCAGCTAGCAGTTCTCCCTCCTCTGGAGGAAGAATATACGCTACTTTCCCTTTAAATTCTGTAACGGGATGTAAATTGGGGGTATCAGGAAGTGACATCAGCAGTGGCGATGGTTTTGAATTTAGGGCTTGAGCAAAGCTTTTGGGGATTTGGGGGATAGGATGAATCGTAGTCATAGAAGGATTAGTGTCGGGATAGGCGCCGGTGACGCCATAGTCAATCACCGGAGGTGGCAACGGCTTCCACCAGAGGGGTTATAGCCGTTGTCTGTGAAGCAAATAGAAATAAAAGAAGATAATAAACAGTAGAATTAGTGTGTTTTTCGCACTGTAAATCGCCCACAGGAATAGTGTTTTCAGGAATAGAGTTTCGTTACACTGTTTTCAACGTGTAGTTTTCGCGACTTCAGAGAATGATTGATGGCTCTTGTGCTTTAAAAGAATATCAAAATCTAATCTCGTGCTGGAAATTGTACTAGATATATTTCATTTAGCTTGGCAATAGATCAACATCGGATCTATAGTTATCATGTATTGAGAATACCTATTAGCCCTGTTCATCAATTATGTTGCTTCTCGTTTTGTTTCTCAGGTGACATAAAGATACAACCATTTCTAATGTTTCATCTTAGTGCTTCACCCACGTTGATGCTGCTACGTTTTGGGGCTCTCACATACGGCTCTCAAATTTGCAACCAACAATCTTTCAGGGTGCAAAGGACATAGGAGGATTTTGCAGCTTAATGCACGCACAATCAAGCTTTTCAGAAGTCCTACTCAGATTCATCTCGTAGGAAGTTTAAAATGTCTAAATCAGGAGATGCCCGACCAAAGTTAGCAATTAACAAGAGGGATGGAGATTTCTAACTTTAGAAACGTACCTCCTAATATTATTGTATGTATTTTGTATAGGATTAATTGGTAGTAGTAGCTACTCCCTCATCTTTTTGAGGCAATTCTGTTGCCTCAATCCTTAGGGACTCAAAACTTTGTATCATTTCGTTTTAAAAGGTCGGGGGCCTTAATTCACCTCCCCCACCCTTGACTGGTTTAATTAACAAAAAGATTTATCTTTGCGCCAAGGATCGATGTTTAATTAATGTGAGTTATTCTGTTTCGATTGCCTTCTTCATATATTTTTATAGATTTTATATTTGTTACTAGTTTGCATTTTAATTCATATTTGATGTTTGTTAGTTTGCATTATTAGTTTAGAAAAATCCTGAAATTTAAGGCATGGTGGCTACATTGAAGTTCTCTATATTAATAGGTATTTTTTATAGTTATTTCTCTGTTCCACGTGGGGGATCAACTTTGCTTACTAATGTGATAATCTCATCTATAGAAACGTTTGCGGGTTATTTTGGCGAGTGAAATGATGTTCACTAGTCGCTAACATGTTCACTCACTTATTCAACAATATTCAACTTATGACTTCTCTTAGGAGTGCATAATTTCCTTAAGAAATTTAGCATATAGGAACTTGATTAATATAATTGAGAAGAGAAACATTTACCTCACATCTACTAAAAACTTGGAAGATCTCCTTATGGTTGTCTTAGTGCCGCTTGTCCTTCAATGCCGCTGGAAAAGGTGGTGTCGAGACAAATTTTGGAGATATCGTCTTTCCAACCACATGCAGGGGTGATGGTGGCTCAAATGTAGACTTTGATCCTTTGAAGATCACTTCCTCCTCAATCTCTCGGACCACAAAAACTTCTTCATAGCCCACCTTCTCGGCCTATTTCTCCACCACAACAACCTTTTCGGGCACTTTCATCTTCTTGTCACTCCTAAAAGTAATGACAATAGCATTTTTCATGGGATTGAATTCTAGTTATGATGAGATCTTCCATAAATCTTTGGCCTTCAGTTAGCTTACGGATAATGCTAATTAGATCACTTGAGTCTCCAAGTTCTTGATGCATAAGCCCACTTGATTTTCTAAGTTCTTTATGCTTGAGTGAATTTGAAATCAAAATTGCTCGGTACTCTCGGCCAAACTCGTTAAAGCTTGCATGAGCTCTTCATTTTCCATGCTAGAACCTCCGCCTTGGTTGTTTGACGAGCCTTTATTTATCGGGTATTGTTGTTGGAGTGGGCGGTTGTATTGTTGACCACCTTGGTGGTGTTGTTGGAAACATTTAATATTGCTTCACTTGAAATTCAGGTAATCCCTCTAGCCCAAATCTTGGCCACCAAATCTTCGAATAGTCGTACTTCTTCTGGAAGTCTTGACCCCCTTGAAAACCTTGTGCACTTTAATAATCTTGGCCACCTTTAAATTCCATAGCCTTCACCTCTTCACTAAATTCCTCTTGTAATTGAGGGAAAACGTTGGTAGGGTGCTTTAAAGCACAAATTTTACATGTTTTCGCTTGTTGCATATTCCCCGTCATCATAAAATCCTTCAAGCTTAATAGAGCTACACCTAGAGCTTGAGCGGTACATGTTTTTCCCTCTAGTCTTGGAACTATTATTGAATTTTCATGTACCATTGGATAATTCCTCACAGAAGCTCATTGCATATTTCACACTCTTTCTCACTATCAAGCCACCACAAGTGGCACTAACCATCTGTGTATCTTCATCTTTGAGGCTATCATAAATGCAGTCGACTAAATGGCCTTCCGAAAAGGGTGGTAGGGGCAACACGACAAAAGCCTCTTGAATCTTCCCCAAATACTCATAAAGAGTCTCATCATGCAACTGAGAAATATTTTTTTTATCTATTCTTTAGCCTAAAGTAATTTTAAGAGGGGAAGATATTTTCTAATAACTTCCACTTCAACTCGAGCCAATTGGTGATGTACCCAAAGGGAGATAGGACAACCAATCTTTCACTGCACCATTCAAGGAAATGGGAAAGCTCACATTTTTAAGTTCTCCCATGACACTTCATGTGGCTTCATACTTGTGCACACCATATGGAATTATGATGTGTTCATTTCATGTAGTAGTTTCAGGACATTTTGGACTCACTTTTGTGCTTTAGATATTGAGTTTTGCCTTGAATTTCTCTTAGGAGAGTTAAGAGCGACTTTTGCGCTCTTATTACTTTTTTAGGGAATTTGGTGTGACAAGGAAAACATATGAAGATTCGAAGAGTTGAAGATTATCCTTTGAGGTTTGAAGAATAAAGATTTGAAGAATTGAAGACAAGAGAAATGAAGAGTTGAAGATCTGAACACAATGACAAGAGAAATGAAGAATTGAAGATGCAGTATTTTTTACATGTCGCAACCATTGGGAGCACTTAACGGCTCGCAGTGGAAATTTGTCACAAGTCGCGAGAATCCGCCCATGGTCTTGCTTTTATTTCATCTATTTTTTACTTTGGATTATGTTTGATTTTATTTTAATTGTTAGTATGACCTCTAGTAGCTAAGTTATCTCCTGGGAGCAATTAATTGAAGTTTCCAAGACCATATAGTGAGAAACTCTATTCACTCATTTATAATGTCTTGATTACTTAGCATTTATTGTGAATTTAATTTGGTTGTTTACTTTATTTATGTGATGAGATGTTTGAGAATATGAAATTTTTATATGATTACATGTTATGATGTTAGAGAAGTGTACAATTTCTTCTCCTTTTGGCATGAAATTCAAGAACATGGAATTAGAACCTTTTGTTGTGTAGATGATGTTAATTTTGCTAGATGAATATAGTAATGTGGTTTGTTATCATGTTTTTCCTAAGGTAGCACTAAAAGGGATAATATTGAATGTTGATCTTTCTAGGTTACACCTAATGAATGCTTTGTTTGGTTAAATAGCTAGTAATTTGGTAGAATGCTTATAGTTGTTATCAAATCTAATGGTTCTTTGTGCATGATTCCATTGATGAAATACGTTTAGGCGTTGTTCGTCTAAAGTGATCATTGGTGAGGTTTACAAATAGTCGTTGAACTCTTTTGAAGATAGTTAAGAAGAATAGAATATTTATCTTCAAAATGGATATTGTAGCATTCACAATAGATAGTCAAGATGAGTAATTGAGCGATTGCTTCTAGGATCTATAAGAGGCTTGGAAGTGAGAATTAATTGTGCCCGTGGCTTTGTCAGTTGTGTTTTTATCCTTTTTATTTGTTGCATGATTAGTCTAATTATCTTCATATGCTAGTTGTCTTTTTTTCATTTCATAACTTAGAAAAACCAAACCAAACCCCCCTCTTTAATTGCTTATATATATATATAGACACACACATACATATACATATATGTGTATATGATATCATCCACCCTTATATGCATGAACCCTTAAAAATATCCCCCTTCTTTGTGGATGACCCCAATTTTCCACTATCTACATAGTTATATTTAGGAAGCATTTTGGGCTTATATATTGTATAATTGAGAGGTACGTACGACAACGACCTCCCAAATTCTGAGAGGTGATTGTTTAGATCATTTATTGAGTAAATAGGTAAATAGTATAGATGGTGGAACCCACGGTAGAGCCCAAAAGAGCCCTACCAAATACAAAAATAGTCCAACCTTAGGTTACGTGATGAACCTAAGGAGCAATCCGAGAGAGGGGGGATGTGAGAGTGTAAACCCAAAGGGTAACACCCCCCCACCCCCCCCCCCCCCCCTTTCCTAAGTAAGAAAATTACCAACCCTAAGCAAGATGATCGAGCAAAGGGAGTACAAAACAACCTGGAAAAACACAGGCTATGTAACACTAGACAAATGGGATGAGAACAAACTCACTACCCATAAACAAATAATCCGCTTCTACCCCTAACAAATGGGGCCATGTTTATTTGAATTCCATAATGCAGCCGAGAGTTGTGAGATTCAGGTCTTGAAATAATATCGTTGCCGGAATGTTGATGAAGGTACAAAGATCCAAAAGCAAATAGTTTAAAATTCCTAATGCATCCGAGAGTTACTCGGGTCTTGGATATCACAAAAAGATTGAAGCCGATGATCCTAGTTACACCATGTTGGTACGAGTGAAAATCTGCTTCTACCATGTACATTCCTAAGGTGAAGATAGAGGGATGTTATTGGCCTTCAAACATTCTCTTGATGGCGCCGAGAGTGATTAAGTGGGCAAAGATATGATGAGGCCGTGCCTCTTACCTTTGTAAATCCTAGCCGAATCAACCTCCTAAAGATGAGAGAATGGATACACTTATACCGCGTGCATCAAGCGTGGCAATTGTGTAATCGCCCACTCCATTTTGAGCAAATGGACAGCTATATGCCAATTTAACACAGCGTGTAGCGCGGGCATGGAGCGCATAAATAACCGTTAAATCATAAGTAAAAAACTAGGCTTAGAAGAAAGAGCATCGGAGGGAAGTCCTTACCCTTAAACCTATTGCCTCACCTTGATTCCGAGTTGCAATTGCCGGAAAAAATCCTGGAAAATCTGTAGAAAATCCTTGACTCTATCGAGGTCCAGCAACTCCCTCTTGGCACGGGATGTAGCACCATTCGGCCTGAAAAGTACAAATTCCAGCGCCCAGCAGCGCCTGGTCATGATGCCCAGATCCAGCGCCCAGTCCCCAAGTTAACCTCTCCTTGCTAGTCGCCCAGTTGCCAAGTTTCACCCTGGGAAAGCCAGCGTCCAGCACTGCACTAGGTGCCATGCAGCCTATTCCAGCAACCATCAATTAACCTTATCCATCGCTGGGAAGCCAGCGCCCAGTGCTGTATCTGGCGCCCAGTACATAGCGCCAGACACATCACCCAGCAGCCCTCCATCAAAACCGTCCCCAGCATCCAACGCCCAGCACTCGAGCGGCAGCGCCCATCACCCCTAGGCCAGTGCCCATGTGCTAGCGGCGAACCGTACAACCAAGCAACACGATCATACGACTAAAACATGTGTTCATCTGGAAACAAGCGATTGATCACCATGTAGCAATCCTTCATGATGATTTTAACCACTCGATCAGCACTTGGTTGAGCACCATTCATAACAACACTGTTCCTTTCCCTCCAAAGGCAATAGACCGTGGTAATCAAAGCTAGAATTCCAAACTTCTTTCGAATTTTTGAACCCTTTACTTGCCTCTTAACCCAATCCATGGAGCTTGCAATTGTGTTTGTTCGTCTCCTTAACCCAATCCAAGTCCGAATACGCCCCCATACAACCTCCGAAAATTCACATTTGAAAAACAAGTGTTCATTTGTCTCTTCTTCCAGATGACATAAAGAACATACTTTCTCCATGCTTTCCCCTTCCTCCAATCGATGCTTGTCTTTGGTGTGTAATTTCCGAATAGTCGCTAGCCATGCAATAAAAGAGAATTTGGGCTGAACAAAATCACGCCAAATACTATTAAAAACCTTTCCATCCGATCGGCCAATATCATACACACCCGGATACTTGTGTCGATGCATAGAGAAATAAGCCGCACTAGTAAATTTCCCCGAGCTAGACCAAGAACCAAGATGATCCTTTAATTCTTGCATATCACCATGAAACATGGCACTCAATTCATCTCTGAGCTTACAAAGATCACCAAAGTAGCTCGAAAATCTCTCCCCCATTCTCCCATTCAAAATCCTCGGATTTAGACTCCAAAAGTCTTCTCCTTGAAGATAAAATAAGTGAATCCATTTGACCCACAAGCTATCCTTCTTCATGTGAATATCCTATAACCTCTTGGCCATTGATGCACGATTCCACGTGATAAAGTCCCTCAAACCAAGCCCTCCAAAAGATTTAGGTGCACAAAGTTTCTTCCATGCAACCTTAGCCTTATGCTTGCCTCCCCACAAGAAGCGTTTGCTTTTTTGCTCAAGAGCATCCATGACCGTAGACTGTATGACAAAATTCTGAATCCAGAATCCAGTAATACCTCCTACAATGGAGCGCACAAGTTCCAATTACCCGCATAGGAGAGCATGTGACCTTTCCATCTGGCTATCTCCGAATCCACCTTTCCAAGTAGGGTTCCAAACTGAGTGACCTTCAACCTGCTGGAGTCGAGTGGCACCCCTAGATACCGCACTGGAAAAGTAGCCCATGGAATACCTGTGAAGCTTAAATCCTCTTTCAAACCAACTCCAAAGAATTTGGATTTGACCGCATTGATAGCTAAACTCGAAGTACCCTCAAATTCATTAAGAGCATTCATTAGAATGTGAACCGATCATGTATTTGCCTTGGAGAAAAGCATAAGATCATCCGCAAAAGCTAAGTGAGTGATCTTAAGCACTTCACACCTCTGGTGATAGGTAAAGTACCGTGATTCAGTCCTCCTTTTCAACAATCTAAAAAAATATTCCATGCAGATCACAAAAAGGAGAGGAGACAGGGGATCACCTTGTCGAATACCTCTTTCGCCCTTGAAGTGGTCGTACAATTTCCCATTAATTGCAATCGAGAATGAAGATGTTTTGACGTACATCATGATTCTATCTTTAAGTCTTCCTGGAAAACCCAGTCCAAGTAAAACTTCTTCCAGAAAATCCCAGGAGACTGTATCAAATGCCTTTTGTAAATCCACCATGATCATGCATCTAGGAGAATTTCTCTCCCTCCCATATCCACGGATAATTTCCTGTGCTAACATAACATTATCCGATATGCTTCTGCCCTTTACAAACGCCCCCTGGCATAGATCAATAATTTCGGGAAAAATTCCTTCTAGTCTATTGGCAATAATCTTGGTAATGATCTTATAAACCACATTGCCACACGTTATTGGTCTAAAATCACTCACCTTAAGATTATCCGTCTTCTTCGGTATAAGGGAAACCGAGGTATGATTCAATTGGGCTAATAGCTCACCAGTTCGAAAGAATTCCAAAACCGCACCTGTAAGATCCGCTCCTACAATATCCCACTGTTTCTTAAAGAAACCAGTAGTATAACCATCCGGACCCGGAGACTTTTCATCCGCCATTGCAAATAATGCCAGTTTTACTTCATTACTAGCAATGTCTTGTTCCAAGAATGCCCTATCCAAATCCGAAAGTATGTTTCCCGAAGTGAGCACATCACTATCAATGGAGACCCTATCCCTAGAAGTTCCGAATAGGCCTTTGTAGAAATCCGCAAAGAGCTCTCCCTTACGAATATTTGAAGTAACAATTCGATTATCTCCATCAATAATGGCCGGAATGCCACCACCTTTCCTCTCCGAAATCATTGTATGAAAATACTTTGATCCCTTATCCGCCAGTGTGATATGGTTAATCCTACCTTTTTGTGATAGGAAGGATGACTCCGCAAGATAATAGAGCATGGCCTTCTTTTTCAACGCCCTCAATGCCTCAATATCCTGGTCCAAAGCACTCATGGCGTCAAAACTATCAAATGATGCACTATACTCCTTATCCGCTGCTTTTGCCCTTTCCGAGATATGGCTGAGATCCAGAAAACCCAACTCCTTCAACGGCTTCTTAAGCCTTAACAACTTTCTACAAACCGAGTATTGAGCTGAACCCTCCACCGATGGTCTCCAAAAATCATCCAAAATCTGCTTACAGTTTGGATGATCAAGTACATATTTTGAAATTGGAAAGGCCTGCTTTTTCCATCAATTTCCTGGGACATACAAACAACCATAGGAGTATGGTCTGACTGCGCCGAAATGGGTAGAAAAGTTGTACGACATGCATCCAAATCCCATCTGTGAATTAGTAGCACACGATCCAACTTCCTCCATATTTTCCAATCCACACTGTGCCATGTTAAATGGCCCCCTATAGAAGGCGCATCACACAACCCACATTTAGTACAAACATCCTGAAATTCCCTCATTGCATACAATCTTGGAACCGAGGCACCATAGTGATCATTCAAACTAAGAATAGCATTAAAGTCCCCAAGAACCATCCAAGGAGAGTTTGTATTTTCACCAAAAGACTTCAATTCAGCCCAAAGAGGCAAACGAGCCGATCTACCTTTGCTATGACCATACACGTATGAACATAGGAATTCAACACCAGTAGAAAGATTGCGCACCTTAAGATGAATACATTGCGGAGATTTTCCAAGAACATCAACTAAGAAGCCCTTCGGATTCCATATGATGAGAATTCTCGAATTCTTCCACAGCTCAAAGTTATGCGTAAACTTCTACCCCTTAAAACACTTCAAAAAGATATCAAAAGCTTTATCCTCCAACTTAGTTTCCAACAAGCCACATAATCCTACCTGATTCGTGGAGATGATGTTTTTAACCCACCTCCTCCTTACAGGGGCCGAAAGACCCCTAACATTCATTGATGCTACATTCATTGGGAACCCGAGGTCCCTTTTGACTTCGGACCGCCGCCTTTAAGAGATTTGCTTCCAGAACTATCTGAATTGCTCCTTGCGGCCGATAGCAAGCGTTGAAAAGGCCTCTAGACAGCCTTCCCATTTTCATTTGTTTGAGTTCTGCTCTTGCTCCGGGACCTAGTCAAAGCCCCTGAAGTAGGAGGAGGCCTACTCTTACTCTTGCTCCTATGCAGCCTCGGAATTTTTGAACCCCAAATTTTAGGGTGGATCATTTGTTGGGGCAATTTACCAAATCCAACAATCGAATGGTCATCATCACCAAAAGCTGGCTGCTGCATATCGGGTGCAATAGGCGCTGGATTCACAGATTTGGCGCCATGGTTTTTGCTGGATTTCGAGCGATCAGCGCTCCTGCCGCGCTGCACTGCTTGAGCACTCCTGGAGTCCACAGCAAGGTCTCTCGCGCCACTGTTTGCAGCTCCAGGCCCTGGCCTTGCCGGCAGCGCAACAACCGCCTGTTTAACCTCTACTTGCGATACTCCAATAACTATACCAGGCCCTCTGTTAACAACTCCAGCTTTCTCAATGCCTTTAACTATGCCTTCAAAAAATTTTCCCTTTCCTTTCCTTAGCCTCTCCACGTCCTCATTATCCGAGGATGCATCCTCGATGATTTTATTTTCTCCAACTCCAACCGAGTTACCACTTGGACTATCTCCAATAGTTTCCGTATGCATCTTCTTTACCCATATTTGGTCATTAATCTGAGATCTCCAATTTTTTGTACCCTTCTCCTTTGTAGCATTTTTGCTTTTCAATTCCGTAGGGTTTTTCAGCTCCTCCTCCTTGGCTTTCCAGAAATCATTATATACCTCCATAAGATGAGTATTTTCCCCACAATTCAAACACCAAGGACGGCAATAATCATAGATGATTTTTTGCTTAAGCACTTCACCAGTTGGGACACGAAAGCTCACCTCCTCCTTGAGCACTTTCGATGTGTCAATCCATACCAAAAGACGTGCATAATAGCCCCTTAGCTCAAGAGTACCATTATCCATAAGGATTGAATCTCCTATCGAAGTGGAAATTTTCTCCAATGCTTTCTTATGCCAGTAAGTCTTTGGTAAGTGCTCCATCCTTATCCAAACTGGTTTAGTAGCTTGAATGCTCGAGTCATACTGCCCAGATTCATCAACTAACAACATGAACAATTTCTTCCCATGGAGATAATAGTCAGGACCATTCATCACCAGATCTCTATCTTCAGCACAGTTGAATTTGAACATGACATAGCCATTTACCTTACTCTGAACAGTACAAGCTACCTTCCACTTTGCCACCAAAAGGGTTCGAATAGCATACATACCAAGAAAGTAGCCCGGAAAAACACCCAAGAATCCATAGAAGGGTTTATAGAGATCTTTGTGCACCTCCTCCTCCGAGAGAATAAAGTCAACACTATCTCCATTGTTTTCAACAATTTCAATAGTCGACCTGTTCATGAGAATGTCCGGATCATCCCATAACCTTCTTCTTTCAAGCTTTGGATCATTCCATTCCCTTGGATGAATTTGTTGAGTTTGCCGCACCTTGCTATTACCCTCGGCCGTAACTTGCTTTTGAAGATTGCTATTCTTCATGTTGCCCGAAGAAGATTCACCATTAACCACCATTGCAATCAAGCTAGATCAAACCCCAAATATGAATTCCGATAAAATAGATTGGATTCAGCCGAACAATTAAATAAAACCCGATAATCAAATCGGATGCACCAAAGCACCAATTTGAAGATCACCAAGGAAGTAATAATCATATCACAATGCTTAAACAAAACCAAATTGCTCCAAAGATCAGATCGGAAACAATACAATATGAACAAAGTGCTTCGAATAGAAAAACAATCAAACCGTGATGAATTGAAACGAGAGAACCTGGAAAGCGTGGCCACCAAGTAGTTCGATTGAAAGGTGATGAGTCTTCCGATTGCTTCAATTCAAATCCGCAACTTCTCCAAGCAATTCCGGTGATGATGCCAAGGGTTTGATTAAAAAGTGTGCTGAAAATTTCAATCAAACCCTTTTAAAACCCTTTCCGCAATCAAACCCCAACCAAAACCCAACAAAGATTGGATTTTTATGCCAAATCTCCAATTCGAACAAGGATTCAATGTTGGAAACCTACATCACATGAAAATCCGAATCGGATCCGAATCCGCAACCAATGAACAACACCAAGATCACAATCCGCAAAAGAACTCAAACTTTTCGTATCAAACCCTACTCCAAGGCCGAATTAGATAAAAAACCCTCCACAAATTTCATATGATCTTGTGCGGAATTCGAAGGAGAATCCGTTAAACCATAATTCATCGGTGGAAAGTGATTGAAATTGAAGAAATCGGCCTCCAAAGATGGATGAAAGGCTGCGCCTTTTTTCTCCTTTTTTCGCCCCAGAGCTAGAGAAAGAATTTTTTTATTATTGAGAGCTCTTTCTTTTTAGATCATTTATCCATCTTATGGAAGGTGGTAAACAATGTATCAACTCCAATTTCTACTCACAATTGCCATTAGGTTCTAAATCCGGGATGGTTATACATAGGGGTTGTTGCTCAAGGTTTGGGGCCATGAGCTTTCTCAAGGTTTGGTACTCATTTTCCATGGTGAAAAGCGTTTCTTCGGGTTGGGGTGTATGTGGTGTGGTTTCTTTGGGTCACCTTCTCAACGTACGAAGCCTAGCTAATAATTCAGGGTGATAGCACAAGGGTTCTTGATTGTGGAATTGGTGCTTACCATATACCAAGAACTTAAGAAATACGTATCACCAAAAAAACATATTAAAACAAAAAACACAAAGAAAACAAAAATTATGCTAAACACTTAAAAAGGCATGCATCTTAAATAAGGAAACTATTCTAATCACTTAACAAGCTATGCCTCTTGAAAAACTGTGCTAAACACTTAATAAAAATTGCCAAAACTTGATGCTAAACACTTAATTTATGAATATGCAACATATATACTTATGAAAAAGTCTGCCAAGCCCAAGAATATGAATTAAGGAAAACAAATTTCATAAGAATCAAATATTTTATATTCAGTGAATAAGAAAAATTAACATTAATTTTTTAAAGACTAAATTATTTTTTTGGTCCCCTACAAAGTATCTTTTACTATCTTTTGGTCCTCATTTGCAAATAAACCCTTAGATGGTACCCAACAAATTCAAAATGATATATTTTGGTCCCCAGAGGTAATTTTTCGGTAAGCCTAAATGGTTTTCCAGTATAGTCAGGGGTATAATGGTAATTTTACTAATTAAAAATATTTTCAATTAAAAATGCCTAATTTTAAATTTTCTGTTTCGTTCGCCGCCGCCTGCCGCTTTCCACCGCCACCTGTCGCTTTCCACCGCCACCTGTCGCTTTCCACCGCCACCTGCCGCTTTCCACCGCCATCTGCCGCCTTCCGCCGCCGCCGCCTGCCGCTTTCTGCTGCAGCCTGCCGACTGCAATTTCCACCACCTGCAATTCCATTTTGCCACCACCGCTTGCAATTTTTGCCTGCAATTTCCAGTTTGCCACCACCACCACCGCCTTCATTTTTTGCCTGCAATTTCCTCCGCCTGCCACCACCGCCTTCACAATAAATTTCTATGTGTTTCCACCGGCGCCTTCACCAGTAAATGGCATAGCTAAAACACTGCCGCCATCGCCTTCACCAGTTAATAGCTGAGCTCTGCCACGGCCATCCACCGCTCGTCTTTTGCATTTCACCTGTCTGCTCTGCCTCGCCTTCCACCGCCTCCAAGGGTCAAAGTACTCTGTTCCATCTTCAAGCTTCGGGACAGACTATGATCTGGTCAAGTACTCTGTTCCGTCTTCAAGTACTCTGCCCGTACTCAGGTACTCTGTTCCACCTTCAAGCTCCGAGACAGGCTCCATCTCAACCTCAGGTACTCTGCACTCGTCCGGTCAAAGTACTCTGTTCCATCTTCAAGCTCCGGGACAGGCTCTGATCTGGTCGAGTACTCTGTTCCATCTTTAAGTATTCTGTTCCGTACTTAGGTACTCAGTTCCATCTTCAAGCTCCGGGACAGGCTCCGTCTCAGCCTCAGGCACTCTGCACTCGGGTTGGATATCAATAGAGGATTTGAAGACGGAGGATTTGCGGCGAGGCCCAGAGTTCATCATCGAGCGGTTGAAGTTGTAAAGGCGGTTGCGACGCTGGCAAAGAATCCATCAATGAAGCGGCGGCGGAAGGCGAAGAATCAGCCATTGAAGCGAAGAAGTCGAAATAATTGAAGCGAAGAAGATGAGGCATAGAAAACTGGTGCAGAAGACGTTGCGGAAGAAGAAGAAGAATTTAAAGTGGCGGAGAAGCAAAGAAGACGAAGACGAAGTCAATTAAAAAAAAATTTTAATCCCATTTTAATTTTAAAATTTTCTTTTTTTAAAACTCAGGGGTATAATGGTCATTTTACATATTTTGACCAGTTTTACCGTTGACTTTCCTTGAAAACCACCTTTAGGGACCAAACAAATTGTTTTGAATTTGTTGGGTACCATCTAAGGGTTGATTTGCAAATGAGAACCAAAAGATAGTAAAAGATACTTTGTAGGGGACCAAAAAACTAATTTGGTCTTTTTAAAATCTAACATTGAAGGAATCAATCACTAAAGTCCATCATTTTTAAGTTGCTTGGAAAAGTATAAACCACTGATTTGGGAGCTAGAGGGTAGAAATGCGCAAAACAAGTCTAACTGCAAATCATAAACCATAATTACAGCACCATACACTAAAGTAGTAGAGTTTTCCATTGACAAAAGCAGCGGCGAAACCACCTTTAGGCGGGGGCAGGCGCGCGCCTGCCCTGAGCTCCGTCGGCCAGGCGGGAGCTACTGTTCCCGGCCGACAGATCGGTGGTTTCCGCCTACGGTGGCGTAGGCGCGCCGCCCGATCGCCGGAGGAAGCTGCTGCTTCCCTTTTTCCCCAATCACGACGTCAAACGACGTCGTTTGATTAAATGTTTTTTTAAAATTTTACAGATGTATGGGTGAGTTTTTTAAAAAAACTAATAAAACCCAAACTAAGTCAGACGGCCCAAACGCCCAAGCCATAACCCAAAGCCAAAGTCCCAATTCCCAAACCCAATCCGCCACTGCCCACTGCTCTCTTCTTCAGCTCCCTCTCCCACTCTCCCTCTCGGCTCCTCTCTCAGTTCGCCGCCGCCGCCGCCAGTCGTCTGCCACCCGCCACCGCCGTCCGCCACTGCCGTCCGCCACCACCGGCACCGACCACACCGCCAAGATCCACCGCCATTTAGGTATTTTAAAAATTCAAATTTCAATTTCAATTTAATTCAAACTCTTGAACTAAAATTGAAAGATTCAAAACATGAATTTAATTGTTTCTAGTTCAATTCCTTTTCAATTTTGATTTTAGTTATGCAATATTGTTTTTATTCAATTCATTTTAATTTTCGTTTGAATTGTGATTTGTGAGATTTTGAAGAATTTGTGAATTGTGATTGTGAGGTTATTTAAATTCATTGTAAATTTGTAATTTTCGTTTGAATTGTGATTTGTGAGGTTATTTAAATTCATTGTGAATTTGTGATTGTGAGATTTTCGTTTTTATTCAATTCATTGTGATTTGTGGGATTTTGTGAATTAATAATTTAGGGTTTATCATGTATTCATGTTGATTTGATTTATTAATAATTTAGGATTTATCATGTATTCATGTTGTAATATTCATATACTCTTGTAGATTTTATAATGAGTTGAATTTGGTGTTTGATAGGTTATGAAGAATTTAGTGCAACGGAGTATAGGATTTCCACCTTTGAAGAAGAGAGCTCTTGAATGTGATGAAGGTACCCAAGATAAGCATAATGAGGAGGGTGGTAGTGGTAGTAAGCAATCTCGTTTACAATTTTGTGCCAATGATGTTATAAGTGATCCCGCCTTAAGAAGACCTATAAATGAGTATGATGCTTCTATTATAGATAATGTGAGGTGTGAATATGTGAAAAGAGAGCCTTGTCAACCTAGGAACCATAATTTTCCCAAAACATTTTATTCAAGCGAATATAGAAAGTTTCAAAAGAATTGGTTTGATATGTTTCCTTGATTGGAGTATAGTGTGTCAAATGATGCCGCATATTGTTTTCCTTGCTATCTTTTTAAGGATCCCACAAGTAATGATGACTATAGTGTGGATGGGGTGAAAACTTGGAAGAATGCCCTAAACTCTTTTAGGAAGCATAAAAAACATGTGGATGGTAAGCATCATATTGCCAATGGGAAATTGTCGGACTTTAGTAATCCAAACCAAAGAATCCCACATTTTTTGGAGGTTCATGGGCGTGAAGTAGAAGAGGCATACCGCATCCGTTTGAGTGGGATTTTGAATGTGATAAGATTCTTGTTAAAGCAAGGTTTGGCTTTCCGTGGTCATGACGAGAGTATTGATTCTCTCAACAAAGGTAATTTTCTTGAATTGGTTGATTGGTATTGCGATCGAAGTGAGGATATTGCTAAGGTAATGCATGATGCTCCGGGAAATAACAAGTTGACACCCCCCTTAATTCAAAAAAAACTCTCACATGCTTGTGCCAAAGAGGTAAGTGATGCTATCATTGATGACATTGGAGATGGTGTATTTTATATTCTTTTTGATGAGGCTAGAGATTGTTCAATAAAAGAGCAAATGGGAGTTGTTTTGCGATATGTCAACAAACAAGGATGTGTTCTTGAGCGTTTTCTTAGTCTTGTGCATGTGAATGATACTAAGTCTACCACTTTGTTTCTTGCTCTCAAGACACTTATTGGAAATAAGAAATTGTCGTTGTCAAGGTGTAGGGGGCAAGGATATGATGGGGCTGCAAACATGCGAGGAGAGTTTAATGGGTTGAAAGCTTTGATGTTGAAAGAAAACTCTTCGGCAAGGTACATCCATTGCTTTTCTCACCAACTTCAATTGGTTGTTGTTAGTGTTGCAAATAGTACTCTATCAGTGTGTGAATTTTTTTCGTATCTTGTTGACATCGTGAATCTAGTTGGGGGTTCTTGTGTTAGAAAAGATATGCTTAATCGTTTAGAACATGATAGACTTGCGGAGGCACTGGAAAAAGGAGATAATGTTAGTGGAAGAGGCAAAAATCAGGAAATGAGTTTGAGACGGCCTGGTGATACCCGTTGGGGATCACACTACACTACTATTCTTCGTTTCGAGGTTATGTGGTCTTCCATTGATCAAGTGCTTCTTAATATATGTGAGTATGGCAATTCAGCTGAAAATGCCTCTAAAGCAAAGGGTTTGATGGATAGAATGGAGAGCTATGAATTTGTATTTTGTATGTTTTTGATGAAACATTTGTTGGGAGTTACAAGTCAGTTGTCTCTTGCCTTGCAACAAAGAGATCAAAATATTGTACAAGCCGTGCATTTGATGAATACAATGAAGCTTGAACTGAGAGAATTCAGAGCTGGGGGTTTTGAGGTATTGTTGAATAAAGTCGAGACCTTTTGTAAGAAACATGAGATCACAGTATGCCAGATGGAAGATCAACGGAAAATTTGTCACCGTTCTAGACGTCGTGGACAGATGGAAACCAATGGTGACTTTTATCGCGTTGACATTTTTCTTCAGGTAAACTTTAAAATTTATATACTTTAATATATTTTTTAGACTATTTTACATGTATTTTTTATCTTGTTGATGTTTTTTTTCTTTTTTTTTCTAGACCGTGGATAATATGATTGTTGAAATGAATGATCGATTTTCTGAAGCAAGCTCGAAGTTACTCACTTGTATTGCATGCCTTGATCCGAGAGATTCATTTTCCAGTTTTGATGTTGGTAAGTTGGTTCGCCTTGGTGAACTATATCCGAATGACTTCTCTCGAATTGATTGTCTTCAACTTGAGCAAGAACTTAACACTTTCATTCGTGATGTGAGACATAATAATGCTTCTTGGCCAGTGATCAATGATCTAGGACGTTTTTCTCAGCATATGGTTGAATCACGTAGCCATATCATCTTTCCATTGCTATATCGTCTTATTCAGTTGGCATTAGTTCTACCCGTTGCAACTGCTTCAGTTGAACGAATTTTTTCTGCTATGAAAAAAATCAAGACTGATCTACGTAATAGAATGGGAGATGAATGGTTGAATGATATTATGAGGGTTTATGTTGAGAAAGGGGTTTTTGTTAAGATTGAGAATGAAGCAATCATGCAACGTTTTCAAAGCTCGGAGCCTCGTAGGATTAAATTGCCTCCACTTCCTAAATCTGCTTCTAGCATTAGAATGTAGTTTTTTAGTAGTGAATTTGTAGGACTTATTGTATTGTACTCATCTTATTATATTATGTTAATCGATCATTTGTTTTTGAGTTGTACAAAAAAAAATTTTAAGTACAGCGCAATTTCAGTCTACCCTCACATTTTTTCCTGGTTCCGCCACTGGACAAAAGGATAGAAGATCAAAGAGTAATGTTAGATAGAAATATTTTGCTTTATATATAATGAAGAGAGAAATGATTTATATAAAAGAATCCTTGAAGAGTTACTATACTATTACTAACTCTATAGCTAGTAAAAATGCCCTACTATTACAGTTATATCATCATATTTTTCACCTAAATGAATCTTCTGGTCCCGTCCATAGTCAACTGTCTTCACGATCCATAGAGTGAACATGTTTCTAGCTTCTGGCACCAAATAGAGGCGAGGGGCTAGCCCTCTCGCACAAGGGAGTTAACGATATCTTTGATCTCGGTATTCAACAAATTGTCGAACAAGCCATCCATAGTGGTAACAACTATGTCCAAGGGTTCAACCTCAGACCGAGACAGTTTTATTTGTGGATTGCTATACCACGCCCTGTATTTTACTATTCTCGTCCTAATACGTATACAGTATATATTATTAATTTAATTTTAATAACTGAATTTAAATTAATTTAGATAATTGTAGTTAGTTAATATTAACTGAATTAATGGAAAAGAAATTCCGCCGCCGCCGGGCCGCCGCCCGCCGCCGGACCGGTTCGCCACGGCCTGGGCACGAGGCCCCGGCGGTCTCCGCTCGCCACCGGCTGGCCGCGAGCCGCCGGTGGTCCGCTCGCCACCGGCTGGCCGCGAGCCGCCGGTGGGCCGCTCGCCACCGACTGGCCGCGAGCCGCCTTCGGCCCGCTCGCCACCGACTGGGCGCGAGCCGGACCGGCGCCGCTCGCCGTTCCCTGGGCGCGAGCCGGACCGGCGCCGCTCGCCGTGACCTGGGCGCGAGCGGAACAGCCCTCCGCTCGCCGCGCCTTGGGCGCGAGGCCGACCGAGTCCGGTCGCCAGGCCACGGGCGCGAGCCGGACGCGCCTCGGCTCGCCGTGGCCTGGGCGCGAGCCGTGCCAGGCTGCCTCCCAAATTTGTACTGCTATAAATTAGCACGAATTCTACTCATTTTGAGGGCACTCGAAATTTTTGCTATCCAAAGACGAGCAAAAATTACTCCAAAAAGGGTGTTAGAAATTCCATGTCTTCGGAGGTAATTTTACTAATTAGTTTTCTGTCCATAAGTAGTTGTTAAATTTAATAATTTTTGCCGTAGAAATTTATGCTCGTCTTTGTGTTTTAATTTATTAACTGTTACGTAGAAATTATTGCACATTTATCTCCTATGAATTTATCTCCTATTAATAGCAGTAACGTTAATTTTGTTGTTAATTTTGTTACGTAATGCTGTTTTTAATTTACCTACAATAATTTATGTCCTATTAATTATTGTAACGTTAATTTTGTTGTTTTGTTAATTTTGTTATTTTGTTAATTATTGTACCGTTAAGGTAATTTTACTAATTAGTTTTCTGTCCATAAGTAGGTGTTAAATTTAATAATTTTTGCCGTAGAAATTTATGCTCGTCTTTGTGTTTTAATTTATTAACTATTACGTAGAAATTATTGCACATTTATCTCCTATTAATAGCAGTAACATTAATTTTGTTGTTAATTTTGTTACGTAATGCTGTTTACCTACAATAATTTATGTCCTATTAATTATTGTAACGTTAATTTTGTTGTTTTGTTAATTTTGTTATTTTGTTAATTATTGTACCGTTAAGTTACGTAATTTTGTTGAACTGTAAGAATGTAATATTAATTCTAGCCACAACGTTATTTCATCAAATAAAATAAAATTGTCACATTTTTTTTTCCATTACATGTATGTTTTAGCTGTTATTGAGAAATGGCGGAGTGCACCCTTGAAATGGATGAATGTAGTTTTAGTTTAGGGAGTTAATTTGTGTACGGGAATTTTATAACTGTAATGGCATTTCATGTACTATAATTTTATCTTTATGTTCTCTTCTTTAAGTATATGTTTTAACGTTTTGACTGTAATTTTATCTTTATTCGTTCATATGTAAACGTTAATTGACGACATCATTGTCGTTGGTATAGCAGTTGAGTGTAACTAATTACTTGATGTTTATTGCTGTTTAAGGATGACAATCAGTCATGTGAAGCTGCTGCAGGGCGGAATGGATACTCTCCATTTGCCACCTCAGCTGTGTTCCCAGGTGTTGCCGAGGCTTATTCCTACCTGCAACGGATTGCTCTGCAGGTGGGATTTGAACTTGTCACGGGGTCCTACAAACAGAATAGGAATGGTCCCCTGAGGTTATATTGCATTTGCAATCGGGGCCGAAAGGATAAGGATGTAGATACGAGCGAATCTGATGTAGTCCGACGGAGTAGCAGCTCGACCAGAAGTTGTGACTGCCCATTCGCGATTGTCTTGAAACAGAGCATCACGGGGGATGGTTGGAATGTAGTGCCGTGCAAGGATCCTAGACGAGGGATGCACAACCACTCTTTCTCAGTGTACCCCGAGGGTCATAGACAGAGCAGCAAGCTCCATGCGGACGCGAAGCAAATGATCAGAGATTTGACAGATTCAGAAACAGCCCCAAGGCATATCAATGCCAGCCTCAGTAATTCGTTTTCGGACCTGCATCAGAACATTAGGCAGGTGTACAATGAGAGATCGGCATATGTAACAGAAAGGTGAGGCGGGCGCAACACAGCGGAGAATTGTTTGCATCTGGCCACCGCGAAAGGGTATGTCACTAGTCACCGCTCAGCAGGTGATGGTACTTTGACTCATTTATTCATGGCCAATCCCGATGCTGTTGTGGCATTTCACACGTTTCCGTGGGTTGTGGCCATCGACTCAACGTACAAGACCAATCGCTACGGCATGCCATTCATTGAGATGGTTGGGATGTCCCCTTGCAACACAAACTTCCTGATTGCCTACGCAATTGTCGTTGACGAAACGGCAGATACCTATGAGTGGGTGCTGAACGCGCTGAAGAACTTGCTTGTGGATGGACCGTTCCCTGAGGTTGTTGTCACCGATCGGGAGATGGGACTGATTAGGCCACTTTGGACTGTGTTTCCAGAATCGAATCATTTGCTCTGCACCTGGCATATTAACAAGGATGTGGAGGCACGTGTTACTGTGCTGACAGGGAATAAGAGGAACGGGGAAGCGTTCAAGAATGGTGCATGGTTCCGGGTTTGCAATGCGTCCACCGTTTCAGGGTACGAAACCGCCTTGGTAGATATGAGGGCTGGATGGTCTTGGAGCGAGGCTGTTATTAGTTACGTTGAGACGACGTGGCTCACCCCCCATAAGGAGAAATTTGTGCGGGCATGGACGAACAGATTTCTGCATTTCGGGAACACAACTACATGCAGGGTCGAAAGTGCACACTCATCATTGAAAGGGTGGTTACAAACGTCGACTGGTTCACTGGACACGGTATGGAGGCGTGTCGACCTGCAGATAGCCCAGCAGATTACTATGATCAAGACCGGCCTGGAGAAATCAAGAACGTGCATTGGAAGATTGCACCGTAGGGCCCTTTTCAGCAACTTGATCAACAACGTGTCTAAATACTGTCTAGATAAATTGACGGTCGAGTCCAGGAGGATTGATGCACTCGGAGCACAGGTATATGCTTACTGTGGCTGTGTGCTGCGCTCGACACACGGAATACCGTGTGCATGCGTCATGGCAGGGGCAGTTGCTGAAGGAATCCCCTTGTACTTGGACGACATTCATCCACTGTTTAAGAGCCTGGCACTGGGTGATCACGTGCGGAGCACGGAAAACATTGCGAGGGCCGAACAAGATCAGTCGCGGTTCAACACTCTATTGGAGGAGCTGGCACGCAGCGACCCTTCGGTCCGCCGACGAGTTTCATCCTACATAGATGCGCAGTTGCGTCCGGAGGAGAGCGGCATTGGCGAGCCGGACAGTTGTACTAGTGCACGTGGGAGACCAAGCGAGCAGGTCCCCCGATCAAGATCAACCCGACGTTCACCGAGCTACCACGAGCACGTGAACAGGCGATACGGGAGTAGTTCAAGGTCCCCGGGGCGTGCTTCAGGGAGCGGTCACCGGCACGGTAAGTACAAGCACCATTCTTCCTAATGAAATGCCGCCTGCACAAGATATTTATCTTAATGTGTTCTCCTGCAGCGACATTCCCGTTCCTCGAAAGTGTCCCCCACATTGTCCGGCGTTACATCGAAGGCTGGAACGATGTCGTGAGTGATGGAAACTGTGGCTTCAGATGCGTTGCTGATGCGTTCCACGTAGACGGTGAAGGTGAATGGTCTACAGCGCGTCGGGCAGTATTCAACGAGGTATCAACTCATTGGCCTGACTATGTTCCCATATACGGTTCGCAAAATGACGTTGAACTCGCCAGAGCCCGTATACACCACACCAGTGGTCCATGTGGTCCAGAGCATTGGTTTACGGTCATTGCAGACATGTTTCCTGTTGCCACCTACTACAACACGGTTGTAGTTTTATATTACATTTCAGAGAATGGGTCGGCGGACCATTGCTGTACAGTCCTTCCACTGAGGGCAGGTGGGGGCAAGGATGGAACAAGTAGGGAGCTACACATTGTATACGTTCGCAGTGCAAGCCATTTCGTCCGGGTACACGTGAAGGAAAACTGTCCCATGCCCCCCGTGGTTAATATGTGGACCACATTGAGGAAGGCTGATGTCGTAGGTTGGGAGTTATCCTTTCGTAGAAGGATAAGGGCTTGGAGAAGAGCATACTCTGAGAGTAATTAACTGTTGCAACCCAGCGAAACATTTCGGCATGTACGCAACCGTTACAGTTATTATCGAAGCGTCGAGTAATTATTTTGAAAGCGTTACTGTTGCAAAAATCGATGACTTATAAATTTGATATGCACAAACAGTTACCGATTACATAAATGAGCAGAATATGGCAAAACTGTGGGATCATATATAAGCAAACAGTCGACTAAGGAATGGGTCCATAACCGAGCCTGCGATACTCATCGCGATGACTGACAAAAGTCGTCATCAACTCCCTCATGCTGGGGTCGGCGAGTCCATCAACGGTCGCCGAGTCAAACGGATCCAGGGCGCTCATCATGTCACTCAGCATCTGTTGCACAGGAAACAGAGTTTACAATAACGAAACAGTAAAATGTAATATAATTACTCGAAGCAAACAATTCGGGAAAACTTACCGATAACTGATGATGTGTCCTGTCCGGTCCACTCGCGGCAGCATGTTCAGGATTTGCGATCAATGGGTGCGAATGAGTCGCATACCAGTCCTCGTAATCCATGGTACACTCTGATTGGCTCGTGGCTATCGGGAACGCCGCAAGCTGACCGTCGTGCCAAGTGTGTGCCATCTCCCATAGGGTCAACTGCAGCCTCCCAGGGTAGGTCACTGAATAGCCGGCTGGATCAGCCGAGCGGGAACAAGGCTCGGGCGCAATTGCAAGACCCCGCGGTATACCCTGTAGGAGACCGAACTGGCCCACAATGCGATCTGGCATGTACGCCTCCATTGCGTCGAGGTATCGAATCACGCCGTGGTAGTGAGTCCTCCCCCTCGCAGCCCTAACCACGTCCACTCCATATGGCAACCAATCCACCTGCAAAACGTTTCACAGACATGTTACGTTTCTATGGAATCCGATCTTCCTACTACTGTCAGAATAAGAGTAAAAGCATGGAATTCATACCTGGTCGGGCTGTAAGGCATCCAACTGTCGCCTGATGGCACCGAGCCTCCCCGTACCCCTCCCCGTTTTATCCCCTGTGTGCCACCGACTGGCGCGGCCCGGAAGAGCTGGCAATGTACTCGGTCTCGGCCGAAACATCGGAAAGTACTCGTATATCCATGCTTGAAGGAGCGTGCAACATCCGCATAGGCCGCGCGCCTTGGACCGGGACGCAATTCCCAACTGCAGATACAAACTGGCCAACGTCGCCGAGCCCCACGACAACTGCGAATCAAGTAGGGGTAGAAGGTTGGCTCTAACCTTATTCCCAGTTTTATCCACAAAAAGCGTGGATGAAAACAGGGTCAGCATGTAGCACAAAAATTGGAAGTTCTCGCTCTGCCCCGCCGCTACACACCTCGCCATCAACGATTGGGCATCTATGTTACCCCCGTTCCAGTCTTCCGCGACAAAGGACTCCACGTCTTTCCCAAACAGTTCAGCGCACGCTTCCTCAATAGTCTCCGCCGAAATGGTACTCGCAACAGCGCCACCAACGATGGGAATGCCAAGGATCATCTCAACGTCATGCATCAGGATGGTCATCTCCCCAAAAGGCATGTGAAACGTGTTCGTGTCCGGCTGCCACCTCTCGACAATAGCGGATATCAGTGCCATGTCAAGGAACTGGAACATAATCGTAGGCAGGTGGGCCAACCCGGTCGCATGTATCCGGGCCTGTGCAACATCGCTCAGTTCGGGGAGCGTGGCGACTAGCTGCTTGCATAGCGGCGACCGAGCATGGCATCTCAGCACACCTCGCTCTATACCATTCCAAACGTCAACAGCGACGTGTCCTCCGAAGCTTGGTATGACGAGGTCATCTTGCGGGCCACCAGCCATCGGTCCCCGCACTAGCCACGTCTCATCGGCGGGTCGCTTCCTCCTATTCCTCGGTGCCCTTCCGGTGCTAGTCTCACCGGCATTGCACGATCCACCAGAAGATTGTGAGAATTGACCAGCTCTATTCCTCACGGTGTGCCTGGCTCCTCCAGCAGCATAACGTTCGATCCCAGCATCCAATGGCACACTCGTCCCAGGTTGGCCCATCAGGGGGACATCTGCCGGCAAGTCATAATTCAACTGCCAGTCACTATCGTGACGGATTCCACCAGACGCGAGAATGTTAATCTCCGGACCGTCCCATGTTGGCATGGGATCGAATGCACGAACGCTCGGTGGAGAAGGCCGCTCCGCTCCTACATCACACTCCTGCGGGCGAGGCGACGGTTCATCCTCGACCACTCGGCCTCTAGCCTATCTCGCCGAGGCACTAACACCTCTTCGTCGTATGGAACGACCATGGCCGTCAGGTTGACCAGCAGTGCTCATCTACAACACAAGATATGTAATTAGTATAACAACAATTGAATCAAACTGATATGATAAGATAAATTAACATACATTTCAACAACGTGTGAACTAATATTTTCGAACAGTGCATAATTTCAATTTACTAATGGAAACTACATATTCTATAATGCATAGGAAAAAGTGGATATAACATAAAAAAACGCCTCCACAAACAGCAAATTTAATTCTCGTACAATCCCATACAACGAACTACACATTTTTTTAAGTTACAAATTGGAAATTACATTACTAAATAATCTTATTTTTTTACCACATCACACTATTATTAACATTCAAGGAAACAATAGTTAAAACATATCATAATAATTTACTACACAATTGTTTACATCGGATTAATAGAGTTTATTGAAATAGAACTATATTCTATTATGTCACATAACTAAATAATTTCTAAAAAACACAATTTCTAAAAAATAATTTCTAAATAATTTCTATTATGTCACATAACTAAATAATTTCTAAAAAACACAATTTCTAAAAAATAATTTCTAAATAATTTCTATTATGTCACATAACTAAATAATTTCTAAAAAACACAATTTCTAAAAAATAATTTCTATTATGTCACATAACTAAATAATTTCTAAAAAACACAATTTCTAAAAAATAATTTCTAAATAATTTCTATTATGTCACATAACTAAATAATTTCTAAAAAACACAATTTCTAAAAAATAATTTCTATTATGTCACATAACTAAATAATTTCTAAAAAACACAATTTCTAAAAAATACAATTTCTAAAATATTATGTCCAAATTTAAACTAAATAATTTCTAAAAAACACAATTTCTTCGTTTTAATTCCAAAATTCATTAAATTCCTAATATTAGATTTCTCCAAATTATTCTACATCTTAATCTCCTATACTAACCACCAACCCAACATCTAACCACCAACCGAACATCCATTCTACATTTAACAAAATTCTAACAAACCCCAATTCTAACAATTCCGACAAATTCAACAAAATTCGAATAGATCGGGCAACAATTCGCACGAAAAGTAAAAAAAAATTTCTCCAAAACTTACGTTTTTCGGCGGGTTTCCGACGGCGGCGGGCGGCGGTGGAGGGCGGCGGGCGGCGGGCGGCGGGCGGCGGGCGGCGGCGGAGGGCGGAAATGGCTGGGCAGAAATGGAGAGAGGGAAGGGGGAGAGAAATGGAGAGAAAGAAGAAGAAGAAGGAGAGAAAAAGAGAGAAGGGAGGAGAGAAAAAGAGAGAAGGGAGGAGAGAAAAAGAGAGAAAATTCACTATTTATACTACTTCTCCCAATTTTTACTTTTTAATTTTAAATTAAAAATACGTGTATTTATACGTATTAGGGCGAGGATAGTAAAATACAGGGCGTGATATAGCAACACCCTTTTTTTGGAAAACTACCGCCTGCTTTGAATTGTGGCCGCTGCTTGAATACCTACGAATATTTTTTGGATTTCAACTGCCGAATATATTTAAATTAAAAATATGTGTATTTATACGTATTAGGGCGAGGATAGTAAAATACAGGGCGTGATATAGCAACACCCTTTTTTTGGAAAACTACCGCCTGCTTTGAATTGTGGCCGCTGCTTGAATACCTACGAATATTTTTTGGATTTCAACTGCCGAATATATGAAGCAGGGTTTCAATTTGCAGAGACTAACGAAGGTTAGGGCAAGAATTATGATGCATGTTATATTGTGTTCATATTTTGTGGGATTATAATAATTTTATTAAGATATAATTTGTACTTTAAGGTATTTTTGGTGCAGGAATTCATAGATTGTGAAGAATTGAGAGGGAACTATACATTGTACTTTTTTTCCTTAACTAATGATTTTTTCCCACTAGGTTTTCCTGGTTAAGGTTTTTAATGAGGCGATATGCTCCAATAGACATTTTTGCAGGGATGAAGGAAGAGAGGCAAAAGCAAAATTGCTGAAGTTATGAGATGAAAAGTGAATTATTGAAGAGATAAAGATTTGAAGAATAACAGATATTCTCTTCCCATATTGATAAGGTTGTTATTATTTCTTTCCAATTGAAATTCCTTAATTTTAGGAATTAGTTAATTAGAGTTGGAATATATTTTACTATGTTTTTTATTCCACAAAGAATCCGAATTGCATATGGACTCGGTTTTGCGGAATACCGCACGGAGGTGTATAAATACACCAATATTGCGGAATACACCAGGAGTAGCCCCGTCAAATGGGTTAATTGGATAAACTCATTATCCAAACTCAGTGGGTCATTATCTAATTAACTCATTTATTAATGAGTCATAATGGGTTGGATCATAAATGAGTTGGTTCATTAAATGGATAACTCATTGGATAACCCATGAGATATTCATATGACCCAGTGAGTTAAAATATAATTATCCAATAAGTCATCATATAATTAACCCAATAAGTTATCATTAAATATTTACTATCGATTTAGGTTACAAGTTGTCATTATCCAATGGGATCATGTATTAAATGCTCATTATTTTTTAGGATTTGGGATAAGAATAATTCTGTTAATGACAATATTTGATCTTAATGGGTCTCATATTATGTTAACTCAGGGAACCTAACAAATACCCAATAAATGTCCAAAATTACCCAACTAAATACATGTGTAATATTTAACATAAAGGAAAAGTCTCAGGAAAGGCGGTCTTTCCATAAGCTTATGGACAGTCCTCAGGGGCATTTGCCTTAAATGTTGTAATTTTTTATAAAATTTAAATATTGCATTTTATAAGTTAAAACAAGTAATAATATGTATTTGAAGGTGAAAATATAAAAATATATGATATAAAAAAATATTTTAAAATATTTTAAATTTTGTATGTAATTTAAGAAATGCAGTGTATAAGGTAAGAAATAAGTGGTCTGTCCATAAGCTTATGGATAGGTCGCCTGTCAGGAGACCCACTCTAACATAAATATTCACTATAATTCACAGGCAAAGTCTTGGGAAAGACGGTCTTTCCATAGGCTTATGGAAAGACGGGGTTTGATTAGAATAATAAAAGGTAAAAGGTCTTAGTTGCAATATTAAACTTTTAGTATGCAACATGTAGTAGTTATAAAATTTATAACCCGGTTCATGCAACCCAAAAATTTTATCTTCATTTCTTCTAATTTACACTTTAAACCTTGGTCTTTCCATAACTTATGGAATGACCGTCTTTCAAGAGACGGACTCTAATTCACAAATTATACAAATTATAATTCACAAATTATTCGTGTTCAATCTCGTACAATATTCGAGTTCGTACAGTATTCGAGTTCGTACAAAATCTGCACTCAATCTCGTACAGTATTTGAGTTCGTACAATATTCGAGTTCGTACAATATTCGAGTTCAATCTCGTACAGTATTCGTATTCGTACAATAATCGAGTTCAATCCCGTACAGTATTCGAGTTCGTACAATATTCGAGCTCAATCCCGTACAGTATTCGAGTTCGTACAATATTCGAGCTCAATCTCGTACAGTATTTGAGTTCGTACAGTATTCGAATTCAATCTCGTACAGTATTCGAGTTCGTACAGTATTCGAGCTCAATCTCGTACAGTATTCGAATTCGTACAATATTCGAGCTCAATCTCGTACCGTATTTGAGTTCGTACAGTATTCGAATTCAATCTCGTATAGTATTCAAGTTCGTACAGTATTCGAGTTCAATCTCGTACAGTATTCGAGTTTGTACAATATTCGAGCCCGTACAGTATTTGAGCTCGAGCTCAATTCCAACTAATATTGTTCGTTAATTCGTTGAGTTTACAAAGCCAACATATTATATATTTTTTTATTTTTATTAAATATAATATAATGTACATAATATTATATTACATAATATAATAAATGATTATATATTAGGGAAAAATTAAATCATTCGTAATCTTATTTTAAAAAAAAATCATTCGTAATCAAATTTATGAAATTTTAGTTATCTTGTGATATGAAATTATCCATGGGTCACCCATTACCCAACCCAACTCAATCCACCCCAAAATTATGCAACGGGTAAACCATTATCTAACCCAACTAAACTCAATAACTACAACCCAATTATATCTATTAACTCAATGGGTCATTATCCAATAAGTCTTATCCAATAAGTGAAAATAGTATATGGATAACGATTATCCAACAGGTAACCCGATCTATTTGACGGGCTTAACCAGGAGAGGAGTATGTTCAATTTTTGTTTTCTTAGTGCAGTTTTCTTAGGGATTGATTGGGGATATATATATTGGCATTACAATATACTGGAGTTGGGAGTTTATGCGTTCGATTTGATTACGGTTTACTTTTGTTTTATTATTATTCCGTTAGTTAATTATGTTTATTAATTATATTGTTTATTTGTTTAGTTTAATCATTATGAGTAGCTAATTTATATATCGACATGGAATAACAAGTATTAGTTTATGAATCGTGATACTTAATTGTTTTATAATTGATTCTTATGTGTTCTTGATTGTTCTTGGTTTATTTTATTCTTGATATATTTAAGCCTGATCAACTTGAATATTATTGGGATAATGCTATCTAATTCCACCAATACGTAATCGTTGGAAAGGGTTAGTAAGTAGCAAATTCTTGTGAAAAATAGCTAACTAGCTAAGCCTGTAATAGCAAGATGGGGAACAATTAGGTGTGCGTTACTATTTGCTTTTACTTTGGTAATTGCTATATCGGGTTCTTTTCATTCTTAATGCTATCGAGGTGTGTATCTGGTTCAACGAATACTTTTCGGGGCCATCTTAGTAAGAGAAACAATTAGTTAATTATAATTAGTTAATTATAATTGGTTAATTGTCGATAAAGTACGAAAGAATTGGGGAGGTTAAGCATACCTACTTTTCTATAGCTGATAGATTGTAGAAAATAAGGGTAATAATCTGTGTATGTATTCATGAACTCAGGATACATTATATAGTAGTACAGGATACCTATACAAGCTAGGAAAAGGTAATAGAATACAATTACTGATATGAATCTCCTTGCGAAGACTCACGATTTGCGGAATTGATAACTTTGATCTAGTGAAGGGATCTGCAAACCCGCACTATCTCGCACGAAATTCAGGAGTCTAGCCCTCGGGGTACGCCTAACTTCGACTTGCTCTCTAACTAGCCCTCAGGATCAGATTACAAGGTTTATTGATACTTAACTAGCCCTCGGGGTTAAGCAACAATGGAATAGCTCGCAAGCAAAGAGTATGAACTCAAAAGGTTGTATATTTGATTGATGAAAGGTTGTAAAATTCGTCCATAAGGCCTCCCCTTTTATAGGGTTACAATCTTGCCTCAAATCCTAATCACAAATGGAAACGGAATCGACTTATGGCAGCTTTAAGAAGCTAAAACCATATCTAACTAAAATACCTAAAATAAATGGTAATCTAAGGTAATCAGGTTGAATTCTTCAAGAAGTAACCTTGAAGAATATTACCTCATCTAATCTTACCAAATATAATTCTAATCAGAATAAAACTGAATATACGAAACCTTAATGGACTGTATTTTCGAAATTCAGCTCTTCAAAGCCCACATGGCCGAGCTATCAGTCCAATAAACCCAAAATGACATTAATTTACAGTGATCACACTGCCTCATTAAAAAACCCAGTGGGAAAAAAGAGTATAGTGTTCTTCATGATGTCTTCAGTTCGTCGACAATCTTGAATAATGAATCCAAGATGTCGATGGTGACTCCTTCTTCAATTCTTCATCATAAAGGCGATCAATCAAAGCATTTAAAGCAGCATCCCTAAGCTTAGTCCTTGACCTAGTCATAGGTCCTGCCATGTCTCTTAGAGGATCTCGAACATATCCTTTAAATGTTTGATCAAGTCGTGGAATGTCTTCATTTATGGTGGTAGTCGTCTTGGCATCTCCATCAGTCGTCTTGGCATCTCCATCATTCCCTCCGTGGTCGAAAGGGTTCGCCCTCGAAACTGAATCGTCTTCAAATGTAAACGGAGATAAATCAGCAACATTGAAGGTCGCACTAACACCATAATGATCTGGTAACTCAATCTTGTAAGCATTGTCGTTCACACGAGCCAACACTCTAAAAGGACCATCTCCACGTGGACTCAACTTAGATTTCCGAGCATTTGGAAACCTCTCTTTCCGCAGATGAACCCAAACATAATCTCCCACGTTGAACCTCATCAACTTGCGGCTTTGATTAGCTTTATCAGCATTCTGTGCATTTGTCTGTTCAATTCTCATGCGCACCTTCTCATGGATTTTCTTCACAAAATCAGCTTTCTGTTCTCCATCAAGGTTTTTAACCTGTTTAAAATTCAAAGGAAGTAGATCAAGAGGTGTAATAGGTAGAAAACCATAAACAATTTCAAATGGAGATAAAGAAGTAGTAGAATGAATAGTGCGATTGTAAGCAAACTCTGCAATCGGAATGCATTTTTCCCAATTCTTTAAGTTCTTCTGAACTAGTGCACGCAGGAGAGCCCCTAGGGTTCGATTGGTCACTTCTGTTTGTCCATCAGTTTGAGGATGACTGGCAGTCGAAAACAACAACTTTGTCCCTAACTTGCGCCACAAGGTATTCCAAAAGTGGGATAAAAATTTAACATCGCGATCAGAGACAATAGATGCAGGAATTCCATGTAACCGAACTACTTCCTTCAAAAATAGATCCGCAACATGCTTTGCATCATCTGTCTTCCTACAAGGAATAAAGTGTGCCATTTTCGAAAATCTATCCACAACCACAAAGATAGAATCATTACCTGACTGAGATCGTGGCAAACCTAGGATAAAATCCATGGAAATATCAACCCAAGGATGTGTAGGAACATGCAATGGAGTATAAAGACCATGAGGCTTAATTTTAGACTTAGCCTTCAAGCAATCAAGACAATTCCTACAAACCCTGTCAATAGCAAGTGCCATTTTCGGCCAATAGAAGTGTTCTCGCAACAAATTATAAGTTTTAAAAGCACCAAAATGTACCATTAACCCACCTGAATGAGCTTCTCTAACAAGTAATTCACGCATAGAACATTGAGGAATACATAACCTATTATTCATAAACAAGAAACCATCATGCCGAAAAAACTTCTCATAAGCACCATTTTCGCATGCAGCATAAATAGATGAAAAATCAGAATCGGTCGCATATAAATCTCGCACGAATGAAAACCCTAGCACAATGCATTCCAAACGTGTAAGTAAAACATGTCTACGACTCAAAGCATCAGCAACAACATTTTCTTTACCCTTTTTGTAACGCAACACATAAGGAAAAGATTCAATGAAACTAGACCATTTAGCATAACGCTTATTCAACTTCATCTGACTCTTCAAGTATTTCAAGGATTCATGATCACTATGAATGACAAATTCTTTATGCAATAAATAATGTTGCCAAGTTTCTAATGTACGCACAATTGCATAAAATTCTTTATCATACACAGGATAGTTTAGAGCACCGCCCTTTAACTTCTCACTGAAGTAAGCTATAGGTCAATTCTCTTGCATCAAAACAGCACCAATACCAACACCAGAAGCATCACAATGAATCTCAAAAGTACCATTAAAATCAGGTAAAGCAAGAACAGGAGCATTGCATAATCGTACTTTCAATTCATTAAATGCATTCTCTTGACTCTCAGTCCAAACAAATTTCACATCCTTTTTAACTAGTTCATTTAGAGGTGCAGCAATAGATGAGAAATCACGCACAAACCGTCTATAAAAACTAGCTAAACCATGAAAAGAACGGACCTAGTTGGCATTAGTAGGTCTCGGCCAGGTCTTAATGGCCTCAATTTTGGTTTCGTCAACTTTTATGCCCTCTTTAGAGACCACAAAACCGAGAAACACCACTTCCGAAGCGCAAAATGTGCACTTCTTAATGTTCGCATATAAACAAGACTCACGGAGTGCAACAAGAACCATTTTAACATGCTCAATATGTTCATCAGTCGACTTAGAATAAATCAATATGTCATCAAAATAGACCACAACAAACCAACCAATAAACTTTCTTAAGACATGATTCATCAACCGCATAAAAGTACTAGGTGCATTAGTTATACCGAAAGGCATAACGATCCATTCATACAACCCAAACTTAGTCTTAAATGCAGTTTTCCATTCATCTCCCTCATTAATTCGAATCTGATGATAACCCTGAGTCAAATCAATTTTAGTATAAATCACAGATCCATGCAAATCTTCAAGCATATCATCTAACCTAGGGATAGGATGGCGATACTTAATGGTAATCTTGTTAATAGCACGACAATCAATGCACATACGCCAAGTTTTATCTTTCTTAGGAACTAAAATGACAGGCACGGCACAAGGAGATAGGGATTCCCACACATACCCTTTTTTAAGTAACTCCTCGACTTGTCGTTGTAGTTCCTTTGTCTCCTCAGGGTTTGCTTTATATGCCAGGCGATTTGGGATAACCGAACCCGGAATCAAGTCAATTTGGTGTTCAATACCTCGCAAAGGTGGTAAACCCGCGAGTAAGGCTTCTGGAAAGACATCCTCAAATTCCTGTAACATCTGAGCAAACCGTGGAGGAACATTTATAGGAATATCATCACTAGCAAAATAGCTCTCTTTAAAATGCATGATAAGCACATAAGAATGATTAGCAAACGCACGATTCACATCCCTAATTGATGCATAAAACAATCTACCAGAATCATTAGGAAGTTCATGTCTCATCATGTAAATTGATGGCAAAGGACTAAGATGTGAAGATAGGATTTTACGCGACTTAACATAATCATCCGCAAACTTACCTGGCTTACCTAGGACGGTCTCCCTTGATATTTGGTCGAAATTATCAAGGTTTTTGCCTCCATTCTTCACCTTGTGGCCGATCTCCTTCAAGCCCTGGCTAGGGTTTTGGTCGGCCATTTGCACATCAGTCGCAAACTTCTCTTTATCGACTCTCATGCATCTCTGTGCCTCTAAAACTTCCACTGGAGATAATGGAACCAAAGTATACCTTGTTCTATCCTTAATCACAGTAATTTTATTAGTGTAACCATCATGCATGGATTTACGATCAAACTGCCAAGGTCTCCCTAGCAAAATATGACTAGCTTCCATAGGTATAACATCACATAAGATAGAATCATGGTATTTTCCAATCTTAAAGTTAATCATGCATTGTTTGTTAACCTTAATTTCACCACTACCATTTAACCAAATAAGTTTATATGGTGATGGATGAGTAGTCACAGGCAAAGACAATGATTTAACAAGAAGATTGGACACAGTATTAGCACAAGAACCACCATCAATAATCAGTAAACAATTCTTATCTTTCACAAGGCAACGAGTATGAAAAATGTTAATCCTTTGTACCTGTGTCTCAGCCATTTGAGAGTTGAGAACTCTTAATGACACGAAGTTACCTTGTGTTTCTGGACCCTGTTCACCATGATCATTTATGATGATCTCTTCATCTACATGTTCTTCACCACTTTCACACAATGGTGGCATATCAGCATATTCATCTTCTTCATCTTCTTCCTCAAGTGTTGTTAGTACTCGTGCATGCGGACAGTTATTACAGACATGTCCTCTTTCTTTACAATGAAAACAAGTAGGAGAGTTAACAGAAACTGAATGTGATGAAGAAGTAGAAGACTTACCTGGAATTTTTGAAACCTGTTGGGTTGGTGGTGCCACCCTCCTCTCAGTAGGATTATAAGTTGGATTTGAATAAGTCTGAACCGATCCTCTTCCTCCCATGGACGGGCCCTTATTGCGGCCATAACTAGGGTTGCCGTAGTCAAACCCCGGGTCGTTGACTTGGAAAACTAGGTTGTGGCCTCCTTGGTCGCAGGGTACTCTCAACTAACCTTGCTTTCACCAATAAATCATTCATAGATATGTGATGTTGGAGCTTGACTGGCATTTGAAGGTTTTCACGCAAGCCTTCAATGAAACGATTTTTGATGAATGCGTCATCTTCTTTCATTCCAACCCTTCTCATGGTCAACTCAAGATCTTGCCAGTATTCATCAACTGTGCGATTTCCTTGCTTCATGTTGGATAGATAAGAATGTTGTTCCATCAAGTAAGTAGGCGGAACATGATATTCGCGAAGCTCGGATCTCAGTCTCTCCCATGTGGAGATAGGTTTCTTTCCGGCAAGATATCGCGACTCCTTTTTATTTTTCCACCACTCAGCCGCATAATGAGTGAAAGAATACTGTGCCACTTTGACTTTCTCCTTCTCCCGATAATTGTTGAGATCAAACAGATTCTCAATCTGTCGCTCCCAATCAAGATACTTCACTGGATTGTGCTGACCATCAAATCGAGGGATGTCATATTTTAAACCCTTGATATCTCGAGCTTCATCAGAACCTGAATCAGATCCTGAATTAATCTTCACTCTCCTTCGGGAATGAGGTTTACTGGGGCGATGCCTTCTAGAAGACCCTCGGTGTGATTGCCTTTCTGAACCATCATCAGAATAATCATTTGAACTTCCAGAACCATTAAATTGATGGACATATTTCTTGGTTTCTTCCCTCTTGACCAATGATGTAGGTGTAGGCGGTGCCATGCTGTCAACTTTTCTCGCCAACCTTTGCACCTCACTCATAAGTGCATTTATTGCGACAGCAAACCGATCGGGATCATTGGCTTCATTTGGATTAATTCGATGTCGCTCCCAACTATTTGGAGCTTCTTCACGTGAATGACTACCACGCCCGCCATTAGAGGTGTTCTTCAATGGCAAATTGTTAGGATTGCTAACAAAAGGTGGGACGAATGGATTTTCGTCCCCCATCTTCGCTAACTGCTAAGAAAATCAAACGGTTAGTTAAAAAATTTCCCCCCTTCCCTTTGTTTAGTAAGGTCACTCACCAAGTGTATAACACTCACAACTCACAAGGCGAAGGCTAATGCGAGGGCAACTGATCAATTCACCGCAATTCAAAGCAAACTATGGAGATGAGTACTGCAGAATTTATTTCTAAATTTTAAAATATATAAACTCAAAATTTGGCACTACGATCTGGAATTCCAAATTCTACAAAGAATAAGGAACAAAACACAATTTGAATGGCACGAATCGGAGCTGTATTGAATGAATTATGACCAAAACAAGATTGCTTTATATAGGCTACAAATAGGTTCCGAAAATTCAAGAACAAATTGGAATAGGAATTTAAATCCAAATCACTTGTGGAAAAGGATTTTAATGACTTACTTGTCCCCCAAGTCAAAAAATTCAGATCAAAACCCCTCTCACAATTGGCTTTTATTTCCTTTTTCTCTTCCGGATTTTGACTTTTCTTTTCCTTTTTCAAACCGGATTCCTTTTTCTTTCCTTTTTTTATCAGCCACAATTCATTTTTTTTCCTTTATTTTTTACTATAAAACTCACAAACAGAATGTTATTCCCCAAGAAAAATTTTGGTCACAATTACCAAAATTTTCAGAAATTGCAAATCTGCCCCCAAACTTTTGAAAATTGCAAATCTGCCCCAAATTTCAGATTTCAAATCCTAAATTCCGATTTTGAAACCTAAAATCTGCTACCTTTTGTTTTTGATTTTCGAAAATTTTTTGGAACAAGAATCGCCTATATAAAACTTAGAATAAGAAAACTGCGACAACTTCCTCTTGATTCAAATGAACTTCGAGGTATTCAAGATCGTAAGGATAAAAAATATGACACTATATATATGGAAAACGACACAAGACTCTATTTTTTTTTTGTTTTTGAATAAGGTGTAATCAAGAATCAAAGAACAATTCTAGATCACGGAATCAAAGAACAATTCTAGATCACGGAATCAAAGAACGATAAAGAAAACAAATAGGATTATGAGCATGCAATAATTTTCAGAAGAGTTGACGAAAATATCACAAGCACATAAACTGTTTAAGCTACTTAAAACTACGAAACTGACCGGGAGGTGAAGGCGGATAATACTTGTTAACGCTCAGACCCTTCAACGTCCTCCTGACTCGATTGATGAAGGTGAAGGCGGATAGTAATACCGAAGTATTCTAACTCTCAGACCCTTCAACGTCCTTCGACTCTAGATTCGATCCTCCTGGTAAGAAAGATCAAACAAACACAGTTAAAACACGACACGAAAGAGTATATATATATATATAAATTCGAAAATAAATTAATGCAAAACTCGAAACCCTTTTTTTGTTTTTTTTTTGCCTCAGTCGATCCTTCGCTTTGCTCTGATACCAACTGATATGAATCTCCTTGCGAAGACTCACGATTTGCGGAATTGATAACTTTGATCTAGTGAAGGGATCTGCAAACCCGCACTATCTCGCACGAAATTCAGGAGCCTAGCCCTCGGGGTACGCCTAACTTCGACTTGCTCTCTAACTAGCCCTCAGGATCAGATTACAAGGTTTATTGATACTTAACTAGCCCTCGGGGTTAAGCAACAATGGAATAGCTCGCAAGCAAAGAGTATGAACTCAAAAGGTTGTATATTTGATTGATGAAAGGTTGTAAAATTCGTCCATAAGGCCTCCCCTTTTATAGGGTTACAATCTTGTCTCAAATCCTAATCACAAATGGAAACGGAATCGACTTATGGCAGCTTTAAGAAGCTAAAACCATATCTAACTAAAATACCTAAAATAAATGGTAATCTAAGGTAATCAGGTTGAATTCTTCAAGAAGTAACCTTGAAGAATATTACCTCATCTAATCTTACCAAATATAATTCTAATCAGAATAAAACTGAATATACTAAACCTTAATGGACTGTATTTTCGAAATTCAGCTCTTCAAAGCCCACATGGCCGAGCTATCAGTCCAATAAACCCAAAATGACATTAATTTACAGTGATCACACTACCTCATTAAAAAACCCAGTGGGAAAAAAGAGTATAGTGTTCTTCATGATGTCTTCAGTTCGTCGACAATCTTGAATAATGAATCCAAGATGTCGATGGTGACTCCTTCTTCAATTCTTCATCATAAAGGCGATCAATCAAAGCATTTAAAGCAGCATCCCTAAGCTTAGTCCTTGACCTAGTCATAGGTCCTTCCATGTCTCTTAGAGGATCTCGAACATATCCTTTAAATGTTTGATCAAGTCGTGGAATGTCTTCATTTATGGTGGTAGTCGTCTTGGCATCTCCATCAGTCGTCTTGGCATCTCCATCAATTACATCTACAATTATGGTAAGAATACAATTCTAATTTTAATTCCTTAACACTCTTCCTCAAGTTGGAGCATGGGGATCGAAAATGCCCAACTTGCCAAGTAAAGAATGGAACTGGTTACGTCCGAGAACTTTAGTGAACAAATCCGCAGGCTGGTCTGTAGTACGGATATTTTGAGTAATTAGTGCACCAGATTGAACAAGATCCCGGACAAAGTGACAATCAACTTCAATGTGCTTGGTGCGTTCATGAAAAAACCGGATTTGCCACTATGTGAAGAGCTGATTGACTGTCACAAAACAATCGCATATGAGAGGAGTGCGAAATGCCCAAGTCCTTCAGTAGATACTTAAGCCATAACAATTCACAGCAGGTAACTGCCATAGCACGATACTCCGCTTCAGCAGAAGACCGAGAAACAGTAGGTTACTTTTTGGTTTTCCAGGAAACTGGAGAATCACCGACCATAACAAAGTAACTAGATAGAGAATGCCTAGTAATTGGACAGGCAGCCAAATCCGAATCACAATAAGCAGTCAATTGTAAAGAACTACGTGAAGAAAGAAATAAACCTTGACCAGGATGACTTTTCAGGTAATGCAACACACGAACCGCATCTTGCCAGTGAGGAACACAAGGAGACTTCATGAAATGCACAAGAGTATGAACCGAATAACTAAGTTCAGAACGGGTGATAGTCAAGTATATCAGACGCCCAACCAAGCGTCATACTACTCCGGGTCATGGTAGGCTAGACCTTCAACACGTGCCAAATCATGCTGTTGCTCCATCGGAAAATCAATTGGTTTAGAAGAAGATAAGCCTGTATCAGATAAGATGTCCAAAGCAAATTTCCTTTGCGAGAGAAACATCCCCTCCGGTCTTCTAGCAATCTCTATTCCCAAAAAATAATTAAGCAAACCAAGGTCCTTCATGTGAAAACAAGAACCCAAGTATTTCTTGAACTCAGAGATGAGCGAAGAAGAACTACCAGCAATAACCAAATCATCCACATAAACCAGAACATGTAAAGAAATTGATCCACGGGAATAGACAAATAAAGAGTAATCGGCCTTACTCTGAACAAAACCAAATGCTCGTAAAACCTGAGACAGTTTAGCAAACCAATTTCTAGGAGCCTGTCGAAGACCATAAAGAGATTTCTGAAGGCGACAAACCGGACCAGGCGGAATAGCGTAGCCAGACGGAGGACGTATGAACACTTCTTCATGCAAATCACCATGCAGGAAGGCATTATAAACACCCATCTGATGCAGTTCCCAACCACAGATAACTACAACAGACAGAAACAATTAGGGGTGGGCGTCGGGTCGGTTTATTCGGGTTTCAGTTTATTCGGTTCGGTTTATTCAATTTTTTCCCTTAAAAGTCCAAAATCAAAACCGACTCAAATAAACCAAATAACCCGAATAAACCGAACCAAATTTAAAATTCAATTTCGGTTGAAATTCGATTTAAAACCGAATAAACCGACTTGGGTTTAATATATTTTAAATAATTGCCAAAATTTACAAATTAATTCCAATTTTAATCAAATTGAATTCAATTAAATTGGTTCTGGACCATACTAAAAAGCCCATAAACTTAGTAAAATTTTAATTCCAAATGAATAATTACAGCCCAAAAATTAAGGCCAAGTAATTTGCCTTTAAAGGCCCATTTGGCATTTGCACATTAAGCTTTCGTTGCTTTGCCATTTAAACAATGGAGGAGTCCCTATTTATAGTTGAAATTGAAGGGAAGTTCTCCTCCATTTCCGATGTGGGAAAATGTAGTAAGGCTAAGAGCCTTTGGCCCTTTGCTGCCTTGCTATTTGCTAATGCAGACGCAGTAATGCCTATTGCCTAATGCTTCCTTGCTATTTGCTAATGCAGTAAGCCAGTAATGCCTAATGCTTCCATTTCCACCTTTTCTTCCATTATTTTTTTTATTGAATTTATTATGAGTCTGTCTCTTGAAATACGATCTTTCCATAAGTCATGGAAATATTATGGTTTAAAATGCAAATCAGAAGAAATGAAGATAAAGTTTATGGGTTGAATGAATCAGGTTATAAACTTTATAACTACTACACGTTGCATAATAAAATGTTAATATTGCAACTAAGACCTTTTACTTTGTATTATTATAATTAAACTCTACCTTTCCATAAGCTTACGAAATAATGGAAACACGGTATTTTCAAAGATTTTTCCATTTATTATTACATTATTTAATTTGAGGAGTATTTTGTGACTGAGGATTATTTAATACCGTTTGATCTCAAATCATTTTTATTATTATTACCCTATTAATTTGACTTCTGTTTTTACCTTTTCCATACATGGTGAATGTGTTTATAATATATTCTGGCAAAGTCTTGGGAAAGACGGTCTTTCTATAGGTTTATGGAAAGACGGGATTTAATTAGAATAATAAAAGGTAAAAGGTCTTAGTTGCAATATTAAAATTTTAGTATGCAACATATAGTAGTTATAAATTTATAACCCGGTTCATGCAAGATGCAACCCAGAAATTTTATCTTCATTTTTTCTAATTTATAGTTTAAACCCTGGTATTTCCATAACTTATGGAAAAACCATTTTTCAAGAGACAGACTCATATATTTTTATGATTTCTTTCTCTTCTATTTATATAAGTAATTTAAATACATTTAGAGGGTGATGCAAAAATTTCACTATTAAATTAATACAACGTCTTGTTTTAGACTGACAAATCATTATACAATACTATTTTATAATTGATATAACTAATAAGCTGATTTGATATTTATTTTTATTTATTGCAACAAATTTCTTATAACTTTTAAAATGTATGGTAATGTATAAATAATTATAATTTGACCCTAATAGTTATTGAAACGATATTTTTCATGATTAGTCTAACATTTAGATGGTCTAATAGGAGACGTTCTCCTAAATTAACTATGATATTTATATATTACTGTCTTCATCTCTTCACCAAGTAATCTCACCGTCTTCATCTCTTCACCAAGTAATATCTTCTGAGTCCATTGTAGTTTGTTAATTTTTTAGAGCAGAGGAAAATGTCCATTGTTTGAGGAATGCTTTAGTGTAGTGAAAGTTTACTGTTGAAGAATCAACTATTCGTGCACCTTATCACTGTGATTACTAAGAGCACTGTAGTTTAGATATGGATATTTATTGATTATAGTTAATGTTTTCCATTTACGTTCATGCCAATAAGAATTTATAAGAATATATATACTTGTTTTTAAAATTTTGAAGAAATTTAAACGAACTAATTTATTAAACTTGTTTATAATGAATATGGATTATAAAATACTTGAATATCAGTCTTTTGTCTATTTGATCCATTTAATGTTAAGATGTTTGGGGTAATTTTTAAAAATTTATAGATTAGTCCTCCCACTTATATTTACTTATAAATTTAGTTTTGTATTTTAAAATTTTATTTATTATTATATATATTTAATTTATTTATTTATTTACAATTCGGTATTCGGGTCGGTTTTCGGTTTGAGTTTCAATATCCAAAACCAAACCAAAAACCATATTCAAAATTCGGTTTATTCAATTCGGTTATCCAAAAACCGTATTTTAAATTCGGTTCGGGTTTTTCGGATTCGGATAATTCGGTTTTTGGTTCGGTTTTCGGTTTTTTTGCCCACCCCTAGAAACAATCGAACAGATGCCATCTTCGCAACCGGAGCAAAAGCCTCAGTGTAATCAATTCCTTCAACCTGGCGATTACCAAGAACCATGAGGCGCGCTTTATGACGTTCAATAGTACCATCTGAATGAAACTTTGTCTGGTATACACATTTGCACCCAATTGCCTTCTTATACGCAGGTAAAGGAGACAAGTCCATGTCTGATTTTGCTCCAGCGTAGTAATTTCTTCAGCCATAACATCCTGCCAATGAGAACAATGAGAAGCCTTGGAATAAGTAGTGGGATATGCACTAGATGTTACAGCACCCAAAAAGCTAGAATGCATACCAGAAAAATTATCACAATTTACATAATCAGTAAGAGGATAGAGAACACCTGAGGAAAGTGACGACGCATGAGGGAACATAGTCGAAGGGGGGGTCTTCAGTAGCAAGAGCACAAGCATGATCATCACAGTAGTAATCTGCCAAGTACGATAGAGGACGACGAGATTGAACACTCTGTCTTGCAGGTGGTAACTCAGTAGTGGAACCATCCAGTACCAGAGAAGCTGGTAAAATAGAAACCGAGGATGTAGCATTGGCGGCAACTGCTGGAGAAGTACCGGCAGCGGACGGCGAAGGTAGGCCGACGACAGCCGGCATAGGGGTACTGGCGTCGGGCAGCAGATGACTCACCGGTGTTGACTTGCTGGCATTGACCGGCTGGCGTTGACTGGCCGGCAACGTCCGGCGTTAACTGGCCGACGTTGACTGGCCACCGGCGGAAGGCCAACGGTGACCGGCGGTGGTGGATCGGCAGCGGAAGGTGGAACCAAAACTCCATACGGTTCCGACGAGAAGGAGGAGGAATCCGGTGGTGGTGTGGTGGTGCCGCCAGGTTCATCGGATAAAGCAGATGCCGGAGTTGCAGAGTACGGGAACTGGTCTTCAAAGAAATCAGTATCCCGACTGTTAAAGATCACTCGGGACTCCAAGTCAAAAGGCGATAGCCTTTCTTTCCGGCAGGGTAACCAAGGAACAGACACCCCCGACTTTGTGGTGCAAACTTGTCACGATATCTGGGAACATGAGCAGCAAAACACAAGCATCCAAAAACCCTTAAGGATGAATAATTTGGAGCTTGCTCATAAAGCAACTCAAAGGGAGTACGACCGTTGAGATGCTGAGTCGGTGTTCGGTTGATCAGGTAAGCAGCAGTAAGAATACATTCTCCCTAAAATACAATAGGAAGACTGGCTTGGAATCGTAAAGCGCGCGCCACATTGAGTAAATGGCGATGCTTTCTTTCAACTCGACCATTCTGTTGTGGATACCAATCTACCAATTCATCTCTGGCCTTGACGAAGGTTTTCACACCTTGCGATCCCACATCATGAGCATTGATCCAATGCCATCTGTCATGAAAGTGTATGCCCTTGTTGCTCCGGAGGAGAATCATAGAGCTGTCATTCGAGCTTGCGAGCCTTCTTCTAACTCCATGGCATATGATGTCCGACGTTCACCACCTACAAGTTCTGCAGCCGACCGCAAGAATCTTGTTTGTACCCATTGTCGTCACAAGGGTCATGATAGAGATACCTGTTTCCAGTTACATGGTGTACCAGACTGGTTCAAGAAGAGCAGGGCCAAAATCGGAGCGTGCAGGTGCATTGCCAGAGGAAGCCTCTGCCACCAGACTGGGCAGCGACAAGGCAGCTCCGGCGAACGGCGGCGGGAGCGGGAGATCGATGGCTCCTCCGGTACCGGCGGCGGTGACTGGTGGCCGGGAAGGTGGCACCAATTTCTTGATCTTCTTGAACCAGTCTGGTACACCATGTAACTGGAAACATGTATCTTTATCATAACCCTTGCGATGACAATGGGTACAAACAAGATTCTTGCGGTCAGCTGCAGAACTTGTAGGTAGTGAACGTCGGGCAGCATATGCCATTGAGTTAGAAGAAGGCTCGCGAGCTCGAATGACAGCTCTATGATTCTCCTCCTGAGCAACAAGGGCATACACTTTCATGAAAGATGGCATTGAATCAATGCTCATGATGTGGGATCGCAGGGTGTGAAAACCTTCGTCGAAACTAGAGATGAATTGGTAGATCAAATCCTTCTCTCTCTCTTGGAAGACTTTCATAGGAAGATTGCATTAGCATAATGCCTTGCAATCCTCATAGGTACAAATTAGGGAAGGTCGCATGCAGTGATAATCTGCAAACAACTTCTTCAGTTTGGCGAAGTAGATGTCGATGGGCTAACCATTTTGCCTGCAACTTTGAATGGCTTCTTGCGTCTACAAAAGCTTCATACCATCGGCGAGAATAAATTCGTGCCTTCAGGTCATCCCACAGATCCTTAACTGTGGCAAACGAACTTGTAGAAGATCTCAATACTGGATCCAGGGTTTGCAAGATCCAGCAGACAAGAGTAGCATTAACCCCAGGCCAATTAGCAGTATCAGGATGACCATCATGGGGTTTGGTAATGGATCCATCAATGAACCCAATCTTGTGCTTAGCAAGGAATGCACGACAAATCGCATCAGACCATTCAATATAATTTTCTTGACCTTTCAGCATGGTCGGTATAAGTTGTAAACCTGGACCATTGCTAGAACCAATAAAGTAAGTTTCAGTCGACATATAACCAATCGGTAAAGTAGTATGAGGGCCAGCTTGCAACTGCAGCTGCTGAAGTAAGGCTGTAATCACCTGAAGCTTCGAACCCTCAGGAGCATCAAAATGGGTCTATTCTTCAGAGCCAGACATATTGTAAAATCAGGTACAGATCAAGAGCAGGTACAATAACCAGTGACAGATCAGATCAACAGGACACACCGGCGCAAAACAAGCGGCGGCGCGTGAGGACGTACGGCCGCACATGAGGATGTACGATGGAGCAAAAAGTGAGCAACGGATGGCGATTGACGTACGGCGGCGGAACCAGCGGACGGCGGCAGCAGCTAACGGCGGCGACGGTGCGTGGTGGTGCACCGGCGGTGGCTCAGAAAATTTAGGGCAGCAGAAAATTTTCTATTTGAGGTTTCAGGATTTCAAGCTCTGATACCATGTAGAAAATAAGGGTAATAATCTGTGTCTGTATTCATGAATTCAGGATACATTATATAGTAGTACATGATACCTATACAAGCTAGGAAAATGTAATAGAATACAATTACATCTACAATTATGGTAAGAATACAATTCTAATTCTAATTCCTTAACATAGATGCATATGAATTGATTTATCTTTGCGCATATGATCGATGTTTCACTAATGTGAGTTATTCCGAGCCGATTACCTTATTCATATATTTTATAGATTTTTATATATTTTTGTTTGCATTATCATTTCATATTTTATACTAGTTAGTTGCATTATTAGTTGTTCGATAAATCTGAAAACTAAGGCGTGGTGTCTACACCAAAAGTGTTCTATATTAGTAGGAATTTTATTATAATTTTTGCTCCGTTCTTCGTGGGATTGACTCTGCTTGCTACTGTACTAATCTCACATATAGAGTTTGCAGATTATTTTTGTGAGTGAAACGATGTTCACCAAATTCTTTCCCACTTCGGATCAGGACCGCCACTTGAATCCACCCGCAACTGCTTAATACTTAGGTTTTAATTTTGAGATTTCAACTGCCGAATCCATGAAGTCGATTTTCGATTTTCGATTTTCGATTTGCGATTTGCGGAGATTGAGGGAGAAGGAAGAGAGTACATTAAGTGATAATAGAGGAAACAAAGGGAGCGTGTGAATTTCCGATTAAGATTTTGCTTTGCATCTATATGGATCAAGGAGGAGGGATTAATAGAGACTAGTCATTGGTTGAATTACTTTGCAGAGAAGAAACTGTGGTCATTTCCTTTTTTAAAAATACAAAACTAGGAAAGTTTCCTATCAATTCCCTATGAATTTTGTTCCAGGGCACGTCTGAAATTATAACTCCTGGCTTGACAAAGAAAAATAAAAGGCCCTCATGTGTGGAAACACAAAGCTCTCCACAAGGTAAAAATAAACCTCTATAGTAATTAATAGCAGAGATTTATTTTAAGTAATTGAATTTGTCAGATTATTTGATGGAGATACAATCAATAATATGCTCCAATGTACCATATACGAATTGAACAATTATAACTAAAACCATTTTCCCTTCTTATCCTTTCCTTTCTCTTTACTTAGATTCTCATCGCGTCTCTATATGATTTGCCATTCAGTTCACGAACATAAAAACCTTTTAAGTAGTCAATCATTGAGGTGCTTCTAAAATTTGGTGGAGTTTCAGGTGTGAGGAGGCTTGCAGCAGGACAAAATTTACTCATAAGATTTGGTGAATGAAATGTTGCAATGGAAAGCCTTTCCTTCTCAGAGTTCACTACTGCTCGATGCTCCGCGCTTTTATATTTTCCATTTGTCACAATCTGAAACAGTAATAATTAGTGATAAAAGCAACACATGCATTTTCAGTAGGTGCGCAGTAAATCCTTGAATTTCACCATTCTTGCATATTTCTTTTATGTATTCTAGAAAATACACCCTCCCCTTTTAGAGGTTCTTCTTTGATTTTTGGAAAATTATACCAATCTCACTTTAACTATAAATTTAATGAATTTATAAAAATTACAAAAATATTATATGAATTTTATAAGATTTAGTGTAGTCTATATGTTCAAATTATCACATTTAGTAATTACAGACATTTGAAAATATTAACTATTAAATGTTTGTATTTTTAATATAGAAGAAAAAAAAAGATAAAACCTGAAAAGGGAACATAAAAGGTATTTACTTTGTAATACTGAAAATTTTTGTGTGAATATTTTATTTAGTAATACGTAATGACATGGACCGATTAAAATTCATAGTGAAATAGTACTGAATGATGTAGAATTTAGTAAAAATTAAATCACTGATCACCTTCCTTACTTAATTATGAATATATTTATCTTTTGATCGATGCCACATCAGTAACTATGTAATTTTACAATAAAATTTCACTATTTTTATCATTCGGTACTCTTATGTTTTCAAGGAAATGGATGTAATATGTGTCTGTCTCCTAATTAATGTTTTGTTCCTAGAGTTCGTCTCTTGAAATATGGTCTTTTCATAATTCATCGAAAAACTAAAGTTTAAAGTGCAAATTATAAGAAATGAAGATAAAATGTTCGGATTGTATGAATCGGGTTATAAACTTTATAACTACTACACGTTGTATAATAAAATTTTAATATTGTAACTAAGACATTTTACCTTTTATTTTTCTAATTAAACCCCGTCTTTCCATAAGCTTATAGAAAGACCGTCTTTCCTAAGATTTTTCCCTATTCCTATTATAAATAAAATTAGGCAAAGTCTTGGGAAGTATCATTTTTCCATAGGATTATGGAAATACAGAATTTTGTTGGAATAATAGAAAGGTAAAAGGTCTTAGTTGCAACGTTTAAAATTTATAATACAACGTGTAACAGTTATAAAGTTTATAACCTGGTTCATGCAACCCAAAATTTTTATCTTCATTTCTTTTAATTTGCACTTTAAATCTTGGTCTTTCCATGGCTTATGGAAAGACCGTCTTTCAAGAGACGGACTCATAAAATTATATTGTATTACGAGATAAATGAAGTATTTATATAGGAGAAAGTCTCAGGAAAAGCGGCATTTTCATAAGCTTATGGCCAGTCCACAGAGGCTTTTACCTTAAATGTAGTATTTTTTTATAAAATTTAAATATTGTATGTTATAAGTTAAAACAAATAATAATAATACGTGTTTGAAGGTGAACATATAAAAATATATGATATAAAAAATATTTTAAAAAATTCTAAATTTTATATGTAATTTAACAAATGCAGAGTATAAGGTAAAAAATAAGTGGCATGTCCATAAGTTTATGAACAGACCGCATGTTAGGTTTATGAACAGACGGCATGTTAGGAGACATACTCTTTATATATAGTTATACTACAATATAATATAATAGAAATTTATAAAAAGAACGAGCAGGTAGAAAGAAAGAAATTTTCGCATACCTCCAAAATATCACCAACGTTAACAATGAGGGCGTCAGGGAGTGGGAAAACAGGTACCCAAGCTCCATCTTTGTTGACTTGGAGACCTTCAACTTCAGCTATCTGCATCAAAATGGTAAGCCCCACCGGATCCGAGTGATTGCAGAGCCCAATCACTAATTCGGGTTGGGGGCATGGGGGATAGTAATTCAGCCTCATAGATTGCATCCCTTCTTTGAAAAGTACTGAAATATCTTCAACTCTAATTCCTAATGCCTTTGCCATTTGGGTCAAAAGCTGACGGGTAAGACCCATCAGTTCTGCGGAGTACTCTTCCAATGTTTCTCTACATATGATGAGGGGATCCTTTTTAGCATTTTTACTTGAAGAAGATCCAGAAATTTTTCACAAGGGATATTTGTACGTGTAGGTGAGAATCTAATAGAATTTTATCAAGTGTAAATGGAAGTTTTTAATTGTCAGAATTTCTGATTTTACGATGGTAGTCATGGTAGTTTTTCATTTCACCCAACACACGATAAATAACTACTGAGCATGGCCTATGGATCTAAAAATCTCCTGCATACAAAATTGATAGGAAGAAGACCTATTGTTTCATTTTCTATGGTTAACTAATGTCTATGTTATAAGAAGTCTCTACTTCATCCGTCCCACCATTAATGACATGTCTGCTTTTGGACCAAAGTTTAAGTAGAATTGATGTGGCAAGAAATAATTATGAAAAAATAGGGATATTTTGGGAAAGTTGTGAGTTCAGTCTTAAACTAGTTAAAGTTGAACATGACATTGTGGGAATTTAGCAATATATTCTTTGCCATTTTAGATATATAATTTTCAAAGTATGTCATTATTCGTGGGACAGCCGAAAACAGAAAATATGCCAATAATGGTGGGGACGGAAGTGTATAAGATTTTGAATCTTAGGATCCTACACACCAGTAATATTTAATAAACTAGAAAAGTAACTTGAGGATGCAATCTGCTGGAGCAACCTAAACTAGGGGACTGAGGTTTAATTAAAAAATCTTTAGATACAGGCTAACATACAAAACTACTGTTTTTAGGTGATTGTCTGGCTAAACGATTGTTAACACGAGGGGGTGAAGGTAATTGGCCGGTTTAGAATCGCAATCAATTAATACAATACAAACATTGCTTTTTTTGTCTTAGAATTGCGATTATTTTAAAAACTTTAAACACATCACGAGATCTGTAGTTGGTGGTGGATAGCCAAGTCTGAAATTGATAATGGAGTTATTGGTGGATAGTCAAGTCTGAAATTGATAATGGAGTTATTGGTGGATAGTCAAGTCTGAAACTGATTTGAGCAAAAACTCAGTGTATCACTAACGAAGTAAGCTTATTAACATTCACTATGATATCATTCGCGTGATTAATGGGCGAGGTAAGCTACGAAATAAGCTTATTAGCAAAAATAATGGAGTAGAGAGAATGATTAAGTGAAAGTTATCCATGTTGGGACGAACAAACAAAGGGCGCCTCACATCATGACCAAATTTTTTGACTGAATCAAGTTTGCCTTAATGAGACGGGATCTCAGAGTCGTACAAATGGTTCCATGCAATATGATTAATGGAATGAATTGTTGAGTAAGCACGGTTGCATGAGTGCATGTATAATTGTTTGTAAGCTTTGTTTTAGGGTAGCTAGTGAATGTTGTTAGCAGGGGTGGGCGAGGGGGTGAGCCAGCCACCTCTACATTCAGCTGATCAAAGATTTTTTAGTATTTTTCAGAAAATTTGTTTTAGAATTAACCGATTCGTCACCTTCTAGAATTGCAAATTATGGGATTGTTGGATTAATGTCTTTCAGTCAATGTGTATTTTCCATAATATAGTGGAAAGATTAATTAAAGAGATAATTAATTCAATTATTTTGAGTGATCAGAATGTTTATATTAGAGAGTTATATTTTGTGTATATCTTGTACCTTAGATAGAATTTTTTTTTCCATTTTTGAGTCTGTGTATGGTCTATATAAAGCACCATTGTATCATCAATAAAATCAATCGTTCATATTTTACATGGTATCAGAGCCCACGTTGAGTTTATTGGGTTGTTGTGTGGATCCCCTTTAATTTGGCCTGATATGGGTCATGGAGTGTTGCCACGTTGGCACGTGAGGGGGCGTGTTGAAAGATATATCTCACATCAGTTTCTTACAAGGAGAATAACTAATATATAAGGTCTTGGGTTACCTCCACTTAGTACCAATTGGTTTTAAAATAGAAGTCTAAGATATCTTGAAATTTAACATGGTACCAAAGTTAAAATTCCTGAAACCCTAAATCCTAAAAATTTCCCACCACTACCGCCGCTCATGCGCCCAAGCGCCACCGCAGCCTCCTTGATCCGCTTCACGCGCTGCTGCCGCCGGGAAGCCAATTAACGTTGTTGTCGTCATTTTTCTGCTGTCATGGATCTCTATAATCAAGTTGCAGTCGAATATCTCGACGTTGCTGCTAATCCTGTTGTTGCCGCCGGTGAGGAAGTTCCCGGGCCTCCAATCAAAGCTGGTTCACCCACCGTTCCAGCCCTGCTAGTCGTTGCTGATCCTACCATCGCCGGTGGAATTCCCGCTGGACTTCCACCGTCGCCGCACATCACGGTCTTCGGCTTTCCCAATTTAGCCGATGCTGATGTTGCCGTACAAGCAGCGGCGATCACTGCCGCCCAGGCTATTCGCCAGTCCGCTGGTGACTATTCTGACGTGTTACCTTCCAGTGATTCTTATTATGTTCATCTGTCAGATCATCCAGGTTTGAGAATATGTCCCGAGATCTTAAAAGGTTTTAATTATAATGTATGGAGTATCTCCCTGTTTAATGCAATCTCTACTGAACGTAAAGAATGGTTTCTTGATGGTTCTATTGTTAAGCCTTTGCCTAGTGAACCATTTTATAATGATTGGAATAATGTGAATTTTATGCTTGTTGGTTGGATTGTTCAGACTCTTGATCCATCCATTCATTCTGGCATTACTTATTGTGGGTCTATTAAGGAACTTTGGGATAACCTTAAACAGCGTTTTTCTATTGGTAATGATCTGCACATGTGTGAGATTCGTGCAACCATTTATACTTGTCACCAGAATGGTCAGTCTGTTGCTGCTTATTACAGTAACGTAAGAAGTTGTGGGATGAATTGATTACTTACCTGCCTGCTCAGATATGTGTCTGTACAACTGCTGCTATTGCTACTCAGTGCCGTGAGAATGAGATGGTTCATCAATTTCTCTTTGGTTTTTATGAAGGGTATCATACGTTGAGATCCCACATCTCGACCCAGGATCCCTTACCCTCTATTGGTCGTTTTCACTCGCTTGCAATTCAGGAGGAGCGTCACAAGAATGTTATTAATGCTCGTGAGTCGACTCCGACACCATAGCCTTTGCTGCACGATGCCCGGCGCCCGTTGATTGGAAAAGCCTCCTGTGTACTCATTGCAACCGTAAAGGCCACGATATTACTACCTGCTTCAAGATTATTGGCTATATTGAGTGCTTTGTGGAGAACACACCTCCGGGATCCAGTCAGAGAGTTCAAAACCAGTGAACCCGTGCCCCTCCAGTGACGCCGTTCACCGGAGCTGCTCCTGTTGCCGCTACTGCAACTCCACATGCGATCAACGGTCGGTGCCGTCTTCTCCGATGCTGATCGGACTGTTTTTGGTCCCGCCTTGTCCAAGGAACAATAGAGTAAGGTTCTTAACATGTTCTCTAAGATGACTAATTCTGAAAATATGTCAGTTAAGCCTACTTTACCTTGGATTCTTGATACCAAAGCTTCATACCATATGACCGGTGACAGGGATCTTCTGCATGATATTTAACATGTTGATCATGTTGATGTCATCATTCCTAATGACTCTATCTCTACTGCTACTCAACACGGAAAGTTATACTTGGGTGATGTTCTTGTTTCTCGTGTTTTATTTATTTTGGAATTACGTTGCAACTTATTGTCTTTTGCCAAGTTAATTGTCGCTTCAAAATGTCTGGTTTTGCTTATCGAAAAATTATGCATATTACATGATATCAGTACAAGGATAGTAATTGGCACGGGTGATCAGCAGGGAGGGGTTTATTGGAGGCACAGACTTTGGGCTCTACCATCGTCTTCGTCACTGACCGCCGCCATTTCGTCGCCTGCTCTGTGGCACAAGTGTTTTGGACATCCGTCTAGTTCGGTGTTATCTTCTATCCCAGTTATTGATTTAAGTTATATTCATTTGAATAAACATGTTCCTTGCTCCGTTTGTCATAGGGCAAAATAGTCTAGAACTAGTATTCCCTTAAGTACTTTTAACGCTAGTCATTTGTTTAAACTTATACATTGTGATGGGGGCCTTATGGTCCACCTTCTTCTAGTGAAGAATTTTCTTTCTTAACTATTATTGATGATTATTCCGAGTTGTTTGGGTTTATTTACCAGTTTCTAAGTCTGAGGTGCCTGCCAAGATGAAGGAGTTATTTGCTCTTGTTCAGACACAGTTCCACTGCTCAGTTCAACGAGTTGGAGCTGACAATGGAACCGGGGTTCTTCCTCTCAGACGATACTTTGATGAGAAAGGAATTAGGTTTGAGACATCCACCATCTACACGCCACAAAAGAATGGGCGAGTGGAACGGAAGCACCGCCACATCTTAAACGTGGCTCGTGCTCTTTGTTTCCAAGCTCATTTTCCTATTGACATCTGGGGAGAATGCATCCTTACTGCTGCCTATCTGATCAATCGAACTCTAACACCAGTGTTGAATGGCCGTTCGCCTCATCTACTTATTCATGGCCGAATGCCCGGCTACAGCCATCTCTGTGTGTTTGGTTGTTTGTTCTTTGCATCTCAGCTCCCAAAGTCGTATGATAAGTTTGCATCCAGAAGTCGCAAAATGTGGTTTTTTGGGATTTCCACTTAACAAGAAAGCTTGGTTTGTTTATAACTTGGAGTCTCGCATTATGTTTGATAGTCGAGATGTTGGGTTTTATGAAGACTACTTTTCGTATGAATCTACTGCTGAATTTCCTCTTTTATAGTATTTGATGCCGCCATAGCAGCCTACCTTCTACGATGCTGCACCGCCTGCTCCAACGCCGCCACCAACTCACCTGCCGCAGGCTTCGATCACGCTACCATCGGTGTCCACTCCGCCGCAGTCTGTGCCAACGACGCCTTTGTCGTACACCGTCGCGCCTTGATTGCCGCCAGCCAAGCTGCCGCCTACGCCGCGGCTTGTTCAGTCTGAGCCGATCTCAGCTCACCTAGAGCTGTCGCATGTGTCCGAGTCTTCTTGTTCCAATGTGGATGAGTCTCTACTAGCGTAGCCTCTCTGGCCATCGAGTACTAGCCTTCGTCATGCTCCAGTGAAATCACAAGATTACGTCTACACTGCTACTTGCGCTACAAACCCCCCCTCTACTCCTCTCTCTTCCCTGTCTGATCTGTCTTCAGGAACTCGTTACCCTATTGGTTATTATCTGACTTGTAATAATTTTTTGGTTTCGCATTCTTGATTTTTAGCTGCAGTTACAGATGGCTCAGACCCTGTTACTTATTCTGAGGCTTCTCGTCATTCACACTAGCGGGCAGCAATGGCTGATGAGATTGACGCACTTGAGCGGAAAATTACCTAGGTTCTGTCTCCTCTGCCTCTTAATAAACATGCTATTGGAAGCAAATGGGTGTTTAGAACCAAGTATAAGTCAGATGGTTCGCTTACGCGCTATAAAGCTCGAATGGTTGTCCTTGGCAATTGATAGATTGCGGGCACTGATTTCACCAAGACTTTCACTCTTGTTGCTAAGATGAGCAGTTTTCCTATTCTTGGCAGTTGCTGTTAATCATGCTTGGGATTTTCATCAGATGGACGTACATAATGCATTTATGCATGGGGATCAGGATGAGGAGGTTTATATGCACCCCCTCCTGGTTATTCTCTTCCTACGCCTGGCTTGGTTTGCAGGCTTCGAAAATCTCTTTATGTTCTTTGTCAGGCTCTCAGAAGCTGGTTTGCAAAACTTGTTGCTGCCTTGAGCATTTTTGGCTTTGTACAGAGTAAGGCAGACTACTCTTTGTTCACTTAAATGTGTGATGGAGTTTCCTTGCATAATTTGGTTTATGTTGATGATTTGATCATTGTTGGATCTTCTTCATCTTTGTTGATTGAGTTCAAGAAGTATCTCAGTTCTTGCTTTCATATGAAAGATCTTGGTGTTCTCAAGTATTTTTGGGTATTGAGAGTGCTCGGAGGCTTGATGGTATGTTTCTGTCCCAACAGAAATATCCTCTTAATTTTTTTACTTATAGCAACCAAGCCTACGAATTTTTCGATGGAACAGCAGCACAACTTGGCGCGCGTAGATGGTCCTCTCTACAATGATCCTGCACAATATCGCATGCTGGTTGGAAAGCTAATTTACCTGTCTATCACTCGCCCGGAGCTTAGTAATTTTGTCCACACTCTGGCGCAGTTCATGGAGAAGCCGCGAGTTACGCACTAGCAGGTCGCCCGACGCGTGTTACATTTTCTAAAGAGCCATACAGGTCAAGGTTTATTCCTTTTTGCTAAAAGCTCTCTTCATCTTACTGCTTTTTGTGACTCTAATTAGGCTGCTTGCTTAATTATGCGTCATACTTTGACTAGATATTTTTTTATGCTTGGTGAATCTCCTATTTCCTGGAAGACAAAGAAACAACCGACTATTTCTCGGTCTTCTGCAGAAGCCAAGTATTGCGCCATGGTGGTTATTTGTTGTGAGTTGATTTGGCTTAAGTCCCTTCTTTGTGATGTGTACTGTGACAGTCAGGCAACCCTTCATATTGCAGCCAATCCTGCGTTTCATGAGCGTACGAAACATATTGAGATTGACTGTCATTTTGTTTGTGATTTGGTACAATCTAGTGAGGTTATTACCCATCATATTCGTAGTTCCAGTCAACCTGCAGATTTATTTACTAAGGCTCTCAGACAATACTTATTTCAGACTTTTCTTAGCAAGTTGGGCATTCATGATCCACATGCTCCAACTTGAGGGGGAGTGTTAGGGAGATATTTTGTTATATTTTATGTATATCTTGTACCTTAGATATACAGACTCACATTCTAAGTATCATGGGTAAGAGCTGATGTATTACGCTGTCATCCAAACTAACACATGTTGATGTTATTCACCCAAACATGAAATATGTAGTTCTTACAGGTCATACAACACAACATCCAGTAGCTCCAGCCGCAGTCAACACCGTTGAAGTTAATAAGATGACCCTGGATCAAAGTTACGAACCTGGCTCTGACAGCCTGGGAAAAATCCAAGCCATGGGCAAATAGGAAAAAAGACTTCAACCGTAGCTAGCACCGTTGAAGTTAATAAGCCGACCCTGGCTCAAAGTTTTGAACCTAGCTCTAACAGCCAGGGAAAATTCCAAGCTAGGGGAAAATAGGCAAAAAGACTTCAGTCGTAGACAACACTGTTGAAGTTAATAAGCCGACCCTAGTTCAAAGTTGCGAACCTGGCTCTGATAGCCAAGTCCAATGCCAAGCAAGGGGCAAATAGGAAAAAAGACTTCAGCCATAGCTACCACCGTTGAAGTTAATAAGTCGACCCTAGCTTAAAGTTGCGAACATGGATCTAACAGCCAGGGGAAATGCCAATCCATGGGAAAATAGGTAAAAAGACTTCAGTCGCAGCCAGAAGCGTCGAAGTTAATAAGCCAACCCTGGCTCAAAGTTGCGAACCTGTCTCCGACAGCCGAGAAAAATGCCAAGCCAAGGGAAAATAGGCAAAAGACTTCAGTCGAAGCCAGCACCGTTGAAGTTTATAAGGTGACCTTGGCTTAAAGTTGCGAACTTGGCTCTGACAGCCAGGGAAAACACCAAGCCAGGGGCAAATAGGCAAAAAGACTTCAACGTAGCCAAAGCTGCCGAAATACAAAAGGTACACCTGACCCACACAGCCAGGTAAATACAAAATGCACAACTGACCCACGCATGCAGGAAGATGCAGAAAGGTACACCTAGCCCATGTAGGCAGGGAGATATCGGATAGCACACCTGACTTACGCAGGCAGGTAAATACAAAAATCACAAATGACCCACGCAGGCACGGAGATGCAGGAATGTACACTTGACCCACACAGGTAGGGAGACTCAGCCTAGTGCCTCGAGCTTGGCTCAGCCAGCCGAGTCTCGGGCTAGGGGGAGTTGACAACGTACATGCCTTGTGGCCCAAATTTGGGGCTCTCCGATGAAGTTACTACCTAACAAGGCATGCTGCATCATCAACTACCAAGGTAAGAAACATATAATTGTTCACTTTCATAGAAAGACCATAAAAGCTATAAGTGCACTAGTGAGCAAATGAATTCAGGCTAGAACATACGCAATCATCGTCATGAAATACAAAAATAAAAAACTACGTATGACTGCTCGAGAGAAGAATTCATACATGTGTTAATTACATTTTTGTCACTTAAAAAGATGCATGACAACATGGTAGATAAGTTAGCTCAGGCAAAGAAATTTTAGCCACGGCATGTTTAAACAGCCAGTTGATCATGATCTAGAAGGACTGACCGCAGAGCCCAGGCCAACGCCAAAAGGGTCGCAATGAACAACCCGGGCAGAACTTCACGAACCTACCAGCAAAGTCCAAGTTGATGCAGCTGGCAGCTAAGTATGGTTCTGCCTAAAATAATTAATAAGGCTGGAATGAGAGAGTTTGGTCTTGATTTAGAAGGCCTGGTTGCAGAGCCCAGGCCGAAGCCAGAAGGGTCGCCATAAACGACCCGGGCAAAACATCACGAAGCTGCCAGCAAAGCTCAAGTTGACGCAGCAGGCAGCTAAGTATGGTTCTGCCTGAAAGAATTAATAAGGCCAAAACGAGAGAGTTTGATAATAATTTAGAAGGCCTGGCTGCAGAGCCTAGGCCGATGCCAAAAGGGTCGCCATGAACAACCTAGCAAAACTTCACGAAGCTTCCAGCAAAGTCCAAGTTGACACAGCAGGCAGCTAAGTACGGTTTTTCATGAAAGAATTAATAAGGCCAAACAAAAGAGTTTGGTCATAATTTAGAGGGCATGGCTGCAGAGCCCAGGTCGATGCCATAACGGTCACCATGAGCGACTCGGGCAGAACTTTAAGAAGCTTCCAGCAAAGTTCAAGTTGACGCAGCAGGCAACAAAGTATGGTTCTCCCTGAAAGAATTATAAGGCTGAAATGAGAGAGTTTGGTCATAATTTAGAAGCCTGGCTGCAGAGCCCAGGCCAACGCCAAAAGGGTCACCATCAAACAGAACTCTACGAAGCTGCCAACAAAGTCCAAGTTAACGCAGCAGGAAGCTAAGTACGGTTCTGCCTGGAAGAATTAACAAGGCCAAAATGAGAGAGTTCGGTCATAATTTAGAAGATCTGGCCGCAGAGCCCAAGCCGATGCCAGAATGGTCGCCATGAGCGACCCAGGTAGAACTTCACGAAACTGCAAGCAAAGTTCATGTTCACGCAGCAGGTAGCAAAGTATGATTCTGTCTGAAGGAATTAATAAAGCTAAATATGAAAGAGTTCGATCATAATTTAAAAGGCATGGCCGCAGAACCCGGGTCGATGCTAGAAGGGTCGCCATGAGTGACCAAGGCAGAACTTCACGAAGCTGACATCAAAGTTCAAGTTGACACAGCAGGCAGCAAAGTATGATTCTGCCTGAAAGAATTAATAAAGCCGAAAATGAAAGAGTTTGATCATAATTTAGAAGGACTAGCTGCAGAGCCCTGGTCAACGTCAGAAGGATCGCAATGACCGACTTGGGCAGAACCCCACGAAGCTGCCAACAATGTTCGAATTGACGCAGTAGGCAGCAAAGCATGGTTCAGCCAGAAAAATTTAGTAAAGTCATAAATGAAAGAGTTCGGTTATAATTTAGAAGGCCTGGCCGCAGAGCCCAGGTCGACGCCAGAAGGATCCCCATGAGTGACTCGGGTAAAACTTCACGAAGCTGCCAGCAAAGTTCAAGTTGGCGTAGCAGGTAGCAAAGTATGGTTCTGCCTGAAAAATTAATAAAGCCAAAAATGAAAAAGTTCGATCATAATTTAGAAGGCCTAGCCGCAGAGCCTAGGTCTACGCCTGAAGGATCGCCATGAGTGACCCGGGCAGAACCCCACAAAGCTGCCAGCAAAGTCCAAATTGACATAGCGGAGCAAAGCATGGTTCTGCCCGAAAGAATTAGTAAAGCCAAAAATGAAAGAATTCGATTATAATTTAGAAGGTCTGGCCACAGAGCCCAGATCGATGCTAGAAAGATCCCCATGAGCGACCCGGGTGGAACTTCACGAAGCTGCCAGCAAAGTTCAAGTTGACGCAGCAGGCAGCAAAGTATGGTTCTACTTGAAAAAATTAATAAAGCCAAAAAATGAAAGAGTTCGGTCATAATTTAGAAGGCCTGGTCGCAGAGCCCATATGGATACCAGAAGGGCACCATGAGCGACCCAGGCAGAACTTCACGAAACTGCCAGCAAAGTTCAAGTTGACGTAGCATGTAACAAAGTATGGTTCAGCCTGAAAGAATTAATAAATCCTTAAATTAAATAGTTCAATTGTAATTTAGAGGCCTGGTCGGAGAGCCCAGGTCAACACCAAAAGGATTGCCATAAGCGACTCGGGCAAAACTTTACAAAGCTGCTAGCAAAGTTTAAGTTGACGCAGCAGACGAAAAAGTACGGTACTGCCTAAAAGAATTAATAAAGCCAAAAACAAAAGAGTTTGGTGATAATTTAGAAGGCCTGGCCGCAGAGCCCAGGTCGACGCCAAAAAGATCGCCATGAGCGACCCAGGCAGAACCCCACGAAGTTGCCAGCAAAGTCCAAATTGATGCAGCAGGCAGCAAAGCATAGTTCTGCCTGAAAGAATTAGTAAAGCTAAAAATGAAAGAATTCTTTTATAATTTAGAAGGCCTTGCCGCAGAGCCAAGGTCGATTCCAGAAGGATCCCAATGAGCGACCCAGGCAGAACTTCACGAAGCTACCAGCAAAATTCAAGTTAACGCAGCAGGAAAAAAAGTATAGTTATGCCTGAAAGAATTAATAAAGCCAAAAATGAAAGAATTTAGTCATAATTTAGAAGGTCTGGCCGCAGATCTCGGGCCAAAGCCAGAAGGGTCGCCATCAGCGACCCGGGCAGAACTTCACGAAACTGCCAGCAAAGTTCAAGTTGACGCAGCATGCAACAAAGTATGGTTCAGCCTGAAAGAATTAATAAAGCCGAAAATGAAAGAGTTCGATCATAATTTAGAAGGCCTGGCCGTAGAGCCCAGGTCGACGCCAGAAGGATTGCCATGAGTGACCCGGGCATAACCCCATAAAGCTGCCAAAAAAGTCCTTATTGACGCAATAGGCAGCAAAGAATGGTTCTTCCTGAAAGAATTAGCAAAGTAGAAAATGAAAGAGTTCGGTTATAATTTAGAGGCCTAGTCCCAGAGCCCAGGTCGACGCCAGAAGGATCGCCATGAGCGACCCAGGCAGAACTTCACGAAGCTGCCAGTAAAGTTCAAGTTGACGCAGCAGGCAACTAAGTATGGTTTTGCCTGAAATAATTAATAAAGCCAAAAATGAAAGATTTTGGTCATAATTTAGAAAGCCTGGCAGCAGAGCCCAGGTCAATGCTAAAAGGGTCGCCATGAGTGACCTAGGCAGAACTCCACGAAGCTGCCGGCAAAGTTCAAGTTGACGCACCAGGTAGCAAAGTATGGTTCTGCTTGAAAGAATTGATAAAGTTCAAAATGAAAGAGTTCGGTCATAATTTAAAAGGCCTGGGCGCAGAGCCCGGGCCGATGCCAGAAGGGTCGCCATGAGCGACCCGAGCAGAACTTCATAATGCTGCAAAAAAATTCCAAGTTGACGCAACAAGCAGCTATGTACGGTTATGCCTGAAAGAATTAATAAGGCCAAAATGAGAGATTTTGGTCATAATTTAGAAGGCCTAGCCACAGAGACCAGGCCGAAGCCAGAAGGGTCGCCTTGAACGACCCAGTGAGAACTTCACGAAGATGCCAGCATGGTCCAAGTTGACGCAGCATGCAGGAAAATATGGTTTTGCCTGAATGAATTAACAAATCCGAAAATGAAAGAGTTCGGTCATAACTTAGAAGGCCTGGCCGCAGAGCTCAGACCGGTGCCAGAAGGGTTGCTATGAGCAACTTGGGCAGAACTTCACAAAGCTGCCAGCAAAGTCCAAGTTGACATAGCTGGCAACAAAGTAAGGTCCCGCATGAAAATCGAACGAGGCCAAGGAAAAAGAATTGACTAAGTCGCTGGGCAGGATCTAGGCTGACAGCAACAGGGATGCGATGCTGATCAGCGACCACAAGAAACAAAATCAAGATGAAGAATTCCACCTTGACGAACAGGGACACCCGCCAGAAATGACATTCCAACAAGCGTCGTGGACGCTTAGACATGTATTACCAAAATGCCCCACGATGTTCAGCAATGCGACATCGGGCTAGGAGAACTTGATAAAGTATGGGTTTGAAGCCCATATCCGTATCAACTAGGCCCAAAGGCCCAACATCCATGTTATCCCTACAACTATAAATTGAGAGCTTCCCTCTCATTTTAGGGTAAGATCACTACAGCCTCCACGACACTATAGCTCCACCCTTTCCACGCTTATATTATCCTATCTAACTTTTGACTTGGGAATTGGAGCGAGCACGGCCGTAGGTCGCCCACCCTGAGTGACCCATGTTCTTTTACAGGCACCTCATCCATGCTAGAATCATGTTGGAAAGAAGCCCGAACAGAGGCCACATCAGAGCTCTCAATGTAGCTCCGACAGCCCTTGACAGCCAGCTCCAACCGGCTGCCAGGCCCGGTCCATGACAAATTTTGGCATTACAATGCTCAACTCCCTACTATTAAAGTATGGATTCCATGGTCATTTTGTGAAACTCATCACGAGTAACATAAAATTAGCCTACTTCTCGATACTAATCAATAGTTGCCCCAACTCATACTTCACAACCCCAAGAGGCCTCAGGTAGGGAAACCCCCTTTCTCCCACTCTCTTCAATTTCATTACTAAGCTCCTAAACAGAGGACATAAAGCCATGTTTAGAGAGAACCTGTTAGATCCATTTTCAGTCCCAGTTAATGTATTCACCCTATCCCACCTCTCATATGCAGATAATATTGTGGTTTTCTTCAAAGCCACAAGGAAATCCTGCAATAACCCAATCAATTTTTTAAAGCACTATCAGCTGGCCAAAAGGTCAACTATGATAAAAGTACTTTCTATGTGGGCTCTAAGCCCAATGACCAGGAGCAGAATCCACTCACTAACTGGCATGCAACAAGGATTTTTTCCATTTAAATACTTAGGAGTTAACATTTTCAAGGGCAGGAAGCTAAATATCCATTTCAATGAAATAGTTGAAAAAGTTAACTCTAGAATTTTCCACTGGAATAATAGATGGTTGTCCCCAGCTGGAAAAATGATCCTGATTAAACATATGCTAGCCTCAATTCCTATCCACATATGGAGTGTCATGTCTCTCACTGACCACATTATAGATAAAACTGAACATATATTTAATTCCTTTATCTGGGGAGATCAGCCATATGATAGCCATAGACGCTAGAAAGCTTTCACCAAAATGAGCTATCCATTCTCAGATAATGGTTTCGGATTCATACCTATGCAAGACTTCATCACAAGTTTCTCATTAAAAATGTGGTGGAGCTTGCAACAGGGTACATCCATTTGGTCTAAACTTATTTAGACCATTCCAAAATCTGACCAAAGTTCAGATGCATGGAAAAGAGTCTGTAAAGTGTCACAGTTAGCAAACCAAAACACCCAAATCCTAATTGAGGATGGTCAGGTCAACTTTTGGATTGCTAACTGGTCAGGGGTAAGTAGTTTAATAGATCACTGGAACCAAGAATTGGAAATCCATATGTCGTATCTCACAGTTGCACAATTTCAAGAGAACATCACACTCCACACTCAACACCTAGGTTTAGGATTATGTATGTTCTCGGTTAAAAGTGATTTTCAGTTGGTTTGACAGAGAAGAAATTCAGTAGAAAGCATTGAACAGGTATGGTCTTCACTTATCCCACCAAAAATGTTCTTTCTTGCCTGGAAATTAGTGAATAATTGTCCACCATTTGCTGAAACTCTGAACCATATTGGTATCACATCAGTGCATAAGTGTCCCAACTGTCAATCCATGAACACCATGAATCATTGTTTTAATGTGGGCTATGTAGCAAGATCCCTCTGGTCACATGTGTTTGACATGCTAGAAATCATACCAGGTCACAAAGAGCATATTTTTTTATCATCTGTCATGTTTGTGTTCATATCCTTTTAAGACCAAAACTGGGAAGAACATTATATCTGTAGCAACCTCAGTCAATTGTTGGATAATTTGGAAATCCAGGTGTAGCATTATCTATGATAACAAAACCTTGAATATACCTGGCATGAAGAAGGAACTAATCCTTCTTTTAACTAATATCTTTAAAATCCACTCTCAGAAATTGTCGGATGAGTACCTTAATCTTAACCGGGTAGGAGTGATGGCCTCATTTAGGCCTAAAAAACCTAAACAAATTAAGGCACACAAATGGACCCCACCGGACATTGGATACAAACTTAAAATTGAGGCTTCTTATTCCAATGTCTCCCTCACCTGTGCTGGAATTATAGTTTGAACACCAGAAGGCATCCTAGTACTCACAGCGTCCAAATTCTTAGAGAATATAGACTCAATTCTAGAAGCTGAAGTAAAGTCATTGCCGAAAGGAGTCATATTATGTGTTCACTATGATTTCTTTCCTCTTATTGCTGAATCTGATTCTCTGCAGGCTGTTAACATCCTCACAAACTGCACAAAGGCCCCCTGGAAAGTGCAGAGACTAATTTGGGATGTTCACAAAGTAGTTGGTGACAAAAACATCACATGGAGACACACTTAAAGGCAATAAAACACGGTTGCACACTCTCTGGCAAGAACATCACAGGCAGTCGCACCTGCACTTGTTATTCTGCAAACCCACGAGCTCATGGATTTGACAAAAGTTGCGATCGCAGCGAACAAGCTGGGACTTCCCTCGATCAGAATCCATCATCACACAGTCGTATGACATATTGCAAAAGCACATTTGCTTGGTCTTAATGGCTCTCCACGATAGGCTCCTGGTGGCTTGTGATGGTATGCTCTTGACTCTTGATGGTATGCACATGGGCACAATTACAAGCCTATATATATCCCCCACATCATGTGGTTTCAATTTTTTTTGAAAAGACGGGGTTGAATTAGAATAATAAATGGTAAATAGTGTTAGTTGCAATATTAAAATTTTATTATGCAACGTGTAGTAGTTGTAATTTTACAACCCGATTCATGCTACCCAAAAATTTTATCTTCATACAACCCGATTCATGCTACCCAAAAATTTTATCTTCATTTCTTCTAATTTTTAGTTTAAACTTTGGTTTTTCCATAGTTTATGGGAGACAAAGTCTTGTGCGAGACGGTCTCGCAGCGAGACCAGAGATTAAATTGTTAAGAATCTAGCATGGGGTTTCTAATTAAAGTTTTTAAAAGTCTAGGGGATGTATGTAAAATTTCACTATTTTACATTTAAGCGCAGGTATAAATATCAACATTCCATCATATTTTTCTAAAACTTTCTCTCTCTTCTCATTTCCTCTCTCCTGCGAAACAAACATTCATATTATCTCCCCTCTCAAACTCAAATCTCCTTCTTCTCTATCTTCTCCATTTCTCTATCTTATTCACGATCCAACCGCTCATTATCTCCATTTTTCTTCCTCTTTCTTGCTCGCAAAGATTCATCGCGATTTTTGGAGTTTTCCGGCAATTTTTTGGCGGCCAAGCACTATACAAGCTTTGTTTTGTTTTAATCTTCTAATGTAATGTATTTTCTCAGAGTTTTTATGCACATTTTGTTATTTTTTAAATTTTTATTTGCTTTTCTGGGTTCATGTGATTTTCTAGGGTTTATGTTGTCCAATGTGTTAATATTTGGGGATTTCTCTATTTTTTGTGTTGGGCGTAAAGGGCACGTAGGCGGTGAATCGGGTTGAAAGTGAAAGTCCCCAAAAAACTGGCGGAATGCTCTCGAAACCAATTCACTTGAGTGAGACAGGGGAGAGTGGAATTTCGTGAGAAGGGGTGAAATCCAAAGATCCACGAAGGAACGCCAAAAGCGAAGGCAGCTCTCTGGGTCCCTACCAACGCTGGGGTGCAAAAGCATGGGGAGCAAACAGGATTAGATAGCCTGGTAGTCCATGCCGTAAACGATGAGTGTTCGCCCTTGGTCTATGGGGATCAGGGGCCTGACTAATGCGTGAAACACTCTGCCTGGGGTGTAATGACAACCCCACTGTCTTCGACATAGACCCAGTGAAATTGGATTCTCTGTGAAGATGCAGAGTACCAACAGCTAGGCGGTAAGACCCTGTGCACCTTAACTATAGCTTCGCAGTGACAATCTTGGTCGAATGTGTAGGATATGTGGGAGGTGTTTGTGAGTTGTTACAGATTTGTGCTATTATATGTGTTGATGTTGCTAATTTGCTAGATGTCTAAGGAGATTTGCATCACCGCTGCTACAATCAAGAAGGAAGAATCGTTTGTAAGTTTTTTGAATTTTCGGTTGTGATGTTTTAGCTACATGTATTGATGTTTCTCATTTTCAGTGTGATGTTTCAGATTTTAGGTTTTACATACTGTTATCAGAGTTGTTGTGATGTTTTAATTTCAACGTTTGATACTTGTGGTGTTTTCATGCTTAAATGTGCAATTGTTGTTCAATTTTAATTGTGTGTGTGATATTCTAGGGTTTTGTTAAGATTTGAGCTAGTTTTTTTTTGTTGATGTTCCTTAGATGTCTAAGAATGCTTTGTCATTGTTGTTGCAATGGAGAAGGAAAGAGGATCAGTAAATTTTGTTATTTTGCAGATGTGACTTTTTAAATAATGTTGTTGACCTTTCAGGTTTTATGTTTGATCTTTCATATTTAGGTTAAAAGTACTGTTTATCTGTGTTGGTGTGATGATTTAATTTCCTTATTTGATGCTTGTAGTGTTTTATGTGTGCAATTGATGTTGAGTATTTCTTTTTTTTGACTTTGCGTGTGATATCTTAGGGTTTAGTTATGATTTGAGCTGATTTTTGTGTTGTTGTTGATGTTCCTTAGATGTCTAAGAATGTTTTTGCCACTGTTACTACAATCGAGAAACAAAGAGGATCTATAAATTTTGTTATTTTGCAGATGTGACTTTTTAAATTTTGTTATCTATGTTGGTGTGATGATTTAATTTCAGTATTTGATGTTTGTAGTGTTTTAAGTGTGCAATTGATGTTGAGTTTTGTTTTGTTTTTATTTTGTGTGTGATATCTTAGGGTTTTGTTATTACTTGAGCTGATTTTTGTGTTGTTGTTGATGTTCCTTAGATGTCTAAGAATACTTTTGCCACTGTTGCTGTAATCGAGAAGGAAAAAAGGATCTGTAAATTTTGTTATTTTGCAAATGTGACTTTTTTTTATTACTGTTGTTGATGTTTCAGATTTTACGTTTGATCTTTCATGTTTAGGTTTTAAATATTGTTTATTTGTGTTGGTGCGATCATTTAATATCAGTATTTGATGTATGTAGTATTTTAAGTGAGAAATTGATGTTCAGTATTGTTGCTTTGATTGTGTGTGTGATATCTCAGGGTTTTGTTACCGTTTGTGCTAATTTTTGTGTTGTTGTTGGTGTTTCTTAGATGTGTAAGAATGTTTGCCCACTATTGCTGCAATTGAGAATGAAGGAGAATCTGTAAAATTTGTTAATTTGCAGATGTGATGTTTTAAAAACTGTTATTGATGTTTCACGTTTTATGTTTGATCTTTCATGTGTTAGGTTTTAAGTATTGTTATATGTGTTGGTGTGATGATTTAATTTTAGTATTTGATGCTTGTAGTACTTTAAGTGTGCAATTGATGTTTCAGTTTTGTTGCTTTGATTGTGTGTGTGATATCTTAGGGTTTTGTTACTATTTGTGCTAATTTTTGTGTTGTTGTTTCTTAGATGTCTAAGAGCACTTACCCACTATTGTTGCATTCAAGAATGAAGTAGGAGCTATAAGTATTCTTTTTTTTAGCTGTGATGTTTTAGCTACTGTGGTTGATATTTCAGGTTTTATATTTGAGGTTTCATGTTTGAGCTCTAAGTATTGTTATGTGTGTTTGTGTAACATTTTCAATTCCATTGTTTAATGGTTGTGGTATTTTCATATTTAAGTATGCAACTGATGTTCAATTCTGTTCTTTTGATATTTTAGTTTGTCTTGTTTGATATTTTGAATTTTGAGATTGATGTTTTAAATATTGTATTTGACTTTTCCTCAATGTAGTTTTCAATTATGTAATCTCTGCTATTGTGATTTTTTAATTACAGATATTGACATTCTAATTACTGTATGTGATGTTTTATATTATTTCACAGGAATACTTTCCAGGGTAGAGCTCTACGATGCCATTGATGAGTTAATAAAAAAATAGTATGATGAATCATGCTCTGAAGGTGTTCCCTTGAATAGAGAATCGTAGTCGACATTTGATTTTTGCATTGATGGAGTATTAGGTCATCCTCTTCAAAACCAGCAGGAGAAGGCAAGTCCATGAAAAAGCTAACAGCGAAGGGAAACAAGTACGGAAAAAATAAATTTTGATTGTTTAGGATGTATTGTTTGACATTGACTTTTTAATTATAATGGTTGATTGTTAGTATTAGTGTTGAAGCGCTTGATTGTTATTAATGTTTTACCTTGATTTGAAAATTTTCAATTTTTATGTTAGCGAATTTTAGGGCATTTGAACCCTTTTGTAATGAATGATGTTTGATGGTTCGATATTCATGGCAATTGACATTTTCATATGCTAATGTAAAATTTCAAAATAAAGTTTTCCACTTTCATATGCTAATTTCATATGTATTATTTGTTCTTGTGATAATTCATTGTATTCCTTTGAGTTTAAGTTATCAGTGTTTGATGTTTTATGTCTTGCATAAAAAAATATTAAAATTATGTGTTCATCCGTAATATACATAAAGTGATACCAATCACCTTACATTTGTAAATTAGAAATTTATTTTGATGTTTAACTATAATTCAGTGTATTTTTTATTTGATGATTAACTATTTAAGTTTGAATTATATTTTAGTATAATTATATAATTTGATGGTTTAGAGTTTTTAATTTAATGTTATTATTTTTAACATGATGTGTTATTAGTTAAATGTTAACTATAGATTAAAGGCCTAAAAATTTTACACACTCCGTCCCAAATTAAATGGTAGGAATCTTTTTTCACGCTCATCAAGAAAAACTTGTCTAACCGTTAATATGTTTAATTACGTATAATTATGGCATACAAAAAGTTACTTTTCAGAAACTACTTGTTACGACGAATCAAATCATATAACATATGATAATATTATTGTTTATATATCTATTCAAATATGTGGTCAAAGTTGGACAGTAAATAGTGACGTTTTATGAAGTGTGCAGTTTAATTTGGGACGGAGGAGGTACTTGATTTCAACCCAAAATTGTGATCGGAACCCAAGTTCAAATTTCTTGTAACATCTGCAATACTTTTGGCCAGAAACCTCAACGGAACGGAACATAAAACATCGCTCGCAATTTCCGGTAACATCCAAAAATAAACACTAGGGTTTGGCATAACTTAAATTTGTTCTAGAAAACCTAAATAAACCAAAATTCATTTGGCCAGAAAAAAGGGCAGCAGAGGAGTATCAGTCCTTCAAGTTAACCTCAGAACCATACTAAATTTTAAGATCATAAATGCATTTGGCCAAATAGCCAAATACTATCATTGAAATCTAGTCATTAAACCCTCAATTAGTATGCACAAAAAATCATAAAGATAACAAAATGCACATTTTGCCTATCAAATCAGATCACGCAAGTGAAAAATCTTCCGAGTTTAATTAAGACTTGGTATAACATCCCGCGCTGATTATTATTAATCTCTAGAAGAAGAGGAATACACATTCACATAATTGGGAGGAATTTGGTGTATATACACAATCACTCCAACGATATCACAACAATCGCAACCCCTTCGCTGCCTGATGAATCATCTCCTCCTCCGTCGTCGTTGTTGAATGCTTCCAGCAGACAAGATAAGTTGTAAGTTCGATGACAATATCGACGGATGGGATCCAGCAGACAAGATAAAGATTTTGTCAAGATTGGGGGGAGGTCATACTAGGATCACTTTAGATGCATTCATTTATTTCTTTTATATTATAAATGCAGGATATTGGTTTTATGTGTGTGGGATGATTATGAAGTTAGTACACTGATAATCAAACCAGCATAACGATTTCACCAATTTCTTCCCGAAACAAGAACACCCATTAAGCCATCGATCACTAGTGACAGATTTCGCCAAAGCGATAGTGACACTTCTAATCTTGGGACAAATGCGGGTAGGCCTAGTGAAAGGGGTCTACATGTTAGTTTTGGTTTGCTCGTCAATATCAGTGAGGGGTCCTCAGATGTTGAGCCAAAAGGAGATAGGTAGTACATTGGATGTACCCTATCGACCAAGAGTAGTATTGGATATTATTAGCAATGAGATTGCTTACCTAAAATCAAAGGAATTGAGATAAGCCAGAGCATGCTTAAGACCTTGTGATTTTGAAGGTTTTAGAATCATTTTATTCATGGGACCAACTTGGATGGAATAAAATGATGAATAACTTCTAATAAAGCTTGCAGCTTTGTTCAAGTTATTCAGTTTAAACAGTTTTTATGACATTGATTTATATTGTAATAATCATGTATAGCAACAAACTACAACTCTTCTAATCTAAGTTCGATCATTCGGAATGATGAATTGAATGACAATTACTTGGCAAAGGAATTTGATTATAGTCCTAGTGCAAGAAAAGAATGAGTATGTCATTGATATTCAAATCCCCGATGCCAAATGTCTTATGTTGAATAGTATGAGTCCAGAATTGCAAGGAAAGTTTTGAACTCAGATACTTGCAACATCAACATGGAGCTCTGAAATATGATTTAGGAGCAAGCCAAGGTTGAGAGGTTTGAGACCTTTAAGACCATTCTCGATTGTAACATCAAGAAAGGAAAACTATTGAGATCTCATGTTTTGAAAATGATTGGATCATTTGATAACATAGAGATACTTTATTTTGCCTATGGCTGAGAGTTGGCCCTGACATCTATATCTATTCACTCTATTTGATAACATAGATATACTTTGTTTTGCCTATGGCTGAGAGTTGGCCCTGACATCTATATCTATTCACTCTATGATGGTTTGGAACCATTAAAGTGGAAAAGAAAAGACTTTGACTAAGCTACATGAAATGCTTAAAATAGGCTAAATCAAGTGTCAAGATTGAGATCAGGAACAAGGTTCTATTGGTGCAGAAGTGAAAGGGATCCAAATCATAAATTGAAGAATGAAGAAGTGGGATAGGGCAAGGGTAACCATAGTACCCATGCGCCTAAGACACAACAAACTACTAGGAAGCAGAAAGTTTTAAATTCTGATATGTCCCAATACTTCTACTGCAATGACACATGTCATTAGAAAGGATGCTGCCCCTAGTTATTAGAGGACAAAGAATGGGTGAGTAGGTGCCATTGCAGCTATACACGTCATGGACAGTCTCTGTCATTAATAACTCTACTCATGGGTATTGGATACCTTATTTGTTTCTCACAACTTCAAAATTGTGGAGAGAACAGAGCAGGAGTTAATATTGATGAGAGGTTAACCTACATAAGGGAAAATGAAGCGAGGGTTGCTCCACTAACCGTAGGAACTTATAGTTTATCTATGCCTTATGGGTTTATATTGGGTAATATAATAGTTATTTTGATCTAAGTGTTCATAAAACACAATTACCATTTTTGTGTTGGACATGGAAGGTTTTCATTTAATAGGAGCAATGATTGTTCAATTTCATATGGAAGTGTTGTGGTTTTGTAAAATTAGACAATTGTCTTTATTTTTTTATATGGATGAACAAGCTTATAGCGTAAATATCAAAAGGGCTAAAAACAAATTATTCGATTCCAGGGTACCTCTGGAATTGTCGATTTGGTCACATGAACATAAAACCGGGGAGAGGGTAGTGTGGAATCATTTGACTTGGAGTCGATTGAGACCTGGATATATTGTGATGGCAAAAGGACAAAATCACCCTTCATAGTGATGGATGATGAAGCAAGTGAACTATTAGGTCTTATTAACAAAGAGTTTTGTAGACCATAATGTATTCAATTGCAAGAGGTGGATTCATGACTTCATTAGCTTCATCGGTGATTTGAGTGGATATAGTTATCTGCTTGATGTTGCTTGATATGAGGCAAGTCTGATTCTTGAGATATTTAAGAAGTTTCAGAATGAAGTTTAGAATTAACATGGCAAGAAATTTGAAGCACTTCAATTGGATTGATGTGGTGAATATCTAAGTCAGGAATTTGTTGACCAACAGAAATAATGTGATATTTTTTCATAATTGAATCCTGCAGGAACACCTTAATGAATGGTGTGTCCACAAGGATAAATGATACCTTATAAGATATGATTAGTTCAATGATGGGTCAAGTCAGTCTTCCAGTTTTCTTATGAGAGACATGTCTTCTGAAAAGGTAGTGTTCACACTGAACCAGGAATTGTCCAAAGCGGTAGGAATGACAGCATATGGGATATGCAAAGAAGGGTTCCTTGAAAGCCTTTTTCTTAAAGAGTTGGATTTGCGAAGCAAATATGAAACGAGGTTTCCCAGTGAGCTTGCACCAAGTTTGATGAATGTCTCTTTGTGGGAAATCCAAAAGAGATAAACGAGTATTACTTCTACAACCATTCTGAGAACTATGTTTTTTTGCTCGAGAATGTGTCCTTTTAGAGGAGTATTATCTTTCCAAAATGACAAGTGGGAGGAATTTAAACTTCAATAAGTTTTGAGGTGAGCAACAAGAAGTTCTGGAAACGTCGATCCCTTCATGATAAGTGGTGAAGATGAATACTGGAAAAGTCTTAGAGACTACTGAAAAGGCTCATGCCCCAAGTTGGTCAGAAAGGTATTAGATACGGACGAAGGTAAATTCATGTCTTTGCGACTGAAAAATATGAAATCATACTTTTAGAAAGTGATGAACATGTGATTTAAAGTTAAGCTTTGACAAGCCCTAACTCTGTAAAAGAGCTTAAGGCCATGAAATTCATAATAGACTCTATGTATGAAAACCAAGTCTGGATTTGGTTGAATTACTGAAAGGGTAAGACTATACTGGTGGTCTTCAAAATGAAACCAGGAATTTAAGTTTTCAAGGCATACATGGCAGTTAAAGGGTATAAACAAGTCCATGGGGTGGATTTTTATGAGACATGTTCTCCAATTAGAAAGCTAGTCTATTCAAATTTTCCTAGCAATTACAGCTCATTCTGATTTCGAGACCTAGCAAATAGAGGTCTTAACCATCTTTCTTAATTGGATTTTGGAAGAAGATGTGTATGCAACACAATCTAAGGGTTTTATAGGCCAAAATAGCTATAAAATATGCAAGCTTCAGAGGTCCATTTATGGATTGAAGTAAGTATCAAGGAATTGGAACATACATTACAATGAAGAAATTAAGAGATTGTCGTTCAATGAAATATTAAGGAATCTTGTATGTACAAGAAGGTTAGTGGGAGCAAGATTGAATCCCTACTCCTCTAAGTCGATGACATTGGAAATGACTAACCGAATCTAGAGTCTATGAAGACTTAGTTTGGAAAGTGTTTTGCGATGAATGACTTAGGAGAGGTAAAGTACATCTTGGGCATCAAGAACTACACAGGTAGATCAAAGAAGATGACTGACCTTAGACAAAACACTTACTAGGTAAGGTATTTGATAGGTTCAATATGAAAGATTGTAAAAGATTTTCTACCCATGATTCATGACATAAATCTTAGCAAGACTCAGTGTTTATCGAAATCCGTTGAGCAAAAGAGAATGAGTGTGATCGCTTATGCATATGCAATAGGTTCTATCATGTATTTTATGATATGTACTCACAGTTATATCTCATATGCTTAGAGCACGACGATGAGATATAAAATAGACTAAGGTGAGGCACATTGGTGTGCGGCCAAGAAAATGTTTTAGTGCCTGAAATGGACTAAAGATAAATTTCTGGGTCTATAGTGAAAATGAGTTGGTTGTGAAAAATGATAAGTGAATCATTGTAGTTTGATTTTACAATTGAAGTTGAGTACATTGCTGTTTTGGAAGCTGCATAGGAAGGTGTTTGAATTAAGATATTCATCACTGAACTTGATGTGGTCCCTGTCTTAGCTGACTCAATATCTCTCTATTGAGCAAATGGTTGAGTAATCGCTTAGGCAAAATGAGCCAAGGGAACCCAATGAGTTCAAATTTGCCCTCGAAAATTTTGCATTCTTTGAGAATATATCGAGAATGGTGAATTTGTTATATGCAAGTGAGAAAAGATGACAAATTGTCAATATGGAATCTAAACCTCTTCAACGGATGGAGCCTAGGGCTCACACATTTGTGATAAAAATCTAGCACTTTGGATAGTAGCTGTGATTTCCGTGATGTTCAAGTTATCATAATTTTGTGATTTTAGACATTGAAGATTGAACCGTTTAACATATTATGAAATTATCATTTAATATTCATTTTACTTGGTTTAGTGTTGAATGAAAGTCCAAAATTAATTTACATCTCCAAATAGATTGTCGAGAATGTGTCTTGGATAATGAAACCCTATTTAGTGAACTAGAGTGTAAGATTGATTATGTCCCTAGTTTAGGTCATTGAGAGTGGACACTCATGACTGAAGAAAACTAGTTTGAAAATTAATTCACAACGATGTTTCATGGGTTGAAGAATATGGGATATCATTAATCGATTGCATGGATACAGTTGGGAACTTGTATTGGACAGACCCGCCATGAGAATACCTTAACATATTCATAATGTCATAAGTATGTCTCATTGACTATATGATTATATTCCTCATATCTGAGTAATTCAGTGTTTGCTTGCTTGTGGATTGGTGTACCTTGAGGCTATCAAACGTCGTACCGTAAAAGGAGACTATAAAAGCAGCTCTTGGGTTTCCATGAATCGAGTAGAGAAAACTTGAATGTACAAGAGTGGAGAAAACTCGCCGTAAAAGAGAAGAAGGAAGACGGACATGACCGTTTTGCTTGCTAATCTGTTCTAAGCTGACAACATCGTAGGCGGTCTGATCGTGCAATGTGTATATGTATAGAGGGATCGCATATGAGATTCTCATCTCCGTGATTAGACGTTTCTCTGCACGCTACAAAGGTAATCTAAACCCTTAGATAGATTTAGATTGAATACATGCATGAGATCTTAAATGTGGTTATTGATATTCTGCTAAACTATATTTAAATTCCGAACAGGGATAGAAATAAACGGTTGCTGTAAATGTTTAACGATGTAAAGACTTTTGCATATAAGTTGCAGGGGCGTGGGGCGAAGAAGATGAAACTTCCTTTAAAAAAAAACACGAGTCTTACGACACCGTTCTCCTTGAATTAGTGGTCAATTAATTATTCCTTATTATATTTATCTTACTCCACCTGTTTTGTTATATTATATTATTTATGACACACTTAATATAAATAGATATTTTTTTATTTGGCACTCTTTCTGTTTTTGATAAGATTCCTTCAATTTTATCAACTCATTTTACTTTTTATTTTCTACATTTAATTTCATCTACTTATTTTCTTCACTTAAATTCAAGGGTTTAAACATATGGTGCAATAAATAGAAAAGGAGGGAGGGAGTCAGTGGAAGACTGAACACATTATTCTCCTTATATTGATGAATATAATGGTTAACCAATTATTCCTTATTTATCCTATGTGGAGAATACTAGGCATATCCTTCTTATATTTATCAACCGACACTTGATTGAATATTCTTGATCTCGTTAAGGATATTATTCTACTATTTATTCTCATAATATTTACTTTTCAATTTGATTCTATTATAGTTTATATAAAGTCTTTTTTATACCGATTAATCATTAAATGTGGTCATTTTATAATTAGTGTAAATAATTGAGTAATGTGTTGTTTGTTTTTATATATTACAACGAGATTTCTATAACTTTGTTTCTTTATTAAAATGTATTGCATTGTATAAATAAATTATAATTTGACCCTAAAAGTATTGAAACGAGATTTTTCATGATTGGTCTAACCGTTTGTCGGTCTAACATGACACTTTCTCTATAATCTATCGTTCTAAAATTATCAAACGTTATTTTATGATAATGAGTGAATCATTTTCACTTATTCTCCTTTTCATGTTATCTACAATCAATTCTTTCCACACATTTTCCTTGTCTAAATATATAGACATTACAATTTCAAAATTATAATTTTTTATATGATTATGAATTTAAGTAACACTTCGGATCAAAATATAAAATTTTATGTTTTATATATTTTTAATCTAGTAAATTAAGCATAAATTGTGGATAGCATCTCTATTTGTTTTAAAAAATAGATTCAACACTGTACACAACAATTTTTTACTATTACAAGGGAGCCCCTTATACATCTCTCTAGTTCTGCCACTGGATATTAGTGTTCCTATTAGTTAAGGGAGGCCCTTATACATCACTCTGGTTCTACCACTGGATATTAGTGTTTGATAGATGCATGATTGTATACTTATTAGTGTTCCTGTTAGTTCTTGGTTTATTATTATTATTATAAACATAAAAGAAAGAAGACAAGTTGCCACTTTCAGCAACCAAAAAAACAGTAATATTGTTGACATTGGAAGTAATTATAACATCGTACCTGATTGGACTGGGCAGCTTGGGGAAAAGATGAGGTTTCCTCGTGGCTTTAGGAAGGGTAACGACGTAAAACATATCAGCCCAATCAAGCTTTTGTTCGTCAGATTGGACAAAGGCCTGCCCATATCCTTCTATATCCCCTTCTTCCTGTTCAAATCTGCTCTTTTCTTTCATTGGCAAATTGAAGAAATCTTCAACCCCTGATTTCACTCCCTCCAATAATGAAATGCTGATTCCATGGTTGATCAGCTGTTTAAAACATTATACAAACAATATCTCTTTTTTTAAATATTACGATACAAGATCCGTTAGAGTCATAATATGAAGTAAAATCATTAAATTCAATAATATCTCTACTGTACTAGAATTTCCCTTAGAGTAAGTCCAATATTATTCTCAAATGTTTTGTTAAAGAGTTTGTCTATTGAAAAATGTTCTTTCCATAAATTATGGAAAGACCAAGATTTAAACGATAAATTAAAAGAAATAAAGATAAATTTTTGAGCTGCATTAATCGGGTTATAAATTTATGAAAACACGGTCTTTCCCAAGATTTTACCTTATTAAATGGGGAATAAAACTAATCAGCTTCAAATTCTTTGTTTCTACTTTACCATATTTCTTAAGTTTTTTGCATGATTTACATTTATACTCCCCAGTGCCATATAATAGAAATTATTTATTTTTGGATAGTGTTGTCAACTGAGAATATTGAAGTCATTTTCACTAACCTAAACCCAAGTTGTTTAAAAATAACATACTAATATTATAATAGTTACTGATTTTAATTCTTTTGAATGGTGCTGTCAACCGGGGATATTGAAGTCATTTTGACTAACCTAAACCCAAATTGTCTAAAAATAATATACTAGTATTATAATATGTTACTGATTTTAATTCTTAACTATATATAATCAATCATAACTTGTTATAATATATAACTTCTTAAGATATAAATAAACTAAATATCAAGTAATATATATAAAGAAGAAAATCAAAAGAAACACATAATCCGAAAAACAAAATGTTCGAATTTTTTTATATATTGATAGAGTACTTTTGATAGAAATATGTATACACATTATTTATTTATTTATATATGACAAAGTCTTGTTTTAGTCCGACTAACTATTAAATAGGGATATTTCATCATTAGTGAGACTAATAAGGCCATTTGATATTTACTTTTATTTATTGCAAAGAGATACATATGTTATGATAGTCTTTTATATGGTAAGAGTTCAATACACACCCTTATTTATACAACATTTTTTACACCACATTTTAACCATTCATCTAATCTAATCTCACTAACTCTTTAATTCTATTTTTAGTAAAAAAAAATAGAATTGCTAGATTAGGTAAGGTGGATGGTTGAGATGTGGTGTAAAGAATGGTGTATAAATAAGGGTGGTATTGAACCCTTCCTTGTAAAATTAATCTCAACATATAAATAATTAATTTTCAAATAATTTGATGAAATATTATAAAAATAATCAAATTTTATTGTATTCAATATGTAACGATTTCTAACCATCTCATATAGTTTTCCTTAGACAAAAATTTAAAATTTAAATAAAATTATTTGTTTTCAATTTAAATATAAGAGAACAAATGTACATAAAACTTAATCCTAATATTTTAATTAGTAATATCGTGCAACGCGCGATAGTACTCTGCTAGTATAATATAATTATTTTTATTTTTATAATTTGAAATAAATAATGAATTTTAATTATTTAAGGAAATATTTATAGAAATTAAATTTTGAATAAATAAATGTATTTTTTTAAAATTATTTTATATCTTTAAGGCATTGAATAAGGCTTGAGTTAAGTTATCATTCTCCAATATTTTATCCTTCTCCCTCTCTTGAAAAACGGTATTTCCATAAGGCATAGAAATACCAAGGTTTAAAGTGCAAATTAGAAGAAATGAAGATAAAATTTTCAGGTTGAATGAATCGGATTATAAATAATATAACTACTACATGTTGCATAATAAAATTTTAATATTACAACTAAAACCTTTTACCTTTTATTATTTTAATTAAACATTATCTTTTAATAATGGGAAGATGGTGTTTCCCAAAAATTTGCCCTAAAAATAATAGAAAATCAAATGTCTCCATCATTTAAATCTCTACTTTAGATACTAGGATAGGAGAAAGAATATATTTGAATGTAAGTATTGGGTAAAATCAAATCCCTATTATATTGGACTTGATTTCAGTGAAAAATCAATCGGAAGAAATAATCAACAATAGTTTACTAAACATATTCATTTTTTTTACTTGATATGAAATAATTAGCTAAAATAAATAATTTAATTAATTAATTAAATCAAGTTTCATTAAAATAATTGCACTGAAATGAACTACTCCCTCTGTCCCATTTCAAACTATAATTTAACTATTCATTTAGTCAAAACTTCCTAATTTTGACCCTAAAATTAAATTGGTATATAAGTATAAACATTATTGTGTGATACATAGTTAGATTCATTATTGCATGTATTTTCAAAATGTTAAATTTTCACAAGTTTTAATTATGCTTAATGAAAGATATATTAAAGATCAAACATTTTTTAATCCAACGATTAAAACTCAAAAGGTAAAACATAAAATGTGACAGATGGAGTACATTATTATCTGGTTACTATATAAAAGGAATACTTGGAAACGACACGCTTGTGTCAACTGTTGTCAGGGGCATAGTGGTCATTTTCCAGCAAAGCCAAACGTGTGCCCTTCTATGTGCTCTCAAGTGGCCGTAAAAAACGACGTCGTTTTGGGCACCACTTTTATCCTTTAGTCCCATTTGTCAAAAGTTGTGGCGCCTCCATGTGCGGCTGCATGTGCTGTCAGGTGGCCGAGGAAAACAACGTCGTTTTGGGCACCCCTTCGAGGGGTCCAGCTCTCAGCCCTCGAAGGGGTCCAGCTCTCAGTCCTCGAAGGGGTCCAGCTCTCAGCCCTCGAAGGGGTTTAGCTCTCAGCCCTCGAAGGGAAGGACTCTTATATTCTAGAAGGGGTCTAGCTCTCAGGCCTCGAAGGGTCAAGCTCTCAGGCCTCGAAGGGTCAAGCTCTCAGGCCTCGAAGGGTCACGCTCTCAGGCCTCGAAGTGGTCTACCTCTCAGCCCTCGAAAGGGTCCAGCTCTCAGCCCTCGAAGAGATGGACTCTCAGCTCTCGAAGGGATCCAGCTCTCAGCCCTCGAAGGAGTCTAGCTCTCAGCCCTCGAAGGGGTCCAGCTCTCAGCCCTCGAAGGGGTCCAGCTCTCAGCCCTCGAAGAGATGGACTCTCAGCCCTCGAAGGGATCCAGCTCTCAGCCCTCGAAGGAGTCTAGCTCTCAGCCCTCGAAGGGGTCCAGCTCTCAGCCCTCGAAGGGGTCCAGCTCTCAGCCCTCGAAAAGATGGACTCTCAGACCTCGAAGGGGTCTAGCTCTCAGAGGGGACTCTCAGTCCTCGAAGGGGTCTAGCTCTCAGAGGGGACTCTCAGTCCTCGAAGGGGTCCTGCTCTCAGCCCTCGAAGGGATGTACTCTTCTATCCTCGAAGGGGTCTACCTCTCAGCCCTCGAAGGGGTCCAGCTCTCAGCCCTCGAAGGGATGGACTCTTCTATCCTCGAAGGGGTCCAGCTCTCAGCCCTCGAAGGGATGGAGTCTTCTGTCCTCGAAGGGGTCTACCTCTCAGTCCTCGAAGGGATGGACTCTTCTATCCTCGAAGGGGTCTAGCTCTCAGCCGTCGAAGGGATAGAGTCTTCAGTCCTCGAAGGGGTTTAGCTCTCAGCCCTCGAAGGGGTCAGCTCTTAGCCATCGAAAGGGTCTAGCTCTCAGCCCTCGAAGGGGTCTAGCTCTCAGCCCTCGAAGGGATGGAGTCTTCAGTCCTTGAAGGGGTTTAGCTCTCAGCCGTCGAATGGGTCCAGCTCTCAGCCCTCGAAGGGATGGACTCTCAGCCCTTGAAGGGGTCCAGCTCTCAGCCCTCGAAGGGGAGGATTCTTCTATCCTCGAATGGGTCTAGCTCTCAGCCCTCGAAGGGGTCTAGCTCTCAGCCCTTAAAGGGGTCCTGCTCTCAGCCCTCGAAGGGGTCCAACTCTCAACCCTCGAAGGGGTCTAGCTCTCAGCCCTCGAAGGGATGAAGTCTTCTATCCTCGAAGGGGTGGACTCTCAGTCCTCGAAGGGATGAAGTCTTCTATCCTCGAAGGGATGGACTCTCAGTCCTCGAAGGGCTCTCAGCCCTCGAAGGGAAGAACTCTTCTATCCTCGAAGGGGTTTAGCTCTCAGCCCTCGAAGGAATGGAGTCTTCAGTCCTCGAAGGGGTTTAGCTCTCAGTCATCGAAGGGGTCCAGCTCTCAGCCCTTGAAGGGATAGAGTCCTTAGTTCTCGAAGGGGTTTAGCTCTCAGCCATCGAAGGGATGGACTCTCAGCCCTCGAAGGGGTTCAACTCTCAGCCCTCGAAGGATGGACTCTCAGTCCTCGAAGGGGTCCAGCTCTCAGCCCTCGAAGGGGTTCAACTCTCAGCCCTCGAAGGGATGGACTCTTAGCCCTCGAAGGGGTCCAGCTCTCAGCCCTCGAGGGGAAGAACTCTTCTATCCTTCAAGGGGTCTAGCTCTCAGCCCTCGAAGGGATGAACTCTCATTCCTCGAAGGGGTCCAGCTCCAGTCCTTGAGGGGTCCAGCTCTCAGCCCTCGAAGGGGTCCAGCTTTCAGCCCTCGGAAGGAAGGACTCTTCTATCCTCGAAGGGTTCTAGCTCTCAGCCCTCATAGGGGTTTAGCTCTCATCCCTCATAGGGGTCCAGCTCTCAGCCCTCGAAAGGATGAACTCTCAGCCCTCGAAGGGGTCCTGCTCTCAGCCCTCGAAGGGATGGACTCTCATGTCCTCGAAGGGATGAACTCTCATATCCTCGAAGGGGTCGAGATCCCAGCCCTCAAATGGATGTACTCTTAGTCCTCGAAGGGGTCCAGCTCTCAGTCCTCGAAGGGATGGAGTCTTCTATACTCGAAGGGGTCCAGCTCTCAGCCCTCGAAGGGATGGAGTCTTCTATCCTCGAAGGGGTCGAGCTCTCAGCCCTCGAAGGGATGAACTCTTCTATCCTCGAAAGGGTCCAGCTCTCAGTCTTCGAAGTGAATGACTCTTCTATCCTCGAAGGGGTCCAGCTCTCAGCCCTCGAATGGGTCCAGCTCTCAGCCCTCGAAGGGATGGACTCTCAGTCCTCGAAGGGTTCCAGCTCTCAGCCCTCAATGGGATGGACTCTCATCCCTCGAAGGGGTCTATCTCTCAGCCCTCAAAGGGATACATTTATATCTTCAATTACAACTCTTTTAACATTCCTATATAATTTCTATAATTTTTTATCAAACTCGCGCATCGCGCGGCGTAGCCACACCAGTTATAAGTTAAAAGGAAAAGGGCCATAATCATATACAATTTGGTAGGCGCATGAATATGTTTTGGTGCAATTTTGAATTCATCTACGAGCTCTGCTTTCGTTAATTTATAAAACTTGAACCCCCGGCATTACGAATCAATTATCTATTTGTCAGTTCCCTTGTGTCCACGAAAAATCTTTTAGGGGAGGAAAGTTATATACGAATACTGTCAAGATTTGAACCCAGGGCTAAAAAGCCTTTAACCAAACATTAAATCAATTGATCGCTCACATAAATGCTTAAAAACTCGTATGTAAAACTATTCGTGCATGGTGTCATACAAATATAAGTGAGAGAATCTAAATCCATTTGAACGGATGCTTTCCCTTTGACCATGTGCATCAATATATTTTGGAAAAGAGCATATATATGTACCTGGAAAAAACCCCATTGTTGGCAGGCCGAGTCTAATTTGTGGAGCTCTGGATTAAGTCCATCTCCAGGTTGGTTAAGCAAAGCCTGCAAGTCTATGACTGGGATCTCTTGGGACGAATTGGCATCACAATTGGTTGGATACAAGTTCCTATCTGGTCGGACGTATCGGTCCGGAATTGATGCAGGTTTTTCCTTGATCATTTCCTGTACAAATGGTACTTTCAGAGAACTTCCAAGTTTCATCGGCTCAGATTCCATCTCTTCTCAGATTGCTCTCTCCCGGATATCTTCTTTTCTTTCTAGTGTACGATATCCTTATGTATATATTTCTACATCTTGGATTATGACTTGTCTGACTAATGCGCCATAGAATTGAATTTGGACCGTCCAGTTTAATGTAATAATTGAAGTTTAAAGAGTTATCAACTATCCTATCCACCATTTCACCTGCCCGCCCATTTTCTTTGACTGCGTTTATCAACACTGATTTTAAATTGATTGTTGTGTTGAGATCATGTACACGGCTAAAATTGATCGGTTTAATTTATTAAATATTTAATTATCATCAAATGAAATTACTTTACAATCACTTAGTTTAATTTCATTCACTTATTTCCTTTATATAAATTCAAGCACATACCTATAATGCCATAAATAAAAATAATGGAGGAGTAGCAAGAGGAAAAAATATGACATTTGCCCCCAGCACATGCGCCTGCAAGAGGCGTTAGAACTGGGCTGGTTCTGGTTGTCCCCAAGCACGGTTCCAATTTTATGGAACCACTTTGAAATTCCTATTGTGAGGTTTTATGGTTTCACTTCGATTTTAAAGTGGTTTCAATTTTGAATTGAAACCAGCATTGTACATGCTCTAAAGGGTTCCATTGCGTAGCTAACTTTCTTCAAGATTGTTCGTTTAAGAGCATGTACAATGGTAAAATTGCTCTGCGGCCGCTCTTGTGGCTTCAGTTTATTAAATATTTCATCTCTCTCCTCCACCTCAGCAATTGGAATCACAAAGTAACCACTCCATTTTTCTCTCTACAATGGTTGAAATCCCTTTGCAACTATTTCATTGACTCCGCTTGATTTTCTTTATTCTACTCATTAATTATACATTTAATATTTAATTTAAATAATTTTACCTACCCAAATAAATAGAAATGTGAAATTTAATAATACATTTGTAATTTTTAAATTGAATTTTGTTTTTAAAATTTAATATTTAAAATTAATTTCAAATTTTAAAAATTATTCTATAAACAATAATTAAAAAGAACCGTATTATTTATTAATTAAAATGTAATTTCATTTTTTAAAAAGAATCAAAATTTAATTTCAATTTTTTTAAAAAAAACCATAAATTTTAAAGCCTTTTTCCGATTTTTTTTCCAATTTTTAAAATTTTCAAAAATTAAATTTCAAGAATTTAAAATGCAGCTTTTCTCTAAAAAAAATTAGATGGGACATGTGGCACCATGTGATTGGGGCACGTGTCCTAATCTGGTTAAAGAAAATTGAGAAACAAAACACATGGGACACCTTCACGTAGTAGATCTGCCAATGTCAGATCTGGGAACGGTTCCCATTTTGTCCAACCGAGAGCCGGTTTCACTTCTGTGGAACCACTTTGGAACCCCCATTGTGGGGTTATGTGGTTTCACTTGCGTTCTAGAGTGGTTCCAGTTTCGAACTAGAACCGCTCTGGAACCCTCATTGCACATGCTTTAAGACTCAAATCAACTTTAGGGATAAGACTCAAATCAACTTTATCCTTCACATTTTCTTAGAGTTCGTTGGTTTGTGTGGGAATTCAATTCATGGAGGAATTTCCATTTCATGGGAAGTTATATCCCTAATCAAGGGAAATATAAAATGTTTATTTGGTTGCAAGTGAAAAAATTGTATTTCCTAAGATTTATCTACATATATGGTGTTTAGTTTACTTCATCTATTTCAACAAAATTCAACTATAACTATTTTTTTTAATAAAAAAAGTTCAACATTCACATATCACAATCTTCAAAACATTCAACATGGAAAAGGAAATTGAGTAAGATCTTAACTCACCCAAAATATAAGACAATAAAAATAAATTATATTTTATCATATTAAATTAGTTTTAGGCAAAGTTTTGGGAAAAACCATATTTCTATAGGGTTATGGAAGATGAGATTTAATTAAAATAATAAAAAGTTAAAAGGTTTTAATTGGAATATTAAAAATTTATTACGCAACGTGTAGTAAAGTTATGACCCGATTAATGCAACCCAGAAATTTTATCTCTATTTTTTCTAATTTTCTATTTAAACCTTAGACTTTCTATGGCTTATGAAAAAAACTGTCATTCAAGAACGAACTCTTAGTTTTAATATTATGAATTTTCGTTATTAGATTGAGGAATGGATAAATATTAGAATACAACAAAGGAATGGATAAATATTAAAGTAAAATAGTTGAATTATCTTACGAAACTACGTGAAAAACTAACAATTAAATTTAATTTTCAAGGACATAAAACGATGTCGGTATAGTTGTGGAGCACTAGTGGTGTAGGAAAATTGCGTAGAAAAAGCGGAGTAGAGGATCCGAATGGGAAAAAAGTGAAAACACAATAAAACAATGAAGGAATTGTGACTAACTGAGGGGGTCCTCGAAAAGAAACTTCCCACATTGTCTGACAACTTTAACTTACTTCGCAATTGTAAATTCCCACATCTTTCATTTTTTCTGCCAACCAAACAATACAACCAAATCCAAATTCTTAGGAATGTACATTTACCGTATAACTCACCGCATACCAAAGGATCTCTTAAAATATAGGATGATTTAAAATAAAATAAATAAGTGCCCAAATCAAAAATCCATTTCGCCTTGCTCACCAAGTTTTTCCTCTCTCAACCCACAAGTCAATAACATCTTCCTCTCTATCGCCACCCTTCGCCGTAGTTCAGACATCGATCTCCTTTCCCGCCTTCTTTCAGATCCACCGCCTCTCTAACCTTAGCCCTATCCCGGTTCCCCAATTTCCCTACCCCGCGACCTGAAGTAGTAGCAGCACAGTCGTGCTCCTCCGAACCCGACCCTGAAGGTGTTTTTGGAGGCAAAGATGTGATCCAGCCACATTTTTTGCTTTGATTTGAGTTTGTAACAGATGAGAATGGGTAACGTGTTTTAGACAAGGCCTCAGAACCGTTGTGTTGATTTGTAAAGAGAATAAGACTATGTAGGGAAATACTTGAATACCTAGTGTGCTCTGATTCCATGAAAATTCGAGTTAAAGCAAAAGCAAAAGAGGATACAAAATAGAGGGAGCAGAATTTGGATTCTCATTAGTCATGCTCACAGAATGATGCCAAAAAGTTACAGAAAGAATGAGCTGGGATTGTTTGGTTTATACTAGACAAAACAAAACAGCAGAACAAACCAAAAGAGGACATGTGTACTTGCTAGTAACAGAAAACAAAAGAAAACCAAAATAACAGCGGATGGTTGCATTTAGTCAAGTTTGAAGCTTCACGCCATAAACTTGAAGGTGAAGAACACCCGCCAACTCCACCGGCTAGAGCTGAGTTTGAAAATCATGCCAAATAACTCATTCAGTCTTTAACCCTCTTCAAAATCACCTTTGGGGGACAAAAAGCTGAGCTTCAAAAGATTAGCACGAAAATGAGCCAAAGGCAAATTCTTGGTTTGAAGATCAGCCAGCTGCATCCGAGAAAAGACAAAAGATGGAAGCAGAAACCCTTCAAGGTAATAATCCCTAACCAAATGGAAATCGATATCCAGGTGTTTGGTGCGTTCATAAAAAAATTGGGTTGGATGTGATGTGGAGAGCATCTTGATTGTCACAAAACAAGGGAATAGGGAATGAACCTGAAGATGAAGATCCCTGGCTAAGTAACTGATCCCCTTGAGTTCAAAGGAAGTCATGGATAGGCTTCTGTATTCTGCCTCAGCTGAAGATTTAGAGATAGTGGATTGCTTCTTAGACTTCCAAGAGATAAAAGCAGAACCCATGAAAACAGTGTAACCAGTAACAAAATGTCTTGTAACATTACAAGTAGCCCAATCTGCATCACAGTAGGCATGAAACCTAAGATCATTGTCTGAAGCATGGAAGAGACCATGATCTGGATGATGGTAAAGATACTTGACTATATGCAAGGCACCTGTGAGATGATAGTGAGTAGGTGACTGCACAAATTGGCTTAATTGATGCACATCGAAAGTCACATCAGGCCTTATGTAGTTGAGGTAGAGAAATCTGCCAATCAGTCTTCATACACATGGATCATGTAGGAAAGAAGAAAATTCATCATGGATAACCCAAGTGGTAGAGATTGGAGTGGAAACAGGCTTGCATGGTGCCAAACCACAATCTGTAACAATATCAGAGATGTACTTACTCTGATGAAGATGAAGAACTGTGACAGATTTGTGAAGCTCTAAGCCCATTAAATAGTGTGCAGCTCCAAGATCTTTGATTGTGAACTTCTGGTGTAAAGAATGCTTAATCTCAGATATAGCATCCATAGAAGTCCCCATGATTAGAACATCATCAACATAGACTACCAAAGTCAGGACATAAGTGGAGCTAAATTTAGGAAGAGGCGGTGATCATGGTGAGATTGAGTGAAATTAAGGGATAAGAGATGCCCTGTAAATTCTTTGTTCCATTATCTAGGGCCTGTTTTAAGCCATAGAGACTCTTGGTCAGTTTGCAAACCAGTGAAGGATCAGAAGCAACATATCCATCTGGTAACTTCATATAAACCTCCTTGTCTAGATGGCCATGAAGGAAAGCATTGTTGATATCAAGTTGATGAATGTGCCATCTGGAAGCAGATGCTAAGGCAAGAAGCATCCTGATAGTAACTGCTCAGCAACTGGAGAAAAGACTTCAAAGAAGTCAATTCCTTCAATTTGATTGAACCCTTTAGCCACCAATCTTGCCTTGTGCTTAGAAAGAGAACCACCATCATTAAACTTGAGCTTGTTTACCCATTTAGATCCAATGGCTTTCTTTTCAGGAGGCAATGAGACCAGATCCCAAGTATGATTATGCTCTGATGCAATTAGCTTATCATTCATAGCTTTGATCCACTCAGGTGAGTGCAGTGCTTGATGATGGGTGGATGGTTCTGGAATCTGTAAAGAATTACAAGCAGTATGTGCAGTGATAGTAGATTGAGGTAGAATAGAGTGAAGAGAGGAAGAAGACACATAATCTTTTGACCAGACATTAGGTTTAATTATCCTAGTATTGTGTCTTAGATGTGAATCAGTTGGAGGAGAAGGAGTATCAAGATGATGTTGATTAGACAAGGTAAGTACATGTGATTCAGAAAAATATGAAAGATGTTATGAATCTAAGGAAGGGAAAAAGAAAACTGATTAGGGTCAGGATAAGGAAAGACAGATTCATGAAATACCAGATCTCTGGAAGTGATAATTCTATGATTATGAAGATCAAATAGCTTATAAGCCTTTTTCCATGTAGGATAGCAAATAAAGATACATGGAAAGGCTCTTTCAGTGAATTTGTCTTTGTGAGGTGAAGTATTTGTAGCATAGGCTAGGCAACTAAAAGATCTAAGACTGTGAATATCTGGACTGAGGTTGAAGAGAGGCTGATAAGAAGAATGCCAGGAAAGAGTTGTAGATGGCAATTTGTTTGTGAGATAGGTAGAATTCAGAATTGCATCACCCCAAAAAAATGTTGGTAGATGAGATTGAAACATGAGAACCTAGCTACTTGAAGCAAATGCTTTTTTTAAAAAAATTAAAGACCATCCGAGGATGGGGGGAATATATTAGGCTCCCCGGGCCAAAGTCGGTGAGCCAAATTAGGCGCTGAAAGTCTTGGTACGTTACAATTTACAAAAAGATCATCCCTATGATGATCCCGGAGCTAAAATAAGCTCCTGAAACTAGACAGTGCTTGCTTCCAAAAGTGGTGTTTCCACCTCTTACAGACAGAGAAACAAAGAGACTAACTAAAACATATTGTACGGTCTAAGAAACCATCTGGCTAGTACACCGCGAACAGGTCGGAGAATCGAGAATTCGAAACCCCTATTTGTCAACGCTGTGCCAGCCGGAATGGAATTTTTGTTCCTGATTATTGTTGCATTCCAGCATGGTGTCTTCATTTAGCAGTTGAGGAGTTAAACGTTTCCACCGGAGTGCCGGGGAAATTGCTGTAAATTCCTCTTGAAGAAGAGGGTGAAATTCTGACCAAAAGTAGCTCCCTGCTCCCTATGCTTGCATCAGGTGGACGACCTGAAAAGAAGAAGAAATAAACTAACAGTATTTGGAATACTCACAGAGAGACAGGCTGCGAAAGTAATGAAAAAAAAACAGCAATAGATTCTCTTGGTAGCTAAATGAATAGACCATTTCTATGTCATACAGGTATCCATATGGGATCCGATACGAATCGCTGGATAACCTATGCAATCAAGTGACAATAATCCCCTAAGGAAGAGTGGAATTGAACTGTAATCTAAATCACCCTGTAGGAGGTTTTCCTCAGCAAATTTTGCCAAGAAATCAGTAGCCAAATTAGCTTCTCTAGGTATATGCTGAATCGGGGTTGAGCACTGCTCTAAATGAAGTGCACTGCAAATGGAGAATACTCTCCAAGGGCAGGAGCAAGGGTTCTGAATACCCCTAACAACATTTAAGAAATCAGATTCAATTACACAGTTTTCTAAAGCTAGTTCTGAACAGATAACATATCCACATTGTATAGCAAACAGCTCGGCATATAAGGGGGATGGACTTTGGAAAATTTTGACTCTCATTTTAACCACATTTCCATTCCAATCCTTCACTATAACAATAGCTGAGGAAAGACCACTAGAGATCCATGATGCATCAGTGTTGATTTTGTAGCCATTTAGTGGTTTTTTTCCAATATACCGAAGTAATAACTTTCTTCTTCTTCTGTAAGATATGTGGAATAATTTTATCCTGAATCCATTGCTTATGCCTATCTCTATTACCTATCAAGTTATGAGCTGTGAATATTTGATAGATCGTATCTTTAATTTCGTAAACACAGTCATCATGTGAGAATGGTCTATTGTCAAAAATGACTTTGTTCCTATGGGTCAGAGGGTCCAAATTGTCACCAGTAGAGCAGCGGTGATCAAGTTGGCATGAATTTTTTATTCAGCCCTATATGATAAGTAAAATTACACCCTACCTTTTAAGTCCCTAAATCCTTTTTGTTGTAACCGTAAAAAAGAATGCACACTTTTCCAGACAGCACATGAAGAGGTGCAAGAATTGAAAGAGTGGTCCAAATTATCTAAACTGTTCATGCATAGAGGGCAGATCGAGGCAAAAGAAAAACCCATCCTACTTAAAATGTTATCAAAAGGAAGTATATTGTTTAAAGCCCTCCAAAGAAGCACAAACATCTTTCTAGGTATGAAAGGGGACCAAACCTTTTTAAAATGTTGAATCTCAGGTCCTTTTTGTCTGAGAATATTATAGGCCGAGCTTACTGAGAAGTTCCCATCAACTGTGGGAGTCAAAACTAGCTTATCATCATGAGTGTACTCCAACTGCACTTCCTGCAAAATAAGAATGATATTGGTAGCCAAATGTGGCTCCAGTTTTGGTAAGAGAGCAGTTTTGTTGCTAATGAAATCCCTGAGAGAAATATTCACAAAAGGAATATCAATATTCTCTGGCCATTTATAATAAAGAGCACCGTTGCCTGTCCAATTTGCATTCCAAAATGAACAGTCCCCTTTACCAAAAATAACTCTAGAGAAACTATTTGCCATAGCTGTTATTCTGGTGATTCTACCCCAAGTGTGTGTTTTTTTATAAGAGACAGGTAGTGTCCATAAAAGAGTTGCCCATTGGGTGTTGTTAGTTTGGAGCTTCCACCATAATTTACATGAGAAAGCATCTACTACAGTATTTAGGTCCCTAAAACCTATACCATTTTCATCCACAGGTAAACTCATTTTTTTACAAGACCTCCACCTTTTCCTCTCAGAATAATCACTTTTTCCCCAGAATAGGTCCGAAGCCATTTTTTCCATTGTTTTTAAAACTATCCTTGGGGGTTTTAAAACTCCAAAAATATGGATTGGAATTGACAGAAAGCAGTGATTAATCAAAATGATTTTACCAGCTGAACTCAACCATCTGTTCTTCCAATTTTTTATCAATTTCTCCATTCTTTCTATGACAGGTAAATAATGCTTCTTTAAATTACGACCTGTGAAAATAGGAACACCAAGGTATTTGAAGGGAAAAGAACTTTTCACCATCCCCAATAATCTCCTAACAGACTGGATGTGATGTGGAGGTGTGTTATGAGAGACAAAAAATTCTGATTTAGCAAAGTTTATCTTTTAACCTGAGGTTTCCTCATAAGCAATCAGAAAATGTTTAAACCACCTTAAATTTTTGGTCTCAGTATTCAGAAAAATAGCAGTGTCATCAGCGTACATGAGATGAGTAAGGGGTGAGCAAGCATTGGGTAGGCTAAAATATCTTAAATATCCTGTAGAAAACATTTTCTTTAGACCTCTAGAAAAAGCCTCTGACAGTATATTACACAGAAAAGGGGAGAGAGTGTCACCTTGTTTGATCCCTCTAGTGGAAGAAAAGAAGCCAAATATTACCCCATTAATTAGAACAGAAAAATTAGCTGAAGCAATGTTATGCATAATGAGTCTAACAAATTTACCATGAAAACCAAACCGTAGGAGAATAGAGTTTAGGAATGACAAAGAAACCCTATCAAAAGCCTTTTGCATATCAAGTTTAACAATGAGATTAGGAATCTTAGATTTCCTAGACAATAATCTGGTCATTTCTTGCATTAGTATCACATTATCTGAAATGTGCCTTCCTTTGATGAATGCACTTTGTTCAGGTGAAATCAGTAAATGCATTAGTGGTTTGATCCTCTCCATTAACATTTGAGAACACTTTATTAACGAAGTTTGATAAGCTAATTGGTCTAAAATCTGCAAATGTATTCGGGATAGCTTTTTTTGGAATTAAAGTGAGCCAGGTGCTAGAAATGGCTTTAGGGATGCTACCATTTTTTAAAAAATCATTTGCAGCTTCTAATAGATCTTCCTTAATGGTTTCCCAGAATGAGGTGTAAAAGTCACCTGAGAAACCATCTGGGCCCGATGCACTTGTTTTATTAAGGTCAAAAACTGCATATTTCAGTTCCTGAATGTTAAAAGGATTAAGCAAGTGGATGTTCTGTTGATCAGTTAAAACTCTAGGAATTTCTTACAGAAGATGATTAAAATAAGTTCCCTTTTTTTGTGACACATCCTCGTTAAGTAATTCCTAATAAAATCGAACCCCTTCTTCTTTAATCAGGTTTGGATCAGTTATCCAAATTCCTTTTCCATCTTTTATTTTACCTATTCTGGATCTAGCTTTCTTTTCCTTAATGGTGTGATGAAAGTAGTTAGTGTTTGCATCTCCCTGTTTTAACCAGTTTAGCCTAGCCTTTTGCTTCAGGAAAATATTGTGTTCCCTCTGAACTCTAAGAAGCGTAGCTTTTGATTTCATGAGTTCCATTAAAACTGATTCATCTTGTGACTGCTGAAACAGGATTTCCAATTCATTGACTTTTGATTCATATTGTAAGAGATTATTGTTTACATTGCCAAATATGTTTTTGTTCCAATCCTTAATTACAATCTTAAGTCTCTTTAGTTTTTGAACAAACCTATGCATCCCAGTTAGGGGGGATATTAATTTCCAATTTGATTCCACTAATTCTCTAAAATCATGTCTGTTTGTCCACATTTCCTGATATCTAAAAGGTCTTGGAGCCTGTTCTACTGCAGACTGGATAGATAGTAGTAGAGGGGAATGATCAGATGTCATTCTATTTAGAACTTGTATAGAACTGTTTGGAAAAAGATCCAACCATTGTAGATTACTCACACCCCTGTCTAATCTTTGGAACTGGAGATCCTTACATCTATCCCTAAATCTATTGTTACTCCAAGTGAAAGAGTTTCTTACAGTAGGGATATCATGCAAATCCATGGTGTTTAAAAATTCATTAAATTGATTCATGCTTTTCCTAGGTGTTGACTTTCTACCTTTGTATTCAGAGACCGAGGCTACAGTATTAACATCCCCTATGTATATGGATGGTTCAGGTGTTGATGATTTTAAATCAAACCATAAAACTCCCCTCAACTGTCTATGTACACTAGCATAAATGAAGAAAACATTCCAATTGACAGAGGAGGCATTGTCTGTTACTCTTGCCTGTAAATACTGATCAGATTCATTTAATATGGCTAAACTAAAAACATGATTCCATAAGATCCCAACTTTTGCATTCTGGGCATGGAGGGCATTATTGTAACCAAGTTCATGCATCAAAGTGTTTAAATTTTGTTTATCATGCCATGGTTCAATTAAACATAGAATGTCTATCTTGTGTTTCAAGTTAAGAGCCTTTAACCTATCTAGTGAAGTACCATATCCCCTAACATTCCAGACTAAAATATTCCCTATTTTTGTGTATTTTATCATTTAAAACTAGGGGGGTTGCTTTTTGTGATGATCTTAGTTTCCTTAGTTTAGTTACTGGGGCATTACTATTTTTACCCTTCTTGTCTTCACTTTTCCTCAAATTATCTGATGTAGAGATACTTACCTCCAGTTGAGCAATTTGTTTTGCAGTTCTGTTATGTTCTTCGAAGATGATTGGGTCTTGGATTTCAGGGCATGGAGCTTGCTCTGCAGGAATACTCAGTACTGCTTCAGGAGCTTGCTCTTCTGAAACACACAGTACTGCATCAGGAGTGGACAGACATATCCCCATATTGTCTACCTGTTCTGCACCAGTCAGGGGTGGCACTGCTTCCTGTGTTTCCAGTGACTCATGGAAAATGTCAACAGCTTCGTCCTCTTGGGCAACAAGGCTATCATCCTGTAAGTCAGTTAAGGTTTGGAAAGCATTTGATATAGAGACCATGTTCTTCCTAACTGACTCTTCCTGAATAGGAGGGAGTTCAGGCTGTTGAGTCTTTTTTCTCCAAAAAAAATTTGTGATAGGTTTTGAGATATCATCCAATGAATAGAAAGGAATATTTCTATTCACATGAGTAACTGATATTTCTTTCCTAGGAATATTTCTTTCCACTAGAGAGACTGATTTCATGTTTTGAAACTGGAAATCAATTTCTTTTTGGGAGACTGATAGGTTAGAGGGGCCTTCTATATCCAATGATACATTAGGGGCATTACCTAGGTTTTTCTGAATAACAACAGGTTGAATATCATCTGGAGCTGTAGCTTGTCTACCCTTGTTCACATTAGTTGCAGCTAAGATTTTACTATTTTTTCTCAGTTCTGGATGCAGGAAATTACAGTTAGCCTGACTATGACCAATAATCCTACAGTGAGTACAATACAAAGGCAACTGATCATATTCAATAGGGTAATCTGCTACTTTATTGCCAATTCCTACCACTATTGAATTAGGGAGTTGAGACGAGAGATCCACTTCAACACATACTTTAATTGCAGAAGGTCTAGTTAGAGCATTTGTTGCAGCATCCATTTTGAGGAATTTTCCTATCTGGCTGCTAATGCCTATGATAGCCAAGGTATTATAAAAATGTAAAGGGAGTTTGTGAATGGTTACTCATGCTTGAACAACAGATGATTCAGCGGTGGGTGAGAAATTCGGAGTCCACTTCTGGACCTTCATTGTCGATCCATGAACCATCCATTGGCCCTTCATCCAGCACCGTTGATAGTCCTCGCTATCCTGAAATTGAATAATAACATGTCGATAGTCAATAGATCCCAATTGGCACTTAGCTTTAAAACCAATTGATTTGAAAGCAGAAACGAGTTTCCTATAGGAGGTTTCCCCCTATTGAATTTTCCGACCAAAGCATTCTAGTAATGTAAAGCCAGAATCTCGCCTTCCTCAGGGGGAAGGATGAATGCCAATTTGCCCTTATATTCAGTAATAGGGTGTAAATTGGGCGTGTCTAGAAGGGTGGATAGAAGCGATGAAGGTTTTGTATTCAAAGCTTGTAGGAAGCTTTTGTTTATGGAAGAGTTGGGATCGGAGGTTTGGTTAGGCGTCGGAGACGCCATGACCGTCAACCAGAATCAGAGGAAAGAGCCGTTAAAATAGAGAAAATAGGAAGAGGAAGGAGTACAGTAACGGAATTTTGTGAATAGTAGCGGAAGTGTACTTGAAGCAAATGCTGATGCTTTCTCTCAACAACTCCATTTTGTTGTGGAGTGTAAGAGCAACATCTTTGATACAGAATACCATATTCTGAGAAAATATTTTCACATTCATGGTTTACACATTCACTTCCATTGTCTGATTTTAAAATTTTAAAAGAAGCATCAAAATAGTTTTTGATCAAAATCGGAAAATTTTTCTACAGAAATTGTACACAATCTTTGGTTTTAAGAAGATAAGTCCATGTAAATCTTGTAAAATCCTCTACTATTGTCAAAAAATATTTGCAATTTGTAGTTGAGTTTACTTTATATGATCCCCAAAGATCAACATGCAACAAAGTGAAATAAGAAGATGTGAAGAAGTACTAGATGGAAAAGGTAATCTATGTTGTTTTTCCATAGGACAAACTGAACACACATTGTCATCTGGAAATTCTTTGATTACATCAAAATTACTTAATACATCAGAAGAAGGGTGTCCTAGTCCATAATGCCAGGACTTAAAAGATAAAACTGCTTGACTAGTTGTTGCACTAAAATTAGGAGTTCTTGAAATTGATTGGGAACAAGATGATTGAATTCTTTGATGAATGGTTTTGGACTGAAAAGACTGAGGATCAAGTATGTATAGATTATTTTTTTCCCCGATTACTGTCAGGACTTTCTTAGTCCTGAGGTCCTGCAGCAAGCAATGATTTGATGAGATTTTGAATAAGACTAACATTGACCTAGAAAATTTACTGACAGAAAGAAGATTGTATTTGAAGTCTGGAACATGTAAACAATCAAGTAAGGTGACTGATAGGCTTAGACTGACAGTTCCTTTAGCTTTAACTAATTTGGTAGTATGATCTGGCATATAAACTGGAGTAATATGGTTTACAGGCGACTCAGAAGTAAACCGAGATATATCTTTACACATGTGGCTTGAAGCCCTACTGTCCACAATCCAATTATCATCATTCAAAGAAAACACATCAAGTGAAAAATTAGTGGTAATATTACCTGTAAAGTCATGATAATGAGCATAGTTTGTCATTCCACCTTGATTTTATGCAGGTTTTTTTGCCTTCTGCTTCTTCTCCAGTTGAGCCTCCACTATTTTTGCAATCAGAGCCTGAAGCTTTCCATTCACATCACTGATTGGAGTTTCTTCCTCCTCAGTCACTGCATGTGCATAAAACCTTTGATAAGCATGATTAGGTTGATATGGCTTCTAATAAGGTTTTGAGTGAATTGTGGTTTTTGTGTTGGCTGAGCCCTCACTGCCATGTCTCTATTTCCTTCCCACCATCCTAGATAACCCTTAATCTTGAAACAATTTTATTTAACATGCGCCAGCTTTCCACAGTGATCACATCTTAAATCTATTCTCTAAACATTTATCTTCCTTATGCCATCTGCATCTTCATGCTGCTCAGTGCTTCCATCTCTGAATTGATAAGGTATTTTTGTGTCTCTATAAACTAACTGCCATTGCAGAGCTATTTTGAATCTCCTGGTAGCCTCCATGTATTGATTTCTGCTTCTCAATCCTACTGATCATCTGACAAGCTTTACCAACACTAGGAAATGGATCCATCAGTAAGATCTGATGACTGATAGAACAATACTCCGCATTTAATCCCATGAAGTTTATCATCTTCTTCTTCAGCAGGTAGAAAAGTATAGTTTTTACAATCCACATTACATCTCTTCCTATAAACCTTTCAATTCAATAAACCTTTCAATTCAGGCATACTCATCCTATAAACTTTTCAATTCAATAAAATACACGGCCACAGAATCACTTCGTTGTTTTAATTCACATGTCTTTCTTCAATTTATGGATCAAAGGTCTATTGCGTTCACCAAACTTTTCCTTCAGTTCATTCCATAAAGTATGTGCATCTTCACAAAACATAAATCCTCTAGTTATCTTCATAGAAATTGAGTTCAAAATCCAAGAAATTAAGGTTGAATTTACCTTATCCCATCTGTCATACAAGGGATCATCCATATCAGGTGCTTTTAATTCTCCTGTAAGAAACTTGAGCTTTCCCCGGGATTTGATTGCCACAACCATAGATCTGCTCCATGTGATGTAATTGTATTCATTGAGCGGCTTTGCAACTAGCACTAAATTCGAGTTGTCAGAGCTTTGAAGATCGAAATGATCATCTATTTCACTCCTTCTGGATCTGGTGAAACCTCTGTCAGTTCTCAGTGGATTTGCAACTGAATTCACATACTCAGAGTCTGAAGACATGAGCTATGAATTTCAAAATTAGCATAAAATTTTGAAAATGAAAAGAACAACACCGGATCTACATAGTGTCCTCTGATGTCATGAAAATTGAGTTAAAGCAAAAGAAAAAGAAAAAAGGATAAAAATAGAGGGAGTAGAATTTGGATTCTCATTAGTCATGCTCATAGAATGATGCCAAAAAATTACAGAAAGAATGAGTTGGGATTGTTTAATTTATACCAGACAAAACAAAACAGTAGAACCAACCAAAAGAGGACACATGTACTTGCTGTGAAAACCCCAACCGTAATGGTTGAACTTTGTCTACACAACTAACAATTTATGTTACTGTATAATAGGGAAATAAAATAATTTATTAAATGTAATTAGAAATACATAAATCTATGATGATTGTGAAAAATAAAAGGCAATAAATAAATCCAATCATTACTGAAGAGTAACAAAATTCTTCCGGTGTAAGATCTTCAGTGAGAATACTAACATGCAGTACCACGATAATTACGGCAACAAAGACTGACATTAGTCTCGACATGTTATCAGCAAAAGATTGAGAAGGATATGAGATAGAAGAGGAAATGTGGTTTTGAAATGTCAGATAAATTCATATATATATATACACACTATAAAATATAGTCGTTTATAACTGTTATATTACCGCTGGGAATATAGTTGTTTATAGCCGATATATTATCACTATACATATGTTGACTAATTATAATTAAATTCTAAGAGCTAGTGTTGTCAAAGAAGATATATATATATATATATATATATATATTTGTGTGTGTGTATATATATGCAATAATAATAATAATAAATAAATAAGTAAGTAATAAATAAATAAGTGAATGAATGAAAAGAATAGTGGTGAGCAGAGGTAAAGCATGAGACGGAAGTTGCCAAGCCCAAGTCTAACCACAGTGAGTGTTTTCATTGTCTTAGCATGAATTGAAGTAAATATATATATATATATATATATATATATATATATATATATATATATTGTCTTGTATGCGTGCAGACTGCCACTAGTGAACAATACCCCCTCGAACCCCTGTCCTTGAATCCCTACTACACCCCTGCCCTCAAATCCCTGTCCTCGAACCCCTGTTAAACCTTGACCTCTCGAACCCCTACTAAACAGAACCCTCGAACCCCTGTCCTCGAATCCCTACTAAACCCCTACCTTCGAATTCCTGTCCTCGAACCCCTATTAAACCTTAACCCCTCGAACCCCTGCTAAATAGTAACCCTCGAACCCCTGTCCTCGAATCCCTACTAAACCCCTGCCCTCGAATCCCTGTCCTCGAACCCTTGTTGAACCTTAACACCTCGAACCCTTGCTAAACAATACCCCTCGAACCACTGTCCTCAAACCCCTACTAAACAATACCTCTCGATCCCACTGAAAACCTTCACCTCTTGAGCCACTGAAAAATTCACCCCTCGAACTACTAAAAATTTCACCTCTCGAACTACTAAAAGACTTCACCCCTCGAACCCACTGAAAGACTTCACCCCTCGAGCCTTACTCCTCGAATCAGTACCATTGGAACCTTACCTCTCGAAACACTTACCCCTCCAACCTTACCACTCAAACTGGTAATACTAACCACTTGAACCTCACCACTCGAACTGGTACCACTTACCCCTCAAACCAGTAGCACTCGATACCCATTCCACTTGATCCTTCTCCACTCGAATTCTTTACTCGAACCCCTTGTACTCAAACCCAACTACTCAAACCCCTTGTACTCGAACCCCCTGTACTCAAACCTAACTACTCGAACCCCTGTACTCAAAATACATACTCGAACCTGTACTTGAACTCCATTATAAAGGGACATACCTGTCAAACATAAATTGATAATATATAATGACTGTTAAACTGAGTGTGTATATTACTGTGTTCAATTATCGTGAAACTGAGTTATGAACTGCTCCGATATTTTTCTATGAATGATCGACTTGTACTTTATCTTGCCGTGGCAAACTTGAATCATATACTGCTCTGATATATTATGTGGATGACCGGCTTGTACTTTATCTTACCGTGTCAAACTTGAATTATCTGCTACCTGATTACCTGTCTGTGATATTGGGGCCCCCGACACGATTGTAGTTCGGTCAAAGTCTACGGGGAACGGTATTGACCGGACCGTCTGATTAGACCAGCTACTCGTGGAGTTTCTGGTATGCTAGCATTACCCACTATACAATACTGATACGAGCTCGTAACTGAAGATCTGTTTGGGCATGGTTGTCGAGACTAAATACTGAACTGACTGATAGCCTTTGGGCACTGCTGAAAGGTTGTGCCTTGTATGTTGGTCAGAGTTGCCACATAGGCACTTGGCAGCAACTTGGCACTAACCACCCGTATCCTTTTACTATGTGCTAGGACATATGTGGCTATTTATTATTTGATATTCTGTGATCACTAAAATTCAACTGGGTAAATACTGGCAATGAAACCTCACTAAGCAAGGAGCTTACCTTAGTTAAACAACCTTTTTCAGGTGAAGAGGAACTGTAAGAGAAAATCCTTTGATGTTTTTACTTATTTTGAGAGAGATCCTGGATGAACTTTAACATGATTTTGAATCTGTAATGGTTAGGAGAAACTTTCATTTAACATTAACACTTTCACTGTAATAGTAAGTTAGGTTTTTTTTTGGAATTGATCTAAATTGCTTCCGCATATAATCTATCTACTTGTTACTATTATCATTTTCGATAACACGACCAAACTCGACCAGACACTGTACATTGGGTTTAGAGTGTTACAGATGTGGTATCAGAGCATTCTCAAACTAAGTAAAGACAAACTCATACTTACCTTAATAAAAGATTCTAGAGGAAATTAAATGAATTATGAATACAGTAACGAGAGTTAGTTGTGTATAAATTATCAAACTGACAATTTTGCTATTTCGATAGATGGACAATAATGTAGAAATCACAAGTAATACTTTTCAAGAAGTCATTAAGGTAAAAAAGATATACCAGAGCTTTCCCAGAGGCGTTCTTTCCTTGGGCAGAAATTGTTGACGATTCTCAGTGGGTGGAAACCCATGCCTATCCAAATTGGGTAGTACACGCTTAGATTATGGAATGAGCGGAATTAATTAACAGGGTCTTTAGCCTCGAGACCCATGGACAGTTGATGAATGATGCAATGTGGGAACAGTATCTGCGTGCAAACACAGAAGAAGCGAGGGAAAACACAACGGTCGCTGAAAACCATCGACTGAAGAACCAAAGATGTAAGGAGCTCGGGCAATGGCATTCTGAATGGCAGGAAACCATCCAAGAAGTAGGCTCGGTCCTGGTAAATACCCAGGAGCTACAGGGAGGTTTGACCGCCTATCGTCGACAACCAACGGAAGTACGTTGGAGGCATATTAGAGAGACTCAAGGCATGATGGAGCGATCTCTCACTACGTCGCGAGATGATTTAATGGACCAAGCATACCCTATATCGGAGCAAGAAGAAGAAGGTGACTCTACCAAGGATTCGAGAGTCGATTAAAAATTAGAAGGAAACTTTTGGGGGGAAACTTACAGCTAAGATACTAACAGTTTGCAAGATAGGTATTAGAACAAGAAGCAAGTCCCAAATGTTTGACGTCGAAAGACAACGCTAGAGGACTATAAAATTATCGCAAATATCTTATGATGAAGCTATAACTGCTATAAAATTTCAGTGATGTTATAAAAATATTTTGTGAATTATAATCTTTTGGTTAAAGAACTAAACGAGGATTGACTCAATCCATAGAAATAACTTTTTAAGAATAGGACAATGGAAAGGGACTAAGGAGAAAGTTCAAACTCACCCATGGGACAAAATCCCTCAATTACTGGGATGGAATTTTTCGCAAGTCAAGTTACCAAAATTTTGAGCTGCATAATAGAGAGGGACAATCGAGCTCAATCTCCGGCCAGGGATCGAAGTCATAGACCAGAGACGGAGGACGCGGCCTTGGAAAAATTTCAGAAGTTTCATCCACCCAGGTTCAACGGCGACCCGGATGATGAAGTCGCTGAAAATTAGATCAAAATGATGGCTCGAACCTTCCGAGCCTTGGGATATGCAGATGGATGGAAGGTGAATTTTGCCATATTCCAATTAGAAGGCATCGCACTAGATAGGTGGAACATAATACAAAGGAAGTGGGACATGGAAGAAAGTCCCAGAACCTGGGAGAATTTTGAAAGGGAGTTTAAGAAGAAGTTCACCCCACCTCTAGTTATCGAGAGACAAGAAGCAGAGTTCATAAACTTGAAGCAAGGATTAATGAGTGTAACAGAGTACGAGGCAAAGTTTTCTCGTCTCTCTGAATTTGCAGAGAAGATGGTCTCGACTGATGAGGAACGCAAGAGGAGATTTATCCAAGGGTTAAGGGTGGTATTGAAGAATGTCCTAGCCCCGACCTATCAGAATAGTTATGCCGCAGCCATCAAATTCATGTGTAGAGTGGAGGAAACTAAAAACGCTTTACGAGCCATGCATCAATCAAGAAGAACAAGTGTGAAGTTCTAGTCGGTATACACTCCAGGCCCACATGGAATAAACTTTGAGAAAAATGAAGTCCACAGAAGAGACATATCCCGACCCTCAGCCACGTCGAAGAACTCTAGCATCGTTTTGAGAGGAACGACTCTGGTTCGTTGCATGCACTATGGAAAGGGAAACCATGATGAGAAGGATTGTTGGAGAGAGGCAAACAAGTGTCTAAGGTGTGGAAATTCTGAGCATAGAATATCATAATGCCCGCTAGCTCCGCCAAGTCACTCATCTCAAACCATGGGGTCTCAGCCGTCAGTCGCCAAGCCAGCTCAGAAAGGAGGAGTAAATGGGGGAAGCCAACCGAGAGTGCAAGCTCGTGTTTACGCAATGGAAGATAATGAAGCTTTGGATTCGACTGAAGTCATTGAAGGTACCCTTTCTATTTTGGGTAAACTAGCTAAAGTTTTGATAGATCTTGGTGCTTCTCATTCTTTTGCTAGTTATTCCTTTCTTGAAAATGTGTAAGATAAGATAGAGAATTTACCCTATAAGTTGGAAGTTAGCACTCCCACAAACGATGCTAAAATCCTAACTAGATGAGTATGTAGAAACTGTAAACTTGGGGCGTAGGGAATTACCCATAGACATAATTGCTCTACCCTTAAAGAGCTATGAGGTAATACTTGGAATGGATTGGCTTGCTAAAAATCACGCCTAGTTAAATTGTCATACAAAGAAAGTTAAGCTGTTTCGACTAGGGGAACCTCCGATTGAAGTGGATGTGGGAAGGAAAAGATTCTCCTCATTATTAATTACTGGAGTCAAGGCTCGACGAATGATTTGCAAAGGGGTGACTGGAATATTGGCTTACATCTTAAATAAGCCAGTTGACCAGTTAAAAGGGGAAAATATAAATGTGGTCTAAGACTTCCCTGAGGTATTTCCAGAGGAACTTGTAAGTTTACCTCCTGAAAGGGAGACCGAGTTTACCATTGATCTGGTACCTAGGGTTGCACCTATTTCTTGAACCCCATATCGAATGGCGCCATTAGAGCTACATGAGTTGAAGCTAAAACTTGAAGACTTGTTGACTCGAGGATTCATTCAACCGAGTACCTCTCCTTGGGAAGCCCCAGTTTTGTTTGTTAAAAAGAATGATGGCTCTCTTCGAATGTGTATCGATTATCGAGGCTTAAACAATGTGACGATTAAGAATAAATACCCCATTTCCATTATTGAGGAGTTGTTCGATCAACTCCAAGGAGCAGTTGTATTTTCCAAATTGGATTTACGACAAGGGTACTACCAGTTGCGAGTGAAGGGGGAAGACATACCCAAGACTTCTTTCAATACTCGATATAGTCATTATGAATTCCTAGTAATGCCATTTGGGGTGACCAATGCACCGGCTGCTTTTATGGACCTCATGCATCGAGTATTTCGTCCATACTTAGACGGGTTTGTTGTCATCTTCATCGATGACATCCTGGTCTATTCCAAATCTCAGTAGGAGCATGAAGGGCATCTAAGGAAAGTATTACAACTGCTTAAGGAGCACAAGTTGTACGCCAAGTTCAGCAAATGTGAATTCTGGCTAAACCAGGTGAACTTTTTGGGGCACGTGATTAGCAAAGAAGGAATATCCATGGATCCATCTAAAGTTGAAACAGTTCTAAACTGGAGAGTGCCAAACAATAGTACTGAAGTCAAAAGTTTTCTTGGACTAGCAGGGTACTATAGGCGTTTTATTAAAGACTTCTCTAAGCTTGCATCCCCTTTATTCTACTTAACTCAGAAAGGAGTTAAGTACGAATGGAATGAGAAGACTGAATCCAATTTTCAAGAATTGAAGAAACGCCTGACCACTGCCCTAATCCTTACCCTACCCGAGGGAAATGATGGATTCATAGTAAATACTGATGCTTTAAGAGATGGTCTCGGGTGCGTATTGATGCAAATGGGCCACGTGATTGCTTATGCATCTCGAAAGTTGAAACTTTATGAAAATAATTACCTCACCCATGACCTAGAGATAGATGCAGTGGTGTTTGCCTTAAAGAAATGGTGACATTACTTATACAGAGTCACGTTTGAAGTAATGTCAGATCATAAGAACCTAAAGTACCTATTTTCCCAAAAGGACCTGAATATGCACCAACTTCGGTGGATGGAGTTTTTGGGGGGATTATGACTGTGTAATTAACTATCATCCTGGAAAGGCGAACGTGGTGGCTGACGCACTAAGCCGGAAGGTGAATTTGGAGCACATCTGGCTAAGAGAGGCAGAAATGTTATCACAAGCAGAGAGTTGGGAATGTGAGACCAAACCTGACCGACTTGTATTCTTCAATCTAAGGGTACAAGCTGAGTTACCCACAGAGATTAAGAAAGCTCAAGAGTCAGATGAATCATTAGTAAAGAAGAAAAAGCTTGTTGCTGAAGGGAAATTGCCAGATTTTGAAGTAGATAGTGAAGGAGTGCTGACCTGTAAAGGTAGGTTTTGGCTACCCCAGAATTCAGCAATCACCCAAAGAGTGTCAGAGAAAGCTCACCGATCCAAGTATACGGTGCACCCAGGAGGAACCAAAATGTACCGAGACCTGAAACAACGGTACTGTTGGGATAATATGAGGAGGGATAATATGAGGAGGGACATAGCGGAATACGTGGCACGTTGTTTGGTGTGCCAACAGGTTAAGGTTGAACATCAGAAACCATCTGGTTTGTTACAACTATTGGAAATTCCCGAGTGGAAATGGGATCACATCACGATGGACTTCGTGACAGGACTACCTCAAACACCGTAGAATTTTTATGCATTATGGGTGGTGGTTAATAGGTTGAACAAGTCGGCTCATTTCCTTCCGATCAATGTTAAATACTCCTTGGAAAGACTGGCCGTCATATACATCTGGGAAATCGTAAGATTGCATGGGTACCGGTAACTATTGTGTCTGATAGGGATCCAAGATTCACTTCCCGTTTCTGGAAGCAACTGCAAGCCGCATTGGGAACCAAATTGAACTTTAGTACGAGTGCCCATCCACAGATAGACGGGCAGTCGGAGAGAACAATTCAAACTTTGGAGGACATGCTCCGAAGCTGTGCTATGGATTTTGGGGGAAGTTGGGATGCTCATTTACCTTTGGTAGAATTTTCTTATAGCAACAGTTACCATTCGTCTATTGGTATGGCTCCATATGAAGTGCTCTATGGTAGAAAGTGTCGAACACCCCTCTTTTGGGATGAAGTGGGAGATAAAAAGACTTTTCCAGTTACCAGTATACCCTGGGTTGAGGAATCCATGGATAAGGTCAAACAGATAAAGCAGCCCTTACAGACGGCTCAAAGTCGACAGAAGAGTTACACTGGTCATTGGAGGAGGGACTTGGAGTTTGTAGTAGGTGACCAAGTGTTCTTAAAGGTAACCCCTCACAAGGGTCTCATCCGGCATGGCAAGAAAGGAAAACTGAGCTCTAGGTACATTGACCATTTTGAATTCGTACAACAAGTCGGGCCAGTTGCATATTAACTTAACCTACCAAGCCAGTTGGGGAAATTACATGATGTTTTCCATGTGTCACTTCTGAAGAAGTACCACCCTGATCCCGAACACGTGCTAAACCATGAAGACTTAGAAGTGAATGAAAAATTGATATATGAGGAAAATCCCGTAAAAATATTAGATAAAAAAATCAAGACATTGCGAACCAGGGAGATCCCTATGGTTTTGGTATTGTGGAGAAATCATAAGGTTGAACAAGTAACTTGGGAGTTGGAAGCAGAAATGAGGAGTACTTACCCAGAGTTGTTCACGGGAAATGGGAATTTTGGGGGGATGAAATACATTAAGGAGGGGAGATTGTGAAAACCCCAACCGTAATGGTTGAACCTTGTCTAAAAAACTAACAATTTATGTTACCGTATAATAGGGAAATAAAATAATTTATTAAATGTAATTAGAAATACATAAATCTATGATGATTGTGAAAAATAAAAGGTAATAAATAAATCCAATCATTGCTGAAGAGTAACAAAATTCTTCCGGCGTAAGATCTCCAGTTAAAATACTAACATTTGTGGCAATAAAGTTTTGTGTGATTCTACTGTAGCTTTGTGCGATTCATAGTGCGATTTCCCCAAAATGAAATCCTGACTGTCGTTTTATCATTCTACTTCTTCTTCATCATCATTCCTCTAACTGATAACGGTCACTGACCGGATTCTCCACCGCCGCTATGGCGGCTCCTCCGTCTAGCCGTGGTAACTACGGGGGAGGTAAATCCTTCCTCCAGGCTCTAGCCAATTGCCCTCCTCCTCTATCTGACTCCCTTCCTTCGAACCTAGAGATTGTTCCAAACTCAATATAATGGGGATATAGCTTTCTTGGTAAGCCGTAAAGATGCAGACACCCTCGCCTCCCACTATCGAAACGCTCTTGTTGGCAAGTTTGCCAGGGGCAAGCCAACGATGGCCCAAATCAACGATTCTTTCAACTATGTGGGCTTCAAGGGCAAATTCCAGCTTGGATCAATAGATTTTAGGCATGTGTTAATACGGTTCCAGGAGAAAGAGGATTATCAGAGGTTTTGGCTTAAGGGACAATGGAGTTTCAACCACACCCAAATGAAGGTATTTAAATGGACATCTGATTTTTCCCCTGAGGCAGAATCATCCATCGTTCCGGTATGGGTTTCTATACCATATGTCCCTGTATATTTCTACAATACTGCTATGCTTGAAATTATGGGAAACCAAATAGGAAACTATATAAAAGTGGATGTTGCAACTGCTACTCTTTCCAGGCCTTCATGTGTTAAAATGTGTGTAGAAGTCGACCTGAAAAAAAAGCTTCCCTCATTTATTAGAGTTGGAATTGAGGAGGATGGGAATGAATATAATGTGGTCAAACTTCCCTTAGAATTTGAGGATATCCCACCCTACTGCTATCATTGTAAATGTATAGGATATGATGATAATTGTTGTATCTATTTGCATCCTGAGCTTAAGAGAACAAGGTCCCAGAGGATTGATAAAGTGTCTCCTAACTATATAAATCTAATGGATCAAACTGAAGATCAACAAAGAGGCTATGAAGGTCAGGGTAAGGTGAATGTAAATCTGAATCATGATGGTAATACAAAAGCTGGGAGCTCAGGAGTTTCAGTGATAGAAAAACAAAAAATCTTCCATGCTCATAAATTCAAATATGTTCCCAAGAAACAGATGGTTACTATTCCAGTTAGTGAACAAGGAATTAATAAGGCTGTCTTAAATGACAAGGACCTTCTGGTGATTGATCATGTGACCCCTGAGGTTCTATGTCATCAACTTCAAGTTGAAATAACTAAGGATGATGATCCTATCCCATGTGCTAATCAAGAATTCAACATTGAGACTGTTTCTGACCACCATCTTCCAGAATATCTAATGGTTAGTCAAAAGGAGGGTGTAGTTCACCTCCATTCTCAGTCACCTGAATCTGATAAATACCTGCCTAGTTCACTAATCTCCCAAATGCCTTCCTCTGATCCCAGTGTATCAGTACAATTAACTAGGCATTCACTATCTGCCCCTCCATACCTTAGGACAGTTTTTTGCTACGGATGATTTGCCTAGCAAACGTGGCAGGTCTTTCTCACCTTTCAATTCTATTATTGCTGCAAAAAAATTTATCTTCTCTCAGCAGAAACACAAGGAAAATAGATTTCTACCTCTGGCTGATGAAGAAATATCAAGTGATGAAGCCACCCAAAGTCACATTCCAATCAATGCAGAATTTCCTGCTTCTCAGGACACCTCAGTAGTCCCTGATTCTGTCCATGATGATGGTGCTGATCAGGTAAGCAAGGTTAGTTCTTCAATCTCATTTTCTAATCCTGGCAAGCTGAAAAAGGATAAGTCACTACGGAACCAATCCAAACAGAGAAATGAGTCATTTTTTTCTCAGAAAAATACTATCATGACTAGATCAAAAAGCTCTAGCAATGTTTCCCTATGAATAATACAACAATTAAGATTAAAATGCTGGTCTGGAACATCAGGGGAATGGACACATCTATGTTAAGACTCTGTAATCTGATAAATAGGCATAAATTTGAGCTTATCTGCTTAATTGAGCCTAAACATGATAACATGCAGTGTGATTCGTATAGACAACTGTTGAACTATGATAATTGCATCTCAGCAAATAATGGTCAGATTTGGCTCTTCTGGAACTCTAGCTTACTTTTAACTGTTAAATATGATAATTTGCAGTTCCTTGCAGTTAATCTGAATTGTATTAATCTTCACAAGACTATGGATGTCTTCTTTATTTATGGTCTCAGAACTAGAACTGGTAGGAAATCTCTTTGGTCTGACCTCAGTTCCTACAATCACTCTGAATCCCTTTTCATTGGAGACTTCAATTCCATTACATCTATAAATGAGTATAAAGGTCCTTCTACTCCCAAATTGGGGAGTATGAGGGACTTTAATGATTTTATAAATGCAATGGCTTTGGAGGAAATTAACACTGTAGGGAACCTGTTCACTTGGACTAATAATAGTTTAAGGACTCCTACAGTAAAAAGATTAGATAGGGGATTATGCACTTCCTCATGGTCACTGTCTTTTCCTGCCTCTTCAGTTCAGATTTTGAATAGGATTAGTTCAGATCACAATCCTATGTTGTTAACTGTTGGTAGTGATATTCCATCCAATCTAGGCCATTTAGATTTCTGAATACATGGTACAACAGAAAGGATTTTAATGAGGTAATCAAACAGAATTGGGATATTCCTCTGCATAAATCAGGAATGCTATCTTTTTATCTTAAACTTGTTAGACTGAAGAAGGAATTAAAAATTTGGAATAAAGAAAAATTTGGCAACATTCATGACAATGTAGTGCAAGCTGAATTGGCTCTTCAGGCCCAGGAACTCTTATCTGATCAGACTGATTCTGAGGTTGAACTGGTAAAACTCAAGGAGACTAAAGCTAAGGTAGTTAGGACTTTGGCTGAACAAAAATTTTTTTGGAAACATAAAGCAAAGATTAAATGGCTAAGGGAAGGGGATAATAACACAAGTTTTTTTCATAACTTTGTAAAGGAAAGAAACAACAGGTTGAAGATCACAAAAGTTAAGAGTAAGAATGGTCAGTGGTTGGATAATATACATGATATTGAGAGGGAAGCTATACATTATTACCAGGACCTTCTAAATGAGGATAGCTCCCCTGACAGTTCTCTCTTTCAATCTCATTTTCTGAATCACATACCTAAACTGGTCAATCAGGATGATAATGAAAAACTTCTGCAACCGGTTTCATTAAATGAGCTCAAGGAGGTTGTTCTTAGTCTTAACAAATCGAGTAGTCCAGGTCCAGATGGCTTTACAGCTAAGTTCTACATAAAATCATGAGATATTATTGCAAATGATCTACTTCTGGCTGTTCAGGACTTTCTTACTGCAAATAATATGCCTAGGGGTATTGGTAGCACATGGATCACAATAATCCCCAAAAAAAAGACCCCCACCTCTTTTGATGATTATAGACCTATAAGTCTCTCCAACGTTATAAACAAGATATGCTCTAAAGTGCTTGTGGAACGACTTAAGTCTCTAATGCCTAGGATTATCTCCCCTAACCAAACAGTTTTCCTACATGATAGAGACATCTCAGACAATGTAATTTATTTACAAGAAATGGTTAGGTTTCTGAATAGGAAACGAAGAGATCCAAATTGTATTGTTAAACTGGACCTTAAAAAGGCTTTTGATAGAGTGAGGTGGTCTTTTTTATATAATGTCTTAGCTAAATTTGGATTCCATGCTAAATTCATCTTTTCCATCATGAAAAATCTGTCACAGGCCTGGTTTTCTGTTCTTATTAATGGTAAACCAGTGGGATTTTTTCAATCCACTCGGGGTATTAAGCAGGGTGACCCTTTTTCTCCTTTCTTGTTTAACATTTTTTCTGAGGCTTTTTCTAGGAGTTTGGCTTTCATTTTTCATAGTGGTAAGTTGACATATTTTGACCTTCCTGGTAATCCTCCCAGAATTTCACATTTATCATATGCGGATGATATTGTTGTTTTCTTTAAGGCAACTAAGCTAACTTTGATTAGATTAAAAGCTTTTTTGACTACTTTTGAGGAGGTCTCTGGCCAAAAGATTAACTATAATAAGAGTGATATCTTTATAGGGAAGCATGCTTCGGTTCAAAAAGTTAACTATATCAAAAGGATCTTGGGGATGAAAATTGGGGTTTTTCCGGTTTCATACCTGGGAGTACCTATTTTTACTGGGATTGCAAAAAAGATCTATTTCCAACCTCGTTTTGAACAGATAGACAGTAAGATAGGCAATTGGAAAAATAGATGGATCTCTACAGGAGGTAAAATTACACTGATTGAGTCATGCATTTATTCTTTACCTCAGCACATTTGGTCAGTTATAAAACCTAAAAAAATGATCATCAATACCATAGAAAAAAAACTGAGTAACTTTTTTTGGGGTCATACTGAGCTGAAACCTAAAAGATCTTGGAGAAAATGGGCTTCTCTTTGCTTACCAACTGATCAAAATGGACTAGGGTTTAGATCAGTATCCACCATAATTAAAACATGCTCAGTTAAACTGTGGTGGAAGTACCAAAAAGCTGAGGCTCTATGGACTCACTTACTGGCAGCCCTCCCTCCCTCCCTCATATAGGACTTCTTCAAACTGGAAAAGGATATGTTCTATTAACACATGGGCAGAAGAAAACTCTAGAGTCATTATAGGTAGGGGGAATGTAACTTCTGGACATCTAACTGGCTAGATATAGGTCTCCTTGTTGATCTGTGTGATCAGAAATTGGTTGACATTGCAGGGGACTGTACAGTCTCTGAATTCATATCCAATAAATCTAATCTCATCAGCAAAATTACTCCTTTTCTGCCACCTGAAGTTACTTCTCTTTTGCAGGAAGCCAAACTAGCACCACACAGAGAAGATAGGCTAATATGGAAACCGGGTATTAAAGGTGATTTCTCTTTCAAATCGACATACCTTACACTCAGCAACAGTACAGGTTCTATTGCTTCTATTCAACATTTTTGGAATTCTAGAATTGATAAGAAAATATCTGTTTTCATGTGGAAGATGACAAATTCCTTCTTACCTTTTGATAACATCCTCAGAAACCTGAGATTCTGTTTACCTTCAAAATGTTGTATGTGTAATGTACATGAAGACTCCTTAGACCATTTTTTTAATTCCTGTGAGTTTGCAGTGGATGTCTGGAAAATAGTACATTAGTTTATGGGAATTAGGGATAGAGTTTTCCCATCCATATGGGAGAGATTATCATGCTACATTACTTTCCCTACCCTAAGTTCATTACATTCAACTATTGTCTGAACTGCAGCTGTATTTACATGTTGGAATCTGTGGAAGATGAGGAATAAATTTTTATTTGATTCTATCAAGCCTTCCACAGTTCTAGTTCTTCATCAAATTAGGGATCAGATTTTTCATTCTTTTTGTGCTAAACCTGTTTTCATTGTCTCTTCTATTGACTTGAGTATTGCGGACCACTCTTTCTTGCCTCTGATTAAACCTTCTCCGAAGCCTAAAATTCTTAAAATTGCATGGGAAAGGCCCTGTTCAGGTTTTAAGTTCAATATAGATGCTTCATGGTGCTGCAATACTAATATGTGTGGGATTGGATTGATAATTAGGGACAGTAGAGGTAGTTTCAGGGGGGCCTACACTAAATATACTAATGTTTTCTCCCCTCTTGAAGCTGAACTGAAGGCAATTAAGTTTGCTATTCAAGAATCTACTGATTACTCCTCACCTGTTTGCTTTGAATCTGATTGCCTCGGTGCTGTACTTTTTGCTAATGACCCCCAGAGAGCTCACTGGAAATTGTTCAATTTATCTGATGAGATTCACCAATCTTTGGGTGTTATTAAACTGGTGCACATTTATAGACAGGCAAATCTTGTGGCTCATACTCTTGCAAAAAATTGTCTGCAATCTAAGACCAACTCTTCCTTTCACAGATTCTCTGTGCTCTCTAACTCGGTCCAGGGACTTATTAGACTTGACCAAATTGGTACTCCTTCTTTACGGATGGTTAACTAGATCGGATGCTACTGATATTTACTCATTTCATGCAGGTTCATACAATTCATGATTTTCAATGCTCCTTGTGCTGTCATAGTGTGGCTCCAGACTACATGGGGTTTCTGATCCTTTGGGAGCTTTCTGGCCTTCCTCAATTGCTGTTCACTAGGGTCTTCAGCTTCAATGTGATGCCTCACAATATGGATAGACACATGGATAGAGTGCACGGGTGCTGCTTGGTTTTCTTTCGGACTGTGGCAGCATGCTCATGCTCAGGATAGTAGGTGCTCAGGATGATTTCTCGGGCTTCACTGATACGGCTGTCTCAAATGGCAACTCTTTGTCTTTCACAACCATTCATCTGCAACTCTATGCTAATTCATAGATTTTGGTTATTAGTTGAGGATAAACTCCATTAGGCTTTGGGGATGATTCTGACTGTCCTGTGTTTCGTTAATTCGACTCACTAACAAGTTCGATGATTTCTTACATAGCCTAATAGTTTTTTGTAATCCTATAACTATCATCCATATTACTTTCATTCTTTTGGAAGCAACTACTGTTGCTTAAAGAGCATAATGCTCACTCTTGTATATTTCGACTAAGCTATGGCTTCATCTTTTAAATTCTGTTTATGTTAAAGAAAAAAATAGAATACTAACATGCAGTACCACGATAATTACTGCAACAAAGAATGACATTAGTCTCGACATGTTATCAGCAAAAGATTGAGAAGGATATAAGATAGAAGAAGAAATGTGGTTTTGAAATGTTGGATAAATTCAAATATATATATACTATAAAATATAGTCATTTAAAACTGTTATATTACCGTTGGGAATATAGCTGTTTATAGCCGATTTATTATTACTATACATATGTTGACTAATTATAATTAAATGCTAAGAGTTAGTGTTGTCAAAGAAGATATATATATATATATTTGTGTGTATATATATACAATAATAATAATAAATAAATGAATAAGTAAGTAAAAAATAAATAAGTGAATGAATGAACAAGTAAGGAAAATTAAGGAGAAATGGAACTATTGGAAAGAGAAAATAAACGGCAGACGTAAGAATTTGATCCAAAGTAATTTTGGCAAGGAAATGACCGGGAGAAAGAAACGGTGGACGTAAAGATTTTATCCAAAGTAATTTTGGGCAAATGAAAATTACTGGAAAGAAGAAACGGACGGCGGACGTGAGAAAGTTATCCAAAGTATTTGGGCAAGTGGATGTAGGATTACAGGATAAAAATTCAGGGTTGTATGTGTCAGAACCTATGTTTTATTCAGTATAAATATTGGGTCCCCAGTTCTTACCTCCTCACACAAGCCTTAAGAAAAATTTCTTGTCAAAAGAATAATGGTGAGCAGTGGTAAAGCAGGAGACGGAAGTTGCCAAGCCCAAGTCTAACCACAGTGAGTGTTTTCATTATCTTAGCATGCATTGAAGTATTATATATATATATATTGTCTTGTATGCGTACAGACTGCCACCAGTGAACAGTACCCCTCAAACCCCTGTCCTCGAATCCCTACTAAACCCCCGCCCTCGAATCCCTGTCCTCGAACCCCTATTAAACCTTGACCCCTCGAACCCCTTCTAAACAATAACCCTCGAACCCCTATCCTCGAATCCCTACTAAACCTCTGCCCTCGAATCCCTGTCCTCGAACCCCTATTAAACATTGACCTCTTGAACCCCTACTAAACAGTAACCCTCGAACCCCTGCTAAACAGTAACCCTTGACCCCTGTCCTCGAATCCCTACTAAACCCATGCCCTTGAATCCCTATCCTTGAACCCCTATTAAACCTTGACCCCTCGAACCCCTGCTAAACAATACCCCTTGAACCACCATCCTCGAACCCCTACTAAACAGTACCTCTCGCACCCACTGAAAACCTTACCCTCTAGAGCCACTGAAAAATGCACCCCTCGAACTACTGAAATTTTCACCCCTTGAACTACTAAAAATTTCACTTCTCGAACTACTGAAAGACTTCACCCCTCGAACCCACTGAACGACTTCACCCCTCGAACCCACTGAAAGACTTCACCCCTCGAACCAGTACCATTGGAACCTTACCTCTCGAACCACTTACCCCCCAAACCTCACCACTCGAACTGGTAATACTTACAGCTCGTAACTGAACATCTATTTAGGCGTGGTTAACGAGACTGAATACTGGACTAACTGATATCCTTCGGGGCACTACTGAAAAGGTTGTGCCTTGTATGTTGGTCAGAGGTGCCACATAGGCACTTGGCAGCAACTTGGCACTAACCACCTGTATCCTTTTACTATGTGTTAGGACATATGTGGCTATTTGTTATTTAATATTCTGGGATCACTAAAATTCAACTGGGTAAATACTGGCAATGAAACCTCACTAAGCAAGGAGCTTACCTTAGTTAAACAACCTTTTTCAGGTGAAGAGGAAATGTAAGAGAAAAGCCTTTGATGTTTTTACTTATTTTGAGAGAGATCCTAGATGAACTTTAACATGAATTTTGAATCTGTAATAGTTAGGTGAAACTTTCATTTAACATTAACACTTTCACTGTAATAGTAAGTTAGGTTTTTTTTAGAATTGATCTAAATCGCTTTCGTACATAATCTATCTTCTTGTTACTGTTATCATTTTTGGTAACACGACCAAACCTGATCTGATACTGTACGTTGGGTTTGGAGTGTTACACTTGCTAGTAACAGAAAACAAAAGAAAACCAAAACGACAGCTGATGGTTGTGTTTAGTCAAGTTTGAAGCTTGGCGCCATAAATTTGAAGGTGAAGAACACCCGCCAACTCCAATGACTTGAGCTGAGTTTGAAAATCATGCCAAATAACTCATTCAGTCTTCAACATCATAGGCAGCCAGTTAAAATGAGGTAAGGGATCTTCATATAAAGTGAAATTAAGATAAAACACAACAAATACAGGAAAAACAGATTTGATAATAGCACTTATCCAACAAATATGATGTAAAAAAGCATATAAATCGGCCTTGTAAAAAGCTTGAGAAGAATACTACTATTCAAAAAACACAGAAAATGAAGAGGCTTGTACCTTTTCACATGTAAGGAAGAAAAGTCTGTTCTCCTTTGAAATGATGGTACCGGGACTTTTGCAACCGTTGCAAATGACATATTCATCTGTACACAAACGACATCACCAATTAAGATATGTGAAAATGAAGAAAGTAAGAACCACAAAAGTAGCATGGAAAGAAAAGTAGACAACATGCAACATTCCAAATATTACTTCGAAACCGATAAATAAAATTTACTGATATATCGCCGTTGAATACCATTAAAATTATTGGGAGCAAGCCTTCCTTTCACAACAAGCCTTTGCTGCCCATCAAGAGACCCACTGGTTCCCATTTCAGCCAGCAAGAAGTGCATTACATGCTCAGGCTGCCTGTGCATTAGAGTTGCGATGGAGAGGAAAATAAAGTAGTACAGTATTACATGTTAAGATAAGATAATAATAAAAGTAAACGAGACAAACGAATCAAGACAATTTTTCAAAGCACCATTATATGTGTTAAAGTAAAAAAATAATGAAACAAAATGCAAATAATTAAAACAATTCCTCAAAGACAAGCAGACTGCAACTGAGATAATGGTGTGAGACCAATAAACAAAAACACTAACAAGCTAGCATGGAGACAGGATAGATAAAAGCCCAACATAAAACTGAGATATATCACTAATGATAATTCTGATATTTATGGAGCTCTCCGGCAATAAGATAGTCACAACAGGTAGCTCCACTAAACAAGTATTTCAGTTAGAAGAGTAGGAAGGAAGTGGGAAAGATGCTAGTTGTAGACACAATTCCTTCTGCTTCTTCCTTCTCTACAATTGGTTCTACAAAATGTGACATTATGTGGTGAGTATCAGAAGAAGATACATCCAAATTCTTTCCTAAATAGCAATCACAGAAACAATAGCTCACCATCCAGTTCATCTCCAATGTTCTTCTTTTCCTTGGTTAGGCCTGTAAGTGTCTGCATTCATATTAATGGTTCCAATCAGAATTTCTAAAATTATTTAACCGAAATACATACTACTGACAATAGTCTAGAGACCTTACAACATGAAGACATACAATTTACCAGCTTCTTCTCGTTCTTCTCTTTAAAATCAGCCAATGATGTCTTACCCGCTTTAGAAACTGACAGGCTCTCTGTCTTTTCAGCCAATTCACTAACAGAATCTTCAGGAGGATCCCGAATCACAACCTTCTGCTTTTTCTTCTTCTTGGTTGGATCAAAGGGGGCAATTTTCAACACTGAGATCAACTATTTACATAAATCTAAAAAGATAACAGTGCCTTCTGGATCCGTGGGCAGAGGAATTCTCACATCAACGGTTCCTTCCTTAACCTCCTCCTCCATTCCTTTCTCAGCTTCTTCTTCCGCCATATTGACTAATTGAATCAACCAGTATTACATAGCATTAGTTTAAAGATTAGCATGAGTACAACTACATAACCAAGCACTGATTATTAAGCTAAACACTCACACATACAATCTCAACCTCATACCAGTCACACACCAACAAAATAAAGGAGTAGAATTTGTTATTTTATTGTCCGCATCAATATAGCTCAATAAAAAAGCATTCGTTTCAAGACTGTTGGACATATATTGATTATATCATGCAAAATTAAATAATAAAAATTGAACGAAAAATTAACATATGCGAGAATAATAATCTTTTATTCATCATTCATGCATACAATCAAAAAGCTTAAATTACAAATAATTAAATCATAAATCATGTTTCAAGTAATGATGGAGTCACGAGTAACACTCGCAACCCTTGAAACGAACGAGTCCCGTCGTGGACATCGTTCCCTAGGATAAAACCATCGCAGGTAACAATTAACATTTAAGAGTTACCTGATATTCACGCAAGGCCCGAAGGACTATCACCGACAGAGAAAGAAAGAAGTAAGACTCAAGTTTAGAATAAATGAGGAACTTGAAAATGGTGCAAAAATTGCTGACTGACTAAGAGACTCTATTTATACTGCTCTAAGAGACCCTAATCATAGAAACGTGATATTCTGATTTTCTGTAATTAGAGAAGAATATTCTCCAATCATCAACTCATCAAATTCGAGACATTCTATGAATACTCGAATCAAATCTGCTGGAAAAGGAAGAAATATTTGCACAAATATTCTTCATTGTATTAAATATGGTAAACCGCATATTTATTTAAGACAAGATATCTCACAAAATATGAAAGTATTTTGTTCTTATCTCTTAAGAATTACACACAAGCAATTCCATATATACTATGCGGTTGGGCCTTCCAGAGACTTCCACGTGGTCCATACGCATTTTGGACAGTATAGAGAAAAATTAATCTGGGCCAATTTCCGCCTAATTTTTCTCTATCAAGAATGACATTTCAAACATTCATATCTCTTTCACCCTTGATCCTTTTTGAGAGTTTAAATAGTCAATTTTATAGTACTCGTGGAGGAGCACCAAAAAATGACATTCACCGACCCAAAATCCGTTTGGATCCCACTCAAAATGATGCCCAAAATTTGACAAATTTCAACCTTTCAACCATGATTTTCCAACAATCCCCCTCATGAATAGATGTTGATGAAGGAATCAGAACAATCACGCCAGACACAGAGTTTGACTTCGTGATAGATTCATTTCGATGGCATAGAAGCTGCATAGGATAAGTAGGTGTCACCCTTTGAACTTTTTCTTGAGAGAGTACACTTAGCCCACTGGTTAGGAAGTGGACGCGATGTCCTTGAACTTCCCCTACCGCTTGTATGAACAACAATGCACTTCCCACAGACATCTCTCTTAGCCATTGCGCTTTCCTCGTTTGTGTCCATTAATCAGGCCATGTCACACGCCTAGTTTCGTAAGATTTCTAAAGAATTGCGTCCCAACAATTCCCTTTTGAAGCGGCCACACTTCTCGCTTACATAGGTGATTCTTGGCATAAAAGCAGTTCCGAAAACTATGCGCTCTTTCAAGTACTACACACTTGATGCCATGAATCATTAAAAGCAACGCAATACTTAATCTCCATTCACATCACTGTTTCTTCATCGTAGGAATAAGACAGGCGGTATGAAACCCCCACAGTGATCGTAATGGGTCTTTGCAGTTTAGTTATCCCTTTGAACCTAGATCTTGGGATCTTCAGTCACATAGGTTGGGTGTCAATGTACGTAATTCATCATTTAATGAACTTTAGTCCCATTCCTCTCGATGATGTTTCAACTACCTCTCGATTCAAACCTTTAGTCAAGAGATCGCTATGTTGTCCTTTGACCTTACACAATCAATTATGATCACTCCAGTTGAGAGAATTTGTCTTATAGAACTATGTCTTCATCGAATATGATGAGACTTCCCATTATAAAGCATATTCCGAGCCTTTCCAATAGCAGATACACTATCACAATGTATACATATAGCCGGCACAGGCTTCGGCCATCTAGGAATGTCCTCTACGAATTGAAGGAGCCATTCGGCCTCCTCACCCGCCTTGTCTAAAGCAACAAACTGGGATTCCATTGTGGATCGAATAATAACCGTTTGTTTACAGGACTTCCACAAGACTGCTCCTCCACCTATTGTAAATACATACCCATTAGTGGATTTCAGATCCTTTATATCGTGTATCCAGTTTGCATCACTGTATCTTTCAACTACAGCTGGATAACTCGTATAATGTATACCATAATCACGAGTAAAATGTAGATATCTCAGTACTCTAGTTATCGCTTTCTAGTGAGTCATACTGGGGTTACTCGTGTATCTACTCAACCTATTTACGATGTAGGCAATATCTGGTTTAGTACAATTCATCAAGTACATCAGAATCCCAATGACTCTCGAGTACTCCACCTGATTAATAGCCTCCAATTAGTTCTTTCGTAGATGCAAATTCGGATCTATTGGAGTCATAGCCACCTCTGAGTCATTCTTGTTGAATTTCTCAAGGATTTTATCTATATAGTGAGACTGGGTTAAGGTGATACCATCAGAGTTTCAGATGATCTTTATCCCCAAGATCACATCCGCCAGTCCCATATCCTTCATGTCAAAATGAGAATTCAACATGTCCTTGGTAGATTTGACCATCTTTTCATTACTACCCACAATGAGCAAGTCCATTTTCCTTGTCTTTCACGTAGACGCACTAACTCATTTATTTCGAAACCATTGGCAAGGGCGACATGGTCAAACTTCTCATACCATTGCTTTGGTGCGTGTTTGAGACCATACAATAATTTCACCAACTTGCAGAATTTTCCTCCTTGACCGGGAGCCGTAAGCCCCTCAGGTTGCTCCATGTAGATTTCTTCCTCTAAATCTCCATTCAAGAAGGAAGTCTTCACATCCATTTGATGAACCTCAAGCTTACGTAATGCGGCGATAGCAAGTATCATTCTAATGGAGCTTATTCTCGTGATCGAAGAATAAGTATCAAATTAGTCACGAACTTCCTTTTGTCTATAGCCTTTGATTACAAGTCTGGCTTTATACTTGTCAATCGAGCTATCTGCTCTTCTTCTTGAAGATCCATTTATAGCCCAGTGGTTTACACCTCAGAGGTAAGTCCACTAGCTCCCAAGTATGATTATGTAGAATCGAGTCGATTTTGCTTTTAATCACTTCATTCCACATAGGCCCCTCAGACAAATTCACAGCTTCTTTATAGCTCTGTAACTCGCTTTCAAGCATAAACGTTAGATAATCAGGACCAAATGATTTTTTGGTTCTAATCCGTTTACTTCGTCTAGGTTCATCCACTTCCTCCTCTTGATCCTCGAGATCGTCAGGAATTACTACGTCTTCATCTAGTGACTCAATGGTCCTCTTCAACGATTCGGCCCCTTCCTTGGCAAGGAACACATTTTCAAAGAAATTTTCATTCTTGATTCCATGATCGTGTTCTTGTGAATCTCGGGATGATGAGATTCATGTACAAGGAAACGATAAGCACTACTCCCATGTGCATATCCTATAAAGATGCAGTCAACCATTTTAGGCCTGATCTTTAACTTCTTAGGGAGGTGGGATCAATACCTTCGCAAGGCACCCCCATATTCGTAAGTACGTAAAGGACAACTTCATGCCTTTCCACAACTCCCGTGGAGTTGCTTTCTCATCCTTACGGGGTATCTTGTTCAAAAGATAGTTGGCCGTCAAAATAGCCTCCCACCACATGCTCTGTGGCAACCCAGAACTTATCAACATTGCATTCATCATCTCTTTAAGAGTGCAATTTTTACGTTCAGCCACACCATTAGATTGAGGTGAGTAGAGGGTAATGACCTCGTGAATAATGCCATGTTTAGAACAATAGTCCCTAAATGGCTCTACATATTCACCTATACAGTCACTTCTAATCACCTTGATCTTCTTATCAAGTTGATTTTCAACTTCCGTTTTGTAGAGAACAAATTTCTCAATTGCCTCATCTTTGCTTTTCAGCAAGTACACATAACAGTATTTCGTGCAATCATCCATATAGGTGATGAAATACGTATTACCTCTTCTTGTTTGCACGAACTTGAGATCACATATATTGGTATGTATCAACTCAAAAGGTTTCGTGTTTCGTTTAACTTGTTTGAAAGACGTTCGAGTCATCTTAGCTTCACCACAAGTTTTACACTTATGATTTGCATCAATTTCCATGTTAGGTATGTTCTCCATTTTAATTAATCTTCTTATCGAATCATAATTAACGTGTCTTAGTCTACCATGCCATAAATTGGAAGACTCAATCATGTAAGCAGAAGAACAAGCATTCATTTTATCTTTCTTAGGAGGTACAACCATGGTGTTCAACTTGGACATACCATCTAGCTCATAACCTTTGCCTACAAACATACCTTGGTTTGACAAGACTAACTTATCAGACTCAAACACTAGCCTGAAGCCATCCTTGATCAACAAAGAGCCGGACACAAGGTTCTTGCGAATGTCTGGCACATACAAAACATTCTTGAAAGTCAACTCCTTCCCAGACGTCATCCTCAACACCAAAGTGCCATGACCTTTCACCATGGAAGTTACAGAGTTGCCCATGTAGATGGTCTCTCAATCTTTAATTTCCTTGAAGTTTGAGAACACTTCCTTGACAGAGCATATGTGCTCACTAGCACCAATTTCAATCCACCATTCCTTTATATTGGAGTCCACCATGTTGACTTCAGAAATCACAGCACACAGATCGATGTTATTAACATCTTGTGCGAGATTTTCAACCATGTTGGCCTCATTCTTAGCATTCTTTGGCTTATTACACTCGGAGGACTTTTGGCCAACGAGGTTGCAGTTGAAGCACTTGCCAGTGAACTTCGACTTCTTCGAAACTCCACCCTTAGCTCCCAACTTGGATCCCTTCTTTGCCTTGGGCTTCTTCGACTTGAAGCTCCCACCAACCTCCACGAGATTGGCCCTTGCCACAGGCACAGATCCATTCATCCTCTTTTCTGAGATGCAGTTATCCTCCTCAACACGAAGCTTTTGGATCAGATCCCTCATGGTCATCACGTTTCGCTTGTGTTTCAGATAACTCTTGAAGTCCTTTTAACTTGGAGGTAGCTTCTCGATGATGCAATGGACTTGGAGAGTCTCACACATTTTCATCTTCTTGGCTACACAGACTTGGCATCAACCATCTTGTAGTCGAGGAACTTGCCGACGACCCACTTCTTGGATCCAACTCCCCCACCCTTGTATTCTTGGTCAAGAGTTTCCCACAACACCTTAGAAGGCTCCTTCACCTGATACACATTCCAAATGGCGTCATGAAGGCTATTCAAAATGAGGTTGTGACAGATGTACTTCTTAGAGTTCCACTCCACCGTAGCATCTTGAACTTCCTTAGTGTTTTTCTCATCCACAACGGGACGATCTTCGTGAACGTAACGTTTCAAACCCATAGTGGACAAGTAGAAGAACATCTTTTGTTGCCACATCTTAAAGTTCATACCATTATTGGACTTCTCGGGTTTCTCATCATGAGGAACAGCCACAAGATGCGTCGCCCCAGAGGTAGTCTTCACAGCGTCATTGCTCGACATGGTTATGGGATTCATCAATGTGTACATACAAAAATTATTCCTCATTAAATATAAGTACACATCAAATATCGTAATATAATATTTTAAATAATTATACTTAACAAATTGCTCAATATGATTTTGTTGTAAGCAACCAAAATCTGATAATTTTTCAAAGTCATAAGAATTTCCGCACAAGTTAAGCATGCCATCTTTGATATTTACAGAAAATCATGTCAAAATTCAATTCTCAAGCATGCATGCAATGTGGAACCTTGCGCATGCGTATGTGAGGCATGCAAAATATCTTCCTTTTTCATGCACTCCAATGCATTTTTTTTAATTTCGAGAACATGAAGTAACAATCATGCATGCAAGCATATCAATTTCAAACAAATTTCGTTTGCAACATCGAAATTCGGCTTTAACATTAGCATATACAGATGCATGCAATTAGCATAAGGCAACAAAACGTCCTGCAATATTCTACAAATTCTGGATCGCATGGAAATTTTCACTACGATCATATATACAATCATATATCACATACAATTTCCGCATTAATATAGCTCAATAAAAAAATATTTGTTTCAAGACTGTTGGACATATATTGATTATATCATGCGGAAATTAAATAATAAAAATTGAACGAAAAATTAACATATGCAAGAATAATAATCTTTTATTCATCATTCATGCATACAATCAAAAAGCTTAAATTACAAATAATCATAGCATAAATCATGTTTCAAGTAATGAGTCCCTTGAAACGAATGAGTCCCGTCGTGGACATCGTTCCCTAGGATAAAACCATTGCAGGTAACAATTAACATTTAAGAGTTACCTGAGATTCACGCAAGGCCCGAAGGACTATCACCGACACAGAAAGAAAGAAGTATGACTCAAGTTTAGAATAAATGAGGAACTTGAGAATGATGACTTAGAGCTCTATTTATACTGCTCTAAGAGACCCTATTCATGGAAACGTGATATTCTGATTTTCTGTAATTAGAGAAGAATATTCTCCAATCACCAACTCATCAAATTCGAGACATTCCATGAATACTCTAATCAAATCTGCTGGAAAAGGATGAAATATTTGCACAAATATTCTTTATCGTATCAAACATGGTAAACTGCATATTTATTTAAGACGATATCTTACAAAATATGGAAGTATTTTTGTTCTTATCTCTTAAGAAATACACACAAGAAATTCCATATATACTATGCAGTTGGGCCTTCCAGAGACTTCTACACGGTCCATACGCATTTCGGACAGTCCAGAGAAAAATTAATCTGGGCCATTTCCGCCTAATTTTTCTCTTTCAAGAGTGACATTTCAAACATCAATATCTCATTCACCTTTGATCCGTTTTGAGAGTTTAAATAGTCAATTTTATAGTACTCGCGGAGTAGAATCCAAAAATGATATCCACCGACCCAAAATCCGTTTGAGTTCCATTCAAAATGACGCCCAAAAGTTGATGAATTTCAACCTTTTAACCATCATTTTCCAACAGAGTTTATTTGAAAAATAACTCATGTTGATTGAATTTGTACTAACTTTGCACATATTGGGGAGATGTACATTTCCTTAAGGTTATTCATCAATCGACCACTAATGTAATCCAAGCGTTCTTCATGTGAGGTTCGAAAAAAATTGTATTTGAGAGGGCAAAGAAACCATAACCAAGGTTTGCCTCTTGACATGCGCAAGTACTTAGTTTAGAAAGGCGTGTAAGATGTAGAAAAATTAATTAAACAGAGCAGGACATATTTTTTATTAAGAATAAAATAAAAAAAATTTGAAAGACAAGGATTACTCAATTCTGAATTAAATTGTAAGAAATTTATAAATTATCGAACGTATTCGTGGAAAGGTTGGTTAAAAGATCATTATCAATATGATTGGAGTTGCATTACCGGTGTTGATGTAGGCACCGTTTTCCAAAATCCATTGAACACCTTCTTCCCAATTTGGATATCGAATTTGTAACCAAAAGTTCGTCTATCTTGAATGACAATTTTGTAGATGGAAGATGAATGGTGAAGCATTACGAATGTATGCATTTTCCACACGGATCTGTCATTCTCGAGAACTCTCTCTTCGGACCTAGGTGCAATTACCCGACCTTTGCTTGGTTTCAAAAATCTGCTCGACTTACTTATGTTACCATGTTTCTTAGTGTCCACCACGTGCTACATACCAATTAAACGTAAATTAACTAAAAAAACATGACATGGCCAAAATAACCTAAAACATTGTGTGGCAAATTACCGTCAAACATTGTTCGTCACCAACCGTTTGAGTAAAACGGATTAGCCACTCCACCTACCATCGGTTTCAGAATTGAAATCCATCAATCTCGAAAGAGCTCTCAATAAAAATTCTCTCTCTAGCTCTGGGGCGAAAAAAGAAGAAAAAAGGCGCAGCCTTTCTTCCATCCTTTGGAGGCCAATTTCTTCAAATTTCACTCACTTTTCACCGATGAATTATGGTTTAACGAATTCTCCTTCAGATTCCGCACAAAATTATATGAAATTTGTGGAGAGTTTTTTATCTTATTCGGCCTTGGAGTAGGGTTTGATACGGCAAAGGAGAGTTTTTGGTGGATCTTGTTCGTGTTTTTGGTTTGGATCTTGGATACGGTTTCAGATCAGGAATTGTGTGGGAGACCGCATTGGTTTCTTGCATAGATTCCTTGTTCGAGAAGGAGATTTGGCCAAAAAATCCAATCTTTTTTGGGTTTTGGTTGGGATTTGGATGCGCAAAAGGGTATAAAGGGTTTGATGAAAATTTTCAGCACACTTTTTAATTAAATTCCTACCATCTTCATCGGATCTAGCACAAGGTTTTGGAGATTTGGAATTGGATCATAATACGGACTCAAGATTTGTGATCGGATTTGCTTGGTGGCTAAAGTTTCCAGGTTTTCTCGATTCAATTCCTTGTGGTTTGGGTTTTTTTTGATTTGGTGCATGATGTTTATGTGTTATTGATTCCGATTGATCATTGGGATAGTTTGGTTTTGATTGCAAGCATTGCGATTTGTTATTGCTTGTTTTTTAATCTCGATTTGGTGATTTCGTGTTTATTGGTGTAGTCCGATCGGTTTGGGTTAATTCCGATCGGATTTTGTGCTTGTTTGTGTGAATTCCGATCGGTTTGGGTTAATTTCGATTGGGTTTTGTGCTTGTTTGTGGGAATTCCAATTGGTTTGGGTTAATTCCGATCGGAATGGTGTTTATTTGTGCGGTTGGTTGTCCAATTTGCTTTGGTGAATTCGATCTATTTATCAGAATTCATACTTTGGGGTTTGATCTTGCTTCATCGCAATGGTGATTAATGGGGAGTCTTCTAAGGGTAGCAAGAACAATAATAATCCTCGGAAGCAAGGCATGGCCGAGGGTGATAGTAACAAGAGGCAAAATCAGCAAATGCATCCAAGAGAATGGAATGATCCGAAACTTGAGAGAAGGAGGCTATGGAATGATCCAGACATTCTCATGAACAAGTCGACTATTGAAATTGTTGTAAACAATGGAGATAGTGTCGACTTTGTTCTCACTGAGGAAGAGATACATAAAGATCTATACAAACCCTTCTACGGATTCTTGGGTGTGTTTCCGGGCTTCTTCCCTGGAATGTATGTTATCCGAACTCTTTTGGTGGCAAAGTGGAAGGTTGCGTGAACTGTTCAGAGCAAGCAAAATGGCTATGTCATGTTCAGGTTTAACTGTGCTGAAGATAGAGATCTGGTGATGAATTGTCCTGACCATTATCTCCATGGAAAGAAACTGTTCATGTTGTTAGTGGATGAATCTGGGCAGTATGATGCGAGCATCCAAGCTACTAAACCAGTTTGGATAAGGATGGAACACTTGCCAAAGACTTATTGGCACGAGAAGGCATTGGAGAAAATTGCCACTTCACTAGGAGACCCAATCCTTATGGATAATGGTACTCTCGAGTTGAGGGGCTACTATGCACGTCTCTTGGTATGGATTGACACATCCAAAAATCTCAAGGAGGAGGTGAGCTTTCATGTTCCAACTGGTGAGGTTTTTGTGCAAAAAATCATTTATGATTATTGTAGACCTTGGTGTATGAATTGTGGTGAAAACAATCATCTCATGGAAGTGTGTGATGATTACTAGAAAGCCAAGGAGATGGAACACAAAAATCCTACGGAATTGGTAGGTAACAAAGATATGAAGGCGAAGGAAAAGAAAAATTGGAGATCTCGATATAATGACCAAGTTTGGGTTCGGAAGATGCAAGCTGAAAATATTGGAGATACTCTAAGTTTAAATTCGGTTGGAGGGGGAGAACATGTGATCATTGAGGACGCCTCTTCGGACAATGAGGAGGTAGAGAGGCGAAGGAAAGGGAAGGGAAAATTAGTTGAAGGCATAGTCAAAAGCATCGAGAAAGCTGGAAGTGCTAAAAAAGGGCCTGGTATAACTATCGGTGTAATGCAGGATGAGGTTAACCAGGCAGTTGTTGCGCTACCAGCAAAACTGCCCGCATCGCCAGCGCCTGGAGCTGCAAGCACTGGTGCTGGAAACATCGCCGTAGGCGCCAGGTCTGCCCAAGCAGCGCGCGGCAGGAGCGCCGAGCGCTCGAAATCCAGCATCCGTGCCGTCAAACCAACAAATCCAGCGCTCAAAGAATCTGATAGGCAGTAACAAGCATTTGGAGATGATGACAATCCGATTGAAGGTTCCGGAAAATTGCCTAAACAAATGATCCATCCGGAAGCTCGAGGCTCGAAAATTCCCAGGCTGCATAGGAGTAAGAGTAAGAGTAGACCTCCCCCTACCCCAGGGGCTTCGACTAGGTCTCAGAGTAAGAGTAGGACAAGAACAAATGAGCATGGGAAGGGCATCCAAAAACCCTTTCAACGCGTGCTATCGGCTGCAAGGAGCAACTCTGGTAGTTCTGGTAATCAAAGTATTGAAGGCGACGGTCCGAAGCCAAAAGGGACCTCGGTTTCCCAATGAATGTCTCATCAATGAATGTCAGGGGTCTATCGGCCCCTGTAAGGAGGAGGTGGGTTAAAAACATCATCTCCACGAATCAGGTAGGACAGTGTGGCTTGTTGGAAACTAAGTTGGAGGACAAGGTTTTTGATATTTTCTTGAAGTGTTTTAAGGGGTGGAAGTTTACGCATAACTTTGAGTTGTGGAAGAATTCGAGAATTCTCATCATATGGGATCCGAAGGGTTTCTTAGTTGATGTTCTTAGTAAATCTCCGCAGTGTATTCATCTTAAGGTGCGCAATCTTTCTACTAGTGTTGAATTCCTATGTTCATACGTGTATGGTCATAGTGAAGGTAGATCTGCTCGTTTGCCTCTTTGGGCTGAATTGAAGGCTTTTGGTGAAAATAAAAACTCTCCTTGGATGGTTATGGGGGACTTTAATGCTATCTATAGTGTGGAGGATCACTATGGCGCCTCGGTCCCAAGTTTGTATGCAATGAAGGAATTTCAGGATGTTTGTATTAAATGTGGGTTGCGTGATGCGCCTTCCATAGGGGACCATTTAACATGGCACGGTGCGGATTGGAAAATATGGAGGAAGATAGATCGTGTGCTATTAAATTATAGATGGGATTCAGATGCATGTCGCACAACTTTTATTCCTATTTCGGCGCAGTCGGATCATGCTCCCATGGTGGTTTGTATGTCCCAGGAAATTGATGGTAAAAGTAGGCCTTTCCGATTTCAGAATATGTTACTTGATCATCCAAACTGTAAACAGGTTGTGGATGATTTTTGGAGACCATCGGTGGAGGGTTCAGCTCAATACACGGTTTGTAGAAAGCTGAAAAGGCTTAAGAAACCGTTGAAGGAGTTGGGTTTTCTTGATCTCAATCATATCTCGGAAAGGGAAAAATTGACGGATAAGGAGTATAGTGCATCATTTGATAATTTTGACGCCATAAGTGCCTCGGATCGTGATATAGAGGCATTGAGGGCGTTGAAAAAGAAGGCCATACTCTACTATCTGGCGGAGTCATCCTTCCTATCGCAAAAAGGATGGATTAACCATATCACACTGGCGGATAAGGGATCGAATTAGTTTCATACAATGATCTCGGAGAGGAAAGGTGGTGACATTCTGGCTATTATTGATGGAGAAGATCGAATTGTCACTTCAAATATTCGTAAAGGAGAGCTCTTTGCGGATTTCTACAAAGGCCTATTCGGAACTGCTAGGGATAGGGTCTCCATTGATAGTGATGTTATCACCTCAGGAAACATTCTTTCGGATTTGGAAAGGGCATTCTTGGATCAAGACATTGCAAGTTCTGAAGTCAAGCTGTCTTTATTTGCAATGGCGGATGAAAAGTCTCTGGGTCCGAATGGATATACTGCTGGTTTCTTTAAGAAGCAGTGGGACATTGTAGGGGCGGATCTTACAGGTGCGGTGTTGGAATTTTTTCGAACTGGTGATCTTTTAGCCCAATTGAACCATACCTCGGTTGCCCTTATACCAAAGAAGCCGGATTATCTTAAGGTAAGTGATTTTAGACCAATAGTGTGCTGTAATGTGGTTTATAAGATCATTACCAAGATTATAGCTAATAGATTGGAAGGAATTTTTCCCGGAATTATTGATCCATGTCAAGGGGCTTTCGTAAAGGGGAGAAGCATTTCGGATAATGTGATGCTAGCGCAGGAAATTGTCCGTGGATATGGAAGGGCGAGAAATTCTCCTAGATGCATGATCATGGTGGATTTACAAAAGGCTTTTGATACAGTCTCTTGGGATTTCCTGGAAGAAGTTTTACTTGGACTGGGTTTTCCAGGAAGACTTACAGACAGAATCATGATATTTGTCAAAACATCTTCATTCTCGATTGCGATCAATGGGAAATTGTGCGACCGCTTCAAGGGTGAAAGAGGTATTCGGCAAGGCGATCCCCTGTCTCCTCTCCGTTTTGTGATCTGCATGGAGTACTTTTCGAGATTGCTGAAGAGGAGGACTGATTCGCGGCACTTCACCTATCATCCGAGGTGTGAAGTGCTTAAGATCACTCACCTTGCTTTTGCGGATGATCTAATGCTTTTCTCCAAGGCAAATACAGGATCTGTTCACATACTAATGAATGTCTTTAATGAGTTTGAAGGCACTTCGGGTTTAGCTATCAATGCCACAAAATCCAAATTCTTTGGAGTAGGTTTGAAGGAGGATTTAAGTTTCACAGGTATTCCATGGGCAACTTTTCCAGTGAGGTATCTAGGGGTGCCACTCGACTCCAGCAAGTTGAAGGTCACTCAGTTTGGTACATTACTTGGAAAGGTGGATTCGGAGATAGCCAGATGGAAAGGTCACACGCTCTCTTATGCAGGAAAGTTGGAACTTATTCGCTCCATTGTAGGAGGTATTGTGGGATTCTGGATTCAGAATTTTGTCATACAATCTACAGTCATGGATGCTCTTGAACAGAAGTGCAAACGCTTCTTGTGGGGAGGCAAGCATAAGGCAAAGGTGGCGTGGAAGAAACTTTGCGCACCCAAATCCTTTGGTGGGCTTGGGTTGAGGGACTACATCACATGGAATCGTGCATCAATGGCTAAGAGGCTATGGGATATTCATATGAAGAAAGATAGCCTATCAAATGGATTCACTCATTTTATCTTCAAGGAGAAGACTTTTGGAGTTTAAATCCAAGGATTTCGAATGGTAGAATGGGGGAGAGATTTTCGAGCTACTTTGGTGATCTATGTAAGCTCAGGGATGAATTGAGTGCCATGTTTAATGGTGATATGCAAGAGTTAATAGATCATCTTGGTTTATGGTCTAGTTCGGGGAAATTTACTAGTGTGGCATATCTTTTGATGCATCGCCACAAGTATCCGAGTGTGTATGATATTGGCTGATCGAATGAAAAGGTTTTTAACAGTATTTGGCGTGGTTTTGTTCCACCCAAATTCTCATTTATTGCATGGTTGGCGGCTATTCAAAGACTACATACCAAAGACAAACATCGATTGGAAGAAGGGGATAGCATGGAGAAAGTATGCTCTTTATGTCATCATGAAGAAGAGACGAATGAACACTTGTTCTTCAAGTGTGAATTTTCGGAGGTTGTATGGGGGCGTATTCGGACTTGGATTGGGTTAAGGAGAAGAACAAACTCAATTGCAAGCTCCATGACTTGGGTTAAGAGGAAAGTTAAAGGTTCCAAAATTCGAAAGAAGTTCGGAATTCTAGCCTTGATCACCACAGTCTATCGCCTTTGGAGGGAAAGAAACAGTGTGGTTATGAATGGTGCTCAACCAAGTGCTGATCGAGTAGCAAAAATCATCATGAAGGATTCTACATGGTGATGAATAGGCTATTTCCGGATGAACATTTTTTTTAGATCTTGAGAGGGAGTGGCTGATGGAAGGCAGTTAGGTGCTGGTTGTTTTGCACTGGGTGCTTCATGTTGCGGGCGATGGTACTGGGTGCCTAGCGCGAGTACTGGGCGCCAGACGCTGCTCTGGATCATGGCATATGCAGCGATGGTTCTCGGCAACCCGACAACTAGGATGGAGAGGTTTTTCTGGCGACTGGGCGCTGGATCTGGGCATTAGGACTGGCGCTGCTTGGTGCGGGAGACTGGAGTTTTGCAGCCCGAAGGATGCTATATCCAGCGCCAAGAGAGAGTTGTTTGGAGCTCGATGGAGTCAAGATTTATCTACGGTTTTTCTTGGATTTCTTCTGGCAACAGCAACTCAGTTTTTCAGGATGAGGCAATAGGTTTAAGGGTAAGGATTTACACTCCGATGCTCTTTCTCCTAAGCCTAGTTTTTACTAAGTATTTAACGGTTATTTATGCGCTTTATGCTCACGCTACACTTTGTGTTAAATTGGCATACAGCTATCCATTTGCTCAAAATGGAGTGGGCGATTACATAATCGCCACGCTTGATGCACGCGGTACAAGTGTATCCATTCTCACATCCTCAGGAGGTTGATTTGGCTGGGATTTACAAAGGTTGGAGGCATGGCCTCATTTAACCTTTGCCCACCAGATCACTCTCGGTGCAAAAAAGAGAATGCTTGAAGGCCAATAACATTCCTCTATCTCCACCATAGGGATGTACATGGTAGAAACAGATATTCATTCGTGCCAGAAAGGTGCTAATCGGATCATTGGCTTCATTTTTCTTATGTGACAGCCAAGACCCGAGACACTCTCGGCTGCATTAGGATATTCACATCATTCGACATTGGATCTTAGTTACTTCATCAACATTCCAGGAATTACATTAGTTCAAGACCCGAGACTCACAACTCTCGGCTGCATTTTGGAATCAACATGAAGATGGCCCCATTTGTTAGGGGTAGAAGCGGATTTTTTATTTATGGGCAGTGAGTTTGTTCTCACCTCATTTTTTCGAGTGTTTTATAGCCTGTGTTTTTCCAGGTTTTTTTGTGCTCCCTTTGCTCGATTACTTTGCTTAGGGTTGGTAGTTATTTTACTTAAACAAAAGGGGGGGGGGATGGGGGAGTGTTATCCTTTCGATTTGCACTCTTCCATTCCCATCCCCCCCCCTACCTCACTTGTGGATTTTCTCCTTAGGTTTACTAAGTAACCTAAGGTTGGATTCTTTTGTATTTGGTGAGGCCCTTTTATGGCTCTGCTGCAGGTTCTACCGTCTATACTATTTACCTATTTACGTCGGAATTGAAATCCATCAATCCCTTCACTCCACCTAATCACTTGTTTATATTCCATTTCCCCTGTGGCAATTATTGAGTGTCTTTTCACTTATTTTTTCACTTCCAACTTGCCGGTTTACTGCAGGGCTTATGTTATGTACTGATAGCCCAACTAGAATGCCTTTTAGAGAAGGAAATTGGGACATTCACACTATCAGTGTAGTGGTTAGACCTTTGGATCTTACTCCTATTGATCTCGGGTTCGACTCTCACCAGCCGCAGTGTGGGGATTTCTCCAGTGGAGAAATCCCTTGTGGGTTACGAGTACAATCGAGGGTCCAGGGGTTTGGCTGGGTGTCTGCTGTGATTTACCTCTCCGGTTATGGTTGTGGTGTCGGTGTGGCCGGGCGGCTGAGGGCAAGCCGGTTGATCACCTTTAGAGAAGGAAATTGGGAATTCAAGAGGCCACGCTCTCTTCAAGCACCGATGCTCGTCTAAAGTTGGCACTTATTTCACATCCATCCATTGTATCAAGTTGAATTCATATTAACTTATTCTTCTATCAATGCAGACATTGTAAAATGTGTTATCTCCTTAATACGGAAAGTCAACTAGAGGCTGATAATCCTAGTTTTGTGGAAGAAAATACATACAGCGGTCACAATGTACCTATTGTTGCTGGTGCTGGTCATACAAATATGTGGTGGAATAGCTCAGTTATAGTGGGACCTCACCATAGGGAGGTGTTTGGATGTGAATGAACCCACACTCGGTTACCATTTTGCAATATATTGAATTATGAGCGTTTGCTCTATAGTGTTGGATTTTGTATTGCATCTTAGGCTTGTGTGAAGCCATGCTCCTATTATAAACTTGTGTGTGTATTTCAGCTGCATACTCGGCCACGTGCCTTTAAAGGCTTGGTGTGCTGTGAGCAACCAAGCTGAGTGCGACTCACGTGGGCAATTAGGCGGTAGTCGTGACACAGTTTCTAGGCCACACGGTTAGCACCCTTAGCGGGCGACCCGTGACAGTACCTGCCCCGACCCGGTCGTCGTTTAAAAATCGAGTCGAGCGACTTATTGGTCAAAAGATAAGAGATTTATATTCTTCATCTATTCTTATTGTTAAGCTACCAAGGGGAAGTAAGCGGCAAGCCCTGAGTTTTTTTGCAAGGATGCTAGGACTCAAGTATTAGTTAGAAACAAAACCTCGTGCGGGTTGTCAATCCGCACGACTGAAAGGAACAGTTAGTCATGTAAAATTAGGGAGAGGGAGGGGGGTGATGGTTTTGGTATTTTCAACAACAACTACAAAGCATGTAATTAACAAACAAGTAAACTATTTATACTAGAAACTTGGGAATCATTTAGCAACATGGTAGTTCTAATGCTTCAATCCTCGATTCATTCACATATAGACATACAAAAGGCATATCAGTGTGTTCACAACCCATGGTGTGGCCGACGGCATACACTTCCCCAACCTTGTCACAGTGGGTGTGCTCGCAAACCTTTATTGACACCGCCATCGTAATTAGGGGAGTACAATGAGGTTCGTCCATCGTTGCATGTCTATTTCTCCCCAGTGCTATTATGTCTCGGGCTTCATGCAACTACTCCCCCTGGGTCCAACATACGCTAGGCCCAAGTTTTGTAGGCACCTTATCTGTGATACTAGGGTTTCAACACAACACCTAGATTGCTACTATTCACTATCTCTACCTGCAACCTCTCGGACAACAGTTACAAAATCAGACTGGTGCGATGGCAAATAGGTCAGAGCATTCTCGAATCTCCCATGTACACACCCACACAGACTCGTTCTTCCTTACCAATTCTAACATCCAAGTTTCTCTTCCCAAATGAGGCATCCATAATTGCACCATACATGAGTATATCCCAAAGTGTGTGCTTATATGTGGTGTACAATTCATGCATTTATAACATTCAAGAACAATCACAATAATATCATAAACACAAAGATATGATGAATCTAATGAATCTCATAAAGCATTTAGAACATATCAAGTGCCAAAATGAATCCCAAGCTAATCTAACTACTCCCTAGATATGGAATTCAAACATAGATTTGAATTCCACATCTTTGGGACAAAGCAAGAAGAAAAGAAAAGAAAACATTACAAAACCTACAAAAGGACTCCTTCCTTCTCTCCAAGCTCTCTCCTCTCCAAATGTGTTTCCAAAAAGATGTTCCAATCTCCTCGAATGAGTAGACTAGGGTCCTATATACAGTAGTAGGATATTGAGCCAAAAAATAGGCCTAAAATAGGCCAAAAGAAGCAAAACCCTAGGTCAGCCGCCAAGGTTTCACGGGACAGCACAAATGTCACTGTCTGTGAAGCATGCATGGCCATGGGGCGCCAGATCTGTCAGGGTCCGTGAATGTTTATAGTTGTGGCCCATGGGATCTAGCGAGCTGAGATCATGCCACGGCCCATGAAGGTTTTCACGGACCATGAACAGTACATGGTTTTTGCTCAAAGTTTTCCTGCGGTCCGTGAAGATTTTCACGGACCGCGAATAGCTTGTGGCTTCTGATCAAAAATTTTGTCACAGCCGTGAAGGTTTTCACGGACCAGCCATATACTTATCCAAATTCTTCAACTCTTCATCCCCTTGCTTCACGACCTGGTGCTTTTGTCAGGGCCCGGTGCCTTGCCTCATGAAGGTCTCGTACAGGTCTTCATGGAACCCCTGGATTCTTATGTAGTGTGAGCTGTGAAGATTGTCACAGGCCACTGGTGCTTGACCATGCTTGGTCCGTGACCGGCCGCTGGTGCTTCGTTCACTGAACTTTGTTTACTTATCACAAATGAACCGTTAGTTCAAATCAGAAGTTCTAGTAGTCGATTTCATAGTACTCGAGAAGAAAAATCCAATGGAACCAACCTTGAAGGATAATTTTTCCTAGATCGGTATCGGACTAAGGAAACACTCATCAGACCACGATTCACCATTTTCTCCTTTGACCATCTTGAACTCCGTAGCCGCCTATCTTTGGCTTCGATCTCCTTCTACCACGCATTGATGTTCGTGGCCTTCGTCTACTACCACTCAAATGTGAATGGCCTTTAAATCTTCTACCTTTAAAAGAAAATGGCCTTCGCAAGAATGTAATGTAACAAATATCGTTCACGGGCGACCAACTAAAGGTACTCATAATGAAGACCAAGGAGCCCGTGAACACGAGATGTCAAGAATCTCTAATTAAGTATACAAGATACGAGATTTAGAATAGAAAACCAAACTTGGTATTATAAACCCATTATCATGTAAACTCAACTGATGTTGCAAAACCGCCAACCAAAAGTTACTAAAAACTATGTCAAATGTATTGGTTAAAGCATGCAAAATGGTGAAGATCAGACTCCCCACACTTAAACCTTTACTCGTCCTCGAGTAAATAAAATCAACGAAAAAAGGTTCAAGTGGAATGAAGCATGAAAAAATAGCCAATGCATTCAACTTATTCCCAGGCTACCCTAGTTCCCCCAAGAAGGTGAAAATCTCACACACTCCCCAAAGTTCCTAAAGCAACCAAACCACCCAAAGAAAGTAAATGTGTATGGAAAAATATAAGTGACAAAAGACTGGAATAAAGCCAAGCTTACTTTTCCCAAAAGTGGTCCCAAAAGAAATCAAAGAGCAATCCTCAAGCAAAACAATCCACCAAGGAAATCCAAAAGTCGTCGACTTGGTTGCAACATAGGGATAACTCAAGATTCTTGACCTAGTTGCAACTAAGGAGTCTAATGTATCGTCAACCTAGTTTCTTTTTTCCTTTTTTTCTCTCTCAACTTCTCTCATTTTATCCCACAAAACGTGCTCACCTCTCACCTTTTTCCACATGGCCTCTCACTCTTACCTAGGTCTTTCGACCTATCCGGGCTTTTCCTCATGTTACCCAAGTAGCCCTTTTGGGTTTTTGAATTGTCCAGGCTTTAATTTATTTCATCTTTTTCTTTAATTTTTCCATTTTTTTGGTGTAGTACAAAATTGCCCCAAAAGTGAGCTTCATACTACAAAAGATAAGCAACAAAAATAATACACCACAAAATCCTAAAGCTATATTCCATATGCAAACTAGAATCCTAAAATTCAAACATAACATGCAAACCACAAAAATCTTCGAAGAGCATCCCAATCACAAGTGACCAAAAATCTACCATGAAAACAAACAAAGCATGCATGCATGCATGGAGAAATCCATGAATGATAATTCCTAAGTACTCACTAATCCCTTCCCCACACTTAAATAATGCATAGTCCCTTATGCATTCTCATGTCAAATCAACGGTGACGTAGGGAGACTAGTGATACTTACGCTTCCAGCCTCGAAGGGCCAACCTCCTTGTGGCTAGTGAAAAACCTCTCAATGAATCCTGTTGCTTGGATTGTGGCCTCAAGGAAATTCACCCTCGTGTTTAGCTCCTCAACTTGTGCCTTCACTTCTCCAACAACTTGAACTATCTCCTGAAGCACTCAGGAAGAACTTGAGAGTTGCTCCCCAAGTAGGTGTAGTTGATCCATAAAGCCCATGGGAAGACGAGATCGGCTCGGAAGTGTTCTCGAAGATGTCTCCCATTTGGCCTCTTCAAGGTTTATCTCCGGTTTGGCCAATACTCTATAAAATTCCTTCTCAAATTGTTGATCGGGTTCAATGAACAAGTCATCTAAGCTCGTATCAAGGGTGATAGAGGTGCGCTCTGATTGAGGAAGAAATATGAATTTGCAAGTAGGTACTCCACCGTAAAGCCACACAAATCTATCCTTCGAAGTTGTAGTTCCCACCATGAATACCCTAGATAACTTTTCAATTGTATAGATCAATCCTGACCTACCCATATTGGCCAATGCCCGATGCGAGATAGGATGTCCCAAATGTCGCACCAAAAGGCTAACCATGTCTCCTATAGGAATCTTCCCATTTTTTTGCTCTCCCACAGGTATGAATTATTGAACAAAAAAACTAACCAAGTTTGGGTAGATGTTCCCCTCCGGTGTCATCGCCAGAGAAGGTGTAAATCAGAGCCCGGAAAGTGTGTCAGTTCACTGTGCCATAGAACGCTCATAAAAAAGGAGTCGATGAACATAACGTATTGCCTAGACTATAGATGTGCTCTTGCTCAGATTCTTCCTATCGGTTTTGGTTAGCTGTCTCCAAAACTTCCAGGGGGAGAATGACATTCCTTGGCGATGAGTCTGTGGAATGTCTCGGCCGGTCTTTCACCCAAAAGCTAATGCCACCTCTCTATAGGTCATTTGGTATTCCTTGTCATCCAAGTTGAACTTAATCACCTTGTGACCCTCCTTGTCCGTGACCTTCCAAATAGTAGCTAGAAACTCTGAAGTGCACCTTATGTAGGTTTTTGAGTGCATGTCGAGAAAACCTTCTAGGCCTACCCGACCCAAAAGAAAGGTCACTGGTTCAAGTAAGCCTAGAGCCATCAAGGCGCTCTTTCAAGCAAAGCTAGTCTCCAAAATGCTCCTCTTTGGTTCCCACAAATTCCTCTATCTCCGGGAAACAGTCCCGCTAATGTTGGTCAAACCCAAAAACTCATCGGACATAGACTTGGGGTTGCGATGAACGGGGGTTTCCAGTTTAGGGTTTGCACCCTTTACTGGCTTCTTCTGTTTCTCACCCTATGAAGATTTCTCCTTCTCCGAAGTACCCTATTTCGGAGACATCCTAACACAATAAAGGAGAAAAATAGTAATGTGATAATAAACAATGCATGGCTCATGATGTCATCCAATAAAGAAAATTCTCCCCAAAAGACCAAACATTCAAAGCATGATGGTGTAAGCATAAATGCCATTTAAAACAAGAATATTCATCATCAACCAACAACATCATGTGTGCCTTTCACTAACCCATTAATATATTCATGCAAACAAGATTCATGCTCTCTCTAATCACCCACAAATGAAGAACACATCATTCAAGATCAATAGCACATTCAAGACTCCCATAAATTCATCATCACAAGATTGGGCACACAAGCTCAAACAACATCACATCAACACATTCTCATTCGATAATCATGTTTTTTCATGACAGAACCACAATGTCAATCAAGTATATATACAAAGAGATCAAAGGGTTACCCAAAATTTGAAGCCAAGAAGTGTAAGATCCACACAAGAAGCAAAAATTGCTAATTTTTGGGAGAAAAGCTTCAATTTTTTCGAGCTCACAAAAGAGTATGCGTGATTGACTGTTTCTTGAGAAGAAAGAGTGTGTAGATGATGAAATTATGTGGAGAATTGTACCATGAAAATGAAATTTTAGCATAGGTGAAAAAGATAGAGAGATGTACAATGTAGATAAAAATGGAATTTCAAATTAGGGGACAAGTAGTACAATCAATTAATGTTGGAAGTATTAATTGCATAAAAAATCCTAAGGAAATAAGAAATATCACTTCTTGAATAAAAAATGCATTTTTTATTTTAAAATCCGAACTTCCTTTTTGAAAAGTTGCATTTTTTAGACAAATTGGGGGGTGGAAAATCAAAATTCTATAAAAAGAATTTTCTGCCTAGTTTTCCCACCTTCACGAGACAGAGTCTCGTGGGCATCATCATGGAACGAGACATGCTTTTTGCGACAAGCATTGTCACGAAGCAAACCCCAGATTTTTCACTATTTCTTAGTTTTTCTCAACTTTTGAAAGAAAACTACGTCACCCATCAAAATCCATTCCATCTACACATAAGCACACATTTTCACATTCAGATCTCCAAATTAAGCAAGAATTCCATTCAAAGGATCTTTAATTTCAAAGAAGATATGCAAATTCTACCAAGTCACTACTTCAAACAAGAAAACAAAAGAACCACATATATTTATTGTCGTCATCACAACTTATTTCCTCTTCATGCATTCTAATTTGAAGCACTTACCAGTGGGTATCCGGAGTTACCATCAACGACTCCACCCACGGTGACATTTTTGTGGAGAGGTCTCTACAACGATCCATCCTTACCTTTGTAGCCCTTGTCGGCACCTAGAAATGGCTCTCCTTTCTTTGCCAACCTTGACTCCTTGAATGTCACTTTGGGGTTATGAGGAGGTCAAGGAGGTATCAAATCCTCGACATTCCCCTTTTCCCACAGAAATTTTGTTAGCATAGAAAAACAATTTAGTACGGACATATCATTGACCAAATCATGAAATTCATCGGGGTCCTCCATAAACTTATTTACAAGAGATTCATACTCATTGGTAACACAAGAAGGTTAAAAAATATCATGCTCATCAAAAAGTGTCACACCTCTGCACATAAGAGAAGGTTTTGTTGAATCATGCCTAGATTTATAAATGTTGAATTCTACTTTGTCTATGTCATCCTCTAGAGTCAAGATTACCGAGTGTACATCAATTTTAGTCCAAGACATTTTTAGTAAAGGTCTCCCCAAAAGTATTGGGGGTGCACTTCCGTCGTGTGCTATGTCAAGGACATAAAATTCCGCCGGAAAAACCAACTTGCCTACTCACACCATCACATCCTTCACTTGCCCACGAGGGTTAGCTTGGGAGTGATTGGCGAGTTGACCAATCACTTTAGTCTTTTTAAGTTCTCCAATTTCAAGACATTCAAATAGACTAAATGGAATCACATTGATAGAAGCTCCTAAATATATCATGGCATGTTCGACAAGTGTTCCACCTAAAGAAATCGGGATAGAAAATATTTCAGGGTCATCACATTTCTTAGGAAAATTCTTATGATTCAAAATGGCGACTTCCCTAATTTTTAGCTTCCCTAACTTCTGAGGTGGTCTACGCCTTTTCTTAGTCCATGCAACCTTAAGAAATTTAGCATATGAAGGAAAATTTTCATTCCATTCTAAGATAGGGATAAATACCTCTACTTTTTCGAAGACTTTCCAAATGTTGGCCTCATTTGTCTCCACCTTTGGCTTTCCCCTCAAAGCCCTTGGAAATGGAGATGGAATAACAACTTGTGCTTTGGGTGGTCGGAGCTCCTTGGAGGGTGCTTCCTTGAATACTATCTCTTCTTCTTTGAAATGTGCTCAGGTGGCCCCCACTAACTTTTCATCCTCTTGTGCCACCTTCCTCTCAGTTTCGCAAACTTTCTTCCCACTCCTTAGCTTGAGTGCACTTACATTTCTTGGATTCACCTCCGTTTGGGAAGGTAGTTTTCCAGACTCTTTTGCTTCAAGTCCGCTCATCGAGGTGGCGAGTTGTCCAACTTGAATCTCAGGGTTCTTGATACTTGAGAAAGCTCTAGTACCAAGGTCTTCAATTTTCCTCCTTATTTTTCTCGCAAAGATCTCATGTTTCTTCCCCAATTGACCAATGAAATCCAACATCTCCTCCTTATCCGTATTCTAAAGTGTGGTATAATTGTTGAATGAACCTTCACCTCTAGGATAAGGTTGAGGTGGTGCTTGTCCACCCCTATATCCTTGAGGTTGATTGTCATCTCTCCGTCATAAATTAGGGTGATCTCTATTCCTCAAATTGAATGAATTTGCATAGGGGCCCGGTCTTGCTTCACCTCGGTTCCCCTGACCCCTAGCAAATTGAGGTCTCTCCCGATTGTTGTAGTCCATGGTTTTCACTTCTTGTACATCACCAACGACCTCGTTGCACTTTTCGGTGTGATGGTCGAGGTTGCAAACCCAACACATCTTGACTTGGTGCATCTTTTCTCGCAAAAGCTCTTTCATCATAGATGCAAGAGCTTAGACTTGCTCCTCCAACTTTGGTGCGTGTGCGGGTTCATCCAGGACCTTAACCCTAGACATTGTACCAAATTGCCTCATCCCATTAGCTATCTCTTCTAAAAGGGTCATCGCATCCTTCAGGTTCTTATTGGCTATAGAACCATTGCATGTGGCATTTACCATCCTCATGTCTTTGTCACAAAGACCTTCAAAGAAGTAATAGACAAAATCCCGTTCCTTAAATGGGTGGTAGGGTCTACTAGCTAGGATTATCTTAAACCTCTCCCAATAATCATATAGGCTCTTGGTTGCTCCTTGAATAATATTGGACAATTGCTTCTTCAACCCATCTGACTTAGATGCTGGAAAGTATTTTCCAAGAATCACCGCTTCATATCCTTCCACAACTTAATGCAACCCGGTGGTAGATAATACAACCAATCTTTTGCTCCATCTTGCAGTGAAAAGGTGAATGCTCTCAAGTTGTAATCAACTTCTGGCACTCCTAGCGGCTTCATATTCGTGCACACCAAATGGAAATCTGACAAATATTTGTTTGGATTCCCGGCAAATGGAACTGAAAAGCATCCCCGGCAACAGCACCAAAAGAAACTGAAAAGCATCCCCGGCAACAGCACCAAAATTTTGACCTGCCCTCGACCCGGTCGTCATTTAAAACTTGAGTTGAGGGGCTTATTGGTCAAAAGATAAGATATTTATATTCTGCACCCGTTCTTACTGCTAAACTACCAAGTGGTAGTAAACGGCAAGCCCTGGATTTGTCCACAAGGATGCTAGGGCTCAAGTACTAGTTAGAAATACAACCTCGTGCGGGTCGTCAATCCGCATGAGTGAAAGGAACAATTAGTAATGTAAACATGCAATTGGGGGAGGGGGTTTTGGTATTTTCAACTAATAACTACAAAACATACAATTAACAAATGAGTAAACTATTTATACCAGGCACTTGGGAATCATTTAGCAACATGGTAATTCTAATGCTTAAATCCTTGATTTATTCACATATAGACATAAAAAAAACCTATCAGTGTGTTCACAACACGTGGTGTGGCCGATGGCATACACTTCCCTAACCCTGTCATGGTGGGTGCACTCGCAACGCTCCATCGGCACCGCCATCGTAATTTAGGGAGTACGATGAGGTCCGACCATCGTTAGAGGTCTGTTTCTCCCACATGCTATTACATCCCAGGCTTCCACCATGAAAGAAACTACTCCCCTCGGTCCTATATACGCTAGGCCCAAGGTTCGTAGGCACCTTATCTGCAATACCATGGTTTCAACACAGCACCTAACTTACTACTATTCACTATCTTTACTCGGAACCTCTCGGAAAACAGTTACAAAGTTAGCTAAGACTGGTGCGATAGAAAATAGGTCAGTGAATTCTTGAATCTCCCGTGCACACACCCACACAGACCCATTCTCTCTTACCCATTCTAACATCCAAGTTTCTCTTCCAGATGTGACATCAATAATTGCACCATACATGAGTATATCCCAAAGTGTGTGCTTATATGTGGTGTACTACTCATGCATTTATAATATTCAAGAACAATCATACTAGTATTATAAACACGAAGATAGAACGAATCTAATGAATCACATAAACCATTTAGAACATACCAAGTGCCAAAATGAATCCCAGACTCATCTAAATACTCCTTAGAATTCAAATATAGATTTGAAATCCACATATTTGGGACAAATCAAGAACAAAAGAAAAAAAATTACAAAACCTACAAAAGGACTCCTTCCTTTTCAAAGCTCTCTCCTCTCCAAATGTGTTTCCAAAAAAAAATGTTCCAACCTCCTCAAATGAGTAGACTAGGATCCTATAACTAGTAGTAGGATATTAGGCCTAAAAATAGGCCCAAAATAGGCCAAAAGTAGCAAGACCCTTGGTCTGTCGCCAAGGTTTCACGGGCCGGCACAGATGGCGGGGTCTATGAAGCATGCATAGCTACAGGGCACCAAATCAGTCACGATCTGTGAATGTTCATTACCCCGACCTGTGGGATCTGGCATGATCCATAAAGCTGGGATCTTGCCACAGTCCGTGAAGGTTTCACGGACCGCGAACAGTACATGGTTTTTGCTCAGAGTTTTCCACAGTCCGTGAAGATTTTCACGGACCGCAAACAGCTTGTGGCTTCTGCTCAGAAAAAATTTTCATGGCTCATGAAGGTTTTCATGGACCGGCTCCATACTTAGCCAAATTCTTCAACTCTTTATCCCCTTGGTTCATGACCCGATGCTTTTGTCACAGCCCGGTGGTTTTGTCACGGCCTGATGCCTTGCCTCATGAAGGTCTCGTGAACGTCTTCACGGAACCCCTGGATTATTGTGTAGTGCAAGCCGTGAAGATTGTCCCAGATCGCTGGTGCTTGACCATGCGCGGTCTGTGACCGGCCGCTGGTGCTTCGTTAGTTGAACTTTGTTTACTTTTCATGGGTGCACCGTTAGTCCGAATCGGGAGTTCTAGTAGTTGATTTCGTAGTACTCGAGAAGACAAATCTAATGGAATCAGCCTTGAAGGATAATTCTTCCTGGATCATTCTCGGACTAAGGAAACACTCCTCGGACCATGTTTCACCATTTTCTCCTTTGACCATCTTGAACTCCGAAGCCTCCTATCTTTGGCTTCAATCTCCTTCTACCATGCATTGATGTCCGTGGTCTTCTTCTACTACCATTCAAATGCGAATGGCCTTCAAATCTTCTACCGTTAAAAGCAAACAGTTTTTGCAAGAATGTAATGCAACAAATAGCATTCACGGGCGACCTACTAAAGGTACTCATAATGAAGACCAAGGAGGTCGTGAACACGCTATGTCAAGAATCACTAATTAAGTATACAAAACACGGGATTTAGAATAGAAAACCAAACATGGTTGTCTAAACCCATTATCACGTAAACTCAACTAATGTCGCCAAACCTCCAACCAAAATTAACTAAAAACTATGTCAAATACATTGGTTAAAGCATGTGAAATTGTGCAGATCAATGAACAAGGGCAACAATCTGCTTTAAACTAAATTTATTATTTCATGTTGCTAGAATGATTACCCTTTAAACTTTGTCAAGTAACGTGGAGTATCTACAATGGTATACAAATCTGGTTAGTAGGTTTAGAATTCCTCCTTATTCCTCAAAGGATGTCGGAAGTTTTATGGTGATTCTAGTTTCCATTTCTTAAGAGTATACTTGTTTTTCTAAGATATAATTTGATATGTATGTCAAGGTTTTGCATAGTTTTCGGGAAGGATGTGGATGCAAATTTTTGTGGGTTTCGGGAAGGATGTGACTATGGGTTCCGCGGTGACTATGTTGAAGGCCCTCTCATTTTCTCTTTCAGAACTATCAACGTTATCGTCTTTGTAAGCATTCATCACCTTCATCTCGAAAAGTTGAGATTGAATCTGATTCTGATAGTGTTAGTCTCTTTGGTTCTTGTACTATTTTTTATGATGATGTCAATGTCATATAATTTTTGGTTCTCTTCGATGATTTTCGTAATTAACATTCTAATAGATTGCACTTTCAAGAGTAAAGGAGATTCTCTCCTTAGGAAACTTTTTCTTCTTTTTATTTTGCTATGATCCTAAGATGTGGAATTCAAATCTATATTTGAATTTTATGTCTAGGTAGTAGTTTCTATAGCTTGGGGATAAATTGATGTGACATGGTTATATCTTTATGCTTTTTGAGATTGTATAGTTCCTCCTAATTTTGTGTTCATAATATTATTGTGATTTGCTTTTAAGTTTGAATGCATGAATATTACACCAAATATAAGCACACACTTTGGGTTGTATTCAGGCTAGGCGCACATATCGATGCCTCATTGGGAAAGGAAACCTAGATTTGTATGGGTGGAGAGGAACGAGTCTGCGTGAGTGTGTGCATGGGAGATTTGAGGTCACCCTGATCCACTTACCATTGCACCCGTCTTAGCCAACTTTGTAAAGTTGTCTGACGGGTTCCGGGAAGAGATATCTTAATTTGTAGCAAGCTAGGGTTACAAGAAACCCCAGTACCACAGATAAGGTGGCTACGATCCTTGGGCCTAATTGATAGGACCCGAGGGAGTAGTTGCATTCGTGGTGAAAGCCCGGGACGTAATCGTACGGGGAAGAATCACACCTACAACAATGGTCAGACCTTGTTGTACTCCCCTAATTTTTATGGCAGTGTCGATGGAGGGTTGCAAGAGCACTTACCGTGACAGTGACAGGGAAGTGTATGCCATCAGCCACACCACATGTTATGGACACATTATTGGTTTTTCTTAGATCTATATGTGAAAGAATCGAAGATAGAAGCATTAGATTTACCAATTCACTCAATGATTTCCCTAAGTGCTAGTTTTATATTGTAGCTGTGCTCTTTTACTTTGCATGTTTTGTAGCTGCTAGATTGAAAATCCACCCACCCCATGCGGATTGATGACCCATACGAGGTTGTGTTTTAGGTTGGTACATTAGACCTAGCATCTCTGTGGACAAACTCAAGGCTTACCGCTAACTACCCTCTAGGTAGCATAGCAGTGAGGTCAGGGTGCATAACTATAAATTTTATCTTTGACCACCGCTCTCAACTCGAGTTAATTAGCCATCAAAATGTAAACCCTAGCTCAGCCTCCGCCCGGCATGGGGTGCCACAAATGACACGGCCAGTGGCTGTACTTGGCACGGGACACGCCAATTCATGGGCAGGGGGGTCCAGTTCTTGAACGTGGCATGGATCTTCAACGTGGCGCTGGGCGCTGGGGTTGGCACAGATTGCGTCTGGCACTAGCGTGGGCCGTGTCATCTCCTGCAGGGCGCTATAAGAGTGTTGAATCTTGAGCTACTGATCTGCGCCTGTGGCCGTTAGTGCAGGTCGTGGTCAGACTTGGTGCTTTACTCTGAACACTTGGCGCATGCAGCGTAAATTCCCACATCCCGCGTGCTGGTCTCGGCATAATGATTTGAAATGGTGCGGGATGCCTAAAATGGGACGTCCCGCACCCATACTTAGCTGCGTGGACGGGTCCTTCAGTTTGTTCTTGGTTGTCCATCATGTCTGGCATGGTTCGCACCACTACCTCGCGTCGGTCTCCATAGCGCAGGTCGTCTCCTCTAGCGCGAGCCTTTGGTGCCAAACCATGCACGGCCCGCACCGTCCATTTGGTGCTTTGGCCAGCTGAACTAGTTTCCTTTGCTACGGGAAAACCGTAAGTTCGATTTGACAGCTTTAGTAGTCAATTTTGTAGTACTCGAGAAGACAAATCCAATGGAATCATCCTTGAAAGCTAGTTATTCTTTGATAGTTCTCGGACTAAGGCATAACTCATCGAACCACGATTCCCCGTTTCTCCATTGGCCGCTATGAACTCTGTAGTTGCCTATCTTCAACTTCAATCTCCTTCTACCATGCATTGATGGTCATGGCCTTCGTCTACCACCATTGTAGAGGTGAATGGATTTCGTCTCTACTACTGTTATTACGGACGGCCTTCAATATCTTCTATCACCCTTACGAACGGCCTTCACATAGAATGTAAAAAAAGTACTCACAGGCAACCTACTAAAGATGATCAAAAAGAATATCAAGAAGCCCGTGGATAAAAGGTGTCCATAATTAAGTCTACAAAATGCGAGATTTAGACAAGAAAACCAAACATGGCCGTCTAAACCCATTGTCACATAAACTCAACTAATACTAGCAATCCTCCAAGCAAAAGTAACTAAAACGTATATTAAATGCATTTGCTAATGCACGTGAAATAAAGTAGATCAGACTCCCCACGCCTAACCCTTGACTCGTCCTCGAGTAAATAGAAGACAAGAAAAAAAAATTAAGCGAAATGCAGTATGCAAAAAAGAAATTAACCGAGGCATTCAACTTATTCCAAGATTACCCTGTTTCCCCCAAGAAAGTAAGAATCTCATAACTCTCACACTCCCCGAAAGACATAAGTAATCAAACCACCCAAAAGTAAAGTGTGGAAAAAGGTAAGCCAAAAAGATAAGTGTCAAACTAGCTTACTTTCCTGAAATGATCAAAAAGCAATCAAAGAGTAGTCTTCAAAAACAATCCACCACAGAAGCATGCATTCAACCTAATTTTTTGTTTTCTCTCAATTTCTATCATTTTGCCTCGGAGCCCTTTCAGGCTTTCATCCAAGCTTTAACACACAAAGGGTATTCACTTCTCACATTTTTCCACACAACCTCACATTTTTTTCCTAGGCTCGTAATCCTAGTCGGGTCTAGCATCTCATTTTTACCTAGGCCTTTCGACCTATCTAGACTTTTCCTAATGTTACCCAAGCCGCCCTTTTGGGTTTTTGACTTGTCCAGGTTTTTGTATTTATTTTTCATTTTTTTAAGTATTCCAATTTTTTTGGCGTAGCATAAAAATGCCTCAAGGCCTTCATACTACAAAAGATAGTCACACATAAAAAAATACACCACCAATTTCCTAAAACATCCTATCCCATGCAAACTAGAAATCCCTAAGCATAGCATGTCATACCACCAAATGTACATCCAAAATCATCCCTCAACAAAAAAAATCAACATCACAAACTAATAAGAAAAACTACCAAAGAAAATCCCGAAATACACCGAGGAAATCCAAGACTGAAAAACACCCTAAGTGCACACTACTCCCCCCCCCCCCCACACTTTGCACATGCAAAGTGTCCAATGCACAACAAATCATGTCAAAACATAGGTGAGGCAGGGAGAATAATGGTACCCACTCTCGCGGCCCCAAAAGGCCTTCATCCTCGTGACTTGTGAAGCTCCTATCTATGTAGCCGGTTTCTTGTAGTCTGGCCGCAATGCTATCCTTCCGCGAGCTAAGATCTTCCACTTGAGAGCGCATTCCTCCTATTTCTTGTACTACCTCTTGCAACACTTGAGTAGAACTACAAATCTTGTCCCCAAGTGAATGCAAGTGGTCAACGATGTCTGTAGATAAGCGAGAGCGACTAAGGGGTGCTCTTAGAGTGAACTCGCCCTTTGCATCCTCAACATCTAACTCCTGGTTAGCCATAACTTTATAGATTTCTCTCTCAAAATTATGGTCCAGCAAAATAAGTAGGTCATCCAAGCATGTTTCATGGTTAATGGCGGTGTGCTCCGGCTGTGGAAGGATCATAAAGCTACACATGCTCGCTCTGCCATAAAGGCATACATATCAACCCTCCGATGCCGTTGGTCCCACCATAGGTGCCTTAGCTAACTTCTTAATGTTGTACCATGTATTCGATCTCCCTAAGTTAGCTAGAGCCTTTTCTATGACCGAGTGACCTAGATACTCTGCCAAAAGACCAATCATGCTTCCCATGGAGATTTTACCGCTCTTCCTATCTCTCATCACTATGTATTCCTGCACAAAGTACCCCACCAAGTTTGGGTAAAAGTTAACCTAGGGAGTCATTATCCAAAGGCAATGAACATCCGAACCTGGACATTGTGTTAGTTCATCACGGCAAAAGACTCCTATATCCAACAAAAGATGAACATAACGGAACGCCAGATGAACTATAACGATACTCTTGCACAAGTTCTTTCGATCCGTACCTGTTAGTTGCACCCAAAAGCGCCCAAGAGAGAAAGGTAACCCTTGTAGGTGTGTCTTCTGGATCTCATTACCATATCTCCACCCAAAGGCTCGCACGACCTCCCAGTGGGTCATCTTGTACTCCTTTCGTCCAGGTTGAATTTGATCGCCTTGTGTCCATCATCATCTACGACCGGCCATAGAGTAGCTAGGACTTCTATGGTCCACCTAATGTACGTCTTGGAGTGTTTCTCTCGAGAAACCCATCTAGACTTACTCAGCTCAACATTTAAGTGACCGGCTCGAGTATACCTAGAGCCTCCAAGGTCCTTGCAAGCAAACACCATCTCCAAAATACTTCTCTTCGGCTCTCTCAAGTTCCTTCACCTCCAGGCTGCAGTTCTAGAAATGTTGGATAAACCCATAAACTCCTCGGTCACAAATGTGGGGTTACAAAGAATGGAAGTTGTCGGCTCGGGGTTTGCACGCTTCATCGACTTCTTCCTCTTCTCACCCGTAGTGGACTTGCTCTTCTCTGAAGCATTCTTCTTAGATGGCATCCTAACAAAATGAGGACAAGAGTGGTGATATGATCATAAACAAAGCATGGCTTATAATTCAATGAGAAAACATTCTCCCAAATAAGACCAAACATTTATAACATGATACTCAAAGCATATGGGCTATTCAAAAAAGAACATTCCTCATCAAAAATCAATCTCATATAAGTTATCCATTCAATTAAATTATGCAACCAAGATTCACTCTCTCCCAAATCACCCAAAACCAAAGATCATATCTTAAGCATAATAGCACATTAATCCTCCCAACATCCTCTTAAACACAAGATCATGCATAAAACCCAAACTCAAACACATATCTCACAACACACTCATTCAAGATTCATGCTTCAAATAACACCACCAAAATGTCAAATAAAGTGCTTAAACATAGAGTTCAATGGGTTACCCAAAATTTGAAACTAGGATTTGCAAGAACCACAAAAGAAGAACAAAAAATTGCCAACTTTTGGAAGAAAAGCTTCAATTTTTTGAGTTCACCAAGAGTGAGTGAGAATGAGTGTTTCTTGAGAAAAATAATGTGTCAAATGAAAGAATTAGGTGGAGAAGTGTACTATGGAAATGAAATTTCAGCCTAGGTGGCTAGGGTGAGAGGTACAGCTAGGATAAGAATGGAATTTTAAAATGCTCAATTTAGAGGACAATAGCACAAACCAATTAATTCCAAGGGATTTGAAAGTATTTTCAAAACTCCTAAGGAATTAGGGGATACCAAAATTCTTGAACAAAAAATGTAATTTTGAATTTAAGAATTAGAATTTTTGAAAATATGCATTATTGGAACAAAGAAATTTGAAAAATTGGTGTAGTGCACAAAACGAGTGCCCGATGTAAAACATAGCCTCGCGCCAAACATCCTAGCACTAGGCATAGCCTCAAGCCAACCCCTGGCATGAGGCATAGCCTCGTGCTCCTACCACGAAGGATAGCCTCGCACTGGCCTGCTTGGCGCGAATCATCCACCAACCATTCCCAATCCTCGTTTTTCCCTCTTTTTCAAAAGACTATTTCACCTGTCCAATATAATTCCATTCAAAGCACAATCACGAGTCTCACACTCAAATTTCCAAACCATCAAGAGTTTCATTTCAAAAATCCATATAGCAAAACAAGATTCGTGCAAACACTATCCACTCACTAATCAAAACATGAAAGCAAAAAAAACACCGTATATTTATTGCCGTCCTCACGACTTATTTTCTTTCATGCATTCTAATTAAACATACTTACAGGTGGATCTCCAGAATAGCCATTAGCGACTCCACCCACGATGACATCATTGTGGAGAGGTCTCCATAATGAGCCATCCTTACCTTCAAACCTTTTGTCCGCAATAGGAATGAATCTCCATGTCTCACCATCATTGAATCCGTGAATGTCATTTCGGGGACTAAGGGAGGTCAATGAGGTTTTAAACCCTCGATTATCTCCCTTTTTCGCTGCAAATTGGTTAGCATAGAAAAACAATCTAGCACTGACATATTATCGATTACATCATTAAATTCATCAGAATCATCATCATTATCGTTAACATGGGATTCACTCAAAAATTCATGCTTGTTTGTCATGCAAGAAGACTCATCATACTCATCACACAAGGTTACACCTTTACACATCAAAGACGACCTCGCTGAATCATGCTTAGACTTGTAGATATCAAATTCCTCTCTATCCATGTCATCTTCTAGAGTTACCTAAGTGGACATCAATTTTAGACTTAGACGTTTTGAGAAAAGGTCTCCTCAAAAGTATTGGGGGTGCACTTCTGTCGTGCGCCACGTCTAAGATATAAAATTCCGCCTGAAAAACCAACTTGCTAACTTGCACCATCACATACTTTACTAGTCCACGAGAAATAGTTTAGGAATGATCGACAAGTTGGACATTTACTCTAGTATCTTTAAGCTCACCTATTTCTAGTCGTTCATATAGACTAAATGGGATAACATTAATGGATGCACCTAGATCTATCATGGCATGCTCCACAAGTTTACCACCAAAAGAGATAGGGATAGAAAACATTTCAGAATCATCGCATTTCTTAGCCATGTTCCTATGATTCTAAATGGAAACACGTCATATTCTTAAATGTCCTAATATCTTAGTTGGCCAACGCTTTTTCTTGGTGCATGAAACTCTAAGAAATTTAGCATAAGATGACACATGTTCTATTAATTCCAAGATAGGAATGGTTACCTCGACCTTTTTGAAGACTTTTCAAATGTTTGCATTATCGGTCATTTGGAAATGGAGGTGGAATAGTGACTTGTACCTCGGGCGGTGGAAATTCCTTGGAGGGTGCTTCCTTGACCACAATTTCCTCTTCTTTGAAGTGTTATTTGGTAGCCTCCACTCCCTTGTCATCTTCTTGCATTGTCTTCTTCTGGGTCTTGCGAACTTCCATCCCATTTCTCAATTTAAGAGCACTCACATTCCTCAGATTCACCTCCTGTTGGGAAGGTAGTTCCTAGACTCCTTGGCCTCAAGTCGGCTTACCAAGGTGGCAAGTTGCTCAACTTAAACTTAAAGATTTTTAATACTTGAGAAAGCTCTATTGCCAAGGTTCTCAATTTCTCGCCTTGTCCGCTCCGTGAAGGTCTCATGTTTCTTTACCAATTGACCAATGGCTTCCAAGATCTCATCACTTTTTGACTTGTAAAGTGAAGCATGATTGTTGGAAAGGTCTTCACCTCTAGGATATGGTTGAGGTGGAACTTGTTCTCACCGATAGCCTTGAGGTTGGTTGTCTTCCCTCCATTGGAAATTGAGATGATCTCTATTCCTCGGGTTGAATGAATTTACATAGGGGTCCGCCCTTGCACCTTCTTGGTTCCCTTGGAAGCTTGACCCCTAGTATATTGAGGTTTTTTCCAGTTGTTGTAGTCAATTACTTTCACCTCTTGTAGATCATCTATGACTTTGGGGCATGCTTCAGAATTTTGGTTGAGGTTGCAAACTCCACACACCTGGACTTGATGCATCATTCCTCGCAAAAGCTCATTCATCATGGAAGCAAGAGCATGGACTTGCTCATCCAAACTTAGGTGAGCATGGACTTGCTCATCCAAACTTAGGTGAGCATGTGGGTTCATCCAAGGCTTTCACTTTTGGTCTAGTGCTAAATTTCCGCATACCATTCGCTATTTCTTCAAAAAGTATCATTGCATCCTTGGAACTCTTGTTCACTATTGAACCGTTACATGTGGCATTTACCATCTGCATGTCTTCGTCGCACAATCCCTTAAAGAAGTAGTACACCAAATCTCCTGCTTTAAATGAGTGGTAAAGACAACTTGCCAAAACTTGCTTGAAGAGTTCCCAATAATCATACATACTCTTGATGTCACCTTGAGTGATGTTCGACCTCTGCTTCTTCAACCGATCGACTTGGATACCGGAAAGTAATTTTCTAGGAATCTCCTCTTCATGTCTATCCACGATCCAATACACCCATGTGGTAATTAATAGAGCCAATCCTTGGCACAACTTTGTAGGGAGAATGAGAAGGCTCTAAGGTTGTAGCCATCTTCGAACACTCCCGGGGGCTTCATGTTCGTGCACACCAAATGGAACTCCGAAAGATGCTTGTTCGGGTCCTCACCCGCCAATCAATGGAAAGTAGGAAGGCAATGGATCATGCCACTCTTAAGCTCAGTGCTCACATTGTGCCTAGACAAATAAAGGCTACACTAACTACTCTACTAACGCATTGTGCCTATGTTGATACCTAGACTGATAGCATCCTTGGCAGCGGTGCCAAAATTTGACCTGCCTTGACCCAGAGTTTTTTATTGTAGCTAATTAACCCAAGCTGAGGGCGGTGGTCAAAGGTAAAATTTATATTTCTACACCCCGATCTCACTGCCATGCTACCTAGAGGGTAGTTAGCGGTAAGCCCTGGGTTTGTCCACAAAGATGCTAGGTCTAATATACCAACCTAAAACATAACCTCATTGAGTGACTTGGTAAATCTAATGCTTCTATCCTTGATTCTTTAATATATAGATGTAAGCAAACCTAATAGTGTGTCCATAACACGTGGTGTGGCCGATGGCATTCACTTCCCCGTCCCTGTCACGGTGGGTGCTCTTGTCACCCTCCATCGACACCACTATCGTAATTAGGGGAGTACAACAAGGTCCAGCCATTGTTGTAGGTATGATTCTCCCTCATACGATTATGTCCCGGGCTTCCACCACGAATGCAACTACTCCCCTTGGGTCCTATCAATTAGGCCCAAGGATCGTAGCCACCTTATATATGATACTAGGGTTTCTTGTAACCTAAGCTTGCTACTATTAAGCTATCTCTACTCGGAACCCGTCGAACAAATTTACAAAGTCAGCTAAGACTGGTGTTATGGTAAGTGGATTAGGGTGACCTCGATATGTGCACCTAGCATAAATACAACCCAACGTGTGTGCTCATATGTGGTGTAATATTCATGCATTTAAACTCAAAAGAGAATCACAATAATATTATAAACACAAAATTAGGAGGAACTATAGAATCTCAAAAATCATAAAGATATAACCAAGTCACATCAATTTATCCCAAATCTATAGAAACTACTCCCTAGACATGGAATTCGAATATAGATTTGAATCCACATCTTAGGATCAAAGAAAAATAAAAAGAAAAATAAAGTTTCCTAAGGAGAGAATCTCCTGTACTCTTAAAAGTGCAATCTAAAATGAAGCAATGTCTAAGTATGAGTATCAAGTCTTAAAACCTAGTAGACTAAGGTTCTATATATAGTAGTAGGAGATTGGGCTTAAAAATAAGCCCAAAATAGGGTAAACCCTAGCTCAGCCCCCGACCCGTGGTTGTACTTGGCGCGGGATGCAAGGCCTGGCGCAGGTCGCACTGCTTTATGGGTGTGGGGTGCCAGTTCTTGAGCATGGTAAAGATTTTCAACATGTCCTGGGGAACTAGAGTTGGTGTGGATCCCGTCTGGCACTGGCACGGGCCGTGTCATTTCCTATCGGGCACCATAAGGTATTGAATCTTGAGTTCCAGATCCGCGCCCATGGCCGTTGGCACGGGCCGTAGTCAAACTTGGTGCTTTGCTAAGAAAAATGGCCCAGGCCATGTAAATTCCCTCATCCCACATGCTGGTCTCATCATAATGACTTGGAATGGCGCGGGACACCTAAAATGGGACGTCCCGCGCCCATACTTAGCTGCGTTGAGGGATCCTTCAGTTTTTACTTGGCAGCCCGTCATGTTTGGCATGTGCCATACCACTGCCTTATGTTGGTTGGGGGGCGTGTCCTCAGGCGTGGGTCGTTGGTGCCAAGCCATGCACGACCTGCGCCGTCCCGTTGGTGCTTCGACATGCTGAACAAGTATCTTTCTCTATGGGAGAACCATTAGTCTGATTTGAGAGTTTAAATAGTCTATTTTATAGTACTCGAGAAGAATAATCCAATGGAACAAGCCTTGAAGGCTAATTCTTCTTGGATCATTTTCGGACAAAGGCATAACTCATCGGACCATGATTCCATGTTTCTCCGTTGGCCACTATGAACTCCATAGCCACCTATCTTTGGCTATAATCTCCTTCTACCATGCATTGATGATCATGGCCTTTGTCTACTACCATTCTAGAGGTGAATGGCCTTCAATATCTTCTACCACCCTTACGAACGGCTTTCACATAGAACGTAAACAAAAAGTACCCATGGGCGACCTACTAAAGATAATCAAGATGAAAATCAAGGAGCCCGTGGGTATGAGGTGTCCATTAGTACCAATTAAGTCTACAAAACGTTAAATTTAGACAAGAAAACCAAACATGGCCGTCTAAACCCCTTGTCACATAAACTCATCTAATACTGGCAATCCTCCAAGCAAAAGTAACTAAAAAGTATGTCAAATGCATCGGTTAATGCATGGGAAATGAAGCAGATCACAAATCCAGGAAGATTTATTGATCATTTGCAATAGGGGGATATGTCGCTCTCTAGGATATCTTTTATTGTTTAGGATGAAGCTGATAGAATGCTTGATATGGAATTTGAACCATAGATAAGACAGTTGATTTTTGTTTGATTTGCTAATTTTAATTTCAACATGATGTATAATTTAAATTCTTCGTGTGCTGGTAATGCAGAGTCTTCCTGGATGTTTTCAATGGAGAAAAATAACATGGTGCCATGTGCTAGATTATGAATCTTTCCTTGATGTATGTATTAACTTAGTTTTTGTAATCGATGTAACTACCTTGGTTAAAGCACTTTTTTATTATTAAATTATTTTATATTGATACAAGTTAGTTTCAGCTACCTCAGTTGAATAGTAGTGTTGAGTATTTATTCAATTCAATTCACGCTTTTTCAATATTTTAGTGCATTTTTTGTGTTTTAATAAAAACTTTAAATTATATTTTTATCGGTGATCTTTTGTTTTTATTGATCACCTATTTACTAGCACCATTCCAAAAGAGCATAGGCACTAGTTATTTGGCCCAAAACTTACCGGTACCTATAGATTTTACAAACAACCGGTTCCAACCATACATTTGGTGCTCCATCTTAGCACCGTTTCAATTTTATTTGAACTGGTACACCTAGCCACGGTAAAGGATGATATGCATTAGTATCACATACGGGTTCTAAATTTATCTCAGCACCGGTATGGATTACCGATGCAGGAATTCCACATTCCAGCACCGCTCTACTTAGGCACCGATTTTCAAGGGGTCAAAATAACGGTGTCTATGTGGTGAATTATTGGTGCTTATGTATCTGTCCTGCAATAGTTTTAAGTCTGAACTATCGTAACATTTAATTGTTGATTAATCAACACATAAAATTGAACTCTTGAAACATTCAGTTATTTCTTTTGTTTTCTTTTGTTTATTTGAGTGATCGATTTCTAAATATTCATGATATCTTAAACTTATAATTCTCAAATAATAATTATTTTTTATATAACATCAATGTGTGATTGTCCATTAATTAAAGCAAGATAGCATATGAAACCTTATTCACAAACAAGCCTTAAAGAGGCTTCATGAATTGAAGTTTAATGAAGGGTTCATTAGTGAAGGTAGTTTCATGAATGTAATCCTCACATGAGCACTATAAATAGTGCTTGTATTTGTGAAGAAATGATCATCCAAATAAAGAAGCATCACACATTCCCCTCCCATTTTTTCCTCTCATTTCCACATTCATACCATATTGTTCACACTTATAATTTTAATACTTTCATTACATATCACAAATATTATACCTATATTTATTTTACAAGTTGTAATAAATAAATATTTTATTAAACGTTATTAGTAAGAGACTCTACCTTGAATGCGATTTAATCTTTATTTTACAAACTAGATTTTGAGTATGTACATGGATATGAGAATTTGAGGAGTTCTCATTTGAATATGGACATTTTTCTGTTCGATGCCAAAGAGTTATGTCTTGCAGATAGTGGATCAACGCACTCCAAACTCAATAATAAGAAATATTTTTTTTGTGTTGACGCTAAAAAGAAAAGATGAGTAGTATCTCTAGAAGTACCAAAATAATCGAAAGCTCTGGGAGAGCAATGATTTTGTTACGGGGAGGAACAAAATTTTGCACTATTGATGCATTGTTTTCTCCAAAGTCTCAAAGAAATTTGTTGTGTTTTAATGGTATCCGTAAAAATGGATATCATATTGAGACTGGTAATGAAGGTAACAATGAATTCCTGTACATTACGAGTATGAATTCTGGAAAGAAGATGATGCTGGAAAAGTTACCTTCTTATTCCTCCAGTATATATTGCACATTTATTAGTGCTATTGAAATATATGCAACAAACTAAAAGTTTATTGATGAATTTACTATTCGGCATGACCGGTTAGGCCATCTCGATTCTATAATGATGCGCAAAATAACAGAAAAATCACAATTTCATAGTTTGAAGAGTAAATAGATACTTCAATCTAGTGAATTACCATCTACAACCTATCCTCAAGGCAAGTTAATTGTAAGGCCATCACCAATGAAAATTCTATTGAATCTCCTGTATTTTTAGAAGGCATACATGGTGATATATATATATATATGGGCCCATTAACCCACTATGTGGACCATTTTGATATTTCATGGTCATAATTGAAGCATCTACAAGATGGTCACATGTATGCTTATTATCCACCCGCAATCTGGTGTTCGCGAAATTAATTGTGGAGATAATTCAATTACGTGTGCATTTTTATGATCACAATATAAAGACATTTCATCTTGATAATGCTGGTGAGTTTACATCCCAATCTTTTAATGATTATTGTATGTCGATTGGGATTAGTGTTGAACATCATGTAGCTCACGTTCACACACAAAATGGTCTAGCTGAATCGTTCATTAAAGGCCTTCAATTAATTGTGTGACCAATGTTGTTGAGAACTAAACTCCCATTGTCAGCTTGGAGCCATGCTCTATTGCATGCAGCGACACTAGTCTGCATCAGAACTAAAAATTATAATGAGTTTTCCCCTATCAAGTGATTTTTGGTCATGAACCAAACATGTTCCATCTTAGAATTTTTTTATGTTCGGTATATATACCAATTGTTCCACCACAATGCATAAAGACAAGGCCTCAGAGAAGGCTGAGAATATATGTTGGGTACAAATCTTCATCAATAAATAAACATCTTGAACCAACGACGAGGGATTTTTCCACTGCTCATTTTGCTGATTGTCATTTCAACGAATCAGTTTCCCAACATTAGGGGGAGAGAAAATAAAGTCGGTAAAGCAAATAATCTGTAATGAATTATCTCTATCTTATTTTCATCCTCATACAAAGAAATTTGAACCAGAAGTTCAAAAGATAATTATTTTGCAAAGATTAGCAAATCAATTGCCAAATATTTTTCTAACCTAAAACCTGTGACAAAATCACATATGTCTGCTGTTAATGATCCTGTTAAAATTGATGTCCCTGAAGGACAACCTACCATTGGAAATGAGATAAAGGAACAATTAAAAATAGGTAGGCCAATTGGTTCAAAAGACAAAAATCCCCGTAAGCAAAAATGAGCAAACATTGCAGATGGCAAAAACGAGGTGATAATTTCTGAAGAATTTTCTAAGATTCCAGAAGAATCTTACGACATGACTGAAAATGAACATCCTTAAGAAGTTTGGGTACCCCATAATATCGATAATGAAGAGCTCTCGATTAACTATGTCATGTCGGGTGTAAAATGGAACCGATACAAAATCGACACTGACGATAAATTTATATTTACTGCAACATGTGCCATAATGAATGAAAAAGAGGATCATGAGCCAACATCTGTTGTGGAATGCATGCGCATAAATGGTTGGCCAAAATGGAAATACGCAATCCAACTAGAATTGGATTCCTTGGGAAAACAAAGTCTTTGGAAAAATATCACGTACACATGAAGATGTGTGGCCTATGTGTTATACATGGGTCTTTGTGCAAAAGCAAAATGAGAATGATGAAATTGTACGCTATAATGCATAGCTTGTTGCAAAAGATTTTTCCTAGAGATTGGGTATTAATTATGAGGAGACGTATTCTCCCCATGGTGGATTCAACTACTTTTCGTTATTTTCTTAATTCCGCGACAAATGAATCCCTTGAAATGCACTTAATGGATGTAGTGACTACTTATTTGTATGTCACAATAGATAATGATATGAGAAAAGTGTATATATAAGCATACTTATTTCACATAAGTGCAAACATATTCTTTTGATAATTGAAAGTGTAAATATTACCCTAGATAGTAAGTGTAAGTGCAAATACATCAATTCTTGCAAATATAGGCTGGAATTGAATAAAAAGACTACTTTACTCCTCTAAAAAAATTTTAAAAAATAAGCATAAAATATCAATAATGCCCCTAAACCCTGATTTTCCTTGCTCCTCTTTCTTTTATCCTTTTCTTTCTTCTCCACTTTTTTATCCATCATTCTTCGCCGCAGTTCTTTCTCCGGTGTTCTTGGGTTTTGGGTTTCTTCTTCGTCGTTTGGGGCACTACTTCTTGGGTTTTGAGGCATTACTCCTTTGGTTTTGGATTTCTTCTCACCACCTCCTCCTTCTCCAATTACCATAATCAACGCTCAAATTTTCTCAATAGGTAATGCTTTCCTTGCCCTGGCACGATCAGTTGCTATGGAATTCCATGATTCGGGCTTCGTTGGAGATTGGAAATTTGAGGGATTTCATTGAATTTTATAATGGGCTACAGGCCTACAGTCTTTTAAGTTGGTTAAGAATCGGAGTACACACTCCTTTATTTTTTGTTTCTTTTACTGGTTCTTGGATTGTACAGTTGGGGAAAGGATTGCATTCTTAATTGTTTTTGTTAGGTTTTGATAAAGATGTGATTTTGCAAACCGATCTACAGGATTTTTATGCAAAGGTTGGGATCAAGATTGTCTTTTGAATATTTGTATATGGCCCAAAGGGAGTTTTGGTCTTTTCTAGTCAGTCAATGGCGGGAAATTCTAGTCAATGCCGAAATATACTATGGAGGATTTTTTTATACTTTTATTAATTAGTTAGGGTTGTTTTTGCAGTAAAAATTATCTGAGGGATATATTTGAACTTACTCAAGTAGGTAGGGTTATATTTGTATATATATCTCTAATGATATTTATATGAAGAGTCCGTCTCCTGCGAGACCGTCTTACCGTAAGACCAGGGACTTACAGTAATTTAAGGTAAAATGCAAAAAAAACCGGGGGTCCTTGCATAATTATTTTATTTTCGGTGCCCATTTAAAACGCGTGAAAAAATAGAAGGACTAGCCTGCAAATATAAAAAATATGGAAAGAATTCTGAGAAGAAACACGGGTTCTGAGAAGAAACACGGGTTCTGAGAAGAAACACGGGTTCTGAGAAGAAACCTTCAAATTCCAAAACATTCTAACGATTTCAATCGATCTCAACCACTGCAATCCATCGATCCCAAACCTTCAAAGATCAAATCCCCAACTTCTGCGAATAACAATGAACAACGACGATCAACAAGAAATCAGGTTTGTTATTCAAAACTACATAATCAAATCAGTTTGTTGAACATTGTACAATTAGATTATGTAAAATTTCATTTATTTTGTAGATCCGAACATCAATTGATGTGCGAAGAAGATGATAGCAAAACCGAAGCTTCATCAACAAGCCTTTTGAACAATGAACAACAACTTACTGTGGCGAACGACACAATCAATGAAATCGAAAAAAATTATGTAAAAGGTGAGTATGAAAAACTGGAATCATCATACAAAACCTGATTTAATATGCTTGCGAATAATTCAGCTCATGAAGCTTGTGAATATTTTGATGCAGACTGATCTTTCAGCTCAAAAACCTTCACAGTGTTTTAATGTTCAAAATTGATGCTCTGTTCCAGTATGTGAAAATACTGTTGTATATCTGTATCAAGTTGACCACAATAAACTGTTATGTGATGTTACTGACATAGAGATTGATGTGTTAATGAAAGTGACCGGTACTTGTGTATCTAATTTCAGTTGTTATTGAATATTGGCTGGTAGAACTAGTGTAACATGCTATAAACAGAATGAGTGATTTGATTATGCTCATTCATAAAACTGGATGCTCAGTTCTGGCATGGGTAACAAATCTTGGAATTCTTATTCAAAGACATACATGCATATACTGCTATGTGATGTTTCTATTATACAGATTGATGTTTTAAGAAAAATGTTTGATGCTTCTCCACCTAATTCAGAAACTGACCTGCATATACTAGTATGTGATGTTTCTATCATATATATTGATGTTTTAATAAAAGTGTTCGATGTTTCGGCACCTGATGTCAACTGTTACTGAAACTGATAGAATTAATATGTTATTTTATAATCAATCTGAGTGATGTTAGATTTAAATGACAGATCTGCCAGATGATTTTCCTAATCTATTGGAGATAGATGCAAGGGAGTGTTTGCAAGGAGTGAGCAAGAACTTGGGAAGAGCTTGAAAAACTGTATCGAGCACATGCAACTGTGCTTGGATTTTGTGTAAGGAGGTCAACAACAAGGCAGTCAAACCAAGGAGTAATTAGAGAAAAATATTTCACATGCTCATGTGAAGGAAAGTCCATTTCAAGAACTAAAACCACACCTACTCTACAGCTAGAAAGGAAGAGAAAAAGAAAATCAAAAGATTTTCCAGTGGTAAGAATAAGATGCAAAGCTCAGATCAGGATCAAGCTTGTTGATGAAAAGTTCTATGAAATCAAACACCACTTTGTAGAGCATAACCATGAGTGCACAAGATCAGAATGGCAGTACCTGCAACGTAGTGAAAGAAGAATTGAAAATGAGAAAGCAAGAGCAATCGAAGCAATGGAAAAGGCAGGTCTCAAACCAGCAGCAAGTTACAAAGATTTAGCATGTGCTGCCCAAGGAGAAGAAAATGTTGGGCACACTATGAGAGATCACATTAACTATGTGAATAGGTACAAAATGGACATTATAGAAGGAGGGGATGCTCAAAATGTCATAGATGATCTTTATCAGATTGCTGCTACCGAGGAAGACTACTTTTTTAGAGTCAAGCTGGATGATGAAGGAAAACTAACTGCACTCTTTTGGAGAGACTCGATGATGAAAGAAGATTACATGCTATATGGTGATGTTGTGATTTTTGACACCACTTATCGGACAAACAAGTATAATCTCATTTGTGCTCCGATTGTCGGGATAAACAATCACTGGAACAATGCAATGTTTGGGTGTGCTTTTATTGGAGATGAAAAGGCTGAAACTTTTGTATGGCTGCTGGAGGTATTTAAAAAATCAATGGGGGGAAAACAACCAGTGACTATATTCACTGACCAGGATTTGGCTATGGCAAAGGCAATTAAAGAGGTATTTCTAAACTCTATCTGACGATTGATGTTTCAAGTTATGTGTTTAACCTTTTAAATATTTATTATGATGTTTTAAATATTCCTTCAGTTGAAGTTTTGAACCAGTGTAACTTATTATATTATTTAGTTGATGTTTCATCAAAAAGGTCTAACATGTAATGTTATACAGTTGATGTTCTAAATATATATTTTAGAACCATGCTTCTAATTATCTTAATTGTGATGTGTCAATAATTTAATTTTTAAGTCATCACCATAACCAGTTTTAGAACATCTGATAACTCATCATGGACATGTATACAATTTCTTTTGGTTTGACACTGCAACATGAGCATCCTACATTTATAATGATGATACATTAGTAGCATATGACCTTTTTAAGAAACAATTTGATGATGCATTTTCTGAAATTGTTGTTTCATAGGTATTCAAAGAAACAAAACATAGACTCTGTTTGTGGCATCTGAAACAGAATGCAATTAGTCATTACGGTAAAGTAAAAAGTGATGAAGAATTTGGAATGGCATTCGGCCACTGTTTGAAAGGTTGTGCAAATGAAGAATAATTTGAAAAGTGATGGAATTCCATGATAGAAACCTACCAGCTGCAAGAAAAAAATTGGTTCAAGCGCTTGTACGAACTCCGAGATAAATGGTGCACTGCACTAAGCAAGGATTTCTTCTCAGCTGAAACTTTGTCATCACAACGTAGTGAAAGTACCAACAAAGAAATCAGCTTCAATGCTTCAAAAACAACCAACTTGACACAGTTTTTTGCAATATTTGGAAAAACTGTCAAAAGTTGGAGAAGTACGGAGAGAAGCAGGGAATACAGTGGTTCAATAGGAAAACCAAGAGCAGCTGTAGAAGGGCCTGGATTACTGAAGCAAGCTGGGGAGATATACACTCTTAAAATTTTCAAGGACTTCGAAACAGAGTGAAAGTTAGCAATGGCAAGTAAAGTGGAGAAAATATTCAACATTGGCTATGAAGATATTTACAAAGTCAGCCCAGAAACTAATGAAACAAAGGTAGAGAAGGTTTATTATACACTCATGGATGGTAAAGTGGAGATCAAGTGTTCATGTAAATACTTTGAAGAAGTTGGGCTGTTGTGCTTCCACAGCCTTTGTGTGCTCCACTTGCGCAACATCACAACAATACCTGAAGATTATATACTAAAGAGATGGACAAAGATGGCAAAGAAGGAAATATGGAACCGAGTACTTGGAGGTGCATCAACATAAAATAGTGAAAACTACAGTGAGATGAAAGGTAAGATACCATAGCGCCATGAGATGCTCAGAAAATACTACAATTTAGTGTTGAAATGTGAAGATGACAAAGATACTCGTAGAACACTTGAGGATGGTTTGAACAGGGATTCGACTACAGTAGGTCAGCTGCTTTCATTTAAAGATCAAGACAAAACTGAACATTCAGTAACAAACAATGCCAAAGACTCACCAACAAAAAGTGCTCCCGAAGTCCTAGATCCAAAAAGAGCAAAAACGAAGGGAAAGAGTAAGAGGTTGAAAGGAAAGCTAGAAAGGAAGAAGCCACAAAAGAAGGAATTTGGGTCAAAGACTCCAAAAGCCCAAATCATCTGAATTAGGGAAGACCAAAGTTGATGAAGGGTGAATTCTGAAATTGCAGAACAAATTTGATGTTTCAATACTTTCATTTGACATTTTAAGACTTTCATTGGATGTTACATTTTTCAAAAGTGAGGACTTTGAATTAAAATTACTACTCATCTTAGTATAATGCATATGCTTTTATTATGGAAATCATTATAGAGTTTACTATTCTCTATAAGTTTCTTGTTTGAGTACTCAAATTTAATTTGCAGAACGTGATCCTTTAACTTAAATGTGTGATAACTTACAGATATGTAATGAGCATTCAAAGTTTACTGGACTTTCACATATACCAAAAGTTACTACTAGAAATATGTCACATTTTTTTATAAATAAACTAGACAACACCTAAAATGTGAACTTAATTTTAAAACATAATCATTAATGTAAAAAAAACTCTACAAATAAAGCATAAAAATTCAAACAAGACCTACTCATGAAATATCATTGCATCACTTTAAAATACCAAATTCAAACAAGAATTATGAGAATCACCTAACCAACAATCCAAAATACTTGAAACATCATCCACAAACTTAAGTTCATCACATCCAAAAACCATCCAAAACCAACAATGCTAAAAACCATCCAACAGTAGTAATTAAAAACATCATTCTCAAACACAAGTTCATCACATCATTAAAAAAAGAATTATTTTCTTCAATCCCTTTGATGACTTTCCCACTTGTCCTCCCTTCTTCTGAGCAACTGTAGATCCCTTCTTTTCACGTACAACAGTAGAAGAACCTGCAACTCGTCCAATATCTTCCAAGCTCTCAATCCCAAGACTAAAAGATGGTTCAGGTCCAGTCTTCAATATTGGAACTTCAGGAGTGCACTTCTTCACTGACTTCTTAATGATTTCTTCAATATGATCAAAATAACCATCAGAAAAATAATCCTGTGAACAAACAGGAATATGAACTGGAGGAACACTATCTTGTGCAGTAGCTGGAGCTTTTTCACCAAGCTTCATCATCTCAGCTACATAGGATCTGGTAACAATTTCAATATTCCTAGCAAATCGCATTGAGCGCTCAACAGCATCCTACAAAAAAATAAATTATTACTCATAATTTGAAACATCATATAAAAAACAACAAACATAAGATAAATAAAAAAACTTACAGAAGGAGCTTCAGCAAGAATTTTCTCGTCGGTGGGTAAATCGTCAGGAATTTCCAACACTACAAAGCAAGAGGTACTGCGGGTAGTGCCATTACCTGGTCCTGAACCTAACTTTAATTTTCCCATTGAAGTCAAAGGAAAACCATTGCCGCTCATCACACAAGCATCAAACCCAGCACTCACTATGGACTTACAAATTACCTTAACCTTACTCTCATTAAAATGTTGGACTAAGGGGAGGGAAGTAGGCAATAGGATTCCTTGGAATGGAAATCTATAAAGATAGCACATCAAAGGTAGAAATACACAACCATTTACAGCATCAAATGGACCTTTGTTGTACCTCTCAACAGCATCACAGAATTTTTTCAACACATACCCACACCAATCCATCTTCCTGATTTCATTCACACTTTCCACAACCCTCAAAAGCTTAAAATCAACAGTACTTCTAGATGTGGGAGCAAGGAAAGTACACAGCACATACATCAGAAAATACTTCTTAAAAAGATCACCTCCAGAAAATACTTCTTAAAAAGATCACCTCCCTCGGTCAATAATGACATCTTACATAGCAACCTATCACAAGGAATATTGTCATGTTTATCAGCCCCTAAATCCATCTTCCAATTAAGCCTCAACTCCATATCCCTATTATGGCTCTTACCCGAGTTATTAACCTCTACAACCTCAACATCACTTATAGGCAGACACATGGAATCATAAACATCATCCCTGGTTATATAATACTTATCACTACCTATTCGCTGCAAGCGACTAATTGAGTTGAAGTTAGATATCAAATATTGAATCACATTTTTGGGCAAGACACCAAAATTTATCTTCAATAATCCTTAAAATCCTATATCAATAACTGACCTGATCTGCCCATCAGTCAATGATTTCACAAGCTTTAAAATCTTACCAGGGCTACACCTCGTAGAGTAGCCCCTTTTCGAGCTGCAAAAAAATATAAAAAAAGATAAGCAACACCGAAATATGAAACATATCATACAACTGTTAGTCATTAATGCATACCTGGATGGATCATTGACACCCTTTAGATTTTTTGACTTCACAACTCCCCCACTCTTCTCTCTAACATTCTTCTTCACAACAGATTTCCCTTTACCAACATTCTTCTTCTCTCTAACACCTTTGCCACCTTCCTCATCTGAATCATCAGACTTTCCACCAGCATCATCAAACACTTCATCAGAATCAGAGTCATCCTCCTTCACATCACATCTATCTTCATCATCATCCTCATTTTCATCAGAATCCTCCTCACTGTCAGACTTACTACCAATACCATCACCAACTTGTTCTGAAACATCAACAACATTTTCAGAATCCTCCCCCTTGTCAGATTCTTCACCTTCAACAGAATTGTCTTCACTTTCATCCCCTCCCTCCATCTTAGATTCCTCTTCAGCCTCTCCATCTTCCTCAACATCGTTTGGCTTCTCACCTTCATCGTCAGAACTGTCATCAGATTCTGAGCCATCACTTGTCTTCATTTCATCATCATCACCACTAGCTTGATCTGCATGACCAGTTTCATCAGTGGTAGCATGAAGTCCTTGAGATTGAGAAGGAGCAGTACTGAAGATCTCCCCTGCAAACAAAAATATTAAATACAGTCAAATAATGGGTAACAAAAAAATATCATATGTATTGAAAATTTAAAATAGCAAGGTTAAAACATATGATTTACCAGATAGGATATCAGCAACTCCAGCATCTAGACTTACAGCATCACCTGAAACATATAAAACATCAAACCATATTAATAAAAGGTAAAAGGTAATAACTGAAACATAAAAAATCAGAAATATTGTACCTTTTGTAGCATATTTTTTAACAGGTAGATCAGAAGCTGAAACATCAAAACATAGTCCTATTTGGTAAAAGATAATAAATAATAAAAATCAAAAGTATGAAAGTATTGGAAAGAAAAACTATCTTTACCCTTTTTAGCAGTTTTTTTCCAGCCACAGCAGAACCTTGACTAACACCATCACCTGAATTACATAAATATCAAACCATATTGGTAAAGGGTAAAGAGTAATGGATTAAAAATCAAAATCAGAAAAAGAAGTATTAGAGAAAAATAATGTTTACCTTTTTTAGCAGAAATTTTTCCAGCCCCAGCAGATGCTAAACTATCACGATCAGCAAGAACCTTACCCTTACCACTAATCAATTTGACTCGTTTAACAACCGCTTGTTTTACACACCGCTTCCGGACAATTTCTGTAGGAATGGATGAATCAGGAACTGGAGATGATGGAATGGACACCTCGGCAACTTTCTTGTTTTTAACATTCCTAGGATTCAAATCTGGAGGAAAACTAAAATATTAATAAAAATTCAAAACATACAACAAAATTATACAGATAAACATATACCTGCAGTAAACGTAGGTGTTGTCAAGCCACGAATCCTATCAGATTTTCGTACAGCAACACCACACTCTAAAACAAAAAGAAAAAATATTTATAGCATCAGAACTGTAAAGTCAAATGGAATACTTGTATCATCAAATCAGAACTGTAAAGCATCAAATAAAAACATATATAATGAAAACATCAACTGATATACTTCAAATCAAAACCTTTCCAATAGAAACATCTCATAAACAGAAAATAAAGTCAAATGAAAACCTTGAAACATCATAATCAAACATTAAAACATCATGTAAAACCCTAGACGACAAAAAATGAACAAATGTAGTAATAAATTCAAATATTCCCGCCAAACAAATTAAAAAAAGCAACAAACCTTGGGAAAAAGTTTTCCTCTTCTGCTTTACAGCAGCATTCGAAGAAACTGAAGGCTGCGAGTATGCCTTTGCAATTTTAATTGTAGCATCGTATATACTAGCGGAATCAACAACATCTACTTTCTTTGACATCTACAAAACGATAAACATGAAAAATAATAGAGTTAAAAAACATCGACACCAATGAAAACCTAATAAACAACATGCATGTAAAAACATTTAGCTTCGCAATATCCTCTTCATTTACGATAACAACCTCAAAATAGAATAGAGTAATAATCGTAGACAAAGTACAGAAACCTCAGAGCTCAACAACAAAAAGCTTACCATACAATAAAACGACTAAAAAACAAAGATTATCGGCTAGAAGAACAAATCTAAGTCGTCGGAGTTACCTAATGCAGAGTCGAACCGATTATCAAGCAAAATTCCAAGAAACTCCAAAAATTGGACCAGAACAACCGATTACACTCACGTCAAAACACTATATAATGCGTAATAAGCAACAAAAACAGAAGAAAGTACAGAAACCGCGACGGAAAAAGAAAACCTAGGTCGCCAGAAAAGAGGGAAAATGCGAAGGATGGCAGAAAACAGAAGCGGTTTTCGAGAGAGAAAAACAAAAGGTAAATAATGAGGGGAAGAGGAAGAGATACAGTAAATGTATGCTCATATTTACCATATTTACCGTATTTACAATTTAACCCATAACAATATGAAAACTATAATTAATACCCCATCCCAAATTAAATATATAATATTTATAATTTAACCCCCGGTCTCGCTGTGAGACCGTCTCACACAAGACTTTGTCCTATATGAAAATTCTGGAAGGAATGGAATTTCCAAAGGTATGCAATTTCCAAAGGAATGTAATTGTGGTTCTCAAGAACTTTGTTCGATCAAATTGGGTCGATCTTTATATTGGTTGAAGCAAGCCATGCACATGTGGTATAATCAACTTGGTGTATATTGATGTGTGTTAGTTATGTTGTTTATTTTATTGGATTTAACTATGATTTTTTGAATTAATGTGCACTTTAAGTGTTTTATTTGTCACAGATCACAGTTTTTTGGCTCAAGAGGAATTAGGAGGAAGTTGGTGAGAAGTATTGAAATTTTGGTAAATAAAACAGTTAAAATGGAGAGCAGAACCGTAACAGATATTTTGGAGCTGATTTGGGCTGATTTTAATGAGATTTGTGGATATATCTTTTAGAGATATTTTAAAGATAATTTAAAGATTTAATTAGATCTTATCTCTTCGAATCAGAATTTAAATTGGGAAAGGATTGTATTTTAATAGGGATGGAATTCTCGGTTCAGAGGGATACATAAGGAGACTTTAACTTGGTTTCCAGAGATGTAATTTTTATTTTCAGGCGTAGGAGTCAGGAGATTTTATGGTAATCTTTTTGGTTTTTTTTTTTTTTTTTGAGAACATAGGGAGACTTTTTTCTTTGGCCCCGTTTTCAAGAACAGAGAACGATTCTTTTTTCTTTTGAGTTTTAATCGTTCTCCACCAGAGAGATATTAATCATACGCAATTGAAATATTATTGTTTAATTCTGTACCCATCTTCGTTTTCTGTGCATAGCTTTCCTACTTCATCCGTCCCAGCCGAATTTGCATACTTTTTGGTCAAATTTCTCAAGACATGTTTGACCATAAATTTCAACTAGTATATGGATACCAATATCATCATGTGAAATATTGTTGGATTCTCTGCATGCTGTATTTTCTAAATATCAAATTTTAACACACCGTTAATATACGTAACTAAAGTTATCGTTGGTCAAACATGACCTGAGAAAGTTGACAAAAAAATGTGCACATTCGACTGGGACAGAGTAATACTCAATTTGCCACAATTTTCGTTCTGACTGTGGCCCGCAGATTATAGCTTTGGTCTGCGTGCACTATTTCCAGTTAATTAATTAGTTTGTTTTATATTGTTATTAATCATGTTAGTATATTTTTGTATTATTTGTTTGTTTAGTTTAATCATCATGAGTAGCTAATCTATGTATCGGCAGAGAATAATAAATGATAGTTTATAAATTGTGAGGGTTAATTGCATTATAATTGATTCTTGCATATTCTTGATTGTTCTTGGTTAAATTTTATTTCTAATATGATTAAGCCTGATCAACTTAAATGTTTTGAGAATACTGCTATCTAATTTCTGCCAATACGTAATTGTTGGATGGGATTAGTAAGTAGCACAATCTTGTGAAAAACAGCTAACTAGCTAAGACTATAATAGCAAGATAGAGAATAATTGAGTGTGTGTTACTATTTACTTTTACTTTGGTAATTGCTATATCGGGTTCTTTTAATACTTAATGCTATCAAAATGTGTTCTAGTTTAGCGAATACTTTCTGGGAATATTTTGGTAATGGAAACAGTTAATTAATCATAATTAGTGACCGTCGATAAAGTAAGAAACAATTGGGGGGGGTTAACCGTACCTACTTCCCTATAACTGGTAGATGAGTAGGAATTGATTCATTATTGCGCCTATGATCGATAATAAGGGGTTAACCGTACCTACTTCCCTATAACTGGTAGATGAGTAGGAATTGATTCATTATTGCGCCTATGATCGATAATAACTAGCATGAGTTATTCTTAGCCGATATCATTCATTTATATATTTAGTTCTATTTTTTAGAGTTATCATTTGCATTTTTAGCAGTAGTAAAATCACCGAATTTGAGGCGTGGTGACATCACCAAAAAGGTTTTCACAATGAGTAGGAACAATAATTATTGATTATTGCTTTTGCTCCTCGTGGGATCGACCCTGCTTACCATTGTACTGATTAGTATTAATATGAATTTGTAGGTTATTTGGCTAGTTAAACAACGCTCACCAAATAGGCGCCATTGCCGGGGATCAGTAAGTCAATTTTTTCCTACTAATCAGTGTATTAGTGTGCTTGGTTATGAGCAGATCATCTAGGCCGAATTTAATATTCGACTCGGAACTTGAGAAGACAGCCAATCAGAACAAAAAGCTAACAAAGGCACGGAAAGTAGTTTCTACCGAGACCCTTCAAATTGGCCAAACCGAACCTATCACAATTTCATAAACCACCTCTGATTCGGGAACTGATATCAAGATGGACGGAACTAACCGAAACCCGAACCCTGGGCAGAACCCAAATAGCCCATACATGTGGGAACTTACTAGTCATAGTGAAGATGACCCCCCCAACTCCTATTCAGCTGCCAGAGACCAAAAATCCTATTGAAATCAAGCTAGCATTCCTAAACGTACTTCCAAAGTTCCACAGAAGAAGCACTGAAGACCCTTACAATTTTTTGAGCAAATTTATCAAGATTTGTAAAGTTCAGAAGAGGCCGTCCACCGTGACGGAATATCAATTCAAATTGGTGGCATTCCCATTTAGTTTGACAGGAGCAGCAAATAAGTGGTCTTTCGAGCTTGCCCCCCAATTCCATTGCGACATGGGCAGAATTGAAGATATTGTTCTTGTAGTACTACTTTCCAGGCACAAGAAAATATGCCTTGAAGAAGGAGATCACAAGCATCAAACAAGAGTATGATGAACCATTGAGTATGTATCGGCTGAGGTTCAGGAAGTTGGTAGACACTTGCCCTAATCACCGAATGACGGAAGGCCAGTTGCTTCAATGCTTCTATCAAGGGATGACATCCAACAACAAGGACTTCGTGAACTCTTCCAGTAGTGGTGGATTTTCCCACCTTCTAGTGAATGAAGCTAGAGAGATCATTAAGAGGTTGGTGGACTCTAAGAAGGAGTATGATCAGCAGGAAGTACGAATTTTGAAGAAGGTGGCACAGATATCCACTCCCGAAAAAGATGAGATCAAGGAAAGGATGGAAAGAATGGAGAAAATGCTATCCAAGGTTGTTGACAAGGTTGCGTCTGTACAAGAAGGGCCTTGTGATACGTGTGGAGCAGTGAACTATACGACGTCGCAATGCATTCTGACCATGGAATAGATACCTTTCCAAGCAAATACTATGGGAAATTTCAATGAGAGGCAGCAAAAAGGTGGACCATATCCCCAAAATTTCAATCCAAGGTATAGGAATCACCCTAGCTTCCAGTAGAGAGAACAAGGTCCCCCTCCGCAGCAGCAGCCTCAACATTACCAACGACCCTATATTCCACCAATGCAACGAGAAGCTCCGGGTTTTCCCCAGACCCAACAAGGTGGTCAAGATAAATCTCTGAATGAAAAGATGGATATGTTGTTGGACATGATGGTGAAGCAATCCAAGAAGACCGAATCAACCTTGGAGGAGCATGCACGACAAATTGCCCATTTGTCAAATTCTTTGAATGAACTTAGGATGAAGCAGCCTGGATTGCCTTCTCAGGTCCAATTGAACCCTCATGAGACAGTAAATTAGGTCACACTCAGAAGTGGAAAGGTATTTGGCGCATTACCAATGAAATCTGCAAGCAAAGAAGCAAAGGGGTTCACTGACTGAGGGTCCAGTTTGCCCAAACCGAACCCTGCAGCAAAAATTCAGAATCAGGAAATGGAGGAAAAAGGTGACAAAACCACCGTAAAATCTGAGAATCTTGAGCGTACTGAGACCAAAGATAAAGATAAATCCAACGTACCAGCTGAGGTAAGTACGAGGTTGAGTTTACATGATCATTCACTTAAAATTTTACCTCATTTAACTCTTAGATTAGAAAAGAAAAAGGAAGAGCCTATGGATTTTGTATCAATTTTTGGGAAAATGGTGATTAATCTTCCATTCTTGCAGGCAATAAGGTTACCACCAATAAGCAAGTTCTTGAAAGATTTTATTGCAGGAAAGTCAAAGGATTCAAGCAAGATCATGATGAGTGAATCTGTGTCAGCTGTGATCCAAAAGAAAATGCCTCAAAAGTGCAAGGACCCGAGTATGTTTTCCTTACCTTGTTACATTGGAGATAAGAAGATTGATGCTGCCATGTGTGATTTAGGAGATTCGATTAATGTTATTCCATTATCTGTGTATCAAACTTTGAATGGAGCTGAAATGGTAGAGACTAGAGTGGTAATTCAATTAGCAGATAAATCTTGTGTATGTCCTAAAGGGTTGTTGGAAAATGTGCTTGTGCGAGTCAATAACTTTGTGTACCCCACAGATTTTTATGTGGTAAAAATGAATTATACTAATGGTAAGGGAACACAAGGGGTATTGTTGGGTCGTCCATTCTTGAAAACAGCAAACACCATTATTAATGTTGGTGCTGGAACTATTTCTCTTGATTATTTTGGTGATAAGTACACATTCGACATTGATTAACCCATGAAGAAACCTATAGATTCTAGGAATGTGTTTGGCATCAATCATACTGACCCTCTCGTCCAAGATTCTCTTGAGACTAAAATTCTGCAGGATATGATGAAAATTCCAGAAGAGGTAGATGTTCAAGTCTCAAGTGATAAGGAAATCCGCAAATTGTTTTGTTCAGTTTACTCTCAAAAAGTGGTGCCCAGAGCTGAAGTAAACCACGGAGAGCCCAGCCCTACTCAATCCAAGTCGGATGTTTAGAAAAATTATGAAGGGTGCACCGAGTCTAGTTTGTCCAAACCGGACATGTCTGCCAAACTAGTCTCATTGGATGTGAAAGCCTCAAAATGGGAGTTGAAGCTGTTACCACCCAATCTGAAGAATGGTGATGATACTTTCCCAGTGGATATGGAGATGCTCAAGTGTGAGGAAGAAATTCCTCTACACACCACCCAACCAAATTGATGACATCTATAGTCTGGATTAAGACTATAAACAATAGCGCTAATTGTGAGGCAACCCATTTTTTTCTTTCGTTCTTTTAAGTTTTTGTTTTTTTATCTTTTAGGAATTTCAATTTCTCATCTGCTCTCAATTCTTGATCTACAGAGTTGAAGTACTTGAATTTGCAGATGCTCTCAATTCACACCTTTGCAGAGCTGGGACTTCCAGGGTTTCGTTTGTCCAAACTGGAGGTCTGCGGCAGAACCTGATTTGGATACAACACTCTCTTCTTGTTGGGAATTCCTCCGAACCCCTCCCAATAAGTTCCCTCATCCCTGATTTTTTTTCTTCAGAAATATTTTTCCAGTTTTAAGCTGGTTTTGTTCTTTCTTACATTTTTACTAAGCATGATTGAGGGCAAACAAGGTTTAAGTGTGAGGAGGATTATGTGTTTATGTGTCATTTAATAAAAATACAAAAATATTTTTGATTTTTTTTAGTCGAGTCAAATTCAGCATACTATTCATGATATTATTGTTTCTTGATGGACTGAACTTGCTGGTGAGAAAGCTCTTGTGTGATATATTTGGCTACTTGATACATCTCTAAAATTACTTAGTAAATGAGTCTAATATAATTGGTGTAAATTGACCTAAATGATACTTGGGATGACGAAAAAAAACAAGTAATTGAACATTTGAGCCTAGTAAAAGTGAGGTTTGAGCTAGAGTAGAGTAGTCTCTACATCAAATTTTTTTTAGAGTCATGGCATTACTTGAATTATTTGGTGTGAAAATGATGAAAGACATTAGGATTTAACCCCACAGTTTATATTGCCTACCATACATCACTCTTAGTAAACCCTTTGAAGCCTTGATATTTTTCTTTGTTTGAGCCACAGAAAAAATGAAGCCAAAGCCTATTTTTATCCCCTCTTTTGTGTCCCTTATATATGCATGCTTGTGATTATGATATATTTCTCAGATTATTTGTTGCTGATGTGCTTTTTGATATATCAGTGAGTGCCTTGATTTTGATGTATGAAGTGACATGGTACTAATTTCAGAGGTGCAGTAAAATGATAATAAAATGGGTGATTTGGTACTGGAAAATTCAGGAAAAAAAAAGGGATGATGTGCCCAGAAAAAAGAAGGGAAAAAATGACGGAAAAAAAACTGAAAAAAAATGAATGAAAAAAAAAATCCAACACCAGCACTTAGTAACTACAGCTAGTTTTGAGTAGATTTTTCCACTTTATGATGGCAGAAAATTACTTCTTTGATTGAGAAATTTTTGGGCTAAAATGAGCATGCATGTATATTTATATTTTTAGCTTAGAACCCTTAGGATACCTCATTTTTATTCCCCTTAGCCCCGTTACAACCTTGAATAAAGACCTTTCTGATTTGCATTGAATGATTCGAGTATTGCCATATGAAATTCATATATTGAGTGATTGTCCCTTACATCTAAAGCGAATGTGTAAAACATGAGAAATGTTAGATGCTTGTCTGATTTTGGCTAAGTTGAGGGCTAGTTTGCTTTGATTTGAGGATGAGTTTATCAATGTCATTTGAAATGTGTGAGAGTTTTAAGTGTATTATACATGAGCCTTTGTTATTAGTAAGGTAAAGTTTGTCTATGCATCATGAAATCAAGGATTGATATGCTGAGTTTGATTGTTTGTTGGGTTGTAGTTAGTGTCTTTTATTTTCTTTTGAGTCTTTCTTAGAATCATTTGGGGATACTTGGAACTTTGTGATAAACAACATGATTTCATTCTCATTTCATACTTGAGGGCAAACATGACTCAAGTGTGAGGATATTTTATGTGTGTTAATTATGTTGGTTATCTTATTGGGATTGATTGTGATTTTTTTAATTAATGTGCACTTTAGGTGTTTTATTTGTCACAGATCACAGTTTTTAGGCTCAAGAGGAATTAGGGAGAAGTTGGTGAGAAGTATTAAAATTTTGGCAAATGAAACAGCTAAAATGGAGAGCAGAATCGTAGCACATTTTTTGAAGCTGATTTGGGCTAATTTTGATGAGATTTGTGAATATATCTTTAGAGATATTTTGAAGATAATTTAAAATTTTAATCAAATTTTATCTCTTCAAATCAGAAATTGGGAAAGGATTGTATTTCAATAGGGATGGAATTCTCGGTACAGAGGGATATATAAGGAGACAAAACTTGGTTTCCATAGATGTAATTTTTATTTTCAGGAGTAGGGGTCAGGAGATTTTGTGGTAATCTTTTTTGTTTGTTTTTTTTCCGAGAACAGAGGGAGACTTTTCTTTGGCCCCGTTTTCAAGAACAGAGAATAATTCTTTTTTCTTTTGAGTTTTAATCGTTCTCCACCAGAGAGATATTAATCATAGGCCATCGAAATGTTATTGTTTAGTTCTTTACCCATCTTCGTTTTCCGTGCGTAGCTTTACTACTCAATTTGCCACAATTTTCGTTCTGATTGTGGCGCGCAGATTTCAGCTTTTGTCTGCGTGCACTATTTCCAGTTAATTAATTAGTTTGTTTTATATTGTTATTAATCATGTTAGTATATTTTCGTATTATTTGCTTGTTTGTTTTAATCATCATGAGTAGCTAATCTATGTATCGGCAGAGAATAACAAATGTTAGTTTATAAATCATGAGTTCTAATTGTATTATAATTGATTCTTGCATATTCTTCATTGTTATTGGTTGAATTTTATTTCTAATATGTTTAAGACTGATCAACTTAAATATTTTGAGAATACTGCTATCTAATTTCCGCCAATACGTAATTGTTGGATAGAATTAGTAAGTAGCCCAATGTTGTGAAAAACAGCTAACTAGCTAAGACTGTAATAGCAAGATAGAGAATAATTGAGTGTGCGTTACTATTTATTTTTACTTTGGTGATTGCTATATCGGGTTCATGATAATGTGATCCAAGCTGAACTTGCATTACAAACTCAAGAATCACAAACTGATATTTCAGATTCCTTGCCAGATCAGGTTAAGCTGAAAGAGGCTAGAGCTAGGTTAGTTTTGGCATTATCTGAACAGAAAAATTATTGGAAACACAAGGCTAAAGTTAAATGGTTGCAAGAGGGAGATAACAACACTAGTTTCTACCATAATTCGGTAAAGGAGAGAAATAATAGACTGAAAATTACAAAAATCAGGAGTAAAAATGGACTGTGGCTAGACAACTCTAATGATATTGAAATGGAGGCTATTCATTACTATCAGGAACTCCTCAGTGAGGAATCTGCCACTTTCAGCTCTCCTTTTCAGTTTCATTTTCTTAATCATATCCCATGTTTAGTCACTGAGTCTGATAATGAAAGGTTACTGATGCCAGTCTCCCTGGAAGAACTTAAAAAGATTGTTTTCAGTTTGAATAAGTCTAGCAGTCCTGGTCCGGATGGTTACACTGCTAAATTCTATATCAAGTCTTGGAACATTATTGCTACAGACCTTCTTAGTGCTGTTCAGGATTTTTTATCTTCATCCATTATGCCTAGAGGTATAGGAAGCACATGGATTACTATTATTCCAAAGAAGAAAACACCAATCACCTTTGATGATTACATGCCTATAAGTCTCTCTAATGTGATTAATAAGATTTGTTCTAAGGTGCTTATGGAGAGACTTAAAGCTATTATGCCTAAATTAATCTCCCCTAATCAAACAGCATTCCTACATGGCAGGGACATTTCAGATAATGTCATCTATTTACAGGAAATGGTAAGGCTGCTCAATAGGAAGAAAAGGGAACCTAATTGCATAATGAAATTAGATCTTAAAAAGGCTTTTGATAGGGTTAGATGGTCTTTCCTATGTAAAGTTCTTGCTAAATTTGGTTTTCATCCAAAATTCATTTTTTCAATCATGAAGAACCTGTCTCAAGCATGGTTCTCTGTTCTTATTAATGGCAAGCCCTGTGGTTTTTTTCAATCTTCTAGGGGTATTAAGCAAGGGGATCCCCTTTCCCCTTTTCTATTTAATATTTTCTCTGAGTAATTTTCCAGGAGTATGGATTACATATTCCAAACAGGTAAGCTTTCACCCTATGACCTGCCAGGTAATCCTCCTAAAATCTCACACTTATCATATGCTGATGATACTGTCATTTTCTTTAAAGCAAATAACTTAACTTTGGTAAGATTAAAAGCATTCTTATCTACCTTTGAAGAAGTCACTGGACAATCAATTAATTATAATAAGAGTGACATTTTCATTGGTAAACATGCTACTGCTCAAAGGGTGAATCACATTAAGAGAATTATGGGAATGAAAATTGGTACTTTTCCATTCATGTACCTAGGTGTTCCAATCTTTTCCGGTGCTTTAAAGAAGATCTACTTTCAACCCCTTTTTGAACAAATTGATAATAGGATTAGCAATTGGAAAAATAGGTGGTTAACTACAGGTGGAAAACTGATACTAATTGAATCCTGTATTTATTCAATTCCCCAACACATCTGGCAAGTAATTAAGCCCACAAACCTGATTATTTCCACCATGGAAAAATAATTGAGCAGATTTTTTTGGGGAGACAATGAGCACAAACCAAAAAGAGCATGGAGAAAATGGACTGCTCTCTGTGCATCAACTGATCAAAATGGCCTGGGTTTTAGAAGTATTAGAACTATTGTTAAAACTTGCTCAGTTAAGTTGTGGTGGAAATTCCAGATGGCAGATACTCTATGGTCCCACTTGTTGGCTAACCTTCCTCCATCTTATAGAACATCCCCTAACTGGAAAAGAATCTGCTCAGTGCATCCTTGGGCAGAACCTAACTCAAGGGTAATAATTGGAAATGGGGAATGCAATTTCTGGAATGCAAATTGGTTGGGGACTGGGATGCTATCTGATTTATGTGATCAAAATAGCATAGCAATTGATGATAATTGTTCTGTTGCTGAGTTTATAGACAATAAACCTAGCCTTATTCCTTTAATTCAACCATTCCTGCCACCTCACATTACTCTTCTTTTGCAGGATTCAAGAACCTGGCCACATAGACCTGATAGACTAATTTGGAAGCCAGGATCTGATGGTAATTTCTCATTCAAAGCCACTTATTTGTTACTATGTAACAACTCAGGTCAGTATGCATCCCCAAGTCATTTCTGGAATTCTAGAATTGAGAAAAAAATATCTGTGTTCATGTGGAAAGTGACAAACTCTCTTCTTCCTTTTGATAATACTCTTCAACATCTAAGAATCAGTTTGGCCTCTAAATGTTGTATGTGTAACTTACATGTGGATGATCTTGATCATTTTTTCAACTCCTGTGAGTTTTCTCTGAAAGTCTGGAAATATATACATCAGTTTATGGGAATCAGAGACAGGCTTTTTCATTCTGTGTGGGATAGATTATCTGCTTACTTATCCCTCCCCACCCTATCTAAATTACACACCACCATTGTTAGAACAGCAGCAATCTACACATTCTGGAACCTATGGAAGATGAGAAATAGATTTATTTTTGATTCAGTTAAGCCCTCATCTTCCATAGTACTTGAGCAGATTAGAGATCAAATCTTCTATTCATTCTCTGCTAAACCAGTATACATAGTATCTCCATCTGATCTCAGTATTGCAAACCACTCTTATCTTCCTCTCATTAAGAGACCCCCAAAGCCAAAAATCTGGAAAATTGCATGGATCAGGCCAACAATTGGTTTTAAAGTCAATGTAGATGCAGCTTGGTGTTGTAAGACAAATAAATGTGGCCTCAGCATGATCATTAGAGACTGTAGAGGGTGCTTTCAGGAAGCATATACTTCATTTACTAATGCAAAGTCTGCCCTAGAAGCTGAATTAAAAGCTATTTTATTTGCTATTCAATTTTGCAACTCTTTGTCCACTGTTTGTATGGAATCAGACTGCCTTAATGCTGTGTTATATGCTACTGATCCATTAAAATCCCCTTGGCAACTGTTTGATTTAGTAGATGAGATCCATCTCTCTTTAGGGGATATACACATCATGCACATTTTCAGGGAAGCAAACCAGGTAGCACATTTTTTGGCAAAAACATGCTTCTCACAAAAATGTAACCTGGCTTTTCCACATTTCTCACTGCTGCCTAACCAAGCCCAGGGATTAGTTAGACTAGACCAAATGAATACTCCCTCTCTGAGAATTGTCCACTAGTTTGGAAGCTACTCTTTTTCTTGTTTTCCATTGCAGATCAAAGGATTATGTCAGGCTTCACGGAAACTGGACTACTTGCTGTTATTGTGGCTGGATTCGGACACTGAAGGTTTCATCACACATGTACATATGGGTGGAAATATTGGCTACTTCTCTTCTTTTGCAAGCAGCTAGCTTAGTTTTCATCTTCAGGCTAGTATATGGAGACTGCCTCTTCATTTATATGGAGAGGGTTTCGACTGCCCTGTGTTTCCTTTCGGACTCACTAATAAGTTTTGACCCTTTCCATCATTCATGAAGAGGCCTCCGACTTGATGTTTACATGTATCTTTCTTGTTCATTCTTTTGGGGGCAACAAGCGTTGCTCTATTAGCCAGTGAGCACTCATGTATATCCTACTATTGCTTCGGCTCCTTTTTTTTCTGTCTATTTTTTGGCTTGGGAAGGCCTAATAGAATTTCCCCCATCTATGGATGGTTTTAATTAAAAAAAAAATAATACTTAATGCTATCAAAATGTGTTCTAGTTTAGTGAATACTTTTTGGGAATATTTTGGTAATGGAAACAGTTAATTAATCATAATTAGTTGACTGTTGATAAAGTAAGAAAGAATTGGGGGGATTAAGCGTACCTACTTCCCTATAACCGGTAGATGTGTTAGAATTGATTCATTATTGCACCTATGATCAATAATAACTAGCATGAGTTATTCTTAGCCGATATCATTCATTTATATATTTATTTCTCATTTTTTAGAGTTATCATTTGCATTTTTAGCATTAGTAAAACCCCCGAATTTGAGGCGTGGTGACATCACCAAAAAGGTTTTCACAATTAGTAGGAAAAATAATTATTGATTATTGCTTTTGCTCCTCGTGGGATCGACCTTGCTTACCATTTTACTGATTAGTATTAATCTGAATTTGCAGGTTATTTGGCGAGTTAAACGATGCTCACCAATATCTAATGAAACATGGTTATCAAAATGACCTGATCTGCCTTTGTGTACTTATAAAACAATCGGGGTTGGAATTTGTTATTATCGCAGTCTATGTTAATGACCTGAATATGATTGGAACTCCTGAAGAGATCCAAAAGGCTACTAAATATTTGAAAAGAGAATTTGAAATTCATGATCTTGGGAATGCAAAGTTTTTTCTTGGATTGCAGATTGAACATTTTTAAAATGGTATTTTTTTGCACCTGTCCCATTACACCACTAAAGTGCTAAAGAGGTTTTATATGGATAAAGCACACTTATTGACCACTCAGATGGTTTTTTGATCACTCTGTGTGAAAAAGGATCCACATTGACCTCGTGAAAAGGGTGAATAACTACTTGGTCCAGAAGTACCATATCTCAGTGTTGTTGGGGCTTTGATGTATTTGGCAAGCTATACTCGCCCTGATATAGCTTTTGTAGTGAATTTATTAGCGAGATATAGTTCTTCCCCTACACGGAGGCATTGGAATTGTATTAAACAGATATTTCGATACCTTTAGGGTACGATTGACTTGGGACTTTATTACCCCAAGTCACTTAATAGTGATCTCATGTGTTATGCATTTGTCAGATACTTACCCGATCCCCACCAAGTTCGATCACAAATGGGTTATTTATTTACATGTGCATGCACAACTATCTCTTGGCATTCCAAGAAAAAAAATAATGGTTGCCACTTCATCCAATCATGATGGAATATTGGTGATTCACGAAGCCAATGAAGAATGTGTTTAATAAAGATATGTAATTCATCATATTTGAGAAACTTGTGGTTTGAAATTGGACAAGACCGTTCGCACAACTTTGTTTGAATACAATGCTTATTTTATTGTTCAACTGAAGGAATGATTCATCAAAGGAGATAGAACAAAGCACATTTCACCAAAGTTCTTCTTCACTCACGACCCACGAAAGAATGGTGAAATTTGTGTTCTGTAAATTTGTTCCAGTGGCAATGTGGCTAATCTCTTCACAAAATCACCACTGACTTCAGCATTCACTACTACAAAAAAAGACATTTAACTTTGTCTCATTGACTTCTGTTGTGAAAAATAAGGCTAATAACCGAAGTTAAAAGTTATTTTACTTCGGTTATTAGAAAAATCGAAATAAATAGTTCTTTTAACCTTGGTTTTCAAAAAACCAAAGTTAGAAATTTCCTTTGATTTGGGTTGTATAAAAACCAAAGTGAAAAGATGTCCTTTGACTTTGGTTGTGAAAAACTGAAGTGAAAGGATGTCCTTTGACTTTGGTTGTAAAAAACTGAAGTGAAAGGATGTCCTTTGACTTTGGTTGTAAAAAAATGAAGTGAAAAGATGTCCTATGACTTCAGTTGTAAAAAAACCAAAGTGAAAATATGTCATTTGACTTCAGCTAGAAAAACCGAAGGTACAAGGGGTTCTCACCCAACATCAGTGCTGGTGAACCCAATATTGGTTGACCCGAAGCCACAACGGAGACCCTACCAATGCCGGGTAAGACCGTACTCAACCCTATTTGACTTGATTTTGACTTCTTTTTTCCTTCTCATCCTCGTAAATTTGATGAGAGCAGAGGGCACTAATTCATTCTCTATTGTAGAGGGTTACGTCACCCATTGAGGGGTTTGAAAATTGAATGGACACTCAAATTTTAACGAAGTACGAAAATTAATGATTTCATGTTATTCAGTTTATGGGTAGAATGTAGAAACCTCCCTATTGTTGTCAATTATGTCTGAATAACATGTAATTTTTGTTACTCATATGAAAAACCCATTCTCAATTTGTTGGAATGTCGGTTTCGTCAAGGATAGAAGCCATTGTTGTAATATAGATCGTAGAAGTGGGAAGTATCAAAATTTTGTATCTAAGTTAATCTAGCACGCATTTGAGAATGCGGCAAAGGAAAACTTTTCCAATGTATATTGTCCATGCAAGAAGTGTCATAACACAAAAATATACGAGAACTCTTATGGGTTGAGAGATGATTTGTATTTACATGGTTTTGATCCAACCTATACATCATGGTTTTGGCATTGAAGGGTGGTGATGACCCAAATGAAACAATTGAGGAGATGCAATATGATGGGTTGGACAATATGGTTGAGGAAGAAGTGAGAAATTTTGGCGGTAATCTGGAAAAAAATATCTTCGTTGCAAACATAAAATGAGAGAATTTTGTACCTTGGTTGCTAAGAAGGACTGACCGTTTTGAAGACAACGTTGCAATTGATGACTTTGAAAGCAAAGCATTCTTATTGTGATGTAGGATTTTCCACTTTGTTAAAACTTGTAAAAGGTATGTTACCACCCGGTAACAAACTTCCAAATAGAGTATATGAGGGGAAAAAAATTATGTCCTATAGGTATGGATTATGAGAAGATACACACATGTCCTAGCAATTGTATCTTGTATAGGAAGGATTATACCAATGAAACCTGTTGTCCAAAATGCAAGATTCAAAGGTACAAAATGAAGGAGGTAGATAATGTTGGTGGCGATAAGAATTTGGGGGAGCATACAGAATATATCCCAGCTGAGGTTATTTGGTATCTTCCCATCATTCCACGTTTGAAAAGATTATTCTCGAATGTGCAAGATGCGAAAAATTGAACGTGGCATGCTGATTGAGAGGTGGTGGAAGCACTACAAGAAACACACCTATTACATTGCCCATTTCACCTCGGTTTTTTGCCTTAGGTTAAAAACTCAGGTAAAAAGTTATTTTACCTTGATTATTTATTTTTTAAGTAAAAAATAGTACTTACCTCAGTCATAAAAAAATTGAGGTAAATAATAGATTTTTTATCTCGGTTATATGGTAGCCGAGGAAAATATTATTCTAAACTGAAGTAAAAAGTGTAACCGACATAGGTGTGACATCGGCATTATGTGTCAATCTAAGCATTATTAGTCATTTATGAGAATACCGACTTTGCACTATTGGTCGGTTTGACCGAACATCTAATGCCTTTAAGGAGTGACGTCACATCTTTCGGGATCGGTTAGTAATTTTGGTCCTTTGACCAAATTCAATCTTAATACCAAAAATTTTCCTCCTCATTCCAAGATACAAAATCCAATTCCTCATTGTTGAAGGTGGGCAATAGGTTTTGGGTTGTGCTAATTCCCCACTCAAGTAGCAAGTAAGTATTCCATGCCTAAATTTTTATTTTCATCATCAATATGGGTTCTAGGTTAGTTCAATTGATATGAAAGGATGTGTTTAACTATGGGTTGATTGAATGTAGGCAATGCAAAATTATATATGGTTAATGTTATATGTGTATGGGAACATGATAATGAAGTTTTCATTGACGCATATGTGTGTGTGTACACACACACATATATGTATGTGTGTGTATGTGTGTGTGTGTGTGTGTGTTTCTCTAATTAATATGCATATGTAAGGAATCCATGAATTGAATGAATGTAAGTGTATGTATTTGTTGCTAAGATAGGATCCTAAACAATGTGTACTTATTATTGTAATGTAGATGTCTATGGATAAAACACATTGTTTTGACGAAGATCAAACAAGTGTGGAGTATCAATATTTTTTAGCCAACTTCATTAAATATACTTCGTGAATGCCACGAAGGAGAATTTGTCATATGTGTATTGTGCTTGCAAGAAGTGCCAGAACACCGCTATTCATGAAAATTCAATTGGTTTGAAGGATGACTTAGTTATATACAATTTTGATCCAACATACAAAATTTGGTTTTGGCATGGGAAGAACGTGGATGAGCATACTACAAATGATTAGAGGCCGAGAAGGATGATATGATGGATGAGTTGGTTGAGAAGATTATCAAGAACTACATCACAATCCTAAAAGACTTCTAGACTTCCACGGACATAATGAGACACTTCTATATGATGGATGCTCTGAAGGAATGATAGTATTGAAGGCTACATTGCAGTTGATGAATGTAAAAGCTAAGTATTCCTATAGTGATGTTGGGTTCTCTGGTTTGTTGACAGTGTTGAAAGAAAAGCTTTTGATTGGAAATAGAACACCGGAAATGGTATATGAGGCAAAGAAGATACTATGTCTGATGGGCACAAATTATGAAAAGATACATGCTTGTCTGAACAATTGTATCTTGTATATGGGAGATCACATGAATGTGAAGGAATGCCCTAAATGCACTGCTCCAAGGTTCAAATTCAAAGAGTGTTGGAAATCGGCAGATGAAGAAGGTTCTTGTCAAGGTTGTTTGGTATCTACCTATTATTCCTCGATTTAGAAGATTGTTTGACAATCCTGAGGATGCAAAGAGTTTGAGTTGGCATGCATATCAAACAGTGGTTGATCCTGAAGTCATTAGTCATATGGCCGGTGGTGATTAGTGGAAAAAGATAGATGTCGCATTTCTCTTCTGTGGGAATGATCCACGTAACTTGGGGCTTGGTTTGTGCACGGATGGAATAAATTCATTTGGTAATATTAGCAGCAATCACAATTCGTGTCATGGTAATTATTTACAATTCTCCCCCATGGTTGTGCATGAAAATAAGTACATTATGTTATCTCTAATAATCACCTTACCTGAGCAACTGGGGAACGATATCGATGTGTACATATCCCCCTCGGTGGTTGACCTTGAAAATTTGTGGGATTCTGGAATAAAGATGTATAATGGGTTTCTGAGGGGGTCGTTTGATTTTAGAACCACATTGTTATACACCGTTAATGACTTCCCCTCATATGCAAACTTGTTTGGCTATTCAGTTAAAGGTCACAAAACGTGCCCTATTTGTTTAGAAAGAACGGATTATTGTCAGTTGAGGAATGGAAGTAAGACAATGTATCTTGGGCGCTAGAGATGGCTTCTAATAACTCATCGGTGGAGGAATCAGCGTGCTAAATTCAATGACAAGGTAGAGTTGGTGCCCCCTCCAGTATTAACAGGTGCGTTAATCTCGAACATAGTGCATGATTTTTAAATTACTTTGGCAAGAGGAAGAGGAAATCAATGGTTTCCGATAGTTGGAAGAAGCGTTCCATTTTTTTGAACTACCATATTGGGAGAACCTTGATGTCTGACATTGTTTGAACGTGATGCATATTGAAAAGAATATATGTGATAGTTTGGTTGGTACTTTGATGAATATCTCGAGAAAGACAAATGATTGAGTGAATTCAAGGAAAGATATGGTTGAAATGTGAACTAGACCTGATTTGGCCCCTAAGGATCGGGGAACCAAGATGTACTTGCCCGCTGCTTGTTACACATTTTCATAAGTTTAGAAAGAGTTGATATGTTCTAGCCTCAGAGGTATGGTTGTCCCAACAAGCTATTCTTCTAGGGTTAGAAATCTAGTATCCGATAAGGGATTGAGATTGTGGAGTATGAAATCGTACGATTCAGATTGTTTGATTCAAGAATTTCTCCCGCTTGCGATCAGATCCATCGTGGCAAGTCAGAATGTGAATTACCCGGTTGTGTCATTTCTTCAAGGAAATTTGTTGTAAAGATATTAGGCGTTGGAAATTGGAGGAACTGCAAGAAGAAATAGTAATCGTGTTGTGCAAGTTAGAAATGTATTTCCCTCCTTCATTGTTTGACATCATGGTGTACTTGTTGGTTCACGTTGTACGAGAGATATTGATACATGGTCATGTTTATCTTTGATGGATGTATCCCTTCGAGAGGTATATGAAGATGTTAAAGGGTTATTTGAAAAATAAATATCACCCGGATGCTAGTATTGTCTAAAGGTACGTGACTGAGGAGGCGGTAGAAAACTTCATAAGGTTCTTGAAGAATGAAGGGTCAGTTGGTGTACCAAAATCGCACCATGCAAACAGAGTGGGTGATCTGCACCATTTAGCATGCTTTAACCAATACATTTGACATAGTTTTTAGTTACTTTATTTTGGCGGTTTGGTGACATTAGTTAAGTTTACATGACAAGGGGTTTAGACAACCATGTTAGGTTTCCTATTCTAAATCCCACATTTTGTATACTTAATTAGTGATTCTTGACATCTCGTGTTCACGAGCTCCTTGATCTTAATTATTAGTACCTATAATAGGTCACTCGTGAATGCTATTTGTTACATTATATTCTTGCAAAGGCCGTTTGCTTTTAACAGTAGAAGATTTGAAGGCCATTCGCATTTGAATGGTAGTAGACAAAGGCCACAAACATCAATGTGTGGTGGAAGGAGATTGAAGCCAAAGATAGGTGGCTTCGGAGTTCAAGATGGTCAAAGGAGAAAATGGTGAATCGTGATCTGGGGAGTGTTGCCTTAGTACGAGAATGATCTAGAAAGAATTAGCCTTCAAGGCAGGTTCCATTGGAATTTTCTTCTCAAGTACAATGAAATTGACTACTAGAATTCCCAATTTTGGACTAATGGTTCACTCGTGACAAGCCAACGAAGTTCAGCCAACGAAGCACCAGCGGCCGGTCACGGACCGAGCATGGTCAAGCACCAGCGGCCCGTGAAAATTTTCATAGCCCGCACTACATAGAATCCAGAGGTTTCGTGAAGACCTGCACGAGACCAATATGAGACCTTCATGAGGCAAGGCACCGAGCCTTGACAAAAGCATCGGGCCGTAAACCAAGGGGATGAAGAGTTGAAGAATTTGGCCAAGTATGGAGCCGGTCCGTGAAAACCTTCACGGAACATGAGAAGACTTCTGAATAGGACCACAACCTGCTGGCATTCTGTGAAAACCTTCACAAGTCATGAAAATTTTTTTGAGCAGAAGCCACGAGCTGTTCGCACTCCGTGAAAGCCTTCATGTATCGGTGGAAAACACTGAACAAAAACTGCATGTTGTTTCCGGTCCATGAAACCTTTAAGGACTGTGGCACATTCTAGCTTCATGCACCACACCAGATCCCACATGTCGCGGCCACCGGCTGTGGCAGATCTGGAATCCCGTGGCTATACATGCTTCATAGACCGTGGCATCCGTGCCGTTCCGTGAAACCTTGGTGGCTGACCTAGGGTTTTCCTACTTTTGGCCTTTTGGGCCTATTTTTAGGCCCAATCTCCTATTACTTTATACAGGACCCTAGAATACTCAATTAGAAAGGTTGGAACATATTTGGAAACACATTTGAAGAGGAGAAAGCTTAGAGAGAAGGAAGGAATTCCTTTTGTAGGTTTTGTAATCTTTTCTTTTCTTTTCTTCTTTCTTTTTCCCAAAGATGTGGAATTCAAATCTATATTTTAATTCCACGTCTTGGGAGTAGTTAGATTAGCCCTAGATTCATTTTGGCACTTGGTATGTTGTAAATGCTTTATGAGATTCATTAGATTCATCCAATCTTTGTGTTTATGATATTATTGTGATTGTTCTTGAATGTTATAAATGCATGAATATTACACCACATATAAGCACACACTGTGGATTGTATTCATGTATGGTTCAATTATTGACGCCTCATTGGGAAGAGAAACCTGGATGTTAGAATAGGTAGGGGAGAACACATCCGTTTGGGTGTGTGCACGGGGGATTCGAGAATGCTCTGACCTATATTCTATCGCACCAATCTTAGCTGACTTCGTAACTATAATCTGAGAGGTTGCGGGTAGAGATAGTGAATAGTAGCAAGCTAGGTGTTGAGTTGAAGCCCTAGTATCATAGATAAGGTGCCTACAAACCTTGGGCCTAGCGTATATAGGACCCAGTGAGAGTAGTTGCATTCGTGGTGGAATCCCAGGACGTAATAGCACGAGAGATAAACAAACCTCCAATGATAGTCAGACCTTGTTGTACTCCCCAAATTATGATGGCGGTACCGATGGGGCATTGCGAACACACCCACCATGACAGGGTTGGGGAAGTGTATGCCATCGGCCATACCACGTGTTGTGAACACACTGATAGGTCCTTTGTATATCTATATGTGAATGAATCGAGGATTGAAGCATTAGAACTACAATTTTTTGAAATGATTCCCAAGTGCCTAGTATAAATAGTTTACTCGTTTGTTAATTGCATGTTTTGTACTTGTTAGTTGAAAATACTAACCCCTCCCCAGTTGCATGTCTACACTACTAGTTATTCCTTTCCCTCATGTGAATTGACGACCCGCACGAGGTTGTGTTTTAATTAATACTTGAGTCATCGCATCCTTATGGACAAACCCAGATCTTGCCGCTTACTACCTCTTGGTAGCTTAGCAGTAAGAGCAGGTGCAGAATTATAAATCTCTATCTTTGACCACTAAGTCCCTTTGCTTATGTTTTTAAACGACGACCGAGTCGAGGGTGGCTAAAATTTTTATGCCGGTGTCGGGGATGCTTTTTAGTTCAAGTGTTAGTTGAGCATGACATGTTAGTAGAGTAGCTAGTAGTGTTTTTTATTGTTTTTCTTTTGTTTTTTTTGTTTGTTGCGAGTGGAGTTTTTGTCATAGTTTCCTTATTACTTTCATTCTGTTTGCTATTGTGACATTGGAAGGATAGTGAGACTCTAGTTTATGGTACATATTCATACAAAAACTCTAGGTGTTTTGCATTCTCTAACTAATTCCACAGGTAATCGGAGGAGAAGGAGAAAGAGAACTAGATCGAAGGCTCAACCTAGGGGTTTTTAATTTTGAGGAAGCATCACAAGATGGTAGAAGATAACTGCACTTGGAGAGAGCTTATAGCCCTGAATTTAGAGAACCAACCCTTATGTATCACATTCCCACACTTGCCTCCAAATGTGACTCGTGAGTTGAAAAGTGGGATGATACATTGCCTTCCTACTTTCAACGGTATGGCGGGAGAGGATCCGAACAAACATTTATCGAAATTCCATTTGGTGTGCATGAATTCAAAGTCGTTGGGAGTGTCAGATTATGATTACAGCTTGAGAGCATTCCTCTTTTCACTACAAGATGGAGAAAAATATTGGTTGTATTAACTACCATTGGGTTGCATTGGGTCGTGGATGGATATGAAGAAGTGATTCTTGGAAAAATACTTTCCAGTATCTAAGTCGGCCGGGTTAAAGAAGCAATTGTCCAACATTACTCAAGTAGCGACCGAGAGCCTATATGTTTATTGGGAGAGGTTGAAGAAACTCCTAGCTAGTTGCCCCTACCACCCATTCAAGGAAGGAGATTTGATCTATTACTTTTTTGAAGGCCTTTGTGACGAAGACATGAGGATGATAAATGCCTCATGACACGGTTCTATTGCCAACAAGAGCCCAAAGGATGCGATGGCACTTTTTGAAGAAATGACCAATGAGATGAGGCAATTTGGCACAAGGTCTAAGGTTAAGGTCTTGGATGAACCCGCACACACACCAAAGTTGGAGGAGCAAGTCCAAGATCTTGCATCTACGATGAAAGAGATTTTGCGAGGAAAGGTGCACCAAGTCAAGATGTATGGGGTTTTCAACCTAGAACACCACTATGAAAATGCCCCAAGGTCGTTGGTGATGTTCAAGAAGTGAATGTTGTGGACTACAATAATCAGGAGAGACCTCAATTTGCTAGGGGAAACAACAAGTGTTCCGGGGGAACCAAGGCGAAGCAAGATCGGACCCCTATGCAAATAAATTAAATCTGCGGTATAGAGATCACCCTAATTTCTAATGAAGGAATAACAATCAACCTCAAGGATATAAGGGTGGACAAGCACCACCTCAAACTTATCCTAGGGGTGAAGGTCCATCCAACAATCATACCACACTTTACAGGTCGGATAGGGAGGAGATCTTGGATGCCATTGGTCAACTGGGGAAAAACATGAGATCTTCATGGAAAGGACTAGGAGGGAAATTTAAGACCTTGATACTAGAGCCTTCTCAAGTATCAGGAACCTTGAGATTCAAGTTGGATAACTCATCACCACAGTGAGCCGACTTGAAGCAAAAGATTCTGGAAAACTACCTTCCCAACCGGAGATCAATCCCAGAAATGTGAGTGCACTCAAGATATGGAGTGGTAATGAAGTTCACGAAACTGAGAAGAAGGTGACACAAGAGGATGACAAGCTAGTACCAAAGCCCATTTCGAAGAAGAAGAGATAGTTGTCAAAGAAGCACCCTCCATGGAGCTCCCACCACTCGAGGCACGAGTTGCTATTCCACCTCCATTTCCAAGTGCTTTGAGGGGAAAGCCGAAGGTGGAGACAAATGAGGCCATCATTCGGAAAGTCTTCAAAAAAGTGAAGGTATTTATCCCTATCTTGGAATTAATTAATAATGTGCCTTCATATTCTAAATTTCTTAAGGTTTCATGCACTACAAAAAGGCATAGACCACATAAGAAGTTAGGGAAGCTAAAAATTGGGGAAGTAGCCATTTTGAATCATAAGAATTTGCCTAAGAAGTGTGATGACTCTGGAATGTTTTCTATCACGATTTCTTTAGGTGGAACGCTTGTTGAACATGCCATGATATATTTAGGAGCTTCTATCAATGTGATTCCATTTATTCTATTTGAATGTCTTGAAATTGGTGAACCTAAAGAGACTAGAGTGATTTTTCAACTCGCAGCTCACTCCCAAACTAGCCCTCGTGGGCTAGTGAAGGATATGATGGTGTGAGTAGGCAAATTGGTTTTTCTGGCAGACTTTTATATCCTAGAGGTAGCGCACGATGGAAGTGCATCCCCGATCCTTTTCTAAAAACATCTAGGACTAAAATTGATTTCCACTCGGGAATCTTGACTCTAGAGGATATCATAGACTAAGTGGAATTCAACATTTACAAATCTAGGCATGATTCAACAAAACCTTCTCTTACGTTCAAAGGTGTGATACTTTTTTATGAGCATAATATTCTTGAACCTTCTTGTGTTACCAATGAGCATGAATCTCTTGTTGATAAGCTTGTGGAGGACCCTGATGAATTTCATGATTTGGTCAATGATATGTCCGTACTAGATTGTTTTTCTATGCTAACCAAATTTCAGCGGGAAAAGGGGAGCGTCGAGGATTTGATAAATCTTTGACCTATTCCTAACCCCAAAGTAACATTCAAGGAGTTAAGGTTGGCAAAGCAAGGAGAGATATTTCTAGGTGCCGACAAGGGCTACAAAGGTAAGGATGGCTCGTTGTGGAGACCTTTCCACTACGATGTCATCGTGGGCGGAGTCATCGATGACGATTCTAGAGACCCAGTGGTAAGTGCTTCATATTAAAATGTGTGAAAAGGAAATAAGTCGTGATGATATATGTGGTTCTTTTGTTTTCTTGTTTGAAGTAGTGACTTGGTAGAATTTGCATGTCTTGCTCAAAATAATGGATCATTTGAATGAATTCTTGCTTGATTTAGAGATCTAGATGTGAAAATGTGTGCTTATGTGTAGATGGAATGGATTTTGATGGGTGGCATAGTTTTCTTTCAAAAATTGAGAAATACTAAGGAATAGTGAAAAATCTAGGGTTTGTTTCGAGACAATTTTTGTCACGAGTGGCATGTCTCATGCCATGATGATGGCCATGAGACTATTTTTCCTGAAGGTGGGAAAACTGGGCAGAAAATTCTTTTTGGCAATTTTTTATTTTTCACCCCACACTTGTCTCAAAAATGCAACTTTTCGAAAAGAAAGTTTGGATTTCAAAATAAAAAAATGCATTTTTGATTCAAGAAGTGGGATTTCCTATTTCCTTAGGATTTTTTAATGTAATTAATACTTCCAACATTAATTTATTGTACTACTTGTCCCCTAATTTGAAATTCCATCTTTATCTACATTGTACCTCTTTCTCCGTTTCTCACATATGCTGAAATTTCATTCTCGTGGTCAATTCTCCACCTAATTTCAGCATCTACACACTATTTCTTCTCAAGAAACATTCAATCATACACACTCTTTGGTGAGCTCGAAAAAAGTGAAGCTTTTCTCCCCAAAAAAAATAGTTTTTTGGTCCCAAACATATGGTTCGTTACCATCTTTTGGTCCCCAAGACCAATACCGCTTCCTTTCAGTACCCAACAAATTTAAAATGATTTGTTTGGTCCCCAAGGTTATTTTCAAGGTATTTTTCAGTAGACTTAATTATTTCGTGGTCCCTAACATATGATTTTATACCATCTTTTAGTCCCCAAAACCACCTGAAAACCACCTTGGGGACCAAACAAACATTTTAAATTTTTTAGGTGCTAAAAAAATACGGTATTGGCCTTGGGGACCAAAAGATGGTATTGCATCATATGTTGGGGACCAAAAAAATAATTTAGTCTCCAAAAAAATTAGCAATTTTTGCTTCTTCTTTTGTGGATCGTACACTTCTTGGCTTCAAATTTTGGGTAACCCTTTTATATCTTTGTATATATGCTTGATTGACATTGTGGTGTTGTTATGAAAAGCAAGATTTTCAAATGAGCATGTGTTGATGTAATGTTGTTTGAGCTTGTGTGTCCAATCTTGTGATAATGAATTTATGGGAGTCTTGAATGTGCTATTGATCTTGAATGATGTGTTTTTCATTTGTGGATGATTAGAGAGAGAATGAATATTGTTTGCATGATTCTATTTATGTGTTGGAGAAAGGCATGATTCTATTGATATGTTGCATGATTCTATTGATGTTGTTGATTGATGAGGAATATTCTTGTTTTAAATGACCTTCATGCTTATACCAGCATGCTTTGAGTGTTTAGTTTTTTTGGGAGAATGTTCTTTATTGGATGACATCATGGGCCATGCATTGTTTATTATTACACTATCATTCTTCTCCTTTCATTGTGTTAGGATGCCTCCAAAAAATGATACTTTGGAGAAAGAGAAGTCTTCGCAGGGTGAGAAACGAAAGAAGTCGGTAAAGGGTGCAAACCCTAAAATGGAAACTCCCATTACTTGCAACCCCAAGTCTGTGGCCAATGATTTTATGGGTTTGAGCAACATTACCGGGACTACAGCTCAGAGATGGAGGAATTCGAGGGAACCAAAGAGGAGCATTTTGGAGACTAGTTTTGCTTTCAAGAGCACTTTGATGGCTCTAGGCTTACTTGAACCAGTGACCTTTCTTTTGGTTTGGGTAGGCCTAGAAGTTTTTCTCTACGTGCACAAAAACCTACATAAGGTGCACTTTAAAGTTCCTACCTACTATTTGGAAGGTCACAGACGAGAAGGGTCACAAGGCGATTAGGTTCAACTTAGATGACAAGGAATATCAAATGACCTATGGAGAGGTTCCATTGGCTTTTGGGTGGAAGACCGGCCGGGACATTCCACGGACTCATTACCAAGGAATGTCGTTCTCCCTTGGGAATTTTCTGAGACAACTAACCGGGACCGACAGGAAGAATCTGAACAAGAGCATGACTATAGTCCACCCGACAATACGTTATGTTCATCGATTCCTTTCCATGAGCGTTCTATGCCACGGTGAATTGATGCATTGTCTGGGTTCCGATGTAAACCTTCTTTGGGCGATGACACCGAAGGAGAACATCTGCTCGGAGTTGGTTAGTGTTTTTGTTCAAGAATGCATAGCAATGGGAGAGCAGAAGAGTGGGAAGATTCCTATAGGGGCCATGGTTGGTCTTTTGGCACGACATTTAGGACTTTCAATCTTGTAGGTCATTGGTTAATATGGGTAGGTCGGGATCGACCTATACAATTGAGAATTTATCTAGGGTATTCATGGTGGGAACTACAACTTGGAGGATAGATTTGTGTGGCTTTACGGTGGAGCACCTACTCGCAAATTCATGTTTCTTCCACAACCGGAGCATTAGCGGCCCATGAAAAAGCACACAGGCCGCACTATACAAGAGTTCTAGGGATTTCATGAAGACCTGCACAAGACCTTCATGAGTAAATGGTGTTAGGCCATGAAAAAAGCACTGGGCCATGAAGCAAGGAGATGAAGATTCAAGATTTGGATAAGTATGGAGCCGGTCCATGAAAACCTTCACGGATTGTGAGAAGACTTCTAAGCAAAACCACATGCTGCTCGCAGTCAGTGAAAAGCACCATGGCCCGTGACGATGAATGTTCATGGACCGTCCCAGATCTGGCGCCATGTGCTTGCATGCTTCACGGATCGTGACATCTATGACGGTCTGTGAAACCTTGGCGGCTGACCATTTTATCATAACTCTCTCAATTTTCATCTGATTTCCCTCTACCACATATTTAAATCTTTGTCTTTCTGAGCTCTATCCAACACATTTTAATTCAGCTCCAGAAGATTCACATATTTGAGCAGCTTATTCGAGAAATGTTCAGCGGCTAGAGGGAAAGGGTAACTAGAGTTTTGACCTAAGTTGGCCTATTTTGGGCCTATTTTTAGACCCATTCTCCTACGACTATATATAGGAGCATTATTTTTCTACTAAACCCTAAGTAAAATAGAGATAGACCTAATGTAGATTAATTTCTCTCTCTAGTTTAGAGAGAAGGAAGAGGATAATACTTCTCTTTCATTCTCTTTTTTTGTCTTATTTTTCCTTTCATCTTATTTTCTAGATCCATGGAATCTAACCTAATATTTTCCATGGATCTAACCTTTGTAGAGTAGATTTTTAGCTTGGGATTCATTTTGACACTTGGTATTTTCTGTTTGCTTTATGAGATTCATTAGATTCATCCTATCTTTTTGCTTATGATGTTATTGTGATTGTTCTTGAATGTTATAAATGCATGAATACTACACCACATATAAGCACACACTTTGGTCTATATTCATGTATGGTGCAATTATTGATGCCCCCTTGGGAAGAGAAACATGGATGTTAGAATGGGTAGGGGAGAATGCGTCCACATGGGTGTGCGCACAGGAGATTCAAGAATGCTCTGACCTATTTTTTGTCGCATCAGTCTTAGCTAACTTTGTAATTATTGTCTGAGAGGTTGCGAGTAGAGATAGGTACTAGTAGCAAGTTGGGTGTTGTGTTGAAACCCTAGTATCACAGAGATCCTCGGGCCTAGCATATATAGGACCCGGGAGGAGTAGTTGCATTTGTGGTGGAAGCCTGGGACATAATAGCATGGAGGACAAACATACCTACAACGATGGTCGGACCTCATTGTACCCCCCTAATTATGAAGGCGGTGCTGATGGAGGGTTGCAAGCGCACCCACTGTAGTAGGGATGGGGAAGTGTGTGCCATTGGCCACACCATGTGTTGTGAACACACTGATAGGTCTTTTGTAAGTCTTTATGTGAATGAATCAAAGATTGAAGCTTTAGAGCTACCACGTTGCTAAATGATTCCCAAGTGCCTAGTATAAATAGTTTACTTGTTTATTAAGTTCATGCTTTGTAGTTGTTAGTTAAAAATACCGACCCCCCAGTGGCATGTCTACATTACTGGTTGTTCCTTTCACTCGTGTCGATTGACGACCCGTACGAGGTTATGTTTCTAACTAGTACTTGTGCCCTAGCATCCTTGTGGAAAAACCCAGGGATTTTCAATCACTACCCCTTGGTAGCTTAGCAGTGAGAATGGGTGCAGAATATAAATCTCTATATTTGACTCGTAAGCCCCTCAACTCATGTTTTAACGACAACCAGGTAGGAGCAGGTCAAAATTTTGGCACCGTTGTCGGGGATGCTTTTTAGTTTGAATATTAGTTGAGCATAATGTGTTAGTGAGTGGTTAGTATTGCTTTTGTCTTTTACTTGTTTTTGTTTTCTGGAGTAGGTATTGCTTGAGTTCTTGGTGAAAACTAAGGACTCTTGCACTTCGATTCCAAATTTTGTGTCTTCTTTGTTGGTGCTTAATAAAAAACAATGTGGGAAAGCACTCAATGGTGGGCACTTTGTAGGGTGTGTCATTGTGATCATCCTATAGAGTGTTTCCCAAGGTTGAGTGAGTATAGGAGAAGAATGTCTCCAAGAGCGGGATTTTGTATGATATTTCATTGAGACCACCCTAAGGAGTCCTGCTCTTAGATGAGCAAAATTGAAAGAGAGGTAGGATTTGTTAGTTCCCAAGGCCAATGGGATCAAGATTGTTACCCATACCATGACTCTCTAAATTAGAGGTTTAGTGGTAACTCGAATTCGTGGTATGGAAATGCATCGGAAAACCAACACTTTGGGTTAGATAGTTGGACTTCACCAACTTATCCAATGCCCCAAAACTAATCCTAGCCCCAAAATCAATCCCTAGGATTGGTTTCCAAATCAGATTGTGTAGAAATTTTGCAAGCTATAGCTAATGTGACCAAGAGTAGTGATTTACTCCAATCACAAGTGCTTAGCGAGATTGACGATTTGGGAACTCAACTATTCTCAAGCATTGAATAGGGTGAGCCAACTAGAAATCCAATATTCTAAAAATGAACCATCCCTAGTTGAATGTGAAATTTTGGTAGATGAACCTAAAGGGGTTGGGGAATGGTTTGTTGAGAGTGAAGAAGTCGAGGAAGGGATGATTATACTTAATTTTCAATATTACTTACTTGCACCCCTACCTCCACCTATAGAACCTACTCCCACATTTTTGGAAGCATTAGAGGAAACCATAGGGAAGCCATTTGAATATGCTAAGCTTCCAAACCACCTATTTCCTCTAGGGTTAGCTCCACCTCTACTATATCTTCCTCTTGGAAGATTCTTACCCCCACCTCTTGGGTTTCGGTTGTCTAGGGTGATGTGGTACAAACCTACACCATATGGATAACATTAGGGTCGTGCCGATGACCTTAAAAATACAAACTTCTCGGGAGGCAACTCGAGCTTTGAAAAATAGATTGTTTTAGTATTTTTGGCATGTTTTCCTATTTGTAGCTTTCTTTTTATTTTTGGGACACTATTACACTTGGTGTGAATGTTTGTTTTGTAGGAAGCTTATGGTTCTTGGAGGAAGGTGAGCAGAAGAGAAGTCTAACTCATTAACCATGTAGACGTACATGGTTTGTGATGCTCAAAATGGTGGACAAGGAGGAGAACCAAACCCCAAATTTATGGGACGTGTAGACGTGCACGAGCCATGAAGCCCACATATCTTCCTACACCACCAAATCACCATTTCTTCCCTACCACCACCCAACCACCACCAAATACCACCCAAAACCCACCTACCCTCAAAACCCTTGAGACACACACATCGAGACCTAAGAGGTAACTCTTTATTGTGATTCAATTCCTTATTCGAATTGTGGTGCATGATAGTGGTTAGATTGATCTTTCATAATTAGAGGTTATGGGTAGTATATTGAGGGTGATGGTAGTTCTTTACAGTCCATGATTGTGCCACCAAGGTTAGATTTTAGTGTTCTTTTTCATTATAAGTGCTCTCCTATTTCTTTCCCTTGTCATGTGTTCTTTGATTTTGTATATGCATTGAGGATAATGAAAGCTTTAAGTGTGGGGAAGGGGGTTAGATAGCACTTATGATTTTTAGTTGTTTCTAATAGATCTTCTAAGAGCATTTATGAAAAATTGAAAAATGAAAAAAAATTAATTAAAAAACCCAACAAGTCAAAAACCTGAAAGGGCGACTTGGGTAACATTAGGAAAAGCCCAGATAGGTCGAAATACCTAGGTAAAAGTAAAAGGCTTGGCCCGACTAGGCTTATGAGTCTAGGCAAAGTGAAAGGTTATGTGGAAAAAGGTGAGAGGTGAGCACGTAGTGTGGGAAAATGCTAGGATGAAAACTCGAAAGGGATCCTAGGCAAAATGAGAGAAATTGAGAGAAAAAATAAAAAAATAAACAAGAAACTAGGTTGACGATACATTGGACACATTGGTTGTCACTAGGTCGAGAATTTTGAGTTATCCCTAAGTTGCAACCAAGTCGACGGCTTTTGGATTTCCTTGGTGGATTTTTTTGCTCGAGGATTACTCTTTGATTGTTTTTGGGACTACTTTGGGGAAAGTAAGCTTGGCTATATTCCGATCTTTTATCACTTATATTTTTCCATACACAGTTACTTTCTTTGGGTGGTTTGGTTGCTTTAGGAACTTTGGGGAGTGTGAAAGTTGTGAGGATTTTCACCTTTTTGGGGGGAACTAGGGTATATTGGGAATAAGTTGAACGCATTGGCTATTTTTGCATGCTTGATTCCGCTTGAACCTTTTTCTTTGATTTTATTTACTCAAGGACGAGTAAAGGTTTAAGTGTGGGGAGTCTGATCTACACCATTACGCATGTTTTAACTAATGCATTTGACATAGTTTTTATTTACTTTTGGTTGGTGGTTTGGTGCTATTAGTTGAGTTTACATAACAAGGGGTTCAGACAACCATGTTTGGGTTTCTATTCTAAATCCCATGTTTTGTATAATTAATTAGTGATTCTTGACATATCGTGTTCACGGGCTCCTTGGTCATCATTATTAATACCTTTAGTAGGTTGCCCGTGAATGTTATTTGTTACATTACATTTGTGCAAAGACCATTTGTTTTTAACGGTAGAAGATTTGAAGGCATTTCACATTTTAATGGTAGTAGATGAAGGCCACAAACATTATTGCGTGGTAGAAGAAGATTGAAGCCAAAGATAGGTGGCTTCGGAGTTCAATGCGGTCAAAGGAGAAAACGGTCAATCATGGTCCGAGGAGTGTTTCCTAAGTCCGAGAATGATCTAGGAATAATTAGCCTTTAAAGATGGTTCCATTGGATTTGTCTCCTTGATTACTAAACAATCGACTACTAGAACGGTTCACCTGTGGCAAACAAACACAGTTCAGCCAACAAAGCACTAGCAGCCGGTCACAGTCCGCCCATGGTTAAGCACCAGCGGCCCGTGACAAAGCACACGAGCCTCACTACACAAGGTTTCCTGGGGTTTCGTGAAGACCTGCACAAGACCTTCACAAGGCAAAGGCGTCGGGCTGTGACAAAAGCACTGGGCTGTGAAGCAAGGAGATCAAGATTCAAGATTTGGCTAAGTATGGAGCTGGTCCGTGAAAACCTTCATGGACCGTGAGAAGACTTCTGATCAAAACCACATACTTCTCGTGGTCTCTAAAAACACCCATGGCCCGTGATGATGAATGTTCACAAACCGTGGCAGATCTTGTGCCCCGTGCTTGCATGCTTCACGGATCGTGGCATCTGTGTCAGTCTGTGAAACCTTGGTGACTGGCCATTTAGGCCATAAATCTCTCATTTTTCATCCGATTTCCCTCTACCATATATTGAAATATTCATATTTACAAGCTCTATCCAACACATTGTAATTCAGCTCCAGAAGATTCAAGGATTTTTGCAGTTTATTCGAGAAATGTTCAGAAGCTAGAGGAAAGGGTGACTAGAGTTTTGACCTAAGTTGGCCTATTTTGGGCCTATCTTTAGACCCAATCTCCTACGACTATATATAGGAGCATTATTATTTGATGGAGTACCTTCGAGCCTGGGCGTGGCAGGCATATCAAGATTGCCCTTGGGGACATTGTGATCAATCCCATCCCCACCTCCAATGCCAGTGCTTCTGGTTGAAGTAGTTCCCATCGTAATACTTTGGTTGAACCTTCACTATTGATCGAATCTTAACCTTCTGCTTCTCTAGAAGGGTAGTGATGATGTTTCCATATGGAAGGGTCCGGCTCTTTGGGACGTGGAACATCGTGTGCATCTCCTGGATAATTGTGCAACCGAGGTTGACTATCTTCCTCTCCGCAAGGTGGTAGTTCAAAACGACCCGATGATAATGTACTCCGAAAGATGCCTGGCTGGGATTAGTATTTTTACAATGATATTGTACAGTATCCCCTCTTCAAGATCCATGCCACGAGTCTTGATGGCCATCGGCTTGATGAGCCCGTTGGCCACTTCAATTTTGAAGTACTTCTCCACCATACAGTTGGGGTCAAGGTCCCCTACCGGATCATCCTTGTTAGCCCTTAGAGGCCATGAGTCCCTGAAGTTAAGTTGTAGTGGCACATCCTCCGACTGATCATCTCCGCCAAATGTGCACCCAATCACCTCGTTCATCAAGGATAACATAAAAATCATGTTCACCTCATTAAATTTTGTTTGGTAGTTAGTGTTGGAGGGACGGGTGAAATTAGAGTAGAACTCAATAACCTTCAATTCTTGCGTTGGCTTTTCGAAGAAAATCAACCCCTCCATTCTCGAAGGTTTTAAGGGTTCAAGAAAAACATCCAAGTGGAGCCGCTCCATGTCCTCAGCATGCATTTCCCTCACCTCATTTACCCTTATATTCCTCACAATTTTGAAACACTTCTCATTCTCCTTGGTGAAGAAGTTTTTGTTTTCAAATGTTGGTGATGGAGGGGCATCAATATTCCTCACCTTTTTGGAGCGAGGGGGACCTGCTCCCGCTTTATGGCCCTTGCCCCTCTTCGTTGTCTGCTTCACTGGAGCTATCTATTGAACAAGGAAATACCCTGGCCTGTCTATTGTCTGCTTCACTGAATAGGTAAAGCTTAGTCCAAGAGACCATAAATTCGCTGGAATTTAACTGTTGACCGAGATCTCATGCTTCTCGCAGACATGTCATCCAGAACGATGTTCCCTCTACAAAGTCGCATATTCATATGTATGAATGTCCGACATCGCATGACCTATCGACCTGGGCGAATATGTGTGTGACACATACACGACAGGTTAAAAACACCCATGAAATCAAACAAAATAAGCACAAAAATTGTAATAGGTCTTATACAAATAAGTAGTAGCATGTATTGGGTACAAAAATCCCCAAACAATGCCCCTAGGTCTATACTTTCAAATTCAAAACCTAAAAGAACACCCCTAAACCAAAAATATAATCATAGAACTAAATTAAAAACCACATTCATCTTCATTGAGACAAAAACCTTGTATCATGAAGGAAAGAAGTCAATGAAAGCATACAACTTGTGAAAAAATTACTTCAAAAATGTCACCTTGTCTAGGGTTTTCTTCCCTTCTCCTTTGAACAGAATCTGGCAAAGAATATGTTGAACAAGAATTACTTGGCTATTTTGGGGAAATATATATCTGGTGGTTGTTTTGGGTTGAAATTTAATAGTCTTATGACAATTATTTGTCTAGAGAAGAAGCTTTGGGTGCGACATCAAGGTTGGGAATATGAGTGGGTTGAGGGTGGGAATTTTATATACTCAGTAGAAAATGGTGTTGTTTCAACCCCACGTGCAATGTCGCAAAACATTTTTGCACTGGATGACATATACAAAAATGAAATGCGACATCGTTGTTCATACGTACTGGGCCAAGGGTTTGACCTGGGGCCTAAAATATTTTTGGCACCAAAGTGACTTGAATCATCAATTAGCGATGTTGAAAACATATTTGACAAAGCCGATTGTTACCGACATATTAGCGACTTCATACATCAATAAAACTGGGCTGAATAGTACAATCAGCCTAAAGGTTGAAACAAAATGGGCTTGGACAGTAGTGGGTTAAGACCACATAACCCAATTTTTCATATGCATGTCGTCATGACCAACAACAGTCCAACATACAAGCGACGTTGCATGCGGTGGGTGGGACTTTCAGCCCAAAATTAATATATGTGAGCCCAAATGTTAGGCCCAACTTAAATATTATAGAAATAGTATTCAATAGTATAATTAACAATAAAATTATCGGTAAAATGAAAAAAATTAATATGGCTATGTCTGATAAAGTATTGGTCAAACAAGTACTCGTGTAATAAGGGTGACTTACTCTGGGCTAAAAAGAATAACCCTACTTATACGAGTAGAGATGTTCTCTTGACCGTCGATAGGATGATGTTATAACACTAACTCGTCTAATAGGGTTGACTATTCGTTGCCCTGAAATTAAAATCCTAAGTAATTGCTTGAATGACATCGGCTATGACTGGCCTTCAAAAATCACCGTAGACTGGGTAATTGTCAAACTCTCACTCGTGTAATGATATTGACTGCTCATTGGCTTTGAAGTAAAACCCTTTGTAATAAAAGAAGTTGGTAAATCTATAGGCCTCGTAAGAGATTGGCTATGCCTTGCCTTCAACCATCTTAAATGCCGAACGGGATATTGTCAAACCCTCAAAAGTGTAATAGGGTTGACTATTCTTGTGCTTAAACTAAATGCCTTATTTAATTGAAATAGATGATATCATTTGGCCTAGAATAAGACAAGCCACCATACTGGCCTTCAACAATCTTCGCCGTCAAACGGGCTATTGTCAAACCCCCACTCGTGTATTATGGTGACTTTTCTTGTTCTTAAACTAAAAACCTTATGAAATTGAAAGAGCCAATATCTTTTGTCCTAGAACAAGATCGGCTATCGTACTGACCTTCAACAATCTTAGTCGCCGAACGGGCTATTGTCAAACCCCCACTTGTATAATGTGGTTGACTATTCTTTTGCTTAAAATAAAAACTTTATGTAATTAAAAGAGCTGATATCTTTAGGCCTAGAACAAGATCGACTACCGTACTAGCCTTCAACAATATTAGTCGTTGAATGGGTTATTGTCGAAGCCTCACATTTTGTGGGCTTGTAATGAAAGCTATGTGTAACTACTAGACATGATTATTTTTGGCCTCGAATGACATTGGTAACGAATTTACAAGCTTCAACAATCATAACCGTCGAACAGGTAATGTTCAAACCCTTATAAGTGTATTAGGGTTGAATATTAGTTGGCTTAAAATGGAAACACTGTGTAACTAATAAAACCGATGTTTTTTGTCCTTGAAATAGATTAAGAAAAAATTGTGTAAACCCTAGTATGCGACATCGCATGAGTCCTCTGACTTAGCAGCTACAAGCCGAACAGTTTGCAACGTTATTCATTCATGGAGAATGGGCCATTTGGTCCATCCACTGGCCCATTACAAGCCAATAAACCACATGCATTACCGAGATCATGACTGTATCTTGTGTCTCAAGGTTTGATCGACATTGCTGCAACGCCATACATTCATATGAGACGGGTCTATTGGGCCAATTTTAACCCATAGAGAGACCTAAAATACTATCGACCGACATGTTACGCAACACGTTCGACATCGCGGTACTGGCGGGAAAATAGCTTTATACGCCATACTTGGTTAAAAAACCCCAAAAACACTTTGAATAAGCATTTATTGCCAAAAATGGCGCCCCCCCCCCTTCAAAAAACCGAAAAGTCTTCATCTTTATTTCCTTTCCCCTCCAACAAATCAACCACCAAACACACTCAAATCCACCACCACCATATTGAAGCCAAATGGATAAACTAAGGGAAAAGGAAGAGGTCCTCATGGGAGGGAACACTACCACAGAGACCCTCTCTAGCACCGGATTTTTAGCACCGGTTTTGACAATCGGTTCTGAAAATGTAATAGCACCAGTTTTTTAAAAATTTTAACACTGTTTTTTTTAAAAAAATTGGTGTTAAATTTTTAATTTTAACACCAATTTTTTAAAAGCCGGTGTTAAATTTTAAAATAGCACCAATTTTTTAAAATATAGCACCGATTTTAAAAGCTGGTGCTAAATATTTTAAAAACTATCATCCCGCCAAAAAATCACCAAAAATTTTTAAATAGCACCGGTTAAAAAAAATTAAATTCTATCTTCCCGCCAAAAATTTTAAAACACCACTGGTTTTGGAAAAATAGCACCAGTTTGGTGCTAAAAATTTTAAAAATTCTATCTTCCCATCAAAAAATTGCCAAAAATTTTAAAATAGCATTGGTTTTGTAAAAATCGGTGCTAAAAATTTTAACAATTCATTTTTCCCGCCAAAGAAATTGGCAAAAATTTTAAAAATTCAATCTTCCTGCCAAAAATTTCAAAATGTTCATTGAAATTTTTTAAAGTTCAATCTTCCCTCCAAAGAATTAAAAAAAATTGCCAAAATCTTTTTAAAAAATTCGCCAAAATTTCAAATAATGTTGGTAAAAATTTCATGGGTTGGGAACAGCTGCGTGCAGCCGCTCTAAGCTAATTTTTTAAAAATTAAGTTAATTTAAATTAATCAATGATCAACCTTTATTGTCCTAATATCTATAAATAAGAATAAAATTTATTTACATTAAGTAATTAATGTTCAACCCTTAATTGATTTTGTATATATAAATACAACTTTAACTAGTCAACGGTTAATCCTTATTTGACTTTCAATATATAAACATTAATAACTAGGCTGACTTTGACTAATCAACGGTCAAACTGTATTTCACTTTCAATATATAAACACTAATAACTAAGTTGACTTTAAGTAATAAACGTCCAACCCTTACTTTACTTTCTATATATGAACACTAATAACTAGGTTGACTTTGACTAATCAACGGTTGGACGTTACTTGACTTTTAATTAAACAGTAATAACTAAGACGACTTTTGCTAATTAGCGGTCAAATTGTACTTAACTTTCTATATGTAAACACCAGTGACTAAGATGACTTTAACTAATCAACGGTCAAACTTTACTCGACTTTTAATATATAAACAGTAATAACTAGGTTGACTTTGACTAATCAATGGCCAAACCTTACTTGACTTTCTATATATAAATACTAGTGACTAAGTTGACTTTAACTAATCAATGGTCAAACTTTACTTGACTCTCTATATAGAAACACTAGTGACTAGGCTATGAAAGGCGAAAATAGGGCGCAGCCCTGCTACTGTTCATCGTAGTCAGTTTTCGCCGGGTTTCTCTTTTGGAGCTCTCCTCTCCGGTGAGGGACCCGACATTAATGTTGGGTACCTCACCGGGAATCTTTTCATGTATGGTGCACCCCTGTTCTCGAAGGAATGAGACCTGAATCTGGGTTTCTTGCAAAATTTCTCTTTTCAAAATGTTGCTTGGATTTTGGAGTAAGATCGGCCTTCCGATCTCGGATTTTGAAGACCCATAACAAGGAGGATCTCAGAGGAAGACAATTTCACAGATCTGTTGTACGATATGGGGATTTCTACTTTCTTGATGAACACCAACGGAATCTAAGGCTAAAGACTCAGGTCCTCTTTCTGAGTTGCTGAGGAGGATGCTTTGAAGAACACCAACATTGGCCCAAGTAAGTTCTATGTTGCTTTGTACGGATTGGTATGATTGCTGTGGATTTGTGCAGATTAATCTAAGTGGAATTCTTATATGGATTTTGTGCAGAATTGTTGTGTGAAATTGTGTGGATTTATGCTGGCTTGGTATGGAAGTATATGTTGCTCTATTCATATACGAAGTATGAGGAGTTGCTGTGTGCAATAGGTGGAATAAATTGCAGGAAACTCTGTTTTACATGTTTTTTGAAATAGAGGTTTTACATGCTTAACTTTTGTGGAATGTGCGGATTGCCGTGGCCTCCTGAAGAACTCAGATTTGTGTGGTTCAAGTCAGTACGTAAGTGTTCACTTGGAAGCAGAATAGTGATGAATTTTAGGCATAAAAATACATAGCATTTGGGTGCTCTCATTCCGGAAAACTTGCTTTGCTGGTCTGATTGCAACCTTCGACCAAATGCTATGTTTTATTATGCAAAAATACTGACCTATTTTGCTAGCTCGAGAACACTCATGTATGGATTCCTATGGGAGTTCTTAATGGAAAACCTGGGCTGGATAGGCATGGATGGATGGGTTGATTGTGAGAATCTGTGCGGGTTCGCGCCTATTGAAAGTGGATTGTCAACATGATGTTCATAAGGGATAAATATTATTGAAGGGTCTCACGCATAGACACTGTTAGCACTTGTGTGAGTTCCTAATTGATTCGAGTAAACTTGTGTTCATACCTCGAGCCTCGACCGTCCTAGCTTGTGTCCAAACCCCGGCCTTGTCCCCGGCCTTGCTAGTGCCCAGAACCCGGTCACCTTCCGACCTCGCTTGTGTTCAAAACCTGGGCAACCTCCAGCCTTGCAAGTGTTCAAAACCTGGCCTGCTCGCCTGACCTTGCTCCCGGTAACCCACCCAGCCTTGCTCGTGCTCAGAACTCGGAAAATGCTCGACCTTGTTTACTCTATTTAATTGGAACTTAGACCAATAGGCTACCCTAACCGATTCAGGTGAACTTGTGTTCAAACCCCGGGCACCTGACCGGCCTAGCGTGTGTTCAAATCCCAGACTGGTCATCCGGCCTCACTAGTGCTCAAAACCCGGCCACCTTCTGGCCAAGCGTGTGTTCAAATCCTGGGAAACCTCCGGCCTTGCAAGTGAACATAACCCAGTACCTTTCTTGGCCTTGCTTGTGCTCAGAACCCGGGTTACTCTCAGCCTCGCTTGTGTTCACAACCCGGATACCGCCCGGCCCTTTTTTACCTAAACTAGTTGGTACTTAGATACTCTATGCCAAAAACACGGATTTAAATTTTTTCACACTCATGAACATTCACACGGTGATCTTCATTCTGGGTGCACTGGAAAGCTATGGGTGGAGGAGGCACATACTTTGGGGATATTCGGATTCATCATAGAAGTTATGAGATGTTTCACTGTGTATTGGTTGGACCTAGCCATTTGGCAGCCATGGTGGATCATTTTAATCGAAATCATCAAGAGTGGTACTCCCAATTTGTTGGCCTTGCTCCTCAGTTTCATAATAATCCCCGGAAGAAGAGGAACGGAAGTGCAGATTCTCATAATTGGTGGTTCTCTCAATTTTACCCAGATTTCGGTGACTTAACAGTGTCGGAAAAATAGGGTCCGGAAAATCACCTAGCAGCTGACAACGGAAACTCGTATGATATGCTAGAGGGTAACCCCTTGAGCAGTGGAAGTTCGAGTACTCGAGGGGTGGTTCGAGGATGAAATAATGGTCTGAGAGCTGAAGGAGGAGGTACCCGAGTGCTGAAGGCATTCGAGTGCTTGACAGGGGCATTTTGAGTGCTGGAGGGGCTCATGTACTCGAGGTGGGCATTCGAGTACCGTAGGTTCTTGAGAGCTCAAGGGGGGCATTCGAGTGCTCAAGGGTGTTCAACTCCTGGTAGAGTCGAGAACTCAAGGGTGGCTCGAGGATAGACGGATTAAGGTATTCGAGTGCTCAAGGCATACAAGTGCTGGTGGTGCTCGAGTACTGGAGGGGGCTATTCGAGTGTTGGAAGCTTTCGAGTGCTCGTGAGAGGGCATTCAAGGGCAGAAGGTGTTTGAGTGCTCTATCCTCGAGGTGGTGCTGGTGGTGCTCGAGTACTCGAGGGGGCAATTTGAGTGTTGGAAGCTTTCGAGTGCTCCTGGGGGGACATTCGAGGGATAAAGGTGTTCGAGTGCTTTGTCCTCGAGGTGGTGCTGGTGGTGCTCGAGTACTCGAGGGGGCCATTCGAGTGTTGTAAGCTTTTGAGTGCTCGTGGGGGGGCATTCGAGGGCTGAAGGTGTTCGAGTGCTCTGTCCTTGAGGGGGGACTCATGAAGTACCCTCGAGGGATAGCTACTGTTAAAAAAAAATAGCAGCCCCTCTCCATCTGCCAGCAAGGATTTCCTATTGTATTTGCATGGCCATGCAGGTCGGGTAGGGGGTTAATTAACTTTTTGTATGCAAATTAACTAACCCATTGCTACGTTTCACTCGGATTCAATGGTTGCGCCATTTGCCTGCGCTGCACACTATAGTGTCAAAAGGCATCAGGCTGTCCATTTGCCTAAAATGGAAAAGACGGTTACAAAACCATTATGCTGGGCGTGCACAGTAGAAGTTATGCTCGGTCTTTTTATCATTAGGAGGTCTATCGGCGGGGAACACTAGGGAGCAACACAGACTACGATCAATCTTCTCCCAACCCCACCAAGAAAACCTCGGCACTTATCCAGAGATCATTATCAAAGGCCAATAACACCTCTTTATCTTCATCTTAGAGGTGTACATGGTAGAAGCGGTGTGCCAGCTCTTCCCGGAGGAGAGGACATACTACTTCATTTGAAGGCCGAGACCACTCTCGGTTTGGAAGACTGATGTGTCCATTTTAGATGCATTATTTAGTAGTATTTAGGATCACTTTTGTGCTCTTTTATTATCGAGAGCTTGTGTTTTACCTTGAAATTCACTTAGGAGAGGCAAAAGCAACTTTGTACTCTTTTACCTCTTCTAAGTGGATTTTGTGTGACGAGGGAAGAACACGGAGGCAACGAAGACCGGAAGACATTGAAGACTATACCTTCGAAGACTTTTTCGAAGACATGAACACCGTCGTCGTTGAAGACCATTTTGGAGCTGTTGAAGACTTGAAGATTGAGAGGGATAACTATGAAGAAGACAAAGAAACAATGCAAAGTGCTGGCCCCCGTCACGACACCGTCGCGAGTCGCGACGAACTCGTCGCGAGTCGCGACCAAAAGGCGGCCAGAAATCTATTTTATTTTCTTTGCACTATAAATACCCTCTCTTTCCTCCTCTTCTCCAAGCTTTTCCAGCCCGTTTTCTCTCTGGTTTTTGGGCGAAAACCTAGGTTTTCCTCTTCTTTCTTTTCTTAGCTTTTTCTTAGTTTAATTATGTCTTTTGTTGTTCTAGAGTAGTTTTGTTCTTAGGAGCAAAGGATTGAAGCTTCCATTATCTCTGTAGCAAGAACTCATTTCTATCTATCTATTTGGTGTTTTTGCTATTGTGCTTTTATTGTGCTTTAAATGTTAATTGTTGATTCTATTAATGTTGTTGAGAGCTTGATGATATGAAATGCTTGGATGAATTGCTAGCTAGGGTTTGGGGGATTTGGGTTAATTTCCCCCCTGTTCTTGTTAGTAATGTGAGAGTATGATTTAGAGCTTTTGATTGTGTTGATGGATTGATAATGTGCTAGACGAATGTGATTGATGTTGAACTCTTCGTCATGTTCGTTTGTGTAGCAAACGAGAAGAGTTATATGCTCGTGGTCTATGAGTGGTCGCTCTTGACTAATCTCGTGTAATTGCATGAATTGGTTAAATGCTTAGTCACGGTGTAGTGGTCATAGGCATTGCCAAGCTTGTTGGTCCTTCGTGCTAAATGCCACCAATGACACCTTGAGTCGTGGTCGCGACTCGGGAGTCATTGGTGAGGTTTGACGAGAGATGTGGAACTCACTCTCGCAAACCACGAACTAAGAAGGATAGGAGTTTAGTCTCCACGACAAGTAGTTGAAGTATTGAATAGATGATTTAAATTCATTCTTGAAGCATTTGTTATTTGGCGTTTATGTATTCTTGACGGTGTGTTTCACTGCATGTGTGCCATGAGTTGTTTGAGCATAGGTAGTGCTTGTGTGGTTGAATTGTTTAGGTGTAGGAACGTGACGAATTCCGTAGCGCCTTTGCATAAAGATCTATGAGCATGAACTTAGAACTCCTTGTGATGTGTGTATTGTGGTACTTGCTAGATGGGTGTGTGAGTGTTGGGTCCTGAATGCTATATGATGGAATGTGTGAATGATTCGATGAACTACATTAGATGTGGAAGTGGATATCCGTTGCCCCCAAGGCATTTTATCTTTGTAGTTTAAAACCTCTTTTCTTTAGTTTCGTTTGATGATTAGCATAGTCACTTGACCTTGCTAGTTATCGTGTCTTTTTATCTTTGTTAATTTAGGAAACCAACCAACCAACCCCCCCCCCCCCATTTACATGCTTTTATGTGTGTGTATATATAGTTACTCCTAGCCTAATATCAACCATTTGTGTGCTTAGACGCTTAGGAAGATCCCTCTTGTCCTTGGACGACCCCGATTTTCCGCTATCTACCTAGTTGTAGAAAGTAAGCAGAAAGGGCTTATAAATTGTCTTTTGCACGGCGGGCGCGACGACCGCCCGCCTGTCAAAATGGCGCCGTTGCCGGGGAAGAGGCGTTTATTCTTAAGTATTTAGGTGTATTTGGTTGTGTATTAGCTAGTTGTTTTTATTTTCCACTACTTGGTGGTTGTTTTTGTTCGGAGTAGGTATTGCTTGAGTTCTTTGTGATTTATTTTATCGAGAATCCTTGTACTATGATTCCGAACTTTTGAAAAAATAAAAAATAAAAATAAAATTTAATGGAGCGTCTCACCTTGAGGGAACTCATGATGAGAAGAGAGGCTCAACAAGCAAGGTTTTGTAGGATGTGTCATTCCGACCATCCTACCGAATCTTGCCCTTTGTTGTGGGAACAGCACGATGACCGAGAAAGAACCCTTGGTTTCCAAAACCATGGGTACTATGAAGAGTGCTATCAAGAGGTAGGAGATATTGGTTTTCAAGGGCAAGATGCTCATGAATGCTATCCATACCACAACTCTTACAATCCGGAATGGAGTGGTAGTCCGGATTTGTGGTATGAGAATGAGCCGGAAAACCAATATTACGAGCAACCTAGTTGGCCATCACCACCCTATACCATACCCCAAAACCAAGCCCAACAAGGAAGTTCAAGTTTGACACGTGAGGATGTCTTAAATAGGATAGCAAACTTGAACTCCTTTACTAGTGAGGAGCCGGATACCCAGCTCTCCTCTAGTGTTGAGGCCATTGAGGGGCATGTGAGGAACATATTAGAGGTATTGGCCCGCATGGAAGCTCGTGATTCCGAAAACACACCATCCCAACTTGAACTCGATGATTCGGTGAGTGAGGTCACCAATAAAAATGATTTTGAGTTTGAAAGGGATGAGGAGTTGGTTGTAGAGGATAGAAAAATGGAGGAAGAGGTGATAGTGCTACATCCATTAGCATTGTCACCCCTTCTCCCACCTAGTGAACCAACTCTAATATTTTCGGAAGTTTTGAGGGAAACGAGAGAGGATCCAAAAGACTATCCCAAGCTCCCTAACCACTTAATTCCCTTTGAACCATCTCCACCTCCACAAGACTTTCCTCTTGAAAGTTTTGTGCCCCCACCTCTCTTATTTTGGATGCTCATGGTGAAGAGCTTCAAGCTTTCACCATACGGATAACATTAGGGTCGTGCCGACGACCTTAAACATACGGAGCTTCGTCGTGCCGACGACGTAAAATAAATTCGGCATTTCTTTTAGTTTTTGTTTCTTAGTTTTTGTTGTTTTGTTTTGTTCTTTTTATGGCATGTTTTTCTATGATTTTGTAGCAACATGAAGTGCATTGCAATGATGGAGATGAAGGAACGAGATCAATGAACGAGGGAAGAAAGCTTGGACAGTTGGTAAGAAAACGAAAAAATTTTAAGCCTGGGATACCCTGCCGTCGCGAGTCGCGATGGGCTTCGTCGCGAGTCGCGACGAACAGGGGAGCAAAATTCACTCCCAGCGCCAACTTTCCGCGAGTCGCGACGGCCTCGTGATGGCCATCGCGAGTCGCGATGAACTTAGTCGCGAGTCGCGACGTGATCAGAACATTTTGAGCTTCCGGACTCAACTTTCCTCGAGTCGTGATGACATCGCGAGGCTTCGTCGCGAGTCGCGATTAACTTTGTCGCGAGTCGCGATGACTCAGAAACTTTTGAGCTTTCGGACTCAACTTTCCGCGAGTCACGATGACATCGCGAGGCCACGTCGCGATTCGCGATGAACATAGTCACGAGTCGCGATGGGCTCAGTAACTTTTGAAAAATTTCTGATCTCGGATTTCACTTTTCGCGAGGCGCGACGTAAACCGTCGCGAGTCGCGATGAACTTCGTCGCGAGTCGCGATGGAAAATCCAAGTTTTCAACTGATTTTAAACATTGCATGATCCTTCCTTCTTCTCCACCCAACACTCCCAAGAACCACCACATCTCCACTCATTCTCAACCATCCTACATATATTGGCATATGAACATTCTTGCATCTTTATAGTACATTTGTTGATTGTAGTATGCCGACTACATCATTGTGATCGTAAGCGCACATCCTATAATGATGCTTGTATACATGTCAATATATGTTGGATATTTTTCATGATTATTCTTATAGTGTTGGTTGGGTGTGATTTGGTTGTTCTTTGAAAATACTATGGTTATTAACTCTTGATGCTAAACCTAGTATTACATATCCTTATGTACTTGTGAGTTTAATGTGTTCTTCGTGGTGTAGTCTTGATCAAACGGCGCCATGGAGACAATGCTTTTCTCGAGGGGTGAGTTCTTCTACGGCATCTTTGCTCACCCTTCCGGTTCCGAAACCTATCTCGGGACCATCCAAGTACTTGGATATCGCCATATCACCGGCGAATTTGCGGAGAAATGGGTGTCACTCTAACTCCCTTACCTTGATTTTTATTGTTCTTGCCTTACGTGTTTACATTGAGGGCAATGTAATGTTTTAAGTGTGGGGAGGGGTTAGAGGATTCAATGCATGCTATATTGTTTTTGAATGCTTTTTGCTACTTTTCATTGGAAAAACATGAGAAAAAAAATAATAAAAAAAAAGAAAAAGAGAAAAAAAATAATAAGAAAAAGAAAACCCGCTGAGTTGAAAGCCCGAGAGGGCGACTTAGGCAACATTGGGGGCCCGGATAGGTCGAAAACCCTTAAAGGGCAGCCTAGGCAAAAATGAGAGGCTAAAATGTGCGGAAAAAGGTGAGATGTGAGCTAAAGAAACATGATGTGTGGCTAGGATGAAAACTCGAAAGAGCTCCTAGGTAAAATGAGAGAAATTGAGAGAAATTGAAAAATGCTATGATTTCACTCATTTTCCGGCGTTGGAGTCATAAGGTTGCGGTTGTCACACAGATGGATCGGGTAGCTCAACATCTATAGACCTCTTGGGATTGGGTAGCTTAGTGGGTTAGGAAACGAAGTGTGGTTATGAAATTCCTTATCTCTTTCTACTTCGTTTTTGGTTGATATATTGGCATTTAGTGAAGCATGTGTTTGAAACTCTTATATGGTTTTAGCTTCATTTTATGTCATTGGATTTTGGTTGATATATTGGCATTAGGTGTAGTATGTGCTTAAACCTCTTAAATGGTTTTAACTTCATCTTGTGTCATTGGACTTTGGGAATATCAATTCGGGGCTTTGAAATATTTTATGGGTAGTGAATTGATAAGTGGTAGGTTTGGTTAGATTTAGGATTGGGGATGTGTGTGTGAAAAAATTCTCATGTGAGCTTTTATTTTGGGATTTTTGATATTGAGAGTTTTTGTGAGGCTTTGATTGGGGGATTAGTTTAGGTTTTGGATATATCATTTACTCCGTGTGCTTGGTTCTTTTCTTACTCGAGGGTGAGTAAGGTTTAAGTGTGGGGAGGTTTGATATGTCCATTTTGTGTGGTTATTTTAGGGGTTTTAGGATGTGGATATGCCATTTCCTCCGTATGCTTGAATCTTTTCTTACTCGAGGGCGAGTAAGGTTTAAGTGTGGGGAGGTTTGATGTGACCATTTTAGATGCATTATTTAGTAGTATTTAGGATCACTTTTGTGCTCTTTTATTATCGAGAGCTTGTGTTTTACCTTGAAATTCACTTAGGAGAGGCAAAAGCAACTTTGTACTCTTTTACCTCTTCTAAGTGGATTTTGTGTGACGAGGGAAGAACACGGAGGCAACGAAGATCGGAAGACATTGAAGACTATACCTTCGAAGACTTTTTCGAAGACATGAACACCGTCGTCGTTGAAGACCATTTTGGAGCTGTTGAAGACTTGAAGATTGAGAGGGATAACTATGAAGAAGACAAAGAAACAATGCAAAGTGCTGGCCCCCGTCGCGACACCATCGCGAGTCGCGAGTCGCGACACCATTCCTCGTCCAAGGAGAAGAGGGATCTTCCTAAGCGTCTAAGCACACAAATGGTTGATATTAGGCTAGGAGTAACTATATATACACACACATAAAAACATGTAAATGGGGGGGGGGTTGGTTGGTTGGTTTCCTAAATTAACAAAGATAAAAAGACACGATAACTAGCAAGGTCAAGTGACTATGCTAATCATCAAACGAAACTAAAGAAAAGGGGTTTTAAACTACAAAGATAAAATGCCTTGGGGGCAACGGATATCCACTTCCACATCTAATATAGTTCATCGAATCATTCACACATTCCATCATATAGCATTCAGGACCCAACACTCACACACCCATCTAGCAAGTACCACAATACACACATCACAAGGAGTTCTAAGTTCATGCTCATAGATCTTCATGCAAAGGCGCTACGGAATTCGTCACGTTCCTACACCTAAACAATTCAACCACACAAGCACTACCTATGCTCAAACAACTCATGGCACACATGCAGTGAAACACACCGTCAAGAATACATAAACGCCAAATAACAAATGCTTCAAGAATGAATTTAAATCATCTATTCAATACTTCAACTACTTGCCATGGAGGCTAAACTCCTATCCTTCTTAGTTCGTGGTTTGCGAGAGTGAGTTCCACATCTCTCGTCAAACCTCACCAATGACTCCCGAGTCGCGACCACGACTCAAGGTGTCATTGGTGGCATTTAGCACGAAGGACCAACAAGCTTGGCAATGCCTATGACCACTACACCGTGACTAAGCATTTAACCAATTCATGCAATTACACGAGATTAGTCAAGAGCGACCACTCATAGACCACGAGCATATAACTCTTCTCGTTTGCTACACAAACGAACATGACGAAGAGTTCAACATCAATCACATTCGTCTAGCACATTATCAATCCATCAACACAATCAAAAGCTCTAAATCATACTCTCACATTACTAACAAGAACAGGGGGGAAATTAACCCAAATCCCCCAAACCCTAGCTAGCAATTCATCCAAGCATTTCATATCATCAAGCTCTCAACAACATTAATAGAATCAACAATTAACATTCAAAGCACAATAAAAGCACAATAGCAAAAACACCAAATAGATAGATAGAAATGAGTTCTTGCTACAGAGATAATGGAAGCTTCAATCCTTTGCTCCCAAGAACAAAACTACTCTAGAACAACAAAAGACATAATTAAACTAAGAAAAAGCTAAGAAAAGAAAGAAGAGAAAAACCTAGGTTTTCGCCCAAAAACCAGAGAGAAAACGGGCTGGAAAAGCTTGGAGAAGAGGAGGAAAGAGAGGGTATTTATAGTGCAAAGAAAATAAAATAGATTTCTGGCCGCCTTTTGGTCGCGACTCGCGACGAGTTCGTCGCGACTCGCGATGGTGTTGGTCGCGACTCGCGATGGTGTCGCGACGGGGGCCAGCACTTTGCATTGTTTCTTTGTCTTCTTCATAGTTATCCCTCTCAATCTTCAAGTCTTCAACAGCTCCAAAATGGTCTTCAACGACGACGGTGTTCATGTCTTCGAAAAAGTCTTCGAAGGTATAGTCTTCAATGTCTTCCGGTCTTCGTTGCCTCCGTGTTCTTCCCTCGTCACACAAAATCCACTTAGAAGAGGTAAAAGAGTACAAAGTTGCTTTTGCCTCTCCTAAGTGAATTTCAAGGTAAAACACAAGCTCTCGATAATAAAAGAGCACAAAAGTGATCCTAAATACTACTAAATAATGCATCTAAAATGGACACATCAAACCTCCCCACACTTAAACTTTACTCGCCCTCGAGTAAGAAAAGATTCAAGCATACGGAGGAAATGGCATATCCACATCCTAAAACCCCTAAAATAACCACACAAAATGGACATATCAAAGACACCCGTAGGGTGCAAACCACGGCGAAAGAGCCGGTTCACACTACTAGTTGCATGGATGTTGTACGAAGCGAAGGGGCTAGTGAGTTTGTTCTCATGCCCCTCTGATTTCCGGGATTGAGGGAGCTACTAAGTTTATTCTCATGCTCCTCTATTTTCAGGGATGATTGGCATAAGCCCTGGTCACCATGACATGGTCAGCATCTTTTGGCCACCTGGTTGTAACATCTAGATCAGGGGTAATCTTATTAGGTTTCATGTATTAACGGAGTGGTACAATGTTCCCACTCCTGTACACTCTCACGGTTTCTTTCTATTTACCATTACTTTCGACTAGTGACTAAGCTATCAACGGTCAAACTTTTGGAGGAGGAAGGCAAAAATAGGGCGCATTCCTGCTACTGTTCACGGTAGTCCATTTTCACAGGGCTTCTCCTCCACGGCTCTTCTCTTCCAGTGAGGGATCCGACATTAATGTTGGTTTCCTCACCGGGAATCTTTTGATGTATGGTATGTCGATGTTCTTGAAGGATCGAAGCCCGAACCTGGGTTTCTCGCAAAATTTCTCTTCTCAAAATTTTGCGAGGATTTTGGAGTAAGATCGGCCTTCCGATCTCAGATTTTGAAGACCCATAACAAGGCGCATCTCAGAGGAAGTCAATTTCATAGATCTTTTCTTCGATCTTGAAATTGGGAATTCTACTTTTACGGAGGAACACTCGCGAACACCAAGGAGGAAGTTGGCGAAGGATTTGGCGACCCAAGAAGGAGGTTGTCCTTCTCTGAACACGGAGGAAGACCCGAATGGGAACCCGACTCAGACCCGAATCCGACGCAATCTAGGGTTGAAGGCTGGTTCTCAATTCTGGGTTGCTGACGAGGATAGTTTGCCAAACGCCGTCCATTGTCCCAAGTAAGTTTGCTCTTTGAACTTATGAGGATTTGTGCGGATTGGTGCGAATGGTGTCCATTTTGTGTGAATTTTTTGTATGAATTGTGTGGATGGATGCGCTGGTTGAGATGCAAATTTAAGTGTATTTATGTGCGAATCTATGTGAAAATTTGTATGGATCTGTTGTTCTGGTATGAAATGGAGGGAACTTTGTTTGTTTGAAACAGAGTATAGAGCGATGCTTTCTTGTCTTAGGATGTAATTAGTATAGAACTCTATTTTGTGCGGATGGCTGTGAAATGTGTGGATTTGGATGCTAAATTTGTGCGGAATAGGCGCATTGTTGTGACTGTTGTGGAACTCTGTAAGGAATGGTTCATGTTGAATGCAGAATTGTGACGAATTTTAGGCATAAAAATATATAGCATTTGGGTGCTCTCATTCTAGTAAACTTGTTTTGCTGGTTTTGTTTGCAACCTTCGACCAAATGCTATGCTCTTTTATGCCAAAATTCTGATCTATTTTACTGCCTCATGAACACATAAGTATGGATTCTTAGAGAGTTCTTCATGGAAAATCTGGACTGGATTAATGGTTAGGGAGAATCTGTACAGCTCTAAAAGCTACATTAGGTGGATTGCGGTTAGGTAAAATGAGGTTCATATGGGAATGAGATTAATGTTGGGTTCTAAACATAGAGTTTTCAGCTGATGCAGGGGAATTTTATGCTCAAATCCCGGACACCCGACCGGCCTAGTTTGTGTACAAACCCCGGACTAGTCACCCAGCCTCGCTAGTGCTCAGATCCTGGTCACCTTCCAGCCTTGCGTGTGTCCAAAACCTGGGAAACTTCCGGCCTGGCAAGTGATCAAACCCCGATCATCCCCTCCGGCCTTGCCAGTGCACAGATCCTGGTAAACTCCCAGCCGCACATGCGCTCATTGTTCGGCTGTGCTAGGCCTGGTCTAGTTGGCATTTAGACCAACAAGTTATGCTCTATGCCTAGAACACGGAGTTGTCTCTATTCACTCATGAACATTCATAAGGAGATCTTCATTTCGGCTTATTGGAATGTTATTGTTACATGAGGCACATACCTTTGGGATGCTCTGATTCAAGACAGATGTAAAGAGAAGTTCCACTATGCGTTGGTTGGATCTAGCCATTTGTCCCCGGCGGCCGGCCATGGTGGTTTGTTTTCATTGGAATCATAAAAGAGAACATACCCAATAGGTTACCCTTGTTCTTCAATTTCATAAAAATCCCAGGAAGAAGATGAATAGAAGAGCAGATTCTTGTAATTGGTGGTTTTCTACTTTGCCCAGACTCCAGTGACTCAACGACACCGGAAATACGCAGTCCGGCAAGTCAGCTAACAGCTGGCAGTCTCGAGGCTGAAGGGTGGTTGGGGAGGGGTAGGTGGTTTGAGGGTTGAGGATTGGTTCGAGGGCTGAGGGATGGTTCGAGGGCTGAAGGATGGTTCATGAGTCCAAGGGTGGTTGGAGAGGTAGGTGGTTCGAGGGTTGACGGGTTGTTTGAGGATTGAGGGATGGTCGAGGGCTAAAGGATGGTTCGAGGGTTCAGGGATGGTTAGAGGAAAGGTAAGAATTACTCTCGAACGGTATTTTGAGGGCCTTGAGGGTAGGTGGTCAGAATGGTGGTTCGAGGGGGCATTCGAGTGTCCGAGGTATTCGAGTACTCAAGGGAGGCATTCGAGTGATGGAGGTGTTCGAGTGCTCGAGGAAGGCATTCGAGTGCTGGACGAGTTCGAGTGCTCCAGGGGGGCATTCGAGTGCTGGAGGTATCAAAGGGGCTATACCCTCGAAGGGGCACTGCCCTCGAAGGTGTTATACCCTCGAAGGGGCTCTGACCTCGAAGGGGCTATACCCTCAAAGGGGCTCTGCCCTTGAAGGGGCTCTGCCCTCAAAGGGGCTCTGCCCTCGAAGGGGTTTTACCCTCGAAGGGGTTTAACCCTCGAAGGGGTCCGCAAAAAAAAATTTGCAGCAGCTTCTCTCCATATGTCTGAAAGGATTTCCCATGGTAGCAGCATGGCCATGCAGGTCGGGTAAGGGGTAAATTAATTAACCCCTTGCTAGGTATCACTTGGAATTAACGGTTGCACTATTTGCCTGCGCTGCACTGAAAAGTGTAAAATGGCATCAGGCTGTCCATTTGCCTAAAATGGAAAGAACGGTTACAAAACCGTTACACGGGGCGTGCGCGGTAGAATTCATGCCCAGTCTCTTATCCCTAGGAGGTCTATCCACGGGGAACAGTTGGGAGCACAACGGACTATGGTCAAACTGCTCCCAACCCCAAAGAGAAAGCCCCGGCCCTCATCCAGAGACCGTTATCGAAGGCCAATAACACCTCTTTATCTTCATCTTAGAGGTGTACATGGTAGAAGTGGTGTGCAAGCCCTTTTAGGAGGACATGTCATACTACTTCATTCATTGGAAGACCGAGACCTGATGTGTCCATTTTAGATGGTTATTTTAGGCTTTTTAGGATTAGGTTTTGTGCAATTTTGTGCTCTACATGTGGCATTTTGCCTTGAAATCATCTAAGGAGGGATAGAGGCGGCTTTGACGTTTTTATCACTTTTTAGATGATTTTGTGTGACAAGGTGATTTGTTTGAAGACTTTGAAGATTTGAAGACTTTGAAGATTTATCTTTGAAGATTTTAAGACCTTTACATTTGAGCTTTGTGAAGATTTGAAGAAGTGAAGAGATGAAGAAAGGAGAGCAACGTAACGGATGAATGATGATCCAGGGTTCTCAGAATTTTCCGAGAATAATCAGCCCTCAAGAGTGGTACCATTGGATTTCTCTTCTCGAGCACTATAAAATCGACTACAAGAACTCCCAAAACGGATCAACGGTTCACCTGGAGGAAGCAAAACAAAACAGGGCTGGATTTCACTGCTGGTCGCGACTCGCGATGGAACTGGTCGCGACTCGCGACGACAGCGCGAATCCAGCTCTGCAGCAGCGTTTTTCTCCCCTTTTTCTTCCACTATAAATACCTCTTCACCCCTTCTTCTCCACAGCTTTTGGCCCCTATTTTGGGCCAAAACCCTAGGTTTTATCTTCTTGTTTTCTTAGTTTTTATGCCTTTTGTTGTTCTAGAGTAGTTTTTGTACTTGGGAGCAAGGATTGAAGCTTCCATTTCTATGTAGCAAGGAGCATTTATATCTATCTATTTGGTGTTTTTGCTATTGTGCTTTTATTGTGCTTGAATGTTAATTGTTGATGCCATTGATGTTGTTGAAAGCTTGAATGAAATACTTGTATGAATTGCTAGCTAGGGTTTGGGGGATTTGGGTTAATTTTCCCCCCCCCCCCTTTTCTTGTTAGGAATGTATGAGTATGATTTAGAGCTTTTGATTGTGTTAATGGATTGATAATGTGCTAGATGAATGTGATTGATGTTGAACTCTTCGTCATGTTCGTTTGTGTAGCAAACGAGAGAGTTATATGCTCTTGGATGAATGTGCGTTGCACATTCATCCAATCTCGTGTAATTGCATGAATTGGTTAAATGTTTAGTCATGGTGTAGTGGTCATAAGCATTGCCAAGCTTGTTGGTTCTTCGTGATTAAATGCCACCAATGATACCTTGAGTCGTGGTCGCGACAACGGGAGTCATTGGTGAGGTTTGACGAGAGATGTCGAACTCACTCTTGCAAACTACGAACTAAGAAGGATAGGAGTTTAGTCTCCACAACAATTAGTTGAAGTATTGAATAGATGATTTTAACTCATCCTTGAAGCATTTGTTATTTAGCATTTGTGTATTATTGATGGTGTGTTTCACTTCACTTGTGCCATGAGTTGCTTGAGCATAGGGAGTGCTTATATGTGCTTATATGATTGAATTGGTTAGGTGTTAGGAACGTGACGAATTCCGTAGCTCCTTTGCATGAAAATCTATGAGCGTGAACTTAGAACTTCTTGTGATTTATGTGTTGTGATTCTTGCTAGATGGGTATGTTGATGTTGAGTCATGTAATGCTATATGATAGAATGAGTGAATGATTCAATGACCTACATTAGATTTGGAAGTGGATATCCATTGCCCCCAAGGCTTTATCTTTGTAGTTTAAAACCCCTTTTCTTTAGTTTTGTTTGATGATTAGCATAGTCACTTGACCTTGCTAGTTATCTTGTCTTTTTACTTTCATAACTTAGGAACAACCAACCAACCCCCCCCCCCCCAATTTTACTTGCTTTTATGTGTGTGTATATATATCTACTCCTAGCCTAATATCAACCATTGTGTGCTTAGACGCTTAGGAAGATCCCTCTTCTCCTTGGACGACCCCGATTTGCCGCTATCTACCTAGTTGTAGAAAGTAAGCAAAAAGGGCTTATAAATTATCTTTTGCATAGGGGGCGCGACGACCGCCCGCCTGTCAAAACCACTCTCAGATTTGAAGACACCCGTGGGGAGCAAACCATGGTGCAAGAGCCGGTTCACACCACTGGTAGCATGGATGTAACATGGAGCCAGGAGGCTAGTGAGTTTGTTCTCATGCCCCTCTGTTTTTAGGGATGGCTTATACAGGCCCCGGTCACCACGACGGGTTGCAATATTTTCCATGGATGGTTTCCACAGGCCCCGGTCATCACGATGGGACTAGCTTCTTTTGGCCACCTGGTTGTAACATCTAGATCAGGGTAGTATCTTAGGTAACATGTATTAAGGAAGTGGGCCAATGTCCCCACTCCCGTACATTCCCACGGCATTTTTTGGGCCACCTGATTGTACCATCTAGATCAGGGGTAGTTTAGTAGGTTTCATTGTATCACGGCAGTGGGACAATGTTCCCACTCCCGTAGACTCTCACGGTTTCTTTTTATTTACCATTACCTTCGACTAGTGACTAAGCTGGCTTTAACTGATCAACGGTCAAACTTTACTCGACTTTCAATATATAAACACGAATAACTAGGTTGACTTTGTCTAATCAACGGTCAAAATTTACTTAAATTTCAATATATAAACACTAATTACTAGGTTGACTTTGACTAATCAACGGTCAAACCTTACTTGACTTTCTTTATGTAAACACTAGTAACTAAGTTGACTTTAACTAATCAACGGTCAAACTTTACTTGACTTTCTACATATAAACACTAGTGACTAAGATGACTTTAACTAATCAATGACCAAACTTCACTCGACTTTTATTATATAAACATTAATAACTAGGTTGACTTTGACTAATCAATGGTCAAACCTTACTTGACTTTCAATATATAAACACTAATAACTAAGTTGACTTTAACTAATTAACGGTCATCCCTTATTTGACTTTCTATATACAAACACTAATAACAAAGTTGACTTTAACTAATCGACGGTCAACCCTTACTTTTTTTTCTATATACAAACACTAATATCTAAGTTGACTTTAACTAATCCACGGCAGATCCTTACTTGGCTTTCTACATACAAATACTAATAAAAAAGTTGACTTTAACTAATCGATGGTCAAACTTGACTTGACTTTCTACATATAAACACTAGTGACTAAGTTGACTTTAACTAATTAAAGACCAAAATTTACTCAACTTTTAATATAAAAATATTAATAACTAGGTTGACTTTAACTAATAAATGGTCAAACCTTACTTGACTTTCTATATACAAACACTAATAACAAAGTTGACTTTAACTAATCGACGGTCAACCTTTACTTTGCTTTCTATATAAAAACACTAATAACTAAGTTGACTTTAACTAATCCACGGTCAACCCTTACTTGGATTTCTACATATAAATACTAATAACAAAGTTGACTTTAACTAATCGACGGTCAACCCTTACTTTGCTTTCTATATACAAACACTAATAACTAAGTTGACTTTAACTAATCCACGGTAAACCCTTACTTAGCTTTCCACATACAAATACCAATAACAAAGTTGACTTTAAGTAATCCACGGTAAACCCTTACTTTGCTTTCTATTTACAAACACTAATAACAAAGTTAACTTTAAGTAATTGACGGTCAACCATTACTTTTCTTTCTATATACAAACACTAATAACTAAGTTGACTTTAACTAATCCACGGTAAACCCTTACTTGGCTTTCTACATAAAAATACTAATAACAAAGTTGACATTACTTTGCTTTCTATATACAAACACTAATAACTAAGTTAACTTTAATGAATCCACGGTCAACCCTTACTTGGCTTTCTACATAAAAATACTAATAACAAAGTTGACTTTAACTAATCCACGGTCAACCCTTACGTTGCTTTCTATATACAAACACTAATAACTAAGTTAACTTTAACTAATCAACATTCAACCCTTACTTGACTTTATATACACAAACACTAATAACTAGGTTGACTTTGACTAATCAACGGTAAACCCCTTACTTGAATTTCTATATACAAACACTAATAACTATATTAACTTTAACTAATCGACGATCAACCGTTACTTGACTTTCTATATACTAATACTAATAATAAAGTTGACTTTAATAATCAACGATCAACCCTTACTTAACTTTCTATATATAAACACTAATAACTAGGTTGACTTTAATTAATCAACAATCAACCCTTACTTGACTTTCTATATACATACACACTAATAAATAGGTTTAATTTCACTAATTAACGGTCAACCTTTACTTAACTTTCGATATATAAACATTAACAACTAAGTTTACTTTAACTAATCAATGGTCAAACCTTAATTGAATTTTGATAGTATATAATAACTAGAGTTAAGAACTAAAATGACCCTGACTTTAGGCTAAAAGTGCCAATATATACCTGCAATCTCAAAAATTAACAAAATAACCTTTGGCCATGTTGGCTTTTTAGTCAACCAATTTACCGCCAGAGTTTATTGAAATACCATTTTACCCTTATTAAGAAAAAGAGGAAATACAAAAACATGAAAAGTTGACCTTGCCCTTTAGCCTTTTCTCCTATTTTTAAACAAGTTTCTTCCATTTTCTTCTTCATTCCACATTTTCTTCCCGCTCAACACATCGTATTCCTCACTCACTCGCATGCATATGACCCCAGATATCTCCTCTTACGATTGCTCACTGCCACCGCAGGACGGTTCCCGTCGCCGTCGACGTTTTTGCATCTCTCTGACGAACAGCCGTAGCCGAATGACGTCTCCGCATCTCTGCAATCAGCGTCACCCCGTAAAATAGAGATTTCATCCTAAGTGGTAAGAACTTGCCAATATGTCCTCGATCATGGCTTATTATTTCCCTATGATTGCCCTTGTTGACTTGCTTTATTCATTGTTTAAGATTTAGGGGTAAAATCTGCGAATGGGTTATTTTCCTAGGGTTTTTGTACTTCTTAGAATCTTGCTTGTTTTCTTGTGATTTTTGGGCTTTTGGAGATGTTAGGGTTTGTTTTGTTTGCCTGTGTAAGGGTTGTGTATTGTGTTAATGAGTGGTTGATTGTAAAATCCTAAAATAGATGTGCTAGGGTTTCATTTTCTCTATTAATGCAATTTGAGCTGATGCTAATCAACCAGGAAACCCTTAATGATGATGCAAAAGCTTCTGTAAACAGTAATTCAACACCGTTAGCAATTTTATGTGTGGAAGATGGAATAGTGATCGTACATTTTCTGAACTATTTGGCTTGTACGAGCTTCTGGAGAAAGTTGGAAAGAAGGGCCGGAGATACCCGTTACCTAAAGGTAACCTGTATTAAAATCTAAATTTTCTTGTTCAGTTGTAGCACTTGTATATAGTGTATGCATATGTTTTCCTTGTTTGTTTCTGTGATGGACTTTCCTGCTCTGCTTCTTATCAACTTCTCATGTTATTATTCAGTTAGAGGTTTATCATTCGGACTCCACCTTTATGCATAAAAGAGTTTCATTTTGAGGTTATTTTTGGATATGTATTGTTGTTGAAATAAACAAGGTTAAGCAACAGGAGCAAAAGCGGTGCAAGTACTGCCTTGGAATAGGATATCTTGCTTGTGCTTGTTGTTCCAGTAGTGGTTCTCTAATCCTTATTGAACTTGTTTCAACCATAAAATTTGGAACATGCCTCTATCTTCTCCTTAAATGGAGAGATGTTCCAATTGCTCTGGATCTGGATATCATGTGCCCCACATGTCTTTGTGCAGGAATGGCAATTGAAAGTGACATAATCCGAGAATTGATCCTTTAGTTCCATGTTCATTCTTAACTTTGTGCTACATTCTTGTCACAATACATAATTAGAGTTGAAGATAACCTCACTGATGTTTGTCCTAGTGGGGCTTTCTCCCTCTGGACGTGTCTCCACCGCGAGGGCCACTCTGGTTCGCAATCTGCACTTATGCTGAGTATCAGGATACGTCTGTTGCACTTTTTAGATGACTGCCTTCTTTTCTTTTGATGCAGGTAGACAAAGCTACATCTGAACTGAAGAACGCGAATGTCAGGCTAAAGTACACTGTTAATCATGTGACTTGAACTTCAATATGCAGTTTTGTCTTCCTAGATAATCTTGGTAGTCTCAGGATTTCCATTTTGTTGATACTAGATAATCTTGGTACTTATACTGTTGCATTTTTTAACATTATAATGTAGCAGTAGTGAAGCTATTAAAGTACTTCATTTTATCATGCTTTAAACACTTATGTTGTACGTGGTGTTGTTGATCTTGTTTTATCCATTTCTTGAAGTTATATTGTTCATTATATTCAGAGCAATCAAGATCAGCATCCGGCTTCTGATTTATGTGCAAATACAAAAGTGGCCATTCTCTTCTGATGGGGGCGGGGTGTAGTAGATTCTATCAGTGTTTATGCTAAAGATGGAGAAGTTTTTTCTTACATGTAAAGTGCTTGTAGAATATTTTTTTTCTTCCATTATTGTTGAAGCTCTTTTGTCTAGATTACTTACCTTTTACTGTGTACATGTTGAATCATGATGTTGAGTTTTCTGCACCAGTAAGATGTTTATTTTCTGATGATGTTTTTTCTGTGGCTTACAATTGGCTTGAGAGCATCAAGAAGCATCAGTAAATGTGATAAAGAAGGCTTTCTTGGCAACCGAAGAAGACTTCATTTCTCAAGTGAAGCAGCAATGGGGGAATATGGGTTCTTGTGATTATTAATTTTGTATCATACATTTTTTTTGGTTTTATTTCTATATTATCAATTTTGTGAAGTTAATTTTATTATTAAATTAATGTCCTACTAAATTGTTAATTTTGGGCCTTTTTCCATTCCTCGGGAAGCGGCTGCGTGCAGCCGCTTTAAGAGGAAGGGATTTTTTTTCATAGTTGTAAAACTTTTAGCACCAATTCAAATACTGATGCAAACAAAAAAAACCGGTGCTATATAAAAAAACTTGTGCTAAAATTAGCACTGGTTTTAACAAAAAAACCCTGTGCTAAAAGTTGAAACCAGTTTTCAAAAAAAGTTGCACCGGTTTTCAAAAAACTGGTAGAACCTTTTCACCGCGCACTTAGGCACCGGTTTTTTGGGTCAAAAAACCGGTGCTAGAACAAGAAAAAACTGGTTCTAGAGGGGGGGGCTCCTGTGACAGTGTGATTCCATGAATAAAAAAGTGGTAAGGTTCCATCTTTTTAACTTGACATGATCATATTGTCAATGGCGACATCCCTTGGGATTGATTATTAAATAAGTGTTTAATATTGCTATGTGTCATATTTTATATTTATTTTCTTTTAAATTGTGGACTATACATGTTATGGTTTCTTTAAAGATGTAATTTATTTCCAAGTGTATATGGTGTATAACATGTGGAAGCTTCGTAATGGAGGTTATTTGATATGGAGATATCATCAAATGTTTAATTTTCATCATTTTGTTGTGGTGAAGATCAACTTCATGAGATATGTATTTTGTATATCATGCAAGAGGGTGACATGTTTGTTGTTGTGTGGTGACTAGATCTTACATTATTTCTATTGAATGTTACCTCATATGTTAAAAACCTTAGTGTGGATTTAATATCCATAAAAGCGGTTGGATTTTATATATCATATTTCATTCATCATTGAAGAGTGTGTTTAATGAACTTTATTTGTAGGTCTTGTTGTGGTTAACCCCAATAAAAGGAAATAGCCCCAAGAAGGGGGAGATTTGAATGGATCGAAAAGACATAGGTAAAGTCGAGGTTGGAAAATTTGCAAAGCATTGATAGAAATGGTGGAGAAAGGAATAAAATGTCCTATGAAGTTCGATCACATCGGGAATGCCATGGGCGAGGAGAGAAATTGGTGGTTTAGTTACATAGGATTGATTGCTAGGACAAAGGTAGATATTTTCTTGTACGAGTCATGGCCTCGTGTTAATGATAATTACAAGGATAAACTATGGAGGGACATTCAGTTTTCCTTTGAAATCGAGTGTGATGATACGGAAAGAGTGAAGAAGAAAACAATATGATGCTTTGGTGAAAGATGGAGATATTTCAAAGCCAAATTGGCTAGGGATTATGTGTTCGGTAAGAAGAAGAATTACAACCCAAGAATTAAGCATCCATTCATAAGTTAATCGAGTTGGAAGGGTTTTGTTGCAAGATAATAGCAGATGGACAATCGATAAGGAATTTACATTATCATGCTTGCAAGTATATACACAATGAGGACATATTTATAAATATATGCATGCACTTTATTGTTGCATAAACATGCTTATGTATGAGTGTAGTTTCATTGGTATCTTCGAATGTGTATGTTGTGTATGGTTGTTAGTGATTTAGAATCGTAAAGGTCTATCTTTTGCCTAAAAATGAGTAACACTAGGTGAACATGCAACGTCGCACAGTACTAATCGGGCTGTAGATCATTACAAATGACTAGTCTGCGATGTTGTTCATAAATTAAGTTTAGACACTGTCTTGAAGCGACAATGTATGCGAAATCACATATTGACCATTCGACATGTGCGATATCAATATCGACTCGTGTCTGGCGTCTGTCAGAAGCAAGGGAAATGTGTTACATTTTACCAAATTGTTGATTTGTAGTTTGAACTATTTAATCTAATGATTTTACAGGGTTTAAAAGAAAAATATTGTAAGGTTGCAAAAGGAAACAAGATGCTCCACATCATGAGTCAAGGAGGTTACACACTAATCACAAGAGTACATGAAGGAAATGTTTGAAGCTAGAGTGTGTTTGACAAGGTGGAGCATGGAATGGAAAAAAAGGAAGCGAGGACTTCAGCGGAATATCCCACACCCGATGAGGTTCACCGATTAGAGAAATGGCTAAAAAGATACAAAAGATGTGGGAAGAAGGAGGGTAAGTTCCACACCAAAGATGCGGAGTTGGTTGCCAAACAAATTGTACATTTTGCATGTGGTTTAGTTGATATGATATAAGGACTTGAAAATAAACCAAGAGTTCGGTGAGTTCATCGGGGTTGGAAAGAAGGACATACTAGTAGTTGCGCTTAACAAGAAAGAACATCCAGGCCGTGTCTCGAGTGTTGGCACTCTCGCTACACATGGGGATATCTTTGTCAAACCTCGATCACCTAAGGTTGATATTGCATCAATTATTTAAAAAAAAAAAAGAGGTTGATGCTTTGAAATCCACATTATACCAACTAGTGGCTTAGGTCTCGTAAGAATCGAATGGGAGGAAAATGCCACTTGACTCAGAGAGCATTATTGCGAGTTCTAAACTAACAACTTCAACTCCCCTCGCTCTTCTTCTTCGACAACCTCAACACATGAACACCCAGAGTGTGATAGTAGGCCCGTCCCACCATCTGCGACTTTGACAACACCTCTTGCTTTTGATTGACTAAGAACGAATTTAGTAGAGGTCACCCAACACAACATGAAGGTATAAGTAAATATATTACACTGTTCATATTGCAAAGTATTTTATACTTTTTTTTAAAATTAGTGAGTCTTCTTGTGTAGGATAATTCCTTATGCATTCTACTTGTCGAACGTGTTGATGGAGAGAGCCATGTTGTAGTGGAAGGTAATGTGTACACATACGTATGAGTGCATCATCATAAGCAGGTCGCGAATGATAACATAGTGGTCAATGTCACAAAGAACCTTGTAGATGGTATGGTTTTTCCAGTCCGAGGTAAGTACAATGGATGAGACGTTGGGAATGTTTTTTGAAGTGCCTCTTCGTTTGGTCGATATTTTGGAGACCAGGCTTACAAATAAGGTATAACATGATAATTGATATAGTGTTGCTTATGATTTGAGACAAATGTTACGTACATAACTTTTACGGTTGATTTTATGTAGATCAAGACAAGGATTAGTAGCCCGACAAAATTGCACAATATATGTGGGGATCCAAAACCAACAAAGTCACCTATCTCTAGAATGAAGCCACCATCATTCAATCCCTCGAAGGATGGTTCCCTAAAGAACATCCACATGGTTTTGACCGTACACCCTCCCTCATGTTTGTACAAAATCCCCGTTGAAGAAGTGGGTATTTTTGGGTACAAAGTAAATCCTATTATCCGGAAGGAGGATTTGGAAGACTTGTTCCAATTCAATAATGCGCCCCTTCTCGTGATGCAACTACATTGCATGTAAGTATTAATGCATCACCCAAACTTTGTTCATCGACATACTTAATGCACTTGGCTTCAATCTAGCAAAACTAACCATGTTTATAGGCTCTTCCATGTACAATCCATTTCCAAATTGAAAGGGTGGATAGGAGTTCTATGCCCAAAAATGATCTAACATGAACATGTTGCGGTGGAAGAGCGTTTGGCCTACTTGAGCTCCCGGTTGATGCAAAAGGACAATTGGATATATATCGCACTTATTACGAGAGGTGGGTCAAACTCTACTTACTGCATTACTCTTGTTTGGATTCTTTTAGTTTGTGGGATTGTATTAAGTTAATGAAAATTTCATTTTTGTATCAAACATTGAATGGTGGCCATTATCGTTCTTCCTTCAAACATGGTGTTCTAGTTCGATCCATTATATTAAACTGCCCCGGAAACAATTTCTTTTGCAATTACAAAGGTGATAACAGATCCCATTTACCAACCGCAAAGGATTCCACTGGAAGTCTCTAAAAGTTATAATTAACTTCAAAATTTAATTATGAAATAAGTTTACTATAAGTCTAAGTGGTTGTGAACAATTTGTCCGTACGATTAGCATAAAAAATAGGTGGCCGCATGAGAAAGCGGTTACTATTGCATGCATTTTATGAAGGATTTGGTCTCGCTTGTGAGGGAGAATTAATTTGATCTACAAAAGATATCTCTTATTCTCATCTATTGTTTAAATTGTAAATATCACAACTTTGCACAACCTATATCAATTATGAGATTACTCCTTGTTGTAGTATTTTTCTAAGGACCAAAAACCGTATCCCATCAAGTTTTTGGAGGATGTACATGAGAGACGGATGCTCTTTATGATGTTAAAGAATTTGAAGCATTTACTTAACCCATCTACCATACGAGAATCTGGGATTAGGTTGATTTTTTTGTGAAAGCATCATTCTCTAAAATGCCCAATGATACTTTCCAAGGTATTTTTGTACACATTGATATAGATCTCCAGGTAGCTATGGAGTATCAATGGTATAGTTCATTTTGTGAGAATATTTTGATAACATACTTTGAGTATGGATGGTGTAGTTTTTATCCTTCTTGTCTATATGCATTATGCATGGTGTAGTAACATGCAATCTGAAAGGACGTTCGACGCCGAGTCTACATTTGTGTAAATATCTATTTCTATTCTTTACAAACGGGCCAACACCGCAAATTATAATTTACAATTCGGTAAAACCGATAAGCAATGAGCGACGTCGCTCACAATCTGCAATGGGTTATTGACGGTACACTGAATGGAGCGACATCGGTCGCACATAACAAAATAGTGTCGCTCCATGAACCACGACGCAATCTGCAACATCGCAAACTCTTCGTAGAGCATAGAATTCATGGTTAATTTATTATGAATCAGGGGTTCATTAAATAATATTGACCCCGGTTAATTTTCTCAAAAACCATGGTAAAAAATATAATTTACCACGGTTTGAAACTGCAATTAAAAATCATAATCCGCGATGTCGGTAACAACAACATGCGACATAGGCTACCACCATGAATGATATCGTAGCATTTCTAAGCAACATCGGGCATCGCACGGTGTTAGGGAAGTCGACAACCTAAGAATATAAACTAACGTTGCACCATCATCAGCATAATCGTCGGCTCATGAATATTTACCTCGGCTTTTATCAAGAAAAATCAAGGTATAAAAATAGTTTTAACCTTGATTTTGAACCGGGGTAAAAAATTATACCTTTAGCTATGCCCACATTTACCTCAATTTATTTATGGTTTAAAACCGAGGTAAAAACCCCAGCAGAATCGAGGTAAAATGTGTTGTTTCTTGTAGTGAAGATGGGAGGTCATTGTAGTACCTCTCAAAGTTAATATTTTTATGCTCTAAATGCTTCCTATCTACAACTAAGTAGATAATGGCAATTTGGGGTCTTCCACGAGAAGAGGGATTTTTCCAACGGATAACTATGCTAATCATGCAACAACTAAAAAAAAGAAATAAAAACTACAAAAGACAAAGTATTGGGAGAAATTGGTCTCCACTTCCAAACCTCATATAGATCATTAAACAATTCACTCATTCTATAGCATTCATTACCTATGGAGAATGATATCACTTCCATTTAAATAGATAGACATCCTTTTCTTCTTAAGAGTAATGTACAAAGACGTTCAACGACCATTTGCAAATCTCATTAATGATCACTTTTAGGCGAACCACGCCATAAAAGGTATTTCATCAATGACATTATACACGAAAGACCATAGATTTGATAACAATAAGCATGCGACCAAATGCATAGCCATTTAACTAAATAAAGCATTTACGAGGCTAAACCTAGAATAATCAACATTCAAGTTTCATTTGTTACATAAAACTAGAACAATCAACATTCAAGATTCAACCTTTAATTGCTTCTATAGAACAAATATGAGAACAATCCACATTAACATACTCATCTAGCAAGATTCACTTCACATTATACACAAGAAGCTCTAATTCCTTGTTCTTGGATTTTCATGTCAAATGAGCTAAGAAATTGGCCACTTTCCTAACACCCTAACACTTCAATCATACAAATATTTCATATTCTCAAACAACCCATGGCATAAATAAAGTAATACATCACATGAAGAACACATGAATACTAAATAACAAAAGCTTAAAAAAAGGTGAAATAAAGGTTCTTACTACATAGGTTTGGAAGCTTCAATCCATTGGTCCCAAGTAAAACTAACCTAGATAATGAAAACACATAATTTAACTTACAAAAACTAGGAAAAGAAAGAAGAAACCTTGGTTTTTCAACCCCAAGGTTGCGGAGAGGAAGAAGAGAGTGAAGAGAGAGGATGAGGTTTGGTATTTATAGTACAAAAAAGTAAGAAAGAGTTCTCACCATACGTTCGTCGCGACTCGTAACAGGATCTTTGCGAGTCGCGTCCGAGCCAAAATCCTACATCTTGGATTCTTTCTTCGTTTTGTCTCAAGTCTTCATCTTCACTTCACTTTTCTTCAATTCTTCAAAAGCTCAAATGTAAGTCTTCAAATCTTCAAAGCTAGTCTTCAAACAATTGCCTTATCACATAAAATCTACTAGAAAAGTAATAACAATGCAAAAGTCGCTCTTAACACCTAGAGCACAAAAGTGAAATGAAACACCTAGAGCACAAAAGTGTACAAAAGCTAATCCTAAAAGTCCCAAAATAATCATATAAAATGGGCACATCAGAAGATGACATGACACGATGATGAGGCGTTAAATGCATGTATTTACCAAAGCATTTTACTTATCTTTTGTTATCTTTTTGTTGGAAGATTGCTAGATTTAGGTAGGTTTGCATCATAAGGGGTTTAGATGACCACTTTTCGGTTTTCATATCCAAATCTTTCTTTTTGCAACCTACTTTGAATCTAATGAAATTGTGTCCTTATGAGTGATGTGATCACCTCTTTCTGGAACATTTGAGACTCATAGTTGTAATAGATTAGGGTTGTTTATGTAAGGTTAATGGACACCTTGTTGATAAGAAGGTTAGGGTGATAATTTATGAGTTTTTGGAATGTATTTTTCTTGATCGCATTCATGATGAAAGATTCAAGAATGAAGATACATGAGGAAAAATAAGAGTTTAGAAGTGAAAACCAATACGATTTGGTAGAAGAAAAGTCCAGTGTTGAAGAACAAAGACTGGTTGATCGCGAAGAACAGCCGGGTGACGAAGACCGGGTGCGCAGCCAGTACCTTTAACCGCGTGCTAGAGAAGAAGCTGTGGCGCGAGTCTTTATTTCCGTTTCGTGCAGCCGGCGTGGGTTGGCGCGCGCCCGTGCACTGGAGACCAGCCAGCGCCCAACTAGGCGCATCAACAGAGGCGCAGCCCGCGCAACCTGCGTCCTACTGCTATTTTCTTGACTTTTTCTTGACCAAATCTTGTGCTATAAATATCTCTCATCTTATACTCAAAATTTTCTATTGGCCGAAAATGGGGCTCCAAAACCCTAGTTTCCTCCTTCTTTTCATCTTTCTCTCTTTGTTCATCTATGAATTGTCCATGAATGTTAGTATTATTTGTATTAGCTAAACTCATCACTTGGGAGAAATTGATTGAAACTTTCAAACCCATGTAGTGAGATTCTCTAATTTGCTCTTTCAAGAACATTTATTGCCTAGCATTTATTGTACCGTTAATGTTGATATTTGCTTCATTTATGCTATGGGTTGTTTGGGAATATAAAATGTTTGTATGATTGAAGTGTTAGGAGGTTAAAGATGTGCACAATTTCTTAGCTCTTTGACATGAAAATCCAATAACATAGAATTAGAACTTCTTGTGGTGTAATGTGATGTTAATGATGCTAGATGGATATGTTATTGTGTTTGTTATTATATTTATCCTAAGGTAGCCATAGAAGTTTGAATCTTAAATTTGATTGTTCTAGGTAAGACCTAATAAATGCTTTGTTTGGTTAAATGACTAGGCATTTAGTAGAATGCTTGTAGTTGTTATCAAATCTATGGTTCATTGTGTATAATGTCATTGATGAAATACCTTTAGACGTTGTTTGCCTAAACTGATCGTCAATGAGGTTTAAAAATTGTCATTGATTGCTTTGCAAATTGTCATTCAGAAAAAAAAGGAATTTTTATCTTCGAAATTAAGTGATAGCATTCACCATAGGCATTAAATGTGAATGAATGACTGAATGAGTCTATTATCTATAAGAGGTTTAGAAATGAGGATCAATTGCCCCCCAAGGATTTGTCATTGTTGATTTCATCATCTTTGTAGTTCGTTGCATGTTTAAGTTGATTTCTAGTTTATCATAGTTGTTTATCTTTAATTTCAACTTAGAAAAATCAACCACCCCCTCCCCCTCTTTACTTACTTTTATATAACTATATATATGTATATCTATGCTATTGTCCACCTTATATGCATGAACCCTTAGGAAAATACCTCTTCTTCATAGACGACCCTGATTTGTCACTATCTACTTAATTGTATTTAGGAAGCACTTTAGGGCTTATAAATTATAACTTTGAGAGGCACGGCAATGACCTCCCAAATTTTAGCGCCGCTGACGGGGAAGAGGCATTTATTTTTAAGTGTTTGGGCATATTATATGTGAATATTGGCTAGTTGTATGAATATATGTTAGTTTGCTTTTATATGATTTTAGTTGATTTGTGGTTGACTTGGAGACGTATTTTTCGAGTTCTTGTTGTATGGTCCGTACTCGATCCTATTCACAAGAACCCCTATACTACAACCCCGAGTTAGAGTTGAACTTGAAAAAGGCTAGGAAGCTTTCTTTGGAAAGTGTGAATAACACCCCTCCTTGTGTCCATTTTGCGGAACCTTCTACTTCCATGGGGCATGAAAATGAGAATCCGAACGGGGGACCTCAACACCCTTACCTTCAAGGAGGAGGTGTTCTGTTGAGGCAAGCTCCATTGAGAGAGACGATAGCCCTCGACCTTGAGCAACAACTTATGTGTATCGCATATCCGACGGTTGGACCAAATGGGCATTTTGAGCTTAAGTCCAAGTTGATAGACTTACTTCCATCCTTTCTTGGTAGGCAAGGGGAGGACCCCAACAAACATCTCTCCGACTTTCATACTACAACAATATGTACCTTTTGCGACATGCAAACTGTGTCGCTTTTCAGGGATTTACATAGTTTGCGTCACACTTTATTATGCCACGTATACTCGTGTAGCAAATTTTGCGTCACATTTTTTCAATTGTGCCGTAAATTTAGGACACATTTTGTGTCACTAAATTATGTGTCGTGAACTATTACGACATAAACTGCGCCATTTAAGTCTAGTGATGCATAACTGTCTGAGACATATTATGCGTCATTTTAAATATAGTGCCGCATGTATGTTTAGGACACATAATGTGCCATTTCTATTCATCGACACACTTCTTTTGGCGGCATACTTTGCGTCATTCTAATTTAGTGATGTACAATTGTTTGCGACATATTATGCGTCATTTGAAATACAGTGCCACATGTATGCTTACGACACATAATGCATCATTTCCATTCATTGGCGCATTTGTTTTGGCGACATATTTTGCATCATTCTCATTTAGTGGCGCATTGCTTTTTACAACACATTGTGCATTATTTAAGTTTAGTGATGCATAACTATTTGCGACATTTTGTGTGTTAATAAAGTTTACTGATGCATGTCCTGTGTGACATATTTAGCATTATTTAATATTATTGACACATATGTTTACGGCATATCATGTGTGATTATATCTTTAATGACGTAGTTATTTGGGGCACATTATGCGACTTTTATTAATACTATGGGCTGAAATTTACGACATTATATGATGTACAATAATTATGTGATGCTATTTGGCAACACATATGACAACAAACAGAAGTGTCATAAACTTCTACGACACACACAACATATGTCGCATATAATAATTGTTAGTCACAAATAATGTAACACATTTTGCACAACTTACAAATTATCGTTTTTATACATCATATTAATTGTCTTTAATTTCAACGACATGAAATTGCAACACAAATTTGTATTTGTTGTATTCATTTTGCATGTTTTATGACACATGATTAGATATGCATACTATCACACGTTATATAATATATATATTTATATATATGTATATAATTATATATGTATATAATTATATATATATATATATATATATATATGTGTGTGTTATAGTCACGCACAATGTTGCAATAAACCGTGAATTGAATTCCAATAACACTTAACTACTATTGAACAACACTATTCAACTGAGGTAGCTAAAACTAACTCATATCAATCAACACTGACATAAAAATAGTGCTTTCTGATATTGTACATTTCTATCTACCATATACTCCCAAGAGTTTAATCCCAAAGTAAGGATGTCAGATCTATTACCTTTCCTGCCCACCCCAATCGACAAACAAAAGAATGAAATTGCAGATGAGAAATCTTCTTCTTCTTCTCTTAATAGAATGAAGTTCTGCCAAAATGCTACCTTTAACATTCATAGATAAATCATGCTATAAATTTCCAAAATATTCTTCCTACAAAACCAACATCCAAATATTATTACCAAAACTATTTATAAAATCTTAAGGGGTTTGAAATCAACAAATTTTAAAGGAGCACATACCTTGCCTGCAGCTATCTTTGCACCTTTCTAGGGGAAATGAACATTGAACTGATCACATCCAAAGATTCACAGAGAAATGTTTATGTGTGCATATTAGTTTCAACTATGTGCTTAATTTGGATTTAGCTTTGAAGTCAGATGCAACACACCCGTATCCCTTTTCTCATATTAAATCATGAAGAGAGAAACAAATTAAATAAAATGTAGCTAGAAGCAAAGATGTTCAATCAGCTAATGAAAACAACTAGCGTCGAATAGGATCGTTTTATTAAGAACGATTCATCTACGAATGCCAGATCCCATTGCAGTTGAGAAAGATCAGCCTGCAAGGTTGTAGCCAATTCAGAGACCGTTGAATTCTCTATGAGACCACAAAAACAGTATAAAGAAGCCTGATAGAAGGATGGTCAGAGATCAGGGTTTTGTGATGGCTCAACAGTAACTGAAAGTGAAACAAAATCTATAATCAGACAATTTCCTTACTCTTCAATGGGATCTTCATATGATTGCTCCATATTTGAAACAAATCCTTCAAGACTTGAAACAGAAACCTTGTACAAATCAATCCTTCAATGAGGCATGAAAGTATGTCTACAGAAGAATAGTTACTTTTGTCAAATTTGTTGGATATCAAACCCAGTTGTATTGAGTTTTAAAAAGGATCGGAAATGTAAAATAAATGACAAGAACTAGGTAGGAGCACAAGTAAGATGATTGATCGGCAGCTTTTTATTATTTAAACGCACCAATTAATTGGTAGGGAAATAATCGTACATCATAATATTCCTCCCAACACTATGGGTGGTGAAGAATACCATTTGCATAAATCAGAAAATCGGATAGATTGAATTTTTATTACCATTTGATATGCATTGTAAACCAGCACCTCGACGAAGCCTAAAGAAAGCACGCATTCGAACACCTCCCGCACGCTCTAGTGTCCGATAAATCGATTCGGATGGTGATTACTTGCTCCTTCTCTTTCCTCGCGATTTCATCGGTAAATCGCGACAGTCTCCCTGCAACAAAACCCCACACCCATACAGTGCTGATCAATCGGAGGGTTTTTAAGAAAACCAAATGAAATCGAACAATTTAGGCTAAATTAGTTGAGCATGCCTGGGTCACGAGAGAGGATGATGAGGGTGTAGCCTTCTTGTGCGAACTTTCGGGCTATGGAGCGCCGATGTTGGGTCCGATGCTATTTGAAGAACACCATATGCGGAGCGGCCGACCGGTCGAGGTTCTTGCGTTCTATGAAGAATACCATTTGCACCAAGCAAATGCAGGGCAAGGCGGAACAGAGTAGAGGCAAGGAAAGGAAAGGCAGGGGGCTGTGCAAAATGGGCCAAGTATTGGGCTATGGTAATTGTGCCGACCCGCGGATTGGAGCGGGTCAGTTGTTTCAATTTAAATTGACCAAGTATTTTGGGTTAAATGGGTTGCGTCTGACTGAATTAAAATTCTCATAGTTTTGCATTTTGATGGACTGGGTCACAAAAAATGATTTCGAATCAAATTATATAAGAAAATAGTAAAAAACTTTATATTTATTCAAATAAAATTAATCACTTTTAAATGTATTATAATTTAAATAATGAATAAAATTACAATTTATTTTCATACAATTTATAATCATTATATTATACTAGTGGAGTGCCATCGCGCGTTGTGCGATATTAAATTTTAAAGTTTAGCCATCTAACAAAAATTATATGAGTTATGAAATGAAAAATTATATTTATATTTGAATGTGAAAATAAAAAAATCTATACTTTTCTTGTTAGAATATTCCAACCAAATTTACTTATATTTTTTCTTCTAATTTCATAAGTTTCTATTTGAATTTTAATTACTCTAAAAAATTATATTGCTCCGTCCCAGCCGAATGTGCACACTTTTTGGTCAACTTTCTCATGTCATGTTTGACCAACGATAACTTTAGTTACGTATATTAACGGTGTGTTAAAATTTGATATTTAGAAAATACAGCATGCAGAGAATCCAACAATATCTCACATGATGATATTGGTATCTATATACTAGTTGAAATTTATGGTCAAACGTGTCTTGAGAAAGTTGACCAAAAAGTGTGCAGATTCGGCTGGGACGGAGGGGGGTACTTATAATTCACTCATTTATATTATTTTCAATGATAAATGCTTGGGTTCACCTTCTCACTATAAGCTTATTTAACGAAGTGGTCGCGCTACGCATAACTTGTTTAGTTAAGTCGGACTGGATGAGTCATATATGCCATCTCTATTTAAGTAAAATCAAATAACAGTGATGAGTGGAATAGCGCCATTGGCATCAGCTTTAACTGAACTTCATCAACTCATTATCACAAGTTAGTGAATATTTTGTTGAAGACTTTGCTTTTTTGAACCCCGTTGGTCGAGGGTCTGAGCTGACAACTCAATCTTTTTTTTCTGAATCTTATGACCATTTGTTCGAGGTCATTTTACCATTTTACTCTAATAAATATTGTGCTTGCGATCGAATAGATGGTTAATGAAACTGTGATGTGAAGTAATTGTGTTTGATATGAAAGTGTGGTTAAATGGTAAGAATTCATAAAGACAATGTTATTTTAGTATGTTAGGGATTAGAGGAGTCAAAATTAATTTAATACCCCTAGTTGACAAAAGATATAAACCAAAACATAGTATAGATCAATACGGAATGCAAAGAATTTTTATTATATTGTGTTTGAAGAAAAATATTAAATTTGAATTTCAAAAAAAGAAAGAGAAGATGGAAATTTGTATTTCAGAAAAAGAGAAGGAAAATGGGGTAGGAGAAAAGGGCGGGAAAAGAGGGGGGAAATAAGGCGCGCTAATTCTGCTTAAATCAACGGTAAGACAAAAATGATGAATTTCTCAACAAACCAGAGCCATATTTTGAGTAATAATCCATCAATTTGTCGTTTAACTGGTGGATTTGTGGGTTGAAAAAAAAGAGGATTGAGATGTAAGCGCCTGAAGCATCCACCGAAGAGATACCAATAGTCTATAGACATTTGGGTAGAGAATCGAAGAGCAATTTCGATGAAGATTCTTGCTTTAAAGAGAGAGCCCACGAAAATATAATTAGTCTCCAGTTGAATTTCTAATTGCCTTATCCGGGTAAATATTTCTCCCACAAGGATTTTGTCTCCCCTTTTATTGTAGCTTGAATTGTGATGTCTTAAAGTCCATGATATAGTTGTTATTGTTACAGTTCTTTTGGAATTTTATATGAGGCTTAGTCTGGATTAGCATAACATGGAGTTGAGGAGGCTAATATGCTTTCCCGGACGGTAACACTTAATATTTGTTTGAATGATTGTCATCTCTAAGATGTTCAGAACTACTAGACGCGAGCAGTAAATTTTTCCTGAAAAAGTTCAATAACGGGTTTTGAAGAACTATTTGACATGTGATTTTTTTTTTACTTATTAGAGAAGTATTTGACAGTAGCCAGTTACCAATTTTAAGATTGGGGTGCTGCAAACTCAAAGTGGCTTAGATATGCAGCATGTATTAATCTGGCTTTATTTTTACGAAGCATTCGAGGACTGTAAATACTACAAAATATGAGCTTTAAAAAGGTATTTCTGGTGAGACTGGTGCTATGATCTGTAAATGTTTTAGCCTTTTCCTCTTTCATGATTTAAAGTAGTAATTTTGTCATTTGACGGGTCTTTTCCATTTTTATAAGCAAAAACGTGCTTTTATAACCCTACCTAGTTGGAATAAGTGTCAATATAACCTTTTAGTATTTGAAAGTGTCAATATAACCCTATCTAGTTAGTGAAATTGCCAATATAACTCTCTTTGGCAACTTTTAGCCAGAATTTAGTAAAATTACATGTTTGCCCTGTTGGAAAATGATTGTAAAACAAGTTGAATTTCGTCAACTTTTGGGCTTCGTTTTTGAGTTGGGTTCGAACTGAATTAGAGTCAGTGGGTGTCGTTTTTGGATTCTCCTCTGCGAGTACTATAAAATCGACTGTTTAAACTCTCAAAACGGATAAAGGGTGAATGAGATATGGATGCTCAAAGAGTCACTCTGAGAATGGAAACTTAGGCGGAAATTCATCCGTACGTACTAAGTATTCTATAATTTTTTTACTGTCTAAAATGCGTTTGGATCGCGTGGAAGTCTCCGAAAGCCCAAACCGCGTAACAAATATTCTAAGAATCACGTGTGGAATATCTGAGATTTGATACGCGGTTAATCATGATAAGGAATATGATATTCTTATCTTTCCAGAATCTATTCAAATATTTGTAAAATATTTGGTGGTTAGAGAATATTTTCTCTGATTACGGAAATCAGATCTTCCACGTATCTTCTCATATGGATTATTAGACGTCTATAAATAGAGCCTTTATGTCAGACAGAAACCTCGCACCATTCTCAAGTTCCTCCCTACTTCTAAACTTGAGTCTTATCTTCTTACTCTGTCTTTGTCGGTGATAGTCCTTCGGGCTTTGTGTGACTCCGAGGTAATTTTACTTGTTAAATTACCTTCGATGGTTTTATCCTAGGGAACGATGTCCACGACGGGACTCATTCGTTTCAAGGACAGCGAGTGTACTCGTGACTCCATCAATATGTGATATATGTGATTGCTTGAAACGTGATTATTAATTGTACGTGTGAATAATTAGTAATATTTGATTATTCATTAGCAATATTCCATTATTGTTACTGATGTTAAATTGTTCATTAGTAATATTCCAAATTTGTTACTGATGTTAAATTGTTTGTATAATTCCGACATGTTTTGTGTTCAATATACGATCAACAGTCTTGAAACGAATGAAATTTGTTGGGGTATATAAATAAAAAAAAAATAAATTAAATAAATAAATTTACACGTCATATATATTAATGCTTATGCGAATTATATGCCTTGTGTGGATATACATACATGTCAAATGTGCAATACATGTCGTATGCAAATTATATGCGTGTGCAATACATGTCGTATGCAAATTATATACCTATGCAATACATGTCGTACGCAAATATGCAATACATGTCGTAATTAGAATTTTCAAATTTTATGTTTCCTTACGTGATTAGATGGTTAATCTGCATCAATATTGCATGCCTTACATTACCATATTTTTGCATGGTTCGCATACGCATGCATAAGGTTCTACATTACTTGCATGATTTAATATATTCCATATATGTGACTTCATGCTTTGTGCAAATTGTAAGTTTGGAGAGATATGCATGCTACTAATATGCATGTGGTTTTGCAAGTCTGCGAAAATATTTGATTGCATGCTTTATGGAAATTGTATAATTTCGACATGTTTTGTGTTTTGTATACATGCTAATTAATTGGTTTTGGTTGTTTACAACAGAACCATGTCGAGCGATGAGACTATCCATGAGGCGACGCCTCCTGTGACTGTTCAGGCTAAGACTACCCCAGGGGTGACGCCTCTTATGGCTGTTCCTCATGCTGAGAAACCCGAGAAGTTCAATAATGGTATGAACTTCAAGATGTGGCAACAGAAGATGCTCTTCTACTTGTCCACTATGGGTTTGGAGCGCTATGTTCGCGAAGATCGTCCATTTGCAGATGAGACTAGCAATGTGGAAGTCCAAAATACTGCGGTGGAATGGAACTCTAAGGAGTATATCTGTCGCAACCTCATTTTGAATAGCCTTCACGAAGCCATTTGGAGTGTGTATCAAGTGAAAGAGCCTTCTAAGGTGCTGTGGGAAACTCTTGACCAAGAGTACAGGGGTGAGGAGGTTGGATCCAAGAAGTGGGTCGTCGGCAAGTTCCTCGACTACAAGATGGTTGATGCCAAGTCTGTGGTCAGTCAAGCTCAAGAGCTTCAAATGATGATCAATGAGCTGATAGCCGAGAAGATGACAATGTGTGAGACTCTCCAAGTCTATTGCATCATCGAGAAGCTACCTCCAAGTTGGAAGGACTTCAAGAGTTATCTGAAACACAAGCGAAAGGTGATGACCATGAGGGATCTGATGCAAAAGCTTCGTGTTGAGGAGGATAACCGCATCTCTGAAAAGAGGATGAATGGATATATGCCTGTGGCAAGGGCCAATCTCGTGGAGGTTGGTGGGAGCTCCAAGTCAAAGAAGGCCAAGGCAAAGAAGGGATCCAAGTTAGGAGCTAAGGGTGGAGTTTCGAAGAAGTCGAAGTTCACTGGAAAGTGCTACAATTGCAACCTCGTTGGCCATAAGTCCTCTGAATGTAGGAAGCCAAGGAATGCCAAGAACGAGGCCAATATGGTTGAAAATCTTGCACTAGATGTGAATAACATCAATTTGTGTGCTGTGATTTCTGAAGTCAACATGGTGGACTCCAATCCAAAGGAATGGTGGATTGATACTGGGGCTACTAAGCACATTTGCTCTGTCAAGGAAGTGTTCTCAAACTTCAAGGCAATTGAAGATGGAGAGACCATCTACATGGGCAACTCTGCAACTTCTATGGTGAAAGGACGTGGCACAGTGGTACTGAAGATGACGTCTGGGAAGGAGTTGACTTTGAAGAATGTTTTGTATGTGCCTGACATTCGCAAGAACCTTGTGTCCGGTTCTATGTTGATCAAGCATGGTTTTAAGCTAGTGTTTGAGTCTGATAAGTTAGTCTTGTCAAAGCAAGGTATGTTTGTAGGCAAAGGTTATGAGCTAGATGGTATGTTCAAGTTGAACACCATGGTTGTACCTCCTAAGAAAGATGAAATGAATGCTTCTTCTTCTGCTTACATGATTGAGTCTTCCAATTTATGGCATGGTAGACTAGGACACGTTAATTATGATTCGATAAGAAGATTAATTAAAATGGAAAACATACCTAACATGGAAATTGATGCAAATCATAAGTGTGAAACTTGTGTTGAAGCTAAGATGACTCGAACGTCTTTCAAACAAGTTAAACGAAACACGAAACCTCTTGAGTTGATACATACCGATATCTGTGATCTCAAGTTCGTGCAAACAAGAGGAGGTAACAAGTATTTCATCACTTTCGTGGATGATTGTACGAAATACTGTTATGTGTACTTGCTGAAGAGCAAAGATGAGGCAATTGAGAAATTTGTTCTCTACAAAACGGAAGTTGAAAATCAACTTGATAAGAAAATCAAGGTGATTAGAAGTGACCGTGGAGGTGAATATGTAGAGCCATTTGGGGACTATTGTTCTAAACACGGCATTATTCACGAGGTCACTGCCCCCTACTCGCCTCAATCTAATGGTGTGGCTGAACGTAAAAATCGCACTCTTAAAGAGATGATGAATGCGATGTTGATAAGTTCTGGGTTGCCACAGAGCATGTGGGGGGAGGCTATTTTGACAGCCAATTATCTTTTGAATAAGATACCCCGTAAGGATGAGAAAGCAACTCCTCATGAGCTGTGGAAAGGCACGAAACCATCCTTTACGTACTTGCGAATGTGGGGGTGCCTTGCGAAGGTATTAATCCCACCCCCCAAGAAGTTAAAGATTGGACCTAAAACGGTTGACTGTATCTTTATAGGATATGCACATGAGAGTAGTGCTTATCGCTTCCTTGTACATGAATCTCATCATCCAGAGATTCACAAGAACACAATCATGGAATCAAGAAATGCAAATTTCTTTGAGAATGTGTTCCCTGCCAAGGAAAGGTCGGAATCGTCGAAAAGGACCGTTGAGTCACTGGACGAAAGCGTAGTAATTCCCGACGATCTCGAGGATCAAGAGGAGGAAGTGGATGAACCTAGACGAAGTAAACGGATTAGGACCGAAAAATCATTTGGTCCTGATTATCTAACGTTTATGCTTGAAAGTGAGCCACAAAGTTATAAAGAAGCTGTGAATTCGTCTGAGGGGCCTATGTGGAAAGAAGCGATTAAAAGCGAAATCGACTCAATTCTACATAATCATACTTGGGAGCTAGTGGACTTACCTCCGAGGTGTAAACCACTGGGCTACAAATGGATCTTCAAGAAGAAGATGAGAGTAGATGGCTCGATTGACAAGTATAAAGCAAGACTTGTAATCAAAGGTTATAGACAAAAGGAAGGTCTTGACTACTTTGATACTTATTCTCCAGTCACGAGAATAAGCTCCATTAGAATGATACTTGCTATCGCCGCGTTGCGTAAGCTTGAGGTTCATCAAATGGATGTGAAGACTGCCTTCTTGAATGGAGATTTAGAGGAAGAAATCTATATGGAGCAACCTGAGGGGTTTACAGCTCCCGGACAAGGAGGAAAAGTCTGCAAGTTGGTGAAATCATTGTATGGTCTCAAACAAGCACCAAAGCAATGGCATGAGAAGTTTGATCATATTGTCCTTGCCAATGGTTTCAAAATCAATGAGTGTGATAAGTGCATCTACGTGAAAGACACGGAAAAGGGATACGTAATCCTATGTTTATATGTAGATGACTTGCTCATTGTGGGTAGTAATGAAAAGATGATCAAATCTACCAAGGACATGTTGAATTCTCGTTTTGACATGAAGGATATGGGACTGGCGGATGTGATCTTGGGAATAAAGATCATCCGAAGCTCTGATGGTATCACATTAACCCAGTCCCATTATGTAGATAAAATCCTGGAGAAATTCAACAAGAATGACTTAGAGGTGGCGATGACTCCAATAGATCCAAATTTGCATCTACGAAAGAACAAATTGGAGGCTATTAATCAGGTGGAGTACTCGAGAGTCATTGGGAGTCTGATGTACTTGATGAGTTGTACTAGACCAGACATTGCCTACACTGTAAGTAGGTTGAGTAGATACACGAGTAATCCCAGTATGACTCACTGGAAAGCAATAACTAGAGTATTGAGATATCTACGTTTCACTCGTGATTATGGTCTACATTATTCGAGTTATCCAGCTGTAGTTGAAGGATACAGTGATGCAAACTGGATACACGATATAAAGGATCTGAAATCCACTAGTGGGTATGTATTTACACTAGGTGGAGGAGCAGTCTCGTGGAAGTCCTCTAAACAAACGGTTATTACTCGATCCACAATGGAATCCGAGTTTGTTGCCTTAGACAAGGCAGGTGAGGAGGCCGAATGGCTCCTTCAATTCGTAGAGGACATTCCTAGATGGCCGAAGCCTGTGCCAGTCATATGTATACATTGTGATAGTGTATCTGCTATTGGAAAGGCTCAGAATATGCTCTATAATGGAAAGTCTCGTCATATTCGACGGAGACATAGTTCTATAAGACAACTTCTCTCAACTGGAGTGATCACAATTGACTATGTAAGGTCTAAGGACAACATAGCTGATCCCTTGACTAAGGGGTTGAATCGAGAGGTAGTTGAAACATCATCGAGAGGAATGGGACTGAAGTCCATTAAATGATGGGTTACGTACGTGGACACCCAACCTATGTGACTGGAGATCCCAAGATCTAGGTTCAAAGGGACAACTAAACTGCAAAGACCCATCACGATCACTGTGGGGGGTTCATACCTCCTGTCTTATTTCCTATGATGAAGAAACGGTGAAGTGAGTGGAGGATAAGCATTTAATTGCTTTTAATGATTCACGGCATCAAGTGTATGATACTTGAAAGAGCGCATAGTTTGCAGAACTGCTCTTACGCTAAGAATCACCTATGTAAGCGAGAAGTGTGGCCGCTTCGAAAGGGTATTGTTGGGACGCAATTCCTTAGAAACCTTACAGAACTAGGCGTGTGCCATGGCCTGATTAATGGACACAACCGAGGAAAGCACAAAGGCTAGGAAAGATGTCTGTGGGAAGTGCATTGTCGTTCACACAAGCGGTCGGGGAAGTTCAAGGACATCGCGTCTACTTCCTAACCAGTGGGCTAAGTGTACTCTCTCAAGGGAAAGTTCAAAGGGTGACACCTACTTATCCTATGCAGCATCTATGCCGTCGAAATGAATCTATCACCAAGTTAAACTCCGTGTCTGGCGTGATTGTTCTGATTCCACATCAATATCTATTCATGTGGGGGATTGTTGGAAAATGATTGTAAAACAAGTTGAATTTCGTCAACTTTTGGGCTTCGTTTTTGAGTTGGGTTCGAACTGAATTAGAGTCAGTGGGTGTCGTTTTTGGATTCTCCTCTGCGAGTACTATAAAATCGACTGTTTAAACTCTCAAAACGGATAAAGGGTGAATGAGATATGGATGCTCAAAGAGTCACTCTGAGAATGGAAACTTAGGCGGAAATTCATCCGTACGTACTAAGTATTCTATAATTTTTTGACTGTCTAAAATGCGTTTGGATCGCGTGGAAGTCTCCGAAAGCCCAAACCGCGTAACAAATATTCTAAGAATCACGTGTGGAATATCTGAGATTTGATACGCGGTTAATCATGATAAGGAATATGATATTCTTATCTTTCCAGAATCTATTCAAATATTTGTAAAATATTTGGTGGTTAGAGAATATTTTCTCTGATTACGGAAATCAGATCTTCCACGTATCTTCTCATATGGATTATTAGACGTCTATAAATAGAGCCTTTATGTCAGACAGAAACCTCGCACCATTCTCAAGTTCCTCCCTACTTCTAAACTTGAGTCTTATCTTCTTACTCTGTCTTTGTCGGTGATAGTCCTTCGGGCTTTGTGTGACTCCGAGGTAATTTTACTTGTTAAATTACCTTCGATGGTTTTATCCTAGGGAACGATGTCCACGACGGGACTCATTCGTTTCAAGGACAGCGAGTGTACTCGTGACTCCATCAATATGTGATATATGTGATTGCTTGAAACGTGATTATTAATTGTACGTGTGAATAATTAGTAATATTTGATTATTCATTAGCAATATTCCATTATTGTTACTGATGTTAAATTGTTCATTAGTAATATTCCAAATTTGTTACTGATGTTAAATTGTTTGTATAATTCCGACATGTTTTGTGTTCAATATACGATCAACATGCCCTTCTAAAAAATTGAAATACAAAAAATAGGAAATGACGTTATTACCCTTAGACTTATTACCGGACCACTGTCGGGCCGCCGCTAGACTGCTGCCGAAACGCTGCCAGACTGCTGCCGGACCACCACTGGACCACTGTCGGACCACCACCGGACCGCTGGCGGGCCACCGCCGGACTGCCGCCGGAACAGGTAGGGTTATATCAGCACATTATGAAATCTTATTGGGTTATATCAGCACATTCCTAATGTTTGTAGGGTTATATCAGTTCATTTCTAATGTTTGTAGGGTTATATTAGCAAATTCTTAAAACTTATAGGGTTATATCAGCACATATTATAAATATTAAGTGTGTGGTACTCGGTTGGCCTTAATGGACGACCACATCATCATATACACCATTATAACATCATAACAATATCATATACAACATAAAATTTGATATCATGACACCATCATTAATATTAAACAACATTATCACATATCATAGCCTCTCAAAACTTATCAACATTAAAAACCTTAGGTCGAAGAACACAGCAAAATAACAATCACACACGACACCAAAGATCATCGAATTATCAATCTGAACTAAATACAACAAAATAAACAAAATATCATTAAAACTCTATATTTTACAGTATGTGCTGATATGACCCTACATTTTTTACTAATGTGCTGATATAATCCTATAAATTTTAGGAATGTGTTGATTTAACCCTATTAGTTTTCATAATGTGCTGATATAACCCTAACTAATCTGGCGGCAGTCCGGCGGCGGTCTGGCGAACTATGAGGGTAAAATTGTCCATATAATTTCAGAGTTAGCTCAAAGGGTATTTTGGTTAATTTACATAGAGTCAACGCCAGAAAACTGAGGTCAATGCTGGAAATGGGGTCTGAGGGTTATATTGGCACTTTCATTAACTAGATAGGGTTATATTTACACTAAAAATTATCATAAGGTTATATTGGCCCTTACTCAAGGAGATAGGGTTATATTGGCACTTATCCCTTTTTATAATTTATGAACTCTCCCATCATTCTCTCGTACTAGGGAAGCTGAATTTTGTATTATGAAGTTATTTTTGCTGTGTGTCTAGGCTACAGTTGTAAATGGGAATCGAATGTAATTAATTCAGCCATGTAGTAATTAGTATTATAAACTGGTATATAAATTGCAAAGCAAATGAGAACAAGGGGACTGAATGGATATCTGTCCCTTTTTTCTTCCTTATTCTGTTGTTTCCTTCATTTTTCTATAAGTGACGTAACACTTTTACGAGTTGTTGTGGTATATTGATGATTGATGAATGTGACGATTGAATTAGTCATATTAATTGAGTGTATTTTAGAGTTTGTAGTTATTCCCCACGATGTGATATGGATCAATGGAATCTATATAAGAATATAATGAAGTAGAATTTTATTAGCATTTGCATATGAGGTGTGATTTGGATTGTACATGTACAGTGTTTTCAATATGCATACACTTGTGTTTAAAAGGATCTTAAAGCATATGTTGTGTCATTTTTTTTCCTAGGTCTATACTTTCAAGGAAATTAATTTGAAATTTTTTGAATAAGCCACTCTGATATAAACCCACCAATAAGATGTATTAAATATTAACTATTTATGTATTTAGTCTAATTTATGTGTTCTCTGCTGAATCTTGTTCAATGACAATTGGCAGTGTGCAAATCAATCTAACAATGAGATTGCAACTGATCACTAAGACCTGTTTAATAATCCTACAGAATGAAGTGGATAAGCAGTACAAGAAGCTTATCACCTCGAGATAAAGTAATTGTGAGCAAATGTTCACGATCGTTATGAAAAGAAGTTGGTAGATATTGAATGTAATTTGCGAATAGTGACATCTTTAGCTAAGGTAACTTGGCTTACATTGTGAAATCATTATGAATGCAATCACAAGATCGCCTCTAAGTAAAGTGGTAGTCTGATGCAGAAATTAAAGGATTGCATTCTAATTTTACTCTTGAAGAGATACACGGTCGAGAAGCCAAACTTAGAAAGGAGGTCCATAACACTAAACTTATTTTGACTTTGATTGTAGGAGAGATGGAAAAATTGCTAAGTTCTGAGGTTATACTGGTCAGGTACTAGATATGGAAGTGAAGCTAGAAGAGTGGAAAGTTGTTAACGCGATGTATACGAACATAATCAATCAATGGATAAGACGCAAGAGGATGTTTAGAGATGTGGGGGATGCAATAACTGAGAAGTGGCCGGAAGATGTTAAAGAGTTCAAGGTATTGTGAGAGCCCTCTCTCTGACTGTTTAAGTTTCGTGAATTTTATTTCAAAAATGGCTGTTGAAATCTTCAGGAAGAACTTGGTGTCAAGCATGCTGAAGATATTGGAGTGAGTTTGCAGTCATATGATTTGTGTCGATTTTGAGTGGTTAATTGAGCAACCTAAGTTTTTTTTTATTTTTCTTCCGCTGAAATTTTTCTTCCAATGTTTCACCATTCTTATTTAACATAGTTTGTTGTGGTGAATTTGTTCTCTTTGAAAGTACATTATGCTTGAAGGAATATTTTGGTTATCATGTTTAACTGAAGCAGTTGGGTGGGCAAACTTCTACCACTAAGATGCCTTTTATTTACTATGTATGGGTTTCTTAGGTTTTTCCTTGTTTAGAGTTAAGTCATAGGCAGTTGTGTTTCCAATATTTGATGATGGAACCTCCCAAAGATAAGCTTCTGTTTTTGTAAGCTTATATTCACCATGCATCATAAGGTCATAACTTAGATAACTTGAACTGAATTCTAAATGTTTCAGCAATTTTTCGCATGTAGATGTAACTTTGGTTGCTATGATTTAGTTGCTATGATGAGATGAGCTGCAGAACTTATTAATAGTGTCTTGATGAGACGCCAACAATTATGTCGATTTTGACAAATTGTTTTTACATTTATGGTGAGTTTTTGTTGCCTACAACTTTTGACTACCTCAATCATCGTCGCTATTGTGAGTATCTTAAATTCTATCAGTTTTAAAAGCTGAGCTGGTATTTGAGAGGCACTGTATTCTAAATCACATCAACCCTTGAATGAATATGTAAACAATTACACTTCTAATACCCAATTAAGGTTTTGAAGATGCGTACAAATTTTGTTTGTGTTTTACTCTTGTTTGTTTGTAGCTTAGTTTGTAACCAAAAGGTGTGTTTGTTTTACTATTTAAAATCTAATTAACAACGGGATAGATATTCTTACTTTTTTTCTATCGACTTTGTTTATGCTGCTTTTTATTTGTAAGGTTGAAAGAATGACTAGGTGCTATATATGTTACTTATTTGCCTTCAACTAGGTGCATGTTGATCTATTTTAATCGCTTGCTTGGGATGGTGCCATTGATAGTTTTTTTTTTGTTGTGAAACTTGATCTGAGTGTAATTGAGATTATTTAATGAGTAAGTTCATTGACATACAATGCTTGGTATTATGCTTGCTTAAAGGGCCTTATTTGTATGTGATGTATTTTCTTATATTTGTTGGTTACCGTGCATTTCCTAGCATCTATCAAATAACTGAATTAAATTTTTAAATCCTCTTCTGCTCCCACTGAGTGTACCTGAAATGTCATTTGTGTTTGCGTGATGCCTCTGTCCTTATAAACAATTGTGGAATGTAACTCTTAACATTTATTTAGATTCAGTCATTTAGGTTCTGCTGCCAATTCTATTTCCGTAGCAATATGCATAAAGATGATAATACTTTTAGGATAGGACGGTTTTAAGTCATGCTAGGTTAAGTTGAGCAAAAATTTATCTGCTCAACGAATTTTTTGAACAATTCTGCAGTGAACTTGGAAATCACCTCTCCATGTAGTGAGCCTACATACATTTATGGTTTTAAATGATCTATTTATGTATTCGAATGACATGTAAATGAGCGGTGTTAACTAACTACTCTCATTTCAATATATCATCCGTTGTATTGATTTTTGCAGTCTGTTTGCTGCAATCCGTCAAATGATTATGGCTTCTCCTATGCCGATGGTAACTGGACCACCACACCAACTTCTTCGTTGAAGAATCCAGTCTGCAATGCATGGAATAATAACCTAAGTGTCCTGTGTTACAACTCTGAATCATCAAAGTTGGTTTTCTAGATTACATCAAGAGTCCCAGGAGAGAATGTCGATTCTTATTGCAATTTTATGTTGAGATTGTGTGCACTATTGGATGATCCGCATTCAGTAACGGAGAGTTTAATTCATGGAAGCCTTATTCTTGAACATGTCAGATTATAGACTATGTAGTAAGCTTCTTGGACTTCGAGATTCTGTTAGTATTTTCATTTCATAAAATGCACATAATTTATGTCTGGCTCTGAGTTTCTTTAGATTGTACTCCATCTTTCATTGCTATAGCAAGTATCGTGTGGAATCTGTAGTTTTTGTTGTTATCCCATGCGTAGTGCTTTATTTTGAAGCAAACCAACAAAAATAAAATGAAACAACCCTCACAATACCTTTTTTTTTTTAAATGACGATACCTGTTTTTTTAGAGTACGTCGACCGTCTCATGGTGAGACCAAGGACTAGAGGCAAAATAGGAAAAGAGCAAACTAAATTCGGGGGCCAAAAACTAATAGAACTGGACTAAATTGCAAATTATCACAATTACACATTAAGTCCCTGAACTTTTAAAACATCAATATGAAACCCCATCTTGAAATCTTTGCAATTTAATCCCTGATCTTACCGTAAGACGGTCTTATACAAGACTTTGTCTTTTTTTTTAAATGACAATACCAATTATGTTTTCTTAGTCCAAAGAAGTTTGGTTCAACCATTATTTTCTTCTACCTCTTTGAATAAATAAATTTAAAAATTCAATTTAAACAAAATTTATACTTTCTGGGATTTTATGAAATATAATAGAGAACGTGTAGATTTTAACATATGAGTGCAAAGTTTGAAATTTGATCAACTAAACGGAAAATATTTTTTTTGCCTGAAGTTTAGTTTTTTTTTTTTTTGCGAATAAACGTGAGATTATATTACCAACATTTCTCTGATTACAACTTGTGCAAGACTATGCGCATTCAGTATTACAGATCTATGCACTTTCTAATTATGGAAAGTTTAGGTTATAATGTCCATTCATTTTACATTTCTTTCTTACAATTCAATTTCATTCACCCATTTAGCATCTCCTAAATTCTAACACCCAAAAGTGGTGTGTCACTAATAGAGAAATAGAGGGAGTATGTCGTAATCTTAGGACACTACAGAAAGTGTCACATATATGTCCATAAAAATATGACACAACTAAGAAATTATACAAATGTGCCATAAATATGCAACAAATTAATAACAATGTTGTCTAATTGTGACATTTTAGTAAAGTACTGTAAATAATGTGTAGTAATCTTAGGACACTACAAATTAGTGTCAAATATATGTCACTAAAAATGTGACACAACAAAAAAGTGACACAATTGTGCCACAAATTTGCAACAAATTAATAACAATGTCGTCTAATTGTGACATTTTAGAAAATGTGTCGCAATAAATTGTCGTAGTCTTGAGACATTTTAGAAAGTGCCGCATATATGTCACAAAACATACAACATCTCGAATAAATGATACAATTGTGCCATAAATTAGCAACAAATTCATAATTGTGTTTTGTACATTTGACATTTTGCTAAAGTGTCGTAAATAATATGTTGTAATATTGAGACACAAAATAATATGTCGCACATGTGTCACAAAAAAGGTGACATAACAATGAAATGACGTAAAAATGTTGCCAATGAATGACACATTTCCATAAGTGTGGTAAATATACGACATTTACACATAGGTCGCACGTATATATGTCGTAAAAAGTCAACATGTTGTGGTATGATTCCTGAAGGGGTGGATGAAGAACTTTATAAGTTGAAGGCCTTCCTGTTTTCATTGAGGGATACTGCAAGAGATTGTCTCCACTACTTTCCATCCGGGAGCATCACCTCTTGGACAGAGTTAAAGAGGAAGTTCCTCGCCAAGTACTTCCAAACCTCAAAGTCCGCCACCTTGAAGAAGGATATTAGCAACATCATCCAATGGCATGAAGAGTACTTATACGACTATTGGGAGAGGTTCAAGAAGCTTCTTTTAGGTTTTCCATATCACGGCTATTTGGAGGGAGATTTGGTCTACTACTTCTACAGTGGTCTTCTTGATGAAGAGCAAAGGCTAGTGAGGGGATCTTGTGGTGGTTCTATTGGGAACAAGACTTTGAGCGAAGCTATGGAGCTTTACGAAGAGTTAGTCGGGAAGTCGAGAACTTTTAGTTCAAGATCCGATTTAAGGGGAAAAAATCCCAACAACACAAGTGTTCCTTCCAACAATGGTAAACTCGAAGATCAAATGTTGGCCCTCACTTCTATGATGAAGTCTTTGATGAAGTCTTTGATGACTAAGTCCAGAAATGTGCCGCATGTAAAGTCTTGTGAGATTTGTTCATCGGCACATCCTACGGACACTTGTCCTCGTTTGCAAGATGATTATGTTAAGGAGGTGAGTGCCACTGGATATCAATAAGGCCAAGGATATCAAGGATATAATGGGAAACAAGGCTACCAAGGAGGCCAATGCTACTAAAATTCCTCCCATCACTTGTGAAAGCCCCGGTTATTGAGCATAAACCTTTTCCAAGTGACCTCAAGTATGTATTTCTTGGGGAAGGGGAGATGCTATCGGTCATCATTTCAAGTAAGCTCACCCAAGTGCAAGAGGATAAGTTAATGGTGATGTTAGAAAAAAAAAGGAATTGGAAGGACTATTTCCAACATCGAGGGCATAAGTCCATCCACTTGCATGCACTGAATCTTGTTGGAAGATGATGACAAACCTGTGTGACAACCCCAATGCCGATTGAAACCACCTATGATGAAGGTAGTGAAGGCGGAAATCCTCAAATTTCTTCAAGCGGGGATGATTTATCCAATCTTGGATAGAAAATGGGTGAGCCTACCTTAAGTGGTGCCCAAGAAGAGTGGGGTGATGGTAGTTGAGAATGACAAGGGTGAAATGGCGCCCACTCGTGTCCAAAATGGGTGGCTTGTTTGCATTGACTACCGAAGGCTAAATGCGGTAACCCATAATGATCACTTTCTGTTGACGTTCATTGATCAAATGCTCAAGACACTAGAAAGTCATCCATTCTATTGCTTTTTGGATGGGTACTTGGGTTATTTTCAAGTAGTCATTGCCCCGGAGGACCAAGAGAAGGCAACCTTCATGTGTCCTTTTGGTACAATTCCTTATCGGTATATGCCTTTTGGACTACGTAATGCCCCCGCCACTTTCCAAAGGTGTACGGTAAGCATTTTATCGGAATTTGTTGAAAGGTTTGTTGAAGTGTTCATGGATGATTTCACCGTTAATGGTAATTCTTTTGACGATTGTCTAGAAAATTTAGCACAAGTTCTTAAGCGTTGCATTGATACTAACCTTGTGTTAAATTCCAATAAATGTCATTACATGGTAGAATAAGGCATTGTCTTAGGCCATGTTTTCTCCTCTAAGGGTATTGAGGTAGACAAGGCAAAGATAAACACAATTCAAACCTTGCCTTATCCTACTAATGTGCGCGAAGTGCATTCTTTTCTTCGTCATGCGGGATTCTACCGCCTGTTCATAAAGGATTTTTTGAAGACTGCATCTCCATTGTGCAAGTTGTTCTAAAAGGAGATGGAATTTGTGGTGGATGAGGATTGTAAAGGGGTCTTCGATATATTGAAGGAGAGGCTAGTTTTGACCTCTATCATACAACCCCCAGATTGGTCCATGCCTTTTTAGATTATGTGCAATGCAAGTGATTATTCCGTCGGAGCGGTGCTTGGTCAAAGGGCAGGGAGAGTGCCTCATGTCATTTACTACGCATACATGATTCTCAACGAGGCCTAAAAGAACTACTCCACCACGGAAAAAGAATCGCTAGCGGTAGTATTTTCCTTAGAAAATTTTCAATCTTACTTTCTTCGTACCAAAGTTATTGTGTACACTAACCATGCAGAGGTTCGTCATTTGATGATGAAGAAAGAGGTCAAGCCAAGATTGATCAGGTAGATCTTGCTTTTGAGCGAGTTTGACTTGGAGGTGCAAGACAAGAAGGGTGCAGAGAACCCCGTGGCCGATTATTTGATCCGATTGGCCCCATGCCAAAAAGATGTGGTAAATGTGCCATTAACGGAGCAAATCCGGGAGGAGTTACCTGATGAACAATTGTTCACAATCAGATACCTCTAATCGTGGTATGCCAACATCGTCACTTTTCTAAAGCTCAAAAGGATAAACTAAGAAGTGTTGCTAAGTATTATGTGTGGGATGATCCCTTTTTATGGAAACATTGTGTGGATCGAGTTGTTAAGAGATGTATCCCCGATAATGAAGTTCAAAAAATTCTTGTGTTTTGTCATTCTTATGCATGTGGAGGTCATTTTGGAGCAAAGAGAACCGTTGGGAAAGTCCTGGAGAGTGGTTTTTATTGGTCTACATTGAATAAACATGCATATATTTTTTGTAAATCTTGTGATAAGTGCCAAAGAGTAGGAAATATTTTTTTTTAAGAATGAGATGCATCAAAAAGCTATGTTATATTGGGAAATATTTGATGTTTGGGGCATTGACTTAATGAGACCTTTTCCTAACTCTTGTGGTTTTACATACATTCTTCTTGCGGTTGATTATGTGTCAAAGTGGGTTAAAGCAGAACCCACTAGAGCTAATGATTCCAAAGTGGTTGCAGATTTCTTAAAAGATAACATCTTCTCTAGGTTTGGGATTCCTCGAGCCTTGATTAGTGACCGTGGAACCTACTTTTGTAATAAGAGAATAGAGGCACTTTTGAAGAAGTATGACGTCACACATAAGACCTTCACCGCGTACCACCCGCAAACCAATGGCCAAGCCAAAGTTTCCAATAGGGAATTCAAGTCCATCCTCGAGAAAATGGTCAATCCTAACCGGAAAAATTGGAGCTCTCTAGTGAATAATGCGTTGTGGGCATATAGGACGGCTTACAAGACGCCGATTGGTATGTCACCATACCGGTTAGTCTTTGGAAAGTCATGCCATTTACCGGTGGAAATAGGGCACAAAGCTTATTGGGTGGTCAAGAGCTTTAACTTTGAAATGGATGAGGCCAGTTTTCATAGGAAGTAGCAATTGCAAGAATTGGAGGAGATACAAAGATAATCCTATGAGAATGCCGAGATCTACAAGGAGAAGACAAAGGCATGGCATGATAAGATGATCAATAGGAAGATTTTTGGCATGGGTCAAAAGGTTATTCTATTTCAATCCGGCCTTCGCCTATTTCCCCGTAAACTGTGGTCGCAATAGAGTGGCCCTTTTAAAGTTGTGAAGTTATTTGGGCAGAGTGCGGTGGAAATTATGGATCGAGCTACATCCAAGGCCTTCAAGGTTAACAGACAACATTTGAAACCTTACCATGAAAGTTTTGTGCTGGTAAAAGGAGAGGATGTGTATCTTCTTGATCCAGTTTGTGAGTAAGCTAAAAAAAGGGAGTAAGTTGTGCAGGCAACGTTAAATAAACTTGGTTTTGATCATCCGAATGCCACTCATGACATTCCGTTGGTGTAGCTTAATTTTTCATTTGTTCAGAAGTCGTGCCAACGATGTTAAATAAACTTGTTTTTGATCATATTAAATTGTTTTATCTTCATTCTTTTGGAGAAAAATTATGCTTTAGTGTTTGTTTTGAATTTTTCAGGAAAAAAGGATGAAACGAGGCGAAAAGAACAATGAGAATTGGAGATTCAGGCAAAAAATAGCCCGTGCAGGAGCTCCAACACGCGGCATAGCGCTCAATCACGGTGGCCGCGCATATTGTTCCTAAGGGGCATGTCGCCCGAGTAACTACCTCATGTAGGCAGCGCTCGCGGAGTTGGCGCATGCGCTCATCACTCAACTGGCTGTATGCCCGGGTACACCCCACCCTATATATTTTTTCCTTTTTTCTCCTACTTTCCCTACCTTTTTCTCCTCTTTTCTCCTTTCCTTAGTAGAATTTTTCTCCCACTCTCATTCCTTATCCACACCAAAACTCCTTCTCCCACATCCAAATCCTTCCCTCTTCAATCTCCACCCCTAAAATCCTCCATCTCTAACATACAAATCCTTACCCTACAATTCCTGAACATTTCCCACACCACAAACGAGCCCAATTCATCCTCCAAACCAAGAAATATGAAGGTTTCTCTTCAAGAAATCCCAAAAAACCAAAAATTTGGGGTTCTTCAATCCAAGATATTTTTGAGAAAATGGTGATATTTCTTGGCACTTGAGGATTATTTGAGGCTTCTACACCAACTTGGAGCACCCAAATCAACCGGAAATGCCAAAGCACCATTATGGGTAATTCTTGACGACTTTCCTTCTTGTGTGTTTTGATGAGCTTATTGGTTTAGTTGAGATTATTGTGCATGAAGATGGTTACAAGATCTTGATTGAGGTTGTGGATATAGTTGTTGTGGTGGTAGTGTTTGTGTTTATTGTGGATTTTTGTGGTAGAAATCTTATGGAATTTTGTGGTGGTAGTGTTTATGGTTGTTGTGGAGATTATTATGGAGATTGTAGTGGTAATGCTGTGAATTGTTGTGGAGATTGTGGTGGAGTCACTTTGTTGATTTTTGGTGGTGGTAGCTTTGGTGCAATATTTGTGGACTATTGTTGTGGTGCTATTTGAGGTTAGACTTTGTGCTTCATTGTTGTTGTGGGTTGGTAAGTTAAGTCAATTCTTCTTATGGTGCCTAAGAAGAGAAGAATGGGAGAAGCTAGCTCATTTAACCAAGCACCTTTCGTAGTTTATGACCTATCTCTTTCTTATCATGGGTTGACAAAGATAAAAGGGGAATTTTCCGAAAGATGGGAGAGATTGGACAGCACTAGAGTCACCATGGCCACTCAGTTTGTGGATAAAGAGGTATTGACTGAGTTAGGTTTGTTGGAGGCGGTCACTCATATGTTGGATAAAACTGGCCTAAAGGGTTTCGCAAATGCCAAAGCCCCATCTTATAGATCATGGACAATTTAGTTCCTCTCCACGGTGAGGAAGACCATTTGTGAGGATGGTAGCCCGGGGATTGAGTTTTGACCTGAATGATAAGAAAAGGAAAGCTACGTATGATGATTTAATGTTGGCTTTCAGGTGGTGGTGTATACCTAGCCCAGTTGTTAGGTCACAGGACCAAAACCGCAAATAGGCCCTAAGCTAACCTGCAATGCAAGCAGGGACGGAGTCAACCCACGAACCGTGAAAAGTGGAGACAAAGATCATGCGCAGGCCACAATCCGTCTTTCTTAGAGCCACGATCAAGCACACAATGGCGAACCTGAGAAAGACGGAGCCATGTTCATAACATGCTATAAAAGGAATGGAGAGGACACGAATATAGGTAAGCACAACTAACTTTAGAAATTCCAATTCTCAGAAAAGAAGATGGACTTGATCGTCGGAGCTTTTCTCCCGAAATCACTTCCGGGATTGGTTTTACAGGTGAATAAAATCAAGGAGTGAACAACAAGCAGTTTCCTGAACGGACCACCACACCATTTGGCGCCGACTGTGGGGATCAAAAAAATTTTCGTTTTAAAGTCATTCAGGTAAACAATAATGTTCATCAAACAGAGGAGCAAACACCTGGACGTAATAGAAGCATGCATCCTCCCCGGGATCAGGACTACATTCCCAATAGAGAAAAATAGTGTAGAACAGAGGAAACAAAGGAGAGGGAAGAAGGAGAATCCCCCAACACGAACCAAGAAAAAGAAAGAAGGGCGTTTACAACATTTTTAAAAGAAAGCAGGAAAAATTTATACAACCAGTTCCTGACAATGCTCAAACCAAAAAATCCAATAATAGTAAAAAAAGGTAAGTCAGGAACGTGAAAATCTCAAGTACAAAGAGGGGTTGCGGGCCATTGTGGCAGATAATGTCGACAAATCACCCCTAGCACCACATCTCTGGGATTTTAAGATGCCAAAAGACTTGAACTTCCTTTACATGTTAAAATCTACGATGGGACCACAAATCCAAAAGAGTTCCTACATTCATACAGAAACAACATGAGGTTTTGCGATGCGAACATCGAATTAGTGTGCATGGTGTTTCCCATCTTCTTGTCAGGAACATCAATCACCTGGTATGAGGATCTCCCGAGTGGAAGCATCAAATCGTGGGCACAGTTATTGGATTTATTCCTGGGTCGCTTCGATTAGAAACAAAGATTCACAAAAACAATTACAGACCTTAATAACATAGGCCAACAAAGTGAAGAACGTTTGGTGGAGTATCATAGTAGGTTTGTGACAGAAATTTTGCAAGTTCGCGACTTGTCATTCCAATCGTCATTGGGAGCATTTACAGAAGGCATGCGATCAAGAGAGTTCTACAAAAAAATAATAAAGAACATGGCCAAAAATTTGAGAGAGCTACAAAAGATGATTGAATAGCATGTGCGAACAAAAGAGGTGAACAACTGATAGATAGAAAGGGAACGAGGCAAGAAGCGAACGATGGAGCATTCGCAGAATGGTTTTACGAAGAAAGGAAAAGGAACATCACTTTCAAGATGGGTCCATGTCCTTGCTGGTTAGCCTGGATAGTGAAGATAATTTGAGTTGCGTGAAGATATGAAAACACCTTTCCGACAAGGAGAAGAAGTAGATTGGAGAAATCCTACGAAGCCACAAAGACACGTTTGCGTGGAGCGTCCAGAACATGGGAGCGGTTGACCCAGACATCGCTACTAAATCCTTGAATAACAGTGACTCAGTCAAATCTTTTAAATAAAAGCAACGTTGCTTCTCTAGCGATAAACAAAAAGTAATCAAAGAGGAAGTTACAGCACTGCTTTAGGCCGATATACTGAAAGAGGTCATATACCCAAAGTGGCTAGCAAACCCATTCATAGTGAAGAAATCATATGCATGTTGGAGAATGTGCATTGATTTCACAAATTTGAATAAAGCGTATCCAAAGGACTACTACCCTCTGTCAAAAATAGATCAACTAGTTGAAGCAATTTCAGATTATGAAGCCATGGCATTTTTAGATGCATACGAGGGATATCACAAAATATTGATGAATCTGGAAGATGCAGAGAAAAAGGCCTTTATAACAAGATTTGGGATGTTTTGTTATGTAAATATGTTGTTTGGGTTCAAAAAGGCGAGAGCAATATACCAAAAAGTAGCCAATCATGCATTTCACGATCGGATAGGACAAAATGTTGAGGCATTTGTTAATGACATGTTTATCAAGAGCAGGAAAGTGGGTAGCTTTGCTGCAGGTTTAAAACAAACTTTAGACACATTACAGGCCATAGGGATTAAGCTCAACCCTAAGAAATGTGTAATGGGAGTAGGCGCAGGATAGTTCTTAGGATACAAGGTATCCTCAAAAGGTATCGAAGCCAACCCAAAAACATTCAAGCTATTTTTATTTTTCCCCAGCCGAGAACAGTCAAAGAGATGCAAATCCTAATGGGATCGCTAGCAATGCTGAGCCACTTCATCTCAAAAGCGGTGCAGAAACACTTCCCACTCTTTGAAGTGTTAAGAAAAGCCAAGAATTTCAGCTGGAGCAAAGATTGTCAGAGAGCATATGATGGTTTGAAGGAGCAGTTTCAATCATTGCCAACGTTAAAGTCACCTACCCCTGGAGAAAAATTATACTTATACTTGGCGATCTTTCAGAATGCTGTTAGCTCAGTTTTGGTTCGCCTGGAAGGACAGAAGCAGGTTCCAGTCTATTATATCATCATAATATTGGCAGAACGCAGAGAAGGCGTACATGCCAATTGAGAAGTTAACCTTGGCTTTAATATACTCGGCACGAAGGTTTCAAATGTATTTCCACAGTCACTGTATAGTAGTCTACTCGGGTTTCCCAATCAAGAACATTCTTAACAAGCCCAAATCTTTAGGCCGACTAACGAAGTGGGGTCTAGAGTTAGGCTAATTTGAAATCCAATTTCAACCAGGAACATCAATCAAAGCCCAGGCATTAGCAGATTTCATTACAGAAATGACAAGAAAAGATGCACAGACAGCGAAGGTGCACCAGAATCTGGGAATTGACAAAGGAAAATCAAAGTGGGAAGAAACTGCATGGACATTGTTTGTTGATGGTGCATCCAGCGGGGAAGGTTGTGAGGCAGGATTACTGCTAGTAAATCCAGAAGAAGGTGAACACATATACTCACTCCGCTTCGAGTTTCCGCTCACCAACAACAAAGCATAATATGAAGCTTTGATATGTGGATTGGACCTTACTGTTAGAATGAAAGTGAAGAGCGTTTGGGTATCTAGTGATTCACTAATTGTAGTCCATCAGGTGTGAGGAGACTACAAAGTACGAGAAGAACAGCTGGTGAAGTATTTAAAGAAGGTTCAGCAACTCATAGCCCAGCTCGAGTACTTTGATATTCAGCATGTACCGAGAACCAAAAATACAAAAGCGGATGCATTAAGTGCAACAGCTGGATCTAAATCTCTGAGCAAACATGGAGATGTGGTAGTAGAAGTCATTCCAATTAGAAGCACAGGGAGTCGTTCCAATTAGAAGCACAGTATCAACTATTGTGTCACCAGTCCAAATGGAAGGTGTAAATTGGATAACGCCACTAATACAGTACTTCTCAAATGGAACATTGCTAGAAGATCAAGTGTAAGCCAGAAAGTTGGAGCTATGTTCTAAGAACTACACTTATAAAGATGGGACCTTGTACAAAAAGGGCTTTCTGTCTCTATGGATAAAGTGCGTAGGACCAGTACAGGAAAAAGAAATCCTTACTTCACGAAGAACTGTGTGGAACTTATCATATAGCTAGAACGGTAGCAAGAAAGATCATCCGAGCAGGATACTACTAACCGACTATGTTTAACGATGTGCACAACTTCGTGCTTAAATGTAGGAGTTGCCAGATCAACGCTTTGTTGTTGCATAAGCCACGGCCTGCTTTGCAAGGGATATATAGAGCTTGGCCATTCAATAAATAGGGGATTGACCTAGTGGGGTCGTTCCCAAAAGGTGAAGGCAATGCCAAATTCCTAAATGTGGCAATCGATTATTTCACGAAGTGGGTGGGGGCAAAATCATTGGGACGAGTAACAGCTGAGGTAACTAGAAAATTCATCTGGCAGAACATAGTGTGTCACTCCGGGGTGCCACATACCATCGTCATAGGTAGTGGTACACATTTCACAAGTTGTACGTTCACTGATTGGTGTTCAAAACTTAGGATTCTTGAAAAGTTCACCTCTGTGGCGCACCAATAAGCTAAAGGGTAAGTGGAAGTAATAAATAGGACCATAGTTCATGGAATTCTGAGGTGACTTGAAGGAAAGCGAAGGGGATGGGTGGAAGAAATACACAACACCCTATGGTAATATAGAACGACCGTTCGAGAAGCAACTAGGAAGACACCATATAGTTTGGTCTATGGTCACGAGGCGGTGATACCGGTAGATATTGGCAATTCAAGTCTTCGAGCATGCGGTTACAGAGAGAAGGACAATTCGGAAATCATAAAGCTAGACTTGAGTGATCTGGAAGAGAAAAGAGAATTGGCAACGATCAAATAAGATAAGTATAAGGAAAGAATAACTAGAGCTTACAATCAGGAGATGAAGGAAACACGATTTCAAATTGGCGGTCTGGTGTTAAGAAAGAATGAGGCTAGTCTAGCAGAAGAACGAGGAAAGTTATGCCCAAAGTGGGAAGAACCCTACAAGGTCACGAAGGCTTGCAAGTCCAACAGCTACGAGCTAGAAAGGGTGGATGGCACCAGCGTTCCCAACACATGGCATGTGAAATGTGAGAAAGTTTTATGTCTAGATTGAGAAAGAGGATAGTAAGCATCTACCTGTACAGAAACAATGAGATTATCATTGGTTGTATTCGTTCTAGTGTTCCATACGCGACATCATCGCAGTGAACATTAAAAACCCATCTTTCTAGGCCAGAATTACATTTTTAGTTCTCTACTTACTAATTTTAGATGATAGTACATCAGTAGCATATCCCGATCAATGCCAAAAGTCAAGCATAAGGTTGTGAACAGCAAGCTATAGATCTCGCACAACTACCGATACTTGCAAGCTTTAGATCTTGCAACACTGCGAACCATACGATCACAAGCTATAGATCTTGCACAACTATCGAAGCAAAAGCTAGCAATAGATCTTGCTTGCACTCTCAATAAAAAGCAAGCTATAGATCTTGTTACCAATCAAACCTGGCTCTAACACAGCGACAAAATCAAGAAATATATTTTGAAGCTTTTCACATTATATAATCTCAATAAAGCATGCAATAGATCTTGCTACACGGCGCCATTTTGACGGGCGGGCGGTCGTCACGCCCGCCGTGCAAAAGATAATTTATAAGCCCTTTTTGCTTACTTTCTACAACTAGGTAGATAGCGGCAAATCGGGGTCGTCCAAAGAGAAGAGGGATCTTCCTAAGCGTCTAAGCACAAAATGGTTAATATTAGGCTAGGATAAAATATATACAGACACTTAAAAGCAAGTAAGGGGGGGGGGGGGGGGGTTGGTTGGTTGGTTTCCTAAGTTAACAAAGATAAAAAGACAAGATAATTAGCAAGGTCAAGTGACTATGCTAATCATCAAACAAAACTAAAGAAAAGGGGTTTTAAACTACAAAGATAAAATGCCTTGGGGGCAACGGATATCCACTTCCACATCTAATGTAGTTCATCGAATCATTCACACATTCCATCATATAGCATTCAGGACCCAACACTCACACACCTATCTAGCAAGTACCACAACACACACATCACAAGGAGTTCTAAGTTCATGCTCATAGATCTTCGTGCAAAGGCGCTACGGAATTCGTCACGTTCCTACACCTAAACAATTCAACCACACAAGCACTCCCTATGCTTAAACAACTCATGGCACACATGCAGTGAAACACACCGTCAAGAATACATAAACGCCAAATAACAAATGCTTCAAGAATGAGTTTAAATCATATATTCAATACTTCAACTACTTGTCGTGGAGACTAAACTCCTATCCTTCTTAGTTCGTAGTTTGCGAGAGTGAGTTCCACATCTCTCGTCAAACCTCACCAATGACTCCCGAGTCGCGACCACGACTCAAGGTGTCATTGGTGGCATTTAGCACGAAGGACCAACAAGCTTGGCAATGCCTATGACCACTACACCGTGACTAAGCATTTAACCAATTCATGCAATTACACGAGATTAGTCAAGAGCGACCACTCATAGACCACGAGCATATAACTCTTCTCGTTTGCTACACAAACGAACATGACGAAGAGTTCAACATCAATCACATTCGTCTAGCACATTGTCAACACACTAACACAATCAAAAGCTCTAATTCACACTCATACATTCCTAACAAGAACAGGGGGGAAATTAACCCAAATCCCCCAAACCCTAGCTAGCAATTCATACAAGCATTCATATCCTCAAGCTCTCAACAACATTAATAGAATCAACAATTAACATTCAAAGCACAATAAAAGCACAATAGCAAAAACACCAAATAGATAGATAGAAATGAGTTCTTGCTACATAGATAATGGAAGCTTCAATCCTTTGCTCCCAAGAACAAAAACTACTCTAGAATAACAAGAGACATAATTAAACTACAAAAACTAAGAAAAGAAAGAGAAGAAAACCAAGGGTTTTCAAGCCCTAAAATGCAAGAAGAAGAGGGAAAAAAACTATGGAGAAGAAGGAGTGAAGGAGTATTTATAGGGGGAAGAAAAAGGGGAGAAAACGCTGCTGCAGGGCTGATTTTAAACTGTCGTCGCGACTCGCGACCAACTTGGTCGCGACTCGCGACCAAATCAGTAACTCAGCCTTGCTGTTTTGTTTTGCTTCCTCCGGGTGAACCGTTGATCCGTTTCGGGAGTTCTTGTAGTCGATTTTATAGTGCTCGAGAAGAGGAATCCAATGGTGCCACTCTTGAAGGCTGATTCTTCTCGGAAAATTCTGAGAACCCCGGACCATCTTTCACCCGTTGCTTTGCTCTCCTTTCTTCATCTCTTCACTTCTTCAAATCTTCACAAAGCTCAAATGTAAAGGTCTTCAAATCTTCAAAGATAAATCTTCAAAGTCTTAAAATCTTCAAAGTCTTCAAACAAATCACCTTGTCACACAAAATCATCTAAAAAGTAATAAAAATGTCAAAGCCGTCTTTATCCCTCCTTAGATGATTTCAAGGCAAAATGCCACATGTAGAGCACAAAATTGCACAAAACCTAATCCTAAAAAGCCTAAAATAACCATCTAAAATGGACACATCAAACCTCCCCACACTTAAACCTTACTCGCCCTCGAGTAAGAAAAGATTCAAGCACAGGGAGGAAATGACATATCCACATCCTAAAAACCCTAAAATAACCACATAAAATGGCCTCATCAAACCTCCCCACACCTAAACCTTACTCGCCCTCGAGTAAGAAAAGATCCAAGCACACGGAGGAATTCATATGGCCATATCCTAAACTAATCCCCCAAACAAAGCCTCACAAAAACTCTCAATATCATAAATCCCAAAATAAAAGCTCACATGAGAATTTTTCACACACACATCCCCAATCCTAAATCTAACCAAACCTACCACTTATCAATTCACTACCCATAAAAATATTTCACAGCCCAGAATTGATATTCCTATAATCCAATGACACAAAATGAAGCTAAAACCATAGAGGAAGTTTTAAACACATGCTTCACCTAATGCCAATATATCAACCAAAAACGAAGTAGAAAGAGATAAGGAATTTCATAACCATACTTCGTTTCCTAACCCACTAAGCTACCCAAACCCAAGAGGTCTATAAATGTTGAGCTACCCGATCCATCCGTGTGACAACCGCAACCTTATGACTCCAACGCCGGCAAATGAGTGAAATCATATCATTTTTCAATTTCTCTCAATTTCTCTCATTTTGCCTAGGAGCTCTTTCGAGTTTTCATCCTAGCCACACATCATGTTTCTTTAGCTCACATCTCACCTTTTTCCGCACATTTTAGCCTCTCATTTTTGCCTAGGCCACCCTTTAAGGGTTTTCGACCTATCCGGGCCCCCAATGTTGCCTAAGTTGCCCTCTCGGGTTTTCAACTTAGCGGGTTTTCTTTTTCTTTTTTTTTTTCTTTTTTTTCTTTTTGTTTTTCTTTTTTCTTTTTTTCATGTTTTTCCAATGAAAAGTAGCAAAAAGCATTCCAAAACAATCTAGCATGCATATGAGTCTTCTAACCCCTCCCCACACTTAAAACATTACATTGCCCTCAATGTAAACACGTAAGGCAAGAACAATAAAAATCAAGGTAAGGGAGTTAGAGTGACACCCATTTCTCCGCAAATTCGCCGGTGATATGGCGATATCCAAGTACTTGGATGGTCCCGAGATAGGTTTCGGAACCGGAAGGGTGAGCAAAGATGCCGTAGAAAAACTCACCCCTCGAGAAAAGCATTGTCTCCATGGCGCCGTTTGATCAAGACTACACCACGAAGAACACATTAAACTCACAAGTACATAAGGATATGTAATACTAGGTTTAGCATCAAGAGTTAATAACCATAGTATTTTCAAAGAACAACCAAATCACACTCAACCAACACTATAAGAATAATCATGAAAAATATCCAACATATATTGACATGTATACAAGCATCATTATAGGATATGCACTTACGATCACAATGATGTAGTCGGCATACTACAATCAACAAATGTACTATAAAGATGCAAGGATGTTCATATGTCAACATGTGTAGGATGGTGGAGGAATGAGTGGGTATGTGGTGGTTCTTAGGAGTGTTGGGTGGAGAAGAAGGTAGGATCATGCAATGTTTAAAATCATTTGGAAACTTGGAAGCTTGGAAATTTGAAATCCGGGCTCAAAATATTTTCAACAATTACTTTGCGACTCGCGACGAGCCTCGCGACTCGCGGAAAGTTGAGTCCGAGAGCTCAAAATTTTCTGAGCTCGTCGCGACTCGCGACGAAGTGGGTTGCGACTCGCGACGAGCCTCGCGAAGTCATCGCGACTCGCGGAAAGGTAAGTCCGAGAGCTCAAAATTTTCTGAGCTCGTCGCGACTCGCGACGAAGTGTGTCACGACTCGCGACGAGCCTCGCGAAGTCATCGCGACTCGCGGAAAGTTGAGTCCGAGAGCTCAAAATTTTCTGAGCTCGTCGCGACTCGCGACGAAGTGGGTTGCGACTCGCGACGAGCCTCGCGAAGTCATCGCGACTCGCGGAAAGGTAAGTCCGAGAGCTCAAAATTTTCTGAGCTCGTCGCGACTAGCGACGAAGTGTGTCGCGACTCGCGACGAAGTGTGTCGCGACTCGCGACGAGCCTCGCGATGTCATCGCGACTCACGGAAAGTTGGCGCTGGGAGTGATTTTTCTCCCCTGTTCGTCGCGACTCGCGACGAAGCCCATCGCGACTCGCGACGGCAGGGTATCCCAGGCTTAAAATTTTTTCGTTTTCTTACCAACTGTCCAAGCTTTCTTCCCTCAATCATTGATCTCGTTCCTTCATCTCCTTCATTGCAATGCACTTCACTTTGCTACAAAATCACAGAAAAACAAGCCATAAAAAGAACAAAACAAAACAACAACAAAAACAAACTAAGAAACACAAACCAAGAAACAAAAACTAAAAGAAATGCCGAATTTATTTAACGTCGTCGGCACGACGAAGCTCCGTATGTTTAAGGTCGTCGGCACGACCCTAATGTTATCCGTATGGTGAAGGCTTGAAGCTCTTCACCATGAGCATCCAAAATACGAGAGGTGGGGGCACAAAACCTTCAAGAGGAAAGTCTTGTGGAGGTGGAGGTGGTTCAAAGGGAATTAAGTGGTTAGGGAGCTTGGGATAGTCTTTTGGCTCCTCTCTCGTTTCCCTCAAAACTTCCAAAAATATTAGAGTTGGTTCACTAGGTGGGAGAAGGGGTGACAATGCTAATGGATGATGTAGCACTATCACCTCTTCCTCCATTTTTCTATCCTCTACAACCAACTCCTCATCCCTTTCAAACTCAAAATCATTTTTATTGGTGACTTCACTCACCGAATCATTCAAGTTGGGATGGTGTGTTTTTGGAATCACGAGCTTCCATGCGGGCCAATACCTCTAATATGTTCCTCACATGCCCCTCAATGGCCTCAACACTAGAGGAGAGCTGGGTATCCGGCTCCTCACTAGTAAAGGAGTTCAAGTTTGCTATGGTATTTAAGACATCCTCACGTGTCAAACTTGAACTTCCTTGTTGGGCTTGGTTTTGGGGTATGGTATAGGGTGGTGATGGCCAACTAGGTTGCTCGTAATATTGGTTTTCCGGCTCATTCTCATACCACAAATCCGGACTACCACTCCATTCCGGATTGTAAGAGTTGTGGTATGGATAGCATTCATGAGCATCTTGCCCTTGAAAACCAATATCTCCTACCTCTTGATAGCACTCTTCATAGTACCCATGGTTTTGGAAACCACGGGTTCTTTCTCGGTCATCGTGCTGTTCCCACAACAAAGGGCAAGATTCGGTAGGATGGTCGAAATGACACATCCTACAAAACCTTGCTTGTTGAGCCTCTCTTCTCATCATGAGTTCCCTCAAGGTGAGACGCTCCATTAAAAAAAAATTTATTTTTTTATTTTTCAAAAGTTCGGAATCATAGTGCAAGGATTCTCGATAAAATAAATTACCAAGAACTCAAGCAATACCTACTCCGAACAAAAACAACCACCAAGTAGTGGAAAATAAAAACAACTAGCTAATACACAACCAAATACACCTAAATACTTAAGAATAAACGCCTCTTCCCCGGCAACGGCGCCATTTTGACGGGCGGGCGGTCGTCGCGCTCGCCGTGCAAAAGATAATTTATAAGCCCTTTTTGCTTACTTTCTACAACTAGGTAGATAGCGGCAAATCGGGGTCGTCCAAAGAGAAGAGGGATCTTCCTAAGCATCTAAGCACAAAATGGTTAATATTAGGCTAGGATAAAATATATACAGACACTTAAAAGCAAGTAAAGGGGGGGGGTTGGTTGGTTGGTTTCCTAAGTTAACAAAGATAAAAAGACAAGATAATTAGCAAGGTCAAGTGACTATGCTAATCATCAAACAAAACTAAAGAAAAGGGGTTTTAAACTACAAAGATAAAATGCCTTGGGGGCAACGGATATCCACTTCCACATCTAATGTAGTTCATCGAATCATTCACACATTCCATCATATAGCATTCAGGACCCAACACTCACACACCTATCTAGCAAGTACCACAACACACACATCACAAGGAGTTCTAAGTTCATGCTCATAGATCTTCATGCAAAGGCGCTACGGAATTCGTCACGTTCCTACACCTAAACAATTCAACCACACAAGCACTCCCTATGCTCAAACAACTCATGGCACACATGCAGTGAAACACACCGTCAAGAATACATAAACGCCAAATAACAAATGCTTCAAGAATGAGTTTAAATCATATATTCAATACTTCAACTACTTGTCGTGGAGACTAAACTCCTATCCTTCTTAGTTCGTAGTTTGCGAGAGTGAGTTCCACATCTCTCGTCAAACCTCACCAATGACTCCCGAGTCGCGACCACGACTCAAGGTGTCATTGGTGGCATTTAGCACGAAGGACCAACAAGCTTGGCAATGCCTATGACCACTACACCGTGACTAAGCATTTAACCAATTCATGCAATTACACGAGATTAGTCAAGAGCGACCACTCATAGACCACGAGCATATAACTCTTCTCGTTTGCTACACAAACGAACATGACGAAGAGTTCAACATCAATCACATTCGTCTAGCACATTGTCAACACACTAACACAATCAAAAGCTCTAATTCACACTCATACATTCCTAACAAGAACAGGGGGGAAATTAACCCAAATCCCCCAAACCCTAGCTAGCAATTCATACAAGCATTCATATCCTCAAGCTCTCAACAACATTAATAGAATCAACAATTAACATTCAAAGCACAATAAAAGCACAATAGCAAAAACACCAAATAGATAGATAGAAATGAGTTCTTGCTACATAGATAATGGAAGCTTCAATCCTTTGCTCCCAAGAACAAAAACTACTCTAGAATAACAAGAGACATAATTAAACTACAAAAACTAAGAAAAGAAAGAGAAGAAAACCAAGGGTTTTCAAGCCCTAAAATGCAAGAAGAAGAGGGAAAAAACTATGGAGAAGAAGGAGTGAAGGAGTATTTATAGGGGGAAGAAAAAGGGGAGAAAACGCTACTGCAGGGCTGATTTTAAGCTGTCGTCGCGACTCGCGACCAACTTGGTCGCGACTCGCGACCAAATCAGTAACTCAGCCTTGCTGTTTTGTTTTGCTTCCTCCGGGTGAACCGTTGATCCGTTTCGGGAGTTCTTGTAGTCGATTTTATAGTGCTCGAGAAGAGGAATCCAATGGTGCCACTCTTGAAGGCTGATTCTTCTCGGAAAATTCTGAGAACCCCGGACCATCTTTCACCCGTTGCTTTGCTCTCCTTTCTTAATCTCTTCACTTCTTCAAATATTCACAAAGCTCAAATGTAAAGGTCTTCAAATCTTCAAATCTTCAAAGATAAATCTTCAAATCTTCAAAGATAAATCTTCAAAGTCTTCAAACAAATCACCTTGTCACACAAAATCATCTAAAAAGTGATAAAAACGTCAAAGCCGCCTTTATCCCTCCTTAGATGATTTCAAGGCAAAATGCCACATGTAGAGCACAAAATTGCACAAAACCTAATCCTAAAAAGCCTAAAATAACCATCTAAAATGGACACATCACTCCACCACCGGGCTCATTTTCTCAACTCAATGAATCTTTCCAAACCATGCAAGAAAATATGAACAATAGATTTGAAAGCATGGACCAACGAATGCAGAACCTCGAGTACTTTGTCATGGACACTTATGAGGGGATGAATGTAAACATGGATGAATTGCAATGCTCTCATTGTCCTCCGATAATTCCCCGCCACCAGAGTTAGTGGAGAACCGGAGGAGACAGGAGGAGGAAAGAGCAAGGAGATGGGTGTGCCGAGATGGTGGCGTGGGACCTTCAAGGTCTTAATTGTGAGATTTTCACATTCTTGTTCCCTATTTTTGCTTTTAATTATTTATATGCATTGGAGACATTGCATAATCTAAGTGTGGGGGAGGGAATTTGGATGCTCATGTTTTCTCATGTTTATAGTTGTAATTTTTAGTTTAATTTCTAAAAAACAAAACAAAAACACCCCGCTAAGCTGAAAACCCAAGAGGGAAACTTAGGAAAAAATTGGGAGCCCGGATAGGTTGAAAACCCGAGAGGGAAACCTATGAAAAAATGAGAGATCAAATGGTGTGGAAAAATGTGGGGTGAGCATTGAAAAAAAAAGGAGCGAAGTGCATATATAACCCCTACAAATTCATGGAAGTGCACATATAACTCTGTGATAATTGAAAGTGCGAATATAACCCTAGATATTTAGTTTATGTGCAAATATAACATTTTCCGACAGTTTGAGGCCTGAATTAGATGAAAAGATCAGTTTACCCCTATGTAAAAAAATACAAAAATTAATGAAATTACTTTTTCTCTCTAATCTCCATCTCTTCTTCTCTATCTCTGCTACCCTAATCTCCATCCCCACCCTGATCTCCATCCCTGTCGCCATAAGCATCTCTAAAATGCAGCCTCTCTACTCAAAGAACAGCAGTCTCTCCGTCCCCGCACCCGCCAACGAACTCCATCACCAACCAGAGAGAAGACGATGTCAATTTGCTGGCGTACGAGGTCGACATGTGCCTCCGTCCTACCATGCATACCTCATCGGAATCTGCCATTCCCCACCACGGCGCTACTGGAGTCCGCCACCCCATCCAGCCTCTAATTAGCCATCCCCCCACCACACCGCTGCCGGAGTCCAGATTATTTCACCCTGATTGAAAACACCGCTGGAGTCCGCCATCGCCATTATCGCAGGGTTTTCGGTCAAATTTTTGTTGGGTTTATTTTTCCCGGATCGATTCAAATTGTAATGATGTTGAGATGATGGTGTGGCATAGAGATGGTGGTTCTGGGTAGGGCTTGGTGATGACATGGTTGTAGTGGGCGGGGCTGGTGTTGGTGAAGTTGGGGGTTTGGGAGGATCTTAATGGGCTCTTGAATCTGTGTTTTTCTTTGGTTGAAAATGGCAAAATCGGTGAGCCCAGATGCCGTCTCTGGAGAATAATTGAGTTGGTAGATTTCAGCTACACGGAGCAAACATACTGCAATAAACTTACCAGGGGACATCTCTGTCTGCAAAATCCATTTGAAGTAAGATGAGGAATAATATATAGTAGAAAGGAACAATTTAGGCACTTCATTGTGAGTGGAGTTTTTCCGAACAAATCCACTCATAATTTGGTACTAGAAGGGTCTTGTCAATTATGCTAAGGACCTCAAGATAGGATTCCCTTAGTGCATAAAGTTAGTCTCGACCATACTAGCAAACCCATCGCCGGATTCTTCTTCTAAGTTGTCATCGCCAGTTCTCGTACAACAATCGGTGAAGGGTTTAGATCACTCACGCAAGCAAAAGCCCCCGGTGGTGAAGGTCAAAACTGTCAAAATCATTGTTAAGAAGTTGCGGCGAGAATTGTCCGCCACCAAGTGTTGCCGGCCAGAGGTAAAGGAGAAAATTGAGTATTAACCTAAAATATTCACTCAGGTTCAGACCACGGTTAAGGTTCAGCGGCGGCACCAACGAGAATTGGTGGATATTAAGCGCGAGAACTCTTTTCTGTAGTCCGAACTCGATTGACTTCAACTCGATCGGTGAACCTGGGATTATTTTTTATTTTTGCAAGAGAGATGGGAAATATTGTCCATTCAGATTCAACATTTGTTCCAAGGACTTTTTTGGCATTTTAGATAAGGTCAGCAACCGAAAACTCAAGGTAACGTCGGAAATGTCACTGGAAGGTTATATTTGCACTTTCGTTAAGTAGTTAGGGTTATATTTACACTAAAAATTATCTCAGGTTATATATGCACTTTTTCAATTACATAGGGTTATATTTGCATATTTCCCAAATAAAAATGTGTGAAGCTAGGATGAAAACCTGAGAGCACTCCTAGGAAAAATGAGAGAAATTTAAAATTTTATGCTTCCCTGGACTTGATGGTTTTGGGGAAAGGTTCTTCAAGGCCGACTAGAAAGTGGTAAAAGATGACTGATGGCAATTCAAGCTTTTTTCAGGAGGGGGAAGTTGTACAGGGAGGCTAAGTGCACTTTAGTCACCCTAATCCCAAAAAGTCCAGCAGCAAAGAAGGTACAAGACCTGAAACCTATATCTTGTTGTTCTACTTTATATAAAATCATATCTAAAGTATTAAAAACAAGATTAGGTAAGGTTATAGCTGAGGTTGTGAAAGAAAGTCAAGCTAAGGTTGTGCCTGGTAGGAACATACATGATCATTTAATGTTAGCCTATATAGCAAAAAGAGTGGGGGAGCAAAGCGTCTAAAACAAATGGATATCAAAAAGGCTTATAATACTAATGAATGTGGAGCATTGCAGATGATATTGGGAGAACTAAGAGTACCTGTACTTTTCTGTAAATGGGTGATGAAGTGTGTCTCAACTGTCAGTTATAGGTACAGCATCAATGGGAACCTGACTAACTATGCTAAGGCAGAAAGGGGATTGAGGCAGGGTGATCCATTGTCTCCCCTACTGTTTTTCATGGTTATGGAGTATATGGGGAGAAGCCTCCAAATAGTGAAGGGAGAGAAGGAGTTCAGGTTCACCCAAAGTGTGAGGAAATAGGCTTACTAAACCTCGGCTTTGCAGATGATGTGTTACTATTTGTGAAAGGGGAGAGCAAATCAGTGGACAAGCTGATGAAGGCATACTAGAAATTTGAGAATGCTACAGAGTTAAAGGTAAACAATAATAAGTGCAAGGTCTTCTTTGGGGCAATGGAAGAACAACAAAGAAAGGAGATCTTGGAAGCCACTGAGTTTGAAGAATGGGTACTGCCCTTTAAATACTTAGGGGTGCCACTGTCCTGTAAGAGACTGGCAGTCAGTGTTTGCCAACCCTTGGTAGAAATAATGGTAGAAAAATTGAAGCACTGGAGTGCAAAATTGCTATCATATGCTGGTAGACTGCAATTGGTAAAGAGTGTGTTGTTTGCTATTGCCAATAACTGACTACAATGCTTCCCAATACCAAAGGCAGTGCTGAAACATGTGGAAGCTCTTTGTAGATCTTTTTTGTGGAGTGGGGGTGTGATTACAATAAAAAAAATCCAGTGGCATGGGAAAAAGTGTGATTCAAAGTAAGTAGGAGGCCTTAATGTCAAAGCTTTGTATGAATGGAGCATAGCATGTCAGAGTAAGAATCTGTGGAATCTATGCATGAAAGTAGATAGGTTGTGGATAGGGTGGGTTCACAACTACTACATCAAAGGCAGGAGTGTATTGGAAGTGGAGTTCCCAGATTCTAGCTCTTGGATGTTGAAGAATCTGAACATATGTAAGGAGAAATTGCAGGACCTGGAGTCATGGAGAAGACAAGTTGGGACAAAGAAGTTCAGAATCAAAGAGGTATATCAGGAACTGAGAGGGCTGCAGATCAAGGAGACCTGGAGCAATATTTTATGTGGGAATGTTGCAAGGTCACAAGCTCAGTCCATGCTATGGATAGCTTGTCACAGAAGATTAGCTATGAAATAAAGACTTAAGAAATTTGGAGATGAAATGCAATTCTACTTATTTCTTTAAATAAAATAATTTATGCTTCTCTTGATTTGTCTATTTGGTGGCTTTTTGGGTAGAGTAAGTTAGATTGACATTATATGTATACATCACTCTTGTTATTGTTTGTTGGTTGTTTAGATTATCTTAGGCTTTGGGATGTGAGAGTGTGAGAGATTTTTATGTCTTGGGGACTCGCGTAGTCTAGGAATAAGATGTTGGGTGTTTTGGAAAAAAATGTGCATGCTAGTTTACGCTTAAGTCTTTACTTGTTCTTGTTTACTTGAGGACAAGTAAAGGTTTAAGTGTGGGGAATTTGATGAGACGTCAAATGCATGTATTTTTCAAAACATTTAACATCTCTTTTTTGTCTTTTTGTCGGAAGATTGCTAGATTTAGGAAGGTTTGGGTTTAGTTATTTCTTTTATATCTCTGTTCTATCGTCCTTTCTTTCTTTATCACGCTAATTTCCTTGAAATTTCTGCTTAAGAGTGAATTTTACCTTGATTGGCACTCCGAAGAATAGTTAATACCTAGCTTATAAGGATATTTAGTACCTATTTTGGCGGAAGAAAACCATTCACTGAAAAACCTAACTCATATAATTCATATTCTGTTGAACCAAAATGACGCATGATGTATTAGTTAATTGTCCAAAATTTCATACATGCGGGACATCCTACCGAAGGAACAATTAATGAGATGATGTTATTCGACCATATTCTTGAGGGGATACCAATCAATCCGGGCTTCACAATTATTTCGGAAATAAACCAAGTTGCTTTAGGTAGGAGAACTAGAAGCCTCCCTTATGGAACCTTATCACCAAACTCCTCATGGATGCGGGAATACCTTTGGAGTCCCACCCGGTCTACTTATGAGCTAGGTATTACCAAAAATATATTTTTCTACTAATGAGCTAGGTATTACCTTGATTGCTATCTACTCCAAATGGTCTTATGAGCTAGGTATTAACAAAAATATATTTTTCTACTAATGAGCTAGGTATTACCTTGATTGCTATCTACCCCAAATGATTTTCTTCGTTGCGATTAACTTCGACAACAGAAAAGTCACTTGCCTTTCATTTGACCACCTTTCCTTTGATTGCCTTTCCTTTCTTGTTAGTCATTGTTGGTGATTGTAAGAAATGTAACACCTGCTCACAAATGCCCACAAAAGGGTGAGAATTTACATGTATTAATTTTATCAAACTATGTAAACACAAACAAAATCTCTTATTAACGTAGATAGCAAGAAACTGCCCAAACAGAAAAGAATAATGTTAATGTTGAACAAATATTAATGTACACTTATTTATCCTATTATTTATTCTACCTTACACTCTCTTTCACCAAGCCCTCCTTTGAGTTATCAAAACTTTACAAGAACATTGGATTGACTTAAAACAAAATGACTTCGCGTTTGCTTGCTCCCCACACTCATTTCTTTTGAGATATGGGCGTTCATTAAGATAGTATACCTTAGAAAATTTCTAAGAAAGATCAAGTATAATGTGACATTACTCCTCTTGATTGTTATTAAAGTGATAAAATGACTCTAACTTTAGGTTGAAAGTGTCAACATATATAACCCTGCAAAATGAGAAAATGTCAAAATAACCCTAACTTATTGATGTATGTGTCAACCGAACCTTGGGCGCTGTTGACTTCAATTGTCAACGGGAATTTTGGGCAAAATTTAATGAAACGACCATTTTACCTCTGTATAAAAATATAAAAACAAAATTTCCATTTTCTTCACCCCCGTTGTCCCTTTTCTTCACCACCCGAAGTCCCGTTCCTTCACCCCGCAAGGCGGTGGTTAAGGGTTTAGGCCTCAAGAGCTCAATCCAGACCAACTTCGGCGACAACTACGTGCTCCAAATCATTTCCAAGTGCGCCCCCTCCCAATTTTGCCTGATTGCTAGACCTAGGTTATGCAGCTCTCAACAATTTGTGACTATTTGTGAAATGATCGCCGCAGGGATTATTCGTCGCTCTCGACGAATGTGGTGAATTTGTACCCTTTGTTGACCAGAATGTACATCGCAGAGCTGTACGACCGCAACAACGTTGTAAATCACTTGTTTCATGTTTCTTCAAATTCTAGGATATAGGTGTTGCCCACAGGTGTGTATTTAATTGTTTTTTGGGCGATGTGCAAATATAACGCTACATAATTTACGGAAGTTCACATATAACTCTATGATAATTGAATGTGCAAATATAACCCGATATAGTTAGTGTATGTGCAAAAGTAACCTTACCGGCAATTTAAGGCCGGAATTCAATGAAAAAACTATTTTATTCCTCTGTAAAAAAATAAAAATACAAAAAGAATTGAAATTACATTCAAACTCCTAAAGCCCTAATTCTTCCTCTTTCATTTTTCTCCTTTTCTTATCTTCTCAGATCCGCAGTTTCTCCAATTATAACCTCGCCGCCAGCGATGAATTAGGACTATATCAAATCATGGATGAGTGAGACAAAAAGCACTGGCGAGGCTAATACTTCTTTTTAGGACTATATCAAATATAACCTCAGAGTTCCATCGTTTCTCCGAATTTAAAAGGCCATATGTGTTTTCCCGTGGTTCTTGCCGGAGGTGGGGAGAGAGAATCGATGATAATTCACGCAGCTGGGTCTCTCCGATGTGGTGGGGAGGGAGAATCGATGCCCTTATCGCCAGAGGAATTAACGGCCTCATCGCCTAAGGGAATTAACGGCCTCGTCGCTAGCACACTGGCGCTGTGAATTTGTCGGCGAGATCTGTGGTGAGTCTACGGTGGTGCCAGATATTCGTTGTCATTCTCTGGGTCATTTCAGTTCTCCGGCCGCTTCAACAAGGGCCTTCTCATCTCCGATAGCGTAGGCGTAGAACGTCTCAGCGAAGAAGAAGTGATAAAATATAAATGACTTTATTATGGTTGGTGCACTGATATTAATCAATGACACATCTCATCAATGATGAGGATTACAATATATAGGCTTACAACAAACCAAAGTCTAACAGGAATATAATTCTAAGTTTATGAGGAAACTATCATTTATAACTAATTCTATAAGGTAACTACCATCTATAACTAATCTATAAGGTAACTACCATCTATAACCTTTCCTACAAGGAAAGGGTTTCTATTTAGTTAAGAAGCTTCGGTGCGTGACAAGCATGCTCGAGCCAGTAACTGAGAAGCCTGATTCACGCGCATGTCCAGATCGGCGCCGCTCTTGGTGATATCCCTCTGGACCATGATGGAGAGCGACAACAAATTCATCAACCACAGCCTCACTCTGGCCACCACCCTTGTGGTGTGAGGAAGACGGGTTAGGTACTCATTGAGTTTTCATTGAGTCTATGTGTTTGAATAACTTTATCGTGGGAGTAATATTTTTCTCATTGTACAAATTTGAATAAGTGCTGCCCACTTTTTTGGAACAAATTTAATACTTGTATCAAGAAATATTCTTTGGTTTTCAGGTTTTAAACTCTTAACATTTTTTTGCGGTGACCGTGGGTTGTGGTGGGCGGAGCTGGTGGTGGGGTGGTGGTTGTGGTGGTCAGCACTGGTGGCTTGGTGGTGGTGATCACTGGGGTGAGGGAGGGGCGTGATGAAGAAGAAGAAGAAAAGGGGTAAAATGGGAAATGAATTTTCAGCTTTGGGTCCAAGGCATTTTGATCATTTTCAGTTGATCAATGGCCGGAAATGTCTAGTCTATGTCGGAATCTAGTCTTTAGGGTTATATTTTCACTCGTGTATAATAGTTACGGTTATTTTGCACTAAAAATTATATCATGATTATATATACATTTTCACAATTATATAGGATTATATTTGCATGTTTCCCTTATTTTTTTTCTTGGTTGCAACAGTATAGGTTAGAGGATGAAATTCTAAGTTTATTTGTGGAAATGTTGGTAGCTACTCTGTAGTGTAAATGCTGGTCCATCACAGAAGTATTTACTTTCTCTTTTGGTAGTGCTAGTGAATATCTTCTGTGGTGAGACTGAAAATCTTCTTGTAGGGTTCAGGTTGGAGATGATGGTGGCTGGCGGTGACAAGCAGAGTGATAAAGAGGGAGGAGAGATGGTGGCAAAAGGTAGATTTGTCAAATGGATTAATTGGATAAACTCATTATTCAAACTCAATTAACCCATTATTTAATGGGTCTTTATCCAATTAACTCATTTATTAATGGGTCATAATGGGTTAGATCATAAATGGATTTGGTCATTAAATGGATAACTCATTGAGTACTCATAAGATAACTTATATGACCCAATGAGTTAAAATATATTATCCATAAGTCATTAGGTAATTAACCCAATAAGTTATCATTCAATATTTTCTTCTGATTTGGGTTACAAGTTGTCGTTATCCAATGAGATCGGCCATTAAATACTCATTAGTTTTTGGGATTGAGCGAGATGAGAATAATTAAATTTTGATCTCAATGTGTCTCATATTATGTTAACTCAATGAAACCTAACAAATACCAAATAAATATCCAAAATTACCCAAATAAATGCATGTGTAATATTTAACATAAAAATTCACTATAATTCACAAATTATACAAATTATTCAAGCTCAATCTCGTGCAGTATTCGAGTTCGTACAGTATCCAAGCTCGTACAACATTCGAACTCAATCTCGTACAGTATTCAAGTTCGTACAGTATTCGCGCTCAATCTCGTACAATATTCGAGTTCATACAATATTCAAGCTCAATCTTGTACAGTATTTAAGTGCATACAGTATTCGAGTTCGTACAGTATTCGTGCTGAATCTTGTTTAGTATTCGAGTTCGTACAGTATTCGCGTTCAATCTCGTACAGTATTCAACTTCGTACAATATCGAAGCTCAATCTCGTATGGCTTGAAAATGGCTTTTTCTGCGGGAATGGGCAAATCACCTTGGTACAAATTTGGTAGCAGAGGTGTCAGATGTCCCTGCTGATTCTTGTTGTACCTTCTGCTTCTGTAGATGAGAAACAAGTTAATCATGTCAGACTTCACACTATATTTCATATCTTTATAAAGAAAATAGATTGTGCATGAAATCATATTTATCAATTAGAGTTTGTGGAAATTCAGACACGTTACCTTCTTTAATCGTTCTTCAACGGAATTCAGAGCACGTGACTGGTCAACTTTGGACAAATAGAAATCCCGCTCTCTCTTAGCAACAGAGAGTTCCAGACTTCCAGTGCCAGTTTTTGCTCTCTTATGGCATTCTTGTATGCTGCAAATGTCACATCATAAGCTCTAAGATAAACAAATGTCCTTAAGTATCCAGCGCGGTAATTATTAACTGACATAACTCAATACCTATCTATTCAGTAAGATCATCCCATTTGAATTTACTCAAGTATTTGATATTCCATATATCATAATAAAATGGTGACCGTCTCTTTCCACCTAAACATGAAACAGAGACAGTGAGGATATACTCATGGAAAATCTAAAAGGAAACAGCTTTAATGTGATAATCAAATTGCTGGTAATACCTATCAATATAGTTATGCAATGGTATACAGAAAACAAGAAGCCCCAGAATCGGAGCATAGAATATTAATATAAATAAAGATTCTATTATTATTAAAACATTATGAAGCAAAATACCTACTTTAATCTATCCATCAGCAAAGAACAACCAACACTACAAGCTCAAATTTGATGACTTGCGTCTTCAATGCACAATGAAATGCAAAAAAAATAGTCCATGCAGATCTAATTTGCAGGAAGGATGCATGTGATATACTAGACTAATACGTAGCATCAAAGTAAGTTGAAAACATAGGTTGCAGAAAAGAATTCATAAAGTACCAATCTGTTCCCCATTTAACATTTGGGCAACTCTCTTTTTCTTGAACTCAACCCATCTGTACATGGAAGAGATCCAAGTAAGTAAATAAAAAAATTCAACATCCTTTTCAACATGGCAGATTTAACAACCATGGAAACTAAAAACACCGTATGAATAATATACACATGACTTCCACTATACAGCCTAGAGAATGCTAATAAATTTCATTATTCAATTATACCCTTCTGAAAATTGTTGTTTGCAAGATCCACCAGCCTGCTTGCGCTTTGCTTGAGCAACATTATCTGGTGAATGAAAATTTTTGTTTCAATGCTAGGATCCTCAAACCATTTCTTAAAAGCCACAAGCAAAAAAACAAAGTCTGCAGAAATTATGTACAAAATGCACAGAATTAGAAAGCAGCAAATACTGGAATCAACCTTGAGGCTTAAGATAGACTCTATTGATTTCTCCATATGGAGAGAGAATTCGGCGCAGATCCCAGGGATCCATATGTGGAGGTATGCAGCTCAAATAGAAGACTCCTAGTTTTGGAGCATTTCCTATCAGGAGCTTTCTTTTCCTATCTTTAGGCTTCACTTTCTGTTCTACAGTTTCCACTCCATCTCGTTGTTCGTAGACATGTTGGTTGGATGAACTCAAAATGCTGCTATATGTAGGAGGAAACCAATAAGCTTAGGCTCAAACATAACCCATCACAAAATAGAGATTGTGGGCATAGCCCATATATATTGAAAGTGTTGATCGTATATTGAAAACAAACATGTCGGAAGTATGCAAACAATTTAACATCAGTAACAAATTTGGAATATTACTAATGAACAATCAAATATTACTAATTATTCACACGTACAATTAATAATCACGTTTCAAGCAATCACATATATCACATATTGATGGAGTCACGAGTACACTCGCTATCCTTGAAACGAATGAGTCCCGTCGTGGACATCGTTCCCTAGGATAAAACCATCGAAGGTAATTTAACAAGTAAAATTACCTCGGAGTCACACAAACCCCGAAGGACTATCACCGACAAAGACAGAATAAGAAGATAAGACTCAAGTTTAGAAGTAGGGAGGAACTTGAGAATTGTGCGAGTTTTCTGTCTGACATAAAGGCTCTATTTATAGACGTCTAAGAAACCTATGGGAAGATACGTGAAAGATCTGATTCCCGTAATCAGAGAAAATATTCTCTAACCAACAGATTCTGAGAAAATATTCTCTAACCAACAGATTCTGGAAAGATAAGAATATAATATTCCTTATCATGATTAACCGCGTATCAAATCTCAGATATTCCACACGTGATTCTTAGAATATTTCTTACGCGGTTTGGGCTTTCTGGAGACTTCCACACGATCCAAACGCATTTTAGACAGTCAAAAAATTACAGAATACTTAGTACGTGCGAATCAATTTCCGCCTAAGTTTCCATTCTCAGAGGGACTCTTTGAGCATCCATATCTCATTCACCCTTTATCCGTTTTGAGAGTTTAAACAGTCGATTTTATAGTACTCGCAGAGGAGAATCCAAAAATGACGCCCACTGACTCTAATTCAGTTCGAGCCCAACTCAAAACTAAGCCCAAAAGTTGACGAAATTCAACTTGTTTTACAATCATTTTCCAACAATCCCCCACATGAATAGATATTGATGTGGAATCAGAACAATCACGCCAGACACGGAGTTTTACTTGGTGATAGATTCATTTCGTCGGCATAGATGCTGCATAGGATAAGTAGGTGTCACCCTTTGAACTTTCCCTTGAGAGAGTACACTTAGTCCACTGGTTAGGAAGTAGACGCGATGTCCTTGAACTTCCCCGACCGCTTGTGTGAACGACAATGCACTTCCCACAGACATCTTTCCTAGCCTTTGTGCTTTCCTCGGTTGTGTCCATTAATCAGGCCATGGCACACGCCTAGTTCTGTAAGGTTTCTAAGGAATTGCGTCCCAACAATACCCTTTCGAAGCGGCCACACTTCTCGCTTACATAGGTGATTCTTAGCGTAAGAGCAGTTCCGTAAACTATTGCGCTCTTTCGAGTATCATACACTCGATGCCGTGAATCATTAAAAGCAATTAAATGCTTAGCCTCCACTCACTTCACTGTTTCTTCATCATAGGAAATAAGACAGGAGGTATGAACCCCCCCACAGTGATCGCGATGGGTCTTTGCAGTTTAGTTGTCCCATTGAACCTAGATCTTGGGATCTCCAGTCACATAGGTTGGGTTTCCACGTACGTAACCCATCATTTAATGGACTTCAGTCCCATTCCTCTCGATGATGTTTCAACTACCTCTCGATTCAACCCCTTAGTCAAGGGATCAGCTATGTTGTCCTTAGACCTTACATAGTCAATTGTGATCACTCCAGTTGAGAGAAGTTGTCTTATGGAACTATGTCTCCGTCGAATATGACGAGACTTCCCATTATAGAGCATATTCTGAGCCTTTCCAATAGCAGATACACTGTCACAATGTATACATATGGCTGGCACAGGCTTCGGCCATCTAGGAATGTCCTCTACGAATTGAAGGAGCCATTCGGCCTCCTCACCTGCCTTGTCTAAGGCAACAAACTCGGATTCCATTGTGGATCGTGTAATAACCGTTTGTTTAGAGGACTTCCACGAGACTACTCCTCCACCTAGTGTAAATACATACCCACTAGTGGATTTCAGATCCTTTATATCGTGTATCCAGTTTGCATCACTGTATCCTTCAACTACAGCTGGATAACTCGAATAATGTAGACCATAATCACGAGTGAAACGTAGATATCTCAATACTCTAGTTATTTCTTTCCAGTGAGTCATACTGGGATTACTCGTGTATCTACTCAACCTACTTACAGTGTAGGCAATGTTTGGTCTAGTACAACTCATCAAGTACATCAGACTCCCAATGACTCTCGAGTACTCCACCTGATTAATAGCCTCCAATTTGTTCTTTCGTAGATGCAAATTTGGATCTATTGGAGTCATCGCCACCTCTAAGTCATTCTTGTTGAATTTCTCAAGGATTTTATCTACATAATGGGATTGGGTTAATGTGATACCATCAGAGCTTCGGATGATCTTCATTCCCAAGATCACATCCGCCAGTCCCATATCCTTCATGTCAAAACGAGAATTCAACATGTCCTTGGTAGATTTGATCATCTTTTCATTACTACCCACAATGAGCAAGTCATCTACATATAAACATAGGATTACATATCCCTTTTCCGTGTCTTTCACGTAGATGCACTTATCACACTCATTGATTTTGAAACCATTGGCAAGGATGATATGATCAAACTTCTCATGCCATTGCTTTGGTGCTTGTTTGAGACCATACAATGATTTCACCAACTTGTAGACTTTTCCTCCTTGTCCGGGAGCCGTAAACCCCTCAGGTTGCTCCATATAGATTTCTTCCTCTAAATCTCCATTCAAGAAGGCAGTCTTCACATCCATTTGATGAACCTCAAGCTTACGCAACGCGGCGATAGCAAGTATCATTCTAATGGAGCTTATTCTCGTGACTGGAGAATAAGTATCAAAGTAGTCAAGACCTTCCTTTTGTCCATAACCTTTGATTACAAGTCTGGCTTTATACTTGTCAATCGAGCCATCTACTCTCATCTTCTTCTTAAAGATCCATTTGTAGCTCAGTGGTTTACACCTTGGAGGTAAGTCCACTAGCTCCCAAGTATGATTATGTAGAATTGAGTCGATTTCGCTTTTAATCGCTTCTTTCCACATAGGCCCCTCAGACGAATTTACAGCTTCTTTATAACTTTGTGGCTCACTTTCAAGCATAAACGTTAGATAATCAGGACCAAATGATTTTTCGGTCCTAATCCGTTTACTTCGTCTAGGTTCATCCACTTCCTCCTCTTGATCCTCGAGATCGTCGGGAATTACTACGCCTTCGTCCAGTGACTCAACGGTCCTTTTTGACGATTCAGACCTTTCCTTGGCAGGGAACACATTCTCAAAGAAATTTGCATTTCTTGATTCCATGATTGTGTTCTTGTGAATCTCTGGATGATGAGATTCATGTACAAGGAAGCGATAAGCACTACTCTCATGTGCATATCCTATAAAGATACAGTCAACCGTTTTAGGTCCAATCTTTAACTTCTTGGGGGTGGGATTAATACCTTCGCAAGGCACCCCCACATTCGCAAGTACGTAAAGGATGGCTTCGTGCCTTTCCACAGCTCATGAGGAGTTGCTTTCTCATCCTTACGGGGTATCTTATTCAAAAGATAATTGGCTGTCAAAATAGCCTCCCCCCACATGCTCTGTGGCAACCCAGAACTTATCAACATCGCATTCATCATCTCTTTAAGAGTGCGATTTTTACGTTCAGCCACACCATTAGATTGAGGCGAGTAGGGGGCAGTGACCTCATGAATAATGCCATGTTTAGAACAATAGTCCCTAAATGGCTCTACATATTCACCTCCACGGTCACTTCTAATCACCTTGATCTTCTTATCAAGTTGATTTTCAACTTCTGTTTTGTAGAGAACAAATTTCTCAATTGCCTCATCTTTGCTTTTCAGCAAGTACACATAACAGTATTTCGTACAATCATCCACGAAAGTGATGAAATACTTGTTACCTCCTCTTGTTTGCACGAACTTGAGATCACAGATATCGGTATGTATCAACTCAAGAGGTTTCGTGTTTCGTTTAACTTGTTTGAAAGACGTTCGAGTCATCTTAGCTTCAACACAAGTTTCACACTTATGATTTGCATCAATTTCCATGTTAGGTATGTTTTCCATTTTAATTAATCTTCTTATCGAATCATAATTAACGTGTCCTAGTCTACCATGCCATAAATTGGAAGACTCAATCATGTAAGCAGAAGAAGAAGCATTCATTTCATCTTTCTTAGGAGGTACAACCATGGTGTTCAACTTGAACATACCATCTAGCTCATAACCTTTGCCTACAAACATACCTTGCTTTGACAAGACTAACTTATCAGACTCAAACACTAGCTTAAAACCATGCTTAATCAACATAGAACCGGACACAAGGTTCTTACGAATGTCTGGCACATACAAAACATTCTTCAAAGTCAACTCCTTCCCAGACGTCATATTCAGTACCACAGTGCCACGCCCTTTCACCATAGAAGTTGCAGAGTTGCCCATGTAGATGGTCTCTCCATCTTCAATTGCCTTGAAGTTTGAGAACACTTCCTTGACAGAGCAAATGTGCTTAGTAGCACCAGTATCAATCCACCATTCCTTTGGATTGGAGTCCACCATGTTGACTTCAGAAATCACAGCACACAGATCGATGTTATTCACATCTAGTGCAAGATTTTCAACCATATTGGCCTCGTTCTTGGCATTCCTTGGCTTCCTACATTCAGAGGACTTATGGCCAACGAGGTTGCAATTGTAGCACTTTCCAGTGAACTTCGACTTCTTCGAAACTCCACCCTTAGCTCCTAACGTGGATCCCTTCTTTGCCTTGGCCTTCTTTGCCTTGGCCTTCTTTGACTTGGAGCTCCCACCAACCTCCACGAGATTGGACCTTGCCACAGGCACATATCCATTCATCCTCTTTTCAGAGATGCGGTTATCCTCTTCAACACGAAGCTTTTGCATCAAATCCCTCATGGTCATCACCTTTCGCTTGTGTTTTAGATAACTCTTGAAGTCCTTCCAACTTGGAGGCAACTTCTCGATGATGCAATAGACTTGGAGAGTCTCGCACATTGTCATCTTCTCAGCTATCAGCTCATTGATCATCATTTGAAGCTCTTGAGCTTGACTGACCACAGACTTGGCATCAACCATCTTGTAGTCGAGGAACTTGCCGACGACCCACTTCTTGGATCCAACCTCCTCACCCCTGTACTCTTGGTCAAGAGTTTCCCACAGCACCTTAGAAGGCTCTTTCACTTGATACACACTCCAAATGGCTTCGTGAAGGCTATTCAAAATGAGGTTGCGACAGATATACTCCTTAGAGTTCCATTCCACCGCAGTATTTTGGACTTCCACATTGCTAGTCTCATCTGCAAATGGACGATCTTCGCGAACATAGCGCTCCAAACCCATAGTGGACAAGTAGAAGAGCATCTTCTGTTGCCACATCTTGAAGTTCATACCATTATTGAACTTCTCGGGTTTCTCAGCATGAGGAACAGCCATAAGAGGCGTCACCCCTGGGGTAGTCTTAGCCTGAACAGTCACAAGAGGCGTCGCCTCATGGATAGTCTCATCGCTCGACATGGTTCTGTTGTAAACAACCAAAACCAATTAATTAGCATGTATACAATTTCCATAAAGCATGCAATCAAATATTTTCGCAGACTTGCAAAACCACATGCATATTAGTAGCATGCATATCTTTCCAAACTTCCAATTTGCATAAAGCATGAAGTCACATATATGGAATATATTAAATCATGCAAGTAATGTAGAACCTTACGCATGCGTATGCGAACCATGCAAAAATATGGTAATGTAAGGCATGCAATATTGATGCAGATTAATCATCTAATCACGTAAGCATACATAAATTTTGAACAACTATTTAGTTGAGTATTATGAATGCAAATTCTAATTACTTATGAAGTATACTGCATATATACTATTAATCCAAACTAGGCATATAATTCGCATACGACATGTATGGCACATTTGCGTACGACATGTATTGCATAGGCATATAGTTTGCGGCATATTTGCGTACGACATGTATTGCATAGGCATATAAACATGTATTGCATAGGCATATAATTTGCGGCATATTTGCGTACGACATGTATTGCATAGGCATATAAACATGTATTGCATAGGCATATAATTTGCACAAGCATTAATATACATGGCGTGTAAATTATTATTATTATTATTTTATTTTATTTTTAAAAAAATTTCAATATAACCCAACAAATATCATTCGTTTCAAGACTGTTGATCGTATATTGAAAACAAACATGTCGGAAGTATGCAAACAATTTAACATCAGTAACAAATTTGGAATATTACTAATGAACAATCAAATATTACTAATTATTCACACGTACAATTAATAATCACGTTTCAAGCAATCACATATATCACATATTGATGGAGTCACGAGTACACTCGCTGTCCTTGAAACGAATGAGTCCCGTCGTGGACATCGTTCCCTAGGATAAAACCATCGAAGGTAATTTAACAAGTAAAATTACCTCGGAGTCACACAAACCCCGAAGGACTATCACCGACAAAGACAGAATAAGAAGATAAGACTCAAGTTTAGAAGTAGGGAGGAACTTGAGAATTGTGCGAGTTTTCTGTCTGACATAAAGGCTCTATTTATAGACGTCTAAGAAACCTATGGGAAGATACGTGAAAGATCTGATTCCCGTAATCAGAGAAAATATTCTCTAACCAACAGATTCTGAGAAAATATTCTCTAACCAACAGATTCTGGAAAGATAAGAATATAATATTCCTTATCATGATTAACCGCGTATCAAATCTCAGATATTCCACACGTGATTCTTAGAATATTTCTTACGCGGTTTGGGCTTTCTGGAGACTTCCACACGATCCAAACGCATTTTAGACAGTCAAAAAATTACAGAATACTTAGTACGTGCGAATCAATTTCCGCCTAAGTTTCCATTCTCAGAGGGACTCTTTGAGCATCCATATCCCATTCACCCTTTATCCGTTTTGAGAGTTTAAACAGTCGATTTTATAGTACTCGCAGAGGAGAATCCAAAAACGACGCCCACTGACTCTAATTCAGTTCGAGCCCAACTCAAAACTAAGCCCAAAAGTTGACGAAATTCAACTTGTTTTACAATCATTTTCCAACAGAAAGCACAATACTTTATGTGAGTATATTTTCTACCAAGTAAACATCAGCTGGGAAAAGGGATTGTCACGGAATCCTAAAGAATTACAGGCATGTAAAGCAAGAATTTCAAGGAAGTCTATGTCCTAACTCCTAAGCAAGATTTAAGCATTCATCAATCAAAAGGCACTATGGCAGTCAGATTTCAAAATTGTCAAGTAGCAACTATTTGTTAGGCAATTGAACCCTTAGGCAAAAAGCATTCAAACAATTCTTCAACCCTCGAGCACATCAACTTCCCAAACTCAACTAGATGGATATGGAGGATATTCTACCAACCGAAAACCAGAATTTCAAGCACTCACAGCTTTCAATTTCTTAGTAAAGTTTCATCCCATAGGTCCAAGCAATTAAGCAAACATAAATAAACCCAGAGCTAAATATCTAAATAAACAATTAATTTGACATCATACCAAAAGATGCATCAGAATTCACAAGAGACAATAACACAAAATGGATATGGCAGATATTCTACCAACGAAAAACCAGAATTTCAAGCTCTTCGAGCTTCAATTTCATAGATAGCTTCAAGCAAACATATATAAACTCAGGGCAAAGTCTTGGGAAAGACGGTATTTTCATAGGCTTATGGAAAGACGGGTTTAATTTGAACAATAAAAGGTAAAAGGTCTTAGTTGCAACATTAAAAATTTAGTATGCAACATTTAGTAGTTATAAAATTTATAACCTGGTTCATGCAACCCGAAAATTTTATCTTCATTTCTTCTAATTTACATTTTAAACTTTGGTCTTTCCATGAGTCTTGGGAAGACGGTCTTGGAAAGACGGCCTTGGAAAGACGGCCTTGGAAAGACGGTCTTTCCATGAGTCATGGAAAGACCGTCTCTTTCCATGAGTCATGGAAAGACCGTCTCTCTCCATGACTCATGGAGAGAGACGGTCTCTCCATGAGTCATGGAGAGAGACGGTCTCTCCATGAGTCATGGAGAGAGACGGTCTCTCCATGAGTCATGGAGAGAGACGGTCTCTCCATGAGTCATGGAGAGAGACGGTCTCTCCATGACTCATGGAGAGACGGTCTCTCAAGAGACGCACTCTAAACCCAGAGCTAAACATCTAAATAAAAAATCAATTTGACATCATGCCAAAAGATACACATAATCCACCAGAGACAACAACCGACCTATTTCCAAAAGATGCATCAAAATGGAAACGGTAAAAACCGTAATCCACACTCTATTTCCAACATCAGTTCCACCAAACCTAAGACTACCCATATCGTATGCATAATTGATTGCAGTAGATGAACCATGGATTGCAAAATACAGAGAAGATTGATATGGAGGTAAGGAATGAGAACCTGAAGCGCAGCAGCCGGTTGAATAGGAAGAAATTAGGTTACTGATTCTGGGATTTCTCTTGGTGGTACCGTGCGAGTTTATTACAGTTTAATTTGTTAGAAGAGGACAAAATTACCCTTACCACTGGTCAACTTTCACAAACCTTCAATTTAAACATGGTACTGTTGATTATACTGTAGGGTGGGAGGGGGGAAAAGAAATTGGCTAGGTCCATCAAATGAGTTAATTGAATAAACTCATTATCCAAAGTCAATTAACCCATTATTCAATGGGTCTTTATCCAATTAACTCATTTATTAATGGATTATAATGGGTTAGATCATAAATGAGTTGGGTCATTAAATGGATAACTCATTGGGTACTCATGAGATAACTCATATGACCCAATGAGTTAAAATATATTATTCATAAGTCATTAGGTAATTAACCCAATAAGTTATCATTCAATATTTTCTTCTGATTTGGGTTACAAGTTATTATTAAATGGGATCGGGGATCGGGCATTAAATACTCACTAGTTTTTAGGATTGAGCGGGATTAGAATAATTAAATTTTGATCTCAATGTGATATTGTGTTAACTCAATGGAACCTAACAAATACCAAATAAATGTCCAAAATTACCTAATTAAATGCATGTGTAATATTTAACATAAAAATTCACTATAATTCACAAATTATACAAATTATTCGACCTCAATCTCGTGCAGTATTCGAGTTCGTACAGTATTCGAGTTCGTACAGTATTCGAGCTCGTACAACATTCGAACTCAATATCGTACAGTATTCGAGTTCGTACACTATTCGCGCTCAATCTCGTACAATATTCGAGTTCATACAATATTCGAGCTCAATCTTGTACAGTATTTGAGTTCGTACAGTATTCGTGCTCAATCTCGTACAATATTCGAGTTCGTACAGTATTCGTGTTCAATCTCGTACAGTATTCGAGTTCGTACAGTATTCGTGCTCAATCTCGTACAGTATTCGAACTTTCTTCACAATGTTCGAGCTTGTACAATATTCGAGCTCAAGCTCGAATCCAACTTATATTGTTCGTTAATTTCGTCGAGTTTACAAAGTCAACATATTATTTTTTTAATTAAATATAATATAATATAATGTGCATAATATAATAAATGATTATATATTAGGGAAAAATAAAATCATTCTTAATCGAAATCGTGAAAATTTAGTTATCTTATTGTATAAAATTATACACGGGTCACCCATTACCCAATCCAACTCAACCCACCCAAAATTATCCAACGGATAATTCATTATCCAACCCAACTAAACCCAATAACTAAAACCAAACTGTATCCATTAACACAATGGGTCATTATCTAATAAGTTTTATCCAATAAGTGAAAATAGTACATGGGTAACGCTTATCCAACGGGTGACCCAACCCGTTTGACAGGCCTAGCAAGAGGGGGTAAAATGGAGGATAAATTCTGCTAAATTGTTAAAGGTATTTTAGACCTTTCAGGTTTGGTCAACGCCTAAATTCTTCCGTCAACTCTAGAATTAGCACAAAAGGTTATAATTGTACAATTCACTATAAAGTTAAGGTTATTCTAACTTTTTTTTCATTTTACAGATTAGATTGACATTTTCTACCTAACATTAGGGTTAAAAGTGTATTTAACCCTTGTCATTACTATTATGGAACAACTAAATAACTTTACCGGAGTGCGTCTCTTGAAAGACGGTCTTTCCATAAGTCATGGAAAGACCAAAGTTTAAAGTGTAAATTAGAAATTAAGATAAAATTTTCGAGTTGCATGAACTGGGTTATAAATTTTATAACTACTATATGTTGCATACTAAATTTTTAATGTTGCAACTAAGACCTTTTACCTTTTATTATTCGAATTAAATCTCGTCTTTCCATAAGCTTATGAAAATACCGTCTTTCCCAAGACTTTGCCACTTTACCGATTAATGGGTTTTCCAAATGCCATTACTTTTATAGTTGTCTGAAGCAGCAGCATATTCTCTCTTATCATAGCAAGTATCATAATTTCAAATGACGACTGAAATTCAAATGACAACTGAAAACAAAGCGATAAAATGCATCGAAAAAATACAATAGTATCTTTGTCTTGACTTTTCTCAATATATTGACTTTTCTTATTTTCACGGTAAAATTTTGAAAAAAATGGTCTTTTCATGGGTTTATAAAAAGACGGAATTTAATTAGAATAATAAAAGGTAAAAGATCTTAGCTGCAATATTAAAATTTATTAAAATTGTAGTATGCAGCATGTAGTAATTATAAAATTTATAATCGGGTTCATGCAACCCAAAATTTTATCTTCATTTCTTCTCATTTACATTTTAAATCTTATTTTTTCCATGACTTACGAAAAAATCATGCTTTAAGAGACAGACTCACCGCTTAAAAACATATTCAAGTATAAAATCACACATTTAAAGGAGTACGATTCGGCTCCAACATTTTTAGGTGAGGGTCACCAAAACACCGAGCCTTGAAAAAAAAATAGAGCAAACCTGCACAAAACACCAAGCAATACACACATACACCCACGGGTGTACCCCAGCGGTTGGGACATGGGTGGGATTGTCATTACTCCAGGTTCGATCCTCGACAGCGGGAGTGTGGGGAGTTCTTGCTTTGCAAGGCTCCCTTGTGCGCACCGAGGCAAGGCCAAGCCCATGGGTCCTGGCGATGGGCTACCGTGATTTACCTCTCATACAATGGGCTGGGTGTGGGCTGGTATGGGCCCTGAGGGCGAGGGTATCGACTTTTGCCAAGCAATACACACATGACACAACAAGCCTTTTATAAAAAAAAATCAGAGCATAAAGAATTTTTAAAAAACCAAGATACTCACGGCGAGGGAGTCACGGATGCCAGAGGCAGACGGTGATGGCTCAACTTGGCGACAGACGGCGATAGCTACACTCAGCGACAGATAGCAAGGGTTCCTATGGGGGGAGGTGGGAGTCACTCGGCGACTGGGAAACCTGAACTCAGCGACGACGGACGGCTCAACTTGGTGGACAACAGCGGTTCCACCCGGACGGCTCAACTCGGTGGACAACGGCAGTGGAATCCGGACGGCTCAACCTTACGTTTGGTAGGGTTAGAAAATTATGAAATTTAATTGAAGGGGGAGGGGAGAACATGTGTGTTGGGCTGAAAATGTGTGTTTGTTCGGCCTGAAAAATGAAGTGGTCATATTTAATAAATAATATTTTTATTTAAAAATAAATTTTAATTTAAGTAGAGTAGAGTAAATTAAACCAACCTTAACAACTCGATTTACGTGCCTCTCTACCAGTATTAGAGCGGCTTGCTACTTTTAATCAGAAAAGGAAGATTGAGCAAGGCAAAGGAAAAATAAGTTGTCCATTCATCTTCCGGGGGTGGTGGATTGCAACTATATTATTAAGTTTATTTTGTTTGTTTTTGGGTTGAATAATCTAATAAAGTCCAATTATCCAACGTATTTTCCGTCAACCTTATAGAAATAGAATTATCGCATTAAGATGTTGATTGCTCAATACCGAAGGTCAAACTCATTTTCTTAGAGTATAATCTTCCATTGTGGAAAGTTCATCATATTCTCCAGTTAGGGGTGGGCATCGGTTCGTTTTATTCGATTTTCGATTTATTCGGTTCGAGTTATTCGGTTTTTCCCCTAAAAATTCAAAAATCGAATCCAACCCAAATAACCCGAATCATCCTAACCGAATTCAAAATTCAGTTTCAATTTGAAACTAAATTCAACTCGAATAAACCAATTTGATTCCAACCCTTATCTAATCGAATTCAATTCAACCGATTTTTTGGCCCACAACAATTGTGGGCCAAACCAAAAAAACCCATAAGCATGTCAAAATTTTAACTTTAAATTATCACTTACGACCCAATTGTTCGAGGCCAAGTGATTAGTCACTTAAGGTCGAAATGCATCTTATGCTTTGAAGAAAAGCTAGAGTGATATCCTATTTATAATTGATATCTAATGCTAAGTCTCTACAATCTTTCGATGTGGGACTAATGATAAGTCTTCTTTCATCATTTTAAAGCCTTTCATGACTTCATCTGCCAGATTCATTTTCCATTTTCCATGCTCCGTTTCCAATTTTTCCTTCAATTATTATTACCTTTTTTTTGTTGAATTTATTATGAGTTTGTCTCTTGAAATACGGTCTTTTCCATAAGTCATGGAAATATCAAGGTTTAAAATACAAATTAGAAGAAATGAAGATAAAATTTTTGGGTTGAATGAATCAGGTTATAAACTTTATAACTACTACACGTTGCATAATAAATTTTTAAGGGAAAGTCTCAGGAAAGACGGTCTTCCATAAGCTTATGGACAGTCCTCGGGGGTATTTGCCTAAAATGTTGTAATTTTTTATAAAATTTAAATATTGCATTTTATAAGTTAAAACAAGTAATAATATGTATTTGAAGGTGAAAATATAAAAATATATGATATAAAAAATATTTTCAAAAATTTTAAATTTTGTATGTAATTTAAGAAATGCAGTATATAAGGTAAGAAATAAGTGGTCTGTCCATAAGCTTATGGACAAGCCGCCTGTCAGGAGACCAACTCAATTTTTAATATTGCAACTAAGACCTTTAACTTTGTATTATTATAATTAAATCATGTCTTTCCATAAGTCTATGGAAAGATGGTATTTCCCAATATTTTGCCATTTATTATTACATTATTTAATTTGAGGAGTATTTTGTGACTGGGGATTATTTAATACCATTTGATTTCAAATTCTTTTCATTATTATTGCCCTATTAATTTGACTTATGTTTTTACTGTTTCCATATATGATTAATGTGTTTATAATATATTTTATAATTTCTTTCTCTTCTATTTATACAGTAAGTAATTTAAATACATTTAGAGGGTGAAACAAAAACTTCACTATTAAATTAACACAACGTCTTGTTTTAGACTGACAAATTATTATACGAGGTTATTTTATAACTGATATAACTAATAAGTTGATTTGATTTTTTTTTATTTATTGCAACAAATTTTTTATAACTTTTAAAATGTATAGTAATGTATAAATAATTATAATTTGACCCTAATAGTTATTGAAACAAGATTTTTCATGATTAATCTAACATTTATATGGTCTAATAGGAGACTTTCTCCTAAATTAACTATGATATTTATATATTGCAGTTTTTAAGTTTTTTCAAAGTTAAAAATTACCTATTTTAGTAGATGTATTCATCAAAATTATTAGGAATTGTATTTTTTAAAAAAAATTAAGAGTTAATGTATTAAAATGTATTATATTTTAGTTCAAATATAAAATCTAAATTATCATAAATTTTATCTCTTACATCTTTATGTTTATGTAAAAAATGATATTTTGTACATTCTAGATCATATATTATGTTAAATTATTTTTCTACTATTATCATCACGCCTCTCCTTAAATTCAGTTCTGGTTCTGCCACTGTCTGTGGTTAGATAAGGGGTGTACCAGGCTAGTTGCTTTAGATTCTCTACGAGTAGATTTAAACGTTGGTTTTGACTTTGAACTGACATATTTTCTTCTTCTGTTTAAGTGCATATGGAAAGTGGAGACTGGAGATTACGAATCAGATTGAAATAGGCTCATTTTCATGCTACCGGAAGCATAACCATTACACAACGATCCACATCCTCACTTGTTTATGCTTCTAGGTTGGCTAATCACCGTCTTCATCTCTTCACCAAGTAATCTCTTCACCAAGTAATCTCTTCTGAGTCCATTGTAGTTTGTTAATTTTTGAGAGCAGAGGAAAATGTCCATTGTTTGAGGAATGCTTTGGTCTAGTGAAAGTTCACTGTTGAAGAATTAATTATTCGTGCACCTTATCACTGTGATTACAAAGAGCACTGTAGTTTAGATATGGATATTTATTAATTATAGTTAATGCTTTCCGTTTACGTTCATGCCAATAAGAATTTATAAGAATATATATACTTATTTTTTAAAAAATTTATAAGAAATTTAAACGAACTAATTTATTAAACTTGTTTATAATGAATATGGATTGTAAAACACTTTAATATCAGTCTTTTGTCTATTTGATCCATTTAATATTAAGATGTTTGGGGTAATTTTTTAAAATTTACAGATTAGTCCTCCCACTTATATTTACTTATAAATTTAGTTTTGTAGTTTTAAAATTTATTTATTATTATATATATTTAATTAATTAAATCAATTACAATTCGGTATTCAGTTCGAGTTTCGGTTTGAGTTTTAATATCTAAAACCAAACCAAAAACCGTATTCAGTAATCGGTTTATTCAATTTGGATATCCAAAAATCGTATATTAAATTCAGTTCAGGTTATTCGAATTCGGATAATTCAATTTTTATTTCGGTTTTCGGTTTTTGATTTTTTTACCCACCCCTATCTCCAGTGTTCATTGACATTGGCTTCAGATTTAACAATTAATTAAATACGGCATAACCTATAAGTAGTGTTTACGATCTTTAAATTAAACCAATGTTGACTGCTGAGTACAGGTAGTCAAGCATTCTTTCTTACATTCATATATGGAAAAATAATCAAATTCAATTTGCAAGTGTGATTTAGAGCAAAGCAAATGCCGATTGCTCAATGTGGAAGGTCAAACTCATTTTCTTGGTTTTCATATACAGTAAGGGTGTTAAAAAATACTCGGTCCGCAATATCCATCCCGTTCATCCGTTGGAACGGTTTTAAAATAACTCGGTATCTTTTTCATTTTTCAGGATCAGGTACCCCGTCAGAACATTTTACATTTTAACAAGTCCAGGTTAGGGCGGCAAAAATACAATTTCCGGGAACCCGCGATACCTAGTAAAATTTAAATATATTTATTAATTTTAATATTAAATAGTTGTTTTCTACATATCTACTCCGAGTAAGGTCTAACATATAACGTAGTGTTTACGACTTATAAGTTAAACCAACATTGACCACTAGTTAAACATTCTTTCTTATCTTATGTTCATATATGGAAAGATAATCAAATTCAATTTTCAAATGTTATTATAGAGCAACGCCAATGGTGATTGCTCGATACGGAAGGCCAAACTCATTTTCTTGGTATTCATGTAGAGTATAATCTTCCACTAAGGAAAGTTCATCATATTCTCTAGTGTTGATTGACATTGGCTCGAGGTGTGACAATTAATTAAATAAGGTCAAACCAATAAAGTTGTGTTTACGATCTCTAAATTAAACCAACGTTCACCGCTGGTTACAGGTATTCAAACGTTCTTTCTTATGTTTTTATATGTTTGAATAGTTTAGGGTTGACCAATGCCTATGTAAAGTCAAATTCAATTTTGAAGTATTATTATAGAGTAAAACCAAAGTTACAAACTATAATCTTTCATTGAGGAAAGTACATCCTATTCTTTAGTGTTCACTGAGACTGGCTCGAGGTTTTTCCATTTAATTAAATAAGGTCAATACATATAAGGAAGTGATTATGTAAAGTAAATTAAATCAACGTTGACTACTGGTTGCGGGTAGTCAAACATTCTTTCATACACTTTAAGTAGCATTAAATGAGGGTTAACCATTAATTATATAAGGTCAATCTATATGAATTTTTTACACAACGTGAAACCTATAATAAATGTTGACTGCATTCTCACTCGAAATCGGACCCGACATTGGTCGGTGGTCTCATGTGACTAGAAACCACACACGATATCGGAAGTGTCACGAATAACAGCAGAATTTTTGTAGCTCATACCCAAAATATCTTGATAGAAATGGACCAAAAGAGTTTCAAAGAGAATTTATTATACAAAATTGCCCCACCCCCCCTAAACTCCCTCAATTTCTGCTCAACTCACCCTTTTGATTCTTCCTAAACATAAACTACAAGAAATCTCTCATCTATTCTAGGTGGAAATAAGACATTGGTTCTTCTTAAATAAGGTAACCAATTTCCTAACATTTTTAAGTTTTTTAAGTTTGCTCTTATTATGTGTACCTTGGTTGATCAAATGTAAAAGAAATTCTCATTGCAGTGTGCTTTGAGGTGTAATAATTAATGTGGGAGGCAAAAGATTCAATCTTTTTAGGTGAATATATCATTCCAGACTTGTAGTGTGCATAAAGATCCTTTTTTTTCATTTCTCTACAAGGAAGATTGAAAATAAGGTTTGGAAGTGATCAATACTATGATAAGTGTTGTATGTTGTTGCAAATTTTTGTATGGTGAAAATAAAATATGAAATAAAGTCCTTCGAGGTGTAATAAACTATGTGAGAGGTAAAAGATTCAATCTTTCTAGGTGAATACGTCAATCTAGATTTGTAGTGTTCTTAAGATCTTTTTTTTCATTCTATACGAGGAAGATTGAAAATGAGGTTTGGAAGTGATCATTATTATGATTTTTTTAAAAGAAACGCCACATGTTATGGAGGGGGGTTTGGCAGACCCCTACATATTTGTTAGAATAAAATAAACTATACAAAAAAGAGGGGGACATAAAGTCTTACCTCTGTGGAATAGAGTCTGAGAACCTATTTTCTATACATAATCCTCAATACTAGTCCTAAGGTTCTCAGAACTCACAAAAAAGCGTGGAAAATTACAAGATCCTAAAAGCCATGTTTAAAAAATAAAGTGTTTAACTTATCTAAGAGATACATAAGTCATATTTCAATTTCCTAATGTAAGGAAAGGAAATCTCGTCCAGATGGATCATTCCATTTATGTCCTTTGGCAAACCTGCAAAAACAAAGAAAGAGTTTACCTTTTTGGCACTGGCCAGTCTAGCCAAAGCATCGGAGGTGCTATTTGCTTCTCTAAAGACGTGAAAGATAATTCATTGCATATGTTGGAGCAGGTCCTAGATTTGTCTAATCTCAATTGTGCATTGCCATGGATTCTTGTAAACTCTACTCACTATCTTCACCAATATCTCCAAATCACTCTCTATTTGTATATGCTTGATGTCATATCCTTTTGTTTCTTGGAGATCATACTTGAGAGCTTGACATTCTGCTTGAAGACTGCTGCATGGAGGAAACTGTTTTGTTGCTGAAAGAATAAGCTTACCCTTGCTACCTCTTATGATAAAGCCTAGCCCTGCATTACCAATCTTAAGAACAGAACCATCGGTGTTCAACTTAAAATGAAGAGGATGGTTCCAGTGGATTATTTCCTCTCTAGCACCCTTTAAGGCCGGCATATCAGTAATCTTGGAGTAGTTGAAGTCAAGTTCCAAACGTATTTGATGTTATAACCAATTAGAATATCATTCAATCGCCACATAATTTTTCTGAAAATAATTTCTGCATTTGGTTTAGTTTGGTCAAAAAATAGCTATTTATAGCACACCAAATAAACCAAATACATATTTATGGTATTATCTTTATGAGCTCATTAAGTTCAGAAGAGGACATGTTGAGATTCAAGTAATAAAATAGTCTGTCCCACATATATATAAATATATGTGAGGGGATATCAAATAACTCTATCTATTCTGCCCCAGATACTATTAACCATTAGACAACTATTGGAAGAGTAGTGTATGCTCTCAGATTCCTGAGCACATAAACATCATTTGGAAGGCATATTGAATGAAAAATCTTCTAACACATCAGGGAAAGGAATCAATCTATTCAACAATCTCCAATTTAAAATACTAACTTTTTGGGTAGGAACTTACACCAGAGATAGTTAAAGGACTTAGTGGGATCCTTTTTTGGTCTTATTACTTCATAAGCAGATTTCATTGAGAAAAGTCCATTAGAAGTAGGTTTCCAAATCAATTTATCTTCATAGTCCTGAAATGTTATCAGATTCATATCCAGGCTTTGAACAACTTGATTTGGGAGATGGTCTGAATTATACTTTAAAAAATGCTTGGTTGTACAAGAAATTCAGAAACTATGCGATTTGGGAATGGCAGATCAATTTCATATTTCCATTTGTTTATCAAAGGCCCTAAGTCAGACCAGTTGGACTCCCAAAATGAAACTAAACCTTTTCTTATTTGCACCTGTGAATGCTTGATGGCTAAGGTATCAACTTCTTTTATCATTTTCCATGTTCTTGTTGTTTGATGGTTGGTGTTGACCACATGAATTTAGCCCATAGAGATTCTCCTAGTTGGAGTTTCCACCATAATTTTAAAGTGAAGCTTTTAACCATTAGGTGCAAATTCTTGAAACCAAGGCCATTTTCATCAAAAGGAAAGCATAGTTTGTCAAATGACCTCATGATCTCCCCGTTAGATTTAATGACTTATTGGTTTTCCAAAATAATTGTGCAAATGTCCTATTGATTTGATTGATTACATGGTTAGTAGGTTTAAGAACTGTGATGATATGCAGTGGGATAGAAGATAGGACATGTTTAATTACGACCATCCTACCAGCTGGTGAAAACAATTTGTTGTGCCATTGAAGGATCTTAGATTTAATGGATTTAGAAGGCTTGAGTAATGAGAATTTTTATTCCTTCCAATGAAGATAGGAAATCCTAAATATCTGAAACGAAATTTCCCCTGTATTAGTTGTGTTTCCTCTTTGATTTGATTTATTACTCTTGGAGAGGAAGTTTTGGAAATGAGAAAAGGGGATTTCTCATAATTAATTTTTTTGCCCAGAAGCTTTTTCATAGATTTTAAAATATCTCATTAGTTTTTTAATGCCTGCCTCTATGTATTTTAAAACGATTGTTGTGTCATCAGCAAATGAGAGATAGGTTACATTGTGCATGTGTTTTGGGAGTTTGTAGTATGGAATTCCAGCAAATTGATAGTAGAAATTCAGAGTTTCTGAAAAGGATTCAGCCATCAATATAAAAAGCAAGGCAGTGGCGGAACCAGAAAATTATTTTAGGGGAGGCTGATAAGTATTACTTAAATTTAAAATTTTAAAACTCGACTAAAAAATAATGAAAAATACTACATAATATAATAAACCGAGTACCACACAATAACGTTTTTACAAGTTTACTAAACTACTAAAATAATGACTTTCTAATGCTCAAATTATTAGAAGTAGGACTAGGAACAAGTGGGGGCAACAAATATCTACGAGACTCCATAGCTTGATAACGTTGCATAATCGATTCATTCTCAATCTTAACAAAAATATCTTTTTCAATATACACCGTCATAACATCATTCAACTATTCATCTCCTATTCTATTACGAAGATCGGTCTTGATATTCTTCATGGCAGAAAAAACCCGCTCAACTGAAGCAGTTGCAACTGGTAGAACTAATGCTAACTCAATAAGACAATATGCTAATGGATAGAGTACACTGCTACGTGATCGAACCATATGTTGAGCAAGACATCCAAGATCATTGATGACTGAATAGGCATCATCATCTCTCACATCATGAATAAAGAAATCAAGTTGTTGCTCAAGTTCTAAACGATCAACTAGGGAGAAGTCATCCTGATAGAGTTCAGCAAGGCGAAGCAATTTACCAACATCAAACATCATGTATCGTTCTCTTGGATCAAGGCATGAAATACAAGTGAGTAATTCCGAGCTTGCTTTGCAAAATCGATGATTCATTTCAGGGATCATCCTGTCAACAATCTAGTATTGAAACAATAAAAAATATAACAATAAGATAAAAAAATACATATAAAATAATACAAATAAAATAAATAAAACTATGTAAATATTAAAGTAGTACCTGAAGAAAAATACCAACACGGTAGAAATCATGATTGGTCAACATTTCTCCATGTCGTCTAGAACGGTGACGAATTTTCCGTTGTGCTTCCATCACGTCTAATGTGATCTCGTGCTTCACACAAAATGTGTTGACTCCATCCAATAATTTATCAAAACCACCATCTGTGAATTCTTGCAATTCAGTCTTCATTCTATTCATCATTGGCACTGCCATCGAAATATTTTGATCTCTTTGTTGCAAGGCAAGGGATAATTGACTTGTAGCTTCCAACAAATGCTTCATAAAAAACATACAAAATGCAAATTCATAGCTCTCCATTCTATCAATCAAACCCTTTGCTGTAGAGGCATTTTCATCTAAATTGCTATGCTTACTGATATTAAGAAGCACTTGAATAATAGAAGACCACATAGCCTCAAAACGAAGAATAGTAGTGTAATGTGATCCCCAAAGAGTATCACCAGGCCGTCTCAAACTCATCCCCTATTTTTGCCTCTTCCACTAACATTTTCCCCACTCTCCAATGCCTCTACAAGTCTAGCATGTTCTAATTGCACAAGCATCTCTTTTCTAACACATGAACCTCCAACTAGATTTACAGTTTTAACAAGATACCCAAAAAATACACCCACTGATAGAGTACTATATGCAACAGAAACAACAACCAATTGAAGTTGGTGAGAGAAGTAATGAATATACCTTGCAGAAGAGTTTTCTTTCAATATCAAAGATTGCAATCCATTAAACTCCCCTCGCATATTTGAAGCCCCATCATATCCTTGACCTCTCAACTTAAACAAGGACAATTTCTTATCTACAAATAGTTGCTTAAGAGCCTTCATCAAAGTAATAGCTTTAGTATTGGAAACATGCACAAGAGCAAGAAAACACTCAAGAAATCATCCTTGTTTGTTGACATATCTCAAAACAAACCCCATTTTCTCTTTTATTGATGCATCTCTAGCCTCATCAACAAGAAGAGAAAATACACTATCTCCAATGTCATTAACAATAGCATCAGTTACCTCGCCAGCACAAGCACTTGAGAGATGTTTCTGAACTCTAGGGGATGTCAATTTGCAATTTCCGGGAGCATTTTCATTCATTACCTTAGCAACATCTTCACTTCACTCGCAATACCAGTCAACCAATTCAAGATAATTACCCTTTGATGGAATCCCAACCTTCATCATGACCACGAAAAGCCAAACCTTGATTTAACAAGTATCTTGTCACATCTAAAACCGCATTCAAACATGTGCGATATGCCTTTTTTGCTTCAGTAAAATGACCATCGAAACAATATGAGATAATTTTCTTTTGAAGGCTAAAATTTCTCAATTTAATTGCTGCACCATGATGAATTCCATCCACATTCCTAGCATGTTTCTTAAATACTTTAAGGGCATTCTTCCAATTCATCACCCCATCCACAGTATATGTCGTCCCCTTTGCTGAATTCTTAAAAAGATAGCAAGGAAAACAAAAGGCCGCATCCTTTGAAACACTATACTCCAACCAATTAAATTCATCAAACCAACCCTTTTGAAAACTTCTAAATTCATCATTGAACATTGTCTTGGGAAAAGTTTGATTCTTAGGTTGGCAAGGACCTCTTAATATATATTCTCTTAGCACTTCATCTCTAATAGAAACATCAATCTCTTCAATAGGATTACGTAGCCCGGGATCACTTATAACATCATTCTGATTGAATTCTACACGAGATTGTTTTGTACTACTACCCTCTTCATTGTGCCTTTGTTCATTAGGTTCATTCGATCTCTTTAAAGATGGAGATCTGCTACTTCGAATTAAAATTTTATCCATAATCTATTAAATATCAAATAGGAAAAATATGTAAATTAATTTATTTTTATAAAATCTAAAAGAGTTACGAAACAATAAAAAATTAAGATAACAAATAATTTTATAAAATCATATTCATCTAAATTCAATTTAACAAATATCCCTAATTGATAATTCCATAAATCAATTATGACAATTTCATTTTCACATACAAAATAAATCAAACAGTTATAATTTATTATTCATACATATGCAATTCAACTTAATTTCAACAATCATACAACCATACAACTTCAATTCAACATCCAATCTAAAAATCATGTTCACATAAATTTAAGTTTTGAAGGAAAAAATAAAAAAGAGAATAAACCCTAAAATTAAATTACCTTAGCATAAAGAGAAGTAGAGAACCAGTGGTTTAGTGCAGGGGCGGCGTCCGGCGTCAGCTGCAGCAGCGGGATGGCGGTGGCGTCCGGCGTCAAGAGGCTGAGACCTGGTGGCGGGAGAGAGCTGAGCAGTGAGCTCCTGCTTTGGCCGCTACTTCGTCTCTTCTTCCGTATTCGGATTTTGGGAGAAATGGTATTGGATTGGGAATTTGGCCCAATCCAATACATCTTTAAACCCATATTTAATTTTTATTTTTTTCCCTTATGACAAATGAAATGACGTCGTTTCACTAACGTGAAAATGACATCGTTTTACTAGCTCAGTTGCAAAAAAAAGAAGGCCGCAAAGCGGCCTTCTTCTCCGAGCTTCTCGTCGTCATCGCCGAAAGACGCGCTGAATGCCAAAAATCGATTCCTTCTACCTACGGTCGGCGATTTAGGTAGGGTGGGAGCCCTACCTCGCGTACCACTGGTTCTGCCCCTAAGCAAGGGAGAGAGAGGATCTCCTTGCTTCAATCCTCTTGAAGCTGGAAAGAATCCAAATGGATTTCCATTCACCAGTATTGAAAAAATGCACACCTTATGTTATTGTTGATAAGGTTTACAAATTTCCCATCAAGCCCATTTTGGTTAAGAGTTTAGAAAGAAAAGACCAAGAAACTCTGTCAAAAGCCTTCATCATGTCTAGTTTGATAATCATGTTTAAACCCCTTGTTTTTTAGTTAATGTAACTTGCCATCTCTTGCATTAAAAGCACATTTTCAAAAAGTTCTCTGCCAGAGGTAAAAGCATACTGTTCAGGGCTTAGGTAAAACATTCATTACAAGTTTAAGTATGTCTGCAATAAGCTTAGTGAAGATTTTATTTGAAAAACTGCAGAGACTAATTGGCCTATAATCTTTAAAAGAAGAGCAAACTTCTTTTTTAGGTATTAAGATGATGAGAGTCGCACTGATTGCTTTAGGGATTTTAGCTTGATTGAAGAAGTCATGAACTGCCTGCAGGACATCATGTTTGATGATGTGCCAACATGTTTTGTAGAAAAGACCTGGAAATCCATCAGGTCCCAGAGCTGAATCACTATTCATGTTCATTAATTTTTTCAGTTAGTTCTTCCATAGTTACATTTTAAATTAGCTCTTGATTCATTGTTTTGTTGATGGAAATTGGAAATTTTTCTAGTAAACAAGCTGTGTTAATTCCAGATTGGTCAATTACTTCTTTTGCTAATAGATTGGAGAAATAGGATATTGCTTCTTGCCCAATTAAGTTTTGACCATAAATCCATCCCCCATTTGCATCTTTTATCCCAGAGATCATTTTTTTTATGCTTGTTTTTAACAGAGTGGTAAAAAAAACTTGGTGTTTGAATCACCTTTTGTTAACCATTTAATTCTTGATTTTTTTTTCTCCAAAAGGATTCTTGGTTTGCAAGAGCCTGTGTGAGGTTTGCTTTTGCTTGATTAAAAGCTATCAGGTTTGGTTGATTATCAGATAATTGTAAATCTGCTTCAGCTTTTAGCAAGGCATCTTCACAGTTTTGCACATTTAAAAAGATATTTCCAAAAGTGTTATGGTTCTAATGTTTTAAGGCTGCTTTTATTGCTTTTAACTTGAAGACCAGCTTTCTCATTCCATAGAGATCACATGGAGCATTCCAGCAATCTTCTATAGTATTCATTAAAGTTGGATGGTTTATCAAACAAATTTAAGGAATTTCAAAGACTTACAACCTGTGGAGTTATTGTTTTCAGATACATGGAGTATCAAAGGACTGTGATCTAATTGATCTCTGGTAAGTGTTTGAATATATGAAGTTTGAAATAGTTGCCACCAATGATTATTAGAGATTCCTCTATCAACTCTTTTCCATACTCGACCCTTTGGTCTCATCCCTGTCCAAGTATACAATGAACCCAGAGGTGGGAATATCTGACAGGTTGTTCTTGGTTATGAATTTATTAAATGCTAGAATGTTTTTACTGTTTGGAAATAATGGTCCTATGTACTCATCAGTGTTGGTTATGACATTAAAATCCCCTATAAGACAAAGAGAAGAACTTTTATATGAAGTCGGTGAAGACCACATTTTCTTACTTTCCTTATATGTGTGCTTATCATAAATGAAACTAATTTAGCATTCATTATGTAGCAGATGATGTTTGAATTTGGTGATAATGAATTGCTTTTCCACTGCAATGATTTGGAGATTTATTTCATCATTCCAGAAGATCCAAATTTTGCATTTGGGATCTGAAAAGTTTTGATGAAATTCAAGTATTTTAAAGATAGAGTCAATGTCTTCATTTCTCAGCATTGGTTCAATTATTGCAAAGATTTCTGTTTTAAATCTCTTTTTTATATCCCTTATTCTGGTTTGTGTAGATTTGTTGCCTACACCTCTAGCATTCCAAACACAGATTTTGGACTCTATCATTGAGAAGTTTTTTAAATGTTCAATGAGGAATGAGTTGCAACTGTTTCAGGTAGCAGAATAGTCTTTTTATATATATACTTTTTAGGTTTGGATTTCATATCATCGGGGTTAGGATTGTCTGAATTATCTTTGTCTTAATTATCCTTAAGGCTTAGCAAAGTGTTGAATTTGTTATTAGATTCAATCAGACTTTGTTTAATGTCCTGAAAATTGATGGAGTCTTCAATTGGTTCAGAGAATTGGACAGTCTTTGGTACTTTAGCATTTAGCCACTCAATTTTTTTGGTTGATTTATTTCCAGAGGATAGTAGAGGAGATCCACAGCACTGAGTTCAATGAAATCTCCTGTTATATTAGTAAGATCCTGATTTTGGTTTGTTGCATTAAGTGTTTATGAGTTGTGTTCTGAGTTCTTAGTTATCCTTTCAGTTTAGATTTGACTGAAGTTGGGGGATTAACTAAGATGGTTTTAGAATTCAGGCTTGTTAAGATTACTTCTTTACTGCTTAGGGATTGTTCTGAGTTTTTGGGTAGATTAATACTCTGGACAATATGGTAAACATGTGCAGCAAGAGGTACAGAATTACCAACAAAAGTCACAACAGAATTTCCAACAGAAGTCACAACACCAGATTTAAAAGGTCCAGCAACAGATTCAATGCAATCAACAATCTTAATAAATCCAATAGCAGCATCAACATCAAGCATTATAGACTCAACGGTTTGATTTATAAGGGTGCAAGCATAAGACAAATTAACATCATTGGTATGAGCATTAGTCCTAGTTTGAGAAGTTACTACAACAGGTTGTTCTTGTATGGCACTTTTGGTAGTATTGATAGACACTTCCTTCTGAATGAAGTTTGAGTTTAAAGATAAAACTTGTCCCTCATTTGAGGGTGAAGACATTCTGTGAAATGCAGCATCCAAAACTAGGGCTTCCTTTTCTTTCTGCTTTCCATTGACATTAGGTGCTAAAGCCTTATCTGAAACTTTCCTCTAAGTAGGGTCCTGAGAAAAAGAAACATCTTTATTCTTTATTATAGGCACATAGATCTTATCAGAAATTGAAATACCTGAGGTTGAAGCCTTGCTCCTACTACCCGCGATCATTCTCTGTGCATCAGTAGGGGCAAGGTTCTTACCTGGATCTTGATTCATTGGTAGATTGTTTTTAGACCTCCAAGCATTGATAGTAGTATTAGTAGAGTCAAATTTGCAAGCATAGGCTGAGTGACCTAGTTTCAGGCATTTAGAGGCTGAGTGACCTAGTTTCAGGCATAATCCACATACTCCCAGAAACCTGAGTCTCGATATTCAATCCATATTTTCTCCCTCAATGGCTTTAAGATATCCAACTCAACACAAACCTTTGCCACATGAGGGCAAGTTCTGTTCAAGGTTGCTTTGTCCACATTGATTGGAGATTCGAGCAGGCTACCGATCCACATCATAACCCATTGGTCAAAAAATTGTTATGAAAGATCGTAAAGAGCCACCTACACTGGAAGTATTGGAGAATCAGCGTTTAGATTGAATTGGGTAGTCCATATCAGTTAGGCCCTTGAATCCAGCGGTTTAAAGTCCTTCCTTAGCTTCTCTATTTGCGGTCGGTTTCTTAAAAATTTACCCACTAAAGTCCATCGGAGAGGGGCTTCCAAACGTTCACATTCTTCATCAGTGAATTTCATACCAGGTTCACCAAGGTGTTATATTTTGGCTTTTGGATTGAATGGGGCTCCAGTTGGTTTGAGGGCATCAGTGATGGTTTGGTTTTATATTTGGGCATAGGAAAATGGTGGAGCGCATTGTGGCCCCACCATGGCGGTGGCACCGTTCTAGTTGGCCGGAGAGATCTAGGTTTTAGGCTAGGCCGATCCGAGAAAAAAGGAAGAAGAAAGTCGACTCTTGACCACTGATAACTTTTGCTATGAAGTGATCAATATTATGATAAGTGTTATGTGTTACAAATTTATGTATGGTGAAAATAGAATATGAATTGAAGCCATTCAAGGTGTAATAATCTGTGGGAGGTAAAAGATCCAATCTTTCTAGGTAAATATGTCATTATAGACATAGTTGGCCCAAGTCAAGTGCAGGTAGGGCGACCGCACTAGGCCCAAAGTTGAGAATGACCCAATGTTTTAGATGTCTTTGAATTAATATAGAGCAAATAACTTTTGTGGCACTTGAAGCATCACGATTGTTCACCTTTGGGCTCTTATCTTTTGTTTTGAACATTTTTGGTCCCTCAACTCACAAAACTACTTAATCGTGGTCATTCTGTTAGATCAAACCGTTAAATTAGGTCAAAATGTCAATTTTAAGGGCAAAATTGACATTTTCCATTTTCCCTTCCTCCTTTCCTCCCTTTTCCCTTTTCCCTTCCCATTCCCCTCCCTCTTCCCCCTTTTAATTATGATTTTTCTCCACTCCTCAAATTCCTTCCCTCTCCGAGTAACAAGGAGAAAAGTGGAGCCCTAATGAACCTGATGGAGCTCCGACTCTTAAGAGTCTTACCGGGTTGTACTGGCCCTGGTTTGGATTCTCTATTGAAATCCCTTGTCACCGTAAAAGCTACCGATCCTGGCACCGGTGACTCCATTTCCATGGCTTACACGCTGGTGACTCCATTGAGCAAATGACTTCTTGTACGAGTTTCTCTACTCCATTCTAATCCACGCACTGGGGCGGTTCGAGAAGCTGTACGAGGGCCAAATGACTTCGAAAAGTTAAAGGGCCAAATACTTCGAAATATATTGAGATTTTGGTCCAATTTTTTCATTCTTTTTATAGATTGGGCGAGTTCAATTTGTAACCCTTTTTATGCACAAGTCCAATTTCCTCTGGCCTTATATGTTTTTTTTTAACTCAAAACACTTATCGTCGATGAGCGGGGATTTTTGTATTAAGGGATCCCACACCCTATTGAAAAGCCCAAAAGTTTTAATTTACAAGACAGGTGGAGCAAGATCCTATATCAATATATGAAGCTCCTGATGATTGAATGAAATCTCTTGACTGTGTTTCCTTCGATAAGCCCTCCACCCCTGTGTTAAGCTCATGAAGGCCAGACAATCAAGAGATTTCAAACCAAGGAGTATCCAATGAAAAGCCTAGCTAATGTAGTGTTGTTTCCATCTGAATTGAGGGAATAAAGTTTCCCTGCGGTTGAGAAACAAAAACCTCTGTGATGTTTGAATCTCTTCGAACTGTGTGGTGTATCCTCTTCTACCAGCTAGTTTTTCTAGGAAATCAGGGGTTTCGTTTCCTTCTCTGTGAATATGACTGAAAATGACCATTTGAAAAGTTGAGGATGCTAATTTGATCCGGTCCCGAAGCTGCATCAGAGACCATGGGCAAAGCTGACCGTGGAGGATTTGTATCGCAGCAGCACAATCCGATTCGATGTGAACATGATCAGTCCTTCCCCTTGCAGCTTCCATTCCTGTGAAGATAGCCATCATTTCAGCCTTTAAACTATTAGATGAGGCATTGAAGGGGTGTTATCTATTCTCATGTAACATGATTCAGCATGTAAGGCCCTCTTATCAGTATCCCTTATGACACACCCTAGCCCTAGCTTATTCCCTTCTATGGCTGCATCACAGTTAACCTTTAGGCCAATATCTGGAGGTTCCCATTTTATTAGGTTCAGCTTTTTTATCCTTTTCCTTTTATAGGGAGGAACAAATCCCTTGGAAACCAGGTTACATTGTGTATGTCAACTAGCTTTAGGATGAACTGAGTAAATCATGAAACAAAGATTAGAAATGTTTTTCCATTGAGCATGGACACAGCTCTTCATGTTGTCATGAATCATTTTATTTCTGGTTTTCCATAACTCCTACCATATTAAACAAGGAAGAACAATCATTATGGAGAAGTGATCAGATGAAGCAGATTTTAGAGACCAGTAATATTTCACTCTATCCCAGATATTGTTGAAAGATCTAGCTGGTAAATTCAGAGCTTCATGCAATTTATTCCATAAAACCATAGCTGAGGCACATGAATTGAAATAATGAGATAGAGAATCTATGGTTTCACAAGCTGTACATTTGGAAGGTAAGTGAAGACCAGTTCTCATGAGATTATCAGTAAAAGGTAAAGCACACAGTAGTTTCCACATAAAGAAGCTGACTTTTTTTGGCAAAACCTGGTTCCAAATGTTTGTAAAAATTGACTGTTCAGGTTTTTTAGGCCTGAAAACTTGATAAGCTGATTTAATAGTAAAGGAGCCATAAGTATCAGGTTTCCATATAATATAATCCTGTTGTTCTGTGAGAGTCATATTCTTCAAAAGCTCCAGGTTTATGGAAGAGTTAAATAAATATGAGAGTTGAGGGATATAAATACCTTTGTTTAGCTGAAATTCAGCTATTGTAAGAAATGGAAAGGGGACTTGTACCTGGGCTTCCACCTGATTAATAAGAGAGCCTGAGCCTAGCCAAGTAGCTATCCAAAAGTTAGAAGATCCCTTTTCTATGATCACCTGTGAGTTTTATTCTGCCCTGTTAATTACTTTTCTGAACCTGGCCCAGGTTTCAGATTTTCTGGCATGGGGGGGTAATGACCACATAAATTTAGACCAAGTTGACTGTCCTAATTGAAGTTTCCACCAGATTTTGGTTGAGAATGAGTTAATTATTGATTGAATATGCCTTATACCTAAACCTTGTTATTTCTGTGGATATGAAATTCTATCCCAAGATATCCAGTGCTTGTTTTGTCCATGATCTGTTTTACCCCACAAGAAATTACTAAAGATGGATTTAAGCTTATAAATTGTGTGCTTAGTTGGTGCAGTGATAGCCCATGTGTGCTGATGTATAGAGGTTAAAACATGGTTTATCAAGATTATTTTACCCCCTCCTGACAGCCATTGATTTTTCCAATTAGATATTTTGCTATTCACTGAGTCTATTAATGTTTTGAAGTGAAGATTTAGTTTTCTTCCTTTGAAGACTGTGACTCCTAAGTAAGAGAAGGGTAGTGTTCCTTGGGTCATGTTGGTTAAGTCTTTAATCTCTTTTTTCTTAGTACCACTTAGCTTTCCTGAGTAGTATGCACTTTTTTAAAAGTTTACTTTATGACCTGTAGCTTTTTGATAAATATCCAGAAAGATCATTATGTTTTGTAGGGATTTTTTTGTCCCCTTTAGAAACACCACAGTGTTATCAGCAAAGGACAGCTGATTTATTATGTTTGCTGATCCCGGAGTTTTTGAATTGTTTAATGTTCCCATTTAAGAATTGGATCCTAAGGTTTCTAGTTAGAAGTTCTGTCAAGATGTTAAAGAGGAAGGGTGATAGTGGATCACCTTGTTTTAAACCTCTAGTAGGTTTAAAAAACCCACAAGGTGATCCATTATCAGAACTGAAAACCAGGTTGAGTTTATGTTATTCATTATGATTTTTACTATATGACCATGAAATCCCAAATGCAGTAGCAGAGTGTTGATGGTTGACCATGACACACGGTCAAATGCCTTCATTATGTCTAATTTAAGAATTAGATTTAAGGATTCATTTTTCTTATCAAGCATCCTAACTGCCTCCTTCATCATAAGAATATTATCCACAATGTCCCTACCCTTTAAAAATGCTGACTGTTCCTATGAGATTAGGGAGCTCATGAGTGGTTTAATTCTTTCTACCATGATTTTAGACATCAGTTTATTGATAAAGTTGGAGGGACTTATGGGTCTGAATTCACTAAAGGCTTTAGGGGTTTTTGTTTTTGGTATTAATGCAATCAGTGTGCTTGCCACTGATTTTGGTATGGGAATACCAGCTTGATATTCCAGCATTGCAGTTAAAACATTGTTTTTTATTATCTCCCATGACTTTCTGTAAAAGAGCCCTGGGAAGCCATCTGGTCCAGGGGCTGCAGATGGGGATAATTCAAAGATTGCTGATTTGATTTCATCCATGGTTATAGGTTTTAACAATTGGATGTTGTCGTGGTCAGAGATAGAAGGATGGATTTCCTTCATTAGGAATGACAGGCATTGGCCCGATGGATCATCATTTCCATAGGATAGAAGTGTTTTGAAAAAATTTACTGCTGCCTCACCTATTTGTGACTGAGAGTTCAACCAGGTACCATCCTGATCTTGTATTTTCATGATTGCTAATCTTGCATGGTTTTCAGTGATTGACTTATGAAAGTATTTAGAATTTAAATTCCCATCTTTAAGCCACTTCATTCTAGTCTTTTGTGTTAGGAAGATGTTTTATTCAACCAAATGTCTAGTTAATACTTCCTTAGCCCTGTTCAAATTAGTTCTGTCAGTAGCTGAGTGTGATATGTCATAAAGGGATTCCAAGTGAGCAACTTCGGTTTCTGATGTTGTTATGTTATCGTAAACATTACCAAAGACCAGTTTGTTCCATGTTTTTATTTCATTTTTGAGTCTTTTCAGTTTTGTAGAGAAGCCAACTAGACCCTGTTCCTGGATGGGTAGGGACCAACTATTGGAGATTAGGTCCATAAATTCATTTCTGTTAAACCACATTTCTTGAAACCTGAAGGGTTTAGGGGATGTGATGTCCGAGTTTGAAATGTCCAGTAGCATGGGAGAGTGATCCGATGATGGTCTACTTAGGATTTAGACAGAGGAGTGTTGAATGAGTTGAAAAAACTGTTATTTCACATTATCCTATCTAGTCTCTTGGAGGTGGGGTTTACAGCTCTGTGATTGCTCCATGTTAGGTGGTTTCCTACCGTGTTTAAATCTGATATTTGAACTTCGTTGATAAAGGAATCAAAGTCAGTAATAGAGTTCAGATTTGGAGAACTAGGACCAGAGTATTCATCCATTGACCTTATGACATTAAAATCACCTCCAATCAGGGTTGGGGAATTATCAAATCTAGTAGTCAAATCATTATAAACCTGGAGTCTATCCTCTCTATTGTGTGGAGCATAAATGAAGAAGGCCTTAATTGTCTTAGCCCTAATTTTTATGTTTATTTCCACTTGTATGTAGTGATTATGGATTTCTAGAAAGTTAAGGTCAATCCAATCAGAGTACATGATCCATATCTTATTATGAATCAGACATAAGTGGTGTCGAAAACAAAACATCATTTTGTACATGTCAAGCTGGTTTAATTTACCTTTAGGTTCAATAATAACTAATAAGTCCAGTTTATGTTTCTTAGACAAATGCTTTAGCCTAACTTTAGAAGTTGATAAGCCTCTAACATTCCAAATTAAGCATTTAACTGTCATTAGCAACTTTATTTTTTAAAGCTAATCTGGAACTCCTTTTGGGGAGATTAACCTGAGATGATGTTTGTAGTTCAGGTGCCTCAGAAGGTAGGGCCATTGGGTTTTGCTCTTGCTGTAACGCATTACTGTTAGCCTCCTTAATGTCCCTGAGAGTGTTGATGGGTGTATGCTTCTCCTTAACCTGTGAAGAGTCAATATCTGCAGTAATTACCTTATTAGGGATCCAGGAAAACTGATCGGAGAGGAAGATATATGAATTTATGGGATTTTTTACTTTATCACATAAGGTATCATCATTAAAGAATGTTAAAAGGATATTCTTCTTCTGTGGAGATGAAGGAGCTGTGTTGTAGCCTCTGGATTCATATCCTTCCTCTAAGTGAGCTTCGATTGAGTTGGTATCCGAGGTATTTTCTGCAGTATCTATGATTTGCTGATTTTGGAACCATTCTTGTGGTGGCTGAGTGTTCCCTTCTGAGTGATCCTCTTCTAAATAAACTGTATTATCTACCCTCCGAGATATCGAGTTAGAGGTTCTGAGCTGGGGAGCACTATTCTCTGTATCCTTAGCCTTACCATTTCTATTAGAATTTTCTTGTTGTTCATTATGGTATGTCTGTATAGTTTGATCATGCTGACCAACAAATTTTATTTCCTCTAGGATAGCAAATCTATTTCCAGAAGTGGAGGCAGTGTATTCAACACTTTGAGGGGGAGCCACAGGGAGTGGGGTGGAAGTTTGATGCTGACTTTGGTTAGGCTTGGATTGGTATACCTTAGTGATGGCTTGGTGTTTTTCCTTGGTATTATTTGTTAAGTTTCTGATTTCCCATGACTTATCTGCCATAGGATGTTTAGGATCAGAAACCTTCCTTATGTTTTGAACTCTAGAACCATGGGTTTCCATATGGTTAGCATTAGTCACCACTAGATCTCTTTTACAGTAGAATTCATTATAACCAAGCTTAAGACACTTTCTAAAGTATTGTGGGAAATCCTCATAGGTTATAGCATAGGATTTGTTGTGAGCTATCGAGCCTAACCTAATCTTATTCGGTCTAGGCTTAGAAACAACCATTTCTACACACAATCTAATTGTGGAAGGCCTAGTTAAGTTTCTAGTGGGAGCATAAGCAAACAAAAGTTCTCCTAAGGAATTCCCCAAATCAGTAATAGCCTTAGGGTGGAAGAAATATACCGGAGGAAATTCCACCGTCAGCCACACCGGAGCTAGAGCTGATTCCTCATCGTAGTCAAAGTTTTTCATCCATTTGATGATGCGCATGATGGTGCCTCCCATGGACCAGGTTCTTTTTAGCCAGCAACGATGGTAATCTTCGTCTAAATCAAAGGTGATTCTAATGTGCCTGGAGTCCATTGCCGATAGGTGAGCTTCGCCTTTGAACCCTATGGTCTTGATTTGAGTTCTGTGAAACTCCATTGTTGGGCGGCCTCTGTTGAATTTTCCGATAAGGGCTTTTGAGAATGGAGCAGCAAGAAGGTCGATTTCTTCCTCCGGATATAAGACTGCGAGTTCCCCTTTGTAATTGAAATGGGGATGGAGGTCTGATGTAGGTGGGATGGGGTGATGAGAGTTTTGTTTCAGGGCTTGTGCGAAGGATGGGTTTGCCATGTTCCATGGCGTCGCCGCCATGGCCGGGAGTGGAGGAGAACGTTATACAATAAAATCGCCTTTTCCAGAGAGAGGATCGCCTTTTCCAGAGAGAGAACTTTTTTCTTGAGAGCTCGTTACAAGTTACAACTGATATTTTGGTTCATATCATAAATCCTTGAAGTCCTGGGAGGAAAACACTTTCCTTCCTCTGGCCTTATATGTGTTGCGTTCAGTTGTGTTAGTGAGCACAAACCTTTAAACTCAAAAGTTACGGCTTACCATTTATTATTGTTTTGTTTATTTAATGTCTAACTAATTAGAGTCTGTCTCTTAAAAGACGGTATTTTCATAAACCATGGAAAAACTAATGTTTGGAGTGCAAAATAGAAGAAATGAAGATAAAATATTCGGATTGCATGAATCGGGTTATAAACTTTATAACTACTACACGTAGCATAATAAAAATTTAATATTGCAACTAAAACCTTTTACATTTTATTATTCTATTTAAACCACGTCTTTCCATAAGCCTAGGGAAAAACAGTATTTCCCAAGATTTTGCTAACTAATTAATGCCCATATCAAGAGCGTCTTTTGTTAGACTTCCTAATAATAAAATCAATTATGAAAAATCTCAATTTTATAACTTATATTGTTACATTCTTAAAATTCTTGGAAATTTGTTGCAATAAATGAAAACAAACATCAAATTATCATATTAGATATATTAATTATATGAATTCATATAGCGGTTAGGTGGTATAAAATAAAATCTAGTGATATTATTTATATTGTTTTTTATTTGATTTGTTTCAGATATATTATTTTTTTATTTAAATATTATTTATTTATTGAACTGATAATTATATCATGTTTATTTACCGATAAATGAATGTTTTTTTTATTAAATATATATATCAATCTATTCGTGAAGTCGTTCGAAAAAAATTTGTGTAAACTCTCATCCTACCACATATAGTCCCTTCATCTCAATATATATTGCATCTTAAACTAATTTTTTCATTCCACGTTCAGGTAGATGGGGTCTATATAATGAACATATTCTAAATAAATTTAAATACAAAATAAATTTGAAAATATAATTTTTTTATATTAAAAATAGGCCTACAATTTTTGTTCGCAACGGGCATCAAATATGTTTAGACCGGCCCTGATTCTAGATTTGTAGTGTGTATAAAGATCCTATATTTTTTCTTTTTGTCTACAAGGAAGTTTGAAAATGATGCTTGGAAATTATACTATATATGATAAGTGTTTTATGTTGCTACATTTTCAATATACCATACAGAATTAATGTGACTGGGTTAATTTGTGTAGGATATATAATGACTATTTGTAAGCGAAAAGGCACCGACAAGGAAGGAAGTGACGATGAAATGACAAAGAAGAAACACAAAAAAGAGTCGAGGGAGAACTATTTGTAAAAGGTTGATGGAGATGATTGATAAGGGTAAAAAATGTGCTATGGTGTTTAATAATATAGGTAATCCGAATGGAGATAGGTCCGAGTGGTGGAGTAGTTATGTAGGCATGCTGGCACGTCTAAAGTGAAGATATATATATTTATATGAAACATGGGCGTGTTTGCAGTTTAAGAAACACAAGTCATTTAAGTATGATTGGATTCGAGTAGTTGTGAGCTCGGGATGTTAAAACAAGCTTGGTGGTGCGGAGTGCACACTTGTATAAACTATCTACGAGCCAACAGTTTTAGGATAAGTATCAAAAGTCAGAATTCTGATGACTAACATATCTTATCCTAGTGTGGAATCGATGTATCATTTCAAAGTATATTATAATTCTGTTTTTGGTGGTGCGTATTGTCTAACTTCTCTTGATGGAAATGACAAGGATGAAATCATGGCACATTGAATGTGGGAGTGCATAGATGCAATATTTCATAATTCATCATAATTCTGATAACTACGTATTCTGCATGAATTGTTGCATCTGGTCAGGACATATATGGCAACTTGTGATAGATTGTGGCGCCGGTGTAAGAAGTGCAACCACATGATACGTAGTTATCAAAATGAAGCATGATACGTAGTTATCAAAATGAAGCATGATACGTAGTTATCAAAATGAAACTTGTGGCACCAGTGTAGAAGTGCAACCACGTGATTGAACTGTTGCATCTGCTCAGGATAAACATGTGTATTCATGCACAAAAAAACAAGTAAAATTCTCAGAATTTCTCAGACATACGTAGCAACAAAAAACAAAGTTACTCAAAAGTATTCTCTTAATTCAAGCCTAGAACAAGAGGGTTTCTCGATTGTTTTATCCTTGAAGGGAATTCGTGTAACCCAACGTTGTAATTGGGTCGAATTACTCTTTAAAAAAAGTGTACGTAACATGACTCATATCGATATCCAAGAAAGTTTGAACACAATCATCAAAGCGTGATTATACAGTTCCATTAGAATGCAATATTACAACTTTTACTCCAATAATCTTAAAGAATAAATTTTGAACGTATTAGATGATGAGTTTGGTGGTTCATGTGTCACATGCATGAATTGGATATTGGATGAGATGGTATATCATACAACGTGCGAACTTGAAAGAATGTGGGTGATAAATGTGGTGTTGCAACATGCATCGTGTTTCCTAACTCCCCCTGCCAAATTTTAGAGTTATCTCGAAGCAAAATTATTGGAGGAAACTTATTTGAGAGCGAATGGGAAAACGATGACTATTTGGGAAAATGATGATACTCGCCGGGAAAGTACGTTACTGTCATTACTTTATAATAGAGTAGTACGCATGCAATGAAACTAGAAATTAATTGCATATGCAAAACTGTAGAAACATTGAAAAAAGTAATAATACATATCAAAAGTATTTTGGCACTGACCAAGAGTTGTACGCATGGAATGAAACATGAATTAATTTTATTACGCATGGAATATTGTACATGGCACTATCTGTAATTTTATTATGCATGGAATATTGTATGAAATACACTATCAGGGGCTCAGTGATGGTGGATTTATTTTGTGAGTACATGGCAGTGTATTTTCTCAAAAGGCTAAAGTTGGATATTTAATATAGTTACTCAAATTCTAAGAATTATTGATTTTATTTTTTTATAATGTTATTTTCAAATAAATGAACGGATGAGAATATAAATTTTTTAAATTTATTTATCGGTTTATGATTCACAACACAGTTTTCTAGAATTTTATGATACAAATGTGTTAGCTCTTGAAAAATGAATCAGAACACGATATTCAAGAATTTTTGTATATGGTTGTGTTGACTCTTGAAAAATGAATCAGAACACAGTATTCTAGAATATTGTAATACGATGTGTTGGCTCTTGAAAAATGAAAGGAAATGAGAGTATTCAAGTAACCATTCCTTATTCAGAAAGAAATGAAATGGAAATTAGCAGGGGAGAGGTGAAACGGAAATTAGTAGAAACCTCAACTATTGGTAAAGAGCGGAATGGAAAAAACTACAGGTAAAAATGCAAAATGATTACGAAATTTGGTATATAAAATTTTGTGGTGGCCAAAAGCCGATTAGGCATAACGCTGATTTATGAGTTAATAACTCGTGTTTTGATTTTGTAAAATCTCAACACAATCTAGCGGAATACTTTACAAAGAAACTAGCTAGAGACTTGATAAACAAGTCGGTGACCGAGATGGGTTTAAAGCCTATTTAAATCTTTGATAATAGGATACCTAATTTTACTCTGATATGATGTTAGAGTAAAATTCAATGTGGAAAGCCTAATGTCTGAGACTGAAGCATGTGATTTCATATCCCAAAGGTAATATGTTTGCACCTGCATGGCAGTTAGGTTGGAATTTTAACTTCTTAATGGATCCTTTGACAAAGTACATTTGCAGGTGTACGATAAAAAAGATTCACCTATATGATGTGTGAAGTGTGGCCGCTTCAATAAGCTTGGGCATGGCTTTGTATGTACTCATTAATGGATAGGGACACATTGCTTGTATAGTGTCGGCTTTAAACTTTTGAATTGTATCTGAACTTGTGTGTCGATTATCTTCAAGTATTCAAATGGGTTGAAGGGTTCAATCTTTAAAGACACCCTGATTCTCAAATATTTGGAATTTGTAGTTCACTAAGGTGAAAATTCAATCTTCAAGATATTTTCATTTATGCACTTGTTTGGTTTTGTTGTTGGATTTTCCTAATCAAGGATAATACTTAAATGGGGGAGGATTGTTGGTGTTTTAAGAAGCACAAGCTTTTTAAGTATGATTGGATTCGAGTAGCTGTGAGCTCGGGATGTTAAAACAAGTTTGGTGGTGCAGAGTGTACACTTGTATAAACTATCTACAAGCTTATAGTTTCTGGATAAGTGTTAGTATTGTGTTGGTTAGAATTCTGATGACTAACATGTCTTATCCTGGCGTAGAAAGATGTATCATTTTAGAGTTTTTTATAATTATATTTTGGTGGTTTGTATTTCCTAACTTCTCTTGATGGAAATGATAAGGATGATATCACGGTACATTGAATGTGGGGGTGCAAAGATGCATTGTTTCAGAATTTATCATAACTCTGATAACTACGTATTTTTTATGAATTGTTGCATCTGCTCAGGATATCTGTAGAAACTTGTGATACTTGTGGCGCTAGTGTAAGAAGTGAAACCACATGATACGTAGTTATCAAAATGAAACTTGTGGCACCAATGTAAGAAGTGCAACCACATGATTGAACAGTTGCGTCTGCTCAGGACATCACCTATATAAACATGTATATTCATGCACAAAAAAAAGAAGTGAAATTCTCAGAATTTGTAAGACATACGTAGCAACAAAAAATACAGTTACTCAAAAGAATTGTCTTAATTCAAGCCTTGAACAAGAGGGTTATTTGATTGTTTTATCATCGAAGTGAATTCGTGTAACCCAGGCTGTAATAGGATCGAATTACTCTTTAAGGAAAGCATACGTAATGCGACTCATATCTATATCCAAGAAAATTTTACCACAATCATCCAAGCATGATTATAAAGTTCCATTGGAAAGCATTATTACAGCTTTAACTCATACATGGCGCATGTGTGGATGATGCATACAAGAGCAAATTGTGGAAGGCCATAGAGTTAGCATTTAAAATTGAGTTTCATGACTTGCCCAAGTTGAAGAAGAAATGGATAGGTAGAATGGGGCAAAGATGGAGGGATTTCAAGGCCAAATTATCAAGAGATTATGTGTTTGGTGACTTCTGTGGATGTGATCCAAGAGTCAAGTATTCTTTCAATAGTGACGCAAGTTGGATGGGATTTGTTTCCCCTGAAACTAGCGGACTAAGAATCGGTATGTTTAAATTATGTTAAATTTCTTAAATAATGTCGATATGTTTCTAATATTTTAAATTTCTACATATAGGGGTTGAGGGAAAAAGATAGTTTCGTTGCTCAACATAATCATGTGTGTCACACAATGTCTCGAGGATGGTATGCACTCATTACTAGTAAAATTTATGAAAGAAATGTTTGAAATTAGCATGGGCATGTCGGAGGATGAGGCAAGAACGAGAGTCACATATCCTCGACCCAAGGAGGTTCCAAGATTTTTGAAGTGGTTAAGAGAATTTGAATCTAAAAAGGGTCATTTCCACACCAACGAGGCAGGGGGGGGAGAGGATTGCAAAAAACATTGTAAGTAACATTTTCAAAAATAACAATTTTGTTTACTACAATTGAATTAGAATTCTTACACGCACACATACAACATGTCAATTTGTAGAAAGAGTTAAGGAAATAATAGGAGAGTTTGTGGGGAGGGAAAAAAGATACCTTAGAAGTAGCCGTTGGAAAGGATGAGCACCTGGGACGTATACAGGGAGTTGGTACCCTTGCTAAACAAATGGATGTGTTCATTAAAACAGCATCGCTCAAATCAACTTGTTCAAGTCAACGAAATGAAGTTGATTCTTTGTGCAAGAAATTGAGTCAAGTTCTTGAGTTTGGCAATGACGTCGCTAAAAGTAATGGAAAAGAGACCCCCCTCCCCATTTTTCACATATGGTATCCAATAGGTTATCGGTCAACTCGAATTTAGCCAACATGACACCAGTAAGGTAATATGTGGTTGTCTTCCCCTTATCTGATGTTAGACAAACCAAAAAAAACAAAAATTCAAAAGTAAATGTTAAACATCATAAACTTTGACATAATCCATGCATTAATATTTATCTCTAATCCACGTGCGGTAATGCTTATACTTTTCCATTTTTTGTAGGACATCCAATTGTGTAAACTTCTTGTACAAAAAGGTTCTAGTGATTTTCACGTTGTGGTGGAAGGTAAGGTGCATAATTCAATTACGATGCATCATCACATACCGGTAGACAAGGATAATACGGTGGTCTTATTGAAAGAAGCCTTGATGATGCATTGATTCCTCTTTCGGAACCCGAAGCAACAAGGGTTTGTGAATCACTTGGAATATTTTTGGAATGGCCATTACGGTTGACAGAATTTGTGGAAACCATTCCTCTACCTAAGGTACATTTCCCTTTAGTATGTTATAACTAATTACGGTGAAGTAACCTCTTCAAAAAATGTGTTTGCAATGTAGGCCAAGATAAATGATTTTGGTGGAATAATTTTGCCAAGTCCAATTTAGAAATGGAATTGGATTGCTTGAATATTCCTAATTTTTAGGAAAAGATATTTCCATATATTTTGGATGTTATTTTGAGATAAGGAAGAAAACAATATACCCCTTATGCATGTTTTTGCTTTGGTACGTTTTATTCTTCTCATGCGCAAGACTTGAGAGACGCGGAGTTTTCATTTTGTTTTTCACCATCAATATATTTTCCATCATCTTTTCTTTTATGATTTTCAAGATTAATTTGATTATGTCTTCTAGCTAAATTTATCTTTACTGGTAAAGATCAAGGAAGTACTAGCGTCAATTCTCATAATATCTAATTAGTTTTTATACTTTAACTGCATGCTTGCATCTGTTGTTATTGATTATAATGTTTGTGATTATTTTCATGTTATTGAGTAGTGCGTAATATTTGATAGCATGTTAATTATTTTACTACCAATTGAACCAATCATCCATAATTGTGATTCATGTTCGATCAATGGTAGAGAACAATCGTCTTAATTTAATAATCTTGCGTCAGAGTTTGTTGGTTATGAATTGGGTCTTTCTCATTATTAATGTTACTAGCATATTAAATCTATAAAGTGTCTCTTGGGTTATATGTTAGTTAGAGAAATAGCTAGTGAGGCATCCTCCTGATTATCGACAAGGTAAGGAAAGATTGGTTGCTTGCAACTATCACTAATTTGTGTGCATGCATTTAAAGTAATCTTTGCATCGAGGATCGAGATATAAAGCCAGTATGGAATTGATCCAAATTGGAATGTTCTCATCATAGTTTAATCTTTTCGCAATCTTAAACAACTTTCCAATTTTATTTGTTCTCAATATTTCATTTTTAGTATTCATCACTATCAAATCATTGTTTTGGTTACAAAATTGCAGGTTAAGAATGAAGGTAAAATCTCGCCAAGCTCTTGGGAAAACAAACATTCTCACTGCTATACTAATTAGGATGATCATCCTGACCACCAAATCATAAATTGGTTTTCTGGCTTAGCTCGAATTATTTTTGGTGTAAATTGATGCATCAAATTTTGGCGTCGTTGCCGGGGATTGGTTTTAAGCAGTAATTTTCTTAAAGTTTTGATTTGCTTCTCTTTTCCTTCTGGTATATTCCTCATTCTTCTCGTATATGAGAATTAATCTTTACTCCAAAGATTGAGAAACTTGCACGAAGTTTAACGAAGCAAAGAAAAGTTTTGAAGGAATCTTCCTCATCTGAGTCAAATGCCAGTGAAGAATAACTCAGCATACCCGACGAGCAGAGACGTGAGGAAGAATCATCACCTCAGTGGATAAGAGACATGAGGCGTTAGCAACACAATCACCCATTGTGCATTGTCCTTCCTAACATCAACCGCAACTCATAAATTAAACCAGGTTTTATACAAGTATTACCTAAGTACAGTGATTTTTCAGGTGAGAGTGCTCATAATCATCTTGATGAATTTGATCTCGTGTGTGCGAACCTGCGAACCCAAGGGTTTTTTATGATCATATTAGACTGCTCACCTTTACACACACTTTGCAGGGAAAAGCTCATGAATGATTATTTGAACTTCCCCAGAGTTCAATTCAAACTTGGGAGGATCTTGTGCTAAATTTTTTACAATTTTTTTCCTGAGTCGAGAGCAGCTAATTTAAGAGCTGCAATCAGTGACATAAGATAAAAGAAAGGGAGAGAGTCTCGCTGGTTATTGAGATTTTATTAATAAATAATTTCGTAAATGCCCAAACCATGGTTTTACGGAATATCAACTCATCACTAATTATTTTTATAGAGGCATGTGTTCAATGGAAAGGAAAAAAATTTATACAGCTTGTGGTGGTGATGTTCTAAACAAAACCATGGATGAGGAGAAAGAGATCATTCTTGATATGGTCACCCAGGAGTTTAATGAAGATGATGATAGATCCAATTCGGTGAAGGTAGTCGGTGCTTCACAAATGGATGAGAAGTTAGATAACCCTCATATCCTTGGTACATGAGCTAGCCTTGACGACTTCACGAGGAGTTAAGTGCGAAATTTGATCACAAATGAGGGGCTACACTGATGCTTGCCCTACTTTTCAAGATCGTCAGACCGAACAAGCTTGCTTTGGATCAGAAGATGCCCTACCAAGACCAAGAAGGTATGATCATGTATTCATATACATATAATCCAGGATGGAGGAACCACCAAAATTCAGTTGGACCCCGAAAGCTCTAGGAATATATGCTTTGAGACAGCCACAGGACGGTCGCAATGATCATCCAGCCCAAGACGATCAGAAAATTTCCATGAATGATGTTCTTAAGAGTATTTCTCAAGACAATGAAGTGGGGGAGATTTTAGCCAAAAACACGAATGATTTTCAACAAGATACAATGGTTGCTATAGGAAACATTGAGCAACAAATTACACAAATGGTTGCGGAGATAAATAAGTTAAAGTTGATTAATGGAAAATTTTCTTCTTAGACAGAACCAAATCCAAGATAGAAGGAAAATGCAGTAACCCTAAGAAGTGGGAAGGAGGTGGTTGATTCTGCACCTAAGGAAGCAAACAAAAGAAGGACAAACAGGAAGAAACCAGTGAGAAAGAAAAGGAATCCTCTAATGTAAACACTCAACCTAAATCATCTATTTCTAACTCAGAAGTTTCTCCACCATTCCCATTCAGGTTAGCTAGAAACAAGAAGGAAGAGAATGAGAATGAGATCTTGGAGGTCTTCAAAACGGTAGAATTCAATATGCCCTTAATTGAAGCTATAAAGCAGGTTTCCAGGTATGCAAAATTTCTTTAAAAACTTTGTTAAAAAAAATGAGACATGGGAAAGATGCAAAAATTTGGATAGGAGAAAATATTTCTGTAATTATTCAATGTAAACTGCCTCAGAAATGTAAGGATCCGGGATGTTTTCTATCCCATGCATGATTGGCAAGATGAATGTTGAAAAGACCACGTTAGATCTAGGTGAATCAATTAATGTTATGCCCCCCTCTGTGTATAATGACTTGCAATTAGGACCATTAAAGGAAACTCGTGTCATAATCAAATTAGTAGATAGGTCTAATGCATACCCTGAGGGTATAATAGAGGATGTACTTGTGAAAATCAATGATATGATGTTTCCTGTGGATTTCTACATTCTTGATATAGATGATTCATTCTCTGCTAATAGTTTCTCATTCTTCTAGGAAGACCATTCATGAAGACAACGAAAACCAAGATTGATGTTGATAAGGGAATACTTAGCATTGAATCTGATGAAGATATAGGCTATGTTTGGTGGAGCTTATAAGTTGATGTCCTTACAAGAAAATCACATTTTAGTGTTTGGTAAAGTGCTTAGAAACAGCTTATTTTGGAAGGAGAAGCTATTTTTGGGGGAAAAGCAAAAGCTGGTCTCCCCCTGCTTTCAAAATAAGCCAGCTTTGCTTATAAGCACAGCTCTACCAAGCAGAGCCATAGTCACATTCAATATTTTTGATGCCATGAAACATGTAGATGATCCTGAATCTATGTTTACTATTGATGTGATTGACCCGTTAGTTTATGATTATGTAGAAAAGTATTATAGGGATGACAAGCTTGAATATGTACTCTTCAATGGATGGGAGGAAGGACACAATGTATGAGATTGACGAAACGACGAGAGATTATCATCCAACCATAGCCAAAGAGTACAACTCTTGGTAGCTATTAGTCGATATGACCATCCCGCTCGATCCAAGCTTAGAAGCGTGAAATTTTGGCTCTCATTACAATCATGTATGTAAGCCCAGTGGACTGACTCCAGATGAGCAGTTTTTTGTTAATACTCAGTCGACATCAGTCTGGATGATCATCCGCACCAATGCTGAATGCACTCTTCCTTCGATTGAGAAAGTACAAAAGGTGAAATTGAAGATGTTATATGAGCATCTCAAATATAAATTTTTAGGGGGAGAATGAGATCTTACCGGTCATGTATCCCGATGGAATTGAGCTTTTCAAAGGTACGGGAATAACACTTCCATTGCCTCCATATGGCGGATCTGATAATCCAACTGAGTCTAGCTTAAGACGTTAAATAAGAGCGCTGCTTGGAAGCCAACCCAAGATTTTTTTTTTCTTTCTCTTCATTTATTTTATTTAAAAAATTAGAAAAAATACATATTTATTCTCCATGATTTTGATTTGTTTTGATGGTTTTATTTCCAGGGTTCTAAGAATATTTTCAAACGATGAAGGTGGGTTTCCAAAGCAAACCAAATATTATTTGAATTAGCTCAGAAATTGGTCCTACAACTTTCAGCCAAGACTGGTCGGGATGATCATACCAACAACAATTTTTATGTTGACCCCAAGGCTAATTAGCCGACATGCATTGTTTGGTTTGTGCCATGATTTCCAGATTGTTTGTGATACTTGACTATGAAAATGATATAGGCATTTAGGAATGAGCCCCACTTAACTTCTACTATATATTTTCATCCTTACATTGATCTCATAGTTTGCCCCGTTGAAGATAGAAAATTCTTTCTTTGATATTTTTAGTCACTAAATATTTTGTCAAGAGCCTTACCATTTTCTTAACCTCCATAGAATGTGTAAGTGATTTATTATTGCTTAAGATATGAATTTAAATTGCATGATGAGATAGATATGGTTTAGTTATTGTGTTAATACATGGACGAATAGAGTATTTGAGTTTTACATTGATTGGGACAGTGTATACATAGTTTTAGCATGATATTATTGATTTTTTATGCCCGGAAAATGTTGTAAATATTATTGCCCAGAAGAAAAAAAAGAGAAAAAAATGTTGAAAAATGAATTAGAAAAAGAAAAAAAATTCTGGTCAGTATGTATATTGGAATGTAATTTTGGAAGCATTATGAGCATGATTTGGTTCTTGGTAGTGATGGTTATAATTTGATACTTATCAATGTTACATTTTCATTCAAAGTATGAACATATAGGAGTATGAGTGTGATATTGAATCACTTGCACATTCTTGGATTATTAGCCTCGTGTTTCCTTTATCCTACCTCCTTAGCCCTAGCCCCGTTACAACTTTTGAAAAGACCTAATTTATTTGTGCTCAAATTTTCAGTTATCACGGTGGAGATAGTGGTATATACAAACATGTTTTGATGAATAGTGAATATGATTTGTGTGATTGACCCGATTATGATTTTGATAGATATTGAGTGATCTTGGCAAGGCTAGACTTTATTGCATATTTTTTATTAGAATGTGAGGATGATGTGATTTTATAAGCAAAGGGAATCATTTGTGGTATGGTTGTGGATTGTGTTTTGGTTCTAACTTAGATGATTTTTCATTTTGGGGCTGCCATAGTTTTCCATAGTTTTTTTAGTCGCATGTTCACATTTATGTTTTGCATTTGCATATGCTCGAGGGCTAACATAATCTAAGTGTGGAATTTTGATTGGGCTGATAATATCATATGTTTTGGGTTGTATTTGAGTTGATATGTTTATAAAATCAATGGAAACTCATGTTTTGATGATATTTTACTGCAGTATAGAATTTTGGTATGAAATTGATGAGTTACTGCAATTATTGGTTGGGATGACCATACCAGCAAATTTTCTGACACATGGAAACATAAATACAAATTGGACGTGGAAGGGTGTGCGTGAATTGGGATTGTGAATTGAATAAGGAAAAAAGGAAGGTTTTGTGCAATAATGCTTTATATATGATGGGATATTTTGGTGGAATAATTTTGCCAAGTTCAATTTAGAAATGGAATTAGATTGCTTGAATACTCCTAATTTTTAGGAAAAGATATTTCCATATATTTTGGATGTTATTTTTAGATAAGTGAGAAGACAATATATCCCTTATGCCATGTTTTTGTTTTGGTACGTTTTATTCTTCTCCTGCGCAAGACTTGAGAGACGCGGAATTTTCATTTTATTTTTCACCATCAATATATTTTCCATCATCTTTTATTTTATGATTTTGAAGATTAGTTCGATTATTCCTTCTAGCTAAATTCATCTTTTTCCGGTAAAGATCAAGGAAGTACTGGCGTCAATTCTCGTGAGATCTAATTAGTTTTTATACTTCAACTGCATGGTTGCATATGTTGTTCTTGATTATAATATTTGTGATTATTTTCAAGTTATTGAGTAGTGCGCAATATTTGATAGCATGTTAATTAATTTAATACCAAATGAATCAATCATCTATAGTTGTGATTCAAGTTCGTTCAGTGGTAGGGAACAACAGTCTTAATTTAACAATCCTGCATCTAAGTTTGTTGGTTATGAATCAGGTCTTTCTCATTATTAATGTTGCTTGCATATTAAATCTATAGAGCGTCCCTTAGGTTATATGTTAGTTAGAGAAATAGGTAGTGATGCGTCATCCTGATTATCGACAAGGTAAGGAAAGTTTGGTTGCTTGAAACTATAACTAATTTGTATGCATGCATTTAAAGTCATCTTTCCATCAAGGATCGAGATAGAAAGCTAGTATGAAATTGATCAAAACCAAAATTTTCTCATCATAGTTGAATCCTTAACAATTCTCCAATTTTATTTGTTCTCATATTTTCGTTTTCAGTATTCATTACTATCAAATCATTGTTTTGGTTACAAAATTGCAGGTTAAGAATTAAGGTAAAATCTTGCCAATCTCTTGGGAAAACGAACTTGCTCACTGCTATACTAGTTAGGATAATTTTCCCGACCACCGAATCATAAATTGGTTAGAGCTCAAATTATTTTTGGTGTAATTCGACGCATCAGTGGAGTGCCCTAAAAGATAGATAGTCGGGTGACTAGGGTTAAGCCAACAACATTTAATCCAGAAAAACACCAATCATTGGGCCAAATCTATTGGATTGTGGAGCATCAACCACCGGATTCTACCTATATAATCCCCATTAACGAAGATGTTTTTGGAGAGAGATATGATCTCCAATTTGGGAGAGAGGTGTTCGTGGAGTATCGGTAATTTGACCTCGTCACCACACCACTAATTCAACTTAATCAAATGTAAGTATCTTATGATAATTCATTTGGTCGTACAAAATCACACAATAAATATTTATGTAATTTATTCTATTTTAGGTATTTTCACATGCTATCTGTAAACAAAGCCAAGCATTAGGTAGATTTTCTTTGTCCATTGCAAGTTCACGGAACTAAAAATTCAAGCGAGATACGTATGACTCACATTAGCAATCGGTTGATACGTAATAAAAAATTGATGAACATCACACCTTACTACGAAATGTTAGTCCGGAGAAATTCATATTCTCTAATTCTAAAAAACTCCTAATACTAACATTTCCATTTCCCCCAACTATATGTGTAGTGAACATTAGATGTTAGTTGTGATTGTTGTCCCATCAAGTACGGTATACTAGTTTTAACATTAGATGTTAGTTGTGATTGTTGTCCCTCAAACACTAGTGCGTGATATTGAGAAAGTGTTAAAACATCCCTTAATCACCAACCACAAAAAAGTGCATTGAAAATTCTTGAAGGTGACAAATATCATCTTATGAATGTGGCTTGGGAGGTCGTTGTCGTGCCTCCCAAATTTAATATTTATAAGCCCTAAATGCTTCATATCTACAACTAAGTAGATAATGGCAAGCCGGGGTCGTTCACGAAGAAGTCTAAGTTATGAATTTAAAAGACAACTAGCAAAGCTAGGTAACAATGCTAATCATGCAACAAACAACTAAAAAGATGATAAAATCAACAATTGACAAAGCCTTGGGGGAAATTAATCTTCACTTCCAAACCTCTTATAGATCCTAGATTCATTCACTTATTCAATCACATTTAATGGCTATGGGGAATGCTATCACTTCCATCTCAAAGGTCAACACTCATTTCTTCTTAAGAGTAATTTGCAAACGCAATCAAATATATTTTGCAAACCTCATTGATAATCACTTTAGACAAACAACGCCTAAAGGTATTTCATCAATGACATTATACACAAAGAACCATAGATTTAATAACAACAAGCATTCTACCAAATGCATAACCATTTAACCAAACAAAACATTCATTAGATTAAAACTAGAACAAACAATATTCAAGATTCAACCTTTCATTACTACCGTAAGACAAATATGATAACAATCCACATTAACATACTCATCTAGCAAGATTCACATGACATTATACACAAAATGTTCTAATTCCATGTTCTTGGATTTTCATGTCAATGAGCTAAGAAACTGTACACTTTCCTAACACCCTAACACTTCAATCATACAAAAATGTCCTATTCTCAAACAACCCAAGTCATAAATGAAGTAAAGCATCAACATTAATGGCACAATAAATGCTTCACAATAAATAACCATGAAATAGCAAAATAGAAAATCTCACTACATGGGTTTGGAAGCTTCAATAAATTGCTCCCAAGTGAATAACTTAGCTACTAGAATCCATACTAATTATCAACAACAAACCAAACATGATTCAAGATAAAACAAAGATGAAAAGTTGAGAAAACTAGGGTTTAGAACTGTAGAAAATTGGGAAGAAGAAGAGATAGGAAAGAGAGTTGATAAAGTGCTATTTATAGTACAAGAAAAAGGAGAAATGATTCTGGCCACCCGTCTTTTGCGACTCGTGACAGGTTCTTCACGAGTCCTGTCGCAAGTCGCGATGGATGCCCAGAAACAGCATCATAGTCTTCATTCTTCTTCTTGTCTTCTAGTCTCCTCTCCACTTCACTTCTCTTAAACTCTTCAAGTCTTCAAAAGATTAAGTTCATGGTCTTCAATGATCTTTGGTCTTCAAGTCTCGATGTTATTGCCTCGTCACACAAAATCCACTTAGAAAAGGCATAAGAGCGTAAAAGTCGCTCTTACCTCTCCTAAGAGAATTTCAAGGTAAAACACAAGCTCTAGATGACAAAAGAGTGGAAAAGTGATCCCAAAAAGTCTCAAAATATGCACATAAAATGGACACATCAAACCTCCTCACACTTGAACCTCACTCGTCCTCGAGTAAGAAAAGATTCAAGCATACAAAGGAATTCACATATCCACATCCTAAACTAATATTCCCCCAAATTTTTACCTCACAAAACTCCCAATATCACACATCTCAAAGTTAAGATCAAATGGGAATTCACACACAACCCCAATTCCTAAATCTACCAAGTCATACCAACCTATCAATTCACTAATACCCAAAAAAACATGTCTAAATCTCGGATTGACAATCCCAAAGTTTAATGGCACAAAGTGAAGTCAAAACCATGTAGGAGGTTCAAATACATACTTTTCTCTATACCAATATATCAACCCAAAAATGAAGCATATCAAAAATCAAGAATTTCACACCTTACTTCGTTTTCCCCACTAAATTACCCAATCCCAAGAAGTCCCATGATGTTAGGCTACCCGATTCATCCATATATCAACCACAACCTTATGACTCCAACGTTGGCAAATGAGTAAAATTGTAGCACATTGTTTTTCTTTTTCTCTTTCTCTCATTTTGCCTAGGAGCCCTTTTAGGTTTTCATCCTAGCCACACATCATGTTTCTTTGGCTCACATCCCACACATTTAGACTCTCATTTTTGCCTAGACCACCCTTTTAGCCTATTCGGGCCCCCAATGCTTCCTAAATTGCCCTCTTGGGTTTTCAACTTAGCAGGTTTTCTTTTTATTTGTATTTTTGTTCTTTTTCATTTTCTATTTTTCCAAATATTTCAATTTTTTTCATTTTTCCGTGTTTTTCCAATCAAAAGTAGCAAAAAGCTTTCCAATCAAAAGTAGAAAAAAGCTTTCCACATGTCAAAGCCACTAGAAATATCCAAGTACATCAAAATAAAGTATCCAAAACAAAGAACATCCCAAATTATCCAAGTCTAAAGAAAGCAGTAAATGCTAAATCCCCTCCCCACACTTAAAACACTTTATTGCCCTCAATGTAGACAAAACAGGGGAAAACACAACACAAAATAAAGTAAGGGAGTGCAAGAAATATATGCTCACAATCACTGAGGTGAGAAAGAACCACGCTCTCCATAGTAGCGATGTCTATACTGGGCCGTCTATACTGGGACATCCACTCCTCATCCCTCTGACGCCGCTCCTGACGCCTGGCTGCTCCGGGATTAGGGCCCAAGAGACCACCAAAATGTGCCTTCATATCCCAGACTCTGGATGCGAGCTGATCGATCTCCTCATCCCGCTCCATCAGTCTCTGCAAGACGAACAAGTTGTGCTCAACCTGCCCACAAAAGCCACCCTCTATTGTCTACATCAACCGGGCATAGAAATATGGGGGAGGCATAGGAAACTAACTGTGCACATGGTCCTCCTGCAGTGGCTCGAGCCCCGTCTGAGGTGGTGGAGAATGTGGTCAATCATATGCCTAGGTGAATGGAAAGACACCTTCATCAGTATGAACTGGAAGTGAAGGTAGGTTCCGAAGCTCTTGCTCAAAATCCTCCATACTCACAGTATCATGCTCTATCGCCAAATTCTCAATATGCGTGTCAATCTCCAGCTTAGTTCATTAGGTGTTGGGCAACTTCATAAACGTGACGTTCCTCGCCCCATACACCCAGTGGTAGATGCCTTGGGTAGTTGTACTATCGATCAGGTTGAATTTCTTCATCCTTCCCAACGTGATGAGGTATGATGAATATCTTCCCGAACGTGGAAAACCATCCGGGACAACGTGGCCTAAGTACTCTGCTAGGAGGGTGATCATACCTCCCATGGAAATCTCTCCCTTCACCTTCTTCGCCACACCAATAACCCTTGCCATCCACAGCTCAACCCACTTCCCATAGCCCATTCCCTCGCTCATCAACTATCATAAGTAATGAATGTCTATATCGGGAACGTTCGTCGGCTCTTCCTGACAAAATAGTGTGCCTGCCAAGAACTTGTGCACATATATGAGAACGGGGTGGATGATGAGTTGTTCTTGTCCTTGGAATCTCTCACCCTCTTCGTGATGATGGACCAAAAGTTCATATCTTGCTGAATACTACGCTTTGGGGCCCGTGGGTCCAATCTCACCCTAATCTCCACTGTGTCCCACCCAAAAGCAACCTTAATCTGCGATACTGTCATCTCCCGAGAGATATCATCCAGGTGGAAATGGATGTATCTCTCGTATGGATCATCATTCCTAATGATGCACATCTTCACTGTGGATAATAATTCCAATGTATACCGCTTGTAAATGGGGGCACTTTTGCCCATAAACCCTTCCAATACTCCTTTGGAGAGGAGGTAATGGACTGGCACCTTCAGCCTGAGGACATCTAGTGGCGTCTTATCAATGAAAATGGTCTCCTGCATCTTGCGAGCGGCTAGGATGCCTCACCTCTCCACATAGGCTCTGGTGATCCGAGTTAAGCCCATGAAACAGTCCGAAAGAGGTGCCGGGGCTGGCTCCGAAGCCGGTGAGGGATGGAGGTGGAGCGGATGTGTTTGCAGCTCAAGTGGCTCTAGGTCTCTTGGGAGGCATGTCTATCAACACAACAAACAATGTTAAACGCACAAGGACATAAATGGAAAAATTCATGCAATCATCTCCAAGACATATTCTTGCAAAAGTATGTAACACATAGTGATCAACATCCAAACACCATTATAGAATCTAGCAATCATGGTCAAAATAATGTAGTCGACACACTACAATCATTAAAAATCCACTATAAAGATGCAAGAATACGTTTACATATCAATTTCAAACCAATTGCATCAATAGAGAAATCATGCCTCAATAATTTCCTGTTTCACCAATTCAGTTCATGCATTGTATTTCCCACTCAATGAGATCATCACATAACCAAATATCCCATATGAAATATCCTAGAATCACAATCATCTGTACTTATCACCAAGCTTAGCTAATATCAACAATTCCAAAATGCTAACATTCATGCCCAAGCTAAACTAGTCTAAGTATTATCCAACAATTGCATATTAAATATCTAATTACATTTACCATGCCAACATTCTACATACATGCCACAAACCATTCACAAACAATCCCAACAATCCCAACAATCCCACAATTTGTAAGTTCACACAAATCATCCCATTCCTAAATATCACAATTCAAGAGCACAAAGGTGAAGAAATATTAGAAATACACAAATATCATCATATCCACAAATTCCACAATTTCATCTAAATTAGAACTAAACAAATATTACAATTCAAGGATGTAAAGACGAGTAATTGTGCCAATTAGATGTGTAGAAAGATGAAAGAGGTAAGCCTACAACAAATCCTATCCCAATTCAATAGAAAATTTTAAAATCCCAAAACCTAGGGTTTGGGGTTCTTAGGGGAATTGGCTAGATTTTTGGGTGTTTATGGATGAGAGAAATGTTGAGGATTGTTGAGGTGATGGTTTTTGGCCAATTGGTGGAAATTTTGAGTGAGTTTGGTGGAGAAATGGTGGTAGAGTGACGGAGATATAGTGAGGGTGGTGGAGGAAAGTTTGGAAGAAGTGAGGAAGAAAAATGGGTTCTACCCGCTTAAAAGTCTCTTTGGACATGTGTTGCGAGTTGCAAAGTCATGGTCGCGACAAGTCAATCGGGCCTACAAGTCAACCTAAGCTTCGCGAGTCACAAAAATGGTGTTGCGACTCGCGAAATGTTGAACGTGTAAGCTCCAATTCTCAGAGATTTTTTTGATTTTGTCACAACGTGTGACCAAACTGTTGCGACTCGTAAGGTCTCATCGGGATGTGTGACATAACATTTGGGACTCGCAAAATGTCGGACCCGTGAGCTCATTTTTTCCATGTTTCACCTGATTTGGTTGTGACGTGTGACCAAACCATCGCGACTCGTGAGGTATTGTCGTGACTCGTGACTCAACTTTCATGACTCACAAAATGTTGGGTCTATGAGCTCACAATTTCATAAGTTTTTCTAAGTTTGTCACAACGTGCGGCAAGAATGTCGCGACTCGCAAAATCTGGCCCCTCCTAGCACTTAAATTTTTTTTTGAATTTACCAAATGTCCAAGTTTTTCTTCCTTCCTTCATGCCTTCTTTCTTTCACAAATTCAGCGTCATGCTCTTAAAATTGCTACAGAATCAGGGAAAAATACACCCGTGAAAAGAACAAAACAAAATAATGAAACTAACGACAAAAACTTGAATTGAAACAACATCAACGAAAAGTCACTAATGGCGATCCAGATTTATTTCTTGCTTATCGGCGTCGCTTATTATTGTGACCGACGTCGCATATCTCTCTTACAGAGATGAAATGATCGACGTCGCACGCCTTTCTCACTCACCGACATCACATGTAACTCTCGCAAACATGGTACTTATAAGTATATGAATAACTAGACACTCTGGCGATGCACGATTTAAAATAATTGAATATATATATATATTAATAATGTAATTTATTTTTAAACAAAACTTAAATATAAATTTTAATTTTTTTATGCAACTGTATTTCTTTTGAATTTTCAAAGATTTTATAATTATACTTTTAACTATGACTTTATGTTTATATTTTCAAATGATCGAAGTCGAAGTAGTACATAAAACTTTATTCGGTGAAAATAGAGTTTATTTATTAATATTCGACTTCGATCACATATGACTCGAACACTACATTTAATTTATTTCATTTGACACGTGGCTAATTCCAAGGGTGACACGTGTCAAAGGTGATGTGGTTAAAAGTTGCTCTTTTAAAATTTTCTATTTGACATGTGGCTAATCCCTTTCTTACTTCTATGTAACCAACTCTAAGTTACTCTAGAACATGTACTAGCACTTTCCAACATTTCACCAAAAAATTCATCTTTTTAATATTTCTATATTTATGCAAGAATGACAAAAATTGTGTATTTTTGAGCAATGGATTATATGGTAACACAATTCTGGGCCATAGTGTAATTTTTTAAGATTGTGTAGAAGTAATCAATGTTAACTTTCGAGGCCTTTTTGTTCACTCATACATGCCTAAACTGGAAAAATCACAATTGTACATTATTGAATTGCATTTTGGTATTGCCAATTTCGTGATTCGATAACTCCAACTTTCTTGGAGGGACCTAAGTGCAAAAATAAAACTTTACTCGTAACTCCAAATGAAATCTGCTCGAACGTGATGCTACCCAGTACACCCCAATTATATTTTCCAAGTCTGTAACATATTATTTATCAATAAACATGCATGAGAATATATTTGTAATATTTTTCGATTTTCCTTTCTTACTTATATGTAACCAACTCTAAGTTACTCTAGAACATGTACTAGCACTTTCCAACATTTCACCAAAAATTCATCTATTTAATATTTATATATTCATGCAAGAATAACAAAACTTATGTATTTTAGAGCAATGAATTATAGGGTAACACAATTTTGGACCATATTGTAATTTTTCAATAAACGGTCAACCCTTATTTGACTTTTTATACATAAACACTAATGAAATGTTTGATTTAACTAATCAATGATCAACCCTTATTTGACTTTCTATATATAAACACTAATTGAAAGGCTGGACCTTAACAAATGAACGGGCACCCCTCAATATTTATATTTGGAAAAAAGGTTTTTACAACTTTTTTTATTAAAAATATTTGGTTCGGTTTAAAAAATAACCTAGGATGATTACTTTATTTGATAGATATATAATTATTTTATCCTATAAAAACTAAACCTTTACTTAACATGAATATTTAACTTAGTATAACATGATGAATTTTGAATATATGGAATAAATTCACTGATTAAATAAAATTCATTGATAAAATAAACATCTAAATATAGAATAAATTCATTGATTAAATAAATTCATTGAGTTTAAAAAAATATATATAAATAAAATAACACAATTAAATCATTCAAGCATATAAATTGAAAACCCTTATTTAATTTCAGCCCACTAGCCCACTATGAAAACAGCCCATGAATAAACCAAGCCCAAATACACTATTCCCTCTGTCACTCTAAATGTATCTTATCATCCCTTTTTTACACTATTCACTGATGATTTTTTTAATTATAGCATCTTAAATTATGTGTAACAATAAATTATAAAATAGATATTTTAAAAATACATGTTACGATGAATATAACAACATCTCATACATAATTTTCACATTTATATACATTTTATATTTTTACAATTCAAATAGCTTCAACTTTATTGATGAATAGTGAAGTAAGACATCTATAGAGAGACTGAGGGAGTATATAAGCCTAATAGTCAGAACATGCTAATATGCTTTTAGTAGTTTTTTTATTTCTTGAAAAAGAGCTAGTGACATCACACCATGCTCATTTCATTTATCTTTTTACTGCATTTTAAAGTTGTGAGGTTGCAACACCTTCCGTCCCATCACACTTTTTACCTCAATTTTTTTTCCAAAAAAGCGAGGTAAAAAATATTTTTACCTCGGTTTTGAACCGAGGTAAAAATTATACTTTTTACTCCTGCTATATTTACCTCAATTTTTGGAGGGGCTAAATATCGAGATAAAAACTCCTGCAGAACTAAGGGAAAAAGTGTTGTTTCTTGTAGTGTTTAAGGAATACAAAAATCCATACACACTCAAAGAATTGGAGAAGTCTGTGAGCATTGGTCGAGGTATATGATGGTGAAGCACATGAAAACTTTCATTCACCCAAGTACTGAGTAACCTACTACCTATTGTTTATGTATTCTGTATGGGTTATTCTCTAAAATTCCCATTGATGTTCTCCAATGTATTTTTTTTTTTTTGGAATCTGATTTAGATTAGAAATAGAGTATCAATGGTAAAGTTCATTTTCTGAGAATTATTGGCATGTTCTATATTAGCATGTTCCTAATAGTCATTGGATCAAAGATGTTTTTAGTATATTTTTAATAGAGTAGCAATGTTATTTGTAGTAATAACTTTGTTCATACTATGCAATCCGCGCGACGGTTCCCGTCTAGCCTTCAATTTGAATTTAAAAAACTAAATTATGCTGCAATCCACCCGGTATCGGTAGCACTCCGATTTCGCTATTGGGTGGCCGATTCTTGTCTCATGTGTGTTGTACACATTCTGAGCAAAACCAACGACCGAAATCACCAGGACATTATGCGATTTTGGTTAAGCCAAAATTGTACACCCGAGATCGGGTGGCCAGTTTACGCTAGCTCAATGCGCTCCAAAAATGATGTCATTTTTTATCTTATGCCTAGGTAGTCCAGATGTCGGTTGTGGATTTGGTTTCGATTTCAGGTTAAACTTTTAACTTCGGTTGTAAATAACCAAAGTTAAGGTACCCAACATCGTCTATGATTTTGATTCCGATTTCAAGTAAAACTTTCAAGTTCAGTTAAACCACCCAATATCGGGCGTGGTTTCATTTTGATTTTGAATAAACTTTTAACTTTGGTTTTTCACAACCAAATTCAAACCACTCGATATCCGGCGCGATTTTGTTTGTGCTTTTGGGTAAACTTATAACTTCAGTTATTTTCAACCAAAGTAAAAAAGAATAAAACTTATAACTTTGGTTATATTCAACCGAAGTAAAAAAGATGACTTTTTATGTCGCCTCCTTTTACTTCGGTTATTTTAGGGATAAGAACTGAAGTAATAGGTATTGTAGAACCAAAGTCGTAGGTCATTTCTGTAGTAGTGATTTGAAAAGCTAGTGCACGAGATTGGAATGCGGCGATTGAGAAATATTAAATGATGTGCTCAAGAGGGGGAGCTAATCACTGTACTCCTTTTCTCTTAACCATGGTTTTTCCCACTGGATTTTCCTGGTAATGTTTTTAATAAGGCAGTGTACTCCAAAGGAAAATGTACTCTTTTTCCCTCACTAGGTGTTTTCCACACTGGATTTTCCTAGTAAAGTTTTGATGAGGCATTATTCCAGCAATGGACATTCAAGGGGGATAGTTATGAAACATTAATGTGTGAATGACCATTATGTAAAGCAAGATAGCATATGAAACTTCCTTCATAATTAAAAGGCTTCATGAATTGTAGCTTAATGAAGGCTTATTAGTAAAGGTAGTTTCATGAATGTAATTCTCACATGAACACTATAAAAAAGGTTCTATGTGTGAAGAAATGATCATCCAAATAAAGAAGCATCACACAATCCACTCCCATTTTCTCCCTCTCATATCCAAATTCATAATATTCACATTTATAATTTATAATACTTTCATTACATATCACAAATATTATACCTATATTTCGTTTACAAGTTGTGATAAATAAATATTTCATAACATTACATTGATCATGACATGAATATTAATAAATTATTTATTGCCTTCTTCATTAACTTGATGAGAAATAGTATAAAAAAAACGTTGTTCTATGAAATTTGACTTAATTTTTTTGGTCCAAAATATTGCTATTTTTTTCAAAATCATAGCAAATAACTTTGCATTAGTTTTTTCTAGTTGTTATTTTAAAATTTATTAAATAAATAAATAATAGTTATTAAGATAGTTAATTATTCTTTATGGATGAACCAATAAAACTAATCATTTTTCTAACTTTTTTTATTTTTATTTTTTATTTAGCACTTAAAACCAATGACCTTGAAAAGAAGTTACTTGTATGTAAAGTTTTGGACTAATCAAAGTTTTGGACTTGAACTTTGGAAATATTCATGAATAGGATTGAAACACATTAAATGATATGTGTTATTTTATAACAATCAGAAAGAAGCGAAAATGTGTGTGGAAATTCATGTGGTCTGTTACAAAACCTCTTGTTCAAGGCTTAGCCCACTAAAATGGTTGACAAGTTATAAGTAACTTTCACTAAGTGTTGGTTAAATCGAACGATACATACATTAACACATATGTTATCACGAGTTTTAGGACTTGTACTTTCAATTATTGAAAATGGTGGGGGGATTGTTAGATATTTTTAAGAATTGAAAGACATGTAATGCATGAGTTACCTGGCATTAAACAAGTGTTAAATTCTTGTAATTGATGCAAGTTTAAAGATCAAAGATAGGATCTTGAAGTAAGTGTTATCTTAAAGTGTGTTAAGTTATCCTATGAATTCATGAAGCTTATCTTTTGAGTTTATGGAAGAGTTTCAACTCATGAATTTAAAGAGAAGGCATCAATGTCAAGCTCTCTTGGACAAGTATAAAAGGAACTCTCCTTTGTCATTCTAGACACAATACAGCACATCACAAGACAAGAAAAATTAAGAAACATGTCTTCCCTTCTCTAAGGCTCTTGCTCTTCATTCTGTTGTTTTTGGTGTTTGGAAGTTAGTGAAAACTTTTCCAACTTTTAATTCGTCTTATCCTAAGAGGACATTTTTTCTGTATTACTGGCACATAAAAAGGAACAAATAAATCCTTAAGGAAAGTGCTTTATGCACGATTTGAAGATTCACTAATATATATCCATCCTTTGTTATCTCCTCACTTTTCTTGTTGCCATTTTGATTGGTAAGAAAAATATTTTATGACAAATAATCTTAAGGCTTTACTTCTTGTTTATAATTTGACTAAGTTGTTTTTTTTGGTTCCAAACATAGCATCTTATACCATCTTTTGGTCCCTGAGACCAAAACTACATCCTTTTAGTACCCTACAAATTCAAAATGATTTGTTTGATCCTCAAGGCGGTTTTTAAGGTGGTTTTCAAGTGGTTTTGGGACCAAAATATGGTATAAGATCATATATTAGGGACAAAAAAACAATTTAGACTACCTGAAAACCATCCGAAATCTGGTTTGGGGACCAGATAAATCATTTTGAATTTGTTGGGTGCCCGAAAGGACGTGGTATTGGCCTCGGGGACCAAAAGATGGTATTAGGTCATATGTTAGGGACCAAAAAAATAATTTAGTCTTATAATTTTTTAACATTTGCATGACTTGATCTTTGAAATGTAACAAATACACATAACAATATACTGTACAATCATCAATGAAAGTTGCATAAAATGGTGTCGCGTGAATATCACATAAATCACTATGTATTAACTCCAATCTGCTTGATTTTCTTTCAATTTGTGGAAAAGGTTCTCTGGCGATTTTTGTTAGCATGCAAGTAGTGCATTTTTCATCATCATTTTGCGAACAATTTGGTAAAAGATCCAATTTGATCATGTCATGAATTCTTTCATGGTGAACATGTCCTAGCCTATTATGTTACAAAATAGAAGACGACTCTATGACGTAAGCAACAGATTCATTCATTTTATTGATATGCATAACATTAAGTTTGAACATTACACCACAAAGATACCCTTTTCCCACAAACATCCCACCCTTGGAAATTACAATATTATTAGCTTCTATCACAAGTTTAAAACAAAACTTGTTAAGAAGACCAGCAGAAATCAAATTCTTTCTGGCTTTGGAAACATACAACACATTAGCGAGAGTGGTGTATACCTAGACCATCGGCTAAAAGGCTGCTGACCTTCAGGCCCAATCCAGTCTCACTTTACGAATAGACAAAGCCATTCAGCCCAAGGTTTAAGTCAACCATGAACTGATAAAGGTGGAACAGTGTGGTCGTGGATCCAATCATGAACCGAGAAATAAGGAATGAGGACAAGCACTTAGCCATGAACCAAAAATATAGTGACCATGCCACGATCCGCTATCTCAATCCCTAATAATGTGGAGCCATGACTATGATAGGCTATAAATACAGGAAGAGCAACACAAGTTCAGGTAAGTGCAACTATACTGAGAAATTCTAATTCTCTGAGAGAAAGACTGACTTGATCGTTAGAGTGTTTTCCCCAGAATTACTTCCAGGATCTGTTTTGCAGGAAGAGAGGTTTCAAGGTGAACAACAGTTACCTTACTTAATCAGATTGCACATCATTTGGCGCTGACTGTGGGGACAGAAAATTTTATCGTTTAAAAAATCTTCAAGTAAACAATGGTGTTCACTAGAAGCTAGAAAAGCCACAACCATCGGACACAAGAACAAACAGTTGGACACAACAAAAGCATGCATCCCAGCCAAGACCAGGAATATGTCCCTAGTAGAGAAAGGGAACACAATAAGGAAGATACGAAGGATGATGATGAGGAAGTAGAATCTCCTAACACAAACCAAGAAAAAGAAAGGAGAGCGTTCACGGCATTTTTGGAAGCAAACAGAGAGAACATGTACAATTAGTTTTTAACCACGCTCAAGCTAAAATCCCTGAGAATGGATAAAAGAATAAGTCAATGGCATGAGAGACTTAAGTACGTGGAGGAGTTAAGGGATATAGTGGCAGATGACGATGCAAATAAATCACCCTTAGCACCGCATCTACGAGATTTCAAAGTGTCAAAGGACTTCAAGCTTCATTTGCATGTTAAAATCTACGATGAGACCACAGACCCAAAAAAATTCCTACACTCTTATCGCAAAGGCATGAGATTTTGCGATGTGAACATTGAATTGGTATGCAAGGCTTTCCCTATTTTCTTATCGGGAACAACGATCACATGGTACGAAGACCTGCCAAATAGAAGCATTAAATCTTGGGCACAATTGTCGGATTTGTTTTTAGGTTGCTTTTATCATAAGCAAAAGTTCACCAAAATAATTGCAGACTTGAACAACATAGCTTAGCGAAGTGACAAAAGTCTCGCAGAATATCATAATCGGTTCGTCGCTGAGGGTTTGTGGGTTTGCAATCTGTCATTTCAATCTTCTTTGGGTAACCTCATAGGAGGCATGCGATCAGGAGAATTTTACAAGGAATTAACGAAAAACATGCCTGAAAACCCAAAAGAGTTGTAAAAGATGATTTAGCAATATATGCATACTGAAGAAGCAAATGATCGCAAGATAGAGCAGGAGCGAGGTGAGAAGAGAACAATGGAAGATTCACAGAAAGGGTTTATATAGGAAGGAAAAGGAAACATGCCTTTCAAGGGAAGGGAACCGGGGATATAGGTTGTGCCATTCCAAGAAACGCCTCTGACAAAGTTGAGAAAAGAAATATGGCAAGCAAACAGAGAGCTATTTTGAGAACCAGAACTGTAGAGGAAGTTTGAAATCCCTTGGCACCTGTAAAACAGTCCCGGAAGTGATTCTGGGAGAAACTCTCTGACGATCAAGTCAACTTTCTCTTCTCAGAATTGGAATTTCTTAAGTTAGTTACGCTTACCCCCATTCGTATCTTCCTTCTCCTTTTTATATTGTGTTATAAACATAGCTCCACCTTATCCAGGCTTGTCTCGTGTGTCCAATCATAAGACCAAAAAATGTTGTTCGTGGTTGACAACTAATCAAGGTCCCTGCTATTCTTGGTTCGTGGGTTGACTCAAACTATCCTGCGTCCGTCTGGCCCAGTTCGTGCCACCAGTTAGGCTCAGGCCCTTTGTGGTTTTGGGCTTCCTGCTTAGTATTTGGGCTAGGTATGCACCAGGAATCAAGGATAGCACCTCAAGATAAAAGATCTAGAAAAATATTATTGTGCTTTCCATAAGGACCACAGCCATGACATCGAATATTGTAGAGACTTGAGGAGGCAAATTGAGGAGAACCTGAGGAATGTCTATCTGAGCCAATACAAGAAAGAAGATGGAGGAAACTGGTACAGTGAAGCCAATAAAGCAGGAAACTCTATGGCAAAAAACCAGGGACAATGACAGCGACAATGGATTATAACGATGATATAGCGGTCGAGGTTCCAGAAAAATTAATCCTGTCCATACATGGATCAACTGAGTCGCTATTGAACAATGCCTGGAAAGCTAAAGCTAGATATTCCCCGCCACAAGAGCCTGCTGACAAGAGACTTTGTTCAAACGAAACAATCACATTTAGCGAAGAGGATGCAATTCCCAACGCTTCGCCTCATAATGACCCAATGGTCATTATCGCTAAAATTGGAAATGCAATGGTTCATAGAGTATTCGTGGATGATGGAAGTGTGGTCGAGATACTATTTTTTGATTGCTTTGATAGACCAGGGTTCAAGTGGACTGGTCTAAAGAAGTCCACATCCTCTCTTGTAGAATTTACAGGGTGAACAGAAACACCTTTGGGTAACATAAAACTGACTGTTACCATTGGTGAAAGTGATAGAAATTGTACTATTATGTGTGATTTTGTGGTCATGGATGCACCAAGTCCATTTAATGCCATTATCGGAAGGCCCTGGATGAACACAATAAAATTGATATGGTCCCCATACATTTTAGTAATGAAGTTTCCAACTCCAGCTGGAATCGCAACAATAAGAGGAAACCAACAAACAACAAGACAGTGCATGGTTATTGCGATGAAAGCAGGGAAAATATGGGAAAAAAACTAAGATGGTTAGCATTGTCTCAGACGGTGGTTTACTCAGGCAATCAGAATTGGCAATCGATATGGGGGAAGAAATGAAACTAGTCACTTTGGATGATGAAGACAATTCTAAGTGCGTAAAAATAGGAAAACATCTTCCACATCTGGAGAAAGATAAAGTCATAAACATCTTGCAAAGCCACAAAGATACATTCACATGGAGTGTACAGAACATGAGAGGAGTCGACCCAAGAATTGCTACCCATTCTTTGAATATCAGTGATTCTGTCAAGCCAGTTTAGCAAAAACAACGAAGCTCCGCTAGTGACAGGCTTAAAGCGATTGAGGAGGAAGTTACAGCCTTGCTTCAAGCTGGTATACTAAAAGAGTTAATCTATCCAAAATGGTTGGCAAACCTAATGATGGTGACAAAAAATCAGACATGAGATGGAGAATGTGTATAGACTTCACTGATCTAAATAAGTCATGTCCAAAAGATTGTTATCCTTTGCCTAAAATTGATCAGCTACTCGAAACTATTTCGGGATATGAATTCCTAGCCTTTTTAGATGTGTATAAAGGATACCACCAAATACTGATGAACCTAGAAGATGCAGAGAAGATGCCATTCATAACGAGCTTCAAAACATTTTGTAATATGAAGATTCCGTTTGGCCTAAAAAAATGCAGGGGCAACATATCAGAGAGTGATCGGTAATGCATTTTTGCCATCAAATAGGACGAAATGTGGAAGCATATGTTGACAACATGGTTATCAAAAGCAGATGAGTAGACGATTTCGATGAAGACTTGAAGGAAACTTTGGATACACTGAGTAAGATTGGGATGAAGATTAATCCCAAAAAATGCGTGATTGGAGAGGCGTGGGAAAAATTGAGGATACAAGGTATCCTCTAAAGGAATCGAGGCTAACCCAGAGAAAATTTAGGTTGTAGTGGGCCTTTCTCAACCACGAACAGTTAAGGAAGTACGAGTAATAATGGGATTGTTGGCAGCACTTAGGAGATTTGTTTCAAAGGCAGATGAGAAACATTTCCCACTCTTTGAAGTCCCGAAGAAGGTAAAAATGTTTAACTGGAATGAGGAAAGTCAAAAAGCGTATGAGTCCTTGAAGGAGCAGCTTCAAACATTGCCAACATTGCAATCACCAATCTCTAGGGAAACCCTATATCTGTTCTTGGCAATTTCAAAAAATACAGTAAGCTCAGGTTTGGTGCGTCAAAAAGGCCAACAACAAGTGCCAATATACTACATCGGCAGAATACTGCAAAGTGCAGAGAGGGCATACATGCCGGTTGAAAAGCTAACTCTAGCTTTGATATACTTAGCAAGAAGATTGAGAACCTATTTCCATAGTCATATGATCGTCGTCTATACTGATTTCCCAATCAAGAGTATCCTAAGCAAGCCTGAAGCATTTGGTAGAATGACCAAGTAGGCTTATGAATTGGGGTAGTATGAGATCCAATTCCAGCCAAGAATCGCAATCAAGGCACAAGCCTTAGTAGATTTCATAGTGGAGATGACCAGTGAAGATACACAATACACAAACAAGAAGAAAAATCTTGGAATCAACAAAGGAAAATCCAAGTGGGTGAACGCTGCATGGAAGTTGCTCGTTGATGGAGCGTCTAACTAAGAAGGTTGTGGTGCATGACTGCTACTAGTCAACCCAGTAGGAGGGGAACACAGATATTCACTTTGTTTCGACTTCCCACTCATAAACACTAAATATGAAGCATTAATGTGTGGAATAGACCTTACAATCAGGATGAAGGTCAAAAGCGTTTGAGGATTTAGTGATTCAGAGATAGTAGTCCAGCAAATGCGGGGAGACTACAAAGTGCAAGAAGTGTAGTTGGTAAAGTATTTAAGGAGGGTTCCTCAACTCATTGCCCAACTTGAATACTTCGACATTTAGCAGGTACCAAGAAGTGAAAATACAAAAGCAGACACCTTAAGCAAGCTGACAACAACTACAACAACTGGCTTCGATTCATTGATTGAACACAAAGATGTGAGAGTGGAGGTTATTTCAATTAGAAGTACAGTAATAACAACCATGTCAACAGTTCAGACAGAAGAAGTAAACTGTATGACACCACTAATAGAGTACTTTGCAAAGGGAAAGTTACCAACAGACAAGATACAAGCCAGGAAGTTGGAATTGCGATCTTACAACTACGTTTATGAAGGGGGAATCTTACACAAGAAAGGTTTCTTATCTCCGTGGATAAAATGTGTAGGACCATCGCAAGCAGGTTAAATCTTGAAGGATGCATTAAGGGTCTAGAACAATTGCGAAGAAGGTTATTCGAGTAGAATACTGTTGGCCAACCATGTTTAACAATGTGCATAACTTTGTGCTCAAGTGCAAAAGTTACCAAATTAATGCTCCATTGTCGCACAAACCCCAGGCTGCTTTAAGGGGAATATATGGAGCTTGGCCATTCAATAAATAGGGAATCGACCTAGTTGGACCTTTTCCAAAGAGTGCTGGCAATGCAAGATTTCTAATTGTGGCAATTGATTATTTCACAAAGTGGGTGGAAGCAAAGCCATTAGGAAGAGTCACAGCTGAAGTAATGAGAAAGTTTGTTTGGAAGAATATAGTTTATCGCTTCGGGGTGCCACAAACTATCGTCACAGATAATGGCACACAATTCACAAGTGGCTGAATGGTGTTTCGAGGTTGGGGACTGTACAAAAGTTTACATCTGTAGCTCACCCTCAAGAAAATGGCCAGGTGGAAGAAACAAACATGACCATAGTTAATGGTATCCAAAAATGTTTAGAAAGAAAGCGAACTGGCTGGGTTAACGATATACCTAACACCTTATGGTTGTATAGAACAACTGTTCAACAACCAACGGGAGAAACACCATACAGTCTTGTCTATGGTCACGAAGCAGTAATACCAGTAGAGATAAGAAATTCAATCCTTCGAGTAGAAGAATAGAAGGAGGATGATAATCCCGAAATGATGATGTTGGATTTAGATGAATTTGAAGAAAAAAGGCAAAGGGCAATGATCACAGAGGCAAAGTACAAAGAAAAGATGGCTAGAGCTTACAATAAAAAAAGTCAAAGAAATGCAGTTTAAGATTGGTATCTCATATTGAGGAAAAATGTAGCAAGCCTAGCAGAAGAAAAAGGAAAGCTAAGCCCAAAATGGAAAGGACCCTACAAGATAGCGAAGGTGCACTGATCCAACTGCTACGAGTTAGAGGGGTTGGATGGCAGCAGTGTTCCCAATACTTGGCATGTGATCAACTTGAGAAAGTTTTATGTGGTATAGAATCCATGAGATGAACATTGGCGTTGTTCGTTTCTTTGTTTTGTTTTGAAGGCGATATTATCGTGGTCGTATATTATAAATATCAAAAAATGTCTTTTGGGGTAAAATTACTTTTCCAGTCATTTACTTGCACATTGTTAATAATAAAAAACTATAGCAATTTACAAACAGAATACCAAGTCTTGTAACCATAATTAATCCAATCTGATCAATCATACCATAAGAGTGCTCAGCCCCACGACAGGATTTCTCAGCCGCATGCTCCTCATCTAAAATATGATCATATCGCCATTTCATGTACAAGTAAGCAGGATGACGTGTTAGACCCCTTCGTTCCACATGACTAAGCTATCAGGCATAATATGCCTTAAAATCAGTTATAGGGCCTTGCGGTCAAGCTCCATACTCATGACATCAACATCATCTTGGTAACTCTTATTCACAGCTATCAAGTTTTGCACATCGTCCTCTAGTCGGCGAATATGAAACCTAACAGACTCAGACAAATTAATCCTTTATCGGCCGATATCCATAGTTAGATCTCCACGACCAGTAGAACCATGAGATGACGATGGAAGGGCCTAAAGCTTATCTTTGTAATCAACACAAGTTTGCTCGAGCTGGTGCATAGATGAGTTAAGGCGATTACACTTAGCGCAAAGCCGATCATTACGTAGCTGAGTATTCATAGCAAACTGCTCATCAAACTTACTTTGCCACCTGATCGCAGAAGAGGAAAAGTAATCACTCTCATCCCATTTTTTCTTCAATCGATCCAGCAAGTCGTCAATGTGAGTGCATTGCTTATCAATGATCAATATCTTATGATGAATTTCGCGAGCCTTGCTTGCAGCAAAATTCTTAGCTTTCTCCTGCCGATAAATAATTTTAACCATACTCAACTGTTGATCGTTGAATAAGGTTGTTTTGTTCGGCACAAAATTCTCTCAATTCACGAACAGAATCTTGGGTGTCTTTTATAGTCTTCTTCCATCTCGCTTCAAGGTTATTAACACTTATAACATATACTTCAGACAAATACCTAACGATAATGCCCATTCATGAACACAAACAGGAAGATTGAGCAAACGCATGCAAGCGCCAACTGATTCAAGATCGACTAAACTACGGACGATATCCTTGTCCAGTGATTCAATACTATAACCTTCAGGTACGAACTTGCTACAAGGGCATGTTGTGTAAGAAGCTGGAGGTGAGGAGGAGGCAAGAATTTTCCATCCAAAACATAAGGGAATGGACTCTACATGAGAGAATCGATCAGAAGAAACAAGTACACGATATTCCTTGGATAAAGATTGAGTAGCTTCAATCAGTTTAATGGGGCAATGTGAATGAGGAGAAAAAAACCCAGGGCTATGAGGAAAATGAACATTAGATCCCAAATATTCAAGACGTTTCAAAAATTTATGATCAACCAAAATATCAAAGCCCTGCATATAATAAATACGGGGAGAATTGTAAAAATTAGAAAGGTGATCAAGAGTTAATATCCTTGATAGTACAAACAGTACATACATACTTCGGTATATTTTATGAATTACAAATAAAGTCTCAGCATCCATAGCACTAGGATTGACTAACTTTAGAAGGGGAGGCAGACGAAGGCTGGGAAACAACAACATAATCCTCCTTGCTTGCATGCTGAGCGAAGCCTTCAAAGCTCGGATTGGCCTCAGGGTTCGCATCGACAGCAGGATTAGAAAGAGGCTTAGAAATGTGAAGCTGAGAGGCGCAAGAACCGAAGGGAAGATCCTTAAAGTAATCAACTGTACATTCCTTCAACTTAACCGTAGAAGGCAAACAAGGAAGACTCGCGAGATGAGATAGCAATGCATAAGGATGACCACAATCAGAAATGAACCCTTTGTTAAGTATAGCCTTCTGTTGCACCAACACTTTCTCAGACTTGGCCAGTTTAGGCAGCGTATCAGCCTTCACAGTGGGGTTTAGACTTCGCAGTTCGATCAGAGCCTTATAGTACCCAACATTGCGAGTGCAAGTTGAAACTTTTTCAAATAAAGTATAAAAAGACTTTGTCTTCACAAGCCGATCAACAAGAACCTAAGGATACCCAGGCGAAGCAGGACCTGTAGTCTGCATCTCCTCTAACTCAGAACGTAGCTTATCTATTTCATTCTCAGTGCCCAAGGCACATTATTCAGTGGCTTCAAGAGAGAGATTCAGAGCAGTTCACTTCGCTTCGGCAGCCTGCTAGTTTTCTAGGACTGACCTATCTCTCTTAGCGAACTCAATAACTCATTTGGTGACGAGCTGAAGACTCTCACCAACCTTGTTTTCAAAATACACAAGCAAATATAATAGTTATACATCAAAATAAAGAAGTGCAAAATCAAATCACAAAACCATCCCCAAAGAACATACCACAACCATTGTATCATGGAGTGACAACTTGGATAGGGTAGTAGGAATAGTTCCCTCTACCATTAAGCAATGGCTTCGTGATAGAAGCTTGGGATGAGAGTGGCTAATACGCCTTTTTTTCTGAGCAGGCTCCAAAGCTTTCGAAGATTCATCTTTTCGATCCTTTCTTCTTTAGTGGGAGGTATCATTGGAGTTGCAAGCAGTCACCTCCTTACAGCCACCTCCGTACCTTCTTTAGTTATAACTCCATAAGTTATTAGCTGTGTGTTGGCTTCGATAACAATTTCCTAGGGGACAACATTTCCAGTGTTGTTATTTGTTTCAGTAGCCATAGGTTTCGGACCTTCATTTTCATTATCAAATATAAAATTTATATCAACAGAGTGCATGGTTAAATCCATATCTGCAATTCAGTATACAAAGCAAGTTAGACGAACACAAACACATAACAGGACAATGAGAACAACAAGGGAGAAAAATAAGTAGGATAATGAATAGCGACAAAATAACGATAAACAAACACCTTCGCTCTCAGAACCAGCAAGGTGAAGACTGATTGAATGTAGGTCAAGTGATAGTACGACTTCAGACTTAACATTAAGGCGAACCCCAGCCTTAGGAAGTTTTGATCTAGGAACATTATAGTTCCAAATTGGAAAAGATGGTTAAACCCGACAATGTGAAAGCAAGTCCAGGACGTGCTGAGCTAAAGGAAAAACAAGCCCAAATTTGAGATAATCCAATTAGCAGGAGATAAATCCAGAAGGAGGGGTGTGAACGCTTTTAGAGGACTTAGGAGCCCTAAGCTTGTACGAAGACAAATAAGGAAAATTGTGCTTTAAAATTTCCAAGTAGCAATCAGAGAAAATGCTACTAACGGTGGAAGAACCGATGAGTTGGTCAGAATCCTCCCTGGAATCGACATTGTCATCAGAGACATTTTGTATGGAAGTTGTGACAACATTAGAGGCAGACATTGAAGCGGTGAGAATTCCTAAGATTCAGACGAAAGTCTTATCAATTACAATCACACAATTCAAAAGAAAAATTACAGCGAGATTTAAGAGGAAGAGCACAGATTATACACCAGAAAAGCAAAAGGATAACCTCTAAGATCAAGATTAAGAGAAACTTGCTACAAAAGAGACACCTTGCAAATTCACAACTACAAAAATTGTTTCAGAAAGGAAAAAAGAGATGAAGAACAGAAAAACTTACAAGACTAATGGAGTGCGATGGAAGTTCAGAGCAATAAAGAAGAAGAGATGAAGATGAAGAATTCTAAAGAGATGTAAATTTTAATTATAAAAAGCGAAAAGCCAAAAGGAAACTTTTCTACTCTAAGAAGTACAGAAAGATAACCACACTAACTTAAGCATTAGAGCTTCCTTTCTGAGGACTTTGCGCGTAAGTGCTCGATGATTATGGACTCGTCGGGCCAATTTCGGGAACTATCATCACCTATAAGGAGTCACCCGCGTCAATAATAATATTAAGTTAATGAGGACCTGATGCAAATTTGGCTTTGATGTTGACTGTTACAAAATTTAACATGAATTTGGTTGTATGAATCGGGTTATAAACTTTATAACTACTACACGTTGTATAATAAATTTTTAATATTGCAACTAAAACCTTTTACATTTTATTACTCTAATTAAACCCCGTCTTACCATAAGTTTATGGAAATACCGTCTTTCCCAAGGCTCTGCCTTGAAAATATTAGTATTTTAATCCCCAAAATTAAAGGTCTCCTATTTCAGTATCTAATATTAAGACTCTCTCCGTCCCAGGGGAATCTGCACACTTTCCTTTTATGGGTGTCCCAGGCAAATCTGCACACTTTCCTCTTTTAGTAAAGTTTAACATTTCAAAAGATGCATTTACCCTTATTCAATAAAAAATTTATCCTTCCCTTACCCACCAATCTGCTGGTCACCAAGCCCCATTTGACCATTTCCTCCACCAATTTGCTCGCCACCAGATTTGCTAAAAAAATTATTATCCCCTCACCAACCAATCTGCTCACCACCAGCCCCATTTCCTTACCCACCAATCTGCTTGTCACCAGATCTTCACCCTAATTCCCTTGCCACCCCTACCCTCGCCTCCCTCCCCTCACCTTTCAATTGAACACGTCATCGTCACCATCTAGATCTGGTGCTCGAAGACCCACACCGCTTCGCCGGAGCAGTCATCCTTGTCCTCGCCGGAGCAGTCATCCTCGTCCTCATCCTCGCCAGCCCAGATCTGGTGCTCTGCAACCTAGGTCAGAGCATTCGGTGTAGGCGTCCCACGCCGCCTCACTTCCGGTTCGATGTAACCCTAATCGAGGAGGCAGAGACGGTGCAGAAAAAAATGGAGGTGGCACGGCGGAGATAGTTGAGAAGGAGAAGGAGGCTGTGGGGTTGAGGAGGAGAAGACAGTGGGGTTGAGGAGGAGGCGGCGGCAGGAGTTGAGAGGAAAGTTTGATCTGGGTTATAAAAGGTAGGGGCATTTTTATCTTTTCACTAGGAAAATATTTACAGAGAAATTTTCTCTCTCTGCAGGTTCTCCTGGGACGGAGGAAGTAGTTTTCCCTTGATCTTAATGTAAAATGGTATGAGATAGGCTCCAAAATTTTATACTCTCCAGGGCCAATGTAACACACATTTAAGCCCAAAATGGCCAATGGGCTTTATTATCCATTTATATTTCTTTTTTATGTTTTTGAATTTTTTTCTCCTTAAACCCTGTCTAAAATCGTCGTTCCCCTACCTCTTCAACAACCGCAGCTTCTGTAGCGTCCCTTTTCAGTTCCGACATCCTTACCTCGGAAAATCGTTAATCATGGTACATCTGCTAACCCTTTTCCGTTACCAATCTCCGTCCCCATTCTTCTTGCTAACTTATTGAATTTGTGCTTTCAATTTGCTTTCAATTCTTCTTGCTGACTTATTGAACTTGTGTTTTTGGTGTTGGATTCTGTGATTCCAGCCTCAGGGAGATCATATTGAGCTTGCCAGGAAAAGATATGGGTACCGCCTGGACCATGACGAGAGGAAGCGCAAGAAGGAGGCGCGTGGGGTTCACAAGCACTCCCAAATTGCCCAGAAGGTCTGATTTCCCCCTCAACCCTTTTCTATTTTTATGAGAATTATATGTAAAAAGCTCATCTTTATTTGTTTTGAATGAAATGAAATAGGCTCTGGGTATCAAGGGTAAGATGATTGCAAAGAAGAATTATGCTGAGAAAGCCCTAATGAAGAAAACGCAAGTATTCTTTCATCATTATTTTTTCTTAATCTTTTCTGCTTGTTCTTCATTTTGAATTAGGATGATAGGATTTGTTTAGCTTTGTTTGCATTAGTAAATATTGTTTTAGCAATTTGTACCTTTGTTTGATTCTTGGTACTCCGGAGAATGCCATATGATGTTAGCATTCAATTCTTCTAGATTTTGAATATGGAATATTATTGAGATTTCAAATGAGGTTTTAGTTTTACTTTAATCTTAATTTTTGTGGCATAGGATCATATTTTGCTAACTAGATTTATTTGAGGGTGCAGTATTTATGAGATTGTGACATTTTTCATATTATTGTTATTATAGTTTGGCTATGCACGAGGAGTCATCAGCTAGGCGGAAGGTTGATGAGGATGTCAAGGAAGGAGCTGTCCCTGCATATCTTCTTGATCGTGAATCAACTTCTAGAGCAAAGGCATGTTTTTTTGTGGTTGAGATTTTGTAGATGGGGAATCTCTTTCTTGTTCATATGGCTATTGAGTGTCTACCCTCAGCTTTCTCTATATGTGTTCTGACTTTGACTCGGTTTTAATTTTGTCCATCTGAAGGTGCTAAGCAACACTGTTAAGCAAAAGAGAAAAGAGAAAGCAGGAAAATGGGAGGTTCCTCTTCCCAAGGTAGGTGACTGAATATTAGCTGTTACCTTTGTAATATCTATCTGGCGTCATATTTTGCTAGTCCCAGACTGTTCACTGCAATGTGAACTATCAAGCTTAACTATCAAGCGTATGATATTTAATTGTCATTTTAGTTCAAATTTCACTTTCCAGCTATTTGTATTCTTTCTTCTGAATCATTCTATATTGTGGTGCAATAATGAAATTCTTAGCCATCAAGAGTTTAGAAAAAATATGTTAAATGTTAAATAGTCAATTCATCCATATAGTGCAACATTGGAACTTGACTGTTGGAGCCTGATTTATATTTTGATTGTGAATAGGGCTTATGAATATCATCCCTTGTGTTTGAGCAGGAACTTACTATAGTATTTAGGCTCTTTAGCTGCTGTGATTCCTGTGCTTTTCAACTCTCTTGCAATCTTGATATGTTCATCAGTATTGCTGATTAATCTAACCATTACAACATGGCCATGTACACACTATTTTCTTTGTCACCAATTTCTTAGCAATTTTTTCTTGTAGTGCATGTTAACGTTACGAGCTTATAACCAGACAGTGCGTATTTACATCTTCCATTAAATCTAGTTAAGGATGTCTTTTCTTCATGAACTCTATAAGAACAAATGGGCTTGCCTTTTGTTATTAAGCTTGACTGGCTTTTGCCATCATGTCTGTATTGCCGGTTCATAAAACTGGTTTATCTTGTTATGTGGATTGCTTCTCAATTTCTGCACTTAAAAGTCTTTTTCTGACTAAGTGAGCTGGCTATTTATTTAGGTCCGACCAGTGGCTGAAGATGAGATGTTCAGAGTCATCAGATCTGGGAAAAGGAAAAGTGAGTGCTTTACCTACTTTTGGCTGAATATGCTAGACTGCCATATGCTATGCTTGATGTTTGTCATGTATTTTTGACAATCTTGGTTCCATCTTGTTCTTCTTGCAGCTAAGCAATGGAAGAGGATGATCACCAAAGCTACTTTTGTTGGACCCAGTTTCACTAGGAAACCACCTAAATACGAGCGATTTATCAGGCCTTCTGGTTTGAGGTTTACAAAAGCTCATGTAACTCATCCCGAACTTAAATGTACCTTTAATCTTGAGATTATTGGAGTAAAGAAAAATCCCAATGGTCCAATGTACACATCTCTTGGAGTTATGACCAAAGGAACAATCATTGAGGTACCTTCACACCTCCTTTCATGATTAAGTGAACTGATCTTTTTACCTTCGTCCTAAGTTTCCATAATTTTTTGTAACGTATTCCTTGGCTTGACTGATTCTGCAGGTGAATGTTAGCGAACTAGGTCTGGTGACCCCTGCTGGAAAGGTCGTTTGGGGTTAGTAGTATCGGTATTTCCTGTGATCGAAGATATCCCTACTCTTTTTACAATATATTCTAATTGTTAATTTGTTCTGTTTGCAGGAAAATATGCTCAAGTTACAAATAACCCTGAAAATGATGGTTGTATTAATGCAGTTTTGCTAGTTTAGGAAAGAAAATGCTGGAAAATGTATTCTTTTTGCTAGTGTAGCAAGTTGATGTGATCTCCATACGAGCAAACAAACCAGTCTTGTAATATCTATATGTTAATAGTGACAATCCCCCTTTCTACAGTAGTTTTTCGTCAACTGAATTTCATTATTTTTCCTTTTATTTTTTTACTTCTCCGACTTTCACTTATACGTGTCTGATTGCATGTTCCTCATGCCCTTGGTGCCTTGTGTACCGCACTACTTCCTGGTGTCCGTAAGGTAAAATCTCGCTCTTGACAAAATCGAGCTACCATTTTCCTCTTTGCAGTTGATCCGGTTTCTCGGGGGTGTTGGTATAGAATCTCTTCTTCTAACTCCACTTTCATGCTGGCTTAATTTGTTTTTTTTGTGCGTGTGTTGATTTCTTTGCAAGTGGTATGAACTGCCCTCTGATTTCGCGATTTATACAGCCTTTTAAGGTAAGTATGATCTGCTTTTATAGCTCTTGCTGTTTAATGTTGATGATTTTCGAAACTCTGTATCCGTATGTGTTTATTTCTTTGTTTTTAAAAATAATTTTTCAGTTTCCATGATACTATGATAGCATACAAGGTGTTTGATAATTTGTCTGAGAAGCTTACTAGATTTTCCCTTTCTTCAGGTTTCGGTTTCAGCTTACTGAAATAACTACTGCAGAATTGGAACTTGATGAAAACACCAACTTCGATTGGAACTGTATCCAAGGGAGTGAGGAAGATATTGAACCACTATTTGAACCTGGATACACTGGACTGGCTAATCTTGGAAATAGACACTGTTTCTTTCGCTTTATAAGTTCCATTTCTATGGCAATTAGATGTTTTTTCTGTTCATTTCTTATTATTTTATTTTGCAGCGGCAACTACGCAAGTATTGTTCTTGACACGCTCTTTTTGCTCAAGGTCAGTTTGCCTACCTCCTAAATATTTCTAATAATAATTTCCTTGTTTATTACTGTTCATTTGTTCCCATTTCATATGGTAGCTTTAAGTTTCTCATAAATAACATTTTTTTCATGTCATTTTCAAACCAGGTACTATGTGAATCAGCGATTGAAAGAAGCTTTTGATATTGCACGTGTTGATCCAGCTATGGATTTGAATATGGAGCTCTGGTGAGATTTCTTGCCTTTCTCTTCTCTGCATTACAAGTTGTTTCTTTTAATTGTGCTCTTTTTAAATTGAATTGTTGGATTGAGAATTGTTTCTAATTTTGTTTTCATTCGATACTAAGAATACATGTGAATGTCTAATTGAAGTTTTGATGATATCGTTCAAATCCATATTACATGTTTCTTATTATACTATTAGAATAGTAAACAAGGTTTGATGTTAGATGAAAGTTGTACATTCCTTTAAACTAGCAGAAGGTAACCGCGATCGGGCGGTCTTTTAATGAAAATAGATGCATTAAATCATGCAATGAGTTTTTCTCCCGTATAAAATAATGCGGTGATACCTAACTACAGAAGTGAGCAACTTTTAGGTTCATTTACACAGCAACAAATGGCATAAGTCATTGATCACCACTACACAGACTCATAAGCTGATGGATGCCAAATAAGGTTATCAGTTACGTGACAAGCAGGTGATTTTCCAGACTTAGTGTTGTGCACCAGAAAAGCAACACGATCAGGATCCCATTGTGAAGTATCCCAAAGGAGCATATCCTGGAAGCTAACACTGTCAAACACACCTTCAATGTCAAAGAAGAGAAGATTCGGAGCATGAATGTTGTTCATCAATGTTGGCCTTTCAAGCAAAGGACATCTAGTTATCAGGTACTCCTTGATCCATGGTGATGGGCTGTAGATCAATCCTTCTCAAATTCTTGAATCCAGTAAATCCATCTGGAGGTTTTAAAAGGCAATTGAACAGCTCCAGATGAGCTATGTTTTGGCTAAAGTACAAAGAAGAAGGGAGTTATAGCGATGGCTTTTCCATATCTCAAGAACAAATTCCTTGAACCCAACCCCTTGACAGAAACAGAATCCACCCATCAATGTCACTGATACACTGAAGATCACGGTGAGATAGCTTGAATTTCTTGATTGGCCCGGCGTGGAGTAGGAGGACATGGTCGATGATGTTAACAAGCTTCTCCATCTTCAATACTTCCGCAGATTTCTCTCATCCATCTGCACATCAAATTACAATATCCCAAAGAAAATGACGCTATACTTGTTTTTAGACCATAAAGTGGGTGGCCTAACATTCAAATTTCCATATGATCAACACATAGTTATATTACCCATTGCAGAGAATTCCAAGCTAATTTGTGATATTATGCTCATAGAAGCAATTATGTGAATGAACTTTCAAGACTGGCAACTTAATTTTCAAATGTTACTAAAGGCACGTACTAAGAAATGTTAAAGACATCTAAATCCTAGTGAAGGGAAAAGGAACTAATAAAAATATGTAAATCATTTAGAGGGATATTTAGCAAAAGAAATCTCCAGCCAATGCGATTCTTTTAGATTGGGGATGCACAATTAAGGCAGAACTGTACCTTTTATCACACAAATCTGCACCTTGAAGTTTGCATGTATCAAATCTGCACCTTGCACATTTTCAGAAAATGCATAGATGTAAAGCGAACCCGTGGCAGAAAATATAAATAACAAACACAATGCAGAGGAATCATATTCTTTCAAATAACTATAGAGAATGGAGCAAGATAAGGACTAACGAGTTTCAGAGCATGTCCAATGTAACCTTCTTTCTTTTAAACTTCTATTGCCACATAGGATTTAATGACCCTAGTTCTAAATTTGTTCTCCAATCCAAGAGTCAAATACCAGAGTCAGTATTACGTGGACAAAATTTACATCGACCCTGTCAAAGTGACCTTCTCTTCTCTGAAGGTGAAATTGACGCTCGCTCTTTGCCAAATCAACCACAAAAATTGGGCGGGTGACTCAAATTTCGCTCTTTGTGTGTGTACACGTCAGAAAAAATTTATTCATTTGATGTTTGGATTGGAGAAGAGTTCTAAAAGAATCCTGCAGTTAAAAGTTTAAATATTACATCATACCGAAGGTGTGTGCTAGTTCCAATAAAAATTTGCCATGTATTCCCGATAAATAGGGAAGACTCTCTGAAATTCCGTTTCACCTGATTACTAAACCTTTATACCAAGTTGTTTAATAGTTTGGTGTTGGAACACCAAGATTAGTTTGGTGTTAAACGCAAAACTAAACACGCAGTGCACACACAACTTGTTTACGCAGTTCGGTGCAAATACACCTACGTCTGCGGGGCCTTGCCCAGATCAGAAACCATTCACTAGAAAGCAGTCTTTAGTACAAGAAGCTTAACTTAAATACTAATCCATTGCTAACCTACAGAGTGAATGTTGTGAGCTCCCCTCACTGTCGATCCTACGCCGTTGAACCCTCACGATCAACACGTCTCCCTGGATCTCCTCCTCCCGAGGAATTAAGACTTCCTTGTTTCTGATCTTTAAGAACTTGGTCGGTTGATTTACGAACCTCCAAACAAACACGGCAGATCGCTCCAAAGTTCTCAACGTAGAGAATAGTCGTGGAAGCCTCTCCGATTGCGTTGTAATTTTCTTCACTTTATCTCATCGCAATCCTGCCTTCATTAGACTTCTTTCCTTGTCGAACTTCTACCCCAAATAGACTTCTAGTCTTAGGAAAGATCTAATACAAATCTGGTATTTAAATGAACAATCCTGTTATCAATAGGACTTGTTCCATAATTAACTACTAAACCAATTCCTAACTATTACAGGAATATTCGTTTACCAGAATTAGATGACCACGAAATCAATCAATTATCTTCATAATATTCTGATCAGATCGCACAATTATATTCCATAATATACTCCGTAAATCGTGGACATCAACAACGCAGCTGCTGGAAACTGCTGGACAGCAGTGGTGTTCAAACACCATATCACCAGGATTCACTCAGTGGTGTTCAAACACCAGATTACCACTATTCACAATATGCCATACATAAGTCCAACTCCGGAGGACTTTACAATCTCCCCCTTGGCATATTGGTGAATTCATACCACATTAGCATAGACATCATAGAACACCAGAAAACCAAGCAGCATAATAAATGTAGAATACCAGAATACCAAAACCAGAATACCAGATAGCACAACCAGCACAAATTACTCTAAAATCAGCTAGCAATTTAAAACTCCAAAAAATTCTCCCCCTGAATTCATTAATATGACAAGAGCACCAAAAAAAAATTAATCAGGCCAAACTATCGTCCGAGTCATCCGAAGTACCAACATGTGATCCGTCTTGAGCTTCTGCCAATAAAGCTTCTCTTTCAGCTTCCAAGTCTGCAATCTCCCCCTGAATCTTTGCAATACTAGCCTGATGACGACTTAGTAGTTCATGACACGCAACTGCCCTTGCCTCAATCGCTTTCAGCCGAGCTGCTCCTCTATCCAAGCCAGTAGTCGCCGGAGGTGTCCAGGGTAGATCCTTCACTATCCGACCGCTTAACGTCCTGAGTGTTGGTCGTAAAGCCTGAGTAGAGATTATCTCATCTGTTTCTCTTGCACATGCTCCTCCTTTCAGCAGTATCATGGAAATAATACACGGATGGACAAGTGATTCCTTTCTAGTTTTACGAGCACAATCCAGAATGTCATTAAATATGAGTCTGCCCAAATCCACTCGTTGCCTTGCACCAAGACTATACAGCAGCGTTGCCATTTCTTTTGTAACCATGGTGCTGTTCACTGAAGGAATCCAGTTATGCACCGCAACCATATATAGACAGTAGTACCTGGAAGTCAGGTTCGAAGCTGGTATTTGTTGTCTCCCAGCAAGTGGCCAACTAGTTTCCACTCCTCCTGTCAACTCAACTGCAACCTCATCAAAATTTTCTGGAGCTTGGTGTTGAAACACCGATTGAGAGTTCTTGAAACTGCCATGCTGCAAACACCTATTTACATCCTCAGGGGAAAAAGCAATGATTTTACCTCTCACATAGACTCTGTGATACCATCGAGAGTCTTCATCTTCAGATTCTTCCTTCAAATTTGAATAAAATTCCAGTACCATTTGTTTGTTGTATTCTGCAAAGCAGGTGGCAGCTCTAAACACCTTAAGGTATTTGAGAAAAGCAGTAAAGCCACAATCTTCAAATTTCTTGGCATCAGCCGGTCTCTCGGCTAGGATTTTCCTTCCACTGATGAATTCATACTTGTCTTGAACATCTTTGTCATACCATTCACTGCTAATTGCTTTACTGACCTCAGGTGCAGGCAGTACTTTGGGCTTTATTTCCTTAACTGACTGCTTCAGCTTTACTGCTCTTAATCTCTTCAGTTTCTGTCCGATGGGTTCATCACTGTCTTCACTTTCGACTCCACTCCTTTCCCTGCAGCGTTTTGATTTGCGAATTTTCTTGAAGGCTGAGGCCGAACTTCCATCAGCTGGTGTTTCAATACCAACTGCCTTTCTTTTCCTCCTAAGTCCCTGGAGTGGACTTGTCTCTGGTGGAGTTTCAACATCACTTCCAAATAGCGCAGAAATTTGCTGCTCTTCGGTCAAATCTTGTCTTGGTGTTGGAACACCAGAACCCATTACTGCAGTATCTTCTTCCACAGGAGTGCTGACCAAATTTACTCCTTCTGACTTCTCCTCTTCTGGCCTCTCAGTATTTTCATTCTTATCCTCAGCCACAGTTCCAACGGTATTCTTCTCTGAATCTACTCCCACATCTTCATCACCTTCTTTCTCAGAACCTGATCCAAGAAATGCTGCCAGAGCCTCCTCGGATCTCATAAATGTTGCCAGAGCCTCATCCAGCGAAGAAGCATCTCCTGGTTCATTCATCGGATTTTCCTCTGTATCAACTTTCTCACCACACCCTTCTTCTTCTTCACTGTCACTGATCTCCAAAACCGGAACAGGCAAATTTCTGAGTGACTCTTGAGTCTGATTCAGGGACTCATCAACGCAAACCATCTCCATAGCTACATCAGTGGATTTCACCACTTTTATCCAGGGCTGAATCACAGCATCATCACCCAATTGTCTGAGAATAGGTCTGCGCAGGGACCCTATCCGTGTATAGATAGTAAAATATTGGCCTAAGTCATCTCCAACTTTATACTGTTCACCGAAATCTACTCCAACTAGTTTGGCATTATAGTCACTAATTTCCTTAATTTCTCCTATACCACCAGTCAACAATTCCTCAAGCTTAAAATTGTTAATCTTGCCACGCAAATGTTCATACTTTCTAAGGTCTACATAACCCCTGTTTTGCACCATCCACTCTATGAAATCAAGAACAGAGCTAAAATACATTCCATCATAGACGAAAGAATGGTCAAACCTAGCTTTCCGTCTCTGAATTTTTCCACCCCACTTGGCTAGTGTCTGCACTCGATCTCCACATAGCTCGTCCACATTCGCATCCACATCGAGCTCTTCAAATCGCTGATTCTCCGGCACCCGCACCTTGACAAATTCTCGGACCATCTTCTTGAACTTGGAGCTCGCCATTGTTGCAGGGTTTTGAGTGGGTTACAAAAAGTGAGGGTTCGGCAACTGTTTCTGATGAACAGGGAGTTGTGAGCTATGAGGAAGATGAACAGTCGAGTGTTTGAGTTTGTGTGGGAATCAATTTGTCACTTTCTCCTTTTTCCCCCTTTTTTCCGAAACCCAACAGACCTTCTCGTTTCCTTTCCTTCTGAATTCAAGCCTAGGCCCAATAAGTTTTCTGTCGGCCCAGCCGATTTTTCTCCCTCTGAAGTCCTCGGTGTTTAAACACCACTTCACAAATTTTTGGTATTTTCGGTTTTTCATTTTTCATTTTTTTTTCATTTTCACCATATTAACTAAGAAACAAAGCAACAATAAATAATACAATACACAGTACAGATCAGAGTACCTCACATTCGACAGACACCCAAGTGTTGCCTGAGTACTTCAAACGTCTCACCATCCAGAGGTTTTGTAAAGATATCGGCAAGTTGTTCGGCTGTTGGCACATACTGGACTGTAACTTCTTCTTTTTCAACCAAGTCCCTAATAAAATGATGACGAATATCAATGTGCTTCGTCCTCGAATGTTGCACAGGATTCCTGGAAATATCAATAGCGCTTTTATTATCACACAGCACTGTCAGACTTACATCATCAAACCCATAATCTCTCATCATCTGCTTCATCCACAAAAGTTGTGCACAACAACTCCCAGCTGCTAAATACTCTGCTTCAGCCGTAGACAAAGATATTGAGTTCTGCTTTTTGCTATACCAGCTGACTAGATTCGGTCCAGCAAAGAAACATCCACCTGTAGTACTCTTACGATCATCAGCATTCCCAGCCCAGTCTGAATCACTGAATCCTACTAACTGTGAATCCTTGTTTCGAGAAAACCATACTCCATACTCCACTGATATACCGAATAATCCTCTTCACTGCCGACATATGTGATTCCTTTGGATCTGCTTGATAGCGAGCACAAATACCAACACTCAAACAAATGTCTGGTCTACTTGCTGTTAAGTACAGCAGGCTCCCAATCATACTCCTGTACATTTTCTGATCAACACTTTGTCCATGCTCATCTTTTGTCAATTTATCAGTAGTAGCCATTGGAGTGCGTATTGCTTTTGCGCTTGTAAGACCAAATCTCTTGATCAAGTTTTCAGCATACTTCTGTTGATTGATGAAGAGACCATTCTTCTCCTGAATAACTTGCAATCCCAGAAAATAAGACAGTTTCCCTACCATGCTCATTTCGAATTCATTAGTCATTAAATCAACAAACTCCTTTAACAGGACTGACGAGGTGGATCCAAACACAATATCATCTACATAAATCTGTGCAATCAGAATGTTTGAACCTCTGTGTAGTACGAACAGAGTCCGATCTACTCCCCCTCGACGATAGCCTTTTTTAATCAGAAAGGTTGTCAGTCGCTCATACCATGCCCGGGGGGCCTGCTTGAGGCCATATAGCGCCTTATTCAACCGATAGACATAATCAGGAAACTGTGGATCTTCAAACCCTTTAGGTTGCTCCACATACACCTCCTCCTTTACGACCCCATTCAAGAATGCACTCTTGACATCCATCTGGAAAAGAGTAAAGTCCAGAATGCACGACACAGCCAACAACAGTCTGATTGACTCCAATCTGGCGACAGGTGCAAAAGTCTCATCAAAATCTATTCCTTCGACTTGCGTGTATCCTTGAGCAACTAGGCGTGCTTTATTCCTTGTGATATTACCATCGGCATCAGATTTATTTTTGAAAATCCACTTGGTACCGATCACATTGACATTTGCAGGTCGTTGAGTAAGAACCCAAACATTGTTTCTTTCGAATTGCTGTAATTCTTCTTGCATGGCAGAAATCCAATATTCATCGAGCAAAGCCTCTTTATAATTCTTCGGCTCCGTGAGTGATATGAAACAAGATAATCCTGCCAATTCCCTGTAATTTACACGAGGTTGATCCCGAAGTTGCATCGGTCTGGACGGACGCTGTTCCGATTCAGGTGTCTCGGTGTCTGGTGTTTCAACACCAGTTGACGCTGTTGGTGTTTCAACACCGGTAGGGAACACTGGTTCCAGTACTTCACTTTCTCCAACTCTGTCATCCTCAGAATCATCTACCACCACATTAATAGATTCCATGACTGTTCCAGTACGTTGATTGAGCACTCGGTATGCTCGACTGGTGGGAGAATATCCCAAGAATGTCCCGACATCACTTCTAGATTCAAACTTAGCTAGCGGCTCACGATCTTTTAGAATATAACACTTACTGCCAAAAACATGAAAATATGACACATCAGGCTTCTTCCCTTTCCAAATCTCATACGGTGTCTTTTCAGTAAATGGACGCAAATATACTCGGTTGATGGTGTAGCATGCTGTATGAAGCGCCTCAGCCCAGTATTTAGAATGAATTTTCCTTTCGGCTAACATAGCTCTGGCCATTTCCTGAAGTGTTCGATTCTTCCTTTCAACTATACCATTTTGTTGCGGTGTGATGGGAGCAGAGAACTCGTGGTGTATACCGAGTGTCTTACAGATGTCATTAAACCTAGAGTTTTCAAACTCCTTCCCATGATCACTTCTGATACGGGCAATTCTTGCCTGAGTAGATCCCTTTTCAATGTGTAATTTGTACACCAAGGTCTCGAAAACTTCAGCTGCCTCTGACTTCTCTTTGAGAAAAGACACCCAAGTATATCTCGAGAAATCGTCCACACACACAAAAATGTACTTCTTCCCTGCAACACTGGGTGTATTGATCGGCCCCATTAAGTCCATATGTAGAAGCTCCAAAAGTCTTGACGTTGAAACATCATGAACAGCGTGATGTGGGATCCGAATTTGCTTTCCTTCTTTACATGAGCCACACACAACCTCCTTGCTTTCACCGATTTCAGGAATACCTCTGACTGCATTCAGTCTGGAAATACGTGCCAGAGACTTGTAATTTATATGTCCCAATTTTCTGTGCCATAGAGTGCTAACTTCCTTCTTCGAGCTCAAGCATGTGACATCTTGATCGAGCAAATAACAATTATCTATTGACCTTGTTCCAGTGAATACTCCAGTCCCATGGTTCACAATACATTTTCCTTTGTCAAAGTTAACTGTCATACCATCGTCACATAGATGGCTGATGCTCAATAGATTGGCCTTCAAACCTTCCACAAGCAATACATCTTGAAACACAGGGAGTCCTTTAATCGCCAACTCACCCTTGCCAATTATTCTGCTCCGTTTTCCATCACCAAATTTAACATGTCCACCAAATCCAGGTTTGAATTTTTGCAAGAATTCAGGAACTCCAGTCATGTGCCTTGAGCACGCACTATCAAAATACCACGAGGTTCCTGTATGTGCTCCAAAACATACAAAACTAGACAAACAAACATTTCGAGATTTTGGAACCCATACCTGACGTACTGGTCGAATGACTTGTTGCGGATTCAGATTAACCCGTGCGTGTAGAGATCCAGTTTTGTATCCTCCAGTGTTGAATTTGTGCGTGTTATGTTCAAAGTTGGTGTTGAAACCTCGAACTGGACTGGTGTTGAAACATCGATATGAGGTGGTGTGCATGCCCCGATATTCTGTGTTGACAGACCGAGTTCTCATCAGTCTAAAACATCTGTTTGTTACATGACCTTCAATTCCACAGTATCCGCATCGTCTGACCCTTTTTGTAGGACCATTCTTCTTAATTATTCTTGCAACTGGTTCAGTTTGATCTGTCTGATGATTTTCTTCTTTCACTGTCCTTTCATAGCCAATGCCAAATTTGCTCGTCTGTCCCATCCTTAGACATTCTTCGAGTTTAGCTTTCCCAGTATTAAGGCGTCTAATGGATTGTTCTGCTTCCTCTGCTCGTTGCACCACTACAGCAAATTCCTTCTTGAGTTTTTCCAGATCTCGAGTTGCTTCTTCCTTCTCGCATTCATACACTTTAGCAGTCTCACTTAACCTCTTGTTTTCAGCCTTGAGTTTTTTGTTTTCATCTGCCACTTTTAACCACATCTTGTACATCTCCATGCTTTCTTTGCGAATGTCTTCATCACTAACACTTCTACTCTCTTCATCTGAGCTGCCGCTCTCTTCTTCGTTCATCATAACGAGACCTTCCTTGCATAAATCTTCTACCTCCACCATTGATACGCCGAATGCAACATGATTTGTATACTCCTCTTCATCCTTAACATCATCTCCACCATCATCATCACTCCAGGTTGTGGCATATGACTTTCCTTGTCTTTTGAGTGTATTGGCACACTCAGCTTGTATGTGTCCAAAACCTTCACACTCTCTGCACTGGATTCTCCTATTCAGGTTCGGATTTACCGATTTGAATTTTGGTGTTTCAACACCAGTAGATTGACCAAATCGTGGAGTGGAGTTTGCATTTGGATTTTTGTTCCCACCTGACTTTTCTTGTGGTTTCCTGCTCATCTTCTTCATAAATCTGGAAAAATTCCTGGTTATGTTTGCAATTTCATCCGTCTCTTCATTATCTGTAGAATAATCAACCTTTCCAGTATTTGTGCTTGAAAACGCCATTTCTTTCTTCCCCGTTTTAGTTTGCAACATCTCCATTTCATACGTTTCCAGAGATCCCATAAGTTCATCAAGTGTCATTGTTCCTATCCTTCCATTTTCATTTATTGCCGTGACCTTCATGTTGAACCGTGGAGGTAATGCCCTCAACACTTTCCTTACAAGTTTTTGATCTTTGTACTTTTTGCCAAACTGAAAAGCCTTGTTTGCAATATCTCGGACTCGTCCATTAAACTCGGAGATAGTTTCATCTTCACGCATCTTCAATTCTTCAAATTTGGTCGTGTAGTACTGCAGCTTTGATTCTCTTACAGAGCTTGTTCCCTCATGATAAATTTGTAACACATCCCATGCTTCCTTTGCAGTCTCACAGTTCGAAATCATTTTAAACTGATCTTCGTCCACAGCCGTAAAGATGGCATTCAATGCTTTTGAGTTGGACACGTGCGCTTTATGCTCCTCAGTGGAATACCTCGAGAATGGTTTAGTGGCAGTGGAGCTTGATCCTTCAGTTGTGTCACTAGCAGGTGGAGTATATTGATTTATGACATAGTTCCAAGCTTGATCATCTAGAGCTCCAATGAACACTTTCATGCGTGCTTTCCAGTAAGCATAGTTTCCTTGTTCCAGCAGTGGTGGTCGCGTGACTGATGCCCCCTCCTTTGGTGCCATGGTGAAACCTGATCTCACTCTCCCTGTATAGGGGTAAACAAGTGCCTTGCTCTGATACCAATTGAAATTCCGTTTCACCTGATTACTAAACCTTTATACCAAGTTGTTTAATAGTTTGGTGTTGGAACACCAAGATTAGTTTGGTGTTAAACGCAAAACTAAACACGCAGTGCACACACAACTTGTTTACGCAGTTCGGTGCAAATACACCTACGTCTGCGGGGCCTTGCCCAGATCAGAAACCATTCACTAGAAAGCAGTCTTTAGTACAAGAAGCTTAACTTAAATACTAATCCATTGCTAACCTACAGAGTGAATGTTGTGAGCTCCCCTCACTGTCGATCCTACGCCGTTGAACCCTCACGATCAACACGTCTCCCTGGATCTCCTCCTCCCGAGGAATTAAGACTTCCTTGTTTCTGATCTTTAAGAACTTGGTCGGTTGATTTACGAACCTCCAAACAAACACGGCAGATCGCTCCAAAGTTCTCAACGTAGAGAATAGTCGTGGAAGCCTCTCCGATTGCGTTGTAATTTTCTTCACTTTATCTCATCGCAATCCTGCCTTCATTAGACTTCTTTCCTTGTCGAACTTCTACCCCAAATAGACTTCTAGTCTTAGGAAAGATCTAATACAAATCTGGTATTTAAATGAACAATCCTGTTATCAATAGGACTTGTTCCATAATTAACTACTTAACCAATTCCTAACTATTACAGGAATATTCGTTTACCAGAATTAGATGACCACGAAATCAATCAATTATCTTCATAATATTCTGATCAGATCGCACAATTATATTCCATAATATACTCCTTAAATCGTGGACATCAACAACGCAGCTGCTGGAAACTGCTGGACAGCAGTGGTGTTCAAACACCATATCACCAGGATTCACTCAGTGGTGTTCAAACACCAGATTACCACTATTCACAATATGCCATACATAAGTCCAACTCCGGAGGACTTTACACTCTCTATGCATTGGAGAGATCAAGATTTCAAAACATTACCAACAACCGAAAGTGGATAACTATGCAAGGTATAACAGCAACACTCACTTATAAATCTGTAAGAGCCAATCGCTATTTTTATGCACGCGCTTCCTGTATATTAAAAAAATGTATAATCAATAATACTTTCCAAGTCGATTAAATGAGACCAAGAACTCATATTTGTGAATGTGGGAGTGGTAAGCCAAAAAATCAGTGCTCTCCAAAATTAAGTACCAACTAAACATATCGGAGAAGAAAAGATTAGATGAACTAATTATATTATACTTCTCAACAGCGGGATCATCTAGAAGAGCCTTGTCTGAAGGAAGCTTCAAAACTTCTCGCTCAGAAACTCCCAATTCAAGAAATGGAAAGAATTGATAATTTAGAATAGAATATTCTGTAAACGAAGTAGTTCTACAAACGAAGTACATAATCGAAAGCTTACCGAAAGCAGAAGCTGTAAAAAATGAGGGGGTTTGATGTCCAGGGACCTTCAAATCCAGATAGTTCCTTCCCTATAAAATTCTGCATAAATTTAACAGAACAACAAAGCTCTATAGTATGTTGCGGTTCAGCTTTATCAGGTTCTCGATATGATCATTGTTCCATAAGGACAAGCTCTCTTAGCTACCAACAGGGTTTAGAACACATCAGTTAGTTACTAATCAGATCCAAAAACAAAATGCAAATTTCACCTTTATTATATAACCATCACCAACAGAACTATTTCAAGGCCAAGTCGCGCATAACAATCAATAGAAAACAAAATATTACGGTGCACTGATATTAATCAATGACACATCTCATCAATGATGAGGGTTACAATATATAGGGCTACAGCAAACCAAAGTCCCACATGAATATCATTCTAATTCTATAAGGAAACTACAATCTATAACTAATTCTATAAGGTAACTACCATCTATAACCTTTCCTACAAGGAAAGAGTTTCTATTTCCTTAACACCCTCCCTCAAGTTGGAGCATGATGACAAGAATGCCCAACTTGCAAAGAAGATTATGAAATTGCTAATCATTAAAAAAATCTTTAAGAAAAATATCAGTAGGAGTAGAAGTAGCAGCAACAACGGTAACCGTAGCAGTTGGTAGAGCAGTATTCAAATTCAGTAAGAGCAGTATTTGTAGGAGACCATTCAAGGCAATTCTCTTGACCCTTCAGGATGGTGGGTGCAATAACCAAACCAGGTCCGTCAGAAGAGCCAATGAAGTAGGGGTCAGTCGACAAACGACCAACAGGTACAGGTATCTTAGGGCCAGATTGCAACTGCAACTGTTTCAGTAAAGTCGCAATTACCTCATAGCCATTCATGTTTTGAAGTGCAGTAGCCTCAAAACCAGCATTAGTACGGGCCTGTTCTTCGGGATTACTTCCAGAGGCAGACAGTGCAAAATCAGGTACAGATCAGCAGCAGGTGCAGCAACCGGTGGCGGAACGGATGGGGGCAATGCGTGACGGGAACACAGCGGTGCATGAGCTTCGGGATCGGCGCATGTGGCTTAACTCATGGAGCGATCAGATCAAGAGAAGCGGCGTACGGATTACCGTTGTTGCTGCTACTTCTACCCCTACTGATATTTTTCTTAAAGATTTTTTTAATGATTAGCAATTTCATAATCTTCTTTGCAAGTTGGCATTCTTGTCATCATGCTCCAACTTGAGGGGGGTGTTAAGGAAATAGAAACCATTTCCTTGTAGGAAAGGTTATAGATGGTAGTTACCTTATATAATTAGTTACCTTATAGAATTAGTTATAGATTGTAGTTTCCTTATAGAATTAGAATGATATTCCTGTGAGACTTTGGTTTGCTGTAGCCCTATATATTGTAACCCTCATCATTGATGAGATGTGTCATTGGTTAATATCAGTGTACCATAATAAAGTCCTCTATATTTTATCATGGTATCAGAGTCTAAAATCCGGAAACCCTAAGAAAATATTCTGCTGCCTTTCCGAGCCACAGCTGCCGCCATCTACTCCGTTCTGCCGATCGCCACTGCCACCATCTGGCCGTAGCCACAGCTGCCGCCGTTTACTCCGTTCCGCCGATCGCCACTGCCACCATCTGGCCGTGGTAATCCGTGTGCCGCCTCTCCTGATCCGATCGGTCTATGCGTTAAGCCACACACACCGATCCTGAAGCTTACGCGCCACCGCATCCCTGTCACGCGTCGCCGCCGATCCGATTTGCCACTGGTTGCTGCACCTGCTGGTGATCTGTACCTTATTTTACACTATGTTTGCCTCTGGAAGTAATCCCGAAGAACATGCCCGTACTGATGTTGGTTTTGAGGCTACTGCGCTTCAGAACATTAATAACCATGAGGTAATTGTGACTTTACTGAAACAGTTGCAGTTGCAATCTGGCCCTAAGATACTTATACACGTTGGTTGTTTATCGACTGATCTCTACTTCATTGGCTCTTCTCACACGTCTGGTTTGGTTATTGCACCTACCATCCTGAAGGGTCAAGAGAATTACCTTGAATTATCTCCTACAAATACTGCTCTTACTGAATTTGAACACTGCTACTTCTACCCCTACTCAGATATTTTTAAAGATTTTTTTTAATGATTAGCAATTTCACAATATTCTTTGCAAGTTGGGCATTCTTGTCATCATGCTCCAACTTGAGGGAGGGTGTTAAGGAAATAGAAACCCTTTCCTTGTAGGAAAGGTTATAAATGGTAGTACCTTATAGAATTAGTTTCCTTATGGAATTAGTCATAGATATTAGTTTCGTTATAGACTTAGAATCTTATTCCTGTCAGACTTTGGTTTGCTGTAACCCTATATATTGTAACCCTCATCATTGATGAGATGTGTCATTGATTAATATCAGTGCACCATAATAAAATCCTTTATATTTTATCAAAAAATGACAGAACAAAGAATTCAAATCTACACAAAGTATCACGCGGTTTATTTGCTAGAATACAAACCACGTTCAGCTTTGGCAGGAGGGGGTACCATGACTTGGAGGCAGGAGTTGGACTTTCCATTCTGAGTTGATTATGACGATAACGAACTATATCAATAATCAGCTGACTGAGATCCTCCTCACGTCTATTCATGTTAACAATAAGTCAGTCTCAATTGATACCTTCATCTTCAAAGATAACAGCTGTGAAGAGATCGGAGATGACAAAAAAAACTAAGAAAAAACTAATCTCCATCCATTCCAGACGTTACTTTAAATTGAAACATAATTATAAAAGTAAGAAATGCTGTACCCCGCAACCTGGTCGATGCATGTACAAAGGTACTTTTGTGTAGATTCATAATAGGTAACCATTACGTTGTGTATACCACTAAAGATAATCACACAATTAAGCCAAATCTTACCTCAAATATTTTCCAGGTTGCCTCCTAGTTTAGTCAACCATTTGGAGCAGAATTTGTACCCATCTTTGAACACCCACCTTCGTACATAGCTTGTACAGACTGCAAGATTGCAAATAAGGCAAATGATGGAAAAATATCCCCCAAAGCAAATGGGATTATATACGTATTAATAGTCCATACGATAACTGATACTCCGTATATCTCATGGGAGGAGAGAGTGCTGATGGGATTATGCTTCACTACAGATGGAACTTGAAAAATGGCGTCAAGCTTAAGGTTTGAAGCAGCCATGGAAGCTGGCGCCAACTTCAGTTTGAAGATGGATGAAACGACATCAAGAACCTGAGTTTTGTTTTATTGTTTTATTAATAACAGCCTAGACACGTGTTGTGCTCTGATTGGCTTCCCTATTTCTCCTTTTGAAGTATAGCCTTTAAAGGCACTGTACCTTTTCCATTTTGCAGGATGTACGAATGAATCTGTGAATGAAAACTTGCTTTTCTTTTCTTTTTTTAATCTAAAATTAAACCGTTCTTTATGGTATCAGAGCACCTGGGAAAGATCCAGTGATGTTTTTGTTTTAATCTTCGTTAAATTCTGAACGTTTTAAGCTCCAAAACATGGCTTCTGATGCTGAATCAGTAGACTCTGTTCAGCAATCTGAGAGATCTACTTCACACAGAGGAAGACCACGGTTTAATGATCCATTCGATCTGCAAAGTACAGATAATTCAAGCTTGGTATTGGTAGCAGAACCCTTGAATGAGTTCAATTACATAACATGGAGCAGGTCAATGGTGATAGCCTTCAAATACAAAGGATGGCTGAAATTCTTGACTGGTGAGATTTAAACACCAGATCCAGATGATCCCATTTATAACAGATGGGATAAGGTAAACTCAACCTTAATTTTGTGGATACTGAATTCCATTTCCAAAAAGATTGCAAGAGGTTTTATGTTTTGTAAGGATGCTTATGCTTTGTGGAATGAGCTGAAAGAAAGATTTAGAGAGAGTAATGGCCCTCTGATTCACAAATTGAAAAGGGATATATGTGAATTGAAAAAAGGGAATGATTCTGTTGCGGTATATTTTACTGAATTGAAGAGTCTCTGGGATGAGTATGCATGCTTAAGGCCAAGAAAGAGATGCAATCTAGACTGCATTAATTATACTTGCTTACTTGATGATGAAGAAGATGATAAGTTACATCAGTTACTAATGAGCCTGAATGAGGAATACAGTTCCATCAGTCATCAGATCTTGCTAATGGATCCTTTTCCTAGTGTTGCGAAGGCATACTCCATGATAACAAGGATAGAAGTAGAATGTTATTCACTGTGGATATCAGGAAGTTCAAAGCAATTCAGCTATGGCTGTGAGAGTCTATAGAGACAGGAAAATGCCTTATCCGACCAAGGAATCAGGTTATGATAAGTTTGAAGAATCAAATGCTTTCAGAAGAAGAAGTGTTAGAAGATCAGACCTGAAATGTTATCATTGTGGAAAACTGGGACACGTGAAGGAAAATTGCTTCAAGATCAAGGGATATCCTCAATTTGCTCCACAAACTTATCAGAAACCTATTCAATTAGGTCAAGGTTATCAGAAATATGCAGCACATGTGGCTGTAGAAGAAGAGGATACACCACTGAATGATCCAGATGCAAAGCTGCATGCTTTGGTTGCAAAATTGGTGGAAGCTCAGCTGGATAAGAAGCAGAAAGGGAAAGAACAGATTTCAGATCAATATGGAGTAGTTAATTATGCTCATTATCATGACTTTGCAGGTATCCTGGTCACAAACTTTTCCCTTAATGCTTTTACTTTGACTGATGATAAATGGATTGTTGACAATAGGGCATTAAGTCATATGTGTGCAAATATGTCAGTGTTTCATTCTACTACTGCTATGCAGAATCCCACACATGTTTATCTACCAGATCACACAATTAAACTAGTCACAGCTATAGGATTAGTCATATTAAATCCCTCAATTACCCTGGTTGATTGTCTACATGTTCCTGATTTCAAATATAATTTTCTATCTGTGAGCAAGCTTACTAAATCCATGCCTGTCAATTTCAAATTCTCCCTGGTCTTTGTGTGCTGCAGGATCTCAGAACTAACAGAGTTCTTGCAGAAACCAAAGAAGTAAACGGCCTATACATTTTAAACTGTCAATCATTTCAACCAGAGATTATCAAGCAGAGACTTCAGTCAAAATTTTCACATACACTTCCCAAAAATACTGTAATAGGTGCTGTTGTTAATCAGACTTCATTGCCTTTTCAGTCTTGGCACCTTATATTAGGGCATCCTTCTCATGATGTAATGAAGCACATGTATGAAACTTCTTCTTTGTCTAATACTGATGGTATTTGTTCAATTTGTCCTATGGCTAAGCAGTATAAGCTGTCTTTCTCACTCAGTACTAGCTTTACTCAGTCAGCTTTCATGTTGATTCATTTGGATCTCTGGAGACCTTATAAAGTCAGTTCCATTAATGGTTGCAAATACTTCTTAACTGTGGTAGATGATTTTACTAGATCTACCTGGACTTATCTGATTAAGTCCAAAGATCAAGTGCCTTCAATTCTCAAACTGTTTCTTGCCATGTTACAAAATCAATTTAATGCTTCAGCCATAAAAGTCAGGACAAATAATGGAAGTGAATTTGTCAATTTTGAGTGTGAGAAATTGTTTACAGATTCAGGTATATTGCACCAAAAATCATGTGCTACACTTTACAACAAAATGGTGTAGTGGAGAGGAAACATCACCATCTCTTACAAATAGCTAGAGCCATTTTTTTTAATCAAATCTACCAAAAATTTTCAGGGGAGATGCAGTTTTGACTGCCACATATTTAATAAACAGACTCCCAACTCCCACTCTGTCATGGAAAACACCTTTTGAGTTTCTTTTTCATGAAAAACCTAATCTGCAGATTCTCAGAACTTTTGGTTGTCTAGTTTATGCAACCAATACTTCTCCACACAAGGGTAAGCTTTCAGAGAGAGCATATCCTTGCATATTCATTGGCTATCCTCCAGGTCAAAAGGCCTATTAACTGTTTGACTTGCAAAATCACAGGTTGATCATTTCTAGGGATATGGTTTTCCATGAAACCATATTTCCCTATTCATTAGCACTTCCTTTTTTCCTTTCCTCTTCCCTTCACTGACACAATTCCTTCTAATCTCCCAAAGTCTTCTCATCCTTCACCCTCTTTCCCTATTCCTTCTCCACCATCCAACAATGGTGCAAGACACAACACTAGAGTTATCAGGCCACCTGTCTGGGCCAAAGATTTTGTATTTTCCTCCATTCAACCTCAGTCAACTATTTCTGAACATATTATTGATGCTTCACTGATTTAGGAACCATCCACTTATCAACAAGCAAAGCATTCACATGAATGAGTTCAAGCTATGACTGAGGAACTAACTGCTCTTGAGAAAAACCACACTTGGGATTTGGTGAAACTGCCACCAGGAAAGAAGGCCATTGGCTCAAAATGGGTCTACAGATTGAAATTTAATGCAGATGGTAGTTCAGCAAAACACAAAGCTAGACTAGTTGCCAAGGGTTTCAACCAGATAGAAGGCATAGCCTTCTTTGAAGTTTTGTCACCAATGGCTAAGGAAGTCACCATCAGAATCATTCTTGCTTTGGCCTCAGCTTCCAATTGGTATATCCATCAGCTTGACATCAAAAATGCTTTCTTGCATGGGCATGTAGATGAAGAGGTGTACATGAAACTTCCTGATGGTTATCATGCCCCTGATCCACATCTGGTTTGTAGGCTTACTAAGAGCCTTTATGGATTAAAGCAGGCTTCCAGGCAATGGAACAAGGAATTTACACAGCATCTTCTGAGCCTGAACTTTAATCAATCTTACCATGATCACTATCTTTTCTTGAAGTTCACTTCTTCTTATTTTTTGGCTTTAGTTGTCTATGTTGATGATGTTCTGATCATGGGAGATTACCTTGATACCATTGTTGCAGTTAAGACATCTTTACATCAGAAGTTTACTATCAAAGATTTGGGGCCTGCTCATTACTTCTTCGGTTTGGAGCTGCACAGAACCTCTTCTGGAATTTATCTTCATCAGCAAAAATATATCAAGGACATAGTGTCAGACCGTGGTCTTCTTAATAGAAAGCATGTTGCTACTCCACTTCCTAACTCTTGGACTCTTCATGATGAAAATTTAGCCCTTATTTCTGATCCTAGTGCCTATAGAAGACTCATTGGCAGACTCTTGTATCTTAACTACAGTCGGCCAGCTGTCACATTTTCTGTTCACCAACTGAGTCAGTTTGTGCAGTCTCTCACTCATCATCATCTCAGTGGGGCTTTACACATTGTCAGATACCTTAATCATCATCCACATCATGGCTTATTCTATTCTTCTACTAATGATCTTAAGCTTCATGCCTATTGTGATGCTAATTGGGCAACGTATAAAATTTCCAGAAGATCAGACACATGATATGCAGTGTTCTTAGGATCTACTTTGATCTCCTGGGAATCTAAGAAGCAATCAACTGCATCCAAATATTCTACTGAAGCTGAGTACATGAGTCTCTCTATGACTTCCATTGAGCTTAAATGGATCAGCTACATTGATCGAGATCTTCACTTACAGGTGCCATTTCCCATCCCTCTTTTCTGTGACATTCAGGCTGCCGTGCACCTTACTGATAATCCAGTGTTTCAAGAGATAACTAAGCATTTGGACATCGATTGCCATTTGGTCCGTGACTACTATCTTAAGGGATTTCTCATTCCCTCTTTTGTTTCCTCTCGCTTGCAACTAGCAGATGTGGCCACCAAATCTCTGCCCGCTGTTTCTTTTTATGCCAATTTGTCCAAGCTCAGTTTTTGTTCTCTCAAATCTGAGCTTGAGGAGGGGGTGGGATTATGCTTCACTGCAGATGAAACTTGAAAAATGGCGCCAATCTTAAGGTTTGAAGCAGCTATGGAAACTGGCGCTAACTTCAGTTTGAAGATGGATGAAACGACATCAAGAACCTGAGTTTTGTTTTTTTGTTTTATTAATAACAACCTAGACACATGCTGTGCTCTGATTGGCTTCCCTATTTCTCCTTTTGCAGTACAGTCTTTAAAGGCACTGCACCTTTTCCATTTTGCAGGATGTACGAATGAATCTGTGAATGAAAACTTGCTTTTCTTTTCTTTTGTGAATCTAAACTTAAACCGTTCTTCAAGTACAAGTAACAATGAAAGAAACTAGAGCAAAGTGCATATATAACCCTTCATAATTGATGAAAGTGCAGATATAACCTTGCGATAATTGAAAGTGCAAATATAACCCTAGATATTTAGGTTATGTGCAAATATAGCCTTTTCCGGTAGTTTGAGGCTAGAATTTTATGAAAAGACATTTTCCCCTTTAAAAAAATCTAAAAATCTAAAAATCTAAAAATCTAAAAATAAACTAAAATTACGACTATACCCTAACCAAACCCTAAACCAAAAGCTGATTCTTCTCTATTATTCTCTAGCCCCATCTCTTTGCCTTTATTCTCCGATTATTCTCCAACCATCATCTCTTTGCCTTTATTCTTTGATTAACATCTCCAAACGATGCTCTCCGATTATCATCTCCAGCCCTCATACTCCAGTGATCAGCGATCGAGGGTAGACGATTGGGGTTAGATTGTAGGGTTAGATTGGGGTTAGATTGGAGTTAGATTGGGATTGGTGGTGGAGAATCGGTGGTGCGGGGATGGAAGAATTGACGTGGCAGTGACGGGTGATGGGTCTGGGTGGGTGAAGGTTCGCTGGAGGTGGGAGAGAAAGCTAGCGCTGCGGCTGAGCTCCGGTGAAAGGGATCGGCATTTGGTGTGGAGGCAATGTCGATGCTGAAGGCATTTAACCTGGAGTTGGAGTTCGAGGAGGACGAGGGCGGTGCTAGGATCATGCTCTTTATCCCCAACGACAGTGCATTCTCTGACTCGTCGTTGTAGAGGTGTTTTTGGGCGAGGGCGAGGCAGAGGACAGGGTGGTCAAATTTGATGAATTTGATGATGAAGATAAGTATTTGCCTGAATGAGGTGGTGATGTGGTGTAAAACGGTGGTGATGTGGTGTTAATGTAGGGGAGATGATTAAAATTTCCCACTAGTGTGTTCACGAAGGTCAGTGGTGGAGATGACTGAAATTCCCGGTGAAGGTATGATGGAGTTCGGCATAATCATGGCGGAGGAGAGGTAGAGTTAGGTCCTCCATTGTGGCTAAGCTATAAGCCCAATATCGGAGGTTACGACTGCGGCGGATTCGACTGCGGCAGAGTCGAACAGGTTTTTTCTCAACTAAAACTCAACTTCCGATTTGATTGTAATGTGTGTGCATGTATGTGTGCAACTTTTTATTATTGCAATTTTCCCCTAAACTGGGATGTGATTTGATATGAAGATAGGGTTTTGATGGATGATGAGCAACACGTTCGGGACGATGACATTATGTTGCACTCTGCTATTCAAGCTGCTGAAGCCTCCAAAATTCCATATCTCAGAGATAAGGTTGTGGGCTGGAAGGTGGTGGTGGATCGGTGGCGGCAGAGCAACAGATAGTGGAATAATGGTTGTGTTCAGTGGGCTGGGGTGGTGGGTGGGGGTATTTTTGTCTTTTAATCTCTTGCTTTAAGTTGAAAGGGCATTTTGGTTATTTTTGGTCGGTCAATGGCCAGAAATGGCCGGTCAATGTTGGAATAATGGCTTTAGGGTTCTATTTGCACTTATGTAGAATAGTTAGGGTTATATTTACACTAAAGAACAACTCAAGGTTATATATGCATTTTCTCCAACATATAAGGTTATATTTGCATATTACCCAAGAAACTAATGCATTTCTCAGCAAACAAAATTATCTTAAGGTCTACTCAAATACTTATAATTGACGAGAATCCTACCTGGTTGAAGATTGGACCTGATGGCTCGGTACATTCCCGAGAAACCCTACCTAAAATTTGTGGCCGCACCTCAGATGTTCCACCGAAAAAGTGAATTCCGATCACGTTACCGTCGGTCCGTCAAGTTTTGTGCCTCTCTCAATTTCGTTCAAAATAGGCCTTTTGGCATCAGGGAAGAGGAGATAGATTTGGATGGCTTCTGATCATAGAATAAGCGAACACAATTAGCTTGGAGTATTGAATTCAGAGCGGAAATTGAGAAAGTATATCTGGGCTGGAGTGGTGGTACCGCCTGAGTGTTGTTTGATAAAGTCTTCCTGATGTTGCCAATCAATCAATCAGAAATTACGGAGGATAGATGGAAGAAAATGCGGTTTGGAATTTCCTTGAAAAGGCAGGCAACTAATTAAGAACTTCTAGAAGGATATGCTGCAGTAAAAGATAAACAGAGAAGAAGCTTGTAGGAAAAATTAAAAGGAACAGAGGGGGAGATAAAGAAAAGGAAAAAAGATGAACATATTTACAAAACTACCCTTCGTCAACCAGATTATAATGTCCCGCATTATAGTTCCATCATAGATGATTAAGAGAAACATGATTCTCTTTATGTGGAACGGAGTAGTTGCCGAGTATGTGTTACTCCCTTGATTCCAGTTCCACATAAAGAGAGTAGTGCTTCTATAACTAAAATAGTCCCGATTTGAAATGGAATCGTCAGTTAGGTTGGACTTGGAGATGCAACTGAAGAATATTTGCAAGTTTTTTTTCTCATTTTTTGTTGTTATTTTTTGCACGCATTGCCCTTTGCGTTTACTTTGTGATTCAATTTGTGCAGATTCAGTAGCTTGAATGATAGAAAGTAAAACCCACAAATAAGTGTGACTGTGTGTATTGATATATACAGTGAGTACAAAGTGCATAAAAAACCTGAACAAATATGGAACATGATATACACAAAACTAATCAGAAAGGGTATTCCTTTTTTTATCCCGATTCTAATTGATTTACATCTCTATTACCCCCTCAAGCGAAGCGTAGGACTGGTCGTAGCGCAAAGCTTGGAACGTAGAAACTCAAAATGAGGATGGGGTAGACCCTTCGTAAAGATGTCAGCAAACTGCAAGTCCGTAGAAACATGGGCAACCTTGAGCTTTCTAGAAGACACCCTCTCACACACAAAATGATAGTCAATATCAATGTGCTTAGCTCTCTTATGAGAAACAGGATTTTGAACCAGAAAGAGAGCATTATTATTATCACACAGCAAAAAATGGGTGGGGCGCTCGACGTCACACATAAATCCCAAAGAAGATTCATCAACCAAGCTAACTCTGCACTAGTATTTTCCATAGCACAGTACTTAGATTCTGAACTAGAATGAGAAACTGTAGGTTGCTTCTTAGCACTCTAGGAAACCAGGTTGCCACCAAGAAAAATGACATTACCATACGTAGACCTACGAGTCTCTATACAACGAGCCAAATCAGCATCAGAGTAACCCAAAATTGGTAAAGCAGAGGAGTTTACCCAAAACTGAAGACCATAGTGGAGTGTACCACGAACATAGTGCAAAATCCGAGTGACAGCTTGGTAATGGTCATCAGTTGGAGCCTGCATATATTGGCTGACCGTATTCACAGTATAGGACAAGTCGGGATGTGTGATCAATAGATATTGTAGTGTATCAACCAAAGAATGATAAAGTGTGGGGTTTTCGAACGACTTACCGAAAAAGCTGGATAGTTGCGAAAAAGCTACAATGGAATAGCAACAGGTACAGAGTCTTGCATGCCAGCTCACAGTAAAATGTCCCTGGCATATTGGCTTGACTAAGGAATAAGCTTTCGGAAGTACGAATAACCTCCAATCCCAAAAAATACTGAAGAGTGCCAAGATTGATAATCTTAAACTCCTGATTAACCCGATCAATAATTTTCTGAATAAGACGACCATCATTCCCAGTAAGAATAATGTCATCAACATAAACCAATAAATAGAGTAAAGAGGCACCCTGTGAGAAAACAAATAATGAGGTATCTGAAGAACTGCATACAAAACCCAGTCCAATTAAAAAGGAACTGAAATGCTGAAACCAAGCGCGTGGAGCTTGCTTGAAGCCATAAATGGCCTTGTGTATACGACAAACATGATCGGGACGTATAGGGTCTTTGTATCCATCAGGTTGCTCTATGTAAACTGGAGACTCCAAATTGCTATTTAAAATAGCATTCTTCACATCAAGCTATTGCAATGGCCAATTGCGATGAACAACAATGGATAAAACAGTATGAACAGTAGAGGCCTTTACCACTGGACTAAAAGTATACTCATAATCAAAACAGGCAATTGCAAAAATCCTTGAGCAACTGACCTCACTTTGTGTCGGTTAAGGGAGCCATCAGATTTATACTTCAACCGATAAACCCATTTTGAATCAACAACATTTTCATGGGAAGTACGAGGAACCAGCTCCCATATCTGTTGAGTGTGCAAAGTATCCATCTCTGAGTCCAAGGCAGCAACCCATTCAAGATCCTTAACAGTCGAGCGATGACTCCGAGGCTCAGTCTTAGAAAATAAATTACTCAGTAAATCAGAAATATCATATTCAAAAAAATCCTTGTACCGTAGAGAACTAGTGTGCAGGCAAGTAGTCATCGGATGCCGAGAGAAGGGACCCACAATCGGCGAAGGCACAGATCCCAAGGATATCACGGAAGCAGAGGCTTTTGATGGCGGCCCAGCAGGCAGTGGTGATGATAGAATTGGAGAAGCAGGGACGACTGGTGAGTTTGATGAAGACACCGGTGGCCGTGGAGGCTGTGCGTGGTGTACACGTGTGGCTGGGGTGGCCGAGCGTGAGTCGGGGCCGGCCAGCGAGTGAGTCGGGGGCGACGGCTGTGCTGGCGGCACTGGCTGGTGTCGGACACGCTGCTGGTCACCCTGTGGTAAACAAATGCAATTTTCTGAAGAACCCTGTGCTTCCAGTACAGTTGGAAAATTTCAATTTTCCAGAATAATAGGTGGTTGTGTTGTATAAGATGCTCAAACACTTCTGATGGAACTGGAGAAGGCTCCAAAAAAGCAGAAACATCCAGTGATGAAGAATCTGTAACAGTGCCAGTATGAGTAGCTGAAAAAATAACTCATCAAACCGAGCATGGCGAGTGATGTACTCCTTCTTTGTAAGATGATCAAAGCATCAATAACCCTTGTACTGAGAACTGTATCCCAAAAATATACAAGACATACTCCAATGGGCCAGTTTATGCACATCATAGGGCCTCAAATAAGGAAAAACTCGACAGCAAAATGGATTAAAATTGGAGTAGTCAGGTGTAGTGCCAAAAATAAAAGTGAGTGGAGACTGAATAGATAAAACCAAAGTTGGCAGTCTGTTGATGATGTAGACCGTCGTAGAGAAAGCATCATACCAAAATGAATGATGAAGGCTATAATGAAAGAGCATTGACAAACATGTCTCAGTAATATGCCGATGCTTCCTCTCCACGCGGTCATTTTTCTCCGGAGTGTAAGGACAGGAAAGTTGATGATGAATGCCCTTAGTCGTAAAATGATTCCGCATGCAATGATTTACAAACTCGGTTCCATCATCACTCTGAAATACCTTGATGGTGGTAGAGAACTGATTCTCAACAAGAGTTTCAATTTGCATGTATGCCTCCACAAAATCAGACTTTCTTCGTAGAGGAAATAATCAAGTAAACCGAGAGAAATCATAAATAAAAATGACATAATAAAGGTACCTGGCACGAGAGACAACAAGTGAGGATCCCCAGAGGTCACAATGAACTAAATCAAGTATGCATGGTGCGCATTTTAAATTATCATTAAAAGAAAGGCGCTTGTCATTGGCCATCTCACAAGGAGAACACAAATGAGGCTTAGGCAGCAAACTGGTAACTGACAAACATCCAGACTTACTCAAAGAAGAGATGCTGTTGTGGGGAACATGACAAAATCTACTATGCCAAAGTTCAAAAGATGCTTTAGCAGTACTGGATGCAACAAAAGTAGATAAAACAGTAGCACCAAAATCCAAAACATATAAACTCCCATCAAGGTGGCTTTTGCCAATAAAATCTCTAGTATACTTGTTCGAAATAGTGAAAGAGGAATAATAAAAGCAAATAACAACATTCATATCTCGAGTCAACTTGGGTATGATCAACATGGGCAATGTTAAGAGTATAACCATTACCAACAGTAACACACTTGTTATTAGAATAAGGAGTCACACGATCAAGAGCGGACTGAGAAGAGCTCATATGGTTGGTCGCACCGAAATCAGCTATCCAACGAGCATGCAGTAAGAACCGGGAGAAGGAGCCTGAAAGACCAAGTGAGGACATGTCAAAGCAAAGTGACCAAATCTCTTACACCACTAACACTGCAGTTGAGACCATTCACCTTGTAACTTAGGGAAAGAAGAAGCAACATGGCTAGAAACATAACACCATTGACACCGTAATTGATTGAAAAAAGCCTATTAAATTTGCTGCAAAAGGACCCTTGGCAAACGCACAAAAAAGTGGCATTGTGGAAGCTGGCGTGTGAGGACACGCGCTTCAAGGAGAGGTGCGCGACTGTTGTTGTCACGCGTGTGGAACGTGCGCTCTGTAGTGATGGTGCGTCTTTTTAGAGCGTGCTTGGGCTCAAGTGTCCTGTCAGCTTGAGCGAAATGCCGGATTAGCAGAACCTGGAGTTTGGGCACCGTGACTGGCGGCAAGGGCTTGAGACCAGAGCCGGCGGCAAAATTGTGAACGACGATGAGACATTCTTACCCAAGACGAGAACCCATATCTGTAGTGCAAAAAATGGTGAGAATGAGTTTTGTTTGAAAGAAACAGCAGCGGATACACAAGCGGCGGAGTCCGGTGGTAATAGAGTGCTGGCGGACAACGGCAACAGGTGACGGAGTCCGGTGATGATGTGAAGAACATAATGGCATCCGGAAGCAATCAGAATAAGGGCAATGAAGAGTGGTCGCTGGAAAACTGGTGGAGAAACAGACGAGCGGCAGAGTACAATCAGACAAGGTGAGGAATTTTATTTTTTTGCTTTGTTATTTCTTTTTTGAAAAAAGGACCAAAAAGTTCAGAGAAATTTTTCTGATACCATAATAGAAAGTAAAACCTACGCCGCTTGCCGCCCGCCGCCAATGCCGTCACCGCCCCGTTCCCGCCCGCCGCCCACCGCCCACCGCCGCTTCCCGCCGACTGCCGGCGTCGTCCGCCACCCACCGTCGCTTCCCACCGACCGGTTGCCGCCGACCGTCGGCATCGTCCGCCGCCGGGTATCCTCCGTCGGTCGTCGACGATCAATCACTTTTGGCATCTACTTTATCAGCTTCTCTGGTCCCGGATGGTTCCGCTGCCGAGTTGCCACCTACCAGACAGATTGTCGACCTCGCCGACCTCCATCTTATTTGGAAGATTACGATTGTGATGATTATACATTTGCTCTTACTACTGAAGACTCCCCCCTTCCGACTACGTTCCCTCATGCGTCATCACTTTCCTCAGGTGTTCTCTATCCCCTTACTGATTATGTAAACTGTGATAATTTTTCTAGTATGAATTCTAGATTTTTTGGTGTTGTAACGTCTTGTACAGATCCCACTACTTATTCTGAGGCTTCGCAGCATGCTCATTGGCGAGCTGCTATGACAGAAGAATTTACTGCGCTAGAGCGCAATCAGAGATGGGCCTGCCTTTAAATAAAAAGGCCATTGGGTCCAAATGGGTCTACCGGATGAAGTTCCGATCCAATGGTACTATTGAATGTCATAAGGCATGCATAGTGGTTCTTGGGGATCGCCAGGTGGAAGGAATTGATTATACTGAGACCTTTGCTCCGGTTGCAAAGATGAGTTATGTTCGTTTATTCCTGTCTGTTGCAGTTATTCTTGGTTGGGAACTGCATCAGATTGATGTCCACAATGCTTTCCTGCATGGTGATTTGCATGAGGAGGTGTTTATGTGACCCCCGCCTGGCTATGCTGTGCCACATGGACTGGTTTATCGCTTTCAGAAATCTCTTTATGGTCATCGTTAGGCTCCTAGAAATTGGTTTGCTAAATTGGCTCAGGCTTTACGCGCATTTGGATTTGTTCAGAGTAAGGCCGATTACTCTCTATTTGTCTTTTCTCGTGGATCAGTTTCTTTACATGTTCTGGTTTACGTGGATGATTTGGTTATTGCTGGTAGTTCTTCTTCGCTCATCTCTGAGTTCAAGAAATACTTAAGTTCCTGTTTCCATATGAAAGATCTTGGTCTACTTAAGTGTTTTTTGGGCATGGAGATTGCTAGAAGACTAGAGGGGATGTTTATTTTGGAAAGGAAATATGCTTTGGACATTTTATTAGATACTGGTTTATCTGCCTCTAAACCGACTGACTTTTCGATGGAGCAACAACATGATTTGGCATGTGTTAAAGGTTCAGCCTACCATGACACGGAGCAGTATCGACGTCTGGTTGAACGTCTGATATACCTGGTTATTACTCCCCCTGAACTTAGTTATTCAGTCCATACTCTTGCACAATTCATGAAGTCTCCTTGTGTTTCTCACTGGCAAGCTGCTGTTAATGTGTTGCACTACCTGAAGAGTCATCCTCATCAAAGTTTATTTATCTCTTCTCGCAATACGTTACAATTGACTGCTTACTGTGATTCGGATTGGGCTGCATGCCCGATTACTCAGCGTCTCTTTCTGGTTATTTTGTAATGATTGGTGATTCTTCGGTTTCTTGGAAGACTAAGAAGCAACCGACTGTTTCTTGGTCTTCTGCTGAAGTGGAGTATCGTGCTATGGCGGTTACCTGCTGTGAGTTGTTATGACTTAAGTCTTTACTGAAGGACTTAGGGGTTTGACACTCCTCTCCTATGCGATTGTTTTGTGACAGTCAATCTGCTTTTCATATTGCGAAAAATCCAGTTTTTCATGAACGCACAAAGCACATTGAAGTTGATTGTCATTTTGTCCGGGATCTTGTTCAATCTGGCTATTGTTACTCAACATATCCGTACGACAGACCAACCTGCAGATTTGTTCACTAAGGCTCTCGGACGTAACCAGTTTCATTCTTTACTAGGCAAGTTGGGCATTTTCGAACCCCATGCTCCAACTTGAAGAGGAGTGTTAAGGAATTAGAATATTCTTACCATAATACTTGTAGATGTAATTGTATTCTATTACCTTTTCCTAGCTTGTATAGGTATTTTGTACTACTATATTATCATGAATTTATGAATATAGACACACAATTATTACCTTATTTTCTACAACCATGCTTCTGGGAATGAAGGCAAAGAACAAGAAGAGACCCTCTTTCTCGGTTGATTATATGATCAACAATCAGGAGATTAAGCCTTGGCCTCCATCTCAATCGTTAAGGGCAATTCGTGCTGTTGTGATTCAGTGGGAGCATGGTGATCTGGTTTTGGTCTCTACTAAACAAGCTGGTCCTTCTCTCGGTACAGACTTAGGTGATGGTGATGGGAGAATAGAGTTCAGTGATTATACACAATATGATCTTAGGTGTTAGAACCCAATATACTCCCACCTTTCCTTCTATTGATTTTGGCAGTGAGCACAACTCATTTTCTGCAACTATAACTGATGATGTTTGCTCTGAAAACATTAATGCAGGTTGTGCAGCGGTGATCGGGTTTTCTTTAAAGAAAGAATAAAGGATTCTTTTGTGCATGGATTAATGCTGTCAAGTCTGTTGAGAAACAGGCCATGCATTCTATTTTTGACAACAACTCGAACCACAAACAAGATCAAGTAACCACAGATTGGCGGGTGCTCGGCAAATTCATCGCTTCCCAACTGATGAGCCATGATGATCAGGTTTTGTAAAGCTTTTAACCACTTCCAATTTGAAACCATATAAACTAACTGTGTCTCGAATTTGACCTAAGTTGCATATATACCCGCTAAAAATGAATTTCTCTTGGATTTTGTGTTTCAATTCTAACTTTCTAAATGTAAACCTGTGATTGTAGTCCCTTTAATTTTCTGCCCACGTTAACTTTCTTCCTCTCTCATTTCTTTATTGAGACTTTTTCCTGACATGGTGGCCCAGTGCGTGAGCTTATAATGCTCTTAGTTGATGTTATGATTCTATCTTGTATGTTAATTGCTAAAATTTGGCAACTCTAGCTTGTAATAGCCACAGATATATTTTTATTCCACGTACTGCAATGTTGATTTATGAGCACTTCAACTTAATCTCAGGCACATGATTCGCTTGACTGCCATGCCAACATTTCTTTTGTTGGACATGGGTGAAAACTTATTCTGATATATGTATGAAAAAAGGCACGGTTCACAAGTTTTTATGCTCTGATGCTAAATAGGGAGGTATGATTCCACCTGGTTTACTGAGAGGATTACTTAGCAATGAAGATTTTGAAAGATAGGAGTCAATGATATTGCATAGGACATTGGAGTCTGTTTGATGTGAAACAATTTGCATTGAGGATGAAGCTTCTGATTGATTGAATACCCTAGGGGTCACTCAGTTTCAGGACATCCAGCTCTTAGACACCAAGCCCTTTGGAAAGGTTCGTACAGTCATCTTTGATTCTTCTTGTTTTGTTCGACCTATCTAGTTTGTAACCTGAGGTACAACCTAGGGTGGCTTTTTTGTGTTTCATGTCAAAATTGTATTATGTCATATACATGTTTGGTGGGAAACTGATAATCGTGTCGTGTCAATCAGGTTAGATTGTGTTATCGTGTTAAATATGTCGATGTAACTGTTTTCTAACAGAATAGTAAGTGATTTGTTTTTCCCCTCTTAACAGGCTCTTGTGATTGATGGTGAGCTTCAAATTGCGAAGTTTGATAAGTTCATCTACTATGAATCCATTGTGCATCCAGCACTTGTTCATTATGCATAACATATCAAAACTCATGAAAAGTGAGTATAGGTGGCTCAGGGAAGAGCATCGCTGGGCTCAGGGAGTTGAACCAAAATGTTCCTGGACAAAGACTCTGTGGGGGTGGGGGATAATTGGTGATCGTTTTTAAGGGAAAGGAGTACACTTGTTGAAGTAACTCTACATTTATTTACATTTGTATTGATTTTTTGGTGTTTCTTTTGTTCTTTAGTTTTTAGACCATGCATTCCCGTATGCCACCAGTTTGAAGCTTGTTATCTATTTCCCGTGCTTTGAAAGGGACCAAGACTAGGATGAAACAAACTTTAGTCTTCTATGCTGGTCTTTCTCCGAATGGGCAAGAGAACCCATTGGGCCATACATGAGTACCGTGTACTGAGAAGGAACTTGATGGAACCCATCCTAGTCTTCTATGCTGCTTCGAGCTGCATAATTGCCTTAACCTGTCTTCCGATTTGTTTATGGTTATTTTGCTGAAAGCAATTGTCTTCTTGTCATTTATGAAATGAATGATACTTCAAAAGTGTTTTCCTTATCCTGTATATAATTCTATCTGGAAACATAGTCAGATAGACTCTTAAGTTTGGTTGACACCATATGATGAATGATAGGTGACAATTGTACATGGGCATGTGATAGAATGATTTGCCGTAACCATAATAAGCAAAGAATTCTAATTATAATAAATCATAATTTAATCAGTAATTTGATTTATCCTAACACCCCCGTCAAGTGAAGTGCCAGATGCCCGTCGACGCACAGATTAGACCTGAAATACTCGAACAACGGATGAGAAAGCCCCTTGGTGAACATATCCGCAATCTGAAGAGACAGAACATGAGCAATGTGCAGCTTTCCAAATGTCACCAACTCATGAACAAAATGATAGTCAATGTCGATGTGCTTCGCCTGCTTGTGCGCCACTAGACTCTAAGCCAAAAAGATAGCACTGCTGTTGTTGCATAACAGCAATGGAGAACCAGAAAGTGGAACCCGAAGATCACGAAGCAAATGAGTGAGCCAAACCACCTCTGAAGTAGTGTTAGCAAGAGTACGGTATTCAGACTTAGTGCTGGAGCGAGAAACAATGGTTGTTTCTTGGCACTCCAAGAAACCAGATTCCCACCAAGATAAACCACATAACCATAAGTGGACCACCGAGTCTCCAGACAGCGGGCCCAGTCAGCATCAGAGTACCCTAACACCTCAGGAGTACTAGCAGAACGAAAGCTAAGACCAAAATTAAAAGTGCCACGATCATACCACAAAATCCGTGTCACTGCAACGAAATGGTCATCTCTGGGATCCTGAAGATACTGGCTCACCGTGTTGACCGAGAATGCCAAATCCAGACGAGTGATGGTGAAATACTGGAGAGCACCAACAAGAGAACGATAAAGTGTAGGATCCCGAAACGGAGGACTGGTAGAACTGTGAAGTTGAGAACCAGTAACAAATGGCGTAGAAACAGGTGTCGCGTCAGACATACTAGCCCGAGTCAAAATATTACGAGCATACTTTGCTTGGCCAAGAAGTAACTCTGAGGAGCTAGGCGAAACTTCAAGACTAAGAAAGTAATGAAGAGCACCAAGATCCTTGATCGCAAACTCTCTGTGTGTTCGATCAATGAACTGGCGAAGAAGAGTCAAGTCGTTGCCTGTGAGAATGATATCATCCACATACACAAGTAGATACTATAATGATGACCCTCTCGAGAGGACAAATAAAGAAGTATTGGCTGAGCTACACTGAAAACCAAGCTGTGTCAGATAACTGCTGAAGCGCTGGAACCAAGCCCGAGGAGCCTGCTTAAAAACAAAAATGGCCTTTCGCAAGCGACAAAAAAAGTCTGGATGAGCAGAATTCTGATACCCAACAGGTTGCTTCATGTAGACCGGAACATCAAGAACACCATTAAGGAAAGCATTCTTGACGTCCAACTGATGAAGTGGCCAGAACGCATGGCGGCTCTGGCGAAGACCGTCCGAATTGTGGAGGCTTTGACCACAGGACTGAAAGTGTGGTCAAAATCAAAACCTGGAATTTGCGAGAAATCCCGCGCCACAAGTCTAGCTTTGTGACGCTTAATAGTGCCATTTGGTCGATACTTGAGCCTATAGACCCATTTGGAGCCAACAATGTTGACATTCGAAGATCGAGACACCAAATCCCAAGTGTGCTGACCACGAAGAGCGGCCATCTCATCATCCATGGCTGAAACCCAGGCTGGATCCTGAAGGACATAGCGATAATTAGTGGGCTCTGTCAGAGAAAGGAGTGCAACAGTGAGACCATGAGCATTTATATCCGAATAATCCCGGCGCTGAATGGCACCAGTAGAAGACCGAGTAGCCATCTGATGGGTACGAAGCTGCGGCGGCGAAGCTGGAGAAGTCGAACCAGCTAACGACGCGGAAGAAGGCCGAGCAGAACTGACCGAAGAGTGGCCAGCAGAAGATGTCGGAGAGAGGATGGCCGAGACTGGCTGAGGCGTGGTGGCCGGTGGCTGAGGCATGTTGGCCGACGGCTGAGGAGATGGGTCAGCATGCTCACCAACATGCCTCTCATCTGGTAGAATGATTTGCCATGATAGAATGATTTGCCGTACAAAATTGTATTATTGATTATGAATATATAGAGAGTACAATAGAGGTGTGATAAGGAAATAACACTAATTATAATAAATCATAATTTAATCAGTAATCTGATTTATCCTACCAGTATGAATTATTAAGTTTCTCTTCTGAATTCTCCTCCCATATGTGACTTTGCAAAGTGCTGAAACACTTCGTACAGGCTACAATTTCCATGAGGGTGATCTGTGACTCAAGGCACTTATAGCAAAATAGTTTAGTTAAACGACCTGACACTTTCTAAAAAATGTTGCACCCTTTTTCTCTATTAATACATCCATTTTGTTTGTGCTGTTAATTTTTCCAAATCATACAAGCAGTTTTGCCTAGTCCCATACACGTTGCAGGACATCTTATTTTAGACAAACAGTTGTATTGATGCCAGAGGTCTCATGTGTTTCTGTGTTCTCAAGTGACTTGTATTTTATACACGTTGCATTCTAAATGACTTGTATCCTAACTTCGTTCCAGCAACACGTCTAAATCATATTGAATGAGTAATATACAGAGGTGGAGATAGGACGTCCAGCCGAAGTTCTTGGAACCACCCTAGAAACAATTGCATCTCAAAGAAGTGATTCGATGTTGAAGGAGTTGCGCAGAGGCTCCATTTTAAGTTTGCCCATGTTCAGGCCTCCTGTTTCGGAAAAAAAGCATAAAGACTAGATAATTTTTTAAGTGTGATTTGTCTTTGGACATTAGATTATTCTATGATTGAGGACAAAAGTCAACAAACAAAACATTTTGCATGTAGGTTATGGTTATCAATGCTTGTACATTCATGTTAGCAGTTCTTCAGCTTATGGAACTTTGTGTCGGAATCACAAGCTTTATGATGATCATTTTTAGATTTAACCTAAAGCTAAATTAAGATATTCGGACATTTTAGCCTAAAGTCGACAGCCCGTGCAGTGCGCGGGCTGGAGACATCTAGTATGATTACAAATTTTGCACGAACTTGTCTAATTTCCTTTACCATGATCCTTAGTGACACTTTTCTCCCTCTTGTGGCCACTACAATTGTCCAAAAAGAACCTTGTCATTAAAAAAATGTTACATTTGACCTCCCACGTTCCTGGTTAGAAGTAACAATCTACTGCTAACCTGTGATGAAGATTGATTCTGCACACACTATTAACAATACGGAATGATTATAGCACGTTTAATGACATAAAAACGAATAAAGCATTGCATGAAAACTAAATGCATCAATTATGAGCATGTAACCCCAAATAGATAAAAGATGAGTATTTTTTTTATAAATAAAATGCCTCCATTATACACAAGTAGGACAATTGTTTTAAGTTCATGATAGTGTGATATATAAGAGGTCTTATAATGGCTGGATGTTTCAATACAAGAAGCTTAAGTCATTTTCTATGAAAGGAAAAAGCCAAGTTTCACATGCATGTCAGTGCTAGAAGTTCACCTGAGGAAGAAACCTCTAGAGATGCATCTAATAGATGGACCAATGAAGATCATCATGGATTTTAAAAGGGAGTGGGTGCCTCAAAGTTAAAGATGAGCAAATGAGTTTTATGGGAACATGGAAGTATTTTTGTTTGCTCGGTTAATGGTTTGATGACAGACAATTTAGCAATGAGCGATTTCATTAGCTTTTTAGGAAGCTTTGGGATTTCAAGCTCTTCATTTTACATAGATACCATAATTTCTTGGTAACTAGATTTGTGTTAGAAGCAAAGATGATGTCGGTACACTAATGCTGAGACCCCCATATGACACCGGTATATTGGTACAAAGGCACCAGTATTTTGGGCCCCCAGCATGTCGGTGCCTAAGTTTAGTGGTTCTGAAACGTAGTTACAAAGGCACCGATATACAAAATCGGTATTGAATAATGACATACAACACCAGTTCTGAATACCGATGCCAATAATACTGTAGCGGTGCTGAATAATGATATACAACACTAGTTCTGAATACCGGTGCCAATATACTATAGCAGTGCTGACTAATGATATATAGAACCAGTTCATAGTACTGGTGCCAATAATAGTGTAGCGGTGCTTATCCCACACAATCAACACCCGTAGAATGCAACCGCTGCTTATAGATTAATACCAGCATTGATTCCATCTTACCGGCACTAGATGTAATTTGAGATCTATTGCCAATATTATTAGCACCGGTTCCAGTTTAGAACCGGTGCTGGATGTAATTTGATATCTATTACCAATATTATTAGCACCGGTTCAAGTTTAGCACCGGTGCTAGGGATTAGAAGTAACCTTTTCTTCCAGCACCGGTATGGAATAATTGTCGGTGCTTGTTCACAGTAGGTTGTAAAATTTTCAGTATCAATATTAAATATGGAAAACCGATGCTGATTTTGCTTTTCATTTGCATTACCCTATTTTAAATTTTCCTTGCCCATCCGGATTGAAACCCGAGCAAATATGACAGAAGAAACTCATAATAGCCAACAAGATAGAATCTAAAAACAAGATTAATACTATGAAAGAAGTAATGAATGAATTATAAATTAAAAATGTCAAAAAAACATAATCCTTCCACAAGCAAATTATAGAAAAAATTGTAAATATCTATGACATCCATTTTCTACACTTCCTAATACTGCTCGGGGTCCGTAGAAGTCTTGCAAAGTTTGGAATACTCATCCACCCAAGCTTGACATCATTTATCGGCTACAACTGCTATCTCCCTGCCATTGTATGCTCCTTGTTTTGAGGGAAAATCAGTTGCGTTTAAAAAAACCCAATGACTAATTACATGAAAGTATTTAGTAAGTAATATTTTCAAATGTTTAAATTGTAATTTGTAGACCAACCTCAAAAATATTTGTAGAGGTAGTATTCATCACAAGCTTTTCCATGAATAGGAGGACGTAGTATCCGCATTCCCAAATACTCAATTGACTTCGGTATTGAAAATGAAAAAATCGAGTTAAACGTAATTGCATTAAATAATGGTGAAAATGAAGGGACTCTTGGATTGAATGACTTACATCGATATTTGTGATTTTCCATGTGTAATCCGGAGATGGTTCCAACTTCATCTTCTCCCTTTGATGTTTGCATGCAATCCTTGTAATCATGCTTACATTTTAATGGTTAGATAACTCACACTTGTAGACATTATAATTAGTACAAAGAAAGGAATGAAACTAACTAGCAATATTTTGTTTTCATTATTTTTTTTTGGTTTGATTCCTCTAGTCAGCGAGTCAAGGGTAAAAACTTCCTCCGTACTAGGACGAATGAGTACCAAGTACCAATGATTGCTGCGTTGAAAAGAAAGTAGCACATGAATGAAATAGTAAGTGGTGTATAATTTTCTGTAACTGAGGGAAATTGAAAAGTGCCACTGACATTTTAATATATGGAACCACACAAATCTCAGAATCAGTATTGAGCATGGTTTCCAGAATGGTTTTAGCACAACCCTGAACTTCTGCATCCTTGATATCCGTGGAATAGCCTCCCGTACAACACGGAACAAACTGAATGTGGCCCTTGTTGGTTTCAAAGACTTGGTCCCAGAGGTGCCTTGAAAAATAACATTAGTTAATATTTTTAATAAATTAGTGTATAAATAAATACAATTAATGTGAAAAAGTAAACCCTAGCCCATCCAAACATCTATCATTGAGTTTGATAGCCAAGCCATTGCTCTGCCCCAACTCTACCAAGCAATTGATAAATAATGCAGCACTATGTTTTTTGCTGAAAGTCGACGGGCGATACTCCGGAAACAAAACCACCTTTCTCGACTGGTGCATGTTCTTCACAAGCTCATTGCAGTATTTGATGTACTTTTTCATGTTGGGATATGTTTGAACGGGCGCTTGTTGACAATTTGAAACTATGTAATGGAAACAAAATTAGGAAAATTGAAAAATGATGAAATATGGTATAAATTACGGATGTTATTGAGAAGTACTAGTTTCAGAGGCCTTTCATGCATAATTCTTCCTTCGAGTGATGGAAGGAGCTGGTTGATCCAGACTATTTAGGAGTTGCTAGCTTCATAGAAAAGTTATTTAATTTGAAAATTATTAATAAAAAATCCGATGTGTAAAAGTTGTAGCATTTAGTTGATTTTATTACCTCATCGTCGCTGACATTGAGGAAATTTAAACCATCGGGCAAGGGCTTGCACCTTCAATGTCCTCAGTTTGGGTATCATTTCCAAATGTGCCCAAAGTCATCGCCCAATCTACCACACTCCCTAAAGTGTCTCCAATGTCATTGAAATGGTGGTTAGGAGACGACAACCCAGCACTTAGATGGTAGTCTGGCTTGCACACACGTACGCAAGCTACTTGACCATGTGACTTCTCCGCACACCTAGATTTTTGGAGCCATGCTTTAGTAACCCTAAGCCTCTCTCCCTGAAGGCCCTTGATGTAAAAGGTCACCAACTCACCATCCTGTTACAAATAGTAATAATTAGTTAGTCTAAAATAGTTTATGCGTGGATGATATGAATACAAATCCAAAATTTGAACATGTGAGATGTAATGCATATTTACCTTTTCATCTTCTTCTCCTCGCTAGGGGAATCTTGGTCTGGGCCGCTGAGACCGGCGGATACACCTCCAAACATAGCATTGTCAATGAAGATCTTCGGGTCCGTAAGGCCTCCGGGAATATTTAATTCCCCTGCTACAGTTATGCCCTTGACCAACTGCTGAAGGTATGAGACCACCACCTTAACAACCGGCTACTCAATGGAAGGTTTCTTGGCCTCCTTCTTCTGGGACGAGAAGCTGCTGCCACACTTGTTTCTTGCTATGCATGTGATAGCAATCGATGCTGGCAGTAGGGATTGGGTACCTCTGTAGGGACCCGGGTGATCCCTCTTCCCAGTGGCTTTTATCAAGATGTCCTCACCCAGACCCAATTCTTGGGTTCCCTTCTCCTTTTCCTCGTTCAACCTCAACTGTGGTTCATATCATTGTGTTAGTAGTGAACATATCAATTTACTTAAATATGAACATATAAATAATTTGATACTTACAATATCCTCCGCTATGGCCTTGACGTTTGCGGTTGCATAATCCTTTTTTCCTTTGTTCGACTCCAAGTAGACCAAGGACTTGTCAGACTTGAAATTATTTGAATTGATCTCCTCCCCAATCTCTTCTTTCGTGTATCCCTGGTCCCTTAACTTCTTCCTCTCCTTCTATTTTAGGTTCTCTATTAGCTTCTCCTTTGTAGCCCTGTTCTCCTTCGGTCCAGTCTGGTGGGTGTACTTCTTTTCCTTCGAATGCTCGCTTTCATTCTTTCTTTCTTTATTTCTGAAAATTTGAAAACAAAAACAAATTAGTTGCTAAATATTTAGGGTAATATGCAAATATAACCCTATATGTTGGAGAAAGTGCAAATATAACCCTAAGTTATTTTTTAGTGCAAATATAACCCTAACTATTATACATATGTGCAAATATAACCCTTACTATTATACATATGTGCAAATATAACCCTAAAGCTATTATTTCCGCATTGACTGACCAGGGTTATATTTGCACTTTCAATTATCGCAGGGTTATATCTGCACTTTCATTATTGCAGGGTTATATCTGCACTTTCATCAATTATATAGGGTTATATATGCACTTTTCTCAAATATTTAATTATTATTGGTTATGTCATATAAGAAGTTTACTTACCATCATATCCTCTGTCCTTCTGTGTTCCTTGAACTTCTTCCACTTTCCTCATCCATCCACCTGTACTTTTCCCACGACTTGTATTTTGGAACTTTGCCACTCGCCAGTAACTATATGTACTTGTTTGCCACCTTGAATTTCCAGTTGTGATGTGCGTCGCCAGCCTTGCCGGTCACATTCTTCCTCAACCTGCTCCACTGGTCTTTAGTCAACTTAGTTTCGAACTTGAAACTTGCCTGCAAAGGAAGGTTACATAATATTTAGGTTAGGAGCATGGCTATATAGTTTAACAGTAACAATTAGGCATTCATAAATTAAGTATTATGAAATATGTTTTTTTACTTTTATGTCTCTCCACACTTCCTCCTTCATATCCTTCGGGACGTCGGGCCAGCATATCCACGTACCAAATCTGACCCATCTCTGAAATGCGTAATTGCAATATGTGACCCATGCACTCTAGTTTCTTACACAAATCAACTGACCCTTAACTTCCTCCAAGGCGACAGGAACAAGGTCCCTTTCCTTAGCTAACATGATCGAATGGCAAGCAGCCATCCCCCGTTCTCTACGCCAAGTGGCAATCTTAAAATTGTCAAATGCCTTCTCCTGCGGCCCGCCTGCTTTGGCAAGGTTATCATCCTTCAGATTACAAAGGGGGTTGTCCTCTCTATCACCCTCATTTTTTGGGAGCTTCTCTCTCGGGAGCACCAGTTGCACCTGCTTGATCTTCCTCAAATTGAATCTTGAGGGGTATCACCGGTGGAACCTCCTCTTGTTCGGCTTCAGAATTAACTTCCTTGTTTTCCACATTTTTTTTTTGTTTCGGCGGAAGGCTTGCCCTCTTCCTCTTTTGGCCACCATTTTGGTTTTAGGAGACATCTGCATATTAAAATGTCACATGAATGGATAAGGCATAACAAGCATAAAAATTACAATTTATGACCTATATGTCATAAACTTTGGATTGATCACTTCAAAAAATCCCACACATAGTGTATATGTCACACATTGTTAGAACATACCCACCCACATCACACGATCAACTAATTACACTTCAACACCAGGCAATAACCTATATATGGCATATACTATGGATTGAATTATGCAAACATCACACATAAAGTGTATATCTCACACATTTTAGAAAAGACCATCCAATACCACACAATCAACTATATCACACTTCAACATAACACAATGACCTATACATATGTCATACACTTTGGAAATTATAATTAAAACATCACACACATATTGTATATCTTACACATTTTAGAATACACCATTCAACACCACACGATCAACTATATCACACTTCAACATAACATAATGACCTATATATGTGATACAGCTTGGATTGAACGATTCAAACATCACTCACATAGTGTATATCTCACACATTTTTGGACAAACCCTTCAACATCACACTCCAACATCACACAATGAACAACCCTAAGCAACTTAATATTAAAAAAGCTTCATTCCATCAAACACATAGAAATTCATACAAATATTACTCAATGTAAGGCAATCTTGGGTTTGCACACGACTAAAAATGAAGGAATAAAAAGTACCTTTCAAGATTCTAGCTGGAATCCGAGTAACGTTGAGTTCACCGCCGACTAGTGGAAAAAAAAGAAGAAATGCGAGTGGGAGATACGAAAAAAGGGGTTTTTTGGGTTCTTATATAAAGTGGGATTGAGGAGGTGGGCAATGGAGGTTGAATGAGGATTAAATGGTGGAGAATGTGGAGATTTAATGGTGGAGAATGTGGAGAAACCGTTCGATGAGTGGGAAAGAAGAAGAAAACGAGACCGTTATGTGAAGAAGATGATCGATCACGTTTTATATAACAAAGTCAGCACCGGTACCTAACCCCACATAATGGTGCTGAAAAAAATTCTACTACATTATGCCATTATCTCAAATATTCTATGTGTACAACACCACTGCCAATTTTGTTTAAAGCAATTGCATGAGACTGCTTTGTTATTTTTCCAACCCGAGAGAAATGTTGGAAATTATTTTTGATGTCCGGAGCACTGGTTATAGAATCGGCGTTGTGGCAATTAAAAACCGGTGCCAATTTTATTTCAAGCAGCTGCGTGAGGTTGCTCTATTATATTTTCCCAACCCGAGAGTAATATTAAAAAAAAATTCTAAGTCCAGAGCACCGGTACCACAACTGGTGCTAGTTCAAAAAAATTGGTGCCCGTCAACCATAAAGCAGTTGCGTAGGGCTGTTTAATCCCGACAGAGAGTTGATTCTTAACAGCGGTCAATAGTACTGGTGCCTTATTTTACAAAACCGGTGCCATATATTCTGATTTGGGCTGAAATTTTTTCCAGCCCAATCAATATTGGGCGGGAAAATACATTTCATTTTAGCGCCGGTATAAAAACCAATGCCCCTTTCAAAATCGTGAAAATTTGAATTTCCTTCCCAACATTTGACCAAAATTTTGAAATTTTTGAACCCAACAAAAATCAGCACCGGTTCTTCCAAATGCCTAACCGGTGCCTATCTTCATATCTACTATTTAGCAATATTTAATTTAAGTACCTCATTAGGGGGAAAGTTTTCTCCATTACTTTGGATATCCAATTGGACTGAAAAATATCCAATTAAACATTCAATAGAGCACGTATTTTGAAATTGTATCTGATGGATACCTGAAAACGCTGCTTTGAGAACTTTGCTAAAATAACATTGTTGCCCAAAACTAATTTACACCTTTTTTGTAACAAAGTTACTTGATATTGGGTATTCTTGAGTTAGTAAATGGTTTTTAATAGAAGATAATGTTTTCATTAAATTTGGTTAAGTGCTAGGAATGTTTTTGAGTATCATACTCTACATAACTTGGAAGTTAGGAGGTCCAAACAGGAAGGTTTATTGGTGAGTTTTTCTCACTAAATATTATTCATTTTTTATTCGTTCTTGGAATTGACATTATGGTCTCGTAATGTGGGATTGCATCCAATCAGACTTGGACCTTCGAGTGAAGTTTTTGCCTTCTGCACTTAGGTCGCTCCAAGAATCTTGGAATTGGTGAAACTCAAAATTGGCAATTCCATAGTGCAATTCAGTAATGTATTATCATAACTATGCAGTTAAGACATGATTGGGTAAATGGAACATCCTCAAAACTGAGCATAAAAAAGTTGTGCAAATTTTATAGAAATTGCAGTGTTGCCCAAAACTAAGTTACGCAATCTTTTTGTAGCAAAATTACTTGATATTGGGTATTCTTGGGTTAATATAAGTTTTTTTAATGGAAAATCACATTTTCATTAAATTTGGTTAAGCGCTAGTACATGTCTTAGAGTATCTTACTCTACATAACTTAGAAGTTAGGAAGTCCAAACGGAAAGGTTTATTGGTGAGTTTTTTCCACCCGATATTATTAATTTTTTTATTCGTTCTTGGAACTGACATTAGGGTCTTGTAATGTGGGATTGCATCCGATCAGATTTGAATTTAGACCCCTGAGTGAAGTTTTTTCCTTTTGCATTTAGGTCCCTCCAAGAATCTTGGAATTGGTGAAACTTAAAATTGGCAATTCAATAGTGAAATTCAGCAATGTTTGATCATAATTATGCGATTTGGACATGATTGGGTAAATGAAACATCCTCGAAACTGAACATAGAAAAGTTGTGCAACATTTTCTGAAATTACAGTATTGCCCAAATGTAAGTTACACCCTAACCATTGATTCGAAATACTTGAATCTTGTTATTATAGTTTAAATACATGAATTTTAAATAATGGAATTTTTGATAGTATAAATTTAAAAGCGGTAGTACATGTTCTAGACTAAATTGTGGAAAAAAGGTTTGGAATTACTAACGGAAAATTATATTTCTTTACCATCATAAATTCAATATAAAATCATGGTAATTCTCGATCCATGTGATAATAATTCTATTTTGTCCAAAAAATAACATAGAATTGTTCTAAACGTCCAAACAAAATGAAAAGTGAAAAAACCATAGTTTATGAACATTAGGGTCGAAAATCATGAATAATATCTAGCGAATGGCTCTTCATCCAACATCTGTGCATCCACTACAAGAAACATGACCCATTACTTTGCTCCCTTCACCTCGGTTTTTTTTTTGTTTACACCAAATAATGGAGGTAAAAAATTCTTTTACCTCATTTTTTCCCTAAGTAAATGGTATTATTTACCTCGGTTATAAAATAACCGGAGTAAAAATTTGGTTTTTAAAATCGATTATTATTTGAACCGAAGTCAAAGTTAAAAAATGAAGTAAATAATGTTACCGAATAATGTGCGACGTCGCATATGTTCTTTGAAAAGGTTGCCTGACTTCTCTAGTCATGTCGTTATTGACGATAGGTATTACGAACGAATAGCGAAGTCGCATATATGTAACAATCAAACACCCTACATATACTACCCTACTTTAAACACAACCAGTACCTCATTTGTTCAATGTTCAATTGGATAAAACTAATAATTAGAAAAACAGTAGTCATGAACATTATATATCCTTACAATTATATAGTGCATAATTTAATTCGAATAAGAACTGTCTTAGTTCCAGCATAACACAAATTACAATACACTCAATCATCTTGGACAATGATGACCTTGAAGATGATTGCCCCCTAGCTTGTATCACCTCGAAGAGCAAGGTGTCCCCGATGCATAGGTTGTTTCCCCTAAGGAAATCGCCAAAAACCTTTGGGGAAAGGGCCTTGACCACCCTCCCACCCCCTGAGTAGTTCATATGCCACTATGTCTCGTAGCACCCCAACACTACGGGGGTCTTGTTAGTTGGCATGATTGATACAATATCTCATGAGATGTACTAAGTCACCGTAACAAATAATGATTATATACATATACATATATATATATGTATATATATGTATATACATATGCAATTGTCAAAAAATAAAATTTATTTAAAAAGATTTACCAAAGTTGGTATTTTCCCAAAGTTAAGCTGCTTCAAAGTGTAGTCGGGATGTGGGCTATCAATAGCCATCGAATGATGTTCAATGTCAAAGAAAAAAGGCTCTAGGTGCCTTCGCTGTGCGGTGAACTGTACAAAAACCAAAATGTATTAGTTGTTATAAAGTGTGGAATTCTATTTGGTAATATATATATATATATATGTGTGTGTGTGTGTGTGTGTGTGTGCATGTGTGTGTGAATATCTGAAATACCTGAAAAAGGGCTGATTAGACGATCCTTCGCCAGCCATTAGTCCTGTATCAGAAGCAAAAATGTGAAGTGATGAACCACACTATGGAATGCCAATTGCGACGTCGCAACTAGCGTCGCAGGTGCATTTATGTCCAAAGAAGTGCTTTGGTTGACATGTCAATGTGATCTTAGTACCGTACGGATAAATTGAATATTAAACCGAAATAATACCGATGTTTCAGGGTGAAATCAAAGTAAATTCAGAGGCCAAAATGCGATGTCGGTGACATTTTGGGCTAACTGAATGCCATACCGAGATACATCCAACGTCAGAAACTGAAGAATTGGCAACTTGAAAAAAACACTTGAGGTTGCACAACTATCAGACAAATCGAACAATGTTAGATAGATTACCGACGTTGTACATTTCACAGGTTGGTACGGGAAGAAACACATCAAATTGGAAAAAATATGAAGTTTCATCAACAAGAAATAGAAGAAAAATCCCTTGGGAGACATAGAAAAACATAGTACCAACGCTCAAAGTCAAGGAAAGTTCACACTCTCTAACATTCGAAGCCAAAGCTAGAAAGCAGGGTAAACAAAAAAAATTCCATACCATAGATCTGACATTGTGAAGTATGAATTACAAAAATTATGTGTTAGGAGATTAGAAAAACCATACCTTTTTCCCAATACACAAGAGAGGGGTCGAAGGTGGAGACCATTGGAATTCGTGGGAAACTCGTGAAGATAAGCTTGAACTGTCTGTTAGGATTACCATATTTATACATGTTTTGGAACGACGTCATTTTAACCAGATTATGAAGTCTGGATGATAAGTACGATGTCGCAGGTATATCGGTACATGAGAAAACATACCGACCTGAGATCGACGTCGCAGCTATATGGGCCTACCAGCTGGTCAACAATTCCAATTTACAAATACAATTCTAAATGGCATTGAATAACATGTTATGTTAAATATTAAACATTGAATAACCTTAAAAAATGAAATTTTAAAATTTTAAAAATTTAATATAAAATACGTCCCAATTCAAATTAGTCAAAATACGTGAAAATTAGTTTTCAATACATAGTTATGTGAAGTCTTAGACAGCTCTCTAATGTTCACGCAGAAGAATGACAATGTAGAAAACTACGGGCCCAACACCATTTATGAGCTCAAAGTAAAATGTATCCCCAATCTCAAGTTCCTCTTCGTCAAGAAACTTGCCAAACCCTTCAGGGTCAGGGTCTTATGTATCTTGTTCCCCGAGTAGTGCATTTTGTACTCCATTCCTTTGCACCTAATCACATCATCCAACTTGTACGATGGTAGGTACTTAGCAATTTTTTCTGGGATGTGCTGAACTATAAACAAAAAACCATTGTTAGTACTTATGAAAGTAATCTATAGAAAAAGTTAATTGAAAATTTATTTTGTTTGAAACAGGGAGGAATTACCATAATTAGGATTGACCCGAAGTTCGTCTTGGTTAGAGTGTGTACCAAATGGGGATCTCTGCCTGAGAATGTGCGACGCAGACTGTCATTATCCGAATCGCTCATTTCAATTGGTTGACGGCTGTAACCAATATTGTTAGCCATGTTTGCTGTAATTCATATTTTCATGAAGGTGAAATTTTATGATAGTTAGACAATAGGAAATAAAGACATGAAATCTGTTATGTTGACCTACTCAAAGTGATGTCGCGAAAGCATCTGTATAACCGATTGGTCAACCGAAGAATGTGCGAGTTCGCACCATATATGAAATGGATAGATTGCGACATCGCAAACAAATTGTTAAAACAAAAGCAATACCGACTTATCAGCGACGTCGCATTACAGCAGATAACGACATCATCGGGTAATGACAGCACCCTTGCAGCATATTGTTTCACCTCAATTCATATTCCAACACCCTAAAAACCATATTCTAGCACCCCAAACTGTAGAAACCTCAAAAATTAAAACAATTAACACGTTCAAACCCTAATTCAAACAACAATTTCAAGGATAAATACAAGCAAAAAAAATTAAAGCAATATAAACACATGTGGAAACATACCTTATAGAAGATAGGCAGGGAAGGGTGTTGAAATTCGACAGAATACAGAAATTTTGAAATGATATATGAGAGGTGGGCTTCATTTATACACTCATTATAAAGCATTGTGAATTTCTCCTAGAGCAAGCCGACTTTGCATGTCTGTCGCACATACCGAACCCATAACGACGGGAGATCAACATCAGCTATTCTAATGTGGGCCTCACCATTACAGCCCACTCACATAGGAATGGGCCTATGTTTGACCAATCTTCCTACGAGGGCGCACCTTTTTTTTGTGTAACGACATGAATCCAACATAGGGCCGACGTCGGTAATTGGGCCTGCGTTTGACCTAGACAAATATAATTGACCTTCAAATCGGGAAATTGAACATTGGATAATGTTAGTTTAAATTTATAATTTTCCATGACCTATAAGAACGTTTGGTTCAATCGAAATCAATTTTCACATAACCAGTGAACTTTTCAGTTTTTACCCTTAGGTCCATTAATACCCTTACTATAAGAGTTATGAGAAAGATCATTTCCACCACATAGAATCACATCAAATTTAATATTTCAAGGTTTTTATGAAATTAAAATCTAAAAAAATTATGTCCATCACACTTTGAGAAGCGCTAGTACATCGTGTAGAGTAAATTGTAGACGATTAGTTATAAGTATACATGGTTCATTCAGGATGAACTTATGGAATTCTCTGTGGGACCATGCCAGTTTCTTTGTAATGACTGGCGGTGATCATGAGTTTGACTAGGGGATGGCAAGGGTCCTGTCCCCGAACCGGGGTAGTCATCTGTCATTTTTAGAGTATTCCATTAATACCCTTACTATTAGCGGTATGAGAAAGATCATTTCCACCACATAGAATCACATCAAATTTAATATTATAGGTTTTTTATGAAATTAAAAGCTAAAAAAATTCTGCCCATCACACTTTGAAAAGCGCTAGTACATTGTGTAGAGTAAACTGTAGATGATGATTCGATGACAATTATAAAAAATTATAGTTTGGCCCCACTTGTATGATTTCGCAAATCCTATTCGCATGAAACAAATCACTGGCCGACACCCATGCGAGCTCGCTACAATTGAAAATTTCTAGCGGGAACTTAAATTTTGAGCCAAAATTTTGAACCAAAATTTGTCCCCAAACCCATTTCATTACAATAATATCCAGCACCAACACAATCATTTCCCATCTCAACACTTTTGCTCTCAACACAACTCCACACCATCCTTTCCATTAACACCATTACAACCACTAAAGAGTCCAATATAATTTCTTCTATCGAATGTTAACAATTATTCTAGGATGGAGCATCTCTGGGTTTAAATAAATGAGGTAGTTTATTTTGGCATCTCCTCAATTGTATATATTTTTTTCCACAATTACCATACATTGAATATATTCATGGAGTATAATGATTCTTGTTACCTATCATATAAGTTACAATGTTTGTCTTTCCAAAATAATGTCTTGTTTGTAGGGATTGTGGAAAAAAGCATAGATTATTGCTGCTTGTGGAATATAATCAAATTTTCCTATGAACACAGGTTGAATATGCGACGTCGCACTATGTTCATCACCTTATATGATATAGAGATGAATATTGTGCGATGGCACATTGTTCAGAACTGACATCCCCGTCTTGAATGTCCAACTTTGCCCATCTATCGGTTTAGTCGACACTGCTTTAGCAACCAAGGCGACATCACTATAGGTCAGTAAAGGTAACTTTTCCATGTTTAGAGTATTGTTTACATCATTCTGGGACAAGCGAATTCTGACATAAATTTTGTTTCATGTGTATTTCATTTAATAGGATAAAAAGAGTTAAGATGGACTCTTAGCTTGGATGCTGTACGATGTAGGAAATGGATGTTGAATATAATGAATAGTTCATTTTAAAATTAACTGTTTGTATTTGAATATATTTTGGCATTTATTGGCAATGTATGTTCAAGGTTTTTTCAATTTCATCAGAAAGTAAATACAATAATATAGTACGATTCTCCACGAATCATATTGCGACATTGCATAAACCAGTAAAGATACGACACCTATGCGATATCGCATAAACCAGTAAAGATACGACACCTATGCGATGTCGCATATAACAAAAACATACCAACAGACTATCAGCGTCAATTGTTAGGGTTTTTTTTGCAAGGTTGCATATTCAAAATGACGTCGTATTGGTTAGCCTCCCAAGTCACCTTGTAGACAAACAGGGTGCACTGGATCATGCGATATCGCTTACAATCATGAGCGATGTTGCATGTAACTATCAGTGTCGTCGATCTCATCGATGTTACAATTGTTCCAGTGTCATCGCCTGCTTCCAATTGATTTTAACTTTACTTTTTAGGGACGCCGAGGTCAATGTGAATGATGTTGACGCTACGTGGAACTATAGTCTGCCTTGTTCATTGGTGCGAGGTCGGTCCCAGAACATACCGATGTCGGTCCAAAACCGAAAGTCCTTTTTACCTAGGTTTCGAACCGTGGTAAAAGGTATATTTTTTACTACACCCACATTTACTTTGGTTTTCTAGGGGTAGAAAACCAAGGTAAAATGGCCTGAAAAATCGAGATAATAGGTGCTGTTTGTTGTAGTGAACTTCTGATCTGGTCCCTACATCGCTCTGCCCGATGCCCGGGTCTGGGTATGTAGGGAAAGGTTCAACTGCTTTCATGGCATCCGGGAACTGATATTGCAAAACCTTACCCATGTGATCACCATACTTTGTACACCCAGCTCCAATTCCACAACTCTAGATTCCAACGAAGGACCCACATTTTCTTGAGCCATTTTGTAGAAAGAGTCTACAATAATCTTACCCATTGTCTACCCATATATGTTGTGCGAATAGTGGAGGACACCATATTTTGTGCACAGTTCGGAGATGAGGCTGCAGAAACTGTAACAACCGAATTTCTCAGCACCTTGTCTCAAAGCATTCACAATTTGCCTACCTACATTCCATCGCAGTTTCTATTTAATGGTGTACAAATGTATCAGCCTCATACTCTAAATCTCAGTATTCTCGGTGACATGGTCAATTCTAGATGCTACAAAGTGGTACCATCAATTCATTTAGGGCTTGGGATGCTTCTTTGGAATCTTTGTCCAACCTGGTTTCACAAGAGAATTGACATTGGTTCCCGCCCTAGTTACCATCCTCACGATCTCCTTTCTGGTGAGATCTTCAAAATCCCAACCCTCATCGGCCTTGTAGTGGAATGCAAGAAATTCATCCTCCGTGGAGGGAGCATTTGGTAACCCGTACAGTTCATTTTTGGATTCATTTGTCAGTTTCACCATTTTGCCTTGACAGAAAGACTCATTCCACCTCGGACCACACCGCAAATAAGCATAGAACTCACTCACTATGTTAAGGTTAAACATTAGAGGTGTGTCATAAAATTTCTCCCATCCAAGTGCCCAGATATATTCTTCAAAGGGGGCAGATGCTTCTATTCCTCTTTTGGAAAATGTTGCCTTGTTCTGTACGTTTGTTCAATTAACTTTGCCTGCTCTGACACAACCTCTTCTCTTGTTGTTGAATATTGGATTGCATCTCTAGAGAGGAAGGGGATGCATTCATTTGTGACCTCTTGAATGGAGTTTTTGGTGTCATGTCCTACAATGTCCACTCAAGAATTTTAACAAACACCTTCCATGCATCATAAATACCTATTCAATACTAGAGTTGATGAACATCAACAAACGCTCAACAGAAAATCAATAAAAGGCTAGATACAGATATATGTAAGTATTAAGAATTAATGCTATGTACGTGATTGCAACATCGAACAAATTTCTTATTGTATGGCAAAGTGAACCAACACATTTCCAAAAGTATTGGGTTAATGATAAAGAATCTTGTAGAATGATAACAGAGCATGGGTTGATGCACCGATGGTGATTCTAGGGTAGATTTCCTCCCCATCATTGAGAATTGGAAGATGAAGCCTCTGTTGATCTTTCTATTTGATTATGTATTAAATAAGTTAGCAGTGGTATGAACGACAGAAATCGGTGCCTATAATGGAAAATATAGCTGCCTGAATTTGTTTTCAAATATTTTTTTCCAACCTGAGAGCATAGTTGGAAAAGTTATTCTAATTATACAGCATCTATAATAAAACCGACACTAGTATCCACAATACCGGTGCCAATATAGCATAAAGCAGCTACTTAGGGCTGCTAAATGTCAAATTTTTTTGATTCATTTCGAACCTGAGAGCAATTTAATGAAATATATTCTAAGTACACAACACAAGTACTAATGTCGGTGCTGATAAAGAAAATATCGGTGCCTTCATATGATTAAACAACTTCCTAAGGCTGTTTTGAATTAAATTTTCGTATCTTTTTTCCAACCCAAGAGTAAAGTGGAAAAATATTTTCTAAGTACACATCACCAGTACAAATACCGGTGCTGATAAATAGAATATCGGTACCTATATATGATAAAGCAGCTTCCTAAGGCTACCCTAAATTATTTTTTTAGATTTTTTTTCCAACCCGAGAGCAAAGTGGAAATATTTATTCCAAGTACACATCACCGACATTAATACCTGTGCTATCTTGACAAAAACCGGTGCCTTTGATGAAACATAGCACATACTCTGCTTTTCAACACCGGTTTTTAAAAATATTACCGGTGCTGGTTCTCATTTCAATTTTATCAAGAAAAATTTACAATTGTGAAAGAAAAAAGAAACAAGCAACACTACACTACAGACAAGGTAAACCCAAATTCATATATTAATATCAATGTTTCGAATAGATAGGACACTGGCGAGTACACAAAAGTATAATGGTAATTACAGTTACAGTGATAAGATGCACCTATCTTTTCCTTTTCAAGAAAACATCACTCCCTACAATTTGACCGCTCTCATCAACCCACAATCTACACCACGTGACCGTTTACCTAATAAAGCTCCATCCACATCCTCCAAACTTGGAAATACAGATGGCAACTCAGGACATTCTGCTCGTTTTTCCCATGTAGGATGACATGCCACTTCTCGTTGCCAGGATCCTGGATATAAAAAACCTAGCATACCTGGGTAGCTCAGATGAACTTGTCATCCTCGAACCCAACTCGGTTAAGGTCCACCAATCCCAGGGGTATCTCCGTACGAACCCCAACTCCATTATCAACCCACCGGAACTTGAAAACCACAAATTCAAACTTAACATAGTCCTACTCCTAAATTTCCTCAATCACCCCGTAAAAGGCCATTACTACAATGATATGGTTTTTGTCTTTCTTGCTAGGCTGCCACATCGATTCAGATTCAATGTAAACTCTACTGTTCTGCATCGTGCTCTTGCTATCCCTTTCAGCCACTGCAAAAGTAAAACCATTAATATCATACCCTAGGTATCTTATAAAAGTGCAGTTTGGCCTTCTCGCAAAGGAACGAAGTTTACTAGGCCTGCCATCCACATTGCGGTGATTATAAAACCAATTCACGAATGTGGAAGAATGCTCTAGCTGTATTTTGTTTGAAGGCTGGTCCGAATGTGGAAGAATGCTCTTGAGCATATATTGTAGTCTCGCTACTATTCCGTAAAACGTAAAAGTGAACTGTTATCAACTCAACATAGAAGGGTGTATGAAGTGTACCTTTAGAACGTGCAACCCCATTCTTCCTACCAAAGTTTGCTTTTTCAGGTAATCCAATTGATTTTTACAGACTAAGTTCGAGGTACAGTGTTCAATGTTCTCTTTGGTAACGTACCTTTACACGATGCTCACATCTAGTCAGCTACGATTGTGAACGTAACCTTTGAAAACACCCATGTGTCGCTCGGAAGGGTACATCCAATGCATACCCACCGAACTGCATAGTCAAATTTCCCTAACCAAATAAATGACTAGATAAACCTTGATGTCAAAGAAGAACGGAGGAAAGTACTTCTCCAACTGACATAGCAATAAAACCCCCTCTCACTCCAACACATCAAGCGCATGCCTACTTATATTCTTCTGACAAATGGAGTTGAAGAAGAAACACAATCACATAACGCTAAATTGCACATCCTCCTCAATAACACCACATATGGAAACATGCAATAGTTGTTGCATAAGAATGTGACAATCATGCAATTTCAAGGCGTTCAAATGCAAATCATCATTCACAAAGAGACTAACATTAGAAGAGTGTCCGTATGGTACCTTGATCCCTTGGATACACTCGTAAACCAATATCCTCTCATCCACTGACAGATTTTTCGGGAAAGGAGGGAGGTACATTTTCTTCCTTCTCACTTCTAGGGCTAGGTCCGACCGAATTCCAAGCTTCAACAAATCCTTCCGCGCATTCAAGCTATCTTTCGTCTTCCTAGGAATGTTAAGTAAAGTACCAATCAAGCTCTCGCACACATTCATCTCAATGTGCATTACATCCAAACAATGGAGAACCTCCAAATGCTCTCAGTAAGGTAAATCAAAGAAAACCAACCTTTTCTTCCAAGGTCCATCAGGCGCTGTTCCAACCTTCTTCACATTTTTCCTTAGAACAACTTCAATTTCTTCACCTTGTTGTGTATGAAAACCCCATTAAATGGTCTTGGTGCCTTCCTCACCTCATTCCCACCAACAAACTGAAATGCATCCACACACAACATGTGCTTCATTGGGAGGAGTACCCGGTGACCCAAATACACTATCTTGCGACCATTCTTCGGCTATTGGTAATCTGTGGACTCTTCGCATATGTGACACACCTTGTGCCCCTTCACCACATAACCCGAAAGGTTTCCGTATGTTGGAAAATTATTTATGGTATAAAAAAGTACTGCCTTCAAATCGAACTTCGATCCCCCAAAACCATCAAACACATCGACACCGTCAGACCATAAAACCTTAAAATCTTCTATCAGAGGTGCTAGATATGTATCGATGTCATTTCTAGGCTCTTTTGGCCCAGAAATCAACAAAGACATCAACACATGTTTCCTCTTCATAGACAAATACGATGGAAGGTTGTATATGGCTAGCATTACCAGCCATGAACTGTGCTTGGACAGGATGTTGCTGAATGGGTTCATTCCATCAGTACATAAAGCCATCCGTAAGTTTCTTGACTCACTTGCAAAGTATGGATATCTCTGATCAAATCTTTTCCACTGATCACCATAATATGACAGATCACATTGTTCTCAGGAGAACCCCTTCCCATGTACCACGTCATGTTCTTTGCATCATTGGAATTCTTGAGCAACCTCTTCAATCTCAGAATAATTTGAAGATACCACATGCATTTTGCAGGAACCCATTTCTTTAACTTTACGATAACATCTCTATTGACAACCACATTTCTCTTTTTCTTGTAGCGTGACACATGGCATACGGGGCATGCCACCTCCTTTTCCTAGACAACCCTGTACAAAACACAATCATTGGGACAAGAATGTATTTCTTCATACTCGAATCCCATCACCATAGAATCCTCTTCGCTTCGTAGAGGTTGTCTGGTATCCCGTTACCGGCGGGAAGCTTCTCATTCAAGAACATTAGAAACTTGTTCATGCTAGTGTCGCTCAATGTACCAAGGCCTTTCATATTAAACAATTCCACAAACATGACATCAATGTATCCCTCTTATTGCAACCAGGATATACGACCTGTCTTTCTCACCTAAGAAATTTGACAAAACCTTGGGCCTCCCCCTAAATTCATCGATAACCTCCTCACACATGTCATCTAAATTTAAGTCTCTGAAACACTCTCCTCCACTAACTACAACCACCTCCGGCGGTGCTGTCTCACCATGAAATTTCCAAACAAAATAATCTTTTTTAAACCCTCTCCTAACCAAGTGAAGTTTCACGATGTCTCTATCACCACTACGGTTACGATTCTTACAATTCCATTAAGGACATGACACTCGCTTCTCACGACAAAATGCGTGCTCTAAAAAATGCTCCATGAAATCAACACATTCTTTGCTCAACCAACTAACGTTGCAATACACATGCTTACACCTCTCAATTGCACGTTCCATCTCTACAAATTAATGAATATAGGACAATTATAGTTCCACACAATGACCATGGCAACGCAAGATTCTAAACATTCAAAATAAATTTGAAAAACCTTATGTACAACTCACATCACAACAGTCAAAACTTACCCCAACATTTTCACATTCCTTAATAAGGTATTAATCATGCCAAGGAATCTAGAAAACAATCACATTTCTTCCATGAATGCAAGTATCATGAACATGATCAAACACACAAAATATATGCATACAAACCATTTGTAACATATTACACCATTAACAACATTCAAAAAAATTAAAAACCTAACCTTTGTGGATCTTCATTGAGCATTTAATGTCAAAACCCTCCCAAAAACACCATTAATGACATTCTCTCCCCAAAATCCCATTTTTTACCCACCAATGAATAGTGGTAGGTGAGCACTAAATGCTCTTCTAGCACCAGTATAATACTTAGATACTAGTGCTAGAAAATTCCCCCCCCCCAATAATTTACCCGTGAAATGGACTATTTTACCAATTTCAACACCGGTTGTGTCATTTTCCAGCTACCGGTGCTAGAAATAAACAAAAAATAGCACCCCTTTCTCAAATGGGCTCCATTTTTAGGCACCGATACTATACATTTCGGTGCTATAATTTTACATAGGCACCGGTACACTAGTTTCGTACCGGTGCTGTTATTTTTCGTCAATTTTTTACTCGCCAAAGACTCTATTTCCCACATGGAAACCTTTTCTAGCCACATTTTACGTTTATACCAGTGCTAGTTTCTACATATGGCACCAGTTTTAGGCACCAGTTTCCAAATTTCGGTGATAATAATATGTACTAGCACCAATTTTCTTGAAGTTCATCATAAAACCCGTGCCTTTCATCATTTCAGCACTGGTTTTTACCCCCCACAGGTAAGGTAACAGTGCATATGTACTAGTTTTCCAGTAGAGGTATTGCAAAATGGATCGTACACGTTGGAAGAAGGCTTACTTTGTCTACGCACGTGGAATGATGAATACTCCATCACAAGCCTTCATATATTTAAAATTTTGATTTGGGTATGTTTGTTTAATATACATGCTGAGGTGTGCAATCCTGTATCTGGTAAAAGTCTGGTGACTATGATTGGTGAAATTGAAGAAGTTAGTTCCGGTTATGCAGCCATCCGAAGGTTTTGAAAGTAAGGGTATGGATTGACCCTTACAAGCCTTTGATACTAGGTTTCTTGCTGGTATGTGATAATACTCATCATAATTGGGTGTGTTGTGGTTATGGGCATATTTTAAAATTTTGTACTAGATGTGGAGTTATTGGCCACCAAATTAAATGTGTAATTTTACGGATGACGATGAGGTAGAGGAGTTTATCAAGCAATCAATGTTGAAGAATTATGCTCACGGGGAAGCTAATGTGAATTATGAGAATGAGGAAGATGCTAATGGTTATAAAAGTGACATGAAAGTGACATTATTTACTGGAAATAGTTCTTCAAGGCAAAGAAAAATAGGAGAATCTTCTTAGAAAGGAGACCGAATATACAAGGCACATCTAAGAGTATCCACATATTCTCAAGTGCAATATCGTTGGAGGTTTTCATTTGAAAAATTAGTTGTTAATCAATCCATTGGTGCTCAGAAGTTGGACAAAGAATCTGTAATATGCATCAAGTAAACCATTTTCATGGAGCTGCAACACTAGAAAACTTAAAGGAGTTCTATGGATCTCAATCTCACACTCAAACCCCACATGCAAGTGACCTAAAATGGGTAAATGTTAGTTTTTATCACTAAGAAAGCCCAACTGCTTCGAAGAGAATTCACATGGAGGATTTTGATGATCAGGGATCTCCTAGAATTCAAAAGCAAAGAAATGTGCATCATTCTGTAAAATTAAGAAAATGAAAGGTCAGAGGGATAAGTGAAGATATTTGTCCAAGACCAACAAAGAAGATTTTTAGGTATTCTTTGACAATGGTAAAGGTGAAAATAAGGAAAAAACAAGATCCGTTCGAAGAAGAATCTGAATTACAGGAGGTTAAGTACCCCCACACGAAAAAGAGCGAGACTGTTTTCAAGCACAAAATTAGAAGGGAAATGGGTCTCTAAGAATAAAAGTTGTAGTCTTCAGCAGAACAACACCCGAATCTTCTAGCATGTTCTTTATCATCAACGGTGTTGAGCAAGAATCCAAGTTCTTCGATTGCGAAGCTACCACTAGTTGAGGGTATAAGAAAGTTATTTATTAAGTCTGATGTAATTCAAGTAATAAAAGATAAGACTCAGTTTCCACCAACATACAAGTTGAAATCCTTTGTAGAATATTCTCCGAAAAATTAATAATATTATTTGTTTTGATAAAAAAGTAAGTATTTGCTTGTTACTTAATTACTTGTTTCCATGCCCTTTTCTTCGACGATCAATCTCTAAAAGAATAGGATCCTACTTCTTCCAATATTTTCTTCCCTATCTTTTCATCATTGAAAGATGGAAGGTATTTACTCTTTGTTTTAAATTATTTGTTTATGTTTTTGAATAAGCGTAGAATTTTATCTCCATGCACTAGTTGATGTGGTTGATTCATTTTGAATAACGATAGAACATATGATTGGCTCGTGCAAGCTTAACACTTCCTTGGCACTTGCAACGAGGATTGACTTTGGGGAAGAGGATCTGATGTCTTAGTTAGTATTACAACATATGTGTTTTATATGTAGGTTTTCTAATCATACCTGGTATTTCCATGCTCTGCCCTATTTATAGTCTTCACGAGATGTGTGATAGTTGCCCAACTATCTTGATCTTATCCTTGGATAGTGCTTCCGTTAAATGCACAACACGTTCTATTGTTAAGCATCGTGACCTCGACAATAAAATAGTGATTACACAATATGCATAACACCATCTGGTGCAAAGCATCGTGGCCTCAACAAGGGATAGTGTTTTCGCTATATTCACGGCACGTCGTACCAATCGTTAGCGAAGTGATTTGAGTGTGGTCCTTATTTTTATACCTTACTAGTCTTAGTTAAGTGGGTCATTGTATCTATGAGTTGTATATACATCATAATCTCCCTAGACACAAAACTACTTAGGCAATGCGATATTAGACCAAAATACCTCAGACTCTGTTCATACAATTTTACTCCTGAAGTGGGCTCCATCATTTGAGCATAAACAAGAATTTCAGGGTTATATATGCACTTATTTATAAAGTGGGGGTCTGATCAACATTTTTTAAGTGTGAATTATCCATAGAAAAAAAAACATTATAAGAAATTTCTAGTCTAGAAAAAATACATTGCAAAATGTTGCTAGGCTCTTATTATAAACCAACATACGTTGAAAAAAACTGACCTTTACTTATATTAGGTCAAATGTGGCTTGACTCCTACTATAAACAACAAAGATAGCAAAATGTACGACCTTTACTCATGTTAGGTCAATCTTGGCATTAACTCCTATTGTAAACTAGCACAGATGGAAAATGGTCATCCACTGGTGCTAGGTCAACTGTGGCATTCACTCCTATTATAAGCCCTAAACCCTAAATAAAATACTAAAGGAAGTTTAACCCTAAACCCACTTAGTTTATTATTTATCAAAGAAAATAATAAATAATTTAAGATTCTCATTTCTCGTTAATTACTAGCAATGAAACCACAACTGGGACCATTGTCTTCACAAAACCAGAATATTTAGGGAACCCCTCAGATATTTTTGTGTATGTGGGTCCTTTTTGGCACAAGATGAAGCCCAATAGTGTTGATAACCAATTACTTTAACCGATGTCACATATCATCTCGCATTATGTGACATCGCCTTCAAACCCAATCATCATTTCATGTTTATGCGAAGTGGGCCTGATGAGCCTAACCTAGACCATTTAAAATCCAGGGCTACTAACGACTAACGTTGAACTCTCACTGGTTGGCTCTGTATCCTTTGGTGGGAGAACGTATTTGTGCGCAATTCTCTCACCCCAATCAGCCCATAAACATTAAAAGGGCAGTTATTGTAAAAAATGGCGCCCTCTACACCCCAAAACAAAATGCCATCATTCTCATAACACTTTTCCACCATTGAATCAAGCTCCCGAAAATTCCTACCAACTCTACCATTTAAGCAAAGGGGAAACATGAAAAGTACAAGTTAAAGGTTATCATGAGAGGGTATTCTATTGATCAAATTTGTGGTAGTATTTTATCTTTCTTTCATCATGTTTTTAATGTGCTATCTATCTATATCCCTTAGGTTTAGTGAATGATGAAGTCACTACTACATATTAGAGTTATCGTAATACTTTTCTTGCAACACTTATTATAATATTACAATAGCTTGTAAAGTGTTGCTTAAACCTTTGAAAAGTGTTACCTAAATCTTGAAAAGTGTTACCTTAATTTTGAAAAGTGCTGTGTTAGATCTAATGTAACATCACCTAAGGTAATACTGGTAAAAGTGTTGCAATAGGCTCATCTTAGTATTATTAGCACATAACGTAACATTTTCAAAGTGTTAAATTAGCCTTAGTTTATGGCAGTGAGTAATCCATATGCCAATGACTCAAAGATTTATTCTTTTTCTTCAAGAACATGAACCAAAAAGGGTTATAAGTTCACATGAAAAATGTCATTTTTTATGGTTAGTTTATAGCCTATGTAATAAATTTCGAATTAAAGTTATTTGATATGGAAATAGATTTGCATTTTGTTTTTGTAGTGTTACCACCTATTCATCCCCATCAAGAGGCATGTATGTTGTGGTTCACATGAAAGATGACATTATTATAGTGGTTAGTTTATTTTTTATGCACACACTTGCTATTGATGGTTTATTGATATGGAAATAGACTTTGTTTGGATTAGTTTTAATCTATATCTTCATGACAAAGGTTTGTACTTTTTTCATCGAGTATACCCCCTTGATTGAGTTACTATTTATTTAGTTTATATGGGTATAGTAATAGTGAATTTTGACAAGAGGAAAAACCCAAAGTTGGGGGAGTTGCCAATGGATTGTAATCGAAGAATAAAGGTTGAGGTCGTGCAATTTACAAGAAATTGATTGACATGATCGATAAGGGAATAAAATATCCCATGAAGTTTGATCACATTGGGAATCCAATTAGTGAAGACTCAAAATGGTGCTCTAGTTACATGGGGATGTTAGCTAGGATGAAGGTGGGATATTTTTTTTATGAATTGAGCATCCCTTCATAAGTGAATCTAGTTGGAAGAGCTTTGTTGAACAGAAGATTACATTTTCTTATGTTTATATTTTTAATATAAATAATAGTGTCATGCATATAGATGAAGGGTGTTATTTCTTATATATAAATAAATGTTCTTGATTACCGTCAATTATGTATTTTGGTATACAATTTTACATTTTCGGTAAATTAAGTGCGACATTGAATATATGCGACGTCAGTAACATTGAATGGTTCAGGTGTTGATTGAACCAACCAATAGAGCGATGCCGAGTACATTACAATTTTGAAACTGTTTTGGCATGAGGGCTATTCTGACGTTGCACATTTGCAATAAGTATATCCGACAGGAAGATCAACTTCTTGTCAACATCGCATATATAAATTTCCTTTTCAAATTACTACTATTAATACTTATTAATTTATTACGCTTAACTATAAATTTCATACATGAACAAAGTCTAAGGGAAAAATATAGTACCATAGCAACAACTAATAAGTTGCGCCACACTATGAGTCGAGGAGGATATTCCCTAGCTAGCAACAAGAATAATCATGATGGAAATATTTGAGGCTCGAGTATGGGATAAGGTTGAGTATGGAATGTCCAAGGAGGAAGCAAGGAATTAAATGGATTATCTTACGCCAGAGGAGGTTCGTGATTCGCGATCGACGGGTGGCCAGAAACATTCTTACTTTTTTGTACTATAAATACTAAATCTTATCCTGTACTCCTCCTATCTTCTTCTTCATGCGATTTTCTGGGTTCAAAACCCTAGTTATCCTTTCTTTCTTTTCTTATTTTTTGTAGGTTAATAATGTATTTTCATTATCTAGGTTAGTTTAATCTTGGGAGTAATTGATTGAAGTTTCCATATCTATGTAGTAAGAACCTCTATTTCAATCTATCTTGAAGCATTTGTTATTTAGCATTCTTGTGTTTTAATGTGATGTTTTACTTCATTTATATCATGGGTTGTTTGAGAATTGAATTTTTTTGTATGATTGAAGTATTAGGGTGTTAAGAATGTTGAAAATTTCTTAACTTATTTGGCATAAAAATCCAAGAACATGGACTTAGAACTTCTAGTGTATAATGTGTTGTAATTTTTGCTAGATAAGTATGTTAATGTGAATTTTTCTCATATTTATCCTAAAGATGCAATGAAATGTTGGATCTTGAATGTGGTTTGTTCTAGGTTTAGCCTAATGAATGCTATGCTTGGTTAAATGGCTATGTCTTTGGTAGAAGGCTTGTTGTTATCAAATCTATGGTTTTTCTTGTATAATGCCGTTGATGAAATATCTTTATGGTGTGGTTTTCCTAAAGTGATTATTAATGAGGTTTTCAAATGGTCGTTGTTTGTATTTACAAATTACTATTAAGAAGGAATGAATGTTGATTTTCGAATGGGAAGTTTTAGCATTCTCCATAGGTAACAAATGTGATAGAATGAGTTAATGGTTCAATGATCTACATTAGATTTGGAAGTGGATGTTAATTGCCCCCAAGACTTTGTCTTTTGTAGTTTTTACCCTTTTTATTACTTTGCGTGATGATTAGCATATTTACTTAACTTTGCTAGTTGTGTTGTCTTTTACTTTCATAACTTAGGACCAAAACCAACCAACCCCCCCCCCCCCCCACCCACCCCTTCATTTACCTGCTTTTATATATCTATATATCTATATTAACTTCTAGCATAATATCAACCTTTTATGTTTAAACGTTTAAGAAAATCCCTCTTCTTCGTGGACGACCCCGATTTGCCACTATCTACTTAGTTGTAGTTAGAAAGCATTTAGAGCTTATAAATTTAACTTTGAGAGGTAGGCGATGACCTCCCAAGCTTTGGCGCTGCTGCCGAGGAAGAGGCATTTATTTTTAAGTGTTTAGGTATATTTGGTTGCATATTATCTAGTTGTTTTTATTTTCCACTCCTTGGTTATTGTTTTTGTTTGGAGTAGCTATTGCTTGAGTTCTTGGTGATTTTTTTATCGAGAATCCTCGCAATATGATTTTGAACTTTTGAAAAGAATTTTTTTTTATAAAAAATGTAGTGTCTCACCTTTAGGGAACTCATGATGAGAAGAGAAGCTCAACAAGCAAGATTTTGTAGGATGTGTCATTCCGACCATCCTACCGAGTCTTTCTATTTGTTGAGGGAGGATCTCTATGAGGGGGAAAGAACCCTTGGTTTCCAAAACCAAGGGTATTATGAATAGTGTTACCAAGAGGTAGGAGATGTTGGTTTTCAAGGGCGAGAAGCTCAAGAATGGTATCCATACCACAATTCTTACAATCTGGAATAGAGTGGTAATCCAGATTGGTGGTATGAGAATGAGCTGAAAAACCAACAATACGAACAAAATAGTTGGCCATCACCATCTTATGCCATACCTCAAAACTAAGCCCAACAAGGGACACGTGAGGAAGTCATGAATGCAATAGCAAACTTGAACAACTTGACTAGTGAAGAATCGGACACTCGGCTCTCTTATAGTGTTGAGGCTATTGAGGGGCATGCGAGGAGTATATTAGAAACATTGGCCCAAATGGAAGCTTGTGATTCCAAAAATACACCATCCCAAGTCAAACTTGAGGATTCGGTGGGTGAGGTCACCATGGGAAATGAGCTTGAGTACGAAGGGGATGAGGAGTTGGTTGTTGAGGATGAAAAAATGGAGGAAGAAGTGATTGTGCTACATTCATTATCATCATCACCCCTACCCCCACTTAGTGAACCAACTCCACCATTTTTGAAAGTTATGAGGGAGACAAGAGAGGAGCCAAAAGACTACCCCAAGCCTCCTAACCACCCAACTCCCTTTAAACCATCTCCACTTCAACAAGACTTTCCTCTTGAAAGTTTTGTACCCCCACCTCTCTACCATTGGATGGTCATGGTGAAGAGGTTCAAGCCTTCACCATATGGAAACATTAGGGTCGTTCCGACGACCTTAAATATATAGAGCTTTTTTGTGCTGACGACGTAAATGAATTCAGCCTTTATTTTGGTTTTTGTTGTTTAGTTTTTGTTATTTTGTCTTGTTCTTTTTACAATGTGTTTTTCTGTGATTTTGTAGCAAAGGAAAGTGCATTACATTGGAGGAGATGAAGGAATGAGATCCATGAGAAAGGGAAGAAAGCTTGGAAAGTTGGTAAGAAAAAATAGATTCTTTCTAAGTGCTGGGAAACCCTGTCGTCGCGAGTCCCTACGGATATGTTGTGGGTCGCGACGAATATGGGAGTAAAAATGAACTCCAAGCACCAGCTTTTTGCGCATCGCGACATGGCCATCGTGAGTCGCAACCGAATCAGAAAAATTATGGAAGAATTGAGCTCACAGACCAAAGATATTGTGAGTCGCGATGGCTTGGTCGCGAGTCACGACAATGCATCGCAAGTTGCAACCAGTACTGTCGTGAGTCACGACGAAGAAACTAGCTTTTGAACTGTACTTAAACACTGCATAATCATTTCTTCTTCTCCACCAAATACTCCCAAGAACCACCATACCTCCACTCATTCCTCCACCATCTTACATATATTGACATATGAACATTCTTGCATCTTTATGGTACCTTTGTTGATTGTAGTATGCCGACTACATCATTGTGACTGTAATTGCTATATTCTATAATGATGCTTGGATATGTGTCGATATATGTTAGATATTTTTATTGGACAATATTATAGTGGTGATTGCATGATACATTGGTTGTTCATTGAGAATACTATGCTTATTAACTTGTGATGCTAAACCTAGTATTACAAATCCTTATGCACTTGTTAGTTTGATTTTGTTCTCTGTGGTGTTAGTCTTGATCAAACAGCACCAAAGAGATAATGTTTTGCTCGAGGGGTGAGTTTTTCTACGACACTTTTGTTCCCCCTCCTTGCTCCGAAACCAATTTTGGGGCTCGAGGGGTGAGTTTTTCTAGGGAAATGTAATGTTTTAAGTGTGGGGGGGGGGGGGGGGGGTTAGAGGACTCACATGCACGCTAGCTTGATTTGGAATGGTTTTTGCTACTTTTGATTGGAAAAACATGAGAAAAAGGAAGAAAAAAATTTGAAAAAAATAGAAAATGAAAAAAAATTAAAAAGAAAACCCGCTAAGTTAAAAACCTGAGAGAGAAACTTAGGCAACATTGGTGGCCCAGATAGGTTGAAAATCCGAAAGGGCGACCCAGGAAAAAAGAGAGGCTAAATTTGCAGAAAAAGGTGAGATGTGATCCAAAGAAAAACATGATGTGTGGCTAGGATGAAAAACCGAAAGGACTCCTAGGAAAAATGAGAGAAAGAGAGAAAAAAGGAAAATGCTATGATTTCACTCATTTGCCGGCGTTGGAGTCATAAGGTTGAGGTTGTCATATGGATGGATCGGGTAGCTCAACATCTTGAGACTTCTTGGGATTGGGTAACTTAGCGGGTTGAAAAACAAAGTATGGTTATGAAATTCTTAATTTTTTATACTTCGTTTTGGTTGATATATTGGCATTGGGTGAAGTATGTGTTTGAACCTCCTATATGGTTTTGACTTCATTTGTGTCATTGGATTTTGGTTGATATATTGGTATAAAGTGAAGTATGTGCTTGAACCTTTCATATGGTTTTAACTTCATTTTGTGTCATTAGACTTTGGGATTATCAATTTGGGACTGGCCATCCATTCGTCTCGACTCGTGACCAATCCATCGCGAGTCGTGACCGAGCCAAGTTTCAATATCTTGATTTCTTTCTTCTTTTTGGTTCTAGTCCTCCTCTTCACTTCACTTATCTTCAATCCTCAAAGTCTTCAAAAGCTCAAATGCAAGTCTTCAAATCTTTAAAGGTAATCTTCAAAGTCTTCAAACAATTTGCCTTGTCACACAAAATCCTCTAGAAAAGTAATAAAAGGGTAAAGTTGCTTTTAACTCTCCTTACAGAATTTCAAGGCAAAATGCCACATCTAGAGCACAAAAGTGAATCCTAAAAGTCCTAAAATAACCATATAAAATGGGCACATCAGAGGTTCTCCAATTTGAGAAATGGATTAAAGGATACAAAGGGCTTGGGAAGAAGCATGACAAGGTTCACACTAAGAGGCGGAGGAGGGTGCAATAGAATTGTAAGCTTCCAAATTCATGATTGGTATAGTATAAGTAATAGTTAAATTGAAAAAATATGGTTAACAATTGGTAACTTATAGGAGGAATTGAAACAAAAGCAAGGGGGAGAATTCTTTGGGTTTGAAAAAAAATGATATCTAGGGAGTTGCATTTAAAAAAGAAGATCACCAGGCTGTGTGCGCGATATTGGTACACTCACTACTCAGATGGACATGTTTTTCAAACATAGAGCGCCTACGATGAACCTTATAGCAACAAACCAACAAAAAGAGATCGATGCATTGAAATGCACATTGAACTAACTAGCACTACAAGAAACATGACCTTTTACCTCGTATCTACGAGACCTTTTACCTCGGTTTATAGTCCATAAAAAACCAAGGTAAATACAACCAAATTTAAAAGTACCTTTTTTACCTCGGTTCAAAACCAAGGTAAATAGTACCTTTTACCTTGGTTTTGGACCGGCGTCGACAGGTATTGCAACTGACGTCGCTTTATGCAAGAAGGCCAACGATAGGAGACCAAAGCTGCGTGATTGTTAAAATCGACGCCGATATCCAAAAGCTAGCGACGTCGACCATAGCAATATGGCAGCCGATGGGAGAGGAATTGCAGCGATGTCACCAACGATGACGTCAGTCTTCATAGGTGTGATGTCGTGAGCGATGATAAGCAATATCAACGTAGTGAGGGACCATCGTGTGCCACTTGATGTGGAATGCTAACAAATACAACGTCATTTTGAATGACCAACGTCGCAAAAAAAAATGATGCTGGTACATATGACGTCGGTAAGTTGTCTTTTTGGAACTGGTTTATGCAACGTTAGGGTTTCATCGGTTAGATCTCATTTCTCATAAAATATCATAATATTAAATATTCAATGACACAAACAATCGGTCGTCGATATTCGGTACATGTTATTTAAAATGTGATAAATCATGAAATGGTTAAACATCATACAACACTCAATTGTTGTTCAATTATTATGGGAATGATTGACATGTTAATTAAAACCAACAAAATTATGACATATATTACAAATACATGTAACAATATATTAAAATACATGAGGTTAATATAAAATTGGAACATTAAGTGCATTCAACCTCCAATTTCTACGTTGTACAACATTCAAATTTTCATGGCGACTAGTGAAAAGATAAATCCGTCCATCTAAATGCTAGAATTCCATCCATAACTCCCTTTTATCCTATTACAAACAATACACAGGAAACAAAATTTATGTTACTGTTGGGCGGTATCCAAAAATACACATAATGCAGTTATACGTAGACAACATTAATCTCAGTATGGAAATAGTAACTGATCTAAATAAAAGCGATGTCACACGCATAAAAACTGATGTCGCAAAGACCGAATTAAGAACGACTTTGGATATTCATAGATATTTTTAATTTCAAAATTTTCTTGATCTTTGCGACATCGATCCTTGTTTGGTACCATATTATATGGAGCGATTAACTGTGATTAACTCTGCACATTCATATTGTGTTCATCTGAATCTAAGCATTTTTTCTCACTCTTTACGAACATGACATCATATTGGAAACAAAAACAACATACAATATATAACATGTAACAAAATCATTCCTCATTCATGAAAATATTCGATCTTTGATGAATGAAGAAAAAAACATACAAAAGGTATAGACCTAGAAATGCTCCATCCTTGGATGCTTGTTGATGGTTAAGGGAAGCAATTTGATTGAGCCCTTTCATTGTTGTAATGGTGTGAATGGATATGGTGGGTTTGTAGGATTTGTATTGGAGATGGAAATGATTGTTAGTGTTGATAGTTATTGACATGAAGGGTTTGGGGAGGGGGATTTTATTTCAAATTTTTGTCTGAAATTTTTGGTTCCCGCTAAAAATTTCAGATTGAGCGATGTCGCTCAATCTTTGGTACATGTTTCATTAAATGCAACACGTGTGCGACTACGCATATGATGACTTAGTCTAATATTCGAAAATTATTGTACAATTCACCGTCTAAAGGTTGCAGTCCCTTCTGTCGGCCCGTTTATTCCCAAATTGGAACAACATTGTCGTCAAAATTTGAAAAAATTGTTATGTCTAATTTTGCATTTCGACATCTCCCACTTTCTTGGAGGAACCTAAGTGAAAAAATAAAAAAGATAATTGGTTGTCCCAAACTCGATTTTGATCGTCCCAAAAAGAAGCTTTGTCATCCCTAGTAGAAATTATAATAACCGAGAGTAATAAAGAAACTGATCTTATTCCAAATAGACTTACAAGAGTTCTTACGACTGACACTTGTATATTTTTAGGTAATCATCTACAATTTACTCTAGACCACGTACTGGTACTTCTAAAATTTAATGGACGGAATTTTATTACTTTTATAATTCATAAAAAATATTGAATATGAAATTTCATGTGATTTTATGTGGTGGAAATTATCATTCCCATAACACTTATCGTAAGTGTATTAATGGAATGCTATAAAAAACCGGACGATTACCCCGGTTCATGTTCTTGTAAGACACTACGCATATTTCCATACGAAACATTTGTCATTATGTTCAGGTGCATGTCTCTTAAGCATAGTGATCATGCAAGGAAGTTTGGGCCATATTGTAATTCCTTCAAAGTTTCGTCATGTACTGTCAGAGAATAATTTGTGTTTGTTTCATTGATGCGTTCAGGGCCAAATTTCCACATCGTGGTCGTGACGATGTGAATTATATAAGGGTGGAGCATAGACTTCCACAAGTTCTTACGACTGACCATAGCTTATATACTTTTAAGTAATCAACCACAATTTTTTATAGACCACGTACTTGCACTTTCTAAAATTTGATTGGCGGAATTTTATTACTTTTATATTTCATAAAAACATAGAATATGAAATTTCATGAGATTCTATGTGGTGGGAACTATCATTCCCATAATGCTTATCGTAAGGGTATTAATGGAATACAAATTTAACTCGGGCGATTACCCAGGTTCGCATCCCTGTAAGACAGTACGTATAATTTCCATCTGAAATATTTTTTGTTAAGTTCATGTTCATGTCTTCTAAGTGTAGTGACATGCAAGGAAGTTTGGGCCATAGTGTAATTTCCCCAAAGTTTTGTAATGTGTCCAAGAATAATTTTTCCCATTCCGGTGACACTTTCATGGCCAAATTGGAACATGGTGGTCGTGAAAATGTACCGAAAAATAATCCCATATTAATTAATTTGCTTATTGAATCAGTTGGGCCTATATTTTTTTTATTTTGGGCTAATCGGTCCGCAATCCATTTTTGCAACGTTACTCTATTATCGGTTAATATTCGGTGACGACCACATGGATACGACATCGGGCATTTGTGGTTTTAGCCCACCAATGACCAGACCCCGTAGATACTTTTGGTTTGGGCTGCTACTCTAATACAACCTAATATTTATTTAAAACGATGTCGGGCATGCTTCGGTCTCTCATCGGATTGGTCGATCTATTTCGTGACTTTGAATCATGTTGATTTGATTACCTCTTGTCCAGGCCCAAATTTATAATGTTTGGGCCTAATCATATATGTAGCCCAAAACCTACGAACAACGATGTCACACTATATTTTCGGTGTTTGTCTTTCTTTGCGACATAGCCTGCGATGTCAAACCTATGATTAAACGACATCATTTCACTGGGGATATATGAATAGCCGACCAACCTCCCCCTTTGCATTCCCAACCAACGAAGATGCACCAAAACCTCCCACCTGAAAAAAAAGTCGAAAAACATTCAAGTCTCAATGCAAAACTTTGGTCTTATATCACTATAGCCCCAAAACTCGCATTCAATTTGTTTGGAAGTAGTACATTGGCAGATTTCTTGAAATGGGAAAAGCAAGAAAACCTAACTAAGGTAAGGATTTTATGATGAATTTGATGTTGGTTTTTTGGATTTGATATACTTCTTTCGTTCCCCTTGCTTGGTTTTACAATCGTGGCATGTTAGTTGTTTACTTTGTGATGTTGATGTTATTTGAGATTATAGGTGTTTTAGAAGCATTCATGTTCCAGCCGCACACTGTTTCAGCTTAGTCGATTGGTCATGCGACGTTGCACATTTGAACACATGTATCAGCAATTTTGCATAGGTCACATCAGGCCGGCCAAAGTGTCTGCGACATGAATGCGAAGTCGGACAAAACACATTAACATCATTAGGTTCTTGACCGCTGCACTCACTTTTCTATGCTCCCTTCTTTCCCAGATGGCTCGAATGAAGCAGAAAACCTGGAGGAAAAGGGAAGATACCACAGAAGCGGGTTCATCACGCACCAAGAAGGCAAAGACAATAGCCACCCCTCCATCACCAACATGGGACAAAATACGCTTCAAAGAGGAGGCAGAGAAGCATTTCGAAAGGATCCTGGTCTGAAGAATTAAGGAGTTCAAGGTGATGAAGCCTAAGGACATGGAGCGACTCCACCTCGATGTTTTCCTTGAACTCTATAAACCGTCAGGAATGGAGGGTTTGATATGCTTAGATAAACCGATGTATGATACATAGGTCAAAGAGTTCTACACCAATTTCACTAGGGAATTGAAGACCATCAACAAGATAAGAGTGAATGGGATAAACGTGGAGATGACGACAAAGTTCATCAATCAGGTGATTAGGTGCACAATCGATGAGGAGAATCATCTAGAGATTGAGCCTCTACAGCTGTACTGGCGGGACAGTTGGTCTCCACGGGTTGACGAGAATGACCCATCCTGGGCTCTTGACCCCAACTGAATGGTGGAGAAGTTCTTCAAAATTGAAGTGGGGAACGGGCTCATCCAACTGGGGCAAATCAAGCTTGGTGTTCTCAACCTTTAGGGGAGAATGACGTTTAATGTAATTGTACAAGTACTGATCCTGGTCGGACATCCTACGGAGTGCATGATCAACGAGACCGTCATGTACTACCATCTTGCAAAGAAGAAAGTAGTCTACCATGGGTACACCATCATCCTAAAGATGCACCAAGTGGCCCTCACCACAAAGAATCAGACACTCCCCTACGACAACGTCATCACCGCCATTTCTAGAGAAGAAAAAGGTTCCCATCAAATCAAAAGCAAATATCTAGCCTAAGTACTATAATGCAAACTACTTCGGGCAGAAGCATTGGATTTGGGATGCGGGGACGTGGATTGATCACAACGTCTCCAAGAGAGATATGAATGTGTCTTCCACACCCAGGCTCGAGGCGACACCATCGGCTTCCACAGCTATGGACACTTCCCCCACCATTATTCCTAGCCGCAATCGGGTATAAAAGTTTTTAAGTTTTATGGTTATTCCTGCCCACAATCGGGTATAAAAGTTTTTAAGTTTTATGGTTATTCCAAATTATTATTAATTAAAATTTTAATTTAATTTAACTTACTTTTTATCCCACATGACTAACACAAAGGGCCCGGGGCATCCTCCTGAAGGACATGTATGAGACCAAGGCCTTGGCGTAGTGCACGGAACACAACGTCCGTACGCTTATACACTGCATTTGTTAAATTACATACAAAATTTAGAATTTTTGAAAATTTTTTTATATCATATATTTTTATATTTTCAAATTCAAATACACATTATTACTTGTTTTAACTTATAAAATACAATATTTAAATTTATAAAAAATTACAACATTTAAGGTAAATGCCCCTGTGGACTGTCCATAAACTTATGAAAAGACCGTCTTTCCTGAGACTTAATCTTGAAAAATGGGTTTATGGTATGAGTTACTCTAGAACATGTATTAGCGCTTTATAACATATTAAAAAAACATTTATTTAATGTTTCTATATTTAGGTAAGAACAACAAAAATCATGTATTTTGGAGCAATGGATAATAAGGTAAAATAATTTTGGGCCACCGTATCATTTTTCAAGACTATGTAAAGTAATCAATGTTGACTTTCGAGACCATTTCGTTCACCCATACATGCCCAAATTGCAAAGTCACAAATGTATATTATTGAATTTCATTTTGGTGTCACCAATTTCGTGATTCGACAACTCCAACTTTCTTGGAGAGACCTAAGTTCAAAAAGTTAAAACTTTCCTCGTAACTCCAAATTGAAATCCGCTCGAAAGTGATGCTACCCTATACACTCTCATTGTATTTTCCAAGTCCGTAACATTGTTTTCATCAACAACCATGCACAAGAACATATATGAAATCTTTTGCGATTTCCCTTTCTTACTTTTAAGTAACCAACTCCAAGTTACTCTAAAACATGTACTAGCGCTTTCCAGCATTTTACCAAAAAGTGTTCATGTATTTAATATTTCTATACCTAGGCAAGAATAACAAAAATTACGTATTTGGAGTAATGGATTATAGGGTAACACAATTTTGAGCCAAAGTGTAATTTTTAAGGCTGTGTAGAAGTAATTGATGTTGACTTTTGAGACCTTTTCGTTAACCCATACATGCCCAAATTGCAAAGTTGCAATTGTATATTATTGAATTTCATTTTGGTGTCGACAATTTCAGGATTCAACAACTTCAACTTTCTTGGAGGGACCTAAGTGCAAAAAGTAAAAACCGTACTTGTAACTCTAAATTGAAATCCGCTTGAACGTGATGCTATCCTATACACCCTCATTTTATTGGAGATATTTTCACATACTCGATCTTTTTAACAAATCAACGATAAGCTCATACTTGACCTTTTATATATAAACGTTAATAACTAAGTTGAATTTAACCAATCAACATTAAATCATTACTTGAATTTTTTAATGTAAATACTAATTAACTATTATATTAATTTTTAGTAACACTAATACCTAATATAAATTTTACTAATCAAAGTTCAGCTTTACTTGACTTCATATATATAAACTCTAATTAAAATATTTGATTTTAACTAATCAAGGGTCATCCCTTACTTAACTTTCCATATGTAAACACTTATAACTAAGTATTGCATTTAAACAATCAACTATCTACCCTAATTTGACTTTTTATATATAAACACTAATAACGACTCTAGCTGAACAATGGTCAACCTCTACTTGACTTTCTATAAGTAAACACCAATAATTAAGGATTAAATTTAACTAAACAATGGTTAACCACTACTTGACTTTCTATATGTAAACATTAATAATTAAGTTGACTTGAACTAATCAACGGTTAGCTTTTACTTGAATTTTTATATATAAATATTAATAACTAAGTTGACTTGTATTAATCCACGGTCAACCCTTATTTGACTTTCCATATAACACTAATGACTAAGATAAACTCCGTCAATCAATGGTCAACCCTTACTTGACTTCATATATACAAATATGAATGAAAATATTTAATTTTTTAAATATTTATTCATCATATTTTAAAAAGGAATTAAGATTAAAATAAGAGTACGTCTCTTAAAAGACAATCTTTCCGTAAAATTTTAATTTGCAATTAAAATATTTTACCTTTTTATTATTATAATTAAATCTGTCTTTCCATAAGCCTACAGGAAGACAGTGTTTCCCAAAACTTTCCAAAAATAATAAAAGATACAAAATTTAAAAACCAAGAGAAACGAGGAGAAAAAAAAATGCAAGGGTAATATGAACTACCTCTTTAAGGAATTCTGCCATGGCTGATAAATTATCAGGTCTTATGGAAGTGGAAAAGAAGATAGTCCCATGTGTGACGTGCCTAGATTTGCGAACAACATGATGAAATTGTTGAGGTCTGTGTCTTTTATTGATTGCCCTATAAGTGACTTTAGTTCTTCTTGCGTTTATATGGTACTAGGGGTCTCCAGCCTGCGTGTCACGGGTCACCCGCTAAAGTTGCGAACCATGCGGCTTAATTGTGTACAACCGTGCCATGACTACGTGCATCATACACCGCTCGATTGCTTGCATCACACCGAGCCCATAAAGGGACATGATCGAGTATGCAGCGGAATTTACACACTCGAGGGAGGATGGCTCACACACATAAGCCAACGTTGCAATATAAAGCCCAACAATAGGGGAGCAATCGCTCATAATTAGTATATTAAAAAATGGTAACCGGATGTGGGTAGCTCAGTACTTCACATATATGCTGTGCAAACGTAATCACGAGTGCCAACTACATAGGCAAAATAAGGTCAAAGGCTAAAACGGCACGTAGGCCTGGACCTTGATCAAAATAGCTATGCTAAACTAATAAATAAGCTATTTCAAGTATTTACAAGAAAAAGAGAAGACTTCTGGGACAAGGAGCTTGGGAAGTGTCTTCTCGGGCCGGGACACAGCATTAACGGTGCTGACCGGTGGGCAACCGGGCGCTGCGTGCACGGGCGTTGGGCACAGACGGTTCGGGCATTGTGCACAGCGCACCGCGGGCGTAGAGGGGGAACATCACGGGCCATGAGCGGTTAGGCGGTCAGCATTGGATGACCTAGAGGTTGTGCGGCACGGTCGAGGGAAACTGGTTTGCAGTGATGAGTTGAGTGGCATAGGACCGCATTATTGTTTTGGCACCGATGTGGGCATGGGGTTGTGTTGAGTTCGGGTGATGAGCCCCATTCCATAACATCCTCCCCCACTCAATTCGGAAAATGTCCTCGGAGCCATCAATTCTCCAAGGTGCTTCGCTACCCACACTTTTCTTGTACACTTCTTCCTTAAAAAGGGGTTGAGTTAATTGCTAGTGCTGGTGTACTCTGATGTAGCCGTGGTCCTCGGCTTCTCTTTAGTTCCGATTTGAGCTGGCTTGATTTTATAGCACCCACTCCTTGATCAATAACCAAAGGAATGTCCAACTCTGGATGTTGTCCGGTACGCATCATCATCCATTCACGTTTCTACTTACGGTCTTGTGGAACAACATGGGGTTGGTGATGTGAATGATGACTCATCTTTCCCCATCGAGGTTTACAAGGTTTATCTTTCTTGAACGACTCAAAACGGGGAGCATGATGGGGCGCGCTAGCCTGCAGATATATCTTCTGAGTCCAGATCTTCTTGGCAACCAACAAATGCTTCCTACATTCTTTTCTTGACAAATATTCGTTCCTTATAGCTGGGGAGCGACCCATAACCTACTCGGTCTTCATACTTGCTTCACAAAGCTCCTCGGATCCATTGGGCAAACCCATTGTTGGCATAGACCCTCCTGACCCTTCGTTTCTATTATTCCCACCGAAATCATGTCTTAAGCACTTGACGATCTGCAAAGCTGAGATTTTACCCCCGGGTGAACTCTTCACAGTCATTTTAACCTTGCATGGATTGGTGCCTAAGACGTAAAGGCAATTTCTATATGGGTATACGATAATCCGTGCATCACTCAGAAATTCCATGCCGTGAACTAAACCGAAGTCGTACACTTTAACGACATGGAAATCCACTGTGGTACCTATGAAGTCAAACTTGATCAGCATCGCCTCTCAATACCCAGCACCGGTTGAGCTTTGTTATTAATGACATTCATTCTGACCACAGCTTTCTTGGTTCATCAAGCTTCGGTGCGACCTTCCCCGCTTTGCTTGACCAAATTACAGCTCTCTTGGATCGGACTGCAGCAACCACCCGGTCGATCTCAAACTCAGTAAACGGATTCAACCGCCCTGGCTCTGTCGATCCCATCATGGAATTATACCGCAGATTTAATGCCCCCATGGAGCATGGAACTTCCTCTTCGGGGCCCAGACTCTTCAGTGGACTTCAACCGAGCTACCTCGCTCAGTGCCTCCCCGATTTGTCCTGAGTCCTCGAGAAACATAGCAGTGATCCTCTGCTCTGTTGGACAATCAATAAGGGCTTGATCCCTTTGCATGTTTTGGACACCAGTCGCGCCTTCCCGGTTCATTCATCCCACCTTGGTTTGGACCCACTTGAACTCGCCGCGCTTAAACTGGGGCATACATCATTCCTTCGAACACTCGAATTGGGCGTGGAACTACCTCTGCTCTTCGGACTGGGTCTAAAGTCACCCTCTACCTTGGGAGTACTTGCACCTGCACCATCACCCACCTTGGTAGCGGTAGAACCGCCCATTTCCCTATCAACCCTTTGCGATCCCTCGCCACTACAGTACTCTCGAATTCAATGAACGCCGCCGCTGAGTTATAGTCTGTGCAGTAAGTTCTCCTTCGCTAGAGCCTAGCCCACGACTTCAATCCCTGGCTGAAGTCGTGGAGTTTTTACTTCCTTGGATGGTCAGGAAAATCTAGCATACAAACTCGAGAAGCCAACACGTACCCCATAATACGACCGGTCTATGCAAACTTGGAGGAAGGTACGTACCCCATAATATGGCCAACTCTAGCTTACAACCTGGAATTCCAGCACGTACCCCATAATACATCTGGTCTTCACCAAGGTCTCCATATTGACAAGCCCGATCTCTAACCGAATCTCTTGCATCGACATAGGATGGCCACTCACTATGCACCCAAGTGCCGTTTGGGCTCTGATACCAACTGTCACAGGTCGCCTGCTAAGGGTGCGAACCATGCGACCTAGCCGTGCATAACCATGCCACGACTACCGCCTAGATCCCACATGCGTCGCACACCATTCTGTTGCTCGCAGCACGCCGAGGCCTTAAAGGGACATGGTCGAGTATGCAGTGGAATTTACCCACTCGAGAGAGCATGGCTCACACACACAAGCCAACGTTGCAATATAAAGCCCAACAACAAGGGAGCAATCGCTCATAATCAGTATATTACAAAATGGTAACTGGATGTGGGTAGCTCAGTACTCCACATACATGCTGTGCAAACATAATCACGAGAGCTATCTACATAGGCAAAATAAGGTCAAAGGATAAAATGGCACGTAAGCCTAGACCTTGATCAAAATAGCTACGCTAAACTAATAACTAAGCTATTACACGTATTTACAAGCAAAAGAGAAGACTTCTGGGACAAGGAGCTTGGGACGTGTCTTTTCGGGCTAGGACACAGCATTAACGGTGTTGGTCGGTGGGCAACCAGGCATAGCGCGTATGGGAGTTGTGCATAGACAACTCGGGTATTGTGTACAGTGTATTGCAGGTGTAGAGGGGGAACATAACGGGCCGTGAGCGGTTAGGCGGTCGGCACTGGGTAACCCAGAGGCGTGTGCGACATGGTTGAGGGAATCCAGTTCACAGTGATGCGTTGAGCAGCACATGACTGCAGCATCATTTTGGCACCGATGCGGGCATGAGGTTGTGTTGAGGTTGGGTGATGAGCCCCACCCCGTAACACCACACAAAGCGCGGGCCATCGATAACGGTTTATGAAATTGGTAAGTCATTCAATAATTAAAAATTAAAATTAAATAAAAAATAAAGTAGTATTGAGGCATAATAGGAGTTCGAGTAGAGAGGGTTTGAGTGGAAAGGTTCGAATAGAGTGTTTGAGTGGAGAGGGTTCGAGTAGAGTGGGTCAGAGTAGAGGTTCGAGTGATGTTGGGTTCGAGAGGAGAAGTTCGAGTGGAGAGGTTTGAGCGGAGAGGTTCTAGTGATGAGGTTCGAGTGATGAGGAATCGAGTAGAGAGGTTCGAGTAAAGAGGTTAAAGTGGAGAGAGTTCTAGTGGAGAGGTTTCAAGTAGAGAGGTTCGAGTGGAGAGGGTTGTAGTGGAGAGGTTCGAGTAGAGAGAGTTTGAGTGGTGAGGTTCGAGTCATAATATGTTAGAGTGGTACAGGGTTCGAGTGGAGAGAGTTCCCGTGGTGAGGGGTTGGGTGGTGAGAGTTTTAGTGGTGATGGTGGAATGGAGAGAGTTCAAATGATAAGGGGTCGAGTGATGAGAGTTCGAGTAGGAGCAGACCCCTCCACTTGAACCTCAATACTTGAACATTCACCTCTCATGTCAGTACCTCTCAAATTCCTCCACTGGGACCCGTCCACTTGAACCTCTGCACCCGAACCTTCACCAATCGAAGAATGATGCCTTAAATAAATACCCCTCGAGGCAGATGGTTGATGTTGAAGGGGTGGATATTTCGAGAGGTAGGGAGTGCTTGAAGCGGAGGGTTGATGATTCGAAAGGTGGATGATTCGAGTTGTAACGTGGTGGATGTTCCGGAACTGATGGTTCGAGGGGTGATAGTTCCTGGAGTGGATAGTTGATATTAGAGGTGTTGATGGTTCGAGAGGTTTATGTCTCGAATGGGTAATGGTTCGAGAGCTAATGTGGATGGTTCAATGCTCTCAATGGTATACTCTCTCGAGGGGTGGTATACCCTCGAGAGCTGAGGGGTCGTGTTATGATCGTTTGAGTAGTGAGAGTTTGAGTGGTGAGAGTTAAGAGAAGGGAGTTTGAGTGGTGATGTGTTTGAGAGGTGGTGTGTTTGAGTTGTATTGGTTCGAGAGGTACGGATTCGAGAGGTGAAAGTTCCATTGGCCGGTTCGAGAGGTGAAGGTTCCATTGGCCGGTTCAGGAGGTGGAGGATCCATTGGAAAGTTCGAGAGGTGAAGGTTGAAGTGGAGTTCGATAGGTGAAGGTTCGAGAGGTACTGGTTCAAGAGGTACATATTTGAGAGGTGAAGGTTCTATTTGCCAGTTTTGAGTGGAGGATTCCTCTCCAGTAGAAAGTTCGAGAGGTAACGTTCAAGTGGAGAGGGTTCAAGTGGAGAGGGTTCAAGTGGAGAGGGTTCAAGTGTAGGGGTTTGAGAGGTACTGATTTGATGAGTGAAGGTTGTGGTGGAGAGGGTTCAAGTGCAACTGAACCTTAACCTCTCGAATCGTTACCTTTCGAATCTTCATCTAAACCTCTCCATCTGAACTTTCACTACTCGAATCAATACCTCTTGAACCCTTCCACTTGAACCCTTCCACTTGAAGCCTCTCCACATGAACCGTCTCCTCTCAAATCGGTACCTCTCGAACCCTTCCATTTGAACCTCTACACCTTAACCTTCACCTCTCAAACCAGTACTTCTAGAACCCCCAGCTGAACTATCACCTCTCGAATCCTCCACTGGGACCTTTACCTCTCGAATCCACTACCTATCGAACTAGTACCGCTCGAACCTCCACTTGAACCTTCACCTCTCAAACTGACCAATGGAACCTTCACCTCTCGAACCGTCCAATGGAACCTTCACCTCTCGAATCCGTACCTCTCGGATCTCCAGTCGAACTCTCATCAGTGGAGGGGTTGGAGAGGTACTGGTTCGAGAGGTATTGGTTCAAGTGAACCTCCACTGGAACCTTCACCTCTTGAATCTGTACACCTCGAACCAGTACCACTGAAATACACCACCTCTCAAACATATCACCACTCGAACTCTCTTTTCTTGACCCTCACCACTCAATTTCTCACCACTCGAACGATCACAACTCGACCCCTCGAGGGTAAACCATGTCTCGAGAGGTCACACATGCACCTCTCTAGAGTACACCACCCATTGAGGGTATACCACCCCTTGAGAGAGTATACCACTGAGAGCGTTGAACCATCCACCTTAGCTCTCAAACCATTACCCGTTTGAGACATATACCCCTCGAACCATCAACACCTTGAACATCAACTATCCACTCCTAGAACTATCACCCCTCGAGCCATCAGTTCCCGAACATCCACCACGCCATAACTCGAACCATCCACCTTTCAAATCATCAACCCTTCGCTTCAAGGGCTCTCTACCACTCGAAATATCCACCCCTTCAACATCAACCATCTACCTCGAGGGGTGTTTATTCGTGGCATCATTCCTCGATTGGTGAAGGTTTAAGTGCAGATGTTCAAGTGGATGGGTCCCAGTGGAGGAATTCGAGAGATACTGATTCGAGAGGTGAAGGTTCAGGTTTAGAGGTTCAAGCGGAGAGGGTTCAAGTGGAAGGGTTCGAGAGGTACTGACTCGACAGGTGAAGGTTCAGGTTTTGAGGTTCAAGTGAAGGGGTTCGAGATGTACTGATTCGAGAGGTGAAGGTTCAGGTGCATCTGAATACCTAAATCTTCGCCTCTCGAATCAGTATCTCTCGAACCACTCCACTTGAACCTCTCCACCCGAACCTTCACCTCTCGAATCAGTACCTCTCAAAACTGATTCGAGAGGTGAATGATCTATTAAACTCTCTCCACTTGACCCTCACCACTCGAACCACTCGAACCTCACCATTCGAACCCTTACTACTCGAACCCTTTCCACCCGGACCTTTATTCGAACCTCTCCACTCGACCCTAAGCACGTATACTCCCACCACTCCCACTCCGACCTCTAAAACCATCACCTCTTGAACTTCTATGGGCGAACCCTGCGCTCGGAGTCTCTCCACTCGAATCCTCTTCTCGAACCTTTGAATCCCCTATGCTCGAATCTCTCGACTCGAATAGTCACCAAATGAACCCAGATCCACAAAAACCCAGTACGACTCCAACCCTCTCAACTTAAATCTTAACTCGAACCCTCTCCACTCAAACTTTCACCACTCGAACTAGTACGACTCGAACCAGTACAACTCAAGCCAGTACCACTAGAATCTCTCCACTCGAACCTCACTACCTGAACCCTCTACTCAAATCCTCTCCACTTGAACCTCTGTACCCGAACCTCTACTCGAGTGGAACCCATCCACTTGAACCTCTTCACCTAAACCTTCACCTCTCGAATTTGTTCCACTCGAATCAGTACCTCTCGAACCCCTCTACTGGGATCTATCCACTTGAACCTCTGCACCTGAACCTTCACTTCTCAAATTAGTACCTCTAGAATCCCTCTACTGGAACCCTTCAACTTGAACCCTCTCCACCTGAACTTTCACCCGCTCGAAATGGTACCTCTCGAACCCCTCCACTGGAACCCTTCCATTTGAAGCCTCTACACCCGAACCTTAACCTATCGAATCGGTATCTATCGAACCCTTCCACTTCTCAGCACCTGAACCTTCGCCTCTCGAATTAGTACCTCTCGAATCCCTCCATTGGAACTTCTCTAATTGAATCTTCACCACCTAAACTTTCACCGCTCGAATCTCTCCACTAGAACCCTTCCACTTGAAGTCTCTAAACCTGAACTTTCACTTCTCGAATCGGTACCTCTCGAACCCCTACATTTGAACCCTCTCCACTTGAACCTCTGCACCTGAACCTTCACCTCTCAAATTATTACTACTGGAACCCCTCCACTTGAACCTCTGGACCCGAACCTTCACCTCTCGAATCAGTACCTCTCGAAACTGATTCGAGAGGTGAAGGTTCCATTGGATGGTTCTAGAGGTGAAGGTTCCATTGGAGGTTTCGAGAGGTGAGGGTTCGAGTGGCAACATTCCTACAGTATTTTTTCAATTTATTATCAAGCTCACCACTTGATCCCTCTCCCGTCGAACCCAGTACGACTCGAACCTCTCTATTTGAACCTTCTACTCGAACATAAAACTACTCAAACCCAGTACTACTCGATCCTTTCCATTCAAACCCTCTCCACTCGAATCCTCACCACTGGAACCCTTACAACTTGAAATCTTTCGACTCGAACCTCTATTCGAACCTCTCCACTCAACTCTTAGTACGTAAACTCTCACCATTCCAACCATCACCACTTGAACCATCACCTCCCAAACCTCACCACTGAAAACTTCTTCACTCGATCCCTGTGCTCGGAGCCTCTCCACTAGAATCCTCTTCTCGAACCTTCGAATCCCCTATGTGCGACTCTCTCTACTCGTATCCTTACGACATGCACCCAAAACCACTCGAAGTACGACTCCAACCCTCTCAACTGGAACCTCAACTCGAACCCTCTCAACTTAAACTTTCACCACTTAGGTGGAGAGGCTTCAAGTGGAAGGGTTCAAGTGGAGGGGTTCTAGAGGTACTAATTTGAGCAGTGAAAGTTCAGGTGGAGAGGTTCAGGTGAAGATTTGAGAGGTACTGATTCGAGAGGCGAAGGTTCAAGTGCATTTGAACCCTTTCCACCTGAACCTTCATGTCTCGAATAAGTACCTCTCGAAGCCCTTATTTGAACCCTTTCCACTCGAACGTCACCACTAAAACTCTCACCACTCGAACGCTTGCAACTTGACCCCTCACCACTTAAACACAGCAGCACTCGAACATCTCCACCACTTGAACCATCAACCCTTCGACCATCAACCATCCGTATAGACTCAAATCTCTCCACTATAACATTTATTCGAACCTCTCCACTCGAACCCAGTACCACTCGAATCTTCTATTCGAAGATTTTCCACTCGGCCTTCATCACTCAAACTCTTACCAGTTGAATGCTCACAACTCGAACCTCTCTAGGCGAACTCAGTAACACTCGAAGCACTCTGCACAAGGATACACCACTCTCCATTTGAATCCTATATTCAAACTTTGTTGAAAAGTACGATTTTTTTAAAAACTGACCTTCATTACTCGAACTTTTTGTACTTGAACCCTTTACTTGATTTTTTTAGATTTTACATGTTATATAAAATGGTTAAAATATTATGTTGTAATTATGTCTATTATTTAGCTTCATAGTAATTGAACAAAGTGTGTATTTTATGACACTATGCTCAATTTAGTGGGAATAATATATACACATAATTAGAACCATTAAGAAGGTGGAATTATTACAAAGTTTTGTAGAGGTCGTAACAAGTATTGTTACATTAAATTTCACAAATCTAAGTACAACCTTGGACAAAAATCAACCTCCTAGTTCCCAACTGTTCCCAAATTGGATGGACGTCAGGATTTCTCTATATACATACACACTTGAACAGGAGGGATTAGACAAAAGTCAAGCACTGCAGGGATGAATACTTGTTTTTTTTTTGCAACATCATCAGATTCAAAGGGTAACTTTCTTTTAGCACCTCTTTCCTTATTGTCAGGAGTTTCTGAAGCCCCTATATTTGTGTCAATCTGCATTGATGATGGGGTATTGCTGCCTGATAAATGCTCAATGTTTGAACTACCATATTCGCTTTGAGCAGAAAGGTCTATAAGTTCAGAACAAATAGGCTTGGAAGGGCTCTTATCTAAAAGGAAGTCGGACTTTGTTCCAGTTGCAATACATGCACTTAGTTCAAAGGCGTATGTAGCAGGCAATGTTCTGAAACTACTGAGGCGGTAATAGAGAACTTGGTTTTGGATATGGTCATTAACCGCATTGAAGTTGATGTGTTTTCCCTATAGTTAAATAATAAGGAAAAGGTCAGTTATTTGCACACTTGAAAATAAAAGAATAATTTTATTGATCCAGTCCATACCTGTAAATGCATCTGATAAGCTTCCTCCCCTGTTAAGTTCAATAATTTTTCAGCATACTCTCCTTGAACATAAGCATCTATTGTCCCACTTGGATCCGTCAATTGTAAATCGAACCTCACACTAAAACAAGAAAATGTTTCTCATAAGTAAAATGGAGTGTGTAAAAGTTACTAATCTCTGGTAAAATAAAAAGAGATGACTTACCCTGGTTGTGGTACGCCAAAAGATTGACAATAATTGCAGTCAAAAGGAATATCCATCGGAGCACCGGATGGATTACCACAATTTGAACAAACTATAAAGATAGACTGTAGGACATCAGCAATACTTGGGAATCCTTTGATCCAACAGCTCTTAACCTAATAAACAACCCAACATCATTATTATGAAAACATTTAGAAATGATCAAATACAATTAGTTTATATCCATCCGAACGTATAATCCATTCATATTAACATACTCACCACTTTGTTGATGCTAACAATTTGATTAATCTGATAAATGTGTTGAGAATGGGGCATTAGAACAGCTTGATACTGTTTTTGATACAGCATGTCCTTGTTGATTTCTTCTAGATAGTTTCTTTGGTCAGTAACCCTGATCAATGAAGGAATAAATTAACAAATAACAAAGTATATAATAGGCCAATAAATCATAAACAATAAAAACATACCATGAGTTCAAGAAGCTGATTTGAGGTATTGGGGGATCCAAAATAATTTTTGTGTTGGTCTGTGCTACAACACAAGCACCTGAATCAATGGGAAAATGAGTATATAATTATATATACTCTAATGATAATTGTAAGAGTAAAAATTTAAAGTCAAGTAATTAACATTTTTTGCCATTGAAAGTCCCGAGGCTTAAACCTATGAAAAGGACAGGTGGGCGAGTATGAATGAGATTGATAAGTTGTTGAAGCTCAGGTGCTTTGTAACTTCCCCAGAATGATAAAAGGATTGATCTGCACCTGGTTTATGGAAAGAAGTTAAATCGAATTCAAATAACCGGAGATGAGAGTAACATAAAGAGGTAAAAAATGAAATCAAATGAAAGTAATAAAAGTTTACTCTTGATTCACGATGACGAATTCTTGTATGATTGACCCAGAAACAGGTCTTGCAGGTAACATGTGGATTACAACACAAAAATCCGCACGTTCATACATATGGAAATGAAAAAATAATCTAAACAATTAATATACATAAAACTATAATCAGATGAAACCTTACTTAGCAAATCATCTTGCCTATTTAGGCAACTATCAATCTCCCAAAAAGGAGTCAACTGTAAGCAATCAGAGAGCTGATAGGAGTTTGATTTAGCCACTTCTTGAACAAAACTTTGCTTGTTTAAACAGATTTGATATGGTACAATGCCATATTGGAATCTCTTTTCTATTCGAGTTACAACACTATTACCAATGTAAAATGTTGCATAAGGTCATAGTTTAGGACCCAAAGATCCCAAATCCTTGCCATAAATTATAGCTTGGATTACTTCCCTCTGTAAATCGTAGAAAAAATGGAATTAATTAAAATACAAATGATATAAGAACATAATCAAGGAATATGAAGATAAAGATGTACCTCTTTATCAACAAAAAGGAAATGATGTAAGTCTCCTTTTTCTTTGGGACCGATAGGCATACCTTTAGCCAAAAGTACAAGTTTACAGTACCATTGTTTACTTTTTTTCATTTAGATCTTTTATGTTAACACATCTGTCATCCATATCTGAAGAAAAAAAATCATTCCAACATGAAACAATAGTTACTATAAGAAATTTGAAAGGTTATTTGAAATATACATGAGTTATTAACTATCCAAATACAAAAGTTAACAGAAGTTAAAAAGTTACGAAGACAATGGCTTACATAATGAACAGGGTTTAGGGTTTGGAAGAAAAAACATTAAAGGGTGAACAGTAGCTGAAAAAGTTGGAAGAAAAAGTATAGAAAAAACAACCAAAATGAGTTCAGTTTTTCACTGAAACAAAAGGAATTTTTGATTTTACACATACATCCAACAAACTACATCTGTACTAATGAAGGGCTGGAATCCAAAAAAAAACTTACTAAGTTTATTCACTTGCTTATACATTGTAAACCTGACATTGAAAATAAAGAGAAAACAATTAGGAAAAGAGATGATGTAATTTAATGAAAATATACATGTAATTGGAAACTGTGAAATTACTTTGTGAAATTGTGCACAGATAGGAACCCAACTCTGTGAGAGTAAAATCTTATATAAGTGAAGGATGAGAAAATACATCTAATTGGGAAGGGGTTTGGATATGGACACGTATGAAAGTAAAGGCCGCGTGTTAAGTGATGGACAAAGTGATCGTGGAATAATGGGAAAAAATATATATAATTTGAATGTGGTATAGTTTTCTAGAAAGGTGAGGATGAAATTACTTTGTGAAATTGTGCACAGATATGAACCTAACAGTGTCAGAGTAAAATTTTATATGAGTGAAGGAAGAGAAAATATATCTAATTGGAAAGGGGTTTGGATATGGGCACGTATGAAAGTAAATGACACATTTTAAGCGATGAAGAATATAGATAATTTGAAAATTTTAAGCGATGGTGATCGTAGAATAATGGGAAAATATAGATAATTTAAAAATACCACGTGTTAAGTAAAGGCCACGTGTTAAGCGATGGTGATCGTGGAATAATGGAAAAACATAAATAATTTGAAAATGGTAGAGTTTTCTAGAAAGGTGAGGAAAAAAGAATGTGTGGAAAGAATGATTGCAGGGGTTCGAGGGGTGATGATATGAAGGTGATGGTTCCAGGAGGCGGATGGTTGATGTTCGAGGGATGGATGGTTCGAATAGTGGTGAGGCGGATGGTTAATGGGTTGAAGCATGATGCTACGAGGGGAATGGTTGATGTTTCCAAGGTCTCAAGGTTTGATGATTCGAGGGATGATGTCTCAAATCAATATCCTTCGAGGTGGATGGTTGATATTCAAGAATGGATTATTCGAGCCTCAACTTGAGTCTCTTCACTCAAACCCTCACCATTCCTTGAGAGGGGTACACCACCCCTCAAATTAATTAAAAATTACTCGAACCACAGAGTCGCACAATTGGAGCCTTAAAATTAAAATCGCTCAAACCTAGTACTACCCCTCAAATCTCCACTTAAACCTCACCACACAGACCTAGAACTACTCGAACCTAGTACCACTCCAACCCTCTCTACTCGAACCTCAAGTCAAACCTCTCCACTCAAACCCTCATCACTCGAGCCAATACCACTCGAACCAGATGACACCACCCCTCGTGAGGGGTACACCACCACTGAGAGTATCGAACCTAACGACTCAAACTTCTCTACTCGGACCTTGTCCACTCGAACCTTGTACTTGGAGGCTTTCCACTCAAACCCTCAGACATCTTATACTCGAACCTTTGGCATTCGAACTCTTACGACACGAACCCAGTACCACTCAAACTCTCACGATTGGAACCATCACCACACGAATCCTCACCTGTCGGACCATCACCACTCGAATCTCTCAACTCAAACTTTACCACACGGACCCAGAACCACTGGAACCTAGTATCACTCCAACCTTCTCTACTCAAACCTCAAGTCAAACCTCTCAACTCAAACCTTCACCACTCAAAGCAATACCACTCGAACCAGAATGACTCGAGCCAGTACGACTCGAGCCAGTACCACTGAAACCTTCTCCACTCAAATTTCTCCACTTGAACCTCTACTCGAACCTCTCCACTTTAACCAGTACCACTCGAACCCATTACTACTCTTACTAGTACTCGAATGTTCATATTCCTCTACTTATAAAAATGGAAGATGGCAAGGCTGGGAGACTTCTGCCACTTCTTGGTGATCTCCTTGGTGCTAGGCCAATGTAGATGATGAAAACCTCTGTAAGGATCATTTTGTTAAATACTTGAGGTTCATCCTTCAACTTGAACACTTTATTTGTGTGGTGAGGTTTTGGGTTCATGTGGTGAGGTTCGTGTGGTGAGGGTTTGAGTGAATTTATATACGACTTTCATGTTTTCTTTTTCTCGGCATTAACAAATGTTGTTATAGGGATTTATATGAAGCAGTCTATGAATGATATTGCAAAAATGTTATAAATATATGATTTAATGGTATTTGTATATGAACTCTGATTTAATGGTATCGTAAAAAATGTTAGTAATTATATGGTATAACTTTCTGCAGCGCTATAGATTTATTTGTATACAATGTTTCTGGTAGTGTTTTCAAAATTTTTATCACGATTATTTGGTGTTATATGAACTCTGACATTCTTAGCAGTTTTAGCTCTAGAGAGGGATACATAGAGTTGTCCATGGGAGAAAACAAGTTCTTTCAAGTATAAACCTACACAATCTAGTGTCTGGCCTTGTGCTTTATTTATAGTCAATGCAAAAACATAATCTAATCGGAAACTGGATTCTTTTAAATGGTATGAAAGTGTCTTCTTCTGCACAGTTTAGAGGTATGTGAGGGATCAGTACTTCTTTACCTGAAAGTGATCCAAAAAATATCCTAGCATGTATCACATTGTTTGAAAAGTTAATACATGTTAAACGTGTGCCATTACATAAACCTTCAGCTGGATTCAAGTTTCTAAGAAGCATTATGGGACAATGCTGTTTCAGGACCAAATCATGAGGAGGTAAACTTGGTGGGTTATGATTTTCTAATAGATCTTGATAATCTCCTTGATATTTTGTGTCAATAGTTGTATTAATACTTATGAATTTTTTTTCAGTGCCTGGAAATCTAGCTATCATAATGTTGTTAATTTCATTGACAAAATCATTTTTTGTGGTTAGAATAGCTCTGTTAGTAATAGAATCTCGATCCGAAAAGAACGCATTTAAGTCTGGATATACAAAATCAATGAGTGAGTTGATAGTTGATTTGTCATCTGTCACAGGTAAGACGATATCAAGTGGTAGCATTATTCTGTTATCTGCAAAATAAAGTTGTTCACCATCGCCTATTCTTAACAAAAAGTTGCTGAATGTAGGATCCAGTCGTGCTCTCATGTTGATAGACAATTTTTTTCGTTGAAATGAAGGCCATAATTCTAACATCACTAAACTGGCTGAGATACAATCCTCTTTTTTCTCCTTTTCGGATAACTGGTAAAGTTTGTCGGAAGTCACCTCCAAAAACAATGATTTTTCCACCAAATGGCAAGTCTATATCCATTATATCTCTGAAAGCTTTGTCAACAGATTCATTTATTCCTCATTTTGTCACTGTTGCTTCATCCCAAATAATTAATTTTGCTTCTTTGTTCAAGTATGCTGTTCCACTTTGTTTGCTTATATTACAAGTGGTATTTTCATTTTGGTCTATACTTTTTCCCATACTTTTCAAATAATTGTGTATTTGTTATAACCCTTTGTATTGAACTTCACTTTTAGATAATCGTTTATCTTGTGCTATATCTTTTGATAGAGAATGCTCAAATGTGTCACATGTTTTTTTGGGTTATTAATTACTGAATAGATTAACAATATAGCAAACAACTGCCTCAAGGTTGAAGGCATTTGAAATATGGTTGCTTATTTTAATGTCTCTTGTATCATGTTGTCTGATTGCAGAAGTCCTCTTTTTTCAACAGCATCTCTGAAAAAGGGTAATAATTCATCATTATAAGATTTTAGATCATCAAAAGATGTTGGCCTATAGACATTCATTAATAAGATTCTTAGATAGTATCTTTCTCCTTCTATGGGATGTACATAGTTTAAACGGCCTATCATTTTTCCTTTCTGTCCAGATTTTATTTGTATGATTCCAAACAAAATATTGTGGAAATTCTTTATAAAGGCAGTTAAGTACTTGTGTTTTTTCATTGTATTTGTTCATGGTGAAAAATTCTGTCAACATTGTTTTTGAAAGGTCTTTTCTATTTACTACTTCTTCTAGTGTTTGTCTCTCATGGAATGTCAAAGTTTGGTAATTCTCAAGATGTACGTGTAAATTTATTACAGATGGATACATCTTGTTTAAATCGAAGCTAAAAATGCACCAAGTAGCTTCTGGGGCACACACCCATCGAGCAGATTGATAATTTTTTATCTCATCAATTATTGAGTCAGGTTGTTTTGTTGTTAAATTGTAGAGAAATTTGTCTTGACATTTGTAAATGTATTTATACAAGTATTTCACAGCTTGTATGCTAGAACATATTTCTACATTGATATGACAATCATATTTAGCAAGTAGAAATGGATTGTAAGGTACTACCTACCGGTTATCTTGAAGTTTATTTCGTATTTCTGCATGTTTTCCACCATTTCGTCTCATATAAATAGGATAAGAGTTCCTAGTATGTTGAGTGTAATCTGAAAAATCTTTTGGATAGTTAGATTTACATTGGCCATTTTTCATTCAAGAATTGTTTGTTTAATGCACCGCATGGACCATGCATCATATGTTTCAAAACTAATGGATATAGATATGGACGAGTATTTTTGTCAGGTAATTCAGCTAAAATAAATTGATCGTATTGCTCCGGAGAAAACAATTTAAAACGGTCTTTTAAGATTATAAAAAAATGAGCATGTGGTAAACCTCTTTTCTGGAGTTCAATGACATAAGTGTAAGCTACTACTTCTCCAAAAAAATGTTTATCAATGACATCTTCTTTTAGTAGTTGTAGCTTGGCATGAAAAACTCTTGATATTAGGTCAGGCCTAGTATGTGCTTCCTCATTTTTTTGTAAATTCTCTTTTATCTCGGGCCATGAAGGATTACACGTCATAGTTAAAAAGATATCAGGTTGACCATATTTCTGTACTAATGACATTGCATCCATATATCTCCTATTCATATCTCTTGGTCCTCCAATGAGAGAAGGTGGTAATATAATTCATTTGCCAACTTGATGACCTGTAGTAAGACCAGTTGCAATACTATCAACAATACCTTGGTAAACTTCAGCTCTTATACGTTTTTGATGGATGTTGAAGAAATCTAATCTTGCTGTTTCAATTTTGACATATGTGTCAACATTAAATTGTTGAAATAGTCTTCCCACATGTAATAGATTGGATTTATCATTTTCTCGTATTTGAAATTTGTATGCATAGTATTTCCGGCATGAAACGTCGGTTCTTTCGCTTTTCCTTTCTGCATATCTGTGATAACTGCATAAGGAAAGTAATTTGTATTTTAGAAATATGAATGGAAATGTAGTCATGGAGTGATTTAGAAATGCTAAAAAAGAGAAATACCTCTATTTTCAGCTCCTATGATATCCTTAGTTGTTATTGGTTGGTTGAAATGAATCAAATTCTCCCCAACACATGTTTGTCTAGGATGAGAACTTCTTGAATTAATATTTAACTTTTTAATGCCTACATACCATCCTGACTCACCTTTTTTAAAAAATAAGAGGGACTGTAAAGGATCATAACATCCAAAATAGTGTTTAATTATCTGTTTCCTTCCATCACGTGTAAAAACACGTATGTCTTTGGATAAATCTCCACTTTGTCCATCATTTTCATTCCATATAGCTGCAACTTGTGATACTGTAGGATAATTGAAAGTTCATTGATCTAGTCCAGTATCAGATTTCAAATATATTTGATATTCATAAAGATTGTCAACTTTGGTAAGTCTCTTAAAAATATTAGCATAAGGATTCATGTCTAGTATGACTTGTAATTGTTGTATGATTGATTCCCTAAATTTACTTGATATAGCCATCCTATTAGCAATCTCATGATCTGTATCATAAAAATATAATTGGACGTTTTTTCCTTTTTTTTTCTCCTTCATCAGGTATTAACTTGTCCAAGTAATGATAAATCTGGCCTTTAGCTCGAAAAGTGTATATACCTCTATTTCTCCTGTTTAGATCTTTATCTTTATGTTGAATCCCGAAGGATGTAAAAGTAAACATATTGTTGTAATTGCGCACACATTGTTGAAACTCAATTGCTTCCCGTGTATTTGTTGTGTACAAATTTGTTAGTTGAGATGGCATTTCAGTGTTAACTAAATGTATACTACATGCAACACAACAAAAATTGGGAGGTTCCATGTAAAATTTCTTGGCATTGCAATAAGAACAATTTGGAAACACAGGTAATCTGCTTGGTGATGCTGGAATTGGTTTTGAAAAAATCGGCTGCGGAACTCTTTTGCATCCACCTGATACATATTAAATCGAAGAATAAAATAAAAATTCCAGTTCACAAGTAGGAAAAAAATATAATTAATGAATTAGGTACAAATGTTAAGGCTGGAAATCAAACATACATTTTCTGTAAAAATAATCTTAAATTGAATATTAGAGGAGAGAATTCTATGGAAAAATATTTGTTCTAAATTTTGGTAACTATATCTTTAAAAGTAAGTACATAATTTCATTGACTACCTGATGTCTTGTTTTTGGAGTTCTTGGCTTCTTCCAACATAATGTTTGTTTGAGGAGATGATGATGTTTGAAGAACATCATTTTTAATGTCTTCATTTGTAATAGATTGCTGATCATTTGTAGAGCACCCACTTTTATCATTGACTCCTCTATTATTTTGTGGAAGAAGATTAGCTGTTTTAAAAGCAGCATATTTCTGTCGCCGTAAAACATTCATCTGTTCTTTTTGTTCAGGAGGTATGTTTTTATAGTTTTCTCTTCGTCGACTATTTATACGAGCACGATTATTTGGAGATAAACTCCGTTTTCGTTTGGATATTGTAGCTTCAAAATGGAGGGAATTGAATTGTGTTAAAGTCTAGAGAAATGAAAAGGTAACATTGTTTTCCAAGTGAATTTTGTTGTGTGAAATTAGGTTTCTTTATGAAATAAATGTGGTTGTATGAAAGGGAAAAATTTAGAATTTCTATACATATTTAGAATTTCCCTACATAGATTGATACTATGACTAAGGGAAAAGATGTTAATTAATTCCTTCAATCTTGAGTTCAGAAAGGATAGTAAGAATTTATTTGAGGGAATGTACAGTAGTAAATTCAATGTTACCTGTGTTGGGAATTTTTTATGAGGATGATGAATCATCAATATCAGTAAGGAACGACTTTTCTTTACTCATGTTCATCAGTTTGGAATCCTGTGGTTGCATGAAAAGGAGCATGTAAGAAGTACTAACAAACAAATAGGAAATATTCAGATAAGTTTGAATGTTATATATTTTTTCTTTTATTTTCAGTACATATAACTGTAAAGTTTTTTATACCTCTAATAGGATATAAAGGCGTAATAAGTGATTGAGGAAGTGTAGGATAACTATTTTCACCATGTTCACTGAAATCTAAGATTTTTGTTTCATATATCCTTTACTTTGGATCTATTGACTGATTCGTTTGGAAAATCTACAGTATTTTGGTTTTTTAAATAATATCCATATGTTGGGAGGTAACTGTCTGATTGACAATGAAATTGAGGAAAAATACACACATCAGAATGGAGATAAATAGATTTAGGATTATAACAAAGGAAAAAAGAACGATTCAAGCACATATGATGCATGTATGGTCAAAAAATGATTAAGAAAGAAATCTTACCTGAGGTTTAGATTGAGTTCAATGGGAGTTTGTAGTTTAGAGATTTAATATGTATCTGCGCTATGTGAATGAAGCATGGGAAGAGGAGAAATCTGGATGTAACAGAGGAAAATGGTGAGATGATGTGTAGAAGATGGATGGAAATGATATATATGGGTAACCAGGACACGTGTACGGGCGAAAAAAAAAAGATAAGAAGCACATGGAGAGACGTGATGACACGTATTATTATGTGACAACACGTATTAGTAATGATAGGAAGGAGAGATTTTAAGAAGAAAAGAAAATGAATTACTAAAGGTAAATAGTAAGTGTTCATTCTTCGATCACCGTATGATTGCAGTATGCATGGCTTGGTCAAACTTCTTGATTTAGACTCTCTTCACTCCAATCTTGCACTCGAACCTTGAACCTCCCACTTGATCCCTTAGGAAATGAACCTCTCGAGTCGAGCTCTCACCACTCGTACCAGTAGCACTTGAACCAGTACGACTTGAACTCTCTTTAATCGGACCAGTACCACTTGAGGGTACGCCAGCTACGTTTTGAGAGAGGTGTACTAGCCCTCGAGGGTACACTAGCCCTCGAGAGGTCATGGATCAACCTCTCTAGAGTACACCAATCCTCGAGGGTATACTACCCCTCAAGAGGGGTACACCAGCTATCACTCGAACTATCAACCCCTCGAACATCATGCATCTGCCTCGAGGGGTGTTAGTTCGAGCCATCCTTCCTCGAACTATCAATCTTCGAACCCCTGTAATCATTAACCATCCGCCACCTGAGACTATCACCCTGGGATCATCACCCCTCGAACCCCTGGAACCATTAATCATGTGCCTCGCCATCACTCGAACTATCAATCATCCACTCCTGGGACCATCACCCTTCAAACCATCCACCACGCCACCACTCTAACCATCCACCACGCCACCACTCTAACCATCCACCACTCTGATCTTGAATAGTTGGTTCCTAATCCCTGGAACCATCCATCGCTTGAAGCAATCATTCAGTCCTCGAACCATTTGAATCATCACTCCTCGAAACCCTGGAACCATTCATCCCTCGTACTGTCCACCACGTCTACTCGAATCATCTACCCCCTCGAATCAACTCGGATCTCTCTACTCTAACATCCATTCGAACCCTAACCACTCGGACACTTTCCACTTGAATTCCCTAATCGAACCCTCTCGACTCGACCCTCATTACTCGAAATCTCACTATTCAAATGCTCACCAATTGGTCCCTCACCACTCTAACCTCTTCACTCGAACCTTCTTCACTCCAACCTCTCTACTCCAACTTCTATTCAAACCCATTGCCACTCGAATCCAGTGGCACTCAAACTCTCTCCATTAGAATGCTCACCACTCGAATGCTCACCACTATTTCCTTTCAAGGTTTCCTCCAACGTCTCTATTTCCATTACCCGTCGAACCCGGTGGCACTCGAACCTCTCTATTCGAACCCTCTCTATTCGAACCCTCACTACTCGAACCCTTTCCACTAGAACCTCTATTCGAACCTCTCCACTCGAACCTCAGCACGCGAACTCTCACAAGTTCAACCCTCACCACTCGAACCATCACCTGTCGAACCTTACCACTCGAACTGTCTCCACTCGAACCCTGCGCTTGGAGCCTGTCCACTCGAATCCTTTTCTTGAACCTTCGAATCCCCTCTACTCGAATCTCTCCATTCGAATCCTCACCACATGAACCTAGGACCACTCCAACCCTCTCAACTCGAACCTTAAATCGAACCCTCTCAACTCAAACCTTCACCACTCGAACCAGTACTACTCGAACCAACACGGCTTGAGCAAATACCACTCGAACCTCTCTACCCGAACCTCTATTCGAACCGTCTCTACTCGAACCAGTACCACTCGAACCTCTATACCCGAACCCTCTACTCGAACCCTCTCCACTCGAACCCATTACCACTCTAACCTCTACTCGAATGTTAATCTTCCTCTACTTGTACAAATGGAACCACCAGAGACCACCAGCTCTATTCCCACTGGAAACCACCAGCTCTATTCCCACTCTTCCACTCTAATCACCGGAGACCACTAGCTCTATTCCTACTCTTCCACTCAAATCACCGGAGACCACCAGCTATATTCCCACTCATCCCTGGCTACCACCACCATCTCCCAACCTTCCCGCAACCTCTACAGCCTAAGCCGACCACCTCCTCTGCCCCACTTTTCCCGGAGACGATGAAGGCCCAGCCTGAATGACCTGGTTGAGAGGTGGTGCTGCCAAAAAACCATCTATCTCCTTCTGCCACCGCTAAGAACGATAAAGGCCCGGTGAACTCTGCTCCAGCCCCGCCGGAGAGCCCTGTTCGTAAAAACCGCTGCTACAACGCCGATAAATCCAGAACAACCAGTGTCTTCGCCATGGTAATGAAGCAAAACGAACAATAATAGGGACATAAAAAAGAAGCAAATTTTAGATTAGAGAAACCTTGAAAGGAAATAGAGGCGTTGGAGGAACCATCATCCTCAGAGTCACTGCTGTAGATAAAAAAATAGATGAATTAGATGCAGGACAAAAAAAGGGAGTGAAGGATGCGTGTACAGCGGAGGGAAAAGAGAAAAAGCAGACAGAAGGACGTCATGACACGTATTAGTGGGGATGGAGAGGAGAAAAAAAAAGGAAAAGCCACCGATTTTATTACGACGAAAAAGTTACTCTTCATCGAATGGATCCGTGCTTTCAAGATATAGAGATAATTGTGGTGATTATTACAATATTTGTGTAGAAATTACTGGGTAGTACGATTACATTCATAGCTTTGATTGTAATAAACATAAATATTGACCTAAGAAATCACTTCTCTTCTTCTTCTTTTTTTAATCTTTTTCACTGCAGTCCCCTCCTCATCTTTCTAGTTGGTATTCAACATCTGCATGAAATTGGATTTCTTTTATGGAATATATTTTGTGCAATAGCTTTTCTTAGGAAAGAACATGGTGTACTTAAAATATACATTACATGTTTCTTGTTTGCAATCACAGTATTACTTTGTTCCTTGCCCCTGTTCTTATATAATTTCATTTTTCCTATTATCCATAACTTATCTTCTGTATCGGTATCATATTTAAATTTATTTTTGCTGAAGGAAACTTAATCCGATTTTGAGTCTGATATTTCGTTTGTTTGGTAATTGTGTTAGCATCTCGTTCCTCGTTTGTACAATTGGGTCTCATGCACAATTTTTTTTTTTAATTAAAACCACCCCTTATAGTAAGGAGGGAGGGTTGTTTATGGGCTACCCCAGACCCGAAAAAGAAAAGCGAGCACGAGGAGGGAGCATAGCTCAGTTCAATACAAGCATGACCAAAGCAAAACAGCTTGCTTCCAAAAGTAACAGTGATGAGTGCCACACACTGCTCTCCTCGCAAATTAGTAATTAGGGTGGTTGTTCCCGTTTTAAGGTGATATTGGAAAGGATGCAGTTTAGCGAATCGTAAGTACGAAACTCAACTTAGCATTCAATGTGTATCAACCTTAAACCAGGAACACACAAACCACTAACCATATAAGCAAAAGAATGGTAAGCTATTCTAGTCCTATGTACTGATCAGAAAAAATTATGCAGTGATCAAAACCGAATATGAGATAAGTGCACCAGTGAGATGAGGACCCTGTAGATGCTGCTCAAGCTGTGATTGCAATAATCATGGAGGATGATGGATTCTGATTGTGGGAAGATTAAGATTGTCCCCTGCTATTGCTTGTTTTAGAGTAATAGGAGCATCCTGTATTGAGATCTGGCCCCTCACTTCATTATGATCCAATAAGCTTCTTGCCAGGGAGGCCAATAGATGAGCCACCTGATTCTGCTCCCTGTACGCATGAGTGAAAGAGATGTGTCTAGCTGCAGTAAGTTCCTTAATCTGCCAAATGAGTCTCTGGATATTCCAAGGCACCTGATTTGAACCATTTAAAATCTGGACACCCTGCAAAGAGTCCATTTCTACAATCAAGGGAAACAAGTTAAGTGAAATACATGTTTGGATCCCAGAGAGGGAGGCCCTTAACTCAGCAGTTAAGGGATCATATATCTGTTCCATTTTCTCCATTCCCATAAAGAGAATCTTGCCTGATGAGTCTCTGATAACAAATCCTCCTGCAGCAAAATTTAGCTGTGGGCAGTGTGCATCTGAGTTCATTTTGTAGCCTATATCTGGAGGGTTCCATTTGTAAGATTTGATCATCCTTGGTTGAGGAACTTTAGAGCTAGTGAAAATTCCTATGGCTTTTAAATGAGAGCAATCAGGGTGTTGACTGATAGGATTTAGGGAGAATATAGACACAGCCATGTTCTTAATCTGTAGGATTGTGGACATTAGCACTATTGGTTTAGAATCATAGAGAAAACTGCATCTATCCTTCCATAGAAACCAGATTAGTAAGTTTGGCATAATATGACATGCACTGTTCTTTGATTTTGAAAATTTTGAGATTGTCCAGAACCATGATAATGCATGAAAGATATGGTCAAAATGTCTATAGGGGATTTCTAGGATTGTGAAAAGCCATTTCCAGAGTTCAGATGCTAGATGGTAGTGTAAGAAGTAGTGAGTTAGCGAATCTTCATTTTGACAGCAGATGCATTTAGAAACAACATGAATGCCCATCTTCCTAAGTTTTTCATCAAATGGCAGATAGTAATTAACCAATTTCCAAACAAAAATAGATATCTTTGGAGGAACCAAGGGATTCCAAATCTGTTTCATTGATCTAATCTCTGAACGTTTATTGGAAATTGATTTGAAAGCTGATGATATTGTGAACTTACCTGTAGAGGATGGAGTCCAAACCATATGATCTTCCCTGTCAAAAAGAGGAAAAGGTGCTAACAAGGAGTGAAGCAAATCTGGATTAAAGCCATCCATTCGCTGAGGCATGAAAAGGTTCTTGTTCTCCTGAAACTGAGCAATTGTGAGTGTAGGGAAAGGGATATCAGAGTCTGCCTCCCACTGTTCTGAGAGGAACCCTGACCCCCTCCAGTTGCTGTTCCAAAAATTGGAGGTACCTTTTCCCACTTGTATTCTAGAGAAGTTCTCAGCTATACTAGTTATAGCTTTGACTCTTTTCCAAGAGTCTGATTGTCTAGCTGAGGGTGGTAAGGACCAAATGAATCTTGTCCATAAAGTGGATCCTATATGAAGTTTCCAATAGAGCTTTAGAGAAAAACTATCAATTACAGTATGAAAGCATCTAAATCCAAATCCATTTTGGGATAAAGGATAACATAAATCCGGCCAAGCTTTCCAATGTCTTTTTTCCCCTTGGTCTGAGTTCCCCCAAATAAAATTACTGCACATTTTTTCCATCATTTCAATCATGTGTTTTGTAGGGGACATGACACACCAAACATGCTGAGGGATAAAGGCAATAACATGTTTAACTAAAATAATCCTACCAGCCATATTCAACCACTTGTTGTTCCATTTCAGAATTCTGCCACTTAGTTTTTCAATGATAGGCTGAAAGTAAGCATTAAGCTTTCTCCCTTTGAAAATAGTTACTCCTAAATAAGTGAAAGGAAAGAAACCTTGTGACATGAGAGTAATGCTTCTAATCATCCCGGTTCTTGCAACACTAGTTTTATTTCCCACATAAAAAGCACTCTTAGTAAAATTGACTAACTGACCAGAGGCAAGTTGATAGTGCTTTAAGAATAGAACTAGGTTTTTTAGGGACTTCTTAGTTGCCTTAATGAAAATGACAGTGTCATCTGCATAAGACAAATGAGAGATCTCCAAAGAACCCCAGGGAACTACAAATCTGTCAATGAAACCTAAGTGAAATATGTCTTTTAGCCTCCTATTTAGAAGCTCAGTAATGAAGTTAAACAAAATAGGGGAAAGGGGGTCCCCCTGTTTGAGCCCCCTTGTAGCCTTAAAAAATCCATATGGAACTCCATTGATTAAGACAGAAAACCAGGCAGCTTGAATATTTCTAAGTATCAGTGAGACAATGTGTCCATGAAAACCATATTTCAATAGGAGAGAGTTTAACATAGGCCATGATACTCTGTCAAAAGCTTTAGACATATCAAGTTTGAATATAGCATTTAAGCTCTGTCCCTGTTTATCTAAAAGCCTAACCAGCTCCTGCATTATCAAGATGTTATCTGATATTTCTCTTCCCTCTATGAATGCAGACTGCTCCTCTGATATACATTTATGACTCAGCAGCTTTAGTCTCTCACTCAGTATTTTCGACAAGATTTTGTTAGAAAAATTAGAGAGACTTATGGGCCTATATTCAGAGAAAGATGTAGGGGTCTGAACTTTGGGAATGAGAGCAATCAGTGTGCTTGAAAAAGATTTTGGCACAGGAACCCCACACTGAAAATCCTTAACTGCAGCTAGTAAGTCAGTTTTTATAATGTCCCAGCAAATCCTATAAAATTTTCCATTAAAACCATCTGGACCAGGTGCACTATGTTCTCCTACATCAAAAACTGCCTTCTTTAATTCATCCATTTCCACCAGTTTGAGTAGTGAAATATTATCTTCCTCTGTAATGGGGGATGGGATATATCTCAGGAAGTGGAGGTGATCTTGGCCAGAGAGATCAAAGTTGTCATCAGAGAGAAGGTTTTTGTAAAAAGACACAGCAGTCACACCAATACTATCCTGATCATTACACCACTGACTGTTATCAATTTTTATTTTATTGATCCTAAGTCTAGCATATTTATCTCTGACTGAGTGATGGAAAAATTTGGTGTTTTTGTCACCATTTTCTAACCAATTGTTCCTAGCTTTTTGTTTCCAGAAACATTGCTCCTTCTGTAGAACTTTTGAGAGTTCAGCATTAATTTGTGATAAACAAAGAAAATCAGCTGGATCAGCAGATATGTCATATTTCTTTTCCAAATCCATTATTTCTGATTCCATTGATTTGATCTTATCAAAAATATTTCCGAAGTGTTGTTTATTCCAGTTCTTTAGGTGCCCTTTAAGTCTAGATAGTTTAAGTGAGAAACCTAGCATACCCTGAGAATCAATGGGAATCCTCCAGTTATTTTCCACCTCTGGTAAAAATGTTTGGTCTAGTGTCCACATATTCTGAAATTGAAATGCTTTTGGGTATGATTTCTCAGAAATATTGGCATCTAAGACTAGTGGGGAATGGTCAGAAGGAAGCCTACCTAAAATCTGAATGGAGGAGTTTGGGAATTTGGTAAACCAGGCTGAGTTTGCAATAGATCTATCCAATCTTTTAGCTACCTTATGTTCCAACTTCCTACCATTAGTCCATGTAAACGGATTACCCATTGTTGTAATGTCATTCAGGTTATTAGAATTAAGAAAAGCATCAAAATCATTTATGCAGTTTATATCAGGAGATGATTTACCTCTATATTCACTAATATACCTGATGACATTAAAATCCCCAGTAAGTAGACATGGAAGAGAGGTCCTAGTTAAGCTATTTTCAATATCATAGAACATTTTTGACCTCTCTATTCTATCGTGAAATCCATAAATAGCATACAGGTGAAATTCAATATCATGGATAACATGAGATACAGATATCAGAGAGAATTGCTCATGGACTTGGATCATAGAGGCAGTAAAGTCATCTTTGAACATTATCCAGGTCCTTGAGTCCAGGGAGGAAAAAGCACATTGAAAACGTAGCTCATTTTTTAAGTGACCTAGTTTTCCAATATGCTGTTTAGTTTCTACTATGACCAGTATTGAGATACTATGGATTCTGACGATTGATTTCAGCCTCAATAATGAATTCTGTATTCCCCTAGCATTCCAAGTTAAGAGCTTTATATTCATTTTTTACCTTGGGATCTGGTTTTGGCACGAGAGGATATTGAAGTGGAAACAATATTAGGTTCTTGGAAAAAGGTTCTAATATTGTCATGCATAATAGCAAGCTTCCCAGGATCATACCTAGGATCATGTAATTTCAGGTGATCAGTGGGACTAGGATCAGTGGGATCATGCCTAGGATCATGCACAATTTTGCTTGAGGAAGAAGTGTTTAGTACTTTGAGGCATATGCTGGCAACAATTAACAGAGCATAAGGCATTGAAGACTTTGAGACACATGCTGGAAGCAATACACAGAACAATAGGTTTTGTAACTTTCCTGAGGATAATGTCATGAAAAGGTTCAGTGTTGATAAGGAGAAGCCTAGTAATGTTGCAAAAGTTTGTTTCTTTATGCACGGGTCTAACCTTTGCCCATATTACAAGTTCTGATTATAAAGTAAGTTCTGCTATTTTTTGTACTTATACATATTTGGTTTCTCATGATTATATTGGCAATGAATTGGTATTTGATTGTAGTTTGGAATTATTGAAATTTTGATTGTAGTTTGGATTCAGATTTGTGTTTGTTTGTTATTTGGAAATATTGAAATTTTGGTTGTATTCTGGGTTTGGATGAACTATCGAAAGTATAATTGTAATGGTTTTCACTTTCGGTACTTTTTTTAAAATGGGAAAATGAGCCACCGGACATCGGTTGGGTTTTAGATGTGGTTTCAATATGTAGTAGCTATTTTTTTTTAAAAAAAACTGCAACAGGTAGCAGCTATTAAAAGAAAAAAAACAACTGCAACATGTAGCAGCTCCTTTTTTAAAACAACTGCAACATGTAGCAGTTCCTTTTTTAAAACAACTGCAATATGTAGCAGCTTCTTAAAAAAAGCTGCAATATTTAGTAGCTATTTTTTAAATATAGCTTCCACGTTATGTGTAGAAGCTATTAATACAATAACTTCTACGTTAAATTAACGTTTCACCTGCCAATTAGGCACCAATCTTGGCAAATCAGAAAATAGCTGCTACATACATGTGAAAAAAATAGATGTCACGCAAAGCAGCGGCTAAATATACCGCTGCAAATAAAAATAGCCGCATCGTGTAGAAGCTGTTACTTAATAGCTGCTATGTTAAGTTAACGTAGCACCGGCAACTTAGGCACCTATCTTGGAAAATAGAAAAATAGCTGTTACGGGGCCAAAAAATAGTTACTAAAGGGGGGGGGGGGGCAGGTTATGGTAGTGTTTTTTAAAGTTGAAATGTGTGGATAGAATTGAGGGGAAAAAGCAAAAAGTTATTTGAGTGGTTGAAAATGATTCACATTTTGTCATAAAAGGAATCGTTTCAATCTTTACAAAGCATACAAAAATAATACTATAATTGCTTATTTACTTTTTCACGGTATTCAATGAATATGTTTGACCGTAAATATCTCTAGTTACCTATAATAGTGTCGCATAAAAAATGATATTTAGAAAATAGATGTTAAGATGAATCCAATAAGATCTCACATGATATTGTTATTATATATAGATTAATCTATATTTACGGTCAAAGTTTACAAAGTTTGACTCGCGAAAAATAATTAAGCAATTTATAGTGGGACAGATGGAGTAAGGGTGACAATTTTTTTTTAAAAAACAGAGGGAGTAAATTATATGTATCAGGACGGTATTTAAAACAACTCAATTTACTAGATATTGGGACATTTGAAACAATATGATATAACCTTTTTTTAAAAAAAATTAAAAATTGGGTTAATAACTCAAAAGAGCCCCCAACTAAAATCCCTCCCATTGTCCTTGGTGGAAATTGAACTCACGACCTCATGGTAGTAATACTAGACCTCAACCGCTAGAATAACATTCAATTCGCACACTATGATATAACCTTATTTAAATTTTAAGTGTATATTATAACACTTAAATGTGACCATATTTATACTATTAGAAAAACAACTTTTTACGTCGGTCATTTTACTTCGGTTCTTTAATTATTTTACTAATAATCGAGGTAAAAGTTCTTTCATCTCAATTTTCTAAATCAAACTAAGAGATATTTTTTTATCTCGGTTAAAAAATCATGGTAAAAGGTATGTTATTTACCTTGAAACACGAGCCGGGGAGCTTACAGATCAAAGATAGAGATTTATATTCTGCACTCGTTCTCACTGCTAAGCTACCAAGGGGTAGTAAACGGCAAGCCCTGGGTTTTTCCACAAGGATGCTAGGGCTCAAGTATTAATTAGAAACACAACCTCGTGCGGGTGAAAGGATCAACTAGTAATGTAAACATGCAATCGGGAGGTTTTGGTATTTTCAACTAACAACTACAAAGCATGAAATTAACAAACAAGTAAATTATTTGTACTAGGCATTTGGGAATCATTTAACAACATTGTAGTTCTAATGCTTCAATTCTCAATTCATTCACATAAAGACTTACAAAAGACTTATCAATGTGTTCACAACACGTGGTGTGGCCGATGACATACACTTCCCCATCCATGTCACAGTGGGTGCGCTCGCAACCCTCCATCGGCACCGCCATAGTAATTAAGGGAGTATAACAAGGTCCGGCCATTATTGTAAGTCTGTTTCTCCCCCGTGCTATTACGTCCCGGGCTTCCACCATGAATACAACTACTCCTCCCGGGTCCTATATACGCTAGACCCAAGGTTCGTAGGCACCTTATCTGTGATACTAGGGTTTCAACACAACACCCAGCTTGCTACTATTCACAATCTCTACCTGCAACCTCTCGAACAACAGTTACGAAGTTAGCTAAGACTGGTGCGACGAAAAATAGGTCAGAGCATTCTCGAATGCCCCATGCACGCACCCGCACACACGCATTCTCCCTTACCCATTCTAACATCCAGGTTTCTCTTCCCAAGGGGGCATCAATAATTTCACAATACATGAATATAGCCCAAAGTGTGTGCTTATATGTGTTGTAGTATTCATGCATTTATAACATTCAAGAACAATCACTATAATATCATAAATACAAAGATATGATGAATGTAATGAATCTTATAGAATAAAAAGAACATACCAAGTGCCAAGATGAATCCTAAGCGAAAAATCTACTCTAAAAAGGTTAGCCATGGAAACTATTAGGGTAGATTCCATGGATCTAAAAAATAAGATGAAAAAAATGAAAACAAAAGAAGAAGGAAGGAGAAGAAGAACTCTTATCTTCCTTCTCTCTAAACAAGAGAGAGAATCTACTCTACATTATGCCTAGGTTGTAATATACTTCCTAATGGTTAAGTTGAAGACTAAGGCTCCTATATATAAAAATAGGAGATTGAGCATAGAAGTAGGCCCAAACTAGGCAAAAAATAGCAAAACCCTAGGTCAGCCGCCAAGGTTTCACGGGCCAGCACGGATGCCACGGTCCGGGAAGCATGCATAGCCATGGGATGCCAATCTGGAGCGGTCTGTGAAGCTGAGATCGTACCACGGCCCGTGAAGGTTTTCATGGACCGCGAACAGCTTGTGGCTTCTGCTCAGAAATTTTGCCACGACCCTTGAAGGTTTTCACAGACCGCGAGCAATTTGTGGTCTTGCTCAGAAGTCTTCTTATGCTTCGTGAAGGTTTTCACGGACTGGATTCATACTTAGCCAAAATTTTTAAATCTTCATCCCCTTGGTTTACGGCCCGGTGTTTTTGTCATAACCTAGTGCCTTGCCTCGTGAAGGTCTCGTGTTGGTCTTGTGCAGGTCTTCACAAAACCCCTGGATTCTTGTGTAGTGTGGACCATGAAGATTGTCACATGCCGCTGGTGCTTGACCATGCGCGGTCCGTGATCGGCCGCTAGGGCTTGGTTTGCTGAACTTCATTTGCTTGTCACGGCTAAATCGTTAGTCAGAATCAGGAGTTCTAGTGGTTGATTTGGTAGCACTCGAGAAGAAAAATCGAATGGAACTATCTTTGAAGGCTAATTCTTCATGGATTGTTCTCGGACTAAGACAACACTCCCCGGACCACGATTCACCATTTTCTCCTTTGACCGTCTTGAACTCCAAATCCATCTATCTTTGGCTTCAATCTCCTTCTACCACACATTAATATTCGTGGCCTTTTCCTACTACCATTCAAATGCGAATGACATTCAAATCTTCTACCGTTAAAAGCAAACAGCCTTCGCAAGAATGTAGTGTAACAAATAGCATTCACAAGCAACCTACTAAAGGTACTCATAATGAAGACCAAGGATCCCGTGAACACGAGGTGTCAAGAATCACTAATTAAGTATACAAAATGTGGGATTTAGAATAGAAAATTAAACATGATTTTCTAAACCCCTTGTCATGTAAACTTAACTAATGTCGCAAAACCGCAACCAAAAGTAAGTAAAAACTATGTCAAATGCATTGGCTAAAACATGCAAAATGGTGCAGATCAGTATGACCGGCGACGAAACCGATGGTCAACCAACGGTCGATATTGTATTCAAAATATTGGGTTGAATAAATGACTATCGAGTTCATAAAGTTTGATTTCATGTTTTATAAAGATTGACACATAGGAATTTAATTTGCAAGTAAAAAAATTAATAAGAAACACGTGAAATTATCTAAATATTTGGTTTAAAATAACCATGAAAATATGAAAACAGAAATCATCCAAAATACAATAATGTTATAATATTATTCAATTGTCAAATCAGCCAAAGAAATATATTCACCTACGCCTCCAAGTGTGAGTGACGGTGATAACCTTGAACACGATGCGGGTGTCGGTCACCTCAACCTTCTCAAAGAGACAGGCATCCCCAATAGACAGACCATTGTTCTTTTGAAAAGTTCCCCATCTCTTTGGGGAAAGAGCCCTAGTTTTTTCATTCCCTGAATAGCTCACATGCAACTCATCACCATTGCACTTGAGTATGGCCAGGAGCTTCTTCTCTGGTAGGCATGGTGCCATATCCCGTGGGATGAACTAAATTATAAACAAAAATTGTACAGTTATTCTGGAATGAATAAAAAAAGTATAACAAGTAGAAAAATAATGAATGAAATGTATCATGTTAAATTACTATAGTGGAACAGTCCTAGAGTTTTTTTTGGGAAAGAGTGCAGTTAAAACGTGGCTTGTCAAGCGACATCGTTTTGTGTTTGACAAGAAGGGCATCATTGCACCTACCAGATCCCACCACCGCCTTGCCACAACTAATGCCCCTTGGAACCCTAGCCCCATCTCAGAACCCACCTCAAATAAGAAACCCTAGTGCCCCCGCTCACCACCTCGACTCCACCTCATCTCAAATCAGAAACCCTCAATGCTGCTTGTCTTCTTCTCTCTTCACTGGCTACTGGATTTCGCTGAGATTTAGCACCGCTGCTCTGCTGCAACTGAATAGCATCATGCTGGGAGTGGAGAAGGTGCCTCCACCGCTTTCTCCGCCATCATGGCTTGCAGTTATAGTACACCGGAGTTGGATTGATGAAGTGAAGAAGAAGAGATGTAGAAGAAGAAGAAGAGACGTAGAAGAAGAAGAAGAGAAGCTCGCCCTAGTGCCACCGTTGTAGAAGAAGAAGAAAAAAAACAGAAAATAAGAAGAAGAGAAGAGGAAGAAGATTATTATGGTTTATATGGGGCATAATTGTCATCACATTTTTTTTCCAGAGGGGTATAAGAGTCATTTCATCTGATTTCAGCCAAAATTTTCCAGAATAGTTAGTTTTGCACTTTCACTGATTATCTAGGTTTTATTGGCACTTTCACACACTAAAGGTTATATATTGGCACTTATGTCAATTATGTAGGGATATTATGACACTAATTTTCTCATTAATAAATAAACCTTACTTTCTAAGGAATGAATAAACAACATTATAGTGCATGATTGATGGATAGATAGATACTTTTAGCATGATGCCATAAATATTTATTCTCATTCATGAAACGCAAAATAGATAGGAAGTCGACCTCCAAATATAAGCAAAGGCATGACATCACTGCCCACTTTATTCTGTAAGGGAAAGTCTCAGGAAAGGCGGCCTTTCCATAAGGTTATGGACAGTCCTCAGGGGCATTTACCTTAAATATTGTAATTTTTTATAAAATTTAAATATTGCATTTTATAAGTTAAAACAAGTAATAATATATATTTGAATGTGAAAATAAAAATATATATGATATAAAAAAATATTTTCAAAAATTTTAAATTTTGTATGTAATTTAAGAAATGCAGTGTATAAGGTAAAAAATAAGTGGCATGTCCATAAGCTTATGGACAGGCCGCCTGTCAGGAGACCCACTCATTTTGTAATAAACCGCTAATATATAATACTACTTTGGCCAGAAAATATAAATCAGATTTGAATACCATACATAAATGGCATCAGAATTGAAATTTTATTAAGATTTTATTAACTGGTCGCTAATGATTGCCTTCTTTCAGATGATTTTCAGCTGATTGACAGTAGTGTTGGTTGTCAGGATTTGTCGTACAGACTGAACTTCAACATACCCTTCTGTAAACCTAAAATACTTAGTACCAGAAAGCACAAAAAGCTCTCCAGTAAGTGTAGATCCTTCCACTTTCAGATCTCCTTGAACTTGCAAACGGCTACCTTTGTACTTCCTGTAATCGAAAACAAAGGAGCCAAAAATACATCGTCGGATGCCATTGAAAGAAAAAACTGCCTAAATGCCTTTTTTTTTTAATTAATAATCCATATTAATGGGAGGGATATGTATTAGGTCCCCAAACCCGAAAAGATAGTAAACATTTACAAAAGTTTATCTTCAAAATAATTTGAAGACTTTGTACAAAAAATTCTACTTAGGGTGTTTTTGGTGATGATTCCATTTTCCATGTCTCCACCCCTCGTGTTAACATGGTTAAATGGCCAGATCTCCAAAAAGGCACTAAGTAGGTCTGTTATGAATGCTCGAGTGCTCAAGTGTTGAAGTGCTCGATGTCCTAGAATTTGAAACTCAACTGCTCAGTGGGTCGAGGTCTCATGGTCGAGTGCATGGCGGTTCGAGGTGTTGATGGATCGAAGGCTTGAAATCCACCCAGGTTCCATCTTGTGTCTCTTCATCTTTGTTGCTGCCACTTGATTCGAGTGCTCACGGTTGGTGGGGTCGAGGCTAAAATCCTTGAAGGTTTGTAGACTCGAGGGGTTAATTGCCAAGTGCTTGCTGGCTCGAGGTCTCGGGTGGTCGAGGCTCGATGGTTCGAGGGCTCGAGTGCTTGAGTGCTCGATGGTTCGAGTGCCAGATGAGGGCGGTAGGGCTCGAGAGCTTGAGTGCTCGAGGGATCCAGGGCTCAAGGCCTCCTAGGCTCGAGGGTTCGAGAGCCTGAGTGTTCGAGGTATCCATTGCTCGAGGGCTCCAAGGCTCGATGGTTCGAGGGCTCTAGTGTTTGAGTGCTCGAGGGTGCTCGAGGGATCTAAGGTATCCAGTGTTCGAGGCTCGATGGTTCGAGGGCTCCAGTGCTCGAGGGCTCTAGTGTTTGAGTGCTCGAGGGCTCGAGAGGTCTCCAAGGTATCCAGTGTTCGAGGCTCGAGTGCTCGAGGGCTCCAGGTATCCAGTGTTCGAGGCTCCATGGTTCCAGGGCTCGAGTGCTTGAGTGCTCGATGGTTCGAGGGCTCGAGTGCTTAAGTGCTCGAGGGCTCCAAGGTATCAGTGTTCGAGGCTCGATGGTTTGAGTGCTCGAGTGCTCGATGGTTCAAGTGCCTGATGGCTCGAGGGCGGCAGAGCTCAAGAGCTTGAGAGCTCGAGGGATCTAGGACTCGAGGCCTCCTAGGCTCAAGGGCTCGAGAGCCTGAGTGCTCGAGGGATCCAGGGCTCGAGGCGTCCTTGGCTCGAGGGGTGGAGAGCTTGAGTGTTCGAGGTATCCAGTGCTCAAGGGCTCCAAGGCTTGAGTGCTCGAGGACTCCAGGGCTCGAAGGCTCCAGGCTCGAGTGCTCGATGGTTTCAACGCATCAGATGGGAAAACTTGAAATGATTCCAAATATCAGTAGCCAAAGCTGGACTTATGCTTCCATAGGTAGAAACTTCAATCCCATTGCCTTCAGCATTTCTCTATCTTGTTTCTTCTCCACAGTTCAATTTGATGTCCATGATGTGTCCCTGCAAAAATTAAAAGAAAAACTCAGCAGTATCTATTCTTTAGCAGTATGTTTCTGTATTCGGATGTAAGGGAAATCATTTTTGTCCAGTTCGATAAGACCTTTGATGAATGATGGGTTGTTAGAGATGCTAATGTTTGGTTGTGAAGGGTGAGTAAGTTTATGCTTTGAAATTGCATCAGCAGCTGCATTACATTCCCTATAGACATGTCTTAGTGTAGCCTGCTTAAGCTCAGAGTGAGTTTGGAAAGCTAAGACATATAGAGACCATTTGGCATTTCTGGGATTGTTTATCATGTTCACCGCAAGCATGGCATCTGATTCCAATATGTAAGAACATCCGGGGTCCAAACTAGAGAAGCATCTAGCTACTGCCTGGATGGCCATCATTTCAGCCTCTAATGGTGGCCTTCATTTCAGCCTCTAATGGTGGCCTTCATTTCAGCCTCTAATGGTGGCCTTCATTTCAGCCTCTAATGGTGTACTAGCAATGGTAGTGAAAGATTGAATTAGGCATGGCTTACCAGTCCAATCTCTAGCTATAAGGCCAATTGTGGACATGTTGGGGGACCAGGATGCATCTACATTCATAGTTATACTGTTTTTTGGTGGTTTTTTCCAGAAGACAGTGGATATAGAAGGCTTAGGGGGTGGTCTCAGAGGCGGAATCAGGGAGAAAATAGGATAGCTTCTAATAAGATACACATTGGAGTGGGCAGGTTTGGCTGAGAAAGAAAGAAAAATAAGATCTCTCACTTCTTTACTGATTAGAGCTTGTGAAAATTTTTTGTTGTCATAGTAGAAAGCCTTCCTAGCTTTCCATAATGACCAGCATATCAGAGATGGCAACATCCTACAGATATCTCTATGCACCTTAGAGAGTTCAGTATTATTCCAATATTCAAAAAACCTGAAAGTTAAACTGTCTAATGTATGCAGTTGAATCCCCAGAATATCCGAAGTATTATCCCAAACAGCTTGAGCCAAATGGCATGAGGTGAAAAAATGCTCTATTGAGTCAGATTGATTGCATGCTGGACATTTCGAGGCTAAGATAAAACTGCATTGGACTAAGACATCATCAAAAAGAAGGAGAGAATTCAGCAGCTTCCATGTGAAAATGGATATTTTTTTTGGCAGTCTAGGGTTCTAGATGTATCTAGTGGCTGGGAAATTACCTGATTGCTGGGTAAGGCCTCTGTAGGCTGATCTGAAGGAGAAGGTACCTGTATCTTCAAGTTTCCATATAAGTCTATCCTCCCTTTCTGTGTGAGGCTGTGCTTCCTGCAAAAAAGTCAAAGTATCATGTTCCAAATAAGGTGAGATATGTTGCAGTATCTGCCTTTTTTCCCTGATGAAGTCAGCAATGGTGTAATAGTCAGCAATGGCCTAAATGCCTTCTCCTTGGGCAACTAAAGTTGAATCATTGAAGAAATCGAACAGTTTAAGCAAAAGAGGAAAGCTCAAAGAGCTATGAATTCCTTATACTGAAGAATTCAGTTAAGAAAGCTGAAGGAGAAAACTTGATTGATTAACTTAACCAAAAATGGACATGTATAGTTGATATACATACATAAATCATCTACCAACCACCCAAAAAAAATTAACTAACTAATGAGCTATACAAGTGGCCTAACCACCAAAACAGAAAAGAAGCTACAAATGTTCAAAACATGTGATAAGCTTCTGAACACTGATTTCCACCGACTTCATTTGAAATTTGGCGCCAAGTTAATCTTCTAATCTTCTGAACTTCTGAGCTTCCTGGATCATCAACAACTTCTGATCTTAAAGCATTGCTATATTCCTTCACACCCCGGCTTTCAAGATGAGAATTTTTTGAAAAACAAAATCCCATCTTAGAAAGGAGAGATTGAGCAGTAGCAGGGGAAAGCAACTTGGTGAATCCATCAGCCAATTGAGAAATAGAGAATAAATGTAATAAATCAATAAACCCTTCATTATATGCATCCCTCACATAGTGGCAGTCTATCTCAATATACTTAGTTCTCTTATGAAAAACAGGATTTTGAGTAATATGAAGAGCAACCGTGTTAGCACATTTCAGAGAAATGGGAAGCATAAACTGATGTTGAAAATCAGTGAGGAGAAAAGTGATCCATTCTAGTTCTGAAACTGTCACATGGATCTATACTCAGATTCAACAGAATATTTGCTCACTGTCTTTTGCTTTTTTGACTTCCAAGAAATCAAAGAATCTCCTAAGAAAATGTAATAACCAGTGACTGATGTTCTAGTAAGTTTGTAGGTGTTCCAATCTGCATCACAGTAAGCAGACAAGGACTGAGATGATGTTGCAGGGAAGAACAAGCCATGAGTGAAACATCCTTTGAGATATCTAGAAATATGAAGTGCAACTTTCTAATGGTGATCAGTAGGCTTCTGTACAAACTGACTCAATTGGTGCACTAAGAAGGTGATATATAGTCTCGTGTACGATAAGTACAAAATTCTTCCAACCAATATTATGTAAGGACCTAAATTATGTAACAGAAGTGAAAAATGTCCTCAATTTGACAAGAAGCTGGAAGTGGAGTTGCTACTGCATTACAGTCCATCAGATGAAAATCACTTATCAAGTCAGTGATATACTTGGCCTGACTTATAAAAGTTCCAGCCTTAGATCTGGCAATCTCTATGCCTTACAAGTACTTAACATGTCCTAGATCCTTAATGGTGAAAAGATCATGTAGATAATCTTTGAATGTTTGAATTTCACTCTCTGAATCTCCTGTAATCATAACATCATCAACATAGATCAGGAGTACAATGTTGTACTGAGCAGTTCTCTTAATGAATAAGAAATGATCATGTTTTGATTGCTTGAATCCATATAAGACTAAGTGCTTAGTAAAATCATCATTTCACTCTCTAGAGGCCTGTTTCAAGCCATATGAAGACCTTCTTAGCCTGCAAACTTGAAAATGTAATGCCTTATCATAACCTTGTGGTGGTTTCATACAAAGCTCCTATTAATATAGACATGGAGAAAAGGTTTATTAATATTTATCTGATGCAAAAACTAACCCTTCAGTGAAGTTATTGCCAACAGTAGTATGACAGTAACATGCTTAGCAACTGGTGAGAAAGAATCGAAGTAATCAACACCTTCAATCTGAGAGAAGCCTTTTACCACCAACCTGGCTTTATACCTTTCAACTGATCCACCTACCTTGCATTTAACTTTATAAACCCATTTACAACTAATAGGTCTTTTCCCTATAGGTAAATCAACTAAATCCCAGGTGTGATTAAACTCAAGAGCATCTAACTCAACCTGTATAGCCTTAACCCAATGTTGATTGCTTCATGCCTAGTTATATGATTGTGGTTCATGGATTCCTAAAAACTGTGATAGAAAAATTGTATGTGCAGAACTTAAGGTAGGAATACAGATAGAGGAGTATGAGCATTATTTACAAGAAAATCATTCATCCAACAAGGTTTAGACCGGATCCTAGTACTTTGTCTAGGAGCAGTGGGAATGTGTGTATCATTTCTAACATGACTGTCATTAGTTCTAGGAAGAGGTGTTTCATAACCATGTGAAGAAGAGTGTAGAATCATTATTATCATAAAAGAGATTATCATTTGGTTCACTATTATTTGAATTATAAGATAAGTTCTGATATGGTATATCAGGAAAAGGGCTAGAATCAGAATGTGGCATAGGTAACATTACTTTATCATAATCTGAACTAGGATCATGGAATGGAGCATCAGAGGTTTTATAAGGGAAAATGTTACTATATAAAACAACATCTCTTGCAACAAAAATTATTTTGTTCAGAAGATTATAGAGTTTATAACCTTTTTGGAAGGCTGAATATCCTAAGAAGATGCAAGGTACTGATATTTGACTGAATTTGTGCTTATGTGGACTGAGGTTTGTGGCATAGCATAAAGAACCAAATACATGCATTTGAGATATATCAAGAGGTTTTTGAAATAATACTTCATAAGGAGACTTCCAGTTTAGAACTGAGGATGGTAATCTATTAATGATATAGGTTGTAGTAAGAATTGATTCTCCCTAGTGATGTAAAGGCATGTTTGACTGATGCATGAGAGATCTAGCTATCTGAGGAATAGTTCTATGTTTTCTTTCAACTACACCATATTTTTGTGGTGAATATGGACTTGATCTCTGGTTGATAATTCCTAGAGAAGCAAAGAGTTGAAAATTTTTTTATTGACCAACTAACTGCAGTTATCACTTCTTATCTTTATTATTTTGGCATTATATTGAGTTTGAAACATATGAATAAAGTTTTTTATGATGAAAGGAACCTGATCCTTGGTTTTTATAAGAAAAGTCCAGGTAGCCCTTGATGATGTGTAAATCTGTAAAGACCCAAGTGCCTAATACAGCCGACTAATAGTCCATATCATTGCCCCTAGGGTAATCCCTATTGGGCTGGCCCAAAGTGGGAGTACTTTCTCCACAAGCAAACAAAACAGTTGCCCTACTTGCCTACCTATAAAAAGGCTGAAGGTAACCCTACACACTTAACTATTCAGTCCTAATTACACTCTTGTAATCTAGTTTTCTCACTTGGCCGTCATAGCCTCTTCTTCCCAGAAACCTCTAAGGGCTTTGTCTTTAAGATTTCGGCATATGGACGGTGGCACAACAACGTGGTAAATTGGGGCGCATCAAGTTGGCACATCCAGTGGGACCGTTAGTCAGATCTGTGTTTATATTACTGTTTATGTTCACCTCTATAGAAAGCACTTTGCATAGAAGTTAGCATCTAAAAGGAAAAGCTTTAGGCTCATGCAAAGAAGTACAATCATCCTACTTGATAGAGAAAGTGCATGGATCCAATATGCAACAGGACCCCACCCCCTCTGGTGTCAGTAGTAAGCCTCCGGAGGTTGGCCTAGTCCAGATCCCTGAGATAAGGGGTCCAGAGACTTCTCGAACTGAAGTTGAGGTACCCTACAAGAACCATGGGGACGATAAAGCTCCTACGCCACAAAGCCAGGCATGCCAACTGAGAGAGGATGAGGCACAGTTCATGGAGGCCATGGCGGATTCATAAATAGAAGCTATGAGAGGGGTTATTTGTGTTGCGGGGGGTACGAATGAATGCACTCACTTGAATCAGGAGGTTGAAAGGTGCGCAAGGGAGAGTTTGCTTCTAGATTGCATCGAAAGGCCGAGAGGAGAATCCTCCTCGAGGGGAAGAGGAAAATGACGTTGGAAAGGCAAGAAAATAGCCAATTGAGGTGGCAGAGAGCAGCAGGCAAATGACAGAGAGCCAGCTGGAAACCTGGAAGGGGTTCAACCCAATGCCAAGGCTCAGCCGGATAGAAGCCGGAGGGATTTGGCAAATTGGGTAATCAACTTCATCAATAGAGTTTTAGATGTTCAAACTTTGAACACCATTATTAAAGCCCAATCCCGGTATGTACCCCCTGGATAACCCTGCCAAAAGTATTTTCGGCCGGAAGAAAAGAACACCTTCTCGAAAACTGACCCGGTGCCAACTCGAACTCCCTACATGGACCCAATGGTGACTCATGCTACCATTGGAGATTGCTACGTCAAAAGCATGTTCGTAGATGATGGCAACAGTGTGGAAGTGATGTTTGCAAACTATTATGACCAACTAGGACTCAGATGCAAAAGTTTGAGGAGAACAACCTCTCCCTTGTCTGGCTTCACTGGGAAAATGGTGCTACCCCTAGGGGTCATGACCTTACTAGTAAAAGTAGCCGACGAAGATAAGGAGGTCACAATCGATTGTAGCTTCATGGTAATTGATGTTGTATCACCCTATAATGTTATAATTGGACAGCCCTGGATGTGCCAAGTGCGAGCAATATAGTTCCCCTATCACTTGACAATGAAATTCCCCACCAAGATGGGGATAGCGGTCATAAGGGAAAACCAGCCGGTGGCCCAGAGCTGTTTGGCTATAACTTTGAAAGAGGCTAAAAGGGAGGACATGGAGGCTTCGGTCAAAGGAGAAATCAAGCCCACGGACACAGAGCCAATGTCTGTCTGAGACAAAGGAATAGTGCCCATGGGGAAAATGATACCACCCTTAGCGAAAAAGAAGCTTAAGGACCTCACAGGGGTACCTAAGCAACAAATGGTCCACAAACTGAATGTAGACCCCTACCAAAATCCAATCAAGCAGAAACATAGGTCATTTGCTCCCGAAAAGGCTGAAGCCATAAAGGAGGAAGTCTTAAAACTTTTCTGAGTCGAAGTTATTGAAGAGGTATTTTATCCCAAATGGATAGAAAATTTGGTGATGGTCCCCAAGCAGGATGAGACTTGGATAATGTGCATAGACTTCACGAATCTTAATAAATGTTACCCCAAAGATAGTTATACCCTACTCTCTATTGATGTTCTGGTCGAAGCTATAGCAGGGTATGAGGTGCTAGCTTTCTTCGATGCTCATAAGGGATATCACTAGATACTCATAGCAGAGAAGGCTATGTACAAGACATCTTTAATAACAGATATGGGGACATTTTGCTATAAGAAAATGCCATTCGGCCTGTAAAAAGGAGGAGCCACCTACCAAAAAGTGGTTGAAAACTCTTCGAAAAAAAACTGGAAGAAACATTGAAATATATGTGGATGACATGGTGGTCAAGAGTAGGGGCTTCGACCAGTTCTTACTAGTCCTCGAAGAGACCTTCCTGAGGATCCTAGAGGCTGATCTAAAGTTGAACCCAGCTAATTGCATGATTAGAGTCGGAGCAGGAAAATTCCTGGGATTCATGGTTTAAAAGAGGGGGATTGATATGAACCCTGAGAAGATCAAAGCACTGATAAACATGAAGCCCCCTCAAACGGTCAAAGATGTTCAAAGGCTAACATGATCGTTGGTAGCGCTTAGTTAATTTCTTTCGAAGGGGGCTGAAAAACATTTACCATTCTTTGATGTGCTTCGAAAATCCAAGAAATTCGAATGTATGAAAGAATGTGATAATGCCTTTAGAGAGCTAAAAGAGCACTTGCGAAATCTTCCCACCCTAATGAAACCAGACAAGAGAGAGTACTTATACTTATACATCTTCACATCTCCCTTTGCGATAAGCGTTGTTTTGGTAAAGGAAAAGGAGAAAAACCAATACCCGGTTTACTTCGTAAGCAGAGCATTGCATGGTCCATAGATTCAATACACTGCCCTCAAGAAGCTAATATTAGCTCTATTCCATGCAGGGAGACGCCTCCGGCCGTACTTTCAAAGTCACAAGGTCATCTTGCTCACCAGCCACCCAACTAGGTGAGTGTTACTTGAGATGGATGCCTTAGGATGAATGATGAAATGGGCAATCAAAATGGGTGAGCATGATAGCTAGTTCCACCCAAGAGGCACCATTAAAGTCCAAGCCTTAGCAGACTTCATTGTGAAGACTACTGAACCAATCGTAGTTGACGACAAAAACAGAGTCTGAAGAGACATAGCAGTTGTATGTCAACAGATCATCACACTCTGGAGGCAATTGGGCCGGAGTTCTACTCACGAGCCCCAAATAGAAGGACTAGCCCTATGCTCTACACTTTGACTTCAAGGCAACGAACAATGAAGCAGAATATGAAGCACTAATCACAGGCCTTTGAATAGCCAAAGTGCTGGGTGTTCGAAGCCTAAACATATTTAGTGATTTTCAAATCATGGTCCTTCAAGTCAAAGGGGAATATAAGGCTAGGAAAAGAAACTTACAACATTATTTGGAGGTGGTGAAGCCCTTTCTCGAAACTTTCCGCTGATGTACTATTACTCAAGTCCCTTGAGAGAAAAACCACAAGGTGGATGGCCTGAGAAAATTGGCCTCATCGTACCTGGACTTGTAATCCTAAGGGCACTTGATAGTGGAAATGCTGAGTAAGCGTAACTTCAAGGAGAAAGCAATGGTGATGGTAGTGGAAGAACAGAAGTCATGGATAATGCGTATTATTGGTTACCTTCTAGATGGTACCCTTCCAGAATCGAAGCTAGAAAGGTAAGGCTAAAGGCACCTAAATATGCGATCCACGAAGATTTCCTTTATCGCCGAGGCCACCTCCAATTGCTTCTCTAATGCGTAGCCCCCATGAAGATGACTACCTGATCAGTGAATCCCATGAATTGGCCTGCGAAAGTCACCAATGGGCTCAATCAATAGCTTAAAAAAACTCCTTCTGCTTGGGTACAAACACATCCAAGCCTGCCACCAGTGCAAAAGGCATACCCCAATTACCTATGTCCCCCAGGAAGAGATGATGAACATCAACAATTCCTGGCCATTCGACAAATGAGGGATCGAACTGGTGGGTCTTTTCCCAGAGGCCCCAGGCCACTTTCGATACTTGATTGTGGGCGTAGACTACTTTACAAAGTGGGTCGAGGCTGAAGCCTTGACCGGTCTAAAAGGGAAAGCGGTGATTGGGTTTTGCTAGAAGAATATCATGTGCCAGTTTGGGATCACTCGAACAATCATAAGTGACAATGGTGCTCAGTTTTTCAATGACCCATTTAAAGGTTGGTGTAAGCAGTACAAAATCCGACAAAGGGTCACTAGCGTTTACCACCCCAAGCTAATGGGCATGTGGAGGTCACCAATCAAACCATTGTCAATGGTATTTGATCGAGGCTCGAAGGGGCAGGTGGGAACTGGATCAATGAGTGGCCCAGTGTACTTTAGTCATTATGAATAATGGAGTCATCCACCACGGCCAAGACCCCATACGGCTTACTCTATGGCTCGGGGGCAGTCATTCCAGCGGAGATAAAGCTACCCACCTTTCAAAAATTTGCTATTACCAAGTTATCAAAGTTGGCCCGGGAGGTATTACGTGCTAGAAAACCCCCAAGGTGAATCGATTCCGCACAGATGGAACATCCAAAGCTTAGGAGGTAATATTCCCCAAAATCCCAATAGACTTGTTGAGGCCAAAAAAGGGCCCACCTTAAAATAGTTGTGGATTGGAGGACACCCTCGACAAAGTAGTGATGTGAGTCAATAGGGCTCCTCTATTTATGTTGATTTTGTATGAAGTGTGTTTACTATAATAAATTCTTGTTCCTAAAAATTCCAACACGTTGACAAGGGGGGGACAGAAATTCCCCATTCTCCTTAAATCGGAGTAATATATGTTTGAAGGGCCAACAAAGGCCATCGAACATGCATCAAGCGCCATTCTCTTCAAATCGGAGTAAAATATGTTTGAAAGGCCAACAAAGACCATCAAAAGTGCATCAAGCGCCATTCTCTTCAAATCAGAGTAATATAAGTTTGAAGGGCCAACAAAGTCCATCGAATGCGCACCAAGTGCCATTCTCCTCAAATTAGAGTAATATATGTTCGACCAACAATTCCCATCAAACACGCATCAAGTGCCATTCTCCTCAATTAGAGTAATATATGTTTGAAGGGCCAACAAATCCCATGAACACGCATAGAGTAATATATGTTAAAAGGGCCAACAAAGCCTATCGAACGTGCATCGAGCGCCCAAGAAACAGACCTTGTAAAACATTCTAAGGGACAACAAAGCCCATTGAAAGTGCATTAAGATGTTGAGGCACAGACCTTGTATAACATCCAAAGGACCAACACAGCCCCTTGAGCATTATGCGACAAAAGGTCTCCTTGAATGTGCAGTAGATACTCAAGGCACAAACCTTGTAAAGCATTAAGAGGGTTAGCGAAACCCATCGAATGGTAAGTCAGAAGAAAAACAAGTTGAAAAACTCAACTTGGCTATTACCTTACGTGAAAAGTGGAAGGTGCTTAAAATAACAAGGAGCCAAAAAGTATTATTTCAGTAATACAAGGCCATAATGGGTTACAAGTACATGGATATGATTACAAAATGTATTCACATACACCTAGAAAAACTACTACGAGGTCCACACTACAAAATAAAATGGTTGCCTTCTGGTCTTCGGGTAAAGCTCGAGGGTCCAAGGAACCTATCACCTCGATCTCCTTATCAAAGGGTCTTCTTCGTCATCAAAGGGGGGCGCTCAGCTTCGGCCGGAAATATTGCCCCCCTGGTTAGATGAAGAACCCCTTCCTTAGCCGGTAACATCAAAAGGTTAACCCTTGGGGTTAAGCCCTCGGGATAACGGGCCTCAGTAGGACCCAAAGCCCCACCCCTTCTAAGAATGGCGTGGGAACTCGAAGCTCCACTCTTATTCTTCTTTTGCAATCTGTCCAACTACCTCTGTGTTTCTTCATAAGCTTCACGGTACTTGGGATTCATTGTGCTGTGCTTTTGCTCCATAATGTTGATGGTATCCTGAAGAAAAACTTCAAAATCCTCAACTAGGGGGGGATTCAACCGTACCAAGTCAAAGGCCATACGCTTGGAGCTTATTAGCTATTGTTGTATAAGTTTGATGTAGCTTGGTATTTTCCCTCACGTCCCTTTCCTTATCTCTATAAGCGACCCCAATGATAGCCTAGTTTTCTCAGATGGTCCGCTTGAGAGTAGGCACTAAATTTTGCCAATGCTCCCCAATTTTCTTCTTCCATTCCATGCATTTTGAGGTGGCAGCCAAGAGAGCGGCACGAGCCTTTTTTGCCGCCACTCGATTCCCCTCCGTTTCATAGTTATAGCACTCAATGGTCTCTTTGGCATGAGAGAAGGGCCCCCTTCCGGAAACTTTAAAAGCCTTAACTATTGTAACACACTCATTTATGGAGGTAAATCTGGCCTTGGTGATGATCTCTTTGAGGACTTCATTATGACGAGCCTTAAGGAAGCGTTAGTCTCCCAAAATCTCATCGTTTGCCGTGGCTAAGGAGTCATTTTCCTCTCTTGAACGACTAAGTTTTTCAAGGAGTTCCTTTTGTCTCTCATGGAAACCACTACGCCATAAGCTAAGCTCTTTGTACGCATCTTAAAGCTCCTCTTTGAGCCGGACATACTTGTACTAGAATCGGGAGGCTTCAATTTGATTCTCCCATGCCTATTATTCGATCTGGTGATACCATTCTTTCATGAATTGAAAAAAGAAGTCGAAAGAAGTACCCCTTTGCAGATTGGAGGGGGGATAAGATACCAAGTCAAGAGTCTACAAGTGACAAAAAATTGAAAAACATAATTTAAAGAAAAGGAAAGTCTTCATTCATATGCAAAAGTTAATAAATACATTTGGATCCTTAAGGGGAAAGTGTTCATACATTTCTTCCCATGCTAGGATTTTCCTGAAAAGTGCTCGAGAGCAGGCCTGCGTTGAGACTTCAGAATAGTTAGGGAGTCTAGTCCACTCCATTGCTTGTCTTCATCCACTCCATTGCTTAGTCAAGCAATGGGAGCTCGATGCTCCCATCCTGGATGGATTTCCACCAGAGGTGGTTCAGCTGCTCCGGTTCCATGTTGTTTTTGTAAACATCTAGCATGGTTACGTATTCGGAGGGGAGATCCTTACAGATAGAATGGGCCAGGTTTTTCCGGGTAAGTACCACAAAAACTGAGGAAAGGGACGAAAAGAAGTCCCGAAACCCCTTAGTCTTCACAAGCTTATTAGTATAGGCCTTAAACGCGGAAGCCTATTGCTCAAGAGGGCAAAAGCCACCCAACCTGGTATTCTTATTGTCGAGAGTTCCGTTAGTTGCCTCGGCCTCCGTCAACTTAGTCTCAAGCTCGTTCAGGCGGGTGTCCTTCTCGGCGCTTAGCTTCTCCACCTTCTCCACCTTCTCATTGTGCTCGAGGCATATCTTCGCATGTTTGTTCTCGTAATTGGAGACCAACTTCTCCAATTCCTCCTTGAATTTGGAGGCAACCTTCCTTAGCTCCTCCTCAAGCTTCTTAAATTTGGTAGTGGCCACATTGGCTTCCTTAGCCTTGGTCATGTAGGTCTGGGCAATAGAAACTAGAGCACTTAAGAGAGTGAGTGCCTCCATGATAGAAATCAAAGTGCGGTCCATCGCGCTCGGAGGGGTTAGATTAAGCTGCCCTAAGAGATGCTCAGCCCCCGACTGAGCATTTATAGAACCGGTGGCTTTGTATTGAATACGGGGGCTTGATAATGGCATGGCCGTGTTAGTTCGTTGCCTTTGAGGGGAAGGGCGAGGCGGAGAAGCATCTTCCCGAGGCCACTTGTTTCTCCCAGACTAATCAACAACCTTCGCTTGGGCCTCTAGAACTAGGGGTTCCGAGTGAACCTTCTCATCATTCTCCTTGTACACAACCCTTTGCTCATTCTCGAGCCCAAAGATATCAGCAAAGTTCACTAAAAAAGATAAGAGAAAGAAAGGTTAGCGGAAGAAGTAAAAACTAAGGACTAATAAAAGCTAAATCAGTCAAATAGAAAACAAGGATGTCGCAAACACCTTTGGAGGGTGGGGAGTTACTCCTAGAAGGGGCATCTCTAACATTTTTTGCTTGTAGGGGTTTCAACTCAGTTTCGAAACAGGCCCAATAGGATTTGACCCTTGGTTTTCTTTGGTTTTTTCTTCCCCCATCTTCACATTTTATGGCTTTCCTCTCAGTCTTCTTGGGCTGGTCACCCTCAACTACCTTTTTTTTCCATTTCCTTGGCCTGAAAGGGCTTTTGTAGATTCTGCCAGAGTGAGGGGTCTTATCAGGACTGGTTTCTAGCAGTAGATCCAATCGTATACCTCCTCTGGCGAGGCAAAATCAAAATTCCTTGAATTGTCGAGGGAATCACTTAAAAATCAATCACTATCAGCTACTATACTCTTTAGAGCGACATAGGTGGTAGGATTCTCTAACTTTGGTTTCAGATTCAAGTCGGGTACATAGTGCTCCTCTGCCATTTTCTTGAAGGTGAAAAATGGGTGTTTTGTGCCACCCTTTGCAATTTGACGAGATTTTCATGGGGTGGTCCGAGAACTTATTACTAAGGGTCACTACCCCCCCCCCCAATTTTGTACCTACCACTGGTTCTGTGCACTACAGGTCTGCTACCAGAGAGGTAGTAAAGGAAACTAAATAGCTCGTACCAGGGGGGTAATACCCAGACTGCTGCATCGAGTCATGAACGCCATAACAAAAAGTATGGCGTTCAAATGCAGCTGAGACAGATTTACCTATCGTTCCTCAAGAAGATGAGAGAGAATGGGGGGTAAGGGAAAGCACAGACCAAATCAGAGATGGCGCTCGTAGACTGAACATCGATCGGGCATCGTATTCCTTTATTTTTCATTCTCTAAAAGGATCACCAGTCGCAAATATTCTGGAAGCTTAACCCACAGAGGCTGTTTAGATAGCATATGGGATATTTTTGACACAATCAGTTGGAGGCTATCGAGGACCGGGGTCAGAATTTTCTTGAAGAAGTAGGAATGACCCTCCTTGTCCTCTTGAACTTTTTCCTAGCTTAGAACCCTAGATCTAGACGAAACCCACTTGTGGAAGTTTCCCTTAGGTGGCACCTAAAAAATAGCAGAGCTCCCTCTAGCCTTCAAGTCAGTTAAAGGGAAAGCAGTGGCCAAGGAAGGGACGACGATAAAGTCCTAGAAGCGAGAACTCTCTACATCGTCGGCTGAGAAAATTGCTAAAAAGTAGGCTGGAATGGAGTTCTTCCCCATTGATGGCATTTGCAACATCTCAAAAAGGCAAAAATGAAAGGTCAGAGAATAGGGAACTTACTAGTTATTGGTCGAAGACGGATCAGAGTTCTCTGGAAGGTTAAACAGTGAAGAACCACAGGGTAGCTGCTCTAAAAGAGGAGGGGATTTTTGAAATTTGAAAATGGTTTGGGGCAAAAGTGAGAAAATGTCATTGAATGTCGCTTTATATAGAGGGGATAAAAAATAATCATTACATTAGGCCACCACGCAAAAAATTAAGTAGGTGGGTAAATGAGCTGTGTGGGGGTAGAGAATCAAGGCATTTAAGGGAAATTAGTGCGCATGTAACCGGGAAATTGGTGCACATATAACCCAACATGGGCTTCACATGCTTGTGACTTTTTCACTTCCCATCTTAGATTCAAACCCTTTGGGTTCTAACACATATTAGAAGGCCGAAAGTTAAATACTCTTTTGGGAAGCCATCTTTGAACCTCTCAAAGTTAATATTTATAAGACCTAAATGCTTACTATCTACAACTAAGTAGATATCGGCAAGTCGGGGTCGTCCACAAAGAAGAGGGATTTTCTCAAGCGTTTAAACACAAAAGGTTGCTATTATGCTAGAAGTAGATATATATACACATATAAAAGCAAGTAAATTGGGGGACGGGGTTGGTTGGTTGATTGTCCTAAGTTATGAAAATTAAAAGACAAGATAACTAGCAAAGTCAAGTAACTATGCCAATCATCAAACAAACTAAGAAAAAGAGGTTTTAAAACTACAAAAACAAAGCCTTGGGGGCAATTTATATCCACTTTCAAACCAAATGTAGATCATTGAACCATTCACTCATCCTATCACAATGGTTACCTATGGACGAATGACCATATATTTGACAACAACAAGCCTTCTACCAAAGACATATCCATTTCATCAAACATAGCATTCAATAGGCTAAACCTAGAACAAACCACATTCAAGGTACAACAATTCATAGCATCTAAAGAATAACTATAAGAATAATCCACATTAACATACTTATCTAGCAAGAATCACAACACATTGTGCACAAGAAGTTCTAAGTTCATGTTCTTAGATTTTCATGCAAATGAGCTAAGGAATTCATCACTTTCCTAACATCCTAACATTTCAATCATGTAAACACTTCCTATTCTCAAATAGCCCATGTCATAAATGAAGTAAAACCTAGAATTAAGAACACGTGAATGCTAAATGACAAAGGCTTCAGGAATAAGTGAAAGAATCTATTCACTACTTCTACTACTTGTTGTGAAGATAAATCTTCTATTCTTCTTAGTTAGTAGTTTGCAAGAGTGAATTAGACATCTCTTGTCAAACCTCACCAATGACTCCCTTAGCCGAAACACGACTAAAAGCATCCCATTGATGGCATTGAGCACGAAGAACCAACAAGCTTGGAAACACTTATAAACACTACACCATGTCTAAGCATTTAACCAATTCATGCATTTACACAAGATTAATCAATAACGATCGACATTCATAGACTTCTCTCATTTGCTAAAAGCAATAAACATGACAACGAGTTCAACACCATCTCATTCATCTAGCAATTATCAACACATTAACATCATTAAAAATCTCTAACTCATGCTCTTGGATTCCAAATTAAAAGATGGGAGAATTAGCTACTTTCTCCCAACCCAAACAAGTAATCATACAAGCCATTCATATACTTAAGCTTCCAACAACATTAATGTCATTAACAATATACATTCAAAGCTCAATAAATGCACAATAGCAAAAGCACTAAACAGATAGATATGGTTCTTACTATATAGATATGGAAGCATCAATCCATTGTTCCCATGATAAAACTAAGCTAGATAATAAAAAGACATGATTAACCTACAAAAACTAAGAAAAGAAAGAAGAGAAAAACTAGGGTTTTAATCTAGAAAAATCGCAGGAAAAAGAGGTTATGAAGAGGAGAGGATAAGATGAGTATTTATAGTACAAAAAACAAGAAGAATTTATGACCGTATGTCCGCGAGTCGCGACAGGCCCGCGATGACCTCGTGGCAGACTCCAATTCCACCATCTTGATTTCTTTCTTCTTTTTGTTTCATATACTCCTCTTCTCTTCACTTCTTCATTTCTTCAAATCTTGAAAAGCTCAAATACAAGTCTTCAAATCTTCAAAGGTATTCTTCAAAGTCTTCAAACAAATTGCCTTGTCACACAAAATCCTCTAGAAAAGTAATAAAAGCGTAAAAGTCGCTTTTAACTCTCCTTAGAAAATTTCAAGGCAAAATGCTACATTTAGAGCACAAAAGTGTACAAAAGGGAATTCTAAAATTCCTAATATAACTGCATAAAATGGGCACATCAAACCTCCCCGCACTTAAACCTTATTCGCCCTCGAGTAAGAAAAGATTTAAGCACACGAAGTAATTCATATGTCCACATCCTAACTAATATTCCCCCAATCAGCACATCACAAAAACTCTCAATAGTGTAAATCCCAAAATCAAAGTTCTCATGAGAATATTTTCACACAAATAACCCCAATTCCTATTTCTAACCAAACCAACCACTTATCAATTCACTACCCATAAAAACGTTTCAAAGTCCCGAATTGATAATCCCAAAGTCTAATGACACAAAATGAAGTTAGAACCATAGGAAATGATCAGGCACATACTTCACTTCATACCAGTATATCAACCAAAATCCAATGACACAAAATGAAGTCAAAACCATAGAGGAGGTTTAAACACATACTTCACCCAATCCCAATATATCAACCAAAACAAAGTATAAAATAATCAAGAATTTAATAACCATACTTCGTTTTTCAACCCACTAAATTACCTAATCCCAAGAGGTCTAAAGATGTTGAGCTACTCAATCCATCCATATGACAACCGCAACCTTACGACTCTAATTATGGCAAATGAGTGAAATCATACCTTTTTTTCTTTTTTTCTTTTTCTCTCTTTCTCTCTTCTCTCATTTTTCCTAAGAGCCCTTTCGGGTTTTCATTCTAGCTAGCTACACATCATATTTCTTTGGCTCACATCTCATCTTTTTCCGTACATTTTGGCCTCTTATTTTTTTCCTAGGTCGCCCTCTTAAGTTTTTGACATATCCCGGCCCCCAATGTTTCCTAAGTTGCCCTTTTGGGTTTTCAACTTAGCGGGTTTTCAACTTCACGGTTTTCTTTTCTTTATATTTTTTTTCAAAATTTTCAAATTTTTTATTTCTTTTTCTCATGTTTTTCTAATCAAAAGTAGCAAAAGGCATTCCAAATGAAGCTAGCATGCTTGTGAGTCCTCTAACCCCTCCCCGCACTTAAAACATTACATTGCCCTCAATGTAAACATGTAAGGCAAGAATAATAAAACTCAAGGTAAGAGGTAGAGTGAGACCCGTTTCTCCGTATAGTTGCTGGTGATATGGCATAATCCAATGTAATTGTATAGAATCGGTCCCGAAATTGGTTTTAGAGCCAGAAGGGGGAGCAAAAGTTCCGTAGAAGAACTCACCCCTTGAGCAAAACATTGTCTCCTTGGCGCCGTTTGATCAAGACTAACACCAGAAAGAACAATATCAAACTCATAAGTACATAAGGGTTTGTAATACTAGGTTTAGCATCAAGAGTTACTAACCATAGTATTATCAAAGAACAACCAATTCATCATGCAATCACCATTATAAGATTGTTCAATATAAATATCCAACATACATCGACACATATCCAAGCATCATTATAGAACATAGCAATTAAAGACTCAATGATGTAGTCGACATACTACAATCAACAAAGATACTATAAAGATGCAAGAATTTTCATGTCAATATATGTGAGATGGTGGAGGAATGAGTGGATGTGTGGTGGCTCTTGGGAGTATTTGGTGGAGAAGAAGGAAGGATTATGCAGTGTTTAAGCTCAGCTGAAAAGTTGTATTTTTCATCGCTACTCGCGACAGTACTGGTCGAGACTCGCGATGCATCGTCACGATTCACGACAGGTATTGAGGCCTCAGGTCTGGCTGGGCTTGAAGATGAAAGATAACATCTCGAGGGGTGCTGATCTTGAGGGGCTAAAAGGCTTCACTAGTCCCTAGGGCTTCTGGCATCAAGGACCTGAGGTCTCTAGGGGATGAGGTCTCGAGGGCTTCAGCTCGAGTCGAGGGATTGCAGCCTCGAGAACCAGATTTATTGAGGGCTTTAGCTCAAATTGAAGCTTGAGGCCTTGAGGACCCAAGGTCTCGAGGGCTTCAGCTCGATTCGAGGGATTGCAGCCTTGAGGATCGGAGATCTTGAGAGCTTCAGCTTGAGCGAGGGATTGCAACCTCAAGGACCGGAGGTCTCGAGGGCTTTATCTCGAGTCAAGCTTTTCAGCCTCGAGGACCCAAGGTCTCAAGGGCTTCATGTTGAGTCGAGGGCTTGTGGCCTCGAGGACCTGAGGTTTCGAGGTTATGATGCACTTTTGAGTTCAGCTTGAATCGAGGTCTTGCAGCCTCGAGGACCCGAGGTCTCGAGTGGATGATGTCTTGAAGGTTTCAGCTCGATTCGAGGGCCTACGACCTCAAGGACTAATGGCCTTTCGGGTTCGCTCGACTCGAGGTCTCGAGGGGATACTGTCTAAAGAGTTTCAGCTCGATTCGAGGGCTTGCGGCCTTGAGGAGCTGATCTCTCGAGGGCTTTGGCTCGACTCGAGGATTGATGGTCTCGAGGGATGATGGTCTTTCAGGTTTGGCTCGAGCCAAGGGCTTTCGGCCTCGAGGACCTGAGGTCTCGAGGGCTGACTGGTCTCAGGGAACTGGTCTCGAGGGATGATGGTCCCGAGGACTCATGGCTTTTCTGGTTCGGCTCAACTCGAGGTCATGAGAGGATGCTGTCTCAAGGACCTATTGGTCACGACTTGTGATGGCTCATCGCGAATTGCTAAAATTGGAGGCTGGAAGTTGAATTTTTGCACAAAACTTCCGATCATATCGCGACTTGAGACCACTCCGTCGCGACTCGCAAGCACTTCTTCACGACTCGCAATGGTCGATCACGAGGTTGTCGTGAGTCGCGAGGACAGGATTTCCCAGTACTTAGGAAAAATTCAAACTTTTCTTACCAACATTCCAAGCTTTCTTCCCTTTCTCATGGATCTCATTCCTTCATCTCCTCCAATGCAATGCACTTCACTTTGCTACAAAATTACAGAAAAATGCACCGTAAAAAGAACAAGACAAAATAACAAAAACTAAATAACAAAGACCAAAATAAAGGCTATATTTATTTACGCCATCGGCACTACAAAACTCAGTATTTTTAAGGTCATCGGCACTGCCCTAATGTTATCCATATGGTGAAGGCTTGAACCCCTTCACAATGAGTATCCAAAAGTAGAGATGTGGGGGTACAAAACTTTCAAGAGGAAAGTTTTGTTAAGGTGGAGGTTGTTTAAAAGGAGTTGGGTGGTTAGGAGGCTTGGGATTATCTTTTGGCTCCTCTCCTATCTCTCTCAAAACTTCCAAAAATGGTGGAGTTGGTTCAATAGGTAGGGGTAGGGGTGACAATGCTAATGAATGTAGCACAATCACCTCTTCCTCCTTTTTTATCATCCTCAACAACCAACTCCTCATCCCCTTCAAACTCAAGATCATTTCCCAAGGTGACCTCACTCACCGAATCCTCGAGTTTGATTTGGGATGGTGTATTTTCAGAATCACGAGCTTCCATTCGGGCCAACGCTTCTAATATCCTTCTCGCATGCCCCTCTTCTAATACACTAGAGGAGAGCCAGGTGTCCGGTTCTTCACTAGCAAAGTTTTTCAAGTTTGCTATTGTATTCATGACTTTCTCACGTGTCAAACTTGAACTTCTTTGTAGGGCTTGGTTTTGAGGTATGGTATAAGGTGGTGATGGCCAACTATTTTGCTCGTATTGTTGGTTTTTTGGCTCATTCTCATACCACCAATCCGGATTACCACTACATTCCGGAATGTAAGAATTGTGGTATGGATATCATTCTTTGGTTTCTTGCCCTTGAAAACCAACACTTCCTACCTCTTGGTAGCACTCTTCAGAATACCCTTGGTCTTGGAAACCAAGGGTTCTTTCCCCCTCATAGTGCTCTTCCTATAACAAATAGCAAGACTCGCTAGGATGGTTGGAATGACACATCCTACAAAACCTTGCTTGTTGAGCCTCTCTTCTCATCATGAGTTCCCTTAAGGTGAGATACTCCATTATTTATTTTTATTTTTTTCAAAAGTCCAAAATCATATTGCAAGGATTCTCGATAAAAATTTACCAAGAACTCAAGAAATACATACTCCGGACAAAAATAACCACCAAGGAGTTGAAAATCAGAACAACTAGCTAATATACAACCAAATACACCTAAACACTTAAAAATAAATGCCTCTTCCCCGGAAGCGGCGCCAAAATTTCGGAGGCCGTTGCTGTACCTCTCAATGTTAATTTTTATATGCCCTAAATGCTTACTATCTACAACTAAGTAGATAGAGGCAAGTCGGGGTCATCCACGAAGAAGAGGGATTTTCTCAAGCCTTTAAACACAAAAGGTTGCTATTATGCTAGAAGTAGATATATATATGTGTGTGTATATATATATATATAAAGCAAGTAAATGGGGGGGGATTGATTCTCCTAAGTTATGAAAATTAAAAGACAAGATAACTAGCAAAGTCAAGTAACTATGCCAATCATCAAACAAATAAGAAAAAGAGGTTTTAAAACTACAAAAACAAAGCCTTGAGGGGCAATTGATATCCTCTTCCAAACCAAATGTAGATCATTGAACCATTCACTCATCCTATCAAAATTGTTACCTATGGACGAAGGACCATATATTTGACAACAACAAGCCTTCTACCAAAGACATAGCCATTTAATCAAACATAACATTCATTAGGCTAAACCTAGAACAAACCACATTCAAGGTTCAACATTTCATTGCATATATAAGATAAATATGAGAACAGTCCACATTAACATACTTATCTAGCAAGAATCACAACACATTATGCACAAAAAGTTCTAAGTTCATGTTCTTAGATTTTCATGCAAAGGAGCTAAGGAATTCGTCACTTTCCTAAAACCCTAACACTTCAATCATGTAAAAAATTCCTATTCTCAAACAACCTATGGCATAAATGAAGTAAAACATAGCATTAAGAACATATGAATGCTAAATAACAAAGGCTTCAGGAACGAGTGAAACAATTTATTCACGACTTCTACTACTTGTTGTGAAAATAAATCTTCTATTCTTCTTAGTTTGTAGTTTGCAAGAGTGAATTCGACATCTCTTGTCAAATCTCACCAATGACTCCCTTAGCCAAAACACGACTAAAAGTATCCCATTGATGGCATTGATCACGAAGAACCAACAAGCTTGGCAACACTTATAAACACTACACCGTGTCTAAGCATTTAGCCAATTCATGCATTTACACAAGATTAGTCAAGAGTGATCGACATTCATAGACTTCTCTCATTTGCTACAAGCAATAAACATGACAACGAGTTCAACATCATCACATTCATTTAGCAATTATCAACACATCAACATCATTAAAAAGCTCTAACTCATGTTCTTGGATTCCAAATTAAAAGAGGGTAGAATTAGCTACTTTCTCCCAACCTTAACAAGTAATCATACAAGAAATTCACATACTCAAGCTTCCAGCAACATTAATGTCATTAACAATCTACATTCAAAGATCAATAAATGCACAATAGCAAAAACACTAAATAGATAGATATGGTTCTTACTACATAGATATGGAAGCTTCAATCCATTGCTCCCAAGATAAAACTAAACTAGATAATAAAAATACATGATTAACCTATAAAAACTAAGAAAAGAAAGAAGGGAAAAACTAGGGTTTTAACCCAGAAAAATCACAGGAAAAAGAGGTTATGAAGAGGGGAGGATAAGGTGAGTATTTATAGTAAAAAAAGCAAGAAGAATTTCTGGCCATACATCCGTCGTGAGTCATGATGGGAACGCGACAACCTCACGACAGACTCCAATTCCAGCATCTTGATTTCTTTCTTCTTTTTATTTCATATCCTCCTCTTCTCTTCTCTTCTTCAATTTTTCAAATCTTCAAAAGCTCAAATAAAAGTATTCAAATATTCAAATCTTCAAAGGTATTCTTCAAAGTCTTCAAAGTCGTCAAACAAATTACCTTGTCACACAAAATCCTCTAGAAAAGTAATAAAAGCATAAAATTTTCTTTTAACTCTCCTTAGAGAATTTCAAGGCAAAATGCTACATTTAGAGCTGAAAAGTGTATGAAAGTGAATTCTACAATTCCTAATATAACCATATAAAATGGGCACATCAAACCTCCCCGCACTTAAACCTTACTCGCCCTCGAGTAAAAAAATATTTAAGCACATGAAGAAATTCATATGTCCACATCTTAACTAATATTCCCCCAATCAACACCTCACAAAAACTCTCAATATCATAAATCCCAAATTCAAAGTTCTCATGAGAATTTTTTCACACGCACAACCCCAATTCCTAAATCCAACCAAATCAACCACTTATCAATTCACTACCCATAAAAATGTTTCAAATCCCGAATTGATAATCCCAAAGTCCAATGACAAAAAATGAAGTTAAAACCATAAGAAATGTTCTGGCACATACTTCACTTCATTCCAATATATCAACCAAAATCCAATGACACAAAATGAAGTCAAAACCATAGAGGAGGTTTAAACAAATACTTCACCCAATGCCAATAAATCAACCAAAACAAAGTATAAAATAATCAAGAATTTAATAACCATACTTCATTTTTCAACCCACTAAATTACCCAATCCCAAGAGGTCTAAAGATGTTGAGCTACTCAATCCATCCATATGACAACCGCAACCTTATGACTCCAACGCCGGCAAATGAGTGAAATCATAACATTTTTCCTTTTTCTCTCTTTCTCTCATTTTTCCTAGGAACCCTTCGGGTTTTCATCCTAGCCACACATCATGTTTCTTTGGCTCACATCTCAACTTTTTCTGCACATTTTGGCCTCTCATTTTTTCCTAGGTTGCCCTCTCAGGTTTTTGACATATCCGGGCCCCCAATGTTGCCTAAGTTACCCTCTCGAGTTTTCAACTTAGCGGGTTTTCTTTTCTTTCTATTTCTTTTTTCAAAATTTTCAATTTTTTACTTTCTTTTTCTCATGTTTTTCCAATCAAAAGTAGCAAAAGGCATTCCAAATGAAGATAGCATGCATGTGAGTCCTCTAACCCCTCCCCGCACTTAGAACATTACATTGCCCTCGATGTAAACATGTAAGGAAAGAATAATAAAACTCAAGGTAAGAGGTAGAGTGAGACCCGTTTCTCCGCATAGTCGCCAGTGATATGTCGCAATCCAGTGTAATTGTATAAAATCTGTCCCAAAATTAGTTTTGGAGCCGGAAGAGGGAGCAAAAGTGCCGTAGAAGAACTCATCCCTCGAGCAAAACATTGTCTCCTTGGCGCCGTTTGAGCAAGACTAACACCACAAAGAATAACATCAAACTCACAAGTACATAAGGATTTGTAATACTAGGTTTAGCATCAAGAGTTAATAACCATAGTATTATCAAAGAACAACCAATCCATCATGCAATCATCACTATAAGATTGTCCAATAAAAATATCCAACATATATCGACATATATCCAAGCATCATTATAGAACATAGCAATTAAAGACTTAATTATGTAGTCAGCATACTACAATCAACAAAGATACAATAAATATGCAAGAATTTTCATATGTCAATATACGTGAGATGGTGGAGGAATGAGTGGATGTGTGGTGGTTCTTGGGAGTATTTGGTGGAGAAGATGGAAAGATTATGCTGTGTTTAAGCTCAGCTGAAAGGTTGATTTTTCATCCCGACTCACGACTGCATTGGTCGCGAGTCGCGATGCATCGTCGCGAGTCGCGACAGGTATTGAGGGCTCGGGTCTGGCTGGGCTCGAGGATGAAAAATAACATCTCGAGGGGCTTAAAGGCTTCACTGGTCTCCAGGGCTTCTAGCATCAAGGACTCGAGGTCTCGAGAGGATGAGGTCTCGAGGACTTCAACTTGAGTCGAGGGATTGCAGCCTCGAGGACCAGAGGTCTCAAGGGCTTTCACTTGAATCAAGGCTTGTGGATTTGATGACCCAAGGTCTCGAGGGCTTCAGCTTGGTTTGAGGGATTGCAGCCTCGAGGACTGGAGGTCTAGAGGGCTTCAACTCAAGTCAAGGTTTGTGGCCTTAAGGACCCAAGGTCTCTAGGGCTTCATATCGAGTCTAGGGATTGTGGCCTTGAGGACCCGAGGTCTTGAGGGTATGATGCACTTTTGAGTTTAGCTCTAATCGAGGCCTTGCAGCCTCAAGGACCTGAGGTCTCGAGTGGATGATGTCTCAAAGGTTTCAGCTCGATTTAAGGGCCTGCGGCCTTGAGAACTGATGGCTATTTGGGTTTGGCTCGACTTGAGGTCTCGAGGGGATGCCTATGGATTAGAAGGCCAAAGATCGAATTAGAAGGCCAAAGATTGAATCCCCCTTTCCAAATATTGGAATCCAGGCGCCCTCGAATCCCAACACAAATTGTGATGTCAAAGGTTGACACCCCTATCTCTAGATACAAATATTTGAATGCCTATGGATTCTAACATAGATCGAAAGGCCGAAGGTCAAATCTTTATGCGTAAATATATGGATATGTACAATCTCATATTCCAGCACTCCTTAGAAGTCCAAAGTCTGTTTCCCTCTCATTCTATAAGTATTGGGGCTCGAACGATCGTGAACTCCAACACAGATTAGAAAGACAAAGGCTGAATCCCCAATCCCTTAAAATATTTGGATTCGTACAATCTCATATTCTAGCACAGCTTAGAAGCCCAAAGTCTGTTTCCCTCTGTTTCTCTAAGTATCGGGGCTCGAACGATCATGAACTCTGACGCAGATTAGAAAGACAAGATTCAAATCCCCAATTTCTTAAAATATTGAGGCTTTAAGCTCCTTAGATTCTAACACATATTAGAAGACCGAGAGTTGAACCCTCTAGCTCTGTCTACTGGGGCTCGAAGGTCCTCGGAATCTAACACGGATGGGAAGGCCGGAACCCGAACCCCTTATTCAGAGCTTCTATGGACCAAATACCTATGGGAAATAAAGGAGGCTGGGTCCAGGCCCTTGGGCTCTAGCACAGATTAGAAAGCCAAGGGTCGGGCCCCCGACACATTAATTCGCTCGAACAGCAAGTTCGAAGCTAACTTGGAATGGACCCTTGACGCATTGCAGGGATGAAAAAATAGTGCCCCCAGAACGTCAAGGGATCCTAGAGGATAAATCCTCACTCAACTACCAATTCGAAGTTGTCCCCTTAGAAGTGGGCAACGATGAATTCGTGGACACGAGCACGGATTTGAACCTGGGATCTTGAGATAAATTTGAAGGTCGAACCCTCAGCTTTCCAGGGGCCTATTGATCATGTGTGAATTTATAAAGGCCTAAGTGCCTAATACAACTGACCAATAGTCCATAGCATTACCTCTGGGTAATGCCTATTGGGTCGGCCCAACGTGGGAGTACTTGCTCCACAAGCAAACAAAATAGTTTCCCTACTTTCCTACCTATATAAAGGCCAAAGGTAACCCTACGTACTCAAATATTCCTTCCTAATTACACTCTTGTAATCCAGTTTGCTCACTTGGCTGCCGGAGCATCTACCCTCCTGAAACCTTGGCTTTGTCTTGCAGATTCCAGCGTACGGATGGTGGCGGTAAATTGGGGCGCATCAGCCCTACTGAAATCACACTAGTGGAGAGACTTCTAGTGAATGTAACAATGGAAGAAATTTTAAAAAATCCCCCACAAACCGACTTCAAGAGAGGTTTCCAAACTCGGAAGCAACGTTTCGTAGATGGGGGATTAATTTGAAGGTGGTTTTAAGATCTTAAGGTGGTTTTGAATAGCTGCCTTTAAATATGGTTAATGGAAGGCGGTTAAGGTCAGAACCGCCTTTAAATGACCCTATTTAAAGGCGGTTATTCAAAATTGCCTTTAAATTTACCCTTTTCCGAGATCGAAAAAAAGGAACGACAAAAATTCTTAACTCGTAATTCAATGGTTTTCTGGTATTGAAGAGAAAATTACTATTCCGAGCTTGGAATTTGGTCTGGCCTACCATTTATGGTTTAAATTTTCGAAGTCGGAAACCACGGTAGCATATAAAAAAACACACCTTAATGATTAAATGCCCACATTCCAAGAAATGTGTGAAGGGTTTGCTCCCATTTTCTTGTCCATTAATGAAGAATTGATTCCCCGCTCCATAGGAAGAGTTTAGTTATTTTCAAACTATTTACTTGAAGTCTTGCAACTATTAGGGTTGTGATGATTTCAATGATATATATGTTGAATTAAGGTTTGTGATATGGGATTTGATTATTGTTGAATGAATGGTCATGGGTTGCATTTTAATTGACTTAATTGTAAGATAATGGATCGAGTTGAAATCATTAGTAACGATCTTAGAAAATCACTCGAGTACATACCATTGGTAGAATAATTTATTTCTTTAGCGTTTGAAGATGCTTCTAAAAAAGATGGGGTACGAGCACGATGCTCCTGTAACGATTGTAGAAATGATGGCTATTTAGGGAGGAAGAAGATGTGTGAACATCTCGTAAGGAGGGGGTTTCAAACTACCTACACTCCTTGTGTATGGTATGAGGAAGTAATTGAGGATCCCTCCGAAACTATTGAATTAGAGATAGAAAGGTGGGAGATGAATTAGATGGAAATGTGGAGTTTGATGAAATGGTTGATGATATTTCAAGGGAGTTCAAAGGTATACTCGAGTTGTTACAGACACTAAATAATGATAAAGGGACGCCTTTGTACAACGGTTCTAAACACTCAGTTTTAAGTGCAACATTGCAGTTAATGAATTTGAAGGCAAAATTTGAATTGACTAATAAGTCGCTGACTAAGGCTCTCAAGTTGTTTAGGGATTTGTTCCCAAAGGTAACGTATTTCCTGATAGATTGTATGCCGCCAAAAATATTCTATGCCCCATGGGATTGGAATTGCAAAATATTTATGCATGTCCAAAAGATTGTATGTTGTATAGGGGGGGAATTAGACAAAGATCGAGATAGTTGTTGGGTTTGCGCTGATTCTTGGTACAAATTGAAGAGTGGGGGAATTTCTGTGGGTGTGGAAGTTGTGTCTAAATCAAAGAAAAATACACCGGCAAAAGTATTATGGTATCTCCATATCATTCCCCATTTGGAGAAGTTGTATGCTTATAGGGAAGATGCAAAGTTGTTGCATTCACACGTGGATAGGGTCCGGCCGGCTGATGATGTGATTAGACATACTTCAAATGGTGAGAAATGGAAGAAATTTGATGCCTTGTGCCCTGAGTTTGGCAATTAATCCTGACATTTGAGGTTAGGGTTGTGTACGGATGGTATGAATCCATTTGGTAATATGAGCAGCACGAATTGTAGTTGGCCTGTATATTGGTAATTTATAACCTTCCATCTTGGTTGACCATGAAGCGCAAGTATGTTATCTTGTCTTTGATGATATCAGGGCCCAAGCAGCCGGGTAATGATATTAATGTGTATGTTGCTCCTCTTTTGGAGGATCTATTGACTTTTTTTAAAGAGGGTGTTCGAACGTATGATGGTCTGGTTGAAGATTTCTTCACTTTGAAAACTATGTTATCTTGCACCAATATTGACTTCCCCACATTTGAATATTTTGTGATAGGGCACTTAGCTTGTCGCATTTGTGATAGGGATACTGACTTTTGTCAACTGAAACACGATTGTAAAACAATTTCTTAGGGATATAGGAGGTTTTTTCTAGTGGGGCAACCATGACGCTCGGCAAAGAAACGGTTCAATGGGAAAGTGGAGGGTAGAGGACATCCCGTGCCACTAAATGGTACACAGGTTTTTTTATAATGTGAAGAACTTGCTCAATGATGTTGGGAAGAAGAAAACAAAAGTAGATGTTGATGGTCCATGTAAGAAACGCTCAATTTTTGTAATTTCCCTTATATAAAGGATTTGGATGTTAGAAATTGTTTGGATGTCATGTACATTAAGAAGAATGTCTGTGATTCCTTGATTGAGATGTTGTTAAATACCCCTGGGAAAATAAAAGATGGGTTGAAAGCTAGGCTTGGCTTGTTTGAGATGGGAATTCGAAAGAATCTGGGACCAGTCACCTTTGGGGAAGATAGTTATTCGCCCCCGCATGCTATTCTATGTCGCAGTCGGAGAAGAAATATTTTTGTGTTACATTGAGTAGTGTGAAGGTTCCAAGTGCAAACTTGTCCAACATTAGCATTTGTGTGTCAGTTGAAGATTTGAAGTTGGCTGGGTTATAGTCACACGATTGTCATAACCTCATGTAGGAATTGAATAGCGTTACGATCTGAGCTTCACTCCCATCCCATGTAAGATTGTGCATTATGAAGCTATGTTTGTTTTTTAAAATCTATATTTTTTCCAAGAGTATAAGTATTTCGAAGTTGGATAGATTGCAAGTAATGATTGTTGAAGTTTTATGTCTAATGGAAATGTATTTCCCGCCCTCATTCTTTGACATAATGGTCCACCTGTGTGTTCATTTGGTTCAGGAGATAAAGCTACGTGGTCCAATGTTTTTAGAGATTGATGTACCCCTCTGAGAGATACATGAGAATATTCAAGCATTTTGTGAAAAAATGGTACAGGATAGATGCTAGTGTTGTGCAATGGTACATGAAAGAAGAGGCTATCGAGTTTTGCACTGAGTATATAAAGCAAGTTGAATCTGTTAGTGTTCCATCTGGTAGACATGATGGGAGGCTGGAGGGTGTAGGGGTGAGACAATGAAAAGTGTTTAGTCCTAGTGCTGAATATTTAGTTACTTCTCATCTTTATGTTTTGTAGAACCATAAAGAATCAATCCCTTACATTGAAGTTCATACGGATTCCATACAAGTTGTGCACCCAAATTTTAATGAGGCTCTGGTCCTCCAAATGCATATTTGGACATTTGCTTCATGGTTAAGAGAACATGTAGCTGTCAGGGAACATTCCTCGAAAGTTAAATGGTTGGCTCGTAGACTATTGGGAACCATTTTATCCTACGTCAGTTACACATAAACAGTTTCACTTTTGGTACTAACTCAAATGATGATAAGAGTGTCTCTCATAACAATGGTGAGTCACTTGTCTCTGAAGCTTTGCATGTAGGAGGTGGAAGTGAAGAGAATCCCATGTACACTCAAAAGTGTTACTTTGGTACGATATCTGAAATTTGGAAGCTTGACTATGTCACCATGAGGGTCTCTATTTTTAAATGCCATTGGGTCGATATTAAGCGCACTGAGGAATTGGGGTTCACCCTTGTTGACAGAAGTAGGGTGGGCTGGAAGGATGATCCATTCATTCTGGCATCTTAAGCGCATCATGTTTTCTATGTTAGGGATCCTGTTAATTAGAGGTGGGAGATTTTTTTTGAAGGAAAATGAGCTTTTATCGTGTAGAATGAATTAGAGAAAATCATTGGATTCGGGCAACATACTCTAAGTGGTGGGTGGCAAGATGATTTTTTCCTTCAGGAGGATGATACAAGTCTTTGCGGTTTCCTTGGCCGCAATAACCATGACAAGAGTATTTGGGTCAACGCTAGAGGGAACATTAACCATAGAATAAAAAAATAGAAGAAGGTGGTGAGGAAGAGGAAGCATAAGTGATTAATGGTACATCCTTAAGGTTTGTTATCTCATTTGTCGAGTTTGGTATCTTTGATTAGTGTGATTTGTAACAAAATATCATTGCTAAACCTTGAAGTCACTAATTTCAATAATCACTTAATGGAAATAATCGTAATCAAAAAAATTCCGAAGTTAAAATATAACAATTCCTAAGTCAAAATATAAGCTATAGTCAAAACATAATAGTCGTAGCAGAACTTAGATCAATGCAGCATAGTCAACAGAGGCACTCATTCACAAACATGCCATTCTTCCTCATCTTTAATGTCGGTCGTCAAAGTCAAACGGTTGATTCATGGGCGGGAGGCTGACGCGAGGTGCCGCTCGTAAGCTCTTTGTGATTTCTTCAAGAATTTAATCTTTGCCTTCATTGCACAAAGTTCTTTGTTTATCCACTTGTAGCAATCTTTGAAACCCTATAGATAAGCTTTTTTGGTACCTTCATGGAACAACAATTTTTATAAGTAAATGAATCAATCAATTTAGACAAAATATATTTTATACTAACCTTCCTCATTTTGTGGCCTTTCCTCCACTCGTGGCCTTTTATTAGCCTTGGAAGCTTCCCCGACCTTCTGAAACCACTTCCAATCAATCAAAACCCAATCCTTTTTCTTTAAGTAAGTTTTTTCAAAATACTTTGGGCCCTTATCCTCACTGCAAATAACCAACCCCTAGAAATTCTTCAAAATTATTGCGATCAAATGGCCGAATGAGAGGCTTTTGATTAACTTCTTCGAAGTATCAATATGCAACATATACTTAAAAATTGCCACCCCGAGATTAATTCTTCTACCCTCCATGATGTAATAAAATATATTGTGTGTGGGATAGTTAGGTTTGGTGATGTGTCCACCCGAGGGAATGGGAGTTCTAGAAACAATCTCATATGTGCTACGATGATCAATTGTCAAGACTTCTAGATCAAAAGTTTCCGGTCTACCTAAACCCCTACCCCTACTATTGCGTCCAAATTATCTCATGCTACATTCCACAAAGTCAACATATGGGGGATCACTATTTAACGGCCACTTCCCTATGGTAACAATCATCCAAAGACCTGTGTTTATCTTCCGGAAAAACAAGTTCGGGGTGTAGGTGAGGGAAATCCAACAACTTATTGATATTCCATTAGCTAAGTGGAATGTCTATGCCCCCAACACTAGCTCCATAGTGTCCGTTACCAACTCCATGTAAATTAGCATAAAATTGAAAAGTTAGGTCAATGTAAGCGCTCTCATTACAAGATAGAAACTTCTCGACATGTTGTTCGCTAAATTTACTAAGAGGGTCGGCCAAACATATAGCAAGATTTTCATTGAAATCATCCAAGTAGCAATCTAAAAGCCTCTCATGTTCACGTAATTCTTCATATTGTTTTTGGGCAAAATTAGAAACAAACCTTGTCTCCGTTGTGTTGCCATTGGATTATGACCTAGGGTTTTGGCTCTTGGATGCTCCTCCTCTTGCTATTGAATCAAAATTGTTGGTTTAGGAAGCTTGTATGCGTGATTTGAGTTTGCGAGTTTGCAAAACCAACCTAGGGTTTAAGAATTTGGGAGTGGACTTTGTAATGAATTAATCAATCTTTTTTGTAGGACAAGAGTTTTCGAGTTCGGAAACTCTGAATCGTCCCTTTCATATAAGGATCAGACATACTTCTGAGTTCAGAAGTAATTTAATGTTACATTTTTTTTTATTCATCAATCAATTCCAGTGGTGGTCCGGATAATGCATACGAGCTCGAAAACTTAGTTTCCAAGGTAAGAAAGTAGTTCTGGCCTTATGGTATTCTTTAAAACACTATTTACGAGCTTAGAAATGTGTCTGTTCCACTGATATGAAGGGAAGAGCTAATTCTGATTTTGGATTTAGCTCTGCTCAAATGGTCATCTTCAAAACTTTTGGCATTCCAAATCTATTTCGACTCTCAATCATATGTACATAATACTCACTCATAAACTTTCAACGTACATAAATGGACAATGAAAATATTATTTATTTAAAATAAGTGTTCCATCCAAACATTAAACACTAAAACATTGTTTACAATCCAAAAAATTTTGTAATCTAGAATCAAAATCTCCTTCAAAGAAAATCACTGTCCAAATTGACCCCCCCTCCCCTATTACACCTCTTTAAATATGTCTTCAATTTCTGGGTTGGTCTCATTGCTTGGGTCACCGCCCAATTCTTCTAGAAATTGAGTCATTGGGTCTCGCTAGCTTCTTCCCCACCTTGACCTCTACCTCTGGCAGTGTCTTCTCCATGTTGATCTCCCTCCTCATCACTTGTCTCTGAGAAAACAGGCTCAAAGTTTGCTTCCTGTTCATCTTCACTCAATTCAAGGTGAATTCCTTGGGATTCAATGAACGCCACATGCTGCGAGTGGACCCAGCTCAACATCTCGTGTGTCTCGGTCACGTCTGCACACAAGCTATCAAACTACTTCCTCAGCCTAGCCTTTCAACTGGTCTGTGAACCTGTCAATGTAAATGTATTATAAAACAAGATTATATTTAACGCAACCTAAATTTCTTGTAAAATGAAATGTGATGGATTACTTACTAGAGCTTGAAGCCTCGACTCTATTTAGGTCCGCCTTGCGAGCTCTCTTTGCATTCTTTGCCCGTTGATTGGGAATTACCCTTGGCTCCTATTTACCACCGAAATTAAGATGGAGTTATTTGTGTTGGAACCAAGCTTTATCATAATAGTATATGTTGGAGGGCATGTCGATTGCTTGCACTCTCGCCTTCTTCAACATGGCAGAGATTAAACCACCATGGGGTAGGTCCTTATTTTTTGTATGAGCCGCCTTAAGCATAAACGAGATGATAGTGTATTCAGGGTTAATTTTTTCCCCCTCTATGACATAGTAAAACAACATCAAGTTACCAATCATCAGCTCACACGTGTGGCCACCTGTTGGCAGGACGCTAAGGAAAATCCACCCGTAGATGAGCCATTGCTCGACAATAAAAACACTAATGTCGTAGGACTCGACTATCCTCGCATCACTACCTGACCTCTCAAAATACATTTTCTCCATAGAGGAGTTACCTCACTCATCCTCAACCAACAATGAGTGTGGTAAATTTCTAGGGGACTATGGGGATCATCAGGTCTCAATTTTTCGAGGGTTATGTATTGGCATTCTAGGGCTTCATTTATGGTATACTTAGACACAATAACATCATTCGTATTCACTCTAGTTAATTCATGATTATTGCTACTATGACCAAAATTAGCGTAAAATTGGATCACCTCATCATTCCTATCCTCATTGAAGAATCTTGGTGATTGTCCAATCTCTCTTAACTGGCAATGACTCATATCGCTCGCTTGTGACTTGCTAGTTGGTGTGTCCATTTCATGTGCATATTTTGAAACTTTTTGGGATCAATTTTGCGCTCTTTTGTCAACTAGAGATTGTATTTTTCCTTGAAATTCTCTTAGGAGAGGTAAGAGCGACTTTTGCGCTCTTTTACCTTTTCTAAGTGAATTTTGTGTAACGGGGAAATAACATCAAGACTTGAAGACCGGAGGCCATTGAAATCACCTTTTGAAGACTTTGAATACTTTCTTGACGATTGGAAGACTTTAAGAATGGAAGAAAATCAAAGTAAAGAGGAGAAATTGAACCAAGAAGGAAAAGAAACGATGGTTGCTGATTCTGCAGTCTTCGCGATGGGCAAAGATTTGTTTGCGCATCGCGAACTTTGGGTGGCCTGAAATCTTCTTTGCCTTTTTCATACTATAATACTAAATCTTATCCTCTCTCTTATACCTTTTCTTCAGGCCCATTTTCCCTCTTCCTAACCCTATTTTTCACCATTTTCATCCTTGTTTTAATTTGATTAATGTTTGGATTGTTGTTGTTACTTAGTAAAGATTGTAGTAGCTAAATCTAGTTCTTGGGAGCAATTGATTTTTTTTAACCATCCGTGGATGGGGGGGAATTTATTAGGCTCCCCTAGCCAAATAGTAAGCCAAGAGGCTGTCAAAGTGTTAGATCGTTACAAGAAGATCATCCAATTGATGATCCAAGAGCTAAAATAAGCTCCTGAAGCAATAAATCGCTTGCATCCAAAAGCAGTGTTTTCACCTATTCTAAGCAGAGGGAAAACTAATGTTCATCGATATGCTTGCATATGACTTTCTTTGATTACCATCTAGCTGATATACCGGGAACAGGGCGGAGAATCGAGACTTCGAGACTCCTATTTGTCAACGATATGGCAGCCAGATGAGCGATAAAGATAAGGTCATGTATGTAGTGGTTGTCCCGAATAGTAAGACCATGGAGCATCAGAATTACGGAGATGCCAACTGCTCCATATGTGGAACTGATCCATCATCATACGATAACTTCATTGAAATCCAATATCAACGTATCCCAGCATAAACGATAATCCGTATCCACCACTTGCATTCAATCGATTACCTGAAATAGCAAGAAGAGAGAGACTAGTAGTATATGTACTTACAGTATATAAAATCCCACTACCAGTAATGAAGAAACAGTACCAAAAAAGCATACTGAAAATTCCTTTACTAATTCCTACTGGTATCCCTAAAAGGTTCAATTCGAATCGCAGGATAACCTAAGCTATCAAGTGACAGTAAACCCCTAAGGAAAAGTGGGATAGATCTAGTATCTAAATCTCCCTGTAATTGATGTTCCCTTGCAAATTTTGCCAAAAAATCAGCCGCCAAGTTAGCTTCTCTAGGAACATGCTGGATTGGGTGTGAGATGTGTTTTAAATTCAGAGCACTGCAAATGGAGAAACATTTCCAGGGGCTGCACAATGGGTTAAGAATACCCCTAACCGCAGTTAAACAATCGGATTCGATGACACAAGGCCCTAGATCAAGTTCTGAGCAGATGGCATATCCACATTGAATAGATAAGAGTTCAGCATATAAAGGTGTTGGGCACTGAAAAATTTTAACTCTCATTTTAACCACTTTTCCATTCCAATCCCTGACTGTAACTGCAGAAGAGGCAAGACCACTAGTGATCCATGATGCATCAGTGTTAATTTTATACCCAGTAAGGGGTTTTTTCCAGTTCACTACAGAAATAGCCTTTTTCTTCTTCTGAATGATTTGTGGAATGATTTTAGCCTGAATCCATTTCTTATTCCTTTCTAGATTACCTATCATTTGGTGAGCTGTGAAAATTTGATAGATCGTTTCTCTAATGTCATGAACACAAGCTTCACAAGAGAAAGGTCTATTCTCAAAAATGACTCTGTTACGATTTATCCACAAAGTCCAAATTGTAACCATTAAAGCAGCAATTATCAACTTTGAATGAATCTTAGATTCAGCCTGAAAGGATAAGTAAAATTCCACTCTACTTTTTAAATTTCTGAACCATGTATGTTGAATTTGTAAAAGTGAGTGAACACTTTGCCATATTGCACAAGAAGATGGGCATGAATTGAAACAATGATCCAAATTGTCAGAATGATTCATGCATAGAGGGCATTTTGAAGCCAAAGAGAATCCCATCCTACTCAGAATGTTATCAAAAGGTAGGATACTATTTAGAGCTCTCCAGAGAAGTACAGACATCTTCCGAGGTATGAAAGGGAACCATACCTTTTTAAAGTGTTGAATTACTTGTCCTTTTTGTCTGAATGTACTGTATGCTGATCTTATTGAGAAATTCCCATCATTTGTTGGAGTCCATACAAGCTTGTCTTCATGAGAGAACTCCAGCTTAACTTCCTACAAGATGTGCATGATATTGGTAGCCAAATGAGGCTCCAGGATTGGTAAGATAGCAGTTTTGTTGTTAATGAAAGACCTAAGAGAGATGTCTTCAAAAGGAATATTCATTTCCTCAGGCCACTTATAGCACAATGCCCCATCTCTTGACCAATTTGCATTCCAAAAAGAACAATCTCCATTACCACATATAACTCTAGATAAAATGTTGGCTTTATTAGTGATCCTACAAATTCTACCCCAAGTGTGGGATTTTTTGTAAGAGACTGGTATTGACCATAAAAGAGTTGACCATTGTGTCCTGTTAATTTGGAGCTTCCACCATAATTTACATGAGAAGGCATCTACTATAGCATTTAGATCCCTAAAACCTATTCCATTTTCATCCACAGGATAGCACATTTTTTTCCAAGATCTCCACCTTTTCCTTTCAGAATACTCACTATGTCCCCAGAAAAGACCAGATGCTATTTTTTCCATTTTTTTAAGACTATCCTTGGGGGTCTTAGAACAGTAAAGATATGTATTGGAATTGAAAGAAAGCAATGATTAATCAAAATTATCTTACCAGCTGGACTCAACCATCTATTCTTCCAATTATTTATCAATTTTTCCATCCTTTCTATTGCAGGTAAATAATGAACCTGTAAATTACGACCTAAAAAAATGGGGACACCAAGATATTTAAAAGGAAAGGAGCCTTGATCCATTCCCAGCTTTCTCCTAACAGACTGGATATGATGTAGAGATGTGTTGTGACTCACAAAATATTCGGATTTTGCAAAGTTTACCTTTTGACCTGATGTAATCTCATATGCATTCAAAAAGTGTTTAAACCTCTTCAAATTGTTAGGATTAGTATTCAGAAATACTGCAGTGTCATCGGCATACATAAGGTGGGTCAAGGGAGAACAAGAATTGGGGAGACTGAAATATTTTAAGTAACCGATGCTAAACAGTTTCTTTATACCTCTAGAGAAAGCCTCTGATAAAATATTATATAGGAAAGGGGATAGAGGGTCTCCTTGTTTAATACCCCGGGAAGAAGTAAAAAAACCAGACGCCACTCCATTAATTAGTACAGAAAAATGAGCTGAAGCAATGTTATGCATGATGAGTCTCACAAATTTACCATGGAAACCAAAATGTAAGAGAATGGAATTTAGGAATGACTATGAAACCCGATCAAAGGCCTTTTGCATATCAAGTTTAACTACCAGATTTGTAACCTTACATTTCCTAGACAGTAATCTGATCATTTCTTGCATTAGAATTACATTATCTGAAATATCCCTCCCTTTGATTAAAACACTTTGCTCTGGGGAAATCAGAAATTGCATTAGTGGTTTGATCCTTTCCATTACCAATTTTGAAAAAACTTTGTTAACAAAGTTTGATAAGCTAATTGGTCTGAAATCTGTAAATGTGATAGGGATAGATTTTTTTGGAATTAAAGTGAGCCAAGTACTAGATATGGCTTTAGGGATGTTTCCATTATTTAAAAAATCATTTGCTGCTTCTAAAAGATCATCCTTAATGGTTTCCCAGAAAGAGATGTAAAATTCACCTGAGAAGCCATCAGAGCCCGGGGCACTAGATTTATTAAGGTCAAATACAGCTGATTTCAGTTCCTGTATATTGAAAGGGCTTAGCAGAAGGAGGTTCTGCTAGTCAGTTAGAACTTTAGGAATTTCTAGTAGAAAATGGTTAAGATAAGTTCCTTTTTTTTGTGAGACATCTTCATTTAGTAATTCCTGAAAAAATCGGACTCCCTCTACTTTAATCAGATTTGGATCAGTTATCCAATTCCCTTTACCATCTTTAATTTTACTAATTCTAGATCTTGCTTTCTTTTTCCTGATGGTGTGATGAAAGTAGCTAGTGTTTGCATCTCCATGTTTTAACCAGTTTAATCTAGCCTTTTGCTTCAGGAAAATATTATGTTCCTTCTGAGCTCTCAGAAGCTTAGCTTTTGATTTCATAAGCTCTGTTAAAACTGATTCGTCTTGTGACTGCTGAAACAAAATTTCCAGTTCATTGACTTTTGATTCAGAATGTGAAAGATTATGATTGACATTGCCAAATTTGGTTTTGTTCCAGTCTTTAATTACAATCTTAAGCCTCTTCAGTTTATGAACAAACCTAATCATCCCAGTGAGAGGGGATATTAAATTCCAGTTTGAGACTACTAAAGCTTGAAAATCCTGTCTATTTGACCACATATCTTGATATCTGAAAGGCCTAGGAACCTGTTCTACAGCAGATTGTATAGATAGTAATAGAGGAGAATGATCAGAAGTCATTCTATTGAGTACTTGCATAGAGTTGTTTGGAAAAATTTCCATCCAGTCTAAGTTACTCAAACCCCTGTCTAATCTTTGAAACTGTAGGTCCTTACATTTGTCCCTAAATCTGTTATTACTCCAAGTGAATGAGTTTCCTACAGTAGGGATATCATGTAGGTCCATGTTAGTTAAGAAATCATTAAATTGTTTCATGCTTTTTTTAGGTGTTGATTTCCTGCCTTTATATTCAGTAATTGATGCTATAGTGTTAAAATCCCCTATGTATATGGAAGGTTCAGATGTTGGGGATTGTAAATCAGACCATAGAACTTCCCTCAACTGTCTATGTACACTAGCATAAATGAAAAAAACATTCCAGTTGACAGAAGTGGCATTGTCAGTTACTGTAGCCTGTACAAACTGATCAGTTTCGTTTAAAATAGCTAAACTGAAAAAATGATTCCATAATATCCAAATTTTAGCATTCTGGGCATGGAGAGCATTATTGTAACCAAGATCATGCTTCAAAGTGTTTAAATTCTGTTTATCATGCCATGGTTCAATTAAACATAAAATATCTATCTTGTGTTTCAAGTTAAGAGCCTTCAATCTATCCGGTGAAGTTCCATAACCCCTAACATTCCAGACTAATATATTCCCTATTTTGGTGTATTTTATCATTTAAAACATAGGGGGGTTGCTTTTTGTGATGATCTTAGTTTTCTGAGTTTAGTTACTGGGGCTGAACTGTTTTTGCCCTTCTTGCTTTCACTTTTACTCAGATTGTCTGATGTAGAAATGTTTACTTCCAAATGTGTGATTTGTCCTACAACTTTATTCTGTTCTTCAGAGATGGTTGGGGATTTAATTGTAGTGCTGAGTACTTGCTCTGTGAGGTCTGTCTGCTCTAAGTCAGGGACAGACTGACATATTGCCAGAGTATCAACCTTTTCTAAACCTGTGTGATGTGCCACTACTTCCTGAGATTCCAAAGACTCATGAAAAATGTCAACAACATCCTCATCTTCCTCCTGGGCCTCATGGTCCTCTTCCTGTAAGTCAGTTAAAGTGTGGAAAGCATTTGAAATTGTGACCATATCCTTTTTAACTAAATCTTCCTGAATAGGAGGGAGTTAAGTCTGCTGAGTCTTTTTTCTCCAAAAAAAAATTAGTGATTGGTTTTGAGATATCATCCAATGAATAGAAAGGGGTAATTCTTTTCATTTGATTCAAATTGAGAGAGTTTAAATTATTTTCCACAAGAGAAACAAAATTCATGGTTTGAATTTGGAAATCAGTTTCTTTTTGGGAAACTGATAAGGAAGATGAACCTTCAACTCCAACTGTTTCATTTGGGGGATTTCCTAAGTTTTTCTGAATGTCAGCATGGATTGGAGTTTTTCTAAACTTGTTCTCTTTGATTTCAACATTTCTATTGTTTCTCAATTCTGGATGCAAAAAGTTACAGTTTGCCTGACTGTGTCCAATAATCTTACAGTGTGTACAATATGAAGGCAACTTATCATATTCAATCGAGTAATCTGCTACTTTGTTACCAATTCCTGCCACAATGGTAGAAGGTAGTTGAGACAAAAGGTCCACTTCTACACATACTTTAATAGCAGATGGTCTAGTTAGAGCATTAGTAGCAGCATCCATTTTAAGAAATCTTCCTATCTGGCTGCTAATGCCTATAATAGCCGAGGTATTATAAAAATGTATAGGGAGTTGATGAATTGTTACCCAATCTGGAACTATGGAGGATTCTTCTGCTGGTGAGAAGTCCGGAGACCACTTCTGAACTTTCATTGTAAAACCTTGAATCATCCATTGACCTTTCATCCAACACCGCTGGTAATCCTCGCTGTCCTGAAATCGAATAAGAACATGTCGATAGTCAATAGATCCCAATTGAAATTTAGCTTTGAAGTCAATTGATTTGAAAGCAGATAGAAGTTTATCCATAGGAGGTTTTGCCCTATTGAATTTCCCAACTAAAGCATTCTAATAATGTAGAGCTAGAAGATCGCCTTCCTCTGGGGGGAGGATATAGGCAATCTTGCCCTTAAACTCTGTGATAAGGTGCAGATTAGGCGTGTTGGGAAGAGAGGATAGGAGCGGGGGAGGTTTCATGTTCAGGGCTTGAAGGAAGCTTTTGTTAGTGGAGGGATTGGAGTTTGAATTGTGAATTGGCGTCGGAGATGCCATAGTCTGCAACCAGTATCAGTAAAAGAGCCGTTAACTGAGAAAAAAAAGATGGGGAAGAAGAACAGTGAACAGTAGTGTGTATTTCGCACTTAGAATCGCACGAGGAGCAATTGATTGAAGCTTACAAACTTATGTGGTGAGATTATCTATTTTCTCATTTACGAACATTTATTGGAGACCATTTATTATGTCATTAATGTTGTGTTTTGCCTCATTTATACCATGGGTCATTTGAATATATGAATTATGTGTGTGATTGAAATGTTAGGGTGTTAGGAGAGTTGCAAATTTATTAGCAAATTTAACATGAAATCCAAGAGCATGGATTTATAACTTCATGTGTATGATGTGTGGTGATTCTTGCTTCATAAGTATGTTTATGTGGATTGTTCTAATATTTATCCTATAGATGCTAAGAAAGCTTGAACCTTGAATGTGGTTTTTTCTAGGGTTAGCCTAGTAAATACTTTGTTTGGTTAAAAGACTATGTCTTTGGTAGAAAGTTTGTTGTTATCAAACCTATGGTCCTTCGTGTGAAATGTTGTTGATGAAATACATCTATGGTGTTGTTTTCCAAGAGTGATTATCAACGAGGTTTGCAAATGGCCGTTGTTTGTCTTTGCAAATTACTATTAAAAAGGAATGAATGTTGATCTTCAAATGAGAAGTGATAGCATCCCCATAGACAATAAATGTAATTGAATGAGTGAATGAATCTATGATCCATAAAAGGTTTGGAAGTGAGGATCAATTGCCTCCAAGACCCCATTAATTGTTGGTTTGATCATCTTTTTAGTTTTTGCTGCATGATTAGCACTGTTCTCTTGCTTTGCTACTTGTTGTCTTTAAATTTGGTAACTTAGAAAAAACCAACCAACCCCCCCCCCCTTTACATGCTTTTATATGTATCTATATATGCTTATATCTAGTAGGTTTTCCGTTACACATGTTTAAACACTTGGAAAAATCCCTTTTCTTTGTGGACGACGCCGACTTTACATTATCTACTTAGTTATATATAGAAAGCATTAGGGCTTATAAATTTAAATTTGAGAGGTACGACGATAACCTCCCAAATGTTGGCGCCGCTGCTGGGGAAGAGACATTTATTTTTAAGTGGTTGGACATATTATGTGTGATTATGTGCTAGTTGTAAATATTTGTTAGTTTTATTTTGTTTTGTTTTCTTAGTTGACTTTCCATTTTTTCTTGGCTTGGAGATTTATTGTTCGAGTTCTTGGTGTATATTTTGTATGCGATCCTCTTCACAAGAACCCTACTATATGACTCCGAGTTAAAGTTGAATTTGAGATGGGCTAGAAGGCGCTCTTTGGAAAGTGTGAATAACACCCCTCCAAGTGACCATTTTGCGGATACTTCTACATCTATGGAACATCAAGATGAGCATGAAGGTGACATTCTGGGAGAAGGACCTCAACATTCCCCTCTCCAAGGAAGGGAGATTCCTTTGGGGAAAGGCCTTATTGAGGGACATTATAGCCCCCAACCTTGACCAACAATCGATGTGCATTGAATATCCTTTGGTTGGACCGAATGGGCACTTCGAGATCAAGAATGAGTTTATAAACTTGCTACCTATCTTCCTTGGTAGGCAAGGGGAAAATGCCAACAAGCATCTCACCGAGTTCCACTTTTATGTAGTGGTATAGTTCCCCCACAGAGTAGATAAAGACTTCTACAAGTTGAAGGCATTCCCATTCACATTGAGGGATGGTGCAAGGGATTGGCTCCCCTACCTACCACCCAAGAGCATCAAAAGTTGGCTTGACATGAAAATGAAATTTCTAGCCAAGTACTTCCCGGCCTCGAAGTCTGCCGCTTTGAAGGACATAAGAAACATCCTCTAATGGCATAAAGAGTCTCTTTTTTTTACTATTAGGAGGGGTTCAAGAAGCTTCTCTCAAGTTGTCTGTACCACGGCTATTTGAAGAGAACCTTGGTCTACTATTTCTACAATGGTCTTCTTGAGGAGGACAAAGACTAGTGAGAAGTTCTTGTGGTGGAACCCTTCGGAATAAGACTTCAAAGGAGGCTATGACTTTATATGAGGAGTTGGCCAAGGAGTCAAGAAACTTTAGTTCGAGGGCCAATTTAAGAAGAAGAAATCCAATGCCCACAAGTGACCCTTCCACTGGTGGAAAGCTCGAGGACCAAGTCTTGGCCCTTACTTATATGGTGAAATCCTTGATGACTAAGCCCAGAAATGTGCCACATGTTAAATCTTGTGAAATTTGTTTATCGACGCATCCTACGGATGCTTGCCCTACTTTGTAAGATGATTATATCGAGGAAGTGAGTGTCATGAGGTATCAAGGTGGGCAAGGATACCAAGGGTATCAAGGCAATCAAGGGTACCAAGGTTATCAAGGCGGCCAAGGCTACTGAAACCGACCATACAATTCGGTAATCGAGATCACCTTAATCTCCAGTATTTGAACCCTTAAGGAGGCCAAAACGCTCAACCTCCACAAAACAATTTCCCTGGCTTCAAGACAAGCCCCAAGATCAAGGGTGGAGCTTGAGCTTGTCAAAAGATGAGGTGATGCAAGCCACCGGGTGAGCATGTGCACAGAGAAAGGCAAAAAATTCCAAGATGAAGCCAAGGCGAGCATCAAGAACTTGGAAACTCAAGAGAGCCAAATAGCTCAAGTGGTGAATCAGATGGAGGCTCGGGAAAAAGGTAAATTTCCCTCTATATTGGAGGTCAACCCTCGACAAAATTTGAGTGCAATCTCACTAAGAAGTGGAAGGGGAGTGAAGGAGCCCCAGGCAAGGGTTGTTATGGAATGGGTGGTTGAAAAAGTATAATACCTTGAAAATAAGGCTAATGAGTTGGCCAAAGAGAGAAAAGGAGAAGAAAATGAGGTGGATACATTTGTTCCAAGACCGTGATCGAATCCCAAAACCTCATCCCTACCTCACAAGAAGTCAAGAGAGCCGGAAATACCTATCTATGTGCTTGTGCCACCATTTCCGGAGGCATCAAAGGATATGAGGACCAAGGAGGACAACAAGGACATTTATGAAGTATTTCGCAAATGCGAGGTAAACATTCCACTCTTAAATACTATAAATCAAGTTCCTAGGTATGCTAAATTTCTTGAGGAATTGTGTACTGTTAATAGGAAACAACAATTGAAGAGTAGGAAAAAGTGTGAAGAGTGAATATGTCTCCGTTGTGTTTGATGATGATATGCCTCCTAAATGTGATGATCTAGGAATGTTTACAATCCCTTATAAGATAGGAGGAAAATGTGTTAACAAGGCCATGCTAGACTTAGGTTCTTCCATTAATGTTATCCTATATTCCTTGTATGAAAGTCTAGATCTAGGCACTTTGCAAAAAATTGGGATTTTTATCCAACTAGACAACCACTCTAGCACATACCCAAAAGGTATTGTGAAGGATGTGTTAGTGAGAGTTGGCTCCTTAACATTCCGCGCCGATTTTTATGTTCTACATTCCCCGCCAATTTTTATGTTCTACATTCCCCGCCAATTTTTATGTTCTTGAAATGGAAGGTGGTAATAGTGCTAAACCTATTCTCTTAGGTAGGCCATTTTTAAAGAACTCAAGGACAATAAATAATGTGCATAGTGGAACTTTAACCATGGAATTTAATGGGCGGAAGATAGAATTTGACACTAACAGTTCTATTGTGCATCCGAGTAAATACCATTCTTGCCAAACTATTGATATTGTTAATGGTATAGCGCAAGATGTATTTGAGCCCAATGATAGTAGTTCCTTAAATGTTTCCATATATGATGCTTTGAGTGATGCTTTGATTGCAAATGTTGTTAGTAATAACTTGAAGGAAAGCAACAATGGTGAATGCTCTCTTGGGAAAGCAACATCCAACACCTTTCATGTGTCCATAGGTAAGCCAATGGGGGTGAGTTTTCCTCCTTCTCTTGAGAAGACTTCGGTGGTAGAGTGCAAACCACCACCGAAAGTTCTTAAATGTTCATTCCTTAGAGAAGGATAGAGAACTCCGAATGCTCACTTGATTGAGGTAACCGTGGAAGAAAAAAGGTGAGTTGTTAAGAATGTTAAGAGAATATGTGGGACCCTAGCCATGGTGCGCCAAGTATTATTTGGGGATGATATGGATCCCACATGTTTTGACCCGGATCGAGGAAAAGAGATGAACACTTTGGCTCGTTTTGTGAATAAGCTCTAAGAAGGGTAGTAAGTCATACCGACGACATTAAATAAACTTGGTTTTGATCATCCGTATCGTCATTCGTGACTTTTTGTTGATGTTGTTTAATTTTGAGTTTTGTCGTTAGTTTTGTTTTTTTGCATTGTTCTTTTTATGGTGTGTTTTTCCATGATTTTGAGGCAATTAGAAGAGGTTGGAGTTGGATTGATGAAGGGAAAACAGCTAGGACAAAGGAAGGAAAAGCTTGGACATTTGGTGAATTCAAAATCTTTGTAACTGTCTAGAAAGTTCATAGTTCGCGAGGGGCGAACAAGTCTTTGTGCGTCGCAAACAACTGTTTGACTATCACAAAGATATTTTTACCCAGTGCAAAGAAATCAGAGAGATGGGCAGAAATTTAAGGTTTCAGATCCTCCAATGCGCGAGGGGCAAACAAATATTCTCCCGTCGCGAAGCCTTCTTTTCCTGTCGCGAAGAAATCAGGAACTTTGAGAAAAATTTGAGGTTTCAAGTCCAGCAGTGCATGCATAGCAAACAAATGTTCGCCCATCACGAAACTTTTTCACGCATCGCAAAGCTTTCTTCACTCGTAGTGAAGAAATCGGGCAGTTTGCCAATATTTTCAGCTCCTAGGTTCATCGATTCGCGAGAGGTGAACAATTCTTTTCCCATCGCAAAATATTTCTTTACGCATTGCGAAGATCACCCAAAGGGTTTAAGAATATCCTATATTCGCTCTTCTTCCTCATTTCCTCCTCTCTTTCTCCATAACCGCCGTCCCTAAAGCTAACCTCTCTTGCTCGCCACCACAAATCTGACCTCTAAACTCCTCCCTTAGGCTGGAATCCACCCACTCTCCACATTCCATCACTCCCATTCCATCTCCTTCCACCAATTCCACCTCAATTTCAAAAAAATTCCAAAACCCTAGGTTATAGAAAATTTTCAAAATCAAGCTAATTAGGCTAGGATTGCTTGTGGGCTTCATTGTTTCATCCTCCTACACACACTAATGGTACAATTCCTCACTTTTGAACACTTGAATTGTGAATTGTGTGTAGTTTGAATTTAGTGAAAATTGTGAATTTTGTGAATGATGATATATTGTGTATGTTATGATAGTTCTTCATAACTTGTGCATGAATTGAAAATATCTTGTGTAGATCATTATGTTGGACATTTGGCAATGGTAAATGTGGGTGATGCTTTGTTGCTTAGTATGGACTAGGCCTTCTATATATTGTGCTTATGATTTGGATTTATGGATATCTTAGCTATAGAGTGTTGTTAATACATGATGGATTGAATTGATCATACTGATATAGTTTGGCCAACAACATAGTGAATTCATGATTGATGAAGATTTTGACAAGGAATGTCATTTTTGGCTCTAACATGTGTTAAAGCAATACATAGGTGGATGATCGTTGTTCCTCTATCCAAATGTTTGATAGTCATAACTTGGAATTTTCGGCATGTTAAAGTGATCTTTGTATGCAATAAGGGATACCACTTGGACTAGTTTAGCTTGGACTTGAATGTTACATTATGAAAGTTATGATGTTAGCTAGACTAGTTTAGTGTTGATTTGGATTTTTTTTTATATTTCATATGCTTATGTTCTCATATAATTAACATGTTTGTTGTGGTTGTTAGACATGCCTCCAAAGAAGCCTAGGGTTACACGGCGTGCTAGCACCACCGCTTCACCACCACCTCTACCACCGGTTACGGAGCATGCTCCACCACCTCCTGACCGTTTCATGGGTTTAACCCGGATCACCGAGCCATATGTGAAGCGGTAGGACCAGCTAGTAGCTAGGAAGATCCAAGAGACCAACTTCTTTGATGGTCTTGCTTTGGATGCTCTTAGGCTACAAGAGACAATTCATTGCCTTCTCGCTAAGTGCGGCTTGGCTGGGTTTATGAACAAGGCATCCCCTACTTACCCGCGACTGACTTTGGAGTTCCTTGCTACTTTGAGGGTGCACAGTCTTTGAGACGGAGAGCCTTGTGAGAGATTTATCACATTCCACCTCAATGACCGATCCTATGAGATGTCTTTGGCCTACATTGAGGCAGCATTTGGTTGGTGCACTGAGGAGGTCTGAGGACACACCCAACCACAACATTATAGAGGATGTAGCATTTTGGAACACCGTTATGAGGTGGACTACGAATTCCAAGGACAAGAGTAGCATCATCATTCATCCTGCCCTTCGCTTGGTGCACCAATTTCTAGCGGGCACACCGTTATGTCATGATGAGCCGACAAATGTGAACAACCATAATTTGCACTATTTATGGTACCTTACGAGCGAGGGCACATGTTTTGGGTTATGGGATGATTTATGGGTCAAGAATGTTGAAGAGATAGCCAGGAAGCCGAAGGATGGGATACCGATGGGGGCATGATTACCCTCATCACTTGGCACTTGGGGATCCACATACTGCCTGGCCTTTTGCTACTGGGCAAAGGTGACTCATACCACATCACTCTATATCATATGATCATGTACTTTCACCTCATCAAGGAGACATACATAGATGGCACTTTCATATGGCTTTATGGGGGAGGGGGAGTTAAGTTCATGAAGCTTCCCCAGCACCAGCAGACCACGCTGGAGATCAACACACCTATTGCAGATTTGGCAATAGAGCCGAGTACCACCTATGCAGTGGGTTTTTACCGAGAGCGTTGGAACCTACCTCCACTGGTGGATCAAGCTGATGAGGATGCTATCCCTTTCACCCAACCACAGAAAGAGACAGAGTCGATGCAAGAAGATGTGCCTCCTCATTTCCCTTAGTCTTCTTCAAACTTTTATGAGCATATGATGCTGACTATGCAGTATGGATTCCGCCGCCAGGACAACATGATATTGGAGCACAATGTTTGTATCTTTCATAGCTTGATAGGTACGGATAAGGAGATTGACCACCTGTCAGCCTGCATTTATGAGATGCAGTCCCAGTCTGGTGGTACCTTGGGCCCTGATCCTGGAATGGAGAGGCACAGATCATGGCATCAGAGGAATATTGACTGGCTTGCCCATTATCAGCAACGCTACTTTGGTGATGATGGTTCATCCTCACAGCAGTGATTGTGAGCTATATCTTCTTGCACTCCTCATACCTTACTTTGTATGGTTTTCCCTATTTTTTCTACATTGAGGGCAATGTAGTGTTTTAAGTGTAGGGAGATGTATTTACTGCTTTTATTGCCTGTTTTTGGGATGTTGTTCTCTCTAGACTTGGATGTTGTGGGATGTTTTTCTTGTTTTGAGATATTTTCACATTGGATGTATTTGGATTATCTTTGCTTTGACATGTGAAAGATTTTGCTACTTTTGATTGGAAAAACACGGAAAAATGAAAAAAAAAATTGATTTTTTTTAAAATGTAGAAAATGAAAAAAACAAAAATAAAAAGAAACTCGCTGAGTTGAAAACCTGAGAGGGCAACTTAGGTAACATTGGGGGACCGGATAGGTTGAAACCCTGAAAGTGAGACCTAGGCAAAAATGAGAGGCTAAATGTGTGGAAAAGGGTGAGATGTGAGCCAAAGAAACATGATGTGTGGCTAGGATGAAAACTCGAAAGGGCCCCTATGCAAAATGAGAGAAATAGAGAGAAAAAATGCTATAATTTCACTTATTTGCCGGTGTTGGAGTCATAAGTTTGCGGTTGCACATGGGTGGATCGGTTAGCTCAACATCTTGAGACCTCTTGGGATTGGGTAATTTAGCGGGGAAAATGAAGTAAGGTATGGAATTCTTGATTGTTTGATAGACCTCATTTTGGGATGATATATTGGTATAGAGTGAAGTATGTGTTGGAATTGATGCATGTTTTTTACTACACTTTGTGCCATTGGATTTGGGATTGTCAATTCAGGACTTTGAAATGTTTTTATGGATATCAATGAATTGATAGGTTGGTATGGTTTTGGTAGATCTAGGAATGGGGGTTGTGGGTGAATTCATATTTGATCTTAACTTTGAGATGTGTGATATTGAGAGTTTTGTGAGTTATTTATATAGGGAATAGTAGTTTAGGGTGTGGATTCATGAACCTCTTTGTGTATGCTTGAATCTTTTCTTACTCGAAGATGAGCAAGGTTTAAGTATGGGGAGGTTTGATGTGTCCATTTTATGTGCATATTTTGGGAATTTTTGGGATCAATTTTGTGCTCTTTTGTCAACTAGAGCTTGTATTTTGCCTAGAAATTCTCTTAGGAGAGGTAAGAGTGACTTTTGCGCTCTTTTACCTTTTCTAAGTGAATTTTGTGTGACGAGGAAATAACATCAAGACTTGAAGACCGGAGGACATTAAAGATCACATTTTGAAGACTTTGAAGACTTACTTTGAAGATTTGAAGACTTGAAGAATGGGAGAAAATTGAAGTAAAGAGGAGAAATTGAACCAAGAAGGAAAAGAAACTATGGTTGCTGATTCTGCAGTCTTCGCGACGGGCGGCGAATATTTGTTCGCACGTTGCAAAATTTGGGTGGCAAGAAATCTTCTTTTCCTTTTTTGTACTATAAATACTAAATCCTATCCTCTCTCTCTTACCTTTTCTTCCAGGCCGTTTTTCCCTCTTCCAAACCCTAGTTTTCCACCATTTTCATCCTTGTTTTAGTTTGATTAATGTTTGGATTGTTTTTGTTACTTAGTATGGATTGAAATAGCTAAATCTAGTTCTTGGGAGCAATTGATTGAAGCTTCCAAACTTATGTGGTGAGATTCTCTATTTGCTCATTTATGAACATTTATTGGAGAGCATTTATTATGACATCAATGTTGTGTTTTGCCTCATTTATACCATGGGCCATTTGATTATATGAATTTTTTTATGGTTGAAGTGTTAGGGTGTTAGGAAAGTTGCAAGTTTCTTAGCTCATTTAACATCAAATCCAAGAGCATGGATTTATAACTTCTTGTGTATAGTATGTGGTGATTCTTGCTAGATAAGTATGTTAATGTGGATTGTTCTCATATCTATCCTATAGATGCAAAGAAAGGTTGAACCTTGAATGTGGTTTGTTTTAGGGTTAACCTAGTAAATGCTTTGTTTGGTTAAAGGACTATGTCTTTGGTAGAAGGCTTGTTGTTATCAAATCTATGGTCCTTTGTGTGAAATGGCGTTGATGAAATACATCTATTGTGTTGTTTGCCTAGAGTGATTATCAACGAGGTTTGAAAATGGTCGTTGTTTGTCTCTGTAAATTAGTATTAAGAATGAATGAATGTTTATTTTGAAATGAGAAGTGATAACATTCCCCATAGATGATAAATGTAGTTGAATGAGTGAATGAATCTAGGATCCATAAGAGGTTTGGAACTGAGGATCAATTGCCCCCAAGTCTTTGTTAATTGTTATTTTAATCATCTTTTTAGTTGTTGTTGCATGATTAACATTGTTCTCTTGCTTTCCTAATTGTTGTTTTTAAATTTGGTAACTTAGGAAAAACCTAACAACCCTCCCCCCACCCTCATTTTACATGATTTTATATGTATCTATATATGCTTATATCTAGTATGTTTTTTGCTATACATGTTTAAACACTTGGAGAAATCCCTTTTCTTTGTGGATGACCCCGACTTGCCATTATATACTTAGTTGTAGATAGGAAGCATTAGTGATTATAAATTTAACTTTGAAGGTACGATAACGATCTTCCACTAGCCTTGGTTCTACGACTCATTGTTTAAAATATTGGGGGTTGGTGGTTGTGGTAAGGATGAATTTCGAGAATTCAGGGTTTGGCTAGATGCTGATTTCGAATTGAATATTTTGGGGGTTTAAGCCTCTCGCCCATTTTTAAAATATAATATCCATTTTTGAACTTGGAAATGACTTTGGACTAAGATTTGTAAGGAAAGACATCTTTACAAACTCGGAAATGACCCAGACATGGTTTCCAAGCTCAGAAACACTTTTCGACATGAAAAACAATGAGTCAAAAGGGTTTCCAAAGGGAATTTACTGCCCCTTTGAAACCCCCGCCCTTTCCCACCATTTTCCATTCCAAAATATCTCTAGCCCATACCTAAATTCTACCTCATCTACACTCCAAGATTTTATCTTCTTTAATTATGAGGAATGTTTTCATCATGTTTTTCACCTATAGCCTCTAATATTCAATTTTCTCGACTCAATGTTTTCATTTTGCTAGGGTTTGGGTTTTTGGCCTTGCAAATGAAGCTACAAGGGAATCACAATGATAATCTTTGTTTGAGGAGAAGGTTAGTCATTGTTTAATGTGAAAATATAGGGTTTCCATGGAGTTTGTTTAGTTTGACTACAAGGGTTTAAGATTATTTAAGTTATCTATGTTGTATGGATTATTGACAAAATTTCAAATATTAGTTATATATGCTCTTCATTTCATTTGATTAGGATTTTAGTATTTATTGTATGGATTTTTGTGTATTAAGTTTGTGTTAGGTAATCAACCCGATAGTTGGGAGATCACCCATGGAAAACTTACTCACATTCAACCCAATAGTTGGGAGATCCACAAAAGGAGAGCATTGGAGAATAAGGATATTGTTAGTGAAGCCCAATTTTTTATATTATTAACAAGTTTAGATTAACACATGTCTATAGTGATAACTTAAGTCTAACATTCTAACCTAGGGAACGAGAGAAGAAAAACAACTAATGGCGAGGAAGAATGAAATTCATCACCGATTGAGCTGCATGGGTTATACCAAGGCAGCAATGGACATTGTGAAACAACGGTTTGAAAAGGATGTCCAAATTGCAATAGAGGGTGGGATAACGGAAGATGAGGCTAGGGAAAGTGTGCAACCAATCAACGTGGATGACATTGAGAGGCACAAACTATTCCTCAAAGGCCGGAAAAACAATGACAGATTGCATGTCAAACCTGAAGAAAAATTAATTGCGGAAAAATTTTACGTACTAATTATTGTGAATATAATTTTTTGGACATGTTTTTCTTTAACATCGATTATTATTTACGATCTATTATATTTAGGAAAATTGAAGAATTATCAATTACAAGGGCACTTCATTCCAATTGATAAGCACGACATCCTTTGTGAAGAAACCGAAAAACTTGACCACCTGGGGCGTGCTAGGGGAGTGGGATTGTTCATTAGCCAACGGGAGGCTTTCGGAATTGTGAGGTACTACGATGGTTCTGAACCCTCAAGAGTCCACATCCTGCAAAAAAAATCATTCTTTAAGACGAACGAATTGAGCATTAAGACATCCCCATTCGTAGGTTGATCCAACATACTGGCATTGTTCTTCCGGACAACTTAGATGATTTGACACCCGATTGGATGCTACCATCTAGGGGATCACGTCACTCCCTCAGAGATATTGAGGTGAATTGAGAAGCTATATATTGTGAGAGCTCCAAGAATCGAGCGGTAATTGTTCAAACCAAACAACGTGGACACTGCATTACAACCAATTGAAAACAAAAAAGCTAATTATTTATTGTATTCAATCGATATTTTGTTAACAATTAAAGTAATTTTTAAATTAACATATAGTTTTTTGGGAATGTAGAAATCACATCCGTGTGAGCTGTATATAGAACAAGGCATAGATGGTAAACCACTCCACATAACCAATGGAGTTCTATATGAATTTATGAAACACCATCACTTCGTACTTATTGGTGAGGGTAGTTCTAGGTTGGAGGAACCGTTGGTAATGTGTGCCCCATTGCTAGTCGCCGATGGAGAATACAAGAAGGTTGATCCTACACGGGGAATGTTTCTACTATGGCCACGTTGACTTATTTATGCCGATCCTGTAAAAGATCGACATTTTAAGGAAACACAACCCACATCACCTAAACCAGTGAAAAAAACAATAAGACCCATCAAACGAACCACTAAATCAGTCCAAACAACACCCATGAAGCTTAGAATTCCAACTGAAAGAGCACAAGTCCTACGAAAATCACCACACTTCGTAAAGGTCTTATTTAATTAGCTTCAACCGCATGATAGAAACTCACTTACTCATTGTTGGGAAATGAATGTCTATTTGGATGGAAACAGGATATCATTGCGTTGTGGAGTGATTTTGAAGATCTGTGGATACATGAGTAAGTCAATCAAATGATCATGTCCATCTACACCTTGTGAGTTATTTCTATAAATTTTAGTTTAATTCAATATTTTTATTAAAACTTCGAAGGAACTAAGAAAAATGAAATTTTATAGGTACATGTTTTTACACATAATCAAAACAAGGGATGGATTGGATGCATGTGCTTGGTGTCGATTCAAGAAATTGGTTGTAGGAAACAAGAGAGGATAGACTATATCCGTAAGAGCCTAGGGCGGAAGGATAAGAATTTATTCATTGCACCATACATAGAAAGATTATATATATACTAAGATTGTTTGTTTTACTTACCGGCTATAAATCACTCATTTCGTGCATAATTTCAAATTTTGTATTTAGGGACCATTGGAGATTGATTTTGATTGTCCCCGCCCATAATTAGGTTTATTGGATGGAACCCCTGCACTTCCAACCAACGGATGCATTTGTCGAGATTTTGGGATTGGTGATGAAGAACGGTAGTGAGTAAAATAAAAATTATTTTGAGGTGGTCGAAGTCGATGTGCACTATGATCATTATTAATTCAATATATACTACTCAATTAATTTTTATAAGAATTTAATTAAGGATTGTGTGTTTATTAAAACCAGTACAAGAAGTAAGCGCATACTTGGGAGTGCGGCTATTACGTCATGCTCTACGCGCCTGAGTGCATTCAAGAGGTCAAAGATGATTTCATTCAAATTGGTAAGGTGCGCGTACAATTGTTTCTAGCAACCAATTAATATAACTGAGCTTTCTTGTATTTTCTACTAACTAGTTATTGACATATTTTCATGAAGGAATCAAGGCCTACTCCAATGATGAAATCCATAGTGCGAGGAATTTTTTGGTGAGACATCTAATACTAAATTGGTTCAGAACCTTTGGGAATCCAAATATTGCAAAAGTAACACAATTAGATAAATAATGAAGCTTAGAAGTATTGGAATATATTCCTACTGTTTTCTATTCCTATCTATAAATTATTGATTGGTTAGCATTATCGATAGATTTTTGCATCATGTAAGATACTATCATCTATTGCGTTATATTTTTTCTGTGGATTGAGGCCTTTTTTTTGGAGCCGGAGACATTTAATAGAAATATTCATTTAACATATAGATCAACTTTCCAAAATTTGAAACTTCAATTCAATTTTTTACAAAGGCGTGATTATCAATTCCAAGCTCGGAAAGACTACAAACGAATATATTTCCGAGTTCATAAATGATAACTTTTTATGACAAATTGGAGCAATCGTTGGACAGAATATGGATGGAATGTGCACACGAGCTTGGAAAATTGGAAGACAATGACAGAGAGTCGGTTACCTAATTTCCGACCTTGGTAACTATGACTTCCCATTCTCAGAAACAAAACCTATGGTATGATGGACACTGTGATTTTCCAAACTCTGAAAAATTTTAAGGCGGTTCCCGCATAATTTAAGGCGGTTTTTAACTGCCTTCGTTGGCATTTTTAAGGAGGTTTTGGAACCGCCTTCTAATGATGGACGATGGATGGCAAGGCCAGAGAAGGCACAATAAAAATGCCTTTAATGGTCCAATAGAACTGCCTTTGATGCCCCCCTACACTAGTGTCATCTACAATGGTTAAGAAAGATTGTGCTCCATTGCTGGTTTTAACCTTAAAAGGCCCCCACAAATCCATACGAAGTCTGTCAAATGGTATAGAACAATGATCAGCTTTATCAGGAAAAGATAGCTTGGTTTAGCAATAGGACAACTGCTACAAGTTTTATTCATACTTGGAAGATTCATATTCTTCAATACAATATTAGAAGGATGGCCTAGTTTATTGTATAGAATTTCTAAATCGACATCAGTAAAACTATACACAGAATTGAGTGCATAATGGATTATTAGAATATCTAGCTTAAGTGCAGCTAGACACGTATTGATGACTTCAATTTGAAAAGGACTTTTAGTTCAGAATGTATAGGCTATTACTCTTAGTAGCAACTCCTAACACTGAACTAGTCTTGTGGTCATGTATAATACACACATGAGGATAAAAGGTAAGATAAACCCCGGAATCTTGTGTTAGTTTTTGAACTAAAAGAAGATTAAATTTAAAACTCCTAACAAACAGACAATTTAAGCTGACTATTTAGCTTGACAGGACCTATGGCATCTATGAAAACCTTTAAGTGATCAGGTTAAAGGATTGGAGTTTTGTGTGTGGTTAGATTAAGTGTTTGAAACAAAGAGAGATTACTGCACATATGTGAAGTAGCACCACTATCTAAAATCCAATAATCACTTTCAAAATAGATAGAAACATTGGCAAAATGCATTTTATGATTACCTGAGAAATTCAGCTGAGCAAAAGTGGTCATTTCTCCTGATTCAGCATTCTGCTCCTTTCCCTAAATTCCATCTGAATCATATTTGCAATCATAGCCTGCATATTCCCAGTGCCTTTCTTTCTCCACCATCAAATTCCAGATCCAACCTTCTCAGTTTCATCTCCAAATCCTGAAGCATTAGCTGCATTTGCATAAGGCTTGTTTTTCACCTTACTTGCATCTGACCACCACTCAGGATAACCATTCAATTTGAAACAAGAATCATTCAAATTTTCATTCCTATGACAATAATCATGTTTCAGCTATTTCTTTACCTCTGCATCTTTCTTCTTCAGAACAAATCTCCCTGAATTACTCTGCCTAGAACCATGGTTCACAAGCATTACTGGTGACTGATTTACTCCCTTCATCATGTTGCTTTGCACACTTCTCTATTGTTCTTTCTTACTTAACAGGGAATATGCTTTTCCAAAAATTGGTAAAGGATCCATCACTAGTATCTGATCCCTTAAAGCATCATACTCATCATTCAATCCAGACACAAACTATTGCAATCTATCCTGATTAGCTTGCATTTCCAAATTTTTTAGTAAATCCACAATTGCAATCACAATGACATCAAGTACATTTAAGGCTAGGTATGGTCACATCAATTTCATCTCAAATTTATTTTAGATTGAAGAAATATTGAGCAACTGAATCAGTACTTTGTTTTATTTCAGTCAGTGCATGCCTAACTGAATACCTCTCTTCAACTCCATCCCACAGCTTCTTTGCATCTGCTTGAAATGAAAAGCTCCTAGCAATATCTTTACTGATCGAGTTCCTAATCCACGAAATAATTGTTGAATTGGCCTCCATCAAAATCTGAAGCATTGGAGAGTTGGCAGAAGGCTTTGGCACTTCTCCAGTAATGAACTTCAGTTTTCCTCTTGCTGAGAGTGCAATAATCATTTCCTCTCTCCAGATCACATAACTCCTATCTGTCAAGAGATTAGATACAATCACAAGGCTTGCATGATGTGAGGATGTGAGGATGTTGGGAACAACATATCATCTTGCTTGATTCTCATAAAACCTTCAGCATCAACAACATAAGGATAATTTCCCCTTAAGCATTTACAGATCCAGTGCTCATATTGATCACTAGATTCAGATTTCCAAAGTTTTTTATCAAGAAATATTGGATCGAGAGCCTAAGAGCTCTAATACCATGAAGAAATCAAAGCAGTTTAAGCAAAAGAACAAAGCTCAAAGAGCTAAGAAATCACTAAACTGAAGAATTAGGTTAAGAAAGTTGAAGGAGAAAACTTGATTGATCAACTTAACAAAAAATGGAGATGCACAACTTCTATATATACAGAAATTATCTACCAACCATCCAAAAAACTAACTAATGAGCTATACAAGTGGCCTAACTACCAAAATAGAAAAGAAGCTACAAATGTTCAAAACATGTGATCAGCTTTTGAAAACTGATTTTCACCGACTTCATTTGAATTTTTGCATCAAGTTGATCTTCTAATATTCTGGTCCGATCTTCTGAGCATCCTGGATCATCAACAACTTCTGATCTTGAAGCATTGCTTTATTCCTTCAATCACTGTTTATGCCTTCTGTCATAAGAATACCATATGTGAACAAAATTCCAAAAATGTTTTTGTTTGAGGTTGGACTAAGGCTAACAACAACAATCACATTGACATTTGGGCCACTACTGATTGATTGAGCATATAAGATGATTTTTTTAGAGATTTGGAGTGTGCCATTAGACCATGTTTATCCATGACCCAACCCAACAAAAACTTCCAATTAAATATTTTATCTCTCATCCACCTACACAACCTCCCATCCAATCAATATTTTTTAAAAAAGTTTATCAATGACCCAACCCAACCAAAAAATTCAACACTTTAAATATTATTTTAACCAAATATAAATAGTATATTTTAAATTAGAGCAAACGACTTATGTGACCCTCAAACTATCACCATCGTCCACCTTTGGCCCTCCAATTTTTCTCCAACACTTATGGCTCCAGAACTAACAAAAATGGTGAATTGTTACACTTCCGTTTAATCAAACCGTTAAGATAGGTTTTCAACGTTCATTTTAAGGGCACAACTGACATTTTCCATTTTTTAATCTTTTTCTTGAGCGAATATCATAATTCATGAAAGTGCACATATAACCCTGTGATAATTGAAAGTCCAAATATTACCCTAGATATCTAGTGTATGTGCAAATATAACCTTTTCTAGTAGTTTGAGGCCAGAATTTCATGAAAAGACATTTTTGCTCCTCTAAAATATTTTAAAAACTACTTGTGGATGATTGGCTATTAAAGACTGTTATTTTGGACGTTAGAAGTCACTTTGAAGGTGACTTCTCTGGAAGTGACTTTGATCGTCCAAAAATTATCTTCTATCATGGTCAGAAGCAGTTCCGAATTCGGATCTTGTTTCTGATTTTTGGAAAAAGAACCGTCAGAAACCAATCAGTTTCCGGTGGTGAAGTAAACCCAGATATGATACTTAAAATAGTAGTACAATAATAACATCACAAAAACACATATCTTGAAACCCCTGAACCATAAAACAAAAATGAAACACACAAATCTAATCTGTAATACAAACATTAGTTGAATTAAAAAAACCACGAGCAAATCTGTTCTCACTTTCGGCACGTTAGAGTGGAGGGCGTAGCGGCGGTGGCGATGCGGCTCTGCGGTGGTGACAATGTGGCCCCTCTATGTGATGGTGAGGGCTCCAGCGGGAGTGAGAAATTTCGGCGGTGGAGGAGAAGGAGGAACGGCGGAGAGGCTTCATGGCCAGGCAGGTGTGGCTTCTCGATAAAGGAGCAGAAGTGCCGGAGGCTGGGCATCACAGTCTGGCTAGGCTTGACCGGGGAAGGGATTCACTGCGGGAGGGAGAGAGGATTCACAGCGGAGGGAGAGGGGATTCTCGGCGAAGAGAGATGGGATTAACGGCGGAGAGGGGATTCATGATGGAGAAGGGATTCTCGGTAGAGGGCAAGAGAGGGTGAGCAACAGAGGGAGAGGCTCTGCAGTGGAGTAAGAGGAGAGATATTCTAGCTAGGGTTTACTTGGGCGGTGGGAATTCGGGAAGAGAAGAGAGAAACATGAAGGGAAGAGAAAATATTCAACATTAGAAAATATGACCAAGAGAATAAGAGGAGAGAAAAGTGTTAATTATACTTAGGCCCAAAAACCCAACAAAGTCACCCCATTAAAGTCAAAACTACCTTCTATTGATGTCAATCAAAGACGGTTCCTCAAGAACCCCCTTTGATCATTTTTAAACCGCCTTCTATTGGATCTGAAAGTAGTTCCGATATCAAAACTTCGTCTGACCCTCGTTAGAAGGCGGTACTATAAAAAATACACAGAACCGCCTTCTAATGTTGTATTTATTGAGGCCTCCTTCACTAGTGAACTAAAAACAAACTAAAATTACTATTATACCCCTAACCAAACCCTAAACCAAAGTTGCTGCTTCTTCTCTCTCGTTCTAAATTCAACCAATGGCGGAGGCTTTCACAGCTTCTCTCTCATTCTCTCGTTCTCTTGTTCTCATTCTTGACAAGAATCTGGAAGGTTTCTGGTCGCCACTTGTCGATCAACCCCGCCTTTTCCAGCCACACGAACTGCTTAGCAAAGTATTAAATCCCTTTGCCACCGTAGGCAATGACGGGGATGATGAGGTCTGCGCCGGAGAAGGTGGCAGTGGCAGCGCGGAGGGCATTGATGTCCTATATGAATTGTTTGAGGGAAAAGCTCAGTCCAACGCTAGATTCAAAGGGATTCGGGGGTAGTATTGTTCAGTTTCACACAAGACTAGGGAAAAACCACCGGAATGAGACCGCAGAGGGAGCTCAGGGAGTTTCCGAGGGTGGTTGTCCCTCTTTCTGCAAATTCGCCAATGATTTCCTCCCAAATCAATAGCCCTTTGGACCTACAATCACGTCAAACAAAAAAAATAATCAACATCATCACCCCATCTTCCTTAGCAGTCCGAAGCAATCTCTGAGGCAGTGATGATCGATTCATGTGTTTCTTGGTTCTCTGAGTCGTAGATCGAGCATGGAGCAATAGGATCCATATCTTGGCGGGGAAAATCTTTGCAGCCAGGGTGGAAACCTTCCCACTTTGCCCGATTTCTTACAGATCTGAGCCTCATCACTCATACATTCTCATCCTTACTGAAAGCCCTCTACTTTTTATCCTTTTGAGTAGTGTGATTGTAAGCTTGTTTGAAAAACCTATCTGCACATTTTGTTTTAACAAACAAAAGATTTTAAAGTTTGAAATTGCATGAATTTAGATCAATAAGGTTAAAGTAGCAAACTGGGTTTTGATTAATGGTGGCTCATATGTGTGATTTGGGTAAGAATAGGTGAACTACCAGAAGAGTGAACTACCATGGCTACAAACCTCCGGTTGCAAATAAATTTTTCTGTCCGGGAGGTTTGCCCAGCCAAGATATGGCCACATTTTCTCCACAGCCTAGGAGCTCAGAGAATTCATTATCTTCATCGTCACAGCCTCAAAAATCCTATCTTTGTGTATGAAACAAAGAGCATAATGGCAATTGGCAAAGGTCTCTTTGGATTCTGGCTTGGGAAAAAGAACAAAATGGAGTGTTATGTGGTAGTATTATTTTCCCAGAAATAGAATGGGTTGTTGGCTGGAGGTGGTGTCTGAACATGGCGGTGGACTGGAGGGTGAAGGTGGATTGGAGAACAAAAACACCAGGCATAATTTTTTTTAAATAAAAGGGAAATTTAGTTATATTTTGTGGGGCCCATGATCATAAGGGTAAAATTGTCCATCAAATTTCAGGGTTTAAGTAAAAGGGCATTTTGGTTATTGTAAGTCAATCAACAGCCGAAAATACTGAGTCAATGCCAGATTGGTGTCATAAGGTTATATTTGCACTTTTATTTAGTTGTTAGTATTATTTTTGCACTAAAAATTATCTCAGTGTTATATGCACTTTCTCAATTATAGAGGGTAATATTTGTATATTCCCCTTTTTCTTTTATCTTTTCTCTTCTTTCGTTTATCTATTTTTTTATTATTCTTTCATTTTGGGCTGAAAGGGGATGTGGGCTGAAAAAGGATTCTTTTTTCCTTTTCCTCTTTCCACCAAATTCCGTCGTTTCTAACTCATCCTCTACCTCTTCACTCCCACAACCGCTTCTATGTCGTCCTCTGCTGCCCATCCACCTCTTTTCCACCGTTCTCCACCACGCAGCCGCCACCTCATATGTTGAACGCAATATTCTGCCCAATATATCTCCAAATTTGGGTTCAATTTGCACAAAGTGAAATGACAAGGTCTAGTTTTCAATTAAAACACAGCAATAGACACCTTTCTTTGTCTTCTTCAGAGGTGCACCTCCGCTATCAATAACCCTAATTACAATTGAATAATTGAATCATTTGAACTAAACTGATCAGTTTTGTCTAAATTGATGCTTGAGATGTGGTTTAAACTGTCAGAAATTGGATAAAGATGCAGTTGATAAAACTCAGTTGAAAGATTATTCTTGTAATACTTCCTTACTGGTAAGTGAATTTCGCTTCTTTTTTTTTTGTTGTTGGAGATGCATAGTGTTAGTCCCTTTCGATAAATTTTCTGACGTGATTCATTTGAAAATCTTGTTTGAGATGCTTATTTATAGTGGTGTTGGACTTGCTTTAGAAACTTATACTGAGATTCATGGATTTGTGTTTCTAAAATGTTTGAGGCGCAATATAGAAGCAATGAGATTATTTGTTTATAAATTCATAACTGTAATATCTTTTGGCAATATGTAAGTGCTGAGAAAAACATGAACTTTATAGAGGGTCTGAGTCTCTAGCAATTGAAAACTAGACCTTGTCATTGCGCTTTGTGCAAATTGAACCCAGATTTGGAGATATATTGGGCAGAATATTATATTCACTATATGAGGCAGCGGCTGCATGGTGGAGGATGGCGGAGGATGGCGGAGAATTGGCGGCGGAAGTGAAGAGGCAGAGGATGAGTTAGAAACAACGGAAATTGGAGGAAATGGCAAAAGGAAAATGAATCCTTTTTTTCAGCCCACATCCCCCTTTCAGCTTAAAATAAAAATAATAAGGAAAAAAAGATAAAGATAAAAGATAAATGAGAAATGTCAGTTTTGCCCTTAAAACTAACATTGAAAATCTACCTTATCGGTTTGACCTGACGGAAGGGCCACAATTCACCAGTTTTGTAAGTTCAGGGGCCAAAAGTGTTGGGAAAAAATTGGAGGACCAAAGGTGGACGATAGTGATAGTTTGAGGGCCACATAAGCCGTTTGCTCTTTAAATTATTAATTATAAATTAAATGTTGTAATATTTAATAATAATATTTTTGAAAATGGAGCAAGTTTTTTTTAAGTAAGTATTGAGTTGTGCATTGAACTATGACAATATTGGTCTCTATTTATAGGGAATGAAAAATGTAGTTTATTGCAATTAAATTTATTACAATATATATATAAAGAAATATAAATCAGATTTAAAGATAAGGAAATAAAAAAGTTAGATTGGATTTGATTTGGTATATCTTCAGCCAATCGGCTGGTGACACATGGCAAGTGACCTGCGTTTCTCCCCTCCATTTCCCGGATCAGTTTTGACCCCTAAAACTAATGGGGTTGGGCCACAATGTACACATTTTCTTTTCATTTTTAAAAACAAAATCTGGTAACCGCAGGGTTGCGGTCACCGATAAACCAAGTCTTATTGGTGCCATTGCGATTACTATAGACAACAATGCTAGCCTTAGGGCTACCGTTTAAGGCCATTTTGGGGTGCTAAGACAAATTAATAGAAAAACAAGAAGAAAGGGATGTGACATTTGTTCAAAGATGCTATTTAAAGAGATTTGTGAGGGCATGAAAACATTATTATAATAATATTAATTGGAGATCTAGTATGATTTTTTGTAGAGAGAGAAAAAAGAAAGGGCAGTATACCTTTATAATCCCATATAATTGCAAAAAATGCTACTATAATTTTCAATAGTTTGAAAGTAAAAAAATAATCGTAACTAATGATGAAAGTGTCAGTGTATCCCTTAGGTGACACTTCTGGCGCTGGTCTTGAATTTCCGGTCGTTGACCACACTTGAAATGACAAAAAAACCAATCGGGACGGATGCCAAATGTATATGGACAATTATACTCTTACCCTCTACCGCTGCTTCACTCCGCTTTGCCACCGCCGCCACTCAATCTGAGCATGAAAACCCCCTGCCACCACCCATCCTAGCCCAATCCCACCACCACCGATCCCAACCTAAAACCCTAGCCCCACCCAAACCCTAGTGCCGCTGCTCGCCACCCATCCTAGCCCAGCCCCCGCTACTACCCATCCTAGCTCAAAACCCACTGGCCCAAAACCCTAGCCCCACCGTTTGCGCTGCCAACTCCCCCCAAAATCCGAACACGAATGCAAAGTCGCATCATCGGCATTGCGAAGAAGAAATCTCAGCCCAATCCTCCTCAGCCCAAATCGATCGTTGGTGAGGTTGCCAGCGTTGTGATGCGAGGTCACCGAAGCCTCGCTGGAGAAGAAGAAACACACATCGGCTGAATAAGAAGAGACAGAAGCACACGCCAGCCGCTAAGAAGAGAAGAAGTGAAGGGTTGCCAGAATGGAAAGAAGTAGAGGATGGGAGAGAAGAAAAGAGAAGAAAAAGTTGGGACGGGAGAGAAGAAGGTAGGGGGGCATAATAGTCATTTTGGATTTTTTTCGTTTCTTTCATTTTATTTAAAGAGGGGGTAAAATAGACATTTCAGCAAATTTCGGCCAAAATTTGCTGGAATGGTTAGTTTTGCACTTTCAATGATTATCTAGGGTTATATTGCCACTTTCGAACACTCGAGTGTTATATTGACACTTATGTTAATTATGTAGTGATATAAATACACTTTTCTCAAATATAAAACATGTTACAGTAGTAAATTTTTGCACGTAATGAAAAATCATGTAACCCATCCCGTGTCGAATATGAAGCTTAAAATCCGAACCCATTCCAAACACGTTTACAGCTGAATACAGGGGTAGATTTGTTACTTTCACAACCCAGCCTTATTCATCATAATAATATCAAAGGTTGGGTAGGCCAAACTTAACATCTATCTAAGGTGATACATATCTGTATATATATTCTAGAAGTGCAAGAGGAGACCGATTAGGCTGCCATTTATACAGCAGATATCCGCAGATTCTGGCACAAGGAGAATAAAATGATCTCCGAATCTGAAGCGCAATAAACATATAGTCACTTTTGGGATGAACAACAGGATCCGTGATTGATATTTTTCCTCTTTTTCAAAACCCTTTTCGACAACGGTAAGGAACAATGCCCGGAGCCGAGGGTGGGACGGAGAAAAGTCCGAACAAGGATCAAGAAAAAGTGCCTTATTACAAGCTTTTCTCTTTTGCCGATCGCCTCGACTTGGTATTGATGATTGTCGGAACCATCGGTGCCATAGGCAACGGAATGTCGCAGCCTATTATGACAGTCATCTTTGGCAAGCTGATTAACACATTTGGTACAAGTAATGGACAGTCAAATCTCACACACGAAATTATCAAGGTTTTGCTTTTTATTCTTTTGTCTTTTTGTGGGAGTTCTATTGCTCATGCATGCACTTTACCTAACTGCTACACTTCTTCTTCTGTTAATATCTTGTTCTTTTTTCTTTTTTTTTTTTCTTTTTTTTTTTTGATTTACCACTCAATTAGTTAACCAAAGAAACTTACTGATGCAAACATGTGATTTCAGGTTTGCATTTATTATGTTTACCTTGCTATTGGCACTGGAATTTCTTCCCTTCTACGTAAGTAAAGATGTATCATTTTGTTATTATTAATATTTGTTCTGGAGACAGGAAATAAAATGTGGCCCAACTGTTATAGGGGAGCTATCATAGGCTGCTGGGGCTCAAATATGATGGATTAATGTAGTTTTGGCAGAAGGGTTTTTTTCCTTTCCTTTTTGGGGCATTCTGTTGTTTATTAACTGGTTTTTCTGTTACTTGGTGTTGAGTTTCTTGGTTATTGAATTCTTAAATTGTAAAGCACTTGTTTGAGGAGTTAAGAGTAAAAGCAAAGTTAGTTGAGGAGGTAAGAGTAAAGCAAGCAGTTAGCTACAACTTACAAGAATGAATGCACATGAATCAAACATAACCGGGAATTAGTCAAATAATAATGCAGATGGGAAATTACCATGTAGGTTGAAATTGATAAGTCAAAAACTAGAGGAACTTTGATTTTCTTAGGAAAAGCAAAAGATGTTAACTTTAGGCATTCATTAATATGTGGAAAAAAGTTTAAAACATGTTTTATTTTATTGAGGAATGGAGAGTACTTTTACTCTTTATTACATGAAGCGTAGCTCGACAGGGATTCATCTTTAGTGTACAGAATTCAAGCCTTGATTATTTTTACAACCTAGTGAATTAATGAACTATATACATGCTTTCATATGTTTCAGAGATGTCATGCTGGATGGTGTCGGGAGAAAGACAGGCAGCACGTATTCGTGGTTTGTACCTGAAAACGATATTAAGGCAAGATGTATCATTCTTTGACACCCAAACCAATACTGGGGAGATCATTGGGAGAATGTCTGGTGACACTGTTTTAATACAAGATGCCATGGGAGAAAAGGTTGGTACAATTTTACATTCATGAAAAGCTTTGTCATAATGAAGGAAATCAAAACTGTAGCAATGTGAGATCAAGTTGTAATAAGGAATCACCTCTTGATGTGTGATAGGTTGGGAAGTTCATCCAACTTGCAGCAACATTTTTTGGAGGCTTTATAGTCGGTTTTGCAAAAGGATGGCTTTTGGCATTAGTTCTCTGCTCTTGCATACCTGCTCTTGTAATCGCAGGAGGATTTATGGCACTGTTTATGTCCAAGATATCCAGTCGTGGCCAAATTGCTTATGCCGATGCTGGAAATGTACTGGAACAAACTATAGGAGGAATTAGAACGGTAACGCACACGTACTAATTTGAAGTTCTCGTTTGTTGTATTGTATGCATCTGTGTTCATGTTGTGAACATCGATCGCAGGTTGCATCATTCACGGGAGAGAAGCTAGCGATCAAGAAATACGATGACAAAGTCCAAATCGCGTATGAAAGCACAACTAAACAAGGATTGGTTTCTGGACTTGGATTAGGCACAATATTACTGATTGTTTTTGGCATTTATGGACTGGCAATATACTACGGAGCCACCCTAGTTCTAACCAAAGGCTACAAGGGTGGCGACGTGATTAACATCATCATGGCTATAATGATGGGTGGAATGTAAGTAATACCAATATGATTTCATTTGTTAGTTCTGATCAGTTGAGGTTTTAGTTGAGCATTTAAATAAATGACCCATTGCTTACTGCTTAACATTGTCTCAGGTCTCTAGGCCAGACATCTCCTTGTTTAAATGCATTTGCAGCAGGGCAGGCTGCAGCATTTAAGATGTTTGAGACTATCGAGCGCGTGCCCTCAATCGACTCATATGATACGAGTGGGGTGATCTTGCAAGATATAAAGGGTGAAATTGATCTTAAGGACGTATATTTCAGATATCCAGCTAGACCAGATGTGCAGATTTTCGATGGATTCTCATTACATATTCCCAGCGGGACAACTGCTGCTTTAGTTGGGCATAGTGGAAGTGGAAAATCAACAGTCATCAGTCTTCTCGAAAGATTCTACGACCCTCAAGCAGGTGCAGTACTTATCGATGGCGTGGATTTGAAAACAGTGCAGGTTCAATCTTTGAGAGGGAATTTGGGTCTAGTGAGTCAAGAGCCAATCCTATTTGCAACTTCCATAAAAGAAAATATTCTATATGGAAAAGCTGATGCTACTGATTCTGAAATCAGAACAGCAATTGAACTTGCTAATGCTGCCAACTTCATCGATAAGCTTCCAATGGTGAATGGACCTATATTTTATTTTATTTTCTTCATGTCTTTACTGAATATGTAAATGTTCATTAGTATCCAGCTTCTTACACTTTAACTCCTAGGGCCTGGACACATCGGTTGGTGAACATGGAACTCAGCTGTCGGGAGGACAGAAGCAAAGAATCGCGATTGCCAGGGCTATTCTAAAGAATCCTAGAATTCTTCTCCTAGATGAAGCCACCAGCGCTCTGGATGCTGAGTCTGAACGAATAGTGCAAGACGCTCTAGACAAAATCATGACTGACAGAACTACAGTGGTTGTTGCACATAGGTTGACAACGATCAGAAATGCTGATCTCATAGCCGTGGTGCATAATGGCAAGCTCGTGGAACAAGGTATGGATATGAAACTACCTCAGTATAGTCGTTTTCGAGTTTTCTCCTCCTTTCACGAGCCACGCGAGGATACAATTATTTTCATCTTGTATGGTAGGTACTCATTCCGAGCTGATGAAAGATACCAATGGTGCGTATTACCAGCTGATTCATACACAAGACGGGGAGAAAACAAGAAAGGTGGACTCGTATAGTTTTGATGCACCTATGGATTTTGAGGACAACTTGAGTAGGAGTTCAAGCCATAGAATGTCCGTGAAGAGATCAACAAGCCACGGATCATCCCGGCAATCTTTCTCCGTCAACTTTGGAGTCCCTGGTCTGATTAATAATTATGAATCTGGGTTAGGACTCGCAGGAGAGGATGGTAATGAAGCTGATGAGAAGGTCTTGAAGAAGAGCGAGAAAGTTTCAATTTTACGTCTTTTCAGCCTAAACAAGCCTGAGCTATCATACTTGGTGTTTGGAGCTCTTGCAGCATGCGCAAATGGTGTAATATTCCCCCTGTTTGGACTGTTGCTTGCAAAAGCTATTAAGTCTTTCTTCGAGCCTCCGCAAAAATTGAGGGAAGATACAAATTTTTGGTCACTGATGTTTCTTTCCCTCGGTGTTGGGACTTTTGTGATCATCCCGGTGCAGAACTATCTTTTCGGCATTGCAGGTGGCAAATTGATACAAAGAATTCGTTCTCTGTCATTCGAGAAAGTTGTTCACCAGGAAATCAGCTGGTTTGATGACCCTGCAAACTCAAGGTACATATCTTGGAACTAGGGTGATTCATTTGCTTCTATTCTTAGCTGAATGTTTGCTTCTTGAAACCAGTGGCGCTGTCGGAGCGAGGCTATCCACTGATGCTTCAACCATGAAGAGTCTAGTTGGTGATGCTCTGGCCCTAGTCGTCCAGAACATTTCAACAGTCATAACAGGGCTTGTGATCGCTTTCTTAGCTAATTGGATACTCGCATTCGTAGTTTTAGCTGCATTACCTTTCATTGGATTACAAGGATTTTTACAGATGAAGTTTCATAAGGGACTTAGTGGAGATGCCAAGGTACTTCGAACCCTCTTAGATTTCATGAAATCGTATACTGTGAGCTGATGAATATCTCAATCTTGGCAGATTATGTATGAAGAAGCAAGCCAAGTAGCAAATGATGCAGTAGGCAGTATTAGAACTGTTTCGTCATTTTGCGCTGAACAGAAAGTGATCGTTGAGTATGAAAAGAAATGTGAGACACCAAGAAAAGATGGGGTTAGACGTGGAATATTTAGTGGCGTCGCATTTGGGGTTGGTTCAGCAGCAAATTTCTTAGCTACTTCAGTTTGCTTTTACATAGGAGCTCATCTGATGTCAAGTGGAAAAGCAACCTTTGGTGATGTATTTAAGGTTTGTCAGCGTAATTATCAGTTGAAGCAAGATCTTTGCATCTCTATCCAATCTCCCTTTTTGTAACTTCGATTCTGCTCAGGTCTTTTTCGCGTTAACAATGGCAGCTATGGGAGTTTCACAAGCAATGGCCATTTCTCCAGATGTAAACAAAGCAAAACTTTCTGCTGCTTCCATCTTCCAAATCCTCGATAGCAAACCGAAGATTGATTCCAGCAGTGATGAGGGCCAAGTCCTTGGTACTGTGAAGGGTGATATCGAGTTGCAACACGTGAGCTTCAAGTATCCAACACGGCCTGACATTCAGATCTTCAAGGATTTGTCCCTCATTATCCCTTCCGGAAAGGTAAAAAGTATTTTGAATGTGTTCTCTACTTTCCTGCAAATGTCATAAAACATATAACTCGTGCTTTTGGCTCAGACGGTTGCTCTGGTTGGTGAAAGTGGAAGCGGCAAGTCCACGGTTATCAGCCTTATAGAACGGTTCTATGATCCGGACTCGGGGCGCATTTATTTGGATAAAGTGGAGCTAAAGAAGTTAACGATCCACTGGCTGAGACAACAGATGGGGTTAGTAGGTCAAGAGCCTGTGCTTTTCAATGAAACAATCCGAACCAACATTGCTTATGGCAAGCAAGGAGATGTGACAGAAGAGGAAATCATCGCAGCGACAAAATCTGCTAATGCTCACAATTTCATATCCGGACTGCCCCAGGGATACGACACCTGTGTTGGAGAGAGAGGAGTGCAGCTATCAGGCGGACAGAAGCAGCGAATCGCGATTGCACGTGCTATTCTGAAAGACCCGAAAATCCTGTTGCTGGATGAGGCCACAAGCGCGTTGGATGCTGAGTCGGAGCGCATTGTTCAGGATGCATTGGACAGGGTGATGGTGAACAGAACCACGGTTGTCGTGGCTCACCGTTTGAGCACCATCAAAGGGGCTGATCTGATTGCTGTAGTGAAGAATGGGATGGTTGCAGAGAAGGGAGGACACAATACCCTGATGAATATACCTGATGGTGCATACGCATCGCTGGTTGCGTTGCACATGAATTCTCACTGAGTTCAGCTTCCACTCATTCAAAAACAGTATGAATTCTTTCTTTCATTTTTCCTTCTCACCTAAATAAAAATAGCCTTCTATTGATGAACATCAAATGATACTCCCTTTTATTGATGAACATCAAATTATACTCCCTTCCAACTGAAAAATTAACACGGGATCTTTCCAATTTCTCTTTGAGAACTTACTAAATCTGAAACAAAGGATATTGATGTTACAAGGAAGGTTGAGATGATGAGAAAATAGAGAAGCATAATCCCCATTTGCCATGTTTACAAGATCTTCATGCCTACCTTTCTCAACTACCATACCATTCTTCAAAACAGCAAGAGTGTCACTTTCTGTGATTGTGCTTAACCTGTGTGTTGCAACTATTGTTGTTCTGTTCAGCATCACTTGATTCAGTGCTTCTTGAACAGCCCTTTCTGATTCTGCATCCAGTGAACTTGTTGCCTCATCTATTAATAGGATTTTCGGGCTCTTCACTATTGCCCTTGTAATGGCGATTCTTTGCTTTTGACCACCTGATAGTGCTTCAGCTCCATGTTTACCTACCCAAGTATCATATCCCTCAGGCAATGCTGATATGAAATCAAGTGCATTCGCTAATTTTGCTGCTGCAACTATCTCATCTTCAGTTGTCATATCTTTCTTTCCATATGATATGTTGCTACGAATCGTTCCATTGAAGAGGACTGGTTCTTGACTCACTAAACCAATTCAGTTTTCTAAGCCATTTCAACTCATACTTGTGAATATCAATGCCATCAATAAATATGCATCCCGAGTCGACATCATGGAGCCTTTCTACTAAGTGAATCAGTGTTGACTTGCCATTACCACTTTCTCCAACAATAACAAGCGTCTGCAATATCAAGTAAAAGCTTTCATAGCTTAGCAACTTTCACTTCAGAAAAAAGTTTCAGTAGTGACATGGTTTTTTGATGATTTATGAGGTTACAAGTGTCGCAATAATCATTTGTGACGCCTTGTCCAAGTGGGTCCAAATGCATATCACAAAAAATTACAGATAAGTATTTGAAATGAATGCTACATGAACGCGAATGAAAATTTAGTCTAATTTGTACCTGTTCAGCCGAAATGCTCAAAGAGATACTTTGGAGAATTTGCACATTAGGGCGAGATGGATAACGGAACTGACGTCCTTAAATTCAATGTCACCAACTATGCATTCCAGTTTGTTGTCCATTTTGTCCTCAAAATCACCTGTTTTTTCGCTGTCCAAAATACTACGCATTGAACTAGCTAAATGAGTTGCTTTTTTTCATGTCTAGAGCCATTCCACAGGCTTCTGCTATCCTTGCTGCTGTAGCTACCAACGCCAGAAAGCCTGCAATCAAAATTTTCAAGTCCTACTTAAGACTATTATAAACTCAGATGAGATATTTAGGTTTGTAATTCGAATGTCCGCCTTGAAAATTTTGGGTGTCGTTGCTTTCTTGTGCTGGACAAGATCTGCTCCAAGGTAGAAACACAAGGCACTTGTGGAGTAGAATGTAAATTGAGTTGACCACAATTTATGCTGCTTGCTAGACAGATCAAAGATATCCTTTGGTTGTCTGATTTCTTCGGCATAAATCCATCTTATTCTCAGCACAAAGTGATGCAACTGTCTTTATGTTGTCAATAGCATCGCTTGCAACTTGACTTTGATGGATATAGTTAATCTGACAAGCATAATCAAGTTAATAAATTTTTAATCAGTCGATAGCTTTGTACTAGTAGTACAGTTTTTCTTTGACTAACCTCAGCATTAGTGGTGAACCTTCGAAGCAACTTTGCTTCTAGTAAAGCTTGGATTGCCACAACTGAAAATAGGATGACCAGTACCAATGCCAAAATCCAGTTCTCGAAGAAGGCTATGAGTAGACCTGCAGCGAAAGTCGAAGAGTTCTGGAAAAGGAGGGATATGCCATTACTTGCAAGACTTTGTAAGGTCGAGGCGTTGGAAGATATCCTTGCACCAACAGCACCACTGAGAATATCCAAAAGAGAGTTGAGTTTTTTAATCAATGGACACAATTGAGCACCATAAGTTTAGAGAAGTCACCTTGACTTTGATGCATAACCTTTTCAAATGAGAGCAGGGAAAGCCTTTTGGTTAACCTGCTGCTTGCAGCTCCAAAGCAGTAGAGCTGCGAAAGTGCTGCCAAGCAAGTGACAATGCCTGGTATCACAAACATGAGTGCCCGATGATCTGTATCCTTTTGCTGCATTTTTGGAGGTTCGTAGATACTCGCAATTGCAGTTGCAAATAGTAGTCCGAATATTGGAATTGCTGCACCATGTACTACTGTAGAAATAACTCCCAACCAGGAAAAATGGGGTCTCGTTTTTGCTAAGATTCGCGAGCCGTGCCATAGAAACTTTTCCATGCTTGTCAAAGCTGAGTTCCTTTGATTTCACATTTTCTTCTGTACAACTGATATCAGTAGCAGCAACACTAGTGGTAGAGTGGCGATACAAAAATGAAATTTCCATTGCAGAGATTTCAGAGAGTGGAGAACTCTCAAAATTGTCAACCATGTCATTTTCATCCATTTTCGAAGGCGTCCCTTCTGGATTCTCAACTTCATTGTTTTTCTGTGAGAACAACAATTTGGAATAATGTCCATGCACATCTCTGACCATCTCATCATGCGTCCCTAAAGTTTGATAACAATTAGTTGTGATGAACCACTGTATTATAGGTATTCACAAATACTACATATAGAGCTAACAGTTTACCTTGCTCCACTATTTTCCCACCATGCATAACTGCAATCCTGTCAACATCCTGAAGGCTAGTCAGATTGTGTGTTACAATGATGGATGTTCGTTTATGCGCGATCTTAAAGATCGCGTCATAAGCAGCCTTCTCCGTTTTCGTGTCCAGTGCACTAGTTATTTCATCAAGGAGAAATATTCTAGGGTCCTTCAAAATGATCCGCGCAATTGCAATTCTTTGCTTTTGTCCACCAGAGAGTTGAGCTCCACCCTTCCCTACCATGGTTTCCATGCCCTGAAAGAATTCAGAATGCTATCATCATGCAGAGAATATGAACAGGAAAATCTTTAAGAACAAGAGAGTGGTCATAAACAACATTGGAATATGAACAGAAATGAAAACTAAAGCATGAATCATAAAACCTCTCAACCAAATTGATCACTGTCGACTTCCCATATCCACTCTTTCCAACCAGTGCCACCATAGTACCACTTGGAATGTGTAATGACAGCCCAGAAAACACTTCCACGCTTGGCCATGCTGGGTACTTGAAATAGACATCTCTGAGCTCAATCTCACCTCTTATATCATCCAAAATAATATCTTTTGAGCCATCAATGTCAGTTTCTGGTTTCCGCTGGATCACTTCCAACATTTTCTTTGCTGAGGCCTGCGCAAGTGTTAATGAATTTAAAGAGGTGGAGAATTTCCCCAATGCCCTATTGCAAAAATTAATGAAAATTAAAATGTAGTACTACTTCCACAAAGATAGACAGTATTGCACTTTCATTCCACCATACACCAAGGCAACAAGAATGCTTGCGACCTGTCCACCATTGAAACCTTTGTGCGTGATCAATTTCGACCAGTACCAGATGGCAAGACCAAAATACCAGAAAACTATGAGTATCACTGCACCTAATACTAACCCGGAAACTAGTCCTTCTCTTTCTAAAAGAGAATACGCTCTATGCAGATGCACATCATAGCTAACAAGAGCTTCCATTTCTGCTGTCAAGGATGATACCTAGTGCAAACAACCAAAAATTAAATCATCGGCACCAAAGTTGCATGTCTGAAATGGTGGAAGAAATTAACATACAGCTGTAATTGCACCAATTGTCTCTTCTACAACATCTCCTGCTTCAGAGGATGCAGCATGTTGTCGGCTGTGCATAGTCGTGAGGATTCTTGCCATGGTTCCGCCAACAATCGCTAGAGCAGGTATCATGGAGAGTATCACTAGAGAAAGATTCCATCCTCTAAAGAAATCGATGAAAAATCCTCCGATAAATGTCGTTATATTCTCCAAGGATTTCCCTATCCACTAGGCATTAAAAAAAATAAAAGATCATGTTAGCCATTTCCAAAGGCATTGCAATTGAAATGTGAAAAGAAGGAACAATGGTTTAGAATAAGCTGTTGAGAAATTGCATTTTGAATGGTAAAGGCATCACTGGAGGCCATACTGATGACTTGTCCCACGGACATCTCAGTGTCGAAGAATCCTATTTCTTGGTGTAACAAGGAGTTGAAGTATAGTACTTGTAATCTGGAAGCTTGTCTCTCACCGGTGATAGTCCAGCATAAGACCTCTGCAATGTAATTGATAGAATGATTTGCAGTGTATATTTGTATTATTGATATCTGAATATATACAGAGTACAATAGAGGTGTAATAAGAAAAGAACTCTAATCATAATAAATCATAATCTAATCAGGAGTCTGATTTATTCTAACACCCCCCTCAAGCGAAGCGTCGGATGCTCGCCGACTCATAGCATGGACCTGAAGAACTCGAACAGCGGACGAGAGAGTCCCTTGGTGAAAATGTCTGCAATCTGAAGAGAAGTCGGAACATGAGCAACGGGCAGCTTTCCAGATGTCACCAACTCACGAACAAAATGGTAGTCGATGTCGCCCGCTTGTGCGCCACCAGGTTCTGAGCCAAGAAGATAGCACTACTATTGTCGCATAACAACAGTGGAGAACCAGAAAGCGGAACCCAAAGATCACGAAGCAAATAAGTGAGCCATACCACTTCTGAGGCAGTGTTGGCGAGAGCACGGTATTCAGACTCAGTGCTAGAGCGAGAAACAGTGGGCTATTTCTTGGCACTCCAAGAAACCAGATTCCCACCAAGAAAAACCGCATAACCATAAGTGGACCGATGAGTCTCCAGACAGCGAGCCCAATCAGCATCAGAGTACCCTAACACATCAGGAGTACTAGCAGAACAAAACCTGAGACCAAAATGAAGAGTGCCACGAACATACCGCAAAATCCGAGTCACAACAGCAAAATGGTGAAGATACTGACTCACCTGTTGACCGAAAATGCCAAATCCGGGCGAGAGATTGTGAGATACTGAAGAGCACCAACAAGAGAACGATAAAGTGTAGGATCCCGGAATGGAGGACTGGTCTATGAAGCTGAGAACCAGCGACACATGGAGTAGAAACAGGTTCCGCGTCAGACATACCGGCCCAATTCAAAATATCACGAGCATACTTTGCTTGGCCAAGCAGTAACCCTGGGGAGGTAGCCGAAACTTCAAGACCAAGAAAGTAATGAAGAGCACCAAGATCCTTGATCGCAAACTCTCTGTGTGTCCGATCAATGAACTGGCAAAGAAGAGTCGAGTCGTTGCATGTAAGAATGATATCGTCCACATACACAAGTAGGTACAGTAACGACAACCCTTTCGAAAGGACAAATAAAGAAGTATCAGCATAGCTGCACCGAAAACGAAGCTGTGTTAGATAACTGCTGAAACGCTGGAACCAAGCCCGGGGAGCCTGCTTAAGACCATAAATGCTCTTTCGCAAGCGACAAACATAGTTTGGATGGACAGAATCCTGATAACCAACGGGTTGCTTCATGTAGACTGGAACATCAAGAAAACCATTAAGGAAAGCGTTCTTGACATCCAACTGATGAAGTGGCCAGGAACGCATTTGGAGCCAACAATGTTGACATTCGAAGGTCGAGGCACCAAATCCCAAGTGTGCTGACCACGAAGAGCGGTCATCTCATCATCCATGGCTGAAACCCAGACTGGATCCTGAAGAGCAGAGCGATAATCGGTGGGCTCTATCTGAGAGAGGAGTGCGGCAGTGAGACCATGAGCAATAATATCCGAATAATCCCGGCGCTGAATGGCACCAATAGAAGACCGAGTGGCCATCCGATGGGTACGAAGCTGGGGCGGCAAAGCTGGAGGAGTCAAACCAGCTGATGACGCCGAGGAAGATTGAGCTGCACTGACCGGAGAGTGGCCGTCGGAAGTCACCGAAAACTGATCGGAAATTCGCCGGAAACAGTTACCTTGGCCGGCCGGAAAAAGAAATAAAAATAAATTTATGATTTATGATTTAGGATCAGAACTTGCTCTGATACCATAATAGAATGATTTGCAGTGTATAATTGTACTATTGATATTTGAGTATATAGGGAGTACAATAGAGGTGGAATAAGGAAAGAACTCTAATCATAATAAATCATAATCTAATGATGAGTATGATTTATTCTACCAGTAATAAACCATCGCCATATTTAATCATAAACAAGTGATGCTAAGAGAAATGTCAACAAACGTGGAAAGAAACTATATGTGAAACAACAGCACAAAGTTAGAATGTTGGTAAGAACAGAGAATTATGTATTAACTTACGCAAAAATGCAGCGATTCCGACTCCCGTGCCCAAGTATAACAAGTTCAATGATAGCTGCATTTTCCAAAAGCTCATGTAAAATTTTAATAATTTCCAACAGAAATTTTTTAAAAAATAATGCAGTACTGGTTTATAATTAGTCAAAGTCTTGGAAAGTCTGTCTTTCCATATGCTTATGAAAGATGAGGTTTAATTAGTGTAATAAAAGGTAAAAAGTCTAAGTTGCAATATTAAAAATTAATTATGCAACGTGTAGTAGTAATAAAGTTTATAACCCGATTCATAAAATCCAAAAATTTTATCATTATTTTTTCTAATTTACACTTTAAACCTTGGTATTTTCATGACTTATGAAAATACTATTTTTCAAGAGACGGACTCTAATAATTATCAACAAAGAATAAAACAAAATTAAAATATGTTGCATTCTAGGAGACACGTTGGAATATAAAATACATCTGATTTTGAAAAGTAGACAACTAAGGGTGTGTTTCCTAGATAAGCAGATGTGGCTTATTTTGAAAATATGAGGATACCACATCATTTTTTTTTCAAAAAACATTTTCTACTTTAAAAATAAGTTGTTTCTTAACATTTTACCACACACTATAAAGTGCTTAGCTTATAAGTAAAAAAAACTTATAAGTTCTACCAAACACATCCTAAGATACCTGGTACAGTATACTATAAGTTAAAATGAGTTACTTATCTTATTAGAGCATCTCATGTGGTTTATTTTATCTTTCAGTTGCTATAGTAATTTTTACAGTTGCTACAGTCATGATTTACTCTATATTTTCTTTCTTAAATAATATTGTTTTATTTCTTATATGAACTTTAATTTTATTATTATTTAAATATTTTTATTATATTGTATCAATTACGTACTCCCTCCATCCCAAAATAAATTGCAGGGAAGAGAAAGTTGGCTGCAAAATTCAACAGTAAAAAATGGCCAGCTTTTCAGTACAATAAGCTGAAATTTGTAGTGTGATAGGACAAAAGAATTACTGTACAGAAAAGGTTTAATTGTGGATTATCCCTGACGGGAACAGTAAAAATTCCCTCCTTTTTTATAACTTTTGGCTCCAAAATTTCACTTTTGGAGCCAATTGAAGCTACTGTTCACAAAGTTGAAAATTTCACCCTTACATCTATAAATAGGGGCATTTATTACAGCTCCCAAACCAATCAAACAAAAACCAAAGTACAGCTCTCAGAAAATTCGAGAACTGGCCAGATACAAAAACCATATTCCCTCCTACAGTTTCTATTCATCATCGAGCAACGTTGTGATGGTTGGGGAAAACCTGACAGATGATCAGAGGCAGGACATAGCCCATTTTCTACTTTAACACTTCAAGAATGGGCAGATTGAGCGGCAGCAGAGACTCGAGGCAGCACAAAGATGGTCATGTTTAGTGCAGACCATCTCTACAATTTGGGCGCAGGTGAAGCACCATCTTCAAAATGGAGAAGCTGTGAATGCCCATTCAAAAAGACATGGGCGATGTGGCAGAATCAAGAAACCGATCGACTTGGAGGCCTTAATGGCAGTGCTACGAAGGTAGCGATGAACCTGTCGGAGCACAACAACACAAATGCATGCTGGAAAAAGCACCATACAAAGGGCTATAGCAAGTAAGGAGATCAGAAGCCACACTAATACAATGCATCCACAACTAACTTTGGCATGCAAAGAATCAAGGCTAGAATAGTGCCTAAGCAAACTGGAGTGCAACATGCAGTTCTAGCCTATGGAAAATGTCATACACATTGATGAAAAGTGGTTCTACTTGACAGAGGCAACAACAAGGTATATTCTAGGTGCCAATGAACCTGAACCCTATAGAATCACTCAAAGCAAGCATTACATTCCCAAACTCATGTTTTTATGTGCTATGTGAAGACCATTACTTGACTTAGAGGGTAGTGTAGTGTTTGATGGGAAAATATGGGTGTTTCCATACGTGGATTATGTAGCATCCAAGTACACGACTGTAAATAGACCTAGAGGAACCATGATTCTCACACCCATATCATCCATAACCAGACACATGATAAGACACAAGCTGATTCATGAGCTCATGCCAGCAATTAAGGTAAAATGGCTAGTTTGGGCAAGCAAAAACATTTTCATACAACAAGGTAATGCCCCTTGTCACATATTTGCAAATGACCCTATTTCTAGCTGTAGCCACCTCAGATGGGTTCAATATACAATTAGTGTGCCAAGCATCAAAATACCTGACCTAAACATTCTGGATTTGGGGTTTTTTTCCTTCAATTCAAAGTTTACAGCAGGAAAACCCTAGTCAAAACCTAGACGAGTTACTAGAGGCTGTGTATGATGCATTTCAAAGATATGATCCTAGAATTATTGACAAGATTTTCCTAATTCTTCAATGTGTCATGGTTGAAATCATGAAATGCAGAGGTGGGAATGAGTTTAAACTGCCACATATGGGAAAAGGCAGGCTAAGAAGGCTTGGTATGCTGCCCCACAATTTAATTGTTAACCCTAAGCTAGTAAAGGGTTGTTTGGAACACATGGTGGCTGTTGGGAGAACAAGGCACATTCAAGACCTGCTGATCAGTATGGAGATGGCTTAGATGTGCAAGGGATATGTGCTTTTGTAGGTTTGTGCTTCTAGATTCAAGTCTAGGGTAAACATACCAGCTAGTTTTGGTAAGGGTATGTTTATAGGGCAACCTTGTAATAGCTGGGAGGGATAAAGTCCATTCTGTATGCATGAAATTTGAAAAACATGTGTTTTTAAAATTTATGTTTTAGAACTGAGGAAAACAAACATTATCCAGAATGTAATGGATGTCTTGACACACACAGTCACTTCGAGGCAACAAACACTACAAGGCTGCCATCCACATGTTTTTACACGGTTGCTGCCTAAGTGTGATCAAACAATATCATCATAGGTGGCTAACAACTAATACAGGGTCAAATGAGCAAATAATTCCAGAGCTGGGCTTAATCACATCATGCCCCTCCAAGAACAAATCAGTTTCGAGGCTGATAAGCATGGCTGCATGTTTTAATTATTCATCACAGCTACATCATTAATCAAGGGTTCAACCAGCACATAAACATGCCATTACAAACAATTTCAGAAGCTATGATATCTCATATAAAATGCAGTTAATATATGCCCAGCCAAGGTCAGGGAGTTTCGGAAACATCACTGCATGGCTGCATATAATAACCACAAACGCATAGACATGCATAACTTTTACAGCTCCATTGTTGCCCCTGATATGAAACATGCCCTGCCTGACTCAGGTTCTGCGTCAGATGCAGATGACAAAAGGGGGAACAGCCACCCTGGTTTCAACTAAATCTGAGTCAAAATCTGAGTGGTTGCACATTTGATCATAAACAACACACAGATTCAACTATCCAACATAAAAAGTAGCACACATTCTATCACGAACAAGTAGCACACAAGATATCACAGACAAACACAACACCAAGTAGTTGCTGTATAAAGTAAACCTGCAATAAGAGGTAAATTTTTAGTAAATTCTCAATAAGATTAAATTCCAAAGCAACCGAAGAATTGAAAGGGATAATTTATTACAAACCATTCAGTAATAAAACTATTTTCCAGCATCAGAATCACTATGACGAACATATCCACTCCAGTTACCAGGATATAGACAAGTCCCAGTTTCCCAGAAACCAGGCCCACCATACTTAGGCAATTCACTACCCTTGAAGTACACTGAAGGATGTGGATCACACCAGGATTTAGAATCATATTCATTAGAATCAGGGGGCTATGTTTTATCAGAATCAGGGGGCTATGTTTTATCAGAATCAGGGGGCTATGTTTTATCAGAATCAGGGGGCTGTATTTCATCATACTCAGGGGGATGTGATTCATGTGGATCATAGGACTGTGTTTTATCTGAATAAGGATCTGAATCTGAATGGTAGAGGACAGTTTCAGGTACAGGGCCAAAATGTGTGGCCACAGGGGTATCCTAAGATTCAAATGAATCAGTATCAAGGACAGGGTACTGAGGTGGGATAACTTTACTTCCCTTCATTTGTGACTTAATATTATCAAGGCCAGTAAATAATGTGGGATCAATACTCACCTCAAACTGAGAGTTATACTCGGATTCACTCAAGGATTGGCAAGGGGCAGACTTACCCTGCCCAGCCATGACCCTATCACCATGATCCATCAGGTAAGGGTAGACACAATGGACGGGGATTGGGTTTCAGATGCAAAGAATGACAAGGGAAAGAATTAGTTCTCTATGACAAGGGGTGGGAATAGGGTTCCAGATGCAAATGAGCACAAGGAAAAAACAATACAGTATAATCAAGGGTAAAGTTAGACACGACTAAACTCAGATAATCTAGAACAACAATACACGAGAGCTTAAGACATCACATATGAACATGAATGAGCGTAGATAGTTTTCAAAAACCCTAATCCAGCACGACATCAAAATTAAGAACCTCATAGAAGAAGAACAGTAGGAAGTATGCATTTCAAAACTATATCATGATTGAGCATCTGAAAGAATCAAATAGCCAAATATACATCGCATGGAAACATATTTCATATAATATGTGTTTTAAAAACAGGTCCAAAATATCTTTGGAAACCCTAATCGAGTCAAATCTAGGATTTCAGAAAAGCAATACAATAAGAAAACCACACACAGGGGTATATCGGTCACAGATCCGACAACAAGGATGAACAACGCTGCCAATAGTCACAAAGTAGACATCCTTTTCTTGTCAAATAACACAAAAACACAAGAAACCAAGGACTAAAAAAACCCATAACAACAAGAAAACCATTAATAGGGGTGTTTCAGTCAGAGATCGGCCGCAAAGCCTTAACAAATCCAACAAAAATCACAAAAAACAAGCAATTCAAGTCAAGAAGTTCTAAAACACCAGAAATCTTTGCATGCAACCAGTTTTCTTCAACAAAACTCAAGAATAGGTACATTTCATCATATTCAACATATGAAACACAACGAATCTAGAACCTAAAACTCAAAAACCAACTTAATGATCTCAAAACCAACAAAAGAGAGAGCAAAACACAGATCGGAACTCAAAATGTTGTGACAAACATTAATAGGTCACAGATCTTGTCAATTTTGAAAACCCTCAAACAACCAAAGAAAACCCTAGTTTGGAAACCCGTAAGGCTATGATAACAACAGCTCGAGATTCTTATCACACAGAATCATCGAAAGCATCATAAAATTGAGAGAGATAGACCAATGAACAGACATAAATCAGAGAAGAAACAACTAGGGTTTTCTGTGTTGAGAGAGACAAGCTGTGAGTTTGAAGAGTGAAAAGAGAGAAATTGAGAGTAAAGGAGAGCGTTCAGGAGTAAATGGGCGCGTTGGGCAACAATAATGAGAGCGTTGGGAAGATCAAAAGTTACACGTGTGATAAATCTGACCACTTTCCCAAACACAAAGCCATGCTTTAACACACATCTCAATCCCTTAATTAATCAGCCAATTTACCTTGTTATTTTACCAACTTATAGGGGCATTTTAGTCTTTTCACATTCAGTCAATTAGGCTGAAAATGGAAATTTCTGAGGCATTGCAATTTAATTGGGGACAGCCAAAAATGAAAGTATGCAGTTTTATTCCGGGACAGAGGGTGTATTTATATTGAATAGTTATTTTATTTCGTTATAAAAATAATAATTCATAATAAATTAAAAAATTTTAAATATTTATTTTGCATAATTAATTATATATAATTTACAAAGATAATGAAGTAAAACAAATAAGACAAATAAGGAAAAAGAAAGAAAATAATGTAAAACAAAATATGAAAAATAAAATAGAAGAAAAAGGAAGGAAAAGGTGCTTTAATAACATAATAGCGGATGAACAACATACTCCATATATGGAGTAACACGGTAGATGCGGTATCCTCCAAACACAATATTAATGTACCACAAGAGTGGATGTTTTTTATTTTATCCTACTTGGCACCTAAATATTCAACCAATTGAAGCTGCTCTTATCCAACTGATTAATAATAAAATAGATATGTAAAGTGAACATTCTAGGGTTTTAATGACTTTCTACAAGTCTTGTATATTGTGTATTGTACCATATATATCAATATAAAAAGTCATTGCCCTTCTTGCAATTGACCGTGAGGCTAGTTATGCTAGATTGCAGTGGTCACTGCCTGATTCTCACGTACGTTGAACTCAGCGAGGTTGTTCTCACCATGCCAAACATTTAGGCGAACGTGGATAAGTGTGCATCACGTGCATCATTATGTGTGCGTTAACTGATGCATTCAGCGTAATAATTAGCTTGTTTTTAATGTTGGATTGCTAGTATTTGTTAAGTTTACTTGAAATGGGGTTTAGACGGAATTATTTGGTTTTCTTGTCTAAATTCGGCATTTTGTGGACTTAATTGGTACTAATGGACACCTCGTATCCACGGGCACCTAGATCTTCCCTTGTGATCATATTATAAGGTTGATCGTGGGTACTTTTTGCCACATTTGTATTGAAGGCCATTTTGCAAAGATGATAGAAGATATCAAAGGTCATTCACATTAGAATGGTAGAAGATGAAAGCCACATACTCCACATCGCGCTAGTAGAAGGATTGAGCCAAATATAGCCGGCATTGAAGTTTAAAACGGCCAAGGAAGAAATAGAGGATTGTGGTCCAAGAGTTGCGCAAAGTTCTGAGAGAGATATGAAAAGAATTGCCCCTTGAGTCTAGTTCCATTGGATTCATTTTCTCGAGCGCTATGAAATCGACTACAAGAACTTTTAAACCATACCAATGGTTCATCCAAAGCGGAGCAAAGAAGTCAGAAGGCCGAAGCAGCGACGGATGGCACAAACCGCTCATTGGAGGCACGAGACCAAGCACACATGTCCCATGCCACACCATACAAATTGTGCTAGGGTCTTTTGGAACGAGTCGTGCCAAGCAGCACAAGCTGTGCCAAAATCCAGCATGGGCCGTGCCAACTTCGGGAGGCTGTGTTTCCCAGTTACCCTTTTCACTCCAAAAATGGCTAAGTATGTGTGTGAACCATTCCATTTCACACGGACCATGCCGTTCCAAGTCCAAAATGTCAAGACCATCTAACAGGGTATGAAGAATGAAGCGGCCCATGCTGAGAAACTGAGCAAAACAAAGAGTCGGTTGACGGCCCGCCCTAAACGACATGGGGTGAGGATCAGAGTAAATATGAAGCTCTAGACGATGGCCCGTGCTAGACAACATGGACCTCGCCCAACACTTTCGTGCCAAATCCCATGCCCAATGCCAGTACGAGGCATGCGGCACATGCCAGATCTGACGGGCCGCACCGGCACACGGCTACGTCAGCGGCACAGGTCGTGCCATCTACGGTGGCTAATTAGGGTTTTGGCCTATTTGGGGCCTATTTATATGCCCAATCCCCTACTACTATAAACATAACCTTATTCTACCAGAGCTTCATATCTTAGAAGTCTTAGATCATTATTGAAGAGAAACTTAGAGAGAGAAACACTCTCTCTTCTCTCTAGGTTCTTTCTTTTTTTCCTTTTTTATTTTTTGCATTTGCCCAAAGATATGGAATTTAATGAAATACTTGAATTCCATGTCTAGGGAGTAGTTTTATAGCTTGGGGATAAATTTGTATTCATGTGTTGATTAATGTTTTGGTGAGATTGATTAGGTCTTCCTAATTCTATGTGCTTGTGATATTATGATGACTTGTTCTTGAACTATTATAATTGCATGAATGATACACTCCATTAGCACAAACTCTAGTCTACATTTATGTTGGTGCAAATATTGATACCCCCGGGGGAAGGGAAACCTGGATATGATATGGGTAGCTAGGTCCGGGTCCATGTGGGTGTGTGCACGTAGGTCTCTTCCAAGTTTTAATGTTACGATGACCGCACACCATTCTTAGCTGGAGAGTTGGTCTGAAGGGTTACGAGTAGAGATAACATATAGTAGAAAGCTAGGGTTGTAAGAGGTCCTAGTGTCATCGATAAGGTTCCTACCTCCCTTAGCCTCTTTATAGGCTTAGGGGTAGATCATATGTGGTGTAGTGCCAGGGACGTAATCGTATGAGGGATAAATCTGTGCAATGTCTGGGCTATTTTTACACTCCCCTAATTATAGAGATGGTGCCGATGAAAGATTGCAAGAGCACCCTACGTGATAGGTATGGGGAAGTGCCGACCATCGACCACACCATGTGTTCTAAGCACTAGATTAGGTTTTTGATGTCTTACATGTTATTGAATCGAGGATCAAAAGATTTAATCAACCATGTTACGTAAATATTCCCCAAGTGTCTGTCTGTATAGTTTACTTGTGTTTTATCCTTTATGTTCATAGTTGATAATTGAAAAAACCAACCCCCCTCAATTTTACTATACTATCTATTCCTAGCACACGACATATTGACAACCCATTCGTGGTTGTGTTTAGTTGGCTATTAGACTCTAGCATCTCTGTGGACATACCCAAACTTGCCACTAACTACCCCATAAGTAGCTTAGTAGTGAGTTTGGTGCAGAACTATAAATTTAAATTTGACATCACCCCATATTGCATCCCATCTTTGGGACCTGTTTGACTTCGCTAATTTAGCTACAACTTAATGACCCCAAGTAGAGGTGGGTCAGTGCAACAAACACACAAGTTTAAAGTAGGAGTTCTTATAACTGAGACTACAAGTGTGTAATATGAAGGTCACACTAGTGGACAAGTATTGATTAAAGGCAGCAATCAAAGACGGTTCATGAGGAACCACTTTTAATTAGGACCTGAATCAAGTTCCAAACTCGGAACTCCCTCCTAAGTCCCGCATATTGCACAAAGACAACTTTGGGAGCAAATGGTCGTTTCTAATCATATTGCATAAAGGTGACAGGGCTTATATGCGGACGAATTCAACACTCCACACACACACACACATACATACATACATATATATATATATATATATTGTCTAGAATGAATTCCATGCGATAGCTATAAGAAGAAAAAAGGTCAAACAAATGATAGCATGAATGCTTGCCTCTTAGAAAGAAATTAAGCTACACTAACTAGCTAAGTATATTACAAGAAAATGAGAAGATAACCTGTTCCTAAGGATGATTTTGCTTGGGTTGTGACTTAGCACTGAGGGTATGATAGAGGTTAAGCCCAAGAAGGCCATTGGCCCGAAGGTGTGGTAGCCCAGTTAGAGGAATATTTAAGAACAGGTCAGAAGATACCATGACAGAAAGGTAAAGAAGGTGTTTTTAATCCGAGGGACTCGGTAATGATGAAAAATGAGAAAAGCCAAAAGGAACCTAAAAGGAAGTTAGTTGCAAATTGGGAAGGACCTTATAAGGTGATCGAGTCGCACTCGGGAGGAAGTTATGTTCTCGAACAGATTAACGGGGTTCGAGTGCTAAGAAGGTGGAACATTACCAACCTAAGAAAATACTACAAGCTATGATGGTCAAGTGGTTTTCTCTAAAGCGGCACTCCAGTTAATGTTCGAACGGGTTGCTTCAAAGCGGTGCTCTAGATGAAATTTCTAGCCACAGCTGATGTTCGAGTGGTTTTCTCTAAAGCGGCACTCCAGTTGATGTTCGAGCGGGTTCCTTTAAAGCAGCGCTCTAGATGAAATTTCCAGCCACGGTTGATGTTCGAGTGGTTTGCTTTAAAGCGGCACTCTAGTTGATATTCTAGTGGGTGTCTTTAAAGTGGTGCTCTAGATGAAATTTCCAACCACGACTGATGTTCGAGTGGTTTGCTCTAAAATGGCACCCCAGTTGATGTTCGAGCGGGTTGCATTAAAGCGGCGGTCTAGATGAAATTTCTAGCCACGGCTGATGTTCGAGTGGTTTGCTCTAAAGCAGCACTCTAGTGGATGTTCGAGCGGGTTGCTTTAAAGAGGCGCTCTAGATGATATTTCCAGCTATGGATGAAGTTCGAGTGTTTTTCACTTAAATGCCATTCGAGGGCTACTTTTGTAATCTTGGAATGATGAACTGGTAGACAAGATTGGCAGGATGTAGGTGGAAACACTGAACCTGGGTAAAATGCTTGTGTCTCTAAATTTTTAAATTTCCACTTACCAAACATATTCATACTTTTCTCCGACTAGGGAAGTTGTGCATGGCACTCATATTCGAGAGGTAAAATATTGGAGATAGAGAGGAAGTAGGCTATTTAGAGAAAGCAGGCTATTTATTAAAAGATCATCAATTATATGGAGTATAATTTTTTTGATACTAACAACTACATAATCTTATTCGTCTAAACATATTTATCTAGTGGGAGGAAATCCCGCCTGGAACAAATCTACAGTGGAGATAGGTTTTCCTAGCTCCTTCACTTTTGCCTTTATCTCTTTGAGCTCTTCAAGCTTTATACCAGCTACCCTTCGGATGTCCTTCATTTGTTCCTCTGCAGAATATTTGGAAGGATCAAGGGGAGTGACGGTCTTACATTTCTTCTTCAAGGAAGGTTCGAATGGGCCCTTCAAGGATGACCCAGCGCTCTTGTAACATTTTGAGGAAGATCCTTAGGTAACATTGCTTTAGGGGACAAGATGCATTTCAGCTCCTTTAGTGGCAGACTTTTGTGATCGAGGAGCAGAACAAAAACTTGAGGGAGTAAATCCTTTTACCTTCAGCTCCACGAACCAATCAAGTATAAGGTCAAAGGCTTTTTTCTACCAAGGAGTTCCATTCTCATTGATGTTAACTTTATCCATCCAGTACCGAGCAACTTTGACTAGAAATTTTGGAAGCTGATCATTGTTGATTAAATATGAGGATGGAATGCTATGAGAAAGCATGTGGGCATGAAGGCTTACTTCGTGTGTAGCAATATTTTCTTTGAATTCAGCGATACGTTCCTCGACTTATTTGGCCTGTACCTTCCAGGCCTCGATCTCCCCTGCGAGTCTCGTGTTCTCGGACAAGAGGGAGTCTACCAAAGAACTATCTTCAAATGGGGGGACTCCGTCGAGGGGCTGGATGAGGTTCTCTTAGAGAGTGGGGATCCTCGTTGGCTATCTCCCAAGCGAGCAATTCCTCTTCAAGGCTAGCCACTTTGCACTGAACTAATAAATGTCGCTCGGAAAGTAACTCTCTCTGGGTTACCAGTCTATGATTTTTGCTCAAGCAACCAATTAGGCGCCCTTCTACTACTGGAAGCCTGGTCGCAGTGGTAATGCAGGACTTCACAGAACCAAACTTCAAATAGATTTGTCGTATCAGCTCTTCTAGTTCTACACCTATGAAATCGCAACCCTTGACAACTTCTAAGGGATATGTACCATTAAATTCTTTGCTCAGGAAATCCTTAACAAACCCCTTAAAAGCGGGATGGTGTTTAGATTTCCACAGCTTCATCTCAGCTTCGAGCTGGTGCAACTTGTCCTTTAAGGACTCATTCTCTTGATTACAGTTATATAGGTCTCGGGAGGCCTTCAGTAGCTATTTGTGTGTCTTATTTAACTCTTTTTGGGCACTCGAAAGCTCCTCACAAGTGCCATAACACCCTTTTCAATTAATTATACTACGAAAAGAAAACAAAGGCAAAATCAATAGGTCGTGGCAAAAGACATATTTTTATTAATACTCAAGAAAAAAAGGGGGTTACAATTGGGGGAACTAAGTGAAAAAGTTGAAATTAAGGATGAACCCTAGAGTCATCTTCCTTTGAGGTGAAAGAAATCATTTCTTCCACTCCGATGGTGGTTAAATTTTGCTCAGGAGAGGCATCCGTAGCCTCTGGAAGGGGGATTGCTCGAATCCCCTCAACATTAAAAAGCTGCCCCTTGGACTTAATAAAATCCATCAGGGAAAAACGACAACCGTCGTTTTTATGGCCTCGTCTCATTTAGCATTTAGAGTGGTTTCGAGCTCTGGGTTAACTAGGTCGTCAACCTGCTTTGCCAGATCTTCAGATAGAGAGGCGAACACTTATGGGGGCTCTTGATAGAGGTTAATCCTAAGAAGGTCATTTTTCGAAGGTGTGGCCACCCAGTTAGGGGAATATTTAATACTCTAACTTAATTACCGCATTCGTGGATAATTAAGGGAAATAATTAAGGAGAACGTTATTTAGGACTTGGAGTATAAATAAAGGGTACGCATTTACTTATGGGTCATTCTATCTTAATCATATCAAATGCTTGGGCTAACTTAGGCATCAGAGTGCTGACCCATTGAACCCCAAGAACAGTTTTATTATAGGTATGTTCGAAAAGAACTCAAGCCCACGAACCGTTCATCGGACACGCATCAGGGTACTGGCCCAGCCTGCAACTAAGCACTACGATCACGGGCGCTGGATATGAACGGCTCTGGCATAGTGCATAGCACAACGCAATCACTAAGGGGATATTGGCCTATAGCGGGTAGGAAGATGATACGAGATGACCCAGAAGCGTGTGCAACACGGTTTAGGGATATTGGTTCACAGGGACACGTTGAGCGGCACGGGATTGCAATACATTTTGAGCGTGCATGTATGTCTAGAGTTATGTTGAGGCTGGGTGATAATTTTGACCCTGTAACATACTCCTCCGCTCGATTTGACAAGCGTCCCTGGAGCCATCGATTCCCCAAGGTTCTTTCCTATCCACACTATTCTCGTATACTTCCTCCTTAAGAAAGGTTTTGCTTCATTTGTTGGCGCTAATGTACTCTGTTTTAGCCATGCTCATCGGCTCTTCAACTGTTCTCACTTGAGTTGCCTATATTTTATAGCATTTGCCCTTTGATTAACCACCAAAATGATGCCAACTCTGGATATTGTCAAGTACGTTTATCACCCGTTCACATTTCTATCCCTTACCTAGGGAGATAATAAGGGGTTTCTAGTTTGCTTGATGAAATGTCTTTCTAGAACAAGGTTTATAAGGTTCATCTTGCTTAACCAACTCGAAACAGGAATTTTGAGGGAGTGCACCACCTGGAAGATATTTCTTTGGAATCAAGACCTTCATTGTAGTAGATGTGCGCTTCCTGTTCTCCTTGCTCAACAAATCCTCATCTTTCACAGCCGGGGGGCAACTCGTAGCTTTCTTTGATCAACATACTTTCTTGACCGTGCATGGATTAGTGCCCAAGACGTACATGCAGATTCCATATAGGTAAATGACAATTTGTGCATACCTAAATACTTCCATGCATCTTGACGACATAATAATCCACTGTGGCCTTTATGGTTCCAGCCTTGACCAAGCATTGCCTCACAATGCCAAGAACAAGTTGAGCTTTACTATTCGAGAACTTCATTGCCTCCACCATTGTTGGTGGTCATTGATTCTTGTGGTGGCGCATGTTCTCTGCCATACTCTCATCATTCTATGACTATTAGGCCTCACACTAGTTCGTTGGCACCTAAGGATTATTATTATTATGATATTTCTTCTCTTTGTTTTGTTATCCTTATATAAATATTGGCTCCTGGTTACCATTTGGACAGGAGGAATCCCAGTTGAGTTTCCACAATATATGCAGAAATAGAGGGCCGTTGTCATCAGCACACTTGAGAGTTAGTTCCACCCCCCCCCCCCTATGTGGTGTTCATAATGTGGGTCTTGAATGGGTATATCAGTTGAAGTATCACTATGATACCTATGTTGATCGTCATGGAGCTTGCTTGGGTGGTCACGGTTTTTTTAGCTTTAGTATATGATTATCATCATATAATCAGTAAAGTTGATAAGATATTTACTATTCGTACTATTATTTCTCTTGCCACGATGTGCAAGCCGTCTCATCTTCAGTTGGAGGTTGACTATGCCTTTATGAATGGGTTATTGACTCCCTTATCTACGTGGAACAACCATCTAGTTATCGAGATCCCCATCATCCTGACTACCTTTGTTATCTTTAGAAGGCTATCTATGGTTGAAAGCACACTCATAGGGTTTAGTTTCAGCGGTTCAGTTCCTTCCTTCCATGGCTTGGCTTTGTGTATAGTTATTTGAATACTTTTCTTTTCGTGTTTGCTCAAGGAACATCTCTTTTCTATATGTTGGTTTACGTTGATGAAATTCTTTTGATGGAAAATGACTCTGCTCTTCCTTATTAGTTTATATTTTTCGTTCACTACGAGTTTACAATCAATCACTTGGGTGATGTTTAGTACATATTAGACTTGGAAGTCTTTCCTACCTCAGATGGTCTGTTTCTTGGGTTAGGCCGATATGTTTGTGACATTTTTCATTGTGCTGGTATGTTTGATGCAGTTTCCATTTCCACTCCATTTTCAGCATACTCTTAGTTTTTTAGCTTTCCCTTTGCGGAATCTCATGCTCTAATGTTCTTTGGTTAGTGCTCTTCAGTGCTCTAATGCCCTCTGGAGATGCAATTCCATGTTTAAAACTGGTATCACCATATTTTGAAGAAAAATGGTTGCATCGAATAGCTCTTTAGGTTCATCCCCTTCACCATTAAGCAACAACCCTATGCATCTTTCCTCCAATATACCATAGATCACTACTAATATAAATATTATTTGATAAATTTTACCATTCACATCTCCACAAGATCTCGCATGACCATCATTAAATACAAACATTAAAACCACCAATATCACTACTCAAAACATAATTATTCAAATCTACAATATAACCCCTATTGGACTTTTTTTTTGGAGAATCCCATCTGAAATTGGGTTGGTTTAAGCATGAAAATCGTTATCACTAAATTAGGCAGGGTTATTAAATTGGATTCTTCATTGATTGTGGTGGTGGTGCCAGATTGACTGATGGTTGGGAACAGTGGCGACAAGCGGAACTGGGAGTATTCGTGGTGGCCCATCAAAGATGATCAGTGTTGAAGAATAAATGTAAAAATTTGGAAGCCAAAAGGGGCAGATCAATCACATCAGAGCGACGTAGGTGACAATTGGCAACTGGAGCGATAAGGATGGGAAATATGCTAGGTGTGTTCACCTTTGGGCATCCAAAAAATATATGTTGCGATAATATTCTATTTCTAGAGGTGTGGCGTTATTGACCTGCCTTAAATGGCACACCGCCGTGCTTCAAATATTGACATTTAAAATCAACAATTATGAATTCGGAACCTACTTTTAAAAGTGGTTTTAGAAACTTTGCATGAACCGCTTTCTTACGGTGGAGCCATAGTCCATCCTTTCACTAGTGGTCACAACCATCACGCCTCCTCCAAATTTCAACAAACAACACCATTAAAACTTAATTCCACCATTGGAGCTCCCACCATCGCATTTTGCACCTCACTTAAAACTTTTGATATCTGATTTGCCTACAATAATATCCTCTGAAATACCTAATTCCTGAAAATTCTCTTTAAAATCTAAGTTCTTCTTGTTGGGATAAGCCAATGATGCCAATTCTAGATTCGTGAGGCGACAGAGCGGAATTTGGAGCTTCAAGTAATAAATTCTTCTAGCTGCCCCGAACATCATTCTCATCATTGCTTGCAATATCTAGATCGATCAAACGACTTTTATGAAACACCATATCTCCTTTTTCTTTTTCCCCAATCACCATTGCCACATCAAGCATTCAGTTTGATCCAATTGGTGAATGAATTTCAACCTACACTGTAAAACCACATTGTTATAACAACCACAATTTGACCAAAGATTGAACAAGAAAAGAAAAAAAAGGATCGGCTGGTTTAAGAGAAAGTGGTTTGAGATTTTGTTGACATATATTCAAGGAGTTAGAAATATTTTTATTTCATTTTTCTCTGTGGTTGACCATCATTGCTAATGAGCCAAGGAACATTTAGAACACCCACGGGTGTACCCCAGTGGTTGGGACATGGGTGGGTAACCCAATAATCCCAGGTTCGATCCTCGGCAGCGGCAGTGTGGGGAGTTCTTGCTTTGCAAGGCTCCCTTGTGCGCACCGAGGCAATGCCAAGCCCATGGATCCTGGTGCTGGGCTACCGTGATTTACCTCTCATACGATGGTCTGGGTGTGGGCTGGTATGGGCCGCTGAGGGCGAGCGGATTGATCGCCTTTTCCAAGGAACATTTAGGATTTTTGAAAAAAATTAAAGCCTTTTATTGACACAAACGCAATAACTGAGTGGAATAAATGAGTTTTTTTCTTGTTCCAAATTATAAACCAATGATAATTGGATAGTTTGGTTAGTATACTTTGATAGTTTACTAAAACCTTTGAATTCATGTAAGATTACAATGACACAATTTAATTCATAAACTTTTTTCCACTCAAAAATCATATTAACACTTCTAAAAATTGAACTATTATTAGTACAAACTGAAAAACCAAAGGGTATATGTGCATTTAATCCTTTAATATATGTTACGTGTGGAACATACCTTAATATATTTGAGAAGAAGTCATCCCTTTAAGGTTGAGAAGAAGTTGTACCTTTGTTGTGATTAAATTTGATAAATCTTGTTTTAACATTGTGAAAGCCTACTAAATATTGTTTTGGATTAAATCTAAAACATAAAGCAATGAAAAAGCAAGAATTCATAATTTTTATGTCTAAGGAGAGAAGCGGGGAAATGAGACGAAACTCATCTTGGCGAGAAAACGAGGGTTTTCTCGGTTTATATCCAAAATCATAGAAACATTCTGACATTATCAAGACAGTCAAAAGTTATCAACCAAAAGAGAGAGAAAGGAGAGCTTCCTTCAACACCAAGTTTATCACGCATGTAGTAAGGTAATTTTGGTGGTTACTCACGGAGTTGGAGGGTTTGTAGGTATTGGGTAATTGTTATTGGTTGAAGGATGGAACGTTAGAAACTCTAGGGCTTAAGATTATAATATCATAATTGTCAGTAGCTAAAGTCCAAGAAAGATGTGTCATAAGGCAATAAAGGGATTGGGATACTGATAGGAAATTGCAGTTAACATGGTTTAGGGTGGTGGATTAACACGGATTAGGAAGCACTTATTGGGAGAAGAAACGTTGCAATCATTAGGAATACAAATGGTTTATAGGATTCATAATCGCGTTATTTCACCAAAGAAAAGACGAGAGGATGGAAGGTTTGATAATACTATAAATACTAGGTCATATAATGCAATGACAATATCTCCCAACCATCCTTTTAAAGTTTTTGGGTATAAGTTAAGTAAAAACATTAGAAACATATTATATGTTTTGTTCGTTCCCCTCCCATATGTTATTTTCACACCACTAGGCTCGGATTACTCTGAAGAATATAGAGAACCTTTAGGGCCATACTCTGATTTGTCCATTATATCTAGAACAACGCGAAGGGAGGGGTAGTTAGATTAACACAAGTGGACCTTATATCTAGAACAGCTGGAATTCTCCTTTAGCTGAAATAGGAATGCTTAGATTCTACCTAAAACTGATTAGGCTAAACAAAGTCCTTCAGATTTGGAATAGAGACAGATTTGGTAATATTGGCCTTAATGTCAAAAATGTAGAGGAATCCTTATGTGCTCAGGAAATTATCTTCGATTTAAACCCCTCTACTGAGGAACGTGTCAAACTTAATCAGAAAAATGCATTTCCGCTCAAAGCCCTAAAAGAAAAAGAAAAATTCTGGAAGCAGAAAGCAAGACTTAAATGGCACAAGTTAGGAGATAATAATACAACTTTTTTCCATAAAGTAGTACAGGAAAGAAATTGTAAATTGCAGATATCTAAAATAAAAAATGCTGAAGGTCTATGGCTTAACTCCCAGTTGGAAATTCAAACTGCTGCAATTAAATATTTCTCTGATCTGCTTACTGAGCCTTCCCTTGAATCTGATGAAACTTACTATCCTCATTTCCTTAGTCAGATACCAAATATTATTAAGGATAGTGATAATCAAGTTCTAGCCTCTCCAGTTACAGAATCTGAGCTATATAAAGTGATCAAAGGGTTGAATAAAATGAGCAGTCCAGGTCCTGATGGATTTTCACCAAAATTCTTTACCAAATGCTGGTCTATTATTAAATTGGACTTGATTTCGGCAGTAAATGATTTTATAGCTGGATCTGAAATGCCTAAAGGTATTTCAAGTACCTGGATTACACTGATACCAAAAAAGCCCACCCCTAGCTCATTTGAAGACTTTAGGCCAATTAGCCTGTCTAATGTGTTGAATAAAATCTGTTCTAAAGTCTTAATTGAAAGATTGAAACCATACATGGAGAACTTAATTTCTCCTAATCAATCAGCATTTATGAAAAACAGAGATATTTCCGACAATATTTTGTATGTCCAGGAAATGATCAGATTTTTAGATAAAAAACTGAGAATACCAAACTGCATTCTGAAATTGGATCTAAGAAAGGCTTTTGATAGAGTTAATTGGAATTTTCTTAGACAGATCTTATTAAAGTTTGGTTTTGAAGGTAATTTCTTAAATGCTGTTATGAATAATTTGTCACAAGCCTACTTCTCTATACTTGTAAATGGTAATCCTGTAGGTTTCTTTAAGGCTACAAGGGGTATTAAACAAGGTGACCCTCTTTCTCCCTTCCTATTTAACATTTTCTCTGAGGCATTCTCAAGGAGTTTATCTTTCATATTTTCCAATCAAAGTTTGGCTAGTTATCAGATACCTGCTTCAATTTCTGCTGTTTCTCACCTAATGTATGCGGATGACACGATTATTTTTATGCAAGCATCTAGGTCAAACCTAATTAAGATCAAAGCATTCCTTGAAATATTTGAGTATACCTCTGGCCAAAAGTTTAACTTCGAAAGATCTGATTTCTATCTAAGTAAGAGAGCTACACCAGTAAAGCTTAATCAGGTCAAAGCTATTTTTAAAATGAAAAAAGGAACTTTTCCTTTCAAATATTTAGGTTGTCCAGTCTTCAGAGGAAGAACCTTAAAGAGATATTTTCATCCTCTACTGGCTAATATTGACCATAAGCTACAAAACTGGAAAAATAAATGGCTTAGTTCAGGGGGTAGAATGATCTTAATCAAATCTTGCCTATACTCTATTCCTCAACACATTTGGTCTGTTACAAATCCCCCTAAAGGCATAATTAAACTGATTGAGAAAAAAATGTCTCACTTTTTTTGGGGTAAATCTGAGGATAAGAACAATAAAGTGTGGAAAAGATGGGCTGAACTAGCTAAACCTACAAAACTGGATGGATTAGGATTTAGAGCAATTAAATCCATAGTTGAGTCCTGTTCGGTTAAACTCTGGTGGAAGAGCCAAATAGGGATCTCTTTGTGGTCTAAACTGCTATGGGCTCTTCCACCTTCCCATAGGAAATCAGTAACATGGAGAAGAATTTGTGCTATTAATTACTTTGTTGAACATAATTCGACTATAATCCATGGCAAAGGTAATTGTAATTTTTTGTCGGCAAACTGGTGCCCACATGGCCCTCTTTTGAACATCATCCCAGAGAATATTATCTCTGATATGCCTGACATTTCTGTGGCCTATTTCATCAGTAACAAAACCTATATTCTGACCCAGATCTCGTCTTTCTTGGAACATGATACTCTCCTATTTTTGCAGGGAGCTGAAATTACAGTGGACAGGGATGACAGGTTGATTTGGAAGCCTGAACTCTGAGGTAACTTTACTTTTAAGTCAACCTATAAGGCCTTAACCTTTTCATCAGGTAACTCCCCCGCAAGTATTTCTCTTTGGAACATTCCTTTGCAGAAAAAGATTATCATTTTTACATGGAAATTGTTGCATTCATTTCTCCCCTTTGATGATGTGCTCACTACTTGTGGTTTTAGTTTAGCTTCGAAATGCCCTGCTTGTTCTTATTCTAACTCTATCCAACATTTTTTCTTCTCTTGTCATCTGGCTCATGAAGTATGGTCAAAATTGACATCTGTACTTCAATTTAAGATAAATGCTCTGGACTCCATTCCTCATAGGTTTTACTTATTCTGGAACTGCAGTGACCTACCTAAATTTGAGTATATTTACTGTTACATCCTGCCTTCGTTGGTATGTTGGAGTCTATGGAAAGCTAGGAATCGGTTTTTATTTGATAATAAGCCACTATCTGTTGACCATATTTGTGATGAGGTGCATGAACTTATTAAATTGACATTATATGCATGCCCTCCTAAATTTCTTTCCTCTGGAACAATACCAGCTCCCTTCAGACATCTCCTACCTCTGATCAGACCCCCCCTAAGCCTATCATATCAAAGATTCTGTGGGAAAGGCCTAAGCCTGGTTGCATCAAAATCAATGTGGATGCATCTTGGAATCATAACAAAGTATCTGTAGGTCTAATTGCTAGAGATTCCTTCGACTGCCCTATTATGATTAGTTCTGCTCATTCTTCTGCTAACTCTCCACTACATGCTGAAATTCAAGCTATATTGCATGCGTGTCATATGTTCCCTCATCTAGATCACACTGTAATAATCGAATCGGATTCTAAGCTAGCGGTTAAAATGATCAATGATCCTTATGCTGCCATTGGAATATGTTTGACATGGTCTATAAAGCTAAGTCCCTTCTTGGTAGAGCTAAACTTAAACATGTTTTTAAAGAGACCAATGCCGTAGCTGATGCAGTCGCCAAACACCACTCTAAGTTTGATCAAGGCCTAAATCTATTTAATATCCCTAGGATCATATCTGGCCTTATTTATTTAGATAAACAATCCACACCGCATATTCGAGTTCTCTAAAGTCCTAATGCTTGAATAGATACTGCTGAGTTTTGGTTTTCTTCATGTAGGACTGCTATAAATCTACTGCACATGATGATGGACTGGAAATCTGCTGAACATGATGAAGCCTATGGAAGCTGGGACTTCAGATCATCAGAATAACACAAAGGGACTCCATGGATGTTGTTTTGCCTTCTCGGGTTTAGCCCAATCCTCCACTTATTCTACTGGTTTTCAATCTTTCAACTTAGTGACTGTTTCTATGTAATGAAGTTACCTGGCCAAGGAGAGAATTAACACAGGGGGTGGAGATTCTCTCGTTTGGATCGTAACTTCATTGCAGATTAACTTACCTGTGTATAGCTGTTTATATATCCTCGACATAGTTAGTCTAGGACTTTTGGTGGCAACCATGTTGCCTTATTACCTTTTGGGAACTAGAATCACTTGATGTAATACCTGCTAATTTTCTTATAAGGCCTGGGGATCCTTAATATATATATCCCTCACCTTCGGGTGTTTTCATTAAAACAAAAGTGGACATTGAAGAAGTGGTTGATATGGAGAAGAATTATCTTCTTGGCTTTTGACTTAATGATAGTGAACTTAGTGCAGAGAGATTGAACAAGTACATTAGCAATTATTGGAGAATTAGTGCATTCGTACTGCATCGATACAAAAACTTTTATGTGGTCAAATTTCAAACAATAGAGGGAGCTATTGAACCCCTACATAGTAGTCCTTACTCAATGGAAGGGGTTTTACAGGAATTCAAATGTTAGGGAGCTGGAATCTCTATAAGACCAATTAAGATGGAGAAGATCAAGATCCCTAACCAAATCCATCGACTGTCGACAGAAGTATTTGCACCAACGGGGGCTATAAAAATTGCTAATATGGTGGGAGAGGTAATTGATGTTGTCATTAATGTTGGCCTGCAAATGAATTTAAAATATTTACGGGCGAGTGTATAGTGCCTGGTGCACCTATTATATATAACTTTTACTTAGATTTTATTGATGATACTAGAATTTGGTTAGAAGTCCTATATGATAGGCTATATAATTTTTGTCGTAGATGTGGAGTTATAGGACATCCTTGTGAAAGGTGTCCTATTAGGGATGATGAAACTTCAGAGTAATTTATTGGTAACTGTACACAATCACATAGTGTTGGTAGGGGGTCAAATATTTTAAATGATCTGAATAAAGAAATGTTTCCTTTTCCCTAAAGGCATACTCATACACAAAGCTAAGAGATATACTAGAATCCTTGATGGGTTTATAGATGTTAACTGGGAACGTTATAGCTTATAAGCTGATGAGTAAGTGCATAAAGGCTTTTTGATTTCAACGGATACATGAAATGATCTCCCGCAAAAAGCATTTGTAGGAGACTTGGATACAATAATGGAGTGTTATCAAATAATAGTGGAAGAGGTTTTTTACGGCGCTCTTTTGATCCCCATTTCATAAAAAACAATCAAACATCCCATCCTCACCCACCACCACCAGAGTAGGAGCTTCCAAATGGAGATGCAATGGGAAATGGATTCACGGATCTTAATGTGGATCGATTGGAAAATATGGAAGTGATGGAAGAGACAATTATTCATAACACTATGGTGCACCCCTTACAAATGGTGATGAGGTAATAACAATTCTCAGAAAAAAAATGCAAGAAGAGCAGTTTCACAATTATAGGATAACCAAAAGATGGAATCACCAGATGCAGCTACTATGCAAGAAGATGGGGAATTTTATAGCATCTCAGAGAGTAGAACTAGTCTCAATCAGTTCGCAACTGAGCTTGAAAACAATTACTTGTAGCACAGGCAGAAGAAAAAATCAATGAGAAAGATGAACATATGGATTTAGTACCTAGAGTTGTTTGTATTGAAGCAGCTGATATGAGGATGGAGCTAAAAAGTCTGGTGGCTCAGGCAGGAAAATAGAAGCCTGGCCGGAGACCATCTAGGGTTTGAACTAGAAAGTCTCATGATGGTAGTGTTTTAATGCAAGAAGGTTTTCAAATCACGGTGGAGTAAGAGAAAGAAAATTACATAAACAAACACAACAAATAGATGCTCAGTTGTGCATGGAGCAAGTACCAGCCAAATTTGGAATCAAGAAAAGAGACAATAAGTTATCACTACTCAACCCTCTTAAGCCCAGGAGCATCAACACAATATAGCCTTGACTTATGATTGGAAATCCAAAGAAAATGGAAAAGAAACTTCAAATCAATTTTTCTAGAAAAGTAGTGCTCACCATTTAAAATTTTCATATCATAAATAGATATAAAGAAGTTGGAGGCTACTGAGAACAATTTTCCACGGAAAAGGAGAATAAATTATTATTTCTATAACCCACTAATTACTGATGACATGCTCTTACTTTAGGAGAAGAATTCACCTCAGAAGAACACAAGTTGCACTAGAAATATAAGCTTTGTGGTTCATGTACTACCGAAAGCAACTAACAACACAACTACAACAAAAGCGCCATCATTAAAGGCAAAGTCAAGAAAGATTACAGATAGTTTCCAGAGAAATGTACCAAAATAGTTCCCCAACTACCCTTGATAACCAATACTAACTGAGACAGAGACGATGATGAAACCTCCATCTAGAGGCATGATGTCACCACTAAGGAATAGGTGAAGCCGGTGGCCACTTTCAACCTTGCAGGATCAGATCTGGTTAACCTTGGTGTCAGTGTTGTTGAGAACGTTTTTTTGCCACCGTCAACTATCGTGCGTGATTTTGTTGACATTGTTTTTCATAACCGAGTGGAGGATGATGAGAAAAATTGATGGCTCGTGTAGGAAAAATGGATACTCGAGGAGTTGGTGATGTCACTCAATATAGATCCACCTTCGAGAGTTGGCACCGGTGACCGAAGCAGATGAGCATGAAAGGCACTCGGATTACACCTCCAAGGGCACAAAAGTTATGTTGTGCTTGTTAGTCCCTTCCCTCATGGGGCTTAGGAGATCAAAGCTGATTAAAATTGACTTCTATGATTTTTTGTTCTTCTCGAAAGATATGTCTTTTTTTCATAAAATATATTGCGGTTTTTAGCCATGGTTCTTTTCGCATATGTGTTGTTCCATGTCAGTGAAGATGGTTTTTTTTAAATAATGAAACTGGAATTTGAATTCACGCCTTTCAATATTCCTTAATCGATTTTAGGATATTTGATGCTACTTATGGACTACTTGGACGAATATGATGATTGAAATCATGTTTGGAAAATAACATAATCTAATTTACTGAACGGATTTGTTTTGAACATGGAGTGAACATGGAATGGTTTTGAACACGTGTCTATGGTTGGATGGATCTCTTTTGAACATGGAATGGTTTGTTTTATGTTTATTTTTTATATGTGGATTTTTGACCATTGTATCTCCAATGTTTCAGTAACATGACGTCAAGTTCTCAGAGGGGCTGGTTGAACGTGCTTGAAAAACTTCCTCATAAAAAAAATCTCAATAAAACCAAAAAGATGCATCCCTAAATATTCTAAGTTTAGATTGGAAGCTATGTGAATGCAGCATTTTACCCTGAAAGAACAAATCATAACAATTTATTCTTATACACCGCTATCAATCAACAAACATTGGAAAACCACTAAAAATCAACCAACTATTTCTTCCTTATTTTCCCGGAGGTCTATGGAAGTCTTGGTTTGTTTTTAATACATCTCTATCCAAGCCTCGCACCAACTACACCTTGAATTTCTTAGGCATGGTATACATCTTGTTGAACTGTGTTTTGAGCACCAATTCTTAAATGAATAGCATGACATAGTACCCACATTCCCACAAACTATTCTGCCATCGATGTTGCAAGAAAACAAAAAAATCTGTTAAAAACTTTCAATGTATTCAATAATCAAAGTCAAATAGAAACTTATGGATTGAATTACTTATCTCTTGCAACATTGATGTTCGTGATTTACTAGGTGTAATCGGGAAATGGTTAAATATTCCTCTTCTCTTTTTGATATGTACATGTAAGTCTTTGATATATAGATATTTGAAAGTTTACATTGAAAGTTTATGCACATCAATTAGACTAGATGAAATACGTACAATGAAAAGAATTGTTATACCTGGATATCACTTGGTTGTCAATTATATAGCTTGGTTTGATGCCTCCAGTCATGGTGTCGAGGGTAAAAACTTTATCTGTACGAGAATAGATGAGGATGAGGTAGCAATAATTGCGGCATTGAAATAACAATAGTTACTAACTTTAAATGCAAGAACGTTACGAGAAGAGGTACTAGAATAAGAATTTGTGCCTTACCCTAAGTTAGGGCACCACATAGATGTCACCTTCAATTTTCTACATTGTTATGAAAATCAACTCAACGATTATTGGTTTCATTTTCAATGAAATTCCTATCAAGGATTCCCATGTTCGACGAACAGAATTGGATGCACTAATTGTTTATGTGGTACACTTTGTCCCATAGGTGCCTACAAGAATATCAACAATTAATAATGAGAAGCAAAATAATAAAAAATTTCAATCATATTCTAATGTGGAAAACTAACCACATACACATGTTAATCCGTGCATTGGAGATCCAGGTCATCGAATGGAAGTTCCCAAGCTTGTTCCCGAACTCGACCATCTGATCTATCTCTAGTCCACATGAATGTGATCTGGCAAACATTGATGGTCAAAATTGGGGTAAGAACATAACCTTGCCAAGCTGTTGCATTTCCTTCACAACCTCGTTACCATACTGTATGTACTTCACCATCATTGGATAATCCTACAAATTGCACTTGTTCATAACTAGCATGTCCAAAGTAAAAATATTTTTATCAATTTGGATGTGTATTAAAAATATCTTAATAGTGAATATGATTGTTGGCATAGAAACGTACCTGTTTAATAGGCTTTGGGTGGTCATGTCTTTTCTTGAATGGTCGGAGGTTGGTCCTCAATGCAGAGGGATTTGCCAGTGATGTATGGGTATCCTGATACGGAAATTATTAAGTTGAGATGAACAAAATTGTAAGAGAAGCACAATGGGTTATGTAATTTTATGATGAAATTACCTCATCATCGTTGAAATTCAAGCATTCCAACTCATCGTCTGTGGATTCCTTTTTTGTCACGTCCTTAGCCTTGTCACTCGGGTGCTCATTCTTGTCGTCAACCAAGGAGACCAACGAATCAACCACACTTCCCAAAGCTTCCCTGACATCATTGAATTGGTGGTTGGTATATAGAAATCTAGCCTTAGCATGATAGATTGGCTTGCACAAGCAGACACAAGCTACTCCACCCGGTGTATTTTCTTAATGGTGTTATGTTTGTTACATGTCTTTTGCTGATGTGCTTCATTATGTGTGCATTAACTGTTGCAATCAACATTATAATTGGTTTGTTTTTTATATTAGATTGCTAGTATTAGTTGAGTTTGTGTGACAATGGGTTTAGATGGACATGTTTGGTTTTTTTGTCTAAATCCTGCATTTGTAGACTTAATTGGTACTAATGGATATCTGGAGTAGAAGCGCTGGTCCCCTTCGGTCAAGTTGCTTGTGCCTGCTGTTACCTACCGTAGGACCTCCGTCCCCGAAGCGAAGAAAGAGGGTATCCACGGGTACCTATATCTACCTTTGTGGTAATCCTTTGTAGGTTGCTCATGTGTACTTTTTGTTAAATTCTATGTGAAGCCCATTCGCAAGGTTAGCAGAAGATATTGAAGGCCATTCACAAGGACACTAGAAGAGATAGCAGGCCATTCACACTACAATAGTAGTAGATGAAGGTCGCAGATATCAAATTTTTGTAGTAGAAGGATGAAGCCAATGATAGGTGGCATTGGAGTTCAAATCGGACAAGGAAGAAATGAATAATCGTGGTCCAAGAGTTGTGCCAACTTTTGGGAACGATCCAGGAAGAATCGGCCTTCAAGGTTGGTTTGATTGGATTCTTCTCCTTGAGAGCCATGAAATCGACTACAAGAACTCTCAAAAAGGACTAACAGTTCATCCGTAGCAAATAAAAGATGTTTAGTCAGCCAAAGCACAAATAAGTAGGCGAGGAAAGCTCATGGGTTGCACCAACGGGCCGCACCAGATGATGTGTTCTGCCCCAAAAGTTTTTGGCACGGACTGTGCCAAGCCCAGTGCGGATCGTGCCTAACTCATTGGGCCACGTGTGCACGTTCTAGTTTTCACTCAAAAAAGGCTAAGTATGGGAGCGAACCATCCCATTTTTTACGGCCGCACCATTTCAAGTGAAAAATGTCAAGACCAGCTAGAAGGATGTGAAGAATTGAGCGGCTCATGCCAAAATACTTAGCAAAACGAGGTTTTTAATAAATGTGTGCACAGAGGTCTTTTCCAAGTGGTTCTCTGTTATGTTTCTAGCACACCAGTCTTAGCTTATTACATAAAGTATTCCGATGGGTTATACGTAGAGATAGCAAAAAGTAGCAATTTAGGGTTGTAAGAGACTCTAGTGTCAAAGATAAGGTTTATCCTAGTGGTAGTAATGAATTCATTTGCAATGCGCTACTTTGATGTGCATGCCCCATCCCAGATCTATTCCAGGGATGTTTGTGTTAAAAAGGGCAAAACAACTAAATTAAAGTTGATTGAAATGAATGAAAATCAAAACCCCAAAAAAATATTGAAAGAACAAATCATAAAAATTTATTCTCATACACCGCTATCAATCATCAAACATTCACAAATCACTAAAAATCAACCAACTACTTCTTCCTTATTTTCCTAGAGGTCCATGGAAGTCTTTGTTTGTCTTGAATATACCTCTACTAGAGCCTCACACCATCTCTCAACTACACCTTGAATTTCATAGGCAAGGTATGCTTCTTGTCCTTCCAGAAACACCAGGGATTTTAACATGTATCACATTAGCCTCAAGTATTGAATGTATAAGAAAAATATGCGTTCCTTTGGTACGTTAGCCACTTACCTTAAGGAATTGTTGGACTCTGTTTTGAGCACCATTTCTTCAATGAATAGCATGGCATAGTACCCACATTCCCACAAACTATTATGCCATTATTGTTGCAAGAAAACAAAATATTTGTTAACATTTGTCAATGTATTCAATAATAAAAGTCAAATTTCCACTTATGGATTGAATGACTTACATCTACATTCCTGATTTTCCAGGTGTAATCGGGAAATGGTTAAATATTCATATTCTCTCTTTGATATGTACATACAAGCCTTTTATAAATAGTTATTTGAAAGTTTACATTGAAAGTTTACATTGAAAGTTTATGCACATCAATTAGACTAGATGTAATACGTATAATGATAAGAATTTTTATACCTTGATATCACTTGGGTGTCAATTATATTGCTGGGTTTGATGCCTCCGATCAAGGTGTTGAGGGTAAAAACTTCATCTGTGCTAGAATAGATGGGGATGAGGTAGTGATGATTGCTGCATTGAAATAACAATAGTTACTTACTTAAAATGCAATGACGTTGCGAGAAGAGGTACTAGAATAAGAATTTTTGCCTTACCCTCTAAGGTAGGGCACCACATAGATGTCACCTTGAGTTTTCTGTATTGTTATCAAAATTAGCTCAACGATTGTTGATTTCATTTTCAATGAACTTTCTATAAAGGTTTCACATGTTTGACGAACAGAATTAGATGCACCAATTGTTAGTGTCATATCATTTGTCTCATAGGTGCCTATAATAATATCAACAATTAATGATAAGAGGCTAAATAATAAAAAAAATCTATCATAATTTAATGTGTAAAACTAACCCCATCCACACGTTCATCTGTGCATTAGAGATCCAGGTCATCGAATGGAAGTCCCAAGCTTGTTTATGAACTCGACCATCTGATCTATCTCTAGTCCATAGGAATGTGATCTGGCAAACATTGATGGTCAAAATTTGGGTAAGAATATAACCTTTCCAAGTTGTTTCATTTCCTTCATAGCCTCATTGCAAGACTGTATGTACATCATCATCATTGGATAATCCTTCAAATTGTACTTGTTGAAAACCCCATTGTCCAAAATTAAAATATTGCTACCAATTTAAATGTGTATTAAAAATATCTTAACAGTGAATATGATTGTTGGCTAAGAAACGCACCTGTTTGATAGGCTTTGGTCGGTCAAGTCTTTTCTTGGATGGTCGGAGGTTTGTCCTCGATGCGTAGGGCTTTCCTGGTGATATATGGGTATCCTGATACGAAAATGATTAAGTTGAGCAGAACAAAATTGTAAGAGAAGCACAATGGGATATGTAATTTTATGAAGAAATTACCTCATCATCGTTGACATTCAAGCATTCCAACTCATCGTCTATGGATTCCTTTTTCGTCACGTCCTTAACCTCATCACTCGGGTGCTCATTCTTATCATCATCCAAAGAGATCGACCAATCAACCACGCTTCCCAATGCTTCTCGAACATTATTGAATTTCTGTTGACATATGGAAATCTATACGTAGCACGATAGATTGGCTCGCATAGTCAGACGTGAGCTACTCCACCCGGTGCATTTTCTTGACGGTGTGACTTTTGTTACATGTCTTCCGTTGATGTGCTTATTTATGTATGCATGAACTGTTGCATTCGGCATAACAATTGCCTTGTTTTATATGTTGGTTTTCTAGTATTAGCTAAGTTTGTGTGACATGGGGTATAGACGTCCATGTTTGATTTTCTTGTCTAAATCCCGCATTTTGTAGACTTAAATGGTACTAACGGACATCTTGTATCCACGGGCACCTAAATCTTCCTTTGTAATCATCCTTAGTAGGTTGCTTTTGTGTACTTTTTGTGACATTCTATGTGAAGGCCGTTCGCAAGGACGGTAGAAGATATTGAAGGCCGTTCACAAGGATGATGGAAGAGATAGAACGTCATTCACATTACAATGTGTTACGGGGTGGGGCTTATCACCCAACCTCAATGCAACCTCATGCCTGCATGCACGCTAAAATGGTGTTACGGTCCCGTACCACTCAACGCGTTCTTGTGAACCAGTTTCCCTCAGCCGTACCGCACATGCCTCTGGGTTATCCAATGCAGACTGCCCAAATGCTCATGGCCCATGATGTCCCCCTCTGTGCCGCATCGCACTGTGCACAATGCCTAAGCCGTCTGTGCCAATGCCCGTGCGTGCAGCGCCTGGTCGCCCGCCAGGTCCGTACCCTAAGTGTTGAGTCACAGCCCGAGAAGACATGTCCCAAGCTCCTTGTCCCAGAAGTATTCTTTTTTTCTTGTAAATAGCTTAGCTAGTAGTTTAGCTTAGTTTCTTTACCAAGGTAGGCCTATGTGCCATTTTAGCCTTTAACCTTATTTTTTCTATGTACCTGGTACTCGTGATATTGTTTGAACAGCACATATGTGGAGTACTGAGCTATCCACATCCGGTTACCGTTTTGCAATATATTGAAAATGAGCGTTTGCTCCCCATTGTCGGGTTTGTATTACTTCTTTGGCTTGTGTGTGTGAGGCCATGCTCCTATTCTAAACTTGTGCATGTATTTCTACTACATACTTGACTACGTCCCTCTAAAGGCTTGGTGTGCTGCGAGCAACCGAGCTGAGTGCGACGTACGTGGGAAATTAGGCGGTAGTCGTGACACTCTAGCACGGTTACACCGCACGGTTAGAACCCTTAGTGGGTGACCCATGACACAAAGGTAGTAGATAAAGGTCGAAGATATTAAATTATAGTAGTAGAAGGATGGAGCCAAAGATAGGCGGCATTGGAGTTCAACACGGACAAGGAAGAAATGGAGAATCGTGGTCAGAGAGCCAACTTCAGGGAGCGATCCAAGAAGAATGAGCTTTTAAGGTTGGTTTTATTAGATTCATCTCCTCAAGAACTATGAAATCGACTACAAGAACTCTAGAAATGGACTAACGGTTCATCTGTAGTGAAGAAAAAAATGTTCAGTCGGCCGAAGCACAAACGGGTCGGCGAGGATAGCTCATGGGTGGCACTAACGGGCCGCACCATATGATGTGGTCTATGCCAAAAGTCTTTGGCACGGACCGTACCAAGGCCTGGTGTGGATCGTACCAAACTCAATGGGCCATGTGGGCAAGTTCCAGCTTTCACTCAAAAACGGCTAAGTATGGGCACCGACTGTTCCATTTTTTACGCTCAGGGATTCAAGTGCAAAATGTCAAGACTAGCTTGCAGGATGTGAAGATTAGAGCGGCTTGTGCCAATTTACTAAGCAAAATGAGGTTTTTGATGATTGTCTACACCAAACGTCACGTCCTGCGAATCAAAAGTTCAAAAATGACCATTCTGACGATGGGCTGCCCCAAACACCATGGGCTACACTAGCATGGCCTATGCCATGCACCACGGCTCAAGCCAAAGGAGATGATGCAGACCAACCCAGGTCACAAGGCCCGTGCTAAGGAGATGCATGGACCGCGCCAAATCTCGCAGCCCGCGCCAGTGTTAATCAAACGAGTTGTGCCAGATCTGGTGCCCCACAGTATAACATAACAAGTCACTGTGCGGGGGTGCCAAGTGGCGACTGAACTAGGTTTTCACACTTTTTGGCCTATTTTGGGCCTATTTTTAGGCTCAATCCCCTACTACTATAAATATAGCTTTAGTTTACTAGGGTTAGAGATTTTTGACATTTTTTAGATTCTACTCTTGTAATTTGGAGATTATCCTAGAGAGAGAAACATTCTCTCCACTTTCTTTCTTTCCTTTTTATTTGGCTTTGATCCTATGATGTGGAATTCAAATCTTTATTTGAATTCCATGTCTAGGGAGTAGTTTCCATAACTTGGGGATAATTGTATTCATGTGTTGATTTATTCTTTTGTGAGATTCTTAGTTTATCCTAATTATTGTGCTTATTGTGACTTGTTCTTAAATGTAAGAATTTCATGAATACTACACTCCATTAGCACACACTCTAGTCTATATTCATGTTGGTGCAAATATTGATGCCCCCCGGGGAAGAGAAACCTCATATGTGCTATGGGTAACAGGGTACTGGCCCGTGTGGGTGTGTGCAGAGAGGTCTTTTCCGTGTATTTCTCTGTTATGTTTCCAGCACACCAGTCATAGCTTATTACATAAAGTATTCCGTTGGGTTATGCTTAGAGATAGCAAAAAGTAGCAAGCTAGGGTTGTAAGAGGCCTTATTATCAAAGATAAGGTTCCTACTAATTCTAGTATTGAATTCATTTGCAATGCACTACTTCGATGTTCATGCCCCATCCCAGATCGATTCCAGGGATATTTGTGTTAAAAAATGTAAAAAAAAAAAATTAAAGTGGATTTAAAAGAATGAAAATCAAAACCCCAAAAAAAATACTGAAAGAACAAATCATAACAATTTATTCTCATACACCACTATCAATCATCAAACATTGGCAAAGCACTAAAAATCAACAAACTATTTCTTCCTTATTTTCCCGGATATTAATGAAAGTCTTGGTTTGTTTTGAATACATCTCTAGCCAAGCCTCGCACCAATTACACCTTGAATTTCATAGGCATGGTATGTTTCTTGTTCCTCCAGAAACACCTAGGATTTTAATATGTATCACATTAGCCCCAAGTATTGAATGTTAAATAAAAACAAACGTTCGTTTGGTATGTTAGCCACTTGCCTCAAGGATATTGTTGGACTGTGTTTTGAGCACTAGTTCTTCAATGAATAGCATGACATAGTACTAAAATTCCCACAAACTATTAAGACAATGATGTTGCAAGAAAACAAAATATTTTTTAACATGTGTCAATGTATTCAATAATCAAAGTCAAATTGCAACTTATGGATTGAATGACTTACACCTACGTTTGTGATTTTCTAGGTGTAATCAGGAGATGGTTAAATATTCCTCTTCTCTCTTTGATATGTACATGCAAGCCTTTGATATTAGATATTTGCAAGTTTACATTGAAAGTTTACGCACATCAATTAGACTAGATGAAATACGTACAATGAAAAGAATTGTTATACTTGGATATCACTTAGGTGTCAATTATATAGCTGGGTTTGATGCCTCCGGTCATGGTGTCGGGGGTAAAAACTTCATCTGTGCCAAAATAGATGAGGATGAGGTAGCAATAATTGCTGCATTGAAATAACAATAGTTACTGACTTAAAATGCAAGGACACTGTGAGAAGAGGTACTTGAATAAGAATTTGTGCCTTACCCTCTAAGGTAGGGCAGCACAAAGATGTCACCTTGATTTTTCTTCATTGTTATGAATATCAGCTCAACGTTTATTGATTTCATTTTCAATGAGCTTCCTATCGAGGTTTCCCATGTTCGACGAACAGAATTGGATTCACCAATTGTCAGTGTCGTATACTTTGTCCCATTGGTGCCTATAAGAATATCAATAATTAACGACGACAAGCAAAATAATAATAAAAAAATTATAATCTAATGTGTAAAACTAACCCCATATACATGTTCATCCGTGCATTGGAGATCCAGGTCATCGAATGGATGTTCCCAAGCTTGTTCCCAAACTTGACCTTCTTATCTATCTCTAGTCCACAAAAATGTGATCTGGAAAACATTGACGGTCAGAATTAGGGTAAGAACATAACCTTGCTGAGTTGTTGCATTTTCTTCATAGCCTCATTGCAATATAGTATGTACTCCACCATCATTGGATAATCCTTTAAATTTCACTTGTTGACATCCCGCATGTCCAAAGTAAAAAACATTGTTACCAATTTGAATGTGTATTAAAAATATCTTAATAGAAAATATGATTGTTAGCTAAGAAACGTACCTGTTTAATAGGCTTTGGGTGGTCATGTCTATTTTTGGATGGTTGGAGGTTGGTCCTTGAAGCGGAGGCCTTTGCCGATAATGTATGGGTATCCCAATACAGAAATGATTAAGTTGAGCATAACAAAATTGTAAGAGAAGCACAATGGTTTATGTAATTTTATGATGAAATTACCTCATCATCGTTGACATTTAAGCATTCCAACTCATCATCTGTGGATTCCTTTTTTGTCACATCCTTAGCCTTGTCACTCGAGTGCTCATCTTCGTCGTCGACAAAGGAGACCGACCAATCAACAACACTTCCCAATTCTTCTCCTACATCATTGAATTGGTGGTTGGCACATAGAAATCTAGCCGTAGCATGATGGATTGGCTTGCACAATCAGATGCTAGCTACTCCACCCGGTGCATTTTCTCGACGGTGTGACTTTTATTACATGTCTTTCACTGATGTGCTTCATTATGTGTGCATTAACTATTGCATTCGGCATTATAATCGGATTTTTTATACGTTGGATTGCTAGTATTAGTTGAGTTTGCGTGACAACGGGTTTGGATGGCCATGTTTGGTTTTCTTATCTAAATCCCTCCATTTCTAGACTTAATTGGTACTAATGGACATTTTGTATCCACAGGCACCTAGATCTTCCGTTGTGTCATCCTTAGTAGGTAGCTCATGTTTACTTTTCATTACATTCTACATGAAGGCCGTTTTCATGGGCGGTATAAGATATTAAGGGTCGTTCACAAGAACGGTAGAAGAGATAGAAGGCCATTCACACTACAATGGTAGTATATGAAGGCCATAGACATAAAATTGTTGTAGTGGAAGGATAGGGCCAAAGATAGGCGGCATTTGAGTTCAAAACGGACAAGGAAGAAAGGGAGAATTATGGTCTGAGAGTTGTGCCAAATTTTGGGAATGATCCAAGATCAATCAGCCGTCAAGATAGGTTTGATTGGATTCTTCTCCTTGTGAATCATGAAATCGACTACAAGAACTCTCAAAATGGACTAACGGTTCATCTGTAGAGAAGAAAAGAGGTCCAGTCAACCGAAGCACAAATAGGTCGGCGAGGACAGCTCATGGGTGGCACCAATGAGCTGCACCAGATGATGTGGTCCACGAAAAAAGTCTTTGACAGAGACCGTGCCAAGCATCAGTGCAGACCATGCCAAATTCGATGGGCCAAGCGCGCAAGTTCTAGGTTTCACTTAAAAATGGTTGTGCCAAACCATCCCATTTTTTATGGTCGTGCCGTTTCTAGTGCAAAATGTCAAGTCCAGTAGGAAAGATGTGAAGAATTAAGTGTCTCATGCTAAATTACTGAGCAAAGCGAGGTTTTAATGATGGTCTGCGCCAAACGTCACATTCTGCAGATCAAAAGTTCCAAAATGACCATTATGACAATGAGCCACACCAGACGCCATGGGATTCACCATCACAACCCACGCCAAGCGCCATGGTTCATGCCAAAGGATACAAATCAGACCAGCCCAGATCACACGGCCCTCACCAAGGAGATGCATGGACCGTACCAAATCTCGTTACCCGCATTATCACAAATATCTTAATAGTGAATATGATTATTGGCTAAGAAATGTACCTGTTTGGTAGGCTTTGGGTGTTCATTTCTATTCTTGTATGGTCGGAGGTTGGTCCTCGATACGGAGGGCTTTGCCGGTAATGTATGGGTATCCCAATACGAAAATGATTAAGTTGAGCAGAACAAAATTGTAAGAGAAGCACAATGGTTTATGTAATTTTATGATGAAATTACCTAATCATCGTTGACATTCAAGCATTCTAACTCATCATCCATGGATTCCTTTTTTGTCACGTCCTTAGCCTTATCACTCGGTTTTTCATCTTTATCGTTGAAAAAGGAGACCGACCAATCAACCACACTTCCCAATGTTTCTCCTACATCATTGAATTGGTGGTTGGCATATGGAAATCTAGCCTTAGCATGATGGATTGGCTTGCACAATTAGATGCCAGTTACTCCACCCGGTGCATTTTCTCAACGGTGTGACTTTTGTTCACTTATGTGCTTCATTATGTGTGCGTTAAGTGTTGCATTCAGTATAATAATTACATTTTTTTATGTTGGTTTGCTAGTATTAGTTGAGTTTGCGTGACAAGGGGTTTGGATGGCCATGTTTGATTTTCTTGTCTAAATCCCGCCATTTCTAGACGTAATTGGTACTAATGGATATCTTGTATCCACGGGCACCTAGATCTTCCTTTGTGATCATCCTTAGTAGGTCGCTCCTGAGTACTTTTCATTACATTCTATGTGAAGGTCGGTTGCATGGGCGGTAGAAGATATTGAGGGTCGTTCACAAGGATGGTAGAAGAGTTAGAAGGTCATTCACAGTACAACAGTAGTAGATGAAGGCCATAAACATAAAATTGTTGTAGTAGAAGGATGGAGCCAAAGATAGGCGGCATTTGAGTTTAAAACGGACAAGGAAAAGAGGGAGAATTGTGGTCCGAGAGTTGTGCCAAATTCTGGGAATGATACAAGAACAATCAGCCTTCAAGGTAGGTTTGATTGGATTCTTCTCCTTGAGAACCATGAAATTGACTGCAAGAACTATTAAAATTGACTAACGGTTCATCCGTAACGAAGAAAAGAAGTTCAGTCGACCAAAGCACAAATGGGTCAGCGAGGACAGCTCATGGGTGGCACCAACGAGCTGCACCGGATGACATGGTCCGTGTAAAAAGTCTTTGGCACAGACTATGCCAAGCATCGGTGCGGACCATGCCAAACTCGATGGGCCACACGAGCATGTTCTAGGTTTCACTCAAAAATGGTTGTGCCAAACCGTCCCATGTTTTTACGGTCGGGCCATTCTAGTGCAAAATGTCTAGTCCAGCAGGAAGGATGTGAAGAATTGAGCGGCTCGTGCCAATTTGCTGAGAAAAATGAGGTTTTGATGATGGTCAGCACTAAACGTCACATCCTGCGGATCAGAAGTTCCAAAACAACCATTCTGACGATGAGTTGAGCCAGACGCCATAGGCCGCACCATCATGACCCATGCCAAGCGCCATGGTTCATGCTAAAGGAGATGAAGTGGACCAGCCCAGATCACACAGCCCGCGCCAAGGAGATGCATTGACATGTCCATTTTATGTGCATAATTTAGTACTTTTTGGGGTCACTTTTGTGCTCTTTTATTATCAAGAGCTTGTGTTTTACTTGAAATTCTCTTAGGAGAGGTAAGAGAAACTTTACGCTCTTTTACCTCTACTAAGTGGATTATGCGTGACAGAGGAAGAACTTGAAGGCTTGAAGACTGGAGGCCATTAAAAGATCACTTCTCAAAGACTTTGAAGACTTGCTTCGAAGACACGAAGACTTAAAGACCGGAGGCCGTCAAAAACCATTTTTAAAGACTTTCTTCAAAGAGTTGAAGACTTGGAAAATGAGAGGAAACATTGTGAAGATAAGAGTTCACCACAAGGAGAAGAAAATAAAACAAGGTTAAGTTATGGTGCTCGTCGCTAGTTGCAAGGAACTTATTGCGTGTCGTGATCAACGGGTGGCCAGAACCTAACTTTATCCTTTTTGTACTATAAATAGCACTCTCTTCCTGCATTTTTGGTACTGTTCTAAACCTTGTTTCTACCAAATTCATCTTTAAATTCACGTGTATTATGTTTGGTTTGTTAGCATTAATCAGTATGAACTCCTGTAGCTAAATCTAATTCTTGGGAGCAATTTATTGAAGCTTCTAAACTTATGTAGCAAGATTCTATATTTTCTTATTTATGAACATTTATTGGAGAGCATTTATTATGCCATTAATGTTGTGTTTTACCTCATTCATAGCATGGGTTGTTTGAGTAAATGAAATGTTTGTAAGATTGAAATGTTAGAGTGTTAGGAAAGTTGCAAATTTCTTAACACATTTGATATGAAATCCAAAAGCATGGATTTAGAACTTCTTGTGTATAATGTGTGGTAATTCTTGCTAGATGAGTATGATAATATGGATTGTTTTCATATTTATCATATAGATGGAAAGAAAGGTTGAACCTTGAATGTTGTTTGTTCTAAGTTTAACCTAATAAATGCTTTGTTTGGTTAAATTACTATGTCTTCAGTAGAATGCTTGTTGTTATCAAACCTATGGTCCTTTGGGTGAAATGCCATTGATAAATACCCTTATGATGTTGTTTGTCTTTGGTGATCATCAATGAGGTTAGCAAATGGTCGTTGTTTGTCTTTTCAAACTGCTCTTAAGGAGGAATGAATGTTGATCTTTGATTGAGACGTGATAAAATTCCCCACAGACAATAAATGTAATTGAATGAGTGAATGAATCAATGAGCTATAGGAAGTTTGGAAATGGGAGTCGATTGCCGCCAAGGCTTCATTAATTATCATTTGCATCGTATCTTTAGTTGTGTTGCATGATTGGCATAGTTCTCTTGCTTTGCTAATTGTTGTCTTTAAATTTGATAACTTAGGATCAAAAACCAACCAACCCCCCCTGTTTACATGCTTTTATATGTATCTATGTATGTATATGCCTAGTATGTTTTCTCCTATATATTTTTAAACACTTGAAAAGATCTCTCTTCTCGTGGACGACCCCGATTTGCCACTATCTACTTAATTGTATTTAGTAAGCATAAAGAGCTTATAAATTATAACTTTGAGAGGTACGGCGATGGCCTCCCAAATTTTGGTGCCGCTGCCGGGGAAGAGGCGTTTGTTTTTAAGTGTTTGGGCATATTATGTGTAATTATATGCTAATTGTAAATATTTGTTAGTTTGATTTTATTTTTATTTCTTAGTTTATTTTCCATTTTCACTTGGCTTGGAGATGTATTGTTCGAGTTCTTGGTATATGGTTCGTACATGATCCTCTTCACAAGAACCACTACACTACGACCCCGAGTTAGAGTTGAATTTGAGAAGGGCTAGGAGGCTTTCTTTGGAAAGTGTGAATAACACCCCTCCTAGTGACCATTTTGTGGATACCTCTTCCACTATGGAACATCAACTTGAGCACGAAGATGAGAATCCGGGAGGGGGACCTCAACATCCTACTCTTCAAGGGCGAGTTCCTCCTCTCCACCAAAGGGAGATTCCTTTGGAGCAACTTTGTGAAGAGACATCATGGCCCCCAACCTCAATTAACAACCAATGTGCATTAAGTATCCCGTGGTTGGACCGAACGAGCACTTTCAGCTAAAAACCGGGTTCATCAACATGCTACCCATCTTCCTTGGTAGGAAAGGGAGACTGCCAACAAATATCTCACCAAATTTTACTTCTTGTGTGGTGGTAAGGTCCCCCATGGAGTGGATGAATATTTCTATAAGTTGAAGACATTCCCGTTCACACTAAGGGATGGTGCAAGAGAATGGCTCAATTACCTACCACCCAAGAGCATCAAGAGTTGGCTCAATAAGAAAATAAAGTTTCTAGCCAAATACTTCCCAGCCTCTAGATCCGCCGCCTTGAAGAAGGACATAAGCAACATCCTCTAATGGCATGAAGAATCTCTCTTTGACTATTGGGAGAGGTTCAAGATGCTTCTTGCAAGTTGCCCATACCATGGTTATTCGGAGGGGGATTTGGTTTAATACTTCTACAATGGCCTTCTTGATGAGGATCAAAGGTTGGTAAGAAGTTCTTGTGATGGAACTCTTGGGAACAAAACTTCATCTGAAGTGATGCAATTGTATGAGGAGCTAGTTGAACAATCGAGAAACTTTATCCCAAGGGCCAATTTGAGAAGGAGAAATCCAATGCCCGTAAGTGATTCTTCCAATAGTGGTAAGCTCGAGGACCAAGTCTCGGCCCTTGCATGTATGGTCAAATCATTAATGATGAAGCTCGAGAATGCGCCATGGGATATCAAGGGAATCAAGGCTACTAAGGCAACCAGGGATATCAATGTGGGCAAGTTTACCAAGGTCACCAAGGCTACCAAGGTTATCAAGGGTACTAAAACCGGCCTTACAATTTGGGAAATCGTGATAACCCAAACCTCCGGTATGGAAACCCTCAAGGAAGCCAAAACCATCAACCATATCGGCCTTCTCAACAATAATATAGGCCACCTCAACAAAAATTCAAAGAATCCTAGACAAACCCCGAGACTAAGGGGAGAGCTCGGGGCTAACAAACGATGAGGTGATGCAAGTCATTCACCGGTTGGCCATCTGTGCGGAGAAAAGTGAGAAATTCTAAGATGAAGCCAAGGCGAGTATCAAGAACTTAGAAACTCAAGTGAGCCAATTAGCTCAAGTGGTGAATCAGATGGATGCCCGAGAAAAGGGTAAGCTACCCTCCCAACCGGAGATTAACCCTCGACAAAATGCAAGTGCTATCACTTTGAGAAGTTGTAAAGAGGTTGGCTCTCCCCCGGTTGATGAAGTTGTTGAGGACAAACCTAGAAAGCTTGAAATGCTTGAGAAAGAAGTGAAAGAAGAGAACGAGGAGGTGGCCAAGGAGCAAGCAAGGAAGGGAAAGGAGAAGGAAGAGGAGATCACCGTTGAGAAATCAACCTCTATTCCCGAACCTTCATCCCCCCTCACAAGAACGAAAGAGTGGTGGAAATTCATCCATATGTGCCGAAACCACCATTCTCGGAAGCACTAAAAGATAAATGGAGGAAGGAATCCAACAAGGACATCTACGAAGTATTTCATAGGTGTGAGGTAAATATCCCTCTTTTGAATGCGATTGAACAAATTCCTAGCTATGCAAAAATTTTGAAGGAATTATGTGTAGTAAATAGGAAACAAAGAACGAAGAACAAGCTTAAAAATGGGAAAAGTAAACATGTCTCCACTTTGTGCCAAAGGGAGTTACCCCCTAAATGTAGCGATCCTAGCATGTTCACGATCCCAGCATGTAACGATCCCTTGCATGATAGGAAATACACATTTTGAAAAGGCAATGCTTGACTTAGGTGCATCAATAAATGTGATTCCTTATTCTTTGTATGAAAGCCTCAATCTTGGTACTTTGCACAAAACCAGGGTGGTGATCTAACTAGCCGACCGTTCAAGTGTGTACCCTAGGGGTGTCATCGAGGATATGTTGGTTAGGGTGGATTCCTTAATATTCCCCACGGATTGTTATGTCCTAGACATAGAGCATGATAAACATGCCTCCCCAATCTTGTTGGGGAGGCCAATTTTTAAGACCTCTAGGACAATCATTGATGTGCATAACGGTACCCTCATCATGGAATTTGATGGGATTAAAGTAGAGTTTAACATAAATGAATCTATGAAGTATCCTCTTGAAGAGTATTCTTTCCATGCTATTGATTTTGTTGACAATGTTGTGCAAGATGTTTTTGAATTGAGTGGTGATGATTCCTTGTTAGTTGCTTTGGAAAATGATGTTGAAAATGCATGTCTTGTATATTCCATGAGTACTAACCTGAAGGAAAGCATTGAGGAGTTAAGCATTCTTGAGGAAGTTGTGCAAAGTCCTAACCCTCTAGTCTCAGAGGAACCCGAAGAACCAAAATTCCTCCCATCACTTGTGAAAGCTCCGGTGATTGAGCTTAAACCTTTGCCAAGTGACCTTAAGTACGCATTTATTGGGGAAGGGGAGACACTTCCGGTAATCATTTAAAGCAAGCTCACCAAGGAGCAAGAAGAAAAGTTGATGGTGGTGTTACGCGAGAACAAGGAAGCAACTGGATGGACTATTGCCGACATCAAAGGCAAAAGTTCATCCACTTGCATGCATAGAAATTTTTTTGGAAGAAGAAGCAAGACCCAGGGCTCCTCCCCAAGGCTGTCGCACCGCCGCTCCACCTCTGCCTCCACAACCGGCTCCAGAATCGAGCCATGTACCTCCCCCTCCGGATAGGTACATGGGTTTGACCCGAATCACCGGGTCCTATGATGAGAGGTGGGAGGCCCTGGCGATTTGTTAACTCAAGGAGATGAGCTTTGTAGACATACCCACGTTGAACGCTCTTAGGCTCACCCAGCTTGTCTGAAGTCTCCTCGCCAATGGGGGGATGGAAGGATTCATGAGCAGGAGCGCACCCTCTTACCGAAGATACACGCTAAAGTTCCTATCCACGGTCAGGATATGCAGCATGAGAAATGATCAACCATGCGAGAGGTACATCACTTTCAACTTGGATGATATATCTCGATAGATGACCATCTCGTAGATTGAGGAGACGTTTGGATGGGACACTGTGGAGATACGAGCCAAGTTGGACCCCACTGGCCCAGAAGTGATCGATCGAGGATAACATGAAATTTTGGAATGTCATCAACATGAGGCCAAAGAACTCCCATGACAAGAGCAGTGGCATCATCCACCCTGCACTCCATTATGTGCACCGACTGTTGGTTGGCACAGTACTTTGCTCGATGGAGCCGAAAAATGTGCCAGACAACGACATTCAGTTTCTATGGCACTTGATGAGTGAGGGCCAGGATACGGGTTGTGGGCTGAGATGTGGATGAATAGAATTATAGAGGTGGTAGGAAAGCCAAAGGGGAAGATTATGGTCGGAGGTATAATAGGCCTCTTGGCGGAGTACCTAGGATTGGTCCCTCCGACTGACTTTCCGCGCTTAGGGAGCCACACTTCCCACCTCATCACTACTGAGAGGTTGGTTTGATTTGAGATTCTTAGTGCCACCCGGACCACGAGGGTATTCCATTGGTTGTATGGCGCTAGGAAGGTCACATTCATCGCACTTCCTCAGCCCAACAAGACAAAGATGGAATTTGATACACCTCTAGGAGACTTGGTGATTTCACCTGACTCTTCATGCAGAGAGGAATTCCAGCGTGAGCTCCATGACCTTGGTCTAGCCCCTGTCCAGCGTGATGATAGCAGCCCACCTTTCTCCGACTAACGGCAGCAGCACTCCCCGCAGCCTCCACCAGAGACCGAGTCGATGCATGAGGATGATGTGCCACCTCACTACTCCCATCCTCCACCGAATTTTTATGAGAAAAATATGTGGACCATGTAGGATGGATTTCGCCACCAGGACAACATAATACTGGAGCACAACGTGTTTATCTCACAGACCTTGATCGACATGGATGAGTAGATTGATCACCTGTCAGCTCGCATCCATGAGATGCAGTCCTAGGTAGGTGGTGTCTCAGGCCCCGATCTAGGAGCAGAGAGGCAGAGAGCTAGGAGGCAGAGGAGCATGGATTGGCTGGCTCATTATCAGCATCGCTATTTTGGCGGTGGCCCTTCTTCCTCACATCAGTGATTTGTGAGCACCATATCCTTACCCTTTCCATACTTCGCTTTGTACGCTTTGGCCCTATTGTCTACAATAAGGGCAATGTAGTGTTCTAAGTGTGGGGAGGGGTATCTACTGATTGCAAGGTTGGGGTTGGAGATACTTTGAAGATTTTTCTACTTTTGGATAACTCTTTTGTTTTATTTTGGATATTTTTCCCTTTTATTTTGGGATGTTTTTCTTTTGATGTATGTGGATAATGTCGGCTTTGCTACTTTTTGGATTGGAGAAACATGAAAAAAATAAAGAAAAAAATTTAAATAAAAAGAATCCCACTAAGTTGAAAACCTGAGAGGGCATCTTTGGCAACATTGGGGGCCCGAATAAGTCAAAAACCCGAGAGGGCAACCTAGGCAAAAATGAGAGGCTAAATGTGTGGAAAAAGGTGAGATGTAATCCGAAGAAACATGACATGTGGCTAGGATGAAAACACGAAAGAGCTCCTAGGAAAAATGAGAAAAAATGAGAGAAATTGAAAAATGTTAAGTGTTCACTCATTTGCCGACATCGGAGTCATAAGGTTGCGGTGGCCATATGGATGGATCGGGTAGCTTAACATCTTGAGGGCCTCTTGGGAGTGGAAAATTTAGTGGGAGAAGACGAAGTAAGTTATGAAACTCTTGATCGTTGATATACTTTGTTTATAGGTTGATACATTGATATAAAGTGGAGCATGTGTTTTGAACCTTATACCATTGGATTTGGGATTGTCAATTCGAGATGTGGAAATGTTTTAGAGATAACAATGAATTGATAGTTTAATATGGTTTGGGTAGATTTAGGAATGGGGGTTGTGGGAAACTTCTCATCTGACCATAACATTGGGATGTATGATAGTGAGAGTTTTGTGAGGTATTGATTTGCGGGAATAGTAGTTAGAATGTGGATACGTTATTTCCTTCGTATGCTTGGATCTTTTCTTACTCGAGGGCGAGTAAGATTTATGTGCATAATTTAGTACTTATTGGGGTCACTTTTGTGTTCTTGTGTTTTACCTTGAAATTCTCTTAGGAGAGGTAAGAGAAACTTTACACTCTTTTACCTCTTCCAAGTGGATTTTGTGTAACAAAGGAAGAACATGAAGGCTTGAAGACCGGAGGCCATTAAGAGATCACTTCTCAAAGACTTTGAAGACTTGCTTCGAAGACACAAAGACTTGAAGACCGGAGGCCGTCGAATACCATTTTTGAAGACTTTGAATACTTTCTTCAAAGAGTTGAAGAGTTGGAAAATGAGAGGAAAGATTGTGATGATAAGTGTTCACCACAAGAAGAAGAAAAGAAAACAAGGTTAAGTTCTGGCGCCCATCGCAAGTCGCAACGAACCTGTCATGAGTCGCGACCAACGGGTGGCCAGAACCTAACCTCGTCCTTTTTTTACTATAAATAGCACCGTCTTTCCTCTTATTCACATCTTTTTCTTCCTGCATTTTTGGTACTTTTCTAACCCTAGTTTCTACCATTTTTCATCTTTAAATTCTCTTGTATTATGTTTAGTCTGTTACCACTAATTAGTATGAACTCTTGTAGCTAAATCTAGTTCTTGGGAGAAACTGATTGAAGCTTCCAAACTTATGTAGTAAGATTCTATATTTGCTCATTTATGAACATTTATTGGAGAGCATTTATTATGCCATTAATGTTGTGTTTTACCTCATTTATAGCATGGGTTGTTTAAGTATATGAAATGTTTGTAAGATTGAAATGTTAGAGTGTTAGGAAAGTTGAAAATTTCTTAACTCATTTGATATGAAATCCAAAAGCTTGGATTTAGAACTTCTGGTGTATAATGTATGGTAATTCTTGCTAGATGAGTATGTTAATATGGATTGTTTTCATATTTGTCATATAGATGCAAAGAAAGGCTGAACCTTGAATGTTGTTTGTTCTAAGTTTAACCTAATAAATGTTTTGTTTGGTTAAATGACTATGTCTTTTGTAGAAAGCTCGTTGTTATCAAACCCGTGGTCCTTTGGGTGAAATGCCAATGATGATATACCCTTATGATGTTGTTTGTCTTCGGTGATCATCAATGAGGTTTGCAAATGGTCGTTGTTTGTCTTTGCAAACTACTCTTAAGGAGGAATGAATGTTGATCTTTGACTGAGAAGTGATAACATTCCCCATAGACAATAAATGTAATTTAATGAGTGAATTAATCAATGAGCTATGGGAAGTTTGGAAGTGGAAGTCGATTGCCCACAAGGTTCCGTTAATTATCATTTGCATCGTATCTTTAGCTGTATTGCATGATTGGCATAGTTCTCTTGCTTAGCTAATTCTTGTCTTTCAATTTGATAACTTAGGATAAAAAACAAACAACCCCCCTCCTGTTCACATGCTTTTATATGTGTCAATATATGTATATGCCTAGTATGTTTTCCCCTATATATGTTTAAACACTTGAAAGGATCCCTCTTCTCGTGGACCACCCCAATTTGCCACTATCTACTTAATTGTATTTAGTAAGTATAAAGGGCTTATAAATTATAATTTTGAGAGATACGACAACGACCTTCCATGCGTGGGGCTAAGGATTGGCTTTACTATTTAACTCTCAGTTGCATAAGCTCTTGGATGGATATGAAGCGGAGATTTTTAGAGAAGTACTTTCCGGCATCCAAATCTGCTGGACTGAAAAAGCAGCTGTCTTATATCACCCAAGGAGCTACGTAGTCACTCAATGACTATTGGGAGCATTTCAAGAGGTTTTTCGCAAGCTATCCATACCATCCTTTCAAGCAGGGAGATCTAGTCTACTACTCTTTTGGGTGTATATGATGAAGACATGCAGATGGTGAATGCCACGTGTAATGGATCAATTGCCAAAAATATCCCTAAGGATGCGATAGCTCTGTTTGAAAAAATGGCCTATGGTATGCTACAGTTTGGCACAAGGTCAAGGGTTAAGTTCTTAGATGAACACTTGCAATCGCCTAAGTTAGAGAAGCAATTCCAAGCTCTTGCTTTTATGATGAAGGAACTTCTACGAGAGAAGTTTTATCAAGTCAAAGTGTGTGGGTTGTGCAACCTAGACCACAACACCGATGTGTGTCCCAAAGTTGTAGAATATTTGCAAGAGGTGAAGGCCATAGAGTACAACAACCGAGAGAGACCAAAGTTTTCTAGGGGTCAACCACAAGGGTTCCAGGGGAACCAAGGCGATCCCTACGCAAACTCATTCAACCTAAGATAACGAGACCATCCAAATTTTTTGTGGAGGGAAGACAATCAACCTCAAGGTTATTGGGGTGGACAAGCCCCACCTCAACCATACCTTAGAGGTGAAGGCATTCACAACAACCAAACCTCGATCTATAAATTGGATCGAGAAGAGATCCTAGAAGTCATTGGTCAATTGGGTAAGAAACCTAAAGTCTTCGTGGAGAGGACAAGGCTTGAGATTGAAGACCTTGGAAATAGGGCATTCTCAAGTATCAAGAATCTTGAAGTTCAAGTTAAGAAACTTGCCACCTCGGTGAGCCAACTTGAGGCCAAGGAATCTGAAAAACTCCCTTCCCAACTAGAGATCAATCCAAGGAATGTCAGTGCACTCAAGTTTAGAAGTGGGAAGGAAGTTTGTGAGTCCAAGAAGAAGGTGATGCAAGAGGATGATAGGGTATTGGAGGTTACCAAGGCACACTTCGAAGAATATGAGATTGTGGTCAAGGAAGCACCATCCAAGGAGCTTTCACCACCTGAGGCACAAGTGACCATTCCACCTTCATTTCCAAATGCTTTGAGAAGAAGGCCAAAGGTGGTGACCAATGATGCAAGCATTCAAAGAGTCTCTGAAAAAGTCGAGGTAACAATCCCTATCTTGGAGTTAATTGAAAATGTGTCATCATATGCTAAATTTCTTAAATTTACATGCACAAAAAAGAGAAGTAGGTTAACTAAGAAGGTAGGACATTTAAAAATGGGGGGATGCGCCATTTTAAACCATAAAAATTTGCTTAAGAAATGCGACAACCCTAGAATGTTCTCTATTCCTATCTCCTTAGGTGGATTTTTTTTTTGAAAAAGGCCATGATAGACTTAGGCACATCCATTAATGTGATCCCATTTAGCCTTTATGAAAGCCAGTAAATAGGTGAGCTTAGGGAAACTAGAGTGCTTGTCCAACTTGCTGATCACTCCCAAGCTAGCCTTTGTGGACTAGTTAAGGATGTGATGGTGTGATTTAGCAAGTTGAATTTCCGGCAGATTTTTATGTCCTAGACGTGGCGCACGATGGAAGTGCACCCCAATACTTTTGGGGAGACAATTTCTTAAAATGTCTAGGACTAAAATTGATTTCCACTTGGGAGCCTTAACTCTAGAAGATGATGTGGACAAAGTGGAGTTTGACATTTATAAGTCTAGGCATGATTCGACTAATTCTTCTTTTACATGCAAAGGTGTGACCCTATGTGATAAGCATAATTTCCATGAATCTTCTTGTGTTACGAATGAGCATGAATACTTGGATGAGTTCTGTGTTGATGATATTGTTGATGAGTCCAATGAATTGCATGATTCAATTGACAATATGTCTGTGCTAGACTGTTTTTCTATGCTAACTAACTTGCAACGGGAAAGAAAGAGTGTCGAGGGTTTAAAATCTCCTCTACCTCCCAAAGTGATGTTCATGGACTCAACCTTAGCAAGGCACAATGATTCATTTTCTATAGTGGAGAAAGGGTCCGAAGGTAAGTGAGACACGTTGTGGAGACCTCTCCACAATGATGTCATCGTGGGTGGAGTCGCCGATGGAGATTCCGGAGATCCACATATAGGTGGTTCTAACTAAAATTTCATGAAAAAATAAATAAGTCGTGAGGATGACAATAAATATACGGTGTTTCTTTTTGTTTTGATTTCATGTTATGAGTAGTGATAAGTTAGATTTTGCATGTTCTTTTTTGTGATGAGGATTTTTGAGATTAAACTCTTGTTTGATTTGTAAATTTGAGTTTGAGTCTCATGATTGTGTTTTGATGAAATTATAATTAATGGGTGAAATAGTTTTTTTTTTTAAGAAAAGGGAAAAACCAAGGAAATAGGTCAAAATTTGTGGCACCCCACGCCAAGTAGCGCGGTCCGCGCTAGTGGAGCTTGGCACGAGGGGCCTCGCACCAAATATTTGGCACGGACCGCTCCAGGGTATATGGTTTGTGCCAGGTCTTTGGCATGAGGGGGGTCTGTGCAAGGTACCTTCAGCGCGGAGGTATCACATCGTTTCCCAAATTTTGCTGTCAAATTGTTCCTAAAATGCAAAATTTCCAAAATTCTGAATTTCAAGCTTAAAAGCGCATTTTTGGTTCATAAATTTTGAAATTCCCTAATTCCTTAGGTTTTTTTATGCAAATAGTACTTCCAATATACCTTGTGAATTAATTTATTTGCACTAATGTCCCTTAATTTGCAATGTTCAAAAATTCCATTCTTATCCTAATTGTACCTCTCTCCCTTATCACCTATGCTGAATTTCTAGATCCTTGGTACATATCTTCACCTAAATGAATCATTTGACACTTTAAATATTTCCGAGAAACACTCACTCACACACACTCTTGGTGAACTTAAAAGTTTGAAGCTTTTCTCTCAAAAGTTAGCAACTTTTGTTTCTTCTTGTGTGGATCTTATAAATCTTAGCTTCAAATTCTAGGTAATCCATTGAACTCTTTGTTTCTTTCCTTTAATAACATTGTGGTGGTGTTATTTAAAGCATAATTTTTTAATGAGTGTATGTTGTTGAGATATGTGTTTGGGTTTGTATGCATGATCTTGTGTTGAAGAAAGTTTGGGTGGTTTGATGTGCTATTATTATGCTTGGATGTTATGTTCTTCGTGTGTTGGGTGATTGAAAAAGAGATGAATCTTAATTGCATAATCTTATTAATGGGTTGATGAGAACTTACATGAGTTTGTTGTTTGATGAGAATGTTCTTGTTTAAATAGCCTTCATGCTTAGATTATCATGTTTTGAATGGTTAGGCTATTTAGGAGAATGTTGTCTTGTTGAATGATAATGTGGGACATGCCTTTTTTATGATCACATTACCACCCTTTCCTTCATTGTGTTAGAATGCCTCTGAAAAGGAATGTTTCGAAGAAAGGGAAGTCCTTATGAGGTGAGAAGAGGAAGAAATAGGCCAAGGGTGCAAACCATGAGTCAGTGACTCCAATTCTTCGCAACCCCACATTCATTACTGAAGAGTTCATGGGATTGTCATACATCTCTCAAACTGCAACCCGAAGGTGGAAAAATTTGAGAGAGCCAAAGAGGAGTATACTGGATACTAGCTTTGCATGCAAAGACACCTTGGTGGCTCTAGGTTTACTCGAGCCCGTTTCCTATCTATTGAGACAGGTAGGCCTAGAGGGGTTCTTAGAGAGACACTCTAAGACCTACATCAGGTGGACCCCAGAGTTCCAAGCTACTCTATGGTCCGTCACGGATAAGAGTTGACACAAGGTGATCAAATTCAATCTTGATGACAATGAGTATAAGATGACACACCAAAAGGTAGCCCATGCCTTCGGATTGAGGTAAGGTAAAGAGATCCCAATGAAACACCCTCAAGGGATGCCTTTTTCTCTCAGAAAATTTTTGAGGCAGTTGACAGGGACTGACAAGAAGACTATGTACAAGAGCATTACTTTGTTTCATCTGGCATTTTGTTACGTTCACCGGTTATTGGCAATGGGAGTTTTCTACCACGGTGAGCTAGCACAATGTCTGGGTTCGGATGTTCATTGCCTCTGGATAATGACTCATGAGGGTAATTTCTACCCAAGCCTAGTAGGGATCTTTGTATAAGAGTGTGTGGAGATGGGGGATAGAAAGAGTGGGAAGATTGCTATGGGAAGCATGGTAAGCCTTATGGCACAGTATTTTGGGCATCCAGTCACTCGGCGTGCATTGGCCAAATTGGGTAGATAGGGAATGAGGTATAACATTAAGAAGTTGGCCAAGGCTTTCCTGGTAGCTCCTAACACATTTGAGGACTGTTTCGTGTGGTTTTATGGTGGGGTGGGCATTTGTAGCTTCATGGTACTTCCTTGGAGTGCACTACTATCACCCACGACACATGTTTGGATGACCTATTCCTTTTGCCCAATCTGCATTTTGAGAAGGATATTTATAGATTTCTAGCTAGCCCGAAGATAGATGTTGAGGAGATTGAGGGTGACACTTCTTCGAAGGCACCTCCTAGACGTTCTCTCTTATCCACAGACATCATTGGCCAATTGCACTCCCTTGGGGAAAAGCTTACTACCAAAGTGATGCAAGAGGTCGTCCAAGCGATAGATGACATGAGGATGGAATTGGAGAATCTTAGCACAAGGATGGATTCCATGGAGCCCACAATTCAAACTTTTGGGTACATTGAGAGGGACAACACGAGGCATGAAGAGGAAGGCCCTTTGGGGCCGCAAGATTGAGTGTCAATATTTTTCCCTACCTCACTTATGTGTTTACATAGTTTTTATTGTATTATGGACAATTTATAGGTTAAGTATGGGGGAGGGAGTAGTGAGCACTTAGGGAGTTTTCATTCTTGGGATTCCTCGGTGCATTTTGATGTTTTTCTTGGTAGCTTTTCTTGTTTCTTTTGCGACTTTGGTTTTTGTTTGTTGTGGGATTTTTTGGATGTATACTTTGTGGGATTACTTGCCAGGTAGGGTTCTTAGTTTGCATGGGGTTGGTTGTTTTAGATCATTGGTGGTGTGATTTTGTTTTGATCTTATCTTTTTGTAGTATAAAGCCCACTTTGGAGGCAATTTTGTGCTACACCAAAAAATTGAAAATTTTGAAAGAATGAAAAAACTATAAAACCTGGACAAGTTGAAAACCTGAAAGGGCAACTTTGGTAACATTGGGAAAAGCTCAGATAGGTCAAAAGACCTAGGTAAAAGTGAGAGGCTAGGCCCGACTAGGCTTACGAGCCTAGACAAAATAAGAGGCCAAGTGCAAAAAAGTGAGAATGTGAGTAACATTTGTGCCTTGCCCTCCAAGGTAGGGCACCACATAGATGTCACCTTGGCTTTTATGCATTTTTATACAAATCAGCTCAACGATTATTGATTTCATTTTCAATGAACTTCCTATCAAGGTTTCCCATGTTTGACGAATAGAATTGGATGCACCAATTGTTAGTGTTGTATACTTTGTCCCATAGGTTCCTATAGGAATATCAACAATTAACGATGAGAAGAAAAATAATAAAAAAATCAATTATAATCTACTGTGTAAAACTAACCCCATCCACACGTTCATCCGTGCATTGGAGATCCAAGTCTTCAAATGGCCGTTCCCAAGCTTGTTTCCAAACTTGACCATCTGGTTTATCTCTAGTCCACAGAAATGTGTTATGGCAAACATCGATGGTCAGAATTAGGGTAAGAACATAACCTTGCCGAGTTGTTGCATTTCCTTCATAGCCTCGTTGCAATAATGTATGTACTTCACCATCATTAGATTATCCTTCAAACTGCACTTGTTGACAACCCACATGTCTAAAGTAAAAACATTGTTACCAATTTGGATTTGTATTAAAAATATTAGTAGGGAATATGATTGTTGGCTTGGAAACATACCTCTTTGATAGACTTTGGCGGTCATGTCTTTTCTTGGATGGTTGGAGAATGGTACTCTATGCGAAGGGCTTTGCCAGTGATGTATGGGTATCCTAATACAGAAATGCAAAGGAGATGCACGGACCACGCAAAGGAGATTCACGGACCGCGCAAAGAAGATGCACGGACCGCACTAGATCCTGCAGCCTATGTCGGTATTCATCAAATAGGACGCGCTAGATCTGGCACCCCGTGCCTGCATGGACCAAGTACACTGCGCGGAGTGTGCCAAGCGGTGGCTGAACTAGGGTTTCACACTTTGTTTCCTATTTTGGGCCTATTTTTAGACCCAATCCCCTACTACTATAAATATAGCCTTAGTCTATTTGGGTTAGAGACGTTTGACATTTTTTAGATTCTATTTTTGTAATTTGGAGAGTATCCTACAAAGAGAAACATTCTCTCCTCTTTCTTTGAATCCTTTTTATTTTGGTTTGACCCTATGATGTGAAATTCAAATATTTATTTGAATTCCATGTCTAGGGAGTAGTTTCCATAGCTTGGGAATAATTGTATTCATGTGTTAATTTATGCTTTTGTAAGATTCTTAGTTCATCCTAATTATTGTGTTTGTGATATTATTGTGACTTGTTCTTGAATGTTAGAATTTCACGAATACTACACTTCATTAGCACACACTCTAGTCTATATTCATGTTGGTGCAAATATTGATGCCTCTCGGGGAAGAGAAACCTCAGATGTGTTATGGGTAACAGGTACAGGTCTACATGGGTGTGTGCACGGAGGTCTTTTCTGAGTATTGGTTTTTTATGTTTCCAGCAAACCATTCTTAGCTGATTATGTAAAGTAGTGTGATGGGTTACATGTAGAGATTGCAAATTTTAGCAAACTAGGATTGTAAGAGACCCTAGTGTCAGACCCTAGTGTCAGAGATAAGGTGCATACTTCCCTTTGCCTTGTTTATAGGCCTACAGTAGAGCATCCATGGTGGAACGCCTGGGACATAATCTTATGGGGGAGAGACAGACCTACAACAATGGTTGGACCTTTTTTTACTCCCCCAATTACGGTGGCAGTGTCGAATAGAAGGTTGCAAGCGCACCCGACATGACAGATACGAGGAAGTGTATGCTATCAACCACACCACGTGTTATGAGAACTATATTAGGTTTTTCTAAATCTCACATGTGCATAAACCGAGGATCAAAGTATTAAATTAACCACCCTAGTCTACTCATTTTCATAGACATTAGGAGAGAGAATTCATATCTTGTAACTTGGAGAGCATTTGGGAGAAGGAAGGAGTTCCTTAGTAAATTTTGTACGTTTTCCTTTTCTTTCCTTCTTGTTTCATCCCAAAGACGTGGAATTCAAATCGATAATTGAATTCCATGTGTAGGGAGTAGTTAGATTAAGCTTGGGACATATTTTACACATTTGTAGCTTTTGATGCTTTATGAGATTCCTTAAATTTCAACTATCTTTGTATTTATGATATAATTGCGATTGTTATTGAATATGAAAAAAGCGTGAACACTACACCACATATGAGCACACACTTTGGGGCTATGTTCATGTATGGTGCACTTATTGATGCCCCCTTGGGAAAAGAAACCTGGATGTTTGAATGGGTGGAGGGGAATGATTCTGCATGAGTGGGTGCGCGGTAGATTCAAGGTAACCCTAATCTGTATACCATTACACCAGTCGTAGCTGATTACTTAACCATTTTCCAATAAGTTACAGGTAGAGATAGTTGATAGTAACAAGCTAGGTTTTGTGTTGAAACCCTAGTATCACATATAAGGTGCCTATGAATCTAAGGCCTTGCGTATAGAGGACCACTGGGAATTAGTGCATTCGTGGTGGAAGCCCTGGACGTAAAAGCACGGGGGAGAAATAGAACCATAACAATGGTCGGACCTTGTTGTGCTCTCCTAATTACGATGGCGGTGTCTATGGAGGGTTGTAAGCGCACCCACCGTGATAAGGATGGGGAAGTGTATGCCATCGGCCACACCACATGTTGTGAACACACTGATAGGTCTTTTGTATGTCTATATGTGAATGAATAGAGGATTGAAGCATTAGAACTACCATGTTTCTAAACTAGTCCCAAGTGCCTAGTTTGTATAGTTTACTTGTTTGTTTATTTCATGCTTGTAGTTGTTAGTTGAAAATACCAACCCCCCCCCCCACCTCCCAAATTGCATGTTTACACTAGTAGCTATTCCTTTCACTCATGCAGATTGACGACCTAGTAGCACTAGCAGAGTGAACGGATGCAGAATATAAATCTTAACTTTGACCATCCCACGTGACCAGTACCTTAGCTCGGGTTAATTGATTGCGCTACTGCGATTGTGTTAACTACCCTGGGTAGAGGCAGTTCAAGCCTAATCAACTTGAATATTGTTAGGATATTTCTAGTTAATTCAACCAATACGTAATCATTGGAAAGGGTCAGTTAGTAGTGAGTACTTATGAAAGCCAGATAACTAGTTAAGATTGTAATAGAAAGATGGGGAAAAATTAAGTGTGCATTACTATTTTCTTTTGCTTTGGTAATTTCTATATAAAGTTCTTGTAAAGTCATATGGTGTGCATTTATTATTTAGTTTCCATTTGTGAACTAATTTGGAAAAGAAAAACTTTCTATGTTGGAATATAGCTGAAGCCTAAAAGGTGATAATTGATTAAAAATATTTCATGAATATTTATTTATGGAAGATTTTATATTTTGCAATATATTTTTTTAGGTGTGTGATTGAAGCAACTGGATTTATGAAAAATTCCCATTTTTAAGGTATTAGATTTATGGAGTATTATGAGATATGTTAAGATAAGGAAAATCCCTTTATTCAAGGGATTGAGATATGCTTCAGAAGAAAATATGAAATTGGAATATTGTGGAGACAAAGGTGGGGATTTTCAATCTGCTCATGGACTATATATAGATGACATCACAGTTGTGCAAATCACGAATTTAATTGCAAAAATCTGCATCTGTATTTTCTATCTTTCCGAGGGTACAGGGAGAGCCAGAATTTATATGTTCCAAGATACCATAACATTTTGATCATGTTCATAATCATATGTCTTAATTCCTAGGGAGGGGGAGATCCAGTGCCAACGATTTTCAAGGTCAGGAGGAGTCTGAACAAGATGGATCGGTAGCAAGGGGATCTTGAAGGATTCCCATTATAATTTGATAAGATGAGTATAATTGAATCGTGTAATTTGTATTGTATCTTTCTAATTAGTGGATTCATTCTGAACTCGGCCAAGCTCCGCAGATATAGGTGGTTTACAACAAACTACATAACCCAAGTCTTGTGTGTTCATGCTTTACTTTATTGCATGCTTAGTTAGATAGTTTATGATGGAACACAGCACTGATAATTAAATTAATTAGGTAAAACAAAATTTCATTTGGTATTAGAGCTAAGTCACTTATTCTTACCTTGGTTGTGTCAAGGAAAGTGTGATCTGGTTTTACCAATGGCACTGAAAAAATGAGCTTCTGTGTCTTGGCCACCACTGCTAGAGGGAACAAATAACAACTACTAGAAGGCACACATGAGAGTTTTCATAAACTCACTGGATGAACTAGCTTGACATTGTGTTGAAACATAATGAAATCCACCAAGTGAGGAAGCAGAACCAAGTTTGAAAGAAAGAGTATCGAGTTCAAAGAAATTGAAAGTCGAAGATAATTCATCATGGTTTTCTGATAAACTGGAGGCTTCATTGGCGAATTCCAAAGTGTTGAATGCCATCTTCACAACAGTGGATGAAAATCAATTTGAACTCATCTCTACATATCATCAGGCAAAGAAAGCATGGGATATTTTTCAAATAGTGCATGAAGGAACAAGTTGTGTTCGTGAGTCCAGACTACAAATGTTGGCTACAAAGTTCAAAGAATTGAAGATGGAGAAGGGTGATACTATTGATGTGTTTAGTGGAAAACTGAGAGACATAACCAACATGGTGTATCAACTTGGAAAATTTTACAAGGAGTCCAAAGTGGTGAAAACTACTTTGAGATCACATCCTCATAGATTTTCCATGAAAGTTGCAACAATAGAAGAAGAAAGAGATGTGGCCACCATGACTTTAGATGAACTAATGGGATCACTGCAAACCTATGAGATGACGTTAGAACAGCCCACAAAGAAAGCACAAAAGGATTTGGCGTTCAAAATTCATCGCCAGGGATCATTCATGAAGCTGATAGTGAGGATGGTGTTGAAAAACTTGCATTTATCACTAAGAATTTATCAAGAATGCTGGAAAAATGGTGAATAAAAAATCACAAGAATGAATTGGGGGTAATAGACCTTGAGCACTAGACCTTGGTAACAATCGTGGAATACGTGTTGAACAGACCAATCAGCAATTCTCAAGAAATTGGAGTTGTGAAATAAAGCAGCCAGGAAGAATTCAATGTATAGAATATATAGGATATGGACACATCCAGGCTGAATGTGCTAATGCTCTAAAGAAGTGGGGAAAATCATATGTAACTTCATGGAGTAAACATGAAGGAAAGGAGAAAGATAAAGAGGAACCTGCCAGCAATTATGTAGCATTTGGAGCGAATATTCTTAATGGATCAGATACTACTGATGTGTGTTTCGACATGGCAAGGACATGCAAGGTTGTATGCTCTAACACAGGCTATGAATGATGAAGAAACTTACACTGCACATGAAAACATGTATGAGATGTGGCTGGAAGCTGTTGAGACAAACACGTTGAAAATAAAGGAAACTCAACTTTCTGAGAAGGAGAGGGAGTTACTAGTTATGGTTATAGAACTCAGAAGAGAAATTGAAGAATTGAAACTAAATCTAAGTTCAACAACTAAGAGAGCTGAAGAGGGTGAGGCGGCAATTACCAGGTTGAACACTGGTAAAACGAAACTAGATGATATACTGACTATGGGGAAAAACTTTGGAAATTGACAAGGAATTGGCTATGACAACCCATCAAGCACTGTAGACCTCAAGTCAGAGGTTAAAGACATGAAGAGAAAAGTGATCAAGACACAACAATGCAAACCTTTTATTTGTAGCTATTACATTTATCAAGGTCATACTGAAGATCAATGCTTTAAATTACTTAGAGACATCATGAATGGACGACAACTGTCTGCATGTTCCAACATAGACGATTTCCAACAATCAAGGATTGTTGGAAAGGTATGGTTTCCTAAATGCACTAATTCTTGTTGCTTAAACTTCTCTTATTGCACACTCTAGAGACTCGTGGTACTTTGATAATAGGTGCTCTTGACATATGACTAGAACTCAGGAATATCTGACAAAAATAAAACCATATGATGGTGGATTTGTTACTTTTGGCAATGGAAAGAAGAGTCTAGTAGTTGGAAAGGGTGAATTGCATATCGAGGGGTTCTCTCTCTTTACAAGTGTTCTTCTTGTTGAACATCTGTAGGTAAACCTGTTGAGTATTAGTCAATTGTGTGATGACAATATGATAGTAGATTTTCATAAAGATAAATGCATAGTGAAACATGGTGAAGATAAAGTACTGTCAGGTATTCGATTGTCAGACAATCGTTACCTGCTACAACAAGAAGAGAAATGTCTGAGTTCGAAACAAGATAAAGGAACCTTGTGGCGTATGAAGCTTGGTCATGTCAACCATAAAACCCTAAGAAAAATTGCCAACTTGAAGGCAGTACAAAGTATGCCTACACACACTAGCAAAAAGGGAATTGTGTGCAGACCATGCCAACAAGTTAAACAGATTCAATCACCCCACTCGTTAGTTCAGTATACCACCACCTCAAGGAATTTTGAATTACTTCATATAGATTTAATTGGTCTAGTTGGGAGGCCGTCACCGTACCTCTAAAAGTTAATATTTATAAGCCCTAAATGCTAACTATCTACAACTGAGTAAATAGCAGCAAGTCAGGGTCGTCCAAGAAGAAGAGGGATTTTCTTAAGCATTTAGACATAAAATATTGATATTAGGCTAGGAGTAGATATATATACACATATAAAAGAATGTAAAAAGGGGGGTTTCGGTTGTTTGGTGGTCCTAAGTTATGAAAGTTTAAAAGACAAGATAACTAGCAAAGTCAAGTAATTATGCTAATCATCAAACAAACTAAGAAAAAAGGGTTTTAAAACTACAAAAACAAAGCATTGGGGGAAATTGATATCCACTTCCAAACCAAATGTAGATCATTGAACCATTCACTCATCCTATCACAACTGTTACCTATGGACGAAGGACCATAGATTTGATAACAACAAGCCTTCTACCAAAGACATTGTCATTTAACCAAACATAGCATTCACTAGGAAAAAAACTAGAACAAACCACATTAAAGTTTCAACCTTTAATTGCATCTATAGGATAAATATAAGAACAATCCATATTAACATACTTATCCAGCAATAATCACAACACATTATTCACAAGAAATTCTAAATTCATGTTCTTAGATTTTCATGCAAAGGAGCTAAGTAATTCGTCACTTTCCTAACTCCCTAACACTTAATTCATAAAAAAACTTCCTATCCTCAAACAACCCATGGCATAAATGAAGTAAAACATAGAATTAAGAACACATCAATTCTGAATAACAAAGGCTTCAAAAACGAGTGAAACAATCTATTCACTACTTCAACTACTTGTTGTGAGATAAATCTTCCATCCTTCTTAAATAGTAGTTTTCAAGAGTGAATTTTATATCTCTTGTCAAACCTCACCAATGAATCCCTTAGCCAAAACACGACTAAAAGTATCCCATTGATAGCATTGAGCACGAAGAACCAACAAGCTTGGCAACGCTTATAAACACTACACCGTGTCTAAGCATTTAACCAATTCATGCATTTACACAAGATTAGTCAAGAATGATCAACATTCATAGACATCTCTCATTTGCTACCAAAAACAAACATGACAACGAGTTCAACATCATCACATTCATCTAGCAATTATCAACACACCAACATCATTAAGAAGCTCTAACTCTTGATCTTAGATTCCACATTAAAAGAGGGGAGAATTGGCTACTTTCTCCCAACCCTAACAAGTAATCATATAAGTAATTCATATACTCAAGCTTCCAACAACATCAATGCCTTTAACAATTCACATTCAAAGCTCAATAAATGCACAATAGCAAAAGCACTAAATAGATAGATATGGTTCTTACTACATAGATATGGAAGCTTGAATCCATTGCTCCCAAGATAAAACTAAGCTAGATAATTAAAAGACATCATTAACCTATAAAAACTAAGAAAATAAAGAAAGAAAAACTAGGGTTTGAACCCAGAAAAATTGCAGGAAGAAGAGGTTGGATTCCTGTTTTTTTAAGAGGAGATGATAAGGTGAGTATTTATAGTACAAAAGCAAGAAGGATTTCTGGCCATACATCCGTCGCGAGTCTCGATGGGCTCGCGATGACCTCGCGACAGACTCCAGTTCCAGCACAATTTTTTCTTTCTTCTTTTTGTTTCATATCCTCCTCTTCTCTTCACTTCTTCAATTATTCAATTCTTCAAATCTTCAAAAGCTCAAATACAAGTATTCAAATATTCAAAGGTATTCTTCAAAGTCTTCAAAGTCTTCAAACAAATTGCCTTGTCACACAAAATCCTCTAGAAAAGTAATAAAAGCGTAAAAGTCACTTTCAACTCTCCTTAGAGAATTTCATGGAAAAATGCAACATTTAGAGCACAAAAGTGTACAAACGTGAATCCCAAAAGTCCTAATATAACCATATAAAATGGGCACATCACTGGTCAATACACCTAGTGTGAGTGCAAGAAGTGTATTTTCGTGTGTGTTGATGATTTCCAAGGGAGATGGTTTGCTTGTCGGCGAACGAGTTGCCCAGTTTTCCAAGGGAGATGGTTTGCTTCTAGAAAAATGTTGGGCTGCTAAGGAGAAGTGGGTATCAGTTACTGTCTCTCTTGAAGCTGCTGAAGAGCAAGCACACTCTGCTGAAGATTATACCCTAGCTACTGAGAAGGAGGCTGACAAGTTGCGCTCTAAGCTGAATGGAATGTGAACCAACGATCCCGACTCACCTGCATATCCTAAGGTCTTGTTGATCTATGATCTGCACCATTTTGTGTGCTTTAACCAATGCATTTGACATAGTTTTTTTGTTACGTTTGTGTTTGCGGTTTGGCAATATTAGTTGAGTTTACATGACATGGGCTATAGACAACCATGCTTGGTTTTCTATTATAAATCTCGCATTTTATATACTTAATTAGTAATTATGGACATATTGTGTTCACAGGCTCCTTGGTCTTCATTATAAGTACCTTTAGTAGGTCGCCCGTGAATTCTATTTGTTACATTACATTCTTGCTAAGGCCATTAACTTTTAACGGTAGAAGATTTGAAGTTCATTTGCATTTTAATGGTATTAGACGAAGGCTATGAACATCAATGCATGGTAGAAGGAGATTGAATCTAAAAATAGGCGGCTTCGGAGTTAGAGACAGTCAAAGGAGAAGATGGTGAATCATGGTCTGAGTAGTGTTGCCTTATTCTGAGAATGATCAAGGAAGAATTAGCCTTCGAAGCTAGTTCCATTGGATTTTTCTTCTTGAGTACTACAAAATTGACAACTAGTACTTCCAAATTGAACTAACGGTTCACCCTTAGCAAGCAAACGAAGTTTAGTCGATGAAGCACTAGCAGCTGGTCCACATGGTCAAGCACCAGTGACCTATGACAGTCTTCACGGTGTGCACTACACAAGAATCCAGAGGTTCCATGAAGACCTGCAGGATACCAGCACAAGACCTTCACGAGGCAAGACGTCGGGTCGTGATAAAAGCACCGAGCTGTGAAGCAAGTCAATGAAGAGTTGAACCATTTGGCTAAGTATGAAGCCAGTCCATGAAAACCTTCATGGACCGTTAGAAGACTTCTGAACAAGACCATAAGTTACTTACGGTACGTGAAAAGCCTCACAGGCTGTGACAAAATTTCTGAGCATAAGTCACAAGCTTTTCACGATCCGTGAAAATGTTCAAGGATCATGGGAAAACTTTGAGCAAAAACTGCATGCTGCTTGTGGTCCATGAAAACCTTCACGGACCGTGGCACAATCCTTGCTTCACAGATTGCGCTTGATCCCACGGGCCGTAGCTATGAACATTCATAGACCATGGCAGATTTGGCATCCCATGGCTATGCACGCTTCACGGATTGTGGCATCTGTGCCAGTCTGTGAAACCTTGGCAGCTGACCTAGGGTTTTGCTACTTTTGGCCTATTTGGGCATATTTTTATGCCTAATCTCCTACTACTATATATAAGACCCTAGTCTACTCATTTAAAAAGGTTGGAGCATATTTGGAAACACATTTGAAGATGAGAGAGCTTGGAGAAAAGGAGTTCCTTTTGTAGGTTTTGTAATCTTTTGTTTTCTTTTCTTCTTTTTTTCCCCTAAAGATATGGAATTCAAATCTATATTTGAATTCCATGTCTAGGGAGTATTTTGATTATCTTGGGATTCATTTTGGCACTTGGTATGTTCTAAATTATTTATGAGATTCATTAGATTCATCATATCCTTGTGTTTATGATATTATTGTGATTGATATTGAATGTTATAAATGCATGAATATTACACCACATATAAAACACACAATGGGCTCTATTCATGTACGGTGCAATTATTCATGCCCCCTTAGGAAGAGAAACTTGGATGTTAGAATGGGTAGGGGAAAACACGTCTGTGTGGGTGTGTGCATGAGGGATTTGAGAAGGCTCTGACCTATTTTTAATCGCACCAGTCTTAACTTGCTTTGTAACTGTTGTCCGAGAGGTTGCGGGTAGAGATAGTGAATAGTAGAAAGCTAGGTTTTGATTTGAAACCCTAGTATCACAGATAAGATGCCTAGCGTATATAGAACCCGAAGGGGGTAGTTGCATTTGTGGTGGAAGCCCAGGACGTAATAGCGCGGTGGAGAAATAGACCTGCAATGATGGTCGAACCTCAGTGTACTCCACTAATTACGATGGCGGTATCGATAGAGGGTTGCGAGTGCACCCACCATGATAGGGTTGGGGAACTGTATGTCATTGGCCACACCATGTGTTGTAAACACACTGATAGGTCTTTTGTATGTCTGTATGTGAATGAATCAAGGATTGAAGCATTAGAACTACCATGTTGCTAAATGATTCCCAAGTGCCTAGTATAAATAATCCCCCCCCAGTTGCCTGTCTACACTACTATATATTCATTTCACTCATGCAGATTGATGACCCACACGAGGTTGTATTTTAATTAATACTTGAGCCCTAGCATCCTCGTGAACTGACCCAGGGCTTGCCGCTTACTACCTCTTGGTAGCTTAGCAGTAAGAGTGGGTGCAGAATTATAAATCATCTATATTTGACCAATAAGCCCCTAGGCTCGTATTTTTGAACGACGACCGGGTCAAGGGCAGGTCAAATTTTTGCATTTCTGCCGAGGATGCTTTTCAGTTCAAGTATTAGTTGAGCATGACATGTTAGTAGAGCAGTCAGTAGTGTCTTTTATTGTTTTTTCTTTTGTTTGTTTTGTTTGCTGCGAGTGGAGTTTTTGGTCATAGTTTCCTTGGTACTTTGATTCTATTTGCTATTGTGACATTGGAAGGATAGTGTTACCTTGGCTTATGGTACATACTCATACCACAAATCTCGGTATTTTGTATTCTCTAACTAATTCCACAGGTAATCGGAAGAGAATGAGAAATAGAACTAGATCGGAGGATCAACCTAGGGGTTTTAATTTTAAGGAAGCATTGTACAAGATGGCAGAAGATAACCGCACTTTGAGAGATCTTATGGCCTCTAACTTAGAGAATAGACCCTTATGTATCATATTCCCACCCTTGCCTCCAAATGTGACTTGTGAGCTGAAAAGTGGGATGATACATTGCCTTCCAACCTTCCACAGTATGGTGGGAGAGGATCCGAACAAAACGTTTTTGTAATTCCATTTGGTGTGCATGAATATGAAGCTGTCGGGAGTGTCGGAAGATGATTACAAGTTGAGAGCATTCCCCTTTTCACTGCAAGATGGAGCAAACAATTGGTTGTATTATCTACAACTGGGTTGAATTGGGTTGTGGATGGATATGAAGCGGTGATTCTTGGAAAAATACTTTCCAGCATCTAAGTCGGTCGGGTTGAAGAAGCAATTGTCCAACATTACTCAAGGAGCAACCGGAAGCCTTTATGATTATTAGGAGAGGTTTAAGAGACTCCTAGCTAGTTGCCCCTACCACCCATTCAAGGAAGGAATTTTGGTCTATTACTTCTTTGAAGGCATTTGTAACAAAGACATGAGGATGGTAAATGCCGCATGCAACGGTTCTATAGCAAACAAGAGCTCGAAGGATGTGATGGAACTTTTTAAAGAGATAGCCAATGGTATGAAGCAATTTGGCACAAGGTCTAGGGTTAAGGTCTTGGATGAACCCGTACACTCACCAAAGTTGGAGGAGCAAGTGATGAAAGAGAATTTTTGAGGAAAGATTAACCAAGTCAAGATATGTGGGGTTTGTAACCTCGACCACTACTCCAAAAAATGCCCCGAGGTCGTTGGTGATGTGCAAGAAGGGAACGCTTGGACTACAACAATTGGGAGAGACCTTAATTTGCTAGGGGTCAACTACAAGGGTTCCGAGGGAACCAAGGCAAAGAAAGACTGGACCCCTATGCAAATACATTCAATCCAAGGTACAGGGATCACCCTAATTTTCGATGAAGGGGTGACAATCAACCTCAGGGATATTGGGGTGAACAAGAACCACCTCAACCTTATCCTAGAGGTGAAGTTCCATCCAACAATCATACCACACTTTACAGATCGGATAGGGAGGATATCTTGGATGCCATTGGTTAATTGGGGAAGAAACATGAGATCTTCATGGAAAGGACTAGGAGGGAAATTGAAGACCTTGGTACTAGAGCCTTCTCAAGTATCAAGAACCTTATGATTCAAGTTGGAAAACTCACCACCTTGGACTTTTATGTGTTGGTACTAGAGCCTTCTCAAGTATCAAGAACCTTATGATTCAAGAACCTTATGATGCAAGTTAGTTTTCCCTGCGGACTTTTATGTCCTAGACGTAGGGCACAAAACAAAAGTGCACCCCCAATCCTTTTGGGGATACCTTTTCTAAAAATGTATAGGACTAAAATTGATGTCAAGTCAGAAATCTTACTTTAGAGGATGACATAGACAAAGTGGAATTCAACATTACAAATCTAGGCATGATTCAACAAAACCTTGTCTTACGTGCAAAGGTGTGACACTTTTTTATGAGCATGATATTCTTAAACCTTCTTATGTTACCAATGAGCATGAATCTCTTGTTGATAATTTTGTGGAGGACCTTCATGAATTTCATGATTTGGTCAATGATATGTCTGTACTAGATTATTTTTCTATGCTAACCAAATTTCAGTGGGAAAAGGGGAGCGTCGAGGATTTGATACCTCCTCAACCTCCTTCTAACCCCAAAGTGACATTCAAGGAGTCAAGGTTGGCAAATCAAGAAGAGACATTTCTAGGTGCTGACAGGGGCTACAAAGGTAAGGATGGCTCGTTCTGAAGACCTCTCCATAACGACGTCATCGTGGGTGGAGTCGCTGATGGAGATTCCAGTGACCCACCGGTAAGTGCTTCAAATTAACATGCGTGAAGAGCAAATAAGTCATGATGACGACAATAAATATATGTGGTTCCTTTGTTTTCTTGTTTAAAGTAGTGACTTGGTAGACTTTTGCATGACTTGCTCGAAATAAAGGATCTTTTAAATGAAATTCTTTCTTGATTTGGAGATCTAGAAAAATCTTGAATAGTGAAAAATCTTGAAATAAAATCTTGGTTGCTCGAAATAAATCTTGAAATACTAAGGAATAGTGAAAAATCTTGGTTGCTTCATGACAATGCTTGTCATGAAGGGCAGGTCTTATGTCATGATGATGTCCATGAGACTCTGTCTAATGAAGGTGGGAAAACTGGGCAGAAAATTATTTTTGTCAATTTTTTATTTTCACCCCCCAACTTGTCTAAAAAATGCAACTTTTTGAAATGGAAATTTGGATTTCAAAATTAAAAATGCGTTTTTTATTCAAGAAGTGATACTTCCTATTTCCTTAGGATTTTTTATGCAATTAGTACTTCCAACATTAATTGATTGTACCACTTGTCCCCTAATTTGAAATTCTATCTTTATCTATAGTGTACCTCTCTCTTTCTCTCTTTTTCACCTATGCTGAAATTTCATTTTCGTGGTACAATTATCCACCTAATTTCATTATCTACATATTCTTTCTTCTCAAGAAACACTCAATCACACACACTAAAAAAAAGTGGACGTTTCTCCAAAAATTAACAATTTTGGCTTCTTCTCGTGTGGCTCGTACACTTCTTGGCTTTAAATTTTGGGTAACCCTTTGATCTCTTTGTATATATGATTGATTGACATTGTGGTGTTGTTATGAAAAGAATGATTTTCAAATAAGCATGTGTTGATGTGATGTTGTTTGAGCTTGTGTGTCCAATCTTGTGATGATAAATTTATAGGAGTCTTGAATGTTCTATTGATCTTGAATGATGTGTTCTTCATTTGTGGTTGATTAGAAAGAGCTTGAATCTTGTTTGGGTGAATCTATTGATGGGTTGGTGAAAGGAATACATTATGTTATTGATTGATGAGAAATATTCTTGTTTTAAATAGCCTTTATGATTATACCATCATGCTTTGAATGTTTGGCCTTTTGGGGAGAATGTTCTTTATTGGATAACATTATGGATCATGCATTGTTTACTATCACATTACCATTCTTCTCCTTCATTGTGTTAGGATGCCTCTGAAAAAGGGTACTTCAGAGAAAGATAAGTCTTCTCGGGGTGAGAAACGGAAGAAGCCGGTAAAGGGTGCAAACTCTAAATCGGAAACTCCCGTTCCTCGCAATCCCAAGTCTGTGGCCAATGAGTTTATGGGTTTTACCAACATTACTGGGACTACAGCTCAGAGATGGAGGAATTTGAGGGAACCAAAGAGGAGCATTTTGGAGTCTAATTTTGCTTGCAAGAGCACCTTGGTAGCTCTAGACTTACTAGAACCAGTGACCTTTCTTTTGGGTCGGGTAGGCCTCGAAGATTTTCTTGAAGTGCACTCAAAAACCTACATAAGGTGCACTTTAGAGTTCCTAGCTACTATTTGGAAGGTCACAGACGAGGAGGGCACAGGGTGATTAAGTTCAACTTAGATGACAAGGAGTACCAAATGACCAATAGAGAGGTGGCATTAGCTTTTGGGTGGAAGATCGACTGGGACATTCCATGGACTCATCGCCAAGGAATGCTATTCTCCCTTGGGAATTTTTGGAGACAACTAAGCGGGACCAACAGGAAGAATCTGAGCAAGAGCACGGCTATAGTCCACCCAGAAATATGTTATGTTCATTTACTCCTTTCTATGAGCGTTCTATGCCATGGTGAATTGACTCATTGTCTGGGCTCCAATGTACACCTTCTTTGGGCGATGACACCGGAGGGGAACATCTACCCAGACTTGGTTAGTGTTTTTGTTCAGGAATGCATAGCAACGGGAGAGCATAAGAGTGGAAAGATTCCTATGGGGGGCATGGTTAGCCTTTTGGTACGATATTTGGGACATCCTATCTCCCATAGGGCATTGGCCAATATGGGTTGGTCAGTATCGACCTATACAATTGAGAAGTTATCTAGGGCATTCATGGTGGAAACTAAAACTTCAGAGGATAGATTTGTGTGGCTTTACAGTGGAGCACCTACTTGCAAATTCATGGTTTTTCTGCAACTGGAATGCACCTCTATCAACCTTGATACGAGCCTAGATGACTTGTTTGAACCAGATCCCCGATTTGAGAAGGATTTTTATAGAGTATTAGCCAACCCAGAGATAGACCTAGACGAGGCCGAAGGGGAGAAATCTTTGAGAGCACATCCGAGCCAATCTCATCTTCCCATGGGCATTATAGATCAACTACACCTACTCAGGGAGCAACTCTCATGTTATTCCCAAGTGCTTTAGGACATAGTTCAAGCTATTTTAGGAGTGAAGGCACAAGTTGAGGAGCTAAAAACGAGGGTGGATTACCTTGTGGCCACAATCCAAGCAACGAGATTTATTGAGAGGTATGCACTAGCCACGAGGAGGCCGGTCCTTCAAGGCTGAAAGTGTAAGTATCACAGTTTCCCTACTTCACTTTTGATTTGACATAAGAATGCATAAGATACGATGCACTGTTTAAGTGTGGGAAAGGGATTAGTGAGTACTTAGAAATTCTATTCATGGATTTCTTCGTGCATACATGCTTTGTTTATTTTTCTTGGTAGATTTTTTGTTACTTGTGATCGGGGTGCTTTTGGAAAAATTTTGGTGGTTTTCATGGTATGCTAAGATATTAGGATTCTAGTTTGCATGTGGAATGTAGCTTTAGGATTTGGTGGTGTATTGGTTCCTTGCTTATCTTTTGTGGTATGAAGCTCACTTTTGGGGCACTTTTGTACTGCACCAAAATAATTGGAACAATTGAAAAAATGAAAAAAAAAAAATTATACCTTGACAAGTTGAAAACCTGAAAGAGCGACTTGAGTAACATGAGGAAAAGCCCGGATAGGTCAAAAGGCTTAGGTAAAAGTGAAAGGCTTGGCCCGGCAAGACTTACGAGTCTAGGTAAAAGTGAGAGGCCGTGGGGAAAAAGGTGAGAGGTGAGCACGTTGTTTGGGATAAAGCTAGGATGAAAACTCGAAAGGGCTTCCAGTAAAATTGAAAGAAATTGAGAGAAAAATTAAAAAGGAAACAAGAAACTAGGTTGACGTAACATCAGACTCCTTGGTTGCAACTAGGTCGAGAATTTTGCATTATTCCTACGTTGCAACAAAGTCGACGGCTTTTGAATTTCCTTGGTGGATTGTTTTGCTTGAGAATTGCTCTTTGATTGTTTTTGGGACTACTTTTGGGGAAATTAAGCTTTAATTTATTCTGATATTTTGTCACTTATCTTTACCCATACACATTTACTTGCTTTGGGCGGTTTGGCTGTTTTAGGAACTTTGGGGAGTGTGAGAGTTGTGAGATTTTCACCTTCTTGGGGGAACTAGGGTAACTTGGGAATAAGTTGAATGCATTGGCAATTTTTTCATGCTTCATTCCGCTTGAACCTTTTTTCTTTGATTTTATTTGCTCGAGGACGAATAAATGTTTAAGTGTTGGAAGTCTGATCTGCACCATTTTTCATGCTTTAACCAATGCATTTGACATAGTATTTAGTTACTTTTGGGTTGGCGGTTTGGCAGTATTAGTTGAGTTTACATGACATGGGGTTTATATAACCATGTTTTGTTTTATATTCTAAATCCTGCATTTTGTATACTTAATTAGTAATTATTGACTTATTGTGTTCATGGTTTAATTACTTAGTGTTCATGGTTTAATTACCTACTTAATTAGTAATTACTTATTTATGGCGACCTACTAAAAGTACTTATAATAAAATTAAACCTTGGTCTTCATTATAAGTACTTTTAGTAGGCCGTCATAAATGCTATTTGTTACATTACATTCTTGCGAAGTCCGTTTACTTTTAATGATGGAAGATTTGAAGTCCATTTGCATTCGAAATGTAGTAAAGAAAGGCCACAAAAATCAGTGCTTGGTAGAAGGAGATTTAAGCCAAAGATAGGCGGCTTCAGAGTTCCAGACGGTCAAAGGAGAAAATGGTGAATCATGGTTCGAAGAGTGTTTCCTTAGTCCAAGAATAATCCGGGAAGAATTAGCCTTTAAGGCTTGTTCCATTGGATTTGTCTTCTCGAGTACTACAAAATTAACTACTAGAACTACCAATCCGGACTAACAGTTCACCCATAGCAAGAAAACAAAATTCTGCCAACGAGCACCAACGGCCAATCACGGACTGCGAATGGTCAAGCACAAGCACCCGGTCACGGACCGTGCATGGTCAAGCACCAGTGGCCCGTGACAATCTTCACGGATCACACTACACAAGAATCTAGAATTTTCGTGAAAACCTGCACAAGACCTTCACGAGGCAAGGCATCGGACCAAGACAAAAGCACCAGGCCATGAAGCAAGGGGATGAATAGTTAAAGAATTTGGCTAAGTATGAAACCGGTCTGTGACAACCTTCATGGACCGTGAGAAAAATTCTAAGCAAGACTACAAGCTGCTAGCAGCCCATGAAAACCCTCACAGGCCGTGACAAAATTTCTGAGCAGAAGCCACAAGTTGTTCACAATCCATGAAAACCTTCATAGACCGAGGGAAAACTATGCGCCAAAATTGCATGTTGCTTGCGATCCATGAAAACCTTCACGGACCGTGGCATGATCCCAACTTCATGAATTGCATCAGATTCCACGGGTCACGGTTATGAACATTCACAGACCGTGGAAGATCTGGCATCATGTGGCTATGCATGCTTCACGGTCCATGGCATCCGTGCCGGTCTGTGAAACCTTGGCATCTAACCTAGGGATTTGCTACTTTTGGCCAGTTTTGGGCCTATTTTTAGGCCTAATCTCTTACTACTATATATAGGATGAAATGGACGTTATTCTATTGTGGTGGTTAACTATTTTTTATATAAATTTATACCAGGGTTAGAGAGAGTTTCCAGCTTGTCAGCGTACGAGTTTCCCTGTTTTCCAAGGGAGATGGTTTGCTTCTAGAAAAATGTTAGGCCACTGAGGAGAAGTGGGCGACAGTGACTATCTCTCTTAATGGTGCTGAGGAGAAAGCACACTCTACTTAAGTGTATGCCCTGGCTGCTGAGAGGGAGGCTGACAAGTTGCGCTCTAAGCTGGATGGAATGTGAACCAACGATCATTCCTCACCTGCGTATCCTAAGGTTCTTATTGATCGGTGATCTGCACCATTTTTCATGCTTTAACCAATACATTTGACATAGTTTTTAGTTACCTTTGGGTTGGTGGTTTGGCAATATTAGTTGAGTTTACATGACATGGGTCATCGACAACCATGCTTGGTTTTCTTTTATAAATCTTGCTTTTTATATACTTAATCAGTAATTATGGACATATTGTGTTCACGGGCTCCTTGGTCTTCATTATAAGTACCTTTAGTAGGTCGCTCGTGAATGCTATTTGTTACATTACATTCTTGCTAAGGCCGTTTACTTTTAACGGTAGAAGATTTGAAGGTCATTTTCATTTTAATGGTAGTAGACGAAGGCCACGAGCATCAATGCGTGGTAGAAGGAGATTGAAGCTAAGGATAGGCAGCTTCAAATTTCAAGATGGAAAAAGGTGGAAATGGTGGATCGTGGTCCGAGGAGTGCTTCCTTAGTCCGAGAAGTATCCAGGAAGAATTAGCCTTCTAGGCTAGTTCCATTGGATTCATCTTCTTGATTTCTACAAAATCGACTGCAAGAACTCCCAATTCGGACTAATAGTTCACCTGTGGAAAGAAAATGAAGTTTAGCCGACGAAAGACCAGCGGCTCATGACAGCCCACACTACACAAAACATCAGCGGAATGTGAAGATGCCCACGGTCCACCTTACATGAAACAACAGCGCCAGTCCGTGACAATGAAGTTGGGTTTTGAAGCATGGATGAGAAATTTGGCATATTATGGAAGCCAATTTGTGAAAACATTCATGGACCATGAAAATAGCTCTGAGCAAATATCCATGCTGCTCGCAGACTGTGAAAAGGAGGCTGGGCTGTGAAAACTACTGAGTGGAAACCGTGGTGTGGCTTGTGGTCCGTGAAAACTTTCACGGACAGTGGCACAAGCCCAGCTTCACGGACTGTGGCTTCTCGCGGCTATGAATTTTCATAAACCACACCAAATCTGGCGATCCGTGCTTGAAGGCTTCACAGACCGTGGTATCAGAGTCAGTCCGTGAAACCTTGGCAGCTGACTGTTTTGGCCATAAATCTCTCAATTTTCATCCAATTTCCCTCTAACATATATCAAAATCTTCGTTTTTCCGAGCTCTATACATGGGAGGTCATCTCTATACCTCTCAAAGTTAATACTTTAAGCCCTAATGCTTCATTTATACAATTAAGTAGATAATGGCAAGTCGGGGTCATCCATGAGAAGAGTGATCTTTTTAAGTGTTTAAACATATATATGAGAGAACATACTAGGCATATACATACATAGATACATATAAAAGTATGTAAAAAATGGGGGTTTGGTTGGTTTTTTATCCTAAGTTATCAAATTGAAATACAACAACTAGCAAAGCAAGAGAAATATGCTAATCATGCAATACAACTAAAGATACGATGAAAACAACAATTAACAGAACCTTGGGCGCAATTGACTTCCACTTCCAAGCCTCTTATCCATCATTGAACATGCAACCTATTTACTACTTTCACTACTTGTTGTGAAGACTAAACTTCTATCCTTCTTAGATAGTAGTTTTCAAGAGTGAATTCGACATCTCTGGTCAAACCTCACCAATGACTCCCGTAGTCGAAACACGACTAACAGTATCCCATTGATGGCATTTAGCATGAAGAATCAACAAGCTTGGCAACACTTATAAACACTACACCATGTCTAAGAATTTAACCAATTCATACATTTACACAAGAATAGTCAAGGACAATCAACATTCATAGACTTCTCTTATTTGCTACAAGAAACAAACATGACAACGAGTTCAAAATTATCATATTCATCTAGCATTTATCAATCTATTAACATAATCAAAATCTCTAAATCATACTCTTAGATTCCTATCAAGAAAAGGAGAAATACACCAATTTCCCCAAACCCTAACAAGCATATCATACAAGTACTTCATATACTCAAGCTTTCAATAACATTAATGACATTAACAAACACGTTCAATGCTCCATAAATGCATAATATTAAGAATATTAAATAGGCTACAAATTGTTCTTAAGGCATGGGCTTGGAAGCCTTAGTCAATTGCTCCCAAGAACTAGATTTAGCTACAAGAGTTCATACTAATTAATGCTGAACAACCGAACATAATACAAGAGAATTCAAAGATGAAAATGGAAAAAATAGGGTTAAGAACAGTACCAAAAGTACAGAAGACGAAGATGTGAATGAGAGGAAAGAGAGTTCTACTTATAGTATAAAAAGGATAAGGTTAGATTTTGGCCACCCGTTGGTCACGACTCGCGACGGGTTCATCGCGACTCGCGACGAGTGCCAGAATTTAACCCTGTTTTCTTTTCTTCTTCTTGTGGTAAACATTTATTTTTAGAGTGATTCCTCTCATTTTTCAAGTCTTCAAGGTCTTAAAATATGGTCTTCGATGGCCTTCGGTCTTCATTTCTTCGAAGAAAGTCTTCAAAAGACTTCGAAAATGTGATCTTTTATGGCCCCCGGTCTTCAAGCCTCCGTGTTCTTCCCTTGTCACGCAAACTCCACTTAGAAGAGGTAAATAAGCGTAAAGTTTCTCTTACCCCTCCTAAGAGAATTTCAAGGTAAAACACAAGCTCTTGATAATAAAAGCGCACAAAAGTGACCCAAAATAATACTAAATTATGCACATAAAATGGACATATCAATACAACACACTTTAATTCAGCTCCATATGATTCACTAATTTTAGCAGTTTATTCAAGAAAGGTTCAGCAGCTAGAGGGAAAAGATGACTAGAGTTTTGCTATGTTTGGCCAATTTTGGGCCTATCTTTAAGCTCAATCTCCTACTACTACATATAGGAGGCTAATTCTTCTACTGAACCCTAAGTAGGATAGATATAGTCATAATGTAGATTATTTTTTCTTTCTAGTTTAGAGAGAAGGAAAGGAGAGTTTTCTTCTCCTTCCTTCTTCTTCTCTTTCTTTTATCTTTTTCTCTTCTTCTTATTTTCTTAAACCATGGCATCTAGTTCCATATTTTCCATGGATCCATACTTTGTAGAGTAGTTAGCTAAGTTTGGGACATATTTGGCACATGCGTACCTTTTGATGCTTTACGAGATTCCCTAAATTTCATCTATCTTTGAGTTTATGATATTATTGTTATTTTTATTAAATGTGAAAAATGCATGAATGCTACACCACATATGATCACACACTTAAGGCTATGTTCATGTATGGTTCACTTATTGCTGCCCCCTCAAGAAGAGAAATCTGGATGTTTGAATGGGTGAAGGGGAACGATTATGCGTGAGTGTGTTCACGGGAGATTCAAGGTAACCCTAACCTGCATACCATCGTATCATTCTTAGCTGATTATTTAACCATTTTCTGATAGGTTATGGATAGAGATAGTTGATATTAGAAAGCTAGGTGTTATGTTGAAACCCTAGTATCACAGATAAGGTGCCAGTGAACCTAAGGCCTCGCGTATAGAGGACCACTGGGGATTAGCGCATTCGTGGTGGAAGCCTAGGACATAATAGCACAGGGCAGAAATAGAACCACAACAATGGTCGGACCTTGTTTTGCTCCCCTAATTACGATGACGGTGTCGATAGAGGGTTGCGAGCGTACCCACCATGATAGGGATGGGGAAGTGTGTGCCATCGGCCACACCACATGTTGTGAATACAATGATAGGTCTTTTGTATGTCTATATGTGAATGAATCGAGGATTGAAGCATTAGAACTACCATGTTGCTAAATTAGTTCTAAGTGACTGGCACAAATAGTTTGCTTATTTGTTTATTTCATGTTTGTAGTTGATAGTTGAAAATACCAAACCCCCCCGTCCCAGTTTGCATGTTTACACTAGTAGATATTCCTTTTACTCATGCAGATTGACGACCCACACGAGGCTGTGTTTTGACTTTTTCTTGAATCCAAGCATCTCTGTGAACAAACCCAGGGATTGATGCTTACTACCCTTTGGTAGCATTAGCAGCGAGAACGGGCGCAGAATATAAATCTTATCTTTGACCATCTCACGGGACTAGTGCATTGGCTTGGGTTAATTGATTGCGCTGTTGCGATTGTGTTAACCCCCCCCCCCCCCCCATTCTAGGTCAAGGTAGGTCAACCGCTTGTGAATTGCATTATGTTTCTTGTGACAATAGTTTGTGGCACCCCGAAGTGACAAACAATATTTTGCCCAACGAATCTCCTTGTTACCTCAGTTGTGACTCATCCTAATGGCTTCTCTTCCACCGACTTTGTTAAATAATCAGTGGCCACAATTAGAAATTTGGCATTGCCAGCGCCCTTTAGGAAAGGTCTTACAAGGTCGATTCCTTATTTATCAAATGGCCAAGCTCCATAAATGCCTCTTAAAGTATTCTGCGATTTGTGTGACAACGGTGCGTTAACCTGGCAACTTTTGCACTTGAAAACAAAGTTATGTGCATCATTAAACATGGTTGGCCAATAATATCCCTCTTGAATGATCTTCTTTGCAATTTCTCTATATCCTTTGCTTGTTCCACATAACCCTTCATGAACTTCCTTTAATATTTCACTCAACTGCAATGGTCCTATGCATTTTATCCACAGAGACAAGAAACCTTTCTTTTATAGAGTTCCCTCTTCGTAAACGTAGTTATGAGACCGCAGATTCAACTTCCTAGTTTGTATCTTGTCTGTTGGAAAGTTTTCTTTCGTGAGGTACTCTAGTAGAGGTGTCATCCAACTTACTTCTTCTGTCTGGACTGTTGACACAATTTTCATCACTGTACTTCTGATCAAAATGACCTCCACTCTTACATCTTTGTGTTCAATCAATGAATTGAACCCAACGGTTGCTAACTTACTTAGTGCATCTGCTTTTGTATTTTCATATCTTCGTACATGCTTGATATTGAAGTACCCAAGTTGGGAAATGAGTTGTCAAACCCTCCTTAAATATTTCACCAGTTATTCTTTTTGCACTTCATTGTCTCCCCACACTTGCTTGACTACAATTTAGGAATCGCTGCATCCCTGAACACTTTTTACCTTCATTCTAATGGTAAGTTCCAGACCATATATAAATACCTCATAATCTGCTTCATTGTTCATGAGTGGGAAGTCGAAGCTAAGCGAATATCTGTGCTCCCCTCTTTCTGGGTCAACTAGTAGTAATCATGCACTGCAACCTTCCTTGTTGGACGCTCCATCCACAAACAACTTCCACGCAACATCTAACCACTATTTTCTTTGTTGAACCTAAGATTGTGGCACACGTTTGTGACTTGTGCATCTTCACTTGTCATCTCTGCGATGAAATCTGCTAAGGCTTGAGCCTTGATTGCGGTTCTTGGCTAGAATTGGATCTCATACTATCCCAGTTCAAGAGCCCATTTGGTCATTCTACCAGACGCTTCAAGTATGGTTAGGATATTCTTGATCGAGAAATCCGTACAGACAATGATTCCATGACCGTGGATATAGGTTTGTAATCTTCTCACTGAGTATACTAAAGCTAGAGCTTTTCAACTAGCATGTATGCCCTTTCTGAACTTTGTAATATTTTGCTGATGTAGTACACTGCAACTTGTTTTTAACCTTCTTGACGCACTAGAACTGAACTTACTATGTTTTCAAAACCTCCAGGTACCGAAGGGAATTCCCTGAAGACTAGTGACTTCAATGTTGGCAATGTTTTAAGCTTCTCTTTTAAGGACTCGTACACTCTTTGAAATTCTTTGTTCTAGCTAAAACTTTTTACCTTCTTCAGGACTTCGAAGAGTGGTAAATGTTTCTCAGCTGCCTTTGAAATTAACCTACTGTGGTGCCAATGATCCCATTAATATTTGCAACTTTTTAACTGTTTGTGGTTGGGGAAGATTTACTATAGCCTGGATTTTCTCTGGGTTAGCCTCAATCCCTTTGGAGGATACCTTGTATCCTAAAACATTTCCTGCATGCATAATGGTAAGGATATTTTCATAGTTTATTCTTGTACATAGCCCGAGCAGAGTTAGGATTTAGGAGATAGAGTGATCTGATGTTGAGGGACAGAATGTGGGTAAATCCACAAACAACTTGCAACTACTCCCCTATGACTCAATGACAGCCAAGAGGAATGAAGAGTTTAGGGGATTGAGACCTCATGTAATAGTTCTGTCAGACTGTGAGGATGATGATGGAGTTGGGTATGTTCCAACATATGAAGCAGAAGGATAATCTGCTGAGGCAATGGAAGTTGATGAGTATGGTTTAAGGTTCATGGATACTAATATGGGTGGTGAAGATGATCAGTTTTATGTTGATTTGGAGGACTCAGAGGTAGAAAAGATAGGGGGTGATTTTATGCTTGAGCATATGAGCATATTGGAACACAAGATGGAGCAACAGAGACTGGGCAGACTGAGCATGTTGGAACACATGATGCAAGAGCAGAGGTTGAAAATGCAGAGAATGTTTAAACAGAGGTACATAATCTAACCTACTCCAGTGATGAAATCTTAGATGAGTTCATTTAGACCATAGTGAAAATGCCAAGAGGAAAGAACCTGCACTTGATTCATCTCAGCCAGCCAAGAAGACCAAGAAGGAAACCTCTACTCCAGCACCAAGAAAGATGTCTACACTGCCTCCACCTTCTGTAAGTGATGTTATATGATGATGACTGTGAGAATATATGGGAGGTATTCTCCTAAAAGAAGATCATTCCTGAGATATCAGTGAATTTAGAGGTATACAAAAAGAGTGGTTTTCTAGACTTTGTGGAGTTGATAGGGTTAAAGACAAAAGCCACTTTGTATGAGAAGTATAACAAGTAGGTGGTATGTGAAGTGTACAGTAATTTGATGGCTGGGAATTTGGAGGATGATTCTCCTTGGTTCACTAAGGTGTATGTGAGAGGAAGAGTTATTAATTTTTCTGCCAGGAAGATTAATCAGGTGATAGGGATGATAAATCCAAATTTTGATGGAGTATTTTCTGAGGAGCTGGGGGTTACAGATGATCAGATTCTAGTTGATACTTCTGGTGGTTATAAGACTGAGTGGCCAGTTACTGGTTATTCCCAAGTATTATGTTTATCCTCCATGATTTTGGTCTCTACCAAATAGCAGTCATTGTTGCATGCCATCTACAAATACCACTGCCCTCACTAAGGAAATGGCTACACTGATGTATTGTGTTGGAACACAGAAGCCTGTCAACTTGGGATTATTTATATAGCAAAGCATTGTGCAAGCTATATCTCCTAAGGCCAAGCATGCTCTGATATACCCATGTCTTATTTCTGCCTTGGTAAGGAGTGAAAAGGTGAAGGATTACCTTGAAGATGAGATTGTGAAGATTGAATCTCTCAAGCCTAACAAGAAGACATTTGGGATGCGATAGGTGAAAGATCTTCCTTGGAACCCCTAGGTCTCAACTTCGGCTGTAGATGATAAGAAGGCCAAGACTGCAACACTTGATGCTAAGTTGGGAGTTTTGAACATTCGTATTGCTGCCTTCGAAGCTGAGAAAGCGAGAATTGAGGGGAGAAGGATCAATTGGAAGCACAGATTGTTGTTCCTGAATAGGATTGAAGTTTCTACACTGGATATGTTCCAACATAGATCAGTTGTTGGATTCTGGGGGAGCAGATTTTATTGTTATTTCTTCTTTATTTACAGTGTTTTTGTTGCTTTTGGCATGTTCATGGCCCCATGGGGAGAATATTTTGGAGGAATTTGGATATGATTTTGGTGATTCTATAATCTGAATTTACTTTTGGATTTTTGAATTTTTGGTTTTCTTTCAGCATTCTTATAAATTAAGATTTAGTACTCGGTCTATGTTCCAACATGATGGGAATTACGGAGCTATTATGTTTAGTAGTTGGAAGTTTTTCTTTGTGCTCTTAATTCCAAAATGATTTGGTCCACAAAATGTCAAAGGGGGGATTGTAAAGTCACGTGGTGTGCATTTATTATTTAGTTGGCATTCGTCAACTCATTTGGAAAAGAAAAACTTTCCATGTTGGAACATACGAAAAGTTGAAGGCTAAAAGGATTTAACCAATTGAAGATATTGCGTGAATATTGATTTATGAAAGATTGGAGATTTTCCAATACATTGTTTTAGGCGTGTGATTGAAGCATACTGGATTCATGGAAAATTCTTGTCTGTAAGGAATTAGATTTGTAGAATATTATGGGATATGTTGAGATAAGGAAAATCTCTTTATTTAAAGGATTGAGATATGCTTCAGATCAAATATAGAATCAGAATATTGTGGAGACAAAGGTAGAGATTTCCGATCTTCTCACAGACTATAAATAGAGGACACCGTGGTTGTGCAACTCACAAATTTAATTGCAAACATTAGCATCCAGATTTTCTATCTTTCCGAGAGAACTGCGAGAGCCATTATTTATATGTTTCAATATACCGTAACCTGTTCATAAAATTCATAATCATATGTTGTAATTCCTTAGGAGGAGGAGATCCAGCGTCGACAAGTTTCGAGGTCAGGAGGAGTCTGATCAAGGCGGATCGGTAGCAAGGGGAGCTTGCGAGATTCACAAGTTATAATTAGATAAGATAAGTATAATTGTATGATGTACTTTGTATTGTATCTTTCTCATTAGTGGATTCATTATGAATTGGGCCAGGACCCTCTGTTGCGGGTGGTAAACACCGAACTACATAACCAAGTCTTGTGTGTTCATGCTCTACGTTATTGCATATTTGGTTAGATTGGTTATGTTGGAACACGGTATTAATAATTGAATTAATTAGATAAAACCAAATTTCAATTCTTTTTATTCTTAATGCTATCGAGGTGTGTATCTAGTTCAACGATTACTCTCCGGGGACATCTTGTTAAGAGAAACGGTTGGTTAATTATAGTTAATCAATTGTCGACAAGCCATCAAAGAATAGGGGAGGTTAAGCATACTTACCGACCTATAACTGATAGATACATAAGGATTAATTCATTATTGGGCCGATGATGGATGTTAACTAATACAAGTTGTTCTTAGCCAGATTCATTCTTAATATATTTTCTTAATTTTTATATTTTAATTTGTTAGTTAGTTTTGCATAATTAGTTAGAAAAATCTTGAGAATTAAGGCGTTAAGGCTACACTAAAATTCTCTATCTTAGTAGGTATTATTTATATTTGTTCCTCTGTTCTTCGTGAGATCGACTATGCTCTCTATTGTACCAATTTCATCATGAGAGTTTGCAGATTATTTTGGTGAGTGAAACGACATTCACCAAATTGGTGTCATTGCCGGGGAATGGATAGTCAATTTTTATAATTTTTACCTACTAATCTGTGTGTTAGTGCTTGGTTTATGAGAAAATCATCAAGGTCAAATTAATATTCAACCCGGAAGTAGAAAAAATAGCCAAGCAGAATAGAAAGAGAACACAAATAGTGCAGATCAGCTCTTATCGCAACCCTGTAGTTTGGCCAAACAGGACCCATTACAATCTCAGTAGCAACCTCTGATTCGGAAACTGATACCAAAATGGATAGAGCTAAAGGAAATGCAATCCTGGGCAGAACCAAACAATCCATAAGTGTGGGAACTCACTAGACATAGTGAAAATGATGCTCCCACTTCTATTCAGCTACCGGAGACCGAGAATCCAATCAAAATCAAGCTGGTATTCCTGATCCACCTCCATTATAGCCAATTAACCGGGGCAGGGGACTTATGAGAGGTTCAAAGATAAGGTTTATATTCTGAACCCGTTCACACTACTACACTACCTAAAAGGTAGTTCATGATAAGTCCTGGGTAAGTCCACAGAAATGCTAGGGATCTAAAAGTCAATGAAAACACAACCTTTATGGGTCATCAATCCGTACGAGTGAAAGGAATATCTAGTAAAGCAAACAAGGGAGGTTTGGTTTTTCAATTAACAAATACAAGACATAAAAGAAAAGATAAATTAATCTAATTAGCTAAGCACTTAGGAAATCATTGCACAACATAGTTAATTTAATGTATCAATCCTCGACTCATTCACATAGAGATTTAGACAAACCTAATATAGTGTTCATAACACGTGGTGTAGCCGATGGCATACACTTTCCCGTACCTGTCACGTTGGGTGCCCTCGCAACCCTCCATCGACACCACCATCGTAATTAGGAGAGTACAACAAGGTCCAACCATTGGTGTATGCATGTTTCTCCCCCGTGCAATTACATCCTGGGATTCCAACATGAATGCACAACTTCCCAATCACCTATCAATTAGGTTAAAGGGTCGTTGGCACCTTATATATAACACTAGGGCCTCTTACAACCCTAGCTTGCTAGTTTTCGCAATCTCTACCCGTAACTTCTCGGAATACTTTATATAATTAGCTAAGACTTGTGCGATGGAAAATAAGTAAGAGTAATACTTAGCTCTCTCGTGCACACACCCACACAGACCTGTACTCCCTTACACTCAAACATCCAGGTTTCTCTTCCCAATGGGGCATCAATATTTGCACAAACATGAATATAGACCAAAGTGTCTGCTTATATGTGGTGTACTATTCATGCAATTCAAACATTCAAGAATAAGTCACAGTAATATCAAGAACACAAAATTAGGATGAACTATAGAATCTCACAAAACATAGATTAAACCATGTGCATACAATTTATCCCCAAGCTATGGAAACTATTCCATAGATATGGAATTCAAATATAGATTTGAATTCCACATCTTAGGATCAAAGCAAAAATAAAAGGAAATAAAAGAAAAGGAGAGAGTGTTTCTCTCTCTAAAGTTGTTCTCCTAATGAATAATAATGATCCAAAAACTGTCTACTCTCTTTAACTTAGAAGACTATGGCTATATTTATAGGATAAGGGAATTGGGCCTAAAAATAGGCCCAAAATAGGCCAAAAACAAGTTAACCCTAGCTTAGCAGCCCCCCGGCGTGGGTCGTCGCGGATGGCTCGGCCCGTGGCATGTACAGTTATCCTAACTAGCGCAGGCCACAGGATATAGCGCATGTCGTGTCTCTTCATCCGGCACGGGTAGCTGGATCTGGTGCGAGGCGCATCGCATCATCTGGCTTGGACTGTGGCCTTTGATGTGGGCCGCCGTCAGCGCCCTGGATTTGGAATTCTGATCTACGGGGCGTGGCCTTTGGCATGGGCCATCGTCATACGGCTCAATCTACTCAGAAACTTGGCGTGGGCCATCAGCTAGTCTTGGCATCTTGGACTTGGAATGGTGCAGGCCGTCAAAAAGGGGACAGTCTGCTCCCATACTTGGCCAATTTTTAGTGGAGTTGATACTTGTGTTTGCGGCCTATGGCATTTGGTGTCGGCCCCTCCGTACCCTCGTGTTGATCCCTTTAGCATGGGATAAATTATTTGGCGTGGGTCGTTGGTGCCATACATGAGTGGCCCGCACTGACCCGTTTGTGCCTTGGTCGACTGAACTTCTTTCCTTCGCTATGGATGAACCGTTAGTTCGATTTGAGAGTTCTAGTAGTTAATTTTGTAGTGCCCGAGAAGAAAATTCCAATGGAATCAGCCTTGAAGGATAATTTTTCTTGGATCGTTCTCATAATTTAGCACAACTCATCGGATCACAATTCACCATTTCTTTATTGGCTGCCTTGAACTCCAATGCCGCCTATCTTTAGCACCAATCTCCTTCCACCACGCGTTGATGTTTGTGTCCTTCGTCTACTATCATTCTAGAGGTGAATGGCCTTCGATCTCTTCTATCATCCTTGCGAACGACCTTCAATATCTTCTACTGCCCTTACGAGCATGTGGATACAAGATGTCCATTAGTACCAATTAAGTCTACAAAATGCGGGATTTAGACAAGAAAACTAAACATGGTCATCTAAACCCCTTGTCACGTAAACTCAACTATACTAGCAATCCACCTAATAAAACAAGTTAAAAACTATGCTGAATGCAATGGTTAATGCACGCAAAATGAAGCACATAGATTCTTGAATGTGCTTCCAAAGTTCCACGAGAGAAGCAACGAGAACCCCTACATTTTTTTTGAATGAATTTGTGAATATTTTTAAGGTGCAGAAGAGGCCATCTACCGTGACTGGTGATCAATTTAAGATGGTTGTGTTTCCTCTCATTTTGACAGGAGCAGTAATCAATGGTTTTCAAGCCTGCCACGTAATTTCATCTCAACGTGGTCCGAGCTTAAGAAGTTATTCTTGGAGTACTACTTTCCAGCCACGAAAACAGATGCCTTGAAGAACAGTACATCGATGCCAACATCTAAATCGATTTATCACCAGATCAGGTATGAGTTTAATATTTTTACACCCATCTGATCTGGGTCGAGGTCCAAAATATTAAGACCCAGACCCAGCCTGTTGACCTATATAAGCCTAACTATATAAATTTTATTTATTTTTTATGTCAAGAATAAATATGATTGGAAACTTTGTACTCCCTCTATCCCAGTGGAACCTGCAGAGGAAGAGGGTTCTACTTTTAATTTCATTGAATTGAAAAGCCTAAAATGCCCCTGCTTATTATGTCTTCTTCAGTAAAGTCCTCTTCTCCAATCCCAAATATGCAACTATGCAACTATATTCCTCCATCATTGATCACATTGCAATCTCACTCATCTCCATTGCCTCATCCTCCTCCATCTCATACGTCTCATCCTCCTCCATCATCGAGCACCCATCTCCAGCCTCACCCATCAAGCACCTATATCTGCCCATTCTCCACCCACCTCCGACCTCAATCAGCACCACCGTTCATCTCCAGCCATCTCCTCCCTCATGCACCACCGTTCATCTCCTCCCTCAAGCACCACCACCGCCCTCTAACACCATAGCAATTCAAAGTTCCTTAAATGCTATAAACTTGTTATCTAAGCAATATTGGCACAACACTAGATTATAAATGAAATGAGAAGAGATTTGGAGGAGGGAAGAGAGTGGAGAAGTTTAGAAGAAAGAAAGAGAAGAAAAAGTGGGCGAATAATTTGGGGGAGGGAAGAGGGAGGGTGTGAGAGAAATAGGGTTTGGGTGAGTGTGTGGTGGTAGAGTTTTAGTATTTTAAATGTTTAATGGTAAATATATCTTTTGAATTGTTAAATGTTTCTTAAAATGGAAAGTGTGCATGTATGTTTGGGACAAATAAAAAAGGAAAGTGTGCAGATTTGATTGGGACGCGAGAAGTATTTTTATTCTCAATTAAATAAATATCTTTCATATACTGGTTTTGTTGTATGATTGTTTAAATTTTTAGTCTGTCTCTTGCGAGACCGTCTCATGGTGAGATAAGGGCTACTGAAAATATAGAGAAGGAGAAAGCTAAATTCGGGGTTAAATTCTTAATTATTTTATGTTTGGTGCTCTTTTTATAATAGCAAACAAATTGAAGGACTGGTTTCCAATAAAGTAAAAATGAAACAAATTGAAGGACTCGCTCGCCAACACTCGCCACCCTGTTCCGGCACCGTATTCGTCGTCGTTTTTGCCACCGATCCGGCACCGTATTTGCCACCATTTTCACCACCTTTGCGCTTACGATCATCGGGTGTGAAACACCAGATTGAAATCGAATCCCCGGCATCGAGTTCAAATCGGATTTGCAGACGATGAAATCAAATTTCTGGCATCGAGTTCAAATCAGGTTTACAGAGGGTGAAATTGGGTTTGCTTCTCTGTGGGTTTCATCTGAATCCGGCGTAGGTTCGACAATTGACAAATTCCGGGCGTGATTACGATTATGAGAATCAGTCGGTCTTGCGTCTGGATTCTGTCGACTTCGAGCATCGAGGAGCAATGGCTGGATTATGTCGGTTGTGTGTCGGTCTTACGTCGGTTCCCGTCAGTCTTGCTCGGTTTTGCACTGCCGGAAAACCTACGTGCAAATATAAGCTTTCCGACGGCCTTGCTTGGTGGAAGATGACAACGCACCATCCAGACTTGGATTTGGGCTTCTACCGGGCCCATTTCTCAAACACCAATATTAGGATAATTAAATAAATCAATCAAATTAAAACATTAAAAAATAAATTAAGACGTAAAAGCATCACACTAAAAGTTTAAAATGAAATTAAAAAATACACATCAAATTAAAATGTTTAAACATCAAATAAAAATACTGAAAGTACATATGAAATGAAATAGTTAAACATCAAATAAAATAATATACATATAAAATTAAAATAGTTAAACATCAAATAAAAACTTCACATTAAAATTGAAATAGTTAAAACGTCAAATAAAACACTAAAAATACAAATCAATCTAAAATAATGAATCATCAAATTAAAACAGTTAAATATCAACTAAAAAATTTAAATAAACATAGTTGAATATCTAAAAAAAACAAATAAAAACACATGTATTTGAAAACATCATAATATGCAACAACATGTGGCATCGAAAAAAAATGTCAGTACCAAAACTTAAAAAAATCATTTCACGTTACTAAAACATCAAGGATAAATATAATAAAAATGGTTTTTCTAATGAGTGCTCATGGGCACTCGTTAACAACTTCAGATTCCATCGAAAACTGTGTTTATTAAATGCAAATCCATCGAAAACTGTGTAATAGTACATAGGGAGTGTAAGTTTTTTAGGGATGTCATTAATCATTAACTCTATTTGCATTTAATAACACAGTTTCCGATGGAATCTAAAGTTGTTAACGAGTGCCCATGGGCACTCGTTAGAAAAACCGTAATAAAAATTTTGATATTAAAAAAATGAACATCAATATCAATTTTTGAAACGACACGATAAAAAATTAAAACATCAATCAAAATGAAAAAAAATAGATTACAAATTAAAAATTAAGGTAATAAAATATCACTAACTATTCTCAAAAGACCAAAAGTGTCAAAAAATTAACATGCAAACACGAGATTTACAATAAAAGATCAAAATTTAACTTTTAAATAGATGATTTTAGTTTTAAAATGCTTATGAAAAAACATCACAATGTTCGGTTGAAACATAAAATACTGTAAATGAAATATTAAGCATGGTAGTAAAATCCTGCACATTGTGCGAAAATGGGGGGAAAAATGATCCACGAATTTCTCTCACCCGAATTCTTGACTTGCGAGATTCTTATGACCCAGAATTATTAATTCCTCAATTATTTATGCCTAGCACCTTAAAAAAAGTGGTATTTACACCCAAATCCCTCCCTCATCTCCCAAACTCCCTTAAATTATATTTAGAACCCCATCTCTAATTAAATTTCATAATATTACACATTAATCCTTGGTGTTGCTGCGAGATGGTCTCGCACAAGACTGTCATAAATTTTTAGTATGGATTAAATTATTTTTTCTTGAAGAATTAACGAATTTGCACATTAAACTTGACTTATTTGTATTTAGAATAATATATGTTTTTGGGTAATATGCAGATATAACCCTATATGTTGAGAAAGTGAAAATAATTCCCTCAGTTCTTTTTTTTAGTGCAAATATAACCATGACTGTTGAATGAAAGTGCAAATATAACACTCCGGCCATGATTCCGGCGTTGACCATCAGAATTCTCTCGTTGACCAACTTGCAATGACTAAAATACCCTTATGGATGAACCCTTTACCTGGAAGGACAATTTTTCCCTTATCATCATTGGGCCCACAAAAAACCATATGTTAACTTCCTTTGTTTTCAAAAAAAATTTGGTCGTTCCTTCTCCCGTATCAGTGCGGATAAGCCCAGGTGGCTGCGCCACCGCGTTCATCCTTCACTTTGTCGTCGCGGTTCCTTGGGTCTTCTTCCCCCATCCTTTTCCCACCAAACTCGTGTCAATAGCGCAGGCATCCCTTCCCGGAGATTCGGATCCCCCGTTCTCTACTGAAGGTACTAATTTTTTACGTTGATTCCTAGATTTGAATTTGGGGAAAATCAATTTTTCGATATCCGTAAATTAAACTGCGGTGGATATAATGATTAATGGTGTTTAGAGTGTTGTTTTAATGAAGTAGTTGTTTCTCTGTTCTTGGCAAGGGATTAGAATGGCTTCGTCAAGTTACAGTATGAATGGTGTGCATTGCGAAGGCTTTGAATGCTGGGTTTGTAAGAAGGGAACGATTGTTTGTGTGTCTCGGTCGGCCAACAATCTAGGGAGACCTTATTATCGATGCCCTTGCAATCACGGATTTCAGGGTTGGGTTGTGTCTGAAATGTTTGATTCGGGAAAAGAAAGTACGGGAAGTTCGTTGTTGCAACACGAGTTTCGTAGTCGAGGTCCAAGAGGCAATACTGCTGGCCATGTTGAGGTCGAAGAAGTTGTGGTTGTGCCAGGTGAAGGTTATGTTGCACCACAAAATGGTTGCAACTGCTCATTCATTCTTAAGGCTTTGAACGTAATAAATTTGGTTTTTCTTGGTGCGAACATGATCATATTCTTGTTGGGGTTGGTTGGAAAGTGAATGTTGGTGGCTTCAATTAGTTCTTGACTTTGCTCAAACATGTTGTAGTTGTTGTTTTGGTTTGCATTCTGTTACTAGTTTGACTGGGTTTAAACTTGTTCGTTGTTTGTCTTCAATTTATTCGAGGTGCACAAGCACTTGAACTTGTTGGTTGATTTATGAATGTGATCATTTGTTGCAGTTGTAATGAATTACATAGTGTCACTCAGTGACATATATCAGTGCTGAATTAACCTGACATAAGTCAATAAAATTACAAATATAACCCCGACTAGTTCATTAAAGTGCAAATATAACCCCAATTAATATTATGAAGTGCAGATATAACCTTACTTATGTAGAGCTATTCCTAATATAACCCTCGGTTCAGGTATTTTGTTTATACGAACAAAACTGATCCATCCACATTCAATAATTATCAAAACATGTTTAGTAGATTATTTGAAAAACATTTCGAACAACAACATCAAACTACATTAATATAGGCTCAAATGTATGACAATGGAAGTGGATCACACCCAATGAATAGTGTGCCACATAGTTCCTATAAACGTCTGTTGAAGGCAGGAAAGCTTGTAAAAAAGCCAAAAAAGGTGCCCTACAACAGTCGTAGTGCTACAGGAAAGTGCACAAATGAAACAGTACATTGTCAAGTGTGTTCATAAGGCCAAGCGTGTTCATATGGTGGTGGTTGTGATGCACTTCTTCTTGGACTTGTTCTTTTGCTCTCTGGGTCGAGTGGGACAGGAAGAGGTGGTTGTAAGCTGGAACGTGGGATATCAGCACTGGGGGTGGTATTCACCGACGGAGCCAAAGTTGTGCTGAGCAACCTCATTGTCCTCGGACTGTATAGATTAGTTCTTCCCCAAATTTTGTTGCGGGTAGCCTCACTTTAGTGCCAAATATAAGGAACTCTGTTGGTGGTGAGGGCCCAGATAGCTGAAAATAGAAGGCGATGATGATATAATCAGTTGTATTAATTGCGGATATAACCTACACAATATCAACATGTGCAGATATAACCCTACATAATATCAATATGTGCAGATATAACCCTACATAATATTAATATGTGCATATGTAACCCTATCATATTGCATGTCAGTGCAATTATGAACCTGTATACTAAAATTACCCGCGGGTCAGATGGATCCAGATGATTGATAGTTTCGATCACAGTGTTACCCAATACAGTGTGAAATATGACTAGTCGTACGCCTCCGATGGGCGGGGGGAAATCCTGAGCATAGTAAAATTGGTGGAATGAATTTTAATGCTCTAAGTATGATCAGTAAACATTTTTTGATGAAGAAATATAAACATGGAAAATCATAATACCTTGGCATTGAACTGGCGTGGTAAATGTGCCTGTGTCCCAGCACTTGGTGTTAGACCTTCATTCTTGCCAGTGTCTGCATTCACTAATACATGGTCCTCGATTATCGGATCCTTGACCAAGTACGAATCTTGGTCCTCTTCTGTTGGAATCTCCTCCACAACAATCTCCCCCGTAACCTTGTCCTCTAACAAAGGCTGTCCTTCCAAAGCACTGTCTCCCACAACCAGGACCGGAACCTCGAGCGGGGGTTGTTCTATCACCACTGGTGTCTCCTCCAAAAGAATTTGCACTAGGATTCCCTTCCTGCCATGGACATTGGATGTAGTAGTCACTTCTTGGATGCTAAACTCCTGCTCCACAACATCTAATGTTTCTAGCATCATCATTTCACCCCCATCCTTACCCTGAAACTCATCTTGCTCCTGACGACGGGTGGCAGTTAGGATTTCAGTCCATTGATCATAATTTCTTGATTTTGATTTAGAAAATATTGTCTTACCTCATTGTCAGTAGCATCCCCTGCTATGTTACGCTTAACCTTTTTCTTAGTCCTTCCGTATTTCTGCACATTCTTTGGTTGTGGCTCCGGTAGAGCGATTTCACTCTCAACTTGTTGAATGATTGGAATCACACCCATTATCTGCAATAGAATATTTCCATATTAGTAAGGCAACATTTATTCAAAATGCAAAAAAAAAATATTGGTATATTAATAAGACATTGAAGTTTACTTCTATTTCGTTCAAACATGGTGGTGGGAATTGCATCTCCATATCAAATTGCAACCCCGTATCATCAACTTCTTTATCCTACAGTTCATAATACAAAAATGGCTTTAGTATTTACAGATGCAACACTGATTTAGATACAACTCTACTTAATGTTATTAAGTTCAGATATAACCCTACAAAATTTTAGAAAGTTCAGATGCAACTCTACATAATTTTATTATGTGCAGATATAACCCTATATAATATCAATATGTGCAGATATCACCCTATATAATTTTAGATAATTTAGACATAACCCCACATAACTTAAGTGAGGTCAGATATAACCCTACATAATTATAATCAGAGCATCCACAACTCATGGTTTACCTCAACAACCTGGTTACCATCCGTTGGAGCCTCGCCCCTGTTCTGAATTTGAACTTCTGGATCACCACATTCTTGGACCTCCACAACAAATTTTAGATGGGGGACAACCACATAATGAACATAAACTAACAAGATTGTGCCAAAAATGAACATAATTCTACCTTTCTTTGTTTTTTTCGAACTAGCAGTTGTTTTCCCTCGCTTTGATGCCTGGCTTGAATCTGAACCCTTTGCAGCCCTTTTCCGCTTAGGCAGTTGCTTAGAAACCTGCCTGGCCACTGGTCTACCTCTCTTGATTCCAGCACGTTGTGTGGCTTGTGAAATACCTTCTCTATTGGCATGTGGAGCCTATGAAGTGCCTTCTGTAATGGCCTGTAAACTGACATTCACAACCTGCACCCCATTTACAAAAGATTTTAAAATTGAGATGGCTTATCTAAAAGAGTTTTAAAGATTTAAAAAATGAACTTGTTATAAATACCTGGGATGCGGCAGCAGATTTAGCCTTCTCAGCCGCCTTTATTTCTTTGGCCGTGGGTCCACCTTGACATCCCCTTATATTATGACCAAATTCTCCACATTTGCTACACTTCCGCTTCTTGCTGTTTCCCTCTCCCTCCCAATCCTCTTTTATTCTCTTTGTCCTTGGTCTCCCAATCCGACGATGTAATTCTAGAGGTTGGCACGGTTGGGCAGTTGAACTTTTCGACCAGAATGCCCTGTGAGGTAAGGGCTCGATCATATAGGAATAAGCTTTCAAAAATGTGTCTTTAGATAGCATGGGATCACATGATTCGTGGAGGGGGGTGTCTTTTGTGCAATAGTATCACCACCGCATCGTGTGATCCCAAACACCACAGTCGCATGACCGCTTATCAAGCCTCACCCTGAAATGAACATCGCCATTTACTACTTCATAATTTGTATCCGAACAAGGAGTGAAGGTAACTTGGCGAGATTTTTTTGAAACAAGCTTCAACATTTCTTCAGTCTGTGGACACATTACGCTATCCCATATTACACACTTCTTGTAACGCTCATCCAACCTTGCCATTACCTTCTTCCACAACCCCTCCATCAAAGTTAGTACAGGCTAGTTTCTCAACCCTCCAACCCAATTGTTGAAAGACTTTGCTGGATTGTTAGTTACGTTGTCACACTTCAAGGCTGTTGAGAAAGTATATCTAGCCCACAAATCGTCACCGATGTCATTCAAGTAAACATAAGCCTCCTCATTCAATTCCTTCATCTGATCCATTGCTTTTATGAAATCCATTTTATTATATTCCATAGCCGCTCTCCAGAACAACTTCTTGAAAATATCCGCAGGGTACTTTCTACGAAAATTGGCATAGATGTGACGCCTACATCTCCTCTGTGTAGCATGGGGCTCAATCTCATCAATTGCCTTATCAAGGCCTTATTTTACAAGAACAAACACCGAGGGTAAAATCAGAAATGGTAAAATTCAGTAAGGCTTATATATGTACATAACAAATTCAGTAAGAGTTACATCTGCGCAACATTAAATTAGTCAGTGTTACATTTGCACATAAGTCGATCAGTAAGGGTTATATATGCACATATGTTAATAAGTCAGGGTTATATTTGTACATAAGTCAATTAGTCAGGGTTATATTTGCACATAAGTCAATCAGTCAGGGCTATAACTGCACATCAGTCAATCAGTTAGCAACGGCACAATCTGCACAGTTTATCCACCCCAGCCCTAAACTAAACAGTCACACAGCTCATCCATAAGCTAACAAATTGAAACACCAAAATGAAAAGGATAGCATGACTCACCTTCTGACGGTTAGTCATGAATGTCCACAGTTTGTTTTCTTCAAATCCTCCCAAGAAAAACTCCATTTGTTTGAAGAAAAACAGCCAACTGTCTTTGGATTCAGACTTCACATAAGCAAATGCGAGGGGGAAAATTCCATCATCTGGGTCATTGGAAATTGCACTAAGCAGAACCCCACCGTACTTACCCTTAAGATGATAGCCATCAAACCCCAGAAATGGCTTGCATTCAGCCAGAAATCCCTTTTTCACAACATCAAAACCAATGAACAGCCTTTTCACAAATGGAAGTGGTTGGCCTGGGTCGTACTGCATCATTGCTTGACTGCCCGGGTTGCTCTTACGCAACACTTCGCAATACTGTGGTAGAGCTTTGAATGATTCACCGTGGCTACCATCTAGCAATAATTCGGCCAGTTTCCTTGCTCTCATTAACTTGTAGTGGCTAGGCTGAACACCAAAAGATTTCAAGTGTTCCAACAACACCTCAGTGGACACATGCCTATTAGGCTGAAGCATTTTAACAAGCCTCTTTGATATCTATCCCTGCGGCGCCTTCACCTTTTGCCTACATGTGTGTTTCCATTCCACTGAATGAATTCTAAATGTATGGTCGTCGGGGAGTGTTGAGCTATGGATCTTACACCCACAATTATGCACCGCACAAGTCACGGTTACCCTACTATTCTCACCCTTCACATGTTTATACACAAATCCTTCTTGCACCAAGTAGCCGAGCAAAGCAGCCTTGAAATCTCTTTGGGTCTGAAAATCCATCCCTGTTAACAATTTAATTTTGTCCCCGTCATTGATTTTAAACTTGTTCTTGTTGGTGCAGCTCTTCATGGGATTATCTTCCAAATCAGTGGCTTCGTCCAAATCCCGCCCTGTATCACTGCCACCATCCCCATCCGACTCAATCACGGAACCTGCCTCAATGTACCGATGATACCAGTCCTGGTCTTGTTCTTTGTGGCCTTCTTCAAGATTGGGTTGCATATATTCTTCATCTTCAGAGCTATTTTCTTCCACCAAACCCTTGGCCATAGCTTTACCACCTTATTCACTATCTTTCTTCCTTGATTTTTCCAAATTCCCCATTTTGCTGCTCTGACCCCGAGAACCACCTTCAGGAGGGTTAAGGACATTACAATACACCTCCAAATTATTTCCTCCGCAGCTTGAGGCAAACATTTTGGCGACATCCTCTTCTGATTCCAGGATAACCCGATCATCACCATAACTCCACGTCAATTCCAGTGATTTCCATGCGTCGGCATCTCTGGAGAAATGCTCCGTGCAATCCAACTTCAAGACTACAAGAGAGTATCTGTCGGGATCAATACCGTCAAGCCTCTTCCAATGTGTATGATGTGTGATATTTAGTTGTTCATTCTTGGAAGAATTTAGTGCTCTTTTATGTGAATTTTGGTACTTAATTGATTTATTTTGTTGATAGATCACTATTTTTGGAGCAAAGCTGTAGCGGAGCAGAGTAGCTGTGTTTTGGAGCATTATGATGCTGTTTCAGTTGATCCTTAGCCGGAATCCTTCGTGTGGCAGAGTTGTGCTTCGTTTAACGATCACTAAGTTGCTCCGTGAAGTCGACCCGATTAAGGTGATGCTGATGAAAGGGGGATTGTTATACTCTTTTTTCCCGAAAGGGTTTTTAATGAGGTAACGATCCCGATCCCTCGTTAGGGAGTTTACGGAGTTGCAGTCCAGAAGGAAATCAGTCCAGAAAATTTAGCACTGTGATTGGGCCGTTATGAAGCAATGAAGCCCAAGACTTGGATTAATTATTTATTCCAAGTTAGAATTTAATTGTAATTAGGCTGAAATTAAGTGGAAGAATATTGCTTTTTGGATAAGAATTCTAATTTTCCAAAATTAGTTAGGATTTGGGTTTTAATTTTAGTATATATATAACCGTGAGTTAGTCACGAGAAAAAAAAAAGGAGAATTAGTTTTTGACTTGGTTTTGGTTTGTTAAAATACTGGAAGGCTGGACATAAGAAGGATTATTTTCACTTTGCGATTATTATGCACTTTGTTTTCCTGGGCGAGAGAAAGAAAGAGCAGAACAAGTAATTATTCACTTTGTTTTCTTTGTGAGAAAAACGCAAGCAGCAATTTATTATTCATTGGTAATTTTTCTTTCTTCTTATTATTTTTTTTCGATTGTTAACATGTTTAATTTTGAATTGCTTGTTTTATTTAATTTAATCATGAGTAACTAAATTCTTAATCGGCGAGGTTAATTCGATGATTCATGAATTGTGAGGCTTCGGGTTTTCAGAGATTTAATCCTATGAGTTTTTAATTGTTTATGCCTAAAATCTATGCTTGCTTGTTTGAGTTTGATCACCTCAATCTTGTTAGGCTATGGCTAATTAAGTAGCACCTCCTGTGAAAAACAGATAACAATTCTGACTGTAATAACAGGATGATAAACAATTAATTGGATAAACTGCATGCAAATACGTGCTTGTTGTCTAAATTGGGTTCCCTAGTTCTTAAGATCGTTAAGATATAACTAGTTTAGCAAATACTTGCTAGGAATATCTTAATTAGGAAGATCGCGGGTTTATCAAATACTTGCTCGCGATTGGAAATTTAAGGGGGATTTAGGGGAAATAGCAAATACTGTTCCTGCTTATAACCAATTAATTCATGGAGGTTAAATGACTTTTGAGTAGTCGATGATCAAGGAATGAACCAAAGATTAACCTATGCCGATCCTTTGTTATCCATATATTTGTACGTAATTTATCTCTGCATTTTTCTGCATTTTTTGCCCTATTTTTAGCTTAGTAATTCATTAGTTTATTAAACAAATCTCAAATCATAGGCGTGGTTGCTAAACCAAACTTTGTTGGTAGTTTGAAATTGATAGAAATTACACCGTTCTCTGTGGATACGACCTGCTTCTACTATACTAATCTGTGTGCTAGTTTGCAGTTTATTTGGCGAGTAAAACGACGCTCACCAAAATGGTGCCGTTGCCGGGGAACGGTAGTTAATTTCTATTTATTTTGCTACTAATTTTTTGTTTTTTAGTTATTGGTATATGACCAGGTCCCAGGAGCAGGAATTGATATTTGATTCTGAAGTTGAAAAGACAGCTAGGAAGAATTACAAACTCGCCAGGGAGAGGAAGCTGAAAGCTGCCGTAGACCCTCTGTTTAGCCAAACAGAGGCTGTTTCCGAGACAGAATCCGAATCAGAGATTAAATCCGTTCCTGATACTGTAATGGGGGACAGAGGAGAGGCAGATCCCGATGTTGACAATCCGTACATGTGGGAATTAACGGGGCATAGTGAAGAAGACCCTCCCACTCCAATTTCTTTGCCAGATGCTGCGACCCCTGTGGAGATAAAGCTTGCACTGCTGAATGTTCTTCCGAAGTTCTATGGGAAGAGTAACGAAGACCCTTACAATATCTTGAATGAGTTTATCAAGATTTGTAAGGTTCAGAAAAGACCAGCTGGTGTCACAGAAGATCAGTTTAAGTTGGTGGCTTTTCCGTTCAGCATGTCAGGAGCAGCGAACCAGTGGTTTTCAAGCTTGGCTCCTAACTCCGTCACTTCCTGGAATGCACTCAAGAAGCTGTTTTTGGACTATTTCTTTCCAGCCACTAAGAAGAATGCACTGAGGAAAGAAATTTCGAGCATCAAGCAGGAGTATGATGAGCCGCTGAGCACATTTTGGCTGAGATTCAGACGATTGGTGGATCGTTGCCCTAACCATCGATATACCGAGGGGCAACTGCTACAGTATTTCTACCAAGGATCCACATCTGCGAACAAGGATTTGCTAAATACTACAAGCAATGGTGGGTTTTCGGAAATCAGAGTAAATGAAGCAAAGGAGATAGTGAAGAAGTTGATCAATTCCAAGAAGGAGTATGACACTGATGAGATCCGAATCCTGAAAAAGGTGGCACAAACAGAGCCCTCGAGCCAAGATGATTTTAGGGAGAGGATGGACAGGATGGAAAGGGTGCTATCTAAGGTGGTGGATAAGGTTACAGTCGCTAGCACCACAGCCGGTCCTCAAGAGAAACCTTGTGACATTTGTGGCACCTTCGGCCACGTCACCCTGCAGTGTCATTTCACGATGGATGAGCAAACTGTCCAGGCCAATGCAATGGGGAATTGGAATGAAAGGCAGCCAAAGAGGGACCCGTACTCAGCTACCTATAATCCGGGATGGAGAGATCATCCCAACTTTCGATGGCGAGATCCGGGAAATCCAGTACAACAACCATATGTTCCACCCCATCGAGCTCCTCCCCCTCCATATGCTCAGAATCCACAACCTCCTCAAGGGAAGCCTATGGATGAAAAGCTAGACATGATGATGGGCATGCTTCAAAACCAGATCCAAAGTTCGAAAAAGACTGAGGCTACCTTGGAGGAACACACACGTCAGATTTCACAGCTGTCAAACTCGATGAATGAGCTCCGAATGAAGCAACCTGGATTACCATCTCAAGTGCAACTCAACCCCAGAGAGACAGCCAATCAGATAACGTTAAGAAATGGAAAGGAGCTTGCGCCACTACCTCCGAAGACCGCAGCAAAAGGAGCTAAGGAGCAGTCTGCAGGAGGCCTCGATTTGGCCAAACAGAGGCCCCCGACAGAAACAGAAAGTGAGGTACAAGGGCATTTTGACCAAACCAAGGAGTCAAATCCAAGGTTGGGCCAGAATGATCCTCCAGTTAAAATTCTTCCCCCTTTTCCTCGTAGTTTAGCTAGAAAGAAAGATGATTCTGTTGATTTCCTATCTATCTTTGGAAAAATGGAGATTAACCTACCTTTCTTGCAGGCTATAAGGCTTCCACCTGTAAGCAAGTTTTTGAAAGATTTTATTGCAGGGAAACCTAAAGACTCGAGCAAGGTCATAATGGGTGAGTCGGTTTCAGCTGTAATTCAAAGTGATTTGCCTCAGAAGTGCAAGGACCCTGGTATGTTCTCTTTGCCATGTTTTATTGGAGATGTTAAGATTGATTCTGCCATGTGTGACTTAGGAGCATCTATCAATGTGATGCCACTATCTGTCTATAATTCTTTGAAAGGGGCAGAAATGGTACATACTAGAGTAATAATTCAATTGGCAGATAAATCTTGTGTATATCCTGAAGGGTTGTTGGAAAATGTGCTTGTGCGAGTCAATAACTTTGTGTACCCCGCAGATTTTTATGTGGTCAAAATGAATCATACCAATGATAAGGGAACACAGGGGGTATTGTTAGGTCGTCCATTCTTGAAAACTGCAAACACCATTATTAATGTTGGGAATGGAACTATTTCTCTTGATTATTTTGGTGATAAGTACACACTTAATATTGATAAACCCATGCAGACGACTGTAGATGCTGAGAATGTAAATGCAATTTATCATACTGACCCATTTGTCCAAGATTCTCTTGAGACTAAAGTTTTGCAGGACAAGTTGGGAATTCAAATGCCTACAAGTCCAGAAGAGGAAAGTGTTCAAGTTTCAAGTGATTATCAAGAAGATGTTGATACTCTTCCAGTGAGTATGGAGTCGCTCAAGTGTGAGGAAGAAACAAAGTTCCAACTCCAAGAATTGAGAGATCTAAGATTGAATGGGTTTGATCAAGCTATGTGGTACAAGGAGCGCAATAAGTTGTGGCATAACAGAGATTTGAAGCCTAAGAAATTTGTGGTTGGGCAGATAGTTCTTTTATCTGAGTCAAACTTTCGACATATGTCATGGAAATTCAAGTCTAAATGGACTAGACCATTCGAAGTGGCTTATGTTTGGCCTGATGGGATGGTAGAGATTATAAGCATGGACGCAAAAAGGGCATTCCTCGTCGATGGTCATCGCCTTATGCCGTACTACAGGTGGCAATAGTGGAAGAAATTCCATTATGCCCACCCCACTTTAATTGACCAGATCGGAAAGTCTAGCCAAAGACTGTAAACAAAGGCGCTACTGGGAGGCAACCCAGAATCCTTTTCTTCTCTTTTTATTTTGTTTTCTTACAAATTCTTTCAAATTTTTATTTTTGTTTCAAAAATTAAAAAATTTTAAAAAATGGCTTTAATTCGTTTTTGTTTTTATGTGCAGGGATGAGAATTGGCTGTATGAAAAGTTTGGGGCCAATTTTAATTTTGTAAGGGTGATGGTGTGTGATGTAGGAAGTATGGGGTCACAATCAGAAAAGGGAGAAATTGGGAGGATTAGGTTGCAAATTGCCCCTTTACCTCTTTATCTCCTTTAACGAAATCAACTCATCACTTGAGCTGCTCAAATTTTCACCAAATCCGAGCTCTATCCGCCTCCCTCCGGCAAGTCCCGGCTGCTCCGCCTCTCGCCGCTGCACCGCCGAGCTGCTCCGCCGCTGCACCGGCCAGATTCCAGAGCTCCCTCAGCCTCTATCCGGTGAGTCCCGAGCTTCCCCGTCGTGCACCCAGATTTTCGAGCTCGGACCACCGTTTCGCTCCGCCGCTGCACCGCCGCGAGTCTCCACCGCCAGCCGGGCAACCATCTGTCCTCGGAGATGGCGCCGAAGGGGAGCCGAAACACCACTGCGGCGTCGATTTCGAAGCCGCCGCTCCCACGCACCGCCCACGCGCCGCCACGCGCTTCCAATCCGCCGCCAACCACCACCTTAAGCCTGCCGTTGAATCTGCCCCGGCCGGCCAGCATTCTTCCGGCCCGTCACCGCCCTTCCCCGACCATGAGGTGCCAAAATTCTTCATGAAGAAAACTATGAGAAAATCCGTCAAACCACCGCCACCGACTTCGGCATTGGCGTTGCCCCAGTAGCAAAAACTCACACCTTCAATCCTCATTGAAGCACCGCTGGAGCAACCCTCTTCACCGCCATCTTCTCCGGTGACCGAGGAACTGCCACCACCTCCCGGGCCTAAGCCGACGAAGCCGCCGAAACGCAAGTCCAAGACACCCTCAGCTCCAAAGCGCCGACGTGATCCAGTAATTGATCATTCCAGTGATGACATTGTCGACGCCCAGAGGACTGCGAAGCATACTAGGAGACGGGCGACGCAGGCTCCCACCGTTTCAACCGACGAGGAGGAGCCAAATGCCGCCGAATTCCATTGTTTGCCTCCGGAGATTGTTGTCGATTCCAGGGAGGACCTCCTCCAATTTGATGACCCGAAGCTGCAGGCCAGAGCTTTGAAAAAGGGTAAGAAACAGTGTTTGTCAGGTTTGCGACTGAGTATCTCTTCTTTTAGGACTTTGGGCATTTATGATCAGTTTCTGCAATACTTTGCGAATATTGGTTGGTCTTTGCTATTTGACTTGCATTCTGTGACCGTGTATACACCCCTATGTGAAGAGTTTGTGGTTAGTTTTTGCTTAAAGAAACCTGTTTCCCTGATTGATGCTTGCATATCCTTTCGGTTGGGTTTGCACCATGTTTCTATGAGTTTGAATGATTGGAATGTGGCTTTGGACTTGGTGTCTGTTGATGATTTATCTTTGGAAGGTTATGCTAATGCTTTTGTGGGTACCTATAAAGACTTTCCCAATTTTAGTCCCACTGATGCTTGGAAGGAATTGGCTCCTGCTTGCCCTGATTTGTATGATGCTAATTGCTCTAATGTGTATTGGATTGCCGATCCTGTATTGAGAGTGTGTTGCCATTTTCTGTTGCGAAATGTTTTTGGGCGCTTCACCACATTTACGAAAGTCAGTCAGAATGTATTATTTTTGTTGTGGTGTATGCGTCATGGGGAGAAATTGAATCTGGGATTTTGCTTAGCTGATTCTTTGAATGAAATTGCAATTCAGTCTACTCGTCATATGACCCTATGCAATTTGGTTGGTGTTTTACTTGACAAAGGTATGCAATTGCGTGTTCCCCCTTCCCTTCCCAAAGTGCCTGAGCCAACCCTTTGTGATTTAGACTATTTGCGGACCAGCAACTTGATTTATTTGGATAACAATGTACCTCAGTTTTCTGCGCCGGGCATTCCTTGCCCGAGCACCACTTCTTCTCATGCAGGCCGCAGTGCTTTTTCGGTACAAGATGAGGTGTTGTCCATCCGTGCAGAGGTGCAATCCTTGCAACAAAAGCTGGATCTTCAGGCTGCCCAGATTGAGCGTCTAATGTCATTTTTGGAAGTTCCCCCCATGAACAGCCCCCCCCGCATGAGTTCCCCTATCCCTTCTCTTTTATGGCTCTTCTTTTCTTTTCTTTTCTGTTCCTTTCATGTATATTGTCTCTAGGAATCTTCTCGCTTTTAATCCGAGCTTGCTTGAGGGCAAGCAAGGCTTAAGTGTGAGGAGGTTTAGGTGTCGTTTTTACATTTTAGTGTCTTGTTTGTGTGACGTTTTATATGCTTTGTTTGCTGTTTTTTGTGTGTTTTTGTGAATAAATAATTCTGAAAAAGAAAAAAAATGTTTTCATTTTATTTTATCGAGTCGGTCAAATTTTCAGCATGACAGTGAGTAATGAATTGGCTTTAAAATGGATTAACCTTGCTGGTAAAAGAATCATATTAGCAAACTTTTGTTGGTTGATATCTCCCTTGAAATGCTTAGTGATAAACCTTTGAAATTAACCTGAACTTGGCTAAATGATACATGGGATGACGAACAAGACTTGCGTGAAAAAGCCTGGTATAAAGTGAGGTTTGAGCCTAGAGTAGAGCACTCTCTACATCAAGCTTTTTTCTGAGAGTTGTGGTAACTAAGGTTGATGCATAATGAGTAAAAAAGAGGCAAATTAGGATTAACCACACATCGTATATAGCCTACCTTTTATATCCTCTAGTAAACCCTTTTGAGCCTTGACATTTTCTTTGTGTAACCCACTATAAAAGCCTAGTCTTTTCTCTTTATACTATTCTTGCCCATGCATGTATGTTCTTGAACTGAAAATTTCTGCTCTTGCTTGATATTGCATAGTCATGATTCGAGTGCCCGGTTCGCATTGAAAAATAGTCTTATGGCACTGTAGAGGTAAATGAGCATGTAATTTGAAAAATTCTGGTCTGAAAAAAAAAGAGAATAAGGGTGTTGTTTTGCCCAGAAAAAAAAAGAAAAAAAGAAAAAACGAAAAAATGGAAAAAAAGGAAAAAACAATTCCAGACCTGAATTAGTCTTTTAATCAGTCCAGAAAATTGGTTTTTGATGATGTGTATTTGCTGGAATTTTCTACTGGTTTGTTCTTGAACATATGTGCATGTTTGTATGAACCTTAGAGCCCTAGGATCTCACCAATGTGACAACCCCTAGCCCCGTTACAACCTTTAACGACCTTTTTGGCTTGTTATGTATTGGCTAAGGATACCGCATGATTATAATTGAGTGACTGTCCTTACTTATTGTGTGATTGAGTGAAAAACGTGAGGAATTCATGCTTGTCTCCTTTTGATCAGTTGATAGCCGGGTAAAGAGCAATGTAGGGGGGATTGAATTGAGTACTAAAGGGGGATGAAACCACCACTTGTTTGTGAACTGAAACTTGAACTTGGAAGGGGGATGTTTGTTGATGAGCCATGAAATGAAAATTTAATGCTGAATTGTTTGACCAAGGTCCGGGTAATAGAGTCTTAGGTGTGTCATGTATATAGTTGGTTTTTTTTATTATTTTTATTTTCTCTTTTCTGTTGAGTCAGAGTCAGAGTCAGTTGGGGATGAGATTTTGAATGAACAACCTGCTTTGAAATTGCTTTGAAATTTACCACCTTATTCACTATCTTTCTTCCTTGATTTTTCCAAATTCCCCATTTTGCTGCTCTGACCCCGAGAACCACCTTCAGGAGGGTTAAGGACATTACAATACACCTCCAAATTATTTCCTCCGCAGCTTGAGGCAAACATTTTGGCGACATCCTCTTCTGATTCCAGGATAACCCGATCATCACCATAACTCCACGTCAATTCCAGTGATTTCCATGCGTCGGCATCTCTGGAGAAATGCTCTGTGCAATCCAACTTCAAGACTACAAGAGAGTATCTGTCGGGATCAATACCGTCAAGCCTCTTCCAATGTGTACCATAACGGGGGATAATTGTGTACACTTCATCCTACAACATTGAAAACCAAATCCAAAATTAAAAATACATAAATATTATCTAAGGGTTATTTCTACACATATAAATATATTCAGGGTGATATCTGAACATATAAGATATACACATAGTAATATATGCACAATGAGGAAATAGTCAGGGGTAAAATTGCAGTTCATTTGATTTTTAGGGTTATATATGCACATATAAGAAATATACAGGGTTATATATGCACATATAAACAACAAACATGGTTATTTGTGCACTAACAGGAAACAATTTACAAAGAGCAGATTCACCAAACTTGCTATCAATGTTTGATACCAACAAGAAGGCCTAATGTCTAGGTTCAGTAACATCAAAGAAACATTAAACATTCATCATTTAGTTACATAACTTTTCCAGGTTTTCCATCTACAACAATTACTATATTCTTAAATCTAGTTCACAAACTTGGACCAAACCACCCACTTCATATACACAACACGACAATTAGCCAACAAACATTCAAAATTATCACACGCCCCCAAAAAATAATCACAAAGAGTGATATATCACAAATATGTTCAACACCATCCACAATAATACATTTCCACACATTCAACATGTAGCACAATACAAAACAAAATCTACATCATGAAACACACTACCAAGAGTACCATAACAGCCACAAAATAGTAAACATAGTATCCCTTCGACAACTTAACCACCATCAACAGTCTAAACCCTAAATATAGAAACAGAGCACAACAACAGCCACACGCACAACACTAAACATATTCAAATCACCAATCCAGTTGATACACAAAAAAATCGAACAAGAAGGGTTTAAAAACCCTGATTTTATAAGAACTATGCAGTCTTTCCAGATTCAAGGGCCCCAAAAGTTAAATACACAAAAAACATACTCTGAACAACAATAATCTGCACATTCCCACAGATTTTATGAAGGCTTGCCATTTTTTTGAGGGTTCTACTGTAGCAATTATGGGTTTCCTTCATGTCGCGACATCCACAACTGGGCTCCAAGCGTTGACCTCAGTGGGTGACCTATGTCATCGTCGGACTACAACTGAAGATCCACCACGATCGGTGGGAATGAGTAGAATGGGTTGAGCGGGTCTGGGTTTGGGTTCTTTTGCACTGAGAAGAGTGGGAGAAGATGAGAAGTTAAGTTAGGGTGGGAATGGAAGACACAAAAGGGGTATTAATGCCAATGGGGTAATATTGTCATTTGAGAAATGGAGGTTTTTTCAATTTTTTTTAAAACTGTCAAGGGAAAAATGGTCATTTCACCGTATTCCGGCCTCAAATCGACTGAAAATGTTATATTTTCACATAACCTGAATAGATAGGGTTATATTTGCACTTTTGAATAGCGCAGGGTTATATCTGCACTTTCTTCATTTACATAGGGTTATATTTACACTTTTCTCATATGTTTTTTTACAAAGACTTGGGTGAGACCATCTCACCCAAGATTATGGTGAGACCAGGTTCTATATGAAAATAAGAAAAGATAGAGGGCCTTCAATATAATTATAAGGATTCTATATAAACTAATCTTCCCTAATTATACCTACTGTATCTACAGCCTCCGTCGCTGCACTGTTCCTCCACAACCGCGCCTTCTCCTCCACCATGCTCCTCCTCCTCCTCTGTCGCGCCTCTTCTGCCCTACTCCTCTCCTCATTCCCGTTTCCGTTTTGCTTCTCCTCTTCTGAAACCCTAAGTTCGCCCGTTACTTATAATTTTCTCGTTTCCTAGCTTTAATTGTTGGTTTGTGTCTTTGATGCTGTTATTTAATCGATTTTATGTAATGCTTTTTGTTTTTGTAAACCACTGCAGTAGTTTCTGAATCAGAACTGGAAAAGTGTTTTTAGATTTGGGGGATTTTCTTCTCTGAGCTTGAGTGCTGAAGCTCTACCGTCATGCTCAATGGATTGTTCATAGAGCTCTTGTTCAATCTAGAGGTATTAATTTCTAACGTTTCTGAAATTCATGTTCCTGATTTTTTTTTTCATTTAATCTGCTCTAATTTCTCCTTTCTTGCATTTATAGGTTAATTTCCTGTAAAATGATTTGGAATGTATGTAACATGTTTAACGAAATGTCTTCTTCTGGTTAATTATCAGGTTTTTGTTGCATTTCATTTTTAGATGTTGTGATGTGCATTTCAGTTTCTTGGTACATTAGATATTCTAGAGCAATATGCATTTTTTTAACAGATTGGTACATTAGATGTTGTGATGTATCATAAGGAATACATAGTTATCCTCGTTTGATTAAACATGGATTTGAATGAAAAACCAAGTCTTCCTCCTAGTTTTTGCAGGCACAAATCTGCTTCAAATTGCTGGCAGATAAAAGCGAACACGAATGGGCAAGTGCTTCTTCAATACATATTCCGGTAACTTTTTTGTCTTTTTGTTTGTTCTTCTTTTTATATCTTTAGTTCATGTATTAGATGGCTTTGCTTTTTCCTTAAGTAAGAAAAAGATATGAGGATATCGAGACTAAGATCTTAACGTTGAGATCATCCAAACATTGAAGACGGATGAGGTCAAGTTCGATTGCAAGAATAATATTTTCCATGTTAAATTGTGAATATGTGGTCAGTAAATTAGGAAGACCTTACTATACATCTTTAAGGAAAATGAATGTATAAAACGAAAATGAGAGAAAATTCAGAATCTATTAACACAATAACGAAGTATTGAAAACATCAAACTAACAAAGTATATACACAATATCAGAATACAGAATCAGGCCAGCAATTTAGCAATTTCCTGATTCCTCGAGGCAAAGAGGCTGGACAACATTGAAAAGATTCATTGTTCATGTATGTCTTTATATCTTCTGTTCAGGTATTTAATGCCTTTGTTTTTTTATGTAAATTTAGAAGTTGAGAAGACTATTTTTTGTTGGTTGCACATTGGAATTGTTCAATGTAAATTTTTGTTCTTCCTTTTATATCTTTAGTGAGCCATTTAGTATCTTTGTCTTTTTGGTTATGTATTCCTTTGTTTCCTCTTGTTTTGAATGCAGTAATTCCGAAATTGGGGGGGGGGGGGGAGATTGTGCATTGCAGTTTTGAAGCAAAGGAGTAGCTTGCAACTGCAATGGCTGAGAAGGCACATATTGGAGAGGCTAGAAGACATGCTAAGAGACCGATCGAGTTGGCCAAGCGACAATTTTCTAATGCTGAGAGAATAAGGCAACAAGCTCGAGGTGATTGGAAATGGCATTGGCCTTGAAAGAGCAAGCCACAAAGCAAATTAATGTCACCCTTTGACACATCACTTGCAATTATATTTCTTCTTCTGCTTTGTAACTAAAGTGGAATGATTGGATTTTATCTCTTCGAGAATTAGTGTAGGGACATAAAGGTGTTATATTTTACCAATGTAGTCATAAAAAATGTGAATTATATGTTGATGATATCTGTAATGTTGAGTTGTGATCTCAATGAGAAAGTGGAATATGGAGGATTGAACTACTATAAGCACAGTTAGTTAAAAGGTCGACAAATATATAGATTAGTTCACTTCGTAAATTTTGATCGTTAGTTTGTATGTTTTGGATGTTTTTTTTAAAGATTTAACTACTTTGTTTAGATTTCATTTTTTTGCCAGACTTCGGCCTAGCAAATGTATACATTAGTTCATGTGTTTAGAGCGTTTGTTAACCATTTAAACTATTTTATTTAAGCTTTCATTTTCTACAAGATTTCGAGCTAGAAAAATTATATACATTAGCTCGTGCATTTAGAACGTTTGTTAATCGTTTTAACTACATTTTTAGACTTTCATTTCTACAAGACTTTTGGCTAGCAAATTTATACATTAGTTCATGTGTTTCGAGCGTTTGTTAATCGTTTTAACTAATTTGTTTAGACTTTCATTTTCTACAAGACTTCCAGCTAGAAAAACTATATACATTAGTTCATGTATTTAGAACATTTGTTCGTCGTTTTAACTACATCTTTAGACTTTCACTTGTACAAGACTTCCGGCTAGCAAATTTATACATTAGCTAATGTGTTTAGAGCGTTTGTTAATTGTTTTAACTACTTTGGATTTTGATTTTCTACAAGACTTCCAGCTAGAAAAACTATATACATTAGTTCATATATTTAGAACGTTAATTTGTTAATCTTATTAACTATTTTTTTTTACTTTCCATTTTTACAAATTTTCTAGCTAGAAAAACTATATACATTTTTCATGTGTTTAGAACTTTTGTTAATCATTTTAACTACATTTTTAGACTTTCATTTCTACGAGACTTCCAGCTAGCAAATATATACATTATTTCATGTGTTTAGGACGTTTGTTAATCGTTTTAACGACATTATTTAGACATTCATTTTCTACAAGACTTCCAGCTATAAAAACTATATACATTAGTTTCATGTATTTAGAACATTTGTTATTCGTTTTAACTACATTTTTAGACTTTCACTTCTACAAGACTTCCAGCTAGAAAAAATTTATACAATAGCTCATAAGTTTAGAACGTTTGTTAATCATTTTAACTATTTTGTTTGGATATTCATTTTCTACACGACTTCCGACTAGCATGCATTGTTTGTGTGTTTAATTAAATTGTTTCGGAATCATTTTAACTACTTTGTTTAGACTTTCATTTTCTACAAAAACTTCCGACCAGTAATAAACATTATATTTATGTTAATAAATGAGTGATTAGTGTATATACAAAATAGAAGAAAAAAATAGAGAGTGTAAACGGTAAAGCGTTCATTCTTCATCGACATTGAAATCGCAATTAAAACCATTCCCCATTTGGTGTCGATACTACCAAATATCAATCCTACCAGGATAATGCAAAAATGCACAAGATTTCAACTCTTGAAAAAAAAGTACCCAAATATGTAGCTGTATTGTTTCCAAGACCTTCCATTCTGTGTCTTACCATTATTTCTTTATTTCGAGTCATTTCTTTCCCAAATTCTTAACATCAGTTTGCGACTAATCCTTAAGCAAAATATGAACATGTTACTTCATGTGTTCATGCAGTTACATCGTATGTTCAACATAGTAATTCATACGTTCCAGAAAATTAAATATAAAAAAATATTCTTAACAAAATGTATTTAATCGAATTCTAGACCTTGGTGAAATATCTAGCAGAATATGAATATGTTACTTCATGTGTTCATGCAGTTACTTGTGCGTTTAACATATTACATCATATATTCTAGCAAAATTAAAAACATCAAATTCTTCTTAACAAAATGCATTTAATCGAATTTCAGACCATGGCGAACCATCTAGCAGAATATTAACATGTTACTTCATGTGTTCATGCAGTTACTTTGTGCGTTTAACATAATACTTCATATATTCCAGTAAATTTTAAAATACCAAAATCCATATAATCGAATTCTATATTTAACGAATAATTTAACAAAAATGAACATGTTACTCCATATGTTCATGCAGTTACTTCATGTGTTTAACTATATTTATGTAATCAAATTCAAAGCTTGACGTAAGTTTTTGAATTTTCAATTTCAACATCTTCACTACTTTCTCCTTCATACAAAATATTATGACTAGCAAATAATGATATTAATTAGTTCATGTGTTTAGAGTTACTACATGCCCATTCTATCTTCCTAGTTCCTCTCCTCACTTCATTCTCTATTTGTGAGGTTGACAACACAGCAATGAAGCTTCTCTGCTTGCCAATTGCCATGTTCATGAGGTATCATTTCAGTGTTTGAAGCTTTTGTTACTCTTTGCTGCCTAATAACGAAGTCATCATCTTACCTACGTCACAGTAAACAAATGCAATCCATCACTAGCTCATTAACGAGTGTGCTCAACAAACAAAGAAAAACTACAGTTCATCAACGTGCACTACACTGATGACTGATGGAAGATGGGAACCAATATATTCACCATTCTAGCCAAATCTACATTGAAGCTAATCAACGCCCTCAATTTCACAATATTTTTGTCAATTGAAAACTCTCTTTTCAACACGAAACTGACCGGAGCACCAGATTAAACATCATATTATGATGTTTCAAAAGAAACTACAACTCATCATCCAACTTCGTTGCCGCCATCCATGGCTTATTTGCTGAAGAAACCTACATACAGGATCTGCGACGAAGAAATCGCTCGTCAGAATCGGAACGGCGGAAGGAGATTTGGCCAAGTGAGCTCTGGTGGCGCTGGTCCGGCCGTCGTCACACCAGATTAAGCGTTGCACAGCGAAAGCCTAGACACATCACCGACTGAAGATCCTCCGGCGAATTAGCACAATAGGTTTGATTGTATAGATGATTTTGAATGTTGCACAGTGAATTCCGCGGCGGCATCGCCAGCGTTGGTACCAGATCTGGGAGACCGGCGGTTGTTTTCTTTTGTACCCGGCGATGTGGTTTCCAAAGAAAATTTTTGGAAACAATGGGGAAGAGTCGAAAGACCGATTAAGTTATTTACTGTATACAGGTTGATTCAATTTATTAAAAATTGCCTCTTAGTCCCTCGTCTCACCATAAGCTGTGGTGAGACGGTCTCACCCGAGATTTTCTCATGTTTTTTTATAGTAACGAAAAAGAGCAGGTCTCGTGACAGGCGGCATATCCATAAGCTTATGGGCATACCACTTATTTTTTAACTTATACACTACATTTGTTAAAGTACAAATTAAATTTTGAAATTTTGAAAATATTATACATATATATTTATTTATTTATACTTATATATTATTTCACATTCAAATACATATTATTACTTGGTTTAACTTTTAAAATACAATATTAAAATTTTATTTTAAAAAATTATAACATTTAATGTAGAAGTCACCGTGGACTGTGTCAATAAACTTATAGAATGACCGTCTATCCTGAGAATTTCTCAAAGAAAAAAATTAGAACATAAGAACCCATTAAGACCTGTTATAGACCAAAGACCTGTTAGATCCATCGAATTTGGATTTGGGTCTAAGATTTTTTATACCCGACGAGTTTGGGTCAGGTTTGAGTCCAGCTCATTTTTTTTAGGAATGAGTTTGGGTCTTATTGGATCTGACCCAGACTCTACACATGCTCATCCTTATTGAGAAGTTGAGAATCAGGATAAAACTCAAATAAAAATTGGGTAGGTGGGTGTTCAGCCCACATTTTGTACATGGTACTTGTTCCGAGTCTCCCTTCTATGCCCGCTTCAAGACCTACAAGAAAACTAGATGAAGGTCAAGCAGACAGATCCTGAGTCATACTAGATCCAACGATCAAGTCAGATCGGAGGTTTCCTGTTGAGTACGGGTAGTGTGTCTAGATCCAAATAATAAAAAAACATACCTTTTCAACATGTTTTTTCCTTATTGAATGAGTTGGTAGCTGATTGGACAGGTCACGTCCAATCAACCTTTTTCCTTTGCCACTTGGAACCAACTCTAATTGTTGGGGCAGACTTCATCAGATTTGGGCCGTGAGGCCCATATCTTATCGGTGGGTGATTATTTAATCTTTATCGGTGGAACATATTCACGGAAAATTTGTATTTCACCGGTTGGTCCAATGAACCTGAGAAATGAAATTTGTATTTTCACCGGTTTAGTTTTCCAATAGTGCAACATGTGAAAAACCTGCAGGACACGTGCAGAAACAAACCCCTGCTTCTAGTATTGCCCAAACATCATTCTAGATAGACAGCCAAATCATCAAAGCATCTTTATTTAAGTAGGTAGAGAGTTTTGACAGGAAAAACCTCCCCAGACTACACTACTTTAACTAGCATATATAGATTAGCCCCTTAGATTTATTTTTTCTGCATTTACCATGCCTATGTTGAGTGGTTGAGATGATGAGCGATTAGAGAAGCATAAGCCCCATTAGCCATCTTAACAAGATCATCATGCCTGCCCTTCTCAACTATCATACCATTCTTCAAAACAGCAACAGTGTCACTTGCTCTGATTGTGTTTAATCTGTGAGTTACAACTAGTGTTGTTTTGTTCAGCATCACCTTATTCAGTGCTTCTTGAACAGCCTTTTCTGATTCTGCATCCAGTGAACTTGTTGCCTCGTCTAGTAATAGGATTTTCGGGTTCTTCACTATTGCTCTTGCGATAGCGATTCTTTGTTTTTGACCACCTGATAGTGCTTCAACTCCATGTTTCCCTACCCAAGTATCATATCCCTCAGGCAATGCTGATATGAAATCGTGTGCATTTGCTAATTTTGCTGCTGCAACTATCTCATCTTCAGTTGTCACATCTTGCTTTCCGTACGATACGTTGCTACGAATAGTTCCATTGAAGAGTACTGGTTCTTGGCTCACTAAACCAATCTGTTTTCTGAGCCATTTCAGCTTGTACTTCTGAATATCAATGGCATCAACTAGAATGCATCCTGATTTGACATCATAGAACCTTTCTACTAAGTGAATCAATGTTGACTTGCCATTACCACTTTCGCCAACAAAAACTACTGTCTGAAATATCAAGTAAAACCTTTAATAGCTTATCACTTTGCTAAGTGTATGAAATGAATGCCATATATGCGCGATTGAAAATGAGAATGTACCTGTCCAGCCGAAATGCTTAAAGAGACACTTTTGAGAATTTGCACATTAGGGCGCGAAGGATAACTGAAATTCACGTCGTTGAATTCAATGTCACCCACTATGCCTTCCAATGAGCTGTCCATTTCGTCATCGAATTCATTTGTTTTTTCACTGTCCAAAATGCTACACATTGAACTAGCTAAATGAGTTGCTTTTTTCATGTCGAAAGCCATTCCACTGGCTTCTGCTATCCCTGTTGCTGTGGCTACCAAAGCAATGAAGACCTGCAATCCAAAATTTCAGGGTCGGTGGTTATGGCAATTCAGATGACAGTTTAAGTTCATAATTCGAATGCCCACCTTAAAAATTTCCGGCGGTGTTGCTTTCTTGTGTTGGAGAAGTTCTGCTCCAAGGTAGAAGCACAAGGCACTTGTTGCGTAGAATGCAAATTGAGAAACACCACAATTTATGCTGCTTGCCAGACAGATCCAAGATATCCTTTGGTCGGCTGATTTCTTCTGGTATAAATTTAACATCTTACTCTCAGCACGAAGTGATACAACTGTCTTTATGTTGCCAATAGCATCACTTGCAACTTGACTTTGCTGGATATAGCTAAGCTGCGAAGAGAAAGCAGGTCAACTAAATTGCCTTTCAGATAATAACCTTTGAACTGTTGGTGTGATTTTTCTTTGACTAACCTCAGCATTAGAGGTGAACCTTCGAAGCAACTTTGTTTCCAGTAAAGCTTGGATTGCCACAACTGAAAATAGGATGACTAGTACCAATGCCAAAATCCAGTTCTCAAAGAAGGCTATGAATAGTCCTGCAACAAAAGTCGACATGTTCTGTACAAGGAGAGATAAGCCATCACTCACAAGACTTTGTAAGGTCGAAGCGTTGGAAGATATCCGTGCACCAACAGCACCACTGAGAAAATCCAAAACAAGAAAACCCATCAAATGAATTTCTTAATCAATGGACACAAATTAAGACCATAAGAGTTTGTATGTTTACCTTGAGTTTGAAGGTTTATCGAACCAGCAGATGCTTTGATGTATAACCTTCTCAAATGAGAGCAGAGAAAGCCGTTTGGTCAACCTGCTGCTTGCAGCTCCAAAGCAGTAGTTCTGCAGGAGTGCTGCAAAGAAAGTGGCAATGCCTAATATTACAAACATGAGTGCCCAATGATCTGTATCCCTTTTCTGCAGTTTTGGGGGCTCATAAAAACTCGCAATTGCAGTTGCAAATAGTAGTCCAAACATAGGGGTTGCTGCACCAAATACTACTGAAGATAAAAATCCAACCAGGAAAAGTGGGATTTCCTTTTTGCTAAGATTAGCGAGCCGTGCCATAGAAATGTTTCCATGCTTGTCAAAGCTGAGTTCCTTTGCTTTTGCATTATCTTCCGTACCACTAATATCAGTAGCAGTAGCACTACTGACAGAATTATGATATAAAAATGAAACTTCCATTGCAGAAATTTCGGAAAATGGAGAACTCTCCAAATGGTCGACCGTCTCAATTTCATTCAGTCTCGCAGGCGTCCCATTCGAGGTGTCAACTTGATTGTTTCTCTGTGAGAAAAACAATTTGGAATAATGTCCATACTCATCTCCAACCAACTCATCATGTGTCCCTAAAATTTTATAAACATTAGTACGTTTGATGGTCCGCCATATTAAGGGTATTCACAAGTATTATAGAAGAAACCATTTACCTTGCTCCACTATTTTCCCACCATGCATAACTGCAATCCTGTCAACACCCTGAATGCTAGTCAAATTGTGTGTCACGATTATGGTTGTTCGCTTAAGTGCAACCTTAAAGATTGCATCATAAGCAGCCTTCCCTGTTTTCGTGTCCAATGCACTGGTTATTTCGTCGAGGAGAAATATTCTAGGGTCCTTCAAAATGATCCTTGCAATTGCAATTCGCTGCTTTTGCCCACCGGAGAGTTGAGTTCCACTCTTCCCTACCATAGTTTCCAGGCCCTGGAAGAAGTCGACATGAACTTCCGTCAACATGGTATGTGTAGGAGTTTACAGTTCATAAAATATCCTTTAAGAACATGAGAATGGTAATAAAAAACATAAGAATGTGAGCAGAAAAGAAACTCCATGAATCATCACCAGTGGAAAGTCACCGATGAAGTCCGCAGCAGAAGATAGTTCAAGTGCCTCTCTGATCTCATCCTCTGTAGCGGTTTCTTTGGCATATAATATGTTCTCCCGAATTGTTGTATCGAACAATACTGGTTCCTGACTGACTAGACCAATGTTTTCTCTGAGCCATTTAAGTTGTAATGCCTTGACATTGACACCATCTATTAGGACTTCACCTGCCTCGGGATCATAAAACCTCTCAACCAAATTGATCACTGTCGACTTCCCATTTCCGCTTTTTCCGACCAGTGCCAACATAGTACCACTGGGAATGTGTAACGACAGGCCAGAGAACACTTCCACACTTGGCCGTGCTGGATACTTGAAATAGACATCTCTGAGCTCAATTTCCCCTTTTACATTTTCCAAGATAGTACCTGTAGACACATTGATTTCTGGTTCCCGCTGGATCACTTGCAGCATTTTCTTTGCCGAGGCTTGCCCCAGCGTAATTGAATTTAGGCAAGTGGAAAATTTCCCTAATGCCCTATTGCAAAATGGTGGAAACAATGGCATTTGAGAGCTATTTAGCTATAATCTGAAGTCCAGGAAAACTTATACTCTTCAAAATTAAATGTAATATTAACTTAGAACTCCACAAATATGGAAAACATTGCACTTACGTTCCACCATACACTAAGGAAACAAGAATGCTTGCGACCTGTCCACCATTGAAACCTTTGCGTATGATCAATTTCGATCCGTACCAGATTGCAAGACCAAAATAGGAGAAGACTATAAGTGTCACAGTACCCAATCCCAACCCGGAGACCAATCCCTGTCTTTCAAGAAGAGAGTATGCTCTTTCCAGACGCATATCATAGCTAGCAATGGCTTCCAATTCTGCCGTTAAGGATGATACCTAGTACGGAGAGCAAAAGAACATTATATCATCAACGTAGAGAATTATCCATGCGAAAACTTACACGTATTAGTTTCTGAAAGAGTGAAAGAACCATACAGTTCTAATTGCACCAACTGTTTCTTCTACCACATCTCCAGCATCAGAGGATGCAGCCTGTTGGCGGCTAAACATATTCGTGAGGATTCTTGCCATAATTCCTCCAACAATTACTAGACCAGGGATCATAGAGACTATCACTAGAGAAAGATTCCATCCTCTAAAAAACGCGATGAAAAATCCGCCAATAAATGTTGATAAATACTGGAAGGATTTTCCTATCTAATAAGTAATTAATAAATAAAGGGATCATGTTAGGCACTGTTATTGAAATGTGAAAAGAAGAATAATGATTTAAAATAACCTGTTGAGAAATTGCATTTTGAATGGTTATGGCATCACTAGAGGCCATACTAATGACTTGTCCCACGGACATTTCAGTGTCAAAGAATCCGATTTCTTGGTGTAACAAGGAGTTGAAGTAAAATACTTGCAATCTGGAAGCTTGTCTTTCGCCTGTGATAGTCCAGCATAAGACCTCTGCAACAGAATGAATGATGACCATTGTTATTGGGAAGATTAAGACAGGTACAATGTTAAACAACTGATGACAAAGATTGTCTAAGAAAAACAAGTGATGCTAAAGAAGAATAGGTTTGTGGTCTATGGTTTATGGTTTATGGTTTATGGATGTTACCATCTCTGGTTACGAGTTTTGGCTTACGAACAACTTAGAGTTTCAAAGTTTCTGAAAATGCCAAAATGCCTATGGCCGATGAATCCCAAGAAAGTGGAAATGCCATTTATTTAGAACACTTGCTTAATTTCTTCAATCCAAGGGTGAAGTGGATGGGTGGCGGTGGTTACCGTGATGGAAGTGGAGATTCGGTGGTTGGGGTTGCAGCGGCGGTGGGTAGTCATTTGTTGCGGTGGGGATCGGGCGGCAACGGAGGTGGTGTGGCTCACTGCTCTATACCGTCTATTATCTCCGTATTTCCTATTCTTTGGCCTGTTACGCAGTGGGTTGGGTGTTGGGGTTTTGGCATGTGCCATGGCGGGGTTGGTGTGAGCGGTGGCTGTGTGGTTGCGCTATGATTGTGCATTGGCGGTGCGATGTCAGTTCGTGATGTTAGGGTGGTGGTGAATTGGTGAAGGGAAAGGAAGAATGCAGTGGTGTATCGGTACGGCCGTTAAATTTCAAGAGTATCTCTGACAGACGTCATGTCCATAATCCTATGGACATGCCAGGGATCTAATTGCAATTTAGAAAAATTTACGAAATTGCAGATGAGTTTAGGCAGATGAGTTACGAAATTTAGGGATCTAATTCCATTTTAGGTAGATAAGATGCACACACGGGGGTCAGGTCATAAATTTCAACCTTCCTCTTCGTCTTTCTTCTTCTGCATCCCTTATCCTTCATCTTATGCTTTCCCCCTGCTGTTATACAAGCTACTGTATAAGGCCATGGAGATGGGGTCACGCCCAATGTTTCAACTTTCAACACTCTCTTCAATAACTTTCTCCTCTTAAAATAAATTCAATGAATTTAATCGGTTTTGTTAGTATGAATTGGAATTTAGGTACTTTTGATTTTGCGTGTATTTGTTGACAAGAAGAAGATTGTGTGTGTTTTGCTGCTAAGTTAGGGTATTCCTTACCATGTCAGCTAAGAAGAAGTCGAGCATTGACCTTCTAGTGTTGCCAGACAAATGGGGCACAAGGTAGAGCTAAAATAGATTCGAGGCAACAACAGGGACATTATAGAAGTTTTTTTTAAAAAAAAGACAACAAATACTGAGCTAATGGTCATATTAGGTGACATATGTGGTACATATGTTTTAAATTCTTCAGGTACTGCTTTTGTTGATCAAAAAAGTTAAAGAATAACAAGTTTGGCTTAGAGACTTTTGCCAATAAAGTTAATTTGATTGTTTGATTTCAAGATGTACTTGTGACCTGTTCATGTAATGTTTCCAAAAGGTTTTTGTGTTAATTGTTTTCTACTAGTTTGTAGAGAACATTTACATTTTATCGAAGAAATTGCATTTTTTATGTTGCACCAAGTACATATAGGCTGTCATCTCATAAGCATATAATGCAATGAACTTTGTTAACAATAAAAGAAAAAATTGTCTCAACAATGAATAAACATATATCTACACACTATACACACTAAATACTAAGAAATGTAATCTATAAGTAAACAAATGCATTTTCAAATTCAAACAGGACAATCAACAGTAAATGAAATAAAAGGTCATATACAATATAACTGATTAGTATACACTAAATACTTAAAATGCAATATATAATTAAACAAATACAATTCCTTATTCAAAATGACAATAAAAGAGTTATACAAAGTACAACTAATAAGTACACACTGAATACTTATAAATGCAACATATAACTAAATATAGTTCTTAATTTAAAATGAACATTCAACAATAAATGAAAACGAGGTCATGGACAATGCAACTTATTAGGAACAATATTTGTTCCTAATTCAAAATGACCATTCAACAACAAATAAACAAAAAATTATACACAGTACAACTAATAATGCACAATGAATACTAACAACTGTAACATATAACTAAACATATACAGTTCCTAATTCAAAATTAATAATCAACAACAAATAAAAATAAAAACTCATACTACACATTACAACTAACTAGTGCACACTGAATACTGACAAATGCAACACATAACTATACAAATACGGTTCCTAATTCAAAATTAACAATCAACAACAAATGAAAATAAAAACTCATACACATTACAACTAACTAGTACACACTGACTATTGACAAATGCAACATATAACTAAACAAATACGGTTCCTAATTCAAAATGAACATTCAACAACAAATGAAAACAAAAAATCACACATAGTACAACTAACTAATGCACAATGAAAACTAATGAATGCAACATATAACTAAATATATACAGTTCCTAATTCAAAATTAACAATAAAAAACAAATGAAAATAAAACTCATACGCATTACAACTAACTAGTACACACTGAATACTAACAAATATAACATATAATTAAACAAATGTATTTCACCAAATTTTTGTGGTACTGCACATTCAATAGCTTGTTTTGAGTAGGAAAGTGTGTGGACGAAATAAATATGTATGGGTTAAGTTGTCCCGTTCGTGGGTAGTTTTGTGGCATTGTCATTACTTCATTTTTTTTTATTCTTAAAAATAGGTTGACATTCAAAAAGGACCTTCTTGAAGTTGTAGTAATTTTTTCGTATCAAAGCTCTATCATCAATCATCATGAGTATACAGTACATCCACTTTAGTCATCAGTATATTATTGCATTATTCTAGCACTTGGTAAAAGAAAAGTCTTATTCGTTTGAGAAAACAAACTACCTATTCTAAGAGGAAGTGACGATAAAGCAGACTTAATTAGGATTCCAACCTTGCTTTTCACTAAAACTTCTTGGTCATTTAGAATCTTCTTCAATGATGATTGATCATTAATTTTGTCCGATAATTGAAGCTGATTCTGGAGATGAGTCCTAACACTAAATTCTGCAACACTAAGTCACTAACCAAACTTAGAGAAGCAATATTAGTGTGCATCAACTTACTAACGAGAAACCCTGCCATAATATGTTGTTCAGACCTCACAAGCTCTACTATGAAGAGTGTAAACACGAGTTCTGTGAAAGGAAGAACCAGGTCTTCTTGTAGTCTCGCCTCCTGGCATTGGTGAGAGAGATTCCCAATCATGTAGTAGGTGTAAGAGAAAGTTTTTTCGTAAGATGATTTGGTAATGATGATTGTTAAAATATCCAAGGAACATATTTCAAGCACTGCAAATGATGGGCTTCATCAAGAAGTGAGAGCGTGATCTTAAGAGCTACAAAGAAATCGGATTTGAGAAGAATTGGAACCCAGGAAGAAGCTGGAAGGGAGAGTGAGAGTTCATCCATAGCACGTTCATCGGTGGCTATTGCTATTTCTGTAGTGTTTTTCTTCTATAAAACCTCTAGTTTTCATTAATTATAAAATGAACCTCATTTTACAAAATGGTCACTGGCCTATCCATTAGCTTATGAACAAGCCGCATTTCCTAAGACTTTCTTAAACTTCAATGTATCATGTGCTTCCATTTTAGAATCAATTGGTACTAAGTCATTTAGTCTTTGTGAAATCGATGTGGGATAGATCGTTCAACAATGGCTACTTTATTAGAGGAATTTTTTATGAGGAGGTCTCTTACCAGGTTGTTTATCATTAAGTTATAAACAATTCAATGTATTTTTTTCACTTATAAAATGCATTTGTTAGCATTTATTAAACTACATACTCCCTCTTTCCTAGCCCAATCTGTAATTTAACCAATAGCATATATTTTTAAAATATCTACTTTTCATAATTTATATTTACACACAATCATAGATATCAATGATCAACGCTTTTGAGACAACTGACAAAAGTCAAGTTGTGCAAAATTGGCTGGGACGGAGGGAGTAATTTTGTTTACATACTTTCACGTTTAAATACTCCCCCAATCTCAATCAAAGGTTCCTACTTTCTGTTTTCGACTGTCCCAACCAAAGATTCTTATTTTGACTATTTCCTTATTTGCATTGAAATTTGTGGTTGAAATTTGGCCAACTCATTTTATTCTTTCATTTCTCATGCCACATCAACAACCTAAACGTATGTGCATAGAGGTGATAGGAACATTCAGTTGGGATGGGGGGAGTACATATTATTACTTAATTTAACATGTAAAATATAGGAATACACTATAACCCTTTATACTTTAGTAAGTGCACATATAACCCTAAGATAATACGAAATAAAAAAACACCCCTAACTACTTTACATAAGAGCGAATATAACCTTAAAGACTAGATTCTGGCATTGACTAACCATTTCCGGCCATTAACCAACCGGAAATGCCCTTTGCCCCGTCGTTGTTCTGCCACCACCACCACTACTCCATCACCTTCCCCGTTGTGTCATTGCCGCTCCAATTGAGCCACCACCACCACCATTCCAATATTAAGTTCCATGTGCTGCAACATTTGTACAAATTTACAAACTCGTAAATCTAAATATAGGGCTCGTTTCTTTCTCCGGCCGGGAAATTGAGAGAATCTTGAGAATTTTAAATTACAAATGAAACTAGAAATTGAGCTCCAATCTTATCTGACAGCTGGAGAATTCTGGGAAATGAATTTTCTATGAAAGAAATGAGGACGTAGGAAATGGCCACCCCCCGGGCGCCGAACACCACCACCAAACCACCCCTCCGTTGCAAAACCCTAGCCCACCCGCCACCGCCCATCCAAGCCTACCCGCCGCCCATCACCCATCTGTCGCATGCCACCCTCCCCCCATCCTAGCCCACCATTTATCCCCACACTCCGAATGCAGTAACTTTCTACCGTTCACTCCGTTCCCTGAGCCAGAGGCAAAGGAGAAAGAAGGTAGCTCTGGTGTGTGACCCAAAAATATTGGGTACTTGATAAAGTGATGTGATTCTTTCGGCCTAATTTGTGTTTGTCTATGCAAATAAGGAAGAAAGGTGGAACATGGGTGAAAATGTTAACTGGGAGTCGCGGTCAGTGGCGTCAGTAAGAAGGGACTTGTCGATGGATTTGCAGGCGTAGGACTCGTTGGTCGCTGGAGAAAAATAGCGCTAGACGATGCCTAATCCACCACAGTTGATTAATCTATGTCAATACTGATATTGCCGCGGTGGTGATTTGCTCTCTGGTGGGTGGGTGTTTTGCAGAAGGAGAAGAAGAGGTGGGTGGAAATGGGTCAGGTTTTTGGATTAGGGGGTATAATATTTTTAAATTTTTTAGAGGGGTAAAATTGTCAATTTTAAAAATTTCAGGCTCAAATGGCTGGAAAAGGTAAATTTTCACATACACTAACATCTAAGGTTATATTTGCACTTTCAATTATCAAAAAGTTACACGTGCACTTATGTTAATTAGGTAAGGTTATATATGTATTTTTCTCTAAAATATAAGAGGGGTCTCATGAGGGTGACATATCCATAGGCTTATGGGTAAGCCCCCTAATTTTGTACCTTAAAAGTTGTAGTTTTTTAAGAGAAATTCTCTAGAAAAAGTGGTTTGTCCATAAGTTTAAGGATAGTCCACCGTACTTTTTACCTGTTATTTTTTTATAAAATTTAAATATTATATTTTGAAATTTAAAACAAGTAATAATGTGTATTTGAATGTGACAACATAAAAATATATAGTATAAAAAAATTTAAAATTTCTAAATTTAGTACTCCCTTTGTTTATCAATTGGTGGCACTATTGGTGTAGGTGCTTGGATTTAGGTGAAGAAAATGAGTGGAGAAAATTGAATGTCGAATGTAAAAAGGAGAATGAGTGAATGAAATTGAAGGAATCTTGCAAAAAATGGAAAGTGTGCCATTAAAAAAAATTCCAATACGGTAAGTGCGCCACGAATAGAGCAACATATGGAGTATGTAATTTAACAAATGTTGTGTATACGGAAAAATGTGTGGACTGTCCATAACCTTATAGACATGCCGTCCGTCAGGAGACCCACTCTTTATTTTAAAATTAAATATTGTATTTTATAAGTTAAAACAAGTAATAATGTGCATTTAAATGTGAAAATATAAAATAAAATAACATAAAAAATCCATTTTTAAAATTTTAAATTTGAGTAAAGTGCATTCATGCCCACGAGTTCTTTGTTTAGTGCACATATACCCCCAAATTTTTTGAAAGTGCACATATACCCCTTCCATTTTTTTTTCAAAAGTGCACATATAACCGTTTCAGTTTTTTCAAAAGTGCACATATACCCATATAGTCAGAGATCGGCGTTTGAAAAGTTGAGGGGTAAATGTGCACAATTAAGAAACGGGGGGTATGTATGCACTTTCGAAAAACTAAGGGATATATGTGCACTAAACAAGGAACCGAGGGGCATGAATGCACTTTACTCTTTAAATTTATTATGTAATTTAACAAATGCAATGTATAAGTTTAAAAATATAGTGGAATACCTATAACTTAAAATTTTGGCCAAGTGTCTGGAGACCTCCTCAAAATACAAATGTTTTTTAAACGAATGTAATTTTTAAGGTAAAAAAACTAGGGGCCCATCCATAAGATTATGGATAGGTCAAATTTCCTGAAATTTCCCCAATTTTTATAATACAACTATCAAGATTTCAATTAATAATCTTTTAATTATTAATAATAATGAGACTGTCTCTTGTTAAACTGACTAGCGGTTTAACAAATCATAAAAATTTCGTTTCAATATTATTTTAGGGTTAAATTATAATTATTTATACATTACTATACATTTTTTTAAAAAAATTAATTTATATGAATCATGCTGCAATAAATTGAATTAAAAATCAAATAGTTACATCAAATGTTCTATAGATTTTCTTATATCACTGCTCCATGGATTTCACAACTGTAAGTCAAATGTTTTAAGCTGTCAAATGCAACTATTAACTACGCTTTTTTTTCTCTCTCCTTCTGAAACTCTCTCACGGAAACCGAAAATCGCCAACGGCTTCTTCTCCTCCTTCACCCAGCCATGGCGGCAACTGCGCCATGGAATCGGGACAAACCTTCTTTCGCCCAAGCTCTGAAACAACACCATCCCTCATATGACCTCGATTCACCAGAACTCCACCCTCATTTCAATTTCAAGGGTGAATTGGCGGTACTATACCCAGAGGAGGAGGTGGACATCCTCGCCGCTCCATTCTCAAAAGCTCTGGTCGGAAAGTTTAGTCGAGGACGTCCCACTATGGATTTCCTCCGAAACCAGATCAAGACGATAGGGTTCAAGGGTGATGTGCAGCTATCAGCAATGGATTCAAGGCATGTCAGAATAACATTCGATGTCGATGAGGACTACCATCGTTGCTGGCTCAAACGCACCTGGTCTATGGGAGGGGCAATTATGCGCATCATCAAATGGACAAAGCACTTCGATTACGATGAAGAATCAGCGCTAGCTCCGGTGTGGCTCACCGTGGAATTCCCCCCGGTATATTTCTTCCATCCTAAAGCAATCACTGATTTGGGAAATTCTTTAGGAGAATTGCTTTTTGCTGATGCTCCAACTAAGAACCTAACAAGACCTTCCACAATTAGACTCTGTGTGGAGATGGATGTGTCCAAGCCTAGACCAACTAAGATTAGGTTAGGCTCAATAGCTCACAATAAATCCTATGCAATCTCCTATGAAGACTTTCCTCAGTACTGTAAAAAATGTCTAAAATTAGGACATAATGAATCATATTGCAAAAGGGATCTAGTGCTGAAATATCCTAAGGAACCCTTTGGCTCAGATTTTAACTCTGTGGGAGCTGATCCTAAACATCCTGAGGCAGCTTTGCCAAAGGAAATCAGAATCCCTGTTAAGAGCAATAAGGGTAAGAACCAAGAAACATCTAAGATATATGTACCTAAACAGAACAAAAGCTTGCAGAAAGTGCAAACCCCTCATAAAGTTGTTCCTAATATAGTTATCCCTAGCACTAAGGCCTCAATTCACAGTGGGCAAGTTTTGGCATCCACATCTGGTAACAGATTTGCAGTTCTAGAGATGTCAAATACAGATGATCAACTTAACCAGGGGATATCCCTAAACCCAAACCCCCCTCAGGTAGAAAACACAACTCCTCCTCAGGTAAAATTTTCTGAAATGACAAATCAGGTATCAGATGACTCTTTCCAGAAACGGCCAAACTCGACAACCAGCAATGCTATACTAGAAATCATAACCACTGAAGATTTGGGGGAGGAAGGATTTGATTCAAGAGGTTATAACACTGCTCCATCCTCTCCCCTCCAGAAGAGTATCCTTAGTCCATCATTTTCTGATGACATTCTATGTACTAGAGCTAGGACTCCATTGAATTCTGACATATTCCTACATGACCGTTTTTCCTGGACTCCTAATGCTGAATTCATTTCTCTAGCACACAGTCAGAACTTAGAGATTTCACAGGTGGGAGAAAGGCAAGTTTCCACAGAATCTGAGAAGGAAAATCAGGAACAAAATGAGCCAGAGCAACCTTCCAGAGAGACATCAGATCCACAGAAGCAGTTGGATTCTGTGGAGCAAACAGATCCAGAGAGACAAAGGGAGCCAGAAGAAGATCCATTAGAGCAAACTCAATCACAGGTAACACTTCCCAAGAGAAGCTCCAGGTTAGCCCTAAAATCTACAGTTTCCAATGACAGTTAAATGTATGATCTGGAATGTGAGGGGAGTTTCAACCTCAGTAGTGAGGTTAAAGCATTTGTCTAAGATACACAAACTTGATCTGTTAGTCTTAATTGAACCCAAAGGTAATTTAAACCAGCTAGAGATGTATAGAAAAATGTTTAGGTTCAGGCACCATCTGGGATTGATACATAACAAGATTTGGATCATGTTTTCAGATAGAATTGACATTAATTTATTAGAAGTCCACAATCATTTCATACATGTTGACATAGAGGTAAAAAACTGTGACAGGAAATTTAAATCCCTATTCGTTTATGCTCCACACAGTAGGGAGGACAGATTGAAGGTGTATGCAGATATAATTCCTAAAATAGACTTCACCCCAACACTGATAGGTGGAGACTTTAATGTGATTAGATCTGTTCAGGAATACTCTGGCCCCAGCTCCCCCAAACTGGACTCAATTTTAGACTTCGTTTCCTTTATTAATGAGATACAGGTGGATGACTTAAACACTGTTGGAAATCCCCTAACTTGGACTAATAATAGATCTGTCAACCCAACCTCAAAGAGGCTGGATAGGATAATGGGAAACAATTCTTTTCTTCAATTATTTAACCACTCCACAGTGCAAATATTAAATAAAACAACCTCAGATCATTCCCCAATGCTGTTAGAATTATCAGAATCAGTTAACACATCACCTAGACCATTTAGATTTCAGGAAATGTGGTTAAACAGATCTGATTTTAAAAATCTGGTAATAGATAGCTGGACTAAGCCTATTCAGGAACAAGGTATATTAGGGTTCTCACTCAAACTTAAAAGACTCAAGGCTGAAATTAAAACATGGAATAAGATGGTTTTTGGAAATGTCTTTGAAAACCTAAAAGAATCAGAAAAGGAAGTGGAAGAATTGGAAATAAAATATGAAAACTCTGGTTCCACCCAGGATAGGATTGCCTTGAACAGGGCTAAGGCAAAATTAACAAGACATTTGGTTGAACATAATCTGTTTTTAACACAAAAGACTAGGATGAAATGGCTTAAAGATGGTGACATTAATTCAAAATATTTTCATAAGTCCATATCAGAAAACCAGACTAGATTAAAAATTATGAAGATCAAGGACTTGGAGGGTAACTGGTTGAACTCTCCAGCTCAAATCTGTGATGCTGCAGTTACATTTTTCAAAAATCTGCTCTCTGATGAAAATGAGGATCCATCAGGCCAATGTTTATCATTTCTAACTCAGCAAATCCAACCTTCAGTTACTGAAAATGATAATATTAACTTGCTAAGGCCTATCTCTCTGGATGAGGCAAGAGCAAGTGTTTTTGACCTATCCCCAGATGCTGCCCCAGGACCTGATGGATTCCCTGGTAGTTTTTATAGGACATTTTGGGATACTATTTGTCAGGATGTACTAACTGCTTTGCTAGAATATCAAGTAGGGATTCCTATTCCTAAATCTGTAGCAAGCACCCTCATAGTCTTAATACCAAAAACCAGGACCCCTAAATCATTTAGTGAATTCAGACCAATAAGCCTTTCCAACTTCATTAATAAATTGATGTCCAAAATTATGGTGGAAAGGATAAAACCCCTAATGAGCTCACTGATTTCAGAAGAACAATCAGCCTTTCTAAGTGGTAGAGATATAGCAGATAATATTTTAATGATGAAGGAAGCTGTCAGAATGTTAGATAAAAAGAATGAATCACTTAATCTTATTCTGAAGTTGGATATGATGAAGGCTTTTGATAGGGTTTCATGGTCAACCATCAACACCCTTTTATTAAAATTGGGATTCCATGGACATATAGTGAAAGTTATCATGAACAACATTAATTCTACTTGGTTCTCTGTGCTGATCAATGGATCCCCATGTGGGTTTTTTAAGCCATCTAGAGGGTTAAAACAAGGAGATCCTCTATCTCCTTTCCTTTTTAACATACTAACTGAAATTTTAACAAGAAATCTTAGGATCCAGTTTCAAAATGGGAACATAAGCCAGTTTAGAACTCCAGGGGCAGCAAACAGACTGAACCAGTTATCCTTTGCTGATGATACAGTGGTATTCTTGAAGGGAACCAGTAAATCCATTAGAAACCTGATGAAGTTCCTGGAAATCTTTCAAAAGGCAACTGGTCAGAAAATTAATTTCCAAAAAAGTGCCTATTATTCAGGAGACATAAGCAGAAACAAGGAAAAAGAAATTAAGGACATAACGGGCATGAAAAGAGGGGAATTACCCTTTTCCTATCTAGGAGTTACAGTTTATAGAGGTAGAAAACTTAATAAACATTTCAAATCATTGATTGATATGGTAAATACAAGAATCAGTAACTGGAAAAATCAGTGGCTCTCAGGAGGGGGTAAAATTGTATTGATAAATCATGTACTAACCTCCATTCCTCAACATACTTGGGCTGTTACTGCTCCCACTAAATTCACTGTTAATAAACTGAGAACAATCTTTAGTAACTTCCTGTGGGGATCCTCTGAACATGGACTTAATAAACACTGGGTTTCATGGGAAAGATTATCCTTCCCAGTGGCTGAAAAAGGCCTTGGAATAAGACACATTCAAGCAATAATTGATTCCTTCTCTCTGAAGATTTGGTGGAAACTTCAAATAGGCAAATCCCCCTGGGCAAAACTTATGTGGTCTCTACCTGATAATGCTAGAAAATCAGAAACTTGGGCTAGATATAGGAAGGTCAATAACATAGCTGAAACTAACTCTCAGGTTATCATAGAAAATGGAAACTCTAATTTTTGGATAGCCAATTGGCTTGGTTCAGGTCCATTGATAAATCTGGTTGATGATGATCAGGTTATTTTTCCATTCCTTACTGTTGCTGAATTTATGAAGAACAAAGGTCAGTATCTCCAAACACTTGCAAGCCTTTTCAATTCTGATATCTATGTGAACCTTTCAAAAGACATAACCTTAACTGATCATAAGGATTATTTGATATGGAGACCTGATATCCATGGAACATTTTCAATTAAATCTGCATATCAAGTGTTAAGACCAAAAAAGCCTGTGGTGCATTTTTTCAAAAGACTTTGGATAAAAACCATACCCAAGAAGATCAGCTTCTTCATGTGGAAAATGAATTTAAGTGCACTTCCATTTGCTGATATTTTGATGAAAACTGGATTAAATTTACCATCAAAATGCACAGAATGTGATAATATTGATTCATATGAGCATTTTTTCAACTCCTGTGCTACAGCAATCTTCCTATGGACTAAAATGCATGAGGTTTTAAATATCAGGGAGAGAACATTCAGTAACATTAGGGAGAGATTGGCATACTACTGGTCTTTCAAACATTCATCATCATCATTCTGCTCACTTATGACAGTATTGCCATGTCTAATTTGCTGGGAACTATGGAAAATCAGAAACAAATGGATTTCTGAAAACATAAAGAGCCATGCTCCTGTAATCTGGAAAAATATATCCAATTTATGCTACTTGCTGTTCTTGGTAAATCCATCTGAAATCTGCCATATGAAATGTCAACTCACTAGGAATGGTTTATTGCCTTGCATTACTCGGACAAGACTTACTAGGCTCTACTTAATCAAATGGGAACCTCCGGATATAGGGTTAAAAATCAACTGTGATGCAGCAATACAAGGAGATAACATAGGAATTGGATGTGTTTTTAGAGATGCAAGTAAAAGAATCACACATGCTATATCATCTTTCATGACTACAGATAATGCCTGCTTTTCCTCTTATCTTGTAGTGCTCAGAGCTGAGATGTTATCCATATGGACGGGGCTTCAAGAGGCGGAGGGAAGGACGGAGCATCTCCACATTCAATCGGACTCTCTTGCAGCAATAAACATCATCCAAGGACAGCCATGTCCCTGGCCACTTCGGTCGACATTGAAGAAGATAAATCAGGCTACTACAAGATTCAGAAGGATTTCTTTCAGCCATATCCATCGAGATGGTAACCAAGCTCCAGATTATCTAGCTCAATTGGCAATCAGGAAAGGACACTCCACGCATGTACAAGATTTGCTAACATCTCAGAGGTTCCTCTTCCTCAACCGTCGAGAGACTCTTTTCCCTCAATTTCGATGGAAACATAAGCTTAGGATGTAGTCTCTAACATGTATAGGCTTGATATGTATAGGTTGTTTTTGCCTCCTCTTGACGGTCTGGCCTTTGCAAGCCTCACACAGGGGGTGGAGGGTTTGTCGAAGGAATCACTGTCAAGAGGATGGTATTAACTATGTTTTATAGTCTAGCTTAAAGGAACACTCGATAACTTTTGTATTCTATTATGGTCTTTCCGGGTGTGGGAGCCCTAATCAATATCCCCGCTCACTTGTGAGTGTTTTGCGGAAAAAAAAATGTTTTAAGCTGGTGGAAGTATATCCTTGACCCATTGAAATTCAGTTGGTGGTACAATTCTTACATTTACCCCCACAAATATCACGAATGTGCATTATAAATACGAAGAATGAGCATTTTACTACTATAACTTATACATTCAATATTTATATAGTCATCATGGAAAATTAAAATAGGAAAAATGTTAGGAAAAATTATCTTTTCATATACTTGTGAAAAGATGGGGTATAATTAAAATAATAAAAAGTAAAAAGTCTTAGTTTCTATATTAAAAATTTATTGTGCAACATGTACTAGTTATAAAGTTTATAATCCGATTCATGCAACCCAAAAATTTTATGTTAATTTTTTCTAATTTGCACTTTAAACCCTGGTCTTTCTATGACTTATGGAAAGATCATCTTTCAAGAGATGAACTCTTTAAAATAATACATTGCCTCACATAATATGATGCACATTCTTATAATTTAAAATAAACAAATTATTCATAGGGATACTGGTATTACCGAACACCATATAATTTGCCCTGTCTTAATAGTATTTTGGTAGAAACTGAAACATACAGTTTCACCTTAAAATGTTTTTCTATCATTGCCTGGAATTTTCTTTAAAAAAAGAATTATGAGTAAACTTACGGAAAAATGCGGCGATTCCTACTCCACTGGCCAAGTATAGCAAGTTCAAAGATAGCTGCAATTTCCAAAAGTTCACGTAAGGATTATAAATTACGTATCAATAATAATAAATAATAAGGCAATGTCTGGGGAAATACGGTTTTTTCACATGCTTATGAAAAGACTGAGTTTAATTAGAATAATAAAAGGTAAAATATTTTAGTTGCAATATTAAAAATTTATTATGCAACGTATAGTACTTATAAAGTTTATAACCCGATTCATGCAACCCAAAAATTTTATCTTTATTTCTTCTAATTTGTACTTTAAACTTTGGTGTTTCCATGACTTATGGAAAGAGCATCTTTTAAGAGACAAACTCAAACAATAATAATACAGTATTGCTAGTATATATTTATTGTTATTAAAATATTCAAAAGGAACTAAAATAAATGAAACTGTGGATATTGTGGGTTTGAATCATAATTACAAATCCTTCCGAACAAATGTTTTTTCACAGGCTATGGAAAATATTAGGTGTCGTGATGAAAACTTAATACTTCAAATGAAAATTCGCACACAGATAGAGAATGCTTATTAAAGTAACCAATCAAAGGCAGTTCAAATATTTTTTCTTAGGCTATGGAAAATATTTGGAGTTGCGATGAAAACTTAATACTTCAAATGAAAATTTGTACACTTGTAGAGAATCATTGATTAAAGGCACCAATCAAGACGATTCCTAAGGAAACGGCTTTGATTGAAACCCGAAGAGGTTCCGAAGTTGGAATCTCCTCTCAAGTCAGCCCAAAAATTTTTGAAGGCCTTTTTGAGTGATAAAAAATGGATTTTCAAGAACTGTCTTTGATGAGTATTAATTAAAGGCAATTTTATTGAGAATCTGCCTTTAATTTAGTGTCTTTATGGGCCCATGTATAAAGGAAACCCCTAGTTTACCGTGCCTTAGAAATTTTCTAACTCCCTCTCACACGCATCCGCCTATTCACCCATATGCCTCTTCAATCAGCCACCTCTCACTCCCGGCCGCCTCCGTTCCTCTCACTCCCACCGAAGTTTCTCACTCCCGCCGGCGTTTCTCACCACCGTGATTCCCTCTCCGGTGCACCCTCTCTACCAAAGCCCTCCACCAAAATCCGCCTCACCTTCACCACCACCAGTGGCGGAACCAGAAACCTTTTTTAGGGGGCTGGAGGCAGTCAGGCGTTGGCAGCGGCAGGATAGTGGCGGGACGGCGACGGCATACGGCACGGAGGTGGAGCTGAGCGAGTAAGGTGCGCCTTTGTCTCCCCCCTCGTTCTGATTTTCGATTGGGCCTTGGGGGAAAATGACCCAATCGAAACCCTTTTAGAGTTTTAGTCTGCTTTTTGTTTTATATTTTTTCCCTTCAGTAACAGTGAAACGACGTTGTTCCACTTAAAATAATAAATACTAAAATGGCATCATTTTAGTACATTCTAGGCCAAAACATTAAGGCCTCGAAGCGGCCTTCTTCTCCGAGCATTCTTGGCGCAAACGCGATAGAAGAACAGAGATGGCCGACGGGAAGCGGATAATCCTTCCACTACTACTACATTCGTGTCGGGAACTCAGGTAGGGCTGGATCCCTACTACGCGTAATAGTAGGTCCACCCCTGACCACCGTGTAGCCCTCACCATCGAAGTCCGACGCGCCGCCCTCATCATCACCGGAATCCACCGCGTCACCCTTATCACCACCAGAGTCCACCGTGTCTCTCTCATTGCCACCGGAGTCCGTGTTGCCCTCATCACAAATCTGGGTTTTTTTTTTAAATTTAACAGACCTGCGTATATATGTGATTATGTTATAATGTTAAAATGTTTGTGTGATTCTATTTTTGATTCGATTAAAATAATGTTTATATGTTTTTTTGTCAGATTTGGTTGTTCTTCTTGTTGTCGGAAACCTAGTTTTCCAGCATTTTTTTGGGACCCCGCAGAACCTATTTCGGGCCCAGTAGAAGGCGATTTTTTGAACCGCCTTTGATTGAATGGATCAAAGTCACTGTCAAAGAACACTTTTTAAAACCACCTTTAATAGGCCCTTTCCCCACTAGTGGTAGGTCAAATTTTGGGTTATAACAAAAAACGAGTCAACCCATTTTACCTATCTTTTTCCATTTATGATTTTTCCCAGATCCCTCCCCCCTGCATCTTTCTTTATCTCCTCCATATATAACCCACCTCCACATCCACATATATAATGCCTCCTGCACATCAATGAGTATATTTTTGTGTTTTATTTGCGACAACCATACCAAAGATCTCATGGCCTCAGACTTTATGGAAATAAACTTTTTTTTGTGGAAGCGTTGACGCTATGATTCAAGATTTGGTGATGAAATATATCTTATCTTTTAACTTTATTTTTAATTGTTATTGCTAGGATTTTTTTCATCTGGTTTTGCGTATATTTTTTCATCTTTGTCTGAAATCAGATAATGATATTTGGACGGAAGGTAGGTAGAAGTCACAATAACACTCAAATGGATTGTTTCAATAGCCAATTGTAAAATCAATGAAGTTTTTAGGTCATTGTTTTTTTTTGGAGATAGTGCACGAGGATTCTATTTTATCAATTTCTATATAGATGGAATCAGTAAAACCTATCTCACCCGAGGAGGGTTTATTAGCTCGAAGTATTTACATTCTGGTAAATTTCTGGGCTCAAATGATTATTCCAATTTGTTCTTCAAAATTTTTTGATCTTGCTTTTGTGAGAGTGATATTACATTTATAAAGGAAGTATTAAGGGGATGATTTGTCACATGATATAAACAAACTATCATTACACTCTTTCTAAGATAGAACATCATCCGAGAGGTAAAGTACATGTCAAAATTATGTTGTAACTTTATTTACAAACCGATAACAAAGGTGATTTGTAACATAACAGAGAACATCGCCACCTTTCATCATTCATTCAAATTAAGGTGCATTTGTTAAGGGCAAACCAATTACTCTATATATCTTCCTAAACCATGATTTAATTTATTTTTATAACAAGAAATGAGAAGGAGCTTCTATTTGTATCATTGATCAAGGTAGATTTAGGTTTATATGTTAGAATGAGAATTTCACATTAGAATGAGAATTTCCGTTTGAATTACTCAAATGCGGGAAAATTTTAGGTTTATATGTTAGCTGGATTCATAAATGTATTTAAGGATTCGCTTTCTGCATTTCCATGAAAATGAGTTACACAGAACCATTTAAAGGTAACACATGGGTCAAACAGGGTAGCTTTTAAATTTTGTTTTATTTATGACAACAATAGAGTATATTTAAGAAATTTTAAAAAAATGATTTTCAAGAGGAAATTAATACATTATCATCACAGTTCCTGAAGAATCAGATCTCCAAGTTGATTTTTGTTGACGATCTATTTATTTTTTGCAAAGCAGATTCAGTATCTATGGAAACAGTAAAGCAAAGGCTACAACAATTCAGGGAAACTACAAGGCTTCAGATTAGTCCTAGTAGATCTTAGGTTTTTTTTCTCACTAAGATGAATGAGGTGAAACTACAGTTGCTATTGGATATTCTTAGGATACAAGAAGGATGATTTCTTGTTAGTTATATGGTAGCTCTTATGTCAGCTACAAGGTGTAATATGGGCACTTGTTATGAGGTTGTTGACAAAATTATAGGTATATTTAAAGCATGATTACAATCCAGAAACCTATCTCATGAACGATGATTATTACTAGTTAGCTTTGTGAATGTCAATCCAGAAACCTGTCTCATGAATAATGATTATTACTAGTTAACTTTGTTGGAAAATGATGGTTAAAAGGTTGAAATTTGTCAACTTTTTGGGCTTCGTTTAGAGTGGGACCCGAATGGATTTTGGGTCAATAGATGTCATTTTTGGGTTCTCCTCCGCGAGTACTATAAAATCGACTATTTAAACTCTCAAAACGGATCAAGGGTGAATGAGATATGAATGTTTTAAATATCACTCTTGAAAGAGAAAAAAATGGGCGAAAATTGACCCAGGTAATTTTCTCTGGACTGTCCAAAATGCGTATGGACCACATGGAAGTCTCTGGAAGGCCCAACCGCATAGTATATATGGAATTGCTTGTGTGTAATTCTTAAGAGATAAGAACAAAATACTTCCATATTTTGTGAGATATCTTGTCTTAAATAAATATGCGGTTTACCATGTTTAATATGATGAATAATATTTGTACAAATATTTCTTCCATTTCCAGCAGATTTGATTCGAGTATTCATGGAATGTCTTGGATTTGGTGAGTTGGTGATTGGAGAATATTCTTCTCTAATTACAGAAAATCAGAATATCATGTTTCCATGATTAGGGTCTCTTAGAGCAGTATAAATAGAGCCTCTAAGTCATTCAGAAATATACACCATTTCTCAAGTCCCTCCATATTCTAAACTTGAGTCTTCTTTCTGTCTTTCTCGAAGTTTCCATTTGGTGCTCTGTCGAGGTGATAGTCCTTCGGGCCTTGCGTGAATCCGAGGTAACTCTTACGTGTTAATTGTTACCTTCGATGGTTTTATCCTAGGGAACGATGTCCACGACGGGACTCATTCGTTTCAAGGGCAGCGAGTGTTACTCGTGACTCCATCATTACTTGAAACGTGATTTATGCTTTGATTATTTGTAATTTAAGCGTTTCGATTGTATGCTTGAATAATTAATAAAAGTTTATTATTCTTGCATATGTTAATTGCTCGTTCAATTTTGTTGTTTAATTTTTCGCATGATATAATCAATATATATCCAACAGTCTTGAAACGAATGATATTTGTTAATTTATATTGATTATATGATTACATGTTTAGTAATATGCATATGGTTTTGCAAGTCTGCAAAAATATTTGATTGTATGCTTGAATAATTAATAAAAGTTTATTATTCTTGCATATGTTAATTGCTCGTTCAATTTTGTTGTTTAATTTTTCGCATGATATAATCAATATATGTCCAACAGTCTTGAAACGAATGATATTTGTTAATTTATATTGATTATATGATTACATGTTTAGTGATATGCATATGGTTTTGCAAGTCTGCAAAAATATTTGATTGTATGCTTTATGGAAATTGTATATTTGCGAAAATATGCATGTTAATGGTTTTGGATATTTACAACAAAATCATATTGAGCAATTTGTTATGTATAATTGTTTAAAATATTATACTACAATATTTGATGTGTACATATATTTAACGATGAATAATGTTTTGTATGTACACACTGGTGAATCCGAGTATATACGGCGGTATCTCTTATGGAAGAAAAACTTGGCATGGAGATACAACAGGATTTGTTTGGCAACATGAAAGAATCAAGAGTGTAACCATGGTTGTGCAAACTATGGTACGTATACACGTTAATTAAAGTGAATAATGACATATGCTATATATACATATATTGCTTGGATTATATTTGATAACCATTTGCGTGAATCTGGATGTGAACAAGACTTTGTTACAAAGAGTGTTATGTGAATAATATTTGAACATATATGTCCAGTACACTAAGGCTATCAAATTTGATAGTAAATGGATTTGGTTATATTAATCCCTTAATTATGTGGGAAAATGAGTTGAGCATGTATGTTAAATTACAAGGCGCAATTATGGAAATATGCTAATTCCGTGATATTCATGCTTATGAGATTAAATGTTGATATGGTAAGATATCATATTTCATTCTTTGCATGAAAGATTGAATTAAATTTACGGGAAAAAAATGCCATGAGTTTAAAATATGGGATCAGACATTATTATTCAATTACATGAAAGCAGTGCATATGGTTGGAAATTATGAGACATGTTTAATTTCCAAAGCCCTTGAAGTGCTATAGTATTTGTTTAAATACTTGATCAAATGTTGAAATACCTATTTTGCATGGTATAATAATTTGGTGATGTGGGCTGGTTAAAGATTTAAACCATATTTGTGTGAAAATGTGATGCTAGTGATTCATGACTTTTATATGCTTGGTCTGAAAATCGCATGCGAAAAATTGGTAAACTTCATTTGCACTTAAACATGACATCTCTTCCCAAGAGTGTAATATATTCGTGCATGAATGAAGTATATGGCATTGGGTTATTTGATCCATGATGTGTTTTCGTTCATTTAGGGACTTGATTTAGCTGCATGTACAAAACTTTTAGATCTATGTTGTGTCTAAAATTGGGTTATGCTTTTATATGCTATGATTGTATTAATTGTTTGGGAAAGTGACTTTTTTTTTGCAATGAAAGGTTTGACAAGGCTTGTCCCAATAATTGGCTATCTTGATTGATCGTTTACGAGCATATGGCTCACGAGTGACGATTGTTAGATTGCACAGATAGAGCATATGGGCTCGAAGTTCAACATATTCTGGCTATTTTGTATGACCTGAAAAATGTGAATATGAAGACATTAGTTTACGACTATGTCTAGGGTATTGGTTCTTGTGAACCATGGTATAAACCCTAAAGCATGAGTTATCATGACTATGATAAAAAACCTTTGATTATTTGTAATCAAAGAATTGAGGGAAAAATCTCAAGAATTTGGTTGGGAAAACTAAGAATCCTGAGAATGGGAATCCCAAGACTTTTGGTCAAATCTCCTGATTTATGGTTGAAAAATCTAATAATCATGAGATAGGGAATCCCAAGACAGTTGGTCAATTCTCTAGATTTTTGGTTGGAAAGCCTTATAATTCTGAGATGAGAAATCCTAAGACATTCAGTCTAGAAACCCCAAGACACGAGGTTTTGAGAAACTTAACACGTGTGGGGATGTTTAATAAAACCAGCCCAATGTGGGGGGTAGACAAAAACCTAAAAATTCAACGACGATATGAATTTTGATAGGTACTTGAGGTGAAAAGTCGTCACGAGAGATTTGAATCAAGTTGATCAAGTCGGGAGGACTTTAACTCGAACCAAAAAGGTAAACCCAAAATTGAGTCAAGCAATGCACTCAAACTTGAGTCGAGCAATGAACTTGAATGTGTTTCGAGCATAAAGGCACTGAAGTTTGATTTGAGTTGTCTGAAAGTAAAGTGCAGTTGTACTGAAACTTGGCTTTAAAATGGGCATGAAATTGTGTGGAGTTGGTAAACTCACACTGCGCCCTAGTGAGAGTTAATCGAATCCTCGATTGATTGATACTACATTGGTGGTGGTATTGGTCATGCGAGGAAGAACGATTATTTGAGATCGGGAAGTGTAGTTATCTCTAATCCCAAGGGAGTTGAAGGAATAAGAGAGACTTTCACGATAAAAGATCAATACATGAAGGTGTTTTGATTGTTGAAATGATCTAGCCCTAAAAGAAATTTGATGGGTAAGAACCTAGTGTTCGATTCATTATTGAATACACAGACTTTTAGTAAGTTGTATTAACGAAACCACTTATGTGATGCACAGAAAACATATGAGGTTATCTGTGACCATGATGTGAATACATATAATCCTTTGGGGAATGTGATTCACACTGTAGACATTTGCAAGGTCATTTGGTGATTGAAGGAAATTGCTAGAAATGATCAAGCGTTATGGGGGAGCCTTTAAGTTGGTTGGCAGTCTTTTAAATAAGATACCCCAAGAAGGAGGAAAATAAAGCTCCTCATAGAGCTATCCTAAAAGTTCTTTCGAATGTGTGGGTTGGCGTATTGCGAATGTAGTAAAAGGAATACTTAAATAGTATCTTTACTGGATATGCACAATGTTGAAGTGCTATCAATTTCTTGAAATTCACAAGAAATATTATGCAGAAACTAGAAATATATCTTAATGGAAAGTATGTTTTGTGGATGTTTCTGTTAAAGATCCTGATCTATCTTAAATGGACTTAAGAGTCAATAGATGAAATCATTAAGGATCAGGGATAAACCAACGAAGGAAACGAGATTCCATGAAATAATTTTTGTGGAAAGTGGTGATCAATAGAGAGATTGATCTACCATGAGTGCAAATCACTAGAGTACTAGTAGATTTGAACAATAGTAAGTATATTTGTGTACTTGATGGGTGTTCTCTAAACGTGTGAATGAGTCCAAGGGTGATGGTACTTGCTATCAAGGTTTTGTGAAAGCTAGAAGTACATCTAATGTACCTAAATGATTATTTGGAGATTTAGATATTAAGATCCGAATAGAGCAAAATGAAAAGCTCAATGCTCCTAAATGACCCATCATGTGACCAAACTAATTGTTGTTTAGCCAGTGATATTAAATCAATGAGTTTGATGAAGGCGGATATGCTAAGGGACACGGAAAATGACCATGTCATTTATGTCTTTGAATTGATGGTTTTCTCATTGATAGAAAAATTGATACGATGATTGAGTCTCTTGGAGATATGTCGTATTCAATGGAATGACTCTAAACATTGTGAGTTACCTTTTGTAAAGGCGAGGTGTCTCTTAAGAAGATAACTCAAGAGTTATTAATAGTCTGATGTACTTATTAAAGTGCACATTAGCCAATTCTTACAATGGATAGTAAGATGATACACGAGTAATCTAGAAAAGATCACTGGAAACAAGCTGTGTGTGAGACTCGTGGATATAGCTTGAGTTGTCTAGAGAAATGGTTCTCTCATGCTAGATTCATAGAGGAATCTATGTCCATTATGTTGGAAAAAAATTGGGAAAGATATACCCTAGGATGGCCAAAGCACTTTTATTCGTATTGGTGTAGCGTAAAGCTTGTAGCTTAAAGCCATATCAATGATGGTGTGTCTCGACATAGACACTTCACCATTGGATGACTACTCTCTATAAGAATTATCGATGTTGACTACGTAAGGTCAATATGATAAGAGTTGTTATTCTTTGACGAAAGGATTCAATCGATTTCTTGACGAAGAAATTGAATCGAGAGTTAGTTGAGAACTCATCGAAAGGAATATGACTAAGTCCAATAAATAGTGGGTTACGTATGTGGACACCCAACCTATGTGACTGGAGATCCCAAGATCCAGGTTCAAAGGGACAACTAAACTGCAAAGACCCATCGTGATCACTGTGGGGGTTTCATACCTCCTGTCTTATTCCTATGATGAAGAAACGGTGATGTGAATGGAGGTTAAGCATTAAATTGCTTTTAATGATTCAAGGCATCGAGTATGTAGTACTCGAAAGAGCGCAATAGTTTACGGAACTGCTCTTACGCCAAGAATCACCTATGTAAGCGAGAAGTGTGGCCGCTTTGAAAGGGAATTGTTGGGACGCAGTTCCTTAGAAACCCTACAGAACTAGGCGTGTGCCATGGCCTGATTAATGGACACAACCGAGGAAAGCACAAGGGCTAGGAAAGATGTCTGTGGGAAGTGCATTGTCGTTCACACAAGCGGTAGGGGAAGTTCAAGGACATCGCGTCTACTTCCTAACCATTGGGATAAGTGTACTCTCTCAAGGGAAAGTTCAAAGGGTGACACCTACTTATCCTATGCAGCATCTATGCCGTTGAAATGAATCTATCACCAAGACAAACTCTGTGTCTGACGTGATTGTTCTGATTCCTATATCAATATCTATTCATGTGAGGGATTGTTGGAAAATTATGGTTAAAAGGTTGAAATTCGTCAACTTTTTGGGCTTCGTTTAGAGTGGGACCCGAATGGATTTTGGGTCAATGGATGTCATTTTTGGGTTCTCCTCCGCGAGTACTATAAAATCGACTATTTAAACTCTCAAAACGGATCAAGGGTGAATGAGATATGAATGTTTTAAATATCACTCTTGAAAGGGGAAAAAATGGGCGAAAATTGACCCAGGTAATTTTCTCTGGACTGTCCAAAATGCGTATGGACCGCATGGAAGTCTCTGGAAGGCCCAACCGTATATATGGAATTTCTTGTGTGTAATTGTTAAGAGATAAGAACAAAATACTTCCATATTTTGTGAGATATCTTGTCTTAAATAAATATGCGGTTTACCATGTTTAATATGATGAATAATATTTGTACAAATATTTCTTCCATTTCCAGCAGATTTGATTCGAGTATTCATGGAATGTCTCGGATATGGTGAGTTGGTGATTGGAGAATATTCTTCTCTAATTATAGAAAATCAGAATATCATGTTTCCATGATTAGGGTCTCTTAGAGCAGTATAAATAGAGCCTCTAAGTCATTCAGAAATACAGACCATTTCTCAAGTCCCTCCATATTCTAAACTTAAGTCTTCTTTCTGTCTTTCTCGAAGTTTCCATTTGGTGCTCTGTCGAGGTGATAGTCCTTCAGGCCTTGCGTGAATCCGAGGTAACTCTTACGTGTTAATTGTTACCTTCGATGGTTTTATCCTAGGGAACGATGTCCACGACGGGACTCATTCGTTTCAAGGGCAGCGAGTGTTACTCGTGACTCCATCATTACTTGAAACGTGATTTATGCTTTGATTATTTGTAATTTAAGCGTTTCGATTGTATGCTTGAATAATTAATAAAAGTTTATTATTCTTGCATATGTTAATTGCTCGTTCAATTTTGTTGTTTAATTTTTTGCATGATATAATCAATATATGTCCAACAAACTTTATGCTTTTGAATATCACAAGTTATTACACTAGCATCTTCTAACTTCCAGTAAGTATCTACATAGAGATTGATATGTTATGCGTCAATTTTTATTTAGGGGATTGAGTGATATGAATCCCCTTGTGAAGAATCTGGATTGCAGAATTAAGATCTTTGACAAAACAATGGAACTCGCAAATCCTTCAATGCCGTACGAAATTCAAGGTCTAGCCCTCAAGGTACACTCAATTTCGACTCGCTCTCTAACTAGCCCTCAGGATCAGATTACAAGGTTTATTGATACTTAACTAGCACTCGGGGTTAAGCAACAATGGAATAACTCGCAAGCAAAGAGTATGAACTCAAAAGGTTGTATATTTAGTTGATGAAAAGTGTAAGATTAAAATTAATGTTGAAAAACACCCCTATTTATAGTACATAGGTATGGTCTTCAAAAATACAAAGAAGAAACGGAAAAGGATTATGGCAGCTTTAAGAAGCTAAAACCATATTTAACTTGACTACCTAAAATAAATGACCATATTCTTCAAGATAAAGCTTGAATGAATATTGTCTTATCTAATCTTACCAAATCTAATTCTAATCAAATTAGAACTGAATATTCTAACTCCTAAAATAAATGCATGACCAAAACATTAATTCTTCCAAGGCCAATATGGCTGAATTAATGATCCTTATTCTAAAATAAAATAAATGATCACACACCTCATTTAAAAACCCAATGGGAAAAAGAGTATAGTGTCATCTTCTAAAAATCCTAATAAATAAAAATAAATAAATAAACCTAATTCGTATCACTTTTCATCAATCAAATATACAACATTTTGAGTTCATACTCTTTGCTTGCGAGCTATTCCATTGTTGCTTAACCCCGAGGGCTAGTTAAGTATCAATAAACCTTATAATCTGATCCTGAGGGCTAGTTAGAGAGCAAGTCAAAATTGAGTGTACCCCGAGGGCTAGACCTTGAATTTCGTGTGGCATTGATGGGTTTGCGAGTTCCCTTGTTTTGTCAAAGATCTTAATTCCGCAATCCAGATTCTTCTCAAGGAGACTCATATCAGTTGGTATCAGAGCAAAGCGAAAGAATTCCTAGTGGCAAAAAATTCAACAAGGATTTCGAGTTTTGTTTGAATTTATTTTCTAAAAAAAATTGAAAAAAAATAATCTTAGAGCTTCCTCCGCCAGTCTTCAACATCGCCGCCAGTAAGCTTCATCTCCGGCAACTCCATCTTCTCACCACTGCCGCCGCTCAGCTCCATCTCCGATCGACGTAATCCACAGTTATCATCACCGTTGTTCCGACTGAATCTCCGTCGCCATAACCCGCCTCTTAGTTCGTTGTAAACTTCAGATCCGATCGTCGCCAGCCTTCCGCATCGATCTCCATCTCCGATAAATCTCAGCGAGTCCTCCATCTTTCTTTCTCCGACGAGCTTGCATTGCCACACCTACTTTTCTGAAGCCGAGAATCCTCGCCGTTCAGAGCTCTCCGACCGCCGGCAGTGTAGGTTCAACGCCGAAGAAGAGAAGTTCCTGAAGAAGAACATGAACAATTAGGCGCTTGTAAGACACGTGTGAGCAGTAACAGAGGCCCGTGGTACCCACCTGCAGGACACTTTTGAAGCGTGTGTCCCTCACGCGCGAAACAGTCAGCCCACCTCTTCAACTCGTGAGCTGTTCAATATCTCGTGAGTTGGTCATTTTATCATGATTTATTGAATTTATCTCGAGTTTCTCTCCAGTTCTCTTAATCTCACGAGTTAGTGCAACATCAGCATCCAGTCTCTGCCTAGTCAGCGTCCAGGCACCGTTTATTACCAAGATAATTATACGAATTAGGTTTCTTTATTTATTTTTATTTATTATAATTTTTAGAAGATAACACTATACTCTTTTTTCCATTGGGTTTTTTAATGAGGTAGTGCGATCATTTATTTTATTTTAGAATAAGGCCCATTAATTTAGCCATGTTGGCCTTGGAATGGTCATGCATTTATTTGAGGTGTTAGAATATTCAATTCTGATTTGATTAGAATTAGATTTGGTAAGATCAGATAAGACAATATTCATTCAAGATTTATCTTGAAGAATATAGTCATTTATTTTAGGAAGTCAAGTTAAATATGGTTTTAGCTTCTTAAAGCTGCCATAATCCTTTTCAGTTTTTTCTTTGTATTTTTGAAGACCATACCTATGTACTATAAATAGGGGTGTCTTTCAACATTAATTTTAACCTTACAACTTTTCATCAATTAAATATCAACCTTTTGAGTCCATACTCTTTGCTTGCGAGCTAATCCATTGTTTCTTAACCCCGGTGGCTAGTTAAGTATCAATAAACCTTATAATCTGATCCCGAGGGCTAGTTAGAGAGCAATTCGAAATTGAGTGTACCCCGAGGGCTAGACCTTGAATTTCGTGCGACATTGAAGGGTTTGCAAGTTCCCTTGTTTTGTCAAAGATCTTAATTCCGCAATCTAGATTTTTCGCAAGGGGATTCATATCAAAAAGTGTAAGGTTAAAATTAATGTTGAAAAACACCCCTATTTATAGTACATAGGTATGGTCTTCAAAAGTACAAAGACGAAACTGAAAAGGATTGTGGCAGTTTTAAGAAGCTAAAGCCATGTTTAACTTGACTATCTAAAATAAATGACTATATTCTTCAAGATAAATCTTTAATGAATATTGTCTTATCTAATCTTACCAAATCTAATTCTAATCAAATCAGAACTGAATATTCTAACACCTTAAATAAATGCATGACCAAAACATTAATTCTTCCAAGGCCAACATGGCTGAATTAAAGGGCCTTATTCTAAAATAAAATAAATGATCACATAACCTCATTAAAAAATCCAATGGGAAAAAGAGTATAATGTTATCTTCTAAAAATTCTAATAAATAAAAATAAATAAATAAACCTAATTCGTATCATTGAGGCTGGTTCTAAATGGTTTGTTTTAGTAGCCTAGGATTCAATCTCCAACTATGGGCTTTTGGACTAAGAGATCCAAATCTATAGAATCAACCATCTTTTGAAATATTGTTGTTATGAAGGACATTTTATGGATAATGTGAATCCACGCTTACTACCTAAAGGTGAATATGATCAAGTTGAAGATATTAGGAAATCTCTCCAAGTTTGTGAATGGACAAGGCAAGTTTAGCATCAGGAGAGATGATAATTAGTTAAAAAGGAGATCAGTTCTTTGATATAGTTTCCAGGATCATATGGAATAGAAAGATCCAAAAAAGAAAATTTTGTTTCTATGGATGTTTGCGGGCAAGTTAGCTACATTGGATATATAGATTGGGAAGTTTGGAATACATGTGGCTACATAGGATATATTGAGATGGTTTTATTTGTGTTCTCTGCATGGGGTAACAATTGATCACATTTTTTTACTGTTCATTTACTTTGAAGGTGTTTTATGAAATAACAATGCCACTAGGGAAGAACTGGAGAAGTTTTAAGATAATCTTTCAGCTGGCTTTCTAGAAGAAAGAGGTTCTCATTTTCTCACTTTGATCTCCACTTGTTATCAATTGTAGAGAGAGAAATAGAAGATATTCCTCGATATTGAAAAAGTAATGTATATTATCATGGTTGAACTATTTCCAACATTGATAGAAAGATATTCTAAAGCAAATTAAATATTGTGAGGTTTGATCATTGCGTTAGCCGAGCTAGGCTTGAAGCATAATGAATATAATATGCTGAGACATCAAAAGAAGTAAAGGAATTGCTACTTTCACTAGAAGTATACACCTCTTTCCGTAGGCAAGGAGAGAGAGAGAGATCCATCCTTATGTGTCCCCTTTCTTTGACTATTCTTCCTCTTCGTAGATTGATTGTCTGTGAAAAACTCATCGTATAAATGTTTAGATAAAGCCAAGATAAAAAAAGAAAAATATCAAGGGTATTTGGTAGATTTTTACATAAAGTTTTGTATGTTTTTTTTGTTTTTTATAGGTTCAGTACTGTGTATAGGGTAGAGATGAATTGATTAAAGAGTAGAAAGTTAGTCTTTGGTTATGGAATTCTATACTTGTTGTTTTGATGAATGAACAAAGATATTTATGATCATGTTATAAAGTATCTCACATTGAAAGTCGAGAGACTAAATATTCAAATGTTAGTTTAGTGAACTACTCATCCTATGAACCAATTGATATTAGGATAGAATCCCATCAGAATTGCGTTCTAGGCCTATTGTGCCAAAGCACTCAATGCGCTCGTCTCCCAGTGAACTGCCCCTAGTGGATCCACATCCTTCTTAACAGATCAAAAAATAAAATATGAGAAAAGCCCCAAATATTGTATCCTAAGAATATCATGAGTGATATTTAATATAGTGAAATTTTATTGTGAATAGAGTTGCAAACATATTTATATAAAGTTTGGTGTATAAGGTGGGGTTTTGGGGTAAAATACATTTTTAAGGGCATGGGGTGCAAATAAATAGAATAGAAATGATTCCGGATCTTAAGAATTTCGCAGGTCAATAATACGGGTTTAGAAATTCTTGCAGTCAAATTTCTAGAGGTATATGTGTTGTTTAGGGTGCACTACTTGATGTCTCAACCAAGTATTGTGATATTTGTTTCAAAAAGCACTTTTCCCCCAGTAACCTCATGTATTCTAAAGTAAAATCTAATGTTTAGTGTGAAATGTTATTTTTATATGTTATAGTTTTGACACTTTTAACATTTTGACACTATTTTGTAATATTTTACTATCTTAGGTATCAAGCTTTGAACTTATACTTTCATTTTGATTGATGCGTTAACTTTTTAGTGTGTCGATTTTTATCATTAGTATCAATGTTATTTTTTTTTCTAGTAATAGGTTCTTAATTAGTGTATACATTGATGTTTCAATAGGGTGAATGGTTTTTTTAATAAAATTTTAATACAGGTATTTTATATTTTCCAATATTAGTGTCACATTTTGGTATGTGCTTTGAAGTTCTAAAACTAATGTGTGTATTATATTTCTTTTGTTGTATATTTTAGTGTTTTAATTTGATATTTAACCGTATTAAGTTGATGTGTATTTTAGTATTTTTTATTTAATATATATTTTAGTGTTTTATTTGAGAAACAATTATTTAAATTTTATCTATGTATACATTTCTTTAATATTTTAGTATTTTTATTTGATGATGTGTATTTTAGTATTTTCATTTGACGATTACCAATTGTAATTTAATGTGTACTTTGAATTTTGATTTTATTTGCATTTTAATGTTTATGTTTGATATTTAACTATTTTAATAATTTCATTTGATGTTTTGTAATTAGATTTGAACTTTAATGTCCATATGCAAAGGACCCAAAGATAAGGTGCAATAGGTCAAACTAGTTACCTAAATGCCAGTCAAAACCCAACCCGATCGAACTCGACTAAATCTGAGTGAACCCATTTCCATCCGCCCTAGTCTCCGACAATATCTTAATTTTCCAAAAGCGTGCACTCTGTTGCAGGAGAGGGAATATAGATTCTTGATCAGATCTACACCGATAATCAACACATGGGCACGCCGGAAACACCCTCGGCCACGTCTAAGCTTGTTAGGGGAATCAAATGAAAAATAACCGAGACATCATTATAACGCCAAGGTCATCGTAGATGCCATAATGAATGGTGTCAAAGGTACCTCAAGCAGTGACAAACTTGATAATGAGCTTTCTAGGGTTGATTTCCCAATCAAAGAAATCCGGCAAGTCCAACGAATTGATAACATACTTTTGGGATACAGATATGGAATCTCCCTCTGGCATTCAAATACACTTCGTCTACTAGTCCGTGAAAGTAGGCGCTAGGATTACCACAGAGGTGATGAAGATGGAAGGGAGATGTGGAGGAGATCAACGTCAGGATTATGAAAGAGGGTGGCAAAAAGGAAGAGGAAAAAATGGGGCAGATCGATAGATATATAGATAGAGACAGAGATAGAGACGTTAGACCAAGTCCAAGTTGGTTATAGTAAAACATTGTATTGTTAGACTGATCTAGTCAAAGATTGTTAAATTCCACTAACATTGTTATCAGTAGTGAATTACCTAATAAAAATAAGATTTTTGAAGATATTTGGTGTGTGCAAAACATTTTTGAGCTGATATGAAAGGGGAGGTATGCAGGGTTGCAGAACCTTTACCAACAAGTGGAATAATATTTTCATTATCGATATAAATACGTGATAAAATGCTCAAATTAAAATAGATACGAAGGATACCTGAATACACGGTCAGATGAGATGATGCTCCAGTGTCCATGTACCAATATCAAAAGGCTGCTGGAGGGACATGGTGCTAAAAGCTGAAGAAAAATCAGCCTGATGTTACTGCGGGCCCGAGTACAGGTGCAGCTGCCCAAAATATTGCTAGGCCAATGGTTGCTGCAGCCTAATTGGTATTTGGCCCATGTGGGCTTGTGACCCAAACAAGGCATGACCAACGCTCAATATGCCTTTCTTAAGGTGTTGCTATATCACACTCTGTATTTTACTAGTTTACGCCCTAATACGTATATACATGTATAATACTATTTTTAAATTTTCAGAATAAAACAAAAATCAAAAACAAAAAAAATTTTGAGGCCACCACCGTCGCCGCCGCCGTGCGTCACCACTGCCTCCGCCACCGTGTGCCACCACCGTCGTCGCAGCCGTTCTCCGGCGGTCTCGACCGATGCCATGCGCCACCACCTTCTTCTCTTCTTCTTCGTATTCTTAGGCGGTCTCCACCTTGTGCCACCATAGTCTTATTTGCGCCACCGCACCACCACCACCATGCCTCCTTCTTCCTCAGCTCCACCCGCCATCCCTCAACTTCCCCTGCTCCTCCCGCTGCCGTCCCTCATCCCCAGCAAAACCCTAGCCCCGCCGCCGTCCCTAACCATCATCCCCGTCCTTAAGAAAACCCTAGCCCCATCGCCGTTCCTCTTTCTCCTTCGCCCCGTCGAACAAAACCCTAGTCTCGCCGTTCCTCCTTCTCCTTCGTCCCCATCGAGCAAAAACCTAGCCCTACCATCCTTCTTCTCCTTCGTCCCCGTCGAGCAAAACCCAGCCAAAGAGGAGAATGGCGGAGAAGAGGGAGAGGAGAAAGGCTTCTAAAGTAGCAGCAGAGAAGTGGGAAGTGGCGGAGAGCGGAGGAGAACCGGGCGGAGGAGGACTGGGTTAGGATTAGAACCGAGTCAGAGAATTGGGGCAGAGAATTGGGGCAGAGAATCGGGTGAGGAGAATGGGAGGAGAAGGAGAAGGAGAAAGAGAGCAGAGAAGGAGAGGGAGAGCGGGGAGAGGAGAATGGGAGGAGACGGAGAAGGAGAGCGGGGAGAGGAGAACGAGAGGAGAATGAGAATGAGAAGGAGAAGGAGAGCGGGGAGAGGAGAACGGGAGGAGAATGAGAAGGAGAAAGAGAAGGAGAGCGGGGAGAGGAGAATGAAAAGGAGTCGTCCGGGAAGAAGAAGACGAAGAGGGAAATGGAGAAGAAAAAGAAGAAGAAGAGGAGCCGAAGATGAAGAAGAAGAGAAGAGGAGGAAGTGGTGGCGCATGGCGGAGACCGCCGGAGAAGACGAAGAAGAAGAGAAGAAGGAGATGGCTCACGCCGCCGGTGGCGGTACTAATTAAATAAATAATAAATTTTATTTAATATTAATTAAATAAATTTAAATTATTTAAATTAAATTAAAAATATAGATTGTATATTAAATAGTATAAATACAGGGCGTAATCAAGTAAAATACAGGGCATGATATAGCAATTCACCTTTCTTATTAGCGTCAAAATTTCTGTACAGCACTGCCGATTGAGTATCGCAAATCATGGGAGTAGAAATCGCCGGGCTGGTGGGGTAAGGAGGGCATGGCAGCGGCATCCAGCAGCTCGGTAAGTACGGTGGAGACGGTGGGTTCCAAGGCGCGGCAGAGCTTAGGCGGATGCGACCTCCGGGCTACCTTCTGTTGCTACCGCCTGAGTTATAACGTATGCGGCCATTGTAGTGGTAGTTGCTGGGGCATTGAGGGGCTGGGTTGGTGGCATTTAAATGCGATGCGCCGGCCATCAAGGTGTGTGTCCCATCCGTCGAGCGGTTCCGGCGAGTTTCTTTGCTAGAAAGCTTGCTTCACGCGGCAGAGATTGAGGGCAGGGGCGTCATTTGGCTGATGATGCTACCAACTGTATCATAGGCGGGGGACATGTCGTTGATGAGTTGGAGAACAAGGCGTTGCTCACTGACAAAGCTTTCGACATCACCGAGCTGATCTGCCAGCGACTTAAGGTGCTGGAAGTAGGCGATAAACAGAGGGAATATAATCTATCCGGGCATTGATGAACCAACTTTCAAGGTCGGTGGCCCGGGCAGTGATGGTGTCGTGGAAGATACCCTTTACGCGAAGCCAGACATCCGACGTTCAAGTCAGTAACCTCCTTTTCAAAATCAGGCTTCTTTAGTTTAGTTGCACTTACCTGGATTCGTACCCTCATTATTCCTTTTATAGTACATTATGAAAGTGGCTCCATTTTATCCGAAATGGCCATCGTGTGTCTGATTATGGAATCGAAAAATGGGGTTCGTGGTTGACAGTTGACAAAGGTCCCCACTATTCTTGGTTCGTGGGTTAACTCCACTTGCCCTGCGTCCTTCTGACCCAGATCGCTTCACTAGATTGCTTCAGGCCCGATTGTGGTTTTAGGTTACTACTTATTTGGGCTAGGTATACACCATAAGCCCCCCCAACCTGAAGACTAAACGACATGGAGCAATTTCCTCAAAGTGATTGAATGCGAACTGAAGTTGTATATAAACAGCCAGGTTGGCATTTGATTTTACCTTTGTAGAAATTGTGAAGTGTTAATAGTTTCATGGCTAATACAATTCCTTCTACACCAACTCTTCTGCTTTTAAATTTTGAAATTTGAATTTCTCATCTTTATTGTTCATAATCGTAGCGAAGATTATGTTCGAAGAGCCGCGGTTCTATCCGCCTTTTCACTATTTGTTTTCAGATTTTCTAGACGTTTGTTATTACTTTATCTCATAAATGGGGAATTTCAATTGAGTGGCTTCATTTAGTGCTTTGTCTATTCACCTTTCACCGCCTCTTCGGAAGGTGACCTACTTTTGGGGAAACGTAACCTACTTTTGTGTTAGAACTTCACTATTGTGCTTTTGAACTATCTGTTCTCCTCGATTTTGTTGTTTCCTTTCTTTGTGTTTAAATATTGAAACTCTCTCTTTGTTTCAGTTTTATCACCTTCGTTTGCCAAAATCTTCATCCTCTCCGACCAAATCTGGGTTTTCTGCGCACCTTTCCTCATCTTTTTGAAGAGTAAAGTTTATTTTCAATTTCCAATTTATTTACTGTATGCTCTAAATTTGATAACATATATATTTTGTTTGACATTCTGGCAATATACTGGTTTTTCTTTTTTCTTATTTTATCCCGGTCATCTTCTCCAGCGTACCTTCTTAAGCTTTTTTCCTACAGACTTTTATCTGTAGTCATTTCCCCTAATTAACTCTGTTATTTCCAAATCTAGGCTCCACATTTATCCTCATGACTTCCTCTAACCTCGTCGAGTCCCCCCGTAGAAGATGCTCATTCTGATGGGATTCCGATCATGTCATCGGATCCTCTACGATACGTAATATGCTGACTGGAACATATTTAGAAGAGTTAAAAAGCTAATCCTGTTTTAAACCCCTTTTAAACTTCGTGCTCCCGCAAACTGTGAATGTGTTTGCATTCCACCATCTGGCTATATATCATGCTACTTAGCCTATTTGAACTTTGGCCTTTATTTTCCTCTCCCTCAACACGTGGTTGATATTCTATGTTCGTATAAATTCGCATTGTCCCAATTTCACCCCAAGGGCATTGCTATCATAATGGGATTTCTTCAGGTGTGCAAGAAAGCAAACGTTCCTTTCACTTTTGAGTTCTTTGCAATTTGTATCATCTTTGAAAAGTGAAAACACAGTAGGTGAATTTACCTTTTATCCTGTGAATGCTAGGGTTGAGATTGTGAGCGGTTTCCCTAGTAATGTTGGTCTATGGCATACAAAATATTTCTTTATAAAATTAAAACAAAACACCGAAGTTGTTGTGCCCTCTTAAAGCTACAAGATTCCCAAGTCTAAGCTTCATGGTCTGAATGTTCATTATACAGAAGAGACGGGGATTGTGGTCAAGCTTCGTGCTCATACACAACATCTCTGCCATGCTGACTCTGATGCTGAAGGTGTTTTGTTTGTTTTTATTTTGATGTGTTTGAACTGTAATTTTTCTTATTTTGACGAACTGTTATTCTATTTATTTCTTTCTTTCTTTATGTGTTCGTTTGACCTATGATGTTAATTTTGTTTCAGATATAGGCATATCTAAAGGTGAAATTGACAGATTGCTCTTTGATGACGATGATAAGAAGGTGGCTGAGGCTACTGTTCAGCCTGATAATGCTGCTGGGAGTAACACCCTCCAAAAAGGTGTTAATAAGACAGGCAATGGTGATAAGGGTAAGAATAATGAGAGAGGGGATACAAGTGGTTGTCGCTCTATCGTTGTGCTGAAGGAGAAGAAGCAGAAGAGGGATAGGGGTGGTGGATCTTTAGGACATTCACTTCCTCCCTTGAAAAATGGGCGTGTTAACTAATCCAGTTTGCAAACTCAGGCACTAACTGAGAATCCTTTAGTGAAGGGGATGGTATCTGATATCCTTTCCAACCTCTCTTTACCCAATTTCCTGGCTGCAGTAAGTCTGCAGTTGAACTTTAGTGACCTTCTTTATATCTTGATCTCTTGTTTGTACAATACTGACTAATTTTGTCCCGTGTACTTTTGTCTTATAAGGTCATCAAAGGCCTTTAACTCGCGAGTGAGTGGCTTTCCAAGTTTTCTCTTGTTGACGAGTCACTATTGGAGGAGTATGAGGCACAAGAAGCTAAATGTGCAACTCTACAAAGTTCACTTAAAGCTGCTGAGGAGAGGGCAGATGCTGTTGGGGAAAGGGCAAACACTGCTGAGGAGCGTGCCAGGCTCACAGAGGTGGAGACAACTCAGCTTCGTGCTGAGTTAAAGGAGATGAGTACTAATGGACCTGCCTCTCCTCAACACCCTCAAATTTAGGTAGATCGACTCTGCTAGACCAAGTTGTTATATAAATTTTTTGAGGATGTTTCCAGCGATGCTCGCATTGTTGGTTACTATGAGGCTGTGAAGAATCAATGCGATTGGAACCCCACTCGCTCGCTGAAAAGTTTGCCTTCTATAAATAAGTGTGTTGAGAACCTGGAGAAGAAGAAGTAAAAGCAGAACAAAGCTTTTCTTGAAAAGATTGTTGATGGGGGACATCCCTATGCTTTGCTCTCGCATTTTGCCTGCCTTCCTAGTCTTCCCTCCGCGGCTAAGCTAAAAGAGTGAAAGGTGGATTACCTGTACGATCTTCCGTTTAAACCTAGCACTGATATTCCAACTCTTATTCCTGATGCCAGTGTAGCCAATGGGGTTAATGCGAGATTGAAGCTCCTTCTTAGCAGCCAAGCGAGGAGAATCCCGCTCAGCAACCAAGCTAGGAAGCGGCAGCTATCATTGTTCAGCCTTTGCCTACCTCCGAAGTTAGTTGATTTCTAGTGTACTCAGTTTTTGGATTATTAATTGTAAACTTAAGACAATATTTTGATGTATGTATGTAAAATTTATGTAACTTCCGTTATGAATGTTGATTTATTCTTCCTGTTTTCTATTTTCTCATTGCCCTTACTTGTGTGTAGGGCTTCAATATTTTGTTGATCATAAATACTTGAAAAGCCTTAACTTTATGTGATGTATTCATATTTTTTATGAACCTATTAGCTTGTTTCATGCCACTCGATCTTTCACCAAAGAGTGTGAGGAGGTTATTACTTCTTATGTATTGGGTGGCAACTTCGTATTCCACCTTCACCTCCCTCTTTGTTTACAAGTTGTCCTTGCAGTTCATTCCTGATGGGTATAATGTTGAATCTCTTGGCAATGACATCATTCACAGTTTAGCTGATCTTGAATCTGATGGCAAGTATATACGGTCGCTTAACCTCCCTGTCTGTGTCGAAGAGTGAGCGTTATGTTTAGGAATTTGTTTGAAGTATATGCTTTTGGGTATTAATGATCTTGAAATGAAGTGGAATATAACTGTAAAGTACACCCAGGATGCTTTGTGTGATTCATGTAGGATTTTAAGCGAGCAGAATGGTCGTATTCATCGTCAACAATTGAACATGGTGAAGATGATCAACGCCTCCTCTCTATTGTACTGGGTACTGGGTTTTAAGTAAGCAGAACGATCTAGTGCACTAGGTTTTTTTTATTAACGCCTTCTCTCTATTTTCTTCGAGTTCATCCAAATTCAAACTAACCTGCTTCGGGTTAACGTCTTCCTTATATTGCTCAACTCGAAGGCTTGATTATCCAATTTCAACTGGAATTACTGCTTCGTGCCCATATACCAGACTATACATCGTTTCTCTTATTGGTTCTTGCACTATTGTATTGGGCATCTCATCAACCCAGCCTGCTCGCTTTCCTTCAAATCTTTTCTGGATACCTTGAACGATCGTTCTGTTCGCTACTTCTACCTGATCGTTCACTTGAGGGTGAGCTACAAGTTAATTTTTGCGTGATTTCCAGTTTCGGACACCATTATGTAAAAACTCCACTTGTAAACTGTGTGCCATTGTCGGTGACGATAGTCTATGGTACTTTGAAGCGACAAACTATGTTCTTCCATACAAATTTTCTTGTTGATTCTGCTGTTACTCGCCCTAGGGGCTTCGCTTCTACCCACTTTGTGACGTAGTCGACCACCACAATTAGAAACTTGGAACTGCCAGCACCTCTCGAAAAAGGTCCAACAAGATCAATTCCCCATTTATCAAAAGGCTAAGCTCTGTATATTCCTGTTAACACCGACTGCGGCTTGTGCAATATTGGGGCATTCATTTAGCAGGTTCTGCATTTGAGGACGAAGTTGTATACATCATTGAACATGGTTGACCAATAATATCCAGCTTGAATAACCTTTTTTTGCAATCGTTCGAGATCCCTAGTGCGAATCGTATAGTACTTCGTGTACCTCTTTCAAAATTGCCTGATTACGATTGCCCCATACACTTTATCCATGGAGATAAATAAACTTTCTTGTACAAGGTTCCGACTTCATAGACATAATTGTGGGATTGCATTTTTAGCTTCCTGGCTTATACCTTATCTGTCGGTAGCTTCCCCTTGTCAAACTATTCAATCAATAGTGTCATCCAGTTTGCTTCATGTTCTTGAACTCCCGACACAGTCATCCTCACTGTGCTTCTGATCGGAATGACTTCCACTTTCACATCTTTTTGTTTGGCTAATGACTTAAAACCTGCTATTGCTAGCTTGCTTAAGGCATATGCCTTTGTATGTTCACTTCTTGGGACGTGTTAGATGTTGAAGTACTCAAGGTTAGCGATGAGTTGATGAACCCTGGTTAAGTATTTCACCAATATCTCTTCTCGCACTTCGTAATCTCCACGTACTTGTTGGACCACTATTTATGAATTGCTAAATGCCCGAATGCTCTTTAACTTTATGTTAATTGTGAGATCAAGGCCTTATATTAACACTTCATACTCAACTTCGTTATTGGTGAGTGAGAAATCAAAGCGAAGCGAATAACTATATTCCTCTCCATTTGGGTTAATCAACAACAGTCCTGCTCCGCATCCTTCTTTACTAGATGCTCCGTCTGTAAACAGATTCCATGTGATGTCATCCCATTTAGCCTTTCCTTTGTCCTCATCAATAAAATGCTGTGTTTTTGCCTGCTGTGCCCCCACGCTTTTCATTCGGCAATGAAATCTGCTAAAAATTGTGGTTTGATTGAGGTTAGTGGTTAAAAATGAATTTTGAACTGTCCCAATTCAAGGGCCCATTTAGTCATCCTCCCAGATGACTCGAGCTTCTTCAAGATGTTCTTGATTGGGTGGTCAGTATAAACAACAATCGTATGACTCTGGAATTTGGTTCGCAGTATTTTTGCCGAATATATCAAAGCTAGGGTCAACTTTTCAATTGGAAGATATGCAATCTCGACCTGTTGTAGTATTTTGCTGGTGTAGAATACTGGTATCTATTTCTGGCCTTCTTACCTTACCAGGACTGCGCTTACTGCATTGACTGAAATCGCCAAGTACAAGTATAGTGTTTCTCCCTGAATTGGTGCTTTTAACGTAGGGAGATTCTGAAGTTGCTCCTTCAGTGACTCGTATGCCGATTGGCACTTTTCATCCCAGCTAAACTTCCTAGGCTTTTTCAGGAATTCAAAAGTAGGAAGTACCTCCCTGCTACTTTTGAGACAAACCTACTGAGCGCGGTGAGTGATCCCATTAAGATTTGGACATTCTTTACAGTTCGTGGTTGGGAGAGTTTAATGATTTATTGTATTTTCTCTGGATTAGCCTCGATCCCCTTCGAGGATACCTTGTATCCCAGAAATTTTCCTGCCCCAATCTGAATTGTGCTTTTCTTCGGATTTAACTTCATTCCATTTGCGCTCAATGTATCTAGGGTTTCTTTTAATTTATCCATGAATTCACATGTTTGCCTACTCTTGATGAACATATCATCTATATATACCTCTATATTGTATCCAATATGGCTGAGGAACGCGTTATTAACCACTCTCTGATACGTTGCCCCTGCATTTTTCAATCCCAACGGCATCTTCACTAGCAGAACATCCCAAAACTTGTTATGAAAACTATTTTTTTCTGCATCTACGAGGTTCATCAATATTTCATGATACCCTTTGTAGGCATCCAAGAATGCAAGGACTTCGTACCCTGAGACCGCTTCTACTAGATGATCGATCTTTGGTAGGGGGTAACAATTATTTGGGCAAGCATTGTTTAGATTAGTGAAATCTATACACATTCTCCATCCTGATTCTACCTTTTTTACCATCACTGGGTTTGCTAGCTATGTTGGGTATATCACCTCCTTTATGATCCCAGCCTGCAACAGTGTCTTCACTTCATCCTCACTTGCCTTTTGTCTATCACTGGCGAAACTTCTTTGTTTCTGTTTCACCGGCTTGATCGAATCAACGATGTTCAAATAATGAGTTGCCATACTTGGGTCAACTCCTCCCATGTTTCGTACACTCCATGCGAACGTGTCCTTTTGATCTCTTAAAATTTGTATTGATCTTTATTTCTCTTGATTTGGAAGATAATTCCCTATCTTGACACACTTGGACTCATCGTTGTAATCTAAAATGACATCTTCTATTTCTTCTCCAATTTCCACTGGATGATCCACCTGGTTAAGTGAGTCACTGTTGGTGATAGTACTAACCATCTTTGGTTGAATAGTGGTTCTTCTTGCTTTCATTGCGATGACCATACATTGCTTGGCGGTCTGCTGGTTTCCTCTCACTGTTGAGACCCCTGTTGGGGTTGGGAATTTCATTACCAAATGGTACGGAGACCATATTGCTTTTGCTCTATACATCCATGACCTACCAATAATAGTGTTGAACGAACTTGAAGCATCAATGACCACAAAGTCACATATTATAGTGCAGTTTCTCTCATTCTCCCCAATTGTCACGAGTAACTGAATGTTGCCAAGTGGTGTTTCTGCTCTACCTGTGAACCCCATGAGTGCAGATGTGGATTTTTTCAAGCCAGTCCTCTTGAATCCAAGTTTATCGAAGCAATCCATGAAAAGGATTTCTACCGCACTTCCATCGTCCATGAACACTCTATGAACAATTGCGTTCCCAATTTAGCAATAATGACCATGGGGTCATCGTGTGGCGAGGCATTAGGAATAGCGTCCTCTTCGCTAAACGTGATTGTTTCATCAATATGCAATCTTTTATCCTGAGGCTCCCGCGGAGGCGAATACCTGGCCATAGCATTCAAGGTATTATTTGATAAGGATTATGTTGATCCATGTATGGAGAAGAAAATTTTTTCCGGAGCTTCATTAGGCATATCTTCTTCATAGTTTACCACAATGTCATCTTTTGATTTCTGCTCTGAGTGTTCACTGTGGCCTCTATTTTGGAAATGGAGCTTCCTATGCTCGCTTTGTTGTATCTGTTACCACCTTCTTCCTTCCTATATTGTCCAAAATAACCATTTCTTGAATTTTCTTCTATTTACCTCCGTAAATCTCTGTATTACTCGATATCGTGACCGTGATCCTTATGAAAAGCACAATATTATTCTCTTGATCTCTTCTCTGGAGGTGCTGCCATTGGCATTGGTTCGCAGAAAAGATCTTTGTTCGCCTACCAGATCTATCTTTGCAATTTTGTTAGCAGTGTAACCTGGGACAAGATGCTTTGTGTTCCTGCATCTCTTCCTTTGAAAGCGAAGTTTCCTTTCCCCTTCTTTGCCATATTTCTCTGCCAATCCTCTATTACTCTCTTCTCGCCTCACTCTCACTCTATTTTACAATTATTGGCTTCCTAGGTTCGCACGTACTATTTTATCATTTTTGTAGGTCTCTTAGGTTCTATGGCATGTTCATTGTTAGTTCCTTGTAGAACTCTCCCAATCTTATGCCCACCATGAACACACCTAAAGAAGATTGGAATGATAAATCCCGCACTTGCAGACTTTCTATAACAAACCTGCTGTGATATTCTGCCAAACTTTCATCGGTTCGTTGAGCTATATTGTTCAGTTCCGCAATTGTCTTGATGAAATTCTACTTCTGGCATAAAACCCAAAAACAAATCTGATAGTTGTGCCCAAGATGTGTTGCTTCCGCTTGGTAAATCTTCATACCATGTGATCGTTGTTCCCGATAAAAATATGGGGAACGCTTTACATACCAACTCAATTTCAGCATTGCGAATCTTCATGCTATTATGATAGGAATGCAAGAATTCCTTTGGGTCGGTTGTCCTATCGTATATTTTGACATGCAATGGTAATTTGAAGTCCTTTGGCATCTTGAAGTTATGAAGATGTGGTGTGAGTGGCAACTTGTTCACATCATTTTTTGCAACTGTCTCTCAATTCGTCCCCATATTTCAGGCCACCATTATTTTGAACAACTTTTTGACTTACCTTGGGGATTTTAGTTTAAGAGTAGCTAGGAACTGATTATACAGTTGCTCTTTGTTAGCTTCCAAAAACAATGCGAACACTCTTTTTTCCTTTTCCTTGTTCATGTTAGGAGATTCTGTTTCTTCTTCCTCTTCTGTGTCATCCCTGACTTGTTCTTGCTCTCTGCTGGGGATGTGTTCCTGATCTTGGTTAGGATGTACGTTCCAATTTCTCCTCAATGTTTGCTCTCGAGTGTGGTGTTTTTTACTCCTTTCACTTTTGGTGAACACCATTATAACTCCGTTGGAAATTAACGACTCAAAAATATTTCCATCCCCATAGACAGTGCCAAATATTGTGCTATTCTCCAATCCGGCTAGCTGATCGTGGTTCACCTAGGTGTGTCTGCAAAAGAGATCCGGGAAGTGGTTTTGGGGAAACAACTCCCACGGTCAAGTCTGTAACCTCTTTTTAAGAATCAGACTTCTTTAGTTTAGTTGCACTACCCTGGATTTGTACCCTCATTCTTTCTTTTATAGTACATTACAAATGTGGCTCCATTTTATCCAGAATGGCCACCGTGTGTCAGATCATGGAACCAAGAAATGCGGTTCGTGGCTGACAGTTGAACAAGGTCCCCGCTATTCTTGGTTCATGGGTTGACACCACTTGCCTTGCGTCATTCTGGCCCAGATCGCTTCACTAGTTCGGTTCAGGCCCGCTTGTGGTTTTGGGCTTACTACTTATTTGGGCTAGGTATACACCAATTGCTACTACTCCTCACGAGTTGGCTCCACAATCTGTCTCTTATCTTTACCTCGATCCATCTTCTGGCCATAGGGAGTCTCGTTGTTTGGTTCTGGGCTCGCATTAGGCTCTTACCTCTCGATACATCATTTTTTGTGAAACGATGTTCCCTTTCGCCAACCCACCTAGGTTGGGCTTTACACCCCTCCCCAAAGTTCCCTTGTCCGACCCCTCACCCATTCTCCTTGTCATTTTTCACATGTCATCGCCTCCTATTTCCACACATTTACCACTACAAAATAACCAAACACCACCACCATCTACACCACCAATGACCCCTACTCCACCACACAACCACCCGCTTATCACTCCATGACGGTGCGCAACCTAGTTGGTACAGTTAAATGTAACACCGTTACAATGTTTTGGCAACATCATCCTATGTCTCGCCTCTTCCTACCTCCCTATTACGTGCACTACAGGAACGCCACTGGCATGCTACCATGAATGATGAATTTAGTGCTATTATTAAAAATGGTACTTGGGACTTGATTCCAAGGCTGCATGGTGCTAACATTTTCCGTTGCATGTGGTTCTTTAAGCATAAATACAGGTTTGGCAGCACGTTGGAGAGGTACAAGGGTCTCTTGGTTATTAACAACAAGTCTAAGCAGGTTGGGACTGATTGTGATGAGACATTCAGTCTGGTGGTCAAACCAGCCACCATTCGCCTAATTCTTAGCATTTCCCTGTCTCGCTCATGGCCCATTCACCAGTTTGAAGTGAAGAATGCTTTCCTATATGGTAACTTCCATGAAAATGTATATATGCATCAGCCATCAAGTTTCCATGAAATGTGCCGCCCTGGCCATGTATGTCTTCTTTGTAAGTTAGTTTATGGCTTAAAGCAGGCACCTCAGGCTTGGTACCATCATTTTGCAACCTACTTTTCCAGGATTGGGTTCCGTGGCAGTCAGAGTGATCACTCACTATTCATATACACTTCACAGGGTGTGACCGCCTACTTGTTACTCTATGTGAACGAAATAATTCTCACAGTTTCCTCTACTACTCTCCTTCACTGCCTCACTACAATGCTTGGAAATAAGTTTTCCATGACAGATCTCGGTCCCTTGAGCTACTTCCTTGGTGTTTCTGTTACAAGAAATTGGGTGGGATTGTTCTTATCACAACAAAAGTATGCTAAGGATATCATTGATCGTGCCAAGATGTCATCGTGCAAGCCCTCTACCATGCCTATCGACACCAAGTTCAAGTTGGCCGCCAGTGTTGGGCTTCCTCTAGCTGATCCGTCGACTTACTGTAGCCTTGTAGGGGCACTTCAATACCTCACTTTCACCAGACCAGCCATTGCTTATGCTGTCCAACAAATATGTCTTTTTATGCATGATCCAAGGGAACCACATTTTCATGCTCTCAAACGGATCATCCGATACATCTAGGGCACCATTGATCTTGGTCTCCAGCTTCGGCCATCTTCCTTCTCAACTCTCACGGTAAACTCTGACGCCAAATAGGCTAGTTGCCCAGATACTCGCCACTCCACTTTAGGTTAGTGCATGTATTTTGGTGACAACCTCATCTCTTGGCCTTCTAAGCGCCAATCGACTATTTTTGGATCAAGTACGGAAGCCGAGGACAGAGGCGTCATGAATGTTGTGGCCAAAACATGTTGGTTGCACAACTTACTTTGTGAGTTGCGTGTTTCTTTGCAGCGAGAAACTATTGTTTACTGCAAAAATGTTTCTGCTGTGTATCTCTCGTCAAATCCGATGCAATATTAGCGTGCCAAGAACATAGAGATTGACCTCAACTTTTTCCGCAAAAAGGTAGCTCTCGGCCATGTTCGTGTTCTTCATGTTCCGTCGGCTCATCAATATGCCAACATTTTCACTAAGGGTCTTCTATCTCTCTATTCTTGGATTTTTGGTCTAGTCTCTGCATCCGCCGAGCTCCCTCTTTGACTACGAGGGCCTGTTAGACCAAGTCCAAGTTTTTCATAGTCAAAGATTGTATTGTTAGACCGATCTAGTCAAAGATTAGTTTGTTATGATAGAAGATTCCTTTGTTCATTTCTCTATAAATACAATTGAATAGAGAGAGTTCCGATGAGGACTCAACTACCAAAATTCCTAACAACTTACAAGAGACAGATAGAGGACAGATAGAGACAGAGAGTGTGTGTAAGAGTGAGAGAGAGGGAGAGAGCTGGGAGGGGTTAGGGCAATAGTTTGTGAAAAATTGAAGAAAATACCTTGTAGTTTGTTATAGTTTACATGTTGTACCCCCCAAATAAAATTTTACTTTGAACCCCTAATTTGAAAGTCCTTGTTGTATCTTTGAACTATTTATGATTAGCCACAAATTTTACTAGAAAACGCTCTCGTAGGAGACCGACTTTGAATTGTTATCATAATGATTCTTTGATGACGAGAAACTCCCCTTTACTTTTATCATTTTTTTATGCTCTCCCTGTCCCATACTAAGTTGCAACTTCAGCTGCAACTTCCTTTTTCTCTTGCTGCTTCTTCAGCTGGAATGGAAGGAGTATAAATTTTAAGGCAATTCAATTGCTTTCTAAACTGAAACGCCTTATGTATAATGTAACCACCTTTTATAATTTCATATTTACAAAACTACCTTCTAAAATAGGTTTTGAATTTGGAACTTATCAAGGAAGGTGGTCTATAAAATCATACGCGAAATTGCCTTACTTTACTGCCTGATAGTTTCTTTCTCCACAAGTGAATTATAAAATAAATTTTTTATTGGGAACGAATGGAGTAATATATTATATTTTGTGAAATGCAAAATTTTATTTAATTAATCATTTACTTGCATGAAACTATGCAAGTAATTTTCCCTCACGCTTTATTTCTGAAACTTCTTATATGCCATTTAAAATATATTTTTCTCAATCAAATAGTCCATATTTCACTTGTTTATAAAACTTCTCACTTATACGAAAACCATAATGTTAATTATTAGCATTAAAATAATTACTCATTTTATATTTGGAAATGAAAATGATTGTAAAATAATATTCTTACTCAATCCATTGTCCATATTGACTTTCAAATTATGCTCATCACAGTGTCGTCCTCATAAAAACTTTCTCCGTCTTCACTTCATTGAGACGGATAGAGAGTGGAACTCCACCGAAATTCACTTCACTGTGATTAATCATTTGGAGGGAAGCAGCTCCTCGTTGATATACCTGAGATTTGAGAATGATTGTTTGGAACGGTTGGGTGATGGTACATTATTTCAGCCTTCTCCTGCTGCCGAACTTTCCCGGCCCTATTTAGTATATCAATCATGTAACCCCTTTACTTGAAAGGGTTGTATCCTTCTTAGCTTTATCAAATTTATGGGTGTCTGTAACCTAGAAAGGTTGTTTGTAGTCTTGTTGCTCTTGATGATGTGAATTGCGGTAGCAGTGCATAAAGTTATACGTACCCACCACAACATGGTGGTAGTTAGTTAAAAACAAGGTGCTAACATAAAGCGAAACAAGTCACATGCATGTATAGTTCATAAGAAATAGAAGCTCTACCATTATAAATGGTAATTTCTGAATAGATTAGATTATATAGATTATAATTTTTCAGTAGATTTTAAATTCTTATTTTTATTAGACTTTGGTTGGTAATCTTATATACTGTGATGCTCATTATGGATGAAATGTGTCTTTTATTAGATATATTGATGCACCATCGATTTATTTTCTCAAAAGCATAAAGACAGATGGAGTAATAAATTATTATATTAGTATGTTGTTTTTAGACAGCTTAATTGGATTTAGCTTAGTCAAAATGACTTCAATATCCGCAGTTGACAGCACCGAAGCAAACAATTTCTATTATATGGTGCTTGAGAATTTTTTTCTTCTTATCCATTAATATAGAGTGAGTCTCCTGACTGCTAGCTTGTCCATAACCTTATGGGCAAGTCACTTATTTGTTACCTTATATACTACATTTGTTACATACTAAATTTATAAATTTTTAACATTATATATTTTTTTATATTTTCACATTCAGATACGTATTATTACTTGTTTTAATTTTAAAAATGCAATATTTAAATTTTATAAAATATTAAAACATTTAAGGTAAAATTAACTATGGGTTATCATAAGCTTATGAAAATTAAGCCTTTTCTAAACTTTCCCATTAATATATTAGGATCATTCTTTTACTGACAAGTCATAAACTTCTGTAAGGACCGATGTCGACTCTGGCTCTTGTAAACATGAATTTTCATGGAAGACGTATTTTTTTTCTTCTTAAAGAAAACGTACCATATGTTTGGTATGATTTAGCCATAATTTATGTCACTCATTAAATGTTATTTTGTATATTCTTTCCAATTATTTTACATCAATACCATAAAACGTTATTGGAAATGTGACATTTTCATAAGTTATAGTACGCAATATTTTTACAACTTAAATCTTATAATTTTAAATGTTTTAATTGTAATTTTTAGTGAATATGTTAGAACTACTCCCTCAGTCCCAATTTTATTTGCACCAAATTATTATAACACTTTTAAATAAACATATTTAACCGTTAATATGTTTGTACCTATGTATAATAAAGGCAAAGAAAAAGTTAATGTTTAGAAACTAATTGTTACGACGAATTCAAAAATATCATATGCGATATTATTGCTGCTTATATATCTACTCAAGTATGTAATCAAAAATTGATAAAGAATAGTATAAAAAAAGTAGAACGGTAAATAAAAGTGGTACGTTAAAATCTACTCCCTCCGTCCCAGCCGAATGTCCATATTTTTTGGTCAACTTTCTCAGGTTATGTTTGACCAACGATAACTTTTTCTACGTATATTAACAATGTGTTAAAATTTGATATTTAAAAAATACATCATGCAGAGAATCCAAAAATATCCCATTTGATGATATTGATGTCTATATCCTAATTGAAATTTATAGTCAAAGATATTTTAAGAAAGTTAACCAAAAAGTATGCAAATTCAGGTGGGACGGAAGGAGTAGCATATTCCATAAATCTTTTTTATTAATAGTGTTTCAATTTTTTATACATAGTATATTTTGTGTTTTTACAGGAAAGGTGGTCCACTATCCATAAGCTAATCTATATATAACTTTATTTTTTACCTTAAGATTATATATATTGTTCATAAAAAGTTAAATATTATAATTTATAAATTAAAATAAGTAATATTGTGCATTTGAATATTCTTCCGTCCCAGTCCATTCTGCACAGAAAATTTTTTTGGTCAAAGATGTCAAATTTTGACCACATATTTGAATAGGTATATGAACAATAATTTTATCGTATGAGATATGATTAGATTCGCCGTAACATGTAGTTTCTAAATATCAATTTTTTGCGTGTTATTATTGTTCGTAGCTACACATATCTACAGTCAAATATGTTTATTGAAAATCGTGAAAATATTTTGTACAGAATAGGTTGGGACAGGGTGAGTACGAAAGTATAAAAAATAGTGTAAAAATTACAATTTAAAATTTTTAAATTTAATGTGTAATTTAACAAATAGGCCGTCTCTTGAAAGACGGTCTTTCCATAAACCATGGAAAGACCAAGGTTTAGAGTGTCAATTAGAAGAAATGGAGATAAAATTTTCGGGTTGAATGAATCGAGTTATAAACTTTATAACTACTACACGTTGCAAATAAATTTTTAATATTGCAACTAAGACCTTTTACCTTTTATTATTTTAATTAAACCCCATATTTACATAAGTTTATGGAAAGATGGTATTTTCCAATAATTTGATTTTGACAAATGCGTATAAATGAAAAAATACGGTTTAACAGTACACTGTTTTCCGGATCATTAATTTTCCAGTCTTCCCAGGTCAGATTGATAAAACAAATCTGTCCTTTTATTCAAACGTTTCTCAGTGGAGTACAAGATTACTCTTTGACCAAATTCTGAGGTTAATGGATGAATAATATATATTCGTTTTCGCATTCTATTGACCGCTTGAATGGCTATAGAAATTCAAGGTAAATAATGGAGGACATTTTATATCGTTAAAGATCTACTGGTTAGTTTTGATTGTTTTAAAAAAAAAGAAAATCTGAGGCAAGCTTGTTATATTAATAACCTTGTCAGTTTTTTCTATTTTCATTTAGTTCACCCATGTTCTCCATTTCATTTAGGAGCATTTAGGAGGTGCATGCAATTCACCCATGTTCTCCTTCTCATTTAGGAGTATTTAGGAGTATTTAGGAGCTGTAGTTATTCCTACATTTGTAACTTATTTTTCAACTATTTTTATAGCCAAATGAATGAAGAAAAGCAGTAAGTTTTTTGACTGCACCAAACCTTTTCTTTGTGCTCTAGTTTTCTTTCAAAACCAACATTTGGTATCAGAGCGCACGATCACGGCGACAATGTCTGGCGAGAACGAGATTTCGCTGTCGCCACCGCGGGGACGTGGAAGGCAGCGTGGACGGAGCATGGCACGGCGGAACCATAACGAAGTGATCATCCACGAACGGACAAATCTTGGCGGCAACATTGAGTATCCTACGCTGACAGCAACCAATTACATTGAATGGTCCCTTGTGATGAAGATCAATCTACGCGCCCAAGGGTTGTGGCAGGCAGTTTCCGGCGAAGGCGAACCAGATGAGCGCGAGGACATGGCGGCGTTGTCGGCGCTGATACGAGCAGTCCCGCCTGAGATGGTGCCAGCCCTAGCCGTGAAAAACACGGCTCATGAAGCTTGGGAGGCAATTAGAATGATGCGAGTCGGAGTGGATCGCGTGCGAGAAGCGACGGCGCAACGACTACTCAAAGAATTTGAACAGATTGCGTTCAAGGAAGGTGAATCACTCGATGCTTTTGGCATGCGCATCACAGGCATTGTCAATAACCTCCGCTCTTTGGGTGACGCCGTCGAGGAGGTGAAGGTGGTTCAGAAGTTCCTGCGGGAGGTTCCGAGCCAGTACGCTCAGATTGCGTGCTCGCAAAAGCAAAGGGTTGTAGCAATATTATCCTGTGAATCGGAGTATATCGCAGCTGCAACTGCAGCTTGTCAAGGAATATGGCTTAGCAGGCTGTTAGGAGAGCTGAAAAACGAGCCACCACAAGTACCAAGGCTGCTAGTGGACAACAAATCGGCAATTGATCTCAGCCGAAATCCAGTGTTTCATGATCGGAGCAAACACATCGACACCCGATACCATTTGATTCGAAATTACGTGGAGCAAGGTGAACTTGAAATCGATCACGTCAACACTGAAGCTCAGCTTGCCGACTTACTGACGAAGTCACTTGGACGAGTTCGTTTCCAGGAGCTAAGGAGCAAGATTGGTGTTTCCGACACAACATAAGCAACGACAAGATTAGGGGGTGATTTGTTATATTAATAACCTTGTCAGTTTTTTCTATTTTCATTTAGTTCACCCATGTTCTCCATTTCATTTAGGAGCATTTAGGAGCATTTAGGAGGTGCATGCAATTCACCCATGTTCTCCTTCTCATTTAGGAGCATTTAGGAGTATTTAGGAGCTGTAGTTATTCCTACATTTGTAACTTATTTTTCAACTATTTTTATAGCCAAATGAATGAAGAAAAGCAGTAAGTTTTTTGACTGCACCAAACCTTTTCTTTGTGCTCTAGTTTTCTTTCAAAACCAACAAAGCTTACGATACTCAGATTATATATCTGTTGTAGATTATGAAAAACTATCATTCATCCAGACTGGGTTTAGTTAATCACCTTTGATACCTGATGAACGATATGTTGATCATCAGTAGTGCCAAACTTGTGAATAAGAGATCCAAAGAGAATGGCGATTATAGGCTGACCCATTCCATTCACTATAGAGCAGATTGAGCCCATAACCATCAGCAAACGATCAACCCCGTCTCCGTATTTGAAAACCATGCTCAACGAACAACTAATCTTCCCCGTCCTCTCAAACTCTGCACTGTTCTTCTCCATTTTAATCTTTTTGATCAGTACGACTCTCTACAGAGTGGAATAGTGCGATGAAAATATATACAGTTGCTATGTATACCTGAGAATGATTGTTTGGAATGCATGATTGGGTTATGGTACACTCAGCCTTCTCCTGCTGCCCAACTTTTCCGTGCTTATTTAGTATCAAGCTTGTAGTGTAACAATCATGTAAAACCCCTATACTTGAAAAGGCTTGCATCCTATTTAGCTTTATCAAATATTTGGGTGTCTGCAACCTAGAAAGCTTGTTTGTAGTCTTCTTGTTCTTGATGATATGGGTTGAGGTTCCAGTGCATATAGTTATACGTACCCATCATAGGCCTTTCCGAGGTTGAATTACAAATATAGAAAGGTAAAAACGTTTAGTTGCAATATTAAAAATTTATCACGCAAAGTGCAGTAGTTATAAATTTATGATCCAACTAATGCAACCCGAAAATTTTATCTTAACTTATGTTTGATTGTGAACTCGTGAGTCATCTCTCTCTCTTTTTTAATTTTTTTTTAAAAAAATTTGCAGTTTAAACATTGATCTTTTTATAACTTTTGGAAAGATCAAGATACGGACTAATTAGTTAAACAATGGTGTCTTTCAAAAAGAAAAAAAATGTTAAACACAAAGGTGCTAACATAAAGTAAAACAACTCACATGCATGTACACTTGTACAGTAAGTTGAGACTCAAATGCGAATTTTACTGGGTGTTGCTATATCACGTATTGTAATTTACTACTTATGTCATAATACGTACACATATATGCATATTAATGTTTTTATTTTTATATTTTTATTGTGTAAATATTTATATTTATAAGTGTATAGTTAAAATTGGTTAGGTAATAAAATTTGGTTAAAATTTCATATCTCTCCCCGACTCCCTCCCTTTTGGCTCTTCTCCTCCGGAACCCACCGCTGACCGTCGGATACTGCCAACCGAAAACCACCGTACATTGCCTGATTCTTGGCGGAAAAGTTACTTTTCCTTTTTAAAAATGAGATTCAAATTTGTTGCCCGAAATGTCTTGTTAATCTATTTTTTTGGCCGGAAATGTGTATGAATCTCGAAATGTTTGGGTTGAATATTTCGGCGACCTTTGGAGTGCTAGAAATGTTGTGAACCCGTACATCCATGAAATGTCGCTGGAAATGTTGTTAGGGTTTAGTTTTTGGGAGATGTTGGAGAGGTGGGATAGGTGGAATTCGATTGGGAGAAGAGGGAGGGGCTTACCGATCGGGAGAGGGCTACCGGGTGAAGGCGTCGCAGGGGGAATGACAGGCTGGTGGACGGCGGGTGGACGATGGTCGGTGGTGGGCTGGTGGAAGAAGCTGAGGCGGGCGGACGATGGCAGGTGAGATCGCCGGGCGGTAGGTCAGCTTGGAGAAGATGAGGTTGAGGGGGCGGGTGGGTGGGGAGCAGGGGAGGGGAGGGTAATTAGGGTTTAGATTAAAGAATTTAAAATTAATTCTAGAAATCAATTCAAAATTAAATATTATAATCTGATTTTTTATAAATGGAATAGAATAATTTGAAAATATTGTTCAAATTAAATTCAAAAATTTTTAAATAATTAAAAATTAAATATAATATTATAAAAGTAAATTTACTATTAAAAATAATATTATGAAAATCACATTTAAAATATATAAAATAATTTTGAAGAAATATTTGATGACATAAATAAATAATAATTATAAAATAAATTTATAGTAAATTATTATTTAATTTTTAAATAATAAAAATAAAAAATTTTTTGTATAGAAAATATTGTATGCTTTGATAAGAATTTTTTCTTTTATGTTATATTTACATTTCACTATACATAAGTATATATGTAATTTATTATTTATAACATAGAAGATGAAAAATTACATGGATAGGTGAAAATGTAGTTTATGTTCTATTTAAATTAAAAATTTTCTTTAGTAGTTTGAAATTATTTTTTCTTATGGGGGTTGAGCCATGTTGTCTCAACATAACTAATAACAACATCACTCCAAGACCAACCAGCCCTCAAATATACCAATGCAGGTTTGTAGGCAACAACGGTGGAGACATTGCAAACCCGTGACCATGCACCATTTTTTAAGGATGCCCCATTCCTCATATTCCCTGTTAACACAGTAACACGTGCGTCCACATTCTTATTGATATGCCAAGTACAAAGCAAATGTTTCGAGTCCGAAAACACTACCCGAATTGGCCTAATCAATCCCAGCTCACGATCGGTGACCACAACCTCAGGGACCGGTCCATCTACAAGCAAGCTTCTCTGTGCAGAAAGAACCCACCCATAAGTATCTGATGTTTCTTTGACGACAATGGCATAGGCGATCAGGAAATTTGTGTTACATGGAGACATACCAACCATCTCAATGAATGGCATGCGGTATCGATGGACCAACATGGAGATATACACTACCCGAACGGCATGCCATATTTATGTTACTTATAAATATTGAAATAACGTATGAACTAAAATATTGTACCAAATTATATCATCATTAGTAGAACCATATGTTATACTTAAATATGTGTAAGTACTAAAATATTGTACTTATATTATATCATAACGTATGAACTAAATCATGAAAATTAACATATTAATTTAACATATTTAAATTACATAATTACTTATTTCTACAAATTATTCATTTAACTAAGATAAAAAAACATATTAATTAACATATTTTCAACTATAAATGACGAAATCTAGAACAAAGGAGAAGGTAAAGGAGAACCGAAAATGAGAGGGAAAGGAGAAGAAGGCTAGGAAAGAAAGGAGAACCGGAGGCAAGAGATGGAAAGGAGAACCGGGAAGGGATTGGGAAGGAGAACCAGTCAAGGAGACCCGGTTTGGATCTTAGAAAGGAGAACCAGTTAAGGAGACCCGGTTTGGGTCTTCCCAAGGAGAACCAGTCAAGAGACCTGATTCTGGTCTTGCCAGGGAGTACCGGTTCAGCGGTTTGAATGGAGAATGAGTAGAGGAGAGAACACCTGGTGGGGAAGGAGGAGAACGTCGGCGAAAGGACAGAGGAGAACAGAAGGAGGAGAACGCCAAGCGGTTTGAAAGGAGAACGAGGGGAGGAGAGAAACGCCGGTGGAAGGACAGAGGAGAATGGGAGGAGGAGAACGCTGGGCGGGGAAGGAGGAGAACGACGGGCGGGGAGAACGGATAGAGGACAACCCACTGGAGAAGATGGAACGGACAGAGTAGAAGGCCGGGGATATGGAACCCGCCGGAGAAGACGGAAAGGACAGAGGAGAACGCCTGGCGGGGAAGGAGACCGGCGGACAAAAAAGAACCTGCCGGAGAAGATCGAATGGACTGAGAAGAATGCCGGGGATGTGGAACCCGCCGGAAAGATGGACCTGTGGAGAGCTGCCGCCGAAAGATGGAGCTCCAACGACCACCGCTGGCAAATGGCGGAGCTCCAGCAACCACCGTTTAAATAATAGAATTTCTGATACTAATTAAATAATATTAATTAAAGTTAATTATTATTAACTTTTTTTTAAAAAAATGGGTAATAACTCAAATGAGCCCCCAATAAAATCCCTCCTCTCCCCTTACCCTTGGTGGGGATTAAACCCATGACCTCATGGTAGTAGCACTAGACTTCAACCGCTAGACTAACATTCAATTCCCAAGTTAATTATTATTAACTAAACTAATCATTCCTTTATTTATTTAAATAAATTAAAAATACATATTGTATGTTCGCTAGTACAAGTACATGGCGTTTAAGAAGTTCAGCTAACGTTCGATTTTAATACTGTTCATGTGTACGATTTTCAGTGCGATACTGTGTGCAATTTCCCTGGTTATCCGTTGGTTTTTTCTTCTAAAAATTACCGGTAACGGCTACTGAGCCGGTAACGGCGCCTGGCCGGTTATCCTCTGTGCAGTCGGTTGAACCTAGTTCGCCGGCCGATATGGCAACAAAACTTGTTAATCAACCACCTCCCCCAAAATCCTTTGCAGCAGTACTTCAAAATAAATCCCCTCTCTTTCGAAACAGCTACCTAATAACCCAGAGCTTATTCCAAAATCAACTCATTTGGGAGATCCCGCCTGCCTATATTCTGATGACCAAATTGCAACACTGTCGGCTCACTATTCTAATGCTCTGGTCGGTAAGTTCACCAAAGGAAGGTTCTCTATGGAGCAGATGGAGTTAGCTCTTAAAACAATTGGTTTTGAAGGTAAGTATCAGTTAGGCTCTCTAGATTATAAACATGTGCCAATCAGATTTGAGCCGGTTAACGACTACCAGAGATGTTGGATCAAAGGCATATGGAATTTCAATGGCATTCTCCTAAAGATGCTCAAGTGGACTCCTGAGTTTTCAACACAAAAAGAATCTCCTATCGTTCCCATTTGGTGTACAATTAGGGAAGTGCCTTTATACTATTATAATTCTGCTTCCATTGAGGCTATTGGCAATAGTATAGGCAACTTTATCAAAAATGATCTAGCTACTGAAATGCTTACTAGGCCCTCTGCAATCAAATTCTGTGTTGAAATAGATCTACAAAAACCTTTGTGTCATCATATCAGGCTTGGATCAGTTTCGAATAATAGGAAGTATCTAATTGAGTTCGAGGATATTCCTCTTTATTGCGACCACTGTGCTAAACTAGGACACTCCTTGGTCCAATGTAGAGCTATTTCTCAGTCTACTAATGACAGAATAGAGGATACTAACATAGCTCTGATTCAGCCTCACCCCCAGTGGCAGGCAACTGGCAAAAAATTTGATATACCACCTTTGATCACTGATACCCTTAATGATCCTTTTACCCCTGTCTCAGATAAGGCTATTAGGTATTCTGACCTTAATGTTCACTACAATTCCCCATTGGAGGCTCACAGAGCTCCTCATAATGGTAAATCCCTGTCACTAGGAAGTCGATCTTAGGAGAGCACAGATAATTCCATTTCTAGGTTACTGAAGGAAACTGAAACATCTAAACCTGCATTGATGACTTATGCTAAATATGATATTCAGATTGGTTTACTACGGTTACCACTAAAGGGCTCTATTAACAACCCTACACTTTCCCTTGATGGAAAGATGTCAAATAGATTCTTTGTTTTACAGGAAAACGATAACTGCCTGCAAGGTCAAGATGGAATTAGTGAGCCAGCTTCTGAGGATCCGGATACTACTGATCAACACAATATCAATGCATCTCCTGTCTTGGAGCCCTCAGGTAAGTATCATCACCAAGGTAAGGCCAAAAGTAAAAAGATTACCTACCTTAGTCAACTGAATAAGATGTTACTTAGATCGGCTACAAAAAGTAACAAATCAGGTGAACTATGACATCTACAATCAATGTTAATTTTCTGGTTTGGAATCTACGAGGTATGGAAACATCAATGCTTAGATTGATTAATTTACTTAAACTTAAGAAAATCCAGCTGTTATGCATAATTGAACCTATGTATGATAATACAAAAATTCAATTATATATGAATGTACTTAATTTCTCACATAATTTGTACCTTCCAAATGGGAAAAATTGGCTACTGTGGTCTAATCTCCTATCTGTTTCACTCCTTTCTTCTCATGAGCAGTTTATGCATGTTAACGTATCCCATCAATCCTTAAATCTTAGTATGGAAGCTGTCTTCATTTATGCATTAAGAAATAGGGAAGGTAGAAAGGCTCTATGGAATGATCTGCAGCCGATTTCAAAGGGTGATACTATATTTATAAGAGATTCTAATACAATTACTTTTGTGTCTGAATATAGAGGACCATCCTCTCCTGCCCTAGGAAGTATTAGAGATTTTAACACCTGTATTAACACCAATGGAATACAAGAAATTAATACAGTGGATAATCTTTTTACTTGGTGTAATTCTAGGCTGAGGAACCCCACCTCCAAAAGACTAGATAGAGGCCTTTGTACCCTTTCATGGAGCTCTAAATTCCCTTCTTCCTCAATTCAGATTCTTAATAGGCAAACTTCTGATCACTCACCTCTCCTCCTCCAACTGTCCAACTTATTACCTTCTCACCCAAAACCTTTCAGATTTATTAATGCATGGTTCCAAAGGTCTGAATTTCTAGGTTTAATTCAGGAAAATTGGGGAAAACCAGTTGCTGAGAAAGGCATGATCAGATTCTACTTAAAATTGATTAGGCTTAAGAAAGTAATAAAAACCTGGAATAGAGAGTGCTTTGGCAATATTGATTCAAATGTAATATTAGCTGAGGAGGCTTTAAGAATCCAGGAACTTGTTTTTGACTTGAATCCAACATTGTCTAAACGTGTTAAACTAAATCAGAAAAAAGCCTTACTTCTTCGTGCTTTAAAGGAGAAAGATAAGTTCTGGAAGAAGAAGGCGAGACTAAAATGGCATAAGTTGGGGGACAATAACACTCAATTTTACCATAAGGTAGTGCAGGAAAAGAATTGTAAGTTGCAAATCAGCAAAATTAAAAATCAGGCAGGTCATTTGTTAAATACACAAACGGACATTCAGAAGGAAGCAATTGCTTATTTTTCAGGTTTGTTAAATGAGCCTAAGCATACTACAGCGGATACCTACTGCTCTCACTTCCTTAGTCAAATCCCCTCAATTATTAATGATATGGATAATCAAGCTTTAGCTGCTCCAGTTTCAGAATCTGAGTTAGAAGCAGTGATTAAAGGTTTAAATAATAATAGCAGTCCAGGGCCAGATGGTTTCACAGCTAAATTCTATAGTAAATGCTGGTCTATTATTAAACAAGATCTAATGGAGGCTGTTAATGATTTTATCTCAGGATCGGAAATCCCAAAAGGAATATCTAGCACTTGGATTACCCTAATTCTGAAAAAGCCACACCATGTTCTTTTGGGGATTATAGGCCTATTAGCTTATCAAATGTCCTAAATAAAATCTGCTCTAAGGTTTTAATGGAAAGGTTGAGACCTTATATGGATAACCTGATCTCTCCAAACCAATCTTCTTTCATGAAGAAAAGAGATATTTCTGATAACATTTTGTATTTACAGGAAATGATCAGGTTTTTGTATAAAAAGAACAGATCTCCTAACTGTATACTGAAATTAGACCTAATGAAAGCATTTGATAGAGTAAACTGGGAGTTTCTTAGGAAGATACTAATAAGATTTGGATTCAATGGGAATTTTTTAACTGCTGTTATGAGTAATCTCTCTCCGGCTTACTTCTCAGTTCTTGTTAATGGAAATCCAGTAGGTTTGTTTTAAAGCTACTAGAGGTATTAAACAAGGTGATCCACTCTCTCCTTTTCTTTTTAATATTTTCTCTGAAGCTTTTTCTAGAAGTCTATCGTTTATATTCTCTAATAATAGTCTCTCTCGTTTTCAACTACCTGCTTCAATTCATGCAGTATCCCATCTAATGTATGCGGATGATACGATTATCTTTATGCAAGCATCCAAGTCTAATCTTATTAGAATCAAAGCCTTCTTAGATATCTTTGAAGTTACCTCGGGACAGAAGTTCAATTTTGATAAATCTGATTTTTATCTGAGTAAAAGGGCCTCGATTTTAAAGATTAATCAGGTTAAGGCTATTCTAAAAATGAAAAAAGGCACCTTTCCATTTAAATACCTTGGCTGTCCCATATTCCAGGGTAGAACACTTAAAAGATACTTCCAACCATTGATGGCAAACCTGGATAATAAGTTGTAAAGCTGGACGAATAAGTGGCTTAGTGCAGGGGGCAAGATGATCCTAATTAAACATTGCTTATATTCTCTGGCTCAGCATTTATGGGTGGTTACTAATCCCCCCAAAATAATAATTCGTACATTTGAGAAAAGATTAGCAACGTTTTTTTGGGGAGAATCAGATGGAAAAAAAAACAGAATTTGGAAAAGATGGTCTGACATCTCTATTTCAACTGATCTAAATGGATTTGGTTTTAGATCTATTAAAGCCATTATTGATACCTGTTCTGCTAAACTTTGGTGGAAGAGCCAACTAGTCATTACTCTATAGTCTAAATTGCTATGGTCCCTTCCTTTTTCTCATAGGAAATCAGTTACGTGGAAAAGAATCCATTCAATTAACTTCTTTGCGGAAAATAACTCTTTTATTATTCATGGAAAAGGTACCTGCAGTTTTTGGTCTGCTAATTGGTGTCCTTGGGGTCCCCTGCTTAACTACATCCCTGTGCATATAGTTTCTGCTATGCCTTATTTGTCGGTGGCAGATTTCATTAGGAATAAATCTACTATTTTAACACAGATTAGCGCTTTTCTGGAACATGATACTCGCTCTTTTCTTCAGGAATTTGAGCTTACTATAGAGAGGGAGGATAGATTGGTATGGAAAGCTGAAGTCTCAGGTAATTTCTCATCTAAGTCAACATATAAGGCTCTAACTCATGGACCAGGTAATTTCCCTGCTTGTAAATTTATATGGAATAATGCTTTACAGAAGAAGATCTCAATTTTTACCTGGAAATTGTTGCAATCCTTTCTCCCTTTTGATGATGTGCTTATTACTTGTGGATTTAGTCTAGCTTCCAAGTGTCCTGCTTGTTGTAAGACAGATTCAATTCAGCATTTTTTTATATTGTGTCCTATTGCTCAGGCTGTCTGGAATAACATGGCTTCTATAGTTCAGTTTCATCTAGGTACTCAACACTCCATTCCTGAAAGATTTTTTATCTTCTGGAATAGCCATGATTTATCTAAATGGAATCACTTCATCTGTAAAATCCTTCCATCTCTCATATGTTGGACTCTTTGGAAAGCGAGAAACAGGTTTCTATTTCATAATAAGCCTTTCTCCTCTGACCTAATTAGTAATGAAGTGCAGGAACTAATCAAACTGACTTTATTTGCTACTCCTCGGATATATTTCTCCCATTCTGATATTGCATCTCCTCTCAGGCATCTGATCCCTTTCATTGGACCACCTCTGAAGCCGAATATAACCTCTGTCTATTAGGAAAGGCCTCTGTTTGGATCTGTTAAAATTAATATAGATGCGTCATGGTTTCCGAACAAGGCAGTAGCTGGTATGATAGCTAGGGATAGTTCGGGTGTACCGATTAAAATTGGTTCTGAACATATTTTTGCTGCTTCACCACTGGAGGCTGAAATTAAGGCAGTTCTATTTGCTTGCCATAATTTTCTTGGTTTAGATCAAAATTGCATATTTGAAACAGACTGCAAGCTGGTTGTACAAATGATTAATGATCCCTACTCTGCACATTGGAATCTTTTTGATCTGGCTTTCAAAGTGAAGGCTCTATTAGGTTGTGCTCATCTTAAACATGTTTTTAGAGAAGGTAATTCTGTGGCTAATGCAATTGCTAAAAATCATTCTAGCCATAACCAGAACCTTAACCTCCACAATATCCCTCAGCACATCAAGGGTCTGATTTCCTTAGACAGGATTCATACTCCGCAAATTAGAATACATGAACATGTTTCGGCTAAGGATTGATACTGCTAATCAAAATTTTTTTCATGCAGGTTTATACACTGCCCCGAAGGCTACTATCAATCAACCATTGCTATGCTCTAGATGGCTCAGAGATACTGCACCTAGTCTCTTGATCAATTTGATATCCTACTTTTTGGATAACTGATGAAGCATTCACTGATGTATCCACTAATGCGGTCTGTGGCTACTGATCTTCTCCAACGGAAAACTGCATGAAATTTCCAGCTGATGGCTCTTCTCCTTCAACTCTTGAGGGTGATGAGGTTTTGGTTCTTAAACTCAATACAGTAACACTCTCATGGACTCCCTCAACTCAAGATTTTTGCTCATTTTCATGTCGGGAGTTAATAATCAGTACTCCCCAACTGTTACTCAGTTTCAGACATTAAGCTAACTTCTGGTTCTAAATCTCTTTAGTTTAGGCTATTATATTTTGTGATTGAAGTTGTCTGGCCAAAGGAGAGAATTAACACAAGGGGTGGAGATTCTCTCACTTGGATCGCAACCTCGTCATCTATCCTGTTCCTTTTGGATAGTTGTTTCACAAATACTAGTTATAGATTTGGTAGGACTTTTGGAGGCAACTATGTTGCTTCACCACTCATTAGGAGCAAACTGCACTCTATGTATATCCTATTACCTTGGAAGTAGGCTTGGGGAACCTCTAATATATTCTCCCCCACCCTCGGGTGTTCTCATTAAAAAAAAAAGTACATGGCGTGATATAGCTTGGTATAACGATTCACTTTAACTACGTACTTCTTCCGTCCATGATCCATCTATTAATCTATTTAAGTTCTACTACTATTTAAGAAAGTTTGGTAAATTATCAAACATTTACTTTACGTAGAATAGCCAAGTAGAAAAGATAAAATAAAATAAAGTTAAAAAATTAGAATTCACCATTATAAATATTTTTTATTAAATAGATAATTATTTGATTCACAACGTAAATATTAAAATAGTAATTTTTAGTAAATCAAGAATTTAAAGAATAAAATTCACAGGCAAACCAAATACTTTTTTTTTAAATTAAACCATCCGGAGATGGAGGAAAGTTGTATTAGGCTTCCCAAACCATTAAAAAACAAGAAAGAAGCCGAAGCTTAGTTTATTTACAATGTGAGAGCATATTGCTCTTGAAGCAACACCTTGTTGCTTCCAAAATGGTTGAGATAGAGTCCTTGAGTAAACTAGAGGATTACAAATACTAATGGCTAGGTAATTGGTGCTCGAACTTGTTAGTGAATCGAATGACGAGACACAAGTCAGTCAGAGACAACCTTAACCTAAGCCATAAGCCTATCTTCTAAGTCTTTGTGAAACCATTGCCAATGCTGTGTGATAGCTTTTACTTTGGAAAATCCATTGAGAGTAGCCAACCACTTAGCTTCCTGAGTTGTTCTCCATTTTGTCCGATCATTGCCTGCAAAATATGCAGTAAAAACAAGTTAGTAGCATCTGGTCAGTGGGCAGTTCTCAGGGAAGGACAACCTTCCTTATCTAACTTAACCAGCCCTGAAAATTTTGGAGGTAGCATATGTAAACTACTAAAGATGGAAGTAGTCCTAGCAGATAGGCATTCCTTAGCCAATGCATCGGCCACCAAATTTGCCTCACGGTGGATGTGCAGTATATTTATTTCCCCCAGAGTCTGATGAATTTCATCAGCAAGTTCAAACACTTTCCAAATAGCTTTTAGAGGATATTGAACAGAGAGAATAGCCCCTAAGCAGTCAGATTCTATAATGATAGGTATCAAAATACTCTGACTAATCTGTACTGCAAACAAAATAGCCTTTAACTCAGCTTCTAAGGGAGAAATAGCATGAGTAAATTTAGTGTGAGCCGAGATGAAAGTACCACTTGAGTCCCTAATGATCAGTCCTAGACCACACTCATCCTCTTGTTTATTCCAAGCCGCATCCACATTAAATTTATATCCAATCTCAGGTTTTTTCCATGCAATTTTGAAGATCTTAGGTTTTGGAGCAGTTTTAATCAATGGCAGGAAGGAATGATTAGCAATACCATAATCAAAAGCAGATGAAATGAAAGCTGGTTTGTAGATGAATGAGTAAAAAATTTGGTCTCTAATCCGGTTAAGAATTATGACAGTACTAGGGACCATCCCATCATATAAACAATCATTTCTCATCTTCCATAGGTTCCAGTTCCAGATTGTAATTAGAGCAGCATTCCTAATGAATGTGGAGTGCAGTGAGCTTAAACCTTGATAGGTCAAATAATAAGATACTCTTTCCCAAACAGAAGGGAAAATTTTGTTGGAGATCCCCATATAAGAGTGAATGTTCTTCCAAACCAGAGTTGTGAAAGTGCATGAGTTAAAAAAATGATCTAGAGAATCCACATGGTTACAACACATAACACATTTAGAAGGTAAACAAATAGTAAGTCTCTGTAAGACATTATCAAAAGGTAAATAGGAATTAATAAGTTTCCACATGAAAACGGATATTTTCTTTTCAATCCTATCACACCAGAAGAATTTAATCGAAGCAATACTACCTGATCTTGGACTGAGAAGGAGATAAGTTGATTTGAATGAGAAATCCCCTGTAGGACCAGGTTTCCAAATTAGTCTGTCATTCCTGTGTGGTTGAAGTTTAGAGACCTGCAACAGAGATATGATTCCAGGTGGTAGAAAGTGGTTCAATTTCATGATCAGATTTTGTTTATTGTCTATGAACTCAGCCACTGTGCAATTTTCTGAAATATCCACCTGATCAGGAAGGCAGTAATCCATGATAGGCTTAAGACCTAGCCAATTGGAGGTCCAGAAATTACAAGATCCCTTCCCCAAAATCACCCTAGAATTGGACTCAGCCCAAGCATTGACACTACAAATTGTTTTCCAATTAGAGGATGATTTGTATGAGTGGGGCAGGGATTGAATAAAATTAGTCCATGGTGCTTCTGCCTTTTGGTATTTCCACCATAACTTAACCGAGCATGTTTCTATGATTGAGTTAATTGATCTGAAACCTAACCCATTCTGGCTGATTGGAAAACAAAGTGATTCCCATTTTCTCCAAGTTCTATTTGGTTTCTGATCAGTATATCCCCAGAAAAACCTGCTCATTTTCTTTTCAATTATGGAAACCACCTTTTTGCTAGGTTTTAAAACAGACCAAATATGCTGAGGAATGGAAAAGATGCAAGATTTTATCAGTGTCATTTTTCCTCCCATTGATAACCACTTATTTTTCCAGTTATTGATCCTGTTATCAATTTGCTCAATTAGAGGCTGAAAGTGACATTTTTGGGCAGTTCCAGTGAAGATAGGTACTCCCAAGTATGTGAAAGGCATTCTACCAGTTTTCATACCCAAGATCCTTTTTATGTTGAGAACTTTATGGGCAGATGCATGCCTGCTAATGTATATGTCACTTTTACCATAATTTATGTGCTGCCCAGTTACCTCCTCAAAAGTAGATAAAAAAGCCTTAAATCTGATTAGAGTCCTATTTTCAGCCTTTAGAAATACAACTGTGTCATCTGCATATGATAAATGAGAGATTGGAGCAGTATTACCTGGGAGATCATAGGAAGCCAGTTTACCTATACTGAATATGAATGCTAAACTCCTAGTGAAAGCTTCTGAAAAGATATTAAAAAGGAATGGGGACAGGGGGTCACCCTGCTTAATACCTCTACTAGCCTGGAAAAAACCAGCTGGCTTGCCATTTATCAAAACTGAAAACCAAGCCTGAGATAAATTGTTCATGATAGGGAAGAGAAATCTAGCATGGAAACCAAATTTGTGAAGAACACTGTATAAGAAGGACCACTTAACCCTATCAAAAGCCTTTTTAAGGTCTAATTTAACTATGCAGTTTGGATTTCTTTGTTTTCTATTCAAAAATCTTATCATTTCTTGTAGATAAATTACATTATCAGCTAAGTCACGGCCTTTTAGGAAAGCAGTCTGATGTGGAGAGATGAGACTATTCATTAATGGTTTGAGTCTCTCCATTATTATCTTTGAACAAATCTTGTTAATTGAGAGACTGATTGGCCTGAAATCATCAAAAGAAAAGGGAGTTTTCTTTTTAGGAATGATTGTAATCCATGTGCTACTGAATCCTCTGGGGATATTATTTCCATTCATAAAGTCCTGAACAACATCAAGTAGATCAACAGAAATGATATCCCAACTTTTAATGTAAAATTTTGCTGTAAACCCATCCGGTCCAGGACTACTATGTTTATTGTGGCTAAGCACAATAGGTTTAAGTTCTGTCATAGTAACCGGAAGCAAAGCTTTTCATTTTCCAGGTCCGAGATACACTTGGGGATCTGACTGAGAAAATGATTTTTGAAAATGTCAGAGGCAGGGGGGCTGTCATCAGATAATAGGCTTTTATAGTACTGAATGGCTTCTGTCTCTATGTCTTGCATATTATCTAACCATGAACCATTAGCACTCTTAATCTTTGTAATTTTTAGCCTCCCTTTTTTTTCTTGCACTGAATTGTGGAAAAATTTGGTGTTGTTGTCACCCTCCTTTAACCATTTAATCTTTGATTTATGCTTCCAGAAACTTTTCTGTTCAACCAGTGATCTTATTAGCTTAGCTTTTGCTTCCTTAAGATTTAAACCGTTTGTTTCACTGGGATTTTGATCAAAATTTTGTTCCTGCAGTAAGACTTCATTTTCTGCCAGTGTGACATTCTCATGTATGTTACCAAAATGGTCTTTATTCCAAGATTTTAAAGTCTTTTTCAGCCTAGAGAGTTTGAGGCAGAAACCAAACATTCCAGAGTATTGCATAGGAGTTTCCCAATCAGTCTTGATTACTGTTAGAAAGGGTTCCCTTTTAAACCAAGTGTTAAGAAATCTAAAAGGCCTAGGGGATGAGGGGGTATCGCTTCCTATAGATAGAAGCAGTGGACTGTGATCGGATGTAGTCCTGTTTAAAATTTGAACAGAAGAGGAGGGAAAAGAAGTTGACCATGCAGCATTGCAGAGTCCCCTATCTAATCTCTGAGTGGTAGGATTCCTCAACCTATTGTTGCTCCATGTAAATAGATTACCTACCGTATTTATTTCCTCTAAAGCCAAAGTATTAATAAATTTGTTAAAATCCTTAATACTTCCAGATTTAGGGGTGGAGGGACCTTTATATTCATGAATAGAAGTGATAGCATTAAAGTCACCAATAAAGATAGTATCATAATAGGTAGAAGCCTGTATATCTGACCACATAGATTTCCTACCATCTCTAGTCCTAAGACCATATACAAAGAAAGCATCCATATTCTTATTCAGAGTAAAACTATATAAAGAGACAGCAAGAAACTGCAGATTATCATATTTGACAGAAAGGTTTATTGAAGAGTTCCAAAATAACCAGATTTGTTCATTCATGGCATACAAGCAATTATCAAAATGTAACAACCTTCTGTAGGATTCACATTGCAGTTTGTCATGCTTCGGCTCAATTAGGCAAATGAGATCAAACTTATGCCTAATAATCAGGTTTTGAAGTCTGAGTATGGAGGTATCCATTCCTCTTAGGTTCCAAACTAGAAATTTTATCTGGAGGTTTGTATTATTCATATTAAAACATTATTGGCGCTTTTTGATCTAGTCATGATAGTGTTCAATTGAGTCAGATATGTATCATTTCTATGCTTAGGATCAATATCCAGTTGCCTACCCCTTCTTTGCTTAGCTAAGTTGGAGGGAGAGTGGGAAGGACTTACCTGCCTAACCATACTGACCTGAGCAGCAGAGTTAATTGCAGGAGAAGCATTCAGATTATCATCATTCCTGACCTCAGAATCTCTAGTGATTGTGACAGGGATATCATTTGGGAAGTCCTCTTTTGAACCATCGTTGTCTTCAAGTGGGAGAAATCTATTTTGTTTACGTTTCTGCTGAGAGAAGAGAAAATTTTTAGCAGCAATGATGGTATTAAAAGGAGAGAGAGATTTACCTCTTTTAGCAGGGATGTCATCCTTTGAAAAAAATCCTTTTGGATGTAAGGAAAGGAGGAGCAGATTGGGGGTGTTTCAATGGTGACCCCCTGGTTGCAAAGTTATCCTCTTTGGCTCCAATTACTCCTGAGATCAAATCAGAACAGATGCCAGTCTGCCTTTCAGTCATAGTGTCATGGTCATTAGTTAGATCTATGAAAGTTTCCCCCAGTTTTTCTTCCTGTGCAGGGGTTTCTGATATTGATGTATTCTGTAATCCAACTTGATTCATTGTGGTAGAAACCTCAGGAACCTTAGTCCCTTCACTGACTATAGTAGTGGCCACTTTTTGCTTTGGAACATATTTAAAACTCTTTGTAATCTTTGGACCTTGCTTATCAGCAACAGTTAGACCTGAACTCCCTGCCCCATTAGTTTCCAATTGTGCATTAACCATCTCCCCTCCGGATTTTAACCCAGCGCCTTTCTCTTGCACAAACTGATCCACTACAGGTTTTGATATCTTGTCAAATCTAAACACTTTTGATCTCTTAAGCTCAGGATGCAGGTGAATACATTGAGCATCTTCATGACCTATAGTCTTACAGTGATGGCAATAAGGCGGAATATCCTCAAATTCAAGAGGCAACTTAACTACATTGAACTCAATACCATCTTCTTCTATTCCCACCCTAATATATGCAGGGAGCTTACTTTTCAAATCTATCTCAACACACATTTTGACTACAGAAGGCCTAGTGAGAGCAGCAGTAGCTGCATCCATCTTAATAAAGGTGCCTATCTGATTACCAATTGATTGAAGCATTGCAATGTTATAGAAATAGATCGGAACTTGCGGAATGGAAACCCATACCGGAACTATAGAAGACTCAGCTTCCGGGGAGAAGTCTGTAGTCCATTTTAGCACTTTCATTGGGGCTTGATTGAGGATCCAATGCCCTTTAATCCATAATCTCTGATAGTCCTCCTTGTCCTGGCATCGGATGAGGATATGTCTGTAGTCGATTGAACCAATTTGAAAGTTGCCTTTGAAGCCCACTGATTTGAAAGCCTCGTTTAGGACCGACATTGGTGGCTTTCCCCTGGAAAACTTTCCCACTAGAGCATTCTGGTAATGCGAGGCCAACCGTTCCGCATCTTGTCTAGAGACTAAGCAGGCTATCTCTCCTTTGTACTGTGTCTTCGGGACGATTTCGGGATTGGAGGGGAGAGATGATTGCAGTGGAGCTTGACGAGTGCCTAGAGCTTGGAGGAAGGACTTGGCCGCGGCGTTTCCACCACGGCGAGGCGGAGGAGCCACCATGATCAGAACCAGGCGGACTAAAACCGACCGTTATCAGTGAAAGAGAGAAGAAAGAAAGAGGGGAAGGACGAAAATGACACAAGAAATTTCGTTTTGGACAATTCGCATAAATTCGCACTCACATACAGTAAATTCGCGTTTTCAGTAGTTTCTATTAGGCAAACCAAATACAACTTACTCCGGTTGAGTAATTCACTTATTGTGAATAAAATTTTAGAAAAACTTTCAAGCAATAAAAAAATTATTATATAATAAATATGACATATAAAATTGTAATTTTGTAAGAAAGTTGCATTGTGGTTGAATTTCTATGTCTTGAATCTGATTAAGAATTGTATAAAAATAATTTCTTAGAAATAAATAAATTTTTATGTATATTTTTGAAAATAGTTATGAAATATTGTAATGAGATAAAATATATATCCTTTAAATACTGCGAAATATAGCAATCCTGAAAGGAAATTTTCCAACTTGATCTTCTATTACCATTTACAAAATAATATATAGATGTTTACATGTGCAATATACAATGAATCTAGACTAGTTCTAAATATAGACAAGATAAATCTTGATTAATTAGAAATTAATCAAGATCTTCTAAATGTTCTATTGTCACACCCCCCCTCAAGCGAAGCGTCGGGTTGACTGAGACACAAAGCTTGGACCTGAAGAAGTCAAACAATGCACGATTAAGCCCTTTGGTGAAAATGTCCGCAACTTGCAGCGAAGTGGATACATGACCAACACGAAGTTTTCTAGCAGTCACCAATTCTCGTACAAAATGATAGTCAATATCAATATGCTTGGCCCGTTTGTGAGCAACAAGATTCTCAGCAAGAAAGAGAGCACTGTTTTTGTCACATAGAAGCATAGGCGAGCCCTGCAGCGGAAAATGAAGATCGCGAAGAATATGCAACAACCAAACCACCTCCGAGGCTGTGTTAGCAAGAGCTCGATATTCGGATTCTGAGCTCGAGCGAGAGACTGTAGGTTGCTTCTTGGCACTCCACGAGACCAAGTTGCCACCAAGAAAGATCGCATAGCCATAGGTGGACCGACGTGTCTCCAAGCAACGCGCCTAATCAGCATCCGAATAGGCGATAACCTCCGAAACGCCACCAAATCCAAAGGTTAGACCGCAGTGTAACGTGCCCCGAACATATCGTAGAATCCTAGTAACAGCAGAAAAATGATCATCACGTGGATCCTGAAGAAACTGACTTATTGAATTGACCGCAAAGGACAAGTCAGGTCAAGTAATGGTAAGGTACTGAAGGGCGCCAATAAGGGAACGATACAACTTAGGGTTGTGAAATGGTCCACTCGTACTGCTATGAAGCTGGGATAGTGGCAAGAATGGAGAAGAATCCAACATCCCAGCTCGCTGAAGAATATCCCTGGCATACTTGGCTTGGCCGAAGAACAGCCCTGTAGAGGTAGGGGTAACCTCTAAACCAAGAAAATAGCTGAGAGAACCCAAGTCCTTGACACAAAATTCACAGTCAGCACGGGCAATGTACTGCCGATAGCAACACTGTTGTTCCCGGTGAGAATGATATCATCAACATAGACCAGAAGATAAATAACAATAGTGCCCTGAGAGAATACAAACAGTGAAGGATCGGAAAGACTCCCAACAAAACCCAACAGCCTGACGAATAAACTGAACCAGTCAAACCACGCCCTGGGTGCCTGTTTGAGTCCACAAATGGCCTTCCTTGAGCGACAGACTTGATGAGGGCGAGCAGGACCTGATAACCAGCCGGCTGAGCCATGAAAATAGGAGTATCAAGAACACCATTAAGAAAGGAATTCTTGACGTCCAACTGATGTAAAGGCCACTTACTCATAGTGGCAATAACAAGGACAGTACGAATAGTGGCGGCCTTAACCACCTGACTGAAAGTATAATCAAAGTCAAACCCTGGTATCTGAGAATATCCTTGGGCCACCAGACGGGCCTTATAACGATCAATAGAGCCATCCTGATGGTACTTCAGCCGATAAATCCACTTAGAGCCAACAATATTAACAGTTGGAGGACAAGCCACCAACTCCCACGTCTGCTGACGGCGAAGAGCAGCCATTTCCTCATCCATAGCAGCAACCCATCTCAAATCTTTTTCCGCGGCTTGAAAATTACGTGGCTCCTTCTGCTCCAAAAGTTCTTCAACCAATCATGTTGCCACAAAATTAGGGCCGAGATTACGGGCAACATGTGTCCCATCCTGTAAACGAGTGGTCATGGGATGAGGACGGGATACCTAAGGAGTCAGAGAAACACTTCCAGAGAAACTGTCCGAAGATGAGGAACTGGCCGATGCTAAACTGGAACTGGGGCTGAAGAGGACATTCGAATCACTAGAGGGATTAGTCAGTGTGGTCAAAGAAGCAGGAGATCGTGGTGGTGTAACAACCACATCCTCAGCAAGGGCAATCATCGGTGCTGCAGTCTCAGATGTGGACGAGGAAACTGGACACACCAAACAAGGCAAAGTCGGTGAAGCTAAAGAAGGATCAGGGATGGTGATAGACAAGGCTGAATCAGTGGGGTCCAAAAAAGATGAAACATCCAGGGATGAAAACTGAACCTCCGAAGATGCGGAGGAAAAGGGAAAGTGAGACTCATCAAATCGAGCATGTCGAGTCATGTAAGTATGTCCGGAGGTCGTATCCAAGCATTTGAACCCCTTATAATGTGCACTGTAGCCAATGAAAACACATGGAAGACTGTGAGGGGCAAGTTTGTGAGCTGCAGTCGGTCGAACATATGGAAATACACGACACCCGAAAGGATGAAAGTTGGAGTATTCCGGGGGCCGACCAAATAGAACCTCAAAAGGAGAGATGTTATCAAGAACAGGAGTGGGTAGGTGGTTAATGGTGAAAACTGCAGCACTAAAGGCATCATCCTAGTGTGAGATAGGTATGTGAGAGTGGAGAAGCATGGACAACCCCATTTCCATTATGTGTCGATGTTTTCGTTCAGCCCTACCATTCTGTTCTGGAGTGTATGGACATGACACCTGATGATGAATGCCACGAGCCCCAAAGTGTGACTGTAACCTGTTATTGATAAACTCGGTGCCACCATCACTTTGAAAAACTTTGATGCGGGATGAAAACTGATTCTCTACGAATGCTTCGAATTGGAAATAGATGTCAACAAAATCTGATTTGCGACGAAGAGGATAAAACCAGGTAAATCGCGAGTAATCATCCACAAACACAGCATAATAAGCAAAACCACTTCCAGATAAGGCTGGAGAAGGACCCCATAAATCACAATGTGTTAAATCAAGAACATGAGCAGCGCGCTTAGGATTATCAACAAAGGACAATTTCTGACCCTTCGCCATAGCACAAGACTCACAAATACCAGGCTTAGGAAGCACTGAAGTAAGAGATAAATAACCATTCTTGTTCAACAAAGAAACAGTGCTAGAGGACACATGTCCTAATCGAGCATGCCAAATCTCAAAAGGTGCTCTATTATTATTCTGTCTAACAAATGAAAGAAGTGTTTCTTCACCACGGTCCAGCATATAGAGGCCATTCTCAACGTGTCCCCGCCCCAGAATTTCCTTGGTGACCTTGTGCTGAATGACAAAAGACTGATCATCAAAGGCAATAATAGCACACAGATCACGAGTAAGCTTGCTAATTGATAAGAGATTCTTAGTAATTGCAGGCACAAGCAGCACATCAGATAAATGCAAGGTAGAACTAATACGAGCATTACCAATACCAGCAATAGCAATAGAAGCACCATTACCAACAGAGACATGAGTGTTACCATTGTACGGAGTGACACTCGATAGGTTGGAAGCAGAAGAGCTCATATAATTGGTCGCTCCTGAATCCATATACCAGTCAGGGATTGATGAAGCAATACTCGAGGCAGAAGCAATTGATGGCTGAGTGGGATATGCTAAAGGAGTAGAATACTGAGGTGCTGCAAAACCCGGTGGTGTGGGAGGCGCCTGAAGCATCGGAGGAGCATACTGCGGATAGTGCTGAACAAGATGAGCCTGAACTGCCTAAGGAGCATGACCAACATAAGGCGAGTACTACTGCTGAGCATAAGGCTGAGGAGCCGGAGCCATAGAGCGAGGATTGGCCGAAGGACACTGACTAGCAATGTGACCGAAGCCCTCACAGGTAAACACTGAATTGGAGACCCGTATGCAGCAGATCTGGACCAGGACCCACTGCCAGAACCCTTCCAGGATCCTCTGCCACCACGTCTACCGCTGGAGGGGCCATTTCCAGCCGTGCGTGGGGCCCACGCGCCACTGCCACGCACGGTTTCCGCCGGCGCGTGAGGCCACGCGCCGCCCACGGCTGGCTGCTGGTCAGAACCAGATTCTCCCTGCTGCTGTACAGAAGCCACAAAAGCAATCGGACCAGAATTTACATGCCCCTGGACACTATTCAACTGTGTTTTCTCCACATTAACAATAAAGATTCATATCCCCTAGCCTCATCAACCACAGTCATATAATCAGGAAGAGGCTTACGAGCAGCAATAGGTGCACTAAAATGCTTAAAGTCAGCCCCTAAAGCATTAAGAAACCAAATCAATTTCTCACGATTACTAGCTGGTTCTCCCATGACAGATAATTGATCAAAAAGTTTCATGAATGAAAGGTGAAGCTCATGAACAGTACCGTTTTTGCGGATGATGCCGGCCTGCTGGCGGAGACTGAAGGCTGCAATGGCAGTACTGTGTTGATATGCCGTGGCGAAGGCATCCCACATCTCCTTCGTGGTGGTGCATTGAGAGATTTCGTTCTTGGCATCGAAAGAGAGAGAAGAATAAAGCACACTTCAGACTCGTTGATCATCATCAACCCAATCATCATAGGCAGCCTTGGCCTTATCAAAGACCTCTCTAGCTTTGATAATCGCAGCATCATCAGGCGGAGAAGAGGAGGAGGAAACCGGTGTCTGCGCCACTGGGAAATTCGGGCATGAACTAGAACCATCAAGATGACCATACAATCCCTGCGGTCTAAACACATATTGAACCTGCTGCTTCCATTGCAGATATGTGTTGGCATCCAACTTTGTATTGAGTAAATGGATCATGGTGTTGAGGGACAACCTGTCCGAATTCTTGTTGTCAGCCATGATCGATCAACGAAAAAAAAATGTTGATTGAAGGAGAAGAGAAGGAAGCGGCCGAATAAAGAAGAAAGATGGGAGGTCAAAAAAAATTAACACTCTAGGGAGAGAGGATCAGCAAAGCTCTGATACCATGAAAGGAAATTTTCCAACTTGATCTTCTATTACCATTTACAAAATAATCTATAGATGTTTACATGTGCAACATACAATGAATCTGGACTAGTTCTAAATATAGACAATATAAATCTTGATTAATTAGAAATTAATCAAGATCTTCTAAATCTTCTATTGTCACAAATCCAAAACCAAGTGGATTGTATAGTTGAAAAGACAAGAAAAGCAAACTTGTGCAAGAAACTTTTGAACACCAAAAGTGACTTGAAGTTGCAAGGAAACTAAGAAGAAAACTCACGCAAAAAATTTTGGAACACTGGTTCTGGTACAGTGAAAGTTACTGTGTATTCTAATTTTTTTGAATCCTCCTAATCTCATGGTTGACACAAATGGTCGTCTGGGGTAGAAGGATAATTTTGCAGACGCCTATAGACGCAAATGGCTGCCTAACCATGTGCTTCTATAGGTGCTATCAAGTGGCTGCCCAAAACGACGTCATTTTGGGCATTTGAAAAAACCATGTGCGTCTACAGGTGTTGTCAAGTGACTTCCCAAAACGACACCGTTTTGGGCATTTATAAAAACAATAGTAATATACCATTGGACGGTTTGAGAGGTGAAGGTTCCAGTGGAGGTTGGAGAGGTAGTGGGTTCGAGTGGAGGGTTCGAGAGGTAGTGGGTTCGAGTGGAGGGTTCGAGAGGTAGTGGGTTCGAGTGGAGGGTTCGAGAGATAGTGGGTTCGAGTGGAGGGTTCGAGAGGTAGTGGGTTCGAGTGGTACTGGTTCGAAAGGTACCTCTCAAGAGGTGAAAGTTCCATTGGAGGGTTGGAGCGGTGAGGGTTCTAGTGGAGGTTCGAGAGGTGAGAGTTCGAGTGAAGGGTTCGAGTGGTACTGGTTCGAGAGGTGAATGTCCCATTGGATGGTTCGAGAGGTGAAGGATCAAGTGGAGGGTTCGAGAGGTGAGAGTTTGAGTGAAGGTTCGAGTGGTACTAGTTCGAGAGGTAATTGTTCGAGGGATGAAGGTTCCATTGGAAGATTCGAGAGGTGAAGGTTCCATTGGAGGTTCGAGAGGTGAAGGTACCATTGGAGGTTCGAGAGGTGAGAGTTCGAAAGGAGGGTTCGAGAGGTACGGATTCGAGATGTGAAGGTTCCATTGGAGGGTTCGTTAGGTGAGAGTTTTAGTGGAGGGTTCGAGTGGTACTGGTTTGAGAGGTATGGATTCGAGAGGTTCAGGTTTCCTTTAGAGGTTCGAGAGGTGAAGGTTCCAGTGGAGGGTTCGAGAGGTAGTGGGTTCGAGTGGTACTTGTTCGAGATGTACGGATTCGAGAGATGAAGGTTCCATTGGATGGTTCTAGAGGTGAATGTTCTAGTGGAGGGTTCGAGAGGTGAAGGTTCCATTGGAGGGTTCTAGCGGTGAAGGTTCCATTGGAGGGTTCAAGCGGTGAAGGTTCCAGTGGAGGGTTCGGGATGTGAGAGTTCGAGTAGGGGGTTCGAGTGGTACTGGTTCGAGAGGTACCTCTCAAAAAGTGAAGGTTCCATTGGAGGGTTGGAGCGGTGAAGGTTCCAGTGGAGGTTCGAGAGGTGAGAGTTTGAGTGGTACTGGTTTGAGAGGTGAAGGTCCCATTGGACGGTTCGAGAGGTGAAGGTTCAAGTGGAGGTTTCGAGAGGTGAGAGTTCGAGTGGAGGTTCGAGTGGTACTGGTTCGAGAGGTAATAGTTCGAGAGATGAAGGTTGCATTGGAGGGTTTGAGAGGTGAAGGTTCCATTGGAGGTTCGAGAGGTAAAGGTACCATTGGAAGTTCGAGAGGTGAGAGTTCAAGTGGAGAGTTCGAGTGGTACTGGTTCAAGAGGTACTAGTTCGAGAGGTGAAAGTTCCAGTGGAGATTCGAGAGGTGAATGTTCCAGTGGAAGGTTAGTGAGGTGAGAGTTCGAGTGGAGGGTTTGAGTGGTACAGATTCAAGAGGTGAAGGTTCAATTGGTCGGTTCGAGAGGTGAAGTTTCCATTGGAGTTCGAGAGGTGAGAGTTGGAGTGCAGGGTTCGAGTGGTACTGGTTCGAGAGGTATGGATTCGAGAGGTGAGAGTTCTATTGGAGTTCGAGAGGTGATGGTTGCAATGGAAGTTCGAGAGGTGAGAGTTCAAGTGGAGGGTTCGAGTGTTACTGGTTCGAGAGGTACGGATTCAAGAGGCGAAGGTTCCATTAGAGGTTCGAGAGGTGAAGGTTCCAGTAGAGGGTTCGAGAAGTGGAGGTTCCAATGGAGGTTCGAGAGGTACTACTTCGAGAGGTGATGGTTCCATTAGACGGTTTAAGACCTGGTTCGAGAGGAGGGTTTGAGAGGTGAAGTTTCCATTGGACAGTTCAAGAGGTGAATGTTCCAGTCGAGGGTTCGAGAGGTGAGTGTTCGTGTGGAGGTTCGAGTGGTACTGGTTCAAGAGGTACGGATTCGAGAGGTGAAGGTTCCATTGGATGGTTCGAGAGGTGAAGGTTCAAGTGGAGGGTTCGAGCGGTAAGAGTTCGAGTGGAGGGTTCGAGAGGTGAGAGAATGATACATTGCTTTAGTTGATAGCTCGAGTTAATTATGAGCTTCAATTAAATGTAAATTTGGTACATTTTTAGCTTCAATTACAACTCTTTTCACATTCCTATATTGTAGCAACATTTCTACAGTATTTCTATAATTTATTATCAAGCTCACCGCGCATCGCGTGGTGTTACCTAACTAGTTTATAACCAAAGGAAAACCACTAAAGCTAAAACATGGTCCGGTTCATCCTTATATGCATGGCACTATCAACAAACATGCTACATTTCTTCTCCTAAATGCATGCAACTAACTGACAAATAAACGACTTTATCAACGACCAACTTGCTGAACAAACTAGAGACTAATTAATTTTCTAAAAATAGAACCTCGATCTGCAGTACGAGCTTATCAACAAATCACCCCCTTAACATCGCTCCATCGATTTGAACTACACCAAGTTTTTGTCGCATCTTGGTGAACTTGTTCCGAGTCAACGCCTTTGTAAGAATGTCTGCTAAGTGTCCATCGCTACCAACGTGATCAACATCCATTTTCTTGGTTTTAATGCACTTCCGGATAAAATGAAATTTTGTGTTGATATGCTTGCTCCTTGCATGATGCATTGAGTTCTTCCAAAGAGCAATGTCAGATTTGTTATCAACCCAACAACTCGAAGCTCAAATCTTCACGTCCAACCAACTCTCCTATGAATCGACTAAGCCAAACACCTTGGCATACTGCGGTCGCCACCGCAACGTATTTAGCCTCGCAGGTTAACAAAGCAATAATCTTCTGCTTCTGTGAAGTCCTTGTAATGATTTTGGTCCCAAAAAAGAAATCTATCCCGGAGGTGCTCTTCCGATCATCGATGTCTCCAGCGAAATCACTGTCGCTGTAACCAACCAATTCAACTTTGCTTCCACCAGAATTCTAACAACACCTATAACTGAAAGTACCTTGTATATACATAATTATTTGTTTGATTGCAACCCAATGTTGAGTATTTGGAGCCTCCATGTATCGGCTCCTAATGCCCACTGCGTGAGCAATGTCTGGCCTTGTGTTTACAAGGTAGCAGAGGCTACCAATCACGCTCCAGTACTTGGTTGCATCCACAACAACGCTCCCATCCTGTTTGCTCAACTGGAGCCAATTCTCCACTGGTGTTTGGCATGGGTTGCATCCACCCATGCCGACAAACTCCAGTATCTTTGCCGAACATGCTTCTTAGTACGTCACAATTTCACTATTACATTGTCGCACCTCGATTCCCAAGTAGTAACTAAGAAGACCGAGATCGCTCATCTCTACATTTGTGTTTTGAACTTGAAAATGTCTTGAACACTTGTCCCCGTGATAATTAAATCGTCCACAGAAACACCAAAAAGCAGAAAATATTAAGCATTACCTCTCTGATACATCGCATGCTCAAGCTGACATTTCATGAATCCAAGAGAGGTGAGTGAAGCGTTCAATTTGGAGTCCCATGCTCGCGGCGCTTGCCGGAGCCTGTACAAATCTTTGCACAACTTGAGTACTTTACCATTGTTGGCGTAGTTGACAAAGCTCAATGGTTTCCGAACGTAGACATCTTCATTAATGTCTCCGTTCAAAAATTCTGACTTCACGTCCATGTGGTGCACCTGCCATTTTCTGTGTGCAGTGAGTGAGAGCAGCAGTCGCACCGTCTCCATCCTTGTCACGTGAGAGAAAAGTTCTTCAAAATCCACCCCTGAAACTGAGCATACCCCTTGGCGATGAGTCTTTCATTGTTCTTTAAGATGTCGCCAACATAATCCTTTTTAACTTTAAATACCCATTTTGGCCCAATGACACGTTGGTTTGCCAGAAGTGATGCAAATTCCCATGTTTTGTTGTCGACGATTGACTTCATTTCGTACTTCTTTGCATTACTCCAAGATGCATATGTAAGAGCAACTTCCACGCTCTTCGGCTCCTCCGCTGCTAAAAAACAATAAATGTTTTCCTTGACATTTGTGATGTTATTTGTGGCATTGTAAAAGTCTGATATTCATTGGTATCGCCAAGGTCCTGAGTTGGTGTTGAGATTTTCATCGAGCGTGGATGGCGTAGCCCACTAAACCTATGTTTGAACGGTCATGGGTGTTTGCGGCTCAACTTTCGGCAATGTCATCTCATTTACCGGCTTGCGTGGTGAACCTATTTGTTAGAATAAAGCAAGTAGATGATTAGAAAATATTTTATTCCATGTTGATGACTAGTACTAGAGTTATATTTAGACTAGTCTTCTTTGTACTGTTTATATATTCTTGATCATTAATCAGAATCATTATGGGAAATTACTTTATCATGGTATCAGAGCAAACCTGGTTCTAAAACCCTCTTCTCTCTTCTTCGGTCACAGCCTCTCCCTCCTCTTTGCTTCCGCCGCTGGAAAAATTCTCCCCCCTCCTCCTTGCCAAAATTTTTATTTTTCTCCTCTCATCATGTCTGACGAGAAATTATCTTATAATACCTTGCTCCACATGATGACTATCAAATTATCATCATCCAATTATTTGTTGTGGAAGCGTCAAGCTGGTTATGTTCTCCGACCTCAGAAGCTGTATGGTTTTCTTGATGGTTCCAGGCCCTGTCCAACTGTTCCTCCTCGTCCCCCCGCCATCGCCTCTTCGTATCCTACGCTGGGGCCATTAGTTCCACTCCAATTCACAGCTCCTCCACCAAGACTGATCTCATGGAGGCTTATTTGAAGGCCCAGTCTGATTATGAGATTTGGGTTGATGAAGATCAACGTGTGTGCAATCTTCTTTTTTCTTCTCTCACCCCACATGCCTTGGTAGTTTTTCCTGACCGTGCCACTTCAAAGGAAATTTGTGACAATCTTTAGTCGATTTATCATGACAGCAGTGCTTCATCCATCCTTCGTCTTCGTGCTGCTGCCCATGGTATACGTAAGACTGGTACAGTTCATGAACTCCATCTCCAATTTAAAGATATTTTTAAGCAGTTGTCTATGATTGGTTCTCCTGTATCAAATGATGATCAACTTATTTGGTTTTTTACTGCTCTTGGAACTGAGTTTAAGGATTTTTCTGCACCTTTAATTAATTCCTCACCTACTCCGTTGTATGCCGATGTTTTGTCTCGTGCCAAAAACCACGGAGCTAGGACCATTCAACCCCAGCCACTGGGCCTGTTGCCTTCACAGTAGGCATTTTTCCCTCGACCGGCCGCACATGGAATCACGTGCCGGCGAGGGGTGGCGGCGCATCCAGTTTACACGCCGCCAGGGGAGGCTATTTTGGCGGATGGCAAGGTGGCAGGTCCGGCGGTTAATTCATGGCAGGGGCTGGTCGTGGTCGGCCGCAGTGTACTTGGTGTGGTCGTCCCGGTCACTATACTGCAACTTATTACAAGATACTTGCTCAGACTGGTTCTCAGGGTCCAGCTAATCGTATAGACTCCACTCATCTGGTTGAGCATTTTAAGTCATCACTGCAGTTAGAGCCTACTGCACGGTTCTCCGATTGGTATGTTGACTCCGGTGCCACCAGTCATATGTCATCCTCAACCTCATGCTTGGAGTCTGTCTCCCAATATTCTGATAATTCTAATTTTTATGTTGGTAATGGAGCTTCTATTCGAATCTCTTATGTTGGTGATGCTAAACTTTCTGATGATTTATGCCTGTATGATGTTCTGGTGTTCCCATTATTACTAAGAATCTGCTGTCTATTAGTAAACTGACCAGAGATTTAAATGCTTTTGTCACTTTTGATGATTGGAACTTTGTCATTCAGAACAAAGTTTCCAAGGTGGTCGTGGGTAGGGGCCACAGTGATGGTGGTCTCTATGTTTTGGATAAAGGCGATTCAACATTTTTCTCGCATTTGTAGCAAAATAAAGGACGGGCATCTTATGAGTTGTGGCATGCTCGCTTGGATCATGCTTCGGCATCAGTAATTTCCAGTTTTCAGAAGTCTGGTTTAGTTTCTTTGTCTTTTTTGTTGCCTAAACCTATTGCCCGTACCCTTGTGTTATGGCGAAAGGTCAACGGTTGGCGTTTGTTGAGAACCATAAGTGTGCAACACATGTACTGGATTTGGTTCATTGTTACTTATGGGGACCTTCCCCTATTTTATCGACACATGGTTTTTCATACTATGCTTTATTTTTGGATGACTATTCTCGTTTCACCTGGCTTTATCCACTTCGTCGCAAATCAGATTTCTTTGATGCTTATTTACAGTTTGAGGCTTTTGTGGAGAATCAGTTTTCATCCAAAATTAAGGTGTTTCAGAGTGATGGTGGTACGGAATTCCTGAACACTCTCATACGGGGACATTTTGCCTCTAAGGGCATTCATCATCAGATCTCGTGTCCTTACACTCCGGAACAGAATGGTCGTGCGGAGCGTAAACATCGGCATGTTGCCGAGATGGGTCTTACTATGCCTTTTCATTTGCATCTGCCTATTTCTTACTGGGATGATGCATTTGCTGCCGCTGCATATACAATCAATCGACTGCCTACTCCAGTTTTGCATGGTTGTTTGCCTTATGATCTTCTTTATGGTCGTGCTCCTTGCTACTAAAATTTTCATCCCTTTGGGTGCCATATTTTTCACTTGTTCGACTGTATGCTGATCATAAGTTATCTCCCCACAGCATTCCATGTGTTTTTCTTGGCTACAGTTCCCAGTACAAAGGTTTTTGGTGTCTTGATGCTTCTATAGGCAGAGTCTACATCACTCGTCATGCTCGTTTTGATGAGACATACTTCCCATTTTCTCCTTCTACATCTTCGGGATCTTCCGCATCCACCCTTGATGTCTCTGCTTTTCTTGATCCTGATGGCGACCCTGTGATCTTTGTGCCAGTTTTGGCTTCGTCTCACGTGCCACCATGCACCATGTGCTCGTCGGATCCAGAACTAGTTTCTCTGCCACCGGAATCAGCTTCTCCATCACCGATTCTACCTTCTCCGTCGCAGGTCATGGTCCTGCAGCCATCCTCGGCCGTATTATCACCGACCTTATCTGTAGCTCACCAATCGGATAGCTCTTCCGAGATTTCTCCGGCATCGTCCGCCAGTTCTCCTCCTCAGGCGTCACTGCCTTAGTCTCGTCCTCATCAGATGGCTACTCTGTCAGCCACTGGTGCCATTAAGCGATGGGATTATTAGAACATTGTTGCACATGGTCTTACTGCTGCATTGCTATGTCAGACGAAACCCACAGATTATCGCTTGGCTCTTCGGGATCCAGCCTGGGTTTCAGCTATGTACGATGAGATGACTGCTCTTCGTAGCCAGCACACTTGGGATTTGGTGCCTCGCCCTTCGGATGTCAACATTTTTGGCTTTAAATGGGTCTATCAGCTCAAGTATCGTTCGGATGGTATGATTGATTGTCACAATGCCAGACTTGTGGCGCAAGGTTTTTCGCAGATTCTGGGTTTTGACTTTGACCATACTTTCAGTCCTGTGGTCAAAGCCTCCACTGTTCGAACGGTTCTTGCTATTTCCACCATGCGTTCTTAGCTACTTCATCAGCTGGATGTCAAGAACGCCTTTCTTAATGGTGTTCTAGATGCTCTGGTCTACATGAAGCAGCCAGTTGGTTATCAGGATCTCATTTGGACTATGTTTGTCGTCTGCGGAAGGCCATTTATGGTCTTAAGCAGGCTCCTCGAGCTTGGTTTCAATGGTTTAGCAGCTATCTTACCCAGCTTGGTTTTCGGTACAGCTCGGCTGACACTTCTTTATTCGTTCTGGCACAGGGTTCTTCCTTGCTGTACCTTCTTGTGTATGTGGACAACATCATTCTTACTGGGTATAGCTCGGCTCTTCTTTGTCAGTTCATTGCTCAGACGCACAAGGAGTTTGCAATCAAGGATCTTGGTTCTCTTAATTATTTTCTTGGTCTTGAGGTTTCTCCTACTTCCTCCGGGTTGCTTCTCGGCCAGGCGAATTATGCTCGGGACATTCTGACTCGGGCTGGTATGTCTGATGCTACGCTAATTTCTACACCATTTTTTGCTGGTTCTCAGCTGCATAGTTCCACTAGCCCGCCGTTCAGGGATCCTACTCTTTATCGCTCTCTTGTCGGGGTGCTTCAGTATCTCAGCATTACTCGTCCGAATTTAGCCTTCTCGGTCAACACGGTGAGTCAGTATCTTCAGGATCCTACAGATGATCATTTTGCTGTAGTTACACGGATTTTGCGTTATGTTCGCGGTACTCTTCATTTTGGTTTGATTTTTCATTCCGCGAGCACTCTGGATGTGTTAGGCTATTCTGATGCTGACTGGGCTCGCTGTCTGGAGACTCGTCATTCCACTTATGGATATACGGTCTATCTGTGTGGGAATGTTGTTTCTTGGAGTGCCAAGAAACAACCAACTATTTCTCATTCCAGTACGGAGTCTAAGTATCGTGCTCTTACCAACACTGCTTCGGAGGTTATTTGGCTCATTCATTTGCTTCGTGATCTTCAGGTTCTACTTTCTGGTTCGTTGTTGTTGTTATGTGACAACATTAGTGCTATCTTCTTAGCTCAGAATCTGGTGGCGCACAAGTGGGCCAAGTATATCGATATTGATTATCATTTTGTTCATGAGCTGGTGACTTCTGGAAAGCTGCGTGTTGCACATGTTCCTACTTCTCTTCAAATTGCTGACATCTTAACCAAGGGACTCTCTCGTCTGTTGTTCGAGTTCTTTAGATCCAAGCTTTGCATCGGCAAGCATCCGATGCTTCGTTTGAGGGAGGGGGGTGTTAGAATAAAGCAAGTAGATGATTAGATAATATTTTATTCCATGTTGATGACTAGTACTAGAGTTATATTTAGACTAGTCTTGTTTGTACTCTTTATATATTCCTGATCATTAATCAGAATCATTATGGCAAATTACTTTATCACTACTGTTGCCACGCTGGTCTCCGTTGAGTAAACCATTGTGAACGTGACTGGTGCTATTGTTGTCTCTGAGCTCAAAGTCTTCCAATTCTAGGCATGGCTCTCCTCAAAGACAATGCCTCTCATCACATACAACCACTTCTCTATCGGGTCATAAACCAGGTAGGATTTTGTACCATCTTCGTACCCTACGAACACCCCCAACGTTGAGTGATCCGCAAGCTTGTGCATTCCTGGCCCAAGTCTCTTGACATGTGTGACGCATCCAAAAGTTCTCAGATGGTACACACTTGACTTCTTCTTGCACCAATGTTCGTAAGGTGCCATGCCATCAAGACTCATCGTCGGTGCGCGGTTGATAAGATACACATTGGTCTTCATTGCCTCTCCCTAAAATATTCCAGGCACCGCCATTGACTTCATAGACAACGAGCCATTTCAACCACCGTTTGATTTTGCCTCTCTACAATGCTGTTTTGTTGCAGTGAGTAAGGTGTTGTAGTGTTATGCTCGATCCCACTCTGCTTGCAGAACACCAAAAACTCACTAGGGTTGAACTCGCCACCACTATCCAAAGGAAATGCAAGCAATTTGCATTCACGCTCTGCTTCAGTCACTGCCTTGATTTTCTTGAAGCACCAGAATGCCTCATCTTTCGTCCTGAGCAACTCAATCCACATAAATCGACTAAAATAATTGACTATGAGTAGAAAGTACCTTTTATTGGTCCACACAAGTCACTGTGGACTAGTTCCAGTGGACGTTGTGTGCAGAACTTTGAAGCCTGCGGAAATGACATCCTATGTTGCTTCCCAATTGCACATCCTTCGCAGAGTTCCTCCACATGTTTGATGTAAGGAATACCTTGTACCATCTCTTTATGTGAAAGAATTTTTAGCGCACAAAAGTGAAGATGCCCGGAACGAGCATACCAATGCTAAGCTATGTCATCCTTCTTCATCAATAAACTCACCGGTGCTGCAAGGTTCAGGTTCGGTACATAGTGGAAATTGCGTGCATGTGATACACTTGCCAACACCTTGTGAGCTCGATCGAAAAAGCATAGAACCCCTCAATCGATGCCAATCTTGCACCCATTGTCATCAAGCTGCCCAAGTGAGATAATGCTGCTTCGCAAGCTTGGGATGCAATATACATTGGAGAGAATATGATGGTCACCGAGTGAGACACTGAATTATGAATGTTCCTCTACCACGTAGGTTCACCATCGAGCCATCACCGAATTGTACCATGCCATGTACTATTTTTTCGACAGTCCTGAATGTTTTCTTATTGCTGGTCATGTGACTACTGGACCATGGTGTCGAGATACCATACACCTTCAGCTGCATCCACGGGCATCACCTTCTCCTCGTTCAAGTACACCGCCAGAGGTGTGTCATCGACACCTTGTGCCAACGTCCCAACCTGCACCATAAGTAACGCTGGTTCATCACCTACCTCCACCACAGTGAGAGCAAGATTTTCTTATTCTTGCTGCTCCCAGTCACGCTTTTCTTTGCGACACTCCTTCGTCCAATGCTCTTGAATCTCACAGTAGCAAAAATTTCCCTTTTTTCATTTGTCATTGCCATCGTTGCTGGATGACGACTTTGCTTTGTAGCCCAACAATGACTTTGGTTTAATAGCCTCTTTTACCTTCTTGTCGCCACCATCGTAGCCTTGCCATTGTTCACGTTGGTGCTATCGTGCTTGCCACTCTTTCTCCGTGAGGAATAGGTGTCCTCCAGCAGGTACAGAGTCCTCGAGTTCACCGTGCTCTTCTACCACCAACAAATAGCTAGTGAGCTTCTCAATGGATAAGGTTTTTGGATTGATGAGCAACTCAATTGCCATGGTCATATGTTTTTATTTTCGTGGTACACACCATAGGAATTTGAGCACCACCTTGTTCTCAGCCACCATATTTCCCAACACCTTAAGGTCATTGACTATTACGGTGGCTTAAATGTCGAAATATACAACACCCTCGCCATTCTTGAACGCGAGGTTTTTGAATTCCAACCAAAGTGTCTATGCCTTTGCCTCTCGGACGCGCTCCACTCAAACTCGCATGGTTCTAAGTGTGTTACAAGCCTACTTAACATTCATCTTGACTCAAAGTGTACATACTAAATCTGGAAAAATTGCTCGGAGCAGCATTTACATGGCCCTCCGGTCGTCGTATTCATCGCCTGGACCTCTTTCTATTACATTCCAAAACCCTTGCACTTGTAGTTGCATCTTCATGAGGATCACCCAATCTGCGTAGTTGGTTTGAGTGAGATTCGGATAATGTGCTACACATTGATCTCCCTGATGACTCATTCCACTATGCGAATTTCATTGTTACCACCCTCGATCAACTGTTCCAGCTGTGGAGTCAAGCTCATCCCTTTTTTTCAGCTCCTTTTCCTGTCATTGTCAAAGCAGATCGAACGATGATCGACTACAAAGGTTTGGATCAAACACCACACTTATACCACTTGTAGTTGAAAAGATGAGAAAAGGAAACTTGCGCAGGAAACTTTGAACATAGTGCTTTATTTTTGGGTGCATGATCCGGCAATTTTTGGATGCAATTGTGCATCTTCTGAAAGTTGGAAACCAAGGTGGAGGACGCATTCTCTCAATTCGTCCTCATGGTGTTTTTTTTTCTGGATTTTTGGAGGAAGCATTCTTTGAATGCAATGCGTCCTCAATGTTATAATTTTTTTAATTCTTGTGTAGAGGACGCATTCTGTGAATGCGCTCCATGGTGTTTTTTTACAGAAGTTTTAAAAGACGTCAGAATCTGGAGTTTCGCTCCATCACTGCCAGAATCTCAAAACCCTACCTCACCTCTCGAAACCCTACCTCACCTCCTCTCAAAACCCTAACTCACCTCCTTTCGAATCCCTACCTCACCACTGAAACCCTACCCTGATGATCACCACCACCTCTCGAAACCCTACATCACCTCTCGAAAGTCGGTCAACGGCGGTCCAATGTCATCCTCTTCAGCGAATAAACAAGCAGCCGGATGTCGGAACTACAAAGAGGAGAACAATTAAGCACAGAACAAGAACAAATATAGCGGATCTAAACAAAACCAAAAAAATAAACAAGAGCTTCACCGAAAAACCAACCGAAGGAGGAGGACGGTGGTGAGCTGAGCTACGGTGGCGGCTTGAGCAACGGAGGAGACGACGGAGGAAGAAAATAGCGGAGGAAGAAAATGGGGGATGAAGTGAGGATGATGGTGATAAAACCAAGAAAATGAGGACGTATTCACCGAATGCATCCTCTAAAAATCTGATTTAAAAAAAAAATTGGCCTCGTGAGGACGCATTCACATAATGCGTCCACATATTTCTGTTAAAAAAATTAAAAGCATGAGGATGCATTACGTAAATGTGTCCTCCAATTTCTATCCAAAAAAATTATGAGAACGTTCTCCACCTTCGCATCCACTGCTGGCTACTGTAGTCGTATTAACCAAATTTTCTCCCTTTGAACACCAAAAGTTACTTGAAATTGCAAGGAAACTAAGAAGAAAACTCACGCAAGAAATTTTAGAACACAGGTTTTGGTGCAGTTAAAGTTATTGCATTTTCAAATTTTTTTGCCTCTGATTTATAACCAAAGCAAAACTATTGAAGCTAGAACATGACCACATTCATCCCTATATGCATGGCACTATAAACTAACATTCTACATTTCTTCTCCTAAATGTATTCAACTAAGTAACAAATAAAAGACTTTGTCAACAAGCAACTTGCTGAACAAACTAGAGACTAAGTAATTTGTTGAAACTAGCACTTCGATCTGTAGTATGAGCTTATCAATGGATTGACTGATTCCATCCATCAAATTCCACTAAACCTTCATCCCACCCCTCTATCTCTATAAACCCTAGTCACAACCTCATTATTTCTTGATCCATTTTTATTTCTTTTCCTTGTAGCATAGGCACCAAATTTGAGTTGAATTCATTGGTGTAGTTTGAATGGATAGTACGAGATGGAATAGAAGAGAGAATGTGAAATATTAGTACAAATACTTGTAGGTGTATTTTGAGATTTTCTTTTCATGAATATACAACGAGTGGCTGTATATTGGTGAACATCGTGGTGAATGTCGAGCAGTGCTTATAGACCATCTAATTTTTATTAATATTGCCAGTTATTGTATCTCTTTCTTCTTCTTTTGTTTACAGATAGAAAGAAATCAGTGAGGGTAAACATGATTGTTATCGAATTTAATGAGAATTAAATAGAATGAAAGAAATCAGTGAGGGTAAACATGATTGTTATCGATTGAATGAGAATTAGATAGAATGGATACATGACTGTTATCGATAAAATTAGAATTAGATAGAGTGATATTCACTATTGAAAATCAGGTACATAGGCACTGGTAACAATGTACATGTGCTTAAATACCGGTTCTAGAAATTATGTTAGCACCAGTACAATAATGTAAAAAGGATAATATCGGTGCCATTTTAGACATCTGCACTGGTAGGAAAGGTACCAGAGCTGAATACCGGTGCCTAAGTGAGAAAAAGTAAGAAATTAGAAAAGTTTCAGCATCGGTAATGTGTATGCAGGTGTAGAGTACCGGTGCTATGTCAAAAATTACGTGAGAAACAAATAATTTTTGCACCAGTATTGTGTATGGTATAGGTGTTGATGATAAAAAAAACACTGGAAAAGGTATATTCCTGCACTGGTTTAGAATTTTATGCCTAGCACCGACATAAGTACCGGTGCATGTAGGACAAGTAGGTTGATGCATGATAATATTCAGCATCGGTACAGGTCTTACCGGTGCACAATACCAGTGCTAGTGTGTTAATGACGCGGGTAATAAATAGATATAGCACTGATATTGTGTTTTTTACCGGTGCTGATGCTAAAAAAGAGTGGAAAATTGTAAAAATTCAGCACTGTTTTGAAATTTTTGTCTTAGCACCAATAAAATATTTGATGGTAATTTGCAAAACCCTAGTATAGCATCGGTATTAGTAGCTTATACCGGTTCTATTGGTGCATTAAATGCTGACCTACCAATTTTTTCTAGTGGGTAAAAAGTGTAAAGATGTTACTTTTGAGTTCATTAATGACAATTTTTGGATGAGGAAGACACTGAATGTTCATCAATGAACTCCCTTAAAGGTACTTTATGTTTTGTTTTAATTTATCGTTTATGGTGGAATATGTGTGGAATGATATGTTTCCATATATTTTTTGCTTGTTTGATCATTGTAATATTGCTTCACACTCTTCATGAATATAATTTGTTAGCTAGTTTTGTTAATGTATTGAATTGTTTTTTTCATGCATGTCTTTTGATAGGTTGTGGTACGAATGTAGTATTGTGGTGTTAGATGTTGCATGGTTATAGGGTGTTGTATGAATAAAATTATTTTTAGGGTGGAGGTGTTTATTTATATGGAAGCATTATTGTTGCACATTGATTAAATCGTAGAGATTTACCATGCCATCGAGAGGCATAAGCATGTGTATCACAATGTTAGTTTGGTGAGTGATGAATTTATTGCTTTTGTTGGGGAGTTCACGGAGCATGCATTTAGTCGTGAAAAGCGCATCTTATGTCCATATCGTGATTGTAATAATCGTATACGTACTGACAATCGAGACTTGTTGCAACTCCATTTGTACAAGATAGGGTTTACAAAGGATTATTTGGTTTGGATCTTTCATGGTGAGAAACCACCACCGAAGGTGGTTGTAGGTAGCAAGGGAGAATATTTTGGGGATATCAATTTGGATGACATGTGTGCGGAGGTGGTGGATGAATTCAGGGGGAGGCCAGAAGTTCTGTCCAAATTTTGAGATGAGAAGGACTTAATGTTGTTTCCCAGTTACAAGAACGAAGGCAATGTCATGTCATGTTTTATGGAGTTGTTTAACATGAAAGGTGTTGGTTCGTGGAGCGATACTAGCATGGATAAGTTGCTCTAGTTTTTGAATGAGAAGCTCCCATCCGAAAAGGGTTTGCCAAATAACTTCTATGGTGTGAAGAGAATTTTGTGTCCATGGGAATGAAGTATAAAAAATACATGCATGTCCCAATAATTGTGTTTTGTATAGGGGTGTTTTCGAAAAAGAGGTGGCTTGCCCCGTATGCCACATGTCTCGTTATAAGGAAAGGAGAAATGAGACTGTGGATGAAGAGATTGTTGTGATGGTAAGGAAAAGGATCCCCGCAAAATGCATGTGGTACCTTCCTATTGTTCTGAGGCTGAAGAGGTTGTTTAATAACATTGAGGATGTGAAGAACATTTCATAATTCAGGGATAGGGGTTGTCTTGATAATGATATTATCAGTTATCCTGTAGATGAAAATCAGTGGAAGAATTTTAACAAGATTTATCCTAAATTTGAAGCTAAACCCAGGAATTGAGGATGGCTTTATGTACTAATGGTTTGAATCCCTTTGGTAACAAGTCATCGAAACATAGTTCATGGCCAGCTATGCTTTCCATTTACAATCTACCTCTGTATCTCTACATGAAGAGGAAATATGTTTTGATGCCTTTGATGATTTCGATTCCAAGACAACGCGTAAATGACATCGATACCTATCTAGCCCCACTCATTGAATATTTGAAGGTGGTGAGCGTCGTTTACCTCACACAAATAAAACCTGCAATACTCCAATAATAATGAAACTAGTACAGGGTAAGCAGGGTCGATCCACAGGGAACAATTTGATTCTATTGATTGACCTAAAGAGTTAATCGGTTTAGCAACCACGCCTAAACTTGAGATTTGTTTAACTAAAAACTACTAAAAAAAAAAACTAAAACACAAAGACATAGGCACACAATAACTCATAAACACTGAAAGCACTAAATTAAAGTGAAGGAATCTAGAATAAGAGGAAGGAAGTTGGCTTAGATTAACTCGTTGATTCTTCAGTTGATCCTCGGCTACAAATTAGTTATCCCCGCAAATCAATTAGTTATATAAGAGCAAGTATTTGCTGAACTCCTAAAATCCTCTCTTATTACCCACTAGCAAGCAAGTATTTGCTAAACTTACTAGATTGTTAAATTAATACAAAGAGGACCTAATTTAGGTAGACATCCAAGTATTTGCTAAAGACAGCTACCTACCCGGTTGATTATTTTCCTGCTATTACAGTCTGTATCAGTTATCTGTTTTTTACAAGAAAGTGCTACTTTAATTAGCTCTAGCTTAGCATGAATTGAGGTGATCAAACTCAACCCACAAAGCATAAGTTTATACAATAATCAACCAAGAACTTGCAAGAACACTTTTAAGCATATCAATCCTCACAACTTTATGAATCAACCTTGAATCAATCCAAGCCAACTAAGAAATTTAGCTACTCATATTATGAACAAAGAAAACAAGATAAAGAAATGATTTCATTAACTAAGAGAAGTAAAGGAATTTACAAAGAAGAAAAGACAAGAAAAAAATCAAACCTACTTAAGAGTCCAAAACCCTTCTCTCGGCCAAGCTTCCCAAGAAGAAGAAGAAGCATCCGAAAATATCTCCACAAGTTGTCCCCCAAAAGTTTTTTTCATCACTTTGGCTCTTGGTATTTATATAGAGCTCAAAATGAGTAAAATAATATAAAATCTACCAACCAAAATATCTTACTAATCCATCTTGGACTAGGAAGAGTATTTATTACAAACTAACTAGTGGGCTTAAGCATATGAATTTAGCCCAACTTCTTGCTTCCATTTTGCTTGCTAACTTCTTCTCTTCAATCTTGCACCTTTGCACTTCAATCTTGATGCTAAATTATGCTTCTTCCGTCCTCTGTTTCTTCTCCATGTTAACTGCATAATTTGGCCATAAAACCTCCATTATACACTTCAAACATCAACACTTTAATTAAATTCCCCAATGAAAGAACAACATATAATTATCCTATCAAATCCTCACACTTGAGTCATACTTGTCCTCAAGTATGTTAATAAAGCATGCTGTTCAGTCACAATTCCCAATCTCCTAATACACTCTAAAAGCAAACCGAAACATACTTTAAAACAGAAAAAACAGAAAACAAAAAAAAAACAGAAAACAGAAAACAGAAAAGAGAAAAGATTATATACAAAACCTTGGTCAAATATTCAGCACTTCAAATTTCCTTTCATTGGCTCATCAACAAAGTTCACTATGCATGATATCAAGTCTCCTTTCATAAACAGAATTGGTATCATCCCCCTTTAAACTATCAAATCAATCCCCCCTACATCAGTCAAACTTGTTTTCAACCCGATCAAAATAGACAAGATGAACTTCCTCACGGTTGTCACTCAATCCACTCAAAAGTAAGGGTTATTTCACTCAATATATACCGTGGCAGCATCAATCAAAACATGAAGATCAAAAAGGACTTTTATTTAGGTTGTAATGGGGTTAAGGGTGTATGAACATGGTAAGATCCTACGGGCTCTAAGTTCATTCAAAACATCTTATGCATACTCCATCACATATTTACCATCCATCTCAACTAGGCAATTCCCATATCACATCTGAGTGCTCTGTTTTTCTCTTTCTTTTTTTTTTTTTTTTTTTTTTTCGTTTTGTTTTTTTTTTCAGCAGCACTGTTTTCACAATTAATCCCAGGGAAACACAACATAATTACAGAACAACAATTCAGATCCATACCCCTACTTGTGGAATGCCTTATATGCAATATTACACCATGGATGAATTCAATACGTAAGCCTTCAAGAGTATGCACAATAGGGTCAAGAAAAGGATATCAACAAGGCTCGGACTATACAATCTTTTATTTTTTTATTTAAGGGGTTAAAGCAAAGAAAAAGTTAGGCTCAAAGGGGTTCACTAAGGGATATAAAGGATGGCTATATATACGATGTGGGGTTAGTCCTAATTTGCCTTTTATCACCTCATCATGCATTAACCTAGCTGCCACAACTCTCAAAAACAAGTTGGATGTAGAGAGTGCTCTACTTTAGGCTCAATCCTTACTATCTGCTAGGCTTTGTTCAAACTCATCTTATTTATCTCAAGTTCATTCAAGTGCAACTGATTTCAGGGGTCAATCATCTCAAATTCTCAAGGGGATATCAAGCAATCCTATTTACTACTCAAATTCTCTCAACATGCACAGTTATTCCATTTCAAAGTCAATTCCAGTACTCCTATCATGCTGAATTGTTGACCAACAAACACACATAAAACACACATAAACATTCAAATAAGTAACAGACACCTAGACCACTAAACCACCCTCCTCACACTTAAATCTTGCTGGTCCTCAAGCAAGTCAAGCGGAACAGAGAAAAAACCAACTAACAACTAGGAATAAAATAAAACAAACATAAATATAGAGAAGGGAATTAGGGAACTTAAGTTTTGTGGTGGATGCTGTTGTGAATTGCTAGCAAACCAAGCAGTGCAGAGGTGACTTAAGGCAGACTGACTATGTCCATTTTGAGCAGCTAAAGCGTCCAGTTTCATGTGCAAAAATTGCACATCTGCCCGAAGTGACTGCACTTCATCAAAGAGAGTTCTATTGCCTTAATCCTTCATCTTCTTTTCTTCCTTTCTTCCTAAAGAAGAATTGTGCACACCCCTGCACAATAAAATGGAAAGCATAAAAAATTAGTATTAATTATATTTCACATAAAATAAAACCAAACAGAAGTTTAACTTCATAAAAGTAAATTACCAAAAACTAAAATTCTAATAAAAGAAAGAACATGAAATTAAAAATTGGGTTGCCTCCCAATAAGCGCCCGCGTTTACAGTCCGTGGCTAGACTTTGTCATACGGTCAAGTACTGGAGGTATGGCATAGTGAAATTTCTTCCACTACTACCACTTGAGATGCATCGTGAAATGGCTTGAGACGATGACCGTTAACCAGAAAAGACTTCTCTGTATGCATGCTTTTAATTTCAACAGCTCCATTTGCCCAAACAGAGACCACTTCAAAGGGACCAGCCCATTTGGATTTTAGTTTCCCGGGCATCAATCGAAGCCTAGACTGAAAGAGTAGTACTTTCTGGCCAATCTTGAACTCCTTGGACCTCAAATTCTTGTCATGCCACATTTTAGCGCGCTCTTTGTACCACATAGCTTGATCAAAAGATTCCAAACGGAGTTCCTCCAACTCTTGAAGTTGAAACTTCCTTTCCTCCTCACACTTGAGAGGTTGCATATTCATCTCCTTCACAGCCCAATAAGCCTTATGCTCAATCTCCACTGGCAAATGGCACATTTTCCCAAAAACAAGCCTATAAGGGGACATTCCAATAGGAGTTTTGAAAGCGGTTCGATAAGCCCAAAGAGCATCATCTAATCTTTTACTCCAATCCTTCCGAGATGGATTCACTGTCCTTTCTAGAACTTGCTTTATTTCTCTATTTGACACCTCCGCTTGGCCATTGGATTGAGGATGATAAGTAGTAGCCAATCTATGATGCACTCCATATTTCTTCAGAAGGGCTGCAATGGTGCGGTTTTTGAAATGAGTTCCTTGGTCACTAATGATTGCTCGCGGCACTCCAAACCTGCTGAAAATATGTGATTTCAAGAATCCTGAAACAACTTGAGAATCATCAGTGCGGGTGGCTTTCGCTTCCACCCATTTTGAGACATAATCAACCGCAAGTAATATGTAAAGATTACCATATGAACTAGGAAAAGGTCCCATGAAATCTATACCCCACACATCAAATATCTCACAAACAATAATGGGAGTTTGAGGCATTTCATCACGTTTAGAAATATTTCCTGTCATTTGGCATCTAGCACAACTCTTACAAAACATGTAAGCATCTTTATGAATAGTCAGCCAATAAAATCCACTATCAAGAACCTTTCGAGCTGTACGTTTAGGACCAAAATGACCTCCACAAGCAAAAGAGTGACAATGCAAAAGAATTGTACCTTGTTCTTCATCAGGAACGCATCGCCTAATGATTTGGTCCGAGCCGATTTTCCACAGATATGGCTCATCCCAAATATAATGCTTACACTCACTCTTGAGCTTCATTCTCTGGGCAGTGCTGAAGGTTTCTGGACTTTCCCCAGTGGTGATGAAATTAACAATATCTGCATACCATGGATCATGAGCAGATTTCCCATGCAATGCTGCTGTAAGAGGGCTCTGTTTGGCCAATTCGAGGCCTGTGGCAGCATATAAATGTTCTTCGGGAAAAAATTCTTGAATGGGGATTGCATCCTCAGGTTTTACCAACCGACTCAGGTGGTCAGCAACATGATTTTCAGCACCCTTCTTGTCTTTTATCTCCCAATCAAATTCTTGTAACAACAAAATCCACCTAATCAACCTCGGCTTGGATTCCTTCTTTGTAAACAAATACTTCAACGCCGAATGATCGGTGTAGACAATGATCTTTGATCCCAGTAAATAAGACCTGAATTTATCAAGAGCAAACACCACTGCCAACAGCTCCTTTTCAGTAGTGGTGTAATTGCATTGAGCCGGATTCAAAGTCTTAGAAGCATAATAAATCACATGGCTTTCCTTCCCTAGCTTTTGTCCCAAAACAGCCCCTACCGCATAATCACTTGCATCACACATCAATTCAAAGGGCATGTCCCAATTTGGTGGTTGCATTATCGGGGCAGAGATGAGTTTCTCTTTAAGCACATCAAAGGAAAGCTTGCGCTCTTCATTCATTTCAAAAGGAACATCATCTTGAAGAAGTTTGGTTAATGGTTGCGCTATCTTGGCAAAATCCTTGATGAACCTTCTATAAAATCCAGCATGCCCCAAGAATCCACGAATCTCCCGGACATTGGTAGGATAAGGTAGTTGTTCTATGGTCTCCACCTTAGCCTTGTCAACTTGAATTCCTTTTTCGGAAATTACATGCCCCAAAACTATGCCTTCATCCACCATGAAATGACATTTTTCATAGTTCAAGACTAGATTTCTTTTCACACATCGAATCAATACTTGCTCCAAGTTACTCAAGCACATCTCAAAAGAATTCCCATACACTGAAAAATCATCCATGAATACCTCAATGCTTGATTCAATCAAATCCGAGAAAATACTCATCATGCATCTTTGAAAAGTGCCCGGAGCATTACACAATCCAAATGGCATTCTCCTATAAGCATAGGTGCCAAAAGGACATGTAAAAGTAGTTTTTTCCTGATCCTCGGGGTTCACACATATCTGGAAATATCCACTATATCCATCCAAGAAACAAAAGAATTTATTCCCCGCTAATCTCTCCAACATTTGATCGATGAAAGGAAGTGGAAAATGATCTTTCCGAGTTGCCGCATTAAGCTTCCTATAATCGATACACATCCTCCATCCGGTGACTAGCCGAGTAGGAACCAACTCATTCTTTTCATTCTGCACCACCTGAATACCGGACTTCTTGGGTACCACATGGACCGGACTAACCCAATTGCTATCCGAAATAGGGTAAATAATTCCCAAGGATAAAAGTTTAAGGATTTCCTTGAGAACTACCTCCCTCATGTTAGGATTGAGCTTCCTTTGAGGATCTCGAACAGGTTTTGCATCCCGCTCCAATAAAATATGATGTGTGCAAATGTCAGGGCTAATTCCCGTGATATCCGCCAAAGTCCAACCAATTGCTTTCTTGTACTTCGTCAACAAGGCAATCAATTTTTCTTCTTGAGACTCCTCCAACTTGGTACTCACAATAACTGGCAAAGTTTCAGATTCCCCAAGGTACACATATTTCAGGTTTGGTGGCAGTGCCTTAAGCTCCAAAACTGGTGGTGAAATTTCAGAAGGCAGTGGTCTGTCGGCAAGGCTCTGTTTGGGCAAATCGAGAGTGGTTCCAGTGCTCAAAACTTCTTCTTGAGAATATAAAGAACACAGCAGCTCACAAATCTCCTTATCACTCTTTCCTTGCACCATCAGCTCTGTAGCACCTGTAGATGATGGAATCTCCATTCTTTCCTGCAAGAACTCAGCCTCAAGAAAATCTTGGACTAAAGGGTCAATTACATCGATGGCATATATATTTTCAGCATCAAGTGGTTTTTTCATCGCATCTTCAATGCTGAAAATATATTTGTCACCATAGTAATCAAGACAAATTGTTCCATCTCCCACATTAATAACAGTATTTGCCGTCCTTAAGAAAGGCCGACCTAACAAAACTCCAGAATTATTCTCACCATTATCATGATTCATTTTCACCACATAAAAATCAGCGGGATACACAAATTCATTGACCTTGACAAGAACATTTTCTAAAAGACCTTCGGGGTATACACAAGATCGGTCCGCTAATTGAATCACAACCCTAGTATCTACCAATTCAGCTCCAATCAATTTCTTATAAACAGATAAGGGCATAACATTAATTGAAGCTCCCAAATCACACATAGCAGACTCAATTTTTACCTCTCCTATATGACATGGTAAAGAAAACATACCCGGGTCCTTACATTTTTGAGGTAATTCTCTTTTTAGCACTGCCGAAACCGACTCACTCATTATCACCTTGCTTGAGTTCTGTGGTTTCCTTGCCACAAAATCCTTCAAAAACTTGCTCACTGGTGGTAGTCTCATTGCCTGCAACAAAGGAATGTTAATATCCATTTTTCCAAAAATAGACAAGAAATCAATGGTTTCTTCTTTTTTCTTTGCTAATCTACGAGGAAAGGGAGGAAGAATTTTCACTGGAGGATCATTCAGAACCTTCCTCGGAGTTTCCTCCTTGGTTAATTCAAAATTACCCCCTACCAGATTTTCAGCTTCTGTCACCAGCCTCTGTTTGGGCAAATCAGGGTTTGCTCCAGATTGCTGAGGATGATCCTTATTGGTCTCGCTTGCAAATTTTTTTGGTGGTGACTCAACTTCTTTTCCACTTCTGAGAGTGATCTGTTTTGCTGTCTCCCTCGGATTCATTTGTACTTGAGAAGGAAGTCCAGGTTGTTGCATTCGAAGCTCATTCAAAGAATTTGTCAATTGAGAAATTTGACGGGTATGCTCGTCCAATGTAGCCTCGGCTTTCTTAGAACTCTCTTTCTGATCTTGAAGCATATTCATCATCAAATCTAGCTTCTCATCCATTGACTTCACTTGAGGAGGTGGCTGATTTTGAGGATAAGCTTGAGGAATTCTTTGATTCGGTAGAACATAGGCTTGTTGAGGTGGGTTTCCTTGATCTCTCCATCTGAAATTTGGATGATCTCTCCAACCAGGATTGTAAGTAGCTGAATAAGGATCTCTCCTAGGCTGCCTCTCATTCCAATTCCCCATAGTATTCGCTTGAACAAGTGGCTCTTCCAATGCAAAATTACATTGCAAAGTGGTATGGCTATATGTTCCACACGTATCACATGGACGATCATAAGGGCTAGAAGAAGAGCTTGTATTTGGAGTAGCAACTTTATCAACCACTTTTGAAAGAATTTTCTCCAATTTATCCATCCTTTCATTGAATTTATCCTCACCCGAAGAGCTTGTATCCACCACTTTCTTTAAAATCCTCACATCACCTCTGTCATATTCCTTCTTGGAATCAATCAATTTCTTGACAATTTCCCTAGCTTCATTCACTCGAAGATGGGAAAATCCCCCATTGCTTGCTGAATTCATAAGGTCTTTGTTCACCGAAGTCAGCCCTTGGTAGAAATATTGCAACAATTGTCCCTCTGAAAAGCGATGATTAGGGCAACTATCCACCAACCTTCGAAACCTAAGCCAAAATGCACTTAATGGCTCATCAAACTCTTGATGGATACTAGAAATCTCTCTCTTCAACGTTTCAGTCCTTGTGGAGGGAAAATAATACTCCAGAAATTGCTTCTTGAGACCATTCCATGTAGTAATGGAATTTGGTGGTAAGCTAGAAAGCCATTGGTTTGCTGCCCCTGTCAAACTAAATGGAAATGCAACTAGCTTGAATTGCTCCTCCGTGACATTCTCAGGCCTCTTTTGCACCTTGCAAATTTTTATGAACTCATTCAGAAAATTGTATGGATCTTCGGTGCTCCTTCCATGGAATTTCGGAAGAACATTCAAAAGGCCTAACTTAATCTCAATGGGACTCCCTGTTGGTGCCACTTGGATGGGAGTAGGGGGGTCTTCTTCACTGTGACCAGTAAGTTCCCACATATAGGGATTGTCAGCATTAAGATTAGGATTCGCCATTAGAGAAGGATCGGTTTTAACTTCAGTTTCTGCCTCTGGAAGGGTCTCGATTTGGGCAAACTGAGGTTCCCCTGCAGCCTTCAACTTTTCCAACTTAGCTTCCTTCCGATTCTTCTTGGCTGTCTTTTCTATTTCAGAATCAAACTCCAATACCTGCTTATCAGACCTGGTCATATACTGAAAAACTAACACACATATCAGTAGAACAAACAACAGAAATCAACAACCGCTCCCCGGCAACGGCGCCAATTTGGTGAGCGTCGTTTACCTCACACAAATAAAACCTGCAATACTCCAATAATAATGAAACTAGTACAGGGTAAGCAGGGTCGATCCACAGGGAACAATTTGATTCTATTGATTGACCTAAAGAGTTAATCGGTTTAGCAACCACGCCTAAACTTGAGATTTGTTTAACTAAAAACTACTAAAAAAAAAAACTAAAAACACAAAGACATAGGCACACAATAACTCATAAACACTGAAAGCACTAAATTAAAGTGAAGGAATCTAGAATAAGAGGAAGGAAGTTGGCTTAGATTAACTCGTTGATTCTTCAGTTGATCCTCGGCTACAAATTAGTTATCCCCGCAAATCAATTAGTTATATAAGAGCAAGTATTTGCTGAACTCCTAAAATCCTCTCTTATTACCCACTAGCAAGCAAGTATTTGCTAAACTTACTAGATTGTTAAATTAATACAAAGAGGACCTAATTTAGGTAGACATCCAAGTATTTGCTAAAGACAGCTACCTACCCGGTTGATTATTTTCCTGCTATTACAGTCTGTATCAGTTATCTGTTTTTTACAAGAAAGTGCTACTTTAATTAGCTCTAGCTTAGCATGAATTGAGGTGATCAAACTCAACCCACAAAGCATAAGTTTATACAATAATCAACCAAGAACTTGCAAGAACACTTTTAAGCATATCAATCCTCACAACTTTATGAATCAACCTTGAATCAATCCAAGCCAACTAAGAAATTTAGCTACTCATATTATGAACAAAGAAAACAAGATAAAGAAATGATTTCATTAACTAAGAGAAGTAAAGGAATTTACAAAGAAGAAAAGACAAGAAAAAAATCAAACCTACTTAAGAGTCCAAAACCCTTCTCTCGGCCAAGCTTCCCAAGAAGAAGAAGAAGCATCCGAAAATATCTCCACAAGTTGTCCCCCAAAAGTTTTTTTCATCACTTTGGCTCTTGGTATTTATATAGAGCTCAAAATGAGTAAAATAATATAAAATCTACCAACCAAAATATCTTACTAATCCATCTTGGACTAGGAAGAGTATTTATTACAAACTAACTAGTGGGCTTAAGCATATGAATTTAGCCCAACTTCTTGCTTCCATTTTGCTTGCTAACTTCTTCTCTTCAATCTTGCACCTTTGCACTTCAATCTTGATGCTAAATTATGCTTCTTCCGTCCTCTGTTTCTTCTCCATGTTAACTGCATAATTTGGCCATAAAACCTCCATTATACACTTCAAACATCAACACTTTAATTAAATTCCCCAATGAAAGAACAACATATAATTATCCTATCAGAAGGTTTTGTGGTCTGTCGGTGCTGATGTGTTAGATGGTTATCGTCGGACCAAGTTCAATTTGAAGACAATGCTTTTTTGCACGATAAATGATTTTCTGGCTTATGGTGATATTTTGGGTTTTTTGGTTAAGGGTCACAAGGCATTTCCTATATGAGAAAGCAACTGATTTCTAGAACTTGAAGATGATAGGAATACTGTGTATCTAGGTTATAGGAAATTCCTTCCAGCAAAGCACAAGTTATGAGATGACACAATTCATTTTGTTAGGGGGAGGAAGAGGAGGAAGGTACCAAGAATATTGAGTGGGCTTTCCATCCACAAAAAGGTGAAGCAATTAAATTTCATTCTTGGAAAAAAAGATATCTAAAGTACTTGCCACAAATGATGGACCTTGGAAGAAAAGATCAATTTTCTCAGATTTTCCGTACTGGGAGAATTTGGAGGTTTGCCATTGTTTGGATGTGATACATATAGAGAAGAATGTGTGTGAGAGTTTAATTGGGACTCTACTTAACATTCCGAGTAAGGCGAATGATAGCTTGAATGCACGAAATGTCTTGGTTGAAGTTGGTATACAAGTTGATTTAGCTTCGGAGATGAAACTGAAATGGACGTACCTTTCACCCTCCCCTTACATTCTTTTAATCAGTGAGATGAGGTCGGTTTGTGAGTGTATTTAGGGAATCAAGGTACTGTCTGTCTACTTTCCCAATGTTAGTCGGATTGTGAATGATGAATTGCGTCTGAATGCGTTGAAATCCCATGATTGTCACGTCTTAATGAAACTCTTTCCCGTGGCTATCCGTGGTGTCATGGAAAAGGAGGTGAGATTTTGCATCATGCACATGTGTTTCTCCTTCAACTCCATATTCCGTAAGAATATTAGCAGGAAACAGCTCGATGAGTTAGAGCGTGAGGGGATTGTAGTGCTCTGTTTGTTTGAGAAGTATTTCCCCCAGCATTCTTTGAAATTATTATCCATCTCATCATCCATGTGGTTAGGGAAATTAGAATATGTGATCCCGTGGAGATGCATTGGATGTACCCATTTGAGCAGAACACATGGGTCTTTAAGGGTTATGTACACAATCGAAGCTGACTCGATGCCAGCATTATGCAGAGGTATGTCACAGAGGAGATCATTGAGTATTGTACATCAAATTTTCTAAGGAAAACAACACTTGGAGTCCTGCAGTATGTGAAAAGTTACAAGAAGAGTGGAATCCCATGGTCCAAAGATACACTTTACACATCCTACAATGTTGAGTTGATGAAAGTTCATCTTTATGTTTTGCGGAATAGTAGTTGGCTTGTAATATATGTTGAGGAGCACATGTCATTGTTAGAAGAAATCTATCCCGAATGGCTGTCTAATTAGATACAACTTGATCATTTAACAACGTTTGTTAATTGGTTTTACAGTCATTTCAATGTGGACAACATGCCTGCTGAACTTCAAGCGTTTGCAAGAACATCCGATTGCACCATGAAAAGATACCAGGGCTATGACATTAATGGATACAAATTTTCAACAGTGGAAAATGATAGCAAGAGCACAACTCAGAACAATGGGGTTTACGTGGAATCTGAATCCGTGTGGTAGTCGAGCAAGAAAGACAAAAAACCTATCCTTGTAACTATGGCCTTTTACGGGGTCATCAAGGAGATTTAGAAGTTGGATTATGTTGAGTTTAAATTTGAATTATTCAAGTGCAGATGGGCTTAAAATGTTATAGGGTTTAGTTCCAAGAAGCCCATGGGTTTTACGTCGGTGGACTTGAATCGAGTGGCCTACGAGAATGAAAAGTTCATCTTAGCCGCCCAAGCTCTCCAAGTATTTTATATCAAAGACCCAACCAATGAGAAGTGACAGGGCTTGAAAGCCTCAGTCAATTGCTTCCAAGAACTAGATTTAGCTAAAACACATGCTAGTTACCAAAAACAATTCATACATAATCAAAGCTTAAAAAAATAAAAATTGTGGAAAACTAGGGTTGAAAAGAGGGAAAACGAGCTAGAAGAAGAAGTGAGGATATAGAGGAGATAAAGTACTCTTTATATTACAAGATAAAGATGGTGGAATTCTGGCCACCCATCGCACGGTGCGATGGTTTCATCGCACAGTGTGAAGTGTGCCCAAAATCCTCAAGTGATTTATTTCTTCTTCTTGGCTTCTCCTTCACTTCACCACAGCAAGTTTCTTCCCTTTTTCAAGTCTTCAAGTCTTCAAACCAACTCTTCAAAGTCTTCAAAAGATTATCTTCAATAGCCTCCGGTCTTCAAGTCTCGATGTTCTTTCCTTGTCACACAAAATCCTCCAAGAAAAGGTAAAAGAGCGCAAAAGTCACTCTTACATCTCCTAAGAGAATTTCAATGTAAAACACAGGCTTTAATTGACAAAAGAGCACAAAAACAATCCCAAAGACTCCCAAAATATACACATAAAATGGACACATCAAAACTCCCCGCACTTAAACCTTACTTGTCCTCGAGTAAGAAAAGATTCAGGCACACACAAAGGAATTCATGTATCGACATCCTTAACTACTATTCCCCCAAATTGATACCTCACAATACTCTCAATATCACACATCCCAAAGTCAAACTCAAATGAGAGTTTATCCACAACCCCCATTCCTAAATCTACCCAAACCATATCAACCTAACAATTCATTGATATCCATGAAAATATTTCTAAGTTCCAAATTGACAATCCAAAACCCAATGGCACAAAGTGAAGCCAAAAGCAAGCATGAAGTTCAAACACATACTTCACTTTATATGAATATATCATCCTAAGAACAAAGTATATCAACAATAAAGAATTTCACAACTTACTTCCTTTTCTCTGCTAAATACCGAATCCCAAGAGGTCTCAAGATGTTAAGCTACTCGATCTATCCATGTGACAACCGCAACCTTATGACTCCAACACCTGAAAATGAGTGAAATCATAGCATTGTTTTTTCTTTTCTCTCTATTTCCCTCATTTTGCCTAGGAACCCTTTTGAGTTTTCATCCTAGCCACAAATCATGTTTCTTTGGCTCAAATCTCACATTTTTTCGCACATTTAGCCTCTCATTTTTTCCTAGGTCGCCCTTTTGGGTTTTTGACTTGCCCGGGCCCCTAATGTTTCCTAAGTTGCCCTCTTGGGTTTCAACATTCAATGTTTTCTTTTAATATTTTCATTTTTTTCAAAATTTTCAATTTTTCAATTTTTTTCTTCCTTTTTCCCATGTTTTTCTAATCAAAAGTAGCAAAAAGCATTTCAAATCAAACTTTCATGCATGTGATCCCTCTAACCCCTCCTCACACTTAAAACATTACATTGCCCTCAATTTTAACATGTAAGGCAAGAACAATAAAACTCAAGGTAAGAGGTAGAGTGACTCCCATTTCTCTGCATAGTCACCGGTACCGGTGATACGGCACAATCCCATGTATTTGTATAGAATTAGTTCCAAAATAGTTTTCGGAGCCAGGGGGGAATAGGTGTCGTAGAAGAACTCATCCCTCGAGCAACACGTCGTCTCTTTGACGCCGTTTGATCAAGAATAACACCATAGAGAATATCATCAAACTCACAAGTACATAGAGATTTGTAATACTAGTTCTAGCATCAAGATTTAATACCCATAGTATTTTAAAAGTACAATGAATCCCTCGTGCAATCAGTACTATGAAATTATCCAACAAAAATATCTAACATATATCGATAAGTATCCAAGCATCATTATAGAATATGGAAATCAAGATCACAAAATGAACCGAGATAATTGGTCTCCATTCCCCGGTCTGGGTCAAAACAATCGGGATTCACATTATCCCCCAACAAAACCTTTCCAAATAGCTTAGGGTTTCTTCATGTTCCCTCAACATTTCTAACATCTAACCTTTTTGTTCCATGGTGATCTCAAGCACGTGAGCATTTAGGGATTTCTCTCCTTCTCCATGGGATGAACATTTAAGAGCTTTTGGTGGTGGTTTGCACTCTTCCACCGAAGTCTTCTCAAGAGAAGGAGGGAAAACACCCTTATTGACTTCCCCATGGACACACGAAAAGTGTTGGATGTTGCTTTCCCAAGAGTGTATTCGCCATTGTTGTTTTTCTTCAAGTTAGTACTAACAACATTTGAAATCAAAGCATCACTCAAAGCATCATCTATGGCAACATTTAAGGAACTACCATCTTTGGGTTCAACTACATCTTGCTCTTTATCATCAATAACATGAATAGCTTGGAAAGAATGGTATCTAGTAGGATGATCAATAGAATTATTAGTGTCAAATTCTACCTTCCACCAATTAAATTACATAGTCAATGTTCCTTTATGAACATCAATTATGGTCCTTGAAGTCTTTAGAAATGGCCTTCCTAAAAGTATATGTTTAGGACTATTGTCACCTTCCATTTCAACAACATAAAAGTCCGTGGAGAATGTCAAAGAATCCACTTTCACCAACACATCATTCACAATACCTTTCGGGTATGTGCTAGAGTGATCAACTAGTTGGATAACAACCCTGATTTTGTGCAAAGTGCCTAAATTTAGAATTTCATACACGGAATATGGGATCACATTGATTGAAGAACCTAAGTCTAACATGGCCTTGTTAACACATTTGCCTCCTATTTCACAAGGGATTGTAAACATTCCCAGATCATCAAATTTAGGGGGCATTTCATCATCAACTGTTACTTTTCTTACTTTTCAATTGTTGTTTCCTATTGACAATGCACAATTCTTTAAGAAATTTAGTATACCTAGGAACTTTATTCAAAGCATTTAAGAGTAAAATATTTATCTCGCATGTATGAAAGACTTCGTAGATATCCTTGGTGTCCTCCTTGGTCCTCCTATCCTTTAATACCTCTGGAAATGGTGGTTCCAACACATAGATAGGGATCTACACCCCTCTTAACTTCTTGTGCAGTGGGTATGAGGTTTCGGGATTTGATCCCGGTCTTGGCACAAATGTCTCCACATCAATTTATTCTTCTTTGCTCTCTTTGGCCAACTCCTCAGCCTTGTTTTCAAGGTCTTCTTCTTTTTCAACCATCTGCTCAACAATAACCCTTTCTTGGGGCTCCTTCACTTCCCTTCCACTTCTCAATGAGATTGCACTCATATTTTATCTAGGGTTGATCTCCGGTTGGGAGGGAAGTTTGCCCTTTTCCCGAGCCTTCATCCGATTCACCACTTGAGCTATTTGGCTCAATTGAGTTTCAAAGTTCTTGGTGCTCACCTTAACTTCATCTTGGAATTTCTTTCCTTTCTCCGGGCACATGCTCAACTGCTAAATTGCTTGCATCACCTCATCTTTTGTCAAACCCGAGCTCTCCCCTTGGTCTCGGGGCTTGCCTTGAAGTCTTTGATATTTTTGTTGAGATGGTCGATATTTTTGTTGAGGAGGGTGAAACGGTTGAGTGTTTTGACCTCCTTCATGGATTTGATACCAGAGATTCAGGTTATCACGATTACCCAAATTGTACGGCTGGTTTTGGTACCCTTGATCCCTTGATAGCCTTGATAACCTTGATAGCCTTGGTTGCCTTGATAGTCTTGCCCACCTTGATACCCCATGACACTCACCTCCTAGAAATAATTATCTTATAAAGTAGGGCAAGCGTCCGTAAGATGCGCCGAGTAACAAATTTCAGAAGATTTAACATGTGGCACATTTTCGGGCTTGGTCATCAATGATTTCACCATAAAAGAAAGGGCCGAGATTTGGTCCTCAAGATTTCAACTGTTGGAAGGGTCACTTGTAGGCAATGTATTTCTTCTTCTCAAATCGGCCCTCAAGCTAAAGTTCCTCGACTTCTCCGCTAGCTCCTCATATAATTGCATAGCCTCCATTGAAGTCTTGTTCCCAAGGGTACCACCACAAGAACTCCTCACTAGTCTTTGGTCCTCATTAGGAAGACCATTGTAAAAATAGTAGACCAAGTCTCCCTCCGAATAGCCATGATACGGATTACTCACAAGAAGTTTCTTGAACCTCTCCCAATAGTCAAAAAGAGACTCTACATGCCATTGGAGGGTGTTTCTTATGTCTTTCCTTGCACCATCCCTCAATGTGAATGAGAATGCCTTCAACTTGTAGAAGTCACCATATACTCCGTGGGGGACGGTACCACCAAACAAAAAATGGAACTTGGTGAGATGCTTGTTGGCATTTTCCCCTTGCCTACCAAGATAGATAAGTAACGTGTTTATAAACCCAGTCTTGTGCTCAAAGTTCCCATTCGTTCAAACCAAAGGATACTCAATATACATCGGTTGTTGATCAAGGTTGGAAACCATAATGTCCCTCAATAAGGCTTGCCCTAAAGGAATCTCCATTCCTTGGATGGGAAGGGCTCTTCCTTGGAGCGGAGGATGTTGAGGCTCTTCTTCCGGATGCTCATATTCATGCTCGTGTTAATGCTCCATAGAAGTAGAGGTGTTCACAAAATGATCACTAGGAGGGGTTTTATTCACACTTTCCAAAGAAAGCCTCCCAGCCCGTCTCAAATTCAACTCTAACTCGGGGCTGTAGTGTAAGGGTTCTTGTGAAGAGGATCGCGTACGAAACCATACACCAAGAACTCAAACAATGGAAACTCAACAAAGAAAACAAAATAAAAGCAAACTAACAAATATTTACAAATAGCACATAATCACACATAAAAGTCCCAAACACTTAAAAATAAATGCCTCTTCTCCGGCAGAGGCGCAAAATTTGGGAGGTCGCAACCGTATCTCTCAAAGTTACTATTTTTAAGCCATAAATACTTTCTATGTACAACTAAATAGATAATGGCAAGTCGGGGTCATCCACGAGAAGAGGGATCTTTCCAAGTGTTTAAACGTATATAAAAAAACATACAAGATATAAGCATATATAAATACATATAAAGGCATGTAAAGGGGGGGGGGGTGGTGGTTGGTTTTTTGTCCTAAGTTATTTAATTGAAAGACAAGTTATCTAATCAAGCAAGTTAAGTATGCAAAGCATGAAACAACAACTAAAAGGGGGATTAAACCAAAAATTAATGGAACCTTGGGCACAATTGACTTCCACATCCAAACATCTTATCCATCATTGAACATGCAACCTATTTACTACTTTGACTACGTGTTGTGAAGACTAATCTTCTATCCTTCTTACATAGTAGTTTGCAAGAGTGAATTTTACATCTCTTGTCATACCTCACCAATGAATCCCTTAGTCGAAACACGAATAAAAGTATCCCATTAATGGCATTGAACGTGAAGAATCAACAAGCACAGAAACACTTATAAACATTACACCGTGTCTTAGCATTTAACTAATCTATGCATTTGCACAAGATTAGTAAAAAAATGTTCAATGTTCATAGACTTCTCTCATTTGCAACAAGCAACAAACATGAAAAAGAGTTCAATATTATTAGATTCATCTAGAAAATATCAATCCATCAACATAATCAAAAGCTCTAAATCATACTCTTGGATTTCCTACCAAGAAAAGGGGAAATCAATCCATTTCCAAAACCCTAACAAGCTTATCATTCAAGTACTTCATATACTCAAGCTTTCAAGAACATTAATGAGATTGAAAAACACATTCAATGCTCCATAAATGCATAATAATAAGAGTATTAAATAGGCTACAACGTGTTCTTAAGACTTGGGCTTGAAAGCCTTAGTCAATTGCTCCTAAGAACTAGATTTAGCTACTAAAACCCATGCTAATTACCAACAGCAATTTGTACATAATCAAAGTTAAAAAAAAAAGACAAAAATGGTAAAAAAAACTAGGGTTCAAAAGATGGAAAATGAGCTGGAAGAAGAAGTGGGGAAAGAGAAGAGACTATTTATAGTACAAGAAAAAGAAGGGAGAATTCTGGTGACCCATTCATCACACGGTACAATGGTTTCATCGCATGGTGTGATGGCTCCATCGCACGGTGTGAAGGGTGCCCGGAATCTTCAAGCGATTTCTTTCTTCATCTTGGCTTCTCCTTCACTTCACCACAACAAGTTTCTTCCCTTCTTCAAGTTTTCAAATCTTCAAACCAAGTCTTCAAAGTCTTCAAAAGATGATCTTTATTAGCATCTGGTCTTCAAGTTTTGATGTTCTTTCTTTGTCACAAAAAATCATTTTAGAAAAGGTAAAAGAGCTCAAAAGTTGCTCTTACCTCTCCTATGAGAATTTCAAGGTGAATCACAAGCTCTAATTGACAAAAGAGTTACATAAGCGAGCCCAAAAAATCTCAAAATATACACATAAAATGGACACGTCACCGACCCCCCCTTTACATGTTTTCTTTACTTGCTATTCCTTTCACTCGTGCGGATTGACGACCCGCACGAGGTTGTGTTCTAACTAGTACTTGAACCCTTGCATCTCTGTGGACAAACCCAGGGTTTGCCGCTTACTACCCCTTGGTAGCTTATCAGTGAGAATTGGTGCAGAAAATAAATGTTTTATCTTTTGACTAATAAGTCCCGTGGCTCGTGTTTTAAACGACTTCCGGGTCCAGGGCAGGTCAAAAACTGCTTCGTTTTGACATTTTAAATGTTTTTCTATGCTAATTGTTATTGTCAACAAGCTTTACAGAAGAAGAATTAGTTAATGGGTACTGCATTGGTTGCTTTTTATTCATGTAGTGCCCTTTAACTATGTAATGCTTCTTAAATTTTGAAACTGTGCTAATATTTGTAGAACTCCACAATTTCAAATGTGGAGATTTTGTAGTGTATGAGCACTAATGAGACATGGTTTTTTTATCATTAACGGTTTAAGATTAGGCGTTTAACATTAAATCATGGTTAATGTTAAATACATTGTTAAAACATAGTTATACACACCATGTTTCCTTGGTGCTTAAATTTTGCATCATTTCGACATTTCAAATTGTGTTCTTCAATAGATCAAAGTTATTTTGTGCACAGTCTATATTTCCCCTGGCAAGAGGAGCGTACAATGACAAGGAGATAAACGTCACAGACACAAGGTGTGAAGCTTGGGTGAACGTGTCTTCCTAACGAACCAAGACTTCAGTGGACCTAGTGTATTTTCAATGCATATTTTATTGGGACACAATTTCACCTTTTGTGTTAAGTTATACCACTTTGATGGATTGCTTTTTTTCAATTTAAGATTTAAAATTTCAAATGTTCTTGTTTACAATTAATTTAATTATCCCCTGGTTTCAATTCTTGGGGGGGGGGGTTACAATTTAAAAAGGATATTGCAAATTTAAAAATAATAAGCACCGGTTTCACCAATAATATGACCGGTGCTAAGACAGCCATCACCAAATCAACAACATTGGAAATTATTATACAATTGGTGCTGGTTTTTGTAATCTCTCAGGTTTAAGGCACCAGTTTATGTTATGAACCGATGCTTTAAATGTACCGGTGATCAATATTGAGGACTCAGCATTCAGCACATGTATATCATATACCGGTGCTTTAATATCAACCTTACAACACCAGATTTTATAACCAGTGCCATAGTAACTACATTTCAGCACCACCCTACTTAGGCACCGGTCGGGAAGAGGCATGAACGACCGATGCCATAGCCCCAGCAACCGGTGCCATAAGGGTTTGCCTCCAGTAGTGATAGCTCGCAAGATATAAGAATCTTTATCACTCTGACATCCCAAAACCTAAGATAATCTAAACAACCAACATACCAATCAAAGTGAGGTATAAAATACAAGTGTAAACTCTTTTACCCAAGAAGCTACCAAATATACAATCCAAGAGAAGCATAAAATTATTCAAATTTCTCTCATTTTCTCTCATTTTGCCTAGGATCCCTCTTGGGTTTTCGTCCTAGCTTCACACAATTTATTTTCTTTTTCAAGCTCACCCTCACCTTTTCCCATACCATTTGGCCTCACTTTTGCATAGGTTGCCCTTATGGTTTTTCAACCTATTCGGGCCTCCCTATTTTTCCTAAGTCGTCCTTTCAGGTTTTCAACTTAGCGTGATTATATGTATTTTTTTCATTTTTTTAAAGTGCTCTTGAAATAGCTACTTGCTACATAAAAAACAACTAAAAACATGTAAGAATCATAAGTGTTATCTAATTCCCCTCTCCACACTTAAAGCTTGCATTTTTCTCAATGTATATTGACCCGCCTCGACCCGAGGTCATTAATTGTAGCTAATTGAACTGAGCCAAGAGCGGGGGTAAAAGATACAAATTTATATTCTGCACCCCGATCTCACTGCTACGCTACGTAGAGGGTAGTTAGCGGCAAGCCCTAGGTTAGTCCACAGAGATGTTAGGTCTAATGTATCAACTGGAAACACAACCTTGTACGGGTCATCAATATGTACGAGTTAAAGGAATAGCTAGTAAAGAATGCAAGGAAGGGTTGGATTTTCAATCTAACAACTACAAAACATGCAAAGTAAATAACACAACTACAATATAAAGCTAGCACTTGGGGAAATCATTGAGTGATTTGGTCAATCTAATACTTCTATCCTCAATTCTTTCACATAGAGATCTAAACAAACCTAATAGTGTGTCCATAAAATGTGGTGTGGCCGATGGCATACACTTCCACATCCCTATCACGACGATGCTCTCGTAACCCTCTATCGACACCGTCATCGTAATTAGGGAAGTACAACAAGTTCCGATCATTGTTGTAGGTTTAATTCTCCCCCATGCGATTACATCCCAGGCTTCCACAACAAATGCAACTACTCCCCTCGAGTCCTATCAATTAGGCCCAAGGATTGTAGCCACCTTATCTGTGATACTAGGGTTTCTCGTAACCCTAGCTTGCTACTATTTAAGCTATCTCTACTAGGAACCTCTCTGAGAACTATATGAAGTCGGCTAAGACTGGTGCGATGGTAAGTGGATCAAGGTGACCTCGAATCTCCAGTGCACACACCCACGCAAACTCGTTCCCCTCCACCCATACAAACATCCATGTTTCCCATCCCAATGGGACATCGATATTTGCGCCTAGCATGAATATAGCCCAAACTGTGTGCTTATATGTGGTGTAATACTCATGCATTCAAACTTAAAAAGTAAATTAGAATAATATTATGAACACAAAAATAGGATGACTATGGAATCTCAAAAGGCATAAAGATATAACCAAGTCACTACATTTATCCCTATGCTATAGAAACTACTCCCTTGACATGGAATTCAAATAAAGATTTTAATTCCACATCTTAGGATCAAAGAAAAATATAAAGAAGAAAAATTTTCTTAAAGAGAGAATCTCCTTTACTCTTGAAAGTGAAAATGAGATCTAAAGTATGAAAGGTTTCTCAAAACTAGTAGACTAAGGTTTCATATGTATAGTAGGCGACTGGGCCTAAAAATAGGCCCAAAATAGGCCAAAATAGGGTAAACCCTGGCTCAGCCGCCGCCCGGCGCAGGGCACCACGGATGACGCAACCCGTGGATGTACTTTGTGCGGGATGCGAGGCCTAGCATGGGTTGCGCCGGTTCATGTGCGTGGGGCACTTGTTCTTACGCGTGGTGCAGATCTTCAATGTGGTGCGGGGCACGGGTCGTGTCTGACACTGGCATGGGTTGCATCATGTCCTGCGGGGTGCTATCAAAGTGCTAAAATTTAAGGTCCTGATCTGCGCCCGTGTGGGCCGTGTAGATTCCCACACCCCACCGGCTGGTATTGACAAAATGGACTTGGAACAGCATGGGATGCCTAAAACGGGACATCCTGTGCCTATACTTAGCCGCGTGGAGGGGTTCGTTGCTCCGTGTTGTGGCCCATCATGTGTGGTATGGGTCGGGTCATTGCCTTGCATCGGTCTCCTAGGTGTAGAGCGTATCCTCTGGCGAGGGCTATTTGTTCCAAACCATTCATGGCCCGTGCCATCTCGATGGTGCTCTGGTTAGCTGAACTAGTTTCCTTCGCTACGGGAGAACCGTTAGTCTAATTTTAGAGTTTTAGTAGACAGTTTTATTGTAATCAAGTAGAAAAATTTAATGGAGCTAGCTTTGAAGGATAATTCTTCTTGTATAGTTCTCGGACTAAGGCATAACTCATCGGACCAGGATTCCCAATTTCTCTGTTGGTCGCTGTGAACTCCATAGCCACCTATCTTTGGCTCCAATATCTTTCTACCATGAATTGATGATCGTGTCCTTCGCCTACTACCATTCTAGTGTGAATGACCTTTGTCTCTACTATAGTCCTTGAGATCGACCTTCAATATTTTCTACCTCCTTTACGAATGGCCTTGCGAACGTCCTTCAATATCTTCTACTGCCTTTGCAAACGGCCTTCAATATCTTCTACTGCCTTTACGAATGGCCTTCACATAGAATGTAAACAAAAATTACCCACGGGCTTCCTACTAAAGATGGTCACAAGGAAGATCAAGATGCTCGTGGATACAAGATGTCCATTAGTACCAATTAAGTCTACAAAACATGGGATTTATACGCAATCTAGAACATATGTCAAACGAGAGGAAATGGAACAATCATTAACTAATAAACAAACTACAATCACCACAATATACTACCCCTAACCTCTAATCAAGCAAGTCCAATCACAACCACTATCATGCTATTATGCACAACAAATTGATAAACCATTGAATTACAATGGGGGGGGGGTAGCTCTTTGTTTCGAGTTTTGTCACTCAAGTGGGTTGAGGGTAGATAGGTTTGGGTGGTATTTTGGGGTGATGGGAAAGAAATGGTAATGTTGAGGTGAGACTGTGTGTGACTGTCATGAATCCTGCACATCTACACGGCCGTCGAGTTTGGGGTTTGGTTGGACCTCCTTGTTGGAAAGTTTCCGCATTTGAAGACCATGTATGTCTAAACCCCGTGTGCTCACTCTTCCTTCCTGCTTATTTTCTTCAAAACCAAGCTTCCTACAAAATAAACATGTGCACCAAGCATAATAGTGTTCCAAAACAAATATACAATAGAAAAACACACCTAAAACAATAAATATCTACAATAAAATACAATGGGATGTCTTTTCCTCCCCCGCGCTTAAGAAACATACCCTTCTTAAATAAGAAACGTGATATAAAAAGAAGGGGGAGGTAGGGGGAACAAAATGATAGGCTTCCCAATACTTTGTTCTCACCTCAATGTCCACAACTTTACTCCAACATGAAATTTAGATCAAGCCACTACAAATTCACACTAGACAAGTATCAATCAACATCCACAAAAAGAGACAAATAGTGTGTGAACTAGGTTGTGTATATGGTGGTGGTTTAGGTGGTGGATTGTAGTGGTGCCTAATGGTTTTGGGGTAAGAGTGGGAGGATAAAGGTGAGGGCTTTGTTTTTAAATTTTATTTTTTAAAAGAAAAATTAACCAATCTAATATATTAAAAGCATGAGTTGCCTCCTGATAAGCTCTGTATTTTTAAGGTCATTAACACAACCATAATGTTATTCATATAGTGAAGGTTTGTACCCCATCACCATAGGCAACAAAAAATGGAGATGTGGGGGTAGGAATATTCCAAGTGGAAAATCTTGTAGAGGTGGAGTCGACCTTAAATGGGATGGGTGGTTTAGAAGCTTAGGATAGTCGGTTGGCTTCTCTATGGTCTCCTCCAATGGTTCCAAAAATGTGAGGGTTGGTTCTATTGGTGGAGATTGGGGTGATAATAGATACCATGATGAATTAAGTACAGTTCCTCAACTTCTTCGCTCTTAAGAAAACACTTCTCCTTGAAAAAAAAGTCTTGTTTTCTCTCTGCTAGTGTGTGAAATTTCACTTTAACTATGTGTACCTTCTTGGTCAATTATTTTTTCACCTAGATCTGGTGAGCTCAACAAGCAGCGCCGCCCATGGGTATATCTGGAAAGAATAAAGGGGTGAGAAGGGCAGCTGCTAAGCTGGTGGAAGAAGAAATACGGATGAAAGGAAAAGGGAAAGAGGTAAAGAAGGGATCATTGAGTGAGGATGAATGAAAAGGAGTAAAAGGGGTTCTATTTAAGTCGATTGAAGTTGCAGTTAAAGGGAAAATGGATGAACAAAGCAAGGAAGGGGTGAATTCGGGGAAAAATATCCAGCTAACAAAGGAGGAAAAAGTTAAATCTCAATGTGGAGGTGATAGTACTACGTATAAGTTGAGAATTCAAGATGTGCTTTCTAGCTCCAGTCTTGTGAGAAAGAAAATCTCTTGGGGTGATATAATGAAGAATGAAGAGCAGAAAAATTGGAGTTCGTTGTTTGAATCTCATTAGATTGAGGTCAAATACTACAACACTATGAAAATTGAAGCAATGGAGAAGGGAGATATAACGCTAGAAGACGTGGAAGAAGGAAGAAAAATGTGAGGCGTATGTGATTTGTAAAGTACTAGGTTGTAACCCTCAATTTAAAGTATTGGAAGGATGCCAGACCAGAGTTTGGGGGAAAAATATTCTTAAGGTCTGGCAACTGCAAAAAGGTATATTCATGGCTAAACTGATTTCGAAAATGTGTAGAGATGGAATAGTGGAAGATGGTTAATAGTATTTGATGATAAACCTGGAATAGTCATGGTCCCATGATTTTGATTTCTGTGAACCTGAAAGAGTTCCAGTCTGGATTAGAATAACTGACTTACCACTAGGATATTGGCAACCTAGATGCCTGTATCAGTAAAATATTCAGTCCATTAAGTAATGTTGTTTTCCTAGATAGAGCTACAACGGAAAGAGATAGGTTATCCTATGCTAGCGAAAAGGTTGAAATGGATATTTATGATTCTGTGCGTGATGTGGTCAGTGACATTAATGAGAGGAAAGTCATTGTGTAGCAAAAATTTGTAAATGAATGGTACCCAGTTAAATGTGGGAACTGTGGAATTTATGGGCATAAGAAAAGTATATGTTGAAAAAGGAAGGAAAAGTGAAAAAAAGTTAAGAATAGAGAACAGAGGGTGTATGCGTATATACCAATAAAAAAGAGGCAAGAAGAAGGAGCAGGATGAGGAATTCAAAAACAAATGGAAGGAACTGTAGCAAAAATAGTTTATATAATAAGAGGAGAAAAAGGAATTGATGTGGAGAAGGAAATGGAAGGAGCACAAGGCTGGGGTGGAGAAAGGGCTAATAACTTCAACGATAAGCCCCCAGATGAGTACTAATACTGAAGAATGTGAGGAGAATAAATAAAGGGGAGAAACACGGGGCGATTAAGGGGTTCTGCCTCAAAAATCAAATTGGGCTTCTAGCTCTATTAGAAATAAAAAAATACAAAAAGAAAAGGAGATAGATGTGCCGAGGAAAATTGGGTTGGGGTGGAAGTTAGAAACAAACGAGGAAATTGTTAAGGGTGGTAGAATATGGCTTGCTTGGAGGGAAGATCTATATGATGTGAAAATGATAAGCAAAGGGGATCAATGGATTGATGTATGGTGTTTAATGAAGGAGTCTAGGAGAAGTATATATCTTACAGTAACATATGAAAATAATACTACAGAAAGAAGCATTCAATACCTATTACCTTTTTTTTAGGCCTACATACCTTGGTTTTTCCGGCCCTGAAAAACTAAAGTAAATGTGGATGGATTAAAAGGGTTACGTTTGACCTCGGTTCAAAACCAAGGTAAAAAAGTAATTTTCACCTTGGTTTCGTGCGACATCGCATCCCTATCGGGCTTACCAACAACAGTGCGATGTCGCACAACAAAATGAGGTAAAAAGTTTATGAACAAAACCATGTGAGAAGGTGGTGTGACGTCGCACCTACTGTCGGGAAGACCAAAACCTTGTGAGAAGGTGGTGTGACGTCGCACCTACTGTCGGTAAGACCAAAACCAGGTGAGAAGCTGGTGCGACGTCGCAGGTACAGTTTCATAATTGTTTTTAAAAACACTACCTAAATTTGAATCGACATCGATTCCACTTTTGTTAGTTCATAACTGATTCCATCCAATTACAGATTTCCGGCCACTGCATTTAAGCCAATTCACGGCCAAAGAAAATACAAAATCATATTTAGAACAATAATTGTACAACTCTGAGTATAAACATTCCACATATACATAAATTAATCACGGTTTCATGTATACTAAAAATCAAACCCCAACATCTATATAGAAATTTATCAAACCTAAATCTGTTCTGGTGGCGTCCCTAGTCGGAGTCAAAGACACGCGGATGACCGGATGGTCAAAGTCGAAGACACACTTATCGAAGTTGCTGGTCAGATGCTGGCGTCACTAATTGGAGTCACTGTTTGGGATGACTGGAAAAGATGCGTGAATGGTTGAAGCGCTGGTCGCTGGTCGCTCGGATGGTCATGCGGTAGTCATTGGACGTGCGGTGGTCGCTAGACACGCAGTGGTCAAGCGGTGGTTGCGCAGTGGTTGTTGGGCATGTGGATGGTCGAGCGGTGGTCACTGGCACGGATCTGGAATGTCGTGGAATACTGGAGAAGACGTCGGTGGAGCAGCGACAGAAATCAATGAAGGGATAGTGGCGGTCAACCGGTAGGACGGTTGAAGAAGAGTGGAGGGAGGCGTTTATTTTAGGAAGAGAGGTTGGAGGCGGTTGTGGAGAAATAAAATGTTGGGTTTGGTTTTACATTAGGGTTTAGTGGGAGAGGTTTGGGCTTAAAGTGGGCTAAAATCAAATTTAGGGTTTATAAGAAAGTTTTAATGTTTGAAGAAAAGATAAATTTTAAAATAAAATGAGGAGAGTAAAATAAAATCGAATTGTGTTACAACTTAATCGAACTATGAGAAAAGTAAAATTTAAATCCCAAAACACATAAGACGTGAAAAAATAAAAGTAAAATTTAAATCCCACAACACATTGGACGATGTTGTTATTTTTGTGGCATACAAATCGCGTAAAGAGAATGGCGCAAATTATCTCATCTGCAAAGGCATGATCTCAATTAATGACCGTTGATTTTATTAAAGTACAATATAAGTGTTAAAACATTTCACCTAATTACTACAGGCTATGGGTTTCAATCCTTAAAAGGAATGAAAATGGATAGATGAGTACACTTAAATGAATGAGGCGTTATGATGATAAAATGTTGAATATTTATTGTTTTCATTTTTCGTTCAATTATTTAACACTAATTTAATAATGTTTATATAAAGAAAATTGAGTAAGGTAGACTATTTATAAGTTGAAATCAAACCATTTTATTAGTGTTTATATATCGAAAGACAAGTAAGGATTGACCATTCATTAGTTACAATCAAACTAATTTAATAAAAATTCTATCTGTGAAACTAATTTAACAAGTTAGGGAAAAATTCTATCTGTGAAAAAAGAAACTGTTCATCTGTGTGCGATTGTTGGTGCGATATTGTGTACGATTCCCTTTCTTCTACCCTAACCCCTCTTTTCTATCCGTTATTTGCCGGCAACGGTCTCTAGGCCGGCTGCTTCTGGCCGCTTCGCCTCTTGGCGGAGCTTTAATCTCGCCGACCGATATGGCGGCTACTACGGTCAATCATCCTCCACCTCCAAAAACCTTTGCTGCAGTTCTTCAAACCAAATCCCCCCCCCCCTTTTCAACACAGCTCCCTAATAATCCTGAGCTAATTCCAAAGTCTACCCATCTTGGGGACCCTGCCTGCTTATACTATGATGAGCAAATTGCTACGCTTTCGGCTCACTATTCCAATGCTTTGGTCGGTAAGTTTACTAAAGGCATGTTTTCTATGGATCAGATGGAGGTAGCCCTCAGAACAATTGGGTTCGAAGGTAAGTATCAATTAGGATATTTGGATTATAAACACGTACTAATCAGATTTGAGCAGGTTAACGACTATCAACGATGTTGGATGAAGGGCATATGGAACTTCAATGGCATACTGCTTAAGATGCTTAAGTGGACACCAGACTTTTCCACACAAAAAGAATCTCCAATCGTTCTGATTTGGTGTACTATCAGGGAAGTGCCTTTGTATTACTATAATTCTGCTTCGATAGAGGCAATTGGCAATAGTATTAGTGACTTTATAAAAAATGATTTTGCTACTGAAATGCTTACTAGGCCCTCTGCCATCAAATTCTGTGTCGAAATTGATTTACTGAAACCTCTGTGTCACTATATTAGGCTTGGTTCAATTTCGAATAATAGGAAGTATCGAATTGAGTTTGAAGATATTCCTCTCTATTGTGGCCACTGTGCTAAACTAGGTTATTCTTTAGGACAATGTAAAGCTATCTCCCAAAATACTAATGATAGAATTGAGGAAACCAACACAATTCAGGTTCAATCTAACCCACAGTGGCTGGCAACCGGAAAAAAATTTGATCTACCACCTCTGATCTCTGATTCTCCTAATGCTCCTTTCACCTCTGTCACTGATAAGGCTTGAAGGAGCCCTGACTTCCATTCTCAATTTAATACTCCAATTGAGGCTCCTAGAGCTCCTGGTAGTGGCAGATATCAGGCATCAGAAAACCACCTCATAGAGAGCCCGGATAATTCTATCACTAGGTTATTAAAGGCAATTGAAAACTCAAAATCAGCACTGATATCTTATGCTAAAGATGACCTGCAAATTGGTTTACTTCGTTTTCCTATGAAGGACTCTATTTCTAACCCTACACTTTCCCTAGATGGAAAGATGTCAAACAGATTTTCTGTTTTGCAGGAAGAAGGTCTTCACATTCAGGATCAGGATGGAATCAGTGGAACTATATATGAGGACTTGGAAGGTACCCTGGAACTCGACACCTCTGAGCAACAAATTCTGAATGCTGCTCCTGCTTCAGAGCCCCCGGGTAAGTTTGACCACCAAGGTAAGGCTAAAAATAAAAAGAATACCTATCTTAGCCAACTGAATAAGATGCTTTTAAGATCGGCCACAAAAGGTAATAAATCAGGTGAAATATGACAGCTACTGTTAACATTAATTTCCTGGTTAGGAATCTACGTGGTATGGAAACATCTATGCTTAGACTGTCTAATCTACTTAAACTCAAGAAAATCCAGTTATTATGTATAATTGAACCTATGCACGACAACTCAAAACTTCATTCCTATATGACTGCTCTAAATTTCTCCAACTCTCTGTTCCTTCCCAATGGGAAAATTTGGCTAATGTGGTCCAATATCATTTCTGTTTCACTACTGACTTCTCATGAACAATTTATGCATGTTGACATATCTCACCAATCTTTAAATCTTTGTATGGAGGCTGTTTTCATTTATGCTTTAAGAAATAGAGAAGGTAGAAAGGCTCTATGGAAAGATTTAAAGCTGATTTCTAAGGGTGACACTATTTTCATAGGGGATTTCAATACGATTACAAATGTATCTGAATATAGAGGTCCTTCTAACCCGGCTCTAGGAAGCATTAGAGATTTTAATACTTGGATTAATTCCACTGGTATTCAGGAAATTAATACTGTAGGTAATCTGTTTACTTGGTGTAACTCCAGGCTGAGAAACCCTACCTCTAGAAGATTAGATAGAGGCCTTTGTACCCTATCATGGAGCTCTAAATTTCCTTCTTCATCCATCCAGATTCTTAATAGGCATACGTCGGACCACTCTCCTCTCCTCCTCCAATTGTCCAACTCAGTGCCCTCATATCCAAGCCTTTCAGATTTATTAATGCCTGGTTCCAAAGGACAGAGTTTCTTGGTTTAGTTCAGGAAAATTGGGAAAAGCCAATTCAAGATAAAGGCATGATCAGATTCTATTTAAAATTAATTAGGCTTAAAAGAGTGATTAAAACATGGAACAGAGAGTCTTTTGGCAATATTGATTCTAATGTAACACTAGCTGAGGAAGCCCTAAGAATCCAGGAACTTGCTTTTGATTTAAGTCCAACTCTGCCTGAACTTGTTAAGCTAAACTAGAAAAAAACTTTATTGCTTAGGGCTTTGAAGGAGAAAGAAAAGTTTTGGAAACAGAAAGCGAGACTTAAATGGCATAAATTGGGGGATAATAATACTCAATTTTTTCATAAAGTAGTTCAGGAAAAGAATTGTAAGATGCAGATTAATAAAATTATAAATCCAGCAGGTCAATGGTTGAACACACAAACTGATATTCGGAATGAGGCAATTGCTTTTTTCTGATCTATTAACTGAGCCTGAACAAAATACTGCGGATACATACTGCTCTCACTTTCTTAGTCAAATCCCCAAAATAATAAATGACACAGATAATCAAACTTTAGCTGCTCCTGTGACAGAATCTGAGTTAGAAGCTGTCATTAAAAGCTTAAAAAGTAACAGTAGCACAGGGCCAGACGGTTTCACACCTAAGTTCTATAGCAAATGCTGGTCTGTTATTAAACAAGATCTAATGGAGGCTGTCAATGACTTCATCTTAGGTTCTAACATCCCGAAAGGAATTTCTAGTACATGGATTACACTAATTCCCAAGAAAGCAACACCTTGCTCTTTTGGGGATTTCAGACCTATCAGCTTATCTAATGTCCTAAATAAAATCTGTTCTAAGGTTCTAATGGAAAGGCTAAGGCCTTATATGGACACCCTGATCTCTCCTAACCAATCTTCATTCTTGAAGAAGAGAGACATCTCTGACAACATTCTGTATCTACAGGAAATGGTCAGGTTTCTAAATAAGAGGAACAGATCCCCTAATTGTATTTTGAAATTAGATTTAATGAAAGCTTTTGATAGAGTCAACTAGCAGTTTCTTAGGAAGATTCTAACTAAATTTGGTTTTAATGGGACCTTTTTAACTGCGGTTATGAGTAATTTATCTCAGGCACATTTTTCTGTTCTTGTTAATGGGAATCCAGTAGGCTTTTTCAAAGCTACTAGAGGGATTAAACAAGGTGATCCACTCTCTCCTTTTCTTTTTAATATTTTACTGAAGCTTTCTCTAGAAGTCTATCCTTTATATTTTCAAATAATAGTCTTACTCGTTTCCAATTACCTGCCTCAATCCCTGCTGTTTCACACTTAATGTACGCAGATGACACCATTATCTTTATGCAAGCATCTAAGGCTAATCTCATAAGAATAAAAGCCGTCCTAGATGTATTTGAGGTTACTTCGGGACAGAAGTTTAATTTCGATAAATCTGATTTTTATCTTAGCAAAATGGCCTCGATTTTAAAGAATATTCAGGTTAAGTCCATTTTGAAAATAAAAAAGGCTCATTTCCATTTAAGTACCTTGGCTGTCCCATTTTTCAGGGAAGAACTCTTAAAAGGTATTTCCAACCATTAATGGCAAACCTGGATACTAAGCTTCAAAGTTGGAAGAATAGGTGGCTAAGTGCTGGGGGCAAACTGGTTTTAATTAAACATTGCCTATATTCTTTGCCACAGCATCTATGGGCAGTTACTAATCCCCCTAAAATAATAATTCGAACATTTGAAAAAAGATTAGCAAGATTCTTTTGGGGGGAATCAGATGGTAAAAATAATAAAATCTGGAAAAGATGGTCTGCCATTTCGATTTCAACCGATTTCAATGGACTTGGCTTTAGATCGATTAAGGCTATAATTGATACCTGTTCAGCTAAACTTTGGTGGAAGAGTCAATTAGGAATCACTCTCTGGTCCAGGCTCCTCTGGGCTCTTCCTTTGTCTCATAGGAAATCTGTAACTTGGAAGAGAATTCTCTCCATTAATTCTTTTGCAGAGCATAACTCAGTAATTATTCATGGAAAAGGTACCTGCAGTTTCTGGTCTGCTAATTGGTGTCCTCGGGGTCCTCTGTGTAATCTCATCCCTGAGCATATAGTAGCTGCAATGCCATATTTGATTCAGAACTGACTATAGAGAGAGAAGACAGACTGATTTAGAAAGCTGAAGCCTCGGGTAACTACACATCTAAGTCAACTTATAGGGCTCTTACTCATGGAATAGGTAATTTTCTTGCTTGCAAATTCATTTGGAATAATGCTTTACAAAAAAAGATTTCAATTTTTACCTGGAAAATGCTGCAATCCTTTCTTCCCTTTGATGATATGCTTATTACCTGTGGTTTCAGTCTAGCTTCTAAGTGCCCGGCTTGTTCTAGCACATACTCAATTCAGCATTTCTTTATTTCATGCCCTATTGCTTATACTGTCTGGAGTAACATACATCTTTAGTCCACTTCCATCTAAATTCTAATCATTCCCTTACTGAAAGATTTTTCACTTTCTGGAATACACATGATTTAGCTGGATGGAAACACTTCGTCTGTAAAATCATACCATCTCTTACCTGCTGGTCGCTTTGGAAAGCTAGAAATAGGTTCATATTTGATAATAAGCCATTCTCTTCGGAGCTAATTTCCAAGGAAGTACATGACTTAATTAAGCTAGCTTTTCTACATACCCCAAGGACTTATTTCTCACATTTTGCTATTGCATCACATTTCAGTCATTGGATTCCTTTTATTAGACCTCCTCCGAAGCCTAACATAGTTACTGTTCTTTGGGAGAGACCTCCATCGGGGTCAATCAAAATTAACATAAATGCCTCTTGGTTTCCAAATAAGGCAGCTGCTGGTATAGTTGTTCGAGATAGCTCGGGTGCTTTGATTAATATAGCTTCTGCCTCTATCTCTGCTGCTTCACCCCTGGAAGCCGAAATTAAGGCACTGCTTTTTGCATGCGATAATTTGTTTGATGTAGGGAAAAATTGCATTTTTGAAACCGACTGTAAGTTGGCGATTAACATGATCAATGACCCTTATTCTGCAAACTAGAATCTTTTTTATTTGGCTTATAGAGTTAAAGCTATATTAGGTTGTGCTCATCTTAATCATGTTTTCAGAGAGGGTAACTCTGTAGCTAATGCAATTCCAAAGCATCACAACTGCCATCTTCAATGTCTTCATCTTAATAACATTCCCCATCACATTAAGGGTCTGATTGCATTAGATAGGGCACATATACCTCAAGTGAGAATGCACTAACATGCTCTGCATAAGGATTGATACTGCTAATCAAGACTTTTTCGTGCAGGTTCAAGTTCTGATCTTATGCCTGTTACCTATCATCTTCTGCCAGTTCACCGAAGCTCGGGGTTTCTTTTCTCTGCTGACCATGCACATCCTTTACCTACTGGAAACCTACAGCTGGTATTCATGGTGGAAACTCGTCTGATACAACGGTTCGGGCGAGGGTTGTGATATTGCACTCCTTCAGTTACACTCTTCTGGACTCTCAAACCTCAAGCTTTGCACATATTTGATCTAGATCTTAAACTGCTTTTGGGGACTTCAGTTTCAGGAAGTTTTTAACTTTATAACATCATTGCTTGTAATTGAAGTTGCCTGGCTGGAGGCGAGAATTAACACAAGGGGTGGAGATTCCCGCCTTCGGATCGCAACTTTATCATCTATCCTTTTGCTAGGATAGTTGTTACACAAGTACTTCATTTAGCATTGGTAGGACTTTTGGGTGCAACCATGTTGCCTATCACGAACTAAGGCCAATCTGTTCTGTCTGTAAATCTTACTTATTTTTTATGGAGGCTTGGGGAACCTCTAATATACCTTCCCCCACCCTCGGGTGTTTTTCATTAAAAAAACTAATTTAATAATCATTAGATAAAGAAACTCAAGTAAGGTTGACCATTGATAAGTTGAAGTCGAACCATTTTATTAGTGTTTATATATCGAAAGTCAAATAAGCATAGACCGTTCATTAATTAAAGTGAAACTAATGAAATGTAATAACGTTTGTATAAAGAAAGTCAAGTAAGGTAGACTATTGATAAATTGAAGTCAAACCATTTTATTAGTGTTTATATATAGAATGTCAAGTAAATGTTGACCGTTGATTAGTTAAGGTCAAACCTTTTTATAAGTTGTTATGTATGGAAAGTCAAGTAAGGGTTGACTGTTTATTAGTTAAGTAAAAACCATTTCACTAGTGTCTATGTATGGAAAGTCGAATAAGAGTTGACCGTTAATTAGTTAAGGTCAAACCTTAGTTATTAGTGTTTATGAGTGTAAGTTCAAGTAATGGTTGACTGTTGATTAGTTGAGGTCAAACCTTAGTTATTAGTGTTTATGAGTGTAAGTTCAAGTAATGGTTGACCGTTGATTAGTTGAGGTCAAACATTTTGATTAGTCTTTATGTATAGAAAGTCGATGATTAACCATTTATTAGTCAAGGTCAAACATTTTCATTAGTATTTATGTACCAAAGGTCAACTAAGGGTAGCATCATGTTCGATCTGATTTCAACTTGGAGTTACGAGTAAAATTTTTACCTTTTGTACTTGGGTCAAACCTTTGTTAATAGTGTTTATGTATGGAAAGTCAAGTTAGGATTGATCGTTGATTATTTAATTTCTAACCATTTCAATAATGTTTTTTGTATGGAAAGTCAATTAAGGGTTGACTGTTTATTAGGTAAGTTCTAACCTTTCCATTAGTGTGCAAAATGCAATTCAATAATATACAGTTGCAATTTTGCAATTTGGGCATGTATGGGTGAACCGAAGGTCCTCGAAAGTCAACATTAATTAATTCTACACAATCTTAAAAAATTACACTATGGCCCAAAATTGTATTACCCTATATTCCATTACTCCAAAATGCATGATTATGTTATTCTATCATAAATATAAAAATATTAAATAGATGAATGTTTTGGTAAAATGTTGGATACCGCTAGTGTTGTTCTAAAGTAAATTAGAGTTAGTTACATAGAAGTAAGAAAGGTAAAAGGGAAAAGATTACAAATATATTGTTGTGCATATTTATTCATAAATACTATGTTACAGACTTGGAAAATACAACAAGGGTGTATAGAGTACCATCACATTCGAGCGGATTTCAATTTGGAGTTACGATTAAGTTTTTACTTTTTGCACTTAGGTCCCTCCATGAAAGTTGGAGTTATCGAATCACGAAATTGGCAACACCAAAATGAAATTCAATAATTTAAGATTGTGAATTTGAAATTTGGGCATGTATGGGTGAACGGAATTGCCTCGAAAGTCAGCATTGATTACTTCTACATAGTCTTCAAAAATTACACTATGACCCAAAGTTATGTTATCCTATTATCCATTGCTCCAAAATACATGATATTTGCTATTCTTACTTAAATATAGAAATATAAAATAAATTATTTTTTTGATTAAATGTTGGAAAGCGCTAGCACATGTTCTAGAGTAATTTAGAGGTGAATATTTAGAAGTAAGAAAGGTAAAATGGAAAAGATTACAAATATATTCTTGTGCATGTTTATTGATAAATACTATGTTACAGACTTGGAAAATACAACGGGAGTGTATAGGGTACCATCACATTCGAGCAGATTCAAACTTGGAGCTACGAGTAAAGTTTTTTACTTTTTGCACTTAGGTCCCTCCATTAAAGTTGGAGTTGTCGAATCACGAAATTAGCGACACCAAAATGAAATTCAATAATATAAAATTGTGAATTTGCAATTTGGGCTTGTATGGGTGAATAGAATTGCCTCGAAAGTCAACATTGATTACTTCTACACAGTCTTAAAAAATTACACCATGGCCCAAAGTTATGTTACCCTATTATCCATTGCTCCAAAAAACACGATTTTTTGTTATTATTGCCTAAATATAGAAATATAAAATAAACTATTTTTTAATTAAATGTTGGAAAGCAATAGTACATGTTCTAGAGTAATTTAAAGTTGAATATTTAGAAGTAAGAAAGGTAAAACGGAAAAGATTATAAATATATTTGTGCGCATGTTTATTGATAAATATTATGTTACGGACTTGAAAAATACAACGGGGGTGTATAGGGTACCATCACGTTTGAGTTAGGAGTTATGAGTAAATTTTTTACTTTTTGCACTTAGGTTCCTTCAAGAAAGTTGGCGTTTTCAAATTACGAAATTGACGACACCGAAATGAAATTCAATAACATAAAGTTGTGGTTTTCCATTTTTGGCATGCATGGGTGAACGAAAGGGTCTCAAAAGTTAACATTGATTACCTTTACTATCACAGGAACCACCCTCTAGCACCAGTTTTTTCTTGTTTTAGCACCAATTTTTTCGTAAAATAAACCAGTGCATAAGTAGGCGGTTAAACGAATCCACCGATTTTCAAAAAACCGGTGCTAAATTTAGCACCGGCTCTTTTAACCAGTGCTAAAAATTCTACAACGATTAAAAAAATTTCATTCCCTTGAAAGCAGCTGCGCGCAGCTGCTTTCAGGGGAAGGAAAAAAGACCCAAAATTAATAATTTAGTAGGGAATTAATTTAATAATCTAATTAACTTCACAAAATTGATAATATAGAAATAAAAAAATATATATATGATACAAATTAATAATCACAAGAACCCATATTCCCCCATTGCTGCTTCACTTGAGAAATGAAATCTTTTTTGGTTGCCAAGAATGTCTTCTTTATCACATTTGCTGATACTTCTTGATGCTCTGAAACCCATTGTCTTGATATCACACTAAAAATCAATTAAACAATCAAATTATGATTTCCAAGAAAATATCTCATTGGGAGAGAATGATATGTAAGAATGAGTGAACTTGAGATTCTGCTCATCTATGTGTGTAATGTTTACTTTTATTTTCACTTTTTCATTCTCTAATATTGAAACAAAGCAGGAAAAGAAACAACTAAGGATTCAAGGTAAGCATGACCTCTAAAAGAAGTTAATTTAAATCCTTTCTTTTTCAGCCATCATGATTGAGTTTCTACGATGCTATGAAGCCAATCTATACATCACAGAGAAACTTTCCACCTTAAAAAATTGACAACTGAAAGGTTACTTGTGCTCTCTGAACTTTGGACGAAGCTGATGATAACATCATTTTATCCATAAGCAGAGTTTGAGGATTTAAAATTTTCTAATGGACACATTAAGGTGTTCCTCCTAAAAGTATATCCATAAAATAGAATGAAGTCATTTATAGGAGAAAAATGTCTGACCACAAATGCAGCACCAAAAAAGAGCACAATCAACAGGTAGATAGTTCCATAAGGAAAAAATTTCCCTATTCTAAAGTTTGAGATATCTAGTTCATACAATACACATAGTAGAAACAACATCTCCAGCAAAACAATAAAGTTTGAGCTATCAGGATACTATATAGCCTCATTTGCTTACAAGGGAACATTACAAGTTTGAGAAAATTCTACAAGAAGAAATGTTTAAAGTCGAGCAGATAAGAAGTTTCAAAAGTCACTTAAGTTAAACTCTTAGTCAGGAACTTCTTCATGTTATGTAATCACCAATGCAATGCTTTCGGATAGCATAGAACATAAAAAATATCATGGAGTTGATCATATAAGAAATATACAATTCATGATAGGATTGTATTAATAACGTTTACGGTGAAGACAATACATGCATCGAAAACCACCTTAACATGGACATCAAGTCAATAACTCTAATGGATTCGATGCTTCTAGGCAGTGCTATCGTGGAAACTTAAATATTAGTTAAAAATATATAGTATATAAATTGTTGAGACTAGAATCAATAGAACATAGAACAGCCTGGTGAGTTGAATCTACAACCTCTCCTTGTTCAATCACCTTGAGCTAAACATCTGCAGGTTGCTTGCCAATGTAATCTGCAGGGATGAAGTGTTTCTTTTCCTCATCATACATCTCATCATTTCCATAATCTCTAATAGTAATATTGGTTGCGATAATGCGACCAAAATATTTTTCCACAACAAGTATCCCAGTGACCTGTGCAGTAGATATACAGATTATATCAACAATTGAAAGAGGAAAAAAATTTACAAAATTGCAAAGAAAAAAAATACGATTCAACAAGTAAACAACACATCGACGATGCCAAAAAGAAAACAACTAAAATGGTAAAAAAACATATATATAATCCAGCATTAGGAGAGCCACATTCGAAATAGTCTTAACAAGTGTTCTTGCATGCTGGCGGTGATTTCCGCGTCGCTGACGGAGAGCGCGAACTAGGCGGAGAGATTGGCAATCTATAATTCATGTCAACTAATTAGATATTGGAGATATAGATTTTGGAAGGACATGAAAAATAACAAATAATTGTACAGTAGAGTTTCAAATGTCAACCTGAATCAAATTTGATTTCTGCTCAAGAAGCAGAGGCTCCCCAACCTCCGGATTACTTAGGTGGAGCAGATGCTCACCAATCTGGAACGGAAGATCCAATCGTCTTTAGCTTATGGCGGTGGAGAAAACCAGAAGCGAGCAGGGCTAGCGTCGCTGGCGAGCGGCGGAGAAAACCAGAGGCTAGCGGGCCTAGCATCTCCTTCACCATATTTGGCTAGCAGTAGCGGAGAGAAACTGAGGTGTGCATCGGAGGCAGGGCTAGCGACGGTGAGGGGAGGCTAGCGGCGGCGGAGAGAACCGTAGGCAAGCAGAGAGGTGACGTGGGCAGTGGTTGATCGGCAGAGAAAACCAGAGTAGGCGGAGGGATGGTGAGAGATGTGGGAGAGATGAAAATAGGGTTCGATCAGGGAAATGAAATTGGGGCAATGGAGAAGTAATAAGTAAATTTGGCTAAGTATATGAAAACATGACATGGCATTTGGGCCAAACATTATGGATTTGATCATTAAAATTTTTATTAGCTAAAGTCAAATAATGTTTGACCGTTAATTAGTTAAATTCAACTTAGTTATTAGTATTTATATATTGAAAGTCAAGTGAAGTTTGGCCTTTGATTAGTCAAAGTCAACCTAGTAATTAGTGTTTATATATTGAAAATCAAGTATTGACCGTTGATTTGTCAAAGTTAACCTAGTTATTAATATATATATATTGAAAGTCGAGTAAAGTTTGGTCGTTGATTAGTTAAAGTCAACTTAGTTATTAGTGTTTATATATTGAAATTCAAGTAAGATTTTACTATTGATTAGTCAAAGCCAACCTAGTTAATAATCTTTGTACATTAAAAGTCGAGTAAAGTTTGGTCATTGATGAGTTAAAGTCAACTTAGTCACTAATGTTTATATATAGAAAGTCAAGTAAAGTTTGACCGTTGATTAGTTAAAACTTAGTTACTAGTGTTTACATATAGAAAGTCAAGTAAAGTTTGATCGTTGATTCATTAAAGTCAACTTAGTTATTAGTGTTTATATATTGAAAGTTAAGTAAAGTTTGACCGTTGATTAGTCAAAGTCAACCTAGTTATTAGTGTTTATATATAGAAAGAAAAGTAAGGGTTGAACAATTATTAGTTAAAGTCAATATAGTTATTAGTGTTTATGTATTGAAAGTCAAGTAAGGTTTGACCATTGATTAGTCAAAGTCAACCTAGTTATTAGTGTTTATATATAGAAAGTACAGTAAGGGTTGAATGTTTATTAGTTAAAGTCAACTTAGTTATTAGTGTTTATATATTTAAAGTCAAGTAAGGTATGACCATTGATTAGTTAAAGTCAACCTAGTTATTAGTGGTTATATATTGAAAGTCGAGTAAAGTTTGACCGTTAATTAGTTAAAGTCAACTTAGTTACTAGTGTTACTGTATAGAGAGAGTCGAGTAAAGTTTGACTGTTGATTAGTTAAAGTTAACTTAGTCACTAGTGTTTATATATAGAAAGTCAATTAAGGTTTGACCGGTGATTAGTCAAAGTCAACCTAGTTATTATTGTTTATATATTGAAAGTCAAGTAAAGTTTGACCGTTGATTAGTTAAAGTCAGCTTAGTCACTAGTGATTACATATAGAAAGTCAAGTACAATTTGACCGTTAATTAGCTAAAGTCATCTTAGTTATTAGTGTTTAATTTAAAGTCAAGTAAAGTTTGACCGTTGATTAGTTAAAATCAATTGAGTTATTAGTGTTCATATATAGAAAGTAAAGTAAGGTTTGAACGTTTGTTAGTTAAAGTTAACTTAGTTATTAGTGTTTATATATTGAAAGTCAAGTGTAGTTTGACTGTTAATTAGTCAAAGTCAGCCTAGTTATTAGTGTTTTTATATTGAAAGTCAAATAAGGATTAACCATTGACTAGTTAAAGTTGTATTTATATACACTAAATAATTTGAGGGTTGAACGTTAATTAGTTAATGTAAAACCTTTTTATTCTTATGTACATATATTAAGTCAATAAAGATTGATCGTTGATTAATTTAACCTAACTTAGTTATTAGTTAAAGTCAACAAAAGAAGTGAACGATTTTGAAAGCTAACAAAAATTAGCTTAGAGCAGTTGTGCACAGCTGCTCCTATCCCTTGAAATTTTTGGCAATATTATTTGAAATTTTGGGCAAAATTTTTAAAATTTTTGGGGGAAGATTTAATTTTAAAAAAGTTCGACGAATATTTTGAAATTTTAAGTGGGAAGATTGAATTTTAAAAAATTTTTGCCATTTATTTGGCGGGATTAATTGCTAAGAGATTCTTAGTAATTGCAGGCACAAGCAGCACATCAGATAAATGCAAGGTAGAACTAATACGAGCATTACCAATACCAGCAATAGCAATAGAAGCACCATTACCAACAGAGACATGAGTGTTACCATTGTACGGAGTGATACTCGATAGGTTGGAAGCAGAAGAGCTCATATGATTGGTCGCTCCTGAATCCATATACCAGTCAGGGATCGATGAAGCAATACTCGAGGCAGAAGCAATTGATAGCTGAGTGGGATATGCTAAAGGAGAAGAATACTGAGGTGCTGCAAAACCCGGTGGTGTGGGAGGCGCCTGAAGCATCAGAGGAGTATACTGCGGATAGTACTGAACAAGATGAGCCTGAACTGCCTGAGGAGCATGACCAACATAAGGCGAGTACTGCTGCTGAGCATAAGGCTGAGGAGTCGGAGCCATAGGGCGAGGATTGGTCGAAGGACACTGACTAGCAATGTGACCGAAGCCCTTACAGGTATAACACTGAATTGGAGACCCGTAGTATAACACTGAATTGGAGACCCGTATGCAGCAGATCTGGACCAGGACCCACGGCCAGAACCCTTCCAGGATCCTCTGCCACCACGTCTGCCGCCGGAGCGGCCATTTCCAGCCGTGCGTGGGGCCCATGTGCCACTGCCACGCACGGGTTCCGCCGGCGCGTGAGGCCACGCGCCGCCCACGGCTGGCTGCTGGTCAGAACTAGCTTCTCCCTGCTGCTATACATAAGCCACAAAAGCAATCGGACCAGAATTTACATGCCTCTGGACACTATTCAACTGTGTTTTCTCCACATTAACAATAAAAGATTCATATCCCTTAGCCTCATCAACCACAGTCATATAATCAGGAAGAGGCTTACGAGCAGCAATAGGTGCACTAAAATGCTTAAAGTCAGCCCCCAAAGCATTAAGAAACCAAATTAATTTCTCACGATTACTAGCTGGTTCTCCCATGACAGATAATTGATAAAAAAATTTCATGAATGAAAGGTGAAGCTCATGAACAGTACCATTTTTGCGGATGATGCCGGCCTGTTGGCGGAGACTGAAGGCTGCAATGGCAGTACTATGTTGATATGCCGTGGCGAAGGCATCCCACATCTCTTTCGCGGCGGTGCATTGCGAGATTTCATTCTTGACATCGGAAGAGAGAGAAGAATAAAGCACACTTCAGACTCGATGATCATCAGCAACCCAATCATCATAGGCAGCCTTGGCCTTATCAAAGACCTCTCTAGCTTTGAGAACCGCAGCATCATCAGGCGGAGAAGAGAAGGAGGAAACCGGCGTCTGCACCACTGGGAAATTTGGGCATGAACTAGAACCATCAAGATGACCATACAATCCCTGCGGTCTAAACACATATTGAACCTGCTGCTTCCATTGCAGATATGTGTTGGCATCCAAATTCGTATTGAGTAAATGGATCATGGTGTTGAGGGACAACCTGTCTGAATTCTTGTTGTCAGCCATGATTGATCAACGAAAAAAAAATGTCGATTGAAGGAGAAGAGAAGGCAGCGGCCGAATAAAGAAGAAAGAGGGGAGGTCAAAAAAAATTAACACTCTAGGGAGAGAGGATCAGCAAAGCTCTGATACCATGAAAGGAAATTTTCCAACTTGATCTTCTATTACCATTTACAAAATAATATATAGATGTTTACATGTGCAACATACAATGAATCTGGACTAGTTCTAAATATAGACAAGATAAATCTTGATTAAATAGAAATTAATCAAGATCTTCTAAATCTTCTATTGTCACAAATCCAAAACCAAGTGGATTGTATAGTTGAAAAGACAAGAAAATCAAACTTGTGCAAGAAACTTTTGAACACCAAAAGTGACTTGAAGTTGCAAGGAAACTAAGAAGAAAACTCACGCAAGAAATTTTGGAACATTGGTTCTGGTGCAGTGAAAGTTACTGCGTATTCTAGTTTTTTTGAATCCTCCCAATCTCATGGTTGACATAAATGGTCGTCAGGGGTAGAAGGATAATTTTGCAGACTCCTATAGACGCACATGGCTGCCTAACCATGTGCGTCTATAGGTGCTATCAAGTGGCTGCCCAAAACGACGTCGTTTTGGGCATTTAAAAAAACCATGTGCGTCTACAGGTGTTGCCAAGTGGCTGCCCAAAACGACACCATTTTGGGCATTTAAAAAAATAATAATATACCATTGGACGGTTTGAGAGGTGAAGGTTCCAGTGGAGGTTGGAGAGGTAGTGGGTTCAAGTGGAGGGTTCAAGAGGTAGTGGGTTCGAGTGGTACTGGTTCGAGAGGTACCTCTCAAGAGGTGAAAGTTCCATTGGAGGGTTGGAGCGGTGAGGGTTCTAGTGGAGGTTCGAGAGGTGAGAGTACTGGTTCGAGAGGTGAATGTCCCATTGGACGGTTCGAGAGGTGAAGGATCAAGTGGAGGGTTCGAGAGGTGAGAGTTTGAGTGAAGGTTCGAGTGGTACTAGTTCGAGAGGTAATGGTTTGAGGGATGAAGGTTCCATTGGAGGATTCGAGAGGTGAAGGTACCATTGGAGGTTCGAGAGGTGAAGGTACCATTGGAGGTTCGAGAGGTGAGAGTTCGAGTAGAGGGTTCGAGTGGTACTGGATCGAGTGGAACTGATTCGAGAGGTGAAGATTCCATTAGAGGTTCGAGCAGTGAGAGTTCGAGTGGAGGGTTCAAGTGGTATTGGTTCGAGAGGAGGATTCGAGAGGTGAAGGTTCCATTGGAGGTTCGAGAGGTGAGAGTTCGAGTGAAGGTTCGAGTGGTACTGGTTCGAGAGGTATGGATTCGAGAGGTGAAGTTTCCATTGGAGGTTTGAGAGGTGAGGTTCCAGTGGAGGTTCAAGATGTGAGAGTTCAAGTGGAGGGTTCGAGTGGTACTGGCTCGAGTGGTGAAGGTTCTAGTGGAGGGTCAGAGAGGTGAGAGTTCGAGTGGAGGGTTCGAGTTGTACTGGTATGAGAGGTACTGGTTCCAGAGGTGAAGGTCCCATTGGATGGTTCAAGAGTTGAAGGTTCAAGTGGAGGGTTCGGGAGGTGAGAGTTCGAGAGGAGGTTCGAGTGGTACTGGTTCAAGAGGTAATGGTTCGAGAGATGAAGGTTCCATTGGAGGGTTCGAGAGCTGAAGGTTCCATTGGAGGTTACAGAGGTGAAGGTACCATTGGAGGTTCGAGAGGTAAGAGTTCGGTTGGAGGGTTCGAGTGATACCAGTTGGAGTGGTAAGGATTCGAGAGGTGAAGGTCTCATTGGACTGTTCGAGAGGTGAAGGTTCCATTGGAGGTTCGAGCAGTGAGAGTTCGAGTGGTACTGGTTCAAGAGGAGGATTCGACAGATGAAAGTTCCATTGGTGAGAGTTCGTGTGGTACTGGTTCGGGAGGTACGGATTTGAGAGGTGAAGGTTCCATTGGAGGGTTCGTGAGGTGAGATTTTTAGTGGAGGGTTCGAGTGGTACTGGTTTGAGAGGTATGGATTCGAGAGGTTCAGGTTTCCTTTGGAGGTTCGAGAGGTGAAGGTTCCAGTGGAGGGTTCGAGAGGTAGTGGGTTCGAGTGGTACTTGTTCGAGATGTACGGATTCGAGAGATGAAGGTTCTATTGGATGGTTCTAGAGGTGAATGTTCCAGTGGAGCGTTCGAGATGTGAAGGTTCCATTGGAGGGTTCTAGTGGTGAAGGTTCCATTGGAGGGTTCAAGCGGTGAAGGTTCCAGTGGAGGGTTCGAGAGGTGAGAGTTCGAGTAGGGGGTTCGAGTGGTACTGGTTCGAGAGGTACCTCTCAAAAGGTGAAGGTTCCATTGGAGGGTTGGAGCGGTGAAGGTTCCAGTGGAGGTTCGAGAGGTGAGAGTTCGAGTGGTACTGGTTTGAGAGGTGAAGGTCCCATTGGACGGTTCGAGAGGTGAAGGTTCAAGTGGAGGTTTCGAGAGGTGAGAGTTCGAGTGGAGGTTCGAGTGGTACTGGTTCGAGAGGTAATAGTTCGAGAGATGAAGGTTGCATTGGAGGGTTTGAGAGGTGAAGGTTCCATTGGAGGTTCGAGAGGTGAAGGTACCATTGGAGGTTTGAGAGGTGAGAGTTCAAGTGGAGAGTTCGAGTGGTACTGGTTCAAGAGGTACTAGTTCGAGAGGTGAAAGTTCCAGTGGAGATTCGAGAGGTGAATGTTCCAGTGGATGGTTCGTGAGGTGAGAGTTCGAGTGGAGGGTTTGAGTGGTACGGATTCAAGAGGTGAAGGTTCAATTAGACGGTTCGAGAGGTGAAGTTTCCATTGGAGTTCGAGAGGTGAGAGTTGGAGTGCAGGGTTCGAGTGGTACTGGTTCGAGAGGTATGGATTAGAGAGGTGAGAGTTCTATTGGAGTTCGAGAGGTGATGGTTCCAATGGAAGTTCGAGATGTGAGAGTTCAAGTGGAGGGTTCGAGTGTTACTGGTTCGAGAGGTACGGATTCAAGAGGTGAAGGTTCCATTAGAGGTTCGAGAGGTGAAGGTTCCAGTATAGGGTTCAAGAAGTGGAGGTTCCAATGGAAGTTCGAGAGATACTACTTCGAGAGGTGATGGTTCCATTAGACGGTTTAAGACCTAGTTCGAGAGGAGGGTTTGAGAGGTGCAGGTTCCATTGGACGGTTCAAGAGGTGAATGTTCCAGTTGAGGGTTCGAGAGGTGAGTGTTCAAGTGAAGGTTCGAGTGGTACTGGTTCAAGAGGTACGGATTCGAGAGGTGAAGGTTCCATTGGATGGTTCGAGAGGTGAATGTTCAAGTGAAGGGTTCGAGCGGTGAGAGTTTGAGTGGAGGGTTCGAGAGGTGAGAGAATGATACATTGCTTTAGTTGATAGCTCGAGTTAATTATGAGCTTCAATTAAATGTAAATTCGGTACATTTGTAGCTTCAATTACAACTCTTTTCACATTCCTATATTGTAGCAACATTTCTACAGTATTTCTATAATTTATTATCAAGCTCACCGCGCATCGCGTGGTGTTACCTAACTAGTTTATAACCAAAGGAAAACCACTAAAGCTAAAACATGGCCCGGTTCATCCTTATATGCATGGCACTATCAACAAACATGCTACATTTCTTCTCCTAAATGCATGCAACTAACTGACAAATAAAAGACTTTATCAACGACCAACTTGCTGAACAAACTAGAGACTAATTAATTTTCTAAAAATAGAACCTCGATCTGCAGTACGAGCTTATCAACAAATCACCCCCTTAACATCATTCCATCGATTTGAACTACACCAAGTTTTTGTCGCATCTCGGTGAACTTGTTCCGAGTCAACGCCTTTGTAAGAATGTCTGCTAAGTGTCCATCGCTACCAATGTGATCAACATCCATTTTCTTGGTTTTAATGCACTTCCGGATAAAATGAAATTTTGTGTTGATATGCTTGCTCCTTGCATGATGCATTGAGTTCTTCCAAAGAGCAATGTCAGATTTGTTATCAACCCAACAACTTGAAGCTCAAATCTTCACGTCCAACCAACTCTCCTATTAATCGACTAAGCCAAACACCTTGGCATGCTGCGGTCGTCACCACAACGTATTTAGCCTCGTAGGTTAACAAAACAATAATCTTCTACTTCTGTGAAGTCCTTGTAATGATTTTGGTCTCAAAAAAAAAATCTATCCTGGAGGTGCTCTTCCGATCATCGATGTCTCCAGCAAAATCACTGTCGCTGTAACCAACCAATTCAACTTTGCTTCCACCAGAATTATAACAACACCCATAACTGAAAGTACCTTGTATATACCTAAGTATTTGTTTGATTGCAACCCAATGTTGAGTATTTGGAGCCTCCATGTATCGGCTCCCAATGCCCACTGCGTGAGCAATGTCTGGCCGTGTGTTTACAAGGTAGCAGAGGCCACCAATCACGCTCTAGTACTTGGTTGCATCCACAACAACGCTCCCATCCTGTTTGCTCAACCGGAGCCAATTCTCCACTGGTGTTTGGCACGGGTTGCATCCACCCATGCCGATAAACTCCAGTATCTTTGCCGAACATGCTTCTTAGCACGTCATGATTTCACCATTACCTTGTCACACCTCAATTCCCAAGTAGTAACTAAGAAGACCGAGATCGCTCATCTCTGCATTTGTGTTTTGAACTTGACAATGTCTTGAACACTTGTCCCCGTGATAATTAAATCATCCATAGAAACACCAAAAAGCAGAAAATATTAAGCATTACCTCTCTGATACATTGCATGCTCAAGCTGACATTTCATGAATCCAAGAGAGGTGAGTGAAGCGTTCAATTTGGAGTCCCATGCTCACGGCGGTTGCCGGAGCCTGTATAAATCTTTGTGCAACTTGAGTACTTTACCATTGTTGGCGTAGTTGACAAAGCTCAATGGTTTCCGAACGTAGACATCTTCATCAATGTCTCCGTTCAAAAATTCTGACTTCACGTCCATGTGGTGCACCTGCCATTTTCCGTGTGCAGTGAGTGAGAGCAACAGTCGCACCGTCTCCATCCTTGTCACGTGAGAGAAAAGTTCTTCAAAATCCACCCCTGACACTGAGCATACCCCTTGGCGATGAGTCTTTCTTTGTGCTTTAAGATGTCGCCAACATAATCCTTTTTAACTTTAAATACCCATTTCGGCCCAATGACATGTTGGTTTTCCAGAAGTGATGCAAATTCCCATGTTTTGTTGTCGACGATTGACTTCATTTCGTACTTCTTTGCATGACTCCAAGATGCATATGTAAGAGCAACTTCCACGCTCTTCGGCTCCTCCGCTGCTAAAAAACAATAAATGTTTTCCTTGACATTTGTGATGTCATTTGTGGCATTGTACAAGTCTGATATTCATTGGTATCGCCAAGGACCTGAGTTGGTGTTGAGATTTTCATCGAGCGTGGATGGCGTAGCCCACTAAACCTATGTTTGAGCGGTCATGGGTGTTTACAGCTCAACTTTCGGCAATGTCATCTCATTTACCGGCGTGAGTGGTGAACCTATTTGTTAGAATAAAGCAAGTAGATGATTAGATAATATTTTATTCCATGTTGATAACTAGTACTAGAGTTATATTTAGACTAGTCTTCTTTGTACTCTTTATATATTCTTGATCATTAATCAGAATCATTATGGGAAATTACTTTGTCATGGTATCAGAGCAAACCTGGTTCTAAAACCCTCTTCTCTCTTCTTCGGTCGCAGCCTCTCCCTCCTCTTTGTTTCCGCCGCTGGAAAAATTCTCCCCCTCCTCCTCCTTGCCGAAATTTTTATTTTTCTCCTCTCATCATGTCTGAAGAAAAACTATCTTATAATACCTTGCTCCACATGATGACTATCAAATTATCATCATCCAATTATTTGTTGTGGAAGCGTCAAGCTGGTTATGTTCTCCGACCTCAGAAGCTGTATGGTTTTTTTGATGGTTACAGGCCCTGTCCAACTGTTCCTCCTCGTCCCCCCGCCATTGCCTCTTCGTATCCTACGCTGGGGCCATTAGTTCCACTCCAGTTCGCAGCTCATCCACCAAGACTGATCTCATGGAGGCTTATTTGAAGGCCCAGTCCAATTATGAGATTTGGGTTCATGAAGATTAACGTGTGTGCAATCTTCTTTTTTCTTCTCTCACCCCACAGGCCTTGGTAGGTTTTCCTGACAGTGCCACTTCAAAGGAAATTTGTGACAATCTTTAGTCTATTTATCACAACAGCAGTGCTTCATCCATCCTTCGTCTTCGTACTGCTGCCCATGGTATACGTAAAACTGGTACAGTTCATGAACTCCATCTCCAATTTAAAGATATTTTTAAGTAGTTGTCTATGATTGGTTCTCCTGTATCAAATGATGATCAACTTATTTGGTTTTTTACTGCTCTTGGAACTGAGTTTAAGGATTTTCTGCACCTTTAATTAATTCCTCACCTACTCCGTTGTATGCCGATGTTTTGTCTCGTGCCAAAAACCACGGAGCTAGGACCATTCAGCCCCAGCCACTGGGCCTGTCGCCTTCACAGTAGGCATTTTTCCCTTGACCGGCCGCACGTGGGATCATGTGCTGGTGAGGGGTGGCGGCGCATCCAGTTCACACGCCGCCAGGGGAGGCTATTTTGGCGGATGGCGAGGTGGCAGGTCCGGCGGTCAATTCATGGCAGGGACTAGTCGTGGTCGGCCGCAGTGTACTTGGTGTGGTCGTCCCGGTCACTATGCTGCGACTTGTTACAAGATACTTGCTCAGACTGGTTTTCAGGGTCCAGCTAATCGTACAGACTCCACTCATCTGGTTGAGCGTTTTAAGTCATCACTGCAGTTAGAGCCTACTGCACGGTCCTCCGATTGGTATGTTGACTCTGGTGCCACCAGTCATATGTCATCCTCAACCTCAGGCTTGGAGTCTGTCTCCCCATATTCTAATAATTCTCATGTTTCTGTTGGTAATGGAGCTTCTATTCGAATCTCTTATGTTGGTGATGCTAAACTTTCTGATGATTTATGCCTGTATGATGTTCTGGTGTTCCCAATATTACTAAGAATCTGCTGTCTATTAGTAAACTGACCAGAGATTTAAATGCTTTTGTCACTTTTGATGATTGGAACTTTGTCATTCAGAACAAAGTTTCCAAGGTGGTTGTGGGCAGGGGCCACAGTGATGGTGGTCTCTATGTTTTGGATAAGGGCGATTCAGCATTTTTCTCGCATTTGTAGCAAAATAAAGGACGGGCATCTTATGAGTTGTGGCATGCTCGCTTGGGTCATTCTTCGGCATCAGTAATTTCCAGTTTTCAGAAGTCTGGTTTAGTTTCTTTGTCTTCTTTGTTGCCTAAACCTGTTGCCCACACCCTTGTGTTATGGAGAAAGGTCAACTGTTGGCGTTTGTTGAGAACCATAAGCGTGCTACACATGTACTGGATTTGATTCATTGTTACTTATGGGTACCTTCCCCTGTTTTATCGACATATGGTTTTTCATACTACGCTTTATTTTTGGATGACTATTCTCATTTCACCTGGCTTTATCCACTTCGTCGCAAATCAGATTTCTTTGATGCTTACTTACAGTTTGAGGCTTTTGTGGAGAATCAGTTTTCATCCAAAATTAAGGTGTTTCAGAGTGATGGTGGTACGGAATTCCTAAACACTCTCATACGGGGTCATTTTGCCTCTAAGGGCATTCATCATCAGATCTCGTGTCCTTACACTCCGGAACAGAATGGTCGTGCGGAGCGCAAACATCGGCATGTTGCCGAGATGGGTCTTACTATGCCTTTTCATTTGCATTTGCCTGTTTCTTACTGGGATGATGCATTTGCTGCAGCTGCATATACAATCAATTGACTGCCTACTCCAGTTTTGCATGGTTCTTCATCTTATGATCTTCTTTATGGTCGTGCTCCTTGCTACTCAAATTTTCATCCCTTCGGGTGCCATATTTTTCCATTTGTTCGACTGTATGCTGATCATAAGTTATCTCCCCACAACATTCCATGTGTTTTTCTTGGCTACAGTTCCCAGTACAAAGGTTTTTGGTGTCTTAATGCTTCTACAGGCAGAGTCTACATCACTCGTCATACTCGTTTTGATGAGACATACTTCCCATTTGCTCTTTCTACGTCTTTGGGATCTTTCGCATCCACCCTTGATGTCTCTGCTTTTCTTGATCCTGATGGCAACCCTGTGATCTTTGTGCCAGTTTCGGCTTTGTCTCATGTGCCACCATGCACCATGTGCTCGTCGGATCCAGAACTAGTTTCTCCACCACCGGAATCAGCTTCTCCATCGCCGATTCTACCTTCTCCATCGCCGGTCACGGTCCTGCAGCTATCCTCGGCCGTATCTTCACCGGCCTTGTCTGTAGCTCACCGCTCGGATAGTTCTTCCGAGATTTCTCTGGCATCGTCCGCCAGTTCTCCTCCTCAGGCCTCACTGCCTTAGTCTCGCCTCATAAGATGGCTACTCGGTCAGCCACTGGTGCCATTAAGCAATGGGATTATTCGGACATTGTTGGACATGGTCTTACTGCTGCATTGCTATGTCAGAAAAAACCCACAGATTATCGCTTGGCTCTTCGGGATCTAGCCTGGGTTTCAGCTATGTACGATGAGATGACTGCTCTTATGACTGCTCTTCGTAGCCAGCACACTTGGGATTTGGTGCCTCGCCCTTCGGATGTCAACATTGTTAGCTTCAAATGGGTCTATCGGCTTAAGTATCGTTCGGATGGTATGATTGATCATCACATTGCCAGACTTGTGGCGCAAGGTTTTTCGCAGATTATGGGTTTTGACTTTGACCATACTTTCAGTCCTGTGGTCAAAGCCTCCACTGTTCGGACGGTTCTTGCTATTTCCACCATGCGTTCTTGGCCACTTCATCAGCTGGATGTCAAGAACGCCTTTCTTAATGGTGTTCTGGATGCTCCGGTCTACATAAAGCAGCCAGTTGGTTATCAGGATTCTTCTCATCTGGACTATGTTTGTCGTCTGCGGAAGGCCATTTATGGTCTTAAGCAGGCTCCTCGAGCTTGGTTTCAACGGTTTAGCAGCTATCTTACCCAGCTTGGTTTTTGGTACAGCTCGGCTAACACTTCTTTATTCGTTCTGGCACAGGGTTCCTCCTTGCTGTACCTTCTTGTGTATGTGGATAACATCATTCTTACTGGGAATAGCTCGGCTCTTCTTTTTCAGTTCATTGCTTGGACACACAAGGAGTTTGCAATTAAGGATCTTGGTTCTCTTAATTATTTTCTTGGTCTTGAGGTTTCTCCTACTTCCTCCGGGTTGCTTCTCGGCCAGGCGAAGTATGCCCAGGACATTCTGACTCGGGCTGGTATGTCTGATGCTGCGCCAGTTTCTACACCATTTTTTACTGGTTCTCAGCTGCATAGTTCCACTAGTCCGCCGTTCAGGGATCCTACTCTTTATCGCTCTCTTGTCGGGGTGCTTCAGTATCTCACCATTACTCATCTGGATTTAGCCTTCTCGGTCAAAACGGTGAGTCAGTATCTTCATTGGAGGGTTCAAGCGGTGAAGGTTCCAGTGGAGGGTTCGGGATGTGAGAGTTTGAGTAGGGGGTTCGAGTGGTACTGGTTCGAGAGGTACCTCTCAAAAAGTGAAGGTTCCATTGGAGGGTTGGAGCGGTGAAGGTTCCAGTGGAGGTTCGAGAGGTGAGAGTTTGAGTGGTACTGGTTTAAGAGGTGAAGGTCCCATTGGACGGTTCGAGAGGTGAAGGTTCAAGTGGAGGTTTCGAGAGGTGAGAGTTCGAGGAGAGGTTCGAGTGGTACTGGTTCGAGAGGTAATAGTTCGAGAGATGAAGGTTGCATTGGAGGGTTTGAGAGGTGAAGGTTCCATTGGAGGTTCGAGAGGTAAAGGTACCATTGGAAGTTCGAGAGGTGAGAGTTCAAGTGGAGAGTTCGAGTGGTACTGGTTCAAGAGGTACTAGTTCGAGAGGTGAAAGTTCCAGTGGAGATTCGAGAGGTGAATGTTCCAGTGGAAGGTTAGTGAGGTGAGAGTTCGAGTGGAGGGTTTGAGTGGTACAGATTCAAGAGGTGAAGGTTCAATTGGTCGGTTCGAGAGGTGAAGTTTCCATTAGAGTTCGAGAGGTGAGAGTTGGAGTGCAGGGTTCGAGTGGTACTGGTTCGAGAGGTATGGATTCGAGAGGTGAGAGTTCTATTGGAGTTCGAGAGGTGATGGTTGCAATGGAAGTTCGAGAGGTGAGAGTTCAAGTGGAGGGTTCGAGTGTTACTGGTTCGAGAGGTACGAATTCAAGAGGCGAAGGTTCCATTAGAGGTTCGAGAGGTGAAGGTTCCAATAGAGGGTTCGAGAAGTGGAGGTTCCAATGGAGGTTCGAGAGGTACTACTTCGAGAGGTGATGGTTCCATTAGACGGTTTAAGACCTGGTTCGAGAGGAGGGTTTGAGAGGTGAAGTTTCCATTGGACAGTTCAAGAGGTGAATGTTCCAGTCGAGGGTTCGAGAGGTGAGTGTTCGAGTGGAGGTTCGAGTGGTACTGGTTCAAGAGGTACGGATTCGAGAGGTGAAGGTTCCATTGGATGGTTCGAGAGGTGAAGGTTCAAGTGGAGGGTTCGAGCGGTAAGAGTTCGAGTGGAGGGTTCGAGAGGTGAGAGAATGATACATTGCTTTAGTTGATAGCTCGAGTTAATTATGAGCTTCAATTAAATGTAAATTTGGTACATTTGTAGCTTCAATTACAACTCTTTTCACATTCCTATATTGTAGCAACATTTCTACAGTATTTCTATAATTTATTATCAAGCTCACCGCGCATCGCGTGGTGTTACCTAACTAGTTTATAACCAAAGGAAAACCACTAAAGCTAAAACATGGTCCGGTTCATCCTTATATGCATGGCACTATCAACAAACATGCTACATTTCTTCTCCTAAATGCATGCAACTAACTGACAAATAAAAGACTTTATCAACGACCAACTTTCTGAACAAACTAGAGACTAATTAATTTTCTAAAAATAGAACCTCGATCTGCAGTACGAGCTTATCAACAAATCACCCCCTTAACATCGCTCCATCGATTTGAACTACACCAAGTTTTTGTCGCATCTCGGTGAACTTGTTCCGAGTCAACGCCTTTGTAAGAATGTCTGCTAAGTGTCCATCGCTACCAACGTGATCAACATCCATTTTCTTGGTTTTAATGCACTTCCGGATAAAATGAAATTTTGTGTTGATATGCTTTCTCCTTGCATGATGCATTGAGTTCTTCCAAAGAGCAATGTCAGATTTTTTATCAACCCAACAACTCGAAGCTCAAATCTTCACGTCCAACCAACTCTCCTATGAATCGACTAAGCCAAACACCTTGGCATACTGCGGTCGCCACCGCAACGTATTTAGCCTCGCAGGTTAACAAAGCAATAATCTTCTGCTTCTGTGAAGTCCTTGTAATGATTTTGGTCCCAAAAAAGAAATCTATCCCGGAGGTGCTCTTCCGATCATCGATGTCTCCAGCGAAATCACTGTCGCTGTAACCAACCAATTCAACTTTGCTTCCACCAGAATTCTAACAACACCTATAACTGAAAGTACCTTGTATATACATAATTATTTGTTTGATTGCAACCCAATGTTGAGTATTTGGAGCCTCCATGTATCGGCTCCTAATGCCCACTGCGTGAGCAATGTCTGGCCTTGTGTTTACAAGGTAGCAGAGGCTACCAATCACGCTCCAGTACTTGGTTGCATCCACAACAACGCTCCCATCCTGTTTGCTCAACTGGAGCCAATTCTCCACTGGTGTTTGGCACGGGTTGCATCCACCCATGCCGACAAACTCCAGTATCTTTGCCGAACATGCTTCTTAGCACGTCACAATTTCACTATTACATTGTCGCACCTCGATTCCCAAGTAGAAACTAAGAAGACCGAGATCGCTCATCTCTACATTTGTGTTTTGAACTTGAAAATGTCTTGAACACTTGTCCCCGTGATAATTAAATCATCCACAGAAACACCAAAAAGCAGAAAATATTAAGCATTACCTCTCTGATACATCGCATGCTCAAGCTGACATTTCATGAATCCAAGAGAGGTGAGTGAAGCGTTCAATTTGGAGTCCCATGCTCGCGGCGCTTGCCGGAGCCTGTACAAATCTTTGCACAACTTGAGTACTTTACCATTGTTGGCGTAGTTGACAAAGCTCAATGGTTTCCGAACGTAGACATCTTCATCAATGTCTCCGTTCAAAAATTCTGACTTCACGTCCATGTGGTGCACCTGCCATTTTCTGTGTGCAGTGAGTGAGAGCAGCAGTCGCACCGTCTCCATCCTTGTCACGTGAGAGAAAAGTTCTTCAAAATCCACCCCTGAAACTGAGCATACCCCTTGGCGATGAGTCTTTCATTGTTCTTTAAGATGTCGCCAACATAATCCTTTTTAACTTTAAATACCCATTTTGGCCCAATGACACGTTGGTTTGCCAGAAGTGATGCAAATTCCCATGTTTTGTTGTCGACGATTGACTTCATTTCGTACTTCTTTGCATTACTCCAAGATGCATATGTAAGAGCAACTTCCACGCTCTTCGGCTCCTCCGCTGCTAAAAAACAATAAATGTTTTCCTTGACATTTGTGATGTTATTTGTGGCATTGTAAAAGTCTGATATTCATTGGTATCGCCAAGGTCCTGAGTTGGTGTTGAGATTTTCATCGAGCGTGGATGGCGTAGCCCACTAAACCTATGTTTGAGCGGTCATGGGTGTTTGCGGCTCAACTTTCGGCAATGTCATCTCATTTACCGGCTTGCGTGGTGAACCTATTTGTTAGAATAAAGCAAGTAGATGATTAGAAAATATTTTATTCCATGTTGATGACTAGTACTAGAGTTATATTTAGACTAGTCTTCTTTGTACTCTTTATATATTCTTGATCATTAATCAGAATCATTATGGGAAATTACTTTATCATGGTATCAGAGCAAACCTGGTTCTAAAACCCTCTTCTCTCTTCTTCGGTCACAGCCTCTCCCTCCTCTTTGCTTCCGTCGCTGGAAAAATTCTCCCCCCTCCTCCTTGCCAAAATTTTTATTTTTCTCCTCTCATCATGTCTGACGAGAAATTATCTTATAATACCTTGCTCCACATGATGACTATCAAATTGTCATCATCCAATTATTTGTTGTGGAAGCGTCAAGCTGGTTATGTTCTCCGACCTCAGAAGCTGTATGGTTTTCTTGATGGTTCCAGGCCCTGTCCAACTGTTCCTCCTCGTCCCCCCGCCATCGCCTCTTCGTATCCTACGCTGGGGCCATTAGTTCCACTCCAGTTCACAGCTCCTCCACCAAGACTAATCTCATGGAGGCTTATTTGAAGGCCCAGTCTGATTATGAGATTTGGGTTGATGAAGATCAACGTGTGTGCAATCTTCTTTTTTCTTCTCTCACCCCACATGCCTTGGTAGTTTTTCCTGACCGTGCCACTTCAAAGGAAATTTGTGACAATCTTTAGTCGATTTATCACGACAGCAGTGCTTCATCCATCCTTCGTCTTCGTGCTGCTGCCCATGGTATACGTAAGACTGGTACAGTTCATGAACTCCATCTCCAATTTAAAGATATTTTTAAGCAGTTGTCTATGATTGGTTCTCCTGTATCAAATGATGATCAACTTATTTGGTTTTTTACTGCTCTTGGAACTGAGTTTAAGGATTTTCTGCACCTTTAATTAATTCCTCACCTACTCCGTTGTATGCCGATGTTTTGTCTCGTGCCAAAAACCACAGAGCTAGGACCATTCAGCCCCAGCCACTGGGCCTGTCGCCTTCACAGTAGGCATTTTTCCCTTGACCGGCCGCACGTGGGATCATGTGCTGGTGAGGGGTGGCGGCGCATCCAGTTCACACGCCGCCAGGGGAGGCTATTTTGGCGGATGGCGAGGTGGCAGGTCCGGCGGTCAATTCATGGCAGGGACTAGTCGTGGTCGGCCGCAGTGTACTTGGTGTGGTCGTCCCGGTCACTATGCTGCGACTTGTTACAAGATACTTGCTCAGACTGGTTTTCAGGGTCCAGCTAATCGTACAGACTCCACTCATCTGGCTGAGCGTTTTAAGTCATCACTGCAGTTAGAGCCTACTGCACGGTCCTCCGATTGGTATGTTGACTCTGGTGCCACCAGTCATATGTCATCCTCAACCTCAGGCTTGGAGTCTGTCTCCCCATATTCTAATAATTCTCATGTTTCTGTTGGTAATGGAGCTTCTATTCGAATCTCTTATGTTGGTGATGCTAAACTTTCTGATGATTTATGCCTGTATGATGTTCTGGTGTTCCCAATATTACTAAGAATCTGCTGTCTATTAGTAAACTGACCAGAGATTTAAATGCTTTTGTCACTTTTGATGATTGGAACTTTGTCATTCAGAACAAAGTTTCCAAGGTGGTTGTGGGCAGGGGCCACAGTGATGGTGGTCTCTATGTTTTGGATAAGGGCGATTCAGCATTTTTCTCGCATTTGTAGCAAAATAAAGGACGGGCATCTTATGAGTTGTGGCATGCTCGCTTGGGTCATTCTTCGGCATCAGTAATTTCCAGTTTTCAGAAGTCTGGTTTAGTTTCTTTGTCTTCTTTGTTGCCTAAACCTGTTGCCCACACCCTTGTGTTATGGAGAAAGGTCAACTGTTGGCGTTTGTTGAGAACCATAAGCGTGCTACACATGTACTGGATTTGATTCATTGTTACTTCTGGGGACCTTCCCCTGTTTTATCGACATATGGTTTTTCATACTACGCTTTATTTTTGGATGACTATTCTCATTTCACCTGGCTTTATCCACTTCGTCGCAAATCAGATTTCTTTGATGCTTACTTACAGTTTGAGGCTTTTGTGGAGAATCAGTTTTCATCCAAAATTAAGGTGTTTCAGAGTGATGGTGGTACGGAATTCCTAAACACTCTCATACGGGGTCATTTTGCCTCTAAGGGCATTCATCATCAGATCTCGTGTCCTTACACTCCGGAACAGAATGGTCGTGCGGAGCGCAAACATCGGCATGTTGCCGAGATGGGTCTTACTATGCCTTTTCATTTGCATTTGCCTGTTTCTTACTGGGATGATGCATTTGCTGCAGCTGCATATACAATCAATTGACTGCCTACTCCAGTTTTGCATGGTTCTTCATCTTATGATCTTCTTTATGGTCGTGCTCCTTGCTACTCAAATTTTCATCCCTTCGGGTGCCATATTTTTCCATTTGTTCGACTGTATGCTGATCATAAGTTATCTCCCCACAACATTCCATGTGTTTTTCTTGGCTACAGTTCCCAGTACAAAGGTTTTTGGTGTCTTAATGCTTCTACAGGCAGACTCTACATCACTCGTCATACTCGTTTTGATGAGACATACTTCCCATTTGCTCTTTCTACGTCTTTGGGATCTTTCGCATCCACCCTTGATGTCTCTGCTTTTCTTGATCCTGATGGCAACCCTGTGATCTTTGTGCCAGTTTCGGCTTTGTCTCATGTGCCACCATGCACCATGTGCTCGTCGGATCCAGAACTAGTTTCTCCGCCACCGGAATCAGCTTCTCCGTCGCCGATTCTACCTTCTCCATCGCCGGTCACGGTCCTGCAGCTATCCTCGGCCGTATCTTCACCGACCTTGTCTGTAGCTCACCGCTCAGATAGTTCTTCCGAGATTTCTCTGGCATCGTCCGCCAGTTCTCCTCCTCAGGCCTCACTGCCTTAGTCTCGCCTCATAAGATGGCTACTCGGTCAGCCACTGGTGCCATTAAGCAATGGGATTATTCGGACATTGTTGGACATGGTCTTACTGCTGCATTGCTATGTCAGAAAAAACCCACAGATTATCGCTTGGCTCTTCGGGATCTAGCCTGGGTTTCAGCTATGTACGATGAGATGACTGCTCTTATGTTTGCTCTTCGTAGCCAGCACACTTGGGATTTGGTGCCTCGCCCTTCGGATGTCAACATTGTTAGCTTCAAATGGGTCTATCGGCTCAAGTATCGTTCGGATGGTATGATTGATCATCACATTGCCAGACTTGTGGCGCAAGGTTTTTCGCAGATTATGGGTTTTGACTTTGACCATACTTTCAGTCCTGTGGTCAAAGCCTCCACTGTTCGGACGGTTCTTGCTATTTCCACCATGCGTTCTTGGCCACTTCATCAGCTGGATGTCAAGAACGCCTTTCTTAATGGTGTTCTGGATGCTCCGGTCTACATAAAGCAGCCAGTTGGTTATCAGGATTCTTCTCATCTGGACTATGTTTGTCGTCTGCGGAAGGCCATTTATGGTCTTAAGCAGGCTCCTCGAGCTTGGTTTCAACGGTTTAGCAGCTATCTTACCCAGCTTGGTTTTTGGTACAGCTCGGCTAACACTTCTTTATTCGTTCTGGCACAGGGTTCCTCCTTGCTGTACCTTCTTGTGTATGTGGATAACATCATTCTTACTGGGAATAGCTCGGCTCTTCTTTTTCAGTTCATTGCTTGGACACACAAGGAGTTTGCAATTAAGGATCTTGGTTCTCTTAATTATTTTCTTGGTCTTGAGGTTTCTCCTACTTCCTCCGGGTTGCTTCTCGGCCAGGCGAAGTATGCCCAGGACATTCTGACTCGGGCTGGTATGTCTGATGCTGCGCCAGTTTCTACACCATTTTTTGCTGGTTCTCAGCTGCATAGTTCCACTAGTCCGCCGTTCAGGGATCCTACTCTTTATCGCTCTCTTGTCGGGGTGCTTCAGTATCTCACCATTACTCATCTGGATTTAGCCTTCTCGGTCAAAACGGTGAGTCAGTATCTTCATTGGAGGGTTCAAGCGGTGAAGGTTCCAGTGGAGGGTTCGGGATGTGAGAGTTCGAGTAGGGGGTTCGAGTGGTACTGGTTCGAGAGGTACCTCTCAAAAAGTGAAGGTTCCATTGGAGGGTTGGAGCGGTGAAGGTTCCAGTGGAGGTTCGAGAGGTGAGAGTTTGAGTGGTACTGGTTTGAGAGGTGAAGGTCCCATTGGACGGTTCGAGAGGTGAAGGTTCAAGTGGAGGTTTCGAGAGGTGAGAGTTCGAGGAGAGGTTCGAGTGGTACTGGTTCGAGAGGTAATAGTTCAAGAGATGAAGGTTGCATTGGAGGGTTTGAGAGGTGAAGGTTCCATTGGAGGTTCGAGAGGTAAAGGTACCATTGGAAGTTCGAGAGGTGAGAGTTCAAGTGGAGAGTTCGAGTGGTACTGGTTCAAGAGGTACTAGTTCGAGAGGTGAAAGTTCCAGTGGAGATTCGAGAGGTGAATGTTCCAGTGGAAGGTTAGTGAGGTGAGAGTTCGAGTGGAGGGTTTGAGTGGTACAGATTCAAGAGGTGAAGGTTCAATTGGTCGGTTCGAGAGGTGAAGTTTCCATTAGAGTTCGAGAGGTGAGAGTTGGAGTGCAGGGTTCGAGTGGTACTGGTTCGAGAGGTATGGATTCGAGAGGTGAGAGTTCTATTGGAGTTCGAGAGGTGATGGTTGCAATGGAAGTTCGAGAGGTGAGAGTTCAAGTGGAGGGTTCGAGTGTTACTGGTTCGAGAGGTACGGATTCAAGAGGCGAAGGTTCCATTAGAGGTTCGAGAGGTGAAGGTTCCAATAGAGGGTTCGAGAAGTGGAGGTTCCAATGGAGGTTCGAGAGGTACTACTTCGAGAGGTGATGGTTCCATTAGACGGTTTAAGACCTGGTTCGAGAGGAGGGTTTGAGAGGTGAAGTTTCCATTGGACAGTTCAAGAGGTGAATGTTCCAGTCAAGGGTTCGAGAGGTGAGTGTTCGAGTGGAGGTTCGAGTGGTACTGGTTCAAGAGGTACGGATTCGAGAGGTGAAGGTTCCATTGGATGGTTCGAGAGGTGAAGGTTCAAGTGGAGGGTTCGAGCGGTAAGAGTTCGAGTGGAGGGTTCGAGAGGTGAGAGAATGATACATTGCTTTAGTTGATAGCTCGAGTTAATTATGAGCTTCAATTAAATGTAAATTTGGTACATTTGTAGCTTCAATTACAACTCTTTTCACATTCCTATATTGTAGCAACATTTCTACAGTATTTCTATAATTTATTATCAAGCTCACCGCGCATCGCGTGGTGTTACCTAACTAGTTTATAACCAAAGGAAAACCACTAAAGCTAAAACATGGTCCGGTTCATCCTTATATGCATGGCACTATCAACAAACATGCTACATTTCTTCTCCTAAATGCATGCAACTAACTGACAAATAAAAGACTTTATCAACGACCAACTTTCTGAACAAACTAGAGACTAATTAATTTTCTAAAAATAGAACCTCGATCTGCAGTACGAGCTTATCAACAAATCACCCCCTTAACATCGCTCCATCGATTTGAACTACACCAAGTTTTTGTCGCATCTCGGTGAACTTGTTCCGAGTCAACGCCTTTGTAAGAATGTCTGCTAAGTGTCCATCGCTACCAACGTGATCAACATCCATTTTCTTGGTTTTAATGCACTTCCGGATAAAATGAAATTTTGTGTTGATATGCTTTCTCCTTGCATGATGCATTGAGTTCTTCCAAAGAGCAATGTCAGATTTTTTATCAACCCAACAACTCGAAGCTCAAATCTTCACGTCCAACCAACTCTCCTATGAATCGACTAAGCCAAACACCTTGGCATACTGCGGTCGCCACCGCAACGTATTTAGCCTCGCAGGTTAACAAAGCAATAATCTTCTGCTTCTGTGAAGTCCTTGTAATGATTTTGGTCCCAAAAAAGAAATCTATCCCGGAGGTGCTCTTCCGATCATCGATGTCTCCAGCGAAATCACTGTCGCTGTAACCAACCAATTCAACTTTGCTTCCACCAGAATTCTAACAACACCTATAACTGAAAGTACCTTGTATATACATAATTATTTGTTTGATTGCAACCCAATGTTGAGTATTTGGAGCCTCCATGTATCGGCTCCTAATGCCCACTGCGTGAGCAATGTCTGGCCTTGTGTTTACAAGGTAGCAGAGGCTACCAATCACGCTCCAGTACTTGGTTGCATCCACAACAACGCTCCCATCCTGTTTGCTCAACTGGAGCCAATTCTCCACTGGTGTTTGGCACGGGTTGCATCCACCCATGCCGACAAACTCCAGTATCTTTGCCGAACATGCTTCTTAGCACGTCACAATTTCACTATTACATTGTCGCACCTCGATTCCCAAGTAGAAACTAAGAAGACCGAGATCGCTCATCTCTACATTTGTGTTTTGAACTTGAAAATGTCTTGAACACTTGTCCCCGTGATAATTAAATCATCCACAGAAACACCAAAAAGCAGAAAATATTAAGCATTACCTCTCTGATACATCGCATGCTCAAGCTGACATTTCATGAATCCAAGAGAGGTGAGTGAAGCGTTCAATTTGGAGTCCCATGCTCGCGGCGCTTGCCGGAGCCTGTACAAATCTTTGCACAACTTGAGTACTTTACCATTGTTGGCGTAGTTGACAAAGCTCAATGGTTTCCGAACGTAGACATCTTCATCAATGTCTCCGTTCAAAAATTCTGACTTCACGTCCATGTGGTGCACCTGCCATTTTCTGTGTGCAGTGAGTGAGAGCAGCAGTCGCACCGTCTCCATCCTTGTCACGTGAGAGAAAAGTTCTTCAAAATCCACCCCTGAAACTGAGCATACCCCTTGGCGATGAGTCTTTCATTGTTCTTTAAGATGTCGCCAACATAATCCTTTTTAACTTTAAATACCCATTTTGGCCCAATGACACGTTGGTTTGCCAGAAGTGATGCAAATTCCCATGTTTTGTTGTCGACGATTGACTTCATTTCGTACTTCTTTGCATTACTCCAAGATGCATATGTAAGAGCAACTTCCACGCTCTTCGGCTCCTCCGCTGCTAAAAAACAATAAATGTTTTCCTTGACATTTGTGATGTTATTTGTGGCATTGTAAAAGTCTGATATTCATTGGTATCGCCAAGGTCCTGAGTTGGTGTTGAGATTTTCATCGAGCGTGGATGGCGTAGCCCACTAAACCTATGTTTGAGCGGTCATGGGTGTTTGCGGCTCAACTTTCGGCAATGTCATCTCATTTACCGGCTTGCGTGGTGAACCTATTTGTTAGAATAAAGCAAGTAGATGATTAGAAAATATTTTATTCCATGTTGATGACTAGTACTAGAGTTATATTTAGACTAGTCTTCTTTGTACTCTTTATATATTCTTGATCATTAATCAGAATCATTATGGGAAATTACTTTATCATGGTATCAGAGCAAACCTGGTTCTAAAACCCTCTTCTCTCTTCTTCGGTCACAGCCTCTCCCTCCTCTTTGCTTCCGTCGCTGGAAAAATTCTCCCCCCTCCTCCTTGCCAAAATTTTTATTTTTCTCCTCTCATCATGTCTGACGAGAAATTATCTTATAATACCTTGCTCCACATGATGACTATCAAATTGTCATCATCCAATTATTTGTTGTGGAAGCGTCAAGCTGGTTATGTTCTCCGACCTCAGAAGCTGTATGGTTTTCTTGATGGTTCCAGGCCCTGTCCAACTGTTCCTCCTCGTCCCCCCGCCATCGCCTCTTCGTATCCTACGCTGGGGCCATTAGTTCCACTCCAGTTCACAGCTCCTCCACCAAGACTAATCTCATGGAGGCTTATTTGAAGGCCCAGTCTGATTATGAGATTTGGGTTGATGAAGATCAACGTGTGTGCAATCTTCTTTTTTCTTCTCTCACCCCACATGCCTTGGTAGTTTTTCCTGACCGTGCCACTTCAAAGGAAATTTGTGACAATCTTTAGTCGATTTATCACGACAGCAGTGCTTCATCCATCCTTCGTCTTCGTGCTGCTGCCCATGGTATACGTAAGACTGGTACAGTTCATGAACTCCATCTCCAATTTAAAGATATTTTTAAGCAGTTGTCTATGATTGGTTCTCCTGTATCAAATGATGATCAACTTATTTGGTTTTTTACTGCTCTTGGAACTGAGTTTAAGGATTTTTCTGCACCTTTAATTAATTCCTCACCTACTCCGTTGTATGCCGATGTTTTGTCTCGTGCCAAAAACCACGGAGCTAGGACCATTCAGCCCCAGCCACTGGGCCTGTTGCCTTCACAGTAGGCATTTTTCCCTCGACCGGCCGCACATGGAATCACGTGCCGGCGAGGGGTGGCGGCGCATCCAGTTTACACGCCGCCAGGGGAGGCTATTTTGGCGGATGGCAAGGTGGCAGGTCCGGCGGTTAATTCATGGCAGGGGCTGGTCGTGGTCGGCCGCAGTGTACTTGGTGTGGTCGTCCCGGTCACTATACTGCAACTTATTACAAGATACTTGCTCAGACTGGTTCTCAGGGTCCAGCTAATCGTATAGACTCCACTCATCTGGTTGAGCATTTTAAGTCATCACTGCAGTTAGAGCCTACTGCACGGTTCTCCGATTGGTATGTTGACTCCGGTGCCACCAGTCATATGTCATCCTCAACCTCATGCTTGGAGTCTGTCTCCCAATATTCTGATAATTCTAATTTTTATGTTGGTAATGGAGCTTCTATTCGAATCTCTTATGTTGGTGATGCTAAACTTTCTGATGATTTATGCCTGTATGATGTTCTGGTGTTCCCATTATTACTAAGAATCTGCTGTCTATTAGTAAACTGACCAGAGATTTAAATGCTTTTGTCACTTTTGATGATTGGAACTTTGTCATTCAGAACAAAGTTTCCAAGGTGGTTGTGGGCAGGGGCCACAGTGATGGTGGTCTCTATGTTTTGGATAAAGGCGATTCAACATTTTTCTCGCATTTGTAGCAAAATAAAGGACGGGCATCTTATGAGTTGTGGCATGCTCGCTTGGATCATGCTTCGGCATCAGTAATTTCCAGTTTTCAGAAGTCTGGTTTAGTTTCTTTGTCTTCTTTGTTGCCTAAACCTATTGCCCGTACCCTTGTGTTATTGCGAAAGGTCAACGGTTGGCGTTTGTTGAGAACCATAAGTGTGCTACACATGTACTGGATTTGGTTCATTGTTACTTATGGGGACCTTCCCCTATTTTATCGACACATGGTTTTTCATACTATGCTTTATTTTTGGATGACTATTCTCGTTTCACCTAGCTTTATCCACTTCTTCGCAAATCAGATTTCTTTGATGCTTATTTACAGTTTGAGGCTTTTGTGGAGAATCAGTTTTCATCCAAAATTAAGGTGTTTCAGAGTGATGGTGGTACGGAATTCCTGAACACTCTCATACGGGGACATTTTGCCTCTAAGGGCATTCATCATCAGATCTCGTGTCCTTACACTCCGGAACAGAATGGTCGTGCGGAGCGTAAACATCGGCATGTTGCCGAGATGGGTCTTACTATGCCTTTTCATTTGCATCTGCCTATTTCTTACTGGGATGATGCATTTGCTGCAGCTGCATATACAATCAATCGACTGCCTACTCCAGTTTTGCATGGTTCTTTGCCTTATGATCTTCTTTATGGTCGTGCTCCTTGCTACTAAAATTTTCATCCCTTTGGGTGCCATATTTTTCACTTGTTCGACTGTATGCTGATCATAAGTTATCTCCCCACAGCATTCCATGTGTTTTTCTTGGCTACAGTTCCCAGTACAAAGGTTTTTGGTGTCTTGATGCTTCTATAGGCAGAGTCTACATCACTCGTCATGCTCGTTTTGATGAGACATACTTCCCATTTTCTCCTTCTACATCTTCGGGATCTTCCGCATCCACCCTTGATGTCTCTGCTTTTCTTGATCCTGATGGCGACCCTGTGATCTTTGTGCCAGTTTTGGCTTCGTCTCACGTGCCACCATGCACCATGTGCTCGTCGGATCCAGAACTAGTTTCTCTGCCACCGGAATCAGCTTCTCCATCACCGATTCTACCTTCTCCATCGCAGGTCATGGTCCTGCAGCCATCCTCGGCCGTATTATCACCGACCTTATCTGTAGCTCACCACTCGGATAGCTCTTCCGAGATTTCTCCGGCATCGTCTGCCAGTTCTCCTTCTCAGGCGTCACTGCCTTAGTCTCGTCCTCATCAGATGGCTACTCTGTCAGCCACTGGTGCCATTAAGCGATGGGATTATTAGAACATTGTTGCACATGGTCTTACTGCTGCATTGCTATGTCAGACGAAACCCACAGATTATCGCTTGGCTCTTCGGGATCCAGCCTGGGTTTCAGCTATGTACGATGAGATGACTGCTCTTCGTAGCCAGCACACTTGGGATTTGGTGCCTCGCCCTTCGGATGTCAACATTGTTGGCTTTAAATGGGTCTATCAGCTCAAGTATCGTTCGGATGGTATGGTTGATTGTCACAATGCCAGACTTGTGGCGCAAGGTTTTTCGCAGATTCTGGGTTTTGACTTTGACCATACTTTCAGTCCTGTGGTCAAAGCCTCCACTGTTCGAACGGTTCTTGCTATTTCCACCATGCGTTCTTAGCTACTTCATCAGCTGGATGTCAAGAACGCCTTTCTTAATGGTGTTCTAGATGCTCTGGTCTACATGAAGCAGCCAGTTGGTTATCAGGATCTCATTTGGACTATGTTTGTCGTCTGCGGAAGGCCATTTATGGTCTTAAGCAGGCTCCTCGAGCTTGGTTTCAATGGTTTAGCAGCTATCTTACCCAGCTTGGTTTTCGGTACAGCTCGGCTGACACTTCTTTATTCGTTCTGGCACAGGGTTCTTCCTTGCTGTACCTTCTTGTGTATGTGGACAACATCATTCTTACTGGGTATAGCTCGGCTCTTCTTTGTCAGTTCATTGCTCAGACGCACAAGGAGTTTGCAATCAAGGATCTTGGTTCTCTTAATTATTTTCTTGGTCTTGAGGTTTCTCCTACTTCCTCCGGGTTGCTTCTCGGCCAGGCGAATTATGCTCGGGACATTCTGACTCGGGCTGGTATGTCTGATGCTACGCCAATTTCTACACCATTTTTTGCTGGTTCTCAGCTGCATAGTTCCACTAGCCCGCCGTTCAGGGATCCTACTCTTTATCGCTCTCTTGTCGGGGTGCTTCAGTATCTCAGCATTACTCGTCCGGATTTAGCCTTCTCGGTCAACACGGTGAGTCAGTATCTTCAGGATCCTACAGATGATCATTTTGCTGTAGTTACACGGATTTTGCGTTATGTTCGCGGTACTCTTCATTTTGGTTTGATTTTTCATTCCGCGAGCACTCTGGATGTGTTAGGCTATTCTGATGCTGACTGGGCTTGCTGTCTGGATACTCGTCATTCCACTTATGGATATACGGTCTATCTGTGTGGGAATGTTGTTTCTTGGAGTGCCAAGAAACAACCAACTATTTCTCATTCCAGTACGGAGTCTAAGTATCGTGCTCTTACCAACACTGCTTCGGAGGTTATTTGGCTCATTCATTTGCTTCGTGATCTTCAGGTTCTACTTTCTGGTTCGTTGTTGTTGTTATGTGACAACATTAGTGCTATCTTCTTAGCTCAGAATCCGGTGGCGCACAAGTGGGCCAAGTATATCGATATTGATTATCATTTTGTTCATGAGCTGGTGACTTCTGGAAAGCTGCGTGTTGCACATGTTCCTACTTCTCTTCAGATTGCTGACATCTTAACCAAGGGACTCTCTCGTCTGTTGTTCGAGTTCTTTAGATCCAAGCTTTGCATCGGCAAGCATCCGATGCTTCGTTTGAGGGAGGGGGGTGTTAGAATAAAGCAAGTAGATGATTAGATAATATTTTATTCCATGTTGATGACTAGTACTAGAGTTATATTTAGACTAGTCTTGTTTGTACTCTTTATATATTCCTGATCATTAATCAGAATCATTATGGCAAATTACTTTATCACTACTGTTGCCACGCTGGTCTCCGTTGAGTAAACCATTGTGAACGTGACTGGTGCTATTGTTGTCTCTGAGCTCAAAGTCTTCCAATTCTAGGCATGGCTCTCCTCAAAGACAATGCCTCTCATCACATACAACCACTTCTCTATCGGGTCATAAACCAGGTAGGATTTTGTACCATCTTCGTACCCTACGAACACCCCCAACGTTGAGTGATCCGCAAGCTTGTGCATTCCTGGCCCAAGTCTCTTGACATGTGTGATGCATCCAAAAGTTCTCAGATGGTACACACTTGACTTCTTCTTGCACCAATGTTCGTAAGGTGCCATGCCATCAAGACTCATCGTCGGTGCGCGGTTGATAAGATACACATTGGTCTTCATTGCCTCTCCCTAAAATATTCCAGGCACCGCCATTGACTTCATAGACAACGAGCCATTTCAACCACCGTTTGATTTTGCCTCTCTACAATGCTGTTTTGTTGCAGTGAGTAAGGTTTTCTAGTGTTATGCTCGATCCCACTCTGCTTGCAGAACACCAAAAACTCACTAGGGTTGAACTCGCCACCACTATCCAAAGGAAATGCAAGCAATTTGCATTCACGCTCTGCTTCAGTCACTGCCTTGATTTTCTTGAAGCACCAGAATGCCTCATCTTTCGTCCTGAGCAACTCAATCCACATAAATCGACTAAAATAATTGACTATGAGTAGAAAGTACCTTTTATTGGTCCACACAAGTCACTGTGGACTAGTTCCAGTGGACGTTGTGTGCAGAACTTTGAAGCCTGCGGAAATGACATCCTATGTTGCTTCCCAATTGCACATCCTTCGCAGAGTTCCTCCACATGTTTGATGTAAGGAATACCTTGTACCATCTCTTTATGTGAAAGAATTTTTAGCGCACAAAAGTGAAGATGCCCGGAACGAGCATACCAATGCTAAGCTATGTCATCCTTCTTCATCAATAAACTCACCGGTGCTGCAAGGTTCAGGTTCGGTACATAGTGGAAATTGCGTGCGTGTGATACACTTGCCAACACCTTGTGAGCTCGATCGAAAAAGCATAGAACCCCTCCATCGATGACAATCTTGCACCCATTATCATCAAGCTGCCCAAGTGAGATAATGCTGCTTCGCAAGCTTGGGATGTAATATACATTGGAGAGAATATGATGGTCACCGAGTGAGACACTGAATTATGAATGTTCCTCTACCACGTAGGTTCACCATCGAGCCATCACCGAATTGTACCATGCCATGTACTATTTTTTCGACAGTCCTGAATGTTTTCTTATTGCTGGTCATGTGACTACTGGACCACGGTGTCGAGATACCATACACCTTCAGCTGCATCCACGGGCATCACCTTCTCCTCGTTCAAGTACACCGCCAGAGGTGTGTCATCGACACCTTGTGCCAACGTCCCAACCTGCACCATAAGTAACGCTGGTTCATCACCTACCTCCACCACAGTGAGAGCAAGATTTTCTTATTCTTGCTGCTCCCAGTCACGCTTTTCTTTGCGACACTCCTTCGTCCAATGCTCTTGAATCTCACAGTAGCAAAAATTTCCCTTTTTTCATTTGTCATTGCCATCGTTGCTGGATGACGACTTTGCTTTGTAGCCCAACAATGACTTTGGTTTAATAGCCTCTTTTACCTTCTTGTCGCCACCATCGTAGCCTTGCCATTGTTCACGTTGGTGCTATCGTGCTTGCCACTCTTTCTCCGTGAGGAATAGGTGTCCTCCAGCAGGTACAGAGTCCTCTAGTTCACCGTGCTCTTCTACCACCAACAAATAGCTAGTGAGCTTCTCAATGGATAAGGTTTTTGGATTGATGAGCAACTCAATTGCCATGGCCATATGTTTTTATTTTCGTGGTACACACCATAGGAATTTGAGCACCACCTTGTTCTCAGCCACCATATTTCCCAACACCTTAAGGTCATTGACTATTGTGGTGGCTTAAATGTCGAAATATACAACACCCTCGCCATTCTTGAACGCGAGGTTTTTGAATTCCAACCAAAGTGTCTATGCCTTTGCCTCTCGGACGCGCTCCACTCAAACTCGCATGGTTCTAAGTGTGTTACAAGCCTACTTAACATTCATCTTGACTCAAAGTGTACATACTAAATCTGGAAAAATTGCTCGGAGCAGCATTTACATGGCCCTTCGGTCGTCGTATTCATCGCCTGGACCTCTTTCTATTACATTCCAAAACCCTTGCACTTGTAGTTGCATCTTCATGAGGATCACCCAATCTGCGTAGTTGGTTTGAGTGAGATTCAGATAATGTGCTACACATTGATCTCCCTGATGACTCATTCCACTATGCGAATTTCATTGTTACCACCCTCGATCAACTGTTCCAGCTGTGGAGTCAAGCTCATCCCTTTTTTTCAGCTCCTTTTCCTGTCATTGTCAAAGCAGATCGAACGATGATCGACTACAAAGGTTTGGATCAAACACCACACTTATACCACTTGTAGTTGAAAAGATGAGAAAAGGAAACTTGCGCAGGAAACTTTGAACATAGTGCTTTATTTTTGGGTGCATGATCCGGCAATTTTTGGATGCAATTGTGCATCTTCTGAAAGTTGGAAACCAAGGTGGAGGACGCATTCTCTCAATTCGTCCTCATGGTGTTTTTTTTTCTGGATTTTTAGAGGAAGCATTCTTTGAATGCAATGCGTCCTCAATGTTATAATTTTTTTAATTCTTGTGTAGAGGACGCATTCTGTGAATGCGCTCCATGGTGTTTTTTTACAGAAGTTTTAAAAGACGTCAGAATCTGGAGTTTCGCTCCATCACTGCCAGAATCTCAAAACCCTACCTCACCTCTCGAAACCCTACCTCACCTCCTCTCAAAACCCCACCTCACCTCCTTTCGAATCCCTACCTCACCACTGAAACCCTACCCTGATGATCACCACCACCTCTCGAAACCCTACATCACCTCTCGAAAGTCGGTCAACGGCGGTCCAATGTCATCCTCTTCAGCGAATAAACAAGCAGCCGGATGTCGGAACTACAAAGAGGAGAACAATTAAGCACAGAACAAGAACAAATATAGTGGATCTAAACAAAACCAAAAAAATAAACAAGAGCTTCACCGAAAAACCAACCGAAGGAGGAGGACGGTGGTGAGCTGAGCTACGGTGGCGGCTTGAGCAACGGAGGAGACGACGGAGGAAGAAAATAGCGGAGGAAGAAAATGGGGGATGAAGTGAGGATGATGGTGATAAAACCAAGAAAATGAGGACGTATTCACCGAATGCATCCTCTGAAAATCTGATTTAAAAAAAAATTGGCCTCGTGAGGACGCATTCACATAATGCGTCCTCATATTTCTGTTAAAAAAATTAAAAGCATGAGGATGCATTACGTAAATGTGTCCTCCAATTTCTATCCAAAAAAATTATGAGAACGTTCTCCACCTTCGCATCCACTGCTGGCTACTGTAGTCGTATTAACCAAATTTTCTCCCTTTGAACACCAAAAGTTACTTGAAATTGCAAGGAAACTAAGAAGAAAACTCACGCAAGAAATTTTAGAACACAGGTTTTGGTGCAGTTAAAGTTATTGCATTTTCAAATTTTTTTGCCTCTGATTTATAACCAAAGCAAAACTATTGAAGCTAGAACATGACCACATTCATCCCTATATGCATGGCACTATAAACTAACATTCTACATTTCTTCTCCTAAATGTATTCAACTAAGTAACAAATAAAAGACTTTGTCAACAAGCAACTTGCTGAACAAACTAGAGACTAAGTAATTTGTTGAAACTAGCACTTCGATCTGTAGTATGAGCTTATCAATGGATTGACTGATTCCATCCATCAAATTCCACTAAACCTTCATCCCACCCCTCTATCTCTATAAACCCTAGTCACAACCTCATTATTTCTTGATCCATTTTTATTTCTTTTCCTTGTAGCATAGGCACCAAATTTGAGTTGAATTCATTGGTGTAGTTTGAATGGATAGTACGAGATGGAATAGAAGAGAGAATGTGAAATATTAGTACAAATACTTGTAGGTGTATTTTGAGATTTTCTTTTCATGAATATACAACGAGTGGCTGTATATTGGTGAACATCGTGGTGAATGTCGAGCAGTGCTTATAGACCATCTAATTTTTATTAATATTGCCAGTTATTGTATCTCTTTCTTCTTCTTTTGTTTACAGATAGAAAGAAATCAGTGAGGGTAAACATGATTGTTATCGAATTTAATGAGAATTAAATAGAATGAAAGAAATCAGTGAGGGTAAACATGATTGTTATCGATTGAATGAGAATTAGATAGAATGGATACATGACTGTTATCGATAAAATTAGAATTAGATAGAGTGATATTCACTATTGAAAATCAGGTACATAGGCACTGGTAACAATGTACATGTGCTTAAATACCGGTTCTAGAAATTATGTTAGCACCAGTACAATAATGTAAAAAGGATAATATCGGTGCCATTTTAGACATCTGCACTGGTAGGAAAGGTACCAGAGCTGAATACCGGTGCCTAAGTGAGAAAAAGTAAGAAATTAGAAAAGTTTCAGCATCGGTAATGTGTATGCAGGTGTAGAGTACCGGTGCTATGTCAAAAATTACGTGAGAAACAAATAATTTTTGCACCAGTATTGTGTATGGTATAGGTGTTGATGATAAAAAAAACACTGGAAAAGGTATATTCCTGCACTGGTTTAGAATTTTATGCCTAGCACCGACATAAGTACCGGTGCATGTAGGACAAGTAGGTTGATGCATGATAATATTCAGCATCGGTACAGGTCTTACCGGTGCACAATACCAGTGCTAGTGTGTTAATGACGCGGGTAATAAATAGATATAGCACTGATATTGTGTTTTTTACCGGTGCTGATGCTAAAAAAGAGTGGAAAATTGTAAAAATTCAGCACTGTTTTGAAATTTTTGTCTTAGCACCAATAAAATATTTGATGGTAATTTGCAAAACCCTAGTATAGCATCGGTATTAGTAGCTTATACCGGTTCTATTGGTGCATTAAATGCTGACCTACCAATTTTTTCTAGTGGGTAAAAAGTGTAAAGATGTTACTTTTGAGTTCATTAATGACAATTTTTGGATGAGGAAGACACTGAATGTTCATCAATGAACTCCCTTAAAGGTACTTTATGTTTTGTTTTAATTTATCGTTTATGGTGGAATATGTGTGGAATGATATGTTTCCATATATTTTTTGCTTGTTTGATCATTGTAATATTGCTTCACACTCTTCATGAATATAATTTGTTAGCTAGTTTTGTTAATGTATTGAATTGTTTTTTTCATGCATGTCTTTTGATAGGTTGTGGTACGAATGTAGTATTGTGGTGTTAGATGTTGCATGGTTATAGGGTGTTGTATGAATAAAATTATTTTTAGGGTGGAGGTGTTTATTTATATGGAAGCATTATTGTTGCACATTGATTAAATCGTAGAGATTTACCATGCCATCGAGAGGCATAAGCATGTGTATCACAATGTTAGTTTGGTGAGTGATGAATTTATTGCTTTTGTTGGGGAGTTCACGGAGCATGCATTTAGTCGTGAAAAGCGCATCTTATGTCCATATCGTGATTGTAATAATCGTATACGTACTGACAATCGAGACTTGTTGCAACTCCATTTGTACAAGATAGGGTTTACAAAGGATTATTTGGTTTGGATCTTTCATGGTGAGAAACCACCACCGAAGGTGGTTGTAGGTAGCAAGGGAGAATATTTTGGGGATATCAATTTGGATGACATGTGTGCGGAGGTGGTGGATGAATTCAGGGGGAGGCCAGAAGTTCTGTCCAAATTTTGAGATGAGAAGGACTTAATGTTGTTTCCCAGTTACAAGAACGAAGGCAATGTCATGTCATGTTTTATGGAGTTGTTTAACATGAAAGGTGTTGGTTCGTGGAGCGATACTAGCATGGATAAGTTGCTCTAGTTTTTGAATGAGAAGCTCCCATCCGAAAAGGGTTTGCCAAATAACTTCTATGGTGTGAAGAGAATTTTGTGTCCATGGGAATGAAGTATAAAAAATACATGCATGTCCCAATAATTGTGTTTTGTATAGGGGTGTTTTCGAAAAAGAGGTGGCTTGCCCCGTATGCCACATGTCTCGTTATAAGGAAAGGAGAAATGAGACTGTGGATGAAGAGATTGTTGTGATGGTAAGGAAAAGGATCCCCGCAAAATGCATGTGGTACCTTCCTATTGTTCTGAGGCTGAAGAGGTTGTTTAATAACATTGAGGATGTGAAGAACATTTCATAATTCAGGGATAGGGGTTGTCTTGATAATGATATTATCAGTTATCCTGTAGATGAAAATCAGTGGAAGAATTTTAACAAGATTTATCCTAAATTTGAAGCTAAACCCAGGAATTGAGGATGGCTTTGTGTACTAATGGTTTGAATCCCTTTGGTAACAAGTCATCGAAACATAGTTCATGGCCAGCTATGCTTTCCATTTACAATCTACCTCTGTATCTCTACATGAAGAGGAAATATGTTTTGATGCCTTTGATGATTTCGATTCCAAGACAACGCGTAAATGACATCGATACCTATCTAGCCCCACTCATTGAATATTTGAAGGTTTTGTGGTCTGTCGGTGCTGATGTGTTAGATGGTTATCGTCAGACCAAGTTCAATTTGAAGACAATGCTTTTTTGCACGATAAATGATTTTCTGGCTTATGGTGATATTTTGGGTTTTTTGGTTAAGGGTCACAAGGCATTTCCTATATGAGAAAGCAACTGATTTCTAGAACTTGAAGATGATAGGAATACTGTGTATCTAGGTTATAGGAAATTCCTTCCAGCAAAGCACAAGTTATGAGATGACACAATTCATTTTGTTAGGGGGAGGAAGAGGAGGAAGGCACCAAGAATATTGAGTGGGCTATCCATCCACAAAAAGGTGAAGCAATTAAATTTCATTCTTGGAAAAAAAGATATCTAAAGTACTTGCCACAAATGATGGACCTTGGAAGAAAAGATCAATTTTCTCAGATTTTCCATACTGGGAGAATTTGGAGGTTTGCCATTGTTTGGATGTGATACATATAGAGAAGAATGTGTGTGAGAGTTTAATTGGGACTCTACTTAACATTCCGAGTAAGGCGAATGATAGCTTGAATGCACGAAATGTCTTGGTTGAAGTTGGTATACAAGTTGATTTAGCTTCGGAGATGAAACTGAAATGGACGTACCTTTCACCCTCCCCTTACATTCTTTTAATCAGTGAGATGAGGTCGGTTTGTGAGTGTATTTAGGGAATCAAGGTACTGTCTGTCTACTTTCCCAATGTTAGTCGGATTGTGAATGATGAATTGCGTCTGAATGCGTTGAAATCCCATGATTGTCACGTCTTAATGAAACTCTTTCCCGTGGCTATCCGTGGTTTCATGGAAAAGGAGGTGAGATTTTGCATCATGCACATGTGTTTCTCCTTCAACTCCATATTCCATAAGAATATTAGCAGGAAACAGCTCGATGAGTTAGAGCGTGAGGGGATTGTAGTGCTCTGTTTGTTTGAGAAGTACTTCCCCCAGCATTCTTTGAAATTATGATCTATCTCATCGTCCATGTGGTTAGGGAAATTAGAATATGTGGTCCCGTGGAGATGCATTGGATGTACCCATTTGAGCAGAACACATGGGTCTTTAAGGGTTATGTACACAATCGAAGCTGACTCGATGCCAGCATTATGCAGAGGTATGTCACAGAGGAGATCATTGAGTATTGTACTTCAAATTTTCTAAGGAAAACAACACTTGGAGTCCTGCAGTATGTGAAAAGTTACAAGAAGAGTGGAATCCCATGGTCCAAAGATACACTTTACACATCCTACAATGTTGAGTTGATGAAAGTTCATCTTTATGTTTTGCGGAATAGTAGTGGGCTTGTAATATATGTTGAGGAGCACATGTCATTGTTAGAAGAAATCTATCCCGAATGGCTGTCTAATTAGATACAACTTGATCATTTAACAATGTTTGTTAATTGGTTTTACAGTCATTTCAATGTGGACAACATGCCTGCTGAACTTCAAGCGTTTGCAAGAACATCCGATTGCACCATGAAAAGATACCAGGGCTATGACATTAATGGATACAAATTTTCAACAGTGGAAAATGATAGCAAGAGCACAACTCAGAACAATGGGGTTTACGTGGAATCTGAATCCGTGTGGTAGTCGAGCAAGAAAGACAAAAAACCTATCCTTGTAACTATGGCCTTTTACGGGGTCATCAAGGAGATTTAGAAGTTGGATTATGTTGAGTTTAAATTTGAATTATTCAAGTGCAGATGGGCTTAAAATGTTATAGGGTTTAGTTCCAAGAAGCCCATGGGTTTTACGTCGGTGGACTTGAATCGAGTGGCCTACGAGAATGAAAAGTTCATCTTAGCCGCCCAAGCTCTCCAAGTATTTTATATCAAAGACCCAACCAATGAGAAGTGACAGGGCTTGAAAGCCTCAGTCAATTGCTTCCAAGAACTAGATTTAGCTAAAACACATGCTAGTTACCAAAAACAATTCATACATAATCAAAGCTTAAAAAAATAAAAATTGTGGAAAACTAGGGTTGAAAAGAGGGAAAACGAGCTAGAAGAAGAAGTGAGGATATAGAGGAGATAAAGTACTCTTTATATTACAAGATAAAGAAGGTGGAATTCTGGCCACCCATCGCACGGTGCAATGGTTTCATCGCACAGTGTGAAGTGTGCCCAAAATCCTCAAGTGATTTATTTCTTCTTCTTGGCTTCTCCTTCACTTCACCACAGCAAGTTTCTTCCCTTTTTCAAGTCTTCAAGTCTTCAAATCTTCAAACCAACTCTTCAAAGTCTTCAAAAGATTATCTTCAATAGCCTCCGGTCTTCAAGTCTCGATGTTCTTTCCTTGTCACACAAAATCCTCCAAGAAAAGGTAAAAGAGCGCAAAAGTCACTCTTACATCTCCTAAGAGAATTTCAATGTAAAACACAGGCTCTAATTGACAAAAGAGCACAAAAACAATCCCAAAGACTCCCAAAATATACACATAAAATGGACACATCAAAACTCCCCGCACTTAAACCTTACTTGTCCTCGAGTAAGAAAAGATTCAGGCACACACAAAGGAATTCATGTATCGACATCCTTAACTACTATTCCCCCAAATTGATACCTCACAATACTCTCAATATCACACATCCCAAAGTCAAACTCAAATGAGAGTTTATCCACAACCCCCATTCCTAAATCTACCCAAACCATATCAACCTAACAATTCATTGATATCCATGAAAATATTTCTAAGTTCCAAATTGACAATCCAAAACCCAATGGCACAAAGTGAAGCCAAAAGCAAGCATGAAGTTCAAACACATACTTCACTTTATATGAATATATCATCCTAAGAACAAAGTATATCAACAATAAAGAATTTCACAACTTACTTCCTTTTCTCTGCTAAATACCGAATCCCAAGAGGTCTCAAGATGTTAAGCTACTCGATCTATCCATGTGACAACCGCAACCTTATGACTCCAACACCTGAAAATGAGTGAAATCATAGCATTGTTTTTTCTTTTCTCTCTATTTCCCTCATTTTGCCTAGGAACCCTTTTGAGTTTTCATCCTAGCCACAAATCATGTTTCTTTGGCTCAAATCTCACATTTTTTCGCACATTTAGCCTCTCATTTTTTCCTAGGTCGCCCTTTTGGGTTTTTGACTTGCCCGGGCCCCTAATGTTTCCTAAGTTGCCCTCTTGGGTTTCAACATTCAATGTTTTCTTTTAATATTTTCATTTTTTTCAAAATTTTCAATTTTTCAATTTTTTTCTTCCTTTTTCCCATGTTTTTCTAATCAAAAGTAGCAAAAAGCATTTCAAATCAAACTTTCATGCATGTGATCCCTCTAACCCCTCCTCACACTTAAAACATTACATTGCCCTCAATTTTAACATGTAAGGCAAGAACAATAAAACTCAAGGTAAGAGGTAGAGTGACTCCCATTTCTCTGCATAGTCACCGGTACCGGTGATACGGCACAATCCCATGTATTTGTATAGAATTAGTTCCAAAATATTTTTCGGAGCCAGGGGGGAATAGGTGTCGTAGAAGAACTCATCCCTCGAGCAACACGTCGTCTCTTTGACGCCGTTTGATCAAGAATAACACCATAGAGAATATCATCAAACTCACAAGTACATAGAGATTTGTAATACTAGTTCTAGCATCAAGATTTAATACCCATAGTATTTTAAAAGTACAATGAATCCCTCGTGCAATCAGTACTATGAAATTATCCAACAAAAATATCTAACATATATCGATAAGTATCCAAGCATCATTATAGAATATGGAAATCAAGATCACAAAATGAACCGAGATAATTGGTCTCCATTCCCCGGTCTGGGTCAAAACAATCGGGATTCACATTATCCCCCAACAAAACCTTTTCCAAATAGCTTAGGGTTTCTTCATGTTCCCTCAACATTTCTAACATCTAACCTTTTTGTTCCATGGTGATCTCAAGCACGTGAGCATTTAGGGATTTCTCTCCTTCTCCATGGGATGAACATTTAAGAGCTTTTGGTGGTGGTTTGCACTCTTCCACCGAAGTCTTCTCAAGAGAAGGAGGGAAAACACCCTTATTGACTTCCCCATGGACACACGAAAAGTGTTGGATGTTGCTTTCCCAAGAGTGTATTCGCCATTGTTGTTTTTCTTCAAGTTAGTACTAACAACATTTGAAATCAAAGCATCACTCAAAGCATCATCTATGGCAACATTTAAGGAACTACCATCTTTGGGTTCAACTACATCTTGCTCTTTATCATCAATAACATGAATAGCTTGGAAAGAATGGTATCTAGTAGGATGATCAATAGAATTATTAGTGTCAAATTCTACCTTCCACCAATTAAATTACATAGTCAATGTTCCTTTATGAACATCAATTATGGTCCTTGAAGTCTTTAGAAATGGCCTTCCTAAAAGTATATGTTTAGGACTATTGTCACCTTCCATTTCAACAACATAAAAGTCCGTGGAGAATGTCAAAGAATCCACTTTCACCAACACATCATTCACAATACCTTTCGGGTATGTGCTAGAGTGATCAACTAGTTGGATAACAACCCTGATTTTGTGCAAAGTGCCTAAATTTAGAATTTCATACACGGAATATGGGATCACATTGATTGAAGAACCTAAGTCTAACATGGCCTTGTTAACACATTTGCCTCCTATTTCACAAGGGATTGTAAACATTCCCAGATCATCAAATTTAGGGGGCATTTCATCATCAACTGTTACTTTTCTTACTTTTCAATTGTTGTTTCCTATTGACAATGCACAATTCTTTAAGAAATTTAGTATACCTAGGAACTTTATTCAAAGCATTTAAGAGTAAAATATTTATCTCGCATGTACGAAAGACTTCGTAGATATCCTTGGTGTCCTCCTTGGTCCTCCTATCCTTTAATACCTCTGGAAATGGTGGTTCCAACACATAGATAGGGATCTACACCCCTCTTAACTTCTTGTGCAGTGGGTATGAGGTTTCGGGATTTGATCCCGGTCTTGGCACAAATGTCTCCACATCAATTTATTCTTCTTTGCTCTCTTTGGCCAACTCCTCAGCCTTGTTTTCAAGGTCTTCTTCTTTTTCAACCATCTGCTCGACAATAACCCTTTCTTGGGGCTCCTTCACTTCCCTTCCACTTCTCAATGAGATTGCACTCATATTTTATCTAGGGTTGATCTCCGGTTGGGAGGGAAGTTTGCCCTTTTCCCGAGCCTTCATCCGATTCACCACTTGAGCTATTTGGCTCAATTGAGTTTCAAAGTTCTTGGTGCTCACCTTAACTTCATCTTGGAATTTCTTTCCTTTCTCCGGGCACATGCTCAACTGCTAAATTGCTTGCATCACCTCATCTTTTGTCAAACCCGAGCTCTCCCCTTGGTCTCGGGGCTTGCCTTGAAGTCTTTGATATTTTTGTTGAGATGGTCGATATTTTTGTTGAGGAGGGTGAAACGGTTGAGTGTTTTGACCTCCTTCATGGATTTGATACCAGAGATTCAGGTTATCACGATTACCCAAATTGTACGGCTGGTTTTGGTACCCTTGATCCCTTGATAGCCTTGATAACCTTGATAGCCTTGGTTGCCTTGATAGTCTTGCCCACCTTGATACCCCATGGCACTCACCTCCTAGAAATAATTATCTTATAAAGTAGGGCAAGCGTCCGTAAGATGCGCCGAGTAACAAATTTCAGAAGATTTAACATGTGGCACATTTTCGGGCTTGGTCATCAATGATTTCACCATAAAAGAAAGGGCCGAGATTTGGTCCTCAAGATTTCAACTGTTGGAAGGGTCACTTGTAGGCAATGTATTTCTTCTTCTCAAATCGGCCCTCAAGCTAAAGTTCCTCGACTTCTCCGCTAGCTCCTCATATAATTGCATAGCCTCCATTGAAGTCTTGTTCCCAAGGGTACCACCACAAGAACTCCTCACTAGTCTTTGGTCCTCATTAGGAAGACCATTGTAAAAATAGTAGACCAAGTCTCCCTCCGAATAGCCATGATACGGATTACTCACAAGAAGTTTCTTGAACCTCTCCCAATAGTCAAAAAGAGACTCTACATGCCATTGGAGGGTGTTTCTTATGTCTTTCCTTGCACCATCCCTCAATGTGAATGAGAATGCCTTCAACTTGTAGAAGTCACCATATACTCCGTGGGGGACGGTACCACCAAACAAAAAATGGAACTTGGTGAGATGCTTGTTGGCATTTTCCCCTTGCCTACCAAGAAAGATAAGTAACGTGTTTATAAACCCAGTCTTGTGCTCAAAGTTCCCATTCGTTCAAACCAAAGGATACTCAATATACATCGGTTGTTGATCAAGGTTGGAAACCATAATGTCCCTCAATAAGGCTTGCCCTAAAGGAATCTCCATTCCTTGGATGGGAAGGGCTCTTCCTTGGAGAGGAGGATGTTGAGGCTCTTCTTCCGGATGCTCATATTCATGCTCGTGTTAATGCTCCATAGAAGTAGAGGTGTTCACAAAATGATCACTAGGAGGGGTTTTATTCACACTTTCCAAAGAAAGCCTCCCAGCCCGTCTCAAATTCAACTCTAACTCGGGGCTGTAGTGTAAGGGTTCTTGTGAAGAGGATCGCGTACGAAACCATACACCAAGAACTCAAACAATGGAAACTCAACAAAGAAAACAAAATAAAAGCAAACTAACAAATATTTACAAATAGCACATAATCACACATAAAAGGCCCAAACACTTAAAAATAAATGCCTCTTCTCCGGCAGAGGCGCAAAATTTGGGAGGTCGCAACCGTATCTCTCAAAGTTACTATTTTTAAGCCATAAATACTTTCTATGTACAACTAAATAGATAATGGCAAGTCGGGGTCATCCACGAGAAGAGGGATCTTTCCAAGTGTTTAAACGTATATAAAAAAACATACAAGATATAAGCATATATAAATACATATAAAGGCATGTAAAGGGGGGGTGGTGGTTGGTTTTTTGTCCTAAGTTATTTAATTGAATGACAAGTTATCTAATCAAGCAAGTTAAGTATGCAAAGCATGAAACAACAACTAAAAGGGGGATTAAACCAAAAATTAATGGAACCTTGGGCACAATTGACTTCCACATCCAAACATCTTATCCATCATTGAACATGCAACCTATTTACTACTTTGACTACGTGTTGTGAAGACTAATCTTCTATCCTTCTTACATAGTAGTTTGCAAGAGTGAATTTTACATCTCTTGTCATACCTCACCAATGAATCCCTTAGTCGAAACACGAATAAAAGTATCCCATTAATGGCATTGAACGTGAAGAATCAACAAGCACAGAAACACTTATAAACATTACACCGTGTCTTAGCATTTAACTAATCTATGCATTTGCACAAGATTAGTAAAAAAATGTTCAATGTTCATAGACTTCTCTCATTTGCAACAAGCAACAAACATGAAAAAGAGTTCAATATTATTAGATTCATCTAGAAAATATCAATCCATCAACATAATCAAAAGCTCTAAATCATACTCTTGGATTTCCTACCAAGAAAAGGGGAAATCAATCCATTTCCAAAACCCTAACAAGCTTATCATTCAAGTACTTCATATACTCAAGCTTTCAAGAACATTAATGAGATTGAAAAACACATTCAATGCTCCATAAATGCATAATAATAAGAGTATTAAATAGGCTACAACGTGTTCTTAAGACTTGGGCTTGAAAGCCTTAGTCAATTGCTCCTAAGAACTAGATTTAGCTACTAAAACCCATGCTAATTACCAACAGCAATTTGTACATAATCAAAGTTAAAAAAAAAAGACAAAAATGGTAAAAAAAACTAGGGTTCAAAAGATGGAAAATGAGCTGGAAGAAGAAGTGGGGAAAGAGAAGAGACTATTTATAGTACAAGAAAAAGAAGGGAGAATTCTGGTGACCCATTCATCACACGGTACAATGGTTTCATCGCATGGTGTGATGGCTCCATCGCACGGTGTGAAGGGTGCCCGGAATCTTCAAGCGATTTCTTTCTTCTTCTTGGCTTCTCCTTCACTTCACCACAACAAGTTTCTTCCCTTCATCAAGTTTTCAAATCTTCAAACCAAGTCTTCAAAGTCTTCAAAAGATGATCTTTATTAGCATCTGGTCTTCAAGTTTTGATGTTCTTTCTTTGTCACAAAAAATCATTTTAGAAAAGGTAAAAGAGCTCAAAAGTTGCTCTTACCTCTCCTATGAGAATTTCAAGGTGAATCACAAGCTCTAATTGACAAAAGAGTTACATAAGCGAGCCCAAAAAATCTCAAAATATACACATAAAATGGACACGTCACCGACCCCCCCTTTACATGTTTTCTTTACTTGCTATTCCTTTCACTCGTGCGGATTGACGACCCGCACGAGGTTGTGTTCTAACTAGTACTTGAACCCTTGCATCTCTGTGGACAAACCCAGGGTTTGCCGCTTACTACCCCTTGGTAGCTTAGCAGTGAGAATTGGTGCAGAAAATAAATGTTTTATCTTTTGACTAATAAGTCCCGCGGCTCGTGTTTTAAACGACTTCCGGGTCCAGGGCAGGTCAAAAACTGCTTCGTTTTGACATTTTAAATGTTTTTCTATGCTAATTGTTATTGTCAACAAGCTTTACAGAAGAAGAATTAGTTAATGGGTACTGCATTGGTTGCTTTTTATTCATGTAGTGCCCTTTAACTATGTAATGCTTCTTAAATTTTGAAACTGTGCTAATATTTGTAGAACTTCACAATTTCAAATGTGGAGATTTTGTAGTGTATGAGCACTAATGAGACATGGTTTTTTTATCATTAACGGTTTAAGATTAGGCGTTTAACATTAAATCATGGTTAATGTTAAATACATTGTTAAAACATAGTTATACACACCATGTTTCCTTGGTGCTTAAATTTTGCATCATTTCGACATTTCAAATTGTGTTCTTCAATAGATCAAAGTTATTTTGTGCACAGTCTATATTTCCCCTGGCAAGAGGAGCGTACAATGACAAGGAGATAAACGTCACAGACACAAGGTGTGAAGCTTGGGTGAACGTGTCTTCCTAACGAACCAAGACTTCAGTGGACCTAGTGTATTTTCAATGCATATTTTATTGGGACACAATTTCACCTTTTGTGTTAAGTTATACCACTTTGATGGATTGCTTTTTTTCAATTTAAGATTTAAAATTTCAAATGTTCTTGTTTACAATTAATTTAATTATCCCCTGGTTTCAATTCTTGGGGGGGGGGGGTTACAATTTAAAAAGGATATTGCAAATTTAAAAATAATAAGCACCGGTTTCACCAATAATATGACCGGTGCTAAGACAGCCATCACCAAATCAACAACATTGGAAATTATTATACAATTGGTGCTGGTTTTTGTAATCTCTCAGGTTTAAGGCACCAGTTTATGTTATGAACCGATGCTTTAAATGTACCGGTGATCAATATTGAGGACTCAGCATTCAGCACATGTATATCACATACCGGTGCTTTAATATCAACCTTACAACACCAGATTTTATAACCAGTGCCATAGTAACTACATTTCAGCACCACCCTACTTAGGCACCGGTCGGGAAGAGGCATGAACGACCGATGCCATAGCCCCAGCAACCGGTGCCATAAGGGTTTGCCTCCAGTAGTGATAGCTCGCAAGATATAAGAATCTTTATCACTCTGACATCCCAAAACCTAAGATAATCTAAACAACCAACATACCAATCAAAGTGAGGTATAAAATACAAGTGTAAACTCTTTTACCCAAGCAGCTACCAAATATACAATCCAAGAGAAGCATAAAATTATTCAAATTTCTCTCATTTTCTCTCATTTTGCCTAGGATCCCTCTTGGGTTTTCGTCCTAGCTTCACACAATTTATTTTCTTTTTCAAGCTCACCCTCACCTTTTCCCATACCATTTGGCCTCACTTTTGCATAGGTTGCCCTTACGGTTTTTCAACCTATTCGGGCCTCCCTGTTTTTCCTAAGTCGTCCTTTCAGGTTTTCAACTTAGCGTGATTATATGTATTTTTTCATTTTTTTAAAGTGCTCTTGAAATAGCTACTTGCTACATAAAAAACAACTAAAAACATGTAAGAATCATAAGTGTTATCTAATTCCCCTCTCCACACTTAAAGCTTGCATTTTTCTCAATGTATATTGACCCGCCTCGACCCGAGGTCATTAATTGTAGCTAATTGAACTGAGCCAAGAGCGGGGGTAAAAGATACAAATTTATATTCTGCACCCCGATCTCACTGCTACGCTACGTAGAGGGTAGTTAGCGGCAAGCCCTAGGTTAGTCCACAGAGATGTTAGGTCTAATGTATCAACTGGAAACACAACCTTGTACGGGTCATCAATATGTACGAGTTAAAGGAATAGCTAGTAAAGAATGCAAGGAAGGGTTGGATTTTCAATCTAACAACTACAAAACATGCAAAGTAAATAACACAACTACAATATAAAGCTAGCACTTGGGGAAATCATTGAGTGATTTGGTCAATCTAATACTTCTATCCTCAATTCTTTCACATAGAGATCTAAACAAACCTAATAGTGTGTCCATAAAATGTGGTGTGGCCGATGGCATACACTTCCACATCCCTATCACGACGATGCTCTCGTAACCCTCTATCGACACCGTCATCGTAATTAGGGAAGTACAACAAGTTCCGATCATTGTTGTAGGTTTAATTCTCCCCCATGCGATTACATCCCAGGCTTCCACAACAAATGCAACTACTCCCCTCGAGTCCTATCAATTAGGCCCAAGGATTGTAGCCACCTTATCTGTGATACTAGGGTTTCTCGTAACCCTAGCTTGCTACTATTTAAGCTATCTCTACTAGGAACCTCTCTGAGAACTATATGAAGTCGGCTAAGACTGGTGCGATGGTAAGTGGATCAAGGTGACCTCGAATCTCCAGTGCACACACCCACGCAAACTCGTTCCCCTCCACCCATACAAACATCCATGTTTCCCATCCCAATGGGACATCGATATTTGCGCCTAGCATGAATATAGCCCAAACTGTGTGCTTATATGTGGTGTAATACTCATGCATTCAAACTTAAAAAGTAAATTAGAATAATATTATGAACACAAAAATAGGATGACTATGGAATCTCAAAAGGCATAAAGATATAACCAAGTCACTACATTTATCCCTATGCTATAGAAACTACTCCCTTGACATGGAATTCAAATAAAGATTTTAATTCCACATCTTAGGATCAAAGAAAAATATAAAGAAGAAAAATTTTCTTAAAGAGAGAATCTCCTTTACTCTTGAAAGTGAAAATGAGATCTAAAGTATGAAAGGTTTCTCAAAACTAGTAGACTAAGGTTTCATATGTATAGTAGGCGACTGGGCCTAAAAATAGGCCCAAAATAGGCCAAAATAGGGTAAACCCTGGCTCAGCTGCCGCCCGGTGCGGGGCACCACGGATGACGCAACCCGTGGATGTACTTTGTGCGGGATGCGAGGCCTAGCATGGGTTGCGCCGGTTCATGTGCGTGGGGCACTTATTCTTACGCGTGGTGCAGATCTTCAATGTGGTGCGGGGCACGGGTCGTGTCTGACACTGGCATGGGTTGCATCATGTCCTGCGGGGTGCTATCAGAGTGCTAAAATTTAAGGTCCTGATCTGCGCCCGTGTGGGCCGTGTAGATTCCCACACCCCACCGGCTGGTATTGACAAAATGGACTTGGAACAGCATGGGATGCCTAAAACGGGACATCCTGTGCCTATACTTAGCCGCGTGGAGGGGTTCGTTGCTCCGTGTTGTGGCCCATCATGTGTGGTATGGGTCGGGTCATTGCCTTGCATCGGTCTCCTAGGTGTAGAGCGTATCCTCTGGCGAGGGCTATTTGTGCCAAACCATTCATGGCCCGTGCCATCTCGATGGTGCTCTGGTTAGCTGAACTAGTTTCCTTCGCTACGGGAGAACCGTTAGTCTAATTTTAGAGTTTTAGTAGACAGTTTTATTGTAATCAAGTAGAAAAATTTAATGGAGCTAGCTTTGAAGGATAATTCTTCTTGTATAGTTCTCGGACTAAGGCATAACTCATCGGACCAGGATTCCCAATTTCTCTGTTGGTCGCTGTGAACTCCATAGCCACCTATCTTTGGCTCCAATATCTTTCTACCATGAATTGATGATCGTGTCCTTCGCCTACTACCATTCTAGTGTGAATGACCTTTGTCTCTACTATAGTCCTTGAGATCGACCTTCAATATTTTCTACCTCCTTTACGAATGGCCTTGCGAACGTCCTTCAATATCTTCTACTGCCTTTGCAAACGGCCTTCAATATCTTCTACTGCCTTTACGAATGGCCTTCACATAGAATGTAAACAAAAATTACCCACGGGCTTCCTACTAAAGATGGTCACAAGGAAGATCAAGATGCTCGTGGATACAAGATGTCCATTAGTACCAATTAAGTCTACAAAACATGGGATTTATACACAATCTAGAACATATGTCAAACGAGAGGAAATGGAACAATCATTAACTAATAAACAAACTACAATCACCACAATATACTACCCCTAACCTCTAATCAAGCAAGTCCAATCACAACCACTATCATGCTATTATGCACAACAAATTGATAAACCATTGAATTACAATGGGGGGGGTAGCTCTTTGTTTCGAGTTGTGTCACTCAAGTGGGTTGAGGGTAGATAGGTTTGGGTGGTATTTTGGGGTGATGGGAAAGAAATGGTAATGTTGAGGTGAGACTGTGTGTGACTGTCATGAATCCTGCACATCTACACGGCCGTCGAGTTTGGGGTTTGGTTGGACCTCCTTGTTGGAAAGTTTCCGCATTTGAAGACCATGTATGTCTAAACCCCGTGTGCTCACTCTTCCTTCCTGCTTATTTTCTTCAAAACCAAGCTTCCTACAAAATAAACATGCGCACCAAGCATAATAGTGTTCCAAAACAACTATACAATAGAAAAACACACCTAAAACAATAAATATCTACAATAAAATACAATGGGATGTCTTTTCCTCCCCCGCGCTTAAGAAACATACCCTTCTTAAATAAGAAACGTGATATAAAAAGAAGGGGGAGGTAGGGGGAACAAAATGATAGGCTTCCCAATACTTTGTTCTCACCTCAATGTCCACAACTTTACTCCAACATGAAATTTAGATCAAGCCACTACAAATTCACACTAGACAAGTATCAATCAACATCCACAAAAAGAGACAAATAGTGTGTGAACTAGGTTGTGTATATGGTGGTGGTTTAGGTGGTGGATTGTAGTGGTGCCTAATGGTTTTGGGGTAAGAGTGGGAGGATAAAGGTGAGGGCTTTGTTTTTAAATTTTATTTTTTAAAAGAAAAATTAACCAATCTAATATATTAAAAGCATGAGTTGCCTCCTGATAAGCTCTGTATTTTTAAGGTCATTAACACAACCATAATGTTATTCATATAGTGAAGGTTTGTACCCCATCACCATAGGCAACAAAAAATGGAGATGTGGGGGTAGGAATATTCCAAGTGGAAAATCTTGTAGAGGTGGAGTCGACCTTAAATGGGATGGGTGGTTTAGAAGCTTAGGATAGTCGGTTGGCTTCTCTATGGTCTCCTCCAATGGTTCCAAAAATGTGAGGGTTGGTTCTATTGGTGGAGATTGGGGTGATAATAGATACCATGATGAATTAAGTACAGTTCCTCAACTTCTTCGCTCTTAAGAAAACACTTCTCCTTGAAAAAAAAGTCTTGTTTTCTCTCTGCTAGTGTGTGAAATTTCACTTTAACTATGTGTACCTTCTTGGTCAATTATTTTTTCACCTAGATCTGGTGAGCTCAACAAGCAGCGCCGCCCATGGGTATATCTGGAAAGAATAAAGGGGTGAGAAGGGCAGCTGCTAAGCTGGTGGAAGAAGAAATACGGATGAAAGGAAAAGGGAAAGAGGTAAAGAAGGGATCATTGAGTGAGGATGAATGAAAAGGAGTAAAAGGGGTTCTATTTAAGTCGATTGAAGTTGCAGTTAAAGGGAAAATGGATGAACAAAGCAAGGAAGGGGTGAATTCGGGGAAAAATATCCAGCTAACAAAGGAGGAAAAAGTTAAATCTCAATGTGGAGGTGATAGTACTACGTATAAGTTGAGAATTCAAGATGTGCTTTCTAGCTCCAGTCTTGTGAGAAAGAAAATCTCTTGGGGTGATATAATGAAGAATGAAGAGCAGAAAAATTGGAGTTCGTTGTTTGAATCTCATTAGATTGAGGTCAAATACTACAACACTATGAAAATTGAAGCAATGGAGAAGGGAGATATAACGCTAGAAGACGTGGAAGAAGGAAGAAAAATGTGAGGCGTATGTGATTTGTAAAGTACTAGGTTGTAACCCTCAATTTAAAGTATTGGAAGGATGCCAGACCAGAGTTTGGGGGAAAAATATTCTTAAGGTCTGGCAACTGCAAAAAGGTATATTCATGGCTAAACTGATTTCGAAAATGTGTAGAGATGGAATAGTGGAAGATGGTTAATAGTATTTGATGATAAACCTGGAATAGTCATGGTCCCATAATTTTGATTTCTGTGAACCTGAAAGAGTTCCAGTCTGGATTAGAATAACTGACTTACCACTAGGATATTGGCAACCTAGATGCCTGTATCAGTAAAATATTCAGTCCATTAAGTAATGTTGTTTTCCTAGATAGAGAGCTACAACGGAAAGAGATAGGTTATCCTATGCTAGCGAAAAGGTTGAAATGGATATTTATGATTCTGTGCGTGATGTGGTCAGTGACATTAATGAGAGGAAAGTCATTGTGTAGCAAAAATTTGTAAATGAATGGTACCCAGTTAAATGTGGGAACTGTGGAATTTATGGGCATAAGAAAAGTATATGTTGAAAAAGGAAGGAAAAGTGAAAAAAAGTTAAGAATAGAGAACAGAGGGTGTATGCGTATATACCAATAAAAAAGAGGCAAGAAGAAGGAGCAGGATGAGGAATTCAAAAACAAATGGAAGGAACTGTAGCAAAAATAGTTTATATAATAAGAGGAGAAAAAGGAATTGATGTGGAGAAGGAAATGGAAGGAGCACAAGGCTGGGGTGGAGAAAGGGCTAATAACTTCAACGATAAGCCCCCAGATGAGTACTAATACTGAAGAATGTGAGGAGAATAAATAAAGGGGAGAAACACGGGGCGATTAAGGGGTTCTGCCTCAAAAATCAAATTGGGCTTCTAGCTCTATTAGAAATAAAAAAATACAAAAAGAAAAGGAGATAGATGTGCCGAGGAAAATTGGGTTGGGGTGGAAGTTAGAAACAAACGAGGAAATTGTTAAGGGTGGTAGAATATGGCTTGCTTGGAGGGAAGATCTATATGATGTGAAAATGATAAGCAAAGGGGATCAATGGATTGATGTATGGTTTTTAATGAAGGAGTCTAGGAGAAGTATATATCTTACAGTAACATATGAAAATAATACTACAGAAAGAAGCATTCAATACCTATTACCTTTTTTTTAGGCCTACATACCTTGGTTTTTCCGGCCCTGAAAAACTAAAGTAAATGTGGATGGATTAAAAGGGTTACGTTTGACCTCGGTTCAAAACCAAGGTAAAAAAGTAATTTTCACCTTGGTTTCGTGCGACATCGCATCCCTATCGGGCTTACCAACAACAGTGCGATGTCGCACAAAAAAATGAGGTAAAAAGTTTATGAACAAAACCATGTGAGAAGGTGGTGTGACGTCGCACCTACTGTCGGGAAGACCAAAACCTTGTGAGAAGGTGGTGTGACGTCGCACCTACTGTCGGTAAGACCAAAACCAGGTGAGAAGCTGGTGCGACGTCGCAGGTACAGTTTCATAATTGTTTTTAAAAACACTACCTAAAGTTGAATCGACATCGATTCCACTTTTGTTAGTTCATAACTGATTCCATCCAATTACAGATTTCCGGCCACTGCATTTAAGCCAATTCACGGCCAAAGAAAATACAAAATCATATTTAGAACAATAATTGTACAACTCTGAGTATAAACATTCCACATATACATAAATTAATCACGGTTTCATGTATACTAAAAATCAAACCCCAACATCTATATAGAAATTTATCAAACCTAAATCTGTTCTGGTGGCGTCCCTAGTCGGAGTCAAAGACACGCGGATGACCGGATGGTCAAAGTCGAAGACACACTTATCGAAGTTGCTGGTCAGATGCTGGCGTCACCAATTGGAGTCACTGTTTGGGATGACTGGAAAAGATGCGTGAATGGTTGAAGCGCTGGTCGCTGGTTGCTCGGATGGTCATGCGGTAGTCATTGGACGTGCGGTGGTCGCGTGGTGGTCGCTAGACACGCAGTGGTCAAGCGGTGGTTGCGCAGTGGTTGTTGGGCATGTGGATGGTCGAGCGGTGGTCACTGGCACGGATCTGGAATGTCGTGGAATACTGGAGAAGACGTCGGTGGAGCAGCGACAGAAATCAATGAAGGGATAGTGGCGGTCAACCGGTAGGACGGTTGAAGAAGAGTGGAGGGAGGCGTTTATTTTAGGAAGAGAGGTTGGAGGCGGTTGTGGAGAAATAAAATGTTGGGTTTGGTTTTACATTAGGGTTTAGTGGGAGAGGTTTGGGCTTAAAGTGGGCTAAAATCAAATTTAGGGTTTATAAGAAAGTTTTAATGTTTGAAGAAAAGATAAATTTTAAAATAAAATGAGGAGAGTAAAATAAAATCGAATTGTGTTACAACTTAATCGAACTATGAGAAAAGTAAAATTTAAATCCCAAAACACATAAGACGTGAAAAAATAAAAGTAAAATTTAAATCCCACAACACATTGGACGATGTTGTTATTTTTGTGGCATACAAATCGCGTAAAGAGAATGGCGCAAATTATCTCATCTGCAAAGGCATGATCTCAATTAATGACCGTTGATTTTATTAAAGTACAATATAAGTGTTAAAACATTTCACCTAATTACTACAGGCTATGGGTTTCAATCCTTAAAAGGAATGAAAATGGATAGATGAGTACACTTAAATGAATGAGGCGTTATGATGATAAAATGTTGAATATTTATTGTTTTCATTTTTCGTTCAATTATTTAACACTAATTTAATAATGTTTATATAAAGAAAATTGAGTAAGGTAGACTATTTATAAGTTGAAATCAAACCATTTTATTAGTGTTTATATATCGAAAGACAAGTAAGGATTGACCATTCATTAGTTACAATCAAACTAATTTAATAAAAATTCTATCTGTGAAACTAATTTAACAAGTTAGGGAAAAATTCTATCTGTGAAAAAAGAAACTGTTCATCTGTGTGCGATTGTTGGTGCGATATTGTGTGCGATTCCCTTTCTTCTACCCTAACCCCTCTTTTCTATCCGTTATTTGCCGGCAACGGTCTCTAGGCCGGCTGCTTCTGGCCGCTTCGCCTCTTGGCAGAGCTTTAATCTCGCCGACCGATATGGCGGCTACTACGGTCAATCATCCTCCACCTCCAAAAACCTTTGCTGCAGTTCTTCAAACCAAATCCCCCCCCCCTTTTCAACACAGCTCCCTAATAATCCTGAGCTAATTCCAAAGTCTACCCATCTTGGGGACCCTGCCTGCTTATACTATGATGAGCAAATTGCTACGCTTTCGGCTCACTATTCCAATGCTTTGGTCGGTAAGTTTACTAAAGGCATGTTTTCTATGGATCAGATGGAGGTAGCCCTCAGAACAATTAGGTTCGAAGGTAAGTATCAATTAGGATATTTGGATTATAAACACGTACTAATCAGATTTGAGCAGGTTAACGACTATCAACGATGTTGGATGAAGGGCATATGGAACTTCAATGGCATACTGCTTAAGATGCTTAAGTGGACACCAGACTTTTCCACACAAAAAGAATCTCCAATCGTTCTGATTTGGTGTACTATCAGGGAAGTGCCTTTGTATTACTATAATTCTGCTTCGATAGAGGCAATTGGCAATAGTATTAGTGACTTTATAAAAAACGATTTTGCTACTGAAATGCTTACTAGGCCCTCTGCCATCAAATTCTGTGTCGAAATTGATTTACTGAAACCTCTGTGTCACTATATTAGGCTTGGTTCAATTTCGAATAATAGGAAGTATCGAATTGAGTTTGAAGATATTCCTCTCTATTGTGGCCACTGTGCTAAACTAGGTTATTCTTTAGGACAATGTAAAGCTATCTCCCAAAATACTAATGATAGAATTGAGGAAACCAACACAATTCAGGTTCAATCTAACCCACAGTGGCAGGCAACCGGAAAAAAATTTGATCTACCACCTCTGATCTCTGATTCTCCTAATGCTTCTTTCACCTCTGTCACTGATAAGGCTTGAAGGAGCCCTGACTTCCATTCTCAATTTAATACTCCAATTGAGGCTCCTAGAGCTCCTGGTAGTGGCAGATATCAGGCATCAGAAAACCACCTCATAGAGAGCCCGGATAATTCTATCACTAGGTTATTAAAGGCAACTGAAAACTCAAAACCAGCACTGATATCTTATGCTAAAGATGACCTGCAAATTGGTTTACTTCGTTTTCCTATGAAGGACTCTATTTCTAACCCTACACTTTCCCTAGATGGAAAGATGTCAAACAGATTTTCTGTTTTGCAGGAAGAAGGTCTTCACATTCAGGATCAGGATGGAATCAGTGGAACTATATATGAGGACTTGGAAGGTACCCTGGAACTCGACACCTCTGAGCAACAAATTCTGAATGCTGCTCCTGCTTCAGAGCCCCCGGGTAAGTTTGACCACCAAGGTAAGGCTAAAAATAAAAAGAATACCTATCTTAGCCAACTGAATAAGATGCTTTTAAGATCGGCCACAAAAGGTAATAAATCAGGTGAAATATGACAGCTACTGTTAACATTAATTTCCTGGTTAGGAATCTACGTGGTATGGAAACATCTATGCTTAGACTGTCTAATCTACTTAAACTCAAGAAAATCCAGTTATTATGTATAATTGAACCTATGCACGACAACTCAAAACTTCATTCCTATATGACTGCTCTAAATTTCTCCAACTCTCTGTTCCTTCCCAATGGGAAAATTTGGCTAATGTGGTCCAATATCATTTCTGTTTCACTACTGACTTCTCATGAACAATTTATGCATGTTGACATATCTCACCAATCTTTAAATCTTTGTATGGAGGCTGTTTTCATTTATGCTTTAAGAAATAGAGAAGGTAGAAAGGCTCTATGGAAAGATTTAAAGCTGATTTCTAAGGGTGACACTATTTTCATAGGGGATTTCAATACAATTACAAATGTATCTGAATATAGAGGTCCTTCTAACCCGGCTCTAGGAAGCATTAGAGATTTTAATACTTGGATTAATTCCACTGGTATTCAGGAAATTAATACTGTAGGTAATCTGTTTACTTGGTGTAACTCCAGGCTGAGAAACCCTACCTCTAGAAGATTAGATAGAGGCCTTTGTACCCTATCATGGAGCTCTAAATTTCCTTCTTCATCCATCCAGATTCTTAATAGGCATACGTCGGACCACTCTCCTCTCCTCCTCCAATTGTCCAACTCAGTGCCCTCATATCCAAGCCTTTCAGATTTATTAATGCCTGGTTCCAAAGGACAGAGTTTCTTGGTTTAGTTCAGGAAAATTGGGAAAAGCCAATTCAAGATAAAGGCATTATCAGATTCTATTTAAAATTAATTAGGCTTAAAAGAGTGATTAAAACATGGAACAGAGAGTCTTTTGGCAATATTGATTCTAATGTAACACTAGCTGAGGAAGCCCTAAGAATCCAGGAACTTGCTTTTGATTTAAGTCCAACTCTGCCTGAACTTGTTAAGCTAAACTAGAAAAAAGCTTTATTGCTTAGGGCTTTGAAGGAGAAAGAAAAGTTTTGGAAACAGAAAGCGAGACTTAAATGGCATAAATTGGGGGATAATAATACTCAATTTTTTCATAAAGTAGTTCAGGAAAAGAATTGTAAGATGCAGATTAATAAAATTAAAAATCCAGCAGGTCAATGGTTGAACACACAAACTGATATTCGGAATGAGGCAATTGCTTTTTTCTGATCTATTAACTGAGCCTGAACAAAATACTGCGGATACATACTGCTCTCACTTTCTTAGTCAAATCCCCAAAATAATAAATGACACAGATAATCAAACTTTAGCTGCTCCTGTGACAGAATCTGAGTTAGAAGCTGTCATTAAAAGCTTAAAAAGTAACAGTAGCCCAGGGCCAGACGGTTTCACACCTAAGTTCTATAGCAAATGCTGGTCTGTTATTAAACAAGATCTAATGGAGGCTGTCAATGACTTCATCTTAGGTTCTAACATCCCGAAAGGAATTTCTAGTACATGGATTACACTAATTCCCAAGAAAGCAACACCTTGCTCTTTTGGGGATTTCAGACCTATCAGCTTATCTAATGTCCTAAATAAAATCTGTTCTAAGGTTCTAATGGAAAGGCTAAGGCCTTATATGGACACCCTGATCTCTCCTAACCAATCTTCATTCTTGAAGAAGAGAGATATCTCTGACAACATTCTGTATCTACAGGAAATGGTCAGGTTTCTAAATAAGAGGAACAGATCCCCTAATTGTATTTTGAAATTAGATTTAATGAAAGCTTTGATAGAGTCAACTGGCAGTTTCTTAGGAAGATTCTAACTAAATTTGGTTTTAATGGGACCTTTTTAACTGCGGTTATGAGTAATTTATCTCAGGCACATTTTTCTGTTCTTGTTAATGGGAATCCAGTAGGCTTTTTCAAAGCTACTAGAGGGATTAAACAAGGTGATCCACTCTCTCCTTTTCTTTTTAATATTTTACTGAAGCTTTCTCTAGAAGTCTATCCTTTATATTTTCAAATAATAGTCTTACTCGTTTCCAATTACCTGCCTCAATCCCTGCTGTTTCACACTTAATGTACGCAGATGACACCATTATCTTTATGCAAGCATCTAAGGCTAATCTCATAAGAATAAAAGCCGTCCTAGATGTATTTGAGGTTACTTCGGGACAGAAGTTTAATTTCGATAAATCTGATTTTTATCTTAGCAAAATGGCCTCGATTTTAAAGAATATTCAGGTTAAGTCCATTTTGAAAATAAAAAAGGCTCATTTCCATTTAAGTACCTTGGCTGTCCCATTTTTCAGGGAAGAACTCTTAAAAGGTATTTCCAACCATTAATGGCAAACCTGGATACTAAGCTTCAAAGTTGGAAGAATAGGTGGCTAAGTGCTGGGGGCAAACTAGTTTTAATTAAACATTGCCTATATTCTTTGCCACAGCATCTATGGGCAGTTACTAATCCCCCTAAAATAATAATTCGAACATTTGAAAAAAGATTAGCAAGATTCTTTTGGGGGGAATCAGATGGTAAAAATAATAAAATCTGGAAAAGATGGTCTGCCATTTCGATTTCAACCGATTTCAATGGACTTGGCTTTAGATCAATTAAGGCTATAATTGATACCTGTTTAGCTAAACTTTGGTGGAAGAGTCAATTAGGAATCACTCTCTGGTCCAGGCTCCTCTGGGCTCTTCCTTTGTCTCATAGGAAATCTGTAACTTGGAAGAGAATTCTCTCCATTAATTCTTTTGCAGAGCATAACTCAGTAATTATTCATGGAAAAGGTACCTGCAGTTTCTGGTCTGCTAATTGGTGTCCTCGGGGTCCTCTGTGTAATCTCATCCCTGAGCATATAGTAGCTGCAATGCCATATTTGATTCAGAACTGACTATAGAGAGAGAAGACAGACTGATTTAGAAAGCTGAAGCCTCGGGTAACTACACATCTAAGTCAACTTATAGGGCTCTTACTCATGGAATAGGTAATTTTCTTGCTTGCAAATTCATTTGGAATAATGCTTTACAAAAAAAGATTTCAATTTTTACCTGGAAAATGCTGCAATCCTTTCTTCCCTTTGATGATATGCTTATTACCTGTGGTTTCAGTCTAGCTTCTAAGTGCCCAGCTTGTTCTAGCACATACTCAATTCAGCATTTCTTTATTTCATGCCCTATTGCTTATACTGTCTGGAGTAACATAGCATCTTTAGTCCACTTCCATCTAAATTCTAATCATTCCCTTACTGAAAGATTTTTCACTTTCTGGAATACACATGATTTAGCTGGCTGGAAACACTTCGTCTGTAAAATCATACCATCTCTTACCTGCTGGTCGCTTTGGAAAGCTAGAAATAGGTTCATATTTGATAATAAGCCATTCTCTTCGGAGCTAATTTCCAAGGAAGTACATGACTTAATTAAGCTAGCTTTTCTGCATATCCCAAGGACTTATTTCTCACATTCTGCTATTGCATCACATTTCAGTCATTGGATTCCTTTTATTAGACCTCCTCCGAAGCCTAACATAGTTACTGTTCTTTGGGAGAGACCTCCATCGGGGTCAATCAAAATTAACATAAATGCCTCTTGGTTTCCAAATAAGGCAGCTGCTGGTATAGTTGTTCGAGATAGCTCGGGTGCTTTGATTAATATAGCTTCTGCCTCTATCTCTGCTGCTTCACCCCTGGAAGCCAAAATTAAGGCACTGCTTTTTGCATGCGATAATTTGTTTGATGTAGGGCAAAATTGCATTTTTGAAATCGACTGTAAGTTGGCGATTAACATGATCAATGACCCTTATTCTGCAAACTAGAATCTTTTTTATTTGGCTTATAGAGTTAAAGCTATATTAGGTTGTGCTCATCTTAATCATGTTTTCAGAGAGGGTAACTCTGTAGCTAATGCAATTCCAAAGCATCACAACTGCCATCTTCAATGTCTTCATCTTAATAACATTCCCCATCACATTAAGGGTCTGATTGCATTAGATAGGGCACATATACCTCAAGTGAGAATGCACTAACATGCTCTGCATAAGGATTGATACTGCTAATCAAGACTTTTTCGTGCAGGTTCAAGTTCTGATCTTATGCCTGTTACCTATCATCTTCTGCCAGTTCACCGAAGCTCGGGGTTTCTTTTCTCTGCTGACCATGCACATCCTTTACCTACTGGAAACCTACAGCTGGTATTCATGGTGGAAACTCGTCTGATACAACGGTTCGGGCGAGGGTTGTGATATTGCACTCCTTCAGTTACACTCTTCTGGACTCTCAAACCTCAAGCTTTGCACATATTTGATCTAGATCTTAAACTGCTTTTGGGGACTTCAGTTTCAGGAAGTTTTTAACTTTACAACATCATTGCTTGTAATTGAAGTTGCCTGGCTGGAGGCGAGAATTAACACAAGGGGTGAAGATTCCCGCCTTCGGATCGCAACTTTATCATCTATCCTTTTGCTAGGATAGTTGTTACACAAGTACTTCATTTAGCATTGGTAGGACTTTTGGGTGCAACCATGTTGCCTATCACGAACTAAGGCCAATCTGTTCTGTCTGTAAATCTTACTTATTTTTTATGGAGGCTTGGGGAACCTCTAATATACCTTCCCCCACCCTCGGGTGTTTTTCATTAAAAAAACTAATTTAATAATCTTTAGATAAAGAAACTCAAGTAAGGTTGACCATTGATAAGTTGAAGTCGAACCATTTTATTAGTGTTTATATATCGAAAGTCAAATAAGCATTGACCGTTCATTAATTAAAGTGAAACTAATGAAATGTAATAACGTTTGTATAAAGAAAGTCAAGTAAGGTAGACTATTGATAAATTGAAGTCAAACCATTTTATTAGTGTTTATATATAGAATGTCAAGTAAATGTTGACCGTTGATTAGTTAAGGTCAAACCTTTTTATAAGTTGTTATGTATGGAAAGTCAAGTAAGGGTTGACTGTTTATTAGTTAAGTAAAAACCATTTCACTAGTGTCTATGTATGGAAAGTCGAATAAGAGTTGACCGTTAATTAGTTAAGGTCAAACCTTAGTTATTAGTGTTTATGAGTGTAAGTTCAAGTAATGGTTGACCGTTGATTAGTTGAGGTCAAACCTTAGTTATTAGTGTTTATGAGTGTAAGTTCAAGTAATGGTTGACCGTTGATTAGTTGAGGTCAAACATTTTGATTAGTCTTTATGTATAGAAAGTCGATGATTAACCATTTATTAGTCAAGGTCAAACATTTTCATTAGTATTTATGTACCAAAGGTCAACTAAGGGTAGCATCATGTTCGATCTGATTTCAACTTGGAGTTACGAGTAAAATTTTTACCTTTTGTACTTGGGTCAAACCTTTGTTAATAGTGTTTATGTATGGAAAGTCAAGTTAGGATTGATCGTTGATTATTTAATTTCTAACCATTTCAATAATGTTTTTTGTATGGAAAGTCAATTAAGGGTTGACTGTTTATTAGGTAAGTTCTAACCTTTCCATTAGTGTGCAAAATGCAATTCAATAATATACAGTTGCAATTTTGCAATTTGGGCATGTATGGGTGAACCGAAGGTCCTCGAAAGTCAACATTAATTAATTCTACACAATCTTAAAAAATTACACTATGGCCCAAAATTGTATTACCCTATATTCCATTACTCCAAAATGCATGATTATGTTATTCTATCATAAATATAAAAATATTAAATAGATGAATGTTTTGGTAAAATGTTGGATACCGCTAGTGCTGTTCTAAAGTAAATTAGAGTTAGTTACATAGAAGTAAGAAAGGTAAAAGGGAAAAGATTACAAATATATTGTTGTGCATATTTATTCATAAATACTATGTTACAGACTTGGAAAATACAACAGGGGTGTATAGAGTACCATCACATTCGAGCGGATTTCAATTTGGAGTTACGATTAAGTTTTTACTTTTTGCACTTAGGTCCCTCCATGAAAGTTGGAGTTATCGAATCACGAAATTGGCAACACCAAAATGAAATTCAATAATTTAAGATTGTGAATTTGAAATTTGGGCATGTATGGGTGAACGGAATTGCCTCGAAAGTCAGCATTGATTACTTCTACATAGTCTTCGAAAATTACACTATGACCCAAAGTTATGTTATCCTATTATCCATTGCTCCAAAATACATGATATTTGCTATTCTTACTTAAATATAGAAATATAAAATAAATTATTTTTTTGATTAAATGTTGGAAAGCGCTAGCACATGTTCTAGAGTAATTTAGAGGTGAATATTTAGAAGTAAGAAAGGTAAAACGGAAAAGATTACAAATATATTCTTGTGCATGTTTATTGATAAATACTATGTTACAGACTTGGAAAATACAACGGGAGTGTATAGGGTACCATCACATTCGAGCAGATTCAAACTTGGAGCTACGAGTAAAGTTTTTTACTTTTTGCACTTAGGTCCCTCCATTAAAGTTGGAGTTGTCGAATCACGAAATTAGCGACACCAAAATGAAATTCAATAATATAAAATTGTGAATTTGTAATTTGGGCTTGTATGGGTGAATAGAATTGCCTCGAAAGTCAACATTGATTACTTCTACACAGTCTTAAAAAATTACACCATGGCCCAAAGTTATGTTACCCTATTATCCATTGCTCCAAAAAACACGATTTTTTGTTATTATTGCCTCAATATAGAAATATAAAATAAACTATTTTTTAATTAAATGTTGGAAAGCAATAGTACATGTTCTAGAGTAATTTAAAGTTGAATATTTAGAAGTAAGAAAGGTAAAACGGAAAAGATTATAAATATATTTGTGCGCATGTTTATTGATAAATATTATGTTACGGACTTGAAAAATACAACGGGGGTGTATAGGGTACCATCACGTTTGAGTTAGGAGTTATGAGTAAATTTTTTACTTTTTGCACTTAGGTTCCTTCAAGAAAGTTGGCGTTTTCAAATTACGAAATTGACGACACCGAAATGAAATTCAATAACATAAAGTTGTGGTTTTCCATTTTTGGCATGCATGGGTGAACGAAAGGGTCTCAAAAGTTAACATTGATTACCTTTACTATCACAGGAACCACCCTCTAGCACCAGTTTTTTCTTGTTTTAGCACCAATTTTTTCGTAAAATAAACCAGTGCATAAGTAGGCGGTTAAACGAATCCACCGATTTTCAAAAAACCGGTGCTAAATTTAGCACCGGCTCTTTTAACCAGTGCTAAAAATTCTACAACGATTAAAAAAATTTCATTCCCTTGAAAGCGCAGCTGCTTTCAGGGGAAGGAAAAAAGACCCAAAATTAATAATTTAGTAGGGAATTAATTTAATAATCTAATTAACTTCACAAAATTGATAATATAGAAATAAAAAAAAATATATATGATACAAATTAATAATCACAAGAACCCATATTCCCCCATTGCTGCTTCACTTGAGAAATGAAATCTTTTTTGGTTGCCAAGAATGTCTTCTTTATCACATTTGCTGATACTTCTTGATGCTCTGAAACCCATTGTCTTGATATCACACTAAAAATCAATTAAACAATCAAATTATGATTTCCAAGAAAATATCTCATTGGGAGAGAATGATATGTAAGAATGAGTGAACTTGAGATTCTGCTCATCTATGTGTGTAATGTTTACTTTTATTTTCACTTTTTCATTCTCTAATATTGAAACAAAGCAGGAAAAGAAACAACTAAGGATTCAAGGTAAGCATGACCTCTAAAAGAAGTTAATTTAAATCCTTTCTTTTTCAGCCATCATGATTGAGTTTCTACGATGCTATGAAGCCAATCTATACATCACAGAGAAACTTTCCACCTTAAAAAATTGACAACTGAAAGGTTACTTGTGCTCTCTGAACTTTGGACGAAGCTGATGATAACATCATTTTATCCATAAGCAGAGTTTGAGGATTTAAAATTTTCTAATGGACACATTAAGGTGTTCCTCCTAAAAGTATATCCATAAAATAGAATGAAGTCATTTATAGGAGAAAAATGTTTGACCACAAATGCAGCACCAAAAAAGAGCACAATCAACAGGTAGATAGTTCCATAAGGAAAAAATTTCCCTATTCTAAAGTTTGAGATATCTAGTTCATACAATACACATAGTAGAAACAACATCTCCAGCAAAACAATAAAGTTTGAGCTATCAGGATACTATATAGCCTCATTTGCTTACAAGGGAACATTACAAGTTTGAGAAAATTCTACAAGAAGAAATGTTTAAAGTCGAGCAGATAAGAAGTTTCAAAAGTCACTTAAGTTAAACTCTTAGTCAGGAACTTCTTCATGTTATGTAATCACCAATGCAATGCTTTCGGATAGCATAGAACATAAAAAATATCATGGAGTTGATCATATAAGAAATATACAATTCATGATAGGATTGTATTAATAACGTTTACGGTGAAGACAATACATGCATCGAAAACCACCTTAACATGGACATCAAGTCAATAACTCTAATGGATTCGATGCTTCTAGGCAGTGCTATCGTGGAAACTTAAATATTAGTTAAAAATATATAGTATATAAATTGTTGAGACTAGAATCAATAGAACATAGAACAGCCTGGTGAGTTGAATCTACAACCTCTCCTTGTTCAATCACCTTGAGCTAAACATCTGCAGGTTGCTTGCCAATGTAATCTGCAGGGATGAAGTGTTTCTTTTCCTCATCATACATCTCATCATTTCCATAATCTCTAATAGTAATATTGGTTGCGATAATGCGACCAAAATATTTTTCCACAACAAGTATCCCAGTGACCTGTGCAGTAGATATACAGATTATATCAACAATTGAAAGAGGAAAAAAATTTACAAAATTGCAAAGAAAAAAAATACGATTCAACAAGTAAACAACACATCGACGATGCCAAAAAGAAAACAACTAAAATGGTAAAAAAACATATATATAATCCAGCATTAGGAGAGCCACATTCGAAATAGTCTTAGCAAGTGTTCTTGCATGCTGGCGGTGATTTCCGCGTCGCTGACGGAGAGCGCGAACTAGGCGGAGAGATTGGCGATCTATAATTCATGTCAACTAATTAGATATTGGAGATATAGATTTTGGAAGGACATGAAAAATAACAAATAATTGTACAGTAGAGTTTCAAATGTCAACCTGAATCAAATTTGATTTCTGCTCAAGAAGCGGAGGCTCCCCAACCTCCGGATTACTTAGGTGGAGCAGATGCTCACCAATCTGGAACGGAAGATCCAATCGTCTTTAGCTTATGGCGGTGGAGAAAACCAGAAGCGAGCAGGGCTAGCGTCGCTGGCGAGCGGCGGAGAAAACCAGAGGCTAGCGGGCCTAGCATCTCCTTCACCATATTTGGCTAGCAGTAGCGGAGAGAAACTGAGGTGTGCATCGGAGGCAGGGTTAGCGACGGTGAGGGGAGGCTAGCGGCGGCGGAGAGAACCGTAGGCAAGCAGAGAGGTGACGTGGGCAGTGGTTGATCGGCAGAGAAAACCAGAGTAGGCGGAGGGATGGTGAGAGATGTGGGAGAGATGAAAATAGGGTTCGATCGGGGAAATGAAATTGGGGCAATGGAGAAGTAATAAGTAAATTTGGCTAAGTATATGAAAACATGACATGGCATTTGGGCCAAACATTATGGATTTGATCATTAAAATTTTTATTAGCTAAAGTCAAATAATGTTTGACCGTTAATTAGTTAAATTCAACTTAGTTATTAGTATTTATATATTGAAAGTCAAGTAAAGTTTGACCTTTGATTAGTCAAAGTCAACCTAGTAATTAGTGTTTATATATTGAAAATCAAGTATTGACCGTTGATTTGTCAAAGTTAACCTAGTTATTAATATATATATATATATATATATATTGAAAGTCGAGTAAAGTTTGGTCGTTGATTAGTTAAAGTCAACTTAGTTATTAGTGTTTATATATTGAAATTCAAGTAAGATTTTACTATTGATTAGTCAAAGCCAACCTAGTTAATAATCTTTGTACATTAAAAGTCGAGTAAAGTTTGGTCATTGATGAGTTAAAGTCAACTTAGTCACTAATGTTTATATATAGAAAGTCAAGTAAAGTTTGACCGTTGATTAGTTAAAACTTAGTTACTAGTGTTTACATATAGAAAGTCAAGTAAAGTTTGATCGTTGATTCATTAAAGTCAACTTAGTTATTAGTGTTTATATATTGAAAGTTAAGTAAAGTTTGACCGTTGATTAGTCAAAGTCAACCTAGTTATTAGTGTTTATATATAGAAAGAAAAGTAAGGGTTGAACAATTATTAGTTAAAGTCAATATAGTTATTAGTGTTTATGTATTGAAAGTCAAGTAAGGTTTGACCATTGATTAGTCAAAGTCAACCTAGTTATTAGTGTTTATATATAGAAAGTACAGTAAGGGTTGAATGTTTATTAGTTAAAGTCAACTTAGTTATTAGTGTTTATATATTTAAAGTCAAGTAAGGTATGACCATTGATTAGTTAAAGTCAACCTAGTTATTAGTGGTTATATATTGAAAGTCGAGTAAAGTTTGACCGTTAATTAGTTAAAGTCAACTTAGTTACTAGTGTTACTGTATAGAGAGAGTCGAGTAAAGTTTGACTGTTGATTAGTTAAAGTTAACTTAGTCACTAGTGTTTATATATAGAAAGTCAATTAAGGTTTGACCGGTGATTAGTCAAAGTCAACCTAGTTATTATTGTTTATATATTGAAAGTCAAGTAAAGTTTGACCGTTGATTAGTTAAAGTCAGCTTAGTCACTAGTGATTACATATAGAAAGTCAAGTACAATTTGACCGTTAATTAGCTAAAGTCATCTTAGTTATTAGTGTTTAATTTAAAGTCAAGTAAAGTTTGACCGTTGATTAGTTAAAATCAATTGAGTTATTAGTGTTCATATATAGAAAGTAAAGTAAGGTTTGAACGTTTGTTAGTTAAAGTTAACTTAGTTATTAGTGTTTATATATTGAAAGTCAAGTGTAGTTTGACTGTTAATTAGTCAAAGTCAGCCTAGTTATTAGTGTTTTTATATTGAAAGTCAAATAAGGATTAACCATTGACTAGTTAAAGTTGTATTTATATACACTAAATAATTTGAGGGTTGAACGTTAATTAGTTAATGTAAAACCTTTTTATTCTTATGTACATATATTAAGTCAATAAAGATTGATCGTTGATTAATTTAACCTAACTTAGTTATTAGTTAAAGTCAACAAAAGAAGTGAACGATTTTGAAAGCTAACAAAAATTAGCTTAGAGCAATTGTGCACAGCTGCTCCTAGCCCTTGAAATTTTTGGCAATATTATTTGAAATTTTGGGCAAAATTTTTAAAATTTTTTGGGGGAAGATTTAATTTTAAAAAAGTTCGACGAATATTTTGAAATTTTAAGTGGGAAGATTGAATTTTAAAAAATTTTTGCCATTTATTTGGCGGGATTAATTGCTAAGAGATTCTTAGTAATTGCAGGCACAAGCAGCACATCAGATAAATGCAAGGTAGAACTAATACGAGCATTACCAATACCAGCAATAGCAATAGAAGCACCATTACCAACAGAGACATGAGTGTTACCATTGTACGGAGTGATACTCGATAGGTTGGAAGCAGAAGAGCTCATATGATTGGTCGCTCCTGAATCCATATACCAGTCAGGGATCGATGAAGCAATACTCGAGGCAGAAGCAATTGATAGCTGAGTGGGATATGCTAAAGGAGAAGAATACTGAGGTGCTGCAAAACCCGGTGGTGTGGGAGGCGCCTGAAGCATCAGAGGAGTATACTGCGGATAGTACTGAACAAGATGAGCCTGAACTGCCTGAGGAGCATGACCAACATAAGGCGAGTACTGCTGCTGAGCATAAGGCTGAGGAGTCGGAGCCATAGGGCGAGGATTGGTTGAAGGACACTGACTAGCAATGTGACCGAAGCCCTCACAGGTATAACACTGAATTGGAGACCCGTAGTATAACACTGAATTGGAGACCCGTATGCAGCAGATCTGGACCAGGACCCACGGCCAGAACCCTTCCAGGATCCTCTGCCACCACGTCTGCCGCCGGAGCGGCCATTTCCAGCCGTGCGTGGGGCCCATGTGCCACTGCCACGCACGGGTTCCGCCGGCGCGTGAGGCCACGCGCCGCCCACGGCTGGCTGCTGGTCAGAACTAGCTTCTCCCTGCTGCTATACATAAGCCACAAAAGCAATCGGACCAGAATTTACATGCCTCTGGACACTATTCAACTGTGTTTTCTCCACATTAACAATAAAAGATTCATATCCCTTAGCCTCATCAACCACAGTCATATAATCAGGAAGAGGCTTACGAGCAGCAATAGGTGCACTAAAATGCTTAAAGTCAGCCCCCAAAGCATTAAGAAACCAAATTAATTTCTCACGATTACTAGCTGGTTCTCCCATGACAGATAATTGATAAAACAATTTCATGAATGAAAGGTGAAGCTCATGAACAGTACCATTTTTGCGGATGATGCCGGCCTGTTGGCGGAGACTGAAGGCTGCAATGGCAGTACTATGTTGATATGCCGTGGCGAAGGCATCCCACATCTCTTTCGCGGCGGTGCATTGCGAGATTTCATTCTTGACATCGGAAGAGAGAGAAGAATAAAGCACACTTCAGACTCGATGATCATCAGCAACCCAATCATCATAGGCAGCCTTGGCCTTATCAAAGACCTCTCTAGCTTTGAGAACCGCAGCATCATCAGGCGGAGAAGAGAAGGAGGAAACCGGCGTCTGCACCACTGGGAAATTCGGGCATGAACTAGAACCATCAAGATGACCATACAATCCCTGCGGTCTAAACACATATTGAACCTGCTGCTTCCATTGCAGATATGTGTTGGCATCCAAATTCGTATTGAGTAAATGGATCATGGTGTTGAGGGACAACCTGTCTGAATTCTTGTTGTCAGCCATGATTGATCAACGAAAAAAAAATGTCGATTGAAGGAGAAGAGAAGGCAGCGGCCGAATAAAGAAGAAAGAGGGGAGGTCAAAAAAAATTAACACTCTAGGGAGAGAGGATCAGCAAAGCTCTGATACCATGAAAGGAAATTTTCCAACTTGATCTTCTATTACCATTTACAAAATAATATATAGATGTTTACATGTGCAACATACAATGAATCTGGACTAGTTCTAAATATAGACAAGATAAATCTTGATTAATTAGAAATTAATCAAGATCTTCTACATCTTCTATTGTCACAAATCCAAAACCAAGTGGATTGTATAGTTGAAAAGACAAGAAAATCAAACTTGTGCAAGAAACTTTTGAACACCAAAAGTGACTTGAAGTTGCAAGGAAACTAAGAAGAAAACTCACGCAAGAAATTTTGGAACATTGGTTCTGGTGCAGTGAAAGTTACTGCGTATTCTAGTTTTTTTGAATCCTCCCAATCTCATGGTTGACATAAATGGTCGTCAGGGGTAGAAGGATAATTTTGCAGACTCCTATAGACGCACATGGCTGCCTAACCATGTGCGTCTATAGGTGCTATCAAGTGGCTGCCCAAAACGACGTCGTTTTGGGCATTTAAAAAAACCATGTGCGTCTACAGGTGTTGCCAAGTGGCTGCCCAAAACGACACCATTTTGGGCATTTAAAAAAATAATAATATACCATTGGACGGTTTGAGAGGTGAAGGTTCCAGTGGAGGTTGGAGAGGTAGTGGGTTCAAGTGGAGGGTTCAAGAGGTAGTGGGTTCGAGTGGTACTGGTTCGAGAGGTACCTCTCAAGAGGTGAAAGTTCCATTGGAGGGTTGGAGCGGTGAGGGTTCTAGTGGAGGTTCGAGAGGTGAGAGTACTGGTTCGAGAGGTGAATGTCCCATTGGACGGTTCGAGAGGTGAAGGATCAAGTGGAGGGTTCGAGAGGTGAGAGTTTGAGTGAAGGTTCGAGTGGTACTAGTTCGAGAGGTAATGGTTTGAGGGATGAAGGTTCCATTGGAGGATTCGAGAGGTGAAGGTACCATTGGAGGTTCGAGAGGTGAAGGTACCATTGGAGGTTCGAGAGGTGAGAGTTCGAGTAGAGGGTTCGAGTGGTACTGGATCAAGTGGAACTGATTCGAGAGGTGAAGATTCCATTAGAGGTTCGAGCAGTGAGAGTTCGAGTGGAGGGTTCAAGTGGTATTGGTTCGAGAGGAGGATTCGAGAGGTGAAGGTTCCATTGGAGGTTCGAGAGGTGAGAGTTCGAGTGAAGGTTCGAGTGGTACTGGTTCGAGAGGTATGGATTCGAGAGGTGAAGTTTCCATTGGAGGTTTGAGAGGTGAGGTTCCAGTGGAGGTTCAAGATGTGAGAGTTCAAGTGGAGGGTTCGAGTGGTACTGGCTCGAGTGGTGAAGGTTCTAGTGGAGGGTCAGAGAGGTGAGAGTTCGAGTGGAGGGTTCGAGTTGTACTGGTATGAGAGGTACTGGTTCCAGAGGTGAAGGTCCCATTGGATGGTTCAAGAGTTGAAGGTTCAAGTGGAGGGTTCGGGAGGTGAGAGTTCGAGAGGAGGTTCGAGTGGTACTGGTTCAAGAGGTAATGGTTCGAGAGATGAAGGTTCCATTGGAGGGTTCGAGAGCTGAAGGTTCCATTGGAGGTTACAGAGGTGAAGGTACCATTGGAGGTTCGAGAGGTAAGAGTTCGGTTGGAGGGTTCGAGTGATACCAGTTGGAGTGGTAAGGATTCGAGAGGTGAAGGTCTCATTGGACTGTTCGAGAGGTGAAGGTTCCATTGGAGGTTCGAGCAGTGAGAGTTCGAGTGGTACTGGTTCAAGAGGAGGATTCGACAGATGAAAGTTCCATTGGTGAGAGTTCGTGTGGTACTGGTTCGAGAGGTACGGATTTGAGAGGTGAAGGTTCCATTGGAGGGTTCGTGAGGTGAGATTTTTAGTGGAGGGTTCGAGTGGTACTGGTTTGAGAGGTATGGATTCGAGAGGTTCAGGTTTCCTTTGGAGGTTCGAGAGGTGAAGGTTCCAGTGGAGGGTTCGAGAGGTAGTGGGTTCGAGTGGTACTTGTTCGAGATGTACGGATTCGAGAGATGAAGGTTCTATTGGATGGTTCTAGAGGTGAATGTTCCAGTGGAGCGTTCGAGATGTGAAGGTTCCATTGGAGGGTTCTAGTGGTGAAGGTTCCATTGGAGGGTTCAAGCGGTGAAGGTTCCAGTGGAGGGTTCGGGAGGTGAGAGTTCGAGTAGGGGGTTCGAGTGGTACTGGTTCGAGAGGTACCTCTCAAAAGGTGAAGGTTCCATTGGAGGGTTGGAGCGGTGAAGGTTCCAGTGGAGGTTCGAGAGGTGAGAGTTCGAGTGGTACTGGTTTGAGAGGTGAAGGTCCCATTGGACGGTTCGAGAGGTGAAGGTTCAAGTGGAGGTTTCGAGAGGTGAGAGTTCGAGTGGAGGTTCGAGTGGTACTGGTTCGAGAGGTAATAGTTCGAGAGATGAAGGTTGCATTGGAGGGTTTGAGAGGTGAAGGTTCCATTGGAGGTTCGAGAGGTGAAGGTACCATTGGAGGTTTGAGAGGTGAGAGTTCAAGTGGAGAGTTCGAGTGGTACTGGTTCAAGAGGTACTAGTTCGAGAGGTGAAAGTTCCAGTGGAGATTCGAGAGGTGAATGTTCCAGTGGATGGTTCGTGAGGTGAGAGTTCGAGTGGAGGGTTTGAGTGGTACGGATTCAAGAGGTGAAGGTTCAATTAGACGGTTCGAGAGGTGAAGTTTCCATTGGAGTTCGAGAGGTGAGAGTTGGAGTGCAGGGTTCGAGTGGTACTGGTTCGAGAGGTATGGATTAGAGAGGTGAGAGTTCTATTGGAGTTCGAGAGGTGATGGTTCCAATGGAAGTTCGAGATGTGAGAGTTCAAGTGGAGGGTTCGAGTGTTACTGGTTCGAGAGGTACGGATTCAAGAGGTGAAGGTTCCATTAGAGGTTCGAGAGGTGAAGGTTCCAGTATAGGGTTCAAGAAGTGGAGGTTCCAATGGAAGTTCGAGAGATACTACTTCGAGAGGTGATGGTTCCATTAGACGGTTTAAGACCTAGTTCGAGAGGAGGGTTTGAGAGGTGCAGGTTCCATTGGACGGTTCAAGAGGTGAATGTTCCAGTTGAGGGTTCGAGAGGTGAGTGTTCAAGTGAAGGTTCGAGTGGTACTGGTTCAAGAGGTACGGATTCGAGAGGTGAAGGTTCCATTGGATGGTTCGAGAGGTGAATGTTCAAGTGAAGGGTTCGAGCGGTGAGAGTTTGAGTGGAGGGTTCGAGAGGTGAGAGAATGATACATTGCTTTAGTTGATAGCTCGAGTTAATTATGAGCTTCAATTAAATGTAAATTCGGTACATTTGTAGCTTCAATTATAACTCTTTTCACATTCCTATATTGTAGCAACATTTCTACAGTATTTCTATAATTTATTATCAAGCTCACCGCGCATCGCGTGGTGTTACCTAACTAGTTTATAACCAAAGGAAAACCACTAAAGCTAAAACATGGCCCGGTTCATCCTTATATGCATGGCACTATCAACAAACATGCTACATTTCTTCTCCTAAATGCATGCAACTAACTGACAAATAAAAGACTTTAACAACGACCAACTTGCTGAACAAACTAGAGACTAATTAATTTTCTAAAAATAGAACCTCGATCTGCAGTACGAGCTTATCAACAAATCACCCCCTTAACATCATTCCATCGATTTGAACTACACCAAGTTTTTGTCGCATCTCGGTGAACTTGTTCCGAGTCAACGCCTTTGTAAGAATGTCTGCTAAGTGTCCATCGCTACCAATGTGATCAACATCCATTTTCTTGGTTTTAATGCACTTCCGGATAAAATGAAATTTTGTGTTGATATGCTTGCTCCTTGCATGATGCATTGAGTTCTTCCAAAGAGCAATGTCAGATTTGTTATCAACCCAACAACTTGAAGCTCAAATCTTCACGTCCAACCAACTCTCCTATTAATCGACTAAGCCAAACACCTTGGCATGCTGCGGTCGCCACCACAATGTATTTAGCCTCGTAGGTTAACAAAACAATAATCTTCTACTTCTGTGAAGTCCTTGTAATGATTTTGGTCCCAAAAAAGAAATCTATCCTGGAGGTGCTCTTCCGATCATCGATGTCTCCAGCAAAATCACTGTCGCTGTAACCAACCAATTCAACTTTGCTTCCACCAGAATTATAACAACACCCATAACTGAAAGTACCTTGTATATACCTAAGTATTTGTTTGATTGCAACCCAATGTTGAGTATTTGGAGCCTCCATGTATCGGCTCCCAATGCCCACTGCGTGAGCAATGTCTGGCCGTGTGTTTACAAGGTAGCAGAGGCTACCAATCACGCTCTAGTACTTGGTTGCATCCACAACAACGCTCCCATCCTGTTTGCTCAACTGGAGCCAATTCTCCACTGGTGTTTGGCACGGGTTGCATCCACCCATGCCGATAAACTCCAGTATCTTTGCCGAACATGCTTCTTAGCACGTCATGATTTCACCATTACCTTGTCACACCTCAATTCCCAAGTAGTAACTAAGAAGACCGAGATCGCTCATCTCTGCATTTGTGTTTTGAACTTGACAATGTCTTGAACACTTGTCCCCGTGATAATTAAATCATCCATAGAAACACCAAAAAGCAGAAAATATTAAGCATTACCTCTCTGATACATTGCATGCTCAAGCTGACATTTCATGAATCCAAGAGAGGTGAGTGAAGCGTTCAATTTGGAGTCCCATGCTCACGGCGGTTGCCGGAGCCTGTATAAATCTTTGTGCAACTTGAGTACTTTACCATTGTTGGCGTAGTTGACAAAGCTCAATGGTTTCCGAACGTAGACATCTTCATCAATGTCTCCGTTCAAAAATTCTGACTTCACGTCCATGTGGTGCACCTGCCATTTTCCGTGTGCAGTGAGTGAGAGCAACAGTCGCACCGTCTCCATCCTTGTCACGTGAGAGAAAAGTTCTTCAAAATCCACCCCTGACACTGAGCATACCCCTTGGCGATGAGTCTTTCTTTGTGCTTTAAGATGTCGCCAACATAATCCTTTTTAACTTTAAATACCCATTTCGGCCCAATGACATGTTGGTTTTCCAGAAGTGATGCAAATTCCCATGTTTTGTTGTCGACGATTGACTTCATTTCGTACTTCTTTGCATGACTCCAAGATGCATATGTAAGAGCAACTTCCACGCTCTTCGGCTCCTCCGCTGCTAAAAAACAATAAATGTTTTCCTTGACATTTGTGATGTCATTTGTGGCATTGTACAAGTCTGATATTCATTGGTATCGCCAAGGACCTGAGTTGGTGTTGAGATTTTCATCGAGCGTGGATGGCGTAGCCCACTAAACCTATGTTTGAGCGGTCATGGGTGTTTACGGCTCAACTTTCGGCAATGTCATCTCATTTACCGGCGTGAGTGGTGAACCTATTTGTTAGAATAAAGCAAGTAGATGATTAGATAATATTTTATTCCATGTTGATAACTAGTACTAGAGTTATATTTAGACTAGTCTTCTTTGTACTCTTTATATATTCTTGATCATTAATCAGAATCATTATGGGAAATTACTTTGTCATGGTATCAGAGCAAACCTGGTTCTAAAACCCTCTTCTCTCTTCTTCGGTCGCAGCCTCTCCCTCCTCTTTGTTTCCGCCGCTGGAAAAATTCTCCCCCTCCTCCTCCTTGCCGAAATTTTTATTTTTCTCCTCTCATCATGTCTGAAGAGAAACTATCTTATAATACCTTGCTCCACATGATGACTATCAAATTATCATCATCCAATTATTTGTTGTGGAAGCGTCAAGCTGGTTATGTTCTCCGACCTCAGAAGCTGTATGGTTTTTTTTATGGTTACAGGCCCTGTCCAGCTGTTCCTCCTCGTCCCCCCGCCATTGCCTCTTCGTATCCTACGCTGGGGCCATTAGTTCCACTCCAGTTCGCAGCTCATCCACCAAGACTGATCTCATGGAGGCTTATTTGAAGGCCCAGTCCAATTATGAGATTTGGGTTCATGAAGATTAACGTGTGTGCAATCTTCTTTTTTCTTCTCTCACCCCACAGGCCTTGGTAGGTTTTCCTGACTGTGCCACTTCAAAGGAAATTTGTGACAATCTTTAGTCTATTTATCACAACAGCAGTGCTTCATCCATCCTTCGTCTTCGTACTGCTGCCCATGGTATACGTAAAACTGGTACAGTTCATGAACTCCATCTCCAATTTAAAGATATTTTTAAGTAGTTGTCTATGATTGGTTCTCCTGTATCAAATGATGATCAACTTATTTGGTTTTTTACTGCTCTTGGAACTGAGTTTAAGGATTTTCTGCACCTTTAATTAATTCCTCACCTCCTCCGTTGTATGCCGATGTTTTGTCTCGTGCCAAAAACCACGGAGCTAGGACCATTCAGCCCCAGCCACTGGGCCTGTCGCCTTCACAGTAGGCATTTTTCCCTTGACCGGCCGCACGTGGGATCATGTGCTGGTGAGGGGTGGCGGTGCATCCAGTTCACACGCCGCCAGGGGAGGCTATTTTGGCGGATGGCGAGGTGGCAGGTCCGGCGGTCAATTCATGGCAGGGACTAGTCGTGGTCGGCCGCAGTGTACTTGGTGTGGTCGTCCCGGTCACTATGCTGCGACTTGTTACAAGATACTTGCTCAGACTGGTTTTCAGGGTCCAGCTAATCGTACAGACTCCACTCATCTGGCTGAGCGTTTTAAGTCATCACTGCAGTTAGAGCCTACTGCACGGTCCTCCGATTGGTATGTTGACTCTGGTGCCACCAGTCATATGTCATCCTCAACCTCAGGCTTGGAGTCTGTCTCCCCATATTCTAATAATTCTCATGTTTCTGTTGGTAATGGAGCTTCTATTTGAATCTCTTATATTGGTGATGCTAAACTTTCTGATGATTTATGCCTGTATGATGTTCTGGTGTTCCCAATATTACTAAGAATCTGCTGTCTATTAGTAAACTGACCAGAGATTTAAATGCTTTTGTCACTTTTAATGATTGGAACTTTGTCATTCAGAACAAAGTTTCCAAGGTGGTTGTGGGCAGGGGCCACAGTGATGGTGGTCTCTATGTTTTGGATAAGGGCGATTCAGCATTTTTCTCGCATTTGTAGCAAAATAAAGGACGGGCATCTTATGAGTTGTGGCATGCTCGCTTGGGTCATTCTTCGGCATCAGTAATTTCCAGTTTTCAGAAGTCTGGTTTAGTTTCTTTGTCTTCTTTGTTGCCTAAACCTGTTGCCCACACCCTTGTGTTATGGAGAAAGGTCAACTGTTGGCGTTTGTTGAGAACCATAAGCGTGCTACACATGTACTGGATTTGATTCATTGTTACTTATGGGGACCTTCCCCTGTTTTATCGACATATGGTTTTTCATACTACGCTTTATTTTTGGATGACTATTCTCATTTCACCTGGCTTTATCCACTTCGTCGCAAATCAGATTTCTTTGATGCTTACTTACAGTTTGAGGCTTTTGTGGAGAATCAGTTTTCATCCAAAATTAAGGTGTTTCAGAGTGATGGTGGTACGGAATTCCTAAACACTCTCATACGGGGTCATTTTGCCTCTAAGGGCATTCATCATCAGATCTCGTGTCCTTACACTCCGGAACAGAATGGTCGTGCGGAGCGCAAACATCGACATGTTGCCGAGATGGGTCTTACTATGCCTTTTCATTTGCATTTGCCTGTTTCTTACTGGGATGATGCATTTGCTGCAGCTGCATATACAATCAATCGACTGCCTACTCCAGTTTTGCATGGTTCTTCATCTTATGATCTTCTTTATGGTCGTGCTCCTTGCTACTCAAATTTTCATCCCTTCGGGTGCCATATTTTTCCATTTGTTCGACTGTATGCTGATCATAAGTTATCTCCCCACAACATTCCATGTGTTTTTCTTGGCTACAGTTCCCAGTACAAAGGTTTTTGGTGTCTTAATGCTTCTACAGGCAGAGTCTACATCACTCGTCATACTCGTTTTGATGAGACATACTTCCCATTTGCTCTTTCTACGTCTTTGGGATCTTTCGCATCCACCCTTGATGTCTCTGCTTTTCTTGATCCTGATGGCAACCCTGTGATCTTTGTGCCAGTTTCGGCTTTGTCTCATGTGCCACCATGCACCATGTGCTCGTCGGATCCAGAACTAGTTTCTCCGCCACTGGAATCAGCTTCTCCGTCGCCGATTCTACCTTCTCCATCGCCGGTCACGGTCCTGCAGCTATCCTCGGCCGTATCTTCACCGACCTTGTCTGTAGCTCACCGCTCGGATAGTTCTTCCGAGATTTCTCTGGCATCGTCCGCCAGTTCTCCTCCTCAGGCCTCACTGCCTTAGTCTCGCCTCATAAGATGGCTACTCGGTCAGCCACTGGTGCCATTAAGCAATGGGATTATTCGGACATTGTTGGACATGGTCTTACTGCTGCATTGCTATGTCAGAAAAAACCCACAGATTATCGCTTGGCTCTTCGGGATCTAGCCTGGGTTTCAGCTATGTACGATGAGATGACTGCTCTTCGTAGCCAGCACACTTGGGATTTGGTGCCTCGCCCTTCGGATGTCAACATTGTTAGCTTCAAATGGGTCTATCGGCTCAAGTATCGTTCGGATGGTATGATTGATCATCACATTGCCAGACTTGTGGCGCAAGGTTTTTCGCAGATTATGGGTTTTGACTTTGACCATACTTTCAGTCCTGTGGTCAAAGCCTCCACTGTTCGGACGGTTCTTGCTATTTCCACCATGCGTTCTTGGCCACTTCATCAGCTGGATGTCAAGAACGCCTTTCTTAATGGTGTTCTGGATGCTCCGGTCTACATAAAGCAGCCAGTTGGTTATCAGGATTCTTCTCATCTGGACTATGTTTGTCGTCTGCGGAAGGCCATTTATGGTCTTAAGCAGGCTCCTCGAGCTTGGTTTCAACGGTTTAGCAGCTATCTTACCCAGCTTGGTTTTTGGTACAGCTCGGCTAACACTTCTTTATTCGTTCTGGCACAGGGTTCCTCCTTGCTGTACCTTCTTGTGTATGTGGATAACATCATTCTTACTGGGAATAGCTCGGCTCTTCTTTTTCAGTTCATTGCTTGGACACACAAGGAGTTTGCAATTAAGGATCTTGGTTCTCTTAATTATTTTCTTGGTCTTGAGGTTTCTCCTACTTCCTCCGGGTTGCTTCTCGGCCAGGCGAAGTATGCCCGGGACATTCTGACTCGGGCTGGTATGTCTGATGCTGCGCCAGTTTCTACACCATTTTTTGCTGGTTCTCAGCTGCATAGTTCCACTAGTCCGCCGTTCAGGAATCCTACTCTTTATCGCTCTCTTGTCGGGGTGCTTCAGTATCTCACCATTACTCATCTGGATTTAGCCTTCTCGGTCAAAACGGTGAGTCAGTATCTTCAGGATCCTACAGATGATCATTTTGCTACAGTTACATGGATTTTGCGTTATGTTCGTGGTACTCTTCATTTTGGTTTGAATTTTCATTCTGCGAGTACTCTGGATGTGTTAGGCTATTCTGATACTGACTGGGCTCACTGTCTAGAGACTCGTCATTCCACTTATGGATATGCGGTCTATCTGTGTGGGAATGTTGTTTCTTGGAGTGCCAAGAAACAACAAACTATTTATCATTCCAGTACGGAGTCTAAGTATCGTGCTCTTACCAACACTGCTTCGGAGGTTATTTGGCTCACTCATTTGCTTTGTGATCTTCAGGTTCTACTTTCTGGTTCGCTGTTGTTGTTATGTGACAACATTAGTGCTATCTTCTTGGCTTAGAATCCGGTGGCGCACAAGTGGTCCAAGCATATCGATATTGATTATCATTTTGTTCGTGAGCTGGTGACTTCTGGCAAGCTGCGTGTTGCACATGTTCCTACTTCTCTTCAGATTGCTGACATCTTAACCAAGGGACTCTCTCGTCTGTTGTTCGAGTTCTTCAGATCTAAGCTTTGCATCGGCGAGCATCCGATGCTTTGCTTGAGGGAGGGGGTGTTAGAATAAAGCAAGTAGATGATTAGATAATATTTTATTCCATGTTGATGACTAGTACTAGAGTTATATTTAGACTAATCTTGTTTGTACTCTTTATATATTCCTGATCATTAATCAGAATCATTATGGCAAATTACTTTATCACTATTTTTGCCACGCTGGTCTACTTTGAGTAAACCATTGTGAACGTGACTGGTGCTATTGTTGTCTCTGAGCTCGAAGTCTCCCAGTTCTAGGCATGGCTCTCCTCAAAGACAACGCCTCTCATCACATACAACCACTTCTCTATCGAGTCATAAACCAGGTAAGCATTTGCACCATCTTCGTACCCTACGAACACCCCCAACGTTGAGTGATCCGCAAGCTTGAGCATTCCTGGCCCAAGTCTCTTGACATGTGTGATGCATCCAAAAGTTCTCAGATGGTACACACTTGACTTCTTCTTGCACCAATCTTCGTAAGGTGCCATTCCATCAAGACTCATCGTCGGTGCGCGGTTCATAAGATACACATCGGTCTTCATTGCCTCTCCCTAAAATATTCCAGGCACCGCTATTGACTTTATAGACAACGAGCCATTTCAACCACCATTTGATTTTGCCTCTCTACAATGTTGTTTTGTTGCAGTGAGTAAGGTGATGTAGTGTTATGCTTGATCCCACTCTGCTTGCAGAACACCAAAAACTCACTAGGGTTGAACTCGCCACCACTATCCAAAGGAAATGCAAGCAATTTGCATTCACGCTCTGCTTCAGTCACTGCCTTGTTTTTCTTAAAGCACCAGAATGCCTCATCTTTCATCATGAGCAACTCAATCCACATAAATCGACTAAAATAATTGACTATGAGTAGAAAGTACCTTTTATTGGTCCACACAAGTCACTGTGGACTAGTTCCAGTGGACGTTGTGTGCAGAACTTTGAAGCCTGCGGAAATGACATCCTATGTTGCTTCCCAATTGCACATCCTTCGCAGAGTTCCTCCACATGTTTGATGTAAGGAATACCTTGTACCATCTCTTTATGTGAAAGAATTTTTAGCGCACAAAAGTGAAGATGCCCGGAACGAGTATACCAATGCTAAGCTATGTCATCCTTCTTCATCAATAAACTCACCGGTGCTGCAAGGTTCAGGTTCGGTACATAGTGGAAATTGCGTGCATGTGATACACTTGCCAACACCTTGTGAGCTCGATCAAAAAAGCATAGAACCCCTCCATCGATGACAATCTTGCACCCATTATCATCAAGCTGCCCAAGTGAGATAATGCTGCTTCGCAAGCTTGGGATGTAATATACATTGGAGAGAATATGATGGTCACCGAGTGAGACACTGAATTATGAATGTTCCTCTACCACGTAGGTTCACCATCGAGCCATCACCGAATTGTACCATGCCATGTACTATTTTTTCGACAGTCCTGAATGTTTTCTTATTGCTGGTCATGTGACTACTGGACCACGGTGTCGAGATACCATACACCTTCAGCTGCATCCACGGGCATCACCTTCTCCTCGTTCAAGTACACTGCCAGAGGTGTGTCATCGACACCTTGTGCCAACGTCCCAACCTGCACCATAAGTAACGCTGGTTCATCACCTACCTCCACCACAGTGAGAGCAAGATTTTCTTATTCTTGCTGCTCCCAGTCACGCTTTTCTTTGCGACACTCCTTCGTCCAATGCTCTTGAATCTCACAGTAGCAAAAATTTCCCTTTTTTCATTTGTCATTGCCATCGTTGCTGGATGATGACTTTACTTTTTAGCCCAACAATGACTTTGGTTTAGTAGCCACTTTTACCTTCTTGTTGCCACCATCGTAGCCTTGCCATTATTCACGTTGGTGCTGTCGTGCTTGCCACTCTTTCTCCGTGAGGAATAGGCGTCTTCCAGTAGGTACAGAGTCCTCGAGTTCACCGCGCTCTTCTACCACCAACAAATAGCTAGTGAGCTTCTCAATGGATAAGGTTTTTGGATTGATGAGCAACTCAATTGCCATGGCCATATGTTTTTATTTTCGTGGTACACACCATAGGAATTTGAGCACCACCTTGTGCTCAGCCACCATATTTTCCAACACCTTAAGGTCATTGACTATTGCGGTGGCTTAAATGTCGAAATATACAACACCCTCGCCATTCTTGAACGTGAGGTTTTTGAATTCCAACCAAAGTGTCTACGCCTTTGCCTCTCGGACGCGCTCCACTCAAACTCGCATGGTTCTAAGTGTGTTACAAGCCTACTTAACATTCATCTGGACTCCAAGTGTACGGACTAAATCTGGAAAAATTGCTCGGAGCAGCATTTACATGGCCCTCCGGTCGTCGTATTCATCGCCTGGACCTCTTTCTATTACATTCCAAAACCCTTGCACTTGTAGTTGCATCTTCATGAGGATCACCCAATGTAGTTGGTTTGAGTGAGATTCGGATAATGTGCTACACATTGCTCTCCCTGATGACTCATTCCACTATGCGAATTTCATTGTTACCACCCTCGATCAGCTGTTCCAGCGGTGGAGTCAAGCTCATCTCTTTTTTTTCAGCTCCTTTTCCTGTCATTGTCAAAGCAGATCGAACGATGATCGACTACAAAGGTTTGGATCAAACACCACACTTATACCACTTGTAGTTGAAAAGATGAGAAAAGGAAACTTGCGCAGGAAACTTTGAACATAGTGCTTTATTTTTGGGTGCATGATCCGGCAATTTTTTGATGTAATTGTGCATCTTCTGAAAGTTGGAAACCAAGGTGGAGGACGCATTCTCTCAATGCGTCCTCATGGTGTTTTTTTTGCTGAATTTTTAGAGGAAGCATTCTTTGAATGCAATGCATCCTCAATGTTAGAATTTTTTTAATTATTGTGTAGAGGACGCATTCTGTGAATGCGCTCCATGGTGTTTTATTTTTTTACAGAAGTTTTAAAAGACGTCAGAAACTGGAGTTTCGCTCCATCACCGACAGAATCTCGAAACCCTACCTCACCTCTCGAAACCCTACCTCACCTCCTCTCAAAACCCTACCTCACCTCCTCTCGAATCCCTACCTCACCACTGAAACCCTACCCTGATGGTCACCACCACCTCTCGAAACCCTACCTCACCTCTCGAAAGTTGGTCGAACGGCTGTCCAATGTCATCCTCTTCAGCGAACAAACAAGCAGCCAGATGTCGGAACTACAAAGAGGAGAACAATTAAGCACAGAACAAGAACAAATATAGCGGATCTAAACAAAACCAAAAAAATAAACAAGAGCTTCACCGAAAAACCAACCGAAGGAGGAGGACGGTGGTGAGCTGAGCTACGGTGGCGGCTTGAGCAACGACGGAGGAAGAAAATGGCGGAGGAAGAAAATGGGGGATGAAGTGAGGATGATGGTGATAAAACCAAGAAAATGAGGACGTATTCACCGAATGCGTCCTCTGAAAATCTGATTTTAAAAAAAAATTGGCCTCGTGAGGACGCATTCACATAATGCGTCCTCCAATTTCTGTTAAAAAATTAAAAGCATGATGATACATTACGTAAATGTGTCCTCCAATTTCTATCCAAAAAAATCATGAGAACGTTCTCCACCTTCGCATCCACCGCTGGCTACTGTAGTCGTATTAACCAAATTTTCTCACTTTGAACACCAAAAGTTACTTGAAATTGCAAGGAAACTAAGAAGAAAACTCACGCAAGAAATTTTAGAACACAGGTTTTGGTGCAGTTAAAGTTATTGCATTTTCAATTTTTTTTGCCTCTGATTTATAACCAAAGCAAAACTATTGAAGCTAGAACATGACCACATTCATCCCTATATGCATGGCACTATAAACTAACATTCTACATTTCTTCTCCTAAATGTATTCAACTAAGTAACAAATAAAAGACTTTGTCAACAAGCAACTTGCTGAACAAACTAGAGACTACGTAATTTGTTGAAACTAGCACTTCGATCTGTAGTATGAGCTTATCAATGGATTGACTGATTCCATCCATCAAATTCCACTAAACCTTCATCCCACCCCTCTATCTCTATAAACCCTAGTCACAACCTCATTATTTCTTGATCCATTTTAATTTCTTTTCCTTATAGTATATGCACCAAATTTTAGTTGAATTCATTGGTGTAGTTTGAATGGATAGTACGAGACGGAATAGAAGAGAGAATGTGAAATATTTGTACAAATACTTGTAGGTGTATTTTGAGATTTTTTTTTCATGAATATACAATGAGTGGCTGTATATTGGTGAACATCGTGGTGAATGTCGAGCAGTGCTTATAGACCATCTAATTTTTATTAATATTGCCAGTTATCGTATCTCTTTCTTCTTCTTTTGTTTACAGATAGAAAGAAATCAGTGAGGGTAAACATGATTGTTATCGAATCGAATGAGAATTAAATAGAATGAAAGAAATCAGTGAGGGTAAACATGATTGTTATCGATTGAATGAGAATTAGATAGAATGGATACATGACTGTTATCGATAAAATGAGAATTAGATAGAGTGATATTCACTATTGAAAATCAGGTACATAGACACTGGTAACAATGTACATGTGCTTAAATATCGGTTCTAGAAATTATGTTAGCACCAGTACAATAATGTAAAAAGGATAATATCGGTGCCATTTTAGACATCTGCACTGGTAGGAAAGGTACCAGAGCTGAATACCGGTGCCTAAGTGAGAAAAAGTAAGAAATTAGAAAAGTTTCAGCATCGGTAATGTGTATACTGGTGTAGAGTACCGGTGCTATGTCAAAAATTACGCGAGAAACAAATAATTTTTGCACCAGTATTGTGTATGGTATAGGTGTTGATGATAAAAAAAACACTGGAAAAGGTATATTCCTGCACTGGTTTAGAATTTTATGCCTAGCACCGACATAAGTACCGGTGCATGTAGGACAAGTAGGTTGATGCATGATAATATTCAGCATCGGTACGGGTCTTACCGGTGCACAATACCAGTGCTAGTGTGTTAATGACGCGGGTAATAAATAGATATAGCACTGATATTGTGTTTTTTACCGGTGCTGATGCTAAAAAAGAGTGGAAAATTGTAAAAATTCAGCACTTTTTTGAAATTTTTGTCTTAGCACCAATAAAATATTTGATGGTAATTTGCAAAACCCTAGTATAGCATCGGTATTAGTAGCTTATACCGGTTCTATTGGTGCATTAAATGTTGACCTACCAATTTCTTCTAGTGGGTAAAAAGTGCAAAGATGTTACTTTTGAGTTTATTAATGACAATTTTTGGATGAGGAAGACACTGAATGTTCATCAATGAACTCCCTTAAAGGTACTTTATGTTTTGTTTTAATTTATCGTTTATGGTGGAATATGTGTGGAATGATATGTTTCCATATATATTTTTTGCTTGTTTGATCATTGTAATATTGCTTCACACTCTTCATTAATATAATTTGTTAGCTAGTTTTGTTAATGTATTGAATTGTGTTTTTCATGCATGTCTTTTGATAGGTTGTGGTACGAATGTAGTATTGTGGTGTTGGATGTTGCATGGTTATAGGGTGTTGTATGAATAAAATTATTTTTAGGGTGGAGGTGTTTATTTATATGGAAGCATTATTGTTGCACATTGACTAAACCGTAGAGATTTACCGTGCCATCGAGAGGCATAAGCATGTGTATCACAATGTTAGTTTGGTGAGTGATGAATTTATTGCTTTTGTTGGGGAGTTCACGGAGCATGCATTTAGTCGTGAAAAGTGCATCTTATGTCCATGTCGTGATTGTAATAATCGTAAGCGTACTGACAATCGAGACTTGTTGCAACTCCATTTGTACAAGATTGGGTTTACAAAGGATTATTTGCTTTGGATCTTTCATGGTGAGAAACCACCACCGAAGGTGGTTGTAGGTAGCAAGGGAGAATATTTTGGGGATATCGATTTGGATGACATGTGTGCGGTGGTGGATGAATTCAGGGGGAGGCCCAAGGTTCTGTCCAAATTTTGGAATGAGAAGGACGTAATGTTGTTTCCCAGTTACAAGAACGAAGGAAATGTTATGTCATGTTTTATGGAGTTGTTTAACATGAAAGGTGTTGGTTCGTGGAGCGATACTAGCATGGATAAGTTGCTCTAGTTTTTGAATGAGAAGCTCCCATCCGAAAAGGATTTTCCAAATAACTTCTATGGTGTGAAGATAATTTTGTGTCCATGGGAATGAAGTATAAAAAATACATGCATGTCCCAATAATTTTGTTTTGTATAGGGGTGTTTTGGAAAAAGGGGTGGCTTGCCCCGTATGCCACATGTCTCGCTATAAGGAAAGGAGAAATGAGACTGTGGATGAAGAGATTGTTGTGATGGTAAGGAAAAGGGTCCCCGCAAAATGCATGTGGTACCTTCCTATTGTTCTGAGGCTGAAGAGGTTGTTTAATAACATTGAGGATGTGAAGAACATTTCATAATTCAGGGATAGGGGTTTTCTTGATAATGATATTATCAGTTATCCTGTAGATGAAAATCAGTGGAAGAATTTTAACAAGATTTATCCTAAATTTGAAGCTAGACCCAGGAATTGAGGATAGCTTTGTGTACTAATGGTTTGAATCCCTTTGGTAACAAGTCATCGAAACATAGTTCATGGCCAGCTATGCTTTCCATTTACAATCTACCTCTGTATCTCTACATGAAGAGGAAATATGTTTTGATGCGTTTGATGATTTCGATTCCAAGACAATGCGTAAATGACATCGATACCTATCTAGCCCCACTCATTGAATATTTGAAGGTTTTGTGGTCTGTCGGTGTTGATGTGTTAGATGGTTATCGTCGGACCAAGTTCAATTTGAAGACAATGCTTTTTTGCACGATAAATGATTTTCTGGCTTATGGTGATATTTTGGGTTTTGTGGTTAAGGGTCACAAGGCATTTCCTATATGAGAAAGCAACTGATTTCTAGAACTTGAAGAATGATAGGAATACTGTGTACCTAGGTTATAGGAAATTCCTACCAGCAAAGCACAAGTTATGAGACGACACAATTCATTTTGTTAGGGGGAGGAAGAACAGGAAGGCACCAAGAATATTGAGTGGGCTTTCCATCCACAAAAAGGTGAAGCAATTAAATTTTGTTCTTGGAAAAAAGATATCTAAAGTACTTGCCACAAATGATGGACCTTGGAAGAAAAGATCAATTTTCTCAGATTTTCCGTACTGGGAGAATTTGGAGGTTTGCCGTTGTTTGGATGTGATCCATATAGAGAAGAATGTGTGTGAGAGTTTAATTGGGACTCTACTTAACATTCCGAGTAAGGCGAATGATAGCTTGAATGCACGAAATGTCTTGGTTGAACTTGGTATACAAGTTGATTTAGCTTCGGAGATGAAACTGAAATGGGGGTACCTTTCACCCTCCCCTTACATTCTTTTAATCAGTGAGATGAGGTCGGTTTGTGAGTGTATTCAGGGAATCAAGGTACTGTCTGTCTACTTTCCCAATGTTAGTCGGATTGAGAATGATGAATTGCGTCTGAATGCGTTGAAATCCCATGATTGTCACGTCTTAATGAAACTCTTGCCAGTGGCTATCCGTGGTGTCATGGAAAAGGAGGTGAGATTTTGCATCATGCGCATGTGTTTCTCCTTCAACTCCATCTTCCGTAAGAATATTAGCAGGAAACAGCTCGATGAGTTAGAGCGTGAGGGGATTGTAGTGCTCTATTTGTTTGAGAAGTACTTCCCCCAGCATTCTTTGAAATTATGATCCATCTCGTCATCCATGTGGTTAGGGAAATTAGAATATGTGGTCCCGTGGAGATGCATTGGATGTACCCATTTGAGCAGAACACATGGGTCTTTAAGGGTTATGTACACAATCGAAGCTGACTCGATGCCGGCATTATGCAGAGGTATGTCACAGAGGAGATCATTGAGTATTGTACTTCAAATTCTCTTAGGAAAACAACACTTGGAGTCCTGCAGTATGTGAAAAGTTACAAGAAGAGTGGAATCCCATGGTCCAAAGATACACTTTACACATCCTACAATGCTGAGTTGATGAAAGTTCATCTTTATGTTTTGTGGAATAGTAGTGGGCTTGTAATATATGTTGAGGAGCACATGTCATTGTTAGAAGAAATCTATCCTGAATGGCTGTCTAATCAGATACAACTTGATCATTTAACAATGTTTGTTAATTGGTTTTACAGTCATTTCAATGTGAACAACATGCCTGCTAAACTTCAAGCGTTTGCAAGAACATCCGACTGCACCATGAAAAGATACTAGGGCTATGACATTAATGGATACAAATTTTCAACAGTGGCAAATGATAGCAAGAGCACAACTCAGAACAATGGGGTCTACGTGGAATCTGAATCCGTGTGGCAGTCGAGCAAGAAAGACAAAAAACCTATCCTTGTAACTATGGCCTTTTACGGGGTCATCAAGGAGATTTAGAAGTTGGATTATGTTGAGTTTAAATTTGAATTATTCAAGTGCAGATGGGCTCAAAATGGTATAGGGTTTAGTTTCGAGAAGCCCATGGGTTTTACGTCGGTGGACTTGAATCGAGTGGCCTACGAGAATGAAAAGTTCATCTTAGCCGCCCAAGCTCTCCAAGTATTTTATATCAAAGACCCAACCAATGAGAAGTGACAGGGCTTGAAAGCCTTAGTCAATTGCTTCCAAGAACTAGATTTAGCTAAAACACATGCTAATTACCAAAAACAATTCATACATAATCAAAGCTTAAAAAAATAAAAATTGTGGAAAACTAGGGTTGAAAAGAGGGAAAACGAGCTAGAAGAAGAAGTGAGGATATAGAAGAGATAAAGTACTCTTTATATTACAAGATAAAGAAGGTGGAATTCTGGCCACCCATCGCATGGTGCGATGGTTTCATCGCACAGTGTGAAGTGTGCCCAAAATCCTCAAGTGATTTATTTCTTTCTTCTTGGCTTCTCCTTCACTTCACCACAGCAAGTTTCTTCCCTTTTTCAAGTCTTCAAGTCTTCAAATCTTCAAACCAAGTCTTCAAAGTCTTCAAAAGATTATCTTCAATAGCCTCCGGTCTTCAAGTCTCGATGTTCTTTCCTTGTCACACAAAATCCTCCAAGAAAAGGTAAAAGAGCGCAAAAGTCACTCTTACCTCTCCTAAGATAATTTCAATGTAAAACACAGGCTCTAATTGACAAAAGAGCACAAAAGCGATCCCAAAGACTCCCAAAATATACACATAAAATGGACACATCAAAACTCCCCGCACTTAAACCTTACTCGTCCTCGAGTAAGAAAAGATTCAAGCACACACAAAGGAATTCATGTATCGACATCCTTAACTACTATTCCCCCAAATTGATACCTCACAATACTCTCAATATCACACATCCCAAAGTCAAACTCAAATGAGAGTTTATCCACAACCCCCATTCCTAAATCTACCCAAACCATATCAACCTATCAATTCATTGATATCCATGAAAACATTTCTAAGTTCCAAATTGACAATCCAAAACCCAATGGCACAAAGTGAAGCCAAAAGCATGCATGAAGTTCAAACACATACTTCACTTTATATGAATATATCATCCTAAGAATGAAGTATATCAACAATAAAGAATTTCACAACTTACTTCCTTTTCTCCGCTAAATACCGAATCCCAAGAGGTCTTAAGATGTTAAGCTACTCGATCTATCCATGTGACAACCGCAACCTTATGACTCCAACACCGGAAAATGAGTGAAATCATAGCATTTATTTTCTTTTCTCTCTATTTCCCTCATTTTGCCTATGAGCCCTTTTGAGTTTTCATCCTAGCCACAAATCATGTTTCTTTTGCTCAAATCTCACATTTTTTCGCACATTTTTTCGCACATTTTTTCCTAGGTCGCCCTTTTGGGGTTTTGACCTGTCCGGGCCCCTAATGTTGCCTAAGTTGCCCTCTTGGGTTTCAACATTCAATGTTTTCTTTTTATATTTTCATTTTTTTTTCAAAATTTTCTATTTTTCAATTTTTTCTTCCTTTTTCCCATGTTTTTCTAATCAAAAGTAGCAAAAAGCATTTGAAATCAAGCTTTCATGCATGTGATCCCTCTAACCCCTCCTCACACTTAAAACATTACATTGCCCTCAATTTAAACATGTAAGGCAAGAACAATAAAACTCAAGGTAAGAGGTAGAGTGACTCCCATTTCTCTGCATAGTCACCGGTACCGGTGATACGGCACAATCCCATGTATTTGTATAGAATTAGTTCCAAAATAATTGTCGGAGCCAGGGGGAATAGGTGTCGTAGAAGAACTTATCCCTCGAGCAACACGTCATCTCTTTGACGCCGTTTGATCAAGAATAACACCATAGAGAATAACATCAAACTCATAAGTACATAGAGATTTGTAATACTAGTTCTAGCATCAAGATTTAATACCCATAGTATTTTAAAAGTACAATGAATCCCTCGTGCAATCAGTACTGTGAAATTATCCAACAAAAATATCTAACATATATCGATAAGTATCCAAGCATCATTATAGAATATGGAAATCAAGATCACAATGATGTAGTCGGAACACTACAATCAACAAAGGTGCTATAACGATGAAAAAAATATTGGAAGTGTGGTGGTTCTTGGGAGGGGAACGGCAGGGGTAGTGTGGAGAAGAGGAAAGAAATGAACGGTTCATTTCTGGGAGCGCCTTTAAGTTCCTCTGAATGATCTTCGCACCGTGCGATGAAGTCATCGTATCGTATGATAGACCTTTGCACCGTGTGACAAAGTCATCGCACCCTGCAAAATGTTACATCTGTAAGCTCAACAAATCAGTAAATTTTTTATTTCATTGCACCATGCGACGAAGTCATCGCGTCATGCGATAGACCTTCACACCGTGCGAAGAAGCCATTGCACCGTGCAAAATGTTGCATCTGTAAGCACAAGTTTCACCTGATTTGGTCGCAACGTGCGACGAATGACCCTTCATAATACTTAGAAAAAAACTAAAACTTTACCACATGTCCAAGATTTTCCTCTTTTATCCATGTATTCACCCCTTCATCAATCCAATGCTTTGGGCTCAAATTGCTATAAAGTCGTGGAAAAAATACCGGGAGAATCACATAGCAAAATAATGAAACAAACGACCAAATCTCAAAATCAAACAACATTAACGAAAAGTCATGAATGACGATTTAGATTATCAAAATCAAGTTTATTTAACGTCGTTGGCATGACTTACTCCAGTTTTTGGATCTTATCACAAAATGAACTGTGATGATTGGTCTTCATTCCTCGGTCTAGGTCAAAACAATCGGGATTCACATTATCCCCCAACAAAACCTTCTCCAAATAGCTTAGGGTTTCTTCATGTTCCCTCAACATTTCCAACATCTAACCTGTTTGTTCCATGGTGATCTCAAGCACGTGAGCATTTAGGGATTTCTCTCCTTCTCCATGGGATGAACATTTAAGATCTTTTGGTGGTGGTTTGCACTCTTCTACCGAAGTCTTCTCAAGAGAAGGAGGGAAAACACCCTTATTGACTTCCCCATGGACACACGAAAAGTGTTGGATGTTGCTTTCCTAAGAGTGTATTCGCCATTGTTGTTTTTCTTCAAGTTAGTACTAACAACATTTGAAATCAAAGTATCACTCAAAGCATCATCTATGGCAACATTTAAGGAACTACCATCTTTGGGTTCAACTACATCTTGCTCTTTATCATCAATAACATGAATAGCTTGGAAAGAATGGTATCTAGCAGGATGATCAATAGAATTATTAGTGTCAAATTCTACCTTCCACCAATTAAATTACATAGTCAATGTTCCTTTATGAACATTAATTATGGTCCTTGAAGTCTTTAGAAATGGCCTTCCTAAAAGTATATGTTTAGGACTATTGTCACCTTCCATTTCAACAACATAAAAGTCCATGGAGAATGTCAAAGAATCCACTTTCACCAACACATCATTCACAATAACTTTCGGGTATGTGCTAGAGTGATCAACTAGTTGGATAACAACCCCGATTTTGTGCAAAGTGCCTAAATTTAGAATTTCATACACGGAATATGGGATCACATTTATTGAAGAACCTAAGTCTAACATGGCCTTGTTAACACATTTGCCTCCTATCTCACAAGGAATTGTAAACATTCCCAGATCATCAAATTTAGGGGGCCTTTCATCATCAACTGTTACTTTTCTTACTTTTCTTCACACTCTTTTTCTTACTTTTCAATTGTTGTTTCCTATTGACAATGCACAATTCTTTAAGAAATTTAGTATACCTAGGAACTTTATTCAGAGCATTTAAGAGTAAAATATTTATCTCGCATGTACGAAAGACTTCGTAGATATCCTTGGTGTCCTCCTTGGTCCTCCTATCCTTTAATACCTCCGGAAATGGTGGTTCCAACACATAGATAGGGATCTACACCCCTCTTGACTTCTTGTGCAGTGGGTATGAGGTTTCGGGATTTGGTCCCGGTCTTGGCACAAATGTCTCCACATCAATTTATTCTTCTTTGCTCTCTTTGGCCAACTCCTCAGCCTTGTTTTCAAGGTCTTCTTCTTTTTCAACCATCTGCTCGACAATAACCCTTTCTTGGGGCTCCTTCACTTCCCTTCCACTTCTCAATGAGATTGCACTCACATTTTATCTAGGGTTGTTCTCCGGTTGGGTGGGAAGTTTGCCCTTTTCCCGAGCCTTCATCCGATTCACCACTTGAGCTATTTGGCTCAATTGAGTTTCAAAGTTCTTGGTGCTCACCTTAGCTTCATCTTGGAATTTTTTTCCTTTCTCCGGGCACAATCTCAACTGCTAAATTGCTTGCATCACCTCATATTTTGTCAAACCCGAGCTCTCCCCTTGGTCTCGGGGCTTGCCTTGAAGCCTTTGATATTTTTGTTGAGATGGTCGATATTTTTGTTGATGAGGGTGATACGGTTGAGTGTTTTGACCTCCTTCATGGATTTGATACCGGAGATTTAGGTTATCACGATTACCCGAATTGTACGGCTGGTTTTGGTACCCTTGATCCCTTGATAGCCTTGATAACCTTGATAGCTTTGGTTGCCTTGATAACCTTGGTTGCCTTGATAGTCCTGCCCACCTTGATACCCCACGGAACTCACCTCCTAGAAATAATTATCTTATAAAGTAGGGCAAGCGTCCGTAAGATGCGCCGAGTAACAAATTTCAGAAGATTTAACATGTGGCACATTTCCGGTCTTGGTCATCAGTGAATTCACCATAAAAGAAAGGGCCGAGACTTGGTCCTCAAGATTTCAACTGTTGGAAGGGTCACTTGTAGGCAATGGATTTCTTCTTCTCAAATCGGCCCTCAAGCTAAAGTTCCTTGACTTCTCCGCTAGCTCCATTGAAGTCTTGTTCCCAAGGGTACCACCACAAGAACTCCTCACTAGTCTTTGGTCCTCATTAGGAAGACCATTGTAAAAATAGTAGACCAAGTCTCCCTCCGAATAGCCGTGATACGGATAACTCACAAGAAGTTTCTTGAACCTCTCCTAATAGTCAAAAAGATACTCTACATGCCATTGGATGATGTTTCTTATGTCCTTCCTTGCACCATCCCTCAATGTGAATGAGAATGCCTTCAACTTGTAGAAGTCACCATCTACTCCGTGGGGGACAGTACCACCAAACAAAAAATGGAACTTGGTGAGATGCTTGTTGGCATTTTCCCCTTGCCTACCAAGGAAGATAAGTAGCGTGTTTATAAACCCAGTCTTGTGCTCAAAGTTCCCATTCGTTCAAACCAAAGGATACTCAATATACATCGGTTTTTTATCAAGGTTGGAAACCATAATGTCCCTCAATAAGGCTTGCCCTAAAGTAATCTCCATTCCTTAGATGGGAAGGGCTCTTCCTTGGAGAGGAGGATGTTGAGGCTCTTCTTCCGGATGCTCATATTCATGCTCGTGTTAATGCTCCATAGAAGTAGAGGTGTTCACAAAATGATCACTAGGAGGGGTGTAATTCACACTTTCCAAAGAAAGCATCCCAGCCCGTCTCAAATTCAACTTTAACTCGGGGCTATAGTGTAAGGGTTCTTGTGAAGAGGATCGCGTACGGAACCATACACCAAGAACTCGAACAATGGAAAGTCAACAAAGAAAACAAAATAAAAGCAAACTAACAAATATTTACAAATAGCACATAATCACACATAAAAGGCCCAAACACTTAAAAATAAATGTCTCTTCTCCGGCAGAGGCGCAGAATTTGGGAGGTCGCCACCGTATCTCTCAAAGTTACTATTTTTAAGCCATAAATACTTCTTATGTACAACTAAGTAGATAATGGCAAGTCGGGGTCATCCACGAGAAGAGGGATCTTTCCAAGTGTTTAAACGTATATAGAAAAAAAACATACAAGATATAAGCATATATAAATACATATAAAGGCATGTAAAGGGTGGTGGTGGTTGGTTTTTTGTCCTAAGTTATTTAATTGAAAGACAAGTTATCTAATCAAGCAAGTTAAGTATGCAAAGCATGAAACAACAACTAAAAGGGGGATTAAACCAAAAATTAATGGAACCTTGGCCACAATTGACTTCCACATCCAAACATCTTATCCATCATTGAACATGCAACCTATTTACTACTTTGACTACGTGTTGTGAAGACTAATCTTCTATCCTTCTTACATAGTAGTTTGCAAGATTGAATTTTACATCTCTTGTCATACCTCACCAATGACTCCCTTAGTCGAAACACGGCTAAAAGTATCCCATTAATGGCATTGAACGCGAAGAATCAACAAGCACAGAAACAATTATAAACATTACACCGTGTCTTAGCGTTTAACTAATCTATGCATTTACACAAGATTAGTAAAAAATGTTCAATGTTCATAGACTTCTCTCATTTGCAACAAGCAACAAACATAAAAAAGAGTTCAACATTATCAAATTCATCTAGAAAATATCAATCCATCAACATAATCAAAAGCTCTAAATCATACTCTTGGATTTCCTACCAAGAAAAGGGGAAATCAATCCATTTCCAAAACCCTAACAAGCTTATCATGCAAGTACATTAATGAGATTGAAAAACAAATTCAATGCTCCATAAATGCATAATAGTAAGAGTATTAAATAGGCTACAACGTGTTCTTAAGACTTGGGCTTGAAAGCCTTAGTCAATTGCTCCTAAGAACTAGATTTAGCTACTAAAACCCATGCTAATTACCAACAACAATTTGTACATAATCAAAGTTAAAAAAAAAGACAAAAATGGTAAAAAAACTAGGGTTCAAAAGATGGAAAATGAGCTGGAAGAAGAAGTGGGGAAAGAGAAGAGACTATTTATAGTACAAGAAAAAGAAGGGAGAATTCTGGTGACCCATTCATCACACGGTACAATGGTTTCATCGCATGGTGTGATGGCTCCATCGCACGGTGTGAAGGGTGCCCGGAATCTTCAAGCGATTTCTTTCTTCTTCTTGGCTTCTCCTTCACTTCACCACAACAAGTTTCTTCCCTTCTTCAAGTTTTCAAATCTTCAAACCAAGTCTTCAAAGTCTTCAAAAGATGATCTTTATTAGCATCTGGTCTTCAAGTTTTGATGTTCTTTCTTTGTCACAAAATATCATTTTAGAAAAGGTAAAAGAGCTCAAAAGTCGCTCTTACCTCTCCTATGAGAATTTCAAGGTAAATCACAAGCTCTAATTGACAAAAGAGTTACATAAGCGATCCCAAAAAATCTCAAAATATACACATAAAATGGACACATCACCGACCCCCCCCCCTTTTACATGTTTTCTTTACTTGTTATTCCTTTCACTCTTGCGGATTGACGACCCGCACGCGGTTGTGTTCTAACTAGTACTTGAACCCTTGCATCTCTGTGGAAAAACCCAGGGTTTGCCGCTTACTACTCCTTGGTAGCTTAGCAGTGAGAATTGGTGCAGAAAATAAATGTTTTATCTTTTGACTAATAAGTCCCGCGGCTCGTGTTTTAAACAACTTCCGGGTCCAGGGCAGGTCAAAAACTGCTTCGTTTTGACATTTTAAATGTTTTTCTATGCTAATTGTTATTGTCAACAAGCTTTACAGAAGAAGAATTAGTTAATGGGTACTGCATTGGTTGCTTTTTATTCATGTAGTGCCCTTTAACTATGTAATGCTTCTTAAATTTTGAAACTGTGCTAACATTTGTAGAACTCCACAATTTCAAATGTGGAGATTTTGTAGTGTATGAGCACCAATGAGACATGGTTTGTTTATCATTAACGGTTTAAGATTGGGCGTTTAACATTAAATCATGGTTAATGTTAAATACATTGTTAAAACATAGTTATACACACCATGTTTCCTTGGTGCTTAAATTTTGCATCATTTCGACATTTCAAATTGTGTTCTTCAATAGATCAAAGTTATTTTGTGCACAGTCGATATTTCCCCTGGCAAGAGGAGCGTACAATGACAAGGAGATAAACGTCACAGACACAAGGTGTGAAGCTTGGGTGAACGTGTCTTCCTAATGAACCAAGACTTCAGTGGACCTAGTGTATTTTCAATGCATATTTTATTGTGACACAATTTCACCTTTTGTGTTAAGTTATACCACTTTGATGGATTGCTTTTTTTCAATTTAAGATTTTTAAAATTTCAAATGTTCTTGTTTACAATTAATTTAATTTTCCCCTGGTTTCAATTCTTAAGGGGGTACAATTTAAAAAGGATATTGAAAATTTAAAAATAATAAGCACCGGTTTCACCAATAATATGACCAGTGCTAAGACAGTCATCACCAAATCAACAACATTGGAAAATATTATACAATTTGGTGCTGGTTTTTGTAATCTCTCAGGTTTAAGGCACCAATTTATGTTATGAACCGATGCTTTAAATGTACTGGTGATCAATATTGAGGACTCAGCATTCAGCACATGTATATCATATACCGGTGCTTTAATATCGACCTTACAACACCAGATTTTATAACCAGTGCCATAGTAACTACATTTCAACACCACCCTACTTAGGCACCGGTCGGGAAGAGGCATGAACGACCGATGCCATAGCCACCAGCAATCGGTGCCACAAGGGTTTGCCTCCAGTAGTGATAGCTCGCAATATATAAGAATCTTTATCACTCTGACATCCCAAAACCTAAGATAATCTAAACAACCAACATACCAATCAAAGTGAGGTATAAAATACAAGTGTAAACTCTTTTACCCAAGAAGCTACCAAATATACAATCCAAGAGAAGCATAAAATTATTCAAATTTCTCTCATTTTCTCTCATTTTGCCTAGGATCCCTCTTGGGTTTTCGTCCTAGCTTCACACAATTTATTTTCTTTTTCAAGCTCACCCTCACCTTTTCCCACACCATTTGGCCTCTCACTTTTTCATAGGTTGCCCTTACGGTTTTTCAACCTATTCGGGCCTCCCTGTTTTTCCTAAATCGTCCTTTCAGGTTTTCAACTTAGCGTGATTATATGTATTTTTTCATTTTTTTAAAGTGCTCTTGAAATAGCTACTTGCTACATAAAAAACAACTAAAAACATCTAAGAATCATAAGTGTTATCTAATTCCCCTCCTCACACTTAAAGCTTGCATTTTTCTCAATGTATATTGACCCGCCTCGACCCGAGGTCATTAATTGTAGCTAATTAAACTGAGCCAAGAATGGGGGTAAAAGATACAAATTTATATTCTGCACCCCGATCTCACTGCTACGCTACGTAGAGGGTAGTTAGCGGCAAGCCCTAGGTTAGTCCACAGAGATGTTAGGTCTAATGTATCAATTGGAAACACAACCTTGTACGGGTCATCAATATGTACGAGTTAAAGGAATAGCTAGTAAAGATTGCAAGGAAGGGTTAGATTTCAATCTAATAACTACAAAACATGCAAAGTAAATAACACAACTACAATATAAAGCTAGCACTTGGGGAAATCATTGAGTGACTTGGTCAATCTAATGCTTCTATCCTCAATTCTTTCACATAGAGATCTAAACAAACCTAATAGTGTGTCCATAAAATGTGGTGTGGCCGATGGCATACACTTCCACATCCCTGTCACGACGGTGCTCTCGTAACCCTCTATCGACACCGTCATCGTAATTAGGGAAGTACAACAAGTTCCGATCATTGTTGTAGGTTTAATTCTCCCCCATGCAATTACATCCCAGGCTTCCACAACAAATGCAACTACTCCCCTCGAGTCCTATCAATTAGGCCCAAGGATTGTAGCCACCTTATCTGTGATACTAGGGTTTCCCGTAACCCTAGCTTGCTACTATTTAAGCTATCTCTACTAGGAACCTCTCCGAGAACTATATGAAGTCGGCTAAGACTGGTGCGATGGTAAGTGGATCAAGGTGACCTCAAATCTCCAGTGCACACACCCACGCAAACTCGTTCCCCTCCACCCATACAAACATCCAGGTTTCCCATCCCAATGGGACATCGATATTTGCGCCTAGCATGAATATAGCCCAAACTGTGTGCTTATATGTGGTGTAATACTCATGCATTCAAACTTAAAAAGTAAATTAGAATAATATTATGAGCACAAAAATAGGATGACTATGGAATCTCAAAAAGCATAAAGATATAACCAAGTCACTACATTTATCCCCATGCTATAGAAACTACTCCCTTGACATGGAATTCAAATAAAGATTTTAATTCCACATCTTAGGATCAAAGAAAAATAAAAAGAAGAAAAAGTTTCTTAAAGAGAGAATCTCCTCTACTCTTGAAAGTGAAAATGATATCTAAAGTATGAAAGGTTTCTCAAAACTAGTAGACTAAGGTTTCATATGTATAGTAGGCGATTGGGCCTAAAAATAGGCCCAAAATAGGCCAAAATAGGGTAAACCCTGGCTCAGCCGCCGCCCGGCGCGGGGCACCACGGATGACACAACCCGTGGATGTACTTTGTGCGGGATGCGAGGCCTAGCGTGGGTTGCGCCGCTTCATGTGCGTAGGGCACCTGTTCTTGCGCGTGGTGCAGATCTTCAATGTGGTACGGGGCACGGGTCGTGTCTGACACTGCCATGGGTTGCATCATGTCCTGCGGGGTGCTATCAGAGTGCTAAAATTTAAGGTCCTGATCCACGCCCGTGTGGGCCGTGTAGATTCCCACACCCCACCGGCTGGTATTGACAAAATGGACTTGGAACAGCGTGGGATGCCTAAAATGGGACATTATGTGCCTATACTTAGCCGCATGGAGGGGTTCGTTGCTCAGTGTTGTGGCCCATCATGTGTGGTATGGGTCGGGTCATTGCCTTGCATCGGTCTCCTAGGCGCAGAGCGTATCCTCTGGCGAGGGCTATTTGTGCCAAACCATTCATGGCCCGTGCCATCCCGGTGGTGCTCTGGTCAGCTGAACTAGTTTCCTTCGCTGCGGGAGAGCCGTTAGTCTAATTTTAGAGTTTTAGTAGACAATTTTATTGTAATCAAGTAGAAAAATTTAATGGAGCTAGCTTTGAAGGATAATTCTTCTTGTATAGTTCTCGAACTGAGGCATAACTCATCGGACCAGGATTCCCAATTTCTCTGTTGGTCGCTGTGAACTCCGTAGCCACCTATCTTTGGCTCCAATATCTTTCTACCATGAATTGATGATCGTGTCCTTCGCCTACTACCATTCTAGTGTGAATGACCTTTGTCTCTATTATAGTCCTTGAGAACGACCTTCAATATTTTCTACCGCCTTTACGAATGGCCTTGCGAACGGCCTTCAATATCTTCTACTGCCCTTGCAAACGGCCTTCAATATCTTCTACTGCCTTTACGAATGGCCTTCACATAGAATGTAAACAAAAATTACCCACGGGCTTCCTATTAAAGATGATCACAAGGAAGATCAAGATGCTCGTGGATACAAGATGTCCATTAGTACCAATTAAGTCTACAAAACATGGGATTTAGACAAGAAACCAAACATGGATGCCTAAACACCTTGTTGTGTAAAATTAACTAATACTAGCAATCCACTGAGAAAAAGTAATTAAAAATTATGTCAAATGCATCGGTTAACACATGCAAAATGAAGCAAATCATATATACACAATCTAGAACATATGTCAAACAAGAGGAAATGGAACAATCATTAACTAATAAACAAACTACAATCACCACAATATACTACCCCTAACCTCTAATCAAGCAAGTCCAATGACAACCACTATCATGCTATCATGCACAACAAATTGATAAACCATTGAATTACAATGGGGGGGGGTAGCTCTTTGTTTCGAGTTGTGTCACTCAAGTGGGTTGAGGGTAGATAGGTTTGGGTGGTATTTTGGGTTGATGGGAAAGAAATGGTAATGTTGAGGTGAGACTGTGTGTGACTGTCACGAATCCTGCACATCTACACGGCCGTCGAGTTTGGGGTTTGGTTGGACCTCCTTGTTGGAAAGTTTCAGCATTTGAAGACCATGTATGTCTAAACCCCGTGTGCTCACTCTACCTTCCTGCTTGTTTTCTTCAAAACCAAGCTTCCTACAAAATAAACATGCGCACCAAGCGTAATAGTGTTCCAAAACAAATATACAATAGAAACACACACCTAAAACAATAAATATCTACAATAAAATACAATGGGATGTCTTTTCCTCCCCCGCGCTTAAGAAACATACCCTTCTTAAATAAGAAACGTGATATAAAAAGAAAGGGGGGGGGGGGCAGATCAAGCCACTACAAATTCACTCTAGACAAGTATCAATCAACATCCACAAAAAGAGAAAAATAGTGTGTGAACTAGGTTGTGTATATGGTGGTGGTTTAGGTGGTGGATTGTAGTGGTGCCTAATGGTTTTGGGGTAAGAGTGGGAGGATAAAGGTGAGGGCTTTGTTTTTAAATTTTATTTTTTAAAAGAAAAATTAACCAATATAATATATTAAAAGCATGAGTTGCCTCCTGATAAGCTCTATATTTTTAAGGTCATTAACACGACCATAATGTTATTCATATGGTGAAGGTTTGTACCCCATCACCATAGGCAACAAAAAATGGAGATGTGGGGCTAGGAATATTCCAAGTGGAAAATCTTGTAGAGGTGGAGTCGACCTTAAATGGGATGGGTGGTTTAGAAGCTTAGGATAGTCGGTTGGCTTCTCTATGGTCTCCTCCAATGGTTCCAAAAATGTGAGGGTTGGTTCTATTGGTGGAGATTGGGGTGAGAATAGATACCATGATGAATTAAGTACAGTTCCTCAACTTCTTCGCTCTTAAGAAAACACTTCTCCTTGAAAAAAAAAGTCTTGTTTTCTCTCTGCTAGTGTGTGAAATTTCACTTTAACTATGTGTACCTTCTCGGTCAATTATTTTTTCACCCAGATCTGGTGAGCTTAACAAGCAGCGCCGCCCATGGGTATATCTGGAAAGAATAAAGGGGTGAGAAGGGCAGCTGCTAAGCTGGTGGAAGAAGAAATACGGATGAAAGGAAAAGGGAAAGAGGTAAAGAAGGGATCATTGAGTGAGGATGAATGAAAAGGAGTAAAAGGGGTTCTATTTAAGTCGATTGAAGTTGCAGTTAAAGGGAAAATGGATGAACAAAGCAAGGAAGGGGTGAATTCGGGGAAAAATATCCAGCTAACAAAGGAGGAAAAAGTTAAATCTCAATATGGAGGTGATAGTACTACGTATAAGTTGAGAATTCAAGATGTGCCTTCTAGCTCCAGTCTTGTGAGAAAGAAAATCTCTTGGGCTGATATAATGGAGAATGAAGAGCAAAAAAATTGGAGTTTGTTGTTTGAATCTCATTAGATTGAGGTCAAATACTGTAACACTATGAAAATTGAAGCAATGGAGAAGGGAGATATAACGCTAGAAGACGTGGAAGAAGGAAGAAAAAAATGTGAGGTGTGTGTGATTTGTAAAGTACTAGGTTGTAACCCTCAATTTAAAGTATTGGAAGGATGGCTGACCAGAGTTTGGGGGAAAAATATTCTTAAGGTTTGGCAACTGCAAAAAGGTATATTCATGGCTAAACTGATTTCGAAAATGTGTAGAGATGGAACAGTGAAAGATGGTTAATAGTATTTGATGATAAACCTGGAATAGTCATGGTCCCATGATTTTGATTTCTGTGAACCTGAAAGAGTTCCAGTCTGGATTAGAATAACTGACTTACCACTGGGATATTGGCAACCTAGATGCATGTATCAGTAAAATATTCAGTCCATTAAGTAATGTTGTTTTCCTAGATAGAGCTACAACGGAAAAAGATAGGTTATCCTATGCTAGCGAAAAGGTTGAAATGGATATTTATGATTCTTTGCCTGATGTGGTCAGTGACATTAATGAGAGGAAAGTCATTGTGTAGCTAAAATTTGTAAATGAATGGTGCCCAGTTAAATGTGGGAACTGTGGAATTTATGGGCATAAGAAAAGTATATGTTGAAAAAGGAAGGAAAAGTGAAAAAAAGTTAAGAATAGAGAACAGAGGGTGTGGGGTGTATATGCCAATAAAAAAGAGGCAAGAAGAAGGAGCGGGATGAGGAATTCAAAAACAAATGGAAGGAACTGTAGCAGAAATAGTTTATATAATAAGAGGAGAAAAAGGAATTGATGTGGAGAAGGAAATGGAAGGAGCACAAGGCTGGAGTGGAGAAAGGGCTAATAACTTCAACGATAAGCCCCCAGATGAGTACTAATACTGAAGAATGTGAGGGGAATAAATAAAGGGGAGAAACACGGGGCGATTAAGGGGTTCTGCCTCAAAAATCAAATTGGGCTTCTAGCTCTATTAGAAATAAAAATACAAAAAGAAAGGAGATAGATGTGCCGAGGAAAATTGGGTTGGGGTGGAAGTTAGAAACAAATGAGGAAATTGTTAAGGGTGGTAGAATATGGCTTGCTTGGAGGGAAGATCTATATGATGTGAAAATGATAAGCAAAGGGGATCAATGGATTGATGTATGGTGTTTAATGAAGGAGTCTGGGAGAAGTATATATCTTACAGTAACATATGAAAATAATACTACAGAAAGAAGCATTCAATACCTATTAACTTTTTTTAGGCCTACATACCTTGGTTTTTCCGGCCCTGAAAAACTAAAGTAAATGTGGGTGGATTAAAAGGGTTACGTTTTACCTCGGTTCAAAACCGAGGAAAAAAAGTAATTTTCACCTTGGTTTCGTGCGACATCGCATCCCTATCGGGCTTACCAACAACAGTGCGATGTCGCACGAAAAAAATGAGGTAAAAAGTTTATGAACGAAACCATGTGAGAAGGTGGTGCGACGTCGCACCTACTGTCGGTAAGACCAAAACCATGTGAGAAGGTGGTGTGACGTCGCACCTACTGTCGGCAAGACCAAAACCAGGTGAGAAGCTGGTGCGATGTCGCAGGTATAGTTTCGTAATTTTTTTAAAAAACACTACCTAAAGTTGAATCAACATCAATTCCACTTTTGGTAGTTCATAACTGATTCCATCCAATTACAGATTTCCGGCCACTGCATTTAAGCCAATTCACGGCCAAAGAAAATACAAAATCATATTTAGAACAATAATTGTACAACTCTGAGTATAAACATTCCACATAAACATAAATTAATCACGGTTTCATGTATACTAAAAATCAAACCCCAACATCTATATAGAAATTTATCAAACCTAAATCTGTTTTGGTGGCGTCCCTAGTCGGAGTCAAAGACACGCGGATGACCGGATGGTCAAAGTCGAAGACACACTTATCGAAGTTGCTGGTCAGATGCTGGCATCACTAATCGGAGTCATTGTTTGGGATGACTGGAGATGACGTGTGAATGGTTGGAGCGCTGGTCGCTGGTCGCTCGCATGGTCGTGCGGTAGTCATTGGACGTGCGGTGGTCGCGTGGTGGTCGCTAGATACGCAGTGGTCAAGCGGTGGTTGCGCAGTGGTTGTTGGGCATGTGGATGGTCGAGCAGTGGTCATTGGCACGGATCTGGAATGTCGTGGAATACTGGAGAACACGCCGGTGGAGCAACGGCAGAAATCAATGAAGGGATAGTGGCGGTCAACCAGTAGGACGGTTGAAGAAGAGTGGAGGGAGGCGTTTACTTTAGGAAGAGAGGTTGGAGGCGGTTGTGGAGAAATAAAATGTTGGGTTTGGTTTTACATTAGGGTTTAGTGGGAGAGGTTTGGGCTTAAAGTGGGCTAAAATCAAATCTAGGGTTTATAAGAAAGTTTTAATATTTGAAAAAAAGATAAATTTTAAAATAAAACGAGGAGAGTAAAATAAAATCGAATTGTGTTACAACTTAATCGAACTATGAGAAAAGTAAAATTTAAATCCCAAAACACATAAGACGTGAAAAAATAAAAGTAAAATTTAAATCCCACAACACATTGGACGATGTTGTTATTTTTGTGACATACAAATCGCGTAAAGAGAATGGCGCAAATTATCTCATCTGCAAAGGCATGATCTCAATTAATGACCTTTGATTTTATTAAAGTACAATATAAGCGTTAAAACATTTCACCTAATTACTACAGGCTATGGGTTTCAATCCTTAAAAAGGAAAGAAAATGGATAGATGAGTACACTTAAATTAATCAGGCGTTATGATGATAAAATGTTGAATATTTATTGTTTTCATTTTTCGTTCAATTATTTAACACTAATTTAATAATATATAAAGAAAATTGAACCGTAATATATAAGTTGAAGTCAAACCATTTTATTAGTGTTTATATATCGAAAGACAAGTAAGGATTGACCATTCATTAGTTACAATCAAACTAATTTAATAATCTTTAGATAAAGAAACTCAAGTAAGGTTGACCATTGATAAGTTGAAGTCGAACTATTTTATAAGTGTTTATATATCGAAAGTCAAATAAGCATTGACCGTTCATTAATTAAAGTGAAACTAATGAAATGTAATAACGTTTGTATAAAGAAAGTCAAGTAAGGTAGACTATTGATAAATTGAAGTCAAACCATTTTATTAGTGTTTATATATAGAATGTCAAGTAAATGTTGACTGTTGATTAGTTAAGGTTAAACCTTTTTCATAAGTTGTTATGTATGGAAAGTCAAGTAAGGGTTGACTGTTTATTAGTTAAGTAAAAACCATTTCACTAGTGTCTATGTATGGAAAGTCGAATAAGAGTTGACCGTTAATTAGTTAAGGTCAAACCTTAGTTATTAGTGTTTATGAGTGTAAGTTCAAGTAATGGTTGACCGTTGATTAGTTGAGGTCAAACATTTTCATTAGTCTTTATGTATAGAAAGTCGATGATTAACCGTTTATTAGTCAAGGTCAAACATTTTCATTAGTATTTATGTACCAAAGGTCAATTAAGGGTAGCATCATGTTCGATCTGATTTCAACTTGGAGTTACGAGTAAAGTTTTTACCTTTTGTACTTGGGTCAAACCTTTGTTAATAGTGTTTATGTATGGAAAGTCAAGTTAGGATTGATCGTTGATTATTTAATTTCTAACCCTTTCAATAATGTTTTTTGTATGGAAAGTCAATTAAGGGTTGACTGTTGCAAAATGAATTTCAATAATACAGTTGCAATTTTGCAATTTGGGCATGTATGGGTGAACCGAAGGTCCTCGAAAGTCAACATTGATTAATTCTACACAATCTTAAAAAATTACACTATGGCCCAAAATTGTGTTACCCTATATTCCATTACTCCAAAATGCATGATTTTGTTATTCTATCATAAATATAAAAATATTAAATAGATGAATGTTTTGGTAAAATGTTGGATACCGCTAGTGCATGTTCTAAAGTAAATTAGAGTTGGTTACATAGAGGTAAGAAAGGTAAAAGGGAAAAGATTACAAATATATTGTTGTGCATATTTATTCATAAATACTATGTTACAGACTTGGAAAATACAACAGGGGTGTATAGAGTACCATCACATTCGAGCGGATTTCAATTTGGAGTTACGATTAAGTTTTTACTTTTTGCACTTAGGTCCCTTCATGAAAGTTGGAGTTGTCGAATCACGAAATTGGCAACACCAAAATGAAATTCAATAATTTAAGATTGTGAATTTGAAATTTGGGCATGTATGGGTGAACGGAATTGCCTCGAAAGTCAGCATTGATTACTTCTACATAGTCTTCGAAAATTACACTATGACCCAAAGTTATGCTATCCTATTATCCATTGCTCCAAAATACATGATATTTGCTATTCTTACCTAAATATAGAAATATAAAATAAATTATTTTTTTGATTAAATGTTGGAAAGCGCTAGCACATGTTCTAGAGTAATTTAGAGGTGAATATTTAGAAGTAAGAAAGGTAAAACGGAAAAGATTACAAATATATTCTTGTGCATGTTTATTGATAAATACTATGTTACAGACTTGGAAAATACAACGGGAGTGTATAGGGTACCATCACATTCGAGTAGATTCAAACTTGGAGCTACGAGTAAAGTTTTTTACTTTTTGCACTTAGGTCCCTCCATTAAAGTTGGAGTTGTTGAATCACGAAATTGGCGACACCAAAATGAAATTCAATAATATAAAATTGTGAATTTGCAATTTGGGCTTGTATGGGTGAACAGAATTGCCTCGAAAGTCAACATTGATTACTTCTACACAGTCTTAAAAAATTACACCATGGCCCAAAGTTATGTTACCCTATTATCCATTGCTCCAAAATACACGATTTTTTGTTATTATTGCCTAAATATAGAAATATAAAATAAACTATTTTTTAATTAAATGTTGGAAAGCAATAGTACATGTTCTAGAGTAATTTAAAGTTAAATATTTAGAAGTAAGAAAGGTAAAATGGAAAAGATTACAAATATATTTGTGTGCATGTTTATTGATAAATATATGTTACAGACTTTGAAAATACAACGGGGGTGTATAGGGTACCATCACGTTTGAGTTAGAAGTTATGAGTAAAGTTTTTACTTTTTGCACTTAGGTTCCTTCAAGAAAGTTGGAGTTTTCAAATCACGAAATTGACGACACCAAAATGAAATTCAATAATATAAAGTTGTGGTTTTTCATTTTAGGCATGCATGGGTGAATGAAAGGGTCTCGAAAGTTAAAATTGATTACCTTTACTATCATAGGAACCACCCTCTAGCACCAGTTTTTTCTTGTTTTAGCACCAATTTTTTCGTAAAATAAACCAGTGCATAAGTAGGCGATTAAACGAATCCACCGATTTTCAAAAACCGGTGCTAAATTTAGCACTGGCTCTTTTAACCAGTGCTAAAAATTCTACAACGATTAAAAAAATTTCATTCCCCTGAAAGCAGATGCACGCAGCTGCTTTCAGGGAAAAGACCCAAAATTAATAATTTAGTAGGGCAATAATTTAATAATCTAATTAACTTCACAAAATTGATAATATAGAAATAAAAAAAATATATATATATATATGATACAAATTAATAATCACAAGAACCCATATTCCTCCATTGCTGCTTCACTTGAGAAATGAAATCTTTTTTGGTTGCCAATAATGTCTTCTTTATCACACTTGCTGATACTTCTTGATGCTCTGAAACCCATTGTCTTGATATCACACTAAAAATCAATTAAACAATCAAATTATGATTTCCAAGAAAAGATCTCATTGGGAGAGAATGATATGTAAGAATGAGTGAACTTGAGATTCTGCTCATCTATGTGTATAATGTTTACTTTTATTTTCACTTTTTCATTCTCTAATATTGAACCAAAGCAGGAAAACAAACAACTAAGGATTCAAGGTAAGCATGACTTCTAAAAGAAGTTAATTTAAATCCTTTCTTTTTCAGCCACCATGATTGAGTTTCTAAGATGCTATGAAGCCAATCTATACATCACATAGAAACTTTCCACCTTAAAAAATTGACAACTGAAAGGTTACTTGTGCTCTCTGAACTTTGGACGAAGCTGATGATAACATCATTTTATCCATAAGCAGAGTTTGAGGATTTAAAATTTTCTAATGGACACATTAAGGTGTTCCTCCTAAAAGTATATCCATAAAATAGAATGAAGTCATTTATAGGAGAAAACATGTCTTACCACAAATGCAGCACCAAAAAAGAGCACAATCAACAGGTAGATAGTTCCATAAGGAAAAAATTTCCCTATTCTAAAGTTTGAGATATCTAGTTCATACAATACACATAGTAGAAACAACATCTCCAGCAAAACAATAAAGTTTGAGCTATCGGGATACTATATAGCCTCATTTGCTTACAAGGGAATATTACAAGTTTGAGAAAATTCTACAAGAAGAAATGTTTAAAGTCGAGCAGATAAGAAGTTTCAAAAGTCACTTAAGTTAAACTCTTAGTCAGGAACTTCTTCATGTTATGTAATCACCAATGCAATGCTTTCGGATAGCATAGAACATAAAAATATCATGGAGTTGATCATATAAGAAATATACAATTCATGATAGGATTGTATTAATAACGTTTACGGTGAAGACAATACATGCATCGAAAACCACCTTAACATGGACAGCAAGTCAATAACTCTAATGGATTCGATGCTTCTAGGCAGTGCTATCGTGGAAACTTAAATATTAGTTAAAAATATATAGTATATAAATTGTTGAGACTAGAATCAATAGAACATAGAACAGCCTGGTGAGTTGAATCTACAACCTCTCCTTGTTCAATCACCTTGAGCTAAACATCTGCAGGTTGCTTGCCAATGTAATCTGCAGGGATGAAGTGTTTCTTTTCCTCATCATACATCTCATCATTTTCATAATCTCTAATAGTAATATTGGTTGCGATAATGCGACCAAAATATTTTTCCACAACAAGTATCCCAGTGACCTGCGCAGTAGATATACAGATTATATCAACAATTGAAAGAGGAAAAAAATTTAAAAAATTGCAAAGAAAAAAAATATGATTCAACAAGTAAACAACACATCGACGATGCCAAAAAGAAAACAACTAAAATGGTAAAAAAACATATATATAATACAGCATTAGGAGAGCCACATTCGAAATAGTCTTAGCAAGTGTTCTTGCATGTTGGCGGTGATTTCCGCGTCGCTGACGGAGAGCGCGAACTAGGCGGAGAGATTGGCGATCTATAATTCATGTCAACTAATTAGATATTGGAGATATAGATTTTGGAAGGACATGAAAAATAACAAATAATTGTACAGCAGAGTTTCAAATGTCAACTTGAATCAAATTTGATTTCTGCTCAAGAAGCAGAGGCTCCCCAACCTCCGGATTACTTAGGTGGAGCAGATGCTCACCAATCTGGAACGGAAGATCCAATCGTCTTTAGCTTATGGCGGCGGAGAAAACCAGAAGCGAGCAGGGCTAGCGTCGCTGGCGAGCGGTGGAGAAAACCAGAGGCGAGCGGGCCTAGCATCTCCTTCACCATATTTGGCTAGCAGTAGCAGAGAGAAACTGAGGTGTGCATCAGAGGCAGGGCTAGCGACGGTGAGGGGAGGCTAGCGGCGGCGGAGAGAACCGTAGGCAAGCAGAGAGGTAACGTGGGCAGTGGTTGATCGGCAGAGAAAACCAGAGGAGGCGGAGGGATGGTGAGAGATGTGGGAGAGATGAAAATAGGGTTCGATCGGGGAAATGAAATTGGGGCAATGGAGAAGTAATAAGTAAATTTGGCTAAGTATATGAAAACATCACATGACATTTGGGCCAAACATTATGGATTTGAGCTCATTAAAATTTTTATTAGCTAAAGTCAAATAATGTTTGACCGTTAATTAGTTAAATTCAATTTCGTTATTAGTATTTATATATTGAAAGTCAAGTAAGGTTTGACCTTTGATTAGTCAAAATCAACCTAGTAATTAGTGTTTATATATTGAAAATCAAGTAAGGATTGACCGTTGATTAGTCAAAGTTAACCTAGTTATTTATATATATATATATTGAAAGTCGAGTAAAGGTTGGTCATTGATTAGTTAAAGTCAACTTAGTTATTAGTGTTTATATATTGAACTTCAAGTAAGGTTTTACTATTGATTAGTCAAAATCAACCTAGTTAATAATCATTGTACATTAAAAGTCGAGTAAAGTTTGGCCATTGATGAGTTAAAGTCAACTTAGTCACTAATGTTTATATATAGAAAGTTAAGTAAAGTTTGACCGTTGATTAGTTAAAGTCAACTTAGTCACTAGTGTTTACATATAGAAAGTTAAGTAAAGTTTGATCGTTGATTCATTAAAGTCAACTTAGTTATTAGTGTTTATATATTGAAAGTTAAGTAAAGTTTGACCGTTGATTAGTCAAAGTCAACCTAGTTATTAGTGTTTATATATAGAAAGAAAAGTAAGGGTTGAACGATTATTAGTTAAAATCAATATAGTTATTAGTGTTTATGTATTGAAAGTCAAGTAAGGTTTGACCATTGATTAGTCAAAGTCAACATAGTTGTTAGTGTTTATATATAGAAAGTACAGTAAGGGTTGAATGTTTATTAGTTAAAGTCAACTTAGTTATTAGTGTTTATATATTTAAAGTCAAGTAAGGTATGACTGTTGATTAGTTAAAGTCAACCTAGTTATTAGTGGTTATATATTGAAAGTCGAGTAAAGTTTGACCGTTAATTAGTTAAAGTCAACTTAGTTACTAGTGTTACTGTATAGAGAGAGTCAAGTAAAGTTTGACCGTTGATTAGTTAAAGTTAACTTAGTCACTAGTGTTTATATATAGAAAGTCAATTAAGGTTTGACCGGTGATTAGTCAAAGTCAACCTAGTTATTATTGTTTATATATTGAAAGTCAAGTAAAGTTTGACCGTTGATTAGTTAAAGTCAGCTTAGTCACTAGTGATTACATATAGAAAGTCAAGTACAATTTGACCGTTAATTAGCTAAAGTCATCTTAGTTATTAGTGTTTAATTTAAAGTCAAGTAAAGTTTGACCGTTGATTAGTTAAAATCAATCGAGTTATTAGTGTTCATATATAGAAAGTAAAGTAAGGGTTGAACGTTTGTTAGTTAAAGTCAACTTAGTTATTAGTGTTTATATATTGAAAGTCAAGTGTAGTTTGACTGTTAATTAGTCAAAGTCAGCCTAGTTATTAGTGTTTTTATATTGAAAGTCAAATAAGGATTAACCATTGACTAGTTAAAGTTGTATTTATATACACTAAATAATTTGAGGGTTGAACGTTAATTAGTTAATGTAAAACCTTTTTATTCTTATGTACATATATTAAGTCAATAAAGGTTGATCGTTGATTAATTTAACCTAACTTAGTTATTAGTTAAAGTCAACAAAAGAAGTGAACGATTTTGAAAGCTAACAAAAATTAGCTTAGAGCAGTTGTGCTGCTCCTAGCCCTTGAAATTTTTGGCAATATTATTTGAAATTTTGGGCAAAATTTTTAAATTTTTTTGGGGGAAGATTTAATTTTAAAAACGTTCGACGAATATTTTGAAATTTTAAGTGGGAAGATTGAATTTTAAAAAAAAATTGCCATTTATTTGGCGGGAAAATTGGTTTTTTAAAAATTTCAATCACCAATTTTTAAAAACCAGTGCTATTTGTTTTCCCAAAACCAGTGCTATTTTAAAACTTTTGGAGATTTTTTTGGTCTGAAGATAGAATTTTTAAAATTTTTTGCACTGGTTTTTAAACCAGTGCTATTTTAACATTTAACATCGGTTTTTAGAAAGCCAGTGTTAAAATTAAAAATTTAACATCGGGTTTTTAAAAACCAGTGTTAAAATTTAAAAACTGGTGTTAAATTAACACTGGTTTTAAAAACCGGTGTTAAAATTTAAAAAACTGGCGCTATTACATTTATAGCACCGGTTTTCAAAACCGGTGTTAGAGAGGGGTCTTTGTGGTAGTTTTCTACGCAATCTTAAAAAATTACACTATGACACAAAATTGTGTTACTCCCATTGTCCATTGCTCCCGAATACATGATTTTTGTAATTATTGCCTAAATATAAACCTATAAAATAAATTATTTATTTGGTGAAATATTAGAAAGCACTAGTACATGTTCTTCATTAACTCATACTGGTGCCTTCTAGCAACCAAATATTATACTACTTATTTTATATAATTATGAATAAGTAGTATATAAAATTTTATTCTGTGATAAAATAGATTTTATTTATAGATATTCGACTTTGATCACATATTACTCAAACTCTATAATTTATTTCATTTGAAAAATATAAAACATAAATTTATAGTTAAAAGTATAGTTATAAAATCTTTTAAAAGTTTAAAAGAAAATTTTTTTTTAATTTAAACCATCCTAAGATGGGGGGAATATATTGGCTCCCCAAACCGATAAAATGAGCCAAATAGGCACTAATTGTTACATTACATCGATAATTAACCAACAGTCATTCCAAGGAATGTATATTCAAAGTAAAGTTCACTTATATCTAATAGGTATGTGAATATCATCACTAAAGCAAAAAATGGCTTAAAGAGCCCCAATGTACCCTAAAATTGAAGCAGAAACATCACAAACAGGTCGAAGAATCGTACAAAAACGAGACTCCTATTTGTCGATAATGTTCCTGCCAAACAGAAGGGTCTTTGTAATGTAAAATTTCCTATGATATCATAGAACTTAGAGAAGAAGCCTCAGATAGTAAGCCTCAATGTATCTTCCTCGCTTGATTCTCTTTGAGTTGAGATATAATCCTTCCTAACAAGCTGTTTTTCCATTTCCACTGATCAGTTTGTAACCTTCCTAAGCTGTGTATATTCATGGCCACCTCATTTGAAAAACAGCAAACAATAGAGAGCAGTATCCAGTCGAAAAGAGATTTTATAGTATAAACATCAGCTCATACCATAGATACTGTAACCACTAGCTATGCACTATTAGGTTCCTATTCTGATTCCATGCACCCCAGATTTATCCAACAGTAACATGCCTCTAAGAAAAGGAGGTATATTTCCTAAATCTAGATCACCAGATAGTTTTTTTTCCTTAGCATGTTTAGCCATAAAATCTGCTGCTAAGTTAGCCTCCCTAGGGATATAATGAATCAGAGCTCCTTCATTCCATTCATTCAGGGTGCTGCATAGTGAGAAGACTTTCCAGGGACTTCCTTTTGGATTTTGAATTCCTTTAACAGCAGTAAGACAATCTGTCTCAATTGTGAAAGAATATAGTTCAAGTTCTAAACCTAATTGATAAGCAAAGTGGATACCAATAAGTTCTGCATGTAAAGGTGAGTCAGCATTAAAATGGTTCACTCTTAACTTAATCATATCTCCCCTCCAGTCCCTAATTATAACCGCACATGTTGACTCACAATCAGGTTTCCATGTTGCATCTGTGTTGAGTTTGTACCCAACAGTTGGTTTTTCCCATCTTACTGCTGTGATCAACTTCTTATTTTTCTGATGGGGGACAGGAATGATTCCATTTTGTATTAAATACTTATGTTTATCAAGATTACCTTTTTGTGGATTAGCATTAAAAATTTTGCAAACCTGATCTTTAACATTCAGAAAACATGTTTCCACAGAGAAAGATAGATTTTCAAACAGTTTCTTGTTCCTATATGTCCATATTGACCAAGATGTGACCATTATAAATGCTATTATCAAGTTGGACCAGATCAAAGATTCAGCTCTGATAGACAAATAGAAGTCAATTCTGTTCTTAAAGCTCCCAAAAACTGATTGATTAATATGCAAAAGTAAGTTCACTTTGTTCCAGATTGCAATAGCAAAAGGACATGAGTTAAAACAATGATTTAGAGAATCTGAAAGCTTCCTACACATAGGGCATATTGAAGCTAGAGAAAAGCCTATCTTACAGAGGATATTGTCAAAAGGTAAGATTCCATTAAGTGCTCTCCAAACTAAAACAGACATTTTTGCAGGAATAAAGTGTGACCATACCTTATGTAATTGTCTTACAGTTGCTCCTTTCTGTCTGCAAATCTTATAAGCAGAGGCAGTATTAAATTCACCATCAACTGAAACAGTCCAGATCAGCCTATCCTCATGTAAGTGAGTGATTTTTGCATCCTGCAAGATTAGCATTGTACTGGTAGCCAAGTGTGGCTCCAAGATATTCAGGTAAGAGTTTTTGTTCATTATAAAATAATTGAGAGATATGTCAGGGAAAGGAACTTCCTCATCTTGGGGCCATTCATAAATCAGAGCACCTTTTCCTGACCAGTTTGCATTCCAGAATGAACAATCTCCTTTTCCATAAATAACCTTTGAAAAACCATTAGCTAATTCAGTTATTTTACAGATTCTTTTCCATACATTAGATTTCTTATAGGAATCAGGCAGTGTCCATAAATGATGTGCCCAAAGAGAGTTATTAATTTGCAGCTTCCACCACAGTTTGCAAGAGAAGGCATTAACTGTTGCTTGTAAATCTCTGAATCCCGTGCCATTCTCTTGGACAGGGAAACTCATTCTAAGCCATGACCTCCATCTTTTCCTATTTTCTGTGTACTCACTACCTCCCCAGAAAAAACCATAAGCCATATTCTCGATTTTCCTTAATATTGCTTTAGGTGGATTCAGAACTGAAAACATGTAAGTAGGAATTGAAAGAAAACAGTGGTTAATTAGAATGATTTTGCCTGAAGTATTTAACCACCTATTCTTCCAATTACTAATGGCTTTTTCCATTCTTTCTAAGATAGGGTAATAATATCTCTGCTTATTCCTTCCTGGAAAAATGGGAATTCCTAGATAAATAAAAGGGAAACTACCTCTGATCACGCTTAAGTTCCTGCTCAGAGCATGTACTCTGTCCACAGAGGTATTGTGAGCTACAAAAAAGTTAGATTTTGCAAAGTTTACTTTTTGGCCCGTTGTTTGTTCATATGCTGTGAGAAACCTTTTAAACCTGTCCAAATTTTTTTTATTTCCATTAAGGAAAACAGCCGTATCATCCGCATACATAAGATGAGTAATCTGAGGACAGTTGTTAGGCAAGCTAAAATATTTTAGATAGCCTAAACTAAAAAGTTTTTTTAAACCACGGGAGAAAGCCTCAGAAAGGATGTTATACAGAAAAGGAGATAGGGGATCTCCTTGTTTGATTCCTCTATTAGAAGCAAAGAATCCTGAAACTGTTCCATTAATTAACACCGAAAAATGAGCTGAAGATATATTCTGCATAATCCTGTGAACAAAGATGCCATGAAAACCGAATTTCAGAAGAATTGAATTAAGAAAAGACCAGGAAACCCTATCAAAAGCCTTCTGCATGTCTAACTTAACAATAATATTTGAAGCTTTAGATTTCCTAGAGAGTAATCTGGTCATTTCCTGCATCATTATGGTGTTATCAGATATATCTCTCCCTTTCATGAAGGCACTCTGTTCCAGAGATATTATTTGTGACATATAAGGTTTAATCCTGTCCATTAGCAACTTAGAGAAGACCTTGTTCACAAAATTTGAGAGACTTATTGGCCTAAAGTCAGTAAAGTTTATTGGAACAGGTTTTTTGGGGATTAAAAATAACCAAGTGCTGGAGATTGCATTAGGAATATTTCCAGTTCTTAAAAAGTCATTTGCAGCATCTAGAAGATCATCCTTAATCGTATCCCAAAAAGTAGTGTAGAAAGAACTAGAAAAACCATCAGGACCTGAGGAACTATTTCTGTTAAGATCAAAAACTGCACTTTGAAGTTCCTGAATTATAAATGGAGACAGAAGAGATAAATTTTCCTGATCTGTTATCACATTTGGAATCTCATTGAGGAAATGTTGAAAATAAGTTCCTTGTTTTTGAGAAACATCCTCATTCAGAAGTTCTTTATAATATCTCACAGCTTCCTCTTTTATCAGGGTGGGATCAGTAATCCAGTTTCCATGATTATCTCTTATTTTGCAGATTCTGGCTTTTGCTCTCCTCTCCTTAATAGCATGATGAAAGTATTTAGTATTAGCATCACCATATTTTAGCCAATTTAACCTAGCCTTTTGCCTAAGGAATATATTTTTTTTCTTTTTGGCCCTCATCAACATTTGTTTAGATTTATTAAGTTCTGCTAGGATAAGTTGGTCCTGGTTTTGCTGAAAAGAAATTTCCAGATCATTAACTCTATTTTCCTGTTGGGCCAGATTTTGATCCACATTACCAAACTGTGATTTGTTCCAATTTTTAATTTCCAACTTTAGCCTCTTTAGTTTAGCAACTAACCTGAATATACCACTAAAAGGAGTAACTAAAGACCAGTTAGATACTACTAATTTATGAAATTTCTGTCTATTTGACCACATTTCCTGGTACCTAAAAGGCCTAGGTGCTTGTTCTTCAGCAATTTGAACTGAAAGAAAAAGAGGAGCATGATCTGAGGACATCCTATTTAAAACCTGAATAGAGCTATTAGGAAATTGATCAAACCAGTCTAGAGTAACAACTCCCCTATCTAACCTTTGAAAAATTAGATCCTTACATTTATCTTTATATCTGTTGTTACTCCAAGTGAAGGAGTTTCCCACAGTTTGGATTTCATGCAATTCCATAGAACTAAGAAAATCATTAAACTGCTTCATGCTTTTTTTAGGAGTGGACTTTCTTCCTTTATATTCATTTACTGATGTCACAGTGTTAAAGTCCCCTATATATAATGTATGATTATCCTGCTTTCCTTTTAAATCATTCCATAAAAGTTCCCTTATTTGCCTATGAACACTGGCATAAATGAAAAAGCAGTTCCATGAGCAAGAAGAAACAGAATCAGTTATTTTAACATTCACAAATTGGTCTGTTTCACCTAAGATTGAGATACTGAAAGCTTGATTCCATAGTATCCATATTTTTGCATGCTGAGCTGGATAAGCATATCTGTAACCAAGAGTATGTCTAAATTCTGGTAGTTTATGTTTATCCTGCCAAGGTTCTATTATGCACATAATGTCTATTTTATGCTTGCTTTTTAGGATCTTAAGTCTATCCACAGATGTACCAATTCCCCTAACATTCCAAACAAGTATATTTCCTATAATTGTGTGTTTAATCATTTAAAAACTTTGGGGGTGGCTTTTTGTGTGGATCTGAGGTTCCTACCAGTCTTTGCAGAATTTTTTCCTTTGTTCCCTGATTTACCAGATTCTTTTTCACTCTTCCCTATAGCAGGGCTTTGATCAGAATCATTTACCTTATTCCTCAAGTTATCCTCCACTAAAGTGTTATGATCAGAGGTATAAAGACTCTGGCTCAGGCATGTTACCAACATAGTGGATGTTTCCTGATCAGTTCCTAATTTTTCTGGCTCAATATATGAACCTGATTCTGTATTTATGTTAATCTGATCATCAGAATTTATGATTACTGGAATGTCATGAGATTCCAAGGATTCATGAAGAATCTCTACAATCTCACCATCCTGCTCCTCAGCGAGGTTATCTAATGTTTGGAAAGCATTAGAAATTGACACTGTGTTTGTTATTTCAGCATTTTCCTTAATTGGGACAAGATCAGGGTGTATCTTTTTTTTCCTCCAAAAGGTTGTGGTTATTGGCTTAGAAATGTCATCAAGAGAATAGAATGGAGAGCCTTTTTTCTTAGTGCTAATTGTAAAAATATCAGTGTTTAGATCACTATTTCCTTCTGAGTTGATTTTTTGTTCCTGGACATCCTTTTCTTTTTGTGATACTGTTAAGGCAGAGGAGCCTTCTAGATTAATTAAGTCTTTTTGAGGAACAGATTCTAACCCTTTAGCAACCTTATGTTCTATACCTTGCAACTTTTTCTCCATCTTTTTTCTTAGTTCAGGGTGCAGGAAGTTACACCTATTGTTGCTATGTCCAGTGATCTTACAATGTGAACAATATGTAGGCAGATCTTCATATTCAATTGGGTATTCAGCAACCTTATTACCTATTCCAACAACAATTGTACTAGGGAGCGATGCTAATAGGTCAATTTCTACGCATACTTTAATGGCAGAGGGTCTGGTTAGAGCAATTGTCGCCGCATCCATCTTAAGAAAATGACCAATCTGACTACTAATGCCCTTGATTGCTGAGTTATTATAAAACATAATTGGCAGCTTATGGAAAGTTACCCAAACCGGTGCTATAGATGATTCCACTGATGGCTAGAAATCCTGCGTCCACTTTTGAACCTTCATGGTGAATCCGTTTATCATCCATTGCCCCTTGATCCAGCATCTTTGGTAATTTTCTTGTTCCTGAAAACGAATAAGCACATGTCGGTAATCGATAGAACCTAATTGAAATTTCGACTTAAAACCTATTGACTTGAAAGCCATATGAAGAGCCTCCATATTTGGTTTCCCACGAAGGAATTTCCCGACGAGCGCATTCTGGTAATGCGAGGCTAAAATTTCTCCCTCTTCTGGGGGAAGGATGTACGCCACTTTCCCTTTGAATTCCGTAACTGGGTGTAGATTTGGAGTATCGAGAAGTGACGAAAGAAGGGGCGATGGTTTAGTGTTAAGGGCTTGAGCAAAACTTTTGGGAATTTGAGGGATAGGTTGTATATTAGCCATGGAAGCAGTAGGATCAAGTGTCGGAAGGGGCGTCGGCGACGCCATGGTCAACCACCAGAGGTGGCTTCGGCGTCCACCAGAGGGCGGTGAGCCAATATGACCGTTAGCTGAAGAGAGATAACGATAAACCGATGAACAGTATGAGTAGTATGTTTTTCGCACTATGTTTAAAAGTTTAAAAGAAATGGAGTAGCATAAAAAATTTACAAAAATTTTTTTTGTTCAACATTAAATTTTATTATTAAAATCTCGATCATGTGTTACTCGAACTCTACATTTAATTTATTTAACTTAAAAATATAAACACAAAATCATATTTAAAAGTATAATTATAAAATCTTTCAAAACTAAAAAGAAATGGAGTTGCATAAAAAAATTTAAAAATTATGTCTTTTAATAAAAAAATTACATTACGAATATATATATGTATCGCATCGCAAGGGTGTCTGCGAAAGGTACGTGCGACGTCGGTAAGCCAAACATATGTGCAACGTCGGTCATTTCATGTCCGCGAGAGGTATATGCGACGTCAGCCACAATAATAATCGATGTCGATAAGCCGGACATGTGTGCGACGTCAGTCATTTCATGTCTGCGAGAGTTACTTGCAACGTCGGTCACAGTAATAGTCGACGTCGGTAAGCCAGACATGCGTGCGACATCGGTCATTTCATGTCTGCGACCGACATGCGTGCGACGTCGGTCATTTCATGTCTGTGATTGGTACGTGGGACATCGGCCTAAAAAAATCGATGTCGGTAAGCCAGACATGCGTGCAACGTCGGTCTTTCATGTCTGCGAGAGTGACGTGCGATATCGGTCCCAAAAACAATCGACGTCAGTTAACTAGACATATGTGCAAGTCTGTAATGCCAGGCTTTTACCTCAGTTTTTTTACAGAGGTAAAAAAAAAATTTAGCTCAATTATTTTCCCTTAACCAAAAAACCGAATTATAAGGGGCGAAGTAATAGGTTCATTTTGTTGAAAGGAAGGCAGGAAATGTGGAAGTATTTGAATGATGCAGGGATAAGTGACTTGCCATGGTTAGTCTATGGTGATTTTAATTCTCCATAAGGTTTTTAGGATAGATTGGGTGGTAATCAGATTGAGGAGAAAGAGTTAGTACATTTTCAAGAGGTGGTTTGAGCAACTGGAGTTAGAAGAAATTAAAATAATGGGAATTTTATTCACTTAGAGTAATAGAAAATCGGTAGGAGATAGAATAATGAGCAAACTGGATTGGGGATTGGTGAATGGGTTATGGACAGTTGAACTGCAAGATGCCTTATGTGAGGTTAAGAATGGAATTATATCTGACCATCTACCTCTTTGGTTCTGAATTAATAGGATAACTGGAAAAAGGAGTAAACCTTTTAGGTATTTTATATGTGGTCATAATTAGGAACATTTGAAAACTTGGTAAACGAGGTTTGGGCAATGAAAGAAATCAGAAACTTGGAGGACCTGGCCAAGGCATTAAAAGGGATTGAAAAACCCCACAGCAGACTGAATAGAAGTGATTTCAGAAGTATAGGCGAAATATCAGATGTGGCTACGGAAAAATGGAAGAAGGCTCAGGAAGAATTGAACAATCCTAGTTCAAAAATGCTATGAGGAAAGGAACTGTAGGCTAGAAAAGAAGTAGAATTGGTGAGGGAGGCAGAGTATAGTTATTTGCAGCAAAAAGCAAAAGTAGAACGGACAAAAAATGGTGGTAGAACGGATGAAAAATGGTGATAGCAGAAATTACCAAAACAACATTGCAACATTCAAGAATGGGACGCCTTTGATAACTGATCATGTGGAGGTAGAAAAGTGGACACAACTGTACGGGTTGTCATTCCGTACGTGTGCTAGAAATAGCTACTATTGTAAAATGGGGGTTTTAGGGTTTTTCAACTAACAACTACAAACATAAAGCTAAAATACAAGTAAACTATACAAACAGACACTTGGAGAATATTTGTGTAACATGGTTGATTAAATGTTCCGATCCTCGATTCCATCACATGTAAGACATCAACAACCTGATCTAGTGCTAATAACACATGGTGTGGTTGATGGTCAACACTTCCCCATACCTGCCACATAGGGTGCTCTTGCAACCTTCCATCGACACTGCCTCCGTAATAAAGGGAGTGCACATTTCTCCCCCGTACAATTACGTCCCGGGTACTACACCACGAATGCTCTACCCTTAGGCCTATAAAGAGGAAAAGGGAGATAGGCACCTTAACGATGGCACTATGACCACTTAAAACCATAACTTACTACTAAATGCTATCACTACCCATAGCCCTTCGGACCAACTCGCCAGCTAAGACTGATGTGCTGTCATTGTAATGGTAAAACTTGGAAAATAACTAAGCGCACATACCCACGTTGAGCCAGACCCCGCTACCTATATCACATCCAGGTTTCTTTTCCCCGTGGTGTGTCAATATTTGCACCAACATGAATGCAGACTAGAGTGTGTGCTACTGGACTATATCATTCATGCAATTATAACAATTCAAGAACAAGGCGACATAATATCACAAGCACAAAAAATTAGGAAGATCTAATGAATCTCACAAAAAATAAAACAAATGAATATAAATATTATCCCCTAGCTATATAACTACTCCTTAACCATTGAATTAAAGTATTTCAATTAATTCCACATTTTTGGACAAAAGCAAAATAAAGAAATGAAAGAGAAAGAACCTAGAGAGAAGGGAGAGTGTTTTCTCTCTCTAAGCTACTCTTCAAATAAAAAATAATCTAGGATATAATCTAAAGCTTCTAACCCTAGTAGACTAAGGCTATATTTATAGAAGCCGGGGATTGGGCCTAAAAATAGGCCCAAAATAGGCCAAAAACCCTAGTTGTTGCCACTTTACAAGGGGCGTCAAGGATGGCACGGTCCATGCTGCTGGGGTGGTTTCATGCTGGTGCGGGGCTTCGGTCTTGGCATGGGCCGTGTGGCTCGTGCCACCGTGGGGGCATCAGTATTGGCATAGGCTGTGTGGCTCGTGCTGGCGCGGAGCGCTGGTCTTGGCACGACTGTGCTGGTGCGGTCCATGTCATCCGGAGCGGGCCTTCGTCTAGAGCTATGTTCTTGCACTTCTGATCGGCACCCCGGGTCGTTTGGCGTAGGCCGTCAACTGAATCTTTGTTTTGCTCAGTTTCTTGGCACGTGATGCACTATTCTTCACACCCCATGAGCTGGTCTTGACATTTGTGACTTGAAACGGTGCGGGTCGTGTGAAACATTATGGTCCACATCCATACTTAGAGACAAAATTTGGATGAAAAATAGAACTTGAGGACACGGCCAGCAGAGCTTGGCACGACCCATGCCAAAGGACACACTTCCTGCTCCAGTTGACACAGATTGCACCAGCACGTCCGCGCCAAGACACACGGCCCATGTCAGCGCGAGGCTAACCGGTTGGCATGACCCATGCCAAGACACACTGCACGTGTCAGCACGAGGCTACAAGGCCCACGCTAAGACACACCCCCCCCATTTCAGAACGAGGCTAACCATGTCAGCATGAGGCAAGGCCCACACCAAGATGCACAGACTGCTTTGATTGCGGCTGCTAGGATTTTTTACCCTATTTTGGGCATATTTTGAGGCCAGATTCCCTACTACTATATATGGGATCCTTTAGTCTTCTAGGATTAACTAAGTAGACATAATATAGATTTTCTCTCTCTATATGTAGGTAGAAGGAAGAGGAGAGTTCTCTCTTTCTCTAGAGTACTTCTTCTCTTTTCCTTTTCTTTTTCTCTTTTTTTCTTCATCTTATTTTCTTAGATCCATAGCATTTAATTCAGTATTTTCCATGTATCTATTTTTTTAGGGAGTAGTTCTATAACTTGGGGATAATATTTGTATTCGTGTGTTGATTTATGTTTTGTAAGATTAATTAGATATTCGTAATTCTATGTGCTTGTGATATTATGTTGGCTTGGTCTTGAATTGTTATAATTTCATTAATAATACACTCCATTAGCACACACTCTAGTCTACATTCATGTTGGTGCAAATATTGATACTCCCTGGGGAAGTGATCCCTGTATGTGTACGGGTAACGGGGTCTGGGTCCACGTGGGTGTGTGCATGTAGATCTTTTCCGAGTTTTACCATTATAGTTACAGCACACTAGTCTTTGCTGGCAAGTTGGTCCGAAGGGTTATGGGTAGAGATAGCATTTAGTAGCAAGCTAGGGTTTTAAGATGTCCTAGTGCCATCGATAAGGTGCCTATCTCCATTTGCCTCTTTGTAGGCCTAGGGGTAGAGCATTTGTGGTGTAGAGCCCAGGACGTATTCTTATTTGGGAGAAAAAGATCTGTGTAATGGCAGGGCCGTTGTTGCACTCTCCCAATTACGGAGGTTGTGCCGATTGAAGGTTGCAATAGCACCCTACGTGACAGGCATTAGAAGAGCTGACCATCGACCACACCATGTGTTATGAGCACTAGATTATGTTGTTGAGGTCTTATATGTGATTGAATCAAGGATCGGAACATTTAATCAGCCAAATATCCCCTAAGTGTATTATAAATAGTTTACTTGTGTTTTAGCTTTATGTTCATAGTTGTTAATTGAAAAAACTCAAAAATTTCCCAGTTTACTATATTAGATATTCCTAGCACACAAATGGATTAACAACCCGTATATGGTTGTGCTTTAATTGGCTATTAGATCCTAGCATCTCTATGGACAAATCCGGGCTTGCCACTTACTACCTCACATGTAGCCTAGTTGTGAGTTGGGTGCAGAACTATAAATTTTATCTTTGACCTTCCTTAGCCTTCGCTCAGGTTAGCTACTAACGACCTCAAGTGGAGGTGGGTCAAGTATACTTAAGTTCTCTAGCAAAATGGTAGAGTGGATCAAGTCCAGTACAATGGATTTTGATATATGCTTAACTATGATCAAGTCCAGTACAATGGATTCTGAGCATTAAATTTTTGGTAACCCATTTAACTCTATTCTTACGTGCTTTATTTGAAATTGTGGTGGTGTTATTTGAAGCATGAATTTTGAATGAGTGTGTTGTGAGATATGTGTTTGTATTTGAGTTTGTATGCATGATCTTGTGTTGAAGAAGATGTTGGGAGGATTGATATGTTATTTTGCTTGAAAGATATGATCTTTGGCGTAGAGTGATTTGGGAGAGAGTAAATCTTGGTTGCATGATTTAATTGAATAGGGTTGGTGATAACTTACATAATATTGATATTTTATGAGGAATGATCTTGTTTGAAAATCCCACGTGCTTTGAATATCATGCTATGAATGTTTGGGTTATTTGGAAGAATGTTATCTCAGTGAATTGTAGGCCATGCTTTGTTCATAATCATATCACCACTCTTGTTCTCATTTTGCTAGGATGCCACCTGAGAAAAATGCATCAGAGAAAGGCGAGTACACTAGGGGTGAGATGAGGAAGAAGTCGATGAAGGGTGCAAACCCCGAGCCGACAACTTCCATTCTTCGTAACCCTACATTTGTGACCGAGGAGTTTATGGGTTCATCCAAATTTTTCAGGACCACAACCCGGAGGTGGAGGAACTTGAGAGAGCCGAATAGGAGTATTTTGGAGATAGGGTTTTCTTGAAAGGACACCTTGGTGATTCTAGTTTACTCAAGCAGGTCACTTACAAGTTGAGCTGAGTAGGTCTAGAGGGGTTTCTCAAGAAACACTCCAAGACTTACATTAGGTGGACCCTAGAGTTCCTAGCTACTCTATGGCCGGTCGTAGATGATGATGAACACAAGGCAATAAAATTCAACCTGGATGACAAGGAGTACAAGATGACCTACCGGGAGCTTGCGCGAGCCTTTGGGTGGAGGTATGCCTAGGAGATCCAGAAGACACATCGAAAAGGGTTAACTTCTCTCTTAGGTGCTTTTGGGTGTAACTGACGAGCACGGATCGAAAGAACCTGTGCAAGAGTACCACCCTAGTTCATCTGGCATTCCGTTATGTTCACCGTTTGTTGGCTATGGGAGTTTTTTTCCACTGTGAACTAACGCAATGATCGGGTTCAAATGTTTGTTACCCTTGGGCAATGACTCACGAGGGTAAATTTTACCCGAACTTGGTGGGGTACTTTGTGCAGGAATGTTTAGCAATGAGAGACATAAAGAGTGGCAAAATTTCCATGGGAGGCATGGTTGGTCTTTGCCGGAGTATCAGGGTCATCCGGTCACACGAAGGGACCTAATATAAAAAGATACTCTGGATTAAGTGAGTGCATGAGTATTACATGAAGGGTGAAGATATTGAGAACTATAAATATTAAGTTACTCATAGTTGGCCATGGAGTGTTCTAATGAAGCTTAAGGATGGTATTCTGCCAAAATTGAAAAATTGTGTTAACGGTAAAGGAAATGTCAAGAATTCTGCAGTATATGATCTTATAATGGGAGGGCAGGAAACCAAATTCAAGAGTAAAATCATTTGGCATAAGAGAATGTTTCTAGAACACGGATTCTTCTTATGGTTAATGCTGAATGGTAAGATAGCTACTACAGATAGATTACTATGGTTTAATATTCTGGCAGGTAGCAACAACTGCAAATTATGTGACAGAATGCAAGATTCAACCCAGCATCTGTTTGTTTAATGTGAATACACCAGGGAAGTTTTTAGTTTGATGAATCTGCAAATGCGAAGTTTATTTAGAGAATTGAAGAAAAGAATGTGGAGATTGGCAGGAATGAAATAAGACAGAAAGTTGTTACTCACAGTGTCGGGTTTATATTACCTTTGGCGGGAAAGAAGTAAGAGGACATTTTAGGGAGAGTAATTGAAGGCTAATACCATAGCGTTTTAAATCCAATCGGAGGAGGATTAGAGGGGAAAAACAGCAACTAGAAAATCAGAAAAATATAGAGGGGAACTACAGGATAAAGAGGAGAGGTAGATGATATGCTATTATATGTAGTTGTTGTCTTTTAGTAGTTACTCATGCTGAGTTTCTTTGGTAGGGTCTAGTTATGTATATCTGAGTTTTGTAAAGGTTTAGGAGAAAAACCTAACCATTTTTTTGGGGCTTCAAGTTAATATAGAAATGTTCATAAAAAAAGAGAAAACACTCCTCATTCGCTTGGAACTCATCTTCATCCATTGAGATGACGTCACTCACAAAAATTTCAAGTTCAACCAAGGATGCCTCATTTTTGAAATATTGAGCTTCTAGTTTGCTAACCCTTTTCATTAAGTTACTCGCATGCCCTTCAACTCTCTCAATACTTGAGCAGAGTTGGGCTCCTGAATCTCTCATGTTGATATGAATTTTTTATTGGAGTAACTCATTACTCTTTGTCACATTAAGTTGCGAAATTTCTTGGGAACTAATCCTAGGGATTATTTTGGGGAATTGTATAGGGTGATGAAAGACAACTATCAAGCTCATATTGTTGGTTCCCCGATGCATATCCATACCATGAATTCAGGTTACCACTCAACCTCGGATTAGGAGGATCATGATATGGGTACCATTCTCGATCCATTTGGCCTTGGTAACCAATAACTCCTACCTCTCTATGGTACTCACTCAACCAAGAATAAGACTCTGTATGGTGGTAACAATGACATATCCTACAAAGTCTCACTCGCCGAGCCTCTCTTCTCCACATTTTCTTTTTCTTTTTTAATAGAAATTTGGAATCGTAGTGCAAGGATTCTCGATGGAAACACTAAGAAATCAAGAAATACATTGTCAAAAAAAAAACAAAAAGAAACCAAGAAAACACAAAATTTTGATTCGTAGTGCAAGGGTTCTCGGTTGACACCAAGAACTCAAGAGATACTTATTCCGGAAAATAACAACCACGCAAAGTGGCACAAATAAAAACACAAAAACACAACAAGAAAAAATGATACTCAACAAACTAGTTGTGCTAGCTAGAGAAATCTAGTATCCCCGGAAGCATCGACGAAATTTGACCTGCACCCCGTGGGGTCATTCTAATTTTAGAACTTAACCTGCGGGAAGCTGAGTAAGGTCTAACATGATATTTACAGTGTTGCTCTATTACTCACTCTTAACTACAATAACGTAGCTAGTGTTAAGTCTGGGTGTCGTCCACAGAGATAATAGTATCTAGAAGTTAGCAAAATATAACTTACAATCGAGTGTCACCCCAATAGTGTGTCAGGAATAACAAGTACTAATATAAAAATAGGGGGGGGTGTTCAACTAACAACTACAAGCATATCAATAAAGCAAAGTAAACTATTGATTAACTAGTCTTAGGGGTGTTTGCTTAACATTATTAACATATGTATTTGATCCTAGATTCTATTCATATAAGAACTTATAAAAATAACTTCATGTTATGTCACACAATGTAGAGATGGTCGAGAATTCCCACTATCTGGCACATAGAGGTTCGTCTCTCGTTGAACCTTATCACCTCCTCCGCAACTATGGATTCACTTATATCCTCTATTGCCGCATTTATCCCTATAATATAACTACTAGTGCTATCGAGCCCCGCTTATAGGTCTTAAGCCTTGCGTCGGTCGCAACCGTTAGATGCAGGAGTAAGCCTATTACATCACCGGGCTCTCCACTATGGACTCCGACCCTATGCCTAGAAATTAAATAGATTTCGTGCCTTGTGCTAACTCTAGGGTCACTACCACTACCAAAGAGACCCCCCTCTAGCACTGGTTTATTAGCACCGGTTTTTTAAATCGATGCTAAAAATCTCATAGCACCGGATTTTTTAAAATTTTAACACCAGTTTTAAAACCGGTGTTAATTTAACACCATTTTTTTAATTTTAACAACGGCTTTTTAAAAACCGGTGCTAAATTTTATAATAGCACCGGTTTTGGAAACCGTTGCTAAAAATTTGAAAATTTCATTTTTCCGCCAAAAAATAGCCAAAAATTTAAAAATATCACAGTTTTAAAAACTGGTGCTAAAAATTAAAACTTAGCACCGGTTTTTGTAAACAATAGCATCAGTTTTGCAAAACTGGTGCTAAAAATTTTCAAAATTCATTTTCCCGCCAAAGAAATAGCCAAAAAATTTAAATAGCACCGGTTTAAACCGGTGCTAAAAACTAAAAAATAGCACCGGTTTTGGATGAAAATAACACCGGTTTAAACTGGTGCTAAATTTTTTTAATTTTTCCTACCAAAGAAATCGCCAAAACAAATTTCTCGCCAAAGAAATTGCCAAAAAAAATAAAATTTAGCATCGGATTTTGTAAACAATAGCACCGGGTGCTAAAAATTTTCAAAATTCATTTTCCCGCCAAAGAAATAGCCAAAAAATTTTAAATAGCACCGATTTTAAAAATCGGTGCTAAAAATAAAAAAATAGCATCGGTTTTGGAAGAAAATAGCACCGGTTTTGTAAGAAAAAAGCACCGGTTTAAACCAATGCTAAAATATTTTAAATTTTTCCTGCCAAAGAAATTGCCAAAAAAACTCTTGCCAAAGAAATCGCCAAAAATATTTCCCGCCAAAGAAATCGCCAAATAATTTAAAAATTCTATCTTCCTGCCAAAAACTTCTAAATATTCGTCGAAAATTTTTTGAAGTTCAATTTTTCCGCCAAAGAATTCAAAAAATTCTCAATTTCAAATAATGTTCCTAGAAATTTCATGAGCTAGGAATAGCTGCGCAGCCGCTCTAAGCTATTTTTTTTAACATTCAAAATCGTTCACTTCTTTTGTAGACTTTAACTAATAACTAAATTAAGTATAATTAATCAACGGTGAACCTTTACTGACCTAATATAAACAAATAAGAATAAAATTTTTTTACATTAACTAATTAACGTTCAACCATTAATTGATTTAGTATACATAAATACAACTTTAACAAGTTAACGGTCAAACTTTACTTACTTTCAATATATAAACACTAATAACTGCGCTGACTTTGACTAATCAAAGGTCAAACTACACTTGACTTTCAATATATAAACACTAATAATAAAGTTGACTTTAACTAATTTACGGTCAAACTTTATTTGAATTAGTATAAAATAAATACTAATAAAAATGTTTGACTTTGTCTAATCAACGGTCAAACCTTATTTGACTTTCTATATATAAATACTAGTGTCTAAGTTGATTTTAACTAATCAACGGTCAAACTTTACTTGACTTTCTCCATATAGAAACACTAGTGACTAAGCTGACTTTAACTAATCAACGGTCAAACTTTACTCGGCTTTCAATAAATAAACACTAATAACTAGGTTGACTTTGTCTAATCAATGGTCAAACTTTACTTGACTTTCAATAAATAAACACTAATAAAAATTTGACTTTAACTAATTATCGGTCAAAATTTATTCGAATTAGTATATAATAAATACTAATAACTAGTTTGACTTTGTCTAATCAATGGTCAAACCATACATGACTTTCAATATATAAACACTAATAATAAAATTAACTTTAACGAATTAACTGTCAAACTTTACTTGACTCTCTCTCTGTATAGAAACACTAGTGACTAAGCTGACTTTAACTAATCAACGATCAAACTTTACTCGACTTTCAATATATAAACACTAATAACTAGGTTGACTTTGTCTAATCAACGGTTAAACTTTACTTGAAACTCTCTTTATATAGAAATACTAGTGACTAAGCTGACTTTAACTAATCAACGGTCAAACTTTATCGACTTTCAATACATAAATACTAACAACTAGGTTGGCTTTGTCTAATTAACGGTCAAGCTTTACATGAGTTTCAGTAAATAAACACAAATAACGAAGTTGACTTTAACTTATTAACGATCAAACTTTATTTTAATTACTATAAATTAAATACTAATATTAATGTTTGACTTTGTCTAATCAATGGCCAAACCTTACTTGACTTTCTATGCTGAGTTACGGTTTTCTTCTATGTAGGACCGTGTATGACGTTGGAAGGGAGCAGCTGCTCACTCTATGGTTGCCATTTCAGTTTTTGCAGTTATTTAAACCATACTGAGGGACATCGATGATGCCATTTATTTGGTGCTGACCAAATTCTCCTTTCTCACTTCTAGATTAGAAACTTTTAAATTTATAGAGTACATATGATTTTGAAGTTGCCTGGCCAAGAGAGAGAATTAACACAGGGGGTGGAGATTCTCTCTTTTGGATCGTAACTTCATTACAGTTTCTGCTACCCTTGTATAGCTGTTCATATTCACAGTTTTAGGACTTTTGGAGGCAACAACGTTGCCTCAATGTCTAGGGATCTAGATACACTTCATGTACCAACTGTTAATCTTGTTATAAGGCTTGGGGAACCTAATACATAACTCCCCCACCTTCGGGTGTTTTCATTTAAAAAAAAACTAGTGACTAAGTCGACTTTAACTAATCAACGGTCAAACTTTACTTGACTCTCTCTCTGTATAGAAACACTAGTGACTAAGTTGACTTTAACAAATCAACGGTCTAACTTTACTCAATTTTAACTATATAAACACTAATAAAAAAGTTGACTTTAATTGATCCATGGTCAAACTTTATTTGAATTAGTATATATAAATAAAAAAATGGCTGGAAATAAGTGAAATGACTATTATACCCCTGTGATAAAAAAACCAAAAAGGAAATCATGCCTTCATTTCATCATTTTCTTTCTTTCTTCCCAAAATTCATCCTTCGCTTGACTAATCAACGATCAATGGTGGTTGGATTGGAGTGGGCGCGGTAGTTCGATTGGAAATGAGTCAGCGGCGATTTGACGGTGGTTCGATTGGAGCAGTTGTGGAGCAGCGGCGGCAAAGCGGTGCGGTGTAGTGGGGGATAGAGTTTTTGGCGGAGCTAAGAGGTGCAGAGCTAGGGCAGAGGTAGGGCAGCGGTGGCGCACGGTTCTTTCTGGTGGCTGGTGGTGTGGGTTTCTGGCGTAGTTAGGGCGGAGGTAGGGGAACGGTTCTTTCTGGTGGCTGGTAGCTTGGGTTTTTGGCAGAGCTAGGGCAGAGCTAGGAGGTGGTGAGGCAGCGACATGGTGATGTGGTGGTGCAGGGGCAGCGATGGTGAGGCGAAGAGGTCAGGCAGTGACAGTGGTAACGGGACGAGGCGGATGTGGTGGCGGACTCCAGTTTGCTTACCCCCTAAAACAGGGCTTCATTCAAAATGGTAACAACTCGTCAATAAGTCCTCGATGTTGCCTCATTCTTTACCTCTGATTCCCCTTATGGCGTTGCTTTTGTTAATTGTTTGAGATTTTAAGGTAAAATGTGCGAATAGGGGAGAATTTTCTAGGGTTTATATTCTTTTATGAATTCTTCTTGTTTTATTGTGATTTCTGGGCTTGTGGAGATGTTAGCATATCATATGATCCAATAAAGTCCTGGTTTTTGCTTGCTCATTTGAACAAGCATAGCAGAACTTGCTGATGAACTTTACAACTTGTCTGATTCATCATTGTTTTCACATTTCTAGAGAACAATTTTAGCTTTCATACAGTAATTAAGTAAGAGGATTAAGATATTATTTACATACCCTCTCTTTTGTCTCAGTCAGAGAACTTCAAGTGCTTGGTTGATGTAGCACATGGTAATGGTTCAAAGTTGAATGATATGGTACCCTTCTTGATGTATTTCTGCAAACATTTTATACTCATTTAGTCACAAGAATCTTTTGGCATATGTATGTGTCGTATTGCTATTAAAAAACAAATCATTCTGAAGCTACATCTGATTTTAGTTATGACCTCTCTTCAACTGATTTATTGCCAATAATTGAATGTATCCCTTGTAACATGTTCTTCCACTTCTTGTTATCCTTTGGACATGGTTCTTTATTCTTAATTTTATTTCTTATAACTGACCAATGTGGCATTACATATATGGCTTATTCTTGAGAATTCTGATACCAACCTCACCCAATTTGATATACAGCTAATTTCTTAGAGATGTTTTTCTTCTTTTGTTTGCAGGTCTTGGATTATTGGTCTTCTTAGACATAGTCCATTCTTACGTTGCAGTAGATGCGATGGTTGGATTATCGCTTTATGATGGTTCAAATGATTGCTATTTTCATTCTGGTAATCTAATAAATTGCGTTGATGGGTGAATTGTGACTTGTTTAGATGCCACTGTATTTCTTGTAAATTGCGTGTCATCCAACATTTGTAAGTGACTTGTCAATATTTCATAATATCAGAATGTCAACAAGGACTAGTTTGCATGTAGGATGACTAGATTATCACATTGCTTTGCCTTAGCATCAATGTTGCATTAACCATATTTCTTTGTTGATTCAGCATATTGCAATTTTTACTACATAGGCCTAGCTGTATGCTTATAGCTAGTTAAAAACAAAAGATATGACATTTGGAGAACAAAGGTTGTAATAGCTCATAAATGGTCTCCTATCCATTTCATTGAAAAAATGTTTGTACGCATAATACTGAGAGTTTGGCCCGTATTGTGCCAGCTTCTTCTGTGATAGTTAGTGATAGAGCCCTGTTGGATCAAGGCATTGTCATTTGTGCAGTCTATTATTCCCTCTTTGAGGTCCTGATACTATGATACTTCATACTTAATATCCATTCTGAGGATGTATAAATGTAATATCTTTTTGAGAAATTTTAATATATTGTAGGTAAGCGAGGCAATCATAAATTCTGGGGTACGAGAATGTTCAATTATGGAGATCAAAATGTATATCAAAATGTATTGCACTTCCTTCTTTCAAATTAAAATTGGTAGCATATCTGGCCCTCCTCAAGTCAGTTTAATAGGCTTTGTTTTTTGTCAAAAGTTGGTACTATAGCTGATTTCTGGGTTAATGCCTCTCAGGTGGGTGGAGGAGTATCATATTGATGGCTTTAACTTTCACTCACTTCCATCAATGATTTACACACACAATGGTTTTGCATCATTTACGGGTGACATGGAGGAGTAAGTCTTTTAACTTATCGATTTAAGTAAAATTTTCTTTTCTTTGATTGTCATGTGGTTTATGTACTCATTACTTACATACTTTAAAGCTACAACTCTATAGTCACTAGAAATGTTCACCCCATCCTCACAGGTAGCTGTTCTCATTTGATAAGGTAAATATTAGTCCTGTAGATTCAACTTTGTGTTTTCATTTTTAACTCCAAGTGGAAAATATGAAATTAATATTGGAACTTGGGGAAAAGCACAAACCTTGTTTTACATTAGTTGGATAAGAGTAATGATAGAAATATACGTTGTGCTATTTAACGCATCAACAAATCTTATTCATGAAGAAGAGCATAAAATGGTAGAACTGATGTGCTGACTGTTTCTTTACTATGGACTGATACCTCCAGGATATGATGAACTTGAATCAAACTGACATAATTCTTTCAAGAGGTTCAGGTGGCTGTTCCAACATTCATCATATTAATGAATCTGCCTTGGTAAAGTTTATTTATGTATCCATATTCATACTTCTGGCCTCTTGAGTGAGATTCGTCACGCTTGTGAGTTGAAGTAGTTCAGTAGAAGTTATGACATGTGTGGTTTATCTTCACATCCCTATAGAAATTAATATAATATAATTGAGTTTCTTTTTGCTTGTACTCATTTTGGATCTTCATGGGCGGTCGGTAGTGGGTTATCAAACTTTGTAGTTCTTAGAAATTTGTTCGAAGTACTAGCTTGGCATCAATGCTTTCATGGATCCCTAGTCACGTAAATATTTTAGCACCGTTTAAAAAACCGGTGCTAAAAAAAAATCCGGTGCTACCGGTGCAAAAATTAGTACCGGTTGAAAAACCAGTGCTAACAAAAAAAACCGGTGCTACCAGTGCTAAAATATTTACGACTAAAAAATCCCTTCCTCCTAAAGCTACAGCACTGTAGCTTTTAGAGGAAGGGATTTTTTTAGTCGTCGTAAATATTTTAGCTAACCGGTGCTAACAAAAAAATAGGTGCTACCAGTGCTAAATTAGCACCGGCTGAAAAACCGGTGCTAACCAAAAAATCGGTGCTAAAATTAGCACTGGTTTAAAAACCAGTGCTACTTAAAAAAACTAGTGCTGTTGCAGTACATTTTAGCACCGGTTTAAAAACCGCTGCTAACAAAAAAACCGTGCTAAAAGTAGGGATTTAGCACCGGTTTTTTTCAACTGGTGAAACCATTTTAGCAGTTACTTGGGCACCGGTGAAAAAAAACCGGTGCTAGAACAAAATAACTGGTGCTAAAGGGGGGTTCCTGCGATAGTGTACAACCCAAGTCGCTGCAAACTATGAATGCTCAACTATTGGGGCAAGGTAGGGTTTTCCCCCATCAGGAATTGCTTTACAGCAACCCCCGATCCACTGCTCCTAACATCCAATTCCTCACACGACTAGCCAAATAGATTAAAGTCTAATGAATCACCTCGATAATCACTGGTTTTTTTTCAACTGTGCAGAGCATATGGAATAACCAGGTAAAAAAGCCAAAATAAGTGATTTTAGCCCTTATAAAAAGAAAACGGATTCTTGAACCCCTTCACGCTCATGTCACATCGAGATGCTGCAGAAGAAAAAACAGCCAAATCTGATATCTCCCTGGCACCACATGACTACAATAGCACCAATATTCCAACACTCCCAAATTAACATTCAAGCCTAGCACGGTATTATGCAATGAATGAAATCATGTCTGCATCATAAAACATATCAAGACATAAATAATATAAGAATTTAATCTACAAATCATACAAAATATTCATAACTTAGAATATTAAGGGAATCTAATATCTCACGAATCCAAGTCAAGACATGAATACAAATACTACCCCAAAATATTAAACTACTCTACTAGCATTAAATCCATGGTAATGATTGGAATAAATGCCATGGATCTAAGAGTAAATGAAGAGGGAAAATAGAAAACCCCAGAGAGAGAGAGTTTCTAGCCTCCTCTTCTTACTAGACTAACTAATTACATTTACTTTTTAAAATACTCAACTACTATTAAATCCATAACATTCATTGAATTAGCCAAGGATCAAAGAAAATGAAGGAAGAAGAAGAAGAACCCTAGAGAGAGAATTCTCCTTGCCTCATTTCCAACCTATAACTCTCTAAAATCTAAATTATTGCCACACAGCCTCTCATTTTTGTCTAGGTTTATAAACCTAGCCTGGCCTATCCTCTCATTTTTCCCTAGGATATTTGACCTATCCGAGGTTTTCCCATTGTTTCCTAAGTTTCCCTTTCGGGTTTCCAACTTAGCTAAGTATATCTATTTTTAATTTGTTTTTTGAAATTTTCAAAAAAAAAAATCAAAATGCTCTTAGAAGAGCTATTAGCTAAATAGCAAAAACTAAGAATCATAAGTGTAATCTAATTCCCTCCCCCCACACTTAAATCTTGCATTGTCCTCAATGCATACACGCAATCATAGAACATATGTCAAGGGAAGGAAATAAGAGAGCACTAACAATGAAAAATGGACACTAAAGTCTACCCTTGATGTCACAATCATGGAATGTAATGAACAAACTACCATCATCCCAATATACTACTCCTAACTTCTCATCAAGAAAGTTTAATCTAATCACCATCATGCACCATAAATCAAAATAAAGAATTGAAACACAATGGAGAGTTACCTCTTAGGTTTTGAGTTGTGTGTTTCAAGTGTTTGAGTCAAAATGGGTTTTAGTGGTATTTTGGGAATTGTAGGGAAGGAATGGTGATTTGGATGTAGGAAAGTATGTGAGCTTCATAGGTTGTGCACGTCTATGTTCCCCATAAATTTGTGGTTTGGTTCTCCTCTGTGTCCACCATTTTTAGCACCACAAACCATGTACATCTGCATGGTCAATGAGTTGGACTCCCCGTTTGCTCACCTTCTTCCAAGAACCATATGCTTCCTATAAAACAAACATGCACACCAAGTGTAATATTGTTCCCAAAACAAAAGGCTACAAATAGGAAAACACACCAAAATACTAAACTAATCTAATTTTTCAAAGCTCGGGTTGCCTCCCGAGAAGCTCCATATATTTCAGGTCATCGGAATGACCCTAATGTTATCCATATGGTGCGGGTTTGTACCCCATCACCATAGAAAACCAAAATGGAGAGGTGGGAGTAAGAATCTTCCAAGAAGAAGATATAGTAAAGGAGGAGTCAACCTTAGTGGGAGTAGGTATTTTGGAAGCATAGCATATTCAATTGGCTTCTCTATGGTTTCCTCTAAGGGTTTCAAAAATGTGGTAGTTGGTTCTAAAGGTGGAGGTAGGGGTGAAAATAGGTAATATTGTGAATTAAGTATAATCACCCCTTCCCCAATTTCTTCACTTTCAATATACCATTCCCCATCCCCTTTGGATTTATCTACCAAGATTTCACATTCAACTAGGGATGGTTCATTTTTGGAATATTTGGTATCAAGTTGGCTCACCCTTTTCATCGAATAAAGGACTTGCCCTTCAACATTTTCAATGTGTGAGAAGAGTTGAGTCCCAAATCTCTAATCTTGCTATGCACCTGTGATTGGAGTGAATCACTACTTTTGGTCACATTAGCTATAGCTTGCAAATTTTCTCCATAATCCAATTGGGGAGCCAATTCTAGGGATTGGGTTTAGAGCATTGTATAATTTGGTGAAAGCCAACTATCTATCCCAAAGTGTTGGTTTCCCGATGCATTTCCATACCACAAATTTGAGTTGCCAATAAACCTCAAATTTGGAGAATCGTGGTATGGGTACCAATTTTGATCCCATTGGCCTTGGGAACCAACAACTCTTACCTCTCTCTCATTTTCTCTCATCCAAGAGCAAGAATCCATATGGTGGTCACAATGACATATCCTAAAAAATCCCACTCGTTGACCCTCTCTTCTCCTATACTCAACCTTGGGCAACACTCTGTAGGGTGATCATAATGACACTCTACAAAGTCCCATCCGTTGATTTCTTTCCCACATTCTTTTTCAATAAAAGAAACAAACAAATAAACAAATGAAGTTCAGAATCGTATTGCAAGGGTCCTCATTTTTCACCAAGAACTCAAGAAATACCTATTCTGGAAAATAACAAACAAGCAAAAGAACAACACTAGCTACTCAACTGACAATTTATGCAATTGACAATTAAACTTATAAACTAGAATCCCTGGTAGAGGCACCAAAATTTTACCTACCTCCACTTGTGGTCGTTAAGTTGTAGCTTAATTAACCCGGACGAAGGCATTTCCAAGTCAAACAGAAAGGATGATTGGGGTGGTCAAAGATAAAATTTATATTTCTACCCCCCACCCACTACTAAGATACATATAGGGTAGTTAGTGGCAAGATAGAGTTTGTCCACAGACATACAAGAGTTTATTAGCCAATTAGACACAACCACGAATAGGTTGTCAATTCATACGTGTTCTAGGAATAGCTAGTATTGTAAAATGGAGGGTTGTGGGTTTTTAAACTATCAACTAAAAACATAAAGCCAAAACACATGTAAGCTATATACCCAGACACTTGGGGAGTATTTGCGTAACATGGTTGATTAAATGTTTGGATCCTCGAGTACATCACATATAAGACATCAAAAACCTAATCTAGTGATCATAACATATGGTGTGGTCGATAGTCAGCACTTCCCAATACCTGTCATGTAGGGTGCTCTTGCAATCTTCCATCAGCACCGCCTCAAAAATTAGGGGAGTGTGACAATGGCCCTGCCATTGTGCATATCTGTTTATCCCCCGTACAATTACGTCCCGGGCCCTACACCAAAAATGCTCTACCCTTAGGCCTATAAAGAGGCAAATGGAGATATGCACGTTATCCTTGGCACTATGACCGCTTGAAACCCTAGATTGCTACTAAATGCTATTTCTACTGGTAACCCTTTTGACCAACTTGCTAGCTAAGACTAGTGTGTTGTCAATGTAATGGTAAAACTCAGAAAAGACCTACATTCACACACCCACGTGGACCCAGACCCCGCTACCCATATCACATCCCTGTTTCTCTTCCCTGAGGGGTATCAATATTTTCACTAACATGAATGTAAACTAGAGTGTGTGCTAATGGAGTGTATCATTCATGAAGTTATAACAATTTAAGAACAAACCAACATAATATTGCAAGCACGTAGAATTTGGAAGAACTAATGAATCTCACAAAACATAAATCAACACATGAATATGAATACTATCCCTAAGCTATAGAACTACTCCCTAAACATGGTATTCAAGTATTTCATTGAATTCCACATTTTTTGGGAAAAAGCAAAATTAATAAAAGAAAGAGAAAGAACCTAGAGAGAAGGGAGAGTGTTTTCTCTCTCGAATCTACTCTTCATAGCCAAAATAATCTAAGATATGATCTAAAGCTTCTAATTATAGCAGACTAAGGCTATATTTATAGTAGTAGGGGATTGAGCATAAAAATAGGCCCAAAACAGGCAAAACACCTTAGCAGCTCCCCTTCAAACAAGGCACCGTGGATGGCACCGTCCGTGCCACAGACATGGCTTCGTGTTGGTGTGGGGTACCGGTCTTGGCATGGCCGTGCTAGCCTGGTCCTTTTCATCCAGTGTGGGTCTTTCTCTGGAGCTCTGTTCTTCCACTTCTATTACGCACCCAAAGTCGTTTGACGCGGGCCGTTAACCAAATCTTCATTTTGCTCAATTTCTTGTCATGGGTCGCAATCTTCTTCACACCCTGTGGGCTGGTCTTAACATTTGTGAATTGAAAAGGTGTAAGCCGTGTGAAATGAAATTACCCATGCTGGGATTTGGCACGGCTCCTACCAAAGGCCACTAACACGGGCCATATCTTGTGATACGGGCCATGTGTGGCTTGCCCTCGTGTTGGCCAGGAATGGTCTGTGCCACCCGATGCTGGTTCGTTTAACATGCTTCTTTTCTCTGCTATAGATGAATCATTGGTCCAATTTAATAGTTCATGTAATCAATTTCATAGTGCTCAAAAAGAAAAATCAGATGACACCATCTTCAAGGGCTAATTCTTCTCGGATCTTTTCTAGAACTTTACGTAACTACCAGACAACAATACTCTATTTCTTCCTTGGCCATTTTGAACTCCAATTCCGTCTATCTTTGGCTCAATCCTTCTACTACCATGATTTAGGGTCTTTGGACTTCATCTACTACTATTCTTGTGATTGGCCTTCGATATCTTCTACAGTCCATGCAAACGACCTTCTATACAAATGTGACAAAAAGTACCACGAACGACCTACTAGTGATGATTACAAGGGAAGATCTAGGTACACGTGGATACAAGGTGTCCATTAGTATCAATTACGTCTACAAAATGTGGGATTCAGACAAGAAAACTTAACATGGCTATCTAAACTCTTTGAAATGTAAACCTAACTAATACTAGCAATCCAACGAGTAAAAAAATCTAATTATATCTCGAATGCATTGGTTAAGGCATGCATAATGATGCACATCAATCCCTCCACACTAAAACCTTTACTCATCCTCAAGTAAATAAAAAACAAGTTTTGGCTTAAGCAAAGTGTAGCATGAAGGTATAAGTTAGCCAATGCATTCGACTTCTTCCTAAGCTATCCTATTTCCCCCAAATAAGTAAGAATCTTGAAACTCTCACACTCCCCAAAGATCCTAAAGTAACCTAACCACCCAAAATAAAGTGAAGAAAAAGGTAAGCAAGAATGATAAGTGTTAAGCTAGCTTGCTTTCCCAAAAAGTTTGCCAAAGTAATCCAAGAGTTGTTGCTAAAAAACCACCAACAAAATACTAAAGAACATCAACTCGATGTAACCAAGGATAATTGTAGATTCTCAACTCAACTACAAACCAAGGAAAATGCCAAAGTATCGTGAACTTAGTTTCTGTTTTTTCTCGAATTTCTCTCATTTTTCCTAGGAGCCCTTTCGGGTTTTAATACTAGTTTTCACACATGAAGATCTCACATTCTAACCTTTTACCACAAGACCTCTTATGTTTGCCTAGGTTCATAAACCTAGCCGAGCCTAGCCTCATTTTTACCTAGGCCTTTCGACCTATCCAGGCATTTTCCATTGTTTCCTAAGTTGCCCTTTTAGGTTTCTAACATAGCCGGGTATATATTTTTTTTCAATTGTTTTCAAAATTCTCTTAGAAAATCTATTAGCTACATAGAAAAAACTAAGAATTATAAGTTTAATCTAATCCCCACCTACACACTTAAAGCTTACATTATCCTCAATGCATATACAAAATCATAGAACATATGTCAAGGGAAGGAAATAAGAGAGCACTTACAATGAAAAATGAACGCTAAAATCTTGATGACACAATCATGCAATGTAATCAATAAATTACTATCACCCCAATATACTACCCCTAACCTCTCACCAAGAAAGTTTGATCCAACCATTATCATGCACCGTAAATCGAAATAAAGAATTGAAACACAATGGAGAGTTACCTCTTAGGTTTCGAGTTGTGTGTTTCAAGGGTTTGAGAGAAAATGATTTTTTGATGTATTTTTGAGGTGGTAGGGAAGGAATGGTGATTGAGATGTCAGAAAGTATGTGAGCTTCATGGGTCGTACACGCCTGTACACCCCATGAATTTTGGGTTTGGTTCTCCTCCTTGTCCACCATTTTGAGAACCATGAACTATGTATGTCTATATGGTCAATGAGTTGGACTCCCCGTTTGCTCACTGTTCTCCAAGAACCATATGCTTCCTACAAAAAAAACACACCAAGTGTAATAGAGTTCCAAAAGCAAACTGCTACAAATTGGAAAACACACCAAAAATAATAAACTAATCTATTTTTTCAAAGCTCGGGTTGCCTCCCGGAAGCTCCATATATTTAAGGTCATTGACACAACCCCAATATTATCCATATGGTGCAGGTTTGTATCCCATCACCGTAGGTAATGAAAAATGGAGAGGTGGGGGTAAGAATCTTCCAAGAGGAAGATATAGTAGAGGAGGAGTCAGCCTTAGAGGGAGTAGGTGGTTTGGAAGCTTAGCATATTCAAATGGCTTCTCTATAATTTCCTCTAAGGGTTCCCAAAATGTGGGAGTTGGTTCTATAGGTGGATTTAGAGGTGAAAATGGGTAATATTTTGAATTAAGCATAATCACTCATTCCTCGATTTCTTCACTCTAAACATACCATTCCCCATCCCCTTTGGATTTATCTACCAAGATTTCACATTCAACTAGGGATGGTTCATTTTCAGAATATTGGGTTTCAAGTTGGCTCACTCTTTCCATCAAATCAACCACTTGCCCTTCAACTTTCTCAATGCTTGAGAAGAGTTGAGTTCCCAAATCTCTAATCACACTAAACTCTTATGATTGGAGTAAATTACTGATCTTGGTCACATTATCTACCGCTTGCAAAATATTTCCATAATCCGATTTTGGAACCAATCCTAGGGATTGGGTTTTGGGGCAGTGTATAGTTGGTAAAAGCTAATTATCTATCCCAAAGTGTTGGTTTCCTGATGTATTTCCATACCACGAATTCGAGTTACCACTAAACCTCGAATTTGGAGAATCCTGGTATGGATACCAATTTCAATCCCATCGTCCTTGGGAACCAACAACTTCTACCTCTCTCTCATTTTGCGCTCATCCAAGAGCAAGACTTCGTAGGGTCGCAATGACATATCCTACAAAATCTCACTCGTTGACCCTTTCTTCCCCCATACTCACTCTACCTTAGGCAACACTCTATAGGGTGATAATAATGACATATCCTACAAAGTCTCATCCGTTGACTGTTTTCCCACAAATTATTTTTTCAATTAAAGACACCAACAAAGAGAACATACGGAGTTCAGAATCATAGTGCAAGGGTCATCTGTTTGCACTAATAACTGAAGCAATACCTACTCCATAAAATAACAAACATAAAGAAGAACAACACTAGCTACTCCAATAACGTTTTATACAAATTGATAATTAAACTTTTATACTAGCATTCCTGGCAGCGGTGCCAAAATTTTTACCCACCTCCACTCGGGGTCATTCAGTTGTAGCTAATTTAACCCAATCAAAGGAGTTTCCAAGTCAAATAGAAAGGGTTATTTGGGTTACCAAAGATAAAATATATAGTTCTGCACCCAACTAACTACTCAGCTACCTATGGGGTAGTTAGTGGCAAAACCGGGTTTGTCCACAGAGATACTAGAGTCTAATACCCAATTAGACATAACCATGTATGGGTTATCAATTTGTACGTGTGCTGGGAATAACTATTATTGTAGGTAGTTTTGGATTTTTGAACTAAAAACTACAAACAGCAAGCTAAAACACAAGTAAACTGTATAAACAGACACTTGGGGAATATTTGCGTAACATGGTTGATTAAATGCTATGATCCTTGATTCCATCACATATAATACATAAAAAACTTAATCTAGTACTTATAACACAAGATGTGATCAATGGTTAGCACTTCCTCATACATGTTATGTAGGGTGCTCTTACAATCTTCTATCGGCACCGCCTCTAAAATTAGGAGCGTGCAACAACGGTCCTGCCATTGCATATATCTGTTTATCCCCCTTACGATTACATCATGGGCACTACACCACGAATGCTCTTCCCCTAGGCCTATAAAGAGGCAGGGGGAGATAGGCATCTTATCGCTAGCACCAGGACCTCTTGAAACTCTAGATTGCTACTAAATGCTATCTCTACCAGTAACCATTTGGACCAACTCGCAAGCTAAGACTGGCGTTGGGAGGTTTTCTTTGTACCTCTCAACGTTAAATTTATATGCCCTAAATGCTTACTAACTACAAATAAGTAGATAGTGGCAAATCAGGTTCGTCCACAAAGAAGAGTGATTTTCTTAAGCGTTTAAACATATAAAGTTGATATTATGCTAGAAGTAAATATATATAGATATATAAAAGCAAGTAAAAGGGGGGTTTTTGTTGGTTGTGGTCCTAAGTTATGAAATTAAAAGACAAGATAACTAGCAAAGTCAAGTAACTATGCTTGTCATCAAACACACTAAGAGAAGGGGTTTAAAACTACAAAAAGACAAACCCTTGGGGGCAATTGACATCCACTTTCAAACCAAATGTAGATCATTGAACCATTCACTCATTCTATCACATTCCTTACCTATGGGGAATGTTAAAACTTCTCATTCAAAGATTAACATTCATTCCTTCTTAATAATAATTTGCAAAGACAAACAACTACCATTTGCAAACCTCATTGATTTGATAACAACAGAGTAAAGGTATTTCATCAACGGAATTGTACACGAAGAACCATAGATTTGATAACAACAAGCCTTCTACCAAAGACATAGTCATTTAACCAAACATAGCATTCATTAGGTTAAACCTAGAACAAACCACATTCAAGATTCGACCTTTCACTGCATCTATAGAATAAATATGAGAAAAATCCACATTAACATACTTATCTAGCAAGAATCACAACACATTATACACTAGAATTTCTAAGTCCATGTTCTTGGATTTTCATGCCAAATAAGTTAAGAAATTTGCAACTATTCTAACCCCCTAGCACATCAATCATACAAACACTTCCTATTCTAAAAAACCCATGATATAAATGAAGTAAAACATCACATTAAAACACATAAATGCTATATAAAAAATGCTTCAAGATAGAGTGAAATAGAGGTTCTTACTACATAGATATGGAAGATTCAATCAATTGCTCCCAAGATTAAACTAACCTAGATAATGAAAAGACATGATTAACCTACAAAAACTAGGAAAAGAAAGAATGGAAAACTAGGGTTTTGAACCTAGAAAATCGCAGTTAGAAGAAGATATGAAGAAGAGAGGATAGGATTTAGTATTTATAGTACAAAAAGTAAGAAAGTTTCTGGCCACCTGTCCATCGTGTATCGTGACCAATCCATCGTGAGTTGCGACCGAGCCCAGTTTCAGCCTTTTTGTTTCAAGTCTTCTTCTTCACTTCACTTATCTTCAATTCTTCAAGTCTTCAAAAGCTCAAATACAAGTCTTCAAATCTTCAAATCATAAAATTTGTTCTTCAAAGTCTTCAAACAAATTTCCTTATCACACAAAATCCTCTAGAAAAGTAATAAAAGCATAAAAGTCGCTTTTAACTCTCCTTAGAGAATTTCAAGACAAAATACCACATCTAAAAAAAAGAAACAAGAAACTAGGTTGACGATACATTGGACTCCTTGTTTGCAACTAGGTTAAGAATCTAGATTTATCCCTATATTGCAAGCAAGTCAACGGCTTTTAGATTTCCTTGGTGGATTTTTTTTACTTGAGGATTTCTCTTTTATTGCTTTTGGGACTTCTTTGGGGAAAGTAAGTTTTGCTTTATTCCAATCTTTTGTCACTTAAATTTTTTCATAGACATTTACTTTCTTTGGGTGGCTTGGTTGCCTAAGGTACTTTGGGAAGTGTGAGAGTTGTGAGATTTTCATCTTCTAGGGGGAACTAGGGTAGCTTGGGAAAAACTTGAATGCATTGGCTATTTTTGCATGCTTCATGTCGCTTGAACCTTTTTATTTGATTTTATTTTCTGGAGGACGAGTAAAGGTTTGAGTGTGGGGAGGCTGATCTACATCATTATGCATGCTTATTTTTTATTTACTTTTGGTAACTTGGAGAGCATTTGGGAGAAGGGAGGAGTTCATATCTTGTAACATGGAGAGCATTTGGGAGAAGGGAGGAGTTCCTTTGTAGGTTTTGTACTTTTTCCATTTATTTTCTTCTTATTTCATCCCAAAGATGTGGAATTCAAATCTATATTTGAATTCCATGTTTACGGAGTAGTTAGATTAAACATGAGACATATTTGGCACATGTGTAGCTTTTGATGCTTTATGAGATTCCTTTAATTCCATCTATCTTTGTGTTTATGCTATTATTATGATTGTTCTTGAATGTGACAAATGCATGAACATTACACCACATATGAGCACACATTTTGGGCTATGTTTATGTATGGTGGACTTATTGATTCCCCCTTGGGAATAGAAATTTGGCATTTGAATGGGTGGAGGGGAACGATTCTGTGTGAGTTTGTGCACGGGAGATTTGAGGTAACCCTAATCCCCATGCCAATGCACCAGTCTTAGCTGATTATTTAACAATTTTCCGATAGGTTACGGGTAGAGACAGTTGATAGTAGCAAGCTAGGTGTTGTGTTAAAACCCTAGTATCACAGATAAGGTGCCTATGAAACTATGGCCTCATGTATAGAGGACCACTCAGAATTAGTGCATTCGTGGTGGAAGACCGAGACATAGTAGTACAAGGCTCCCCTAATTACAATGGCAGTGTCGATAGAAGGTTACGAGCGCACCCACCGTGACAGGGATGGGGAAGTGTATGCCATCGAGCCCACACCACGTGTTGTGGACACACTGATAAAATCGAGGATTGAAGTATTAGAACTAGCATGTTGCAAAATCAGTCTCAAGTGTCTAGTATAAATAGTTTACTTGTTTGTTTATGTTATGCTTGTAGTTGTTAGTAGAAATACCAACCCCCCCTAGTTTTTATGTTTACATTAGTAGCTATTCCTTTCACTCGTACGGATTGACGACCAGCACGAGGAATTACTTTAACTTTAACTTGAACCCTAGCATCTCTGTGGACAAACACAAGGCTTGCCACTTACGCCGCTTTGGTAACCTAGTAGCAAGAAACGGGTGCAGAATATAAATCTTATCTTTGATCATCCCACGGGATTAGTGCCTCAGCCCGGGTTAGTTAAATTATGCTTTCTATGACTGTATTAACGACCCTGGTTTGGGGTGGATCACTTGGGAACTAATCCTAGGGATTTGTTTTAGGGAATTGTATAGGGTGATGAAAGCCAATTATCTAGCTTATATTGTTTATTTCCCGATGCATATCCATACCATGAATTTAGGTTACCACTCATCCTTGGATTAGGAGGATCATGATATGGGTACCAATCTTGATCCCTTTCACCTTGGTAACCAACAACTCCTACCTCTCTATGGTACTCACTCAACCAAGAACAAGTCTCTGTAGGGTGGTCACAATGAAATATCCTACAAAGTCTCACTCGTTGAGCCTCTCTTCTCCACATTTTTTTTATTTTTCAATAGAAATTTATAATTGTAGTGCAAGGATTCTTGGTGGGAACACCAAGAACTCAAGCAATAAATACTCCAAAAACACAAAAAGAAACAATGAAAACACACTAAATTTGGATTCATAGTGCAAGAGTTATTGTTTGACACTAAGAACTCAAGCGATACCTATTATGGAAAACAAAAACCTAACAAAGTGGCACAAATTAAAACACAAAAACAAAAAAAATAAAAAATAAAGTGCTACTCGACCAACTAGTTGTGCTAGCTAGATAAATCTAGAATCCCCGGAAGCGTCGACAAAATTTGACCCACACCCCACGGGGTCGTTCTAAGTTTAGAAGTTAACCCATGGGAAGATGAGTAAGGTCTAAGATGATATTTATAGTGGTGCTCCCATACTCACTCTTAACTACAATGGTGTAGCTAGTGGTAAGTCTGGGTGTCATCCAACTCAGCAATCGAGCGTCACCCCAATCGTATGTCAGGAATAACTAGTACAAACAAACAAATGGGGGGTTGTTTAACTAACAACTACGAGCATATGAGTAAAGCGAAGTAAACTATTGATTTATTAGTCTTGGGGTATTTGCGTAACATTATTAACATATGGATTTGATCCTAGATTATATTCACATAAGAACTTATATAACTAACATCATGTTATGTCACATAGTGTAGAGATGGTCGGAAATTCCCACTATCTGTCACATATAGGTTCGTCTCCCGCTAAACCATATCACTTCCTCCGCAACTATGGATGCACGTAGATCCTCTAATGCTGCATTTATCCTTGTAATATCACACCTAGTGCTAACGAGCCCCCGCTTAAAGGTTTTAAGCCTTGCATAGGTCGCAAGCGTCAGATACGGGAGTAAGCCTATTACATCACCGGGCTCTCCACTATGGACATTGACCCCATGCCTAGAAAAAAGGAATCGGTGCCTTATGATGACTCTAGGGTCACTACATCCCTAGTTTCTACAAACTCTGAATGCTCATTCTATACAGCAACCCTCGGCCCACTGCTCTTAACATGCAATTTCTCACACACTGGCCAATTAGAGTAAAGTCTAACGAATTACCTCGATACTCAAAACATATATTTATTGCACATGTTTCCCTGCTACACACATGACTACAATAGCATCGATAATCCAACACTTCCAAATTAACATTCATACCTAGCACAATACTATGCAATGAATGAAATCATGTGTGTGTCATAAAAAATATCAAGACATAAACCATATAAGAAAATAATCTACAAATCATAAAAAGTATTCATAAATTCAAGTCAAGTCATGAATACAAATACCAGCCCAAGATATTAAACTACTCTACTATAATTAAATCCATGGCAATGATAGGAATAAATGCCATTGATCTAAGAGTAAATGAACAGAGAAGATAGAAATCCCTAGAAAGAGAGAGAGAGAGAGAGAGAGAGAGAGAGAGAGAGAGAGTTTCTAGCCTCCTCTTCCTACCAAACTAAATAATTACTTCTACTTTTTAAAACTATTCTACTACTATTAAAACCATGGCATTCATTGGATTAGCCAAGGATCAAATAAAAATAAAGGAATAAGAAGAAGAATTCTAGAGAGAAAATTCTCTTAGCCTCCCTTCCTACCTACGACTCTCTAAAATCTACATTATGGCTACTTACTCAACCCTAGGAGACTAAAAGTTCCTTCCATAGGAAAAGATAAATGAGCCTAAAAATCCCATGTTGGAAACCCTAGTGCCACGTTGGCAAGGTCGTGCCAGATTGCACTGAACAACCACACATCTCGTTCAAGATTTCACGAGATATAATCTGTGTGCACTGAAAATCACAGACTGGGCGCATTGGTCGTGCAGGTTTGCACAACTCATCATCTGGGTCTTCATTTTGGTCTTTTGAGTGCATGGGATGTGCATTTTTGCACATCCTTTGTCTGGGCTTAAAACTTCCACCTGATATTCTTACACGGGTCATGCAGATTTACACTGCTCATCTTGGGCCCCATCTCATCTAGCACCAACATTTGCATGGGCCGTGCCATTTTACACGTCCCATTCCTTTTCTTCGACACTTCCACACTTAGATCTTTTCATTGATCCTTCTACCTTCTACCACTTTTTGACTCGTGGCTTTCAATCTTTAACCAATTATGCAATTGTCCTGCATTAATACTACTCCAAAGTGCTTACGAGAAATCTACAAATAAGCTCACAAAAAAAATTAGACGCTCGTAAGGAAAAAATCCATTAGACTCAAAATAGGTTACACTGTGAAGGATTTAGATAGGAAATCCAAAAATATTCATCAAAACCCCTAATGATGTAAACCTACCTAAACTTAGAAATCTACCCACAAAAGATTACAAAAGGTATGTTAAAAGCTTCAAGAAATACGAGCATTTGATGTCTCATCAAAAGCCCACAACATAATTCATGAATATAGTAACAAAGATGAAGAGATGTGAAAAAAGATGAGAAAACTATGAAAAAACCTAAGTTTGGAAACCTAAGTGGCGAGTTCAAAGTGAAAAAGAGGAACAAGTGGGATTTTTGGTGGAAGAAATATGAAAAGATAAGTCAAAGTTGACTGACACGATCTGTGCCCATATTGCACGGTTTGTGCCGAGGGAGTTGGTATGAACTGTGTAAAAAAATGTTCCGTCTCCCGGGCCTTGAATTAACACATTCTGATAAACACTGCCCGTGTACACCTTCTAGCCTCAACTTCTTTTCATCGCTACAGGTGAAATGTTTTGGGGGTTCTTGTAGTTTATTTTATATTGCTCGGAAAGACAAATTCAAAGATGCAATTCACAGACGCCAATTTTTCTCTGTTCATTCAAAGAAATTGGTTTGAATTCTTGAATCATTCTTTATCTAGCTACTTTGACTTCCTTCTTCAATCTATCTTATACCCTCCTTGCAAATGCCCTTCTCCATCATGGTTTCTAATTATGCTCACAAAACAAGTAGTAATCGACCAAATAATAGTGGTTACCACGTTAGGCACTAAATGCTTACAAAATAGGGAAATTAGGTAAAATAATTACACAAGGTGATTCTGACCCCCTATAATCTAAAACACCTTATAGTCTAACTATCCACCAACAAAACAAGGTAAAAATAGGTGTTAATTGTGAAAAACAAACAAATACCATCTCATCAAGTCCCTCCCACTTAGACCCTTACTCGTCCTTGATTAAGAACAAGTAAAGTCATAAGGTAGTTTCCTAAGATATGTTCCCAAAATACAATTAACAATCCTTATTCCCGGAACTACCCTGACCTAAAACAAATAGGCATGCCAACCCTCACATCCTGAGCTAAGGAGTTCAAATCAACCAAAAACAACAAAATCATAACATAATAAGAGTGAGGTATAATACTCCAAAGATAAAAAATATAGCCTACTTTACTATGAAATACCAAAAATGGACATTGACAAGAGAAATTCTTCACATTTTTCAATTTATTTTAATTTCTCTTATTTTGTCTAGGAGCCCTCTTAGGTTTTCATCCTAGCCTATCTTATCTTTCAAGCCTCACATATCACCTCTTTCCACACCATAAGGCATCTCATTTTTGCATAGGTTTCCCTTTTGGGTTTTCAACCTATCCTCGCCCCCTAATTTTACCTCAGTCGCCCTTTTGGTTTTTGACTTAGCGAATTCTTTTCTTTTAAATTCCATTAAAAGAGATACTTTCTACACAAAAACAACTATGAATCATAAGTATCATATAATTCCCCTCCAACACACATAAAGCTTGCATTGACCTTAATGCATGTACACACATTCAAGAACACGTATTAAGGGGAAGAAATGAGAGAACCCTTATAACTAGGAACGAACAATAAATATACCTTTAGTTGCACAATCATAAGATCTAATGAAAAAATACCATCACCACAATATATTACTCATAACCTATAATCAAGAAATTAAAATTACAACTATTATCATGCACAACAAAACGAATAAAGCATTGAATCACAATAGAGGGATGAGGCACCTCTTGGGTTTCGATGTTTGTGATTCAAGTTGTTTGTGGGCTAATAGACTCAGGTGGTATTTGGGGGTGGAAGTGATGGAATAGTGTAATTCGGTGATCAGGGACATTCAAGCGACACGGACTGTGCCGGTAAATATAGACCATGCATAATGCACTGGTACGGACCGTGTAGATTTGTACGGTCTGATTTTTAGGATTCATGTCTTGAGCTTTTGAGCACACAGACTGCTTAACATTACACAGTCTGTTTCCTAGTGATTCATTCCAAGCCTAAAAACATTTTTCTGAGAGGCACAATCCGGTCAATGGAGCACATTCTGTGTCATATGAACAACCTACAATCCTTGCTTCAAAACTTGGTCATCTTCTCCAAAACCTAAAACTTTCTTTAAAAAATCATGCACACCAAGCTCCCAAAACAATTACTAAAATAGAAAAACATACCCAAAACAATAAATATATATATAGAAAGGAAAAACATATTAACCTACTTTTTTTGCATGGGTTGTCTCCCAAGAAACTCTGTATTTTTATGGTCATCGGCATAACCATAATTTTATCCATATGGTGAATTTTTTAACCCCATCACCATCGGTATCCAAATTCTAAAATATGTGAGCGAGGGTTAGAATATCTCCAAGAGTAGGGAAAAATAATGTCGGAGTTGGCTTCAAAGGAGAGATGTGTCTTGGAAGCATAACATCTTCATTTGGATTCCCTCATGTATCCTTCAATATTTCCAAAAATGGAGGTGATTCAGATGTAGCTTGGATGATAACCTCCTTCTCTACCTTATGCTAGAAACTAACTCATTCTTGGGGTTCTTATTTAGCTTCCTTCACCACCTCGACCATCAAGGTGGGAGTATTTATACTTAGCTCCTAACTAACTTCCGGTTGGGATGGAAGTTTACTCTCTTCCTCAGTCTCCAAGTATTGTACCCTTACTGCCAATTTCGTAAATCCAGCCTCCAAGTTCTTCATACTTGAGAAACTTTTAGTCCCAACACTCTCGATATCTTTGTTAATCCGGGCTTGGAGTGACTCGTTGCTCTTGACCAAGGTTTCCACGGAATGCAAAAAATCCTTCTTTGATGTTCTAAAAGTCACAGTTCTTCATTTTCAGACATAGCACAAAAGGTTGAAGGTCATTTATTTTGCTCATGTTGTTGGTGTTCCGGTGCATATCCATATCCCTAGTCTGCACTGCCACTCCATTTCAGAATCTCATAATAGTAATAAGAATACTACCCTTGAGCTCTTGCACCACGGGAACCAACAACTCCCACTTCCTTTTATCACTCCTCACTCAACCAAGAGCAAAAATCCGTAGGGTGATCACAATGGAATATCCTACATATCTCACTTGTTGAGTATCTCTTCTCCTTATGAGAAACAACAAGAAGAGATTTTCCATACTTTTTTCCCAATAAAATTCAGAATTGTAGTCCAAGGATTACCGGTGAGAACACCAAGAACTCAAGAAATAACTACTCCAAACAAAAACAAAGAAAAGAACTCAAAACACACCATGAAAAACACAATAAAACACTACTCTACCAACTAACACTAGTGGAGAATGGCCTATTAAAGGCGCCATTCAAAGGTAGTTCTGGAGAATTTCCCAAGAACCACCTTCTAAAAGATGTTCTGAACTCGAAACATCTGTGATTGAGAAGCCTATGAAATTCAAAGGCGGATCGAACAAAATGGAAGGTGTATTTTAGGAGAACTACATTTTATTGATATGAAATAAAGTTGGTTAAATGTGAAACTGCCTCAATTATGTTTAATTATCGATGATTGTGTCAAAGTGACTGATTGAAGTCAGTTGCGATCTCGGAGATATGATCCAATACTTGTTCCAAGTTGAAACTTGTCGATTGGACCATATACTAAGAATCAAATCAAGTTTCGAATGCGTAACATCGTTGGGGTTGAATTAAAATCTCAAAATTATGTGTTTTCAGTGTAACTTTTTAAATTAAGTTCTGAACTTGGAATTAATAAAGCGGGAATGATATTTTGGGGTTTAATTCCATTTAATTTTAGAAGAACATGTAAAGAGGAAGAACCTACTGTTTGGGGCTTCTTGTGGAACTAATAGGGAAGGGTAAGTAATCAAGCTCCCAAATTTCTATTATTGTCCTAAAGTAACAAGTGTTGGAATACATGAGATTGCTATCACTTGAACCTCCAACGTGATAGGCCTCTGAAACGAGGGTTACACCACTATTCTAAGACACACCCTTATCATCTACCAATTTAGTGGTAAGCAGGAAGCCATTGATGTCATACCCTCCAAATGAGAGAACTGTACCAAGAGGTCTACGCAAAAACCACTCAACTGTTTGAAGATGACTATCTACCTCCACATGACTTCCTAGCCAATTTGTAAATGTTTCAGTGTGTCATTGTAGAACTTTAGCTTCATTGTAATTCATATTCGCTACACTTCTTTCTTCCATGTGGATCTCAATATATGGGACAAAATCATCGTGGTTTCACGAAACATAAAAATATTTCTACATTTAAATCTTCTAAGGTCGGCTCAATAGCTTTCCTTGTCTTACCCCTTATCCCCGAAGCCTCCCCTCATATCTAGATCGGGGAACACTCACATAATCTACCTCCTTCAAATACTCAATACAAAACTCAATTACCTTCTCCGCCACATAACGTTACACAATACTTGTATCAGGCCTGTACCATTTCTTCACAAAATTCTTAAAATGTTTCATATACCGCTCAAAGGGGTACATCTATCTTAAGATTATAGACTCGCATAGCTTGATCTCTCGTACAAAATAAAAAATCAAGTGGACCATAATGTCAAAGAATGATGGAAGAAACAACATCTCCGTACGGCAGAAAACTTCCACAATTGTCACTTGCAACCAGACAGTTCTGGCAACACTAAGGCTTTTCAAACAAATACTCTTGAACAAAAAACATTGCTTAGTAATGCACAACCTTATATGGGGTGACAATGACGACCTTATGGAAATTGAATTCAATTCTTGCATCACGTTGTGGAAATTATGGGATTTCAAATCGACCAACTTCAACTCTGTAAAAGATACACATGAACTAATGTTAGAAGAATAGGCCCCGGGCACCCTAACACTACTAAGGGTCTCACAGAAAGATTTTTTTTTTCTCAGAATGAGACATGGAATAACAATCCGGGGGGAGATAACAATCATCACCATTTGTCATGGAACCCAAACTCTTCTTAATACCTATTTCGACCAAATCAAGTTGGGTCTCCAAAACATCATTGGTTTACCAAGGGTATTTAAAAGTGTACCAACTAAATAATCACAAACATTTTTCTCAATGTGCATTACATCAAGACAATGTCTGACCTCCAATTCCTTCAAATATGGAAGTCGGAAAAATATAGAGCAGTTTTTTCCAAATTCCTTCACCTAAATATTTTTGTATCCCCTTTCAAAAATTGTTCGGAAAATACCTCACCCTTTTCGGTGGTAATAGGTCCAGGACAACTATAGGTAAGCACAACTTATCGCTGACCAGGACCTATCGTGCATTAGATTACCTTCAGGAAGTAATTCTCTAAAGAATTCAAGAGTCTATGTCATCTCTTTATCCATCCACCCAAATTTGGCCTTCGAATTCATCATTCTCAAAGTTGCACTCAATAGTGAATGCTTGGAGACTATATACAATGCATTCCTTTTGTTATTATGCAATGCTTCTAGATACTCGAGTTTCCCGTCTCTAACAACATCCTCCACCATCTCATCAAATTCATCATGTTCATCTATATCACCAGCCTCCGTTCTTTTAACATCTTCATTTGTCCCAAACTCTCCATGCCACACCCAGGAGGTTTAAGTTGTTTGAAACCCACACATGACAAGATGTTCATGTTACTTCTCCTTCCCCCACCCCAAATACATTATTCCTACAATATTTACATATACATTGTGCATGCACCACACCATTCTTAGATGTATGTTCAAACACCAAGGAAATAAATGATTCCACCAAAGAAAGGTAATCAGGTGAATTCCTAAGATCAACCAATGAGCTCAATGCGATCCATTACCACCAACGTACCTACATTGAAATGGCACAAATCAACATATGCATTACCCTGAAAACAACATAAACCCTAATAACCATTAACTCAACACCATTTAAGTCTTCAAAATACATCTAGTTACATAATAAGTATGTCCACAAACTTACCCCACTCATGAAACACATTACCCTGCAAAAATACCTAAACTCTACACAATAAATTCAACACAATTCTCCTCTTATGAATGTATATCTAATATCTAGTAATTAAGGAATAGATTTACCTTCCCCAATTAGTTGCTCATTGAATAATCAAAGTAGGTTTCCATTTCAAAACATGGATTTTTGAAAACTGAAACCCGTATAAAATGACCCCAATTTCATAAACCAAAACTAGTTTTGAGCTTGGAACTCCATTTCAAATTGCTTCCATTGGTTGGGATCTAGTTATGAATTTGGAACATGATCTACAAGCTTTTTTGAATTCAGAAAAAGTTTCAGACCTTAAACAATGGGAGAATAACTCACTTATGAAATCGGACGTAGCTTCGGACCATAGGTTCCGATATTGGAACTCATATTAATCAAAGTCACTATAATCTACACCATTTCACATGCTTTATCCAATGAATTTGACATAATTTTCAGTTACTTTGGTTGGCGGATTGGCAACATTAGTTGAGTTTACATAAGAAGGGGTTTAGACAATCATGTTTGATTTTCTATTCTAAATCCCGCATTTTGTATACTTAATTAGTATTTTTGACATCTCATTTTCATGGGCTCCTTGGTCTTCTTTATGAGTACCTTTAGTAGGTCGCCCGTGAATGCTATTTGTTACATTACATTCTTGCGATGGTCGTTTGCTTTTAATTATAGAAGATTGGAAGGCGATTCGCATTAGAATGGTAGTAGACGAAGGCCAAAAACATCAATGTGTGGTAGAAGGAGATTGAAGGCAAATATAGGCGGCTTCAGAGTTCAAGACGCTCAAAGAAGAAAACAGTGAATCGTGGTCCGGGGAGTGTTGCCTTATTCCAAGAACTATCTAGGAATAATTATCCTTCAAGGCTAGTTCCATTGGATGCATCTTCTTGAGTACTATGAAATTGACTGTAAGAACTCCGAATTTGGACTAATGGTTCACCCGTGACAAGCAAACGAAGTTCAGCCAACGAAGCACCAACGATCGGTTAGGCACCGCGCATGGTCCAGCACATATGGCCTGTAATAATCTTCATGGCCTACACTACATAAGAATCCAGGGGTTCCGTGAAGACCTTCAAGAGACCAGCTCGAGACCTTCACGAGGCAAGGCGTCGGGCCGTGACAAAAGCACCGGGCCGGAAGCAAGGGGGTGAAGAGTTGAAGAATTTAGTTAAGTATGAAGCCGGTCCATGAAAACCTTCACTGGCCATGAAAAAAATTCCTAGCAGAAACTACTAGTTGTTCGCGGTTCGTGAAAACCTTCACAGACCGTGGGAATACTCTGAGCAAAAACCGCATGCTGCTCTTTCATGGACCGTGGCATAATCCTAGATTCACGGATCTTGCTAGATCCCATGGGCCACGGCATGAACATTCACAGACTGTGGCAGATCTAGCGTCCCATGGCTATGCATGCTTCATGGACCATGGCATCAGTGCCAGTCTGTGAAACCTTGGCGGCTGAACAAGGGTTTTGCTACTTTTGGCTTATTTTGGGGCTATTTTAGGCCCAGTCTCCTACTACTATATATCAGACCCTAGTCTACTCATATGAAAAGGTTGGAACATATTTGGAAACACATTTGGAGAAGAGAGAGCTTGGACAAAAGGAAGGAGTCCCTTTTTTAGGTTTTGTATATATTCTTTTCTTTTCTTCTTAATTTGTCCCAAAGATTTGAATTCCATGTCTAGGGAGTAGTTAGATTAGCTTGGGATTCATTTTGGCACTTGGTATGTTCTAAATGCATTATGAGATTCATTAGATTCATCCTATCTTTGTGTTGATGATATTATTGTGATTGTTCTTAAATGTTATAAATGCATGAATACTACACCACATATAAGCACAATTTGGGCTATATTCATGTATGGTGCAATTATTGATGCTCCCTTGGGAAGAGAAACCGGGACGTTAGAATGGGTAAGGTAGAACGCAGCTGCTTGGGTGTGTGCATGGGGGATTTGAGAATGCTCTGACCTATTTGTCGTTGCACCAGTCTTAGCTGGCTTTGTAACTGTTTTCCGAGAGGTTGCGCATAGAGATAGTAAATGGTAGTAAGCTAAGTGTTGTGTTGAAACACTAGTATGACAGATAAGGTGCCTACGAACCTTGGGCCAAGCATATATAGAACCCGGGGGGCAGTAGTTGCATTCGTGCTGTTAGCCCTGAACATAATATCACGAGGGAGAAACTAACCGATAACGATGGTCGGATGTCATTGTACTCCCCTTATTACGATGGCGGTACTGATGAAGGGTTGTGAGCGCACCTATCGTAACAGGGTTGGGGAAGTTTAAGCCATCGACCACACCACGTGTTGTAAACACACCAATAGGTCTTTTGTATGTCTATATGTGAATGAATCGATGATAGAAGCATTAAAACTACCATGTTGCTAAATGATTCGCAAGTTCCTAGTAAAAAATAGTTTACTTGTTTGTTAATTGCGTCATTCGTAGTTGTTAGTCAAAAATACCGACCCCCCCCCATTGCATGTCTATACTACTAGACGTTTCTTTCACTTGTGCGGATTGACAACCTGCATGAGATTGTGTTTCTAACTAGTACTTGAGCCCTAACATCCTTGTGGACAAACCCAAGGCTTTCCGCTTATTACCCCTTGGTAGCTTAGCAATAACAACGGGTGCAGAATATAAATCTCTTCTCTTTTTACCAACAAGCCCCTCGACTCATATTTTTAAACGACGTTCGGGTCGGGGGCAGGTCACACTACGACATAACTGCCTTTAGAATTGGTCAATTAAAGGAGGTTTATAATTGAACCATCTTCAAACAACGTCAATTAAAGGCGGTTTGTTAAAAACCGTCTTAAAACTTGATGAACCATTTTTTTAAAATTTTGGGTGAGAAAACTAAGAGTTTCAAGCTCGGAACATCCCCGCGAAGGCGGTTCCTAGAAAAAAATGCAAATCAGCCTTTGATTAGGCCCCTTTATTAAGGCATCCTCCACTAGTGTTAGGGTTACTAAGAGATCATCCCATAGTATTTTCCTTATATGTCTTGTTCTCATTATATATATATAAATATTACTTTATTACTGTATTAAAATTTTGACAATGAGCATTAAAAAATAGGAATGGACTATGGTCTCTTATGAGATTGACCTAGATGTAGTTAGTCCACATATTCATAATTTGTTTACAATAAGGATACATAGTGATAAAATTTGAGTTCCCTAGTGTTTGGGACCCAAGGGGAATAAAATTTAAACACCCACACAAGAACAAGTTCAACCAAACACCGGTCTACAAAGGGTTACAACTCACCATAAGCATCATGCAAAAGAATAAACAACATTAGTAGGAAAAGGTGTAAGATATCACCACAAAATAGAGTTGTCACTCGAGCAGCAATATCTCCCAAACCAAAACACAAACTGATGCCGTCCAACTCGAAGCCCTATGAGTCCCAAACATGCAATTTCAGAAAAATAGGACAACATTAGGCCTTCAATCTGACCTCCCAATCAAAACAGCTCTCAGAAAAATGGGAAGCTCACTCAAGAACTCTCAACTCTCTCATTTGTTGTTTTTTCTTGTAAATTTTTGTGTGATTATCTCCGAGCTCAGAATCCCTTTTATAGGTGCACATATGCTACCCTAACAATCACCATAAAGCGTTCTCATAAAAGAGTTAATAACAAAATAGACCATAGATCTTTCCAAGAAGGCATAACATAGGTTTAAGGCACACTAATGGGTTGGACATTTATGCACCTCTTAGTGCATGAACCTAATAGTATGGTTTCTTTTGAGACTGCCCTGGATGTATTTAGTCCACATAATATGCACACATAGTGATGAAATTTGAGTTCCCTCGTGTATTTTTCACATTCTGTGTCAGTGTGCATTTGTTCAATGAAGTAGAATAGATGAAACCCATGCTTCCAAATCAGATTATCTGATTCAATCATGGAAGAATACTAGAAACTTTAATTTGTGGTTTTTACTATTCTTATTTAGCAGTTCTATGGCTTTTTGAATAATATATAAGTATCGTTTTGTAGAACTGAGTTAATGTAGCTATTCTTTTTAGCTTTTTTTTTCTTATTTTTTTCTCGTGTCTTATAAACATCAAAGGATGCATGTGGCATAATAATATGTAGATTAGCATTATGAACTTTGTCCATTGTATCCCAATACAGTCCTTGGTCAGTTTCCAGGTCAACTGATGGATCCTGATCCTGTGAAGGGATCGATAAACCTGTTTCCTTTTTGTCTCTGTTAAGAGTGGAAAAGTATGATAAGTCTTAATTTATTTTAAATGGAAAGTGGTAACCTTTACTTGAATGACACTTAGGTCCTCCTTGCATATGTCTTTCTGATATTTCAGAATGTTATTCTTTAAGAAATTTTTGAATATTGAAGAACAATTATGAATTCTTGTAGTTTCATTCAATGGACTTATATCTCGAAGACCTAGGGCAGCATTTTATGGATTGGGAAGGTATAACGAGGGGTTCAGTCTAGGGTTAGTGGTAGTGGCTAACATGAAAACTATAGCTTGATCTTGAAGTTGCCTTTCCTGGTCATCATTATATTTCTTTCTTTCCTCTAGCGGAACTCATGGAGGAGAGTTAAACTTATTTCAAGTAGGCACCCATTTGGGAGGGGGTCGAGGGTTAAGGCACCTATATTGAGCATCTGGGTGTCCTAACTTGAAGCAGAAAAACACAATCAATTATTATATTATATCACTGGTATATCATGTATATGGATTGTATATACATTGAATATGCATTTTAACTTTATTATTTGTGCATCATAATATTTATACAGTAATTCTAAATAAATCGTAATAATACACAATAGTACAAAGAAGATTGCACATTCATATAATACAAAATATACAAAATGTCATTGGGAATATGGTCATCATGGTACCACATGGGTACCATCTACATGTTAGTAATTTATTGAGTATTTAATATTCTTATATCAAGCCTAGTGTATATTAGGTTTAATAGGGTTTAATATATCAATTTCAACACAGAACTTAATGGTGGATGGTCTAGTAAGGGTTGCACTCAAAGCATCTTTTGATAAAATTTCCTACACTATTTCCAATATATTAGATTATAGAATTAATATAATAATAGATTTGGGCGTAACATATAGTTACCCAGATTGGAGCGTTGGATGATTCCGTATGTGGGGTGAAATCAGAAGTCCACCGGAGCACCTTCATCTGGCTCTCTGAAAGATCCATAGCCCTTTAATCCAACATTTGAGAAAATCTTGGATTTCTTCAAATATAATTAGAATGTGCTTGCTATTTTGAATGAAGCTTCTAGCTGCTCCATGGTAGGTCTACCTTTGAGGAATTTTCCTATTAGGGCATTGAGATAGTGTGTTGACAATTCATGGAAAATATCTTTCACTATGAGCAAGTTGTTTCTTCGAGATGTTCTGTTCTAGGTTGAAGTTCAAGTTTATTGGGGAGAAAGGATGATAGCGTGGGGGATTTAGTTTCCAAAGTGGCGAGAATGGTTTTTGTGGCACCAAGAGGGGATGGCTCTGCCACGGTGGGAAGAAGAATCCGGTGGTTTATTATTATTGTTACCTATGAGACCATATTATGCTATCCTTTTAGCATACACTCTTTATTTTAGCACTTTGTATGTTTTTAGTTAGGAATTTGAATGTTTCACCAAGTAAGGGGTTAGATTCACCTTGTGTGGTTTTACACCTTAATTCCTCTATTTTGTCAAAGTATTTCATTGTTTAGGGGAATTTATTTAATAAAAGGATCGATAATTGAAGTTTTGGATGCGAAGTGAAGATCAAATCATCGGAAGAAGGACATTCGCAAGAATGGAAGAAGAATAAAGGCCATTACTCAGTGGTAGCAGATAACCTTAGTTGGATTGAAGAGAAGAAGAAGGAGCTAAATGAAGAGGAAGACCTTGGATTAGCTACATGCAAATGTGCATGATCTGCGACCATCATTTTGTGGGCAAGCTCTTGAAGAATTCCCAGCTCGCTGATCTTGCAAGTGCGGATGGCCTGTGATGATCCGAAGAGCCTCGAGACAAGAAAACAAGCTTCTGATCATGGACCTCGTTCATCGTCTGTGAGGATAAGTCTAAGACCAGGTACCAGGACAAGGACCCGGCTTGCATCTGTGATGGCTCTATTTGACTAGGGTTTGACCGCTACTTTGAAAATTATCTTTCTTCCACCTTTAAAAGCCTCCCTTTTACCACTGGACAAAAGGTCAAACTTATGGGAAAAGCCATAGTTTTCAAATTTATTGTTATTAATTTTTGGTGAACGTCGTTTCACTCACCAAAATAATCTGCAAACTCTAATGATGAAATTAGTACAGTAGCAAGCAGAGTCAATCCCACGAGGAACGGAGCAAAATCTATAATAAAATACCTACTAATATAGAACACTTTTGGTGTAGCCACCACGCCTTAATTTTCATATTTATTTAATCAACTAATAATGCAACTATAAAATATGAAATAATAATGCAAACTAAAATATATGATTGTCTATAAAATATATGAATAAGGTAATCGGCTCGGAATAACTCACATTAGTTAAACATCGATCATAGGCGCAAAGATAAATCAATTCATATGCATCTATCAGTTATAGGAAAGTAGGCACGCTTAACCTCCCCAATTCTTTCGTACTTTATCGACAATTAACCAATAATAATTAATTAATTGTTTCTCTTACCAAGATGCCTCCGGAAAGTATTCGCTGAACCAGATACACACCTCGATAGCATTAAGAATGAAAAGAACCCGACATAGCAATTACCCAAGTATTCGCAAGTAGTAACGCACACTTAATTGTTCCCCATCTTGCTATTACAGTCTTAGCTAGTTAGCTGTTTTTCACAAGAACTCGCTACTTACTAACCCTGTCCAACGATTACGTATTGGTAGAATTAGATAGCATTATCCCAATAATATTCAAGTTGATCAGGCTTAAATATATCAAGAATAAAATAAACCAAGAACAATCAAGAACACATAAGAATCAACTATAAAACAATTAGGCCTCACGATTCATAAACTAATGCTTGTTATTCCATGCCGATATATAAATTAGCTACTCATAATAATTAAACTAAACAAATAAACAATATAAAAACAATACATAATTAACCTAATAAAGTAATACTAACTAATGAAAAACAAACAAACCAGGAATTGGTTTGCATCAAGTCTGCGCATCTCCCATGAATACTGTGGTCTCCGTATTAATATATACGTCTCCAAAAAAAATATTCTCCTCTCCCAACCATTCGGCCGTGTATTTATATACACCAAACCAAAACCAAATCCAAATCAACTTCTAATTACTTTTCTTCTTATGGAAGAAATAAGGAAATAAAATAATATCTATTCTAATTCTAAATAACTAATTCCTACAATTAAGGAATTTCAAATGGAAGGAGATAATACAATCCTTATCAATATGGGCAGTGAATATATTTATTTCCTTCAAATCCACATCTCTTCAATAATTCACTTTTCACCCCATAACTTCAGCAATTCTGCTTTTGCCTCTCTTCCTTCATCCCTGGAAAAATGTCTTATAAAATAAGAACATTTTCCATTGGAGCACATCGCCTCATTAAAAACCTTAACTTGGAAAACCCAGTGGGAAAAAACCATTGGTTAAGGGAAAAAGAGTACAATGTATAGCTCCCTCTCAATTCTCCGCAATCAATGAATTCCTGCACCAAAAACACCTTAAAGTGCAAATTATATCTCAATAAAATCATAATAATCCCACAAAATATGAACACAATATAACACACATCAATTTTACTTATCTTTAACCATATTTCATGTTTATTTTTCTTTGGGTTTTGCTATATTAGGCTAAATTACTGCTTTGAGACATTTGTTAAGCATATTTGGTGATGTGGACCGTATTACATGTGTGAACCAATACATTTGACACAATTGTTACTATGTTTTACCTAGTTGATTGCTAGTTTTAGTAAGGTTTACACAACAAAGATTTTAGACGACCATTATTGGTTTACCATCATGAAGGCTACATGGATGGCACAGACTGTGCCATTTTCCACTGGTCGTGTCTGTTGCGGCTGTTAGGGTTTTTAGGCCTATTTCGGCCCTATTTCAAGCCCCAATTCCCTACTACAACATATATGGACCTATGTCTACTAGGGTTTAAGTTTATGCTTATTTTTAGAGTTCAAGAGTAGGGTAGAGAGAAAAGTGAGCTCTTCCTTTCTATAGAATCTTTTTTTTCTTCGCTTTTATTTTTCCTTTGCCCAAAGGCATTGGAATCCAATGAAATACTTAGTTTCAGTGCTTAGGGAGTAGTTAATTTGCTTGGGGATCATATTTGTATTCATGATTTGGTAAATGTTTTGTGAGACTCCATAGATCTAACTATTTCTATATGTTTATGATATTATGTTGATTTGCTCTTCATATTCTTATTAATGGCATGACTGAAACACTAAGTTGGCATACACCATAGTCTACAATTATTTTTGGTGCATATGTTGATACCACCGGGGAGTGAAGCCTAGATGTGATATAGGTAGCAGGGTCCAGGTCCACGTGGGTGTGTGCACATATATCTTTTCCAAGTTTTACCGTTATGATGACAGCACACTAGTCTTAGCTGGAATGTTGGCCTGAAGGGTTATAGGTAGAGATATCATTTGGTGGAAACTAGGGTTAGCTCATTTGCGACCCTAGTGCCATTCATAAGGTGCCTATTTTTTTTTCTTTGCCTCTGTAGGCCTAGGAATATAGCATGCATGGTGTAGTGTATGAGACGTAATCATACAGGGAGGAAACAGATCTGCACAGCAGCAGGGCCGATGTTCACTATGCTAATTACGAAGGTGGTGCCAAAAATTACAAGAGCACCCTCGGTGACAGGTATGGGAAAGTGTTGACCATCGAACACACCACGTGTTATGAACACTAGAATAGGTTTAATGTCTTATGTGTGATAGAATCGAGGATCGGAACATTTCACCCATCATGTTATGCAAATATTCCCCAAGTGCTAGTCTACATAGTTTAATCTCGTGAGATCTCATATTCTTGTAGTTGTTAGTTGAAAAAACCCCCAAAAACCTATTTTGCAATATTTATCTATTCCTAACACACTGGCGGATTGACGATCCGTATATGGCTGTGTGTAGGTAATATTTAGACATCTAGCATCTCTGTGGACAAACCTGATTTTGCCATTATCTACCCTCTAGGTAGCTTTGTAGTAAGTTTAGAAGCAGACTATAAATTTCTATCTGACTCTTTTGAGTGCCCTCCGCTCGGGTAAGCTACTCATCGTATTAACGACCCCGAGTGGAGGTGGGTCATTTAGCTAAAATATTTTGATAAATTGGTTCCTTCCATTCATTTCTCTTTATTTTTGTTTGATTCATATTATTATTGCATAGTTAAGGTAGGGATGATAAATAATTGAGATTATGCCATGATTTAGGGCTAGGCTCAAGAATGAAGCTGCAATGATTTAGTCTTTTTGTCGGTTTGGTCATTAGTTGATGTTAAGATTGTGTTTAGGGGTGGAAACGAAGAATGATTAATCTTTAATGGGGTATATTAGACTTCATTCATAATTGAACAACTCTTGATTATCAATGTGAGGTTGCTGATAGGAGTGACACATATATCGTGATTATCGTTACGACCTAATTGCATCAAGGTTAAAGATTAGTTCTGAAAGTCATATCTTGAGTTTGTGGCCACTAAGGCAATTTCTAAAGTAAGAGGTATTAGTGAACATGAGTTAGACACTAATGTTCTGGAAGACAAAGGTTTAGTGTAGAATGATTGTTCATGTTTTGTCTTGGGGTGTAATTCTATCTCCATAGTTAGTCTTCCTATCAGGGTCTGAGTTGACTAACTTCAGGGGTAAGGTCTAGAAGGGTGGTACCAATTATTCGGCATTCCTAGCTAAACTAGAGGGATGTGATAGATGATTGAGGCAACGAATGCTTTGCTTGAGAGACAGGGGATAGTTCTCAATGATTCAAACCCTCCACAAGGTGTGATAAGGAATGCGATAGAGCATACTTCGAGAATTTGAACATAAATTGACGGTAAATGACAAGGTAAATATGTGTAGCAATTGCCCCCAAGCCTCATTAGTATCATCTTTAATTTTTTTAGTTAATTTTTATGCTAGATAGTTAAATATATTAGTTGGGTTTTTAGTAGTTTAAAATTTTTCAAACAAAACTCCTCACATTTTTTTTGCACACTTGGTGTTACTTGTGTGTGTTGTATGCTACCTAGGCTTTTAACTAGGTCTCATTTTCTCTGTGGACGACGACGACATGAAACTGTCTACTTTTTGGTAGATATGCACATTAGGATTTATAAATCTTATCTTTGATAGGTGCGCTAGTTTTATGACGCTAGTGTGCTTGTCAGTTACGCGGTATAGGAAATTACATAAAGAAGGCGGATGTTTTAGAGAGAGGTTTAAAAAATAAAACACGTTTCCACGACTTTGCCATCATCATCAGATTTTTATTCTCCTACAAGGCCCAAGATTATGTTTGATAAATTTTTAAAGCAGTCATATTTTTGCATTTATGAAACTAATTAAAAAATAAATTTAAAAAACATTGTATTTTACTCTGATTTATTTTTAGAAAATATGAAAAAAATAAGTAGTACCAAATTATAGACATGATTGGTTCTAGTATATAAAATATACGTTTTACATTCTTGATTTTTAATTGCCAAGTTTACACATCAATGGTTTTTTATTAATTGGGGAGTCCGTCTTTTGAAAGACGGTATTTCCATAAATTAAGGAAAGATCAAGATTGAAACTGCAAACTAAACGATTATCAAAATTTCATTTTTGGGTTGCAGTGATCGGATCATAAACCTATAACTATTGCACGTTATATAATAAATTTTTGATATTACAACTAAAATTTTTACCTTTCTATAATTATAATTAAACTCTGTCTTTCCATATGCCTATAAAAAAATAGTTTTTTTTCAAGGACTTTGTTTTAATTAGGAACCATAAGTAGAGTATTTTATAGAAAATAGATATTGAAACTGGTAAAATCAAATGATTAAAAATGCATATTAAGCTATTATACTTGATATTGAAAATTTTATGATTACACATGCCTACAACTCATGTATTAATATGATTTACACCTTAAAACAGGGTCTATAAATTTAAAATGTTATTCACACAAAATGATATTTTGATAATCGTTTTGTGATTAATGTTTGCCGTTTAAGACTCGAAAACTCTTTTCTTAAGCAGAAGGAAAGCAAGAAAGTTCCAGAGACGCATCTCTGGCCACCGGAAAACACCAGTCCTGATCCCAAATTACAATAGAAACTAGTTGTCCCTCACCAAATTAATTCAGCAACTATATTCTCTTCTCTTCTAATAAAATAGGTACACGGTAATGGAAGCACACAAATAGCAAGAGTTGAAGTCTTGGAGCCCTAAATCAAAAAAATTACCTTGGTAAGGTAACTACTCCCTCCGTCCCAGCTCAAACTGCACACTTCACTTTATGTCACTATTCACTGTCCAACTTTGACCACATATTTGAATAGATATATAAACAATAATATTATATTATGTTATATGGTTGGATTCGTCGAAACAAGTAGTTTCCCAAAAGTAACTTTTTGTTTATCGTTGTTATACGTAGTTAAACATATTAACGGTTAGATAAGCTTCTTGATAAGCGTAAAAAAGATTCCTTGCAATTTGAGCTGGGACAGAGTATGCTATTTGGGTAATATAGAGTAGATAGAGAGTTGTCCACACAGTAATTAGGAGAAAGAATTAACGATGATTGGGTGCATGGGGCGGTCAATGGAATCGTAGACACCGTAATTTGGAAGGAATCTGGAAAACCCAAAACTAACAAACCATTAAAGAGAAGAGACGGCTCGAGATAATCATTACACATAAATACCGTTGTGGTTTATTGGTAAAAGGTAATTAGAAACATTTTGGTTCTACAACTAAAGGAGTATAAATGACAGAAACAAAGGTTGTTGGTAACTCATATTCAAAATTAATCTTCTTCTTTCAGAAAGCAGGGATTAGGTCAAAAAGCTCATACGGTCTCACCAATTTAGAAGGGGGAGACGATACTTGTATTGGAGATAGGGTAAGCATGAGGAACGTGAGAATTTCATATACCAAATCAACAACAGCATTCACAGTACAGGATTCAAAGTTCTCAGGGGAAGCGGGGAGAAAGAGGCGCCGTCAATGCTATTTCAAGACATATACAGACACCACATGATAGGTGGGGAAATCCATATACTACAAGGGGAAATCCTAGGGTCTTTCCAGCAAGAGGAGAATCGCGTCCTGGGGTACTAGCTAGATGATCGCGCCTACAGTCGATCGGATTGACCAGTATCTCCATGATCACTGGATTTTTGAGGCCATGGTCTATCGCTAGTACCGGAATTTCTCTGTGATCAAACTAGCAAACAATGCCACAAGAATGATGGTCTTACATAATACGCCATATGCAATAGCTGGAGGATTTTTTGGTGTTCGAAGATGAGAACCTACAATCTCATTGAATTGTGTAGTAGTGCAGAAGATTATGCTGACAGTAAGAAAGCATGGGCTTGCTTCAGTGTGTTATACGCCAGAAATAGCGTATAGACTGGTCAATCATGTGGGAGAGGTAGCTGATATTTGTGACTCATCAGTTCCTAGCGAGATATCTGAGATATCTGAGGGCAAGGGTTTTGGTGCACATTGGCTCCCCTCTAATCCCATGTTTTTGTTATAAATGTGCCAGATAGACACCGTTACTTGGTGGAATGCAGATATGAAAGGGTCCCAAGTTCTTCCAGAGATGTGGTCACATTGAGCACCCTATGTCCCATTGCCAATTCAAAACGATGTTAATTTAATGCAATTTCTAGAAACAAAAATCCAGCTGCACAGCCAAGAGAGGGGCACAAATATTATTGTAGATTTCACGAAGGAGTTATACCCAGCCTCAATCTGGGCACAGGGGCACAACCCACACAAATGCTATACAACATTCCAGTTGGATTTTTTGGAGTTGTAGGGAGAATTTTTCCAGGAACTCAACAAGAATCCCAGGCGGGTTCTTTTACTCAGTTGTCATGAATGAAGATTTAGTTCCGAACATACAGGAAAGTCAAGGAATGGAGAAAGATGTTATCTTCGAAAAAAATGCAGGAGGCTAGGCACCGGATCATATGCATATACCAGAACAACCTCTACATGTGAATGGTGATGTCCACATTGAAGAGAAGATTCAGTATAACCCACAGAACCTCTGGAATGGATACATGCAACCTGCACTGGAGGTCCACCTTCAACCTAATTATGTTAATCATTGCTCGTCTAATTTAGACATGGAGTGGGAAGCATGGACTCAAAAAGAATGAGAGTGGTCCCATCAGATAGAGAAGCAGGAAACACTGGAAGAAAGAGTAGCAGGCACGGTTGATGATATGGAGCACAAGGAGTGCAACCACAAGATCTCACAAGGGCAATCTGTGACCCCCCTCCCCAACAAGATCTTACGGTTTATGTTTATTTGAAACAAAGATGCAAAAGTAGAACATGGAACGATGGAAGAAATCAACAAGATTTGAGGATGGTTGGCATGTTTCACCAACGAGCTCGGCAGGGGAAAATTTTCTTTTGTGGAATAGAAGTTTAAATCTACAACTAGTAGTAAGAATGTGATTTTAGCTAAATGTGTAAGTCACGAGGGACTAATTTAGTTTATGGCTTTGGTGTACAGGCACTTGGAAGTGATACATAAGGTGGAAACCTGGGATAGTATAAATGACAATATGCCTCATTCTCAATACCCTTTGATCTTGATTGGTGATTTTAATTAAGTTATTTCTGCTAGAGATAAAAAAAGTACAGTTTTTCAGTTAAATCCCAAAGTTGAGAGGTTGATTGCATTATTAGAAGAGCATAACCTTCAGGGATTGAAGTATAAGGGTTTTGCTTTTACATTGACTAATCATATGAAAGAATTGGAAGTTTTCCATCAAAGGCTAGATATAGCCTTTGCTAATGAAGCTTGGATGCAGCAGTTCCAACAATCACAACTATGGAATCTACCAATAATTCAATCTGATCATGGTCAATGTGATCTTAGAGTCGATAGCAGTGCAACTCGCTCATATGCTGAGATACGAGGATTTCTGGGTACATTGTATAGAAGTAGATGTTATTGTGTTCAAGGTTTGGAATCCATCATCTCAACATAGCAGTCAGCAGCAACTTAATACTATGTCGGATAAAATACAGATAACTTTGAAACATCTAAAGAATTGGAGTGATCGGGTTTTTGGAAACTTGGATGGCAGGATCAGACGCAAGGCTAAGAAACTTTAATCATTGCAGAAAGTAGTCCAAGTACCGAGTAACCAACATGCGCAACAAAAAGAACAAGACTTGAGGCTAGAAGTGGAGCAACTTCTCAAGAAACTGTCAGATTATTGGCAGCAACGTTCTAGATTGCAGTGGGGCAGATTTGGTGATCAGAATACAACTTTCTTCCATCAATGGGCTACAAAAATACATGCCATTATTCATATAACACAGATAAAGGACAGTCAAGGAGATTAGGTTCAAACGGATGCACAAATACAACAGTTGCTATAGTCTCATCTGGAGAGTATCTACACAGAACCACAGCATTATCATACATTGTTAGGTTATGAAAAGGATACGTCACAGGTCCTGGAAAGAATCCAAACAAGCTTACACATGCACAGGTACAGGATCTCACAATGTTGTTTAGTAAAGATGAAATCCTAGCAGCTTTGAAAATTATGAAGCCTTGGAAAGCTCCTAGATTAAATGGCATACCAGCAGGATTTTACAAAAAGCACTGGAAACATATAGAGGATAATGTTACCTCTGAAATCAAGACAATACTATCAAACAAAATGATGCCAGAGTAATGGAACCAGACACAGATTCTTCTAATCCCATAGAAGAAAAACCCGAAGAAGGTGGAAAACTATCGACCAATATCATTGTGCAACGTTAAGTACAAGATCATAGCAAAAATCCTTACCAATAAAATGAAAAACGTCATGGGAAATCTAGTGCACTCTGCACGATTACGTTTCGTTGAGAAAGATATATAGGATAGAATGTACTCATTGCGACTAAAATGTTAGAAGCCTTAGAGAGAAAACATGGAAAGACAAGGGTTGCAGCAATCAAGATAGACGTGGGTAAAGCTTATGACCAGGTATTCCATGCCTTGGAATATATAGGTCTGCCTCGGATATGGATCGAACTCATTTCCATGTGTGTAACTACGGTCACAATGGCAGGAAAAATTTAACCACTTAAATTCTCCCTTTTTTCAGACCAGTCAGGGGTCTCAGGCATGGATGTCCACTATCCCCTAATTTGTTTATAATTTTCCAGCAATACTTATCAAGCTTATTAAAAATTCTATGGAAGAAATGCCTCAAGCAGGCTACAAGCCAGGTACAGGTGCACCATTAATTTCCCACCTGATGTACGCTGATGACGGCATCTTATTTATTAAGTGCACAGAACAGGCAGTCAAAAAATTAGCAAAAAGCCTCGATGACTTTGCGGGGCATTCGGGACAAAGGATAAATTTTGAGAAATCTTCAATTCTAATGAGTAGAACTACATCTTAACAAATGGAGAGTTATATCTGATATGCCCTCAATATACATAGTACTGGCATTGGCGGTAAATATCTGGGAATAGACATTCACCAATCGCTATCTAGGAGGGCTACATATAGGGATTGATAAATAGGATAAGAGAAAATTTTGATATTTGGAAAACAACATCCCTCAGTTTTGCAGGCAGGATTACATTAGAAAAACATGTAAAATCAGCTATGCAATTGTATCCACTTAGCATTTTCAAACGTCCGAAAGGAGTGCTGCAAGAGATTGAAGCGATCATGGCCAGATTCATATGGAAAGGAGAAAGGGATGCCAAGGGTGTTCATTGGGTATCATGGGAAACCATGTGCAAACTAGTCAACCAGGGAGGGTTCGGCTTACGCTCAGCAAAGAAAATGAATAAGGCATTGCTAGCTAAGTGATATGCTTCATTTTGCATGCATTAACCGTTGCATCCGGCATAGTTTTTGGTATGTTCTGTATGACGGATTTCTAGTATTAGTTGATTTTACATAACAAGGGGTTTCAACAGCCATGTTTGGTTTTATCGTATAAATCCTGCATTTTGGAGACTTAATTAGTACTAATGGACATCATGTATCCACGGACTCTTATATCTTCCAATTAATAATCTTTAGTGGGTCGCCCGTGGGTACCTTTTAGTTACATTATATGTGAAGGTCGTTCGTAAGGGTGGTAGAAGATATTGAAGGTTGTTTGCAAGGACGGTAGAAAATATCGAAGTTCATTCACCTTTAAAATGGTAGTATATGAAGGCCACGAACATCAATGTGTAATAGAAGGATATTGGAGTCAAATATAGGTGGCAACAGAGATCAAAGCAGCCAATAAAGAGATGAGGAATCCTGGTCAGATGAGTTGCCAAAGTCTGAGAACAATCAGATAAGAATTAGCCTTCAAGGAAGGTTCCATTCAACTTTTCTTCTCGAGCTCTACAAAATTGACTACTAAAACTCAAAAATCGAACTAACGGTTCACTCGTAGCAATGGAAACAAGTTCAGCCGGCCAAAGTTCCACCAGTCAGCACGAACCGTTCATGGCCAAGCACCAACGGTCCACGCCAGAGGAGATGCCCCACGCTAACAGTTCCAGCGCAAGACAATGGCGTGACCCGCACCATACACCACGGTACGCGCAGCTGAAGTTCAAGGGTTTTCTAAAATGGCTAAGTATGGGCGCAGACCGCCCCATCTACGGTGGTCCACGCCGTTTCAAGATCAAGATGCCAAGACAAGCCATTGGCTTATTCCAAACTTCTGAGAAAATCGTGCTTCCTAACCACGGCCTACGCCATAGCACACGGTCTGTGCCAAACATCAGAGCAAACTGTGTTTCCTGACCACAGCTTGTGCCACAACCCACAATCCGTGCCAGAGTCTCGTACCATGGCCCCGAGCCTCGCACCATGGCCCTGCACCAGATCAAGCGCTCACCGCCTATGAAAAACCACAGCTATGTGCAATAATGCATCCCGTAACAAAGTACTTGGTGCGGACCGCGCCATCCGCGACAGTCTGCGCCAATTAGCCGCTGGGTTTTAGCACTCTTGGCCTATATTGGGCCTATTTTTAATGCCCAATCCCCTTGTTCTATATATGTGACCTTATTCTACTAGGTTAAACATGTACAAAGTAGATTAGATCATTATGAGAGCACTTGAGAAAGAGAGAGAAACACTCTCTCCTTTTCCTTTCTTTTCTTTTCTTTTTTGTGTTTATCTTAGCTGTGGAATTCAAATCTATATTTGAATTCTATGTCTATGGAGTAGTTTCCATACCTTGGGGATAAATGTAGCACATGATTTAATCTTTATGTTTATGTGAGATTCATTAGATTCATCCAATTATATGTGTTTATGATATTATTATGTTTGTCTTGAATGTTATAAATGCATGAATATTACACCACATACAGACACACACTTTGGGTTGTATTCATCTATGGTGAATTTATTAATGCCCCATTGGGAAGAGAAACATAAATGTTAGAATAGGTAAGGGAGTATGTTATGTCGGCGTAAGTGTGTGCACGGGAGACCCGAGTTATACACGTGCCACAGTTTGTGAAGATTTTCATGGACCACGAACAATTCATGGTTTTTGCTCAGAATTTCTCATGGTCTGTGAAGGTTTTCACGGACCGCAAGCAGCCTGTGGTCTTTGTTTAGAAATTTTGTCACCACTTGTGAAGGTTTTCATAGCCCGGCTCTATACTTAGTCAATTCTACATCTCAAAGCTCCACGGTCCGGGGTCTTTGTTATGGCCCGGCGCCTTTACCTCGTGAAGGTCTCGTGCGTGTCTTCATGGAACCCATGGAACTCTTGTGTAGTGCAGCATGAATGCTTTGTCATGAGCCGCTAGTGCTTGACCATGTGCGGTCCGTGACCGGCCACTGGTGCTTTGTTGGATGAACTTTGTTGGCTTGTCACAAGTGAACCGTTAGTTCGAATTGGGAGTTCTAGCAGTCAATTTTGTAATAATCGAGAAAAGGAATCCAATGGAACCAACCTTGAAGGCTAATTATTCCTAGATCGTTCTAGGACTAAGGATACATTCCTCGGACCACGATTCACCATTTTCTCCTTTGGCCATCTTGAACTTCGAAGCCGCCTATCTTTGGCTTCAATATCCTTCTATCACGCATTGATGTTCGTGGCTTTCATCCTCAACCATGCTAATGTGAATGGTATTCGCCACTTCTACCATCCTTGCGAACGACCTTCACATAGAATGTAACCAAAAAGTACCTATGGGCAACCTACTATAGATGATCACAAGCAAGATCAAGGAGCAGGATTTAGACGAGAAAACCAAGCATTGCCATCTAAATCCTTTGTCACGTAAACTTACCTAATACTAGCAATCCACCAACTAAAAGTAACTAAAAACTATGTTAAATGTATTGGTTAAAGCATGTGTAATGGTGCAAATCAGTTGGCCTTGGGAGTGAGTGATTAAGGAATGGTCTACGGTGTCGTAGGACTAGAGCGCATTGCCTAAACTTACGTAAATGGTGAGATATGGGCATTGTGGTAAGTACCATGTGTGACAGACGGGGGAAATATCTGGCTATCTCCACATTATATGACATGAGTATAAGATAGGTTTATAAGTACATATGTGAATGAATCGAGGATAAAAGTCATTTATGAAGCATGTTACGCAAATACCCCCAAGTGCTTATTTATGTAGTTGTTTGCTTTATTTCACTTTCATGCTTTGTAGTTGATAATTGAAAACCCAGCCCCCCCCCCCCTTTGCATGTTTGCTTTACTAGCTATTCCTTTCACTCGTGCGGATTGACGACTCGCGCTAGGTTGTTTTTTAATTAGTACTTGAACCCTAGCATCCTTGTGGACAAACCCAGGGATTTCAGCTTACTATTGTTTGGTAGCTTAGCAGTAAGAATGGGTGCATAATATAAATCTCTATCTTTGACCCATAAGCCCCTCGGCTCGTGTTTTAATAACAACCGGGTCGGGGCAGGTCAACTTGAATAATGTGATTTTCATGTGTTGGGTGATTTAGGAGAGAGTAAATATTAATTCCATAATCCTATTGCTGGAATGGCAACAACTTACATAGAATTATTGCTCAACCTAGAATTTCCCAAATTCCATCTCCTCCCAACAGTGAACTTGAAAATTATGAGTTCGAGACCCATGAGCTTTTTTGGAATAGAATTACGCTTGGGTTTTCTGTTGTTGAATGCGGGGCTTTCAAGATAGCTTTGGGAGGTATGGTTGGTCTGTTGGCACAACACTTAGGTCATTTGGTCACACAAAGGGTTTTAGCTAACTTAGGAAATCAGGCACAAAGTACAACATAGAGAAGTTAGCGAAGGCATCCATGGTGGGACCTACAACATCGGAGGGTAAATATGCATGGCTCTATGGTGGAGTGAGCACTTGTAGTTTCATGGTACTTCCACAGCCGGAGCGCACCGTCATTGACCATGACACATGCTTGGATGACCTATTCATTTTGCCAGACCGGAGATTTGTAGAGAGTTTTATAAAGTCTTAGCCAACACGGAGATAGATGTTGAGGAGGCTGAGGGCCAGTCTCCTCTGAGAGCACCTCCTAGTCGTTCTCGCATACCCACGGACATTATTGACCACTTGCACTCACTTGGGGACAAGGTTTTGAGCTCTACTCAAGTGTTGCAAAAGGTAGTCCAGGCGATAGGAGAAATGCACTCGCAAGTGGAAGATCTTAGTTTGAGGATGGATAGCATTGAGGCCAGACTTCAAGAAACAAGGTACATCGAGAGGTGCTTCACGAGTCATGAGGATGAAAGCCCTTCGGGACTGCGAGAGTGAGTATCATCATTCTCCCTACCTCACTTATGTTTTGACATGATTTTTGTGCATAGGAGACTTTGCATCAGCAAAGTATGGGGAGTGAGTAGTGAGCACTTAGGGAGTCTTCAATACTAGATTTCCTCGGTGCATTTCATGATTTGCATTGGTAGTTGTTTTTCTTGTTTATTGATAATGTTTGTTTTTTATTGTTCAAGGATGATTTTGGATGGATATTTGGTGGCATGGCATGCTATGCTAGGATATCTAATTTGCATGGGGTAGGTTGTTTTAGGATATTGGTGGTGTATTTTTTATGTTTGATCTTATATTTTGTAGTATGAAGCCCACTTTTGGAGAAATTTTGTGATACACCAAAAAAAAGTTGGAAAACTTGGAAAAAAAATTAATTAAAACCTGGTCAAGTTGAAAACCCAAAATAAGTGACTTGGGTAACATTAGGAAAATCCTGGATAGGTCGAAATACCTAGATAAAAATGAGAGGCTAAGACCGGCTAGGCTTAAGAGCCTAGGCAAAAATAAGAGGCCGTGTGGAAAGTGGTGAGAAGTGAGTACCGTTTGTGTGTTAAAGCTAGGAGGAAAACCCAAAAGGGTTCCTAGGAAAAATGAGAGAAATTGAGAGAAAATAAAAAACTAGGTTGACGATACATTTGACTCCTTGGTTCCAAACTAGGTCGAGAATCACGAATTATCCCTATGTTACAACCAAGTTGATGGATCTTGGATCTCCTTGGTGGATTATTTTTGGAGGCGACTCTTGGATTATTTTGGGATTATTTTGGGAAAAGTAAGCTATCTTGACACTTATCAGTTTGGCTTACCTTTTTCCACATTTTATTTTGGGTGGTTAGATTGCTTATGTTCTTCGGGGAGTGTGAGAGTTGTGAGATTCTTACTTTTTGGGGGGGGGGGGAACAGGGTAATCTAGAAATAAATGGGATGCCTCGGTTAACTTATGTTTACACGCTACATTTTGCTTCATTCTTTGTCTTTTCTTTGTTTACTCAAGGACGAGAAAATGGTTAAGTGTGGGGAGTCTGATGTGCTTTATTTTGCATGCATTAACCGTTTTATCCGGCATAGTTTTTGGTATGTTTTATATGGTAGATTTTTAGTATTAGTTGAGTTTACGTGACAAGGGGTTTAAACGGGCATGTTTGGTTTGATCATCTAAATCCTACATTTTATAGACTTAATTAGTACTAATGGACAGCATGTATACACAGGCTCCTAGATCTTCCATTTGATCATCTTTAGTGGGTTGCATGTGGGTACTTTTTGGTTACATTCTATGTGAAGACCATTTGTAAGGGTTGTAGAAGATATTGAAGGCTGTTTGCAAGAACGGTAGAAGAGATAGAAGGTCATTCACCTATATAATGGTAGTAGACGGAGGCCGTGAACATCAATGCATGGTAGAAGGAGATTGGAGTCAAAGATAGGCAGCAACGGAGATCAAAGCGGCCAATGAAGAAATGGGGAATCGTGGTCCAATGAGTCGTGCCAAATTCTGAGAACTATCTAAGAAGAATTAACCTTCAAGGATGGTTTTATTGGATTCGTCTTCTGGAACATTACAAAATTGACTACTAGAAGTCAAAAATCGGACTAACGGTTAACCCACAGCAAAGGAAACAAATTCAACCGGCCAAGGTACCACTGGTCAGCGCGAAGCGTTCATGGCCAAGCCCAAACGATCTGGGCCAGAGGAGACACCTCGCGCCAACAGTTCCATCGTGAGTCAATGGCGCAAACCGCACCATACGTCATGGTTCGTGCAGCTCAAGTTCAAGGGTTTGCTAATAAAATGTCTAAGTATGGGCGCAGACCACCCATTTACGGCGGCCCGTGCCATTCCAAGATCAAGATGCTGAGACCAACCATTAGCCCACGCCAAAGTCTGTGACTTGCGCTAAACTTCTAACCAAACCGTGCTTCCTAACCACAGCCCACACCACAACCCACGGTCTGCGCCAGATCAAGCGCCCCGTGCCTATGAAGAACCACGCCCGCGCACAATTATGCGTCATGTAACAAAGTACTTGGCGCGAGCCACGCCATCCACAACGGTCTGCGCCAGACGGTGGCTGAACTAGGGTTTTAGCACTTTTAGACTATTTTGGGCCTAGCTTTAAGGCTCAATCTCCTTCTCCTTTATATATGACCTTAGTCTATTAGGTTAGACATGTACAAAGTAGATTAGATCATTAGGAGAGCACTTTAGAGAGAGAGAAACACTCTCTCCTTTTCCTTTCTTTTCTTTTCTTCTTTTTGTATATCCTAGATGTGGAATTCAAACCTATATTTGAATTCAATGTCTATGGAGTAGTTTCCATAGCTTGGGGATAAATGTAGCACATGATTTAATCTTTATGTTTATGTGAGATTAATAAGATTCAACTTATTATATGTGTTCATGATATTATTATGATTGTTCTTAAATGTTCTAAATGCATGAATATTACACCACATACCGGCAGACACTTTGGGTTGCATTCATGTATGGTGCATTTATTGATGCCCCCTTGGGAAAAGAAACATGGATGTTAGAATGGGTAAGGTAGTGCGTTGTGTCTGTGTGAGTGTGTACAAGGGAGACCCGATTCATACTCTGACTTATTTGCCATCACACCAGTCTTAGCTGAGTACGTAAAGTTTTCAGATAGGTTGAGGGTAGAGATGGTTGAAAAGTAACAAACTAGGCCGTGAGAGACTCTAGATTATAGATAAGGTGCCAACGTTGGGCCTAGTTGATAGGACCCGGGGGAAGTTGTACATTCATGGTGGAAGCCCGGGACGTAATCGCACAGGGGAGAAACATATCTACAACAATGGTCGGGTCTTGTTGTACTCCCCTAATAACCATAGCGGTGTCAATAGAGGGTTACGAGCGCACTCGGCATGACAGGTACGGGGAAGTGTATGCCATTGGCCACACTACGCGTTGTGAATACAATATTAGGTTGCTTAGTAAATCTTACATGTGAAGGAATCGATGATCGAAACATTAGATTAGTCATGTTGCACATTGACCCCTCAAGTGCTTAGTTTAATTAGCTTACTTGTCTTTTTACTTTAGCGTTGTAGTTGTTAATTTGAAAATCCAAACACCCCACCCCCTAACTTTTGTTTGCAATTCCTAGATATTCCTTTCACTCGTACGGATTGACGACCCATACGAGGTTGTGCTTTTAGTTGATACTTGAGCCCTAGCATCTCTCTGGGAAAAAACTAGGGTTTTCCGCTAACTACCCTCTAGGTAACGTAGCAGTGAGAACGGGAGCAGAATATAAAATTTTATCTTTGACCTCCTCAGCCTCCACTCGGGTTAATTAGATATAATTAACGACCCCGGGTGAATGCGGGTCACTAAGCTCGCTTGGAATATCCTCCAAGACAAAAACACCTTGTTACTTGTTGTATTCAGAAACAAATACTGTAGATCAGTGGACTTCATGGACTGCAGAGCTTGGAAATCAGACAGCAGGGCATGGAAATCGATTTTATATGACAGAGAATTATTAAAGGATCATCTTCGTTGGGAGATCAAAACTGGTGATCAAGCCAATATTTTGGATTACTGGATTCCGGGATATCCCCCATCAACCCTAGGAAAAGCAGTGCAAACAATCCCGAATCATACCAATATGAAGGTAGCACCACCTGTTGGACCAAAATAAACAGTTTAGAACCCCGCTGATAAATGCAATATATTCATCCCATATAACAAGGATCATCCAGTTAATATATATTCCAACTCAGGGAGAGAATACGGATAGGAGAATATGGTCCCTAACCCGATATGGTCAATACACTGTCAAGTCAGGATACAGAGCACAGGGAAGAGGGCATATACTCGAGCGAAATGTAAACAATTCTGGAAAATACCAACATCTAGGAAGATTCTGATCTTTGTTTGAAGAGTTATTCATAATGCATTTCCCACAACTAATAGCTTTCACCACAGGGGTATCATAGAGAATCCATCATGTTTATTGCTTCATTCTGGAGTGGAAGAAACTATCAATCATTTACTCATGCATGCAAGGCGGCGGGAAGGGTGTGGCTTAAATCAATATGAGGCTTCGATTTTCAGCAAGGGGTGCCATCTGGTATTTCTGATTGGTTCTGGGACCGATTATCACGCTCACCAGACATGGAAGAGAATGATTTCAGTAAACCTATTGTGGCAGGCAGGGCCGTCTCTGACAATTTGGAGGCCCTGTTCTAAATGAAAAATGAGGCCCTTCATTACATCAAAAACTATACTTTTCCCTCCTCCTTAGTCGAACGGTTGACAACGTTCTTCATTGGAAAACTGAATCCTAGAGTAATTTTAGGGGGAGATAAGAATTTTAATGGGTTTTGGAAACTGAAAGAAAATAAAAGAAATTGAAAGGAGAAAATTTTGGGGAGTGGAAGAGTTGAAGGCGATAAATTGGGAACCAGGCGAGAGGTTTCTGCCTTTTTGGCTTTTGCGCAGGAAGGAAAACTGATTCTACATTCTGAATTTATTTTTTTCCTAATATATATAATACACATGCATATTATTTTGGGGCCCCAAAAATTTTGGGGCCCGGTTCTGTAGGGCTGTTTGGGCTTGCCCACAACCGGCCCTGGTGGCAGGTCTGGCTACAGAGGAATGCCAATGTTTTTAATGATAAGTTTCTGAGCCTATAATATGGGTAAATATGGCGTACGCAAATGCAGTCGTGGACAGGAATCGTGAACAACAATTAGATATTGAGGATGTAGAACTCACTGAGGATCAATCAGGTCATCAAGAATACAATTGGTACGAACCTCAAGTATACCCAACACTCAAACTAGATGGAGCATTCTGGAAAACACTGCATCATGGTTATGTTGCATGGACGTTGATCCATAGCTTACAACAACTAGGGAGGAAGGAATTGATACAAATGTCAGCCTCGTCGCCACTTGCAGTAGAAGCCATGGGATGTCTAAAATGGATATGTAAGGCCATTGAAGAAGACATCATGGAATTGCAGGTATGATCGGATTCTGCAAGCCTAGTCAAGGCCTTACAGACGGCAAACACTACGCCGCCAGTAGAAGCTGCAACCATATTCTCGGATATTCGGCATCATTGTGCGTCGTTCTGCCGAATAATCTTCAGGATGGTTTCTCGCCAAGTTCCAGCGCTGAAACAATGGTTGCAATAATGCTGGTTTAACTTCATGAAAGTTTTATTTTATTTTTTAAAAAAAGTTTGTCATTCATATTATTCTATTGAATTCTAAAAATCTAGGCCAATGGTCAACATTACAACATCTTATCTTGTTTTTGTCTCTATATCTCTCTCAAACACACACTCGTATTATTTTCATCTCTATAGATAGTAAAAAAACCCTCATACTGTTTCTCCTGCGATGGATTGAAGGATTTGAAATGGTTGATGAGGCGTCGTCGATCTCCCTTTTCCTCCAACTATATTGCACGATGCTCTTACGCTTTTCCGCACTACATACTATCATCAAACCACCAATCGTCTGTTCGCAATTTGCTCCTACCGCTCCACTCTCTGTGTTAGAGTTAGTCTAATATTGGTGGTTGATAGTCATATAACTTAGTATATAAGATCATGGGTCACCTCTACATAGTACCAATTGTTTTATGATAGAAGCTCATGATTCTAATATGGTATCAGAGCCCAAGGTTGGCCTGTTACCCCCATTCTGTCACGTTTGCGCGATGATTCATACCGCTGCACGTGAGGGGGCGTGTTAGTGTTAGTCCCACATTGGTGGTAGACAGTCATATAACTTAGTATATAAGATCATGGGTCACCTCTACATAGTACCAATTGATTTTTATGATAGAAGCTCATGATTCTAATACTCCGTACCTCAATAGGAACACTACCTCAAAATCATCACTGGTACACTCTCCTCTAAGCGATGGTGAAAATTTTGGCCCACCAAGTTGTGACACGTCTTGATATGAATCTCCTTGCAAAGACTCACGATTTGCGAAATTAATATCTTTGATCTAGTGAAGAGATCTGCAAACCTGCACTATCTCGCACGAAATTTAGGAGTCTAGCCCTCGGGGTACGCCTAACTTCGACTTGCTCTCTAACTAGCTCTCAGGATCAGATTACAAGGTTTATTGACACTTAACTAGCCCTCGGGGTTAAGCAACAATGGAATAGCTTGCTATTTGATTGATAAAAAAGGTGTGTAATTCATCCAAAGGCCTCCCCCCTTATAGGGTAGATTTCGGTCATAAACACTAATCACAACTGGAAATTGAATTGACTTATGGCAGCTTTAAGAAGCTAAAACCACATCTAACTAAAATAACTAAAATAACTAAAATAAATGGTACTATAAGTTAATCTAGTTTAATTCTTCAAGAAGTAACCTTGAAGAATATTACATTATCTAATCTTACCGAATCTAATTCTAATCACAATAGAACTAAATATACTAAACTCTAATGGACTGTATTTTTGAAATTCAGCTCTTCAAAGCCCACATGGCCAAGCTATCAGTCCAATAAACCCAAATGAAATAATTTTACATTATTTTACAGTGATCACACCACCTCATTAAAAATTCAGTGGGAAAAAGAGTATAGTGTTTTCATGATGTCTTCAATTCTTCAACAATCTTGAACTATAATTCCAAGATGTCGATGATGACTACTTCTTCAATTCTTCATCATAAAGTTGATCCATCAAAGCATTTAAAGCACATAAATGCATTTGATATTCGTATCATTCCCTCCTGGATCGAAAAGTTTCGTCCTCGAAACGGGAAGCATATAACCTATAAAGACATCCTTGAAATCCTGTAACAATTGAACAAACTGTGAAAACATATCTACAGGAATATCTTCTTTGAAATAGTAACTTTCTTTAAATGACATTATAAGAACAAAAGAATGATTAGTCAAAGATCGACTCACATCTCTTATTGAAGAATAAAACGATTTACCAGAGTCAGTAGATTTTTCATGCCTCATCATATAAATAGAAAGCAAAGGGCTAAGATGTGAAGACAAGACTTTATGAGACTTTTCATAATCATTCTGCAACTTACCTGTCTTACCTACCTTAGGATTGACCTAGAACTTGTGTATTCCAACATTTACTGTCATTTTGGAGGAATTGACACTATTTTGGTTGAAATTACTTGCTCCTTGTGGGGGAGTAATTTTGGAAACATTAGTGTAATAAGCCTAAAAAATATCTTGTGTTTTAGGACCTTTCCCACCTCTGTCAAGAATGATTTCATCATCTATTTGTTCTTCTTCGGTGTCATACCGTGCAGTCATATCATCATCTTCCGCCTCCTCCATTGTAGTTAAAATTCGTTCATTGGGGTAGTTATTGTGAACATGTCCTCATTCATTACAATGAAAACATGTAGGAGTGTTAGAAGAAATTGTATCTGACAAAGTAGAAATTGACTTACATGTATCTTGGCTAAGAGACTGATTGGTTGCGATCATTCTTTGATCAGTGGGTTCCAATGGTGGATTTGAGTAGGTTTTGGTCGAATTAGGGTTTCCTCGGCCACCCATGTTAGAATTGCTACAACCCCTGATTGAATTTGGGCTTCTGAAATCGGAGAATTTCCTTTGACTGTCAACAAAAAAATTAGAGCTTCCACAGGGCTTTAATGTCGACTCAACCAACCTGGCCTTGAACAATAAATCTTGCATGGATACATAATACTGAAACTTAATCGGAACTTGCATATTTTCTGTTAAACCTTCAATAAACTGATTCTTTATAAAGTCATCATTTTCTCTCATGCCAACTCTTCTCATAGCTAATTCAAGATCTTGCCAATATTCATCTACACTGCGGTTGCCTAGCTTCATAGTGCTGAGATACGAATGTTGCTCCATCAAATATGTTCGTGGAACATAATGTAATCGAAGCTTGGTCCTCAAAATCTCTCCCAGGTGGAGATAGGTTTCTTTCTGGCAAGATATCTTGATTCTTTCAAATTCTCTCACCACTCTTTGGCATAATGGGTGAAAGAATACTCTACGACATTGATCTTATCTTTCTAACGGTATTTTTTAAGATCAAATAGGTTCTCGATCTGCCTCTCCCAATCCAAGTATTTTACAGGATTGTGTCGACCATCAAATCCAGGAATATCATACTTCAAACCTTTGATGTCACAAGAAAATTCAACTTGTCTTGTAGAACGAGGTGTCGTTGGATTTGATAACTGATCTACCTTCCTAGAAAATATCTGAACCTCGCTTATTATGGCATTTATGACATTCATGGAATTCATTTTAGGTTTATTGTTGAGATTGCCAACATATGGTGGGACGAATGGATTGTCCGCCATCCCTACTAAGAAGAAACAAACCGTCAAGAATAAATGTCCCCCCTTCCCCTTTGTTTAGTAAGGTCACTCACCAAGTTTATAACACTCACAACGCACAAGGCGAAGGCTAATACGAGGGCAATTGATCAATTCACCGCAATTCAAAGTAAACTATGGAGATGAGTACTGTAGAACTTATTTTGAAATTAAAAATTTTATAAACTCAAAATTTGGCTCTACGATCTGGAATTCCAAATTCTACAAAGAATAAGGAACAAAACACAATTTTAATGGCACGAATCGGCGTTGTATTGAATGAATTATGACCAAAACAAAATTGTTTTATATAGACGACAAATAGGTTCCGAAAATTCAAGAAACTTTTCCAAAATCAAATTGGAATAGGAACTCAAATCCAAATCCCTCGTGGTAAAGGATTTTAATGACTTACTTGTTCCCCAAGTCAAAAATTTGGATCAAAACCCTCTCTCAATTGGCTTTTATTTCCTTTTTCTCTTCTGATAGGATTTTGACTTTTCTTTTCCTTTTTCAAACCGGATTTCCTTTTTCTTTCCTTTTTTTCCAGCCAAAATTCATTTTTTTTCTTTATTTTTTTGTACTATAAAACTCACAATCAGAATCTTATTCCCCAAGAAAAATTTTCGGTCACAATTACCAAATCTTTTGGAAATTGCAAATCTGCCCCCAAACCTTTGAAAATTGCAAATTTGTCCTAAATTTCAGATTTCAAATCCTAAATTCCGATTTTGAAACCCAAAAAATTGCTACCTTTTTTTTATTTTCAAAAAGTTTTGGAACAAGAATCGCCTATACAAAACTTGGAATAAGAAAACTGCGACAACTTTCTCTTGATTCAAATGAACTTCTAGGTATTCAAGATCGTAAGGATCAAGAATATGACACTATATACACGGAATCAAAGAACAATAAAGAAAACAAATAGGATTATGAGCATGCAATAACTTTCAGAAGAGTTGACGAAAAATATCACAAGCACATAAACTGTTTTAGCTACCTAAAGACTACGAAACTGACCAGGAGGTCAAGGCGGATAATACTTGTTAACGCTCAGACCCTTCGATGCCCTCCTGACTCGATTGATGAAGGTGTAGATGGATAGTAATACCAAAGTATTCTAACTCTCAGAACTTTCGACATCCTTCGATTCTAGATTCAATCCTCCTGGTAAGAAAGATCAAACAAACACAGTTAAAACATGACACGAAAGAGTATATAATTTTTTTAAAAAATTGAAAATAAATGCTACAAAAACTCGAAAGCCCTTTTTTGTTTTTTTGGCCTCAGTAGATCTTTCGCTTTGCTCTGATACCAACTGATATGAATCTCCTTGCGAAGACTCACAATTTGCGGAATTAATATCTTTGATCTAGTGAAGGGATCTGCAAACCCGCACTATCTCGCACGAAATTTAGAAGGCTAACCCTCGGGGTACGTCTAACTTCAACTTGCTCTCTAACTAGCCCTCAGGATCAGATTACATGGTTTCTTGATACTTAACTAGCCCTCGGGGTTAAGCAACAATGGAATAGCTCGCAAGTAAAGAGTATGAACTCAAAAGGTTGTATTTTGATTGATAAATATGGTGTGTAATTCGTCCAAAGGCCTCCCCTATTTATAGGGTAGATTTTGGCCATAAAATCTAATCACAACTAGAAACTGAATTGACTTATGGCAGCTTTAAGATGCTAAAACTATATCTAACTAAAATACCTAAAATAAATGATACTATAAGGTAATCTAGTTGAATTCTTCAAGAAGTAACCTGGAAGAATTTTACCATATCTAATCTTACCAAATCTAATTCTAATCAGAATAAAACTAAATATACTAAACTATAATGGACTGTATTTTTGAAATTTAGCTATTCAAAGCCCACATGGCTGAGCTATCAGTCCAATAAACTCAAAATGAAATAATTTTACATTATTTTACAGTGATCACACTACCTCATTCAAAATCCAGTGGGAAGAAAGAGTATAGTATTTTTCATGATGTCTTCAGTTCTTCAACAGTCTTGAACTATAAATCTAAGATGTCGATGATGACTCCTTCTTCAATTCTTCATCATAAAGTTGATCCATCAAAGCATTTAAAGCACATAAATGCATTTGATATTTGTATCACGTCTGCCTCTAGGAAACCAGTAAATGAGAACTAATGCCTATCTAGAATCTCAGTTCCACTAACTCCAAAAGGCAATCAACTCGGCTCGCCCTCAGCTGCCCCGGCCGCACTGACACCACAGCCATAACAGGAGAGGTAAATCACAGCATTCTCGGGTCAAGCACATGGCCCTCGACTATGTTCGGTGCGCACAAAGAGTCCCTCCACTAGAGACACTCCCACACTGTCGCTGCCGAGAGTCGAACCCGTGTTCCCGAGGGAATTAGGCCATGCATCCAACAACTTGGACGATCGTGTGGGTGTAGTTCCACTGACTCCAATGGCAGTGGGTGTTGGGGATTCTAGCAGCAAGGATTCCCAAAAGGCGATAACCCTCGCCCTCAGGGCCCCGGCCGCAACCACACTAAACTCATAACCGAGGAGGTAAATCATTGCTCCCAAGGGTTCGGCACGCGGTCCTCAAATGCACTCGGTGGCCACAAGAAGCACATCCACTGGAGGATACTCCCACACTACGCCTGCCGAGATTTGAACTCCTCCCAATGGAAATGAACCACAGCACCTTACCACTTGAGATATTCAGTGGGTGTAAACAGCAAGGATTCCCGGCTATCGAAGAAGTTGGCTACATATTTCTCAAATCAGCCTAGGTCTAAGAAAGGCTCAAAACTGGTGAGTTTGAACTTAGTTTTGTAATTCTTTAAGGGAAATAATGGTAATTTAGTAAAGTTTGCCAATTAGGTATAATATCAATAAATGATATATTTTCTACTCTGGTCACTTCTTTAATAATAATTAGGGGCGTTTAGATATGTTATTTGACAGGTAAAAATTGACATTTTCTGTAGACATTGGAAAAAATTTTGGAGGAGAAAATCGCTCTCTGAAAAAGAAAAAAAGTAGAAGATCCTTTGGAAAATTTATTTCGTGTCAGGAAGTTTATCTCGGCCTACAAATCCGTACTTCATCACACCAAGGGATCGAAAATAGGTCATCTAAATTGGTATGTGTATACTCCCTTGTCCTTTTTATATTGACACAAATTTTTTTTTTATATGGTCTTTTTATATTGATAGTTTGCTCTTTTGATAAATTCTAAATTTTTTTCATCCATGTAATTTATTTTTCATTCTCCCAATTCAACTTACATCACTCATTTCACTTTTTATAAAAAACAATTGTGCCATTCACAAAAAGGAGTATGCTATTTAATGACCAGAGGGAGTATTTTTTTTTTTTTAATTAAACCATCCTAAGATGGGGGAAGATTATATTAGGCCTTCCCAAGCCGTAAAAATTACAAAACGAAAAGTAAAGAAAAGGGGAAGCCATTGGCTTAGTTGATATGTACATTTGTGAACCATATGCTCATTGAAGCAACATTCGTTGCATCCAAAAATGAGAAAAGAGTAGGCTAAGTGTTAGAGGATTACAAGAAACTCTTAGTTTAAATGGAGATCATCGAACTTATTTGTGGATCGAAAAGACGAAACACAGGTCAGTCAAAATCACCCCAACTAAACTAAGAAGCTCCTCCCCTACATAGCTAAACAGTAAAGAAGAAAGCTTCAAGATCACATCTAGAAAATCATCTATATAAACAGGAGCAGCAATCAGTCATTTAGTAGCATCCCTAAGGCATCAAGCAGAATGCTTAATACTGTAGGAAATTCAGAGACTTGTATAGTGAGCAGGCAGGTATTCATAGGGCCAGCAACATCACCAAAACCTGCAATCAAGAGTGGAAGTAAGTAGCATCCGGACTAATTAACAACCCTTAGAGAGGGGGTGCCAATTTGATCTAATCTAAGTAAACCCTGGACAGTGTTAGTAAGCTCAGATATGTTGCTAAAAGATGAATCACATTGTAGTTGCAAACAGTTTGTAGCAAGGGTATGTGCCACCATGTTTGCCTGTCTATATATGTGTACAAGTTTGATGTCTTTCAATGATTGATGAATCTCATCAGCTAAGCAAAAACAGTTCCAATGACATCTGGATGGATCATTAGCAAAAAGAACTGCTAGAAGACAATCAGATTCCATGTACAGAGGAGCAGGCAAATCATATGAAATCTGTATAGCAAACTTAATAGCGTTCAATTCAGCTTCCAAGGGGGAGAAAGCATTAGAGATTAAAGTGTAGGCTCCTCTGAAAGCACCTCTGCTATCTCTGATAATCACTCCAATCCCACACATATTAGTGTTGCATGACCATGAAGCATCAACATTAAGCTTAAGACCAGATGTTGGCCTTTTCCAAGCAATTTTCCAGATTTTAGGCTTTGGTGAAATTTTGAGTAGGGGTAGAAAAGAGTGATCTGCAATACTAACATCCAGTGGAGATGCTATATAAACCGGTTTTGCACAGAAGGAGATGAAAATCTGGTCTTTAATCATTTGAAGCACTAGAGTGGAGGAAGGCTTGACTGAATCAAATAGAAATCTATTTCTCATCTTCCAAAGGTTCCAGAAAGTAAAAATAACAGCAGTTCGGATCATGATCGAATGTAAAGAAGATAATGCAGGCATAGTTAAATAGTATGAGATTCTCTCCCAAACAGATGGAAAGGTCCTATCTCGAATACCCATGAACTGATGAATAATTTTCCATACAGATAGTGAGAAATCACATGAGTTAAAAAAGTGCTCTAAGGAGTCATCATGTTTGTTGCACATACAGCATTTAGAGGCCAAACAAAACCTCAGTTTCCTGAGGATGTTATCAAAAGGCAACAAGGAGTTTATCACTTTCCACATAAATACAGAGATTTTTTTCTCTATTCTGGAGTTCCAAAGATGTTTAGAAGAGGATATGTTACCTGAATGGTTGCAGAGAAAATTGTAAGTATCTTTAAAGGAGAAACTCCCAGAAATACCTGGTTTCCAGATTAATCTATCAGCTCTGTGTGGTAAAATTCTGGACTCCTGCAAAAGAGTAATAATATGAGTAGGAAGGAATGGCTCTAGTTTTGTGATGAAAACGTCTTTGTTAGCTATGAAAGCAGAGACTGTACAGTCTTCAGCTATATCCACCCTATTCTGATCACAAAAATCTATCAGTAAACCTACATCAAGCCAGTTTGATGTCCAAAAATTACAATCTCCCCTTCCTATAATGACTTTAGAATTAGCCTCAGCCCAGGAGTTTACTGAGCAGATTCTCTTCCAATTTGGAGAGGTCCTGTGAGATTGAGGGAGGGCTGCCAATAGATGAGTCCAGGGGGCCTCAGCCATTTGATACTTCCACCATAATTTAACCGAGCATGTTTTGATTATGGTATGTATAGACCTGAAGCCTAATCCATTTTGATCCGTGGGGAGACACAGATCAAACCACTTTTTCCAGGATCTTTTTGGTTTTAAATTCTCCCCCCAGAAAAACTTGCTCATTTTTTTCTCAATGGTGGAGATGATCAGTTTTTTTGGTTTAATGACCTGCCAAATGTGTTGTGGTATAGCATATATACATGAGTCAATCAGAGTAATTTTACCACCCATAGATATCCATCTATTTTTCCAATTACCTATCTTATTATCAATTAGTTCAAAGAGTGGTTGGAAATAAATCTTTTTAGCAGCACCAGTGAAGATTGGAACTCCCAGGTAGGTAAATGGAAAGGAACCAAGTTTCATTCCCAAAATCCTTTTAATGTGGTTCACTCTTTGATCTGTAGCATGCTTACCTATGAAGATGTCACTCTTATTATAGTTAATAGACTGGCCAGTGACTTCCTCAAAGGTGGACAGAAAAGCCTTTAATCTAACTAAGGTTAGATTTGTTGCTTTAAAGAAAATAACAGTATCATCCGCATAAGATAAATGTGAGATTCTTGGAGGATTACCTGGTAGATCAAAGTAGGCTAGCTTACCATTGTCAAAAATGAAAGTCAGACTCCTTGAAAAAGACTCAGAAAAGATATTAAACAAGAATGGAGATAAAGGGTCACCCTGCTTAATACCCCTAAAGGATTGAAAGAATCCCACTGGCTTACCATTAATAAGAATAGAGAACCAAGCCTGGGACAAGTTTTTCATAACTGAGAAGATAAATTTAGCATGGAAACCAAATTTTGCCAAAACTTTATATAAGAATGACCATCTAACTCTATCAAAAGCCTTTTTGAGATCAAGTTTAACTATGCAAATTGGGTCTCTTCTCTTCCTATTAAGAAATCTAACCATTTCCTGTAGATAGATTACATTATCTGAGATGTCCCTACCATGTAGGAATGCTGTTTGGTTAGGAGAAATAATCTTAGGCATAATAGACTTCAGTCTTTCCATGAGAACTTTAGAACAAATCTTATTTATCACATTGGAGAGACTTATAGGCCTATAATCATCAAATGAGGTAGGAGTTTTCTTCTTGGGGATTATAGTAATCCATGTACTGCTAATACCTCTAGGCAGGTTAGATGAAGATTGAAAGTCATGAACAGCTAGTAGAAGATCATTTGCTATAATATCCCAGGATTTTATGTAGAATTTGGCAGTAAAACCATCTGGACCTGGGGAACTTGATTTATTAAGGCTGCTAACTATCACTTTAAGCTCATCAAGTGTGACTGGTTTCAAAAGGTGATCATTATCTTCCTGAGTAACCAGATTGGGGATATGATTAAGAAAATGGTGTTGAAATATAGAGCTATCCGTGGAGCAATCTTCACTAAGAAGATCCTGATAATAGTGTATAGCTTCCATCTCAACATCCTGAGTATTTTCCAACCACTGCCCATTTCTGCCCTTAATTTTTGTTATCCTTAACCTGTTACACTTATCTTGTACAAATTTATGGAAGAAAGATGTGTTGTTGTCCCCTTCTTGAAGCCATTTTATCTTTGCCTTATGTTTCCAGAAGTTTTTTTGTTCAGACATAGCCCTGACTAACCTGGCCCTAGCTTCCCTCAGATTAATCAGATTATGTATAGATTCATCTTGATCAGTTAGTGCTTCCTGAGCCTGCAAGGCCATTTCAGCTTGTAATACATTATCATGAACGTTTCCAAAATGCTCTTTGTTCCAAATTTTTAAAGCCTTCTTAAGTCTTACTAGCTTTAAGAAGAAAGCTAGCATTCCTGAGTTATGAATCCTTCTTGATTACATCATTAAAATCTTTTATCTTGTACCATGTATTTAGGAACCTGAAAGGCCTGGGATTAGATGGTATATCACTACCTACAGTCAGCAGCATGGGGTTGTGATCTGAGCTAACTCTATTCAGAATCTGAATTGAAGAGGAAGGGAAAGAAAGAGACCATGATGCAGTACACAATCCTCTATCAAGTCTTTTAACTGTAGGAGATCTTAACCGATTATTAGTCCAGGTAAACAAGTTCCCCACAGTGTTAATTTCTTCCAAAGCCATTCCATTAATAAAATCATTTAAATCTCTCATACTTCCTAATTTTGGAGTAGATGGACCTCTATATTCAGTTATTGAAGTAATGGAGTTAAAATCTCCAATAAACAAAGATTCTGAATGACTGAAGGAGCTGAGATCAGACCAGAGATCTTTCCTTCCCGATCTGGTTCTTAGACCATATATAAAAAAGGCATCCATGGGCTTAACGAGATTAGAACTAGTTAGGTGAACTCCAAGAAACTGAAGATTATCATTTATGATTGCCAGAGTTATGTTTGAGGTCCAGAAAATCCAAATCTGACCGTTAGTTGCAGAAAAACAGTTATCAAACTTCAGCAATTGTCTATATGAATCACACTGTAAGTTGTCATGTTTAGGCTCAATTAGACAAATGAGTTCAAATCTATGCCTATTGATGAGATTAGATAATCTTAACATAGATGTATCCATTCCTCTAATGTTCCACACCAACATTTTAATCCTAATCGTGTTATTCATAATGAAACATTAGAGGAGCTTTTTGATCTAGTCATAATGGTGTTTTTCTATGAGAAGAAAGAGTCATTGGATGGTTTGCTATTTTTTACAACAGACTTACCTTTCTTCGACTTACTAGGATCAGAAGATGAGGCACTGTCCCCCTGTACATGGTCATCACCAGCTTCAGGGGCAGTAACCGATAGGGTTGTACCTTCTTCAGTGGCAAGGTATTCATTATGAGTGACCTCCTCACCCAATGGATCTTCATCAGCTAGGGGTAGAAATCTGTTGGATCTGTTTTCTGCTGAGAAAAGATAAATTTTTTGCAGCAATGATAGAACTAAAAGGAGAAAAGGACTTTCCTCGTTTACTGGGTAAATCATCCTTAGCAAAGACTGTCCTAAGGGTGGGTGGGGTAGACTGAGGATGCCTATCCTGTATTTCAGATGGCCTAGGAGGAGATGGAGACACTCGAGGGGAGGGGATAAGGTTTGGAATTTCAGGTTCAGGTGACAGAGATTTATCTTCCTTCTCTATAACAACATCCTCTTTACTAGGTTCAGCTACATTGTTGGGAGCAATTTGTTGAGGATGTGGAAGCTCACCAGGAGTCTTAGGATCAACTGTCGTAGCATCAGTATCGATTGGGATAGACTTATTAGGTTCATGAGTAGGAGCTTGGATCAGCTGTTTCTTAGGGACATATATAAGTTTCTGAGCCTGATAGTTTCTTTGTTTTTCTGTAATTGATACCCCTGAGCTCTCAGCTCTTAAGTTCCCAGTTTGGTTAATGTTTAATTTCTCATTTACCTGTCCCAACGAGCCATTTAAATTATCAGGTTTCTTAGGCAAGGATCTCTTAAGCTCCGGATGCAGATAAATGCAGTAACTATCTTCATGCCCTATGCATTTGCAATGGACACAGTATGGGGGAATATCTTCAAATTGTAGGGGAAGTTTAACAACATTGAATTCATTTCCATCCTCTTCTATTCCCACTCTAATGCAAGATGGCAATTTCTTTTTTAAGTCGACTTCAACACACATTTTCACACAAGAAGGCCTAGACAGGGCCTCAGTGGCAGCATCAAGTTTTATAAAATTTCCAATTTGGTTTCCCATGCTTTCAAGCATTGCAGAATTGTAAAAATAGACTGGGACATGAGGAATTGTTACCCATACCGGAACTATGGACGATTCTGCATCCGGAGAGAAGTCGGAAGTCCATTTCAGTACCTTCATCTGGGTGTTGTTGAAGCTCCAATGACCCTTAAGCCAGAACCTTTGATAGTCTTCTTTCTCCTGGAAGCGGATGAGAACATGCCGGAAGTCGATAGATCCTATTTGAAATTTGCCTTTGAAGCCTACAGAAGTAAAGGATTCGTTTAGTTGGACCATAGATGGTTTACCCCTTGCAAACTTACCGATCAGAGCATTCCGATAATGGGAGGAGAGGATGTCAGCTTCCTTGCGACTGACAAGGCAGGCTTTCCCCTTTGTACTGAGTTTTGGGGATGATTTCCGGGTTCGATGGAAGGGAATCTTGCAGAGGCGGAGGACGGCTGGCAAGAGCATTGAGGAAGGATTTGGTTCCCCCTTGGCTTCTATTGGCCGGGAGAGCCGCCATGGCGGCGGCCGGAGGGAGACCGTTAAATGGGGAAATGACCGTTACCATTTACAAGAGCTGAAGGAGGAAGAAAGAAAAAAACGAAACCAAAGAAAACGACAGCGAAATTTTCGTTTTGGTTAAATCGCACCAAATATCCCACGTAGCAACAGTGATTCAGCGAAATTAGTTACTCCCCCGAGGCTGGATCATTACAGTTTGCTTGTTTACCAGAGGGAATATGATATTTAATTTTTCAATTGCATCGAAAATTATTTTATTTCACAATTTACTATATTTAAAAATGAATTTCCAAATATTTGACAATATCATAATAGTACTATATTGCAAGAATATTATAATATAACTAACTGGAACATACATGCTTAAGTACATTGGAAACTTTAACTTGCTAGATTTTCAATTAGTGTTTATTTATTTTTTCACACAATTTACGATTATGTTTGGAACTTTTTACCATTTTGATATTTCGCTTTTATTTTCTGATTAACTAAATTGAAACAAGAAACTAAATATCAAACAAAAAACTTTGTACTAATTATTCTTAGTATTTTGTACGTGAAACAAATATTGATCAGTACAACCAAATTACATACTTAATAAATTTAAGATATTTAAAACGTACAATAAAAAGTCTTGCCTTTTAGATGGTCAAGCACTAGTAAGAAGCCAGTTATATCAGACTATTAAATGCATTTTCACTATGCCTTTTCTGGCCTTGCCTTCGATTGCCCATCAATAGAAGGCGGTAAAAAGAACTGCCTTTAAAAATGCAAAAGAAGACGGTTTTACCGCCTTTAAAAAGTTACCGAGTTCAAAAACTATGTCTTAGCTTCCAAAAAATGGTTTCGGAAACCAATCGATTTCCGAAGCCAGATCGATCTCAGGGCAAAAATTCAAAACAACAATGACGAGAACAAACAGAACAATTGCATTCCAATAGCAAAAACAATAGCAATACATGAAATGGAAAAAGCAATTAAATACAAAAACAACAACTATTTTTAAAAAAACAATATTAATGCTATCTCTAGCAGAGGCTATCGTCGGCGACGCGGCGAAGGCTTTCACAGCAAACGACGGATCTGGCTTCACGGTGAACGGTTCCTACCGGACCGGCGGATCTGGCTTCATGGTGAATAGTTCATCGATCTTCAATTGACCGGTAGATCGCGTCCGAGAGAACCCTAGGCGGCAGAGGTGGGGCTAATGGTGAGCCTGAAGCCTGGAGTCAAAGGCGGGGCTAGTGGTGGCGGAGAGGTGGCGTGGGCTAGCGACGCATAGGCAGGCAGGGGGTTGAAGGAAGCTGAAGGTGGGGGGAGGGTGGTGTGAGGCGGGACTGAGCGGCGAAGGGACGGTGAGGCGGTGGAGGTGGGGTGTGGGAGAGAATGAAAGGCCAGGGAGAGAAATAGACAGAGCCGAAGATAATGAAAGGACGGGGAGAGATAGGGTTTCAAAGCGTGGAAGAAGATGAAAAACATGGGTTTGGGCCATGAGAAAATAATTAAGTATATACGGGTTTGAGCCCATTAAAGGCAGAATCGCCTTTAAAATGAAAATGTGTTCTAGGAAAGCATTTTGATACTCGGAAATGCATCCGGACCCCAATTAAAGGTGATTCTAAAAGCGGAACCGCCTTTAATCGATTGCCATTAAAGGGGGTTTTTCATAAACCACCTTCCATTGCAATTTAACCGCCTTTAAATAGGAAGGCAGGGTACGAATCCAAGATTCCGGGTTCAGAAACTTCAATAGAAGGCGGTTTTAGGTGAATTTTTGAAAATCGCCTTCCATTGTTGCCTTTAGTAGAAGGCTCTCTACTAGTGAAGTTTAAAACAAATAATCATTTTATTTAGAGTGAAGTGCATTTTCAACCCTATGTCTTAGGCAAAAGTGCAGAAATGACCTTGTACAATTTGAAAGTGCAAATGTGACCCTGGAAATCGTTGACTAAATAGTCAATGGCCAAATTGACCGGAAATTGATGAAATGACCAATATACCCCTGATTTTAAAAATTCAAAAATAAAATGAGAAAATACCATTATACCCTTCCTATCTTTATCATCTTCCCCAGCCCTACATTTCTATTGTCTTCCCCAACGGTTAACACCCTTCCACCTATGCTTCCCCAGCACCCTCAACCACCTCCCACCCTCCATTTTCCGCCTTTCCTACCCATCACCGGTCACCGACAATCTCATCACCCTCCACCCTTCCACCGCAATTAAATGAAAAGCACACCCAAAAACCCTAGGCACGGTCGACGCTGTTTCTCGATGCAGAGTGTGGTGGTAGGAGATGATGAGGACCACCAGCGACATGAGTGTGTGGTGGTTGGCCTGATGGCGAGAGTGTGTGGTGGCATGAGTTTGGTGATCGGCGTGAGTGTGCACTGTTCACCACCGAGTTGAGGAACGAGTCAGCTCTGTTTGTTGGGGAAAAATATAGTTTCCCTCTTTGTGTGATTAGGATGATGAATGAAAAATAAGCAAGACACCAAATTTAGTTACGCGGAAAACTCAAAATGGGAAAAACCGCGGGACTAGGTAGTCCAACTCTTCCACTATATGATTAAAGTGGGGTTACAATGTCTCACCCAAAATGTGGATGGATTACAAAGGTTTTCTCACACTATGGTGGATATCTATCAACTAGAGAGGATGAAGACTTCTCCCTACTACTCTCTCTTGGAGGATATCTAGAAGGAAAGGAAATGGTTTTTGGTTGGATGATTGAGTCCTCTCCAAGAGCACCCTATTTATAGATGAGCACTCAAGCTCTAGAATTCTCTTCTCCATCTCTCCAACTACCACAATTAATGCTTGGAGGCTTCTAGGAGGTATTTCTAGAATATGCTTCATGGTCTAGATACATCCCCCATCATACTAGAATCTTCTTCCAATTTTACCAAAGGAAAATTCTAGAATTAGGGAGGAATATCCAACACTGTTCACATGCTCGAGTTTGATCGATAACTCGCTAAAAAATCTCAAAATATTGGTGGCGATGGCGAGCTCTGGTGGGCTGTCCATATTTGGCGTTGGCGCGAGCACAGAGGGTCGAGAGGCGTAGGTGCAGGATAAGATTAAAGAGATGGAAGTCGTGGGTGAATAATGCGTGGGGGGATTTTTGGAATTGCTTTGGGATCCTGAGAAGAAGGAATCAACGCATGTGATTGAGTTGAGGAGTGGGGTACACCGGGCTATCATGTACGTGAGCAACATCTACGACTTCCTCGAGACCTGAAACCTAAATCCGGCAACATCCTGTCATTGCCGATCAATTGCAGGATTGGGGTTTTCACCGATGACAGACTCTCAATTTTCTAGATTTGGGTGCTTTGGATTTGCTTTGTTTGGATTGCTGTTGTCGGATTCGTTCCTATGGAATCCGGTGGGTATTCTTTGTTTTATAGATTCGGAGGAGTTGCTGGGTTAAGCTTTGTGATTTTCAGCGACTTGGGCACAGAACGAGGCGGTGGGGCGAGGCGGCGATGGCAGCAGCAGATTTAGGGGGTTTGAAGTTGAAGAAGAAGAAGCTTAGAGTTAGGGGGTATACTGGTCATTAGAATTTTAATTTCAAGATTAGGGGTATTTTTGTCTTTCGGTTTATGTTAATGTCTGAATTATATTAATCAACATCGGAATAGTGCAATTAGGGTAAAAATGCACAATTCAACCAAAAGATTGGGTTAGTTCTACATTTTCAGATTATACAAGATTATATCTGCATTTTTGCACTTTTTCCTTTTATTTATTCATTATTATTTGAAATTGTTGCTGAGGTGATAAAGCAAATCTAAATACTAATACTAGTAACTTCTACAGGGAAAAATTAAAGATTATTAAGCTAATATATTAGTGATGTTTAAATTTACGTTACATCGTTACTCATGTCTATAACTTGAAAAACAGCATGATTATTAATAACGATAATGTTAATCAATTATAATTTATTATGAGTCCGTTTCTTGAAAGACGGTCTTTCCATAATGCATAGAAAGGCCAAGATTTAAAGTGTAAATTAAAAGAAATGAAGATAAAATTTTTGGGTTGCATGAATCGGGTTATAACTTTATAACCACTACATATTGCATAATAAATTTTTTAATATTGCAACTAAGATCTTTTACCTTTTATTATTCTAATTAAACCACGTTTTTCTATAACTCTATGGAAAGACGGTGTTTCCCAAGACTTTCGCATTTATTATACACAAAAAATGACATTTTAATAATTTTTCTATAATCAATGCGTGTATTTTCAAGGTGTAAAAATGGTCGGTTACGTAATGGGAGAATGACATATGCATATGTGAGTTTGTGAAACTTGAAAAAACAAGTATTTTCATTAAAGTAAACTTTTTATGTTACGAAAATGATACTCAACCTAAATCTAAGTAGTTAGCCATCATTATTTTCAAGTGATATTTAGACGTGAAACAATATGTGCACTTTAATAAGGTCATAGAACTTTGGATTTACTATGTTTTTATTCGTTGATAATGTCGTATTATTGCTTCACTTATGGTTTTAATTATTATGCACTCTAATATAATGTAAGTTTACGGTCACATTTTTTTAAGTATAATTTTAATTTCATGTCTTATGAATATTTTGTTACATATTATACGATAAACATGGAAATAATGTTTGTATTAGTTTATACTCTAGCATGCTTCGGTTCAAAAGGTTCACCACATTAAAAGGATTTTAGGAATGAAACTTGGATCTTTTCCTTTTTCATACCTGGGAGTTCCAATCTTCACTGGTGCTGCAAAAAAGATTTACTTTCAACCTCTTTTTGAAATGATTGATAGTAAAATATGTAACTAGAAAAGTAGATGGATATCTATGGGTGGTAAAATTACACTGATTGATTCATGCATATATGCCATTCCACAGCACATTTGGCAGGTCATAAATCCAAAAAAACTGATTATTTCCACCATTGAAAAAAAACTTAGTAAGTTCTTTGGGGTGAAACTGATCTCAAATCCAAAAGACCCTGGAGAAAATGGACTGATCTTTGTCTTCCTACTGATCAAAATGGCTTAGGTTTTAGGTCTATAGCTACCATAATTAAAACATGCTCTGTTAAATTGTGGTGGAAATTTCAAATGGCTGAGGCACTATGGACTCATCTACTGGCAGCTCTCCCTCCCTCATACAGGACCTCTCCAAATTGGAAGAGGATATGCTCAGTTAGTTCATGGGCAGAAGCTAATTCTAAAGTCATTATAGGGAGAGGGGAATGTAATTTTTGGACTGCAAACTGGCTGGATGTAGGGCCCCTGACAGATTTGTGTGATCAAAATAGTGTGGATATTGATGGGGACTGTACTGTCTCTCAATTTCTATCTAACAAGGCTACCCTCATCTCCAAAATTGAGACATTTCTGCCAACTGACATTATTATTCTTTTACAGGATTCAAAGCTTACTCCACATAGAGCTGATAGGCTAATATGGAAACCAGGTATTAAAGGGAATTTCTCCTTTAAGGAAACATACATTTCACTCTGCAACTATACAGTTACTATGACCTCTTCTCAACATTTTTGGAACTCCAGATTGGAAAAAAAAATCTCTGTTTTCATGTGGAAAGTTACTAACTCTTTGTTGCCTTTCGATAACATCCTCAGAAAATTGAGATTCTGTTTGCCCTCTAAATGTTGTATGTGCAATAAGCAGGAAGACTCTTTAGAGCATTTCTTTAATTCATGTGAATTCTCAATAACTGTATGGAAAACAATTCATCAGTTCATGGGTATTAGAGATAGGTCTTTTTCATCTGTATGGGAGAGATTATCATGCTACCTTACTCTTCCAACTCTATCTTCTTTACATTCAATTATAGTCCGAACTGCAGCTATTTTTACATTTTGGAATCTGTGGAAGATGAGGAATAGTTTTTTATTTGATTCTTTAAAGCCTTCCTCCACCCTAGTGATTCAACAGATTAGGGATCATATTTTTTACTCCTTCTGTGCTAAACCTGTTTATATATCCTCTCCCTTGGATTTAAGTATTGCAGATCATTCTTTCCTTCCTCTCCTCAAATTATCCCCAAAGCCAAAAATTTGGAAAATTGCATGGGAGAGGCCAAAATCTGGTTTTAAGGTCAATGTAGATGCTTCATGGTGTTGTAACACTAATATGTGTGGGATTGGAATGATTATTAGGGATAGTAGAGGTGGTTTCCTGGGGGCTTACACTTTATATTCTAATGCTATCTCCCCCTTGGAAGCTGAATTGAAGGCCATTAAATTTGCAATACAGCTCTCTTCTGATTTGCCTTCCCCTGTGTGCATGGAATCAGACTGCCTTAGTGCTGTACTTTTTGCTAATGATCCATATAGATCTCACTGGAAATGTTTCTGCTTGTCTGATGAGATTTACCACTCCTTGGGAGATATTAAACTTGTACACATTTATAGACATGCAAACTTGGTTGCTCATACTCTTGCAAAAAACTGTCTTCAACTAAAGTGTAATTCATCTTTTCACAGAATATCTGTGCTTCCTAACTTAGTACAGGGCCTAGTTAGACTTGATCAAATTGGCACCCCTTCATTACGGATAGTTAATTAGATCGGATGCTACTGATTTCTACTCATTGCATGCAGGTTCTGGAAATAGTCTCTATCTTTCATTTTGGGCAAGTTGAAAACATGGAGACCTTCTCAGTTTAGAGCTTTCATCATATTTGAGAGCTCGTCAAGCTGGATCTTGAAGCTTCTTCAGTAGTGACAATCATCAGGCTCGGATAGGTGGATCTTAATGCCTTCCTAGTTTAAGGGATCCAAGCTGCTAATGTTCATCCCTTAGACATAGAATCTTGTATTTTAGATGAGGATAAACTCTGTTTAGGCTATAAGGATGTCTCTGACTGTCTTGTGTTTCGTTAATTCGACTCACTAACAAGTTCGATGACTCTCTTCCTAGCCTAAAAATTCATGTCATCCTCTCTCTATCATCCATATTTCTGTAATCTTTTGGAAGCAATTACTATTGCTTCAAGAGCTGAACTGCTCACTCTTGTATAGCCAACTAAGCTTCGGCTTCCTTTATCTTACTTTTGTTTATTTATGGGCTAGGGAAGGCCTAATTCAATTTCCCCCATCTCCGGATGGATTTTAAAAAAAAAAATAGTTTTTCCTTCGAGAAAATAGTACTATTATTGTTTATTGTAAGTTTGTGTGTTGTTTTACCATCACATAATTCTTGCAATACGCTAAGAATTTATAGTAGTACAATGATAAGTATGAGCAAGTGGAGAAATAGTCGATTAATTGCTTTTATAAGTATGTATGTATGAATGTATTTTTGAACTGCAGCCTATAGCACCACAACACATCGAGCCTCCAACAACAGTAATTGGTTAACCACCGCTAATCAACGGGTTCAATGAAGTTCTTTGCACCATGGTTTTTTATTTTTAAGCGTCTCACAATTTTCTGATTTGGAAATATTATAGACAGTGCATGTATGGTGAATATTCTTCTGTACTCGGAATAATGTTTACGAATGGTAGTCCTTTAGGGCGAATATTATTCCGTACTCGGAATAATGTTTACGAATGGTACTCCTAAAACATTATTCCGAGTATGGATGAATATTCACCATAAACATTAATAAACGACTTTAGAAACCAAATACACCTACGGTGGTGGTTTCTAGAGCGGTTTCTTAATAAAAAACCACCCCATGGTTTCCACACAAGAAACCAGTTAAGCAACCAGTGTGGCCCCTTTTTTTGTCAGATTTGCGTAGACCTGGGGCATCCTGTGTAGAGCCCTTTTTTGTCCGGGCCATGGACACGTGGCAGCCATCCATTAGCCCTCGTGGCCCACTAATGGTTGACTTCTTTTTTTTTGTTTAATGGAAGAACATGTGACACCCTCTGATTGAGCCACGTGTCTCAGCCCCTCATTTTTATTTTTATTTTTAAAAATATGGTTTTTTTTAATTACTAAAATTTATTTAAAAATCTGTAAATTATTTTTGAAAGTCTGGAAAAATATTTATTCACAAAATATTAATAAGTTTAAAAAATGAAATTAAAATTTTAAATGAAAATATATTATTAAATTTCACATTCAAATTATTTTGGGTGGATAAATTAAATTAAATTAAATATTAATGATAAAATTAATGATTATGATAGAGAAAATTAAATAGGGTTCATGAATAGTAGACAGTGATTTTCTACCATTGTGGAGGGAAAAAAAGAGTGATTTCTTAAGTGGTTTATTAAAATGGGGTGAAAGAAACAGATTGAGAGAAATAATATATTTAATTAGTAAAAAATCAATAGCAATTTCTACCATTGCACTTGGTCTAACCTCTTACAATTTCCATCATCAAGTCATATATAGACAAATAACTCAAATCAACACAAAAGGTTGGGACTTTTTAATCAATATCCAACTATTGGAGGTTGTAACCATAAAGTTTTATTGGTATATCTAATGACCATTTGTTAGGTTTGTTTTACCTTTTATCACTAACTGTTAAATATTTTGTGGATTTTGTCCTCATTCACTCCATTCTTTTACATATTTGTGTGTGCTTACTAGACCTATATCCATCTACCTAGGGGTGTGCGTTGGTTCGGTTTATTCGGGTTTCGGGCTATTCGGTTCGGATTATTCAGTTTTTTTCCTAAAAAATCAAAAACCGAATCCGACCCAAACCATTCAAATAATTCGAATTACCCGAACCAAATTTAAAATTCAAATTCGATTTGAAACCGAATTCAACCGAATAAACTGAATTAATTCCAATCTTTATCAAATTGAATTCGATTAAATCAGTTCTAGACCATACCAAAAAGCCCATAAACATACCAACATTTTAATTCCAAATAAATAATTACAGCCAAAAAGTTAAGGCCAAGTAATTTGCCATTAAAGGCCCATTTGGCATTTGCATCATATGCGTTGCCTTAAAAAATGGAGGAGTTCCCTAGTATTTATAATTGAAAATTGAAGGCAAAATCTCCACCACTTCCGATGTGGGACTAATGTAGCAAGGCTAAATCTAAAGCCTTTGACCTTTGCTGCCTTGCGTTGCTTCTTGACTTCATGGTTCATGCTGCTGCCTTCAATAATCAATTTCATGTTCCATTTCCACCTTTTCTTCCTTTTTTTTATTGAATTTATTATGAGTATGTCTCTTGAAATACGGTATTTCCATAAGTCATGGAAATATTATGGTTTAAAATGCAAATTAGAAGAAATGAAGATAAAATTTATGGGTTGAATGAATCGGGTCATAAACTTTATAACTACTACACATTGCATAATAAAATTTTAATATTGCAACTAAGACCTTTTACTTTGTATTATTATAATTAAACTCTATCTTTCCATAAGCCTACGGAATAATGGAAACAACATATTTTTTCAAGATTTTTCCATTTATTATTACATTATTTAATTTGAGGAGTATTTTGTGACTGAGGATTATTTAATACGGTTTGATCTCAAATCCTTTTTATTATTATTACCCTATTAATTTGACTTATGTTTTTACCTTTTCCATACATGATGAATGTGTTTATAATATATTTTGGCAAAGTCTTGGGAAAGACGGTCTTTCTATAGGTTTATGGAAAGACGGGATTTAATTAGAATAATAAAAGGTAAAAGGTCTTAGTTGCAATATTAAATTTTTAGTATGCAACATATAGTAGTTATAAATTTATAACCCAGTTCATGCAACCCAGAAATTTTATCTTCATTTTTTCTAATTTATAGTTTAAACCTTGGTCTTTCCATAACTTATGGAAAGACCGTTTTTCAAGAGACAAACTCATATATTTTTATGATTTCTTTCTCTTCTATTTATATAAGTAATTTAAATACATTTAGAGGGTGATACAAAAATTCCACTATTAAATTAACACAACGTCTTGTTTTAGACTGACAAATCATTATACAATATTATTTTATAATGGATATAACTAATAAGCTGATTTGATATTTGTTTTTATTTATTGCAACAAATTTCTTATAACTTTTAAAATGTATGGTAATGTATAAATAATTATAATTTGACCCTAATAGTTATTGAAACGAGATTTTTCATGATTAGTCTAACATTTAGATGGTCTAATAGGAGACGTTCTCCTAAATTAACTATGATATTTATATATTACTGTCTTCATCTCTTCACCAAGTAATCTCACCGTCTTCATCTCTTCACCAAGTAATCTCACCGTCTTCATCTCTTCACCAAATAATCTCTTCTGATTCCATTGTAGTTTGTTAATTTTTTAGAGCAGAGGAAAATGTCCATTGTTTGAGGAATGCTTTAGTGTAGTAAAAGTTTACTGTTGAAGAATCAATTATTCGTGCACCTTATCACTGTGATTACTAAGAGCACTGTAGTTTAGATATGGATATTTATTGATTATAGTTAATGCTTTCCATTTACGTTCATTCCAATAAGAATTTATAAGAATATATATACTTGTTTTTAAAATTTATAAGAAATTTAAACGAACTAATTTATTAAACTTGTTTATAATGAATATGGATTATAAAATACTTAAATATCAGTCTTTTGTCTATTTGATCCATTTAATGTTAAGATGTTTGGGGTAATTTTTTAAAATTTATAGATTAGTCCTCCCACTTTTATTTACTCATAAATTTAGTTTTGTAGTTTTAAAATTTATTTATTATTATATATATTTAATTAATTATAATTCGGTATTCGGTTCGGATTTTGGTTTGAGTTTTAATATCTAAAACCAAACCAAAAACCGTATTCAGAAATCGGTTTATTCAATTCGAATATCCAAAAACTGTATATTAAATTCGGCTCGGATTATTCAAATTCGGATAATTCGATTTTTTGTTCGGTTTTCGATTTCCGGTTTTTTTGCGCGCACACACACACACCCCCCCTCTCCCCTGTATCTACCATATTTTGAAGTGCAGAAATTCTAACTTCTCTTTTTCTAAACTTAATTGTAAACATGTAGGCTCTGACCGATCCTACTTTCTTGTATTTCCTAGGTATTCAAACAATAATATTTTTAGTATACATGGTTTGAAGCAAGTGCCCCGTCAATGGGAAAACAAACTCTGTTTTTCATCTTCTATGTTAAGAAGGTGATATTAATAATGGTTTTATCATGTCCTACATTCACATATTAAGCGTAATGGGTCATTTGAGGAAGCTTGAAAATATTCAAAATATGCCTGCAATAAATTACAAAATAAAATTGTATAGTAATGCAGACTCCAACAAGGAATCAAATGCAACATTAATTGCCAGAATACAGTGAAAGGTATTAGAATATGGGACTGGTATATACCTAGGCCACGAAGACCTAAACTTAAAACCTGGCTCGTGGGAAACAATCTCCTCCTCAGGCGGAACAACCTACCCCAGTCTGGTGACGAGCAATCAGGGCCCAAACATAACAAAGAAGCACCATCACCCATGACATCTTCTACTAGACTATGGTTCTGTAGAGGATGAACACACAATGCAGACCACAATGGAAAAATCAAGTACTTATAAGTAGAGAAGCATAATGTTTGAGAAGGTAAGCAACTTTCCAAACATATCATTTTAATGAAAGTCATTTTAGAATAACTTGGGCATCAGATCCTCTCTCCGGGGACCCCCAAGGGGATTTTCTTATAGGAACCAAAGAAAATGGAGCTTATCTTTCCGATCTCGAGGTTTGTCCTCATCTGGAAGGAGTCCCCCACATCAGGGGCGTCGTAGGTGGGGACAGTTTTTTCTTCTAGGTTTTGAGGGACCCTGGGAAAGGTGTGAAGCCACCAGGAACCTCTTCCTACACATCCAAAAGACAAAGAGAATTCTCCAAGTCTTCTTAATCCCTGGAAAAGTCTAGAGCCTGACCCAGAGTCATCGATCGGCATAAACTTAACATAAGAACCAGCCCAAAGTAATAGCTAGCATACAAGAATGCACCGGAGGAAAGGAATAGCTCTAATAGCTAAAGTAGAGCACCCTAACAAAACTAAGCGCAAGGGGGAAAAATCGCAACAGTTAGCCCAAACAGCAAGCCTGCAACTAGGAAAAGATAGACCATGATAATAATGCACCTGCACACTTATTGACCTTTGTGGGAAAACAAACGACAATATTGTGATACAACAGCAGCGAGCAAAATGAAGAATCTTGTACGATAAGCCAAGGAAGCTAAGCAGGGGAAAGACTGAAAACCCACCAGCGGGGTTGGGGCAAAATGAAGTAGCATGATGAACTGATGAAAGTCACAACAAGGTCGTGACTGCTTTCCAAAACAATAACCTCTCTTAGTCAACGTACATTCACTAAAATGTACGTCTGTAGACGACAACCACCCTATCCAATTCGATATACTTAAATAGTTTCAATATATCACATCCCCATATTAGAAGACGTAGTGATAATACCCCTTAGACATGGATTTTGGTCCACTAATAATACATAAATAGAGACCATGAAGATAGATCCGGCAAAGTTATGCCCCTATTAGTACATATGCATACCAATGATGTAGTATCAGTAGAATAATACTAAAAATAAAAAACCAATGCAAAGTTAAAATCCAATGTCAAATTGGCAACGTACCTCCCCTAAAAATATAAATCCATACAAATAATATAATAACAAATATCGTCACTAAAAAACAAAACTCATCCCTACAGAATATTATAGCATTGCAAACCCATTACATAAAAAAACATGCTTAAACTCCTAGCTCTATGCTAACAAGAACTTAAAAGGCCCCAAGGGAAGTAGGATGATGGTTTATTAATCCCCTTCCATTTTCTATAACTAGTGCCCCAAGCCAAGGGAAACTATTCTCCTAGTTCGGTGGTAAAGCGTACCGACTGATCCGCTTACGCACCAAATCCACCATCGTGGAAATCAGGTAAATTTGTCCAAAACCTACCGCTTGTTCTACGAGTCTTCTTCTACCGGCACAATCTAGAGAAAACTTGGGCCACTAATCCCAAGTGAGTTCTTCCTCGAGTATGTTCAACGAGCATCATCATCCACATCGTGTCCTTATTCGCTAATCACATATGTCAATATTTCCCAAAACCTTTAAACACACGTGAACACACACAAACCTATACATACCAAATATGTTAACAATAATGAAAACTATGTGTTTTAATGCCCTTAGGCAAACACATCAATTACAGGGCTTACACCCTGAGTAAGTGGAGTAAACCCTCTAACTGACTTTGGCCACCACATAACCAATAGTGTGCCGAACCATACATAGGGATAGTTCCAACATCCCAAATAACCAAATCAAAATCGTAAGACACATAATCCTTTTCTCCCACAAATAAGATACTAAAAACTAGGGCAATATGCCAATATAACCCTATATAGTTTCGAAAGTACCAACATAACCCTCAAATAATTGAAAGTAAAAAAACAATCCTAACTAGTTAATGAAAGTGCCAATATAACCCTCCGGTGGACATTTCGGCATTGACCTTGTGTTTCTAGTTGTTGACCCCCCTTGAAATGACAAAATTACCCTTAGGCCAAAAGTTGAATCTGGGTAGACAATTATACCATTACCCATCATCGTGACGCCGGCCACCACTGTCGCCATAACATGTAGGGTTATATCAGCGCATTATAAAAGCTGATAAGGGCATGTCATCATATTCCTAAAACTTATAGATATATGCATATTTGTAAAAAAAATGAAAGGTTATATAAGCACATACTATGAATAGAAAAGTGTATGGTAATACAGTCGGTTGGCCTTAACGGGCAACCACAACATCATATACATGATTGTCACATCATATGTAACACTCTCATTCATAATAAACACCATTATCACATATCCTAGCCTCATTTCAAAACCCATCAACATTTAAAACCCTAGGTCAAAGAACACAATAAAATAAAAAAATACACACACAACACCAAAGGTCATCTAATCATCAATCCGGACTAAACATAACAAAATAAATAAAATATCATCAAAACCCCTATATTCTCTACCATATATACCACATATCTCTATTCATATGACGAGAAGCAAAACAAAATCACATAATCCATCTCAATATCGCATTAATCTAGTGAATTAAAGGGAATTTCGGATGAAGATACCATTTTTTAAGGATTCCCCGCATCTCCACGTCAATATTTGATAAGTTGACCTCGCCATAGCATCTTCTTTGTTGCCATAATCACCCTATAGAACGTTGGTGATCGGTAGAAGAGGTTGAAATGGTGTTTTTATGCGGTTGGCGTTGATTTTGTACTGATATGACACTTTCTTTTATTGTATGTGAATATATAACCCTACATTTTTTATGAATGTGCCGATACAACCCTCTATGTTTTATGAATGTGCAAATATAATCCTATCATTTTTCACAATGTGCTCATATAACCCTACCTGTTATGGTGGCTGTGGTAGCCAGTGGCACGGTAACGTGACAAGGGTACAATGGTGGTTCGGCAGAAGCATTCCAACATATCCAACCAACCAAGTATGGGATCGGTTGCGTGAGCCCAAGTTGCTCTAATGTCTTCTTACAAGCAAATTTTCTCTCAAAAATTGTCCTCCTCAGTTTCACTAAGTTCATCAATCTCTGGAATGCACTTCAAGTGATGTTTCCACTATAGAAAAATGATCTTTTGCTTCGCCCCTTTTACCTCAGTTTTTTGTTAACCCCAAATAACCGAGGTAAAAAGTTCTTTAACCTTGGTTTTTTTTCGAAGTACATAAATGTGGATAATATTTGTCTCAATTACAACATAATAGAAATTACAATAAACTCAAGCAGCTCGTATAATGATGACCTTGAAGATGATAGCCCCCCCAGCTTCGATCACCTCGAAGAACAAGGTGTCCCCGATGCGTAAGTTGTTTCCCTTTAGGGACTCGCCAAAGCCCTTTGGAGAAAGGGCCTTGATCTTCCCACCCCCGAGTAGTTCATATGGGACTCTATACCGTAACACCTCAGCACTACGAGGGTCTTTTCACTTGGCAGTAGTGGTACAATCTCCCACGGGATGTACTAAAGTAGGAAAACAAAATATTGATTAGAAAAAAGAAAAAAGAAAATATACATATATGTGTGTGTGTGTGTGCGCGCAACTATGTAAAATTGCATATTAATTTTAAATGCCTTACCAAAGTTGGGGTTTTCCCGCAGTTCTGCTGCTTCAGAGTACAGTGGAAACGTGGGCTTTCAGGAGCCATTGTATTATCCTCAATTTCGAACACAAGAGGCTAGGGATTGCTCCGTTGTGCGGAGAACTACATGAAAATAAATATTGTGGTAAAGTGTGAAGATGTGATTTAGTAATTATATGTTGTGAAATGTTAGAAGACCTGGAAAAATGGACGACTTGAAGATCCTTTGCCAGCCATTAGTCCTGAATCACAAATGAAAATGTGAATAGGGAAGCAAGCCATGAATAATGTATGATGTTGCCTACGCATCGCAGGTACGTGTCGGTCCAAACCAGTGGCATGGACGACATATACCAGCAAAGTTGCTAAGACGTCGGTTGTATCAAACGACATGTCGACTCTAGAACGTCGTCGCATATGCAAGCAAACAAATATGCTAGAATGCGACATTGGGAACTCGTCAGTTAAAACGAAGGTACAACTGATATATGTGCGACATCTCATACTCAAGAATATGCTACTAAAAAAATTATGCAACATCGCTTCATAATAGCATTTACCAAACTGTAACAGACATCTTACCGACATCACATGTATCAGAGAGGCTACGGGAAAAAACACATAACCCTAGAAAAAACTAAGATTTAACGACATGAAATTATACAAAAACCCTATAGATACATACCAAAACATAAAACCCAAGTCTAAAGTTAAGGAAAGTTCACCATGTCAAAATGTGAGTAAAAACTAGAACACAAAGAAAACATAACACATTGAAAATCACAGATCGGACAATGCAAAGAAGGAATTAATAACATTAGGTGTTAGAATATTAGAAAAACTATACCTTTTTTTCCAAGAAAGAAGTGAAGGGAGGGGGGAAGACTGTTGGAATTGGCGGGAAACTTGTGAAGAGAAGCTTGAACTCGCAGTTAGGGTTCTCATATATATACTCGTTCTGAAACGACACTGTTTAACCACATTGTGAAGTTCACCCTGCATAGTCAACGTTGCACAAATGTCGGTAAATCCAAAACTGTGCCGATATATGGACCGACGTTGCATGTGTGCATGGGCCTAACAATTTCAGCCCACTAGCTAGTTATGTTATGTTAAATATTTAACATTCAAAAACATTGAATTAACAATAAAAAATTTATATAGAAAATATGCCTGTATTAATATTCTTCCAAATACAAATCAATTTGTTTAAAATACATGGTCATGCGAAGTCTAAGCTAAATATCTAATGTTCGCGGGGAAGAATGACAACGTGGAAAACTACTGGCCCAGCACCATTTAGGAGCTCAAAGTAGAGGGTGTCCCCAACCACAAGTTGCTCTGCGGAAAGAAACTGGCCAACCTTTGCGGTCTGGGTATTGAGCCTCATGTTCCCCGAGTAGTGCATGTGATACTCCCTCCCTTTGCACCTGATCACACCATATAACTTTTATGATGGTAGGAGCTCAACAATTTGGCCAGGGACGTGCTGAATTATAAACAAAAAATATTTGTTAGTATTTATGAAAGTAAACTATAGGAAAAGTTAATTGATTTTTTTTAAATATGGAGGACTTACCATAACTGGAATTTACCCAAAGTTCGTCTGGGTCAGAGTATGTACCAAATGCGGATATCTACCTGAGAATATACGACACGGACTATTATCATCTGAATCTGTACGGATCTATATTGGTTAATAAAATTATTAAAAAATAGTTTAGAATATTATTAATATAATAGAAGGAATATTTTAAAAAATAACCAAAAATCGATCACCTCAATCGGGTCACGGCTGGAACCAGCATTGTTAGACATGATTATTGTAGTTCATATTGTCATGGGTTTTAAATGTTGTAATAGACATAAATTGGTTAATGAACAAAAATAATCTGGTTAGTTGACCAAGTCAAAGAGATGTCGCTTAACCTTTGGTATAACCGAATGGTTAACTGAGAAGGTTGCGAAGTCACACTGGCCAATTTCATGAAGAAAACATTATTTGCGATGTCGCATAATTATCGGTAAAACAGAGGGATGGTCGACTAGCAAGAGACGTCGCATTCAAGCAGATGGATTACAGTAACAACAACACAAAACCGAGAACAATATTGGTTCTAAACCAAACAATTAAACCGCTCCATAGCTAGAAGACATAAAAACCAAATACTAACACCTCAAAACCATATCTTAGCACCCCAATTCATGGAAACTTCAAAACATTAAAAAATTAACACATTTACACCCTAATCCATATACATAAAAATATCTAGGATAAATACAAAAATAAAAGTAGTGAAACCACAAGGGGAAACCATACCTTTGAGAAGATTGGCATCGGCACAGTTAAAATTCGAGGGAAATGTGAAAGTTTGAAGTGATGTATAAGAGGTGGGCTCCATTTATATTTTCGTTATGAAAGAGATGTGGCTTCTACCTATAGTAGTTGCGACGTTGCATACGAGTCATCTTTCAACAATAAAGTGACCGGCGGGCAACGTTGGCTAGTTGAAGTGTGGGCCTCTCCATTTCAGTCCACTATATTGGAAGGGCCTGCGTTAGACCTATGTTTGTGCGGCATCGCATACTAATTCTAGTACAACAACATGTTCCTGACATAGAACTGACGTCGGCTTATCTGGAATTGGGCCTCTACATTTCAACCCAATAACATATCAACTAGGTCCGCATTTGACCAAGACAAAAAATTTGACCTTCATAACGTGTAATTGTACATTAGATACTACTATTTTAAACTTATAACTGTTCATGAACTTCATTAACACCCGGTATGATTGGAATCAATTTTAACATAGCTGATGAACTTTTATGTTTTTACACTTAGGTCCTTGAACGATGGCAGGGGAGGGCCAATAATTTCCACCACATAGAATCACATGAAATTAAATATTCTTAGTTTTTTATGAAATTAAAAGCTAATAAAACATCGTCCATCAAATTTTCAAAAGCATAAGTACATTGTCTAGAGTAAATTGTAGATGATTACTTATAAGTGTACAAGGGTCATTTGTAAAGAACTTGTGGAAGTCTCCGTGGGAACATGCCGGTTTCTTTATCAGTTATGGTGATAAAGAGTTTGACTAGCAATTGCAAGGGTCCCGTCCGCAAACTAGGATAATTGTCCGTCATTTGTGTTAGTATTCCATCAATACCCTTACAATAAGTGTTATGAGAACAATAATTTCCACCACATAGAATTGCATGTAAATAAATATTCTAGGTTTTTTTATGAAATTAAAAGCTAATAAAACTTCGGTCCATCAAATTTAAAAAGTGCAAGTACATTGTCAAGAGTAAATTGTAGATAATTACTTATGAGTATACAAGGGTCATTCGTAAAGAACTTGTGGAAGTCTCCGTGGGATCATGCCAGTTTCTTCATCAGTTACAGTGATATAGAGTTTGGCTGGGGACTGCAAGGGTCCCATCCGCGAACCGGGGTCATCTCCGTCATTTGTGTTAGTATTCCATTAAAACCCTTACAATAAGAATTATGAGCACGATAATTTCCGCCATATAGAATTGCATGAAATTAAATATTCTAGGTTTTTTATGAAATTAAGAGCTAATAAAACTCCGTCCATCAAATTTTGAAATACGCAAGTACATTGTCTAGAGTAAATTGTAGATGATTACTTATAATTATACAAGGGTCATTCATAAAGAACTTGTGGAAGTCTCCGAGGGATCAAACTAGTTTCTTTATCAGTTACGGTGATAAAGAGTTTAACTACGGAGTGACAGTTTATTTGGGAAGATCGGAATCGAGGCTAGGACCTATGATCATTTTAATTTTAACAATTGGGTCCCTCCAAGAAAGTGGGGGAGGTCGAAATGAAAAATTGTAGATAATATTTTTTTATTCAAATTTTGATAAAAATGAAGTTCAGTTTTTGGCATGAACGGGTCGATGGATGGGCTGCAATCATGAAACGGTGTACATTACCCCCAAAATTTAAATTATGTGCGATGTCGCACTTGTGTCGATTAATACGACACTAAAACGAAGTTAGACCAACGTCAGTCACTCTTAAATTTCAAGCGGGAAATGAAATTTCAGCCGAAAATTTGAACCCAAAATTTCCCCCACCCTATTTCAAGCCAATAAATCTTAGCACTAACACCAATTTTCCATTTCCAACACCAATCCTACAACCTAAACTCCACCATCCATTCCATTCAAAACTTTACAACATTAAAGATCTAATCAAGTTGGTTCTCTCAAATATCTATAAGTGTCCAAGGATGGAACATCCCGACTTATAATTAACTGAGGTAGTTTTTCCATCTATTCCATGTTTAATTACCAATTATGTGATGATCCTACTATATGTCTTTTAAATCATTAATTGATCACAGATTCTTACATTTCATGAGGTATGATGCTTGAGTTACATGTTATATATTGTTTGTTGTTTTTCTTTCCAAGATAGTGCCGTGTTTGTTTCAATTATGAAGGAAGATGATGAGATTTCTATGAACATAGTTTGAATGTGTGACCTCAGTCACATTTCATCGGCCCATGCAAAATATTACCGAACCAAGACCACGTCACATAGAACTTGGGATCATTGTCATGTGAAATACACATAATGTAGTACAACGTAAACGACATTAAACCCGAGATGGTGTGGAGTTTGAGAACTGGTTTAATGCGACATCGTAGGTATGAAAACTAAGACCGGGGAACAAGGAAACTATGACCAAAACTCCACTCGCAGCAAAAAAACAAACAAAAGAAAAACAATAAAAGACACTACTAAATACTTTACTAACATGTCATGCTCAACTAACACTTGAACTGAAAAGCATCCTCGGCAGCAGTGCCAAAATTTGGCCCATCTTCGACCTGGTCATCGTTTAAAAACACGAGCCGAGAGACTTAGTGGTCAAAGATTGAGATTTATATTCTGCACCAATTTTTACTGCTGAGAACCAAGAGGTATTAAGCGGCAAGCCTTGGGTTTGTCCACAAGCATGCTAGGGCTCAAGTATAAATTAAAACACAACCTAGGGGAGGGGGGTGGAGGGGTTGGTATTTTCAACTAACAACTACAAAGCATGCAATTAACAAACAAGAAACTATTTATACTAGGAACTTGGGAATCATTTAGCAACATGGTAGTTCTCATGCTTCAATCCTTGATTCATTCACATATACACATACAAAAGACCTATCAGTGTGTTTACAACATGTGGTGTGACCAATGGCATACACTTCCCCAACCCTGTCACGGTGGGTGCACTCTCAACCTTTCATCGGCACCGCCATCATAATTAAGAGAGTACACCGAGGTCAGACCACCATCATATGTTTTTTTCTTCCCCATGTTATTACGTCCTGGGCTACCACCACAAATGCAACTACTCTCCCCGGATCCTTTATATGCGAGGCCCAAGGTTAGTAGTCACTTTATCTGTGATACTAGGGTTTCAATACAACACCTAGCTTGCTACTATTCACTATCTCTACGTGCAACCTCTCGGACAATAGTTACAAAGTCACCTAAGACTGGTGCGATGGAAAATAGGACAGAGCATTCTCGAATACCCCGTGCACACACCCACGTGGACGCGTTATTCCTTACCCATTCTAACATCCAGGTTTCTCTTCCCGATGGGGCATCAATAATTGCACCATACATGAATACAGCCCAAAGTGTGTGCTTACATGTGGTGTAATATTCATGCATTTATAACATTAAAGAACAATCACAATAATATCATAAACACAAAGATAAGATGAATCTAACAAATCTCATAAAGCATTAAGAATATACCAAGTGCCAAAATGAATCCCAAACTAATATAACTACTCCTTAGATATGGAATTCAAATATAGATTTGAATTCCACGTCCTTGGGAAAAAGAAAGAAGAAAAACAAAGATTACAAAACCTACAAAAGAAACTCCTTCCTTCTCTCCAAGCTCTCTCCTCTTCAAATGTGTTTCCAAATATGTTCCCACCTTTATAAATGAGTTGAATAGGGTCCTATATATAGTAGTAAGAGATTGGGCCAAAAAATATGCCCAAAATAGGCTAAAAGTAGCAAAACCCTAGGTCAGCCGTCAAGGTTTCACAGACTGGCACAGATGCCACGCTCCGTGAAGCATGCATAGCCACGGGATGCCAGATCTACCATGGTCTGTGAATGTTCATAGCCGCAGCCCGTGGGATCTGGCGCGGTCCATGAAGGTCTTCACGGACCACAAGCAGTATGCAGTTTTTGCTCAGATTTTTCCTGCAGTCCGTGAAGGTTTTCACAGGTCGCGAACAGGTCGTGACTTCTGCTCAAAACTTTTGTCGTTAAGGTTTTCACGGGCTGCCACCAGCTTGTGGTCCTTCTCAGAAGTCTTCTCACGGTTTGTGAAGGTTTTCATGGACCGGCTTCATACTTAGCCAAATTCTTCAACTCTTCATTCTCTTTCTTAATGGCCCGGTGCCTTGCCTCGTGAAGGTCTCGTGCACGTCTTCACATAACCTTTGGATTATTGTGTAGTGCAGGCCGTGAAGATTCTCACGTGCTGCTGGTGCTTGACCATGCGCAGTCCGTGATCGGCCGCTGGTGCTTCGTTGTCTGAACTTCGTTGGCTTGTCACAGATGAATCGTTAGTCCGAATCGGGAGTTCTAGTAGTTGATTTCATAGTACTCAAGAAGACCAATCCAATGAAACCATCCTTGAAGGCTAATTCTTCCTGGACCATTCTCGAACTAAGGCAACACTCCTCAGACCATGATTCACCATTTTCTCCTCTGGCCATCTTGAACTTTGAAGCTGCCTATCTTTGGCTTCAATCTCTTTCTACCATGTATTGATGTTTGTGGCCTTTGTCTTCTACCATTCAAATGCGAATGACCTTCAAATATTCTACCGTTAAAAGAAAATGGCCTTGCAAGAATGTAATGTAACAAATAGCATTCATAGGCGACCTACTAAAGGTACTAATAATGAAGACCAAGGAGCCCGTGAACACAATATGTCAATAATTACTAATTAAGTATACAAAATGCAGGATTTAGAATAGAAAACCAAACATGGTTGTCTAAACCCCATGTCATGTAAACTCAACTAATATTGCCAAACCGCCAAGCCAAAAGTAACTAAAAACTATATCAAATGCATTAGTTAAATCATGTGAAATGGTGTATATCAGACTCCCCACACTTAAACCTTTACTCGTCTTTGAGCAAATAAAATCAAAGAAAAATGGTTCAAGCGTAATGAAGCATACAAAATTATCCAATGCATTCAACTTATTCCTAAGCTACCCTAGTTCCCCCAAGAAGGTGAAAATCTCACAACCCTCACACTCCCCAAAGTTTCTAAAGCAACCAAACCACCCAAAGCAAGTAAATGTGTATGGAAATAGATAAGTGACAAAAGATCGGAATAAATCCAAGCTCTCTTTTCCCAAAAGTAGTCCCAAAAGCAATCAAAGAGAAATCCTCAAGCAAAACAATCCACTGAGGAAATCCAAAAGTCATCGACTTGGTTGCAACATAGAGATAACGCAAGATTCTTGCCCTAGTTGCAACTAAGGAGTCTAATGTATCGTCAACCTAGTTTCTTGTTTCTTTTCTTCAATTTTATTCTTACATTTTCTCTCATTTTGTCTAGGAGCTCTTTCGGGTTTTCATCCTAGCTTTATCCCACAAAATGTGCTCACCTCTCACCTTTTTTCACACAGCCTCTCACTATTGCCTAGACTCGTAAGTCTAGCCGGGACAAACCTATCACTTTTACCTAGGCCTTTCAACCTATTCGGGCTTGTCCGCATACTACCCAGTTGCACTTTCGGGTTTTCGACTTGTCCATGTTTCAATATAATTTTTCAATTTTTTCCATTTTTTCAGTTTTTCAAAATTTTCAATTTTTTCAGTGTAGTACAAAATTGCCCAAAAAGTGAGCTTCATACTACAAAAGATAAGCAACAAACCAATACAACACCAAATCCTAAAGCCACATTCCACATGCAAACTAGAATCCAAAAATCCTAGCATAACATGCAAACCACCAAAATTTTCCAAAAGCATCCCAATCACAAGTAACCAAATATCTACCAAGAAAAACAAACAAGGCATGTATGCACGAAGAAATCCATGAATGAGAATTCCCAAGTACTCACTAATCCCTTCCCCACACTTAAACAGTGCATAGTCTCATATACATTCTTATGTAAAATCAAAAGTGAAGTAGGGAAACTAGTGATTACTTACGCTTCCGGCCTCAAAGGGCTGGCCTCCTCTTGGCTAGTGAAACACCTCTCAATGAATCTCGTTTCTTGGATTGTGGCCTCAAGGTAATCCACCCTCGTGTTTAGCTCCTCAACTTGTGCCTTCACTCCTCCAATAGCTTGAACTATCTCCTGAAGCACTTGGGAAGAACTTGAGAGTTACTCCCAGAGTAGGTGTAGTTTATCCATATTTGGGAAGATGAGCTCGGCTTGGAAGTTCTCTCGAAGATGTCTCCCCTTCGGCCTCATCTAGATCTATCTTCGGGTTAGCCAATACACAAATCTATCTTCCAAAGTTGTAGTTCCCACCATCAATGCCCTAGATAACTTCTCAATTTTATAGGTTGATCTCGACATATCCATATTGGCCAATGCCCTATGAGAGATAGGATGTCTCAAATGTCGCGCCAAAAGGCCAACCATGTCTCCCATAAGAATCTTCCCACTCTCCTGCTCTCCCATTGCTATGAATTATTGAACAAAAACACTAACCAGGTCCAAGTAGATGTTCCCCTTCGGTGTCATCGTCCAAAGAAGGTGTACATCGGAGCCCAGACAATGTGTCAATTCACTGTGGCATAGAATACTCATAAAAAGGAGTCGATGAACATAATGTATTTTTGGGTGGACTATAGTCATGCTCTTGCTCAGATTCTTGCTGTCGATCCCGATTAGTTTTCTCCAAAAATTCCCAAGGGAGAACGGCATTCCTTGGCGATGAGTCCATAGAATGTCCCGGCCGGTCTTCCACCCAAAAGCTAATGCCACCTCTCTATAGGTCATATGGTACTCCTTGTCATCTAAGTTGAACTTAATCACCTTGTGACTCTCCTTTTCTGTGACCTTCCAAATAGTAGCTAGGAACTCTAAATTGCACCTTATGTAGGCCTACCGAACCCAAAAGAAAGGTCACTGGTTCAAGTAAGCCTAGAGCCATCAAAGTGCTCTTGCAAGGAAAACTAGTCTCTAAAACCTTCTAGGCCTACCTAACCCAAAAGAAAGGTCATTGGTTCAAGTAAGCCTAGAGCCATCAAGGTGCTCTTGCAAGAAAAACTAGTCTCCAAAATACTCCTCTTTGGTTCCCTCAAATTTCTCCATCTCCAGGCTGCAATCCCTGTAATGTTGTTCAAACCCATAAACTTATCGGCCACAGACTTAGAATTGCGAGGAATGGGAGTTTCCGGTTTAGGGTTTGCACCCTTTACCAGCTTCTTCCATTTCTCACCCCGCAAAGACTTCACTTTCTCCGAAGTACCCTTTTTTGGAGGCATCCTAACATAATGAAGGAGAAGAATGGTAATGTGATAGTAAACAATGCATGGCCAATGATGTCATCCAATAAAGATCATTCTCCCAAAAAGACCAAACATTCAAAGCATGATGGTATAAGCATGAAGGTCATTTAAAACAAGAATATTCCTTATCAATCAAAAGTAACATGGAAACTATGACCAAAACTTCACTCGCAGAAAACAAAACAAACAAAAGAAAAAACAATGAAAGACACTACTAACTACTCTACTAACATGTCATGTTCAACTAACACTTGAACTGAAAAGAATCCTCGGCAGCAGCGCCAAATCTGGCCCGCCCTTGACCCAGTCATCGTTTAAAAACATGAGCCAAGGAACTTAGTGGTCAAAGATAGAGATTTATATTTTCTGCACCCATTCTTAGTGCTAAGATACTATGGGGTAGTAAGTGGCAACCCCTAGGTTTTTCCACAAGGATGCTAGGGCTCAAGTATTAATTAATACACAACCTCGTGTAGGTCGTCAATCCACATGAGTGAAAGGAATAGCTAGTAGTGTATACATGCAACCGGGGGGTTCGGTATTTTCAACTAACAACTACAAAGCATGCAATTAACAAACGATTAAACTATATATACTATGCACTTGAGAATCATTCAGCAAATGGTAGTTCTAATGCTTCAATCCACAATTCATTCAAGTATAGACATACAAAAGACCTATCAGTGTGTTTACAACATGTGGTGTGGCCAATGGCATACACTTCCCCAACCCTATAATGGTGGATGCGCTCGCAACCCTCCACCGGCACCGCCATCATAATTAAGGAAGTACAACAAAGTCTGACCATCATTGCAGGTCTATTTCTCCATCGTGCTATTACATCCCGGGCTTTGCCATGAATGAAAATATTCCCTCTGGTTCTATATACACTAGGCCCAAGGTTTGTAGGCACCTTATCTATGATACTAGGGTTTCAACACAACACCTAACTTGCTACTATTCACTATCTCTACCTGCAACCTCTTGGACAACAGTTATAAAGTTAGCTAAGACTGGTGCGATGGCAAATAGGTCAGTGCATTCTCAAATCTCCCGTGCACACACTCACGCAGACGCATTCTCCGCTACCCATTCTAACATCTAGATTTCTCTTCCGAAGGGGCATCAATAATTGCACCATACATGAATACAACCCAAAGTGTGTGCTTATATGTGGTATAATATTAATGCATTTATAACATTAAAGAACAATCCCAATAATATCACAAACACAAAGATATGATGAATCTAATGAATCTCATAAAGCATTTAGAGCATACCAAGTGCCAAAATGAATCCCAAGCTAATCTAACTACTCCCTAGAGATGGATATCAAATATAGATTCGCTTTCCACATCTTTGGGAAAAATAAAGAAGAAAAGAAAAGATTACAAAACTTACAAAAGGAACTCCTTCCTTCTCTCCAAGATCTCTCCTCTTCAAATGTGTTTCTAAATATGTTCCCACCTTTCTAAATGAGTAGAATATGGTCCTATATATGGTAGTAGAAGATTGGGCCTAAAAATAGGTTCAAAATAGGCCAAAAGTAGCAAAACCCATAGCCACGGGATGCCAGATCTGCCACGGTTCGTGAATGTTCATAGCTACGGCCCATGGGATCTAGTGTGGTCCGGGAAGCTGGGATTGTGCCATGGTCCATGAAGGTTTTCAAGGACCGCAAACAACATGCCATTTTTTGTTAGATTTTTCCCATGGTCTGTGAAGGTTTTCACGGACCGCGAACAACTCGTGGCTTCTGCTCAGATGTCACAACCCGTGAAGGTTTTCACAGACAGCCAGTAGCTTGTGGTCCTACTCTGAAGTGTTCTCACGGTCCGTGAAGGTTTTCACGGACCGGCTCCATACTTAGCCAAAATTTTCAACTCTTCATCATCTTGCTTCACAACCCAGTGCTTTTGTCACTGCCCGGCACCTTGCCTCATGAAGGTCTCCAGTAGGTCTTCACGAAACCTCGGGATTCTTGTGTAGTGCAGGTCGTGAAGATTTTCATGGGCCGCTGGTGCTTAACCATATGCGGTCCATGACTGGCCGCTGGTGCTTCGTTGGCTGAACTTCGTTGGCTTTCCACAGGTGAATCGTTAGTCCGAATCGGGAGTTCTAGTAATTGATTTCATATTACTTAAGAAGATGAATCCAATGGAACCATCCTTGAAGGCTAATTCTTTCTGGATCGTTCTCGGACTAGGGTCTCACTCCTCAGACCATGATTCACCATTTTCTCCTTTGACCTTCTTGAACTCTGAAGCCTCCTATTTTTAGCTTTAATCTCTTTCTAGCACGCATTAATTTTCGTGGCCTTTATCTACTACCATTCAAATGTGAATGACCTTCAAATATTCTACCATTAAAACAAACGGGCTTTGCAAGAATGTAATGCAACAAATAGCATTCACGGGCAAATTACTAAAGGTACTAATAATGAAGACCAAGGAGCCCATGAACACAATATGTCGATAATTACTAATTAAGTATACAAAATGCGGGATTTAGAATAGAAAACAAAACATGGTTGTCTAAACCCCATGTCATGTAAAATCAACTAATATTGTCAAATCGCCAACACAAAAGTAACTAAAAACTATGTCAAATGCATTGGTTAAAGCATGCGAAATGCAGATTAGCGTGCAACATAGAAAATGGTGGTTAAATACAATTAATTAGTCAATTTCAATTTAACCATATGTATTTTAATATGTTGTGACATGTATTTGTATTATATATTATAGTTTTTTGGTTTGAACATGTCATTCTTTCCCAAATTAGTTTAAAACAATTGAATGTTGTATAGCATTTAACCATTTAACCATCAAATATTAAATATTATAATGTTGTATGAAAAATTAAGTCTAACCGACTGGTCGGTGACGTCGCACAAACTGGTGCCCAGACGACATGTAACTGACGTTGCAGTAATCGGCGTCATTTTTTTAGCAATGTCAGAAAATCAAAAAGACACCATTTTGATCAGCATTCCATGTCACTAGGAACATGACGTGGGCACCCCACAACATGTGATATTGCACGTTGTGTGGACTGACGTCTGTTCAAACGATGTCGCATTATTTCATCCCCCATCAACTACATTCTTGCAATTGACGACCTCACATACAAGTGGAAGTCGATGATGATTAAAACAATGTTTCATCTATGTTCTCCAATTGCCAGCCTAATTTCTTTGATTGACATCGCAAACAATACCTACCGACGTCGGTTGGAGAAAAAATGTACTTTTTACTCCGACTGTATTTACCTCGGTTTTTTCTGGACTAAAAGATGAGGTAAAAAATCCTGCAAAACTGAGGTAAAATGTGTTGTTTCTTGTAGTTTTCTAAGCCTTATGAAATCATGCAGCATTGTGGGAATGGTCACTATAGCTCGGGATGGGCCACCCTTATCAACCTGGGATGAACCACCTTTTTCCACTTGGGATGAATCACCTTTCTCATCAATACAACTTCTCTATGGACCCATTTTCACAAAATAAAACACAAAAAATGGTGAAAGTAACACAATATCTTAAAGCAAAGAGCAAGGGTTTAGCACTACCAACTCAAATTTTCTTCCACATTTGTAAAAACTATCCCCATGATTCGCCCACACTTAAACTAAGATGCAAGCATAATATTACCCATACTGAACAACTTATCATTCATATTTTTTATAGTTTGAAATCTACCCTTCACTAATATGCCAAAAATATAATAAATTTAAAATTTAAATCTTTGACATGAATATAGACCTTGGAGAGTTAAAGACCAAAGAGAGATGAAAGTTTTTCTTCTCTTTTGATATAAAGCCTAAAATATATTTGTTCCTTAGATGTGATTTGGGGTTGAATCTCTTTAATTAAGGAAGTGGGTTGATGGAATTTGTGTAGCGGTGGTTTTGGTGGAATATTAACTTTTTGGTGAGGTGGGTTGTTTCGGTTGAGAGAAAGGTAGAGGTTGTCTATGTTGAAGAGAAAAGTAAATGGAGAATGACAAAGGCTCTTCAATTCACTGCTTTTCGGGGTTGATATGTGGCGTGCCCCTGGGCGTCATTACAAAACCCTGACGCATGCAAGTAAAAAATGAGAGATTTATAGTGTTGCTCCCTTGCTCAATTTTGCTACTAGAAAGTAGATAGTGGTACGCTAGGGTGTCATTCATAGATATTTAGGGGTTTAAAAAATAGTTTTGCAAAGTTCAGTTACAAGCATCACCCCATGTGTGTGTCAGGAGTAGAGAAGATGGAGTGTTTTTGTCTTGAAATTATTAATCTACAAACTATTCGAATAAATTAGAAATACAAGATGTAGATAATGATAAAGGCCTTGGGAAAGTTTTTATCACGGGATTAACAATTAGAGTTGACCCTCGAATCCTATTCACATATAACACATGTATTCTATCTAATGCTTTATCACGCAATGCGAATACGTGGATTCCCCAGGACCTCTCTCGGTCTATCCCACCTCAGTTCTGCCCCCTTCTAAAAATATCAGCTCCTCCAGCTATAGCTAGTGGTGCACTTTTACTACCACTTCTAGACCTCACTCCCAGGGTAAATATACTCTTGAACGAATGCAGTAAATTAAACTCGGGAGTTTCATGGATCACCGGGACTTGCATCGTGAATAGTCATACTAAACCCATCTTGTGCCACTTAGGAAATTAGTACACAATTATAACTCTAGTGGCATTCCCTGCCTAGTTGCTACAAACTCAAGATAATACCTTTGGGCATTATCTTATGACCCCAATCGAGTCAATAACATCACCCAACCCCTTTGCCAATGACCCTGCTTATCGTCTCCAAAAAAGGTTAATACAAAATACATCTAATCTAATCCACGGTACATGTTTCTTCCACAACCTCATGTTTACATCGCTCAACCAAACTAACATAAAGACAAAATACTCCCCATTCCTGATCCTAGCACAAATCATTCAAAGGAATTAACTTAGTGTACATTCTAATCTCATTCCTTGCACAATCATAGCATAATAATAAAGAAAAAATTAAGCATGATTGTAAGAGTATTAAAATAATAATGAATCCGAGTCTCACAAATCAAATGTAAATACATGCTACAAATGCTCCCAACTCATAAATCTATGTTAGATGAAGAAAGCCCATAAAATAATTCATGAATATAGAAACAAAGATGAAGAGATGTGGAAAAAAGATGAGAAGACTATGAAAAACCTAATTTTAGAGACCAAAGAGGCGAGTTCAAAGTGAAAATGAAGAAATAGGGGGTCTTTTTGGTGGAAGAAAGAGAAAAGGCTACCAGTCAAACCCTAGTCAAAGCTTATTGTCACGGTCCGTGCCATATTGGCATAGTTCATGCCAAGGGAGTTGGTACAAACCATGTAAAAAAACATTGTCCGTCTCGTGGGCCTTGAATTAACGCGTTCTAATAAACATAGTCAGTTTTTGGCCTAAACTTCTTTTCATCTCTACGGGTGAACCAGTGATATGTTTTGGGTGTTCTTGTAGTTGATTTTATAGTGCTTGTAAAGATGAATACAGTGATGAAATTCAAAGATACCACTTTATCTCGAGTCATTCCTAGAAATCGTTTCTAACTCTCAGATCATTCTTCATCTGTTACTTTGCCTTCCTTCTTCAATCTATCTTCTACCACTTTGTAATTGGTCTTCCTTCTTCTACCACTCTTACGAATGGGCCTCTTTAATCTTCTACCATCCTTGCAAATGACTTTCTTCATGATGGTCTCTAAATAATCTCAAAAAATAAGTAGAAATCGACCAATTCATAGAGGTTAGCACGTTAGGCACAAAATACTTACAAAATAGGGAAATTAGGCCAAATTATCACAGAATGTGATTCTGACCCCATATCATCTAAAACACCATATAATCTAACTATCCGTCGTCGAAGCAAGGTAAAAGTGGATGTTAATTGTTCTAAGAAAATGTACAAATACAGTTTTATCAAATCCTTCACACTTAGACCCTTAGTCATCCTCGAGTAAGTAGAAGTAAGGTCATAAGGTAGTTTCCTAAGCTATGTTCCCAAAACACAAATAATAATCCTTATTCCTAAACTACCCTAACCCAAAATATAAAGGTTTTACACCCCCACCTCATGACCTAAGGAATTCTAATGAACCAAAAACAACAAAATCATACCATAATAAGAATGCAGTATAATACTCCAAAGAAAAAGAAATAAGATCTTTACCCAAAAATTCCTCAAATAGACAAAGACAAGAGAAAGTCTTCACATTTTTCAATTGCTCTCAATTTCTCCATTTTGCCTCGGAGCTTTCCTAGGTTCTCATCCAAGCCTCTCTTTTGTTTCAAACCTCACATCTCACCCTTTTCCACACTATAAGGCCTCTCAATTTTCCATAGGTTACCCTTTCAGATTTTCAACCTATCTTGGCCCCCAATTTTGTCTAAGCCGCTCTTTCGGTTTTCTACTTAGCGGGTTCTTTTTCATTTTTTTTTAAAAAATGCCCTTAAAAGAGCTACTTGCTACACAAAAGTAACTTTGAATCATAAATATCATCTAATTCTCCTCCAATGCTCATAAACCTTGCATTGTCCTCAATGAATATACACACACTCTAGAACACAATCAAGGGGAAGAAATGAGAGAACACTTACAACTAGGAACAAACACCAAATATATCCATAGTGGCACAATCATGAGATATAATGAACAAAATAACATCACCATAATATACTACCCATAACCTCTAGTCAAGAAAGTCCAATCGCAACCACTATCATGCACAACAAATCGAATAAAGCATTGAACCACAATGGAGGGATGAGGTACCTCTTAGGTTTTGATGTGTGTGATTCAAGTGGTTTATGGGTTAATAGGCTTGGGTGGTCTTTAGGGGTGGTAGTGAAGGAATAAGGCCATTTGGAGATCGAGGACATTCAAGCAACACGTACTGTGCTAGTAAATACGGACTGTGCCCAATGAACTGGTACAGATCGTGTGAATTTCCATGGTCTATTTCAAGGATCTGTGTCTTCAGCTTTTGAGCATATATACAGTTTAATATTACATGGTGCATTTACTGGTGATTCATTTCAAGCCTGAAAACTTTCTTTAAAGTGGCACGGTCTATGCCATATGGACAACCTGCAATCCTTGCTTCAAAACTTGGTCATCTTCTCCAAAACCTTAAACTTCCTGTAAAATAAATCATGCACACCAAGCATAAGTTTTTCCCAAAAAAATGACTAAAATAGACAAACATGCCCAAAAAACAATAAATATGTATATAAAAAGGAAAAAGATATTCACCTCTTTTTTTGCACGGGTTGCCTCCCGAGAAGCTTTGTATATTATGCTCGTCAGCATGACCCTAATCTTAACCATATGGTGAAGGTTTGAGCCCCATCACCATAGGCATACAAATTCCAAAATTTGAGAGCGTAGTTTAGAATTCCTCCGAGATAAGGAAAGAATGAAGTTAGAGTTGGATTCAAAGGTGAGATGTGTTTTGGAGGCATAACATCTTCATTTTTCTTCTCTCATGTCTCCTTCAAGATTTTTGAAAATTGAGATGGTTTGGATTTAGCATGGATGATCACCTCCTCCTCTACCTTATACTGAATACCAACTCATTCGCGGGGTTTTTTTAGCTTCCTTTACCAACTCGGTAATCAAGGTGGTAGTATTTGCACTTAGCTTCGAGCTCAATTTCGATTGGGATGGAATTTTACTCTCTTCCTCGGTCTCCAATTAGTGCACCTTAAGTGCCAATTCCTTAACTTCAGCCTCCAAGTACTTGATACTTGAGAAAATTTTAATCCTAGCATTTTCGATAACTTCGTGACGCTTGGAGTGACTCATTCCTCTTGACCAAGGTTTCCACGCCTTGCAAAAAAATCCTCCTTTGATGTTCTACAACTCACATTTTGTTTTTCACTTTCAGAAATAGCATAAAAGGGTGAAGGCCATTCATTTTGCTCATATTGTTGGTCTCCCGATGCATATCTATATCCAAATTCCTGATTACCATCCATTCTGGATTCTCATAATAGTAAAAAGAATACTACCCTTAAGCTCTTCCACCTCGGGAACCAACAACTCCTGCTTCCTCTTAATACTCCTAACTCAACAAAGAACAAGACTCCGTAGGGTGATCACAATGGCATATCCTGCTTATCTCACCCATGGAGCCACTCTTCTCCTTATGAGCAACTACGAGGAATGGTTTTCCATATTCATTTTCCAATAAAATTTAGAATCACAGTCCAACGATTCTCGGTGGGAAGAACAAGAACTCAAGAAAAAACTAAAGAAAAAACTAATCCAAACAAAAACAAATAAAAGAACACAAAACACACCAAGAAAAAACACAAGAAAGCACAACTCTACTAACTAACACTAGTGGAGAATGGCCTATTAAAGGCATCATTAAAAAGAAGTTGCGGAGAATTGCCTAGGAATTGCCTTCTGAAAAAGGTTACGACCTCAGAGCCTCTGTGATTTAGACCCCTATGAAATTCAAAGGCGGTTCAATCAAAATGGAAGGTGGTGTGCAGAGAACTTCCTTTTGTTGATATGAAATAAAGGTGGCATTAACATGAAACCACCTTTAGTTGTGCTTAATTAAAGCTGGCCATGTCAAACTGACTTTGAGCCAAGTAAGTTACAAACTCGAACTATGATTTGATACCTGTTATGAGTTCAAAAATTGTTGGTTGAACCACATACTAAGAACTGAATCAACCCTAAATATGTAACATCGTCCAAGTTGAGTTGTGAACTTGAAACTGTGTCATTTTCAGTGTTACATTTGAAATTGAATTTCCATAATCGAAACTAATAAAGTGAGAATTATATTTTTGCATTTAATACTATTTAATTTTAGAAAAGCATGTAAATAGGGAGAACCTACACTTTAGGGCTTCTTGCGGAGCTAATAGGCAAGGTATGTCTACTTTTACAACTCTATTACTCATTTTAATGCATTGAATGTTAGTTATGTTTCAAATGTGTTGAATCAGGGTTTAGGTTCGAAATTGTGTTTGAATGGAAATGTGTTGTATGACCCGTAGGTTTAAATGCCTTTTCTATGTAGGTATGTAGCAGGTAATAGATAGAATTGAACTCATCAGTAGCGATCTTAGGAACTCACTCGATTATATTCCTTTGGTAGAATCATTTACTGTGTTGGCTTTCGAACATGCATCAAAGAATGGTGTGGTGTATGCAAATTGCTCGTGTAAGGATTTTAGGAATGATATATTTTTGGGGAGGAATAAGTTGCGCGAACATCTTGTAATGCGAGGTTTTCAAACTAATTACACTCATTGGATATGGTATGACGGATAGCGTTGAAGATGTTAAAAGCAAAAATGGGTTTATTTAGATGGAGACAGTGGATTGGATGAGATTTTTGAGGATGTTGCAAGAGAATTTCATTATAAACCCGAGGTCTTAAGAGCATTTCATAAAGACAAGAAGACGGCATTGTATGAGGGTCCAAACATTCTATTTTGAGCGCCACCTTGAGAATTATGAATTTGTAAGCCAAATTTGGGTGGACCCATTGAGAATCTTGAACTGCTTACGGAATTGCTTCCCGAGGGTAATCTTATGCCCAATATATCGAATTCCGCAAAAAACATTCCCCATCCAATATAATTGGAATTCCAAAAAAAATCATGCTTCCAAATGATTGTATGTTGTACAGCTGGGAGGAGGACAAGGATAGAGAAAGATGTCGTGTATGTGGTAAGTCTCGGCATAAGTTGAAGCGGGGTGAAATTGATGGGGGTGCGAAAGTGGGGTTCATTTAGTAGAAGATGCGAATAGAAGTTCTGGATTCATATAAAAAATTGAGCTTCTAAATAAGATTGGTCTAAATCAGTGGCTCCAAACTCGCAATAGTTTATCGGATCTTTAAAAAAGGAGCATTTTTTAATTCGTGTGGGAACATAAATGACCAACGAGCTTGGAACTAGGTAGAATCGGGCCTTCAGTTTTATTCAAGAGATACTTACGAGCTTGTAAGCATATCTTGTCCTAAAATATTTGATATGCTTCATTATGCATGCGTTAACTATTGCATTTGGCGTAATAATTTACTGGTTTTATATGTTGAATTGCTAGCATTAGTTGAGTTTACGTGAAAAGGGGTTTAGACGGCCATGTTTGGTTTTCTTATCTAAATCCCATATTTTGTAGACTTAATTGGTACTAATGGAGATCATGTATCCACGGGCACCTAGATCTTCCTTTTTTATCATCCTTAGTAGGTCGTTCGTGGGTACTTTTCCTAACATTCTATGTGAAGGCCATTCGCAAGGACAGTAGAAGATATTGAAGGTCGTTTGCAAGAACAGTAGAAGAGGTCAAAGGTCTAGAATGGTAGTAAAAGAGGGCCACAAACATCAATTCATGGTAGTAGAAGGATGGAGCCAAAGATAGGCGGCATTGGAGTTCAAAACAATCAAGGAAGAAATGGAAAAACGTGGTTTGAGAGTTGCGCCAACTTCAGGGAATGATCTAACAAGAATCAGACTTCAAAGCTGGTTTCATTGGATTCTTCTCCTAGAGAACCATAAAATCGACTATAAGAACTCTCAAAACGGACTAACGGTTCATCTGTAGCGAATGAAAGAAGTTCAACAGGCCGGAGCACAAACGGGTTGGCGCGAACTGCTCATGGGTGGCACCAATGGCCCGCACCAAATGATGTGGCCCTCGCCAAATGTCTTTTGTACAAACCGTGCCAAGGCCCGGCGTGAACCGCACCAATCCCAACGGGCTGCGTGCTAAGGTTCCCATTTTCACTCAAAAATGGCTAAGTATAGGTGCAGACCGTCTCCTTTTCGATGGCTTGCGCCATTTCAAGTACAAAATGTCAAGACCAGTTGGGGGATGTGGAGAATTGAGCAGCCTGCACCAAAATACTGAACAAAATGAGGATTCTGATGGCGAACCACGCCAACACAACCTGCAGAAGATCCCACGGTCCGTGCCAAGGATTTGACATAGTTCACGCCAGATCCCACGACCCACAACAAGGAATCAGCATGGACCATGCTAGATTTGGTGCCCCACACTGGTACGGACTAAGGACGCGGTGTGGACCGTGCTATCCATGATGTTTCGCGCCAGTGGCGGCTGAAGTAGGTTTTTGCACATTTTTGGCCTATTTTGGGCCTATTTTTAGGCCCAAACCCCTAATATTATTTATAGGATCCTTTAGTCTTCTAGGAAAAGTAGGCATAATGTAGATTTTTTTCTCTCTAGGTAGGTAGAAGGAAGAGGAGAGTTCTCTCTCTCTAGAGTTCTTCTTCTCTTCTCCTTCTCTTTTTCTTTCTTTTCTAGATCTTAGAAAAACTTTTGACATTTTTCATATTCTACTCTTGTAATTTGGAGAGCATCCTAGAGAGAGAAACATTCTCTCTTCTTTCTTTCTTTCCTTTTTTAATGCTTTCATCCTATGATGTGGAATTCAAATATTTATTTGAATTCCATGTCTAAGGAGTAGTTTCCATAGCTTTGGGGTAGATGTATTCATGTATCGATTTATACTTTTGTGATATTCTTATTTCATCCTAATTATTGTGCTTTTGATATTATTGTGAGTTGTTCTTGAATGTTAGAGTTCCATGAATAGTACACTCCATGAGCACACACTCTAGTCTATATTCATTTTGGTGCAAATATTGATACACCCTGGGGGAAGAGAAACCTTGGATGTGTTATGGATAGCAGGTTCTGGGTCTACGTGAGTGTGTGCACGTAGGTCTTTTCAGAGTTTTACTATTACATTTCCAGCACACCAGTCTTAGCTAGCTATTTTGAGTAGTCCGAAGGGTTATGGGTAGATATAGCACAAAATAGCAAGATAGGGTTGTAAGAGGTCCTAGTGTCATAGATAAGGTGCCTACCTCAATTTGCCTCATTCATAGGCCTAGGGAGTAAAGCATCCATGGTGGAGTGCCTGGGACGTAATCGTACGGGGGAGAAATAGGCCTAAAACAATGGTTGGACCTTGTTGTACTCCCCTAATTACGGAGGCGGTGCCGATGGAAGGTTGCAAGAGCACCTGACGTTATAGGTAGGGGGAGTGTTTGCCATCAACCACACTACGTGTTGTAAGCACTAGATTATGTTTTCTAAATCTCACATGTGAATGAATCGAGGTTCGAAGCATTAAATCAACCATGTTACGCAAGCATTCCCCAAGTGCCTAGTTAATATAGTATATTTTCTTTTTTACTTTTAATGTTAGTAGTTGATAATTGACAACCAACCCCCCTCCCCTATTGTTTACTCCTACCAACACATACAGATTGACAACCCGGATGTGGTTGTGTGTGATGTACATTTAGGCCCTAGCATCTCTGTGGACACACCCAGGGGCTTACCGCTAACTACCCTATCGGTAGCATAGTTGTGAGTTGAGTGCTTAACTATAAATTTTGTCTTTGACCTTTGACCTTGGTCTAAGCTTCCGCTTGGGTTAATTAGCTACAATTAACGACCTCGAGTGGAGGCCGATCAATATTAAATCTAGGAATATTCCAGATTTGGATCTTGTTCGGACAATATGGTTATCTATTTGTTTCACTAGACTTTCATTACCAATTGACATAGCTATTATGGTAACCGGATACTCACAATGTATGACTCCAATTGAAGTTATCAACCTACCATTAAGCCCACATTATGATAAACTTCAAATCATAATAACGAACTCATCCAAATCAACAACCAATCCAAACTAGCAACCTAATCATCCAAATAACCAAAGTTATTAAAAATTAACCAAATCATTTACAAAACCTAGAAATTGTTCAAATTCATTAATTCATCATCCAAACATCATCTAATCCTCATCTCTACCATCCTTGGCAAACATGGCTTCAATCTCCGAGTTGGTTTCCTCAGTCTCGACACCCTCTCCTTCCATTTCCCCTTCATCTTCACTTTCATCATCGTTCAAGTAATCTGGCTTGAAGTTTGGCATTGTGCCATTGTCATTTAGCTCAATGTGGAGGCTGGTAGATTTGATGAATTTTTTGTGTCCCACTTTTTCCGCTGCAAGCTCCACATTCGCTCCACTAATATCACCTCAAATGCACAACATGTATTTTTGAAGGTACCCATCTAAGAACTTTGTTGACCTACAAAAACAAACATAAAATATGAAATTCATATTAATTTGAGTACACATTTGAAAAGTGCATAAAACAAAATCATAGTTGACAATACTCACAAGATAAAGATGCATCCTCCCTTTCCATTGCAGCGTCTCTCCCTCTCTTAGCGGCCCTAGCGGCTGACCCGGGGACCATGTGATGAATATATCTATTTTAGACGTCCAAAACCAAATGTTTGTGGTCAAACCAAGCCCCATCATAGTCTCCAAAATAAATGTTTTGTCAACTGTAAGAACTTTCCACTTTTTGATCAACGGAGTGATCAAGCCACCATAGAGGATATCTTTATTTTTACCCGTCGTTGCCTTCAACATATACATGACAATAGTTTATCTTGGGTTAATTTTCACCCCCTCCATCACATAGTAGAATAGCATGTGGTTCCCAATAGCTGGTTGCAAGCATGGCCACCTGACAGAAGGAAATTTTGGCAAATTCACTCATACACTAACATATGCTCCACGGACAATACCCCCACATTGTAACGCTCAGCCTACCCCGATACCTTACCTGTCCAGTGAAACTACTTTTTACCCATAGCAATCAAGCATAGCAGGGTGGCCTCAATAACCCAAGGCCGATTCTGCTGATTGAACATTTCTATAGGACCATAGATATCTACAGGCATTAACTTAGTAGGGTCGGCGTACAAACAACCTAGGATTGTGAATTTGGTAACAGGTATTGTTATGCCATTAACCAAGGTTAGGTCCTTATTGTTATTACTCAGGCCTAAATTAATATAAAATTGCAAAACCTCATTATAATGAACTGGTTCATCATATTTCAACAATTTATCGAAAGTTTGAGGGCTCAAATTTTCTAAGCATAAGGGTTCTATATTCAAACTATGAACAGCTTTTGGATTCGTAAATTTTCTACGATAAAAAATCCACGTACCTTTGTTTGGCTCTTTCATTGAAGAATCGGTCAAAATTTCTCGGCTCATGAAACAGACGATGACTACGAGATGAGGTGTTCCTTCCTCCTCCACCTACTTTACCATGGTTATACCTAGACATTTTTCATTTTGGATATGGAAGTTTGTCGAATTAGTGAAAGAGTGAAAACTTGGGAAATTTTGCAAACTGAATACCCGATTTGGGTTTTTTTGTATATATACTAGGACTAGGTTCTAAGCTCGGAACCTAGTCCATTATTTTCTTGTAGTTGTAGAACCAGTTCTGAACTTGTAACAGTGTCTGAAACATGTTCCAAGTTTGGAACTGACATTCGGACCTTGTAGAATGCAGAGCATTAAAGGCAGTTTTCAAATGGGTAATGAATACCCATTTTATTAGGCACGAGTTTCATTTTCTTATCCAAAAACCCTTCCCTTCCTTTTTTCCACTCCTTCTATCACAAATTTCTCCAAATTTCACACTTGAAGATCAAAGCCACCCAAAACCCTAGGCATCTTCATGTAGGTAACCTAATATCTAAATAATCTTCATCAAAGAGGTTTTTTTGTGGTTAGGGTTACTCCTTGTAGAATGCGTTCATCATAGATCATTTCAACTTCTAATCCCCTTATCTTGATTAAAAGGTAAACATTAAGGTATTGGTATTGTTGTATAAAAGGATGTTTTAGCTCCATTTCCCTTTAAGTATTATTCTTATGTTGTAGGTAGATGGAGTGTGTCATTATGAGCCTAGTAGTAAAATTTTTGTATGAAATATCATGTTTTGCATTGAAATTGTTTGGAACTGGATTATAATGTGTGTTTGTATGTAGATTAATTTCATGGAAAAAAACTCATAAACAACATGCAAGTTCACACAGTAGAAATTCTGATACATTAGGCAATGCGAATGATTAGGAATAGGGGTCGGGGGAGGTTGGGATTGTTAGGACACATTATAGGACTTTAGAATGGAGAATGGCTAGGAAGGACTTAACTTTGTTCATTTTCAACAAAGCGGGAAAATGTTTGTCGGGGGAACGTGCTAAGTGAGCAAGTTGGGTAGGGAAGGTTGGTAGAACGAGGGTAGACATCCGTTTAAATAATTTCCTATAGAATACAAAGATGTCCTATGGAAGGAGTGCAAGGTACCAATAATTAAATATATATAATCGTGACCCTTGCTAATTTTAATAGAGGCTGTTTGAGATTGATGCTCAAGAATTGGAGAGTTTAAAAAAGAAGGCAATGACGATAGCTTTTATTTTGGTGCATTTTATAACTATCTCTTAAAATGAAGAAATTCAAATCGAATGCATCGTGCAACACACGGTATGATCATAACATAATGTACACCACTTTCTAAAATACACTGCTCACAATACTCCAAATTAGTTACTCCTTCCACCCCTCTATATCTATCTCACCATAAAAAAAATCATTTTTTCCTAGTAAATGAATAGTATAGAATTGATTGGTAGACCAAAAATATTTTCATTGTTATTTTTCACATTCGATTCTTTGCTGAAAATGGAAGTAAGACACTAATAAAGGAATACTAGGTAAGGTAAGTAAGACACTTACAGGGGGGTGGAGGGAGTAGGTGGTCGCTTAATAATATATTATAGAGCAAGTGCTAAAAAAACTACTTTAGGCAGAAAGCTCCAATATAACTCTGCAAAAATAAAATAAAAAGTGCCAAAATAACCCTTACTTTATGAGGTATGTGTCAATCTAACCCTTGGCCGTTGACTTCAATTGTCAATAGGAGATTTGGCCGAAATTTAAGGAAATAATGACTTTACCCCTATATTAAAAAAGAAAAAAAAAAGAGAAAAGGGATTTATTCTTCTTTCTTCATTACCTTATGCCCTTGCGGCGGCCGGAATCTGGAGACCTGTCTTACCCCGGCCGGATTGCTTTGTTTTTCACCCACTAGAGAAGCCATCTGGTCTCGTCCTCCGGTGTTGAACCTCCAGCGTCCCGAGATTAACTTTTTGCCTCCTTCATTCACCGAGTTGTCACAATGAAGGTAAAAGTTCCATGGAATTTTACTAATTTCAGTTAGTGAAGAACACGAGCAATGATATTATCTCCTCTTCTTGGTTTCAGAGAGTTAACAGGGGCATAAAATATCTGGTAAAACCCTTTCTGAGCTAATGACAGCATATTCAACGAACAAAGGAAGACACAATCTTAAACAAAATTACATAGAGCCCATCTCAAAAACACCATGAAAATCACAAAATCAACACTAAAATACCCGAAAAAACATAGAGTTAAGTACTACAATGACCCTAACTTTTGGCTGAAAGTGCCAATATAATCATGCAATCTTAGAAAGCGTCAATCTAACCTTTGACTCCGCTGACTTTGTAGTATGTTTGGCTGGATTATGGTGAAAAGATTATGTTGCCCTTGACTTGAAAAAAAATGAAAAGAGGAAAAACCACTTTTATATACTATAATTCTCCTCTCTTTTTTTCAAACCACTTTATTATTTCCCCATTTTATTCTTTTATTCCCTCATTTCCCGACGCCGCCTCCCTCCCTCCTCCTTTGCCCTCACCCTCTGCTGCCCAAGTTGCCTCGCCATCAAAGCACCACTTCCAGCTCTAGTCGTCGCTAAGCCACTCGCCGCTCACCTTCACCCTCCCCCTCAACTCACTCGCCCGAATTCTTCCAGACTTCAACTGATCCTTTCATTTATCCTTTTTTTGCTTTTGCAATTTTGAATCCAATCAACATTTTCTCAACCTTGTTGTAGAAAGTTCACTCGTTGGGAATTGAGATGATCAATTGTTGTATTGGGGTTGTCAATTTTTATCCTCTCTAGGCCATCTCTGAGCCTGGGGTTTTGGAGAATTTCTATAATCAATAAGTATAACCTTTTTGCTAAAAAGGCAGGGTTTGTATCCCGGGCGGGTGAGCTGGGGGAAGGGTGAGCGGCGAGTGGCACTGGCGACCGCAACACCAGCCTTAACAGCGGTGGAGGCACCATCGGTAGCAATGATAGGGGGTGAGGGCTCGGGGGTGGGTTCAAGGGTTGTGGGAGTGGTTATGCAGTGGTAGGAGTGGTTAGCTAGGGTTCGAGGGTGGTGGGGGTGTTTAATTGGGGGTGGTGGGGGTGGCTAACCATCCCCTAGGACAAAGAAACGAAGCGGGGTGAGTTTGAGGTTGTGAGGGTAGTTGTGTGGTGGTGAATCGGTGGTGGTGAGGTTTGACAAGAAACGGGGTGTGGTGAGGCTTTTGGCAGCGACAGCAAAGTACGGTGGCAGCGGGGGTGGCGAGTTTTGACGAGGAGAGCAGTGGTGAGGTTTGACGAATAGCGGGTGTGGTGAGGTTTTTGGCAGGGGTAGTTGTGCGCTGGTGGGGGTGGTTATGCAGTGGTGAGGTTTCTGGCGGATGCGGTGGAGCACGATGGAGGAAGAAATGGAGCAGCCACATCACAATTGATTTGTTCTAATGGGTAGTTTTATCATTATTATTTCTAGTCATGCCTGAATTCACTTGGTCAATGTAAGAATTAGGAAGTTTGGCTATATCGGCACAAAATTTTCATTTAGGGTTAGATTGGCACATACAATAATTAGTTAGGGTCAAATTAGCACTTTCTGAGATTGCAAGGTTATATTGGTACTTTTAGCCTAAACTTAGGGTTATAAATGTATTTTTCCAAAAACATAAAAGTCAGACAAAGAATATTACCATCATCATCACAGGTGGTGGCGTAGAGACTGTTTACTAAAGGGCAAGAGCTCTGATTACCCCGGCTGACTTGCTTCGTTTTGTTCGTCAGGGTCAACAAAGCTTGAGCTCCATAGCTGGAAGCCGGAAGGCAACGGCCAGACGATAGCAAGGCAATGGCCAAACGACGGCGAGCTGGAGGCTGAGGAGTGCAGCGATGAAGAAGAGGGGCACGTGAGATGCATAATCCCAAAGGAAGACACGAGCATGTCTTCATGCGACCTTAGGCGGTGGACGGAGACCTGAGGCGGTAGACGGAAGTGGTGGTGTTGGACAACGGCGAACTGAGGTTTTGCATGTCAGAGGTGAGGTTCATTGTTGCATTTTTATTTTTCCCAAATATTTGTTGAGGTTTAATATATTTTTTATTGAGGTCTTAAGTAATGAAAAGATGTTTGGTGTAGTGGTTTGGTCTCTGTTTGCTGATGTGAATGTCGAGTCTCGTTGAAGGCTTTTCTTTTTGAAGATTATTTCTGAGGTTTTACAGCTGAGGTTTAAGATTTATAAATCTGATATAGTATATGGTTAATAAAAGTTTGATGGTGTAGTGGTTTGCACTCTACCTTCTGAGGTTGAAATCTTGGGTTTAAATCCAACATTTTATAGTTTATATGGATGATATGAATTGATAATTGTATTTTTGTTGTTTTCTCATGTTGATGTTTTCTTTTTCCGGCTGAGATTTTGGTAATATGAGTTGATGTTTGCAGTGTCTTTTTTTTCTTATGTTGATGTTTTTCATTTTATGGATGAGATTCATGTGTTAGGAGTTGATGTTTGTAACTTTTGGGTGATATAGGTTGATATTTGTAGTTTTTTATAAAAAAAAATCATGATGTTTTATGATTTTCGAAATAAATTATTTATACTTTTGAGGTACTTTAGTTTTTTTGTTGATATTTTTATTATTTTTCCTCTCATGTTGATGTTTTTCATTTTTCGATTGAGTTTTAGATGATATGAGTCGATGTTTTATTGTGTTTATGGGGTTATATGGGTTGATATTTTTAGCTTTTTTCCTCTCATGTTGATGTTTTTCATTTTCTAGGTGAGTTGTAGGTGATAGAGGTTGATGTTTGTAGCTTTTTTTATGATAAGGTTGATTTTTTGTAGTATTTTTTCCCTTATGTTGGCTTTTTTTTTGTTAGTGCTTCAAATAGAGGTTGTAGGTGCTTATTTTATAACTTGTGCGTGTTATGAAAACAAATTAGTGCTTAGAGTACAACATGTAAGTGCTTCAATTGTTGCTTGTAAGTGCTTCAATCGTTGCTTGTAAGTGCTTCAATCGTTACTTGTTAGAAGTTGATGTTTGTATATTCTTTGATGATATGATTGATTTTGATAGTGTTTTTTTCCTTACGTTGGCGTTTTTCTTTTTTGGTTAGTGCTTCAAATGTAGGTTGTAGGTGCTTATTTTATAACTTGTAAGTGCTTCAATCGTTGCTTGTTAGGAGTTGATGATGGTACCTTTTTTTGATGATATGGTTGATTTTTGTAGTGTTTTTTCCTTACGTTGACATTTTTCTTTTTTTGTTAGTCCTTCGTAGGTTGTAGGTGCTTATTTTATAACTTGTAAGTGCTTCAATCGTTTCTTGTTAGGAGTTAATGTTTGTAGCTTTTTTGATGATATGGTTGGTTTTTTTTAGTGTTTGTTTCCTTATGTTGACGTTTTTCATTTTTCGTTAATGCTTCAAATGTAGGTTGTACGTACTTATTTTTATAACTTGTAAGTGCTTCAATCATTGCTTGTAAGTGCTTCAATCATTGCTTGTTAGGAGTTGATGTTTGTAGTTTTTTTTATAATAGGTTTGATTTTTTTTTTGGTGTTTTTTCCTTACGTTGACATTTATCTTTTTTTGTTAGTGCTTCAAATGTAGGTTATAGGTGCTTGTTTTTATAAATTTTGTGTGTTATGAAAACAAATTGGTGCTTAGAGTACAAGTTGTAAGTGCTTCAATCGTTGCTTGTTAGAAGTTGATGTTTATAGCTTTTTTGATGATATGGTTGATTTTTTGTAGTGTTTTTTTAAAATGATAATTTAGATTTGTTGATATTTTTATGATTTTCAGTTGATTTTTTGTTAGTTATAGTCGAAGTTTTTTTCAATTTCTTTTGTTGATTTTTATTTGAATTTTTATATATTTTTTGTTGTTTTATTTGATTTTTTTGCTGCATTTTTTAATTGATGTTTTATGATTTTTTGATGAGGTTTTGCTATTTTTTTCTGATGTTTTTGCAGTTTTTGCTTCAATTATTTATTTATTTTTTACATTTTAAAAATATTTTTTGAATTAGTTTTATTTTTTTTGCAGATTGCATGTGGTGGAGAGATGATGGGAAAAAGTTGGATAAAAAAGCCTCTAGAAAGTTATTAGCATAGGACCCTATAAATTAATTAGAGATAGGCTCATATAAAATTATTAGAGATAGGTCCCTGAGCTAGAATATTGTTAGAATTGTAGAAATGACCCTGTCTAAAGTTTAGGTTGTCTCACAGGAGACCATCCCATTAGATGGCTAAACTTTTAATTTAAATAAAACTGTTAATGTTAAAATACATGAATATTTATCCCAATTTTCTAATATATGCAGCAGAACCCCGCCAGTATATTTTAAAATAAAGAAAAAAAATATTTTTATAACCCTATCTAGTTGACATAAGTGCCACTATAACCTTTCAATATTTGAAAGTGTCAACATAACCCTATCTAGTTAGTGAAAGTGCCAATATAACTATCTCCGGCAACTTTTAGTCGGAATTTTTTAAAATTACATGTTTGCCCTTCTGAAAATAAATTAAAATACAAAATAATAGGAAGTGACGTTATTACCCTTAGACTCATCGATACTCTGCCGCCGTACCGCCGCCGGATTAGATAGGGTTATATCAACACATTATGAAAACTAGTAGGGTTAAATCAGCACATTCCTAAAATTTATAGGGTTATATCAGCATTTTAGAAAAAAATGTAGGGTCATATCAGCACACACTGTAGAATATAGGATTTTAATGATCTTTTGTTTATTTTGTTGTATTTAGTCTGGATTGATGATTCGATGACCTTTTGTGTAGTGTGTGATTGTTATTTTGATGTGTTCTTCGACCTAGGGTTTTTAATGTTGATAAGTTTTGAAATGAGCCTATGATATGTGATAATGGTGTTTATTATTAATGATGGTGTCATGATGTCAAATTTTATATTGTATAAGATATTGTTATGCTATTATAATTGTGTATATAATGATGTGGTCGCCCGTTAAGGCCAGCCGAGTACCACACACTTAATATTTATAATATATGCTGATATAACCCTATAAGTTTTAAAAATGTGCTGATAGAACCCTACAAACATTGAAAATGTTCTAATATACCCCTACAAATATTAGGAATGTGCTGATATAACCCATAAGATTTCATAATGTGCTAATATAACCATATATGTTCCGGTGGCAGTCCGGTGAGCTATGATGGTAAAATTGTCCACCTAATTTCAAAGTTAGCCCAAATGATATTTTGATCAATTTACACAGAGTCAACGCCAGATATGATGTCTGAGAGTTATATTGACACTTTCATTAAATAGTTAGCGTTATATTTGCACTAAAAATTATCATAGGATTATATAGACCCTTATCCCTAAAATAAATAAATAAAAGCATGCATGGCGTTCATACTTCTAGTGGAATACGTATTTGTTCTCAAACGAATACAAAAATGAAGTCAGGAAAGCAATGAGTGCAATTTCCAGAGCAAAACACATTATACAGACGATGTTTGACAAGCAGCCTTTTGAAATTTGTTAAAAGTCTTTGCAGCCATATACAACCGAACTCAATACTTAATGCTGCCATAATGTTCAGTCTATGCTGCCATCTGAAAACAGACCATCCGCCATCTGAAAATTTCCCAATAGTCTATGCTGCCATAATGTTCAGTCTCACCAATATAACAGACCGTTCCACCATGTTTCTATGGTGCATAAATCACCAAGTTCCGGTTGCCAGACACTGCTTCACATATAAACAGACATTTCCCCCTTTCTTTTTCAAATCAATTAAACATCCTGGCCTCACTTAGAAAGCTTCAGCTGCCCTATTAGTATTAGGAAGCCTTTGGCGTCTCTCAACATATGAAGATGGAAACCAACCTGCTTTTCCTTGGCACTCACCCTCTGACCAGCCTGATGGACTCACCTGATGGATCATAAATGGTATAAAGCTAACCAGGTCTTGAAAAATTAGCATTGGGTAAATGGTAATACTAGTCTCTTAAAAATTGGAAGCCGGGAACTTAAGCACATCGACATCTTTTCAGTGTAGATAAAATCAATAATACTTGCTAACGTTTGAACATTGGAAAAATCAATTGTTTAACATTCAAAAACAATACAATGTAGATTCTCACGGGCAAAGAGAGAATTCCCTGGAGACAGTATCCCATTGTGCTAATGATTCAAGCCCACAAGTACTAATTTGATCCATCTGAAACACGTATTCAGACAATCAAACACTGCAGCAGGTTACCTGGCCAAACTACGGACTCAACAGCAGAATCGATTATCACCCCACTGCCTGTAATATACCTATGGAACTCAGGGCTATCACTCACACAAAAATCTTTAATATAATTGAATTTTATTTCATTTATTGAAAAAAAATTATCGATTTTCAATTCAACTTATTTCGCTTATATCCAAAGATCCTCAACAGTCAGTAGCCTTATGAACTTTTATAATTAGCTCCACCGCCCTGGTTTATTGAATTGATTAAATTAGTTGCAAGTAAACCAGACTTAGCAAATTAGGCATAGAAGACAAAACCCTGCCCTACTATCAAAACTCTGATCAATGCATAAACCTAGTTCACTTCATTTAACTCTTCCAAAATTTTGATACCCCCGACCTCTTCATGCTTCCATCCTCCTTAAGGATTTCAAACACATCAGCTTAGTGTGTGAATTTAGAGGGGATCTTGATCTTCAGGATTTAACATTTTTTGGTAGTGACACGAACAGGGGTAAAAATTTGAAGGACTCCAAAAGTGTGAGAGATGGTCTGGGAGAAGCCGGAGTTGCGAAGGAAGGGAAAAAATTTACCACGGTGGAAGTAAGGATATTACGAGAGAGCACTTTATCAATTGTTCAGGGAAGGAAAACATTGAATTCCACACTCAGAGATTTCAGATTTAGTACAGGATTGAAGCACAGTAAAACCAAAATGAAGCACATGGCCAACGATTATAATATGAAGAAGAATGACAGAGAACTATATCTGGCTGTAGTTAACCTCAAAAAAGCTCTAGAAACGGAAGATGTGATTTCCAAGATATGATTCTAATTTTCTGAAGAAGGAACATTTCCTTTCCAAAGAGCACAATGCCAGTTCTCGACACTTTCACAATCCTTCAACTAGAGTTGGAAGTGTCCTTTGTTCCCACATTCATCAAATTTTGCCACAACTCCCTCTATCCTTTGATTAAGCTACTGTATCAAGACTGGCCTCATCACCAAAATTCTGAAAAAAGTATGCACAAACTAAAGAACACAAAAATAACCATGCCGCGTTTATCTTACAATATCATAACGGCTATATACATCATATGTAACCCTCATTGATATATATCGGCTATAAAAAATGTGAAGTCTTTTCAGGTACCTCCCTCCCCTTTAGTTGTTAGCTACTAGTTCCCATTGTGTACAATATAGCTGGAGCAAAGGGTCTACTTCTTTGATAGCACTCTTTTAAAGGACCGAGGGAATATGATACTGTATATCATGGAATGAACGCTAAGTGTCCATGGGTATTGTCAACCAAATTTACCGGTCTAATGAAATTCCATTCAAAGTTCATCATAAATAACAGAGAACAAAATAATTATGAAAGTAAATTAACCTTCCGGACGACAACATAATCCCCCACTGACAAGCTCAGTTCCTTTTCAGATTCAGCATTAAAAGCATGCTTTGCCTGAAGAAGACAAGGACAAGTTAGGATAGGTTTCACTTAGAAGTTATAAGAATCGTGCATATAGCGACAACAAAAAGTTTGATATATGTGGAAGAGACCTCAGCTAGAAAGTATAAAGTATATCCATGATTGGGTGAGACGACAGGAGGCACGGACTCTTTTCTTTGCTTCTCTGACACCATCTGTTGCAAAGATAATCATATCATTTAAAATTTGCACATTATGTCAAATAAATTATAAATGAAAGGCAACACTGACCTCAGCCTCAATCTGACCAAGAATGGCAGCAATTCTCTCATGATATGTCTTTTCTCCTTCAACCTTCAAGCAGAAACTCGACATTAAACTTAATAGGCACCTAAGTATCTCATCAAAGAGGTAACAGCTAAGCTTCCTTACCAGTGCTACAAGCCTCTGGAATGTAAACCTCTGCTGCTGAGACTCTGCAGAGCTCAACGCTGCAGCTGCTTCTTTACCTAACACGGCCATGTTTGCCCTAAGCTCCTGCATTCTAGCTTCAGCTGCATGCAGCTTTGTAACATTTTCAGGAATTGGAGCTTCCCTCACTTTTGCTTGTCTTCTAGAAACCTCTGCTGCCTGTTTGCTTTGTCAATTCATTTAGCTTATCAGACTAAAATAGCAGGACCCTGGGAGAAAATATTACACTAAGCCTCACAATACCAGAAGTCGCAGCTGAGAATCCAAGTACCTGTGATTCTGCATCTTGTCTCATTCGACTATAACGCTGAGCAAGATGGCGAGCCTCTTCTAAAGGTGATCCAATTATCATGGCCCGCAAGGGTTCTAGAACCTAATAACAAAAACCATATCTATAAGATTCGTTGTAGTTTAATTCAGATGGACACTTATATCCTCAGAGCTAATTATTTGTCATATAAAAGAATCATAAAAATCACCTGCACCCTGAAAAGAGTCTAGTCTTGAAACGTTATAACTGGGCCTTAGAGTTGTAAGTCCATACTAATGAATTATTAACTGTTCAGTTTGGGGAAAACAAAATGCATGTTTTGCTCTCTAAGCTTTGGAGTAGAATAACTTCCCTACTTCACTTGTCTTTCAAGACTAACATTTTTTGGTGTCTTGTCTTTTAAAGCCCTAGAAATGGTATCCAAAATGGTTTCTTGTAAAGCTAATCTTTATAATTGTTTCAACAGCTTGATGACTCATTAACGAAAAACTTAAGCTCAGTCAAGCCAAAACCTTCAGGCCAAATGAAGGGTTTCAAGTGTCACAAACTTGGGCTACTGGGCAAATAAGCAGTTGCTCAAAGGTTAACACAATGAACATGATCAAGCTTTATTTGCACTGAGATAATTTATTATTTGGTCAACACTGTGCACTTACATGAGTACAATTATTCACTTTGTCCGATGCGGCATCATAGTTTGAAAGATGCTGGAATCCACGATATAGGCCTATTTGGTCCTAGAAGATGAGGTACCAAATGTACTAGCAACCCAAAGAGACGGGGACTCAGAAAGCCCATTTTTCTTTAAATTTTTTAAATTATGGACCATACATATGCATTAGTATGAATGTGACATGTAAGTTTTCATTTCTTTCAATATCAATACAGAATAAACACCTACATACCAAAAAAAAAGATCATTAAAGGAATTTGAGAATCATCATTAATTTTCCTCTCTCAAATTGAATCAGCATAGAAATCTAGAATTTAAACATATATATGAGCCTGCTGGCCCTGCTCTGATTATGATTTCAAAGATAACTATCAAGTGTTTCTATGCTTATAATAATTCTGCTATATCTTTTCAGATTCTTTAAAGAGATATTAATTTCTATATTTTACATTAGATATTAAAAAAAATGTAAAAGCCTCTGACATCATCTCTAATTGGGTTCTGTATTCTTTTTCTTGCACTGTCAGTGGAAACACATCACTTACCACTTCAACAACTCTAGAGCATAACCACAATAAACAGATATGACACGTATTTATTTCTTTCGTGAGATTAATGGAGAATATTACACTCTAAGAGCAAGTTAAGAAGATCAAACTAAAGCAGAGAAGAGATATCAGTTGGTCAAGCTAGTATAGTTGTACCGATTCAAATTTGATGGAGGGGCACATGAACTAACCTCTGAAAACAATATCTTATTCAGGTCTTCCTGCTCTTTTTCTACATGTTTGCGAGCATCACCATAAATAGATGCTGCCTTAGCGAGAATTTCATCATGAGCATTCTCAATTCCATATTTGCAGCAATCTTCAGACAATTTTGAACCTAATTAAAATAAATATTATCTTGTCAACTACAGCAGGAAATTATATAATAATAATTCAGATAAAATCCAAAGAGACCATTTACAACCAGTATGCAGAAAACTACTGAAATAACGAGTAGGTCACAACAGCAGCAGACCTGCTTCGATATGCTTATAACCTATGGCCGTGAGGGTTTCAGCAGCTTTAACAATTTCTTTCTGAAAATCCTGCATGATAGATGCAAATCAGAGAGTTAACAAAACGTAGTGAATGACAAAGTGACACTGAACTTAGATTCATTATAAAAATAGAATCAGGATGGAATGAAAATATGATTACCCTTCCAGAGCGAGTAGACCTGTACAATTTCTCGAGTTGGTGGTGTCTTTGCATCTCGAGTTCATCAATAACAACAACATTTGAACTCTCGTAGCCAGTCCCACTCAACTGCTTGATCACAGCCTGAAATGAAAACATCCCTGATCAAGCACCATTAAAGGGTTTCACCTACTTACAAACCCAACAAAAGAAACACTCTGCAAGCAAATTAAATATAGAAATGCAGTAGCTTCTTCTTTTCCTTTTCCTTTTCCTCTTCTTTTTCTTTTTTGTTCAGTACAAGATCTATGCACATAGGCATGACCATTAAATTTAGGGATTTTATAACTCATATTAGGAAATGGACACAAGATGAACTTAATTCCAAAAGCCAAAAATGAAACAAGCAACAAAAAGAGTAAGAGAATTATAAGAGAATTATAAAAGAATACCTGTTGTTGTTTGGCGACTTGGTCTCTGAGCTTGTTGGCTTGCTTTCTCAGGGCGTCCATGGCAGCTTTCTTAGTTCAGTGCGTATCAATGAGTTTTTGTGGGCAGTCCGTAAGGATTCCTGAGATCTACCAGGTGTTTTACAATTTTGGATTAAACCAATTCGTTTGACACTTTGACCTCAGTTTTTCATGAGTACATGGTTTTTTTATTTTATTTGCTATATGAGACCTTATATTTTACTAAATCATGCCCTATATTTATATCATTGAAATATTATATGTATTTTAAATTTATTCTAAAGAATTAAAATAGAGTTCGTCTCTTAAAAAACAGTATTTCCATAAGTTATGGAAAAATCAAGGTTTAAAGTGAAAATTAAGATAAAATTTTTGGGTTGTTTGAATCGGGTTATAAAATTATTTTTTTAGTCCCCTACAGAGTATCCTATACCATGTTTTGGTCCCCATTTGCAAATCAACCCTTAGACGGTACCCAACAAATTCAAAACAATTTGTTTGATCCCCAAAGGTGGTTTTCAAGTAAGACTAAATGGTTTTCAGGTATAGTCAGGGGTATAATGGTAATTTTACTAATTTAAAAAAATTCAATTTAAAAATCCAAATTTTAAAAATTTTCTTTAATTTTTATTTTGAACATTTTCTATTTTCAATTATATTTTGAACATTTTCAATCCTTTCCCCGCCGTTGCCTTCTTCCTCCGCCCCTTCGCAGAGTCTTCTTCGCGTGCAAAGTCTTCTTCGCATCTTCTTCGTCGGTGAAGATGGAGAGGAGCTGCTAGTGGCAAAGAAGAAGAAGAGCGAGTTGGTGGCTGATGGAGAAAAGCGAACTGAGCCGCTGTTCTCCGGCGAGGATTTTCTGCGATTCCGACGAGGCGAGGCTGGTTGCAAAGAAGAAGGTCCACGACTGGTGCTTGGTGAAGAAAGTCCACGGTGCCAACATTCAGGTGGCGAAGCATTTGAGAACGCTCCTCAGCAATGTCTGCCAATCTCCGACACCGTGGAAAGCCTCTGGCACCAAGCTCAACCACACTAACTCCGTCTGCGAGGGATGTTTCGAGAGCTACAACAATCATGCCGCCCCCTCTGGCAGGGCGAGGATCCAGGAGGAAGACGGCGTAGATGACACTGACGTGAAGGATGAGGATGAGTATGATGATGATGATGATACTGATTCGTCGTCGGCGAGCTCCGACGAGGAGGAGGAGGAAGAAGAAATCATTCCAGATTCCAATGGCGAGCTCTGGCGAGTTGCAGATTCCAACGGCGGCGGCGGCAGTGAAGAAGATGTTCAAAATTTTTATTTTTTGTTTTTTAAAACTCTGGGGTATAATAGTCATTTTACACATTTAACCCAATTTTACCATTGACTTTCTCTTAAAATCACCTTTGGGGACGAAACAAATTATTTTGAATTTTTTGGGTACCGTCTAAGGGTTGATTTGCAAATGGAGACAAAAAAATGGTATAAGATATTTTGTAGGGGACTAAAAAAATAATTTAGTCAATAATATAACTACTACACATTGCTTAATAAATTTTTAATATTTCAACTAAGACATTTTACCTTTTATTTTTCTAATTAAACCTCGTCTTTCCATAAGCCTGTGGAAAGATGGTATTTCCCAAGACTTTGCCATTAAAATAGGGTATAATTGATAATAAATAAAAATTATTTTTAAACCCTAATTTAATACCACAACCGCTGGAGGTGTTCGCTGGCAATAGAGGATGCCGATCAGCGACGGTTTTTACTGGCAGTGGAGAACAGCGGTCGGCGGACGGTGTTCGCCGACGGTGGAGGTGGTCATTCGTAAGTGGGCTCCTTCTCAAAGATTCCAGCGTCTTCTCCATCGGGAATTCCATTGTCTACACCGGCGTAGCTCGCTATCCTCGACCATTATCATTTCAGACCTCATCCCTACCATCCCCGTCGGATCCCTCCTCTGGACAACTTCTCCCCCTCACGTTCTCGTCGCCAAGCACCGACTGCTAAGCTTCGAGCGTTGTGGCTCTCTTGCATGCTTCTCATTTCCCCAGCAGACCCCGGTTCTTGTTTCCTCCACTAGTTCGGTTCTCGTTTCCTCCACCGCTTGACCCGGTTATTATTTCTCCCACCGACCCAGTTCTCATCTCCGGCTCTCGTTTCCTTCACCTCAATTCCTTCGTCTCCGGCTCTCGTTTCCCACGGTCGGGCCGTTTCTCTTTTCTCATTCCCAATTGACGCCGGTGACCCCGTTCTTGTTTCCAGTCGATGACACCGCCCCCATTCTCATTTCCACCACCGACGAGAGACATGGGTTTCTCGGCACTGAGAGATCTTGTTTCGAAGGGATCTGGTTCGCGAGGGTTAGTCATCGTTGGAAAAGCGAGCGGTCGAGCTGGGCTTGGATGGGGGAGCAGCTAGGGTGGTTGTGGGTGGGGAAGGTGACAGGCAGCAGCAGCGGCAAATGAGATGAGGGGAAGGTGAGGGGAAGATTATTGGCTGAGTTTGCTGCCGGCGGGGTAGCTGCAGCATATGAGGGGAGGAAGAAGAAATATTTAGGAATTTAATTTTTATTATTTTTAAAATTTAATTAAGTATTATACATGTGTATATACGTATCAGGGCTTGGGATTGTATAATACCGGGCGTGAATTAGCAACACTTTTTTTTTCAAATAGCACAGAAAAGCTAGAGTACTTTTTTTTACCGTTGACTCTCATTTTTAACCTTCCACTTCTAATTTATTTTAAAAATTGAAAGTGTGCTAATTTAATTCTAAATTATATGCATAAATAACTTAAGACAGTATCATGTTAAGCAGCTCATGCGTCTGTGACCCAATCCAATCGCGCTCTCAAGTGAATGAATAGTGAATGGATAAAATAAATGACATACCTTCATATTTTTACTACCTAAACTCTAACGGTGATTGTCTGTAATTGAAACTCTGCTTTATTGCGTATTAAAGGCCAAGGCTGACCCAGTCATGATAATAAAGCCGTGTTGAGCCATTCTGACTTAAAGATGTTATTTAATGAGTTGGGCTGAGCGGCCCAACTGAAGTCGGGCAAGAGTATCAGCAAATCCCCCCAAAAAACAAAGGGTGATCTTATAGTTCGAAAATCCATACCTTGTGAATGGTTTTGAAAGCTTGACCTATCGAAGGGCTAGAAAGCATAGCCTAACTACCTTTAAGGGAGGTCAAATATTTGCATGCGTATTGATGTGTACCTAGAAGCATGTGTTTCTTAATGCATTTAGCACATTTGTTTGTTGTTTTTTTTATGGTTGATTGCTAGGTTTAAGTGGGTTTACATCACAAAGGGTTTAAATAGTCTTTGATGGTTTTCTTGTCTAAATCTCTTATTTTGTAGAATATTTAAGTTCTAATGGATACTATATCCTTACGAGCTTCTTAATGTGCTTCATTGTGTGTGCGTTAACCGTCTCATTCGGCATAATTATTGGATTGTTTTATGTGGTGGGTTGCTAATATTAGTTGAGTTTACGTGACAAGGGATTTAGACAGCCATGTTTGGTTTTCTTGTCTAAATCCCATGTTTTGTAGACTTAATTGGTACTAATGGACATATTGTATCCACAGGCACCTAGATCTTCCCTGTGATCATCCTTAGTAGGTCGCCCGTGGGTACTTTTTCGTTATATTCTATGTGAAGGCCGTTTGTAAGGGCGGTAGAAGATATTGAAAGCCGTACGTAAGGATGGTAGAAGAGATGGAAGGCCATACACACTAGAATGGTAGTAGATGAAGGCCACAAACATTAAAGCGTGATAGAAGAAGATTGGAGCCAAAGATAGGCGGCATTGGAGTTCAAGGCAGCCAGTGAAGAAATGGTGAATCGTGGTCCGATGAGTTGGGCCAAAGTCAGAGAACGATCCAATAATAATTAGCCTTCAAGGTTGATTCCATTGAGTTTTTCTTCTTGAACACTATAAAATCGACTACTAGAACTCTCAAATCGGACTAACGGTTCATCCGTAACGAAGAAAAGAAGTTCAGCCGGCCAAGGTACAAACGGGTCGGCGCGGACCACTCATAGATGGCACCAATGGCCCGCGCCAAAGGAGTTGGTCCACACCAAATGAATTGGCATAAAGGCATGGCATAAACCGAGTCAAACGCCATGGGCCCGCTCACATATTTCAATCTTCACTCAAAATCAGCTAAGTACGGGACGGTGCGCGCTGTTCCAAGTGAAAAATGTTGAGACCAACCGATAGGGTGTGAAGAATCAAGTGGTCTATGTCGAGTTATGGAGAAAAACAAGCTTCCTAACAATGGTCTGCGCTAAGGGTCGCGTCCCGTGGATTAGACGCACGAGACCAAGGCTGCTGACGACGGTCTGCACCAAAGGTCACGGTTCATGCCAAAGAAGTTGAAGCAGATCATGCCAGAAGCTGCATTTTGCACCAAATGACACGATGTGGCATGCGCCAGATTCAATAGCCTGCGCCAGCAAAGAAAAAGTACATGGCCCGGACTGCGCCATCCGGGACGGTCCGCGCCAAGCGGCGACTGACTTAGGGTTTCCCACTTTTTGGCCTATTTTGGGCCAATTTTAATGCGCAATCACCTACTACTATAAATATATCCTTAGTCTACTAGGTTTTAAAGGATAAAGTTAGACTTTAGATCATATTTTCATCCTACTCTTGTATATTGGGAGAGCATTTTTTAGCGAGAAACATTCTCTCTTCTTTTTTTTCTTTCTTTTTATTTTGTTTTAATCCTGAGATGTGGAATTCAAATTTCTATTTGAATTACATGTCTAGGGAGTAGTTTCTATAGCTTGGGGATAAATTGTATTAATGGTTGATTAATTTTTTGTGAGATTTCTTAGTTCATCTTAATATTTTTGCTTATGATATTATTGTGACTAGTTCTTGAATGTTATAATTGCATGAATAGTACACTCTGTATAAGCACACACTTTAGTCTATATTTATATTGGTGCAAATATTGATGGCCCATTGGGAAGAGAAACCTCAGATGTGTTAATGGGTAATGGGGTACATGTCTGCGTGAGTGTGTGCATGGGGGATGCGAGTAATACTCTGATTATTTGTCATCATACCATTCTTAGCTGATTACGTAAAGTAATTTGATAGGTTGTGGGTAGAGATAGTGAAAAGTAGTAAGCTAGGGCTGTAAGGGGCACTAGTGTCATGGATAAGGTGCCTACGACCCATTCATAGGCCTTGGGGAGTAGATCATCCATGGTGAAACACCCGGGCCATAATTACACGAGGGAAAACAGATCTACAATAATGGTTAGACCTTGTTGTACTCCCCTAATTACGAAAGTGGTGTCAATGGAGGGTTGCGAGCGTACCCAATGCAACAAGTTTGCGGAATTTTATGCCATCGACCACTCCACGTGTTATGAGCACTCTATTAGGTTTGTCTAAATCTCATATGTGAATGAATCGAGGATCGAAGCATTAAATCAACCATGTTACGCAATCATTCCCCAAGTGTGTATCTATATATATTAATTGCTTTCTACTTTCATCTTTTGTAGTTATTAATTGAAAAACCAAACCCCTCCCTCTTTGTTTGCTATACTAGTTACTCCTATCACTCGTGCGGATTGACGACCCGTAAAAGGTTGTGTTTAATTAATTCTTAGGCCCTAGCATCTCTGTGGACATACACAGGGCTTACCACTAACTACCCTTTCGGTAGCATAGTAGTGAGATTGGGCACGGAACTATAAATTTTATATTTGACCTACCATCCTCTGCTCGGGTAATTAGCTACAATTAACGACCCTGAGTGAAGGCGGGTCACTTCTAGATCCTATTTTGTGAGCTCCATTGTAGATCACCCGTAAGGACTTCGGAGTAAACTTAGTGAATGCCATTTGTAATAATGGTAGAAGATATTGAAGGTCATTCGCAAAGATGGTAATAGACCGCAGACCATGCGCTAAATCATGGTAGTAGATGGGATGCGCCAAAGAAAAATTTTAAAGTTTAGAAGAATTAGAAGATGGGCACGACCCATGCCCCTTTGCACGGCTCGTGCCAACCAGATGGCTCGAGCGGCTAAGTCCTGGTGCGGGTTGTGACCTTTTTCATGGCTCGGGTGGTAAGAAGATCAAGACCTGGACTCCAGTCCGCGCCCCACAACCATATACGCGACAACGCCATCAGAAGCCAAAGATTTCAACTCCAGTCGGGGTTCATGTGCTTCTACATGGGTCGCGCCACTCAGATAGCCAAAATTCTCTTCCAGTCGGCGGTCCGCGCTCTTTTGTATGGGTTACGTGCTCAATTTAGCCAGGAACTACGTCCAATCAACAGCAGGTATGTTATTACACGGTCTTGTCGATGTGGCTGCTAGGGTTTCCTTTTGTTTTGGGTTTCTCTAAGGCCCATTTCCTACCTACTATATAATGAGAACTAGTCTACTATGGTTTAGAGAGCCTTCATTATTGTAGTTTCATTTCCTAGTTCTAAGAGTAGGTAGAGAGAAAAAGGGAATAACCCTTCTCTCTTCTTTTATTATTTCCTAGTTTGATGCATATTTCATTTAATCCTATGCTAAAATTGGGCTCAATGTTCATGGAGTAGTGTAATATCTTGGGGATCTAATTTGTATTCATGGCTTGGTAGTGATTTTGTGAGAGTTTAGGTTTCCCTATCTTTTTTTGTTCATGAATATCATGCTTGATTTGAGTTTTACATTCTTGTGTGATGCATGTTATTTATATTCTATGATGCACCATTGTTGTATGTGACATGTATCATGCTAGGCTTTTTTATCCCTTGGGAGTGTCCAGTTAGGATATAGTGGGTTCGTGAGTCATCGACTATGTGAGTGTATGCATATATGATCATGAGCACTGTACTAGTTAAGATACGCCTAACTTTGACTGGATCGTACTCTGATAAATATGGCATGATAGTTTGTAGAAACTAGGGTTGTAGTGTAGCGATCATAGTCATTTCAACCCTAGAGTCATCATGAGACATCGAGCCCTTTGCCTCTATAGGCTTAGGGAGAAACATCCATAGTGGAGTGCCCAAGATGTAATTCATTTATGGGGAAAGAGATGCGAAATCCGGATTCCTTTGATCGCTGACATACTTTGCCTAATTACGGAGGCGGTGTTGATAGGATTTAAGTAGACATAGGTACCTTTGTGTGACAGACATTGGGAAGGGTCGACTATCACCCACACTTTGTGATATAGACATTGAGATAGGCTTATATGTCTTATATGCGATAGAATCTAGGATCAAAGCCATCTACTGGTTATGCTATGCAAATATCCCCAAGGCTAGCTTAATGTAGTTCTCTTATTTTGCATGTTTATTAGTTGTTAGACAAAGCCCCCCAAAAACTATGTTGGTAGCATTAGCTACTCCCGACACACAATCGGAGAGACGCCCGATTGTGAGTTGCGTGTAGTTAAGTGTCAAATTCTAGCATCCCTGTAGACGATTTCGGACTTGCTACTAGCTACTTTCTAGAAGTTGGTAGTGAGTATGGGAGTAACAATCTTTGATCTCCCAACGTCTGTGGGCTAGTAACTGCTTTCCCGTGAAAAGGTCGTGTTATTGACGACCTCCCGGAGTGTGGATCACATATGGTTTTCGAACCTAAACATGGAGTGAACACTTAGGTTTTCTAAAATAATTACTCAATTTTGAAATTCAGAAGAGCGTGCGTGAAAGAAAAAGAAGCGGGAGATTATCATAAATGAGATTCTCCATATTCTTTCATGTCTTTTCGGATTTTCCTCTTCCCAAGGTAATGGTTACCTTTTCTTTCTCTCTCTTAATCCCAATAACTTCCCCTAAAACCGCTATCATTCCTCTTTAACTTCTTCTTTTGCAAGTTTCTTACAAGATCACCAACTCCAGAGTTCTCTCATCCTCTCTATCTCACAATCCAGATCTCCTTCATTTAACAAGTAACACTATAAGAAAATGAAACTATTACTGTACCCTTTTTACCTTGGTTTTTTGGTTTAACTCAAAAAATTGAGGTAAAATGTTCTTTTACCTAGGCTTTTTTCAAAGTAAACGATATTAATTACCTCGGTTGTAAAAAAACTGAGGTAAAGAATTGATTTTTTTACCCCAGTCATTATTTTAACTGAAGTAAAAGGTTTAGAAAGAGTTAAATAATCTTACCAATTTTAGTAAAAGGTTTAGAAAGAGTTAAATAATCTTACCGATTTTGTGCGCATTCATGTAATAACATTGTTGTCGAAATTGCGTATTTTGTCAACGTCACTGGTAGAGCGTGAGATGGATGACCGACATTGCATAAAATTAAATATAGAGCTTTTAAAAGTTAAAGTTGAGAAGGATTAACGAGGAGTTTTGTTAAGTTTTATGATCAAAATTTTAATAATGTCTATTTTTTATGCTACGATTAAAAATGGTTGGTAAGTAATAGGGAAAACCACAACCAACATGAAAATATTTTGAATGGTACGGTTGGAATTTTTTTGAAAATCATGGACAGATCAAATCGCACATATAGACAATTACATATTGTTCAAAAAAGGTAGTAAAATTATTAGAAAAACCTTATTCACGAAAATCTCCTTACAAATTAATTAGTACAAAATAATTCGAATATGAATAATAAATGTCTGAGTACCATTATTAGAATAGAGATTACAAGAAAATCAAGGCTCTCAAATTATGATAACCTTGAAAACAATCGGCCCCCCACCTTCTATGATCTCGAAGAACAAAGTGTTCCAAATGCACACGTTGTTGTCGGAAAGGAACTCGGAAAAACTCTTTGGGGACATGGTCTTGATCTTTCCTTGGCCCGAGTAGGTCATGTGCCACTCTTTCCTGTAGCACCTTATCACAACGATGGTCTTTTCATTCGGTAGAAGTGGTACAATTTCAATTGAGATGTACTAATTAGAAAACAAATCATTATGAACAAATATATGCACTTATAAACAAATAGTATTAACTGAAAATAAAATAATTTAACAATTTTAATTATTTGCAACTTTTAGTCCTTACCAAAGTTGGATTTTTCCCAAAGTTTTACTACTTTAAGGTGCAGTGGAAACGCGGATTTTCTGGAGCCATTGTATGGTCTTCAATGTTGAACATAGCCGATTTAGGGTTTCTCCTTTGTGCAGAGAACTGTATAATTAATACAAATAAAAATTAATTTAAATACAGTACTGTGCATATGTATTAGTAAATATATTATGTAAAAAGGTAAAAAAATACTTCAGAAAATGGCCACTTAGAGGATTTTTCACCAGCCATTAGTCTGGTATATGAAGTTAACAATATGTTTACGTTAAAGTATCCTTGAAAGAAAAACGTGCAAAATTGGTATTGTGTCGCAGGAACATATCAGTCTGAACCAGTGGTAGCGTTGACATGTACCAGCGAGGTCGCCGCTTAGTCGGCAAGACTGATATCACGACCGACTATAAACGAGGTCGCAAAAACAAACATTAAGTTAAGTAAAATGCCTACATGTGAAGTCGCTAAGACATCGGTAATATCGATATATGCATCGATACAACTGCGACGACTTATGCAACAACTTAAAATAAGAATGTGCGACGCCACATTCATAAATCAAATGACGTGCGACTAGAGAATAACTTTGCATGCGTCAAAGACATCAATGGGAAAAAACACAGAAACCCAACAACAAAACATGCATTAAGGAGGCAAAATTACACAAAAATGTCCTGACACAAACAAGAACATATTACCTAGGTTCACATGTACGAAAACTTCTCACTTTAACAAATCTGAGTAAGAACTAGAAAACCAAAAATACAACTCATACAAAAAGCATAGATTAATTAAACAAGGTGAAGTAACAATTACAAAATCTTAGGCACTAGATGAGTAGAAATTCATACCTTTGTTAAAGGAGAAGAGGAAAGGGGTGGAGAGTCTCTTGGTATTTGCGGGAAACCTAGAAATGAGGAGTTTAAATTGATTTAGCGGGACCATTTATTTATAGCCATTTTGAAACGACGTTGTTTTGGGACATTGTATTGTCTGCAATGGTAAGGGCGGCTTTGTACCAATATAGCTAAAGTTGATAGACCACCGACTTCATCGCGACATCGCAACATTATAGATGGGTTCCACACATAAGGTATAATAGATGAGCTCCATAGATAGGCTCCAGACATAAAGTATTATAGATGGGCTCCATACATAAGGTATAATAGATGGGCTCCATAGATAGGCTCCATACATAAGGTATTATAGATAGGCTCCATACATAAGGTATAACTCGGCCAGTGCGATGTCGTAGTATAGTCACCACATGGCAACATCATAGCCAACATATGACCGACGTCGGCAAGTGCGATTACGACTCTCACCATTTCAGCCCACTAGCATTTCAGATGAGCTCGTATTTGATGAAAAAATATATAATTGACCTTAACAAACGCTCTATATTATATTAGAATACTTATTGAATTTTATAATTGTCCACTAACTTGATTAATGTTCATTTCGATCATAATTGATTTTACCTTCACAGGTCAAGTTTTAAAATTTTGCACTTAGGTCCCTTCACGAATATGGGAGAAGTGGAAATGTAAATTTGGAGATACCCTGATCTAATTCATAATGTTACGACCAAGATGTTCAGATTTAGGCATGACCGGGATGAATGGAATGGGATAATTGTCCACTATTTGTATTAGTATTTTCATTTATACCCTTAGGATAAGCGTTATCGGAATTAACGATGATTTCTACCACATAGAATCAAATAAAATCTCTTATTCTTGGGTTTTTATGAAAATAAAATATAATAAAATTGCGTCCATCAAATTTTAGAAAATGCTAGTACGTGATTTAGAATAAATTATAGATGGTTACACTGGTGAACTTTTAAATATTTACACTATAGGTCCCTCCAAGAAAGTGGTAGAAGTCCAAATACAAATTTGTAGACAAAATTTTTGTATCCATATTTTCACTGAAGGAGCCACTTTCTTAACACAGAGTATTTTACAACACTTTTCAAAATATACCAATTTTCCCTCGTATGCGACGTCGCGGGTATGTCGCTAATATGGATCCACGATCGAACAACTACCAACGTCGGCCACAATGAAATTTCCAGCGCAAAAAAAATTTTGAGGCAAAAATTTGAAGCAAAATTCCCCCCCACCAAAATTTCAAGTCATTAAAACCAGCACCATTACCCATTTTTTTTATCTATAACACACTTTCTCCAAACCCTAGCTACAACACACCATCCTCTCCATCCACACCTTTAGTACAACAATTCAAGAGCTCAATCAATTTGCTTTTCCCACATATGAACAAGTTCCTGATGATAGAGCACCTCCAGGTTCAAATTAGTTGAGGCAGTTTTCCATACATTCAATGTTAGTTTACCAATTTAATTACCATACCTTCTACACGTTATTTTTCTCATAGATCAAAGCTTGTATATTTTCATAATGTATGATGATTGTGTTACATGTTATATAGTGTATATTATTTTTGTTGCCACAAATGATACCATGTTTGTAGGGAATGACAAAAAATGCTTAGATTAGGGCTAATTGTATACAATAATTACTTATTTGTATGAACACGATATGAATGTGTGACGTCGATATCTGTCTATCAGCCTCCACAATGTAAATCCAAATTCAGACCGACGATGCACATGTAAATAAAAACCATGAAACTAATTGAATGTGCAACTTTGCACTCATGTCGGCCTTAACGATATCAATTATTGTAATAGGCGACGTCGCTTCTACCCATATCCATTCCTTTTCCAAGTTGACATTCACGTCGTCTAAGTATGACTATATTATGTGTATTTTAAATTAGCACCTACCCAATTCTAACTTAAAATTTGTTGTTGTGTATTCGGTGTAACAGGACAACGAGAGGTATGGATGGATTGTAGATGGATGACTTGCCATTTCACTACTCACCCTGACAGTGTTTATGCCTTACAACATAGTCAAGTTGAAGGTTCAATACATTTAATGTTTAAATTGATGAGCAACCTTATGTATTATTCTTTATTGTAACATGTATATGTAATATTTGTTATAGCTAGGGTTTAGGGTATTTAACATGTCATTGTTAATTTTCCCATATATTTTTAATAAAAAATTGATTGTTGTATGCTGTTTAACCATTAATAGTGTAATCCAATAACAAATAACATGTAATGGATATCGACGAGCATAATTTTTTTCATCAAATATTAAATATTATATTATTTAACCGAAACGTCCTCTCCACGACGTCGCACTTACCGGTACTCATGCGACACAAATGCGACGTCGCATATAGAACCGATGTGTAATTTTTTTTGCGACATCGCCAATTCAAAATGATACCGTATTGTTCTTCTTTCCACGTCAGCATGCACACGTCAACGGTTCACTGCATTCCGTGATAATTTAGAACGACTTCGACTGGAATGACGTCGTAGACATTTCTCTCCAATCACATGTCTTGTTGGTATGGGTGACATCATTCATCTGATATCCTGACTTTGATCAAAACGATGTCGTAAATATCGTATCCTATCGCCGACCTTAGTACTAAAACTGACGTCGCACATACAATCTGCCGACGTCGGTCCAAAACTGAGGTAAAAAAGACCTTTTACCTCGGTTTTGAATCGAGTTAAAGGTAAAATTTTTACTTCACCCACATTTATTTCGGTTTGTCAGGGGCAAAAAACCAAGGTAAAAAAGCCTGAAAAACCGAGGTAATAGGTGATGTCTGTAGTAGTGTAAGTTATCTTAAACACCATTGTTTCTTCTTCTCTTAGCCTCCATATAGAACACGAAAATCCCCAATCCCCCTCCAAAATTATCCCTGAGAGAGATACCGAGGAAAATGGTTGCTCAAAAAAATGAAAACTCGTTGGAGAAAACAGTTTCCAAAAATCTGGAAATGCATTCTGAGAGGAATGATTCTCCAAATTCTGTTGGGTTTCCAATTAGAGAGGGTTTTAGTGAAGAAAAATCTTTCGGATTAAGTTGTGGAAAAAGAGAAGTTAAAGGTTTAATGAAGCCTTCACGGAGAGGAACCTATACCCTAACAAATAGGCATGTGAGGCAACAGTTTATCCTTCCTGCCTCGAACAATGCAGAATGACAAAGGAAAGGATTGGCCCAATGTTCCTGGTGCTGGACTACCGTGATTTACCTCTCATACGTTGGCCGTGGTGTCGGTTGGTATGTGCCGCTGAGGGCGAGCGGTGATCGCCTTTTGAATTGGACAAAGGAAGGGATTGGCTTTCGACTGTAGTGGCACTCATAAGATTCCTCGATGGAATCCTAGCTTTAAGTAAAGTTAAGGAAGGGGGATATACCATTCCTAAAGACCTTCAAGAAGATATGTCGCGCCTGCAGGAGCCCAAGGCTTTAGATACAAGATCGTATCGTCAAGATATTAAGGATGGAGGAAGATTTGATTGGCTGAAGGAAAATTTTTGACAAGTATATTTATACTCAAGTTGCTCGTCAAGCCCTTCAACGGCTGCACGGAGGAATATAAGCTCTAAGTCCAAATCCGAGGAGAATAGGAAAAGAAACAACACATATGAGAGTGGCCCATCAAATGTAAAGCGTCCGCAATTACAAAATCCTTCTCGAGGAGTGCGGATCCAAGATCCAACCCCTTCAGATATCTTCGAAGGTTCTTAGGCTCGAGCTTGAGTTCTTTTTGCCAACTTTTACTTGCCATTTTTTTTGTTTCTGAGTAAAGTTCTCTTTTTCCAGTGGATCTTCTGCTATCCAGGAGGATGATGTCAAAATCACTCCTCACATTGTAACCCCACTTACCGCAACAACAGAAGGATCAACTCAGTCCGCTCCTATTATGGCGGACAATTCTTCGAGGAGGTCTCCAGCTGGGGAAAGGCTCGGTCCTACGAAGAGGCCAAGGATCAACCCCCTCATTCCTACACACTACTACAGTAACCCACCTCTAGCACCAATTTTTTTATGTTTTAGCACCGATTTTTTTTTACAAAAAAAAATCGGTGCCTAAGTAATCGGTGCTAATTAGCACCGATTTTTTTTTCAACCGGTGCTAAACTAGCACCGGTTTTTCAACCGGTGCTAAATTAGCACCGGTTTTTTTGTTAGCACCAGTTTTTCCACCGGTTTTTGTTGTTAGCACCGGTTGAAAAACCGGTGCTAAATTAGCACCGGTTTTTGTTACCGTTGCTAATTTAGCACCGATTGTTTTTGTTAGCACCGGTTTTTCAACCGGTGCTAATTTATTTACGACGTTGAAAAAAAATCCTTCCTCTGAAAGCTGCAGCGCACTGCCGCGTTCAGAGAAAGGGAAAAGACTCAAAATTAACAATTTTATTCCACATTAATTTAATAATAAAATCAACTTCACAAAATTAATAATTTATTTCCACATTAATGTATACAAACACCTTGTCTCGCACGACTATGACAAGAATAATAGTTCTAATTATACAATAATAAAACTACCGCAACACAATTTATGGTGCACTGCCTTCACTTACAGCTCTAGAATCTCAGTTTCTTCTCTACTCTTGCAAAAACAAAGATGAAATGAGTACATAGTTGGGAGAACCGAACCTATTAGTAGTAATTATAATTCCCAGATTCCGAATTGGAGGTAAAGAAAGGTACAAGTGGTTAGTGAAACAATCTAATGATTCTGGAAAAATGATCGATAAGAACAAGATGGACAATAAGAATGATTACTCATTGTGGTTAAAGAGATATTCGTTTGAAGAAGAATTGTTTCCAGGAAGTGGCTAAAATCCTTGGAATGAGAATGAACAAATCTTGAACAATCCATCGGGGTTGCACGTACCTTCACGTTGCAAAAATATCAGTGTATTCAACGTCTCTGCCTTTGATAACCTGGCATATTCATGGTTTAATTCACCCTTAACTATATAAAATATTACTTTATCCATCCTTATAAAAAGGGTGTAATGGTTCTGCAATAGTACGAGAAATATGATTCATTTTGTTTTAGGCTAAGGTGACGCTACTAGTACCTCCAAGAACGTGTTGGAACCCAACAATCCTAGCCTAGAAAATAAACATTTCTCATTTTTCCATTTGTTGCATCCTAACATCAGTATCAATTCTCCCATTTTCTTCTACGCAGACACTATATTTCGTAAAATACATAAACGAGTACAGATCCATATACCACTGAAATAGATTAAAATCATTTATATAATTGTATGTTACATGCTCGCTCACTCTATATTTTACCAGACACCATTTTGTCACTGGATACTGAAAACTACGTTAAGAAACAATCACCTTCAAATGTGAAACCATGTTACTATGAAAAAAAAATGATGAAGCAAGGATATATTCCCTTTTTACTATATCCAACACGGAAGGAAGAACTTGTGATGGATAGTAAATTTATTCTGACAAAAAAATATAACCTTGAAACTGGATGTAGCTAGACGGGCGAGAATTCGGTAAAGAGAGAATATGCTAACTTTAACTAATATCCTAAAAGAAAAAAGTTTGCTGGAAGCATGTAGTACTGGATTCTGGACATTTTGTTCAGAGAGAGAACATGATAGTCAACCACCATTACCACAGCTTGAGTCAATTATACAATTGGCATACAAAACAGAACTCTCCACTAGAAGACATCATCTAAGATACCAAGCATATATCGCAGGCAGAGTTGATCTCATTGAATATTCTATCTCACGGAAGACATCATTGAAGATACCAAGCATATACCAAGCATATATCCCAAGGGTACATGCAAATCCAGAAAAGTTATTGTAGACAGGAAGATTCTATCTACACTCTGAAGAATAAGAAAGCTTCAGAGAAGAATGAATCTTTCTAAAAGATCAATCATTGTTGACCATGATCATTCCATGAAGGATGACAATTGTCAAGAAAATACACATCATGAGCCAAGCAGAGTTATAGTCGTATAAGCATTACCTGCACTACAATAAAAATAGCGCTCAAAAGTTGAAGAAAGCAGTCGGGAGACAGGCTTCTAAGGTTATCTCCAAGCGAGGAACCTCCCCCTGTCAAAAAATGTATTAATAACTGATATAAATAAACCCTCCCCATTCAGATACTCAAACTAGTTATAATTTAAAGTAAGGAACTAAAGATTAAAATTTTATGACATATTTTGTGGCAGATTATAATACAACAATATTTTCTTTCCACCTGACATGAAGGGAAGAAGGATTATGCTGGAAAGTAACTTATGAGACTTACCATCATCATCAACCATCCTTTCACCTTAAACATCTGAGGCAACGAGAAAAGGAAGCCACTCAGAAACTGCTGCCTTGAAAGCAGCTTTCATATTAGCAATAAGTGTATCACGATACATTCTCAACACTACATGGAGTCTTGCCTCAAAAGAAGTTTTATAGTGATTTAGTAATAATGTGTGACAAATTCTACTATTGAAAAATTATCAAAGATAAGCAATGGGTGAGATTTCTTAAGTAAATATTATATCAAATTAAGCTTAATAGATCTTCAACAAATCAACAAATGGAACAAATGAGATGAAAATATTTGCGTAATAGCACCAAATACTCGCTTCTCTTTTTATAATAGAACAACAGAAGAGCATATACTTAGTAAAATCAGCCGGAAGTCACATTCAAACACTTATCAGTTCAATCACTGATTATTCCAATTTTTTTAATCATCATACTCTTTCTATCCGAACTTAAGTTACACAATTTAACTTTTCACAATTGATTTAAAACGCAAACACAACAAAAACAGTACTCATAGAATAGAAAACAGTACTTAAAACAATAAACTAACGGAAATATATAGAATTTATCTACTATAGCTCAGTAACATCAAACGCTTAAACATCACAAATGCAATTGAAATCAGCAGACATCAAACTGAAAACGGAGAAATGAAGAAGTAAATTACAGTGAGCTTTAGAGACTCACCAATGCTAGATTTAAAGGCTCCGGCAGCGGGGGGTGGCAGCGCCAGTGGTAGAGGATCCTCCTCAACCCGTTCAGCTCGACAACGAGCAAGGACTGCTAATAACAATAAAAAAATCAATTAAACGGTGAAAAGATGATGGAATCACCACGTCGAGACCGCAAATCAAAGATTAAAACAAGAAAAAAAACAAGTAAAGTGACAAACCTAGGATTTCATAGCATAGTGAAGCAACGGAGCGTAGCAAAGCGGAGCAGAGGGGAGCAACATAGCGGAGCATATCTGAACAAATCAGAGCATATCTCAACTCGTTCAGTTAGAGAACGAGCAAGGACCTGCAAGTAACAATAAAAAATCAATTAAACAGTGAAAATATGTCGGAATCACCACGTTGAGACCGCAAATCAAAGATTAAAATTAGAAAATGAGAAAAAAAACTAGTAAAGAGACGAACCTAGGGTTTCATAAAAGAGTGAAGCAACAGATAGAGCAAATCGAAGCACAGAAGAGCATATCTGAGCAGATTGGAGTGGGGTGGACCGTGGAAGAGAAAACGAAGGAGGAGCGGAGCTGCGGAGGAGAAGCGGTGGAGGAAAAATGGAGGAGAAGCGGTGGAGGAAAAATGGAGGAAGAGCAGAGGACGAATAGAGAATGGTTGGTGAATTGGGGGAGAAATATGTATTATTATTCTATATAATTACATAGAAGTCCCTACTCCTTTTCTTATTTTAATATAGACCTCAGTCTCACCATAATTTTGGGTGAGACCGTTTCACCCAAGTCTTTGTAATTTATTATATACTAGTTAAAGTAAGGCTTGACCATTGATTAGTTAAAGTCAATTTTGTTATTAGTGTTTATATATTGAAAGTCAAGTAACGTTTGACCGTTGATTAGTTAAAGTCAGCTTAGTCACTAGTGTTTATATATAGAAAGTCAAGTAAGGTTTGACCGTTGATTAGACAAAGTCAAACATTTTTATTAGTATTTATTATATACTAATTCAAATAAAGTTTGACCGTTAATTAGTTAAAGTTAACTTTGTTATTAGTGTTTATATATTGAAAGTCAAGTAAAGTTTGACCGTTGATTAGTTAAAGCCAGCTTAGTCACTAGTGTTTATATATAGAAAGTCAAGTAAGGTTTGACCGTTGATTAGACAAAGTCAAACATTTTTATTAGTATTTATTAAATACTAATTCAAATAAATTTTGACCGTTAATTAGTTAAAGTCAACTTTGTTATTAGTGTTTATATATTGAAAGTCAAGTAAAGTTTGACCGTTGATTAGTTAAAGTCAGCTTAGTCACTAGTGTTTGTATATAGAAAGTCATGTAAGGTTTGACCGTTGATTAGTTAAAGTCAGCTTAGTCACTAGTGTTTATATATAGAAAGTCAAGTAAGGTTTGACCGTTGATTAGACAAAGTCAAACATTTTCATTAGTATTTATTATATACTAATTCAAATAAAGTTTGACCGTTAATTAGTTAAAGTCAACTTTGTTATTAGTGTTTATATATTGAAAGTCAAGTCAAGTTTGACCGTTGATTAGTTAAAGTCAGCTTAGTCACTAGTGTTTATATATAGAAAGTCAAGTAAGGTTTGACCGTTGATTAGACAAAGTCAAACATTTTTATTAGTATTTATTATATATACTAATTCAAATAAAGTTTGACCATTAATTAGTTAAAGTCAACTTTGTTATTAGTCTTTATATATTGAAAGTCAAGTAAAGTTTGACCGTTGATTAGTTAAAGTCAGTTTAGTCACTAGTGTTTATATATAGAAAGTCAAGTAAGGTTTGACCGTTGATTAGACAAAGTCAAATATTTTTATTAGTATGTATTATATACTAATTCAGATAAATTTTGACCGTTAATTAGTTAAAGTCAACTTTGTTATTAGTGTTTATATATTGAAAGTCAAGTAAAGTTTGACCGTTGATTAGTTAAAGTCAGCTTAGTCACTAGTGTTTGTATATAGAAAGTTAAGTAAGGTTTGACTGTTGATTAGTTAAAGTCAGCTCAGTCACTAGTGTTTATATGTAGAAAGTCAAGTAAGGTTTGACCGTTGATTAGACAAAGTCAAACATTTTTATTAGTATTTATTATATATACTAATTCAAATAAAGTTTGACCGTTAATTAGTTAAAGTCAACTTTGTTATTAGTGTTCATATATTGAAAGTCAAGTAAAGTTTGACCGTTGATTAGTTAAAGTCAGCTTAGTCACTAGTGTTTATATATAAAAAGTCAAGTAAGGTTTAACCGTTGATTAGACAAAGTCAAACATTTTTATTAGTATTTATTATATACTAATTCAAATTAATTTTGACCGTTAATTAGTTAAAGTCAATCTTGCTATTAGTGTTTATATATTGAAAGTCAAGTATAGTTTGATCGTTGATTAGTCAAGTATAGTTTGACCGTTGATTAGTCAAAGTTAGCCTAGTTATTAGTGTTTATATATTGAAAGTCAAGTATAGTTTGACCGTTGATTAGTCAAAGTTAGCCTAGTTATTAGTGTTGGGAAAGTCTCAGGAAAGGCGGCCTTTCCATGAGCTTATGGACAGTCCTCTTGCCTAAAATGTTGTAATTTTTTTATAAAATTTAAATATTGCATTTTATAAGTTAAAACAAGTAATAATATGTATTTGAAGGTGAAAATATAAAAATATATAATCTAAAAAAATTTCAAAAATTTTAAATTTTGTATGTAATTTAAGAAATACAGTGTATAAGGTAAGAAATAAGTGGCTTGTCCATAAACTTATGGACAGGCCACCTGTCAGGAGACCCACTTATTAGTGTTTATATATTGAAAGTCAAGTAAAGCTTTCACGATTGTTTATATATTTATTCAAATATATAGTCAAAGTTTTCTTAGTTTGACTGAATCTTTGATCTTGTGCAATTTAATCCGGGACGGAGGGAGTATACTAAATCAATTAAGGGTTGAACGTTAATTATTTAATGTAAACAAATTTTATTCTTATTTGTATATATGAGGTCAGTGAAGGTTGATCGTTGATTAATTTAACTTAACTTAGTCATTAGTTAACGTCAACAAAAGAAGTGAACGATTTTGAAAGTTGAAAAAAAATAGCTTAGAGCGGCTGCGTAGCTGCTCCCAGCTCATGAAATTTCTGGAAAGATTATTTGAAATTTTTAGCGATTTTTTTAAATTCTTTGGGTGGAAATAATGAAATTTAAAATTTTCAAAAAATATTTAGAAGTTTTTGACATTTCTTTGGGGGGGGGGGGATTTTTTTGGCGGGAAAAATTTAAAATTTTTTAGCACCGGTTTAAACCGGTGCTATTTTCTTTCAAAACCGATGCTATTTTAAAAATATTTGGCAATTTCTTTGGTGGGAAATTTTTTTTGGCGATTTCTTTGGCGGGAAATTTTAAACCGGTGTTATTTTCTTCCCAAACCGGTGCTAAATTTTCCAAAACCGGTGCTATTTACGAATTTTGGGCTATTTCATTGGCGGGAAAACAATTATAGAAAATTTTTATCACTGGTTTATAAAAACCAGTGCTATTTTTTAAAAAATCGGTGCTAAATTTTACAAAAAATCGCTGCTAAGTTTTAATTTTTAGCACCGGTTTTTAAACCGGTGCTATTGTTTTGCAAAAACCGGTGCTATTCCTTAATTTTTAGCACCAGTTTGAAAAACCGGTGCTATTTTTTACTAAAACCGGTGCTATTTTGAATTTGTTGGCCGGAAGATAGAATTTTACAAATATTTAGCACCGGATTTTAGAAACCGGTGCTATTAAAAAATGTTTTCTATTTCTTTAGCGGGAAAATTAGTCTCAAAAATTTTTAGCACCGATTTTTAAAAACCGGTGCTATTTTTTACGAAAACCGGTGCTAACCTTTAATTTTTAGCACCGATTTTTTCCTATCCGCAAAATACGCATAGTTGGTGGTGCGAAATACGCACTAGTAAACACTGTGACACTTTCCTTATTTGAATAGTTACAAAAAGCTTATTTTTCCTTTTTTCCTACCGTTATCTGACAATTAACGGTCATAAATGGACAGATTCCCCTTTTCTTATGGCGGCCCAACCGCCTGCCCGCGGCGGGAACGCGGCGGGCAAAACCTTTCTCCTGGCCCTAGCAAACCGCCCCTCCACTGAATGCTAACCTTCCGTCCAATCCTGAAATTGTCCCCAAGACGCTATATAAAGGAGATATAGCTTGCCTTGTCACGCGCAAAGAAGCCGAAATCCTTGCATCACACTATGATAATGCCCTCGTTGGCAAATTTTCAAGAGGCAAGCCACCGGTGATCAAGCTAAATGAGGCGTTTCAATCTGTCGGTTTCAAAGGTAGCTTTCAACTCGGCTCTATTGATTTCAGACATGTCCTGATACGGTTCCAAGAAAAAGAAGACTACCAGCGTTTCTGGCTAAAAGGCCATTGGATTTTCCTTGGTGCTCATATGAAAGTGCTGAAATGGACAATGGATTTTTCTCCAGAAGCAGAATCCTCAATCGTTCTGGTATGAGTTACTATCCCTTATGTACCTGTGTTTTTCTACAATACTGCAATGATAAAGTCGATGGGCAATCAAATGGGTAATTTTATAGAAATGGATACTGCTACTGAGGCTCTATCTAGGCCATCTGCTATCAAGTTATGTGTGGAAATAGATCTTAAGAAAAAATAGCCTACCTTCATTAGAGTAGGAATAGAGGAGGATGGGGTAGAATATAATGTGATGAAACTCCCTCTGGAATTTGAAGAGCTTCCACTGTACTGCTACCACTGTAAATCCATAGGTCATGATGACAATCAATGTGTACATCTCCACCCTGAACTTAAGAGAAGTAGACCTTTTAAGAGAGTTCATCCTACCACTGATGCCACTATGCTACATAAAGATGGAAATGATGTGGTTCATCCTGTTTTGAATGCTGGCTCATCTGGAGTTTCTGCTCAAGACAAGGTTCAGACAATTAAGTACCAGGAAAAGACTCATAAATCCAAATATGTGCCAAAAACAAAAGTAGCACTTGCTGATGACCAGATGGTTGATAATGAGGTAATGGACCTGGTTTCAGTTGAGAAAATCAATCCCGTGGTTTCAGTTGAGAAGATCAATCCTGTGGTTTCTGAACCTACACTAGGTCAAGCTGTAAACACTGAAGATGGAGTTATTGAGGAGGTTACTAAAGTCACTGAGGTCACCGAAGTCGTCACTCAGGTCACCGAAGTCATCACTGAGGATAATGGGGAACTAGAACCTCTTATTAATGTTGTGAATGATGTACATCTTTCTATGGAGGTTCCTGAAATTGTGGACATCACTGAACAAGAAGAAGCCTCTCAACAAGAATAAATCAACGAAGATTCTCAGTCAAAGGCCCCTGAGGACCTTCACTCTAAAACCTATGCTGGCAAGTCCTCCTTTTCTGCTCCACCACACTTTAACAGTAAGAAAGCATCTGCTAGGGATGACACCCCGGCCAAAAGGGGTAAGACTTTCTCTCCTTTGAATACAATTTTGGCTGCTAAAATTTTTATCTTCTCTCAGCAGAGATCTAAACAAAACAGGTTCCTTCTCCTGGCTGAACCTGAAAACCCTGAGAAAGTTTATGAATCTGTCTCTGAGGCTACTGCTACCAGTGCTGAGGTTCCAGCTCCCAGTACTGAGGTTCCAGAAATCCCTATTTTAAATCCTCCTCAGGATATGCCCCACCATGTGGCTCAGGTAAGTCCCACAAAGAACCAAAAAAAGCCCTCTAAGTCTAAGAAACCTGCTAAATTAGACAAACAGGGAAAATCTAGCACTTCAGTTAATGAGACCTATTTAACTCAGTTAAATACTATCATGACTAGATCAAAAAGCACAAATGATGTTTCTCTATGAATAGCACAACTTTAAAAATAAAATTCCTGGTTTGGAATCTAAGAGGAATGAACACTTCTATGCTTAGACTTTCTAATCTAATCACTAGGCACAACTTTGAACTTCTCTGCATTATTGAACCTAAACATGATAACATGCAATGTGAACATTATAGTTTCTAGCTGTAACTTTGAACTCTCTGACTCTCAATAAAAGTATGGATGCATTTTTTGTTTATGGTTTGAGAACTAGAAATGGTAGGAAAGATCTATGGTCTGACCTTAGGTCTTTTGTTCACTCTAAGTCAATTTTTATTGGAGATTTCAATGCTATTACATCTATAAACGAATGGTCCTTCTACTCCCAAACTTGGTAGTATGAAGGACTTTAATGAGTTTATTAATGTAATGGAACTGGATGAAATAAACACTGTTGGAAATTTTTTTACTTGGAGCAACAAGAGACTTAGGAACCCTACTAGACAAAGGTTAGATAGAGGTCTCTGTACATCATCATGGTCATCCACTTTCCCTGATTCTTCTGTTCAAGTTTTAAATAGAGCTTCTTCTGATCACAATCCTATAATTCTTTCCATTGGCAGTGATATTCAATCTGTCCCTAGGCCATTTAGATTTCTGAATACTTGGTATAAAAGGAAAGAATTCAGGGATGTTATTGAACAGAACTGGAATCTTCCTATTAGTGAAACAGGAATGCTTGGCTTCTTTCTTAAATTAATAAGACTGAAGAAGGAGCTTAAAATTTGGAATATGGACCATTTTGGTAATGTCCATGAGAATGTGATTAAGGCTGAATCAGTTCTCGGTTTTCATGAATCTGAATATGATATAAATGCATCCATTGAAAACCTGGTTAGAATAAAAGAAGCTAAGGCTAGGTTGGTTAAAGCTCTCACAGAGCAAAAGAATTTTTGGAAACATAAAGCTAGGGTAAAATGGCTAAATGAAGGGGACAGTAATACCAAATTCTTTCATAACTCTGTTAAAGAAAGAAAAAGTAGGCTTGGCATCACAAAAATTAAGAGTAGTAATGGCCAATGGCTAGATAACATGCAAGATATTGAGAATGATGCCATTAACTATTACAAGGATCTCTTAACTGATGATAGTACCCCTGATAGCAACCTGTTTCAATCTCATTTCTTAAGCCAAATCCCTAAATTGATCAACAGTGAAGACAATGCTAAATTGCTACAACCTGTTGTACTTTCTGAGCTTAAAGAAATAGTTTTTAGCCTGAACAGAAATGGAACTCCTGGTCCTGATGGATTCACTCCCAATTTTTATATCAAATCATGGGATGTCATAGCCAATGATTTATTGTCTGCAGTGCATGATTTTCTTTCTAGCAGCAACATTCCTAGGGGTATTAGCAGTACTTGGATCACAATTATCCCTAAAAAGGATATTCCTGTGTCTTTTGATGATTATAGGCCAATAAGTCTTTCTAATGTTGTGAATAAAATCTGCTCTAAGGTGCTTATGGAAAGACTTAAACCCCATATGCCCAGGATTATCTCTCCACAGCAAACTGCCTTTCTTAAAGGTAGAGATATCTCTGATAATGTTCTCTATCTTCAAGAAATGGTTAGATTCTTGCACAGGAAAAATAGAGCACCTAATTGTATTGTTAAACTAGACCTCAGGAAAGCATTTGACAGAGTTAAGTGGTCTTTTCTATATTGTGTGCTAGCTAAATTTGGTTTCCATGCTAAATTCATTTTTAGTATTATGAAGAATCTGTCACAGTCATGGTTTTCAATTCTGATAAATGGCAAGCCTATGGGTTTTTTCCAAGCATCAAGAGGTCTTAAACAAGGTGATCCTCTCTCTCCTTTCTTGTTCAATATTTTTTCAGAAGCATTTAGCAGGAGCTTAGCTTTTATTTTTCAAAATGGTAAGCTAGCCTACTATGATTTACCTGGTCAGGCTCTTCAAACCTCTCACCTCTCTTATACAGATGATACAGTGTTTTTTCTTAAAGCCAATACTCAAACTTTGATTAGGTTTAAAGCCTTCTTATCTAAGTTTGAGGATACTACTAGCCAAAAGATAAACTACAACAAGAGTGATATTTTCATTAGTAGGCATGCTTCTGTTCATCAAATTACCTCTGTTAAGACAATTCTTGGCATCAAAATTGGTAAACTTCCTTTCAAATACTTAGGTGTCCCCATCTTTCATGGCATTTCAAAAAATATTTTTCCAACCATTAATGGAATAGATTGATTCTAGGTTAAATAGTTGGAAAAATAAGTGGCTTTCAACTGGGGGAAAAATCACTCTCATTCAGTCATGTATTTATTATATTCCACAGCATATTTGGTCTGTTCTTAAACCTTCAAAGGAGATTATTCACACTGTGGAGAGGAAACTGAGTAGATTTTTCTGGGGGGTACATGATCTGAAACCTAAAAGGGCCTGGAGGAAATGGGATGCTCTCTGCTATCCCATTAACCAAAATGGCCTAGGTTTCAGATCAATTCCCACCATCATTACCACCTGCTCAGTAAAATTGTGGTGGAAATATCAAATTGCTGATGCCCCATGGACCCATCTTATTGCTTCTCTGCCACCCTCCTTTAGAACCTCATCAAATTGGAAAAGAATTTGCTATGTTAATGCATGGGCGGAGTCTCATTCTAGAGTGATAGTTGGTACAGGTTCATGTAATTTCTGGTCATCCAACTGGTTGGACTTAGGCCCTGTTATGGATCTGTGTGACCAGAGGCTTATTGACATTCCATATGACTGTTCAGTGGCTAATTTCATCTTTAACAAGGACATTCTTCTTCCTAAAATCTCCCATTTTCTCTCACCTAATGTTGTCTCTCTTTTGCAGGGTGCAACACTCTCTCCACACTGACAGGATAGGTTGATATGGAAACCTGACAAAAAGGGAAGATTCTCCTTTCACTCTACATACCAATTGCTCAGATCACAAAGAGGTAATATTGCCTCCATTCAGCACCTTTGGAATCCAAGGGTTCAAAAGAAAGTCTCAGTTTTTATGTGGAGATTGATTAATTCTTTCCTCCCATTAGATAATGTTTTGAAAAGGATGAGTTTTTGCATGCCTTCAAGATGTTGTATGTGCTATCAGCATGAGGAAGCTCTAGATCATTTTTTTTAATTCCTGTCCTTTTGCCATTCACATTTGGAAGACAGTGCATGAGTTTATGGGTATTAGAGATAGAATTTTTCCATCCATATGGGAAAGACTGTCATGCTACCTCACATATTCTGGCCTCAGCTCTTTACATTCCTTGATCATTAAATTAGCACCTTTAATAACTTGCTGGAACCTCTGGAAGGCGAGAAATAAATATCTGTATGACAATGTGCCTCCACGGACCAGCTTAGTTGTCTCCCAGATCAGGGATCAGATCTTCTATTCTTTCAGTGCTAAACCTGTTTATGTTTCTTCTGTTTTTGACTTGGGTATTACAGATCACTCCTTTCTTCCTCTAATCAAATCTGCCCCTAAGCCAAAAAATTTTAAAATTGCTTGGTCTAAACCGTGCATAGGTTTTAAAGTTAATGTTGATGCTGCATGGTGTGGTCTTTCTAAAATGCGTGGTCTTGGTATGATCATCAGAGATAATAGAGGTGGTTTCATTGATGCACACAGGAAGTATACAAATGCTGAAACTCCTCTAGAAGCAGAACTTAAGGCAATTTTATTTGCTCTCCAGAGGTAGCTGGTTGCATGCTATTCAGTTCCTATCTGTATTGAATCTGACTGTCTTAATGCAGTCTCCTTTGTTCGAAACCCATCAACTGCTCATTGGACATTGTTCCAGTTGGCTGATGACATTAACTTACTTCTGAATGATAGTACCCTAAGGCATAGGTATAGACAAGCTAACCAAGTTGCTAATAGCATAGCAAAATCATGCCTCCAAGCTTAATCTTGTTCAAACCTATCTTTTAGTTCCCTATCTAACACTGTACATGGACTGATTAGACTTGATCAGATTGGTGTACCTACTATCAAAATTGCAACTTGAATGGGTGCTACTGATTTTACTTGTTTCTCTGACAGGTTCACACCTCTGACTTAGAAGATCCTTTCAAGTCGACCATGACTGAGAAGATCCATTCAAGTTGAGAGGATCCATGATGCTGACCATGACGAGCTGTGCTGGGATTACATCTCACTGCTGTTCCTGCTACTCACACCTCTGGATGCTGCTGCTGGAACTCAATACATCCAGAATTTTGCCTCACACTGCCACACTTTTGCCTAGTAGAGGATACACTCTCTAGCCTCATTGGTGTTCTTTTGGCTGATCTGTGTTTCGTCTATCGATTCACTAACAAGTTCGAAGGACACTCTCAATGGCTAGAAGTTTCTTGTAATCCTTTATCTATTGCTTCATTACTCCTACTTCCTTTGGAAGCAACTATTGTTGCTTCAAGAGCAATATGCTCACTCTTGTAAAAACTACACTAAGCTCTACGCTTCACTTTTCTTGTATTTATGTTTTCTTTTTTGGGCTTGGGAATGCCTAATATAATTTCCCCCATCTTTGGATGGTTTGATTTAAAAAAAAAGCACCGGTTTTAAAAATCGGTGCTATTTTTTTTGCAAAAGCCAGTGCTATTATTTAATTTTTAGCACCGGTTTTTAAAACCGGTGCTATTTTTTCCTACAACCGGTGCTATTTTGAATTTTTTGGCGGGAAGATAGAATTTTACAAATATTTAGCACCGGTTTTGAAAAACCGGTGCTAATATTTTCAAAACCGGTGCTATTTAAATTTTTTGGCTATTTCTTTGGCGGGAAAAATAAAATTTTCTAATTTTTAGCACTGATTTTTAAAAATCGGTGCTAATTGTTTCCAAAGTCGGTGCTATTGTAAAATTTAGCACCGATTTTTAAAAAACCGGTGTTAAAATTAAAAAACCGGTGTTAAATTAACACCAATTTTGAAAACTGGTGTTAAAAATTAAAAAACCGGTGCTATTAAATTTTTAGCACCGATTTTAAAAACTGGTGCTAAAAAATCGATGCTAGAGGTGGGTATCTGTGGCAGTGACACCTTAGTTAACTATGTTGAGCTCGTACAGTGATGCAACCCCATCCTCGCACTCGCTCTCGCTCTAGTTCTTAGGAGATTTGGGCAAAGATCCCTTGGTGAGTGTTGCATTTGTTTTTATTTTTTCTTTAAGAGGAGTTTGTCTTCTAATAGTTCTTTTTTGATCTACAGGTTACAATGATTTTTCATTCTTTTCCAAATGTCTTCTTTTCCCTCCTCCAGGGTCCCCTTGAGGTTGTGGCAGAAGCTGCATAGAATCAGGAGCACCTTAAGCTCCAAACAGATCTCGATGTTGCAAGAGCATAAGTTTTGAGTTTGAAGAAGGACCTCGAGAAAAAGGAGAAAGAACTTGAGAATAAAGCCATCGGCATCAAGAAATTGAAAATCGAATAGGACCGCCTTACCGAAAGTGCAACACTAAGGCTCAGCATGCCGTCTTCAAGTTTTACACCAACAAGAAAGGTCCCACAAGGTCAATATCTAATTATCGAAGGGACAAGAGTTGTTTATGTTTATGGTGCATGCCTCTAATACTGGTAGCAAGACTGGATATACTTTTTTGCATTATCAAAAATTATTGGCTAGTAATATCCTGCTCGAATAAGTCTTTTAGCAACCGATCGAGCCCCCTGATGACTTCCACAAATCCACTCGTGGACCTCTCTAATTAGGCAGTCATCATCTCAGGGTGTAACATAGCGAAGAAGTGGCTGTAGATGGCCTCTTCAATACAAAATGTCATCATGTATCACGTACCTCGAAACTTTGAGTCGTATCTTCCTAGCTTTGATAGCTCCTTCTGGGAGGATTCTATCTTGAAGATAACTGATAATTGGGGTCAACTACAACTTTCCTTCCTCGATCTCCATCACCTCTTGCTCTTCGAAACTCTGCTTGCTCAATTAGTAGTTGTTTCCACAATAGAACACCTAAATCTAAGGAGGCCAATTTTCCCAAAGTATCTGCCTTGTGGTTCTTCTCTTATGGAAATTGAGTCAGTGTATATGATCGGTAATATCTCAACAAGGATTTTACCACTTCAAGGTAGCTGCAGCTCTCTGGCTTCATATTTTCCATTAGCATGTTAAACCACAATCTGCGAATCACTTAACACCTCCAAGTTCTCAACCTTCATCTCTTTAGCTAATTGAAGCCTGTGATCAAAGCTTCATACTCAACCTCATTGTTTGTGGCCTTAAATTTGAAATACAAGACAGAAGGGTAATCTGTGCCATCAAGACTAGTGAACAACGCTTCTACTCCATTCCCTCCTAAATGCGAAGATCTATCCACACACATTTTCCCACACTTCCTTTCTCGAGGTTTCATCACATGCTTTAGTGGGGTTCTGTTGTTATTACTATGAAGTTTACAAAGGCCTGGCCCTTAATCGTTGTTCTGGGATGGAATTGAATATCATGATCCCCCAACACAACTACCAACGTCATCATTCTACCTGAGGCTTTGGGCTTCAAAAGTATCTGCCTAATGGGATGGTTAGTGAGAAATACTATCGCGTGACCTTGAAAATACGATCACATTCTTTGAGCGGCATGAAGAAGGGTCAAGATGAACCTTTCGAGGGCTATATACTGCATTTCAGGGCCTTGTAATCCCTGCTCACAAAGTATATCGTTATTGATGCTTCTCTTTTTCCTTCACCAAATATGCACTTATGGACAAAGCAGAAGTAGAAATATAAAGGTATAACACTTCTCCTTCTCACGTTTCATCAATTTAGGAAGAACTTGAAGATGCTCCTTCAAAGCCAAGAATGCCTAGCACTTTCCTGCCTATTCAAACATTTTTTGCCTTTCTTAACACATCAAAGAAAGGCAAATGCTTCTCCGCACCCTTCAATATGAATAAACTCAGGGCTGCGAGACATCCTGTGAGCCTTTGAACCTCCCTCAAAGTCTGCAGACTCTTCATATTCATCAAAGCCTTCACCTCTTCCAGATTAACTTTGATCCCCTTTTCTGAGACCATGAACCCCAGGAAATTACCGGCTACTACTCCAATTTCACATTTGGCTTAATTCAACTTCAAATTTAACCGTCGTAGCCCATCGAATATCTTTTCCAAGTCTTGCAAAAACATTTCATACTTCTTGCTCTTCAACACCATATCATCCACATATATCTCTATATTCCTCCCCATCTGCTGCATGGAGAGTTTATCTACAAAGCTTTGATAAGTAGCACCAACATTCTTGAGCCCAAACGACATCTTCTTTTAACAAAAGGTACCCACATCCGTTATGAATGAGGTTTTCTCCTTAACTTCCTTTGCCATCAATATTTGATGGTATCCCTTCTGAGCATCGAAGAAGGTCAAAACGCTAGTGGAAACCATGCCTATTAAAGGTGGTTCCTTAGGACTAGAGAAGTCACTTTGGGAGTGACTTCATTGGTTATGCCTTTGATCCTCTGCGATCAAAGGTAGTTATGAGAACTGCCTTTAAATGGCTATCATTAAAGGCGGTTATGAACCATCGTTGTTTTATGTGCTGGAACCACTTTTAATTAGTTATGAGCTCAGAACAGGTGGTCTAAGAGTTGGACTTCATGATCAGTACCGAGTGCAAAACTATTTATCTGAGGCTCAGACTACCTATATAGTTCGAGCGCAAAACTGATTACTGAGTTTCGAGTGTGGAACTACTGATCAAACACCGTCAGGAAAAATGTAGCTACAAACTCAGAACATCGTTTGGGCTACATAACTTGTTCCTACATCGGGGAACAATTCTGGACATGCACGGGTATATTTTACTTTTTGGGATAGTCAGTTCCAAGTCCGGAACTGTTTCTGATTTATTTGTTCTGAGTGAGGAACATGAAATCGTGACTATGAAAATTATTAATATATGGAAAGAATTTAGTTCCTCAGTCGGAACTTCGATCAGACAAGATGGTAAAAATAGCCTATTTCATTATAAACCGGCTTCTCGAAAGCCCCGTAAAACTGGTCCAAATTGTACAAAATACAAGAAAATATGACACTAGATATCAAAAATCTATAGACTATGCTAGCAAAGAAACAATCTATAGATAAGAATAGAAGTCACCAAAAATCTATTCCGCACAACTATGCCAACATATACTAGTCTCTCATAATACCACATTGGGATTCCCAATTGAAGAGGAACGGGAGTACACAAGATACCTAGCCAAGCAATTTCTTGCACTATTGATATCATCTTGTCAATACAACTTGAGAACCTTTGGAAAAATCTGTGAAACAAATAGAGTAACAATATAAGGATTGGGACGACATGTTACTTTGCTTAAAAACATTCTTGAAAGAATCATCTTAGTATTCACTTTGTTTATTTCTTGGTAATCTTCACGAACATGTAGGACACACTTCGCTGTGTAAAGCATTACGTAATAGCTGCATTCACATGTATTTGCTTGTTTCTTGTACTAATAAATACAGTTTCAATTAGCAACATATAATTACAATAACTGATGACTAAATAGAATTTCACGAAATGAAAAGATAATCACACCTTGATTTGTATTGGGTCCAAACCCGCATTACCATTCTTCCCCAGACCTTCGAAACAGTCACCCAATATTTTAGAACGACTCAGACGGTCGGTAGTGCAGAGGATCCATCCATTAAACGTGCTTCTTGTCGGGGACAATACATATTAATCTCCAATGGTCTCTACAACATTGTAGAAAATATTTTTAAAAAATGTATTAACGGATTAGCTTAAATGACAAGAGTGTGTATCGATCGCCTTTTAATATACGGTGAAACAAATAATTTTTTATCTGTTCATCCAAGACATTTGCGAATGTAGTCAACCCTCTCCTGAATAGTACATCCAATTTCTTGAGTAAACACTGGGCACAAATACCCTACCCAACCCTTCCCCGTTTGGTTAGCAAAATAATACACATACCTTCTAAACGAAATTTTATGTCATCAATTAGGAAATGATCAGTAATTATTAATAATTTACACAAAGTGAAATGTTATATTACATACAATAAGTATATGAACATTATCATCTAGTTCACTTGGTCACACCTTCATAGGTCTTCAAAGTCAGTTCATGATGCGATAATTTCTCACTTTTGACCGAATACACATTCATTACCCGAGAATAAGTAAGTTTAGTTCCGTTGGTGTTTGGCCATGAAATCATACAAGACCCTCATGAAATGATGTGGCTCCTTAATAACCCGTGCTGGGGTGATTGGGGGTTTTGTAATCTTTTCCGTATAAACGATTGGCTAAGATGTGGTCATTGGTGTCTCTTTTAAATGGTGATCTTTGATCAGGTCTGCATAAATGAGGTGATGAGGCTATAGAAGAAACATTCCCCCTGCGGATCCCACTTGCTTGTACTCACCTTCCAGAATTGGTAATAGGGCTTTGAGGACCTTGGGGTTCTCCATTGAAACTCTACACATGCCATTACCAATTGGGACGGAATGGTGATGTCACATCGACTCGTGTAGAGTTGCATCAGCAACTTGAACTTCCTACCCTTTTCACCTCGATCAATGTATAGCTCATGCAAATGCGATGGTTATATTGTGAGAGAGAACAAACATAATATAAAATAAATTTGTAGCCAAATTTATTATCAATGAAATAATTTAATTCAACCCACCTTGTTTTCGGACGACACAATGGCTTTGACAATGTTATTATCTTCATTTTTTGGGGGATCAAGAATGGATTGTTGGTTCATCTCAAATTCTCCCGGTGAGTGTTGTGATCCTCTATACGGTGGTGTCCAACTGGGTGTCAAATCATCCAAATTCTCAGGTATCGGGAGTCCCGTGTGCTCGACCAAATTTTGAATCAATAGTCATTGTTGCTCTTTCCGCTTGTCTCTAACGAGGGATTCCTTTTGCAACAGTGGACTCTCAACGATTTAGCCCGATTGTAGGATCAAACTATCCTAAATGCCCCTCTTTGGGACAAAAATGAACCTACTTCTCTGGCATGACCAGGGTGGTCGAGTTTACTTGTAGCCTCACTAAGGATATCGTGCTAACCCGATGTAATGAATCAACCCTCCAATTGGTATTGCTTTAACTTTTCCTACACACAAAATATAATTCCATGAATAGTATTTAAAGGAAATAATAAACGCGATTGAAATTAGAATTTATATAAAAAGTCTTACCACTTGTTCTGCGACTTCAATAATATGAGGTTTATCGTATCCACCCTTTTTGTTTTGCTGGATCTTCAAATAGAGACCACACCTATCGCTCTCTTCCACATCGATTGCTATGATTGATAACCTTGCCTCATTCTCACTCATCCCCACATCGATGGAAATTTGAACATCCCTTTCAAAACATTCTTTCACTAATTCGAGGGCTGCTAATCCATATCCACCCGGCTCTTTCGATATGGTGTTTTTTTTTCAAAGCATTACTTTGTTTTTCCACCCTCGTACCCTAGTTTTTAGGATGTCACAACCATGTAACAACTAAAAAGAATGTAATGTATAGAGACAAAAAATTTAAATCACTTACATTTTCCTCATTTTCCAATGTTCTTCTCTTTTGAATTCCCAATATCCGGTCGAATATGTGCATAGGTCAACCATGGACAATCACCCTTTGTACTAGAGAATATGTAATCTCTAGACAAGGTTTACTTGTGTTCTCTCCAACTTTTTAACATTATGACCATTGCTTTCTTCTTCAAATCATCCAAATACAGACAATCGATCTCGAAATGGCCTCTATAAAACTATATCAAATCATGATCAAATACATCTACATCAATCCATTTGAACTCTAGATGAAGGAAAATGGTAGAAGCATAAATAAAGTAAGAATTGCTAGCGGGTACCTTGCATTCCATCCAAAGGACATCTTTTTATTCTTTAAGAACCTTATGCCAATTATCATACTTGATGTCTACCCTTGTCCTACCCAGTTTCCCTACCCAACTCGACCACTTAGCACGCTCATCGGACAAACATTTTCCCCATTGATTGAATACTAACAAAGTTGCCTCCTTCATTGCAATTCTACGTTCTAAAGTTCTACAACGTGTCCTAGCTATAATGACCTCCCCTGACCCCTTTTCTTCATCTTCTTCATCGCCCATTGTATCAGAATGTCTTTCGAGTGAACCCGTTGGTTCTTCTTGAGTCCTTTTTTTGTGACATTAAAGTACCTAAGGACAATTAATATATTCCATTTGCAAATTACTGGAACACAACAAAGGACATTACATAAAAAACATAAACTGATGATAATAGCACGCACAATCTATATATATCTTAGGAAGAACACTAAAAAGATGGGATTGATACACTTATCACATCAACACAATAACACCAACACTTTAATATTTACCTTTTCAATAGTAGATGTGGATTAGATGTTCAAATGATCTAGGTAGACCATATTTTCACCATGTAAAAACCCTAACCAAATTCCAAGCTCTTTGGTGTTGATTCTTTAAAGAATATGTCATCAGTTGAAGAAATATAGGGTTTTGGAAGGTTTTGCAATGGAAGTTAGATTTTAGGAGATATTTTTGAAGAATTTTGTGGAATAAGGGGTGGGGAGGGTTCTAGGAGGAGAAAATAGGAAGGAATTCGTGATAAAAACAAATGGGTATATATTACTCATTTGAAAACCACCTTTAATGCTCTATTTTTTTAAAGCCCGTAAATGAGTTCTGAGCTCGGAAAAGTCATCGGCAAGGTAGTTCCAAATGAGAACTACATCTTGTCTTTGTTAAATAGGACAGAATAGGTTCCGAACTCGGAACCTATTCTTATTATATAAAAAGGGGGGGGGGAGTTCATAACCCGACAGAACCCTAAATCCCCAATTCCTATACCCCTAATTTACAAACTTGTAACCTCCATTCAATCTTATCCTAATCAAAGAGCTAAGGGGTCCTAGCTAGGTATCGCGACTAAGTGGAAATACTTCAACTTATGGTCATCGACCAATACAAGAGCTCACCTGTGCTTCTAATAGATTCTTCAATGGAGATTCCAAACAAAGGCATGGAACCTTCAATGGTAGGAAATTCACAGATACTAAGGTTGTTCATGAATCGGATGTAGTGCCACCAGGTCTAGGGCATTTGATTCAGAAATTGGAGCCCTCCAATATCGACAAATTACTACTTTTTTTATGAAGCCGCCCATTATGATGAGGTCCTACAATTTTATGCTAATTTAGGACAAGGTAATAACAATAAGGAGCAAACTATTGTAAATGGTGTGATAATACCCGTAACAAAGTATTCAATCAATGACACCCTAGGTTGCGAGTACACTGACCCGAATAAGTTGAAGCATGTTGATGAGGGTGGACCTATTGAAATTTTCCATCAACAGAATTGGCCTGAGGTTACGGAGGTAACCCTGTTGTTCCCGGTTACTATGGCTAAGAAATATTTCAATAGGTCAGGATTGGCACCGAGGCAGGCTAAGAGCTACGATGTGGGGGAGTTTTCCGTTGAGGATAGATTAGTGTATGTGTGGATCTGTTAAAATATCCTACCGTCTGGGGGCCATGCACGAGAGTCTACAATTGGGAACCTAATGATATTCTACTATGTGATGGAGGGAGTCAAGCTTAACCTGGGCTATACAATTTTAATGCATACGTTGAAGGCCGTGGCGGGTAAAAAGAAAGATCTTCCATATGGTGGCTTGATCACGACGTTGATCAGGAAGTGGAAGGTTTTGTCAGTCGACAAACTATTGTGGCTAGAGTACTATGATGAGGCTTGGTTTGACCACAAGCATTTTCACTTGAACTTTGAGGGTTTATATGTCCAACGCACAATTCATGGGTCCTCCGATAGGGCAGTAAAGAGAGGGAGGGACACCGCAATGGGGAGGGTAGCAGTATCTTCATCTCGTGAGTATTGAAAGCTTTTCAATTTTAAGTATACTCTTTTTTTAACATTCTATTATATGTATTTCTTAACTATTGGTTGTATTTTGTAGGCAGTCGAGTGTCGTGGATGAGTACCTTTAAAAGGTACATGTCTTATCTTTGAATTGAAGTTAGTGCCGCTAATGCAGAGCTAGTCATGGCCGAAACTAGGCAAGACAAATTCATCGAATCCACTAGACTCCACATTGTGCTTAGTGACAATGAGGGTATGCCACACTTTAAGCTCGATTATTAGGAGGACAATGAGATTAAGGTTGGACATGGTGAGAATGGAGATGCGGACCCTGAGAAGAACAACTTCGAGATTGAATAAATATTAGGTTGATTACTCATGTGTTTTAAAACTATTTTTTGGGATGTAATAGTTAAGGATTTGAACATCTTGTGTTCCAGATAATTATCATTATTTTGTCGAATGATCATTGGTACTATGTTTTGATTTGTTTTAGATATTTTCTTTGACTAAGTATCATGTTTCCCCTAATCTATTTCTTATTTGTCATAACTATGTCGGTAGAACTTAATGGCAGTTTCTGTTGAAATTACCATACTTCACAAAGAAGTTCCGATAGAGGAACTCTATCATTTCTTTACAAATATCTTCCTTGAAGATGTTTTGAACTTGGAACCATGGGTTCATGAGTTGAACCATTGGTACAAATTTCCACTATTACGAGCTCGAAGCTTCAGTTCTGAGCTCTGGTACATATTCAGGAACCAATCTGATCAAATGGATCAAAGGTTGTTTTTAAGCTTTATTTTTTGAATATCCTATTAAGAGCTCAGAACTAGATCTAAGCCTTGATATGAAACCACATAAAATGTTGTTACGAGTTCAAAACTTCAATTCCAAGCTCTGATGCATTTTCAGGAACCAATCAGCCTATCTTGAACAAAGGCTATAGTTAAGCTTATTTTTCGAATAACAGTTATAAGCTCGGAATTGGATCTGAACCCTGATATGAAACCACAAAAATGTTCAGAGCTCTGATGCATTTTCAGGAGCCAATCTACTCATAGGAGTCTTTGAATTCTGATAAAGTCTAATAAAATTTCAAGAAATGGTCCAAACTCATAACTAATAATCTGGTCAATTCAATGGAATTGTCAGATATTAGTTCCAAATTTGGAACTATAAGTTGCCGTTTTGATAAATGAACAAAACTTAGTTCCGAGCTCGGAATGGATCCCCGTATATAAAAACCCTAAAACCATTTCCGACTGTAAAAATCCAACCCTCACCCAAATTCAAATTCTAACACATGCTGGAAACATCTCCTCAAATCATGTCGTCTTTAAATCCTAATGCACCGGTTGGCATGCATTGTTCTGAATCCACGAGAGGAAGCCGACCAAGGAATTCGAGCTATGAAGCAAGGTTTGTTTCTCTTGAAGCCCAAACTAGGTTCAATGCTTTAAGGGATGATGTGAAATTATTGGATAGCTATATTCTAGATTAAAATGTGTACAAGAGTAGTGGGTTAGAGGACCCCGTTAAGTTTTTTGAAGATAAACATGTCCTTAAACTTCTTAATTTGAACAAATCGGGTTACTTTGATGAGATATGTCAATTTTATGCCAATTTGCATGAGGTAGAGGGTTCGGGTAGTTATTGGACTAGGGTGAATGGGTTTAATGTTGAGATAAGCCCATGGATTATCAATCAAATAATTTAATACCCCTACAAGGGTCCGGAAGATGTTTACCCTCAAGTGGATGATGTGCCTTTATATGGCATTTATCCTATGAGGGAATGACCACTTAATGATGATTATCTTAGTATTGACCCAATTGCGTGTAGTGTAAAATACTTCAAACGCAATCCTTATGATTGAGACTCGTGATTGTGTTTGGATGAAATTAGATTTGATAAGTGGCATCGTTTTTTTGAAAAAGAGGGAAAAAACTAAGGAATGGGTTAAAATTTGTGGCAATATCATGCCAAAACCTGACCCGGTCCGTGCCAAATGTCACGGTCCATGCCAGGAGAGTTGGCACGAAGGGATGCCTCGTGCCAAGTATTTTGGCATGAGGGTTGGTTCGTGCCAGAAGTTTGGCACAAGGCCTTGGTTCGTGCCACATATTTGGCACGAGGCTTTGGTCCATGGAAGTACGTTTTGCACCAAATACCAATTTTCCACTTCCAAATTGTTCCAAAAATGGAAATTTCCAAAATTTCTGTATTTCAAACTCAAAAATCCATTTTTGATTCAAAATTTTTGAAATTCCCTAATTCCTTAGGATTTTTAATGCAAATAGTACTTCCTACATCCCTCAGAAATAATTGAATGGTACCATGGTCCCCTAAATTGCAATTTTAAAATTCCTTTCCTATCCTAATTGTACTCTCTCTCTTATCACCTATGCTAAAATTCTAAATCCATGGTACATTCTTCCACCTGCTTTTATCATTTGACACATTCTTTCTTCTCAAGAAACACTAACTCACACACACTCTTGGTGGAACTTGAAATTTGAAGCTTTTCTCTCAAAAATTCGTATTTCTTGCTTCTTCTTGTGTGGATCTTGCAATTCTTAGCTTCAAATTCTGGGTAATTAATTGAACTCTTTGTTTATATGCTTGATTAACATTGTGGTGGTGTTATGAAAAGCAAGATTTTTGAACGAGTATGTGTGTTGTTAAGATATATGTTAGGAATTGTACGTGTGATCATGTGTTGAAGAAAGTTTGGGTGGTTTGATGTGCTATTATGCTTGGATGATATGTTCTTCATGTGTTGGGTGATTCGGGAGGAGATGAATCTTGATTGCATAGTTTTATTAATGGGTTGGTGATGACTTATATGAGATTGTTGTCCAATGAGGATGTTCTTGTTTAAATAACATTCATGCTTTGATTATCATGTTTTGAATGTTTAGGCTATTTAGGAAGGATTCACTTGTTAAATGATAATGCGAGCCATGCTTTGTTTTGAAGATCACATTACCACTTTTTACCTCATTTTGTTAGGATGCCTCCAAAAAGGAATACATCAGAGAAGGGCAAGTCCTCACAGGGTGAGAAGAGGAAGAAATTAGTAAATGGCGCGAACCATGAGCCGGTGCACCATACTCTTTGAAACCCCATGTTTGTGACTGATGAGTTTTTGGGACTATCCAATATCTCCCTGACTATGACATGGAGGTGGAGGAATTTGAGAGAGCCAAAAAGGATTATACTAGAGATTGGCTTCGCATGCAAAAACACACACTGGGGGCTCTAGGCTTACTCAAGGCCTTGACCTATCTATTGGGCCAGGTAGGTCTAGAGGGGTTCTTAGAGAAACATTCTAAGACTTACATCAGGTGGACCCTAGAGTTCCTAGCTACTCTTTGGTCGGTCACAAATGAGAATGGACACAAGGTGATCAAATTCAATCTTGATGACAAGGAGTATCAGATAACACACCGAGAGATAGCCTAAATGTTCGGATGGAGGTACAACAAGGAGATCCCTAGGACACACCATCAAGGGATGCCTTTTTCTCTTGGAAAATTTTGGAGGTAGCCGAGAGGGACTGATTGGAAGAATGTGTGCAAGAGCACTGCCTTGGTTTATCCGGCAATTTGTTACGTTCACCGACTATTGGCAATGGGGGTTTTCTTTCATGGTGAGCTAACATAATCAGATATTTATTACCTTTGGGAAATGACTCCCGAGGGTAACTTCTACCCATACCTGGTAGGGATCTTTGTACGAGAGTGCACGATGGTGTGGGAAAGAAAGAGTGGTAGATATCTGTGGGCGGCATGGTAGGTCTACTGGCACAGTACTTGGGGCATCCAGTCACATAGAGAGCGTTGGCTAACTTGGGACGATCGGGTACAAAGTATAACATCGAGAAGTTAGCCAAGGCATCCATGGTGGGACCTACGACATTGGATGACCAATATGCATGGCTTTATAGTGGAGCGAGCACTTGCAGTTTCATGGTACTTCCTCAGCTGGAGCACACCTCCATCAGCTAAGACACATGTTTGGATGACCTATTTATTGAGCTGGACCCACACTTTGAGAGAGAGTTTTATAGAGTATTAGCCACCCTGGAGATAGACATTGAGGAGGCCGATAGTGAGACCTCTTCGAGAGCACATACTAGCCGCTCTCACCTATCCACATACATCATTGACCGACTGCATGCACTTAGGGATCCGCTTTCAAGCTCTACCCAGTGTTGCAAGAGGTTGCCTAAGTGATAAGATGGGTGAGTAAGCAAGTGGACGAGCTTAGTTCGAGGATGGATTGTATCGAGGTCGCGCTTTAAGCAAAAGGATACATTGAGAGGAGCATCACTAGTCATAACGAGGAGGAAGGCCCTTCGGGGCCATAAGAGTAAGTGTCACTATTTCTCCCAACCTCACTTATATTTTTACATGGTTGTTATTGCATTGAGGACTATGTATCAGTTAAGTGTATGGGAGGGAGTAATGAGCACTTAGGAAGTTTCCCTTTGTGAGAGGCTAGGCCTGACGAGGCTTACGAGCCTAGGCAAAAATGAGAGGCCGTGTGGAAAAAGGTAAGAAGTGAGTACCCTTTATGTGTTAAAGTTTGAATGAAAACTTGAAAGGGATCCTAGACAAAATGAGAGAAATTGAGAGAAAACAAAAAACTGGGTTGGGGATACATTTGCCTCCATGGTTGTAACTAGGTCGAGAATCACGAGTTATTCCTATCTTTCAACCAAGTCGACGGCTCTTGGATTTCCTTGGTGGATTGTTTTTTGGAGACAACTCTTTGATTACTTTTGGGGATCATTTTGGAAAAGGTAAGCTAGCTTTACACTTATCTTCTTTGCTTACCTTTTTCAACATTTTATTTTTGGGTGGTTAGATTGCTTATGTTCTTTGGAGAGTATGAGAGTTGTGAGATTCTTACTCTTTTGGGGGGAAACAGGGTAATCTAGGAATAAGTTGGATGTTTTGGTTAACTTATGCTTGCATGCTATGTTTCACTTAATTCTGTTCTTGTCCTTATTTACTCGAGAATGGGTAAAGGGTTAAGTGTGGGGGGTCTGATGTGCTTCATTTTGCGTGCGTGAACCATTGCATTTGGCATAGTTTTTTGTTTCATGTGATGGATTGCCACTATTGGTTGAGTTTACGTGAGAAGGGGTTTAGACGGTCATATTTATTTTTGTTATCTAAACCCCATGTTTTGTAGACTTAATTGGTACTAATGGACATCTTGTATCCACGGGTACCTAGATCTTCCTTTTGATAATCTTTAGTGGGTCGCCTGCGGGTACACTTTGGTTACATTCTATGTGAAAGCTGTTCATAAGGGCGGTAGAAGATATTGAAGGCCGTCTGCAAGGATGATAGGAGATATAGAAGGCCATTCACCTTTATAATGGTAGTAGATGAAGGCAACAAACATAAAATTATGGTAGAAGGAGATTGGAGTCAAAGATAGGCCGTGACAGAGTTCATAGAGGCCAACGAAGAAATGGGGAATCGTGATCCGATGAGTTGCACCAAATTATGAGAATGATCTGAGAAGAATTATCCTTCAAGGATGATTCCATTGGATTTGTCTTCTCGAGTGCTGTAAAATCTACTACTAAAACTCTCAATTCGGACTAACGGTTCACCCGTAGCGAAGGAAACAAGTGTAGCCACCCAAGGTGCCACGGGTCGGTGCAGGCCGTTCATGGTTGGCACTAACGGCCTATGCCAAAGGAGTTAGCCTGTGCCAATGGGGTTCAACACGAGGCAATGACACGAACCATGCCAAAGACCATGGGCCGCGTGCACCAATTCCAATTCTCACTCAGAATTGGCTAAGTATTGGCGCAGATCGACCTTTTTACCATGGCCCACACTGTTCCATGTCCAAAATGTTGAGGCTAGCCGGTGGGGTGTGGAGAATTAGGTGGCCCATGCTAAGTTTCCGAGTGAATCAAGCTTCCAGAATGGCAGTCCGCGCTAAGGGCTGTGTTTCGCATGATCAGAAGTTAAAAAATGAGCCTTCCAGACGATGGCCAGTGCCAAAGGCCACGGTTCATGCCAAAGGTGTTGACGCGGACCGCGCCAGATCTGGCAGCCCATAGCAGCTCGGTGCAGCAACCCATGCCAGACGTTGTGCACTACGCTGGAGAACATGATGCGGCCTGCGCCAGATCCAACAACTCGCGCCAGCAAGGACAAGTACATAGCGCAGACCGCGCCATCCACGATGGCCCGCATTAGGCAGCGGCTAACTTAGGGTTTTAGACATTTTTTGCCTATTTTGGGCCTATTTTTAGGCCCAATCCCCTACTACTATAAATATAGTCTTAGTCTACCAAGTTCAAGTTAGATTCAGTTTTAGTGCATCTAGTAGTAGGAGAGCAACTCTAAAGAGAGAAAAACTCTCTCTTCTTTTCTTTTCTTTTCTTTCTTTTTAATTTCTTTTTAATCCTAGGATGTGGAATTCAAATCTATATTTGAATTCCATATCTATGGAGTAGTTTCCATAGCTTGAGGATAATTGTCTGCCCATGGTATTTTATGTTTTGTGAGATTCAATAATTCATCCTAATTTTGTGTTCATGATATTATTATGACTTGTTCTTGAATGTTTGAATTTCATGAATAGTACACTCCATATAAGCACACACTTGAGTCTATATTCATGTTGGTGAAAATATTGATGCCCCCTTGGGAAGAGAAACCTGGATGTTTGAATGGGTAATAGGGTACAGGGCTGCGTGGGTGTGTGCACGGGAGACTAGAGTATTACTCTAAATTATTTTACGTTGCACCAGTCTTAGCTAATTATGTAAAGTAGTCTGAGAGGTTATGGTTAGAGATAGTAAAAAATAGCAAGCTAGGGTTGTAAGATTCCCTAGTATCATAGATAAGGTGCCAACGACCCCTTGGCCTAACTCAATAGGCGATTGGGAAGTAGAGCATTCATGGTGGAGTACCCGAGACGTAATCGCATTGGGGAGAAAAAAATCTACAAAAATGGTTAGACTTTGTTTTACTCCCCTAACTACAATGACGGTGTCGATGGAGGGTTGTGATCGCACCCAATGTGACAGGAATGGGGAAGTGTATGCTAGCGGCCACACCACATGTTATGAACACTCTATTAGGTTTGTCTAAATCTCTGTGTGAATGAATTGAGGATCGAAACATTAAATTAACTATGTTGCACAATGACTCCCCGAGTATTTAGCTTTATAGATTAACTGTTCTTTTTTACTTTTATGTTTTGTAGTAGTTAAATTGAAAAACCAACCCCCTTGTTCTCTTAACTATTCCTATCACTCGTATCGATTGACGACCCTTATGAGGTTATGTTTTTGTTGATTCTTAAGCCCTAGCATCTCTGAGGACATACCCAGGGCTTACTGCTAACTACCTTTTAGGTAGCATAGTAGTGAGATTAGGTGCAGAACTATAAATTTAAATTTGAACCCCTTTGACCTCAATTACCTCTACTCGGGTTTAATTTTCTACAATTAACGACCCTGAGTGGAGGCGGGTCAGTCATATAATCAAGCGCCCATATTTTGACTATGGTTCCAAATTAACATGTTTGTGCATAAATTGGATTGCTGTCGCCTGACCTAGCAATATGCAGTGCCTCCGAAATAAGAGAAGTTCCACAGTTTTGGGAAACACCCCTATCATCTGTTGATTTGATGGCAAACCTAAAACCATTAATGTTGCACCCCCATATGAAAGGACCATACCAAGAGGTTTACGTGCTAGCCACTTAACCCTTTCAGGGTGTCTACACCTGCCTACCGTTTTAGGGTGTCTAGTGTGTAGTTTGAGAATCAGAGCTTCATTCAATGAAGGATGCACCCCGTATATCTCATTCATGCAATATGTGGAACAATGTCATCGTGGTTCCAAAGTACGTATAAATGAGTAGCACATAAATCCTCCGCACTAGGACTGAGCAGCTTACCTTGTTGAACCCCTTGGCCATCCAACCGCCCCTCATATCTAGAACTCGGAAGCCCAACCAAATCAACCTTCTAAAAATATTTTTTACCAAACTCCATTACCTCCTATTCCACATGTCGTTGCACAATACTTGCATCAAGCCTATATTTGTTCTTCACAAAATGTTTGAAGATTTTTGTATATCGTTCAAAAGGATACATCAATCTAAAAAATATGGGACCACATAGCTTGATCTCCCAAACCAAATGAATAATAAAATGGACCGTAATGTCAAAGAATGATGGTGGAAAGTACATATCCATTCGTCATAGAACTTTAACAATCATTTCTTGCAACAGGTCAAGCTTTGTAACGGTAATCCATTAGGAACAAATGGACTTGAAGAATAAACAAAGCTTTGCAATGCACATTATTACATGGGAAGGCAAATACGACCTTATCGCAATGGAAGTCAATTCCTCCATCAAATTGTGACATTCACATGGTAAAAAGTTTTAGAATCATGTTTAAGTTGGAAAAATGAGGTTTCCCTTTCACACACGGGACATAGTTCCTCTTCATCGAACATCCAAAAAAATTTCCGTACACTGGAAAATCATTTATAATGCTGACCCACCCTAACCCAGGGTTATTAATACAGTCACAACAAGCACAATTTAATTAACCTGGGCCGAGGTACTAGTCTCGTGGGATGGTCAAAGATAATATTTATATTCTGCACTCATTTCTCACGGCTAGGCTACCAAAGGGTAGTACTGGCAAGCCCTGGATTTGTCCACAGAGATGCTAGGGTTCAAGTAAAAATCAAAACACAGCCTCGTGTAGGTCATCAATCCATACGAGTAAAAGGAATAACTACTAATGTAAACATGCAAACTGGGGGGTATTGGTATTTTCAACTAACAACTACAAGCATGAAATAAAGAAACAAGTAAACTATTTATACTAGGCACTTTGGACCAATTTAGCAACTTGGTAGTTCTAATACTTAAATCCTCGATTCATTCACATATAGACATACAAAAGACATATCTCTATATTCACAACACGTGGTGTGGCCAATGGCTTCCCCTATTCCTGTCACGGTGGGTGCGCTAGCAACCCTCCATCAACACCGCCATTGTAATTAGAGGAGCACAACAAGGTCCGACCATTGTTGTGGTTCTTTTTCTCTCCCGTGCTATTACATCTCGGGCTTCCACCTTGAATGCGTAAATCCCCAGTGACCCTCTATACGCGAGGCCATAGGTTTATAGGCACCTTATTTGTGATGCTAGGGTTTCAACACAACACCTAGCTTGCTACTATCAACTATCTCTACCCGTAACCTATTTGGAAATGGTTAAGTAATCAGCTAAGACTGGTGTGATGGTATGCGGATTAGTGTTACCTCGAATCTCGCGTACACACACTCATGCCAAATTATTCCCCTCCATCCATTCAAACATCCAGGTTTCTTTTCCCAAGGCGGCGTCAATAAGGGCACCATACATGAACATAGCCCAAATTGTTTGCTCATATGTGGTGTAGTGTTCATGCATTTTTCACATTCAATAAGAATCACAATAATATCATAAACACAAAGATATATGGAATTTAAGGAATCTCATAAAGCATCAAAAGCTACACATCTGCCAAATATGTCCCAACCTTAAGATCTACCCTACAAAGGTTAGATCCATGGAAAATATTGGGTTAGATTCCATGGATCTAATAAAATAAGATGAAAATAAAATAAAATACAAAGATAAAAGAGAAAGAGAAGGAGAAGGAAAGAGAAGAAGAACTCTTCTCTTCCTTCTCTCTAAACTAGAAAGAGGAACTAATCTACATTATTCTAGATTCTATTCTACCTAAGGTTTAATAAAATACTAAGGCTCCTATATATAATAGTAGGAGAGTGGGCCTAAAGATAGGCCCAAAATAGGCCAAACATAGCAAAACCCTAATCACCCATTTCATCTAGATGCTGAACCTTTCTTGAATAAACTGCTCAAATACGTGAATCATCTGGATCTTAATTGTATGTTTTTGGATAGATCTCGGAAAGATAAAGATTTTGATATGTGTTAGAGGGAAATCAGATGAAAATTGAGAGAGTTACGACCAAAATGGTGAGCCGCCAAGGTTTTACGGACCGGCACGGGTGCCACGGTCCGTGAAGCATGCAAACACGAGGTGTGGCATCTGGCGCGGTTCATGAACATTCATAACCATGGGCCATGGGACCTAGCATGGTTTGTGATGCAGGTCTCATGCCACGGTCCATGAAGATTGTCACGGACTGCGAACAGTTCACTGTTTTTGCTCAGAAGTTCTCTCAGTTTTCGCTTAGAAGTTCTCACGGTCCATGAAGGTTTTCACGGACCACGAGTAGCCTGTGGTCTTTGCTCAAAACTTTTTTCACGACCCGTGAAGGTTTTCACGGACAGGCTCTATACTTAGGAAAATCTTCAATTCTTCATCTCCAAGCTCTACGGTCCGGGGTCTTTGTCACGACCAGACACCATTGCCTCGTGAAGGTCTCTGCAGATCTTCACAGATCCTCTCATGTCCCTCATGTAGTGCAGGCCATGTGCTTTTTCACGGGCTGCTAGTGCTTTACCATGTGCGGTCCGTGAAGTGTCGCTGGTGCTTCGTTGGCTGAACTTTGTTTGCTTACTATGGGTGAACCGTTAGTCCGAATCGGGAGTTCTGGTTGTCAATTTTGTAGTACTCAAGAAGACGAATCCAATGGCCATCTTGAACGATTCACCATTTTCTCCTTTGGCCGTCTTGAATTCCAAAGCCGCCTATCTTTGGCTTCAATCTCTTTCTACCACGCATTGATGTTCGTGGCCTTCATGTTCTACCATTATAATGTGAATGGCCTTCGCCTCTTCTACCATCCTTGCGAATGGCCTTCAATCTTCTACCACCCTTGTGAACGGCCTTCACATAGAATGTAACCAAAAAGTACCCATTGGCAACCTACTAAAGATGATCAAAATGAATACCAAGGAGCATGTGGATACAAGATGTTCATTAGTACCAATTAAGTCTACAAAGCGCAGGATTTAGACAAGAAAACCAAACATGGCCATCTAAACCCCTCGTCATGTAAACTCAACTATTACTAGCAATCCACCAACTAAAAGTAACTAAAAACTATATCAAATGCAATGGTTAACACACGCAAAATGAAACAGATCAAGTGCAGAACAACAAGGCTTTCAACATGAAATATTGTTCCACTAGACCATCATAAGTCCAAACCCCGTCCTTGAATAATGTCACCAAATCATCAATTAGGGACCAAGATAAACATCTTTATCATTAACATGTTTCCCGGGGCCCGAAATCATCATCGATAACAATACATACTTTCGTTTCATGGTCAACTAGGAGGGGAACTTGTATATTACAAACATTACAGGCCATGAACTATGTGCGCTGCTCATATTACCAAATGGATTCATTACATTAGTCGATAGGAAAAACCTCAAATGTCAAGGCTCCAGTCCAAACTTAGGGTAAATGACGTCAAGCTTCTTCCACTGCTTACCGTCCGACGTATGACTGGTTACACCATCCCCATGTCTAACTCTATCTGCATGCCAACGCATTAACTTAGCATCCTCTTTGCAATCAAACAACTTCTTATAATGTGAAATAATAGGAAGATACCATAAAACTTTAGAAGGGGTCTTCTTCTTTCAAATGAAACCAACTTCCGCACCCACAACAATTTCTCCCCCCTTCAACTTGTACCATGACTCACCACATACACAAAAAGTTTCTCTATCCGCATCCCCCTTCCCTCCATACAACATACAATTTTTTGGACAAGCTTGAATGTTTTTCAGTTCCAATCCCATTAGTTAGAGAATCAGTTTTGCGACATATAATCGATCGGGCATAAGATTACCATCTAGAAGCAATTCCCTAAGAAATTCAAGTGTCTCAGTTATCCCTTTGTCGGTCCACCTGTATTTTGCCTTCAAATTCATTATCCTCAACGTAGCGCTCAAAATAGAATGTTTGGACGCATCATACAATGTTTTCTTCTTGCCATTGATAAACTCTTATAGGGTCTTAGGTATACTGTGACATTTTCTAGAAACATCCTCCACCATCTCATAGAATCCATTGTCTCCATCCAAATAAACCCCTTCTTTAGTTTTAACATTATCTACAATATCCATGATAACCTCCTCGTTCCATATCTAGTGGGTATAACTAGTTTAAAAACCTCGCATTATAAGATGTTCACACAACTTCTTTCTCCCCACATATGCATCATTGTTACAATCATTTCAAGGGAAACATGCCTGGACCGCGCCATTCTTCGAGGCATGTTTGAAAGCCACCACAACAAATGATTCTATCAAGGGAATGTAATCAGGTGAGTTCCTATGATCGCCACCGATGAGTTTGATTCTATCCATGAAATGCCTCTACGTATGTACTTACCTACATTTGAGTGTGGTTTAAAACTATTATCGCACACAACATAAACCCAAATTCATCCCGTTTCTATTCAAAAATAATTTTCAACACATAAAACCCTAATTCAACCCATTTCTAATATAATTGAAATGAATGAATAAAAATGAGTGATTGACTTGAACATACCTTCACAATTAGTTCCACAAGAAATCCCAAAGAGTAGGTTATGCCTCTTCCAAAATTCTTCTTATTATTTTTTGGAATTAACCCGTTGGAGTTTTAAAACTTCCTGTATTAATCAGTTTTGCCATCGGAATTGATCTTCTACACAAACACAAAGAACTAGAAATGGTTCATGGATTGGAAATATGGTGAGAGAATGTTACATGACTCATAACATTATTCGCCCTTCCAAGTTCCACGATCCTTAAATGTTCCTCACTTGAAACTAGATTCGTACCCCCGTTCTGAACTTGGAACTTACCACAGTAGAAGTCACTTTTGCACAACCGCTTTTAATTGTACTCATTTAAAGGCGTTTATTCGGTGAACCGCCTTTCATTCATACATGGAAGATGGTTCTTTCATAACCACCTTCCAACAAACATGAACTGCCTTTGATTTTCAAAGCTGTCCAGATTCACCTGGTTACGAGGTGCCTTTAATAGTTATGCCTTTAATCAATCCAAAAAGAAGGCGATTTCGAGAACCGCTTTAAAAATTTCCATTTAAGGCGGTTAAAAATTGCCTTTAATTAGCACGATGAACCGCCTTTAATCAGTTTCCAAACTCGAAAACTTAGGTCTTTCCGTCGTACCTTGCAACCATTTTCGAGCTTGAAAAGTCTCTCTTTTCCGAACACAAAAACTGACAATAGCTGTGTTTTGTCTCTTTTTAAAACAAAAATTAGTTTCCGGATTCATGTCACATTTCCGGTCTCTCTTTGGAAAATTTTTGCTCAACATTTACTTCCCTAAAATCATTTCCGACCTCGGAAACTATATCGTGTAGGTCATTTTTGAGTTTGGAAATCTTTTTTTAACCTATTGAAAATTAACATCAAAGAGACGAAATACTTTCCAATTTCATTATTTTTTCATCAACATAAATTAACATAAATTAACATAAATTTTGTTTCATTATTGTTACCGGCACAAAAACAGCCTCGATACACAACCACAATTTAAAAATCAATACGCGATAGTATCTTTCACTTAAATAAAAATCTACAGATAACGCTAACCAAGTAATAATCTATAGATAGGAATAGAAAGCGCTACAAAAATATTCCGACATTTTTAAGGGTTAGTGTTTATCTAACTTGAGTGTCCCTACCATTATTGGGATTTCCTAGTGTTGCTGACCAATTGAGAATTAGCAACCGAGCCAATGAATTATGCGCATTGTTGATATCATCTCGTGAGTAGGGTTTCCAATCCTTTTTGAAAATCCAAAAATAACATTATAGTATTAAATATTTGGCAAATGTTAGTTAGAAAAATTACCACGATCAATTGTACAATTACCTTGTCAAGTTCAAGTACATCTTCCTAAACTTTGTCTATGCACTCGGATGTCCATAACATGGCGTAAAAGTTGCACTCTCAAGTTTGAGACTGTTTCTCATACTATATGTAAGAAACATAAATTATTAAGACTATTGCATCAAATAATTGAGTATAATATTTAGGAAATTAACATATTGGTAGACCAACTTGATTTCAACCACGTGAAACAAACAATTTGTTTGCTCACTATTTTCCTTCATTGCAGATTCCAAAATCTCAATGAATGCATTGGACGATTGGAAGTGGAGGGGATCCATCCAATACACTCACTTCTTTGCGGGTACTATCAATATTAATCTCCAATGGTCCCTAAATAAGAAAATTTATTTATTATTTGAAATTTGCAAAAATGATGTTGGTAAAGAAATTGAACGTAGTAAATAACCTTTTGATGCATGGCACAACAAAAAAATCTCATCCTTCCAACCTAGGCATTTTCGAATGTAGTTGATCCTCTCTTGTTTTGTACAACCAATATTTGTATCATCACCAGGCACATGTATCCAATCCATCCCTTCTTTGGATTACTCTTAAAAGACATGTACCTGGACAATTTCATAGTACGCATTATTTGTAATAATGGCTAGTGTAATTAAAATTAATAAAATCACTCACAAGGTGTAGATCAACATCATCGCTTGATTAACTTGCTCACATTTCCATAAGTCTTCAAAATCACTCCATAACACCATGATTTCACGTTTGCATCCGAAAAGAAATTCATTTCCTAAGAATGCATATGTTGAGTTTCGATCATGGGGTTGTAGCTAATTATAAAGGACAGGTATGAAGCCTGGTATGTCATGAGGGACTTGGGCTCTTGACAATAGAGGTCTAATCCTAGTTGGTGTAGTTGGCACCAGTTTGGGCATCGATTTGACCGGTTTTGGTGTTGTCTTAACCTATTTTGGTGATGGAGTCCTTGTTTCCTTTAAATGTCGATCCTTGATATGATCGGTGTATATAAGTCTACAAGGCCAACTTTCTTGTATTTTACATCTAGGATTGGCAAAGGGGTGCCCATCTCCAAAGGATTATTTAAGGAAACCCTCAAAAGACCTTCCGCAATTGGTATGGAGTGATAATGTTTCATTAACTCATGCAAAACTCCATTGGCTACATGTAGTGGCCTACCGTCTATGTCTTAATCAATGTATAGTTCACACATACATGATTTATAAAACACAAGCAAAATAGGTATTAAATATGAAACTTAATTCAAAAGGACATAATTAAGAAAAGGATCCTTCGTACCTTTTTTTTCAATTGCATGGGTGGTATTATCGAGGTTGTCGAGTTTAAACAATTGCCTATCGATTCTTGGATTTTGAAAAATTGCCCCGCAATTTACCTTAACATCTCCGTGAGAATATTGTGAACCCTTAGATAGATTGAGGTGTCTAATCAGGTGTTAAGTTTTCTAAATTGTCTGGAAGAACTAGCCCGATGTGTTGGATAAACTTCCAAATTACAGTTTCTTGTAGCTCAATTCGTTTGTCTTGGAGTTGGGTTTTCTTTTTACAACGAATGGACTCTCGAAGGGGTTCCACTCCATCGTAGGACTGTACGATCCCGAATGCTTGTCGTTGGGTCAAGAAACTACCCACGCCCCTATCCCAGCGTAGATGGTCAGGTTTTTCCATGGCTTCACAAAGGATGTCATACTTATCCCTTGGAATGAATTCCCCTTGCAATTGATCATTCTTCAATTTTCCTGAGTGAAAACATAAATAGATATACCTTCGTTATTGCAATGTAACCTTAATATAGTTCAAATCAATAATGTATTCACCTAAATATTTACGTACCACTCTTTCAGTAATTAGTTTCTCTTCATCCTTGGCATATAGACCCTTCTAGTTTTGTCGGCATATGAGAAATAGACTGCACCTCTCAATGTCATCCACACTAATTGGTTGCACCAAAGCCCTTGCCTCATCTTCCGTCATTTTGCCCACTATTGCAATTTGCACATCTTGTTCTAGACGTTCTTTCACTAGCTCGATTGCCGCTAAGCCATGACCTCCACGACTCAATCAGTGAGGAATGTTATTCTCTCTAGCAACATTTTTTTTTCCCTTGTACCCTAAGTTGGATGTTAGGGTCATGTTAACACTATAGACATTTTAATGTAATTAATCACAGTAATAATTTGCATACTTTTTTACTAACATTTTCACTATTCTCCAATGCCCGTTTCTTGTGAATCTCCCAGCTCTCGGGTTGAATATGTGCATAAGTTACCCATGGGCGATCACCTTTCTTATTGTTAAATATGTAGTGTTTGGACAAAGTGTATTTATGTTCACGCCAACTCTTTGACATCATGAACATAGCCTTCTTTCGAAAAGCACCCACATCTTGTGCTTCAATTTGAATAGGCATCTACTGGGATTATGAAACACAAGGATATGAGGATGAGGAGTACATGTAAAGACAAATTGTAGAAGAAAAATGTAGGAAAAATGATTCACTAAATCTACCTTGCATTCCATCCACAATGTATCCTTGTAATAATTTGGGACATCATGCCAAGTATCGTAGTAGAATCTACCCTTGTTCTACCAACCTTCGCCACCCAACTAGACCATTTGGCTTGTTGCTCTGACAAACAATTTCCCAACTTGTCAAAAATCAACGACATTAACTCTTTCCTAGCCATCATACGTTCTAATGCTTTACAATGAGTTCAATGTTTTCCTACATCCCCCGAACCGGCCTCCTCATCCCATGTCGTGTCCGTTGTTAGGGGATTGACATTTTTGGACAATGACGCATCGTCATGAGTCTGTTTCCTAGTTGCAATTTTGAATGCTTCATTTACAAATATACTAAAAAACAACTTAACCTCGGAATTAATAAGTTACTAATATTTATAGAATACCAAAAAATATATAAGAAGAAATGTTGTACTAAACCCTATATAGTCAACATATACAATAGACGATCAATTTACCATTTAAGTTGAAGCGAAAAAAAGATAGGGAAGCATAAGCCTAGCAATTTACCTACCATTTAAGCACACTAACACATAGCTCAATCAATAAATCTAGCACTGTACCATTTGTTATCAATTTCCTTGCATCATTTTATCATCCACCACCATGAAGGCAACCAACCCCTAATATTATATACAAATTATTTTTAATAACAAACCCTACTTAAAATAGAAGTCATAGAAATCACAAAATCCAAACTAGCTATCATGAACAAAAAAATATTTGAGTTTGCTCATTTATGTTTGAATATAATAAACCCTAGCTATTTATTGAAGAGTAGATTTACCTTTTTTATCAATCAAAGGGTATGGAATACTCCTTTATAGCTTCTACCTACATATCATAGAATGCCCCTTGTTGAAAATTTAAAAAATTGAAGTGAGAAATTGAAGTAGAAGAGAAGTAGACATACCTCAAATCATCAAAACTTCAAATGAGAGGTTTGGTGATGAAATGGATTGATGAGTTTGGGCTGGAAGGTTTTCTAGAGGAGAGAAATGTGGGAAAGGCGGGTTTTTCAAATGGGAGTAAATGCCCATTTGAAACCCTTTATGCATTTTTTATCCAGAATAAAAGGGTTTCCAAACTTGGAAACATGTATCCAAATTTGTAAAAGTGTCATCTCTTCTATATAATAGACATGAACAATTTCGGAGTTCGGAAACCCTTTTTGGGTTTAAAACAAATGGTAAAACGAGCAGATATTTTAAATCCCCAATTCATATTCGAATTCCTCATTTCCAAAACCAACATTCCCAAATTTGAAAATCCAAAACCCCAAACTAATTCGCAATGAGTTGTAAGAGCACGGGTGCATGTCAAAGGTAAGCGATCAGAGTCATCGTCCTTTCACGGAGATTGGTCAATCAAAAAAATTTCTTCAATAACACCACTGAGCAAAGGTATGTTGATTTTTCAAAGAGAAAGGTTATCTATTCAAAGGATTAGCGCCAGACGTTGAAAGCTTAGGACTAGAGTATTTGCTAGCATATTTCAAAACCCAACATTTAGAGAAACTACTTTGTATGGATGAGCCCGTTCATATTGATGAAGTGATTCAATTTTATACAAATTTGGGTCAAAGTAGAAACAATAGAGATATTAATAGGTTTAATGGGAAAGATGTATCTGTGACTACGTATATAATTAACGCAGCCTTAGATTGCCCCTACACCACCCCAGAAAAATTAAGGCCCGATGACCCCAATGGTCCCCTCAATATTTATCACACACATTTTTGGCCAGGCATGAGCAATGCTACTCCAGTCTGTCCCATAGCTATGGCTAGGAAATATTTTAAGAGAGGAGGATCTAATGTGAGGAAAACACAGAGTTTTGATATCGTTCTCTTAACCATGGATGACCGTCTCATTTATGAGTGGATATGCCTATATGTTTTCCCCATGGGTGGCCATACTTGCTAGCCGATTATTGCTAACCTCATGATGTTTTACTACGTCATGGAGGGTAGATAGATAAACCCTGGCTTACCCGTTATCTCATTCATGTTGAAGGCTGCACAGATAAGGAAGAAAGATCTTCCTTAAAATGTTTTGATAACCGCTATGCTAAAGAAGGCAGACACAATTCCTCAGGATAAGCCTCTAAGAATGGAGTACTATGACAAGAGTTGGTTCCCACAAAAAAACCTACATCAAGACTTTGACAACAAGTGGTTCTTCCATCCAATACTTGGTCAAAACGCTAATATTTTCAAGAGAGATCATGAAGAGGAAGGATAAAGAGACGAGGCATCGAGCTCCCATAAGTGATAAATAGTTTATAAGTAAAATTTAAAATATAGAATTTTAATATAAATTTTTATTTGATCAATATTGATTATAGGTACCGGCAGTGGTTGGAAAGCTAGGTTGAGAAAGTACTTTGATTGTATGCATGCGGACTTGACCGAGAATCACCATATGTTGACCCGCGCTCACTCCCAGCGTGTTGCATTCATGGAAGCTCAGGGCCTCCAATTGGAATTGAGCGAAGATGACGAGCCACCTAACTGCGAGCCGGTCTTCTTGGAGAGTGGAGATGATAATTGTGATCATGGTGATAATGGTAGGGACAAAAGCAACGTGGGTCAAGATGTTGTGACCATGTATACGCCCCTATGTGAAGAGTTTGTGGTTAGTTTTTGCTTAAAGAAACCTGTTTCCCTGATTGATGCTTGCATATCCTTTCGGTTGGGTTTACACCATGTTTCTATGAGTTTGAATGAGTGGAATGTGGCTTTGGGCTTGGTGTCTGTTGATGATTTATCTTCGGAAGGTTATGCTAATTCTTTTGTGGGTACCTATAAAGATTTTCCCAATTTTAGTCCCACTGTTGCTTGGAAAGAATTGGCTCCTGCTTGCCCTGATTTGTATGATGCTAATTGCTCTAATGTTCATTGGATTGCCGATCCTGTATTGAGAGTGTGTTGCCATTTTCTGTTGCGAAATGTTTTTGGGCGCTTCACCACATTTACGAGAGTCAGTCAGAATGTATTATTTGTGTTGTGGTGTATGCATCATGGGGAGAAGTTGAATCTGGGATTTTTCTTAGCTGATTCTTTGAATGAAATTGCTATTCAGTCTACTCGTCATATGACCCTATGCAATTTGGTTGGTGTTTTACTTGACAAAGGTATGCCATTGCGTGTTCCCCCTTCCCTTCCCAAAGTGCCTGAGCCAACCCTTTGTGATCTGGACTATTTGCGGACCAGCAACTTGATTTATTTGGATAACAATGTACCTAGGTTTTCTGCGCCGGGCATTCCTTGCCCGAGCACCACTTCTTCTCATGCAGGCCGCAGTGTTTTTTCGGTACAAGATGAGGTGTTGTCCATCCGTGCAGAGGTGCAATCCTTGCAACAAAAGCTGGATCTTCAGGCTGCCCAGATTGAGCGTCTAATGTCCTTTTTGGAAGTTCCCCCCATGAACAACCCCCCCGCATGAGTTTCCCTATCCCTTCTCTTTTATGGCTCTTCTTGTCTTTTCTTTTCTTTTCTTTTCCTTTCAAGTATATTGTCTCTAGGAATCTTCTCGCTTTTACTCCGAGCTTGCTTGAGGGCAAGCAAGGCTTAAGTGTGAGGAGGTTTAGGTGTCGTTTTTACATTTTAGTGTCTTGTTTGTGTGACGTTTTATATGCTTTGTTTGCTGTTTTTTGTGTGTTTTTGTGAATAAATAATTCTGAAAAAGAAAAAAAAATATTTTATTTTATTTTATCGAGTCGGTCAAATTTTCAGCATGACAGTGAGTAATGAATTGGCTTTAAAATGGATTAACCTTTCTGGTAAAAGAATCATATTAGCAAACTTTTGTTGGTTGATATCTTCCTTGAAATGCTTAGTGATAAACCTTTGAAATTACCCTGAACTTGGCTAAATGATACATGGGATGACGAACAAGATTTGCATGAGAAAAGGCCTAGTATAAAGTGAGGTTTGAGCCTAGAGTAGAGCACTCTCTACATCAAGCTTTTTTTCTGAGAGTTGTGGTAACTAAAGTTGATGCATAATGAGTAAAAAAGAGGCAAATTAGGATTAACCACACATCGTATATAGCCTACCTTTTATCTCCTCTAGTAAACCCTTTTGAGCCTTGACCTTTTCTTTGTGTAACCCACTATAAAAACCATAGCCTTTTCTCTGTATACTATTCTTGCCCCATGCATGTATGTCTTGAAATGAAAATTTCTGCTCTTGCTTGATATTGCATATTCATGATTCGAGTGCCGGTTCTCATTGAAAAATAGTCTTATGGCACTGTAGAGATAATTGAGCATGTAATTCGAAAAAAATTCTGGTCTGGACAGAAAAAAAAAAAAGGAAAAAGGGAGCTGTTTTGCCCAGAAAAAAAAAACGAAAAAGAAAAAAAAAAGAGAAAAAATTCCAGACCTGAATTAGTATTGTAATCAGTCCAGAAAATTGGTTTTGATGATGTGTATTTGCTGGAATTTTCTACTGATTTGTTCTTGAGCATATGTGCATGTTTGTATGAACCTTAGAGCCCCTAGGATCTCACCAACATTACAACCCCTAGCCCCGTTACAACCTTTAAAGACCTCTTTGGCTTGTTTTGTATTGGCTAAGGATACCGCATGATTATAATTGAGTGACTGTCCTTACTTATTGTGTGATTGAGTGAAAAACGTGAGGAATTCATGCTTGTCTCCTTTTGACCAGTTGATAGCCGGGTAAAGAGCAATGTAGATGGGATTGAATTGAGTATTAAAGGGGGATGAGACCACCACTTGTTTGTGAACTGAAACTTGAACTTGGAAGGGGGATGTTTGTTGATGAGCCATGAAATGAAAACTTAATGCTGAATTGTTTGACCAAAGTCCGGGAGTAGAGTTTTAAGTGTGTCATGTATATAGTTGGTCTGTTATTTCTATTTTTTATTTTTTGTTGAGTCAGAGTCAGTTTGGGGATGGGATTTTGGATGAACAACCTGCTTTGGCATTGCTCATCTCATACTTGAGGGCAAGTATGACTCAAGTGTGAGGATTTGATGTGTTATATTTAGTTGTTAATTTTTGGAAGAATTTAGTGATCTTTTATGTGATTTCTGGTACTTAATTGATTTATTTTGTTGATAAATCACTATTTTTGGAGCAACGCGGTATTGGAGCAGAAGAGCTATTTTTGGAGCATTATGATGCTATTCCAGCTATCCTTAGTCGGAATCCTTCATGTGGCAGAATTGTGCTTCGTTTAACGATCACTAAGTTGCTCCGTGTATCGATCCGATTAAGGTGAAGCTGATGAAAGGGGGATTGTTATACTCTTTTTTCCCGAAAGGGTTTTTAATGAGGTAACGATCCCGATCCCTCGTTAGGGAGTTTACGGAGTTGCAGTCCAGAAGGAAATCAGTCCAGAAAATTCAGCACTGTGATTGGGCCGTTATGAAGTTATGAAGCCCAAGACTTGGATTAATTATTTATTCCAAGTTAGAATTTAATTGTAATTAGGCTGAATTTAAGTGGAAGAATATTTCTTTTTGGATAAGAATTTTAATTTTCCAAAATTAGTTAGGATTTGGGTTTTAATTTTAGTATAAATATAATCGTGAGAGGAGGAAAAGGAAAAAAAGAAAATCGGAGAGCTGGACTTTTGTTTTTGGTTTGGACGAAAACAGAGGAGACGCTGAGGATTTATATAGATTATTTTAGTTTGCTGGAAGAGGATTATTCAGAGACTTTGGTTTGCTGGGCGAGAGAAAGAAAAGGCAGAAAACCAAATCTTTTCATTGTTTTTGTTTTCTTGGTGAGAAAGACGCAAAGCAGAGCATTAATTTCATTGGTAATTTTTCTTTTTATTATTTTCAATTGTTAACATGTTTAATTTTGAATTGCTTGTTATATTTAATTTAATCATGAGTAGCTAAATTCTTAATCGGCTAGGTTAATTCGATGGTTCATGAATTGTGAGGCTTCGGGTTTTCAGAGATTTAATCCTATGAGTTTTTAATTGTTTATGCTTAAAATCTATGCTTGCTTGTTTGAGTTTGATCACCTCAATCTTGTTAGGCTATGGCTAATTAAGTAGCACCTCCTGTGAAAAACAGATAACAATTATGACTGTAATAACAGGATGATAAACAATTAATTGGATGAACTGCATGCAAATACGTGCTTGTTGTCTAAATTGGGTTCCCTAGTTCTTAAGATCGTTAAGATATAACTAGTTTAGCAAATACTTGCTAGGAATATCTTAATTAGGAAGATCACGGGTTTAGCAAATACTTGCTCGCGATTGGAAATTTAAGGGGAATTTAGGGGAAATAGCAAATACTGTTCCTGCTTATAACCAATTAATTCATGGGGGTTAAATGACTTTTGAGTAGTCGATGATCAAGGAATGAACCAAAGATTAACCTATGCCGATCCTTTGTTATCCATACATTTGTTCATAATTTATCTCTGCATTTTTCTGCATTTTTTTGGTCCTATTTTTAGCTTAGTAATTCATTAGTTTATTAAACAAATCTAAAATCATAGGCGTGGTTGCTAAACCAAACTTTGTTGGTAGTTTGAAATTGATAGAAATTACACCGTTCTCTGTGGATACGATCTGCTTCTACTATACTAATATGTGTGCTAGTTTGCAGTTTATTTGGCGAGTAAAACGACACTCACCAAGTACCTTTGACAGCTCAGGAAAACACAACAAATGGTCTACATCTATAGAACTGAACATCATATGGGGCTCAAAAAACACACCAGATACCATGCCCCTATAACCAAAATAGTTATATGCGTAATCCAGCCTACCCAAGTTGAAACCCTCAGCTTCACAATAATCAACCATGTACACAGAGCCACCAACATACATAGGAAACAGTTCCCAAACCAGGTTACCATAACAATGTACAATGTATTCTAATAGAGAAGCTGTTGGTTCCAAGAACTAAAAAATAAACAATGGATTACTATAAATAAAGAACTAAAGCACTACCAAAATTAAATTATTAAATTATGTAATAGGCCTTACAGAATATATTATCTTCCACCAACAATATATTATTCCCATCCCAAACCGTATCCTATCTACAATCAGAACTAATCATAGCAGCACGAACAGTCCTGTGCATTAACTAATTGTGGAGAGAACATAGTCATATTCTAACTGGTTATCAACCATCAACAAAACAATAGGGGATCACTCCATTCAAAAGGTTGGCCAGATTATTAACTATACAACTACCAGTGGGGACAACCATCAGTACATATCTCTGTAATCTTAAAGATTACATACCTAAGTTAGGAGCTCTATTTCCCCCACTAAAATAACAACGATCTTCTAGCAGCACCAGCCTCTTATCCGAGTCTATTGTGACCTACACTCGCACAAGCCAACCCACCCGCTTAACACTATCAAACCAACAACTTTGACGGAAAAGAATTGAACCCAAACAGAGAAAGCAAAAATATTTGGAATTACACAGGGTTCCATCGCAAATGGCTGAGTAATGACTCAGCGCCGCCGTTGGCTCTACGGGTATGCACAAGGCGCCCACTGGTCGAAAGAAAAAATGTCGTACGACCGGATTAAACGTGAACGGAAACTGCCAATCGCTAAGGTTGCAATTTTTTGGTGAGATTCAGAGGAAGTTTTGGAATTACGTTTTCTAATTGGGGAAAGTAAAGGTCGGGTTTGGGGTTTGATGAACCGGGTTAGGGTAATTCAAAGTGTTTTGGTAAATTAATAAAAGGTAACTGTACTTAATTTGTAAAATTACTAAATTACCCCTACTTACCAAAATTTGTCACGTGTCCGGCACGTGCACCGTTATACCAGAATACTGGCCTGAAACTGGGATTGGGGACCAAACAAATTGTTTGAAATTTTTTGGGTACTGTCTAAGGGTTGATTTGCAAACGGGGATCAAAACATGGTATAAGATACTTTGTAGGGGACTAAAAAATAATTTAGTGTAAAAACAGGTTTCACAGAAAGAAAATGGGTCGAAGATGATTGGATTCGGTCAGTGGGTCAAATTTTACCATGGGCTAGATTTTTAATTGAGTATGTTCTTTAAAACTCAGATCTACATAATAACAATACAAAAAGAGTTAAGTGCCCATGTGACCCTATGTTTTGGTCAAAAGTGTCAATATGACCCTGCAAGATCAGAAAGGGATATTATAACCCTATTATTTAGTTGAAAGTGCTAATAAAACCCTGGAGGCCTGAATTTGGCCCAAAAAAACCTAAAATGACAATTATACCATCTGTTTAAAGAATAGAAAAACATAACAAGTGGAAGGACGTTTATACCCCCATTATCTCTACAAATTTTACCTCTTTATCCCATTATAAATTTGGCTTGCAAGAGGTAATTTACTTAGTGAAAATTTTACCTCTTTATCCCATTATGAATTAGTGCCAAACTCAGTTTATCCCATTAATTTTACCTCACAAACGATGATTTCCCAACCTCATTTATCCCATTATCCCGTCGTCTCTTCATCTTCTTCGTTTGTTCCCTGCGGTACTCAACAAATTCAGCCTCACTCCAATTTATCTTTTCCGAGATCAAACCACTGCTGCTTTATTGGAGAAAACAGAGGCGGTGGTGGGTCGGGGCAGAGGTTAGGGTTTGGTGGTCGAAGGAGGAGGTTGAAGGTTTGCTGCTCGGAGGAGTTGGTGGTGGGCTGGGGCAGAGGTCAGGGTTTGGTGGTCGGAAGCAGGGCTGGGGTTGGTGGCGGCACACGACGGAGCGGCGGCGGGGCTTAGGGCTAGGTTGGTGGGGAGGGCTTAGGGTCAGGGGTGGCATGGGTTAAGGCGTGGCGCACGGCAGCGGTCGTGCGTGCTTCACCGGAGACGGCGGTGGCCGATACAGAGCTTACTGGAGGAAGGATTTAGCTGCGGTGGGATCTGACCCGTTAGACGACCTGGGTCATTCCTTTGTGTATGCTCGACCCGACCCTGTTCAGCTCTCTTCATCCAAGGTTGAATGTGACGTGAGACCTGGGTTTTAATATGATGATATTGCTGAAAAGTTTGAATTTTAATGTTTATCTAGGGCTGTGGATGATGGAGTTAGCAAGTTTTTGTTAGGTGTTGCTATTTTACGCCCTGTATTTTGCTATCCACGCCCTGTATTTATACTGTATATATACAATATACATTTAAAAATATATTGTATTTGGAAGATTTTAAATTGGAAAATGTTAAATGGGATAAGGGAAACCGCCGCCGGGGACCACCGCCGGCCGCCGCCGTTCACCGCCGACCGCCACCGATCCCGCCGACCACTGCCGGGCGCCGCCGACCACCATCGATCCCACCGACCACCGCCGGGCGCCGCCGATGCCGGGCGCCGCGGTAGCGCCGATGCTTCCCGGCTCCGCCGCCCAGCGCCGCCGGAGGCTCCGGTTCGCGACAGCCTGGCCGCGACCGGCCGCCGGTCCGTTCGCAGCGGACCGGGCGCGAGCCGGAGCGGCCTTCGCTCGCCGTGACCCTGGCGCGAGCCGGTGCGGCCTCCGCTTGCCGTGACCTTGGCGCGAGCCGGAGCGGCCTCCGCTCGCCGTGACCCTGGCGTGAGCCGGACGGGCGCCGCCCTCCGTGACCCTGGCGCGAGCTGGACGGGCGCCGCTCACCGTGCCTTGGGCGCGAGCTGGACGGGCGCCGCTCGCCGTGCCTTGGGCGCGAGCCGGACGGGCTCCGCTCGCCGTGCCCTGGGCGCGAGCCGGATGGGCCTCCGCTCGCCGTGCCCTTGGCGCGAGCTGGACGGGCTCCGCTCGCCATGCCACGGGCGCGAGCCGGACTTGCCTCCGCTCGCCGTGGCCTGGGCGCGAGCCGGAGGGGCTTCCTCTCCCCAACTAGTAATTTCTACTGCTATAAAAGTGTTTCTAAAAATATGAGGAACTCGAAATTGTTACTCTCCAAATTTTTACTCTCCGAATTTTTACTCTCCAAATTTTTACTCCAAACAAGGGTGTTAGAAATTTCATGTCTTCGGAGGTAATTTTACTAATTAGTTTTCTGTCCATAAGTAGTAGTTAAATTTATTAATTTTTGCAGTAGAAATTTATGCTCATCTTTGTGTTTTAATTTATTAATTGTTACGTAAAAATTATTGCACATTTATCTCCTATTAATAGCAGTAACATTAATTTTGTTGTTAATTTTGTTGTTAATTTTGTTACGTAATTTTGTTGTTAATTTATCTACAATAATTTATCTCCTATTATTATCACATTTTTTTTTACAATTACATGTAAGTTTTAGCTGTTAATAAGAAATAGAGCAGTGCACCATTAAGTCCGTAAGTAGGACAATTTGAAATGGATGAATGTAATTTCAGTTTAGGGAGTTAATTCATGTACGGGACTTTTATAATTGTAATGTTATTTCTTATAATTTAATTTTATCTTTATGTTTTCACATTTAAATATATGTTTTAACGTTTTAACTGTAATTTTATCTTTATTTGTTCATATTTCAATATATGTTTCTGACGATAATTAAAAATCAAGCAATGCACTTCTTGGTTTGTAAAAGTTATTCATGTAACGTTGTAAGTGTGAGCCTAAATTTATTTCCTCCAATATAATTTTTACTTTATTGTATGCTTTTTTTAAACAATTCATTTGTTTGAACATTAATTGACGACGTCATTGTTGTTGGTATAGCAGTTGAGTGTAACTAATTACTTGATGTTTATTGCTGTTTAAGGATGACAATCAGTCATGTGAAGCTGCTGCAGAGCGGAATGGATACTCTCCATTTGCCACCTCAAATGTGTTTCCAAGTCACGCCGAGGCTTATTCCTACCTGCAACGGATTGCTCTGCAAGTGGGATTTGAACTTGTCACGGGGTCCTACAAAAATAATAGGAATGGTCCCCTGAGGTTATATTGCATTTGCAATCGGGGCCGAAAAGATAAGGTTATCGATACGAGCGATCCCGATGTAGTCCGACGGAGTAACACTTCGACTAGAAGTTGTGACTGCCCATTCACGATTGTCTTGAAAGAGAGTAGCACGGGGGACGGTTGGAATGTAGTGTCGTGCAAGGATCCTAGACGAGGGATGCACAACCACCCTTTCTCAGTGTACGCTGAGGGTCACAGACAGAGCTGCAAGCTCCATGCGGACGCAAAACAAATGATTAGAGATTTGACAGATTCGGAAACAGCCCCCAGGCATATCAATGCCAGCCTCAGTCATTCGTTTCCAGACCTGCATCAGACCATTAGGCAGGTGTACAATGAGAGATCGGCATATGTAACAGAAAGGCGAGGCAGGCGCAACACATCGGAGAATTGTTTGCATCTTGCCACCTCGAAAGGGTATGTCACTAGTCACCGCTCAGCACTTGATGGTACTTTGACTCATTTATTCATGGCTCATCCCGATGCTGTTGTCGCATTTCACACGTTTCCGTGGGTTGTGGCCATCAACTCAACGTACAAGACTAATCGCTACGGCATGCCATTCATTGAGATGGTTGGGATGTCTCCTTGCAACACAAATTTCCTGATTGCCTACGCAATTGTTGTTGAAGAAACGGCAGATACCTATGAGTGGGTGCTGAACGCACTCAAGAACTTGCTTGTGGATGGACCGTTCCCTGAGGTTGTGGTCACCGATCGAGAGATGGGACTGATTAGGCCACTTCGGACTGTGTTTCCAGAATCGAATCATTTGCTCTGCACCTGGCATATTAACAAGGATGTGGAGGCACGTGTTACTGTGCTGACAGGGAATAAGAGGAATGGAGCAGCCTTCAAGAATGGTGCATGGTTCCGGGTTTGCAATGCGTCCACCATTTCAGAGTACGAAGCCGCCTTGGTGGACATGAGGATTGGATGGTCTTGGAGCGAAGCTGTTATTAGTTACGCTGAGACTACGTGGCTCAACCCCCATAAGGAGAAATTTGTGCGGGCATGGACGAACAGATTTCTGCATTTCGGGAACACAACTACATGCAGGGTCGAAAGTGCACACTCGTCATTGAAAGGGTGGTTACAAACGTCAACTGGTTCACTGGATACGATATGGAGGTGTGTCGACCTACAGATATCCGCGCAAATTACTATGATCAAGGCCAACCTGGAGAAATCAAGAACGTGCACTGGAAGATTGCACCGTAGTGCCCTTTTCAACAACTTGATCAACAATGTGTCCAAATACTGTCTGGATAAATTGACGGTCGAGTCCGGGATGATTGATGCACTCGGAGCACAGGTATACGCATACTGTGGTTGTGTACTGCGCTCGACTCACGGAATACCGTGTGCATGCGTCATGGCGAGGGCAGTTGCACAAGGAATCCCCTTGTACTTGGACGACATTCATCCGCTGTTTAAGAGCCTGGCATTAGGTGATCTCGTGCGGAGCATGGAAAACATTTCGAGGGCTGAACAGGATCAGTCACGGTTCAACACTCAGTTGGAGGAGCTGGCACGCAGCGACCCTTCGGTCCGCCGACGAGTTTCAAGCTACATAGATGAGCAGTTGCATCCGGAGGACAGCGGCATTGGCGAGCCGGACAATTGTACTAGTGCACGTGGGAGACCAAGCGAGCAGGTCCCCCGATCAAGATCAACCCGACGTTCACCGAGCTACCACGAGCACGTGAACAGGCGATACGGGCGTAGCTCAAGGTCCCCGGGGCGCACCACATCACGGAGCGGTAGCCGGCACGGTAAGTACAAACACCATTCTTCCTATTGAATTAAATTTCTTACAAAGAAATTAATCTTACTGTTTTCTCCTACAGCGACATTCCCGTTCCTCGAAAGTGTCCCCCACATTGTCCGGCGTTACATCGAAGGCTGGAACGATGTCGTGAGTGATGGAAACTGTGGCTTCAGATGCGTTGCTGATGCGTTCCATGTAGACGGTGAAGGTGAATGGTCTGGAGCGCGTCGGGCAGTGTTTAACGAGATATCAACTCATTGGCCTGACTATGTTCCCATATACGGTTCGAAAGATAACGTTGAATTAGCTAGAGCCCGTATACACCACACCAAAGGTCCGTGTGGTCCAGAGCATTGGTTCACGGTCATTGCAGACATGTTTCTTGTCGCCACCTACTACAACACGGTTGTAGTTTTATATTACATTTTAGAGAATGGGTCGGCAGACTATTGCTGTACAGTCCTTCCATTGAGGGCAGGTGGGGGCGAGGATGGAACAAGGAGGGAGCTACACATTGTATACGTACGCAGTGCAAGCCATTTCGTCCGGATACACGTGAAGGAAAACTGTCCCATGCCCCCCGTGGTTAATCTATGGACCACATTGAGGAAGTCTGATGTATTCGGTTGGGAGTTACCCTTTCGTAGGAGGATAAGGGCTTGGACCAAAGCATACAATGAGAGTAATTAACTATTGTACCCAGTGAAACATTTCGGCATGTACGCAACCGTTACAATTATTATCGAAGCGTTACAATTAGTCTGAAAGCGTTACCGTTGCAAAAAGCGATGACTTATAAATTTGACATGCACAAACAATTGCGATTACATAAATGAGCAAACTATGGGCAAACAGTGGGTACATACATAAGCAAACAGTCGCCTAGGGAATGGGTCCATAACCGAGCCTGCGATACTCATCGCGACGACCGATCCAAGTAGTCAACAACTCCTTCATGCACGGGTCGCCGAGTCCATCAACGGTTGTCGAGTCAAACGGATCCAAGTCGCTCATCATATCACTCAGCATCTGATGCACAGGAAACACATTTTTCAATAACGGAACAATCAAATGTAATACAATTACTCAAAGCAAACAGTTGGAGAAAACTTACCGATAACTGATGATGTGTCCTATCCCGTTTACTCGTGGCAGCAAGTTCAGGATTCGCGATCAATGGGTGTGAATGAGTCGCGTACCACTCCTCATAATCCAAGGTACACTCTGACGGACTTGTGGCAATCGGGAACTCGGCAAGCTGACTGTCGTGCCAAGCGTGTGCCATATGCCATAGGGTCAGCTGCAGCATCCCTGGATAGGTCACCGAATAGCTGGCTGGATCAGCGGGCCTGGAACAAGGCTCTGGCACAATCATAAGACTCTGCGGTATACCCTGTACGAGACCGAACTGGCGCACAACGCGATCTGGCATGTACGCCTCCATTGCTTCGAGGTATCGAATCACGCCGCGGTAGTGAGTCCTCCCCCTAGCAGCCCTAACCACGTCCAGTCCATATGGCAACCAATCCACCTGCGCGTGTTTCACAGAAATGTAACGTTCCTATGGAATCCGATCTACCCACTACTATTAGGATAAGAGTAAAAGCATGGAATTCATACCTGGTCGGGCTGTAAGGCATCCACCTGACGCCGGATGGTAGCCAGTCTCCCAGTATCCCTCCCCATTTTATCCCCTGTGTGCCACCGGTTGGCGCGTCCCGGAAGAGCTGGCAGTGTACTTAGCCTCGGCCGAAACATTGGAAAGTACTCGTATATCCATGCTTGCAGCAGCGTGTAACAGCCGCATAGGCCGCGGACCGGGACGCAATTCCCAACTGTAGATACAAACTGGCCAATGTCGCCGAGCCCCAGGACAACTGCGAATCAAGTAGAGGTAGAAGGTTGGCTCTAACCTTATTCCCAGTTTTATCCACAAAAAGCGTTGATGAAAACAGGGTCAACATGTAGCACATAAATTGGAAGTTATCGCTCTGACCCGCCGCTACACACCTCGCCATCAATGATTGGCCATCTATGTTACCCCCGTTCCAGTCTTCCGCGACGAAGGACTCCACGTCTTTCCCAAATAATTCAGTGCATGCTTCCTGAATACTCTCCACCGAAATGGTACTCGCAACAGCGCCACCCACGATAGGAATGCCAAGAATCATCTCTACGTCGTGCATCAGGATGGTCATCTCCCCGAAAGGCATGTGAAATGTGTTCGTGTCCGGCTGCCACCTCTCGACAAAAGCGGATATCAATGCCATGTCAAGGAACTGGAACATAATCGCAGGAAGGTGGGCCAACCCGGTCGCACGTATCCGGGCCTGTACAACATCGCTCAGGTCAGGGAGCGTAGTGACTAGCTGCTTGCATAGCGGCGACCGAGCATGGCATCTTAGCACACCTTGCTCTATACCATTCCAAACGTCGACAGCGACGTGTCCTCCGAAGCTTGGTATCACGAGGTCATCTTGTGGGCCACCAGCCATCGGTCCCCGCACTAGCCACGTCTCATCGGCGTGTCGCTTCCTCCTGTTCCTCGGTGCCCTTCCGATGCCAGTCTCACCGCCATTGCACGATCCACCAGAAGATTGCGTGAATCGACCAGCTCTATTCCTAACGGTGTGCCTGGCTCCTCCACCAGCATACCGTTCGAATCCAGCATCCAATGGCACACTCGTCCCAGGTTGGCCAGACGGGGGGACATTGCATGTGTTCAGTCCTTGCCTACCTTCAGCATCGAGTGGGCTGCTTTCTGCCGGCAAGTCATACATCGACTGCCAATCACTATCATCATGGATTCCACCGGACGCGAGAATGTTAAGCTCCGGACCGTCCCATGTTGGCATGGGATCGAATGCATGATCGCGCCGTGGAGAAGGCCGCTCAGCTCCTACATCACACTCCTACGGCGGAGGCGACTGTTCATCCTCGACCACGTGGCCTCTCGCCTGTCTCGCCGAGGCACTAACACCTCTTCGTCGTATAGAACGACCATGGCCGTCAGGTTGACCAGCAGTGCTCATCTACAACACAAGATATGTAATTAGTATAACAACAATTGATTTAAACTGATATGATAAAATAAATTAACATACATTTCAACAACGTGTAAACTAATATTTTCAAACTGTGCATAATTTCAATTTACTACCGGAAACTACATATTCTATAATGCATAGAAAAAAGTGAATATAACATAAAAAAACAAACCCCACTCCAAACAGCAAATTTAATTCTCTTACAATCCCATACAACGAACTACACATTTTTTAAATTGCAAATTGGAAATCACATTACTAAATAATCTGAATTTTTAAGCACATCACACTAGTATTAACATTCAAAGAAAAAATTGTCAAAACATATCATAAGCATTTACTACACAATTGTTTTCATCGGATTGATAAACTAGATTTTCATAAAGTTAATCTAAATAAGACTATACTCTATTATGGTACATATACTTTCCAAATTACGAAAATAGTTATCATTTCCAAATTTAAACTAAACAATTTCTAAAAATAACAATTTCTTCATTTTAATTCCAAAATTGATTAAATTCCTAATATCAGATTTTTGCAAATTATTCTACTTTTAAATTTCCTATTATCTTATGAGAGAAATTAATATAAGATTAAAGCCTCCTATTTTCTTATATTTACAACCAAACCCCTCATCTTCCTCCTCCCTCCACCCTCCGCCGCCGGCCGCCTCCACCACCGCCGGCCGCCTCCACCGCCGCCGGCCGCCTCCACCGCCGCCGGCCTCCTCCTCCGCCGCCGGCCTACTCCGGCGCCGGCCGACCGGCACCACCTCCGTCCGCCAGCTCCTCCCCTTCACCTTCTCCTCCTCCTTCCCCTTCTCCTTCCCCTTCCCCTTCTCCTTCCCCTACCCCTTACTATTCCGCCGGCCAAGGCCACCTCCGGCCAAGGCCACCTCCGGCCAATACTCACCACCAACCCAACATCCATTCCACATTTACCAAAATTCTAACAAACCCCAATTCTAACAATTCCAACAAGTTCAACAAAATTCGAATAGATTGGCAACATTCAGGCAACATCCATATAATTTGCACGAAAATTTAAAAAATTTCGTCCAAAACTTACGTTTTCCGGCGGCGGCAGTCGGCAGCAGCGGCGGAAATGGGGAGAAGGAGATGGAGAGAAGGAAATGGAGAGAAGGAAATGGAGAGAAGGAAATGGAGAGAAATGAGAGAAATGGAGAGAATTTATACCACTTCTTCCAAATTTTATTTTTTATTTTCAAAATACTAATACGTGTATTTATACGTATTAGGGCGTGGATAGTAAAATACAGGGCGTGATATAGCAATCCACGTTTGTTTGAAAGTTTGATGGTAAATTTCGTACACAGCAAAGGAGTGAACGTGGGAATCTGTACTCTGACACGGGAACGCACACAAATTCTGTAGATTGACATCAGAATTTTGGCGGATCCTTGTACGTAAAAGCGAACATAAGAACTGATACTCCTGCATAAGAATCTTAGAAGCCATTGCTACCCTGCATGAAAGTTTTGGTGCAGATTGTTTGATACAAGCCCTCTGTTTATATTGGAAATGATAAGACTAAATTACTGCATGATTGTTTTTTTTTTTATGTTGTGATTCTTTGTTTTTTTTTTTGAAATTTCAGGTTCTGTTAGTAAATTCCTAGATTTCGGCCGCCGTGCTGTAGGCGGGTGGCGGTGGAGCAGCAGTGGCTGTGGAAGTGGCGGAGCAGTGGTGGGAGCAGCAGTGGTTATGGGGATGAAGAAGAAGAACTTAGGGATATTTTTGTCATTACATTTTTTGTTTTAAAACTAGGGGTAGTTTAATCTTTTTATATTGGATCAATGCCGGAAACTACCTAGTCAAAGCCAGAATAGTGCCTAAAGGTTATATCAACAATTCTAATGTAAAACATAGGGTTATAATAGCACTTTCTAATCTTGCAAGGTCATATTGACACTTATGACAAAAACATAGGGTCATATCTGTATTTTGCCCTTAAAAATATGAGTCCGTCTCTTGAAAGACGGTCTTTCCATAAGTCATGGAAAGACCAAGGTTTAAACTGTAAATTAGAAGAAATGAAGATAAATTTTTGGGTTGAATTAAATCGGGTCATAAATTTATAACTTCTACACGTTGCATGATAAATTTTTAATATTGTAACTTAAACCTTTTACTTTTTCATTATTCTAATTAAACCACATCTTTCTATAAGCCTATGGAAAGACGGTCTTTCCCAATACTTTGCCTAAATTTTTTTAAAATTTAAGTAAAAATATTAAAATATCAAATTAAATGGTTAAACATCAAGTAATATAATAAAATATACATTAAATTAAAATAGTGAATTATTATATGAAAAATATATAAATTAGATAACATCAAATAAAAATATTAAAATAGAGATCAAATAAAAATAGTTCAACATCAAATAAAAATACTAAAAAATACACTAAATTATAATTAAACATCAAAATAAATTCTAAATCTACACATCAAATAAAGATAGTTAAATATCAAGTAAGTACACTAAAAATTTATTTTTGATATATATAATATTAAATTAGTTCATTATTCTTAATAGAACCCCTCAATATTTGTTCTGAATCTGCCACTGATCGAAAATCTGGGGTGTTACATCAATAATCAACAAAAAATGAGAATTAAAACTCATACGTAGTACAACTAACAACCACAAACTCAATACTAACCAATGTAACATATAAATAAACAAATGCAACATTGACTTGAAATCAATGACCAACAAAGAATGAAAATAAAAAATCATACACAATACAACTAACAAACACATACTCTTTTCAAAAAAAAGTACATACTAATTATTAATATATGCAACATCTAGCCAAACAAATGCAATGCTTAATTCAAAATGAAAAATAAAAAACAAATGAAAGCAACCATGCACAAAATAACTAATTAGTACACACTAAAAACTAACAAATACATATTATAACATCACCTCATACAAACACACAACTTTAATATAACATCATTTCGAATTACACGTACATATTTTTTCTTATCGAATGTAACTTGAACAACAAACAATCAACAATGACTAAAACTAAAAATCAATAGAACAAACTCATCATAGGCATCAACACAACAATTCAAAACCACAAAAACGGACATAGCAATACGATACACAGAAACGAACTTACCAAATGAACTTTGAGACAATTTCTCAGATTTAACTCTAGTAGTCCTTTTCTTTTGACGAGTATTTTTAACACCAACCATTACTTACACATCAATTTAATTTAAAACAAAACAAAGCCCTAACATTCGACAAAACTAAAAGCTCAATAAAAAATCGAACAGACCAACCTTAATGCCGAACAAACACGCCAAAAAATTGCAGAGAACTCCAATGTAACAGCGTCAAAGTACATCAGAAAACACCGGCGGCTATAATGATCATAGAGACAAAGTAATGAAGAAAGAAGAACAAAATACGTGCAGCAGATCGCCGGTGGCGAAATGACGATGGTGAAACGGCGGCAGAGGAACACCATGATGGAAAGGTGGTGGCGACGTGGAGGAGAAAACGAGAATGATGAGGTATACGACGGGCAGATTGAGGAGCGAGAATTTGAATTGGAGAAATGAATGAGAAAATGTAAAAATAAAACATGAAAATTTGTTATGTACATGAAGCCCTTGATTTTAACTAATTATAAAGTAACACCATTTTGTAGTTAAATACTTGGCCTATTAAATCCCTTAAAAAAGATCACCTTTTATAAGACTTGATGCTTCTTTAAATATTAAAAGAAAACTTAAAATTAAGGGTATGATTGGAGATGCTTCCATTTATTTTAATACTAATCCCACGATCCACCCGGAAAAAAAAAAGTAGAGGTGCAGACTTGATTCCCTGAAATCCCCGGGGACCCCATGCCTCCGCCATCTGCCAAACCTAACCTTTGATTCCACTTACCATAATTAATACCGACCTCTTCGTTTTCAAAATATTTCTAGTCCAAGTCCACACACCCCCCAAGATTCGCTCACTCGAAGGAAAGGCATCCCATTGTTTTATTCACTCCACAAGATTACCCCGAGGCGAACCAGGGGAGAAAGGGTTCAATCACTTGAAAAAACCATGCCTTCAGGTTCCCGGAAGCGAAAAGCTGCGAAGAAAAAGAAGGGATTGGAGTCCCATGCTCCCAACAACAAACTTCCTCAAATTAATGGTACCTGTTTTCTTGGTTATATACTTGTATATGTTTGTGGGGTTTTTGCCTTTTCAATTATTTTACACTCAACCCATATGTCGGTCTCGTGATTATCATGTCCCTATGGCCTTTACAGTTCATTCCTCAATTATATGTGGAAATGGGCCGACCAATCTCTTGCTTTAGATGAAGATCATTGGGTCATGTGGCTTGTCAAATGAATCACTAGTTCTTTGTTTGTTTGTGTTTGGAAGTTACAAATACTTACTGGTTTCCATTGCTATGCAAGATTTATGAGTTCATATTGATTTGTTGCCGTGCTCCTGATTGGATTCCGTGTTTGGTTAATTCTGAATCAACATCTGTACCATGGCAGAGAATGATGATTCGAAGCGCCATGACAGCAAGGAAAGCGAGGGTGACGGTGAGGATGACCTGGCGAATCCCCAGAATCAGTTGACTGATGAGGAGGAGAAGGGAGATGTTCAGTTAACAGGCGTGGAGAACAGATCCACTGAAGAAACTGGGCAGAATGGTGTATCGGTGAAAGAGGCTGTGCTGGATGATATGGTTGCCCAGGACGATCCGTCGGAGATTAATGTTGAATTCAATGACAGCGCTGTGGAGCATGTTGGTTCTGAGATGGAATCCGAGGCTGGAGCTTTGTCACATACTGGGAATGAGGAGGGTGTTGTACTGAGTGACAGTGTGAGTGAAACCAAAAGTAATGAAGAATTGAACAAAATTGCTGCAGTTCAGAACATTGAACATGAAAAAGATTCTGGGGAAGGAGGGTTGCTCCAGGTTGATGGTGGTGAATCCTATGTGATTGACACTCCAAATGCTGCGGTGGATGATGCCCCATTTGCTAGTTACACCGAGGCATCTAGTTTGCTGTCTGAAGTCCCAAGTATTCTTCCTAACCCGGTTCCTGCTGGAGAAAATTTTGAATCAGTTCTACAATCTGGACCAGTAGAGAAGTTCAGCATAGATAGTTCTTCTCAAGATAGTTTTGTGCCGACCGAACAAGGAAATGATGAGAAGCTGAAGAAAGAGGCTGAGGCATTGGATCAGAAAAATACTAGTCTTCTTATTCACAAGGATTCAGGCTTAGGAAATAAGAATGATGAAGTTGGAGTTTCGTCTGCAAAGAGTTCTATAATCCAGGAAACTAAAGAAATGTTACTCACAGATATTACCGGAGGTGATGAAGCTGCTAATCATGCTAATGCCAGTAATGGGTCTGATTATTCCAAGCGCTTAGAAATTCAAGAGTCCTCCGTTAATCAGGTGTAAATTTTTTTTCTCTTTTCAGAAGTTTAACTTTGCCTCTTAGTTTTGGCAGCAAGTTATCAAAAAGTCACTCCATAAATAACATTTCTCGAATTGTTTTGTAGCCTCTGCTTGAATCTGGTGCACAACCTGTGCAAAAAACTTCATGGATGAGTTGCTGTGGTCTTCTTGACGTATTTGCTGGATCTGATAGATAGTTTCTTGAAACTGTAAGTTCAAATTTGTACTTATCTTTCTCAACTCTTGATTATGCCATTTACCTTCCGATCCAGTAGTGTGTGAACTCATGTGTAATTTCAAAAGATCATGGACGTTCCTGTCACTTGCCCAATCTGTTTTGTTACTGACTATTTGTAATATTGCATTTGTGCTTGTACGTGTTCAAAATAAAAAATTCTACAAAAAGAAAGGCATGTAAATTGCCCCTTTCTTTTTATATTTTTATTGAATTACATATTCAAATAGTTGGTCAGAACCAAGCTTTGGGCGGGGAGTTGGGGGAGGAGTGGGGGATACTGAGATTTATATTCAACTTAAATCTGTTTTCCTACTTCAACATCTTTATTCCTTAGTAGATTAAGATATGTGTTTTTTGAGGAGGAAAACTTTAGCAAAAACTGCATTAAGTTAAGAAACATTTGCAACTGAGAGATCCCCTGTTTCGTCCATGATTCATTAGGTCTGTGTCCATACTATATATTCATTCACTTTGATAGAACTTTATCCTTTTCCCATGCTCCAATCTTGTCTTTCATGGTTGTCAGTTGTAAATTTTTTAGTTTTGTATAATGAAATATGAAGTTACCACTGTAATATGGGTATGCTGCTTAAAACATACTTACTCATATTTTGATTGTTTTGGTCAAATGAATTACCATTCTATTTCATGTAAATACTTATCCCGATCATCTGTAACCTGCACACCTGCCTTTGGTTTGCACTTTTTTTTTTGGCTAACTTTTTACTATTTAAAGACCCAACATTTCATGCTCTCATTTACATTAGTTTATATAATTTATTTCCTTTTCATTCTCTCTCATACTTATCCTCTCCATATGTTTTCCTTTATCTTTCCAATTACTAAAATTATGTCAGTATTCTTGAGGGAAGAGGGAGAATGCAGCGTTAACTTGGAAAATAGTATCAAATCATAAATTAGACATTCACATCTTTTTTTTTATAATAATCTTTTATTGATACTGAAGAAAATAGGACTCTTCTACTAGGACAGAGGGAGTATGATTTTGTTTCAAATCTTGGTGTTCATTTAGAATAAATAGAACAACAGGAGGAGAGTATGGTTGAGACAATAATAAGAAAATGATAAGAATAGCTTATTGCTGATTGTTTTAAGCAATATGATCTCCTTTAATTGAATTCAAAGATGCAGCTGTATGGAGAATGGAGGTAGACACAGGAGGAGGAGATATATAGTGTGAAATGAATTTAAAGACTAGCCTTACTCTACCTCCAACCCATAAGTAGTTACTGTCTAAGTACTATTTTGTAGTACTACAAATTTGACTCTTTTTATGTGACAGAGGGAGTTGTAAAGAACTGCTAAGTACATAACTTTTGCCACAAACTGTGAACCCAACCCCCTATCTAATCGGATAAGTTACATTACAATGAACCACATACGGCCTTTTTAAAATGCAGACTTGCATGTCTTTAAATTTGTAGTGCAATCAGAAAATTGACAACAAACAGAAAAACATTATTGTCAACGTCTGTACCCTTCTGCACATAGTGGGATAAAGGCTTAGTAGTTGTGATTTCTTTTAGTCCTGTACCCTTGATTCTAATACTCTGTTCTTGGCAAAGTCAATAGCAGATTACGCTGGGCTATGTGCAGGTTACTATTTAAGTTTTAACCTGCCCTGTTTAACTCAGAACATAATGGTTTCTGTTATGAAACCCCGTGTCATTGAAAACCACACAGACCTCTTTTGCAAGTTGTGTTGAAACTTTCTCATTAGATTCACGTATTTCTGTTTTCTTACATTATGTAAAGCTGAAAAGGAGGCTATAAACCATTTTTTGCATCATTAAGATCTATGTACTTGAAATTCATAACTCCTTACTTTGTCATGTTTCATGCTCAAATTTGTTGCTTCGATGTAAAATGTACAAATATATTATGTTGGAGGTGCATTTAATGAGGCCTCTGATCAAGCCTCCCAGGTTTTAAAGTATGTGAACTTTGGTTGCTAGGAAGATATCATAAAACAAGTCAATGAAACTTGAATTTCATATTGATATGAAGGTACTACAGATATCTATCATAAAACAGGTTGCTGGTGTATGTCTGTATGATAATTCTGAACCTCTAGAATTCTCCAAAATTTGAGGGAAATACCTCAAATGAGCATATTTTTAGTATTCCCTGCCTAGTGCTGAAACAATTAGCTAATTGGGTGTAGTTTTTATTGCTAGAGAGTGAAGAAACCCATTTATATGGGTAATTTCTGTTGATGTTACTCTTTTGGCTCTTTGCACACACAGTACAACTTACAAAAGATAGGTCCACATTTACAATTCAATATGGAAGTGATATGGCATGAAGTTACGAAATATTGTATTTGACAACCTTCTTGTGTTTTACCGTCCCTGTTGTGTTTGAAGTTATCACTTATTTGCTTTGCAACCTATCAGTTGCTCCCTTGATTATACTCTGCATTCTATTCCATATGGAAGAATACGGTTTCAGTGATTTTAAATGTTTAATAGCATTTTTGACGTCGTGCAAAGCAGACTTTAGTTAAGATATATGTTTCATTCTACTTATAAAGTTCAGCACTAACTCATATATTGAAATTTGAGAATACTAACATTTAAATCTGTTTCTTAACATATGGTGCAGAGAGCATAGAGAGTTGATTCCCATGAAGCAGAGAGCAGCCGGGTTTAGAAGAGGGCCAGAAAGTTTATTAGGGACAGTATCACCTTGTCGTGAAGTGTTATGGTTTCTTTTCTTTTTTGGGTCCATTGGTCTTCTCAGTATGGACAGTATTGTGTAGCCGTGTAAATGTAGTTTCTTGTATTGTCAGTGTGTTACATACTGATGTGTGATTTAGTTATCTTAAGAGAGAGATTGAGTGATATATTTTACATATAGTCAAGGTGGGATGGAGTTAAAATTTTGAGAATTTGGTGGACTTGAGTATCTATAGATAATATATTTATCTTTTTATCACCTTCACATCTGGCCCATTTGCTCTGGATGGATGGATTATCAGTTTTAAGTCACTAGAAAAGGTGGTTATTCCATGCTGATGATACCCTGTTTTGTTCAGTGTTGGTAGATTATCATGACAATTTAAGTGGTCTGGAATAAATTGAGAATTTGGTTGCTCACACACGATCATGTTCTTATTATTAGGTTTATTTATGTCGATAATAGGTGGTATAGAACAGCAACACAAGTTAGACCATCCTCAACGAGGATGTGAATTTTGGGGATGAATTTTGGAAATGTCAGATGAGCTTTTACAACGTGGATGGATTTTGGGGGATGGGTGGAGAGTGAAAAAGTGGTTGCATCTCCAATCATTCATTCCCGAAATTTCATCCCATTACACCCTCATCTTAAATCTATCCCACCTTTTATTTCCACTCCATAACCATAAAAATCAACCATCACACTACCCAACTTGCCAAGTGTCATTAGGTTAGTGAGTCTTTATAATAGAGAAGAAAATAAAAAAATTCAACTACCTCACGTGCCTCCATATGCTGGTGGATGAGTGTGGGATGAATTTCCGCATCCCCCTAGTCGAAATACTTCCCCTCTCCACCCATCCCCCAAAACATCCCCATTGTAGAAGTTCATTCCACACTTCCCAAATCCATCCCACAAAATCCATCCCACAAAATTCATCCCCATTGTAGATGCTCTTAGACAATTGGGGATGAGTGAATTCATCTCACACCTATCCACTAACATGTGGGGCAAGTGGACCACAATATTTTTCTTTTTCCCTTTCTTTGCTTTAAAGGCTCAATAACCTAATGACAAGTGGCACAATAAAGTGGAGTAGTGAAATTAATTAAATTTTATGGCTGTAGAGTAAAAGTGAAAGGTGAGATAAATTTAAGGTGAAATAATAACTATATTAATTAAATATTGAAAAAAAATGATGGGATGAATTTGTGGATGAATGAGTGGAGATGCTCTTAGGTACTCCCTCCGTTTCACTAATATTGGCACCATAGGTTTAGGTGCTTGGATTTAGGTAGAGGAAATGAGTGGATGAAATTGGATGTAGAAAGTAAAAAGTAAAATGAGTGGATGAAATTGAAGGAATCTTGCCAAAAATGGAAAGTGTGCCAATGTAAAAGAAACATCCAATTAAGGTAAGTGTGCCACTAATAGAGAAACGGAGGGAGTAGTCTCATCTCATATTGTCCTTTCTAGCTCATTTTCCTTAGACCATCTATAATGGGAGAGTGAGGTGAGTGGGAAGGGGTATATTGAAGAGTTTCTTCTAGGCCCGTTAAATGGGTCGGGTGACCCGTTGGATAACCGTTACCCATATACTATTTTCACTTATTGGATGATGACCTATTGGGTTAATGGATATAATTGGGTTGTAGTTATTGGGTTTAGTTGGGTTGGATAATGGATTATCCGTTGGATAATATTGGGTGCGTCGAGTCGGGTTGGGTAACGGCTGACCCGTGGATAATTTCATATCATAAGATAGCAAAATTTTCACAAGTTTGATTACGAATGATTTAATTTTCCCCTAACACATATAATCATTTAGAAACGATCAAATTCTCGATTCATCATATTTATCGATTTCGGTTCATGTCTTAATCAATTTTAATTTGAACCAATTAAAAATTGATAAAAGATCTTGACGAAAGAAGTAGAAGTAGTATTTAACAAACTTTTACTAAATTTGAAAAATCTCCTCCATGAAATATGAAGATTTTTAAATATATTTTCTTTTATTGAACATAAGAAAATAATAAATGAAATCCCGACATTTAGCCACTCGAATAAATATTTCCTCTTTTGTAGTTATGTACACGATTCAGCCTATATCCAAAAATGATTAGAGTTAATCGTAATTTTTCACTCCAAGTAAAATGTTATGTGACTTATCCATTTAAAGTTTAAATGGTTGAAAACACCAATTATCCATTAAGTATATACTGAATTATCCATTAAGTATATACTGAATTATCCATTTGGTCTATACTAATTATCCATTGGGTCTATACTAATTATCCATTGGGTCGAACTAAATGACACATTGGGTATAGGTCATTTATTTGGGTGAAACGTGAATTACCCATCAAGTCCGTGTTCTTTCTCAGTTCTCACTTCTCACTTCCCAATCTACGTTTTGTTTCATCAGTCCGTGTTTTGTTCATCAATCGGTCTGCGTTTTGTTCATCAATCGGTCTGCATTTTGTTCATCAATCGGTTTGCATTTTGTTCATATTCGAGTTCATAATATAATATTATGTACATTATATTATATTATATTTAATAAAAATAAAAAAATATATAATATGTTAGCTTTGTAAACTCGACGAAACTAACGAACAATATTACTTGGGATCGAGCTCAAATACAGTACGAACTCGAATATTGTACGAACTCGAATACTGTACAAACTCGAATACTGTACGAGATTGAACTCGAATACTGTACGAACTCGAATACTGTACGAGATTGAGCTCGAATACTGTACGAGATTGAGCTCGAATATTGTACGAACTCGAATACTGTACGAGATTGAGCTCGAATACTATATGAACTCGAATACTGTATGAGATTTAGCTCGAATACTGTATGAACTCAAATACTGTACGAGATTGAACTCGAATACTGTATGAACTCGAATACTATACGAGATTGAGCTCGAATACTGTACGAACTCGAATACTGTACGATATTGAACTCGAATACTGTATGAATTCGAATACTGTACGAGATTAAGCTCGAATACTGTATGAAATCGAATATTGTACGAGATTGCGCTCGAATACTGTACGAACTCGCATACTATACGAGATTGAATTCGAATACTGTATGAACTCGAATACTGTACGAGATTGAACTCGAATATTGTACGAACTCGAATACTGTACGAGATTGAGTTCGAATAATGTACGAGATTGAATACTGTACGAACTCGAATATTGTACGAGATTGAGATTGAATAATTTGTGAATTATAGTGAATATTTATGTTAAATATTACACATACATTTAATTGGGTAATTTTGGATATTTATTAGGTATTTGTTACGTTCTCATTGAGTTAACATAATATGGGATCCATGGAGATCAAAATTTCTCATTAACACAATTATTCTCATCCCGCCCAATGCCAAAAACTAATGAGTATTTAATACCCGATCCCATTGGATAATGACAACTTGTAACCCAAATCAGAAGAAAATATTGAATGATAACTTATTGGGTTAATTATATAATGACTTATTGGATAATGACTTATTGAATAATATATTTTAACCCATTGGGTCATATGAATATCTCATGGGTTATCCAATGGGTTATCCATTTAATGACCCAACCCATTATGACCCATTAATAAATGGGTTAATTGGATAATGACCCATTAAATAAAGATTTATTGAGTTTGGATAATGGGTTTATCAAATTAACCCATTTGACAGGCCTAGTTTCCTCCCATAATGGGAGAGTTTGATGGAGAGTGGGAGGAGATAGGAAAGAAAACTCGCAGGAGGAAAAGGAAGAAGAGAACCCTCCTCGGCTCCTCCCATATGGTCAAGCCCATGCGGTGATGTGGAAATTTTTGGAGATCTCTTAATCCAATAGTAATGTGTTAAGTTCGTCTCTCAGACCGTCTCATGGTGTGACCAAAGATTAGAGATAAAATAGGAAAAGAGCAAACTAAATTTGGGGGCAAAAAATTAATAGGATTGGACCAAATTGCAAATTATCACAATTACACATTAAATAGCTGAACTTTTAAAACATCAATATAAAACCCCATCTTAAAATCTTTACAATTTAATCCCCGATCTCACAGTGAGACGGTCTTACACAAGACTATCATGTGTTATATGTCTTTCTAAGTTATTTGTTTTGCTTCAATCGTTTAAACGGAAAGAAATTTGCAAAACTCACTTTTCTTTACAAAAAAAATTGTTAAAAATGTACACATTATATTATTTTTTTACTATAAATTAAGTCTACAATTGATGCATTTCTCACATCTCATTCAAATTCTACATTGTAATTCTAATTAAGTTTTTTTGTAAGGTTATTATGTGTATTTTTTGTTAATGTGATTTTTTCAATTTTAATATTTGGCTTTTATTTTTTAATGAACCTTTTTTATACAATAAAATTTCTTTGAATATATACTTAAACTAGACGGGGTTCTTGCACTATGTGCAAATTAGAACCCAGATTGAAAGTTGTTTAGGGTTAGTAGAACAATGCAAGAAGACAAACATCTTAAACAAATCATGTACTCCCAAATTAAATTGCACAATTCATAAAATGTCACTATTCACTGTCCAACTTTGACCACATATTTGAATAGATATATAAACAATAATATTATCATATGTTATATGATTTGATTCGTCGTAACGCGTAGTTTCTGAAAAATAACTTTTTGTATGCCATAATTATACGTAACTAAACATATTAACGATTAGACAAGTTTTTTGATGAGCGTGAAATTCTCTCTCATACCATTTAATTTGGGACGAAGGGTGTATTTGTAAATGATAGCAGAGGTTTGACGTTGAGATCACATAAATGGTACAGAAGCATTTCCACGTAATGCTCTCCTTAGTCCCCAACAAAACAACTCTATATAGATTTGGTAACTTCCATTAACCCCCACACAGGATGTAAGGGGAAGAATCAGGGGGGGTTCCACAGATATTAACCAAGAAGGAAATTTCAAATAATTTTACACCTTAATAATAAGGTATGAACATCCAAATTGAGCATGAGTAGTTTAGCTCTGACATCAGGATCTGAGATTAGAGTGATTTGAGCATAAGCCTCATCAGTCTCTTGTTCAGCCTACAAACATAAACCAATATTTAACGCCAAAGGCTATCGTTACAGTTATTTATAAACAATCAAACAAGATGAATTGATTGGATTAAGATCGACAAAATTCAGGAAAAGTGAAGAACTTAAGGCTAAAACAAACATAAATTAATTATAGCTGCAGAAAATATTCTCCCTATATACAGCTACTCTGACTGAAACAAAAATGAAATTGTGGTATTAAGAAAATGAAGGATCGCAAGCAATTATATCACAACGAAACACACAAAAACAATAATCAAAGGTATGATCACATGAGCTGGACACTGCGGGTGGCCGTGGTGCACCACCTGAAGAGCTCACCGTGCAGCGGAGAAGAATACAACAATTGAACCGTTTCACGCAGCAAAAAATCAGCTAACAAACCGCAAGCGGTAACTGCAATGGTCGAAGTAACTTACTAAGATGAATGCGGAAACTGGTAGTGAATACCATTCGAATACTAGGAATATGAGGTCCTCTTGCAGCAACATCAGTAGAAAAGTACACCATGCTCATTTGCACGAAAATGTTCAATTGAATGCAACAAACCCAAGTCAAGCTCTAAGAGCACAGTAGAGTAAAAGAAAGCTTGATCACCATGTGTGAAAGCTTCAAACACAAAAGAACAAATACAATGACAATGCTTTGAGTATTTACGGTGACCAATCCTTTGAGTAATTGGGACGAAATAGTGGCATTTTTTTCCACATTCACTGCCTCATGTAGCTCACAGTTGGCATGTTAAGGTTATATTTAGTAGGTAGTTACTACCGATAAGCAACTAAATAAAAGCAAGGGTACAATACTCATGGGATCCAAATTTGAATGGGAAAGGGAAACCGCCATATTGCAACCCAAGGTAAATCATTACAAGTAGTTTGAAGCGGATAGGTCTCTGTCTTAAATGCAAGGATAATCTTAACACATTGCAGCAATAACTCAAACTTTTCATCAGGGAGACAATAAACTTTCTTATTCTGAGCATTCAGCAATAACATATTAATCTTAACACATTCAGCTTCATTATACTGAATATTCACTTTTTTCTGCATGAGAACAAAAAAACTATTCATCATTGATTTTTTTGCCAGCGAGTAATAGAAAAAATATAGGGTAATATGCAAATATAACCCCATATGTTGGAGAAAGTGCAAATATAACCCTGAGTTATTTTTTAGTGCAAATATAACCCTAATTATTATACATATGTGCAAATATAACCCTAACTTTTATACATATGTACAAATATAACCCTAAAGCCATTATTCTAGCATTGACTGACCAGGGTTATATTTGCACTTTCAATTATCGCAGGGTTATATCTGCACTTTCATTATCACAGGGTTATATCTGCACTTTCATCAATTATGTAGGGTTATATATGCACTTTTCTCAAAAATAAATTATCCAGTATGTTGTAACATTAGTGCAGCAGTTTTATGTGAAGATATGAAGCAGTTCAAAATGCAATAATACATTTCTGATGATGTTGCGAATTAATGCTCCCACTTGTAACACTTGGAAGGAGAGGAGTAAATGCAAAGTAGCTACGGGGTAAAATCACATGGACCTCATACGTGGGACCATTCAAATTCTTTGGAAAACAGGTCCCAGGCAAACTAGTGCCAAGTACCACCACCTTTTTCTTCTTAATCTGAGATAAATTAGCAGAGTATTCTTAGGTGATGCTTCAGTATAGGCAACAGAACTTCCTAGGCCGCCACCACAGCATAAAATTAAACCAATGTTAAGGTAAAAGGAAAAACCAGAAAATATTCCTATTATATGCCTACAGAATGTAAGATTTATCGAATTTCTAATACTGTTTATAGCATTACAAACTGAAATCTTCAAGTGCAATGGAATGAGTATCTGCTAGGCCTCATAACTACTTAATGTTGCTTTGGATTAGGCCATGAATATATCTCTTTCCACATCAAAAGAAGAATTGATATCATACTCTCAAGAAAGTAATGAAAATGGCACTTAACGTGGGTTTACAACAATGAGCCAAATCAACAAGTTAATCATGTACTCAGTAGCATATTAAACATGGTATTTCACCTTAAACTCTGGCACGCCGATAACACAGCCACACTTGACCACATTAACCCCTGCGCCCTGTAACAAACTGGAACACAAACATCATGTTCCCCAAAATAATAAAGAACCTGAACTCACCTGATGTAGAAAAGATGACATATTAAGAAGGATTAGTTGAAGGCGTGGAAGGGAAATGGGGACATGAACGAGGGTTTCGGCATGGATCGTGATAAGATATCCGGGGATTACAAAATCAGCTAGACCTTGAAACCTAAAGCTTCTCAGACAAATGATCAAACACCTTGTATGCTACCATGGAAACTGAGAAATATTCTTTTTTAAAAAAAACAAAGAACTAACCACTCAGTATACATAATTTTGAAAAGCATCAAAATTAATTGGCAAAAGCTATAAAAATTGATCATATTAATATCAAAAGGCTGTATAAATCGCGGGATGAGAAGGCAGTGCATACCAGCGGCGAGATGAAATCAACGGATAAAGACACACGCCAAGCCTGAAGCACGAATTCAACCTTATGAAATTGGAGTTAGGATAAGAGATTCTATACTGACACCCAAACAAGTTGGATCAACTGCAAAGAGGAAATCATAAATCCTCGTCAACTTGTGGTCGTCGTTAATTCAAACAACACTAGAAAAGACGGAAGAATAAAAACACCAATTACAAGCGGTGGGAGAGGAGAGGGGAAAAGCAGACACGACCTAGAGGTGGAGAGATCATGCTCTCCTCAAGTGGTGATGTGGCTATGAGATAAACTGGAAGAAATTGAATGAAAAACAACAGATGAAGGGCGACCGACGGAAGAGGTGGCTTGGCTTTGAAGGTGGGATCCCTGTAAGCAGAGAGGTCGTTGTCTTAAAAGGCAATATTGACTGGTCACCGTGTACCTGCTATTGCCTACCGTTACCGTCTCGTGAGTGGAGATGAGAAAAGAGAGAGGAGCCGGAACTGAAAGCAGAAAGCCAGGCTACCGTACCTGAATCGCTGCACAAGTTAATTTAGTACGCTTTTATAGAGCACTAGGCACAGCAACTGCACCTTGTGCAGTTTAGGCCGGTCCCGGACTCGAGTTCTATCTGTATGCATGGCGTATGTAATTCTCTTTAGCTTTTTTGGAGGGAGAATGGATTTATACGCCCTGACCATTTTACAAAATTCTTCTTTTTGCAAGTCGCTCTTTAAAAATCTACTAATTTTCTTCTTGTTTATTCCTCCCTTTAACAATCGCCATCTTAAGCTTATGCAATATGTGCAACCTGAGGCGGCATTTGCAGTTTTTTGTATTTGTGAAGGTGTAGAGTGTAAAATTTTGACCATAATTTTGAGAGAGAGATTTTTGGAAATACGTAAAACTTATTAAGCAAACTAGAAGATGTTGCTAAAGATATGCATAAGTTTTTATTATATAGTAAATTTATTCTCACACTACTGTTTATACATACACTGTACAACAGAGTATGACAAATACAGTAATTATACTAGTCAGGAAGAAAGTGAAACAAAAAACAAATGTCGGAAGAGAAAACTTCTACCTAGTATATATATGGCTATTTATTTCTAGTAAGTAAGTTGTTGATGGATCACTGGATTTTTACATTTTCGGTGGTGTTATTGGGATGAATTTCTGCTTCAATGCTATCTGCATACTCTGGAAGGAGCTGCAACTTTGGTTCCATCATCAGTGCCTATTTGAATATAGCGGCCCAGACTTTTTCTGAGAAAAACCTCTTCATCAGGTCTTCGACTTCTTTCCCAAACATATAATTGTAGTAACACTGGCCACCATCTATGCATGTACAATATCGGTTGTAAGAAGTATTTTCCATTTGATTACAGAGAATATTAAATATGAAGTTTGAAGGTTTGAGAAAATGTTTCAGCAGTTATAGGTGGGAACAATTTAAATAGATTAATATAGCTGAGAGGGGATGGGGTTGAAGTATATGTGTTGAAACTTATCTTTTAAAGATAAGTGATGAGTCAGTATGTAAATATGAGTGACTTATCCGTGTTTGGTGACAGATGTTGATTTATGGTGAATATATAAAGGAGTTCAAACTTAGTCATCCTAGGATGGGTACTTTTCAAATAGTTGTATTCACATATATGGATAGTCATGTAAGACTTTAAATTTTTTGAACTGTATGCCATACTGCAACTGTCTTTATTTCTTTATATAACTGTATATTGTCCAATTTTGTTGTGATCATGTTTTTTTGGAATATGAATTGGTAGGTTGATATTTATAATGTGTTTTAATAGTATTTTAAAAGGACTGTTATAGTAATCGAGTATTAAGCAAATGGCATTGAATTCTATTGGGTTACTGATGGAGAATGGAATTTGCAGCCTCCAGAGGAGATGAATTTGACTGATTTACTGTTGGAGAAAAATGGTCGTGGAAACCATCTACCGGTAAATTTAAGTCAGTTGCAACTACAAGACAGATGGTATGAAGAAAAACCTAATGGAGCGTTATACATATTTACCTTGTTTCGAAATTTCTATACGAGAAGAGATTGAGCGGAGTTGTGGATTCGTGATGAAAGGACTGAAAGATATATGAGTATAGGAGCAGAAGTGTATGAACTATTTGTTAGTTTTTCATCTTGGAGCGATTGGTGTCAGTTCTGCAGGAAGTGATTAGAGTCGGGGAGACATTGGGGAGGCTAGAGGATTTGTTACGTCATATGGAAGAAGCATCCAGTGTACCAGTAAGTGATGGTAATGAAAGAGCAAGAAATTTGACTTCAATGGATGATGTCGATTGAAGGTCTAAATTTTTTGTTTCCCGTTTTCTTTTTTGGTAACCATAAAATATTGCTTTCCAGAGTCTATGATGTATTTTAAAGCTTAACAGCTTTGATTTTAGCTATGTTTTATTTTCATTTGTGTTGTGTTTTGGTTTGTTTTTGTGTATTAGATGTTTATAGCTTTATATAGCTTGCAGATTGATTAATGTTAGGCTGAACTAATTTTATGATATTTTATTTTAGAAGTATTAATATGCTTCCGCTATGTTTTTATCATATGAATATGGTTTAAAAGGTAATTATAAGTTTTTAACCAAGGCAAACGTTATTATGTTTAAGGTGAACATATGAAAATGCAGTGTATTTTGTATTTTTTTTTCAGAAACAAATTATGTGTATCCATTGTAGTTGGAAACTGGGGAAGTCATATAAGAGACATACCTGGATACTTGTAGCTATAAGGATAAAATCTTCAAGGGTAGCTATACTGAGGGTGGGAACGCCGTCTGATGTCATTGTTGAAGCGTTTTGGGAAGACTTTTTTTGTACCATAGCAACGTAATATATTAGGAAGTAAGTATATTACCATAAAAGCTAAAAGCGCAGAAAACATTTAGGGCATGGAAGAACTTAGAATGATTACCCAATGTATGATATCATGAGCAGAAGATATCCGAGAATGCATACAGAACGACCATTTTTTCAAACATATGGAATTGATGAAGCTAATTTCAATGTTTTTACCCCTTTCTACGCTATCGTATTGTATTCTCCTTCGAAGCCATACATCAGCATCTACATTAAAGATAGAAATGGAGTAATAATGCCCGTGACATGAATGTTATTAAATCTACCACATAAAACTTGAATACTGAAGTGCTTCAAAAGTACCTATGTGACGGATATCTTCGTGTTCATGAGATCTCTGAGGCGGGTATCGTGAAGAATCAGAATCCTTTGTCAGATGATTGTATGCCAGGGATTAATCTGCACACATTGTACAACAAACTGAATAGAAGTCATTTTAATATAAGTGTTGATAAGCCAGTTTGATCTTATACCATTTGTGATGGTTTAACACTCTTGTGCTGTGCGAAGTCATTGCTGAGTAGCATGACAGTTTTCACGAGCCCTCATCTTATGTTACAACAAGATTTAGTCTCAAACAAAAGCTTTATCAATCTACCTCAATCAATAGGTCTAAAAAGCCCGTAACACTAAAAAACCAAGGTTTTGATATGAATCTTAAAACGATTATGCAAAGACAACCAGTTCATGTTTCCTCTGAGTGTGTTAATCTCTCCATTGTGACCCAAAACACGCATCATCTGAGCACGATCTCAACTCGGAAACGTATTGGTTTAAAACTTACTATGTACCTGCAACACGATTACAAGCTAAAAGTCATTCAGTACAGATTGCAACTGAATTTCCATATTATACATCTTGCTTAAATAACATCAGGGCCACCAATGCATCAGTGCCACCAACGCGTGTTGATACGTAAACTACCATGTTCAAACTCATTCCACTTCAAACCATTCAAATGGATGATTCACCCTATAATGGTAGAAGAAGCCACTGGAAGCATGATAACTTTGTAGTTACGTTACTTACCAATCAACTCACCCAAACCGCATCCAATTCACACAATGGTCAAAGGGTGTGAAAGGAAGTTAATAGACTATGCACGTTAAACATTAATGCCTTATCATTGTAGTAATCCTACAGCAGATTTAGATTTAACTGGCCATTGTACACAACTATCATGCGATTGCAAAAACTAGTAAAGTATCAAACATTTGAACAAGTTTACTTGATGACAAGAGCATACTGATTATGAAGTACATATATATGATGGAAATTTACCTGATGACAAGAACATGCTGATCATGAAGGCGTAACCTGATCATATTGCGAACGATCGAAAACATCGCAAATGAGCTTATATTAATTTTTGGCATGCAGAGTCACCATTTTCCCTGATGCAGTCATCTTACAGCTTCTCATTTTAAGGACAAGCACAACAATTCATTTTCCTTACCTTTGCTTGAGGTTGAGATGGTGTTGTTTTCGGTTCCTTCCTTTTTTGTACTGTTCTCACTCCAAACTACATAAATCTGGACAGGGATATCAACTTTCTTGTTTCTAAATTTTTAAAAAATAGTCTTATTTCAGGAACTATTCTTTAACAAAATAATTGTTGATTAATTGTGATGTATAATGTTACCTTTGTTGTGCAGATGTTATTGTAAAGTTCTCATGATGCTGAAAGTGGAGAAATTCAGCAAACCCTTAATTGATTTAATAATAATATGGGAATTTGGAATCATTTGTAATTCTGTAAATGTGAGAGAAAAGTAGTTATCTCCTCTTGTTGGTCGTATTTGTGTCCTCGTATTTGTGTGCCAAAAAAATTATTAATTATTTTGTAAATGTGAGTGTCAACTATTGGTAGCTACTAATAGAACCTCATTTTATACAACATTTTTTATCTAGTAACTGTAACTGAGAGTATCAACTATTGGTAGCTGCTAATAGAACCTCATTGTATACAACATTTTTGGTTAAATTAGAGGTTTGTGTCAGAGTTGTTGTTGGCCTTATTAAAACTTTTAATTGGTCTATTATTTTTGCCCTTGACATTGCGACATAAAGTTGGCCATGTGAAAATACTTGTTCTTTTAAATAAATGCCAACAAAATCTAAAGTCTGACCTTGTGCCTTATTAATTGTCATTGCGAAGCATACACGAAAGGGGGATTATTTAATTTTAAATGGAATGAATGTAAAGCTGTCATGTAGAGCTTTTAATGTAATACGTGGTATGAATACAAAATTTTCTACAAAGGTACCTGTACATATTTGAGCAAGAATGACATTGCTGTTAAAACCTTGGCATATGAGATGTGTACGATTACAAAGGCCTTCGATTGGGTTTATATTTCTAAGCAATATAATTGGAGCATTTATTTTTAGTAAAAGTTTATGTGGAGGAAGACTTTGGGGAGTTAAAGAGTGAAGTAATTCATCTTCATTTGGTATGACACGGTTATTTGTAACCTCATCACAGCTGAAATATGTAGTTTCGTCACCTGGAAACTTAGTGATAAGGATATCATTAATTTCATGAACAAAATCATTTCTTGTGGTCAGTATAGCCCTTTTGGTGAATAGAGAAATATCAAAACTGTGGTTGTTTAAATTTGGGAACACCATATCTATCAACATATGTAGTGATGTATTGTCGTCTATGAAATTTATATTTTCTTATAATGGTATTTCAATTTCACCGTTACTTTTAGTATTATGAGTTCCGTTGCTTACTTTTAATAAATAGGATGAAAACATTGGGGCAAGTAAGACTCTCATATTTTGTTTAAGTGTTAGCTTATGAAATTGGCTCCATAAAGGCGACATAACAATAGAAGCATCTACGATATATTTTCTTGTACATTTGGGAATAATTGGTAATGTTTGACGAATATCACTGCCAAAGTTAATAGTTTTTTCATCGAAAATAGTATTTGAACTCATTATGTCTCTCAATATAATTTTTTCTCCCAAATAATTATCTTTGCTATTTTTAGTAAGTATGGTTGTGTGCTCTGCTTGCTAATACTGCAAGTTTAGAATCGATTTCATCTAAAGGAATTTTAAATCTTGAATGTGAAGTTCGGCCTCCAGAGAGTAAAGATGCTGCTACTCCAGAGGTAGTTGTAGCAAGTGCTATATCACCTCTGGATCTTACAGTAGAAAGAAGTGCTTCATATAAAAACATTTTCCAATACCTCCAGGGCCATCTATAGAATTTTTTTGATATATTATGATTAATGTGGTATAGAATATGATCGTATGCAATTTTTTGGGATTCGTTTAATAACTGAATGGACAAAAAGTCTTCTTCAGGTGTGATTATATTATGTTCAGTTTCTAGTTCTTTTGTCAAAGAATTATATGAATATATATTTAGATCATCATCAGTAGAGAAATAATCTTCAATCCTTTTTCCCATAGAGTATGAATGGTAAGCAAGCGCGTCTAAAAATTAAGCTTAACAACACTGCAACTAAGATTGTTATCATGTTTAAAATCTTTGGAAAGAAAATCTTCAAATTTTGACCAAAGGTCTTTGGGATTGTGTGGTTCACAGAAGACAAGTACTGTATCAAATAGTTGATGTAAAATACGTGGCATTAAATCAGCAGCTGCTTCTCGACGCACATTTCACTAGTGCCATCTTGTTTCATTAGGCCCAACATTTGTGCAGTCTCTCTGTATGTAGTAAAAGTCTGACCACTGATTGTTTTTAAATATTTAAAGCAAGTTGGTTTTCAGATATGTAACAACATTAACCCTAAGTAAAATCGTTCACCTTCAGATGGATGACAATTTAAAATACAACGAAGTACTTCTCCCTTTTTCCATGGAGCCCAGTCTTTAGAATCAATATGCCAAATAAAGTATTTTAGGAATTCAGCATATAGGCAGTTCATCTCTTTATCATAATTGTCATATTTATTCATGTAAAAGAATTGCGTCAACATAGTTTTTTAAGGGCCGGGTTGGTAACAATGTTTTGAAGAGATTGATTAGCAGAAAAGCTTACTGATTGCCCATATTCTAGATGAACTAGTAAAGATATAATTGAAGGATACATTTGGTTTAAGTCAAATCCAAAAATTTTCCAAATTGCTTCAGGTGGGGAAACCCATCTAGCGGACTGAATTTTTTTTATTTCATCCAATGTAGGAGTTCCTTCATGTGCAATTAATATATATAAGATTTTATCATGACCTTTATATATGTGTATATATATATTGTAAATATATTTTTGATCTGCTTCATTTCGCGTGCGTTATCCGTGCATTTGGCATACTTTTTAGTTACTTTTACTTTGTGGATTGCTAGTATTAGTTGGGTTTACGTACCAAGGGGTTTAGACGGCCATGTTTGGTTTTCTTGTCTAAATCCCGCGTTTTGTAGAATTAATTGGTACGAATGGACATCTTGTATCCACGGACTCCTTGATCTTCCTTGTGATCATCTTTAGTAGGTTTCCCATGGGTACTTTTTGTTTACTTTTTATGTGAAGGTTGTTCGTAAGGGCGGTAGAAGATATTGAAGGCCGTCTGCAAGGACGGTAGCACAGACGAAGGCTATTCACATTAGAATGATAGTAGACGGAGGCCACGATCATCAATCTGTGGTAGAAGGAGATTGAAGCCAAAGATAGGCGGAAACGGAGTTCATAGCGACCAACGAAGAAACTAGGAATCGTAGTCCGATGAGTTGTGCTTAAGTCTGAGAACGGTCCAAGAAGAATTATCCTTCAAGGCTGGTTCCATTGGATTTTTCTTCTTGAGTACTACAAAATCGACTACTAAAACTCTCAAATTGAACTACCGATTCTCCCGTAGCGAAGGAAACTAGTTTAGCCAGCCAACACACCAACGGGTTGGCGTGGGCCGTGCATGGTTCGACACCAACGACCCACGCTAAAGGAGATGCCCCACGCTAAGGAGACCAGTGCAAGGCTATGGCATGACCCGCGCCAGAGGCCACGGGCTGCCAGCACAAAGTGAAGAACCCCCCCCCACGAGGCTACGTATTGGCGCGGGACGTCCAGTTTTAGGCATCCTGCACCATCCCGAGTCCACTATGCCAAGACAAGCACGCAGGGTGTGGGAAATCACATGGTCTGCGCTAATGTTTCTGAGCGAGCACCCTTATTGACCATGGCCCGCGCCAACACCCACAGCAGATGATGCAGCCCGCGCCATACGCGACCCGCACAAAGCTTGGCACCCTGCACGAGATGAAGATCTACGCCATGCCCAAAAACTAGCGCCCTGCACCAATGAAGTGACACGGCTCATGCCAGTCCTTGCTCCCCGTATCAAGTACAAGCCAGAGGCTGCATTATCCGTGATGCCCCATGCCGGGCAGCGGCTGAGCTAGGGTTTACCCTATTTTTGGGCCTATTTTTGGGCCCAATCTCTCTCTAATATAAATAGAACCTTTGTCTACTAGGTTTTCATATCTCATACTTCATTTTCAAGAGTAGTTTGTAGACTCTCTCCTAAGGAGAAACTTTATCTTTTTTTCTCTCTTTATTTTGCTTTGATCCTAAAATGTGGAATTCAAATCTTTAGTTGAATTCCATGTCAAGTGAGTAGTTTTCATAGCTTGGGGATAAATTGTAGTGACTTGGTAATCTATATTCCTTTTGAGATTCTCTAGTTCTTCCTAATTTTTTGTTCATAATATTATTGTGATTTGATTTTGATTTTAATGTATGAATATTAAACCACATATATAGCACACACTTTGGGTTGTATTCAAGCTAGGCGCAAATATCGATGTCCCCTTGGGAAAAAAACCTAATTATTTGAATGGGTGGAGAAGAACGCGTTTGCGTGAGTGTGTGCACTGGAGATTCGAGGTTACTATGATCCATTTACCATCGCACCAGTCTTAGATGACTTTGTAAAGTTGTCTGAGACGTTCCGAGTAGAGATAGCTAAATAGTAGCAAGCTAGTGCTACAAGAACCTAGTATCATAGATAAGGTGCCTACGACCCTTGAGCCTAATTGATAGGACCCGAGGAGAGTAGCGTATTCGTGGTGGAAGCCTGAGACGTAATCGCACAGGGTAGAATCAGACCTACAACAACGGCCGGACCTTGTTGTACTCCCTAATTACGATGGCAGTGTCGATGGGGGGTTGCGAGAGCACCAGCCATGACAGGGACGGGGAAGTGTATGCCATTGGCCACACCACGTGTTTTGGACACTCTATTAGATTTGCATAGATCTCAACCTCTGTGTATTTCCTTCCCGCCATTACCAGCCAATGTGAGCTGTAAGAAAAAGAGTGGTATGATCAATTACCTTCATACATTTCATGGATTGGCGGGGGAGGACCCTGACAAACATCTTTCGGAGTTCCATTTGGTGTGCGCGAACATGAAACTGCCGGGAGTGTTCGGAGATGACTACAACCTAAGAGCCTTTCAGTTTTCCCTTCAAAATAGTGACAAGGATTGCCTCTACTACTTTCCATCGATGTGTATTGGACTGTGGATAAATATGAAGCGGAGGTTCCTAGAAAAATATTTTTCGGTGTCTAAGTTGGCCGGGTTGAAGAAGAAGTTGTCGAACATCACCCAAGGTGCCACCGAGAGTATGTACCATTATTGGGAGTGCTTCAAGCAACGTTTGGCGAGTTTTCCTTACCACTCATTCAAGGAAGGAGATTTGGTGTATTACTTGTTTAAGGGATTGTACAATGAAGACATGCGGATGATGAATGCCGCTTACAACGGTTCGATAGCGAACAAGAGCCCCAATGATACAATGGCCCTCTTTGAAGAAATGGAAAGTGGTATGCGGTAATTTGACACTAGATCGAGGGTAAAGGTCTTGGATGAATCCACACACTCACCTAAGTTGGAGGAGCCAGTCTAAGCTCTTGATTCCATGATGAAGGAGTTTTTGCGAGGAAAAGTGCATCAAGTCCAAGTGTGTGGAATTTGCAACCTTAGCCACAATTTTGAAGCGTGCCCCAGAGTCGTAGATGATTTACAAGAGGTGAAGGCAATTGACTACAACAACCGGGAAAGATCACAATTTTGCTAGGGGTCAACCACAAGAGTTCCAAGGGAACCAAGGAAATGCAAGGTCAGACCCCTATACAAATTCATTCAATCCGAGGTATCGAGAACATCCTAATTTTCGATGGACAGAGGACAACCAACCTCAAGGGTACCGAGGAGGGCAAGCTCCACCTCAACCATATCCTAGAGGTGAAGGCCCTTCCAACAATCATGCTTCACTTTACAAGTTGGAACGGGATGAGATCTTGGAAGCCATCAGCCAAATGGGGAAGAAACATGAAATCTTCTCGAAGTGGACAAGGCGAGAGATTGAGGACCTTGGCAGCAGAGCTTTCTCAAGTATAAAAAATCATGAAGTTCAAATCGGGCAACTTGCAACCTCGGTAAGCCGACTTAAGGCTAAGGAGTCCGATAAATTACCTTCCTAACCAGAGATCAATCCGAGAAATGTGAGCGCACTTAAATTGAGAAGTGGGAAGGAAGTTTGCGAGATCGAGAAGAAGATAATGCAAGAAGATGACAAGATAGTGTAGGCTACGAAGGGACACTTCGAAGAGGAGGAGATTGTGGTTAAGGAAGTACCCTCCAAGGAACTTCCACCGCCCGAGGCAAAAGTTACTATTCCACCTTCATTTCCAAATGCTTTTAGAGGATGGCCAAAGGTGGTGACCGATGATGTAAACATTCAAAAGTCTTTGAAAAGGTCAAGGTTACCATCCTTATCTTGGAATTAATTGAACATGTGCTATCATATGCTAAATTTCTTAGAGTTGCATGCACAAAGAAAATGTGTAGGCCAACTAAGAGATTAGAACATTTTAAAATGGGAGGAGTCACTGTTTTGAACCATAAGATCTTTCCTAAGAAATGCGATGACCCCGAAATGTTTTTTTTATCCCTATCTCTTTAAGTGGTAAACTTGTGGAACATGTCATGATAGATCTAGGTGCATCCATTAATGTTATCCCCCTTAGTCAATATGAACGCCTAGAAATAGGTGAGATTAGGGATACTAGAGTAATTGTCCAACTTTCCAATCATTCTCAAGCTAGTCCCCGTGGACTAGTAAGGGATGTGATGGTGCGAGTTGGCAAATTAGTTTTTTCGGCGGACTTTTATGTCTTAGACGTGGCACACGATGAAAGTGCACCCTTAGGCCTAATTGATGGGACCCGAGGGGAGTAGCGCATTCGTGGTGGAAGCCCGAGACGTAATCACATAGGGGAGAACCAGACCTACAACAATGGTCAGACCTTGTTGTACTCCCCTTATTACGATGGCGATGGCGATGTCGATGGAGGGTTGCGAGAGCACCTGCTGTGACAGGGACGGGGAAGTGTATGCCATCAGGTACACCACGTGTTATGGACACTTTATTAGGTTTGCATAGATCTCTATGTGAATGAATCGAGGATAGAAGCATTAGATTGACCAAGTTGCTCAATGATTTCCCCAAGTGCTTTAATATTATAGTTGTGTTTTTACTTTTCATGTTTTGTAGTTGTTAGTTTGAAAGACCAACACCCCTCCCCCCCCAAATTTGCATGTTTGCTTTACTAGTTATTCATTTCACTTGTATGGATTGACGACCCGTACGAGGTTGTGTTTTGAGTGGGTACATTAGATCTAGCATCTTTGTGGATAAACACAGGGCTTACCGCTACCCTATAGGTAGCGTAGCAGTAGGAACATAGTACAAAACTATAAATTTCTATATTTTAACCCTCACCGCCTCCAACCGGGTTAACTTCTAAGCTACGGTTTTTTACGACCCCGGGGGGAGGCAGGTCAAATTTACAGCTTGAATAGTTGAACATATTTTAACATTTATATGGCAGTTAAATTTAGCAAGTAGGTATGGATTATATGGTACAACCCACCGATTATCGAGTGGTGAACCTTTAACCGTAACACTGTGACCATTATTTGTACGACTATAAATTGGATATGAATTACTTCCATTTGTGGTTATTTCTGAGAAATTTTTAGGGTAAATAAATTTACATGTTACTCCGTCTTTCTTACAAGATCATGTTGTATTAAGAATACCACAAGGTCCATGCATAATATGTTTGATTACTAAAGAAAATAAATATGGATCCGTATCTGGGTCATGTAATTCTACAGATACAAGTTTATCGAATGCTTCAGAAGAGAACATTTTTTATGCATTTTCTAAAATGAGTAAGAAATGTGTATGCGGTAATCCTCTTTTTTGGAATTCAATTACGTATGTATAAGCAATAATATTGCCAATTTTTTTTCCTGAAATAATTCTTTTTTCAACTGCTCCAATTTTCCCCTGAAAATTCTGGCAATTAAATCTGGTATGTTTTGAGCCTCATCAGCTGGCAAGATTAATGCTTTAATTTTTGGCCAATTTGGATTTGAAGTAATTGCTAGGAAAATATCTGGCAACTGATTTTGCCTCATAAGTTGTACTAATGTCATAGCATTAAGGTATCTTTTTCGCATATCCCTAGGGCTTCCAATAAATGAAGTTGGTAATATTATACGTTTTACAATCTCACCACCTACACGGCATCCTTGCGTAATGCTATCTAATAAACCAATATATACCTCATTTCTCAACTGATTTTGCATCTCCTGAGTTTTAAAATAATCTAATCTCGAGGTTTCAATTTTTATATACATATCTACTACATATTGTTGTAAAAGTCTACCTATATGCCGAAGGAATGATTTATCATTTTCTCGATTTTGTAATATATAACAATAATATTCACGACGTGAAACAATATTTCTTTGAGGGATTTTTTGGTTGTTGCTTACATCAATGATTTCAGATTCTCAAAAAGCATCTACATTGTTATAATTGCGTATATCATGTACAGTTTGACCATGTCATGTCTTATTAGTTCGCATTTCTATATCTTTTCTGTTTAGCCTTTGAATAGCTCTATGCCAACCTGGTTCACCATTTGGGAATATAAGTGGATATTGCATTGGATCATAGCAACCAAAATAATGGCGAATGACTTGACGTCTACTGTCTTTTAAATAAACCTGAATATGTTGGTTGTATTTTGCTCCATGTCATCTGATTCTAACCAAATTCCAGCTACTTGAGATACAGTGGGTTTGTTAAAAGTGTGTTGGTAAGTTATAGGATTAGCATGTGAAATTATTTTTTATACTCATCTAAGTGTTCAACGTTATTCAAATTTCTGAAAAAATTAGCATAAGGATTTACTTGTAGAATATTAATTAGTTTGGTGATAATAGTTTTGCAAAATTTTGCACTAATATGCATGCGGTTTTTATTTCATGTTATGTATCATAATAATATTTGAAGATTTTTTGGGAGTTACTTTTATTTTCCCGACAACAGGTCATCTTTATCTGGAGGTTCTAGTTGGTCCATGAAATGATAGAGCTGACCCTATACGCGGAATGTATATACACTAGCATTTCCTTTAGCTAAAGTTGTATAAGAATGTACGCCAATCAAGGTGAATGAAAACATGCTATTATAACCGTGTATACAATTACAGAATTATGTTCCGTCTTCACTATTAGCAACAAACATTCCTGCAAGTTCTAAAGGCATATCTGTTTCAGGAAGTTTTATTTCCCCTTATGAACAAAAAAATGAAGGTGGTTCTAAGTATATACGCTTAGCATTACAAAATTGACAATTTTGTACATCAGGTAATAAATCAAGCCAGGTTTGGGAGGTTTATTTTTGGGTGGTCAATTTTTACCAGTACTATGTTCAGGTTTCTCATCATTTTTGGTTGATAAGTTTTTTCTTTTTGAAGATGTCAGAGCATATGTAATATTTTGCATTGATATACATGTTGGAGGCTTCTTGTGAAACATTTTTTTTCCAGAATTGGTTTATTAGATAAAATTTAATAATAAAATATGGTTGCAGGAGGTGAATAAGTAAATGTAAAGGTAAAGAGAGAGTCAGGGAAACTTTTTATGACAGGATAAGGAGAATAAATGCAACTTATAAACCAGTTATAGGCAAAAGGCGAAGATCCGCTCGCCCTCAGCGGCCCATACCAACCGACACCCCGGCCAACGTATGAGAGGTAAATCACGGTAGCCCAGCACCAGGACCAATGGGCTTGGTATGGACTCGGTGCGCACAAGGAAGCCTTGCAAAGCAAGAACTCCTCACACTGCCGCTGCCGAGTATCGAACCTGGGATCATTGGCTTACCCACCCATCTCCCAACCACTGGGGTACACCCGTGGGTGTATAAACCAGTTATAGGGTAGGTAGGAAGTAAAGTAAAAATATACAGTTAAACTGATGTTATGAAGCGTACCTATTTGGTTGAAACGGTAACAAATAAGAGCTTTGCGGGCAGTTGCATATATTAGGATAAACATATGTAAAAGTGTAAGAACAAATTATAATTGTGATAACATAGCTGGAGTGACAACGCTGCTACAAAACAAAATTATATTAAAATTGCATTATAAGTTTTTTTTGTACAGGTTTTTACCCTTACTAATACTATTTTTTATTTGGTGAATTAGGCAGAGAAACATACAATTTAGTAGCACTAACAACACAAGAAACCCCCGAACAATTTAGTTGAGATTAACCTTAAACTCAAACATCACTATTGTTAGAAAAATAGCGAGTAGAACGCCTTAGATTGGCCATTAGGAAGTACACGCGTGTACTTGGCCCATACCCCAGTGGTGGAGTCTGTCGTTTGCATCAGGAGATCAAGTAAAATGAGGAAATAACTTCCTCGAAGTTTCTAATTTACTAACCTTCACCATACACGAGCTTTAAAATTTTATGGCACAAACTTAAACCTAGTCCTTCTAGTTTCATGTTTTTCAGAGTGGGGGAATATCTATGGAATCAATTAAGTATACAGTGTTTATTACAACGTACTGCATAGAAATTAACGTTAGGCAATGAGAAGCAGATAGCATGTAATATACATAAAGGTTAACAGTTTCAGGAGTAAAGGAGGGTACGGTGTGAACATAAGTAACGAAGGGAAAAGTAAGGCTTGTGAATGAAATTATTTGTTCAGTTAAATAAATACCCATTTGTTTGTCCAATCATGCACAGTACTTGTCCTATTAGACCGAATATCAAACACCTAAGCTGCAACTCCGAAACGGCAAATAGCACAGCGAAGAAGACATTAATTCGACTAATTAAGAGAGCACCGGCCGTGTAAGGATTCTAAAGTAAAGGAAGTGTAATATATTTCTGTAAATTTAGAAGTAAAAAACATCAGTAAGCATGACCTGAGAATGATGAACTTGTGTGTAGAAGTAAAGGTTCCAAGGACGACTAGGAAACTTGGGAGGAGAATTAACTGCAACAATTTGTTAGAAGTTCATGGTAAAGATGATAAGAGTAAAAGTAAAACGGGGTAAATAGAGATTTCTGTTTTGCATCTGGTACTGTCCAATTTATACCGGAACTTACGAGATTTTAAACAAATAGTTTAATTTAGAGAATGGAATAATAGTTGACTTTTGGTATACCCTAAGAGTAGCAGTCCTTTTTTTTCACAGCCCTCGGTACTTCCATAATTTTTGGCTTTCCTTCTTCACTGTCCTTGGTACTTGCATTTACACGGCGGCCCATTGCATGGCGTTCGTATTTGTTATTGTTTCGCAGGTGCTGTACTTCTTGATTTAGTTGGTTGTCTAATTTACGAAGGTAAAATTCCAGTCCTTTATGCCTTAAGCAAGGTGGTACATAGGATTCAAACTTGAAACCTCCTCCAGAATGGTCCCGCTTATACTCACCGATGCAGGCTGGAAGAAAGATTGCCGCAGAAGTCAGCACTACCGGCGGGCTTCTTCAGCTTGGAATTGTTTCAGTCGCTGAGCAGATATTTTAACTGGGATGTGTAATTAGTTTTCCTTTTTCTTCATTTCTGGATAACTAAAGTTGAATTGATGTAGTGGCTTTCAGCCTTGCACGACTTGTTGACTAAATTTTGGCAGGCTTCTCTTACTGGGTGTTCAGTTGGTGCTTTGGAAACTGTCATACACTGTGATGATTTTGGGGACAAAAAGTAGTCAACGTTGTCTGATGCATGTGATAGTCTTTTGTTCTTCCAGCTGATTGATAGAGCTTCGGAGGCAAATGCTTTTTCACTGCTTCTGCACTCATTAGTCCACACTGAAGTGTGTAAGATTTTCTCCTCCTATTGCGAAGAAGGGCAAGTTTGGAATTTCTCCTTGTCACCCTAACGTTCAAATTCTTTATTAACAAACCTAGTAATCCCTGGCGAGGAAGTAGTAACATATGCATGGCATCAATTGTAAATTTGTGACTTCTGTATGTAGTCTAGTCCCGGAAGGATATTGCTGGGAGCCCCACTATTAAAAGGTTCTACCATGAACTTTGGGTGCCTCTCAGATCACTTTCAACACCCACACGATCGGTCAATTGGTTAGTCCTCTAATTTTAATTCTGCTATCATGGGTTTGACTTTCGCCAATCACAGCGTGGGGATTTCTCCAATGGGCAACGAGTACAGTCGTGAATCAGGGATTTGACCCTGGTGTCTACTGTAATTTACCTCCTCAGTGATGACTGTGGTGTCGACGTGGCTGAAACCCTGAGGGCGAGAGTATCTATAATTTATCTCCTCAGTGATGACTGTGATGTCGGCGCGACTGGGGCCCTCAGAGCGGCGAGAGGTATCGCCTTGTTTAAGATCACTTTCACGAGTTTTGGATTTTAAAAGAAATGTTATTATTACCCACGGTTGAAATCAATGCCTGCCTGCTGAGCAATTTGCTTCATAATATACTTTATGTTATTTAATCACTCATATGCTACTTGAACCGTTGTTTTTAAAGTAGGAGATTTTAATCTTGAAATATATTGCTGTTAGAGTAAATCATATTTTTGATTAGATTATAATTGATTTTAGATAAGTCATGTTGACTAAGCTAGAGTTCTACTCATATTCTATCACCTTATTATACTCTATATATTCCTGTCAGCAATACAATATTACTTATGCAAAATACATCTTATCATGGTATCAGAGCAGTGTTCTGATTTACCATCTAAAACCTAAAATTTTTTGCCGGCCGCCTCTTCTCCTTCTTCTTCCTCTAGCGGCCGAACTCCTTCTTCCATTCTCATCATGGCTAGTGAAAAATTATTGTTTAATACTCTTCTCCAGATGCTACAAATTAAACTGAATAAGACCAATTTTCTTCTCTGGAAATGCCAGATTGAATACGTTCTTCAGCCTCAGAAGCTTTTCGGATATCTCGATGGGTCGATTCCACGTCCTCCTCTTCCCACTCTGCTGACGGCTGGTTCAACGTCTTCGTCCTTTGCCACTGCCCTCCGCGCTCCTCCTCCTGACCGTGCGGCTGCTCAGGCGGTTTACAATATGGCCAGGGATACTTATGATCTCTGGATGGATGAAGACCAGAGGGTCTGTTGCTTATTGTTCTTCTCTCTTTCTCCCGAGGCCCTCTTCGAAGTTCCGACCTCGTGTGTGATTGCCAAGGATATCTAGGACAGTTTTTGTGCCACTTTTCAGACCAGTAGCACTTCCACCATTCTTCGTTTTCGAGCCGATGCCCATGGTATACGTAAGAGTGGCTCTGTTCATGAACTTCATTTACAATTTAAGGATATTTTTGAGCAGTTATCCCTTATGGGTTCCCCTGTTTCTAATGATGATCAAATCATTTGGTTTTTAACTACTCTCGGGTCTGAGTTCAAGGATTTTTCTGCTCCTCTGATTAACTTTTCCCCTACCCTGCTTTATGCTAAGGCTTTGTCTGGTGCCAAGAATCATGAGGTGTTTTTGAAGAATCTTCAAGGCAATTCGATACCTGCTTCTGGTCCAGTAGCATTCTCTGCAGGGGAACAGCCTCATTCCGGCCGTTCTTGGGATCACGCGCCAGCCAGGGGCGACAGCGCATGGGGTTCCCGTGCCCCTTGAGGTGGTCGTTCTAGTGGTCGTAGAGGCGGTCGGTTTGGCGTTGGTCCTGGTCAGTTCACGGCTGGGGCCAGTTTTGGATGCGACCGTCCCATTGTACCTAGTATGGTCGTCCACGCCATTATGCAGCCATGTGCTACAAGATGCTAGCACAGACTCGCCGTTTTGATTCCTCGCACCTGGCTGAAAATTTTCAAGCTTCGCTACAAATAGAGCCACACTCTCGTGCATCCGACTGGTACGTTGATTCTGGTGCCACCAGTCATGTGGTGTCTTCTGCATCTGGACTTTACAGTGTTGCACCTTATTCTGGTAATTCCTATGTTTCTGTTAGTAATGGTGCTTCTGTTCCAATTTCTCATATTGGTGATTCTCGGATTTCTGATTCTTTGACACTATCTGATGTTCTAGTTGTACCTTCCATCACTAAGAATTTACTGCCCATTAGTAAACTGACCAGGGATTTAAATGTCTTTGTTACTTTTGATGATCGAAAATTTTTTATTCAGAAAAAAGTTTCCAAGGATGTCGTGGGCAAAGGCCACAGTGAAGATGGCCTGTACGATTTGGACAAGGGTGGCGCAGCACTCGTTTCCTTCTTGCAGCAGAATACTGGACGGGCGTCTTTTGAGCTTTGGCATGCTCGGCTGGGGCATGTTCCGGCCTCTATCATCTCTGGTTTACAGAAGTCTGGTCACTTGTCTGTTTCTTCTTTATTACCCAAACCGCATACTTGCGCTCCATGTGTTATGGAAAAGGGGCAGCGATTAGCTTTTGTTGAGAATAATAAGCGTGTTGCGCACATCCTAGATTTGATTCATTGTGATTTGTGGGGGCCTTCCCCAGTTTTGTCTTCAAATGGTTTTTCTTATTATGCCTTGTTTGTGGATGATTATTCTCGCTTTATATGGTTTTTTCCCTTGCATAAAAAATCTGAGTTTGTCGATACTTACTTGCAGTTCGAGGCCTTAGTTGAGAACCAATTTACGTCCAAAATTAAGGTTTTCCAGAGTGAAAGTGGCACTGAGTTCTTAAATACGCGCTTACGCTCCCATTTTACCTGCAAAGGCATTCATCATCAAGTTCCGTGCCCTTACACCCCGCAGCAAAATTGTCGGGTCGAGCGTAAGCACAGACATGTTGCCGAAATGGGACTTACTATGCTCTTTCATTCCCATCTGCCACTATCGAGATGGGATGATGCTTTTGCTACTGCGGTTTACACAATTAATCGGCTTCCAACTCCGGTGTTACAAGGGAATTCTCTGTATGGACTTCTTTATCATCGTACTCCGACCTACTCGAACTTCCATCCTTTTGGTTGTCGAGTATTCCCTTATGTTCGTCCTATGGCCTCTCACAAGTTATCTCCACAAAGCATTCCTTGGGTTTTCATCGGTTACAGCTGCCATTTAAGGGCTTTCGATGTCTTGATCCTGCCACTGGAAAGATTTTTGTCACTCGATATGCACGCTTCGATGAAGGTTGATTTCCTTTTTCCTCGTCTTCGACCTCAGCAACTGGCTCTCCTCTCTCAACTTTGGACGTTGCTATTTTTCTAGATGCTGATGGCAACTCTGGTCTGTCCCTCTCGACTTCTGATCAGCTGTCTCCTATGCCTGACTCTATTTGCTCGACGGACTCAGTTCCACCGACTGTTGACCTGTCCACCCCATCCCAGTCACCAGTGGCCAGCTCTCATTCCTCTGCTGCATCATCTTCGGCCATCTCTGATATTCAGTCCCTGGCACCCTCTCCGGTTCCTTCTCCCCCAGCTTTGTCTTCACGACATCGTACTCATCCCATGGCCACTCGATCTTCCACTAGGGATGTCCCGCGTCGAGACTATTCTGGTCTTGTGGCTCATGGCCTACTTGCTGCACTTCTCGCTCAGACCGAGCCCACGGATTATCGTTCGACGTTGAAGGATCCATCTTGGGTTGCTGCATGAACAAGGAGATTGCTGCCTTACGAGGACAACATACTTGGGACATTGTTCCACGTCTTTCTGGTGTCAACGTTGTTGGCTCCAAATGGGTTTACCTGCTGAAGTATTGTCCTGATGGTACGGTTGATCATCACAAATCTCGCCTTGTTGCACAAGGGTTCTCTCAAATTCCAGATTTTGATTTTGATCATACCTTTAGCCCGATTGTCAAGGCTTTCATTGTCCGAACCGTTCTTGCCATTGCCACTATGCGGTCCTGGCCTCTTCATCAGTTGGATGTCAAGAACACCTTCTTGAACGGTATTCTTGATACTTCGGTCTATATGGCGCAACCGGTTGGTTACAAGGACTCTCTTCATCCTGATTATATCTGCCGCTTGCGAAAGGCCATTTATGGTCTTAAGCAAGCACCTCGAGCATGGTTCCAGCAGTTCAGCACCTATTTATCTCAACTCGGGTTTCAATGCAATTCTGCCGACACTTCCCTGTTTGTTCTCTCTCGGGGCTCGTCCTTGCTCTATCTCCTGGTCTATGTTGATGATATTATTCTCACAGGCAATGACTGTGAGCTTCTTAAAAAATTTATTGATCGGACACATCGGGGGTTTGCTATTAAGGATTTGGGTGCTCTCCATTACTTTCTTGGCTTCCCACTTCCTCGGGTCTGCTTCTCGGTCAAGGTAAGTATGCTAGAGATATTCTCACTTGTGCAGGTATGTCTGATGCAGTCCCGGTCTCTACCCTTTTTGTTCCTGGTTCGCAGTTGCATATCTTCACTAGTCCGCCATTTTAGAATCCGACGTTGTATTGATCTCTTGTTGGTGCCCTCCGGTATCTGACGATTACTCTTCTTAATCTGGCATTTACGGTCAACACAGTCAATCAGTTTCTTTAGGATCCTCGCACTGACCATTATGCCGCAGTCACTCGGATTCTTCGCTACGTCAGAGACTGTTTCCTTTTTGTACTACAAATTCTTGCTAATAAGATGTCCCTTTTCCATTACTCTTTTTGACTTAAACAGTGGTTTTAATCACAAATATTCAGGGTCTCTCTATCACATTCATGTCCCCAGTTTTTATTCACTAATTTATTCTACCATCATTGTCATTCTAAGCATGTTTTAAGATTAAGTGTGGGAGGGAAAAATAATGCTTTCTAACTCCGCCTTTTAAACTCCGCCCGTGCCTCATGTGCGCTGCCGGTCTCAAGCCCAAAAAAAAGAGGAGAGAAAAGTGCAGTTTTGGGTTTAATGAGAATTTTGTACTCTCTATTTTTTGTTTCCTTTCTTTTGAGTGGTATGTGCTTTTTTTGTTGTGAAGAAAATAAGGGTAATAATTGTGTGTTGTTATTCATGACCCCAAAGTACATTATATAGTAGTACAAAGTACCTATACAAGCTAGGAAAATGAAATAGAATTTAATTACAATTACAAGTAATATTTATATTCCTTAACACTCTCCCTCAAATTGGAGCATGGGGATCAGAAATGCCCAACTTGCCAAGCAATGAATGAAACTGGTTACGTCCGAGAGATTTGGTAAACAAGTATGCAGGTTGATTTGTAGTGCGGATATGATGAGTAACTATAGCACCAGACTGCACAAGATCCCGGACAAAATGGCAATCAACTTCAATATGCTTTGTACGTTCATGGAACACTGGATTTGCTGCAATATGAAAAGCAGATTGACTGTCACAAAATAAATGCATAGGAGCAGTATGCGTAACCCCTAAGTCTTTCAGTAAAGACCTAAGCCATAACAACTCACAACAGGTAACATCCATATCACGATACTTCGCTTCAGCAGAAGACCGAGAAACTGTAGGTTGCTTCTTGGTCTTCCAAGAAACCGGAGAATCACCAATCATCACAAAGTTATCGGAAAGAGAACGCTGGGTAACAGGGCAAGCAGCCCAATCAGAATCACAGTAAGCACTCAATTGTAACGCACTAAGGGAAGAGAGAAATAAACCTTGACCATGATGACTCTTCAAGTAGTGCAACACACGAACTGCAGCTTGCCAGTGAGGAACACAGGGATACTTCATGAATTGAGCAAGTGTGTAAACCGAATAACTAAACTCAGGACATGTTATGGTAAGGTAAATCAGGCGCCCAACCAGTTGCCTGTACTGCTCATGATCATGGTAAAGTGAGCCGTCAACATACGCTAGATCGTGTTGCTGCTCCATTAGGAAGTCAATCGATTTAGAGGCAGATAAACCTGTATTAGATCAAATGTCCAAGACATATTTCCTTTTCGAAAGAAACATCTCATCCGGTCTTCTAGCAATCTCTATGCCCAAGAAATACTTAAGAAAACAAAGATCTTTCATATGAAAACAAGAACTCAAGTATTTCTTGAACTCGGAGATGAGCATAGAAAAGCTACCAGCATGACCAAATCATTCCCATAAACCAGAACATGCAAAGAAATCGATCCACGGGAAAAGATAAACAAAGAGTAATCTGCCTTACTCTGAACAAAACCAAATGCTCGTAAAGCCTGAGCCAATTTGGCAAACCAATTTCTAGGAGCCTAGCAAAGCCCGTAAAGAGATTTTTGAAGGTGACATACCTGACTATAGGGCGTGACATAGCCTGGTGGGGGTCGCATAAAAACCTCTTCATGCAAATCACCATGCAGGAAAGCATTATGGACTTCCATCTGATGCAGCTCCCAACCACGAATGACCGCAACAAATAAGAATAGGCGAACATAACTCAAGTTTGCAACCGGAGCAAATGTCTCAGTATAATCAATCCCTTCAACATGGTGATTCCCGAAAACCATAAGTGCGTCTTATGATGTTCAGGAGTACCATCTGACTTAAACTTCATCCAGTAAACCCATTTGCAACCAATTGCCTTCTTATCCAGAGGCAGATGGGCCAAAGTCCAAGTCTGATTGCACTCAAGCGCATTAAGCTCTTCAGTTATAGCATCTCGTCAATGAGCATACTGTGATGCCTCAGAATAAGTGGTAGGATCTGCACTAGATGTTACTTCATCCAAAAATCTAGAATGAATACTAGAAAAAATTATCACAATTTACATAATTAGTAAGAGGATAGAGAACACCTGAGGATAGTGACGGCACATGAGTGAGCGTAGCAATAGATATGCATAATTATCACAATCATAATCTTTCAAATAAGGAGGAGGTTGGCGAATGCAAACACTCTGTCTGATAGGAGGAAACTCAGTGGCTGGAGGAGACATTGGAACAACCAGTGAAACATGAGATGGAGCTGACAGAAGCAGACGCCGAGAAGAAGTAGTTGAGGCCGGAGACACCATGTCGGGTGGCGGAGTAGAAGGAGTCACTGGAGCTGGCGGTGCGTGAGGCGCATGATCGCCATTCGCCGGTAGGGCGTGAAGTGCATGAGGCGGTGGCATCCCAGGAGGTGCATCGTCAGGCCGGACCAACAAGGGTTTCTAGTGGTCTAGGTTGGTTGCCGTAGTGATATCAGTAAGAGAACCTTTGTCACTGGTCATGTGATATGAGGCTCCCGAATCAAGTATCCAGGGCAAAGTAAACTAACCTGACACATTTTCAGTGAAAGAATTGAACTGATTAAATAAATGCATGGTCATACGAGAATGGACTGACGGTAAGGGTACGGGTGGCGGTATAGGTGCAGCGGCATCTGGCGGTAAGGGTACGGCAGAAATCGGCTGGACCTGCAATCTAGGCATGTGACTCGCAATTAGTTTAGACATTAAATCGAACACCTATACAACATAAATGAACTTGGTATTCAAGTTTCAAAAGCAACACAATGGCAAGAACACGATGATCAGTGTAATCGAAAAGAGAAAATCACAAACTTTTTCCTAAAAGAGAAAATCATAAATACATTTTCCTGAGCAAGAGATAGTAACCAAGGTCCAGAATTCTTTTATGAAAAATCCTCGACCCACGTCAAAAATTCATGCCCAAAACATCTTTCCAATAACACTTGAAACAAAACTCAATTTTGCTAACCCATAAAAAATACAAAAGGTCCCATCTTTCCCCCAAATTCAACACAACCATAAACAACTCTAGTCTCCAGAGAAAAAAAACAATCTTTCCCCAAATTCAACAAAAATCAAACACATACCTTGCTTCAGTGATACGACAGTCATATGAAGTCAAACAAACTAAATGAAAGATGAGGGTTCAAGGTGACTACTGCAAAAGGTGGGTGGCTTTGAAGGTGGGACCGAGGTAAGCAAGGAGGATGCCTCGTTTTCGAAGCCAAAATTGACCGCCTACCAAGCTACCGTCTACGGACAACCGCCAACCGAGTACGGGCTTGAACGAATCAATGAGAGGAAGAGTGGTGGAAAATTTGAAAGCGAGGGTGACAGGAAACCGTACCAAAACCTATGCGAGAGAAAATTTAGCATGCTTTTAGTATAGTAAATAGATAGATACATGACGTATTTAAAAAAAAGTTATGTATTCAATAATAAATCGTAAAATGTATAACAATGTATGGAGAAAGTTTCTCGTTAGAACAACTAACGGTTAGATCAATTATGAAAAATTTCGTATCAATAACTTTTAGGGTCAAATTAGTGGAGTACCATCGTGCGTTGCATGATATCATTAATTAAAATATTGAGATTAAATTTTATTTGAAATTTTAAAGTTTAGTCATCTAAGAAAAACTATATGCGTTATAAAGTGAAATAATTATTTTGTTTAAAAACCGTTAAATATTGATGCAATAAAAAATAATTATTTTTATAATATTTCATTCAAATTATTTGAAAAATAATTATTTATATGTTGAGATTCATTTTTAAAGGTTATCATAATTGGAAAAGTCGTGGGAAAGACCGTCTTTCCATAGGCTTATGGAAAGATATGGTTTAATTAGAATAATAAAAGGTAAAAGGTCTTAGTTGTTGTATTAAATATTTATCATATAACTTGTAGTAGTTATAAAGTTTATAATCTAATTCATACAACCTAAAAATTTTATCTACATTTCTTCTAATTTGCACTTTAAACATTGGTCTTCCCGTGACTTATGGAAAGACCGTATTTCAAGAGACGGACTCATCATAATTATATGTATCTCATTGCAATAAATAAAAGTAAATATCAAATGACCTTATTAGTCTCACTAATTATATAATGTCCTCATTTAACAATTAGTCGGTCTAAAACAATGCTTTGTCATACATTAATAAATAAATAATATGTACATATATCTATCAAAAGTAGTCTATCATTTCTTTAAAAAATTCAAAAATTTTGTTATTTCAAATTATGTGTTTCTTTGGATTTTCTTTAGTGATATATATCTGGTACAATAATATATTTTGGTTTTAAATATATTTTTAGAAGTTATATATTTTATATAGTAAATAATTAAAATCAGTAACAAATTAAAATATTAGTCTGTTAACGAGTTATGATGATAATATATTAAATAATTAAAATCAGTAACATATTATAATATTAGTATGTTATTTTAAGACAAATTGGGTTTAGGTTAGTCAAAATGACTTCAATATCCCTGGTTGACAGCACCATCCAAAAGCAAACAATTTCTATTATATGGTGTTTGAGATTATAATTATTCATACACCACGACACATTTTAAAAGTTTTTCAAATTTATAAGAATCCCGTTGCAATAATAAAAGACAAGCACCAAATCACTTCATTAATTACATCAATTATAAAATAACCATATCTAAAGGTTAATCGATCTAAAACAAGACTTTGTGTAATGCACTTCCTCCGTCCCATCTCTGTTTGCACTTCTACTCTTTTGACACTATTCTCTATCAAAGTTTGACCCCCATATTTGAATAGATATATGAACAACAATATTATCGTACTCCCCTCATCCCACTAATAAGTTCCTATTTTTTTGTAACCAATAACTTGAGTTACATATACTATTGGTGTATACAAATTTTATCTTTAAAAATTCATATTGCAAATAATCTAACCATATATCAGATAATGATATTGTAACTTATATAATTGTTGAAATTTATGCTCAACCATGGTTTGACAAAGTTAATAAAAAAGAAGAAGTTATTAGTGGGACGGAATAAGTATATGATAGTGTTGAATTCCTCATAACAATTAGTTTCTAAATATCAAAATTTTATTTGTCGTTAATATACGTAAGTAAACATACAAACGGTCAAACATGTTTCTTGAACAACGTGATAATGATTGATGTGTAAATAGAGTTGAGATGGAGGGACTATGAAAGAAATATAAAATGATGTGGGAACCACAAATGTGGAATAGAGTTTATTTGAGTTTAAGATTGTAAGGTTAAATTGAAGAGGAGAGTGTGGTTGAGGAGAGAGGGTGAATATATTATTTAATAATAGAAAAAGTGAAGTGTAGGTGAGTTTTATGGTGTTGTGATTGTAGATGATTTTATATTAGGCTATCTCCTTACCCCTAACAACTCCACTAGAATATTTAAATCATGTACAATGGATAAGTGGGAAGAGAGTGTTAAAAAGGGTGGAGGAGAGTTTTGTGCCACAATACGGGAGTGATGAGAGAGTTCGGTTAGTGAGGGGAAAAGCACTCTCCTAAGGTGAGTGGTGAGTGCAAGAATGCACTCACCCTACACTCAAAGAAGGTGGAGGCCACATGGATGACTAGGTAAAAAAATACTTTATTCATTTTGTAATTATGGTTGATTGGTATGTGTCTCATTTATTTGGATATTTGCCAATGAATTTAAATTGATATAATTCTTTCTTTAACGAGAAAAAAAACTAGTATATTAAATTTTTGTTGTTTGCAAATGGATCCCATCATTAATACATTAGTCACACCTCTTTCAAATTTTATTTATTTCTCTTATCCACACTTTTGTTAAAAATTAGTTATTTTTGGATTAAATTTATTAAAATTTAATTAATACTATTTTTATTTACATTTTTTATATTTGGTTTCCATTTTTCAGTATTTAAGACATAAAATGTGTAAAAATATATACTATGATGATCTGGGGACCACAATGATGATGCGGAATAGTTGGGATCATAGTTGTGGAGGTAGATTGAAGAGGGGAGTGTGTGGTGAGTGTGGTTGATGAGAGACGAATTTATTATATGATTTTTGTTTTAAAAATGGAGTGTAGTTGAGTTTGAAGGAGTGTTGATTGTAGATGGTCTTACTTCCAAGCTGTACCAACATTTCATAAATAAGTGTTGCACAGTTTCAGGTCTCTATCTGCATAAAAAACTTTTGATGTTGTCAGATAAACCCTTAGATAATGAAACATATCAGTTGAGGATATTCATCCTTTCACTAAGGATCTGCAAAAAAAAAAGTGGTTTACTAGAATCCGGCCTTTCCAAATCATAGATGGTATTAAGTCTTCTCCCTTCATTAAGATATAGGCCTTTCGAATACTGAAACTTCCCTTGCAATTTACTCTCTTCATCCAATGGTAAGGTTCCTATCACATTTTTTCATGGACATTTATGTGTGATAATTTGGTAAGGGAAATGGGAGATTGGAATGAATTGGCCAAATTTTCGCCATAAATTTCAACCACTGTTGTCAAATTCGCGGGTGATTTGCTCGCATGTGTAGCCCAAGTAGGGAGGTATAGTGAAGTTGTGTGTGGTTTGTATTTTGTGAAGTGAGGGAGAGGAGATGCTCCGTCATCTCATTGCTTCTAGTGGGGATGTGTTATGTAAATTAGGGTCACTTGGATTGTGTGGGCTTGGGCCTGGGATTTAGTTGGTTTCTAGATAAGCGTGCCACATAGGCATGGTCCTTTTAGATTCTTTCTGTTGGAATGTGTAGAATACTACTGCTTTCCATTTTCTAAGGCTGATTAAGTGATTAGTCAGTTTGAAGAAATGGGGGAACGCAACCTTTAAGGCAGTTTAATAAAGGAGGTTTCTTATCTTTGACTGATTTCAGCCTCTAAAAAGGTGGTTGTACCCTGAGTATTCTTTTAGTTGTAGCTGCATGTTGCTTCTTTGTATTTATGTGTTTCAGATAAGTGTTTTTGAGTGTGTGTTGTGTATGTTTTGTGTGCATGTTAGGTTGCGAGTGTATATAGGTTGTTATTTTCTTACGTGGTTGATGGTTTGGGATGCTAGATACGTCCCGAGTTTGGCTTGGGGATCTCACCAGTTATGTGATAATCTGTTCGGTTCAGATATATTTGGAGAGTTACTCCGGTTTTTGAAGGTGGAAGTTCAGGTTATATCCTAGGTGGGATGTTCTAGGAATATTAATACTTGCCGTAAGTGTTTAAATATTTAAGTGTTTTAAGTGTTTAAATATTTAAGTGTTTTAATTGTTTAAATATTTAAGTGTTTTAAGTGTTTTCACATCTTTCATTATCTGATGTGTTTTATGGTTTTCGAGCAGGATCGAATGGTGAGATTAGTCAACGTGGGATCAGGATAGAGGATGATGAATAATTTCCATCTGTTGTATCGGTACCCATAGAAGCTGAGAAGGTCTCACGTGAGGGAAGGTCCAGACTTGGGGGGCTGAACACTAGGAGAAAAAATGGGCACACGGTTGAAGAGCTCGTGAAAGAGGACTGGACTGGATTCACGAGTTCGTTCAACTCTACACTACGACATCGTGGGTGTGCCAGCAAAGTAGTCATATTTCTGCCGGTGTGCCCGCTTATGTTTATTAGGATGACGGTGCCTCTTCATGAGGGGCACTTCGGGAAATGAAGGTGGTGCAATGGGAGATAGTGTGACAATTCTCTGGCCACTCCCCTTCAAGACTTTAGACCCTGACTAGCTTACAACTAAGGACTTAAGTATCTATTTATCTATGTAATAGGTCCGCAATTGATCATATGTAATTCTCCGTATAGGAAGTTTCATAATTTAGAAAGGAATTTTTTTCCGTATTATTTAGTTTTTAAATGAATTTAAGCTTAATAAATTTTTATTTATCATGCGATGACTTCTTTCTATTATTATAGTGGCAATTTTATTTTCAAATTGATAATACCGCCTCACTTACTAAAGATGTTTATATTCTTTCGCTTGTCATTCTTAGTTTAAGGATGTTTATTCTTGCCTAAACTCGGAGCATTATTTGAATCAGGGTATGTTTTGCGAGCTGCGACATGATGATAACTCGTGGTGTTGTCCCTGTCTCGCTTCTTTTCTCTATGGGGGTCTAAGTTTTTCTTTTTTTTGTTGCTCGAGTTATTCCTTTAGTTTATCGTGTGTGAATTTTCCAGCTTCCCCTTGGTCGATATTTTATGTATCTGTTCTTAATTTAGCGTGCCTAGTTCCATGGCTAAGCAAACCTTATGACTATGTCTGGGCAGGGGGTGTTCATAAGTATGTATTATTCCCTATATATGGGCTAGCTTCCTTTTGGAAGTGTACCTTTTCCACAAATTTGCATGCATGTACGAACGTGTTAGCGTACCGCTATTCTGTTGCTGCTATCTTCATTGGTCTGTTTCTTGCGAGCGTTATTATTTGGGTAGGAGAGTCCTTGCATGTTTGTTGATCGTGTGGTGACTCCATCATGGGCTCCAACCTTTCCCAAGGACTATAAAAACTCATAACTAAAAAAAAATCTCCCTACAGACGGCGCCACTGATGCAGGGGTCCTTGTGAGTGATCATAGTTCCCGGAATAAGCACCGCTAATCCAGCCTGTAAGAGTAATTGTCCACGGGGTTGTTCCTAGGGGAGAAAGTTCCGACTCCCAAGTTAGGTTTTCTTTTCTCACCAGTGTTTTCTTAGTTGAGAATGACATACCTTGTGTTGTCCCTTGTCTTTATTTATAGAGTCCAAGTCGTGTCGTGGTCCACATCTTGTGTTCCACTCTTCTAGATCATGGCCTAACAGGGAGTGATTGCGGTGAGTGGTGTTTTCCCACTGTTTTTGGGGTCGATTACCCTTGGGCGATGTATCATGCTTGTCCAGAGAACCTGTCCATTCTTATGAAGTGATTGTTCAAATGCTATATTTTGCATGATTGGAACTGTGTGAGTTATATATATACCAATTAGGCTATGATGTAATGAATGCTTGATTAAGTATTCAATGGAAGTTGATAGCTTATGACGATCAATAGGGGTATTTAGTTTGTATGTTTTTAAGTGTTTCAACCATCATTTTTTTTGTGAAATATGATAAGACCTCAATGCAGGTATTTCATATTTCAGTTCAACAATATTCCTACTCATCCAATGATTGGTCATTATGCCGATCACATGTTCTGGCTTTGGAACAACTGATAGAAGGCAGTTTCGGGTTCATTCATGGAAACACCGCGCAACAAAGCTGTTAATGCATGACTCTTCTTACACTAGTGAATTAAGCTTTCATGAATTATGAAGGTGCGGCATCCTTTTATTTACCTATCTTTGTTGGTGAATTCATTTTTTAATATACTACATTAATACATGACATAAATCATAAATTTCATACCAATAATTTTTATCATATCCTTTGGAAATATTATATATATATATATATATATATATATTCACATGCCGTCGTGGAAGAAGCTTCCAGAATTAGTGGTTCACTCAATGTATGCATGAGAAAGCTACACTACCTAATGTCTATTTGGTGCAAGGAACGGTGACTTCTCTTCTCGAAGAAAGAGGTTTACAGTATAAAACGATATTGACTTCTCTTATGCACCAGTGCACCACTAACGGTAGTATATATGTGACTTAAAGGTAGACATGATGATGCGTTTGAAACCCAATTGGACTGCTCCACCGACTCCACTGTCATAACCTACAAGACAAAGCCCCCGGAATTATCTAAGGGGAACACCCTTCGATGGTAAAGTCAGCCACAAGTGTAAATAGTAAAAAATGAGTAAATAGTAAAGGATAGTGAATGAATCCAAATGAATGACATAAATTCATATTTATAATACTTAACTCTAACAATCATTTGCATGTAAGTGAAACTCTTATTAAATACGTATTAAATGGAAATATTGACCAATACATGATTAAACCCTATTAGGCTAAGCTAGGAGACCTTCGCCATTCCACTCAAAGATAGTATTTATATGCCCAAATTATGGCTAACTACTAAATAGTAGCTAGTGGTAAGACGGGGTCGTCCACGAGGAAAATGAGATTTTATCGAGTGTTAAATGTAGTCAAAAAGAGTACAAAGAAGTCACTCTACGTGTGTGGTAACAAATTTGGGGGAGAGGGGGTTTGGTTTGGAAAATACTACGACTACTTTAAGCAACTAAATTAACAAACGATTAAAAGGAACGATGCAAATACAATCACAAATAGCACAAATAAATTAACTAAGCTTATAATGAGTCTTGGCGCAATTGGTTTACATTTCTAAATATCCATTAATCGTCGACTAATTATCCTATTTTTATGCATTAAACACATATTGTGGAGAACTTGTTTACACCTTTCGGGTGAAAACATTTCTCGCATCTCCTCTGTTATAGTTAGAGTGAGCGATCGGCGCCACACAATAACCCTTACCCTCGGGTCACCCTAGACGATCGACATCATAGACTTCCCCGAGAATAGCAATACACATGGAGACCCAACACAACTACCAGAATGTCATACAAATGAGAAACATATAGATAGCACAAGTGTATCTACTAATAACGACTACGAGGATCGCCTTCATGCTAATCGTTATTAGTGAGTCACATTGATAATTCATCTAACTCATTCAAATTCATCCTAAGTGTAAGTAATTTCATCAATCAATAATAATAATTAGTTGTCACTCCCAATTATAACCTAGCATTGACCAATGATAATCACATCGACAAAAAGTCAAAGTCTTATAGGTTTGACCAAAAACCTAGCAAATAATTAACCCACAATCATCAACTAGTTGATCATCCTAGTCTAAATCATGCATTAATCACACAAGAAAACACAAAACATATATGATAATCAAAGCACAAAATAGGATAAATCAAATCTCACAAATTCATACTAGAAATGCTTACCAATTGTTCCTAGGATGTAATCTAGCATAGATAATGAAACACCCATAACAAATCTACAAGAATTCATGGAAGAGATGCAAAAATTAAGAAAAGATGAAAACTAGGGTTTGGAGGCCCCCAAGTTGGGCTCACACAAATGGGGAAGAAGGGAGCTAATTATAGTCCAAGGAAATAGTGAAAAAAGGCAAAAAAAAAGTCAAAATCTGGGTTGATTCCGCGGCATGCACCATGTCTTCTGCTCTCTTTTTATTTCCTTCGTTACGAGTGAACTGCTGATCCATTTTGGGAGCTCCGGTAGTCATTTTTATAGTACTCGCAAAGAAGAATCCAATGATGCCATCCATGGACACCAATTCAGCTTAGATAATTCTCAGGAATTGGCTAAGAAAAACCTGGATCATTCTTCCTCCGCTATTTTGCCTTCCTTCTTCAATCGATCTTCTACCACTTTGTAAGTGGCCTTCCATCTTCTACCATCCTTGTGAATGACCTTCATTAAAATACTCCAAAGTTCTTTTGAGAATTCTACAAATTAAGCTCACAAAAAGGAATCTAGATGCTTGTAAGGACCAAAAATCCATTAAAATCAAAATAGATTACAAAATGAAGGATTTAGATACGAAAACCGAAATGGTTATCTAAACCCCTTATATAAACCTACCTAAATCTAGCAATCTTCTAACAAAAAGATGACAAAAGAAATGTTAAATGCTTTGGAAAATACATGCATTTGATGTCTTATCAAACCTCCCCGAACTTAAACATTTACTCACTCTCAAGTAAACAAGAACAAGCAACGATCTAAGAATAAACTAGCATGCAAAAGTTTTGCCAACAACATTCAACATCGTATTCCTAAACTACCCTAACCCTAAGATATAAGAATCTCTCACACTCTCACATCCCAAAGTGTAAGATAATCTAAACAATCACCATACCAATCAAAGGTGAGGTATAAAATACAAGTGTAAAACTAGCTTACTCTACCAAAGAAGCCACCAAATAGACAAATCAAGAGAAGCATAAAATTTTTCAATTTCTCTCATTTTCTCTTATTTTGCGTAGGAGCCCTCTCGGGTTTTCATCAAAGCTTCACACATTTTTTTCAAGGCTCACCCTCACCTTTTTTCCGCACCATTTGACCTCTCATTTTGTATAGGTTGCCCTTTCAATTTTTCAACCTATCCGGGCCTCCCACTTTTGCCTAAGTTGCCCTCTCGGGTTTTCAACTTAGAGGGAATTCCTTTTTTTTGTAAAAATAAATCAAAGTAGAGCATATGCACACTACAACACAATACAATGAGATATATTTCCCTTAACATCCCCACACCTGAAACACACATTGTCCTCAATGTGAACCAAATGACAAGATAAAAATAAGGGAGAGAAAAAAAACTCACAACTAGGACTTGAAGGTCCTTCCTGGTGATGGCAATGCTCACTTCTTAATGAATATTCTTTCCTCCATGTTCTCGAACTCCACCAAATATGCAACTTCAACCCATACACTACAAATCCATAACTATGCAAGTCTTGATCAACACCCACAAAAAGTAACAACTAGTAGTACTCCTAGATGGTGGTTTTGATGGAGGTTTTTTTTGGTAGTGTATTTTGGTATCTTTGTGGTTTTGGGTAAGGGCTTGAGGACATGGTTGAGGATTTTTTTTTCAAGAAAAGAAAAAAAACTAACTTAACTTAAAAGATCAGGTTGCCTCCCGAGAAGCTCCATATTTTTAAGGTCGCTGACAGGCGCGGGCGGTCGTCGCGCCCGCGCGCCAAAAGATAATTTATAAGCCCTCAGTGCTTACTTTCTACAACTAGGTAGATAGTGGCAAATCGGGGTCGTCCAATGAGAAGAGGGATCTTCCTAAGCGTCTAAGCACACAAATGGTTGATATACTAGGCTAGGAGTAAATATATATACACACATAAAAGCGACTAAAAGGGGGGGTTGGTTGGTTGGTTGGTTCCTAAGTTAACAAAGATAAAAAGACGAGATAACTAGCAACGTCAAGTGACTATGCTAATCATCAAACGAAACTAAGAAAAAGAAGGGTTTTAAACTACAAAGATAAAATGCCTTGGGGGCAACGGATATCCACTTCCACATCTAATGTAGTTCATCGAATCATTCACACATTCCATCATATAGCATTCATGACCCAACGCTCACACACCCCATCTAGCAAGTACCGCAACACACACACCACAAGGAGTTCTAAGTTCATGCTCGTAGATCTTCATGCAAAGGTGCTACGGAAGTCGTCACGTTCCTACACCTAAGCAATTCAACCCCACAAGCACTCCCTATGCTCAAACCACTCATGGCACACATGCAGTGAAACACACCGTCAAGAGTACATAAACGCCAAATAACAAATGCTTCAGGAATGAGTTTAAATCACCTATTCAATACTTCAACTACTTGTCGTGGAGACTGAACTCCTATCCTTCTTAGTTCGTAGTTTGCGAGAGTGAGTTCGACATCTCTCGTCAAACCTCACCAATGGCTCCCGAGTCGCGACCACGACTCAAGGCGTCATTGGTGGCATTTAGCACGAAGGACCAACAAGCTTGGCAATGCCTATGACCACTACACCGTGACTAGGCATTGAACCAATTCATGCAATTACACGAGATTGGATGAATGTGCAACGCACATTCATCCGCGAGCATATGACTCTCTCGTTTGCTACACAAACGAACATGACGAAGAGTTCAACATCAATCACATTCGCCTAGCACATTGTCAACACACTAACACAATCGAAAGCTCTAATTCATACTCTCACATTGCTAACAAGAACAGGGGGGAAATTAACCCAAATCCCCCAAACCCTAGCTAGCAATTAATCCAAGCATTTCATATCATCAAGCTCTCAACAACATCAATGCAATCAACAATTAACATTCAAAGCACAATAATTGCACAATAGCAAAAATACCAAATAGATAGATATAAATGAGTTCTTGCTACATAGATAGTGGAAGCTTCAATCCTTTGCTCCCAAGAACAAGAACTACTCTAGAACAACAACAAAAGACATAATCAAACTAAGAGAAAGCTAAGAAAAGAAAGAAGAAGAAAAACCTAAAAATGGCGCCCAAAACCAGAGAAAACGCGCCTGGAAAGCTTGGAGAAGAAGAGGGAAAAGAGATGGTATTTATAGTGCAAAGAAAATAAAATTGATTTCTGGCCGCCCGATGGTCGCGACTCGCGACGGTGTTCGTCGCGACTCGCGACGGTGCCCCGGCTCGCGATGGTGTCGCGACGGTGTCGCGACGGGGTCGCGACGGCAGCCACAGTTTTGCATTGTTTCTTTGTCTTCTTCATAACCATCCCTCTCACTCTTCAAGTCTTCAACAGCTCCAAAATGGTCTTCAACGGCCTCCGGTCTTCATGTCTTCGAAGTGAGTATCCAAAAGTCTTCGAAAGTATAGTCTTCAATGTCTTCCGGTCTTCGTTGGTTCCGTGTTCTTCCCTTGTCACACAAAATCCACTTAAAAGAGGTAAAAGAGTACAAAGTTGCTTTTACCTCTCCTAAGTGAATTTCAAGGTAAAACACAAGCTCTCGATAATAAAAGAGCACAAAGGTGATCCTAAATACTACTAAATAATGCGCCTAAAATGGACACATCAAACCTCCCCACACTTAAACCTTACTCGTCCTCGAGTAAGAAAAGATTTAAGCATACGGAGGAAATGGCATATCCACATCCTAAAACCCCCAAAATAACCACACAAAATGGACATATCAAACCTCCCCACACTTAAACCTTACTCGCCCTCGAGTAAGAAAAGATTCAAGCATGCGGAGTAAATGATATATCCCAAAACCTAAACTAATCCCCCAATCAAAGCCTCACAAAAACTCTCAATCTCAAAAATCCCAAAATAAAAGCTCACATGAGAATTTTGCACACACACATCCCCAATCCTAAATCTAACCAAACCTACCACTTATCAATTCACTACCCATAAAAATATTTCACAGCCCAGAATTGATATTCCCAGAATCCAATGACACAAAATGAAGCTAAAACCATAGAGGAAGTTTTAAACACATGCTTCACCTAATGCCAATATATCAACCAAAAACGAAGTAGAAAGAGATCAAGAATTTCATAACCATACTCCGTTTCCTAACCCACTAAGCTACCCAATCCCAAGAGGTCTAAAGATATTGAGCTACCCGATCCATCCGTGTGACAACCGCAACCTTATGACTCCAACGCCGGCAATTGAGTAAAATCATAGCATTTTTCAATTTCCCTCAATTTCTCTCATTTTGCCTAGGAGCTCTTTCGAGTTTTCATCCTAGCCACACATCATGTTTCTTTAGCTCACATCTCACCTTTTTCCGCACATTTAAGCCTCTCATTTTTGCCTAGGCCGCCCTTTAAGGGTTTTCGACCTATCCGGGCCCCCAATGTTGCCTAAGTTGCCCTCTCGGGTTTTCAACTTAGCGGGTTTTCGTTTTCTTTTTTTTTTTTCTTTTTTTTTTCTATTATTTTTTTTTTCTTTTTCTCATGTTTTTCCAATGAAAAGTAGCAAAAAGCATTCCAAAACAATCTAGCATGCATTGAATCCTCTAACCCCTCCCCACACTTAAAACATTACATTGCCCTCAATGTAAACACGTAAGGCAAGAAGAATAAAAATCAAGGTAAGGGAGTTAGAGTGACACCCGTGTCTCCGCAATTCGCTGGTGATATGGCGATTTCCAAGTACTTGGATGGTCCCGAGATGGGTTTCGGAACCGGAAGGGTGAGCAAAAATGCCGTAGAAGAACTCACCCCTCGAGAAAAACATTTTCTCCATGGCGCCGTTTGATCAAGACTACACCACGAAGAACACATTAAACTCACAAGTACATAAGGATATGTAATACTAGGTTTAGCATCAAGAGTTAATAACCATAGTATTGTCAAAGAACAACCAATCAACCCTCAATCACCACTATAAGATTATGCATGAAAAATATCCAACATATATTGACATGTATACAGGCATCATTATAGGCTAAGAACTTACGGTCACAATGATGTAGTCGGCATACTACAATCAACAAATGTACTATAAAGATGCAAAAATGTTCATATGCCAATATATGTATGATGGTGGGAGAAATGAGAGGTATGTGATGTTCTTGGGAGTGTTGGGTGGAGAAGAAGGAAGGATTATGCAATGTTTAAAATCATTTGGAAACTTGGAAGCTTGGAAGCTTGAAATCCGGGCTCAAAAAATTTTCAAAAGTTACTGAGCACGTCGCGACTCGCGACGAGGTTCGTCGCGACTCGCGATGAGCCTCGCGACGTCATCGCGACGCGCGGAAAGTAGAGCCCGGGAGCTCAAAATGTTCTGAGCTCGTCGCGACTCGCGACGTGGTTGGTCGCGACTCGCGACGGGCCTCGCGACGTCAGGGCGACTCGCGGAAAGTGGAGTCCGGGAGCTCAAAATGTTCTGAGCTCGTCGCGACTCGCGACGTGGTTGATCGCGACTCGCGACGGGCCTCGCGACGTCAGGGCGACTCGCGGAAAGTGGAGTCCGGGAGCTCAAAATGTTCTGAGCTCGTCGCGACTCGCGACGAAGGGTGTCGCGACTCGCGACGGGCCTCGCGACGTCAGGGCGACTCGCGGAAAGTTGGCGCTGGGAGTGGATTTTGCTCCCCTGTTCGTCGCGACTCGCGATGAAGCCCATCGCGACTCGCGACGGCAGGGTATCCCAGGCTTAAAATTTTTTCGTTTTCTTACCAACTGTCCAAGCTTGCTTCCCTCGTTCATTGATCTCGTTCCTTCATCTTCTTCATTGCAATGCACTTCATATTGCTACAACATCATAGAAAAACAAGCCATAAAAAGAACAAAACAAAACAACAACAAAAACAAACTAAGAAACACAAACTAAGAAACAAAAACTAAAAGAAATGCCGAATTTATTTAACGTCGTCGGCACGACGAAGCTCCGTATTTTTAAGGTCGTCGGCACGACCCTAATGTTATCCGTATGGTGAAGGCTTGAAGCTCTTCACCATGAGCATCCAAAACAAAAGAGGTGGGGGCACAAAACTTCCAAGAGGAAAGTCTTGTGGAGGTGGAGATGGTTCAAAGGGAATTAAGTGGTTAGGGAGCTTAGGATAATCTTTTGGCTCCTCTCTCGTTTCCCTCAAAACTTCCGAAAATGTAAGAGTTGGTTCACTAGGTGGGAGAAGGGGTGACAATGCTAATGGATAATGTAGCACTATCACCTCTTCCTCCATTTTTCTATCCTCTACAACCAACTCCTCACCCCTTTCAAACTCAAAATCATTTTTATTGGTGACTTCACTCACCGAATCATCGAGTTCAAGTTGGGATGGTGTATTTTCGGAATCACGAGCTTCCATTCGGGCCAATACCTCTAATATGTTCCTCACATGCCCCTCAATGGCCTCAACGCTAGAGGAGAGCTGGGTATCCGGCTCTTCACTAGTAAAGGATTTCAAGTTTGCTATGGTATTTAAGACATCCTCACGTGTCAAACTTGAACTTCCTTGTTGGGCTTGGTTTTGGGGTATGGTATAGGGTGGTGATGGCCAACTAGGTTGCTCGTAATATTGGTTTTCCGGCTCATTCTCATACCACAAATCCGGACTACCACTCCATTCCGGATTGTAAGAGTTGTGGTATGGATAGCATTCCTGAGCTTCTTGCCCTTGAAAACCAATATCTCCTACCTCTGGATAGCACTCTTCATAGTACCCATGGTTTTGGTAACCAAGGGTTCTTTCTCGGTCATCGTGCTGTTCCCACAACAAAGGGCAAGATTCGGTAGGATGATCGGAATGACACATCCTACAAAACCTTGCTTGTTGAGCCTCTCTTCTCATCATGAGTTCCCTCAAGGTGAGACGCTCCATTAAGAAAATTTTTTTTAATTTTTAAATTTTTCAAAAGTTCGGAATCATAGTGCAAGGATTCTCGATAAAATAAATTACCAAGAACTCGAGCAATACCTACTCCGAACAAAAACAACCACCAAGTAGTGGAAAATAAAAACAACTAGCTAATACACAACCAAATACACCTAAATACTTAAGAATAAACGCCTCGTCCCCGGCAGCGGCGCCATTTTGACAGGCGCGGGCGGTCGTCGCGCCCGCGCGCCAAAAGATAATTTATAAGCCCTCAGTGCTTACTTTCTACAACTAGGTAGATAGTGGCAAATCGGGGTCGTCCAATGAGAAGAGGGATCTTCCTAAGCGTCTAAGCACACAAATGGTTGATATACTAGGCTAGGAGTAAATATATATACACACATAAAAGCGACTAAAAGGGGGGGTTGGTTGGTTGGTTGGTTCCTAAGTTAACAAAGATAAAAAGACGAGATAACTAGCAACGTCAAGTGACTATGCTAATCATCAAACGAAACTAAGAAAAAGAAGGGTTTTAAACTACAAAGATAAAATGCCTTGGGGGCAACGGATATCCACTTCCACATCTAATGTAGTTCATCGAATCATTCACACATTCCATCATATAGCATTCATGACCCAACGCTCACACACCCCATCTAGCAAGTACCGCAACACACACACCACAAGGAGTTCTAAGTTCATGCTCGTAGATCTTCATGCAAAGGTGCTACGGAAGTCGTCACGTTCCTACACCTAAGCAATTCAACCCCACAAGCACTCCCTATGCTCAAACCACTCATGGCACACATGCAGTGAAACACACCGTCAAGAGTACATAAACGCCAAATAACAAATGCTTCAGGAATGAGTTTAAATCACCTATTCAATACTTCAACTACTTGTCGTGGAGACTGAACTCCTATCCTTCTTAGTTCGTAGTTTGCGAGAGTGAGTTCGACATCTCTCGTCAAACCTCACCAATGGCTCCCGAGTCGCGACCACGACTCAAGGCGTCATTGGTGGCATTTAGCACGAAGGACCAACAAGCTTGGCAATGCCTATGACCACTACACCGTGACTAGGCATTGAACCAATTCATGCAATTACACGAGATTGGATGAATGTGCAACGCACATTCATCCGCGAGCATATGACTCTCTCGTTTGCTACACAAACGAACATGACGAAGAGTTCAACATCAATCACATTCGCCTAGCACATTGTCAACACACTAACACAATCGAAAGCTCTAATTCATACTCTCACATTGCTAACAAGAACAGGGGGGAAATTAACCCAAATCCCCCAAACCCTAGCTAGCAATTAATCCAAGCATTTCATATCATCAAGCTCTCAACAACATCAATGCAATCAACAATTAACATTCAAAGCACAATAATTGCACAATAGCAAAAATACCAAATAGATAGATATAAATGAGTTCTTGCTACATAGATAGTGGAAGCTTCAATCCTTTGCTCCCAAGAACAAGAACTACTCTAGAACAACAACAAAAGACATAATCAAACTAAGAGAAAGCTAAGAAAAGAAAGAAGAAGAAAAACCTAAAAATGGCGCCCAAAACCAGAGAAAACGCGCCTGGAAAGCTTGGAGAAGAAGAGGGAAAAGAGATGGTATTTATAGTGCAAAGAAAATAAAATTGATTTCTGGCCGCCCGATGGTCGCGACTCGCGACGGTGTTCGTCGCGACTCGCGACGGTGCCCCGGCTCGCGATGGTGTCGCGACGGTGTCGCGACGGGGTCGCGACGGCAGCCACAGTTTTGCATTGTTTCTTTGTCTTCTTCATAACCATCCCTCTCACTCTTCAAGTCTTCAACAGCTCCAAAATGGTCTTCAACGGCCTCCGGTCTTCATGTCTTCGAAGTGAGTATCCAAAAGTCTTCGAAAGTATAGTCTTCAATGTCTTCCGGTCTTCGTTGGTTCCGTGTTCTTCCCTTGTCACACAAAATCCACTTAAAAGAGGTAAAAGAGTACAAAGTTGCTTTTACCTCTCCTAAGTGAATTTCAAGGTAAAACACAAGCTCTCGATAATAAAAGAGCACAAAGGTGATCCTAAATACTACTAAATAATGCGCCTAAAATGGACACATCAGTCGCCGGCACAACCCTAATGTTATCCATATGGTGAAGGTTTGGACCCCTTCACTATGAGCATCCAAAAGTAAAGATGTGGGGGTAGAAATCTTCCAAGAGAAATATTTTGTGGAGGTGGAGTTAGTCTTAAAGGAGATGGGTTGTTTGGAAGCTTGTCATAATATTTGGCTCCCCAATTGTCTCCTTCAAGAATTCCAAAAAGGGTGGAGTTGGTTCATTTATTGTGAGTATGGGTGGTAATGGCAAGAATAATGAATGTATCACAATTACGTCTTCCTCAACTTCTTTGTCTTCAACAACCAACTCCTCATTCCCTTGGAACTCAAATTCATTTCTCAAGGTGACCTCACTCACCGTATCATTGAGCTCAACTTGGGATGGTGTATCTTCAGAATATCGAGCTTCCAAATGGCTCACTGATGATGCAATTTGGCTAATTTGGGTCTCCAAACTCTTGAATCTTGCAGAAGAGCGGTCCTCCACATTTGCAGTTCTAGTTGTGGTTCGGTCTTCTAAGTTAGCAGCCATGTTGGTTATAATATACATGAGCTCCTCATACGAGCTTGAACCTCCTACTTGAGCATGGTTTTGGGAGATGGCATAAGGTGATGAGCGCCAATCATATTCTCCTTGTAGTGCTCCTCTCTCAACCAATAATAAGACTCGGTAGGATGATCGGAATGAAAAATCCTACAAAAACTTGCTTGTTGAGCCTTTCTTCTCATCATTAGTTCCCTCAAGGTGAAATCTTTCTTTTTTTTTTAAATTTTTTTGGAATCGTAGTATAAGGATTATCGGTAGAAGTACACCAAGAACTTAATCAATACACATTCCAAAAAAAACAAATAAAAACAAAGAAGCTAAAAAAAATTTGGGGTCGTAGTGCAAAGGTTCTCGGTTCTTGGAACGATCACGTACCATAAACAGACAACAAAAGCAATACGTCCTTCCAAAAAACAACAAAAAAAAAACAAACACAAAATATGAACAGACAAGAACACACAAAGAGAAACAAAAAAAACACAATGAACTACACTAACACTCAACAAAATACGCCATTTCCCCAGCAGCGGCGCCGAAATCTAGGAGACCTTCACCATGCCTCTCAAAGATAGTATTTATATTTCCAAATTATAACTAATTAATAAATAGTAGCTAATGGTAAGATGGGGCCGTCCACGAGGAAATGGGGTTTTTATCGAGTGTTAAACGTAGTTAAAAAGCACACGAAGAAATCCCTCTGGAGGGGGGGTTGTTTAGAATACTGCGACTACTTTAAGCAACTAAATTAACTAACGATTAAAAAGAACGATGCAAACATGATCACAAATAGCACAAATAACTTAACTAAGATTATAATGAGTCTTGGGCACAATTGGTTTACATTTCTAGTTTTCCTTTGATCATCGACTAATTATCCTATTTTTATGCATTAATCACATATTGTGGAAAACTTGTCAACACCTTTCGAGTGAAAACATTTCTCGCCTCTTCTCGGTTATAGTTAGTCTGAGCGATCGGCGCCAAACAATAACCCTTACCCTTGGGTCACCCTAGACGACCGGTGTCATAGACTTCCCAAAGAATAGCAATACACATGGAGACCCAACACAACTACCAAAATGTCCTACAAGCGAGAAATATATCGATAGTAAAAGTATATCTACTAATAACGACTACGAGGATCGGGCTTCATGCTAATCGTTATTAGTGAGCCATATTGATAATTCATCAAACCTATTCAAATTCATCATAAGTCTAAGCTATTTCATCAATAAATAATCATAATTAGTTGTCACTCCCAATTATAACCTAGCATTGACTAATGATAATCACATCGACAGAAAGTCAAAGTCTTACGGGTTTGACTCAAAACCTAGCAAATAATTAACCCACAATCATCAACTAGTTGATCATCCTAGTTTAAATTATGCATTAATTACACAAGAAAGCACAAAATATACTTAATAATCAAAGCACAAAATAGGATAAATCAAATCTCACAAAATCATACTAGAAATGCTTACCAATTGCTCCCAAGATGTACCCTAGCCTAGATAATGAAAACCCATAAAAAATCTATAAGAATTCGTGGAAAAGAGGCAAAAACTAAGAAACGATGAAGAAAACTAGGGTTTGAAGGCCTCCAAGTTGGGCTCACACAAATGGAGAAGAAGAAGGCTATTTATAGTCCAAGGAAATAGTTTTAAAAAGGCCAAAAATGTCAAAATCTAGGTTGATTTCTGTGGCCCACACTACATCGATGCGGCCCGCACCGTGTTTTCTGCCCTACTATTATTTCCTTTGCTACGGGTGAACCGCTGGTCCATTTTTGGAGTTCGTGAAGTTTTTTTTATAGTACTCACGAAGATGAATCCAGTGATGCCATTCATGGACACTAATTCATCTCAGATAATTCTAAAAAATTGGCTACAAAAAACTAGATCATTCTTCCTCTACTATTTTTCCTTCCTTCTTCAATCAATCTTCTACCACTTTGTAAGTGGCCTTCAATCTTCTACAATAATTGTGAATGGTCATCACTAAACTACTCCAAAGTGCTTATGAGCAATCTACAAATTAAGCTCACAAAAAAAATCTAGATGCTCGTAAGGACCAAAAATCCATTGGAATCAAAATAGATTACAAAATGAAGGATTTAGATACGAAAATTGAAAACGATTATCTAAACCCCTTAAAATGTAAACCTGCCTAAATCTAACAATCCTCTAACCAAAAGATGACAAAAAAGATGTTAAATGCTTTGGAAAATACATGCATTTGGCGTCTTATCACAAGCCAATCCAAAGATATTATTTAATAATTTGGGCTGCAGCCCAACTCTAACTTCATAAGAGTATCATCAAAAGTCCCCAAAAAAGTTAAGTGTGAATCCAAGGATTCGAAGAGCCATATCCTATCAACAAATTTTAAAAGCTTGATCCATTGAGAGATATAAATCATAACGAATGATCTTGAGAGAGATTTAACCATCAAGAATATATGGTCTTCGAACCTGTCAGTATGACATGAACACTTAGGTTTTCTAAGATAGATACTCTTTAGTTTTGAATTTGAAGGGGAAAGTGTGGGGTGTGCAAATGGCATCTTCGTATGCTTCTCTCCCCATTTTTACGTCTTTCCAGATTTTTCTTTTCCCAAGATGATCATTACCTTTTCTTTCTCTCTCAGCCCTCATTATAATTCTTCTTTAACTTCTCATTTGCAGGTTATCTTTTTTTTAAAAAAAAAGATCACCATACTCAGAGCTCTCACCTTCTCAGTGCCAAATCCTGGTTCTTTTTTTTATTAAGCCTTCTCTTAAGCTTACGTTTACTTTAATGGTTCCTCATACGATCTATCAAGTTTTCCTTCCTTGCTTGAAGGGTCTCTTGAAATCTTATGCTTTCGAGCTATGTATTTTCTTTAAAAGGCGGAGTCTAATATCGAGTCTCCAACATTGAGGCTCGAGGAAGAAAATTTTTGAGATTTATAAGCAAGGCTTGGAGCAAGTGTATAATACTAGTGACAATATTATTCACTTGAAGCCTACACTAATAACATGACCAAGACTAAGGGGTTTTGACACTTGTTTCTAGACTTGGCTCGTACTGTAAAGAAAGTTGGGTGCAACGATGTGGCTAAGGACTTTGATATCTTTTTTCCTACAGGTTGGCCCAAGCTTCTGGCCAATCATGTCGACCCCACTGCTAAAGACCAGTTGATAGCAAAGTGGGGAAGCTCCATCTCTTTGACTTCATCAGGGGCTTGAAGATGCTCTTTACTTCTGAGGGGTTTTGAGCTATTGGTCATGACAATGTTCCTCCCTTAGCTGTAAAGGCTAACTTTGGAGTATTCCAAGAAGGTGGCATGGAGGGAAATTATGCCTCCGTTGAGACTACAGAGGAATGTATGGTACCTCACGGCTCGAATGCTCATGTTGCCAAGTATAAGGTCAACCCCAGTGTAGATAAAGGTGTACGAGTTTCTCTTTCTTCCCTTAATGCCTCGCACTTTTGTCAAATTTTTAATGAATATTTCCTTCGTAGTGTATGAATCTAAAAGAGACATTAGATAAGTATTGTCAACATTTGACTATGACCAATCCTCGAGTTGATGAAGGTTAAGTGGGACTTAACCAATGCCAATGAGGATTTTAAATCCTGTTGTAATAATAGTCACCCGACTATACGAGGCAAGGAGGTTTGAAGCTCGCGTGAGCAAGATGGTGGAGCGAAACAAGTATGTCAAGGAAGAGATCAATGTCATACGAGGGACTATCGAAGCCCATGATACAATGTTTGAAGATCTTGCCAATAATGATTCTTACCTTAGGGATGAAGCTCTCAAGGAGTCTTTGAGAGAGTTTATCATTGTAGCATATCATGCTATATATTGTATCATTTTATATATTTATAGAGGTATGCTTGGAGTAATTTTTCTTGACCAAGTCTACGAAGTTTTAGACTCGACGTAGATTGGGATAATGTCGCTCTAGGCGTACGAAGCTAAGCAGGACATTAGTTAAAATGTAGCGCTAAGCATACATGTCATAATCATAAATCTTTTAGTTAGATGTAGCGCTGGGCGTATGATTTCCTTAGTAATGAATCTAGAGTCGATGAGGGTGTCCTTTAACTTTTGGCGGTGGTTTGCTTGGGTACACTACCCCCCTCAGTCGAAGGACACCAGCTATTGCTAATAGCGCCTCGACCTTGGAAGACTTCGTCTCATAGATTCCTAGCTAGTTTCTTCATCCATGCAATTTTTATTTTGAAATGTTGTAGGCGAAGTTATTGTAGCACATAGAGATTATGGGTTTTACAATGGCCCTCGCGGAGTTTGTAAAATATTGTTACACATTTGATTCTCTCAACTGCATTTGTGGAGTTAGCTTACTGTTGTCCAGCTATCATACTTGCAAGAGTAAGGACCTCAATCTCTTTGACCGTGACTACAGAGTTGGCTCACTGTTGTTCGGCAATCAAATTTGACGTAGACGAGAGCAATCGAGTAACCAAGGATATTGTTTATCCCTTTAGACAAAAATTGTGATGCCATTCTAAGGAATTCGCTATGTCATCCCTTTGGAGGGTAAATGAAGTTTTCTGTCCCTTTGGAGGGACTTTGTAGATTTAATCCCTTTGAAATGAGTATTGTATATTTCACCCATTTGGGAGTCATAATAATTAGGCCGTCGAGTAGGTTGTTAATCACGATGCAGAGCTGAGCAAAAAAATTGTAAAGTAGATAACTGAATGAGGCATATTACCTATGAATCCATAAAGTAGATAAGTGGATGTTGCGCTTCGATATGTAGTGCTTGGCATACAAATTTAAAACTAAATACAACATTTGGAATGCAATACCTCGAGAAAAATAAATGCAGCATTTTACTTGCAACAAATTTGAGAACAATAAATGCATCATTTTGCGTGCAACCACTTAAGAACAATAAATGCAACGTTTCACGTGCAATAACTCAAGAATATAAATGCAGTATTTCACGTGCAATGTAGAAATCGATTGCAGCATTGGCATGCAATATAAAAATTGATTGCGGCATTTTGCGTGCAATATAGAAACCAATTTCAGTGTGGCATGCAATATAGAAACCAATTTCAGTGTGGCATGCAATATGAAAATTGATCGCAAGGTTCACCATACGATATAGAAACCAATTGCAGCATTTCGCGTACAATGTGGATCAATTGGCAGTGTCTCGCGTAACATGCTAAATTATTAGTAGCGTCCTATAACCATGTAAAAATGATAATGGCTCAAATGCAACGCATGGCATACAAGCTTTATTCAATTAGTCACAGCTTATGGCAAACGAATCTAAGATATTGATTATAAGAAATGCAGCGCAGGGTGTACAAAGTTCATTTCATCAGTTGCACCGCACAGCGTACAAATATAAGATAACAATAACAAGAAATGCAGTGCATGGCGTACAAATTTTATTTCATCAGTCGCGACGCACATCGTACAAATCTAAGATAACAATAACAAGAAATGCAGTGCAGGGCGTACAAATTTCATTTCATCTGTCACAGCGCATGACGTACGAATCTGAGATAACAATAACAAGAAATGCAGCGCAAGGCGTACAAATTTCATTTAATTAGTCGCAGTGCATGACGTACAAATTTGAGATAACAATAACAAGAAATGCAGCGCAGGGCGTACACATTTCATTTCATTAGTTGCTACACATAACGTACAAAGCTGAATCAAGAATCAAACTAGATGCAGTGCATGGCATACAAGCCTATCAAATTCTTCTTGCGTAAAAGATAGATCCTCGATGCAGCGCATAGCGTACACTGGTCATTGCCTATAGCTATTCTCAGGTAAGCTACTCTTTGGCTAGACAAATAGAGCGGGTATCCTTCGACCTATAGCATCATTTCTGGTGAGCGTGTTATTCCCTAGTCGAGGACCCCTTGAATTCAATAGTTATTTGATTGAAATTGTTCAACTGATAACCCTGTAAAAACGATAAAAGCAACATCAATATCAACAATGTCAATGTCTTAATAGCATAATCGTACCCAGGCCTTTAGGCCATATACAGTGTCATATTAACAAATAATGGTACCTGAGTACAGAGCCGGCCCAAGGACTTTATGTCATATCCAAAGTCATAGCAAATGATGTGGGGTAATAGAAGTGATATCATACCCAAGTACATAATCCAGCGATAGACAAAGTATCAAAAGACACGAGCAAGCAAATTGCACATTTTAAGGTTTTATTTGTAGCTTGAGGCCTTGCCTAAAGAAAGCGTTGAGCGCAAATAATCCAGTGCAAAATTGTTCAACATTTAGCATCTACCAAATTGAGGCTAGGCGAAGAAACTAGCAGCACGACCGCCTGGTGTGATGGAAATAAAATAATTCTAAACAACTCTTTTATCAACAAAAGTTTATTTGTACCTCCAAAATAATTGAGCTTCTTTGAAGCCCAATTATTTTACCCAATTTTCAGCAAGAAACTATTGTTTTGAAATTAAAATAAAAGTAACTGATGCAATGTTATTTCCCCCAAAATTATTTTAAAATAATTATTTTAATCCATGTTTATTCCAATCCAAGTAACTATTATTTTAGTTACCTACAAAATGATTTTCTGCAGATTTATGGTTTTCCTGGCCCAAGCTAATTTTTTGTAGAACACAAAAACTCACCAACTGATTCTATTATCATTTACCAGTAGAACACAAAAATGGCTAAAGCAAACAACGTACTAACTGAACAAATTTTGATTGTCATCAGAGAGGCAACCGCATTATCTCATTAAAATATGGAAACAAACAATCTCCAACTTGTGTTGCACTTACTATTATCTCATGCGGAGGAAAATATCATGATAAAATTGTTGTATCTCATGCATAGGAGATAATTCATGCATATAGTTATACATGAAAGTGCAAACATGGTTATATTAACATATTTTGTCCCTTCATAAGCTAAGTAAGAATAACTGGTGCACTTTTATTACTTCCAAAATTATTTTAAAATCTCAAAAAGAATTAAAATAGTTTTAATCCAGCCTAAAAAATTATCTTGTGATGCCACCATGTTTACTCCAATCCAAGTAATTATTATTTTAGTTAGCTCCCACGATTGACGTATTGATTCATCAAGTCCTTTTTTCCATCCGATGAAAAGATTTTCTCATAAAGTGACTACCTTGGCAATGAACAAGAAATAAGTGGGTGAAGCTAATTTTCAAGAATCAAACTCCAATACCTCACTAAATACAACAAAATTTGTGAGAATGTTTTTAAGCAAACAAACGACAAAAGCCAAATTCAAAGTCCATTCGGCTAGAAATTCCAAGAATTATAGTCTAACTTGGGAATTAAAGTCAATTTTAGTAGCTTAAAGTCAATCTTTTCAAAGCATTTAAATTAAGGCAATTAATAGGGAAGTTCAAAAATGCCGTAGCATATTTAAGCTAAAAGGGCACCAGCAGAAAGATAATCAGAATAAATAAATTCAGAAGATTCTAAGTACTCAGTCAAAGCTACAAGTTATAACGAGTAGTGTATAAAATGAGACATTGATAGACATGGTATTCGAGAGTTGGCATAAATTTATTCTTACTCTCCTTCGATAATGATTGGCATGTTATTTTATTTTCTTTTAGTTTTAAATTTAAAGAAAATTCATTCCAAATGTACCACAAAACTCACAGACAAATATACTTATTTGTAAATGCTTCAAAGTTCCAGTGTTACTCATGATACTCTTACCTATCTTTAGACCATGTCCCATGTAGCAAGTGGGAACGAGCTAGTTCGGCCAATCAAAGCCTAACGTATGATACATTCGTTGCATCCAATTTGCTTTGCAATCTTCAGCAGCTCGATAAATAACCACTCAAACTATGGGATCTTCACCACTTTGTTGGTGTAAGACTCAAGGAGGGAGTGTTAGGCAGCTGGCTGAATTTTTGCTTCGAACGAAGCTTTTGAGACTTCAGACTCTTTGAAGTATGCTTCTCATCTTCAAGAGCTTTCTTTAGCCTCTTAATCTCTAGGTTAGCACCCGAAAGTTCCTCTCTGAGGCCATGGTATTCGACCTCATGTTTCTTACGCAGAGTGTTGGCCACAAACTCGACAGGGGTCTTAAACAGAGAGAGGAACAGAGAAGAAGAGGATTGAAAGGCCGCTGAAACCTAGTAATCACCAAAGGTTAGATTATGTACTCACGCATATAACCAGATGATAATTATAGTGTAATAACATCAAGCTTACAGAAGAATCTTCTCTCAAATCTCCTAAGAAGTCTAGAGATAATAAGGAGGGAACTGCGTCGCTTTGAGAGCCTAGCTGGGTAAAGAGGGAGTGAATTTTTAAGGCAGTAGCTCTGGTTGCGTGCCCTCTAAAAGGCTTATCAACTTCAGTACCAGTAGGAATCTGCTGGGCAGCATTATCAGAAGCTATCGTCAAAGAGGTAGCTTAAATTTGGAGGGAAACCCGGAGTACCTTTAAAGCGCTGAGGATATTCACTGAAAAATAAAAATATAAAATGATCAGGATACAAGGTAAGCGAGAAGCACATAATAAAAGCTAGATTACAACAAGGACACCTTCGGAAGATCCCGAAGGATGTGGTCCTCGAAGGGGGGTCCCGTGTGAGGCGAGAGGGTGCATATTTCCCTTCATCTTCTTATGACCTCTTATGTGCTCTCATTGAGACCCAGATCAGAATACCCTTAGGCTGCCTAAAGTTTCCTTGAGCTACGATGCGATATATATCCTCGTATATATCGACAGGCCATCATATCCCCCCCATCCTTAATTTCTTCACGATAAACCTTATTTTCATCCAAGGAAACTCTCCGTTGGAGGTGGGTTACGTCATCTTGAAAAGCAATTGGAATCGAATACTCCTTATTTAAGTCTTCCTTGACGAGGGAATTCCATCAAAGGACTCGATACGTGCCACTCCAATTAAAGGTGTAAGCCATATCTCGCAATTTAGCAGTATTCAAGGGGGGAATGATGATCATTTTTCCACCATGCCTACTGGAGAAGGTGTATGTTTCTTTTGCATTTCTACAAGATGACATGAAGTATAAAGCTCGAAGCAACCCATATTGAGGTGTGATGTTAAGCTCTTTTCATAACGTCATGAAGGCCATGATTATAACTACAACATTTGGATGAAATTGGGTCGGGTTGGCTTCAAATTCCTTGAGGAGTCTTGACAAAAGGGAAGGAAAAGGAAAACATAAACGTTTTATAAGATGTCGATGAATTATTATAGAACTATCGACTGGTAGTGTGGTAGGAGACTCATCCTCTTCGAGGGGTATTAACTTAGTGTTCTCTGGTATATGCTGTTGGAGAGGGAGAGTTGAAATAAGCTTCACAACCTTCGAGGGAATAAATTATAGTTCAATTAAGTCCTTTTTATTGCTTTTTGCAAAAGTTTTTTCACCTTGCACTTTTTAACTAATAGTTTCCTCCTAGTAGGAGCCATTGGGGGGTTTTCCTCAAGTTCAACACCTTCAGACTTTGAAAGCTTTATTAAACCCTTTCCTTTTCCGGGTTTTGGTTTCATAGAAACCCATCCGATGGATTCTTCTTCGAGAAAATCACCCTGATTTGTGACAAAATTCTCATTCTCAGGTTCACTGCTCCCCATGACAATTATTTCTAATGATTGGGCTAAGTCATTAGAAATGCCTAAAGTGGAAACCCCCCTTGCCGAAATTTCCTTCTATACCCAAAATTAAAAATTCTATGTTCCTCAATGGGGCTAGAAGGTGGGGAAACCATAGAATTGAAAAGAGAAAAATGCATAAGAAAGCACTTGTGAAGATCTTAAAACATGGGATTCAGGAGAAACACTGAAAAAAGGAAGTTCTCTGAGAAACTCACTTCAAATACCTACAAAATAGATGTTGGTAGGATGAAGGAAACAGTTTTGAGGGGATAATGGGGGCTGAAATTACGTAAAAGGGTAATCATTACCTTGAAAAGGGGAAAATATGAAGAGATGTGAAAACATGAGGGGAAATACCATTAGTAACCTCCACGCGTTAAGGAATTTCCCGTCTAACAAATCTGCACGCGCTACACACGCCTCTACAAATTCTGTAAAAAGGACTACTTGTTTAAGAAAACTAAGGCATTCCCACGATGTCGATGTACTCGAGCATAATCATTCGTGATTGAGAAAACTAAGGCCCTCCCATGATGTTGATGTATTCGAAGTTATAATATTTTGAATGCTCGAACATAATCGTCACACCTTAGATTTTCTGGGGACTTTTGATGATACTCTTATATGTCTTTGGACCATGGCCCGTGTAGCAAGTGAGAACGGGCTAGTTAGGCCCATCAAAGCCTAACATATGATACATTCAAAGGCAGCAGTAATCAAGGAGAGAATAATGCAGGGGCTTAGTATTTCGATCACCCTTGATGACCGTTAGGGTTTTGGCATATAAATGCTAAGGTACGTTGATCATTTGAGATTCATTCACAAATATTTCCATAAATCATTATTAATTTAGGCATAGAAGAGTTTTCCCATAGAATCTACCGGGGTTTTGTTTCTTGCCGATAGCAACCAGGCACTTTGAGGCGTTGCTTGATCGGATTCGAGAAGCATTAGTTACAGATGGGACAAAGAAAAGCCGGTACTCCCCACGAACAAAAGGCCACAACGAGTTCTCGAATTCGTTCTGGCAAATTCTCGAGGGACGGAGGACAGCGGAGACAAGCTTTTGAGGGACAGAGGATCGTAACAACCAGCTCTCGAATTAATTCCGGCGAGCTCTCGAGGGACAGAGGTCCGTGGTGGCAAGCTCTCGAGGAACAGAGGACCACGGCGGCGCAGGGCGAAAGCTCCGTCAGAGAAGCGGTTTGAGATTCATAACCGCGGCGACAGGGCTTTCTTGTTTTGGGACGCTGAATCTGAAGGTACTTGCCGTTGGAACGGTAGCTTCGAGGGATGAAGCTTCGAGGAACGAATTGAAGACCCATGACCGTGGCAGTGGATAGGAGCTCCGTCGGAGAAGGTTCGAGGTTCACGGTCGCGACGACGGGGCTTTCTTCGATCTGTACTGAAAGAGATGAGCCAAGGGAATTGGGTGTGTGAACTCGTGTGCTTGAAGAAATGTAGTCAATGGAACTGGGTGCGTGGACTCACGCGAGGGCATCAAAATATAAATCCAGCGCGCGTGAATCTCACGTGCTGAGTCTTCTCCCTCAGCAAAACGCATGGATGTCATGCACGCTGGACGCCCAACCCCTTTTGAAATCTGGGGTTTCAATTTATTCTCTTCTAAGAGGTCGTTTGGTATGCGTACCATATACGGTGATTATAAATTCTGCGTATTTTAGGATTGGTAGAACTGTTTGATTGACGGAAAGTAGTAAATACATGGGAAGTTGTAATTCGGAGGAAATTAAATTTCCCACATAACGTGGGAAATATGTTACCGAGTACCTCCTCGGTCGAATGCAATTCTGCGATGCTTTTGTGTGATATTACACTTTTATCCTAACTATGGCGCGTAAAACGTTATGGTTTCCCTCCTTCATGCGGCAAATTTTCATTTCCTTCTACTTCATCGTCTTCTCGCATACCCAAATGAAGTCAACCAAACAACATGCAGAAAATTAATTCATAGGAAATATAGAATCCGCATGTGCAACCAAACACGATTTGTGTATATCCTAGAAATTTGATCACGGAAACAACTTCCCATGAAATACAAATTACCGCAGAATTGAATTCCCACATGAACCAAACGACCCTAAGCATTGAACTTGAAAATTCTTAAACAGTGGTATGCTAGAAATTAAACATGAGTTGTGTATTGATGCAGTCGAGCGGGCGCGGATCTATGGTGGTCATACGTTGTTGTCCGCTAAGCCCCAGCGGGAAAACCTGGTACCAGACAATGACGGCAATCACCACACTAATCGATTAATCAGATATTTTAACTTTTGGTGGAGTAATAAGATATTTCAATTAATTAATTGGAAGGTAGCACCAGTGATACCATCGAAACTGTTGTACGGAGGGGAGTCAACAAGCTTGACTTATCGGGTCCCACCGGGCGAAGCTAGCTTGGGCAAATTAAGGCATTTGTCCCAACTTTTTTTTATTTTTTATTTTAACTTGGTCAACAGATGATTTTGATTGTTAACTCATCATATTTTTATCTGTATTTTTTTATTTCCCTAATTTTAATGAATGTTCAATTACCTATCTTGAAAAAGATTTGTTTTTGAATGTTGTCGTGGATTGATTGTGTTCCTAAATTTCAAAATATGAAAACTTGACATGAGCACGCTTATTAAATTAGTTGTATGGCATTATTCTTCATTGATTGTATTATTTATTTATTTTTAATATTTAATAATGCCCCGCCAAAATTAAAATTCCTTAATCCGCCCCTGGTGCCAATTGATGCGTCTGAAACCCGATTGGATTGCTCCGCCGACTCCACTCCCGTACCCTGCAAGACAAAGCCCCCAGAATTTTCTGGGGGGAACACCGTCCGATGGTAAAGTCAGCCACTGGCGTAAATAGTAAAAAATGAGTAAAAGTTAAAGGATAGTGAAAGAATACAATTGAATGACATAATTTATAATCACTACTGCAGGCACCCCCCCCTATGGCTCAGTCTTTGGGGCCTATGTCACCGGTATTTTGTGCCCCCAGTCTACTGGTGCCTAAGTAGGGTGGTGCTGAAATGTAGTTATATAGCATCGGTAACCAAAATCGATGCTAGAAACGTAGATTCAGGATCGATATGATGAACCAGTTCTCTGTATATAATTTTGACACCGATATTTTAGATATCGGGTGCTGACTGCCGAATCGTTGTTTAGGCACATTTATAATGATCATCGGTTCTTTCATAGCACCAGTGCCTAAAAATGGACAGATTACAAATACCAGCACCGGTATATTAATTATTTTTCGGTGCTCTAGCTTTGGATCGAAGATGGATGTCTAAAGCACCGGTGCTTGAATTTGTTTTCAATTTGCAATTTTCTCTTTTAATTTATCTAGGCCCATCCAGAATTGAAACCCGTGGAAAAATCATAGAAGAAACTTAGAAGAGGCAAGAACACAGAATATAAAAATTAAATTGATGCTAAGAAAGAACATTTGAAAAAGTAAAAATCTAAACAAGTGAAAAAAAGGAATCCATCTATATGATAATTTAAGAAAAATAAATAAATATGTCTAAATCATATACACGTTAAAATACACTAGGTTCACCGAAGTCTTGGATTGTTAGGAAGACACGTTCACCCAAGTTTCACACTTGTCTCCACGACGTTGTTATCTCCTTGCCATTGTACGCTCCTCTTGCCGGGGAAAATATCTATTGTGCACAAAATAACTCAATGATTAACTACGTAAAAGTAATCAATAAGTAAAAATAAGAAACGTTCCATTTTAATATGTCAACTAACCTCCAAAATATTTGTAGAGGTACTATTCAGCACTAGTTCTTCCATTAAGTTAATGGATAGTACGATTTGTTGAAGAAAACGATTTAAAATGTTGAATTATGCAATGTTTAAGCATTAAGGAAACATGGTGTGTATAACTATGCTTTAACTATGTATTTGACATTAATTATGTTTTAATGTTAGACATGACATGTTAAACACTTAATGATAATCACACCATGTTTACTTGGTGCTCATACACTATAAAATCTCCACATTTTAAATTGTGGAGTTCTACAAATGTTAATGCACTTTTCATAATGGAAGAAACATTACTTAGTTAAGGGGCACTACATGAATAGAGAGCAACCAATACACCAGAGAAAAATCAAGATTCATCACAAATTAGGCATAAACATGAACTTCAAATCATCAAAATAAACAAAAGTTTTGCAAGCAGTGCTCTATAACTAATGCTTCTTCCATTAAGTTTGTGCACAATACGATTTGTCAAAGAAAACGATTTAAAATGTTGAAATGATGCAGTGTCTGAGCACCAATGAAACATGTCGTGTATAACTATGTTTTGATGTATTTAACATTAACTATATTTTAATATTAAACACACCATGTTAAACACTTAATGTTAAACACCCCTGCTCATAGACTGTAACATCTCCACAGTTTAAACATCAACTTGAAATTATCAAAACAAGCAAAAGAGACATGTAAAACTTAATCTAGTTCATCATACAATCAAAACATTGTAATTGGTCGAGGCAATTCAAACTATATAATAAACACTTCAACATCCCAGAATCAACTATATCTCATTCACTTTAGAAAAAACCTTCACCATTGTACATGCTCCATTATATCTCACACGTTCTATGACAAACACTACAACATCACACAATGAACTATATCACACTTCAACATAACACAATCAACAATATGTCATACATTTTATAATATGGTACACATTTATGACAAACACATAAACATCACACAGTCATCTATATCACACTTCAACAAAACACAATCAACAATAGCTCACACATTTTAGGACAAACACCTAAACATGGAACCATATTCCACTATATGTCAAACATTTTAGCTCAAACAAATCAATATAACACAATGAACTATATCACTATATCTCATACACTTTGGATTGAATCACAAAATGAACAAAATCTCCCACCCCAAAAATCACCAAAATAAAAAAAAATCCACACACCCCTTGAATGACAAAATATACAAAATCAGCACAAACAGTACCCAAGGATTTAATGGTTGGGTTTGTCTTCAAGGCGGGGTAAGGCGGCGGCAGCGGGTTAGGCAGCGGCAGATATAGAGAGGTGGTGGAGGAGGAGGGAAAGGATGGAGAGAAGGTAGAGGTAGGATAATGGGAGGGCAATGAGGAAGGGTTAGATTTAGGGTTTAAAATCTACGTTTTATAGACAAAGTTTTAATGGTTGAGATTAAATTAACAAAAGAAATCAATGGTTCAAATGAAACCAAATTGGGTCATTTTAAAATTATTTTTACCAGTGCTCTTTCATCCAAAAACCGGTGCTAAAATTTATAAAACAACTCCTTGATGCTGCCTTGGTTTTTTTTTTCAACCTTAGCGCCGACTTATGAATTTTGTCTAAGTCCAGAGCACCGGTTGGTAAACCGTTGCGGGTTAAGGAAAATGGGTGCCATTAAAACGATGACGCATCTGCGTGGAGCTGCTTAACCAGACGTGCAGTTATAATCCCAACACCAGTTTATGATACCGATGTCTACGGAATTGACGAGCCGGTGCCAAAAAGGAATTGACAAAATTTTAAATTTCCCGCCCAGGATAGACCAATATTTTTGGCTATTCCAACCCTTAAAACCTTAGCACCGGTTCTTCAACACAACAAACTGGTGTGGATTTTCATTTCTACTATTTTGCAATATTGAATTTAAGTCCCTCTCTAGGGGGTAGTTTTGTCCATTGTTTTTTATATGCAATTGGACTCAAAAATATTCATTTCAACATTCAATAGAGCTCGTGTTTCAAAATTGTGTCCAATGGATACCCAAAAACCCTCCGATCGGAACTTTGTTAAAATAACACTGTTGCCCAAAACTAAACTACGCCTTCCTTTTTGTAGCCAAATAACTACATATTGAGTATTCTTGGGTTAATATATGTTTTAATATAGAATGTCATTAGTTAATAAAATTTGGTAAAGTGCTAGTATATCTCCTAGAGTATCTTACTTTAGATAACTTAGAAGTTAGGAAGTCCAAACAGAAAGTTTTCTTTGTAAGTTATTTCCACCAAATATGAAACATTTTTTTATTTGTTGTAGGAATTGACTTTTGGGTCCTATATTGTAGGATTGCATCCGAGCAGAATTAAATTTGGAGCTCCGAGTGGAGTTTTTGCTCTCTCCAAGAATCTTGGGATTGGTGAAACACAAAATTGGCGATTAAATGGTGCAATTGAGTATTGTATGATCATAACTACACGATTATAACTTGATTGGGTAAATGGAACGTCCTTAAAACTTATCTTTCAAAACAAGTGCTACATTTTCAGAAATTGCAGTGTTGCCCAAAACTAAATTTCACCTTAAACATTGATTTGAAACACTTGATTCTTGTTTTTCTATCATAAATTAATGAATTTTAAATAATCGAATTTTTATTTGTATAAATTTCAAAGAAGTTGTACATGTACATGTCTTAGAAAAAATTGTGAAAAAAAGTTTGGAAATATTGATGAAAAATATATTTCTTTAACACCATAAATTTAATTTAAAATGATGATAATCCTCAAAGAGTGGATAATAATTATATTTCGTCTGCAAAATGACATAGAATTATTCCAAACCACCACAAACAAAATAATTAGTAAAAAACCATAGTACTAGGACAATGAGGAATTAAAATTCATGAATAATATCTAGAAAATGGCTCTTCAACCAACATGTGTGCATCTTCTGAGCTGGTCCCAATTTTGCTCTGTCCAATGCCCGGGTTTGGATAAGTAGGGAACTCTCCAACTGCTTTCATGGTATCTAGGAGCTGGTATTGAAAAACCTTACCCATGTGATCGCACTAGGACATTTGATATTGTGATTCCGTCAGCAAACTTTGTACATCCACCTCCAACACCGCGACTCTAGGTTCCAAAAGGACCCACATTGTCCTGAGAAAATTTGAAGAAAGAGTCTTTTGTAATCTTACCCGTTGGATGCACGTATATGTCGTGCGGATAGTGGGACAAGCCTTTCTTTGTGAACAATTTGGAGATTAGGCTACAGAAACTGTAACAACCTGTTCTCTCTGCACCATGTCTCAGCTCCTTCCCTATTTGCCTACCCGCATTCCATCGCAAATTTTTTTAATGGCACACAGATGTGTCAGCCTCATACTGTGAACCTCAGTGTTCAGTGAGACGGGGCCAATTATGGACACTGCGAAGTGGTACCATCCATTCCTCTTGGCTATGAGGAGCTTCTTTGGAATTTTTTTCCAACCTGATTTCACAAGAGACTTGACATCGGTTTCCTCCCTAGTCACCGTCCTCACGATCTCCCTTCCTATGGGATCATCAAAATCCCAACCCTCATTGGTCTTGTAGTGGAATGCTAGAAATCCATCCTCCTCAGTTGGAATATTTGCCAACCCCGTACAAATCGTTTATGGATTCATCAGTTAATTTCACCATTTTCCACGACAGAACGCCTCATCCCACCTCGGACCACATAGTAAATTAGCATAGAACTCACTCACTATGCTGAGGTTGAACATTGGAGGCATGTCACACAATTTCTCCCACCCAAGTGCCCGGATAGTTTCTTGAAAGGGGGAGCATTTTTTATTCCTCTCTCCAGAAAATGTCGCATTGTTCTGTACCTTTGTTCAATTAACTTTGCCTGCTCCGAAATGAACATGTTCTCCTCTTGTTAATATTGGATTGCATCTCCAGAGAGGAAGGGGATGCATTGCGTGACCTCTTGTAGGGAGTTTTTGGTGTCATATCCTACAAAGTCCACTTAAGAATTTCAACAAACACCTTCCATGCAACAAAAAATCCAATAGAATACTAGTTTTCATGAATATCAACAAACCCTCAATGGGAGTCAATCAAATCCAATGTAAAAATATATGTAGTTAATACACATTAACGCTATGTATATGATTGCAGCATCAAACAAAAGTGGAGAGCAAAGTGAACCAACATCGAAAAAAGTTGTTATTTTTCCAAAACCATTGGGTTCATGATTAATAATCTTGTAGAATGAAGAGCAATGTTGAAAGAGAACTCACCTTAATCCTTTACAGAGCTTGGGAGTATGAACCAATGGGGAAGATAGGTTGTATTTCTTCTCCAAGAATTAGAAAGGGAAGAAGAAGTCATCGTTGATCTGTATAGGTTTTGGAACTTAAAATAAGTAGCACAAATATGAAGCCATAAATCGGTGCTAGAAATAGAGTAAACAGTTGCCTGAGGCTGCTTTGAATTAATGTTTCAACCATTTCCCCCAACCCAAGAGCAAAGTTGCGAAATAAATTCCAAGTAGCCAGCACCCGTATTACAATCGGTGCTGAAATGTAGAAAAACGGGTGCCTAAAAAAGGAAAAGCAGCTTCTTATGGTTGCCTTGAATGATTTTTTGAAATCATTTTCCTAAACCGAGAGCTAGTTCAAATAATTTATTCTAAGTACACAACAACGGTCTAAATTTTGGTGTTGTGTAAACAAAAACGGTGCCTTACATGCAACAGAGCACATACTCTATTTTTCAACCCCCAAAAATACCCGCTAACATGACTATTTTCAACACTGGTTTATTCTTTCAGCTAACCCAGTGCTGAAGACACAAAATTATTTTCCTCCTTCCAAATGGGTCACATTTTCCCGGCACCGATTTTATGGATTACGGGGCCATAATTTAACATAGGCACCAGAACACTGACTAGTACCGCTGCTATTAGTTTACCTTTTTTTGGCATCAAATACACTGTTGCCTAGTTGTTGCCCTGTTCCAGCACTGGTTGTGTTTACACCCATTGTCGGAACTGGTGCTAGTTCTTATGTATGGCACCGGTTTGTGGCACCGGTTTCAAAATTTAGGAGCTGATAATAAAAAAAGTGCCCATTTTGTACAATTTCATCTTCATATCGCTTCCATACATAAACTTAACACCGGTTCTGGAGGCCTGCAGGAAACGTACCAGTGCCTAAGTACCTGTTTTACAGTAGTGAATACTTAAAGCCTAAAACTCAGTTGCATGTAACCGAAACTCTTATTAAATGCATATTAGATGGAAATATTGACAAATATATAATTAAACCTTATTAGGCTAAGCCAACCCAAAGATATTATTTAATGAGTTGGAATGCGGCCCAACTCTAACTTCATAGGAGTATCATCACGTGCCTTGTTTTGTTGGCTTGGTTTTGGAAATCTAGCTATCATTTTCCTGGCGTCCTAAGTTTTCTACCCAATTAGCAGTATTGAGATCAGGTGCCACTACTGGAAAATAGGTACATACGCACCGGTAAAAAATTATGACTAGAGAATACCGGTGTAGTAGTACACAATTGCACCAGTAAAACTCGTGCTTACCATAGTATCGGTGCCTATAAATACATACACACCTATGTAAGGTCTGCTAGTGTAGGTTTTTGTATTTTTTGCACCGGTCAAATGTATGGAGATGCTAAAGACCGGTGCCAATGTATACTATCGCACCGGTAACAAATGTACGGGTCTATGAATATGGTGCACTGGTTGGAAATTGGTGACAAAAATATTTTTTTAAAACCAGTTATATGTTTTACCGGCTTGTCAAAACAATTGTGGGAAAATGGGAGAAATTATACACTGGTGCCTTATAATACCGGTGTACAGAAGCTTGAGTTTTCAAAAAAAAAAAACATACGCACCGGTATTTGTCTATATACCGATGTAAGAAAGTGCATTTAATGCTCACCTAGCACCTTTTTTGGCGGGTTAAAAATGGAAAATTTGAGAGAATGAGTTCGTTAATGGGGGTTTTTGGTTGATGAAGGTATTGAATGATCTTCTATGAATACCCTTGAAGGTACCATTTTTTAAAATATATTTGTGGACATTAATGATCTCATTGTTTATTTTGGTTTGTAGACATATATATCTTGTGTGTTTGATCATATGATGGTGATTGGGGTAGAATTGTTCATATTAGTTTGTGATTTGTTCTTAAGGTTGATGTAGTTATAATGATATGGCTATTGATTGTTATATTGTAGGACATTTTATGAATGTGGTAACTGTAATGTGGAAATTGGTGTGCATTAATGATCTTGCATGATTTGGATGTGGTTATGAAATTCTATTGTAATTAATGTGTTGAAGTTTGATTGTTGGACATTTATTGAAATGTAGAGTTGTATCGTTCCATCGAGAGGCGTAAGCATGTGTATGCCAACGTTAGTAGGGTGAGCGGTGAATATATCGACTTCGTGGATGAGTTTTTGGACCATGTTTTTAGTTGTGAGAGTCGAATATTATGTCCTTATCGTGATCGTAGAAATAGAAATCATACTAATAACAAGGACATGTTGAAACTCTATTTGTATAGCCGGGGGTTTGCAAAAGATTATGTGGTGTGGACGTTTCATAGGGAAAAATCACCACCAGAGGTGATAGTTAGTAGTGAGGGAACGTGTTTTGGGGATGCTAAATTGGATGACATGTGTGAGGAGGTAGTTAATGAATTTAGAGGGAGGCCCAAGGTTTTGGCTAACTTTCTAGGTGAGAAAGATATACCATTGTATCTCGGTTGCAAGAAGAAAGACACGGTCATGTCATGTTTGATTGAGTTGTTTAATTTGAAAGGTTTTGGTTCATAGAGTGATACTAGCATGAATAAATTGCTTAAGTTTTTGAATGAGAAGCTTCCATCCGGTAACGGGGTGTCGGGCAACCTTTACTAAGCTAAGAGAATTTTGTGTTCGATGGGAATGGAGTATGAAAAGATACATGCTTGTCTGAACGATTGTGTCTTATATAGGGGTGACCTAAAGTATAAGATTGTTTTCCAGTATGTAATGTGTCGCGTTATAAGAAAAAGAGAAATGTGGTTGTTGGTGGAGAGAATGTTGTGTCAATGAGGAGGCGGGTTCCCACCAAATGTGTGTGGTACCTTCAAATGATTCTGAGGCTGAGAAGATTTTTTATGAATGCTAAGGATGCAATGAACTTAACATGGTACATGGATAAGGGAGGTTGTAAAGATGATGATATGATTCGACACTCGGCTGATGCTGACCAGTGGATGAAATTTGATAAGATGTATCCAAAGTTTTCATCCAAACCTAGAAATTTGATAATAGCTTTGTGTAATGATGGTATAACCCATTTGGTAATATGCCCTTGAAACACAGTTCATGACCTGTTATGCTTGCCATTTACAATCTCCCCCTGTACTTGTGCATGAAGAGGAAATATGTGTTAATGCCCATCATGATTTCAAGGCCCAAATAGCCTAGAAATGACATAGACACTTATCTAGCCCCTTTGATAGAATATTTGAAGGTGCTATGGTCGGTTGGCGCCTTAATTTTTTATGGTTTTTGTGGTGAAGAGTTTACCTTGAAGGCAATGCTTTTTTGTACCATCAATGATTTCCCGGCATATGGTAACCTTTCCAGGTATGTAGTCAAGGGTCACAAGGCTTGCCTAGTTTGTGAGGATGAGACCGATTACCATCAGTTGAAAAATGGGTGTTTGACTGTTTATTTGGGTCACCGTAAATTCCTTCCACTGAAGTGCAAGTTGCGAGATAACACCGTTGCATTCGTTGGTGGGAAGGAGAAGAGAAAGGCACCTGAACCATTGACCGGTATATTATTCACAACAAGGTGAAGAAATTGAATGTTGTTCTTGGTAAGAAGTTATCAAAGGGTGGTAGGGCTGTAGAAGGACCGTGGAAGAAAAGGTCTATTTTCTTTGATTTACTGTACTGGGAGAATTTGGAGGTTTTCCATTGTTTGGATGTCATGCATATAGAAAAGAATATTTGTGAGAGTTTGATTGGCACGCTAGTAAACATTCTTAGGAAGACTAAGGATAGCTTAAAAATGCGAGGAAGGATTTAGTGGACCTTGGTATGCGGTTGGATTTGGCACCATATGTTAGAGAGAAGCGAACGTATCTGTCTCTGGCTTATTAAAATCTGTCAATTGCTGAGAGGAGATCGGTGTGTGATAGCATCCAAAGAATAAGGGTACCGTCCAATTACTCCTCTAATGTTAGTCTCTTTGTGAATGATGAATTGCATCTTAATGCTTTGAAATCGCACGATCATCATGTCCTTATGCAACAAATGTTTGTTGTTGCGATCCGAGGTTGTTTGGATGAGGAAGTTAGATTTTCAATTATGCGCTTGTGTTTTTTTTTCAACTCGATATGCAGGAAAAATCTTATCAGGCAACAACTAGATGAACCAGAGCGCGTGGCCATTGTTGTTTTATTCCATATGGAGAAGTACTTTCCCCCCATCATTCTTTGACATCATGGTGCACCTTGTGGTACTCTTGTTTAGGGAGATACGTATATGCGGGCCTGTTGGAATGCATTGGATATACCCATTTGAGCGTCACGTGGTTATTTTCAAGGGTTATGTTCATAATCGTAGTTGGCTTGATGCCGCGATTGTTCAGAGGTACGTCACTGAGGAGATTATCAAGTACTGTACATCAAACTTGGTTGGGAAAAGAGCGGTTGGTGTTCCCGATGGACCACACTGCGGAAGGCTGAATGGGACTCCACAGACTAAGGGTACACTTCATACACCCTTGAACATTAAGTTGATGACAGTTCACCTGTATGTTTTACGTAATAGTAGTGAGACCACAATATATGTTCAAGAGCATGTTTCCATGTTGGAAGAAATTCATCCAAACTAGCCCTCGATTAAAATACAGGTATAGCATTCTTCAAAGTTTGTTAACTGGTTTTACAAGCACTACAATGTGGAAGGGATCCCCAGTAAACTATTGGCGTTTGCAAGGACACCAAACTGTATCATAAGACGGTACCATGGTTATGAAATCAATGGCTTCAATTTCTCAACATTAGAGAAGGATGAGAAAAGCACGACGCAAAACATTGGTGTTTATATTGAATCTAAATCCATGTGGAAGGCAATCAAGAGAGATAAACATCATGTTGTTGTTGTGATGCCTTTCTATGGGGTCATTGAGGAAATTTGGGAGTTGGATTATGTAGAGTTCAAGTGTCGTTGGGTGGAGCATGGTTCCAGTGTTGTAGTTGAACAACACATAGGCTTTATATTGGTCTACTTGAACCGTGTAGGATACGAAGATGAAAAATGCATATTAGCTACCCAGATACGATAGGTTTTTTATATCAAGGACCCTTCAAATGAGAAGTTTCATGTGGTCCTTTATGGGAAGAAGTTTTACTTTGAAGAGGAAATTGATCACCTAGTCGTAATTGATAGTCCAGAGTTTCCATCAGTATTTCCTGGTTTGGAGGATGTATGGGGATCTGTGGTGGGTCGGCGTTCTCATGGTGATGGGTTGTGTGTTGATGAGAGCGATGAAATTATGGATGGTGATAATGTGTTGAAGCGGAAGAGATAGATTGTAATTTCCACGCAGTTGGATTTCCTCGTTGCTTTATGTTGTGAATTAGTGTGACATGAATGTGGACCGCTCTTTATTTTATAATTGCTTCTTATGATCTGTACTACCATTGGAAAGTATTCGTATTGAATGGATGAAACTTTAGTAAGCATGCTTTACAATTTTTTGTGCTTAAGACATTCACACTGGTAAAAGAGTCAAATACCGGTGTAGAAAAATAGAGTACATGCTCGGTTTTTTACATACTCACCTGCATATAGTATATACGCACCGGTATACATACCGGTGTTGGATACTTAGAAATCTTTCACAATTTTTGTCTCCGGTCTCAAAATGTAATTTTATTTTACATTTAAATCAGCCTCAAGTAGCTTCTTTTGGTTATTACTTGCACTGGTATGGTTCACATACGCACCGGTATAAATACCGGTGTTGGATATTTAGAAAAAAATTCACAATTTTGTCTCTGGTCTCAATATTTTTTTTTGCAATTAAAGCAGCCTCTTTTGGACATTATTTACACCGGTATATTTTACATATGCACCGGTATATACGTACCGGTGTTGGATACTTAGAAAAATATCTAGACTTTTTGCCTCTGGTCAAAAAGTTTAATTTGTTTACATATAAAGCAACTTAAAGCAGCTGTAATTACCGGTGTAAAAAATTAAAGTGCCCTTTAAATTCAAAGCAGGAACACATTTTCACAAAGCAAGTTTTGCATCTCTCACCCTATACCATTTCCCTCAAATGCATATTATTTGAAATCCGACAACGGTGCCGATAGAATCAGGTGAATCACTTTAGTATTTTTTCTATATGATTAACTAACCTTGGAATATCAACTAAATTGATTGACCATTTGATATCATTATTAACTTGACTTGCATGCAATGTATTTAATAAAATGCTTCAATGTGTTTTTTAGGAAATGGCACATAAATCCAATTTGAAAAGGATACGCCAATCATCCTCTCCTTCTCTACCAAATGCATCGTCGCACACTTACCCGGATGGTACCTTTGTGTCCAAGGAGGCTAGGTTGGTACATGAATCATACAAAGGATGCCGTTATCACCCTGAGAGAGGAATTGAGGCAGCTCCCCATTCGAACAAACCATCTGCACGCTTGGTTGGGAAAAATTCCGCGAGACTCCACAGCCAATCAACCTATGCATCATAAGAGAGTTTTATGCAAACTTGAGGTGCGGCCTAAACTTGAGTCAGGTTTACTGCAGAGGCATAATTGTCCCTGTCACGCCAGAATCTATAAATGATTTGTTATGATTTCCCAATGTTCCAAACGACGAGGATGAGTTCCTAGCACTCCATAATGCCGGTGCCGATGGCTATTATCTAAAATATCTAATTGGGAGGGAGACTGTTGTGACATTAACTAAGCAAGGTACTGATGCAGATGAGCTTGTCAAACCAGGTTGGAGCAAAATACCAAAGAAAACTCTAACTCCGTATCACTTCGTGGCGTCTAGAATATACCCAGTAACTGTGAACACGGAGGTCTACAAAAGTCGCCTGACTTTCTTGTACGTAATGAAGAAGGAACTTAGATAGAACGTTGGTCATCGAATTTGTATCATGTTGAAGGCAGAATGGGATAAGATGGGGTTATATGGTTATTGCAGTATCATCTCGGCCCTTTGTTCAAGTGCAGGAGTTAATGCCCGTCTGCATGAATTTTATGGGTAACCAATGGGTAAGATTTGTGTGGACTCTTTCTAAAAAATACAATCTCACATGCATGTCCCTACCATTGAATCCAGAGTCGCGGTCTTGGAGGTCAGTGTACAAAACTTTCTTGAAGAATCAAAGTATCAGAGGTCCTAGTTCGACCGCGTGGCCAAGGTTTTGAACTATCAATTTCCCGACGCCGTGGAAGCTGTTGAAAATTTCCCTACTTTCCACAAATGTGATGTGGAGGACATGGATGTTGGTAAAAGTACCTGTGATGGGGATTCAATAGGAGACGGTGATGAAATGGAACCATTTTCTCATTACTATTTGTAGAAAACTTGTTTCAGTTGATTAGAGTTTGAATTCTGCACCCCCCCCCCCCTTAATTTGTTGCACTTAGACGGTCTAACGCTTGTACTTTTATTAGAATCTAATTCATTCCAAATTAAATATCTTGGGCAATGATGGTTCGAGTTACAAATTTTATAATCTTTATGGTTTTATTTCCGGAAAAATTACTACCGAACACAGAAATTGTGTCTAAAACGTATAGTTGGGCTGGAAGATAGATCACCACCCGTTATGAAACCTTCATTATATTACAAGAATGGTTAGAATAAAAAATATTTTAAATTCGGAGCTATGGAGGTTCCCCATAAAAAATTTGGGGCCACACTGCAATTTTTGGTAATAGAGTGCAAACATTCAATGTTGGTTTTACAGGCCTATCGTGCCCCTGTTTGGGGAGAAAATGCGTGATTGTATTGAATTGCATTTTAGTGCCACCAATTTTTAATTTTGACGATTCCAAGATTCTTGGAGGGACTAAAGTGCAAAAATTAAAAAAATTTACTCGTACATCGAAATTGAAATCTTCTTGAATAGGGTGGTAGTCCAAACGTCTATATTGTATTTCCAAGCTACAAAATTGCAGAAATGGATGTGTTCGGACCCTATAGTGAGTTCGGGAGATAATCGAACTACACATTGAACCTTTGAAGAAGACCTTTACCGTATACTCTAGAGCATGTACTAGCACTTTCGGTCATTTCACCACCAGGACACAATATGTTTCAATTATGATTAAACCCTAGAATATTTAATTCCGTACTTTATATCGTTTCCGAATGTGTCGCATACACATGTCAAATTCCAGGGACCTAACTTCAAGAAAAGAATATCAACAATATCTAGAGTCATATTTACCTTGTATATAAAGGAATTATCCATATTAAGTTTCCAACAACAATAAATTGTATTCGGATCCATGGAATTGCGGTCGACGGGGTGAAGATAAATGTATGGGTTCAAAGTGGAAATTTTACAAAATATAGAAATGCTTATTCATTTCATCGTACATGACCCATGCTTAGTCATTTCATCGTACATGACCCATGCTTAGTCAAAATAAGGTCCAAACAACTAATAGTCCAATTAAATAAATTATGCTTCAATTTGAGTAATTATAGTGTCTAAGAAAATATGTGGGATATAAATGAAAGAGTACAAAAAATTATAAGGTAGGATTTCAGTATATACACCGGTATATTTATATAATACCGCTGCAAGTTTTAAATTTTCTGTGGTGCGAAACGGAAAAAAAAAATTAAATTTCATTTTGTTCAATGGAGGGAAATTTTTTACACCGGTATATGTATTAATTGCACCGGTATTTATACCACTGCTGGGTACTTAGAAAAATATAAGGCAACTTCCTCTCGGGTTCCTTTTTTTGGAAATTAAATGATTTGAAGCAGTTCCGCGCTTTAAATAGTACCGGCAGAATTTGTTTTTGCATCGGTAATAGTACCGGTGCTGGGTACTTAGAAAAAATTTCAGAGGTTTACTCTCGGGTCACCAAAAATTTATTTTAAGTAGCTACGGGCAACTACTTTTCACCTTTATTGTACACTGATATCCAAGCATTTGCACCGGATTTATACCAGTGTTGGGTACTTAGAAAATTTTGCATCTTCAAATCCTTACTTGGTTTATACATACGCACCAGTAGTATCTAAATACTGGTGTAAACGGTGCGGTTATATAAAAAAAGGCCATTCAAACGGGGCATAATCGCACACCTCATTCAAAACCCATCATTTTTCTCTCCAAAACCACCCTCCACTCTTCATCCCTTCAATTTTCACTACAATAAACCACCATAACTCCTCATCAATCATCATAACTTCCCCTTATCTTTGCTATAAAAGGTTGAACACACAACCTTTGGTCAAGTTCAAGAGAAAGAACAATTTCTCCATATTCACCAAGTTCGCCTTTTTAAGCCATCTAGTAGTGGAAGTTTGCACATTTTCATTGCATCGGTGAAGGTTAGTAAACTTTCTTTAGTTATCAATGGGGTTCCATATCAAAATTTTGTGAAAGAATGATTAATATTGATATGCCCAACACATGTTCGACAAAATGCCTCAATGACCAAAAAGATGTTATTTGGGGAAACACCATTTCATAGTTGTGTATGGTATGATTATACAAATGTTAGGATCTTGAGAATCATGTTTTTTGTGGAAATATATTTGGTTTTCGTGGAAATATATTTTGCGGAAATATATTTGGTTGTACACCTTGTGTGTGTAGGATTTTGTTGTTAAAGTTTTGTCACTAGTTAACTTATAGTAGGTATCGTTGAGGGAAGTTCTATGCTGTGTTCTACCAATTTCTATGAAATTTTCGATCAAAGTTTTATTATTATGCTGTTCAATTTCTATGTCATGTTCTATCAAGTTTTATCATTTTGTTGTTCAAGTACTATGCCATGTTATATAAATGTTGATCATCTATACATATTGTTGGGTATCATTTTGTGAGCTCAATGTGTTAGTTGACTTATTGAGTTAACAATTATCTATTCTATTGTCGTAGATGACACAGTAAAGGGGGAAGTTAAACATGAAGAGGAAGCGACCAGTTTCAACTAAGAAGGAGGAGGTTAAATCTGTTGAAGTCAATGTTGCGGAACAAGAACCAAAAAGGATCTCATTACAAATACAATTTGAGGAAGAAGCACCGCCACAACATGAATCGACTAGTGCAGGGAAAGAAGAACCCCCCCTCCGCACATAGAGATGGGAATGAAGGGGATGTTAAGGGAGATGATGCGGGGGAAGAGGTAGCCAAACCATTGGTTAGCAAGAGAAAGGGGAAGACCACCCGCAAATTAGGAGCGACTGTTAATAAAGAGGACAACGACTTGTCCAAGGCGGGGGGCAAACAAGGAGAGGGGTTTGACAAGTTTAAGATCAAAGTTGGATAAGGAGACGTGGAACTAGTACGTGTCAATCGCTAATGTTGGCGAAGAAGAACAAGCTCGTTCCTGCAGCGTTTCAGTTCCGTGGGAAACAAGTTGTTTGCACTAAGAACTAGATAGTGTGGCATGCTTACGAAAATTATGCATTCCGACGCCACATCAAATTTGGCACCTGTGAACACTGGTGTGATGTGCCGAAAGATGTGAAGGAAGAGTCGTGGAAGGATGTTTTGGTAAGTTATTCGATACTTGAAGCGAAAACTTTTATGTTCAATCATTTCACAGTGAACACATGATTAATGTCTTCCTGTTCATATGTTTCATCGTAGGTGAGCTTCACAATTGAAAACCAGTTGACCGAAGCTTAACTTGAAGCGGTGAAGAAGGATTGCACAGACAGGGCAATAGACCAACATCGGAACTAGAAGACAGGTGGCAAACAAGTTCATCCACGAAGTGGACAGTGGAGTGAACAAATCAGGAGTGAAGCCATGGGAGAAGTACAAGTGGATGGATGAAGAAGACTGGCATTTTTTTGAGCGGAGGTGTCGGACCCCAGAATTTAAGGTATGATTCCATAGAATTATTTTTAGTAACTATGTTGCCCATAAATTTGGATACACTATATATAAAATTATGTGAACGATAGCCGGCGCTTTGAGAGACAGCTATTCAGAACAACGAGGGCAAGGATTACACCCACCACACTGGGAGAAAGGGTAATAGATACGTCTTGGGAAAACTAACTAAGGAGCTAAAGGAAAAGGAGAGAATTGGGTTGACCGATGAGGGCTTCACTAAAGAGAAGATTGAGCAACAACTCAGTCAGAAGGAGTTCACACTAGACAGATCTCTTGTCAACATTGAGGCAAACAAGGACAAGAAAGGGTTGTACACATCGAAGGAGGTTCAGAAGATCACAAAGGACGTTGTAAGCTATAGAATTATCTCCCACGTAAATTAATTTTTACATCATTTTAAAATTCTTCTTATAGAAATTTTTTTTCCAATGTCAATACAGTTGAAAATGAATGAGTTGAAGGAAAAAAAGGAACATTGGTACTGCAGCTAGGTGAAGACATTCTCATAAAGGTTATAAAGAACAAGGATCACCCAAGCAGGTACAGGGGAACTCAGAAGGGTCTACCCACATCGGTGGATGTTCCTCATCTTTCTCGTAGCAAATATGGCAGCAGTTCCTCTAGTAAGCAAACCCCACAGAGAAGACCATCTAAAGATCAACCTTTCGTGAAAGCCATGGTATCGTACCTTGAGCAGCTGGCAAAGGGAATCACATCTGCAGGGAGTGTTGCAATCCCGCCAGGCTTTGATGATCCCAAGAAGTTTATCAAGAAGGTGATGGATGACCTGGCTGCGGGTGCTACAAAGTCCGGTGAAGAGCCCAGCGATTGAGAAAATGATGCGGAGGTATGCCTACACAATTATATACTGTACATTGAATTACGCATCTCAAAATCTCCATAACCATTTTATCATTTTACATAACTCTCTAACGAACATGATGGAGAATAAGTGACTTTGTACGTGAAAGACATAGTTGGTAAGAAGAAAATCACCACACATGGGTTGCAAAAAATACCTCGTTGTTAGGATGCCCAACTTGGTCCTGTGGCTCGCATAAGAGTATGCCAGCCAGTCTACCGTCCTAGGGTGGGATTGCCCTCAGCGGACCACCAGTTCGATAATGTTGGGGAGGCCTTGAATAGCATCATGGATTGGCCCATGTCTTTGATAGGGAAGGGAGACGAGCAACCAAGTAACATCGATGAGGAGGATGATGACATGACAATGGACGAAGAGGACAAGGAGGTTGTGATTCTGAACACCGACGATGAGGTACATTATTGTAACATCTAAACTTTCATTTCGCACAAATTCTAGTTACATGTCCATATCTTTATGAATCCGTGTAACAAGGTGATATCGAGAAGAGATCACACTCGAGCACTAATTACCGGCCGTGAGCGAGACAAAAATCAAGAAGCTACCAAAACAGGTGCTCACTGAATCGCAAATCTTTGTTATTCATTGCCTACGACCGTCAATTTCTACATATTTTAGTCACAATTTTCGTGTATTTTTTCTTACACGGATTATCAACAGATGGGACCTGATAGATTGGCACATTGTGGAGAGATTAATCCGGGAAGCCAATGCAGCTGTCCCAATAATGATAAAAAACAATGACTGCATGTTCTTCCCAGTCTTTCGACCATCGACCGTCGCACACAGTTACACCAGCGGTGTGGGAATAGATTTCCTGGTCGAGTTTGGAAGGAGACTGGGGAACATGCATTCGATGACCTAAATCGATAATGCACATATCGATGTGTGGATGAGGTGAGTTTCAACCTTATAGCCTTATTTGTATTTTCAATCAATTAGGATTTCATTTTTAGTATCGTTTGTGGGAGAAAATCTAGGAAAATAATGTTGGTCGTGTCCAATTCCGCCCTTGCAACTGTGGAAACTTGTCTAACTTCGAGCAGGAGGCCGAACAACGTTTCAACCTTATCTGAGAAATTATGAAGCAAACGGATGCTGAGTTCTACATTGTCCCCTACTTTAGAATGTAAGGTTTTTTTCCACGATTTAACATTTACATTTCAAACAACTTCTTAATTCCCCTAATTTTTCTGGAGCGATCATTGGTACCTCATCATTATCTATCCCAAAACGGAGGAGGTTTTCATGCTGGACACATTGTCAGGGGATATCAAACCAAAAAACTTGTGCGAACTCAGAGTCATTTCCAAGTATTATAATCACTTAAATAATAAGTCCGAGTTTTGTAATATACGAGAAGAAGTAACCATTTTCATTTACTTTCTTGACAAACTTTCATGCGCATACTAAAGGAGAAGAGAAAGACGGAGCCAAAACCCGACTACACTTGGAAAATCATGAACATTAAGGTAAGTCATTATGTTATTTCATTCACACCATTTGTTAGGTTAAAAATTGGTATTAACATATACCATTCCTGTGCAATACTAAACCCAGAATGGTTCGTGACAATGCGGTTACTCCGCCATGCTCTTCATGGAAGAATTTGTTAATCAATCGGAGACAAACAATATCCTGGAGGTAAACATTAGATCTCAAAATTAGTTATTCTAAATTTCTATTACACACAACATTCTTCACTAACATTGTAAGTTTGAAATTGACAAATCTTCCCCGAGGGGCAGGGGTCGTACCATGTGTACGAAATTCAAGTTGTTGCTGAGAGATTGTACGTGGCTCGTCTCGATGAGTGCCAGCATCAAGCGAACACTTCGTTGCAACTTCTCGATGATAAAAATGACATAATAGGTTGATAATTGATTTTCCGTAGATGATCATAGTAGAATTCTATTGTTGGTGTTTGGTCATACTAAATTTGTGTGGTTTTACAATTTATTTCCATTCATGCTGAAGACACATTTTCTATTCATCGTTTCAATTAATTATTGTGTTCTCCGATCGCTATTATCATAGGTGTTTGAAATTACTTACAATTTCCTAGGTTTTAAATTTATAATAGTTCTGATTCAAGTATTTCTGAATGTCGTTGCCCCGATATAACCTATTAATACAGGTGTAAAATGAATCAAATCTAAATAATATATTTTATAATTGATACATAAATTACACCGGGAATCTAATTAATTTATTAGTTACCGGTGTAGTTTCTCTTGCCGGTGTAATTTTTAATACCGGTGTAATTTTCAATACCGGTACCTATGTTACAGGTGTTTAGATTTAAATAGGTGTACATTTATCCTACCGGTGCAAATATTTTACACTGGCTTCTGTCAACCTATCGGTGCAAGTAGTTTGTGCCCCTTACCTTTTTAAACATTCTACACTGATTGTGAATACCGGTGCATACAACATATATACAGTAGTTGATATTACCGGTGCAAATACATTACTTTTTTATACCGCTATACTGCAAAAATACCGATGCTATTAACGTATTTTACTGGTACTATTTTCACTGTCCTGTAGTAGTGTGCCCTCAATTTCAAATGGGAAATGGTAAATATTTTATTAGAAAGAGGATCCTCAAATGCAAATGGGAAATGGTAAATATTTGATTGGAAAGAGGACCCTCAATTTCAAATGGGAAATGGTAAATATTTGATTAGAAAGAGGACCCTCAATTTCAAATGGGAAATGGTAAATATTTGATTAGAAAAGGGACCCTCAATTTCAAATGGGAAATGGTAAATATTTGATTAGAAAGAGGACCAGCAGAAGTATCCGACTGTAGGGGCTTTGCTCATGGGAGGTGCGCGCGCCTAACATTAGGCACCCCTTTCCTGCAGAAGGATGAAGGAATGACCATGTATATCATCCCACCAGTGGTGGTTAATTTAACCAAAAATAAAATTCAACGGATGGGACATTTCTTTTATATGGTTTACAGTTTTGGGGCATTAAATATGTGTCAAAAACATTGTATGGATGAAAATTAACGGAAGAAATTTACGTGCAACCAAATGGCTGATCATGAGAATATCGATTCATTCCTATTACTCTCTCCTTGTCTCACATATTTTTGCACTTGTCACTATTTATTTAGTTAAATTTATTACTTGAAAGCTTAAATTTTAAGTGATGCATAAAATAATAGATTATTATATGTGATATCATTATAATCGTGTTAACATATATTTTTATAATATATATTTTTTTTATCATTTTTAAATGAGTCCATTTCTTGAAAGACGGTCTTTCCATAAATTATGGAAAGATTAAAGTTTAACTGCAAATTAGAAGAAATTAAGATAAAATTTTTGGGTTGCATTAATCAGGTTATAAACTTATAACTATTGCACGTTGTATAATAATTTTTTAATATTGCAACTAAATTTTCTTTTTACCTTTCTATTATTCTAATTAAACTCGTATTTCCATATGTTCATGAAATGACGATATGGTATTTCCCAAGACTTTGCCTTTTTAAATATGCACAATGAAATTTATTAATGATCAAAATTAATTGTGATCAATGTGAAAATATCAAAATTTGCAGAAATATGTGGGACAGATGGAGAATCAAATTAAACACCTACCATTCCAAACGGGTCACACAGACACACTCTACCCAGGTTAAAAGTTTCTCTTTGTCCGAACACACCATATTTTCCTTTCTTACTGGAGATCAAGTATCGGAAAAGAAAACCTAAATTATGTTGGGAATCGGTCAAAGTCGACACCGGTTGATAATCAACCTATGTTTTCTCATCGACTTGATGCTAATAAACGTTTCCTCTGGTCGGCTGCGACATTTACGTGTTTTGGAGGAGGATGCCGGCATATGCAAGTTGGCTGTGAGAATTCACGGCCATAAATGCCAGAAGTTTAATGTGATGTAACATTTTAGATGATTGTAATTTCTTCATATTAAATTTGCATATAAATAAATAAGTTATGAAATTCATAGATAGCATGATATGATGTATGTGTTTCAGGCAAAAGGCGATCAATCCGCTCGCCCTCAGCGGCCCATACCATCCCACACCCAGGCCATCGTATGAGAGGTAAATCACGGTAGCCCAGCACCAGGACCCATGGGCTTGGCATTGCCTCGGTGCGCACAAGGGAGCCTTGCAAAGCAAGAACTCCCCACACTGCCGCTGCCGAGGATCGAACCTGGGATTATTGGCTTACCCACCCATATCCCAACCACTGGGGTACACCCGTGGGTGTTGATGTATGTGTTTCAGGTTACAACGGACGGTGGTTACATATTAAGCATGCAAAGAATTCCCGAAGGTCGGCAAGCTGGCAATGGTACTGGGAACACAAAGAGGCCTCCCGTATTGCTACAGCATGGTGTTCTTGTGGTAACTATCTATTTTATGATTCTATTCAATTATGTTTTGCTTTCTGTTTTCAAATTTTATTAAAATTATTAAATAATAGATCATTACGTGTGATGTTATTATACTGATTAAAACGAAATTTTCTAAGAAATAAAAACATTGTAGTGAGATTGAGGAAACAGTACTATATATGTACAGCCTTGTTTTCGGAAGAAAAAAAAAGAAGCAGCTTTAAATTTTGATCCTTTTTATTTTATAGCCTTGAAAGATTGACTCCTTTTGTTTCAAAACAGTGAACACGTAAAATTTTACATGATAGAAATTTTTGAATTTGGAGGCGTGATGAAATTATGCAGCTTGGAAAATGGCGCCAAAGCTTGAGGTTGGAAGCAGCTCGAAAAATGGCCCCAACTTCATATTTCAAGATTGGATAAAACGACATCAAGCTTCAGAGCTTTATTTTTCTATTTTATTTTAATAGCCTAGACACGTGTCGTGCTCTGATTTGGCTATCCTATTTTTCTCCTTTGCTGTACAGCCTTAAGGCTTGGATACTTTTCTTTTGTTGTGATGTACGAATGTATATGGAATGAAACATAACCCCCTTTCTTTTTTTTCTGTGAATTTAAATCTTTCTTCAAGGTATCAAAGCAACCAGGAAAGATTCAGTGACATTTCTTGTTTTAATCCTCATCAAATTCTGAGCATTTTGAGCTCCAAAATATGTCTTCTGATGCTGAATCAGTGGACTCTGTTCATCATTCAGTAAGGTCTACTTCGCACAGAGGAAGACCAAGAATTAACGATCCATTTGATTTACAAAGTGCAGACAATTCGAGCTTAGTATTGGTAGCACAACCCTTGAATGAGTTCAACTACATAACATGGAGTAGGTCAATGGTGATAGCCTTCAAATCCAGAGGAAAACTAAAGTTCTTAACTGGTGAGATTCAAACACCAGATCCGGATGATCCACTTTATGATAGATGGGATAAGGTAAACTCAACCTTAATTTCATGGATACTAAATTCCATTTCAAAAAAAAATTGCCAGAGGTTTTATGTTCTGTGAAGATGCTTATGCTTTGTGGAATGTGCTGAAAGAAAGATTTGGAGAGAGTAATGACTCTCTGATTCATAAACTGAAAAAGGATATATGTGAATTGAAACTAGGGAATGACTCTGTTGCAGTGTATTTTACTGAACTGAAAATCCTTTGGGATGAGTATGCATGTTTAAGGCCAAGAAAGAGATGCAATCTAGACTATATTAATTACACTTGCTTACCTGCAGAAGAAGATAATGACAAGTTACATCAATTTCTAATGGGGCTAAATGAAGAGTACAGTTCCATTAGTCATCAGATCTTACTGATAGATCCTTTCCCCAGTATTGGGAAGGCATATTCCATGTAACTAGAATAGAGAAGCAAAAGGCTATTCACTGTGGTTATCAAGAGGTCAAAAGCAATTTAGCTATGGCTGTGAGGATCTGTAGGGACAGAAAATTGCCTTATCAGATCAAGGAATTAGGTGCTGATCAGATTGAAGATTCAGGTGCTCTCAGAAGAAGAAATGTTAGAAGACCAGACCTGAAATGTGATCATTGTGGAAAACTGGGACATGTGAAAGAAAATTGCTTCAAGATCAAGGGATATCCTGAATGTTGGGAAGGAAATAGAGACGTTGCTGTCAAGCCTCAATTTGCTCCACAAACTTATTAGAAACCTACTCAGTCGGATCAAAGTTATCAGAAATATGCAGCACATGTGGTTATGGAAGAAGAAGATACACCACTGAGTGATCCAAATGCAAAACTACATGCCTTGGTTACAAAATTGGTGGAAGCTCAGTTAGATAAGAAGCTGAAAGGGAAAGAACAGATTCCAGATCAATATGGAGCAGTGAATTATGGACATTATCATGATTTTGCAGGTAGCCTGGTCACAAACTCTTTCCCTTAATGTCTTTACTTTGACTGATGATAAATGGATTGTTGACAGTGGGGCATTAAGTCATATGTGTGCAAATATGTCAGTGTTTCATACTACTACTGCTACGCAAAATCCTACACCTATTTATTTGCCATATCACACAATTAAACTAGTCACAGCTGTAGGATCAGTCATATTGAATCACTCAGTCACCCTGGTTGATTGTCTACATGTTCCTGATTTCAAATATAACCTTCTGTCTATGAGCAAGATTACTAAATCCATGCCTGTCAACTTCAAACTCTCTTCTGGTCTTTGTGTGCTGCAGGACCTCAGAACTAACAGAGTTCTTGCAGCAACCAAAGAAGTAAATGGCCTATACATATTAGATAGTTAATCATTTCAGCCAGAGATTATCAAGCAAAGACTTCATTCAAAAAGTTCAAATACACCTTCCAAAACCACTGTAATAGGAGTTGTTACTAATCAGACTTCACTGCCTTTTCACTCTTGGTATCTTAGATTAGGGCATCCTTCTCATGATGTAATGAAACACATTTCTGAAATTGCTTCTTTGTTTAGTACTGATGGCATTTTTTCAATTGGTTCTATGGCTAAGCAGCATTGGTTACCTTTCTCACTTAGTACTAGCTTTACTCAGTCACCTTTTATGTTGATTCATTTGGATCTGTGGGAGCCTTACAAAATCAGTTCCATTAATGGTTGCAAATACTTCTTGACTGTGGTAGATGGTTATACTAGATCTACCTGGACTTATTTGATAAAATCCAAAGATCAAGTGGTTTCAATTCTTAAACTGTTTCTTGCCATGGTTCAAAATCAATTTAATACCCCAGTCAAAACAGTAAGGACAGATAATGGGAGTGAGTTTGTCAATTTTGAGTATGAGAAAGTTTTTACTGATTCGGGCATATTGCATGAAAAATCATATCCTTACACTCCACGACAAAATGGTGTAGTGGAGAGGAAACATCAACATCTCTTACAAATAGCTAGAGCCATTCTTTTCCAATCAAATTTACCAAAAATTTTCTGGGGAGATGCAGTTTTAACTGCCACTTTTTTAATCAATAGACTCCCAACTCCTACTCTTTCGTGGAAAACACCATTTGAATTGTTGTTTCATGAACAACCTGATCTGCAGATTCTCAGAACCTTTGGTTTTTTGGTCTATGCAACTAATAGTTCTCCACACAAGGATAAGTTTTCAGAGAGAGCATGTCATTGTGTAATCATTGGTTATCCTGCAGGTCAAAAGGCCTACAAATTGTTTGACTTGCAGAATCACAGGTTGATCATCTCTAGGGATGTGGTTTTCCATGAATCCATCTTTCCTTATTCATCAGCACTTCCCTTCTCTTTCACTCTTCCCTTCACAGACACAATTCCTTCTGATTCCCCAGAGTCTTCTAATCCTTCACTTACTTTTCCTATTCCTTCTCCACCAACACTGGTGCAAGACACAACACTAGAGTTATCAGGCCACCTGTTTGGGCCAAAGATTTTGTATCCTCTACCATTCATCCTCAGTCAAATATTTTTGCACGTATTCTTGATGCTTTACAGGTTCAGGAACCATCCACTAATCAGCAAGAAAAGCATTCACATGAATGAATTAAGGCTATGACTGAGGAACTTACTGCCCTTGAGCAAAGTCTTACTTGGGATTTGGTAAAGCTGCCATCGGGAAAGAAGGCCATTGGTTCAAAATGGGTCTATAGGTTGAAATATAATACAGATGGGAGTTTAGAAAAACATAAAATCTAGGCTAGTTACCAAAGGTTTCAACTAGATAGAAGGCATATACTTCTTAGAAGTTTTTTCACCAGTGGCTAAGGCAGTCACCATCAGAATCCTTCTTGCTCTAGCCTCAGCTTCCCACTGGCATATTCATCAGCTTGACATCAACAATGCTTTTTTACATGGGCATTTAGATGAGGAGGTATACATGAAACTTCCCGATGGATATCATGCCACATATCCCCATCTAGTTTGTAGGCTTACTAAAAGCCTCTATGGATTAAAGCAAGCTTCCACGCAATGGAACAAGGAGTTTACACAACATCTTCTGAGCCTGAACTTTAATCAATCTTACCATGATCACTGTCTTTTCTTGAAGTTCACTTCTTCTTATTTTCTAGCTTTAGTTGTTTATGTTGATATCATTGCTGCAGTTAAGGCATCTTTTCATTAGAAATTTACCATCAAAGATTTAGGGCCTGCTCACTACTTCCTTGGCTTGGAACTGCACGGATCCCCTTCTGGTATTTATCTTCATCACCAAAAATATATCAAGGACATAGTGTCAGACTGTGGTCTTCTTCATAGTAAACCTGCTGCTACTCCATTTCCTAGCTCTTGGACTATTCATGATGAGGACTCGGTTCTTCTTCCTGATCCCAATGCCTTTCAAAGACTCATTGGCAAACTCTTGTATCTCAACTACACCAGGCCAGATATCACATTTGCTGTTCACCTACTGAGTCAGTTTGTGCAATCTCCCACTCATCATCATCTTAGTGGAGCTTTACACATTGTCAGATACCTTAATCATCATCCACATCATGGCCTATTCTATTCTTCAGCAAATGATCTCCAGCTTCATGCCTATTGTGATGTTGATTGGGCAACATGTAAAGTTTCCAGAAGATTAGTTACAGGTTATGCAGTATTCTTAGGATCTGTTTTGATCTCCTGGAAATCTAAGAAGCAATCAACTGTATCCAACTCGTCTGCTGAAGTTGAATATAAGAGTCTCTCTATGACTTCCTGTGAGCTAAAATGGATCAGCTACATTGCTCGGGATCTTTGCCTACAGGTGCAATTTCCTATTCCCCTTTTCTGTGACAATCAGGCTGCCCTGCACCTCACTACTAATACAGTGTTTCATGAAAGAACTAAGCATTTGGATATTGATTGCCATCTTGTCTGTAACTACTATCTTGAGGGATTTCTCCTCCCTTCTTTTGTTTCTTCTCGCTTGCAACTGGCCGATGTGCTTACCAAATCCATGCCTGCTGCTTCTTTTCTTGCCAACTTGTCCAAGCTCAGTTTTTGTTCTCTCCACTCTGAGCTTGAGGAGGGGGTGATGAAATAGGCAGCTTGGAAAATAGCGCCAAGCTTGAGGTTGGAAACAGCTCGAAAAATGGCGCCAACTTAAGATTTCAAGATTGAAATGGATGAAACGACATCAAGCTTCGGAGTTTTTTTCTGTTTTATTTTAATGGCCTAGACACGTATCGTGCTCTGATTTGGTGGTGAACGTCGTTTCACTCACCAAAATAATCTGCAAACTCTATAGATGAGATTAGTACAGTAGCACGAAGAGTCGATCCCACGAGGAACAAAGCAAAAACTATAATAAAATTCCTACTAATATAGAACACTTTTGGTGTAGCCACCACGCCTTAATTTTTAAATTTATCTAACAACTAATAATGCAACTAACTAATATAAAATAATAATTCAGCTAACAAATATAAATGTCTATAAAATACATGAATAAGGTAATCGGCTCGGAATAACTCACATTAGTTAAACATCGATCATAGGCGCAAAGATAAATCAATTCATATGCATCTATCAGGTATAGGATAGTAGTTATGCTTAACCTCCCCAATTCTTTCGTACTTTATCAACAATTAACCAATTATAATTGATAAATTATAATTAACTAATTGTTTCTCTTACCAAGATGTCCCCGGAAAGTATTCGCTGAACCAGATACACACTTCGATAGCATTAAGAATGAAAAGAACCCGATATAGCAATTACCAAAGTAAAAGCAAATAGTAACGCACACTTAATTGTTCCCCATCTTGCTATTACAGTCTTAGCTAGTTAGCTGATTTTCACAAGAACTCGCTACTTACTAACCCTTTCCAACGATTACGTATTGGTGTAATTAGATAGCATTATCCCAATAATATTCAAGTTGATCGGGCTTAAATCTATCAAGAATAAAATAAACCAAGAACAATCAAGAACACATAAGAATCAATTATAAAACAATTAGGCCCACGATTCATAAACTAATGCTTGTTATTCCATGCTGATATATAAATTAGCTACTCATAACGATTAAACTAAACAAACAAAAATTATAATATTTAAACATATTTTAACGCAATAACAAAATAAGCAAACCGTAGCCAAGATTGCATGTGAATTCCCTTCCCAGGTCTGTGATCAGATTGTAGCTTCTCAATATAAAACTAAAACTCAAACTAAAACTCAAACTAAAACTAACTAACTAATTGCGGAAAAGTTTTCTTTGTGTTATTGTGTGTCTGCGGTCTCTGTATCTTTCTCTGCCGCAAAGCATTAGGTATTTATATACCTTTGCTGGGCCACTAATAAAACAAACCAAAACAAATATTGAATTCGGATTCTTCTTGCGCAAGAATGAGAATAAAATATTAACTAAATAACTAATTCCTAAAATTAAGGAATTTCAATTGGCAGGAGATAATACAATCCTTATTAATATTGGAAGTGAATATCTTTATTTTCTTCAAATCCACATGTCTTCAATAATTCACTTTTCACCCCATAACTTCAGTAATTCTGCTTTTGCCTCTCTTCCTTCATCACTGGAAAGATGTCTTATAAAATAAGAAAATTTTCCATTGAAGCACATCGCCTCATTAAAAACCTTAACCTGGAAAACCCAGTGGTAAAAAACCGTTGGTTAAGGGAAAAAGAGTACAATGTATAGCTCCCTCTCAATTCTCCGAAATCAATGAATTCCTGCACCAAAAACACCTTAAAGTGCAAATTATATCTCAATAAAATCATAATAATCCCACCAAACATGAACACAATATAACACACATTAAATATCCTCACACTTGAATCATGCTTGCCCTCAAGTATGAAGTGAAGAATATAAGATCAATCAATAATCCACAGTGTTCATAAGTTCTCATTCCCTCATACGAATCTATCTAAAATGACCTAATAAAAAGAAAAGTAAGATAGAAACACCAATCACACAACGAGACAGACGAAAATTTAACATTTAAAAACTCTAGATTCTACTCTGATAACGATAACTTTTCCCCTGCCAAGGAGTAAAGGATCACCTTAACGCACCTGGAAAATCATCAATCCTTAAAGTAATTGGAATAAAATGTTCAAGATCAGGAAATCTAATCATCAATTCAATCAAAATCAGACAAGCAATGAATATTTTCTCACGGTTTCACTCAATCACTCTCAATATATGAGGGACAATCACTCAAATAATTCACAAGTTATAACATAGAGAAGTTAATATGCAAATTAGGAAGGTCTTTCTCAAGGGTTGTAACGGGGCTAGGGACCATTCAGATTGGTGAGATCCTAAGGGTTTTAAGCTCAAACAATATCGATCAAAATATTATGTATGTTTTTTTTCTTCAACCCTCATCCATGTATAGTAGACATTCACGAACAATCTTCATCTCATGGCTATTATAAGAAAGCCAAGTAACATCACATCAAATGTAGGTGCTATTTTATTTTTTTCTTTTCTTTTTTTTTTGATTTTTTTCCAGCACCATTCTTTTTCAATACAGTCCAAAACCAGTACTTTTGAGAGAAAAATTGCAACATAACAATAAGATTTATTTTCTTTTTTTCACAGTTACGCCCCTCCAGTTTGGCCAAACGGAACCCCAGTGTCACTGTTCATAATAAAATTCAGCCTTCATTTTCGAAACCATTCAATCTGGGCAAACGGACACATACTCAGTAATGTCATCAACTCAAGAGAACACGATGGATGAATTCATCAACATCAACTCCAAGAACATGCATAATAGGGCCAAGAGAAAGGATAAAACAAGGCTTTGGCTAAATAGATAGTAACTCGTATCAAAGAACATAGTCAAAGCTTCAAAGTGTTTCACTAGGGGTTAATGTAATTGGTAGGCAATTTAAGCTGTGTGGTTCGTCCTAGTGTCTTTCATCACTTTCACACATAACAACTCCAATTATAACAATGTGATCTCTCAGAACAAAGATTGATGTGGAGAGTGCTCTACTCTAGCTCAAACCTCACTTTAGTAGGCTAAAATATTCAATTAAACTCGTCCTTTTTTGTCATCCCAAAAATCATATCAATCAAATTTCACAAATCATAGAAAATCTCATTCAAAAAATTCAAGGCATATCAGATTTACCAAGTTTGTTACAATAAAGTTTACAACTGGCAGCGTACTGATGTGTCCATTTTAGATGCATTATTTAGTAGTATTTAGGATCACTTTTGTGCTCTTTTATTATCGAGAGCTTGTGTTTTACCTTGAAATTCACTTAGGAGAGGCAAAAGCAACTTTGTACTCTTTTACCTCTTCTAAGTGGATTTTGTGTGACAAGGGAAGAACACGGAAGCAACGAAGACCGGAAGACATTGAAGACTATACTTTCGAAGACTTTTGGATAATCACTTCGAAGACATGAAGACCGGAGGCCGTTGAAGACCATTTTTGGAGCCGTTGAAGACTTGAAGATTGAGAGGGATGGCTATGAAGAAGACAAAGAAACAATGCAAAACTCTGGCTCCCGTCGCGACCCCGTCGCGACACCATCGCGAGTCGCGACCTACACCGTCGCGAGTCGCGACGAACTCGTCACGAGTCGCGACCAACGGGCGGCCAGAAACCAACTTTATCTTCTTTGCACTATAAATACTACTCTCTTTCCTCCTCTTCTCAAGCTTTTGCAGCCCATTTTTCTCTGGGTTTTAGGGCTCCAACTCTAGGTTTTTCTCTTCTTTCTTTTCTTTGTTTTTCTTAGTTTAATTATGTCTTTTGTTGTTCTAGAGTAGTTCTTGTACTTGGGAGCTATGGATTGAAGCTTCCACTTCTATGTATTGAGAATCATTTTATCTATCTATTTGATGTTTTTGCTATTGTGCATTTATTGTGCTTTGAATGTTAATTGTTGATTCCATTGATGTTGTTGGGAGCTTGATGATATGAATGCTTGTATGAATTGCTAGCTAGGGTTTGGGGGATTTGGGTTAATTTCCCCCCTGTTCTTGTTAGGAATGTATGAGTGTGAATTAGAGCTTTTGATTGTGTTAGTGTGTTGACAATGTGCTAGACGAATGTGATTGATGTTGAACTCTTCGTCATGTTCGTTTGTGTAGCAAACGAGAGAGTCATATGCTCGTGGATGAATGTGAGTTGCACGTTCATCCAATCTCGTGTAATTGCATGAATTGGTTTAATGCTTAGTCACGGTGTAGTGGTCATAGGCATTGCCAAGCTTGTTGGTCCTTCGTGCTAAATGCCACCAATGACACCTTGAGTCGTGGTCGCGACTCGGGAGCCAATGGTGAGGTTTGACGAGAGATGTCGAACTCACTCTCGCAAACTACGAACTAAGAAGGATAGGAGTTTAGTCTCCACGACAAGTAGTTGAAGTATTGAATAGATGATTTAAATTCATTCTTGAAGCATTTGTTATTTGGCGTTTATGTATTCTTGACGGTGTGTTTCACTGCATGTGTGCCATGAGTTGTTTGAGCATAGGGAGTGCTTGTGTGGTTGAATTGTTTAGGTGTAGGAACGTGACGAATTCCGTAGCGCCTTTGCATGAAGATCTATGAGCATGAACTTAGAACTCCTTGTGATGTGTGTGTTGTGGTACTTGCTAGATGGGTGCGTGAGTGTTGGGTCCTGAATGCTATATGATGGAATGTGTGAATGATTCAATGAACTACATTAGATGTGGAAGTGGATATCCGTTGCCCCCAAGGCATTTTATCTTTGTAGTTTAAAACCCCTTTTCTTTAGTTTCATTTGATGATTAGCATAGTCACTTGACCTTGCTAGTTATCTCGTCTTTTTATCTTTGTTAACTTAGGAAACCAACCAACCAACCCCCCCCCCCTTTTTACTTGCTTTTATGTGTGTGTAAATATATTTACTCCTAGCCTAGTATCAACCATTTGTGTGCTTAGACGCTTAGGAAGATCCCTCTTCTCTTTGGACGACCCCGATTTGCCACTATCTACCTAGTTGTAGAAAGTAAGCATTTAGGGCTTATAAATTATCTTTTGCACGACGGGCGCGACGACCGCCCGCCCGTCAAAATGGCACCGTTGCCGGGGAAGAGGCGTTTATTCTTAAGTATTTAGGTGTATTTGGTTGTGTATTGGCTAGTTGTTTTTATTTTCCACTACTTGGTGGTTGTTTTTGTTCGGAGTAGGTATTGCTTGAGTTCTTGGTAATTTATTTTATCGAGAATCCTTGCACTATGATTCCGAACTTTTGAAAAATTTAAAAAAAAAAATTTTAATGGAGCGTCTCACCTTGAGGGAACTCATGATGAGAAGAGAGGCTCAACAAGCAAGGTTTTGTAGGATGTGTCATTCCGACCATCCTACCGAATCTTGCCCTTTGTTGTGGGAATAGCACGATGACCGAGAAAGAACCCTTGGTTTCCAAAACCATGGGTACTATGAAGAGTGCTATCAAGAGGTAGGAGATATTGGTTTTCAAGGGCAAGAAGCTCATGAATGCTATCCATACCACAACTCTTACAATCCGGAATGGAGTGGTAGTCCGGATTTGTGGTATGAGAATGAGCCGGAAAATCAATATTACGAGCAACCTAGTTGGCCATCACCACCCTACACCATACCCCAAAACCAAGCCCAACAAGGAAGTTCAAGTTTGACACGTGAGGATGTCTTAAATAGGATAGCAAACTTGAACTCCTTTACTAGTGAGGAGCCGGATACTCAGCTCTCCTCTAGTGTTGAGGCCATTGAGGGGCATGTGAGGAACATATTAGAGGTATTGGCCCGCATGGAAGCTCGTGATTCTGAAAACACACCATCCCAACTTGAACTCGATGATTCGGTGAGTGAAGTCACCAATAAAAATGATTTTGAGTTTGAAAGGGATGAGGAGTTGGTTGTAGAGGATAGAAAAATGGAGGAAGAGGTGATAGTGCTACATCATCCATTAGCATTGTCACCCCTTCTCCCACCTAGTGAACCAACTCTAATATTTTCGGAAGTTTTGAGGGAAACGAGAGAGGAGCCAAAAGACTATCCCAAGATCCCTAACCACTTAATTCCCTTTGAACCATCTCCACCTCCACAAGACTTTCCTCTTGGAAGTTTTGTGCCCCCACCTCTCGTATTTTGGATGCTCATGGTGAAGAGCTTCAAGCCTTCACCATACGGATAACATTAGGGTCGTGCCGACGACCTTAAAAATACGGAGCTTCGTCGTGCCGACGACGTTAAATAAATTCGGCATTTCTTTTAGTTTTTGTGTCTTAGTTTGTGTTTCTTAGTTTGTTTTTGTTGTTGTTTTGTTTTGTTCTTTTTATGGCTTGTTTTTCTGTGATTTTGTAGCAAAGTGAAGTGCATTGCAATGAAGGAGATGAAGGAACGAGATCAACGAATGAGGGAAGAAAGCTTGGACAGTTGGTAAGAAGAAGAAAAAACTTTTAAGCCTGGGATACCCTGCCGTCGCGAGTCGCGATGGGCTTCGTCGCGAGTCGCGACGAACAGGGGAGCAAAATTCACTCCCAGCGCCAACTTTCCACGAGTCGCGATGACATCGCGAGGCTCGTCACGAGTCGCGACACCCTTCGTCGCGAGTCGCGACGAGCTCAGAAAATTTTGAGCTCTCGGACTCACCTTTCCGCGAGTCGCGATGACTTCGCGAGGCTCGTCGCGAGTCGCGATACCCTTCGTCACGAGTCGCGACGAGCTCAGAAAATTTTGAGCTTCTGGACTCAACTTTCCGCGAGTCGCGATGACTTCGCGAGGCTCCTCGCGAGTCGCGACACCCTTCGTCGCGAGTCGCGACGAGCTCAGAAAATTTTGAACTCTCGGACTCACCTTTCCGCGAGTCGCGATGACTTCGCGAGGCTCGTCGCGAGTCGCGACGAACCTCGTCGCGAGTCGCGACGTGCTCAGTAACTGTTGAAATTTTTTTTCAGTCCGGATTTCAAATTTCCAAGCTTCCAAGTTTCCAAATGATTTTAAACATTGCATGATCCTACCTTCTTCTCCACCCAACACTCCCAAGAACCACCACATACCCACTCATTCCTCCACCATCCTACACATGTTGACATATGAACATCCTTGCATCTTTATAGTACATTTGTTGATTGTAGTATGCCGACTACATCATTGTGATCGTAAGTGCATATCCTATAATGATGCTTGTATACATGTCAATATATGTTGGATATTTTTCATGATTATTCTTATAGTGTTGGTTGAGTGTGATTTGGTTGTTCTTTGAAAATACTATGGTTATTAACTCTTGATGCTAAACCTAGTATTACATATCCTTATGTACTTGTGAGTTTAATGTGTTCTTCGTGGTGTAGTCTTGATCAAACGGCGCCATGGAGACAATGCTTTTCTCGAGGGGTGAGTTCTTCTACGGCATCTTTGCTCACCCTTCCGGTTCCGAAACCTATCTCGGGACCATCCAAGTACTTGGATATCGCCATATCACCGGCGAATTTGCGGAGAAATGGGTGTCACTCTAACTCCCTTACCTTGATTTTTATTGTTCTTGCCTTACGTGTTTACATTGAGGGCAATGTAATGTTTTAAGTGTGGGGAGGGCTTAGAGGACTCATATGCATGCTAGATTGTTTTGGAATGCTTTTTGCTACTTTTCATTGGAAAAACATGAGAAAAAGAAAAACAAAATAGAAAAACAAAAAGAAAAAAAATGGAAAAAAAAAAAGAAAAAGAAAACCCGCTAAGTTGAAAACCCAAGAGGGCAACTTAGGCAACATTGGGGGCCCGGATAGGTCGAAAACCCTTAAAGGGTGGCCTAGGCAAAAATGAGAGGCTAAAATGTGCGGAAAAATGTGAGATGTGAGCTAAAGAAACATGATGTGTGGCTAGGATGAAAACTCGAAAGAGCTCCTAGGCAAAATGAGAGAAATTGAGAGAAATTGAAAAATGCTATAATTTCACTCACTTGCTGGCGTTGGAGTCATAAGGTTGCGGTTGTCACATGGATGGATCGGGTAGCTCAATATCTATAGACCTCTTGGGATTGGGTAGCTTAGTGGGTTGGGAAACGAAGTGTGGTTATGAAATTCCTTATCTCTTTCTACTTCGTTTTTGGTTGATATATTGGCATTAGGTGAAGCATGTGTTTAAAACTTCCTCTATGGTTTTAGCTTCATTTTGTGTCATTGGATTCTGGGAATATCAATTCTGGGCTGTGAAATATTTTTATGGGTAGTGAATTGATAAGTGGTAGGTTTGGTTAGATCTAGGATTGGGGATGTGTGTGTGAAAAAATTCTCATGTGAGCTTTTATTTTGGGATTTTTGATATTGAGAGTTTTTGTGAGGCTTTGATTGGGGGATTAGTTTAGGTTTTGGATATATCATTTACTCCGTGTGCTTGGTTCTTTTCTTACTCGAGGGTGAGTAAGGTCTAAGTGTGGGGATATTTGATGTGTCCATTTTGTGTGGTTATTTTAGGGGTTTTAGGATGTGGATATGCCATTTCCTCCGTATGCTTGAATCTTTTCTTACTCGAGGGCGAGTAAGGTTTAAGTGTGGGGATGTTTGATGTGTCCATTTTAGATGCATTATTTAGTAGTATTTAGGATCACTTTTGTGCTCTTTTATTATCGAGAGCTTGTGTTTTACCTTGAAATTCACTTAGGAGAGGCAAAAGCAACTTTGTACTCTTTTACCTCTTCTAAGTGGATTTTGTGTGACAAGGGAAGAACACGGAAGCAACGAAAACCGAAAGACATTGAAGACTATACTTTCGAAGACTTTTGGATACTCACTTTGAAGACATGAAGACCGGAGGCCGTTGAAGACCATTTTTGGAGCCGTTGAAGACTTGAAGATTGAGAGGGATGGCTATGAAGAAGACAAAGAAACAATGCAAAACTCTGGCTCCCGTCGCGACCCCGTCGCGACACCATCGCGAGTCGCGACCTACACCGTCGCGAGTCGCGACCAACGGGCGGCCAGAAACCAACTTTATCTTCTTTGCACTATAAATACTACTCTCTTTCCTCCTCTTCTCAAGCTTTTGCAGCCCGTTTTTCTCTGGGTTTTAGGGCTCCAAATCTAGGTTTTTCTCTTCTTTCTTTTCTTTGTTTTTCTTAGTTTAATTATGTCTTTTGTTGTTCTAGAGTAGTTCTTGTACTTGGGAGCTATGGATTGAAGCTTCCACTTCTATGTATTGAGAATCATTTTATCTATCTATTTGATGTTTTTGCTATTGTGCATTTATTGTGCTTTGAATGTTAATTGTTGATTCCATTGATGTTGTTGGGAGCTTGATGATATGAATGCTTGTATGAATTGCTAGCTAGGGTTTGGGGGATTTGGGTTAATTTCCCCCCTGTTCTTGTTAGGAATGTATGAGTGTGAATTAGAGCTTTTGATTGTGTTAGTGTGTTGACAATGTGCTAGACGAATGTGATTGATGTTGAACTCTTCGTCATGTTCGTTTGTGTAGCAAACGAGAGAGTCATATGCTCGTGGATGAATGTGAGTTGCACGTTCATCCAATCTCGTGTAATTGCATGAATTGGTTTAATGCTTAGTCACGGTGTAGTGGTCATAGGCATTGCCAAGCTTGTTGGTCCTTCGTGCTAAATGCCACCAATGACACCTTGAGTCGTGGTCGCGACTCGGGAGCCAATGGTGAGGTTTGACGAGAGATGTCGAACTCACTCTCGCAAACTACGAACTAAGAAGGATAGGAGTTTAGTCTCCACGACAAGTAGTTGAAGTATTGAATAGATGATTTAAATTCATTCTTGAAGCATTTGTTATTTGGCGTTTATGTATTCTTGACGGTGTGTTTCACTGCATGTGTGCCATGAGTTGTTTGAGCATAGGGAGTGCTTGTGTGGTTGAATTGTTTAGGTGTAGGAACGTGACGAATTCCGTAGCGCCTTTGCATGAAGATCTATGAGCATGAACTTAGAACTCCTTGTGATGTGTGTGTTGTGGTACTTGCTAGATGGGTGCGTGAGTGTTGGGTCCTGAATGCTATATGATGGAATGTGTGAATGATTCGATGAACTACATTAGATGTGGAAGTGGATATCCGTTGCCCCCAAGGCATTTTATCTTTGTAGTTTAAAACCCCTTTTCTTTAGTTTCGTTTGATGATTAGCATAGTCACTTGACCTTGCTAGTTATCTCGTCTTTTTATCTTTGTTAACTTAGGAAACCAACCAACCAACCCCCCCTTTTTACTTACTTTTATGTGTGTGTAAATATATTTACTCCTAGCCTAGTATCAACCATTTGTGTGCTTAGACGCTTAGGAAGATCCCTCTTCTCTTTGGACGACCCCGATTTGCCACTATCTACCTAGTTGTAGAAAGTAAGCATTTAGGGCTTATAAATTATCTTTTGCACGGCAGGCGCGACGACCGCCCGCCCGTCACGTACTTTTATCAAGAGCCACTAGAATTTTTTCATGTCAAATTATCGACTCAAAACAACACAAAAACACATGTTTGACTGTAAAAAACTGGAAAATGAAATTGTTTTCCAAAAATACAAAACAAAACACCCAAGAAACCTCCTCACACTTAAACTTTGCTTGCCCTCAAGCAAATAATGCAAAGCTCTTATGAGAAAAGGTTTAACACATAGTCAACATCATAAAAAAGTGACAGGAAAAGAGGAAACTTATAGTGGTGGGTTTCGGAGAAATTTCCAACAAGAATTAAGCAGTGGATCCAGATCAGGTTCTGCTGCTGACCTTCCGTTTGGCCAAACGGAACCTGCGAGTCCAGCTTTCCAAAGGTGTGAATTCTCTATGGTGCAAATTCAAGTACTTCAAATCTGTAGATCAAGAATTGAGATCAGATGAGACATTGAAATTCCTAAAAGATAAGAAATAAAAAAAAACTTAAAAGAAGAAAGAAAAAAAAACAAAGAAAATTGGGTTGCCTCCCAACTAGTGCTTTTGTTTATAGTTTTTGGCTAGACTTTTGGATGCCTTTAATGAATATTTGTTGGGCACAGTGTAATTTCTTCCATTAATGCCACCTGAGAAGTATCATAGTATGGCATAAGGTGATGACTATCAACGAGGAATGCTCTTTTTGCGTTCATACTTATAATTTCCACCATCCCATCAGGCCAAACATAAGCCACTTCGAATGGTCTAGTCCATTTAGACTTGAATTTCCATGACATATGTCGAAAGTTGGACTCAGAAATAAGAACTTTCTGCCCAATCACGAATTTCTTAGAATTCAACTCTCTGTCATGCCACATCTTATTACGCTCCTTGTACCGCATAGATTGATCAAACCCTTTCAATCTTAGATCTCCCAATTCTTGGAGTTGGAACTTTGTTTCTTTCTCACACTTGAGCGACTCCATACTCACTGGAAGAGTATCATCATCTCCTTGATAAACACGCTTCAGGTCGGGTGGTAACTCCTTCAACTCCAAATTTGAGATTTTCACATCCGATGGAACAAGTCTGGCGGGCGGGTCCCATTTGGGCAAACTGAACCATGTATGTACTTCAGAATTTTTCCAAACATCCGCTTCGGACTAAGTCGAGTTGGGCATTCCTTGATTTATTTCAGTTCTGGCCACCACTTTCTGAGAGTGCACTGAACACACCAATTTGTGGATTTTCTTATCACTTGAGACTTGAACATTTACTTCTTCTGGAATTGTAGGCATTTGAATTCCCAACTTATCCTGCTAAACTTTAGTCTCAAGAGAATCTTGGACAAACAGGTCAGTATGATCAATTGCATTCACATTCTCAGCATCTATAGATTTCTGCATGGGTTTATCAACGTTGAGTGTGTACTTATCACCAAAATAATCAAGTGAAATAGTTCCGTTCCCAACATTAATAATGGTGTTGGCAGTTTTCAAGAATGGACGACCCAACAATACCCCTTGTGTTCCCTTATCATTGGTATGGTTCATTTTTACCACATAAAAATCTGCTGGGTACACAAAGTTATTGACTCGCACAAGCACATTTTCCAACAACCCTTCAGGACATACACAAGATTTATCTACCAATTGAATTACCACTCTAGTGTATACCATTTCAGCTCCATTCAAAGTTTGATACACAGATAATGACATGACATTAATTGAAGCTCCTAAATCACACATGTCAGCATTGATCTTCTTATCTCCTATATAACAAGGTAAGGAAAACATACCTGGGTCCTTGCACTTTTGAGGCATGTTCTTTTGGATCACAGCTGACATAGATTCACTCATCATGATCTTGCTTGAATCCTTTGTCTTTCATGCAATAAAATCTTTCAAGAACTTGCTTACTGGTGGTAACTTTATGGCCTACAAGAACGGAAGATTAATCTCCATTTTCCCAAAAATTTATACAAAATCCATAGGCTTTTCCTTTTTCTTTTCTAATCTACGAGGGAAAGGAGGCAAAATATTAAGTAAAGGATCATGTAAACTCAACCACTTACTTACCTCAGCTGGTACATTGGATTTACCTTTATCTCAGGTCTCAGTAGGCTTAGGATTCTTAGAGTTTGTGGTGGTTTCGTCGCCCTTTTCCTCCGTTACTTGATTATGAATTTCTACTGTAGGGTTCGATTTGGCCAAATCGGACCCTCCTTCAATGAACTCCTTCGCTTCTTTGCTTGCGGATTTCAATGGTAATGCACCAACTACCTTTCCACTTCTAAGTGTGACCTGATTTACCGTCTCATGAGGGTTTAATTGGACCTGAGAAGGTAACCCTGGTTGTTTCATTCTGAGTTCATTCATGGAATTCGATAAATGGGTGATTTGTCGCGTATGCTCCTCTAAAGTTGTTTCAATATTCTCAAACCTTTGGTGTTGCTTTTGCATCATGTCCATCATTATGTCCAGCTTATCATTCAAAGATTTCTCTTGACCACCTTGATGGGGCTGAGGAAAAACTGAAGCTTCTCGTTGCATTGGTGGAACATAAGGTCGTTGGTAATGCTGAGGCTGCTGCGGATGGGGACCTTGTTCTCTCCACTGGAAGTTAGGATGATCCCTGTACCTTGGATCAAAATTTTGGGGATATGGTCCACCTTTTTGCTGCCTCTCATTGAAATTTCCAATAGCATTTGCTTGGACAGGTATCTCTCCCATGGTAAGAATGCATTGCAACGTCGTATGGTTCACTGCTCCACACGTATTGCAAGACCCTTCTTGTATAGATGCAACCTTGTCAACGACCTTGGATAGCATTTTCTCCATTCTTTCCATCCTTTCCTTGATCTCATTTTTTTGGGGAGTGGATGTCTGGGCCACCTTCTTCAAGATTCATACTTCCTGCTGATCATACTCCTTCTTAGAGTCCACCAACCTCTTGATGATCTCTCTAGCTTCATTCACTCGAAGGTGAGAAAATCCACCACTACTAGAAGAATTCACCAAGTCCTTGTTGATGGATGTCATCCCTTAATAGAAACATTAAAGCAACTGGCCTTCCATCATTCGGTGATTAGGGCAACTATCTACCAACTTCCTGAACCTCAGCCAAAACATACTCAATGGCTCATCATACTCTTGCTTGATGCTTGTGATCTCCTTTTTCAAGGCATCTGTTCTTGTGGCTGGAAAGTAGTACTCCAAGAACAATATCTTCAATTCTGCCCATGTTGCAATGGAGTTGGGGGGCAAGCTCGAAAACCACTAATTTGCTGCTCCTATCAAACTGAATGGGAATGCCACCAATTTGAATTGATCTTCCGTCACGGTGGATGGCCTCTTCTGAACCTTACAAATCTTAACAAATTTGCTCAAAAAATTGTAAGAATCTTGGGTGCTTCTCCCGTGGAACTTTGGAAGTACGTTCAGGAATGCCAGCTTGATTTCAATAGGATTTTTGGTCTCTGGCAACTGAATAGGAGTGGGGGGATCATCTTCACCTTGACCAGTAAGTTCCCACATGTAAGGATTATTTGGGTTCTGCCCAGGATTCAGATTTCGGTCAGCTCCATCCATCTCGATATCAGTTCCCGAATCAGAGGTAGTTGCTGAAATCGCGATGGGTTTGGTTTGGCAAAACCGAAGGGTCTCGGTAGAACCTGCTTTCCGCGCTTTTGTTCGCTTTCTGCTCTGCTTGGCTGTCTTCTCAACTTCCAGGTCAAATATTAAATTAGGCCTGGATGATCTACTCATAAACCAAGCACAATATTACACAGATTAGTAGGGAAAAAATTATAGAAATTGACTTACCATTCCCCAGCAGCGGCGCCAATTTGGTGAACATCGTTTCACTCACCAAAATAATCTGCAAATTCTATAGATGAGATTAGTACAGTAGCATGCAGAGTCGATCCCATGAGGAACGGAGCAAAAACTATAATAAAATTCCTACTAATATAGAACACTTTTGGTGTAGCCACCACACCTTAATTTTTAAAGTTATCTAACAACTAATAATGCAACTAACTAATATAAAATAATAATGCAGCTAACAAATATAAATGTCTATAAAATACATGAATAAGGTAATCGGCTCGGAATAACTCACATTAGTTAAACATCGATCATAGGCGCAAAGATAAATCAATTCATATGCATCTATCAGTTATAGGAAAGTAGTTACGCTTAACCTCCCCAATTCTTTCGTACTTTATCGACAATTAACCAATTATAATTGACAAATTATAATTAACTAATTGTTTCTCTTACCAAGATGCCCCCGGAAAGTATTCACTGAACCAGATACACACCTCGATAGCATTAAGAATGAAAAGAACCCAATATAGCAATTACCAAAGTAAAAGCAAATAGTAACACACACTTAATTGTTCCCCATCTTGCTATGTAGTCTTAGCTAGTTAGTTGTTTTTCACAAGAACTCGCTACTTACTAACCCTTTCCAACGATTACGCATTGGTAGAATTAGATAGCATTATCCCAATAATATTCAAGTTGATCAGGCTTAAATCTATCAAGAATAAAATAAACCAAGAACAATCAAGAACACATAAGAATCAATTATAAAACAATTAGGCCTCACGATTCATAAACTAATACTTGTTATTCTATGCCGATATAAAAATTAGCTGCTCATAACGATTAAAATAAACAAATAAAAATTATAATATTTAAACATATTTTAACGCAATAACAAAATAAGCAAACCGTAGCCAAGATTGCATGAGAATTCCCTTCCCAGGTGTTAGAATAAATCAGACTCCTGATTCGATTATGATTTATTATGATTGGAGTTCTTTCCTTATTACACCTCTATTGTACTCGTTATATATTCAAATATCAATAATACAATTAATTACGGAAAATCATTCTATGATGGTATCAGAGCAAGTTCTGATCCTAAATCCTAATTTATTTTTTTGGTGGAATTCCGGTGATCTCTGGCAGTCAGCTCCTCTTCTCGGTAAATCACCGGCGTCTCTTTTCCGCTCTCATCTTCCTCTCCGGCAGTAGTTCGGACCTCCGGCGAATTCTCAGATTCTTCGGCTATTGCTTCCAAGTTCTCCGGCGTCCAAATTCTTCTTCCTCGGTGAATTCTCAGATTCTTCGGCGTCTTCCTCAGCGAATCTCTCAGACGTCCGTACTCATCGACCAACTCTCGACATCTTCTTCCTCGGCATCTTTGTTCAGCGAGCAGGTACCGGCATCTTCTGAGCGTCTCGTCTGGCGAACAGGTACCACGCGTGAGATCCACGCACTCGATGCAATCCCAGCGTCCAGACATGCGCGCGTGAGGTACACGCGCGTCAGTTAGCCTCCCTGCACGTGGCGGCGGCTTTGTTTCTCGTATCCTTCAACTTCTCGCGAGTCGAACCAATTTATCACGAGTCGAATCAATTTCTCACGAGTCGAATCGATTTATCGCGAATTGAACCTGTTTCTTGCGAATTGCTCAAATTCTTGTGAGTTGAGGAGCTTTCTCACGAGTTGCTCAAATTCTCGTCAGCACCCAGTCAATTTCTGTGCAATTCGGTCTTTTTCTATGGCTTATTTGGGCCCTATATCTCGGGAAGATTGCTCTACTAATTGGATTGCGGACAAGGTGTCGTTTCAGGCCAGTTTGAATGGTCCCAACCGTCATTCTTCGTCGAATCACTGAATCATTGATTCAAGTGCTATATCTCATATCACTGCTCACACCAGTCATCTTAATAAGGTATAATGTTATCGTGGTTCTGATTCTATTCTTGTTGGAAATGGTGAATCATTATCTATTTCTCACATCGGCCAATGTCATTTATCTGGTTTCTCTGTTAATGATGTCCTTGTGGTCCCTAAGATTACTAGAAGTTTATTGTCCATTAGTAAGCTTACTCGTGATTTACCTGTCTGTGTTATATTTGATGCCAACGCATTTTCCATTGAGCACAAGCATACATGGAAGATAATTGGTAAAGGCAGTCATAGTTCAGGTATTTATTTTCTTGAGACTGGTGATTCTAGCTTTTTAGGTGAATTACGCTCTGGAAAGCTCCAGGCTTCTTTTGAGCAGTGGCACTCTCGCCTCGGTCATGTGTCTCATGATACTGTTAAGTTGTTAAGTCGACGTGGCCATATTACTGTCACTTCCGCTATGCCGACATCTGTTAGTTGCTCTCCTTGTCAGATGGTCAAGAGTAGCCGTTTACCTTATTCCACTAGTGACAGGCGTGCTACTGGGTTGTTGGACAAGGTGCATTGTGATTTATGGGGACCGGCCCCTATCTTATTGGCAGGTGGTTTTTCTTATTATGTCATTTTCATCAATGACTTTTCGCGATTCACATGGTTTTTCCGGATGCTGTATAAGTCGGACTTCTATGACACATTTATCCAGTTTCAGAAATTCGTTGAGACCCAATTTTATACTAGGGTTAAAAATTTTCAGACCGAAGGTGGCACCGAGTTTACTAATCATCGACTTCAGGCTCACTTCATATCATGTGGCATTCATCATCAGATGTCATCGCCCTATACACCTGCTCAGAATGGCCGAGCTTAGCAGAAGCATCGTCACATCACAGAGACTGGTCTTGTTTTCACTCTTCCGTGCCACATTGTTATTGGGTGGAAGCTTTCTCCTCTGCGGTTTACATTATTAACCGTCTGCCCAGTTCAGTTCTTGGTGGAAAATCAACTTTTGTGGTTGTTTTTGGTTATGTGCCTGACTATATCCTCTTTTACCCATTTAGCTGCCATGCTTTTCCATGTACATGTGCCACTGCTACTGATAAGTTTGCACCGCGATCCATTCCGTGTGTTTTTATTGGCTACAACCCTCGTTACAAGGGCTTTCAGTGTCTCGATCCCACTTCTAGGCGTATCGATGTTTCTCGCCACGTTCGCTTTGATGAAACCTTATATCTCATCTTCCGCGGATAGTCGCTCTATTTTAGATCTGGAGATTCCATCGATTGGGGCCACCACGCCTGTGCCTGTTCCAGCCGCTCCTCTTTCCCCACCATTTTCAATCTGGATGGCCGACCTGGATCCAACTCCTCGGCCAATGGCCACCACACCTCAGCCATCGGCCATCACTCCTCAGCCACCGTTTTAGACACCGGCCACCACGTCTCAGCCAGTATCGGCCATTCTTTCTCTGGTGACTTCCGACGGCCACTCTCCGGGCAGTGCAGCTTATTCTTCCTCGGTATCGTCAGCTAGTTCGACTCCTCCAGCTTCGCCACCCCAGCTTCGTACTCATCAGATGGCCACTACGTCTTCTACTGGTGCCATTCAGCGCTGGGATTATTTGGATATTATTGCTCATGGTCTCACTACCGCACTCTTCTCTCAGACAGAGCCCACTGATTATCGCTCTGCCCTTCAGGATCCAGCCTGGGTCTCAGTCATGGATGATAAGATGGTCGCTCTTCGTGGTCAGCACAGTTGGGATTTGGTGCCTCGACTTTCGAATGTCAACATTGTTGGCTCCAAATGGGTCTATAGGCTCAAGTATCGTCCAGATGACACTATTGAGCATCACAAAGCTAGACTTGTGGTGCAGGGTTTTTTCACAGATTTCGGGTTTTGATTTTGACAACACTTTTAGTCCTGTGGTCAAAGCCTCCACTGTTAGGATGGTTCTCGCCATAGCCACCATGCGTTCCTGGCCACTTCATCAGTTGGATGTCAAGAACGCTTTCCTTAATGGTGTTCTTGATGTTCCAGTCTACATGAAGCAGCCCGTTGGTTATCAGGATTTTTTCCATCCAGACTATGTTTGTCGCTTGCGAAAGGCCATTTATGGTCTTAAGCAAGCCCCCCAGCATTTCAGCAGTTATCTGACACATCTTGGTTTTCGGTGCAGCTCAGCTGATACTTCTTTATTTGTCCTTTCGAGAGGGTTGTCGTTACTGTACCTACTTGTGTATGTGGACGATATCATTCTTACAGGCAATGACTCGACTCTTCTTCGCCAGTTCATTGATCGGACACACAGAGAGTTTGCGATCAAGGATCTTGGTGCTATTCATTACTTTCCTGGTCTTGAAGTTTCGCCTACCTCCTCAGGGTTACTGCTTAGCCAAGCAAAGTATGCTCGTGATATTTTGAATCGGGCCGGTATGTCTGACGCAGCACCTGTTTCTACTCCATTTGTCGATGGTTCTCAGCTTCACAACACTACCTGTCCTCCATTCCGGGATCCTACACTTTATCGTTCTCTTGTTGGTGCTCTTCAGTATCTCACCATCTCTCGCCCAGATTTGGCATTCTCGGTCAACACGGTGAGTCAGTATCTTCAGGATCCTAGAGATGACCATTTTGCTGCTGTGACTCAGATTTTGCGGTATGTTCGTGACACTCTTCATTTTGGCCTCAGGTTTTGTTCTGCTAGTACTCCTGATGTGTTAGGGTACTCTGATACTGATTGGGCTCGCTGTTTGGAGACCCATCGGTCCACTTATGTTTATGCAGTTTTTCTTGGTGGGAATCTGGTTTCTTGGAGTGCCAAGAAACAGCCCACTGTTTCTCGCTCTAGCACTGAGTCTGAATACCGTGCTCTCGCCAACACTGCCCCATAAGTGGTATGGCTCACTCATTTGCTTCGTGATCTTCGAGCTCCGCTTTCTATTTCTCCACTGTTGTTATACGACAATAGTAGTGCTATCTTCTTGGCTCAGAATCCGGTGGCGCACAAGCGGGCGAAGCACATCGACATCAACTACCATTTTGTTCGTGAGTTGGTGACATCCGGAAAGCTGCGTGTTGCTCATGTTCCGACTTCTCTTCAGATTGCAGACATTTTCACCAAAGGGCTCTCTCGTCCGCTGTTCGAGTTCTTCAAATCTAAGCTATGCATCGGCGAGCATCCGACACTTCGCTTGAGGGGGGTGTTAGAATAAATCAGACTCCTGATTAAATTATAATTTATTATGATTAGAGTTGTTTCCTTATTACACCTCTATTGTACTCTATATATTCAGATATCAATAATACAATTAATTACGGCAAATCATTCTATCACCAGGTCTGCAATCAGATTGTAGCTTCTCAATATTATACTAAAACTAAAACTAAAACTCAAACTAAAACTAACTAACTAATTGCGGAAAAGTTTTCTCTATATTAATGTGTGTCTGCGGTCTCTGTATCTGTCTCTGCCGCAAAGCATTAGTTATTTATGTGCCTTTGCTCGGCCACTAATAAAACAAACCAAAATAATATTGAATTCGGATTCTTCTTGCGTAAGAGAGAGAATAAAATATTAACTAAATAACTAATTCCTAAAATTAAGGAATTTCAATTGGCAGGAGATAATACAATCCTTATTAATATGGGAAGTGAATAGCTATATTTTCTTCAAATCCACGTGTGTTCAATAATTCACTTTTCACCCCATAACTTCAGTAATTCTGCTTTTGCCTCTCTTCCTTCATCCCTGAAAAAATGTCTTATAAAATAAGAATATTTTCCATTGGAGCACATCGCCTCATTAAAAACCTTAACCTGGAAAATCCAGTGGGAAAAAACCGTTGGTTAAGGGAAAAAGAGTACAATGTATATCTCCCTCTTAATTCTCAGCAATCAATGAATTTCTGCACCAAAAACACCTTAAAGTGCAAATTATATCTCAATAAAATCATAATAATCCCACCAAATATGAACACAATATAACACACATCATTTAACTTTCCTATTTTTCTCCTTTGCTGTACAGCCTTAAGGCTTGGATGCTTTTCTTTTGCTGTGAAGTACGAATATATATGGAAGAAACATAACCTCCTTTCTTCTTTTTTTCCTCCGAATTTAAATCTTTCTTCAAGGCATGGGCCGAATCACATCCAGTAATGTGTTTAAGAATTACGTACTCACAATTAATTCGTGTGATGTACAGTGCAAATGGTATTCCCAATTACTAATTGAGAAGCCTTTTTACTTATTTGGTATCCACTAGGAGTGAGTTGTTCCTAAATTATAGTAATACTTTATTAGTTATTTTAATATTTTAGGGATGCCAAGCTTTATCGTATTCAAGGGACAGGATATAATTTCCATTTACTGGATAAAGAGTAATTCAATCAGTTTTATCAAAAAAGAAAAGGTATATTTTCCTTTTCCAAACAATTAGTAAGACCAAAAATGCTAAAAAATACCAAACAAAGAAAAATTATAACTGCATATCCGCTCTGTCTCAGTTAATGATTCTTATTTTCCATTTTTGTTTGTCCGACCAAAGGTTTATATTTGACTATTTCCTTATTTTAGCTGAAATTTATTACTGAAATTTGGTCAAATTCATTTCAATTCCCCATCTTTGATTGATTTTAACCAATCAGTATGCATAAAAGTCCGTGTAAAAGGTGATATAAGTCATTGGTTGGAATGGATGTAAAATGGTATATAAGTAGTACTAGAAAAGCTGATTAATTATGAAACAACGTTAGGATGGAATGAGTTGGTTGATGGACTCTCCTCAACAATCTTTGGCAATGATCCTCGCCGGTAACGGATTCGATGTTTGGATTTCCATTAGCCCTCTCGGAACCTCCCACTGATAACGGTCTCTTAACGGCTAATCCTAGCCGGAATTTTGGTCCCATGGCGGAACCTTCACCGCCGGGGGGTTCTAAAACCTTCCTATCTGCTCTCACCTCTCGTTCTGCTCCCCCCTGCTCACTTCCTAATAAGCCCAATCTTAATCCGAAAAGGGAATACCTGGGTGATATGGCTTGTCTATACACTGAAGAACAGGTCTAGTTGTTGTCCTCTCACTACTCAAATGCACTGATAGGCAAATTTACTAGAGGTCACCCAACGATGGAGCAACTGGAATTGGCCTTCAGGACTGTGGGTTTTCAAGGGCGATACCAATTAGGTTCAATTGATTACAAGCATGTGCTGATTCGTTTCGAGAAGATGGACGATTTTCAGCGATGCTGGATAAAAGGGATGTGGCTACTCAATGGTCGTCCGATGAAGGTTCTCCGGTGAACTCCAGACGTTTCTCCGAACACTGAATCCTCCATTGTTCCACTCTGGGTAACTGTTCGTGACATTCCTATTTTTTCTATAACATAGGTACAATTGAGGATGTAGGTAACACAATTGGATCATATATTAAAATGGATGCAGCCACTGAAGGAATTACCCGACCTTCTGCCATCAAAATTTGTGTTGAATTTGATCTCCTAAAACCTCTGAAACCTATTATCAGACTTCATACTGAAAGGAACCATTTTAAATGTAGGGTGGAATATGAAAATGTTCCATCCTACTGTAGCTATTGTTCTAGGATTGGCCACTCTGAAGCTATAATCTGATTTCTTCATATTTGCAATTTTTTGTTTGCAGAATTTAATTTCTGAGCTCGATTGCAAATCCGAACTGCCGATTTGCAGAGCTTTGATCGCCGATTATAGAGCTTGAATCCAGTGTTTAGTAGCTCTTATTCGGATTGAGTTTGAGGAGAAATAAAATTCCTTGATATTTGGGAGGAAAGAGAATCTGACATTTATTTGGGAGGAGAGAGAATTTGGGTTTGACTCATTTTTGTTATAACCCAATTTTGACCCATTTTCAACATATTTTTCTATTTTGCAATCATGTCCTATTTTTAAGCTCCATTGTTATTAATTGCAGACTGATCCCTCGTCTCACCATTTGCTATGGAGAGACGGTGTCACGAGAGTCTTTCTCTTTTAAAAATAGTTAAGAAAATTTAAGATTTATTCATAATTCAAAGCTTATATACTATGATAGGGAACTTCCATGGCATTCGCTGCATTTTCACAAGGAAAAAAGGTGGAGATGGTGAAATCAGCTGCAATGTTGAGTCCAGTTGCTTATCTCAGCCACGTACCCGCCTCACTCCTCAGCATTACTTCCAGATTCTATTTTGGTGAAGTAAGTCTCATACTAATCCTTCCTGGTTTAATAATGTGCTAAAATAAGTTTAAAATACGTACTAGCCTGATTCTATAAAGAGGGAGTCTTAGGAAAGACGGCCTATCCATATATTTATATAAATATGACACTGAACTTTTTACCTTAAATTTTATAATTTTTTAAAAAATAAATATTATATTTTATAAATTAAAACAAGTAATAATATGTATTTGAATGTAAAAATATATTTTATAAAATAAAATATAAAAATAACTTTCAAATTCAGTACTCCCTCTATCCCATTTTAATTACGGGCATGCACACTTTAACTTTCAGTAGTTAACTCAAAAAATGTTTGAGCATTAATATAGTTGATATTTTAAAGATATACTATTTTATTTTCCAATTATTTCTTCAATTAAGAAAATGCCTTTTTATTAAAATGAATTGTTTGTTTGTCCTACTCAATAGCATTTATATTTATATATTAATTCAATTTTATGGTAAAAATTAAGAAGCTATGACTAAATAAATAGTTAAATTGCATATTGAAATGAGACGATATGAGTATGCAAATTAACAAAGGCACCGTAAAAGTGAAAACAATAAGTGAACTCCTATTTCTAAAATACAATTTTTTTGTTAGAAGAATTTTGTTACAGTTTTTCATATTATATATACTCAAAATCTTGTATAAGACCGTCTCACGGTGAGATCAGAAATTAAATTGCAAAGATTTCAAGATGAGGTTTCATATTGATGTTTTAAAAGTTCAGGGATTTAATGTGTAATTGTGATAATTTGTAATTTAGTCCAGTTCTATTAGTTTTTGGCCCCTGAATTTAGTTTGCTCTTTTCCTAATTTTGCCTCTAGTCCTTGGTCTCACCATGAGACGATCTCACAAGAGACGGACTGATATACTAAGTATTCATATTGGTACTTTATATATAATTATTTATGATAAAATATTGTATGAGACCCTCTCATGGTAACATTAATAATAAAATAGATAGGTAATTTACAAGTATTATATTGGTATTGAGTTTTAGACAGAATTTATAAAAGGTAAAGTCTTGGAAAAGACCGTCTTTCCACATGTTTATGGAAAGACGAAATTTAATTAGAATAATAAAAGGTAAAAGGTTTTAGTTGCAATAATTATGAATTTATTATGCAGCGTGTAATAATTATAAAGTTTATAACTCGATTCATGCAACCCAAAAAGTTTAATATCATTTCTTCTAATTTGCACTTTAAGGCTTGGTCTTTCCATGACGTATGAAGAGAAACATACTCTTTATAAAAAGTTTGGGAAATAAAGAGGAATGCGAGGTGCAAATATTACTTTTTTTTTTTAGTATATTGAGCGGAAATAACTGGGAAACTATTGATCTCACGATGGGAAATAAAGAGGAATGCGAGGTGCAAATATTACTTTTTTTTTTAGTATATTGAGAGGAAATAACTGGGAAACTATTGATTTCAAATCGTGAGAAATTTGATAGTCAGCAATCCAGATTAAGAAACACGCGAGTCAAAATTACCCGTCTCCCTCTGTACGATTCACACATATTTTGATTCCAGATGTGATGTTTCATTTTCGTACCTTGACGTTTCAACCAAATTGACCTTGTCATGTTTTTTTAGAAAATAATTTTTTTATTCAAATTGTGTGTTCTTAAGTTAAAATTTGGTGTTTAATGTAAAATTTATGTTTACATATTAAAATTTTTTATTCTTTATACTTCCCCGTTTCACTATATTTGTCACACTTTCCCTTTTTAATTATTTTTTTATATATACAATAGAACACTTTCTTTTTTTTGGCAAGAATCATTCAATTTCATCTATCCATTCATTCTATTTTTTTTTCTTTCTAAATTCAGTTGCATCTAATAAATTTATTCACCATAAAATCAAAGGATCTAAAATTTGAATCCAAATACATAGAAACAAAGGGAGTAATTTGATACTGCTTTGTGATATATTACCAAAGTTAGTTTTTAAAATTTTATTTATACTTTATCTATGTTGGATTTTCAAGGTGTGGTTTTAAACCATAATACCAATGTTTTTTTTTGAAAATTAATTTTTCTTATTGTATACCTTGATATTTTAGTAGTGTGATTTAGTTTTTAAATCTTACTTCTGATGTTTTTTCCCTCTATTAGTGTCACCTTGTAACATACACTATGATGTTTTAATATTAATGATTATTTAAAAATTTTATTTGAATATTAACTATTTGAATTTAATTTTAAATTTTTAATTAGTATTATAATTTGATGTGTATTTTATTTCATATTTGACTATATTTTGATGTATGTTTTTTAATGTTTTTATTTGATGTTTATCCCTTCTAATTTGATGTTTATTTTTCATATTTTTATTTGATTTTGTATTTATAGTATTTAATTTTATGTTTTACTATTTTATTGAGTTTATTTTAGTATTTTTATTTGATATTTAAATATTTTTAAAATGATGTGTACTTCGTGTATTTTTATTTGATGTTTCACAATTTTATTTTGATATTTAATGTTATATTTTAAATAATTTACTCCCTCGGCGGTTTCGTTAGGTTTGACACACTTTCCTTTCCGAGTTGTTTCTATCAGTTCTTATACCGTACACCTGGGATACTGATAGGTCATTTTTCTACCAAATAAGCCTAGCTTATCAGATTTAAATTCAAGTATAGAGTTAGCAAGGTCGACCCCACAGAGAACAGTGTAAACAAATTCTTACTTCTAAAATTTCAATTGTTGGTGAGCTACCACACCTTAATTTGATGAGAATATAATCTATAACTAAGAAAACAATAAAACTAAACTAAGAATGCAAATAAACACAAATATCAATATGAGAATGAACTTCGGCAACAGGTAAAATCACATTAACTAATAATTTACTTGATCACCGGCGCAATAATAAATCAATTCGCATGAACCAACCTGCCGAGAATCAGTTACGAGACACGGTCCAATTTCTTTTTACTTTATTGATAGCCGGCATGAATCTGCTATAAACTGACTACTTCCCTAATTAAGATATAATCTAGCAAAAATCAACTATAAACTAGATTTAATATCTTAACAACATTAAGAACCAAAGAAATCTGCTGTCACAAATTATCCATTCATTGTTCCCACTATCTGCGGTTAGTTTTGCCACTAATTAAATCTACCCTCTAGATAAAGATAAATAGCAGAATTTAATTGGCACTATTTCAAATAACTCTAGATTCATCAGATCTCAAGAAATTCATAAATAAAATATACACAGAGAACAATTAAGAATCCATACAAATCAATTATCACTGGTCTGGAATCTCCGTGGTATGGAAACATCAATGCTTAGACTATCTAATCTGCTTAAACTAAAGAAAATCCAGTTACTGTGCATAATTGAACCTATGCATGACAACTCAAAAATTCACTCTTATATGACTGTTCTTAAATTTTCCAATTGTCTGGCCCTCCCTAATGGAAAAATTTGGCTTATGTGGTCTCATTCCCTTGCTGTTTCACTTATATCTTCACATGACCAATTTTTGCATGTTGACATATCTCATCATTCTTTCAATCTTTATATGGAGGTTGTTTTCATTTATGCCTTAAGAAACAGAGAAGGTAGGAAAGCATTATGGAAAGATTTAGAGCCAATTTCTTAGGAGATACAATTTTCATAGGTGATTTTAATACAATCACTAATGTGTCTGAATATAGAGGACCTTCTAATCCGGCTCTTGGAAGCATTAGAGACTTTAATACATGGATAAACTCCAATGGTATTCAGGAAATAAACACAGTAGGTAACCTGTTCACTTGGTGTAACTCTAGGCTTAGAAATCCTACTTCTAAAAGGTTAGATAGAGGACTTTGTACCCTAGCATGGAGCTCCAAATTTCCCTCTTCCTCCATCCAGATTCTTAATAGGCATACCTCGGACCACTCACCTCTCCTCCTCCAGTTGTCTAACTTAATTTCCTCATATCCTAAGCCTTTTAGATTTATTAATGCCTGGTTCCAAAGGACAGAGTTTATTGGCTTAATTCAGGAAAATTGGGAAAAGCCTATCCATGATAAGGGTATGATTAGATTCTACTTAAAATTGATCAGGTTAAAAAGAGTGATTAAAATATGGAACAGAGAGTCTTTTGGTAATATTGATTCCAATGTTATACTAGCTGAGGAAGCATTAAGTACCCAGGAATTTGCTTTTGATTTAAATCCTACTCTTTCTGAACTTGTTAAACTAAACTAGAAAAAAGCTTTATTGCTTAGGGCTCTTAAGGAGAAAGAAAAGTTTTGGAAACAGAAAGCGAGACTTAAATGGCATAAATTGGGGGATAATAATACTGAATTCTTTCATAAGGTAGTTAAAGAGAAGAATTGTAAGTTGCAGATTAATAAGATTAAAAATTCAGCTGGTCAATGGTTAAACACACAAACTGAAATCCAGAATGAGGCAATTGTCTTTTATTCTGGTCTATTAACTGAACCTGACCAAAATACTGATGATACTTTCTCTTCCCACTCTCTTAGCCAAATCCCCAAACTTTTAGATGACTCGGATAACCAAGCTTTAGCTGCCCCTGTGTTGGAATCTGAGTTAGAAACAGTAATTAAAGGCTTAAACAGAAACAGCAGTCCAGGGCCAGATGGTTTCACACCTAAGTTCTATATTAAATGCTGGTCTTTTATCAAGCATGATCTTTTGGAGGCAGTCAATGATTTCATCTTAGGTTCTAACATCCCGAAAGGGATATCTAGTACATGGATTACACTCATTCCCAAGAAAGCAACACCTAGTCATTTTGGGGATTTTAGACCAATTAGTTTATCTAATGTACTTAATAAAATCTGTTCCAAGGTTCTTATGGAAAGGCTAAGGCCTTACATGGATAACCTGATCTCTCCTAACCAATCTTCATTTTTGAAGAACAGAGACATTTCTGATAACATACTATATCTTCAGGAAATGGTTAGATTCCTTGATAAGAAGAACAGGTCCCCTAACTGTATCTTGAAATTAGATCTAATGAAAGCCTTTGATAGAGTAAACTGGCAGTTTCTTAGGAGGATTCTTGTTAAATTTGGTTTTAATGGTAAGTTTTTAACTGCGGTTATGAGTAACTTATCACAGGCACATTTTTCAGTTCTTGTTAATGGGAATCCAGTAGGCTTTTTTAAGGCTACTAGAGGGATTAAACAAGGTGATCCACTCTCTCCTTTTCTTTTTAATATTTTTACTGAAGCTTTTTCAAGGAGTTTATCCTATATATTTTCTAACAGTAGGCTTTCTCATTTCCAATTACATGCCTCAATCCCTGCTGTATCACATCTATTGTATGCAGATGACACAATTATATTCATGCAAGCATCTAAATCTAACCTTATAAGAATAAAAGCCTTTTTAGATGTCTTTGAGGTGACTTCAGGACAGAAATTTAACTTTGAAAAATCAGAATTTTACCTCAGTAAAAGGGCCTCAATCCTAAAGAACACTCAGGTTAAGTCCATTTTGAAAATGAAGAAAGGTTCATTCCCATTCAATTACCTTGGTTGTCCCATTTTTCGGGGAAGAACCCTGAAAAGGTATTTCCAACCTCTAATGGCTATCCTGGACTCTAAGCTCCAAAGTTGGAAGAATAGGTGGCTAAGTGCTGGAGGCAAGCTGGTCTTAATTAAACATTGCCTATACTCTTTACCACAACACCTATGGGCAGTCACTAATCCCCCTAAAATAATAATTCGAACATTTGAGAAAAGATTAGCAAGATTCTTTTGGGGGGAATCAAATGGTAAAAATAATAAAATCTGGAAAAAATGGTCGGACATCTCAATTTCAAGTGACTTAAATGGACTTGACTTTAGGTCAGTTACAGCCATAATTGATACTTGTTCAACTAAGCTTTGGTGGAAAAGCCAATTAGGGCTCACTCTATGGTCAAAACTGCTCTGGGCACTTCCCCTATCCCATAGGAAATCTGTAACATGGAAGAGAATTCTTCTCATTAACTCTTTTGCGGAACATAATTCAGTAATTATTCATGGGAAGGGTACCTGCAATTTTTGGTTAGCTAATTGGAGTCCCCGGGGTCCTCTAGGTAATATCATTCCGGAGCATATAGTAGCTGCAATGCCATAAATGTCTGTGGCAGATTTCATCAATAACAAGTCCATTATATTGCCTCAGATTAGTTCTTTATTAGAACATGATACTTTGTCTTTTCTTCAGGAGGCTATGCTGGTTACTGATAGAGAGGATAGACTAATTTGGAAGGCGGAAGTCTCAGGTAAATTCACATCTAAATCTACCTATAGGGCTCTCACGCATGAAACGGGTAATTTTCCAGTCTGTAAATTCATTTGGAATAATGCCTTGCAAAAAAATATCTCAATATTTACATGGAAAATGTTGCAATCCTTTCTTCCCTTTGATGAAGTGCTCATTACCTTAGGGTTCAGTTTAGCATCTAAGTGCCCCGCTTGTTCTAATTCAGACTCAATTCAACACTTCTTCATTTCATGTCACATTGCTCAGGCTGTCTGGGGTAACATAGCTTCAATAGTCCAATTTCATCTAAATCCTAATCAGTCTCTTACTGAGAGATTCTTCATTTTCTGGAATACCAAGGATATGGTTAGCTGGAAGCATTTTATCTGCAAAATCATACCTTCTCTTACTTGTTGGTCGCTTTGGAAAGCTAGGAATAAGTTCATATATGATAATAAGCCATTCTCCTACGAACTTATTTCTATGGAAGTTCATGACTTAATTAAACTGGCGCTCCTAACTACTCCAAGGACTTACTTCTCACATTCTGCCATTGATTTGCCCTTCATTGGATTCCTTTTATTAGACCTCCTCCTAAGCCCAACATAGCAACTGTTTTGTGGGAGAGGCCTCCTCCGGGGTCAATCAAAATTAATATTGACGCCTCCTGGTATCCTGATAAAGCAGCAGTTGGGATGGTTGCCCGAGATAGTTCAGGTGACCTGATCGATATAGCTTCTACTTCTATATATGCTGCTTCACCACTAGAAGCTGAAATGAAGGCCATTCTGTTTGCAAGTGAAAAATTTTCTGATATAGGCCATAATTGCTTCTTTGAAACCGACAGTAGGTTGGCTGTAAATATGATCAATTGCCCTTACTCTGCTAACTGGAACCTCTTTGATTTGGCATATAAAATTAATGCTCTATTAGGCTTGGCTCATCTTTCTCATATCTTCAGGGAAGGTATCTCTGTTGCAAATGTCATTGCTAAGCATCACATCTGCCACCTACAATGTTTGCATACTAGCACCATTCCCCAACATATTGAGGGCCTCATTGCATTAGATAGGGCACAAATACCTCATGTTAGAATACACTAGAAAACTTTCCTAGGATGGATACTGCTAATCTAATCTTATGCTGGTGCATGATCTGTTCAAGAACTCATATGCTCTGAGGTTGTCATTCTGTGACTCATCTGCTGCTCAAGAACTCTTCACTGCTTGAAGCCTACTGCTAGAGACCATCCTCTCCTGCTGGAAGCCTACTGCTGGTTCTTCATGGTCTGGATGCTGAGCCCTTCTGATCCACTCCACTGGATTCTCAAAATTCAAGCTCACAGAACATGCTCCGCACATATTTGAACATCAACTGAGTCTACTTTCTGGGTCTTCAGTAGATTGTCTTCTGTGACTATAGACTATTCAACTTGTATTTGAAGTTTCCTGGCCGGAGGTGCGATTTAACATGAGGGGTGGAGATTCACACCTTCGGATCGCAGCTTCATCATCTATCCTCTTTTGCTAGGATAGTTGTTACACAAGTACTTCACTTAGAAACTAGTCGGACTTTTTTGGGGGGCAACCATGTTGCCTATCATAAACTATGGCTTAATTGTCTGTATATTACACTCGTTCTGATGGAGATTTGGGGAACCCCTAATATACCATCCCCCACCTTCGGGTGTTATCATTAAAAAAAAATCAATTATCACTGACAATTAGGCTTCACATATAAATCATAGTAAATGCTTCATTACCCTAAACCGGAAACAAAATTTAGTTACGAAAGATATTAATAATAGTTAAACAAATAACAAAATAATGCATTAATATAAGAACATAAATAAAAAAAACACAAAAGACAATAGGAACTAATAAACTCAATGCAGATTACTGCATGAAATCATCACATATTGTCTTCACGCCAATCAAGAAAATATATGATGAATAATCATCAACATAAGTACAGTTCCCCCTGTACTCTTGCGGCGGCTCCAAAAATAAAACAAAGATACGACGTGGGTTCGAGAATTATTTATAGGTTTTACAATAATCCTAATTATTAAATCAACTAAGAAAGGAAAATTAATATTGGGCTAATTAATTTGGTCTTTATATTTGGCCTTCTATCCCTTAATTTAACATTTTGTTATGAACAAGGATTAAAATGGCAAATAAGGCTAAGTTAGCAAAATTGGTTATCACTTAAATAACCCAGAAACATTCAAGAAGAAACTAAAAGGAGGTGAATAGAGTTAGTTGGTACAACAAAGAAAATAGAAGAAGTTGCAGTAAAAGAATAACTAATTCTGTTAGCAATTCTCATTAGAAAGTAGTTAGCTACGGTTGATGAATTGATTTTGTATAAAGACACAGAAAGAGAGAGGGGAAGGATAACTGAGAGAAGATCAATTTGATAGATACTCATAGTCTATCAACCTCTCTTTCTCATCCCATACTCTGTGTAATTTCGAGTGATTCATTGTGCAAATACAAAGTTATTGTTTTGTTCGTTACAATTGGTATCAGAGCGGTTTGGTACTTGGCAAATAATGGCAGACAATACATGCTATACGATGTTGGAGTTTCAGCTGAAAGAAATGGATTCAAGGATAAATATCATGGCGGGGGAGATGCAAGGTTTCAAATCTCAGCTGAAGACAAAGATTGAAGGACAAATGAAAGCATCGTTATACAGTCGTTCAAAGAGGAGCTCAAAAAGGTGTTAAAGGAAGAATTCAAGAAGCAGACCGAGATGCTGATGAACTCGATGCTGATGAACTCGATGCAACAGATGAATGGCAAAAGGTCATAATCAGAACGTACGAAGAGCTTGATGCAAGGCGCGAGGTTAAAATCTCAGGAAGCTGCAATTGGGGAAACATTTTGCATTCCAGGCCAGAGAAGCTTTGGGAGAAGTAATTCATATATTCCTGCTAGATTAGACAGTGAAAGTCCCCCAGTTTTTACCAATTCTAAGCATGTTGGTGCTAAAATGAATAATCAAGATTGGCGTGACAAGATTGGTAGAAGTTCACGAAACAATCAGCCTAGGATAGAATTAACAGTATTCACTGGGAATAATCCTAAAGATTGGCTGAGAAAGTGCACCAAATTCTTCAATTTCTTTAGAATCTATGATCCATGTAGGGTAGAAGCTATAAAAATTTATCTTGAAGGAAAGGCAGAGATATGGTTTCAATAAGAAAAATTAGCCAAAGGCTTCAGAAACTGGACTGAATTTCAAGATGCATTGATTCAAGGGTTTGGGGATATGAGTGGCCGAGATGAAATTGAAGAGTTTAATAAACTTTACGAAAAAGAGGATGTTAGATCATGTCAAGAAGCATTTGAAGAATTGAAGTCTTTAGTATTGAGCAGGGACCATAGATTGTCTGAACAATATTTCGTATCGAGCTTCATAAGTGGCTTGAATGTTGAATTGAAACCGATAGTTAAATTGATGAAACCTAGCACCTTACAAGAAACTGTACGGGCGGCTATATTATAGGAGTAGAATCTTGAGGTTATGTGTAAGAAGAGTAAGACCCTACAGTGGGCTGGGAGTACACATAATGCAGATAAGCCACAGGGTATCAATGCAAATAATAATAGATGGAAAAATTAACAAGGACTTAATAAGAAGCCTATTGAGGGATATCAGAGGTTACCTCAGCAAGAAGCACAGTTTAGGAGGGATAATAATTTGAGCTACAAATGTGGTGAGAAATACTCACCTAGACATCGTTGTAAATTTAGGAGAGTTAATCACATTTCTGCCATGGATATTGAAGAAGGAGACATTTTACTGGAGGAAAAACAGCAGTATGAGTTTATAGAATCAGAAAAAGTACATGATATATGGATATTCTGAAAGGCAAGAAGATAATATGATCGTGAATAATCAATTCTTCAAGCACCAAATGGAGAATTCGAAAATGGAGGATCAGGTACTGGATCAGTGGGGTTACACTCAGGACAATGAGATAAATGATTGGGAAAAGGAGCAATTATATAGAATGAATCCAACATCCAAATATCAAAAAAGGAATCAAGTTATGGAAAATTCAGCACTTGATCATTGGGATGTTGTGCAGCAGCAAGAGTAACAATATTACTGGGATAATAAGGATATATCTGAAGGGATCAGCTATGAATGGTTAGCAATACCACACTGAGAAACACAACAAAATAGCCAAGGAATTTAATACCGCGCAAGTTTCTGGTATTTTTGAGTTACAAGGGATATTAACAAAGATTCGGAATCATGAACTCATTAAGGTTCTTTATGAATTTGCTGATGTGTTTTCTGTTCCTAGTTCGTTACCTCTTGTTAGAACTGTGGATCATAAAATTGTTCTTAAATCTGACGCTCAACCTTCCGGGATGAAACCTTACAGGTAACCTCATGCTCACAAAACTGAAATTGAGAAGCAAGTAGATGAGATGATCAAGAAAAAGATAGTGCCAAACAGTACAAGCTCATTCTCCTCACCTGTTTTGCTAGTTAAGAAGAAGGATGGAAGTTGGAGGTTGTGTATAGTTTACATGCTACTAAATGATATAACTGTGAAAAATAGAATTCCCATACCTATCATTGATGAACTCTTAGATGAGTTGCATGGGGAGAGGTATTTTAAAAAGTTGAACTTAAGATCCGGATACCACCAAATCAGAGTTTGTAAAGATGATGTACACAAAACTGTTTTTCAAACCCATAGTGGTCATTTTGAATTTTTAGTGATGCATTTTGGATTGACGAACGCATCAGCGACATTCAATCTTTGATGAATCAAGTATTTCATTCTTATTTGAGGAAATTTTTGTTGGTCTTCTTTGATGTTATTTTGATCTATAATAGATCCATGGTTGAGCATATTGGGCATATTAAAGAGGTTCTAACAGTTATGAGACAACACCGATTGTGAAATCTTCTAAGTGTGTATTTGTAGAAAATCGAGTTCAATATCTAGGCCATATTATTTCAATTCAAGGGGGGGGGGGGGGGATGAACAAGCACAAGGTAGAATGTGTTCTTAAATGGCTTACTCCAAAGACAATTAAAGAACTTAGAGGTTTTCTGGGTCTCAGCGGATATTATCGAAGATTTATAAAAGGGTATGGTGATATATGTAAGCCTTTGCATAGACTATTGTAGAAGGATGGTTTCTATTGGGATGATAAGGCTACAGAGGCTTTCAAGAGACTCAAGGATGTGATAATAAACGCTCCGGCATTTGAAAATTCCATAATTTGACAAACCATTCATAATCGAAACTGATGATTGCGACATCGGGATGGGAGCAGTACTAATGCAAGATGGAAGACCGATAGCTTATTTGAGAAAGAGCACTGGTCTTCCATCTTGCATTAGTACTGCTCCCATCCCGGTGTCACAAGCATCAGTTTCGATTATGAATGGTTTGTCAAATTATGGCATTTTCAAAACTGGAGCGTTTGTTATCACATCCTTGGGCTAATATTGGGCTAATTAATTTGGTCTTTATATTTGGCCTTCTATCCCTTAATTTAACATTCTGTTACAAATAAGGACTGAAATGGCAAATAAGCCTAAGTTGGAAAAATTGGTAATCACTTAAATAACCCAGAAACATTAAAGAAGAAGTTAGAAAGAGGTGAGTAGAGTTAGTTGGTACAACAAAGGAAACAGAAGAAGTTGCAGCAAAATAATAACTAATTCTGTTAGCAATTCTGGTTAGGAATTAGTTAGATACAGTTGATGAATTGAGATTGCATAAAGACACAGAAAAAGGGAGGGGAAGGATATCTGAGAGAAGATCAATTTGATAGATACTCATGGTGTATCAACCTCTCTTTATCATCCCATACTCTGTGTAATTTCGAGTGATTCATTGTGCAAATACATATTTCTTGCTTTGTTCTCTACACATTCTTTGCATGAACCCAAATTAGCCCATATTCTTCGTAGTACGATCCAATTGTTTCTGAGCTTCCATTCTGGAATAATGTCTCCTATATATCCCTTCTCGGAAGGTAAAAATAAGAACATTTTCCATTGGAGCACACTACCTCATTAAAAACCTTACCGAGGAAACCCTATGGGAAAAAGCCACGGTTAAGGGAAAAAGAGTATAATGTATGGCTCCTCATCTTTAGCACATAATCTAATGATTTTCTGCACAAAAAACACAACTGTGTGCACGTCAAATGGCAAAAGAAGCTCATAAAGGTAAATTAAATGTGTATAAAATACACCCAATCAGATACCATGGGGTACCATGAATGTGTATTATACATATATACATAGAATGTGCATTTCAATATTATTGTTTGTGTATACAATATTTGTGTAGTAACCACAACCAAATTATCATAACGGACAATCTTATATAATATAATGCACCTCCATACAATATGAGATGCACAAAATATTCTGGGGATACATTGCTCATGGTACCCCAGGGGTACCATATAATTTCCTGTTTCTATAGGTTTGAAACACTTTCATTTTTTGGCAAGAGTCTTTCAATTTCATTTACTCGTTATACTTTTTTCTTTCTAAATTCAATTTTATCCACTCATTTGATTCACTTAAATTCAAGCACATGAGGTTATGATGCCAAATCCAACCAAACAAAGGCAGTATAATTATATGATTAATTCCAGAACTGAAATGGTGAAAAGTGGGCTAAATGGTGGGTTGCATTCGTTGGGAGGGGGTGTTTAAGTTGCCTGACCCGATTTGATCTGGCCCATTTGGGTTGGGTTGGGTCAATATCCCATTTGGGTTGATTGGGTCAGTTCAATTTGGGTCGGGTCGAATTTTGACCCAAGTTGATTTGTTTTTACCCATTTATTTTTCCCCGTTTCTTGAGAAAAAAAATCTTTCTTTAAAATAAATTCATAAAAATAATTAGTTTAATTCAACATATCTGCCATTAATTTACTTCATAAACAAGTTTAACATTCTTGAAAAACAAAATATATTTATAAAGATAAAAATAATTTTGTAAAATTACTATTAATTATAAATAATATATTGATTAAAATATAATATATATATTCATAACTATATAAATAAATTTTAGTAAAATTATATTTTTCAATTATAATATTAAAAGTATTTTGATGAAAATAATTATATATATTTCTTTATTAACTGAATAATTTATGATATAATATTTTTATTTTAAATTATATGAAATAAATTGTAATTTTATTTATTATTTAAATATTAATACATTTAAAAAGTAGGCAAAGTCTTGGGAAAGACTGGGTAATATGTTGTAAAGCTCATAACCCGATTCATGCAACCTGAAAATTTTATCTTCATTTTTTTTAATTTGCACTTTAGACCTTGATTTTTTCACGACTTATGAAAATGCCGTCTTCCAAGAGAAGAACTCTAAAAATTATTCATTTTATTTGAATAATTTATAATATTCTTATGTGATATGGGTTAAGGACTCTAAAAAATATTTATTTTATTTGAATAATTTATAATATTCTTATGTGATTTGGGTTAATTTGAATCATTTTGTAACCCAACCCATATGACCCAAAATTTTGGATCGAGACAGGACAACGGATCCGTCCTGATCCACCGATCAGCAAGACCATTCCTAATTGGGAGTCCGAATCTAAAACCTAAAGCTCTTCTGCCAATGCTCGCCCCCTTCAAACCCGATAACGAAACCCAATTTCAATCCCTTGTGAGCTTGTCGTTGCTCTTCCGCTAATGCTCTCCCTCGATAGGTTTCCCAGGGTATTTCGCTTGCTTCGGACTCGTGGAAGACTAATTCTTCAATCTCAATCGCAATGTCCAGAGTAAAAGCAAGCCACACAAGAATTTTCTAAGTTGTTCTGATAATATCAATCGAGAAATATTAAAGTGACCGTCGCCGAAATTTGTCATCGCATGATTCGCTACGCCGGAGCTCTCCGTCGTGGAGTTCGCCTTCCAGTAGTTTTTCCTCCTATTTTCAATAATTTACTTTTCAATTCCTGATGTTCTGCACAAATTTTATTGTGTCGGTCGTTTTTAAAGAAGATCTTTCCATAAGTTATGGAAAGACCAATGTTTAAAGTGCAAATTAAAAGAAATGAAGATAAAAATTTTGGGTTGCATGAACCGGGTTATGAACTTTATAACTACTACACGTTGTATAATAAAATTTTAATATTGTAACTAACAACTTTTACCTATCTATTATTCCAATAAAACTTCGTCTTTCCATTAGCTTATGGGAAAACGGTTTTTCCCAAGACTTTGCCATAATTATAATGTACCCCAAACAAAAATTAATGTATTAAATCCCAAGTTTTTGAAGAGAAAATTATTTTATAAATATAAATAATTTCATTTGAGAAATATATACTCCCTTCTGTCCCAACCCAATCCGCAATTTAACTATTCACTTGGTCAAAATTGCTTAACTTTTACCTCAAAATTGAATTGATAAATAAGTTGGGATATTGTCGTATGTTATTTTGTTAGATTTGTGATAACATGTATTTTAAAAATATCAAATTCACATAAATTTATTTATACACAATTATAGATATCGATGATCAAATTTTTTTTGAGCCAATAAACAAAGTTAAAGTGTGCATGATTGGTTGGGACGAAGGGAGTACTAAAGAAAATACTTTTACATGTTCATGATTTGTAATAAATAGTACTCCCTTAAAAATACTTTTACATGTTCATTTGTAATAAATAGTATTATAGTACTACCTTAAAAATACTTTTATACGTTTATAGATGAAAGTGTATTGTTTCAATGAAATTTAAACTTTTTTTTTAAAATTAAAACCATCCTAGGATGGGGAGACTTTATTAGGCTCCCCTGGCCAAGCTTAATAAGCCAGAATTGGCTCGTAGTGTCTGAGAACTGTACAAGATACAAAAGGATCATTCGAAGATGATCGTAAAGCCTGAAGTCTTGAAGTAGATGCTTGCTTTCAAAAGTGGTAGTATAACCTTTTCTAAGCTAGAAGAAGAGCTGTAGTTCATCTATGTACCTTAATTGACATACCGCGAACCGGTCGACGAATCAAAAATTCGAGACGCCTATTAGTCAACAGTATGCCAACCAAGAGCTAACTCAAGTGCAAGATATCCCAATAGTTCAGTATAACAAAGCTGCAGTGAGGAGATCTCCAGTGCAGTAAAATGTGTAGAGTGCCTCCTTATAGCAATTCAACTCGCAATGCATGTATGATCCAACTCGCAATGCATGTATGATCCAACTCAGTTCCTTCCCTATCCCTCCAGACTGGCATATTACCTGAAATGAAGCAAGAAGCAGTAACCGAGCCAAATAGCAGCAAGAAAGGATATAGTAACAAAGTAGTTCTCCAAATCTATGTCCTATTGATGTCCATGTATGATCCAACTCGCAATGCAGGGAACCCAATGGAGTCTAAAAATAGCAATCCCCGAAGGAAATGAGGAATTGACCTAATATCAATATCCCTTTGCAAATTGTTTTTCCTAGCAAATTTTTCCAAAAAGTCAGCTGCCATATTAGCTTGTCTATGTATGTGCTGAATTGAATGAGATGCAAGAAGTACATGAAGTGTATTACATATGGAGAAGACTCTCCAGGGACATCTGTTAGGATTTAGAATGCTGTTGACCGCGGTTAAACAATCAGATTCAAAAACACATAATCCTAAGGCTAATTCTGAACAGATCTCATATCCCATCGTGATAGCCAGTAATTCAGCTTGCAGAGGAGTTGTACAATTCAGTTTTTTAACTCTGAGTTTGACCACCTCCCCCCTCCAGTCCCTTATAACTACTGCAGCAAAGGTAGATCCAGTACTGATCCAAGAAGCATCTGTGTTTATCTTAAAGCCAGTGGTTGGTTTTTCCCAATTTGCTATAGTTATTGCAGGTCTATGTTTCGGATAAATTTTTGGAATGATGTTAGCCTGCACCCAATGTTTATGCTTCTCCATGTTCCCTTGAATTTTATGAGCTGTGAAAATTGTGAAGAGAGTCTGTTTAATTTCATGGGTACAATTCTCACTTGTTAAAGTTCTATTCTCAAAAATGTATTTGTTTCTGCCCGTCCATAATGTCCAGATTGTAGTTATAAAAGCGGCATTTATCAGTTTGGAGTGTATTTTTGATTCAGCATTGTAAGATAAATAGTACTCAACCCTACTCTTAAGATTTGGAAAACTAATTTGTGGTAGCTTTAGTAGGGAGTGGATACTATACCAAACTGATAGGGATCCAGGACATGAGTTAAAGAAATGATCAAGATTATCCTTATTGCACAAACGGAAAGGGCATCTCGAAGCTAAATAAAATCCCATCCTACTTAGAACATTATCAAAGGGAAGGATACAGTTTAAAGCTCTCCAAGTAAATATAGACATTTTACCAGGAATGTAAGAAGACCAGACCTTGTGAAAATGTGTGATTTCAGGGTTCCTTTGTCTGAGAATGTTGTATGCAGATCTGATGGTGAATTTCCCATCTGTTGTTTGAGTCCATACCAGCTGATCCTCATGAAGATGCTCCAACTTAACTTCCTGCAATATATTTATAATATTGGTAGCCAAATAAGGCTCCAGCCTTGGTAAGTGGGCAGATTTGTTATTAATGAAAGAACTAAGAGTAAGGTCTTCAAAAGGAATGTTCCTATCCTCAGGCCAGATATAATATAGTGCACCATTTCCCATCCAATTTGAATTCCAGAATGAACAGTCCCCTTTACCAAAGATGATCCTACTTAAACTGTTTGCCATTGGGGTTACAGACTTTATTCTACTCCAGATTTGTGATTGTTTATAAGTATCAGGTAGAGTCCATAACAAAGAGGACCATTGAGTCTCATTTCTCTGTAGCTTCCACCATAACTTACATGAGAAAGCATCCACTGTAGCTTTCAAATCTCTTAATCCTAAACCGTTTTCAATTACAGGGTAACTCATTCTTTTCCATGATCTCCAACATTTCCTACTCTCCTGATCTGATTTTCCCCAAATTAGACTAGATGCCATCTTTTCCATTATTTTGAGAACTATCCTAGGGGGTTTAAGGACTGCAAATAAATGTATTGGAATTGAGAGGAAGCAGTTATTGATCAGAATGATTTTACCAGCTAAAGTTAACCATTTATTCTTCCAATTGGTAATCATCTTTTCCATTCTCTCAATTACTGGCAAATAGTGCACCTTTAAATTCCTACTAGAGAATATAGGGACTCCCAAGTATTTAAAAGGAAAGGAGCCTTTCTTCATTTCTAATATCCTTTTAACTACTTGGACTTTCTACTGAGTAATTTTATGGGAAACATAGAATTCTGATTTAGCAAAATTAACTTTTTGACCTGAAGTGATCTCATAAGCCTTCAGAAAATGTTTAAAGTGTCTTAAGTTTTGTGGCTTAGAATTGAGAAAAACAGCCGTGTCATCTGCATACATAAGATGAGTAAGTGGAGAACATGTTCTGGGAAGATCAAAGTGCTGTAAATATCGTATAGTGAACAATTTCCTCAAGCCCCTAGAAAAAGCTTCAGATAAAATATTATATAAGAAAGGTGAAAGGGGATCACCTTGTTTGATTCCCCTAGAAGAGGAGAAATAACCAGATATAACACCATTTATTAGAACTGAGAATTTAGCAGATGCGATGTTTAGCATGATCAGTCTAACAAATTTGCCATGGAATCCGAACTGAAGTAAAATGGAGTTAAGAAAAGACCAAGAGACCCTATCGAAGGCCTTTTGCATATCCAGTTTGATTATCAAATTTGATATCTTAGACTTTCGAGAGAGTAATCTTGTCATTTCATGCATTAGAATGACATTGTCCGAAATTTCCTTTCCTTTAAAAAAAGCACTTTGCTCAGGGGAAATAAGTAGATGCATTAAAGGTTTAATCCTCATCATTAACACTTTAGAGAAAACTTTGTTAACAAAGTTTGATAGACTTATGGGCCTAAAATCTGCAAATGTATTAGGAATGGCTTTTTTGGGTATTAAGGTGAGCCAAGTACTAGATATTGCCGTTGGAATGTCTCCAATGAAATTTAAACTCTTTTAGTGGTATGGAGAGAATATCACTTCGTTGTCTGGAAATCATACACCACTCCCTTTGTTTTACATAGATCTGTACAAATACGTTTCATTTCACATGTATTGAATTTATATTGAACATATCGGTCACCTTTAATTTTTTAAAACTATATTAATATAATTTTAAATCTTTTTAATGTACTTATGTAAGTCTTGACCGATATCGATTTCAAGCACCCCAACAAACATCACATGAGTAACATAATTGTGCACTACCGTTTTATGTATTTTTTTAACCTTTTCTCACCATGCCAAAACTACCCCTAATCATCAATGTTTGAGATTCGCAACCTTTGATTAAGCCATCATCATCATTATCATTCAAAGATGATATTTTTCTCGGTTCCCATGCCACGAGAGAAATTGATGAGTACTTTGGTCCGAAAAATCCTAGTGACCAGTAAATTAGTTTGAATTTGTCTTTGATCTCTTCGGTTGCTGTTGGATAGCTTCTCCAAAGACGACAGTAGGCGGTGCAACGACGACATAGGGTCTTTAAAATTATATGAAGGGAATGAGAGGGATTTTAATGCCTCATGGTTTATGTGAATGTTCACATTGAGAGGTCGTCGCCGTACATCTCAAAATTAATATTTATAAACCCTAAATGCTTACTATCTATAACTAAGTAGATAGCGGCAAGTTGGGGTCGTCCACAAAGAAGAGGGATTTTCCTGAGCGTTAAAACATATAAGGTTGATATTAGGCTAGAAGTATATATATATATATATATATATACATATAAAAGCGAGTAATGGGGGGGTTGGTTGGTTGGTGGTCCTAAGTTATGAAAGTAAAAGACAAGATAGCTAGCAAAGTCAAGTAACTATGCTAATCATCAAACAAACTAAGAAAAAGGGTTTTACAACTACAAAAACAAAGCCTTGGGGGCAATTGACATTCACTTCCAAACCAAATGTAGATCATTGAACCACTCACTCATTCTATCACATTTGTTACCTATGGGGAATGCCAATAGAAGATCAACATTCATTCCTTCTTAATAGTAATTTGCAAAGACAAACAACGACCATTTGCAAATCTCATTGATGATCACCCTAGACAAACAACATCATAGAGGTATTTCATCAATGGCATTATACATGAAGGACCATAGATTTAATAACAACAGACCTTCTACCAAAGACATAGCCATTTAACCAAACATAACATTCATTAGGCTAAACCTAGAACAAACCACATTCAAGGTTCAACCTTCCATTGCATCTATATGATAAATATGGGAACAATCCACATTAACATACTTATCTAGCAAGAATTACCACACATTATACACAAGAAGTTCTAAGTTCATGATCTTATATTTTCATGCAAAGGAGCTAAGGATTTCGTCACTTTCCTAACACCCTAACACTTCAATCATTCAAACACTTCCTATTCTCAAACTTCCCATGGCATAAATGAAGCAAAACATAGCATTAAGAACACATGAACGCTAAATAACAAAGGCTTCAAGTACGAGTGAAACAATTTATTCACTACTTCCACTACTTGTTGTGAAGATAAATCTTCCATCCTTCTTAGATTGTAGTTTGCAAGAGTGATTTCGACATCTCTTGTCAAACCTCACCAATGACTCCCTTAGCCAAAACATGACTAAGAGTATCCCATTGGTGGCATTGAGCATGAAGAATCAACAAGCTTGGCAACATTTATAAACACTACACCGTGTCTAAGCATTTAATCAATTCATGCATTTACACAAGATTAGCCAAGAACGATCGACATTCATTGACTTCTCTCATTTGCTACCTAAAACAAACATGACAATGAATTCAACATCATCACATTCATCTAGCAATTATCAACACATCAACATCATTAAGAAGCTCTAACTCAAGCTCTTAGATTCCACATTAAAAGAGGGGAGAATTAGCTACTTTCTCCCAACCCTAACAAGTAATCATACAAGAAATTCATATACTCAAGCTTCCAACAACACCAATGCCATTAACAATTCACATTCAAAGCTCAATTAATGCACAATAGGAAAAGCACTAAATAGATAGATATGATTATCAAGACATAGATATGGAAACTTCAATCAATTGCTCCCAAGATAAAACTAAGCTAGATAATTAAAATGCATGATTAACCTACAAAAACTAAGAAAAGAAAGAAAGAAAAACTAGGGTTTTGAACCCAGAAAAATGCAGGAAGAAGAAGATAAGGTGAGTATTTTATAGTACAAAAAGCAAGAAAGATTTTTGGTCATACGTCCGTCGCGAGTCGCGACAGAGCCCAGTTCCAGCATCTTGATTTCTTTCTTTTTTTGTTTCATGCCCTCCTCTTCACTTCACTTTTCTTCAATTCTTCAAGTCTTCAAAAGCTCAAATACAAGTCTTCAAATCTTCAAATCTTCAAATCTTCAAATCTTCAAATCTTCAAAGATATTCTTCAAAGTCTTCAAACAAATTGCCTTGTCACACAAAATTCTCTAAAAAAGTAATAAAAGGGTAAAAGTCGTTTTTAACTCTCCTTAAAGAATTTCAAGGAAAAATGCCACATCTAGAGCACAAAAGTGTATAAAAGTTAATCCCAAAAGTCCTAATATGTCCGTATAAAATGGGCACATGACACATTCTCTTGGCTGAGCTTTGACTTATTGATCTTCTACTTCACATAATTCATATCTAATGGCTTGCTAAGCTATATCCCTCTGGTTTAAAAAAATTGATGGACATTTTAAGCACAATTATATTGAAATAACGATCAGAGAGTGCTCCAAAGAAGATGTTCAAAAGAAATGGCGACTTTTTTTAATAAAAAATTACAGGATTAAGTTTGAGGGTTTTAACACTGGATGGTTATGATTGCGAGTTTAAACCAACTTGGGAGTACTAATTAGGCAATTTTAGAAAACTCGAGCTTATATTGTCACATACGAAGGAACTTAGGCTTAAAGGAACACTTTTTTTAATGCTTCATCTGATTGAATTCGAGAGTTTTTTGGTCATTTCACCAATGACTGGCATTAACCGACATTAACACTTTAAATCAATTTAAAATTATATCAGCACTTCCAGAAAATGTTGAGTTCATCTTATTTCATAATAAGGAATTGAGGATAACAAGAAAACTTTTTTCTTTGAATTCTACTTATCTAATTTATTTATTTTTAATTTCTAAAGTACAACTCCTTTTTCTTAATCAAAACCCATATTAATGGGAGGGATGTTTATTAGGATCCCCACTCCTAGCCAAATAATTTGATAGTGTTTTTACACGAGTTTTGGTCAAGATTGAATTTGAATTCTTACAAAATAGAATCAAAAGGAAAAATAGTTGCCATTTCATCTTTTAATTTACAACATGAAAAAGTAAACAAAGGAAAATAATGGAAATGTTTCAGTGTTAGCACCCTCATCCCATGTGTTAGTGCTAAACACCGGCCATATTTCCAATTTGTTCCTATGTTTGGGTGGACTTGGGTGTGTCCCGAAATTCCTTATGGTCTTGTGTAGATGATTCCTCTAGGTGTATGTACGTCTAGTCTTCTAGTCTTGTGTATGTTTCGGATGTATGTCTCAGATGTATGTCTCACTTTCACCCGTTTTGCTCGAATTAAAATCCATCCATGTTGCTTGTGAGCTAGTCCTTCTTTGTTTGAGCCAAAACTGTGACATGCAAATAGTTTTATCGATAGCATCCATTCAAAGTACTCTTATGTTTGGCACAACCAGCCTATCAAGATGTAGCAAATATTTTGTTTTCTGATCTAGTTGGGTATACATCAGTGTGTAACACTCTAATTTCCCTTTGTGAGCTTATTCCCCCAACCTATCCACAACCCGGTTCCCTTCCCACAACATATGAGAGATCTGGAATTCAGTTAGGGATATGTGTAGGTGGTGTGCAATGTCAAAATAGTGCCATGAGGATTTGTATGAATCCTTTATGCATTGAAAGACCGGGTCCCGGTCCGATTGATTTAGATAAAAATTCAATAGAGATAGTTTGGAGGGGAATTGATTAGGACCCAGATTTCTTGCCTTTTGAAATCCTTTTAGAACAACCAATAATTCAGAATGGAAACTACTGGTAGCTGGTTCAGAAACAAGATTTGATCAGCTGCCCTTGTGATATATAACTCCTTTTAGTTATACATATCATTGTTCGCTGAGATTAAAAAAAAAACTACAAAATGCATATGAAAAAAAGTTTAATTACATATTTATTGATTATTTAAGATAATTAATCAATAGTTAACTATATACAATTAAAATATTTTTTCGAAAAACCATTTAAATATTAATCTCTTATATTTGGTTTAGGCAGACCCTGTCATTTTTTGGCATACAAGAGTTCAACCCCAAAGGGTACATAGCTACATATACACACCTTGAACCTCTCATACATGCGTTGAATTCTCATATACTCCTTAACATTACACTTTTTTTTTTTTTGTAGAATAATGGGACTCAAATTTATGAAGATGTTGTGTGCTCAAGCTGGGGTAAACTGTGACGACTTTTTGGATGCAATTACAGGTAATTATTACAGTACATCCTAAAATCTTATCCACTGTCTCATTTTAAATTGTAATTTTATTACTCCTTATGTTTCACCCTATTCTGCATAAAATAATTTTTTGTCAAAAATGCTAAACTTTGACCACATATTTAAATAGGTATATGAACAATAATTTCATAGTATGAGATATGGTTAGATTCGTCGTAACATGTAGTTTCTAAATATCAATTTTTTATGTGTCATTATTATATGTATCTACACATATTACAGTCAAATATGTTCATTGGAGACTGTGAAAAGATTTTGTGTAGAATATGCTTGGACATAGGAAGTTTTAGACCAAGTGCAGTGGTAGAAACTGTTACTGGTTTCTTACTAATTAAATATATGATTTCTCTCATTCTCTCTCTTTCACCTAACCTTAAGAAATTACCTTTTTCTTTCTCAATAATGGTAAGAAACCACTTTTGACTATTCATTGATCCCACTTGATTTTCTCTATCCTACTCATTAATTTTATCACTAATATTTAATTAAATTAAATTTGCTCACCCAAAATAAGTTTAATGTGAAATTTTATAATACATTATAATTTTTATTAATAGAATTTCTGAAATTTTAATTTTTATAAGAAAATTGCAAAAAAAATTTAAATAGCCGTTGGGACACGTGGCACCATACGGTTGGGACACGTGTCTCATTTAAAATAAAAAACGGAAATAGCCATTGGGTATGAGACACGTGTTGCCATGTAAGTGAGACACGTGTCCTAAAATTTTAAACGGTGAGGAGAGCAGAATTTTAGAGCAGGTGAACATGTGGCCCAACCAGAGGGTACCACGTGTTAGTGGCTTTGAAATTTAGAAAAAAGGGCTACATGTGGGACATGTGGGCCAATGCATGGCTGACACGTGTCTCGAATTGGAAAAGAAAAATGGGCCGCTTCCACTGGCCCTACACCCGTGTGCTGCACTCACTTTGAACGGTTTCCAGACCGGTTGCTAGGGTAGCAACTATTGGGCGGTTTCTTACAAGAAACCGCCCTAGAAACCACCCTAGAAACCACCCTAGAAACCACCTTTGTGGGTATTTTCAGTTTCTAGAGTGGTTTTTTAAATCTAAGAAACCACCATTGCACTTGCTCTTAATTTAGTTAAAATATCTTACTCCCGCTGTCCCAAACCAAGCTGCAATTTTACTATTTGACAAGTCAACACTGTCAAACTTTGATTACGTATTTGAATAGATGTATAAACAATAATATTATCATATGTGATATTGTTGGATTTGTCGTAATGAGTAGTTTCTAAATATTAACTTTTTTATTTGTTATTATTATGCGTAGTCATACATATTAACAGTTAAACATATTTTTCGAAAATCGTGAAAAAATATTCTATGCATGTTGGTTTGGGAAGGAGGGAGTAACTTTGATTATAAAATTAGATTGATGTATACATATAAATACTATTATGTGATATCTTGTTAGATTCACTAATATATATATATATATATATATATATATATTTCAAAATACAGAGTCTTAGGTGAGGCGGTCTCACCCAATTTTATAGTGAGTAGAAGGGTCTAAATATAATTATTTGGATATAAAAAGTGACATGATGCCCTTTCCATAATTTTCAAAACTTTACTTAGGGTCTAAATATAGACCATTGTCTCAGCATAAGTTATGGTGAGATAGTGAGTCTTTCTAGTTTCAAAATATCCTCAATAAAAGATATTAACGATCAAACATTTTTTCAAATTAACTGTTGAAAGTTAAAATGTGCAAATTGAAATAAAACATAGGGAGTACTTAATTTTGAAGGTACTGGTTTCAGGGAAATTATTTTTAATTAACAATAAAATTTTTAATATACATACATATATATAGAGCCATGACACTGTATTTTTGTTTAAATATTAGATTTTTCATTTGTATTTTTATATAATACTTTTTTTCATAATTTGACGTTCAAAATTTTTTATTTATACTTATAATATGTAAATTATAAATACAATATCTGAATTAAAAGTTATAATGATTATTTTACGAAGTTAAGAAATGCGGCCTTTTTTTTTTTAATGAAAACACCCGAGGGTGAGGGATATTTTATTATAGGTTCCCCAAACCTTGATACCCAATTGATCGAATATACAGATAGAGTAGGTTTGTGAGAGTAAGAGATGAAACAAACAGGGTTGTCTCCAAGAGTCCTAAAAGTGTTTGCTAAAATAGTGAATACAGCTATCCAAAGTGGGTGGATAGGTGTCGAAGTTGCGATCCAAAACAAGAGGATCTCCACCCCTCGTGTTAATCCTCTGTAATGGCCAGGCAACTTCAATCACAAAATGAGAAATACCCATGAGTATGTTAAGCATTGTAATACATTCGAGTTGAGAATATCCTTGAAGGATAGGTACATCACTTCATATCAACTGAGTAACAGCAATCTGAGCAGCGAAGCCTCGCCCTTGTTGTGCCGGAAGTCCCTAGGTCTGCAAAAATCAACAATAGAATTCAGCAGAATCAATTCCTAAAACCGAGAAGTCTTAGAAACTCGAATATGAGGAACACATCTTCTATCCATAGCTATAAGACCCTGAATTTCTGATGTAACATTAGTCATATCCAGACTTTGGTTCAGATCGAAATGATGTTTAGCTATGGCATGAGCTACAGAGTTACAGTCCCTATATGTGTGCATCAGCTTAGCATTACCAAGTAGAGATTTTGCTTTATAGACCAAATCAAAAACATGCCACTGTGCCTCATAGGGATTAAGAATCATATCAACAACAAGCTTACAATCTGATTCCACAATAATGTTGTACTCCAGATGATCAAAAGAATAGCAAGCATGCATTATTGCTTCAATTTCAGCATGTAGGGGAGATGCAGATGTAGCACTTGCCGAGCTAATTCTAATAGGTAAGCCAAAACTATTCCTAGCTATAAGACCCACAGAGGCTTTGTTAGGACACCAAGCTGCATCTACATTGATTTTTATGACTCCATGTTTAGGCCTTTCCCACAAAACTGTCCTTAAGTTAGGTTTAGGGGGAGGCCTTAGCAAAGGAATGAGATGCTGGAAAGATGGTGGTACTGAGACAGTAGATAATATCGTCGGAGGACAAACACTAAGTGTCAATTTAATCAAATCATCCACCTCAGTGCAGATAAAATTCATGGAAAAAGGCTTGTGGTCATATAGATAGTTATTTCTAGCTTTCCATAGACTCCAGCACACCACTGATGGGAGAATCATGCAATATATCTGATAAAACTTAGGTAGATCTTGACAGTTCCAAAACAGATAAAATCTTTGAGGTATGGAATGTAGAGTATTAAGATTAAAATGTATAGAAGGAGTCAGTTTCAACCAGACTGAATGGGCCAGGGGACAAGAGATAAAGTAATGTTGGATAGAATCAGATTGACAACATGCAGGGCACTTGGAAGCTATGCTAAAACCGCATGTAATAAGAACATCATCAAAGGGGAGAAAAGCATGTAGTAGTTTCCAGATGAAGATCGAAATCTTTTTCAGTAACAGTGGATTCCATAAAAACTTAGAGATAGGAGAGTTACCTCTTGATTGAACTAGAGATCTATAGGCCGACTTAAATGTAAATTTACCCGACGGTTCCGGCTTCCAGATGATTCTGTCCTCCCTAGCATATGTAAGTACTGCACCCTGGAGAAAATGAACCGTATCATGTTCAAGAAAAGGTGCAATTTGATTCAAAATAGAATTTCTGTTGGCTATGAAATCTGCCACAGAGATGTTATCTATTGTAGAGGCAATGTTATCAGGAATTTTGGAAAGCAGAGGTCCCTGAGGACACCAGTTGGCATTCAGAAAATTACACTTTCCATTTCCATGTATAATTGAAGAATTGTTGACAGCAAAATCATTAATGTAACAAATTCTCCTCCAAGTAACTGATTTCCTGTATGATGGTGGAAGATACCATAGCAGTTTAGACCACAATGAAGTTCCCAATTGGCTCTTCCACCATAGTTTGGTTGAACAAGAATCAACAATGGCTTTTACTGATCTAAAACCCAATCCATCCATGTTAGTAGGTATTGCAATGTTTGCCCATTTTTTCCAAATCTTATTCTGTTTTCCTTCAGTCTTTCCCCAAAAAAATTGAGCCAATTTTTTCTCAAATGTTTTGATTATACCTTTTGGGGGATTGGTAACCATCCATGTATGCTGAGGAATTGAGTACAGAACTGATTTAATGAGGATCATTTTCCCCCCTGAGCTTAACCAGTTGTTTTTCCAATTTTGTAGCTTAGCATCTACATTGGCCAGCAGTGGAAAAAAATATCTATTCAAAGTTCTTCCTCTAAAAATAGGGCACCCTAGGTATTTAAAGGGAAAAGTCCCTTTTTTCATTTTTAAAATTGCTTTCACCTGAATCATTCTAGTCACTGTTGCCTTTCTACTTAGATAAAAGTCTGATTTCTCAAAATTAAACTTTTGACCTGAGCAATGTTCAAAGATTTCAAGAAAGGCTTTGATCTTAATTAGGTTAGGTTTAGAAGCTTGCATAAATATTATGGTATCATCCGCATACATCAAATGAGAAACTACAGGAATTGAACCAGGAATCTGGTATGAAGCTAAACATTTATTCAAGAAATGCGGGCTTTAACTAAGACATACTGACTTTAAATCAACTAGAACAAATTTGTATATAAAAACCCTTACAACTTGCATGCTCATAATTTGTTATGTAAATGATGATGATGAAGAAAATTAAGGTGCAAATTGTTGCATCACGACAAAACAATGGATTTTTTCTTGAAGTACGAACCTCAGTCTACCTCAATTAAGAACCTCGTGCATATGGCTCAAAGTAAGTTTCTCGCTTCGCATACAATTTATAAATGAAATTGTTGAATTACTTTTTCTGTGTTTAAATTAAATTTATCACTTTAACTTTTTACAATTAACTTAAGAATGAAATTCACATTGCATGCAGCTACTCTTTTTTTTTTGCCTCCAAAAGGGTTAACCTAGTAAAATGGTAGTTAGTGGAGAAGTTACGATCCAAGGGAGAGAATCTCCACCCCTTGTGTTAATTCTCACCCTCGGCCAGGTAACTCCTAAAACTAGTCTATATTCAGTCAAGATACATACATATGAACAAGTCCCTGAAGATGATAATAGAAAATTTGATTACGTAGATCCTAAGTTGAATCAGGATGTATATGGAGAACTAAAACCACCAAATTATCACTTTGAAAATGTACCCCATGAGTTTCCTATGCTCCTAAGCTATAGAGGTCGAGATACTCTAGCTGACGTTTTAGATGTGCAGAAATTGTTAGACATTCTCAAGCTCCACGATGTTGGGAAGTTGGATGTCAAATTCATTCGGGATTATGGCCATGCAGATTTCTTCCTAGGCTCAAATGCAAATGATGTTATTTACAATCACATTGTCTCATTTTTCAAGATCCATAATTAATATGATTACTTTTTTATGGGACAATTTCAAGAATCTATAAGGTGCATTGTATTCATCATAATATAAATTTACAAAGATTTGGGAAAATGATGGATATATGAGGGATTGAAGTGTCATTATTAAGCATTGCGTTACTCCTTATATTGATGATGAAATTCACTCCTATTGTGTCCGAGAACAAGAGCCCTTCTTGATCCCACGAAAACACAAACATCAACTTAACTAGAGTCAGGAATATTGAAACTAAAAAATTTGCATTTAATCGTCATTGACTAAGGATAAAAAGAAACCTATTACATCAATTCTTAAAAACTCTTTATGAGCCTTGAAATTGGAAATTCTCCACTAGCGACTATATAACTTCCTCACGTGCTTAAGCCATTCTTTGTATGTTTCTGTTTTCATGTTTGAAGTCGAACATATGACTGATTCACAAATGAATGAACATCCACTAATGGATTTATTACGCGGTGGTTGAAAATTTTGGACCAAGAACTGTCGTTCTGACATACTTTCAAAATTGGAACTTAATGTCGGGTCCTACCTTGGCAAACGACGACTACGAAATCCTAATATGTGGTGGTTGTTAAATATATGTGGTGGTTGTTAAATAAATGTTGTGCAATCGTTAATGTTCAATGGTAATATTCTTATCACCATCGGTTTCTTGGAAAATTAACACCAGGTAATGACCGCCATAAATCTATACTTCTTCCATGATCAAAACCAGGTTGTTCAGTATTTAGAAAATGAAATGGTTAGTTACAAGTTCGGAAGATGTGTCGATTTTGTAAACTCAATTTTCGAGTTACGTTCAGGACATGGGACAAATCAGTAGCAGAACAACTATGTCACATGTTTGTGTGACTCCACCACTGAAAGAGATTCCAAAGTTGGAACACCTGTCAAAATAATTGTTAACTTTAAAAGAATTTCTCCCTAGTACACCAAATAGTTTTCAAAATGAATGACCGATGAAGGAACTCATATTTGGTGATTCTTAATTTAAAGTCATGCAATTTTCATGGATTAATCAATTGGCAGTTTGTGAGCTGAGTTGGAAAAGAAAAACGTTCCATGTTGGAACATACGTTCAGCCGCCTAAAAGGTTTTTACGGAAGAACAAAATAGTGCGATTATGTTGATTTATGGAAGTCTGAATATTCTACAATATATTAGGCGGTGGAAGAAGCATGTTAGGTTTATAGAAAATTCTACAAATATGGAACTGGATTTATGGAATATTGTGGATATTTGAGATAAGAAAAATTTCTTTATTTATGTGATTTGGAAATGTTGCAGAAGCAGATGAGGAATAGGAATATTACGAAGATAATCATGGAAAATTCTGATATGCTTATGGACTATAAAGGGGGCAACACGGCTGCATTATACTCATGAACTTAATTGCAAAAATATGCACACATATTTTCTATCTTTCCGAGAGTTTTGCAAAGAGCCAGCACATATATGTTCCAACATACTTAACTTGTTGTTCCAAGTTCAGAATCGTAAACCTAAATTCCTCGGGAGGAGGAGATCCAGCGGTGACGAGTTTTGAGGTCAATGAGAGTCTGATCAAGGCGGATCGGTAGTAAGGAAAGCTTGCAGAATCCACACGACATAATTTGATAGATAAGTATATTTGTATGGTGTACTTTGTACTATGTATTTCTGATTAGTGGATTCATTTTGAACCGGGCCAAGCCCAGTAGATGTAGGTGGATTTCACCGAACTGCGTAACCAACTCTCATGTCTTTATGCTTTACTTTATTGCATACTTGGTTAGATAGGTTATGTTGGAACATAGTAGTTATAATTAAGATAATTCGGTAAAACCAAATTTTATTTGGTCTTAGAGCTTGGTCACTTATTTTTTTCCTTGGTTGTGTCAAGGAAAGTGTGATATGGTTTTACCATGGTGACCAAAGAAGGATCTTTGGTGTCTCGGCCACTTCTGCTGGAAGACAACAACTACAATTACTAGAAGGCACACATGAGAGTCTTCATTAACTCATTGGATGAACTAGCATTGCACTTTTTTGAAACTGAGTGGAATCACCCTACTGAAGATGTTGAAACAAGCTCTAAGGCGAAAGAAGGATAGCCAAGTCAGAGGGAGCAGAAACTCAATGACAAATTTACTTAGTCTCATGATGAACTCAAGGCCTCATTGGGAAATTCAAAAGCATTGAATGCTATCTCCATGACAGTTGGTGAAAATCAATTTAAACTCATCTCAATATGTAGTCAGGCCAAGAAAGCTTGGGATATTCTGCAGTCTGTTCATGAAGGAACTATTTGTGTTCGAGAATCCAAATTACAGATGTTGGCTACAAAGTTCAAGGAACTAAAGATGGATGCGGATGGCACTATTGCTTGTTTCAATGGGAAACTCAGAGACATCTCCAATATGGTGTTTCAACTTGGAAAAGTTTACAAAGAGGCAAAATTGGAGAAGAAGACTTTGAGATCACTTCCTAAAAGGTTATCAATGAAAGTTGTAGCAATAGAAGAAGCAAGAGATGTAGCCACCATGAGCTTAGATGAATTAATAGGATCGATACAGACTTATGAGATGGAATTCCAACAGACTACAAAAAGGGTTCAAAAGGAGTTAGCGTTCAGAACATCGTCATCAAAGGACAATCATGAATCTGACAGTGATGATGAATTTAAAAAACTTGCACTTATCATGAAAAATTCTCAAGAATGCTGAAGAAGGTGGTAAACAAGAAATCACAAGAAAGATTGGGTGGAAATAGATCACAAGAATCTGGAAACAACAGCAGGACACGGTTTGAACAAGGAAATTAGCAGTTCCCTAGAAATCAAAGTGGTGAATCAAAACAGCCTGGACAAATTCAATGCATAGAATGTGAAGGATATGGTCATATTCAGGCTGAATGCGCAAATAACCAGAAGAAATAGGGAAAATCGTATGTCACCTCATGAAGTGAAGATGAAGAAGACAAGAAAGACGAAAAGGAACATACGAGAAATTATGTGGCATTTGGAGAAAAAATTCATGGTGGATCAGATGATGAATGTTCCAACATGTCAGAGAAAGATAAAGCTGTATGTTCCAACACAGATTCTGATGATGTGTCTAGTGATGATGACAGACTGGTTGTAAGTGAGGAAGAAATCTCCAGTACATACGAGAAGATGTATGCCATGTGGCTTCAAGTTGTTGATACAAACAAAGTATTGAGGGAAGAGAAAAATCATCTGGCTAAGATGGAGAAGGAGTTGCGAGTGTTAGTTGTTGAACTCGGAAAAGAGAATGATGAGTTAAATTTAAAATTAATTTTAGCAACCAAGAGAGTTGAGATGTCTGAAGCTACTATTACATAGTTGAACACTGGAAAGGCAAACCTTGATGACATTCTGATCAATGGAAAGAGCTTTGGAGATCGACACAGAATTGGGTATGATAACCCACATAAGAGCATAGTCACACTCAAGTCGAAGATCCAAGAGGTATAGCGAAAGTTTGGCAAACTTCATAAAAGGAAAACCCTCATCTGTAACTACTGCATAGTCCAGAGATTTGTGGTACTTTGATAGTGGTTGTTCTTGCCACATGACTGGTATTTAGGAATTTTTGGCAAACATCAAACCATTTGATGGTGGTTTTGTTACCTTTGGCGATGGAACGAAGAGTAGAGTAGTTGGAAAAGGATAACTGCAGATTGAAGACTTTCTAGTATTCACTAGTGTTTTGTTCTTTAAATATTTAAAGGAAAATCTACTGAGTATCAGCTAATTGTGTGACGACAATATGACCGTGGAATTTTAGAAAGATAAATGTATAGTGAAACACGGTGAAGCCAAAGTTCTCTCAGGCATTCGATCATCTATTAATTGCTACTTGCTGGAGCAGGAAGTGAAGTGTATGAGTTCAAAACTAGGTGAAGGATTTCTGTGGCACAGAAAGCTCGGTCACATCAACTACAAAACCTTGATGAATATTGCAAATGCAAAGGCAGTACGAGGTATGTCTACATTAACGAGTAAAAGAAGAATTATTTATGGACTGTGTAAACAAGTTAAACAAATTTGATCTCCCCACTCTCCAGTTCAATATATAACTACCTCAAGAAATCTGGAGTTACCGCGTATGGATTTGATGGGGCCAGTCAATATATAAGTGGCAAGAAATATATCTTTTTTTGTGTTGATGATTTCTCTATATTTACTTGGGTAGCTTTTCTAAAAAAAATAAAATATGATACTATGGATGTGTTTAGAAGTCTTGTGATAAAATTACAGACAAAAAAAAGGAAGTCTAGCTGGGAAAATTGTCATAATTTGCAGTGATCATGGCAGGGAAATAAAACTCTTAATTCAGCGACCTCTGTGATGAACTTGGAATTCAACATGAGTTCTCTGCACCAATCACTCCTTAGCAGAATGGAATTGTGGAAAGGAAGAACATGACTCTTCAGGAGATGGCTCGAGTCATGTTAGCTGAGAAAGAAATTCACAAAAGATGGTGGGCACAAGTTGTTAATAGAGCTTGTTATACAATCAACCGAGTGTATCTACGACCATTCACAAGCAAAACATACTACAAGATCTAGAAGGGAAGGAAGCCAAATGTCTCATACCTTCATGTGTTTGGAAGCAAGTGCTACATTCTCATAGATAGAGAGCAATTGGAAAAATTAGACAATCGTAGTGATATTGGGATTTTTCTAGTTATTCTGTGAACAGTCGTGCTTATTGTGTTTACAATATTTGGAAAAATACTCTCATGGCATCTATAAGTGTCATTGTGGATAATTATGACGAAGGACAAGTATCAGGTGATGGAGAAGATGAACCAGACAAAGACCATGTTCCAACACAACACAATCAACCTGACGAGCCAGCCAATGTTGGAACATCTGAGCAGATTGACTATCCTGCTGAACCTGAAGATATCGAGTATGCTGGAACATCATCCCCCACTGACTCACCGCATGTTCCAACATAGGTGCAATCAGAATAAATTACAAGAAGTACTCATTCAATCCCTCGGGCTGATTACATGAAATTATCAGGATTACAATGTTTCATCTCTCTCATTGAACGGAAGAACTACAAGGAAGTTTTACTTGATGAATACTGTATTACGGCAATGCAAGAAGAACTTGGTCACTTTGCACGAAATGATGTATGGTATCTCACTCCTCGTCCTAAATGTGTGAATGTCATTGGAACAAAGTGGATCTTCAAGAACAAATCAGACGCTGAGGGAAAAATCACTCGAAACAAGGCTAGACTAGTTGCTTAAGTATATACTCAGGTTGGAGGAGCTAATTTCAATGAGACATTCGCACCAGTTGCCAGGTTTGAGTCGATTTAGATTTTACTTGCTATTCCTTGCTCTATGAATTTTATTCTATATCAAATGGATATTAAAAGTATTTTTCTAAATGGTGTGGTAAATGAAGAAGTGTATTTTGATCAACCTAAAGGATTTGAGAATCCTCATTACCCTCACCATGTGTTTTGACTCAAGAAGGCGTTGTATGGTCTGAAACAAGCACCGATGGCATGGTGTGAACGACTTACTAACTTTCTAATTCAGAAAGGTTATCATCGAGGAGGAGTAGATCGCACATTATTTGTGCTAAAAAAGGCCTCAAAGATTTTGATTGCAAATCTATGTTGATGATATTGTGTTTGGTTCCACTTCATCATCTATGGTGCAAGATTACGTTACCGGGATGCAAGCCAAATTTGAGATGAGTATGATTGGAGAACTCATGTACTTTCTAGAGCTGCAAGTTAAGCAAGAAAAGAATGACATGTTCATAAATCAGGGTAATTAAGCCTTAAACTTAGTGACGAGATTCAAACTAAACAATTCTCATGCATTTCGAACACCTATGGGATTTTCTGATAAACTGGTAAATGGCGAGAAAGGAGTTGAAGTTGATAAGAAATAATACAGGGGCATGATTGAGAGTCTACTGTATTTGATAGCTAGAAGACCTGATATTCGTTTTAGCGTAGGATCTGTGCAAGATTTCAGTTTGACCCGAAGGAATCCCATTTGAATTCAGTCAAAAGAATTATTCGATATGTGAATGAGACTTCTGAGTATGGTGTCTGGTATTCTAGACTCTAATCTGATTGGATACAGTGACTCTGATTGGGCTGGTAATGCAGATGACCGTAAAAGCACTATCGACTGGTGCTTCTTTATTGACACAAATATAGTTTCTTGGTACAATAAGAAACAAAATTCGATCTCTCTATCTACTGCAGAAGCTTAATATCTTGCAGCTGGAAGTTGTTGTGCACAACTATTGTGGATGAAACAAATATTGAAAGATTATGGAATTCATCAAGGGCCTTCGAAGATCTTATGTGACAACACAAGTGCAATTGATATTTCTAAAAATCCAGTTCAGCACTCTCAAACCAAGCATATTGACATTAGGTATCATTTTATTCGAGATCTTGTTGAAAGGAAGGAAGTGGCGGTGGTATATGTTCCAACATCTGAGCAATTTACAGATATCTTCACAAAACCGTTGGATACTGCCACATTTGAGCCCCTCAAACAACACTTAGGTGTTTGTCAGATTTGAGGTACTTCCTTATATAGCTTTTATTTGATTGTAAATATTTTTCTCATTTGATTTGTGTGTACAAAAAATTAAAAAACAAAAAAATTAATTAGAAAGAAGAAGAGATGAACAATAATTGAAAAATATGGAGAAATTACGTTGGAAGTTCAAGTGGTATGACATCAGTTGACAAGAGGGAAAGTGATATCATTAACTCCCTTGGAAAGAGAAAAAGTGTTTCGCAGTAAAAGAGGTGAAAAGGAAGAGTTAATGTGTGTTCAAATTTTTATTCCATCTCTCCATCTACCTCTATTTTTGCCTCCACTCTCCCATTCATTGGTATTTATGGATTTAAGCAATCTCTTGGGTATATATTGTTGCCAAAAATTTTGGGATTTCATTTGAAGAATTTGAGTTGAGTTCAAACACTTCCTCTTCACAAGAAAACCCCTTGCAGCAAAACTCTTCAAGCCCAAAAACCACCATGCTGAAAACAAGACTCAAGACAACTCTTATCTTCCAGAGAATACAAATGGCATGAATGAACAGAGGGATGAAACCATGACCGAGAATACAAATGGCGACAATGAACAGAGGGATGAAACCATGGCCGAAAACAAGACTCATGACAACTCTCATCTTCTCGAGAATACAAATGGCGGGAATGAACAGAGGGATGAAACTATGACCGAGAATACAAATGGCGGCAATGAATAGAGGGATGAAACCATGGCAAAGGGTAAATCTCCCTACCAAAAGGTAACTGGTCCGAACCCTCCAACCTTTAAGTTGCATGGCATGGATTTTGATTCGATGGATGAATTTTTTGAATGGGTTCAAGCTAATAGGATTTCTGTAGACTTGTCTAAGTTTAGAAACTTGAAAGGGGAAGTCCTTGATGTGGATGTCAAAGAACTGTTTACTAGGGATATGGGAGACCTTGATGATGTGGAGAATCATAATTATAGTCTGTTGAGAGGAAAACATGTTATATACAATGAGAATGATAGGTTCCATGTTTATTCGTCTGCTCCTGACCCTAGTAATGTTAGGATTGAGAAGATTAATGATGCTGAGGCTGAGGGATTAGAAGTGGTTAAATATACTAATAGGATGCTATTAGGGTTCTATGATGTTGATGCTGCCAAGAGAATCGAAGAACTTAGAAGGCATGTGACCATTGAGGTTACAGACAGCGAAGGAGAAGAAAGTGATGGGTATGTTCCAACACAAAGGGCAGAGACAGAGGCTGCTGAAGACATAGAGGTTGATGAACCTGTTTTGGGGATTGATGATGCTGATATGGGTGGCCAAGATAGTTTGATTTTACTGGGAATGCTTATGATGATCTTGAATACTCAGAAGGAGGAAAGATAGAGGGATTTGACCTAATGCAGGAGAAGTCAGACAAAAAGCAGCATGTTGGAACACAGGGTGAAGCTAATATAGATACTGAGCAGGATGAAGAGGTTGATCAAGTTGAACATGTTCCAACACAAGAGCCAAATTTGAATTACTCAAGTGATGAGGTTTTGGAAGAGTTCATTTAAACCATACGGGCTAATAGGAAGATGCCTGCTACTGAGACTTCTCCACCAGCTAAGAGATCAAAAAAGAAATCTCAAGCTGCATCAAAGAAGAAGAATGTGCTGCCACCTCCTCTTGTAAGTGATGTTCTTTCTGATACTTACTTTGTTAATGATTGTGAAGATATGTGAAATTTTTTTGCAGAGAGAGATGATTTCTAAAAGTCTGAAGATTTGGGACTTAGCATTTGGGACATTGGCAATTTGTTGTGTGAAAGTCAGAAGGAAAAGAGGTATCAGTTGGCAATAGAGATGCTTATTCTTCTCTTGAAGCTTTTTGTATTTTCCTTTTGTTCTTTTGACATCAATATTCGAGCTAGGTTTAGTAACTAGATAGTACATTATGTTTTGAACTTTTGATCAGGGAGAGAGAGCATTCCCCTACTTAAGTAAGACCTGGAATTATCCGCTGCAAGTAAGACCCTTCTTGGCTTCTGTTTTCGGGATCTTTTTGCGTAATATGCCGCATTATGCATCATGATTTCGGTTCCAATATTGGAGCTTTACTGTTGTATTTCGTGTATAATATATCAGATTGCTTGAGAAAAGTTGTTTGTCGGATGATATGATGATGATGAAGGTTTGTATCTTTATCGAGTGTATGTGCTCGATAGCCTTGAAATTATCAAGTCCTCATGTAATCGATGGTTACAGAGTTTGTTTTCTTGAAGAAAGAAGATTTCTTTGTGATTTTTGCAACTAATTTGATTATTGATTGAATTTAAATAGTGACAATTCCTTGCAAGATTAGTTTTTTATGCCCGATTCATCAGTCTAGCAGCCTTTTGTTCTGTTTCAAGATGTAGAAAAGTGGGATGCATATGTACTTGGGTCGTTCCCCTCTGTAAAACGTAAAAGCCTTGATGTGCACGTGTTCATTTATGATAGGATACCGTTGATCCTTGACTAGTTTTGCTATTGCGTAAACAGAAATAGTTCAAATTGTATCATTTGTTTTTTTCTTCTCATTCCAGTGTGCAGTTATTAATGATAAGTCCTGATGGACAATCACCTCTTATGTACTCCATTTATTTCTATATTTCTGGTTGAACAAAATTTATGTACTCCAGGTGGTGCAGCTGGCATCCAAGGAACAAATTTGGTATGAAAACATTTGGGGATTCACAAACTGGGAACAAAATTCATGGATCTCGACTTACAAAGCGAGGGATTGCCCGAAGGTAGTATACAAGCTTGTGTACAGGTGGATGGTGCTTTCGTAAGTGTGATTGAACCAGCGGCGGTGGGATGGTATGTTTCTGGGATGGTGAGGTGGGTGGTCACTTACAAGGAAGCCAACTTGTTAGAGCTGGAAGTCCATTTCAAGCCGAGGCAACAGCGGCGTTGATTGGTTTACAAGCAGCAGCGAAAAATAATCGGACAATTTGGAGTTGGTAAGAACTCTTACGAATCAACAGCTTCCGAAGCTACAAGATGAATTTCTGATACTGAAAGTTAAGAGGTTAATAGCTGCTTTTGGTCATGTAAATATTCTGAAAGTTGCTAGGCAAGGAAACAATATAGCACATAACCCTTGCATGTAGTACTAGGCGCGATGCAGCTAGCTCTACTAAGTTTGTTGTATTGCCTTACCTTTGTAAATGTCGATGCTGCATGGTGCAGGCAAACTAACAGGAGTGGAATTGGAGTGATCATAAGAGATAGTAGGGGTGCCTTTATTGCTGCTCATACTAACTTTACATCTGCTAACTCCCCACTAGAGGCTGAAATGAAAGCAATCAAGTTTGCCATTGGGAAAGTTGATGATCATTATACTCCTGTATACTTAGAATCTGATTGTATAAATGCGGTTTCATATGTTCATGATCCCCTCAATGCTCCCTGGACTCTGTTTCAACTTGCTGATGATGCAAAACAATTGTTGGGTGATATTACGCTACTGCATACTCAGAGACAGGCCAATTTAGTGGCTGATGCCCTTGCTAAAGAATGTATACATGTTGAGTACGGTTCATCTATGTATAGGTTTAATGTGCTGTCCAATAACATTCAGGGTCTAATCAGGTTAGATCAAATAGGTACACCTTCGCTAAGGCTGGTTAATTGATCAGATGCTACTGATTGCGGTTATTACTTGCAGGTGTTTCATCATTAATGCTGTGGCTCACTAGCTATTTCTGTGGACTATGCATCAATTCGCAGGCTCAATGGCAATGATATGCAGCTGTAATGCATATGGATCTCCTTATTGCTCAAGCCCCATTTCTTTTGGCACTATCATTATGTAGAGGATAGGCTCCTTAGTGAATTTTGGGGTGTGTCTGACTGACTTGTGTTTTGATGATTCGATTCACTAATAAGTTCGACATTCTTCCTAAATTTACTAAGTGTTTTTGTAATCCTCTACCTACTAGATAGATATATTACTTTATTTTGGAAGCAACAAATGTTGCTTCAAGAGCTTATAGCTCCCTCATGTATATATCAACTAAGCCAAGGCTTCAACTTTTATTTCTGATTATGTTCTTGTCCTTTACACGGCTTGGGAAGGCCTAATATAATTTCCCCCATCTCCGGATGGTTTCAAAAAAAAAAAGCTATATATGACGAACTGATCTTGTTTTCCAAAAAAAAAAAAAAAATCATCAGTTTTGTTTGCTCTTATATAGGGGTTTCCCTTCCTCTGAAAGAAGCTGTGCGCAACTGCTTACAGAGGAAGGGGATTTTTTTTAATCCCCATAAAAATTTTAAAAATGGTTTTTTAAAATCGGTGCAAAATAAAATCAGTGCTAACAGGTCGCACAATTAACACCAATTTTTTAAAACCGGTGCCAAATAAAACCGGTGCTAATGGGGTACATATTAACACCGGTTTATTAAACCGGTGCTAAAATAATCGATGCTGAATTAACACCGATTTTTTGAAAACCGGTGAAACCGTTTCACCACCTACTTAGACACCAATTTTTTTTAATGAAAAAAATGGTGTCTGAACAAGAAAAAATCGGTGCTAAATGGGGGTTCCTGTGATAGTGATTTTAGGAGTGCTTCAACACCACTACCGATTTTCGGTCCCCTCCCATCCCAACACCACTACCAATTTCCCTCTTTCCTCCACAACCTTAGACTCCAATTTTCTCTCTTTCCACCATAACCTCCTACCGATTTTTCCCAAACATATTGTCCATCCCTTCACCATTTAGTTAGAGCGGTTCTACTTCCCAATCTTGGTTGAGATCCTACTTCCCAATTTTGCTCGAGAATCAGCTTCACAATTTTGGTGGCCAATTTGGTCAGAACTTCCAACCAGTAAAGCGGGTTACGAAGGCGGCCGGATCTTGGCAAAGTACAATACCGCCGAGAGTGTGTACCAATAAGGTATGAGTGATTGGTAGTTTGCATCTTTCCCGGGCTTAATGAATAGCTATATTTTGGTGGGTCTCTAAGTTTGTGAGTACATGTTTTCATTGCTTGAGTTACTAGTGTGGGTAGTGTTTCATGTGGATAGATGATATGTTTGCTAATAATTTCATAATTTTTGGCTACCCTGTTTTTTGCCTACCATGTTTTTGCCCGAAGACAAATTTTTGCAAACCCTGTTTTTGCCCCGATACAATATGTTCTCGGTTGGTTGTTATTGGAATTCGTCTTCGGATGTGTTGTATTTAGATTTCCTATGAGTGATTGGTAGTTTGCATCTTTCCCGGGATTAATGAATAGCTATTGTTTGGTTTTTTTGGTACAGTGAAACATCCACCTTTCAATAATAACCTATAGCAATCCAGTAATGTACAAATGCAGAAACTGATGCAACACAGTCTCAATGCTATGCATATAAACTCATATAAATTATTTCTCAAAGAAAATAAATGACAATTTGTTGTTTAAATCTCCCAATTTCTGAATCATTTTAATGAATAACGTGTAGCTACAGATGCATCCATAGTCCTCAGAACTGTAAAAAGCCGATTTTATCATCTTCATTGATGGTTAACCAATGCTTCACACGGATGGAATCGCTACTTTGATCAAATTTGTAACTTCTAACGTAGTAATGGTATTCTTCGGAGGATGCATTGGGCCTTCTATCTCGTTAGTTCCGCAGCTCCGAATGAATAGCTATATTTTGGTGGGTCTCTTAGTTTGTGAGTTTGTGTTTTCATTTCTTTGGTTACTAGTGTGGGTAGTGTTTCATGTGGATAGATTTTCCTTATGTTTGATTGATTCTTCCTCGAGATTGAATGGCAAGGCCGAGGGAGAAATTGTTTGACTCCGGCGGTACAAAAGCCGTTGAAGAGAATTGTGTTACCCCTCCAAAAGCTGACAACTGTGATGACAATAACAAGGAAGAGGATGATGCACCCAAATATTGCTCGGGATTTGAAAAGTTGGGGGAAGAAGAAGAAACTATTTTAAAAGATGACATGAGTGGGAGCTTCGACAAGTTTGAGATAAAAGAATATTGCAAGCGTAGAGGCACAACCACGTGCAAGTCCGTGTTGCTTGCGAAGCAAAAGAAGACACTTAAAATATTCTTCGATGATGACTTCGAACCTCTAGTTATACGCAGCCGACGGTCGATGTATGTTGGCTATGCCTTCTGACGAAGAATTCGCTTCGGGACATGGCATAATTGGAAATCAGTCCCAGACCATGTAAAGAAAGATGCATGGGAAGACATTCTCGTAAGTGTGTTGTAATCCTCCATTTTCATCAGTTCATGTGAACTTCATTACATTTTGCACTAACAAGTTGTATCTTTGTCCACTAGATGAGCTGGGATATACAAACCAAAATGACGTTCAATGAGATGAATAAGTTCCAAAATAAATGGACTATTTATGCAGGAGAAAAGTGGAGGAATTGGAAGACTAAGGTGGCTCACATCGTTAAAAAAAACCCGGTTCTCGTGCATGGAGAGATTATCGCTGGATGGACAAATATGAGTGGGAGCTATTTGTGAAACACAGATCAAACCCTGAATTCAAGGTAATTCCTTGAAAATTATTAATCTCTAGTCATTACTTTGTGAGAATTTTACAAATTGATGGCCAAATAGGCAATAAGTGAAGCAGCAAATGTAAGTGCCTTACAAAAGGAGTACATCCATCACACGAATAGTGGAGGGAATCGTAGGGTTGCAATAGAACTCGAGAAGAGGAAAAGAAAGGCTAAAAGTGACGAGTTTCTGGACGAAGGTCATAGTGTAGAAGAAGCGGATGCTTTAGTTCAATTCATGGATTTCAAACCAGACCGCTCGAAGGTGTTCCTTGAAGCTAAGTGGGACAAGAAATTATCAACCTACACCACCGACTCCGTTAAAAGAGCAGCCCCCACTATTTTGAGCATAATTCATAATTGATTATATCTCTAATAATATTCTCAGATGTAATACATAGTAATGGCTAATATATGTTCTGTTTCCGAGATAATGCTCATGGATAAGAAGCAAAAGGGAGATTTGGTTATACAAGGAAAATAAGATATTCTCGTTCAAGCAAAGGGTAAGAAGGATCATGGGGGTCATTGGAGAGGTTGCTCCACAACGTCAAAGGTGAACGAGACCCTACCACATATGGCTGTGACCCGTTACGCATCTAGTCGGCGTGGGAGCACAAACACAAAACCATCTGAGGAAATCTCAAATTCAAAAAAACTACCAACGGATGTCATCGAGCTCAAGGAGAGATTTGTTGCCTTATTTGAGGCCCAAACAAATTGGCTAGCTGGACAATTGGGTAAAGCTATTCCCCCACACTTGGATGCCCGCAATTTCCTTGCTACAGCTTCCACCCCCGCGAATAAGGACAGTCGGGTATTCATTCCTTCAGCATCTGGATGTAGTGAGCCACAAGGAACCGTAGTGGATGACAAGGTATTCCATACCATGAACCTTGTCGTTAGCTCCTTTCTTGTTCTGGGATCTTTACTTTCTTATTTTCCATTTCCTGTCAAAATGATTTTGTAGGGATACATTGACTACTATCACGTTCATTTTGGATGTTGGTAGTTTGGGCCTACTTATATATCTTCAAATTGTTCTTTCCCACGTAAACTGAGATAATGTCTCTTTTCCAATCGAGTTTTATTTGATAGACAGTTCATGGCAGATGAACGCTGAACGCTGCAGTGCTATTCAGCTCTCAGTCTCAGCTGAAAACTGAAAGCTGCAGCGCACTGCAGCCTTCAGCAGCTACATGTAGACTTCATTTCTTGTTATAATATATATGATTGCACTAACAAAATTATTTAATTTTCTTTACTTAATAACACTTACTTATTGTCCAACCAATGTATTTATGAGTTTATTTCTCAGAAAGGAAAAAAGTGCAACCTATATATTTTGAACCATAATGGAGAAAGGGATGTAGCTACATTTGGTATCCTGTTTCCAAAGGACACGGACACGGACTTACTCATCAAGTGGGAGTGAGTAAATATTCGTGGACTTGTGTTCATTCCCAAGGCACCTTTGCCGATTGAACACGAAGAATTTGAGTTTGTCACTGAGGCCATTGGATATAACATTCTATGGCCGGGAAAGCTGATAAGTGTCATTGGGCAAAAGGATGATGAGGTGTGATAATTGTATTCTTCTTCTTATCGCATCATATATATCTTTCTAGATATTACTAAAACATAATATGTTGTTCATCTGCTTACGTAGGAGAATGAGCAGCAACTGCCTCCGCAAGAATTGGTAGTTGACGAAGATGGAAGTACTCAAATAAACTGCACACCAAAATTTTCCAAGGACACTACACAGGTTAAACATATAAGCATATTAATTGGCTATGACATCCAGATACATATTATTAACACACTGTCCCTTACAGAAGGCGGTGGGTAAGGAAGATACTCCGCATGGACAGGTGGTCGCTCGATCGGTAAAAGGAGAGGTACATACCCCCGGACTATTTCATTCCGACCGATTTTTACCGATGCATGACTAACATTATACCCATTAGCAAGTTCCAAAAGAAAATACTACATCAACGGAGAATGAGCAACCAAATCCTCCCATGTCGATTTCTAACCAGTACATATTTGTGAGGATTTTAGCCTTTACAATATGATCCAATTCTGAATTATATACAAATACTGGACAACTAACATTATTAGATTCTCAATGTAATTAGGGCGTCACGGAAGACCAAGAATGTATCGCTGCTGTTCAAGAGATTAATGATGCTTTAAGGCTATCTACATAAATATGTGGACCAAACAAAGTCTTCCGCATCAATTTCAACGCGGAGGTGTTTGGATCAGAAGAAGTCTACACAGCCATATTTACTGACAAGCTAAGACTGTTCATGAGCAGCTTGGACGTAGAAGATGAAATGGAGTGGATCAGTGGGTGCCAACTTGATATATGGGCATCATAAGAATTCACATGGTTACATTATTTATAGATAGATGTATCATTATATTTGTTTCACTTACAATATTATTTTGCAAGATACCTTTGTGATGGGTTGGTTCATGGAGGCCAAGTCCAGTTTATTCCGGCCTCTTCAAATTCAATGGCTCAAAAGGCAAATAAAAGGGTGGAATTGACTGCGGAGGAGGTTTCGGCTGTTATGTGCCGCACTCAAGTGAGGCTGTATGTCTTCCCGTACAATCGAGAGTAAGTTCCATTTTGTTTTCTGAGTTGCTAGTCCCAGCCACATGGAAGCAATAGCAACCATATGCTGTGATTTTATTTTCATAAATATATTTTTAGCTTCATTTTGGGTTTTCCTTTTTTTAAAGGGACCATTGGTTTTTGCCTGTCTTCGTACCGGAAATCGATCGAGTATATTGCATCGACTCAATGACTGGGAAAATTTGCAAACGAAATAGGTCATGCCTTAAAATGATTCATTTGTAAGTGGAACACATTCATTTCATTCCTTCAACTTCAATGTTTTACAAAAATGTTTGTTCACGTAAATGTGTTCTTGTACGTTTATCACTTTCTTGGCTCAAATATTTACAATTAATGTTAATTAATATATATATTTGCATATATTGTGTGAACCCCAATTTGTGAAAACGATTTTTTAATATGTTGACATAAATATGTTTTCATCGATTGTAGGATTGCAACAAAATATCGACGGATCAATTCCGACCAAAATACCACCTACCCTTCAAACTATACATGGAATGTCATAAACATCAATGTACGTATTATCCCATAACGTCATATTTCATCTGTCATTTTCATGTTCTTAACCGTTTCAACAAATTCTCTTTTACAACAGCACAAGATACAAAGTAGTAGTTGGGAGTGTGGATACCATTGCATGTATTACATGGAAAAAATTGTTAGGCACGTGCATGACATTGACATTATTCAGGTACGTTTTCCTACACTGCTTTTAGCACCGGTTATTCTCTCACAAATATATCCTTTTCTAAACATGTGATTTAATACATTGTTTCAGCAATTTCTAGAAGATTACACTCCAATAGGGAGCGATTAACTGCGGAGAATAGCTCTGAAATGGGTTTGTGTTTTTGGAAAATGTACTCTGCCAAAATGCATAGCTCAATTGAATGTCATACAGGGACTTGCCTCCATCATCGGATAGTGGTTAGTGTTATCTCTTATGAGAAAGGTAATTGACCTTCACTTTTGATACTCGTCAACTCCGTGATGAGGGGGGTTCCAGTATCTTAGGCCACTAAGAAACACGTTGCTCTTCTTTTGTTAATAAAAAATTATAGTTCATCGAACTCAATACTTTTTTTGAACCTACTTCTTGTCTATGCATTATGGTTGCTCACAATTTGTTCTATTTTTATTTGTGCACCGTTCTGTTACTACGCACAACAAATAATCGGTACCATCCTTGAAAAAGAACGTACCGAGTAGGAAAACAAGCTTAAAAATGAAACTGGCTGCGTGAAGATGAACTGAAAGAGCAGCAGCGCACCGCAGCTTACAGTGACCACAAATAGTTAGTCACGTTTAACACCGATTTCTTCCGATTAAAAAATCGGTCCTAATAATAACTGGTGCAAAATTAAATCGATGCAAAAAATACACTAGTATCACCGGTTAAAAAACCGGTGCAAAATAATAACTGGTGATATATTTACACGCATAGCACCGGTTTTTATACTGGTGCAACATATACATCTCTAGCACCGGTTCAAAAACCGGTGCTAAAAAATAACCGGTGCAACATACACACTTTTAGCACCGGTTTACAAACCGGTGCTAAAAGTGAACCGGTGCAATAAAATTTGTTTATCAGCGGTTTCAAAACCGGTGCTAACTAAAAACTAGTTTTTTATGCCGGTGTTAGCACCGGTTTTATAACAGGTGCTAAAAATAACCGATGCAAAATTTACAAATTTAGCACCGGTTTTTTCTAGCACCAGTTTACAACCGGTGCTAAATTTAGCACCGATTTTGTTATTAGCACCATTTTTCCAACCGGTACTAAAGAAAAAACCATTGCTAATTTAGCATCGGTTTAAAAACCGGTGCTAACAAGAAAAACCGGTGCTATAGCGGTACATTTTAGCACCGGCTTAAAAACTGGTGCTAACTAAAAAACCGGTGCTAAAAGTTGGGATTTAGCACCGATTTGTTTCCAACCGGTGCTAAAGTATCATCGCTTACTTACGCACCAGTTTTTTTTTGCAAAAAAAACCGGTGCTAGAACATAAAAAAACTTGTGCTAAAGGGTCCTTCTTGTGAGAGTGATGGATTAATAGTCAGTAGGATCCAGTAAACGAAGGTAGCATTCACTCCGGGCCAATCACCATAATCAAGATTATCAGCTGGGATTTGAGTAATGGTTCCATAATGAAACCAAGTTTTTCTTAGCAAGCAAAGCACAAAAAATCACAGTGGTCCATTCGATGTAGTTTTCTCCACCTTTCAGAACGATGGGATGGATGAAAAGACATGGACTATCAGAAGGATGGATGAAGTAGGAAGAATTCATCGGTCAGCTAACTGGTACGGTTTTAATGTTTCCAGAACCTAATTGCAGTTGTTAGAGTAAAGCTGTAATAACATTGTTGGCAGCAAGATCCTGAATCTTATTGGCCTCAATTTCGGCGGCGATGCGAGCAGTTTCTGCGGCATCACGAGTAGAGTCAAAATCATAGGTAGACGTGGGACCAGATCGGTAAATTAGATTAGCAGCAGAGGCGGACTGGATCGGCGGTAAGAAGCGACATTGCTTAGAGAAACTGGCGGCGGTGCGTGAAGCACGAGAGCGGCGCGTGACAGATCAGAAATAGCAATCTGGGATCAGCGAATGTAGCAATATGAAAATGCCGGTGGCAATCGGCGGTCTGGGAGTTTGACAACAATAACACGATTGTTACCTGAACAAGGAGTCACGTGTTCAAGAGCGGACTGAGAAGAAGTCATGTGGTTGGTCGCGCCAGAATCAGCTATCCAGGGAATATGTGTAGGAGCATGTTGTAGAGAAGCAAAAAATGAGGTTGAAGAGACCAACTGAGAAACAGTAGAGGCACTATAACCAAATTTCTTACACCACTGGCACTGCAACTAATACCATTAATCGTGCAATTTAGAACAAGAAGAAACAACATGATCCAGAACATAACACCATTGATACCGTGGTTGATCAAAAGAATCAATAATACAAGAGGATATAATATTGGCATTCCAGTGTTTTTGTTGACATAGTGTTGCAATATGAGATCTTTTAACAACCTTAAAAAAATTAAAAAAAATAGTTGATTTAGAATTAGGATAAGAAAGGAATATAATTTTTGATTGGTTTTGTATATATCATATTCCATATTTGTTTAGGTCTTGTATAACCTTTGTACTCACTATATATATATATATATTTTAAATTAAACTCACCTAAGTGAGGGGGTACATATATATATATATATTTTAATTAAACTCACCTTTTTTTTAAAATACGAACACCCGAGGGTGGGGGTATATATATATTTGGCGCCCCAAGCCAATAGGAAACAGAGTATAGAAGGTTGATTTTACAAGAAGGCAACGTCATTGCCCGCAAAAGTAATCCTAATCTAGAGACTGTACATGAACTGGCGAAGATCCAGTTATGTTAGTTGCGTTTCCAAAGCTACGAATCTCCACACCCCGTGTTAATTCGCATTTTGGCCAGGCAACTAACATGGATATCAGTGCACTATCAGTATGAGACATTGCCAAGCAGTGTAGTAGATAACTGTAGTAGTGTAGCTGAGTAAACGGTGCAGCAGTGTAGCATCAGCAATGCAGTAGTGGCTCAGAAGCAGCAAGAGTCATCATCGGAGGAGAGGTCCACAGTCAGCTGGCCAAAACAGTGGCCACCGAGTATGGTCATCAGGACAGCAAGTTGAATTCAGTGAGAAGTGACATGCAAAGATAAAATCAAGCCATCGGCAGTATCAATCCTATCTCAAGTCATGTAAAGGGGTTCTAATTTGGGCTATTTGTAATCTATCAAGGGCAATGAGGCCCTGGATTTGCAGAGGCAGGTTATTAAGGTCCAAAGAAATGTTATGAGCAGCATGATAATGTTTTGCTATTGCATCTGCAACCAAATTACCTTCCCTAGGAACATACTTAAGAGTAGCATCACACAGAAGCATTTGAATTTTATAAACCTCATCAAAAAGTGTCCAATGAGCAGTATAAGGCTCACAAATCATCTTAACAGCAAGTAAAGAATTAGACTCAATAATAACCGAGGCATTCAGGTTGATAAAGGACTGACAAGCAATTTTTACTGCAAGTATTTCAGCATGCAAGGATGAATTAGCAGAGATGGAAACCGATTTAACCAGTGAAGGTGAACCAGTGCAATCCCTAATAATTACCCCAACAGAAGCCCTATCTGGGAACCACGATGCATCAGTGTTATTTTTTGTGTAATGTTGTGGAGGTCTATCCCATGAAACAAGTCTAATGATTGGTTTTGGAGGAGGTCTTGACAGTGGGAATAGATTCTTTATGAACTGGGGCATGCTACATGTGGATTTCAGATAAGAAGGGTTAGAAAACATAGCTAGCCTAATAGTGTCTATAGCCTCCTTAATGATGTAGTCAGCAAGGAGAGGAATCTGATCATAGAGGAATCTGTTCCTAGATTTCCAAAGGCACCAGGAAGTGATGGTAGGGATGATATGGCAAAGTAGCTGGAAGGCCTTAGGCAAATCACTAGTATTCCAAAAGGTGAAGAAGGTTTGGGTTAAGGTTTGAGGTTCAGGTAGATTGAAATTAACCAAAGAAGCCATATATCTCCATACAGATTTAACCAGGGTGCATTTTATAAAAAAATGTTCAAGAGAATCTCTATGGCAACAGCAAGGACATTTTGAGGCAAGACTAAAACCACATGTAATGAGGACATTATCAAATGGAAGTAAAGATTGGAACATCCTCCAAGAAAAAATAGATATCTTTTTTGGTAAAACTCTGTGCCATAACAGTTTGAAAATCAGAGAATTACCTGATGAACCAGTTATGGCATGATATGCAGATTTAGATGTGAAATTACCAAATGGATCTGGTTTCCAGATAAGCCTATCCTCCCTTGTGTCTTCAATTTTGGCTTCCTGTAAAAGGAGAGAGTATCATTTCCTAAATAAGGGCAAATAAGCGGCAGAATGTTAGACTTATTGAGAATAAAATCAGCCATTGTGAAGTGCAGAATTGGAGAAGAGATATGTTGAGGAACATGACCAATAAGTGGTCCAATGTTGCCCCAGTTTGAAGTCCAGAAGTTACACAGCCTTTTACCATGAATTACTAAGGAGTGTTGTTCAGCAAACTGGTTAACTGAACAAATCCTTTTCCATGTAACAGATTTTTTATGAGACTCAGGAAGTGACCATAACAATTTTTCCCATAATGAGTTTCCAATTTGACTTTTCCACCACAGCTTTAGTGAGCATACCTCTAGGATATCATTGATTGATCTAAAGCCTAAACCACAGATGGAGATAGGGGTAGCTAAGTGAGTCCATTTTTTCCAGACTTTATTCCTTTTTCCATCAGTCTCACCCCATAGAAACCTAGAAAGTCTTTTTTCTAAGTTTTTTATTACTGATTTAGGTGGTTTGGTCACATTCCAAAGGTGTTGAGGCATTGAATACAAGCAGGATTGAATCAAAACTAGTTTGCCTCCTGAACTTAGCCACAGATTTTTCCAGTTTTGAAGTTTTTTATCATATTTCTCCATTAGAGGTTGGAAATACCTAGTGAGGGTTCTTCCTGTAAAAATTGGGCAACCTAGGTACTGAAAAGGTAATGAACCCTGCTTCATTTTTAGAATAGTCCTCATCTGATTTATTTTTCCAAGTGAAGCCCTGTTACTAATATAGAAATCAGACTTGTTGAAGTTAAATTTCTGGCCAGAAGTATATTCAAACACATCCAGAAAAGCCTTAATTCTAACCAGATTAGCTTTAGAAGCTTGCATAAGAATAATGGTGTCATCTGCATACATAAGATGTGTAGCAGCAGTAATTGAAGAAGGTATCTGATAGTATGCAAGTTTATTGTTCTGAAAAATGAAGGATAAAGATCTAGAGAATGCTTCAGAAAATATATTAAACAGGGAGGGGGAAAGGGGATCACCTTGCTTAATCCCTCTTGTTGCCCTAAAAAAACCAACAGGATTACCATTGATAAGAATAGAAAAGTAAGCTTGAGAAAGGTTAGACATAACAGCATGTAGGAATTTCCCTTGAAAACCAAATTTCAGCAAAATGCTTCTCAAAAAGTGGCAGTTCACTCTATCAAAAGCTTTCTGCAAGTCCAGTTTGAGAATACAGTTAGGAGTCCTAGTTTTCTTATTTAAAAAACGAATCATTTCCTGAAGATAAATGATATTGTCTGATATATCCCTATTTTTCATGAAAGCCGATTGATTGGGGGAGATCAGTTTGTCCATATGTGGTCTAAGCCTTTCCATTAGCACCTTGGAGCATACTTTATTCAGAACATTAGACAAGCTGATAGGTCTGAAGTCATTAAAAGAACTAGGAGTGGGTTTTTTTGGGATTAAAGTAATCCAAGTACTAGATATTCCTTTGGGCAGAGGAGTACCATCTAGAAAATCATTAACTGCCATGACTAGATCAGTTTTAATAATAGGCCAGCATTTCATAAAAAATTTAGGTGTAAAGCCATCAGGGCCCGGGCTGCTATTTTTATTCAAGCCTTTTATAACAAACTCAACTTCAGATTCAGTTACAGGCTTAGAAAGATCATTATTATCAGCATCAGAGATGATAAGAGGTATTTGATTCAGAAAATGTGGGTAGTATGTACCATTAGGTTCAGTGTTAGGTTCCTGCAGCAGATTCGTAAAAAAAGAAATGGCTTCAGAGTTTATATCAGTTTGAGAGTTAAGCCATTGACCTTCTGCATTTTTTATCTTACTTATCTGAAGTCTACAATTTTTCTCTTGAACCACTTTGTGAAAATATTAGGTGTTGTTATCCCCTAATTTATTCCATTTCAACTTTGCTTTTTGTTTCCACAGCTTTTCCTTTTCCTTTTGAGCTCGCAACAGTAAAGCCTTAAGTCTATTTAACTCCATAAGTTCAGTATCAGAGGGATTAAGATCAAATCTAGATTCCTGGAGTCTAAGGGATTCTTCAGCATTTAACAAATTAGTGTCAATGTTCCCAAAACACTCTCTGTTCCATATTTTTATCTCTTTTTTTTAGTCTGATCAGTTTGAGATAAAAACCAAGCAGGCCCTTAACATTCAATTGTTTGTCCCAACTTGCCTGTATGAGGGGGATAAAATCCTGACGATTAAACCATACATTCAGAAACCGAAAAGGTTTAGGATTAGTGATGGTTAAATCAGATATTTGCAGTAACAGTGGTGAGTGGTCAGAGGTTTGCCTGTTTAGAATCTGAATGGATGAGGATGGAAACTTAAGGTTCCAGGAAATAGTAGCTAAACCCCTATCTAGCCTTTTGGATGTGGGATTTCTAAGTCTAGAGTTGCACCAAGAGAATAAGTTGCCAACCGTATTAATTTCCTGCAAGCCCAAGGAGTTTATCCATGTATTAAAATCCCTAATACTGCCTAAGGATGGTGTGCTTGGACCCCTATATTCAGAAAGGGAGGTGATAGTGTTGAAATCACCAATGAAAATAGTATCTCCATTGGAGATGGGGGCTAGATCTTCCCATAAAGTCTTCCTACCTTCTCTATTTCTAAGTGCATATACAAAGACAGCATTCATATGAAAATTAAATGACAGATGCTCTATGTGCACATGTAAGAATTGTTCATGGGATGCCAGTAGAGAGACTGAGATTGAGTTCGACCACATAATCCATATCTTACTGTTAAATAGAGTCAAACCATTTTGGTAATTAAGTTTCTCCTTATAAGAGTGAAATGTTGAGATGTCATGCATAGACTCAATAATGCAAAGCAACTGAATCTTTTTAAGTCTAATGAGATTAATTAGTCTCAACATTGAAGATTCCATTCCCCTAATGTTCCAAACTAAAAAATTTACTGAGGGAAGACTAGTCATTGTTCACTAGATTTACTACTTTTAGTAGATGATCTAAGCATCATTTTGTTAATCTGGGAGAAGTAGTTAGTCCTTTTACCTTTGGACTTACCTTGCAAAGTATCCTGACTGAGGTTGGATGGGGAAGTAGTTATGGCATGAGTGGTGTGATCAGCCTCTGTTACTTCCTCCTGGATACCAGTTAAGTCCTCCTGCTGGTCCTGTAAAATAGCAAATCTATTTCCCACTCGACCATGAGGGGGTATATATATATATAAGTGAGGGGGGGTATATATATATATATATATATATCAATACATACAACCATAATGATTTGTGGGTTTTACATTCTATCATGGTATCAGTCAGGTCTCTCTAAAATTCTTGGCTTGTATCTTGCTTTTCTCGATAATAAAAATATTTCCGTCCATCCCGATCGGCCATCGCCCACTGTCGTCGTCCGGTCACCGGGCGTTCTTTCTTTATCCGGAAAGCCACCTCATCAGAATTGCCTCGTCGCTACTCTTGTTTCTATTGGTTTTCTGCTCTGATTTACCAATCGTAAGTTGGCCTTTCGTCTTCATCCAATTTACACAAGTCATCGCCGCCATCCTTTGCACCGATCACCACTACCAGTTTATCGATTTTTTCCGTTGCTCATGTTCCCGGCGTCGTTCTCAGCTTCTGCTCGCCGGCTAGCCTCTCCAAAAGCTTCAACTCCTCTCACCGATCAAGCGTTTTCCAGCGAAGGTCTATGGTTCCCGGTGAATTTCCAGCAAGTGCGTGCACCTATTACTTTTCCCATTGGTGAATATCCGCAGCCAGCCCCATCCCAACGCATGAGCCACATGCGATTCGTCAGCAAGGGAGTTTCTCTCGTCCTACAATTTCTCCCTAGTTGCTCAAATTCTCGCGGGTTTTTGCCACAGCCTCGTCAGCACCCAATCAATGCCTCGTCAGTGCCCAGTCAGTGCCTCATCAGTGCCCAGTCAGTGTTGTTTTATTAAAATAAAATTTTAAAAAAACATATTGTTTTCTCTTGTATTATTGATTCTTTTGATCAACCACGGTGTCAATGGTGTTATGTTCTGGGTCATGTTGCTTCTTCTTGTTCTAAATTGCACGATTAATGGTATTAGTTGTAGTGCCGGTGGTGTAAGCAATTTGGTCATAGTGCCTCTACTTTTTCTCGTTTGGTCTCTTCAACCTCATTTTCTGCTTCTCTACAACATGCTCCTACACATATTCCCTGGATAGCTGATTCTGGCTCGACCAACCACATGACTTCTTCTCAGTCCGCTCTTGAACACGTGACTCCTTATTCAGGTAACAATCGTGTTATTGTTGGTAATGGTTCTGTTCTTAACATTAACCATGTTGGTCATTCTCGAGTCTCTGATTCATTATCCTTATCTGATGTTTTGGTGGTTCCGCAAATTACTAAACCTTTGTCGTTAATTAGCAATTTGACTCTAGATATAAATGCTGTTATTTGTTTTGATGATTCTTTTTTCACTATTTCGAACAAGTTTACTAGAGATGTTATTGGCAAAGGCCATTATGATAATGGCTTATATATTTTGGATTATGGTGGTGTTGCTTTATCTGCTTTTGTTGCATCGAGTGCTTCTAAAGTATCTTTTGAGCTTTGGCATAGTACATTGGGTCATGTGCCTCACACTGTCATTTCATCCTTAACCAAGTCTGGATGTTTGTTAGTTACTAGTTTGCTATCTAAGCCTCATTTATGTCCTGCTTGTGAGATGGATAAACGCAAGCGTCTTTCTTTTACTGACAATTTAAAACGTGCACAACGCATACTTGATCTAGTTCATTGTGATCTTTGGGTGCCCTCACATGCTGTCTCTCGAGCTGGCTACTCTTATTATGCCTTTTTTTTAATGATTTTTCTCGATTCACTTGGTTACATCCTCTACGAAGGAAGTCTGATTTTGTAGAGGCTTACATGCAATTTGAGTCTTTTGTTGAGAACTAGTTTTCTACCACCATTAAAGTATTTCAGAGTGATGGTGGAACCGAGTTTGTGAATTATCGCATGCGATCACATTTTGCGTCTAAGGGCATTCATCATCAGCTTTCATGTCCTTACACTTCAGAGCAAAATGGTCGTGCAGAGCGGAAGCATTGTCACATCACTGAGACAGGATTGTCGATACTCTTTCATTTCGGCCTTCATCATTCATTTTGGTATGATGCTATCTCTACAGCAACCTACATCATCAACAGACTTCCCACTCCAGTTTTATCTGGCCAGTCTCCGTTCTCTATTGTTTTTGGCACCACTCCGGATTACTCCAACTTTCATCCATTTGGTTGTCGAGTTTTTCTGTATTTGCATCCTTATGGTCCTCATAAATTGGCACCTCGGAGTTTTCCATGTATTTTCTTGGGATACAGTTCTCAATACAAGGGTTGTCGATGTCTTGATCCTCTTACGAAGAAAGATCACTCCCCATGCTCACTGGATGTCTTGATCACTCGCCATGCTCGGTTTGAAGAGTGGTTTTTTCTAGCTACCCGTACTGGCAGTGTTATAGATTTATCATCACTGGATTTTTTTTGCTTTTTTAGAGCCTTCATCGGTCCCGTCGGAGGTTTTTTAGCCATTTTCTTCAGCATAATCACCCAATATTTTGGAAAATTTAAATTTTCCATATGTAACGGAAGTTTAGGGCTCTTCAGAGAATTGTATTTGTCTTCCATAGGGTGACCAACAGCAAGATCGACAGCAGTTGGCGCCGCCAGCTCAGACGACGCTGCCGCCACAGCCAATTTACGCACCGGCTACCACAGCCGCGCGAACGCACTACGTGCCACCTGTCCAGTCGTCGACAGCTTCACCAGCTGAACCGACCGGTGAAAGACTGGTTCTTTACGGTACACGGATTTTTCTGAGTATGATATTTCTCGTTTATTAAGCGTTTTATTTTCTATGACCAAGCCTTAGAGTCATTACTCGGCTGTCAAGGATCCAGAATGGGTTGCTGCCGTGGACTCAGAGATGGATGCTCTACGCACTCAACAGATGTGAGATTTGGTTCCTCATCCTTCAAATGAAAATGTTGTTGGTTCTAAATGGGTTCATAGATTGAAGTACAAAGCTGATAGCTCTCTTGACAGACACAAAGCAAGGTTAGTTACTCCGAGTTTTTTTGCAATTACCTGACTTTTATTATGATCATATATTTAGTCTCGTGGTGAAGGCATATACTGTTCGTACTGTTTATCACTTACAATCCATCGGAATTGGCCATTACGATAGCTTAATGTCAAGAATGCATTTTTAAAAGGCGTTCTTGATTCTCCGGTTTACATGGAGAAGCCTGCTAGATACAAAGACCCGATGCATCATGATTTTGTTTTTCATCTACGCAAGCCATATATAGTTTGAAGAAAGCTCCCCGTGCTTGGTTTCAGCGGTTCAGTTCCGTTTTTATTGGCCTGGGCTTTGTATACAGTTCCTCCGATACCTCTGTGTCTGTCTTTTCTCAGGGTGCCTCTTTACTCTACTTGTTGGTTTATGTTGATGGTATTATTCTTACTGGGAATGATGGTCGCCTCATTTAGAAGTTTATTGATTGGGCTAATTAGGAATTTAAGATTACCGATCTTGGCACTCTGCAGTATTTTTTGGGTTTGGAGGTTGTTTGTACATCTGGTGGCTTGTTCCTTGGTCAGGCCAGATACGCCAAGGACATTTTGTTGTGTGCCGGAATGCAAGATTCTTCACCTGCTACCATTCCTTTTGTGGCTTTTTCACAACTTTCTATCTCTTCCAGTAAGCCGTTTGGAACACTCTATATCGATCTCTGGTTGGTGCACCTTTTTGTAGAATTACATGTCCCAATTTGTCTTATGTTGTGAACACGGTCAGTCAGTACATGCAGGCTCCTACTGATGACCTTCCAAGCCGTCACTCGGATTTTGCGCTATGTTCGTGGTACCTTCACTATGGTCTTCAGTTTCGTGCAAATTCATCTGTTTTACCAGTTCTGGGTTATTCTGATGCTAATTGGGATCGTTGCATTGAGACTCGTAGGTCTACATATAGTTATGCCACTTTCCTTGGTGGTAACCTGGTGTCTTGGAGTGCTAAGAAGCAATCTACATTTTCTCGTTCTAGTTCCGAATCAGAATACCGTGCTATGGCAAATACTACTGCGGAGTTGGCTTGGTTGATGAATCTTCTTTGGGATATATGTGTATCAATCTGTGCGCCTTCTATTTTGCTGTGTGATAACATTTGTGCTCTCTTCTTGGCTCAGAATCCAGTTTCGCATAAGAGAGCCAAGCACATTGATATTGACTATCATTTTGTGCATGAGATGGTGTCTTCTGGCAAGCTCAGAGTTGCTCATGTTTCCAAGGACTTTCACCTTGCTGACATCTTGACAAAGAGGTTACCACGTCCTCAGTTTGAGTTCTTACGTTCCAAGATTTGCGTTGCGACCAGTCCTACGCTTCGTTGCAACCAGTCCTAGTTGATTTAGAATTAGGATAAGAAAGGAATATCCTTTCTGATTGGTTTTGTATATATCATGTTTCATATTTGTTTAGGTCTTTTATACCCTTTGTACTCACTCTATATATCAATACACACATTCACAATGATTTGTGAATTTTACACTCTGTCACTATTCCTTTATATAGCTCATTATGTGGTATGAACTCGATTTCGTAGAAGAAGCACACAACTAGAATCCGTTTCTTTTTTTCGTTGTGAATACTTTAGGGATGAAAATGGCCATTTGCTTTCTGTCAATGTGTAGTTAACCGAGTTAGTTATTTGTATGAGTAAATTGAATATTTTGACAAGAGTTGCTGAAGCGTTGATATAAATTAACAATCTCAGACTGCCACTTCTTGTTTGATAATGAACTCAACTGAAAGACTTTAAAGTACAATCCAAGCACTCAGCGGTTTGAATAAAAGAGGGAAAACAAACAGTGAACAAAATGAAATGAAACACAAAAGAATTTATCGGAATATATGTAATTCACTTAAATGTTGAAACACGGTAACTCTGGTTTCAGGTTCTTCGCCTCGCTGCAGCACCATGGATGGCAGCAATGTACAAGAGCTGTGTGGCTGTAAGGATGATTATGAATGCTTCCATAGTTTTCTGACAATTAATGCAACAGAAAAAAAAAAGAGTCTTTTAGCATGACAGTGGCATGTCAAGTAAATTAACTAAGTAGAAATGAAACTGCACGTATACCAGTTTTGAATTTCTGATGTTCAGTTCAATCTCTTTCCAGGCAAAGCTACACAAATTGATCATTTAGTCAGCTTAATATCACATCACAAATTTATACACACTTGAAGACTGAAGTGAGACAGCTTACCCCATGGCAAGGGCGGTAAGGCTCCACGCGATAATGGCAGCAGAGGAAGCAGCAGGCAAGCTATCAATGTCCCAAAATCGAATGTGATTCAGTCCACTCAGTACAGATGCTACCCCAACAACCCCAGCAATGAGTGAAAACACCACAAAAAATCCAGTGGCTCTGTTCCCCATTGGAAAGTATAGCGGCGAAAAATGTGCCGGTAAGTGCAATTCAGGACCTGGAACATCATTCAGATATGCAGTTTAAGGTAAACCCACAGAATCAGAGGGGTAAATGTGAAATTAGAAGGAAAAAAAACATAATATGTAGTATGAAACAGTGTGCTCTTTCCATGCGACATGTACGAATTGTATGAAGAACAGGTTTAAGCAATTGAGTACTTCCGGAACAAAAGAAGAAAAACAATTTGAAATGGTGAGTGCTAAGCTAACCAATAATGAAGCCGTCGTTGATGGCTTTATTGATAGACCAGCCTCCGATCGCCAAAACTATAACATACATGCAGAAGTTAAGCGCGAGAAGCAGCCCCGCGGCTGGTTTCATTTGCCCGTCGGCCATCTTTTTTTCGTTGGAAAAGAAGTAGTAGCTAGGTTGATTTTAAGAGTGCCAATTTGAGCGCTAAATCTGAAAACTACATGTATTACATGCTATTTTGGGTGTTTTTATAAGGAGCAGTAGGTTCGTTGCTTGCAAGGCTGCGCTTGGATAAAGGCCATTTGTGGGGTTGTAAAGTAACCTAGTACTTCATTCTCAAGGAAGAAATCAGAGCTTTCTTCCCATTAGGCCTTTGCTTTTCCTGTCTGCAAGTTTGTATATACCAGTTATCCATCCACCAGGCAATCGTTTATTCCTTCCAACTTTTATGTGCTTTCTTTACATTTCTAAATTCATTCTTTGTTGCTGGCGATCATGGTTGTGGGCCTGCCGCAACTAAACCCTACATGTTACACATTTTGTGTAAACTTCAGATGTTTCAAAATAATTAATCTTACGTTTTATAAGTGGAAGTTGTATTTCATTGGATGCGATGATACCTTAATTGTAATTCTTTTTACTCTGAAGTATAGAAAAACAAAATTCAACCAACAGTTAAAAACCGAAAAATTTTATATGTCATAGAAATGTGTATGATGAGGTGATGTGCCAATGAACTTTTAACATGTGGTAAGTGGGCTGGGTCGAAAGTTAATTTTATGTATTTTTCCATTTTTTATTCACTCACTTAACATGTTAAAAATTCATTGGCTCATCACCCCATCATATACATTTTCCTAATATAAAAAAAATTCTGGTTAAAAACCATTCGTAAAATGTATTCACTATTTATTGTCTTCCTCGGAGACCCTCTTCAACAAACTTTGATAAGATGCAGCATAGATTGGTGGAAAACATGTCCATAGGCAACGGTATGTCATTGCTTGCATGGCAATACCGGTGCTAGGAATATCATTATGCATCGGTTATGGGGCTGATAAACCAAGATACCGGTGCGTATTTATAACTCCAACACTGGTTCTCAGATTATTGGTACCACATACCGGTGCCTAAGAAGAAAAGGTATATGGTTAGGTAATTTTTCAGCACCAGTATTGGGATAAATGAGGTGTTATTACCAGTGCCAATGACCTGGAATAATAATTTCGGTGGGAAAATAGTTGGCACCAGTATCGGGGATAATATACCGGTGCGAAGAGTGCATTTAATGCTCACATACTCCTTTTTTGTGCGGGTAAAAATTGATTTTTTGGGAAGGATGGTTCATTAATTAATGTGTAAAGGGTGTGTTAGTAAAATTTGGGGGCCACAACGCAATTTACAAAAAAAATGTGTAGAAGTAATCATTGTTTTGATTCGAGGCCCCACCATCCACCCTTTCAGGCCCAAATCGGCAAGACGTGGTCGTTTCTTGGTGAACTGCATTTTGCTACCGTCAATTTCGTGATTTGACGAATCCAACTTTCTTGAATGGGCCTATGTGCAAAAAGTAAAAACTTTACTCGTATCTCCAAATTGAAACCTGCCCGAATGTGATCCTACCATATACACTGTATTGTATTTTCCATGTCCATAAGGAAATGTTTATCAACAATCGACATGAACATATCCATAATCCTTTTTTATAAAATTTCATTTTGTAATTTCTAAGTAATCAACCATAAGTTACTCTAGAACATATTGTACTAGCTAGCGCTTTTCAATATTTCATCATAAAAATAATTTATTTTATATTTCTATATTTAGGCAATAATAAAAAAAATTGTGTACTGTATTTTGAAGCAATGGGTAATAGGGTAACACAATTTTGAGCTACAATGTAATTTTCCAAGAATTTTAGAATGATCAATGTTGAATTTCGAGGCCCTTCCTACATGCCCAAATTTCAAAGTTGTGATCGTATCACTACTGGGAGTAACCCCCAAACCCAGCATAGGCACTAGTTATTTCTCTCTAGGATACCGGTGCGTATGTGACCGGTGCTAAAAAGCCGTCGTAATAGCACTGGTAAGACATACCGGTGCTAATAATTTGCATCGATAAGTTGTGTACCGGTAATAAACAATTTGGATACCGGTGCACAAATATGCCGGCTAGGTATAATTTTCTAGCACCAATAGTAAGAACTAGAACCGGAGCTAAAAGTTGAGTACTAGTATGTTATGAACCGGTGCTCAAAAATTAAATTACCGGTGAAAAAATCGACATGCCTGGTGTAGTTTTTGAGTACCGGTAGTAAATATATGTACCGGTGATCATATTCTAGCACCAGTAAAGAAAGTTTTCTGGTGTTTCTAAGTATCATTTATAGCACCGGTACTTTTAAAAATAGCACTAGTAGTAGTGATGATTTATAGCACCAGTAATTTTAAAAATAGTACCGGTTGTAGTGATGATTAGGCACCGGTGTCACCGATTCCGAATTTGAAGCACCAGTTACCAATTAGCACCAGTTCTTAATTGTCAACTGGTGCTCAGTGTATGAAAAATTTGCGTGGGTTAATTTTAAAATTCTCGTGTCATTCCGGATCAACTAAAGAAGTAAATAACACTGACCAAATTGTACATGAAAAGAATAAATATAGTCAATGTCAATATGCCATCATGCCATATCAATTCATATATGCCATATCAATTCATATATGCCAAATTCCCATCACCCTTCCACAGACACTACTCAAGAAATTGGTCTGGATCATTTCTGGCCACCATTGCATGAATGTTAACCTATGCCTCGCACCACTTGGCCGCCACCTCCTGAAGCTCGTAGGCTTTGTACGGGCCTTGCTCCTCTAGAAAAATCTTCATTTTGATTAGATTGAAAGTTATCTTGTATGATGGGGTTACTACAATGTAAGCCATACACATATTATATCATTTGTGTTGGAGTTACGATAGTTACATCGATAGGATTGTTGGAAGTTGTCTCGAGGGCGAGCTCCTCAAGGAATCGCATGACATAGTAGCCGCATTCCCAGCAACTTCCTTGTCGTTGTTGCTAAGATAGAATAAAAGAATCGATAACTAAATTAGTGTACGTTAAGAAGAAAACTTATGAAGTATGTTAAACTATGTATGCTTACTACTTACGTTGATGTTTGTTAACTTCCAGCTGAAATTCGGTGAGGGTTCATTGTTCCTCTTCAACCTCTCATATTGACATGCAGCCCTATGACATGTTTAAGTTACTACCTTTGAAAAAAATATTATTGGAAGGAGGGTTAATGGTGCTAAAATTATTACCTAGAAATAACTTGTGTCTCTATGCAATCCTTAGGATGAATACCATTGGTGAGCGTGTTCAATGTGTAGACATGGTTATTTCCGGGACAAATGAGGATGAGGAACCAGTGTGAACTGTGTTATAATTCTAAAGTTAATGTATTTGTTGAATTTTACAAAATAGATATAAATCTAAATTATAATGTAAAACTTCTGACCTCCTGAGATATGGTACCAAATACATGGCAACGTCTGAGTTTATCATCGAGTCCCAGACAAGGAAAACCCGAGAAGTTATGTCTTCCTCCTGAAGAAAGTTATCGTTTCTTCCAGTGTTGGAGACACAGAGCTGGATTCTGCCATTGTTCGTGGACTCCGCTTTACTTCACATGTACCTGTCATAGCAGAAGTTATTCGGTGTCATGAATATGTTAGAGAACAAGATACATGTATCGAATATTTTTAAACTCGCCCCATCCACAAATTCATTTGTGCATTTGAGATTCATGTCATCCTATGACAATTCCCGAGCTTATCTCCCAATTCCAAAAGTTGCTGGATGATAGAAGTTAGGCCCAAGAAGGCCATTGGGCCGTAGGTATGGTAGCTCGATTAGGGGAATATTTAATACTCTAACTTAATTACCACATTCGTGGGTAATTAATGGTGATAATTAAGGAGTACATTATTTTGGACACGGAGTATAAATATAAGGTACACATTTACTCATCATTCAGTGTTTTTAATCATATAAAATGCTTGGACTAACTTAAGCATCAGAGTGCTGACCCCTGGAACCCCACAGACAGTTTGATTGCAAGTTAGTTCGAGAAGAATCCAAGCCCATGAACCAGTCGGTGGTCGAAGACACATCAAGTGGCACTGACCGTAGGGACGACTAAGCCGGATCAAGTGTTTGGAGAGTTTATGTCCACGGTAGTTCGAAGGAGTGAAAGATTAAGGTCAATAGGTACGGGGGCTGGTTCTCCACCAAGTTTAACATCGAAGAATTCAGAAGGAGGAAATGACACTCGCATCGAGGACAATGACATGGCTAATAATCAAACTATGGGAGCGGAGTTGCGAGTACAACTTAGTACGGGCGTAGGCCATGAGGGGGGACAAACCTCAGTGGCGATTGGTGCAAACACTCTGGTAACAATACAGCATGATGTGCCGGGGCCCTCGAGGACCTTGAAAGTAATGGGAGACCAAAGATATAGAAATACCGATTCCCTGCTCGAGAGGGTGGTCGATTCAAGGGATGGGAGGTTTTTGGAGGTTTAAGGAGACTCGTATATGGAAGCTTATGGCCAACATGGGCAAAGGAATTAGAATGCGGAGAGGGCAACCCCAATTCAAGAGGTGGAACGAGCAGCTCGGGTTCTGGCTACGGCCGGTTACTAGATCACCCCTCCTCTGAGGGATGATAGAGTCACGATTGGGGCAATACCGCCCTCACATTTGGGAATAACTACAATTTGGGCCTCTCAACCCCAACCCCCGATAGCCTATCCTTATAAGGGATATGTTGGAGAGACACTACATGCTAGGCCCCAGCCTTCCATTCCTAGTTATTCCCAAGGTCATGTATATGTGCTACCTCTACTAGCCCCATGTGCTCCTACCCTCGACCTGGTCGGTCCAGGAGTGGGATATGGAATAATGACTTCTTCTGGCATGCAAGGATATGAGAGTATGGGAATCAGCAAGGGGTTGTAAAATTCTTATGTTTAACCGCTACCACCACCAGCATACTTGAACCTCGGGCCGCACTAGATGAACCCAGGATATGGAGGAACCCAGGATATGGAGGAACTCAGCCTCTCTATATGCCACATTTGGGTGGTCATGATAGGGGGTTGAACCTGCCAGTGAGTCAGCACGAACCCCCCTCGGATGCAAGTTAATCGTTAAGAAAGGAATTGGATAGGTTGATCGACCCCTTGGGCCAGGCAGCAGGGTCTCCTTTCAGCTCAGTGATCATAGGGGTTCAATGGTCGATAGAAGTGAAACCCCCAGAAGGACTTCCCAGATACACTGGTGAAACTGACCCTCGAGAGTTCATTTAGAAATTCCTGGGCTTGATGAGTTCGAAGGATTTTGATGAGAAATTGACATGCAAACTGGCATGCAGCTACTTGCGGGGAAAGCCACATGAGTGGTATAATAAGTTGCCAAGGGCTCACTCCAATTGTATCGGAACTTCAGCGGAGCGTTGTTGAGCCAATACGTGCAGAGAAAGAAGTTTACAAAAACTTTGTAAGAACTCTACCAGACGAAGAAAAATCCATGGGAAAACACGGAAACCTTTTATCACCGATATGTGGATGAGAGTTTAGGGGTGATAGAAATGATGGAGAATGAGGTAATCCAGGAGTACCTGTTGGGGATGCAAGACATGTAACTATACAAGAAGCTAAGTACCAATACTCCAAAAACATTGCAAAAACTTCAGGAAATTGTGGGGCAGTATTTGAGAGTAGAGGAGGCTACTAAAAGAAAAGAGATAGCCTTGCCGAGAAAGCAGGAAGAAATGTGGACCATAGAGGTAAGAGGCCGGTTGAACCCATAAGAACACTATTCGAGAGGTATAATATGTTGTCCCCAATGCTCGGAGGTAGAACCCCTGCACATATTTTAAGCATACATAGATGTTTGTTTCGAACACCTCTACCCTTGCAAAGTTTTCAAAACTTGGTTGCAGCCCGGAGAGCAATGAATCGGTACTGTGATCATCACGGATATTACGGTCATGACACAAACAATTGCATGCAGTTTAGGATGAAGATTGATAGGTGTGAGCGGGAAGGACGGTTTCGAGGACAAGGACATAGGAACCAGGCTGCCCCACCGAGGCCCCAGATGAATCAATGGAAGCCTTACAGAAGAACCAATCAAAACAATGGAGGTTGAGCAGATAGAAGGCCTCGTGAACAAGTGGTTCGAGACAAGGGGCAGGAGGGAAGGCAGGATAGACCCTAGGAACAACAAGGGGGAAATCATGGAAACCAAAATGGAAAAAACCCACCCATCCAAAGGGTAATTAATGTCATCAATGGCATGGTGGGAGAGACATACTCGAATGTTGTTTTAAGGGCTGAAGCTCAAAAGGTCCCCGCGGAAGAGCCCAGTCACAAGAGGTTTCGACCGGATGAGACCGTCACTTTCTCGAAAGCGAATGTTGTGCCAGACCAAATGCCCCATGCAGACTCTATGGTAATTTCAGCCATTATTGGAACACCATTGATCAAAAGGGTGTTCGTTGATGATGGAAGCGGGTAGAAGTGATGTTTGCTGAGTGTTTTGACCAATTAAACATAGGGCGTGAGAACTTGAAAAAATCTGCTTCCCATTTATCGAGATTCATGGGAAACCTAATATTTCCCATAGGAGAAATAACATTGCATGTTCGAGTGGTGGATGAGGATAAAGAAGTGACTATCAAGTGTATTTTTGCTGTCGTGGATGCACCGGTCCGAGATCTACATCTATGAATTGAAAGGTCCGAATGATCAACTCTGCAATGAGTTGTTAGAATCAATAGGTCTTCAAATTGTTCATGCACCTTCCCCTTATAATGTAATCTTAGGAAGGCCATTGATGTGTCATGCTCGAGCGGTTTGGTCACCTTACCACCTGATGATGAAGTTCCCAACTGAAAAAGGGGTAGCATCTATTCAAGGGGATCAGACTGTGGCACGAAAATGTAACCTAACAGCAGTGCAAGATGCAAGGAAACGGAGGGATGTAGCGGCAGTACATGCAGAAGAGGGACTAGCTGATACAATACAAATGCCCATTCGGAATAAATGATCAGTAGCTGTTGGGAAACTGATTCCTGAAAATGTGAAAAGAGGATTGCAAGACTTGTTAGGAAGGTATGGAGATGTGTTCTCATGGAATACATATGACCTGATGGGGATCCATTCGAGTCTTGTATTGCATAGGCTAAACATCAACCCTTTGATTAAGCCAGTGAAGCAGAAGAGAAGAGTGTTCGCTCCCGAAAGAATTCAGGCAATTAAAGAGGAGGTGGAAAAATTATTGAAGGTGGATGTCATCGAGAAGGTATTCTATCCAGATTGGATTGCCAACCCAGTTATAGTTCCAAAGCATGATGGAGCATGGATGATGTGTATAGATTTTACGGACCTAAATAAATGCTGCCCCAAAGACAGTTACGCGTTGCCACCAATCGATAAGTTTGTTGAAGCTACCATCGAATACCAAATTTTGGCATTCTTTGACGCACATAAGGGGTATCACTAAATTCTCATAGACAAGGAAGATAGGGAAAAGACATCGTTCATTACAGATGTGGGCACGTACTGCTATAAGAAGATGCCCTTTGGGTTGAAGAATGTTGGGGCTACTTATCAGAGGCTGGTCGATAGACTGTTCAAGGAATAGATAGGGAAAAACATGGAGATATATGTGGATGACATGGTGGTGAAAAGAAAGAGTTATCAATATTTTTTAAAAGACCTGGAACAAACATTTGGTAAGCTTTGGGAAGCTAATTTGAAGTTGAACCCGTGTAAGTGTATCATTAGTGTAAGAGCAGGGAAGTTCCTATGATTCATGGTCTCAGAGAGGGGATTGATGTAAACCCAAATAAGGTTGAAGCTCTGAAGACAATGAAAATGATGTGTCCATTTTAGATGGTTATTTTAGGCTTTTTAGGATTAGGTTTTGTGCAATTTTGTGCTCTACATGTGGCATTTTGCCTTGAAATCATCTAAGGAGGGATAAAGGCGGCTTTGACGTTTTTATCACTTTTTAGATGATTTTGTGTGACAAGGTGATTTGTTTGAAGACTTTGAAGATTTATCTTTGAATATTTGAAGATTTGAAGACCTTTATATTTGAGCTTTGTGAAGATTTGAAGAAGTGAAGAGATGAAGAAAGGAGAGCAAAGCAACGGATGAATGATGATCCAGGGTTCTCAGAATTTTCCGAGAAGAATCAGCCCTCAAGAGTGGCACCATTGGATTCCTCTTCTCGAGTACTATAAAATTGACTACAAGAACTCCCGAAACGGATCAACGGTTCACCCGGAGGAAGCAAAACAAAACAGGGCTGGATTTCACTGCTGGTCGCGACTCGCGATGGAACTGGTCGCGAGTTGCGACGACAGCACGAATCCAGCTCTGCAGCAGCATTTTTTCTCCCCTTTTTCTTCCACTATAAATACCTCTTCACCCCTTCTTCTCCACAGCTTTTGGCCCCTGTTTTGGGCCAAAACCCTAGGTTTTCTCTTCTTGTTTTCTTAGTTTCTATGTCTTTTGTTGTTCTAGAGTAGTTTTTGTACTTGGGAGCAAGGATTGAAGCTTTCATTTCTATGTAGTAAGGAGCATTTATATCTATCTATTTGGTGTTTTTGCTATTGTGCTTTTATTGTGCTTGAATGTTAATTGTTGATGCCATTGATGTTGTTGAAAGCTTGAATGAAATACTTGTATGAATTGCTAGCTAGGGTTTGGGGGATTTGGGTTAATTTCCCCCCTTTTCTTGTTAGGAATGTATGAGTATGATTTAGGGCTTTTGATTGTGTTGATGGATTGATAATGTGCTAGACGAATGTGATTGATGTCGAACTCTTCGTCATGTTCGTTTGTGTAGCAAACGAGAGAGTTATATGCTCTTGGATGAATGTACGTTGCACGTTCATCCAATCTCGTGTAATTGCATGAATTGGTTAAATGCTTAGTCACGGTGTAGTGGTCATAAGCATTGCCAAGCTTGTTGGTTCTTCGTGATTAAATGCCACCAATGATACCTTGAGTCGTGGTCGCGACAACGGGAGTCATTGGTGAGGTTTGACGAGAGATGTCGAACTCACTCTTGCAAACTACGAACTAAGAAGGATAGGAGTTTAGTCTCCACAACAAGTAGTTGAAGTATTGAATAGATGATTTTAACTCATCCTTGAAGCATTTGTTATTTAGCATTTGTGTATTCTTGATGGCGTGTTTCACTTCACTTGTGCCATGAGTTGTTTGAGCATAGGGAGTGCTTGTATGATTGAATTGGTTAGGTGTTAGGAACGTGACGAATTTCGTAGCTCCTTTGCATGAAAATCTACGAGCGTGAACTTAGAACTTCTTGTGATTTATGTGTTGTGATTCTTGCTAGATGGGTATGTTGATGTTGAGTCATGTAATGCTATATGATGGAATGAGTGAATGATTCAATGACCTACATTAGATTTGGAAGTGGATATCCATTGCCCCCAAGGCTCTTTATCTTTGTAGTTTAAAACCCCTTTTCTTAGTTTTGTTTGATGATTAGCATAGTCACTTGACCTTGCTAGTTATCTTGTGTTTTTACTTTCGTAACTTAGGAAAACCAACCAACCAACCCCCCCCATTTTACTTGCTTTTATGTGTGTGTATATATTTTATCCTAGCCTAATATTAACCATTTTGTGCTTAGATGCTTAGGAAGATCCCTCTTCTCCTTGGACGACCCCGATTTGCCGCTATCTACCTAGTTGTAGAAAGTAAGCAAAAAGGGCTTATAAATTATCTTTTGCACGGAGGGCGCGACGACCGCCCGGCTGTCAGAAAACCCCACAATCGATAAAGGATGTGCATAAGCTTACAGGATCTTTGGTAGCATTAAGTTGGTTCTTATCGAAAGGGGCAGAGAAGCACTTGCCTTTCTTTGATGTTCTTCGAAGGGTAAAGAAGTTCGAGTGGAATGGTAAGTGCGAAGAGGCATTCGAGCAGTTGGAAGAGCATTTGAGGGCCTTGCCTACTTTGATGAAACCAGACAAGAATGAGACGTTGTACTTGTATATTTATGCGTCATTGCTAGAAATTAGCGCGGCTTTGGTTAAAGAAAAAGAAAAGGTTTAGCAGCCTGTCTACTTTGTTAGCCATGTCTTGCAGGGACCAGAGACAAGGTATATGGTTCTTGAAAGGTTGATTCTAGCTCTTACGCATGCAGCCCGAATGTTGAGACCCTACTTCCAGGGACATAAGATAGTGGCGCTCACGAACCACCCAATTCAGCAGATCCTGCTAAAGCCTGAGATTTTCAGAAGAATGATGAAGTAGGCAGTGGAGTTGGGAGAGCATGATATCTAGTATAAACTTCGAGTTACGATTAAGGGGCAAGCACTCGTAGATTTTATCATGGAAACTACAGAACCCCTTGAAGTGTGTTTGGAGCCCATCCAGAATGAAGACATAAGGTAAAGAAAGATATGGAAGTTGTATGTGGATGGTTAGTCACATTCAGGAGAAAGTGAAGCGGGAGTCCTACTTACTAGCCCCGAGGGCAGAGATTATCCTTATGCATTGACTTTGCATTTAAAGCAACTAACAATGAAACTGAATATAAGGCATTGATCACTGGATTGCGCCTCGCGAAGGAGTTGTAAGTGGAGGAACTGGAGGTTTTCAGTGACTCTCAAATTGTGGTTCAACAGGTGAATGGAGAATAAGAGGCTAGAGAGCGTAATATGTAGAGATACCTCGAGTTAGTAAAGAACTTGTTAAAAATTTTCAAATTTTATACATTGACGCAGGTTCCGAGGAAAGCAATCATAAAGCGGACGCTCTAAGTAAGCTCGCTTCTTCAGATTTGGGAACCCAATCCCAGCAGCAACTCCTCATGGAAACTTTGAGCAAGCATAGTTTTGAAGAGCCTGTAGTGATGGCGGTTGAAGGGGAAGAATCCTGGATGACACCGTTTGTGGCATATCTTTGAGAGGGAGTCCTGCCAGAAAATGAAGTGGATGCTAGAAAGATAAGGTTGAAGGCTCCAATGTATGTGTTGCAAGAGGAAGGGTTATATAGAAGAGGCCATTTGAAACCATTACTTCGATGTGCTAACTTTGACGAGGCGGATTACCTCATAAGGGAGGCCCACGAAGGGGTATGTGGCAGCCATCAGTGGGGCAGGTTCATGGCGAGGAGGCTCATTCGAGCAGGATTTTACTGACAATGTTCAAGGATGCAAACCGGTATATTCAGGCTTGCCATCAGTGTCAGAGACATGTACCTAAAAAACATGTTCCACAGGAAGAAATGAGAAGCATTTATAGTTCACGGCCATTCAAAAAATGGGGAATCAATTTGGTGGGCCCTTTTTTGGAAGTGCCGGGAAAATTCAGATATCTAATAGTTGCTGTTGATTATTTCACCAAGTGGGTAGAGTCTGAGCCATTGACAAATATAAGGGGAAACTGGTCATCTCCTTTTGCTGGAAGAACATTGTGTGTCATTTTTGAATCCCAAGGACAATTATTACGGACAATGGAACACTGTTTTCCCAGTATCCCTTCAAGAAATGGTGTGAGGAGTATAATATCAAGTAGAAAGTGAAATCTTTTTACCACCCCTAAGACAGCTCGCAAGTGGAAGTGACCAACAAAAAAAATATGACACGGAATATGAGCACGCCTCGAGGGGGCAGAAGGTAACTGGATATGGGAATTACCGAATGTGTTGTGGGCATATCGGACAGCTGAGTCTTCCGCTACTGGAGAAATGCCTTATAGTCTAGTATATGGTTCAAAAGCAGTAATTCCTATGGAAATAGGAGTTCCTAGCCCAAGGATAATGACTACTACAGATAAGACGATGAATCAGCAAAACAGATGTCTGGATCTGGATATGATGGAGGAAAAGAGAGAGCTAGCTTCTCTACATGAGGCTAAGGTCAAGGAACGAGTCAGAAGATATCACGACAGAAGGGTAAAGAAGGTGTTCTTCAATCTAGGAGACTTGGTAATAAGGAAAAACAAGAAAAACATAAAGGAACCCGAGGGGAAGTTAGGTGAGAATTGGGAAGGACCTTATAAAGTGATCGAATTGCATCTGGAGGGAAGTTATATTCTCGAGCAAATGAACGTGGTTTGAGTACCAAGAAGGTGGAACATTAGCAACTTGAGAAAATACTACCAGGTATGATGATCGAGTGGTTTGCTTTAAAGTGGCACTCTAGTTGGTATTCGAGCGGGTTGCTTTAAAGCGGTACTCTAGATGATGTTTCCAGCTACGGCTAATAATCGAGTGGTTTTCTTTAAAGCGGCATTCCAGTTTGTATTCGAGCGGGTGGCTTTTAAAGCGATGCTCTAGATATGTTAGAGTTGTTTGCTCTAAAGCGGCCCTCTAGTTTGTATTCATGTGGGTGGCTTTAAAACGACGCTCTAGATATGTTCGAGTGGTTTTCTCTAAAGTGGCACTCTAGTTTGTATTCGAGCAGGTGGCTTTAAAGCGGCGCTCTAGATATGTTCGAGTGGTTGGCTCTAAAGCAGCACTCTGGTTGGTGTTCGAGTGGTTGGCTCTAAAGCGGCACTCTAGATAATGTCCGAGTGGTTGGCTCTAAAGTGGCACTCTAGATGATGTTTGAGTGGTTAGCTCTAAAGCGGCACTCTAGATGATGTTCGAGTGGTTGGCTCTAAAGCGGCATTCTAGATGATGTCTGAGTGATTGGCTCTAAAGTGGCACTCGAAAGAAAATTTGTAATCTTGAAATGATAAGCTAGTAGGCGACATTGGCAGGATGTAGGTGGAAACACCAAACCTGGATAAAATGGTTGTCTCCAAATTGCTCAATTTCTATTTAACAACATGCACAGGGCTCCTCTATTCGAGGGGTAAAATAACAGAGACGGAAAGAATATTAATTATTCATTCAAATTTCAACAAATACTAAGGATATAATATTCACATTGTCAATTATCCAAAATAATCCATCTACGTATATTCATTCGCTGGGAGGAAATCCCATTTGAAACAATTCTTCAGTGGACTTAGGCTTTCCTAGCTTCCTCACATTTGCCTCTATTTCTTCAAGTTCTTCCAACTTTATACCGGCCGCCCTTCAGATATCCTTCATTTGCTCCTCTACAGGATATTATGAGAGAGTGACGGCAATGGTCCTACACCGTTTCTTCGTGGAAGGTTCGAATGGGGCCTTACTAGCATTTTTGTGGCATTTTGATGAAGGCCCTTGGTTAGTTTTTCTTAAAGGGACAAGGCGTCATTCAACATCTTTCACGGCAGACTTCTGTGACCGAGGGGAAGAGCAAAAACTCGAGGGGGTAAATTCCTTAACCTTCAGTTCTGCTAGCCAATCGAGAATGAGGTCAAAAGCCTTCTTCTACCGTGGAGTCCCATTCTCATTGATATTGACCTCTTCCATCCAGTACTGGGAAGCTTTTAATAGAAACTTTAGAAGATGATCGTTGCTGATTAAGTAGGAGGAAGGAATGACGTGAGAAAGCATGTGGTCAGAAAGGCTTACTTTGTGTGCGGCAATTTTTTCTTCATACTCACCGAAACGCTGCTCTATTTATGTAGCTTGTACTTTCCATGCCTCGATCTCCCCAGTGAGTTTTGCATTTTCTGATAAAAGGGATTCCACCAAAAAGATATCTTCAACCGGGGGATTCTCTCGAGGGGGTTGAGGGACTGAAGGGATTTCACTTGCCAAAGGGGGTCATTGTTAACTGCCATCTTCCAGGCGAGTAAGTCCTCCTCCAGACTAGCCACTCTGCATTGAGCTAAAAGATGTTGCTCGACAATTAATTCCCTCTGGGCCACCAGTCTGCAATTTTTGCCCAAGCAGCCAATTAGGCGCCCTTCCACTACTGAGGCCTAATTGCATCGACAAGGCATGACTTCAGAGAACCAAACTTCAAATAAATTTTCTTCATCATTTCTTCTAGTTCTTTATCAGCAGGATCGCGACCCTTGACCATCTCTAAAGGATAGGTACCATTGAATTCCTTGCTAGGGAAATCCTTGACAGACCCCTTGAATGTAGGATGATCTTTATATTTCCACGGCTTCATCTCGGTCTCGAGGTTGTGGAGCTTGTCCTTCAAGGAGTCTTTCTCTAGGTTGCATTTAGAAAGATCTCGAAGGGTAATCAGCAACTGTTTATTTGTCTCATTCAGTTCTTTTTGGGCACTCGAAAGTTCCTTACAAGCGCCTTCTAGCACCATTTTCAATGAATTATACTACGAAAAGAGAGCAAAGGTAAAATTAATGACTTGTAGCAAAAAGAAAAAAAATGTGTATTTTCATTGATTCTCAAACAAAATAGGGTTACAATTAAGGGGCCCTAAGTAAATAAAAAAAATAAAGACAAGAGGGAAATTTTACAATCAGGGACCAACCCTGGAATCATCCTCCTTTGATGTGGAAGCAATCATTTCTTCCACCTGATTGACGGGGGAATCTTGCCCAGGAGAGGCGCACGTAGCCTCTGGAAGGGGGATCGCTCGAATCCCCTAAGCAGTAAAGAACTCCCCTTTGGCCTTGATGAAATCAGGTAGGGCAAAGCAAAGGTCGTCATTTTTTATAGCCTCATCCCATTTTTCTTCCATGGTGGCTTCGAGCTCGGGGTTAACCAGTTCGTCCACCTGTTTGGCCAAATCTTCAGAAAGAGAGGTAGACACTTGTGGCTTCAAAAAATCCTCGGCTAGTTCGCTACAGCCGATCTCCTTGGCCACCCTTAGAAGATCCAGGAAAAATTTAGCAAGCTCCGGGCTCTTCAATAGCTTGGGTTTGAAGGCCTCGAGCAGTCGCACCTGCGTGGCCGGATCCTCTGCATCTTGAACCTTCTCTTCTGTAGTTTGAACCCTCTTAGTCAAAGTATCCCTCTCTAGCACCCATTGACGCCTCTTGGTATCCACACCCTGCTTCTCACTGTTCCAAAGCTTTTACTTTTCTTAAAGAGCCCCCACGGCATCTTCAAGCACCCTGTCTTTCTCCTATTGCATTTTGTCTTTCCCTTTGAGGACCTGTTGGTAACCTTCGAGAGATTCCCTTAGCTGCAAAATCTCAGCATCTTTTTTGCTGTGCTACTCACGAAGGCTATCCTTGCCAGCGGAGCCAAGGGAATAGATGGCCGATATTCTCACGGTGGCCTCGTGATATAATTTAGAAGCCTGATCAAACAAATCATCTCTAATTGACGTTAACCAAAAAAGAGAGGAATAGAGAAAAGAGAATGAAAAAGTACCTCGGGATCAAAGCCAATATTTAAAGGGTGATGCTCGAACCCGAATGCGGGCACCATATTATTCGAAGGGGGCAGTGATTTTTTTTGAACATCTTCACCGCCATGTGTTCCCATAAGCGGCCCTGGTGAGGAGGAGCTGATAGTCTTGTTGTTTGCCCTTGTCTTCTGTAAACATTCCGGGTGTGAGGTGATTACTCAGCATCACCAGTTGAGATAGGCCTCGAAGCCTGCTCCAGGAGGGGAGGCCTAATTCGAGAGGAGAGACACTGGAGTTGGGGGAATGGAAGCCTGATTCGAGAAATCAATGATCCCCTCGGAGCGAGCATGACCCTGCTTCAAGGGCTTTTGCTTCTTTAAACCCTTAGCGAAACCCACTGAAAATGGAAAAAGAATGAGAGTAAGTCAATAGTGATGAACATAATAACACAACAAATAAGAGAAGTAGATTTTTATTAAGGCACCTTTGGAAGGCCCTGAATGCCTAGGGTCATTAAAAATGACCTGGAGGGGAGGGCCATCTCTGGGGCCCTCATGTTTTCTTCGCATTTTCTTGTATCTTTCCAAAGTGTGTTATACACATATCGTTCGTAGATTCTAGGCGGGAATGCAAAGCCGCCAATTCGGGGATTAGGGTTGTTGAAGAGGCTGTAATCGAGGGAGTTGGACAATAGTTTTTGTCTGTCCCTCTCGAGGGAATATGGGCAGATGTATTCCCCGGGTTTGGGAGATTTAACTTGCACGGCCCAATTCCACGGAGGGACTCGATACCTCCTGCTATCAAATAAGACCTTTTTTCTAGCTTTTCTAATCACCCAAATTTCCAGGAACACCAAAAACTTTACAATGTACTTCTTGATGAGAAAACGTGACGATCATATCGATTGACCTCCCACTATATGACACAAATTATAGTGAGCGAAGTAGCTTATAACTAGGTTTAATACCAAATTCATCACATCTGGTCAATAATATCATGATGATCATCAGAACGTTGGGGTGGACTTGCACAGGGCTCACCTGAAATTGCCTAAGGACTTTGGAAAAAAAGGGCAGAAATGGAGAGGTGAGCCTGCAATGAAGGTGTCGGAGAGAGATAGACAATCTTCCTTTGGGAAGGTTATGAGAGGAGTCACTTTCTCGAAAGGGTTGAAAATTGGCGTTTGGAGCAACTCGTTGCCTAGGAGGGACTGAGTCCAAAATTTTGGAAATATCGGCTCCTGCTACTGGAACTGGGGGATCCCTCTCTGAGTCGTTTAGCCTTAATCTTTGGCGAGTCCCTTTTTTCTTCTCTTGAAAGGGCTCAGCTAGAGAAGATTCTCTAGTTCCACTCGAGGGTGCTTCCCCCCCCCCCCCTCGAGGATTGCCTTCTCCCTCAAAGGAAGTACTTCTTCCTCCTCCCTTATGGCTTCGAGCTCTGGATTTGGGGGAGGGTAAAAACCAATCTTGCCACTCATGGAGGACCTCCTAATTTAGGGTTTTCCCATGCCTGGCGGCCAATTTTCAACAACTTCTTGAGAAGGCATATCAGTTATGGGAAAGATCCGTTCTTCCCTAGGACGATTAGATATGCCCTCTCCAACATCAAAGTCATGCTGGAGTTCTTCGGAGGGGGTATATTCTTAGTTGCTAACGTTTCTCTCCAGCGTACTAACCCCTGACTCGCTTACCCTGATTTCACCAAAGAGTTTTTCGGAGGCAGAACCCTCATCAGAGCGGACCATGATGGAAAAAGGGGGAAACAAGAAGATTAGAAAGAGAATAGAGATGAAAGAACTTACTGATTCCTGGAAAAAGTAAGGGAGGTTGGATTTCTCGTGCGAGAAATATAGGAAATAAATCTTGTAAGAAGACACCTGCAAACGAGAAAAGTAAATAAGGAAGTATGGATGAGGAGTAAATGTGAGGGCTGAAGTGATAGGTAATTATTTCGGCATTGGAACTATAAAAAGTTATAGAAAGATATGATCGTTTCTTCCTATTCTGATGGTGCAGTGTTTTGGGGGGCACTGACACGTGCGGTTGTATAGCACATGCGTGCCCTTTCAGAATCTTAAATGCTAAAGTTGATTGGAAAACCAGTTTCTCATCCTCGAAGGCAGGAACCCAACTTGCAAGGTTCATTTCGACCCTTCCAAGTTCTCGAATTGTCCCATGCATTCAAGATCTCAAAAACCTTCGTGATGTTCCAGCTCTCTATGGTCAAGAACCTACTTTTCTAGGGACTCTTGATAGAGGTTAGACCCAAGAAGGCCATTGGGCCGCAGGTATGGCCGCCCGGTTAGGGGAATATTTAATACTCTAACTTAATTACCGCATTCGAGGGTAATTAAGGGCGATAATTAAGGGGTACATTATTTTAAACACACAGTATAAAGACAAGTTACACATTTACTTATCATTCAGTCTGTCTTTATCATATAAAATACTTGGACAAACGTAAGCATTGGAGTATTGACCCCTAGAACCCCAGGGGCAGTTTGATTACAGGTAAGTTTGAGAAAAACCCAAGCCCACGAACCGGTCAGTGGTCGAAGATGCATCACTGGATTCAAAGGCCATATTTGCACGGTTTGGCAAATATGGATACAGGGAATTTGTTGTAAAATATTTCATTCCCATTATGGTTCATTTCCGTTGCCTTCTCATTGCAATGGTTGATGAACTCCCTCATAATTGGATGCTCTTTTAAGGCGCGCCTATTTACAATCTGCACGTAGTTGTAAACAAAATATGTGTTAAGTGATAAGTAAAATTTCCAAATAAGTGCGGATGATTTAGTCATGAGATATGAAAGCTTTACAAATCTTAGGGGGGAGACTTCGTCATGGCCATTTTTTCACCCGCTTGCAACTCATGGTCGAATCCTCAAGCTGTGTTGATAAAGTAGTCGGCTTTAAATTTGAAAAAAATACGTTTAAACACTTATAATATGCTATTAATTAAATTCACAAATTTACCTTGCCATCGGTGACGTCGAGGAAGTCACAATATGTTTCCTCAGATTCTTTAACAGCCTCATCCTTCTATTTTTCAGCGGGGGTTTCTACATCATAGTCGATCAAAGACTTCACCCAGTCAATGACATGTCCGATAGCCTCTCCCACATCGATGAATGTGTGGTTAGCAGAGGGGAATCCTGCTTTGGCATGGAAGACTGGATCAATCACCTAGACACGAGCGATTACACTAGCTGATGTATAGCCGTTGCGGTTTCTTTGGAGTAATCCCTTCGCCACTAGGGCCCTTGACCCATCCAATTGCTTCAAGAACAAACTGACCCTCTCCCCATCCTTTCATTAGTCGTGTAACTTTGTTAATAATTTGGAACATATGAAATGTATTATGTAATAGTCCAAGAGATGAAAGACAGAATGACGAATGATATCCTATTTTTATACCTCCTCATCGTTCACCTCATTGCTAGGAGTACCATTTGATTTTTTCTGGGCCACGCTCACTTCTGCCACAGAAGCAATCCCCTTGATAAGCTCAGAGAGGTATCCCCTTCACCACTGGTTTGTCATTTGCTTTCTTCTGTAGGACTGCTGGAGCGGGTGAAGAGCTGCTACCACATTTGCTTCTGCATTTGCTTAATAGATGGGGTAAGGTAACCTCTTTATAGAGGCTTGATGGAGTACCCCCATACCTCCCCGGGTGATCTAGCTTGCCGATCTCCGTTATCAGTATGTCCTCCCCCAGTTTGAGAACCAATGTGCCCTTAGCGGCCTCCTCATTCATTTTGATCTGTGGGCAGGCGTAAAGTATAAACTATGAACTTAATTTTGAAAAATGTCAAGATCAGTCAAAGTATAATTACTAAACATTTTAATGATCAATTAATGCGGAAAAACTTACAATGTTCTCTTCAATGGCTATGTCGGTCGGATCAGTGTATTTGTCTTTGTTTGCCAGCTTGATGGACTTGAGGTAGACTAGGGACATGTCCACACTGAACTCCTTGGTCTCGATCTCAGTCTTGATCTCCTCCTCAATCAAGCCTTGAGCAGCCAGTTTCACTCACTCCTCTTCCTTTTGTTTCTCAATTATTTTTTCCCAAGTTACCTTGTGTCCGCTTCTTCCAGTTCGATGTGTGTAAACCTTTTCCTTTGAGTGCTTGGTATTAATCTGACTTAATTTATATCCATAAGAAACAAATGGAAGTGAAAATAATGAAATTTAAAAATGAACCGAAATGATACACATGTTAAATTTGGCTAAATGTTGATGTAAAGTTTACCTTAAACTCTGTTGTTGTTCTCATTTTCACAAACTTATGCCACTTCTCTTCCTCCCTCCATTTTTATTTGTCCCAAGGTTCGTATGGAAACATTTGCCCAATTTTTTCCACTTGATGAATGAATTTCTTTGCCACTTTTTATTTCTAGTTATAGTGGGTATTGTTGGCTGCAACGTACGTAAACTCTTTCAAATTTCCAAGTTGTCATGTGGTCAACTGTTACTCGAACCTGATGCTTATCTACATTTTGGAAATTTAGCATAGAAATTGATGTTAGTTTATGTAAACAAAATTGTGAATTTATATTAGCTAATAAATTTAATTTAATAACTTAAACATATATGAGTTGTGAAATTCTCTTACCAAAAGGTCTTTCCAAGCCTCCTCCTTGGTGTCATCGGGGGCATTTTTCCAATGTATGCGTGTCCCAAACTTTATTCGCCGCCGGAATGCGTAATGTATGTACACTGTCCACGCTGTCCAATTTTTCGTGCAGGACATGTCCAAAAGTTTGAACCGGATAGGGACTGGGACATTATTCTCCTTTGCCAGCATTACCGACTGGCACGTGATTGTACCATGTGTCTTGCACCGCTCCTTTATTTCAAACTGGTCAAAGGATTTTCCATGCTTCCCCCTGCCTTGGAAATATTATCTGTCCCCCGCTTATTGGATGTCCCCAGTTCGAACGATGAAGTCTCTTCTTCATCACCAGTCAATGTTGGAGGTTGTTCGTTGTGGGGATTCTCTTCGACTGTGGCTTCGGGCTCCTCGATCTGTGATAGTACTGGAACAGTGGTCCTAGTCTCATCCAAGGCAGCGGGAGGGGGGTGGTTGGCTCTTCCTCGTCCACAACATTTCCCATGACTGACTGTCCCTTCTTTCTCTTGCTCCCTCTTGTAGCCACTTTCTTACCCTTAGGAGGCATCTAATGCAGAAAATATAAACAAAGTTCAAAACTTTTGACGAAATTAACTCCATTAACCTAATCAAACCCACTAATCAAAAACTATATAAAGAATGAAGCTGAACCTTTTTAACACATTCAAGCACAGATGATCAAAATGCAGTAAATATAAACAAAGTTCAAAACTTTTGACAAAATTAACTCCCATTAACTAATAAAAATCAATAACCATAGATTACATCAAGAATCAAGTAGAACCCTTTGGACATAATCAAGCAGTAGTGATCAAAATGCATTACCATAATCAAAACCAATAATCAGATTCGAATCAAGGAATCAAGCTAAACACTTTTGAATCCATCAAGCACAGAAAAGCAGAAAATACAACAAAACTTTTGACCAAAATAACTCCCATTAACCTTATCAAAACCACTAATAAGAAACTATACCAGGAATCAAGCTAAACCCTATTGACACAATCAAGCACTGATGATCAAAATGGAGAAAGTACAAACTAAGTTTAAAACTTTCAGAATCCATTCCCAAGCATTGAACATAACTAATAACCAAAAAATAAACTTCCTCTAACCTAATCAAAACCACCAATCTTAAACTATATCAAGAATCAAGTTGAACCCTTTTTCCATAATCAAGCTCTGATCATCAAAATGCATAAAACATGAACAAAATAAACAAGGTTTTGACATAGCTATTAACCATCACGATCCAATTGCAATACATTGTTTGAGTACACGACCATTTTCTCAACGACAAAATCAACAATCCAAAATACAATCCATAGAAAATGCCCTAGGTTCACGATGGTGGAAACTAACTTTGATGTACGGGGTGGTGGAGGACCAGAAATGTGGCGGAGGTGGCAGACCAGAAATTTGACGGTGGTGCAGAAGAATAGGAGGCGATGGAGGGATAGGGGGCGATGAAAGTGTGGAGGAACAACGATACCGGTTTGACGGAGCAGAGTTGGTGGGGAGAACTGGCGACAGAGGAGGAATAGGGTGCGATGGAGTGGGGCTTAAAACTGGAGAGATGGTGGTGAAGGAGTTGAGCTAAGTTTGGAGATGGTGGAAGAGTGGGGATGGAAGCGTGAGAGTGGAAGTGTCTGCCTTTTATATGCTATCTGTTAGCACTGGTAGCAAACCTAATACCGGTGCTTATAACCATGCAATGCAGCTGCGTGCAGCTGCTTGTTATATATTTTTATTCATACAGTTGGACAGTGGGGAAATGACCCAAAATATTTTCTAAGTGTTGAGCACCGGTACCAATATACAAGTGCTCTAGTCCACCAAGTGCAGTTGCACGTAGCTGCTTGTCAATTATTTTATTTCATATGGGTGGACATTGAGGAAATGACCCAAAAATATTTCTAAGTGCTGAGCACTGGTACCGGTGCTCTAATCCACCAAACGCAGCTGCACGTAGCTGCTTGTCATTTATTTTAATTCATAGGGGTGGACAGTGGGGAAATGACCCGAAATATTTTCTAAGTGTCGCACCAGTACCTATATATCGGTGCTCTAATCCACCAAATGCAGCTGCACGCAGCTGCTTGTCAATTATTTTAATTCATTGGACAGTAGGGAAATGACCTAAAAAAATTTAAGTGTTGAGCATCGGTATATAAAATCGGTGCCTAAACATCATCGTACAGGTGCTCACAAAAATTCAATTTTCCCACCTACCCAATTCGAACTTTTCAAATTATTTTCATTTCCCACAAAAAATTGAGCATCAGTAGAGTATCGTCTTACCTGTTCTAAATAACCTTCAACTTTTAATTATTTATGTTTTATACCCCCAACCTTTTTAGAATAAGCTACTTTTTAAAATTGACAAAGTTTAAGTTTAATTAAGATTGTAAAACCATGAATTTGATGGTGTACATGTGAATTTGATATTCCAGTGACAACGGATTATATAATATAGAAAAATTAAAATAGTGCCCAAACATTTTTGAAACCCTAACGACCACGAGGGTGAATTTTAATTTGTTTGCAAAAAGGCCCTCCAACTAAACGCCCCAATTACGCTAACTTACCCGCCTCGTACACCCATGATATTTCATTTCATTGGATAAAAACTAATGATTAAAATAATTCTTACACCACTGTCACATGACAGAAAGCAATAGTGTATGATGTAGAGTTAGCCAGATGTGCTTAGCTGGTGTTTACTTTGAGAATACGGGAACTTTTATAGAGACTTGTTACGATCCTCTAACTGATATTGAATTACATAAGTGATTGTAGAACATACCAGGGAGTGTAGATGTATGATGGTGTTCGAGCGGATAGTAAACTTTTTGCCTTTTGCAATTTAGTCCCTCCAAGAAAGTTGGAATTGTCGGAATACAAAATTGGCAACGAAGAAATGAAATTCAATGTTGGGGAAATGTACTTTGCAAATTGGACCCATTTTAGTGAATGGAGGGATGTCTTTTTCGAGATAGGAATAGTCTTGTAAAATTACAAAATGACCCCAAATGTTGTTTATTGTGTTCCCACAACTTCAAGACATGTAAATCTTGGTAATCACAATTATATATGGTATTTAGTTATGTGTCAAAATTTAGATTATTTTTAATATTAATAAAAGATGTCGTTGTATTACAATTAGTGATAAGATAGTGCTCAAATCGTCTATACTGGTGCCTATAGGGTAATGTACCGGTGTTATTAACCAATAAGGCAGCTTCGTGCAGGTGCGTTGCAATGCCATAATTTTTTCAACAACATTAGAAAAACTTGCCGAAATATAAATATATATCGTCATCATTCGCGTGTCCATCAATCACAGTATTACTACAACACCAAATGTAAATGTCAATTTGAAACCTTAGTAATTAGGACATTTCAGGAATAATAATGCGAGAATGGTTCCACTTCCTCACTGCCAGCTACATTGTCCCCATCACAGGATGGGAAAGGACTGATCGCCTTCACACCTTCAGGAAACTGGTAGCTCATTAATTTCCCCATGTGGTCACACCATATACTCTGGTGTTGGCAATCAACCTGTAGAGTTTCAACCGCACTCTGGAGTGTAGAGACACGAGATTCAATCGATGGTACGGAGTTAGAAGCAACATTCTTGTAGAATGATTCTACAACAATTTGTGTCATAGGATGACCCCATGTGTCATTCTCATAGTTAGGCACACCTGCAAAGGCACAAAGTGAAGAAATCAGATTGCAAAAACCATACAAGCCAGACTTCTCCTTGTCCTCGGTAAGGGCTTGATGTATTCCCTCTCCTACATTCCAACGAAGTTTCTTTTTTATGGCATGCAACTTGATTATCCTAATCTTGTGCACTTCAGTGTTAACCGTGAATGGGTCGAGACGGGAGGCCACAAAGTGATACCACGTGTTCAGTTTCGGAGTTAGTGTTTGCTTGTGAATTTTTGTTCACCCGGGAAACACGAGAGCCTCCACACTAGTTCCTTCGGTTGTAATGCACTTAACCAATGTCTTCCATACATCGTCATTCAAATTATTATCCTCATTGATTAGTGCCAACATCTCATCCTCACCATCTTCTACATTGGGCAATCCATACAGTTCATTGATGGCTTGGGAGGTGAGGGTGACACATTTTCCATGGCACAAAACTTTTTCCATGCCCAATCCACACCTCAAATTTCTGTAGAGTTCTGTAACTATGGTCAAGTTAAACGCGGGAGGTGGAGCGCAAAGCATTTCCCAACCCAATTTCCGAATAGTGTCTTGAAATGGTGGATTTTCTTCAATTTCATATTCAGGATAATGCTTCCTTGTTCTGTAACTCTCGGACAGCAGTCTTGACTCTTCTGACACAAATTTTTCCACAGCCACCTTCTTGTTCGAATCTTCTACAGGTGAAAAACACCCTTCTTTCCTAGGCCTCTTTGTCTTGGACTTGGGGGCCATCCTGTACATGGTCATAGAGGCATTTTATCAAACACTTTGTTTGCATTGTCAATTTTTCTCAATTTAAACAATAATTAAATTACGGCGTTTGGTCATTTGTAATGGCAACAACAACGACATCATCACATTTATTATATAATAAAAGTAATTGAAAAAAAATCACACATAACAATCCTAAATGATCATTGTCTTTGGAATTTCCAAAATCTTGAAAGAAAACATAGATAAAATAAGAATTCATTCATAGAAGTACTAGATTTCCACTTCACTGCAGTGGTGAGTGAGAGAACAATACCTTTTTTAAGCTCTTTCACCTTCTGGAAAGGATATAGGGTTTTCTCAAAGAAGATGTGAAGAGGTGGTTATGAATGTAAGGTAAAATAACGACCGGTAGTTTGATTATAGCAGAATTTGCTAGCACCAGTAATAAAAACAACCATTGCTAAATATCAATGCAGCCCCACGCAGCTGCGTGGGAATTTATTTTTGTTATTCATAACGGGACCAGAGAGCTACTGACGAAATTTCAGATTAAGTGTTGAGCACTGGTACTAGAAACTACCAGTGCTAAATATCATTGCAGCCCCACGCAGCTGCGTGGGAATTTGTTTTAGTTATTCAGAATGGAACCAGAAAGCAACTGACAAAATTTTAGACTAAGTGTTGAGCACCAGTAACTTATCGGTGCTTAAAAACCGGTGATCAAACTCTGTTTTCAACTACTTTGCCTCAAAACATAGCAGGTTCCTAAGTCAATAGCACCGGTATTTAACGTTTTTCCGGTGCTATAATATCCATATATATTAATTTTTTCTGAAAATAACTTGAAGAAAATACTATTTTCAAACATAGGTAAAAAATTCCATTAAAAATACTAGCTAGGCCAAATAAAATGGTCCTGACGGGTACAAAAGTGAGCAAAATACAAATGGAACAACCTATCTCTTCTTTTTCAAGACAACATCACCACCCACAATTTTTCCATTCTCGTCCACCCACAGTCCATCCCCATGTGATCACCTAATTAGAGATGGTCCACCAATGTCATCCAAACTAGGGAAAGCAGACGGAAACTCTACAATATCCAATTTGACATTAATTCCAATTTCATCATAAAAAAAGTACTTCTTACCGTGGAGTACAACGTGCCACTTCTCATTGCTTTGGTTTCTGATGTAGAACACCTGGCAAGCTTGAGCCGCTAAGATGAGCTTGTCAGTCTCATATCCCACACGATTCATGTCAACTAATGTAAAACCCATGGGCATCTCGGTACGTATACCGACACCATTTTCAACCCAAAGGCACTTGAACACTACCACTTTAAACTCCACATAATCCAACTCCCAAATCTCCTCGATGACCCCATAAAATGCCATCACAGCAACAATTGGTTTTTAGTCTCTCTTGCTTGACTACCACATGGATTCAGATTCCAAAACAAAAACCCCGCTATTCTGAGTTGTGCTTTTTGTATCCTTGGAAGGAGTCAAAAAACTGTATCCATTGATATCATAACCCTGGTATCTCTTAACCGTGCAACCCGGTATTCTTGCAAATGTCCAAATTTTTAACGGCACCCCCTCCACATTACATCGATTATAAAATCATTTAATAAACGTTGCAGAATGCTTAAGTTGCAACTGGTTCGACGAATCTTTGGGATACAATTCTTCCAACATTGACATGTGCTCATCAAAATAAATAGCAGTCTCACTACTGTTACGTAAAACATAAAGATGAACTTTCATCAACTTAGCATTAAATGGTGTGTATAGCATACCTTTCGAACGTGGGATACCATTCTTCCTGCCACTGTAGACATGCTTGGGAACTCCAACTTCCATTTTCCCAGACAAATTTGAAGTGTAATACTCAATGATATCCTCTGTGACATACCTCTGAACAATGCTAGCATCTGGTCGGCATCGATTATATATATAAAGACCCCCATATGGCGCTCAAACGAGTACATCCAATGAATCCCAACGGGACCACATATTCTAATTTCCCGTACAATGTGGACTTAAAGATGGAATATAATGTCAAAGAATGTCGGGGGGGGGGGGAATACTTCTCAAACAAACAAAGAACAAGTGACCCCTCGCGCTCCAACTCATCTAGTTGTTTTCTGCTATTATTCTTACAGCAAATGGAGTTTAAAAGGAAACACATGCATTTGATGCAGAATCTCACCTCTTCCTCCAGGATCCCACGGATAGCCACGGGAAATATTTGTTGCATCAATGCGTGACAATCATGCAATTTCAATGCATTAAGATACAACAAATCAACTTACATTGTAAGAGTAGCCAGATGGTACCTTGACTCCCTCAATGCACTCATAGACCGGCCTCCTTTCACTAATAGAAATATTGGAAGAGGTTGATGGTAGGTACGTCCATTTACCTTTCACCTCAGGAGCAAAATTAACTTTTATACCAAGCTCAACTAGGTCGCTATGTGCATTCAAGCTGTCCTTCGTCTTACCTGGAATGTTAAGGAGAGTACCAATTAAACTCTCACACACATTCTTCTCTATATGCATCACATCCAAAAAATGGCAAACCTCCAGAGTCTCCCGATATGGCAAATTGAAGAATATCGATCTTTTCTTCCAAGGTCCGTCATTTAAGGCAACCACTTTTGATATCTTCTTTCCTAGAACAACATTGATTTTTTTTCACCTTGTTGTGGATGGAAAAACCACTCAATATTCTTAGCGCCTTCCTCCTCTCCATCCCCCTAACAAAAATGAATCTCATCATCGCATAACTTGTGCTTCATTGGGAGGAATTTCCTATGACCGAGATATACATTTTTCTGACCATTTTTCAGCTACGTAAAATCACTTGCTTCCTCACACACGAGACATGCTTTGTGGCCCTAAACAACGTAACCGAAAAGATTACCATATGCAGGAAAAACATTAATAGTGCAAAACAACATCACCTTCAGAGTGAACTTTGTCCCACGATGACCATCGAACACCTCGACATCATCCGACCACAATAGGTTCAAATCTTCAATGAGTCAGGCTAGGTAAGTATCGATGTCATTTCCGGGTTGCCTCTGACCAAAAATCATTAATGGCATCAAAACATATTTCCTCTTCATGCATAGATAATGAGGCAGATTGTAAATGTAAAGCATAACAGGCCATGAGCTATGTTTTGATGACATATTAACAAAAGGATTCATACCAACAATACACAGAGCCATTCGCAAATTCTTGGGTTCTTCAGCAAACTTGGGATACCTGTTGTCAAGATTCTTCCACTGATCCCCATCCGCTGGGTGACTAATGATATCATCAACATAACCCCTATCCTTATACCATGTCATGGTTTTTGCATCCATAATGTTCTTGAACAACCTCTTCAGCCCAGGGAAAATAGGAAGGTACCACAGGCATTTTGCAGGGACCCATTTCCTTACCTTCACACCGGCCTCTTCATCGACAACATCATTTCTTCCCTACTTATAACAAGATACCTTGCATACAAGGCAAGCCGTCACTTTTCCAATGCATCCTTATACAAAAAACACTCATTGGGGTATGCATGTATCCTTTCATACTCCATTCCCGTTGGACACATAATTATCTTTGCATCATGCAGGCTGTCCGGGAAGGGGTGGCTTCTCACTAAAAAACTGCAACAACTTATCCATGCTAGTATTGGTCCACGATCCAACGCCTTTCAGGTTGAACAACTCCATAAAAAATGACATTACAATGTCTTTCTCCTTGAAACCAGGATACAACGGTTTGTCTTTCTCATCAAGAAATTTTGACAAAACCCCAGGCCTCCCCCTAAATTCATCCCCCACCTCCTCACACATGTCATCCAATTTCAAATCCCCAAAATACTCCCCATTGCTACCTGCAACCACGTCTAACGGTGCTTTGTCCCCATGAAAAGTCCAAATCAAATAATCCTTCAAGAACCCTCTCATGTACAAATGGAGTTGCAACAAATATCGATCATCAGTACGTTCTTACAATCAGGAAAAGGACATATGATGCACTTTTCACAACTAAAAGCATAGTCCAAGAAGCCCCCAACAAAAGCAACAAATTCATCACTCACCAAGCTAACGTTGTGATAAACATGATCACGTCTCTCAATGGTACATTTTATGTCTACAATGTAATCAATTTGCAATATTTAAACATCCAAAGGAATATGAGAATTGATAAAGGCAAGTCAAAGTGGAAAGAAGTTGTGTGGACTTTGTTCGTTGATGGCGCGTCCAGCAAAGAAGGTTGCATAGCAGGATTGCTATTTATAGACCCGAATAGGGGTGAACACAGATACTCATTGTGATTCAACTTCCTCCTCACCAACAATGAAGCAGAGTATAAAGCCTTAATCTGTGGATTGGATCATATAGTTATGATGAAGGTCAGATGCATTCGAGTGTCAAGTGATTCGCTAATAATTGTTCAACAAGTGCGAGGGAACTTTGAAGTATGAGAGGAACAACTATCAAAGTATTTAAGGAAGGTGCAAAACTTATGACCCAACTCGAATATTTTGATATACAGCACGTACCACAAAGAAAAAATGCAAAGATGGACGAACTTAGCAAACTAGTAACAGCAGGATTCAATTATCTCACTGACCAGGAAGATGTCACTGTGGAAGTGATCCCAATGAGAAGCACGGCATCAACAATTTTCTCAGCAGTCCAAACAGATGCAGTTCGCTGGATGTCTTCGCTGATGGATTTCTTCATTAAGGGAATGTTACTAGAAGACAAGACGCAAGCCAAGAAGTTGGAGTTACGTTCTAAAAATTATGCCTATGAAGATAGAATACTTTAAAATAAAGGTTTCTTGTCTCCATGGATAAAATGCGTACGACCAGCGCAAGCAGCAGACATCTTAAAAGAAGTCCACGAAGGTTTGTGTGGAATGCTCCAAGGAGCTAGAATGATGGCAAAGAATATCATCTGCACTGGTTATTATTGGCCAACTATGTTCAACGATGCACACAACCTTGTACTTAAGTGTAGAGGTTGTCAAAGTAACGCTTCGATATCACATAAACCACAAGCAACCCTGAGAGGGATCTATGGTTCATAGTCATTTGATAAGTGGGGGATAGACCTAGTTGGACCATTCCCAAGGGTTAAAACAACTCCAGATTTCTGATTGTAGCAATCGACTACTTCACGAAGTAGGTAGAAGCAAAACAGCTTGGAAGGGTCACAGCTGAAATCACTAGGAAATTCGTATGGCAAAACATAGTATGTCGCTTCGAGGTGACACATACCATTGTCACGGACAATGGAACACAATTTACAAGAGGTGTGTTCGCAAACTGGTGCTCGAAACTAGGAATTCTAGAAGTTTACGTCTGTAGCACACCTCCAAGCAAACGACCAAGTGGAAGTAACATATAGGACCATCGTCCAAGGAACTCATAAGAGTTTGGAAGGAAGGCGAACTGGATGGGTAGATGAGTTACCAAACACACTATGGTCATATAGAACATTTGTTCGAGAACCAACAGGGAGGACCCCGTACAGTTTGGTCTATGGTCATGAAGCGGTTATACCAATAGAAATTGGTAATTCAAGTCTTCGGGTGAGCAATTATAATGAAAAGGATAACCCAGAGGTGACGATGCTTGAGTTGGATGAGCTTGAAGAGAAGAGGGACTTAACAACAATCACGAAAGCTAAGTACAAGGAAAGGATGGCTAAGGTTCACAATCAAAAGGTGGAGGACACGCGGTTTCAGTTCGGCGACCTGGTATTAAGAAAGAAGGAAGCTAGTCTTGCTGAAGAACAAGGGAAGCTATACCCAGAGTGGGAGGGACCATACAAGGTTACAAAGGCTAACAGGTCCAACAGCTACGAACTGGAATGGATGGATGGCACCACAGTCCCTAACACATGTCATGTGACCAACTTAAGAAAGTTCTACATTTAGAAAAGAGATGACGAAAAACTACATGTATAGAAACCAGGATATTATCCTTGGTCACTTTCTTTCTATTGTTCCATAGCAATATGATCGCAACCGTAAATATTTAATATAAAAATCCACTTTGCGGGAACACGATAGTGTCTCTCTTTCTTTATTTGCACGTTTTAATAATTTGTTCGTATCATGATATGACCAAGTTACTCGGAACTTAAAACAACAAATAACAAGCCATAGATCCTACGTATTTATCGTTGATTTCAAGCTTTGGATCTTGCATCTTCGAGAAACTAAGCAAATGAAAGCTATAGACCTTGCACACCTATGGATGATTTCAAGATTGTGATATTGCAACTTCATATACAAGAAAATCACAAGCGATAGACCTTGCGCAATTATTCATCTTTGCAAGCCTTGGATCTTGCAAGATCATGAATACAAGCTTTAGATCTTGCTATTAGGTAAATTTTCCTCGATTACAGCAACAAAGGCAAGCAATAGATCTTGTGCCTTAGTGTTATTAACAAAGCTAGCAGCGGACCTTGCTACAATGCATATATGCCCCAAGAAAAAAACTAGAGGAACCCTTATGAGGCCACAATAAGTCGATGCACAAAAAGAGAAAAGCACAATGAACATATAGAAAAATTATTTCAAAACAAGAAAAGTCATAGGCTCGAAGAGCATACGAACATATGGACAATCACACCACCTAGAAAATAAAAGGAGATATCATCGGCAAAAATAGAAAAATATAGCATACAATCTATACCTAGACGATCGGGATGGTCCAGCGGAAGAGGAATCACCACGATGATGACTAGGCTCAGCTTCGTGAGGAGGGCATTCAGTTCTACATAGATTCTCCTCGGCCTCGCATTCCTTGCTACTAGATGCTCATATCTCCATCTAATGTGTAAGTATCAAGGATGACGATTATACCCCTTCGCTCCATGAGATCAAGATACCTAGCATAATAAGCCTTGAAATCAGTGATAGGACAAAATTCCGCACGATCCAACTGCATACTCAATATGTTAACTGTTTCCACATATTGTTCCATCCTAGCCTTCAAGTTCCATACTTCCTCTTCAAGACACCGAATGTGCGATCTCACAGCATCGGATAGATTGATCCTTTGCCCACTAGAACCAACAAGCAAATCACTAGGATTAATAGAACGGCATGATGATAAAGGGAGAGTTTCAAGCCTATCCTTGTAATCAGCACAAGCTTGTTCCAATTTGTGTACAGAAGAATCAAGACGATTACATTCAATGCAAATATATTCATTCTCACTTCACAGTTGGGTGCTTATGGCAAACTGTTCATCAAATTTCTTCTGCCAACCAAAAGCAGAGGTGGAGAAGTGATCACACTCATCCTTCTTTTTCTTCAGCCTCACCAGCAAATCATCAATACGAGCACATGGCTTATCAATGGTTAAGGTTTCCTGATAAGCTTTGCGAGTCTTACTTGAGCCATATTCTCTAGCTTCCACTTGTTGACGAAGCATCTTCACCAGGTTCAACTGCTGACGATGAATAAGACCATTCTACCCGCTAAGAATTCTGCGCAAATCTCGTAAATCATCATGAGTGTATCTTGCAGTTGCATTCCACTTCTTCTCGATTTTATTGATACCCAGCATCATATATTTTAAGGGAATGCCCAAGCATAGAGCCCACTCTTGAACACGAACAGGAAGGTTAAGCGATTGTATATACTTTCAAGCAAACTCAAGATTGGCTAAACCACGAACAATGTCCTTGTAAAGCGATTCAACATTGTATCCATTAGGAATGAGCTTACTACAAGGACAATTTGTAGATGAAGAAGGAGACGAAGATAGAATGGGAAGTTGCCACCCAATGCATAAAGGAAATGATTCCATACGAGTAAATAGATCAGAAGAAACAACTCCCATACACTTATCGGTAAATGATTGGGTGGCATGAAGCAAACTAATAGGCTCAAAAAGAGGATCGTTACGTCCCATAAAATCACAAAGTTTCAAGAATTTACGATCAACCAAAATATTGAAACCCTACACCCAAGTAGGGGCAATGAGCAAGCATAGAACAACAAACATATCAACTTCAATCACATAAATAGTACACACAAACATCAAAATATTTTTTTAATATTACAATAAAAAATCTAACAAATAAAATACTCTAAGAATCAACTAACTTCGTTGTCAGGGTTAGGCGGAGTCTTAGGAACAATGGCATAAACTTCTTAGCTCGGTTGCTGAGTGGAATCTCCTTCATTGAGCTGTTGGATGGGAATTTCAGCGTTTGCATTACCCACACTAGCATCGGTATTAGAAGTGGTAGCATCAGGGCTAAGCTTGAATGGAAGTTCTTTGAAATAATCCACTTCGCACCTCTTCAGCTCGGCCACAAAGAAAGGCTGGAAAGGCTAGCAAGATGCGCAAGCAGAGCATACAGATGCCTCCCATCAGCAACCTTTTGGATGAAGGCTTCGTTTAAATCACCTATGTTCTTCTCCAGATTATCAATGCATTGCTTCATCGTAGGTAAACTCTTACAGTCACAAGTAGGGTTTCACTGGCAGTGATTCTTCAAAGCCTCGAAATACCCGACAGTGCGAACTTCCTTGGAGATACCCTAAAAAGTAGATAGAATGAATTTTTCATGCAAAGACGATCGACCAACATCTGGGGGTATTGGGGCGAGGCATACCCATTGGTGCACATTTCATTTAACTCAGAATGAAGCTGAGTCACCTCCACTCCTGCAAGCCTAACACACTCTTCAGCAGTGCTAACCTTTTCCTCAGCAGCCTTCACCTTCTCCTCGGCAGATTTAAGTGATTGCTCTAGAGTTGCACATTTTTCCTCCAAGGTTTTGAACTTCTCAGATGCTGAATCATCATGAGAAGAATGTTTGGACAAGCGCGCGCTTGTTATCTGAAGACTTTCACCGACCTTATAAGACAAAACCATGGAATAAAGTTATTCAGCATCATATGAACAATGGTTTAAGATATACAGAGTAATACCAAAGTTCGCTCACAGACTTACCACGGCCAATGTGTCAGGTAAAGAAAGGTTAGAGAAGATATAAAAAAATCATCCCATCCGTCAACAGACTTTCAGTTTGCTCCATTATTTGTGAACCAGTTTGATTACCATGCCCCTTTTTAAAGGGGGGAACAGTGTGTCTCGAAGACCCACTATCCCTATCCCTCTCATTCTTCTTCCTCTTCTGCATAAAAAATGGGAGACTATTGTTCCCCCCTCCCTTAACATGTTTGCCCTTGTCATTAGGGCATGTAGTGTTTGCATTTTTGGCCACGGTGTCACCACCTGTAGCAGTTTTGACCTGGACAGTAGCCACATCCATCTCTTTGTCATTGCCTTCGAAGAGCGATATGTCAAGCTCACCTTTGCAAAGGTCTATATTTGTTACAGGTTAAATAACACGAATCAAAATTAACACTCGCAAAAATAATATAGTTTGTCAAATAAAAAGCAGTACAGATTGAACGCATCAACGTAAAAGAAAACAAAATACCTTCTGCTTCAGAGTCAGCGTGGAGGAGATGTTGGGTATGCACATGAAGCATGGCCATGATCTTCGTCTTTTCGTCATAACTAACACTAGGATCAGGAAGCTTAGATCTAGGAACTTTGTAGCTCCGGGAAGGTATATCAGATATAGGAACTTATTTTGCTTTAATGAAAAAAATATTTCCTATGCCAACCACCAACATTACTATGGAAACTGCTTACAAGTTTTACCCCAGGAATCACGGGATAAAAAGTGAATTCGTTTATAGTTTTCTTCACCTTTTAGAGGTGATAGAAGTTACAAAATAGGCCAATTGTGAAAGGCATGTTCACATTCACACACACACAAAGGAACCCTATAAAAATTAGGATGAAATTGAGACAACAAAACTCTATACGAGCGAAGAAGTTCAATCACATTCCCGGGAATAGGGAAGTAAAGACCAAAGTTCACCTAGGCTAGGTAACAGGAATTGTAGCTAGCAGAAGGAGTGCGAACACATTTAGATTTAGACGGCGGACGAAGCTTATAAAAGGACAGAAAAGAGAAAACCCCATTTAACTCATTCACATAAGAACTGGTCAAGATACTGAGAATGGTGAGAGATCCAGCAACTTGGTCGGAATCATCGCCGAAGGGAGCTTCTTCCATGGGGGACTTACCATGGTTAGAGGAAGACATAGAGATCCTAAAAGTGGAAGTAAATATCTTAGTTAGGGTCAAAATCCCACGAATGCAAGTTAAGTACAACAAGGGTTACAGACAGCAGGCTGGAGAAGATGACCGGAAAACAATTAGGCAAATCACTAAAAAAATACTATAATCAGAATAACTACCCTATAATTTCAATCCTAGAAAATACAACAAAAGAGATGGGCTAAGTATTTGAGGATGAAACTTACTCTGGAAGAAGATGGAGGAGAATGATGTACGAAAAACCTAGAATTGCTCATGGGAGAAGAAACCTTTGGCAATGGAGGAGAAGAACTGAAACTAAAAAGTGATAAGGGATACTTAAAAGCAGGCAATAAGGGGCACACTCAAGGAAGACAAACAATTAATAAAAAGAAATCTGACAGATGCAATGATGGTAATCCGACACAAAAACCAAAGTACCTTTTGCTTATAACGAGACGATGGCGGTATGTGAAGAGACAGCTCACTGATTGAAAGCCACATTCAATTATCCATTTCAAATTCCTCATTTATGAGGAGAAGCAAAAACAAACGTCAGAAAATTATGGAATAGAATACCGAACATTAAGGAGCGAATCTCGGACTTTACGAACTATATCATCGCAAATATAGCCTCACTATGAACTAATCTTCAATTCAACTTGCATCAAAGTCACAAAATCTTGTACCAAGGATGGTGAAGTAGACCCAAAGATCATATCATCAATATAGATTTGAGCAATCAGTGTATTTGATGATTCTCGAAAAACAAGCAAGGTGCGATATTCTCCCCCTAGACGAGAACCTTTCTGAATAGGAAAGGTAGTGAGTTGCTTATACCACTCCCGTGGTACTTGTTTTGATCCATACAAAGCCTTCTTGAGTCGATGATATACTTCCTCATTAACCACACCATGTAGAGGAGCACTCTTGACAAGTTTTTGGTACATCGTAAGATTCATAGTGTAAGCTATAACAAGGAGAATGCGAATAGATTCTAACCTGGCAACTGAGGAAACAGCAATGAGGGAGAGAAAATATTGTAGACCAGCAGGTTCCCTATAATTAACCCAAGGGATCGATCGAGTCATTCTTCCGCTTGATTCGGCCTTCACCAATGTTGGAACATGGGAGAGTTCTGGAGAGGACGATGTTCCAGCATTGTTGAAGATATAAGAGTCATCAGCTTTATCTTTAAGATATGTCTCATCCGATGTTCCAACATCATTACGTCCCTGATCTGAGAAATCAACCGATGTTGGAACATGGTCAGTCGTACGATCTACTTCATCACATTTGACACTGTAGCAGTTCACTTCTTGTTCCAATAAGTAACATTTGTATGATGACCGAATACCAGTAAGCACTTTGTTGTTGCCATGTTTCACTATGCACTTTTCCTTATGGAATTCCACGGTCATACTATCATCACATAGCTGGCTGATACTTAGGAGATTAGACTTCAGGTCTTCCACCAACAAAACACCAGTGAATACGGGGAATCCTTCAATATGCAGTTCACCTTTTCCAACCACTCGACTCTTCTTTCCATTGCCAAACGTAACAAAACCACCATCATATGGCTGGATATTTGTTAGTAATTTCTAAGTTCCAGTCATGTGGCCAGAGTAACCACTATCAAAGTACCACGGGTCTCTAGAATGTGCAATAGGAGACCTATGAGCAAAAAGGCAAATACTTGTGCGTTTAACAACCCATACCTTTTTGACCATTTTTTATCGCTGGACATCGTCTATGTTGGAACATACTGAGAGTTATCGCCCTGTCATGATATCTCTGAGCAGTTTTCGGCATTATTCCTCTGTATGGCCTTGATACATGTAGTAGCTACAGATGAGAGGTTTCCTTTGATGAGTCTTGATAAACTTTCTTTTTACCCCTTGAATCTTCGACTTGAGATTGACCTTGCTACCTGATGAATTGTCAAACCCGATTCCATGTCGATCTCCAAAGTTTTTTCCCATAATCAGAATGTCATCAATTTTTGTCGTTCCAGTGTTTAACTTGGTAATAGCTGCTTCATCCATCTCAGCTCTTTTTAGTTGTTGAGCTTAGATTCAAAGTTAACTCTTCAATCTCTCTTCTGAGTTCACCAACTAAAACTCGCAACTCCTTCTCCTTCTCGCCCAGATAATTTTTCTCCTCCTTCAACACTCTATTTGTATCAACAACTTGAAGCCACATGGCATACATATGCTCATATGTAGTGTAGATATCTTCATCACTCACAACTAGTCCGTCATCATCACTGGACGTGCCATCAGAACCTATGTTGGAACATACAACTTCGTCTTTCTCTGACATGTTGGAACATACCTCATCTGATCCATCGTGAAATTTTGCTCCAAATGCCACATAATTGCTTATAAGTTCCTCTTCGTCTTCTCCATCATCTTCACTCCATGAGGTGTTGTATGATTTTCCTTGCTTCTTTAGGGTATTCGCACATTTGCTTCTTTAGGGTATTCGCACATTTAGCCTGGATGTGGTCGTATCCTCCACATTCTTAACATTGAATTATTTCAAACTGCCTTCCTTCACCACTTTGGTTTCTAGAGAATTGCTGACTTCCTTGTTCCATCCGAGTTCCACGATTACCAAAATTTTGAGGACGAGTTTTGTTTCCACCAGATCTTTCATGTGAATTCTTGTTTACCACCTTCTTCAGCATTCTTGAGAAATTCTTGGTGATAGGAGCAAGTTCTTCAATTCCATCATCACTATCAGATTCATGGATGACCCTTGATAAAGAGGATTTGAAACCCAACTCCTTCTGGACTTTCTTTGTATGCTGTTGTATTGTCATCTCATAGGTCTGTAGTAATCTCATTAGTTCATCCAAGGTCATGGTGGCTACATCTCTTGCTTCTTCTATTGCTGCTACTTTCATAGCAAATCTTTTAGGAAGAGATCTCAAGGCCTTTTTCACCAATTTTGTTTCCTTGTAAACTTTCCCAAGTTGATACGCCATATTGGAGATGTCTCTGAGTTTCCCATTGAATATAGAAATAGTATCCTCCTCCTCCATCTTTAGTTCCTCAAACTTTGTAGCCAATATCTGCAGTTAGGATTCACGTACACGACTTGTCCCCTCATGTAAGTTTGTAGGATATCCCATGATTTCTTTGCTTGTTGGCATGTAGAGATGAGTTTGAACTGATCTTCATCTACTGCAGTAAATATGACATTCAATGCTTTGGAGTTCGCCAAGCTTCCCATTCTTTCACCTGGTGTCCACGACTCTTTAGGCTTAGATTCTCCTCCTTCAGAATTTCCAACAACAGGGAGTTTCCATTCTGTTTCAACATAGTACCAAGCCAATTCATCCAGTGAATTTATGAACACCCGCATGCGAGCCTTCCAGTAGTTGTAATTTGTTCATTCCAGCAGTGGTGGCCGAGACACAGAAGCTTCTTCTCTGGTCGCCATTGGTAAAACTGGATCTCACTTTCCTTGACACAACCAAGGGAATAATAAGTGACCAAGCTCTGATACCAATTGAAATTTAGTTTTACCTAATTAATTCAATTATCACTATTGTGATCCAACAAAACCTATCTAACCAAGTATGCAATAAAGTAAAGCATAAAAGACATAAGACTTGGTTACGCGGTTCGGTGAAATCCACCTACATCTGCGGGGCCTGGCCCAGTTCAGAATGAATCCACTAATCAGAAAGATATAGTACAAAGTACACCATACAATTATACTTAACTTATCTAACTATAACGTGAATCCTGCAAGCTCCCCTTGCTACCGATCCGCCTTGATCAGACTCCCTCTGACCTCGAAACTTGTCGACGCTGGATCTCCTTCTCCCAAGGAATTAAGGCATATGATTCTAAACTTTGTGCAGCAGGTTCGTGTGTTGGAACATAGAATTCTGGCTCTTTGCAATTCTCGAAAGATAAAAAATCTGTATGCAGATTTTTTCTATTAAGTCCGTAAATAATGCAGCCTTGTTTGTTCTCTATATATAGTCCATGAGCAGATCTAAATTCTCCATGATTATCTCCATAATATTCCTATTCCAAATCTGCTTTTTGAAGCATATCCAAATCCCATAAATAAAGGGATTTTCCTTATCCCAATATCTCCATATATTCAATAATAACAACTCCATATTTATAGAGATTTCCCATAAATCAACTATGTTTCCATACGCCTAATATATAGCAGAATATTCATATTTCCATAAATCACAAATACCATAATATTCTGTCTTCTTTTTCCGTAAACATCTTGGCGTAAATATGTTGAATTTCACAAGCACACATGAAGTTTATTCCATCTCCAATTCCATAGCATTAATCCATTCCCACATATATAGGAACTAATATATTCTCCAACTCAAATACAACTTGGACGAGATGTATCCTTCTCGAATTCAGTCTTCAACCTTTCCTTATTTCACCAAAATTCCTTCTTTGATGTTACAACTCAATAATACCATATTTGCATAATTTTCACAAATTGCCAACTAGATAAATCTTGACTTTACAATTGTCATGTGTGGTATGAGTTCTTAGGTGATGGGCCAACCCCAGAGATTGCTCATATGCACAAATCATAGTGGATAGAGTTTTTTGCTTGTGTTTTCAGGTTGTTATTCTTAGGATATATCAGAGTTTCAGTTGCTTATCCTCATATTTAACTGAATTTTGAGGATTTTTGGTTTCTCTTTGCCGAATTTTTGGTTGCTTAGCTTTGAATAGAGAGAGTTGGCACATTTGGATATTTTTGGGTGTTTTTCAGAGGCGATCACCGCTCGCCCTCAGCGGCCCATACCAGCCAACACCCCAGCCATCGTATGAGAGGTAAATCACGGTAGCCCAGCACCAGGACCAATGGGCCGATCCATAGACTCAGTGCGCACAAGGAAGCCTTGCAAAGCAAGAGCTCCCCACACTGCCGCTGCCGAGTATCGAACCAAGGATATTTGGCGATCCCACCCATCTCCCAACCACTGGGGTACACCCGTGGGTATTTTTGGGTATTTTTCAGAAGCATTGGGTGGTGGTAGAGTTAACCAATTGGTAATAATCGACTATGTTTAACTTTTCTTATTTTAATTAATGAAATTTTTTATACTGTAATATCACCAAAACTTATTTCTTTTATTTCTCATATCTTATTAAGGAAAAGCAATATTATGTGAATATTACTTGTATTTAAAATAGAATCATTTTCCTTTTCTTTACTTTTCTTTTCTGTATAGGTATTTTGTAACACTATATATTGTAATCAAGATCAATGAATACGAACACAACATTACACCCTTATTTTCTATGTGGTATCAGAGTCTAAAACTCCCAAAATCTAAACCCTAAATATTTTTTCATTGCCATTTTCCTCGAGCAGCTGCCGTTACTAACCGCGCGTCCATCCCATGCACCGCCGCATTCCAGGCGTTGCTCGACGTTCGATCTCCATTTTCCCGCCACTACATCCATTCTCTACGTTGCTAGGATCATCCGAGTTGTCCGCTAATCTAATCTACCAGCGCATAACCTGCATGCGTAGACACCATCCGCCACACGCTGCTGCATTTTGCCATCGATATGATCTTCCTTTTGTCGCCAATCTGATCTGCCATTTCTCCTCCTATGCCTACACCTGATACTAAATCTGAAGCTGCCCGCGCTTCCGTAAAATGTGTTCACATCGCTGTCGAAGCTAAGGCCACTAAGCTACAGAATCTCAATGTCACCGATGTTATTGCAGCTTTACTATAGCAGTTGCAATTACAATCTGTCACTGGGCAATCCGTACCTGCTGGCCGATCTGTGAACTCTCCTTACTACATCTATCCTTCTGACAGCCCCGGTTTGCTCATCTATCCCGTCGTTCTGAAAAGGTAGAGTTAATTACCTTGAATGGACTACTGCGATTTGTAGTGCTTTGCTTGCTAAGAAGAAGATTGTTTTCATTGATGGAACCATTACTAAACCCCCGGTTGGTGATCTGAAGATTGGCCCGGAGTGAATGCCAATTTTTTTTGTTGGATCTTGCAGACTGTTGATCCATCTTTACAATCTACCACGACTTATTTTTCAATTGCCAATGAGTTGTGGGACGATCTTGCTGGATGCTTTGCTCTTGGTAATGGTCCGAGATGACTACAACTCTCCTCAACCTCCTCGAGTTTGTACTTGTGATGCTTGTAACCCATTGTGCACATGTAATCAGGTTGTTTCTGCCTTCCATGATCTTTAGAAAGAGATGATTTACCAATTTCTCCTCAGTTTGGATGAAGGCTATCACACCTTATGATCCAATGTCATGACTCAAGAACCGCTGCCATCCATCATGCGTATTTATGCCCTTGCATCTCAGAAGGAGAATCACAAAGCCGCCATTCAGTCTCCTAAAAATTTGATTGATTCCACAGCATATGTTGCTCGTCGCCCACCACCTTCAGGATCTTCTCTTGGAGCTCTCACTGCAGCTGAAACAAAAATCTCACCTGTATACTTTTGCAATGGCCACGACAAAAAAGCTACCTGTTTCAAGCTCACGGGCTATCTAGAATGGTTCGCGGAGATGAGGGATAGAGCCAATGCCACGAATAACACGGTGCCAGCTCAGCCAGTTGCCTCCGCACCCCGCGCTCTAACCGCCGATGCCACCGCTCTCAATCGTTATTCGCCGGTGCAGTGACGTTGCTGCTAGAGTTTGCGGTGGTTGCCTCTTCCGGCACTCTTCTCGTTTTGATTTTTGTCCTGCTCTGTCTAACGACCAATGCAGTACAACCCTCAATTATTTAATCAGTTCAATTCTATTTCTGACCATCAGTCAGGTAAGCCTACTTTACCTTGGATTCTTGATTCGAGAGCCTCATGATTGGTGAAAAGGGTTCTCTTACTGACATTACTGCTGCTATCAATTCTTTTAATGTTCTACTGCCTGATGGATCTGTGCCGTCTGCCACACATAATGGTTCTATACTTTTTGGAGATAACACTCTTACTCATGTGCTTTATATACCTACTTTGCAATGCCATTTATTATCATGTTCTAGATTGTTGTCTGCCTTAAAATGTCTAGCTTTGTTTACTAAAAATTATTGCATTTTATAGAAAATCAGTATGAGGACTATGATTGGCGTGGGTGAACAAAAATAGGGGGTTTATTGCCTTAGTCTGCTAGATAGGCGCATCTAGTCTCATATCCTGCACTTAGTTCCAACAGTTGCTTCAGTTTCTGCATCTTCATTTTATTTAGAGGAAACTACTTGGCAGACCCTCCAACTATTTCCATTTGGCCCCCCATTTTTTTCGATCACTTTCGTCCCTAAACTAACAAAATTGTTGACTTTGAAGTTTTGGACCATTAACTGCTGAAATTTTAATAAAATTGACAGTGAAAGTGACTTTTCATCATTTATTTACAATTCCAGGCCCCCTCCATCATTTTTTTATTACAAATCCAATCCCTACCTATTTTATTAACGAATTCATCCCCCCTCAATCCTTTTTTTATTACAATCCAATCCCTATCATTCTTATTTACAATTTAGCCCTATCATTTTTATTTGCAATTCAGCCCACCCTCTCCTTCAGCTTCTATTAACAGCAGTTGAAACCTCAGCGACGATGACCCCATGGAAAATTCTTGCAGTCGCTCTTCCCACCCCCGGTCACCCACACCACCATCCTAGCCAAGCCCCGCTACTCGCCATTGACTTCCATTGACGGCGGTTTCCCTCTATGAATTCCCGCCACCGATCTTCCCACCCCGCACCACTGTCCCAGCCAAGCCCCCGCCACTCGTCACCTTGAATCCACTTCTGTTCCACAAAAGTATAGTTGATCTTCAATGCATCTCTATACCCAAAAACATACAGCAAATCAAACATCAGGACATGCAGTTTTGATGATTAAGAAGACAGAACATCCATTTTCAGTTCACAAACTGAATTGGTAATAAAATGAAAGTCACGGTTAGAAACAAGTTAGTATAGCACTTCAGTCACATCTAATAATCATCTTCATTAAAATCAGAGTCATTTGAAAGCTCGGGTTCAGATTAAGAATCACTCAGAATAAAAAAAATCCGTTTGGCACGCCCCTGCGGTCTGGTGGCTCTTGGAACAGCCACAAACTGAGTAGATTCTTCCGTGCTCCCTAAACCAGAACCAGGGTTGCTCCGTGCTCCCTGAACTAGAACTAGCAGTTTACATTTTAAAATTCTCCAAATCCACAACCAAGCACTATCATAAATACATCTCCCAAACACCTCTAATCATTTCCAGTCCTTACACTGTGAATGTGTTGGACATATATTGATTATATCATACAGAAAATCAAATAACAAAATTGAACGAGCAATTAATATATGCAAGAATAATAATTTTTTATTAATTATTCAAGTATACAGTCGAAAAGCTTAAATTATAAATAATCAAAGCATAAGTCATGTTTCAAGTAATCACAAATTGATGGAGTCACGAGTAACACTCGCTGCCCTTGAAACGAATGAGTCCCGTCGTGGACATCGTTCCCTAGGATAAAACCATCGTAGGTAACAATTAACACGTAAGAGTTACCTGGGATTCACGCAAGGCCCGAAGGACTATCACCTCGACAGAGCATCAACTGGAAACTTCGAGAAAGACAGAAAGAAGACTCAAGTTTAGACTATGGAGGGACTTGAGAAATGGTGCGAATTTTCTGACTGACTTAGAGGCTCTATTTATACTACTCTAAGAGACCCTAATCATGGAAACATGATATTCTGATTTTCTGTAATTAGAGAAGAATATTCTCCAATCACCAACTCACCAAATCCGAGACATTCCATGAATACTCGAATCATATCTGCTGGAAAAGGAAGAAATATTTGTACAAATATTCTTCATCATATTAAACATGGTAAACCGCATATTTATTTAAGACAAGATATCTCACAAAATATGGAAGTATTTTGTTCTTATCTCTTAAGAATTACACACAAGTAATTCCATATATACTATGCGGTTGGGCCTTCATAAGACTTCCATGCGATCCATACACATTTTGGACAGTCCAGAGAAAATTACCTGGGCCAATTTTCGCCCATTTTTTTCCTCTTTCAAGAGTGAAATTAAAACATTCATATCTCATTCACCCTTGATCCGTTTTGAGAGTTTAAATAGTCGATTTTATAGTACTCGCAGAGGAGAACCCAAAAATGACATCCATTGACCCAAAATCCGTTCGGGTCCCACTCTAAACGAAGCCCAAAAAGTTGACAAATTTCAACCTTTTAACCATTATTTTCCAACAATCCCCCACATGAATAGATATTGATGTAGGAATCAGAACAATCACGTCAGACACAGAGTTTGACTTGGTGATAGATTCATTTCGACGGCATAGATGCTGCATAGGATAAGTAGGTGTCACCCTTTGAACTTTCCCTTGAGAGAGTACACTTAGCCCACTGGTTAGGAAGTAGACGCGATGTCCTTGAACTTCCCCAACCGCTTGTGTGAACGACAATGCACTTCCCACAGACATCTTTCCTAGCACTTGCGCTTTCCTCGGTTGTGTCCATTAATCAGGCCATGGCACACGCCTAGTTCTGTAAGGTTTCTAAAGAATTGCGTCCCAACAATTCCCTTTCGAAGCGGCCACACTTCTCGCTTACATAGGTGATTCTTGGTGTAAGAGCAGTTCCGTAAACTATTGCGCTCTTTCGAGTACTACATACTCGATGCCTTGAATCATTAAAAGCAACATAATGCTTAACCTCCATTCACATCACTGTTTCTTCATCATAGGAATGCGACAGGAGGTATGAAACCCCCACAGTGATCGCGATGGGTCTTTGCAGTTTAGTTGTCCCTTTGAACCTAGATCTTGGGATCTCCAGTCACATAGGTTGGGTGTCCACGTACGTAACCCACCATTTATTGGACTTAGTCATATTCCTTTCGATGAGTTCTCAACTAACTCTCGATTCAATTTCTTCGTCAAGAAATCGATTGAATCCTTTCGTCAAAGAATAACAACTCTTATCATATTGACCTTACGTAATCAATACCGATAATTCTCATAGACAGTAGTCGTCCAATGGTAAAGTGTCTATGTCGACACACCATCATCAATATGGCTTTAAGCTACAAGCTTTACGCTACACCAATACGCATAAAACTGCTTTGGTCATCCTAGGGTATATCTTTCCCAATTTTTTTTCCAACACAATGGACTTAGATTCCTCTATGAATCTAGCAAGAGAGAACCATTTCTCTACACAACTCAAGCCATATCCACGAGTCTCACACACAGCTAGTTTCCAGTGATCTTTTCTAGATTACTCGTGTATCATCTTACTATCCATTGTAAGAATTGTCTAATGTGCACTTTAATAAGTACAACAGACTATCAATGACTCTTGAGTTCTCTTCTTAAGAGACACCTCACTTTTACAAAAAAAGTAACTCATAATGTTTAGAGTCATTCCATTGAATACGACATATCTCCAAGAGACTCAATCATCGTATCAATTTTTCTATCAATGAGAAAACCATTAATTCAAAGACATAAATGACATGGTCATTTTTCGTGTCCCTTAACATATCCGCCTTCATCAAACTCATTGATTTAATATCACTGGCTAAACAACAATTAGTTTGGTCACATGATGGGTCATTTAGGAGCATTGAGCTTATCATTTTGTTCCATTCAGATTTTAATATCTAAATCTCCAAATAACCATTTAGGTCCATTAGATGTACTTCTAGCTTTCACAAAGCTTTGATAGCAAATACCATCACCCCTGGACTCATTCTCACGCCTAGAGAACACCCATCAAGTACACAAATATACTTACTAATTGTTCAAATCTACTAGTACTCTAGTGATTTGCACTCATGGTAGATCAATCTCTCTATTGATCACCACTTTCCACAAAAATTATTTCATGGAATCTCGTTTCCTTCGTTGGTTTATTCCTGATCCTTAATGATTTCATCTATTGACTCTTAAGTCCATTTAAGATAAATCAGGATCTTTAACAGAAACTTCCACAAAATACACTTTCCATCAAGATATATTTTTAGTTTCTGCATAATATTTCTTGTGAATTTCAAGAAATTGATAGCACTTCAACATTGTGCATATCTAGTAAAGATACTGTTTAAGTATTCCTTTTACTACATTCGCAATATGCCAACCCACACATTCGAAAGAACTTTTAGGATGGCTCTATGAGGAGCTTTATTTTTCTCCTTCTTGGGGTATCTTTTTTAAAAGATCGCCAGCCAACTTAAAGGCTCCCCCACAACGCTTGATCATTTTTAGCAATGATCTTGCAAATGTCTACATTGTGAATCACATTTCCCAAAGGATTCTATGTATTCACATCATGGTCACAGATAACCTCATATGTTTTCTGTGCATCACGTAAGTGGTTTCGTTAATATACAAACCCAACATACTAAAAGTCCGTGTGTTCAATAATAAATCAAACACTAGGTTCTTACCCATCAAATTTCTTTTAGGGCTAGATCATTTCAACAATCAAAACACCTTAATGTATTGATCTTTTATCATGAAAGTCTCTCTTATTCCTTCAACTCCCTTGGGATTAGAGATAATTAAACTTCCCGATCTCAATTAATCGTTCTTCCTCCCATGACCAATACCACCACCAATGTAGTATCAATCAATCGAGGATTCGATTAACTCTCACTAGGGCGCAGTGTGAGTTTACCAACTCCACACAATTTCATGCCCATTTTAAAGCCAAGTTTCAGTATAACTGCACTTTACTTTCAGAAAACTCAAATCAAACTTGAGTGCCTTTATGCTCGAAACACATTAAAGTTCATTGCTCGACTCAAGTTTGAGTGCATTGCTTGACTCAATTTTGGGTTTACCTTTTTGGTTCGAGTTAAAGTCCTCCCGACTTGATCAACTTGATTCAAATCTCTCGTGACGACTTTTCACCTCAAGTACCTATCAAAATTCATATCGTCGTTGAATTTTTAGGTGTTTGTCTGCCTCCCACATTGGGCTGGTTTTATTAAACATTCCCACATGTGTTAAGTTTCTCAAAACCTCGTGTCTTGGGGTTTCTAGACTGAATGTCTTAGGATTTCTCATCTCAGAATTATAAGGCTTTCCAACCAAAAATCTAGAGAATTGACCAAATGTCTTGGGATTCCCTATCTCATGATTCTTAGATTTTTCAACCATAAATCAAGAGATTTGACCAAAAGTCTTGGGATTCCCATTCTCAGGATTCTTAGTTTTCCCAACCAAATTCTTGAGATTTTCCCCTCAATTCTTTGATTACAAATAATCAAAGGTTTTTAGCATAGTCATGATAACTCATGCTTTAGGGTTTATACCATGGTTCACAAGAACCAATACCCTAGACATAGTCGTAAACTAATGTCTTCATGTTCACATTTTTCAGGTCATACAAAATAACCAGAATATGTTGAACTTCGAGCCCATATGCTCTATCTGTGCAATCTAACAATTGTCACTTGTGAGTCATATGCTCGTAAATGATCAATCAAGATAGCCAATTATTGGGACAAGCCTTGTCGAACCTTTCATTGCATAAAAAAAAGGCACTTTCCCAAACAATTAATACAATCATAGCATATAAAAGCATAGTCCAATTTTAGACACAACATAGATCTAAAATTTTTATATATGCAGCTAAATCAAGTCCCTAAATGAACGAGAGCACATCATGGATCAAATAACCCAATGTCATATACTTCATTCATGCACGAATATATTACACTCTTGGGAAGAGATGTCATGTTTAAGTGCAAATGAAGTTTACCATTTTTTCGCATGCGATTCTCAGACCAAGCATATAAAAGTCATGAATCACTAGCAGCACATTCTCACACAAATATGGTTTAAACCTTTAACCAACATGAGCAGCCCACACAACCAAATTATTATACCTTGCAAAATAGGTATTTCTACATTTGATCAAGTATTTAAGCAAATACTCTAACATTTCAAGGGCTTCAGAAATTAAACATGTCTCATAATTTCCAAACATATATACTGCTTTCATGTAATTGAATAATAATGTCTGATCCCATATTCTAAACTCATGGCATTTTTTCCCCGTAAATTTAATTCAATCTTTCATGCAAAGAATCAAATATGATTTCTTACCATATCAACATTTAATCTCATAAGCATGAATATCACGGAATTAGCATATTTCCATAATTATGCCATGTAATTTAACATACATGCTCAACTCAGTTTTCCACATAATCAAGTGATTAATATAACCAAATCCATTCACTATCAAATTCGATAGCCTTAGTGTACTGGACATATATGTGCACATATTATTCACATAACACTCTTTGTAACAAAGTCTTGTTCACGCCCAGATTCACGCAAATGGTTATCAAATATAATCCAAGCAATATATGTATATAAAGCATATGTCATGATTCACTTTAATCAACGTGTATACGTACCATAGTTAGCACAACCGTGGTTACACTCTTGATTCATTCATGTTGCCAAGCAAATCCTGCTGTATCTCCATGCCTAGTTTCTCTTCCATAAGAGAGATACAACCGTGTATACTCGGATTCACCAATGCGTACATACAAAAGATTTCTATCGTTAAATATATGTACAAATCTCAAATATCGTAGTATAATATTTTAAATAATTATTCATAACAAATTGCTCAATATGATTTTGTTATAAATAACCAAAACCATTAGCATGCATAATTTTCCAAACATACAATTTCCATAAACTTTAATCGGATGCGATAATTAGGCATGCAACATAATTCTTTATCAATGCATAACTAATTGATGGAATGAAGTTTCCCAAATTTTTGCACAAATCCTTATTGCTAACCAGATTTAATAACGGTAAAACTGGTAACTATGCATATACAAGCATGCATTCAGGATTTAATACATTATAACTCAACTAATTCATTCGCATGCATATTTAAACCAAACATGCATTGATATATATGTTTACGCAAACTTGTAATCTTCTAATCAATATAAATCAACAAATATCATTCGTTTCAAGACTGTTGGACATATATTGATTATATCATACGGAAAATCAAATAACAAAATTGAACGAGCAATTAATATATGCAAGAATAATAATTTTTTATTAATTATTCAAGTATACAGTCGAAAAGCTTAAATAATAAATAATCAAAGCATAAGTCATGTTTCAAGTAATCACAAATTGATGGAGTCACGAGTAACACTCGCTGCCCTTGAAACGAATGAGTCCCGTCGTGGACATCGTTCCCTAGGATAAAACCATCGCAGGTAACAATTAACACGTAAGAGTTACCTGGGATTCACGCAAGGCCCGAAGGACTATCACCTCGACAGAGCATCAACTGGAAACTTCGAGAAAGACAGAAAGAAGACTCAAGTTTAGACTATGGAGGGACTTGAGAAATGGTGCGAATTTTCTGACTGACTTAGAGGCTCTATTTATACTACTCTAAGAGACCCTAATCATGGAAACATGATATTCTGATTTTCTGTAATTAGAGAAGAATATTCTCCAATCACCAACTCACCAAATCCGAGACATTCCATGAATACTCGAATCATATCTGCTGGAAAAGGAAGAAATATTTGTACAAATATTCTTCATCATATTAAACATGGTAAACCGCATATTTATTTAAGACAAGATATCTCACAAAATATGGAAGTATTTTGTTCTTATCTCTTAAGAATTACACACAAGTAATTCCATATATACTATGCGGTTGGGCCTTCATAAGACTTCCATGCGATCCATACACATTTTGGACAGTCCAGAGAAAATTACCTGGGCCAATTTTCGCCCATTTTTTCCTCTTTCAAGAGTGAAATTAAAACATTCATATCTCATTCACCCTTGATCCGTTTTGAGAGTTTAAATAGTCGATTTTATAGTACTCGCGGAGGAGAACCCAAAAATGATATCCATTGACCCAAAATCCGTTCGGGTCCCACTCTAAACGAAGCCCAAAAAGTTGACGAATTTCAACCTTTTAACCATTATTTTCCAACAGAATGATACACTCTTCCCAAATCATAACGCCTTAATTGAAACAACACTAAAATCTTCACATTAGAAACAAACGATTACCAAAAATTCTTCTGGGCACAGCAACTTTATAAATTGGTCTCTGAGACTTAAAACACTAACAAATTACACCTAATGCTAACCAAATTACATCTCAAAAGCTCATAAAATTGCACAGTGAAGACTTACGTAATCACGGAAGGCTTAGCCGACTTCCATACTTTGCAAAACCTCTTCTTTCAGTTCCAGCGAGACCTTGATCTCTCTTAACCCACCTGAACACGCAAAATTCAACTAAAACAAGGATTTTATACGAACGCGGAATCAAACACGCCACACACTTTACCTGCCATCTTCGGGAAATAGTCATTGAATTTAACGATTGTGTGTCTTCTTCCATGGATTCATACTCCTTGCTTATTAACGTTCTCAAAGCCGCCATTTTCAGAGCCACTTTTCTTGTTGAATGGTGATGGCCTCATCATTCTCACTTTCTTCTCAGGCGAGATTCTACTTAGCCCAAACCCTTCTACTATCATTTGTCCTGCAGCGAACCCACCACTGTCCTGCCCCTTCTATCGCCGGCGCAAATCAATTTAGGATATGTCGGTGATGAGCCCGCCACCATCCCAGTGTTTCGTCCCAGAACCTATTGCTGACATCCTCCCCTCCATCATCAGGCGCATTAATTGCTCCGTCGAGATTTCAGCACCTCCGCCGCCACGTTCTCAGTACACTAGAGATGATGGAAAAAAGAAGGGTGTTGCTATATCACGCTCTGTATTTTAATAGTTTACTCCTTAATGCGTATATACATGTATAATACTAATTTTAAATTTTCAAAATAAAACAAAAAACAAAAAAAATAAAAACAACCTGCCACCGCCACAGCCACCGTCACCACCACCGGAACCACCACCGCCGTTCCCGGCCTTCGTCCTAAACCATCGGCCACGATTAGAAGTCCATTGCCGTCCGTACCTGCCTTCGTCCCCATCCCCAGCAAAACCCTAGTCTGCCGCCATCGTCCCTAGCCCGCCACCGTCCCTACTCGTCGCTCGTCTTCTCCTTTGTCCCCATCCTCAGTAAAACCCTAGCCTAACATCCCTCCGTCTCCTTCGTTCCCGTCGAGCAAAACCCTAGCATGTCGTCCCTCCTTCTCCTTCGTCCCCGATGAGCAAAACCCAGCCCGTAAGAAGAAATGAGAATCGGAGAGGAGAAATAGGAGAGGAGAGCAGCAGAGAAGTGGGAGAGGGGAGCGGTGGAGAGTGGCAGAGAAGCGGTAGAGAGCGGAGGAGAACTGGGGCAGGAGAAGAACCAGGGCGGAGGAGAACCGGGGTGGGAGAACCGGGTGAGGAGAACCGGGGTGGAGGAGAACCGGGGCAAAGAACCGGGAGGAGAAAGAGAACTTGGAGAAGGAGAAGGAGAAGGAGAAGAATAATAGAGAAGGAGAGTGGGGAGAGGAAAACCTCGTGGAGAAGGAGAAGGAGAAGGAGAGCGGGGAGAAGAGAACGAGGAGAGATTGGGACCGGAAAAGGAGAGGAGAGTGTCAGAGAAGATGGATTCGCCGGAGCACTACGGATGACGGAAAGCAGAGAAGGGAAATGGTGGAGAGTGGAGAAAGGAAACGGAGAAGAAGAAGAAGTGAAGAGGAGAAGAAGAAGAAGAGGAGAAGAAGAAGAAGAGGAGAAGAAGAAGAAGAGAAGAAGAAGAGAAGAGGAGAAGAAGAAGAGAAGAGGAGGAGACCGCTGGAGAAGAAGAAAAGAAGAGGAGGAGATCGGCGGTTGGTGCACGGCGGTAGCGGCAGTGCTAAATAATAAATTTTATTTAATATTAATTAAATATATTTAAATTAAATTAAAAATACATATTGTATACTAAATAGTATAAATACAATACGTAATCAAGTAAAATACAGGGTGTGATATAGCGATTCACTAAAAGAAAGGGAAAGAACGAGAAAACATAAAATAAAAAAAGAGAGGGATTAAGGGGAATGGGGAAAATAAAAGATAAATGGAAAAATAAAAAAAAAGAAAAGGATAATGGATAATGATTATTTTGCCCTTGAAATTACCGTTTTTTACTGAAAGTAACGCTTTGACTGGATGGAAGGGTCACGAATCAACAGTTTTGCTAGTTGAGGGACGAAAGTGATTGAAAAAAAAATGGGGGGCCAAAAAGGTCAAATCACAACAAGTTATTTCCCCTTTGATTTATGGCATCAAAGTTTTGTTATCCATCCTCTACTGTGTTGTCTTCTGTTCCTACCCTTGATTTTAGCACAAAAAATATTTATGTTCCTTGTTGCGTGTGTCATAGAGCAAAACAGACTAGACATAGTTTTCCTTTGAGTTTTTCAAATGCTAGTTCTTTTTTTGAACTAATACATTGTGATGTTTGTGGGCCTTATAGCTCACCATCTTCTAGTGGTGCATTTTCTCAAGCACCATATAATAGATATTGTTTGCTCCATGTCTGTCAACTGAGGATGAGTCATTTTGACTACCATATGAAACTGAAACGATGTCGTTCCCATTAGGTGTGATATATTTACGCACACAGGTCTTCTTGTTTGCTTTATTCCCAATCGATATCTGTGGTGGTAGTGGCGGTGGTGGCGGCAGGGCTTCGTCTCCTCGCTTCTTCTTTCCCCGCTCTCTTTCCATACCCAGATCCTCGAAATAGACAACAAAAAGTAAGACTTTTGGTTTCACTACTTTGCTAATTATCCTTTTTGTTTGATACAGGACCTTGCCAAAGATCGACATTGGAAGATGAAATATTCTTGTGTTATTGAGATTCTTCAAGGGATAAGTAAATAGATGGTGTATACCAGAACACTAAAAAGATGTAAGAACTTCTGCTTCATGTTCAAGATTGCAATGTTGTCTATAATGCCCGTTGAGAATCTATCTTGTTTTCTTATCCTGGATCAGGTGGACACAAACTCTGACGGGTTTATGTTTCTGACATTTACTCTTATCTTCGCATAATGAAGGTTGGTGATTGAATGAATGGAGGAGAACAAAAGGGTATTTCCTGATTACTTTGAAAGAGTTCAGAAGGATGTGACTTATAACATGAGGGGGATCTTGATGGACTGGTTGGTCGAGGTGGTAGAGGTATACAAGCTTCTTTCGGATACTCTTTACCTTACTATTTTCTACATTGATAGGTTGTTGTCACAGACCATCATCACGTGGAAGAATCCACAGCTTTTGGGGGGTTTCTGGGAGGCGGTCGTCACACCTCTCAAAGTTAATATTTATAAGCCCTTTTTGCTTACTTTCTACAACTAGGTAGATAGTGGCAAATTGGGGTCGTCCACGGGAAGAGGGATTTTCTCTAGCTAAGCACAAATGGTTGATATTATGCTAGGAGTAAATATATACACACACATAAAAGCGAGTAAATGAGGGGGGTTTGGTTGGTTGTGGTTTTCCTAAGTTACAAAAGTAAAAAAGACAAGATAACCAGCAAAGTCAAGTGACTATGCTAATCATCAAACAAAACTAAGAAAAAGGTGTTTAAAACTATAAAGATAAAAAAGCCTTGGGGGCAAGGGATATTCACTTCCAAACCTAATGTAGATCATTGAACCATCACTCATTCTATCACATTCATTACATGACTTAACATTAACATACCCATCTAGCAAGAATCACAACACGTTATGCACAAGAAGTTCTAAGTTCATGCTCATAGATTTTCATGCAAAGGAGCTATGGAATTCGTCACGTTCCTAACACCTAACCAATTCAATCATACAAACACTTCCTATTCTCAAACAACTCATGGCATAAATGAAGTGAAACACACCATCAAGAATACACAAATGCTAAATAACAAATGCTTCAAGGATGAGTAAAACCATCGATTCATTACTTCAACTACTTGTTGTGAAGATAAATCTTCTATCCTTCTTAGGTAGTAGTTTGCAAGAGTGAATTCGACATCTCTTTTCAAACCTCACCAATGACCCTCTTATTGCTAAGAGTATCCCATTGATAGCATTTAGCACGAAGAATCAACAAGCTTAGCAACACTTATGAACACTACATCGTGCCTAAGCATTTAACCAATTCATGCATTTACACAAGATTAGTCAAGAACGATCGACGCTCATAGACCTCTCTCGTTTGCTACCTAAAACAAACATGACGAAGAGTTCGACATCATCACATTCATCTAGCAATCATCAATCCATCAACACAATCAAAAGCTCTAAATCATACTCATAGATTCCAAACCCTAGCAAGCAATTCACACAAGTATTTCATATGCTCAAGCTTTCAACAACATTAATGATATCAACAAACACATTCAATACCCATAAATTCATAATAGCAAAAGCACCAAATAGATAGATAAAAATGGTTCTTACTACATAGAAATGGAAGCTTCAATCCTTTGCTCCCAAGTACAAAACTAAGCTAGATAATCAAAACCCATACCATAGAACAAAAATCTACAAAGGAAGAAGAAGAAATGGAAGAAAATGGTGAAAAACTAGGGTTTTGGAGCCCAAAGTCGGGCTTAGAGCTATGGAGAAGAAGGGGTGAAGAGGTATTTATAGTGGAGGAAAAAGGGGAGAAAAAGAGCTGCTGCAGGGCTGAATTCGCGCTGTCATCGCGAGTCGCGACCAAGTATCGCGAGTCGCGACCAGATCAGTAAAATCCAGCCCTGTTTTGTTTTGCTTCCTCCGGGTGAACCGTTGATCCATTTTGGGAGTTCTTGTAGTCGATTTCATAGTGCTCGAGAATAGGAATCCAATGGTACCACTCTTGAAGGCTGATTATTCTCGGAAAATTCTGAAAACCCTGGACCATCCTTCACCCGTTGCTTTGCTCTCCTTTCTTCACTTTATCTTCTACCACTTTCTTAGTGGCCTTCAATCTTCTACCATCCTTTCGAATGGCCTTCACTAAACCACTTCTAAATGCTCATGAGCAATCTACAAATTAAGCTCACAAAAAGAAATCTAGATGCTCATGAGGACCAAAAATCCCTTAGACTCAACATAGGTTACAAAAATGAAGGATTTAGATATAAAAACCGAAAATGGTCATCTAAACCCCTTATTATGTAAACCTACGTAAATCTAGCAATCTTACACCAAAAATATAACAAAAGTGATCCTAAATACTACTAAATAATGCATATAAAATGGACACATCAGTTTCCTCTATGTTAATTGCCTCGTAAGGATATGTTTCTAAATGGGGATTTTTTTGATATGGAGGATTTTGTTTTTTTTGTTTTCAACGGTGGTGCTGTTGTTATTTTGTTGTTGATTTGATGAGTAGGAAGTATGAAGAAATTAGTCACCCCCATGTGGAAGATTTCTGGTATATTACTGATAATACGTATACAAAGAAAGATATGGAGAAGATGGAGTTTGATGTGCTGACATTTCTCAAGTATGAGATGGGAAATCCTACAACCAAGTCATTTCTTCGAAGATTCATAAGGGTTTCCTGGGAAGACTATGAAGTATGCATTCGGGTCTTTCTCATCATACTTATTTCATGTGTTTTGCTATGGTTTTGTATTGTCCTATATATGGATGCTAATTGTATGCTATTGCTTTTGTATGATTCCACTTTGAAATTTGAGTTCTTGGGTTACTACTTAGGCGAGTTAAGTTTACTGGAGTACGGCTATGTGAAATTCCTGCCTTCTTTGGTAGCTTCTGTTTTTGTGTTTCTGACAAAGTTTACTCTTAACCCTGAATTGAGTCCTTGGGTAAGCTATTCTTTTCATATGCTGGTATAGATATGCACGTGTTCTTGAAGTCTTTTTGTGTCATAATATCCTGAGTTACTAATTGATCTTCAATGCTAAACGCACTGCTGAACTGTAACGTTATTCGGGATATAAACCAGCTGATTTGAAGGAGTGTGTGTTGATCTTACATGACTTGCAAGAGAAAATAAACAACACAAGGTAGCTAACTAGATGCGATATGCTATATTTTGTTTTGCAAATGTTTCTGTATTGCATAGACTAATAGAAATATGTGTGAATATTGTGGTTTCAGTTCAAATGTGTATCAATGCTACTTCCGCCCCTGGATATACCCAATGAATATTTTTGAAGAAGTGAAAGAGTAAATATGGCGATCAAAAGGTCTTGTTCGTGATGATGTGGATAAGCTTTTGACAGGAGTTGGTACACGGGTTGCAAGATGAGCTCATTCAATTGATGATTTTTGAAGATAGGTTTACTAACTGATCTGATTAGATAGGAAGGCTGCAATTTTTTTCCCACACCAAGATGTGAAATTGGTTCGACTAGAGGGATGAAATACCATTTTGGTATAACCTATGTAGAACGTTGTTTGTATGTGGAATTAGTTGGTACCTTGCTAATCTATGGTTCCACTACTTGTACCTAAATCCTTTTATATAGTAAGATCTGAAATGTTCAGCTGGTTTCTTCATATTGTGTTCAACCTTTTGTTTAATTGCTTCTCTTTTTCCATAGTGTACATAAATTGATTACTTAGTTCAGAACCATTCTTCAAGAAAAGCAAATAGCAGGTAAAGTTCTGTTCAACTCGCATTCTCTGGTGCTCTTCTTTCTGCAGCCTTGGTAATTGCTGCCTTGTACCATCTATTCCGAGAAAGAAGGAGAATACTACCGCGTAAATTTTTTCTTAGAGAATCTGATGAAAGATGTGATTTGTCGCCGGGACAATGGGTTTTTGATAGCAAGTGTCGGCCCTTATACAACGAGCAAGTATACCATTCGTTTTTGCAGAGTGATATGGCATGTGTTCTAAATTGATTATTTTTCAATTTATGCAATAAAACAATTCATAAATGCATGTTTAAACAAATTACGCTTAAAATTTTACTCATGCAATAAGCCAATTCAATCTAAAAAACGTTTTGATTTTCTAAATGGCATGAATTGGCATATTATAACGAAATTGATTATATTTTCTTCACCTTTTTTTTTCTTCAGTGATAAAATTTTAAAATTCAACAAAGTTATTAATTCCAAGTAAAATATGTATTTATCCCAACATTCACATAAAAATATCTTGATGATTAATTTCAACATGTGTTTAGTTGATATTCTAAAGTCTGCTTTTGGACTATTATGGGTTTCTAATGGTTAGTTAGGCCATGGGCAGTGGTAGAGCGGTCTCTTACCAATTAAATATATTTTTTCTCTCTCTCTTCCACCTCATCTTAAGAGACCACTTAAGAGACAATTTGTTTTGTGAATTGCTATTTCACGCCCTGTATTTTACTTGATTACGCCCTGTATTTATACTATTTAATATACAATATGTATTTTTATTTAATTTAAATAATTTAAATAATTTAAATTAAATTAATATTTAATTAATTAATTAATTATTTAATTAATGCTCCGCCGCCGCCGCTGCTTCGCCGCCGCCTCCTCCGTGTGCCACCTTCTTCTTCCCCTTCTCTTCTTCTTCTTCTTCTTCTTCTCCGGCGAGTCCTTCTCCTCTCCCGCTCTCCTTCTCCTTCTCCTTCTCCTTCTCCTTCTCCTTCTCCTTCTCCTCCCGTTCTCCTCTCCTTCCCCTTCTCCCATTCTCCTCTCCTTCCCCTTCTCCCGTTCCCCTCTCCTTCCCCTTCTCCCGTTCTCCTCCCCTTCCCCTTCTCCCGTTCTCCTCTCCTTCCCCTTCCCCTTCTCCCGCTCTCCTTCTCCCGTTCTACTCCCCTCCGCCCGGTTCTCCTCCGCGTTCCGCCACTTCCAGCTTCTCCCCCGCCGCTTCTCTGTCGTTCTCCTCTCGGGCTAGGGTTTTGCTCGACGGGGAAGAAGGAGAAGGAGCTCGGCTGGGGTTTCGCTCGACGGGGACGGCGGAGGAGGAGCTCGGCTGGGCTAGGGTTTTGCTCGACGGGACGGCGGAGGAAGAGCTCGGCTGGGTTAGGGTTTCGCTCGACGGGGACGGCGGAGGAGGAGCTTGACTGGGCTAGGGTTTCACTCGGCGGAGGAGGAGCTCGGCTGGGCTAGGGTTTCGCTCGACGGAGACGACGGAGGAGGAGCTCGGCTGAGGTTTGCTGCGGACGAGGGACGGCGGAGGAGGCACAGTGGTGGCAGTGGCAAGACCGCCGGAGAAGCCGAAGAAGAAGAGAAGAAGAGAAGAAGGGACGGCGGAGACCGGCGGCGGCGCTGGTTCACGGCGGCGGCGGCGGAGACCGGCGGCCGCGTCAGCGGTGGTTTTTTTTATTTTTTAAAAAATTTTTAATATTAGTATTATACGTGTATATACGTATTAGGGTGTAAACCAGTAAAACACAGGGCGTGATATAGCAATATCCTTTTTTTTCTCCACAATGGTTAAGAGACCACTATATACTATTCATGGAACCCACTTGATTTTCTCTATCCTACTCATTAATTTGACCATTAAATATTATTTTAAATAAATTTGGCCACCAAAAATAAGTTGAATGTAAAATTTAATATAATTATTAAAATAAAATTTTAAAATAAATAATAAGATAACTCCATGTTTCTAAAATTATATAAAAACCATTGAAATTGCAAAAATCAATTATAACAACTATAAAAATTACAGAAAATACTAAATAAAATATTGATCTAGTCTGACCAATTATTACAATTTGAAAATCAAAATTATGTTAAAATTGGAATTCTTAAAAAATAAAAAAAATTGGAAAAAATTCAGAAAAAATACGATTGGGACACGTGTCGCCACCAGAATGGGACACGTGTCAAATTCAAAAAATAATTCCAGCATCCACACAAGAAAAAACCGTTGCGGACACGTGGCCTAATCCCTGGGTAACACGTGTCCGCAACAAAAATTCAAAAAAAGGTGCGGCTGAGTGGGACACGTAGCCCACTCAGGGGGCGACATGTGTCCCACTTGGTCAAAAAAAACAAACGCGCAAAATGGCCATGTGCGTGTGTCAGTGCATTCGGTCTCTTGCACGGTCTCTTAGCAAGAGACTCTTGAGTGGTCTCTTGTTAAGAGACCACTCAAGAGACCACCACTGTGGTGATTTTCGATCTCTTAAGCGATCTTTTAATTTTAAGAGACCACCACTGCCCATGCCCTAAGGTTGCTTACTTGAGCCTTTTGGGCATTACTTTCTAATGGTTTGACTGATAGATTTTATGTGTGAGCATACAATCATTTTTTTTTAAGTTTAAACCATCCGGAGATGGGGGGGAAATTTATAGGCTCCCCTAACCATAGAAATGGCTAAATCGCCTAAAAGTTCATACATGAGTACAGAGGAATCATCCGTATATTGATCCGAGAGCAATCAGAAGCTCCTGAATCAATAGAATTGCTATCATAAGAAAAGTAACTATCTACAATAGCCTAAAATGAAAATAGTTGTCTACATATATCATTCCGCTGTTTTCCATAAACCGGTCGGCGAATCGAGAAATCGAAACCCCAGTATGTCCGTGGAAAACAAGCAAAAGAAATATAGAAAGAAGATTAGGCTCGGCCTAAAGATTCTTTGTGGAGGGAAGGAGCTCGCGCACATGGCCTCAGCATAATTCCTTGTTAGTCCAAGACTTCAACAGAAACTCCGGTGATCGTCCCAGGCACCAGCCAACCTGAAACAAAAGAGAAGGCAGAGTAGATTCCATTCCAAAGAAATGTCAAGTACCTACTCGTATACAAGGCAAACCCATTTTGTCTAAAGATATGAGTCCTCTAAGCACAGGAGGAGCTAATTGAATGTCTAAGATACCATGTAAACCATTCTCTAGTGAATATTTGGCCAAGAAATCTGCAGCATTATTAGCCTCTCTATGAATGTGTGTAATTGGGAATTTGTTGTGCAAAAGATTAAGTGCACTACAAACTGAAAAGTTCATCCAAGGTGCAGTCATGGGATTATGAATTCCTTTGATAGCAGTTAAGCAATCGGACTCCAGAGAACAATTTGCTATTTCCAGTTCTGCACATAATTCATATCCTAACTGAATAGCTATTAATTCAGCATGTAGCGGTGAGGGGGATTGGAAAATTTTTGTTCTTATTGTAATCACATTCCCTAAAGAATTCCTTACTACAACAGCTGCAGAGGAGTAACCACTTTTCCATGAGGCATCTGTATTGATCTTATATCCCAAGAGAGGTCTCTTCCATGTTACAGCAATTAAATGTTTCCTTTTCTTGGGATAAATGTGTGGGATAATGTTCGAATCGATCCAATACTTATGCTTTTCCAGCTTACCAAAAAGGTGATGAACAGTGAAGATGTCATGGATAATACATTTAAACTCATGTAAACAAACTACAGTAGAGAAAGGTTCATCTTCATAAATGATCTTGTTCCTCTTTATCCATAGGATCCAGATTGTAATCAGTAGTGAAGCAGTGATAATACGAGAGTGGATCTTGTCTTCAGCATTAAAAGATAGGAAATATTCTACTTTGTGTTCCAACTTTTCAAAAGTGTGAGCATACAATCATTATTGCTACTCTCGGTTATCAATTGAATTCACGTACACTCGCATCTAGGAAGGAAAGCTACAAGTTCCTGATTTGGATTCTAAAAAATGTTTTGATTTGAAGCTTTACATTCACTTAAGCTTGCAATTGCATGTTGATGTGTTGTTTGTGGTATTAGTAACAATGAAAATGCAATGGTAAGAGAACAAGAGCTTCTACGATGGAAGGAACCTGCCTTTTGTTTCTAATATGGTTCAGATGCAACAACAAATTTGATTAGTTATTAATAAGTCCTATAAATCAATATGATTGTAATTTTGAAATATGAAGAAAAGTCTGAATCTTGAGTAGATGATGCCTATGTTGCACATTTAGTAATAATGATGATAATTAGTAAACAATTGTGAGCATGTATCATACATTTATGACATTGCTTCCTTAAAGATAGTCACTGATATTCTAGTAAAGAGCTATCTCTAGGATTGACTGACTTATGATGTTCTTGTACAGCTACATTATAATGGTAAAAATTAAAACTAAAGGTAATAATCTTACCATTTTTGTTATAGAGAAAGTCTCACAAAATGCGGCATTTCCATAAACTTATGGACAGTCCACAATGGCTTTTATTTTAACTGTTGTAAAATTTTTTTTATAGATTTTACATTTTGTATTTTAAAAGTTAAAATAAGCAATAATATGTATTTGAATGTGAAAATATCAAAATATATTATATCAAAAAATATTTTCTAAATTTCTAAATTTAGGTATGTAATTTAACAAATGCGGTTTATAAGGTAAAAAATAAGTGGCATGTCCATAAGCTTATGGACAGACCGCCTGTCAGGAGAACTACTCTTTGTTATATTACTGGGCTTTCTAATTTTGTATCTGGCTTAGGATGAACATGTATATTCTTTTCTTTTTTCATTAATTACTTATATTTCTAAGGATAAGTTTTATGTTTTACAAGTTGAATGTTTCTTTTATATTTTAAATCATGATATTACTATATATTAATTCCTCAAAGGTTATTTCTTTTATTATTTAATAAATTTAGCTAATTGATTGCTTCACTTGATATTTTATATAATTATTCTTAAATGACCAGCTATTTCAATTTATATATGAAAAATTGACCCAACTTACTTTTTAAAAAAATTAACAGTTTTTATTTCACAAATTTGTATATTTACTTTATATTTTACTTCAGATTCTTACTATAAATTATATCTAGAAAGATTTTAATAATTATCATTTTATTTTCATTCATTTTAATAAAATCCACCTCAATTGATTACTTTTACTTTATAATTCTTATAGTTAATATTACCAGAATATATTTATAATATTATTTTAGTTTTTACTTTATCTATGAAATGTAAATAATACAAAGTCTTGGGAAAGACCTATGGAAAGACAAGATTGAATTATAATTCTAGAAATGTAATAGGTTACAGTTTCAATATTAAAATTTTGTTATGCAATGTGTAGTAACTATAAACTTATGATATGATTAGTGCAACTCAAAAATTTTATCTTGATTTCTTCTAATTTACAGTTTAAAGTTTGGTCTTTACGTAACTTGAAGAAATACCGTCTTTCAAGAGACGGGCTCTAAAACCACATACTAAATCTAGAACTATGAAAATTATTTTTTATTATATATTTTTATATTTTCACATTCAAATACACATTATTACTTGTTTTAACTTTTAAAATATAATATTTAAATTATACAAAAAAATTGTAACATTTAAAGTAAAAAGTACATTGAATTGTCCATAAGCTTATGAACAAGCCATCTTTCCTGAGACAATCTGATTTAGAAATGTTAGTTTTATGTAGGCCCATCAAACAGGTCGGGTCACTCGTTGGATAACCGATATCCATATACTATTTTCACTTATTGGATAAGACTTATTGGATAATGACCCATTGGGTTAATGGATACAATTGGGCTGTAGTTATTGAGTTTAGCTGGGTTGGATAATGGGTTATCTGTTGGATAATTTTGGGTGGGTCAAGTTGGGTTGGATAACGGGTGACCCGTGGATAATTTCATATCATAAGATAACAAAATTTTCATAAGTTTGATTACGAATGATTTAAATTTCCCCTAACATATATAATCATTTATTATATTATGTACATTATATTATATTATGTACATTATATTATATTATATTTAATAAAAAAATATATAATATGTTGGCTCTGTAAAGTCGACGAGATTAACGAATAATATTAGTTGGGTTTGAGCTCGAGCTCGAATATTGTACGAGTTCGAATATTGTACGAACTCGAATATTGTACGAACTTGAATAGTGTACGAGATTGAGCTTGAATACTGCAAGAACTCGAATACTGTACGAGGTTGGGCTCGAATACTTTACGAGATTGAGTTTGAATATTGTATGAGCTCGAATATTGTATGAACTCGAATATTGTACGAGATTGAGCTCGAATTATTTGTGAATTTTAATTTGTATAATTTGTGAATTAGTAGATTTTTATGATAAATATTACACATGTATTTAATTGGGTAATTTTGGATATTTATTGGCTATATGTTGGGTTCCCATTGAGTTAACATAATATGAGATCCGTTGAGATCAAAATTTCTCATTAACATAATCATTCCCATCCCACCCAACCAAAAGCTAGCTAATGAGTATTTAACACCTTATCTCATTGGATAATGACAACTTGAAATCCAAATCAGAAAAAAAAATATTGAATGATAACTTATTTGGTTAATTATATAATGACTTAGTGGATAATATATTTTACATCATTGGGAAATATGAGTTATCTCATGGGTTACCCAATGGGTTATCCATTTAATGACTCAACCCATTTATGATCCAACCTTTTATGATCCATTAATAAATGGGTTAATTGAATAATGACCAATTGGATAATGAGTTAATTGAGTTTAAATAATGGGTTTATTCAATTAACCCATTTGACGGGCCTAATTTTATGTACTATATTTCAAATGTATTCTCGCTTATACTTTGTGGAATGAATATTTTTTTTTTAATAAAATCACCCGAAGGTGGGGGTACTATATTAGAGGTTCCCCATTCCTCATATGAAGTATTTGTACAAATGTAGACCAAAGTTTTCGATGAGGCAACAAAATTGCCCTCCAAAAGTCCTACTAATCCTATATCGAGTTCTTATATTATGAACAATATTATCCTAACAAAAGATATTGATGAAGTTGCGATCCGGAGGTGAAAATCTCCACCCCTCGTGTTAATTTACACCTCCGGCCAGGCAACATCTATACCCAAATTAGATTAGAGAAGAAGTGGATCAGTAATATTTCTTCTTTCCATCGGAAGGCCGGGAAAAGCAATGCTGATCCGAAGCTGATCTGAAGATGAAGAGAAAGAACAGGAGGGCATCATCCCAGCTGAACGTGCTCCTGTTCCAATGAATGACAGTGCATCTTTGCAAGTGTGAGGTGCAACGGCTGGAAAGCCAGTTGAGATGGAACATGATCTGCAAAGAACCAGAAAAAAGTAATTAGCAGCATCCGTCTCTAAGTGAGAAACTAGTGAGCTCTAACATGTGGAACATGATCTTTGTCCAACACAATTAGTCCCTTAATATGCTGAGGAATGTTATGAGACTGGATACTTTGAAGATGACAAGTATGATACCTTGCAATCGCATTTGCTACCGAGTTACCTTCCCTAAAGACATGATTCAACTTTGCTCCACACATCAGGACATTAATTTTGAAAGCTAAGTTAAAGAGATTCCAATTTGCTGAATAGGGGCAGTTTATCATGTTAACTGCTTGCTTACAATCCGTTTCAAAAATGCAGTTCATATGAATTCCAGGCAAAGCTTGAATAGCAAGTAAAATGGCTTTCATTTCAGCCTCGATCGGAGAATCAGCAGAGATGGAAACTGAATATAGGTTAATCAAATCACCACAGTAGTCCCTAACTACTATCCCAGCAGCAGCCTTATCAGTATACCAAGAAGCATCAGTGTTTATTTTAAAAAACCCAACTGGAGGTTTCTCCCACATGACAGTTGATATATTAGGCTTAGGTGGGGGTCTAATGAAAGGTATCCACTGATGGAAAGGTAAAGAGATAGAAGAATGAGTGAAATATGTCCTTGGAGTAGTTAGGAAAGCCAGTTTTAATAAGTTGAGAATCTCCTTAGATATCAGATCTGAGGAAAGTGGCACATTATCATGTAAAAATCTATTCCTAGCTTTCCAAAGTGACCAACAAGTTATGGAAGGTGTTATTTTGCAGATGAAGTGTTTCCAATTAGCAAGATCTCTGGTATTCCAAAAAATAAAAAATCTTTCAGGAAGAGAATGAGTATCCTGAAGATGAAAATTAACAATAGAAGCCATGTTACCCCAAACAGCTTTAGCAATATGACATGAAATGAAAAAATGTTGTATTGAATCTGAATTTAAGCAGGCAGGACATTTTGAAGCAAGGCTGAATCCACATTTAATGAGCACATCATCAAAAGGTAAAAATGATTGCAGCATTTTCCAAGTAAAGATGGATATCTTTTTTTTCAATGCATTATTCCAAATGAATTTAGAGGCTGGGAAATTACCTGGCATCTGAGTGAGCATTTTGTAGGTAGACTTAGAAGTGAAATTACCTGAAGCTTCAGGCTTCCATACCAGTCTATCTTTTCTGCCTGGGACTAAAATTGCTTCCTGGAGAAAAGACACAGTATCAAGGTCCAAAAAAGAGATAATCTGAGGCAATATGATGGACTTATTATGAATGAAATCTGCCACAGTTAAGTATGGCATGCCATGTACTATGTGCTCAGGGATAATAGTACCTAAAGGCCCCCTAAAACTACAGTTAGCTACCCAAAAATTACAGGTACCCTCCCCATGAATAATTACTGAGTGTTGCTCTGCAAAACAATGAATGTGGATAATTCTCTTCCATGTTACAGATTTTCTGTAGGATATAGGAAGAGACCAGATCAGTTTTGACCAAAGGGAGTTACCTAATTGACTTTTCCACCAAAGTTTAGCTGAACAGGTGTCAATTATAGCTTGGATTGATCTAAAACCAAGTCCATTCAAGTCAGTTGAAACTGCAATATCTTTCCATTTTCTCCCGATTTTATTATTTTTTCCATGTGATTCTCCCCAAAAAAACCTGGCTAATCTTTTTTCAAAGGTACGAATTATCATCTTTGGTGGTTTTGTAACTGCCCAAATGTGCTGTGGGAGGGAGTAGAGACAGTGTTTTATTAAGACCAGTTTCCCCCCCCCCCCCCCCCCCGCACTTAACCATCTATTCTTCCAACTTTGAAGTTTAGAATCCAGGTTAGCCATTAAAGGTTGGAAATACCTTTTTAGTGTTCTTCCCCTAAATATTGGACAACCAAGGTATGTAAATGGGAGTGCACCTTTTTTCATTTTTAGAATGGACTTAACCTGAGAGATCTTAATGTTAGAGGCTCTTTTACTCAAGTAGAATTCTGACTTTTCAAAATTAAACTTCTGTCCTGAAGTCACCTCGAAGATATCTAGAAAAGCCTTTATTCTTATGAGATTTAATTTTGATGCCTGCATGAAAATTATGGTATCATCTGCATATAATAGATGAGATATGGCAGGTATTGATGTAGGAAATTGAAAATGAGATAGCCTTCCAGTAGAGAAAACATATGAGAGACTCCTTGAAAAGGCTTCAGTAAAAATATTAAAGAGGAAAGGAGAGAGAGGATCACCTTGTTTAATACCTCTAGTAGCTGGAAAAAAACCAACAGGTTTTCCATTAATTAGAATTGAAAATTTTGCCTGTGCTAAATTTTTCATCACTGCATTCAGAAAATTCCCTTGAAAACCAAATTTAACTAAAATCTGCCTAAGAAAATGCCAGTTAACCCTGTCAAAGGCTTTCATTAGGTCCAGTTTCATTATACAGTTGGGAATTCTGTTTTTCTTATCCAAGAATCTAACCATTTCCTGTAAATATAGTATATTATCAGAAATATCTCTCTTCTTCAAAAAAGAAGATTGGTTAGGAGATATCAGAGAGTCCATATAAGGTTTTAATCTTTCCATAAGAACCTTGGAACAGATTTTATTAGATACATTAGATAAACTAATAGGTCTAAAGTCTCCAAACTGACATGGGGTTGTTTTCTTAGGAATAAGTGTAATCCATGTGCTAGATATCCCATTAGGAATATTAGATCCTACAATGAAGTCATTAACTGCCACTAAAAGATCATTCTTAATAAAAGGCCAGCATTTCTTATAAAACTTAGGTGTGAAGCCATCCGGGCCAGGGCTACTGTTGTTACTTATATTCTGAACAACTAATCTTAATTCAGGTTCCAGAATAGGAGAATCTAAGATATGATTATCAGAATCAGTTAAAATCACTGGAATTTGGCTCAGAAAATGAGAGGAGAAGGTATCATCAGTGCCTTGATCTGGTTCAGTTAGTAGATCTGAGTAAAAAGAGATTGCCTCTTTCTGAATTTCAGGTTCTGTGTTTAGCCATTGGCCAGCCGAGTTTTTTATTTTATTAATCTGTATCCTACATTTCTTTTCTTGGACAACCTTATGAAAAAATTCAGTATTGTTGTCACCTAATTTATGCCATTTAAGTCCTGCCTTTTGTTTCCAGAACTTTTCTTTTTCTTTTAAGACCTTCTGCAAACTAGCTTTTTCTGATTAAGTTTAACCAGTTCATTTAAATTACGATCATGATCAAAAACAGATTCCTGTATTCTTAGGGCATCCTCAGCTTGTGAAACATTGGCATCAATATTACCAAAAGATTCTCTGTTCCAAGTTTTGATGACTCTTTTAAGCCTAATCAGTTTCAGGTAGAATTTAATCATTCCACTTTCCTGTATAGGTTTTTCCCAAGATTCCTGCATTAAACCTATGAAATCCGGTCTTTGGAACCAGGCATTGATGAATCTAAAAGGTTTGGGATATGAGGAAGTTAGATTAGATAACTGAAGGAGGAGAGGTGAGTGATCTGAAGTGTGTCTATTGAGAATCTGGATGGAGGAAGATGGAAATTTGGAGGTCCAGGATAGTGTACAGAGCCCCCTATCTAACCTCTTGGAAGTGGGATTCCTTAGCCTAGAGTTACACCAGGTGAATAAATTGCCTACTGTACTTATTTCCTGAATCCCATTTGAATTAATCCATGTATTGAAGTCCCTAATGCTCCCTAGAGCTGGATTAGAGGGTCCTCTATATTCAGATAGACTCCTAATAGTGTTAAAATCCCCTATAAAAATAGTGTCACTGTTAGACAAAGGCTCTAAATCTTTCCACAAAGCTTTCCTACCCTCCCTATCCCTTGAAGCATAAATGAAGGCAGCATTCATATTAAGAGCCAGAGAAAAATGAGATATGCTAACAAAAAGGAATTGGTCATGAGAAGTAATCAGTGAAACCGTGAGGAGATGAGTCCACATTAACCAAAATTTTCCATTAGGAAGGGCTAGACAGTTTGCAAAATGTAATGATGTCATATAGGCCTGTATTTTTGAGTTATCATGCATAGGTTCTATTATGCATAGCAACTGAATTCTCTTAGTTTTGATTAAATTAGATAGCCTAAGCAATGATGATTCCATTCCACGAAGATTCCAGATCAGGAAATTAATATTAACTGTTCCTATCATATTTCACCTGATTTTGCACCTTTTGTAGCTGATCTTAATAGCATTTTGTTCAGCTGACTAAGATAGGTCACCTTTTTGTTTTTAGATTTACCTGGATGTTCACACTTACCTGTCTGCTCAGATCCCTCTTCCAGAGTTTGTTGTTCATCTAAGTCCAAATCCAAAGGTTGCTCCAGATTCTTCTATTTACTGCAGCTGGTTTCCTCTTGTTCCTGAGAGTAAGTGTCTTCTCCCTGCAAAACAGAGAATCTATTCGACATCTTTCCCCCTAAGGAAAGTGTAGGATTAGCAGTAGCATCAATCATAAGAGAACGATGTAAGCCAATGTGGAGATCATCTCTTGCATAAGCTTTCCAGTGGCATTTAGTAACCTAGTGGTGGAGTTATCTGGACTCCCTATTGTAGACCACTAGAAACAGGTGTTGTGGGAGTTTGAGCAGGTTGCAGTAGAGGATCAGGGTTCCTGACTACCTTATCAATAGGAGAGACATGAGTATGGGTAGGTGAATCAGAGAGCAGTGGTGGTAAATCGAGTTTTTTCCCGGTTGCCTGCCACTGAGGGATAGGTTGAGTGTGAATTCTATTAGTTTCCTCATTTCTTTCCTTATTATTCTGAGGGTTAACCCTACATTGGCCTGAAGAATGCCCCAGTTTAGCACAATGTCCACAGTATAGAGGGATATCCTCAAATTCAATTGGATATTTCCTATTGTTTGTTATTGAACCTAGCCTAATGTATTGTGGCAGGGGCTTCAGTAGGTCAATTTCAACACAGAATTTTATGGCCGAAGGCCTAGTAAGCATCTCAGTAGCATAATCATTCTTTATAAAGTTACCAATATTGTTACCAATAGCTTCAATAGATGAGGAGTTATAGTAGTAGAGTGGCACCTCCCTAATTGTACACCAAATCGGGACAATGGGAGATTCTCTCTGTGTAGAGAACTCAGGAGTCCACTTAAGCATTTTCAGTGAAACGCCATTGAAATTCCATATGCCTTTCATCCAACATCGTTGGTAGTCGTTAACCTGTTCAAAACGAATTAGTATATGTTTGTAATCAAGAGATCCCAATTGGTACTTACCTTCGAACCCAATAGTTTTAAGGGCAACCTCCATCTGATCCATTGAGATTCTACCTTTGGTAAATTTACCGACCAATGCATTGGAGTAATGAGCTGATAATGTGGCAATTTGTTCCTCAGAGTATAAACAAGCAAGATCACCTAGATGGGAGGATTTCGGGATTAGCTCGGGGTTATTGGGGAGTTGTGATGACAATGGAGGGGATTTTGTCTGAAGAGCAGCCGCAAACGTTTTAGGGGGCGGTGGCAGATTGGAGTTGGAGGTGGAAGCTGCCATCGATCGTGGGGAGGAGACCCCGCCAAGTGGCGGAGAAAGAAACCGTTACCAGTGGCTGTTACCGTTGCCGGCGAGTAACGGTCAGAAGAGAAAAGGGAAAAGGAAGGAGTAGATGAACAGTAGTGAAATCAGAAAATTCGCACACACTTTCGCACCGTTTTCGCACACAGTTTACCGTTTCGCACCTTTTTGAAACTCTTTGCTACTTTTGTGGAATGAATATGAATCATATGTGATATAAGTTAGAGTTGAAAACGTAAATAATAATAAAAATAATGTTTCATGTAATCTAAAACATATTAAATGACTAAAAATTTTCATGCTAAAAAGGAAAAAAAGTATTAAGTTATGATTTTTTTTTGTATTGAAAATAATTTTCCGATACTTACTTCCTCACTTTGAAAAAAATATTGGTATTATGATTTTTTTTCACAAACTTTAATGAAAATCATTCAAACTAAAAATTGTTTCATTTTCATTCTGAGTATTTTATTTGGGTAATATGCAGATATAACCCTATATGTTGAGGAAAGTGCAGATGTAACCCTCAATTATTTTTTTAATGCAATTATAACCCTAACTATTGAATGAAAGTGCAAATATAACCCTCCGACCATGATTCCGGCATTGACCAACGAATTCCGGCCATTGACCCACCTGAAAAGACTAAAATACCTTTCTGCCCCAAGTCTTGAATGAAAAGGACAATTATACTCACCATAATTATTACAAACAAGATTCTAGCTCAGTAGTGCAAGACACAAACGTTATACTCCACAACCGTATTGCCACTTTTAAAATCAACCCAATGAGTCTTCACCTGAGCATACCCCAAGCGAACCGGAATAGCCCACTACCGTCGACCACCGCCATCTCCCGAACCACCGACCACCGCCATCTTCCTAACCCCCGACATCACCAAATTCCTCCCAAAAATACTCAGAGAGCTCCTGTTGTACTTCCCCTCCACAAACACGTAGTTGAGCGCCATTAGAAAGCTTAGCTCACTATGCGACGCTGATGCATGGATCCCCTGGGCCCCCCCACTAGCTTGGAGCTCCGGTCGGGGTGCTGCCAACCACTTCATCACCACATTTTTTGAGCACCTCACCGCCAACACCTCGTCTCCCTCGGCGTCGTCATCACCACCACCAGTCCTCTCAGCACCGCCAGCAAAATCTCAAAGTAAATCTCGATCTTGCCATCCCTAATCGATGCCACCTCCACCTAGCCCTAATCTCCACCACTCAGCCCACCACCAGTCTCGCCACTCCGCAAACACCATCATTTCCAGCGCCACTCAACCAAGTGCTGCAAAATTAATGAATGAAGAAGATAGCCTGAGAACGAAGAAAGGAACGAAAGAAATTAGAATCCAAATTCAATTACTCATAGATGAATAGATGAATTGAAGAAGAGAAGGGTTCGAGAATCGATGAAGAAGAGGTTCTGTGGAAAAATAGATGAATCGACGAGAATGAAAAGGGTCTGGGAATGAAGAAGGGGGGCTTTGGGGGTAGTAATGTAATTTTAGTTTTTTTCAATTTTTTTTTACAGAGGGGCAAAATAATATTTTCACCTTATTACGGCCTCCAGCTACCTGAAAAGGTTATATTTGCACATAACTTGAATAGATAGGGTTATATTTGCACTTTCAATTAGCGCAGGGTTATATATGCACTTTCATTAATTGTATAGGGTTATATCAGCACTTTTCTCATTTTATTTTATAATTCATATACTTTGTAGTTCTTTTAACAAACTAATTGATAAATTCATTTCAAAATCAATATACTTAGTTCTTTTAAATTACAAAATTGTATAATTTAGCAGTATTATTCATTTTGGATACTATTATAAGATGTATATTTCATCATAATTTTTTTAATTCACTGTACTGCACAATGCGCAGTAGGACCCCACTAGTATTTTTGAACTATAGTTGATGATTATTTTTATTTATTAGTGCCTAAGTCAGATGTAGCCTCAAGATTTATGGAATTTTGTGCTTTGATCAAAAATCAGTTCGGTCGCACTATTTGGTGTGTATGTGCTGATAATGGTATAGAGTTTCTACTTTTGTAATCCCACTTTGCTTAATCTTGCATCATTTTTTAGACTTCCATGGTTGATACACCACAGAAGAATGGTCGTGTAGAGCACAAGCATCGTCATTTTGTAAATGTTAATCGTGCTTTGCGTTTTCAAGCTAATTTGTCAATTGAATTTTGGGGATAATATGTTTTCATTGCTAAATTTTTTATTAACCGAACACCGAAGAAGCAATTCAAAAGACGCAAACCATTCGAGTTACTTTATGGATGCATTCCGAACAACAAGTTTTTGCGCGTTTTTCCGCATTTTTGGTTGCTTGTGCTTTGCCTCACATATTCCTAGATTCCCTGACAATTTTTCTCTATGCAGTCGATGATGACTTTTCTTGGCTATCCAACTGGCAAGAAAGGCCATCGTCTTTATGATTTGGAATCATGCACCTTCTTCAACAGTCGTGATGCTATTTTTTATGAAGACCAGTTTCCATTTGTTGTGCCATTTGTACTTGCTCAACCAACACAATCACAAACCAATAATTGGTTCGACGACTTTCCAATGCCGGATCCATCGGTGGGGACCCGTGATGCAATCACTTTTCCACCCGTTATCATCCCTACCGTGTTATCACCCTTGCCGCCACCGACATCCGTCATTCCTCTCCTTCTGTCTACGGCCACTCATCGGTTGTGGCTGATGGCTGCTGAGCGCTCATCTTATTCGTCGCTCCCTGGCCTCGGCCACTACCAGCCCCGCCGCCTGCGATTCTACCGCCTGCTCCTATTGCAGCTTCGTCGTCGCTGCCAGCCACGCCAGCCGTGGTTCTGCAGCCTAATACCGCGGTAACGTTGTCGTCGATCGCCCAGGACCCACCGTTGGATGCTTCGCCGATGCCGGCACTTGCAGCCAATCACCTCCCATCTCGCCAGAGTCCTCGCGATAGTCGATCTCTGTCTTATCTGAATTACTATGCTTTCTCTAATTCTGATGCTAACCTCCCCCCCAACTACTATGATGTTCTCTATCTTTTATCTAATTATGTAAACTGCAATAAATATTCTAGTGTGCATTCTAGATTTTTGGGTGCAGTAACTTCTAGTGAAGATCCCACCACTTATTCTGAGGCGTCAAAGCATGCTCATTGGCATGATGTTATGGCTGATGAGAGTAATGCTCTTGAGCACAATGAGACTTGGACTGTAGCTTCTCATCCTCCTGATAAGACTGCTAATGGATGTAAATGGGTTTACCATACTAAGTTCAGATCTGGTGGTACCATTGAACGTCACAAATCTCGTCTAGTGGTTCTTGGTAATCGTCATATTGAGGGAACTGACTATACTAATATATTTTCTCCTGTTGCGAATATGGGTTCAGTTCGCCAATTTATGTCTGTTGCAGTCATTCATGGTTGGGAACTTCATCAGATGGATGTGCATAATGCTTTTCTACTTAGTGATCTTCACGAAGAGGTTTTTATGCGCCCTCGTCTTGGCTATCTTACACCCTCGTCCTTGTCTGTTGACTTCAGAAATCTCTTTACTATTTGCAACAAGCTCCTCGCAACTGGTTTGCCAAGTTGGCTCATACTCTACGCGCATTTGGATTTGTTCAGAGTAAGGCTGATTACTCTCTTTTCTTTTACTCTCGTGGTTCGATTTATATTCACGTGCTTGTCTTTCTGGATGACTTGGTAATTGTTGGTAGTTCTTTGTCGCTAATCTCTAAATTCAAAAAATACTTAAGCTCTTGTTTTCACATGAAGGATTTTGCGCACTTAAGTATTTCTTGGGTATAGATATTTCTAGAAGATTGGATGAGATGTTTCTTTCACAAAGGAAATATTCCCTCAACATCTTATTAGATACTGGTTTATTGGCTGCTAAACTGACTAATTTTCCAATGGAGCAACAACATGATCTTGCGCGCATAGAGGGGCCACTTTATGATGATCTTGAGAAGTATTGGTGCCTAGTTGGTCATCTCATTTACCTTACCATTACACGTCATGAGCTTAGTTATTCATTTCATATGCTTGCTCAATTTATGAGTCTTCTTGTGTTCCTCGCAGGCAAGCTGCACCGTGGGTTCTACACTACTTGAAGAGTCATCCTGATCAAGGTTTATTCCTCTCTTCACGTAGTTCTTTACAGTTGACTGCTTTCTGTGATTCTGACTGGGTTGCTTGCCCTATTACACGCCGTTCTCTTTCTGGGTATTTTATGATGATTGGTGATTCTTAGATTTCATGGAAGACTAAGAAGCAACATACAGTTTCTTGTTCTCCTACTGAATCAGAGCATCGTGTAATGGCAGTCACCTGTTGTGAGTTATTATGGCTTAAGTATTTACTTCGGGACTTAGATGTTGTGCATTCTGCCTCCATGCAACTAATTTGCGACAGTCAGTCTGCTCTTCACATTGCAGTCAATCCTGTTTTCCATGAACGTACGAAGCATATAGAGGTCGATTGTCATTTCATTTGCGATCTTGTACAGTTTGGTACTATTGTTACTCATCATATTTGCACTTCTAATTAGCCTGCGGATTTGTTCACGAAAGATCTTGGATGTACTCAGTTTCAGCTACTACTTGGCAAGTTGGGCATTCTTGATCCCCATGCTCCAACTTGAGGGGGAGTATTAAGGAAAAACAATATTATGTGAATATTATTTGTATTTAGAATAGAATCATTTTTCTTTTCATTTTCTGTATAGGTCATATTGTAACCCAGATCAATGAATACGAACACAACATAATACCTTTATTTTCTACATATCTTGTGGTCTAATTGAAAGGCCTAAACTTTGTTGTTTGTTACGATTTCTTACTCTTTAATTTATTTATTTTGTTCAATGAGGTGGGTTTTTGATAAAGTTTATTGTAATTATGTTTTGTCCTGCATCACAACACACATGTGTGTCTTTTAGTTCATATGGAGAGGTTATTTGTTTATCAAACATTCATATATCGAGGTTTTATTGTAATATCGTACAAAATGAACCTATCAGCCACCTAACTTTTCTAAAGGTGTACATCAATCCAGTATGTTAGTTACGCTTCATTTTTAAGAGATAAGTGCAACTTTAAGTGATGAGAGCTACTCTATAATAAATATTAATCAATATATTAAGTACTGAGTGCTACTTTATATTAGACATTAAATTTAATAATCCTTAAAATGCCATGTTGAAAACTCAATCGATCAGTTCTAGGACTCATCGATTTATGTGCAAAGAAATTTAATCGGGATGAAGGTTTCAATTAGGTGTTGTAGATGATTTGAGTATCAAAAAGAGTGCAACACTGGTTACTCTAAAACAACTATTAGAATACCACATGAACAAGTTGCTCATGAGGAGGATGATATTTTGGACAAGGGAAAGATTTTAAATTGCGTTGATTATTTGATAGCAACAAGAAACAAAAGTACGGGCGGAGAAGATAACGGCCGGCTTTTGATCGCAGAAGGATTCTAAGAGAATAAAGCCCTTAGCCAGAGGACGGTTCGAAAGGTATGTTGTTTTCAGTAGGGCAATGTATTTATGTTTTGTAGGCGTTGGTGGTCGGAGAAAGCAAATAGTTTAGATCCTTTCAAAGACCTTAAGTTTTTTCCCATATTTGTATGAATTGAAGGATAGCTCAAAGCCAGGTAAAAAGCCTTCTCGCACACTCAAGAACAAGAGTGCGTTATTTCATCCTACAACTAGGAAACCCTAACAGCATCATTCCCATGCAGTTTCCACACAGGGCGTACCAAGTGCAGTCACTCGCTAGAGGGATATCCTTTAATAATTTACTAGTATGGTCACAATACGCGGTGAGCTTGATATTAAATTATAGAAATACTATAGGAATGTTGCTACGATATAAGATTATTAAAAGAGTTGTAATTGAAAATACAAATGTACCAATTTTACATGTAATTGAAATGTAGAGATGGTGAGACGGTGGTGTGGTTGAAGAGGACGATTCAAGAGGTACGGATTGGCGAGGTGAAGGTTTAGGTGAGGAGGTCCAATGGGTACTTCTCGAATGGGTACCTCTCAAATGGTACCTCTTGAACTCATCCAATGGAACCCCTCTACCTGAAACTTCACCTCTCGAATGGGTACCTCTCGAATGTGTCCAATGGAATCCCTCCACCTAAAACTTCACCACGCGAATGGGTACCTCTCGAATGGATACCTAATGAATGGGTACCTCTTGAGTGAGCACCTCTCGAATGGTACCTCTCGAACCCATCCAATGGAACCCCTCCATCTGAAACTTCACCTTTATAGCGGGTACCTCTCGAATGGGTACCTCTCAATTGGGAACCTCTCGAAAATGGGTACCTCTCGAATGGTATCTTTCGAACCTATCCAATGGAATCCCTTCACCTGAAACTTCACCTCTCGAATGGATACCTCACGAATGGGTACCTCTAGAGTGGGCACCTCTCGAGTGGTACCTCTCGAACCCATCCAATGGAACCCCTCCACCTGAAACTTTACCTCTCGAATATATCCAATAGAACCCCTCCACTTGAAACTTCACCACTCGAATGGGTACCTCTAGAATGGGTACCTCTCGAATGGGCACCTCTCAAAAGGGTACTTCTTGAAAGGGTACCTCTCGAATGGAATCTCTCGAATGGTACCTCTCGAACTCATCCAATGGAACTCCTCCACCTAAAACATCACCTCTCGAATGGGTACCTCTCGAATGGGTACCTCTCGAGTGGGAACCTCTCGAATGTTACCTCTCAAACCCATCCAATGGAACCCCTCCACTTGAAACTTCACCTCTCAAATGGGTACATGTCAAATGGATCCAACGGAACCCCTTCACCTGAAACTTCACCTCTCGAATGGGTACCTCTCGAGTGGATCCAACGGAAACCCCTCCACCTGAAACTTCACCTCTCAAATGGGTACCTATCGAACGGGCACCTCTCAGATGGTACCTCTAGAATGGTACCTCTTGAATGGGTACCTCTCTAGCGGGCACCTCTCAAGTAGGCACCTCTCGAATAGTACCTCTCGAATGGTACCTCTCGAACCCATCCAATGGAACCCCTCCACCTGAAACTTCACCTCTCAAATGAGTACCTCTCGAATGGATCCAATGGAACCTCTACATCTGAACATTCACCTCTCGAATGGGTACCTCTCGAATGGGTAACTCCTGAAAGGGTACCTCTCGGATGGTACCTCTCCAACCCATCCAATGGAACCCATCCACCTGAAACTTCACCTCTCGAATCGGTACCTCTTACGTGGATCCAACGGAACCTCTCCACCTGAAACTTCACCTCTCGAATCGGTACCTCTAGAACATATCCAATAGAACCCCTCTAGCTGAAAGTTCACCTCTCGAATGCGTACCTCTCGAACCCATCCAATGGAAGCCCCCCCTCTGAAAGTTCACCTCTCAAATGGGTACCTCTCGAGTGGGGACCTCTCGAATAGGTACCTCTCGAATACGTACCCCTTGAACCCCTCAACTGGGTATCTCTCGAATGGGTACCCAAAATGACATCGTTTTGGGCAGCCATCTGACAACATCTGTAGATGCATATGGCATCGCCGCAACTTTTCAAAAAGGGGATGTACAAAACCAAAAAAATGGTGCCCAAAATGATGCCATTTTGGGCGGCCACTTGAGAGCACATGTAGGGGCACATGTTAGGCAGGCCTGCAAAATGACCGCTATGCCCCCGATGACGGTTGTGTCAACCATTTGGTTTCGGAGTATTTCTTTTATATAGTAACCAGATAAATTAAGAACCAAAGTAATGGGTAGGAAAGTTATAAAGTCAAAAATATTACTAAAATGTTTGATAGTATTACAAGATTAAACATCTTTCTAAATTCCCTGCCCTCTCTCATCAAAAAGTAAAAAACCCTAAAAGATGGGGAGGTCGCCGCCACCAACTCGGACGGCCTCCCCCCGCCACCATCGTAGATAGTCTCCACCTATGGCTATATTTGGCAGAGCTTATAATCTTTTTTTTTCTTATAAACTAAGAATTAGTGTTTGATAAACTACTAAAAATATCTGATTTTGAAAGCATAAGAAATTTCTGGGGGTAAGCGAAGCTGGTCTCTCCCAAGTTTTTAAAATAAGCCAGTTTTACTTATAAGTACAGCTCTTCCAAACACACCCTATATGTAAACGGTACACCCTACCTCATTTATCTCACCACCAGCTGCACAAATCCGGCCAATCCGGCCATACCCCAACACCAGTACAATCTGAATCTCAAGTAGTCCCGACACCATCAACCAAAAGCTCCACTGTGGCTAGTTGTTGCCACTGCAACCACGTGGTGGCTACGATGGAGGAGCTCAAGGAGGAATCTGGCAAAACTTCATGAAGGATTCTACACTCTTTTTTTTATGATGGGGTCGCGGTGGGTTTCTTCAGCCTGTCGTAGTTGGTTCAATTGCTTGCATCTGTCTCAATTGAGTATCATTCCAACCCATCTTAACCAGATTGTCGACGGGTCACAGATGGGTAGCTATGGCGAGTCTGAGCAGTAGGTTTCCTATGGATCATGGTGGTGAGCCATTTTGATGGTGGTAAGCGATTCTGAGTGGTAGAGCGCAGATCTTGGGTCAACAAGTCACCGGTGTTTCAACGGAGGGCTGAACTGCGCTAAACGCTTTGTTAGTGGGTATCAGGTCATCAGTGAAGGTACGGTTCTAGGGCTTCAAAGCAGCTGCAAAATTAGGTTTTCGTTGGGCCGCTTTGATTGGAAATCTGAGTGGGTTTGGGTCAATTTGGCCTTGATTATAGTGTTTTGGTTTTTTGTATCCTAGTTTATTGGGAATCACCAAGATCTTTAGTTGTGGAGCTACTTTTTCTTTATTTTTTATTGCCTTGATGCTATCAGAAGTGTCAACCGATCTTATACGGTGGATATGATGATTCTACTGTGACTGGCTTGTTTCGAGAGACTGTATCGAGTTAGTGGAGTTAGTTCGGTGAGTTTGGGTCAAGCTTGTTGGACACTTCCATTGTAGATGACCATTTATCATATACGTACTAATTCAAATGTCACTTAGATCGTTGTTTATATACAAATATAACTATATATACTTCAGTAAGTGCACATATAACTCTGAGATAATTTTTAGTGCAAAAGCAATCCTAATTACTTAATGAAAGTGCAAATATAACCCTAAAGACTATATTCTGCCAATGACTGACCATTTTTGGACATTTACCGATCAAAAATGACCAAAATACCCTTTGGGGCAATACAAAAATTTGAAAAACAAAAATGCCCTTTCCTTACCGCTGTTTAGCCACGACTGCCATGCTCCACCACCTGTGCCACCGCTCCACCTCCTATGTTGCATAGCCTCCACCACATCTACCGCTCCATGCCAAGTCCATCCGTTCTCAGCCCCAAAATCCGCCCCAAACGGCCAGGTCCGATCAAGTCCCCTCCCGGAAGCCGCCTAGCAACATAATTGAATAAGACATTGAAATCAAGTTAGATAATTAAACCAACCATCATTCAGCCTGGCGACCATGATGCCCACCAAAGCGTCGCCGGGATTCAACTTTTTTGCCAACCAGTTTAAAACCTTCACTTCCCACCAATACCTCGCCGGCTCATCCTCATCCCCACCTTCGCTGCCTACTCCGCCTTCCATGCTTCCCTGGAAGCCGCCCAACATAGTCAAGTTCATTCTCAGCCCCAAAATCGAGGACCCCATACGCCACGCCGACTAAGACCCAACTCCGGCGAAGTCAAATAGATCTGCACCATCGATAACTGATCACGTTCTCCGATGACCATGATGCCCACCAAAGCGCCGCCAGGATTCCAAGGCCAATCTGAACCTATCCCTGATAAGTGTACGAGTAGGGAGGGAAGAAGAATGGGTTAGGGTTTAGGGTTTAGGGTTTAGGGTTTAGGGTTAGGGGTATAATAGTTAATTCACTTTTTTTGGAAGGGTAAAATTTCACTTACATCAACTATTTGACGTTATATTTGTGCTTTCAATTATTAAAATGTTAAATTTGCACTTATGTGAATTATGTATGATTATATATACACTTTTCTCTAGAATTTATTATATCTACTGCCTTTGTGTAAATGAGATCAACTCATATATATTCATGTTGTAGGTGCTCTTATGTAGGCATTTTATCCCAATCTTATTTATATAAAGGGTTGGATGTCTTAACATATCTGTCATTAGACGATTTAATTTTAATTTTTATTTAAAGAAAAATCATCTTTCTATTCAATTCAACAAAAAAAATTTGACATATAAAGATGTCAACATAACCACAAAAACATCTTTCATGGAATAAAAGAGAAAATTATACTCCCTTCACCCCCGCTGTATTTGCAGTTTTACTTTTTTGACATGTATGTATCAAAGCTTGGTCGCATGTTTGAATAGATATATGAACAACAATATTATCGTATATGATATTGTTTAAATTGTCGTAACAAGTAATTTTTAAATATTAAATTTTATTTGTTATTATTATATGTTGGTAAAGATATTAAGAGACAACGTGTGCCTTAGACATCGTGCAAAAAGTAAAAGTGCAAAAACTGCTGGAAAGGAGTAGAAATACTTTCGATTGACCCTAAAAATGAACCAAACAAAATTAAAGAAATCCTTATAATAGTGTCCTTTGAAATGAAATAAAACTGTTATGTTTGATTTTTTTTTTTAGTACATTGGATCGAATTATTTACTTTGTGGGTAACTCAACATCCATCCATACATAAAATCAAAACTGAACACACCGAGACTACCAGTTCTTCAAAATGGTAGCGACTTGCAGAAGATTTCCACCAATTATGAATATTGCACATTAAACAGTTAGCTATGGTGCCTAATTACCAATACAACTATTGGCCATGAAAACCAGCACATGTATCTGACGCTTCATAAGCCCAATCCCAAGACCTACCCATAAAAACTACTCTTCTTGTCGTACAATGCCAGTCAAAGCGACGAGAAGCATACGTTAGCCCAATTTGGCTTCTCTTCGAAGTACCTAGAACAACAGAAAAAGTGATGAAGAGCAGCAGCATGTCTTATGTGATACGAATTGTATGCTTGTTCATAGGTACTGTTTTCTAATTAGTGTTCAATTACATTGCAATAACATTCATAAAGAACAACTCTAACAGAAACCAGGCAGTAAAATGAAAGATATACTAAAAAGTTGTTCATTGAGGTAAGCAGTTGAAGCCTTCGCAATACTGGTTGATTTAATCGGGATATCAAGGAACTATTCCTACGCATTGAATAATCTGTTGGCTTTGTGCATCTACTAATTAATCAAACAATGAAAACATGTTATAAGCGCAAGTAAATACAGGAAGGAAGCATGTTTAATTTGTTAGCCCGAGTCTTAAATGGAACTGTAAACATTTGGAAGTTACCTCTTCAGCAAGTTTTATCAAGATGGTCGTCCTAGGCCGCTGCTGACCTTCAACGGGAACAAAATGTGCAGTCACTGCACCAGGAAAACCTGCATTATCCAAAACACCTTTCACAAGGAATAACAAGTCATCAACAGGCTGACTAAAGCCCTCTCATCAAATCAACATTTGTGTAACACACACCGTTACGATTCCAGCAACAAATGCCCCGCAGTTAAATGTACCCATGTCTTTAGGAATTGATATAAATCTATGACCCAAAAAGCTGTGCATTAGGATGATACGAAAATGAAGGTTCAAAACAGAAACAGTAACATGGCATCAAAAGCACTACATGTTGACCAATAGTTCCTTCTCGCTGATCATGTATTCATCTTCAGGTTCAGTCCCTTTCTCAAGAGAATCAGCCACCTGGTTCAGATGGGAAAACAACAAAATTCATTCTCCATTTTCCCTTAAATAAGATTCTTTAATTGGGATCCGCAGCCCACGGTGATGCCTCAAATGCATTTAGTGAAGGAAATGAGTAACAAAACAGTCAGAAGTTTCAGATAGTATCATGCACTTTCTAAAATTCAAATAAATATACCATGAATAACTGTGACAAGGCATCAGGAAGTTAGCATTAGCAACTTAAGATGCCAGTAAATAAGATAGAAAACTGTTGATGCAAATGAGTCAGCTGAATCACATTCTGTTTTGTATTTCCATGGCAATTTGGAGAAGTTGGTTAATCTGATGCATCTAAAAAAGGATGCGAAAATTTCTCAACCCCAAATAACATCATTTTAAGATATAATGCATGATCATAAAAAGACAGAGAAAATTACGACTGTATTACTTTGATCCTTTTAAGTGCCTTTCTGAATATACAATATTCTGCTTAAAGTAGTCACAAGGGAGATGTTTCTAGAGCAGTAGAACAACAGAACCAAAAAGCTAGTACGTTGAACAAACATAACATTTAGCAGGTGTAGATTTCTTATTTTACTACTTAAAAACTTAATTTTTAAAGTCAATTACGGATTCGTATAATTATGAATATTCTTTCTAACATACTGAAACACCAATGCATGGGTGCATAGTGGCCAATTGATATAACATTGTAAACCTCCAGTCCTGGGGATAATTGACCAAGTTTCTTACAGCACAAAGTATTGGCCATTAAATTATGTTGAATCATATTCATTTATAAATAATCCTAATCAGACACGTAAAAAGGCAAAAATATCAGTAGCAATCAAGATCTTTCTTGCAAGTGACTGAAAATCACACATATGATGAAGTGGATTCAGGCTTGCATTAAATACAGTATGAAAGTTCACTCAAAAAGTCAAACACTTAAACTTCTGCTGTACATATTCAATGAGTGGAGATAATTTATCTGTAGGGAAAGTTAGTTAAAACCTTTCCAAATAAAGCCTTCCATACAGTGCTTTGAACAAAAGACAATATACCTAGCAATCGTGTTTCTCTTCTGTTTCCCTACAACATCAGAGAGATAAACGCATAAATGCATAATCATCAGGAAGGAGAAACACAACATTTAAGAGAATCAGATATACCTCCCTAAACTATGGCATTGCATTTATCTCATAAACAGTTAGCTGCAAAGTTTTCCATAATCCAATTGTCAAAGTACACACATGTTGTTGTTGTCTCAAGACTCTTAACTCTTAACATCAAGTCATCAACTACCTCTGTTCCATTAGAAGAGTCCTATTTTTGATAATGCTTTTAGAATTACGAACATGACTCTTTTAAGGGGAACAGAGGGAGTGTTAGATTTCACCAACACCATGTCAAACATCAATTTTCCTTTTTTTCTCCATCACTATAGGCAAATTAGGGAAATACTTAAGTAGCCAAAGATTTATTTTGTCAATAAATTACAACATCTCCACTCAAAATATTTAATGCACTTAAACATAATATTCATCATTACAGCTTCTTCACATGTTTTACTTCTGATACCCAGTCCAGGGTGATTTTACTTCTAGAAACATAATGCTCTCACCTTTTCTCTATGGCAAAGAAGTTCTAAAGCCCTTGCCCCAACAGCATATCCAGCATTTTCTAGCCTGCTCCAAATTCGAAAAGCAATACATTACAACCGCAGGAAGGAATATGTTCTTTAGTTCTAGGCCATGGATAGTAATCTAAACAATGAAGCACTTAGGGCAGATAAATACAAAGAAGAACAGAGAAATAAAAGCAGATGAGTATTCTTTACACAAGTTTACACAAGTTCCCAACATCAAATAGACAGTTTGACCACAAAGCTTCCTACTGACTTCCATTCCAATAATAATCTCCCCATCCATAAAATCTGAAATCCAGCTTGACCTATTGAATCCCTCATAACTTTCTAAAAAGGACATATGCAATAGAATATATACACAGCAATCTGGCTGATAGAGTTACAATAGCAAGCATTCATCATCCTATGGATCCCTCTAACTTCTGAGATTTAGTCACTATTTGAATTGAAGGCGTTCACGTGGAGACTAATGTTCTGGCGTTACAAGGAATGCGCAAGTCAACAGGTTCCCCAGAGAGGTTGGAAAGGATGGCAAGGATACTGTAAATGCCTTCTACAGAGAGAAGACTGATGTACCATTGCAAAAGCTATAGAAAATGTTAAACAACGCTCCCACTGCTGGTCAGCTGCAGTGCTCCCAAAAGGAAGACAATGAGCGCAAATTGGGGACGCAAATCAGCAATCACCTAGATAAATTGAAGAGGTATGGGAGATGAATGGCTATGACAAAGGTTTAATAAGAGGATCTGCGGTTTCCACATCAGAGTATAATTCACCTTCAAGGTCTACCTAACAAAGACGAGAGACATGCATTGAGGTTTTAGTTTTCCATTTTTCATCCATTTTGTTTGGTGCAAATAGATGCTTCAAATTTCATTAGGGATCGATGATGTCAAGGAATATGAAATATAGGTAAAACCCAGCAGAAATTTATGTCATTCGAAGACTCATGTATCAGATCCCTGTAACTGAATATTGATTTCCAGGAATGAGAAGTGACAAGGGAAAAAACACACGCACATAGTATGACAGTAATCTGGGAAATAAAAAAAGCAAGAAATGGCACACCTTCTCTCAAGTTCAGCAATATTCTCCACTTGGTTCTGATTGTACTGAACCAGCTCTGAGAACAAGAATGCAAATGCACTCAAACTCACCTGATCAAGAAGGGGTTTTGTTAAAAACAATAAAAATCCAACTACTTTGAGACCAACAGTCAAAACCCAACTCAAATCAGCTAAATAATGATCGAGATTTTCCATTTCAGCTGATCAGAATTAAACCATCCATCCTCTTGGCTATACAGTACTTCAAGATCTGAATTTCATTTTACATACAATAAGGTATAATAAAGAAAGAAGAAGAAAATGGGAACCTCTTGTTTGCCTTTGCTGAGAGGTCTGTCGAGAACGTTGGAGTACTGTTTCATCTTCCCTACTCCGATCATGCTTCCACCGATTTTGGCTTGCTACTGTCTCTGTGTGTGTTTGTATGTGTGTGTGTGTGTTTGTATGTGTGTGTTTGGGTTTTGGACAGGGGTGTCAAACGGGGGGGTCAAATCAACCCGTTATCAATCCCAATAATTAGGGGTGGGCAAAAAAATCGAAAACCAAAAATCGAACCAAAAATTGAATTATCCGAATCCGAAAAACCCGAACCGAATTTAAAATACGGTTTTTGAATAACCGAATTGAATAAACCGAATTTTGAATATGATTTTTGGTTTGGTTTTGGATATTGAAACTCAAACCGAAAACCGACCCGAATACCGAATTGTAAATAAATAAATAAATTAAATATATATAATAATAAATAAAATTTTAAAATACAAAACTAAATTTATAAGTAAATATAAGTGGGAGGACTAATCTATAAATTTTTAAAAATTACCCCAAACATCTTAACATTAAATGGATCAAATAGACAAAAGACCGATATTCAAGTATTTTATAATCCATATTCATTATAAACAAGTTTAATAAATTAGTTCGTTTAAATTTCTTCTAAATTTTAAAAACAAGTATATATATTCTTATAATTCTTATTGGCATGAACGTAAATGGAAAACATTAACTATAATCAATAAATATCCATATCTAAACTACAGTGCTCTTAGTAATCACAGTGATAAGGTGCACGAATAGTTGATTCTTCAACAGTAAACTTTCACTACACTAAAGCATTCCTCAAACAATGGACATTTTCCTCTGCTCTAAAAAATTAACAAACTACAATGGACTCAGAAGATATTACTTGGTGAAGAGATGAAGACGGTGAGATTACTTGGTGAAGAGATGAAGACAGTAATATATAAATATCATAGTTAATTTAGGAGAACGTCTCCTATTAGACCATCTAAATGTTAGACTAATCATGAAAAATATCGTTTCAATAACTATTAGGGTCAAATTATAATTATTTATACATTACCATACATTTTAAAAGTTATAAGAAATTTGTTGCAATAAATAAAAATAAATATCAAATCAGCTTATTAGTTATATCAATTATAAAATAGTATTGTATAATGATTTGTCAGTCTAAAACAAGACGTTGTATTAATTTAATAGTGGAATTTTTGCATCACCCTCTAAATGTATTTAAATTACTTATATAAATAGAAGAGAAAGAAATCATAAAAATATATGAGTCTGTCTCTTGAAAAATGGTTTTTCCATAAGTTATGGAAAGACCAGGGTTTAAACTATAAATTAGAAAAAATGAAGATAAAATTTCTGGGTTGTATCTTGCATGAACCGGGTTATAAATTTATAACTACTATATGTTGCATACTAAAATTTTAATATTGCAACTAAGACCTTTTACCTTTTATTATTCTAATTAAATCCCGTCTTTCCATAAACCTATAGAAAGACCGTCTTTCCCAAGACTTTGCCAGAATATATTATAAACACATTCACCATGTATGGAAAAGGTAAAAACAGAAGTCAAATTAATAGGGTAATAATAATAAAAATGATTTGAGATCAAACGGTATTAAATAATCCTCAGTCACAAAATACTCCTCAAATTAAATAATGTAATAATAAATGGAAAAATCTTTGAAAATACCGTGTTTCCATTATTTCGTAAGCTTATGGAAAGATAGAGTTTAATTATAATAATACAAAGTAAAAGGTCTTAGTTGCAATATTAAAATTTTACTATGCAACGTGTAGTAGTTATAAAGTTTATAACCCGATTCATTCAACCCATAAACTTTATCTTCATTTCTTCTGATTTGCATTTTAAACCATAATATTTCCATGACTTATGGAAAGATCGTATTTCAAGAGACAGACTCATAATAAATTCAATAAAAAAAATAATGGAAGAAAAGGTGGAAATGGAAGCATTAGGCATTACTGGCTTACTGCATTAGCAAATAGCAAGGAAGCATTAGGCAATAGGCATTACTGCGTCTGCATTAGCAAATAGCAAGGCAGCAAAGGGCCAAAGGCTCTTAGCCTTACTACATTTTCCCACATCGGAAATGGAGGAGAACTTCCCTTCAATTTCAACTATAAATAGGGACTCCTCCATTGTTTTCAAGGCAAAGCAACGAAAGCTTAATATGCAAATGCCAAATGGGCCTTTAAAGGTAAATTACTTGGCCTTAATTTTTGGGCTATAATTATTCATTTGGAATTAAAATTTTACTAAGTTTATGGGCTTTTTAGTATAGTCTAGAACCAATTTAATCGAATTCAATTTGATTAAAATTGGAATTAATTCGAAAATTTTGGCAATTATTTAAAATATATTAAATCCAAGTCGGTTTATTCGGTTTTAAACCGAATTCCAACCGAAACCGAATTTTAAATTTGGTTCGGTTTATTCGGGTTATTTGGTTTATTTGAGTCGGTTTCGATTTTGGACTTTTAAGGGAAAAAACTGAATAAACCGAATTGAATAAACCGAAACTCGAATAAACCGACCCGACGCCCACCCCTACCAATAATTGACCCGTATAAATAGTTTATGATCTAATCTGTCCCAATTCTGAACGATTGGATCATCAACCACTTAATCACCCACAAAGGTTCTGTTTGGTAGAACTGTGTATATAAGTAAATCTGACTTATTTTGAAAATAGGGGAGACCAACCTCCTGCTTTTGCACAAAAAATAAGTTTTGCATTTAAAATAAGCTACTTTTGAGCAATTTACCAAACACTAAACAGTGTTTTACTTATAAGCAAAGCCGTTTATAAGCTTTGCCAAATAGAGTCTAAGTCATATGATTCAATGAATTAAAATTTCTTAATTCAATTGTAAGTTGACTTTGTGTATAATTCCTTTTTCCTTTGAAAATATTTAAAAGTGTTGAAAGATATATCTCGCATTAGTTTCTTACAAGGATAATAATTAATATATAAGGTCTTTGGTCACCTCCACTTATTGTCAATTGGTTTTAAGATGAAAACCCAAGATACCTCTAAATTTAACATAGTATCAGAGCTCAGGTTGGGTTTATTGGGCCGATGTGTGGATCCCCTCTAATTTGGCCTGATGTAAGTCGTGGAGTGTTTCCATGTTGGCATGTGAGAGGTATCCCACTTACAAGGATAATAATTAATATATAAGGTTTTGGGTCACCTCCACTTAGTGTTAATTCATTTTAAGGTGAAAACACAAGATACCATAAATTTAACAAAAAGGCATGCAGGTGAGGGAGAGCAAAAGTCGTGAGAAACAAGGGCAAAAAATAGAGGGGGTTTAGAACAACTCTTGAGGGACAAACACTTGGAGATAATTTCTTGAAAGAAATGAGAAAGCATTGAGAGTTTGTAATCCTTGCAATCTTGGATTGATTCTAATGAAACCATTCTTGCAAGACGTAGGTGGAAATAAAGAACTTGGGTAAAATCTCTTATGTCTTATCGTTAGTTTCTTGCCTTGGATTGTTTTATTTCTTGTTAGTAGACACGTTCTTTGCATTCCGCTGCATTATATATTCGTAGTTTGTCGCAACAATTTGGTATCAGACATTGTTTGTGGCAAATTTGTGTTGTTTATTGTGTGCCCACAAGGAGTTTGATAAATTGTCTCTTGTAAGCTTGTTCTTGTTTTGTGATGGCGGCGACTTCTAAAGTTGATATTGAGAAGTTTGATGGGTCGAATGACTTCAGATTGTGGAATATGAATATGCTAGTGCACCTTGGCAACATGGGCTTGTCAAAGCTCTTTCAGGAGCGGATAAACTTCCTTCTTCTTGGGATGGGGCGAAGAGGGAATATATATTGCAAAGAGCTCACAATACATTGATCCTTAGCCTTTCCAGTAAAGTGTTGAGTGAGGTGGTTGGTTGCTAGTCGGTCGCGGAGGTGTGGTTAAGGCTAGAGTCTCTCTACATGACGAAGACAATATCACGACATTTATTTCTCAAGGTGCGGTTCTTCACACTAAAGATGGTGGAAGGGCGAGACTTAATGGACCATCTTGATGAGTTCAACAAGTTGGTGGTGGATTTAGAAAACATTGGGGGTGAAGTATGATGACGAAGATCAAGCTTTAGGTTTGGTTCATTTGTTGCATAAGTCATGCGAACACATTGTTGATATCCTACAACATGGGAGGGACGATATCACCCCCAATAAGGTTGTAGGGGCCTTAAATTCTAAAGAGCACAAAAGACAGATGGAGATTGAGTCTACTAGCGAAGATAGCTTGGTGATGCACCAAGAGAGTTCAGACAAGAAATATTTCAAAGGAAAGAAGAAGTCACGGTCGAAGTCTCGGAACTCAAAGAAATTCATCATTAAGTGTTACAAGTGCCATAAAGAAGGACACATGAAGAAGTATTGTCCTAATCGAGGAGATGAAGCGACCAAGAAGCGAGGTGGTGAAGTAACGGGATCCCAAGGTGTCAACCATGGATACAGGAATCTGAGGTCCTTGTAGTGTCGACCTCATGCCTGGATATAATGTGGATCATAGACTCCAATGCTCATTCCACATGACACTGAATGAAGGTTGGTTCGAAAGCTACAAAAATGCAACTTTGGGTGAGGTATTGCTTGGAAACAACAAATCATGTAAGGTGGCAAGGATTGGTTCGGTGAGAAGAATTATGATGTGATTGAGAAGATATTGATGGAGGTGATACATATCCCGGATTGCGGAGGAACTTGATTTTGCTTGGTACATTTGACCAACATGGCTTTTGTTGGAAAGGTGAGAAGAATGTCTTAGTTATCACCAAGGATGCGCTTGTGGTCATGAGGGGCATTAGGAAACGTTCCCTTTATGTTCTTCAAGGGAGTACAATGGTTGATGAAGTGGCGGCTATTGCGGTGCCACGGGAGACTTCTTTGGCGAGTCTTTGGCACAAACGTCTTAGTCATATAAGTGAAAGAGGGTTGAAGGAGTTGAGTAAGAAAGGGTTGTTTGGGGGACATAAACTCGGCAACCTAGAGTTTTGCGAGAATCTCATTTATTGCAAGGTCACACGAGTGAAGTTTGCACACTCTGTAGAGGTGACTCGGGATACATTGAGTTAAGTGCATTCAGATTTGTGGGGCCCGGAAAGGACGCCAACTCCAGGTGAAGGTAGGTACTTTATCACTTTCATTTATGATTGTTCTCATAAGCTTTGGGTGTACATCTTGAAATCCAAGGATGAGACCTTTGGCAAGTTCAAGGATTGGAAGAAGATGGTTGAGGTCCAAATGGGGAGAAAGATCAAGAAGCTTCAGACAGACAATGGTTTGGAGTTCTTGAGTGATGAGTTCAATAGGTTTGCCAAGGGTGAGGGGACGGTTGGGCATAGAACCATCCGAGGAACCCCATAACAAAATGGCCTTGCAGAGAGGGTGAACTGGAATCTTCTTGAGAGGGCGAGATGCATGTTGTTCGAAGCCGACATGCCGAAGAGATTTTGGGGAGAAGCCATTAACGTGACGGCTTACTTGATTAATAGGTGTCCTTATGTGGCTTTGGATTGTAAAATACCGGAAGAATTGTGATGTGGTTCACCTCTGAAACTTGACAACTTACATGTGTTTGGTTGTGTGGCTTATATACACCAATGTGAGGGCAAGCTTGATCCTAGAGCGAAGGGGTGTATGTTTCTTGGACACCCGGAAGGTGTGAAGGTTTGGAAATAATGGTACAATGAAGGCGGAGCTTCAAATTGCATCAATAATTGGGATGTCGTTATAGATAGTCTAAATACTACATGGCCGTAGTGACTCAAGGGGCCAAGGATAACAAGGAGGTTGCTAGAGAAAGGGTCAAAATTGAGGTGAAGCTATTGGTGAAGATTAGTGAAGATCGAGAGGGTGAATACAACAATATTGATGATAGAGAGGTTGATGTTGATGATCAAGGCAAAAGGGGTCATAACGATGATTAAGGGCTTGGATCATACAACTAGATAAGGGATTGACCTAGGAGAGAGACCCGGGCACCTAAGAGGTATGGTTATTCCGATCTAGTGGCTTTTTCTTTAGTTTCCGTCGAGGAGTTGGATAACTCGGAACCTAGATCTTATCTAGAGGTGATGAGAAGCAAAGATCATGAATCTTGGAAGTGTGCAATGGAGGATGAGATGCTATCAGTTGAGAAGAATGAAACGTGAGAACTAGTGCAGAAGCCTAGTGAAGTACTTCCTCCATAAGAAAACAAAACAATTGCCCTACTTGCCTACCTATATAAAGGCTAAAGGTAACCCTACACACTCAACTATTCATTCCTAATTACATCATTGCAATCGGTTTGCTTACTTGGCTGTCAGAGCCTCTTCCCCCCGAAAATCTCCGGCGGGGAGGGGGGCTTTGTCTTGTAGATTCCGGCCTATGGATGATGGTACATCGGCGATGGAGAATTGGGGTGCATAAATTTGGCACGCCCCTTGGGACCCAAAGTTAGATCTACGTTGAATATTGTTGTTTATGTCTACATCTACGGCAAGCACCTTCCGTAGAAGTGAATGGCTAAAAGGCAAAGCTTTAGGCACCGGCAAAGAAGTACAATCCTCGTACTAGAAAAAGAGAGGGTGTAGGTCCAATATGAAATTGGATCAGATCCCCTCTAGCACCGATAATAAGCCTCCAGAAGTTGGCCAGGACCAGGTCCTAGAAATGAGGGGTCCGGAAGCTTCTCACGCAAAAGCTGAAGCACCCCCAAGGACCATGGAGATCAGCATTGTGCCCTGGGTAGGAGCTGCTGAAGCTCATACCTCACAAAGCCAGACGCGTCGACCAAGGGAGAATGAGTTGCAGTTTACGGAGGCCACGATAGATTCACAAACAGAAATCTCAAGAGGGCTACTCGAGCATCAAGGGGCACGAACAAAGCAGGGCCCCTGTCACAGTAAGATCTAATGTTATGGGCTCAGGCCCTTAGATTAGCTGGTTATTAGGTGGAGCCTCCAATGCTCTACCAAAGGGTGGTCCAACAGTAGATGGGGCCCCTACCTTCGATGCCCCTGGTGCTGCAGCTGAGATTCCATTCGTACACCTCCCTAGGAGTGTCTTATCAGGTAGATGATGGGGCCCTTACACAACTTCGACCAACACTCCTGAGCATGCCACAGGTGATGGCATACTCCGCACCAATTTCGATGCTTATCTTGATGCCTCTGGCATCAAGCCAAACCATTCCTCACTCGACAGTGGGGTCGATGGGATTCTTCCCGGGCCTCGAAAGCCAAATGTATTCAGGACTTCGACCGGAGGTTCCCCCTATGACCCTTGCTGACTAGAGTTGTATTATAGCTCGGGAGGGGGAGGGTCTTGCTTGGGGTGCATGGCTTTGAATTAGCCCCCAATTTTTTATGCCCCATTTTGGCCAAGTCTATACGGAGATCTGTGGATGGGAGGGGAATCGAACGACTCCTTGACAAAAGAACTCGACAGGCTTATCGAGCCTTCGGGTTAAGTCCCAACCTCTCCATTTAGTCCTGCAATAGTGGCCACTCAATGGCCCAGCGAAGTGAAACCACCCAAAGGGCTCCCCATAGACAGTGAAGATTTGGACCCTCGGGAGTTCATACAGATATTCCTCAGGCTGATGAACTCGAGGGACTTTAATGAATAGCTAACATGCAAGCTAGTCGGAAGTTACCTTCGAGGAATAGTGCAAAAATGGTTCAACAAGCTTGGAAGAGGGTCGCTACACTCGTACATAGACTTCATAAGAGCCCTTCTTGGTCAGTTCTTCCAAAAGAAAAGGTTTACAAAAACCTTAATAGAGTTGTACCATAGTAAGCAGAGGCCAGGCGAGTTGACGGAGGCATTCTACCATCGATATATGGATGAAATTCTCAGCATGATTAATCAGACCGAGGATAGAGTGATCCTTGGATACATGAATGGGATGTCAAACCCTAATCTGTACAAAAAGCTAGTCTCGAAAAAACTGGAGACCCTGCAGCAGCTGCAGGAAATTGTGGAGCAGTATTCAAAAATCAAAGAAGCCACGAAGAGGAAATGGGAAGGGGATAGATGGGTCGAAAAGGGGCCTAAACATTCAGAGCCTCGGTCGAAAATACATGACCCCAAGAAGAAAGGATTCGAGAGCTATATTCCCTTGACCAAGTCCTTGATGAAGAAACACTTTATCCACAAAGGGATGTTTCGGAGCCCCCCTCCCAGAAAATACTACCATGGAAAAGGAGATTCCCCTAAATTTTGTGACCATCACATGGGGATATGACATGAATGAGTGTACCCATTTGAGACAGGAAGTTGAAAGATGTGCAAGAGAGGGTTTACTCCCAGACTGCGTCGAGGGTGTGAGAGGAGAATCCTTCTCGAGGGAACAAGCAAAATGTCGTTGGAAAGGCAAAAAAAGATCCAGTCGAGGTGGTAAAGAACACCATACCAATGTAGGAGACCAAGATGGAAACCAAGCAGGGGTTCGAGCCAAAGTCGAGGCTCGGCCAGACAGAAACCGGATGGAAGGGACTAATCAGGTGATCAACATCATCAATGGAGTTGTAGGTGACCAAGCCTCGAACACCATCATCAAAGGTGAGTTGTAGGCACAATCTTTGTAAACTGTTTGAGGGGCAAATAGTACCCCATCGAATGTGCAACAAACGCCCAAGGCACACCTTGTAAATTGTTTGAAAGGTGAAAGAAGCCCTATCGAACACGTGACAAGCGCCCTAGGCACAGACCTTGTAAGATATTTGAAGGGCTAACAAAAAGCCCCATTGAATGTGCAACAAGCGTCCAAGGCTTAGACCTTGTAAATCGTTCAAAAGATCGGCACAATTTGTCGAATAACAAGTTGGAAGTAAAACAAGTTCAAGAAATTTATCTTGACTAGAAGGACTATTGCCCTTCATAAAAATAAAAGTGCTCTAAAAATGACAAAGAGCAGAAAGTATTATTTTGATAATACAAGGCCATCACGGCTTATAAACGTATAGATATGGGTACAAAATATATTTCATATAGCTAAAAAAACTTCTACGAGGATCTTACTAGAAGCCTCCGGACATCGAGCAAAAAAACCTAACGTCTCGATCTTCTCACCAAGTGCTCCTCTTTGTCATCGGAAGGGCGAGCTCGGCCTAGGCTGGCAGTATTACCTCCCGTATGGGTCAACGACCCCCTCCCTCGGCTAGAGGCACTGGTTAGGTTTCCTGTTAGGCTAACCTGGGGGTCGAGGTTGCAGGAGAAAGGGCGGCTTCGGTACACTCCGATGCCCCACTCCTCCTAAGAATGGTGCTAACCTTTATGCTTCCTCGTAGGCTTCATGATAGTTGGGATTCTCAGTGATGTGTTTTTGCTCCATGATTTGATGGCATCATGAAGGAACACTTCAAAATCCTCAACCAATAGGGCTTCAACCGTCCCACGTTGGAGGACATATGCCCAAAGGTTATTAGAAGTTGCTTTGTACGTTTTGTATAATTCAGTGAGTTCCTTCTTGAATTTCTCCTTGACTCTATAGGCAGCTCCAATAATGGCCTGATTTTCCTCAATGGTATGCTCCAAGGCAAGGATCGGGTCTCTTTGGTATTTTCTAACCTCCTTCTTCCAGTCCTCTTTGGTATTTTCTAACCTCCTTCTTCCACTCCTCGAGTGTAGCAGTGCTGGTCACCAAGGCCGCTCAAGCCACCTCTACATTTTCTCAAGCAAATCCATCATCACACCGGTAGCGCTCGATAGTTTTGTTGGGCTAGGAAGACAAGGCTCCCCATCAGCTTTATAAGCCTTAACGGAGGTGATGCATTCATGCATCAAGGTGAACCCAACTTTGGTAGTAATCTCTTCGAGAACCTCATTATGTTGAGCTTTGAGAAAACAAAAATCTCCCAAAATCTTGTCCCTCGCCATGGCCAGATAATCCATTTCTTCCCTCGAATGACTTAGGATGTCGAGAAGTTCTTTGTCTTTCATAGAGTTCATTGCGCCATAAACTAAGTTCACTATGCGCTGCTTGAAGCTCCTCTTCAAGTCGAATGGACTTGTACCAGAATTGAGAGGCTTCGATTAGATGCTCCCATGCCCATTTCTCGATTCGGTGGTACCATTCTTTCATAACTTAGAAGAAAAAGTCAAAAGAAGTACCCCTTTGCAGATGAGGGGGGCGAAAGGGTACCAAGTCAAAAGTCTACAAAAGGCAAAAAGAGAAACACATAAGTTAAGGAAAGAAAAGTATCCATTAATACGTAAAAAATTAAAGAGTAAATCTGGAGCCCTAAGGGGAAAAGTTTTCATACATTCTTTTCTATGCTAGGAGTCATCGAAAAGGGCCCCAAGGTAGAAAGTCCGCTATGAGATCTTGGAGTGGTAAGGGGGTCCGACTCTTTCCATTCTGTGTCTCTATCCACCTCTAGGTGACAAATTTCCTCCACCGAGAAGTACTTACCGAAAGCCTTCAAGTGTTCGAGCAATGGAAGTTTAATACCCCCATCTTGGATGAACTTCCACCAGAGATGGTTCAGCTGCTTTGGCTCTGAGTTATTCTTATAAACATCCAGCATAGCTGCATACTCGGAAGGAAGCTCCTTGGAGACAGAACAGGCCAACATGTTCTGGGAAAGCCCCACTAGAACTGTGAAGAGGTCCGAGAAAAAGTTCCACAACCCCTGAGTTATCACTATCCCATTAGTATAGGCCACGAACGCATAAGCCTGTTGCTTGGGAGAGCAAAGGTTAGCTAGCTTTGAATTCTCTACCCAGGCCTCCGAGAGCTGCATCTCGAGCTCCTATAAACGAAGGTCTTTCTCAAGGGCCATTTTCTCAATCTCCCCTTTGTGGATAAGGTTCTGCTTCTCCATCTCTTCTCTGTGGGCGAGGGCAGCCTTAGCATGCTTAGCCTTGTAATCGGAGGCCATCCTTTCCAGATCCTCCTAATAATGGGATGCAACTTCCTTCAGCTCCCCTTCAAGCTATTTGGATCTACCAACAACCACTTTGGCCTCCATAGCCTTAGCCATGTAAGATTGGACGATAGAATACAGAGATTGCTTGAGAGGGAGGGTAGCTCCGGGAAAAGAACCAAAAAGCGGTTCTCCAAGTCCAGAGGGGGAAAAAGACCCTGACCCAAGATATGATCAGCCTCCGACCCAGCATTCCCGAAAAGACCTATTTCTGGCCGAAAGGGGTGGTCCAAAAATGGCATAGCCATGTCAGTTCTTTGCCTCTTAGGGGAGGGGTGTACAGGAGAAACACTATCCCAAGACCGCTTGTTTCAGGTGGAATCATCAACGACTTCCACCTAAGTCTCTAGCACTCCCTCAGTTCAAAGGGTTTCCAAAACTGGAGGATCTGAGTGAACCTCCTCGTAGCGTTACCCAGATATAATCTCAACCTCCTCTTCATTTCTAAAACTAAGGGTAGTGGCAAAGTCCATTGATAAAAACAAAAGGAATCACAAATTAGTTAAAATAAAAAGAGATAAGATAAGGGTGCGGAAAGAAGAGTAGAAAAAACTTAAATCAATCAAAGTATCAACTCAAGGATGCCGCAAACACCTTCGGCAGGGGGGGAACTCCTAATAGGTTCCTCTTCGACATTGCTTTTTTGGACGGGCTTTGAGTCTGTGTCAACAGGCTTCGAGACATGCCCGGATGGTTTTGAGCTGTCAACCTCAGTTTTTTGCTTCTTTCATTTCTTCGAAGCCTCTTCACCACTGATCGAAGAGGTATTCCTTTTCACCTTTGTTTTCTTGGGTTGTTTGCCCTCATCTCTTTTCTTCTTTTCTTTCCCTTTGCCGGAAGGGGCTTTCGTAGATTCCACCAGAGGAAGGGGTTCTACCAAGACTAGCTTTAGAATGTAGATCCAGTTATATACCTTATCCGGCCACACAAAATTAAAGTTCCTCAAAATATCGAGGGGATCGCTTAACTGTAGATCTCTATCTTCTACCACACTTCTGGGAATAACTTAAGTGGCTAGATTTTTTAACTTGGGCTTTGTAGTCCAGTCGTGTACATGATACACTTCCGCCTCTTTCTCGAAGGTGTAAAGGAGGGATTGGTGCCACCATTTGCAGTTTGATGAGATCTCCACGGGATGGTTCAAGAACCTGTTGCATAAGGTCACGATCCTCCCTAACTTAGTATCCCAGCCCCCGAGTGTACCACAGGTCTACTATCGGAGAGGTAATACAGAGACCTAAACAACTTGTACCGAAGAGTGATACCCAGGCTGGTGCATCGATTCATAAACCCCACAACAAGGAGAATGATGTTCGAATGCAACTGGACCAGGCTCACCTGGTGCTCCTCGAGAAAATGAGAGAGGATAGGGGTTAGGGGAAGCACGGTCTAAAATGGAGGTGGTACTCATAGACGGCGCACCAAGCGGGCCTCGTATCCCTTTGGTTTTCATCATCTCGAAGGACCTCCAGCTTAAATCCTCCGGAAGCCTTACCCATAGAGGCAGAGTAGCTAGCAACTTAGTGATTTTTAGAGTCACCGAAGGGGGGCTCTCGAGGACTGAGGTCAAGATTTTCTCGAAAAAGAACGGACGGCCCTCCTTATCTTCTTGAACCATTGCCCAACTCGGAACCCTATATTTGGAAGAAATCCATTTGGAGCGAAAGCACTTCGGTGGCATTGAGAAATTGTTGAGCTTTCCACAGCTTCAAAAACCTCTATAAAAGAATCGGCCGGCGTGGAAGGAACGGTGCCAGAATCTTGGAGATGAGATTCCTCCACTCAAGCGGCTGTAGACATAGTCGAGAAATGGGCCGGAATGGAGTTTTTCCCCAACGATGGTGTTTGCGAGATTGTAAAAGGGAAAATGAGAGGATAAGAGATAGGGGACTTACTGATTGATTGGCCGGAAAAGACCTGAGCTCTCTAAGAAAGGTCACCAAAAAATCGCTTTGACAAACAAGAGGGTTTTTGAAATTTGAAAATGATTTGGAGAAAAGAGTGAAGTAAAATCGGTGAAACACCCTATTATATATAGAGGGAGTTAAAGGTAATCATTACCTTGGGCTGCTAAGCAAAAAAGTAAGTGCGTGGGTAAATGGTCCATGTGGGGGAGAAACCTAAGGCATTTATGGGGAAAGTGGTGTGCGTGGAACCCAAATGGGGCTTTGCGCACCCAAAAGAGAGAAAGTCAGCGTCACGCTTGCGGCTCTCTCACTTCCCGCCTGGGATTCAAACTCTGAATATCAATCCCACATGACTTTTCCACTTCCTGCTTTACATTCAAACCCTCCGGATTCCAACGCAGGATAGAAAGCCAAAGAACGAGCCCCCTCATCCCTTCACATGTGGATCCGATCTCTTGGGACTCTAGCACAGATTAGAACCCAAGAAGCCCGGAGCCTTGATGCTTAAACGCATGAATTCAAACCCTTTGGACTCTAGCACAGACCAGATGCCCGAAGGACAAATGCACCATATGTAGGGTATGAATTCCTTGGATTTTGGCACAGTTCAAAAGACCGGAATTCGAATCCCATATAATAAAAAATATGGATTCTTACGCACTCGACTTCTAGCGCAAATTGGAAGGCCGATGTATGAATCCCTCATCTAGGTTTACTAGAACTTGAATGACCAAGGGCTCTAATACATAATTGGAAGCCTGATGGCCATATCTTCTATAGGTAAAGTAATGGCATCCGCACAATCTCGGGCTCCAGCACGGATTTCAAGCCCGGGATTCAAATGTGTTTTCTCTCTTCTCATATACATGAAAGAATTTGAATGCTCTCAGTTTCTAACTCAGATTAGAAGACAAAAAATCAAATTCCCTAATTCTGTCGATGGGGCTCGAAATATTTTTGGTCTCCGACACAGATTAGAAGACCAAAGACCGGACCCCTCACTTAGAATCAACAGGGGGCCAAAGGCCTCTAGGGAAATAAAAGAGGCATGATTTAGGCCCCTGAGCTCTAGCACAGACAAGAAGCCAAGGTTCGAACCCCTGACACGTTAATCAACTCGAACAATTGGTTCGAAACCTCAGCCTGAGACGAGCCTACAATGCATCACAGGGGAACCAAGATTATACCCTTGAAGTTTTAAAGGATTTCGGAGGATGAACCCTCGCTCAGCCATCAATTCAAAGCATCCCCGTGAAAAGGGAGCAACGATGAACTCATGAACGCGAGCGCGGATTCAAGCCCACATCTCAGGATGAATTCAAAGGCTGAACCCTCAGCTTTTTAAGGGCTTCTTGATAATGTGTAAATCTGTATGGGCCTAAATTCCTATACAACCGACCAACTATTCCATAGCTTTACCATTTGGGTAAAGCCTTTTGGGTTGGCCCCATGTGAGAGACTTGCTCCATAAGCAAAAATAAATAATTGCCCTACTTGCCTACCTATCTAAAGGCTAAAGGTAACCATACACACTCAACTATTCATTCTTAATTACACCATTGTAATCTGTTTGCTTACTTAGCCATCAGAGCCTCTTCCCCCCAGAAACCTCTGGTGGCTTTGTCTTGGAGATTCCGGCCTACGAACGTGGGCGCAGTGGTGTAAATAAAAAGATTAAAATTATTAAGAGCCTTGTAAAACCAATGTTATTCAAAACAAGTAGATATTAGTTGTAACAATTATAAAGGTAATCCAGTTATGCATGGAGAATGGACCTAAAGTATTACTAAAGAAATTATATGAACATGTTAGACGGTTATATAGGGTACAACGTATCGTATTCGGTACCATTGTTCATTGAACCGTGTTAGAGGATTAACAGTCTGAGAAAGAAACATTATTCGTAAGTTTTGAGATTACAATGGATAATCCAATACAACGAATCATAATTATAAAGGGTAATCCAGTTCAAAATGGTACCATTGTTTATTGAACTATGTGAGACGATTTTATACAGTGTATCACATTTGGTACCATGTTAGACGATTAACAGTCTTACTTCGATAGTGTTTTTGGTACGAGTTTTGATCATGGGCCCTGACAACAACAAGTCAGGGTTAATGAACAACCATTTGAGATTAAATTGATGATCTCATTTATTTCCTCTTTTGATTTTTATTTTATCAATATTTCAAGAAAAATTACCCAGGGCCTGGCATTTGGGCTAGTGTATTAATAAATTTGGCCCAAAAATATTAATCGGCTCAGTGCAATATGCGAGGTTGCAAGCGTGTCATCATAATGTCGGTGTGGCCAACGTTGAAGCAAGCTCGTGGCTCTATAGGGCCATTCAAAAGACTCCAAATTGTTCTGACAATTGGGCCAGCTATTATATTTTTCCTAGTAACCCCGTAGTACGACCTCGTCCCTTATTCGTGCAGCATAGGGTAATGTTCAGAATATATACGAGGTCGCACTACGTGGTAAATGACACCGTAATATTGGTGTACTTAATGGGGCAAAGCTCCAACCCATCCCATTCCAAGAACTCAGCGTCGCACACTCAAAACTTCTCCCTTCCACAAAAATTCCACAAAATCGTCCAATCCAACTGCCAAACTGCCTCCTTATAAAAAACCGAAGCCCTTCTACTGTTCTTTGTTTGTCACTAGCCATCAACAGCGAATGAGAGTTCCACATTATTCCCAAACCCTAGACAAGATCAGATTTTTTATTTTATCAATTGCTTTAATTGTTTAAGATTATGATTTGAGTTTATATGTTGTTGAACTTTGTAGATTTAGTCCAATGTTCAAGCTCTATTTTACTTACATGTGATTGATTAGGTTTTAGGGCTACTATAGTAGTGTATGATAATGTTCTTTGGTGCATGGATGAAATTGGGTGGATGTGATGGGGCAAATCTCAATTTTTTGCATATTTGCTTCATATTGAGGGAGTTCTTAACTTTTCTCGTACCGTTTAGGTATTTTTTGACCATTCGTCTATAGGTTACTAACAATTCGGTCTAACCAAACTTCAATGTGAGATCTCACATTCATAACTTAATGAATGTTGTTGAATGTGCGACCTCGCAGTGGTAAATCGTGTCAGTCAATTTGTTATCGACATATCAGCGAGCTTGGTCATGATATATCATGCAACATCAAATCAATTTACCACATCACTAATTATTGTTTAAAATGTTGTCAATCAAATGCCAGTCAAAAGTACAGCCAAAGGTCCTGGGTAGACAGTAGCAAGGCGGACACTTCTCATGCGAAAAGGGCAAATGAAGCCCCTCCACCACCAACCTTTGATGATAAACATTTTTCCGTGGAGGAAAACAAGTTGCGCTACACTAATCTTATTAGCAAGAGGCAGCTGAAGGAGGTGAGATGCATGAAGTCGAGTGATGTGTAGTGGCTCCACCTTGATATATTCCTCGGGCCTTCAAACCAACAGGGATGGAGTGGTTGATTTGCTTGGACAAGCCCACTTATGAGAACAAGGTCAAAGATTTCTACTCAAATTTCACTTGTCTCAGTACCGGGAAGTACAAAAGCTGAGTTAATGATGTCAATATGGTATTGACAAGTGAGTTGGTCAACGAGGCTATTGGGTGCACAGTTGGTAAAGATCCGAAAAAACCCGGTTGAAAGACTCCAAGTCTACTGCCATGACAATTGGCCTGATAAGGTAGCTGAAGAAGATGAGTCAGGGGCTCTCGATCCCAATTGGATGGTTGAACAATACTTCGGTCTAAAAGTGGGAAACAGGACTTTCAAATCAAGACATATCAATGGCTTGAGTAGAAGATGAAGTACTACCTCATTTGCCACTGCCTAACACTAGATGGCCATCCTTCCGAGCCCACAATCAATGGCTCTTTCCTCTACTGGCACATATGCGAGAACAAGATTGTTGACCCTAGTTACACCATCATCCAGGAGATGCACACAATTTATGTATCCAATAAGAGAAGGACCCTCTCCTATGGCAACGTAATAACTGCCCTCATGGAGAAACAGAGTGTTCCTATCCAATCCCCTCAGAAGATCTCCTCAAGGTACTATTATGAGAACTATTTTGGCCAAAATCATTGGCATTGGAAGGAGTGGTGAGTGGGTTGATCGTAACATCTCTAAGGATGATCTTGATCCGACAGCAACCCCTGGGCAAGAGGGAACTCAATCAGTAATCGAAGATGGGCATCCTGTCCCAGCGACTTCCAGTATGAAAATTGGTTTTTTTTTCATAACTAGATATTATCAAATTAACTAATTATAATGTGTTGGCTTTTTTTTGTAGCAACGGGACTGAGACGCAGTGCCTGGGGCATCCTCCTAAAGGGCATGAAGGAGATGAAGGCTAATACATTGTGTTTGGAGCAAAACCAACAGAGGATGATGGCGGAGTTGGCGGGACTGAGGGCCCTTCTTAACCCTGGGACTGCAGAAGAGGCCAATGGAAAATGAAGATGAATTGGAGGTTGAGAACCCAAATGATAACGCACTCAACACTTATGATGATGCGACGGATTCCAGCTCCGATTCGGGGTCTAGCAATAATGGAAGGGCAACTCTGAAGGCAGCAGTGAGACTAAGACGGAGGATGATCAGGTACCCAGGATACCCGCAAACAAGCTTTAATGTGATTTTATGTTTAGTTGGATGATGTAATGAATTTTATTAATGGTGTGTAATTTTTTGGAGATTTATTATTGTAGCGATTGTACGCTAGAATTTAATTTTGTTATCATTTTGTGTATAGTACAATACAATTAATGTATCATGTTTGGTGTGTTGTCTATATTTTTGCTACAAGCTGTTGTGAACTAGGTTGTTGTGAACTCGGAATGATTTCCTTGTAGGTTTTACATTCCAAGTTCTAGTTAGAATTTTTTTATCTCTAACTTCATGAATCAATGTTTGTAGTGTGCAACGTCACAGACTTGCCTTAAAACACTACAGGGTTGAAATAAAGTCTTACAGACTTGTCTGCGAGGTCGCATGAATTAATTGGTTTTGTGGATTTTGGTACAGTCTTCAATTGACTACCTTATCGACAATTTAACTGACGTCACAAACTTCACTTTTAATGATCATGTTTCTCTTGTGCGAGGTAAAACAAGAGTGCTCATTCATACCTATTCGTCTGATGACAAGTTGTGTGAAGTCGGCTATTACATCCCCAAAACCTTTACTTATGTGAATTCGATTCAAAATGGGAATGCCAAACGGTTACCATGTATACATAATTAGTATCTCCTTAGATAATTTATAATAAATAGATAATGGGATAATGCTACGTTAGAACCTACAAAATGTAACAAATCTATGTCTTCTTTTTCTTCTTCTTCTTTGATTTTGGATGCCGCTCAATCCAAACACCCTCCTCATGGTCTCTCCTAAATGCTAGCTCCACACCAATTATCTCTTCCTGGCTAACATCACTGCCAATGGGTGGTGTATGTGGAACAATCTCTGACAATGAAGATGGACTAACCTCCCTTATAAATTGGCTTTTCCCTTCAATGACCACTATTTTACTAGAATCACAAGGATCATCTACATAAAATACCTGTATAGCCTATGGTGCAAGGATGTATGGATTACCAGTAGAACGTGTCTTGCTCAAGTCGACGACTCTAAAACCTAGCTCATCAATTGATAAACCCACATTGTTGTCAACCCATTTGCATTTGAAAATTGGGACCCTGGAACTTGTATAGATAAGTTCCCAAATTTCTTCAATCACACCATAGTATGACATGTTCCCGTACACTGGATTCTTATCCTTTGAGCTGCTGACATGTAATGCTTCCGCAACTATGCTAACGCCACTATTTTTTGTTGAGGTGTGTGTGTCCCATTCAAGGGTTGAGAAGGTAAACCCATTCATGTCATAGCCAGTGAAAGAAATCGCAGTAGCAGAATTCAAGGTATTGCCGGGACTTTTTCCATCTACAGTTTGTCTTAACCAATCAATGAAGGTGTGATTGTGTTCGGCAAGTACTTGCTTCTCCGACCAACCAGGGTGCCTCTCTTTGATAGAGACCATGTGCATATCCATGTAGGGGAGAACCACACATGAATTGCAAATGACATATAAGTTTAATTTCATCAACTCGTCATGGGTTAATACCCAAGTTGTTCCTTTTTGTAAACCTTTGCCCCCTACTCTATCGCCATAGCGGAATTTTGGTACGCCAATCAACTCTTCATTCTTCAAGAATTCCATGAATTATTCTATCGCCTCCCCGGTCACATACCTCGGGACCATCTAGCATCCGGGTTAAACTGATTTTTCAAATAACCCTTGAATATCTTCATATATCTCTCGAAAGGATAAATCCCACAAATCAATATTTCTCGTACAACGTGAACCAAAAAGTGCACCATTATGTCAAGGAATGAAGGGGGAAATACATTTCTAAATCGCACAACACAAATACTATTTCCTCCTACAGTTCCTCTAATTTCCACGCTTGATCTCTTTACGAAAAATTTCCTTAAAGAAGCGACACAACCGGGTAATGCACTTACTGATGTGAGTTGGCAAGATGGATCTAATCGCAGCCGAGAGAAAATCTTGAATCAAACCATGTGAATCGTGAGATTTCATACTCCCTAATATCAATCTCTCATCGGACACTAGATTGCTTATTCGAGATGAGTAACCCGTTGGGATATCCATTCCTTTCATACTAGAATATATTTACTCTTTCTCCGCTTTTGAAAGTGTGTAACAAGCTACTGGCAAGTATGTCTTTGTCCCTCGCACCTGTGGGGCCAAATCAGGTCTAATTCCCATTTCGACCATATCCTTCCTTGACTTCACACCATCCTTTGTCTTACCCAGGATGTTCATCAAAGTACCCACCAAACTATCACATACATTCTTTTCAATATGCATCACGTCCAAACAGTGTCAGATGCCAATTTTCTCCCAATATGGTAGTTCAAAAAATATGGAATGCTTTCTCCAACTACCGGCTACATTTGGTTTCCTCTTCCTCTTCCCAAAGTCATTATGAAAATCTCACAACATGTACAAGATTAACACACCTATTAATACAGGAGGAGGGGGCGACAACTCTACCTTTCCATTGAATTCATCACATTTTTTTCCTCCACCGATGAGTTGTTGGAAGCCATCTTCGGTGACCAAGGTACACAGTCTTGTTTACATGCCTCAACAGACAATAATATGTGCCATCTAAAATAATTGGGCATGTCTTGTGTCCTTTTACGGAATAGCAAGACAGGTTCCCATGCGCGGGAAAGTCATTAATAGTACAGAACAACATTTCTCTGAAATCAAACTCCTTCTTCCGAAACCCATCATACATTCTAATTCCAGAATGTCACAATTTTTTCAAGCCATCAACCAATGGGGCTAGGTACACATCTATATTCTTGCACGGTAATCTTGGACTGGAGAGATCATTGGAGATAACATTATGTACTTCCTTTTCATGAACAACCAAGAGGGTAAGTTGTAAATCATTACCATCACCGGCCAAGAACTATGATTTTTGCTCATATTACAAAACAGGTTTATTCTATTAGTGCACAAACCAAATCAAACCTCAAGTTATGTGCCTCATTCCTAAAGACCGGAAAGGCCGCATCTATCTTCTTCCACTGATCATCATCAACCAGATGACTAAACATTTCAGTATCAACCACTGTCCGGTCTAGATGCCAACTCCAATTCTTAGCATCTCGGGATTTTCAAACAATCTTCTCAAACGAGGAATAATAGGTAGATACGAAACAGCCATGATAGGAACCTTCTTCATCCACCAATTTCCAATTTCTCCATCAGCATCGACCTCCTTCAATTTCAACCTTGAAGCATTGCATTTAGGGCACTCCTTCACATTCAGGTGATCTCCCCTATACAAGATACAATCGTTCTGACATGCATGTATCTTTTCATAATCCATGCTCATCATACATAGTACCTTTTTCAACTCATATACCGTTTCAGGTAATATATTGCCAACCTGAAGCATTTCTTTCAACACTTTCAACAAAGCAGAGAAACTGACATCACTGTGGGAATACTTAGCTTTGACATTCATCAACTGTAACGTAGCCTTCAATACAGTCATTCCTTCGGGGCATCCATCGTTTAGAAGTGTCTCTTTATGCTCGTGGAGGTCTAAAATTCTTTGAGGATTTCTACTGTAATTCTTGACAATCTCCTCAACCAACTTATCCATCCTATCATCCTTCTCGTCCTCTCCTTCATTTCTATTATGCCCATCCACATTCTCCCCATGCCAAAACCAAATTTTGTATGTTGGATCAAAACCATATATAAATAAGTCTTCCTTCAAAGAAATTGCTTGTTCATGAATAGAGGTGTTCCGGCACTTCTTGCAGGATAATATACATAAGACAAATTCTCTTTTGCAACATTCGCAAATGCATATTCAATGAAGTTGGCTACAAAATATTGATACCCCTTGCTTGTTTGATCTTCATCAAAACAATGGGTTTTATCCATAGACATTCCTACAATACAATAATAAGTACACACTCTTCATGGACCTATCTTAACAAAAAATACATTCACTTACATTCATTCAATTCATGACATGCATACACAAATCAAATATATAAATGGTAACGAAAACATTCACTATATTATCATACACACATATATATATATATATATATATAACCTAAACCCATATACAGTGATGAAATACCTAATTTCAATCAACACATACTTGAGCACATCCTATCATATACAATAAACTAACCTAGAACCGAATTTGAAGATGAAACTACAAATTTGTGATATTAGAAAACTTACTTGGTAATTGAGCACAATAAACAACCCTATAGGCCACCTCCAAGAATGTGGATTTGAATTTCAAAGAGGGAACTCGGAATTGGGAGAAATTTTTTAGGTATCATATGATTGAATTTGGTCAATGGAACCCAAGTCACTGACTAAGTCCCGCCATATGCAATGTTGCTATAGGATATCGACTAAAAGTTGGTCAAAACAATGTAATTAACGAGGTCATTCATGTCACGATTAAGTTATATTATATGATCTGACCAACCTAAATGACGTCGCACATACATCGGTTATTCTGTTTACCTTGATTGTGAAAATTATTTACCTCAATTTCCATACAACTGAGGTAAAAAATAAATTATTTACCTCATTTTTTAACCGAGGTGAATAATACCTTTTACTTCAAAAAAAACTGAGGTAAAAGAACTTTTTACCTCAGTTTTTTGGGGGATAATAAAAAAACCGAGGTAAAAGGGGAAAAGTAAAAGGTTCAGTTTCTTGTAGTGAGTGCAGGGTTAAAAGTGACTTGTATGGACCAACTAGATATTTAAATATGGTCTGCGTGCTGTTTATTGAGTATTGTAATTATATACGATTTGTGCATTGTTTATTGCTATGTTATTTTTTTCATTTTATTATTTAAATTGAAATAAATTGTAAGTTCGATGAGAAGATCGCTGGATGAGATCCAGGAGACAAGATGAAGACTTTGTCAATATTAGGAGGTCATACTAGGATCACTTTAGATGGATTTATTTATCGCATTTATTTATTGCTTTATATTATAAATGCATGCGATTGGTTTATTTGTGTGGGATGATTATGAAGTTTGTTCCCTAATGATCAAACCAACATAACGAACCAAGGTCCCAAAAGCAATAATGAGCAATAATTTATCTTTTCGAAACAAGAAAACTCATTAAGACCTCGATTATTAGTGACAGATTTTGCCAAAGCGATAGGGGCACTTCTAATCTTGGAACAAATGTGGGTAGACCTAGTGAGGGGGGTCTACATGTTAGTTTTGATTTGCTTGTCAATAAGTGAGGGGTCTTCACTGGTTGATAGAAAAGGCGATAGGTACATTGAATGTACCCTATTGACCAAGAGAAGTATTGGATACTATTAGAAATGGGATGACTTACCTAAAATCGAAGGAATTGAGACAAGCCAAAGCAAGCTTAAGACCTTGTGATTTTGAGGGTCTTGGAATTATTTTATTCACGGGACCAACTTGGATAGAATAAAATGTTGAATAACTTCTAATAAGGCTTGTATGTTTTTCTTCAAGTTATTTTTTTAAATGGTTTTTATTTCATTTATTTATATAGTAGTAATCATGTATAACATCAAACAACAACTCTTCCAATCTACGTTCGATCCTTTGGAAGGATGAATTGAACGGATGTAACTTGGCAAAGGAACTTGATTATAGTTCTAATGCAAGAAAAAGAAGAAGTATGTCATTGATATTCAAATCCTGATGTCAAGTGTCTTATGTTGAATAGTATGAGCCCAGAATTGCAAGGAAATTTTTGAAATCAGATACTTAGAACATCAACCTGGAGCTCAGAGATCTGATTCAGAAGAAGGCCAGGGTTGAGAGGTTTTAGACCATTAAGACCATTCTTGATTGTAACATCGAGAAAGGGAAACTAGTGGGATTTCATGTTTTGAAAATGATTGGATCATTTAATAACATTGAGATACTTTGTTTTTCCTATGGCTAAGAGTTAGCCCCCTAACATCTATCTCTATTCTCTCCATAATGGTTTAGAACCATTTGAGTAGAAATGAAAACACTTTGACTAAGCTGCATGGGATGCTTAAATAAGTCGAGTCAAGTGTCAAGATTGAGACCAGGAACAAGGTTCTATTGATGCAGAAACAAAAGGGATATGAATCATAAATGGAAAAATGAAAAAGTGGGATAGGGCAAGGGTAATCATAGTGCACATGCACCTAAGACACAACATATTGCTTGGAAGCAGTGATCTGCACAAAAAGGCATGTGTTAACCAATTCATTTGACTCATTTATTATTACATTTTGATTGGTTAATTGCTAGTTTTAGTTAGGTTTACATTACAAAGGTTTTAGAGGACTGTTATTGGTTATCTGATCTAAATCCCTAGTTTTATAGACTTAATTGGATCTAATGGACACTATGTCCTCATGAGCACCTAGATTCTATTTTTTGAGCTTATTGGTAGGTTTTTGTGAGCACTTCAATGTAGTTTTTAGATGACCATCTGTAAGGGTCATAGCAGATAGTAGGCAATTTGCAAGGATGCTAGTAGATAGAAGGCCACGAGTTACAATATGGTAGTAGATGGAATTAAGCCGAGAAGAGGAGTTGAAGTCCAACAATCAAAGAACTAGCATGGTCGTGCAATACTACAGGGGACATTCCTGTCATCACGGGAGTGCCAGAATGCCTTGGCATGAGCCACTTTGTTCTACACGGCCCTTGCCTTTCAAAATGCCTCGTGTAGCTAAGTATGGGCACGAGCCGTGCCATATTGCACGGGTCGTACAACTCAAGTTTCAAAATGTGAAGACCAGCCCATGAGGTGTGAAGATTTTCACACCCGCGCCATCAGTTTTCCTAGAAATTGACTGCCCGTGGCCGTTTGTATAAATGACTTGGTATTTATTTGGTGAGATTCTAAGATCTCCCCATCATTTTATGCTTATGAACATTATGTTTACTTGTGCTTTACATTCTTGTTAATTGCATGATTGTTACACTATGTTGGCATACACTTTAGTCTACTTTCATGTTGGTGCATTTATTGATATCCTATGGGGAGTGTCACTAGGGTAATAGGGGAAGCGAGAGTCTGGGACTGTATGGGTGTATGCGTGTGGATCACCGAGTCACTGTTTTGATAACCGTACGCTAGTTAAGATAGATTGGAGTGATCTGCTTCATTATGCATGCATTAACTGTTGCATTCGGCATAAAAATTAGTTAGTTTTATTTGGTGGATTGCTAGTATTAGTTGAGTTTACGTGACAAGGGGTTTAGACGGTTATGTTTGGTTTTCTTGTCTAAATCCTTGTAGACTTAATTGGTACTAATGGACATCTTGTATCCATGGGCTCCTTGATCTTCCTTGTCATAATATTTAGTAGGTTTTCCGTGGGTACTTTTTGCTTACATTCTATGTGAAGGTCGTTCGTAAGGGCAGTAGAAGATATTGAACGCCATTCACAAGGATGGTAGAATATATCGTAGGTCATTCACACTAGAATGGTAGAAGATGAAGGCCATGGACATCAAAACCGTGGTAGTAGAAGGATGGAGCCAAGGATAGGCGGCATTGGAGTTCAAAACGGCTAAGGTAGAAATGGTAAATCGTGGTCCAATGAGTTGCGCCAAAGTCTGAGAACGATCCAAGAAATATTATCCTTGAAGGTTGATTTCACTGGATTTTTCTTCTCGAGAACTATATAATCAACTACTAGAACTCTCAAATTGGACCAACGGTTCATCCGTAACAAAGAAAAAAAATCAGCCGGCAAGCACAAATGGGTCGGCACGAGCCGTTCATAGATGGCACCAACGGCCACGGGCGGGATCAGAGACTCCAAAATCAGAATCCGGTTAGTGCCCCGTGCCAAAATTGATGGCCCTCATCAAAGTTCTGAGAAAAATTCCCTTCAGACGATGGGTCACACTATACAACGCGTCTCACGCCAAACAACGCGTCTCACGCCAAACAACGCGTCTCACGCCAAACGGCCGAAATGGGCCGTGCACTATTCACCAATCCACGCCTAGTGTTCATCGGTTTGCACCTACTGTTCATCGGTTCATGCCAAATAACTCGGCGCAAGGCAAAGGTTAATGCCAAGTGATTCGGTGTGAGGCACTATTCACAGGACGCGCCACTACTCACTGTCCGCGCAACCACTCATTCTCTCACTATTTTTGTCATAACTCTCTCAATTTTCATCTGATTTCCCTCTACCATATATCAAAATCTTCATATTTCCAAGATCTATCTAACGCATCAAATATAAGCTCAAGAAGATTGATGGATTTGAACAGTTTATTCAAGAAAGATTCAACCGCAAGAGGGAAAGGTGATTAGGGTTTTGACCTAAGTTTTGCCTATTTTAGCCCTATCTTTAGGCCTAATTATCTACTATCATATATATGAGTCTTAGAGAATGGGCAATGATGGTCTCTTAATTTTAAGAGACCGCTCTAGAGATCGAAAATGCCCACAGTGGTGGTCTCTAAAGCGATCTCCTAATAAGAGACCACTCCATAGCCTCTTGCTAAGAGACCACCCAAGAGCCCACTTTTTGTTCTCTCATGTCCTTTTTGTTTTTAACTTTTTTTCTGTTAGTAATAATTTGTCAGACTAGATTAATATTTTGGTTTTCTATTTCTAATAATTGGTCATATTAGATCAATATTTAAATTTTCAAATTGTAAAAATTGGTCGGACTAGATCAATATTTTATTATTTAAGTATTTTATGTAATTTTTCTAGTCATTATAATTGGTTTTTGCTAGTGTAATATTTGTTTATAATTTTTCAAAAATAATTTTCTTTTATTATTTATTTTTATTTAGATTTTAAAAAATAATTTCTTGAAAAAAATACAAAATTAATTTTATTTTTTTACAACGAAGGACGATATATACAAGAACGAAAAAATGAGTTATTTAATAAATTTTGAAAAAAAATCAATTTTAAATATTATAATGTATTATTAAATTTCACATTCAACTTATTTTGGATAGACAATTTTATTTAAATTAATGAGTATGATAGAGAAAATCAAGTAGGGTCCATGAATAGTAAAGAGTGGCCTCTTACCACTGTGAAAAAAGAAAGGGTGGTCTCTTAAGGTGAGGTGGAAGAGAGAGAATGAGAGAAATAATATATTTAATTGGTAAAAGACCACTAACGGTCTCTACCATTACCCCTGGCCTTAGTCTTCTAGTAAACCCTAAGTTGTCATTATGTAGATTTCTCTCTCTCTCTAGTTTAGATAGAAGGAAGAAGAGAGCTCTCTCTCTAGAGTTCTTCTTCTCTTCCTTCTCTTTTTCTTTTCTTTCGTCTTATTTTCTTAGATCCATAGCATCGAACATAATATTTTCCATGGATCTATCTTTTATAGAGTAGTTTCTATAGTTTGAGGATAAATTGTAGGAGCATGGTTTAATTTACATGTTTTGTGAGATTCTTTAGATTCATCCTAACATTTGTGTTCACGATATTATCGTGATTGTTCTTAATTATTTGAAATGCATGAATAGTACACCACATATAAGCACACACTTCGGGCTATATTCATGTATGGTGAAAATATCGATGCCCCCTTAGGAAGAGAAACCTAGATGTAGGAATGGGTAAGGGAGAATGTGTCAGCCTGGGTGTGTGCACGGGGGATTCAAGCATGCTTTGAATTGTTTGTCCTCACACCAGTCTTAGCTGACTTTGTAAAGTTGTCCGAGAGGTTCTGGGTAGAGATAGTAAATAGTAGCAAGTTAGGGTTATAAGAGGCCTTAGATGATAGATAAGGTGCCAACGACCCTTTGGCCTAATTAATAGGACCATTTAGATGTAGTGCATTCATGGTGGAAGCCTAGGAAGTAATCACATGGGGGAGGAAACCTATAACAGTCGGACCTTGTTGTAGTCCCCTAATAACGATGTCGGTGTCGATAGAGGGTTGCGAGTGCACCTGTCGTGACAGGGATGGGGAAGTGTATGACATTGGCCACACCACATGTTATGAACACTCCATTAGGTTTGCTTAAATTTCTATGTGAATGAATTGAGGATCAAAACATTAGATTGACCATGTTGCTTAATGATTCCCCAAGTTCTTAGTTAAATAGTTTACTTTGCTTTTACTTTTATGCTTAGTAGTTGTTAGTTTGAAAAAAACCAAAAAAAACCCCTTTGCATATTTCTTTTACTAGTTATTCCTTTCACTCGTACGGACTGGCAACCTATACGAGGTTGTGTTTTGATTGGTACCTAGACCTAGCATCTCTGTGGACAAACCTATGGCTTACCGCTAACTACCATCTAGGTAGCGTAGCTGTGAGAACAGGGTGCGGAACAATAAATCTCTTATCTTTAATGACGTCCTCCGCCTAGGTTAATTAGCTACAATTAATGACCTTGGGGGGGGGGAGCAAGTCATGGGGCATGAAAGATTTTGAAAAGAGATAGTTTATTAGAAACTAGGGTTTGCAGGATTCGACCTATGACGTTGCAACCTTAGAGTTAGCAATAAGGTGCCAATATCTTTGCCTTTGTAAGCCTAGGGAGAAGCATTCATAGTGCAGTGTCCGGGACGTAATCTTACGGGAAAGAAACAGATCTGTAACTACGGAGCCATTGTTGCACTTCCCTAATTACGGAGGCAGTGTCGATAGAAGAAAACGAGAGCGCCCTTATGTGACAGATAGGGGGGAAGTGTTGACTATCGACCACACAATGTGGCATAAGTATTATGATAGGTTTATGTGTCTTGTATGTGATTGAATCTCGAATCAAAATATACTACCGGTCATACTACAAAAATATCCCTAAGTGCTAGCTTATTATAGTTTACTCTCTATTTCTTGCACGCTTGTAGTTGTTAGATAACCCCCCCCCCCCAAAAAAAATAAAACCCATTTTGAAACATTAGCTATTCATGACACGTGACCTGATTAACTACCCGATTGCGGCTTTGTATAGTTAACCTTTAAATTCTTAGCATCTCTATGGACAACCTCGGACTTGCCACTATCAACCTCCCTTTGGTAGTTTAATAGTAATAATGGGAGCAACAAATAAATATTTATCTTTGTGAAGCATTCCACTGGTTAATTCTATCTCCTGTAAGGTTGTCAGTTTGACGACCCGCGGAGTGAAGATCAAGCAGAAGGTTGTAAAGTATGATATGTACAATACTTCGAATGTTATGACACATGCCATTAAAAAAGAATATTGCCCCTAGTTCTTAGAGGAAGAGAATGGGCGAGTAGGTGACATTGCAGTTATATACATCATGGTCAGACTCTGTTGCTAATAACTCTACTAATGGGTATTGGATATCATATGTGTTTCTCACTGTTTCAAAATTGTGGAGAGAACAAAGTAGGAGTTAATCTTGATGAGAGGTCAACCTATATGAGGGAAATGAAGCAAGGGTTGCTCTATTGACTGTAGGAACTTATAGTTTATCTATGCCTTATGGGCTTACACTGGGTAATATAATAGTTATTTTAATCTAAGTGCTACTATAACACATTTAATATTTTATGTGTTGAACACAGGAGGTTTTCATTGTAACAAGAGCAATAGTTGTTCCATCTTAAATGGATGTGTTGTGGTTTTGCAAAATTAGACAACTCTATTTATTTGCTTTATATGGGTAAACAAGTTTATGACGTAAATATCAAAGAGGCTAAAAACAAATTATTTGAGTCGAACATACCTCTGGAAGTGTCAATTTGGACACATGAAAGTAAGGCGCATGCAGTGACTTTGGCAAGAGGGTACTGTGGAATCATTTGACTTGGAGTCGATTGAGACATACAAATATTGTAATGGAAAAATGACAAAATCACCCTTCATAGTGATGGATGATGGAGCAAGTGAACTATTAGATTTTATTAACAAAGTGTTTAGTAGACCAAATGTGCTCAACTGCAAGAGGTGGATTCATGACTTCATTAGTTTCTCCGGCAATTTGAGTGGATATAGTTGTCTACTTAATGTGAGAAGAATTTGATTCTTTTGAGAAATTTAAAGAGTTTCATAATGAATTTTAGAATATACTTGTCAAGAAAATTGAAGCACTTCAATATGATTGATGTGGTGAATATTTAAATCAGGAATTTGTTGACCATCAGAAAGAATGTGATATTTTTTCTGGTCCATACCAAGTCCAAACAAGCAGTAAGCACAAACCATGAGAAGAGCCTGAACCAAAGTAGCGAAGCAAGTTTGGGTCAAACAAATGCAGAGGGAACGATGCTAGCTCACGAGCTGAGAATAATCGAAGCCTTGACAGATCGCTAGCCACGAATTGCATTTCTTGGCCCCACGATTACACACACAATGATAGTTTTGGACAAATCAGAACCACATTCACAACATATTATAAAAGGAGGAAGGAGACAAATTTGGGTAAGTGCAACTAAACTAGAGAAGCCTGATTCCATAAAGAAAACTACTAACTTGAGCGTCCGAGTTGTTTCCTCGGAGCCACCTCTGGGATCTATTTTACAAGCGCACCTTTGGTGAACCAAGATCAACCAATTGGAGAGAAGTATACCACAACATTTGGCTCCGACTGTGGAGACCATAGATTTTTTCTAGTTGTTCATTTCCAGCGGAGTTGATAATGGTGTTCACCAGAAGTGAAAGGAGTCAAAACCACAACACTCAAGAACAAACCACGGGGAGGAATAGGAATAAACATCCTAGACAAGATCAAGAACACTCTCCCATCATAGAAAAAGGACACGACGGAGATGATAAGGAAGAAGAAGAAGAAGCAGAGTCTCCTAACCTGAATAAGGAAAAAAAAGAACAAGTGTTCGCTGCGTTCCTAGAAGCGAATAAAGAGCAATTATACAATCCATTCCTTGCCACTCTTAAACTGAAGTCCCCAAAAGTAAGTCAAAAAGTTGTTAAAAACAATGGTGACCTTAAATATGGGGATGAATTGAGAGACATAGTTGTAGAGGATGACACAGAGAAGTCACCACCTGCACAGCATCTCTGCAACTTCAAAATGCTAAAGGACTTCAAATTACCACTGCATGTCAAAATATATGATGGAACAACAGACCTAAAGGAGTTCCTACACTCATATCGCAATAACATGAGGTTCCAGAATGCGAAAATATGGAAGGTGTTCCCCATATTCTCGTCGGGAACAATGATTAAGTGGTATAAGGATTTACCATGTGGAAGCATAACATCTTGGGCACATCTATTAGATTTGTTTTTATGATGGTTCTATCAGAAGTAGAAGTTCACCAAAATAATTGCAGACTTAAACATATCCCAACAAAGCAACGAAAGTTTGGCAGAATCTCATAGCAGGTTTGTTACAAAGAGTCTACAGGCGTGGGATCAGGAGATTTCTACAAGGTACTAACAAAAAACATGCCAAAAAATCCAAGAGACTTGCAAAGGATGATAGAACAATATGTACGGACCGAGGAAGCCAACAACTGCAAAATTAAGCGAGAGCAAGGTGAGAAAAGAGCTATAGAGGATTTGTAAAGTAATTTGGCAAAGAAGAGGAAAGGAAACTTCACCTTCAATGGAAAAGAAGCAGGGATACAAAGCATCTTGTCCCAAAAGACCCCGTTAACAAAATTGCAAAGTGAGATCTGGCAGGCGAACAAAGAACTATTCCTCAAACCTGGACCAATGGCAGCCCCCCCAGGGAAGAGATCAAGGGAATACTATCGTGCTTTCCCCAAGGACCATGGGCATAATATGTAGTATTGTAGAGATTTGCGGAGGCATATAGAGGAAAACCTGAGAAATGGTTATCTAGAACAATACAGGAAGAAAGAAAGTAGTAACAGGTACAATGAGCTAAGCAAAGCGGGAAGCTCTGTACCCAAGATCCAGGCAACTGCAAACACTCAAAACAGGGCCAAAAAGATGACCGCGACAATAGGCTATGAGGAAGATCTGCCTGATGAGGCACCGGAAAAAGTGGTTTTCTCTATACATGGATCAACGGAATCCTTGTCAAACAACGCTTGGAAGATTAAATCTAAGTATTTGCCTCATTGGACGTTGTTTCTAATGCTTCAACACACAATGACCCCATGGTTATTATAGCCACAATCGGGAATGCAACTGTCCATAGACTATTTGTGAATGATGGAAGTGCAGTAGAAATCCTCTTTGTGGATTGCTATGACAAGGTCGGATTCAAAAGAAGTGACTTGAAGAAGCCAACACCGCGCTTGTTGGATTCACAAGAAAAGAGGAAACGCCGCTTGGCAACATCCAGTTACCCATGACAATTGAAGAAAATGAGAAAAACTGCACTATAATCTGTGACTTCGTGGTTCATTTAACGCTATCATTGGCAGTGCATAGATGAACAGAGCGAAAACAATTTGGTCTCCATACCAGTTGGTCATGAAATTTCCAATCCCGATAGGGATTTCAATGGTAAAGGGAAATCAGCAGACTACCAGGCAATGCATGGTCATCGCAATGAAAGCAGGACGAACCATGGAACAACCAAAGATGGTTAGTACTATCACCAGCAGTGACCCACTCACCCAGGCGGATCGATTAGAGGGAATTGGGGAAGAAACTAAAGATGTCATTCTAGATGACAATGATGCTTCCAAGTATGTCAAGATGGGGAAATTTCTTCCAGACCAAGAAAAACAGAGAATAATACAAATTCTAAGAGAGCACAAGGACACGTTCACATAGAGCGTACAGAACATGGGGGGAGTTTACCCAAGCATAGAAACTCATTTGTTGAACATCGTTGATTCGGTCAAGTCGGTCAAACAGAAGCAACGAAGTTTTTCCAGTGATAGGAAGAAAGCAATTGAGGATGAAGTAAAGGCATAGTTGGAAGCTGGAATCATAGAAGAGGTGATATACCCAACATGGCTAGTGAACCCAGTAATGGTAAAAAAAATCAGACTCGGGATGGAGAATATGTATTGATTTTAAAAATCTGAATAAAGCATGCCCGAAATATGGTTACCCCCTGCTAAAGATTGACCAGCTAGTGGAAGCGATCTCGATATTTGAAGTCCTCACTTTTTAGACGCCTACAATAGATATCATCAAATATTGATGAATCCCGAAGACACATTAAATTTTTTTTATCATAACAAGCTTTGGAATATTTTGCTATGTGAAGATGTTGTTTGGACTAAAACATGCAGGGGCAACATACCAAAGAGTGGTTGACAACGCATTCCGCAGTCAATTGGACGGAATATGGAAGCATATGTAGATGATATGGTGATCAAGAGCAAGCGAATAATTAACTTTGCAGATGATTTAAAAAGAAACCCTAGATACATTGAGCATGATCGGAATGAACCTCAATCCAAAGAAGTGCACAATCGAGGTTGGAGCAGGTAAATTTTTGGGGTATAAGGTATTCTCCAAAGGGATTAAGGCCAATCTAGAGAAGATAAAAGCAAACGTGGAACTCCCCCAACCGCGAACAGTGAAACAGGTCCAAATCCTAATTGGGATCAATCGCTGCACTCAGTAGGTTTGTCTCGAAAGCAGTGGAAAAACACTTCCCCTTTTCAAAGTCCTCAAAAAGCAAGAAAGTTAAGTCGGAATCAAGAGTGCTAATCAGCATATGAGTCACTGAAGGATCAACTTCATATGCTCCCAGCACTAAAAGTACCAATCCAAGGAGAAACGCTATACTTATATTTAACGGTTTCAGCAAATGCAGTAAGCTCAGTCCTGGTAAGGGAAGAAGGCCAAAAGTAGATACCAGTGCTTTACATCAGCATAATATTGCAACAAGCTAAGAGGGCATATCTTCCCATAAAAAAGTTGACCCTGGTTTTGATAATTCAGAAAAAAGATTGCGAACTTATTTCAAGAGTCATATGATTGCTGTCTATACTAACTACCCAATCAAGAACATCTTGAGCAAACTAGAATCATCTGGGAGAATGACCAAGTGGGCCCTTGAATTGGGGAAGCTCGAAATTCATTTCCAGCCGTGAACCTCTATTAAAGCACAAGCTTTAGTTGATTTCATTGCAGAAATGACAAGCGTAGGGATGCAACAAGCAAAAACACAACAGTTCGAGGAATGGGACAAAGGAAAGACTAAGTGGGAAGATATTGCATGGAAGTTGTTCGTAGATGGGGCATCTAGCAAGGAAGGATGCGGAGCAAGATTGTGGATGGTTGATCCAAGCGGAGGCGAATATAGATACTCACTCGCTTTGATATCTCACTCACTAATAGCGAAGCAGAGTATGAAGCGTTAATATGCAGCTTACAACTTACAGTTGACATAAAGGTGAAGAGCGTTTGAGCATTTAGCGATTCACAAATAGTGGTCCAACAACTACGTGAAGATTATGAAGTTCGGGAAGGTCAGTTGGTGAAATACTTAACCAGGGGGCAAAGATGTGAAAATGGAAATCATCCCGATCATAAGCACGACAAGGATGAATGTTTTGGTTGTTCAGGAATCAAAGCTAAGCTGGATAACACCATTGATTGAGTACTTTGACAATGGGAAATTTCCAACAAACAAAGTACAGGCTAGGAAACTGCAAATGCACTCACGCAACTATGCTTATCATGATGGAACCTTATACAAAAAAAGTTATTTATCTCAATGGAAAAAATGTGTGGGATCTTCACAAACAGATGAAATCTTGAAAGAAGTGCACAAAGTACTGTGTGGATCACATCAAGGGTCTCGAACGATCGCAAAGAAGATCCTTCGAGCGGGATTTTACTGGCCAACCATGTTCAACAATGCATACAACTTTGTCCTTAAATGCGGAATCTACCAGATGAACGCTCTAATATCACACAAGCTGCAGTCAGCATTGACAGGAATATACGGAGCATGACCTTCTGATAAGTGGGGTATTGATCTCGTTGGACCTTTCCCAAAGGGTGCCAATTCCAAGTTTTTAATCACAGTGGTTGATTACTTCACCAAGTGGGTGGAAGCAAAGCCACTAGGGCGGGTAATAGTAGAAGCTGCAAGGAAATTTGTGTGGCAGAACATAGTTTGTCGCTTCGGGATACCACACACCATTGTTAGCGATAATGGCACACAGTTTACAAGTGGGGTTTTTACGGAATGATGTCTAAAGCTGGGAATCACTCAAAAATTAACTTCTGTAACTCACCCCCAAGCAAACAGATAGGTGGAAGTAACTAACAGAATGATCATTCAAGGAATCCAAAAGAGATTAGATGGAAAGCGTGCGGGTTGGGTTGATGAGATACCCAACACTTTGTGGTCATACAGGAAAACAATGAGAACCAACATGAGAGATGCCGTATAGTCTAGTATATGGCCACGAAGCAGTAATCCAAGTAGAGATTGGAAAATCTAGTCTTCGAGTGGAGCAACACAAGGAGGACGTCAACCCAGAACAGGTTAAGTTGAACTTGGATGCACTTGAAGAAAAAAATGAGAGAAGGCGACAATCAACAAGGCTAAGTATAAGGAAAAATTGGCAAGAGCATACAACCAAAAGGTCAAAGAGAAGCAGTTTCAAGTTGGCAATATGGTGTTAAGGAAAATGAAGCTAGTTTAGCCAAAGAAAGAGGAAAGTTATGCCCAAAGTGGGAAGGGCCATACAAGATAATGAAGGAGCACCGATCAAACTGATAAGATCTAGAGAGGATGGACGGTAGCAATGTCCCTAACACTTGGCACATAGTTAACTTACAGAAGTTTTATGTGTAGAATCAGCTAAATGGCAGGAAATGCTAGCTCACATGTATAGAAACCATGAAATGATCATAGTTATCTTTCGATCCTTTGGTTTGTGTTGAAGGCAACATTATCGCAGTATGATTCTCCCTAAGTAAAATGATTATTTTCCAAGCATCTTTACTTCATATTTGCAAAGCTAAGCTACACACTCTTAATGTACAATCAAGAAAGAGTTAGTAGCATAAGTGTTAATCGTGAGCACTACTTAACTTATGATTTTTTATTAAAAAAACATAAGCCATAGCAAGCATGCACTTGCCAATAGGACAGATATGCTCACAATGAAGTGAAAGCAAGCAATGGATCTCGTAACTTCACAACCCCAAAAAACTGCAAGCTATAGATCTTGTTATTCAAAAAACATGCCTCTAATACAGCGACAAATGCAAGCAATAGATCTTGTAGCTTCGCATATCACTCACCAAAGCAAGCTATAAAACTTGTTTCAAGGCAAATATGCCTAAATAATAGCGACTAAAGCAAGCTATAGATCTTGCAGCTTCGCAATAAAAAAATCTTTATTATTAAAAAAGCATTAGAAATGAGTATTATGAGTCAAAGAAACTCACAAAGTCAAATGACACCCAAAAGCAGGAAGACAGAAAAACAATCACAACATCCAAAATTGGAAAGTACAGCAACAACATTCGAAACAAAAATACATTCTATCTATGCTTGGATGCTCGCGATGATCCTGAAGAGGATGATCTACCACGATGACGACTATGCTCAGCCTTGCGGGGTAAGCCCTCAGCCCACCACCGATTCTCTTTAGCTTCACACTCCTCGCTAACATGATGGTCACATCGATGTTTCATGTGTAGATAAGCAGGGTGACGAACCATATCCCTTCATTCCATATGACCAAGATACTTAGCATAATACACCCTGAAATCGGTTATAGGCCCACACTCTTTGCAGTCCAGCTGCATACTCATCATGTTAACAGTTTCCTCATACCGAGCTATCTCAACCTTTAGATTTTGTATCGTATCTTCCAAGCTACGAATATAATCATGTACAGCCTCAGAAAAATTAACCCTCTGCGCGCCAACTCTAATAGTTAGACCCCATTACTGGTACGTCGGCTAGATGATGAAGGGAAAGTTTCAAGCCTATCATTGTACTCAAAATAAGCTTGCTCCATTTGGTGGATGGACGAATCTAGATGATTTCATTCAGTGCAAATTTCCTCATTTTCACTTTGCATTTGCATGTTTATGGTAAATTGCTCGTCTAGCTTGCTCTACCAATCAAGAGCAGAAGATGACATGGTTGCACTCATCCTATTTTTTCTTCAACATTTCCAAAAAAATCATCAATACGAGCACATTGCTTTTCAATAATCAAAGTCTTCAGATGGGCCTCCCGGGTCTTGATCACGCCATAATCTCTAGCCTCTGCCTATTGATAAAGCATCTTTACCATATTCAGCTATTGAAGATGGATAAGACTATTCTGCTGGCTGAAAATCCTACGTAAATTGTGCAAAGCGTCCTGGGTGTCCATCACAGCTGAATCCCACTTCTTTTCAAGATCATTAATACCTAGAAGCATGTACTTCAAACGAATACCCAAGAATAATGCCCACTCTTCCACACAAATAGGGAGATTAAGCGATTGTACATATTTTCCGGCAGGTTCAAGATCAGCTAAACCACGAATGATTTATTTGCTAAGTGATTCAATATTGCACCCATCAGGAATGAACTTACTACAAGAACAACTTGTACATGAAGAAGGAGGTTCAGATGGAATATTAAGTTGCCACCCAATGCATAAGGGAAGTGAGTCAACACGAGCAAAGTGGTAGGAGGAAACAATCCCCTCACATTCTTTGGTGAAACAGCAAGTGGCGCGAAGCAAACTATTAGGCTCGAAAAAGGAATCGCTACACCCCATAAATCCAAGCCTTTTAGGTATTTTTTTATCAATCAAATTATTGAAACCCTGCAAGCAAATAAAGCCAATGAGAAATTGTGAGCAAGGAAGATTGAACAAACATCCATGACCAAAAGTACATTAATAATAAAAAAAAATACAGCAAAATATTTTATCATGTTTACAATTCATAAAAACCCAACACACTAGAGATTAACTAACTTCAGGGTTAGGTTGGGGCTGAGCAACAAGGGCAGCGGCATCCTGGCTTGGTGGCTGAGGGGGATTTTCCTTGCTTGGTGGCTGAGCAGGAGCTTTAATGCTCGCATTAGCCTCACTGACCATGCTAGCGTCAGGATTAGGGGCCGAAGCATCAGCAATAGGACTGAAAGGAAAATCATCCAGGAAATCCACCTCGCACTTCTTCAGCACGCCGAAAGACTGGGAAGGCTGGAAAGATGCGACACAAAGCAAAGGTATGTCCCCCATCAGCAATCTTAGCAATAAAAGCTTTATTCAGATCCGCCATCTTCTTCTCCAAGGTCTCAACATACTTTTTCATTGCAGCCAATTTCTTCAAATCAACCACAGGGTTTCACTCATATTGATCCTTTAAAGCCTCGCAGTAGCTAATGGTGCGAGTGTCCCTCGACACTTCCTCAAAACATTTATAGAATGACTTGGTCTTAAGGGGTCAATCCACCAGGAGTTGAGGGTGTTTAGGGTTTGCAGGCCCATTGGTACGCATTTTCTCTAACTAAGCGTGAAGCTTAGACCTTTCTGTTTCTGTAAGCTGGGCATGCTCCTCAGTCACGATTACCCTCTTCTCAGCCACAGCCTCTTTCTCCTCAGCGACCTTAATTAAAGTTCCAGAGTTGCACATTTTATCTCGTGTGCCTTATACTTCTCCAGCGGTGACTCATCAATAGGAGAAAGTTTAGAAAGACATTCACTCACAAGCTGAAGGCATTCGTCGACCTTAACACACAAATACACAAGGAATAACATTAGCCGGCATATCACATACAAAACATTAGGATGTAAGGAAACTTAATCAACAATAGACTCACCACGGCCAGCGTGTTGGGTAAAGAAATTTTGGAGAAGATGTCAGATATCATCCCCTCCCTTATGGAACCCTCGATTTGCATCAGAGCTTGCGAATGAGACTGGCTGTCACGTCCTTTTTTAAAGGGAGGAAGCAAATAATCTGATGGTCCATCAACCCTATCCCTTTTGGGCTTAAGCTTCGGCCCACCTGTGGTGCGACGACCATCTGTCTCCCCTCCCTCTTTCGCCTTGCCCTTACCTTCAGGGCTAGGTTTGTTAACACCCCCCTGATATACTGTTACCAACAGTGGCTTTAGTCATTTCCTCATTGTTTCCATCAAAGAAGGGCCTAGGAATATTGCCTTTAGATAAATATATATCTGAAACTTAAGAATCATCATAGGTCAAACGAACATATGAAAATATAGTAACAGTTCGTTATAATCAGAAAGATTACAGACCAAATGCATCAAAAACAAGAACAGACAAAACACCTTCAGCATCAGAGTCATCATGGCGGAGATGTTGTGTATGAGCACGAAGTGTGACCACGATCTCTGTCTCTTCAATAAAATGGTCATTCAGACCAGGAAGCTTTGATTTGGGAACCTTGTAGTTCCAGGATGGCACAGTATCCTCGGGGTTTTTAACACTATAAAGAAATGTTTGGTGTTCCATAGCCTAACATTACTAGGAAAGGCACTCATGAGCTCAACACCAGCGATTACATGGTAAAAGGTGAACTCATCTACAATGTTTTTGACTTTTTGGAGATGATAGAAATTACGAAATAACTCAAGGGTAAAATCTACGTTCGCTTTCTCACACCTGAAGGAACCCCATTATGATAGCAATGCCCTTGGGGTGAAATTGGGACAAGGCTAATTTATACGAAAATAGAATATCTACCACATGTTGGAGAAGAGGAAAATAAAGGCCAAAGTTCAAATAGGCTAGGTAACAGGATATATAACCAGCCAGTGAAATACGAACACACTCATTGTTCGCAGGAGTACGAAGGTTAAAAGGAATTAAAAAGGGGAAGTGATTCTTTAATTTTTCTAGATATGGCACAGACAACATACTATGCATAGAGGAGGATCCGGAAACTTTACCGGAATCCACATCGGAATGACCATCTTCTAAGGGAGATTCAACATTGTTAGAGGTAGACATGGAGATAAATAATGAACCTATATTTGGAAATAGCAAGAACCTAATCAGGGGAATCGACATTGATTAAAAGTCCGTTGGGATAAAATTAGGGGAAATTTGCCAGAGAAGATGACCGATCAATAGAACGAATAAAGAACAAACAAAACTTATGTCAAGCAGTTGAAGAAGAGAGATATGTTACCAAGTTCAGAGTATACAATAAGTGAGGAGGAGATTGAATCAAACCTTACTCTTCAGAAATACGACAAAAAGTGATGCGCATAAACCTAGAATTGGCCGGAGGAGACGAAGATTGTACCGGAGGAAAAAAAATCAAACTGGGAAAATAAAATGGTCTCAGTATTTATATTAAAAGAAAAAAAAGCAGAAAACTCAAGGTAGAGGAACAGTTATGGAAATCCAATGATGGAACTCTGACACAACAGTGAATTGCCTTTCAAAAATATCGAAAAAATGGTGAGAGGTGAGTAAACAACACACTAAATGGTAAAGCCCGTTTGAAATTCCCATTTATGAGGTAGGGTAACAAATGGTAGAGAAATTTGGAAACGATCAGCGTGAAAGGCAGAAAGAATCACGGCTCTTATGAACATAATTGACGCTGCAATCCTTATCAGTAAAAATGGGAAAATCAAATTTCAAATTTTGAAAGAAGAGGAGTTAGTAGATAGAGGGTTACTGAAGCCACAAAGGTATTAGCACTTTGCAATTCCTACGAAGGTAAAATTGAATGACGAATGAGTTTTAAGAACTCGGTTCGCATCCAATCACTTCAAAGAATTTGCGTCATGCCACCCAGTCTTCAAGGCAGGGGGGCTTATGGTCCATACCTAGTTCAAACAAGAAGTAAGAACAAACCACGAGCAGAGCCCAAACCAATGTAGCAAAGTGAGTTTGGGTCAAACAAACGTAGAGGGAACGGTGCTAGCCCACGAGCCGAGAATAGCGGAAGCCTTGACCGGTCGCTATCCACAAACTACATTTCTCGGCCCTACGATTACACACACGATGACAGTTTCGAACAAAGCGGAACCACGTTCAGAACATATTATAAAAGGAGGAAGAAGAAGACAAATATGGGTAAGTGCAATTAAACTAGAGAAACCTGATTCTAAAAAGAAAGCTACTGACTTGAGCATCCGAGTTGTTTCCCCAGAGCCACCTCCGGGATCTCTTTTGCAGGCGCATCTTTGGTGAACCACAATCAACCAACTGGAGAGTAGTATACCAAAATATTTTTTTACTTGAATCTTATAGGAACAAAAATATTTTTATACTTGAATCTTATAGGAACACTTTAATGAATTAGTGTGTCCGCAAGGAGAAATGATACCTTATTGGATATTGTTAGTTCAATGATAGGTCAAGTTAGTCTTCTAGTTTCCTTATAAGGGACATGCTCTTCTAAAAGGTAGTGTTCACAGTGAACCTGACGTTGTCTAAAGCGTTAAGAAAGACATAATATGGGATATGCAAGGATGGGTTCCTTGAATGTGTTTTCTCTTAAAGATTTGGGGTTACGAAGCATATATGAAACGAGGTTTCCCAGCGAGTTTGCACCAAGTCTGACGAATGTCTCTTTGTGGGATATCCAAAAGATATAAAGGGGTATTACTTATACAACCATTCTGAGAACTGTGTTTTGTTGTTCGAGAATGTATCCTTTTGGAGAAGTATCATCTTTCCAAAATGACAAGTGAAAGGAATTTAAACTTCAATAAGTTTTGAGGTGAGCAACAATCAGTTCTGGAAGCATCAATCCCTTCATGTTAAGTGGCGAAGATCATTACGGGAAAAGTCTTAGAGACCACTGAAAACTCTCATGCCCCAAGTTGGTCAGAAAGGTATAGGATTTAGAAGAAGGTACATTTATGTCATTGCGACTGAAAACTATGAAATCATACTTTTAGAAAGTGATGAACCTATGATTTAAGGTTAATCTTTGACAAGCCCTAACTCTGCAAAGTGGCTTAAGGAAAATCGGAATACACATTATGTATGAAAACTAAGTTTGGTTTTGGTTGAATTACTAAAAGGGTAAGACTAAAATGATAGTTTTCAAAATGAAACCAGGCATTTATGTTTTCAAGGCTTCACTGGTAGTTAAAGGGTATAAACAAGTCCATGGTATGGATTGTGATGAGACATTTTCTCTAGTTGGAATTCTTTAGTCTATTTGATTTTTCCTAGCAATCACAGCTCATTCTGATTTTGAGATCTAGTAAATGGAAGTCATAACCATATTTTTTAATTGGATTTTGGAAGAAGATATGTATGCAAGACAATCTAAGAATTTTTTAGGCCAAAATAGTTGGGAAAATAGGCGAGCTTCAGAGGTCCATTTATGGATTGAACCAAATATCAAGGAGTTGGAACATACAATTCAGTGAAGCAATTAAGAGATTGGCGTTTGACAAAACGTTAAGTAATCCTATGTATACATGAAGGTTAGTGGGAGCAACAAGGAATCCCTACTCTATGTCGATGACATTGGAAATGACTAACCGAAGTTAGAGTCTATGAAGACTTAGTTCAGAAAATGTTTTGCAATGAATTACTTAGGAGATGCAAAGTACATCTTGGGCATCAAGATCTACACAGGTAGTTAAAACATGATGATTGACCTTATATAAAACACTTACTAGGTAAGGTGTTTGATAGGTTCGATATGAAATATCGTAAAAAGAAATTCTACCCATGATTCATGGCATGAATCTTAGCAAGACTCGGTGTTTATCGAAATTCGATGAGCAAAAGAGAATGAGTATGATCGCTTATGCATATACAATAGGGTTTATCATGTATGTTATGATATGTACTCACAGTTATATCTCCTATACTTAGAGCACGACGATGAGATATAAAATATACTAAGGTGAGGCGCATTGGTGTGCAGCCAAGAAAATGTTTTAGTGCCTGAAATGGACTGAAGATAAATTCTTGGGTCTATAGTGAAAATGAGTTGCTTGTGAAAAATGATTAGTAAACCAGTGTTGTTTGATTTTATTATTAAAGCCGAGAACATTGTTGCTTTGGAAGCTGCATAGAAAGGTGTTTGAATTATAAAATTCATCACTGAACTTGATGGTGTCCATGTCTTAGCTGACTCGGTGACTCTCTATTGATATAATGGTAGAGTAATCACTTAGGAAAAATGAGCTAAGGGAACCCAATAGTTCAAATTTGTCCTCAGCAATTTTGCATTCTTTGGGACTATGTTGGGAATGGTAAAGTTGTTATATGAAAGTGAGAAAGGATGAAAAATATTTGATCCGGAATCTAAAGCCCTTCCACAGATGGAGCTTAGGGCTCACACATTTGTGATAGGAATTTAGCACTTTGGATAGTGGCTGTGATTTCTATGATGTTCTAGTTATCATAATTTTGTGATTTTAGACATTGAAGATTGAACCATTTAACATATTATGAAATTATCACTTCATATTCATTTAACTTGGTTTAGTGTTGAATGAAAGTCCAAAATCAATTTACATCTCTAAATAAGTTATCAAGAATATGTCTTGGATAATGAAACCTTATTGAGTGAATTGGAGTGTAAGGATGATTATGTCCCTAGTTTAGGTCATTGAGAGTAGACACCCATAACTGAAGAAAACTAGGTTGCAAGTTGATTCGGAGTGTTGTTTCATGGGCTGAAGGATGTGGGATGTCATGAATCGACTGCATGGATGCATATTGGGAACTTGTATTGGACAGACCCGCCATGAGAATACTTTAAGATATTCATAATGTTATAATTATATCTCGTTGACTATAGGATTGTATTCCTCATACCTAAGTAATTCAGTGTTTGCTTAATTGTGGATTGGTGTACCTTGAGGCAGTCAAACGTCGCACCGTAAAAGGACACTATAAAGGCAATCCTTGGGTTGCCATGAATCGAGTGGAGAAAACTTGAATGTACAAGGTTGGGATTGTCCTCTCAGTTACATGAAATCGTTGTCTATGGGCCTCTCGGAGAGTTGGGACTGTAAAATGCATAGTCGTGCTCAAATAGATTAAGGTTTAATCATCTGTCTTAACAGTTTGACTCGTGAATTCGACAAATGCATTTGAACTTGATAAGGATGACACATTATCTTACCTTGTGTTCAGATGAAGACATTCGGTGGCAAAGGAATACGAATGCACACTTGTTCTAAGGGACACGTGGGAAATTGTTGGAATAGTGTCCTTCGGTCAACGTGCATTTTCCTAATACAGTTAGAGGATTAATTACGGAGATAATTAATTCAGTTATTTTGAGTGATCAGAATGTTTAGTTGGAAACCGCTTTCGATCTGCTAGCAAAAATTATACTGGGCTTGCACCTTATTATGCTGGAACCTATAGTGTCACACGTAAAGCAAGAAATTAGATAAAAAAGATAACTAATGGGCTTAGAGCCCTAATAGTAATTATATGAGAAATGAGTTTAGAACTCATTATGTCAAACCAGGCTAGGCTTAGACTGAATTAGGATTAGGGTTTACTGTTATATTTATTTTGTATAAGTCGCTATTTTACAGGAATAAACATTACGACTAACATTTTGAACCCTAGCCGTTCTAGACGGTACAAACAAAATAATCCTACCATTCTCATAAAACCAACCTTGTAGTAAAAGAGAAAAAGGAAGATGCGATCGTCTTTGCTTGTTGATCTGTTCTAAGCTGACAACAGCGTAAGCAGTCTGATCGTGTTGTGTGGATATGTATAGAGGGATAAAATATGAGATTTTCATCTCCTTGATTGAACATTTATCTGCACACTTCAAAGGTAATCTAAACCCTTCGATAGATTCATATTGAATACATGCATGAGATCTTGAATATAGCTATTGATATTTTGCTAAATTAGAGTTAATCAATTCCTAACAATAACAAGAAGAAGGCGATGGTTGGGGAGAAGAAGGCGATGTTGGAAGGCACTGATTTGAATAGGAAGTAGAAGATGGGTTTTGTTGGTGAAGAAGGGGAAGGAGACGGAAGATGGGTTTCGAGAGTTGGCCAGAATATTTGAGAATTAGTTAATGAGAATTTCCGGGAAGAAGGAGTATGTTGAGATGGAATTGACCAGAATTTTGAGGAAGATGAGTACGTATGGATCAAATTTGGAATTGACCAGAAGATTTTGGGAATTCAATTTCTTGGATTTTTTTTTGGGTAATAATTTAGATTAAATGTGAAGAAATTTTAAAATGGGTTATATTTCTGTTTGATGAATTTAGATTTTAAAATGGGTTATATTAGTGTTTGATGAATTTAATGGGTTTAAATGATTTTTGATTAATTAAATTGGGTTAAAATAATTTTAACTTGGGCTGATTTTTTGGAGATATTAAGGGGTAACTAGGTGTGTTACTTGTTGACTCTTTAGAAAAATAGAAAATGTGCAATTTAGTTTGGGATGAGATAAAAAAGAAAGTGTGCGGGTTAAACTGGTACGGAGGGAGTAATGAGTATATTTGATGATGTTATGTTGTGTTTGATTTTGGTCATTTGAGATTAAAAAGTTGGGTCAGTTCAGTCTAATATAAACCAGATTCAAAACTCTAGAGAAATTTAAAATTAGTGTCGTGATGGTTTAAAAAAAATAAACATTTTGTTCAAACTTCTCTCACCAGAGAACGCACTGCCCTCTCACTAACCCCTGAAACACAGAAACCCTAGTTGGGGGAGCTGCCGCCGCCACCATCACCGGCGGTCCTGTGGCTCCCCCCTTATCCTGCTTTCGTTCTTTTTCTGTTCTCGTCCCTTTATTTTTCTAGATCTGAGGTGGGGAAGCTAAGGCATCCCGTCCACGCAGATCCAGCCACCGTCACGGCGTGGTTCCTCAACCCCTCACGACGGTCGTTCCCTCGAGCCGAGCTACAGATGTTGCGCATGAGCGACCCCCACTAGAGACGAAGATAACCAATCCTCCCGGAGATGAAGACCGCACTCCTGGCAACGAAGTTCCAAACGATCGGGCCGATCCAGCGGTGGCCGGTCAACCAGCGGAGGCATATCCCAATCCGGTGAGTCTGAAATGCACAATTGGCCGGCTAAAGAAATAAGGTCCAGTAACAAATCCAGCGATGCGAAAGTTCAACAACCTGGCCAGTCAAAGGACAGGTCAACCAACAGCCGTAAGGAATAGCATGCTGGAGTGACGACTTCGGATGACAAAACGATGAAATTCGACCGGCGATATCTGGCGTAGTCAACGACCACCACCAGTCAACCCTTCCGCTGTCAATGGTCTCCGGCGATCAACGTGGTGCAAGGCAATTATCGGTGTCTCCCTGCCTTGGGCCCTACCTAAAACTTAAGCCTAAAGCACATCCAGCGTAATCTCTACTCTTTCCCATCCCTAAAATATATCCCCATTCCATATGTTGTCTGTCATTCAACAAAATTCATCATGGTCGGTTGTAGCCACACAGCCTCGTGATGACTATGATGGAGAGTAGACTAGAAGTTGTGAATGATATCATAGTAGTGTTAGGTTGCGGGCAATAGTCAAAATAGGTTATCCCGTGATGGAAGGTATATGGTCTGGCCCATTGAAAATTATGTGTCTTTCTGTAGTAGCATGTAGTCGTCGAATAGAGTTTCTGGCGTACAACGGAGTTCCAACTGGCTATAGTACAACATCTGCAAAAGGTTCATAGAATAATACTCTTAAGATGATACATGCTTATGGGCTAGAGTAGATTTGCGTTGTGGAATGACTTCCCTGAATGATGTTAGGGTTTAGGTTAACTGCTTTAGTTTGTTGTTATGTTTTAATTCTAGGTGTAAAGTTGGTACTTTCATGACTCCGGTGAGATTTTGGATGATGTTCTGCCGCGCTGATTGGATAAATCCAACAACAACCTCCCAAAAGGTTCTCAAAGTTAGAACTACAGAGTTGTGGCAAACTGGTGAGGACAAATATGGCCAACATTGAATAACATGGAGGCATGCAGTACCGGACTACTACAAACCAAAATGGACCTGTTCTCAACTCCTTCAACGAACACCTTCCACCACAGATCGGAGAAATCCAGCGACACCCTCTCAAAACTATAGAGTTGAAGCAACATGGTGAAGATGAAGATTGAAGGCGCACTCGAGTTGCAGAGATTCCCAAAATGGCACATGAACCTAATGTTAGGTCCATTGTGGGAGGCCCACCCCACAGTGTGTGAGCCAAACGAGGTGTTTAGGAAGTTTATCATATTAGTTATAATTGTTAGCTAAGGGTTGTGCGACCTAAACTTGGCACAAAGTTGTAACGATCTTGCAGTTAATGAGAATGTACGCCTCTTTGTTTCAAAAATATTTAGTGTCCATGCCAAACTTTTTAATGACGACAAGGGTTTAAATGACACTTATAAAAAAAGGAAAATGATAAAAAACAATTTCCTTGTAAGTGCATATTTAACCTCCATTGTTTCGAAAGTGGTGTTCGACCCACGACCAACATTGACTTTGAAAAGTGTAACCTTGGTGTTGGAGACATGCATTGATCCAAAAAAAATCGACATTGACTAAAATTGAAAAAATGAAATTGATCCTCCCTTCATTTCTGAATTTTATTTTTAAAAAACCCCTTGAGTGTTTTGAAACCCCTCATTTTTTCCATTCTTCCACCTCTCCTCTGACTATTCTGGGATGGGATTTCTCCCCATTCTTGAAATCCAATCCAATTTCTTCCACCACGTTTAAAAAAAAATAAAACCCGCCTTAGTGGGGGAGATGTTTATTAGGTTCTCCAGGCCTTTTTGTAACACTTGGTACATTATTTGAGATGAAACTTTAGAGTTTGTACAAAAGCCTTGAAAAGGAAAAATGGTTTCCTAATGCAAGCCAAAAAGGATATTTAGGAAAACGTTAGTAGTGTTCCTGAATGCAACACCCCCACCCCCTGTGTCGATGTTAAACATTCGGCCAAACTTCCAAAGATTTTCTAAATATTGATCTTTTGTGAGATGAAAAACTATACAAAATTCAGCAGGTGAATTTGTACAAAAAGAGGTAAAAAAAGGTTCAAAGAGTCCCAAATTTTATCTTCTATTTTGATAGTTCCGTATGGAACTAGCTGAGGCAAACCACAATATGTGGTTTAGTTCTGGAAGGCTCTATAATATGTTGTTCCATGCTTTATAGTGATCTCCAAGGGGGAAAAAGGTGCCTGATTTGTCTTGCTTGAGATATTGTCTTCATAATCCTTCTTCCCTGCATGATAGAGTTGAAATCAGTAGTATCCATTCACATTTTCTATTCTGATATCAGCTAAACCATATCTATCAAGTGCAATTAATCCCTTGATTTTTTGGTTAAGATCAAAAAATGACAGAGAGGATGGTAAAGAGGTAGCTGCCAATTATGACAAAGCATCAGCAACTTGATTTCCTTCTCTGAGTGTGTGTGTGTGTGTGTGTGTGTGTGTGTGTGATAGTGGTATGCTTCAAGATATGGTGGGGTGTCAAAAACCAGATTATAGATGTTCCATTGAGCTTTTAGAGGATTATTAATCACATATATTGCAAACATGCAGTCAGTCTCTAAAGTAAAAGGTGTAAAATTCAGAGAAGAAGCAAACATGAAACCCTGTGATAATGCAAACATTTCAGAGTGAAGAGCAGTGTTTGCAAATATGTTTCTTAAAGAAGCTTGGAGTACAAAACCCCTTTGATCTCTTATTACAATACCTATTCCGCATTTGTTACTCTTAGGATTCCAAGATGCATCAAAATTTACCTTTAGAACCACTGTTTTTGTCAATTTTACTGCCCTAATTTTAGGTTTAGGTAGATGCCTTAAGGCAGGTGTTAAACCTTTGTGAAACCATATAAGATCAGAGATTTTGGTTGTGAAAACTGGTTTCCTATAAAAGCTTTAAAAATTATCCTCCCTGACGGCTTCTAAGACAGTTGGGAGGTGTGGAGTAATATTATCATTAAGCAATTTGTTTCTAGCTTTCCAAAGGTTCCAACAAATGAAAGCATGAGCTAGTGTTATTAAATGTGTATGCACCGGTGTTTCACATTTTGTAGACCAATAATATGACAATCTATCAAAAATAGAGTGAAAAATTGGAGGTCTAATTGCAAGTATTTGATCATAGAAAGACCAGATTTGGGTAGACAGTACACAGGAATTTAAAAAAAATGACTCATAGCATCATGATTTTCACAGTGGACATTGATGCTAAACTAATTTCAGAGAAAATTAGGATGTCATCAAATGGTAAAATAGCATTTGCAAGTTTCCATAAGAAAATAGATACTTTCATGGGTAAACTTCTGTTCCAGATTGTTTTCAAGATCCTCATAGGTCTCCTTTTCTGAGCTAATGCCTGAAATGCTGTTTTAAAAGTGAAAATTCCATTGGTGGATGGTTTCCAGATTAGTCTGTCTGGTCTTGATGGTGTCAAACTTGCCCCTTGCAAAAAAACAACTATATCAGATGGCAGAGATTGCAACAAGGGCAAGAGATCAGATTTTTTATTAATAAAATCTGAGATGGAGGGTTGCAATGGGAGTGCAGGGGTTGGAGAATAGAAGTCTATAAGACAACCATAGCTTGTCCAGTTAGAGGTATAGAAATTTGATGTTCCCTTTCCATGAACAACCCTAGAACATGATTCAGCTAGCATATTACACTTCACAATCCTATCCCAGGTTTGTAATTTTCTATGTGTTTCAGGTAGAGACCATAGGAATTGTGCCCAAAGTGTTACCCCTACTTGGAATTTCCAACATAATTTAAGTAAAAAAGCATCAATTATATCTTTGAAGTTTCTTAAACCAATACCATTTTCTGATGTTGGAAAGGACATATTTTTTATGCTTTTCCAAACCTTTTTACAGCCAAATTTATTTTCTCCCCACAAAAAAGCATAGATTTTTCTTTTAAAATCCTTAATGATAGTATTAGGTGGTACAATCACAGTCCTAATATGTTATGGTATGGAAAACATTACAGTTTGTATTAAAATTAGCTTCCTAGCCAAATAGGTGAAAGGGAAAGTTCCTTGTGTCATACCTAGTTTGGCTTTAACTGAGTAAATATGTTTTTTTGAAGCATTTTTACTTATGTAAAAATTACTCTTAGAGTAGTTTATTTTTTGTCCACTAGTAACCTCAAATACTTCTAAAAAAGCCTTCAATCTAGTTAAAGTTAGGGGTGTGGCCTGTAGGAAAATGATTGTATCATCTGCGTAGCTAAGATGTGAGATTGGAACAGCAGTAGAGGGTAGCATAAAAGGAGACATTTTGTTATTAAGGAAGTAGAAAGCCAGACTTCTAGAAAAAGCTTCCGAAAATAAATTAAATAAGATTGGGGAAAGAGGGTCTCTTTGTTTGATTCCCTAGGTAGGTTTGAAGAAACCAACAGGTTTACCATTTATTAGGACAAAGAACCATGCAGCTGAGAGGTACCTAGTATGATATCTGTAAACTGTGCACTGAATCCAAACTTTAAAAGAATAGCATGTAAAAAGGATCATTTAACTCTATCAAATGCTTTAGCTAAATACAATTTAAGAATTCAATTAGGGTGGCTTCCTTTGTTATTTAAAAAAGATTTCATCTCTCTTAGATATAGGACATTGTCAGAGATGTCTTTATCTTTCATAAAGGATGACAGGTTTTTGGAGATCAGTTTAGGCAATATGCAGCTTAACCTATCAACAATCAGCTTTGTAAAAACCTTATTAATGAAATTAGAAAGTCTAATAGGTCTAAAATCACTAAAAGAAATAGGTATTTTTTTTTTGGGATGAGGCATATCCAGGAACTTGCTATTCCTTGTGGAAGCTGCGTGCCTTTCATGAAATCTATGGTGGCTTCTAAAAGATCTTCATCAATTATATCCCAATTTTATTTTTAAAAGTTAGGGGTAAAACCATCTGTACCTGGGGTTCCGTTCTGGTTTAGAGAGAAAACTATGTGTTTGAGTTCCTGAAGGGTGGGTTTTTGTGTTAGGAGCTCTTTTTTTTTTACTGAGAATTGTTGGAATATGATTTATGAAGTGTGATTGAAAAATAAATTATAATTGTTTTCAGAATCATTACTTAAAGATTCGGAAAAATAAGACTGCTTCTTTTTCAATTTCTAAGTGATTATCTCACCAAATTCATTTTTCAGATTTTATGTTTGTGATGCATTGTTTTAATCTTCTCCGTTTCACCGAGGCATGAAAATATTTTGTACTTTCATCTCCCTGTGTTAGCCATTTAATCTTAGCTTTGTGTTGCCAAAAAAAAATTTCCTCATTAAGAGCTCTCAGTAAAAGAGCTCCTATTTTATTTAAAAGACCATGTCTTCAATTTTATTGGTTTTTCATAGCAAATTTCTTGAAGCCTTAGTTCCTCTTCAGCCTTTTTCAGATTTTCATTGATGTCCCCAAAATGTTCTTTATTCCAGATTTTAAAAATAGTTTTTAGCCTCTTAAGTTTAATGAAAAATTTCATTCCAGTCTGATTAATTGATATATCCCAATTCTGCTTAATGGTGTCTTTGAAATATGTCATAGTTAACCAGACATCAAGGAACCTAAATGGTCTAGGTGAGGATGGATGTTGTTGCCTATGGTTAGTAAAAGAGGGGTGTGATTTGAGGTGTGTTTGTTGAGGGTGTGGATTGAGCTATTGGGGAAAGTTAATAACCATTCTTGGTTACTAAGTGCAATGTCTAGTATCTCCAAAGTAGGAGGTTTTCTTCCATTGGACCATGTGAAAGTGTTTCCAAATATGGTCAAATGTACTAATTGGTTTTGGTCAATGAATTCATTAAAATCATTGATGTTGTGAATACTAGCCTATTTTGGTCCTTTGTATTCATGAACATCAGTTTTTTTTTTAAATTTAAACCATCCTAAGATGGGGGGAATATATTGGCTCCCCTAACCATTAAAATGTGCCAAATAGGCGCTAGTCGTTACATTACATCGCTAATTAGCTTACAGTCATTCCAAGTAATGTATTACCTAAAGAGAAGTAGGTATGTTAATACCATAACTGAAGCAATATCTAAAAGTTCCCATGCCCTACACTTGAAGCAGAAATAACATCACAAACAGGTCAAAGAATCGTACAATACGAAACTCCTATTAGTCGATGATGATCCTGTCCAAACAGAAGGGTCCAATGTCTTAGAACATTTCCTGTGTTATCATAAAACTAGAGCTGAAGCCTCATCCTTCATCCCTATCAGTTTTCCTTTTCCACTGATCAGTTTCTCATTCGCATGTTGCCTTCCTAAGCTGAGTATCCTCACGTCCACCTCATCTGCAATGAAGCAAAGGAAAGAGAGCAGTATCCCATTGAAAGAGAAGTAAGATTTTATAGTAGGAAACATCTGTTCCTACTGTGAAAATTGAAATCACTTGCTGTTCTCTATTAGGTTCCTATTCTGATACCATATATCCCAGATTTATCCAACAATAACAAGCCTCTAAGAAAAGGAGGTAAAGTTCCTAGTTCTAGATCACCAGAAAGTTTATTTTCCTTAGCATGTTTAGCCATAAAGTCTGCTGCTGAGTTAGCCTCCCTAGGGATATAATGAATCATAGCTCCTTCATTCCATTCATTCAGGGTGCTACATATTGAAAAGACTTTCCAAGGACTTCCTTTTGGGTTCTGAATTCCTTTAACAGCTGTAAGACAATCTGTCTCAATTGTGAATGAATGCAGATTAAGTTCTAAGCCTAATTGATAAGCAAAGTAAATACCAGTAAGTTCAGCATGTAAAGGTGATTCAGCATGGAAATGATTCACTCTTAACTTAATCACATCTCCCCTCCAATCCCTAATTATAACCGCACATGTTGACTCACAGTTAGGGTTCCATGTTGCATCTGTGTTGAGTTTAAAACCAACAATAGGTTTTACCCATCTAACTGCTGTGATCAATTTCTTATTTTTCTGATCAGGTTGGGGAATGATTCCATTTTGTATTAAGTATCTATGTTTATCAAGTTTACCTTTTTGTGGATAAGCCTGAAATATTTGGTAAACCTGATCTTTAAGATTCAGAAAACATGAGTCCACAGAAAGAGATAAATTTTCAAAAAGTTTCTTGTTCCTATATGTCCATATTGACCAGGATGTGACCATTATATAAGCAATTATCAAGTTGGACCAGATCAAAGATTCAGCTCTGATGGACAAATAGAAATCAATTCTGTTCTTAAAACTCCCAAAAGTTGGTTGATTAATATGCAACAGTAAATTCACCTTATTCCAGATTGCAATAGCAAAAGGACATGAGTTAAAACAATGATTAAGAGAATCAGAATGCTTCCTACACATAGGGCAAATTGAAGCCAGAGAAAAGCCTAGCTTACAGATGATATTATCAAAAGGTAAGATTCCATTTAGTGCTCTCCAAACTAAAACAGACATTTTTGCAGGAATAAAGTGTGACCATACCTTATGTAATTGTCTTACAGTTACACCTTTCTGTCTGCAAATCTTGTAAGCAGATGCAGTAGTAAATTCTCCATCAGTTGAAGCTGTCCAAATCAGCCTATCCTCATGTAAGTGAGTGATTTTTGCATCCTGCAAGATCAGAATTGTACTGGTAGCCAAAAATGGCTCCAAATTATTCATGTAAGAGTTTTTATTCAATATAAAACAATTGAGAGATATATCAGGGAAAGGAACTTCCTCATCTACGGGCCATTCATAAATCAGTGCACCCTTTCCTGACCAGTTTGCATTTCAAAATGAACACTCTCCTTTTCCATAGATAACCTTTGAGGATCCATTAGCTAATTCAGTTATTTTACAGATTCTATTCCATACATTAGAGTTCTTATAAGAATCAGGCAGTGTCCATAGATGGTGTGCCCAAAGGGTGTTATTAACTTGCAGCTTCCACCACAGTTTGCAAGAGAAGGCATTAACTATGACCTGTAGATCTCTGAATCCAGTGCCATTCTCTTGGACTGGGAAGCTCATTCTAAGCCATGACCTCCATCTTTTCCTGTTTTCAGTGTAATCACTACCTCCCCAGAAAAAACCAGAAGCCATAATCTCCATTTTCCTTAAAATTGCCTTAGGTGGATTCAAAACTGAAAACATATAAGTAGGGATTGAAAGAAAACAGTGGTTAATAAGGATGATTTTGCCTGAAGTATTTAACCACCTATTCTTCCAGTTACTGATAGCTTTTTCCATTCTTTCTAAGATAGAATAATAATAAATCTGTTTATTCCTACCTGGAAAAATGGGAATTCCTAGATAAGTAAAAGGAAAGCTACCTCTGGTCATACTTAAATTCCTGCTCAGAGCATGTATTCTGTCCACAGAAGTATTAGGAGCCACAAAAAATTAGATTTTGCAAAGTTTACTTTTTGGCCCGTTGTTTGTTCATATGCTATTAGAAACCTCTTAAACCTATCCAAGTTTTTTTTATGTCCATTAAGAAAAACAGCCGTATCATCCGCATACATAAGATGAGTAATCTGAGGGCATTTATTAGGCAAGCTAAAATATTTTAGATAGCCTAAACTAAAAAGCTTTTTTAAACCTCGGGAAAAGGCCTCAGAAAGTATGTTATACAAAAAAGGAGATAAAGGATCTCCCTGTTTGATACCTCTATTAGAAGCAAAAAATCCTGAAACTGTTCCATTAATTAACACTGAAAAATGTGCTGAAGATATATTCTGCATAATTCTGTGTACAAAGGTGCCATGAAAACCAAATTTCAGAAGAATTGAGTTGAGAAAAGACCATGAAACCCTATCGAAAGCCTTCTGCATATCTAATTTAACAATAATATTTGAGGCTTTAGATTTTCTAGTTAATATTCTGGTCATTTCCTGCATCATTATGGTATTATCAGAAATATCTCTCCCTTGCATGAATGCACTCTGTTCCAGAGATATTATTTGTGACATCAAAGGTTTAATTCTGTCCATTAGCATCTTAGAAAAGATCTTATTCACAAAATTTGAGAGACTTATTGGCCTAAAGTCAGAAAAATCTACTGGAACTGATTTTTTTGGGATTAAAAATAACCAAGTACTGGAAATTGCATTAGGGATATTTCCATTACTTAAAAAGTCATTAGATGCATCTAGAAGATCATTTTTAATAGTATCCCAAAAAGTAGTGTAAAAAGAACTAGGTGATCCATCAGGACCTGGGGAACTATTTCTGTTAAGATCAAAAACTGAACTTTGAAGTTCCTGAATTGTGAATGGAGACAGCAATGATAAATTTTCCTGATCAGTTATCACATTTGGAATCTCATTAAGGAAGTGTTTGAAATAAGTTCCTTGTTTTTGGAACACATCCTCATTCAACAATTCTGTATAATATCTCACTGCCTCTTCTTTGATCAAGGTAGGCTCAGTGATCCAGTTTCCATGATTATCCCTGATTTTGCAAATTTTGGCCTTTGCTCTCCTCTCCTTAATAGCATGATGAAAGAATTTAGTATTAGCATCACCATATTTTAACCAATTTAACCTAGCTTTTTGCCTTAGGAATATATTTTTCTCTTTCTGAGCCCTCATCAGCATTTGTTTGGATTTGTTAAGTTCTGCTAGGGTAGATTGATCATGGTTTTGCTGAAAAGCAATTTCCAAATCATTGACTCTGTTTTCTTGTTGGGCCAAATTTTGATCCACATTACCAAACTGTGATTTATTCCAGTTTTAAATTTCCAACTTAAGCCTCTTTAATTTAGCAACTAACCTACACATACCAGTAAAAGGAATATCTAAAGTCCAGTTAGAAACTACTAATTTCTGAAATTCCTTTCTATTTGACCACATTTCCTGATACCTAAAAGGCCTAGGTGCTTGTTCCTCAGAAATTTGAACTGATAAAATAAGAGGAGCATGATCTGAGGACATCCTATTTAAAACTTGAATAGAGCTATTAGGAAACTGATCTATCCAATCTAGAGTTACTACCCCCCTATCAAGCCTTTGAAACATTAGATCCTTACATCTATCTTTAAATCTGTTGTTACTCCAAGTAAAAGAGTTTCCTACAGTTTGGATTTCATGCAAGTCCATAAAGCAAAGAAAATCATTAAACTGCTTCATGCTTTTTTTAGGAGTGGACTTTCTTCCTTTATATTCATTTACTGATGTTACAGTGTTAAAGTCCCCTATATATAATGAAAGATTATCCTATTTTCCTTTTAAATCATTCTATAAAAGCTCCCTAAGTTGCCTGTGAACACTGGCATAAATGAAAAAGCAGTTCCAGGAGCAAGAAGAAACAGAATCAGTGATTTTAACATTTACAAATTGGTCTGTTTCACCTAAAATTGAGATGTTGAAAGCCTGATTCCATAATATCCATATTTTTTGCATGCTGAGCTGGATAAGCATTACTGTAACCAAGAGTATGTTTAAATTCAGATATTTTGAGTTTATCCTGCCAAGGTTCTATTAAGCACATAATATCTAATTTATGTTTGTTTTTTAGGATCTTAAGTCTATCCACTGATGTACCTATTCCCCTAACATTCCAAACAAGTATATTTCCTATTATTGTGTGTTTAATCATTTAAAAATTTTGGGAGTGGCTTTTTGTGTGGATCTAAGATTCCTACCAGTCCTTGCAGAATTTTTATCTTTGTTCCCTGATTTGCTAGTAACTTTTTCATTCTTCCCACTTACAGGGCTTAGATCAGAATCCTTAATCTTATTTCTTAAATTATCCTCTTCCAAAGTGATATGATCAGAATTAACATGACTCTGACTCAGATCTCGTACCATTTCAGTGGATATATCCTGATCATTTCCTACTTTGTCTTTCTCAACATTTGACCCTGAAACTGTATTAATGTTAGTCTGCTCCTCAGAATTTATAATTACTGAAGTATCATGAATTTCCAAAGTGATATGGTCAGAAATAACATGACTCTGACTCAGATCTCGTACCATTTCAGTGAATATATCCTGATCATTTCCTATTTTGTCTTTCTCAACTTTTGACCCTGAAGCTGTATTAATGTTAGTCTGCTCATCAGAATTTATAATTACTGGAGATCATGGGTTTCCAAAGATTCATGAAAAATCTCTAAAATCTCCCCGTCCTGCTCCTCAATGAGGTTTTCTAATGAAGTGAAAGCATTAGAAATTGACACCGTGTTTATTTTAACAGTTTGTTCCTGAATTGGGACTAGATCAGAGTGTGTATTTTTTTTCCTCCAAAAGGTATTGGTTATTGGCTTAGAAATGTCATCAAGAGAATAGAAAGAAGAGCCTTTTTTCTTAGTATTTACTGTAGCAAAATCAGTGTTCAGATCATTATTTCCTTCTGAGTTAATTTTCTGTTTCTGAAAATCCTTTTCTTTTTGTGATACTGTTAAGGCAGAAGAGCCTTCTAGATTAATTAAGTCATTCTGGGTAACAGATTCTAAACCTTTAGCCACCTTATGTTCTTTATCTTCCATCTTTTTCTCCATCTTTTTTCTTAGTTCAGGATGCAGGAAATTGCACCTATTGTTGCTATGACCAGTTATCTTACAATGTGAACAATATGTAGGCAAATCTTCATATTCAATTGGATATTCAGCAACCTTGTTTCCAATTCCAACTACTATTGTACTAGGGAGCGATGCCAGCAGGTCAATTTCTAAACATACTTTAATAGCCGATGGCCTAGTTAAAGCAATTGTTGCTGCATCCATCTTAAGAAAACGACCTATCTGACTACTAATTCCCATGATTGCTGAGTTATTATAAAACATAATTGGAAGTTTATGGAAAGTTACCCAGACCGGAGCTATTGATGATTCCACTGATGGCGAAAAATCTTGCGTCCATTTTTGAACCTTCATGGTGAATCCGTTAATCATCCATTGCCCTTTGATCCAGCATCGTTGGTAATCTTCTTGTTCCTGAAAACGAATAAGCACATGTCGGTAATCGATAGAACCTAATTGAAATTTCGACTTAAAACCAATTGACTTAAAAGCTTTATGAAGAGCCTCCATATTTGGTTTCCCGCGAAGAAATTTCCCAACGAGAGCATTCTGGTAATGCATAGCTAAAAGCTCTCCCTCTTCCGGGGGAAGGATATACGCCACTTTCCCTTTAAATTCCGTAACTGGGTGAAGATTAGGGGTATCGGGAAGTGTCGACAGAAGGGGCGATGGTTTGGTATTTAGGGCTTGAGCAAAACTTTTTGGATTTTGGGGGATAGGTTGAAGATTAGCCATGGTATGAGTAGGATCAGAAGTCGAGAGATGCGTCAGCGACGCCATGGTCAACCACCGGCGGTGGCAACGGCCACATGAACAGCAGTTATTGCATTAAAATCTCCAATGAAGATTTTATTATTTCCATTTATATTTTTCAGTTCATTCCACATGATTTTCCTATTGTTGATTCTAGTAGGTGCATGAATGAAGACAACATTCATATCATCTTTAAAACTGGATACTCTAATCTGTGTCGAGGTAAATTGATCATTTTCAGTTAGCACATTAACTTGAATGTTTTGGTTCCAGAAAAGCCAAGTATTGTTATGGTTGGAACTATGACAGTGATCAAATTGAAGTCTTATTCTATAGTTATCAACCAGATCATATTTATGCTTAGGCTAAAAAATACACAGTAAATGTATATTGTGGGTCCTAATTAGTTTCTTAAGTCTGACCATTGAAGTATCTAGACCCCTAAGATTCCAAACTAAAGCTTTAAAATTAATGTTTGTATCAATCATTAAAAACTATTTTTCCTGCTTCTTCATGTTGATCTGGTTAGGTTTAGTGAACATTGTTCTCTTTCATGTTTTGATAGAATCGGTGTTAGAGGTTTAAGACATACCTCATCCAGCTGTTGCACTTCAGAACTTGATTGAGTATTGTCCTCTTCTAATTGCTCTTCTCCAAGCACTGAGAATCTATTTGAACTCTATGGACTTAACCTGTTAGAGGAAAGATCAACATTTTTAGTATATTTTCTTCTCCTTGGGAGTGTGAGAGATTACCTAAGCCATTTTGAGTGTGGTTGTTGGGAGGCATTGCTAATTTGGCCCTCATTGGTGATGGTGAGGTATCCAGTTGTAACTCAGTTGTACTATGATTAGGTTTACAGTTTCTTTTGGAGCAAAGCCTTCCATATGAGGATCAAAGTCATATCTTAGAGTACTAATTAGTGTCAGGGATTCCTTTGCTATGGAGTCAGTATCCACATTCTGTTTTGAGGAAACATGTTTGAGAGGTATGGTTGGGCATTGTGATTCTAGGTGGGCAAGTTCAACTGTGAGTTTGTAGATAAATTCAGACTGTGCTTCCACTTCTTTCTGTTTCTGTGATGTGCATATACCTAAGGTATTCCTAGCCTGGTTTTGAGAGATAGATCTCCAATTACCTTGGTTTTGGGTGTCTCTATGTTGAGGTTTGGGCTTAGTATAGGATTTAGGTAATAGCTCAGGGTGCAGGATCCGACATTTAGAAATCTTGTGTCCTGGTTTCTTACAGTGAGAACAATAGACAGGTAAACTGTCATATTCGATGGCAAATTTCTCATTGTCAATGGTAGATCCTAACCTTATAAAGCTAGTTGGCTTTGTAGATCTACCTTAACACATATTTTGAGGGCAGGGGGTCTAGTGAGTCTTTCTATGGCCAGATCCATTTTGATATATGCTACGATTTGATTTCCAATTTCCTGAATGGCAGGGATGTTGTAGCAGTACAATGGAACGTTCCGAATTGTCACCCATGTCGGAACCACTAAAGACTCTGTGTTTGGTTTGAAATCCGACGTCCATTTCAAGATCCTTATATGAGTTTCGTTGCAAGACCAAACTGATTTCATCCAACATCAATGGAAATCTTCTTTGCTTTCGAATCTGATGAGGATGTTGCGGTGGTCAATTGTGCTAATTTGGTATTTTCCGCCGAAGCCCACTGTTCTGAAATCAGCCTCTACTTTCTCCATTGGGGGTCTACATTTGGGAAAATTCCCAATTAGGGGCATTGTCATGGTGTGAGGCAAGTTGTTTTATCTGTTCCAACAATAGAGGGCGGAAGGTTCACCTTTGAAATTTGTGGTCGGGCTAGGTTAGGGGTTGAGGGCAAAGAGGTGGCTATTGGTACATTTTTAGCTTGTAGTGCCTGGGCAAAAGTTTTTGCGGTGTTTACCACCATAGCGGCCTGTGTAGATTGGACCCAGGCGTAGATGGGTTGGTAATTGGTGGTGGTTAGCATTGAAGAAAACTGTAATTTTACCGTAAGCAGTGGTCAGAGGAAGAAGACAGAGGTGAAAGCATTTTCGTAGAGAGAGAAAGTGATACGTGATATAAGCATCGTCGAATGTTACTACTCTCTTAATTCGGACAGCCTTCCAGCAATACAAGGTAAGTGTTGCCTAGAACTTATTGTTACACCATTGAACGTAGTTTTCTTTTGGATTTTAAGATATTTTGGGTTCTAGAATGTTTGGTTTGACAAGGTAAAGCGAGGAAAGTGTTGAGGTGATTAAGAGCAATTGGAAAGTTCCGAGGACCTGCCGCGACTCTAATTAGTGGTAGTGATGGAAATTTCTTCCACCACCAGTTCATTTTTCATCGGCGACAATGGGTTTTCCTCAAGACAACAAGCCCCACCAAAACACCCAGTAATCCAGACAAGAAGACCCACAACATTCGGTTGTGAATAGACGAAATCGAGAATAAACTGCGAGATTTCGAGCACTGTTAATCGCAATGTACTAACATCCCCATCACACTTCACCACCACCTCAACACCCTTGTCGATGTTCTCCCCCTGGAGCCCAACTTCAACATCTTGCTCCTTAACCGCCTCCAGAAAGAACATCGACATAGTTCGCTCAATTTCAGGAACACTTGGTTCCATCATCTCTAATGCATGACTCAATTTGGTGAATGTCGATTTCCACATTAGACAAAGAGACTCCTAAACCAAAATAATGTCTCCAAAATGAGAGTCATTTGAAGCCTTCAGTCTGTCATGGATTAATTTTTAATTGACCCCGTCGAATAGAGCTTCTGTATTTAGACCCCCATATCGAAGCCCTCGCTTGGACACGTATACATATTTGACCAAAACTTGTCATTTCATTATTTACACTGTAACTTTTACCATATTCAATTCCAGTAAAATTCATAACAAAATTTTTGATGCTCAATCAAATGTTGATGAAATCAGTTTAAAATTAAGATTTTTAAATTTTATAGATAAATACAATTAACAAAGTGTATGAATTATAAATTTAATATTTATTTTTTATACCCAACCAGTTAAGTTATATAACTATATGAGTCTGTCTCTTGAAAGACGCTTTTTTCCACAAGCCATGGAAAGACCAAGGTTTAAAGTGTAAGTAAGAAGAAATTAAGATAAAATTTTTGGGTTGCATGAATCGGGTTATAAATTTTATAACTACTACACGTTGCACAGTAAATTTTTAATATTGCAACTAACATTTTACCTTTTAATGTTATAAATAAACTTCGTCTTTCCATAAGCCTATGGAAAGACGGTCTTTCCCAAGATTTTGCCTAATTATATTAGATATTAGTACATTAAAAATAAATACTAATAATATAGTGATAAATTATGATATAAATAATAATGCTTGTGGATTAAATAATTTATTTATAAATTTAAATATTATTTAAATATTATAATTAAATATGTATTATATTTTATTTTTTCATTATGCAATAATAAAATTTGGACCCTAACATTATCAAGTGTTTAAAGTGAAATGAAATACATTTTAAATATTTTTATGATTACATTTCACAAATATAATAAGTACAAGTAGTAGTAATAGGTGTTTATGTAAAATATTGAATTTTTGGTGGAAGTAAGAAAACTTGCGAACACACCTTTGGCATTGGAGAAGAATATTTATAAAACCAAACATCTCTATATACATTATACCGCAGTCATACTACAATTTGACGTGTGGCAACAATATTCACGGGAGACCCTTCTACCATTGGAGATGCTCTCAACCGTCTTCCAGAAAGAAGGTCGACCCAATTTGCTCAATTTCAAGGACTATTGGCTTCGACTTAAGATGTTGAGTGATAGCTCCAGTGCAAAGCGTTGGAGAGAAACTGTATATCGATGTTGTTGGCCTTGTTGTCTCCGTAATTTTTAAGTAGAATGTCATTCAATCAACTAGTAAATAACAACGCATGCGATCAAGTCTAAAAAAACTCTCTAGAAAAATAAAAGTTCCCAAAACAAGCCCCCTTTTCGAACCCTAATTGGGGAGCGCTGCCGCCACAGGGCCGGAACCCCCTAACTTTTTTTTCTGTATTTTTTTATGGATCGCTATATCACGTGTATTTTACTTGATTGCGCCATGTATTTAATATTTAGTATATAATATGCATTTTAAATAATTTAAATATATTTAATTAATATTTAATATAATATAATATTTACTACAGCTGCAGCTGCCGTGCACCACCACTGCCGCCGCCTGCGCCGTCGTGCACCACCATCACCGCCACCTGCGCTGCCGTGCACCACCACCACCGCCACATGTGCCGCCGTGCACTACCAATGCCGCCACCTGCTCCGTCGTGCACCACCACCACCGCCGGTCTCCTCTTCTCTTCTTCTTGTCCGGCGGTCTCCTCCTCTTCCGCCGCCACCGTCGCCAGTCTCCTCCTCTTCTCTTCTTCTTCTCCGACGGTCTCCTCCTCTTCCGCCTCCGCCGCCGCCGGTTTCCTCCTCTTCTCTTCTTCTTCTCCGGCGGTCTCCTCCTCTTCTCTTCTTCTTCTCTTCTTTTTCTTCGCCCCCTCCTCTTCTTCTTCTTGTTCTCAGTTTCCCTTCTTCGCTCTCCGACGTCCATAGTGCTCTGGTGACTCCATCTTCTCCGGTGAATCCTCTCCCCACTCTCCTCCGGTCCCAATCTCTTTCTCATCTCCCCATTCTCCTTCTTCTCCCGATTCTTCTCCCCCCGCTCTCCTTCTCCTTCTCCTTCTCCTTCTTCTCCTGATTCTCCTCTCCCCGCTCTCCTCCTCCTTCTCCTTCTCCTCCCGGTTCTCCTCAACCGGTTCTCCCACATCGGTTCTCTGCCTCGGTTCTCATCTGCCCCCGGTTCTCTTCTGCCCCCGGTTCTCCTCTGCCCCCGGTTCTCCTCCTGACCCGGTTCTCCTCCTGACCCGGTTCTCCTCTGCCCTGGTTCTCCTCCGCACTCTGCCACTATTCTCTCCCGCTTCTCCGCTGCTCTCTGCCGTTCTTCTCTCCTGCTTCTCCGGTGGCTACGGTGGAGCTGGGGACGAATAGTCGGGTTCCAATGGTAGAGCTGGGGATGGTGGTGGTTCCGATGGTGGCGGCGGTGGTGGTGCACGGCGACGCAGGCAGCAGTGGTGGTGGTGCACGGTAGCGATGGCGGCGGCGGTGGCGCACAGCAGCGGCGGCGGTGGTGCACAGCGGCGGCGGCAGTGGCAGTGGTGGTGCACGGTGGCAGCGGAGGTGGCAGCAGCAGATTATTTTTTTAAATACATATCTATACGTATTAGGGCGTAAACTAGTAAAATACAGGGCGTGATATAGTAACACCTATTTTTTTTTATCATCCTAGTTAGATTTGGGGTTCGGGTAACCATCTCCCACGATCTGCCTTGTGCAAACAAAGAAGTGATGCCCTATGCTCCTTCCAAGCAAACCTGACAAGAAGTCGTGAACCAGCGCTCTAGCCGGTGACTGAATCGGGTTGCTGAAGAAGAGATCGGTCGGCTGAGATGCGTCGACCAGGCGAAACCGGCGAGCTTCATCGATCTGTCTTCCCCTTAACTAAGATAGGCTGAACCGATGAGAAGGAACGGTCAAATGTAACCAGCAAGTTGGTCGATGGCCGGCGATGGAGTTACACTAATCCAACGGTAAGAAAGCGAAGAAAATCGGCCAGAGAAGAGCTAAATCACATAATTGGGCAGACGGTGGCTCGCTGGCGCTGGCTGGCAATTCGAAGCAATTTCCAGCAAGGCAACATGCAGTCCAGTAAAGTCAACGGCGGTCTGGCGAGTTCAACGGCCACATGCAGTCAACGATCTCCCTGCGGTTAACAGCGGTCCTTCGCCCAGTGGAGTTCAAGCGAGGCCACCAGTGGCATGGCAAGTCTAACGAGGTTACTACAATTTTACGAGGTCAACGGCGTTGTGGCGGTTACCCCCCTTGTTTTTAAAATTTGTTCTCTTAGTTGTAGTTGTAGATCTGAAGTTGTTCGGCGAGGGGCCAACTTACCGGAACTTTGACCAAGAAGCAGAGTTGCGAAGAATATGGTCGTTACTCAGTGAAGGAACAGGCCTTTGGCGGAGTCGAGTCGGACAGGGCAACGAAGTGCTAAAGAAAAATGCAATTGCTCGTTATCCCGCAAAGATGAACCACGGAAGGGCATGGGGAAGGTATAGATCCTCGAGCTGAGAAGAACTATGACGGTGATCGCTGGTGCAAGGTCTGCGTACAGTGGCGGATTGCTAATTTGATGCCGAGGAGGTCGGGGAGTCTTCTCAGATCCTGGTCACAGTAAGGTGGAAAAGTCTAATGTCTTTTTTCTTTATTGGTGATCTGCGGAAATGTCGCAGATGACAGAAATTAACCATGGATCAAATCAGCCCAAAATGGGGTGGAGGTGGGTTCGGTTTGACTAACCGGTTATCGAATTGGGCTGAACATATGGCCAAGGTTTTTACCTTACATAGTCCAGCTAAGGTAGCGGGTTCGGGTGCTTTGGTATGTTTGCTTAGACTTCAGTTTATGATTAACTTTAGTTTAGTCCAATAAGGAAGGTGAGTTCAAAATGGGTTTTGTGTCTAGAGCATTAGATTAAGAAGTCTATGTTAACTATGATGTATTGGCGACTTTCTTAAACGAAAAATTCATGTCAGCGATCTACTCTACAAAGAATTTGGTTAGGAGAAATCCGACTTAAAACTAGTTTAGACATCATACTTTTGGCAAAATTCTCTAAGGTTAAAGAGTAGATAAGTGGACTACGATTAGTTTGGACTTTTCAGGATAGATCGACACATCTTGAAAGTCCGGATTGGATCGTGTTTGAGATTTTCGTACTCATAAGATAGAAATGTCAAAGTCTAATGTGTGCTACTTTGACTGTTTGAGTCATGACGGCGGCTTTAACTGAGACAATTATCCAATAGGTTGAGGTCGAGACTACCGAATGTAATCATAGTACAAGTGGACCACTTCATTCTATGAAACACCTTCTGTTGTGTTTGACTGACCAATTGTAATATAAGAAAATAAACTACTACTAGTACTCCCTCTGTTCCACCGGATTTTGCAGAGAGAGAAAGTTGAACTATTAATTTCAGACATGTGAAAATACTAAAATGCCCCTGCCATCATCCTCTATTTTCTTCCTCCAGATCTCTGCCTCCTTCGCCTCCTGCCTCTTGCCTCCCGTCTCCCTCCGTCTCTCCGCCCCCGCTCCCACCTCTTGGCTCCGCCTCTTCTCCTCTCTCCGACTAGAGTTCCACCTCCGCCTCTCTGCTATTAGGTTTCCACCTCCACCACTCTGCAACTAGGGTCCCATCTCCGTCTCCACATCTTCCTCTCGGTGACTACGGTTCTGCCTTAGCCTCTCCGCCCCCGCCTCCCGCCTCTCTCCGCCTCTCTCCGCTCAGATGGGATGCCTCCATGAGGGATGGGGCATAGCAGAGAAGACGATGGAGTGGAAATGGCTAAGATGGGAGGCCGCATCCTCCACATCTCCCTTTGAAAACCCTCCCGCTCAAATGCGTCACCAGCGTGTTATGCCATCGTGTCGAAGCCGATTCCTCCTCTGCCTCCACCGCCATGGATAATTTGGTATTGAATTCCGCACAAGAGAGTGGTGGCGGAGGCGGAGACAGAGAAGATGAGAGTGGTGGCGGAGACGGAGACTGGGAAGGGGAGTGGTGGCGGAATGAGCAGAAAAGTGAGTTTTGAATTTGAGAGGATTGGGTTTGAAAAAGCAAAGAAACTTATGTTGAGTTTTGAGTGAGTATAGGCCTTGTGGAAATAGTTTGTTGAGTTTTGAGTGAGTATAGGCTTTGTGGATATAGTTTGTTGAGTTTGGTAAAATTTTGAGTTTGAGGGTAATGTTATATTTTAAAATGTTCAAGAAAGTGTGCAGATTTGCTCGGGACGGAGGGAGTAGTAGTAAGCAAATTATAACTCTTTGGTTTAAAAAAACACTACTAGCAAACTGCAATGAAATTACATTCTCAAGGCAACATGTAATTACCCGTAGGCCGTAGTAGATCTCATTTAGCTCAAAGTTTAGTTCATAATCCCCACACATCAAAGACAACTCAAATGATGTCCAACAGAATGCATGAATCCAGTATAATCTGTGTTAAAGACTGGAGACTGCTAATTTACAACAATTCAACAAAGGTTTACTCAAGTCATTGGATTTAATAAAATGCACTACACTCCGTACTCTTTACAAATTACTACTACTTCATCCTCATCCTTGAGTTTGGTTTCAATATCACCATATAACACAAAATTATAGCATCATAAAATTTCAGAGCCAATCTCAACGATGCATAGAAAATTATAAGATGCCATTGAAAGGCTCATTTGCCAATTTTACAAATTCAACAACATAAGATAAAACTAACTGCATCAAGAGAGTAAATAATCCCCACAAAAATCCTTGCTATTGCTCATTCATCCTCCTGGCTACGCAACCTTGCAAGCTTGTTGGTGACAACAACATCAAGCTGAGAAGCTCGCTCAACAATATCTTTTCTCTTCTTTGTTGACACATTGTGTGCAATCTCAGCACAGTAAGTCCTGCAGTATACATTAAAGTCAAGAATGATACAGATGAACCTAATGTTTAATGACAATTCACGATTTGATGGACCACCTGTTGTGCATCATCAACAATTCAAGATCAGAAACATTGTGCACGACAAACTTCTTGAACCCATTGGGGAGATAATGCCGGGTCTTCTTATCAGTCCCGTATCCAATATTGGGCATCAATGTAACTCCCTTGAACTTTCTCCTTACTCGGGAGTCAATACCCTTGGGCCTGCGCCAGCTCTCCTGCAACAACATAAATATCAAAGAATGTTAGAGATCATACCAATCACAAGAGAAGTAATCTAGATGTGAGATTAATGAAAAAATAGTGTAATCAGGGGTACAGTAACAGAGAGCTCGTGGTAGTAAAGCTAACTGTGTCGCAAAGACCTGTTTGATTACTTTCTGCCATAAAAAACGAAACATCCAGTAATTGATGTACTCTGGACATAAGATACCACAGGCAAGTTTTGTGAAAAATAAGATTTCAACATTAACACCATTTTTGCAATCTCAGCCGAAAGATGGTGAAATCGTTTTGGATAATCACAGAAAATCAGCAACGTTAAGCTTCATCATTGATTGCGAATGGGTTTTTGAAACCAGCTAGAGAATAGAGAGCCCACTACAAACCATGGTTCCACTATTTCAGATGGATATTTAAATAAAAAGATATGCAATGAAGATCAGATGGTAGTGCATGTTTTGTTCATCATTCAAATGACAGAATAGGTGGATGATTATCCTCATATCCTCTTGCATATCTTTAACAGGATCATTTAAATCAATGGGAATCAGCTGTAAAATGTAAGATGCAAGTAAGACTGGAGCGACAAATAACAATCATCATTTACACAAAATAAAAATCTAAAAGTCAGCTACAGGAATCAGATATTGGATGTCAATCACCAGGTTGCATCTCATGAGATGCAAGTAAGACTGGGGCGACAAATACCTATCATCATCTTTCCAATAAAGCTAAAGGAAACCGATAAAGCAATGAGAAGGTAATCAAAGCACCGCACCTTGACGCAGATTTTACGGTCGCTCTGAGGCCGCTTGAAATGCTTGGTCCTCTTCTTCACTATCTTCTTAGTCAGCAACGGGACCGCCATGCCTGCTGCTGTTTAGGATTCCTCCGCGCCGTCCAGATTATGATTTGTAGATCTCTACTCAGTGATATATAGAGGTTGTGGTGGGCTTGGTCTCTGCTAGGGTTTTGGTGCGATTTATGGGTCTGGGTCGATCTGACGGTCAAGGGCTCAAGTGTAGTTAGAGAACGGTCAAGATTAGACTATTTGATATCTTATTTACAGTTTTATCCCACAGAAGACAAGACTCGCAACATTGAGCTGGGCTTCGACAGCATTTGGAGGCCCATTTCAACAAGTTTTATGTCAACAAGTCCAGCTAGACATAAGGGTACTTTGGGAATTCTGCTATTGAAGGAACTGGACAACTGATCAAGTTGTTAGGTTGTGAAGGCCGAATTTCCAACCGATTGAACGCCGGAGAAGTTAGTTGTTGGCTGATGCTGTTAGAGATATTAATTGGAGGTTAGAGAAGAGAACGGATGTGTGATTTGTGAGTAAACTCTTTTTGGAACAGAATTCTTCAACCTTACATTCTTCTCTTAGTTTTTTCGTTTTTAAACTTCTTCTTACGTAAACCATCAGAAAATCAATAAATTTTCTATTCTAGATCTGTTTGCTTGTTCGTGACAAATTTGGTACCAGAGCACACAATCCTTGGCTAAGGCAGAGAACACATGACTCAAAACCATTGAGAACCACTTGAAGGACCAAGATTTGAAGATTTCTGAGCTGAGTACGAAGTTGAAATCTCACCTCGAGCTGCATAACACACAAGTTTATGCAACGATTGAAGAAAAATGTGGAGCTATGAACAAAGAGCCGGAGAAACGTATGAATCAACTACTTAATCGACAATTTCAACAATTCCAAGAGAAGATGATTAATCTGATTCAGAATAATGCAGGAATCCCCAATTAACAAAATATATTATTAATTTAAAATTAAATAATTACGTGCATTTAATTTATTAGCTAGCTTTAGGCCTTACCAAAGTTGGATTTTTCCCAAACTTCTGCTGCTTTAGAGTGCAGTGGAAATGTGGGCTATCAGCAAACATCGTATGTTGTTCAAAGTCGAACACAAGAGGCTCTGGGTTGCTCCGTTGTGCAGAGAACTGTATGAAAATAAAAAAAAAAGTTAATCGTGATAAAGTGTGAAGATGTATTAGTAAATATATATATATATATGTAAAATGGTAAAAGGCCTGGAAAAAGGGCCGACTTGACGATCGTTCGCCAACCATTAGTCCTGAGTAAAAAATGAGAATGTTTAGGGAAAACTAGCCTTGAAAATGCATGGTGCGACGTCGGCCATGCATCGTAGGTACATGTCGGTCCAAAACAGTGGCTTGGTCAACATGTACCGGCGACTTTGCTCTATAGTCGACCAAACCGAACACTTGGCCGATGCAGAAACAAGGTCGCACATACAATTTTAAAGTAAACTTAAATGCATGTATGCTACAACGGTAGCCAGTCGGTTATACTGATGGTTAAATCGACATAGGTGTGGCATCTCATACAACAAAAATATTACTAGAAATAATAATGTACACGTCCCACACCATTTGCATTGACCGACATGTAACCGACAGGCTACCGACGTCACATTCACTAAAGACAACTATGACATAAAACATAGAAACCTAGAAAAATGATGCTTTAACATAAAATTACACAGAACGTCCAAAAACATATCAAAACATAGTACCTAGGTTTACATTTAAGGAAACTTCATACTCTAACAAATCTGAGTAAGAAATAGAAAACCAAAAACCACAACATTCACAAACCATAGATCGAACAATGTAAAGTAACAATTACAAAAATGTAGGTGTTAGAACAGTAGAAAAACCATACCCTTGACAAGAGAGAAGAGAAAAGGGGGTGGGAGACTATTGTAATTCACGAGAAACTTGGGAACATAAGTTTGAACTGATTGTGAGGGACTCCATATCTATAGTCATTTTGGAACGACCTTGTCTTGGACCCTTGTGATGTCTGCCTCGCATGCACCGACCCATGACTGACTTCGCACGTTTATATGGGTCTAACAATTTCAGCCCTCTAGCATTAAAAATAAGCCCGCTAAGGACCAAAACGAATAATAGTCACTTCACATCAGTAAATAGTACACTGCTGCAATAATATTTTTTTGCTATGTATGAGATGTCCTCCACCTAGGGAAATAGTCTGACAATAGTTCAAATTTATTAAAAAAAAAATGATTTTCAGAATGATTAAAACAAATTATTCATTACACACAAGTCTTTTCTAGTTTTGTAAATGGTCATAATATTAAAACTTTGTTTCACGTGGTAGGTTAAATATTAAGAATTCAATAACATTAAATAACATTGAACAAATATATTATAGATTAAATATTATAATGCCTAAAAATCAAATTCAACAAATACTCATAATGTTACAAATGTTCCAAATTCGAATAAATTTGTTTTAATTTTTTCCAAATTCTAAGCTGTAAAATTAAAATCAGGAGGGAAGAATGATGACATTGAACACTATCAACCCAGAACCATCTAATAGCTCGAAGTAGAGCGTGTCCCCAACCCTCAGTTCCTCTGCATCAAGAAACTCAGTAAAACCCTTTAGGGTCAAGGTCTTGAGCCTTATGTTCCCCGAGTAGTGCATGCAACACTTTCTTCTGCCACACCTCAAGACAACAGGCATCTTGCCATTTGGTAAGAGTGGAACGATTTGGCTTGGGATGTACAAAATTATAAACAAAAAACCACAGTTTGTATATATGATAGTAATCTAGTGAAAATGTTAATTGAACAGAAATTACATGTGTAACGGGTCGGACTTACGAAAATTGGAATTGAACCGAAGTTCGTCTGGGTCAAAGTACGGACGAAATGTGGAATGATATAGCCGAATGAAGTCATGCATGGTCTTCCTCTGAATCGCTATGTATCTGCATTTGGTCAATGAAATTATTGCAAATTAAATAAGAATATAAGTAATCAAATAAAGGAATTTACGTAGCAATCTAAACAGAAAATTGCTCATCTCAATTGGTAAACAACTACTCGAACCTTCATTGTCAGCTATGATTCCTGAAATTAATATTGTCACAGATGATACATATAATGATAGATAGAAGTTGGTTCGATAGAAATAGGTTCAATTAATCATTTAAGTCGGCCAGGCATCGCAAACACATGTCGATCCAAAATAATGGCACGGCCGACATGTACGAGCGATTTTCTTATTGACCAAACATACATGAAAAAACAGCACAAATATGAATGGGTGACGTTGCACGACGATCACACCAAGCAAAGGTAGATCGAAGAGCCAATGACTTCGCATTCAAACCTAGCAAATACATTAACAATAGCAGAAAACGGAAGAAATTAAAGGTCCTAAACCCAAAAAAAATGGGCTACAAATTTGGGGGAGAACATAGAAACGAAATGTGTTAACCCTAGAACCCTAATCCATAGGAACTTTAAAACAAAAAACATAGAACACATTCACACACCATATACATAACAATTTTTAGGAAAATTACAAAAATTAAAGTAATCTAAAGAATATAGAAACCATACCTTTGAGAAGAGTGGTTGGGGGATTGTTGGAATTCGAGCAAAAGTTAAATGTTTGAAGTGATTTATAAGGTGTGCTCCATAAATATAGTCGTTTGGAACCCTTGTGAATTCTTCCTTGGAATGTCCAATGTCGTACATGAATCGGCCTTATCGACATATGACCGACGTCGGCTAACCTGAATGTGGGCCTTACCATTTCAGCCTACTAGCACAGCAAATGGGCCCGTGTTTGACCAAAACGAATATAATTGATCTTAAGAACGGTTAATAGTATAGTAGAAACTACTCATTGGAATTTATAAATGTCCATGAACTTTATAAATGTCTGGTTTGATCAGAATCAATTTTAGCACAATCAGTGAACTTTTTAAATTTTTACACTTCGATCCTTCCAAGAGATTGGGAGAGGTCGAAATGCAAAATTAGAGATACCCAATTATCTAAATCTCATTGTCACAATCATGTTGTTCTAATTTAGGTATCATCGAATCGGGGTATTCGTCCCTCATTTTTATTAATATTCTTAATACCCTTGCGATGAGCATTATTAGAACGATTTTTTTCCACCACATAGAATCACACAAAATTGCATATTCTTGCTTTTTTTATCAAATTAAGAAGATAATGAAATTCTGTCCATCAATTTTTTTTAAGCGCTAATGTGTAGTCGTCTACTTATAAGTATGCAATGGTTAACCAGGAGATCTTGTGGAAGTCTCTGTGGCATCCTGATAGTTTCTTTATCACTTTTGGGGATTATAAGTTTGACTGGGGAAGGCAAACGTCCCTTTTGGTACGATCAGAATCGATTTTGGGAATATTGGTAAACTTTTTAACTTTTGCACTTAGGTCCCTCCAAGAAAGTGAGAGAAGTCGAGATGCAAAATTGGACATACCCTTATCTAATTCACATTGTCACAACCATGATGTTCCAATTTGGGCATGAATCGGTCAATGGAACGGGCCCAAATAATTCAAATACAATATATGATGAAACTTTTCAAAAATTACCCTTACGATGAGCGTTATTAGAATGATAATTTACACCCATAGAATCACAAGAAATTACATATTCTTACTTTTTTTATGAATTAAAATGATAATGAAATTCCTTCCATCAATATTAGAAAGCACTAGTACGTGGTCTAGGGTAAATTGTAGATGATTACTTATGAGTATACAAGGGTTAGTCGAAAGAACTTGTGGAAGTCTATGTGGAATAAGACCAGTTTCTTTGTTACTCTAGGTTATTAGAAGTTTGACTATGGATGACAAAGTTTTTTTTGGGATGATCGGAATCAAGTTTGGGTCAACCGGTGAACTTTTTAATTTTGCACTTAGGTTCCTCCAAGAAAGTGGGAGAAGTCGAAATACAAAATTGGAAATAACATTTTTTATTCACATTTTCACGATAATGTTATCCTGATTTGGGCATAAACGGGTCAACGGAAGGGGCTACAATCTTAAAATAGAGTATTTTACGTCACTTTTCAAAAATTATATTATGGCCCTTATGTGCAACGTGGAAAATGTTTGCATAAAATGAACCTAAAACTAACCCTCGACTGATGTCGATCGACCTGAAATTTCAACTAGAAAAGAAAATTTGAACCAAAATTTCCCTCCAACCCTATTTCATGTCAATAATATTCAACACTAACACTCATTTTCCATCTCCAACACACTTCCTCCAAACCCAACTCCACACCATCCTTTCCAGTCATGCCATTAAAACAATTAAGTAGCTCAATCAAATTGCTTCTCTCAAACATCAACAAGTATCCGAGGATGGAGCATCTCCGAGTTCAGTTTAATTGAGGTAGTTTTCCATCCATTCCATGTTCATTTAGCAATTTTATTGCTATACCTTCTATGTGATTTTTTTTTCATTGATCAAAGATTGAATATTTTCATGAAGTATGATGATTGTGTTACAGGTTATATAGTGTATATTGTTTGTGTTTCCAAGATAGTGCCTTGTTTGTAAGAAGTGAGAAAAAATGTTTAGATTAGGGCTAATTGTGTACAATAATTACATTTTCGTACAAACACTATTAAAATGTGTGACGTCGATCATAGTTAATCGGGCCATACGATATGGTACCGAACAAAGACAGACGTTGGATAGGTCTAGGTAATGATTGAAATATATATGAATATCCGATGTCGCTCGTCACTCAGACTTTGCGACATCATTCACTCATGCATGCGACACCGCTTGAAAGCGAATTAGTTACTTTTTCCATATTGAGATTAATGTCATCTACATACGACTATATTATATGTATTTCATTTGGGGAATGCCCATTCTAACATAAATTTTATTTCCTGTGTATTGGTTGTAATTGGACAAAGAGAGTTATTGATGGACTTTTAGCATTAGATGGATGGACTTGTCATTTCACTAGTCACCCTAACAGTGTTAATGTTGTACAACGTAGACAATAGAGGTTTAACACAAATAATGTTTCAATTTCACATCAACCTTATGTATTTTAATAAAATGTAACATGAATTTGTAATATGTGTCGTAGTTTTGTGGGTTTTAACATGTCATTTTTTCCCAAATTAATCAAACAATTTATTATTGTATGATGTTTAATCATTTCACGAGTTATCGAATATTAAATAACATTTAACGACTATCGATCACACTTTCCCTAAATATTCATGTATTCAACATCCTCCAGCTCGCACTAATTTCATCTATCACAATCACACTTTCCCTATACTCCTAATCTGCCATATAGATTTTCTCCTTACCGTAGCCATGGGAGTAGAGTTGATAGCCCAATATGAACAATCAACCTGTCTGATGAGACCTTAAACAGAACCATAGCCCTAAACTATTTGCAATATGGTGACCAGCAGCTGAAATCATACTTCCTAGGAGCAAAGATTCTTAACCAAAAGTCAATGAGAGTTGATTATATAATATCCAAAATAAATCGATCATGGAATTGCAATGGAAAAGTTGAAGGATACCATATGGGAATCAACTGGGCTTTTGAAAGGAAAGTTAATCTCTACATTCATACCATATCAATCAGAATAATAACAAAAACTTGATTGAAGAAATTTCATCAATACGAAGATCCCATCAATCCCTATATATTCACGTATTCAGCATCTTCCTGCTCTCACTAATTTCATCCCTCACAATCACACTTTCCCTACACTCCTAATCTGCCATATACATTTTTATTGATGTCATAGCCATGGTAAAAGAGTTGATAGCCCTATATAAGAAAACCATCCTGTTTGACGAGACCTCAAACAGAACATAGCCCCAGACTCTTTGCAATATGGTGAACAACAACCAAAATCATAATTCCTAGGAACAAAAATTCTTAATCAAAAGTCAAGGAGAGTTGATTACATGATTTCCACAATGAAGCGAGCGTGGAATTACAATGGAAAAGTTGAAGGATACCAGATAGGAGTCAACCTGGCCTTTGAATGGCAAGTTAATCTCTACATTCATACCATATCAATCAAAATAATCACAAAAACATGATTGAGGGAATTTCATCAACATGAAGATCCCATCAATCTATATATTCACTTATTCAGAATCCTCCCGCTCTCACTAATCTCATCCATCACAATCACACTTTCCCTATACTCTTATATAGATTTTCTCGTTGTCATAGCAATGTGAGAAGAGTTGATAGCCTAGTATGAAGAAATCAACTGGTCTGACGAGATCTCAAAGAGAATCACAGCCCCAACCTCTTTGTAAAATGGTGACCAACTGCCGAAATCATAATTCCTAGGATCAAAGAGTCTTAACTAAAAGTCAAGGAGAATTGATTACATAATCTCTCAATGAAGCGAGCGTGGAATTGCAATGGAAAAGTTTAAGGATACCCTATAGGATTCAACCTAGCTTTTGAATGGCAAGTTAATCTCTACATTCATACCATATCAATCAAAATAATCACAAAAACTTAATTGAAGGAATTTAATCAATATGAAGATCTCATCAATCTCTATATATTCACGTATTCAGCATCCTCTCACTCTTAATAATTTCATTCATCACAATCACACTTTACTTATACTCCTAATCTACCAAGTAGATTTTCTCGCCGCCCTAGCCATGTGAGAAGAGTTGATAGCCCAATGTGAAAAAAATCAACTTTTCTAATAAGAGCTCAAACATAATCATAGACCCAGACTCTTCGTAATATGGGGGCCAACAGCTGAAATCATACTTCCTAGGAGCAAAGCTTTTTAACCAAAATTCAAGAAAAGTTGATTACATAATCTCCACACTGAAGCGATCGTTAAATTGCAATTGAAAAGTTAAAGGATACCATATGGGAGTCAACATGGCCTTTTAGTGGCAAGTTAAGCTCTACATTCATACCATATCAATCGGAATAATCACAAAAACTTGATTGAAGTAATTTCATCAATGTGAATATCCCATCAATCTCGATATATTCACGTATTCAGCATCCTCCCGCTCTCACTAATTTCATCCATCACAATCACACTTTCCCTATACTCCTATCCTTCTAAATAGATTTTCTCACTACCATAGCCATGGGAGAAGAGTTGATAGCCCAATATGAAAAATAATAACATGTCCGACAAGACCTCAAACAGAATCATAGCCCTAAACTCTTTGCAATATGGTGATCAACAACTGAAATCATGTTTTTTAGGAGCAAATATTATTAATCAAAAGTCAATGAGAGTTGATTAAATGATCTCCACAACGAAGCGAGTGTGGATTTGCAATGGAAAAGTTGAAGAATACCAGATGGGAGTCAACCTGGCCTTTGAATGAAAAGTTAATCGTTACATTCATACCATATTAGTTAGAATAATCACAAAAAATTGGTTGAAGGAATTTCATCAATACGAAGATCCCATCAATCTTTATATATTCACGTATTCAGCATCCTCCCGCTCTCACTAATTTCATCCAGCACAATCACACTTTCCCTATACTCCTAATATGCCATATAGATTTTCTCCATGTCGTAGTCACGGAGAAGAGTAATATGAAAAAATCAACTTGACTGATGAGACCTCACATAGAATCATAACCCCAGACTCTTTGCAATATGGTGACCAACAACTAAAACCACACTTCCTATGAGAAAAGATTCTTAACCAGAAGTCAAGGGGAGTTGATTACATAATCTCCACAACAAAGCGAGCGTGGAATTGCAATAGAAAATGTAAAGGATAATAGATGGGAGTCAACCTGGCCTTTGAATGGCAAGTTAATCTCTACTTTCATACCATATCAATTAGGATAATAACAAAAACTTGATTTAAGGAATTTTATCAATATAAAGATCTCATTAATCTCTGTATATTCACAAATTCAGCATCCTCCTGCTCTCACTAATTTCAACTATCACAATCACACTTTCCTTATACTCATATTCTACCATATAGATTTTCTCGCTGCTATAGCCATGGTAGAAAAGTTGATAGCCTGATTTGAAAAAATCAACCTGTCTAATGAGACCTCAAACAGAATCATAGCCCCGGACTCTTTGCAATACGATGACCAACAACTGAAATCATACTTCTTAGGAACAAAGATTCTTAACCAAAATTCAAGGAGAGTTGATTGCATTATCTCCACAATGATGCGAGTGTGGAATCGCAATGGAAAAGTTGAAGGATACCAGATGGGAGTTAACCTAGCCTTTGAATGGCAAGTTAATCTCTCCAGTCATGCCATATCAATTAGAATAATCACAAAAACTTGTTTGAAATAATTTCATCAATATGAAGACCTCACCAATCACTATATATTCAGGTATATAGTATCCTCCTGCTCTCACTAATTTCATCAATTACAATCATACTTTCCCTATACTCCTAATCTTCCATATAGATTTTCTCGTGGCCGATGCCATGGGAGAAGAGTTAATACCCCTATATGAAAAAATCAACATGTCTGATGAGACCTCGAACATACTTATAGCCCCAGACTCTTTGCAATATGGTGACCAACAGCCGAAATCATACTTCCTTGGAGAAAATATTCTTAACCAAAAGTCAAGGAGACTTAATTACATGATCTCCACAATGAAGCGAGCGTGGAATTGCAATTGAAAAGTTGAAGGATACCAGACAAGAGTCAACCTAGCCTTTGAATGGCAAGTTAATCTCTACATTAATACCATATCAATAAGAATAATAACAAAAACTTGATTGTATGAATTTCATCAATACGAAGATCCCATCAATACACACTCACACATATATATTCACGTATTCAGCATCCTCCCGCTCCCACTAATTTCATCCATCACAATTACACTTTCCATATACTCTTAATCTGCCATATAGATTTTCTCATTGACGTAGCCATGAGAGAAGAGTTGATAGCCCAATATGAAAAAAATCAACCCATCTGACAAGACCTCAAAAAGAATCATAGCCCTAGCCTCTTTGCAATATGTTGACCAACAGCGGAAATCATACTTCCTAGGATCAAAGAGTCTTAGCCAAAATTCAAGGAGAATTGATAACATGATCTCCATAATGAAGCGGGCGTGGAATTGCAATGGAAAATTTAAAGGATACTAGATAGGAGTCTGGGATTTTGAATGGCAATTTAATCTCTACATTCATACCATATCAATCAGAATAATCACAAAAAAACTTGATTGAAGGAATTTCATCATTATGAAGATCTCATCAATCTCTATATATTCACGTATTCAGCATCCTCCCGCTCTCACTAATTTCATCCATAACAATCACACTTTCCCTATAATCCTAATCTGTTATATATAGTTCTCGTTGTCGTAGCCATGGGTGAAGAGTTGATAACCCAATATGAAAAAATCAACATGTCTGATGAGACCTCAAACAGAATCATAGTCCCGAACTCTTTGCAATATGGTGACCAATAACCAAAGTCATACTTCCTAGGAGCAAAGATTCTGAACCAAAAGTCAAGGAGAGTTTATTACATGCTCTCCATAATAAAACGAGCGTGGAATTGCAATTTAAAAGTTGAAGGATACCAGATGGGAGTCACCATAACCTTTGAATGGAAAATATATTTACATTTATACCATATTAATCTGAATAATCACAAAAACTTGATTGAAGGAATTTCATCAATATGAAAATCTCATCAATCTTTATATATTAACGTATTTAGCATCACCAAGCTCTCACTAAGTTCATCCATCACAATCACACTTTCCCAATTTTCCTAATCGTTCATGTAGATTTTCTCACTGCCTAGCCATAGGAGAAGAGTTGATAGCCAAATGGGAAAAAACCAATGTGTCTAATGAGACCTCAAATAGTATTATAGCCCAGACTCTTTGCAATATGGTGACCAATTACCAAAATTATACTTCCTAGGAGAAAATATTCTTAACCAAAAGCCAATGAGAGTTGATTAAATGATCTCCACAATGAATCGAGCGTGGAATTGCAATGGAAAAGTTGATTGATTCCAAATGGGAGTCAACCTAGCCTTTGAATGGCAAGTTGATCTCTACATTCATACCATATCAATCAGAATAATCACAAAAACTTGATTGAAGAAGCTTCATCAATATGAAGATCCCATCAATCTCTACATATTCACGTATACAACATCCCCCCTCTCACTAATTTCATCCATCACATTCACACTTTCCTTATACTCCTAATCTGCCATATAGATTCTCTCGCTGACTTAGCCACGTGAGATGCGTTGATAGCCCACAAACAGAACATAGCCCCAGACTCTTTGCAATATGGTGACCAATAACCAAAATGATACTTCCTAGGAGTCAAGATTCTTAATCAAAAGTCAAGGAGAGTTGATTAAATTATCTCCACAATGAAACGAGCGTGGAATTATACCTATGGAAAGATGGTTTTTCTCAAGATTTTGTCATAAAAAATTTAATGTAATAAGGTATATTATATATTTTTTAATATTAAATTTATATTATCATAAATTTAGCTTTCTTAAATCTATATAATTAATAATTATGAAATATTGACAATTTAAGACTCTATTTTTTTTTAATCTAAGATGATGAATTTATATATTTTTTGGATCAAAATTTAAAAAGTATATATTATATATTTCTAATTCAATCAATTAATCATGAATTGCTGACAATATCCCTAATTTAAAAAATTTAGATCTAATACACAATTCTTTTTATCATTACTAGCAGAGTCCCACCGCACGTTACACGTTGTTTTTTATTCAAAAATTAATTGAATTAATATGTTATATTTGTGTCTCATATTTAGATTTAAAAGTAAAATTAAATCATACAATATTTATCTAAGAATAATCATATTATTGTTATAACATTCATTAGTTCATGATGATTTATTAAAAAAAATTATTTGAGCCAAAACCGAGAAGCACTTTGCTATTGTAAGTATTTTTTTAATTGCTTTCAAATTCAACTATCTCTTTTTCACATTTTTTCACTAATTGTGTAACATTTATTTTTTATACTTTCAGAAATTGCCCTATAAAATTCTAGCAATGTTTAGAAATTCTGGTAGTGAATTTGTTGAAGTTCAACTTGCTTTTGAATCAAAGAAGTTTTATTTAGAGCGAGACAATGATCTAGAACTAAGTCTTAACTATGAACAAATATGCAATTTCATCAAACCATTTGGAATACTACAATTTGGGAATGTCAATGGGCCGGGGCAGGTACGGATTATGGTACTCCATACCCATGCCTACTTAAAATTTTCATACACATACCCTCCCTATCACTCATGGCGGGTACAACATTAAAATCCACCCCACCCCATCGGGTATTATCTAAAATTCACCCCCGCCCTATCACCCACTTGGGTCTACATACCCACTTCAAATCCATTTATACCCACTTCAAATCCATTTTACTCACCCCATCTATATCTCAAAAAAACCTAAATTTTACTTTAAAATTAATATTTTTAATATTAAAAGTTTAATAATATTTACATGAAAATGTTATAAGTAAAACATAAGTAGTTAGGATAAATACTATTTTATTATATAATAAACTAGTATGTACATAATGGGTATAGTGGGGTGGGTATGAACTAATATCCACGCCCGACCCACTGCCCATGGCGGGTATCAATTTTCATACTCATATCTGCCTCACCCCACTAAAACAGCATCCATACCAACCCCATTGGGGCGGATACAGGGCAGACCTCCACCAAAACCTGTCCTACTGCCATCCCTAACTACAATATGGATATTTACAATATACAAGTATGATGCGGTGGTCCGTTCAGGTAGATCACTGGATGTTCACTTCTTGATCTTCTTAGCCTGCACAGTTAGTCCCGAACGTGATTCATGGAAAACAACTCTGACAATCAAGTCAGTTTTTTCCATCGAGAATTAGAATACTCTAGATAGTTGTGCGTACCTTAGCCTCTTCTCCATTTGTTGTATTTATAGGCTGACTTGAACGTGTCTCCTTGTTCTTAGGAACAGAGATAAAAGGGTGCATCATGATCCCCACTTTCCGAGTTCATGGTCCTTCGTGATCGTCGTTCGCTCCTTATTTATTGGCCCCCATTTTTTGTAGTGTGTGTGTAGGTTTTCAACGATTTGGGCTGGAAAAGGTTTGACCTCGTTACTGAATACTGTTGGGCTGGGCCTAGCGGCCTTTAGCCTCTATTATTGGGCCACATATACACCATAAGCCCCCCCAGCCACGAAGTCAATACTACACGAAGCAATGAATGGGTTCATAAGCTAAGTAACGAAATTGTTATCTCGTCTTCTATTTATGCGTTGTAGCACATTCGCTTGCGCTGCGATGCAACCACTTTCGCGAAGTGTTGTATGCTTCTTGGTTGTACACTGATGTTTCCTGAAACCATGCATTTATTTTAAATGTCAAAATATGAAAGCCTTTCTAATCACCATAATGCCTAGGCGTTATAATCTCGTAACTGAGATTCGCTCCTTCGTATTCATTTATTCACTCCGTACATTACTCAGCTGCCGTTAAGAGTGTCCTTTCCTATAATTACTTTGAATTTAGTGCCTCAAAAACTGCCCTATGTTAGAGTATTCCTACCACAACCGTCTCAAGAATCCAAAAAAGTAACCCACTTTATGCCAAATCATCATGATTGCGCATTATTCCCCCTTTTGTCTCTACTTCTTTACTTAAAATCTCACAAATTCAGACCCATTCGTCTACTTCCATCTCCTATATTGCTCCCAATTTTCTCTCGTATTCTGTGCTAAAACTTGTAATTAACCCCCCCCCCCCCCCTAAGTGTTTATATAGGGTGTACTACTAATGCATTTATAACATTCAAGAACAATCACAATAATATCATAAACATAAAGATTGGATGAATATAATGAATCACATAAAGCATTTAGAACATACCAAGTCTCAAAATGAATCCCAAGCTAATCTAACTACTCCCTAGACATGGAATTAAAACTTATATTTGAATTTCACTTCTTTGGGATATAGCAAGAAGAGAAGAAAAGAAAAGATTACAAAACCTACAAAAGTAACTCCTTCCTTCCCTCCAAACTCTCTCTTCTCCAAATGTGTTTCCAAATATATTCCAACCTCTCTAAATAAGTAGACTAGGGTCCAAAAGTAGCAAAACCTTAGGTTAGCCACCAAGGTTTCACAGACATGCACGGATGCCACGGTCCATGAAGCATGCATAGCCACGGGATGCCAGATCTACCACGGTCCGTAAATGTTCATAGCCGCGACCCATGGGATTTTGCACGGTCCGTGAAACTGGGATTGTTCCATAGTTCTTGAAGGTTTTCACGGACCGCAAGCAGCATGCGATTTTTGCTTAGAGTTTTCCCGCGGTCCGTGAAGGTTTTCACAGACTCCGAACAACTTGTGGCTTTTGCTCAGAATTTTTTTCACAGCCCATAAAGTTTTTCACAAACCGCGAGCAGTTTGTGGTCTTGCTCAGAAGTCTTCTCACGGTCCGTGAAGATTTTCACGGACCAGCTCCAACTTAGCCAAATTCTTCAACTATTCATCCCCCTGTTTCACAACCCGGTGCTTTTGTCACAGCCTGGAACCTTGACTTGTGAAAATCATGTGCTGGTCTCGTGCAGGTCTTCACGGAACCCCTGGATTCTTATGTACTACGGGCTATGAAAATTGTCACGGGCCGCTGGTGCTTCATTGGCTGAACTTTGTTTGCTTGTCATGGGTGAACCGTTAGTCCGAATCGGGAGTTCTAGTAGTCAACTTTGTAGTAATCAAGAAGACAAATCCAATGGACTAGCCTTGAAGGCTAATTCTTCTTGGATCATTATCGAACTAAGGAAACACTCCTTGGACCATGGTTCACCATTTTCTCCTTTGACCATCTTGAACTCCGAAGCCGCCTATCTTTGGGTTCAACCTCCTTTTTCCATGCATTGATGTTCTTGGCCTTTGTTTACTACCATTCAAATGTGAATGGCCTTCATATCTTCTATCGTTAAAAGCAAACGACCTTCGCAAAAAATGTAATGTAACAAATAGCATTCACAGGCGACCTACTAAAGGTACTTATAGTGAATACCAAGGAGCCCATGAACACGAGATTTCAAGAATCACTAATTAAGTATACAAAACACGGGATTTAGAACAGAAAACTAAACATGGTTGTCTAAACCCCTTGTCATGTAAATTCAACTAATGTCGCCAAACCGCCAACCAAAAGTAACTAAAAACTATGTCAAATGCATTGGTTAAAGCATGCAAAATGGTGCTAATCAAACACCCCACACTTAAACCTTTACTCGTCCTCGAGTAAATAAAATTAAAGAAAAAGATTAAAGCGGAATGAAGCATGCAAAAATAGCCAATGCATTCAACTTATTCCCAAGCTACCCTAGTTCCCCCAAGAAGGTGAAAATCTCACAACTCTCACACTCCCCAAAGTTCCTAAACCAACCAAACCACCCACAACAAGTAAATGTGTATGGAAAAAGATAAGTGACAAAAGATCGAAATAAAGCCAAGCTTACTTTTCCCAAAAGTAGTCCCAAAAGCAATCAAAAATCAATCTTCAAGCAAAACAATTCACCAAGGATATCCAAAAGCCATCGACTTGGTTGCAACATTGGGATAACTCAAGATTCTCGACCTAGTTGCAACCAAGGAGTCTAATGTATCGTCAACCTAGTTTCTTGTTTCATTTTTTTCTCTCAATTTCTATCATTTTACCTATGAGCCCTTTCGGGTTTTCATCCTAGCTTTATCCCACAAAACGTGCTCACCTCTCATCTTTTTTCTGCACGGCCTCTCACTTTTGCCTGACTCGTAAGTCTAGCCGGGTCAAACCTCTCACTTTTACCTTGGCCTTTCGACCTATCCAGGCTTTCCCTCATGTTACCCAATTCGCCCTTTCAGGTTTTCGACTTGTCCATGTTTAAATATATATATATATATATATATTCATTTTTCATTTTTTTTGGTGTAGTACAAAATTGCCCCAAAAGTGAGCTTCATACTACAAAAGATAAGCAATAAACCAATACACCACCAAATCCTAAAGCCACATTCCACATGCAAACTAGAATCCTAAAATCCTATCATAACATGCAAACCACCAAAATTTTCCAAAAGCATCCCAATCACAAGTAACCAAAAATCTACCAAGAAAAGTCAAACAAAGTATGCATGCACAAAGAAATCCATGAATGAGAATTCCTAAGTACTAACTATTACCTTCCCCACACCTAAACAATGCACATTCTATTATGCATTCTAATGTCAAATCAGAGGTGAAGTATGGAAACTAGTGATACTTACGTTTCCGGCCTCGAAGGGCCGACCTCTTCGTGGCTAGTGAAACAACTTTCAATGAATCATGTTGCTTGGATTGTGGCATCAAGGCAATCCACCCTTGTGTTTAGTTCATTAACTTGGGCATTCACTCCTCCAATAGCTTGAACTATATCCTGAAGCAATTGGGAAGAACTTGAATTGTGGGTCGGGTTCAATGAACAAGTATCTAGGCTCGTATCAAGGTTGATAGAGGTGCGCTCCAGTTGCTGAAGAACCATGAATTTGCAAGTAGGTGCTCCGTCATAAATCCACACAAATTATCCTTCAAAGTTGTAGTTCCCACTATGAATACCCTAGATAACTTCTCAATTGTATAGGTTGATCCCGACCTACCCATATTGGCCAATGCCCTATGCAAGATAGGATGTCTCAAATGTTGCGCCAAAAGGGCAACCATTCCCCCAATAGGAATCTTCCCACTTTCCTGCTCTCACATAGCTATTCATTCTTGAACAAAAACACTAGCCAAGTCTGGGTAGATGTTTCCCTCTGGTGTGATCGCCCAAAGAAGGTGTACATTAGAGCCCATACAATGTGTTAATTCACCGTGGCATAAAATGCTCATAGAAAGGGGTCGATGAACATAACGTATTTCCAGGTGGACTATAGTTGTGCTCTTGTTCAGATTCCTCATGTCGGTCCCGGTTAGTTGTCTCCAAAAATTTCCAAGGGAGAATGGCATTCCTTGGCGATGAGTTCGTGGAATGTCCCAGCCATAAGCTAATGTCACCTCTCTATTGGTCATTTGGTACTCCTTGTCATCTAAGTTGAACTTAATCGCATTGTGACCCTCCTCGTCTTTGACCTTCCAAATAGTAGCTATAAATCCTAAAGTGCACGTTATGTAGGTTTTTGAGTGCACATCAAGAAAACCTTCTAGGCCTACCCGACCCAAAAGAAAGGTCACTGGTTCAATTAAGCCTAGAGCCATCAAGGTGCTCTTGCAAGCAACACTAGTCTCCAAAATGCTCCTCATTAGTTCCCTCAAATTCCTCCATCTCCGAGTTGCAGTCCCGGTAATGTTGGCCAAACCCATAAACTCATCAGCCATAGACTTGGGGTTGCGAGGAATGGGAGTTTTCGATTTAGCGTTTGCACCCTTTACCGGTTTCTTCCATTTCTCACCCCACGAAGACTTCTCTTTCTCCGAAGTAACCTTTTTCGGAGGCATCCTAACACAATGAAGGAGAAGAATGGTAAAGTGATAATAAACAATGCATTCCCCATGATATCATCCAATAAAGAAAATTCTCCCAAAAAAGGCCAAACACTCAAAGCATGATGGTATAAGCATAAAGGCCATTTGAAACAAGAATATTCCTCATCAAGCAACAACATCATATATGTATTTCACTAACCCATCAATAGATTCATGCAAACAAGATTCATGCTCTCTCTAATCACCCATAAAAGAAGAACACGTCATTCAAGATCAATAGCACATTCAAGATTCATATAAAATTCACCATCACAAGATTGGACACACAAGCTCAAAAAATATTACATCAACACATGTTCATTCAAAAATCATGCTTTTCATAACAAAACCACAATGTCAATCAAGCATATATACAAAGAGATCAAAAGGTTACCCATAATTTGAAGCCAGGAAGTGTAAGATCCACACAAGAAGAAGCAAAATTGCTGATTTTTGGGAGAAAAGCTTCATTTTTTTTTAACTCACCAAAGAGTGTGTGTGATTGAGTGTTTCTTGAGAAGAAAGAGTGTATAGATGATGAAATAAGGTGGAGAATTGTACCATGAGAATGAAATTTCAGCATAGGTGACAGAGAGAGAGAGAGAGAGTGGTATAATGTAGATAAAGATGGAATTTTAAATTAAGGGACAAGTAGTACAATCAATTAATATTGGAAGTACTAATTGCATCAAAAGTCCTAAGGAAATAGGAAATTTCACATCTTGAATCAAAAATGCATTTTAATTTTGAAATCCAACTTCCTTTTCGAAAAGTTGCATTTCTGAGACAAGTTGGGGGTGGAAAATCAAAAATTGAAAAAAAGAATTTTCTACCCAGTTTTCCCACCATCACGAGACCGAGTCTCATGGCCATCGTCATGGCACGAGATCTGCCCTTCGTGACAAGCATTGTAACGAAACAAATCCCAGATTTTTCACCATTCCTTAGTTTTTCTCAACTTTTTAAAGAAAATTATGTCACCCATCAAAATTCATTCCATATACACATAAGCACACATTTTCAAATCTAGATCTCCAAATCAAGGAAGAATTTCATTCAAAGGATACTTTATTTCAAGCAAGACATGCAAATTCTACCAAGTCACTACTTCAAACAAGTAAATAAAAGAACCACGTATATTTATTGTCGTCATCACGACTTATTTCCTCTTCACGCATTCTAATTTGAAGTACTTACCGGTAGGTCTCCGGAATTGCCATTGGCGACTCCGCCCACGATGATGTCATTGTGGAGAGGTCTCCACAAAGAGCCGTCCTTACCTTTGTAGCCCTTGCGGCACCTAGAAATGTCTCTCCTTACTTTGCCAACCTTAACTCCTTGAATGTTACTTTGGGGTTAGGAGGAGGTCGAGAAGGTATCAAATCCCCGAAGCTTCCCTTTTTTCGCTGAAATTTGGTTAGCATAGAAAAACAATCTAGTACGGACATATCATTGACCAAATCATTAAATTCATCGGGGTCCTCCACAAACTTATCAACAAGAGATTCATGCTCATTGGTAACAAAAGAAGGTTCAAGAATATCATGCTCATCAAAAAGTGTCACACCTTTGCACATAAGAGAAAGTTTTGTTAAATCATGCCTAGATTTGTAAATGTTGAATTCCACTTTGTCTATAGCATCCTCTAGAGTAAAGATTCCCGAGTGGAAATCAATTTTAGTCCTAGATGTTTTTATAAAAGGTCTCTCCAAAAGTATTGGGGATGCACTTCCGTCAAGCACTAAGTCTAAGACATAAAAGTCCACCAAAAAAACTAACTTGCCTACTCGAACCATAACATCCTTCACTAGCCCACGTGGGCTAGCTTGAAAGTGATCACCGAGTTGAACAATCACTCTAGTCTCTCTGTGTTCACCAATTTCAAGACATTAACATAGACTAAATGGAATCACATTGATATAAGCTCCTAAATCTATCATGGCAAGTTGAAAAAGTGTTCCTACTAAAGAAATCGGGATAGAAAACATTCCAGGGTCATCACATTTCTTAGGCAAGTTCTTATGACTCAAAATGGCGACTTCCCCAATTTTTAGCTTCCCTAACTTCTTAGGTGGTCTATGCCTTTTCTTAGTACATGCAACCTTAAGAAATTTAGCATATGAAGGCACATTATCAATCAATTCCAAGATAGGGATAGATACCTCCAATTTTTTTTTGAAGACTTTCTGAATGTTGGATTCATTTGTCTCCACCTTCAGATTTCCCCTCAAAGCACTTGGAAATGGAGGTGGAATAACAACTTATGCCTCGGGTGGTGGGAGCTCCTAGGAGGTTGCTTTCTCGACAACTATCTCTTCTTCTTTGAAATGTGCTTTGGTGACCCCCACTATCTTGTCATCCCCTTGTGTCATTTTCTTCTCGGTTTCGCGAACTTCCTTCACACTCCTTAGCTTGAGTGCACTCATATTTCTTAGATTTACCTCCGGTTGGGAAGGTAGTTTGCCGGACTCTTTTGCTTCAAGTTGGCTCACCGAGGTTACGATTTATCCAACATGAATCTCAAGGTTCTTGATACTTGAGAAGGCTCTAGTACCAAGGTCTTTAAATTCCCTCCTAGTTCTTTCCATGAACATCTCATGTTTGTTCCCCGATTGACCAGTGGCATCCAAGATCTTCTCTATATTCGACTTGTAAAGTGTGGTATGATTGTTGGATGGACCTTCCCCCCCAGGATAAGGTTGAGGTGGTGCTTGTCCACCCCTATATCTTTGAGGTTGATTGCCATCCCTCCATAAGAAATTAGGGTGATCTCTATACCTCGGATTGAATGTATTTACATAGGGGTCCGGTCTCGGATTTAATGTATTTACATAGGGGTCCGGTCTTTCTTCGCCTTGGTTCCCCCATAACCCTTGTTGTTAACCCCTAGCAAATTGAGGTCTCTCCTAATTGTTTTAGTCCACGGTATTCACTTCTTACACATCACCAATGACCTCGGGAAATTTATTGGAGTGGTGGTCAAGGTTGCAAACCCTACACATCTTTACTTGGTGCATCTTTCCTTGCAAAAGCTCTTTCATCATATATGCAAGAGCTTGAACTTGCTCCTCCAAATTTGGTGTGTGTGCGGGTTCATCCAAGACCTTAACCCTAGACCTTGTACCAAATTGCCTCATCCCATTGGCCATCTCTTCAAAAAGTTCCCTCGCATCCTTCGAGCTCTTGTTGGCTATAGAACTGTTGCATGCGGCATTTACCATCCTCATGTATTCGTCACAAAGGCCTTCAAAGAAGTAATAGACCAAATCTCCTCCCTTGAATGGGTGGTAGGGGAAACTAGCTAGGAGTCTCTTAAAGCTCTCCCAATAACCATATAGGCTACCGGTCGCTCCTTGAGTAATGTTGGACAATTGCTTCTTCAACCCGTCCAACTTAGATGCTGGAAAGTATTTTTTTTCCAAGAATCTCCGCGCGATGCAACCCGGTGGTAGATAATACAACCAATCTTTTGATCTATCTTGCAATGAAAATGGGAATGCTCACAAGTTGTAATCATCTTCCGACACTCCTGGCGGCTTCATATTCGTGCACACCAAATGGAATTCTGACAAATGTTTGTTCGGATTCTCTCCCACCATACCGTTGAAAGTAGGAAGGCAATATATCATCCCAGTTTTCATCTCACAAGTCACATTTGGAAGCGAGGGTGGGAATATGATACATAAGGGTTGGTTCTCTAAGTTCGAGGCCAGAAGCTCTCACAAAGTGCGCCTATCTTCTGCCATCTTGTGCAATGCTTACTAAAAATTCAAACTCCTAGGTTGAGCCTCCGATCTAGTTCTCTTTCTTCTTCTCATCCGATTACCTGTGGAATTAGTTAAAGAATGCAAAACACCCCAGTTGGTTCTCTAATTAGTAGGAAGGCAATATATCATCCCAGTTTTCAGCTCACAAGTCACATTTGGAGGCAAGGATGGGAATGTGATACATAAGGGTTGGTTCTCTAAGTTCGGGGCCAGAAGCTCTCTCAAAGTGCGGCTATCTTCTGCCATCTTGTGCAATGCTTACTCAAAATTCAAACTCCTAGGTTGAGCCTCCGATCTAGTTCTCTTTCTCCTTCTCCTCTGATTACCCATGGAATTAGTTAGAGAATGCAAAACACCCAGGTTTGTGGTACGGGTATGTACCATAAACTAGGGTCACACTATTCTTCCAATGTCACAATAGCAAATAGAATCAAATTAACAAGGAAATTATAACCAAAACTCCACTCGCAGCAAACAAAACAACAAAAGAAAAATAATAAAAGACACTACTAACTACTCTACTAACATGTCATGCTCAACTAATACTTGAACTGAAAAGAATCCCCGGGAACGGCCCCAAAATTTTGACCTACCCTCGACCCGGTTGCCATTAAAACACGAGCCGAGGGGCTTAATGGTCAAAAGATAAGAGATAATTTGTATTTTCACCCCGTTCTTACTGCTAAGCTACCAAGGGGTAGTAAGCGGCAAGCCCTGGGTTTGTCCGCAAGGATACTAGGGCTCAAGTACTAGTTAAAAACACAACCTCGTGCGGGTCATCAATCCGCACGAGTGAAAGGAACACCTAGTAGTGTAGACATGCAACTGGGGGGGGGTTTGTATTTTCAACTAACTTCTACAAAACATGCAATTAACAAACGGGAAGCTATTTATACTAGGCACTTGGGAATCATTTAGCAACATGGTAGTTCTAATACTTCAATCATCGATTCATTCACATATAGACATACAAAAGACCTATAAGTATGTTCACAACACGTGGTGTGGTCGATGATATACACTTCCCCAACTCTGTCACGGTGGGTGCACTCGTAACCCTCCATCGGCACCGCCATTGTAATTAGGGTAGTACAACGAGGTCCGACCATCATTGCAGGTCTATTTCTCCCCTATGCTATCATGTTCCGGGCTTTCACCACGAATGCAACTACTCCCCCCAGGTCCTATATACGCTAGGCCCAAGGTTTGTAGGCACCTTATCTGTGATACTAGGATTTCAATACAACACCTAGCTTGCTATTATTCACTATCTCTACTTGTAACCTCTTGGACAACAGTTACGAAGTCAGCTAAGACTTGTGTGATGGAAAATAGATCAGAGCATTCTCAAATCTCCCGTACACCCATGCATACTCATTCTCCCCTACCCATTATGACATCCAGGTTTCTCTTCCCAAGGGGGCATCAATAATTGCACCATACATGAGTATATCCAAAAGTGTGTGCTTATAAGTGGTGTACTACTCATGCATTTATAACATTCAAGTACAATAAAAATAATATCATGAACACAAAGGTAAGATGAATCTAATGGATCTTATAAAGCATTTAGAACATACCAAGTCCCAAAATGAATCCCAAGCTAATCTAACTACTCCCTAGATATGGAACTCAAACATATATTTCAATTCCACGCCTTTGGGACAAAGCAAAAAGAAAAGAAAAGATTACAAAACCTACAAAAGGAACTCTTTCCTTCTATCCAAGCTCTCTCCTCTTCAAATGTATTTCCAAATATATTCCAACCTCTCTAAAAAAGTAGACTAGGGTCCTATATATAGTATTAGGAGAATAGGCCTAAAATTAGACCCAAAATAGGCCAAAAGTAGCAAAACCCGAGGTCAACCGCCAAGGTTTCACAGACAGGCATGGATGCCACGGTCCATGAAGCATGCATAGCCACGGGATGCCAGATCTACCACGGTCTGTGAATTTTCATAGCCGCGGCCTGTGGGATCTGGTGCGGTCTGTGAAGCTGGGATCGTGCCACGGTCCGTGAAGGTTTTCACGGATCGCGAACAACTTGTGGCTTCTACACAGAAATTTTTTGCATGGACCACAAAGGTTTCATGGACGGCAAGCAGTTGTGGTCTTGCTCAGAAGTATTCTCATGGTCTGTGAAGGTTTTCACGGACCGGCTCCATACTTAGCCAAAATTTTCAACTCTTCACCCTCTTGCTTCACGGCCCGGTGCTTTTTTCACGGCCCGGTGCCTTGCCTTGTGGAGATCTCGTGCTAGTCTCATGCAGGTCTTCACGAAACCCCTGGATTCTTATGTACTGTGGATTGTGAATATGTCACGGGCCACTGGTGCTTCATTGGCTGAACTTTGTTTGGTTGTCACGGGTGAACCGTTAGTCCGAACCAGAAGTTCTAGTAGTCAATTTTGTAGTACTCAAGAAGAAAAATCCAATGGAACCAGCTTTGAAGGCTAATTCTTCCCGGATCATTCTCAAACTAAGGAAACACTCCTCCGATCATGATTCACCATTTTCTCCTTTGACCGTCTTGAACTCTGAAGCCGCCTATCTTGTGCTTCAATCTCTTTCTACCACGCATTGATGTTTGTGGTTTTCATCTACTACTATTCAAATGTGAATGACCTTCATATCTTCTACCGTTAAAAGCAAACGGCCTTCACAAGAATGTAATGTAACAAATAGCATTCATGAGCGACCTACTAAAGGTACTCATAATGAATACCAAGGAGCCCGTGAATACAAGATGTCAAGAATCACTAATTAAGTATACAAAATGCGGGATTTAGGATAGAAAACCAAACATGGTTGTCTAAACCCCTTTCCATGTAAGCTTAACTAATATCGCCAAACCGCCAATCAAAATTAACTAAAAACTATGTCAAATACATTGGTTAAAGCATGCAAAATGGTGCAGATCATGTTTTCTGGATTTTGTCATTTGATTGATGCGCTCATTCATCGTGATTTTAGGGATCTTGAATTTATTGATGTATGCTTCTAGCAACCTTGGAGTTCCTGCTCCAAATTCCTATGAAATCCCTGTTGATTTCGGAGATGATTTCGACCACTATACCGGGTCCTCCATCACTGGTAGCCTTCTCACAGACTCCTATGTTGAGGATTTGAAAAATACTTTTCCTTTTTTTGTGTTCGTATGAGCTTAAGGCACCTGAGGCCTCTTATGGTGTTCGCACTCCTTCTCCTGGTTATTTTTCTTACTATTTAGATTACCTGAAGTTTGGGCTATTGTTTCCCTTACCCCCAACATGCTTTGGATCACCTCTCTTACTATAAAGTGGGTTTATGTCAATTTCACCCTAAAGCAGTCTCAATTTTTGTATTTTTTATTATATGTGCAAAGTGGCCGGTGTCAATTTTTCCATTAATCTATTCTGTAACCTTTTTCATCTTTGCAAAGTAAAAAATTGCTCTGGTGAATTCACTCTTTACCCTGTGATCCCTACCATTGAGTTCGTTAGTGGATTTCCTAATAATTGTGGGGTGTGGCGTGAAAAATTCTTCTATATAAAACTTGACCCCAACAGTAGTACAACTTTTTCCATTTGGAATTACAACATTCCCAAAGTGAAACTTCCTAAGGCTGGGGTTCATCTGGATGCCAAGTCCGCGGTTGTAATATCACTTAAACAACATTCCATCACATTTCGCCCTGCTAGTACTTTAAGCAAAGGTGTTGAACTCATTGATCATTTAGTTGTTGTTGGTATGCCCATCTTGATGTAGTTAATATGTGTTTCTATTTTGCTTCTTATGTTCGTGTACTCGCTTAACTGGTTACACTTGCTAGATTGCAAATACAGATATGAATCATCGTATTACTGAGAGGAACTTCGCTTCTCTAGATGAGAATGAACATATAGAAACCTTGACTCACGAGGTTAACACAAATACTGAGGTTGCTCTTCCCCAAGTGGATGCTGCTGCCACCAGTATTCAATAGATTGTGTTTGGCTCGCGTACTAAAGAAACCAAGGGGGACGATAAGCCGAAACTAAAGAAAAAGACCACCAGAGGAGGCGCAAGGAACGGACTAACAATACTTGTACCAAATTGAAGCCTATCAAGAAGAAGGGCGCGTTGACCAACTTCCTCTGTATTCTTTTATGCTAAGTCGCTACTTGTTCATAGAAGGGACTGTTCCTGCTACGCTCGATAAGCTTTCCCTTTCAAAAACCATGGCAGTGTTATGTTTTTGTTCTATTAAAGTATTATCATAAATCATATGCTTTTCCTTGTCGTACAACCGCTCTTACTTTTTTGTGTGCTTCAAAATTAAGGTTGGTGAGAGCTTGCAACTTGTCAGCGAACGAGTTGCTAGCTTTGGTAAAGGGGAAAGAGCAATACTGGCAAAGTTGTAGGCCAGTAAGGCGGAGTGTGGAGTGTTGAGTACCGCTGCTAAGGGTGCTGAGAAGCAAGCGGGGGCTGCGTACGAGCATAATGTGGACATTGAAAGAGAAATGGAAAAGAAGCACTTTCAATTGAAGGAGATGTAAATGAACGGTCCCGCTTTACCAGGATAATCCCAGTTATTGGTTGATCGGCTCTTGAAGACTAACTCTTTCTATGCCTTGTTCAAGGAAGTTTCAACTAATGCTCACGATATTGGCTATTGTGAAGCCTTAGTTGAGCTGTGGAAGTTGAATCCAAACGTGAAGCTTGAGAAGCTGTCGAAGTTGGCCAAGTCTGAAAAGATTTTGGCAGAGAAGACAAAAATTCTTAATGATGGTTTTGTGAAGAGTGTCTCCGACGGTGGGCATTCCTTCGCACTGCTGTCGTATCTTGATGGTCTGCCAACTCTTCCTTCCACGGTTGAGCTAAAGAAATGTATGGTTGACTAATGTGAGGAGCTTTCTTTCAGCTCTTCACACTCTGAGGACTGGGCAAGACAATATTTTTAATGATGTCGTAAACCTTGGGGGTGAGTTGAACAACGAAGTTCTCGTTCATCCTACAAGCACGGAGGATGCTATTGTTGTGGTCCACTCTTTGCTCTCCTCTCCTTCCAAAGTTAGTCAAGCGCCATAGACTTGAAGCCTATTATGTTTGTTTTATGTAATTTATGACAATATTTCAGAGTATGTTTGTATGATTTTTGTATCATTGGCAACTAATTTGATCATTATGCTCGCTTCTCATAATTTGACTGATGTTTTTACATTTATCTACTTGCAGGGCTTTGAAATTATGGTTGACAGAATTTTTTTGAAAAGTGTTGAATATCTAGGCTGTTACACTTGTTTTCCTTATGATAATGTTTTTACTTTGTCTTCTGGATGTTACCCTATCAATCTGATTGAGGCAACTAAGTGTATAACAAAAGAATATTCTTAACTCATGTCTTCTGACCGTTTGTTTGGAGTGGATTCCATTCCTTTGTATATCGGTGGAAGATTCCGACATTCTCGTCAACCTCATCTTTTTCCTCTTCCTATCCTTGTAGTAAGCTTATACCCGATGGTTATAATGTTGATTCTCTTGGTAAAGATATTATTCGTGGTTTAGTTGACCTTGAATCAGCTGTAATGTAGTTGCGTTCACTTAACCTTACTGTTTGTGTCCAAGAATGGGCGTCAACTTTGGGTATTCGTCTGAAGTACATGCTGCTAGGTGTTCATGATCTTGAAGCGAAGTGGGACAAATCTGCGAAAGAGACTCAGGATGCCGTTCATGATCTACAAAGAATTTGTAATAAGCAGAACGATCTTATCTATCAGCAACAGTTGAACATGGTGAAGATGATTTGCCAGCAGGAGAAGACTAGAGACTATACCGAGGATAAGACACGCAAAGTCTATAAGAAAATAGTGATCATAGACAAGCAGTGTACCCGTATTGACGATTTGTATAGTCGATTGAAGAAAAAGCAAGAGGAATACGATCATCACTCAACCATTGTTGTTGGTTGGCAGACAAAGTTCAATGAGCAGTTTGCTGTTAATACACGGTTGTGGAAGTGATAAGGATAAGCTTTGCGTTAAGGTTAATCGACTTGATAGTTATGTGCAACAAGTTGAACAGGCTTGTGTTGAATATAAAGACAAGCTCCAGGCTCTCCTCTCATTATCCCGCATGGCTACTGGTTGTGATGACCTAACAATGGAACTTGGTGGTCAAAGAATTAACTTGTCTGAGTTCGTTCGGTAAGACATTCAGTCTTTAGAAAAGGAAGTATAAAACTTAAGAGCTGAGATGAAAAGATGTGAGAAAACTGTCAATGTTATGAGTATGTAATTGGATCGTGAGGAGTTTGGTCTCATTTCTTACTTTAAGACATACTATGATAAACATTTCAGAGGTTTGGAACGAAGAGGTTTTCTACGCCATCCCGCATATTTGCATATGAAGTGGCGATATGAGCATTTGGTTAACAATGAGGAGACCTACAAAGAGAATCATGTAGAGCTGAACATTCTCATTGCGAATTTAAGGGTGGCCGCCGTTGTGGTGAATCATCGTCTATAGGATCTTCACGGGCCTTAAGGCATAGATATATTTGCTATTTTAATCAACTTATCGTGTAATAAATTTGCTAATAACTTGGTGAAGCATGCATCTTCGGGCTTTCTATGCAAAATTTGTTTTCTATGTTTCATCTCTTGAATCTTATAAATTGTGAAGCTACAAAATATGGCCAGCTCTTATCGCCATGTTTTGATTAGCTAAGTTTCAAACTATTTGTTAAGTTTGTTTAGCTTGCCTGATTATTATAGCAAAGCCGTATGGATCGTGGTGTGCAATACCAATGTGCGTATGTTATATTTATGAGCAACTCTGCTCTCGAACAAGGTCTAAATTTTGCATATGTTTTCGAGCTTGCAAGATCTAAAGCTTGCAAAGATCGATAATTTTGCAAGATCTATACCTTGCAGTTGTTTTGTATGCAAAGTTGCAAGATCTAAAGCTTGCAAGCATAAAACATTGTGCAAGATCTATGGCTTGCGGGTACTTGATTTGCAAAGTTGCAAGATCCAAAGCCTGCAAGCATTAGTAATTTGTGCAAGATCCATAGCTTGCAGTTGTATGATTCGCGAAGTTGCAAGATCTAAAGATTGCAAGCATAGATGATTGTGCAAGATATATATATATATATATATATATATATATATATATATATATATAGCTTGCAGTTGTTTTATATGCTACGTTGGAAAGTCTAAAGCTTTCAAGAATAAAAAATTGTGCAAGATCTATGGCTTGCGGGTACTTGATTCACAAAGTTTCAAGATCCAAAGCTTGCAAGTATCGATAATTGTCCAAGATCTATAACTTATGGTTGTTTGATTTGCGGAGTTTTCAAGATTTAAAGCTTGCGATCATCGATAGATGTGCAAGATCTATAGCCTACTGTTAAATTATATTTGTGAAGTCTTAGTAACTTGACCGTAGTATGTTACGAACCAACTATCTTTTAACATGTGCCAGTAAAGAATGAGAAATGTAATCGTGGTCCAGCAAAATGGGTTTTTATATTAAATATGTACGATCACGGTCATGTCGCATCGGAACAATAGGGTAAAAGGAACCAAGGATAATGTTCTGGTTTCTATACATGAGGATGTTTGCTATCTTTCCTCTAGACATAAAACTTTCTTAAGTTGATCGCATGCCACGTGTTTAGGACTCGGGTACTGTTCATCCTTTCTAGTTCATAGCTGTTAGACTTGTGAGCTTTTGTGACCTTATAGGGTCCTTCCCATTTTGGATATAGTTTTCCTCTCTCTTCTGCTAAGCTAGCTTCGTTCTTTCTTAACACTAAGTCACCAATGTGAAATTGTGTTTCTTTCACCTCTGATTGTACACTCTGGTTATTCTTTCTTTGTATTAGCTTAAGTGATCGGTGCTAGGTCTCTTTTCTCTTCCAGTTCATCTAATTCAAGTCTCAACTTATCTGGGTTGTCTATCTCCTTATATTCGCTTACACGAAGGCTTGAGTTACCGATCTCTACGAGTATGACCACTTCATGACCGTAAAATAGGCTGTATGGCATCTTCCCCATTGGGTCCCAGATAGTCATTCTATATGACCATAGCATGTTTGGTAGCTCGTCCACCCAGCCAGTTCGCTTTCCTTCCAGTCTCTTTTGTATTCCTTGAAATATAATCTTGTTCGTTACCTCCACTTGGCCGTTAGCTTGAGGGTGCGCCATAGAGGTAAACTTTTAGAGAATCCCAAGCTTCGAACACCAATTGGTAAATATCCCACTTGTGAACTTTGTACCGTTATTCGTGACAATGGTATGTGGCACACCGAAGTGACATACTATGTTTTTCCATAAAAATTTCCTGGTGGCTTCAGCTGTGACACGTCCTAATGATTGCTACTACTAAGAAATTGGCATTGCTTTCACCTCTCAGGAATGGTCCGACTAGGTCGATCCCACATTTTTCAAATGGCCAGGATCTATAGGCTCCTCTCAAAGGTGATTATGGTTTGTGCAACAACGAGGTATTGATTTGGGAACTTCTACATTTAAGGACGAAGTTTTGTGCATCGTTGAACATAGTCGGCTAGTAGTATCCAGCTTGGATAATCTTTTTTGCTATTGTTCTAGCACCTTGATGTGTTCCACATAGGCCTTTATGAACCTATTTTAAAATCTATGTTGCCTTCGTTGGTTCTACACATTTTATCGACGGAGACAAGAAACCTTTTTTGTATAAGGTCCCATCTTCGTAAGAATAAATGGTAGCACGTGACTCCAACTTCCTAGCTTCCATCTTATCATCTGACAGCTTCCCTTTCACAAAGAAATCTATTAATGGGAACATTCAGTTTACTTCATCCGCTTGGATCATTGACATAATAGTTGACATTGTGCTTCTGACAGGAATGCATCAATGATGACATCTCTCTGTTCACTAAGAGAATCAAATCCTGCTATTGTTAGCTTGTTTAGCGTATCTGCCTTTGTGTTTTTGCCTTGCTGTACATGCTGTATGTTGAAGTATTTGAGATGGGCTATGAGTTGGTGTACTTTTCCTAAATACTTCACCAACTATTCTTTTCGCACCTCATAGTCTCCTTGCACTTCCTGGACAACAATTAGCGAAATGCTGGATACACGAACACTTTTGACCTTCATTCTGACAGTAAGATCTAGTTCGCAAATCAAAACCTTGTACTTCGCTTCATTGTTGGTGAGCGGGAAATCAAAACGTAATGAGTGTCTGTGTTTGCCCCCTTCTGGGGTCTAGAAACAGCAATCCTACTCCACAACTTTCTTTGCTGGGCACGCCATCAATGAAAAATGTCCAAGAAACTGCCTCCCATTTTGACTTGTCTTTATCAATTCTGAAGCTCTGATACATGCTTGCCTCTGTGCCTATTCACTTGTCATTTCCGCGATGAAGTCTGCTATTGCCTGAGCTTTGATCATTGTTCCAGGCTGGAATTGTATTTTGAATTGACCTAATTCCAAGGCCCACTTTGTTAATCTTCCTAAAGACTCAGGCTTGGTAAGGATGCTCTTGATTGGAAACCCCATGTGAACCACTATGAGGTGACTATGGAAATACATTCGTAGCCTTCGTGCTGAATATATTAAAGCTAGAGTTAACTTTTCCATCGACATGTAAGCTTTTTTTTGCATTTTGCAAGATTCTGCTGATGTAATAGACTGGTACTTGCTTCTGTCCTTCCAGGCAAACCAACACTGAGCTGACAGCATTTTGTGATATCGCTAAGTACAAGTATAGTGTCTCTCCAGGGGTGGGCAATTTCAATGTTGGTAATTCTTGGAGCTTCTCCTTCAACCCGTTATATGCTTTCTGATAATCCCCGCTCCAGTTGATTTTGTTTTGCCTTTCGTAATACTTCAAAGAGTGGAAAGTGCTTCTCCGCTGCCTTCGAGACGAAGCGGTTAAGTGCTGCCAGCGATCCCATTAAGATTTACACCTCTATAACAGTTCGTGGCTGAGGAAGGTTTACTGTAGCTTGAATTTTATTTGGGTTAGCTTTGATACCCTTTGAGGAAACCTTGTATCCTAAGAACTTTCCAACACCTACTCCAATTACACACTTCTTGGGGTTGATCTTCATCCCTATAGCCTTCAATGTGTCTAAATTTTCTTTTAGATCCGCATCGAAGCTATCCACCCACATATTTTTTATTACCATGTTGTCAATGTATACTACGACATTTCTCCCTATTTGAATGCAAAATGCATGATCAATTACCCTCTGATACATTGCTCCAGCATTCTTGAGTCCAAATGACATCTTTACATAACAAAATGTTCCAAAGATTGTTATAAAGGTCGTTTTCCCTGCATCATCCGGGTTCATCAATATTTGGTGGTATCCTTTATATGCGTCCAAAAATGCCAAGACTTCATATCCTAAAATTGCTTCAACATGTTGATCGATTTTCGGCAAATGGTAGCAGTCTTTTGGGCATGCTTTATTCAGATCCGTGAAATCAATGTACATTCTCCAAACCAAATCTGATTTCTTTACCATGACCGGGTTCGCTAGCCACTTTAGATATCTGACTTCCTTTAATATGCTGGCTTGCAGCAGTGATGCTACCTCTTCTCGATTGCTTTCTGCCAATCGATAGCAAAGCAACATTATTTCCATTTTACCGGTTTGACTGAGCTACTGATAATCAAGGAATAAGAAGCGATGTATAGGCTTACTCCTCCCATGTTCTGTATGTTCCATGTAAATGTATCTTTATGGCTTTGCATGATTTCAATAATCTTTGCATTCTCTTTTTTTGGAATGTGCTTCCCAATCTTTAAGCATCTGGATTTGTCTTCGTTATCTATGGTTACCAACTCCATTTCTTCTCCCAAGTCGACTGGTGCATCTAATTGTTCTAGAAAGCTACCACCTAAGATTGTGTTCACCATATTTGCTTTCTCCCCTAACCTTCTTTCCTTCATTGCTATGGCTATACACTGCTTATCCATTTTCTGGTTTCCTCTTATGGTCGCGATACCAGCTGGGGTTGGGAATTTCATTACCAGGTGGTAAGGGGACCAAATTTCCTTAGCCATGTTCATCCATGGTCTGCCAATTATGGCGTTTAATGTACTTGGGGCATCCATAACCACGAAGTTGCACATAATGGTGCAATTTCGTCAATTTTCTCTAATTGTGACAAGCAGTTGTATATTCCCCAAAGGTGTTTAAGCTCTCAGTAGAGACACCTCGGGGGCTCTGGGGAAAAAAAAAGAAGAAAAAAGGCGCAGCTTTTCTTTCATCCTTTTGGAGGCAATTTCTTCAATTTCATTAACTTTTCATTGGTGAATCATGTTTAAAAGGATTCTCCTATGGATTCTGCACCTATTCATGTGAAATTCGTGAAAGTTTTTAATCTTATTTTTCATTTTGTAGCAAGGGTTTATTCCGAGGGTTTCTACGAATTTTAGATCTTTATTGGGAGTAGTCATCAATAGGGTTTGCGATTACAATTGTGGTTGTAAGTCCTTGGCATTTGATCTTGATTGATGTAGTTTACTCGAATTTGACGGGGATCAATCCATCAAAAGTTGAGTGGAGTTCTTAAATTTTGGATAAGCGGCGCCCACAAAATATCTGACCTTGCATAGGATTTAGTTATTGTTGACGCTGCCTTGTGTATAAAAGGGATTTGATTGTCATCTCGGGTCTTCTTCACTTTGATTTCGATCAAAATTACAGAAGAACAGTTCATGCAAGTTCTTGAAGCGGTGGTGATCAAATAAAAAATCCAAACTTGCTAGGGTTTTGGTCTTTTCGGCGATTGAAGATAAAAGTGGTGCGGCAACAAGTGTTTTTCATCCGTAGGATTTGGAAAATTCCTTACGGTTTGCGGCTCCTTGGTGGATCGAACCATGGCAGCATACCCACTTCTCAGGTTCAATAAAATTATACTAAACCTCTACTTTCTAGTGTGTTTGCTGGAATTTAATAGGCTTTAGAAAAACTTGTTTTATGTGGATTATTCGTGTGGTGTGGTGTGGTGAGATACGTTAGTCTCCCTGTGTGAATCTGATAAGTTAGTTGCATTGTAGACCTATGCATTTTGAGGGATGAATTGAGGAACATGTTTGGCAGAACATTTGCTGACTTGAGGAACTCTCTTAGCACTTGGGCAGCCTCGGGTAAGTTCACTAGTATTTTATGCATTGACGTAAATACCCAGGATTGTATGGAGAACTAGGCCAGCCACGAGAAAGGTTTTTAAAACCATTTGGCGTGAATTTATCCCCCTTAAATTCTTGATATCACGGATGGGATTTGTCTTGTATGCCAATTGGAAGTGGTTAGGTGTAAATTTTCGCAAGTAATATGGGGTCGAGTGAGGAATTAGATTGGTTTAAGGTGGAATACACAAACAATAGCAAGATCAGAAATTTGGGTGTAGAGACAAGTGAGTGATTCAAATTATACTAAATAAGCTTGCATTGTTGGGCAATGGCACGGAGTGTCGAGGGGAGGCTGGGTAGCATGCTCTAGGAACTAATGCTGGTCTTCAGGCACTAGATGCTGGGAGTTGGGCGCTTGACAAATTGGCACTGGACACTGAGTCTTAGGCACTGGACACTAGGCACTCACTGGGCACTTGATGCTTGTAATGAGGGTTAGGCGTTGGAAACGACCACTGGGCACTGGACACTGGAAACGGGCATTGGGTACTTGCTGCTTGCAAAGGGCGCCAGGCACTGGCGGCGGGTGCTGGACATTGGCAGTGGGCACCGGGCGCTGGACATGGACACTGGGTGCCAGACGCTGGATATTGTCACTTGGTAATGGGTTTAAGATGCTGGGTGATGGGCGCTATGCACTGGGCGCTGGAAACGGGCACAGGACGCTTGATGCTTACAACGTGTGCAGATGCTGGAAACAACGCTGGATGCTATGAATTAGGCGCCAGCTACTGGAAATGGCCACTGAGCGCTTGATGCTTGCAACGGGCGTCAGGTGCTGGAAATGGGCACTGAGCACCAAAAACTGGGCGCCAAATGCTAGAGATTGGCACTTGCCGCTGGGTTTAAGGCTTTTGAAGCTGGGCTCCGGCAGCAGGCACTGGGTGTTGGGTGCTAAGCGCTGGACACCAAGCGTTGAGTGCATGCAACTGGATTTAACGGATGGGGTTGTAAGACTCAACACTCGATTCTTATGGCTAGAATGTAACTTGGATTTAACGGAAATTTTGGCAAAACATTTTCATGAAGGAGACACATGCCCCTCACTTGATCACCTAGCCTATATTGTTACTTGAATTTGATGGTTTCTAAGCGCCCTATGCTCGCACTACACTTTGTCTAAAATTGGCATAAAGCTGTCCATTAGCTTAAAATGGAGTGGGAAATTACATAATCTCCATGCATGATGCACGTGGTATAAGTGTGTTCATTCTCTCCATCTTTAGGGGGGATATTTTAGTGGGGTACACGAGAGTTATAGGCACGGCCTTACAACACTCCGGCCCATTAAACTAACCTCGGTGCCACTAAAGAGAATGTTTTGAAGGCCAATAACATCCCTCTTTCACCATCTTAGGTATGTATATGGTAGAAGCAGATCCTCAATCACGCCAAGGATGGCACAATGACAGTTTCAACTTCACATGGATTTCAGCAACAATTGCAAACCATTCAAGACCCAAGATCATCACACTCAGCTGCGCTAGGAGCTTTCCCCTATCAACACTCGAATGAAGCTTCATCATGGCTTCAATGACTTATTTTCAAGATCTGAGACATCAATTCTCGGCTGCTTTTAAGAGTCTACATGAAGAGTCATTTCCTTTTACTGGTTGTTATATCAGTCTGGGTTTACCAAAGCCTAGACTCAAAATTTTTGACATGCATTTCTTGCCGAAAACCACATTTCTAGTTTGTAGAAGGCCTCGTATGTATGAGGTAGAAGCGGATTTATTGGTTTGGGTAGTGAGTTTGTTCTCATCCCAATACCACTTTCCCACCTGTTTTGGAATTTGAATTTTATTTCCCTCAGCTCATCATCACTTAGCCAAGAATAAGCATAACTACATTTGTATTTGGTGGGGGTGCCCAAAAAGGCACCCCTACGGACATTCCACCGCACTTTCTATTTACCATATTTACCCCAAAGGCGTTTATTCTCCCCCCTTGAATCCAACTAACGAAGATGTGGGATTCTTTAGGTCTGTTCTTTTGAAACCTATCTCGTCGAAGCAACCTGCAAATAGTATCTCGACTGCACTCCCATTATCTACGAACACTCTGTGAACAGTTGCATTCCCGATCTTGGCTATGATGACCATGGGATCGTTGTGCAGCAAAGCATTAGGTACCACATCTTCCTCACTAAAAGTGATCGCTTCATTTAACCGAAACCTTTTATCAACTGGCTCTTGTGGGGGAGAATATCTTGCTTTAGCCTTCCAAGCTTTATTGGACAATGACTCCGTGGATCTGTGTATAGAGAATATGGCAGTCTCTGGCGCTTCTTAATCCACATTGTCGTTGTAATATACACCCGCAGTTATCTTTTGATTTTTAGCCATTATGATTGTGGTGCTTTAGCTTCTTGGAGATGGGTTCGCTGTCTTACTTGAGTCCCCATACTAGCTTTCTCCTTCTTTCATGTATTGGCCTAAATTTCCATTTCTCATATTTTATTCAATTTGTCTTCAAAAGTCTCTGCAATATTCTGTATCATGGCCATGATCCTTGTGGAAGGCGCAATAAAACTCCTAAACCTCTTTTTTGGTGGTGCAATCATAGGTGTTGGCTCCCAAAATAGATCCTAATTTGCTAGCCATATCTCTTTCCTTGTTCTCGTTAAAAGTGTGTCTTGGAATAACGAGCCTTGTGCTCCTTGTTCTGCTTTTTTGAATGTGATGTTCCCTTTTCTTTTTTAGGGAAATTCTTCTGTGAATCCTCCATTGTTGGCTTTTTTCCTCACTTCTTCTCTATTTTTTGGTTTTTGCTTCCTCTGTTCGCACATGTTGTTCAATCATCTTTTGTAGTTCTCTTGGGTTTTCAGGTATGTTCTTCGTCAGCTCTTTGTAAAATTCTCTGGATCTCATGCCCCCTGTGAAAACCCCTAATGATGATTGAAATGACAAGTCGTGAACTTGTAAACTCTCCGTGACAAATCAGTTATGATACTCCGCGAGGCTTTCATCACTTTGTTGTGCTATGTTATTAAGGTCAGTGGTTGTCTTAGTGAACTTCTGCTTTTGGTATAATGGCCCAGGAAAAAATAGGTCGGCTAATTGTGCCCAAGACTTTATACTTTCGTATGGAAGGTCTTCGTATCAAGTGATCATTGTGCCTGACAGAAATATGGGAAACACCTTGCAAACTAATTTTGTGCTTACATCATGAAATCTCATGTTGTTTTTATACGAATGCAAGAATTCTTTTGGTCTGTGGTTCTGTTGTAGACTTTAACGTGCAAAGGAAGCTTGAAATCTTTTGGCCTCTTGAATTCTCATAAATGTGGTGCGAGAGGCAATTTGTCCACTTCGTCCTCCGCAACGATGTCATGCAGCTATTCTTCATAGTTGAGACGCTCACATTCTTGGTTTACCCTGTTATCTGGCTTTGAGGTTTTTTGCCTTAGCATCTTCAAAAATTGGTCGTACATATCTTCTCTGTTCACTTCCAAGAATGTTGCGAATGCCATCTTTTCCTTGTCATTATCCTTATTTGGGGATTTTGCTTCTTCTTCATCTGTCTCCTCTTTACTATGCTTTTTTTCTCTACTCGGGGTATGCTGTTGTTGATGTTGCACTCCTCCATTACGTCCAAGTGGTTGCTCTTGTGATTGAGGGTTATGGTTTTTTTCACTCCTAGTGAACACTATTGCTTACCTGAGTGGCCTTGAAACAAATTTTTTTTGTCCCCACAGATGACGCCTAATGATGCGGTGGTCCGTTCAGGTACATCACTGGTTGTCCACTTCTTGATCTTCTTAGCCTGCACAGTTAGTCCCGGAAGTGATTCTGGGAAAACAACTCTGACGATCAAGTTTGTCTTTTCCGCTGGGAATTAGAATTTCTCTAAATAGTTGTGCGTACCTTAGCCTCTTCTCTGTTTGTTGTATTTATAGACTGACTCGAACGTGTCTCCATGTTCTTAGGAACAGAGATCGTGGGGTGTATCACGATCCCCACTTTTGGAGTTCGTGGTCCTTCGTGGTCATCGTTCGCTCCTTGTTTATCGGCCCCCGTTCTTTGTAGTGTGCATTTAGGTTTTAAATGGTTTGGACTAGAAAAGGTTTGACCTCGTTACTGAATACTGTTGGGTTGGGCCTAGCGACCCTTACCCTTGCTTGCTGGGCCACATATACACCAAAGTAGTTCCCCAAATGTTCTCTTTGTTAGAGGATTTCATCGTGCATGTGTTGAAATTAAATGTTCAGTGTACAACTGTTCTTCATTATTTGTATCTGCATCATATGACAAATCTAAAATTGGCTTATGATGTTAAACTGGTAAGTTGATAAGTTAATGATATTTCACTACGTTATTTTACATGCTTCGCTAATATGTGCTTTTAGTATAAAATAATTTGTAAATGTAGCGGTTAGAAATTCTGATTTCGCCTAAATTCTTGAGTAGTTAATGAAATCTAAAGGCGTCGGTATTGAAACCATGTCTTTGTGGGTATTTACAGCAGAAGAAGGAAGACAAAGAAGCTTCTAGTTGAGATAGTTTTCTACCTTAGTTGTCTTATGCATTTCTTCGATTTTCCTTTCGGTTTATCATCAGTTCTTGCCACTACATTGTTTTTTAAGCCATTTGTAAAGGGTTTTCATATCAGAGAGCAAAACATGTATTGACTGGATGTAATTATTTAGCATTACTTCAATTTGAACTCAAGATTTGGAAGTTTATATAAAAATAATTGTCAGAAAATGTACAAATATTATCAACTATACATGTATAAACACTCAAAATAGCTTGTTTCCAAACCATCGGCTACTTCAAGAATTCTAAACTCTGATAGGCTTCTTCCAAGGCTCAAAGCAAACTTCATTTCAAACAATTTGCCATTTTCTCTTCTATGTTCATCTATCAAATAAGACTATAGATTCCTCCACGAGTTTGAAGAAACTGGTGTTGTTTATGTACATCTCGAACACCATTCCAACTCGCCCTCCATGTTCTAATGTTTTAACAACACAAGCCAGAGCGCCACCAACAACCCCAAAAATGACCGCCCAAGAAGAAGTTCTGACTAGGACTGCACCGACGGCCGCCATTGCAGTCAATGTAGGTCCAATCACGCCACATATTCTGTTCAGTTTCAGAGCATTTTCACCCAGCTTAACACACTCTTCTTTTTCCTTTCTCCTAAGAGAATCAACGAATGATCTCATTTCCTTTTTAAGTATCAAATTCCAGCCATTTGAGTCATTTGACTGCCGTTGTTCTTAAGGCCACCACACAGATAGCTCTAATCCATATGGGAACTTATGAAGCATCACACTAAGGAGAGGCGGCGGATACGGTTTGTCAATAGCCAAAACTCTCTCCAATTACTAATGAATTCACATTCCCTCTACCAGCTTTGCCAATTATATTCAATTCTTTCTTAAATACCTTCCCTGATGCTCATCAGCCTAACTCAAAGGGAAGCACCAATGAAATAACATTAAAATATAAGGGTAAAATATTTTTCTAACCTAACTTAGGCTATAAGTGTCAATATAACTCTGTAAATTAAAAAAAATGTCAAACTAACCCTAACTTTATGATGAATTGTGTCGATATAACCTTCAGGCCAAATTCCAACATTGACTCACTAATTGGGCCGTTGACTGAACCTAAAATGACAAATATACCCCTAACCGTTTCAGCTTAATTATCCTCCCCATTTACCCCTCCTATTACCACCACCCACCACCCTATCCTGCCGCCAACCACCACCACCACCCTCTCTCACAACCAACCACTACCACCCCAGCTCCACCACACTACCGCCAGCCACCACCGCCCAAGCGCCGCCTCCAATCTCTACCACCACCAACATCAATCTCCACCACCTCACCAATCTTCACCATCCCACTGCTAATATTCACCATTCCCGTCGATCTTCACCACCCCCGCTGATCTTCCCCGCCAATCTCACCACCCACGCCGCCAAGTTCCACATAAGCTCCACAGCCAATCCCCACCACCTCCACCAATCACCACACCTAAACCCCTGGCTAATGAACTCGCCCAATCACCACGCCCGTCGCCAATCCTCCTCACCCCCACCAATCACCTCTTCGTCGTGGCCTAAACCCTAAAACCTTAGCCAACAAATCCCGCCCAATCACCACATCCTTTGCCAATCCCCACCACCCCCACGACCTAAACCCTAAAACCTCGGCCAACAAACCTACCCACCTCAAAGAATAAGAACAAAGAAGAAGAATAGTGGTGACGAGTAACGAAGAAGAACAGCGGTGACGAATAACGAAGAAGAATGGCAGTGGAGAATAACGAAGAAAAATTGCCGTGGAAAATAACAAAGAAGAACGGCGGTGGCGAATAACAAAAAAATAAGAGTGGCAATGACTATTTGTGACAAAGAAGAAGAACAGAGAATATAAAAGGAAAGATGGAATGGAGAAGGGTAATTCCATCTTTTCCATTTTTTCTTTTTTCTTTTTTATTTAGGGGAAAAGTTGTCATTTCACCAAATTTCGGCCAAATTTTTCGTTGACAATTGAAGTCAACGATACCAAGGTTAGATTGGCACATACATCTTAAAGTTAGGGTTATTTATGGCACTTTCTCATTTTACATGGTTAGATTGGCAATTTCAGTCTAAAGTTTTGGTTATTTTAGTACTTTACTCAAAAAACAATCAAATATTGCAATCAATTTCATAGAGTGCAACGTTCACAACAGTGAAATTAACTATAAAGAGACATTGTCCCCAACATTAGTCTAAAATGCATGACAAGATTATTTGTTTGCCTGTTACAAGTTTTCATGGTGATTGTAACTAAGTATGATCCCAAATTTTTTTTTAATTAAATGAGTGAAGTAAAAATTTATAAAATTGATGGATAGACTGAAACGGTAATATTCAGTTGAGCTGATGAAAGTTCAAACTGAGAAGCCAACCAACAATTCTTAGGCCACCATTCAACCATCATACATCGGGTAATATAACACAATCTCAGTCATGACTTACTACTGATTGAGTAAAAGAAAAGGGGGATGCACAAGACTTATATAGAGTCAATTTCATAGAAAGGAAGAAGTAAACAAAGCTCCAACTACAACATAGTTTGGAAGATAAAGTAGCCTCACATACATTTTTCATACACACGTAGTCGAGATACTAAAGACAGTAAAAACCATTGATTTAACGAACAAAAAAACAACGTTAAATTTTGGTAGAGCCTTAGTCTGCACCTTGCTGAATGCAAATGTTGTTGATTCAAACATAGAGGCCGGAGAAGCTCCTCGAGAAAGTGGGAAATGGTCTTCTAGTTAAGTTGAATTGGAATATATACTGCATTGTGGCAAATGGGTACACAAATGCTATCCTAACAGACAAAGCTTCTAATATGCTTAAGATGGCGGAGAAACTTATTAGTTCAGAGCGAATTAGAATTTGAAAACGAATATTTCAAAATGCATGACAATGCACTTTTTCTCTCATTAAGTATCAGTGTTAAAGGACATGTCAAGAAGAGCTTCTGATGCTGAAAACAGTCGAAAGTACACAAAAATGTCGAACAAAAGAGTAAAATATCAGTAGCAATCTCCCACCTTTGTCAATTGATTGGATGCATACACCCGAAGGTGATCATCAAAGGAAAATATCACATTTTCCTGCAACGAACAACCATTAACTACATAACCGAGCACAAATAGTCATTAAGAGCAAGAAGAGCATCTCAAGAAGAATACATTAAATCCATATAAGAGTTGGATCAGTTTAGATAATAAACTAACTATGGATTATTAGTTAAAGATCTCAAAGAAAATGTTTACACGTACGAGATCAAGCTCTTTAAAAGTAGAGTTAGACTGCATGATTGTCTTGTAGAACAAAGAAAATATTGGAAGAATTCTAGCCAAGACGGGGATGCAAGCTTTCTTTCTGTTTCTTCTATTGGATGTCGTAGGTTAGCTCGCAGAACGGCAATGACAAGTCATCCACCCTAGCAAGCAACCCTTCCACCCTGCCAGAAGCTGCTATCCCTCCACCCCGACTGTAACAAGCCATTTACCCCTATGGTTATCATTGCGGGCATTCGGTGGTTGTGTTGCTGCTTAGCACACCGTTGCGAGTTTGAGGTCCTCTCTACCACTGGAGTAATTGAAAGTATTGACAAAAAAATAATGGGAAAATGTCACGGATAATAAATTAAGTCAAAAGCACACTAAAAAATAGAATAAATATTTTTATTTCTATTTCAAATTTGGGTAAATATGAACTATAAAAAGTACGATATAAAAAGGCATAATTTAGCATTACTCTACTTTTCCTTATTCTTCTTTTCTAATATCAAAAAATTGTTTGATATTGCTCCGTGCCACAATATTTCCATCAAATCTATACTTGGATTAAAATTCTCACATAGGTTGACAACAAAATGAAATTGATATATAAGTAATAATACTGATACATGCAGCACCATAAATTCGTTCAGAATCTGTTCCATTTCTTGCCAAAATAAGTAAATGACCCCTAAACGAATACAAATAGTGAATTTCTCACAATATTACATTGAAAGGTGTTGCAAATACTTTCATGACCTGAATATTGGGAAGACAGCAATCCTCCTCTCTTTTTTTATACCATTTGGAAGCAAATTACTCTCTGTTCTACTGAACTACACTTGAGAAGATAAAACTCCACAGAATTTCATGGTTTTCCCTGGAGGAAAATTCATCTAGCAGTATTAACATTAGAAGGTATCTTGGTACCAAAATAAAGCAAAGGTCTTTTTCCAATTGTTGAAAGATAAGGAAGCTAAAAAATGCTCCGGAGTCACCATCTTTTGCCATTAACGACTATGGTATGGAACCCCGGAAAGGATAAGACTTGTGGAAAGAGTCGTACTTGAACCTATGTAAACTACACCTTGAATATTTCCATTATCACCTCATTAATGGCATTAATCGTCTTATCTATGTTCTGTTGCCATTGGCGAGATAATATATCTTTTTCTAGTTAGCTTCCAAAAATGCATCCTGGTTTGACAGTTTTTGTCTGTGATACAGGAAAAGAAAGATAGAATTTAGTACAAGGCCATGACAACCAACCTCAAAAGACAATATTAATTTTTTGGATGTTCCATAACACAATAGTAAAGCAAAGGTTACATCCAAAACACGTGGCATGTGCAATTAGGTGAATGATGTTAATCAAGGTCGTATACAAACACTCACATAGAAAAACCATCTTTCTTTCACTTAATTTGCGATAGTATAAATATAAGGGCAAACGACTTGCCAGACCTCCTACTCTTGCCATTTGACCCTTTTGACCTCTCAATTTGTTTTGATCACTTTCGTCCCTGAACTAACAAAAATGTTGAATCGTAACCCTTCCGTCCGGTCAAAACGTTAACTTCGGTCAAAAACGTTAACTCTAAGGACAAATTAGTAATTTCTCAATTTTCTTTTATTTTTCTCATTTTTTATTTTCTTTTATCCATTTTGTTTTTTACTATTTTCTTATTTTCCTTTTCTTTCCCTTTTTTTCCTTTTTCTCCTTTCTTTTTCTCCCTTTCTTTGTTTTTCTCCCTTTCTTTCTTTTTATCCTTTTCTTCTCTCCTTTTCTCTCCTGCTCCTTGTCTCCCGCCGCCACCTACTTCGATTCTCCTATTCTTCGATTTGAGCAGCCTACCATGCTCTCATTTTATCCCTCTGATTCGAGCAACTCGCAGTTGGGATGGCTGGTGGCAGGCCGGGAAGGTGTTGGTGAGAGCTGAGATAGTGGAGGTAAGTGTTGGGATGGGCATTGGTAAACTGTGTAAAATTGGGATGGGAATCGAGAAGGGTGATGAACGGTGTTAAATTTAGATGGTGGAGGCAAGCGCTGGGATGGGATAGGCTGAGATGGTGGACATTGTTGAATTGGAGAATAAGAACCGTATCCCCTTAAGTGCCCAGATGTGGTGGCCATCGTCGTGACCAGCAAGTGCTCGGATGCGTCTCCAGCAAAGACCTCCGCCCAGTGCCGCCACAAGATGGAGAAGCTCTAGCAGCGCTACCGCGTAGAGAAGCAGCACTTCATAACCTACCACACTGGAACGGAATCCCTGTTTCCGGGTTGGGTCAGAAACCGGAGAATCCTAATGATTCTGGTAACGATGTTCATTTTCTTGATCACAGCTCATTGAATTTGAAGCTTAATAATAAGAAAAGTCCCAAACTTGATGGTGATTTAGCTCCTAATTATAGTTTTATAGGTGGTAATATTCCCCCTAAAAATGGTGAAGGGAAGGTCAATTCTGGTCTTAATGGATACAGTTCTTGTCTGAAAAGGTCATTCAGGCAGTAGTTGGAGTGTGTGTCGACGAGGTGGTGGCGGGCATAGACACCTCGTCGGGCATAGATGGCGGCACCATTGCAAGTGAGGATGCAAAGAAGAAGAAAGTCAGGGGAAGGGGAAAGGGAAGGAGGAGAAGAAGAAAATAAAGAAAAGGAAAATAAAATAAAAAATAAAAATTGTGAAATTACTACTAATTAAACATGTTTGACTGAAGTTAACGCGTTGACCAGACAAAAGGGTCACGATTAAATAGTTTTGCTAGCTGAGGGAACAAAAGTATTAAAAAAAAGATAAAGGGCTAAAAAGGTAAAATGAAAGGAGTTCAGGGGCCCATGAAGTCGTTCGCCCTAAATATAATGAATGCATAGAATTCAGGCCCTCAGACTCCAGGACAGATGAAATATCTTCTTGATTTCCCAATCCAGATCCCACACACAAAAGAAACTAATTGGAACTCAATATTCTCAAAGGGAGTTAGATTTCATTTCATAATTCCATTAAAATGACATTGGAGACTCTGACAGAGAAAACTTAGCAGTTTAGAAGTGAATAGTGTAACTGTCATAATAAAGGCAGACAACAGAAGATTCATCCAAACTATATCGGGGGATGTTGATGCAGGCATCTAAGGGAACATTTGGTAATTCTTGACGCAGTTTTCCAACTGATGTTGAATGCGAGAAAGCACTTACCATCATCAGATCCCTGTGCATCATGGACCTAAATGCACTCACCTACAAGTAGACAATGCAACAATAGACTTTGAGTAAAAAGGAAGATAAATAAGAGAAATTTGACAGGATAACTTGGCCAATGCATTCAGAAAAAGATACACGAACAATAGAGAGAAAGGGCTAAGCTAACAGGTTCTCTCTTTTTCTATCTAAAAGATTTAAAATAAATAAATTAAAGGGACATTCTAGGTTTTCCCTTCTTATGTTAGTTTCATATACCCCCTCCGTCCCTGAATAATTTGCAAGAAAGAGAAAAGTGGAAGCAAAATTGAATAGTGCCAAAAGGACGCTTTTTTCAGTCTAAAAGCTGAAATTGTAATTGTCCAAGTCAGAATGTAAGTGCCCCCAAAATGACTCAAAAACAGTGCTAAAAATTGCATAAGCACTGATTATTCCCTCCAAAATTTATTGTTTGGCTCCAAAATTTTCAGTTTTGGAGGCAACTTTACAATTTTTCGTTCATTGTTCACTACCACCAAAATTCTGAAAACTCATCTATAAAAAAAGCATTTATTACAACTCTCATTCACAACTCACTGAACCAAAAGAAAACCCTAAGAAATACTTGGTCAGTTCTTCCAGAACTGGCCAAATTCAGAAAACCAAAACCCACACTTTTTCTGATCTTCATCATCAAGCAACAGTGGAGTTATGATGGTGGGGAGAAACCTCACTGATGAACAAAGGCAGGAGATTGCACATTTTCTCCTTCAACACATAAAAATGGGCAGCTTCAGAAGAACAGTAGAGTGGAGGCAGCAGAAAAATGGTCATGCTCAGTGAGGACCATCAGCACAATCTGGGCACAAGTTAGGCAGCAGCTTCAAAGTGGTGAGGCTATGTGCGCCCATTCAAGAAGACAAGATCGATGTGGAAGAAGCAAGAAGCCAATCGAGCTGGAGGCTCTAATGGCATTGCCACTCAAGTTTAGGCGTACACGCCGAAGCACAGCCGCCAAGTTGAATGTTGGTAAAAGTAGCATACACAGAGCAATAGCAAGCAAGGATATAAGAAGCCACACAAATGCAGTTCATACATGCCTAACAATAGCCCAGAAAAAATCAAGGCTGAAATGGTGTTTAAGCAAACTGGAGTGCAACATGCAGTTCAAGACCATGCACAACATCATACACATCGATGAAAAGTGGTTCTACACCACAGAGACTACAACGAGGTATATTCTTGGTCCCCATGAACCAGAACCATCTAGAATCACCCAAAGCAAGCATTACATACCAAAACTCATGTTTCTATGTGTTGTGTGTAGACCTATATTTGACATAGAGGGTAATGTAATGTTTGATGGGAAAATAGGTGTGTTTCCTTGTGTTGATTATGTAGCATCCAAGTAAACAACTGTAAACAGACCTAGGGGAACCATGATGCCACAACCCATAACATCCATCACCCGAGATGTAATTAGACACAAGCTTATCAATGAACTCATACCAGCTATAAAGGAAAAATGGCCAGTATGGGCAAGCAAAAACATTCTCATACAGCAAGATAATGCCCCTACCCATATATTTGTAAATGACCCTGACTTTTTAGCTGCAGCCACCTTAGATGGATTTGACATTCAGTTAGTTTGCCAACCTGCCAAATCACCCGATTTAAACATTCTGGACTTGGGTTTTTTGCCTCAATTCAAAGTTTACAACATCAAAACCCGAGCCAAAACCTAGATGGACTACTACAAGATGTGCATGATGCTTTTGAGAGGGAGGATCCTAGGGTCATAGACAAGATATTCCTAAACTTGCAAAGTGCTATAGTAGAAATCATGAAATGCAGGGGCGGTAATGACTTCAAACTGCCACATATGGGAAAGGAAAGGCTAAGAAGGCTTGGTTTCATACCCCACAATTTGATTGTGGATTCTGAGTTAGTAAGGGCTTGTTTGGACACATGGTGACCATTGGCAGAACTGGGAACATACAGGATCTGCTGATCATGATGGAGTTAGTGTAGGCATGCAACTGAAGTAATTTTGTAGGGTTGTGCTTCTAGATTCAGGTCTAGGGTAAACATACAAGTTATTTTGGTAAGGTATGTTTATAGGGCAACCTTGTAAAAGGTGGGAGGGCTATACTCCCTTTTGTTAGAAGCTTTTTAAAATGAGCTTGTGTTTAAAAATATGTTTCTAAGTATGAGGCAAAATAGGTTAGTCCAAAATGATAAACCATTATAACCGGGATGAATGGCAAGTAGCACATATAACAACTCGGTGAGAAACACTATAAAGATGTCATCCTAATGTTTGTAAAAACATGGTTGCTGCCAAAGTGTTCATACAAGGTATCATCATAGGCGGCTAACAACTAAAACATGGTCAACTTAGAAAATAATTTCAGAGCTGGATTTAATCACATCATGCCCCGCTAAGATCATATCAGTTTAGAAACTAATAAGCATGGTTACATGTTTATTCATTCATCACAACTACATCATAAATTATGGGTCCAACCAGCACATACGCAACGGGCACACATATTAGCTATGAAATCAATAAACAAATGCCCTGCCAAGATTAGGTAAGTCTAGTGACTAACACTGCATGGGTACATATATAAACCACCTGAACATGCATCACAATTTACTGCTCCCATTATTGCCCCTGATCTGAAACATGCCTTGCCTGACTCAGGTTCTGCTTCAGATTCAGTTAAAAATGAGGAACAATCCGAGTCAAAATCTGAGTGGTTGCATGTTTGAAGTAAAACATCACCAAGATTTTAAAAAACCCAGCATATAACAAGCAGAACATGTTCTATCACAACCAAGTAGCAAACAGATAATCACAGACAAACACAGAATAAAGTAGTTGTTGTAAAAGCCAACAACACCTACATTGTATAAACAATCTTTATTAAGCGGCAAACAGTAAGTATATGTACAACAATTTGAAATTACAAAGTTAGATCAGAACTGAAAAGTAGCCAACAATTCTAGCCTCGTAATCACTTTTTGCCTCATTTTTTGGCTAGTTACCAGGATAAAGAAAAACCCCAGTTTCCTAGAAACCTGGCTCGCCATACTTAGGGAATTCATTACCCTTGAAATACACCGAAGGATGTGGATCACACCAAGATTCAAATGAATCTGGTTTATAAGAATTAGGGGATTGGGTTTCATCAGAGTCGGGGGGTCGGGTTTCATCAAAATCAATGTCAAGATCAGGGGGCTGTGTTTCATCTGGATCAGTATCAGGGGGTAGGGTTCCATACACAGAATCAGGGGGCTGGGTTTCATCGGAATCAGGGGGTAGGGTTTCATCGGAATCAGGGGGTAGGGTTTCATCTGAATCATTGTAAGGATCAGGGGGTTGTGTTATGTCAGGATCATTATCAGGGGGTTTTGTTTCATCTTAATCCTCATCTAATTCTGAGTGGTACAGGACAAATTCAGGTACATGGCTAAAATGTGTAGCCACAGGGGTATCCCCAGAGTCGCATGAATCAGTATCGAGGACAAGGTAATGGGGTGGGAAAAAAGTACTGGTCTTTGGTTGTGACTCAATGTCATCAAGCCTAGTAAATCATGTGGGATCAAAACAAGACTGAAACTGAGAGTCAAACTCGGATTCACTCAAGGGTTGGCAAGGGACAGACTTACCCTGACCAGCCACAACTCTATCACCATGATCCATCAGAGGTAGTTCAAAAATATTTTGTCAGCAGAATGTTAATAAACAGTAGCTAATATGGCATATCCAACACAAGGGAAAACCCTAGATCCGAACCAAGAAAAAAAACATCATTATCAGTTTTTAACATACGCTTTCATTCAGTTTAAAACAACATAAACCGAAGAGCAAAGGCAAATATCACAATTAAAACACCAGATATAACTTAGATCGGCACCCAGACCACAAAGAGCATGAATTTCAGTTTAAAAAATTATGAACCCATGCTCATTTACCTCAAAAAATCCAAGTGAAAGCCAAGAATCAGACACATTCATTTAGTTTTCAACCAGGAAAACCCAAGAACAATGGGAAATACCACAAATCCAACACGAGAAATACCTTAGATCTGAATCCAGTACATAAACAACATCTGTTTATGTTCAAGAAACCCTAAATCAACCAGGCAAATAAAAACTGACCCTTAAAACGCTGTGATTTCAGTCCAAAAAAGCGAGGAAATCGATTTCGTCTGCAAAACCCCAACCCAAATCAAGAAAACCCTAGATCCGAAACAACAAGTTGTGATAAAAGATCATTTATCCAAGTAAACGCACACAAAAAACACAGTTTCCAAACAGCCAAACATAAAATCGACCCTTAAAACAGTGTGATTTTAGTCCACAAAAGCGATGAAATTGATTTCGTCTGCAAAACCCCAAACCAAATCAAGAAAACCCTAGATCTGAAACAACAAGCTGTGATAAAAGATCATTTAGCCAAGTAAACGCACACAAAAAACACAATTTTCAAACAGCCAAACATAAACCGACCCTTAAAACGTTGTGATTTCAATTCAAAAAAGTGATGAAATCGATTTCGTCTGCCAAACCCCAAACCAAATCAAGAAAACCCTAGATCTGAAACAACAAGCTGTGATAAAAGATCATTTAGCCAAGTAAACCCACACAAAAAACACAGTTTTCAAACAAAGAACGATGGCAGAAAAGAGGTTGAGCAGCTTGGGTTTTCAGATTTCAGAGAGATGAGAGGATGAGCTGTGAAGAATGTGTGAGAAATGAGAGAAAAGAATAAGATAATAGAGCGAGTTGAGAGCATTGGGAGCGTAAATGGGAGTGTGGGAGGAGCAATAATGGAGCATTGGGAGCACTACTGAACGCATGTGATATGTGCAGGTGGTTGGGAGATCAAATGAAATTCATCTCGTGCCAACCACCATGCCACAGACACGTGTCCAGGGCCTATTCCAATTCCAAAATTAATCAGCCTTAATGGCTGTAAATTTTGTACAACCAGTTCTTGACAACGCTCAAACCAAACAATCCAAGAATAGAAAAAAAGGGTAAGTTAAGAATGTGAAAATGTCAAGTACGAAGAGGAGTTTTGGGACATCATTGCAAACATTGATGCAGACAAATCACCCTTAGCGCCACATCTCCGGGATTTCTATATGCCGAAGGACTTCAAACTTCCTCTACATGTTAAAATCTACGATGGGACCACAGATCCAAAAGAGTTCCTACATTCATACAGAAACATTATGAGGTTTTGCGATGCGAACATCAAATTAGTGTGCAAGGCGTTCCCCATCTTCTTGTCAAGAACAACGATCACCTGGTATAAGGATATCCCAAGTGGAAGCATCATATCATAGGCAAAGTGATCAGATTTATTCCTAGGTCGCTTCAATCAGAAGAAAAAATTCACAAAAACAATTGCGGGCCTTAATAACATAGCTGAACGGAGTGAAGAAAGTTTGGCAGAGTATCATAGTAGGTTCGTCACAGAAAGTTTGTAGGTTCGCGACATGGTCATTCCAATCGTCACTAAGAGCATTTACGGGAGGTATGCGATCAGGAGAGTTCTACTAGGAACTAACAAAGAACATGCCCAAAAACTCAAGAGAGCTAAAAAGGATGATTGAATAACACGTACGAACAGAAAATGCAAACACACGTAAGATAGAAAATGAACAAGGCGAGAAGTGAACGAGGCAAGAAGCAACGATGGAGGATTTGCAGAAGGGATTTACAAAGAAAGGAAAAGGAAACGTCATTTTCAAACGGGGAGAAACAGGATCACAAGGCGAGTAATTCCAAGATACGCCTCTGACTAGATCGAAGAAGGAGATATGACAAGTGAACAAGGATCTATTTTGAGAACCAGCACCTATTCTAGCTCCACCAGAAAAGATATCCAGGGAGTATTAGTGTACCTTCCACAAGGATCATGGTCATGACATTGAGTATTGCAGAGAACTGAGAAGACACATTGAAGAAAACTTAAGAAAGGGATACTTAAGTCAATATAGGAAGGAAGGAACAAGCCAATATGGGGACACTAGCAAGACAGCAAACCCATCTCTAAGAAACCAGGGTACAACGATCACAATGGCAAAGAATTAAAAGATGACTGCGGCGGTGGATTGCAATGATGATGCAGGCAATGAAGTACCAGAGATAGTCATCTTATCTATACATGGATCCACGGAGTCATTGTCCAACAATGCTAGGAAGGCCAAATCAAAATACTCTTCCCCACAAGAGTCGGATGATAAAAGGCTTCGTTCGAATGAGGCAATCACTTTTAGCGAGGAAGATAAAGTACCTAACGCTTCACCTCACAACAATCCCATGGTCATCATAGCAAAAATTAGAAATGCAATCGTTCACAGAGTGTTCGTAGATAACGGAAGCACAATCCAAATACTGTTCGTAGACTGCTTCGACAGGCTGGGTTTCAAGAGAGCTGACCTAAAAAAATCCATGTCCTCGCTGGTAGGATTCACTGGACGAGCAAAAATGCCTCTGGGGAATATACAACTACTCAACACTATTGGAGAAAGTGGGAGAAATTTCACCATCATGTGTGACTTTGTGGTCATGGATGCCCCCAAGTACGTTTAATGCCAATATCAGAAGGCCATGAATGAACAGAGCTATAGCAATATGGTTTCCTTACCACCTAGTAATGAAATTCCCAACTCCAACTGGTATCGCGACAATAAGAGGAAACCAGCAAACGGCCAGGCCATGCATGGTCATAGCAATGAAGGCATGAAAGGTTTGAGAGAAAGTAAAAAAGGTTAGCACAATCTCAGGCGGTGGTTTACTAAAGTAGCCAAAATCAGCAGTAGACATGAGAAAAGAAGCAGAGCTAACTGGCCTGGATAGCGAAGATAATTCGAAGTGTGTGAAGATAGAAAAGCACCTTCCGGACAAGGAGAAGATGACAATAGTATAAGTTCTACAAAGACACAAAGACACATTCACGTGGAGCGTCCAGAACATGGGAAGGGTAGAACCAGCCATTGCTACCCATCCCTTGAATACTAGAGACTCAGTCAAACCAGTTCAACAAAAGCAACTTTGCTTCACTAGCGAGAGACACAAAGAAATCGATGAGGAAGTTACAACACTGATTCAGTCAGGAACACTGAAAGATGTCATATACCCAAAATGGCTACCGAATCCAGTCAAAGTGAAGAAGTCAGACATAGGTTGGAGAATGCGTAATGACTTCACAGGTTTGAATGAAGTATGCCCAAAGGATTACTGCCCTCTGCCAAAAGCCTATCAGTTAGTTGAAGTGATTTTAGGATATGAAGCCCTGGCAATTTCAGGATATGGACACAGATACTCACACCACTCCGGGTTTCTGCTCACCAATAACGAAGCGGAATATGAACCTTTCATATGTATTGTTCGACAACCAATAGGAAAGACACCATAGTTTGGTCTACGGTCATGAGACAGTGATACCAATGGAGATTGGTACTTCAAGCCTTCGAGCATGCAGCTACTTTGACAAGGAAAATTTGGGGATGGTAAAGTTAGGTTTGGAGGAACTGGAAGAGAAAAATAATTAGCAACAATCACAGAAGCTGAGTATAAGAAAAAAATGGCTAGAGCTTACAATAAAAAGGTGAAGGAAACACGATTTCAGATTGGCGATCTGGTGTTAAGAAAGAAAGAGTCTAACCTAGCAGAAGAACAAGGAAAGCTATGCTTAAAGTGGTAAGAACCCTGCAAGGTTATGAATCCTTTCAACTCCAACAACCACGAACTAGAAAGGTTGGATTGCACCAGTGTTCCCAACACATGGCATGGGATCAATCTGAGAAAGTCTTATGTCTAAATTTGAGGAAGAAGATATGAAGCATCTACCTGTACAGAAACCATGAAATTATCATTGGTTGTATCCGTTACATTGTTCCCAACGCGACATTATCGTAGTGCATATTAAAAAACCATCTTTCTGAGCCGCAATTACAGTTTTGGTTCTCTATTTACAAATCTTAGATGGCTAGTACATTAGTAGCACATCACGATTAGTGCCAAAATTTTAAGCATAAGGTTGTGAACGACAAGCTATTGATCTTACACAACAATTGATGCTTGTAAGCTTTAGATCTTGCATCTTCACGAAGCATACACTCGCATGCTACAGATCTTGCACGGCTACTGATACTTGTAAGCTTTAGATCTTGCAACTCGGTGAACCATACGATCGCAGGCTATAGATCTTGTACAAAAGCACATTTGCTCATAAAAAGCATCAAAAGTAAGCAATAGGTCTTGTAGCTTTGCACATTACATACTCTCAATAAAGCAATCAATAGATCTTGCTACATGACAGATATGCCTGCAAAATAATGACTATAGCAAGCTATAGATCTTGCGGCTTCGCGATAAACAAAGTTTCAATATTCAAAAAAGATATTTGAAAAAGAGATCTTGTGAATAAAAGAGAATCATGCAGTCAAGAACATTCAAAAGTAGGAAGATGGAAAAAGGTCAACCACAACATCCAAAAATAGTAACATAAACAATATCAATGCTCAGAAGAGAAAATCACTACATATCATCTATGCCTAGATATTCGTGATGATCCAGAAGAAGATGATCCACCATAGCAACGACTATGCTCAACATTGTGGGGGAGGCGCTCAACCCTACACCCATTTTCCTCAGCCTCACGCTCCTTGCTAATCATATGGTCATATCGCCATTTCATGTGTAGATAAGCAGGATGTCGTGTTAGGCCCCTTCACTCCATATGACTAGGATACCTAGCATAATATTCCTTGAAGTCGGTTATAGGGCCAAAATCCTTGCGGTCCAGCTGCATACTCATAACATTAACAGTTTCCTCATACCGCTTCATTTCAGCCTTTAAATTATGTACTTCTTCCTCTAGGCAGCGAATATGCGATCGGACAGCTTCAGACAAGTTAATCCTCTGCCCATCGTAGGTCTGTGAGATGACGAAGGAATAGCATGAAGTCTATCCTTACACTCAACACAAGATTATTCGAGTTGGTGCATAGAAAAATCAAGCCAATTGCACTCAGTGTGAAGTTGATCATTTTCACTTCGCATCTGTGGGTTTATAGCACTCTGCTCGTCAAACTTACTTTGCTAACCGAGTGCAAATGATGAAAAGTGATCACACTCATCTTGCTTTTTCTTCAACTTATTTAACATGTCATCAATACAAGTACATTGTTTATCAATAATCAGCGTCTTCTGATGGGCCTCACGAGTCTTTCTAGCAGTGTAATTCCTAGTCTCCTTCTGTTGTTGGAGATCTTCACCAGGGTCAACTGTTGACATTGAATAAGACCAATCTGCTCATTGCAAATCCTATGAAAATTGTGCACAACATCCTGGGTGTCCTTTACAGTTGTATCCCACTCCGCTTTAAGATCATTAATTACTAGAAACATGTACTTCAAATGAACGCCTAAGGATAACCCCCACTCTTGAACACAGACATGGAGGTTAAGCGACCACATGTACGCACCAGAAGATTCAAGATCATCCAAACCGCTGATAATATCCTTGCTAAGCGATTCAACATTATACCCATCAATAACAAACTTACTACAAGGACATGTTGCAGATGAAGATGGAAATGAAGCGGGAATAGGAAGTTTTCATTCAAGGCATAACAAAAGTGACTCCATATGAGAAAAACAATTAGTAGAAACAAGCTCCTCACACTCTTTGGTGAAAGATTGGGTGGCACGAAGCAAACTAATAGGACAATGGAAATTAGATGGTGAAAATCCATAGCGATCAGAAAAAGGATCAGTACACACATAAACTCAAGTCGTTTCAAGTATTTATGATCAACCAAAATATTCAAACCATGCACATAAGTAAGGGAAGTGAGAAAATTTAGAAAAAGAAAGATATATCAACATTCATAACTAAAGTCACACAAATAGCACATACATACATCAAAATATTGTCTTGAGATTACAATTAAAAGATTAAAAAATCCCAGTGCACTAGAAATAAACTAACTCCAGAGGTGGAGGTGGGTGAAGGCTGAACAACGACAACAGAAACTTCATGGTTTGGCTGCTAAACGAGAGTTTCCTTATTTGGCTGTTGAGCAGGAGCTTCAATGCTTGCATTAACCCCTATGGACACACTGGCATCAAGATTAGGAGTGAGAATAACAGTACGAGATCCAAAGGGAAGATCTTCCATATAATCCACTTCACAGCACTTGAGCTCAGCCGCAGAAGGAAAATAGGAAAAGCTAGCAGGATGCGATAGCAAAACATAGGGATGGCCCCTATCACCAATATTTTTAATGAAAGCTTCGTTGAGTATTTCCTTATGCTTCTCAAAGGTCTCAGTACACTTCTTCAAAGAAGGCAGACTCTTCAGCGTACAAGTTGGATTCCACTCACGCTAATCCTTAACAGCCTGGAAGTAACCAATGATGCGAGCATTGTTGGAAACAACTTCAAATAAGTTATAGAAGGACTTGGTCCTGCACACCCGATCTACCAGAATTTGAGGGTATTTGGGAGAAGCAGGTTCATTGGTGCTCATCTCCTCAAACTCAGAACAAAGCTGAGCCGCTTCCATCTTCGCAAGTTTGGCACGCTCCTCAGCAGCACTTGCCCTCTCCTCAGCAATGTTTTTCCTCTCCAGAACGGCTTTACGTAAAGTTTCCAGAATCGCACATTTTGTTTCTTGTGCCTTATAGTTCTCAGCTTGCGACTCATCAACAAGAGAGAACTTAGAAAGCCACTTACTCGCGAGTTGAAGGCTTTTGCCAACCTTACAAAACAAGATCACATGGGATGAAGTTATTCAACACCTTACATAAAATATATCAAGTTATAGCGAAGGTTAGTGAAATTAAACCGCAAACTTACCACAACCAGTGTATCGGGCAGAGAGAGGTTGGAGAAAATATCATATATTATCCCTCCGCTAGAGGGTGCTCAGTTTGGGCTAGCATTTATGAATGAGATTGGTTACCATACCCCCTTTACAAAGGAGGAAGCGAATGTTCTGAAGGTCTATCACTCATATCCCTGTTTTGTTTTCTCTCCTTTCGCCCACCAACGAGCGATGGCCGCCCGTCTTCCCACCCTCAGTAACCTTACCTTTATTACTAGAACTTGTTTTGTTAACACCCAACCGGAGGTTTTATTAGCAGTTGTACTATCAGGCCGAACAATGGCTTCGGCCAGCTCCTCGTTGTCGCTATATAAGAGCGATCGATCGATGTCACTTCCAGCTAGACTCATGTCTGAAATGAAATGACATCATTTATCAAATGAACATATGGAAAAAGTAGTCGTTCCTCAAAATAAGAAAGATTACAGATCAAACACATCAATACAATAACAAACAAAACACCTGCAGTATCAGAGTTAGTGTGGAAGAGATGTTGTGTATGAGCATGAAGTGTGACTACGATCTCCGTCTCAGCAGTAAAACAGACACTCAAACCAGGAAGCTTAGACTTGGGAACCTTGTAATTCCAAGAGGGCAAAGCCACTTCGATATCTTGACTTAATTTTATTTAAAAAATATTTTGTACACCAGGGATCAACATTACTAGGAACAATGCTCACAAGCTTAACCCCAGCAATCACAGGATAAAAGGTAAATTCATCTACTGTGTTTTAACTTTTTGAAGGTGATTGAAATTGTGGAACAACTCAAGGGTGAAAGGAACGTCCCCTTTCTCACACACTTGAAGAAACCCTATTATGATAGTGATGTCTTTGGGATGGAATTGGGACAATGGGGCTTTGTACGAATAGAGAAGTTCAACCACATGTTAGGGGAGAGGAAAGTAAAGGCCAAAGTTCAAATAGGCTAAATAACATGATATATATCAAGGCGAAGGAGTGCGAACACATTCACAATTTGTAGGAGCGCGAAGGTTAAAAGGAGTTAAAAATGGGAAATAGTTCTTCAATTCATGTACATACGAGCAAGACAGCATACTGCATATGGTAAAAGATCTGGTGACTTGACCGGAGTCATCATAAGAATGAGCATCTCCCACAGGAGACTCAACGCGATTAGAGGAAGACATGTGGATAAAAGAAGAGCCTAAAGTGGGAAATAATAGCCTTAATTAGGGTGCATGACCGCAGATAATAGTCTGTTACAACAAAGTTGAGGAAAAGGTATGCGGGAGAAGACAACCGGAATATTTATATGAAAAAAAGTACAAACAATATTTACCCAGATAATCGAAGAAAATAAAATCCTATCAAATTCAAAGCATGCAGTAAAGAAATTGGAAATTAGAAGCAAAACTTACTCTTCGGAAAGATGAAGAAAGATGATGTGCAGAAAACCTAGAGATGACCGGAGTGGGTAAAGATTTCGGCAAATGGAGGTGATAAAACTGAAACAGAAATTAAACTACGATATTTAAATGCAACGAAAGAAACAACAAAATTGAGGAGGGCAAGCAGTTCAAAAGCACAATGATGAGTGTCTGACAGAAAAGTAACTTACCTTTGAAAAGATAGTGCACTGAATGATGGTAGAGTTAAGTCATTCGTTTGGAATTCCTCATTTGAGAAATAGAGTAATTACAAATGACAGAAAAATTCAGAAGCGAGCAACGAAAAAGGTGGATCAAATCACGGCCCTTCTTGAATGTAATCTTCACAACAATCACTATCAATAAAGATAAGAGATTCAAACTTCAAAATTTGAATTCTGGGGAGTTGGCAGAGAAGGAAACTATAAACCATGAAGCTATTACCACTTCACAATTACTACAAAGGTAGAATCAAATGCCGGGCAAGTTGTTAATATACAACATTAGTTCGCATTTAATTACTTTGATGCTATTGCTCCATGCCTATTAGTCTTCATGACTGGGGGGCTTATGGTGTATACCTAGCCCAAATACTAAGCAGTAAGCCCAAAACCACAAAGGGCCCTGAGCTTGACCATTGTCGCGAACTGGGACAAGTGGATGCAAGACAGGTTGACTTAACCCACTAACCACGAAATGCATTTCTTGGCTCCACGATCACACACACACAATGCTAGCTTGGATAAGACGGAGCCACATCCATGATACACTATAAAAATGAGAAGGAGGATATGATTCAAGGTAAGTGTAACTGACTTGAGAAATTCCAATTCTTAGAAGAGAAATCTGATCGTCGGAGAGTTTCTCCCTGAATCACTTTCGTGACTAGTTTTGTGGGTGAAGAAGTTCAAGGAGTGAACAACAAGCGGTTTTCCTGAAAGGACCACCACATCACCTATGTTTTGGGTGAAAGTGCAGAAAATCATAAAGTGCAAAATTAACCCAGCAATTCCTTGACCAAAATGTCAACTACAAAAATGGCCAAAAATTATTGAAATGACCATTTTACCCTTCTATTAAAATAATAAAAAAATCATTAAAATGGAAAAGGATAGTTTTACCATCCTTTCCTTCTTTCTTTTACCATTTTCTCTTCTTTCTTTCCCTTCCCAGATTAGTTTCTCTCATTACCTCTCTTTCTCTCCCGTTTCCCCTCACTCTCTCTATCTCTCTCTCTCCATTTATCCTCCGACCAACCTCTCCTCCCTTTTACTCCGACCACCGCCATTATTTTTCCTCCCAACCATCTCCCATTTCCTCTCTTTCTCTCCCATTTTCCTTTGACCAGCCTCTTCTCCCAGCCTTCTCCTTCGATTCCGATTTCGATTAATTCTTATTCCAATTTTATATGATTTAATCTCCGTTGTTGCTCAGCGGTGGAGCGAAGGGGCGGTGCAATGGGATGGCGGGGCAATGGTGGCGGTATGAGGTTGTGACATAGCTCTCGAGATGGTGGGTGATGGGGCTAGGGTGGCAGGGTGACGAGGCTAGAATACTTGATTAATGGGTGGGGAATGGGAGGCAATCGTTATACCTATCAAAGATAGTATTTATATACCCAAATTACGGCTAACTACTAAATAGTAGCCAGTGGTAAGATGGGGTCGTCCATGAGGAAAAGAGAGTTTTATCGATTGTGAAAGCGTAGTTAAAAACACACGAAGAAGTCACTCTAAGTGTGGTAACAAAGTTGGGGGGTTTGGTTTGGGAAAGCACTACGACTACTTTAACAACTAAATTAACAAATGATTAAAAAGAACGATGCGAACACGATCATAAATAGAACAAATAGCTTAACTAAGATTATAACGAGTCTTAGGCGAAATTGGTTTACATTTCTAGTCACCCTTTGATCATCGATTAATTATCCTATTTTCACGCATTAACCACAAATTGTGGAGAACTTGTAAACACCTTTTGAGTGTTGATATTTCTCACCTCTCATCGGTTAGTTAGAGTGGGCGATCGGCGCCTAACAATAACTCTTATCCTCGGGTCACCCTAGACGATCAGCGTCATAGACTTCCCCAAGGATAGCAATACACATGAAGACCCAATATGACTACCACAATTTCCTACAAGAAAGAAACACATAGATAGCGCAAGTATATTTACTAATAACGACTACGAGGATTGGCCTTCATGCTAATTGTTATTAGTGGACCACATTGATAATTAGGCAAACCCATGTAAATTCATCCCAAGTCTAAGCAATTTCATCAACCAACAATCATATTTTGTTGTCACTCCTAATTACAACCTAGCATAGACCAACGATAATCACGTTGACTAAAAGTCAAAGTCTTCCGGGTTTGACCAAAAACCTAGCACATGCCTAACCCACAATCTTCAGCTAGTTGATCACCCTAGTCTTAATCATGCATTAATCTTACAAGAAAACATCAAATATACTTGATAATTAAAGCAAAAAATAGGATAAATTGAATCTCACAAATTCATACTAAAAATGCTAACCAATTGCTCCCAAGAGTATTTAGCCTAGATTAGCTAAACCCCATAATAAAAAAACAATAATCCATGGTAAACATAGAAATAAAGATGGAAAATAAATGTGGAACTAGGGTTTTGGAGAGGGTAGTTAAAATGAGGGCAAAAAAAATGAATGAAGAGAGAGGGAAATAAAGGTTGATTTCAACTTTTAAAGGTGGCCTAAAAGGCGCTCGTTGCGGGCTGCAATGTGGGCTGCGACCTGCAAAGGTCTCACTGCCTGTTGCTAAAAATTTTGCCATCTGTTGCGGGCTGCAAGTGAGGCTGCGACCTGCAAGAATGCTGTTGGTTGCCACTATGCTTCTTAACTTCTGCTGCGGGCCGCAATGTGGGTTGCGGCCCGCAATGGATCTGCTGGAATTCTGCTTCTACCAAATAGAAATTTTTGGCCTCCTTCTTCCAATCTTCTTATTACTTCATTTTTCCTTCAATACTTGAACTCTTCCAAACTCAAACACTCTAACAAGATCTAGAACACTTCATAAATTAAAGAATTAGGATATAAAACATATGAATTCATCATAAAACCTTAATTAATATAATGCTAGTTTCTTCTCAATTAAGTTCTTAATCTATTAAAAAATTAGGTTTCGAATGTGCTAAAAATAGGATACAAATTGAGCACATCAGGGAAGACGGTGGTGGTGCTGGAGGCTGGCGTGGTGGTGCTAGAAATGGGTGAGGAAGAAGGTGGCGTTAGAGCTGGAGAGCAGACATAGGCTAGGGTTTCTAGGCTGGGGAGAGGTGGTGATTGGGCGTGGTTCCGAGAGGCAGGGGATTTGAGGTGGCGGAATGTAGGTGGCGGAGTGGAGGCGTCTGGGATGCAGGTGGCGACGGAGAATTAGGGTTTGGGGTCAGGGGTAGAGGTGGCGAGAAGTTGTAGGTGGCGGAGTGGAGGTGGAGGGCAACAGAGCTGGTGGCGAGTCTGGGCTGAAAGTGGTGGGGGGTGTAGGCTAAAAGTGGTGGCGGGTCTGGGTTATCAGCGGTAGAGTAGGCGCCGTACAGCGGCGGGGTTGCAATTGTTCGCTTGTGCCTTTTTTGGTTCAGAAACAAATGGCACGGCGACAAATTCACATATAATTCTGTGTGTGATCATTGTGATGCATCGGGTGTATTTCTCACTGTCACTTCTGTTCGCCTCTTTGTTCAAGTTCTTTCATTCATCTATGAAATATCTTCTCATCGTTTAGGACTTGGGACCACATTTATCAATCTGATGGAAAAATGCAATTTGGAAATTTCTGAATGAGTATGATTTCTGTTTGCTTTGATGTACATAGTTAAACTGGGTATAGCTAGGGTAAGTTTTCAGCATATCTTATTTAGCAGAATTTATAGCTAGTTTCTACTTACTGAATAACAATGGACATCTCGTTGACGGTGGTGGTAGGCGGCGGATATGATGGTGTGGCAAGTTTGAAGATGAAGGAGAACTTAGGGGGTATTTTGTCATTCAAATTTTTATTTTAAGAGTATGGATATGCAGAGTATTTGTGTTCGATCAATGACTGAATAGTGTAAATTGAGTAAAATTGCACAAATTGATCAAAAAATATAATTAGTTTTATACTTTTAGATTATAAAAGATTATATATACATTTTCTCACTTTAATAGGGTCGTTTTTACACTTTTCCCAAGAGCAAATGTAAGAAGACTTCTTAATTAGCATCTACACGGTGTCGGGTTATGAATACCCGGCCATGTAAAGGAAGCAGCATCTTTTCAGCTCCGCCGCTAGTGTTTGTAAAAAATGAGGAAAGCAAAAGGTTAGGTTAGGTTGTAAATTCTGAGTGATTGGTGGCAATGTAGAGGGTCAACAATAACTATTCATTGCCCCACTTTGTAAATTAAAAAAGATGGTCTTAAATTCCCCGACACACCGCATTATCACGCTCCAACCCTCCCTTTCACTCTCTTTCTGGCACAACACTTCCTACTGAAACAGCTACACAGGGCAGTTTCTCAGTTGCATGGCCTCCGACGCCGCTCCGACGCCGCTCCGTCCGCATTGCGGCAAGAAAGCTCATCAGCTCCACCGCAAACAGTCCTACTACCGGCGTGGGAAGAGTACTAGCAGCTGCTGGACAGTGCTGCTGCTGTTTCTCCGGTACCTCCTGCTGCTGCTGCCACCAACGTTGTACCTTTCCGGCGTCATCACATGTGTGGGATCCATCCTCCACTGGGGTCCCCCGCCACCTGGCTCTGTCTACCGCACTCATCTTCTGTTTCGCCAGCTTTGGCCTCACATTTTGGCTGATCAGTCTCCCACTATTCAGGTTTCTTTCCTCGCTTTTCACTAATACTTTCTCCCATAAAAATATCATGCGGCATAGTGTTAGATTCATCTTAGCATTTATTTTTTAAATATCAATTTTATATGTGAAAATCGTAGCTAGAGATATTAATGGTCAAATATGATCATTGAAAATCGTAAAAAAAAGTAAATAAGTCAATAATTATAGGACGGAAGGAGTACATAATTAGGCATGGACTTGAAATTTCACTCCCTCTGGTCTCTAAATAATGTCCCTCTTTGAATTGACATAAATTTTTTAAAAAGGTAAAATGAGTGGTGTAGGTTGAATTAGAAAAATAAAAGGTAAGTTTTATGAATGAAAATAATTTAAATTTTTTTAAAAGATGAATGTGTTATTATAAAAAAAAACATCTAAAAAAGAAAATGGTGTTAAAAAAACCAAAAACAAAAGGGAGTACAGTACAAAGAAACATTAGCAACGGGGGCAAAGTACACTGCCCGTTTTACCAAAATTTGCATACTAGCACAGGTGTTGTTAGCCTAATTGAATTGAGTGGAAAGGGAAAAGATTAATGAAATGAATGAACTTTTTTTTCTTTTTCATCTTATAAAATTGGGGGCAAAGTCTTGGGAAAGACGGTCTTTCCATAAGCTTATGGAAAGACGTGATTTAATTAGAATAATAAAAGGTAAAAGCTCTTAGTTGCAATATTAAACTTTTAGCATGTAACATGTAGTGGTTATAAAATTTATGACCCGGTTCATGCAACCCGAAAAATTTATCTTCATTTCTTCTAATTTACACTTTAAACCTTGGTCTTTCCATAACTTATGGAAAGACCGTCTTTCAAGAGACGGACTCAAAATTGGGTGTTGAATGGGTCTCCTGACAGGCGGCATGTTCATAAGTTTATTGACAGACCACTTATTTTTACCTTATATCATGTATTTGTTAAATTATAATTTTTTTAGAGTTTTTGAAAATATATTTTTATTTTTATATTTTTTTATATTTTCACCTTTAAATACATATTATCACTTGTGTTAACTTATATAATACAATAGTCAAATTTTATAAAAAATTACCCTGTGAACTGTTCATAAGTTTATGGAAATGTCGTCTTTCCTGAGACTTTCTCTTAGGTGTTTGGTGTTATAACTTTAAAATATATAATAAAAAGGACAAAATACTAATATAACCCTATGTTTTGGTGGTTTGTGCTAAAAGACCCTATGAAGTTGGAAAGTGCTATTGTAGCCCTGTGTTTCGCATCAGAAGTGCCGATATAACCTTTTGGCACTATTCGGGCATTGACTTGGCATTTTGACCATAACTAAAAAGACTAAAATAACCCTAATCTTAAAATTAAAAATGCAAAGACAATTACCCCTAGTTCTTCTTCTTCTCTATAAAACAGCCACTGCTCTGCCACCTCCGCCGCCGCTAGCGCTCCGCCGCCTCCGCAGCTGCCTCTCCATCTAGACACCGAAATCTGGAGTCCCGCTCCATCATCGCCAGAATCTGGTTGCCACCGCCGACTGATCAATATGTCACCACCTTACCTACCTCCCCTCACCACCACCTCTCGAAACCCTACCTCACCTCCCCATCGCCACCATCGTTTCGTCCATCACCGCCACCGCCACCGTGCAGACACCAGCACCGCCGCCATTTCAGTCCGCCAAATCAAACAAACCAAGAAAAACCCATCTCAAATAAACCAAAACTAACAAAACTCACCACAAAATAGGTTGTTGACGGAGGAATATTAGGGCCTGAATTAGTATTTCAATAGAGTGGTTAAAGTATTAGTGCCAAAGGAATATTAGTGCAGAGGAATATTAGCGCTCCTCTCCTAATATTAGTGTTGGAATAATTTGTTTGGTAGGTGAACGAGGAGAGAAGCAACGGCGCCAAATTCATGCAGCTGCGCAAGAGGAGAGAAAGGTTGGAAAATAGGATTTTCTTTAAGATAGCGTGGGCAATATAAACTTTTCATATTTTCTGAATTTAAATATTTTTTAAACAGGGGTATAATAGTTATTTCATGTATTTTCAGCCAAATTCAGGCCTCCAGGGTTATATTAGCACATTCAAGCAAAACACAGAGTTACAATAGCACTTTCCAACTTCACTGGGTCATATTAGCACAAACCACCAAAACATAGGATTATATGAGCACTTAACTCCAATAAAAATGTTATTTTTTTTATGAAAAAACTAAAAGAAGCGCTCCCTCCATTTTGTTATATTCGGCATCATAGTTTTATGTGTTGTTATTTTTACAAGTTAAAATGTGTGTAAAAAATTGAGTGAAAAGAATAAAAACTTTAATAAGCGATAAAAAATAATTTACTTTTACCATAGGAAATGAGTCAATTTGAACAAAATATCCAAAAAATGGTAATTATTGGTACGTGTGTCAGAAAATAAAGGGGGGAAAATAGTGAGTGATGCTCTCACAAAACATATGCTCAGGGGATTCGGAGTGAATTGACATAAGTAGAGCTGTCGTACACTATCGTGGTTAATACTTACTATGGCAAGATTATGTGACTTTAAACACCGTCTAAAACACTCACTACAGTTTTTGATTAAAATCACGACTCTAATTTGAGGTAATTTAGGAGTATAGGCAGGAAAAACACGAACTTCCGATATACATAGGGCCGGCAAAACGCAATTTAGTGATCTGTGCGGTGACTTTTTCAACATTTTATTTTCTTTTTGAACGGGACATCTTTCCACTAAATCGACTTTTTCAACATTTTATTTTCTTTTTGAACGGGACATCTTTCCACCTTGATTTAGAGGGATGGCATTTCAAAGATTCTGCATCTGGTTTTACCAATTTGGTCAACTAATTGCCAGTAATCCACCAAATCTGTCCAATTATTTATGAATGTTAAATTTTGGTGTGTCACCACATCACTAAAGTAGGGTATAGTCGGTTCCAAAATATCTGCTGCCTTGTGGGGCTCTCAAACATTATGGGCGACCAGCTTCTCCTCTAGCAATTTAGTTTTATTTTTATGGTTTGATATTTATTTTTATTTATTTGACACCAGGTCTTGTTTTTTATTATTTGGGATATAATTATTGAGGTGATTTAATGTTTATTTTTATTTACTGTAACGAGCTTCTTATAATTTTAAAAAAGATTTAAAATGTAGTACATTGTATAAATAATTATAATTTAATTCTAAAGTTATTGAAATGAGATTTTTCATGATTGGTCTAACCGCCGGTCAGTCTAACGGAAGACTTTCTCTTTATTTTAATAAGGTACATATACTTATGAAAATCTTTTAAAAATGAATCCTAACGTAACTAATTATAATTTGATATTAAAATTAATAAAAAATGAGATTAATAAAAAATGAGAACTGTTTTATATAATTGGTCTAACTGTTAGTTGTTCTAACATGAGACCTTCTCATCTCACATACTCCCCCTGTCTCATTTTGGTTTGCAATTTAATTTAATTATTCATAGTCAAAAGGCAAAGTCTTGGGAAAGACGGTCTTTCCATAGGCTTATGGAAAGACGGGGTTTAATTAGAATAATAAAAGGTTAAAGGTCTTAGTTGCAATATTAAAATTTTAGTATGAAACATGTAGTAGTTATAAATTTTATCTTAATTTCTTCTAATTTACACTTTAAACCTTGGTCTTTCCATAACTTATGGAAAGACCGTCTTTCAAGAGACGGACTCTAGTCAAAATATCATAATTTTGACTATAAAATTAAATTAGTGTATAAGTATAAATACCACTATGTGATATTTTATTAGATTCGTAATAACATATATTTTCAAAATATCAAATTTTTACAAATTTAAGTTATTCTCAATAAAATATATCAAATAGAGTACTATATTAATTGGGGTGGGGGATTTAAGTTGTTCTTAACAAAAAATATCAAATAGAGTACTCCATCCGTTTCTCTATTAGTGACACTTTATTTTTTAGGTTGTTTCTTTATATTTGTACACTTTCTATTTTCGGTAAGATTCCTTCAATTTCATCCACTTATTTTACTTTTTACTTTTTATATTTAATTTTATCAACACATTTTCTTCATTTAAATCCAAGCATCTAAACATATAGTGTCACTAATAGTGAAACAGGGGAAGTACTATATTAAGGGGGTAGAAGGAATCCCAAAAGGCGATCAACTCGGCTTGCGCTCAGCTGCCTCGGTCGCACCAACACCACAGTTATAATTGGAGAGGTAAATCACAGCACTCTCGGATCCAGTACATGGCCCTCGAATATGTTCGGTGCGCACAAAGAGTCCCTCCACTGAAAAAATTTCCACACTGTCACTGCCAAAATTCGTTCATAGGGGAATTAGGCCATATACCTAATCAATTGTGCAATCGTGTGGGTATGGTAGGGGAATCCCACATATGGCAGGCGGTTGTCATCATATGTTTAAATTTTTTTAAAAAATCCCGAAGGGAGAGTAGGGGTGAAGTGAACCAATTGGGTAGTGTGCCTGGTTTGTTGCGATCCAGGTTTAGATCTCCCTCCCTTTGGAATGCATAAGAAAGAGGGGTTAAGTTTTCACAACATGAAAGACGTAAAATAACATGGGAGAGAGTTTTTGTTAGACCGTTGAAAGATTAGGCAAAATTTTGGGAAAGACCGTCTGTATTTTTATAAGTTTATGGAAAAATTGAGTTTAAATAAAATAATATAAGATAAAAGGTTTTAGTTGTAATATTAAAAATTTACTATGCAAATGTATAGTATTTATAATCTGATTCATACAACCCAATAATTTTATCTTCATTTATTCTAATTTACACTTTAAATATTGGTCTTTCCATGACTTATAAAAATACCGTCTTTCAAGAAACAGACTCTAAAAATTAAATCATTTATAAAAGACTTTATTTTTATAAATTTTAGAGTAAGATTATAATTATTTATATATATATATATTTAAATATTTTTGAAATTATAGGATTTTCATTGTAATAAATGAAACAAATATCAAATTTCTCTTTTAATTATGTTTAGGGTTTCCAATATAACCATACATACTTGCGAAAGTTTCAATATAACCATTAAATAATCAAAAAAAATTTTAAAAATCTATCTGATGAAAGTGCTAATATAACCCTCTGGTGGACATCCCAGCGTTGACTGTGCTTTTCCAGTCATTGACCAAAAGTCAATATTTGGCGGACAATTATACCCTTACTTATAGCCACCGGACCACCGTGCCACCTTCGGACCACCAGACTGACATCATATCAGATAGGGTTATATCACTTATTATGAAAACTGATATGGTTGTATCAGCGCATTCCTAAAACATATATTGTTATATCAACACATTCGTAAAAAGTGTAGGATTATATCAGACATACTATAAAAGAAATTGTATGGTAATACACTCGACTGGCCTTAACAGGTAACCACAACATCATACACACCATTACCACATCATAACAACATCATATACACCATAAAATTTGAAATCATAATACTCTCATTCATATTAAACACCTATTTCATAATCCACACTAGTGGAGAACCCTTGATTAAATGCATGCAATCAAATGCGGTTCTTGAGGAACCATCTTTAATGAGGATCCGAGTGAGGTTTCGAATTTGGAACTTCCTCCCAAGTCTTGTCGAAAATTTGAAAGACACTTTTAAATCAAATAAAGGCGGTTATTGAAGAACCGCTTTTGATTGCATCAATGAAAGGCGGTTCTAATGAGGAACCGCCTTTAATGGGCATACTTTATTTTATTTTATTTTTGGGCCCACGTATAAATAGTTAGGGGTTCTTACTATTTTCTCTATTCTCTCCTTGCTATTTTCTCCTAACACCAGAAATCCCTCTGCCATTTTTCCCTCTTAACCATTTGTTCCCCACATAACTCCCTCTGCCGTCTCCTAACACCAAAACCCTAGATTCGGTTTCTCCCCTCCATCGCCCACCCTCTACCGCCACGCAGAGTCATCCCCACCGCTCATCCTCGACTCCGATGCTTTGCCTCTGCCTCACCTCCGTTGCGGGCGTTGTCTCTGCCTCATCTCCGATGCAGGCGTTGCCTCCGCTTCACCTCTGCAGCGGGCGTTGCCCTCACCTCTGCCGCGCGCGTTGCCTCTACCTCACCTTTGCCGCGCGCGTTGCCTTTGCTGGAGCCTTGCCTCCGTCAAGTCGCAAAGAACAAAATAGATGGAGGAGGCAGATCTAGGAGAGAGAGCGAAATGGATGAAGGAGAATGAAATGGATGGATTCCGTGTTGACTTCGTATCTATCATCTGTCATTTTCATGTTTGTTTTCCTTTTTTCTTGCTCGCTGGAAACTATTGTGGTTTCCGACGACTTTTTTTTTCAGGCGATCAACGCTCGCCCTCAGCGGCCTATACCAGCCGACACCACAGCCATTATGTGGGAGGTAAGTCACGGTAGCCTAGCACCAGGACCATTGGGGGCAGTCATACTCAGTGTCCACCAGGAAGCCCAAGCAGCCCTTGGCCCAAAGGCCAAGTTAACTCAGGACATTCCCAAACGGTGGCTGCCGAGCGTCGAACCACTGACCTCGTGAAAGACCACCCAACTCCCAACCACTGGAGTACACCCGCAGGTGTGACGACTTTTTTTCCCAGAACCTCTAAAATGAGTTCCGAACGACCTAAGATCTAGATCTCGGACCCCGATTGATTGAAACCAATCAAAATCACAACAAGAAAAGTCACCTACAAAGTGAATTTGCTTTTCCTTTAAAACCGTCTTTAATGAGGCTTCCTCCACAAGTGCCATCAATATTTAAAAGAAAAAAATACTTTTATAATTCTACCTTGTTGATATAAGTGCCAATATAACATTTCAATATTTAAAAGTGTTAATATAACTCTATCCAGTTGGTGAAAGTGTCAATATAACCCTATAAGTTTTAAGGATGTGCTGATATAACCCTACAAATATTAGAAATGTGCTCATATAACTCTATAAGCATTAGGAATGTGCTGATATAACCCTACAAATATTAGAAATGTGCTCATATAACTCTATAAGCATTAGGAATGTGCTGATATAACCTAATAAGATTGCATAATGTGCTGATATAACCCTACCTGTTCTGGTGGCGGTCTAGTGAACTATGAAGATAAAATTGTCCACCTAATTTCAGAGTTAGCCCAAAAGGTATTTTGGTTAATTTACTTAGAGCTAATGCCGAAAAATTGAGGTTAATGCCGAAAATGAAGTCTAAGGGTTATATTGGCACTTTCATTAATTAGTTATGGTTATATTGCACTAAAAATTATCATAGGGTTACATTGACACATACTCAAGTAGATAGAGTTATATTGACCCTTATCCCTATTTAAAATCTCTAGGTTGAAGAATACATCAAAATAACAACTACACACAAAAAACCAAAGGTCATCCAATCATCAATCTGAACTAAACATAACAAAATAAACAAATATCATCAAAATTCTTATATTCTATACCATATATACCCGCATCTCTCTATTTATATGACGAGAATTAAAAGAAAATTACATAATCAAACTCAATATCACATTAATCTAGTGAATTAAGGGGAATTTCAGATGAAGATACCATTTTGAAGGGTTCCCACACCTCCACTTCAATGTCTACAGTGTCAACTTTGCCAAACCTCCTCCTTTGCAGCAGGAATCACACTTTGGAACGTCGGTGATCGATAGAAGAGGTTGAAATGGCAGTTGTATGTAGTTAGCGTTGATTTTGTACCGATATGTCACTTTGTTTTTATAATATGTTCTGATATAACCCTGCACTGTTTACGAATGTGCTGATATAACCTTATAAGTATTAGGAATTTGCTGATTTAACCCTATTAGTTTTCATAGTGTGCATATATAACCCTACCTGTTTCGACGGCGGCGCAACAACAATCCAACGATAATAATTGGGGGCATTAATGACACTAAGGCTAATAACATCATTCCCTAATTTTCAGATTTTTTTCCAGAAGGGCAAAAATGTATTTTCTGGGATTTTCGGCTAAAAATTTTTGGAAAGGGTATTTTTGCACTTTTACTTATTACCTAGCATTATATTGACACTTTTTCAATTATCAGAAGGCTATATTAATACTTATGTGAATTATATAATGTTATATAAATATTTTTCTTTTTTCTTAATTTTAAAATATATTTTTTAACCGTCAGCTGGTTTAAAACAAAAATTTGTGAATACAGACATAAGCATTTGGTATATTTGTAGTCTCATTTCCACTTGAAGACCTTGAATAAAGCTATCCTAAACAAGTTTCACATACTCCCTCAGTTTATTTATTAGTGGAACACTTTCCTTTTTAGGTTGTTTCTTTTTATATTGGCACACTTTTTGTTTTTGGCAAAATTCCTTCAATTTCATCCACTTATACTACTTTTTTACTTTCTACATTCAATTTTATCCACTCATTTCCTTCACCTAAATCCAAGCACTTAAACCTATGGTGCCACTATTAGTGGAACAGATGGAGTATTTTATTCGTTTTCTCATTATTATCATATTCTTTATTGAGTCCGTCTCTTAAAAGCCGATCTTTTCATAACCCATGTAAACACCAAGATTTAAAGTGTAAATTAGAAGAAATGAAGATAAAATTCTCAGGTTGTATGAACCGGGTTATAAACTTTATAATTACTATACAGATAAATTTTTGATATTGCAATTAAGACCTTTTATCTTTTATTATTTTAATTAAACCACATCTTTTCATAAGTTTATGGAAAGACGGTCTTTTCCAAAACGTTGTCTTCTTTGTTAAACTTTTAAAATACATATTTGATCACCAATAATTAGATTAATATTAATATATAAAATTTTAATATATAAAAAATAAATGTCACTGCAAATTTAACTGTATATGATATTATTCATTATATATTATTTGAAATTTAGAATAAAACGTTGAAAATGTTACGTGAAAGTGTGTCAATGAAGAAATGAGGATAATGTATTTTGTAAACTGAGTTTTAGTTTTGTTTTCTACTACTCCCTCCGTTTCACTAAAAGTGACACATTTGCCTTATTGAGATGTTTTTTTTAAATGGCACATTTTCCATTTTTGCAAGATTTCTATAATCTCATCCACTCATTCTACTACTTTCCAATTTTTACACTCAATTTTAACCTCTCATTTTTTTTACATTAATCCAAGAACCTAAATTTAGTGTGCCACTCTTAGTGAAACAAAGGGAGTAGTATAATCACCCTGCCCCACTTCAAAGTTTGAACTACACAAGTAACAATAAGCAATATAATTAAAATTCAACTGATATAGATCAAAATATGTAATGGCATCTTGTTAAATTTGTGGCACTAACACATACACTCCAAACAATAGATTTTCTTATTTATTAATAAAGTGATTAATGATACTAGTTCAATACTGCAAGTTGAAATGGTACATGGTAGAATATAGTTTGATGATTAAACTAGAGTTATATTAGTAATATTTTTTATCTGTTTTGTACTTCATTTACTCTGAGCAATAATACATTCATCATTACGAAAAATTACCCTTTCATGGTATCAGAGGAAGTTGTGATCCTAAACGCTAAACCCTAAATTTTTTTTGGCCCCCCCTCTCTCCTTTCCGGCCGACAAAACCACCACCTGATTCCGGCAAATTTCCGTTCCAATTCCGGCCAACTTCCAATGGCCTCCGGCAGTCCTTTTTGTCCACTATCCTGGTGGCAGCAATTCTTCTCTGGCAATTTTCTTGATACGTCCGGCGTCATCTCCCTCGACAGGTCTACGACTTCGTTAACTCCGGTGTTCGATTCATCCTTACAACAACGACATTTTTCCCTCCAGTGGTGTTTTCTCTTCGAATTGATTCTCTCTGGCGTATTTCTCATCGTCGGCAATAATTCTCTAGTGGTGCATCTCCAAGCAGTCCAGCGTTCCTATTCAGAAATCCAATTTGGCACGTGAGATCCACGCGCTTTCAGGCTGTACCCACGCGTCCTCACATGCACACCAATTTCTCCTCAGCGAGTCTCCTACATGCGTTTGACGCATCCTTGGCCTTTTTTAAAACCTTTTGTTGATTTCTTATTTGCCTTCTTTGATATGACCTATTTTGGTTTTCGACGGTGTGATATTTCGAGATATTCTGGTTTTTCTCATCATCGACGACACGATGGCTCCAAGTGGATTGTAGACTCTGGTGCCACAAAACATATGGCATCGCCCCCCACTGTTGTTTTTTTTTTTTTAAATAACCATCATAGATGGGGGAATTTTTATTAGCCTTCCCAAGCCGTAATAAAAAACAAATAAAGAAGCCAAAAAGGCTAAGTAGCTATACAAACTGAGCGGATTGCTCTTGAAGCAACCATTAATTGCTTCCAAAAGAATAAAACTAGAGTATAAGGATGCTAAAGACTGGACTCTCGAACTTGTTAGTGAATCAACATAGAGACACAGATCAGTCAGAGAGATAGCCTCTAAGTGTAGCATGATCAAAAGAATTGACAACAGTAGCCGATTTAGTAGAGGAAGAAGAAGGCTGAGCAGGTTGGTAGAGAAAAAAGGATAAAAGCTGAGGTGAGCTTTGTCATTCCAAAGCTTGTGACCTGGAGATCTTGAAGGCCATAAATAATCTGCTGAACCGAGAAGGAATCAGTAGTGCGTCCGAGACATGAAAACCTGCAAGCAAGATTAAGAATGAGTAGCATCCGATGGTTCAATGTTTAAGAATGAGTAGCATCCTATGATCATATGACATCTTATAATGGTTCAATGTGCGTTTATGTTGGTAATGGTTCTCAACTTCTTATTACTCATGCTAGTGATTCTCGAATTTCTAAATCCTTGTCTCTTTATGATGTTCTTATTGTGCCTAATATCACTAAAAATTTACTTTCAATTAGCAAATTAACTCGGGATTTAAATACCGTTGTTTGCTTTAATGATCGCTCATTTATTATTCGACATAAAATCACTAGTGAAACTTTGGGTCACGGTCATAGTGAACATGGGCTTTATGTTTTAGACAATAGTGCATCTGTTTTGTTGTCTATTGTGGAATCCAATAAGTCGCACGCGTCTTTTGAAATCTGGCATGCTAGACTTGGTCATGTTCCACATTTCGTTATTTCTAGTTTGCGAGCTTCTGGATGTTTATCTGTCTCATCGATTTTGCTGAAACCTACCCTTTGTGATGCATGTGAAAAGGCTAAAGGGAACATTTATCTTTTTATACAAATGATAAACGTGCTGTTAGGGTACTTGATCTAGTTCATTGTGACTTATGGGGGTCCTCTTAGATTTTATCCATTGATGGTTTCTCTTACTATGCTATCTTCCTCGATGATCATTCCCGAATCTTGTGGTTTTACCCACTGCGCCACGCATCTGATTTTTGGGATGTTTATTGCTAGTTTGAGGCTTTTGTGGAGAACCATTTCTCTTCCACCATTAACGTGTTTCAGAGTGATGGGGGGGACTAAGTTCATAAATGATCGCTTACGCTCTCACTTTCAGACAAAAGACATTCACCATCAAATTTCTTACCCACATACTCCTAAGTAGAACAATTGGGCTGAGCTCAAGCACCGCCATATTGTTGAGATGGGCTTGTCTATGTTATACCTCTCTCATGTACCTTTATCTCACTGGCCTCACGCCTTTGCTGCAGTCATACCATAAATCAATTGCCCACTCTTGTTCTTGGTGTATGATCACCATATGAAGTTATTAATGGTTGGATTCCCATATACACAAACTTCCATGTATTTGGTTGTCGTGTGTACCCTTATCTTTGTCCATATGCAGCTCACAAACTCGCTCCTCACAGTTTGCCCCGTGTCTTTCTTGGTTACAACTCCCAGTACAAGAGATATCGATGTTTGGATCCCGAGAGTGTGATAATTTCTATGTTGTGCGGAGCTGAGCATCTTCTATTCGCTTGGATAAAGCTTTTCCTCTGCAAGGGCCTTGTGCAGTAAATCTCCTGCGGGCGGGCGTCCGTCGTCGTAAAGTAGTCCCCGTGAAGCTTTCGGGAAGAGGGGTAGTCTTGTGTGTAAGCATAGCACTTCTGGTTATGTCTGGAAAGATATATGTCACCAGACATGCTCGGTTTGATTACACTTCCTTCCCTTATTCTGATGGTTCTACTTCAGTATCTCCGTTCTCTCTGGAAGTCTATACTTTTTTGGATCCCACTGATGCATCAGTTGATATTCCTGCTTCTTTCACGGTGGCATCTCCTCCTGCTTGGCTTGTCACTTCGGTTACTAGCCCTCTTAGCTCATCAATGCTATCATCCTCACTGGCTACAACACTATGCTCTGTGTGCTCTGTCGATTCAGACCATCTAGTGGTCGCTCTGACGCATCCTGCTCCGCCCATCTCGCCATTGACTATCTCACCTAGTTCGTCGACCATTCCACCCGATTTACCGCCACTTCACCATCCACTTTGCTGGCTGCGATTGCTCCTCCGGTTTCTCCCCCTCAGCCTCGTACTCATCAGATGGCTACTCGATCGGCGATTGGGACTATTCAGCGCAAAGATTATTCTGATATCGTTGCTTACGGTCTTACTGCTTCTTTACTTGCTCAGTCTGAGCCCACGGATTATCGCACTGCTTTTCAGGATCCATCTTGGGTTTCTGCTATAGATGATGAGATAGCAACTCTTCGTGGATAATGCACCTAATATTTTGTGCCACGCCCATCGGATGTCAACATTGTTGGCTCCAAATGGGTTTATCGACTGAAGTATCGTCCAGATGGCACTGTTGAGCGTCATAAGGCCAGGCTTGTTGCGCAGGGTTTTTCACAGATTTCTGGATTTGACTTTGATCACACTTTTAGTTCGGTGGTCAAAGCCTCCACGGCTCGTACAATTCTGGCTATTGCTATGATGCACTCCTGGTCTCTTCATCAGTTGGATGTCAAGAATGCCTTCCTCAACGGCGTCCTTGATACTCCAGTCTATATGGCGCAACCCGTTGGTTACAAGGACCTGCTTCATCTAGATTATGTTTATGGCCCGCGTAAGGCCATTTATGGTCTTAAGCAAGCTCCGCAGGTCTGGTTTGATTCAGCACCTATTTGATTCATCTTAGGTTTCTATGCAGTTCAACTGACACTACCCATTTTGTTTTGTCTCGGGGATCGTCGTGACTATACATGATAGTTTATGTCGATGACATCATTCTTACAGGTAACGACTCGACTCTTCTTTGGCAGTTCATTGATAGGACGCATCAGGAGTTCGCCATCAAGGATTTGGGCACTCTTCACTACATTCTTGGTTTGGAAGTTACACCAAGGGTTTACTTCTCAGCCAAGCAAAGTGTGTCAGGGATATTCTCACTCATGCTGGGATGTCTGATGGTGCCCTAGTCTCTACTCCTTTTGTGCCAGGCTCGCAGCTCCATAGCTTTACCAGCCCTCCATTCCGAAATCTGACTATTTACCGGTCTTTTGTTGGGGCTCTTCAACCTGATAATTACTCGTCTTGACTTGGCCTTTGCGGTAAACACAGTCAGTCAGTATTTCCAGGACCCTCGTGACAATCATTTTGCTGTGGCCACTCAGATTCTTCGATATGTTTGAGGTACTCTGCATTTCGACCTTGCTTTCCAGTCTGCTAGTTCTCCTGAGGTGATGGGTTATTCTGATGTTGATTGAGCCCGCTGTTTTGAGACTCGTCGATCTACATATGGTTATGCTGTTTTTCTTGGTGGAAACTTTATTTCTTGGAGTGCCATAAAACAGCCCAAAGTTTCTCGTTCGAGCACAGAGTCTAAGTATCGGGCTCTCACCAACACCGCTTCTAAGGTTGTTGGCTGACTCATCTTCTTCGTGATTTTTGTGTCCCGCTTTTTGGTTCTCCGCTGCTATGATGCGACAACAATAATTCCTATTTCTTCACTCAGAATCCAGTTGCTCACAAGCGGGCGAAACACATCGACATCGACTATCACTTTTTTTGAAAGTTGGTTGCTTTTGGTGAGCTGTGTGTTGCTCATGTTCCTAATGCTCTTCAGATTGTGGACATCTTCACCAAAGGGCTCTCCTGTCGGCTATTCGAGTTCTTCAGATCCAAACTTTACGTCGCTGAACACCGACGTTTTGCTTAAGGGGGTGTTAGAATCTGTCAAATATCTGATTAGATATGGATAGAGTTTGATGACTAGACTAGAGTTATATTAGTACTAGTATTTATTATCGGTTTTGTACTCTAGTTATTCTGAGCAGTAATACATTCATCGTCACGCAGTACGTTAGGTTTTTGAATATTAGGTGATCAGACCTATAATAAACTTGTCCGTCAGCAGAAGTTTGATAGTGGTAAGAACAAATCAACTTTTTTGACGCTAATGGGTGGATCCGGTTCTGAATCTCCAGTGCCAGAGTGTAGTTTTACATAGGTAAGATGAGCAGATTGGTTTGTTGTTGTGCAGTTGGGATCAATATGGAGGCTCGAAGGGAAGCAGAACAAGTATACTGCTACTTGTCCAAACAGAACTACTGCTATTCCCAAAACTACAGGTACTGCGTTGCACTCATCATTTCACGAGTAAACAAAAATGGCAAACTACAAACATCAATGCAAAGGGAGAACTGAACCTATAAATCTAATTACATCCAGACACTGCTACTACATACTTGATGGTAGATGCTAACGGGGGTCTTAATCAGCAACGATCCTCTGTAAGTCACTTCCAATCACATCATCGTCGCACTCTACATTTATCGTGCATTATAGTTATACTTGTCTTTGCAGATATGCAGCGCAGTTGCTGTGGCTGGGCTGTTGGGTGCGACGTTAGTTATTCCTCGCTTTGAGCTTCACAATCTTTGGAGGGATTCAAGGTAACAAAGTCATGTGATTTTTACCTTGCTAGAAGCAAGAGGGGCAGTCCTTCTGTTGAAAGATATATCCCACATCGGTTTCTTACAAAGTTAATGACTTATATATAAGGTCTTGGGTCACCTCCACTTAGTACCAATTGGTTTTAAGATGGAAGTCCAAGATACCTTGAAATTTAACATGGTATCAGAGTCCGGGTTGGGTTATTGGGCCGATGTGTGGATCCCCTTTAATTTGGCCCAATGTGGGTCGTGGAGTGTTTCCATGTTGCACGTGAGGGGGCGATGGAAGCCCAAGATACCTTGAAATTTAACACCTTCTCATGTCATTTTTCTGGCATGCCGCAGTCAATTTGCAGATATTTATGATGAGGACTATTTCATATCTGCTCTAAAAGACTTTGTTACTGTTGTCCGTGAGCTACCTGAAGAGCTGATGAAAGCATATGATTATCACATCACCAACATTCCAACCTTCCATGTTGAAGCTTGGACTCCACACACTTTCTACTTGAAAGAAGTTTATCCAGTCTTGCATGATCAGAGGTATTCCTAATAGTTTATGCTATACTCTTCAGATCTTTCCATATTTTTTTGTGTGGTGTCACGAAATGCAACTGGCTTAACAAAAATCAACATTGCCTGTTCTGATGAACGAATATATAGCGCTACAATGTATATACAATCTAACTCTAGGTGTTGCTAAATCCTGCTTTGCTTCATATGAATGTTCTGCTTTCACAGTCGCAGTCGGCTTTTCACATTGAGCTGTACATTAGATTCTTCCTCATGAAAGCCATGCAATTCTTGAATATTGACATCTAGTTGTACTTAAAAAAAACTCTTCAAATATACATACATATTAGATCATTTAAATGTGTTCAGTTTCTTGAATTTCAATTGATTTAAAGGCTCTGCATGTACCTGATTAATTGGTCTGGGAGTGCATACGTTCACAGCTTCAAACCAGACAAAGAAGCCACTGCTCATGTTTTCCAGTTTGATGCAGAGTCATTCGCATTTCTCCCTTCGCAAACAGACTGTCAATGAATGTTCCCCCTGATATCCAGTTTTTAAGGTGCCATGCCAATTACAAAGCTTTGAGATTCTCCTCTTCCATATCAACACTTGCGCATAAACTAGTCAGCAGAATGACAAAGAAAAGCTCAACTTTGGGTGGCAAATATGTTTCAGTTCATCTTCGATTTGAAGAGGTAGGCCTGTATTCCTTTTCCTCTTCCCATTCTTACTTCTGTAGGTTTCCCGGTAATAGGGAGATCCGCGAGAACTCTTACATTGCAGCCACATTAGCATCTCGCATCCCTTTTTTCTCTTTAAAACATTAGCGCATCTGTGTTTCGCCATGTAGGACATGGTGGCCTTCTCTTGTTGTTTGTACGATGGCGGATGGTCTGAAAAATCTCATATGGATGCAATAAGGACAAAGGGATGGGGTCACAAATTTAAGAAAAGGGATCGCGTAGATGCACCTGGTCTTAACAGGATAAATGGAAGGTGTCCTATGACCCCATTGGAGGTTAGTTCTGTAACTCCAAGATCTTAAATTTATCTAATGGCTTATGACAGTCAGTTATATGTTCTTGTGCAGCCTTGTGTTTTGCTTGTCTTTTGTACGTAGTATATCTGTTGCACTATTAGGCTTTATATGTTCTTGTGCAGCCTTGTGTTTTACTTGTCTTTTGTACGTCGTATATCTGTTGCACTATTAGGCTTTCCACCTTCGTGGTTGTTCAGCACTATAACAGAATGTCAGCTTTAGTAGCCAACTACTGAAGTTCACTTCTGTATGGTTTTTTGTCAGCATAGGTTGGAATGATGCTTAGGGGTATGGGATTTGCAAATGAAACTCCCATTTATTTGGCTTCCGGAAAAATTTACCAGGCAGAGAAAAGTCTAGAACCTCTCCGAAAGATGTTTCCCCTGTTGGAGACAAAGGAAACACTTGCAACAGCTGATGAGCTTGCTGAATTTCAGGTACATAACTTCTGGCATAGGCCAAATATCCAACCTCATGCCCCTTAAGTCTAACAGGTTATTTTACGCGATATGGTCATGAGTTATCCTGATTATTTGAATGAAATGTTGAAGAACAATAACGGTACATATCAAAGTAAAGCACGTGATCAGCGAAGAAATGCATGTTCTGTCTTGGCAGGATCCTCCATCTGCTTATAATAATTTGGAATCAAAACCTTGAGTCCTACACTTGTTTCTGAAGGGATTGTCTTGCCTTTTGAATCAAAATTAATGTTCCAGCTTCTTCTTCTAGCTTCATTTCGGTCTTGTATGAATTACCATATTCTTGTAATCGTTTACATGTATGCCGCATCAGAAGAAGGGAACTATGGTGAGTAAAACTTCAGTGGAATGCTTAATGTGCAATTGCAGGGTTTCTCTTCAAGGTTAGCTGCATTGGATTACTCAGTATGCTTGTACAGTGAAGTATTTGTAAGTACTCAAGGTGGAAATTTCCCCCATTTTCTAATGGGTCACAGAAGATTTCTCTACAATGGCCATGCTAAGACTATCAAGCCTGACAAGCGCAACCTCGTACTTTTACTCCACAATTCAACCATAAGGTCATCCATTTCCCTCCATCATTATTTATCTCAATTAATTGGATTTATTTGTTATATCTAAAATGGAATGAAACTTTAAATTTTGGGTAATGTGCACATAAAACCCTATATGTTGAGGAAAATGTAAATATAATCCTCAATTGTTTTTTAGTGCAAATATAACCCTATCTATTACACATAAGTGCAAATATGACCCCGAAGCCATTATTCCGGCATTAACTGGCCATTTTCGGTCATTGACCGACCGAAAATGACCAAATTTCCCTTCTAACCTAATACAAAATTAAAAAGACAAAATTGCCCTGAGTTTCCATTGACTGGCCATTTCCATCTTGCCCTTAAAAGACAAAAATGCCCCCGCCCACCACTCCTCCTCCACCACCATCACCACCAGACCACCCTTCCACCGGCGCTCTTCTGGCAGCACAACCTCAACTCTGCCAAGACACAATTTTTCTACCCTAACAACTCAAAATATCATAAACCCAATTCACCAATTGATCACCACATTACTCCAAACAAGCAGCTCAACTTCAAGTCACCATAAGTGCCACAACTAGAACAATTCTACCACTATCTTAGATGAACAATTCTGCCACTAGCTCAACTTCAAGTCACCATAAACCCAGCAAAATTGCGAAAACTCAGATGAATTAAAGAACAAATATGAAGTGGCATATTTGCCACTATCATCCACCACTTCTAGAAAATCGAGACCCACCCTAGCCCCGCCTCCTCCTCTGCCCTAGCCTACAACCGCTGCCTCCTCCTCTTCCCTAGCCCTGCCACCACCACGAACTCCACCACCGTCGCTTTCTTCCTGACACCACTTCGCCACCACCCCAAATCCCAAGCTCTGCTGGCGCCGACGATCCTAGCGTGTCGAGCTTTGCAGCATCGCGGTGAGAGAGCGGCCTCTATGATATTTTGAGTTGGGAAGAAGAAGTATTAATCCCAGAAAGATGGAAGAATGGAAGAAGAATTAATCCCAAAAACCCAATTCACGCTTTCTCTTTCTGGGAAGAAGCATGAAGAATGGAAGAAGTATTAATCCCAACAACCCAATTCACGCTTTCTCTTTCTGGGAAGAAGAAGCATTTTGGGGTTAAAATAGTAAATGCATCTTTTCTGTTTTTTTCTTTTTTCCTTAGGGGTAAAATCGACTTTTCACTCATTTTCGGCCTGAATCTGATGAAAAAGGTTATATTTGCACATAACCTGAATAGATATGGTTATATTTGCACTTTCAATTAGCGCATGGTCATATCTGCACTTTCATCAATTATATAGGGTTATATCTGCACTTTTCTATTAAATCTTTTTATCTTCTTTGAAAGTAAATTTATGGGGAAATGTTGCAGTTCAAAGCAAAAGGATAAAAGAGGTTACTGTAGAAACTTTCAGGAATAAAAAGAGTACAAGTTTATAACTTTGAAATGTGAAGAGAATACTGAAGCGTTTTTCAATTGATCTGTTTATTTATGCATGGATGTTCCTCTGGCAATATAGAAATAATGCTTTAAAGAGAGGTTTTTGATAGATGTTTTGCAGCATGGCAGTATGTCACTGTTTTGTTTGTAGTTTTCAAAATTTTGTCTTCCAAAATTTACACACTGCACCTCTGAACCTATTATTTATGTCCTCCAAACTCAACAACTTCATCATCCTTTATCCATCAAACTTTGATAAAGCTGTTATTTCTAATGTTGTATTTCTTCAACTTTAGTTTTCACTAAAAAAATCATAACACTTTCAGAACTACTTTTGCTGAAATGTTTATAGTGTTGGTAAAAATTCGTAAGAAGATGACATGACATAGTGATTAAGGTGTTAGTAATGCAAATGGGGCAATAAGCCCAAAATCTATTTTAAGGAAAGAAAAGGAAAAGAACTTGTCTTTTACTCATTGTCCCATGAAGTTTAAGGGATGAATGTATTTTTTTTATATGGGGGAATATTTTACTATCACTTTAAGTGAGTAAGAAGAATAAATACCCCTTGTGCACATCGCCTGCCGTTAACTGCCCAGGCGTGATGAGGCGGGTCATCTTAAACCCATATTAATTTTTGGTCATGATTAGTTTGAGAGTCCAGTTTTATGAGATATTTCAGTTGATCAAACTTGGTCTTAAATTAATCCCTATTTTTTCTCCTTGTCTTTTCACTCAGTAAAACCACGTTGGTAATTTTTTGACTGATAAACTCATAATTTGGACTTGGTAAAAATCAACGTGGCTTTTTGACTTAGTAAAATTTTTATCCGTTCTTATCTTTGGATTGAAGTGGTTCTGCTTCTGCCTGCACATTCTCCATCGGTTCCACTTCTGCCTGCACATTCTCCATCGATTCCGCTTCTGCCTGTATGTTCTCCATCTATTTTGGTTCTGTTCGTTGTCTCGAGTGCCTATAAAAAGGCCAGTCGAGAGCAGATTTAAAACACACAATTCACAGCCTTCTTCTTCTTCTCCTGCTTCTTTGAGTCTTCCTTTATTCTTCTGAGCAAACATAATACGAGTTCCATCTCCGCTACTTGAGTGCACAAGTAAACGGAGCTCCCGTGGTACCTTGGGGAACGAACGCCTTGTTGAAACCTTGCACATCAGGTTTGGCGAGTTTCATTTCAAAGGCAGAGAATTATCATGCCCACAATTATGTTCTCAATTTTTTTTTCTGAATTCATGTTCTAAATAAAATGTTTTCACACCAGTCCATTCTTCAAGACTGTTTTTTTAAGTCCAGTGACAACATTTTTTTGTTCGCTACTACTGATTTTACCAACATTTTTGAAACAAAATTTTACTTCTTGTTCGAAAAATATGTCTGGTCAAACGATATTTTTGAATGAACTTTCGAAAATACCTCTTTTGGTTGGTGTTAACTACAAACATTGGTCTCAATTTTCTTGAACAAATGGAAGTCGATTACGTCCTATTTATTGATCCTCCCAAAATCTCTACCACTACATCCACCACCAATCAAACTACAAAACGATCCCTGAAGTTCCTTCAAAGGAAACTTCTAAGCCCATTCTCAAGTATGAGAAAGATAACAAAACCGCTAGGGGTTATCTTCTCAACAACATGACCAATCCTATATTTGACTTGTTCATCACCAACATATCTGCAAATTCAACATGGGAAACGTTGTTGAAGAAATATGGCGTCGATGATGCTGGAAAGAAAAAAAATGTGGTTGGGAACTGGCTCAAGTTCCAAGTGGTGGACAACAAACCCATTATGGACCAGGTTCATGAGTACGAAAATCTGACTGCCAAAGTAATCACAGAAGGCATGACCATGCATGATATCCTTTAGGCCAACGTACTCATCGAGAAGCTCTTGGTCTGACTATTGCAACAACTTCAAGCACAAAAAACATGATATGACCCTGGAGGAACTAGTCGCCACATGAAAATTGAGGAAGCTAATCACCTCAAAGATAAGGGACTCTCTTTCTTTTCCGATTCAGTTAAAGCTAACCTTGTAGAATATGAAAATGTTGACGGGGCTAAATCCCTTTGTACCTTCAAGAAAGGAACTAACTCGGTCAAAAAAGGTTGGCACCTTTAAGAAAACTTGGCAAACTATGAAGAAATCCAAAGCAGCCTACTACGTTCGCGGCAGAATTGGTCATCGAGCCTACCAATGCTACCAGCGCAAGGACGCCAGCAACAAACCCAACCAGAACAAAAAACCTCAAGCCAATCTCACCAAAGATGAACAAGTGGAGACCATTGCTGCCGTAGTATCCAAAATCAACCTGGTAAAAAACAAGACTGACTGGATCGTTGACACTGAAGCCTCCAAACACTTCTGTGCAAACAGGGACCTATTTGCAACTTTCGAGGAGGTCGCTACTGGTGAACAAGTCTACATGGAAAACTCAAGCAGTGCCCTAGTTCTCGGTAAAAGGGAAGGTTTTTTCTCAAACTGACTCCCAGAAAGAATCTATCTCTTTCAAATGTTCTCCATGTTCCTTCTCTGCGCAGAAACTTGATATCTGCTAGTTTACTTAACAAGGTCGGTGTCAAACTGGTGTTTGAAGCTGACAAAATAGTTATCACTCAAAATGGCCAATTTGTGGGAAAGGGATACATATCTAGGGGGATATTTGTTATGAACACCACTGCTATCTGTGAAGCATCTACTTCTGCCTATGTCGTTGAATCTTTTTGATATTTGGCATGCACATTTAGGACATGTTAGTAGAAATTCACTAAAACAAATGCAACACATGAACTTGTTACTTAACCTGACAAAAACTCAATTGGAAAAATATCAAACTTGTGTGGAAGCTAAATTCGCTAAGAAACCATTTAAACAAGTAACTCAACGAGTAACTGAACTTTTAGAGCTAGTTCACACAGACCTAGCGGATTTTAGAAACTTTGAAAGTAAAGGTGGAAAATGGTACTACATAACCTTTGTAGATGATTATTCAATGTATACTAAAATTTACCTTTTAAGAACTAAAGATGAAGCAAAACAAAAGTTCCTAATCTACAAAGCTAAGGTAGAAAATCAACTATGACAGAAAATAATACGACTTAGGTCAGATATGGGTGGAGAATACTAAACAACCTCCCTTAAAGAATTTTGTGAAAAGAATGGCATAATTCATGAGTTTACTGCACCTTATACTCCACAAAAAAATGGAATAGCTGAAAGGAAAAATAGAATTTTAAAAGATTGATGAATGCAATGCTTTTGAGTTATGGATTACCTAATGAAATGTGGGGGGAGGCTGTCTTATCAGCCAATCATATTCTAAATAAGGTGCATCATAAAAAAGTTAGATAAACACCTCATGAATTATGGAAAAGATATACCCCTAACTTGAAATATTTAAAAGTGTGGGGGTGTTTGTCCAAAGTAGTTTTGCCTACTTTCAAACGTGACACTATTGGTCCTAAAACTATTGATGCCATATTTGTGGGATATACTGAACATAGTACTGCATATAGATTTATATGATTACATGATAAATCAATGTGAGAATATAGAGATGCTGAATTTTTTGAATGCACATTTCCTTTAAAGAATATGAATGATGTATCTTCCAATGTGATACCTGTTTCTACTAGTTCTACTTCTGTGCATATACCAGAACATGGTAATAATGAAATTCGAAGAAGTAAGAGATGTAGAAAAGAAACTGATTTTGGACATGATTTTATGACTGCTTTTGCTACTGAACTCGAAGATGCAGGTGAATCAAATGAGTCAGTAGTCTTTCTTCACCTACTTGAAGAAGATCCTAAGACTTATGAAGAGGCTATAAAATCTATAGATGCTAGCTTTTGGAAAAAAGCGATTAACAATGAGCTTGAGTCAATAATGATTTTAATAACACATGGGACTTGGTAGACTTGCCTAAGGGATCAAAAACATTAGGTTGCAAATGGATATTTAAAAGAAAACTAAGAACTGCTAGTTCAGTACAAAGATTTAAGGCAAGACTTGTGATTAAAGGCTTTACCCAAAATTTTGGTGTGGACTTCTTTTATACTTACTCACCTGTAACAAAAATAGCCACAATTCGTGCACTATTTTCCTTGGCCTCTATACATAAAATGTTAGTACATCAAATGGATGTTAAAACTGCTTTCTTGAATGGTGATCTAGAAGAAGAAATATATATGATACAACCCCCTGGGTTTACCATAACGGGCCATGAAAATAAGGTGTGTAAACTTAAGAAGTCGTTGTATGGTTTAAACAAGCACCAAAACAATGGTATGAAAAGTTTCATAAAACTATTTTTAGTTTTGGTTTTATTGTGAATGGATCCGATGCTTGTGCATTCAAAACTATTTGATTCTGAATGTGTGGTTATTTGTCTCTATGTAGATGACATGTTATTATTTGGAACACACATTGATGATATTAATGAAACCAAAAGATTTTTATCCTCCAAATTTGAAATGAAAGATTTAAGGGAGGTTGGTGTTATTTTAGGGGTAAAAGTTACTAAAAAGGATAATGGTTTCATTGTATCTCAGTCTCATTACGTTGAAAAGGTGTTGAGAAAATTTAATATCTTTGATGTAGTGCCAGTAAGAACTCCTTATGACTCCACTATTCACTTAAAGAAAAATAAAGGAAGAAGTGTGTCTCAAGGGGAATATGCAAAAAATATTGGTAGTTTAATGTTTTCAATGAACTACACTCGACCTAATATTGCTTATGCTGTGAGTAGGCTAAGTAGGTACACACACAATCCTAGTGGAGAACATCGGGGTGCCCTTAGACGTTTACTAAAATTATCTAAGAGGTACAATGGGCCTAGGATTGCATCTTGTAGGATATCCCGCTGTTTTGGAAGGGTATTGTGATGCGAACCAGGTAACGATAATAATGAAGTAAGTTCCACTAGTGGTTATGTTTTTACCTTAGGAGGTACTATCTCGTGGAATTCTTCAAAATAGCTTGTATAGCTCGATCTACTATGGAGTCTGAGTTTATAGCTCTAGACTTGGCAGGGTAAGAAGCTGAGTGGCTTAGGTCATTGCTGGAAGATATTCCTTTGTGGGGAAAACCCACTCCACCAGGCTCACTTCTGTGTGACTCTCATGCAGCCCTAGGTGTAGCTCAAAATGAAGCTTACAATGGTAAGAAAGTACATATACACATTAGGCATGAATGTGTGAGAAATATGATTGAGACTGGTGTACGGGTTTTACAATTTATTATATCAGAATGAAATTTAGCCGATCCATTTACTAAAGGACTAAGTAGAAAGATAGTCCAAGATTCATCGAGGGGAATGAGGTTAAAACCCCGCTAGGTGGGGAATTCTTGGTGGATACTCTTGTTGTTTCTCAAACGACTTGAATTCAAACGAAACCAAGAAAAGACTCACAAACGTGCAAACCTGCTAATTCCTATGATATATGTACGTTGTGAGGATGAGCTTAAAGTTCTTAATGAATCCAAGATAGTTCTAATATGTGACAGCCTCGTGGGATTCACCAAAAATTATGTGAGGTTGAACGATGAATCATTCTTAATCTTTCCATAGCCCTAATTGGGTGGACTAATAAGACTTAATGGAAGGACCTACTTGAATGTAAAGGATTGGCCTTCCTTTTATGAAAGACTTTTAAGTGTTGTCTTACCACCGCATGTGTAGCCCAAGTGGTAGTGGGCAGTGTGGGGATACCCACGGTTCGAAGCTCGCTACGGCCGTGTGGGAGTGTGTTTCCCAAAGCGTGCGTGGCAACGTACACGTGGCGGTGGGACCCTCCTGGTGACGGGCGAGTATGAACCAGCACTGTGGCCATGGTACTGGGTCAGTGTGACTTACCTCTCATGTGATGGCTGTGTGGTCGGCTGGCATGGGCACCCTAAGGCTAGGTGTGATAGCCTTTAAAGTGTTGTCTTTCTAGAGCACTCATGAGTGTTCCCAAGGAAATTGTGGCCACTATAAGTTGCTAATTATCGCGGAACTCGTTTTATTCAAGTAAGACACGTGTTCTTGGAATGATCAACCTATTTAGGAGTTCCAGATACGTTCACTTCGAAAACAAGTCGATCATCCCAATTCATTACGCATTAGTTCAATCACAAGATACTGATGCTTAAGTGTCGAACTTTCTCATGCTCAAAAAATTACCTTTTTGCCCTTTTGTATTAGTGGGCATTGTTAGTAATGCAAATGGGCTAATCAGCCTAAAATCTATTTTAAGACAAGAAAAGGAAAAACTTGTCTTTTACTCATTGTCCCACATGGAAAGTTTAAGGGAGGGATGTATAGTTCATATGGGGGAATGTTTCACAATCACATTGAGTGAGTAAGAAGAATAACGACCCCTCGAGCACGACGCCGCTACCAACCACCCGGATGTGACGTGACACGGCGAGGCGGGTCGGGTCATCTTGAGCCCATATTTTTTTTATCATGATTAGTTAGAGAATCCAGTTTTATGAGACATCTCAAATGATCAAGCTTGGTCTTAAATTAATACCTATTTTCTCTCCTTGACTTTTAACTCAGTAAAACCACGTTGGTAATTTTTTACTGATAAATAAGCATTTGGACTTGGTAAATACCAACGCAAATTTTTGACATGGTAAAATTTTATACGTTGTTACGTAGAAGTGGGTCGTTCCTATCTTTGGGTTGAAGTGGTTCCGCTCCTACCTGCACGTTTTCCATTGGTTCCGCTCCTGCCTGCACATTTTCCATTGGTTTCGCTTCTGCCTGCACGTTCTCCATCTATTTTGGTTCTGTTGGTTGTCTCGAGTGCCTATAAAAAGGCCAGTTGAGAACAGATTTAAAACACACAATTCAAAGCCTTCTTCTTCTACTACTGTTTCTCTGAATTTTCCTTTATTCTTCTGATCAAAGATAATACGAGTTCCATCTCCGCTACTTGAGTGCACAAGTAAACGAAGCTCATGTGGTACCTTGGGGAACAAGCGCCTTGTTGAAACCTTGCACACCAGGTTTGGCGAATTTCGTTTCAAAGGCAGTGAATTATCACGCCCATAGTTCTGTTCTCAAAACAAAATTACTTTCTGAATTCCTGTTCTAAATAAAACGTTATCACACCCGTCTGTTCTTCAAGTCTGTTTTTTCTAAGACCATTGACTAAACATTTTTTGTTCGCTACTACTGATTTTGCTATTCTTATTGATTGGTGTTATGATTCAACGTGTTTTTGAGCAATATATCAGAAGGATAATAAACTTAGAATTTGATCAACTTGTGTCATTTTAATGTAATTTTCTTTCTCAAGTGTATATTATCATTCTTGGTTAGTACCCCATTGTCCCCATATATATAGTCGTGTTTGTAAAACTAAACAATCACGGAAACATGACTCTATGTGTGGACCGAAATTTTATTCTTTATTTTCTAACGAAGAGTTACTAAGATCAAAGCACCTGAAACCCTTTATGTTCAAATGATAGAGAAAGGACTTTCGCTGGCCTTCTATGACTTTTGTTTGCTTGTTAGAAACGAAAAAAAAACACATATGTAGCTGGGAAGAAATCTTGATATTCACTTGTTACAATCTCTAACACAGATGGGATGCTTTTAAGAACGAGATGCAGTCAATGCTCGCTGCAAGTGTCCGTGCAGGTGGTGTTGCGTCACGCGCTAAAATAAAATCGAAGAGAAAGGCTTCTGTCTTCTTGAACCCTCTCCCAGATTGCCAGTGCATATGGGAGCCAAAGAACTTATCCGGTGGTTTGGCCTCGTGAGAGGAGAATGATACACAACTCTCATTGTGCTGCAGCACCATGGGTTGTAGACTAGAGATTGAAGCAGCAGTAAAGACGATGAGTGCGCTTCTGGGAAGTCTGACCTCGCAAGGAGATTTGCTCCTCTGAAGTGGAAGAAAAACTTGTACCTTAGAGACTACATCATTTTTGGAGGAAGGATGTATTTTTCATTGTCATAGTTTCAGGGGATGCCAGCTAAATCAGTTCATCTTTTTATCCCAAGGAACGACAGCTGGGTGGAAGATATTTCCAAGTCTCAAGAGTGTATGGTCCCACAATACAACTTCACGTCCCTATCTTTCTTCTACACAAATACATTATACAGTCGGGGCTTCTAAGAAAAATATCTACAGATTTCAGGTTGTACAAATGAATTGGAGTTCTCGCAGTCACATGAAAAACTTGATTGCGTTTTCAACAAACCAAAGTTACCATGTTATACCTGCCAGTCGAATCAATCTTTCTCAACAATCACCACGAAAACGTCATTGAGAGACCATTTTCTTCTCTCTTGTTTCGCTGAAGGATTGATGACAGCTCTTTCTGTATTGCCTAAACGGTATCCAATCACTATTTCTCTTCTTTGGCGTGCTCGGAGGAGTACTTCAAAGAAACTCAATTCCTCCCCTTCTCGGACATACAACTCAGCTCCTCTTATCTGCATCTCGTTTCCCTGTAATAGATGATACATGGATCTTATAATAAAGATAATAGGAGTCAAATGTGCAATCTACTGAAACAAAGCAGCTCTCCTAAACATTTCCCATTAAACATTAATGAACAGTATCATCATCGTATTACTTGAGACAGCAGTTTTAACTTTCAAAGTTGTGCAAGGCGTCAGCAAGCAATGGAAATTATGAAGCTGAAGAGAATACCTCTTCTGCGAAAAGCTCTTCCAGCACGTCGTTAATTTGCCGATCCTCAGCAACCATTGCCAGCGCCATACTGACAAGTTCATTTGATAGAACATAGTCACTGATTTTTGACATGGATAGCAAGTTCTTTGTTCTAGGGTCAAGGATTTCACTGATAATAACAGATTTATCTGAAGCCTGTTGCATTTCCCCTATCCAGGAACCTTGCGAGAAGCTACTCCTATGAACTTGGGAAACCATAGCTTCCCTATATGGAAGGCGTTTTGCCTGTAAAGTCAAAGGAAAGTTGACAGACATTATTTCCCAGATAAAACATAACATGAGCTATATTAGCAGTGTCACAAGTTTCAAGAATCGTCAGTGAAACCTCACAGGCTGCAGCTCCACTTACTAACAAAAAATATAGACTGTCGAAGATTTTCCGACAATAAAACAGGAAGATCGTCGCACTTTTTTGGCTGTACACGTTTCTAAGTAGTAGCATTTTTCAGCAATGTCTAAATTTCCAGTCGAATTTGGGTCCCCAAAGAGGAAAAATGACGTAAACCATTTGTTGAAGGATACATAAAACTAAGTAGGCTATTCTTTTTTTCCTCTACATCCCAACAGGTTTTAGAAGCCATTAACTAGATACTCATATGATATTAAGTGTATAGTAGACCAGTTACCTGAATGTCACGAATTAGAAGTAATGTGGCAAGAGATCTTGAATCAGCCTGGATCGCTGAATCTTCAACTGATTCATCGGCCAAAATTAAAATCTACACATTTCAGTAAGAGAATTAGTATAGAGCCTGCAAGAAAGGAAATCACAAAATTCACATACTGGCAGTATTTTTCTGAATAGTAGAGTCATTGATTAAGGCTTATATAAAGTTACTGCATGCTGATAGTTGCCCTATTATAGACGTGCTTGCCATAAGCAGTTTTTGCTACCTTATCATCATGGCACACTCAAACCTTGGCAATAACATGAAATGCTGCTTATGAAATTCAGAGAAACATGTTGCTTACAGAATTAAATGATTCTAAGGGAAGGCTTTCGAGATGTCGCCGTATAACAGCATTTCCTTCACGGTTTACCAGCTCTATATTGACCAACCTACTGACATCAAGTCCACCATCTATGAGTTTCTTTTCCCTCTCTTTCTCAGGAACTTCATTGAACATCCACAACTCTGACTTGGGTGCTAAAAAGGCATCCAAAACCTAATACGAACATAAAGGACTTCATTTGATTTGCAAGCTTAAAGATTTTTCAGAAGTTGTATCTTTACGCAAAAGCGGTAAACATGTATCAAATTAATTTCTGAAATATGAAGATCCTGATATCTGTACGTCATGTTGGACACGGGGAGCATAAATAAACATCAGAATGAGCTTTGCATACGGCTACCACCATGCAGAATGCAAAAAGCACTTGAGTGCAGTTACTGGAACATATAGTGCTATAGTAATGATACCATAATCATATCTTCCATATCTCGCCGCCAACCACAAAAAAGTATCCGTTCAGCAGTTCTTGGAACAACAAATTCCTTGGGTAGATGTCCTCTGTGAACCTGCAGCATTCAGGTGAAGAGAAAAAGGAATTAGGGGCTTCGTCGAAAGAGCTTACCACAATCATATCATCAATGTCCCGCCTCCATCCACAAAGTAGAATCTTCTGTGGCTTTCTTGCTGGACGGTCAATGTGTGTGAATGTTGTCTCTTTGACCTGAATAACCAAATTAACTATGTGTCTGTAAGTTCTGTTTAAGGTATGCCCCACTTAGTTCGACTCCATGGCAGGAATCACCCTAGTGTCAAGAGCAGAAGAGCATTTCTTGGAGAGTGGCCTACCAAATGATGTTACTTTCTATTTGGAATATTTGAGTTCATTTTTCATCTGGAAGGCCAGAGCATTGGACAAATCTTGGAGGGAATTAAAAAATTGACACCTGATCTATTTTGAATTTTTTTCCCATGAAAGAGAGTCTATACTAAGGGTTCAAGATGAAAATATTGCTCTTCAGAAGGTATGAAGAAACTAAGACAGAGGATGTCCCAAGGTTTCAAGTAAAATTTGAATGCTTCATAGCTACTGCCATATCGGTTGTCTCTGAAACTAACACCATATTTCATCCTTAAGATTTGAAAGGAGTTATTTCATATCCAGAGAGGTTGAATATAAAATCAACATTTAAGTTTCCAAACATCTTTTTGCATCGAGAAGACAGGAATCATGTTTATGTGCCCTGATCACCGTAAGATCAACCTCTTAAGTAGAAACAGCATTTGAGAAATGGATCTACCATCATTCCAAAATTTCAAGCATTAAGATCATTCCAAGGGGAAAAAAGCTAGCTTCTCTTCTTACAGGCACAAACCATTAAACCCACAAATTAAAAAAATTAGACATGGCAGCACACTTTGCTATTTTTTACTTTTCAAATGCAGTTAAATGGAAAATCTAGGAAGTATGACATAAGTCAGATAATAGAAAAATCAAATTCCATCACTAGCCAAGGTTGAAGTAAATGGATGCCACCAACAATAACACCTTATGGAGTTGGCTATATAGATCATTTGTTTTCTGTCTCAATGCATTATCTCATTTAGGTTTAAGCATATTCTGTCTTTTTTAATAGTTTTGTTAGTTGTTCTAAATCTTATCCTTTCACCATTAACTTGAGATAATAGTTCTCTACCATCCACATGCTATACTTTCACAACTAAAGCCTCCATATGATCTTGTTCTGACAACCTTAAGTGTGTTTCTCTGATTTTCTAACCCATAGGAGGTACCCTCATTTTGTCACACATACATTTATTCTATGCGGTCTATCCCTACATATATCAGCACATTCTCATTTACTGTTCGTGTTCATCTCAAATGGACATTATAGCAAAGTATAACAGGCAGTAATGGAGAAATCAAGGTACCCAGTTCCCCATATTTATAGTTTTTTATTACCAAATATTTGTGTGTTCCATTTTCAGTGATCAGGTACTATCTTATAATAACTACAACATACAGCTAAGTAACCATGGACTTGCTTGGATAATGGAAGAATTTCTGGAATTAAAAATCACAAAGAAAGAGACTTTATTATTTCTATTTCTAATGAAAAGGGAAGCACCATTGGTAGTGCCGCTGGAGCATATGTATCATCATCCTCTGCAATCACAAGAATTTCATCTCCCTCTTGCAGCACATATGCATCATCAGGATTCAAAATGATTTTTCCACCAATTGACGCTAATTTAACTCCACACGGAATTGCATCAGGAAAGCAAATTAACACATCGTCAAATGACATTCCATCCAATTGGGGCCATCTTTTGATGTAGAACTCACAATTTTCAAAACCCAGGATGTCTTCCCATATCTATTAGGTCAAATTCATAAAAACAGAATTTCATCATCTGCACGAATAATTTAAGAAAGAGAAAAAGTATAAGTTTGACCTGGGCAAGGCCTGGTTGCCGAGCACATTGAATCATCAACCGACCAATCACATCGTGTGCTACAACAGTTTCAACAAGATCTCCTCCGACAAGTTTTACAAGGACTTCATTGTCAAGATCACTCAGTTCGACCACGATGTGCCCCCTTAGGCCCTCTTTGACTCCTGTTAAGCTTAAAACTGTTCTCAAAGCACGGGCATCACTCTGCATAAGGAAAAAAAATGTTATAAATGTAATTAATGATTTTTATTATTTGTGGAGAAAGAGAAAAAACTATCTCTAGTATCAAAGTAAGCAAGATCTGCTGATTTCTTAATGAAACTTACCTGGTCAGCATTTCCATCTTCTGCAAGAACAATTATCGCACGGGCCTTAGAGACAGATACCTGAGAAAAATAATTTTCAGAAGCTTATCAAGTGCAGCTATTACAGATACTTCCAAACTAGAGCAAAGCGTAACCTTCCAAACCATGACATAAGTAAAGCTAGTTAGAGTGAGACCACTACCAAACAATTGACCAGGCCTTTTACCTTCTTGAGGTCTGCTAAAATCAAAGGACTGCCACTCCTGCATATAACAGATGTTCCTCTGAAACCAAATTCCATTTTTGCAATGTCAAGTTCCATCTCTTCTTTGTCTCTTTCAGCCATTACTACAACCATTCCTCCACCCAGACTCTCATTGGCTATGGCCAGTTGATTCAGTAGGGATCCCTAAGAACATAAAATAATCTTAAGCACACAAACCAAGGTGTTTGATGCTTACAGAGAACGGTGAAACGAATTCCTTGGCCTATAGTAACTGTTCTGACTTCTGAATTACAAGAATTTGTTGAGAACTAAGCAAAAGTTTTAGATCATTCATCACCAAGTTTTCAAATTCATTCAGTATAAGTGGAACTATTTCCAAAAATGTATATGATATAATATAGTGAAGCATGAGTACATGGAAGATTGCCCAAAATCGAACTCGTAAACTATAAACCAGTTGACCATAAGACAAACATATCCAGAGGTCTCAATGAGTCCTACTTTAATATCTACATGCAGATATAAAGACTTCCACCCCCCAACAATTTCATCGATATTAAGAGAAAAAAGAAAACAGATTATAGTACACGAGCAACAAGTGACAAAAGAAAATCCAATAAGGATTCAATCTCTGATACAGCTTTATTTCCCATATGAGATGATAATTGATATGATAGGTTGGAGAGTTAAAACTGTCGTGCACTCATTTCTGTCTACAAAAGACTCGTGCAAGAGAGGCATACCAGTTTGTCACTCCACCCAAGGATAAGAGTGTGGTTTTGCTCAACCACTTCACTCTTTCCCTTTCTCAGAGAGTCAAATTTCTCAGAGATCGCATCTGAGACAAGTCCAAGCATCATTGCAAAAATGAGCATCCCACCAAAGCTAATGGAGACGGACACCAACCGAGGACCAATGCCTTCAGAATTGGCATGATTCCCAGAGTCTGCTACATAAGTCCAGGACAGCCACAGGCAATCTGCTAAGCTATCGTCTGTAACCCCAAAGAGCGCCACTCCACCAAGGCAAATTAGTAATAATGTAGCAACCAACAAGGCAAGTGGCTTCGCATAAGGGTGGACAGATAAAAAGAAATCCACCCTATACTCTAGCTGCTTATTCAGAGACGCTTCCTCTTTCACACCATCTGATGATCTTCTCGTTTTGGAGACATAGTCAACATACTTGAGGAAAAGAAATGGAATACATAATAATGTGAGTGATGCAACCAGAGCTGTCTTTTTCAAGCCCTTGTTAGTAAAATCCTTGTTATCTTGAGATGCTGAATCAATAACATGTACAGATTCCAGTGAATTACAAGTCTGCAGTTGGTTGCTGAGCTTGAAAAGTTTATCCTACAAAAGCAGAAAGGGAGGACAAAACATGATCAGTGAGGCTCATAAATACCACAAGAAACGATATTTTATACCTCAAGCCAAAACAATTCTTGAAGAAATAAAGTAACTCATTTTCTGGCAGCAAGAGGAAAATAATACTACTACCTCTGGTCCATTAGAAGAGACCTGTTTGTATCTCTGTTCGTAGAATTACAAACAGGAATCTCCAAATGGAACAGAGGGAATAATATCTAATTATAGCACATGATAATCAGGTTGGACTGGGAATGACCTTGACAGCTCTGACATTTCAAAACCTAATAACTGGAGCAACTGTATAATAGAGGCAAATGTTGTAATTCTAAAACTTGTAAGTGACAAAAGTTACACACTGAAATCAATTTTCAGACATTTCACCTTTGATTATTTGTGGACTACAATTCATGCAAGAGTCAAACCTTGGATAACACCACTTGGGAACAAGATTTAAGATACCAAAAACAGAAGCATACTAACAACTACTAGTAATTGGAAAGTTAAAGCTACCCCACCTCGTCAGTTTAATTGAAGAGGCAACTGCAGCTACATGCAGTAGCAATTGGTTTAAAGTATGATTTCAATGAAGATGTGCAATGGGAATCCATAATCTTAACTAGAACAGCATTAATTTTTCTGTCAGTAGTTACCTGTAACCGAATGACCTCATTGTGTAAGGAAAAGTTTTTGTGCAGCAAAGATGCAAATCCCGTCACGAGAACCTGCAACCGAGAAACACCATCTCGCCACGTCAGCTTTACGTTTTACTATTTTAAAAAAGAAAAAAAGGAATCATTTTTCAAAGTCAGCAAACTCACTGCAATGGTGAAAGCCGTCCGCCATCGAACCGTTAGCGGCGGTAAACCAAGCAGACGGCAGGCCGGCGTCGGTTTACTTTCGTTCGCACCGACGCCGTCATTTTGGGTGGTTGGCCTTTCATTTCCCGATTGATTGTGGTGGCTGAAATAGGCAGAGCGCCGCCGCACGGGGTTGTACTGGGGGTACCGGTGGTGATCATCGGAGGGAGGAGGTTGTGAAGACTGAAACGGCGAGGTTGGAGCTTTGCGTTTGGGATAAGGAGAAGAGAAGCGGCGAGCGGGAGCTCTGGGGAGGTGCTTTGAGGAGAAGGATTGGGATGGGAAGAACCAGTCGCGGTTGTTGCTGCTGTTGTACGACGGCGAGTGGGACTGGGAGTCGGGAGAGCCAAAGTCCAGGGACATGATTGGAGTTATGTACAAAGTTCAGGGGTTCATCTGTCCTCCCAATCAGTCAATCACCCTGCCACCACGGGTATAGTTGACCTTTGTTTAACAAACTCCTCTCCCCATTTGATGATTACTGATTAGTAGTGCTTCCTTCGGAATGGTTTGATGGTCATGTTAATAAGTATGTTTAAGAGCAGTCCATCTGGTTTTTTTCCTTCTACTTATACCGCTATCTTTTTTTTTCAAAATACTCATGTTTCAACTTTTATCTTTTGGAAAAACGACTCTTTTTTCAGCTTTTACCTACATTCATTCATATTCTCACATCATCCATTCTCATACATATCATTATATTTTATCCACAATACTATCATTATATATATATATATAGTACTCATTATTTATTTATTAAATTTTTTATATTAAAAATATATGGATACCAATTTAAAAATATTTTGTAAAATAAAATATTTAATTATGATTCTAATCATGTAGATAATCATCAGATCCAACGTCGACGAGTTTCGAGGTCATGGGGAGTCTGATCAAGGCGGATCGGTAGCAAGGCGAGCTTGCAGAATCCACAGAACATAATTAGATGTATACGTATATTTGTATGGTGTACTTTGTACTATATCTTTCTGATTAGTGGATTCATTCTGAACTGGGGTAGGCCCCGCAGATGTTAGGTGGATTTCACCGAACTGCGTAACCAAGTGTCGTGTCTTTATGCTTTACTTTATTGCATACTTGGTTAGATAGGTTATGTTGGAACATAGTAGTAATAATTAAGATAATTCGCACTAGTTGCCAGGTTACTTGCTACCGCTTGCTCTATGAATTTTACTCTATATTGAATGAATGTCAAAAATGCTTTTCTAAATGGTGTGGTGAATGAAGAAGTGTATGTTAAACAATCATAAAGGATTTGAGGATCCTCATTACCTTCACCATTTGTTTCGACTCAAGAAGGTGTTGTATGGTCTGAAACAAGCATCGAGGGCATGTTATGAACGACTTACTAACTTTCTGATTCAGAATGGTTATCGTCGAGGGGGAGTAGATCGCACATTATTTGTGCTTAAAAAGGCCTCAAAGATTTTGATTGCTTAAATATATGTTGATGATATTGTGTTTGGTTCTACTTCATCATCCATGGTGCATGATTTTGTTATTGTGATGTAAGCAGAATTTGAAATGAGTATGGTTGGAGAATTCACGTACTTTCTAGGGCTGCAAGTCAAGCAAGAAAAGAATGACATGTTTATAAATCAGAGTAAGTATACCCTGAACTTAGTGAATGGATTCGGACTAAGCAAATTCTCGTGGAGTCCGAACACCTATGGGGGTTTCCGATAAACCCGTAAAGGATGAGAAAGGAGTTGGAGTTGATCAGAAATTATATAGTGGAATGATTGGGAGTCTATTGTATTTGACAGCTAGTAGACCAGATATATGTTTCAGCGCAGGAATATGTGTGAGATTTTAGGCTGACCCGAAGGAATCCCATTTAACTGCAGTCAAAAAAATTATTCGATATGTGAATGAGACTTCTGAGTATGGTGTCTGGTATTCTAAGAATCAAGACTCTGATTTGACTAGGTACAATGATTCTGATTAGGCTGGTAATGCAGATGATCGTAAAAGTACTACAGGTGGCTGCTTCTTTATTGGCACGAATCTGGTGTCGTGGTACAGTAAGAACAAAATTCGTTCTCTCTGTCTACTGCGAAAGCTGAATATCTTGCTGCTGGAAGTTGTTGTGCCCAACTATTGTGGATGAAGCAAATGTTGAAAGATTATGGAATTCATCAAGGGCCTTTGAAGATTTTATGTGACAACACAAGTGCTATTGATATTTCTAAAAATCCAGTTCAGCACTCTCAAACAAAGCACATCGACATAAGACATCATTTTACTCGAGATCTGGTTGAAAGGAAGGAAGTGGTGGTTGCCTATGTTCCAGCATATGAGCAATTTGCGGATATTTTCACAAAGCTGTTGGATACTTCCACATTTGAGCTCCTCAAACAACACTTAGGTGTTTGTCGGTATTTCTTTATTTAGCTTTTATTTAGCTGCAGATATTTTACATTTTATTTTTGTGTACAGAAAATTAGAAAAACACAAAAAATAGAAAAAAGAAAAGGAGAACAAAAAATGGAAGTGGTGAAGTTATGTTTGAGTTCAAGAAGGTATGACAAGAGTTGACAAGTGGGAAAGAAGTAATCATGGTTATTCTTGAAAAAGGAAAAGGGCTTGCACGACTAATAAGGTAAAAATGGAAGAGTTAAATTTTGGTTCAAATTATTACTCCATCTCTCTATATTCCCTCTATTTTCGGCCACCATACTCTTGCCTCTTGGTATTTTTTTTATTTTTGGAAGCCTTTGTGAAGATCTTCTTGCCAAAATCTTCAGGGATCTTATTCTCACCACTGCACAAAGAGTTTTTGAAACACATAAAAACCTTCTTGCCGGGACTCCTCAAGATCAAACGGTACCATGGCTGAAAACAAGAACCAAGGTGGTGCTCTTGCCCCCAATATCACCTCTGACGGAAAATAGAAGATGGACAAGACTTCGGCCGAGAGCAAAACCTCCTACCAAAAGGTTACTGGTCCGAATCCTCCAACCTTTAACTTGTATGACATGGAATTTACTTATGTGGATAAGTTTTTTAGATGAGTTTAAGCAAATAGAACTTCTATAGACCTTTCTAAGATTAAAAGTTTGAAAGGGGAAGTTCTTAATTTGGATGTCAAAGAGTTATTTACTGGGGATATAGGGGATCTTGAGGATGTAGAAAATCATAATCCAAGGCTGTTGAGATGTTCATATGGTATATATAATGGCAATGATAGGTTTCATGTTTATTCTTATGCTCCCGGCCCTAGTAGTGTCAGAATTGAAGAAATTGAAGATGATGAGGCTGAGGGATTTGAGGTGATTAAATCATGATAGAATGACATTAGGGTTTTATGATGCTAATGTTGTCAAGAGGATTGAAGAGCTTAAAAGGCATCTAGTTATTGTGGTGACAGACAATGAAGGAGAAGAGAGTGTTGGGTATGTTCTAACACCGAGGGCAGAGTCAGAGGCTGCTGAAGACATGAAGGTTGATGAGCCTGTTTTGGGAATCACAGATGGTGATATGTGTGATAAAGATCATTAGTTTGGGGATTATATTGGGAGTGCTTATGATGATTTGGAGTACTTAGAAGGAGGAAAGACTGGAGGATTTGATCTGAGCAGAGAGGAGTCAGGGCATGTTGAAACATAGAATGGACCTGATGTAGATAATGATCAAGATGGTAAAGAGGTCAACCAAACTGATCATGTTCCAACACAAGAACCTAACCTGACCTACTCAAGTGATGAGGTCTTGGATGAGTTCATACAAACCAGAAAGGCTAAGAGAAAGACGCTTGCTACTGAGACTTCTCCACCAGCCAAGAAGTCTAAAAAGAAAGTTCATACTGAACCCAAGAAGAAGACAATTCTTCCTGCACCTCCCGTAAGTAATGCTATTACAACTATGTTTTATAATGCTGATTGTCAGGAGATGTGTGAGGTATTTTCTAAGAGAAAATTTATTTTGGAGAGATCTGTTGACTTAGAGACATACAAGAAGAGTGATTTTTCTGATTTTTTGGAGCTGATTGGAGTGAAGAAAACTGTCACTTTGTATGAGGAGTATATCAGGCAGCTGGTTAGCGAAGTATATAGTAATTTGATGGCTGGAAATCTGGATGATGAATCTGCTTGGTACAATAAGCTGTATGTGAGAGGCAGAATAATCAATTTCTCTGCCAGGAAGATTAATAGGTTGTTAGGGTTGAAAACTCCAGATTTTGATGGGGTATTTTCTGAGGAGAGGGAGGTCACAGATGACTAGATTCTGGATGAATCAAGACTGAGTGGCTAGAAACTGGGTATTCTCAAGCATCCTGTTTGTCCTCTAGGTTTTTGGTCTCTATCAGATAGCAGTTCACTACTGGGTGTGTGAAACCCCGAACCCAACTAGATTAATAATTTTTTTTAATAGAAATCCATCCGAGGATGGGGGAAATTTTATTAGGCCTTCCCTAGCCATTAAATAACAAGAGCAAGAAAAGGAAAGGAAGCCGAAGCTTAATTGGATATACAAGAGTGAGCATTCAGCTCTTGAAGCAATCACAATTGCTTCCAAAAGGAATGAAGATATATGTCTGATACAGTGAGGATTTCATAAAATGTTAGGCTATGGAAAGAATCATCGAACTTGTTAGTGAGTCGCAATAAACGAAACACAAGACAGTCAGAGTCATCCTCATAACCTAACAGAGTTTATCCTCATCTAATTACAATTTCCTATGGTGCCGGGAGTTTCGTTTGCCTCTTGATCACCAAAAGCCAGGAAGTCAGTTTCCCAAGCCTAATGGAGTAACCATCACTGCTCGGGAAGCATCAAATATTTCCTTCATGTAGAGCTTCCAAATTTCTGGTTATAGGGCCAGAGTATGAGGAGACGCCGCAGCATAAACAAGATCCTACATGAAAAGAGTAGAAATCAGTAGCATCCGATCTAGTTGGCAATCCGTAAAAAGGGGTACCAATTTGGTCAAGTCTAACTAGTCCCTGGACCAAGTTAGGGAGCACAGAGAATCTGTGAAAGGATGAGTTGGTCTTTAATTGCAGACAGTTTTTTGCAAGAGTATGAGCCACCAGGTTTGCCTGTCTATAGATGTGCACAAGTTTAATATCCCCAAGGGAATTGTGAATCTCATCAGATAAGCAGAACAATTTCCAGTGAAATCTTTGTGGATCAGTAGCAAAAAGAACTGCACTGAGGCAGTCAGATTCCATACAAACAGGAGAGGGCAAATCAGTAGAAAATTGTATTGCAAACTTAATTGCTTTCAATTCAGCTTCCAAGGGGGACAAAGCATTAGTATATGAAGAATAAGCCCCTTTAAAACCCCCTCTACTATCCCTAATAATCATTCTGATCCCACACATATTAGTATTACAGCACCATGAAGCATCTACATTTAACTTAAAACCTAAGCAGGGCCTTTCCCATGCAATTTTCCAAATTTTAGGCTTTGGGGAGAGTTTAATCAGAGGCAGAAAAGAGTGATCTGCAATACTTAAATCAAAAGGGGAGACATATGTAAACAGGTTTCGCACAAAAGGAATAGAAAATTTGATCTCTAATCTGTTGAAGCACTTGGTTAGTGGAAGGCCTGACTGAATCAAAAAGAATTTTATTTCTCATCTTCCACAGATTCCAAAAGGTAAATATAGCTGCAGTTCGGATTATAGTAGAATGTAATGAAGTTAGAGCAGGGTAGGTTAGGTAGAATGATAATCTCTCCCATACAGATGGAAAGGATCTGTCCCTAATTCCCATAAACTGGTGAACTGATTTCCAAACATTTAGTGCAAACTCACAGGAGTTAAAAAAATGATCTAAGGAGTCTTCATGTATATTGCACATACAACATTTAAAAGGGAAGCAAAATCTAAGTTTTCTGAGGATGTTATCAAAAGGTAAAAAAGAATTTGTCACTTTCCACATAAAAACAGAGATTTTCTTGTCTAATCTAGAATTCCAAAGGTGTTGAGAGGAGGCAATAGAACCTGTATTGTTGCAGAGTGAAATGTATGTGGATTTAAAGGAGAAATTCCCTGTAATACCAGGTTTCCATATTAACCTGTCTGCTCTGTGTGGTGCCAATTTTGCTTCCTGCAAAAGAGTGATTATGTCAGGATGCAGAAAAGGGTTGATTTTTGTGATGAGATTAGATTTGTTAGATATAAATTCCGAGACAGTACAATCCCCTCTAATATCCACACTATTCTGATCACACAGATCTGTAAGAAGCCCTATATCTAGCCGGTTAGCAGTCCAAAAATTACATTCTCCTCTTCCTATAATAACTCTAGAGTTAGCTTCTGCCCATGAGTTAACTGAACATATCCTTTTCCAATTTGGAGAGGTCCTATTTGAGGGAGGGAGACCTGCCACTAGATGAGTCCATAGAGCCTCAGCCATTTGAAATTTCCACCACAGTTTTACTGAACATGTTTTAATTATGGTGGATATTGATCTAAACCCTATACCATTTTGATCAGTTGGTAAACAGAGATCAGTCCATTTTCTCCAAGATCTTTTAGGATTGAGCTCAGTATCCCCCCAAAAGAATTTGCTCAGTTTTTTTTCTATAGTGGTGATAATCAGTTTGTTTGGCTTTATAACCTGCCAAATGTGTTGGGGTATAGAATAGATACATGATTCAATCAGCGTAATTTTACCCCCTGTAGATATCCACCTATTTTTCCAGTTACATATTTTACTATCAATCTGTTCGAAAAGAGGTTGAAAATAGAACTTTTTTGCAGCACCAGTAAAAATTGGAACTCCCAGGTATGAAACTGGAAATGTTCCCATTTTCATCCCTAGGATTCTTTTAATGTAGTTAGCCTTTTGAACAGAATCATGCTTACCTATGAAGATATCACTCTTATTGTAGTTAATAGATTGACCCGTGACTTCCTCAAAGGTAGACAAGAAAGCTTTTAATCTAATCAAAGTTAACTTAGTAGCTTTAAAGAAAACAACAGTATCATCCGCATATGATAAATGTGAGATTCTCGGAGGATTACCTGGCAGGTCGAAATATGACAACTTACCACTGTAAAATATGAAAGCCAAACTCCTTGAAAAGGACTCAGAGAAAATGTTAAACAAGAATGGAGATAAAGGATCACCCTGCTTAATACCCCTAGTGGATTGAAAGAATCCCACTGGCTTACCATTAATAAGAATAGAGAACCAGGCCTGGGACAAGTTTTTCATGATTGAGAAGATAAATTTAGCATGGAATCCAAATTTTGCTAAAACACTATATAAGAATGACCACCTAACTCTATCAAAAGCCTTTTTGAGGTCCAGTTTAACAATGCAATTTGGATCTCTTCTCTTCCTATTAAGAAACCTAACCATTTCCTGTAAATAAATTACATTGTCTGAGATGTCTCTTCCATGTAGGAAAGCTGTTTGGTTAGGAGAAATAATTCTAGGCATTATAGGCTTAAGTCTTTCCATGAGAACTTTAGAGCAAATTTATTTATCACATTGGAGAGACTTATAGGTCTATAATCATCAAAAGAAGTTGGGGTCTTCTTTTTAGGGATTATAGTGATTCATGTACTACCAATACCCCTAGGCATGTTAGTTGAAGTAAGAAAGTCCTGAACAGCCATAAGTAGATCATTAGCTATAATATCCCAAGATTTTATGTAGAACTTGGCTGTAAAGCCATCCGGGTCTGGACTACTAGATTTATTAAGACTAAGGACAATCCCTTTTAGCTCATCTAATGAAACCGGTTGCAGAAGTTTTTCATTATCATCCTGAGTGACCAATTTAGGGATATGGTTTAGAAAATGAGATTTAAAAGGAGAACTGTCAGGGGAGCTATCATCTCTCAGAAGGTCCTGGTAATAATGAATAGCTTCCGTCTCAATATCCTGTATATTATCTAACCACTGACCATTCTTGCCCTTAATTTTTGTAATCTTCAATCTATTATTTCTTTCCTTTACAGAATTATGAAAGAAGCTTGTGTTATTGTCCCCTTCTTGCAGCCATTTTATCTTTGCCTTATGTTTCCAAAAGCTTTTTTGCTCGGACATAGCCCTAACTAATCTAGCTTTAGCCTCCTTAAGCTTAACCAAGTCAATCACAGAATCTGATTGATCAGTTAAGGATTCCTGAGCCTGTAGAGCCAGTTCAGCTTGTACCACATTGTTATGAATGTTGCCAAATTTATCTTTGTTCCAGATTTTTAGAACCTTCTTAAGTCTAACAAGTTTTAGATAAAAGGCCAACATTCCTGATTTATTCAAAGGAGAATCCCAACTTTGTTTGATAACCTCATTGAATTCCTTTCTTTTGTACCATGTGTTTAGAAATCTGAAAGGCCTAGGATTGGATGGTGTATCACTACCAACAGTTAGCAGCATGGGGTTGTGATCTGAACTAACCCTATTCAGAATCTGAATAGAGGATGCAGGAAAAGCTAAAGACCAAGATGAAGTGCACAATCCTCTATCAAGTCTTTTAACTGTAGGAGGCCTTAATCTATTATTAGTCCAAGTGAACAAGTTCCCTACCGTGTTGATTTCTTCCAGAGCCATTCCATTAATAAAATCATTAAAGTCCCTCATACTCCCCAATTTGGGAGTAGATGGACCTTTATACTCATTTATTGATGTAATGGAATTGAAGTCTCCAATAAAAAGGGATTCAGATTGACTATATGAACTGAGATCTGACCAAAGCGATTTTCTACCTATTCTAGTTCTGAGCCCATAAATAAAAAAGGCATCCATAGACTTATTAAGATTAATACTGTTCAGGTTAACTGCAAGGAACTGCAAATTATCACTTTTAACTGTCAGTATTAAGCTCGAATTCCAGAAAATCCATATCTGACCGTTATTTGCTGAAATACAATTATCATATTTCAGCCTTTGTCTATATGAATCACATTGCAAGTTATCATGTTTAGGCTCAATTAAACAAACAAGTTCAAATTTATGCCGATTGATAAGATTACAAAGTCTTAACATAGATGTGTCCATTCCCCTGATGTTCCAAACCAGCATTTTAATCCTAATAGTTGTATTATTCATAGGGAAACATTAGTAGAGCTTTTTGATCTAGTCATGATAGTATTTTTCTGTGAGAAAAAAGACTCATTACTTTGTTTAGAATGTTTCCTTAATGACTTTCCATTTTTCAGCTTACCAGGATTAGAGAAACTAACCCTGTTTACATGATCATCATCCACATCCTGGACATAATCAGTATCCAAGGAGGCAGGGAGTTCAGCACTGGCTAGAATATCATTTTGAGTGGCTTCATCACTTGATATTTCCTCATCAGCCAGAGGTAAGAATCTGTTGTCCCTGTGTTTCTGCTGAGAGAAGATAAAAATTTTTGCAGCAATAATAGAACTGAAAGGTGAGAAGGACCTTCCCCGTTTACTAGGTAAATCATCTTTAGCAAAAATTGTCCTAAGGTTCGAAGGAGCAGATTGTGAAAGCCTAGTTAGTTGTACCGATGCACTGGGATCAGAAGAAAGCACTTGGGGGTTTAATGTAATAGGCTGTAGTGTTTTAGACTCAGGTGATTGAGATTTAAGTTCAGTCTCTATCTCAAAATTGGTTTCCTGATTGGGAACAGGGATAGAGACATCTACATTATTAGTTACAGCTTGTTGTTAATCAGGAACATCCTCAGAAACCAAAGGATCAATAACTGGAGGGTCAATGTCAATTAGGATAGTCTTATTAGTGTCTTGTTCAGTAACAGGGATCAGCTGTTTCTTCGGAACATATTTAAATTTCTGAGCCTGAAATTTTTTTTGTTTTTCTATTACTGACACCCCAGAGCTCCCAGCCCTGAAATTTCCAGCCTGATTCATATTAATGTTCACATTACTCTGTCCAACAGTACCATTTAGTTGAAATTCAGTTTGATTCATTTGAGGCTTCTCAACCTTCTGTGGCCATGATCTCTTAAGTTCAGGATGTAAATAGATACAGTAGTTATCCTCATGTCCTATACATTTGCAATGGAAGCAATAGGGTGGAATATCTTCAAATTCTAGAGGGAGTTTAACCACATTATATTCATTACCATCCTCTTCAATTCCTACTCTGATAAATGATGGGAGCTTTTTTTTAAGTCAATTTCTACACACATTTTAACACAAGAAGGCCTAGACAGGGCAGCAGTAGCAGCGTCAACTTTAATGTAGTTTCCAATTTGATTCCCCATGATTTCCAGCATAGCAGAATTGTAAAAATATACAGGGACATGTGGTATTGAAACCCATACCGGAACAAGGGACGATTCTGCCTCGGGGGAGAAATCAGAAGTCCATTTAAATACCTTCATTTGAGCGTTGTTGAAACTCCATTGTCCCTTGAGCCAGAACCTTTGGTAGTCCTCTTTCTCTTGGAAGCGTATTAGCACATGCCGGAAGTCGATTGATCCTAGCTGGAATTTGCCTTTGAAACCTGCAGAATTGAAAGACTCGTTTAGTTGGACCATTGTTGGCTTCCCCCTGGCGAACTTACCAATCAGAGCATTGCGATAGTGGGAGGCGAGGGTGTCTGCATCTTTGCGACTAACAAGGCAAGCAATATCCCCCTTATATTGAGTTTTGGGGACAATCTCTGGGTTCGAGGGAAGTGAATCATGAAGAGGGGGAGGGCGATTAGCTAGAGCATGGAGGAAGGATTTTCCTCCCCGTAGCTACCAGACGGAGGAGCCGCCATAGCGGCGGTGGAAAGAAAAAGACCGTTATCAGTTGAAAGCAAAATGAAGGAAGAAGAAGAAGATGAGAGAGACGAGAGAAAAAGATAAAAACGGCAGTAGGATTAGCGTTTTGGCTAAATCGCACCAAATATCGCACAGAGCTACAATATCGCACAAAATGTTGGTTGATGACTAGATTAATAAATAAAATATACCTCCGATACAAATCATGTTATCTCAATTGAACCTTTTTAATCCCTCTAATTGGGAAAAAAATTATTATGAATTAACCCAAATGTTAATCTCGGATGAAGTAAATTTGAATTAATAATCTTAATTATTGAAAAATAAATATATTAGTTAATATCAAACGATGATAAAGTTTAGTACAGGTTTCACTTAAGAAAGAGGAAGGAAATAATAGTACGTCAAATCAGAATGGAAACGCGATATACAAATTGTACATTTTAAAAGAGTTAAGTAATAAATGATAAATTGAGTTGTTAAATAATTATCTAGAAACATCTCTAATGGTTTACCTTGTATCTTCCTCTAAAACAAATATTCTTTCAATTTATTGAGTAACACTAATTTTATTAATATTCTTTCATACTTATCACAATTTTATATAATGGTAATTTTCATATGTAATTACAAATAAAAATAAAATAAATATGTTATCATTTCTAATATTGTTTTGATTTCAAGAAATATAATTGTATTATATATATGATTGATTATAAGTATTGTAATATAAAAAGAAGAAAAGCCAGTAAATAAAGAATTAAAAGAAAGGAACAAATAAAGATAAAATGAGAAAATAAGTAATCAAACAAATTAAAACACCAAAAAGGAAAATGAATAGTACGTTGGGTTATGGTGCATAAGAAAATATTTGGGCTACAAGAAAAAACAAAGAAATGATTAAAATAATACTAATAATAATAATAGTATTAATAGTAATAAATAAATAAAGAAGTAAATGAATAAATAAATAAAGAGTCTGTCTCTTGAAAGACGGTCTTTCCATAAGTTATGGAAAGACCAAGGTTTAAAGTGTAAATTAGAATAAGTTAAGATAAAATTTTCGGGTTGCATGAACCGGGTTATAAATTTTATAACTACCACATGTTTCATACTAAAACTTTAATATTGCAACTAAAACCTTTTACTTTTTATTATTCTAATCAAACCCCGTCTTTCCATAAACCTATGGAAAGACCGTCTTTCCCAAGACTTTGCCATAAATAAATCAAAAGAAATTACCGGGAAGAAGATATATATATATATAATAGTAATAAATAAATAAGAGAAATTATCGAGAAGAGAATATACCTATTTATACATATGTATACATTATATAATATACTAATAATAAATAAATAAGCAATTGAATAAACAAATGCAAGAAATTACCGTGAAGGAGAAGCTGACAACGGACGTGAAAAATTATCCAAAGTAATTTTGGAAAATGGAACTGTTGGGAAGAGGGAATAGACGGCGGACGTGAGAGAGAGCTCTCTAAAGCAATTTTTGGGCAAGTGAATCAGAAAAATTATCCAAAGTGAAATTCGGGAAGAAAAAAAATATTGGGAAGAGAGTCATAATTATTATCATAATAATAATAATATAATGGGAAGAGAAAGCCGGCGAGTGGACATGAGAGAATTTATCCAAAGGAATTTTTGGCAAGTGGACATAGGCACTTGAGTGTTAAAAGGTATTAATTCTAGGTTTTTACCTAGTATAAATACCAGTGATATCCTCCCCAAAACTCACACAAGCCTTAAGAAAAATTTCTTGTCAAAAGATTAGTGGTGAGCAGTGGTAAAGTAGGAGACGGAAGTTGCCAAGCCCAAGTCTAACCACAGTGAGTGTTTTCATTGTCTTAGCATGAATTGAAGTAAATATATATATATATATATATATATATATATATTGTCTTGTATGCGTACAGATTGCCACCAGTGAACAGTACCTCTCGAACCCCTGTCCTCGAATCACTACTAAACCCATGCCTCGAATCCCTGTCCCCGAACCATATCCTCGAATCACTACTAAAACCATGCTCTTGAATCCCTGTTCTCGAATCACTACTAAATCCATGCCCTCAAATCCCTGTCCCCGAACCCCTGCTAAACAGTACCCCCTCGAATCCCTGTCCTCAAACCCCTGTTAAGCCTTGACCCCTAGAACCCCTTCTAAACAGTAACCCCTCGAACCCCTACTAAACCCCTGCCCTTTAATCCTTGTCCTCGAACTCCTATCCTCAAACCCCTGTTAAGCCTTGACCCCTCGAACCCCTGTTAAATAGTAACCCCTCGAACCCCTGTTAAATAGTAACCCCTCGAACCCCTGTCCTCGAACCCCAGTTAAGCCTTGACCCCTCGAACCCCTGTTAAATAGTAACCTCTCGAACCCCTGTCCTTGAACCCTTACTGAACCCTTGCCCTTGAACCCTTAATAAATAGTACCTCTCGAACCCACTAGAAACATTCACCTCTCGAACCCACTGAAAACCTTTACCTCTCGAAACCACTGAAAATTTCACCTCTCGAACTACTGAAAGACTTCACCCCTCGACCCTTAGTCCTCAAACCAGTACCACTGGAACCTTACCTCTCGAACCACTTACCACTCGAACCTCACCACTCGAACTGACAATACTTACTACTCGAACCTCACCACTCAAACTGGTAATGCTTACCACTCGAAACTCACCAATCGAACTGGTACCACTTACCCCTCAAACCAGTACCACCCGATACCCATTCCACTTGAACCTTCTCCACTTGAATTCTTTACTCGAACCCCTTATACTCGAACCCAACTACTCGAACCCCTTGTACCCAAACCTAACTACTCGAACACCTTGTATTCGAACCCAACTACTCGAACCCCTGTACTCGAAATACATACTCGAACCTGTAATTGAAAAGGGACATACCTATAAAAAATAAATTGATAATATATACGGATTGTTAAACTGAGTGTGTATATTACTGTGTTCAATTATCGTGAAACTGAGTTATGAACTGCTCCGATACTTTTCTGTGAATGACCGGTTTGTACTTTATCTTGCCGTGTCAAACTTGAATCATATACTGCTTTGATATGTTATGTGGATGACCGGCTTGTACTTTATCTTGCCGTGTCAAACTTGAAATATCTGCTACCTGATTACCTGTCTGTGATTTTGGGGCCCCCGACGTGATTGTAGTTCGGTCGAAGTCGGTGGGGAACGGTTTTGACCGGACCGTCTGATTAGACCGGCTACTCGTGGAGTTTCTGGTATACTAGCATTACCCACTGTACTGTACTGATACGAGCTCGTAACTAAACATCTGTTTGGGTGTGGTTGATGAGACTGAATACTGGACTGATTGATGGCTTTCGGGCACTACTGAAAGGTTGTGTCTTGTATGTTTTTCAGAGTTGCCACATAGGCACTTGGCAGCAACTTGGCACTAACCACCCGTATCCTTTTACTATGTGCTAGGACATATGTGGATATTTGTTATTTGATATTCTGTGATCACTAAAATTTAACTGGGTAAAACTAGCAATGAAACCTCACTAAGCAAGGAGCTTACCCTAGTTAAACAACCTTTTTCAGGTGAAGAGGAACTATAAGAGAAAAGCCTTTGATGTCTTTACTTATTTTGAGAGAGATCCTGGATGAACTTTAACATGAATTTTGAATCTGTAATAGTTAGGTGAAACTTTCATTTAACATTAACACTTTCACTGTAATAGTAATTTAGGTTTTTGAATTTATCTAAATCGCTTCCACGTAAAATTTATATGCTCGTTACTGTTAGCACTTTCGGTAGCACGCCCAGACCCGACCCGACACTGTGTGGTGGGTTTGGGGTGTTACAGGGTGCCCTCAACAAAACTGCCCTCACCAATAACATGGGTAAACTGTCGTACTGTGTTGGAACACAGAAACATGTTAACCTGAACAGCAAATTATTGTGAGACAAGTCATAGCTCCCAAGGCCAAGCATGCTCTGGTATACCCATGTCTTCTCACGACTCTAGCTAGGATTAAAAAAAGGTGAAGACTTATCTTGAATATGAGATTGAGAAGGTTGAATCTCTCAAGCCCAACAAGAAAACCTTTGGTATGAGGCAGGTGCATGATCCCTTGGAATACAGAGGCATCTAGTTTTGCTGGAAGTGAAACAAAGGCTAAGCTGGTGGTTATGAATGCAAGGTTGGGGGCTGTAGCTGCCCAGATTGCTGCTCTGGAAGCTGAGAAGGAAAATATTAAGGGGGGAGAAGGCTCGGTTGGAAGCACATGATGTTGCTCCTGTACAAGATTGAAGGTTTTGAACTGACTATGTTCTAACATAGGTCAGATACGGAGTTCAGGGGGAGCAGATTTTATGGATTTTCTTGTGCTTCTATTCTCGTTGGCAGTTCATGGCCCCAGGGGAAGAATATTTTGGATATTATTATTTTTGATTTGGTGGTACTGTAATATGAATTATTTCATTTGTTCTGGAATTCTGGTTTTCTTCTCTTATGGTATTCTTATAAAATCATATTCATTATTTAGCATATGTTCGAACGCAAGTGGTTTTCTGGAGGCTTATGTGTAAAATTGGAAGTTTTTCTTTGTGCTCTTATTTCCAAAATGGCTGGGTCCACAAAATGCCAAAAAGGAAGATTGTAAAGTCAGGTGGTTTGCATTGATTATTTAATTGGCAATTTGTGAACGGATTTGGAAAAGAAATACGTTCAATGTTGGAACATACGTTCAACCGCCTAAAAGGATTTTATGGAAGAACAAAATATTACAATTATATTGATTTATAGAAGTCTGAATATTTTGAAATATATTAGGTAGTGGTAGAAGCATATTAGATTTATGGAAAATTCCTACAAATATTGAATTGGATTTATAGAATATTGAGGGATATTTGAGATAAGGAAAATCTCTTTATTTATGGGATTTGGATATGCTCCAGAAGCTGATAAGGAATAGGAATAATATGGAGATAATCATAGAGATTTGTGATCTACTCATGGACTTTAAAAGAGGATATCATGGCTGCATTATACTCACGAACTTAATTGCAAAAATCTGCACACGTATTTTCTATCTTTCGAAGATTCTTTCGAAAGCCAGCATATATATGTTCCAACATACGTGACCTGCAGTTCAAAGTCCATAATTGTATACCTTAATTCCTTGAGAGGAGGAGATCCAACATCGACAAGTTTCGAGGTCAGGGAGAGTCTAATCAAGGAATGGGAGCTTGCAGAATCCACACGACATAATTAGATAGATAAGTATATTTGTATGATGTACTTTGTAAAAATCGTTCTTATTAGTGGATTCATTCTGAACTGGGCCAGACCCCGCATATGTAGGTGGATTTCACCAAACTGCATAACCAAGTGTCGTGTCTTTATGCTTTACTTTATTGCATACTTGATTAGATAGGTTATGTTGGAACATAGTAGTAATAATTAAGATAATTCAGTAAAATCAAATTTCACAAGCCTTTTGTTCTTTTCATTTTTCCATGTAGACATGCATGTCAAATGGAAGAAGCTAAATGGAGGATTTGGGATTACAAGGTCTAGCCCAAAGTGATCTCTTAGCAGCCCAAAATTTGAAAAGCAAACTGAAAAGCTCCCATTGTAGGTAAAAGCTTAGCTTTTAAGAATGAAAAGCATGCCCAAAAGCCCCACCTTGGGTGCTCTTATCTTTAATCGACTAACTATTAGATGATATAATTTTTATAATTGATGTAGTTAATGGGGTAATTTGAATTTTTATTTATTTATTGAAATGAGAGTTCTGTAACTTTGAAATACTTTTAAAATGTATCGGAGGGTATCATAATTTTACCCTAAAAATTATTGAAACAATATTTTTCATGATTGTTCCAACCATTAAATGATCTAACATGAGTCTTTCTCTTAAACCAAGCAATTTCCACCATAAACTACACATTATTTTTTTTTAAAAAAGTACATTGAATATTTTTAAGAAGAGATAAACTTACCCTTATTTTTTTTAGGACAATTTTGTTTCATTAATTATCAGCAAAGTTTACAAAGTGTGGAATTGAACTCCATGGAATCCTATCCATTGAACTAGTCTTTTGAAATTGTGTCAATTGGTCTCCAATTGAATTTTCTTTTCTAAGAATCCATTTAACTATTGGTCACCAAGAGCCGGTATCAATAGTTTTGTATAATCTATAAGCATACCCAAATCTTACCTATCCTCTACTTTTGACCGAAGAGCATGGATTACTTGTGCGTCACCCTAGATAAGTGTAGGGAATAGGTTTTTCTCTATGCATCCCTTGATGGCTTCTATTAGTGTCTTTACTTCTGCTATTCGAGCAGGGCATTTTCTTTTTTATATGTTTGGTTTCTCCATTTACTCATTTCTTATCCGATGTTTGGACATGCCATCTTAAGCATACTTCTGAGGTTGATGTAGCCGCATCGAAGAATAGAGTTGGTATTGGTGTGTAATCCTCTATTGCTTGGTTAGACCAAACGTTTTGATCTTTAGATCTATGGATATCATCTCTAGATTTTCCACTGTTAGTTTCCTCGATACGGGTCATAGACTGTTGAATTACTCGCATTGGTTGTAGATAATGCATTTCCCCATGTAGTAATTCGTTTCGATAGAACCATAACCGATTCATCTGGGTGGTTATTAATGGCATTTTTTCCTTATCCAAATCAAGTATTATATCCCTTAACCACAATATTGGTACCGGTTGTTTATGTGAGTACATTCCTTATGAATATCTGCTGCAAACCAAACTTGATGAGCGAGTGAATAGTGGAAAAAACATGTGTCCCACAGAATTGTCTTTTGATGTACAAGTAAGGCAAAATTGCTTTGCCGGGAATTTCCTTTGATTAAGATGTTTTGTTGTTGGAACCTGGTCCTTGCATGCATGCCATTTAAAATGGCATATCCTCAGAGGCATTGTTAATTTTTCAAATCTTGTTCCAGTGGGGGATGGTTTGTTGCTACTACTACTTTTCACATGCCCTGCATTATCTAGATAGATGGAATTAATACAAAGTTTGTAACTTGAATTTACCGTGTAATTACTATCATGTTTGAGCTGCTAACTCCATGTGTCTTCTTGTTGACTTTGGGGTCTAAGCATTGCAACCCATCTTCATCAAACATCTCTCTGATTAAGGCTGAATTTTATTTTATCCCATTCACCTCCAGTAATTGGTCTACTGCAGCATCCTTTGGGTAGTCTTGTGGGGAGTGATGTTGGCCTCGTTGTCCCTTGTCTTGGTAACCAGAAGTTAGATTTTACAGCTGTATTGTTTCTTGATCCTGTGAAGTAAGAGGTCCCTTCCTTTAGTGATAGATCTCCAGGCATAGGATGGTTGGTAACCAGTATTTGCTTCAAGGATGGAGGTTTTTTAGTGATATCTCGCCTTAATTAGCAGTGCTATTGTAAATTTCGAATTTGTTAGCATTCGCCAAGGTTGTTTCCTAGCATTGCTTTGTTGAGATGTTTTAGGTCTTTAAAACCTAAACCTCTAGTGCTTTTTGGGGTGCACATTGAAATTCATTTTGCCCAGTGATATGTTTTTCTCATCCTTTCTTCCCCACCTATAGCATGAATAGAATTGATGAATACCATCGATCTGAGTATTTGGTAACTTGAACCATGACATAGTATAGGTGGGCATAACTTGTAATATTGCTTTTATAAGGACATTTTTCCCTCTCTTAGACAGTTGCTTATGTTCCCAACTTTGAACTTTTGACCAAATTTTGTCTTTAAGTTTCTTAAGGATGGAAATTTTGATCTTCCAAAAGTGGTTAGCAAACCTAAGTATTTGTTCGGGCCTTCAGATTCTCTCATTCCCATGATCTCTAAAATAGTGGACCTAGTTCCACGATCGACGTTAGGGCAGAAGGATATGGTAGATTTATCAAAGTTTAATTTTTGTCCTAAAGCTTCCTCATAGTCTTGTAGGATCTAATTCAAATGGGTGAATTCTCCAAAAATCATAGTATCATTAGAAAAGAGTAAATGGGATAGGATCGGTGCATTCCTTGCTATCTTCAACACTAATATTTGTTATTTTGTAGCCTTTCATGTAGCATACTTGAGATGACTTCTCCACAGATAATAAATTAATATGGAGATAAAGGATCACCTTGTCTAATACCCCTTGCAGGTTTTAGTTCCCAGAACCTGGTTCCATTCAACATGAGGGAGAATTTACTAGAGAAATGCATTGCTCAATGAGAGATATAAATTGTGTTTGAAACCCCATTTTTCTTAGTACCTTCAGGAAGAGAGGCCATTCGACTCAGTAAAAGGCTTCACTCGTATCTAGCTTGATTGACATGTATAATTTTTTATCTAGTTGTCTTCCCTTTGATATAATGGTGAGCTTCATGAGCCATAAGTATTTTATCCGATATCAGCCTATTTTTTTTACGAAAGCACTATAGGGTTTAGAGATGATTTCCCCCATTATTTGAAGTAGCCTATCGAAACACATTTCGCTAGTAAGCGGTATGTGACATTACAGAGGTTGATTGGTTTTAATTAGAAAACTTTCACCGGTTTCTTAAATTGTTGGATTAAAACCACTATTGACTCATTAATCAGATCAACTGGTATCTCCGGGTTCAGTAATTGGAGGAGATTTGATGACACTTTCGGGCCAACTATGTTTGGGTACCTTTGAAAGAATGATGGTGGCATACCATCTGGTTCAAGTGATTTGTTTGGAGCCATTTTCTTAAGTGCGTCAGTAACCTCATATCGTGTATATGGCCTGCATAATATTGAGTTCATTTGGGTGGAGATTATAGGAATAATTCTTATTATTTTTAGTTCTGTGGTGTCTAGGTTTGGAATTTACCAAGTGAATAGCTCCTGAAAATGATGGAGAATAATACTCTCAATTTCTCTACTCTATGTACACCATCTCCCTGGCTAATCCTTCAAACCATGGATATAATTTCTTCGCTTCCTTTTATTTGCAAAGGAATGGAAGAATTTGGTATTTCTGTTGTCATGTTGGAGCCAATGTTGTTTTGCTCTCTGCTTCTATTTAGCATCTTATATGTCTAGAAGATATTCAATTTCACGCTTTAGAGACGATATTTATTATTTGACCTGCCCAGTTATTATACCCCTCTATAATCTCTGGATTTCTTTTGATAAAGTTTCAGACATTTTTTCATGATTCCTAAACTCCATTCGGGCCAAGCTTTGTATCTTGCACGCACAATTTCAATTGTTGTCATAATTTCTTCTTCTCCCCCATTTCAACTCCTTTAAATCATTTCCTCACAATTTGGTGACTACATCCAGTAATTTTCAAAGCAGAAGGATCTTTTTATGTGGTCTGGTAGAAAAATATTATCTTTCTCAACGTGCAGAAGAACATGGCCAGGGTTTGATGTGTGACTAAAGAAATGTTTGACTTCGGATGAGGGTTATAGGCTTATCTAGTTTGGCGAGGCCACTACTCTGTCTAGTCTTGCTCTGATAGTATGTGGATCTCTTCAATTCCTACACCATGTGAATTTATTCCTAGTGTACCCTAAATCGCCAAGGTTACATTCATATGCAACATCGCACGCTATTCAGTAAGATTATTTACTTCGTGTTTTAAACCTTTTACTTCGGTTAATATAATAACCAAGGTAAATAACATATTGTTTACCTTGGTTATTTTTTAGTCAAGGTAAAAAATATATTGTTTACCTCGGTTATTTTTTTAACCGAGGTAAAACATATCATTTACTTCAAAAAAAATTAACCGATTTAAAAAACTTTTTACTTCGGTTATTTGACCTAAGCCAAAAAACCGAGGTAAAAGGGGCAAACTAATAGATCATTTTTCTTGTCGTGTTTCTAGTGTATTCCTATTACGTCTCCATCTTCCGCCCATATGAACCTAGCCTTGTATTTATCTACTAAGATAGCGATCGTGGTTGTGATCTTGAAGGTGCTAATGTTTACCATGTTGAGGCAGGGAGTAAATGTTTGCTCAATGTAATTAGTTTCATTACAAACAATTGTATAATCCTCTATGACACTATTTTGGCCTTTACTTTCTAATGTATGTTTTTGAAACTCTACACCTTGGATCCTTCAAAGTTCATTTTGTGCCCATATACTTAGCTTGAAGAAGATCAAAGTGAACATTGAAGGTGAGTCTAACCATTTGAGTGGTGTGTTGATCACCCTTTGGGCTTATTAGAACTGCCAATTTGCAAAAAATGATATATTTTCTTGAATAGCAACAAACATGTTTAGTGTACATCATAGCTTCCTAATTCCATCATTGGTTACCTCAAAGAATAAAATGTAGTCGTCGGCAAACATGAGGTGCGATACTAATTGGACCACCATACCAATCTTTACTCTAACACATTGTTCCTAGAAGTTGCATGAAGCTAACATCAACAAGAAAACTTCTTAGCACACGATAAACAAGAAGAGAGATAGTGGGCAACCTTGTCACAGTCCATGTTTTGGTTGAAAGTAGCTAGAATGTTTCCGTCGAAATTAGCTAGAATGTTTCCGTCGAAAGTAGTTAGAATGTTTCCCGTTGAATTTGATAGAGTATGAGACCGTGAGGATGTACTCCATAATCCATACGATCCATTATTGGGGGAAACTTTAAATACCCTGGTATGTCTTTATTTTATCCATATTATTCTCATTATCCACACATAAACACCTTTGAACTAACTTAAACATTGGAGAGTTTTTCCCTTGGCACATTGGGGTTTTTTCTTGCATATCATCGGCCATCAGACAAAAATTGACACTCAAGTTAGTGTTCACCACGCATAAACACCATTATCTGAATATTCCAAGACACATTCCTGCATTTTTCCTGGATTGAATTGGAAATAGTCAATTATATCCTACGAGGGAATTGTCAAAAGTTGCATGCCCATTTCATAATCCTCGCTTCACCCTATCATGATTGGTTCTCTCCTGACTGCTTTGTAGACAATCATGTTGTACTCATACCTGAGAGACACGTCTCTATGTACTTCTGAATATTTGAAACCTCATCCAACCAATGATCCTCAATGATTCTCAATGATTTTTTGGTCCATACAAATGTGGGGTGGAAGTTTAGTCTATTTACATAGTACGAATATGGACTTTGAAATATTTGACTAGATGTTTGTGTGTTTTTTGGTAACGTATTTAGCTGAACGACAAGGTTTGATGTTGTGGTTTAGTGATGTACCGTGGATTTTTGGACAGATTGCTTGTTGTGGAGTTTTTTTGTTTGCATGATAAAGGTGAATTCGTAAAATGGTAATTGATAGTTGATTATGTGAATTGAAAAGAATATATTTTCTTTGATGGTGGGTCAAAGGAATGGAACCTTGGAAACTTTTGGCACTTCAAGATTTGTGAAAGTAAGAGAGAATTTTGTTAGTATAAATTGTTGCTCTTTAAGTGGTTCGAGGGTGAAAATGATTCATTGTCTAGTCGAGGGTCATTTCAATATTTTCATATATTCATAGTATTATAATACTACTTCCATCCCAATAAAAATGGCGCAGTTGCTTTTGGCTCGCTCTTTTATGCAAGCTAATGTGGCAGGAAATAATTGTGGAAAAGTACGGATATTTTGGAAAAGTTGTGGGCCCAATCAAAAGGTTGTTAAGTTAAAGAGAATATTATGAGAATTTTAAAACATATTCTTTGCTATTTTGGGTAGTTTTTAAAGTATGTCATTTTTATTGGGACGGACAAAAAAGGAAACTGTGCCATTTTTTTGGGACGGAGGGAGTAGTTTTTCTTTTGGAGAAAAGTGCATATATAACCCTATATAACTGAAGAAAGTGCATTTATAACCCTGCACTAATTGAAAGTGCAAATATAACCCTACCCGTTCAGGTTATGTGCAAACATAACCTTTTCAACCTGTTAAAGGCCGAAATTTGCTGAAATGACTATTTTACCCCTTGAAAAATAAAAGAAATAAAACAATTGTGAAATACCTATTATGCCCTCAACCTTATTTTATTTTCTCCTTTACTGTTTTCCTTCGCATCACTATTTTCCCCCAAACCCGTCACTGTTTTCAAACCCATTCTCCGCTCGTTTTTCTTTTCTCTCCGCCATCGTCCTAATTTTCCAACCTACTTTCAAAGAGCTTCCTGTTCGTGCCGAAGCAAATAGCTCTAATTGAATCCTTGTGGCCTCCCGAATCGTTCAGTAAAGTTACTGGCGAAGTGTTGCTGAGGTTGAAGACATGGAGGTCGGAACCGACGGCCACCGCAAAACTCGATGCCCTAATCAGAGCTCCAACTGCTCCGTTCTCCTCTCCAACTGCTTTGATCTCGTCGCCCGGAGCTCTATTACCGTCCCCGTACTCAATGCCTTCATCCATACCTCCGATCTGGTTGCGCACCACCTGCGGTGCGTTGCGAATTTCCTCCGGTACCAATTTTCTTCTTGTTTCAATGGAGAGTTCAGTTTTCGTGTTATTGGGATGGTTTCTAGATGGATTTTCATTTTTTTGGCGATTCTTAGTTGATCGGGTTACCAACTGTTAATGGTCTGAATCTGAAACTGCTGGTTATTTAGATTGATCAGGAATTGGTGTGAGAAGCTTTTTTCGGTGGCGGAGGTGGTAGAGCGGCGGCGGTAGAGGTGGCGGAGTAGTGGCACAGTGGTGGGGCGATGGCAAGTTGGTGGTGAAGGAGGTGGGAGATGGTGGAGGGATAGGGCATTTTTGTCTTTTTAATTATAGTATTGGGTTGAAAGGGCATATTAGTCATTTCCTATCGATCAACGGCCAAAAATGGCCAGTCAATACCAGAATAATGGATTTAGGGTTATATTTGCACATATGTATAATAGTTAGCGTTATATTTGCACTAAAAAATAACTCATGGTTATATCTACACTTTCTCCAACTTATAGGGTCATATTTACATATTAACCTTTTTTTAAAAACATATTAAAATAAGATCTTCTTACTGTTATTCAAAAGGTTGAGTGATGTATGTATATTGGGCCTTTGCAGGTATGTCATTAATGATAAGACATTACAAATAAGTTTTCCAAGATCAAATGTCCTAGTTGTGCTCCCATTGGAGAGCTTTTGTTCTTACCTTAATTTTACTAACATTACTGAGAAAAGTAAACATAAACCTTATTTCCACTGTTATTAATTTAATTTTCCATGATACCTTCAACGAATTCATTATTGAGGAATGTAGCTCGGATAATCTGTGATCAAAAGTTTTGAAGAAGTGTACTGCCCTTCAGCTCTTCTAGACGCTTTAATAGCTCTCATACATGCTTTTACTTTTGAGTAATATCAAAAGGCATCGAGGGAAAAAATCATTTCCTATAGTCTGTGAGATGTCTTGATCCGCTGTCGTGGTTGAGAAAATTTTGAAAAACAAATTTACACTCATGAATGATGAGTGGGGGTGTATATTGGATCCCCTTGCCTTTGCCTTTTCATAACTTGAATAGGATCTTGTACATCAAAAGAAATTTTCAAGAATACGCCTAAAACATCCTATCTAGATTACAATATAAGCTCTAACAGCTCTCAAAAAGTGGAAGTTTGGAAGGTAATGCATGTGTTTCTGATGTATACCTAGCCCATAAGGTTGAGCTTAAGCCCAACCCAGAAGTTAGTTTCAAGCTAGTCTGGCATGCGAACTGATAAAATAGGAATCAGGTGGGAATAGACCGGGCCACAAATTGAGAGAAACGGAGACCACAATCATGTGCCACACAAACTAGATTTATAGGACCATGACACGACCCATGATCGTGCTCCCTGATAATGTAGAGCCATGATGATAATTGGTTATAAATACAAGAAGGACACCAATCCAAGTAAGTGAAACTATACTGAGAATTCCTAATTCTCAATAGGAAAACTTCTGAATTGAGCATCAGAGTCTTTTCCCCAAAATTGCTTTCGAGACTTCTCTTCCAGGAACATTAACAGTGAACGGAGGTCACTTGGGAAATTGAGAATACCCCAACATTTGGCACAGTCTGTGGGGATGAGAAATTTTTTTCTTTGGTCCTTCATTTCCTACAAAATAAACAATGGTGTTCATCATAAGTGAAAGAAGCAAAAACCATCATACACAAGAACAAATGGCTGGACGCAACAAGAGCATGCATCCAAGCCAAGATCAGGATTATGTTCCTAGCAAAGAATGGGAACACAGTAAAGAAGGCACAAAAGATGAGGAAGAGGCTGAGTCTCCTAACATGAATAAAGAAAAAGGAAGGAGAGAATTCTAGAAGCAAAAAAATAACAACTATATAATCAATTCTTAGCCACTCTCAAGTTCTAAAGTTGAAGTCCCCAAAAGTAAGTAAAAATTGAATCAAAAGAATGATGATCTTCAGTATGTGGATGAATTAAGAGATATAGTGGCAGACGGCGATGCAGAAAAGTCACTGTTATCACCACATCTTTGCGACTTCAAGATGCCAAATGACTTCAAGTTGCCGTTGCACATAATTTACGATGGGACCACTGACCCAAAGGAATTCTTACATTCCTATCGTAACAACATGAGATTTCGCAATGCGGAGATCGAGTTGGTGTGTAAGGCTTTTCCCATCTATCTATCGGGAACAACAATTACATGGTATGAGGATTTTCCAAATGGAAGCATTAAGTCTTAGGCACGGCTCTCGGATCTGAACCCAAAAGAGGCAGAAAAAATGGCCTTTATAACAAGTTTCAGGATATTTTGCTGTGTGAAGATGCTGTTTGGACTGAAGAATGCATGAGCAACATATCAGTGGGTAGTCGACTATTCATTTTGTAGTCAAATAGGATGAAACATAGAAGCATATATCAACGACATAGCCATAAAAGGCAAAAATATACTTGACTTTGTGCAAGACTTGAAGGAAACCTTGAATACATTGAGTGCGATTGGAATGAAGCTGAATCCCAAAAAGTGCATAATCGGGGAAGGCGCAGGAAAATTATTGGGGTACAAGGTATCCTAAAGAATAATTGAAGCTAATCCGAAGAAAATACAAGCGCTAGTTGGCCTCCCCCAACCACGAACAGTTAAGGAAGTTCAGATTTTTATGGGATCGTTTGCATTGCTTAGTAGGTTCATTTCAAAGGTAGTCGAGAAGCACTTCCCACTCTTAGAAGTCCTTAAGAAGGCTAAACAATTTAGTTGGAGGAAAAATAGTCAAAAATTATATGAGTTTTGATAGAAGCAGCTGCGGACACTGGCAACGTTGAAATCACCAATTCCAGGAGAAACCGGATCTGGAAACCCTAATAACAAAAAAATTTAATTGGTTTTTAAAAGTACAAACCAGAACTAGAAACCCTAATAACAAAAAAAATGATAACAACAACAATAACAATTTGATAACAACAACAACTGTTTTAATCACTCAAGAACAACAACAATAATTTTTACTAGCCTAAATATGTGTGCTCTACTTTTATACAATTGAATCCAGACTTTTGGAATCAAATTTAATCTATCAGAGAAGGGCTTTCCCCGTGACAAAGAATGCCTACATTAGAGAAGGGCTCTCTCGACATTCGAGCGTCAGTGGTTCGGGAGGTCGACATTATAGCGGTAGAGCTCGAATCACTGGTAGAGGCGGCAGTGGAGCTCGACTCTGGGAAGAGCGCTGGTAGAGGTGATCGGAAAAAAAGAGAGCAGGGGCAGCAGTGGAGCTCAACTTTGGGAGGTGCACTGGTAGAGGCAGTCGGTGAAAGAGAGAGCAGAGACTGTGGTAGAGACGGCTAGAGGTCGTGGTAGAGGTCGTGGTAGGGGCAAAAGAGATAGCAGAGGCGGGAGAGAGAGCAATGAACAAGACCAAGGCAGAGAGAAAAGGGATTTTGGCGGAGAGAAACCAAGACTGAAGAAGAAAGTGACTAAGGAAAAGAAGAGAGTTGTGGCTCATGAAAACCCTAGGGAAAAAAAATAAGGGGAAAACAAAAGAAGTGGGCGGGGCCAAGCCCATTAAAGGCGATTCTACTTAGAATCGCCTTTAAAATGAAAAAGTGACCTAGGAAACGATTTTTGAACTTGGAAATCCATATGTTACGTGTTTTTGAGTTCGTAAATAATCATTATTAAAGGCGGTTAGTCATAACAGCCTTTAATTAGGCTTAATTAGCCCAAATTAAAGGCGGTTCAGGGAAAACTGCCTTAAATCAACCAAAAAACCGCCTTAAAAATATGTAGGGGGGTACAAAAGGGGGTTTCTGAACTCAAAAATGTAGATTAAAAGCGGTTTTCAGTTAACCGCTTTCCATTGTTTCCTTTAATAGGCCTTCCTCCACTAGTGGTTGTTGCCATCCATTCTCTCTAACTCATGGCATTTAGATCGGTATGTCTTTGTTATCTTGTATGGTCCCTCCCATTTCAGGCTCAACTTTCCGTTCTCCTCAGCTAGGCTGGCCTCATTCTTCCTTAGCACTAAATCACCAATTTGAAATTGTGTTTCTTTGACTTTTTGGTTGTATGCTCTAGCCATTCTTTCCTTGTATTTTTCCTTTGTGATCATCACCCTTTCTCTATTATCTTCGAGTTCCTCCAAGTCCAACCTCATCATCTCGGGCTTATTGTCCTCTTTTTACTGTTCTATTCGAAGGCTTTGAGTTCCTAATTTCCACTAGTATTACTGCTTCGTGTCCATACACAAGACTGTATAGTGTTTCTCATGTTGGTTTTCGCATCGTTGTCCTGTACGACCACAAGGTATTGGGCACCTATCAACCAAGCCTATTCAATTTCCCTCAAGTCTTTTATGTACACCTTTAATGATTGTTGTGTTTGTTACCCCCACCTAACCATTTTTTTGAGGGTGAGCTACAGATGTGAATTTTTGTGCAATTCCCAGTTTAGAATACCATTCAGTAAAGATTCCACTTGTGAATTATGTGCCATTGTCGGTGACGATGGTTTGCGGTACCCCAAAACGACAAACTATATTCTACTAGACAAGCTTTCTTGTTACTTTCACTATGACTCTTCCCAATGGCTTCGCTTCCACCCACTACGTAAAGTAATCTATTACGACAATTAGAAATTTGGCACCGTCGACACCTTTTTTAAAAGGTCCGACCAGATTGATTTCCCATTTATCGAGTGGACAAGCTCCATATATTCCCATGAAAGTGGTCTGGGGCTTGTGCAACGTTAGAGCAATATTCCGATAGCTTTTGCACGTGAGGATGAATTTGTATGTCAGATTAAACATTTTTGGCCAGTAATATCCTTCTCGAATGATCTTTTTGCGATTGTTCGAGAACCTTGGTGCATTCTACATAATCTTTCAGGTATTCCTTCAAGATTTAGCTTTCTTGCTATGGCCCCACACACATTATCCATGGAGACAACAATCCTTTCTTGTATAAGGTCCCTTCTTCATAAACATAGTTGTGAGATCGCATTTCTAACTTCCTGGCTTATACCTTGTCTGTTAGTAGCTTTCCCTTTTCAAATTAATCAATTAGAGGTGTCATCCAGTTTACCTATTCTGTCTGAACCATTGACACGGTTGTCCTTGTTGTGCTTCTAACTGGGATGACCTCCACCTTCTAACTTCCAGCTTGATTAAGGCATATGCTTTCGTGTTTTCACTTCTTGGCACATGTTGGATGTTGAAATATTCGAGGTGAGCGATGAGTTGATGGACTTTGGTTCAGTATTTTATCAATTATTTTTCTCTCACTTCGTAGTCTCCTCGTACTAGCTGGACCACTATATATGAATCACTTAAGGCTTGAATGCTCATGACCTTCATTTTTATAGTGAGATCTAACTCACATATCAACGCTTCATACTCAGCTTCATTGTTGGTGAGTAGAAAGTCAAATGGAAGCAAGTATCTGTGTTCTCCTCCTTCTGAGTTGACCAATAATAGTCCTGCGCCAGAACCTTTCTTGCTAGATACCCTATCAACAAATAGTTTCCAAGAGATGTCTTCCCACTTGGATTTTCCTTTGTCCATTTTAAGATTCTGCTATGTTTCACTTACTGCGCCCCTACACTTGTCATCTCCGTGATGAAGTTTTCCAAAGCTTGTGCTTTGATTGCAGTTCGTGGTTGAAACTGAAACTTATACCCCCCCAATTCAAGAGCTCACTTAGTCATCTCCTGGATGACTTGGGCTTGATCAAGATGTTCTTGATTGGGTTGTCAGTATAGACTACAATCCTATGGCTGTGGAAATAGGTTCGCAGTCTTCTTGCTGAATATATTAAAGCTACAGTCAACCTCTCAATTGGCAGATACTCCCTTTCAGCCTATTGTAGTATTCTGCTAGTGTAAAACACTGGTACTTGCTTCTGGCTTTCTTGCCGCACCAAAACTGAGCTCATTGCATTTACTAAAATCGTCAAGTATAAATATAATGTTTCTCCAGGAATTGGTGATTTCAACGTTGACAGTGTCTGGAGTTGCTCCTTCAATGACTCATATGCCTTTTGACAATCTTCGTTCTAGCTGAACTTTTTAGCCTTCCTAAGGACTTCAAAGAGTGGAAAGTGTCTCTCTGCTGCATTTGAACGAACCTACTAAGCAATGCTAGTGATCCCATTAAAATTTGAACTTCCTTAACTGTTCATAGCTGGGGGAGGTCGACTATCGCTTGTATTTTCTCCAGATTAGCTTCAATTCCTTTTGAGGATACCTTTATCCCAAGAATTTTCCTGCACCTACCCCAATTGTACATTTTTTTGGATCCAGCTTCATTCCAATTGCACTTAATGTATCCAGGGTTTCCTTTAAGTCCTGCGCAAAATCACACATTCTCTTGCTTTTTATGACCATGTCATCGACACATGCTTCTATGTTTCACCCTATTTGACTGCAAAATGAATTGTCGACCACCCTATGATATGTTGCCCCTGCATTTTTTAGGCCAAATGGCATCTTCACATAGAAAAATATTCCAAAGCTCGCTATGAAGACTGTTTTTTCTGTATCTTCTGGATTCATCAATATCTGGTGATATTCTTTATACCATCCAAGAAAGCTAGGACCTCGTACCCATAAATCACTTCCACTAACTGATCAATCTTTGGTAGGGGATAACAATACTTTGGGCATGCTTTGTTTAGATTGGTGAAATATATACACATTGTCCATCAGGAATCTGCCTTCTTCACCATCACTGGGTTCGCTAGCCATTTCGGGTAGATCATCTCCTTTATGATGCCAGCTGCAATAACTCTTTTACTTCTTTTTCAATCGATTTTATGTCCATCACTAGCGAAGATTTTTTGTTTCTGCTTGACTGGTTTGATCGAATCACCGATACACTCCATGTAAATATATCCTTGTGATCTCATGGGATTTGTATCACCTTCTTTATCTCCTGGTCTGGAAGACACTTTCCTATCCTGACACACTTCGAGGCATCATTGTCATCCAAAATGACATCTTCGGTCTCTTCTCCTAGATCTACTAGAGGGTCCACTTGGTTGAGGGAGTCACTGTTCATGATAGTACTAACAATATTTGTTTGCTCTGCATTCATTTCTGCTCTCAGCGCAATCACCATACATTGTCTGGCTGTTTGCTGATTTCCTCTCACTGTCGCGATCCCTGTTAGGGTTGGGAACTTCATGACAAAATGGTATGGAGACCATATTACCTTTGCTCTGTTCATCCACGGTTTACCAATGATACCATTAAATGAACTTGGTGCATCCATGACAACGAAGTTACAAATAATAGTGCAGTTCCTATCATTTTTGCCGATTGTTACCGACAGTTGTATATTGCCTAACGATGTCTCTGCTCATCCCATGAATCCTACGAGTGAGAAAGTGGATTTCTTCAAGTCAGTTCTCTTAAATCCCAATTTGTCAAAGCAATCTACGAAAAGGACTTCTACTGCGCTCACATCATCTACAAACACTTTATGAACTGTTACATTCCTGATCCTCGCGATAATAACCATTGGATCATTGTGGGGTGAAGCATTAGGAACTACATCATCTTCACTAAACATGATTGTTTCATCCATATGCAATCTTTTGTCAACAGGCTCTTGTGGTGGCAAATTCCTAGCTTTAGTTTTCCAAGTATTATTTGATAAATACTCGGTTGACCCATGTATCGATAAGATTACTCTTTCAGGGGCCTCATTAGATACGTCATCTTCATAATCCACCACTGATGTCATCTTTTGGTTCTGTTGTGGTATTCCCTCTTCTGGAAAGTTGATTGTGATCACGAAAGTGCACTTGCAAAAAGAACCCCGGATTTGGTTCCGGGGAAGAAACTTTGATGCTCAAGTCAGTAGCCTTATTTTCCACTTAACTTGCCTTAGTGTAATTGCACTTACCTTTTTCCATCTTCTCCTATTTCCTCTTATAATATACCATGGATATGGCTCCACTTATTCCAGAATTGCCATCGTGTGTGTGATCATGTGTCCAACCTTGCCATCGTGTGTCAGATAAACCCAATTTTGTGAGCAATAGCTGATTAGAATTTCCAGAATTATCGGTTCGTGGGTTGACCTCCGTTTATTCTACACTTCCCCAGCCCAAATGACTTTTCTAGTGTTCTAGGCCTTTTGCTCATTTGGACCTGGTATGGACCCCATCTCAGCCACGAAGACCAAGTGTTATGGAGAAAATCCGGTCGAAGTGATTGGATGCGAACAGAGCTGCTAAACAAAAGGTTCATTCGTCATTTCTGTCCTTGTCTTCGTAGGAATTGCGAAGTGCTAATAACTTCGTGGCTGATAAATCGTTTATCCGCTAAGTCCTTCATTTTCAAAATTTGAAATTTGAAATTCTTGTTGTTGTTGATAGCATAAAACTTGTTCAAAAGATCTGTGATTCTGTCCAAATTTTTCGCCAATCGTTTCTGTATTTTCCTAATCCTTGTTATTAATCCCTCACATAAATTGGAATTTTAAATGAGTTTCACTCTTTAATGGGTTGTCTTTTCATCTTCCGCTGCCACTTCAAAATCTGTGAAAGGTAAGTTACTTTTGTTAGATTTTCATCATTGTGTTTTCAGAACTATTTATCTTCCTCGATTTTTCTTTCCTTTTTCCTTTCATATAAATATTAAGATTTTACCTCTTCCTCATTTTTACCACTGTTATCTGCCAATATCGTCATCTTCTCCGACCAAATTTAACTTTCCTGCACGTCAATTTTCCTTAACCTTTGAAGAGCAAGGTTTGTTTCCGTGTTCCCCCTTTTTACTGTATGCTCTGAATTTGGTATCCTATCTTTTTTCATCATAATAGTGGTTGTTCTGTTTGTGCTGTATAATCAACCAGTTATCTACTCCAGAAAATTGCTTCTGAGTTTTTTATTTGACGGACTGTTAAGTACTGTCCATTCCCCTGATTAGGTTTTGTTGTTCACAAACAACCTAGGCCTATTATTTATTGTCATGTCTTCCCACAACCATGCTGAATCTCCCCTAGCAGATAGTTTTTCCGGCGGGGAGTTCGGCCAAGCCACCAGATCCTCTTCATTCCTAGTATGCTTAATGGGCTGTATCTGGACGAGTTAAAGAAGTACTTCCCCTTTTTAAGCCCTTTTAAGCTTCGCGCACCAGCGAACAATGAATTTGTTTGTACCCCGCCTCCTGGCTATACATCATGCTACCTATCCTATCTTAACTTTGACCTTCATTTTCCTCTTCCCCGCATGTGATCGACATTATGTGCTCGTATAAAATAGTGTTGTCTCAATTCCACCCCAAGGGCATTGCTATCATAATGGGGTTTCTTCAGGTGTGTGAGGAAGCAAATGTACCCTTTACTCTTGAGTTTTTTTTGTAATTTTTATCATCTTCGGAGAGTTAAAAACACTGCAGATGAATTTACATTTTACCTTGTAATCACTAGGGTCGAGCTCGTGAAGGGTTTCCCTAGTAATGTTGGTCTGTGGCATACCAAATATTTCTTTATAGAGTTAAAACAAAACCCCAGGGTTGTTGTGCCATCTTGGAACTTCAAGGTTTCTAGGGTTAGGCTTCCTGGTTTGAGTGTCCATTTTACCGAAGATACGGACATCGTGATCACACTTCGTGGTCATACGCAACATCTCTGCCATGCTAACATTGACGTTGAAGGTGTTCTGCTTGTCTTTATCTTGATGTGTTTGTTCTGCAACCTTTGTGGTGTTTAGAAACTGCTCTATGTCTTCCTTGTGTTCGTTTAACCCATAGTTATTCTTATGTTTCAGACATAAATATGGCAAAAGATGCTACTGTTAGTCCTCTCCTTGATGGTGATGATGAGGAGACGACTAACGTCACTGTTCAGCCGAATGACACTGCTACTAGAAAAATTCCTCCGTGGGGTGCTAACCAAACTGGCCCCAATGATAAGGGCAAGGCTAAAGTGGGGGGGGGGGGCAGGTGGATATCTCTCCACAGGTGTGCCTAAACAAAAAAAGGGTAGAGATGAAGGGCCTTTGGGCCATTTGCTTCCTCCCTTTAAAAAGGGGTGCAACAACCAATCTAGGTCGCAAGCCATTTTGCGAACTGAGGGTTCTGTAATGGAGGGGATGCTTTATGATATCTTCTCCAATCTCTCTCTGCCTGACACACTGGTTGTGGTAAGCATTGTAGTGGAGTTTTATTGATTTTTTCTTATCCTTTATCTTGACTTCTTGTGTGTAATATGTTTATTAACTTCGCTCTATTTTTACTTGCATTATAAGGTCATCAAAAGCCTTCAACTTGTGAGCGAGAGGCTCTCTAAACTCCCCCCCCATTGATGAGGACCTGGAAGAGAAATATAAAACCCAGGCAACGAAATGTGCAACTTTGAAAACTTCACTGAAGGCTGCTGAGGATAAGGCGGCTGCTGCTAAGAAGAAGGCAAACAATGTTGATGAGCGTGCCCAGGCTGTCAAGAAAGAAATAACTCAGCTTCGGTCTAAGCTGGAAGAACTACGCACCAATGGGCATGCAAACCCCAAGTACCCTAAAGTTGCTGTAGAAAGATTATTGAAGACCAGGTCATTCTATAAATGTTTTGAGAATATTTGCAAGCACGCTGGCATCATTGGTTATGGTGAGGCCGTGAAAGATCTGCGTGAGTGGAACCCCACTTGCAATTTTTAAGAGTGTGCCTTCAATGAAGAAGTGTGTTGAGACTCTAGGAAAAAATAGAGCGAAGCTGGACCAGGAATTCGTTGCCAAGGTTGCTGGTAAGGGACATCCCTTTGATATGTTGACCTATCTCACTAGTCTTCCCAACCTTCCTTCTGTGAGCGAGTTGCAGAAGTGCGAGGTGGACTATCTGGACGATCTTTCGCTCAGACCTAATGTCGATAGCTCAACCCCAAATCCTGATGCTGGTGTGGTGATCGAGGTGAATGAAAATATTGAGACCCCTACTCAGCAGCTGAGAGAAGAAAATCTCAATGAGCCACCAAGCAAGGATGCCACTGCTGTCGCTGCTCAGCCTCAGTCGAACACTGAAGTTAGTTAATTTTTTAGTGTACATGGTTTCTGTGGGTTTAGATTGTAAACCTAAAACAATATTTTGGTGTATGTCTGTACTATGAATGTACTATTGGCCATGAATATCAATTTGTTTTCTTTCATTTGTCTTTCTCATTTTGTTATCTTGCATGCAGGGCTTCAATATCTTGGTTGATCCTAGATTCTTGAAAATATTTCATTTTATGAGATGTAATTCTCTTTCTAAGCCTATTTGTTTGGTTCGTACTACTCAATAATTTACTGAAGAGCGTGAGAAGGTTGTTTCTTCTGATCTATTTTTGCATCTTGAATCGCTTTCTTTATCTATTGGGTGGCAAGTTCTCATTTCGGCTTCACCTCCTTCCTCGTCTACAAGTTTTCCTTGTAGTAAGCTTATTCCTGATGGGTACGATGTAGAGTCACTTGGAAAAGATATTTTTCGTGGCTTAGTTGATCTTGAATCTACTGGCAAGTACTTACGAACACTTAACCTTCCTATTTGTGTTGAAGAGTGAGCTTTATGCTTGGGTATTCATTTGAAGTATATGCTGCTGGGTATTAATGACCTTGAGAAGAAGTGGAACATGATTGTAAAGGACACTCAAGATTCTTTGAGGGATTTTCGTAGGATTCTGAAATAGCAGAATGGTCTTATTCATCGGCAACACCTCAACTTGGTGAAGATGCTTTGTCAACAAGTCGAAGCTAGAGAATATGTCGTGAACAAGAACCTCGAAGCTCATCAAAAGACGTTGATTATTGACAAGCAATGTGCTCACATTAATGATTTGCTGGTTAAGCTTAAGAAAAAGCAAGATAAATGTGATCATTTCTCGATCTCTGCTGGTGGCTGGCAAACTAATTTTGATGAACAGTTCACCAAAAACATGCGACTGCGAGGTGAAAATGAATAACTTCATACTGAATGCAATTGTCTTGACTAGTTTGTACATGAATTGGAGCAAGTTTCAACGGAATACAAAGATAGGCTACAAGCTCTTCCTTCATCTTCACGCTGATCCACTAGTCGTGGGAACTTGACTGCGGAAGTTAGAGGGAAAAGAATCAAGTTATCTGACGCGGTCTGATTGCATATTCGTTGTTTGGAAGAGGAAGGGCAAAACTTAAAGGATAGAATGGAACAGTATGAAGAAACTGTTAATGTTATGAGTGTGAAGCTAGATCACGAGGAATTCGATCCTATAACTGATTTTAAAACATACTATGCTAGGTATCTTGATCTTATGAAGCGAAGGGGTATGACACGACATCCTGCATATCTACACATGAAATAGAGGTATGAACATTTAGTCAACGAGGAGCGTGAGGCTGAGGAAAGACATCGTAGGGCTGGGCACCATTCTCGCAGAACTGAACAAATCTCTCGCGAGCTGGAGCATCCCTCTCATGATCTTGAGCATAGTCGCCATTGCGGTGGTTGTTCTTCTTCTAGACCATCGCGAAGCTCTAGGCGTAGATAGTATACGCTGCTTTTCCTTTTTTACCGATGGTGTCTTTTTCACTATTTTTTGGATAATGTGATTGTTTAAACCTTTGGATGATATGTAACCAGTTTTAACAACAACTGTTTTCATACATTTTTGTTTTTGTTGTTTTTGAATATGAAAGACTTGTTTATCGCAGACTCACAAGATCTATAGCTTGCTTTAGTCATCATTATCGTGAGCATATCTGCCTTGAAGCAAGGTCTATGGCTTACTTTATTGAGTAATATGCAAAGTCGCAAGATCTATTTCCTGCTTTTATCGTTGTATTGTACGCGAGTTTGCCTAATAACAAGGTCTATAGCTTGCATTTTATTTTTCTTGTGAAGTCACAAGATCTATAGCTCTTTTTTTGTGGGCATATATGCCCTGTTTTCAAGTCCGAGACTTGCTTAAACATATTTTTTCTTTGAAGCCATATGCTGAGTAGCACTTATGCTATCAACTCATCATGATCGCTAGCTAGGAATACAGAATTTAAACTTGAGAATGCAAAGTAAAGAAGCTTGCGAAAGAATGTTTTAACTTCAGAAAATTTGAACTCCGATAATGTCGCCTTCATAACAAAGTAGTGGAATGAACTCCAACCATGATCATTTCATGGTTTCTGTACATAAGGGCTAGTTTATCCTATCACCTTGGCTCTTTTACTCATAAAACCTTCTTAAGTTAACTATGTGCCAAGTGTTTGAAGCATTGCTACCATCCATTATTTCCAACTCATAACAGTTTGATCTCTGCGCCTTCGTTATCTTGTACGACCCTTCCCACTTTGGGCATAATTTCCACCGATGTTGTGCCAAGCTGGCTTTGTTCTTTCTTAACAAAAGATTGCCGATCTGGAATCGTGCTTCCTTCACCCTGCGATTATAGGCTTTATCCATCTTTTCCTTGTACTTAGATTCCTTGATCGCCATTCTCTCTCTCTTTTCTTCGAGTTTATCCAGGTTTAACCTCACCTTATCTGGGTTGGCATCTTCCTTGTACCGCTCAACTCAAAGGCTTGCTTGTTTAATTTCAACTGGTATCACTACTTCGTGTCCATATACTAAGTTTTACGGCATTCCTCCAGTTGGTTCTCTGACTGTAGTCCTGTACGACCACAAAATGATGGGTATCTCGTCAACCTAGCCTGCTCGCTTTCCTTCCAGTCTTCTCTAAATACCCTGAACAATTGTTCTGTTTGTAGCCTTTACCTGACCGTTCGCTCGGGGATAGGCTACCGACGTAAATTTCCGTGTGATTCCCATCTTGACACACTATTATGTAAAAATTCCACTTGTGAATTGCATGCCATTGTCGGTGATAATGGTTTGCGGGACCCTAAAGTAACAAATTATACTCTGCCATACGAACTTCCTTGCTACTTCCGCTGTCACTCTCCCAAGGGGTTGCTTCTACCCACTTTGTGAAATAATCGACTGCCACGATAAGAAACTTGGAGCTACCCATGCTTTTTAGAAAAGAGTCAACGAGGTTAATTCCCCATTCATCTAAAGGCAAGGTCCATATACACCTGTTAACATTGAACGTGGCCTATGAGATGTTGGAGCATTCATTTGGAAGGTTTTGTATTTGAGGATAAAGTTGTATGCATTGTTGAACATGGTTGGCTAATATATCTAGCTAGAATGATTTTTTTTACAATCATTCGAGACCCTTGGTGCGAGCCGAACAATCCTTCGTGTACATCCATCAAAATTTTGTCTGCCTGCACCAGACCTACACACTTTATCCATGGTGATAAATATCCCTTCTTGTACAACTTTCCAGCTTCAAAGACATAATTGCGGGATCATATTTCTAACTTCCTTGCTGGAATCTTGTCTGCTGGTAGCTTTCCTTTGTTGAAGTACTGAATCAACGTTGTCATCCAATTTTTGTCTTGTTCTTGAACTGCTAAAACAGTTGTCCTTGTTGTACTTCTAATTGGAAGGACCTCCATCTTCACATCCTTATGTTTGGCCAATGATTCAAACCCTACTGTTGCTAATTAGCTTAAAGCATCTACCTTTGTGTTTTCACTTCTTGGGACTTGTTGAATGTTGAAGTACTCAAGATTAGGGTTAAGTTGTCAGACCTTAGTTAGGTACTTCATCAATTGTTCCTCCCAAAATTCGTAATCGCCACAGACTTGTTGGCACAGTATTTGAGAGTCACTGAATGCTTGTACGCTCTTCACTTTCATACTAGTCGTGAGGTCTAGACCGCATATTAATGCTTCGTACACAGCTTCATTATTGGTGAGTGAGAAGTTGAAACGAAGCAAATATCTGTATTCCTCCCCGTTTGGGTTGATCAACAGCAGTCCTGCTCCGCAGCCGTCCTTGCTTGAGGCCCCGTCTACAAATAGCTTCCATGCGGTCTAGTTCTGAGTGTTCGTTGTAGCTTGGTTTTTATCCATGGAGCTTCCTGCCTTGTTAGCTTCGTTGTATTAGTTCCCACTCTCTTCTTTCTTGTACTGTCTTAGATAGCCATTTCTCAAGTTCTCCTCTATTTGCCTCCTCATATCTCTGCAATATTCAATATCGTGGCCATGACCTTTATGGAAAGCACAATAGTATTCTCTTGTTCTTTTCTCTGGAGGTGCGCTCATCGGTGTTGGTTGGCGGAATAGATCTTTGTTCGCTTGCGTGACTTCGTTAGCGGTGTCTCTTGTGACAGGATGCTTTGTGTTCCCATCTTTCTTCCTTTGAAAGTGAGACTTCCCTTTCCATTATTTTCCAAATTTCTTTGTGAGTTCTCCATTACTCTTTTCTCTCCTCGCTCCCGCTCTATTTTGCGATTTTTTGCTTCTTCGGTTCACACATACTGCTCTATTATTTTTTGTAGCTCTCTTTGGTTCTCTAGTATGTTCTTTGTGAGTTCCTTATAAAATTCTCCTGATCGCATGCCTCTTGTGAACGCACCCAAGGAAGATTGAAAAGACAGGTCGCGAAGCTGCAAACTCTCCTTGACGAACCTACTGTGATACTCTGCCAAACTTTCATCACTTTGTTGAGCTATGTTGTTCTGGTCCGCTATTGTCTTGGTGAATTTCTGCTTTTGGTAGAAGCGTCCCAAGAAAGTATTTGAGAGTTGTGCCCAAGATGTAATACTTTTGTTTGGTATATCCTCATACCATGTAACTGTTGTTCCTGACAGAAGATAGGGAAAGCCTTACACACTAACTCAATTTCAGTATCACGAAATCTCATGTTATTCCGATAGGAATGTAGGAATTCCTTAGGGTCAGTAGTTCCATCGTAAATTTTGACATGTAATGGCAACTTGAAGTCTTTCGGCATCTTGAAATCATGAAGATGTGATGCTAGCAGTGACTTATCTGCATCATCGTCTGCCACTATATCTCTCAATACGTTCCCATATTTAAGCTCCTCATTCTTTTGACTAAAATTTTGACTTAGTCTTGGGGACTTTGGTTTGATAGTGGCTAAGAACTACTTATACAGTTGTTCTCTATTTACTTCTAGAAACGAAGCGAACACTCTCCTCTCTTTTTCTTTATTCGTGTTAGGAGACTCCGCCTCTTCCTCATCTTCGGTGTCTTCCATACTGCGTTCTTGTTCTCTGCTAGGAACATAATCCTGATCTTGGCTGGGATGTGTGTTTCTATTGCGTCCAGTTGTTTGCTCTTGAGTATGGTGGTTTTCACTCCTTTCGCTTCTAGTGAACACCATTGTTGACTTTTCCGAGATAGAAAGATGGGAAAAAATATCATCCCCACAGACGACACCAAATGTTGTGGTATTCCCAATTTTCCCAAGTGACCTCCGTCCACCATAATGCTCATGCAAAAAAGATCCTAGAAGTAGTTCTGGGGAAAAGATTCCGACGTTCAAGTCGGTAGCTTATATTTTTAGAATTATGATTTCTTAGTCTAGTTGCACATACCTGAACAGGTGTCCCTCTTCTTCCTTTTATAGCATGTTACAATCGTGGTTCTACCTTATTAGGTTTTTCCATCTGGGTTATGTCGTGGTACCGATAAAGGCGGTTTGTGCCTGAAGCTTGATCGTGACCTCCACCTTTCTCGGTTTGTGGTCTAATTCATCCTGGCCTGCTTCCGCCTTTTCTGGTTCGGCTCGTGGTCTATTGTAGAGCCCAGTTATGGGATGGGCCTAAAGTCCAATCCTATGGGGTTCGTGGGCTAGGCATGCACCACTTTTCTAATAGGTGTGCTAGCTGGTTTGCTTCCCTGTATGTTTGATTGAAGGTTGCAGTAATAGGAATGGTCATACTGCTGATTTTACCATTCAGAATTTCTAAAGGGATGGGCAATGACCACATAAACCTAGCACATTACGATGTCCTCATTTGATTTTTCCACCGTAATTTGGTGGGAAAAGAGTAAATCATTGTCTACAAACACCTAATACCCAAGTTATTTTCCTTTGTAGGATGACATATATTTCTCCAAGAGATCCAATGTCTCTTAACCCCTTTATCAGTTTGTCCCCATGGAAAATCACTGAGAATGAACTCAATCTGAGAGACATTGTGTTTAGTGGGAGCTGTCACCGTCCATACATGTTGTGAGATGAATGTCAAGACATGCTTAATTAGGACCAATTAACCCTCATTGAACAGTTGGAGGCTGTATTGTTAATGATTCTTGAGAAGTTTTTATTTAATTTCCTACCATTTTTTATCCTAAAAATTTATCCTTAAAGGATTGAGAAATAAGGCTATTTTCACCCTTTAAGATTTATTTATTTTAATCTTTGAGGTTATATTGTGAATTCGATCTGTAATTCTAGAGGCTATATTGTCTTTTTTTTTTTGGATTAAACCATCCTAATAGATGGGGGGAATATATATGGCTCCCCAAACCGTAGAATTACCCCCGAGGGTAGCAAAAAGAGTTACATCTGAACAATATCAATCATGTGATGATACAAAAAGGGGAAGCGAAGTATAAATAACATCCTTGTCTCTCGGTTTGTGTAAATCTTCTACCATTACTAGAGGCTATATTGTCGTGGTTGAGAAATAAGTAATATTTTTACCAAACTCCAGTGTTGATCAAGTTCTAAGGGTGTGTTTGGTAGAGTTGTGCTTATAAGTAAGTTGTCTTATTTTATAAGATGGGGAAGACCAAAAGTGCGTTTGGCAGAGCTTATAAGTGTTTTGCTTATAAGCTAAGCCCATTTTTAGTGTTTGGTAAACTGCTAAAAAATAGTTATATAAGAAACAAAAGCTAATTTTTTGGGGAACAGAAGAAACTTGTCTCCCACTACTTTCAAAATAAGCTAAAATAAACCATTTTTACTAATTAGCACAACTCAGTCAAACACACCCCAAATTTTACTTTTGCTCGCTTTTACAGTTGTGTATCAAACCCCTGTCAAACTACTTAGTTATGAAATTTGGTTTTATCCAATTTTTCTAATTCTTACTAGTATGTTCCAACATAACCTATCTAACCAAGTATGCAATAAATAAAGCATTAAAGACACCAAGTATGCAATAAAATAAACCATTCTCCGATGCATCATATTTTTTTGCTCCAAATGCCACATAGTTACTTATATGTTTCTCTTCGTCTTTCTCTTCTTCATCATCTTCACTCTACGAGGTGACATAAGATTTTCCCTGTTTCTTCCGAGTATTTGCACATTCAGCCTGAATATGACCATACCCTTCACATTCCCTGCATTGAATTCGTCCAGGCTGCTTTGGTTCAATACTTTGATTTCTAGAGAACTGCTGATTTCCTTGCTCAAATCTCGTTCCATGATTATTACCAGAATCCGGTGGCCTTGGTCTATTTCCTCCAAATCTCTCCTGAGATTTCTTGTTTACTACTTTCTTCAGCATTCTTGAGAAATTATTAGTGATAAGTGCAAGTTTTTCAAATTCATCATCACTGCCAGATTTGTGATTGTCCTTTGATAAAGATGTTCTGAATGCCAACTCATTTTAGACCCATTTTGTAGCTGGTTGAAACGTCATCTCAGACGTCTGTAATGATCCCATTAGTTTATCTAAGTTCATGGTGGCTACATCTCTTTCTCTTCTATTGCTACAACCTTCATTGCAAACCTTTTAGGAGGTGATCTCAAGGTCTTTTTCACCAACTTTGCCTCTTTTTAGACTTTTCCAAGTTGGTATGCCATGCTGGAGATGTCCCTGAGTTTTTCGTTGAATATAGCAATGGTGTCATTCGCGAGTCGCGACGAACCTGTCGCGAGTCGCCCCTTGTTCGTTGATATCGTTCCTTCATCTCCTCCATTGCAATGCACTTCACTTTGCTACAAAATCACAGAAAAACACGCCATAAAAAGAACAAAACAAAACAACAAAAAAAACAAACTAAGAAACAAAAACTAAAAGAAATGCCGAATTTATTTTACGTCGTCGGCACGATGAAGCTCCGTATTTTTAAGGTCGTCGGCACGACCCTAATGTTATCCGTATGGTGAAGGCTTGAAGCTCTTCACCATGAGCATCCAAAATAAGAGAGGTGGGGGCACAAAACTTTCAAGAGGAAAGTCTTGTGGAGGTGGAGATGGTTCAAAGAGAATTGAGTGGTTAGGGAGCTTGGGATAATCTTTCGGCTCCTCTCTTGTTTCCCTAAAAACTTCCGAAAATATTAGAGTTGGTTCATTAGGTGGGAGAAGGGGTGACGATGCTAACGGATGTAGCACTATCACCTCTTCCTCCATTTTTCTATCCTCAACAACCAACTCCTCATCCCTTTCAAACTCAAAATCATTCTTATTGGTGACCTCATTCACCGAGTCATCGAATTCAAGTTGAGATGGTGTATTTTCAGAATCACGAGCTTCCATGCAGGCCAATACCTCTAATATGTTCCTCACATGCCCCTCAATGGCCTCAACACTAGAGGAGAGCTGGGTATCCGGCTCCTCACTAGTAAAGGAGTTCAAGTTTGCTATGGTATTTAAGACATCCTCACGTGTCAAACTTGAACTTCCTTGTTGGGCTTGGTTTTGGGGTATGGTATAGGGTGGTGATGGCCAACTAGGTTGCTCGTATGGTTGGTTTTCCGGCTCATTCTCATACCACCAATCCGGATTACCACTCCATTCTGGATTGTAAGAGTTGTGGTATGGATAGCATTCATGAGCTTCTTGCCCTTGAAAACCAACATCTCCTACCTCTTGGTAGCACTCTTCATAGTACCCATAGTTTTGAAAACCAAGGGTTCTTTCTCGGTCATAGTGCTCTTCCCACAACAAAGGGCAAGATTCAGTAGGATGATCGGAATGACACATCCTACAAAACCTTGCTTGTTGAGCCTCTCTTCTCATCATGAGTTCCCTCAAGATGAGACGCTCCATTAAATTTTTTTTTTTTAAAGTTTGGAATCATAGTGCAAGGATTCTCGATAAAATAAATTACCAAGAACTCAATCAATACCTACTCCGAACAAAAACAACCACAAAGTAGTGGAAAATAAAAACAACTAGCTAATACACAACCAAATACACCTAAATACTTAAGAATAAATGCCTCTTCCCCGGCAGCAGCGGCATTTTGATAGCGGGCGGTCGTCGCACCCCTATTCAAAGATAATTTATAAGCCCTTTTTGCTTACTTTCTACAACTAGGTAGATAGCGGCAAATCGGGGTCGTCCAAGGAGAAGAGAGATCTTCCTAAGCGCTTAAGCACAAATGGTTGATATTATGCTAGGAGTAGATATATATACATACACATAAAAGCATGTAAAAAGGGGGGGGTTGGTTGGTTGGTTGTCCTAAGTTATGAGAATAAATAAAAGACAAGATAACTAGCAAGGTCAAGTTACTATGCTAATCATCAAACAAAACTAAGAAAAGGGGTTTTAAAACTACAAAGATAAAGCCTTGGGGGCAATGGATATCCACTTCCAAACCTAATGTAGATCATTGAACCATTCACTCATCCTATCGCATTCGTTACTTGGCTTAACATTAACATACCTCTCTAGCAAGAATCACAACACATTATGCACAAGAAGTTCTAAGTTCACATTCATAGATTTTCATGCAAAGGAGCTACGGAATTCGTCACGTTCCTAACACCTAACCAATTCAATCATACAAACACTCCCTATTCTCAAACAACTCATGGCACAAATGAAGGGAAACACACCATCAAGAATACATAAATACTAAATAACAAATGCTTCAAGGATGAATTAAAACCATCTATTCAATACTTCAACTACTTGTTGTGAAGATACATCTTCCATCCTTCTTAGGTAGTAGTTTACAAAAGTGAATTCGACATCTCTTGTCAAACCTCACCAATGACTCCCGTTGTCGAGACCATGACTCAAGGTATCCCATTGATGGCATTTAGCACGAAGAACCAACAAGCTTGGCAATGCTTATGACCACTACACCGTGACTAAGCATTTAACCAATTCATGCAATTACACGAGATTGGATGAACATGCAACGCACATTCATCCAAGAGCATATAACTCTCTCGTTTGCTACACAAACGAACATGACGAAGAGTTCAACATCAATCACATTCATCTAGCACATTATCAATCCATCAACACAATCAAAAGCTCTAAATCATACTCATACATTCCTAACAAGAACAGGGGGGAAATCAACCCAAATCCCCCAAACCCTAGCTAGCAATTCATACAAGTATTTCATATGCTCAAGCTCTCAACAACATCAATGAAATCAACAATTAACATTCAAAGCACAATAAATGCACAATAGAAAAAACACCAAATAGATAGATATAAATGGTTCTCAATACACAGATATGGAAGCTTCAATCCTTTGCTCCCAAGGTAAAAACTAAGCTAGAACAACAAAAGACATAATTAAACTACAAAACTAAGGAAAGAAAGAGAAGAAAACCAAGGGTTTTCAAGCCCTAAAACCAGAGAAAAATGGGCTGGGCAAAGATGGAGAAGAGGAGGAAAGAGAGTGGTATTTATAGTGCAAAGAAGATAAAGTGGATTTCTGGTCAGTGGCCGTCGCGACTCGCGGCGAAGTTCGTCGCGACTCGCGATGAACATGTTGGTCGCGACGAGTCCGTCGCGACTCGCGACGGGTACCAGAATTTTGCATGTTTTCTTCTTCTTCTTCATAGTCATCCCTCTCAATCTTCAAATCTTCAACGGCTCCAAAAATGGTCTTCAACGGCCTCCGGTCTTCATGTCTTCGAAGTGAGTATTTAAAAGTCTTCGAAAGTGTAGTCTTCAATGTCTTCCGGTCTTCGTTGCTTTCGTGTTCTTCCCTCGTCACACAAAGTCCACTTAGAAGAGGTGAAAGAGCATAAAGTTGCTCTTACCTCTCCTAAGAGAATTTCAAGGTAAAACACAAGCTCTCGATAATAAAAGAGCACAGAAGTGATCCTAAATACTACTAAATAATGAATATAAAATGGACACATCAGTCATCTTCCTCCATCTTGAGTTCCTCAAACTTAGTAGCCAACATTTATAGTTTAGATTCTTGAACTCAAAAAGTTCCTTCATGAATAGTTTGCAGAATATCCCATGCTTTCTTGGCTTGATGATATGGAGACATGAGTTTGAACTGGTTTTCATCAACCACAGTGAAGATTGCATCTAGTGCCTTGAATTTGCCAGAGATGCCTTGAGGTCATCAGGAGTCAAACTAGCTTTGTCTTTGAGTTTCCGCTCCCTTTGACTTGACTCTCATTCTTTTGCCTTAGAGCTTGTATCAGCATCTTCAGTAGGGTGATTCCACTCATTTTCAACATAGAACCATGCAAGTTTGTCCAGTGAGTTGATGAACACTCTCATGCATCCAATAATTGCAGTTGTTTCCTTCTAGCAGAGGTGGCCGAGACACCGAAACTCCTTCTTTGATTGCCATGGTAAAACCAGATCACACCTTTCTTGACACAACCAAGGGAAAAATAAGTGACCAAGCTCTGATACCTTGAAATTTGGTCTTATCAAAATTTTCTAATTCTTACTAGTATGTTCCAACATAACCTATCTAACCAAGTATGCAATAAAATAAAGCATTAAAGACACGAGACTTGGTTACGTGGTTTGTTGAAATCAACCTACATCTGCGGGGTCTGTCCCTGTTCAGAATGAATCCACTAATCAGAAAGATACAATAAAAAGCACACCATACAAAGTACTTATCTTTACTAATGAAACGTGTGAATTCTGCTAGCTCCCATAGCTACCAATCTGCCTTGATCAGACTCCCCCTGACCTCGAAACTCATCAACGCTGGATCTCCTCCTCCCGAGAAATTAAGGCATATGATTCTGAACTTTGAACGGCAGGTCATGTATGTTGGAACATAGAATTCTGGCTCTTTGCAATTCTCTCGAATGATTGAAAATATGTATGCAGATTTTCTCTGATTAAAATCGTGTTGAATGCAGCCGGGGTTGTCCCCTTTTATAGTCATGAGCCGATCGGAACTCTCCTTGATCATCTCCACAATAATCCTATTCCTTATCTGCTTCTTGAAGCATATCCAAATCCCATACATAAAGGGATCTTCCTTATCATAATATCTCCCTTATATTCGATAATATCAACACCATATTTGTAGGGATTTTACATAAATCAACTATGCTTCTACACGCCTAATATATAGCAGAATATTCAGGTTTCCATATCTCTCAAATACCATAATATTCTGACTCTTTATGCGTAAGATCTGCTAGGCGTAAATATGTTAATCCGAATGTTCCAACATGGAAAGATTTTTGTTTCCAAATATGTTCACAAAATTGCCTAATAAAATATTCACTTGAGTTTACAATATTCCTCTTTGGCATTTTGTGGACCCAAAACTTTTTGGCCATTAATATCACAACGAAAAACTTGTAATCAAACACATAGGTCTTCCGAACTCCACTTATGTTGGAACATATGCACAATACTGAATCAAATAAAAAAATGAATACCAGAATTCCATAAAAATATGAATACTAGAACCGAGTACCAGAATTAAAGAAATACCATAAAAAATAAACTTCAGATTACAGCCAAATTATCCAAAATTCTCCCCCTAGGGCCATAAATATGCCAAAGGCAAATAAAACAAAAAAAAACATAAGCAGAAAGCAGGCTCCCCCTGACTGTGACATATATGTTGGAACATAGAAAGAAAATTTTTCTGGAGCAGGCCTCTAGCTGCGCTTTTTCAATCTCCAGTTTCGCCTTTTCTGCTTCAAGTGCTGCCATTTGAATGGCTATTGCCCCCATTATTGCATTCAGGACCACCCGTTTAGCCTTCTTTTCAGCAGTTGAAGAAGTAGACCCAGAAGGATTCCACGGTAGATCATGGACATGTCTCATCCCAAATGTCTTCTTGTTTGGCCTTAGGATTTCCGTGTCTATAATCATATATTTGGCCTTTCCCTTCACCTTGGCACTCTTAGCCAATGCCGAAATCAAACAGGGATATACAATGACATGTTTTGCCTTAGGAGATGTAGCTTGCCTTACCAGATTCTGCTAAATGAACAATCCAAGGTTGATTGATTTCTGTGTTCCAACACAAAACAGCAGCTTCGCCATTTCTCTAGTCATGGCTGTCGTGTTCGAGAATGGCATCCACCAGTTGAGAGCTACCTGATACAGACCAAAGAACCGTGATGACAAACATGAAGCTTGTGAATAACCAGTTTTGGGCCACTTGGTCTTGTATCCCTCTAAGATTGTCTCCAAAATCTTATCATCTGTCACTTCTAGATCCTCTGGAAACACCCCCTCAAACTCTGGTGTTTGCATCCCCAAAATCTTATTTATTCTGGCAGCTGAGAAGTCCACAATCTTACCCTTTCAAACCAGGGAAAGCCAGCTTCTAAATTTCCAGCCATCAGGTTTGTGTACACTTCAATGACCACCTGCCTATTATATTGAAAATGTACATTGGCATCACTCTTCATTCCTATTAATTCCAAAAAATATGAAAAACCACTAGCCATGTATGCTTCCAGGTAGGTAGAGGAGGCAGCACTTTCCTCTTGGAAGCTTCCTGATTCTTCTTGGCCTTTTTAGTTGGTGGGGAAACCTCTGCAGCAGCCACTTTTCTCTTGCCTTTGGCTGACTGTAAGAACTCATCCAACACCTCATCACTTGAGTAGTTCATCTCATGATGTTCCTGTGTTGGAACATACGCAGTATCATCAGCTTCTATTTCTTCAGCAGGTTGTGTTCTAACATGCTGGTCTTGGTCTGGTTCACTCTGTCTCGACATAGGCTCTCCAGGTAGCTCTCCATCAGCATCACTCGATACCTCAATCTGATCTTCCCCCCTCATATCTTTATCATCAACTTCCATCTCGATAGTATTTTCAGCCTCAGCCTCATGTGTTGGAACATAGGCAGCATTGTCTTCTTCATCACTGTCTGAGACTTCGATTATCACAGGTTTCCTCAGTTCTTTCAATCTCTGAGCTGCCCTCAAATCAAACAATCCTACAGGCAACCTATCCATGGACTTGATTACATCACGTCATGCTACCTTATCATCGCTAATTTCTCTCATAAAAACACAGCTCGGACGAGGGAGAAATGAATAAACTTGAAACTTGTCCTTCCCTCTGTACACATCATACCTCCCCCTCGGGAACTTCCCTTTATGGTTTTCAACATTCTACAAATCTCCAATATCCCCGGTCACAAATTCTTTGGCCTTAACATTCAACAATTCACCCTCTATACTCTTAATCTTGGTCAAATGTACTGTAACTCTATTTGGTTCAAACCATTCAAATATATCATCTACATTCTTGAATTCTATCCCATGAATTTTAAGAGTTGGAGGATCAGGGTTAGTTACCTTTTGAAACGGACCCTTTCCTTTGTTTCTGGTGCTTCCATCTTGACCTTCACCACCGAAGCTTGACATACCGGAATCTATATTCTCCTCACCAACATCGGTCACCTCAGCCTCTATGTTTGCTTCACATTGTCCGTCACCTTCGGGCAGGACCGCCTCCACATTGCCTTTCATCTGTTCATCATTCATGTCTTCTGAAGGTTGAAGAGTTTCTTGAATTTTCTCTTCGACCGTGGGAGAGGTTTGGTTCAAAGACATCTTTCGTCAAAGATTTGTTGAGTAGAGAAAAATTGGGGAGGAGTTTGGAAAGAATCCAAAAAAATCAAGATGTGTGAGATAGTGGCCGAAAAGAGAGGAATTTTGAGGGATTTAGACAATTTTGAAACCACCAAAACTCTTCACATAACTTCCTTGGTTTCCGCAAAACCTTTTCCCTTTTTCGAGATGAGTAATGATGTAGTTTTTTCATAAGTGCTGTAGATTTCTTCATCACTAACAGCAAGTCCATCGTCTTTATCACTGGATGCTTCGTACGGGTCTATGTTGGAACATGCAGCTTCAACTTTATCCAGTGTGCTGGAACATCCATTCTCCAATGCATCATAAATTTTTGCTCCAAATGCCACATAGTTGCTTACAAGTTCCTCTTTGTCTTTCTCTTCTTCTTCATCTTCACTCCATGAGGTGACATAATATTTTCCCAATTTCTTTTGAGTATCTGTACATTCAGCTTGAATATTACCATATCCTTCACATTCCCTGCGTTGAATTCGTCTAGGCTGTTTTGGTTCAATACTTTGATTTCTGAAGAACTGCTGATTTCCTTGCTCAAATCTTGTTCCACGATTATTACCAGAATCATGTGGCCTTGGTCTATTTCCTCTAAATCTCTCCTGAGATTTCTTGTTTACTACTTTCTTCAGTATTCTTGAGAAATTCTTAGTGATAAGTGCAAGTTTTTCAAATTCATCATCACTGTTAGATTCAAGATTGTCCTTTAATGAAGATGTTCTGAATACCAACTCCTTTTGGACCCTTTTTGTAGCTGGTTGAAACGTCATCTCGTACGTCTGTAATGATCCCATTAGTTTATCTAAGCTCATGGTGTCTACATCTCTTGCTTTTTCTATTGTTGCAACCTTCATTGCAAACCTTTTAGGTAGTGATCTCAAGGTCTTTTTCATCAACTTCGCCTCTTTGTAAACTTTTCCAAGCTGGTATGTCATGTTGGAGATGTCCCTGAGTTCCGTTGAATATAGCAATGGTGTCATCTTCCTCCATCTTGAGTTCCTCAAACTTAGTAGCCAACATCTGTAGTTTAGGTTCTCGAACTCGACTAGTTCCTTCATGAACAGTTTGCAGAATATCCCATGCTTTCTTGGCTTGATGACATGTAGAGATGAGTTTGAACTGGTTTTCATCAACCGCAGTGAAGATTGCATTTAGTGCCTTTGAATTTTCCAGAGATGTCTCGAGGTCATCAGGAGTCAAACTAGCTTTGTTTTTTAGTTTCTGTTCCCTTTGACTTGACTCTCATTCTTTCGCCTTAGAGCTTGTATCAGCATCTTTAGTAGGGTGATTCCACTCATTTTCAACATAGAACCACGCAAGTTTGTCCAGTGAGTTGATGAACACTCTCATGCGTCCAATAATTGTAGTTGTTGCCTTCTAGCAGAGGTGGCCGAGACACCGAAACTCCTTTGATTGCCATGGTAAAACTGGATCATACTTTCCTTGACACAACCAAGGGTAAAATAAGTGACCAAGCTCTGATACCATGAAATTTGGTCTTATCGATTTTTTTTAATTCTTACTAGTATGTTCCAAAATAACCTATCTAACCAAGTATGCAATAAAATAAAGCATTAAAGACACGAGACTTGGTTACGCAATTCGGGGAAATCCACCTACATCTGCGGGGTCTGACCCAGTTCAGAATGAATCCACTAATCAGAAAGATACAGTACAAAGTACACCATACAAAATACTTATATTTACTAATTAAACGTGTGAATTCTGCTAGCTCCCCTAGCTACCGATTCGCCTTGATCAGACTCCCTCTGACCTCGAAAGTCGTTGACGCTGGATCTCCTCCTCCCGAGGAATTAAGGCATATGATTCTAGACTTTGAACGGCAGGTCATGTATGTTGGAACATAGAATTCTGGCTCTTTGCAATTCTCTCGAAAGATTGAAAATCAGTATGCAGATTTTCTCTGATTAAAACCATGTTGAATGCAACCATGGTTGTCCCCTTTCATAACCATGAGCAGATCGGAACTCTTCATGATTATCTTCACAATATTTCTATTCCTTATCTGCTTCTTAAAGCATATTCAAATATCATACATAAAAGAATTTTCCTTTTCATAATATCTCCCTTATATTCAATAATATCACTTGACTTTACAAGTTCCTTAAACATACGTTTAAGAAGCCATTTCGCTTAAAGCGGAAGGTATCAGTACAGTTGATCCATTAACTTTTTACAAGAAAATGACCATGACCACGACCACGACCACGACCACGACCACGACCACGACCACGACCACGACCACGACCATGACCATGACCATGACCAGCCCCCGCCTTGCATATTTTCCTCGCTATCCTGTTTTCTCAACAAATTCCTTACATTCCTTCACACTATATTCTCAGGATACAAATCTCACGTACACGTCGTGTATACTAGAGGCGTGTTACATCCCCTGATTTAGTTTCGTAAGGGGCGTGCATCCAGAACTATGAGCGGCTGAACACCCTTGATAAGTCTATAATGCATAAATTACTCATTTACCTCTAGCACAGAAATCTCATTCGAAGGACATGACTTTAAACAACTGTATATGGAACTGCAGAACTCTATGGAATTAGGTGATGAGGAAGGAACTACATCAACCCATTCCTTCTCAACCTTCTCTGTGTATGAGTTTGCCACTGCGATTGCTTCAATATGGAGTTTGTTGATCTGCTTCACTAACTTCTTCATAAATCTCATGGAAAATACCATGTGAATATCCTCATTCTCAAACTGGTTCAGATCCTTGAAGACTTCAATTCCCACGTTCCCTTGGCGCGAGTCAACAAGTCCGACTAGTGCTCCATTTTCGCTTCTAAATCTGTTCTTGCAAACCTGTAACAGCATCCCATTACAGGAAATTGCAGTAGTTTGAACCGCACTAAGTTCATACTAAGGTTAATTATGAATCACACTTCCTTGCGTGCAATTTGGTGAATGCCTTGTGCCTCATTTTCTCTTAAAACATGTACTATTATAAAAATTATTTAAGAGAGAAATAACCAACCTTAATATACTCCACACCCAGGGCACTGAGATCATCCAACAACTTGTTTGATGACAGTAAGCTTATCACTCCTCCGGATCCCATTGGCTTCTGGAGTATTTCCCATGGCGATTTCATCAGAATCTTGTGCCTTTTGGGGTCTTCAAGCGAATAGCTGACAACTGGAAGCTTCTCTTCTTCAAGGAACCAAACCTACAAAAGCGGTTTATTAAGAAACAAGTATGGTATGCAAAGAAATAAAAAGACATTGATAAAAAATTAAAAGTGACGGCATGGGATTGTTCATCGTGAAACAGACGTGCCCAGAATTCTCATAAAAGGTTGTATTCTAATTAGTAAGTCAATCCCGTTCGCATTCAAGAAATTCAATCAAATCACTCAGCATTAAGGTTCTCTAGACTGCAAGCTTCAAGAAATATTTTTCTCCCCAAGGCAAAACGACCGTACGTCTCAATTCGTCAGCAATCAATTCTTAACTGTCAGTCACCAAAAATATCTTACCTTGTCAGAGTTGAAAGAGAAGTAATCATTATCGGAGAACAGTTCTTGTAGAGATTTAGTTGTGTGAGCTGGAGAAACCAATATCAAAGGTACAAAAGGACGAAGCTCTGTCTGCAGCAGAAAAATAAAGTCAGTTGCGAATGTTGTGAACTTCCATAAATACTAGATGAATTCTTCCGTTTTCTTTTGCAAAATTAAATTGGAAAAGAGACTTCAATAAGTGGTTATAGGGGTGACAGTGTCGCTAGTTGGCAATGAGTAGGACAAATACTTCTTTTTCCCCTCAGGGCAAGTATACAGACCACCAAGAAAGAACTTTGAAAAAGACACAAAGTGAAGCTTTGCATTTTCTTTTTTGACATTTGCATGCAAGGATACTAATGCAACTATCAGAACCTTATGATTAAGAAGACTTCATAACAAGCCCAAATTTCTAGTGATGCTTCAGCATTTCTTGGAAAATGTTCGAAAGCACACAAACAGAAGTAATACCATATCCAGTTTTGATTGGTCCATCAACTTAAAAAGATATTAGGGTTACCAGAAGCACCTTCAGCAATCTTTCATCTTTGGAAAATAGCGCTTCCACAAGAGGGCAATTAGTAGTATCATTTTGATCAGCGTCATTAGGAAGCTGTTCAAAACCCGATCTCAGTTCTTTATTATCCTCCAAAAACAAAATAGTGGCAACCTTTCCATGAGATGTCAAGGATAACCCCTTCTCTTGCAAGTTGGAATATACATCTGACTGCTGCTTGACTCTTGAATAGAATGATTTCTCCACAGCTTTCAAAGCATCTTTTGAAGGCGCAGTACTGATAAAAACATAAAATGCCTAAGAATCAATCTAAATGAGATGCAAATAAAGTAATATGTGCATACACACTAGGAGCAAGATGCAATAGACAAAACAGGAAAATGCGATCAGATATTGAACGATGCAAAAATTAGCATGGGCCTAAATTCTTTCACTGGCTCAAGGTAAAGCTCCAATGCACAATTTTGATTAAAAGGCTATATGGCACAATTGATGAACACACAAGGCATTCACCCTAGAGTAACCATGAAAAGAAAACCCAATATGCACACAAGTATGTATGAAGTTATGCTCTTCAAGTCAAATTGTGAGAACCACTACTTTAAATCCATATAATAATCGCTTTGTCCTGGACGTACAAAGGGGCGTCAACATACCAGTAATGTATGAAGCCGAAGTAATGATTCAAAGCTTTGCTATGAACTAATAGTGCTACGAAGACCAGGTAAATCACAACATATTCAGTGATCAGAAGTTAATCAGCAGAGCTGATTATTGCAATTGTCTCAAAATCATAATACACAAACCACAAGTAAAAGCTTTGCATCCAATTAAAACTTTGCCGGAAGCCATCAAACAAAAAAAAAGACTCTCACCTCACAGTATACATCTGCAGTGCTTGTTGAAGCAATTTTAAATTCACAGCAACTATCTGTTCAGTAAGTAACCTTGCTTGGGACTTCACTCCATGTCCAAATCCATCAAAAACATGTTTCTGTTCTAGTTCACAAAGTTTCTTCTTGGCTGCTATAACATGCTTTTGAAACTTTTTCTTTTCTTTCCACTCCTGAATTGAACAAAATATTGACAGGTCTTAGAAGTATAATCTGCAGCAAGAAATTTCAGCAGAAATGCAATTATTGAACAAGTAGTTTGGCTGACATCATAGAATCTCGTTCAGCATATCACAAAAACATATCAGTTGATGATATCACATCTGGCATGGGAACTGAAAATGAAAAAAAAGAAGAAAAAAAAGAAAAAAAAGGTGCACTCACATGAAATCAAATCAAAATAAATTAACAGAAAATCTACAAGGCGGCTTGGTGCATAAAAACTCCCACATGTACGGGTCAAGGAGGGTCAGGACATTAAGGTCTTACTTATGCAACCTTAACTTATACGTCAAAAAAAGAACCTAAATCAAATGGAGAAAAGGGGGCTGGTCAAATGCAGTGAAAAAGCAATAGGAAGAACATATTTCGCATTCAACTAGTAGACAGCAAAAGTACTAGTCAAAAGTTGCAAAGCAGAAGCATAATAATTATAGTATCAGCTAGAAAAATGGATGTGAATCTACTTATCACAGAAAAGAAAGTTGCAGCTGGATAGACATATCTCCTATGAAGAATACCATATGAAGTTATTTCCAAAACACTACATCTCCGATTATCAGCTGTTCATGAGCTCACCAGGCACAAAGTACCAGTGAAAGAATTTAATCCAACTTAAGTAACAGAGGACCAGTAATCCTAAGAAGCATACAATTTTTTCCACACAGTACTCTAAAAATACACGAATAGGCTTTTCTATAATGAAAAAAGATACTCCAATATGGTAAGGCTTCTTAGAGTGCAAAATAATAGTAACAGATGAATATATAATCAATGTGAAAAGAAGTATGCCTCACAAGCAAGCGTCTTTCTTTCTTGGGTTTCTCATGAGATCGAATATTTAATTCCAGTAGCCCTTCTGGAGGTGTAATTTGCATCTCTCTTTTATTTACATCAACATCAGGAACAATTGCTTCAACAAATGGAATCCAAACAAGAGGTGCATCATTGTCTACTTCCCCTTCAGGTGTTCCAGGTTTGTATACTGATGAATTGAGTTTGACACGTAGAAGGTCGCTTGCTCCACTATTGAAAACACTAACCACAGTTCCTAATGATTCTCCAGTTTCCTAGAATCAGACATAAAAATGTGGATGTCAACTATCATAGTTTAACAGAAACAGAACAAATGAAATCACTTGTTAATAGTAATGATCAAACTATAAACTCGATAAGTGCAATAACCATCTCGAGAAAGAGCTTCACATTAGAAAATAATAGCTGTTGTAATCAAGCCCTCAAGTAATACAGATTTGGCATTGACAATACGCCAATATACTACCTTGAGAATAACTGTCATGCCAACAAGATCATTCGTATAAAACTCCCCTTCGTCCAACTCTGGTCTGTCTTGCTCCGCAACCATTATAGTTGACCCAATAAGCCTCAAAGCCTGAAAAGGAAGACAGAAATTACTAAAAAATCAGAAAAACCATATTTGCAATCAATCAGTAATATGCGGCATAGAATAAGCATTGGCTGGATTGAACAAAATATAAAAGGTACCTCGTCCACAGTGTCAACATCATCGAACTTCACTATCCAGCTGGGCTGCCCCGGGTGACCCCTTCCCTCCACCAGCTGAATTTCGTGAATCGTCTCTTTCCCAGAAAGCTGCTGCTTCAGCCACCGTTTCCCTGGCTAATAAATACATACAGCATCCAAACCAAAAACATGAAGGAAAATCCAAACTAAAGTGTTCAGCCTAGCGTACATACCTTGGAAAAGCGCAGTTCCGGAAAGCCAGTAGTAGGCTTCACCCGGACCTCCCCTTGAAGGCCGTGCACGCTGCATACGTATCCGATGTCCACAAATGCTGACTCTGTCACAACAGTGTCTTTTGTAACTGCGATTGGCAACATCCCAATCATTCACTCCAGCATTGGAGCTACTAACTACTTGTACTTGCACGCGTAATTCATTTGCAAACAACAATACTATATCTGAGAAACAACTCCACATACATAAAACTAACTCCTGCAGGCAGTTAATTGAAGAGAAGATATGGAGAAAGGCGCGGAGTACCTGTAGTGCAAAGGGGCACGAGGGTAGGCCGGGCAACAGAAGAAGCATAGATGAACGGAAACTGGGCGACAAAGGGACAACGTTGCATATGCATCATTGCACCAATCCAATTGTGATGTGTTTTCCAGATGAGCCGAGGAGTGGAACTTGTACGGCGCAAATATCTTCTATAAATATTCTCCATTTTAGCCACTCAACCCCTCAATTTTAACACTATTTTTTTTGGAAGATTTCATATGTCAGGGGATTAAGCATTTAAGGCGACAGTTGGATAGTATTTCAACGAATGTCAAAACAAGAAAAGAGAGAAGTAATTTAAAATCAAAAACTATCTTTCAGCTTTATAACCTATATACTCCCTCTGGTTCTCTAATATTGGCTCCTACTTTTGGGCACTTTTTTTTATAAAGAGTGAAATGAATGGTGAGGATTGCATTGAAAATATAAAAAGTAAATTGAGTGGATGAAACAATCTAGAATTTGTCATATATGGAAAGAAGTCAATATTAAAAAACCTTCCCTAAAAGGGAAGGAAGCCAATATTAGAGGACCAGGGGGAGTACATTTATCCTCGGGATGTTATTGGACCATCATCCCTTAGTACCATACAAAATTTTCTTTTGGATCAGAAGTAGAGATATGCGGAGTACTCATTAATAACTGAAAATGTTTTTGACTACACCATGGGCCAAGTTATGGGCCTTACAGTTCCTCGTGAAATCTTCCTTATGCAACAACTACCAAAATAATTCTTAGAGAAAAGTGCATATATAACCCTATATAATTGATGAAAGTGCAGCTATAACTCTGTAATAATAAAAGTGCAGATATAACCCTGCGATAATTGAAAGTGCAAATATAACCATGGTCAGTCAATGCTAGAAATAATGGCTTTAGGGTTATATTTGCACATATGTATAATAGTTAGGGTTATATTTGAACATACGTATAATAGTTAGGGTTATATTTGCACTAAAAAATAACTCAGGGTTATATTTGCACTTTCTCCAACATATAGGGTTATATTTGCATATTACCCTTATTCTTAAGCATCTTGCATCTTTAACTTCAATGGAAACTTCAGTCTGAGGTTTACTATTCTTTGCTAGCAAATCAACTGTAATTTGGCTGCCTGTTAGAATTATCAGTTGATTTACTTCCCTTAAATTTAGGGTAGGGTCCCAAATTGTATACTTAAACTTGACCTTAAAAAATCTTTTGACAGGGTTAGCTGGAAATTCTTAAATTGTATATTGTGCAGATTTGGTTTTTCAGGTCAATTCCTTAATGCTATGATGAACAACCTTTCCCAGACCCACTTCTCTGTTCTTATCTATGGTAATCCGGTAGGTTTTTTTAAAGCCTCTAGAGGTATCAAACAAGGTGACCACCCCCTATCTCCCTTCCTGTTTAATATCTTCTCTGAATCTTTCTCTAGGAGTCTCTCTTTCATTTTTCAGAATAACAACTTGAAATATTTCTCCTTGCCCTCTGCCATTACACCAGCTACTCACTTAAGCTATGCAGATGACACCATAATTTTTATGCAAGCTTCAAAACCTACCCTGATTAAGATTAAAGCATTTCTGCAAATTTTTGAATTAACATCAGGCCAGAAAATTAATTATGAGAAATCATATTTCTACATTAGCAAGAGAGCTACAGCTGCTAAGATTCACCAGATTAGAACTATCCTAGGGATGAAGAAAGGCACTCTCCCCTTCAAATACCTAGGTTGTCCTATTTTCAAAGGCAGATCTCTAACTAGATATTTCCATCCTTTGCTAGAAAGCATGGACAAAAAATTGAAAAATTGGAAGAATAAGTGGCTAAGTTCAGGAGGGAAAATGATTCTGATCCAATCGTGTATATATTCTCTCCCACAACATATATGGACTGTCCTCAAGTCCCCTAAATCAATTGTTAAATCCTTTGAAAGAAAAATGTCAAGATTTTTTGGGGGGAAACAGATGATAAGAGAAATAAGGTATGGAAAAAGTGGTCTGATATTGCCATCCCTAAAACACACTATGGACTAGGTTTTAGATCTATTCAGGCTATTATTGATTCATGCTCACTTAAATTGTGGTGGAAATGCCAACTAGGAAGCACCTTGTGGTCCCAACTGCTATGGTTATTACCTCAAACTCATAAAATTTCCAAAACCTGGAAGAGAATCTGTAGTATAAATGCATTTGCGAAAATAAATTCTCTAATCATCCATGGCCAGGGCAACTGTGACTTTTGGTCTGCAAACTGGTGTCCAAATGGTCCACTGCTCAACTGTGTTCCACACCACATCATTGTTGCACTCTCCCCCTGCTCAGTAGCTGACTTCATTAATAACAAATGCTCTATTTTATCTCAGATCTCTCATTTTATGGAAAATGATACTCTAAATTTTTTGCAGGATGCAGAAATTACTTATGAAAGGGAGGATAAACTGGTCTGGAAACCTGAAGAGACTGGCAGGTTTACCTTTAAATCAGCTTATAAAGCTCTAACATTCTTATCAGGTACTTTCCCAGTTACAAAACTGATATGGAACACTCGATTGCCAAACAAGATTTCTATCTTTACCTGGAAATTGCTGAACTCTTTTTTACCATTTGACGATGTCCTTAAAAAATGTGGTTTTAGTTTGGTCTCAAAATGTCCTGCTTGTAACCATACTGATTCTCTGGATCATTTTTTTATCAATTGTCATTTGGCTAAATCTATTTGGACTGAGAGTGCTATCTTTGTTAACTTTAACCTGCAAAATTTGCATAATGTAGTGGACACCTTCTTTACCTTCTGGAACTGTAATGACCTTCCAGGTCTGCAAAGAATGATAGGTAGATTGTTGCCCTCTCTAATCTGTTGGTCCCTATGGAAAGCTAGGAATGCTTACTATTTTGATAACAAATCTTTTTCTTCTATCCTTATAGGTAAAGAAGTTAGGGATCTCATTCACCTATCCATTTCAGCTTCTCCCTGTACTCCAAGCTTTCTCCCCAACACACACCTTCCTTTTCCCTCACTCATTCCCCTCCCCAGACCACCACCAAAACCTACCATATCCACGGTATTCTGGGAATCTCCAGGTCCTAACCTCATCAAAGTTAATGTGGATGCCTCATGGTCTTCTAACACTGCATCAATTGGTTTTATTGCCAGAGATAATAATGGTTTTCCTATCCTAATCAGGTCGGCAATCACAACTGCTACATCAACTCTAGAAGCTGGAATAAAAGCTGTTTTATTGGCCCGTCAGACTTGTATCCCTAGGTTTCCTAACCTCATCTTGGAATCTGACTCATTGCAGGCAGTTAATATGATAAATGATCCAACCTGTTCCAAATGGTCTTTGTATCCATTAGTTTTCCAAGTACACACTCTTCTAACTGATGCCATCATTCAACATACTTACAAAGAAAGCAACTTAGTGGCTGATGCTATTGCTAAATACCAATCATCCTATCCTATGGAAGCCTCTCTAGATTTTTCCAACATCCCTGTTCACATAAAAGACCTCAACTATATGGATAGTATACAAACTCCCTATATTCGGATTCATAGATATGCTTCCAAAGATGATTGATACTGCTAATTCTCCTTTTTACTTGCCTCAGGTTTGGATGATATTCTTCTCTGGTTTGGAGATGTCTTTCACCCCACTCTGCTTACCTCTGGCTGCCTTATCATTGTCTACTATTTTCCTCGGCTATGTACTCACACCAACATCTCAAGAACATGGGAAACTCCTTTGCACATCCCCTTCTTCTGTTTTTTTACTGCTATGATGGAATGGTAGTTGCCTGGCCAAAGTAACAAATTAACACAAGGGGTGGGGATTTTTTACTTTGGAATCGCAACTACCAACATAAGTTTCTCCTCATCTCTACCATTGAATCATGGTCAATTAGATCGATCCGTAGTTATTAGACACTAACCATTCTTTTGAAGGCAATGATGTTGCCCTTTGTATAATCTACTTTAATGCTGTTTCAGTACTCTATCTTTTTGGCTTGGGGTACCAAATATACCAACCCCCACCTTCGGGTGTTCTCATTAAAAAAAAGTTGATTTACTTCCCTGCCTGCAACTAATTCTTAGCAATTTATGATTGCCAATAATTTGGCCTGCAGAGGAGATGAAGCCGTATTTATTTGATAGGAGCAAACTTGATCTGATAATTCCTCAGTTGTTAACAAAGCATGGTTCCGGTGGGAAGAAATCCAGGCTCCCACATGTTTTTATCCTTTTTATAAGCTGCATCTGTGATGAAAAACATGATTCTCATGCAATGACCACAGAACTTCATTCATCACTCTCATTTAAGTAAAGTATTTGTTAGGCTTTGTTTTCCATATATTTCCTAAATGGTGAATTTTTTCAGTAGCATCCGAAGTCCGAACCTTCTTAATATACGACAGAAAGTAAAATTCACCAATAATTGTATATGTGTGTATTCATACATACATACATATATATTCATACATACATACATATATATACATAAATACATACATATATATATACATATATACATACACATATATATATATTAATATTTGACAGAACGTAAAATTCACCAATAATTGTATTTGTGTGTATTCATGCATACATACACACATATATATATATATATATATATATATATATATATATATATGTACGTATGTATTTGTGGTAATTATCCATTCATTAATTACCATGTACTATTCACTTGTTATATTTTTCAATATTTTCTAATTTTCTTCAACTAATATTTTACAATCGCATGAATAGTAATAGTGAATAGTAAACAACAATTAGTGTACAGTAAACAATAATTAGTGAACATTAAACAGTAATTAGTGAATAGTAAACAATAATTAATGAATAGTGATTGTGAACAGTAAAAAATAAATAGTAAAATAGTGAATAGTAAAAGTACAAAACAGTTATTGAGTGAAAAATTCTTGATATTGAAGAAGTAGTAGGTTGGGGCTTACATGGATGATGAAGGATGGATGGCTTGTACAGGGAGCTGGAGTTCAAGATTGAACGTTGAACTCAGATGGAGGATGTTTTTTTACAAATAAAAAGGTGCAATAATTCAAGCGGATCTACAACTGATCTAACTCTCCCCTATATATAGAAGAGAATAAGTGCTAATCTATTACATTGTGGAATCCGGATTTGAAATCCGTAGTGGCCTTCTTTAATGTTGTTTGAGATGATGGGGTGTGGGGTCCCCCATTATTTCTTGTCTGGCTGCTTTGTTGAATTTAATGGCAGATCATGGAGTTTGGGACCCTCCAATATGCTGCTTTTTTTTAAGAAGTGGCGTGTGGATCTCACCATGATGAATTGTCAATTGATTGCATTCTTGCGTCATTGCATACCTCATTCATAGATCTAACGGGTCTTGGCTGAATTGGTCAATATCTGGAATAGGTTCGGATTTGACTGTCTTGGCTTCTTAGCTTTTGAGCTGTCTGTAGATGGCTACAATTTTATGAAAATCTTCACTCTGCTCAATGGCTTCCAGACTGTCGGATGCTTGAATATGAGGACTGATAATTGATGCTGGCAATGAAATAGGGTTTACTGGGTGTTGAATATGTTTTTGTCTTTTGGCACTGTTATCATCTTTGAATATAATTTTGAATTTTTCACCAGTTTGCAAATAATGAGACACTGATGTGGGGAAGCAAAACTCAGACTTATAATTGTTCCACCACTTAATTTTGAATTGGCGGATTGATGAACAAGGTAGATTTGGATAGAATGGTTTGATCTGAAAGCTTCACGCAAAAATCCATGGAACTCGAAAAAGAGAATGAAAGAGCACATGTTGCTCGAAAGGCTTATTTGGACTAAGTTTTTGAATGTTTCAAAGCCTTCTAAAACCAAAGGGGGTAGGATATCAGGTGATGGTCCTATGTGCATCCACCAATGGTAAAACCACATTGGAATATGGCCAGTAAAACTTTGATGAAAATTAATGAACCAAGAGTGGTCAAAGGATCTGATATAAAGAATACGATATCAGGCATTCATGTAATCTGTATAATTAAATCCTGGAGGAGAATATGGGATTGAAAATTTGGTGATAGAATGGATATTTTGAAACTGGCTGGATCTAAGGATCCGCTTAATGTATAATTTGGAATAATCAATTCAATTGGAATCATTTTTGTTTTTAATATGCTGGATATCTATGGATTGGGTATCCACAAGGATGAGTTCATAATAAGTTTGGGTTTTTTGTATATCGTCGATCAACAAAAGACACGTAGGCCTGAATATATTATTGACAAAATGTTTTAGTTGAGGAATATCTGGTTCTGTTTGGAAATGGGTAATTAGTAAGTGTTCAGGATTAGGTTTATTACAATAGGATGAATTTAGGTTTGATTTTATTGGAATAGTCTGTTGCGTAGGAATTGGAGGAGTTGAAGAAGTTGAAGGATGTGGAGTAATTGGTCTTGGTGGAGTATCCATAATATAATTAGAGGAAAAAGGTGAGGGTTGAGTTAATCTGGCATGTGGAGTTCTGGCTATAGTAGCATAGGTGAGTGAAGGAAAGTTTGATTAGGTACCAAAGCAGTTAGGGGTTTTGGAGTAATGTAATCTTTTGTTCTTGAACTAGAAGAGCTGACATTTGAATGATCACTCATTCTTTCCTGTTAGGAATTCACGAGTAAAAAAATCTGGAAGAGAGTTATCCATCCCTTTAATAAACTGAATATCGAAATAAAAATAGATAAGATAGCTTGTCATCTGGCAAAAATCTGTTTAGAAACTAAGTTTTTAACATCTTTTTGTAAAATTTCTTTGGCTGATTTGCAATCGATTTTTAATAAAACCTTTTTGTTATACAAATCATCTTGAAACTTTGAAATGCATAAGACAATAGATAAAACTTCTTTTTTAAATGTGGAGTAATTAATTTGTGCATGTGACCATATGACTGAATGATATCTAACTATAGACTCTTTTCCTAAATGTAACTGTTTTAATAAACCACCATATCCTAATTCTGATGCGTCTGTTTCAATAATCATAAATGCAGATGGATGTGGAATGCCTAAACAGGGTAGGGACTTATCTTTTAATTTTATCTCTTTTACAATTTGAGTATGTTTGGGGGTCCATGATGATGGATTATTCTTTAATCTGTCGTATAGGACTTTATATTCTATTCTAATTTTTGGGAAAAAGTCTAATATATAATTTAAACATCCTAAAAATTTTTGTAATTGACTTTTATCTCTGATTTCATCTGGGAATTTATCTGCAAATTCTATTGCTCTTTGTATTGGAGTTATTATCCCTGAATGGATATGATATCCTAGAAACCTTATATTTGTTTGGAATAACTTCATTTTTGCTTCGGATATGACTAATCCATTCTTTTTAATGATATGAAGTAATGTGTTTAAATGTTTAATATGGCTATCTATAGTATTGGAATAGACCAATATGTCATCAATATATACTATCACAAATGTGGAATAGGGATTAAATATATCATTCATAATTTTTTGGAATTCTGATGGCACATTTTTTAATCCAAATGGCATGACATTCCATTCATGTTGTCCGAATGGAACTACAAATGCTGTTTTGTATTTATCTTTTTCATCGATCTGAATCTGCCAGTATCCTGACTTTAAATCAAATTTTGAAAATATTTTTGCATTAACCAATCTATTGATCAAATCTCTTTTATTAGTAATGGGATATCTAATCCATTTTAATACTTTATTTAATAGTTTATAATTTATTACTAGTCTTGGAATTCCCCTTTCTTTTTCAGCTTGTTTATTTACGTAAAACGCGGAACAACTCCAAGGAGATTTGTTTTTCCTAATTAGTTTTTTTTGTCTAAATAACTTTGGATTTCTAATTTGCACAATTCTATTAAATCTGCATTCATTTGGATTGGTCTAGCTTTAGTCGGTATATTTTGTTCCTTGAAATCAGGCTCATATGGTAATGAAACTATGTGTTTTTTCCGAACCTAAAAATCATTAGGATGATTTGAACAAACTTGGAGTTTAAATTTGTGTTCCAATGTTTTTATTGTTTCTTGCATTGATTTAGTATTTAGTTGATTTTCTATCCTTGAATAAGTCAATTCTTCTTTTAGAAATACAATATCTTTTTGTTTGTTGTTTAGTAACCATATTTTTTTATATATAGAATTTGTTTGTATTAAGTGTAATTCTACTTGGCTGGGGGGATTGATAAACTTGAACAATAATTGTCTTCCTAAGATTTTAGTGTTGATTCCATATTGAGTTTTTGTAAATGAAGTTATTTGGTATAAAAAGGATTTCCTAGTACTGCATTGTGCGAGGTATTCTCTAAGATAAGAAATGATTGTTTAATACAATAATTATTGTTGCATATAAAACCATTTGGTAATTTTTTATGAATTGTCATTGGAGTACCATTTGCTGCTAATAATTTTTCGTTTGTCTTGGTTAAATATTTACTTGGGATTACCCATGCTCTTATACAAGAGGTATCAGCCCCGCTATCTATTAATGCTATGACTTGAGTACTAAAGTCTTTTACCTATAGTAACTAAAGAGTACCATTTTTTCATATTAATTTTATTAATAGTATTGAAGAACTGTTGGTCTGAAGGGATCTTTGGGTTTATATCGATATGTAACTTATCATGAGGCCAATCTTTATCTTTATTTATTCCTATGAGCTGTAATTCTAATTCTAGATCTTTTTCTTTTAATAATTTTAATTCTTGTTTTATTGAAATAACTTCCTTTTTTAAATTATTGATTTCTCTTTTCAAATCATCAGGTCTCGTTGGACTCTTTTCAATTGCCGAATATTTTTTAATTGTCTGTGATAGACTAAAAGCTTCTTCTATTCTTGGTTTATCGTCTTCCTTGATTAATTCTTTTAATCTAGATAATTAGTCTTCTCTATCCTCCGAATTTTCTATTTTATCAATCATATCTAATTATACTTGCTTTTTTTTATCTTTCGAACTATTAAGTATATTAATTGTTGAAATTTTACATTGGCATATATTTGAATCTAAAGAACTATCTGAGCTGGATTCAGAATGTGATTGTTCACTGTCAGAATTATCTATTAGTACTGCTAATAATTTATCTTTTAACTCTGTATCTTCTGAGAATAGGGAATTCATTTTTCTTTTAGTTTTGCAATGTGATGTTGTATGACCAAATTTCTTACATTTAAAGCATTGATTGTATTTATTATTTTTCTTATAAAAATTCTTGGGTTTATGAAAATCTTTCTTTGTAGGGGATGGTTTATAATATTTGGGGTTCCTATATCAGTTATATTTTTTAAACTTTTTCTTTGGAAATAGATCTATGATGTCTTGATGGTGGTTTAAACCCTATAATGCCAAATTGTTGACAAAAAGATCCCATTTCTTTCTTCTCTGATCCATATCTACGTTGAATTTTAAAATCTTGACATAAGGTTAAAGCTTCTTTTTTAATTAAAGCAAATATTTGTCCAAAAGTTAAATTATTGTAATCTATTTTGTCTACTTTTTGTAGATTGGTAGTTATCCTTTGTGAAAATAAACTTGGTAATCCTATAATGAATTTTTCTTTCCAAAACGGTAAGTTTGAATCTGCTCTTCTTAGTACTTGACTTAAAAATATATTTTTATACCATTTGAAATCTGTTAATGAGGAACATCTTAAATTAATTAAGCATATTTTAGAACTATTTAAATCTTCTTCTGTGTTTCCTTCAAAATACATTAATATGACATAGATTAGAAATGTGGATCCATCTTGTACCATAACATATTCCACATTCTCTCCTTCTCCTTGGGCTTCTTCTGATTCATGATTTACAATGTTTTGATTATCTTCTAAAGTAAAATGATTATCCCACCATCATTTTAATTGTCCTGTAAATCCTGTTACTAATAATTTTACAATATTTGGTTCAGTTATATTAATTTTTGCCTTATATGTCATTCTGACCATACCCATTTCTTGTAATGTAATCATAACTTGATATTCTGATAGTCCATCTATATTCCATTGATAAATTGATGATCCATCATAACTGTTAAATGAGGACCTTTGTTCCTCATATTGTATATCAGGTGGTGTGGGTCTTGGATAATAATTTTTTGTATTATTGTTTTTCCACTTTAATTTATTCAACTGAAATTGTGGTTGACTAAGACTTTGTATAGTTGTTCCTCATATTGTATATCAGGTGGTGTGGGTCTTGGATAATAATTTTTTGTATTATTGTTTTTCCACTTTAATTTATTCAACTGAAATTGTGGTTGACTAAGACTTTGTATAGGGTTTTCTTGAAATTGTCTTTGTACTTCATCTATTTGATAGCCTACTTGGTCATCTGATTCTTCATCAGACGTGAAATTAGACGAACTAGAGCTTGATGAATCTATTTCGTTTGGATTAGTTTGAGATATAACTCCAATTTGCTTAGAAGTGCTAGGAATATTTTGTCTGGAATTGGTCTGTCTAATCAATGAAACTGTGTTTTCCATATTGCTTGGGAATGGAGATACTTGGAAATGTGGAGTAGAAATCTTATTTGGAAATCTTTCTAATTTATTATCTAATTTAGTAGATATTAGATCTACTTGATCAACTATAGTATGTAATATTTGGTTTGAGTAATTATTTTGTTGGTAAACCTTTTTAATGTCTCCCAAATTTACTGTGTTAGTTTCTGCTTTCTCTTATCCTAATTTGAATGGAGATGCTACTACCGTCTTTCCTTCTACAAGAAGTTCTACTTCTTGTAAAGGTGGATGCACAGAGCTTACTACTGTAGTATCTTGTAATTTCCATTTCTTATATAGAATAGTCTGAACATTGATAATTGAAATATTATCTAATCTATCATAGCCGATTATGTTACCTAAATAGTATTTTAACCACATAAAAAATTCCATTCTTCTTATACCTCTTGCAGTCAATTCTGTATAAAATTCCTGTTTAATATTTTCTCTAATATCTTTGTCCAATTTTTCAAACCATAGCCGATCGTCAGTATTTTCTATTTTGTAATAGTCTTTATTCAGATATTCCTTATCAATTGAAAATTTTGTAATACTGGTCATCATATTTAACTCTGAATTTCGCATATGACTGTAAGTAGGTGGTCCTATTGATGAATTAGAATCTTGAATTATTTCTGGTAAAGGAGTTGAGTATCTTATTTTGGATTCTTGAAAATTTAAGGGGATATCAGACATTGAGTACCTATGTGATTGATAATTATCTATACTTGATTCTTGATTGTTTCTGTGATTTTCTATATACCTGCTAGATATGGATCTATTAAATTTTATAAGTATTTTCCCATCTTTTTGTTCATTAATGGTTGAGGGTTCAGTAATTCTTAAATTTCGTTGGATACTTATTGGTCATTCTGCTATTATTTCTTCTGGAATAGTTATTTCATTCCATTTTAATAATTTTGGGACTTCTATACTTGTATTATCTGAATTTGTGGTAACATACACTGATTCATCTTTTTCTGTTGGATTTAGTTTTAAAGCAGCTAGAATAAATGATCTCATTAGTTTGAAATAAATCCTATATACTAATACGAAATGTTTGTTTCCTCTATTATTTTGTTTTGCTTTAATTGGATGTCCAATTTTAGAGAATCCATTATATGAGGGTCTGTTAGACTAACTGTGTAATTCAGAATACAGTTAAATCTTATTGTTCCATTACATATATTAGTCTGTACCATAGCTAATAATGAATCTTTGTATGTTTTAAATCTATCATCTCTTAAAGCCATAAATATTGGAGTGTCAATTCATAATCTTACTAATGGATGCAAAACTATTTGGATTAAACCAAAATGCAAAAACCTATATCCTTGTTCCCTATACTTATGAATAGCTACCTGCGAAAGTAATCTTATGGATTGAAATTCTTGATGCATGGGTATGACTTGCTCATGAATTTTAACTGAATATGTACTAGTAAAATTTAGTATTCCATGACTATAGATTGTGTTAATACTTTTACTTGGTAAATCATATTGGACTTCATGCGATTGTAAAATATTAGTTGAATAGTAATAGTGAATAGTAATAGTGAATCCACCAATGGTAAAACTACATTGGAATATCGCCAGTAAAACTTTGATGAAAATTAATGAACCAAGAGTGGTCAAAGAACCTGATATAAAGAATTCGATACCATGCATTCATGTAATCTGTATATCTAAATCCTGGAGGAGAATATGGGATTGAAAATTTGGTGATAGAATGGATATTTTGAAACTGGCTGGATCTAAGGATCTGCTTAATGTATAATTTGGAATAATCGAATCGATTAGAATCATTTTTGTTTTTAATATGCTGGATATCTATGGATTGGGTATCCACAAGGATGAGTTCATAATAAGTTTGGGTTTTTTGTATATCGTCTGTCAACCAAGGACAGGTAGGCCTGAATAAGGATAATTACCAATCTACAAAAAGTATTAGGAACAAACAAAATAGATTACAATAATTTAACTTTTGGACAAATATTTGCTTTTATTAAAAAAGAAGCTTTAACCTTATGTCAAGATTTAAAAATTCAACGTAAATATAGATCAGAGAAGAAAGAAATGAGATCTTTTTGTCAACAATTTTGCATTATAGGGTTTAAACCACCATCAAAACAGCATAGATCTATTTCCAAAGAAAAATTTAAAAAATATAACCAATATAGGAACCCCAAATATTATAAACCATCCCCTACAAACAAAGATTTTCATAAGCCCAAGAATTTTTATAAGAAAAATAATAAATACAAAAATATTCAATGCTTTAAATGTAAGAAATTTGGTCATACAACATCACATTGCAAAACTAGAAGAAAAATTAATTCCCTATTCTCTTTAGAAATAGAGTTAAAAGATAAATTATTAGCAGTACTAATAGATAATTCTGACAGTGAACAATCACATTCTGAATCCAGCTTAGATAGTTCTTTAGATTCAAATATATGCCAATGCAAAATCTCAACAATTAATATGCTTAATAGTTCGAAAGATAAAAAAAGTATTATTAGATATGATTGATAAAATAGGAAATTCGGAGGATAGAGAAAACTATTTATCTAGATTAAAAGAATTAATCAAGGAAGACGATAAACCAAGAATAGAATCATTTTGTGTGGGTACTCAAAAGGCACCTGCACGCAGCTACTTGTCAATTATTTAAATTCATACGGTTGAACAGTAGGCAAATGACTTGAAATTTTTCTAAGTATTGAGCATCAGTATATAAAACCGCTGCCTAAACATCATCATACCAGTGCTCACAAAATTCAATTTTCCCACCTACCCAGTTGAAAATTTCAAATTATTTTCATTTCCCACAAAAATTAAGCACCAGTAAAGTATGGTCTTACCGGTTCTAAAAAGAGCTACAACTTTTGATTATTTATGATTTTTACCTCCAACCTTTCAGAATAAGTTACCATTTTAAATTGACCAAATTTATGTTCAATTAAGATTTTAAAACCATGAATCTGATGGTGTACATGTGAATCTGTTATTCCAGCGATAGCGGATTATATACTATAGTAAAATTACAATAGCGCCCAAACATTTTTTGAAACCCTAATGACCACGTAATCCACATTGATGAGTATAAAATAGGTTTATGACATGCCTATAAGTAGGTACAAAAGATACCTCGTCACCGATTGTAGTCCCGAGGGTGAATTTAATTTGTTTGCAAAAAGACCCTCCAACTAAATGCCCCAATTACGCTAACTTTCTCACCTCGTACACCTATGATATTTCATTTCATTGGATAAAAATGAATCATTAAAATAATTGTTACACCACTGACACATGAGAGAAAGCGCTAGTGTATGATGTTGAGTTAGCCAAATGTGCATAGCTAGTGCTTACTTTGAGAATTCAGGAACTTTTATAGAAACTTGTTACGATCCTTGAACTGACATTGAATTACATAAGTGATTGTAGAACACACCAAGGAGTGTAGATGTATGATGGTGTTCGAGCGAATTTCAATTTGGAGTTACGAGTAAACTTTTTGCTTTTGCAATTTAGTCCCTCCTAGAAAGTTGGAATTGTTGGAATACAAAATTGGCGATGAAAAAACAAAATTCAATGTTGGGGAAATGTACTTTTGCAAATTGGACCCATTTTAGTGAATGGAAAGACGCCTTTTGCGAGAAAGGAATAATCTTATAAAATTAAGAAATGACCCCAAATGTTGTTTATTGTGTTCCCACAACTTCAGAACAGGTAAATCTTGGTAATCACACTTACATATGGTATTTAGTTATGTGTCAAAATTTAGATTATTTTTAACATTAATAAAAGATGTTTTTGTATTACAATTCGTGATAAGATGGTGTTCAAATCGTTTATACCGGTGCCTATAGGGTAATGTACCGGTGCTATAAACCAATAAGGCAGATGCATGGAGGTGCGTTGCGTCGCCATAATTTTGTCAAAAACATTAGAAAAACTTACCGAAATAAAAATGTATATCGTCATCATTCGTGTGTCCATCAATCACAGTATTACTACAACACCAAATGTAAATGCCAATTTGTAACCTTAGTAATTAGGACATTTCAGGAATAATAATGCGAGAATGGTTCCACTTCCTCACTGCCAGCTGCATTGTCCCCATCACGGGGATGGGAAAGGACCAATCGCCTTCACAGCTTCAGGAAACTGGTAGCTTATTATTTTCCCCATGTGGTCACACCATCTACTCTAGTGTTGGCAATCAACCCACAGAGTTTCAACTGCACTCTCGAGTGTAGAGACACGAGATTCAATCGACGGTATGGAGGTAGAGCAAATTCATGTAGATTGATTCTACATTAATTTGTGTCATAGGATGACCTCATGTGTCATTCTCATAGTGAGGCACACTTGAAAATGCACAAAGTGAAGAAATCAGACTGCAAAAATCATACGAGTCAGACTTCTCCTTGTCCTCAGTAAGGGCCTGATGTATTGCCTCTCCTACATTCCAACAAAATTTCTTTTTGATGGCATGCACCTTGATTATCCTCATCTTGTGCACTTTAGTGTTAACCGTGACTGGGTCGATACGGGAGGCGACAAAGTGATACCATGTGTTTATTTCCAGAGTTAGTGTTTTCTTATGAATTTTTGTCCACCCAGGAAACACGAGAGCATCTACATTGGTTCCTTAAGTTGTAATGCAATTAACCAATGTCTTCCATACATCGTCATTCAAATTATTATCCTCATTGATTAGCGCCAACATCTCATCCTCATCATCTTCTACATTGGGCAATCCATACAGTTCATTGATGGCTTGGGGGTGAGGATGACATATTTTCCATGGCACAAAATTTTTTTCGTGCCCAATCCACACCTAAAATTTATGTAGAACTCTGCAACTATGGTCAAGTTGAATGTGGGAGGTGTAGGACAAAGTGTTTCCTAACCCAATTTCCTAATAGTGTCTTAAAAGGGTGAATTTGCTTCAATTCCACGTTCAGGATAATGCTTCCTTGGTCTTTAACTCTGGGATAACAGTCTTGCCTCGTCCGACACAAATCTTTCCACCGCCACCCTTATGTTCGAATCTTCTGCGGGTGAAGAACACCCTTCTTTCCTAGGCCTCTTTGTTTTGATTTGGGGGCCATCCTGTACATGGTCATAGAGGCATTTTATCAAACACTTTGTTTGCATTGTAAAATTTCCTCAATTTCAACAATAATCTAATTACGGCGTCGGTCATTTGTAATGGAAACAACAAGGATAACATCACATTGATTATATAATAAAATAATTGCAAAAAAATACTTCACACGTAACAATCCTAAATGATCATTGTTTTTGGAATTTCCATAATATTGAAATAAAACTTAGATAAAATAAGGATTCATTCACAGAAGTAATAGATTTCCACTTCACTGCAGTGGTTTGAGTGAGAGAACAACACTTTTTTAAAAACTCTTCCGCCTTCTGGAAAGGAGATATGGTTTGCTCAAAGAAGATGTGAAGAGGTGGTTATAAATGTAAGGTAAAATAACGATCGGGTAGTTTGATTATAGCGGAATTTGATAGCACCGGTACTAATTACTATTGGTTCAAAGTATCAACGCAGCCCCACACAGTTGCGTAGGAATTTATTTTGTTGTTCAGATGGGACTATAGAGCAACTGACAAAATTTCAGACTAAGTGTTGAGCACCGGTACAAGAAACTACCGGTGCTAAATATCAATGCAGCCCCACGCAGATGCGTGGGAATTTATTTATTTTTTATTCAGAACAGGACAAGAGAGCAGCTGACAAAATTTCAGACTAAGTTTTGAGCACCGGTACTAGAAATGACCGGTGCTAAATATCAACGCAGCCTCACGCAACTGCGTTGGAATTTATTTTTGTTATTCAGAACGGGACCAAAGAGCAATTGATGAAATTTTAAAATAAGTGTTGAGCACTGGCACCTTATCGGTGCTTGAAAACCGGTGCTTAAACTCTGTTTTCAAGTACTCTTCCTCAAAACAGATCAGGTTCCTAAGTCAATAGCACCGGTATAACGTTTTTCCAGTGCTATGAATATTCATACATTTTGATTTTTTCTGAAAATTACTTGAAGAAAATACTATTTTCAAACATAGGTAAATAATTCCACTAAAAATACTCTCTAGGCCAAATAAAACGGTCCTGGCGGGTGCAAAAGTGGAAAATACAAATGGAACACCTTATTTCTTCCTCTTTAAGACAACATCACAACCCACAAATTTTCCATTCTCGTTCACCCAGAGCCCATCCCCATGTGATCGCCTAATTAGAGATGGTTCACCAATGTCATCCAAACTAAGGAAAGCAGACAGAAACTCTGCTTATCTAATTTGATATTAATTCCTATTTCATCATCGAAAAAGTACTTCTTACCGTGGAGTATAACATGCCACTTCTTATTGCTTGGGTCTCTGATATAGAACACATGGAGAGCTTGAGTCACTAAGATGAACTTGTCATTCTCATATCCCACGCGGTTCAAATCAACTAACGTAAAACCCATGGGCAACTCGGTATGTACCCCGACACCATTTTCAACCCAGCGACACTTGAACGTTACCACTTTAAACTCCACATAATCCAACTCTCAAATCTCCTCGATGACCCCATAAAATGCCATCACGGCAACGGTTGGTTTTTTGTCTCTCTTGCTCGACTGCCACATGGATTTAGATTCCAAAAAAACTCCGCTACTCTGAGTTGTGCTTTTGCTATCCTTGGAAGCAGTCAAAAAAAATTTATCCATTGATATCATAGCCCTGGTATCTCTTAATTGTGCAACTCGGTGTTCTTGCAAACACCCAAAGTTTTGACTGCATCCCCTCCACAATACATCGATTATAAAACTATTTAATAAACGTTGCGGAATACTCAAGTTGCAACTGGTTCGACGGACATTTGAGATACATTTCTTCCAACATTGACATGTTCTCCTCAAAATAAATAGCTCTCACTACTATTATGCAAAACATAAAGATGGACTTTCATCAACTCAACATTAAATGGTGTGCATAGCGTACCTTTCGTACGTGTGATACCATTCTTCCTGCCATTGTGGACATGCTTGGGAACTCTAACTGCAGTTTTCCCAGGCAAATTTGAAGTGCAATACTCAATGATCTCCTCCGTGACATACCTCTAGACAATGCTAGCATCTAGTCGGCATCGATTGTGTACATAACCCTTGAAGACCCCATATGACGCTCAAACGGGTACATCCAATTCATCCCAATGGAACCATATATTCTAACTTCCCTTACAATGTGAACTACAAGATGGATCATAATGTCAAAGAATTTCGAGGGAAAATACTTCTTAAACAAAAAAAGAACAAGTGTCCCCTCATGCTCCAACTCAACTAGCTGTTTTTTGATAATATTCTTACGAAAAATGGAGTTGAAAAGAAACACGTGCGCATGATGCATAGTCTCACCTCTTCCTCCAGGACCCCGCGTTAGCCACAAGTAAGATTTGTTGCATCAACAAGTGACAATAATGTGATTTCAATGCATTAAGATGTAATTCATCATTCACAAACCGACTTACATTGGAAGAGTAGCCAAATGGTACCTTGGCTCCCACAACGCGCTCACAGACCGACCTCCTTTCGATGATAGAAAGATTGTAAGGGGCTAGTGGTAGGTACCTCTGTGTACCTTTCACCTTAGGAGCTAAATCAACTCTTATACCAAGCTCAACTAGGTCGTTCCGTGCATTCAAGATGTCTTTCGTCTTACCTGGAATGTTAAGCAGAGTACCAATAAAACTCTCACACACATTCTTCTCTATATGCATCACATCCAAACAATGGTGAATCTCCAGAGTCTCCCAATACGGAAAATCAAAGGATATCGATCTTTTCTTCCAAGGTCCGTCATTTAAGGCAACCACTTTTGATATCTTCTTTCCTAGAACAACATTGAGTTTTTTCACCTTGTTGTGGATGGCAAACCCACTCAATATTCTTGGCGCCTTCATCCTCTCCCTCCCAACAAAATGAATCTCATCATCTCATAACTTGTGCTTCACTGGGAGAAATTTCCTATGACCGCGATACACGATTTTCTGACCTTTTTTCAGCTGTGTAAAATCACTTGCTTCCTGACACATGGGACATGCCTTGTGGCCCTTAACAATGTAACCCAAAAGATTACCATATGCAGGCTAATCATTTACAGTGCAAAACAACGTCCCTTTAGAGTGAACTTTGTCCCACGATGACCATCAAACACTTCGACACCATCCGAACACAACAACTTCAAATCTTCAATAAGTAGGGCTAGGTAAGTATCGATGTCATTTTTGGGTTGCCTCGGACCGGAAATAATTAATGGCTTCAAAACATATTTCCTCTTCATGCATTGATAAAGAGGCAGATTGTAAATACAAAGCATAACAGACCATGAGTTATGTTTCGATGATATATTACCAAAGGGATTCATACCATCAGAACACAGAGCCATTCACAAATTCCTTGGTTCTTTAGCAAACTTAGGATACCTGTTGTCAAAATTTTCCCACCGATACCCATCTGCGGGTGACTAATGATATCATCATCAACACAACCCCTATCCTTGTACTATGTCATATTTTTCGCATCCACAACATTCTTGAACAACCTCTTCGGCCTGGGGACAATAGGAAGGTACCACATGCATTTTGCAGGGACCTATTTCCTTACCTTCACACCGACCTCTTCATCAACAACATCATTTCTTCTCTTCTTATAACGAGATACCTTGCATACAGGGCAAGCCACCGCCTTTTCCAACGCATCCTTATACAAAACACAATCATTAGGGCATGTATGTATCTTTTCATACTCCATTCTCACTGGTCACATAATTCTCTTTGCATCGTACAGTTTGTCCGGTAAACCATTTCTGGGGGGGAGCTTCTCACTCAAGAACTTCAACAAATTATCCATGCTAGTATTGGTCCATGATCTAATGCCTTCAAGTTGAACAACTCCATCAAACATGACATTACAATGTCTTTCTCCTTGCAACCAACAGTTTGTCCTTCTCATCAAGAAATTTTGACAAAACCTCAGGCCTCCACCTAAGTTCATCCACCAACTCCTCACGCATGTCATCCAATTCCAAATCCCCAAAATATTCCCCCTTGCTACCTACAACCACGTTCAACGGTGGTTTCTCCCTATGAAAAGTCCAAACCAAATAATCCCTCGAGAACCCTCTCATGTACAAATGGAGTTGCAACAAATCTCGATCATCAGTACGCTTATGGTTCTTACAATCATGACAAGGAGATATGATACACTTTTCACGACTAAAATCATAGTACAAGAAGTCCCAAACAAAAGCAACAAATTCATCACTCACCAAGCTAACGTTGTGATAAACATGCTTACACCTCTCAATGGCACAGTGTATGTCTACAGTGTAATCAATTTACAACATTTAAACATCCAAAGGAATATACAGTTACACCAAAAACTATAAGCTCATTCATAACACACCCTATAAACATGCAACATGCATTGCAAACAAAATCTATTCATCAAGAGTGTCAAGAAACATTACAATGTTCAAACTCACAAGATATTTGTGATAACATATCATTCCACACATATTCAACCTTAAATGATGATTTTTAAAAAAATGAAATACCTAGAATTCATTTATGAGCATTCAATGTCTTATCCAACCCCAAATTTCCATTAATGACATCCAAAATCCTCCTCGTTTCTTTTTTACCCGATAAGATTGGGGGTAGGTGAGCATATAATGCATCAGTAGCACCAGTCTAAGTATTATTTACCGGTACTATTGATGCAGCTGAAGCATTAGCATCGGTATTTATACTGGTTCTAAAAATAAATGAAATTACTAGTGCTCAGAATTTTCACTTTTCACATTTTTTCATTTCTTCACTCAAATGCACCGGTACATATTGCCGATGCTCAAATGTTTCCCGCATTTTACAATTTTCAGTAACGAGATAAACAAAATGGTACTGATTGTATACCGGTGCCACATGTTTTCCGCAATTTCTTCCTAATACGCACCGGTATAGGAATAGTTACCAATGCTATTGATACGAATTCCCGCTTAAATTTTTTAGAGCACCGCTTATCATCACCGGTACCAGTCATACTGGTGCTCAAAATTAGCCACATTCATCTACATTCAACTGATAAGCATCAGACCTGGGCACCAGTATATTTTTTAACAGTTCTATTACCTCTTGGGCACCGATTTTTAATACATAGACATTTATACCAGTGCAATAGGTGATTTATAGCACCGGTTTATCAGCACCAGTACATGCGTACCTGTGCCTATGCCCCCAATTTCCAGTAGTGCAACCACCTCTGAAAGAACAAACAAAGATTTCAAAATGGAAGAAACATTAAGTGATGGTGGTGCAGTCGCAAAACCAGTACGAGTCGCAGGAAAAAATTAGCTCATCAAACAATGACGAGTGATGTACCCCTTCTTCGTAGCAGGATCAAGACAATGATAACCCTTGTATTGAGAACTGTATCCCAAGAAAATACATGGCAAACTCCAAGGCGCCAATTTATGAGGAGCATAAGGGTGCAAATACGGAAAAACTCGACAACCAAAAGGATTGATTTTTTTTGGAATTTTGGTAGAGAAAGTAGGGTTTCAAGAAAAGAGAGAAACAATTCCAGGAATTTTAGTGAAACCGGACTGATACCATGACAGAACGTAAAATCCACCAATAATTGTGACTGTGTATTTATATATATATATATAGAGTGAGTACAAATGGTATACAAAGTAGAAACAAATATGGAACATGGTATATACAAAATCAATCAGAAAGGGTATTCATTTCTTACATGATTCTAAATCAATTATATGAAAGCCTTTGCTTTATCCCAAATCTTAATCGCATTTGTGTAGGCATTAGGACGATGCCTTTTTTTAGAAAATTTGATTCCAGCATTCCCAGATTTTCCAGACGATTATGAAGGACATTATAAGTGCCTCTTCATCTGGTGCTTGATTAATCCATTGTCTAAATCAAATGGGGAATGTGCTTGAAAACCTTGTGAAATCAAAGCTTAGATTTCTGATTCTCATGGCTCTTACGTTTGTTTCACATTCCTTGAAAAATTTATCTATGGCTTCCGATGCTGAGTTACAACTTAGACAAATAGGGGATGGAGTAGAGTTCCCCTTGAAAAGACCATGAGCCATGGGAAGGGAGTTAGACCATATTCACCAAACTAAAAACTTATACCTCACTGGTATATTAACATACTAGAGTTTTTTTCTAGATTTTTGTCTAATCTGAATGAAGCCCGAGAGAAAATTGAGGTCTCAAAATAATTTCGTTTAGATAACTCCATCTATATCCATATTTCACTGTATATTCTCCAGAAGGAGATTTAGCCCAGATCAATTTATCATCTCTTGAACAAAACCTTGGTATTCTGATGCTCAAAATTTTGTTGACCATGTTTTGAGGAAAAATGGTCTTGATCAAAGTTAACCTCCATTTTTTTGCTGATCAATTAGATGAGAAACTGTTAAACTTGAGTGAGCTGGCCAAAAATTTCAAGAAGATAAAGTATTTATCGCCCCTGGTATCCAGTTGTCTATAATTTTAATTTCATTACCAGAACAAACCTTGCATTTAAGATTCCCAATAATTAATCTAGTGTCCCAATGGATCAATTTCCATCCCAATAAAGATGATGGATTAACTTTGTTATTGAATAATGAAGAAGTATTGTATTTGGAAGTTAGAATCCTTGCAAGCAAAGATGGGAGCATTGACACTATTTTCCATGCATGGTTTTCTAACAATGTCCGGTTCATAAATTTAATATTTCTAAAACTCATTCCCCTTCCATGTTTTGATCTGCACATGGTATTCTAGCCCTTCCATAAAATCCCTTTAGTATTAACATCTCTCTTCCAGATGAATCTCCTAACAAGTGAGTCCATTTTGTCAAACATATTCCGTGGACTTCTGTAAATAGACATTAAATAATTGGCCACAGAATGCAATGCATATTTGGCAAGTATAATTTAGCCATTTATTGAGAGACCACTTGATCACCACTTATCAACCTTCCTTTTGAATTTGTATACTAAAGGACCAAAGATTTGCTTCTTTCTCTTAGGTGTAAGAAGATGAATTTCAAGGTATTTATCAGGAAGCCCTTCTCTGGGTATGATTAAAGCAAATTTTGCCCATACTTGCCATCACTGTGTTGTGTTTGGACTAAAAAAGAAAGAAGATTTCTCAAAACTCAGCCTTGTCTAGAGTGCTTTGCATATGAGTCAATTTTATGAGCCAAATGTCTGATACTTTGCTTATTATTCTCCAGAAAAATCATACAATCATCTGTATACATCAAGTGAGAAATTTCTCACATGTCCTTGAGATCAAAATTCTAATCTTGAGTCCATTTTCCATAGGTACATTCAATGTTGTTGAGAAAGTCTGTTGAACAAAAATGAAGATGTAGGGAGATAATGAACATCCCTGTCTTATGCCCCTATTAGGATAAAATGTTTCCCAAATACTCTCATTAACTGATATGGCATTACACTGTAGAAATGCTCTACTGAATCATTTGTCTCCACATAATTGGGAATTCCATCTTCTGTAAGAGTGCATCCAGAAAACTCCAAGAAACCCTTTCATATGCCTAATTTATATCCAGTTTAATAGATGAAAACGACTCCTTACCCTTAGCTCTCTTTTTTATGAAATCTGTAATTTCATGAACTAAGAACACATTTTCTCCTATCCGCCTCCCTGAAACAAACCCGTGCCGATTCTCTGAAATAAGACTAGGAATTACCAGCTTTAGTCTCATTTGCAGAAGTTTAGCAATTATTCTGTAGCTGGTATTACACAAACTACTTGGGCAGAAATCTTTAGCCTGTATAGGGTTCTTGACTTTAGGAATAAATACAATTAGTCTTTATTTCCATTCTTTGTTCTTCAATTGTCCCTGCTGAAAATCCTGAATGCATTTCAACAAAGGACCTTTGATCATATCCCAGTGCTCAATATAAAATCTAAGTGGATAACTATCTAATCCAGGAGCTGACCAAGCCTTCATGCTAAATTCACCATTCATGACTTTAAAAAAATTGTATAAGTTATTATGCTAAACTCACAGAAAAAAAGAACATAGCTAGTACTCCCTCTGTACCATTTCAAACTGCAATTTACCTAGAGAAAAACTCCTCTGAGACCATCTCGCCATAGCAAATGGTAAGACCGGGGACCAAGCTGCAATATGTAGGAAGGGAATTAAAATATGGGACCTGATTGAAAAATAGGAACATAGGCTGAAAATGGGTCAAAATTTGGGTCATAACAAACATGGTCAAACCCAATTTTATCTCTCCTCCCAAATAACTGTCAGATCTCTTTCTTGCCAAAAATTAAGGAATTTCATTCCTCTTCAAACTCATCCCGAATATATGCTACTAAAAACCGGATTCAAGCTCTGAAATTGCTAATCAAAGTTCTGCAAATTTTTGGTTCAAGCTCGCAATCAAGCTCCGAAATAAGAATGTGCAAAATTTTGCAAATATGAAGAAATCATATTTTGCGACAGAATTTTGTGGAATTTTACATGGAAAGATGGAAGAACAGGAAATTTCAAAGCTTCTAAGATCCGCGAAGGTGAAATAATCGAGGTAATATGAAATTTACGGTTGAAATATGAATTCTACGATCTAAGATCTTAGTTTTATGGTTTAAAATCTTAGTTTTAATAGTTGAAATATACGATCTAAGGTGTTGCTATTATAAACTATGGAAAATGAAGCAATTCAAGACAATGAAATTGTTTTATATGAGGAAGAAGGCAACAAATATGTTCAATCTGAAAATTCAACAAGTTTACATTCATGTTTGGTTTTGATTCCGTATACACAATTAAACACATGAAGAAATTGCATGAACACATGAAGTAACTTTTTTATATTGTGGAATTTTTTTGCCAGATCTAGAATTCAGTTATATGCATGATGTGAAGAAATTGTAGGTGTTTTTTAATTTGCTGAACCGTGTGAAGTATTATGATGAACAGTGGATGTAACTGCATGAACATATAAAGTAACGTGATATTTTTCTGATGGACAGGTGCCCAGGGTATGAAATTTGGCTATATGCAATTTGTTGGGAAAATGTAGGCATTTTTTAATTTACTAAAACGCATGAAGTAATATGATAAACACTAGATGTAACTGCATGAACACATGAAGTAACGTGATATTATTTTGACGGACGGTTCCCCATGGTCTGAAATTTGGTTATATGCAATTTGTTAGAAAAACGTGGGTTATTTTTGTTACTGAAATGTATAAAGTAATATGATGAATACTGGATGTAAGTGCATGAATACATGAAGTAACATGATATTATTCTTCTGGATAATCCCCCAAGGTCTGAAATTTGGCTACATGCAATTTGTTGAGGAAATTTAGGTGTTTTAAATATTGTTGAAACATGTAAAGTAATATAATGAACACTTAATGTAACTACACGAACAAATGAAGTAAAGTGATATTATTCCGATCGATAACTCCCATTGGTCTGGAATTTAGCTATATGCAATTTGTTAAGGAAAATGTAGGTGTTTTTAAATTTTCTGGAACGCATGAAGCAGTGTGATGAACACTAGATGTAACTGCATGAACACACAAAGTAACATAATATTATTCTGATGGGTAATTCCCCAAGGTCTGAAATTTGAATATATGCAATTTGTTGAGGAAAATGTAGGTTATTTTAAATTTTCTGGAACGTATGAAGTAATATGAAGAACACTAGATGTAACTGCATGAACTCATGAATTAACATGATATTATTCTTTTGGATAATTCTCCAATGTTTGAAATTTGGCTATATGCAATTTGTTGAGAAAATGTAGGTTTTTTAAATATTGCTAAAACGTATTAAGTAATATAATGAATATTGGATGTAACTGCATTAACACATGACGTAAAGTGATATTATTCTGATCGATAACTCCCTTTCGTATGAAATTTGGCTATATGTAATTTTTTGATGAAAATGTAGATGTTTTTAAATTTTCTGGAACTTATGTAGTATGATGAACACTGGATGTAACTGCGTGAGCACATGAAGTAATGTGATATTATTCTGATGGATAATTCCCCAATGTCTAAAATTTGGCTATATCCAATATGTTGAGGAAATTGTAGGTGTTTTTAAATTTTCTGGAACGTATGAAATAATATGAAGAACACTGGATGTAACTGCATGAACACATGAAGTAACGTGATATTATTCTTCTGGATAATTCTCCAATGTTTGAAATTTGGCTATATGCAATTTGTTGAGAAAATTTAGGTTTACAATATTGTTGAAATGTTTGAAGTAATATGATGAAGATTGGATGTAACTGCATGAACACATAAAGTAAAGTGATATTATTCTGATCGATAACTCCCCTTGGTATAAAATTCTATATGTAATTTGTTGAGGAAAATATAGGTGTTTTTAAATTTTCACGAACCTATGTTGTATGATGAACACTGGATGTAACTGCATGAACACATGTAGTAACATGATATTATTCTAATAGCTAGTTCCCCAAGGTCTAAAATTTGGCTATATACAATTTGTTGAGGAAAATGTAGGTGATTTTAAATTTTCTGGAACGTATGAAGTAATATGAAGAACACTGGATGTAACTGCATGAACACATGAAATAACGTGATATAAATTTTCTGGATAATTCTCCAATGTTTGAAATTTGGCTATATGCAACTTGTTGAGAAAATTTAGGTTTTTTTTAATATTGCTGAAATGTATGAAGTAATATGATGAAGATTGGATGTAACTGCATGAACACATGAAGTAAAGTGATATTATTTAGATCGATAACTCCCCTTGATATGAAATTTAGCTAGATGTAATTTGTTGAGGAAAATGTAGGCGTTTTTAAATTTTCTGGAACCTATGTAGTATGATGAACACTAGATGTAAATGCACGAACACATGAAGTAACGTGATATTATTCTGATAGATAATTCCTCAAGATTTAAAATTTGACTATAAGCAATTTGTAAGTGATTTAAAATTTTCTTGAACATATAAAGTAACATAATAAATAAATGATGTAACAGCATTAACACATGAAGTAAAATGATTGAACTTTGTTAAATGATTTGTCAATATCTAGAATTCAATTGCATGCATTTTGTTAAGAATATTCTGGTGTTTTAAATTTACTGTAACCTAATAAGTAATATGTTAAATACACGTTGTAACTTAATATATACATGAAATATTTTGATGTTGAAGGTCTGAATTTTGATTAGTTGGATTTTGTTTTCAAAATATTTTGGTATTATAAAATTTTCTTAATTGTCTGATGTAATATATTAAAACAAGATCTTACCTCTTAAACACATGAAGTAAAGAAGTAAAGTGTAAAAAATTGATATATAAAAATGGTTTTATGCATTTATTGAGATAATTTACGTGTTTATAAATCTTCGAAAACGTATAAAGTAACATATTAAGTAAATGATATAACTGGATTGACACATGAAATAATATGATTGAACTTTGTAACAAGATTCATCAATATCTAAAATTCAATTACATGCACAATGTTAAGAATATTTAATGTTTTAAAATTTCTTGTAGACAAATAAGTAATAAGTTAAATGTACGATGTAACTTAATAAATACATAATGTGTTGTGATGTTGAAGGTCTGAAATTTGATTGGTTTTTTTTCCCAAAATATTGGTCAGTGGGGATAGACTGTGCAGTATGCTCCAAAATTTAATCCTCATCCATCGGAACCTGGTCATCCTCGTTATCCTTCTCTCCATCCTCCTCTACACAGGGGTCTCCCACTACTACATACACCCCCTGATTAGGATGTATGATGAGATCATGTGCCCTGAATGTCTTGGTCAAATTGATTCATTTGTTCTGGGGCATCCTTATGAAGTTGGTGCCTTTATGCACCAGTAAATAAGCCCAGCCTGTAAGTGTATCATCTTTGCCTCCAACATAGCCGTAAGGGTGAGGGTGTAAGGGGAGTGAGGGTTCTCTCACATATAATCGCTCACCGGAAGGCAAAAATGTGCAACTAGGAATGATATCATGCACCCAATTACTATCTTGACCGTCTGGGTCTTGGAAAGGGCGACACACTGGGTGATGAATTCATCTACCAAATCAAGGCAAGCTCACCCAGTGCAAATTGACAAAGGGAATCTCCAATCCTTCTCAGTAGCATTGGTGGTCTCCCTATGGCAACCCACCAGTACACCAATAATAAACTAGTCATTTTTTCTTCTTTACCTACCGATCAATTTCAATAAAAAAAAAGTTACGTAATAACATTTTTCATTTGAAAAATAGGAAAAACACCTAGAATTCGATAAATTAACAAATCAAAGGCATCATTTGAGAAAGTTTTAAGCTAAATATAGAATTCGACATAGCTTAAGAAAAATTATTTATCTTAAGAAATTGATAGCTTGATGTCATGTAAAGTAAATATATTATATTGTGTGTTAGTCAATTATTTTTTGATATTTTTTAAAAAATAAATAAAAATATTGAAGATAGAGTTAAATAAAGTATATTATGATTTTAAACATAAACTCGAATTACATAGTAATACATTATTTTAAGTCTTTTTTTATAAAAAAGTATTATATGATTATAAACTTAATATATATAGTAAAAATGGATTTGATCTCTTAATAACTCAAATTCTACCTAATCTAATTTCAATAATAAAATAGTTAAATATTATTTTAATAATATATATTGTCCAATATTATAAAACTAATAATTCTGACGTCATGTATAAGTTTGATTTAATTAATTAACATTGGTGACCAAAATTCAACACAGTGTCATCGTCAAACCAATTGTATTTATCAAAATTCCATTTAAAATTTAACCCATCTAAATTAAATGATATAAAATTAGCTAAATGTGTCATCTTCATTCCTTTTTATTGGGGTTTCTTTTATTTTAGCACATAAAACATTCAAATTAAACAAAATTAGAGGGCGCATTTAGCGAATGCAACCTCTTTATTCACGTTAAAAAAAGAAAAGGAAAATAAAGGACGCATTCGCTGAATGCATCCTCCCTAAATATTACCGGGTTTAATATTCACTCTATTTGCATCCGAGTCAATTTTTTCCACCCCACAAAAAGAAAGAACTCAAGCTTCTTCAGGTCGTGGCAAGGGATTGTGGATGAGGTTAATATGGATAATAGAGCTCCAATGATTTATGGGGAGAACGTAACCATTATTGGAGACCTGGGAACACCAATGAGACAAAGGTAACTACAACTACAAGTAACCCAGAGGACATTTAACATTGTCATTGATGAAAACACGGTGGCATAAACCATATCCTTCATTGTTAATTCTATGGCAACCCCAATGCATAAGGAAAATAATATGCATGATGTCGTACAACGGGTGCTGCCAGTACTCAAAAAGCCCCTGACTCCAAAGTTTATCAAAACCCCGGCGTGGAAAACTAATCTAGATATATGGCATCCGTGATACCTTTAGCAATAAGCTTCTAATCTCCTACCCCAAACAGAACAGTAAGGAGAGTAGCAAGACAGTTATGAAGAATGCAACAGCCGAGAGCTTGCATGGTGGAGAACGAGAACTAGAGGATTTTACTATTGAAGGCCAAAAGTCCCCGGAAAAACCCATGACGGAGATGATAAATGTGGATACACCTACCAAAAAGTTAGATGACATACCTGCTGACCCACTAAGCCCTGCAATAGTGCAAGTGCCGATCGAGTTCTCCTCTCCGGCGGCCCAAATCATGAAGAAAATAGAAAAGAGAAAAAAGAAGAAAAATCCAAAGAGGAAAAACCAGAAGAAAATTGTATCAAAGAAGTCGAGATGGAGGAATGGTCATGGACAAATAAAGAGGAAATTAGAGCTTGGAGCACCAATGGATGATGGTGAAAGGAAGGGAGACAAGAAAAAGAAGCAACAAACTAACCTCGAGGAGGCATCTCTGACCGTTGCAGGTTCAAGGATTACATAGGTAGAGACTGGAAATGAAGTCCAATCTTGCCCAGGCTAAAGAATATCCTGAGTTGAAACTACCGCGGGCTTGGAAGAGCTCGGGCAGTTCAGGAACTGCGTACCATGGTACGTTTAAAATATCTAGTTGTTATTTTTATTAGTAAACAAAGTGTTTCATAGGGGTTATTGATAATTTGAAGTTGAAATTAAACTATGTTGGTGTTGATGTTGAGTCGCTAGGACGCTCAGGTGGACTTGCTTTGTTATTGAGTAAGCAAGTAGTAGTAGATTTAAAGTTGATGTCGAGTCATTTTATAGATGTTTTTCTTACAATATCTGGGATTTGTGTTCGTGTAACTGGGTACTATGGGGAACCTATGGTTTTTCAAAGGAGAGAAGGCTAGGAAAACATCAAGCAGCTTGTTGTGGAACCCTCAATCCCATGGTCGTGTCCTGGAGATTTCAACAAGGTTTTGTCGCAGGATGATTTTCAAGGAACTGTACAAAGGTTGGAATGGAAAGTTGATGCATTCAGGAAATCTTGATTTTTGTGGTTTATTTGATATGGGGTACACGGGGCCTAAGCTCACATAGAGTAGGCTAGCTACTCGGCTAAACACAAAAAGGGTGAGGCTAGACCATGCTACGTGTAATTAAACTTTCTATGATGTTTTCCCCCTGTCCTCAGTTAATGTTTTACCTTTGGTGTATTATGATCACATATGCTTACATGTTCGACTACAAGCATGAGATCCAATAGCCAACCGCCAAAGAAGAAGAAGAAGGTTTTGTTTTGAGACGCACTGGATTAAGTCTAGTGATTATGAAAAAAATGGTGGGGGAATCGTAGAATCAGCTTCCAACCTCCTTACCCTAGAAAATGAAGAATTGTTCGACCTGCTTGATGAAGTGGGGAAAGAAATGTTCCCAGATATACCAAAGCGCTTGGAGGAGATCAAAAGGTCTATTTTCAACTTGGAGAGGGGAACCATCACGGTGAAAGCAAAGGAAAAATGCCTCTCTAAGGAAATATTATGATCTACTTGAAAACGTAGAATGCATTAATGGGAATGAAACCACCATTGGTATAAAGAGGGAACAGGAATACGAGTTTTTTTCACAAGTTTGCATCAAAACGAAGGGCAAAAAAACACATAGGAGGGCTAAAAGATGAGAGCTTAGAGATAAAGACGGACAAGGCCAGTATTGAGCGCATAATTGTTGACTACTATGGAGGTCTTTTCTCATCGTCGGACCCGTCGGCAGAAGTGATCCAGCAAGTAGTAAATAGACTACATCCATGGGTTACTCGGAAAATGGCCGAGAGTATCATTCGGTCATACATAGAGGCAGGTGTAGCAAAGGCGGTGAAACAAATGCATCCATATGAATCCCCGGGCCTAACGGTATAAGTCTTGTCTTTTTTTAAAAAAACATCTAGCATATTGTCAAAGCAAACGTCACTATTTTTGTTCTGGATTTCTTGAATCACATGGTTTTTGAGTCGACCATGAGCTATACACACATTGTGCTGATCCCAAAAACCCCGAAGCCAGAACTGATTACACAATTTTGGCCCATCAACCTATGTAATGTGGTGTATCGATTGGCGTCGAAGGCGGTAGCAAATAGGCTTAGACCTATTATACCAAAAATTATCTCAAAGTCTCAATCGACATTCACCCCAGGAAGGTTGATAACCGACAACATTCTTATTGCTCATGAATTCCACCACACCATGATAGGTATCAGGGGCCTTAGGCCATATGAGCATCAAGCTTGATATGAGTAATGCATTCGACAGGATTGAATGGGATTTTGAGCTCTCCACATTAAATGCGATAGGATTCCCGGAGACTTTCATTAGCTTGATCCGCCAATACTTGTCAATGCACTACTAGAAAACACCCTCTTTGGCAGCAGTAAGTAGCAGCTATTATAAAAACCGCTGCTACGAATTTTTGTAGCAGCTATTATTTTTTCTTTGGAGCTGTTAATTTAAAAATTGCTACAATTACAATAATGACAATAACTATTTATTAAATAATCGTTTCTAGTGTGAGTTTTTTTAGTATTGACGGAAAATTATAACAGTTATTCCCTATATAACCGCTACTATATTATTTTTGGCGGAAAAGAAAAGCACATATTATTAGAAAATAGATGTTTTGTTCTCTAGCATTAAATGTTGATGTGATAGCAAACTACAATTAGTAGCAGGTTTCACAATAGTAGCTGCTTCGTCTCTAGCATTAAATGTTGATGTGATAGATCACTACATTTAGTAGCAGGTTTTACAATAATAGCTGCTATGAAACTTATATAAAAATCTTTAATATTGGAAAAAAATTAAAGAGGACCTAAGTACAAAAGGTAAAAAAAACTTTATTTGCGACTTCAAATTGAAATTTGCTCGAAGTTATCCTACCCTATACACCCCCATTATATTTTTCAAGTCTGTAACAAAATATTTATTAACAATCGTGCGCAAGAACATATCTGTAATCCTTTATGATTTCCCTTTCTTACTTCTAAGTAACCAACTCTAAGTTACTCTAGAACATGTACTAGTGTTTTCCAACATTTAACCCAAAAAATTCATCTATTTAATATTTCTATATTTAGGCAAAAAAAAAAATCATGTCTTTTAGAGCAATGGATTATAGGATAACACAATTTTGGACCATAATGTAATTTTCAAAGACTATGTAGAAGTAATCAATGTTGACTTTCGAGACCCTTTTGTTCACCCATACATGCCCAAATTGCAAAGTCGCAATTGTATATTATTGAATTGCATTTTGGTGTCCCCAATTTTGTGATTCGACAACTCCAACTTTCTTGGAGGGACTTAAACGCAAAAAGTAAAAACTATACTCATAACTTCAAATTGAAATCCGTTCGAACGTGATGCTATCCTATACACTCTCATTGTAGTTTCCAAGTCTGTAACGAGATATTTATCAACAATCGTGCACAAGAACATATATGTAATCCTTTTTTATTTTCATTTCTTGCTTCTAAGTAACCAACTCTAAGTTACTCAAGAACATGTACTAGCGTTTTCCAACATTTCACCCAAAAAATTATCTATTTAATATTTCTATATTTAAGAAAGAATTAAAAAAATCATGTCTTTTGGAGCAATGGATAATAGGATAACACAATTTTGGACAATAATAAATTTTCCAAAACTGTGTAGAAGTAATCAATGTTGACTTTTCGGGCCCTGTCGTTCACCCACACATGCTCAAATTGCAAATTTGCAATTGTATATTATTGAATTGCATTTTGGTGTCAGCAATTTTGTGATTCGACAACTCCAATTTTTTTGGAGGGACCTAAGTGCAAAAAGTAAAACTTTACTCGTAACTTCAAATTAAAATCTGCTCGAATGTGATGCTACTCTATACACCCCATTGTATTTTCCAAGTCCGTAGCGGAATATTTATCAACAATCATGCACAAGAACACATATGTAATCCTTTCTGATATCCCTTTCTTACTTTAAAGTAACCAACACTACTGGAAAACAGGTACATACGCACCGGTAAAAAAATTATGAAGACGGGATACCCGTGCAAAAGTATGCAATTGCACCGGTATAAATCATGTTAACAAAAACACCGGTGCTTATGAATACGTACGCACCGGTGTAATGTCAACCGGTGTAGATGTTTTATAGTTTTTGCACCAGTTATATCTGAAGGGGTGGTAAGGACCAGTGCTATTATTTACAATTGCACCAGTATATTTACACCGGTTTATCGACATGGTGCATTTTTATGATTTTGGGGCCAAAAATATTTTTTTCAAACCGGTAAATTATTTTACCGGTGTAAAAATTAAGAAAATGGGAAAATGGTTGAATATCTACACCGGTTCCATGTTATACCGGTGTAGAAATTCTTGATTTTAGAAAAAAAAAGTTACGTACGAATCGCTATTATCTTTATGCCGGTGTAAAAATGTGTATTAAATGCTTACCTACCACCTTTTTTGGCGGGTAAAAATGAGATTTTTGGGAGAAGGAGTTCATTAATGGCGTTTTTGGTTGATGAAGGCATTGAATGATCCATAATGAAGAACCTTGAAGGTACCATTTTTTAAATTATATTTATGGATATTAATGATTTCATGGATGGTTTTGGTTGGTAGAGATATATATCTTGTGTGTTTGATCATTTGATGGTGATTGAGGTAGAATTGTTGATATTATTTAGTAATTTGTTCTCTAGGTTAATGTAGTTATAATGATATGGCTATTGATTATTATATTGTAGGACATATTATGAATGAGGTAATTGTAATTTGGAATATTGGTGTTTATTGTGCATTAATGATCTTGCATGGTTTGGATGTTGTCATTAAATTCTATTGTAATAAATGTGTTGAAATTTCATTGTTGGACATTTATTGATATGTAGATTTGTATCGTGTCATCGAGAGACGTAAGCACGTGCATGCCAACGTTAGTAGGGTGAGCGATGAATATATTATCTTCGTGGATGAGTTTTTGGACCATGTTTTTAGTCATGAGAAGCGAATATTATGTCCTTGTCGTGATTGTAGAAATTGAAATCGTACTGATAACAAGGACATGCTGAGACTCCATTTGTATATCTGGGGGTTTGCGAAAGATTATGTTGTGTGGACATTTCATGGGGAAAAATCACCAACGGAGGTGAAATTTAGCAGTGAAGGAGGGTGTTTTGGGGATGCTAGATTGGATGACATGTGTGAGGAGGAAGTTAATGAATTTAGAGGGAGGCTCGAGGTTTTGGCTAACTTTCTAGGTGAGTAGGATATACCATTGTATCTCGGTTGCAAGAAGAAAGACATGGTCATGTCATGTTTGATTGAGTTGTTTAATTTGGAAGGTCTTGGGTCATGGAGTGATACTAGCATGAATAAATTTCTTAAGTTTTTGAATGAAAAACTTCCATTCGGTAACGGGGTTCTGGATAACCTTTATGAAGCTAAGAGAATTTTGTGTCCGATGGGATTGGAGTATGAAAAGATACATGCTTGTCCAAACGAATTGTGTCTTATATATGGGTGACTTAAAGGATAAGATTGTTTGTCCAGTATGCAATGTGTCGCGTTATAAGAAAAATAGAAATGTGGTTGTTGGTGGAGAGCATGATATGTTGGTAAGGAGACAGGTTCCCGCCAAATGTATGTGGTACCTTCCGATTATTTCGAGGTTGAGAAGGTTGTTTAAGAATGATAAGGATGCAAAGAACTTGCCATGGTACATTAATAGGGGAGGTTGTAAAGATGATGATATGATTTGACACACGGCTGATGCAGACCAGTGGAAAAAATTTGATAAGATGTATCCAAAGTTTGCATCCGAACCTAAGAATTCGAGAATGATTTTGTGTATCAGATGGTATAAACCCATTTGGTAATATGTCCTTGAAATATAGTTCATGGCCAGTTATGCTTGCCATTTACAATCCCCCAGGTACTTATGCACGGAGAGGAAATATGTGTTGGTGCCTATCATGATTTCAAGGCCCAATCAGCCTGGAAATGATATAGACACTTATCTTGCCCCTCTGATAGAAGATTTGAAAGTTCTATGGTTGGTTGATGCCTTAATGTTTGATGGTTTTTGTGGTGAAGAGTTTACATTAAAGGCGATGTTTTTTTGTATCATAATGATTTCCCAGCATATGTTAACCTTTCCGGGTATGTAGTGAAAGGTCACAAGGCTTGCCCTGTTTGTGAGGATGAGACAAATTACCATCAATTGAAAAATGGGCGTAAGACTGTTTATTTAGGTCACTGTAAATTTCTGTCGTTGAAGCACAGGTTGCAGGATAACACAGTTACATTCGTTGGTGGGAAGGAGAGGAGAAAGACACCAAAACCATTGGCTGGTGTAGCTATTCAACAAGGTGAAGCAATTGAATGTTGTTCTTGGTAAGAAGTTATCAAAGGGTGGTGGGGCTGTAGACGAGCCGTGGAAGAAAAGGTTCATTTTCTTTGATTTGCCATACTGAGAGAATTTGGAGGTTCACCATTGTTTGTATGTCATGCATATAAAAAAGAATGTTTTTAAGAGTCTGATTGGCACTCTTCTAAATATTCCCGGGAAGACTGAGGATAGCTTAAATGCAAGGAAGGATTTAATTGACCTTGGTATTAGGTTGGATCTGGCACCATGGGTAAGAGGGAAGCCCGTACCTGCCTCTCGTTACTTACAATCTGTTAGTTGCTGAAAGGAGATCGGTTTGTGAGAGCATCCAAGGAATGAAGGTACCGTTCGATTACTTATCTAATGTTAATCGGTTTATGAATGATGAATTGCGTCTTAATGCTTTGAAATCGCACAATTGTCATGTCCTTATTCAACAACTTTTGCCTATTGCGATCCGATGGTGTCTGGATGAGGAAGTTAGATTTTCAATTATGCGCTTGTGTTTCTTCTTCAACTCGATATGAAGGAACAATATTAGCAGGAAATAATTAGATAAACTAGAGTGAGAGGCTATTGTTGTTTTATGCCATTTGGAAAAGTATTTTCCCCCGTCATTATTTGACATCATGGTGCACCTAGTGGTATACTTGGTTAGGGAGATACGTATATGCAGGTTTGTAAGAATGCATTAGATGTACCCATTTGAGCATCACATGGCTGTTTTCAAGGGTTATGTTCATAATCGTAGTCGCCAGATGCCTTAATTATTCAGAGGTATGTCACTGAGGAGATCATCGAATATTGTACATCGAACTTGGTTGGAAAAAGAGCGGTTGGTGTTTCAGGTGGACCACAATGCGGAAGGCAGAATGAGACTCCACTGTCTAAGGGTATGCTTCATACACCCTTGCACGCAGAGTAGTGAGACCGCAATGTATGTTCAAGAGCACGTTTCCATGTTGGAAGAGATTCATCTAGACTGGCCCTCGAATAAAATACAAGCGTTGCAATGTCAAAGGGGGTAAAAAAAATGTTGCTTTTTTGTTTTAAAGGCAGGCTGAAGCAGTTGCTTTATGGAATTTCTACACTGGTATGATATAGTTACCGCTGTAAAAAAATTGGATGTCATTATATTCATCACAGAACCCCTATTTTCACTAAACATATTTAACATCTCTCACCATATAGCATCTCCTTCAAAGGCATATCACTTCAAATTCGACGGCGGTGCTGATAGAATCAGGTAAATCACTTCAATCCCTACTCTATAAGATTAATTAACATTAGGATCTCAACTACATTAATTGAGAATGTGATATCATGAACAACTTGACTTGTATGCAAGGTGTTTGATAAAATGCTTCAATGTATTTTTTAAGAAATGGCTCCTAAATCCAATTTGAAAAGGATACCCCATTCATCATCTCTTTCTCCACCAATTGCTATCGCACACTTACTCGGATGGTACCTTTGTGTCTGAGGAGGTTAGGTTTGTACATGAATCATACAAAGGACGTTGTTATCACCCAGAGAGAGGAATTGAGGCCTCTCCACCATTCGAACACACCATTTGCACACTTGCGTGGGAAAAATTCTGTGAGACTCCACAACCTTTCAACCTAAGTATCGTAAGTGAGTTTTATGCAAACATGAGGTGTGACCCAAACCTCAGTCAGGTATACTGTCGAGGCAACACTGTCTATGTCACACCAAACACTATTAATGGTTTGTTTGGATTGCCCAATGTTCCAAACGATGAGGATGAGTTCCTTGCACTCCATGTTGACGTTGGCAACATCTATTAACTGCAAGATCCAATTGGGAAGGAGATCGTTGGGATAATAACTTGGCAAGGTACGGACATTGATGAGCTGGTCAAACTTGGTTAGACCAAAATGCCGAAGAAGAATGAATTGGTGGTATCACTTCGTGGCATCTGGGATTGACCCGGTAACTGTGAACACAGAAGTCCACAGAAGTTGACTTGGATACTTGTACGCAATACAAAAGGAACTTTGGTAGAGTGTTGGTCATTGAATTTGTAGCACGTTGAAGGCAGAACGGGATAAGATGGGGTCGTATAGTTTTTGCAGTATCATCTCGGTCCTTTGTTCAAGAGCGGGAGTAAATGCCCACCCACGCGACGTTTAATGGGTAACCAATGGGTAAGATTTGTGCGGACTCTTTCTACAGAAAACCATCTGACATGCTTGTCCCTACCATTGAAACAAGGGTCGCTACCATGGAGGTTGGTGTACAGAACCTGCTTGAAGAATCAAAGTATCAGAGATCGTGGTTCGACCACATGGCCAAGATTATGAACTATCAATCTCCTAATGCCGTGAACGCTGTTGGAAATTTCTCTATCTTCCGCAAATGCGATGTGGAGGACATGGATGTGGGTACAAGTACCTGTGATGGGGATGGAATGGGAGAAGATGATGATGTCGAACCATTTTCTCGTCACTATATGTAGGAAACATGTGGTAATTGTACTAAATTTGTAATCCCATACCAACCCCGTACTTTATTGCACTTAGAGTGTCAAATATTTGCATATTATTAGAATCTAATTCATTCCAGCTTAACAGAAAAAAGGTACGCTTGATGGGACGAGTTATAGAATTTATAATCTTAGAGGTTTATTTTTTTCAATAAAATTACTCCCAATTCACAAATTATGTCTGAAACGTATAGTTGGGCTACAACAAATAAAACCACCATGTATGAAAGCTTCATTATATTACATAAACGGTTAGAAGACAAAAAATTGTACAATTAGGAACGATGGAGGTTTCCAATATAAATTTTGGGACCATAGTGCAAATTTGGGAAGTATGATGCGAACCTTCAATGTTGGTTTTAGAGGTCCTTCCATGCACCCATTGCGTGTAGAAATGCATGAACATGATTATATTGTATTGAATTTCATTTATGTACCTCCAAATATTTTATTTCGTCGCTTCCAAGATTCTAAAAGGAACTAAAGTGCAAAAAGTAAAAAGTTTACTCCTACATCAAAATTGAAATCCGTTTGAACTGGATGGTACTCAAAACATGCGTATTGTATTTGCAATCTGCACAATTGGGGAAATGGACGGGTTCGGACCCTATATTGAGTTTGGGAGATAATCGCATATCACATTAAAATTATGAAGTAAATCTTCACCGTTTACTCTAGAACATGTAATAGCGCTTTCGGTCAATTCACCACCAGACACAATTATGTTGAAATTATGATTTAAGCCTAGAATATTAAATTTGGTAATTTATATAGTTTCCTAACGTGTGGTAAATGCATTTCTCATTCGGGGGACCTAATTGCAAGAAACAAATATCAACAATTTTTAGAGTCGTAATTACGTAGGAGGTCCTGAAACAGTCCTTATTAAGTGTTGTGTGACATAGAATCATATTCGGATCCATGGAATAGTGGTCGTCGGGGTGAATAAAAATGTTTGGGGTCAAAGTGAAAATTTTATAAAATAAAACAGTGCTTATTATTTTCATCGTATGGGGTCCATGATTAGTCAAGATAAGGTTGAAACAACTAGTATGATTTTTAATTAAATAAATTTAGCGTCAATTTTAATAATTGGACTTGTTAACAAAATATGGGGGAAAAATGAAAGAGTAGAAAAAATTGTTTTATAGTCACTTTGTATGTGCACCGGTAATTTTTTAAACAATGCTGGTGTATGATTCAAAAAAAATTTTTGACGCAAGCTGATTTTTTTTTGAGTTTTCATTTATTTTGTGGGCGGTAAAATTTTACACCGGTAATGGTTAAAATAGCACCAGTATTTCTACCGGTGCTCAATACTTAGCCAACATTTTGAAGAGTTACTCTCGGGTGAAATTTTTTTTAACATGAAATGCTTATGAATTTCTTACACCGGTATGCCAACTTTTAGCACTGGTCATTGTACCGGTGAAGCATACTTAGACAAAATTTTACTTTCATACTCTCGTGTCAACAAAAAATATATTTAAAGAAGCTGCTTTTCACTACCATTTTATACCGGTACTTAACTTTTAGCACCGGTATTTATACCGGTGTTGTATACTTAGTATTTTTTGAACAACCAAGTCATACCAAGGAAACTACATACGCACCGGCAATGTCTATATTACCGGCGTAAAAAATAGTTATATATATAAAGAGGATTTAAACGGCCATAGCTACTTCTCCTCATCAGACTCCATCAATTTCTCTCCAAAACTGCCCTCCATCTCTCCATCCCTTCAATTTCCACAACAATTAACCACCATAACTCCTAATCAATCATCATAACTCCTCACCATATCCCCTCAGTTTTCCTATAAATGGTTGAAGAAGACACAACCCTTGGCCAAGTACAAGAGAAAGATAAACTTCCCTAGCTTCACCAAATTCAATTTCTTAAGGGTTCAAGTGGAGGAAGTTTGCCCATTTTTGTAGCATTGGTGAAGGTAAGTAATGCTTGTGTAGTTATGTATGGGTTTCCATATCAATTTCTTGTCAAAGAATAATTAATACCATTATGCACAACACATGTTCGACAAAATGGCTCAACGAACACAAACTAGTTAATGAAGCAAACTTGAAATGATAGCCATGAATGGGATGATTATACAAGTGTGGGGATAATCAATTTTACTTATTTTGTGGAAATATGTTCTATTTCTTGATTTTTTGTTTGTTTGTGATAATGTTCGTAGTCACATTAGAAGAGATTGATACATGCTCGGTTCAATGCCATTTGTTGAATCCCATATGGGTTGTTTGTGTGTTTAGGGTTGTGTTGCTCAAGTTTTATCAAGTTCTATCAGGTTCTACGTCATGTTATATCAAGTTCTATGTCATGTTCGTTCCAAATCTATGTCATGTTATATCAAGTTCTATCGCACGATTTTCAAGTTTTATTATTGTATTGTTCAACACAATTTATCATGTTATATCGAGTTTTATCATTTTGTTATTCAAGTTTTATGCAATGTTGATCATTATTTACACATTGTTTGGTATAATTTTGTGAGGTCAAGGGATTGATTGACTAATTGGATTAACAATTAACTATTTTATTGCCGTAGATGCCGAGGGGGAAGTTAAACACGAAGAGGAAGAGACCTCTAGCAAAGAAGAAGAAGGAGATCGATGTGGGCGATAATGAGTTCAATGTGGCTGAACAAGAATAGCCGCCGAAAAGGATCCCATTGCAAATACAATTTAAGGAAGAAGCAACGCAACAAAATGAATCACTAGTGAAGAGAAAGAAGAACCCGCACCACATGGAGATGGAAATGAAGGGGATGTTGAGGCACAAGATGCGGGTGAACTGATGGCCAAAACACCAGTTCACAAGGAAAAGGGGAAGAGCACTGTCAAATCAAGACCGATTGTCAATGAATAGGACAATGACTTGTCAAAGGTTGGGGGCAAACATGGAGAGAGATTTGAAAAGTTTGAGATCAAAACTTATATGAGGAAATGAGGAACTAGCATGTGCCAGTCCGTCATGTTGGCAAAGCATAAAAAATCTGTCCCCGTTGCGTTTAAGCTCCATGGGAAATAGGTTGTTTGCACTAAGAATTGGACAGCGTGGCATGCTTAAAACCAATTAAGCTTTTCGGCACCGCATCAGATTTAATGCATGCAATCACTAGAACGATGTGCCTGAACATGTAAAGGAGGAGTCGTGGAAGGATGTTTTGGTAAGCTATTCTACAATTGAAGTGCAAAATTTTTTTGGATTACAAATGACATAGTGAACACATGATTAATGTCCGCCTGTTCATATGTTTCATTGCAGACGGGCTTCACAATTGAAAACACGTTGAACGGTGAACAACGTGAAAGGGTAAAGAATTATTGCACGGACAGGGCAAGCGACCAACATCGGAAGACAAAGGTGGTAAACAAGTTCATCCATGATGTGGAAAAAGCCATCAACAATTCAAATGTGAAACCACGGGAGAAGTACAAGTAGATGGATGAAGAAGAATTGCATTTGTTTGAGCAGAGGCATCGGACGCCTGAATTTCAGGTATGATTAGGTTTATATTGTGCTTATTAGAAACTATGTTGCCCATAAATTCTACTAAAGTAAATTATATTTATGATAACGATATCAGGAACTTCGAGAGACAAATATTCAGCGCAACGAGGGCAAGGATAACACCTACCACACTGGAAGAAAAGGTAATTGATACATCCTCCACAAATTGACTGAGGGGACTAAAGGAAATGGAGAGAATTAGGTTGACCGTTGAGGGATGCACTGATGAGGATGTTGAGCAACAGCTCAGCCAGAAGGAGTTCACACTGGACATATCTCTTTTCTACCTTGAGGCAAACAAGGACAAGAAAGGGTTATACTCATCGAAAGAGGTTGAGAAGATCGCACCGGATGTCGTAAGTTACACAAACAATCTCCAACTTAAACTAATTTGTACATCGTTTGTTACATTATTCCTATAGAATATTTTTTTCATGTATCCATTCAGTTGAAATTGAATGAGCTGAAGGAAAAAGGAACATTGGTACTGCAGTCGGGTGAAGACATCCTAATAAAGGCTATAAAGAAGAAGGATCACTCGGGCAGGTATGGGGGAGCTCAGACGGGTCTACCCACATCGGTGGCTATTCCTCATCTTTCCCGCAGCAAGTGCGGTAGTAGTTCCTCAAGCAAGCATACCCCCCCCCCTCAGAGAAGACCATCTAATGAACAACCAGTCGTGAAAGCCATGGCATCGTACCTTGAGTAGTTGGTGAAGGGCATCGCATCTACAAGGGGTGTTCATATTTTGCTAGGCCTTAACGATCCCAAGAAGTTTATCGAGAAGGTGATGGATGACATTGCTGTGGGTGCTACAAAATCCGGTGAAGAGCCCAGCGATGGAGAAGGAGATGAGGAGGCATTCCTACATAAATATATTCATTTTCTTTACATTGAATTACTCACCTTAAAATCTCCATAACCATTTTATCCTTTTACTTCACTTTTTTACGAACATGATGGAGAACGAGTGACTCTATACGTGAAAGACATTGCCGAGAAGAAGAAAATGGTCGTGCATGGGTTGCGACAGATACCTCATCGTCAGGATGCCCAACAAGGAAGAGTGGCTCATGTCAGAGTATGCGAGCCAGTCTACCATCATAGGGCGGGATTGCCCTCGGTGGACAACCGATTCGATAATATCAAAGAGGCCTTGAATAGAGTCGTGGATTGGCATGTGTATTTGATAGGCAAGGGATACGAGCAACCAAGTGACATCTATGAGGACGAAACTGACATGGAAATGGACGAGAAGGAGGAGGAGGTTATGATTCTCACCACCGACGGTGAGGTACATTCTTGTAACACATTATATTTCATTTCGCACAAATTATTCATTAATCCTTCTAACAAGGTAATGCCGAGAAGAAATCACACTTGAGCACTAATTACAAGCCGTCAGCGAGACCAAAGTACAAGAGGCTACCAAAACATGTGCTTCACCTAAACGTGCTCCTTTATTATTCATTGACTACGACAGTTTATTTCTACGTACTTAATTGATCATTTCCTGTAATTTTGCATCCACAGATTATCAACAAATGGGACTTGACAGATTGGCCCCGTTATGGTGAGATTCATCCAGGAAGCAAATGCAGCTATCCTAGAAATGATAAAGAAGAAGGAATGCACGTTTTCCCACTCTTCCGACCATTGACATTTGTATGCCATTACACCAGCGGTGTTGGAATAGATGTTCTAGTCGAGTTCGGGAAGAGACTGGGGAACATGCACTCGATAACCTGGATTGATAATGCACAGGTCGATGTGTGGATGTGGTGAGTTTCAAAATTTACAATGTTATTATGTATTTTTAATCGATTAGAATTTCATTTTTCGTATCATTAACGGTACAAGCACCTCTGGGAGAAAACATGGGGAAAAATGCAGGCCGCGTCCAATTCTGCCCTTGCAACTGTGGAAACTTGTCCAACTTCAAGCCAAAGGTCGACCAGTGTTTCAACCTTATCTAGGAGACAATTAAGGCAATGGATGCTAAGTTCTACATTGTCCCCTGCATTAGAATGTAAGTATTTTTTCCCAGATTTAACTTTTATATTTCAAACCACTTCCATTTCTGTCATTAATTAAATTAATTTTTTTCCAGCGACCATTGATACCTCATCATTATCCGTCTCAGAACGGGAGAGGTTTTCACGCTGGACACTTTGTCGGGGGGTATCAAACCAACAAACTTGTGCGAACTCGGGGTCATTTCCAGGTATTATAATCAATCACATAATAACTACTAGTTTAGTAATATGCGATAAGAATTTATAATTTTCTTTTACTTTCTTGATATGCTTGCATGCGCATACCAAAGGGAGAAGATAAAGACTGAGCCGGAACCCGGCTATACTTGGAAAGTCAAGAATATTAAGGTAAGTCATTCTGTCATGTCATCCGCACCATTTATTAGGTTAAAAGTTGGTAATGACATATACCTTTCCTATGCTGTACCAAACCCAGAATGCTCCATGGCAATGCGAGTACTCCATCATGCTCTTCATGGAAGAATTTGTTAATAACCCGGAAACAAACAATATCTTGGAGGTGAACCTTAGATCTCAAAATTTTCTATTCTAAATTTCTATTACACGCAACATTCTTCACTAACTTTGTAAGTTTGAAATCTTCCCAGAGGGCAAAGGGCCGTATCATGTTACGAAATTCAAGCTGTTGTAGAGAGATGGTGTGGGGCTTGGCTCGATGAGTACTTGCATCAGGCGAACACTTCGTTGCAACTTCTAGATGATAAAAACAATATAATAGGTTGATAATTGATTTTCTGTTGTTGATGACATTAGAATTCTGTTGTTGGTGTTTTGTCAAATTAACTTGTGTGGTCTTTTAGTTTGTTTCCATTCATGTTGAAGTTACTTTTTCTATTCATCGTTTCAATAAATTCTCGTGTTTTCAGATCAATATTATCATATGTGTTTGAAATTTCTTACAATTTCAAGGATTTTTTAATATAATAGTTCCCATTTAAGTATTTCTAGCTGTCGTTGCCCTGGAAATGATTTGGGAGGGACCACCAGAAAATAAATTGGGCATTGCTAATTTTTCTCATCTCATACATTGGTATAAACTATATATACCGGTGTAAAAATCAAGCCAAATTAAAATATTTTATATTATAAAATTGATACCGGTGCAAAAATAAAAACCGGTGCAAAACTAATATTGGTGCAAAAACCAGTACCGGTACAAATATCAATAATGGTATTACTAATACCGGTGCAAAAATCACGGTTGTTCAACATTTAAAACAGTGTATTTTTACAAATATCAGTGCAAAATTATAACACTGGCGTCTCTCAACTTACCGGTGCAAATACTATGTGCACCCCTAACTTTTCAAAAATTTTACACCGATTGCAAAGACCGGTGCAAAACACATTGTTACACCGGTTCATTTACCGGTGCAAATAAGTTGTTTTTTTACACCGCTATACTTACGCACGGGTATTTTGGGAGCCAAATTATCGATGCAATCGGCCTATAATACCGGTGCTATTACCCATATCCTGCAGTAGTGCAACTCTTATTTACTCTAGAATATGTACTAGCGCTTTTCAATATTTCACCAAAAAAAATACTTATTTTTAATTTCTACATTTATGCAAGAATAACAAAAGTCGTGTATTTTGGAGAGACGGATAATGTCGTAACAACATTTTGGGCCTTAGCGTAATTTTTTATAAATATGTTAGAGGCGCTTCAGTTCACCTATTGTAACCCAACTTTTGTTCATGCAATCGTCTCTTATTTAATTGTGTTTAGTTGTTTTCAATTTTGTGATTTGCTGCCAGAATTTTTTTCCCAATTTTGCTCTCGGGTCCAAAAAATAATAAATGTACCACATTTAAAGCACCCTAAGCAACTGATAAAAAATATTAAATGTACCAGTGATTGTTGTGTAATGTTTATATGATAGATGTTTTATTATATGCGTATACATATATTTACCCATATTTATATGCTAGATGATTTTGTTATATAAAAAAAATAATAATTTAGGTAATAACATGTCGCAACCTTTGGGACATTGTAGCAGCTCTTTTTCTAAAGAATAAATAGCTGCTATAATTTTAGAAGGTAAAGTCTCGGGAAAGACGGTCTTTCCATAGGCTAATGGAAAGACGGGGTTTGATTAGAATAATAAAAGGCAAAAGGTGTTAGTTGCAATATTAAAATTTTAGTATGCAACATGTAGTAGTTATAAAATTTATAACTCGGTTCATGCAACCCAAAAATTTTATTTTAATTTTTTCTAATTTACACTTTAAACCTTGATCTTTCCCTAACTTATGGAAATACCGTATTTTAAGAGACGGACTCATTTTAGAAAATCTCAAATATGTTAAATCAATAGTCCTCTTGTGCATATATTTAAATCAAAAAAAAGAATTCAGGTACCTTATGAATATTGTATCAGCTCTTTTATGACACAAATAATAGCTGCTACGATGTTGAATCCCCACACCATTTGATAGATTGGATCTCCACCATTAAAATCTCTCATATAAAAATCAAACCCCTAGTCCTCTTCAGATATCCCTCTTTCTCACACTAAACAACCGCCGCCAACCCTAGACCGTAAACCACCACACCCACCTCCTCTTTCCTTCCCACGTGCACCAGTTTGAGCATATCCAATTTGAGCCGCGAAAAGATCGGCGTAGAAGCCGACGAGTACTTGGCCGCGAATTTCGTTTTCCGGCTGCCGGACGAGAGCGTGACGACGGAGAATCTGCGAGACGTGGTTCTCAGGCGGGTGAAGGGTCTGACCCCCAAGATTGTGACGCTGGTGGAGCAGGAGATGAAAGCGAACACGGCGACATTCGGGTCGCGCGTGATCGAAGCGTGTGGGTACTACGGCGTGCTGTACTCGCTGGGCGCGACCATGCCGCTGGAGTTCCCAGAGCGAGTCAAGATAGAGGAGGTTGTGTGCGAAGGGAGGGACCGTGTTTGAGGAGTAAAACTTATCTTCCCCTCGGATACATCCTGAAAATATATACATACGCAGGTGTGATTAAGTTAGAGTTGGACGGTTGGTAAATATATATCATACTCCTAACAAATTTGAATTGCATGCGTGGTGCGGGTGTGGGCTTACTTCTGTCTCAAAGAGGCCGCAAAGAGGAAGACATTCCAATGGGCTCAAAGGCATCAATCAGGTTATGTGCTTCTTCTGGATCCCTCTCTGCTTCTGAGGCCTGCAAAGAATATATGAGCACCAGTGGACAGCCATTTCGGTATTTGGACGTCACCCTTGAAAATCTATGTCCAATAGTGTGAGGTTGATTGTAAAAGGAGATGCTGCATATATGGAATAGGAATTAAAGCAGAAAGTACCTTCTGATAGAGAACGGCGAGATTTCTATCGTCAAAAGGGAGATAGCCCGGATGGGTATGGCTGGGTCCGAGCCAAAAGCAATGTGTCAACTCGTGGCTGACTCACTCCGTTCCAAACTCAACACGGGTCAATGCAATTGGTATCTACTATTCTACCTTCAGTGCAACTGTAATTGGTTATTGATATCATTTGCTAATCTTCTAAATCCGTTTGATGTTTGTGTGAAGATATTAATGTTAAAAGGAGAGGAGTAGATTGATGAGATATATAGATGGTGGTTAAACTTTTAAGATATTGCTCATGCTCCCATTTTCAATTATCATTACTGGTTGAGATGTTATCATTTGTAGGTGTTTCTCGTGGGAAGGGACAGGATCTGTTTTTGCAGTCTTTTCATGAGAGCTTGATTCACATTAAGCACCATAAGCTACAAATGCCACCTATACACGCTGCAATTGTGGGCAGTATTATAAAAGCTCGGGGCAAATTTGAGACTGAACTTAGGGCATTTGTTGAATCTAAACAAATTCAAGGCTATGTTCATTTTGTCAACAAGACTCTTGCACCCGAGACCCACGTCTCGGCTGCGATGATGAGACCATTTGAAGAGCCAGTACACATTTTTGGTTGCTATGTATAGGTTCACACCTTTATCTGGACTTGCATTTACCTTCCTAGGCTTAACACCATCTAGCTTAGGGTTAGCATTTTGGAAGGGGGGTGTCCATTGGACACCCTCCTCCGGGCATATCAGTTCTCCCTAGGCTTTTCACCATTTAGCGTAGGGTTTGCATTACTTTTGTATTAGATAAGATCACCTGTACTTTCAAGGGGCCTCATCGAATGTTTCCACTGCATTTTCTATGTACCATATTTACTCTCTAGAATGGGTACCTCTCGAATCAGTACGTCTTGAATATGTACCTCTCGAATGGATCGAATGGATCGAATGGAACCCCTCCACATCAAACATTACCTCTTGAATGGATACCTCTTGAACATGTCCAATGGAATCCCTCCCTTCGAGGACATAAGACTCCATCCTTTCGAGGGCCGAGAACTCGACCCCCTCGAGGACAGAAGTCTCCATCCCTTTATGAGCCAAGAACTTAACCCCTTCGAGGACAGAAGACTCCATCCCTTCGAGTGCCGAGACCTTGACCCCTTCGAGGACATAAGCCTCCATCCCTTCGAGGGCCTAGAACTCGACCCCTTTGAGGACATAAGATTTCATCCCTTCAAAGCCGAGAACCACCCCTTCGAGGATCCCTCATCTACCCTTCGAGTCTTCCACCTGTCGAGCCATTGACACACACACACTAAGTATCCATCACTCGAACCTCAATGTTTCGAACCCCTCCACCTGAAACTTCACCTCTCGAATAGGTACCTCTCGAACCCATCCAATGGAACCACTCCACTTGGAACTTCACCTCTCAAATGGGTACCTCTCGAACCCATCCAATCGAACCCCTCCACATGAAACTTAACCTCTCGAATAGGTACCTCTCGAATCGGTACGTCTCGAATAGATACCTCTCGATGGATCTAATGGAACCCCTCTACCTCAAACATCACCTCTCGAATGGGTACCTCTGGAACATGTCCAATGGAACCCCTCCCTTCGAGGACAGAAGACTCCATCCCTTCGAGGGCCGAGAAGTTGACCCCTTCGAGGATAGAAGACTCTATCCCTTCGAGGGCCTAGAACTCGACCCCTTCGAGGATCCCCCATCTATCTCTCCTGTCGAGCCTTCGACTCTTCCACCCGTCGAGCCATTGGTACACGCACGCTAAGTATCTCTCACTCGAATTGTCAATGTCTCGAATCACTTCACCTGAAACTTAACCTCTCAAATAGGTACCTCTCGAACCCATCCAATCGAACCCCCCCACTTAAAAGTTCACATATTGAATGGGTACCTCTCGAATTGGTACCTCTCGAACCCATCCACCTAAAAGTTTACATCTCGAATGTGTACATCTCGAATGGGTACCGCTTAAACCCATTCAATCGAACCCCTCCGCCTGAAAGTTCACATCTCGAATGGGTACCGCTCGAACCTATCCAATCGAACCCCTTAACTTGAAAGTTCACATCTCGAATGGTACCTCTCGAATGGGTACATCTCGAACCCATCCAATCGAACCCCTCCACCTGAAAGTTCACCTCTCAAATTGGTACCTCTCGAGCCCATCCTATCCAACCCCTCCACCTGAAAGTTCACCTCTTGAATGGTCACCTCTTGAATGGGTACCTCTTGAGTAGGTACCTCTCGAACCCTTCCATCTTAAACTTCACCTCTCGAATGGGTACCTTTGGAGTGGGAACCTCTCGAATGGCCACCTCTCGAACCCATCCGGTCGAACTCCTCCACCTGAAAGTTCACATCTCGAATGGGTACACCGCGAATAGGAACCGCTCGAACCCATCCAATCGAACCCCTCCACCTGAAAGTTCACCTCTCGGAATGGTACCTCTCGAACCATCCAATCGAACCCCTCCGTATGAAAGTTCACATCTCTAATGGGTACCGCTAGAACACATCCAGTGGAACCCCTTAACCTGAACGTTTACATCTCGAATGGTCACCTCTCGAACCCATCCAGTCGCACCCCTCCACCTGAAAGTTCACATCTTGAATGGGTACATCTCGAATGGGTACCTCTCGAACCCCTCCACCTAGAAGTTCACATCTCGAATGGGTACCTCTCGAGTGGCCACCTCTCGAACCCACCAGTCGAACCCCTCCACCTGAAAGTTCACATCTCGAATGGATACCGCTCGAACCCATCCAATCGAACCCCTCCACCTGAAAGTTCATATCTGGAATGGATACCTCTCGAATAGGTACCACTCGAACCCATCCAATCGAACCCTTCCATCTGAAACTTCACATCTCGAATAGGTACCTCTGGAGTGGGAACCTCTCGAATGGCACCTCTCGAATGGGTACCTCTCGAACCCATCCAATCGAAGCCCTTCACCTGAAAGGTCATATCTTGAATGGTTACCTCTCGAAACCATCCTACCGAACCCTCCATCTGGAAGTTCACATCTCGAATGAGTACCTCTAGAGTGGGTACATCTCGAATGGGTACCTCTCGAATGACCACCTCTCGAACCCCTCCACTTGAAAGTTCACATCTCGAGTGGGTACATCTCGAATGGGTACCGCTCGAACCCATCCAATCGAACTCCTCCACCTGAAAGTTTACATCTCGAATGAGTACATCTCCAACCCATCCTATCGAACCCCTCCACCTGGAAGCTCACATCTCGAATTGGTACCTCTCGAATGGGTACCCCTCGAATGGGTGCCCAAAACGACGTCGTTTTGGGCAGACACCTGGCAGCACATGTAGATGCACATCGCGGTGCCGCAATGTTTGACAAAGGGGATGCACAAAACGACAAAAATGGTGTCCAAAACGATGTCATTTTGGGCGGCCACTTCAGAGCACATGCAGGGGCACACGTTTGTCTTGCCTGCGAAATGACCACTATGCCCCTGACGACGGTTGACACAAGCGTGCGGTTTCAAAGTATTTCTTTTATATAGTAACCAGATGAATGTAACATCATAAACCTTTATTTTATCTTGTATTTATGAATAGGCCATGTTTTTACATTCAGCAAGGAACTTGCAATACATTGCTTATTAAGAAGATAACATAGATTTTTCAATAATCTCTTAACATTTTGCTAGGATTTTGGTTTGAGATGATTTGCAGAAAAGGAATGAGAGCTGGGGGTAGCTCAAAATGAGATTAGAGCACTGGGAGCTAAGAAAAGTGATGAAAGATAAGGCGGTTGAAGAGGTAAAAGGAAAATAATTTCATCCATCAGATCATCAGCAACTTTGTCAAGATTCAAGAGTTCATCAACATCCTACTATTGATTGAAATAGGGGATTTTAGTTACACTTTAGTTTTTGTAGGATTTAGCGTAATTTTTTTTGTTGAGCTATATATCTTGCTCATGTAACTACAATTGATTATGTTAAGTTTTTTATTAATGAAAGAATTTTATTTATTTTAATCATTTATGGAGAAGCACAATAGTAGAGCATTGATATTTATTTATTTATTTACAATTACAAATTGTGTATAGCATATTTTTTTTAAGAGAAAGTATCAGGAAAGACGGTCTTTCCAAACATTTATGGACAGTTCTCAGGGGCTTTTGCCTTAAATGTTGTAAAATTTTTAATAAAATTTAAATATTGCATTCTATAAGTTAAAACAAGTAATAATGTATTTGGAGGTTAAAATATAAAAATATATGATATAAAAAAATATTTTCAAAAATTCTAAATTTTGTATGTATTTTAAATGCAGTGTATAAGGTAAAAAATAGATGGTCTGTCCATAAGCTTATGGACAGGCGCCTGTCAGGAGACCTACTCTTTTTAAAAATAGTTGCAATGTGTAGCAGCTATTTTTTAATAAAAAAAACATATGCAATATGTAACAGCTATTTTAAAAAAACATATGCAATATGTAGCAGCTATTTTTTTAAATAGCTTCCACGTCATGTCTAGAAGCTGTTAATACAATAGCTGCTACATTAAAATAACGTTTCACTGGCCACTTAGGCACCTATCTTGGCAAATAGAAAAACAGTGGTTACATGGAAAAAAAATAAATGCAACACAAAGTAGCGGTTATATATACCGCTGCAAATAAAAATAGCTTCATCGTGTGGAAGCTGTTACTTAATATATTCTACGTTAAATTAACGTTTCACTGGCCACTTAGGCACCTATCTTGGCAAATTAAAAAATAGCTACTACGAAGCCAAAAAAATAGCTGCTAAATGGGGGGTTGTCTAGTAGTGACAATGTCTTTCTCTTTTATTTTGAACAGTGGAGAAATGGGGTTAAGGGTCTGAGGGAAGGGGATCCTCTTTCGCCTTACCTCTTCATCATATGTTCTGAAGTCTGGGCTCCTGTCTGACTTAATGTGCTCTGAAAAAAAATCAAAGGAATAGGATCTTCCAGATTTGGCCCTAGAATTTCACAATTGTTCTTCGTGGATGACACACTTCTCTTCGGTGAGGTGACAGAAAATGAAGCAAAGCACCTTCAGTGGGCTATTACTCTATGTGAGAGTTTCTCAGGGCAATGAATAAATGCCAACAAGTCTGGTATTTTATTTAGTCCCAACACTACGATGGACGCTAGAGCTAAGGTATGCAACATTCTCAAGATACCGGAGGTCACAACACATGGAACTTATCCAGGCCTCTCTTCTATGGTGGGAAAATGCAAGATGGATATTTTCTAGGATCTGAAAGACAGTATCTAGTAGAAGATTAGTAGGTGGAGAGAGAAGAATTTATCAAAGGCCGGGAAAGAGATACTCATTAAATATGTTCTTCAAGCTATTCCCAGTTATGCTATGAGTTGTTTCACTATCGCGGATACCATCCGGGATCATACACCAGAGTATGATTAGCAAGTTTTGGTGGGAAGGAGCTGAGACAATTACACAAAAAAATCACTGGGTCTCATGGATGAATACGGCGAGAGCAAAGCCAAATGGGGCCTATGTATTTGTGATCTTAAACCAGCAAATTTAGCAGTATTGGGTGAGTAGGCTTGGGGATTGTTAGTGAATTGGGATGCTCTCATTGATAGGGTGTTTAAAGACAAGTATTTCCCAAACTCCACTGCATTTGAAGCCACATTGGGTGCGAGACCCTCCTGGAGAAGCATCCTAAAAGGTGTAGAGGTACTTCGGCTTGGCTATAAATAGGAAATCAAATCTGGGAGATAGACGAGAATATGCCGCGATCCATGGCTTTCGAGGGTAGATACCTTCTTTGTCAAAGAGGTCGATTGTATTCCGACAGAGCTATCTACATTGGAGGACTTTGTAGACCCAACAATGCGTTGGTGGTGCACCAATTACCTAGCCGAGTTTTTCATTCAGAAGATGCAACACTCATCTGGGGCATGCAACCACCAACTTCCACCGATGTTGATCACTGGTGCTGACACCACACCCCTACAGGTAAATACACGGTTAAATTGGCGTATCATGTGCTTGTAGAGTCAACCCATTCTAACCTGTGCCAGCATGCACAAGTGGATGACACTGACCGGAGAATTTGGAAGAAACGATGGAGTCTTTGTGTTCGCAAAGGGTGGAACATTTGGCTTGGAGATTTTGCACCGACTCCTTGCCAACATGTGAAATCCTTCCCAAGAAAATGATGAACGTGGCAACGACATGCATATTTTGTGATGAATGTTAGAGTAAATCAGGATTGATTGATTTGATTGATTCTGGATAAGTCTAGTTGACTAAGCCAAAGTCTTAGTAGGACTCTATTTCCTTTTGTATTCTATTTATTCCTGTCAGCGATAGATTATTTCTTTACGGCAAATACATCTTGTTATGGTATCAGAGCCCAATGTTGGCCCGTTATCCCCATTCTGTCACGTTTGCGCGATGATTAATATTGCTGCACGTGAGGGGGTGTGTTAGAGTTAGTCCCACATTGGTGTTTGACAATCATATAACTCAGTATATAAGATCATGAGTCACCTCTACATAGTACCAATTGGTTTTATGATAGAAGCCCATGATTCTAATATGGTATCAGAGCAGTGTTCTGATTCACCTTCCAAAACTTAGATTTTTTTCCGGCCGCCATCCTTCTTCTCCCTCCAGTGGCCGAACCTCTCCTCCCCCTCTTCCTTCCAATTTTTTTTCCAACGCCACTCTCATCATGGCCAGTGAAAAATTATCGTTCAATACCTTCTCCAAAAGATGCAAATCAAGCTCAATAAGTCTAACTTTCTTCTCTGGAAACGTTAGATTAAATACATCCTCAGACCTCAGAAGCTTTTTGGTTATCTCGATAGGTCGACTCCACTCCCACCTCTCCCCACTCTACAGCCTGCCAGCTCATCGTCTTCCTCTTTTTCCGCCGCCATCTGCTCTCCCCCCGCTGGCTTCACGACTGACTATGTGGCGGCTTACAAATTGGCCAAGGAAGTCTATGACCTCTGGATTGATGAAGACCAGAGGGTCTGCAGTTTGTTGTTCTCCTCTCTCTCTCTCTCTCCTGAGGCCCTTTCCAAATTTCGTGTGTGATTGCCAAGGATATCTGGGACAACCTTTGTGCCACTTTTCAGAACATCATAGCGTTTACTATCCTGCGCCTTCGTGTAGAAGCCCACGGTATATATAAGAGCGGTACCGTTCATGAACTCCATTTGTAATTTAAAGATATTTTGAGCAGTTATCCCTTATGGGTTCTCCTATTTCTAACAATGATCATATAATTTGGTTTTGAACTGCTCTTGGGTCTAAGTTCAAAGATTTTTCTGCCCCGTTGATTAATTCTTCCCCAACACCCTTATACACCGATGTATTATCTCGTGCCAAGAACCACAAGGCATTCTAAAAAATTTACAGGGGAATTCCACACCGGCATCTGGGCCGGTTGCTTTCGAGGTGGGAGAAAATCCCTCAGTCGGTCGAGCATGGGATCACGCACCGGTGAGGGGCGGTGGTGCGTTCGGTCCACGCACCGCCAAGGGAGGTCGCTTCGGTGGACGCCTGGTGGTCGGTCCACTGGTTATGCTCAGCCAGCCACCTCGAGCTCAGGTACTGGTCGTGGTCAGCTGCACTGCACCTAGTGTGGACATCTCGGCCATTTTGCTGCTACCTGCTATAAGATGTTAGCTTAGACTCATCGTACAGACTCGACTCATCTGGCAGAAAACTTCCAGGCGTCCATGCAGCTGAACCCCTCTGCGAGCACTTAGGACTAGTATCTTGATTCCGGCGCAACCAGTTACATGGCATCTTCAGCCTCCAGCCTGGGCAGTGTTTCTCCCTATTCCGGTAATTCTCAGGTTTCTGTTGGTAATGGTGTTTCTATTCAGATTTTGCATGTTGGTGATTCTCATATTTTTGAGCTTTTGCAACTGTATGATGTTCTAGTTGTTCCTGAGATTACTAAGAATTTTAGTCTATTAGTAAACTGACCAGAGATTTGAATGTGTCTATTACCTTTGATGATCAGAAATTTGTTATTCAGAACAAAGTGTCCAAGGCAGTCGTGGGAAGGGGCCACAGTGATGGAGGTCTGTACGTGTTAGACAAAGGTGACACAACACTGGTTTCCTTTTTGCAGCTGAATAAAGGACTGGCATCCTTCAAGCTTTGGCATGCTCACATAGGACATGTGCCAACTGCAGTTATTTCCGTGTTGCAGAAGTCTGGTCTCCTTTCTGTTTTCCTCTTTATTACCTAAACCACATACTTGTACTCCTTGTGTTATGGCCAAGGGGCAGCCGTTATCTTTTGTTGAAAACACTAAACGTGTTGCGCGCATTCTGGATTTATTACACTGTGATTTGTGGGGTCCTTCCCCGATTTTATCTAAGATTGGTTTTTCTTATTATGCCTTATTTATGGATGATCACTATCGTTTTACTTGGTTTTTTCCGCTTCATCGCAAATCCAATTTTTTGAAACATACTTACAATTTAAGGCTTTGGTTGAAAATTAATTTTCTTCCACCATTAAGGTTTTTCAGAGTGATGAAGGCACTGAGTTTTTAAATACATGCCTGCGGTCTCATTTGCCTCAAAAGGCATTCATCATCAAGTGTCATGTCCATATACTCCGTAACAAAATGGACGAGTAGAGTGAAAACATTGGCATGTTGCAGAAATGGGGCTTACAATGCTATTCCATTCACATCTTCTGCTTTCTAGTTGGGTTGACGATTTTTCCACTGTGGTTTATACCATTAATCGATTACCTACTCCGGTTTTACATGGTGCCTCTCCCTATGGTCTTCTCTACCAACGGGATCCTATTTACTCAAACTTCCATCTTTTCGGTTGTCGAGTATTCCCTTGTTTACCCTATGGCTGGTCACAAGCTATCTCCTCGGAGCGTTCCTTGTGTTTTCATTGGATACAAATTCCATTATAAGGGTTTCCATTGTATTGACACTACCAGTGGAAAAATATATGTCACCCGCCATGCGCGGTTTGACGAGAGTTATTTTCCCTTCGCCTCCTCCGCTTCGGCGTCCTCTTTCTCAACTTTGGATGTCTTTGCTTTTTTGGACGATAATGGTGATTCCAGCTCCTTCTTGCTTCCAGTTGATGAATCGGTTTTTGTGCCTAGCCCAGTTTACTTATCCAATCCCGATGAGTTCACACCTGCACGATGGCTTTCTCCTCAGTTCCCACCGGCCAGCTCACCATCCCAGGTCGTGCCTTCTCCCGTCACTTCCGTCACTCCATCCCTGACCTCTTCCGCCTGCCCGACGCCTCCACCTTCTCGGTCTCGGCTGAATTCCTAGTGGATGGTTACTCGGACTGCCACTGGTGCTATTCAGCGATGGGATTACTCAGATATTGTTGCCCATGGTTTTCTTGCTGCTCTTCTTACTCAGTCTGAGCCTTCCGATTATCGTTCGGCTCTTAAGGATCCTTCTTGGATAGCTGCTATGGATGAAGAGATCGCTACCCTTAAAGGAAAGAACACTTGGAATTTGGTTCCTTGCCCATCGGATATCAACATTGTTGGCTCCAAATGGGTCTATCGATAGAAGTATCGCCCGGATGACACAGTTGGGTCTATCGGCTCGGGATATTCTTGGACCTGAAGAATTCAAATAGAGGATATGAAAGTCCCTTGGTGAAGATGTCAGCAATATGAAGACTAGTGGAAACATGGGCAACGCGAAGCTTGCCAGAGGAGACCAACTCACGAACAAAATTATAATCGACGTCGATGTGCTTAGCCCTCTTGTGTGCAACTAGATTCTAAGCTAGAAAAATGGCACTGTTGTTGTCACATAACAACAGTGGAGAACTGGAAAGCGGGTCACGAAGATCGCAAAGCAAATGAGACAGCCAAACTACCTCTGAAGCAGTGTTGGCAAGGGCCCGATACTCTGATTCAGTACTAGAGCGAGAGAGAGTGGGTTGCTTCTTCGCTCTCCAGGAGACCATATTACCGCCGAGAAAGACTGCATAACTATACGTGGAATGCCAGGTTTCCAGACAGCGAGCCCAATCAGCATCTGAATAACCCTAGACCTCCGAAGTGCTGGCAGAGCGAAAAGTAAGACCAAAATGTAGCGTGCCGCAAACATATCAAAGAATCCGAGTGACCACAGCAAAGTAATCATCACGAGGGTCTTGAAGAAACTGACTACCATTTTTAACCTAAAAAGCCAAGCCTGGTCGAGTGATCGTCAAGTACTAGAGAGCACCAACCAGAGATCGGTAAAGAGTCGGATTATGAAAACGAGGACTGGTGGAGCTATGTAACTGTGAACCAGGAACAAAAGGAGTAGTGATGGAACAATATCAGACATACTGACATGAGTAAGAATATCCCGAGCATACTTAGCTTGTCCAAGAAGTAAGCCCGACGAAGTGGGTGAAAATGGTGTTCAGCTGAACCCCTCGGAACATGTTTTCTTTGAATGCTCATATGCGATGGAAGGATGGAAAATGGTGTCAATGGAAGGCAAACTGGAGACGACAAGGATGAACAAAAGTGGAATTCTGGTTCAAAATTTACTGGAGAGTTGCAGCGACGAACACGTAGACTTATGCACTATGATATGCGACGGAGTGTGGTTTTAAAGGAATAAAAAAACCTTTGAAAACAAATACCTTGAACCCGAAGTAATTGTGGCAGGTGTTATTGCCAATATAAGAAGCTTCAAGGTGCCTAACCAGTGGCCGACAAATGAGCACTCAGCTCCGGTAGTTCGATAACTCGTTTAAGGCTGAGTGCTTTCTTTTTATAGGGTTATTAAATTTGACCCGGATGCAAATATGGTGGAAATTTAACCGGAAAGCATATTGGGGAAGACGAATGTGTTCTCTATTTTCATTTTTTATTAACGTGAATGAAGAATGCATCCTCTAATTTTCTTTTCTTTTTATTTTGAATGTCCTATGTATTAGAATAAATGAAAACAAAAAAGAAGGAAGACATAAGCATTCAACGAATTTTATCTAATATAATTTATATGTGTAAAATTTTAAATGGAATTTTGATAGGATGTAAATACAATTGGTTTGACGGTTACACTTCGTAGTATTTTGGTAACCAATGTTAACTAGTTAAATCAAACTTATACATGACGTGATGATTATTGGTTTTATAATATTGGACAATATATATTATTAAAAAATGTTTAACTATTTTATTATTAAAATTATATTAGATAGAATTCGAGTAATTAAGAGATCATTTTTTTAAATGGAAGGCACCCTAGGGTGGGGGTTGATGTATTGGTACCCCAAGCCAAGAAAACCATAGTAGAGTAGTTAGATTTTTACAGAAGGCAACAGCGTTGCCCGCAAAATGGATAGCCTAAGCTAATAGATATACTGAATCAGTAGTACCAGGTAAAGTTAGTAAGTTGCGATTCCAAATGTACGAATCTCCACACCCCGTGTTAATCCATACTTTGGCCAGGCAACCTAACTAAGCTGTAGTGAGCTATTAATCGGTCTAGCAAAAGGGAGAAATCTAAGCTAGGAGATTGCTGAAGAACTGCAGATCAGCAAACCAGAAGTAGGCACTTGCAACAGTGCAGCATGAGTAAGCAGAGGCTGATCTGATGATGAACATGAGTGTATTTCCGCCAAGCTTATCATGGACCGTACGAGTATCATCGTCTTGATGTTGAAAACTGGTGGCTAGTACCTGCAAAGGAGAAATTACCATCAGCAGTATCATGTCCTAGTATGGCCACACCTGTATGTTCTGAGATTAGGAACCTGCTTCCTATCCAAGTCAATAAGGCCCTTGATATTGATCGGCAAATTAATAAGAGTAAGAGGCTGGTTATTAGATGAGTGAAATTTTGCAATAGAATTTACCACAGAGTTACATTCTCTATATACATGTTGAAGCACTACTCCGTGTAAAAGGTTCTTTATCTTATAAGCCAAATTGAAATGCTTCCAGTTGGCTGAGTAAGGATCATAAATCATATTAATGGCAAGTAGAGAATCAGATTCAATTATGGTCGAGCCATCATAATCGTGCAAGGATTGGCATGCAGCAAGGATTGCTAACATCTCAGCATGAAGAGGAGATATTGCTTCTATAGAAAATGAGTTAATGAAAAGAGGATGGCCGGAGTTATCCCTCCCAATAAACCCAACAGAGGCTGTGTGTGAGAGCCAAGAAGCATCGGTATTTATTTTTATGCAATTTCTGCCTGGCTTTTCCCATGAGACTGGTTTTATAATTGGCTTCGGAGGTGGTCTGAGAATGGGTGTGAGGTGTCTGAGTGGGTTAGGGAGACCAGTATGAGTACTGAAAGCTGCAGGGCATGAGTAGAGGGAGAGGTTGATGAGGCCAGAAATCTCCCTACAGATGAGGTTAACCGAGAAAGGAACCTGATCATAAATATACCTAGTTCTAGCCTTCCAAAGGCACCAACAGATAATCGATGGGAGTATTTTACAAATCAATTGGTAACCTTTGGGTAAATCATGGCAGTTCCATAGAGAGTAAAATCTCTGAGCAATAGATTGATGATCAGGTAGATTGAAAAGAATCAGGGAAGTTTTATTATTCCAAATAGCTTTTGCCAGTGTGCATGATATGAAAAAATGGTTAATTGAGTCAGAATGACAGCAAACTGGGCATTTGGAAGCCAAACTAAAACCACAGCTTATAAGTATGTCATCAAAGGGTAGAAAAGAGTGGAGCAATTTCCAAGTGAAAATCGAAACCTTTTTTTGCAATACGACATTCCAAACATATTTGTTAACCGGGAAATTACCTGGAGAAAAAGTGATTGTTCGATATGCAGATTTGAAAGTAAAATTCCCTGAGGTGTCAGGTTTCCATATAAGTCTGTCATCTCTGCATTCCTCTAATTCAGTCTCCTGTAAGAAAATGGCAGTATCATTTTCCAGGTAAAGTGATATCACAGGTAAAATATGTGATTTGTTATTAATGAAATATGATATGGAGTATCCCTGGAAAATGTCAATTATGTTGCTTGGGATCTTATTTACCAGTGGACCATTGGGGCACCAAGTAGATGTCCAGGCATTACATGTCCCCTTACCATGAATAATAATGGAATTGTCTTCAGCTAAGGAGTTTACTGAGCAGATACGTTTCCAAGTAACAGAGTTCCTGTGTGAGGGTGGTAAAGACCACAACAGTTTGGACCACAGTGTTACTCCTAACTGACAGTTCCACCAAAGTTTAAGGGAGCATGCATCTACTATTCCTTGGATAGATCTGAAGCCTAAGCCATTTAAAGATCTTGGTTTTGCCAAATCTGTCCATTTTTTCCATGTCTTATTTCTTTTCCCATCAGTTTCTCCCCAGAAAAACCTAGCCAGCTTCTTTTCAAAAGATTTAATAATGTGTTTCGGGGGATTAGTTACAACCCATAAGTGTTGAGGCAAGGAATATAAACAACTATTAATCAGTACTAATTTCCCTCCAGTACTCAACCACTTATTTTTCCAATTCTGAATCCTTTTATCCAGCTTTTCCATAAGTGGTTGGTAATATTTATTTAAGGTTCGACCCTTAAAAATAGGACATCCTAAATATTGGAAAGGAAAAGAACCTTGTTTCATTTTCAGGATCAGTCTCATCTGGTTAAGTTTAATGATCGAAGCCCGTTTGCTGATGAAGAACTCAGATTTGTGAAAGTTAAATTTTTTACCAGAACTGAGTTCAAATATATCTAGAAAGGCCTTAATTCTGATTAAATTTGTTTTTGAGGCTTGCATCAAGATAATAGTATCATCAGCATACATAAGATGAGAGATTGCTGAACAAGAAGATGGAATCTGGTAGTAAGATAGTTTACTATTATGAAAAATAAAAGATAAACTCCTAGAGAAAGCCTCTGAAAAAATGTTGAAAAGGAAAGGGGAAAGAGGGTCACCTTGTTTGATACCTCGAGTTGCTTTGAAGAAACCCACAGGATTACCATTTATCAAAACCGAAAAGTGAGCTTGTGAAAGGTTAAACATAACAGCATTTAAAAAAGAACCCTGAAAACCAAATTTCATCAAGACACATCTTAGAAAGTCCCAATTTACCCTATCAAATGCCTTTTGTAAGTCTAATTTTAGAATGCAATTTGGAACCCTAGACTTCTTATCTAAGAATCTAACCATTTCCTGAAGGTAGAGGATATTATCAGCAATGTTTCTATTTTTCATGAATGCTGACTGGTTTTGGGAAATAAATCTGTCAATGTATGGCCTTAGTCTTTCCATTAAAACTTTTGAGCAAATTTTATTAAGAGCATTAGAAAGACTAATAGGCCTGAAATCATCAAATGAGCATGGAGTAGTTTTCTTAGGAATTAGTGTGATCTATGTACTAGATATACCTTTAGGAAGAGGAGAGCCCCTAATAAAATCATTAACTGCCTCAACTAAATCCTTTTTTATTGTGGACCAGCATTTAGAGTAGAATTTGTTGCTAAATCCATCAGGCCCTGGACTACTATTCTTGGTTAAACTTTTTATTACTGCCTCAACCTCAGATTCTGAGGCTGGTTTAGCTAGATTTATGTTATCTTGAGCAGGTGTCATTTGGTACCTGGTGAGGCTCAGATAACATATCAGAATAGTAAGATATGGCCTCATTTTGAATATCAGATTGAGTATTAATCCATTGGCCATTGCTGTTTTTTATTTTTGAGATCTGTAGACGACAATTTTTTTCTTGAACCACCTTGTGGAAGAACTGTGTGTTGTTATCTCCCATCTTATTCCATTTTAATCTTGCCTTTTGTTTCCAAAATTTCTCTTTTTCTTTCTGAGCTCTCAACAGTAATGCTCTTTTCAGATTTAAATTAATGAGTTCAGCTTGGGAAGGGTTCAAATCATAAACAGATTCCTGGACTCTTAGGGATTCCTCTGCCCTAATTAGGTTAGTGTCAATGTTCCCAAAGGACTCCCTGTTCCAAATTCTAATCTGTTTTTTAAGCCTCGCCAATTTTAGGTAGAAACCTAGTAAACCAGTCTGACCCAGTCTTTTATCCCAGTTTTCTTGAATTAGAGTGATAAAATCAGGACGATTAAACCAAACATTAAGAAATCTAAATGGTGTTGGAGAGAGAGTAGATAAGTTTGCTATGTTAAGGAGCAAAGGAGAGTGATCAGAAGTCTGCCTATTTAAAATTTGAATGGAAGAGGAAGGGTATTTTTGATTCCAAGAGATAGTGCTTAATCCTCTATTAAGTCTTTTGGAGGTAGGATTTCTTAGTCTTGAATTACACCAAGTGAAAAGATTACCAACCGTACTAATTTCCTGAATACCAGAGGTGTTTATCCAAGTATTGAAGTCCCTAATACTACCCAAGGATGGAGTGCTAGGCCCTCTATATTCAGAAATGGAGGAAATAGTGTTAAAGTCCCCTATGAAAACAGTGTCCCCAGGAATAAGGGCAGATAGGTCATTCCATAGGATTTTCCTACCCTCCCTATCCCTAAGAGCATATATGAAAACAACATCCATATGTAAGTCAAAGGAAATATGGGAAATATGCACATGGAGGAACTGTTCATGAGAAGAGGGGAGGTTAACTGAAAAACAATTTGCCCACATAATCCATATTTTTCCATTATACAAAGTGAGACCATTGGAGAATTTAAGAATATCCATATAGTATTGGAGTTTAGAGTTGTCATGCATGGGTTCAATTATGCATAAAAATTGATTTTTTTTTCAGTTTAACTAGGTTACTAAGTCTGAGCATTGATGTTTCCATACCCCTGATGTTCCATACTAGGAAAATAATTGAAAGAGGACCTGTCATTGTTCATTTGACTTATGACTCTTAGTAGATGATCTAAGCATCATTTTGTTAATTTGGCTAAAATAATTTAATTTTTTACCTTTTGCCTTACCTGGTAAGAGGCTATGATCCAGTATTGGTGAAGAGCTTGAACTGTCAATCAAATTGGAGGTAGCCTCCTGATCAAGGGCTGGTTCATCCATGTCCACCTGTAAAACAGAGAACCTGTTCCCCAATCTATGTTGAAGAGAGGTGGATGCATTTATTTGTTTACTAAAAACAGGATGGGAGGTCCCAACCTGTATATCATCGGTAGCATAAGTCACTGGAATAAAATTACCTAAAGCAGTACCATCAAGCAATTTAGAGATGGAGTTGTCCAGTGGGATCTGAGATGTATGTCTAGGACAAGAAACTGGTGTGTTGTTGTTAGCAGTTATAGGGGACTTAGTAGGTATAAATTGACTACCAACTTTCAGATTAGGAGATAGGGTTCGAGGGATCAATTCAACAGTATGGCCAGGCTCAACTATATCTATTTGTTCATCTGTGGAGAGCAAAGGAGGAATGGTAAATTTTTTTCCTGTGGCCTGCCATATTGGTTCTTTCTGAGTTATGCTGGGGACATCCGTTTGAACATCAGTTTGAACATTAAAGTTTGGGGGGGAAAGTTCTGCACTGAGTTTTGGAATGCCCTAGTTTAGAGCAATGGTCACAGTAGAGGGGGATGTCCTCATATTCAATAGGATATCTTCTGTTATTAGTCACAGATCCCAGCCTAATGTAGGTACTGATAGGTTTAAGAAGATCTACTTCTACACATAGTTTAATTGCCGATGGTCTTGTTAAACTATCAGTAGCCAGATCAGTCTTAATAAAATTGCCAATGCTGTTACCAATGGACTCTATAGCAGCAGAATTGTAGTAGTATAATGGGACTTCTCTAATCGTACACCAAACAGGAACAATAGGAGATTCTTTATGAATTGAAAAATCAGGGGTCCATTTTAGCATTTTCAAAAGAATTCCGTTAAAATTCCATATACCTTTCATCCATGCTCGCTGATAATCATTTAGCAATTCAAAACGGATAAGTACATGCTTGAAATCAAGGGAGCCGAGTTGGTACTTACCTGTGAAACCCACGGTCTTGAAGACCTGTTCCAATTGTTACATCGAACATCTGCCCTTGGTGAACTTACCTACCAAGGCATTTGCATAGTGTGAGGACATCGTTGCTATTTGTTCATCTGAATATAGACAGGCTGTTTCACCTAGATGTTGGGATTTGGGAACTAGTTCGGGGTTACTAGGGAGAAGGTTGGATAGTGGCGGAGCTTTGTTTTTGAGGATGTTAGCAAAGGATGTAGCATCCCGGTTAGGTATCGGAGCGACCAGATTTGTGGATCCAGACATAGCTAGAACCGTTAACGGCCGGAGAAGCCGTTACCGGCGAGCAATTTCGATTCGGCCCAGGAGAAGAAGGGTCTTTCGATTGAGGAAGAAGGAAATTGGGTTAAGATGAAAGAGGTGGAGATCAGAAATCACACACACAATCGCACTAAACTTCGCACTCAGTAACAGTAAAATAGCCGTTGTTGAACGTTGTAACAAGATTCATCAATATCTAAAATTCAACTAAGAGATCAAATCCATTTTTACGATATATATATAAATTTTATAATAATATAAATTTTTTTCATACGTAGAATAATATATACTATGTAATTCGAGTTTATTTTTCAAATCATAATTTACTTTTTTAACTCTATCTTCAGTATTTCTATTTAATTTTTTTAAAAATATCTAAAAAAAATGGACTAACACACAATTTAATTTATTTATTTTACATGACATCCATCAATCTATAAATTTCTTAAACTAAATAATATTTGCTAATATTTTTGTGGCTTATGCTTTATAATTTATGCATGAGAAATTTACCTTTTCGGTTATTTGTACTGCAAAGAGGGGTTTAAATTTTTTGATGAGTTTTATCATTTGTAGATGTTGTATTATATGATGTGTTTAAAATTAATAGTGGTGACGGGATATCTCGTTGTTGTGTGTAGATTTATTTACCATTTATTCTGATGCATCCAATTTTTAAATTTCATTTTACTTTTTCAAATTATAATTGACTGCTGACGACAGATGGTGTACGAAGAAATTTAGGGTTTTTGGATTCCAAAAATAAAAAAATGATGAGAATGCATTTGCTAAATGTATATTCTATATTTCCAAAATTAAATTTAAAAAAATGATGAGGATGCATTTGCTGAATGCGTCATCTTCAATAGTTTTTTATATTAAAAAAATAGAGGACGCATTTTCTTATAATTTTTTTAAAATTTTAAAAAGTAATGCGTCCTTCTTAGTTGCATCAACATAGAGTTACTGTAGCACAAAATATATATTTTTCTTGTTTAAGGCGGGGGCGATTGCACTGGGCTTATAGTAAGATCCCTCTCTTTACCCTTTTGTTAAGGAGATATTTTGTCATATTTTATGTATATCTTGTACCGTAGGTAGATTCCTTTTTCATCTGTACTTCTGCACATGGTGCCTTTATATAGCACTCTTGTACCATCAATAAAATTACACGTTCATATTTTACATGGTATTAGAGCTAAAATCCCAAAAACCTAAATCCTAAAATATCACCACCGCGTCCGCCAAGGCTGGTCCTTCACGCGCCACCGCCGTCGCCGTTCAAGGATCTGCCGCTGTCGTCCGTTCCTGTCACCATGAATCCTCTTGATCAGGTTGAAATTGAAGATATTGACCTTGCTCTTAATCCTGTTTCCGATGATGCCGCTGCCGCTGCAGGACCACCGGTCCATTCGCTTCCACCGCCTGTCAACGCCGATGCTGGAGCCGATCTGATCGCCATCGGTAACGCCGTTCCCGCCGCCGCTGCATTCACCGGGCTTTCCTGCTACAGATTCTGCCATCTTCCAAGCTGCCGTACAGGCCGTAGCTATGGCCGCTGCATAGGCCATATGCCAGTCATCTGGTGACTCTTCTCATGCTTTGCCTACCATTCATCCCTAATATGTTCATCCATCAGATCATCCAGGTTTGAGAATCTGTCATGAGATCTTTAAGGGTGATAATTATAATGAATGGAGTGAATCTATGTTTAATGCATTTTCTTCAAAATATAATGAGGTTTTCTTGATGGTTCTGTTGTTAAGCCATCACTCTCTGACCCTTTTTACAATGACTGGAATGTTGTGAATTCTATGCTTGTTGGTTGGGTGGTTCAGAAACTTGATCCATCCATTCGTTCTGGAGTCACTTATTGTGCGTCTGTTAAGGAACTTTGGGATGACCTTAAACAACGCTTCTCTATTGGTAATGGAAATGGTCCACGCATGTGTGAAATACGTGCAACCATTTATACTTGTCGCCAAAATGGTCAGCATGTTGCTGTTTATTATAAAAAATGTAAGAAGTTGTGGGATGAATTGAATACTTACTTACCTGCTCAGACACATGTTTGTCTTCATGCTGAAATTGCTGCTCATTCCTATGAGAAGGAGATCATTAATCAATTTCTCATAGGCCGGGATGAAGAGTACCATTCGTTGAGATCTCACATCTTGACACTTGATCTTTTGCCTCCTATTGGTCGTGTTCACTCTCTTTCCATTCAGGAGAAACATTACAAAACTGTTGTTCATGCTCGTGAGTCTGCCTCAGCCTACGCCAAAACCGCCCATCGCTACACAGGGCTCTGGGCCGCCTGCCACTGCCATTGATCGAAAATCTTTACTCTGTACTCACTGCAACCGCAACGGTCATGATGCTGCTGTTTGTTTTAAAATTCATGGTCATCCTGCATGGTTTGAGCAACATCGACAACAAGGATCCGGTCAAAGATCTCAGCCCCAGCAAACCAGCGCCCCAGCAGCCGCACCGTTCGTCGAAGCAGCCCCTGCCGTCGCCGCCATGGCTGAAGCTGAGTATCGGGCCATGGCTGTTGTTTGTTGTGAGTTGATATGGATTAAGTCCCTTCTTCGCAATTTGGGAATTGGTCATTCTTCTCCAATGTGTTTATATTGTGACAGTCAGGCAGCCCTCCATATTGCAGCCAATCCTGTGTTTCATGAGAGGACAAAGCACATTGAGATTGACTGTCATTTTGTTCGTGATTTGGTACAATCTAGAGAAGTTGCTACTCATCATATTCGCACTTCCAGTCAACCTGGGGATTTATTTACTAAAGCTCTTGGACGATAGTCATTTCAGACTCTTCTCGGTAAGTTGGGCATTCATGATCCACATGCTCCAACTTGAGAAGGAGTGTTAAGGAGATATTTTGTCATATTTTATATATATCTTGTACCGTAGTTAGAATCATTTTCCATTTGTACTTCTGCATATGGTGCATTTATATAGCACCCTTGTACCATCAATGAAATCACATGTTCATATTTTACACCTTTTCTTGCTAGTAGTTTTCAAATTTAAAAGATTAAGTTTTTATGCTGCATTTATAAGTTTGTCATTTTCACGGTCTTCGGAAGCCTTACTGTGTTTAGTAATACGATTTTAGGATAAAATATCATGTCTATCCCAAGAAACTTAAGTGATTCTGTTGTTTTGTTTTGTGATTTATATCAAATCCTCACAAATGCAAATCTGATTGCACATTTGGGTCAGGTCTGATCCTCTGGGAAGTTCTTAACCACGATTCTCCGCCGAGGCCTCGCATAACCGCAGTTAAGAACTTCCCGGAGAATCGTGGCATTGTGTTAGGCCTGTTGAAGGGGTATGTAGGCCTCGGTAGTGCTATAAAGGTGAAAATTTATCATGCTCTGCACGAGAATGATGCAAAATTGTTCGTGTTGCTCGTAGCATGGCTCCCTGCTTTCATTACCTTCACCTTTCTACCTGTTATCAGGCGCATGAAGGTTGCAATGGATGATCAAGAGAATGAACTGAAAGTATTCTACTCTTTGCTATACATTTCTCTTTGCCTAGCCAATTTTCTTATGGTTGTAATCATAGTCCAAAACAAGTTTGCCTTCAGCCGGTCAGGGTATATCGCGATTGCGATCATCATCTTCATTCTTGCATTTTCTTAACTGCCTATTGTGGAATACGAATTCTTGTATAAAATTACAAGAATTTGTATAAAATTATAAGGTAGTTGATAAAGTCTATTGAGATTATGGGGGAATAGTCTAAGAATTAGAATTTTTTTAGGACTAAAATTAAATATTTGAAAACACTTCCTAAATACATCCAAAACTCCTAAATACAGGTGATAGGGATAATATTGTAATACATCATTAAGTTTGCCTGCATTTATGATTTCTCAACCTGTATTTAGATTTGACAAAGTCCTGGGAAAAACCATCTTTCCATAGGTTTATCGGAAGATGAGTTTAATTAGAATAACAAAAGGTAAAAGGTCTTAGTTGCAATATTAAAAATTTATTATGCAAAGTGAAGTAGTTATAAAGTTTATAACCCAATTCATGCAACCCAGATTTTTTTTGTTCATTTCTTCTAATTTGCACTCTAAACTTTGATTTTTCCATGACTTATGAAAGCACCGTCTTCGAGAGACGGACTCTTTAGATTTGCCTTAAGTTTTTAGTGTATTGAAAATAAATAAGTTAAGAGAGCGCAATAGTTGAGGTAATATGTTTGACCAGTAAAAATGTTAAAACAATTAAGAATGACACGTGTCAATCTCTACAAGCTAATAGACTGAGTATCTATGCAAGTTGGATTTGTGTGTGCATAGAATAGCTTAAAAAATTGTATATGCTGAGGAATATACCAATGACGAGGTTGGACCATGGTCCAATAGTACTAAACACTCACCATCAGACTAACGGTGGTAGGGCTCAGTCGATGCAGAAGCTTGAAGCATTCTGGACAAGATGGGAGGAAGTAAAGCAGATAATCATGGAGACATGGCATAGTACATTGATGCAAAATGGACACATGTCCACAATGGTCAACAAACTAAAGTTCATGATGCTCAGACTGAGCAACTGGAGTAGAGAAAATGTAGGTTGTTTAGAAAGAATGATCCAAATGAAAGTAGGGGAAATTGACAAGCTTCAATCGAGGAATGAGTTCGAAGCTGCGAGTATAAGTGCAGATGAGCTGGATGACCTACTAACACAACAAAATTATTACTATAAACATAGAGCGAAGACAAATTGGTACGCGGAAGGGAACAAAAACACGAGTTTCTTCCACATCTGGGCAAGGAAAAAACAAGGAAAACAACTCACGGATTTGGATCACTGACCCGATTCAACCGAGGAACATGGTGGTAGAGCTTGTCAGTATGGTGTTCGTTAAAAAAATCAGTCATGCCACATGATGCTTTTGGAGGATCAACCATTACCGAAGTTTTACAGGCTATCGAACCCTCAGTCAATAATGAGCAAAGTAACAAACTATCAGCAAGAGTGACAGCCAAAGAGATAAAAATGCAGTATTCCAGATAAGGAAATGGAAAGCACCAGGCCCAGACGACATCCCATCAGGATTCTATCAACACTACTGGAATGAAGTGGGGGATGAACTTACAAGATCAGTACATGAATTCTTCACAACAGAGAGGATGCTCAGTGACTGGAATGCGACCAACATAGTACTTATCTCGAAGACAAAGGTACCATCTAAACCTGCTGACTTAAGGCCAATTAGCTTGTGCAATGTTACATATAAAGTTATTGCCAAAGTATTAGCAAATATATTAAAACATATTATGGGGTATCTTATCTTTAGGAACCAAGTGGCATTTGTGCAAGGGAGGTCAATAGTAGAAAACTCACTCATCGCGCACGAATTGATAGAAAAGGTAAGGAAGCAGAAGATAGGGAAGACGACAATCGCTGCAATGAAGATTGATATGAGTAAAGCTTATGATCGAGTGTCCTGGGACTTCCTTAGGAATGTCATGGGATGGATGGGATTTCCAGTTAAATGGATTAACTGGATAATGGAATGTGTTACCACTGTCACCTATTCCATCAAATTTAATGGGGTGATCACACCACCATTCAAGCCCATACAAGGACTACGCCAAGGATGTCCCTTATCACCTTTCCTCTTCATTCTTTGCCAAGAGGCCCTGTTATCTATGATAGCATCAACACCATTCCAACAAGTATCTAGAGGCATACAATGTGGTATAGGGGTCCCAAGAGTATCGAACCTCATGTTTGCAGACGACTGTCTCTTGTTCTTCGAAGTAACGGAATGTTCCACGAGGAAATTAGCGTCCATGCTAAACCTCTTTGCAGCATACTCAGGTCAGCGCCTCAATTTTGAGAAAGCATCATTTCTCACAAGCTCAAATGAGAATGAATATACCACAAACCTGATCAAGTTAAGGTTCAACATTAAACCTAATCTCTTGCAAGGCAAGTACCTAGGTCATGATATAATATCGAAGGGTCGAAGTTCAGACTATTCAAAGGTTTGCAAAGGAAGGTTATCGCCAAACAACTATATGGAGGAGGAGTGATCTGTCAATAATGGGGAGGATGACACTGTGCAAACATGTTCTCTGCACGTTATCACAATACGCTATAGGGACTTTTAGAATCCCAAAGACGGTAGCAAAAGATATGGAAAGACAGATGGCAAGGTTCATCTGGGCAGGAGATACAGAGGGAAGAGGGATCCACTGGAAATCACGGTAAAAAATCTATACTTCGAAATGGTGAGGTGGACTTGGGATGAGATCAATGTCAGAAATGAATCAAGCATTGTAAGGGAAGCAAGCATGGTCATTTTTGGAAAACAAAAACTCTTTCTTTGCAAAATTCTTCCTTACTAAGTACTGCAGGAATCAAGACCTATTGAAGACAAGACAGAAGCAGGGCGAATCGTGGGGATGAAAGGGTATACTCTGGGGGCTGGAGCTAATCAAACCACACCCTAAAGTGGAAAATTGTGACAGGGAAGGTTGTGGAAATCCAGCAACACTGGATTCCAAATCAGCTAAACCCAATCCGTTTCAATACAAACATACTTCCAGCCCTCGACTTCAAGGTATCTGACCTGATTGATGGAAAAATGCTAGAGGAGCCCATTACTCAGAGTGTTGTACTCGTGCCAATTGGTTAAGGAAATTGTAAAAATCCATGTCCCACCACACGGTTTTGGGGAAGCTGATTACTTAGTCTGGGAGTAGGAATTATTAGGGAAATACACAGTCAAGTCGGGATATCATACTGCATGGGAGGATAGGAAAAGAGCGAAACCATTATCCTCTGCACTACAAACTACAGACTCTGACGAATCAAGAATGTGGAAGTCCCTATGGAACAGTATCATCCCGGAACACATAAAATTCCTCATATGGAGAATGATCCAAGGAGCATGTCCAACCAACCCTAAACTAAAGAGAAGAGACATGAATCTATCATCTAAATGCCAAAAGTGCTTTATAGAAGATGAGTCGATACAACATATGATCTTTGAATGCGACATCGCAAAAATGGTTTGGAAACAAAGAAGATTAGGACTAGACTTCATGGAAGTCCCTATGGAACAGTATCATCCCGGAACACATAAAATTCCTCATATGGAGAATGGTCCAAGGAGCATGTCTAACCAACCCTAAACTAAAGAGAAGAGACATGAATCTATCATCTAAATGCCAAAAGTGCTTTATAGAAGACGAGTCGATACAACATATGATCTTTGAATGCGACATCGCAAAAATGGTTTGGAAACAAAGAAGATTAGGACTAGACTTCAATTCAGGTAATCCTATCTCACTTAAGAACTGGCTACAACAGTGGTTCAGAGTTGCACCTGAGAAGGAGGATAAAGAGCTAGCATCCTTCATAATATGGTCAATATAGTGCGCTAGGAATACATCCACCTTTGATCTGACCTCCACCCTATCCTTTCAGCACATTAGGGCATAAATTGCATCACTAACTTACAAGGCTAGAGAAAGGAAACTCAGTCAAGGACCATCAAATCAAGACCCAGACCCTGTCCCACAAACAACAGATTAACAAACGGACAGTGAGGATGACCCAATCAAGGAAACGATCAAGGCATGTGACATTACCCTATTGTGGCTTAAGAATGAGAAGAGTGCGGAGCACCTATTTCAAGACCGAACCATAATAACCACCAATGCGGCACTCTGTAATAACAAGGGTGAAGGAGTCGTGGCATGGTGCATAAAAAATACAGATACGGAAGAGAGCTGGGAATGTACAATGCCATTACAGGCACTGTCAGCTGTCCAAGCAGAATTAACTGTGATCCTACAGGCCCTGAAGCAAGCAAGTGTCAGAGGAAAAATACGCCTCCTGGTCAAGAGTGATTGTGAAAATGCACTACGCTATATTACCAAGTACCCGGAGATCCCACCAGATGTGAGGCAAATAGTTAAGGAGATCCTAATCTCAGGTATGGTATTCTGCAGTCTGTCTATCATTAAGGTGAATAGAGTTGAAGTAGTAGAATCACACAACTTGGTGAATGACATTTTAAAAATATATTATATTTGGTGAATCGAATAATGCATCACATAATAATAGTCATACATATGTAAATAGATTTTAATAGTCAAAATTAGCTCAATTGAGTTCAAAATTTTAATCTAAAAACTATTTGTTGGGACATAAAATAACTAATAGAAATATTTTTTATTCATAATTTTGAAGTTTAATTTAAAATATTTGTTTTATAATGCTGGATAATGTCTGTGCATACTTCAACTTCAAAAGGACGAAGTCATCAATAGATTTTCTCGCTAAGACGATTTTCTCTCAACGAACTTTCTTTGCTACAGTAACGAACTTCTTCTTCCACCCCTGTCTTCGTCGGTAACGGCTATTTGCTGCCGTTAACGGCTAACCCTGCCGTTAACATTGGACCAACAGACACGGCCATTGACCGACCGGCCGTGATGGCAGAAATCAATCCCAATCAAATCCCACCAAAATCGTTTATGGTAGCTCTCCAGACCAAATCAAACCCCCTATTGAAATCCTTGCCGACTAATCCAGAGCTAACCCCCAAATCCGAGCATTTAGGTGACCCGGCCTGTCTTTACTCCGACGACCAAATTGCCAAACTATTTGCACATTACTCAAATGCTCTGGTCGAAAAATTCACTAAAGGGAGAATCACGATGGATCAACTGGAGCAAGCCTTCAGGACGGTAGGGTTTACAGGTAGCTATCAATTAGGTTCTCTTGACTATAAGCATGTTTTGATCAGGTTCGAGCTAATCAATGTCTACCAAAGATGCTGGATCAAAGGAGTCTGGAACTTCAATGGAGTTCTGCTGAAGATGCTAAAGTGGTCTCCAGACTTCTCGACTCACAGAGAATCGCCAATTGTACCTATTTGGTGCACGATAAAAGAGGTACCTTTATACTACTACAATTCTGCATCAATTGAGGCAATTGGAAACACTATAGGAAGCTTTATCAAGAATGACTTAGCCACTGAAATGCTCACAAGGCCTTCAGCAATAAAACTCTGTGTGGAAGTTGATTTGCAAAAACCTTTGTGTAGTTTTATCAGATTAGGATCAGTCTCTAATAACTGGAAATACACAATTGAATATGAAGATGTCCCACTTTATTGTGATCACTGTGCTAAGTTAGGACATTCTCTTAACCAGTGTAGAGCTATCATTAACACCAATGGAAAATCAAAGGAAAACCTTTTGCCACAAAGCCAAAATAATTCTCTCTGGCAGCCAATGGGAAATAAGTTCAGTAAGGCTCCTCTTATCTCTCTAGAGAATCAGGCTGTTAATGCCCACACCAATAATGAAAAGATAGCTCAACAAAAAGCCATAACTAACCCCATACTTCACCCTTCCTCATACTGGCCTTCAGAGGCTAATACTGGAACTGAAGGCATCCAAGCACCAATAACGACCCCTAGGCAATCTCCCAAAATCCCAACCCAAAATAATCTTCAATCCTCACTATCTAAACTCTAAAATGCAACAGCCTTAGCCAGACCATCTCAGAATACCTATGCAAAGGATGATGTACACATTGGTAATCTCAGATCATCCTCGGATCAATCCTCCCCAACTAACCCCCCACTTTCTCCACTGGGAAAGATGGAAAATAGGTTTTCTATTTTGCAGGATTTGGAGGATACACCGAAATCAGACGACCTCATGGAACAGGAAGAGCATGAATTAGATGAAGATGCTAATATTGGCCACAAAGAGCACAATGAACCTCAGCCTATGAGGAATCAGGAGAACTCTATTCAGCAAGGTAAGTCTAAAGGTAAGAAAAACAACTACTTTAGTCAGCTGAATAAAATGATGCTTAGATCAGCCACTAAAAGTCATAAATCTTGTGAACAATAACACACACCTCAACTGTCAATTTCTTAATATGGAATCTTAGAGGAATGGAAACCTCCATGCTTAGACTATCTCATTTAGTTAAGGCTAAGAAAATTTAGCTCTTATGCATAATTGAACCAATGCATGATAACTCTCAATGTGGTTCCTATATGGAAAAACTCAACTTTTCACACAATTTGCAACTCCATAATGGAAAATTTTGGCCGATGTGGAATAACCCTGTTACAGTTTCTTTAATCTCTCAACATGAGCAATTTTGCATGTTCAGATAGCTCACCTTAACCTGGATATTGATATGGAAGCTGTTTTTATCTATGCTCTTAGGAACAGAGAAGGTAGGAAAGCCTTATGGTCTGCCCTGACTACCTTACCTAATAATGAAACTATCTACATTGGGGATTTTAACACCATCACTACTCTTACAGAATATAGGGGTCCCTGTTCTCCCTCCCTAGGTAGCATTAGAGATTTTAATAATTGGATTAGCTCATCTGGTGTTCAAGAGATTAATACAGTTGGTAATCTATTCACCTGGTCAAACTCTAGACTTAGGAAACCTACCTCCAAAAGATTGGATAGAGGCCTCTGCACCATTAAGTGGAATCAGAAATTTCCATCTTCATCTATTCAGATATTGAATAGGCAATCCTCAGATCATTCCCCTCTCCTACTCCAAGTTTCAACTCTGGTTGTCTCTCACCCTAAACCTTTTAGTCATAAATGCTTGGTTTAATAGACCAGAATTTATGGATCTAATAAAGGAAAATTGGACATTCCCACTCCCTCAATCTGGAATGTTAGGTTTCTACCTAAAATTAATTGATTGAAAAAAGTGATAACAATCTGGAATAGAGAATGTTTTGAAAATATTGATGTTAATGTAGCCAATGCAGAAGAGGCATTAAGAAACCAGGAACTTGTTTTTGACTCTACCCATTCAGACACAGATTTAATTAAGTTAAATGAGAAAAAGGCATTGTTGCTCAGAGCTTTAAAGGAAAAAGAAAATTTTTGGAAACAGAAAGCCAGATTAACATGGCATAGGCTAGGAGATAATAATAATCAATTCTTCCATAGGACAGTGCAAGAAAAAAACTGTAGATTGCAGATCACAAAAATAAAAAATGGACAGGAACAGTGGCTAAACTCTTACCTAGATATCCAAAAGGAAGCTGTTACCTATTTTTCAGACTTGCTGACTGAACCTAATCATATGGCTAATAATTTCTATTACCCTCATTTCCTTAGCCAAATTCCATCTGTCCTTACTGAACAGGATAACCAACTGCTATCTAGGCCAGTTTATGAAGATGAGCTTAAATCAGTCATCAATGATTTAAATAAGAATAGTAGCCCAGGTCCAGATGGTTTCTCAAGCAAATTCTATATTAAAAGCTGGACTATCATTAAGGATGACCTAATAGAGGCTGTAAATGATTTCATTTTAGGGTCAGAAATACCAAAAGGAATTTCCAGTACATGGATAATCCTAATCCCCCAAAAGGCAACTCCTTCCTCCTTTAATGATTTCAGGCCAATTAGCCTCTCCAATGTCATCAACAAAATTTGTTCTAAAGTTTTAATGGAGAGACTAAAACCACACATGGAGAATTTAATCGCTCCTAACCAGAATACTTTTATGAAAAATAGAGATATTTCTGATAATATTCTCTATCTACAAGAAATTATAAGATTCCTAGACAAAAAGAGTAGAACCCCAAAATGCATCCTTAAATTGGACCTTAGGAAAGCATTTGATAGGGCGAATTGGGATTTTCTTAAAAGCATTTTGGTTAAATTTGGTTTTAGTGGGAACTTTCTAGGTGCAGTTCTGAATAATCTATCACAAGCTCATTTCTCTGTGCTTCTTAATGGTAATCCAGTTGGTTTCTTCAAAGCTACAAGAGGAATTAAACAAGGTGACCCTCTCTCTCTTTTTCTTTTCAATATTTTCTCAGAAGCTTTTTCCAGAAGTCTTGCTTTCATCTTTTTGAATAATAGTCTGTCATATTATCAATTACCTTCCTTAATCACCCCTGCTTCTCATTTAATGTGTGTTGATGATACTATTATCTTTATGCAAGCCTCAAAATCTAACTTGATTAAGATTAAAGCTTTCTTAGAGGTTTTTTAGTATACTTCAGGTCAGAAATTTAATTTTGAAAAATCTGACTACTATATCAGTAAAAGAGCAACGGTAGCTAAATCCAATCAGGTTAGGATGATACTAAGAATGAAGAAAGGTTCCTTCCCATTTAAATACCTAGGCTGCCCCATCTTTAAAGGAAGAACCTTAAACAGATACTTCCAACCATTGATGGAAAACATGGATAAAAAATTGCTGAACGGGAAGAACAAATGGCTTAGCTCAGGGGGAAAACTAATTTTAATTCAATTATGTTTATACTCGTTACCACAACATTTATGGACTGTCATCAAACCCACAAAAAATATTGTTCGGACTTTTGAGAGAAAACTGGCATCCTTTTTCCGGGGAACATCAGATGGTAAAAGGAACAAAGTTTGGAGGAGATGGACTGATTTAGCTGTGCCAAAATCACTAAATGGTCTAGGATTTAGATCAATGCAAGCTATAATAGACTCCTACTCTCTTAAACTCTGGTGGAAAAGTCAGTTAGGTATAACAATGTGGTCTAAATTAATATGGTCCCTACCTCAATCACACAGAAAATCAGTAACCTGGAAGAGGATATGTTCTGTCAACACCTTTGCAGAAAAAAATACTTTCATAATTCATGGCAAAGGTAGATGCAATCTCTGGTCTACTAACTGGTGCCCAAACGGACCACTAATGTCCCATATTCCTAGTTCCATCCTCTCACCATTATTATTTTACACTGTTGCAGACTTTATTAGATAGAAAGATGCTATTTTACCAATGATCTCCCCCTTCCTGGAACATGATACTCTCTCCTTTCTTCAGGATGCAGAAACTAATGCTAACAGAGAAGATAGATTGATATGGAAACCTGAATTGACAGGAGCTTTCTCTTTTAAATATGCCTACAAGGAGCTCACATTCTCCCCAGGTAACTTCCCAGCCAGCAAATTCATTTGGAATTCAAAATACTACAAAAAAAGGTTTCCATCTTCACATGGAAACTGTTGCATTCTTTCTTACCTTTTGATGATGTGCTTATCAAGTGTGGTTTTAGTCTTGCCTCTAAATGTCCAGCATGCTCTCACTCTGATTCCATTCAGCATTTCTTCACATCCTGCTCACTTGCTCATAACATATGGATTAAGATAACATCATTTTTAGGTTTTCACTTGCATGAGCATGACTCAATTACTAGTAGATTCTTTTTGTTCTGGAATAGTCAAGACCTACCAAAATGGCACTACCTGATAGATAAAATACTCCCATCATTGATATGCTGGTGTCTATGGAAGGCCAGAAATAGCTTCTTCTTTGATAACACTAGTTTCTCCCATGAACGGATATGTAAGGATATATGTGATCAAGTATATCTATCTCTCCATGCTAAACCTTATCACCATTATCCTTCATCACATATTCCAACAAACTTGTTGCATCTGATCCTGAAGCTTAGACCTCCTCCTAAGCCAATAATATCTATTGTTTTCTGGGAGAGTCCAAAGCAAAACTGTTTTAAGATCAATGTAGATGCATCCTGGCACCCTAATAATGTAACAGTAGGTCTTATTGCTAGAAACAGTTCGGGGACTCCATTTCTGATCCAATCGACAGATATTATTGCTGCTTCCCCTTTACAAGCTAAGATTCTAGCAATACAATTTGCGTGTCAATCTTTCCCTAATCTAGATGACTCTGTTACAATTGAATCAGATTCATTGTCAGCAGTAAAAATGATTTTGGATCCATATACTGCTCACTGGACACTGTTTGATCTAACTTTCAAAGTACGTTCTATGTTAAAAAATGCTAAACTTAGACATGTTTTTAGGGAATGTAATTCTGTTGCTGATGCCATTGCAAAACACCATTCGAGCCACAAACTGAGTCTAAACCTGTCAAATGCTCCAAAGCATACCAAGGGCCTCATTTCTTTGGATAAAGAGCATACTCCTTACATCAGACTAAATAAGCATGCTTCTCTTTGAATTGATGCTGCTAATTTTCGTTTTCCTATTTTTCCTTTACTGTGAAGGGGCTCTGGTTCTGCTCTTTCGCGATGGCTACCAAGCACTCGAGCCTGGAGCCCTCGAGCCCTGGAGTCCTCGAGTACTCAATCCTTGGAGCCCTCGAGCCTTGAAGCCCTCGAGCACTGGATACCTCGAACACTCAAGCTCTCGAGCCCTCGAGCCTAGGAGGCCTTGAGCCCTGGATCCCTCGAGCAATAAAGCTCTCAAGCCCTCGAGCCTAGGAGGCCTTGAGCCCTGGATCCCTTGAGCCCTGGATCCCTTGAGCACTCAAGCTCTCGAGCCCTGCCACCCTCGAGCTATCAGGCACCCGAACCATCGAGCAGTCAAGCACTCGATCCCTCGAACCATCGAGCCTCGACCCCTCGAGACCTCGAGCCAGCAAGCACTTGACCATCAACCCCTCCAGTCTACAAACCATCAAGGACTTGAGCCTCGTCCGCACCAACCGTGAGCACTCGAATCAAGTGGCAGCAGCAAACATGAAGAGACACAAAATGGAACTTTTTTCACTCAAGCTCTCGAGCCCTCGAGCCTAGGAGGCCTCGAGCCCTGGATCCCTCGAGCACTCAAGCTCTCGAGCCCTCGAACCTAGGAGGCCTCGAGCCCTGGATCCCTCAAGCACTCAAGCTCTCGAGCCCTGCCACCCTCGAGCCATCAGGCACTCGAACCATCAAGCACTCGAGGGCTCGAACCATCGAGCCTCGAACACTTGATACCTTGGAGTCCTCGAGCACTGGAGCCCTCGAGCACTCAAGCACTCGAGCCCTTGAACCATCGAGCCCAGGAGCCCTCGAGCACTGGATACCTCGAACACTCAAGATCTCGAGCCCTCGAGCCTAGGAGGCCTCGAGCACTGGATCCCTCGAGCACTCAAGCTCTCGAGCCCTGCCGCCCTTGAGCCATCAGGCACTCGAACCATCGAGCACTCAAGCACTCAAGCACTCAAACTCTCGAACCATCGAGCCTCGACCCCTCGAGACCTCGAGCCAGCAAGTACTACTTCCTCTCCTTTCTGAACCACTAGTCCACTAGTATTTAGATCATTCTTTTGAGGGCAACGAGGTTGCCTTATCGATGTAATATTCCAAAACATCATTGTACATCTTTTGGTTTCTAAATAGGTATGGGGAACCTAATAAATATCCCCCACCTTAGGGTGCATGCAAAAAAAAAGTGCATACTTCAACTTTAGTATTTGAACTAATTCTAGTATTTTAAATAACGTAAAGTCTTGTTTTAGATTAACTAAAGTTTTGACGGGGCTATTTTATAATTGATATAATTAATGGGGTGATTTGATATTTTTTAAAATTTATTGCAACGAAATTTCTATAACTTTGAATTTTTTTTAAAAAATGTATCGTAATTTATAAATAATTTTTAATTTGACCCTAAAAGTTGTTTGAATGAATTTTTTCATTATTGGTCTAACCGTTAGTCTATCTAACATAATAATTTTTCTTTATAATGTTTTTTTAATTCTTAAAAAAAAATCAAAAATGCACTATCACTATGAATGAATACCCAACCAAGACTGTCTATCTATATATACAAACAGCAATCGAGCCATTTCCGTCAAACCAAGACTCATGTATAAACCCCCGTCTTCTTACCGTTGCATTTAAATTCTTGAGAACGTTCTGAGTGCGATTTTCACACACAAAACGTGCGATCTGCGACATACCTCTGAACCCTCGTCTCTTTCATCCATCCGGCACCGCCAACATGGCGGAGCCACCGCCTACCAACCCCCCGTTATCTTATGCCTAAGCCGTGAATCAGGAGCTCCGAGAAGCCCTTAATCTCTCGCCCTCAAACCCACAAGATGTCCACAGCGCTCCCTTCATTCCAAAACAACGAATCGACCACCTGGAAGAACCTGGCCTCCATTTCACGGAGGAGGAGTGTTTACGATTGGAAGCCCCCCTCAAATGGACGTTGATCGGGAAATTCTCGCGCAGACGGCCACAGCTAGAGAAGCTCCGAAAGGATTTCCATACGGCTGGGTTCAAGGGCCAAAACAACATCACCTTGTTGGACAACAGACAGGTTTTGATATCCTTTTCTCTTTCTGATGATTATTACCGTTGCTGGCTCTATAAAATTTGGAACTTCGGTTCATACTCTCTCAGAATCACAAAATGGGTGCCAAATTTTAATCCCAATGCTGACTCCCCAATTGTCCCAATATGGATTTCCCTATATGGCCTACCACAGCAATTTTTTGATTATAATGTGCTTATGTCAATTGGTAATATTATTGGAACACCAATTAGGGTTGACAAAGCATCTATTATTAGGACTAGACCTCATGTGGCAAGGATATGTGTTGAATTGGATGTTACTAAACCCATGTTGGAAAGAATCTGGCTGAGCTTTAGAGATATAGGTTTTTGGCAATACATTGAATATGAAAATGTGCCTTATTATTGCTCCCATTACCTCAAACTAGGACATCTAGATACTGCGTGCAGGTTTGACAAGAATTTATCTAAATTCACTCCATGGAAACCACAAAGTTCTTCATTTAAAGAAGGTAATAAGACAATTTCCATTGATGAACAGGGCAGACAGAAAGGTAAAGGAAATGGTCTGTTTTCAACTGGCACTTTGGGTACTAAGACACATTTTGTTTATAAGAGTAAAATTGATAATAACCTTAAGCAGATATCTCAGGACAACTCTCCCTCACATGGAGACTCACAGCAGGGAAAAAGTGCAAGTTCCGAAGATTTGATCCTTAGACAAGGATCACAGGTTCCATCTAATACTCCTGAGTCTACTACTAATCTTGTATATCCTTTACAGAGTATGGCTATTTATGATATGGCCTTAAGGCAGAAGGACAATAATTAGACAAATGGTTTAAAACAGATTGAAGGAATTAGTACCCCACTTAGACCTCCTACCTCAGATAGCACCAACCCACCCATTTGCCACAATATCCCCACTCTTGATCCAAATCTGTTGGAAATCTCTGCTATTAATACACACGAATTAGAGAAAGGTGTATTTAACTCAGATACTAAAGCCCCTACCCATGATGATATCCAAACCGTTAAAATCTCGAATCAGACTATTGACTACATTGAAATAAATGGAGGTCACTCCCCTCTTTTATCATCTAGTAAGAAATTTCCTAAGCCTCTAGACTGGATTAATACTGAAACCTCTTTCAAGCAACGGGAAGGTATACTGAAACAAAAGAGGCTCAGCTTTGATGAAATAAAGGCTTCTCTTATTAAGGATCATTTGAGATTAAATAACATTCTTAAACCTAATCAACCTGAGGCCAAAACTAAACAGAGAAAGTACACGAAGAAGGATTATTCCTCTACCCCTAAAACGGTGTTTACCCGTTCATCTTTGAATCTTTCTAAAACATATCCATGATTAGTGTCAATCTATGTGTCTGGAATGTTCGTGGAATAGGAAATAAACCAACTCAAACCCGATTAAAAGATATTGAAAGACGTAACTCAATCAAACTTTGTGTCTTAATAGAGCCTTTCCTGAACCCGGATCAAATCCAAACAATATCTTCAATGTTAGGTTTCAGTAACTCTTATTCTAATTCAATAAACAAAATCTGGTTAATGTGGGATGAGGATATTTCAGTTGACATTTATAAAGTTGAAGAACAAATGGTTATTGTGAAAGTTAATTCTCCAATCCTGGACACTGAGTGTCAGCTTGGTTTTATATACGCTAAGCATACAATTCATGAACGTAACAAATTGTGGCAAGACTTGGCATCTCTAAAAAAAGAACCTTTGAGTTTAATTGGAGACTTTAATGTCATTAAAAAAAACGAGGAATATCTAGGGAACTCAATCCCAAATCAAAACAGCATAAAGAATTTCAACAATTTTCTAAATGATCAAAATTTTTCTGAAATCCCTACGTATGGCACCCTGTTCACTTGGACTGGAATGAGAACCAAGGGCAGGGTTTGGAAAAGGCTTGACCGAGGGTTATCAAACAATTTATGGTGGTCCAAGTTCCCTAGCTCAAAAATTAAAACAATCTCTAGAGAGGGCTCGAACCATACCCCTTTAGTCCTTTTTGTCTCTAATACTTCTCTAATGTCTACTCCAAAACCATTCAAGTTTCAAGAATGCTGGGTGACACATCCAAAATTTATGAAGCTAGTGGAAGATGCTTGGAGTGTTCACACCAATCTTCGAGGGATGAAAAGACTAATTTTCAAACTTAAAAACCTTAAACAAATCCTAAAACTCTGGAACAAAGATGTTTTTGGTAATGTTTTTGATGCTGTGCAAATCAGTGAAGATCTTGTTACTAAAGCTGAAAAAGATTTACAACAGCTTGAATCAAGTGACACAATACAAGCCTTAAATTTAGCCAGAGCAAAGCTGAAGTTAGCTCTTAATAATCAAAATTTTTTTCTAAAACAGAAATCAAGACTAAAATGGTTGAAAGAAGGAGATATTAACTCAAAATTCTTTCATCAATCAATCTCAAGTAAACATAAAAGACAAACAATATCACTAATAAGATCTAATAACAGAAGTTGGTTAAATAACACAGAAGATATTGAAAACGAGGCTGTTAGATTCTTCTCAAATCTTCTTACTGATGAACCTTTGGACCCATCAGGTATTAACACAGCTTGGATTCTGGATAATATCACACATGTAGTAAACAATGAAATGAATTCAAATTTACTCAAACAAATCAGTATGGAGGAACTAACTAACATTGTTCTTTCCATGGATAAACATTCAGCACTGGGACCTGATGGTTTCTCTGGATTTTTTTACCATACATGTTGGGATATTATTAAATTTGATGTCCTGTTGGCAATGGAAGAATTCTTTGATGGTAAGGATATTCCCAAAGCCATTTCAGCAACTCAAATAATTCTAATACCCAAAAAAAATGTCTATTCCTCTTTCAAAGATTATAGACCTATAAGTTTATGTAATTTCTCAAACAAAATTTTCTCAAAAATACTCTCCACAAGACTTAAAAACTTTCTGGATATTATAATCAGCCCAGAACAGTCAGCATTTGTCTCTGGTAGAGAAATTGCTGATAATGTTCTTCTCATGCAAGAATACACTAACCATGTACACTCAAAATCAAAAGGTTATAATATGATCATAAAATTGGACATGATGAAGGCATTTGATAGGGTTTCTTGGGTTTTTTTGGAAAAACTACTTCTTAAGCAAGGTTTTTCCAACACCCTAGTTGGGCTTATTATGAAGAGCATCAAAGCAGCCTACTTTTCATTACTGATAAATGGAAGAACCGTTGGATTTTTTCCTGCTTCAAGGGGTCTAAAACAGGGTGATCCTTTATCCCCCCTATTGTTCATACTAATGGCTAAAGCTTTTTCACAGAACCTTAACTTCCTACATCAATTCGGAAATATTCAGCCCTATAAACTACCAGGGGGGATGAAAGCTTCATCACATCTTTCCTATGCTGATGACACGGTAATTTTTTTAAAATACACTAAACAGGGCTTACAAACGATCATGTGTTTTCTGAAATCTTATGAATTGGCTTCTGGTCAGAAAGTGAACTTTGAGAAATCCACTTTCCATATTTCAAAATACACACCAAATAGAATCATCACACTGATTAAAAGAGAAACAAACATGCTATTAGTAACCATTCCATTTAAATATCTGGGATGTCCTATTTTCACTGGAAGGGTTAAAAATTCACTCTTTCAGAGCATGTTGCTTTCAATTCAAAATAAAATCAATCATTGGCATAATAAACTTCTTTCTCCAGCTGGTAGGGCAACACTAATTAGACATGTTTTGTCCTCAATGCCAATTCATCTTATAACTGTATTGAGGCCTACTCAACACATTATAAGTCAAATCCATAAAACTCTTGCTCGGTTCTTCTGGAAGAATACTTCAGGAAATCAACAGAAAAACAGAGTTTGGAGATCTTATCCCAAACTGTGTTTCCCAACAGAGGAAAATGGTCTTAATTTTAAAATTTTAAACACACTAACCAAGTCTTTCTCACTAAAAATGTGGTGGAAACTTCAAACTGGTAAATCTCTTTGGGCTAAAGTCATGTGGTCTATGAATGATACTCATAAAACTTCCAGAAGTTGGAAAAGAATTAAGGAGGTTCAAGACATAGCCTTAAACAACACCACAATCCTTCTTGGATTGGGTTCAATCTCTTTCTGGAATTCAAACTGGACCTCTATGGGACCTTTAACTGAATACCTAACTCATCCGACTGTAATTCCTTATCAACACTTAACTGTGGCTGAATTCATTCAAAATAAAACATCTTTTTCTGACCTGATCAGGAATTCCCTACCTGATCATATATATCATCTGCTGGAACAGGAATATAAACTTTTTCCTGATTATGATGATATCCTCATATGGAAACCTTCTCAGACAGGAATATTTACTGTTAAATCAGCTTACGAATTAATAAGAGAGAAGAAAATGAAGATACCATCTTACACTCATCTGTGGTCTAAATTCTTACCTAAAAAAATTAGTTTATTTAATTGGAAACTTTTAAATAGACTTATTGCCTTCCCAGATGTGCTAGAGGATTTTCAATTCCATCTACCTTCCAGATGTTGTTTCTGTTTTCAGGAGTCTGAATCTATTCATCATAGTTTTAACTCCTGTGTGACAGTAGGAAAACTCTGGAAATTTGTGAACTCCACATTCGGCTTGAACAATAATCATTTCCAACTTTTGTGGGATAGAATATACTTTTACTGGAATGTGTCTTCCTCTGCTGGATCCTGTTTAAAGATCGTTAGAATTGTTCCTTGTGTTGTACTCTGGTACCTGTGGTGTGCCAGATGTACCTACATCTTTGAAGGAACAATCCCTGATATCATGCTCATTTTTAAACGGATTCTATATCACTTCAATGATACCTTTTTAGCATTCAAACTGGATTTCAAATGGGCTCTCTCCCATATTCCTATATTACTGAGGGAGAACTCTACAACACATAGACCAATCAGACTCATAAAGTGGTTACTACCTTCCAGATTCAAATTGAATACTGACGGCTCCTATCTTAGCACTGGTGGTGCTGGTATCGGATGTATAATCCGAGATCATTTTGGTCAGGTAACTAGAGCTCTTTCAAAATCCATCTTGGCTGACTCTGTTTTGCCGGCCGAAGCCTATGCTCTTTTGCATGGCATTCATCTAGTCAATGAACAAGGCATCAGGGGTATCGATATCGAACTGGATTCCAAGGTCCTATATGGAATGATTCATAAACAACTCAAGATTCCATGGAAATTGCTTCCACTGATGAGGGAGATATGGCATCTATTACAAGGAATGGATTATTCTTTGCACCATATTTTCAGAGAGGCCAATGGAGCTGCCGACGTACTTGCAAATATGGCGAGCTGCGAGCAGGTAAATAATATTTATGATTCTGTAGGTCTGCTTAACTTAGTGGCTGGATACGTAAAGCTTGATGCGATTGGAACTCCTCATGTTAGATTAGCATAATTAGTTACTTATGTACTTATTTTCCACGTTTGACGTTGTTTGATCTTTAGGCTACAATAGGATTTTTGTATAGTTTTCACAGATCATCAGCTGAATTCTCAGAGGTAAGGTATTACGTCCCCCTCTTTTTCTGTATCTTTTATTTTAATTAATAAACGGGTAGGGGTCTGCCAAACCCCCACCATCACAGGTGGATTTATTTTAAAAAAATAACCAGCATTTATCTTTAGCAGTTGTTAAACTTTGATGGGGAAGAATTGTAGGAGGATGAGGCACCGGATCTTCTTTTTCCCCATTATTTTACAAATTGGTCCATGAAGTTTACAAGTTCTTTAGAAAAAAACCCAAAATTTAATATATATCTATTTCTTGACCCAAAATTTGATTTGCCTTTATCATATATTTTTATAATTTGTTTTAAACACTTAGTATAACCATGAGACGGCAAATTGTTCTAAAATGTGGATTGACATAGCATTTCCAATCCAAGAGTTAGTTTGGAAAAAGGTAGTATCCAATTTAAATTTAATTTTTACCCCAATGCAACTGTCAATTGAAGGGTCAGTCTAATAAGGGTGACAAGTGTACTGAGAGAATCAATTAGAGCATGTCCAACAAAATGTCAACAAAACATAATTTTTACATTCCATGTCAAAAGAAACCCAAAAACTTCATTCCAATGTAACGATATAATAACGTTTAGAGCATCTTGTAGTTACAGTAGAACATAATATTTAGCATATACTGTAGATACTCCATTTGTTGATTTCCTTTTTAAAAATTTTAAGTAGGAGTTATTTTAATGGATCCTCTAACCATATTAAAGATACCCAAATAGGGTTTCACAAGATAGATCTAGAATAACTTGAACCAGTGGCTTTAGAAAATAGATTCAGTAGGGGCACACTAATAATAGTTAATAATATATTAGAAAATAAATATATAAATAAAATCTATTAATGAAACTTAAATCTTAGGATAAATAATATAATCACTAGTGGAGGCACCTCTATTAAAGGCGGTTCCTTTGGACAATGAAAGTCACTTTGGGGGTAACTTCTCTGGACATGACTTACATTGATGAGGATCAAAGGCGGTTCCTACAACCGCCTTCTAATGGACCAATGGAAGGCGGTTCCGCATTCTAACGATAGGGTGAAACCGCTTTCTATCAGTTCCGATCATGTAACAACATGTATGTCGTCGGACCAGGGCTCCTGTTACGAACTCGTAATGTAAGTCACACCGTCGGATCGTTGGGTTGTAACGGGCTTTTAACGAGCTCAAAAGCCTCAGATGTATTAATGGGTTCCAGACTCGGAACGTGAGGAAGTTTATCGGATTTGTAGATTTGTTACGGACTTGGAACTCGCGTGAGTTTTGAACTCGGATGTATTTTCTATTCCCAATCTGTTAGGTTTTTGTTTTTGATCATTTAATGTTGTATTTTACTTTCCGGACTCGGAACGGATTTTGGATCTTGTGTTCCGAGTTCGTAACATTGAATCTGATCTTTGATAATAATACAAAGAAACATCGACAGCAGTTCCGAATTCGGAACACCATTCCGAAAGTATGGTAACAATTGTGCAATTTCAATAGAATCCGGCTATACGAAAGCCTCAAATACTAGGTCAAGATACACCAAAATAACGGTGTTTCCACACTATCCCTAAAAAAACTATAGACTACGCTAGGGCAACAATAATCTATAGATAGGAATAGAAATCTAACAAAATATGTTCCAATGACAATGTCTTCATATATAGTACCTACTTATACCACTTCTACGTTGGGATTCCCAATGGAATTGGAACGTGTGTTGACAATATACCTTGCCAAGCAGTTTCTTACCATGTTGATATCGGTTTGTAATACGACTTCTCATTCTCTTTAAAAATTTGTGAATTTGAGAATGTTATTGATATGTGCAATAAACCTATAGCATTGAATAAATAGAAGAAGATCCAATTCAAATCTTACGTTGTTGATTTCAAGAAAATCCATACGGATTTGTTAAAGACACTCCTCCACATATAGCATTATGTAATACCCGCACTCCCTATTCTTCGCTTGTTTCTTGTACAATTGAATACAAAAGAATTAAATAATCATATCAAAACTTTACAATTCTAGAATCAAATTGAATTGTGAACATGAAAAAAAAAGGTCCACCTTGATCTCGACTATCTTCAAATCCTTTGTTCTAGATTCGGTGTGATAAGTGACGGAAGCATCCAAAATCTTAATAAATGACTCGGAAGGTAGATAATTCAGAGGATTCATCCAATAACCGCGGTTCTTCTTCAGGACGATACATATTAATCTCCAATGGTCCCTACAAGAATGTGATACATAAAAAATGATCCAAAAAGTATGTTGTTTTAAGTAGATTTGATATTTGACCATTACCTCTCAATTTATGGGGAGACGAATATTTTTTTGTTTGTTCGTCCAAGACTTTTGCAGATGTAGTTGACCATCTCTTTGGCCGTGTTTCTAATTTTCTTGTGTCATCACCGGGCACAAATACGCTATCCACCCTTTCTCCCTTTGGTTAGCAAAATAATACATGTACCTTTGAAATAAAATGAGAAAACGTTAATTGTAAAAATATTAAAACTAATAAATTATTCCTTCCAATTATGAAAGTGTATAGTACTTACAACACGTATAAGGACATTATGGTTTGATTAACTTGGTAATACCTCCAAAAGTATTTGAAGTCACTCCATGTGGCAATTATTTCTCTCTTTTGACCAAATACGCATTCATTGCCTGAAAATGTGTAAGTTCAGTTGACTTAGTGTTCGCCAATCAAATCATACAAGACTCTAACAAAGTGCGGTGAATTCTTCAAAACTTGTGCCCTTGTGAGTGCGGGCTTAGGCTTCTTTGGTGTTTTGTGAACTATTCCCGGTGCTGTTTTAGGCTTGGCCTTCAAATGACCATCCTTTGTAGGTCCACATAGATTAGGTGATAAGGTCATAAGAGAAAAAGTCCTTCGGCAGTTCCCACATGCTTGAATTGGCCATCTGCAATCGGCAACATGGCGTTGAGGAGTAGTGGCTTCTCCAGTGAGACTCTACATATCCCATCTCAAATTGGCACAAAGTGATGAAGTCGCATTGACTCGGGCAAAATACCATTGGCAACGTGGATTGGCCTACCATTCTCTGCTTGATCAATGTACAACTCACACAAATGTGATGTCTACAATGGAAAAAATAAGTAAGTCAAACAAATGATGGTAAATGAAATTGAATATGATTATAAATATAAGTTTTGACCTTTTTTTCGGTGAACATGATGGCGAGGTCAACATTATTGACTTCATCTCCTTGTAGAGGTAGAATAGGCTTGTGGTTAACCTCTACATCTCCCGGTGAGTGGCGTGATCCTCTAGAAAGCGAAGTCCAACCAAGTGTTAACTCAACTAAAAATTTGGGTATAGGGAGACCAGTGTGTTCAATTAACTTGCGGATCAAGATATCTTGTTGCTCGATCTTTTTGTCTCGTACTAGCGCTTCGTTCTGCAAGACATGAACCCGGGATGGTTTAGCCTTCTTGTATGATTGGAGAATTCCTAATGCATCCCTTTGTGATAAGAATGATTCAACTCCTCTTGCACGCCCTGGGCGATCGGATTTTTCCGCAGCCTCGCGAAGGATATCGTGCTTACCCGTGGCAATGAATCGCTCTTCCAATTGTGCCTGCTTTAATTTAGCCTACACATGAGTGTTTTATAAAACAATTCAGTTTATTATCTAGGATTTCAATGTTAAAATAGAAAAAATATTACAGGTTCTTACCACTCGGTCTGCAATTCCTCGCTCGGGTTCATTATCGTATTCGCCTTTACTGTTTTGACAGCTAATCAAGAATAGATCGCACCGGTCAATTTCTTTCTCATCGATGGGTATTACCGATGATCTTGCCTCTTCTTCAGTAATTCCCCTGCTAATTTCTAGTTGGACATCCCTCTCAAAATGTTTCTTTTATAAATTGTAAAGCTGCCAATCCATGTCCCCCACGACTCTTACGATGAGGGGTTTTGTTTTCCTTTACAAACCGTTGCTTTTCACCCCTCTTCCCCTACATTTGTAGGAAATAGTGATTATTTAAAATTAACAAATATAATGTGTTGGAATAAAATAAGCAACGTTTATTTTGGCTCACATTTTCTTCGTTCTCCAAAGCTCGCCTCGTGTGGATCTCCCAACTTTTTGGTTGAATATGTGTATAAATCAACCATGGACGATCTTCTTTGAGAAAAAATGAAATCTCACGATAAGGTATATTTGTGCTCCCTCCAACTCTTCGCCATCATGGTTGTTACCTTTTTCTTTAAATCATCCATATCTGGGGCATCAAACTCAAACGGTCTCTACGTAGGTTGTAATCAAAGTTATTTTCAAACATTAATGAAGGATATTATTTATTTACATTTGTGATTAAATAATTTCAATTTCACCTATATAATTGTAGGTATCTTGCATTCCATCCATAGGACATCTTTATATTTTTTAGGAACCCCGTGCCAACTATTGTACTTGATGTCTACCCTTGTTCTACCGACCTTCCTGACCCATCTAGACTATTTAGCTCGTTCCTCTGATATACACTTTCCGGATTTGGTGAAAACCAACAAAGTTAGTTCCGTTCTAGTCATCTTCCTTTCTAATGTTCTACAATGTATTCTAGCAAATCCTCCCACCACCAACCCCTCCTCCTCATTGTCATCAATGCCTAGGTTCTGTGAATTTCCACCTATTGGATGCACATGTTCATCACAAGTCCTCTTCCGAGACATTATACTACCTAAAAACATACATCAAAATCATAAACTAATATAAATAATCTAGGGTTTTATTTTTAACAAATGCAAGACTATATATATATAAATATATATATATAAATATATATATATATAAATATATATATATATATAAATATATAAATATATATAAATATATATATATATATATATAAATAAATAAATAAATAAATATATAAATATATATATATATATATATATATATATATATATATACACTTAGAAGAAATACACTAACACCATGAATATATCAAGGTATAAAAACCCTATGTAAATTCTAATAGTAGAACAAATGTGATGGTGAAATGTTAACCTTTTCATCCAAACAATTCAAAGCAGGCGAGAGAAATTTTTGTTGACCACCCTAGAACACTCTTGAGCCATGAAAATCCTAACCCATGGATTACCTTTGATTTTGTACAAACTCTTGGGTATTGGATGTGTAGATCACAAATGTAGTAGGGTTTGATGTAGTTCTATACATAGATGAAGATTGGGTGAAGAAATTTTGGATGAAGGAAAGAAGGGAGGAGGGTTTTTGAGGGAGAAAATGGAAGAAATTCACGATTTTATCAAATGGGTATTAAATGTCTGTTTTAAAACCGGTTTTAATGCACTATGACCGACAATTAGTTCCAAGCTCGAAACTAAGTTACTCACTCTGAACCTATTCTGACCTTTATTGCGTGGAAAAGATTGAGTTTCGAACTCGAAACTCAGTCTTTATATATATATATATACATATATAAATCTGCAACGGGAAAATCATTTCAATTTGCCCAAGGAGAAAATTTTCCTTCGTCCAAACTGCCAAACCCTACATTTTCTTCATTTTCAAAAATCCAAATTCAAGCATGCCAAGGTATAGGGGTTGAGGTTCTGGCGGTGGATTTGGTGATGAGCATCAAGGAGTCACCAACCACATCAAGAATTGGGGCAATCAGAGTTGTACTTCAATACCGATGCCGAACATAGGTACGTTGAATTTCAACGTAGAAAATTCTGCAATCCTAAAGTAGTTGATAGTTCGGACATTGAGCCGATATGCCTAGACTATTTGATTGAAATTTTGACACCCTCCTATTTCGATAAGTTAGTTCAATTTGAAGAACCAGTCCATTAAGAAGATGTGGTGAAATTCTGCGCTAATATAGGTAAACCTAGAAACAATAGAGACCTCACAATGGTAAATGACGTAACGATTCCCATTGCAAAATTTAGCATAAATGAAACCTTAGGTTGCGAGGACACTGATGCTAGCAAACTTACTCCAGTTGATGGGAGTCAGGGTCCAATTGAGATATTTCACCAACAAAGTTGGCCTGCTATTAGTGAACTCACCCTGATATGCCCTGTTGAAATGGCTTGCAAATATTTCGGTTGTACGAGGGTAGTTCCAGGGTGAGCTGATGAGTATGATGTGGGGGTTTTTAGTGTGAGCACATGTTAGCTTATAAGTGGATTTGCCAGAATATCCTCCCTTTGGGTGGGAATGCGTGTGAGTCGACCATAGGCAACTTGATGGTTTTCTACTACATCGTAGTGGGAGTGAAATTAAATCCTGGGCATACCGTTCTGATGTACATGCTTAAGTCGGCTGTGGGGAAGAAGAAAGATCTTCTATATGGCGGTTTGATAACCGCTATGGTTTAGAAATGAAAAATGATCCCTGCCGACAAGCCACGCTGTTCGAGCTACTATGGTGAGTCATGTTTTGATCATAAGCATTTGGTGCTAGCTGAAGACAAGACGTGGCGAGTTCGAGAGATTCCAGGGAAAGCCGCCAAAGCCACAAAATGAGAAAGGGAAGCATCACAAGGCTCAAGGATTATCATCACGTAAGTGTATTGATCACAAAACATTTAAATAAATTGGTTGTACACATTACCTTTAATACAAAGCTTTTGAAAAAAAATTTCTATAGCAGGTGAGAAGAGGGGTTAGATGGCAACATTCAAAAAAATATTTGGTGTGCATCAAGGAGGATGTTAGTTAGGCTAACAATGAAGTGGCAGCCACGAAAGCGCGTCACTCCAAGTTTTTTGATTCCACATGCCTCCAAATAGAGCTCAGCGACGATGAATCCATGCCTAATTTCAAACCAGAGTACTCTAGCGATGGTAGTGATGATGAGGAGGACGAGGCAGAGAAGGACCGTGGCGATGCTGATGAGCCATCCAGTTTAGAGCTTGGTGGAGTGAACTTCGACAATGAAGAAGAGGATGATTAGTTTGATGACCTTAGAATTAATTTTAAACATTAGATTTGATTTTAGTTTCTAACTTTTTTGAGCATTTATCTTGAACATGGAATTTGTTGTTCTTATTTAACAATTCGAGGATTTGGTGAATACAAAGTGTTTTGATATATTAAAATGTCGATGTTAGCTGTTTTTGGCCAAGTAGTTGTATAGTTATGTAATTTCTTCCAAGGAATTTGATTGATTACAATTACAAAGAAGGGCATCACTTTTTTTTACCAAACTTTCCAAACATCTTCCGAGTCCGAAACTAAGTCTTACATGCGACAATTTCGTAGAAAGCCACAGTTCGGATATTGAAACATTGTATACTTTTAGAAAGTCTCAGTTCCGAGCTCGTAACATATATTTTTTTCAATTTCTTACTCATTCTCTGATCCCACTCTGTGAGTCTCACCTACTTGTGCCAATTTATTTTTTTTCAGTGTCAAATTAAGTTCCGAGCTTGGAACAAATGTTCCAAGTTCTTACGTACTTTCTGATCCCAATCTGTGATTCTTCTCTTATTGTGTCATTTTCTTTTTTCCTGTAACATAAACAGTTTCGAGTTTGGAGCTTGAGTTCCGAATTCTTTTATGTTTTCTGATCCTAGTCTGTGTGATTGACTCTTTGCCTTCGATTTCTTTTTTTAGGTAACAGAAACAGTTCCGAGTCCGGAACTTGAATCTGAGTTCTTGTGGGTTTTCTGATCCTAATCTGTGTCAGTGACTCTTTTCCTTCAATTTCTTTTTTTAGGTGACTGAGTTAGTTCTGAGCTCATAACACAAGTTCCAAATTCTTTCATATTTTTGGATCCAAATATAGAATTTATTTAACGTAGGTCAGATAGAGTTCCAAGCTTGGAATAGTCTCCTCTATATATAAAAAAAATTGCGTTTGGATTTCATAATATCCTAAATTGCGAACCCTAGACAAATTTCCACACTCGGAACTAAACAATCAACCATTTCAATATCTGTTTTAGGAGGAGAAACATGTCCACGTTAAATGGTGATGGAGCAGTTCGTGGAAAGAGGTCAAAATCAACAAGAGGCGGACATGGCAGCAACCCCGAATATGATACAAGAAGGTTCGTATCTCTTAAATCGGAAAATAGGTATAATTCTTTAAGAAGTAGTGGGAAGTTGATGTATTGTTATGTCATAGACTTGAATGTTCACCAAACCATAAGGCTAGCCGACCCTTTGCAAAAATTAGAAGGCCAACATGTCCTTAAACTACTGGCGATGAATGAGCCATCTTATTTTGACAAAATTTGCCAATTTTATTGAAATTTGCATGAGATTGAGGGAGGGGGTGCATATTAGACAAAGGTGAATGGTTTCAACGTAGAGCTTAGCCCTTGGATTTTAAATAAAATCATTGATTGTTAATAGAGTTTGTATTGTAATCGACTATGTACTTTACTTAGTTAACTTAGTCAACTCATGTATATTTGGGTATACATTCATTTCATTCTGTGAGTATCAAATTAGAAAACTCTTTCCCAAAATCCATTGTTTCATGGTATCAGAGCCAACCCTCTAAAACCCTATTTTTTCCTTCGTTGTCCATATCTTACCGCCACCCACCATGAGTGAAGCGGGAATCATTGTCAACACTCCACCTGCTGCCAGTGAAACTTAACCTGTTCCACCCGCCGATGGAACTCCACCACATCAGCCGCCTCAAAGCTCTCACGACGATGATGGTCCACAGCCACTTCAGAGACCTCTTGATCACTCTTCTCCCTTCTACCTTCACCCTTCGGATCATCCGTGATTGTCTCTCTATCCAGTTGTTCTTAAGGGTGATAACTATCAGGAGTTGACTACCTCGGTGAAGAATGCACTCAAGGCTAAACGTAAACTAGATTTTTTTTATGGTCGTATCTCTCAGGAAGATGTTACCCTGATTGATCTCAATGACTGGTACAATGTTAATTCTAGGCTTATCGGATGGGTTGTTCAATCTATTGATCCGTCTCTACGATCTTTCATCACTTATCCAGAAACTATTTTTGAGCTCTAGGAGGAATTGCATCATCGATTCTCTTTCGGTAACGGGTCGCGCCTTCTTCAAATTTGTGCAGACTTGGCCAACTATCGCCAAGGTGGGAAAACCGTCTCGTCATATTATGGCACTCTCAAGAAGATTTGGGATGATGTCCAGATTCAAGCCTGTCTCTGCGCAAATTGTTCTTGTAATGTCAAGACCAAAATTTGTGTTGAACGTGATGTCGAGTGTCTTTATCAGTTTCTTCTTGGGCTTGATGACTCCTTTGGAACTCTTTGATCCAGCATTATGGCGCAAGAGCTGTTGCCATCCCTCAATTGTGTTTATGCCTTGGTCGTGCAAGAAGAATGCCAAAAGACCTCCATGCATGAACGAGATACTAAATTTGATGGCATGGCCTTTGTGGCTCAAGCCAAGTCAGCCCCAACAGTGCGCTCTCAGCCTCTCTCAATGCCGGTCAGGTCAGCCCCATTATCCGGCCATCCCTCCTGCTCCCAATTTAGCGAGCCGGGGCATGAAATCTCCAAGTGCTGGAAGCTCCACAGTGTTTCTGAGGGTTGTGCATCGATCAGCTATGCGTAACCCAAGCAACAGTCGTGGCCATGGAAATTCGGCAGCCGGCATTTCTCTCTTGGCACAGCAGCAATCCCCAACTTAGTTGCCGACGTTATGTCCCCCTGGAGTTAGCCACTCGAGGCTCAAATCGCAGGCCCGACCAATGGCAGGCCATGTTGCAAATGTATAACACCATGAACACTCCCTCTCCTGATGCTACTGGTAAGCACTCTCTCTGGATTCTCGACACGGGTGCTTCTTTTCATATGACTGGAAATATTTCCATCCTACATGATATTATTGATATTGCTCCCTTGCCTATTAAGCTTCCAAATAGCCGTGTTGTTTTAGTAGTTAAGGAAGGTTCTTTGGTTTTCTCTCAGTCTGCTAGAATTAACCATGTTCTGTATCTTCCGACATTGGAATGCAATCTACTGTCCTTTGCTAGGATGCTTCTCATTGCTCGTTGTTTTTCTTTATTGACCAAAAGTTGTGTATACTTCAGGAAAGCGATACAAAGATAGGGATTGGTGTGGGTGAGCAGAGACAAGGAGTTTACTGGTTGCGGCATTTCTTGGCAGCAGCACATGCCTATTCTGCGACGAAGTCCAAGATGGTGGCCTCGGCCGATTTGTGGCATCAGAGGCTAGGGCATTCTTCCTTTACATTTTTAGCATCTTTACATGTTTCTTGTGATTTTTTACGGTGTAATACTCCTTGTGACATTTTTTTCATTCAAAACAAACAAGAGCTGTTTTTCAGTTGAGTTCTAATAAAGCCACAAACTTGTTTGCTCTTGTTCATTGTGACATTTGGGGTCCTTACATAATTCCTGCTTCTTGTGGTGCTACTTATTTTGTTGCTATTGTTGATGATTACTCTCGTGCTACTTGAGTTTATTTAAATAAGTCCAAGTCAGAGGTTCCAAGACTAGTTATGAATTTTTGCGCATTAACTGTCACTCAGTTTCAGACATCAGTTCGCCGTTTAAGATTAGACAATGGTATTGGATTTTTTGGTCTTAAAGATTATTTTGCTTCCCACGGTATTATCGATGAGACTTTGTGCGCTTACACACCTCAGCAAAATGGCAGAGTGGGACGCAAACATTGCCATCTCTTAAATGTGGTGCATGCTTTGCGGTTGGAGGCTTCTCTTCCGATCAATTTTTGGGGTGAATTTATCCTTACAACATGTTATTTTATCAACCGAACTCCTACGCCGGTTCTTCACAACCAGACTCTTTTTCATTTGCTTTTTTAAAAAGATCTGAAGTACTCTGATATTCAGGTATTTGGCCGTCTATGCTTCACCTCCACTCCTCCCCGGCCGACGGACAAGTTTACTGCTGATAGTCGTAAATGCGTCTTTATGGGTTATCCTAGTGGAAATCAAGGTTGGCATCTATATGATATTGAATCCGAACAGTTTTTCTTCTCTCGAGATGTTGTGTTCTTTGAAGATATATTTCCATTTTGGATTCCATCCACTTCTCATTCGCCTACTTCAACACAGATTAAACCTTATTCGCTTGTCTTTGATCACCCCGATACTTCACCCTCTACAGAAAGGAGGAGTTTGTCACCACTTCTTTCCTCCTCCACGGTCAGGGGATTGCCTCTACGGACCTCGACAGCTTGTCCACAGTTGTTTCGCCAACGCAACCTCTGTCTACCGCAGAGTTTGCACCCACCAGTGACTTCTCATTGCTATATGTCGGCTATCCCACTACGATCAGCTCTCTAGCCTGGGGGGCTATTTTTGCCGTTCGGCACAGCTCGTGCTAACGTCAACCTAGTGTTTTACTCAAGGAATATGTTTGCAGCTTCATGCTTTGTGATGATTATTAGTCGATTGTCTCTTTAACTCCAAATCTGATCACCAGCTTTGTCTCCTCAACAAAATTTGCTCCAGCTCATGCTCACTTCTTGGCAGTAGTCACCTCAGGCCATGAACCAGTTCGCTTCTCGGAGGCCGTACAACAAGCTTGTTGGTGTGATGCCATGCACACTGAACTTGAAGCACTTGAGACAAATGGTACTTGGTCTCTCCCAGCCCTTCCTCCTGGAAAGAAACCAATTGGTTACACGTAGGTGTATTGTATCAAGTAGAAGTGTAGTGGTGATATTGAACGCTATAAGGCTCATCTTGTTGTGTTAGGGAATCGCCAGGTTGAGGGCATTGACTTCAATGAGATATTTTCTCCAGTTGCCAAGATGGTCATAATTCATACGTTTCTTTCTGTTTCTGTTGTACGAGATTGGGAGCTGCGCCAAATGGATGTCCACAACGCTTTCCTACATGGCGACTTAGATGAGCTTGTATTTATGCCTCCATCACTGGGCTACTCTAAGGCACTTCATGGTCAGGTATGTCGCCTACACAAATCCTTTTATGGTCACAGACATGCTCTGCAAAATTGGTTTTCTATGATTTCACTGGCTCTTCAATAGTATGGGTTTAAACAGAGCTATGCATGATAATCATTGTTCAGTCTTACCCATTCTGGTCACACTCTTCATGTCTTGGTGTATTTCAATGACCTAATTATTGCTGGAAATAGTTCTACTGCTATATATACTTACAAGCAGTATTTGTTATCCTGCTTTCATATGATTAACCTCGAGATTTTTAAGTATTTTCTGGGATTGGAAGTTGCGTGGAATTCATCAGGTATCTTTTTCTCCTAGTGCAAGTATGCACTAAAGGTGGTGGCCAAAGCTGGCATGCTCAGTTGAAAGCCCACTGCTTTGTCTATGGATCTAACGCAGACCCTTGCAAAAGCTTTTGGTCCAGATTATGATCACCCTGAGCAATATCATCGCCTCATTGGAAAGTTGGTCTATCTTACTATCACCAGACCTGAGCTCAGCTTTGTAGTTCATACTCTTTCCCAATTCATGCAGCAGCCAAAGGTGGATCATTGGTCTGCAACATTGAGGGTTCTGCACTATGTTAAAGGCAGTCCAGGCTAGGTTCCATTTCTTTCTCGAGATAGTAGCTTGGATCTAACTGCCTACTGCGACTCAGATTGGGCATCACTTGACATTCTGTAACAAGTTATTTTGTCACCTTGGGTGTCTCACCAGTTTCTTGGAAAACTAAGAAGCAACATAGTGTTTTGCGTTCTTCAACAGAGGCTGAGTATAGAGCTATGTCATGCTGCAAAATCCTTTGGCTATGTTATCTTCTTAGCTCTCTTGGTGTTTCACACTCTTCTCCGGTTTAACTCTTTTGTGATATTCAGACTGCCATTCACATTGCAACAAACCTGGTATTTCATGAGCGGACCAAGCACATAGAGATTGACTGTCATCTTGTTCGTGATCTAGTGTCTCCGCATATCATTTCTGCTCATCATATTTCCATTTTGGATCAGCCGGCGGACATTTTCACCAAGGCACTAGGATGGACAGCTTTCATTTATCTTAGTTCCAAGTTGGGCATTCTCTATCTTCATGCTACAACTTGAGGGGGTGTAATAGAGTTTTTATTGTAATAGACCACATACTTTACTTAGTTAGTTATTCAACTCATGTATATTTGGGTATAGATCCTTTCATTATGTGAATATCAAATCAGAAAACCCTTTACCAAAATCCATCATTTCAATTGTCCACATAAGGACACTGAGGAAGTATATCCAAAAGGAGAGAATGGTCCTTTAGATGATGTTTACCATAGGGGAGAGTGGCATCTTGACAATGAGTATCCTAGGATAAACCCCATGGATTTTAGTGTGCGGTATTTTTGCCAAAATGCCCATGATCTAGGTAGGCCTGAATCATTTTGTTTGGATTACATTATTCTGGATGATCATATTGTGTGGGACTTCATAGCTAGGTCAATTATTCCTAAGTATAGCCACATCACCGAACCTACCTATTCTACACTTATGATGTTCTACTACATAATGAAAGGTCGTAGAATTAATCTCGGGCTATTTTGAAACATATGTTATCGATTTCTACCTCGAAGAAGGTAATCAAGAGTCTCCCATATGGGAACTTGATTACGTCAATTTGGAAGACAGTGGAATGATTGGAGTTAAGCGAGGAAGAGAAACCTTGCAAGTACTTCGACTAATAGTACTTCATGAAGAAAAAATGGGTACTACTCGACAACAAGTGGCATCATAAGACACCGGCAGCGGCGGAACCAAGAAAGAGGTGTAGAATTAAGGAAGGTAAGATAATTCCATTACAATGTTAAAAAAAACTATGTCTTTATTTGTTATGTATACCTAACAAATTACCTTTTTTTTGTAGATGAGTTTGGCCCTAAATTTATGAAGGGAATGCAGAGGTTTTACAAATGGGTTCGCGATGAAGTGTGCCAATTGAGAGAGCATGTGTGGACCCTTGAGAGGAAGCAAAGATCTTACTAGAGAGCTTTGAAAGAATCCAAGAAACCACCCCTTAAGAGATGTTGTTCCTTGTAATGTCCAATTTCATCATTCATACTCTAGATTCTCTTAGTTTGGTTGCTAAATTTTGTCCTACTCTAGATCAGGGATTTGGATGTTGAATTTCCGAACTCTTATGTTTTGATTCCTAATTTTGTTGACATTCAAATATTTGGATTTATTTTTAAATTGAATCGGCTTGCCATTTTAATGTTGTCTGATTCCTAGAGATATGGTTGGAATGGAAATGTATGGAAACTTTTACCTGGCTAGGAAATGTTGGTAAAAAAAAGAAGATAACCACATCTCCGAACGAGCTTCCAAGCTCGGAAGTCTCTCTTTGACGGTCAACTACAAAATAAATTGCAACACAGGGCTAAATGTTTACCCTTCTTCTTATTTTTTCAGCTTGCCTTTTGGTGCCTTCCGCTGCTTAGTCATCTTTCCTTGCTTGTCGACCCATACGATATCGTTGTGGTCTATGTGACCAACAAACTCAGGCAAACTAGCACCATTCTCTTCGATGAGAAAATCTTCTTCATTTGATCCAAGCCCACTGTTTGTACCAAAACCAATCAAATCCTCTTGTTCGAAATCCTCCACGAAATCCCTGTTTCCCTCAACCACAATCTCCCGGGAATCGATGGAATCTTTTATGTAGAAAACTTGATAGACTTGTCAGGCCAATATAAATGGATCTTCTCTCCAACCCAACCGAATCCGGTCCACCAGTGTGAATCACAAATCTCCCGTTCTTTGTTCATTGTTAAAATAAACTCATTCACATTAAAAAATTGGTACTCTCATTGTAACATAATTGAACTCCCATATTTCCGTAATGGTACCAAAGCAAAATTTGGGAGGTCGTCGCCATACCTCTCAAAGATAATATTTATAAGCCCTAGATGCTTACTTTCTACAACTAGGTAGATAGTGGCAAATCGGGGTCGTCCAAAGAGAAGAGGGATCTTCCTAAGCGTCTAAGCACACAATGGTTGATACTAGGCTAGGAGTAAATATATATACACACACTTAAAAGCAAGTAAAGAGGGGGGGGTTGGTTGGTTGGTTTCCTAAGTTAACAAAGATAACTAGCAACGTCAAGTGACTATGCTAATCATCAAACGAAACTAAGAAAAGGGGTTTTAAACTACAAAGATAAAATGCCTTGGGGGCAGCGGATATCCACTTCCACATCTAATGTAGTTCATCGAATCATTCACACATTCCATCATATAGCATTCATGACCCAACACTCACACACCCCATCTAGCAAGTACCACAACACACACATCACAAGGAGTTCTAAGTTCATGCTCACACATCTTCATGCAAAGGCGCTACGGAATTCGTCACGTTCCTACACCTAAACAATTCAACCACACAAGCACTCCCTATGCTCAAACCACTCATGGCACACATGCAGTGAAACACACCGTCAAGAATGCATAAACGCCAAATAACAAATGCTTCAAGAATGAATTTAAATCACCTATTCAATACTTCAACTACTTGTCGTGGAGACTAAACTCCTATCCTTCTTAGTTCGTAGTTTGCGAGAGTGAGTTCCACATCTCTCGTCAAACCTCACCAATGACTCCCGAGTCGTGACCACGACTCAAGGTGTCATTGGTGGCATTTAGCACGAAGGACCAACAAGCTTGGCAATGCCTATGACCACTACACCGTGACTAAGCATTAAACCAATTCATGCAATTACACGAGATTGGATGAACGTGCAACGCACATTCATCCATGAGCATATGACTCTCTCGTTTGCTACACAAACGAACATGACAAAGAGTTCAACATCAATCACATTCGTCTAGCACATTGTCAACACACTAACACAATCAAAAGCTCTAATTCACACTCATACATTCCTAACAAGAACAGGGGGGAAATTAACCCAAATCCCCCAAACCTTAGCTAGCAATTCATACAAGCATTCATATCATCAAGCTCTCAACAACATCAATGCAATCAACAATTAACATTCAAAGCACAATAAGAGCACAATAGCAAAAACATCAAATAGATAGATAGAAATGAGTTCTTGCTACATAGATAATGGAAGCTTCAATCCTTTGCTCCCAAGAACAAGAACTACTCTAGAACAACAACAAAAGACATAATCAAACTAAGAGAAAGCTAAGAAAAGAAAGAAGAAGAAAAACCTACGGTTTGCGCCCAAAAACTAGAGAAAATGCGGGCTGGAAAAGCTGGAGAAGAAGAAGAAAGAGAGTAGTATTTATAGTCGGAAGAAGATAAAGTTGATTTCTGGCCGCCCGTTCGTCGCGACTCGCGACGGTGTTCGTAGCGACTCGCGACGATGTCCCGACTCGCGATGGTGTCGCGACGGTGTCGCGACAGGAGCCAGAGTTCTACATTGTTTCTTTGTCTTCTTCATAGCCATCCCTCTCGATCTTCAAGTCTTCAACGGCTCCAAAAATGGTCTTCAACGGCCTCCGGTCTTCATGTCTTCGAAGTGAGTATCCAAAAGTCTTCGAAAGTATAGTCTTCAATGTCTTCCGGTCTCCGTTGCTTCCGTGTTCTTCCCTTGTCACACAAAATCCACTTAAAAGAGGTAAAAGAGTGCAAATTTGCTTTTGCCTCTCCTAAGTGAATTTCAAGGTAAAACACAAGCTCTCGATAATAAAAGAGCACAAAAGTGATCCTAAATACTACTAAATAATGCGCCTAAAATGGACACATCAAACCTCCCCACACTTAAACCTTACTCGCCCTCGAGTAAGAAAAGATTTAAGCATACGGAGGAAATGGCATATCCACATCCTAAAACCCCCAAAATAACCACACAAAATGGACACATCAAACCTCCCCACACTTAAACCTTACTCGCCCTCGAGTAAGAAAAGATCTAAGCACACGGAGTAAATGATATATCCCAAAACCTAAACTAATCCCCCAATCAAAGCCTCACAAAAACTCTCAATATCAAAAATCCCAAAATAAAAGCTCACATGAGAATTTTTTTTTTCACACACACATCCCCAATCCTAAATCTAACCAAACCTACCACTTATCAATTCACTACCCATAAAAATATTTCACAGCCCAGAATTGATATTCCCAAAATCCAATGACACAAAATGAAGCTAAAACCATAGAGGAAGTTTTAAACACATGCTTCACCTAATGCCAATATATCAACCAAAAACGAAGTAGAGAGAGATAAGGAATTTCATAACCACACTTCGTTTCCTAACCCACTAAGCTACCCAATCCCAAGAGGTCTAAAGATATTGAGCTACCCGATCCATCCATGTGACAACCGCAACCTTATGACTCCAACGCCGGCAAGTGAGTGAAATCATAGCATTTTTCAATTTCTCTCATTTTGCCTAGGAGCTCTTTCGAGTTTTCATCCTAGCCACACATCATGTTTCTTTAGCTCACATCTCACCTTTTTCCGCACATTTTTAGCCTCTCATTTTTGCCTAGGCCGCCCTTTAAGGGGTTTCGGCCTATCCGGGCCCCCAATGTTGCCTAAGTTGCCCTCTCAGGTTTTCAACTTAGCGGGTTTTCTTTTTCTTCTTTTTTTTTTTTTGTTTTTTTTTTCAATTTTTTTTCTATATATTTTTTTTCTCTCATGTTTTTCCAATGAAAAGTAGCAAAAAGCATTCTAAAACAATCTAGCATGCATATGAGTCCTCTAACCCCTCCCCACACTTAAAACATGACATTGCCCTCAATGTAAACACGTAAGGCAAGAACAATAAAAATCAAAGTAAGGGAGTTAGAGTGACACCCATTCCTCCGCAATTTCGCCGGTGATATGGCGATATCCAAATACTTGGATGGTCCTGAGATAGGTTTCAGAACCGGAAGGGTGAGCAAAAATGCCGTAGAAGAACTCACCCCTCGAGAAAAGCATTGTCTCCATGGCGCCGTTTGATCAAGACCACACCACGAAGAACACATTAAACTCACAAGTACATAAGGATATGTAATACTAGGTTTAGCATCAAGAGTTAATAACCATAGTATTGTCAAAGAACAACCAATCAACCCTCAATCACCACTATAAGATTATGCATGAAAAATATCCAACATATATTGACATGTATACAAGCATCATTATAGGATAAGAACTTACGGTCACAATGACGTAGTCGGCATACTACAATCAACAAATGTACTATAAAGATGCAATAATGTTCATATGCCAATATATGTAGGATGGTGGAAGAAATGAGAGGTATGTAATGTTCTTGGGAGTGTTGGGTGGAGAAGAAGGAAGGATCATGCAATGTTTAAAATCATTTGGAAACTTGGAAGCTTGGAAACTTGAAATCCGGGCTCAAAAAATTTTCAAAAGTTACTGAGCACGTCGCGACTCGCGACGAGCCTCGCGACGTCAGCGCGACTCGCGGAAAGCAGAGTCCGGCAGCTCAAAAATGTTCTGAGCTTGTCGCGACTCGCGACGAAGGGTGTCGCGACTCGCGACGAGCCTCGCGAAGTCGTCGCGTCTCGCGGAAAGTTGGCGCTGGGAGTGGTTTTTGCTCCCCTGTTCGTCGCGACTCGCGACGAGGCCCATCGCGACTCGCGACGGCAGGGTATCCCAGTCTTAAAATTTTTTTCGTTTTCTTACCAACTGTCCAAGCTTGCTTCCCTCGTTCATTGATCTCGTTCCTTCATCTCCTTCATTGCAATGCACTTCATGTTGCTACAAAATCATAGAAAAACATGCCATAAAAAGAACAAAACAAAACAACAAAAACTAAGAAAAAAAACTAAAAGAAACAAAAACTAAAAGAAATGCTGAATTTATTTAACGTCGTCGGCACGACGAAGCTCCGTATTTTTAAGGTCGTCGGCACGACCCTAATGTTATCCGTATGGTGAAGGCTTGAAGCTCTTCACCATGAGCATCCAAAATAAGAGAGGTGGGGGCACAAAACTTCCAAGAGGAAAGTCTTGTGGAGGTGGAGATGGTTCAAAGGGAATGAAGTGGTTAGGGAGCATTGGATAGTCTTTTGGCTCCTCTCTCGTTTCCCTCAAAACTTCCGAAAATATTAGAGTTGGTTCACTAGGTGGGAGAAGGGGTGACAATGCTAATGGATAACGTAGCACTATCACCTCTTCCTCCATTTTTCTATCCTCTACAACCAACTCCTCAGCCCTTTCAAACTCAAAATCATTTTTATTGGTGACTTCACTCACCGAATCATCGAGTTCAAGTTGGGATGGTGTGTTTTCGGAATCACGAGCTTCCATTCGGGCCAATACCTCTAATATGTTCCTCACATGCCCCTCAATGGCCTCAACACTAGAGGAGAGCTGGGTATCCGGCTCTTCACTAGTAAAGGAGTTCAAGTTTGCTATGGTATTTAAGACATCCTCACGTGTCAAACTTGAACTTCCTTGTTGGGCTTGGTTTTGGGGTATGGTATAGGGTGGTGATGGCCAACTAGGTTGCTCGTAATATTGGTTTTCCGGCTGATTCTCATACCACAAATCCGGACTACCACTCCATTCCGGATTGTAAGAGTTGTGGTATGGATAGCATTCATGAGCTTCTTGCCCTTGAAAACCAATATCTCCTACCTCTTGATAGCACTCTTCATAGTACCCATGGTTTTGGAAACCAAGGGTTCTTTCTCGGTCATAGTGCTCTTCCCACAACAAAGGGCAAGATTCGGTAGGATGATCGGAATGACACATCCTACAAAACCGTGCTTGTTGAGCCTCTCTTCTCATCATGAGTTCCCTCAAGGTGAGACGCTCCATTAAGAATTATTTTTTTTATTTTTTTTATTTTTCAAAAGTTTGGAATCATAGTGCAAGGATTCTCGATAAAATAAATTACCAAGAACTCAAGCAATACCTACTCCGAACAAAAACAACCACCAAGTAGTGGAAAATAAAAACAACTAGCTAATACACAACCAAATACACCTAAATACTTAAGAATAAACGCCTCTTCCCCGGCAACGGCGCCAAAATTTGGGAGGTCGTCGCCATACCTCTCAAAGATAATATTTATAAGCCCTAGATGCTTACTTTCTACAACTAGGTAGATAGTGGCAAATCGGGGTCGTCCAAAGAGAAGAGGGATCTTCCTAAGCGTCTAAGCACACAATGGTTGATACTAGGCTAGGAGTAAATATATATACACACACTTAAAAGCAAGTAAAGGGGGGGGGGGGGGTTGGTTGGTTGGTTTCCTAAGTTAACAAAGATAACTAGCAACGTCAAGTGACTATGCTAATCATCAAACGAAACTAAGAAAAGGGGTTTTAAACTACAAAGATAAAATGCCTTGGGGGCAGCGGATATCCACTTCCACATCTAATGTAGTTCATCGAATCATTCACACATTCCATCATATAGCATTCATGACCCAACACTCACACACCCCATCTAGCAAGTACCACAACACACACATCACAAGGAGTTCTAAGTTCATGCTCACACATCTTCATGCAAAGGCGCTACGGAATTCGTCACGTTCCTACACCTAAACAATTCAACCACACAAGCACTCCCTATGCTCAAACCACTCATGGCACACATGCAGTGAAACACACCGTCAAGAATGCATAAACGCCAAATAACAAATGCTTCAAGAATGAATTTAAATCACCTATTCAATACTTCAACTACTTGTCGTGGAGACTAAACTCCTATCCTTCTTAATTCGTAGTTTGCGAGAGTGAGTTCCATATCTCTCGTCAAACCTCACCAATGACTCCCGAGTCGCGACCACGACTCAAGGTGTCATTGGTGGCATTTAGCACGAAGGACCAACAAGCTTGGCAATGCCTATGACCACTACACCGTGACTAAGCATTAAACCAATTCATGCAATTACACGAGATTGGATGAACGTGCAACGCACATTCATCCATGAGCATATGACTCTCTCGTTTGCTACACAAACGAACATGACGAAGAGTTCAACATCAATCACATTCGTCTAGCACATTGTCAACACACTAACACAATCAAAAGCTCTAATTCACACTCATACATTCCTAACAAGAACAGGGGGGAAATTAACCCAAATCCCCCAAACCTTAGCTAGCAATTCATACAAGCATTCATATCATCAAGCTCTCAACAACATCAATGCAATCAACAATTAACATTCAAAGCACAATAAGAGCACAATAGCAAAAACATCAAATAGATAGATAGAAATGAGCTCTTGCTACATAGATAATGGAAGCTTCAATCCTTTGCTCCCAAGAACAAGAACTACTCTAGAACAACAACAAAAGACATAATCAAACTAAGAGAAAGCTAAGAAAAGAAAGAAGAAGAAAAACCTACGGTTTGCGCCCAAAAACCAGAGAAAACGCGGGCTGGAAAAGCTGGAGAAGAAGAAGAAAGAGAGTAGTATTTATAGTCGGAAGAAGATAAAGTTGATTTATGGCCGCCCGTTCGTCGCGACTCGCGACGGTGTTCATCGCGACTCGCGACGATGTCCCGACTCGCGATGGTGTCGCGACGGTGTCGCGACGGGAGCCAGAGTTCTACATTGTTTCTTTGTCTTCTTCATAGCCATCCCTCTCGATCTTCAAGTCTTCAACGGCTCCAAAAATGCTCTTCAACGGCCTCCGGTCTTCATGTCTTCGAAGTGAGTATCCAAAAGTCTTCGAAAGTATAGTCTTCAATGTCTTCCGGTCTCCGTTGCTTCCGTGTTCTTCCCTTGTCACACAAAATCCACTTAAAAGAGGTAAAAGAGTGCAAATTTGCTTTTGCCTCTCCTAAGTGAATTTCAAGGTAAAACACAAGCTCTCGATAATAAAAGAGCACAAAAGTGATCCTAAATACTACTAAATAATGCGCCTAAAATGGACACATCAGTACCAAAGTAGCACGTATGGGCGTATACTGGATTGTTGTCGGCTATACTACAAACATGCAATGCATCAGAAATGAGTGAAACTTGACTATTCTGAGAGACTCCTTTATCATCCATTGATTTGTAGAAAATGTAAAATCATTGATGTCATAACCCACAAAAAATATAACTGTACCCAACGATTTCCAGGACAACCATTTGACTATTTCTGGATGCCAGACCAGTCGCCACATGAGATCATAGCCAAGAAGCAAAATTTCTAGTGTGTTGTTGAAGAACTCGTGCTTTGTTGAAAGTGGGATTCAACCCTTGGATTTCATCCATGTGAATCTCAATGTATGTGACGACATCCTTATGATTCTGAAGAACATACAAATGTGCAGTGCACAAATTCTTAGTAGGAGGGCTTAGTCGCTTACCCTATCAAACCCCTACACCATCCAACTACCCGTCATGCTTAGAACTAGGAACCCCTACAGATTCAATCTCATTAATATAATCGGTACAAAATTCAATACTTTCTCAGCACAATACCGTTGCACAATACTTGCATCAGGCCTATACCTATTCTTTACAAAATGCTTGAAAATTTTCATATACCGCTCGAAGGGATACATCCATCTTTAAAACACAGGACCACATAACTTAATCTCCCGGACCAAGTAAGTTATCAAATGGTCTTTACAATACTGATTTTTTTTAACATATAGATTTCAAGAACAGACATAGTTTAGTAATACACAATCGTACATAGGCTGGCAGCGACGACCGAATTGCAATGACATTCATATCCTGCATCAAGTTGTGGCAGTCATGCGATTTCAATCCAACTAACTTCAACTATGTTACGATACACAAGCGCTAATATTGGAAGATTAACCTCCAGGTAGGGGAGTTTAAATGCAGGTACCCGCCTTTACGGGCACCCACACATCCGGGTACCCACGTGTGCGGGTAGTTAAAACTGTGGCCCGTAGTCCAGCCCAAAAAAACACTGTACCCAAAATATGGATACCCAAATTATTCGGGCCAGATAACTTGGTACCTGCCAAATAACACCAATAGTCCAGTATCCTAATCTTGTATCGAACATACGTAATATGAGCTTAATCAAATCACCATTCCAAATGTGATATGTTTCTCAGATGTACAAAAAATACAAAACATGCACCAACCAATTCCTAGACGCATTAATCAATTAGATAAATACCACTGAATGAGAAATTGTAGAAGAATCAAATAACGACAAAGAGCATGAATGCATGCATACTAATCTTTTTTAGGTTTCTTATTTTCATTCTTCAGTTACATGAAAAGGAGCCAAACTAATTGAATGATGTCAAAAGAAAATGTGGAACACATTACCATGCACTTATTTAGCTCTTAAGTATTTGATTTATGATAAATTTTTGTTAGCAGTAGGAGTAGAAGCAGATTCAACATAATGATTCAATACTGTAAGACTTTTTTCCCTAGATTAGTAGGAATGTAACTTAACAATTAGATTTACGCTACAAGTTACAAGTTAAAATTTTGCTATATTATCTAATATTAATATTAATTAAATCTACCGGGTATCCCGGGTACTTAAAAATAGCCTTTTTACGACCTGAACCTACACCCGTTAAAATGTGAAATTCCCGGATCGGGTACCCGCCCTAAATTTTAAAAATACCCATTTATTTTAAACCGGGCCGATAGATGGATGGGCTGGGTATTACGGGCCGGTTACTTTTGCACACCCCTAACTCCAGGTACTTTCACAGTACTCAGCGTCTCACAGTACGACTTCTTCTCTATCTGAGACATTGAATAACAAGTGGGAGGGAGGTAACAAGCATCTCTATCATTAACGGGACCAAGGTTTTCCCTAATACCCATGTCAACCAAATCAAGTCGAGACTTCAATCCATCTTTGGTTTTACCAGGAGTATTCAAAAGTTTTCCAATCAAAGCATGACATACATTTTTCTCTATGTGCACTACATCAAGACAGTGTCTGACATCCAAATCCTTCCAATAAGGAAATTGAAAGAAGATTGGGCATTCCTTACAACTACCTTCAACTAGCAACTTCCGCTTCCCCTTACCAAAATTGTTAGGAAATCCTCTAGCTTTTTCAAATACCTCAGCGCCAGTTAACGGTACAGGCGCACCTCGCAACTCTATGTTTCCATTGAACCAATTCTTGGCAAAACGCCACGGATGACCCTCGGGGAGACAACGTCGATGTCCCTGATAGACAGTTTTAGAACCATGCTTAAGTTGACAAAATGAGGTTTCTTTCTCACAAACTGGACATGCATAGTGGCCTTTCACTGAATATCCCGACAAATTTCCATAAGAGTGAAAATCATTAATAGTGAAAAACAAAAGGGCCTTCATCGTGAAAATAGTATCAACAACACCATTGTAGGTACGGACTCCAAGTTTGAACAACGTCAACAAATCATCAACTAGGAGCACCAGATATACATCAATGTCATTTCCTGGTTGCTTAGGGCCTGGAATCATTATGGACAAGAGAATGTATTTTCTTTTCATTATTAGCCACGACGGTAGATTGTATATCACCAACACTACGGGCCAAGAACTGTATGCGCTGCTCATCTTGCCAAATAGATTCATTCCATCGGTAGATAGTCCTAAACTCAAATGTCGGGAATTTGATCCGAACTTCAGGTATATGCTGTCGAGCTTTTCCCACTGCTCACCATCAGACGTATGCCTTATCACATTATCTGTCGAAATCTCATTCCGCATGCCATCGTAGTAACTTTCCATCTTATTTGGAAGCACACAATTTTTACAACTGTGGAATTATCAGAAGATACCATAAAACCTTAGCGGGTGTCTTCTTATTCAAAATGGTCCCCACCTCCGCACAAACACCAATTTCACCACGCTTTAACTTGTACCGAGATTCACTGCATACCCTGTATGTTTCAAGTTTCTCATTCTCCTTCCCCCTAAACATCATGCAATCATTCGGACATGCATGGATTTTTTTTCTAATTCTAAACCCATAGGACAAAGAACTCATTTTGTGGCATAAGAATTCTTAGGTAATCGATTTCCTTCGAGAAGTAATTCCCGAACCAATTCTAGAGTTTCAGTCATTATTTTTTCATTCCAACCAAATTTGGCCTTCAAATTCATGATTTTCAATGTCGCGCTCAAAACTGAATGTTTTGGCCCCACGTACAATGGTCAATTCTTTTCATTAAGCAACGACCCTAGGACCTCGGGTTACCATGGAATTCTCTAGCAAAATCCTCCACCATCTCATCAAATTGATCAGAACAATCTATTTAACCCCTTCGTTGATTCCAACATCTCCTCTGATAGCTGTTAGTACCTCCCTGTGCCATATCCAACAAGTGTAACTTGTTTGGAAACCTTGAGTTATGAGGTGTTCACAAAAATTCTTCCTCCCTAAATAAGCATCATTCTTGCAATCCTTGCATGGGCACCGTGCACGCACGACCCCATTTTTGGCATCATGTTCAAAAGCCACCACAATAAATGAATTTACTAAACGAATGTAATCGGGTGATATCCTAAGGTCGCCCTCGTTGAGTCTGATTCTATCCATTAACTACATGAAAATTACATCAACACACATTCAATCATATATGCAGCACAATTCCGATTTGAAAGATTTCAAATCAAAACCCTAATTCAAAACATTACAAAACTAAACACAATAATAAAATCATTAGTCTAATTAGGTAAGAATATTTGTATATGTAGAACTACCTTAACCTTTTCCTTCCAAAGAGTGCCCTAAATTTTTAGCTTATTTCTCCTAATGAAAATGGGATTGGTCGTCTGCATTTATTGCTAGTTTTTATGAGTTCTGATCTCAGAACTTCAATCAGACCTTAATAATGCCAGGTCAAAGCTAGCCTGATATTGTTCTGAATACGGAACATCAAAACGACAGAGCTTATGAGCTCGAAAGGAAAATTATTCTTTTAATTACGATGCAAACCTACCAGTTTCGGACCCGGAACACCAATCGGAACGTTGTTCCGAACTCGGAACAAGCCGCGCTCAAAGTCACTTCGACAGAACCTCTTTCCATCTCCCACAATCAAAGGAAGTTCTAGATCAACCTCCTTTGATCAGACAATAATCGTGTTTAAAAACTTAGGCGGTCTCATTCACAGAGGTTCCGAGCTCGGAACCTCTTCTAGAAGATTGTTTTAACAAATTCTTGTGGAACTGCCTTCTAATGCTGCATTTAATGAGCATCCTCCACTAGTGAATATCACAATATTTCTTTACAATTTTTATATTATGATAAATTTTAATAACTCTTTCTACAAAAGCTCAATAAGATATTCTTTTTTCGATTAATGCAATAAGACAATCATGAATTGAACCAGTAACATTTCATTGCATTGCACGTGCTTAGTACATTATTAAGAAGTATATAATGTACATTTAAATTACTTCTATCAATATTTTTCTTGCAAATTATCTCAAAATAATATGATTAGAAGGAGGAGGGTGCAAAGGGACTTTTAAGGCAAGTAATCACGTGATTTTTTTTTATGATGATGAATGAACAAAAGATAACTTGCCAAAATTCTAAATTTATAAACATAAAAGAAAATCGTTCAGTACTTGTAATAGAAGATAAAAAAAACAAGTTTAAAATTTATGATATTGATTGAAATTGATAAAATGAAAAGGTGTAGAATTAATAAACTTCTTTAAAGTTGCTGCTGAAAATTTATCTTTATATTGAGATTGTATACAATTAATCTTTTTTTAAAATTTAATTAAAAATAGAACTACAAAACATTAAGGGTGGGTTAGTGAGGGCACGTGCCCACCCCAAATCTACCCGTGACTTGAACCCTCCTATTTGAATCTAAAGAGAGATAGTTTACCAACATGGTTTATGGGGTATAAAAGTTGTATTTCCATATCCAAAATCCCACATTCCTGTGTTAAAACTGTTATGGTCAAACACCTTTCAACTCCCAGAATGTTGGTAAACATATTGTTATGGTTTCTCCCAAGCAACCAAAGGTTTAAAGCAGGGAGATCCACTCTCTCCCTTGCCTTTTATTTTAATGGCAGAAGCATTCTCAAGGAATTTAAATTTCCTATTTCATTATTAAAATCTTCAATACTACAAACTTCCTAATCCAATCAAGAAGATTTCTCATTTATCTTTTGCAGATGACACTGTCATTCTATTGAAGTACACAAAATCAGAACTTAAAACAGTAAATTGTTTCCTAGAATCCTATGAAATGGCCACGGGGCAAAAAGTGAATTTTGAAAAATCTTCATTTTACATTTCAAAACACTGCTCTCAAAGAATTATTGCAGATATAAAAAATGATGCAGGGATGTTACAAGGCAGCTTCCCATTCAATTACCTAGACTGCCCAGCATACATAGGAAGGACAAAAAATGCATACTTCTTAAGCATACTCCTTACAAGCCAAAATCAATAATTGGCATAACAAGTTGCTATCTCAAGCTAGAAAAATGATTATGATAAAGCATGTATTGACATCTATCCCCATCCATCAGATAACAATATTGAAACCAACAAACCATACAATCGATGTAATTCACAAACTTCTTGGAAAATTTATCTGGAACTCTAAGATAAATTTTGCACAAAGAAAAAGAGTTTGGAAATCCTTTCCAAAAATGTGTTACGCAATTGATGAAAATGGTTTAGGTTTTAAAAATCTTAACACATTAACCAAAAGTTTCTCCATTAAATTGTGGTGGAAGATTCAACAGGGTAATTCTCTATGGTCACATGAATTTATGTGGACTATTCCAGACAAACATAAAACTTCCAAAACTTGGTTCATAATTAAAGGAATTTTAGGATATAGTAAATAAATTAACTCACAAATGCAAATAGGAAAATGAGATGTCTCTTTTTGGAATTCCACTTGGACAATTTATGGTCCACTATCTAGTTTTTGGGACAGCAACCTAGAAACCCCTTTCTCAAATCTGACAGTGGCTGAATTCTTAGCCAACAGACATCTCTTCCTAAATCCTCTAAGAAATCAGTTAACTGAACCAATTATTGCTGAACTTGAAAAAGATCATACAACATTTCCAAATTATGAAGACATTATGATATGGAAACCAACTGAAAATGGAAAGTTCTCACTGAAAAGTGCCTGTGAACTTATCAGAAGTAAGAGAGCAGTGGTTCCATCTTTCAATCATGTATGATCTTCTCTGATGCCTAGGAAATGAGTTTTATGAACTGGAAAATGCTCAATAAACTCTTACCCCTACCTGATGTGTTAGAAGATTTTTCCTTTAATCTACCCTCAATTTGTTGTTTCTTTTTGGAGGATGGAGAAAGAATTCATCATAGTTTCAATTCTTGCAAAGAAATAAAGAAACTATGGTTCTAGATTGATAATGTCTTCAATATTCAGACAAGACATACTCCATGCCCGTGGGATAGATATTTTTATTACTGGAACTTGAAAGCGAAGTTTACATAACACAAGAAACTTATTAGGACCATCCCCTGCTTAGTAGTATGGTCTATATAGTGCTTTAGGAACAAATGCTATCATGAAAATGTAAAGCCTGACATTATCATTATTTCAGGGTAACTATACATCTCTTCAATGATATTATGTTGGCTTTTCACCTTAGTTTCAAATGGGATATATCTAATGCTATACCCAAGTTACTAATAGGCAGTCCACAAAAGGAAATAAGATTTATAACAGTAACCTGGAAAGCACCATTATCAGCATTTTACAAGTTAAATGCAGATGGTTCTTGGCTGGACTTTAGTAAAGCAGGCATTAAGGCAATCATCAGGGACTATAAAGGGAACCTGATAATTGATTAAGCTCAACAAATACAAAGCCCATCACCCTTTCATGCTGAAGCCAGTGCAATCAGAATAGGCCTACAAATGGCAATCAATTTGGGAATTGGCCCTTTGCAGATTGAAAGTGATAATAAATTGCTGATACAAGTCTTGAAGAAACAACATAAGCCTCCATGGAGAAACATTCAAGAAATTAGGAAAATCTGGGAGCTTAAGAAAAATATGGAAGTCACATTACAACATATCTATATGGAAGCTAATGGACCAGTAGATCTGCTTGCAAAAATGGGAAGCTCAAATCAGGTACACAGACTTACCAAATGGTTTGAAAGCTATGATTAGAGCTGATCAAAAATATTTACCATCCTTGAGAAGACTCTAATCATTTGGGCAGTTATCTTATTCATCAGAAATGCTGCTTCAGATTTGTTTTTGTTCATGAAGTGATCACACACATTGTGTTTTCAAAGCCTAGCTTTGCTATGTGTTTTAGTAGAACTTGTTACTACTGGCCTTTGTTTTATTTTGACAGGTACAACTGGGATGGACACTATCACATTTGAATTTGATCATGGAGTTCAAGCAAGGAGCTGTTGTCTCAGAAAATCAACTGACCAAAAGGAACAATGGAGATTTAAATGATATGGTTGCGAAGATGCATGGAACTTCTATAACAAGAGGCTATGGATCCATTGAAAAATGGAGGATCTTTATAACTTCAATCAGGCAGAAAAGATAGTAATTCTCTTCTGGGGAAGAGAGTTGCAAAGGGCTACTATGGGAAGTCACCTCTTCTTGTCAACACTGGGGTGTGGAGGCAAGAAAGTGGAAGGCAATAGTAGACCTCGACTTGGGTTTAGGGCCATATTCTTCATTGAGATAAGGGTTCGAGATGAAGAATATGGGGAACAACTTTATGTAATTAGCTTCCACGCTAGTTTCCACGTTATTCTCTCTAGCTATACTTTTAGAACTCTCATTCTACCATTATTCTTTAAAGGTTTGGGGAACCTAATATATACCCCCTCACTTAGTTGAGTTTAAACAAAAAAAAATATTGTTATAGCTCCCATAATGTTACCTTCTAGCTCCCTACTTTTAATTTCTTTCAATAAAATATTAATACTAAAGTTATATTTAAAAACATTATATTTTTTAGTTTTTTTAAATGTTGTATTGTTTATTTGTACTTTTAAATGTTATTCCTTTCTTAAAATTTTATATTATTAAAATTTACATTAAAAATTTTAAATGTAGTTTAATTATTTATGATAAATATTTCAATTAAATGTTTTTTATGATTAAATAAAATAATAATTTAAGGTTAATATACAAGGCAAAGTCTTGGGAAAGTCTTTCCATGGGGTTATGGAAGGTTTAATTAAAATAATAAAAGGTAAAAAAACCTTAGTTACAATATTAAAAAATTATTATACAACATATAGTAGTTATAAACTTTATAACCTGATTCATGCAACCCGAATTTTTTATCTTCATTTCTTCTGATTTACACTTTAAACCTTGGTCTTTCCACAACTTATGGAAATACCGTCTTTCAAGAGACGGACTCAATATACAATTGAGACAATTTGATAATATAATAAAATAATTTTAAAAAGTGATATATAATAAAATTCATAAAGAATGTGAAGAAATATTTGTTCAAAGGAAGATATAGAGTAAATTATTTGAGTAAATACACTGTAGTAACTGAAAATTATCATTGTAGCAGTTGAAAGATTGGGAAAACTATAAGAGTTGCTCTTTGACCTTTGAAGGTGTTTTTTTTAACTGAAAATACCCAAGGGTGGAGGTTGATATATTGCTACCCCAAGCCACATAATTTACGAGCCAGTGACATCATAGTAGTTTTATACAAAAAGGCAACATCATTGCCTCCAAAAGAATGATCGGATACTAATAACTATAAGTCTATATATGTGCAAAATCTAGAAGAAAAAGGTAGTTGCGATTCCAAAGTAGCGAATGTCCACACCCAGTGTTAATTCATTACTTTGGCCAGGCAACAACTAGTCAGTCATAACCATGGTGAAACAGGCGGAGGAGTATGTTGTTGAATTGCATGTGTGAAGCCGGAAAAACCAAGCGTAATCAGCTCGAGCACACGAATGTAGCTGGAGCACACGAATGTCCCCTCGAGCACACAGAAGTCCTCTCGAGCACACGAGTGTCCCCTCGAGCACACGAATGTCCACTCAAACAAACGAATGTCCCCTCGAAAACACGAATGTCCCCTCGAGCACACAAATGTCCCCTCGAGCGCACGAATGTCTCCTCGAGCACAGGAAAGTTCCCTTGAGCACACTAATGTCCCATCAAGCACACTAATGTCCCTTCAAGAACACGAATGACCACTCCCTTCGAGCACACGAATGTCCCTCGAGCACACAAAAGTCCCCTCAAGCACACGAATGTCCCTCGAGCACACGAAAGTCCCCTCGAGCACACGAATGTCCCCTCGAGCACCCAAATGTCCCTTCGAGCACACGAATGTCCCCTCGAACACACGAATGTCCCCTCAAACACACAAATGTCCCTCGAGCGCACGAATGTCCCCTCGAGCGCACGAATGTCCCCTCGAGCGCACGAATGTCTCCTCGAGCACACGAAAGTCCCCTCGAGCACACGAATGTCCCCTCGAGCACACTAATGTCCCTTCAGGAACACGAATGTCCCCCCAAGAACACGGATGTCCCCTCGAGCACACGGATGTCCCCTCGAGCACACAAATGTCCCCTCGAGCACATGAGTGTCCCCTCGAGCACTCAAAAGTCCCCTCGAGCACACGGATGTCCCCTCGAGCACACGAGTGTCCCCTCTAGCACACGAAAGTCCCCTCGAGCACACGAATATGGATAGCAAATGTGGTTGTGAACTCCCCTCTGGAAAGTGAAACACCATAACCATCGGGGGGAAGCATAGGGTTCCAGAGCCATGATGAGGTCCATAACCTGTGGCAAAAGGAAGGAAAGATCAGTCATCTTTAGAGGCTTACTTATGGATTCTAATATAAGGTGTATAAATGCTATCCATCTAAATTAGCCCTTTAATATGCGCCAGAATGTTATTCAAATGAAGTGAAAAATCCATCCGGGAGGTTGAGTGGTGTTTAACAATAGCATCAGCCACTGAATTACATTCTCTGTATGTGTGCTTAAGAGAAACCTGGGATAGAAGTGTGTGAACTTGGAACACCAATGGGTATAAAGTCCATTTGGAGCATGATGGATCATTGATCATATGAACTGCCTGTAAAGAGTCAGATTCGATAATGAAGTTTGGATATCTAGGGATACAGATTTGACATGCCAGAAGGACTGCCTTTATTTCAGCTTCCAGTGGTGAAATGGCTGATATGGACTCTGACTTGATTAGGAGTGGGAAACCATGGTTATCACGAGCAATTAAGCCAATAGAAACAGATGTAGCAGACCATGAGGCATCCACATTAACCTTGATGACATTGGGACCTGGAAATTCCCAGTATACAGTGGAGATGGTTGGCTTTGGTGGTGGTCTGGGGAGGGATATCAGAGAATGGAATTGATTGCATGAGTTATGGTGTATATTGGGGAGGCAGGGAAAGGCTGAAATGGAAAGATTAAGAGTATCTATAACTTCCTTGCTTATATGGGTAAAAGAAAAGGGTTTGTCCTCAAGAAAGTAAGCATTTCTAGCCTTCTATAATGCCCAGCAGATCAATGGAGGCAACAATCGACATATTATTTTCTGAAACCCATAAAGGTCACTACAATTCCAAAAGATGAAGAAAGTATCCACAACACTATGGACATTTTGCAGGTTGAAGTTAACTAGACGAGCACTCTGAATCCAAACAGATTTAGCAAGATGGCAGCTAATGAAGAAATGTTCCAGAGATTCATATTGATTGCACATAGGACATTTTGAAGCCAAGCTAAAACCACACTTAATGAGGATATCATCAAAAGGTAAGAATGAGTTGAGCAATTTCCATGTAAAGATGGAGATCTTCTTAGGTAACCTAGTGTTCCATATGAGCTTAGTAACTGGGAAATTACTTGGTATATATGTTAGAGTTTTATAAGCTGACTTGAAAGAGAATCTGCCAGTCTCTTCAGGTTTCCAAATCATCTTGTCCTCTCTGTCATGTACAATTTATGCACACTGCAAAAATAGAAAAGTATCATTTTCCAGATAAGGTACGATCTTAGGTAAAATTGATACTTTGTTATTTATAAAATCAGCTACTGAACAGGGGGAAAACATGGAAGTGATGTGGGATGGGATACAGTTCATCAACAGGCCATTTGGGCACCAGTTAGCAGCCCAGAAATCACATTTACCTTGGCCATGAATAATCAGTGAATTTTTTTTCTGCAATAGGGTTTACCTCACAGATTCTCTTCCATGTTTTGGAGTTCTTGTGGGACTGAGGAAAGGACCACAGTAATTTGGCCCATAAGGTGTTCCCTAATTGACTTTTCCACCATAATGTAAGTGAGCAAGCTTCAATAATTGACTTGATAGATCTAAAACCCAATCCATAATGAGATTTAGGGATAGCAATGTCAGTCCACTTTTTCCATACCTTTTTTTTCTTTCCTTAGTTTCCCCCCAAAAGAAACTGGCCATTCTTTTTTCCATGGATTTTACAATAGATGTCGGAGGTTTACAAACAGTCCAAATATGATGAGGGAGAGAGTATATGCATGATTGGATCAGTGTCATTTTCCCTCCTGCACTTAACCATCTATTCTTCCAGTTTTTAAATCTCTTATCCATAGTTTCAAGAAAGGGATGGAAATATCTAGATAGGGTTCTTCCTTTGAAAATAGGGCAGCCTAGGTACTTAAATGGGAAAATACCTCTCTTCATTCCTAGGATAGACCTAATCTGATGTTTCTTAGTGGCTGTAGCTCTCTTGCTAATGTAAAACTCTGATTTTTCATAGTTGATTGCCTGTCCTGATGTTAACTCAAATATCTGCAGAAATGCTTTAATCCTAATTAGACCAGATTTTAAAGCTTGCATAAAAATTATGGTTAAATCAGCATAGCTTAAGTGGGTGACTGGTAAAATAGTAGATGGAAGAGAAAAATATTGCAAACTGTTATTTTGAAAGATGAATGAAATGTTCCTGTAGAAGGATTCAGTAAAGATATTGAACAGTAAAGGAGAAAGGGGATCACCTTATTTGCCAATCGCTACATAGACACAATACAATGTCTCACTTTCAGAGGTTGCCCTTGAGTTCATTTGCTTTTGGTTATTCCTCTAGTTGATTTAAAAAAACAACAGGATTACCATTGATGAGCACAGAGAAGTAAGCCTGGGAAAGGTTGTTCATGACCGCCTTAAGAAATTTACCTGAGAAACCAAATTTATGCAAAATACTCTGCAAAAAACCCCAGCTAACCCTATCAAAAGCCTTTTTCAGGTCTAGTTTGAGCATACAATTTGGTACCCTATTTTTTTTGTCAAGGAATCTAACCATCTCTTGAAGATATAGGATAATTTCTGAGATATCTCTATTCTTCATAAAAGCAGTTTGGTTTTGAGAAATTATTTTGTCCATATATGGTTTCAGTCTTTCCATGAGAACCTTAGAGCAAATTTTATTAGCAACATTAGAAAGGCTAATAGGTCTGAAATCATCAAAAGATGATGGGGTAGGTTTTTTAGGAATAAGAGTTATCCAAGTGCTAGAGGTACCTCTTGGTATGTTAGATCCTAAAATAAAATCATTTACTGCAGATAAGAGGTCATCTTTTATGAAATCCCAGCATTTGATGTAAAATTTACTAGAGAAGCCATCAGGCCCTGGGCTACTATTCCTATTCAGCCCCATGACCACTGATTTGAGTTCAGTTTCTGTTACAGGCCTAGATAAACTGGTGTTATCTTGCTTAGTGATGATGGAAGGAATCTGGCTAAGGAAGTGTGGATAGTAGGTGGAATCCACAAGGTTCCTAGATTCAGTTAGCAGGTCTGAGAAATATTTGACAGCTTCATTCTGAATGTCTGTAAAATTGTCCAGCCATTGACCAAACGAGTTTTTGATTTTGATATATTCAATCTACAGTTCTTCTCCTGAACAGATTTATGAAAAAATTGGGTATTATTATCCCCACACTTAAACCAATTCAATCTTGACTTATGCTTCCAGAATTTTTCTTTCTCTTTTAAAGCTCTGAGAAGAAGTGCCCTTTTTTCATTAAGAATGATAAGTTCAGTTTCTGAATGGGATAAATCATAGATTACTTCTTGTCTTCTGAGATTATCCTCAGCTATCATTACATTAGAGTCAATATTACCAAAGCTCTCTTTGTTCCATATTTTAATTACTTTCTTAACTCTAATTAACTTAAGATATAGCCCCATCATACCTGTTTGGTGAATAGGAGAAACCCAGTTTGTTCTGATTAAATCCAAGAAATCAGGCCTATTGAACCAACAGTTGAGAAATCTAAAAGGTTTTGGGTATGAGGGAGTCTGAGTAGCAATTTGGAACAAGAGGGGTGAATGATCCGAGGATTGCCTATTGAGGATCTGTATGGAGGAAGCTGGGAATTTATTGCTCCATTGGAGTGTACACAGACCTCTATCTAATCTTTTAGAAGTAGAGTTTCTCAGTCTACCATTGGTCCATGTGAAAATATTCCCTACAGTATTAATCTCCTGTATTCCTTTGGTGGTAATCCAATTATGGAAATCCCTAATACTGCCTAGATTAAGAGAGCTAGGGCCTCTATATTCATCAGGTGTGACAATTGTGTTGAAATCACCTATGAAAACAGTTTCGTTTAGTGGGAGAAGACCCAGGGCATGCCATAGTAACTTTCTACCTTCTCTATTCCTAAGGGCATAAATAAAAACTATTTCCATCTGAGAATTAGTGCCAGAGTGGATGATTTTAACATTCAGGAATTGCTCATGGTGACATATAAGATTAACAATCAGTGAGTCATTCCACATTAGCCAGATCTTACCATTATGGAGAGGGAGGTTATTAGAAAAATTCAGTTTCTACATGTAGGATTGGCATTGAGAGTTATCATGCATAGGTTATATAATACATAATAGTTGAATTTTCTTTTTCGAAATCAAATGTTTCAGTCTGAGCATAGAAGTTTCAATTCCCCTTAGATTCCAAACCAAAAAGTTAAGTTTGACAGGGTGCATCATTGGTCAACTGATTTATGGCTTTTAGTGGCAGATATTAGCATCATCTTATTCAATTGAACAAGGTAATTCTTTTTGGTCTTAATCTTACCTTGGCCATCATTCTTACCTGATAGATTACTTGAAACTACCACAGGGGTGGCCTGAGAGTGAGTATATGAAGCAACTTCACTACCATCATCAAAGGATTCCAGAGGGTCCTGAATTAGACCTTCGTCAGAGTTCGACAGATCCTCCATATCCTGCAAAATAGCAAATCTGTTTTCCATCTTTCCTTGGTGTGAAAGTGGAGGGTTAACGGGGGAGCACTGGAAACGAGTCAAGTTGTGAGAACCAATCCCTATGTCATCCTTAGCATATATTTTAGGTTTTCTTATAGGGATAGTAACCTCTGTTAGGTTTATTAGTTCCCTAAGGACTGTATGGGAATGTTCCAAGGCTTGTGTTACTGATGGGTGGTCTGGGGGAGGTGGTTGAGGTAACTGAGGTGTGGTAATCTGAGTGATTGCTCCTGTTGTCTCGGGGCCATATGCCAAAGGATCAGAGGCAGGGTTAGTATTAGCTAGCTGATGAGGTATGATTTCTTAGTTGGGCTTATTGGAGAAAGGCTGATTGTTAGTAAACATAGCAGGGGCTTTTGCAAATTTATGCCCAGTAGCATACCATTTGGGCATTGGTTCAACATTGTTATGGGAGACAGTTTTACATTGACCGAGTGAATGTCCCAGTTTAGCATAGTGATCACAATACAGAGGGATATCTTCATACTCAATATTATATTTCTGATTGTTATTTGTTGATCCTAATCTGATGGAGGTGTTAAGAGGTTTCTGAAGATCTATCTCAACACACAACTTAATGGCAGACGGCCTGGTTAACATTTCAGTGGCTAAGTCTTTCTTGATGAAATTACCTATACTATTTCCAATAAATTCAATAGAAGAAGCATTATAATAGTACAGGGGGACTTCCCTGATTGTGCACCATACCGGAACAATTGGGGATTCCTTGTGTGTTGAAAAATCCGAAGACCATTTGAGGATTTTCATCTGGACTCCATTGAAAACCCAGCTTCCTTTGATCCAGCATCTCTGATAATCATTAATCTGGTCAAATCTGATGAATACGTGCTTGAAGTCCAGTGACCCCAATTGGTATTTTCCAGCAAACCCCACCGTTTTGCAGGATGATTCCAGTTGCTCCATTGAGAGCCTGCCTTTAGTAAATTTGCCTACCAGGGCATTGGCATAGTGGGCGGAGAGTGTTGAGATCTCTTCCTCAGTGTATAGACATGCTGGCTCACCCAAATGCTCCAATTTTGGGATCAATTCGGGATTGTCCGGAAGAGATTGGCGGAGAGGGGGAGATTTTGCTTGGAGTGCATAGAGGAAAGTTTTTTGTAGGGTTATAGGATTGCCGTTCTCTGCCATGGTGGCCGGCCGCGACGGAGGTGTGGTCAGCATCACTGCTTATTGACAGGGAAGAGCCGTTAGCGGCGAAAGAAGCCGTTACCGGCAGGAAAGGACGTTGGATTCAGAGATTGTGAAGTGAGAGAAGAGAGGAGACGGTACTGTTCAAAGTGCAAAGTGCGAGGATGAGTTTATTTTGATCTGACCTTTGAAGGTGAGGCCTTCACTTTACCAACTCATTCAGTGCTAACTTTTTTTTTTACAATTAAAAATTTAATCTCTTTACATTACTTTTTATCTATTTTAACGTTTTAAATTTAAACTCCAATACACACAAATATGCCAATGTCACACTTCAGGATAATTAGTATCAATTATATTAATAACATATAAAATATTTGAAAATTAAAATTCTAAATATAAATTTTTTTGAAAAAATTATATGTACATTATTTTAAATATGGTTATGTAATTATAAAATATATAGTTAAATAAAAATTAAATTAAAATTTTCAATTACTCAAATAGAAAATGCAATACATTAACACGTCAAAATTTTGTAAAAATGAATGATATTTAGACTCTCTTTATATTTACACATCATATTGAAGTTATCATTGACATCATCAGTTTATTCTATTTGCTTACATGACACTTAAATCCTAATTAAAATTTGACACGTGATATTAAAAAACAAGGAACTATTGGAGATGCTCTTATCCTTAGCATATTGTTCTCATTATCACTTAGGCATTTGCTTATTAGTGTAATATCATTTAGTGACATTGTTTATTTTAGCCATTGATGCCTTAAATTAGAATTGTAATAATTAAATTATGTCTCAGCGTAAATGAGAGTATGTTGTAATCACACAAACATGCAAAATGAAATTTAATAGAGAAGGGATTCAAACCATATAAACCTTCGTTCTAGTGATCATTTAAAAAAAAAGAATTTATGGATCATTCATATGAAAAGGAGGAAAAAAGAAAAACTTGTGCACATGGATTTGCAGATGCATAATGAAGAGCATTTGTTCTCAAGGTGCGTCATCTCTCAGTTTCCTATTGAAGTGAGAGAAGATTGGTGATGTGAGGTTTCTTTATATCCTCGTTTCTCAGCAAGCTCCTGTTTCTTCAATGTTTGACCCCTCCCTCACCCTCACACTCACCAACTCTATCGGAAATCACTCCATTCTGAATGTTGTCTTGATAAGGAAATATAGTTCCCCTTATAATAAAATGCATTTTGTGCATGCCCAAATTTTGATTTAATAGTGAAGTTAAAATTATGTCACCTTGTGCAGGTTCATAGTCGACAATAACAAGTAATTTTTTTAGATATACCAAGATATGTAAATATTTTAGGACTAAACACAGAGATAATTTTTTCAAAAAGTTTAATAATATTACAACAGACACACCATAAATAGTACTTTAGGTTACATTTATGTAAAATATAAAACATTTGAACATACAAAACAAGAGTTGATGTATACATGCCTCCAACAACATGACTTTATTAGTAAACCCGTACATTAAAAGCAACACACAAGTTTATTACTGACCTCGTATATTCAAACCCTTCAACTTGTTTGAAGTTTGAAGTTCAAGATCAACACGAAAATAGCATCTATCATGCTCTCTGATATAAGAGACGCATCCGTGCATCAAGGTGACCACACGTTTGTAGCAAATATTGAGAGTCATCCCTGATTCTTCGGTGCATTCATTTCTCTCTCCACACATCTCTTCAATGAGGTTAGAAGGAAGACCCTCTCCAGGGTGAGCCAAACTGAATGAAAACCAATCAGTTCCAATCAATGTAAATTAAAAAAGAAATCAACAAACACAAGTTAAAGATAGGATTTTCATAGATATGATACAACTGCTAGGTAATGATCCTTAGTAATTTCTAAAACTAAGTTGTTTCTAAATTCCATTTGGAGAAGTATTTTCATTTAGGTAATGACAAGAAGATTTCATAAAGTGTTGGATTAAAACAGACTATGAATAAGCTACATTTTTAATTAAGTTACCATCTACTCTTTGAAGATGGTACATTGATACTACTATATGAAACCCCACAGTTTTCCCAGCAAAATTTGTCAGCAACCCACAGACACCGGAGAAAGAGATTCAACACTTGCACTTTGCCAAACAACGCTGTAAGTATTTAAATTGAACTTATCTTCCTATACTTGACGAAGTCCTGTTTGTAGGATTCATCTTCAGATGCAATATGCACTCAAACATGTTATATATCACTGTGATGGTTAATTATTCAGATAGAACAAGGGTTCTCATTTCTTCCATTCACTAGATTAGGAGTAGTAATCCTTTGTCCCAGTAAGATGAACCATCTATGCACCGAAACTGAACTCTAAACGCAAACTAGAAACAAAACCACTGTACTATGTCAAATGTAATAACCAACTGAGCTAAGGGACCATAAGTTTTTCCACATATGAGGCAAGTATATATCTTATGTAAACATACCTTATCTGTAGATGGATGTACTCATGTCGACCTTGTATCAGTTTCGATCCAGGGGAGACCTTGATTTCTACCCAACCATCACAAGGCGTATGATGTGCTATGCTATTCAACAAATCTGACAAAACCATCTGAAGCTTTATGCCATATCCAAATAGGACTAGTGTCTTTGTTTGCTGTGGGATAACAGCACTCAATCGTATGTTTTTTTCTTTCAGCAAAATCATAACTTGGCTAACGACAGCATCAAAAACATTTCCCAGGATAAACTCTTCACGTTGTAGTCCCCTCTCGCTGCTGAAAAGGAGGACAAGAAAAATCACTAAAATGGTACACCTGGTTGATTCTCCATTCAACAATAAGGTTGATGGTAAATTAAATGCATGTCCAGGTATAGTAAAACTGTAATTTATAGATAGACTTACCCTTCCACTGGACCTCCCAAGTTGATGTCATCAAGGAAAGACATTAACTGTCTTTCACAAGCACCACTGGTTTCGAGAAGCTTCTTCTGATCATCTGATACAGCCATTTGCTGGAGAATTTTGTGGGCGTATCGGATACCATTTAAAGGTTTTTTAATCTCTTGGCACACATAAGCCACCTCTTTATTTCTGACTATGCTGCTCTCAGTTTCTAGTGAAGGTGGTGGTTGTTCATCGGCTGCAACTAGCTGCAAGAAGCACAAGCATCTGACCACAGCTCCATGCTCATTAACTCTCTTATTTGCTGTTACGAACACCTCCACAAACTTACCATTTCGATCATAAAAGCCAAATGGCAGATTCTGTATATCATGACCACCAATTGCTCTATGTAGCAAGATCATGAACTTTGTGAGAGAATCTTGATCCTTGAGTTTACATAGACCACCAAAAATTTCCCTAGGAAGGGTCTTACCAGTAACCTCATGTCTCATGAAACCAGTTAACTTTTCCATGGCTGCGCTCCACTCAGTACAGCAGGCATTCTCATCGCAAGCAAATATAGGTGGAATTAGTGGGTTCGGACTATGTAAAATAGCCTCGTAATCTCCCTGCAGCCGGATGAAGTTATCCAGGACAGCTTTCTCAGGAGTAAGGTCTTGACCCACGAAACATACTCCCACGACGTCATTTTCGTAGTCCTTGCTTGTACATGGATTAACAACAAGGTAAATAGCTGTCTTTGATGACTGTGTTTGAAAATTCTGCAGCTGCACTTGTATATCCGGCACTTCCTTACCTATAAATGGATGAGAATTAGTCATATAGATGAATCCGATCACCTTACATTTTGTCCAGCTGCTTTTAATTTGGGATAGTACTCAATTAGCCACAGCAGATGCGTATTAAGAACAGTGACATCAGGTGAGGAAGTTAACCATATAAATAAAGAACAAATATGACAAGTTCAAAATCAGTGTCGTTCACTCTAACAGCAGCAATCATGTTGATGATAAGTATATGTTTCACATGTCAAAGGAAAAGAAAGTATATTTACCTTGCAAAGCTCTGTGCAGAAGACTTCCAAAAGCTGCGCGTGAGTCTGTGTGAATGATTTCATCAGAAAGTGACTTTCCCATAGCTTCACTAGCTTGTAGACCAGTTAATTCAACCATCTTCTTGTTCCAGCCATTGATAGAGCCAGATTTATCAACTCCAAAAATAGGAGCTGTTGCACTCTCTATCAATCTAACAACTTCATTAGCAACTGATCTGAGCTCAGCTACGCTACTCCCTGCAGGAACGATCTGTGTTTTGGGAGCATTATCGCGCTGGAAGTCTCTCATTATAAGTTGCAAAGAATGAACGGCATTAATCTCTGCAGTGTCCCAGGGCAAGCTTTTGTTTTTGATCACTTGAAGAAACACTCTGAAGGAAGACCTCGGGTGCATTGTCTCACTATCATCAGTGTCCCCAGCTTGATGCATAGCACCTCCCCATCTGATTTCCTTTCCAGCATTGGACCTGAACCAAAACAGAAAATCGGACGATGCTATTCTAGCAGTGGCCATGCCGCAAACTGCATCCCCAAGCAGAGCTGCACCTGGACAACCAGCTTCAACAAGGCTATCCGTAATCAATCCAGTGGAGTCTTTATGGGTATCTGTCAGCCACTCTACGATGTCCACCATTTGAGAATCCGCCGGGGTCACACCAAGCAAACAACACTTGCCACCGTACACCATTGCAGCGCCGTCGCATCTCACCAAATCCATCATGTTGGGAGATTGGGTCATGATACCAAAAGGAGCGTTTCGCAGTAGCATGTCACACAGCACAGTCTGCATTTGCAGGACTCCCTTCTCAGCCTTTTGGGCGGCCAATTGCAGTTCCATCTGAAGCTGAACCGAAAAGGCCTGCATCAGAAATTGAAGAGCCTGACGGACAGGGAAAAGGATGTATCTTGGGGAACTGTGGTGGCAGACGGTCAGTCCCCATAGCTTTGAAGGTGTATCTTGAGTTACCACGATTGCCAGCACTAGGGACGCAATCGAACCCATGTTTGCCATGTACCTATTGTGACAATCATGTGCTGCTCGAAGGGTGGAAGTAACCAAGGTGACAGGCCTCTCTAGCGTTTCACTTTGTATGATCTTCACAGGCGGAGCATTGCAATCACATATAATCCTCACACGGCTCTGCTTGAATAGGAAACGAGCTGCTTGTGGAATATCAGCAGCAGGATAGTGCAGCCCCAAGTATGCTTCCATATTAGACCTTCTAATCTCTGAAACAACCTCCCCATGGTCATCCTCGTCGTGAAACTTATAAATCATCACCCGATCATACCCGGATAGTTTCTGAACTTCTTGAACCAAAACGTCACATAAAACACCCAAATCTCCACCAGGTAGAGATTGCAATCTAGATATTGCCGTCACAGCAAGTTTTTGTGACAGCACAGTATGGTTCATTGCCACCTCGGGATGACTGGCTGGAGCAGGCTCAAAATCAATCATAATACCAACATCAATTGGTTGCAATATAGCATAAAAGTACCTGCTCCTGAAGTTAGTACATACAGGGTTTATCATAGACGTGTCCCTAGAGGCTGCCACCTTTACTACTGAAGCCATAAGATCTGGGCTAAAAAGGGTTCTTGCATCAACTCCAACAAGGCTTTCTGACTGAGGTTCTAAACCCAATAAATCACAACAATTTTCACTGAATGCAATTATTTCATAGGTGGATTTTTCAACTGTAATCATACAACCAAATGGCTGGATCAGTCCACCCCTCTGAATTTTTGATAAGTAAAAATTCATTTCGATGTTACTTATATTGTTTGGGCCTCTAACGTTTGACACTGATGCACCGTAATTAAACGACTCACCTGATTGCTCAAACTCAGAATTGAGTTGCGCATCTGATTCCATTAGCCCTGCCTTGTCGACCTTACTAGCACTCGACGATAAAAGTTTTGTATTTCGTTCATTTCTCCATCTTTCTATCATTAACTTCTTACTATTTCCTTCGTTTACCTCCATGGTTACACACAGATGAACAAATTGTTTTTTTGGATGGGTGAGCAAAGAACAATATCAAGTTTCATAGAAATTTGTGCATTCTTGATTCATTTATTATCATTTTAATCTCAATTAATTTTCTCAACTATCTGCATGTAGCAAATATTTTTCATTATATCGTGTCTTCGTGGCTTCTTCTCCGCTATCTTGGTATGTCGTGGCTTCTTCTCCCTTGTCCTGCCATTTCGTTACATGCATAGCGACGTGGTTTTATATATATTTGACACGTTTCAGCTATTATCAAAGTTTTACACTATTTTCTTTCAATAGCATATTTGAATAGATATGTGAACAACAATAATTTTTGCCATTATTGAGTATTTTTTTTAGAGTTTTGCTTATAGAAATTTGAATTATTTTAAAAATAAGAAACAGCTTATCAGCTCTTCTACTAGTTATCCGAAGGTTATCGTCTGTAGCATATTTTATCTTATAAATTGTTAATTGTATTACTCCTTCCTTTAGTTAGGAGAGTTGATCATTCGGAACTTTCAATTCATAGATATAGATATCGGATCGGGGATATTTTATTCTATCATGTACCGTTAAAGTTTGACCACATATTTAAATAGGTATATGAACAATAATTTTATCATATGAGATATGATTAGATGCGTGATTTCTAAATATCAAACTTTTGTGAGTCATTATTGTCCGTAGCTACACATATTTATAGTCAAATATGTTTATGGGAGACCGTAAAAAAATCATGGACAGAATAATATATTTTCTTGGTGATTTCCACATTAATATTTTATTTATTATTCAATAATTTTACTGCACACGTTACATGTTTTTTACTAATATTTAATTTCAATGGTTATTAAACAAAGTTTTTGTTCTTTTATCTAATCTCATTTGTTATTAATATATTTATGGTTTATGTTTCCTTAGTCCTAATAAAACTTGCGCTAATTACTTGAAGTCAAATTTATAAACTTTGACGCTAAATTTTAACTAATATATATACATAATAATAAAAAATATATATCACGTGAGATATTATTAAATTTATCTTAAAATCTATTTTTTAAATATTAAATATTTATGCAAAATTTTTATATATAATTAGAGATATTGATGTTCAAATATCTTAGTTAAGTGGATCGATCTACTTCCGCCGGAAGTTTCGTCTTTTCCAAGACTTTGCCAAATATCTTAATTAAGTGGATCGATCTCCTTCCACCGGAAGGGTTCCGGAAACTTGGTGGCATGAGCTTTCTTGATTCTACTCAGCATCTATTATTTTGCTTTGTTACTTCTGCTGGACATATTTTGTTGTAGGGTTGAACTTTGTTATGTTTATTTTCTAGACATATGTTTGTAGGGATGAGGTGTGGACGTGGGTTTTGAAGGGATGATATGTGGATATGTGGATATGTGGATACGTGGATACGTGGATATGTGGATACATGGATATGTGAGAACTCTCTGATTGATTTATATGGCCTAGGACATGAAGTGGATTCGATTTATACCATTTGCCATTATGTCGGAAAAGTTTATTGTGCATGCCATTTAATCCCAATTGCGTTAGTGGTCTTACAGGGTTGGAACATACCGATACCGGTTGATCTTATGAAATAGATTTTTAGTTGGGGTAATTTAATTTTAATACTAAAATTATAGATTTTTAGTTGGAGTAGTTTAATTTTAATATTAAAATTATATGGGATGATTTATTAGTAATTAAGGCATCAGATGTGCTTATTTCAATTTAGATTATTTTTTAGCTTTAGAGAATATTTAATTTAAATATTTTTAGTGTAATGTTAATAATTCTAAAATTTAATTAACTTCATTATTGTTGGTATGTGGACTGCCAAACTCTTAAGTTCATTAGTAGAATAGAATTATCAAGTTCTTTAATAGACTAGAATTATTAAATATGAAATTAATAATGATTTTGTATAATAAGTGTTAAATTTGTAGTAATCTTAATTTTATGATTGTGTGCGTAATTTTGTTAATATATGTTATTCCTTTTTCTTTTATATGTGATTGGGATGCACATATAATTCAGTGCATGTTGTAAGTTACTATAATGGTCATCCCTTTATTTTAAATAAAAAAATTTTTAAAAAGTCTTAGTTACAATATTCAAAATTTATTATGCAACATATGGTAGTTATAAATTTATAACTCGATTCATGCAATCCAAAAATTTTATCTTCATCTCTTCTAATTTGTACTTTAAACCTTGATCTTTTCATTACTTTTGTAGAGACAATATTTCAAGAGACAGACTCGAATATAATGATAAATAAACACGAGTATCAATAAATTTATAATATTGATACCCAATAAAATTGAATTTAGTATACTATATATAAATGGAGAAAAGAGAGATGAGGAGCTACCCTCACATAAACGATAAAGATATTAGTAACAAATAGGATTAGATAAAAAAATACTTTGTAAAGAAAAAATATAACACAGACTAGAATCTACTAATACGTCAGTACTGAAGTATCGAGATAAACACAAAGAGAAACGTTAAAAGAAATCTCTATCAGATTTTCGTATGTTAAATTCTATGTTTGGAGGCTGCATTCTTAATCTGAGTCTGTATCAGTTTAGGAGCAGGTTAGGAGCCATTAGAACGATAAACATACTGCTTAGGATTAGGAAAACAAAAGTCGTTTCCTTCTAATATTAGAACATGTCTGGACTCAAGAAAAAAAAAACAGACAAGATACAACCACGTCGTTACCTTCTAATATTAGAACATGTCTGGACTTAAAGAAAAAAAAAAACAGACAACATACATATTAGAACATGTCTGGACTTAAAGGAAAAAAAAAAACAGACAACATACAACCACGTTATAGTAGATTGTAATATTAACGAAATTCACGACAGACAGCGGGAAAGTAACGAACACATGCGAAGAAGAAGCAACGAAAACATAGAAGAAAAATATTTGCGACATGCAGGTTGTTTGAGATGGTTCAGTCATAGCGTGAAATTAATTCAGATTTCAGTTAGAATACATGAGGAATCTAGAATGCACATTTTTTTTTATAAAACTTGATGTTGATACAAAAGTAATAAGAACCGGCATATTTCTAAAAGCAAAACATATACTCCCTCCCCCAGGCTATTTTTGCAAATTTTGATTTTTTCAGATTGACCGTAACTGATTTTGACCATTAATATCTTTAATTGTGCATATTTAAAAATAATAATAAAATAATATTATAAAAATAGATTTTAACACGATTATAATGATATCATATGTGATAATATATTATTTTATGTACTAGTTAAAATTTACTTTTCTAAATAAAAAAGTTTGACTAAATGAACAGTGACAAGTGCAAAAATAGATGGCACAAAGGAAGTAACACAATTATCAATGGGAAAGCTTCAGGAAATGCGGCCTTTCCATGAGCTTATGGACAGTACTCAGGGGTAGTTGCCTAACATGTTGTAATTTTTTAATAAAATTTAAATATTGCATTTTAGAAGTTAAAACAAGTAATAATATGTAGAGTCCGTCTCTTGAAAGACGGTCTTTCCATAAGTTATGGAAAGACCAAGGTTTAAAGTGTAAATTATAAGAAATTAAGATAAAATTTTCGGGTTGCATGAACCGGGTTATAAATTTTATAACTACTACATGTTGCATACTAAAATTTTAATATTGCAACTAAGACCTTTTACCTTTTAATATTCTAATCAAAACCCGTCTTTCCATGAGCCTATGGAAAGACCGTCTTTCCCAAGACTTTGCCTAATATGTATTTGAAGGTGAAAATATAAAAATATATGATATAAGAAAATATTTTCAAAATTTTTAAATTTTATATGTAATTTAAAAAATGAAATGTATAAGGTAGAAAATAAGTGGTCGGTCAATAAGCTTATGAACAATAAAGGATGTCCTAGCCGTGAATGAAGGTAAATAGGTAAGGTATGGTAAATACTGTACATAATATAAATGGGGAATACTATTTTTTATTTTTTTTATCATCTTGATCATATTTGAACGACAAAGTCTTGGGAAAGACGATATTTCCATAGGCTTATGGAAAGATGGGGTTTGATTAAAATAATAAAAGGTAAAAGGTTATAGTTGTAATATTAAAGTTTTAGTATGAAACATGTAGTAGTTATAAAATTTATAACCCGGTTCATGCAACCCGAAAATTTTATCTTAATTTCTTCTAATTTACACTTTAAACCTTGGTGTTTCCCTAACTTATGGAAAGACCGTCTTTCAAGAGACGGACTCTATTTGGCAAAGTCTTGGAAAAGACGATCTTTCATAGGCGTATGGAAAGATGAGGTATAATTAGAATAATAAAATGTGAAAGGTCTTAGTTGCAATATTAAATTTTTAGTATGTAACATGTAGTAGTTATAAAATTTATAATCCAGTTTATGCAACCCAAAAATTTTATCTTCATTTCTTCTAATTTATACTTTTAACTTTGATCTTTCCGTTTCCGTAACGTATGGAAAGACCGTCTTTCAAGAGACGACCCAAGATATTTTACTTTTTATTATTCTAATTAAACTCCGTCCTTCCATAAACTTATAGAGGCAAAGTCTTGGGAAAGACGGTCTTTCCATAGGCTCATGGAAAGACGGGTTTGATTAGAATAATAAAAGGTAAAAGGTCTTAATTGCAATATTAAAGTTTTAGTATGAAACATGTAATAGTTATAAAATTTATAACCCGGTTCGTGCAACCCAAAAATTTTATCTTAATTTCTTCTAATTTACACTTTAAACCTTGGTCTTTCCATAACTTATGGAAAGACCGTCTTTCAAGAGACGAACTCACTTATAGAAATACAATCTTTCCCAAAACTTTATCATATTATTCTCACAACTTTTATTCCCATCTAATACTTATTATATGGAATCTCAACTAATATTTTACCTATATTTAAATTTTAAAGATTTCTTCAGCAAAATTTCTTTTGTGAGTGATTCAACTAATATGTAACTCGTATTAGATTTAACATATATGTTGTTCACATTGTAAGTTTATATTTATATTAACCAATCAGTATGCTCTATCAATTTCGGGCGTATATCCTATTAAATATTCAATAAATAAATAAATAAATTTTAAAAAATATTAAATTTTTTATTTGTTCGTGGGTATGTTTAGAAATGCTAGAGCAATTCAGTCACATGTATGTAGTAAATATTTTATCCTTTATTGATTTTGTTAATGATATATATTTCATTTTTCTTACTACCTCCGTGCTAGCCGAATCTGCCCACTTTTTTGTCAACTTTCTCAAGGCATGTTTGGCCATAATTTTCAACTAGTATATAGACAACAATATCATCATGTGAGATATTGCTGGAAACCCTGCATGATGTATTTTCTAAATATCAAATTTTAACATACCGTTAATATACGTAACTAAAGTTATCGTTGGTCAAACATGACCTGACAAACTTGACCAAAAAGTGTGCACATTCGGGTGGGACAGAGTAATAATTTTTTTGGCTCCTCCCAAATTATTATAATATACACCTAATTTATTTTGTAACAGTATCAAAACTATGTTTTAAGCATGTATGTTACAATTATTAATACATTTCATTTTTAAGTTAATGGTTCACTATTAAGTCATGCTTTCACCATTAACTAGTTTTTATCTTCATCATGATAATTTATGGTTGACTCCAATATATCTATTAGAATAACTTTAAAACTATTTTATAAAGAATCCGTCTCTTGAAAGACGGTCTTTCCATAAGTAATGGAAAGACCAAGATTTAAGTGTAAATTAGAAGAAATAAAGATAAAATTTTCGGGTTGCATGAACCGAAAATATTGAGGATATTTTATTAATATTGAGGATATTTTATTTAAAAATTTAATCATCTTTTTTCATGTTAGACTTACACTAGTGGAAGAATGACGATTAACGACGCCATTAGATGGTAGTTCCGTAAAACAATCACTAGATTCGCCATCTAATGTAACGAACTCTGAACATGTAATTTGGTAGTTGGGTTGATGATAGATGGCTTCAAAAATTTGTTAGACGGCAGTTGGAGCATAACCGCCATCTAACGTAGTATGATCAGCGGTTGGGTTAAACTCCTATTGAAACTTTTGTACGATGGCTTACTTTTGTGCACTACCGAGACCACTTCCAAAGTCGGAACACGTCTGAATTGCGCTAACCGCCATCTAAACCCTACAAAAATATGCACTAAAGGCATTTCTGAGGGCACATTAGTGTAGGGTTGGCCATTAATGGTGCCGTTACGCAGTGTTCTTTCGTTTCAGGTGCAAAACCACAGTCCTCCCCATGTTCTGATATCTAAACATGGGATCCATAGGATGACCAATTGTTGCATGGCTACACGGCATTTTAACTTAATCGCTGGGATATTATTATGGCGATTACCACCGCCGAATAAGGTAAAGAAACGTGGGGTTAATATTAACCGTCAGATAATTATGATTTTGGATCAAAAGTAAAATTCGGTTCGCGAGACTAAAACTTGAAAGAATTGTAGAAATTTGAAAAAATGGGTTCCATGCAAATTTATACTATGCGTTATGGTTTTGTAGGGGAGTGTTTCATTTTCCTGGGTAGAATATGAAATAACCCTTTTGAAGTATCATTACCATTCATTAAATTTACTAATTACAACCGTCATTTTTAACCAAACTCCACAAAAATCATCTATGTTCTCATTATGTTTACCCTCATCTATATCCGAGAATTTCCACCAAACAAATAAGGCATGAAGACACCATTCGAATCTCTACCCGATGAAATCATTGTTACAATGTTAGGACGAGTTGGGGCTATTCACAGACATATGAAGTACGAAAATATGGCTTGTTTTAGTTTGTTTAGATCCTAACATTTGTTTTCTGTTCTTGGGGCTATTCACAGATCTATGGAGTAAGAAAAAGGAGGTTGTTCAGTGGCATGATGTGAACCATGAATTTCCTGTTGGACATATATTGATTATATCATGCGAAAAATCAAATAACAAAAATTGAATGAGCAATTAACATATGCAAGAATAATACAATTTTATTAATTATTCAAGCATACAATCGAAAAGCTTAAATTACAAATAATCAAAGCATGAATCATGTTTCAAGTAATCACAAATTGATGGAGTCATGAGTAACACTCGCTTCCCTTGAAACGAATGAGTCCCGTCGTGGACATCGTTCCCAAGGATAAAACCATCGCAGGCAACAATTAACATTTAAGAGTTACCTGGGATTCACGCAAGGCCCTAAGGACTATCACCGACAGAGACAGAAAGAAGTGAGACTCAAGTTTAGAATAAATGAGGAACTTGAGAATGGTGCGAGTTTTCTGACTGACTTAGAGGCTCTATTTATACTACTCTAAGAGACCCTAATCATGGAAACATGATTTTCTGATTTTCTGTAATTAGAGAAGAATATTCTCCAATCACCAACTCACCATATCCGAGACATTCCATGAATACTCGAATCAAATCTGCTGGAAAAGGAAGAAATATGTGTACAAATATTCTTCATCACATTAAACATGGTAAATCGCATATTTATATAAGACAAGATATCTCACAAAATATGGAAGTATTTTGTTCTTATCTCTTAAGAATTACACACAAGCGATTCCATATATACTATGTGGTTGGGCATTCCAAAGACTTCCATGCGGTCCATACGCATTTTGGACAGTCCATAGAAAATTACCTGGGCCAATTTTCGTTCATTTTTTCCTCTTTCAAGAGTGATATTTAAAACATTCATATCTCATTCACCCTTGATCCGTTTTGAGAGTTTAAATAGTCGATTTTATAGTACTCATGGAGGAGAACTCAAAAATGACATCCATTGACCCAAAATTTGTTCGGGTCCCACTCTAAACGAAGCCCAAAAGGTTGACAAATTTCAACCTTTTAACCATCATTTTCCAACAATCCCCCACATGAATAAATATTGATGTAGGAATCAGAACAATCACGTCAGACACAGAGTTTGACTTGGTGATAGATTCATTTCGACGGCATTGATGCTGCATAGGATAAGTAGGTGTCGATAAGTAGGTGTCACCCTTTGAACTTTCCCTTGAGAGAGTACACTTAGCCCACTGGTTAGGAAGTAGACGCGATGTCCTTGAACTTCCCCTACCACTTGTGTGAACGAAAATGCACTTCCTAAAGACACCTTTCCTAGCCCTTGCGCTTTCCTCGGTTGTGTCCATTAATCAGGCCATGGCACACGCCTAGTTCTGTAAGGTTTCTAAAGAATTGCGTCCCAACAATTCCCTTTCAAAACGGCCACACTTCTCGCTTACATAGGTGATTCTTGGCGTAAGAGCAGTTCCAGAGACTATGCGCTCTTTCAAGTACTACACACTTGATGCCACAAACCATTAAAAGCAACCTAATGCTTAACCTCCATTCACATCACTGTTTCTTCATCATAGGAATAAGACAGGAGGTATGAAACCCCCACAGTGATCGCAATGGGTCTTTACAGTTTAGTTGTCCCTTTGAACCTAGATCTTGGGATCTCCAGTCACATAGGTTGGGTGTCCACGTACGTAACCCATCATTTAATGGACTTCAGTCCCATTTCTCTCGATGATGTTTCAACTACCTCTCGATTCAACCCTTTAGTCAAGGGATCGGCTATGTTGTCCTTCGACCTTACATAGTCAATTGTGATCACTCCAGTTGAGAGAAGTTGTCTTATGGAACTATGTCTCCGTCAAATATGACGAGACTTCCCATTATAGAGCATATTTTGAGACTTTCCAATAGCAGATACACTATTACAATGTATACATATGGCTGGCACAGGCTTCGGCCATCTAGGAATGTCCTCTACGAATTGAAGGAGTCATTCGGCCTCCTCACCCGCCTTGTCTAAGGCAACAAACTCATATTCCATCGTGGATCGAGTAATAACCATTTGTTTAGAGGACTTCCACGAGACTTCTCCTCCACCTAGTGTAAATACATACCCACTAGTGGATTTCAGATCCTTTATATCGTGTATCCAGTTTGCATAACTGTATCCTTCAACTACAGCTGGATAACTCGAATAATGTAGACCATAATCACGAGTATAACGTAGATATCTCAATACTCTAGTTATTGTTTTCCAGTGAGTCATACTGGGGTTACTCGTGTATCTACTCAACCTACTTACAGTGTAGGCAATGTCTGGTCTAGTACAACTCATCAAGTACATCAGACTCCCAATGACTCTCGAGTACTCTACCTGATTAATAGCCTCCAATTTGTTCTTTCGTAGATGCAAATTCGGATCTATTGGAGTCATCGCCACCTCTGAGTCATTCTTGTTGAATTTCTCAAGGATTTTATCTACATAATGAGACAGGGTTAAGGTGATACCATTAGAGCTTCGGATGATCTTTATCCCTAAGATCACATCCGCCAGTCCCATATCCTTCATGTCAAAACGAGAATTCAACATGTCCTTGGTAGATTTGATCATCTTTTCATTACTACCTATAATGAGCAAGTCATCTACATATAAATATAGGATTACATATCCATATTCCGTGTCTTTCACATAGATGCACTTATCACACTCATTGATTTTGAAACCATTGGCAAGGACGACATGGTAAAACTTCTCATGCCATTGTTTTGGTGCTTGTTTGAGACCATACAATGATTTCACCAACTTGCAGACTTTTCCTCCTTGACCAGGAGCCGTAAACCCCTCAGGTTGCTCCATGTAGATTTCTTCCTCTAAATCTCCATTCAAGAAGGCAGTCTTCACATCCATTTGATGAACCTTAAGCTTACGCAGCGCGGCAATAGCAAGTATAATTATAATGGAGCTTATTCTCGTGACTGGAGAATAAGTATCAAAGTAGTCAAGACCTTCCTTTTGTCTATAACCTTTGATTACAAGTCTGGCTTTATACTTGTCAATCGAGCCATCTGCTCTCATCTTCTTCTTGAAGATCCATTTGTAGCCCAGTGGTTTACACCTCGGAGGTAAGTCCACTAGCTCCCAATTATGATTATGTAGAATCGAGTCGATTTCGCTTTTAATCGCTTCTTTCCACATAGGCCCCTCAGACAAATTCACAGCTTCTTTATAGCTTTGTGGCTCACTTTCAAGCATAAAAGTTAGATAATCAGGACCAAATGATTTTTTGGTCCTAATCTGTTTACTTCGTCTAGGTTCATCCACTTCCTCCTCTTGATCCTCGAGATCGTCAGGAATTACTACGCATTCGTCTAATGACTCAATGGTTCTTTTCGACGATTCGGCCCTTTCCTTGGCAGGGAACACATCCTCAAAGAAATTTGCATTTCTTGATTCCATGATCGTGTTCTTGTGAATCTCAGGATGATGAGATTCATGTACAAGGAAGCGATAAGCACTACTCTCATGTGCATATCCTATAAAGATACAGTCAACCATTTTAGGTCCGATCTTTAACTTCTTAGGGGTGGGATTAATACCTTCGCAAGGCACCCCCACATTCGCAAGTACGTAAAGGATGGCTTCGAGCCTTTCCACAACTCATGAGGAGTTGCTTTCTCATTCTTACGGGGTATCTTATTCAAAAGATAGTTGGCCGTCAAAATAGCCCCCCCCCCCCACATGCTCTGTGGCAACCCAGAACTTATCAACATCGCATTCATCATCTCTTTAAGAGTGCGATTTTTACGTTCAGCCACACCATTAGATTGAGGAGAGTAGGGGGCAGTGACCTCATGAATAAGGCCATGTTCAGAACAATAGTCCCTAAATGGCTCTACATATTCACCTCCACGGTCACTTCTAATCACCTTGATCTTCTTATCAAGTTGATTTTCAACTTCCGTTTTGTAGGGAAAAAATTTCTCAATTGCCTCATCTTTGCTTTTCAGCAAGTACACATAACAGTATTTCGTACAGTTATCCACGAAAGTGATGAAATACTTGTTACCTCCTCTTGTTTGCACGAAATTGAGATCACAGATATCGGTATGTTGCTCAAGAGGTTTCGTGTTTCATTTAACTTGTTTGAAAGATGTTCGAGTCATCTTAGCTTCAACACAAGTTTCACACTTATGATTTGCATCAATTTCCATGTTAGGTATGTTCTCCAATTTAATTAATTTTCTTATCGAATCATAATTAACGTGTCCTAGTCTACCATGCCATAAATTGGAAGACTCAATCATGTAAGCAGAAGAAGAAGCATTCATTTCATCTTTCTTAGGAGGTACAACCATGGTGTTCAACTTGAACATACCATCTAGCTCATAACCTTTGCCTACAAACATACCTTGCTTTGACAAGACTAACTTATCAGACTCAAACACTAGCTTAAAGCCATGCTTGATCAACATAGAACCGGACACAAGGTTCTTGCGAATGTCTGGCACATACAAAACATTCTTCAAAGTCAACTCCTTCCCAGACGTCATCTTCAGCACTACAGTGCCACGGCCTTTCACCATGGAAGTTACAGAGTTACCCATGTAGATGGTCTCTCCATCTTCAACTGCCTTGAAGTTTAAGAACACTTCCTTGACAGAGCAGATGTGCTTCGTAGCACCAGTGTCAATCCACCATTCCTTTGGATTGGAGTCCACCATGCTGACTTCAGAAATCACAGCACACAGATCGATGTTATTCACATCTCGTGCAAGATTTTCAACCATGTTGGCCCCATTCTTGGCATTCTTTGGCTTCTTACACTCGGAGGACTTGTGGCCAGCGAGGTTGCAGTTGTAGCACTTGCCAGTGAACTTCGACTTCTTCGAAACTCCACCTTAGCTCCCAACTTGGATCCCTTCTTTGCCTTGGGCTTCTTTGACTTAGAGCTCCCACCAACCTCCACAAGATTGGCCCTTGCCACAGGCACAGATCCATTCATCCTCTTTTCAGAGATGCGATTATCCTCCTCAACACGAAGCTTTTGGATCAGATCCCTCATGGTCATCACCTTTCGCTTGTCTTTCAGATAACTCTTGAAGTCCTTCCAACTTGGAGGCAGCTTCTCAATGATGTAATAGACTTGGAGAGTCTCGCACATTGTCATCTTCTCGGCTATCAGCTCATTGATCATCATTTGAAGCTCTTGAGCTTGACTGACCACAGACTTGGCATCAACCATCTTGTAGTCGAGGAACTTGCCGACGACCCACTTCTTGGATCCAACTTCCTCACCCATGTACTCTTGGTCAAGAGTTTCCCACAACACCTTAGAAGGCTCCTTCACCTCATACATATTCCAAATGGCATCATGAAGGCTATTCAAAAGGATGTTGCGGCAGACATACTCCTTAGAGTTCCACTCCACCGCAGCATCTTGAACTTCCTTAGCGATTTTCTCATCCACAACGGGACGATCTTCGTGAACGTAATGTTCCAAACCCATAGTGGACAAGTAGAAGAGCATTTTCTATTGCCACATCTTGAAGTTCATACCATTATTGAACTTCTCGGGTTTCTCAACACGAGGAACAGCCACAAGAGGCATTACCCCAGGGGTAGTCTTCGCAGCATCATTGCTCGACATGGTTCTGGGATTCACGATGTGTACATATAACATTATTCACCATTAAATATAAGTACACATCAAATATCGTAGTATAATATTTTTAAACAATTATACATAACAAATTGCTCAATCTGATTTTGTTATAAATAACCAAAACCATTAGCATGCATATTTTTGCAAACATACAATTTCCATAAAGCATGCAATCACCTATGATTTGCGCAGAATTACAAAATCATATGCATATTTTTGGATAAATATGGCATGCAGATTAATAAACAAGCATGCAGTCAGAGCTTCGGATAAATATGGCATGCAGATTAACAAATAAGCATGCAGTCAGAGCTTCGGATAAATATGGCATGCAGATTAATAAATATGGCAGGCAAGTAATATTGATTGCAGCATATTTTGACTACATCATTCTTCACACATGCATATTTTGACTGCAACATTACATGCACATTGATTGCATGGAAAATTTGGAAATTCTTGATCATATATTCTGGCGCATGCAATCTATATCAATATATATATCTGCATGCTTATTACTAACCTTCCGCATGCATCCTATTAAACAAATCAATATAAATCAACAAATATCATTCGTTTCAAGACTGTTGGACATATATTGATTATATCATGCGAAAAATCAAATAATAAAAATTGAATGAGCAATTAACATATGCAAGAATAATACCATTTTATTAATTATTCAAGCATACAATTGAAAAGCTTAAATTACAAATAATTAAAGCATGAATCACGTTTCAAGTAATCACAAATTGATGGAGTCACGAGTAACACGCGCTGCCCTTGAAATGAATGAGTCCCGTCGTGGACATCGTTCCCTAGGATAAAACCATCGCAGGCAACAATTAACATTTAAGAGTTACTTGGGATTCACGCAAGGCCCGAAGGACTATCATCGACAGAGACAGAAAGAAGTGAGACTCAAGTTTAGAATAAATGAGAAACTTGAGAATGGTGCGAGTTTTCTGAATGACTTAGAGGCTCTATTTATACTACTCTAAGAGACCCTAATCATGGAAACATGATATTCTGATTTTCTGTAATTAGAGAAGAATATTCTCCAATCACCAACTCACCAAATCCGAGACATTCCATGAATACTCGAATCAAATCTGCTGGAAAAGGAAGAAATATGTGTACAAATATTCTTTATCATATTAAACATGTTAAACCACATATTTATTTAAGACAAGATATCTCACAAAATATGGAAGTATTTTATTCTTATCTCTTAAGAATGACACACAAGCAATTCCATATATACTATGCGGTTGGGCCTTCCAGAGACTTCCATGCGGTTGGGCCTTCCAGAGACTTCCATGCGGTCCATACGCATTTTGGACAGTCCATAGAAAATTATCTGGGCCAATTTTCGCCCATTTTTTCCTCTTTCAAGAGTGATATTTAAAACATTCATATCTCATTCACCCTTGATCCGTTTTGAGAGTTTAAATAGTCGATTTTATAGTACTCGCGGAGAAGAACCCAAAAATGACATCCATTGACCCAAAATCTATTCGGGTCCCACTCTAAACGAAGCCCAAAAGGTTTCCAAACTTAGTGGATGCATGCTTCTGATGCAAAAATATGGAAGCCTTGTACAGAAAGAGAGTGGTGAGTTTGCATGTGCCATATTTAAAGCATAAGTTCACTTTTCGTAACTTATATGAAATTCTTCTATCCATATCCATTTTTCAGGTGGATTATGCTGCCGTGCAGGATCCAGCCAACAAAGTTAATTTTCTTATATAAGCTGAACATTTAGGGAATCTTGCAGCGTCTTACGCGTTGGTAATATTTGCATTGTTTTTGGAAGGTGAAGCCAAGGAGTTTTCATTTAAAAGTTTTATGCTTATAAAGACAGAAGGATTCAGTCTGTTACAGATTGCAGGGTCCGGCTGTAAGACATTTTTAGGGCAATTTAGATTGGACATGAAACGCTCATGGATCGTCGTCATCCGCATTTTTGTAATGAAAATCACACAATCAGGTGACTCAGTTAGGATAATGCATAGGAGCAAATTGAATGTACCGGCTACTCCTGCGAAACACATATCGCTCCCATTTGTGATGTTTTGGGTCTACGTAATTAGTAGAAAGAACTTGTCAATAATGTACTAGTGTAGGCATTTTGAACAACATTTATGTTAATATAAGTTTGTTTATATGGAATTTCTTTTAAGCAAATGAATTTTGATACAAACCGATGATATTCATTGAGTGTGCAAAACTTCCGGTTATGGCTGCAAATTCAGAAGTTAAATGTACGAATATTACCGATCAATTTTACGATTCTAGAACCTTAAGCGATTCAATTATTATTTTAGTTTTACAAATCAATCCATCACAGGTTCTATTTTGAATTATAGGTATATTTCAGAAGCTCTTGTTAGTCGTTGCCCTGGTCTTAATCGTTAAAACTTTCAAATTTTGAAGTATTTTCTGGTGGTATGAGTTCAAATCATGTAAAACTTGGGAGAACATGTATTCCAACGAATGGAGCGTATTAGCTATTCTCAAAAGACCATGTATCGTCATTGATTATTTACAGCGGAATATATGTTGTTAAAATAAACATGACTAAATTGTATTTTTAGTCCCCTACAGAGCATCTTATACCATGTTTTAGTCCCCATTTCCAAATCAACCCTTAGACGGTACCCAAAAAATTCAAAATAATTTTTTTGGTCCCCAAAGGTGGTTTTCAAGGAAAGTCAACGGTAAAATTGGTCAAAATATATAAAATGACCATTATACCCCCGAGTTTAAAAAATAAAAAGAAAATCATCATCTTCTTTGCTCGGTCATCTTCGTTCAAGCCAGAGGAGAAGATGTTGGATCGGTGCCTGAGCCCGCAGCGAGCTCGGCAAGTACAGAGGTTGTGTAAGAACGAGAAGATCACCGTCCTGTGCTTGCTGCTCACGGTCATTGTCCTGAGGGGGAATCTCGGCGCCGGGGAATTTGGCATGCCGGAGAAGGATTTGGATGAGATCCGGTGGCAACTTTTTTTAGGGGATACTAAAGGGCTAAAGTAGAGTGGAGGGCAGGAAGGCTGGAGGCAGCTGGCATCGCAGCGTTAGCGGCGGCGGGACGATGGCGCTGTGGCAGGACGATGATGGTGTGTGGAGCAGAGACTTCTGGCTGGGATGCAACCCTGTGTCTCTTCCCATTTTGTGATTTGGATTGGGGGATTAATGGCCCAATCCAAAAATGCGTTAAAACCCTGAATTTTGTTTTTTAAATTTTTTTTTGCCTTCGTCTTAAGTGAAACAACGCCGTTCCACTTAAAACAATAAGTAAAACGATGTCATTTTGATATAATCTGGGCCAAAAAAATTAAGACTGCGTAGCGGCCTTCTTCTCTGAGCTTTCGAGCTTTTCTCGCCGAGAATGCAGAAAACACAGCATGGCGGTGATGGGAAAGCAAAACAAAGGCGGCACCGACGGGGAATTGAAACAAAGGAAGCACCGACGGGGAAACGAAATAGAAGCGGCGGCACCGGCAGAAGGAGGCGGTAGTAGCAGCGGCGAAAGGTGGAAGGCGGTGGCGGTGGAAGGCGGCGGCGGCGGCGGTTGTGGTGGTGGAAGGCGGCGGCGGCAGCGATGGAAGGCAGTGGCGGCGAAAGGGGACTAAATTAGTAATTAATCTAACATAAAGCTAATTAGTAATTAATCTAACATAAAGCCTATTAATTAGTAATTACCTCTAATTGGCCCAAATTAAAAAATTTATTTGAAAATATTTTTAATTAATATACCATTATACCCCTGACTATACTGGAAAACCATTTAGTCTTACCGGAAAATCACCTTTGGGGACCAAACAAATTGTTTTGAATTTGTTGGGTACCGTCTAAGGGTTGATTTGCAAATGGGGACCAAAACATGGTATAAGATACTTTGTAAGAGACTAAAAAATAATTTAGTCAATAAACATTTTGTACGTGGCAACAACATAATCTACGACAGTATAGACATTATTATCTAATGGTAAGTCTTCGAAGGTTCTTCTTGGCTGGCCATCTCTCCACGCCTAATATCCCTCAAAGTCTTCTTTATTTCATAAGTCTTCTTCCTCAATGTTATTATCTTCTTCACATTTGCCTTCATTTTTTTTGTACATGAATGCGTTGTTATCCTCCTCACAATTTTTTTTGCCTCACATAAGTATTTGAATACGATTTGCAAACTAAAAAAGAAATATCATAAGAAAATTTTGTTTAACCTTCATCGGTGCTTAGTGTGTTTAAGATCGTAATGTTCCCTAAACTCCATTTATGTTATCTACCATATCATACAGATTTCAAAGAGATTGGAGGGGATCAGTAGTTATTTTGACAACATTACCACAGTAAGTTTCAGGAACTCAAACACAATTCAGTTCTGTGATCATTGAGATCCCAAGACTCACAGCTAATAATTCAGTATGCAGTGAAGATTCTGAGTTTTTGGAATAAGTTTTAGCATAAACAAATGAACCAGTGTGATCTAATTACAATACAAACACTTGTGTTTCCTGTTTTAGAGTGTCATGTTGCATCAACATTAGCTTGAAGGCTTCATGTTTCTTTTTTCCCCCAAAATACAGTTTGTATTTTTGGTCGGGGGGGCACTGATGTTTGGGATAAGGCCAAGAGCTATAAGCTCCTGATCATTTCTTGATGAAGATGATGTGGGTTTGTAAATAAACCTCATCTTTAATACTCCTGATTATGTCATTAGGCAGCAAGGGGATATTATCATACTATAGTATATTCCTACCTTTCCATAGGTGCCAGCAAGTGATGGAAGGGATAATGGATAGAACCATATGAACAGGTGAGACCAGACTGTGTTCAATATCTCAAATACTATGGTATGTAATTTCTGGGGAATCCAATCAATCTGTTAATTCCAGACCAAACAGTAGTTGCAGCATTACATGAGTTAAAATCCATTGCTTCACAGTTATTGCACAGAATGCATTTTTGAAGGTAAGTTAAAACCTAGTATACCCAACAAATCATCCAAAGGCAATAAGACATTCAACATTTTCCACATGAAAATTTGAACTTTTTTTTGGAATCCTGTTGTTCCAAATCATTCTTAGGGACAATAAATTACCCCTTGGAGTGGCTTGGCTCATATATGTTAAATGAAAGGTAAAATTACCTATTGAGCTAGGTTTCCATATCAATTTATCAGCACTTTGGGAAATGTTTTGAGCTTCCTGAATAAAAAACAAAGTGACGGAGCTAATATATGGAGCTATCATTGAAAGGTAAATGTGTCTTTCATTCAGATGATGTGAGACTGATATATCAAGGGGGATATTGACAATTGTGTTCTTACTAAATCAATTAAGGGCCCTTTATCAGTCCAATATGTAGTCCAAATTAGGCAATTTCCTTCACCTATTATTACTCTAGTCAAGTTTTAAGCTGTAGGGTTCACTGCACACATCATTTTCCAATCATGGGATGTCCTGTTAGAATTAGCTAAAGACCATATAAATTTAGACCAGAGTGTGCTCCCTAGCTGGAATTTCCACCATAACTTATATGAGCATGCAAGGATTATGGATTTAAAGTTTCTAAAGCCAATTCCATTTTGCATTACAGGAAAGCACAAATGAGACCAATACCTCCAATGTTTTTTTTATTTTTATCATTTAGTAGACCCCAAAAAAAATTTGGCAATTTCTGTTCGATGACTTTAAGGACCCGGGAGGTTGGTTTCAACATTTCCCAAATTTTTGGACATTACATAAATACAAGTGTTAATTAGACCCTCCTAAACTAAGCCATTTGTTCTTCCAATTCATTAATTTATGTTTTGTGTTCTCAACTAGAAGCTGAAAGTTAGCATTGTTTATCCTACCTCTAAAAATTGGGCAACCTAGATATTTAAAGGGTATCAATCCAGATTTAATTCCTAAGATTGATTTGGTACGCATAATTTTACATCTAGATTCATGTTTACTTAAAACTGGATTTATCATAATTAATTTTTTGACTTGAAGTCTCTTCAATTTTTTCTGAGAAATCTTGATTTTTATTAGGTTAGGTTTTGAGGCTTTAATAAAGATCACAGATCATTAGCGTAACTTGAATGAGAGATAGAAATAGAGTGTGCAGATAACTGGGGATACTGAATTTCGTTATTAGCATTAACAAAAACCAAGCTTCGTGTGAATGATTTTGAAAACAGGCTAAATAAGAAATGGGATAGGGGATCACCTTGTTTGATGTCTCTAGTAGCATTGAAAAAGCTCACATGCTTTCCATTAATTAAAACATGGAACATTGACTGAGAGTATTCTTCATAATAGAATAAACAAACCTTCCATGAAATCCATATTTAAATAATATACTGCTAAGAAATGACCAACTAACCCTATCAAAAAGTTTCCTATGATCTAATTTGAAAATATAGTTAGGGATTGGGTGTTTCTTTAACAAGAAATCTATACGTTTATTGAAGATAAATTACATTATCTGAGATGCCTATCCCTTTCATAAATGTTGATTGGTGATGAGATATGAGTTTATCCTTCACTAGTTTAATCCTCTTGGTTAGAATTTTAGAAAACATTTTATTTGGTTACATTTGATAATGAAATTGTCTTGTAATCCTCAAATAAGGTTAGGGTTAGCTTTTTGGGAATCACCGCTATCTAGGTAATACTTATTCTGCAGCAGTTAAAAAGTTATTTACAACATTTCAAAGATCCTCTGCAATGATTTCCCATATTTAATATGAAAAAAAACTTAGATGAAAAGCCATCAGGACCTGTGTTGTTTGCTTTGTTAAGGTTAAAGACAATTTCCTTAAGTTCCTGCAGTCAATGGCGGAACAATTTTCATGCATTAAATGGTTCCAAATCATGAATTCACAGCTTTGGAATGAAAATGTCGTCTGAGGCAAAAACTTATTGGGCTGGTGGGAGAGTTGTTTCGAGCTCGTAACCCTTCACAGGTTCCGAGCTCGTAACTAATTACTGGGTCCGATGCCGTGCATCATGTTCCGAGATCGGAACCGATCAAAGGCAGTTCCTCCCCTATTTTCAAAGGTAGTTTTGAACCGCCTTTGATTGTACCGTTGGAAGGTGGTTTCCAAAATCTCCTTCTTTCTTCATCAATCAAAGAAGGGACAAGATAATTCACCCCCAAAGTGACTTCTCTAGTTCAAAGAAACCACCTTTAATAGAGGTTTCTCCACTAGTGATCTAGCCATCTATTGTCCCTGTCTTTTATTTTAGTTATTTGGAGCTTATTTCTCTTCTCTTTCATTGTGTTATGAAAGTTCTTTGTCTTATCATCCCCTTCTTTTAGCCATTTAATTCTTTCCTTTTGCTTCTAGGATATTTTCTGTTCCTTAAGGCTTTTAAGAGTTCAGCTTTAGCTTTTTTCAATATTAGAAATGAATCCTGAGATCTATTTAGATCATGTTTTATTTCTATAAGTCTCATATTCCCTTCCACAACTTGAACATTTGTTTTTACATTTCCAAATGCAGTTTAATTCCAAGATTATAATGGTTTTTAAGTCTTATTAATTTTAAATAAACTCTAATCATCCATGTATTATCTAATGGAGCCATTCTAATCTTTCTAATTATGTCCAGTAGATCCTTCCTATTCAACTATGCATTAATGAATCTGAAAGGTCTAGGTGTATTTGGGTTTGTTATCTCTATCTGCAGAAACATGGGGGTAGTGGTTTGGGGTGTCTCTATTCAAATTCGAATAGAGGAAAAGGGGAATAACTGATTCCATGAATTTGAACATAACCCTCTATTAATATCTTACTTGTAGCCTTATTTAGTTTAGAATTTTTCTAAGTATAGAGATTACCTACTATGTTGATCTCTTGAAGTTGTTTCTGATTTATAAAATGATCAAAGTCTCTAATGCTACATCTATTTGGGGATGAAAGACCTCTGTACTTAAAACACAATCTTATGGTTTTGTAATCTCCTATAAATAGAGCATCTACTGTGTTCAAATTTAGGAGGTCATAACACCATAATTTCCGATCAAGTCTATTCTTCGGTCCATATATAACAACATCTATTGTTGTATTTATGCGCGGACATATATTGTTGACATATAGCAACTGCAGGTTATCAATTTTAAGTGAGACTTGTATGTTATCCTTCCACACTAACCAAAAAGTTTCATTATTGGTAGTGATATTATGATGGAACCTTAGTTCTTTCACGTACTTATCACATTCTAGGTCATTGTGTATTGTTTAAAGTATGCATATTAGATCAAATATGCATAAATTTTCATCTTAGATTAATTTTTCCAATCTCATCATGGATGTGTTCATTCCTCTTAGGTTCCAAAGTAGATATATAAGTTTAGAGGTTGTAGAAATCATTAATCACAGAATTTCCAGCTTTTAGATGATGATCTGAGCATCATTTTGTTAAATAATTTTACTTTTTTTCATTTCTTTTAATTTCGAATTGCATTTTTTTTTCAACATACACAGTGCTTTCAATGGATAATTCAGTAGATACTTGGAATCTAACAGAGTTTACCGTCTTCATCTTGTTGAAAGCTAATTAGAGGTAGAAACTTGTTGGCACTATGTCTTTGCTAAGAGTGGAAAATGTTGTTAGAGAAGGATATTTTTTAAATAGGTTAGAGAGTTTATTCAGATTGATATGGAAGTCATTTTTGGCATATATTGATCTATATGCTTTAGGATTCTTGAGCTGATTTCCTTCAGGGCTGGTCCAATCCTATTCTTTAGTAACAAAAAAATACTTGGAAAAATCATTAGTAACTTCAGGATTAGTATTCTTATCTTTAGTAGCAGAGATAGGGTAGGATTGTCTAGGATTGGTGTTTTCAACTTGTGTTGACGGAGTAAAGACTGGAGCTTGTGGACTGTTATATGTTTCATTGGCATTATGAAACTCTAGCACTGAAAGAGGATCCTGAAACTTATTACCAGTAGGTTTCCATTTTTGGATGAGAAATAGATTAAGGTTCCTACATGTTGATTTATTATAACCTAATTTAGAGAAATGCATGCAGTAATCAAGGATTTCCTTATATTCCACTATGTATTTCTTATTGTTGTTAATAGAACCAAGCCCAATATACTGCTTCAGGGTTTTCTTCAAATCAATTTCTACACAAATTTTAATGGTTGAAGGTCTAGTTAGGTATTTTGTAGTTGCATCTTTCTTTATAAAAGATGATATACTATTGTCAATTGATTCAATAGAAGCATTATTATAATAGTATAGAGGTTCATCACAAATTGTTACCTATATTGGAACAATCGAGGACTCTATATTGGGGGAGAAATTTGGAGTCCATCTCAGGATATTCATTGAAATGACTTGGAGCATCCATGTCCCCTAGAGCCAGTTGCGCTAAAAATCTGCTCTTCAAACCTGATCAGAACATGCTTGTAATCTAGTGATCCTAGCTAATATTTTCCTTGAAAGCCAGTAGTTTTGAAGGCGACCTCAAGTTGTTCCATAGTTGGTCTACACATAACGAATTTCCTGATTAGAGCACTTATGTAGTGGGCTAATTGTGTTTTGGATGTCCTCGTCAGAGTAGAGATGGGCTATGTCACCAAGATGCTCAATTTTAGCAAGGATTTCGGGATTGCTGGGTAGGGTACAAGAAAGCGGTGGTGGGTGGGGGAGTTGATTTTCTGTGCTGCTAGGAACGGTTTTGTACACGAGGTGGTGATGATTCTGCCATGGATGCGAGATCCGGCATTGATTTCTAGCAAGAGATTGTTATCAAAAAAACTGTAAATAAAGGTTATAGGATGTCGGATTTTAGAGAGGATAAAGACTAGGTAAAAAAGAGAGACGAATATTCAAGTAGTGAACAAGAAAAACATTTAAAAAATACTTTTAAAATAGTGAAAGTAGTTACGAATGTATTCTAAAAATGGTTAACATATTAAAAGAATACTCTAAAAATAGTGAATGTAGTTACGAAAGTATTTTTAAAATGATAAGTATAACATTAAAAATTACCTAATAAAAAAGAAGGTCCGTGCACTCCAACGTTCATATTCACTGTTACTGTGTGCGATATTGGTGCGATCGTAGGTGCAATTTCACTTCTTCTCCTTCCTTAATCCCAACTCTTCATCTCATCGTTCCCTAATCTGATACGGATAATCAGTACCAATTTTTGGCATCGATTATCCGCCAAAGATCGGCCGGTCTAAACCGAGCTGGGTGGTAGCCATGGCGACCGCTCCAACACCTCCCATCCCTGACAACGGTAACCTAAACCAAACGCCTCCTATCCACCTATCCTTTGCCGCGGCTTTACAGAATAAATCCCCTCCCCTGAATAAGACCTTACCCAACAACCCTGAGATAATCCCCAAATCCCAACATCTTGGCGATGTGGCATGTTTATACTCCGATGAGCAGATTGCTAAACTATCATCCCACTATACAAACACGCTGGTAGGCAAATTCACGAAAGGAAGATGTTCCATGGAACAACTGGAGCAATTCTTCAGAACTGTTGGTTTCTCAGGTAAGTACCAACTTGGTTCTTTAGACTATAAGCATGTTCTCATTCATTTTGAACTGCTTAGTGACTACCAGCGTTGCTGGATGAAGGGAGTGTGGAATTTCAGTGGCATTTTACTCAAACTCCTAAAATGGACCCCTGAATTTTCAATTCATAAGGAATCCCCTATAGTTCCTGTATGGTGCATAATTAGAGAGGTTCCCCTATACTACTATAACTCTGCCTCAATTGAATCTATTGGTAATAGTATTGGGAGTTTTATCAAAAATGACATGGCCACTGACATGCTTACAAGGCCCTCGGCCATTAAGCTATGTGTTGAAATTGATTTGCAAAAACCACTATGCTCTCATATTCGTTTGGGCTCTGTCACAAACAACAAGAAATATCAAATTGAGTATGAGGATATCCCATTATACTGTGATCACTGCTCTAAGCTAGGTCATTCTATGGCCCAATGTAGAGTTTTTCCTCCTAATCACACTGTTAAACCTCAGGAAGAAATTAGGAAAACTAACCAGACCCTGTGCCAGCCAACTGGAAAAATATTTGATTCCCCCCCCCCTGATCCTTATGGATGAACAATCTGATCAAATTATCATGGAGACGGATAAGACCCTGGACTCTTTGGATATACCATCCTCTTCTCTAAACCCCCAATCCACTCCTAACATTGAGTCATCTCATTCAGAGCCTCACAACACACCTGACAAATCCTCTGCTCCCAATTTTAATGACAGTATTGATAACTCCTTAAAGAAGCTACTTCATGACTCTGCTCACTGACGGGCGGGCAGTCGTCGCGCCCGCCGTGCAAAAGATAATTTATAAGCCCTAAATGCTTACTTTCTACAACTAGGTAGATAGTGGCAAATCGGGGTCGTCCAAAGAGAAGAGGGATCTTCCTAAGCGTCTAAGCACACAATGGTTGATACTAGGCTAGGAGTAACTATATTTACACACACTTAAAAGCAAGTAAAGGGGGGGGGGGGGTTGGTTGGTTGGTTTCCTAAGTTAACAAAGCTAAAAAGACGAGAAAACTAGCAAGGTCAAGTGACTATGCTAATCATCAAACAAAACTAAAGAAAAGGGGTTTTAAACTACAAAGATAAAATGCCTTGGGGGCAACGGATATCCACTTCCACATCTAATGTAGTTCATCGAATCATTCACACATTCCATCATATAGCATTCAGGACCCAACACTCACGCACCCATCTAGCAAGTACCACAACACACACATCACAAGGAGTTCTAAGTTCATGCTCATAGATCTTCATGCAAAGGCGCTATGGAATTCGTCACGTTCCTACACCTAAACAATTCAACCACGCAAGCACTCCCTATGCTCAAACAACTCATGGCACACATGCATTGAAACACACCGTCAAGAATGCATAAATGCCAAATAACGAATGCTTCAAGAATGAATTTAAATCATCTATTCAATACTTCAACTACTTGTCGTGGAGACTAAACTCCTATCCTTCTTAGTTCGTAGTTTGCGAGAGTGAGTTCGACATCTCTCGTCAAACCTCACCAATGACTCCCGAGTCGCGACCACGACTCAAGGTGTCATTGGTGGCATTTAGCACGAAGGACCAACAAGCTTGGCAATGCCTATGACCACTACACCGTGACTAAGCATTAAACCAATTCATGCAATTACACGAGATTGGATAAACGTGCAACGCACATTCATCCACGAGCATATGACTCTCTCGTTTGCTACACAAACGAACATGACGAAGAGTTCGACATCAATCACATTCGTCTAGCATATTGTCAACACACTAACACAATCAAAAGCTCTAATTCACACTCATACATTCCTAACAAGAACAGGGGGGAAATTAACCCAAATCCCCCAAACCCTAGCTAGCAATTCATACAAGCATTTCATATCATCAAGCTCCCAACAACATCAATGGAATCAACAATTAATATTCAAAGCACAATAAATGCACAATAGCAAAAACACCAAATAGATAGATAGAAATGGTTCTCAATACATAGAAGTGGAAGCTTCAATCCATAGCTCCCAAGTACAATAACTACTCTAGAACAACAAAAGACATAATTAAACTAAGAAAACTAAGAAAAGAAAGAGAAGAAAACAAAGGGTTTTGGAGCCCTAAAACCCAGAGAAAACGGGCTGAGCAAAACTGGAGAAGAGGAGGAAAGAGAGTAGTATTTATAGTGCAAAGAAGATAAAGTTGATTTCTGGCCGCCCGTTGGTCGCGACTCGCGATGAGTTTCGTCGCGACTCGCGACGGTGCCCCGATGGTCGCGATGGTGTCGCGACGGGGTCGCGACGGGAGCCTGAGTTTTGCATTGTTTCTTTGTCTTCTTCATAGCCATCCCTCTCAATCTTCAAGTCTTCAACGGCTCCAAAAATGGTCTTCAACGGCCTCCGGTCTTCATGTCTTCGAAGTGAGTATCCAAAAGTCTTCGAAAGTATAATCTTCAATGTCTTCCGGTCTTCGTTGCTTCCGTGTTCTTCCCTTGTCACACAAAATCCACTTAGAAGAGGTAAAAGAGTACAAAGTTGCTTTTGCCTCTCCTAAGTGAATTTCAAGGTAAAACACAAGCTCTCGATAATAAAAGAGCACAAAAGTGATTCTAAATACTACTAAATAAAGCATATAAAATGGACACATCAAACCTCCCCACACTTAAACCTTACTCGTCCTCGAGTAAGAAAAGATTCAAGCATACGGAGGAAATGGCATATCCATATCCTAAAACCCCTAAAATAACCACACAAAATGGACACATCAAATATCCCCACACTTAGACCTTACTCGCCCTCGAGTAAGAAAAGAACCAAGCACACGGAGTAAATGATATATCCAAAACCTAAACTAATCCCCCAATCAAAGCCTCACAAAAACTCTCAATATCAAAAATCCCAAAATAAAAGCTCACATGAGAATTTTTTCACACACACATCCCCAATCCTAAATCTAACCAAACCTACCACTTATCAATTCACTACCCATAAAATATTTCAAAGCCCAGAATTGATATTCCCATAATCCAATGACACAACATGAAGCTAAAACCATAGAGGAAGTTTTAAACACATGCTTCACCTAATGCCAATATATCAACCAAAAACGAAGTAGAAAGAGATAAGGAATTTCATAACCACACTTCGTTTCCTAACCCACTAAGCTACCCAATCCCAAGAGGTCTATAGATATTGAGCTACCCGATCCATCCATGTGACAACCGCAACCTTATGACTCCAACGCCGGCAAGTGAGTGAAATCATAGCATTTTTCAATTTCTCTCATTTTGCCTAGGAGCTCTTTCGAGTTTTCATCCTAGCCACACATCATGTTCCTTTAGCTCACATCTCACCTTTTTCCGCACATTTTAGCCTCTCATTTTTGCCTAGGCCGCCCTTTAAGGGTTTTCGACCTATCCGGCCCCCCAATGTTGCCTAAGTTGCCCTCTCGGGTTTTCAACTTAGCGGGTTTTCTTTTTCTTTTCCTTTTTTTTTCATTTTCATTTTTTTTCTATTTTTTTTTCTTTTTCTCATGTTTTTCTAATGAAAAGTAGCAAAAAGCATTCCAAAACAATCTAGCATGCATATGAGTCCTCTAACCCCTCCCCACACTTAAAACATTACATTGCCCTCAATGTAAACACGTAAGGCAAGAACAATAAAAATCAAGGTAAGGGAGTTAGAATGACACCCATTTCTCCGCAAATTCACCGATGATATGGCGATATCCAAGTACTTGGATGGTCCCGAGATAGGTTTTGGAACCGGAAGGGTGAGCAAAGATGCCGTAGAAGAACTCACCCCTCAAGAAAAGCATTGTCTCCATGGCGCCGTTTGATCAAGACTACACCACGAAGAACACATTAAACTCACAAGTACATACGGATATGTAATACTAGGTTTAGCATCAAGAGTTAATAGCCATAGTATTTTCAAAGAACAACCAAATCACACTCAACCAACACTATAAGAATAACCATGAAAAACATCCAACACATATTGACATGTATACAAGCATCATTATAGGATGTGCGCTTACGATCACAATGATGTAGTCGGCACACTACAATCAACAAATGTACTATAAAGATGCAAGAATGTTCATATGCTAATATATGTAGGATGGTTGAGAATGAGTGGAGATGTGGTAGTTCTTGGGAGTGTTGGGCGGAGAAGAAGGAAGAATCATGCAATGTTTAAAATCAATTGGAAACTTGGAAGCTTGGAAATTTGAAATCCGGGCTCAAAAAATTTTCAATAGACGAGGTTCGTCGCGACTCGCGACGAGGTTCGTCGCGAGAGGTTCGTCGTGACTCGCGACGAGGTTCGTTGCGACTCGCAACGAGCCTCGCGAAGTCATCGCGACTCGCGGAAAATTGAGTCCGGAAGCTCATAATTTTCTGAGCTCGTCGCGACTCGCGACGAAGGGTGTCGCGACTCGCGACGAGCCTCGCGAAGTCATCGCGACTCGCGGAAAGGTGCGTCCGGAAGCTCAAAAATTTCTGAGCACGTCGCGACTCGCGACGAAGGGTGTCGCGACTCGCGATGAGCCTCGCGAAGTCATCGCGACTCACGGAAAGTTGGCGCTGGGAGGGATTTTTCTCCCCTGTTCGTCGTGACTCGCGACGAAGCCCGTCGCGACTCGCGACGGCAGGGTATCCCAGGCTTAAAATTTTTTCTTCTTCTTACCAATTGTCCAAGCTTTCTTCCCTCATTCGTTGATCTCATTCCTTCATCTCCTCCATTGCAATGCACTTCATGTTGCTACAAAATCATAGAAAAACATGCCATAAAAAGAACAAAACAAAACAACAACAAAAAAAAACTAAGAAACACAAACTAAGAAACAAAAACTAAAAGAAATGCCGAATTTATTTAACGTCGTCGGCACGACGAAGCTCCGTATGTTTAAGGTCATCGGCACGACCCTAATGTTATCCGTATGGTGAAGGCTTGAAGCTCTTCACCATGAGCATCCAAAATAAGAGAGGTGGGGGCACAAAACTTTCAAGAGGAAAGTCTTGTGGAGGTGGAGATGGTTCAAAGGGAATTAAGTGGTTAGGGAGCTTGGGATAGTCTTTTGGCTCCTCTCTCGTTTCCCTCAAAACTTCCGAAAATATTAGAGTTGGTTCACTAGGTGGGAGAAGGGGTGACAATGCTAATGGATGATGTAGCACTATCACCTCTTCCTCCATTTTTCTATCCTCTACAACCAACTCCTCATCCCTTTCAAACTCAAAATCATTTTTATTGGTGACCTCACTCACCGAATCATCGAGTTCAAGTTGGGATGGTGTGTTTTCGGAATCACGAGCTTCCATGCGGGCCAATACCTCTAATATGTTCCTCACATGCCCCTCAATGGCCTCAACACTAGAGGAGAGCTGGGTATCCGGCTCCTCATTAGTAAAGGAGTTCAAGTTTGCTATGGTATTTAAGACATCCTCACGTGTCAAACTTGAACTTCCTTGTTGGGCTTGGTTTTGGGGTATGGTATAGGGTGGTGATGGCCAACTAGGTTGCTCGTAATATTGGTTTTCCGGCTCATTCTCATACCACAAATCCGGACTACCACTCCATTCCGGATTGTAAGAGTTGTAGTATGGATAGCATTCATGAGCTTCTTGCCCTTGAAAACCAGTATCTCCTACCTCTTGATAGCACTCTTCATAGTACCCATGGTTTTGGAAACCAAGGGTTCTTTCTCGGTCATCGTGATGTTCCCACAACAAAGGGCAAGATTTGGTAGGATGGTCAAAATGACACATCCTACAAAACCTTGCTTGTTGAGCCTCTCTTCTCATCATGAGTTCCCTCAAGGTGAGACGCTCCATTAAAAAAAAATTTAAAATTTTTCAAAAGTTCGGAATCATAGTGCAAGGATTCTCGATAAAATAAATTACCAAGAGCTCAAGCAATACCTACTCCGAACAAAAACAACCACCAAGTAGTGGAAAATAAAAAAAACAACTAGCCAATACACAACCAAATACACCTAAATACTTAAGAATAAACGCCTCTTCCCCGGCAACGGCGCCATTTTGACGGGCGGGCGGTCGTCGCGCCCGCCGTGCAAAAGATAATTTATAAGCCCTAAATGCTTACTTTCTACAACTAGGTAGATAGTGGCAAATCGGGGTCGTCCAAAGAGAAGAGGGATCTTCCTAAGCGTCTAAGCACACAATGGTTGATACTAGGCTAGGAGTAACTATATTTACACACACTTAAAAGCAAGTAAAGGGGGGGGGGTTTGGTTGGTTGGTTTCCTAAGTTAACAAAGCTAAAAAGACGAGATAACTAGCAAGGTCAAGTGACTATGCTAATCATCAAACAAAACTAAAGAAAAGGGGTTTTAAACTACAAAGATAAAATGCCTTGGGGGCAACGGATATCCACTTCCACATCTAATGTAGTTCATCGAATCATTCACACATTCCATCATATAGCATTCAGGACCCAACACTCACGCACCCATCTAGCAAGTACCACAACACACACATCACAAGGAGTTCTAAGTTCATGCTCATAGATCTTCATGCAAAGGCGCTACGGAATTCGTCACGTTCCTACACCTAAACAATTCAACCACACAAGCACTCCCTATGCTCAAACAACTCATGGCACACATGCAGTGAAACACACCGTCAAGAATACATAAACGCCAAATAGCGAATGCTTCAAGAATGAATTTAAATCATCTATTCAATACTTCAACTACTTGTCGTGGAGACTAAACTCCTATCCTTCTTAGTTCGTAGTTTGCGAGAGTGAGTTCGACATCTCTCGTCAAACCTCACCAATGACTCCCGAGTCGCGACCATGACTCAAGGTGTCATTGGTGGCATTTAGCACGAAGGACCAACAAGCTTGGCAATGCCTATGACCACTACACCGTGACTAAGCATTAAACCAATTCATGCAATTACACGAGATTAGATAAACGTGCAACGCACATTCATCCACGAGCATATGACTCTCTCGTTTGCTACACAAACGAACATGACGAAGAGTTCGACATCAATCACATTCGTCTAGCACATTGTCAACACACTAACACAATCAAAAGCTCTAATTCACACTCATACATTCCTAACAAGAACAGGGGGGAAATTAACCCAAATCCCCCAAACCCTAGCTAGCAATTCATACAAGCATTTCATATCATCAAGCTCCCAACAACATCAATGGAATCAACAATTAATATTCAAAGCACAATAAATGCACAATAGCAAAAACACCAAATAGATAGATAGAAATGGTTCTCAATACATAGAAGTGGAAGCTTCAATCCATAGCTCCCAAGTACAAGAACTACTCTAGAACAACAAAAGACATAATTAAACTAAGAAAACTAAGAAAAGAAAGAGAAGAAAACAAAGGGTTTTGGAGCCCTAAAACCCAGAGAAAACGGGCTGAGCAAAACTGGAGAAGAGGAGGAAAGAGAGTAGTATTTATAGTGCAAAGAAGATAAAGTTGATTTCTGGCCGCCCATGGGTCGCGACTCGCGACGAGTTTCGTCGCGACTCGCGACGGTGGCCCGATGGTCGCGATGGTGTCGCGACGGGGTCGCGACGGGAGCCTGAGTTTTGCATTGTTTCTTTGTCTTCTTCATAGCCATCCCTCTCAATCTTCAAGTCTTCAACGGCTCCAAAAATGGTCTTCAACGGCCTCCGGTCTTCATGTCTTCGAAGTGAGTATCCAAAAGTCTTCGAAAGTATAGTCTTCAATGTCTTCCGGTCTTCGTTGCTTCCGTGTTCTTCCCTTGTCACACAAAATCCACTTAGAAGAGGTAAAAGAGTACAAAGTTGCTTTTGCCTCTCCTAAGTGAATTTCAAGGTAAAACACAAGCTCTCGATAATAAAAGAGCACAAAAGTGATTCTAAATACTACTAAATAAAGCATATAAAATGGACACATCACTCACATAAATTTCACCCCGAGGATATATGCCAGTGATGCTATGCGTTTGGGAAAACATACTTTATTTTTGGAACAACAAAATTTTACTGCTAACTCCCCCCATAGTCGAGTGGGAAATAGGTTTGCTATTTTACAGGACTAACCGGATGACCTAACTGGCATCCAGGAAAAAGTGGCAGAAGCTGAACACACCAGTACATATGCTATCTCTGCTTCTCCATCCAAACTGAGTCAGGATACAATGCAAGGTAAGTCCAGAGGTAAAAGGACTAACTACTTCTCCCACATAAACAAAATGATGCTTAGATCATCTACCAAAAGTAGTAAATCGAGTGAACAATGACTAATCCTCCCTCAGTAAATTTTTTAGTATGGAACATTAGGGGAATGGAATCATCAATGTTGAGACTAATTAATTTGATTAGACTTAAAAAGATTCAGTTGCTATGCATCATTGAGCCTATGCATGATATCTCTAAATTTCACTCTTATAAGGAGAAGCTTCACTACCAAAATGGCATGACTCTTTTTAACAATAAGATATGGATTATGTGGTCTAACTCTATCTCAGTCTCCTTACTAGCCTCCCATGAACAGTTTTTATATGTGCATATAGAGCATCTGTCCTTAAATTTTCATATGAATGTTGTCTTTGTGTATGCACTTAGAAATAGAGAAGGTAGGAAGACTCTTTGGGAAGATCTAGCTCCCATCTCTAATGGATATACCATTTTTATTGGTGATTTCAACACTATCACCTCCCTTTCTGAGTATAGGGGCCCAAGCACACCCTCCTTAGGCAGCATTAGGGATTTTAATGCATGGATAAATACCTCGGGTTTGCAGGAAATTAATACGGTTGGGAACTTGTTCTCATAGTGCAACTCTAGACTTAGGAATCCCACATCCAAAAGGCTAGATAGAGGTTTATCTACTATCTCCTGGAACCTTAAGTTTCCCTCCTCCTCCATTCAGATTCTGAACAGGCAAACCTCTGATCACTCACCACTGTTACTGCAAATCTCTGATTTAACCATCACTAATCCTAAACCTTTTAGGTTCCTTAATGTATGGTTTAATCGTCAGGATTTTATCCCACTCATACAGGCAAATTGGGACAAACATTTGAATGTTAAGGGCCTGCTTGGTTTTTATCTCAAACTGATCAGACTTAAAAAAGAGATAAAAACATGGAACAGAGAGTGTTTTGGGAACATTGATACTAATCTGTTAAATGCTGAAGAAGCCCTTAGACTCCAGGAATCTAGATTTGATCTTAATCCCTCAGATACTGAGCTTATGGAATTAAATAGACATAAAGCTTTACTGTTACGAGCTCAAAAGGAAAAAGAAAAGCTTTGGAAACAAAAAGCTAAGTTGAAATGGAATAAGTTAGGGGATAATAACACCCAATATTTTCATAAAGTGGTTCAAGAGAAAAATTGTAGACTTCAGATTAGTAAGATTAAAAATACAGAAGGTCAATGGCTTAACTCCCAAACTGATATAAACAATGAAGCCATTTCTTTTTTTACTGATCTGCTGCAGGAACCAAACACTGAACCTAATGATACATACTACCCACATTTTCTGAATCAAATACCTCATATCATTTCTGATGCTGATAATAATGATCTTTCTAAGCCTGCAATTGAATCTGAAGTAGAGTTTGTAATTAAAGGTTTGAATAAAAATAGCAGTCCTGGCCCTGATGGCTTTACACCTAAATTTTATCTGAAATGCTGGCCTATTATTAAAACTGATCTAGTGATGGCTGTTAATGATTTTCTAGATGGTTCTCCTCTTCCCAAAGGAATATCTAGTACTTGGATTACCTTAATTCCAAAAAAACTCACTCCTAGTTCATTTAATGACTTCAGACCTATCAGTTTGTCTAATGTAATAAATAAAGTATGCTCCAAGGTTCTAATGGAAAGGCTTAGACCACATATGGACAAACTGATCTCCCCTAATCAATCGGCTTTCATGAAAAATAGGGACATATCAGATAATATCATTTATCTTCAGGAAATGATTCGTTTTCTAAATAAGAAAGCTAGGACTCCTAACTGTATCCTGAAACTAGACTTGCAGAAATCTTTTGACAGAGTGAACTGGCACTTCTTGAGAAACATATTGTTTAAATTTGGTTTTCAAGGAAAATTCTTGAATGCTGTTATGGCTAACCTTTCTCAAGCTTAATTTTCTGTTCTTATCAATGGTAATCCTGTGGGTTTTTTTAGGACAACAAGAGGGATTAAGCAAGGTGATCCCCTTTCCCCCTCTCTTTTTAATATTTTCTCTGAAGCTTTCTCTAGATCTTTATCTTTCATTTTTCAAAACAATAAACTTGCATACTACCAGATACCTTCTTCAATTACTGCAGCTACACATCTTATGTATGCAGATGACACCATTATTTTTATGCAAGCATCTAAATCTAATCTGGTTAGAATTAAGGCTTTTCTGGATGTTTTTGAATATACTTCTGGTCAGAAATTTAACTTCCATAAGTCTGATTTCTATATTAGTAACAGGGCTTCACTTGGAAAAATAAATCAGATTAGGACTATTCTTAAAATGAAGCAAGGTTCCTTACCTTTTCAGTACCTAGGATGCCCAATCTTTACAGGTAGAACTCTCACTAGGTACTTCCAACCACTAATGGAGAAATATGATAAGAAACTTCATAACTGGAAAAATCTGTGGCTAAATTCAGGAGGCAAATTAGTATTGATTCAAACTTGCTTGTACTCATTGCCTCAGCATCTTTGGAATGTGACTAAACCACCTAAATCAGTAATCAAGAACTTAGAAAAAAGACTCTCTAGGTTTCTCTGGGGTGAGACTGATGGAAAAAGAAACAAAGTTTGGAAAAAATGGACTCACATAGCTACTCCAACTTCCAATTGTGGTTTAGGTTTTAGGTCAATCAGAGATATCTTAGAGGTATGCTCACTAAAGCTGTGGTGGAAAAGTCAAACAGGCAACACATTATGGGCTAAATTGTTATGGTCACTTCCTGAGTCTCATAAAAAATCTGTTACATGGAAAAGGATTTGTTCAGTTAACCAGTTTGCTGAACAAAACTCCTTAATAATTCATGGTAAAGGGCTATGCAATTTCTGGACTTCAAATTGGTGCATAATTGGACCACTTACTTGTCATGTTCCTGAACATATTTCTGCTCCAGTTCTGCAACTCACTGTGTCTGATTTCATCAGGAATAAGTCTATCATTTTGCATCTGATTTCTCCTTATTTAGAAAATGATACTCTCTTCTTTCTACAGGAAGCCCAAATTGAAGAAACAAGAGATGACAGGCTTATCTGGAAACCAGATCCAATTGGTAATTTCACTTCCAAATCTGCATATCATGCAATTACTGGCTCATCAGGTAACTCTCTGGTCTTCAAACTCCTATGGCATAGAGCTTTACCAAAAAATATCTCTATTTTTGCTTGGAAGATGCTACAATCTCTACTTCCATTTGATAATGTGCTCATTACATGCGGCTTTAGTCTTGCCTCCAAATGTCTTTTCTGTAGACACAGAGATTCCCTTGAACATTTTTTCATCAAATGCCCCCTGGCCAAATCTGTATGGAGACACATGGCCTCTTTGGTCAATTTCCAACTACCTGAACCTCAAACCTTAGCTCAAACCTTCTACACCTTTTGGAACTGTAGTGATTTACCTAAGGCCTTCCAGCTACTTTGCTATATTATCCCTACCATCACTTGCTGGTGCCTTTGGAAATCTAGGAATAGATTTCTCTTTGATCAAATTCCTCCCTCTGCTGACTACACCTACAAGGAAGCTATAGACATTATTAGGCTAGCTATGTTCTCTAACCCTACTTATCTGAAATCCACATGTAGCATGCCTCAGCTCATAAAGAATCTATTTCCGCATTTAAGACCTCCTCCGAAACCGATTATTAGACTTGTTTCCTGGGATAGACCACCACAAAATTACACAAAGATTAATACTGATGCATCTTGGCTCCCGGACAGGGCCTCTGTTGGGGTAATTATTAGGGACTGCACTGGTTCACCTTCACTGATCAAATCGGTTCCCATCTCTGCAAACTCATCCTTGCTTGCTGAAATACTTGCAGTTAAAATTGCTTGCCAATCCTATATCAACTTGAATGCTTCGGTCATCATTGAGTCTGATTCTCTATTAGCTGTCAAGATGATTTGTGAACCCTATACTGCTCATTGGACACTTTTTGATGTGGTTTATAAAGTTAATAAGCTTTTAAGTGGTGCTACACTTAAGTATGTTCCTCGGGAAGGAAATTTGGTTGCAGATGCAATAGCAAAATATCATCATACTGCACATAATATATCATTAGATCTCAACAATCTTCCTCTGCATATCCGAGGTCTTATTGCCCTTGACAGATCACAAACTCCCCAAATTAGGACTTCTTCACATGACTTGAGATAGGATTGATACTGCTGATGGCTATTTCTGCAGGTCAATTCTCCCTGTTTTTCAACTTGCTGTCTGATGCTCATTCCGGTTGGCCACTGATCGGCCACCTGATTGTGGACCTCTCCATTTTGTTCTATGATTTCCTGCTGCTGCTGCTGGTACTGTGCTACTGCTTCAGTGCTACTGCTGCCCGACTGTGCCTTTTTAGAATACATGTTTTCAAACGGTTATTCTGTTAGTTGCCTGGCCAAAATGCGAATTAACACGGGGTGTGGAGATTCGTAGCTTTGGAAACGCAACTAACGAAATTGGACCGAAATTTCCAATTTACGTACAGACTTTAGATTAGGCTCACTTTTGCGGGCAATGAGGTTGGCCTCTGTAAAATTTACTTTCTATACTCTGGTTCCTTTTGACTTGGGGTACCAAATATATATTCCCCCACCCTCGGTTGTTCTCCATTAAAAAAAAATTACCTAAAAATATAAAAGATGAGAATGCTCATTTTCAAGATAGAGAAATAGTGATAATTGCTTGATATAAATTAATTAATTTTAAAGATGAGAATTGTGGAGATTACTAATATATAAAAAAGAGTGGGTTTTCTGACAGGCGGTCTGTCCATAAAATTACGGACAGGCCAGGGATCAATTTGCAAGTTAGGAATAGTGGAAGAAATTCACGGTTCCGGGTTATAAGATCACAAATGGGTCAGGAAAATTGGGTTCAAAACCCTCGCTTTCTTCCTTCTTTTTCCCCAAATCACTGCAAATCAAAGCTGCCATTTCTCTGCTTCTTCAACTGCAAATCTTTTGCCGATTAGTTCTCCGATGTCCTCCCACGACAACCGGCGGCTTTTGGGATAAATTGAGGAAGAAATTTCTGACGAACGCTACCTCGGGCTGAACCTCAACGACACTCTTTCCCCTTGTACGTTCATTTCTTTAGTCTTTCTTGTTGTTTTTGTGTCCATCTATGAAGGTAGTGTGATATCACAAAGGCATGTTATCTTCTACTAACTGTAGCATGTAAGCTGCTGCAGAAAATTTTTAAGTTATTACTGTATCTTAATTTGTCTTAATTATTCTTTTTCGTACGCATACTGTGATAGTGATATGTTTTTTTTTATTATCTGAAGAGCTGAAGTTTGTTCTGCTTCCTTTGCTTTAACTTTAGTTGGCATGAATTCCTCTTAATGATTTCTCTATTTTTTCTTCTTGCAGGAAAGGCGAGGTTTGGGAAGCACGGTTGCTTTGTGGAAGAAGAATCTCATCTACCATGTATGTGTTTCACCAAGGATTTGATCATCCTGTTTTCTTGTCTTTGATCTTCATATGATTCTGAATGCTTTGAATTTGAGTTGTACTTTTTCTGTTTAGTTCATTCTCTGGTAAAAAGTAGGCTCAATTTAGGGTATGGAGTAAAAAACAGATTGAGTAGTTCATTTCTGCCGGTTTTTCGATGTAACTATGGTTCCATGTTTGGTACTGTCAACCTAAATTCTAATCTTACCATTCACGCACATAGAATAGTTTGTTCTGCTTCATTGTTTTAATCCACTGTTGAATTTGTGTCAGTTTTCTTCTCTAAAGTTTCATGTAGTTACCAGATTACTATGAATGCTAATAATATATGTAGTTCATTGTGTTTTGTTAGTTGTACTTCTGTTATGTTCATTCTGGTTCGGGTATTCTTAAGTTTTTGATAACACCTCCTATTCTGTAAAATCCCAGAGAAGGCATCTGCAGTCCAATCTATGGCTGGTTCTTTTCCCAGCTGTTTTATTCTTGTTGCTTGGAGTTCTTCGATATTACCAACGAAAGCATTCTAATCTATCGCTAAAGCCAGCAATATTTCCCACGGAGGCGACTCTTTTGCTTCAAATCCCAGGTTCAAATTTTCGAGCTGTGGAAACAGGACTAATGCCATTTAGCGATTTGCAGGAACAATCTTGCTGAATAAATGGTTCTTGTCCTGTGATAGTACTTGTTACTGGGAAGAACAGAACTTTTGAAGAAGGTATAACATAGCATTCATTTTGACAAATGAATAAAAAGAGTGCGACTTAAGTTTGATTCTTGATCGTGGATAGGTGTGGCTGGAAACATGTTCTCTAATTTCTCTTACAGCTCCGTTGCTGAAGCCTATGGCGCTTTTGTAAGTTTCTCACACATCTGGCAGTCTTGACCGATTTCATGTTAAACCAGCAATCCATTTTGATTATTTATTTCGCTTTATAAAAGTGTATTATTTACACTGACTGTCTTTTTGCTACCATGCCTAAGAAAACTTGATGAAACTATTGACCTATGCATTTTGCTCCTTCAAATATGGAACTCATAATTTTACAATTTTCATTTCAGCCTCTGCTTTGAGAAACGGCACCGCCTTTTAATTTTACAAATTCTATTAAGCTAAATGCATGACAGAATGATATCGCTATATTAGGACTAACTGTAGGCTTATCAGTAAGTTAATCCGTTTTTGGTCTACCAAATCAGCTGCTTGAACAATGTCTGGATAAGCAACATGCTAATAAGTTTGATTGAAATATTATATGTGCCTTGGAATTTATCATGCCTCTGAGTATCTTATTTAGGCGTCCAATTTTCTTTCCAGAATGCAGGAATGTCCTATGATTTTATTCCAGCTGATCGAACCAATGTGAAGATCCTGGGTCTTAAAATGGAACTCTAGATTTATCCTCTTAGAGCTTTTGTTCTCTAAGAGGATGTTACTTGACTTGATATCTCTGTGTAAGATATGAGGATCACATGATTGGTGCAAGTAAGCCAGCCCCCTAGCTGCTCCCAGAGCAATGCAAAGCCTGCTATGCCAATCTAATGAGGAAAATGTCTGAGAAAATAGGATTGCTTACAAGTTGGTGGTGAACCAATTCCAGAAGGGAGAGATCAGTGTTTAAGATCATGTTTCTCTATTATAGTTTCTCTATTACTTCAATTTTTTCTCATTCATTAATAGTGTCAAATATATAAATTTTTTACATTTGAATGAGTTTATGTTGTTAAATTGCTTTCAATGTAAGTGAAATAGTTGTTGAAACTTCTGAATGTATGAATTTTGTTGTTATGAACATGTTAAAAATATGTGGCAAATATTTGAAAAATAAATTAAATGCTGCTAAAATTTTTCGTATATACTATGCACTTGTTACCTTACAATACGTATCGTCTGTATTAAAACATGCATTTGTTTTAAAAGCTCTGACTATGAATTATGAAACTTTTCCAGTAAATCATGCATAAGTTAAGTTATGAATCGTTTATGTTTTGTTAAAACATGCATATGTTAGTCTGCAACTAGTATATGTTATATTTTACACAGACAGTGGATACTAAAATTCGACAATTTAAAATTGTTATATTAACTCTACATTAATTACTTTACAGCATGTATTGTCTAAATAAAAACACACATATGACTTTAAATTATCAATTCCTTTTAAGAATAGCAAAAATTTTGTCATGAGGTAGTGCATAAGTTACCTTATGAATCGTCTATGTTTTGTTAAAACATACATATGTTAGCCTACAACTAGTATTCTCTTATAATATACATAACAGATGTCACATAATTTTGTAGTTTTTCAAATTTTCACATGTATAACATTTAATACCTTACAATACATACTGATTACATTAAAAGATGTGTTTGTTTTAGAAAAAATATGAGCAGATTTCCCTAATTTAAAATCAAAAAGAGGTCATAGAAGTATTGCTAGCGTGAAAGCAACACATGTAAAGCATTCCAAAATTTGTGTAAAAACCATGCAAATTTTGTCAATTTCAAACACAAGAGGGGCTCTCAACATCTAAACAAAATGGATGATAAAGTGCATGTGATAGAAATCTTCCATTAGGGAACTTACAACAGTATTCCTATCTAAACCAACTTACAGTTTCTAATACAATGAATAATCAATTATTAATTTTCGAAAGGGAGTCATGTTTGAATCTTCAAAGTTCAGTGTTATCTTCGCTGAAGCCTCCTCATATTGGAATGTCTTGTGTAGTCCAATGTTCAGTGTTGTCCGATTCCTTAAAAGTTAAAACAACAAAATTATTGATCCAACTCATAAAAAAAGTCATACATACTGGATATTAACATTTGCAGCATATAAGAAAACATATAAAATTTCTAATTCAAAACGAACAATAATCAACAATGAAAGTAAAAGTAAAAAAATAATAATAAAACTAACAAGTACATACTGGATTCTAACCGATGCAATATATAAGTAAACATATGCACTTCTTAATTCAAAATGAACAACCAACAATTTTATTTTATTTTTTGAAAAATAGTCATACACAACATAACTAACAAGCACACACGCGATACTAACAGATGCAAAATATAAATAAACAAATGCAACCCGTTATTCAAAACGTACAACTAACAACAAATGAAAATAAAAGGTCATAAACAGTACAATTAACAAGTACACATTACATACTAACAGATGCAACATATAAGTAAACAGATGCAGTTTGTAATTCAAAACTAACAATCAACAACAAATGAAAAAAAGGTCATTCACGGTACAACTAATATATACATATTGGATAATAACAACTGCAACATATAAGTAAACTAATGCACCTCGTAATTCAAGACGAATAATGAATTGGCAGAAGAAGAAGAAAAAAATAAGGCGATACAATTCAGTATAACAGATGAAAGATCAAAAAGCCATGTTGGCCGGATAAGTAACAGTAAGCAAACCTTTTAATCTATGCTACACGGATCACTAACAAAACCTTAAATAATACGATAAAGTGACTGCTATGTGTCGGTCAGGATAAGTGATGACACAACTACGACATAAGCTAGAAAGAAGAAAATCGCTATCTGAATGAAGAACTTCGGGTTGTCTCTCACGTTTGGAGCTGTTACAACCTTGCAAGAAGAGGGTCATTCATTGTTTCTATGATAGATGAAAAAACGTAACATGCAGGTGGAAATGCCTAGAATTGATCATAACGAGCGATTCACTGGAAGAGTTGATAGAATGGCATCTTTGAATAAAAACTATTCCGGGTCATGTGAGAACTGCAGTGATTAGATTGTCACCCTGCATAGGCAAAATGTTTAGTTGGTTCATACTAACCACAAACACGATTTATATCATATCACAATTCACAATCAATGCGCAGTGTGTGAAGAATCACTTTCAAAATTAAGAAAGGTTACAGAAATGGTCCTCGTGGAGAATCTCTTTCAAAATGAAGAATCACTAATATGTTCTTCACTTTCAAAATGAAGAATCACTAATATATTCTTCGTGGAGAAATGGTCTATGGCAGATCGAAACTCCTTGAGTGTACAATGCCTCAAATTACCTGAACAAACTTCTGGATCATATTGATCTGCCAAGCAAAATGGCACTAGGAAAGAGTTATTACAAGCTACTTAGACAATAATTTACTAACTTGAACACATCAATATTGATTGAAAGGATAGTTGAAATCAGAAGATAACAGAAAAGACTGCTCTATGCATTCATCACAACGATTTCTGACATAGCGAGTTTGAGGTTGAACTATGCCGCCGCAGCTGTTCGACAAGCCGTTGGATGCCATCTTCATCAACAACCACCGGTTCCACTTTGAGCTGACGGGGAATTTCGGCAATTCGCCAGTGTCCGTGATTGTTCTGGCCAACAAGTTCCACGGATGTGTTCCCGTGAGCCCCGACAACATGAGCAATCTCAACGAGATGATTTTCACCACCAACGAATTCACATCGTGCGTGTCAGAGGAGATTAGGCTGCTGAAGAACCTGACGGTGCTCGATCTCAGCGACAACCAGCGTTAATTAAATGGGTCTGGTCATGAAGATTAATCAAATTTATGTTAATTGCAAACAGATCTCTAGCCTATCCATAAGTTTATGGACAAACCGTTTTTTCTGAGACTTTCCGTGAAAACACCAAAGAGCACAACAAATCAACAAGGAAGGTAGACAACCATATTAAAATCATTAAATATTATAAGCTTGACTTTACTTAAGACCATTGAATCCGATTTAAATTTTTCATTAATATTGATTATGTCATTGTTTTTGTGCAGGGTGCATTTTGCATTTTGTTCATTAAATTTAATAACAAAATTATATATGTTCTGGTAAGCGGTACGCTAGACTAGCAACAACATACATGACATTGACATTTACAATAGTCAAAGAATATGTTGCATGGCATTTATAATGGTGAAAGAATATGTTACAATTAAATATTACAAGCAGGTAGGTTCAAAAATACTAAAATAGTATTATTGGAAATGCTCTAACCAGGCACAGCAGCAAGAGACTTTAGACATTTACACTTAAGAGGTCATGGATTTGAGTCATTCGGGATTTCATAGTAGAAGAAATGGGGAACCACCTTTTTTTAAAAGAAAAAAAAAACATTTGAAGAACCTTTAGTGAAAACAACCAATTGCTGGAAAAGACGAAGAAGTTATACCAAGTTCTAACAAGAAAGATTCATTTACAATCCACCGCCATAAGTATCATTTCTGACCTTGTGAACAAACTAAGGTAACGGCCTTAACTTAACCCAAGTTACCCAGAGGATCTCCAATTTCCAACAAAAACATGGAACTAGACCCAAAACTTAAGTTTAAGATTATATCCTGATCACTATTTGCACATCCCATGCTCAGATTGATAGCTACCTCTGCCCCAGCCTGATGTAAGAGCCTTTTTCTGCAACCGAGTCCCTTGCATCCTGTAATTTTGAGTGTCAGCATTCGCATTTTCAACCAGAATATCTAGACCTAACAAAGTACTCTACTAATCTGGTTCAAATGACCTTTCCTCGGCCTCGTTATAAATGCAAGTCATGAGAAACCTAAATGATTTCAGAAGAGAAACTGAACCAAAATTCATATTCTGATGCATAATCGATGACTAACCTGGTTGGAATTACTCCAAGTCCAAAAGCACAGGCCTATAGCGCTTATCTTCGTTCATCAGGCTTGAATTCTGGAAGTGGGAAAGTAAGGCTGCCTTTCCCTGAATTCTAGCATAAGCTAAAGAAGCCACTTTCTCACTGTGGAACTTCTCCCATCTTTTCCCATTAAACTCCTGTACAAGAATCATGATGCCACATCAATTTTCTCAATATCTATCTAGCGCATTTCACTACGAACAAAGTGAGCCAGCACCAAGACTTAAAAAAGAAACAAAAATAATAGCAATCTGTGGTTCCATAATCTCTAAGAAAGGAAATATGTCCACTGCCTAATCCAGTTTCTTGGGGAATATGAGAAAAACGGACCTTATAAAATGGAATGATGTGCGCGGGTGCCAACATGTTGATGAATGCATAGCCTACATTGCATTTATTCTGCAAACACAAACAAGATATTCTCAGATGAAGAAAAAGGTTATGACACATGATAAGTACAATGAGCAGTTTAGGATATACAAGTTCAATCACCTTAAAATCAATGGGCAGATAGAAGAAGTCATAAGTGCCACTGTGATTTTCATCAATAGCAGTCAGCATCATCTTTGAAGTGTACCTGCACAAAAAGCACAAGTTAATATTTGTATGAATACCACCTTGCATTTTACTATGATGATAAACTGATAAGGCATCTTTACTTGTTCGGAATGTTTTTGATCATCAAAGTTGTTCGGGAGTCTTCACCACTTTCAATTTTCCGCAAATCTAGCAGAAACTGTATGCCACAGTCCATCTGGTTCCTACTAGTTTCAACATGCCTGGTACCTCCATGGGCAGGGAAGCCTACAGGATGACCAACTCCTACCAGAGGACCATAATAAGGCGAAGCCATCATCTGAAAACCTAGAGAGGCGCTTTCTGACACATTTCCTGGATTAGAAAGATTGCCGAAACCACTCAAATCCCTCAAAGTGTATCTGTCATCAGGAATATAACCCAAGCCATCAAAAGTAGGTTTCATGAGTGTCTCCAGAGGCTCTTGATAAAAACTGAAGTGCCTTTGGATAGGAAAACCAGATGGGGCAGATCCAGGAAGATGATGATGATGCTGATGCCCAGGAGATGAACCAAAGGAAGGCCCGTGACTAGAGAATGAGAAACCATTGTTTGGGGCGTTGGCTGTGAAATTATGCGCAATGGATCGACCCCTAGAAGTAGCAAATCTGTGAGGCTCGGGATATAGCTTTGAACTTCTCCAAATGGATTGAGGTTCCGATAGTGTTTCAAAAACCGAACTGTTGGAGCTTGAAGCATCAAATGAAGATGCAGCTCCTGAATACAAGCTTGAGTTGCGTACGGGAAACGACAGAGGCTCCAGATAGTTCAATTGGTTCCCCCACATAGAACCCTTGGAAATTGGGGATACATGCGCATAATTGATAAAAAGAGGATCTAGAAGAGAAGCTAGCCCAGATAAACTGGCACTCGATGTAGGAGGCAACAAATGAGTGGATTTACTGAGACTCTGCAGAGGGCTATGTTCCAAAGAGCTTCCCAGCTGCTGCAAGTTACCTGTTAAAATATGGAAACCACACAATTTTCACAAAATTACAAATGACTGGAGGACATCTACAATTGCTCAATAAATACACTTACTATACTGGAAAATTGTATCAAAGGCATCACCTGGGAGGGAACCAACTTGATGACCTAAATTTCTGGGTTCATCTTGCTCATTGCCTTGAGCCAGCTGCAGCATAAGACTGATAGATAATAAAAGTTAAAACAACAATCAACCAATAAAAATCAATATAATAATTTTAAAAAATATTGTGATCTGCAATATGGATAATGGATCATTTCGAGAAAAAATCAATAAGGATGCAAAGACAAACTCAAACAATAGAAGGGTTTATTTAATTCTGAGCCAATTGATTAAACGATGATCTTGCAAATGTAAATTTAGATATGACTGATCTAAGCAAAGCAGGTAAGTGAAGCTATATAAGTTTATAAATGAATTCATGAGATGGTGAGGGATGTTCATTGATATTATACCCAAAACAGAAGTATCAAGGTACAGTCAAATGGAGAAACCTCAATTAATAGTTTTCTAAGGAATGGAATGATAAACTTCATTACTTGACTTGATTTCAAGATATAACAGAACAGACAGAATAGCTTCTCTAACAGGAACATAAGAAGATGTAACAGATGGCATTACATCTATTTCTGTTCATATTGTTTTGAACTAAGATGTACTATACGACATTTAAACAAGTACGATCAAGAAGACAAGAAAGTATGACTGTGATGACAAAGGGTTTTGCAACAAGGCTACAGTGGTGAAATAATCCATGAAAGTTTGACCTTTATTCAGAATGGAAAGTAAGGAACACTAAGAATTAAAAATAGCATTTTCCAAAAAACATACTTTCGGCGTGCTCCCCCAGGATGGCTAAGCTCAAGCTTTATACGTTTCCCAGCTATGTCGCATTTATTCAAGGATCTCAGAGCTTCTTCAGCAGCTCGAGTATCATAATACTCGATGAACTTATGACTTCTCTTATAAGGTGTTTCCCGGATCTGCTTTCAGATTCACAGGAATTGTATGTTGGAAATAGAACAAAATGACTAAGGATCACAAAAGCCAAATAAAGCAAAAAGAATACAAGTTTTTCTCACCTCTTTCACCTCACCATGATCCCCAAATATTTGGCGGAGGTCATCATTAGACACAGATTCATCCAAATTAAACACTACCAAAGTACCTTGGTTAAGGTCCTTGTCTGATGGATTTTCCTGATCAGTATGCATGACAGAGTGAAATGAAGATATATTCTCAAGGGGAATAGCATATATTTAGCTAGGCCTCAGGAAAAGTTTTGTATATAACCTTAGGTATGGAGTAATGAATGTCCAAGTTCCTTCTTCCAAGGAGCTTATTGTGTAACAACCGCTTAGCATTTCGAGCAGCACGTATATCATAGTAAGATATCATCACAAAGCCCCTATGTTTGCATGCAGTGTACATTGATCTGATATCTCCATGGGGCTAAAATCCAAGGAAAAAAAGTCACAACATTAGTGAGTATAAACTATAAGATCAAGCACCCAAGAACCACACCATATTTCTCAACATTCATCTTTTTGAAAGAGATCCTCTCAGCCTCCCAAAAATAGGAGATATACGAAGTGACTCCATACAAGTAGGTTACAGCATATATGCATATGAGCCTACACTTGGAAATCATATCTAGCCAGTATGGGCAAACGTGATATAGTTTGCTAGGTTATTGCTCTCACTGGAGAACCTATGTTCCAAATACCATAAAGAGTAAGCACAAATAGGAGAGACAATCGCATTTATACATGGAATGCCACTATTTCTTCTCCAGAGATCACAGACAACCCTGGACAATAGGGGAAACAACATAAAAGGGATTGGTTAAATGGAATTCAATTCACCAAAATTTCAACTCGCAGTATGCTGCGCATTAAAAAAGGGAATGATTTCATACGGCGGATAAAGTAATACTGATTCAGAAAATGCAACTATAATTATCTATATAAATTCTCTTCATAATTTATGAGGGTGAAACTTCTATGAAAGAAAAAAAAAAGTGAAAAAATTTCCAAATAGGGAACAACCATGCAACCCACTTCTCTTGCGGAGAGGTTTAAAGAAGGCAACACCAATAACATGATACTATTTTGCCTGAAATAGTGAACATGCAACGATGAAAAGCAAAGGAATTTAAGAAACCTCAGGAAAAAATGAGTCCTAATTCTGAAGTAATACCTCAAAGAGACTTCTGAGCTCTGAATCCTCCACACTACTATTGATGTTACGTACGAAAAGTGTTCTGGAAGGATGCTCTCCAAGAGGATGTTCTCCAGTGATAGCTCCCGCAGCAATAGGTAGTCCAGGAGTCATCGTATTACCAGCACTGAGGACACCCGGATTAGAACTCTCGAAAGAATCAGATTCCAGCTCCAGTCCACCTCCACTGTCAAAGACATCATCTGGATCACCCAGCTGACGTCCACCAAAGCCCAACTGATTCATCTTCTGAGCTAGGAGTTCGTCCTCATCCTCGGGAAGCAGACTACCAATTGCATGGTATTCATCAAATTGAAATGCATCCTCACCCTCCCAATCAGGAGAATGCTTGTCCTTGAAGCTGGAAGATGCATCATCAACTGGTTTGCTATCTTGTTCTGCACATTTTTGATGAAGCGCAGTTAAAAAAATAAAAGCCCCAATAGAATAGATATTACACTACATTCATAAAAAGCTGATATTTTTTCCAGAGAAAAGCATTAAGAGTGAACAAGGCACACACTTTTTATGTGGGGAAGCATAGGCAATGAGGTTGAGAAAAGGGTTGCATCCTTGGAGGCGTTGTGTGGGTTCAGCCCAGATAACATGCTCCAGCCACCAGGGGCAGGGTTCATCTCTCCCATTGAAACCTAAAGCAACCAGATAATCAGAAACCATGGCATTCCAAAATTCAGCCCCAATCAACAAAACAAAGGCACGGAATTTCAAGAGAAATAAGCATGCCCAATTTAGAAATTAGAAGAAGAATCAAGCCAAACACAAACACACACATTTCAAAAATCTCCAACTCGTAGTTCATACATTTAATATACAGAACTTCAAAACCATTCTAACTTTCAGCAGAGGGTTGATACAAGCAACCATAATCTAAACAAGGAACAAAAGAAGAAGAAAACCCCACCAATAAAACCAACAAATGGCAGCAAAAAACCATGGCATTCCAAAATCTAACCCCAATTAACAAAACAAAGGCACGGAATTTCGAGAGAAATAAGCATGCCCAACTTAGAAAGGAAGCATCAAGCCAAACACAAACACACATATACACACACTTCAAAAATTTCCAACTCTTAGTTCATACATAAAAGATATAACATACAGAACACTTCAAAACCATCCTGGACAAAAACATTCTAACTTTCAGCAGAGGGTTGATACAAACAACCATAATCTAGACAAGGAACAAAAGAAGAAGAAAACCCCACCAATAAACCAGCAACCCAACAAATGGCAGCAAAAAACAAAACATATAGTTGCATGCCAGCAAAAATAAGAGTCAGAAATAACATACAAAAAGAAAGAAGCAGAAAGAAACCTCCGACACGGTCGAGGAGGCCGAGTTGCAGAGGAAGAAGTAAGCACAGGGCAGTAGAGCATTCAGACTAGAGGGTGAGTGTTATATATATACTTTGGTCATCAATTGGCAACAAATGAGAACATCACGAAGAAAGTTACTATCTTGGATTTTGTCTTAATTCCCATCATAACCAAAATTAAATGATTTTGCGTACTATGTGATTTTTTTTTAAAAATTAAATGGATTAAACGAAAGGAAAAAGACAAAATTTATTGGAGAGTATCCCAGAAGCGACAGAATGGAGGAGGAGTTTTAACTGCATTTAATCATTTTTTGGTGTCCACTTATTGCATCTTTTCTGGCCAATTAATTAGTAACGTCTCCCATCACGAAACTTTTATTCACTAACTTTTCAGTTTTCTGAATACCTTTTCCCTATTCTTCGTTTGGCAAATTCTTGGGAAAGATAATTTTTTCATATACTTATAAAAAGATGGGGTTTGATTATAATAATAAAAGGTAAAAGATCTTAGTTGCAATATTAAAATTTTAGTATGCAACATGTAGTAGTTATATAATTTATAACCCTGTTCATGCAACCCAAAAATTTTATCTTCATTTCTTGTAATTTACACTTTAAACATTGGTCTTTCCATAACTTATGAAAAGACCGTCTTTCAAGAGACGGCCTTTTTTCGTTTTGATTTTTGATTTTTAAAGAAAATTATAATATTTTTTTATAAAAGTTGTTCTACCGTGTATTTCACAATCTATGATAAATAAAGACTCTATACTAGGGAAGATGCGTTATAATATTAAATTTTTGAGTTCAAAAATTATTTAGAATTAGTGATTGGGAAATCAACCAAGACCCCGTTAGTAGTGGCGAGCGAAAGCAGATTGGGGGATTTGAAGGAAAACAAACACGAAACTTCGTTGCTCAACAAAGTGTTCACTTCTTTTTCACATAGTGATGATAATTTTTTTGTAATCGAATAACCCTCTCTACTCAAAATATCAAAAACAATTAAATACATTAAATTTTATTCATTTAAAGTTGTTAGGATAAATCAGATTATTGATTAGATTATGATTTATTATGATTAGAGTTCTTTCCTTATTACACATCTATTGTGCTCTCTATATATTCAGTTATCAATAATACAATTCCTTACGGCAAATCATTCTCTCATGGTATCAGAGCCTCTTCTGATTCAAAACCTAAAAACTTAAAATTCCCATCGCAGGCGGCTTCGTCACGCACTCCCCCTCTGCGCTCCGCTCCCCTCCGACTCACGGCTCCACGCGGCTCCCCTCCAGACAGACATGGCTCCACGCGGCTCCTCTCGGACGCACGCGACTCCCCTTCCGACGCATGCGAATCCCCTCTGAAGTTCTGCTCCGTTGCTTTTCCTCTAGTCATGGCTCAAGAAAAACTCTCCTACAACACTCTGCTCCAGATGATACAGATCAAACTCTCTCCATCAAATTTTCTTCTATGAACCATCAAGCAGGTTATATCCTTCGTCTTCAAGGTATGTACAGTTTCATTGATGGCACTAGATTTCGTCCTACTCTCCCACCACAACCACACACCGCAGACCCTGTCTTTTGCTGCCACAGTCTCAACTCCTTTGGATGACAGCAAGGTTGATCTCCAGAAGGCTTATTTGAGAGTAAAAGAAGAGTATGATCAGTGGGTTGATGAAGATCAACATCTCTGCAGTCTCCTGTTTTCCTCTCTCACCGCTGAATTCTCGTGGAACTCCTAGATTGTGCCACTTCCAAAGATATCTGGGATAATCTTGCTCTCATTTATTTGAATAGCAATGCCTCCACCATTCTCCGTCTTTGCGCAGATGCGCATGGTATTCGTAAGCCTGGTACTATTCATAAACTTCATCTCAAATTTAAGGAGATTTTTGAACAACTGTATGTCATGGGTAATCCGGTTTCAAATGTTGATCTTGACTGCTCTTGGTCCTGAGTATAAAAACTTTTTTCTCTTTTGATTAATGTTGTTCCAACCCCGCTTTATGCAGATGTTCTTGCCCGTGCCAAAAACTACGAGGCATTTTTATGAATTTATAGGGACACTCAAGACCAGCAGCAGGACATGTCGCGTTCTAAACCACCGACGCACCTCAAGCCGGCCGCGTGTGAGATCACACGCCGACTCAAGGTGGCCGCACGTGGCCTTCTTGCGGTGGCTGCTGCAGTCACTTCGGTGGCAGGCTCAGCAATGACCGACAATCATTTTCCGATTCTCAGGCGGCTGGTCCGGTTCCTAGTCGCGATCGTCCTCACTGTTCCTGGTGTGGACGACTCGGTAACTATGATGCAACGTGTTACCAGATGCAGGCACAGATTAGTCTTTCGCCAAGCACTCATTTGGCAGAAAATCATCACTCTTCTCAGCAGTGTGATACTTCTTCTCGTCTGTCAGATTGGTACCTTGATTCCGGCACTACTAGTCATTTGGCGAATTCCACCTCAGGCCTAGACAGTTTCATTCCTTAGACTGGTAAATCTCGTGTTATTGTTGGTAATGGTTCTCCAGTTATGATATCTCATATTGGTGATTTTAGAGTTCCTGAAAAACTTGTATTTGTCTAGTGTTTTGGTTGTGCTTGATATTACTAAGAATTTACAGTCTATTAGTCGGCTAACCAGAGATATAGGTGTCCTAATTACATTTGATGGCCAGAATTCTGTCATTCAGAACAAAGTAAACAGGGCCGTCGTGGGTCGGGGGCACGGTGAGGATGGATTGTACGTTTTGGACTGGGGAGATGCAGCATTTGTTTTAGTTTTACACCAGAATAAGAGTCGAGCTTCATATGAGTTGTGGCATGCACGCCTAGGTCATGTTCATAGTGCATTGATTACTAGTTTACATAAGTCCGGTTTACTTACAATTTCTTCTTTATTGCCTAAACTGCATACCTGTGGCCCATGTGTTATGGCGATAGGTCAACGGTTGGCTTTTGTTGAGAACCCTAAACGTGCTGACAATGTTCTTGATTTAATACATTGTGATTTGTGGGGGTCCCTCCCCAATTTTATCTACAAGTGGTTTTTCGTATTATGCATTATTTGTGGATGATTTTCCGAGATGCACTTGTCTGTACCCCCTTCGTTGTAAATCAGATTTTGTTGAGACTTATTTGCAGTTTGAGACACTTGTTGAGAATCAATTTTCTGCAAAAATTAAAGTTTTTCAAAGTGATGGTGGCCTTGAATTTTTGAACACCAGACTCAGATCACACTTTGCTGGAAAAGGTATTCATCATCAGGTTTCTTTTCCGGCCACTCCTGAACAAAATGGGCACGCAGAACGCAAACATCGCCATGTTGTTGAAATGGGTCTCATGATGCTTTTTCACTCACATCTTCCAATTTCTCGTTGGGATGATGTGTTCACCACTGATGTCTACATTATCAACCATTTATCTACTCCAGTTATGCAGGGATCGACACCTTATTGTCTTCTTTATCATTGGGATCTTATCTATGGTAACTTTCATCCTTTTGGTTGCCGGGTTTTTCCTTTTGTTCGCCCCTTTGCTGATCATAAGCTATCTCCCCATAGTATTCCATGTATATTTATCGGTTACAGCTCACAGTATAAGGGGTTTCGGTGTCTCAACCCTACCACTGGCAAGGTTCATGTTACTGTCATACTCGATTTGACGAGGTTTATTTTCCTATGGCTCTGGCATCGGGAACTGGGTCTCCTTCTTCAGGTTTGAATGTCTCTGCTTTTATTGATCCGGATTATAGGACGGCATTATCACTAGCCTCGGCTCCATCCTCACCTTAATTTTGGTTTCCTGATGATGAGTCGTCTCACCCAGCTGCCCCACAAGCTGACCCGTGTCCATCGTCCCGTCTCGCATCCGACCGCGGTGGATCTTTGCCTACGGCTAACTGCGGTGGTCTCTCGCCAGCGCCCGGTCATATCTCTCTCGGGCCCACGCCTAGCCATGATGGCTCGCCCCCAGCAGCCACTGGCTCATGCACCCCGGATGGCCACAGACCTCCTACCCACCTCGGCCACGGCCACGGACAGTCACGACTCGCGCCTAGCAGCCACGGGCTCATGCGCCTCAAACGGCCATGGCCACGGACCTCCTTCCTGCCTTGGCCGCTGATGGCTTCTTTCCCACCTTTGCCATTGTCACAGACGGTCACGACTCTACCATCTCGGCCACGTCCTAGGCATTGGGTTCTCTGCGTCCAGCAGCTTCTCGCATGGTTACGCGCTCTTCCACTGGAGTTATTCAACACCAAAATTATTAAGATATTCATGCTCATGGTCTTCTTGCGGTTCTTCTTGCTCAGAAATAACTGACTGATTATCGTTCCGCAAACCAAGATCCTTCTTAGGTTTCTGCCATGAATGAGGAGATGGCCGCTCTTCGTGGTCAGAATACTTGGGATCTTGTTCCGTGCCCTCTAGACTTTAACATTGTTGGGTCTAAATGGGTTTATCAGTAGAAGTACAAACCTGATGGTTTGGTTGATCGCTATAAGGCACGTTTGGTAGCTCAGGGTTTCTCTCATATACCCGATTTTGACTTTGACCATACTTTCAGCCATGTGGCTAATGCATCTACAGTTTGGACAATTCTTGCTATTGCTACTACATGTGCTTGGTCTCTACATCAGTTGGACGTTAAGAATGCCTTTCTTAATGGTGTTCTTGATTCTCCGGTTTTTATGGCACAACCCCTTTGGCTATAAGGATTCCACTCATCCGGACTATGTTTGTCGTCTAATGAAGGCCATTTATGGTCTGAAACAGGCGCCTCGAGCATGGTTTCAGCATTTCAGTGCTTATCTTTTGCAGCTTGGGTTTCGTTGCAGTTCTTCTGATACTTCATTATTTGTGTTGTCTCGTGGCTCGTCATTGTTGTATCTTTTGGTATATGTTGATGATATCATTTTAACCAGCAATAATTCCACTCTTATTCGGAAGTTTATTGATCGCACCCATCAGGAGTTTGCCATCAAAGATTTGGGTGTCTTACATTACTTTCTTGGCTTGGAGGTCACGCCCACTGTTTTGGGACTTCTTCCAGGACAGACGAAGTATGCTCGGGACATTCTTTCTCGGGCTGGTATGTTAGATGCAGTGCAAGTCTCTACACCGTTTTCTACTTCACAGCACTACGAGTTGTATCGCTCGTTGATTACCGCTCTCTAGTATCTAACCATCACTCGTCTGGACTTAGCATTTGCAGTTAATTTTGTTAGTCAGTATCTTCAGGACCCTCAGGAAGATTATTTTTTGGATGTCACTCGGATTCTCCGCTATGTTCAGGGAACCCTACATTTTGGTCTCAATTTTCATGCAGCTTCTTCTCCGGAGGTGCTCAGTTATTCTAATGCAGATTGGGTTTGGTGTTTGGAGACTCGCCATTCTACTTATGGCTATGTTTTCTTCTTAGGCGGTAACTTGGTTTCTTGGAATGCGAAGGAACAGCCCATTGTGTCTAGGTCCAGCACTGAGTCGAAGTATTATGCTTTGGCCAACACTGCTTCTGAGGTCATCTGGATAACTCATTTGCTTCGTGATCTTCATGTTCCTCTTTCCTTTCTCGTCCCTTGTTTGAGTCCTTCATATCCAAGATTTACGTCTCTGAGAATCTGACGCTTAGCTTGAGGGGGGGGTGTTAGAATAAATTAGATTACTAATTAGATTATGATTTATTATTATTATTAGAGTTCTTTTCTTATTACATATCTATTGTACTCTCCATATATTCAGTCATCAATAATACAACTACTTACGGCAAAATATTCTCTCAAAAGTATTATCTGTTTTTTTAAAAAAAACAAGTATTGTCTACATTTTGTTACTATTTAAAGGAGATTTTCAATTAGTTAAAAGAGTTTGTCTCTTGAAAGACGGTCTTTCCATAAGTTATGGAAAGACCAAGGTTTAAAGTGTAAATTAGAAGAAATGGAGATAAAATTTTTGGGTTGCTTGAACCGGGTTATAAATTTTATAACTACTACATGTTGCATACTAAAAGTTTAATATTGCAACTAAGACCTTTTACCTTTTCTTATTCTAGTTAAACCCCGTCTTTTCATAAGCATATGGAAAGACCGTCTTCCCCAAGACTTTGCCTAGTTGGAATGTGTAACTAAAATTTTCAAAATTAGTGACTTTGTACAGTAAACAACCCCGCTCCTAAAAAATATATAATTGCTCGCAAAATCAATATTTTTTCAAATTAACTAATGTAAATTAGTAATTCTAGTAACCATAACTTCTTAAACATGAATCTTCTTTTCGGCTTCCTTTTGTACCAATTCTTTAATTAGTAATCAACTACCTTATATTCTATCTATAATTTCATAACTATTTTTACATAGTAATCTTATTGATACTCAGCTTCAACATGGATTTATTAAAGCCTAAATATAACTACAAAAAAAATTCAATTGGTCTTCGCCTTATGTTTTGGAAGAGGTACATGAATCTACTTAGCTGGAATTGGAGAGGACAGAAACATCCTCTGACAGTAAACGTTCTCAACAATCTCGTCAATCAATATAGCCCCAATATTGTTTTTTTTACTATAACAAGGTTAGCAATTGGTTAAGGTAGATCGTATTTTAGTAGCTAGAAAGTAGTAGATTAAGTAGATACAAGTGGCAGGCTCTGTGTAGCCTGGACACAAGACATATTAGTATTGGTGGCTAAAAGTTTTCCACATTTTGTTTGTTGTAAAATCACTTCCGCCTTAGACGAAGAATGGATGTTGATCCTTGTGTCTGGGCACCCGGTTAAGGCGTAAATGATGACAGTCTGGGAAAACTTATAAGCGTTCTTGAACAACAACACCCTGCCAATACTTATGGCAGGGGATTTCAACCAAGTCTTGGATGATATTGACAAATCAAAAGGACGTTTAGTACAACAACAAAAGACAGAAGACCTGAGCTAGCTAGTGGAAGGTGCTAATCTATAGGAACTCCTGAGCAGGGGTCAATGGTTCACATGGTCCAACTATAGGCTGGGAAGGGACCTTATTCTAAAAAGTTTGGACCGAGCTTTTACAACACAGGTATGGATCCAAAAATTTCAGCAGATACCAGCTCACAAATAATACAATCATTTGGTCGGGCCACAGACCTATGACGTAAGCACCAATCCCTGAGCTAGAACACACAGGGCAACCAAGGAGGAAGTTTAAAGCCTTCTGGGTCAGACTGAAAGAAACAAGAGATATAGTCAAACACAGTTGACGACCAGTCCAAAATAGGGGGGTCATAGCCATGCACAAACTACAGGAAGGTCCTTAGGAAGGAAATTGAAGGAAACAACGTTGAGGATGAATAAATGGTCGAGAGAGAATGTGAGCCGCCTAGAAAAAAATATCAAAAGCGTGGAGAAAGAACTTGACATCATGCAGCATCGAAGGGATGAAGAAGGAATGCAACAGAAGAAGGTGAGCTGAATGGCCTACTAACATTACAAAATTACTTCCGTAAACAAATGGCCAAAACATTGCGGTTTAAAGAAGACGATAAGAACACAAAGCTCTATCACCAATGAGAACAGAAGAAGAGAGGAAGGAACTACATCAAGCAGCTAAGGAATGGGGATGGATGGTGGATATCAATGGACAACAAACTATAATCACTTGTCTTCAGACATGTAAGTTCTATTTTTGTCCATGAATCAGTAATGCCACAAGATTCCTTATGCCAATCCACTATGCAAGAAATTTTGGAGCTGATAAAACCATCGGTAAACACAACCCAAAAAAGTGAGTTGCAGAACAATAACGACTTAAGAGGCAGAGGCGACAATATTCCAAATGGGGAAGTGGAAAGCCTCAAGACTAAACGGCCTCCCACCAGGGTTCTACTAACATTACTGGTTGAAAGTCGAGCATGATGTAACCAAATTTTTCCAAAGGTTTTTTGTTACATTAAAAATAGAGGAGGATTTGGAATGAAACAACACTGGTTCTCATTCCAAAGAAGATGAGCCAAAAGAACCATTCAACTTCCGCCCTATAAGTCTATGCAATGTTACTAACAAGATCGTAGCCAAGATACTGGCTACCATATTGAAGAAGATCATGGGGTTTCTCATCTTTGAAAATCATGCCGCCTTTGTACAAGAAAGATCAATGGTGGAGAATTCCCTAATTGTGCATGAGGTAATTGAACACATAAGCCGAAAGAAAACATGCAAGCAGGTGTTGGTAGTAATGAAGATTGATATAAGGAAAGCCCATGACCAAGTGTCACGGGACTTCCTCCGTCAGACTATAGTCTGGATGGATTTCTTGGCAACCTAGGTAGGGTGGGTTATGGAATGTGTCACCCCAGTCACTTATTCCATTAAACTTAACGGTCAACATTCAAAACCATTCAAGGTGAAACAATGACTCAGACAAGGATGCCCACTATCTCCCTTGCTCTTCGTCCTGTGCCATGAGGCATTCTTATCTACGCTGGCGTCTGAGGCATTCCAAAGACAACATAGGGGGGTTTAGGTTGGGAGGGGAGTTCAGCCAGTATCACACCTTATGTTTGCCAATGATTGTATACTCTTCTTTGAAGTAGCAGAAGCCGCTTCTAGAAAATTGACACAAACTTTGAATTTTTTCGTGGCATACTCAGGACAACACATAAACGGCCAAAAATCTGTCCTACTCTTTAGCCCAAACACATACCCCCAGACAAAGGAGAGCTTTAGTCTCAAATTTCAAATCTTCGGAGATCTACTAAAATAAAAGTATTTAGGCCTTGATATGGTCACATTCAAAATTCCATCAACGGCGGCCAAGGAAATTGACAGTCACCTGGAAATGTTCATGTAGGCGAGAGATGTAGATGACCAAGGAATTCAATTGAAATTATGGGACAAGTTGTGCCACTATAAATGGCATGGGGGTCTAGGTATAAGATCAACTGCAGAGATGAACCAAGCAATACTCGACAAACTTTCTTGGAATATTTTCAATGACAAGGAATCCTTTTTTGCCAAGTTCTTCATAGATAAGTACTGCAAGCACCAACCCTTTCTACAGGTAGAGACAAAGACAGGTGCCACATGGGGCTGGAGAGGCATATTGTGGGGGGCTTGATGTGATAAAGAAACATCTAAAGTGACAAGTGATCAATGGGAAATCCATGGGCATCCAAGAAGAATGGATACCAAATCATCGGAATCTAATTAGGTATGATAAAAAAATACTACCTCTCTTAGACTTCAAAGTAAGTGATCTTATAGACAGCTCAAAGCAATGGAGAATGCCACTGCATGAAGTTATGTTCTCACTAGAGGTGATACCTGACATAGTAGGAATACAAACCTGAATACATTCAGGAAAGAGGACTGTCAATTATGGGAGAAGAAATGGCTAGGAAGCACAACGTAAAATATGGGTACCATGTGACATGGCAACACAACAAAAACCTTCAGACTTGGAAGCCACAGTAGACACATAACGACATAAAAAATTGTGGAAGAAGCTATGGCCATGTGACGCCCCAAAGAAGATCAAGCTACTAGTTTGGAGGCTAGTGCAGAATATAGCATCGACATGACCAACACTTAGGAGAAGAGGTATGGATGTGTCTCCAATGTTCCAAATGTGCCAGAATCATATAGAAACTCATACACACATGATCCTTGAATGTGATTTAGCCATAAAGGTATGGAGAGCTTCAAGGTTCGGTTTTAATTTTGAACAAGGTACTCCAACTGGGCCAAGGTGAATTTTTTAATCTATTTAAAATATCTAAAGAGAGGCAAATAAATATGGATGCCACAAATTTTGAATGTATTCAATTCTACACAAAATAACCTTTCTTCATTATAAAAATTAGTCATATTAATTATATAATGATATTATATTAAATGAATTCTATTAATTTTAATTATATGATTAATTAAATTCAATTTACAGGTTAAGAGATCAAACTCTTCTGCCGAATTTCCCGCAATTTCTTGACAGCCACCTTCTCTTATAGCGACGCCAAGGGGTTTAACCCTCCGATGGCACCGCGCTGGCGAGGCCAATGTCATCACCTCAACCGATCGCATATGCACAGATAATGTCTACCACCAAGCCTACTATTGATCTCTCTAAACTTTATGGTTGTCACTCGAATAGAGTCTCATTCATTCCAAAGAAGAAAATTGATAACTTGGGGGAGCCAGGATTGCGCTTTTCCAACGAGGAGTTCAATAAACTAAAGGAACCTCGCTCAAGTGGACAATAGTTGGCAAATTTTCCAGAGCTCCCCCCATAATAGAAAAACTACGAAAATATTTTCAAATATAAGGAGGGGCGGATATCAATTTGCTTGACTAGAGACAAGTTGATGTGCTTCATTATGCGTGCATTAACTGTTGCATTTGGTGTAATAAATGGTTTGTTTTATATGTTGGATTGCTAGTATTAATTGAGTTTACGTGACAAAGGGTTTAGACAGCAAAGTTTGGTTTTCTTGTCTAAATCGCATATTGTAGACTTAAATAGTACTAATGGACATCTTGAATCCATAGGCTCCTAGATCTTCCTTTGTTATCATCTTTAGTAGGTTGCTCATGGATAATTTTTATTACATTCCATGTGAAGGCCGTTCGCAAGGGCAGTAGAAGATATTGAAGAACGTTTGAAAAGACGGTAGAATAGATCGAAGGTCATTCACATTATAATGGTAGTAGATGAAGGCCACATGCATCAATTCGTGGTAGTAGAAGGATGGAGCCAAAGACAGGCGGAATTGGAGTTCAAAGCGGCCAAGGAAGAAATGGAGAATCATGGTCAGAAATGTGCCAACTTCTGGGAACAATCCAAGAAGAATCGGCCTTCAAGGTTAGTTCCATTGGATTCCTCTCCTTGAGAACCATAAAATTGACTACAAGAACTCTCAAAATGGACTAATGGTTCATCTGTGGCAAAGGAAAGAAGTTCAGTCGGCCGAAGCACAAATAGGTCGGCATGGACCGCTCATGGGTGGCACCAGCGATCCGCACCAGACAACGTGGTCCATGCCAAATGTCTTTGGCACAGACTGTGCCAAAGCCCAACGCAGACCGTGCCAAAATCAATGGGTCACGCACGCAAGATCCAAGTTTCACTCAAAATGGCTAAGAATGGGTGCGAACAGTCCCGTTTTCGACAGCCTACTCCATTTCAAGTGCAAAATATCAAGACATGCCGGCGGGATGTAAAGAATTGAGCGGCCCATGCCAAATTACTGAGCAAAATAAGGTTTCTAATGACGGTCCGCACCAAACGTTATGTCCCGCGGATTAGAAGTGCAAAAATGAGGAACGACGCGGACCACACAGACACAACCTGAAGAGAATGACACTGCCCGCACTAAGGATTAGACATGATTGTGCAAGATCACACGGTCCACGCCAAAGGAGTCAACATGGACTGTGCCAGATCCCGAGCCTGCGCCTGTGCGGATCACATGGGTTGCGAAAGATTTGGTTCCTCATGCTAGCACGAACCAAGTTCACGGTGCGAACCACGCCATCCACGACAGTCCACGCCAAGCGGCGGCTAAAGTAGGGTTTCACACTTTTGGCCTATTTTGGGTGCAGAATTATAAATTTATAATTTTGACATTTGATCCTTTGATCTAAGCCTTTGCTCGGGTTAATTAGCTACAATTAATTACCCCGAGTGAAGGCGAGTCAAATTTTGGTGCCACTAGTGGGGATGCTAATCAGTCTAACTGTTAATTAGCATAACACGTTAGTCGAGTAATTAGTATTGTTTTTATATTATTTTTATTTTGTTTACATAATGCATGAAAGAAAATCTTTGAAAATTCCCAAAATGAAATATTTCCCGATGTTGAAACCCTACATGCCCTATCTTGTTTGAATGATCAAAATTTTGATACTATTGTTGTTGAGCATGCTTTCTCTAAATTGAAAGAGGATGTTTTACCTCAGAATCTTATGACTAACATGCAGCGAGAGAGGAAGCGAGCCAAGGAATTAAAAAATCCTAAGCCTCTTCTGACTCCCAAATGCAACAAGAATATATCCACTCTTGAGAAACATGGGTTCATTTGGTTCATTTCTCCAAAGGTAAAAACTAAACCGAGAATGATGTGGTGACCCATCCATCGTGATGTGGTCACTGGTGGTGTCAAGGACGGTGATTCCGGTGACCCACCAAGCCTCTCTTTTTAGTTTCAAAGATTGAGGAAAAATAAGTCATGAGGACGACAATAAAGAAACTTTTTTTTTATTTCAAGTAGGAGAGTTTTCGAATGTTTTAAAATTTTAGGGGTGAGTTTGATTTTTGGTGGAAATTTTAGTCATCCATTTTTTTTGTGGAACAATACTACTCTGGTTTTTAGTGTCTTTGGATGCAGGTGCGAGAGAAAGTTCATTGAAAATAGAAGGGTCGAAGACCGCATGCAAAGAACTTGGCACGGACAGGGGAAAAAGAATTGGTCTGTGCCAGAGCCAGTCAGTATGAGGTTGATGTGGCTGCCACGAGAGCACGGACCGCAGGCCTGGCATGGGCCACAGCACCTCCAACACAAGGCTGGCGTGCAGATGACAGAATGGATGCAACGTGGCCTCGTGCCATATTTAGACACAGATTGTGCCTAGGGATCCATGTCACATACCCACTTGAACCAATCCTAGCCTATCTACCCCCCTATTTAAAACCCCTCTCGGCCCAGCCTTTGCTCACACCAGTCCCTTCTTTTTTCTCTATCTCTCTTACCCATGCTAGCAGTCTTCTCTCCTTCCCCCCTTGACCAAATTTTTCCAGCCCCTCCCTCTCTCATTATTTTGGCCATAACTCACTCAATTTTCATCCAATTTCCCTATAACATATATCAAAAATTTTGAGCAATTTATCCCCAGAAAGTCCATGAATTTGAGCAGTTTATTCGAGGAAGTTTTGACCATAGTGTGGATTTTCTCCGGAGAACTCAATTTGTGATCCATTTTGGGCATTGTAGTTTCTCTGACTCTACCTATGAGGGGTGTTGCACATTCCCCGAGCTGAGATTTCTCCACACTCGCCGAGTTATTTTTGGCCAAACTTACTCTTATTTGGAAGAACTAGATTAGTGTATTTTCTGTGAAATTGTACTTGCATGCTTGTGGATTTTTGGTGATTAGTGTGGTTGCTAGATTCATTTGGATGATATTGTTCGGTGTTAGGGGTAGTTTGGGGGGGGGGGGAATTCCATATTCTGTCTGTGTAGTTGCTATATTTTTGTTGACATCATTCCTCGTGTACATGGGGAGAAGAGAGAGCCTAAGGTACCGCCCTATATGGGACTGACTACCCTTACTCAGGCTCATAAGAAAAGGTGAGGGTACCTTATGGAGAGACTTATTTTAGAGACAAATTTCTAGATGAAGAAAACCTCAAGGGTCTCAAAGTTCACCACCGTGTCTGCCCTCACCTACACTAGATACACCCTAGATTTTTTTGCCATTGTTGAGAAGTGTCGAAACAGATAGGGAGGGCACTATATCACATTCCATTTGGGAGATGAGCCCTGCACTTTGACTTATTATCTATTGGGGAAAATCTTCAAATGGAAGGATCAGAGAAAGGTGCCAGGGTATAGGGAGCCAAACACATGTGATGTGGTTTCATTCTGGGTTGTCATCACTAGATAGGTAAGGGGGAAGAAGAGCAAGGTTAGCGACATAGTGAACCCATCACTGAGATACGTGGCTAGGTTGTTGACCGTGACAGTTAGTTGCCATGAGGAGGCTACCACTTCCACTGATGAGGACTACAGGATTCTCCTATGGTCTTTGTGCCTGGGGAGAGCTTGCTCCAATCTAGTATTTGAGTTTATCTCTGGGAGTATGGATCTCACTTTCTGAGCAGCCCGCACTATGAGGATATTAATGGGAGAAATGGTTACTCTTATGGCTAGGTACTTCCATCTTCCAGAGAGTAATGATATGAGGGAAAACCCCACATACGCCCTTTACACTCACTCATCCGGTCATGGAAGATGCAAAGTTTATAGAGCAAGAGCATGGTTCCATCTTCTGTATGTACAAGCAGAAGAAATTCATGAGGCTGCCCCAGAGTGAGAGAATCAAGTTGAGCAAGTCATTCAGGTTGTTAGATCTTATCATTGAGCCTGATATAGGGTTGGATATAGTTTTAGGAGAGCACAATCCGGGAGATGAGGATTATGAGGAAAAGTATGAGCAGCAGTTGCAGATTATGGAGCAACCCGCATATCATATTCCTATTGATGTCACCATTGAGCAGCCACCTCCACCTCATGATATGCCACCACCTATGGAGTACCTTTTAGCACCACCGCCACCTTTCCAGCAGGTATTTGGAGGACCACCCCCTTCTCAGGTGCCGATCAGTATTCACGAGGAGTCTTATCATTCTACAGGGTATGGTGTTGGTGGCTACCATAGACATAGCATCTCATCTCACTATCAGGATTTTACGGAGTCTAGTAGGCATGGTAGCCGTATGTCCCCTCCTAACTTTGTGTATCACCAACATAGTGTTTTCGGTGATTCTCAGCATGGAGCTCACCTTTGGCAGCACCCTGAGTACAGCCATTTTCGAGAGCATGGGTCACTTGGCTTCACTTATGCTTCTTCCTACCCCATGTAGACTGAGCCACCACCGCAGTATCAGCTGGATTGGGCACAGTCCTTAGAGCATTCCATCTTTAGGGTTAGGCAGGATTTGGCCACTGTCAGCGCTCAGCTAGACGACCACCACCGAGATACAGTTGCATTATTTGACAGAGTTGATGGTCAGCTGCAGTATCTATCGGATGGTATGGGGTCACTACACAAGTTCCTTAGAGACATTAGCGACATGTTAAGGATTACGGGAATTGGAGACGGCTACCAGGATCCTCCGCATGGGCAGGGCCTAGCAGCTAGATGTCGTAGGAGACAATGAGCTTTGCTGTGATTTAAACCTTTCCATCACCTTAGTTACATACATTGGTGACAATGCATGAACTAAGTGTGTGGGAGGGGTTGGGATATCTTTATGGTGGCATCTCCTTTGCTAGTATTTTCCTCAGCTTGTGTCCTACTGATTTGAATTTTTGGATGACTATCTTTTCTGTGTTTTTATTTCTTTACCTCATTTGAACTTTTGGTTTTTTTAGGTGTGAGGACGTATTTTGTAGGCTATTTTGGGGGTGTTTTGGGATAACATTGGTGGTGTAAATTTTGTTTTGATCTTATCCTTTTTTAGTATGAAGCCCACTTTGGGGGCAATTTTGTGCTACACCAAAACAAATTGAAAATTTTGAAAAAAAATATAGAAACTCGAACAAGTTGGAAACCCAAAAGGGCGACTTGGGTAACATTGGGAAAAGCCTAAATAGGTCGAAAGACCCAAGTAAAAGTGAGAGGCTAGGCCTTACCAAGCTTACGAGCCTAGGTAAAAAATGAGAGGTCATGTGAATAATGGTGAGAATGTGAGTACCCTTTGTGTGTTAAAGCTAGGATGAAAAGTTGAAAGGGCTCCTAGGCAAAATGAGAGAAACTGAGAGAAAAAAAAACTAGGTTGATGATACATTTGCTTCCTTGGTTGTAACTAGGTTGAGAATGAAGAGTTATCCCTATGTTACAACCAAGTCGTCGACTCTAGGATTTCTTTGCTAGATTTTTTTTGGGAGACGACTCTTTGATTGCTTTTGGGGATCATTTTGGGGGAAGTAAGCTAGCTTGACACTTATCTTCTTTGCTTACCTTTTTCCACATTTTACTTTTGGTGGTTAGATTGCTTAGTGTTCTTCAGAGAGTGTGAGAGTTGTGAGATTCTTACTCTTTTAGGGGAAACAAGGTAATCTATGAATAAATTGAATGTCTCGGTTAACTTATGCCTGCACGCTACACTTCACTTAGTCTTTTTTTCTTGTTGTTATTTACTCGAAGATGAGTAAAAGGTTAAGCCGGGGGGTCTGATGTGCTTCATTATGCATGCATTAACCGTTGCATTTGGCATAATAAATTGTTTATTTTATATGTTGGATTGCTAGTATTAGTTGAGTTTACGTGACAAAGGGTTTAGACAACCCTGTTTGGTTTTCTTATCCAAATCCCGTGTTTTGTAGACTTAATTAGTACTAATGGACATCTTGTATCCACGGGCTCCTATATCTTCCTTTGTGATCATCTTTAGTAGGTCGCTCGTGGATACTTTTTGTTACATTCTATGTGAAGGCCGTTCGCAAGGGCGGTAGAAGATATTGAAGGTCGTTCACAAGGACGATAGAAGAGATCGAAGGTCATTCACATTAGAATGGTTATAGATGAGGGCCACAGGTATCAATCTATGGTAGTATAAGGATGGATCCAAAGATATGTGACATTGGAGTTTGAAACAACCAAGAAAGAAATAGAAAATCATGGTCCGAGAGTTGGGCCAACTTCTGGCAACGATCCAAGATGAATCATCCTTCAAGGTTGGTTCCATTGGGTTTGTCTCCTCGAGAACCATACAATTGACTACAGGAACTCTTAAAAAAACTAACGGTTCATCCGTAGCAAAGAAAAGAAGTTCATCTAGCAGAAGCACATACAGGTCGACACAGACCACTCATGGGTGGTACCAACGACCCGCAACAGATGACGTGGTCTGCGCCAAATTTGATGGGCCATGCACGGATAACTCTTTAAAACAGCTAAGTATGGGAGCAGACCATCCCGTTTTAGATGGACTGTGCCATTCCAAGTGAAAAATGTCAAGACCAGCCTGTAAGATGTGAAGAATTGAGCAGCCCGTGCCAAATTACTGAGCAAAGCGAGGTTTCTGATGACATTTCGCACCAAATGCCACGTCCCGCGGATCAGAAGTGCAAAAATGAGGACTCTGATGGAGGCATGTGCCAAATGACACGAACCACACAAACACAACCTGCAGAGGATGACACGGCCCTCGCTAAGGATTAGGCACCGACCGTGCAAGATCACATGGTATGTGCTAAAGGAGGCAACACGGACCGCACCAGATCCGGCACCCGTGCAAGCACGGATCACATGGGCCACGCCAAATTTGGTGCCCCGCGCCAGCATAAACCAAGTATACAGCGCGAACCGTGCCATCCATGACGGTCCACACCAAGCGGCGGTTAAACTAGAGTTTCACACTTTTTTGCCTATTTTTACGCCCAATCCCCTACTACTATAAATATAGCCTTATTCTTCTAGGGTTTAATATTATCTTTGATTTTGGACATTTTTTTTATTCTAATCTTGTAATTTGGAGAGCATTCTAGAGAGAGAAACATTCCCTCCTCTTACTTTTTTTCCTTTTTATTTTGCTTTGATTCTATGATATGGAATTCAAATCTTTATTTGAATTCTATATCTAGGGAGTAGTTTCCATAGCTTGGGGATAATTGTATTCATGTGTTGTTTTATGCTTGTTTGAGATTCCTAGTTCATCCTAACTATTGTGCTTATGATATTATTGTGACTTGTTCTTGAATGTTAGAATTGCATGAATAGTACACCCCGTTAGCACACACTCTAGTCTATATTCATGTCCGTGCAAATATTGATGCCCCCCCGGGGAAGAGAAACCTCAGATGTGTTATGGGTAGCAGGGTATGGGTCCGCGTGGGTGTGTGCACGGAGGTTTTTTTCGAGTATTGCTCTGTTATGTTTCCAGCAGACCAGTCTTAGCTGAATACGTAAAGTAGTCTGATGGGTTACGGGTAGAGATAGTGAAAAGTAGCAAGCCAGGGTTGTAAGAGGCCATAGTGTTATAAATTAGGTGCCTACTTCCCTTTACCTCGTTTATAGGCCTAGGGAGTAGAGCATACGGGTGGAACGCCAGGGATGTAACTGTACAGGGGGAAAATAGACCTAAAACAACATTCGGACCTTGTTGTACTCCCCTAATTATGGAGGTTGTGCCGATGGAAGGTTATAAGCACACTCGATATGACAGGTACGGGGAAGTGTATGACATCGACCACACTATGTGTTATGCGCACTATATCATGTTTGTCTAAATCTCACATGTGAATGAATCGAGAATCGAAGCATTTAATCAACCATGTTATGCAAGCTTTCCCTAAGTCTTTAGCTAAATAGTTAACTTGCTTTTTTACTTTCATGTTTTGTAGTTGTTAGTCGAAAAACTAACCCCCCTTATGTTTACCATACTATCTATTCCTAGCAACACGTACGGATTGAAAACCCGAACGTGGTTGTGTGTGATTGACTTTTAGGCCATAGCATCTATGTGGACATACCCAGGCTAACTACCCTATTGGTAGCATAGTAGTGAGTTCGGTGCAGAACTATAAATTTTATCTTTGACCTTTGATCCTTTGATCTAAGACTTCACTCGGGTTAATTAGCTACAATTATGCCAATATGGGCAGCGTGTTATGGTCTTCCTCGGCAATGTTATTTATACGAGCCAATGATGAACATATGGAGCTTAATTGGAGAACCTATCAAGGTGGATAAGGCAACAATCAATAGAACCATGCAACACAATGGAAATGTTTGTATTGAAATTAATACCACAAAGCCTAGACATGAAGAATATGGCTAGAATATAGGGGGGCTAAGTTTCCGGTAGTGTCTAGAGTATGAAAATGTACCAGATTATTGTGGAAATGTTTCAGAATATGGCATCATACATCTAGTTGTAAGGATGGTTATATACAGGGTAAAAAAGAACCATGGGGGCCTAATACCAACCTCATTCCAACATATCCTAAAGCAAAACAAAAGGCATCGTCATCTGGACTTACTATGCAGGAAAAGTAACAAATTTAGTTTACAAGCCTGTTAAGAAACCTAAAATTGATACCACAGAAACTATGGTTGTTAATGACAGTTAAAATGTGGAAAAGGATGACTCATAAAAAGTTAAAGTAAGAGAAACTAATGATAATAAACAAAAAAAAACATAGACCAGTCAATAGTTTTACCATTAGATGACCATCATGCTAGTAAGTTTGATCCAAATGAGGTTAACTTGGATCAAGGAATTCATGCCAAAGGAATAAACTCCTCTGGTATGAACTTAGCTACTAATGTTTCAAATGAGAATGATGCAGATGCACAGTAGGAGGTTATGCAGATAGGGAATCAAGGTAGAATTAGTAGGAATGTGGTTATAGATACAGAGGACAAAGAACACCAATCAGTGTAGAGGAACACGGGGATGAAGAAAAATACAATACAGGATTATTAGGATACTGAGAATATAGCCACCTCAGGTAAGTACTCTGAACACTTTCATAATGATGATTGTCACTCGTTAAGAATATGCTTAATGCCCTCGAGGGCTGGAGACTCACCCCCTCGAAGGCTGGAGACTCACCCCCTCGAAGGCTGGAGACTCACCCCCTCGAAGGCTCAAGACTCACCACCTCGAGGGCTCAAGATCCACTCCTTCAAGGGCTCAAGACTCACCTCCTCGAGAGCTCAAGATCCACCCCCTCAAAGGCTCATGACACACCCCCTCCAGGGCTGATGACTCACCCTCTCGAGGGCTCAAGACTCACCCCCTAGAGGGCTGCAGATTCACCACCTCGAGGGCTGGAGACTCACCCCCTCGAGGGCTCAAGACTCACCCCCTCGAAGGCTCAAGACACACCCCATCGAGGGTTAAAGATCCACCCCTTCGAGGGCTCAAGACTCACCCCCTCGAGGGCTCAAGACTCACCCCCTCAAGGGTTCAAGACTCACCCCCTCAAGGGCTCAAGACTCATCCCCTCGAGGGCTCAAGACTCACCCCCTCGAGGGCTGGAGACTCACCCCCTCGAGGGCTAGAGACTCACCCCCTCGAAGGCTGGAGACTCACCACCTCGAGGGCTCAAGACTCACCCCCTCGAAGGTTCAAGACACACCTCATCGAGGGCTCCAGACACACCCCCTCGAGGGCTCCAGACTCACCCCCTCAAGGGCTCAAGATCCACCCTCTCGAGGGCTCAAGACTCACCCCCTCGAGGGCTCAAGACTCACCCCCTCGAAGGCTCAAGACTTACCCCTCAAGGGCTCAAGAGTCACCCCTTCGAGGGTTAAAGATCCACCCCCTCGAGGGCTCAAGACTCACCCCCTCGAGGGCTCAAGACCCACCCCCTCGAGGGCTCAAGATCCACCCCCTCAAGGGCTCAAGACACACCCCCTCAAAGGCTGGAGACTCACCTCCTCGAAGGCTCAAGACTCACCACCTCAAGGGCTCAAGACTCACCCCTTCGAGGGCTCATGATCCACCCCCTCGAGGGCTCAAGACACACCCCCTCCAGGGCTGATGACTCACCCCCTCGAGGGCTCAAGACTCACCCCCTCGAGGGCTGCAGATTCACCCCCTCGAGGGCTGCAGATTCACCCCCTCGAGGGCTGGAGACTCACCCCCTCAAGGGCTCAAGACTCATCCCCTCGAAGGCTCAAGACACACCCCATCGAGGGATGAATATCCACCCCCTCGAGGGCTCAAGACTCGCCCCCTCAAGGGATCAAGATCCACCCCTTTGAGGGCTCAAGACTCACCCCCTCGAAGGCTCAAGACTCATCCCCTCGAGGGCTCAAGACTCACCCTCTCGAGGGCTGCAGATTCACCCCCTCGAGGGCTAGAGACTCACCACCTCGAGGGCTCAAGACTCACTCCCTCGAAGGCTCAAGATACACCCCATCGAGGGCTCCAGACTCACCCCCTCGAGGGCTCCAGACTCACCCCCTCGAGGGCTCAAGATCCACCCCCTCAAGGGCTCAAGACTCACCCCCTCGAGGGCTCAAGATCCACCCCCTCAAGGGCTCAAGACACATCCCCTTGAAGGCTGGAGACTCACCCCCTCGAAGGCTGGAGACTCACCCCCTCGAAGGCTGGAGACTCACCCTCTCGAAGGCTCAAGACTCACCACCTCGAGGGCTCAAGACTCACCCCTTCGAGGGCTCAAGTCCACCCCCTCGAGGGCTCAAGACTCACCCCCTCGAGGGCTCAAGTCCACCCCCTCAAGGGCTCAAGACACACCCCCTCAAGGGCTGAAGACTCACCCCCTCGAGGGCTCAAGACTTACCCCCTCGAGGGCTGCAGATTCACCCCCTCGAGGGCTGGAGACTTACCCCCTCGAGGGCTGCAGACTCACCCCCTCGAGGGCTCAAGACTCACCCTCTCGAAGGCTCAAGACACACCCCATCGAGGGCTGAAGATCCACCCCCTCGAGGGCTCAAGACTCACCCCCTCGAGGGCTTAAGATCCACCCCCTTGAGGGCTCAAGACTCACCCCCTCGAGGGCTCAAGACTCACCCCCTTGAGGGCTCAAGACTCACATGCCAATCCATACCAGACCTTCCTCGACGGTCTCTAGTATGAAGCAGTTTATACTCATCCCTACTGACCAAATGGGTGGGTATTGGCTGGATTAGGACAAACTGCATGAGAACACGATGTGCATGATGATACTCTACGACATGCCAGCAAATAAAGTCAACGCAAAGTAGCCAATTGTTGCTACCAGTTGTACAGTACCACAGGAGTTGTTCCACGACATCCTCCGTGTATGGCTGCCAAATAAACTGAAACAACAGGCAGGTGTTGCGGTTAGGTAACTAAAACCATTTTCCCACCAAGTCAATGAAAGGAAATTTGAATTGGCCTCTCTTAATTGTCATTGAGAGATGTGAGATGATCAAGGTACACTTTCAATACATGCATCGGTGATTGTGATAAATCGTACCGGGCTCTCCACCTATGAGGAACAGAGTGATTTATATTAGCCATTTGTTGGAATTGCCTGTGGTTTAAAAAGTGTCTCTTGACTAATTCGACATGTACCGGGACCCAAGAGCACTTATCGTGACTGTCACTGGTAGTCGTTTGGCAGGTCGGATGGATGGTATGTGCACTCATGCCCACAACTGCCAATAATTAAAATAAAATGTAATATAAAGTAATATTATGGACATTATGTACAAATGACTAGATTGACCAAGAATTTTACCTGTAGCAAGACAAGTGGCCCAGATATGGATTTAACTTGTGGGATTACAGCGTCACATAAGCACCGATACAAGTGTACTAGAATGGCACTCCCTCAACTGCACTGATGTGCTGCACCTAGATCCACCAGTACGAACAAGTAAAGCAATGGGATAAGGTGGCCGGACGTGTTTGACATAAGCATTCCCCCAACCAGCAGTAGAATGAAAACCCTAGCTCGTTGTTGACATTGTACCTCAGTGGGATCAATGGGGAACATACTGTGCAATAAGTTTCCTAACCAGCTGGCCCTAATGCGACCCCTTCCGATAGCACTGGGGTCTGGTGTAGCACCCAGGTAGTCTGTGCACACTCTCTGTCAGTCCTCTATATGCCTACTAGTATCTACACCTATGACTGGGATGCCATCGATTGGAAGACCCCATAGGATCCCTACATCCTGCAAAGTGACCATAGCCTCCCCCATCGGCAGGTGAAATGTATGCGTCCCCGATCGCCAACTCTCCACTAGGGCAGTGATGAGGGAATGATCAATGTGTATTGGTGCGGAATCCAGGAGTCCCTGGAATCTAGCTTCACGCACATTGCGCATAACTCTATCAGGCATTCAATCGGTCTAGCATGCCCCATCGCACTGCCTCACCTGCAGTGCCTCATCCTCTAAATGACCGATGTACAATGCACGGGCACGGTGCTCCTGATGAAGGTACAACAAATCCTCCTCAATGGGTCCTGGATGATACATTGTTCGTCCCTGTTGATAATTATTAACACATGTCAAAATTAATTATTCAAGAATAGCACAAATAAAAGTAATACTACAGCATGTGATACATATTCCACAAATAAAAGTAATACTACAGCATGTGATACATATTCCACAAATAAAAGTAATACTACAGCATGTGATACATATTTCACAAATACAAGTAATATTGCACCATCGGTCCAGCATATTCCACGAACACCATACTACAAACAGAACACAAAGCATGGCCTCTCCTACGGATGCCTCTGGAATCACCTGGCACCCTCTCATCCATCTGATTCCTTATCCTTTACTCCGCAAACTGACCACGCCTCCTATTGCGAAACTTTTCAACATTAGGAATCAACCTCCAACTGGCACATTGCCAAAGTGATGGATCTCGTACAAGCATGAAACCCTGACTATATTATTGCACGTAGGTGGTCGTGTGATAAACCATGTCACATAGACTAGCGGGATCGTCACGCCTATGCCGACAGACGGCCAAGGCGTAGGAACAAGGGAAATAGAATATTTGCCATTCACGACAAGTACACTCATTTCTCCGGTATTTAACTGTGTACTGTCTTTCACTAATGCTCACATCAATGGTCCTTGTCACAACCCTATAAGTCTGTGACGCATGACCAAACAAGGTGACGATATGTCCATGTGTCTTGCTTCTGAAACTTTTTCCAATTCCTGTTAGGGAACACGGATCTAGGCAAACGAACCAGAATTTAGAATCTAGAAATTGGTCTACGAACACATAAAGAACTGTAATGAATAAATAAAGTACCTCCAATTCATGGCGTCCATTACCCTTTGGGCAAACATTTCAACTGTGCGCTCGAACGTCGCCTTGACCCACGCTGTTATCGGGAGATGACGTGCGCACTGTAAACAGTTGTTGAAACTCTCTAATAAATTCATTGTGAGAATTCCCTAATGTTGATCACCCTCATCAAAGGCAAGACACCACTTACTGCTATCTTATTTTACCAACCAATCCCAAGCAGATGGATCTATACTCTCCAACTTCTCCTTGTTCTCCTTCCACTTACTCTCTCATCTGGCAGCACCATGCTACCAAACTAGAGCCTTCATAAGCACATTCTTAAACCTTCTGTTATCAGCAGTAAGGAAGTTGGACTGAAAATGATGCAAGCAAAATCGTTGATATCCAACGGGCTCCATCCATTCCTCCATATGTTTCATTGCATTTATAATTCCATCGTACCAATTTGATATAATATAGATTGGCCTGCTATCACCACCTACCACGTATAGACACAGTCTCTGCATGAACCAGTTCCAACTCTCATTCATTTCTGCGTCAACAATTGCGTAAGCAATGGGGAGTATGTAGTCGTTCGCGTCGTGCGTACGGAAACTAGCATTGTGGCCTTGTATGCACCTCTCAAATGAGTGCCATCCACACTAATAACTGGCCTGCAGTGGCGAAAGGCTTCAATCGTCAGACCAAATGCCCAGAAAACAAATTAAAATTTCCTACACCCGTGCCCTTGTATTCTCTCATGTACGTCAGCCCAATCAACAACGGTGCTTGAATTAGCTATGACAAGCTCATCAATATACGTTGGCAGTTGTTCAAATGATTCCTCCCAAGTTTTGAATACCATGTCAATTGTCTTCTATTGAGCATACCACGCCTTCTTCTAGGAAAGGGTGACATTGAACTCCGTCTTGACTTGAGCTTGTACATCTTTAACTGTGTATGAAGGGTTTACATCAATGTGGTGGTGAATTGAACGGGAAATCATCATTGATGTCAGGTTAATGTTACCCGTAGATCAACCAGCACCAACACACGCATGCCTACTTGCCCATTTGGTGATCTCCCACATGCCATGTGAAGCCTTTTTGGTTGCTCTGGCAACCCAATGACAATTACTAGTTCCTTCAACAACGTTCTTGCATTTCGCATACCATGTGCGTGACCTGCTCTCCACGACTCTGTGTTCCCTGTTCATCATTGAACTCCACCTAGAAATAGCTTCTACCAATTCCGGCTTCGTCTGGAATCACATACCCAACTCCACTTCACCAGTCGCTTGAACATAACTAGAAACTCGGGCACCACAATGAGTTGGGTCATAGCTATCCTCATCAGGGCCCTCATAATCCCTATAGTATGCCTGTGTATCAGGATTTTCCAGAATGTGAAACGACGAGAATACATTGTTCGTGCACACCACTTGTTTATCATCGTCCCCATGATTCGAATCTGTTGATAAGGAACGATCATCTTCACTTCCTTCATCAAGTTCATCTTCTTCACCATCGCCTTTGTTACCAACATAATGAACCACATGGTCGCCAATGTCACCCACATATCATCATCGAAGACATTCGGCTCGTCATAGTCTATACCATAGATACCACCACTTGTGGACGGCTGAGCGCAATCCACGTGAACATACGCACTGGGTTGGCTGGACTCACCAATGTCAAAACCTCGGCGATGAACAGGTGGTGGTAAACTTGGTACAGTGGTAAAGTTCTGCATGTTGCTCAACAACGACGTGAACATGTTTGGCTGTGCCCCGTCAATGGTGCTTGTCAACTTCTCCGTAATAATGTACAAATCCGCTGAGGACAACGACAATCGATCAACAATGTTGAAGAAGAACACAGTTGACTCATCATCTTCCACATTATAATACTGATAGTATACGACTGAACCAATCAGTTCAGGACAACAGTAATATATTTTCAAGATATATCCCTCACTTGTAATGCCAAGACTTGAGATGATTAAATCAACTAACTCGGAGTGGTTTAACCTCCTCTCAAGAGTCACATTCTGTTCCGGTATTGGAGGATCATAATACACACCCAAGGTCAAATCAAACTTAATCTGACCCCCTTTGTACATATACATCGTCAAAAACATCGTACAACTGCATTATACAAATACATAACTTTTAATTCGTTTTCATTCAATATTCCTTTTCATTCTATCCTCAAATATGTGCTCCATTCGGCCACACTAATAAAACTATTACTACAAACTTAATACATTAATCAGTAAACAGTTTGCATAATCAATTCACATAGTCACGCATCGGCATTAAACGATATCATAGCATCAGACCAAACATAATCATTCAAACTACACACAATCATACAACACATTCATATCAACAAAATTATTTCTGGTTCTCCACAAATTATAGTGTAACACAAAATTCAACAACAAATTTTCTAGGACAACTCACACATAATCGTTGGACACATTTGTAAAATCATGTAAGGTTCAATTAGCTTCAGAAAAATCAAAAATTGACTGGGCGGGTGTTTGAGACTCACGGACAAGGTGACCAAAGTGGCGGTCAGCGGCAGTCAGCGGCGGTTAGCGGCGGTTAGCGGCGGTCAACGGCAGTCAGCTCCGGTCAACTACGGTCAACGGAAAAAAATCTCTGCTCTTCTACGTCGGATGTGTTAGGAAACAACCAAAAAAACAATATCAATATCAGCAAAAAAAATAACCAAAAATAATAGAAAATTGGAGAGCTAAGAAAATCAACCAACCTGGTTTGCAGCGACGGCGAGGTCAACTGGACGAGAACCGGCGAGGACAATGTCGGAAGGAGGCAGAGAATGACGCGGAATGGCGGAGAAGGCGGGAACGTGAATTCAGAAATTGATCCCGAACGTGAACGGAGAGTGGGAAGGAAGCGGAGAAGGGCACGGAATGGCGGAGAAGCAGCGGCGAAATGGCAGAATGGTGGAATGGTGGTGAAGTCTTTAGGAAGGAAAGGGAGAAGAAGATCTAAAAACGAGAATGGCGAAGTCTTCTGGCCATTTTAACAAAGGATTGGAGGACGCATTCACTGAATGCGTCCTCGCCACGTGGCAGCGTGGCAGCGTGGATTAGAAATTCAAAAATCATAATGAAATATATATATATATATATATATATATAATAGAGGACGCTATTGCCTAATGCGTCCTCAAGAAAAGTAAAACAAAAAAAAGTCTGCAGGTGGGAGAACACATTTGCCGAATACGTTCTCCACATTTGAAGCCGTTGTGAGCTACTGTAGCCACAGTTCTAGAAATTTCCTGCGAGCAAAGTGCTGGGGCGGTGGTTCGGGTGAGGTGGTGGGCATCGCCACGGAGGTGAGGTGACTAGTTGGGTGAGGTGGCTGGTATGGTGACGCTAGGCATAATGAGGGATGGGGCTAGTGTTTTGGTGGTGGTTGGGCGGCGGGACAAAGTGAGGGTGAGAGTAGTGGTCGGGTGGTGGCGGGGCTGCGCATCGAGTGACGGGAGTGGTGGTTAGGCTGGGCATCGAGGTTGGGCTTCGAGCGGCGGGAGTGGTAGTGACGGGTGGGCTAGAGTTTCATGGCGGTAGAGCGAAGTGAAGCTACGACGGTGCTGGAAGGGTTGTGGCGGGGCTGCGACAACCTTTTAATAGGTAAAATCTATAATAGGTAAAATCTTTTTAAATTAATAGTGTTTTTACTTGGGAAATTTCTTACACAAAGTTTTGTTTTAGATCGACTAACTATTTGATGGGACCATTTTATAATTGATGTAACCAATGAGTAATTTGAAGTTTATTTTTATATACTGCAATAAGATTCCTATAACTTTGAAAAACTTTTAAAATGAATAACAATGTATAAATAATTATAATTTGACCATATAAGTTATTGAAATGAGGTTTTTTAATGATGGGTCTAACTGTTAGTCGGTCTAACATGATACTTTCTCAACTTCTTATATATGAACGTATACACTCATTACAGTAAAACCTCGACAAAGGAATGCTCAATAAACGAATAACCTTAACAAATGAATAATTTTCTCCGGTCCCGACTTGGGCAAAAGGGGCTAAATGAATAACCTCGCTAAATGCATTAGCGATTTTTTTTGAATCCTTGAAGACCTTGTGTAAATATAAATGATTAATCATTAAATCCATAATGTATATTCACTTTCTCTTGGATCATTTCTCCTGTCATAATCATTTTTTCTCTTGTTTGTGAAGAAACCATTCATATAAAACTTTCTCTAAATCAGACTACTTAGCTGACTTGTGCCTCGTATCATCACCATTTTTCATCTCCTCTGACAAATACTTTGTTGATCCTTTGAGAGTATTTGATATTGTGGTTTGGCTAGTACCTTAATCAAAAAATTTCCTTCACCTATGCTTGCATGTCCTTTTGCGTAAGACTTCCTTCTTATGCTCACATATAGCCCTCCTAATATCTGGTCGGTCAAAGTTGTTTTTGTTGATGGTTTTACCTGGTGATTGGAAGCCATCAAATTGAATATTAAGAAAGATATACAATAGTAGAATGGATTATTTACAAAATAAATACTTTAGAACTATATATGCAATTTTTAGTGTAGGTTAGGTACATTTTCTTAGGTTGTGTTTGGCAGAGCTTATAAGCTGTTTTGCTTAAAATCCTTAGGTTGTGTACATTTTCTTAGGTTGTGTTTGGCAGAATTTATAAGGTGTTTTGCTTATAAGTGTAGGTTAGGTACATTTTCTTAGGTTGTGTTTGGCAGAGCTAAACACTTATTTTTTTGTTAATCCCCCTACTTTCAAAATAAGTCAGTATTGCTTATAAGCACAAATCTACCAAACACACTCTCGGTCTTTAAGTGTTCTATACATAGAATCCTATTAGTACATGGTGCATGTACTTAGTCTTTATATGTATTTGTACATTGGATGTAATATAATTAATCGTACGAAAAAATAAAAAGTAAAAATATTATATAAATATATAAAAATTTATTTATCGACAAACAAATAATATATTCATTTATCAATCGGTAAATAATCTCAATAAACGAATATTTTTTCTAGTCCCAGTAGTATTCATTTATCGAGATTTTACTATAGATGGTACAAATTTATTTCAAACTTACATTTAAATAGTTAAAATATTTTTTATATACTTTTAAATTTCACCCTTATTCTGTTCCTTTATTTTTGGCACACTAATATTAGATATTGTATTTTATATAAGTTAAAATATGCGGTGAGTATTGAGTGGAAATAATAAAATAATTAATGAGTGCATGAGAATGATAATTTCGTGTCATAAATAAAAGTGTGACAATATTTTAAAAATAGGTAAAATTAGAAGGAAAAAAAGGTCAAACATAAAAGAGCATACTTCTTTATAGTTTATGGCATTTTATTACATCCATATTTTAAAATTAACCAGTATTTCCATAAAATTATGGACAGTCCACAAAGGCTTTTACCTTAAATGTTGTAATTTTTTTATAAAATTTAAATGTTGCATTTTATAAGTTAAAACAAGTAATAATATGTATTTTAAGGTGAAAATATAAAAATATATGATATAAAAAATATTTTAAAAAATTTAAAATTTTATACGTAATTTAACAAATGCAGTGTATATAAGGTAAGAAATATATGGTATGTCCATAAGTTTATAAACAGATCGCCTGTGAGCAAACCTACTCTTTCTTTATTATTATGAATCACAGTCAGTGAGTATGTTCGATACCTATAATAATAAGAAAATGTATAAATATGACTAAAATAATTAAATATAATGTGATTCTTATACTCCCTCTGGTCCACTTTTTTTGGCCGCATCTTTTTGACACTCTTTTTTTTAAACTGACATTTTTTCTGAAAAAGGAGACTGAAGTGATTGACAAGAGCTATAATGCCCACTTGATTAATCTCGAAAATCACCTCAAATTTCAGCTTAAACTTTCCCTCTAAATGTGGACCTGAGCAGGGTTTTGGAGGGAAAACCTGCTGATCTCACCATTTTAGAGGAGAAATCTACAATCCCAACACAGTTTGGAGGGAAAGAACAAATTAAAATTCACCACATAGGGGTACAGCCCCATCCTACAGACTTTGTAAATGGGCAGGTTCCCTATAAATACATTTGCCCTGGAACACTCCAAACCTGCCCATTTTGAGACTAAAACTGTTGAAACTAAAAGAGTCTTGAAAACCCACTGAAAATACAGGTTTGCATTTCATGAATTGTGAAGCTACGATCATGGACAGTGCTGGGGATGTAGGTGACGTGGATGGTGTGGAGGAAGCAGAACTCCGTCCGGCGGCAGGGCGAAGGCTGTCGGAGCTGGAGCGCACCCACATCAGTGTGTTCTTCGGGCAGAATGAGGTAAACGGTAAGCTCTCGTGGAAGAAGCGCATTGAGGTAGCATCTCACTGGAACATTTCCACGAGAACAGTAACAAGGCCTGCCGGTCTGCAAAGAAAGCAACAAGGATTAGGGCTGAAAGTAGATTTGCAGACAAAAATGAAAGGCAAGAAAGGGAGGCCACCACTTGAAATAAATCGATAACAGGTTCTTGCCACTCCTCTTTCCAAAAGAACAACAGAAAGATCATTTGCAATAGCCATGAGTGTAAGTAAATCAACAATGCATAGATGGATTCATGAAAAGCAATTGCGAAGCCACTCGAATGCAATCAGACCACAAATCTCAGAAGTCAATCAATTGAAAAGGGTACAATTTTGTGTTAGTCATTTGAAGCACAACAGTGAGAGTAAGAAAACGAGTTTCAAGGACATGCATCACATTATTCACATTAACGAGAAGTGGTTCTTCATGACAAGGGTTGCTGAAAGATATTATCTGCTGCCGGAAGAAATGGAGCCACATCGGACTGTACAAAATAAGAGGTACATTACAAAAGTTATGTTCTTATGTGCTGTTTCTAGGCCTATGTACAGCGAAGATGGTGACCTACTATTTGATGGTAAAATTGGCATTTGGCCAATCGTGAGAAAGGAGGCTGCAAAAAACAGAAGCAAGAATCGCCCTGCTGGAACACTAGTGACAGTCCCCGAAAACTCAGTCACTCAAGAGGTAACTAAGAGGTACATGTTGGAAAAATTAGTTCCAGCAATCAAGCAAAAATGGCCCTTACTTGCTAGCACAAACATTCTTATCCAACAGGACAATGCACGACCACATATTTGTGATGATGATGCTGATTTCAGAAAAGTAGCTAGAGCGGATGGTTTTGACATCAGATTGGGTTTCCAGCCACCTACTTCACCTGATCTAAATCTGTTGGATCTAGGTTTTTTTAGGTCTATTCAATCTTTGCAACACCAAACGACGTCAAAAACTGTGGACGACCTAATTTCAGCAACTGAGCATGCATTTTTTTGAATTGAATGCAAGGACACTCGACAGCGTGTTCCTAACTCTACAAGGATGCATGGTGGAGATAATGAAATGTGGTGGTTCAAATAGGTACAAGTTACCACACATGAGCAAAGAACGGTTAGCGAAGAGTGGTGCATTGCCTATGGACCTAGAGGTGGATGATGCATTGGTCAGAACCTGTATAGCATATTTACAGCAAAGAAATGTAACGAGCGGGCTTCACAGGCTGATTCAAGATCTACAGGAAGCTAAAATTCAAGTACCCTAGACATGCTACCAATGTATTTTTCTACTGTTTTCGTTAGTTTGGTTGCAGTTATTTTGTGGAAACGGGTAGGATTATGTAAACATGCTGTTATATTTTTGCAGCAGCTTGTTTAAATGCAACCATATTGAATGAAAGCTAATATTGAATGCAACCATATCATGGAGACTTAGTTTGAATGCATTCGATGCAATTACGTACATACTAGTCAAAAATAGCATGGAATCAAAACTGAAAGACTGGCAAGCGTAAGTATCCACAGGTGACATGGAAGCTGTCAGTAACCTATTCGAGACATACAGTACACAACTTGCTGGGCACTGCACATGACAAAAGGCATCCAGAACTTATCAAAGAAAGCATGCAGAAACAGTACCTCTTGAACTGAAACTTTCGCGGAAGCTTATGCGGTTGGTTAAAACCATGCATTTTACTCGACTGCGGTGTACTCCGTTGGCTCTCGAACCCTGCTCAACTGATGAAGTCATTGTACCGCTCATGCAAATCGAGATGTCGTCCGATGGTGCTCCCGGTGGTGCTCGCTAATCTGCCAACAAAAGAATGAGCCTATCAATTTCCCACTTACTGTGAAGTACTATTCGAAAACAGAGGTTGGACTAGGTGACCGGACAGAACATGCATGAGATAAAACAGCGGATTTAATGTTTCTGCATACCATAAACCAGACCAAAAAAGATGTGGCATTTTGGAGTTACCATTGAACAGGAGTGGAGTGTCAGTGCCTACAAGCTTCACATGTGAAGTATTCAGATTGGAGTGGAGTATTCAGATTGGACACCTGCATCACAGCAAACTCCATTAATATGCATGAGGAGGTCACATTTAAACTCCACTCAGCTTATTGAAGGGATTGAAAACCACACATGAGTATATAAACTTAGGTTTCCATAGATACATACAAGATTACGCCATTCACGTCATCGGCGACTGCCCCTACACAGCTTACACGTCACCAGGATTTTGCCATTCTTTTCCTACGAATTGAAAATAAACAAGACCAGAGGTTTCCCGAAAATAGTTCACCGCTAAAATTCTGTAGTACGACATACAGTATGCGCACAATCCGTAACAAGTACCAGCCTTCGGACCAACAAATCACGATAAATACAAAGCAGCGAACAATTAAAAGCAACAGGAGTTCCATAACAGTTATTATTACAACACGTACTATTTCAACCTCATTCGTTTTCACGTCTTGGACATAAATAAATCCAGCTGTTGATACGGGACAATGTGGGTGCTTCATTCCCACATTTTCCAAGTAGCATTGGTACGAACTTCGGGTTTACCTTCTCAAGAAGCCGTCTCTTCTCCTCCGTCCACACCGAGAACGACCTCTGCTTCTTCCCCATCCACGGCTGCTCGTCACGGGATTCCAGCAGCTGCTCCGTCAACCGGCAGTGTGATTTGCCCTTCCCCGAAGAGGGGGCCGAATCACCTACGGAAATGGAGCACCAAGGGAGTTCATTAACAAGCATAAACAAGCAGTTTAAATAGGCGGCATACGGAAGCCGTAAAAACGGAAGAACGCACCTGACCTCAACGGCGACCATTCACCACTTACTGTCGAGGAAGGCGTCCGGGAGTCTGAACTGACGAAAAGCACAGATGGCCACTGCGACTCCACGTAATCGCCTCCATTTATGCTGGCCAGAGATGGTTCCCAGGGGCGACCATCTTCCTCGCTGCTTTGAGGCAGCTCTACGGGAGTCTCCTCCACATAGGAATCGTAGTCGGCAGGAGAGGCTGGGTGAAACCGGTCCGGATCGGACTCAGGTGGTAGAGAAAATGAGGCACAGCACGGATCTGCGGTCGAAGGTGAGGGTGAGTTCATGAGTGAACCCTAAGACGTGGTTGAGACGAGGCAGAGGAAACGGGTTTCAGATGGGAGTGGCGATGGTAGATGGAATTAGGAATGAAGGGTGACTAGGGTTTCCACGTTTTATATCTGCGTTGGATTGGGTTCAATTGTGAATTGGGTGCAGGAAAAGGAGAGCTTTGAATTTGAAAATGGGCTTGGAGACCCAACACGAGAAAATGAGGGAGTGATTAATGACTTGGGTTGGAGACCCAAGAATACTAATGCTGGATCAGCAAAATGCACCCAATAATGGCTGGATTAGAGGATGTAAAATGATGGAAATTGAGGGGGTAAACATGGAAAGCTGAAAATTGGTCCCCCCCCCCAAAAATGGAAATTGTGTAAGTGAGCCAAAAAAAACCCAGCCATTTTAGGAAAGTGGGACAAAAATAGTGGACCAGAGGGAGTATGTGATTTTTGTAGGAACTAACTAACAGCCAACCAACAACTAATACTACAAACATTTTTGTATAAATAATAAAGCAAAATAAAATAGTTGGTAAAATTACTTAAACTCGTGGTAATCAGTTCGCATTGGAGCTATTTTCAATTACTGTAACTTTGTGCGATTCATAGTGCAATTTACCCAAAACGAAATCCTGACTGTCGTTTTATCATTCTCCTTCTTCTTCCTCATCATTCCTCTAACTAATAACGGTCACTGATCGGATTCTACACCGCCGCTATGGCGGCTCCTCTGTCTGGCTGTGGTAACTACGGGGGAGGTAAATCCTTCCTCCAGGCTCTAGCCAATCGCCCTCCTCCTCTATCTGACTCCCTTCCCTCGAACCCAGAGATTGTTCCCAAAACTCAATATAAGGGGGATATAGCTTGCTTGGTAAGCCGTAAAGATGCAGACACCCTCGCCTCCCACTATCGAAACACTCTTGTTGGTAAGTTCGCCAGGGGCAAGCCAACGATGGCCCAACTCAACGATTCTTTCAACTCTGTGGGCTTTAAGGGAAAATTCCAGCTTGGATCAATAGATTTTAGGCATGTGTTAATACGGTTCCAGGAGAAAGAGGATTATCAGAGGTTTTGGCTTAAGGGACAATGGAGTTTCAACCACACCCAAATGAAGGTATTTAAATGGACATCTGATTTTTCCCCTGAGGCAGAATCATCCATCGTTCCGGTATGGGTTTCTATACCATATGTCCCTGTATATTTCTACAATACTGCTATGCTTGAAATTATGGGAAACCAAATAGGAAACTATATAAAAGTGGATGCTGCAACTGCTGCTCTTTCCAGGCCTTCATGTGTTAAAATGTGTGTAGAAGTGGACCTGAAAAAAAAAGCTTCCCTCATTTATTAGAGTTGGAATTGAGGAGGATGGGAATGAATATAATGTGGTCAAACTTCCCTTAGAATTTGAGGATATCCCACCCTACTGCTATCATTGTAAATGTATAGGACATGATGATAATTGCTGTATCTATTTGCATCCTGAGCTTAAGAGAACAAGGCCCCAGAGGATTGATAAAGTGTCTCCTAACTATATAAATCTAATGGAACAAACTGAAGATCAACAAAGAGGCTATGAAGGTCAGGGTAAGGTGAATGTAAATCTGAATCATGATGGTAATACAAAAGCTGGGAGCTCAGGAGTTTCAGTGATAGAAAAACAAAAAATCTTCCATGCTCAGAAATTCAAATATGTTCCCAAGAAACAGATGGTTACTATTCCAGTTAGTGAACAAGGAATTAATAAGGCTGTCTTAAATAACAAGGACCTTCTGGTGATTGATCATGTGACCCCTGAGGTTCTATGTCATCAACTTCAAGTTGAAATAACTAAGGATGAGGATACTATCCCCTGTGCTAATCAAGAATCCAACACTGAGACTGTTCCTGACCACCAGCTTCTAGAATATCTAATGGTTAGTCAAAAGGAGGGTGTAGTTCACCTCCATTCTCAGTCACCTGAATCTGATAAATACCTGCCTAGTTCACTAATCTCCCAAATGCCTTCCTCTGATCCCAGTGTATCAGTACAATTAACTAGGCATTCACTATCTGCCCCTCCAAACCTTAGGACAGTTTTTGCTAAGGATGATTTGCCTAGCAAACGTGGCAGGTCTTTCTCACCTTTCAATTCTATTATTGCTGCAAAAAATTTTATCTTCTCTCAGCAGAAACACAAGGTAAATAGATTTCTACCTCTGGCTGATAAAGAAATATCAAGTGATGAATTCACCCAAAGTGACATTCCAATCAATGCAGAACTTCCTGCTTCTCAGGACACCTCAGTAGTCCCTGATTCTATCCATGATGATGGTGCTGATCAGGTAAGCAAGGTTAGTTCCTCAATCTCATTTTCTAATCCTGGCAAGCTGAAAAAGGATAAGTCACTACGGAACCAATCCAAACAGAGAAATGAGTCATTTTTTTCTCAGAAAAATACTATCATGACTAGATCAAAAAGCTCTAGCAATGTTTCCCTATGAATAATACAACAAATAAGATTAAAATGCTGGTCTGGAACATCAGGGGAATGGACACATCTATGTTAAGACTCTGTAATCTGATCAATAGGCATAAATTTGAGCTTATCTGCTTAATTGAGCCTAAACATGATAACATGCAGTGTGATTCGTATAGACAACTGTTGAACTATGATAATTGCATCTCAGCAAATAATGGTCAGATTTGGCTCTTCTGGAACTCTAGCTTACTTTTAACTGTTAAATATGATAATTTGCAGTTCCTTGCAGTTAATCTGAATTGTATTAATCTTCACAAGACTATGGATGTCTTCTTTATTTATGGTCTCGGAACTAGAACTGGTAGGAAATCTCTTTGGTCTGACCTCAGTTCCTACAATCACTCTGAATCCCTTTTCATTGGAGACTTCAATTCCATTACATCTATAAATGAGTATAAAGGTCCTTCTACTCCCAAATTGGGGAGTATGAGGGACTTTAATGATTTTGTAAATGCAATGGCTTTTGAGGAAATTAACATTGTAGGGAACCTATTCACTTGGACTAATAATAGATTAAGGACTCCTACAGTAAAAAGATTAGATAGGGGATTATGCTCTTCCTCATGGTCACTGTCTTTTCCTGCCTCTTCAGTTCAGATTTTGAATAGGATTAGTTCAGATCACAATCCTATGTTGTTAACTGTTGGTAGTGATATTCCATCCAATCCTAGGCCATTTAGATTTCTGAATACATGGTACAAAAGAAAGGATTTTAATGAGGTAATCAAACAGAATTGGGATATTCCTCTGCATAAATCAGGAATGCTATCTTTTTATCTTAAACTTGTTAGACTGAAGAAGGAATTAAAAATTTGGAATAAAGAAAAATTTGGCAACATTCATGACAATGTAGTGCAAGCTAAATTGGCTCTTCAGGCCCAGGAACTCTTATCTGATCAAACTGATTCTGAGGTTGAACGGGTAAAACTCAAGGAGGCTAAAGCTAGGGTAGTTAGGGCTTTGGCTGAACAAAAAAATTTTTGGAAACATAAAGCAAAGATTAAATCGCTAAGGGAAGGGGATAATAACACAAGTTTTTTTCATAACTCTGTAAAGGAAAGAAACAACAGGTTGAAGATCACAAAAGTTAAGAGTAAGAATGGTCAGTGGTTGGATAATATACATGATATTGAGAAGCTATACATTATTACCAGGACCTTCTAAATGAGGATAGCTCCCCTGACAGTTCTCTCTTTCAATCTCATTTTCTGAATCACATACCTAAACTGGTCAATCAGGATGATAATGAAAAAATTCTGCAGCCGGTTTCATTAACTGAGCTCAAGGAGGTTGTTCTTAGTCTTAACAAATCGAGTAGTCCAGGTCCAGATGGCTTTACAGCTAAGTTCTACATAAAATCATGGGATATTATTGCAAATGATCTACTTCTGGCTGTTCAGGACTTTCTTACTGCAAATAATATGCCTAGGGGTATTGGTAGCACATGGATCACAATAATCCCCAAAAAAAAGACCCCCACCTCTTTTGATGATTATAGACCTATAAGTCTCTCCAACGTTATAAACAAGATATGCTCTAAAGTGCTTATGGAACGACTTAAGTCTCTAATGCCTAGGATTATCTCCCCTAACCAAACAGCTTTCCTACATGGTAGAGACATCTCAGACAATGTAATTTATTTACAGGAAATAGTTAGGTTTCTGAATAGGAAACAAAGAGATCCAAATTGTATTGTTAAACTGGACCTTAAAAAGGCTTTTGATAGAGTGAGGTGGTCTTTTTTATATAATGTCTTAGCTAAATTTGGATTCCATGCTAAATTCATCTTTTCCATCATGAAAAATCTGTCACAGGCCTGGTTTTCTGTTCTTATTAATGGTAAACCAGTGGGATTTTTTCAATCCACTCGGGGTATTAAGCAGGGTGACCCTTTATCTCCTTTCTTGTTCAACATTTTTTATGAGGCTTTTTCTAGGAGTTTGGCTTTCATTTTTTAGAGTGGTAAGTTGACATATTTCGACCTTCCAGGTAATCCTCCCAGAATTTCACATTTATCATATGCGGATGATACTGTTGTTTTCTTTAAGGCAACTAAGCTAACTTTGATTAGATTAAAAGCTTTTTTGACTACTTTTGAGGAGGTCTCTGGCCAAAAGATTAACTATAATAAGAGTGATATCTTTATAGGGAAGCATGCTTCGGTTCAAAAAGTTAACTATATCAAAAGGATCTTGGGGATGAAAATTGGGGTTTTTCCGGTTTCATACCTGGGAGTACCTATTTTTACTGGGATTGCAAAAAAGATCTATTTCCAACCTCTTTTTGAACAGATAGACAGTAAGATAGGCAATTGGAAAAATAGATGGATCTCTACAGGAGGTAAAATTACACTGATTGAGTCATGCATTTATTCTTTACCTCAGCACATTTGGTCGGTTATAAAACCTAAAAAAATGATCATCAATACCATAGAAAAAAAACTGAGTAACTTTTTTTGGGGTCATACTGAGCTGAAACCTAAAAGATCTTAGAGAAAATGGACTTCTCTTTGCTTACCAACTGATCAAAATGGACTAGGGTTTAGATCAGTATCCACCATAATTAAAACATGCTCAGTTAAACTGTGGTGGAAGTACCAAAAAGCTGAGGCTCTATGGACTCACTTACTGGCAGCCCTCCCTCCCTCATATATGACTTCTTCAAACTAGAAAAGGATATGTTCTGTTAACACATGGGCAAAAGCAAACTCTAGAGTCATTATAGGTAGGGGGAATGTAACTTCTGGACATCTAACTGGCTAGATATAGGTCTCCTTGTTGATCTGTGTGATCAGAACTTGGTTGACATTGCAGGGGACTGTACAGTCTCTGAATTCATATCCAAAAAATCTAATCTCATCAGCAAAATTACTCCTTTTCTGCCACCTGAAGTTACTTCTCTTTTGCAGGAAGCCAAACTAGCACCACACAGAGAAGATAGGCTAATATGGAAACCGGGTATTAAAGGTGATTTCTCTTTCAAATCGACATACCTTACACTCAGCAACAGTACAGGTTCTATTGCTTCTATTCAACATTTTTGGAATTCTAAAATTGATAAGAAAATCTCTGTTTTCATGTGGAAGATGACAAATTCCTTCTTACCTTTTGATAACATCCTCAGAAACCTGAGATTCTGTTTACCTTCCAAATGTTGTATGTGTAATGTACATGAAGACTCCTTAGACCATTTTTTTAATTCCTGTGAGTTTGCAGTGGATGTCTGGAAAATAGTTCATCAGTTTATGGGAATTAGGGATAGAGTTTTCCCATCCATATGGGAGAGATTATCATGCTACATTTCTTTCCCTACCCTAAGTTCATTACATTCAACTATTGTCCGAACTGTAGCTGTATTTACATGTTGGAATTTGTGGAAGATGAGGAATAAATTTTTATTTTATTCTATTAAGCCTTCCACAGTTCTAGTTCTTCATCAAATTAGGGATCAGATTTTTCATTCTTTTTGTGCTAAACCTGTTTTCATTGTCTCTCCTATTGACTTGAGTATTGCGGACCACTCTTTCTTGCCTCTAATTAAACCTTCTCCAAAGCCTAAAATTCTTAAAATTGCATGGGAAATGCCCTGTTCAGGTTTTAAGTTCAATATAGATGCTTCATGGTGCTGTAATACTAATATGTGTGGGATTGGATTGATAATTAGGGACAGTAGAGGTAGTTTCAGGGGGGCCTACACTAAATATACTAATGCTTTCTCCCCTCTTGAAGCTGAACTGAAGGCAATTAAGTTTGCTATTCAAGAATCTACTGATTAATCCTCACCTGTTTGCTTTGAATCTGATTGCCTCAGTGCTGTACTTTTTGCTAATGACCCCCAGAGAGCTCACTGGAAATTGTTCAATTTATCTGATGAGATTCACCAATCTTTGGGTGTTATTAAACTGGTGCACATTTATAGACAGACAAATCTTGTGGCTCATACTCTTGCAAAAAATTGTCTGCAATCTAAGACCAACTCTTCCTTTCACAGATTCTCTGTGCTCTCTAACTCGGTCCAGGGACTTATTAGACTTGACCAAATTGGTACTCCTTCTTTACGGATGGTTAACTAGATCGGATGCTACTGATATTTACTCATTTCATGCAGGTTCATACAATTCATGATTGTGATGCCTCACAAGATGGATAGACACATGGATAGAGTGCACAGGTGCTGCCTGGTTTTCTTTCGGACTGTGGCAGCATGCTCATGGTCAGGATAGATTCAAAGCTTTCTATACACAGAGAGGATAGGCTTATATGGAAGCCTGGAATAAAAGGTTGAATCGGCATCAATTAAGGACTATATTGGTTGGCATTCGGATTCAGAGATTCTACTTGCAGCATCATAGGGATCACTAACCCCTGCAGCAACTGACGGATTCAAGGCTTCTTTCTTCGGCTGGAGAATAAGGGTTTCTAGCTTCACTATTTTAGGAGGATGACACATCAAATCCCTGGTACAGCTGATATACATGCACACGGATGGAGTGTCCTCATTGCCTAATAGTATCCTTTGCTGGATCACTTTCTTTTGATTTCTAGCTTAGTAGAGGACAAGCTTTTTAGATTGTTTGGGGTGAATCTGACTGACTTGTGTTTCGTTAATTCGATTCACTAATAAGTTCGACGATCTTCCAATATAGTCTAAGAGTTTTTGTAATTCTCTAACTTTTAGCAACATATCTTATTTCATTTTGGAAGCTACAATGGTTGCTTCATGAGCTTATGGCTCACTCATGTAAATATCAACTAAGCTATGGCTTCACTTTATCTTTATGTTTTATGTTTCTTGTCTATTATACGACTTGGGAAGGCCTAATATAATTTCCCCCATCCTCGGATGGTTTTTAACTAAAAAAAAAAACAAATCAGACAATGACAAACTCTTTATTATCAAACAGACCATGTACTCTCTCTGTTTCTCTAATGGTGACACATCATTTTTTGTGTTAGAATTTAGGAAATGCTAAATGAGTGGATGAAATTCAATTGAAAGAAAAAAAAAGTAAAATGAGTGAATATAATAACCTTAAATTTGCCATAAACAGAAATTGTCAATATAAAAGAAACATGTTAAATTAAAAAGTGTGTCATTATTAAAGAACGGAAGAGGGAGTATGTGTCTTGTCTTTGTCTAATTTTTTACGAGCACTCATTTCCTATGTATTTTAACTTTTTTGTTTGGTAGTGAAGTGGGCTTCCTAACGGATTATCATGCATTTTGTGAATTTTTTATTTACTTCCTCCGTTTCACTAATAGTGGTACTATAGATTTAGGTGAATGGATTTAGGTGGAGAAAATAAGTGGATAAAATTGAATGTAGAAAGTAAAAAGTAGAATGAGTGGATGAAATTGAAGGAATCTTGCCAAAAATGGACAGGGTGCCAATATAAAAGAAACAACCAAAAAAGGAAAGTGTGCCAATATTAAAGAAACAGATGAAGTATTTAAAAGATTCGAAAAGGTGTACATAAATATGGAAGACATAATTTCATGCATTTTGTGAATTTTTAATCTGTTTAAAGATTTAAACAAGTGTAAATAAATATGAAAGACATGTTGTCATACATTTGTGAACTTTAAATTTTATTTAAAAGATACAAAGAGGTGTAGATAAAAATATGGAAGACATGTTGTAATGGTTTTTGTGGATATTTTTTAACCTATTAATCTTTATATAAAGAGTTATAGATAAATATGGAAGATAGGTTGTCATTCATTTTGTGAATTTGAATCAATCTAAAAGATTCAAACAAGTGTAGAGAAATATGGAAGACAAACTGTAATGCATTTTATGAATTTTTAATTTATTTAAAAGATCTAGAGAGGTATATAGTGTACTGTATATAAATATGGAAGATAAATTGTCTTGCATTTTGTGAGTATTTTAACCTATTAAATTTTTTTAAAGAAGTATAGATAAATCTTTTTTTTTATAAGCACCCGGAGGTGGGGGTTGGTATATTGGTACCCCAAGCCAGTAATAACCGAAACATAGTAAGTTTACATTAGTTTTTACAGAAGGCAACATCATTGCCTGCAAAAGTGATGACTACTAACCTAGAATAACAAGGTCGGTCATAGAAGCAAAAAGAAGTTAGTTGCGATTCCAAAGCAAACGAATCTCCACACCCCGTGTTAATTCGTAGTTTGGCCAGGCAACTAACTTTTAGACAGTCAGAAAGTTAGAAAGTTAGCATGGTAGAGACAATTGGGGGGGAGCCCTGAATGGTGGCATCTTAGCAGTTCTCCGGGAGTATGTAACACTGCATCCTAGCTTCGGAGGGGTTGACTTAGGGAGTAAATCGCCTTGTGAACCAAGTCAAGGTTGTTCCTGAACAATCAGTATATATCATCAGCAGTATCCATCCTTCCTAGCAGTTAACATGTACTCTAATATGAGGAATTTGTTTTTTATCTAAGGCTATAAGACCCTTAATATGATCTGGAGCATTAATGAGATTGAGGGCCTGATTATGGGTGGTGTGGTGTTTAGCTATTGCATTAGCCACAGAATTACCTTCCCTGGGAACATGTATAAGCATAGCACCACGTAAAAGGTATTTAACTTTATAAGCAGCACTGAAAAGTTGCCATTGAGCCGAATATGGATCATTTATCATGTTGACAGCTAATAGAGAATCAGATTCGATAATATATGAATCGTCCAACTGATGAAAGTTTTGACATGCAAATTGAATGGCAAGTATTTCAGCATGAAGTGGAGAATCTGCAGAAATGGTTGCTGAGTTAATCAGTAGGGGGGTGCCAGAACTATCCCTTGCAACTATCCCTACTGCAGCCATGTGGGGAAACCAGGAAGCATCTGATTAATTTTGATGAAATTTGAACTAGGTCTTTCCCAACAAACAGGCTTTATGATCGGCTTAGGAGGGGGCCTAAGCTGAGGGATTAAAAGCTTTAATGGATGTGGAATGGCAGTAGGGGTTTTCAGGTGTGTAGGATTGGAGTACAGAGATAGCTTAATGAGGTCCAGTACTTCCTTGCAAATGAAATCAGTAGAGAATGGGATCTTATCAAAAAGGAATCTATTTCTGGCTTTCCAAAGATACCAGCATATGATAGGAGGGAGTATGCTGCATATCAACTGATGGAATTTCGGGAGATCTAGACAGTTTCAAAAAATAAAAAATGTCTGAGACATGGAATGAGGTTCAGTTAGATGGAAATGAACTAGAGGTGCCATGTTACTCCATATAGATTTAGCTAAAGAACAGTAAATGGAAAAATGTTCCAGTGAATCCGAATGACAACAAACAGGGCATTTCGAAGCAAGACTATATCCACACGTAATAAGCACATCGTCAAATGGAAGAAATGAGTGTAGCATTTTCCAAGTGAAAATGGAAATCTTTTTCTGAAGGGATTTGTTCCACAGTAATTTATAAGCCGGGAAATTACCTGGTGAACTTGTGATAGCTCGGTATGCAGATTTGAAGGAGAAATTGCCTGTTGGGTCCAGTTTCCATATAATCCTATCATCTCTTCCCTCAACTAGTTTTGCATTTTGCAAGAATAAAAAAGTATCATTTTCCAGAAATGGAGCAATCAGAGCTAATATTTCAGTTTTGTTCCTAATGAATTCGGATACAGTACAGTGCTGAAATTCAGCAGTTATATGGTTAGGAACATAATTATGGAGGGGTCCATTCATTCACCAATTTGCAGTCCATATGTTACAGGTACCTTTACCATGAATGATGAAAGAGTTTTGTTCAGCAAAAATATTAACTGAACAAATTCTTTTCCAGGTTACAGACTTTCTATGGGATTCAGGTAGAGACCACAACAGCTTAGCCCATAAGTTGATACCTAACTGGCTTTTCCACCACAATTTAAGGGAGCAAACATCCAGTATAGCTTGGATTGATCTAAACCCCAAACCACTATGTGATATAGGTATAGCTAGATGAGCCCATTTCATCCATACTTTGTTTCTTTTCCCTTCTGATTCACCCCAGAAGAACCTAGCCAATCTTTTCTCAAAGGTTTTGATTATATATTTTGGGGGTTTAGTTACAGACCATAAGTGTTGTGGCATTGAGTACAGACAAGACTGTATTAGGGTCAGTTTCCCACCTGAGCTAAGCCACTGATTTTTCCAATTTTGCAGTTTCCTATCCAATTTTTCCATGAGGGGCTGATAGTATCTATTTAATGTTCTTCCTTTACATATAGGACAACCAAGATACTGGAAGGGGAAGGAACCCTGTTTCATTTTTAGAATCATCCTAATCTGATTTAATTTGGTAATTGTTGCCCTTTTACTAATGTAAAAATCAGATTTCTAGAAATTAAATTTTTGCCCCGAAGTATATTCAAAGATATCGAGGAAAGCCTTAATCCTAATAAGATTAGATTTGGAAGCTTGCATAAAAATGATAGTATCATCAGCGTACATAAGGTGAGTGGCTGCTGGGATTAAAGATGGTAGCTGGAAATACGAGAGCTTGTTATTGTGGAAAATAAAAAGATAGACTCCTAGAGAAGGCTTTCGAAAAAATGTTAAAGAGAAAGGGAGAGAGGGGATCACCTTGCTTAATTCCTCTCGTGGCTTTGAAAAAGCCCACTGGATTGCCATTGATAAGTATTGAAAAATAAGCTTGAGAGAGATTAGACATAATAGCATGTAAAAATTTGCCATCAAAGCCAAACTTTATCAGAACATTCCTAAGAAAATGCCAATTCACTCTATCAAATGCTTTCTGTAAATCTAATTTCAGAATGCAGTTAGGGATTCTAGCCTTCTTATCAAGAAATCTAATTATTTCCTGAAGGTAAATAATATTTTCCGAGATATCCCTACTTTTCATGAAGGCCGATTGATTTGTAGAGATCAATTTGTCCATATGTGGTCGTAATCTTTCCATTAAAACTTCGGAGCATATCTTATTAAGGACACTTGATAAACTAATAGGCCTAAAATCATCGAATGAACATGGTGTTGTCTTTTGGGTATTAAGGTAATCCAGGTACTGGATATTCCCCTGGGTAAGGCAGTGCCATTAATAAAATCATTAACTGCATTAATAAGGTCATTTTTTATGATGGACCAGCACTTAGAATAAAGTTTGCTTGAAAAGCCATCTGGTCCAGGGCTACTGTTCTTACTTAAGCCCTTAATTACTGCCTCTACTTCAGTTTCAGAGGCTGGCTTAGATAGTTCAAAGTTGTCTTTGGCAGAGATGACATTCGGTATTTGGCTCAGAAAATGTGGATAATAGGTATCATTTGGCATTTGATTAGGTTCATTTAACAAGTATGTGTAATAGGAGATGGCTTCCTTGTGTATATCTGTTGGAGAACTTAGCCATTGACCTTCTCTATTTTTAATCTTTGTAATTTTTAATCTGCAATTTTTATCCTGTACAACTTTGTGAAAGAATTGAGTGTTGTTATCACCTAACCTATGCCATTTCAACTTAGCTTTCTGTTTCCAAAACTTTTCCTTTTCTTTTTGAGCTCGCAACAGTAAAGCTTTTTTCTCATTTAGTTTGATAAGTTCAGCATCCGAAGGGTTAGAATAAAAAATTGATTCCTGAATTCTAAGAGATTCTTCAGCATTTAAAACATTAGTGTCTATATTCCCAAAGGATTCTCTATTCCAATTTTTTATCACCTTTTTCAATCTAAGCAGTTTAAGAAAAAAACCAAGTAAACAAGTCTCAGTCATTTGTTTTTCCCAATTAATCTTAATTAGAGTGATGAAGTCCGGCCGGTTAAACCATACATTTAGGAACCTAAATGGTTTTGGACTGAAAATAGTCAAATTTGAGATTTGGAGGAGGAGGGGGGAGTGATCCGAGGTTTGCCTATTCAAGATTTGGATAGAGGACGAAGGAAACTTATAGTTCCATGAAATAGTACATAAGCCTCTATCTAGCCTTTTTGAGGTCGGATTCCTAAGTTTTGAGTTACACCAGGTGAAAAGGTTTCCTACTGTATTGATTTCCTGGACACCCTTGCTATTTATCCATGTGTTAAAGTCTCTAATGCTGCCTAAGGAGGGAGAACTAGGGCCTTTATATTCTGTGAGGGAGGTGATAGCGTTGAAATCTCCTATAAATATAGTATCAACAGTAGTAATTGGTGCCAAGTCTTTCCATAGAGTCTTCCTACCTTCCCTATTCCTAAGTGCATATATGAAAACAGCATCCATTTGTAGATTGATGGATTGGTGAGCTAAACTAACATGTAAAAACTGCTCATGAGAGGAAAGTAGCGAGACTGTAACTATATTAGTCCACATAAGCCAGATTTTACTGTTGTACAAAGTCAGACCTTTAGAAAAGTTAAGTTTATCCATATAGAGTTGAAGTTTTGAGTTATCATGCATTGGTTCAATTATACACAGCATTTGAATCTTTTTAAGCTTGACAAGATTAATTAGCCTAAGCATTGAAGATTCCATACCCCTAATGTTCCATACTAAAAAATTAATTGAGGGAGGACCTGTCATTGCTCACTAGATTATGACTTTTAGTGGATGATCTAAGCATCATTTTATTAATCTGGCTAAAGTAGTTTGTTTTTTTACCTTTGGCTTTACCTTGCAAAGGATCCTTGTCCTGAATAGTGGGTGAGGCAATACTGGCCTGTTGATTAAAATTGGCCTCTTGATCGGTGACTTGTTCCTCAGGATCATCCTGCAAAACAGAGAATCTATTTTCCATTCTTCCTTGTGAAGAAAGAGTTACATTGCTGAGTCTTTTCAGACTCAAGGAAAGTGTCCCAACCTGAATATCATCTATGGCATATGCCCTTGGTGTAAAATTGAGTAAAGCTGAATCATTTAACAGCTTGGATAAGGAGTTATCAAAATTATCATGAGTTTTGGGACTAGAACCGTTATCAGGCGAAATAGCCCTATCAGTTTCAGGGGTACTAATAATCCTTAGAAAGGGTCTGGGTTGAAGGTTGGGAGTGGGGGATGGCGAAACTGCATTACTAGATACCTTATCATTAACAGTAATGATGTGATGAACCTGATCATTTGGGGAGATCAAGGGAGGAGTGACAAACTTTTTTCCAGTTGCCTGCCACAGGGGCTGATTTAGAATGTTGTTGTCAACATCTGATCTAACATTTAGGTTGGGAGGGAAGGCTCTACATTGAGTTTTGGAGTGGCCTAATTTGGCACAATGGTCACAATATAGGGGGATGTCCTCATATTCTATTGGATATTTCTTATTATTTGTTACTGAGCCTAAATGAATATGATTACAGAGAGGCTTTAGCAGATCAATCTCGACAAAAAGTTTAATAGCTGAAGGTCTTGTAAGCATATCTGTAGCTAGATCATTTTTGATAAAACAACCTATACTATTACCAATAGACTCTATTGAGGCAGAATTGTAATGATATAGTGGAACTTCCCTGATAGTGCACCACACCGGGACAATGGGTGATTCTTTGTGCGTTGAGAACTCTGGAGTCCATTTCAGCATCTTGAGGAGTATCCCGTTGAAGTTCCACACTCCTTTCATCCAACCTCGTTGGTAATCGTTGAGAAGTTCAAACCTGATAAGCACATGTTTATAATCCAAAGAACCTAGTTGGTACTTACCTGTGAAGCCCACAGTCTTGAAGAATTGCTCCAGTTGCTCCATTGAGCATCTCCCCTTTGTAAATTTGCCGACTAGGGCATTTGCATAGTAGGATGACAGCTTAGCTATTTGATCATCTGAGTATAAACAGGCTGCATCTCCTAAGTGTTAGGATTTGGGGATGATCTCAGGATTATTGGGTAACTCTTTTGATAACGGAGGGGATTTACTTTGTAGGGCGGCGACGAAGGATAGAGGAGGAGGAGGTTGGTTAGGGTTATTGATTTTCGGAGCGGCCAGAGTTTGGGGAGCCGTCATCGATGAGACCGTTAACGGCGAACTAGCCATTAGCGGCGGACTAGCCGTTAGCGGCGGACTAGCCGTTACCGGCGTAGCTAGCCTAATCCGATGACTGTTGCCGAAGAATTAAGAATGTTCAGAAGGAAGAAGGAAAGAGGAATAGGGAATAGGTAAAATCGCACCTAAATTCGCACACGTGAACAGTAGCCGAAGTTCTCAGTGGTTGAAAAAATATGGAAGATAGGGCTGTCATTCCTTTTGTGAATTTTATAATCTTATTTAAAAGTTCAAAGAGATGTAGATAAATATGGAGGTAGGGATGGCAATGGGGAGGAACATGTGCGGATTATGGTCCTTCCATATTTAAGTCCACCAAAAATTTTCATAGTCATGGCCGCACATCACCCCTGGCAAGTATAACATTAAAATTCACTCATGCCCCATTGGATATTATATTAAATCCACTCCAACTCCCCATCATTCACTTGAGTCTCCCTACCAATTTCAAACCCATTGTACTCACCCTATTTATACCTTCAAAAATTCCTAACATTTGCTTTAAAGTAATAATTCTAATAAAATTTAAATAATTATTTACATGAAAATATTATAGATAAAATATGTGCATTATGGATAAACAATAGTTTATAGCATATTAAATTATTATGTATATAGCGAGTCTAGTGGGGTGGCGAGGGATAGGGAAGGGGCGGGTGTGAACTAATATCCACGTCCAACCCACTACCATGGCGGGTATTGTTTTCATACCCATACCCGCTCATCCCCACCAAAATTACATCCATATCCACCCCAGTAGAGCGGATGTAGGGCAAACCTCCACCAAAACCCACTTCACTGCCTTCTCTATATGGAAGCCAACAAATTTTGAAATCTATTCAATTATAGAAAAAATAGTCTTTTATCTATTTAAAAAATTGTAGAAATATTTTTTTTTGAAAATAAGATGATAAATTATTAAAGGATTTATTTGATATAATATGAATGGCACATTGATATCTAATCAATGAAACACTTCATTAATCATGAGAACAATATATAGTGCTACAAACTAAAGTCTAATAGGACTAGGATTCAAAAGTCTATAATCTAACCTGCAAGGAAACATAATTTTATAAGGAAATTACCATCTTTTGTTAGTCTTCTTCCCAGATAGAGATAAACTTCAAGGCCGGACAACATGTTCCTCTCGTCCAGTACCTGCAGGAAGCTCCCGGGGAGAAGCTTTGACACCCCAGCTAGACTCTAGAATATATTCATTATGTTGTGTTTCTGGTTACTTGCCCCCTGGTATGTACCCATCTTCCCTTCTTATAGGTATCTAGATCGTACAATTGTGCCTTGTGTCGTTTCCTCACCTTGTGCTTGATCGTGGAATTAGTGGGGTGCATTGTGGTAGTGGTGCTCCAGTACTTCGTACAAGGATATGATTGCTCGCGAGCGGACTTGGTTAGGTTCGCTTCTCTGCTCGAGACGAACTGGTCGCAGTTGATTCTATAATATGGGACTAAATTTATACCATAAGCATCCCCCCAGTTGTGAAGCCTTGAGGGGGGTATAGTGTTTGTGAGCTTTACTCTAAATGAAAACGTAGTGTATTTGATTTGGGAAGGATAGTGAAGCTAACACGAAGTGATGCGTGGCTTCGCCGATGAAATGAAAAAATCTATTCTATAGGAGGATGAGATTAAAAGTTCCACAAATCGAGGAAAGTTGATACGTCCAGCTAATCACTTGGTAAGTAATCATTACGGGGCTCGATTGGCGATTTCCCTTTTCAATTGACTCAAGAAATCTATTCTTATTAAAAAGATGCACTTTTTGAGTCATGGTTTATTATAAACATAAAAAGTTATTAGGGTAATTTGTTAGGCGTACCTCAGGTTGTTTAGCTTTGTTGGGGATTAGGTGGGATCACCTTGACTCCCACATTTCGAAGGCATTAGCTCTTTTTCCTTTCCTTTATTGCAAGTATAGTGTATGTGAGTTATGAAACATCTTCCTCCATAACTCATTCTAATGTGGGTGGCGATGAGGTGGGTCATGACAAAAGAGTGGATATTAGAGAGGAGGGTGCGGCTGAAGAATGGATTAGTCAAAGTAACCAAGAATGTGATAGTATTATGACTGATAGTATTATGACTGTAGAATCGTTAACGAGTTTAGTAAAATTTTATCCCTCTTTGGGAAAATTCAAGGTTAAGTTGCATGTTAGAGGTGAGATGTTTTGGAACCCACCTGATGGCTATTTTGCTGTTTATGAACACCATTTTCTATATGGTTTGGCTCTGCTTGTCTCGGTTTATGTTTGGCGAGTTTTGGGTACACATGAGGTTGCCCTTGCACAGCTCCATCCTAGATGTGTAACTCTAGTGACCGGTTATGAGGAGGTGTGTTGAAGTGCCAATAGGGAGCTATGGGTTGGGGATTTTGTTAGGTTTTATGAATTGTGAAGTGCAGGTATGATGGGTATGTTTACCTTTTATTCCACCATGTCTAAGGTTCACCTTGTGAAGGGTTCCCTATTAAGGATGAGAAATGTAATCCTATGCCCCCATGGAACCCTGTTGTTCCATTCGAACCTAGGTCTAGTAAGCTAGGGAAGCCAACAGGGAAGAGTTTGCGTGTGAGGGAATTACACCCACATGCGGTGAAGATAGGCTGTCCTAAGGGAAAATAGGGTTGTTGTTGCTAGTGTCCTTGTTTTTTTACTATCTTTCTAAAATTAAGGTACATTATGTTCATCTTTTCATATTTATTGTAGGCATATCTCTATCAAAATTTGTGTCTTCAAAACCTATGGCCATTAAGAGGGGAAATGAGGAAGGGTGTGCCAAGACTTCATTGGAGCACCGGTCCCCGCACCAAGCACAAGGTCAGAGGAGGTTCCAGTGATGCCCCTACAACTTTGCAAGAAGTTGGGGCATCATCTGGTTCCGGGCCCTTGTTGCATATAGGTATGAATGATATTGAAGCTTTATGTCGATCCTATTAATGGTGTGGAGAAGAGGTGATATCCAGGAAGGCTCCTGTTGTATGGGAAAAATGTGGATGAAAGAAAAGTGGGGGGCTTGGGGATCGTTTCTTTGTTGGAATGGAATGTGGAAAGTGAGAGCAAAACAATATGGAATGTTTGTATAAAGGTAGATAGATTGTGGATTAGATGGCTACATGTGTACTGCATAAGAGATAGAGATGTAATGAAGGTGAAAATACCAGTTAGTGTCTCATGGATGATAAAAGGCCTGGGAAAATGCAGAGATAGAATACTGAATATGGAGGCATGGTAGCAACAGAGGAAGTTGGCGAAGTTTAGTATAAGGAAGGTGTATACGGAGCTGAAGCAAGCATAATCAGAGATAGTTTGGAGGAAACTCTTCTATGATAATTATAATAGGCCAGTGGAAAATTTTATATTCTGGATGTGTTGTTTAAGAGATTGGCAACAAAAGATAGGTTTGGGAAGTTTGAAATGATTGTTGACAGGAAACATAGTTTCTGTCAGGAGGAAGAAACAATCCAACATTTGTTTTTCGATTGTGATGGAACGAGGAAAACATGGAGGGATATGTTGCACTGGTTGAAGATAGATAGAGAGAGAGAGTTGGGTAAATGGGATGATGAGCTAGACTTACAGGTACAAAAATGTAGAGGGAAAGGCAACAAAGTGCAGTCGTTAAAAATGGTAGTAGCATAAGCCATATACTGGATTTGGAAGCATCGAATTGAGGTCTCCTTTCAGAAGGAGAAGAATAGTCGGGAAATTGTAAGTAAAATCATAGAGAAAGTGGCATGCAGAGCTTGGGTTAAACCAAAGTTAAAAGCATTATGTGCTTAACTTATGGTAGATTTTGATTGAGATGGGAAATTTTGTAAAGAGGAGGAAGTTTATATTCCAAAAAGTGAAATGGAAGTTTTATTGAGTTCCAAAAAAATATATTGCAACTAAATATTTTTACATTTCTATAATTCTAATCCAACCTTGTCTTTCCATATGCCTATGGAAAAACAGTCTTTCCCAAAACTTTGCCTTATTTTAAACTTTTAAAAAAATGAAGAAGAGGAGGATTTGTTCTATTTTCTTTAAACAAAATAAGAGAATAATTTTTTTGGATAATATTGGGCACTTTCATACGATAACTAGAAGGTTGCAGTCCTAATTTTTTAACATGTGTATTGTAAATTTTTGTTTAGTATTGAGTTGGCCATTCCCTAACGATTATCATGCATTTTGTGATTTTTTTAATTCTATTTAAAATATTTGAAAATGCATAGTTAAATATGGCAAGGGTGTCATGCATTTAATGAATTTTTAATCTATCTAAAAGATTTTTAAAATGTGTAGATGAATATGGAAGACATGATGTCATGCACTTTCTGAAGTTTAAATTTTAAAAACAAAACACCACCTCTTATGGTGGGGGGTTTGACGGACCCCTACCTGTTTATTAATAAGAAAAACTATGGTACACTAAAAGAGGGGGACATAAACCTTATCTCACTGAGAAAATCAATATCTCAATACAATGTATAACCTATAGAAAACTAAGAGCTATTGATTGTCTAAAAAAAGGTGGAAAAATAACAATGGGTAACTTCTAATGTCTAATATAAGGATACGAAATCTTGTCTAGAAGCAACTATGCTTAAATCTCTTTTGGCAGTCCTGCAAAAAGAAAATTAGTGTGTACCTGTTATGAGCTCCCAATTCTTGCCAATGCATATGCCACACTATTTTCTCCCCGAAAGATATGTGAGATTGTAAGGTCTTGTTTTTTTTAGCAAGCTCCAAATTTGTTGAACATCTTTGCAAAAGCTCCATGGGATCTTGAATTCTCTTCTGATGAACTTGACAAGTATAAGAGAGCATGTTTCCATCTCTAGTTTGAAGAAACCTTGTTGTTCAGCCAACTGTAACCCAATTGGGAAATCTTTAGCTTCAGCTTGTAAACTTGAACTTGAGTGGAAGCATCTTGATGCTGAAAATAAATGTTTTCCTGCATTATTCCTGAAATGAAACTTGCACCAGCTTTTCCATTATTCAACTTAGAACCATCTGTGTTCATTTTTATGAATTTAGGGTGTTTCCAGGATATAATATCTTTTTTTTCTTAACTGTCAGGCTCTTTAAAATCTTTGGATTAGCAGTGGAAAGATCTTAGCAAATGGGCATCTTTAAACCAAGATGATATTATTTATTTTGTTCAGGATTTGAGAGATTATGTTTTTACAGTTAGGTTTTATTCCCTCAAAAAAAATTTATTCCTTGCACACCATATGAACCAAATCACTATGCATGGAAAGATTTTAACCAGAGAGATAATAGAGTGGTGCTTAATGTTCCAGTAGTGGAAAATTCTGTCCCAGGGGAAAATGTATTCATTCTGTTCCAGATTGAAGGATTGTTCTAAAGGTTTCTAAAAAAATTTAACTTCTGAGCATGAGTTAAAAGAATGGTGTATTGATTCAGAATTGTTTTCGCAAAAGCAACAAACTGATGACAAGTTAAATAATAGGTCCTCCAGCACATCTGGTTATGGGACCAATCTATTTAATAACCCCCTGTTTAAAACACTGATATTTTTAGGTAAGATATTAGACCACAGATAATTTAAGGATGGGACTTTGATTTTCTTCTATCTTATCAATTCATATGCAGATTTAAGGGAAAACAATCCACTTTCGATTGGTTTCCACATGAAAATATCATTATAATCAGGAAAAAATATCACATTTTTTTTTGCAACTTATTAGTGATTTCATTTGAAAAGCCTGCTTGTAGTTCATTGATAAAAATATTTTTATTCACTAGGAATTCTGATATAGAGAGTTCAGGATTAGGTAAACTTTCAGAATTCCAGAATTGGATTAAAGGACCTACTTTAGTCCCATTAGAGTGCCAGAAAGAGCTTAATACATTCCCTATTTGCACAATGGAGTTTTGGATTGCTTTATGTTTTACTTCTTTTATTATTTTCCAAGTTTTTGTAGTTTTCTTATGGTCTAGGGTGGACCATAATAATTGTCCATGTTGTAATTTCTACCAGAGTTTTAGTGAGAAGCTTTGTGTCATAGTGTGAAGGTTCCTTGGGTTTAATCCATTCTCATCAAATGGACAACATAGGTTACCGTAGCTTTTTTTTGAGGTTCTGAGTTATTAGATTGCCAAACGATTTTTTCTTGCAATTTATGTATTTTATCAATTATCCCTTTTATTGGTTTGAGAGCTCTAAGAATGTGTGTTGGGATAGTTGATAATACATGTCTAACCAGAATGATTTTTCCTGCCTAGGATAGTGTTTTATTCAACCAGGAGTAAATTCTTTTGGTTATGGATTCCAAAAGGTTTTGGCAGTAAATATTTTTATTTCTACCTATGAAGATTGTACTTCCCAAGTATTTAAATGGTAATGATCCTGATGACATGTTTATTATAGAAGTAATTTCATATTTAATTCTTGGATTTACATGCTTCGATATGTAATAAGAAGATTTGTCATAATTTATTTATCTTCTGACCAGTTGATTTTCATATAATTGGAGAAAGCCAATCAATTTTTTTAGACCAGATTTAGTTTATTTTAGAAACAGAGTTGTGTCATCTGCAAAGGGTAGGTGAATTATATTTATCATGTTTGGAAGAAGTTTTTAGAAGCCAGTGTCAGCATACTGGTATAGAAAATTAATAGTTCTACTAAAAGCTTTCCTAATTAGGATAAACATAATTGGAGATAGAGGATCTCCCTGTTTAAACCCTCTTGATGTTTTGAAGAAACCATAAGAATTTCCATTAATTAGTATGGAGAAGTGTGTTGCACTGATATTAGACATAATGACTTGTGTTAATTTGTTTGATAATCCCATTTTGTTGAGTAAATTATTCATGAAGTGCCATGATACTTTATCAAAAGGTTTCATTATGTCTAATTTAATAATCATGGTAGGACCTTTTGTTTTTGTATGAAGATAACTTGCTAGTTCTTGTATTACAAGAACATTATCAGCAAGTTCTCTGCCATATATGAAGGTTGTCTGTTCAGATGTTATTAGATCATTTAAGATTGGTTTTAATCTAATTGTTGGAGAATAATTTATTAATAAAATTACAAATACCCATAGGTCTAAAGTCTTTGAAAGATGAGCAGACATCCTTTTTAGGGATTAGGGTAATTAGAGTAGAGGATATAGCTTTAGGGATAACACTCAGGTTAAAAAAAATCATTAGCAGCTGAAAGAAGATCTTCCTTGATTATGTCGTAACAATGTTTATAAAATAAACCTGAAAATCCATCTGGGCCTGGAGCAGAGTCATTGTTCACTGTGTTCAAAACTGAATCTAGTTCTTCATGTGTAATGGGTTTGTTAGGTTTTGATTAATTTCATTAGTGATCTGTGTTGGAACATTTTCCAAAAGCCAAGATGTATTAGTTCCTAATGTATCATTTTCTTCCTGAGTTAACAAGTTTGAGAAAAAAGATACAATTTCTGATCCTATTTGTTCTTGATCATGTATCCACTGATTATTTGAATTTTTAATGGAAGAGATAACTTGTCTTTTATGTTTGCCTTTTATAGTGTTATGGAAGAATTTAGAATTGAAATCTTTATGTTTTAGCCATTTTATCCTAGACTTTTGCTTCTGGTATATTTCTTGGCTGGCTATTGAGAGAATGATTTCTCGTGATGATTCTGATACTACTGAATAGAATAAATAGAGTACAAGAGATAGACTATGACTTAAATAACTCTATCCTAGTCAACAAGATGAGCACAAATCAAATCTAATCTAATCATCACATTGACTTATTGTAACACCCCTCCCCCTCTCAAGCGAAGCGTCGGATGCTCATCGGCGCAAAGCTTGGATCTGAAGAACTCGAACAACGGATGAGAAAGACCTTTGGTGAAGATATCCATAATCTGAAGTGAAGTAGGAACATGAGCAACTTGCAGCTTTCCGAAAGCAACCAACTCTCGAATGAAGTGGTAGTCGATGTTGATATGCTTAGCCTACTTGTGAGCAACTGGATTCTGTGCTAAGAATATGGCACTGTTATCATCGCATAACGGCACAAGAGAACCATAAAAGAGAACTCAAACATCTCGGACCAAATGAGTAAGCCGAACAACTTCTGAGGCAGTGTTGGCAAGAGCACGATACTCAGACTCAGTGATGCAATGAGAAACTGTGGGATGTTTCTTGGCACTCCAGGAAACAAGGTTTCCGCCAAGAAAAATAGCACATAAGTGGATCGACGAGTCTCCAAGCAAAGAGCCCAATCAGTGTCAAAGTATCCCAGCACCTTCGGAGAACTGGCAGACCGAAAAGTAAGACCAAAATGCAGAGTACCCCGAACATACTACAGTATCCGAGTAACAGCAGCAAAATGATTGTCTTTGGGATCCTAAGATACTGACTGACAGTATTGACCAAAAAAGCCAAATCAAGATGAGTGATGGTCAAGTGCTGAAGGGCCCCAACTAGAGAACGATACAAGGTCGGATTCCGAAATGGTATACTGGTCGAACTGTGCAACTGAGAACCGAGCACAAATGGTGTACAGACTGGTGCAACATCAGACATCCCTGCACGAGTGAGAATGCTCCAAGCATACTTTGCTTGACCAAGAAGTAATCCTGATGAAGTAGGTGAAACTTCCAGGCCAAGAAAGTAGTGAAGAGCGCCAAGGTCCTTAATCACAAACTTCTGATGTGTCCAATCAATAAACTGCCAAAGGAGAATCGAATCGTTCTATGTAAGAATGATGTCGTCGATATACACCAGGAGATACAGTAACGATGATCCTCATGAAAGAATAAACAGAGAGGTGTCTGTCGAGCTGCACTGAAAACCAAGCTAAGTCAAATAAGTATTGAAGCGCTAAAACCATGCCCGAGAAGCTTGCTTAAGTTCATAAATGACCTTTTGCAAAAAACAAACATAATCTGTATGAACATGATCCTTGTATCCAACGGGTTGCTTCATATAAATTGGAGCATCGATGACGCCATTAAGATAGGAATTCTTGACATCCAATTGATGAAGCGACCAGGAGCACATCATGGCAATGGGGAGAACTGTCCGAAAAGTGGAGGCTTTGACCACAGGATTGAAAGTGTGGTCAAAGTCAAAACCCAGAATTTATGAGAAATCCTGCGCCACAAGTTTAGCCTTATAACTCTTAATAGTGCCATCTGGTCAATACTTCAGTCGATAAACCCACTTGGACCCAACAATGTTAGCGTCTGAAGCCCGAGGTACCAAATCCCAGGTGTGCTGGCCACGAAGAGCTGTCATCTCGTCATTCATAGCAGAAACCCAAGCCGAATCATGAAGGGAAATGCAATAATCTGTGGGCTCAGACTGAGCAATTAAGGCAGCAGTAAGACCATGGACGAAAAATATCTAAATAATCAATGTGTTGCATGGCCCTAGTAGATGACCTTGTAGTAATCCGATGGGTACGAGGTGAGGGAGGAGAAGCCGGAGGAGTGGAGTCGGCTAAGGCAACTGGTTAAGGGGCGGTCGAACTGGGCAGAGATTGGGCGGGCGAGCTGTTCGCTGGAGATGCAGGTGGCACTCGTTGATCAACTGGAGCCGGATCTGTAGCACAAATTTAGTGGGGGACCAAAGGAGATGAAGTCTACACAGGAGAAACTGTAGGCAATGGAGGTGTCAAGTCAGAATTAAGATCAAATATGGAGAAACATCTAACACTGAAGGTGGAGAATCGGCTGCCGAAAGAATGGATAGGGTGAATGAAAAGCGCATTTTGTCAAGATGAGCATGTTGAGTGACATAGATTATGCCAGTAGTGTGATAGAAACACCGAAAACCTTTATACTGTGGGTTGTAGCCAATAAATACACATGGAATACTGCGAGAAGACAGCTTGTGGTCGGTAAAATGATGAAAAAATGGGAAGACCCAACAACTAAAAGCATGAAAATTGGTGTATATAGGAGTCCGGCCATTAATAACTTCATATGGTGATCGCCAACCAAGAACATGAGTGGGCAACTGATTTATGGTATAAGTGGCTATAGCATAGGCGTTATCCCAGTGAGAGAGAGGAACATGAGAGTGATACAACATAAACAAACTCATTTCAGCAATGTGACGGTGCTTGCACTCAGCTTGACCATTCTGCTTAGAAGCATATAGGTAAGAAATCAGATGGTGAATGTTTTTTGTCTGAAAGTGAGAGCGTAAGCGACCATTTACGAACTCAATCCCCCTATCACTCTTAAACAACTTAATGGTGGAAGAGAACTGGTTCTCCACAAAAGCCTTAAACTGGCCATAAACATCCCAAAAATCATATTTGCGGTGCAGTGGGTAAAATCACGAGAGTCGGGAATGATCATCGAGGAAGATAGCATAGTAGGAGAACCATCAGCAGATAAAATAGGAGAGGACCCCCCCCCATATATCACAATGTATCAAATCAAGTACCCTAGCAGCACGTTTATCATTTTTTGAAAAGATAAATGTTTCCCTTTGGCCTTTTCACATGCATCACAAAGGGTGGGTTTAGACAAAACCGATGAGACAAATAAACATCCAGAAGCTCACAAACTAGAAATAACTGAATGCGGAACAAGACCAAGTCTAGTATGCCAAGTCTCAAAAGACGCACGTGACTTATTTGGCTCCACAGTGGACAATAATGCAGATGTACCATAGTTTAAAACATAAAGACCAGTTTCACTATGACCGTGGCCCAAAGTTTCACTAGTGATTTTATACCGAATAATAAATTATCGATCATCAAAGCAGACAACATAGTTTAAATTTAGAGTTAGTTTTCTAATTGAAAGAAAATTTTTAGTGATATCAGGCACAACAAGCACATTATAAAGAGACGGAAATTTTGAAATCCGAGAATCACTTACATGAGTAATAGGGAGTTGAGAACCATTACGAACAACGATGCGGTTGGGACCATGATAAGGGGTCACATAATTAACTGCAGTAGTGGACGACGCTATGTGCTTCGTGGCTCCAGAGTCTACAATCCACTTAGAATCATGACGCTTGTGATTTGGAAAGTGCATATGAACATAAGCAACAGACATCGTTGGTTTATCTGAACAAACTCGAGAGAACAAGTGGTAGCAGGATGAAGAGGTATGCCCCTAATCACCACACCACTGACAAAATATATGAGCCATAAAAATCAGCAAAGGTGCAAAGAGATGTGTAGAAATTCCACAAAACTGGTGCGCAAGTCGCGACTGTGTTACCAGGCTTATGAATACACGTGCGCGTGAATGTCACATGCGAAGCATTTCTTATCCAGGGGGCACGTGAATCTCATGCACGGTAGAAGATGTCGCCGCTGAAGCCTACAACCTGCTATTGCTGGAACCAACCACTGGAATTGGAGTAGGGCTGGAGAAGAAGACGAGACACGACTAAAGCGAGACCAAATCTGAGGCGGAGGCTTTGGTGGGAGATGATGCCTTTGATTCTGAAACTTGCCGGAGGCTGGCCTTTAAGCACTGGCAGAAGACGATTTGGTCAGAAACACCATAGATGATGCGCGAAGATGCTAGAACTCGAGAACACCGGACACTGGAAGCTAAATCGGACACCGGGATTATTGTCGGAATATATCGCCGGAGAAGAAGACCTGTTGGGTCATAAACTGGCCAGAATTTGGCCGGAATTAGGTTGGGGCTTAGACGGAAAATGGATGGTGGGAAGGCTGAGGCAATAATGAAGAAAATAAAGAGAAGGGGAGGGGAGGGAAAATTGGTCCAAGGATCAGACTTGCTTTGATACCATGAGAGAAAGATTTTCTGTAATGATTATGATATTACTGAATGGAATAAATAGAGTACAACAGATAGACTATGACTAAAATAACTCTAGCATAGTCAACAAGATAAACACAAATCAAATCAAATCTAATCATCACATTGACTTATTCTAATAACTAGTGCTAATGTTAATTCAGCTTTTGCTTGTTATACTTGGCAAGATTTGAATCAGTTTCATCTGATTGTAAATTTTGTTCTGCCTTTAAAAGTTTGTCTTCGGTTGTTTTAACATTGTCAAAAATGTTACTAAAAACATGTTTGTTCCATATTTTAAAGCATTTTTAGGTTTTTTTAATTTAAAAGTGAATTTGGTAATTCAATTTAGGTTTGTATGTATATTCCATGAGTTATCCACCAGGTTCGAAAATTCTAAATGGTTGGACCAACAATTTTGGAATTTAAAAAGCCTAGGTTTGGATTGGTTAGTTTGATTAGAGATATGTAAAAGTAGAGGAGCATGGTCTGATTTCTTTCTGGGAAGTGTTTGGATTTTAGAAGAAGAAAACTTATTATCCCAAGCTTGATTAGCTATATCTCTATCGAGTCTCTCCCAAACTCTACCCTTGGGTCTCATTCCATTCCCAAACTCTACCCTTGGGTCTTATTCCAGTCCAAGTGAAAGTACTTTCTGAAGTTGGAATTGTAAACATTTCAGCTTCATTTAGGAATTTTTGGAAAATTTTCATTCTTCTTGGGTGAGGGATTGATGGGCCTATGTATTCATCAGAGCTTATGATTGTATTAAAATCCCCAATTAGGGTTATGGGTTTATCTTTGAATTTTAATTTGGTTTTCCATAAAGTGTTTCGTTCTTTTATGGTACGTTTAGCATAAACAAATCATGTGATGAATTCACATCTTAGAGAAGGGTTAAAGAATGATGCAATTGTGATATGTTCTTCGGTTACTAAAATTTTCACAGTTATTATATCATCCCAAAATAACCAAATTTTATTAATGTCACTGTTATAAAAGGTTTTTGAGCCAATTTTGTTGGTTATTTGATTGATTGATTATGCAATTATCATTGGTTCAATTAGAACCATGATTGCAGGTTTGTGTCTTTTAATTAAATCTCTTATTCTTATCTGAGTAGCCTTATTAGCTACTCCCCTAGCATTTCAAACTATTATTTTCTGACCAATCATAAGAGATTTTATTAGAATAGGTCGTTGAACGGGTTGAAACCATTTTAGGGGTGGTTGTATAATCTTTTTTGTCATATTTGTTTTTGCCTGGTTTTGATTTCAGATGTTTTAGAAGAGTCTATAACTTTGGATTCCTTTAAATTTGTATTAAATCTGTGTTGGAACTCTCTTAGATTGGAAATTACAAAATGTTCAGATTTTTTATACAATGATCGAGTATTTTTGATAGAAATGTGTATACATATTTATTTATTTATATACGACAAAGTCTTATTTTAGACTGACTAACTGTTAAATGAGGACATTTTATAATTAGTAAGACTAATAAGCTCATATGATATTTATTTTTATTTATTGCAATGAGGTATATACATATAATTATGCTACCTTTTAAAATGAATGTCAACATATAAATAATTACTTTTTAAATAATTTGAATGAAATATTATAAATTAATAAAATTTTATTATATTCAATATTTAACGTTTTCCAACTAAATTAATTATTTCACTTCATAAATCATATAATTTTTCTTAAATGACTAAACTTTAAAATTTTAAATAAAATTTAATTTTAAAATTTAATTTAATGATATTGCGGAACGTGCGATGATACTCCACTAGTAACTTGTTAATATTTTTTAAAGAAGTACAGATAAATTTAAAGATAGACTGTAATTCATTTTTAAAATTTTATAATCTATTTAAAAGGTTCAAAGATATGTAGATATATAGAAGCTAGCAAATTCTTGAGATTATTTAGTTCAGTTAGATTAATCATAAAAAAAGTCTTATTTTTATAATTTTTAACGTTGGATTATAATTGTTTATAAGTTGAGGTTCACGGTAAAATTCATATTTTTATAATTTTTAAGCTTAGATTATAATTATTTATAAGTTGAGATTCACGGTAAAAAAATTCATAATTATAGGTACATCATTCCAATAAGGGCGAACGAATTGCAAGACCCTCAAACTCTTACCATTTGACCCTTTTGGACCCTCATGTTTTCCCCGAACTAACAAAAGTGTTGAATCGTAACCCTTTCGTTCGGTCAAAGCGTTAACTTTAGTCAAAATCATCAATTTTGAGGGTAAATTAGTAATTTAACATTTCCCCTTTTGAGACAATCCTTCAACGGAAACGGAGATAAAATGTAGGGGTGTGCATGATCCGGTCCGGTCCGCATAAATCTATAAAAATGCCAAATCAATGAAAATGCCAAATCAATATTCTTTCCCCTTTAAAACATAGTAAAATAGAAGTTATTAGAAAAATTCACTTCAAAATAATAAAAGAATACTAGTTATCATGAATAAATCTAAACTAGTATTTTAAACTAATTCATTATCATTTTAAAAAAATATATATATGTAAAATACCGGTCCGGACCCGAAAAAAATCTAATTTTGGACCAGACCGGAACCCGGAATCTAACAAAAACATGGACCGAGGACCGGACCGGAATTTCATCTATACAATTCCGGTCCTTACATTTCCGGTCCGGTCCGGATCATGCACACCCCTAGATTTAGTGTGTGACTGTGTTATAGCAAAATGTAAAGTAAAAAAATAAAGAATACTAAAATCCGGTCCAACGGTCCGGACCGGTCTAAGACCGGAATTATTCTGGTCCGGTCCCGGTCCAAAATACCCACTAACCGATCCAGTCTTCGGTCCAAGATTTTTGGTGATTCCGGTTCCGGTCCTAACCGGTTCCGATCCTAACCGGTTCCGGTCCTAACCGGTTCCGATCCGATCCGGTCCGGTACGGTCTTGGACCGATGAACACCCCTGACTAAATCAGAGGCCTTGCTCTGGTGGCATTGCGACTTGTTTCTTGCACCGGAGGAATTGGACGGGAGAGACGAGGACTAGAGAGGAGACACTGGAGAAGGAGAGGAGACACTAAAGAAGGAGAGGAGAGTCAGGCAGGGGAGGGTTTCAGAGGCGGAGTAAAATGAGAAAGGGAAGGGTAAGGGGATAGGGAGGGAAAAAGAAAAAAGAAAAAAGAAAAGGAGAAGAACAATGGAAAGGAAGAAGGAAAAAAGAAAATGAAATTGAAAAGGAAAAAGGAAAAATGGAAAATGACCATTTTGCCCTAAACTTAACGTTTTTGACCAAATTTGATGCTTTGACCAAACAGAGGGGCACAATTCAACAGTTTTGTTAGTTCATGGGGTAAAAGTATCGAAAAAAAAGAGGGACCAAAATTATCAAATGGTAAGAGTTGGAGGGCCCCTGATTTCCTTTCCAATAAATTGGGTACATCATTCCAATAAATAAAAATAAACATCAAAACATTCAATTGGTCAAATTATAAAAATAATCTTTTGTAATGGTTAATTGGTTTAAAATAAGACTTTGCTCTTTTTTTAAAAAAAATTATAAAACAAAAAGAAGATGATTTGTTCCTTTTTTTCAAAAAAAGAAAGAGGAATTCAAAGATAATACTGAGTACTTTCATACGAGAACTGGAGAAGGTTGCAGAAACAGTAAAAGAAAATCCTGAAGGAGGGGCAAAATAAGGAAACTAATAAAAGCACTGGGGTATATATAAAGCATCGTTGATAGCTCTACAGTACTACAATCATTTTCTCTTTCTTTGGTCAAAATTGGAAAGCCGCCTAGTTTCTCTATTTGTCGCTGACTAGGCTGCCACCACCTCACCTTTCCGACCATCCTCCGGCGTCTTCGCCGGCCATATCCCCCACCTTTACTACTTCATCTTTCTCTTCTCCGGCCAACCACCTCCAGTTCCTTCAACCAACTGCATGGGCCTTAATTCCCCCGCTTTCTTCTAGCACCGTCAAGTCAACTCCGGTGGTTAGGGTTTTTACTTCTCACTCAATTACTTTTATTTGTCTCTGCTTTGATTCATAGGCTGCGTTCACCGTGTGTTAATGTTCATGGTGCGTGTTTCTACTTCGTTGACTTGTGCAATTTTGCTGAATTCGGGGTTTTTAATTTCATACATGCTTGATGGTTGAGCTGAAAGTTCTTCCAGGTTTAGTTAATTAACGTTTGGCCGACTGATTATGGTATTTTTTGCGTTTTAGGGGTTTTCATCATAGTTGGTATTCTATGATGGCTGAGTAATTAATTAGCTAATTTGAAGTTGGGTTGACTTGGACTTAAGCTTCTGCCCTAGTTTAGGGATGCGTTGTACTTATGAGTGAGTTTGAGGTCTTATGCTAGTAGCATACAGTCATAGCGATGCAAGGGTTTGTGTTTGTGTAGATCTAAGTAACCCTAAATAATGAATTGCTAGTTGAATAAACAAGCTAAGAAAGATGACATCTGGTTTTAGATGGCTACATAAAGTTTGTTCCTTTATTATCCAAGTGATGTAGGACGTGTTGTAGAGCTTATTATTTAGGGAACAATGGAATTTGGCTCAAGTATAGAGTTTGTTTGTGGTTTTCTGAAGTGTATCCATGGTTTCTGTAATCTAGATCAACTCTAATAGAGCTGCCTCCTGCCTGTATGCTTTTGCTTGATTGTCTGAACTAAATACTGTTTTATTTTATGAATGAGTTTCTGCTCAGGCTTTTCACGTTGTTTCCAGCTGTGTGAAAACATTCACAGAACATCTAACCTCACCGGATTTGGTAATTGGTACTTTTCGTTGCATACAATTAATGGAGATAGGATCCTCTGAATGCATAAGGTGTCCTTTTTCTTGGCGTTGCTCTATCTATCTGTTTTTGCATTGATTAAAATTTCAACTTCTTTTCAATGGCTCTATTCTTGTTTGGTGTGAATGTGTGATTCATTCTCATTCTTCATGTTACAGCTGTGAGAGGTGTTTCTTTTGAAAACAGCTTTTCTTCATCAACCACACAATGACAATGAAGTTCTGATTGCTTCAAGAGAAGTTTATTGTCCATCCGATATCATCAAGTCACGCTACTGGTGCATGTAAAAGGTCTAGTTCAGATGCCATCTTTGAAAATGAAAGCCAAGCCAACTGTGGGTTGTCTTAAGGAGAAAAAGGGCCTCAGCATATGCCCAAAATCGAGTGTGATATCCAAGAATAATCACTTTATTTCAAAAATTTCCCAAAACACAGAAGAATTGGAGCGTGTGATTCAAAATATTCAGGATGGTAAGCTTCACATCATTCAAAGATTTGTGCATCAGATTTTAGCTTCTTCAATAATTATAGTTCCTTTGTATCACTGAACTGCAGTGAAGAAGTGTGTACTGTCTTTTCTTGTAGTTTGTTCGTGTGACAAAGTGCACAGTCATGATGGTGGTGGAGAAAATGAGGTTCTGCATACCGAATTTCCAGATGGAGAAAAACCTCTTATTCATGATCAACATATATCTATCTCGGATTATGAAACTGTTAATAAAACGGTAAGACATTTGTTATCTACTAGGGAATTGATTCTTTTCCCTGTATTGTGATCTATTTGTTAAATTTGACAGCTTACTATTTTTGGCCTGGGTCATTGTGATAATGTATCTAAGGGGGTTCAAGTATAATCATTTTTGAAGGATAATCACATCATCTTGCATGATGAGGACGTTTTTCTAGCCACTGAGAACTGAATAAAGACTTTAACTTTCCTTAATCGCTCGCGGGCTCTAATTCTTTGTTAATTTTGTGTTTTCTAACTTAATCGACCTAAAGAATTGTGAGTCCGGGTCTTAGAAGGTTGCCTGATGGTTGGATCATGGATATGTGCAATGCAAGTTTATTTCCATCTAAATTGCTATTTGGATTACTTTGCACTTGTGTCTCATTTTTCTCTTTTCCATTGTCACTGTTAATGCTTAGTGGTTAATGTATCAGTTGCATTGGCTGCTTTTAATACTTCCTTTAATGATAGGAATCTGCACCAGTGACGTGCACAAGCTCAGAGACAATTTTCTCACCCATTCTAGAGTCCATTGACATAAAAAGCGAGTCACTGGTTGGCTCTTTTGGAGGTATGTCCCTGTAGTTCTATTATTTTCTTTCCATAGAGGATACTGTTCTCTCTTAGTTTCTTTACCAATTTCGCCTGAAATGATGTGAATCTCTTTAAGAAAGATGGACTTTGCTCTTTCCTGGCCTCCATGTGAAGCAGAAATAAGGAATCAATTATATCATTATATTGCAAGTTGCATTTAAGGCATTTTGATCATTGTAATCTTGAAGTCATTAGAACATATAAACAGCACGAGCAGAAGCAGTTAACAGTGCCAGAATGTAAGATGAAGATCAACACTGGAAGTGTAAAGGTTTCAATCAAATTTCTGAGGATAAACCTTCCAAGTTCCATCTGCCTAACAAAACTAAATAAAAAAGAATCTTTTTTATGCCCCCATTGTCTTGTTTGGATTTCAGATCCCGTGCTATTGCAAGTTACAAATTTGTATGAAAGGCTGAAAGGTTTTGAATGCTTATTCATCTAGTCTAGCTCACACAATTGCTAAGGTTCAACCTAAAGTAGTCAATTTGCTGGGAGCTAATTAGTAACAGCTCTTGCTGGCATTATCTGAATTTGACTTTTATCCTTTGAAGATTGTCTGCTCAAACCCTAATTAGTAGGCCTCTTAGAACTCCGCTCAAACAACTTAGAAACATTGCCTGCTCGTGTCAGAACTAGCTCAACCCTTTAGAAAATTTTGGAGATGAGGATGAACATTTATACTGCTACAAGAGCTAGCCCAATTTGTATATTTACTCTGGGCCTAGGAAATCTCCTGAGTGGCAACTGGCATGACCCTCGTCTTTGATCACCCGCGCATCAGATAGATAGGATTTATTAAAATTATGGGAATTGATGAATCAGTGTCTAGTTTACTGGTCCAATTGATTGCACTGAGATTCCTGTTCAAGCTGAATCTCATAAAAAAGAGGTTCATTTTTGGAAATTAATCTGTATCTCGCTCCTTTTTATTATTACATAAGATACCCTTTAAACTTCTGAAGGCAATAAAAATCGTGTTCGCTCTTCAATTTTTATCGTTGCTATCTTTTTATTGTTTTGTAGGCATCAACAATCTATATGTGCCACAACTTGAGACAGAAGATAGTGATGATAGCAGCAAGGGTTCATGTGAGTACCAGAACTGTAGCATATCGGATTTCTTTATTTCTGACATGGGTTTCTCTGGGCTACCAGTTGATGGAAACCTTGTCTATGATTATAGTACAGGCAACAAATTTTTTCCTGACTTCAAATGTGAAGAGCTAATTTCATCTATTGATTTGCCTGAGGAAAACCTGGTAAATCCTGATCTTACAAGTGCTTTGGAAAATGGCTATGTTTGTGGTGACATAGCAGCTGGAGATATCACCACCGATTCATTAGAGCCGGACTTATACTTTGCTATTCATCAACTGAGATCCTGTGACCAGGAATCTGACCTCAACATGTACTCAGATATGGATCAACCAGAATCCTTTGATCCACAAATGTTTATTAGAAGTGCACCAGATTTACCTGACTTGGCTCCGGATTCCCTGCCTACCATTATGCAGAAAGGAAAGACCAGCACAAAGGCTGTTACTCTTGTACTTGACCTTGATGGTACGGAAGTTCTTTAACCTATTTGTGTGCGTGTTTTAGACATGGATGAAGATCCATATGCTTTACATATTCTGATGGATCCTGTTACAAATTTGATATTTGTGTGTGATGTTGACAGAAACTCTGGTTCATTCAACCTTAGAACACAGTGACGATGCTGATTTCACATTTCCAGTCTTTTTCAACATGAAAGAGCATACAGTGTATGTCAAAGAGAGGCCTCATCTGCGGCCATTCCTTGAGAGAGTTGCTGAGATGTTTGAAGTTGTAGTTTTTACAGCTAGTCAGAGCATCTATGCAAAGCAATTGTTAGATATATTGGACCCAGAAGGCAAGCTTATCTCTAGAAGAGCTTACCGTGAATCCTGTATCTTTTCTGATGGAAGTTATATGAAGGACTTGACGGTTTTAGGAGCTGACCTTGCAAAAATTTTCATTATAGATAATTCTCCTCAGGTAATAAGAAGTCAGTTTTCTTCTGGTCTAAATTTCCAAGCACTTTTAATATGACCTGCTGTATCTGTTCTTTATGTCACTTATGTATGTCTTTGGAATGTAACTAAATGTAGCAGTGGTTATTTGATTCCTGTTATGGTTTTCTTGGCTAGTTAGCATGCTGTTCATATCTTCCCTTTTTTTTCTGGGCATCCTTGTATTGTGCCTTTCCCTGATTTCATTAATCTAAGGTTATAACATTTTTTACCTGATAGCTATTTTGCCTTTTTTTTCTTCTTTCCCCATTTGTCTAATCCAATCATGTTTAGGTTGAGAGGATCAAGTTTGGAAATTGGTCTGAGTAGTTTTTTGACAGTAAGACTGACTCGTGAATTTTAAGCTCCACTAGCTTGACAATATATAAATTGTCTTATTGTTTCAGGTGTTTCGAATGCAAGTAAATAATGGTATCCCCATTAGGAGTTGGTTTGATGATCCTTCAGACTCTGCATTGATCACGTTACTCCCATTTCTGGAGACATTGGTTGATGTTGATGATGTGCGGCCCATCATTGCTATGAAATTTGGTAACAAGGAATGAGAGCTCCTTGCCCTTATGTGTAGTTTCTTTAACAGCTTCTATTGTTTGATCTCGTTTAAAAGAAAAAAAAACTTATCCTTCTTTTAGGTGCTCATAGATCCATTCTGCATTGAGCATGGATGCAATTTTTGTCATACAACTGGGATATATTCTGTGTCTAGCTCTTGATGACCTGATTAGTAAAAGCTGATTCCTAGGATAAGTCTTAAGAGGGATTCTCATGTTTGCGATGTACAGTTATATATGCTTGGAGGTATAAAAAAAAGGCTGTGTATATTGACAATTATTGTGGGATGAATGATCAATGTCTATGTTGCCTACATCTCTTTGCTGAATCTGTGGTATTTTGTTTTATTACTTACTCATGCAATGCTTTTATGTAAAGCATAGTTTTAGGGAAGCATCTCAGCATTGTGATGCTTGGACAAATTACAAATTGGTAAGTGTTACTTGCTCCACGAGCCCATGGATAAGCTAATAATTGTTTGAAGACTAATTATGTGTAACAGCTGTGATTGGAGTGATTTGACATTTCAAGTGAATTCAAAGTTGCATAAGTTTTAGCTAGTCAGTGCTTTGTGGTTTATTAAGAAGAGGAATACTGATTAGTTTTAAGTAAGCTCGCAAAATTATCAGTTCCCATTCGTCAAAGCTGGGTGGAAGGGAAGTATGTGCTGTCTACTGCCTGTCCTCGCTGACTTGTAAATGATAATTGATTTGTCAACAAAATCTATGAAAAAAAGTATACCTATGATGCCAAGAACCCTTCTTGGTACTTGACCATTAGCAAACTATGACTTCGTTTGGAAACTATTCTTATGTTCAAGTGGGATACTTGGAGTATTGACCTACTGTAACGTCGTGATACAAGTTAAATTATCAAAATATGACCATTTGGAACCTCATTACCTTGATCGACTAGGAGTATGCGTTGCAACTGAACTCTATGACCCTTCCTACAGCTCAAGATTTGTTCGGAGAAATATTGTTTGGGAGACGTAGGTTAATATCTTTAGAAGTGTTTCTATTACAATTATTTGCAGTACAGGGAATAAATATCTTAAATGAGTTCAGTTAGCAAACAGCTTGTGGGTTGTCACTGACATTTAAGAACTCTCTGGAACTGTTTATAAAAAAGTGGGATTAGTTTGTCAAAGGTAAACATAGATTTTGTCGACAGTTCAATGATCCATTGTTATCTGTTTTGCTATGTGAAGTTTGAAAGGTTAGATGACACCTGTGGCTTTATTCAAGCATATGTGAAATGCCTCCTTTGCTTCAGTTCGCTATTCAAGTGTGGGAACATTTGTTTTTTTACTTTATTGGCCTTCTACTCTCTCAGGTTTCGTTTTGGGAGTTATTTTTGAATCTCTTTCCTTTTTAGCACCTAGAGAGTTCATTTTACTCTAATGCTAATTGTTAAGATAGGCGAGCACCTTTGGCAATCTATATGCTTGATGGGTTAGCAGGTTTATGAGGACCCCATCGCAAGATAGTGTCAAACTCTGCATGTATTAATTCTGTATGTATTTACAATTTTGGATGCATTATCTGCAGGTAATAAGGAGATTACATGTTTTGTTATCAAACTCCGTTAGGATTAGGTATTTAGTATTGAGGTTGTTAAGTTCCCGAGTTGTACAGAATAACATCACTCCATGTAATTCCAAGTTTTTGTCATGAGAAGGAATCCCTTTAAGGTGGTCGACTTTGTCATAGGTATGGGTTGCCAGCCACCTTCTGTATTCTGGTAGCAGTATACCGACTGTAATTATTGTTTGTAGGTTCAAAGTTGATGTAAGTTGAACTATTTCATTTGCTCAAGTTGTGGCTCCTGCAACCATTATGTATTTATTTTCATTTGGAACTCATACTAAGTAGATTCCTGGCATTTGTGAGTGTTGGATAACGAAATTGAGTATTAATGGGTCCAGTCTGCAGCTCGTGCCCACGAGCTTGAGTTTGTTTTGTTTTTTTTTGGATAACACAAGGGTGTGCTTTGTAACTGGCTGTTTGTAGGCTGCTGTATGTATGGGGCAATGATGATTGTGTTGTTCAAATGAAGTTCCGGAGTTAACTTGTTCATAAACATTTGTAAGAGCACGGGTAGAAATTGGTTTACATGTAATATTAAAATTATTCAGCCTGATTAGGCTTGGATAAAATTTTGAGATATAGAGTAGTGCTGTCGAATAGAACTAATGTTATTTAGGGGAGGTGAAAAGAGTGCGTCTCTTGAAAGACGGTATTTCCATAAGTCAGGGAAAGATCAAGGTTTAAAGTGTAAATTAGAAGAAATTAAGATAAAATTTTCGGATTGCATGAATCGGGTTATAAATTTTATAATTACTACATGTTGCATACTAAATTTTTAATGTTGCAACTAAGACCTTTTACCTTTTATTATTCGAATTAAACCCTGTCTTTTCATAAGTCTATGGAAAGACCGTCTTTCCCAAGACTTTGTCTTGTGAAAATATGATAAAATGATGTTAAATTCTCTGCTTGGAAGAGTGAGAATATGGCAAAATAATGTTTAATTCAATGGCAGTTGAAATTCTTTCCAAGATTAAATTTTGAGAGATCGACCCTTATGGAATCATTTTGTTAGGGTTGTCAAACGGGTGATTTGGATCAATCTAATTAATTCATTTATTAATAGGTTATAATGAGTTGGATTACAAATGAATTGGGTCATTAAATGGTTAATTCATGGATAACTCATGGATTAATTCGTTGTAGTACTTGATAGTGAAAATTTATTTATCTAATGAATCATTGTTTAATAAGTCCTTATTTAATTAATTTGATCTAGCAACAAAATAAAAGCTCAACTCAGGCAAGTTTAATGGATTTTTGAGTCGAACCAAGATCAAACCACCCTTAATGCAAGCTCGGCTCGTTTAAAATATAAAACTAGAGTTCGATTGAGACAAGATAAAATTTTGGCTCGACGTCCAGTTCAAATGAAATTAATTTGGCTTGACCTCGTGTTCAAATTAGACCTCGAACTCTATTCATAATTAAATATATTATATTTAATTAAATATATTATTGGTTTGACAGGATTAACAAACAATATTAGTTGAACTTGAGATCGAATACTATACAAACTTGACTTGACCTTGATAGTCGAGAATTGAATAAACGGTTCGCGAATTTTTCCATTAACAACTTGGTTCGTTTACACTTCTACCAATGATTTTGGTCTAGAAAGAAAAGGAATTTGTTTACCTTATGATAAAAAATTATCCACGATAATCTATTACCCAACCCATCCTAATCCAATTTAAAATTATTAAATGGGTCACATGTTCATTAATTAGTATCATTATTTAATCATTGACCCAATAAATCAGTGATCCAATAAATCTCATGAGAAAAGTGTGTTTTAAACTTATGTTTTGGTTGGAAATAACAATATAACCTTGTAAAATTTGAAAGTGTAAATCTAACCCTATATTTTGGTCAAAAGTGTCAATCTAACCCTGGCAACAAAAATATGGTCGAAATTCTTTAAAATGATCATTATACCCCTTTGAAAAAAGGAAAAAAATTTAAATGAAAAAAGATGATATTACCCTTCATCGCTGCTGGTCAGCTGGTGGTCAACATCGGTCAACGTCGAACCGCCGCCAGCTGATGGTGGCCAGGTTAGATCATTACTTTTATTAATAAGACATGGTTGAATTAGCACTTTAGTAAAAAAATACAGGGTTAAATAAGCACTTATGTAAAAATGATAGGGTCAGATCAGCACTATCATAAAAAAAATCTTTTTGAGGAGAGTTCACTCCATATAAATGTCTTCTTACAACTTCATAATCTAGTGTATCATAAATATATTTATAATTTGTATTTCTTCATTACGAAAGTAAGAAACTTTGATAAATACTTTTCGAAGTAAATTCAGAAATTTTGATAAATAATTTCATTACAAAATTCGGTAACTTTGTACTTAGAAATCGACATGTATTGCTGCTTAGATACTGCTACGGAAAAAATCAACTTTTAATTATGGAGATCGAACTTGTATACTCCCTCCGTCCTAGATAAATTGACATATTTGACTTTTGAAAGTCAAACTGAGTCACATTCGACCATTAAATTCTATTATTATATATGCAAGACTATTATCATGTTAAATGTTGTTGTATTCATCACATATAATTTTAAATTATTAATTTTTTAAAATTTCTTTACACACATGAATAAAGATATAAATACTCCATCCAGTCCTCTCATAAATGACTCACTTTCTATTTTAGGATGATCTTTTTTATTTTGACTCCTTCCTCTATTGGCAAATTCCATATTATTTTCATTTACTCAATTTACTTTTTATTCTCCCAATACAACTTCCCCCACTCATTCCAACTACTACTCCATCCCAAATTAAATGGTAAGACACCCACGGGTGTACCCCAGTGGTTGGGAGATGGGTGGGTAAGCCAATGATCCCAGGTTCGATACTCGACAGCGGCAGTGTGGGGAGCTCTTGCTTTGCAAGGCTCCCTTGTAAGCACCGAGTCCATACCAAGCCCATTGGTCCTGGTGCTGGGCTACCGTGATTTACCTCTCATACGATGGCCGGGGCTGGTATGGGCCGCTGAGGGCGAGCGGTGATCGCCTTTTGCCAAATTAAATGGTAAGGAATCTTTTTCACGGTTATCAAGAATCATGTTTGACCGTTAATATGTTTAATTACGTATAATATCAGTAAGTAAAAAGTTACTTTTTAAAAATTATTTGTTATGAAAAATTCAACAACATAACATATGATAATATTATTGTTTATATACCTATTTAAATATGTGGTCAAAGTTTGATAATGAATAGTATCAAATAGTAAAGTTTACAGTTTAATTTGGGACGGAGGGAGTATTAAAAATTCTTGTGCCATTTTGTAAGAGGTCATATATAGAGGACAAGGGGGAGTAGTTGAAAATTGATTCAGTTGACTTTCAAAAGTCAAAATGTCCAATTTATCTAGGATAGAGGGAGTATTGAAAATTAATTAGAAATTAACATACAAATTGTAAATATATTTATGATATGTTATATTATGAAGTTGTAATGAATGCATATTTATAAAGAGTTAGTTCTCCTCAAAAAGATTTGTTTTTATGATAGTGCTGATATGACCCTATCTTTTTTACATAAGTGCTAATTTAACTCTGCATTTTTTTACCAAGTGCTGATTTAACCATGTCTTATTAATAAAAGTATTGATCTAACCTGAGCACCATTAGCCAGCGGTGGCGATCGACGGCTATCGTTGATCGACGTTGACTATCGTTGACTCACCGTTGATCAGCATTGACCGGTAACAGAGCCTAGGGGTATATTATTAATTTTTTAGTTTTAAACCTGGGGTCTTTTTGTCCTTTTAGATTAGGTCAACGCCTGAATTCCTTTAGTCAAATTCAGAATAGTGCAATTTGGGTATATTTGCACCATTGCTCAAAAACTCAGGATTAGTTTCGCACTTTCAAATTTTATAGGATTATACATCTGCACTTTTGAAATTTAATAAGGTTATTTTTTACACTTTTCCTACACTAGCAAATGTAACGAAACAGTAACTCTAAAACACCAAAATAGTAATTTGAGTAGGAAGAATGATGAGATGCTGAGAATTTGATGAACCGAATATTGGACAGACGAGAAGAATGGAATCCATGAATGATCAGGTTACACAAAATAAACGATGCCTAAACTATATATATACCAACTAAATTAATTTAATTGATAACCAACTAACAAGCTAACTTACCTCTTCGGTGTTGGCTGTGGTGTCGGTGCGGCCGTAGCCCTGAGGGCGAGGCTATCGTCTTGTAAAAGAGAGTTAGGAACGAATTGATGAACACAATCTATAACTCGTTCTGCTGCCGCCTTGTTATAATTTTGAGATAAATTTCCCTTTTAAACCTTCAGCAAACCGCAGCAAATGGGTAGAGTTTATTCATTGTCTAAAGTCAAGTGATTTTCTTTGACTATTTTAATTGGCAATTTGTGAACATATTTGGAAACAAAAAACTTTTCATGTTGGAACATGCAGACAACCACATTCACGTCTACAACTTACTGAAGAAGAACAAAATATTATAGTATTTATGATTTATGAAAATATGAATATTCTGCAATATGTTAGGCGGAGGTAGAAACATATTAGGTTTATGAAAAATTCCTACAAATATGGTTTTGGGTTTATCGAATATATTAGATATATTGTGATAAGAAAAATCCCTTTATTTATAAGATTTGGATATGCTTCAGAAGCAGATAAGGAATAAGAATATTATGGAGATAATTATGGAGAGTTCCGATCTACTCATGGACTATATATAGGGGACATCACGGCTGCATTAATCTCACGAACTTAATTGAGAAAATCTGCACACAGATTTTTTATCTTTTTTGAGAGTCCTGCGAGAGCCAGATCTATATGTTCCAACATACATGACCTGCCGTTCAAAGTTCAGAATCATATGCCTTGATTCCTCGGGGGGAGGAGATCCAGCATCGACGAGTTTCGAGGTCAGAGGGAGTCTGATCAAGGCGGATCGGTACTAGGGGAGTTAGCAGAATTCACACATTTAATTAGTGAAGATAAGTATTTTGTATGGTGTACTTTGTACTGTATCTTTCTAATTAGTGGATTCATTCTGAACTGGGCCATGCCCCACAGATGTAGGTGGATTTCATCGAATTGCGTAACCAAGTCTCGTGTCTTTATGCTTTACTTTATTGCATACTTGGTTAGATAGGTTATATTGGAACATAGCAGTGATAATTAAGAAAATTCGGCAAAACCAAATTTCATTTGGTATCAGAGCAAGGTCACTTATTTTTCCCTTGGTTGTGTCAATGAAAGTGTGATCCGGTTTTACCATGGCGACCAAAGAAGGAGCTTCGGTGTCTTGGCCACCTCTACTGGAAGACAACAACTACAATTATTGGAAGGCACGCATGCGAGTTTTCATTAACTCATTGGATGAACTTGCTTTGCACTATGTTGAAAATGAGTGGAATCACCCTATTGAAGATGCTGAAACAAGTTCTAAGGCAAAAGAAGGAGAGTCAAGTCAAAGGAAGCAGAAACTCAAAGACAAATCTACTTGGTCTCCTGATGAACTCAATGCCTCACTGGAAAATTCAAAAGCCTTAAATGCTATCTTCACGGTAGTTGATGGAAATCAGTTCAAACTCATCTCTACATGCCATCAGGCCAAGAAAGCATGGGATATTCTGCAAACTGTTCATGAAGGAACTAGTCGAGTTTGAGAATCTAAATTACAGATGTTGGCTACAAAGTTCGAGAAACTCAAGATGGAGGAAGATGACACTATTGCTGTATTCAACGGAAAACTCAGGGACATCTCCAATATGGGGTATCAACTTGGAAAAGCCTACAAAGAGGAAAATTTGGTGAAAAAGACATTGAGATAACTTCCTAAAAGGTTTGCAATGAAGGTTACAGCAATAGAAGAAGCAAGAAATGTAGCTACCATGAGCTAGATCAATTAATGGGATCATTACAGACTTATAAGATGACATCCCAACAAACTCCAAAAAGGGTCCAAAAGGAGTTGGCGTTCAGAACATCGTCATCAAAGGATAATCACGAATCTGACAGTGATGATGAATTTGAAAAACTTGTACTTATCACAATTTTTTTTCAAGAATACTAAAGAAAGTACTAAACAAGAAATTGCAGGAAAGGTTTGGTGGAAATAAACCAAGTCCAAAAGAATTTGGAAATAATCGTGGGACACGGTTTGAATAAGGAAATCAGCGGTTTCCCAGAAACCAAAGTGGTGAACCAAAATAGGCTGGACAAATTCACTACAGAGAATGTGAAGGATATGATCATATTCAGGCTGAATGTTCAAATACCCGAAAGAAACGAGGAAAATCATATGTCACCTCATGGAGTGGAGATGAAGAAGACGAGAAAGAAAAAGAGGAACTTACAAGAAACTATGTGGCATTTGGAGCATAAATTCATGATGCATCGAATGATAGATGTTCCAACATATCAAATAGAATCGAATATGTATGTTCCAACATAGATTTATATGAAGTGTCCAGTGATGGTGACAGACTTTCTATAAGTGATGAAGAAAATAGTACATACAAAAAGATGTATGCTATGTGGCTCCAAGTTGTTGATACAAACAAAGTACCGAAGGAAGAAAAAAAATCATCCTGCAGAGATAGAAAAGGTGTTGCGTGTGGAAGTTGCTGAACTCAGAAAAGAGAATAATGAGTTGAATGTGAAGCTAATTTTAGTAATCAAGAGAGCTGAGACGTCTGAAGCATCTATTACCAAGCTAAACTCTAGAAAAGCAAAACTTGATGATATTCTGGTTATAGGAAAGAGCTTTGGAGATCGACACGGAATTGGGTATGACAACCCACCTAAGAACACAGCCACGCTCAAGTCAAAGACTTGAGAGATACCTAAGAACATAGTAACGCTCAAGTCAAAGATTCGAGAGATAAAGAGAAAGTTCGACAAGCCAAAGGAAACCTCTCATCTGTAGCTATTGTTCATATTAAGTGCACACAGAGGAACAATGCCAGAAACTGCTCAAAGACATCATGGTAGGACGTCAACTCTTGGTATGTTCCAACATAGACGAGGTCCAGAAATCAAAGATGGTTAGAAAGGTATGTGTTGTCAAAAGCTCTAGTACTTTTCTTGTTCCACATACTTCTCTTATAGCACATTCCAAAGATTCGTGGTACTTTGATAGTGGCTGTTCTTTCCACATGACTAGCACTTAGGAATTCCTCACAAACATCACACCATATGATGGTAGTTTTGTTACCTTTGGCGATGGAAAGAAGAGTAGAGTAGTTGGAAAAGGAGAACTACAACTTGAAGGATTCCCAGTATTCACGAGTGTTCTGTTTGTTGAAGACTTAAATGCAAATCTGCTAAGCATAAGCTAACTGTGTGATGACAATATGACTGTGGAATTTTAGAAAGACAAATGTATAGTAAACACAGAGAAGCCAAAGTCCTTTCAGGCATTCGATTATCAGATAATTGCTATTTGCTGGAACAGGAAGTGAGGTGTATGATCTCTAAACAAGATGAAGGATTTCTGTGGCACAGAAAGCTCGGTCACATGAATTAAAAAACCTTGGTGAAAATTGCAAATGCGAAGGTAGTACGAGGTATGCCTACATTGACAAGCAAAGGTAGAATTGTCCGTGGACCATGTCAACAAGGTAAACAAATTCGATCTCCCCACTCTTCAGTTTAATATATAACTACCTCAAGAAATATGGAATTATTGCATATGGATTTGATGGGTCCAGTTAATACACCTAGTATAGGTGGCAAGAAATATATCTTTGTATGTGTTGATGATTTCTCCATATTTATGTGAGGAGCTTTTCTAAAAGAAAAATATGATACTGTAGAAGTGTTCAGAAGTCTTGTGATAAAATTACAGACTGAAAAAGGAATTTCAGTTGGAAAGATTGTTCAAATTTGTAGTGATCATGGAAGGGAATTTGAAAACTCTCAATTTAGTGACTTCTATGATGAGCTTGGAATTCAACATGAGTTTTCTGCACCAATCACCCCTCAGAGAATGGTGTTGTATAACGGAAAAATAGAACTCTTCAGTAGATGGCTTGAGTCATATTAGCCGAGAAAGAAATTCACAAAAAATGGTGGGCAGAAGCCATTAACACAGCTTGCTATACAATCAATCGAGTATATCTGCGTCCATTCACAAGCAAAACGTCTTACGAGATTTGGAAGGGCAGGAAACCAAATGTTTCATATTTTCATGTGTTTGGAAGCAAGTACTACATTCTCAGAGATAGAGAGCAATTGGCAAAATTCGACAGTCGCAGTGATATTGGTATCTTTCTTGGTTATTCTGCGAACATCCGGGCTTATCGTGTTTACAACCTTCGGACAAACACACTCATGGAATCCATAAATGTTGTTGTGGATGATTCTGAAGAAGGATAAGGTTCATATGTTGTAGAAGATGAACTTGATAAAGGCTATATTCCAACACAACATAGTCAACCTGACAAGCCAGACCCATCGTATGTTGGAATATCTGAGCAGACTGATTATCCTGCTGAACCAGAAGATATTGAGTATGTTGGAGCATCATCCCCCACTGCCTTATCCTATGTTCCAACACAGGAGAAACCTGAACCAATGACAAGGAGTACTCGATCAATCCCTCGGGTTGATTACAGGAAGTTAGCAGGATTACAATGCTTCATCTCTCTCATTGAACCAAGAACTATAAGGAGGCCTTACTGGATGAATACTGGATTGCAACAATGCAAGAAGAACTCAGTCAGTTTGCATAAAATGATGTATGGTATCTCACTCCTTGTCCTAAAGGTGTAAATGTTATTGGCACAAAGTGGATCTTCAAGAATAAATCTGATGCTGATGGACAAATCACTCGAAACAAAGCCAGATTGGCTGCTCAAGGATATATACAAGTTGAAGGAGTCGAATTTGATGAGACAGTCGCACCAGTTTCCAGGTTAGAGTCAATTCGAATTTTACTTGCTATTGCCCGCTCTATGAACTTTACTTTGTATCAAATGGATGTCAAAAGTGCTTTTCTAAATAGTGTGGTAAATGAAGAAGTATATGTGGAACAAACTAAAGGATTTGAGGATCCTCATTACCAGCATCATGTGTATCGCCTCAAGAAGGCTTTATATGGCTTAAAGCAAGCACCAAGGGCATGGTATGAACGACTTACTAACTTTCTTCTTAAGAAAGGTTATCGCCGAGGGGGAGTAGATTGCACCTTATTTGTGCTTGAAAATGCATCAAAAATTCGGATTGCTCAAATTTATGTTGATGATATAGTATTCGGCTTTACTTCACCATCTACGGTACATGATTTTGTCACTATAATGCAGGCTGAATTTGATATGCGTATGGTTGGAGAACTAACATATTTTTCTAGGACTGCAAGTTGAGCAAAGAAAAAATGGCTTGTTTATAAATCAGAGTAAGTATGCCCTGAATTTAGTGAAGAGATTCGGTCTTAGAAATGCCCGAGCATTTCGAACACCTATGGGGGTTTCTGAAAAAATGGTAAAGGATGAGAAAGGAGTTGCAGTTGATCAGAAGTTATACAGGGGCATAATTGGGAACTATTGTATTTAACAGCAAGTAGACCAGATATGTGTTTCATCGTAGGAATATGTTCAAGATTTCAGGCTGACCCAAAGGAATCTCATCTAACTATAGTCAAAAGAGTTATTCGATATTTAAGTGGGACTTCTGAGTATGGTGTCTGATATTCTAAGAATCAAGATTATGATGTTATTGGGTACAGTGATTCTAATTGGGCTGGTATGCTGATGATCGTAAAAGTACCACAGGTGGATGTTTCTTCATTGGTACAAATGTAGTTTCTTGGTATAGTAAGAAACAAAATTTGATCTCTTTGTCTACTGCGGAACCTGAATATCTTGCTGCTGGAAGTTGCTGTGTGCAACTATTGTGGATGAAGCAAATGTTGAACGACTATGAAATTCATCAAGGGCCTTTGAAGATTCTATGTGACAGCACAAGTGAAATTGATATTTCTAAAAATCCAGTCCAGCACTCTGGAACCAAGCATATTGACATCAGACATCATTTTATTTGAGATCTTGTTTAAAGGAAGGAAGTAGTGATGGTCTATGTTCCAACATCTGAGCAATTTGCAGTCATTTTTACAAAACCATTGGACACTGTTGCATTTGAGATTCTTAGACAACACTTAGGTATTTGTTTTACATTTGAGGTATTTTTTAGCTGTAAAATTTTTTTCCCACATTATTTTTTTGGAAAATAAAAAAAATCAAAAAATAGAAAGAAGAAAAAGCTACCAAAATTGAAGAAATGGTATGTTGGAAGTGCAAGGACAAGTGACATGAGTTGACAAGTGAGAAAAGGGAAATTATTGGTTTTCTTCGAAAGGGAAAAAAGTTACATGGCTAATGAGGCAAAAAAAGGGAAGAAGTTAATTTTGGTTCAAATTTTTTCATCTCTCCACATTTCCTTTATTTTTCGGCCAATATACTCATTCTCCTTGGAATTTTTGGACTCTCAATACTTGTTGAGATATTCTTGCCAAGAATTTTGGGTCTTGTATTAGAGTTCCAATTGAGTTGAATGTCTGAAAACCTTCCTATACTCAGACCGTTCTTGCCGAGAGAAATTCGTGAGGAAAAATCACCATGATCGAGAACAAGAACTGAGAAGGTGCTCCACTTCCCAAGCTCACCTCCGGCAACAAAGAAAAGAGTAATGAGGTTCCCAACGGAGGAAAAACTCCCTACGGAAAGGTACTTGGACCTGATTTCTCCCACTTTACTCTGCATGGTAGAAACTTCGAGTCAGTTGAAGAATTCTTTGATTGGGTTAAAGCAAATAGAGTTTCTATAGACTTGACTAAGGTTAAAGAATTGAAGAACTTAAAGGGAGAAGTTTTAGATGTGGACATCCAGGAGTTGTACACATGGGATATAGGAAACTTGGATGATGTGGAAGATTATGAACTTAAGATGCTGAGAGGGGTATACGGGTTGCATAACGGGAAGGATATGTTTCATGTTTACTGTTATATTCCAAAATTAAGTAGTGTGAAACTTGAAGAGATTGATGAAGCTGATACTGTTAGGTTAGAGATTGTTAAATCTACTGACAGGATGCCATTAAGGTTCTATGATTCAAATGCTGCCCAGTGGATTTATGAACTTAGAAAGCTTGTGATCATTGAGATTACAGACAGTGAAGAGGGAGATAGTGTTGGGTATGTTCCAACACAGAGGGCATAGTCAGAGATGGCTGAAGATATAGAGATTGGTGATGTTGACATGGGAGGTCAAGACCAGTTTGATGTCACTGGGAATGCCTATGATGACTTGGAGTATTCAGACGGAGGAAAGATAGGAGGATTTGATTTGAGGCAAGGGGAGTCAGACAAAGAAAAGGATGTTGGAAAACAGGGTGAGGCAGAGACAACTGAGCAAGAAGAAGAGTTTGAAGAGTCTGAGTATGTTCCAACACAGGAACCTGAATTGAACTACTCGAGCAATGAAGTGTTAGATGAATTCTTCCAAGCTGCAAGGACTAAGAGGAAGATTCCTGTTACTGAAGACTTCCCACCAGCCAAGAGATCCAAGAGAACCCAAGCTACTCCTAAGAAGAAGTTACTGCCTCCTCCTCATGTAAGTGAATCATTATCTTTTTCGTACTTTGATATCAATTGTGAGGAGATGTGAGAGGTGTTTGCTGAGAGAAAGAGAATCTCTGAAAGGCCAGTAGATCTAGAGGCATATATGGATGGTGATTTTTCTGAATTTCTGGAGACAATTGGGATGAAGAGGGATGCTATAGTGCAACTTCAGTATAACAAGAAGGTTGTTACTGAAGTTTATTCTAACTTGATGGCTGGAAACTTGAAAGTTGATTCCCCATGGTATGATAGGGTCTATGTTAGTGGGAAATTGATTGATTTCTCGGCTGCCAGGATGAACAAATTTTGGGGATAAAAATTCCATATTTTGAGGGAGTTTTTCTAGATAGTTTAGATGTGTCTGATGACAGAATTCTGGAGGTAGTTTCAGGTGGATACAAGACAGAGTGGCCTGAGATAGGATATTCACATGCTTCCTGCCTATCATATAGGTTTTTTGGTATATATCAAGTAGCTGTGAATTGCTGGATGTCATCTTCCAACACTACAGCTCTGACAAGAGAAATGGAGAAGCTGTTGTACTGTGTTGGAACACAGAAATCAGTTAGCCTAGGATTATTTATTCAGCAGTGTCTGGTTAGGCAAGCCACTGCTCTAAAGGCTAAACATGCCCTGGTATACCGTGTCTGATATCTGCATTAGCCAAGAGTGCTAAGGTAAAGGGCAAAGAAAATGATGTCGCCATTGATACAGAGTTTCTTTGACCTAACAAGAAGACCTTTGGGCATGCAGCAAGTGCATGATCTGCCATGGAATCCTGAAGGTACGACATCTGCAGATGCTGAAAAGATGGCCAAGTTAATGGTGCTCAATTCAAGGTTGGGGGCTATAACCATACAAATTACGGCTCTTAAAGCAGAGGAGGCCATACTTGAGGGGGAGATGGCTCAGATGGAGGCACAGAATGATACTCCTGAACATGATTAATAATCTTGAAGTGTCAATGTTCCAACATAGATCACGTGACGTGTTCAGGGGGAGCTGGTTTTATTTATCTTTTTGAAGTTTATTTCTGTGGTTTATTGCCTTTGGCATATTCATGGTCCGTGGGGGAGAATTTTTGGTGATTTTGGATATTATTTTTTGGATGACTGTAATCTGAATATTGTTTTGTTGTTCTGGAATTATGGTTTTCGGATGATATTCTTTTATGATCAGATTTAGTATTTTACATATTTTCCAACATAGGTGAATTTTTGGAGGACTTATGTGAATAATTAGAAGTTTTTCGTTGCGTTCTTATTTCCAAAATGGTTGGGTCCACAAAATGCCAAAGGGGGAGATTGTAAAGTCAAGTGATTTTCTTTGAGTATTTTAATTGGCAATTTGTGAACTGATTTGGAAACGAAAAACTTTCCATGTTGGAACATGCGGACTGCCACATTCACGCCTACATGATCTTATGGAAGAAGAAAAGAATATTATGGTATTTGTGATTTATGGAAATATGAATATTCTGCAATATGTTAGGGGGTGATAGAAACATATTAGGTTTATGAAAAATCCCTACAAATATGGTATTGGGTTTATTTAATGTATGAGATATATTGTGATAAGGAAAATCCATTTATTTATGAGATTTAGATATGCTTCAAAAGCAGATAAGGAATAAGAATATTATGGAGATAATTATGGAGAGTTCCGATTTGCTCATGGACTATATATAGAGGACATCACAACTGCGTTAATCTCATGAACTTAATTGCAAAAATCTGCACACTGATTTTTTATCTTTTCCGAGAGTCTTGCGATAGCCAGATCTATATGTTCCAACATACATGACCTTTCATTCAAAGTTTAGAATCATATGCCTTGATTCCTCAGGAGGAGGAGATCCAGCGTCGATAGTTTCGAGGTCAGATGGAATCTGATCAAGGCAGATCGGTAGCTAGAAGAGCTAGCAGAATTCACACGTTTAATTAGTAAATATAAATATTTTATATGGTGTACTTTGTACTATATCTTTCTGATTAGTGGATTCATTCTGAACTGGGCCAGACCCCGCAGATGTAGGTGAATTTCACCGAACTGCGTAGCCAAGTCTCGTGTGTTTATGCTTTACTTTAATGCATACTTAGTTAATAGATTATGTTGAAACATAGTAGTAATAATTAAGAAAATTCTGGAAAACCAAATTTCATACTGCCTCTGTCCCAACCATTTCTGTAATTTAACTATTTATTTAGTCAAAACTGCTTAACTTTGACCTCAAATTTGAATCGATAAATAAGTTAGGATATTGTCATATGTGATCTTGTCAGATTCGTAATAGTATGAATTTTTAAAATATCAACTTTTTATAACTTGTATTTATACTCAATTATAGATATCAATGATCAATTTTTTTTGAGTTAACTTGTGCAAAATTAGTTGGGACGGAGAGAGTATTGGATAAACCAACCCGTTTGACACCCCTACGTTTTGGGCATCCAATTTGCGGACTACGTACAAAAACGTACATAGGGGCTAAGGTGATAGTGAGCCCATTTCTTGCGGAACCTTTTTTGGAATGGAATTTGCTTATGCAAGGCACGCATTTTCTCCATCTTTACAGAAAAAGCCTTTTAGGATGAAGCACAAAAATAGAAGAAGCTTAAACAGAGTCATGCTCCATGCTAAGATTGAAGTATACTTATACTATTCGTCCTATTTCTAATTGCTTTGTATGGATGTGGATTTGATCATTCTTCATTCAACTTTGAGGTCTCTGAGTCACATGTGTATGAAATTTTTTAGGGATAAGTACCAAAATAACCCTATATATTTTAGTAAGTGTCAATATAACATTCGAATAATTTTTAGTGCAAATATAACCATAACTAATTAACATAAGTGCCAATATAACCCTAATACACTATTTCCGGCGTTGACTTGTGTTGATCATATGTAGTATGACTAAAAGGCCCTTTAACTTAAACCCTATAAGTGTTAGGACATTTTGGACCTTAGATCACCACCTCCACCTCCACCGCTAGGACACTACCACCACCACCTCCAACCAACCACCACCACCACTTCCCACCAGGCCTCCACCACAACCGCCAGCCAACCATCACCACCACCTCAAGCTTAGCCATCACCACCACCTCTCGCCCGGCCACAACCACCACCACCACCACCAGCCAGCCCCTACCACTACAACCACCACATCCCGCCAAGCCTCAACCCACCACTACCGCCAGCCAGCCATCACCACCACCTCCTGCCTGGCCACAACCACCACCACCACCTCCCCAGTAAACCACTACCACGACCTAGCCCCCTGTTAAACCCGTTGTCACCACCTCTTCCCCTGACTGTGAAACACCAGCCCTATCTTCGCCGTGAAATCTCCTAGCCTTGTCGCCACCTCCTCTCCGGCCAATCCTGCCACCTCCTCTCCGGCCAATCCTGCCACCATTCTAACCCCAATGTTAAACCTCCGTCACCAGCCCCATTGCCACCTCCTCTCCGGCCAATCCCAATCCAACTACCATCCCTATCCTCGCCGCCACCACCTCTTCCTCCGCTTGTGAAACCTAATCCCTTAACCCCAGCCCTAGCCTGACCGTAAAACCCTCACCACCGCCGTGAAACCCCATATCTAAACCCAGCCCCAGCCCCAGCCCCCACCACAACTACCACCAATCCCTCTCCCTGAAGCTACCAGCTCCCGCACCAGCACACCCTCTCCCTCAAGTGATTGAACGACCGATGCGACGTAATTGAACGATAGTGAACGGTGTCAGCAAGAAGAGTAGAGAAGAAAGGTGGAGGTGAAGACATGGAAGAAAGAGGAGAATAGAGGAGAAATGGAGAAAATAGGGTATAAATGTAATTTCATTTTTTCCAATTTGTTTTTCCAATTTTCCAATATTTTCAAGAGGGTAAAATAGCAATTTCACTGAATTATGGTAAAATTGATTGGAATGGGTAGTTTTGCACTTATGTCAACTATGTAGGGTTATAATGGCACTTTCAAACACTAAAATGGTATATTGGCACTTACGTGAAGTATGTAGGGTTATAAAGACACTTTTCTCATTTTTTATCCCAAATATAATATAACAGAAATTCTTTGATTTTTGTCTTGGTGTTTTGGTTCATATCGTCATTTTGACTAATCTAAACCCAAGTTGTCTAAAAATAACATACTAATATTATTATTATATCTTAACTATATATAATCAATCATAACTTGTTAATATATATATATATATATATAAATTCCAAAAACATATTTAAACCATAAATAACTTATTGTATAGTATCTATATATACCACGGAAGAAAATCCAACGAAACACATAATCGATAATAATAAAAGGACAGGTTCTTTTATACAATGATAAAACACTTTTGATATATATATATATATGTATGTATATACATATATGTATATATATAATTGGGATCACGTGAGAACACCTATCTTAGGTGAGAATATCTATCTTAGGTGAGAACACATCCTGATCATTGGTTTAAATATATAAACGATTCAGATTTAAGGAGATAATCTAACTTTATGTATAATTTATTGCCAAATTCATGGATCCTCATTCATTCAGGTCAAAAGACTCACTCAGATGCATCCTGATCTCGCTCTGAAACTCCTTCTCCCTCTGCATAGACTCTGATTTCAACTGCTTGATTGCCACACTGCACAATTTTACAAAATTGAAGTTACTAACCACATGTTAGGGACATTATTGCGAGCTCTAGTCCAGAAAAACCTGAAGAATTGGGAAGTGTGCATATCAATAACAAAGTTTTCTTACACTATAATTGTTCATTCTACTACTTTTTAATCTCCATTTGAAGTTGTTTATGGTTTCTTACCTATTACTCCTTTTGATCTAAATCCTTTGAATTTTAAACATGTTAGAAAATTTGATGGAGAAAAGAAGGCTGATTTTGTAAAGAGGATACACAAAAAGGTTAGAGAAAGGATTGAATGGACAAATGCTTGAAATGCAGAGAGAACCCGATTGCAGACCCGCATTGCCATGCTCCAATCGGCCCAAACAGTAGAAGGTATACTGTCAGGATCCAATTAGACCGAAAGATAATGATAGAAGAATCTTCAATTTGGAAGGCAAAGAAGAGAAAAGATTCGGGAGCTACAGTTCTCTACAACACCAATTTCATAGCTTTCGCCAGCTTCTTCACCAAGTACCTTTCTTCTTCCCTTCACCATCTATATGTACTCCTTGCGCCTTCTCTAACAGAATGGATAACTGCTGCCTAAATGATTCTTCTCCATCCTTCTGTTATTTTGTCTGTTGAGTTGTTATGTTTCCATTGTGCTGCCTTTTAGAGGGTATTAAATCCCTAAATTGCCCATAGCTTCGTGACATATACCCTCGGATATAATATCCCACGGGATGGCTAATTTAGCAATAAACAAAAATAGGCCCAATTCGGCCAAAGCCATCCAAAAGCAAATGGCTTCAGACCCGTTTCAATATTTTGCAGGTCATGTGACCCGGCCGCCGACCCGTTTGCTCCAAAAAACCCCAGCTGCAAAAAAAGGTAGCGCCCTGACCCGTTTACTACTCTCGAGTCAAAAGACCCAGCTGCGTAACCCAAATAACTGGAACCCTAATTCACCGGTAAAATTTGCCCATATTCCGTCGTGCCTCCAGTGCTGGAAAAACACGCTATATGCCGGATTTCATCAAATTTTCAAAGGGAAAAAGGAACCCATCAAGAACTCAACCAAGTCCAAGCCAATCTGAGCAATAATCATCCAAAATTATGGGAAAAAACACCGTCGCTCGGCCGGGAAAGTCACCGGAAAACCTAGCTTGAATGTGCTCCCATCGAACGAACCAAGAATTTCCATAAATGGGCTGCTTCGAATTCAAACTAAGAGAAAACCCAACCAAACTATGAACTCTGAATCTTGATAAATCAGGACCTATGTGCTCCTTCCAATTTCCAACGGCCAGTGATGAACTCACCGGAAAAAGGTGCGCAGAATTGCAAAAAATTTCGGGTGTTGCTATATCACACCCTATATTTTATTAGGTTACACCCTAATACGTATATACATGTATAATACTAATTTTAAATTTTCAAACTAAAACAAAAAAAACCAGAAACAAAAAAAAACAAAAACAATACTACCACCACCAGTGCCGGAGCCACTGTCTCCAGCCATCCGTAGGCTGCCGCCGCCGTCGTCCTTAGCCTGCTGTAGTCCCTAGCCCGTCGTCCCTTCTTCGTCCCCGTACCCAGCAAAACCTTAGCCCGCCGGAGAAGCGGGAGAGGAGAGCAGCTGAGAAGCGGCGGAGAGCGAAGGAGAACCGGGGTAGGAGGAGAACCGGGGCGGAGGAGAAGGAGAAGCCGACCGGAGAAGGAGAGCGGGGAGAGGAGAACCGGGAGGAGAAGGAGAAGCCAACCGGAGAAGGAGAGCGGGGAAAGGAGAACCGGGAAAAGGAGAAGGAGATTGGGATCGAAGAAGGAGAGCGGGGAGAGGAATCGCTGGAGAAGACGGAGTCGCCGGAGAAGAGGAACCAATCGACGGAGAAGACATCGCTCGTCGCCGGGGAAGACGAAACGAGCGACAAAGAGCGGCGGAGGAGCGGAGAAGAAGGGAAATGAGCGGCGGCGTTAGTGGTGCACGGGTTAGGTGCACGGCGGCAGCGGGGCACGACGGACGGCGGCAGTGGTGGTAAATAAAAAATTTTAGTTGATATAAATTTAAACACATTTTAATTATTTAAATTAAATTAAAAATATATATTGTATACAAAATAGTATAAATACATGATGTAATCAAGTAAGTAAAATATAGAGCGTGATATAGCGATCTAGAAATTATCCCAGCCAATGTCCTATTTTCATCGAATTCCGGAGGGCAGATTTAAAAACCAACGAAACATGGCCAAAAGTGCACCATGTCGATGAAAGAGTGAGATTATACCAAGTAACAAGACCATGTTGGAGCCTAAGTCGACCGAAAAATCAATAAACTCAAATCTGCCCTCGTCATGTTCTCAAAATTGTCGAGAAACATGCCCTTGCATCATAAATTTGTGGGCAGAAAGAAACCCAATCAAAACACAAGAAGTTACATCATGTTGATACAATCCCAAACAAATCTGAGTAAAAAATCATCCAAACTCGGCCAAGATGGTACTCGCCGGAAAATTCAAACCAAAAACCCATCGATTCAACAAAATCAATGTTCCAGTGCCAACATCGGATCAAATTTAAGATATTCAAGCAGCAAATATCTCAATTCATTACAAACTTCATGTACTCAAACAAAGATTGGATCTTGAAAAGCATCCAATATCATAAAGGCTTCAATCAGAAAACTTACCCATCAAAAATTGCTACCATCGGACAAAATACAGATCCGAATTACCCCACCTAAAATCATCACAATGTTTCCATGAAGATTTAATGAGAAGAGATGTTCATCTTCTCCAAGCCAGATCTAAAATTCTTTGGAAACCCATCAAGAGAATCATCAAAAGATGCCCGGCCAGGAATCCAACAAATCTGTTGGATTCCTCGCTGGAAGAGCACGAATTAGAGGGGAAAAAATGCAAGAATTAATGGAGAAAAGATGGCCGCATGGTGATGATTTTTGAACCAGGTGACTAGGTTTAGCTACATCTTTGCAAAGAATGGTTTCCTAATGCAAGGAAGTCTGAGCCGAGTCCCCGTGGTGATGGTCCTTTCAAATTTTGGAGTGTGCATATCAACGCTTACAAGATTGAGTTACTTGATGAATATGGAGTTAGTGCTACATTCATTGTTGATGAATCATATCCTTATACATTTGAAGATGATTCACTTTCGAGGATGAAAACTTTCGACCATGGAGGGAATGATATGAATCCAGAAGATGAAGTTGCATGCATCGTGCTAGCTGCACATGCTCCTGCATCTGCACAGATCGTGCCATCCGCACCTGCACGGATCATGCCTTAGCAAGATCAAATCTTCAAAGTTTATGTCAGTGATCCTTTAAGTAACATGACTGGTCTGGCGATAAGAGACATAAAGAAACTTAAAGATGAAGCGTTGAATGCTTTGATTGTTCAAGAACATGAAGAGGAGCCAAAGAATCTGAAATACTCTTTGAAGAATTATACTTTAATTTTGAATTAGGGTTTCGGGGTTTTCTATTCATGATTTCAAAATTAGGGTTAGATTAGGGTTACCTATTTCATCATTTTCAAGATTAGGATTTTAGGTAGATTAACTCTACTCTTTTTTCCACTAGGTTTTTTTGGTGAGGTGGATTATTCACAATAGGTTTAATCTCAAAATTCTTGTAATAGATTAGATAAGATTAGATTCGATTAATCTAGACATTCTTGTTGGATGAATTCGGCCATACTTATTATTGGATTGGACATGTATTTTGATTAGATTTAGATCTCCTAAGGCAATTATAATTTAAAAAGGAATAAGATCAAGTCTTAGCTGAATTCTGTCTTTGATTCTCTTGTATTTTTGGCCGATACTACACCCTATAAATGGGGTTGTATTTTTCAAGTTTTATTTAAGCTTTCAGACATTAATCAATCATATAATTTAAAATTTGAATTTATTACTCTTTTCTTGTAAGAAATATTAAACTTGCGAGTTTATCACTACAAGAAACAACACCTATTACTTTGCCCCTTTTACCTTAGTTTTTTGCCTTAGCCCAAATAACAGAGGTAAAAAGTTCTTTTACCTCAATTTTTTTTGAAGTACCTCGGTTTTTTTCCGATGTAAATAATAAATTTTTTTAATCTCGGTTGACATTTTAATCGAAGTAAAATGTTAAAGAAACAAAGTAAATAATCCTACCAAATAGCATGCGACGTCGCACATGTTGTTAAAAAGGCCAGCCAAAGTCGCATTATAAGTCGTTTTCCCTGACATGTAATGCGATGGACGAACGACATCGCGCTTATGTAAGTTGACTTTGAAAAAAGAGGAAGTTTTATTTGAATATTTGAATAGGTGAGTTTTGTTGTGTTACGACTGAAAAAGGTGGAATAAGAGGGAAAACAAAAACAACCACAACCAACAACCATCATCGACATTCCACTCCACTTCACTCATACCAAACTGTTTCCTTCACACAGTCACACAGTCAGTTCCCATGCTTTTTCTGCTTGATTGATGTTTTCATTTTGTTTTACCTCAGTTAACTTTTATAGGTTATAGTTGTTTGAAAGTGATTGGCTTCGGTCTAAAAAAGTATTTGTTCAATGGTTTTTATAACGATTGTAGAAAATGTTGTTGAATGGCACGAGTGAAAATGGTTTTTAAACTCATGCACAGATCAAATTGCACCCACAGTCAATTATATATTGTTCAAATAAGGTAGTTAAATTATTAGAAAAGCAGTACTGGTCATGAAAATATCCTTACAATTATTAATTATTAATAATTGTTTTAGTTCCATTAATAGAACATAAATTTGTTCAATTAGCTCGGATTATGATGACATTGAAAACAGTCGCCCCCCCAACTTCGATGACCTTGAAGAACAAGGTGTCCCCAATGCGTAGGCAGTTTCCGAAAAGGAACTCGCCAAAACCCTTTGGGGACAGTGCCTTGATCTTCCCACACCCGAGTAGTTCATGCGCCACTCTGTCCCGTAGCACCTCAGCACCAGGGGTCTTGTCATTCGGCAGTAGTGGTACAATGTCCCTCGAGATGTACTAAGTCAACAAAAAAAATATTCATTAGAAATATTTATAAATATAAATAAATAAACAAATATATATATATATATATATATATATGTGTGTGTGTGTATGTATGTATAAGCAACTAGCAACAAATAATATTAATTGGAAATTCCTTACGTGGGCTATCAGGAGACATTGTAACCTATTCAAGGTCGAATAACATTGCTCCTTTGTGCAATGTTACGAAAACAAAAAAAAATATTAGTTGTTATAAAGCCTGAAGATGTGCTAGTAAATATATATGTGAATTGGTAAAATACCTGAAAAAATGGGCGATTAGATGACTCTTCGCCAGCCATTATTCCTGAATAAAAAATGAAAATGTTAAGTACGAACTAGCCTATGAAATGCACGGTGCAACGTTGACAATGTGTCGCAGGTACATGTTGGTCCAAAACAATTGTTAGGTCGACATGTACTAGCGACCTCGCTAAGTAGTCGATAAAACCAAACATAAGACCAACACAAGAACGAGGTCGAATATGCAATTTCAGAGTAAACTTAAATTCCAAAATGCAACTTTGGTAACAATTTAGTCAAACCAAAGGTCAGACCAACATAAGTGCAACGTCTCATACTGAAGAACATGCTATTAGAAATAAGAATGTGCGACCTTGCACTCTAATCACATAAATCTATTTGTACCAGACAGCAACCGACGTTGCACGTATCAGGGGAAGCTACGAGAAGAAACACATAAACCCAGAAAAAAATGAAGGTTTAACATCATAAAATTAAACAAAAACCCTTTGGAGATATACCAAAACATAGTACCTACGTTTACAGTCAAGGAAAGTTCACACTCTCAAAAGTGTGAGTAAAAACTAGAAAATTTAAAAAATAGAACACATTCACAGACCACAGATTGAACAATGTAAAGTAGCAATTACAAACATTAGGTGTTAGAAGATTAGAAAAACTATACATTTTTCCAAGAGAGAAGGGGGGGGGGACCATTGGAATTTGCAGGAAACTTGTTTGTTAGGGTTCCTATATTTATACCTGTTTCAGAACGACGTTATTTTGGACATTTGTGAAGTCCGCCTCGCATGGTGTGACATTGCACCTATGTCGGTTAAGTCGACAAGGTGTCGACCCCGGACCGATGTTGCATTTTATATAGGCCTAACACTTTCAACCCACCAGCCAGCCGGTCAACAGTTTGAAATTATTGAAATTTTTTGGCCGCAACAAATATTTGCTAGCTGCAGAATAATTGAAATAAACTATTCATTATACACAAGTCTTTTATAGTTTTCTGAATGATCGTTATATTAAAACTTTGTTCATATGTTAGGTTAAATATTAAAGATTCAATAACATTAAAATAGCATTAAACAAATATATTATAAATTAAAGATTTCAAATATAAAATACGCCTGAATAAATATTCTTCTAAATACGAATTAGTTTGTTTCAAATACATGATCATATCAAGTCTAAGCTAAACATCTAATATTTTCGGGAAAGAACGATAACATTAAAAACTATGGGCCCAACGCCATTTACCACCTTGAAGTAGAGGGTGTCCTCAACCTCAAGTTTCTCTGCAGCAAGAAACTTGCTAAACTCCTTCGAGGTCAGGATCTTGAGCATTCTGTTCCCTGAGTAGTGCATGTCATACTCTCTCCCATTGCACTTGAGCACAACAGGCAACTTGTAAGGTGGTAGGAGCTCTAGAATCTGGCTAGGGACATACTGAATTATAAATAGAAAACCTTTGTTTGTACATATGAATTAATATATAAAAAACGTTAATTGAAAATAAAATACATGTGTAACAGAGAGGACTTACCAGAATTGGAATTGACCTAAAGTTTGTTTGGGGCAGAGTGTGTACAAAATGCAGAATAATATCGCTGAATGTAGTTCGTGGACGATCATCATCTGAATCGCTGCGGATCTGTATTGGTCAATGAAATTATCATAAATTCAATTAGAATATAAGTAATAAAATATAATGAATTTGAATCCAAACAAAATATCGCTCACCTATATCGGGGAACGGTTCGAGTCAGCATTGTTAGCCACCTGATATTCATATTTTCACAGATGTTAAATATTATGATAGATAGAAATGGTTTGTTAGAAGTCAATTTAATTCATCTTTTTAGTCGGCTAGGCATTGCACATTCACGTCGATCCTAAAAATGACTTGGGCAACCAACTTTTTTTAATCGACTTTGCTGACACGTTGATCCAAAATAATGGCATGGTCGACCAAGTTAAAGAGAAGTCGATCAACATTTGGTATAACCGATTGGTTAACCAATAAGGGTGCGACGTCACGTTCAATATCAACTGCAGAAAATATGAATGCGCGACGTCGCATGGGGATTGTTACAGTAGAAGGAGAATTGACAGACCGACGGCATTGCATTCAAGCACAACAGATAAACTAATAACAACAGTGAATAAACTAACAACAACAAAAAAGGGGAAAAATAAAGTTCCTTTACCGAAAAATTGGGCCACATTAACGGGGGAAGACATAAAACCCAAATTCTAACACCCTAGAACCTAATCCTAGAACCCTAATCCATAGAAACTTCAAAACATAAAACAAATAACAAATTCACACACTATATACATATAAATTTCTAGGATAAATACAAAACAAAAGCAATATAACCACATGTAGAAACCATACATTTGAGAAGATGGGCCGGGGGACTGTTAAATTTGAGAGAAAGTTGAATGTTCGAAGTGATGTATGAGGTGGGCTCCAAATATATACATATATATATATATACACACACACATCCACACATATATATACGTATATACACACACATATATATACATATATATATACATACATACACACACACACACACATATATATATATATATATATATTTCTTAGGAATCGTTGTGAATTTCGCATCGGCGGGTGCTACATCGCATAGCCGTAAACCTTACCAACAATGGCATTTGAGCAACGTCGACTACTCTAAATGTAGGCCTCACCATTTCAGCCCACTAACATAGCAATAAGCCCGTGTTTGACCAACTGCATGTGCGAGGTCGCATGTCAATCTAGTTTAGTGACAGTTGATCCAACATATGGGCGACGTCGGCTAGCCTTAAATTAGGCCTCACCATTTCAGCCCACTAGCATTGCAATTGGGCCTGCGTTTGACCAAAAAAACATAATTGACCTTAATAATGGTTAATTGTATATTACTTACTACTAATGAAATTTATAACCCATGAACTTTATTAACGTCTGGTTCGATCGGAATCGATTATAACACAACTGGTGAACTTTTCAGTTTTTACACTTAGGCCCCTCCAAGATGGTGGGGGAGGACGAAATGCAAAATTGGGGATACCCAATAATCTAAATCACATTGTCACTATCTTGTAGTTCCATTTTAGGCATCAAGGAACCGGGGTACTTTTCTTCCCTCATTTTTATTAGTATTCCATTAATACCCTTACAATGAGCGTCATTAATTAGAATGATAAATTCCACCACATAGAATCAGATGAAATTACACATTCTTGATTTTTTATGAATTAAAAAGATAATAAAATTCCGTCCATCAATTTTTTAAAGTGCTAGTACGTGGTCTAGGGTAAATTGTATATTTATAAGTATGTAAGCGTTAATCGGAAGATCTCATGGAAGTCTACGTGGGATCATGTCAGTTTCTTTATTAGTTTCGGGGACCATAAGTTTGATTGGGGATGACAAAGGTCACGTCTGGGACGATTGGAATCGATTTTGGGACTGTCAGTGTACTTTTTTATTTTTACACTTAGGTCCCTCCAACAAAGTGGGAGAAGTCGAAATGTAAAATTGGAGATACCCTTATCTAATTCACCAAGTCACAAGCATGATGTTCCAATTTTTTCATGCACGGGTTAATGGAACGGGACCAAAACCTTCTCAGACAGTGTATGACGAAACTTTGCAAAAATTACACTATGCCCCAAATTAACTTCCTTTTTTTATGAAACTTTGTATATTGATGATCAAAAAAATTTCCAAATTAGAATCTCTCTCCCAGCCTTTACATCAAACCTCAAACACTAATAATTGCATAAGAAAGAAATAAGAATTTAGTGCCAAAATTACTCCATTCTTCTTCAAGCGGCTCCTTCCAATTACTCCAGCTTCTCCACTTGCATTCATTTTCTACTTGTGCAGCTACTGTCTCTGCCTTCAGCTCCATTTTGTTAAAGATTCTGTTATTGCTTTCAAGCTAGACTCTGTACAAAGAAGTTGTCATCAGCACGATCCCTTTGTTCTGCTTTCTGCTTGCCATCATAAGCATTAGCTTCTTCAATTGCCTCATATTCCTCACCTCCCCCATGTTTAAGGTTTGAAAAATTCTCTTCATGTGTTCACATCCTGCAAACAAATGGACTGTTGTCTCCTCTTTATCCTTTGCACATAAACAACGGTATTGTTGATGCTTTAAGATCCCAAACTTCTGAAGTCTTTCCACAGTTGACAGATTGCCTTTCAAAAAAAATCCAGATAAAGATTTTGTGCTTTGGTTGCACTCCCTTGTGCCAAATGAATTTCCTGTAGGCATCCTTCCTCCTGTCTCTCTTCAATTCATCATATACATGTCTGACTTTCAGCTTCCCTACACTGTTCACACACTTCTGCAATGTCACAAAGTGCTCATCCCTCAGTTTGCAAACGAGTTTCCAGTTCCAGCTGTGTCCTGAACCAGCTTTACAGTCATTAAAATCCCCTTTCCTTCGTATAGGATTCTTGAATCCACTTGATCCAAAGAAGGCCCTTCTTAGTATGTAGATCCCAAACATTTTACAGACTTCTGCCTTGTTCCATAAAGATGGATCTTTCAGCCCAATACCTCATCCACCTTTACTTATACTCATTGTGTCCCATGATGTTGAATTGTATCCCCTCTTGCTTTCCTTCCTTCCCCATAGGAAGTTGCTACATATCTTCACAATTGTCCCATAGATACTCTCTGGAATGCTTAGTATGCTAGCCCAGTAACCTTCCATACTCAGCAAAACAGAATTGATCATTTGTACCTTCCCAGCATAGGACATGATGAATGAGTTCCAACTGAGAAACCTTCTTCTGATTCTTTCCACCAGTAGATCACATTCTTGTTTTCTCCATTTTGTGTTAGACAAAGGTACCCCCAAGTAGTGGGGAAATTCCCTTTCCTAACTTATAAAACATCTATCAGTAATAGCTTTTTCCCCCTCTTCCATTCTTGAGAAAGAAACAGTAGATTTCTAATCGTTTATAGCCAATCCTACTACCTCCATAAAGTGATGCAAGCAATGTTTAATCCCATGCATAGACATCAGATCAGCTGCACTGAAAATCAATAAATCACCAGCAAATAGCAAAGAGTGAATTCCATCTTTGCTACTTCTTTGGTGATAATTAATCTTATTCTTCTTGTACTCTTGTGTTAACAACCTTGTGAGGTATTCCATGAAAATCACAAACAACAGTGGTGAGAGTAGATCCCATTGTTTCACTCCTCTCTGCCCCTCAAATGATTTAGTTCTCATTCCATTTAAAACCAAGCTGAAAGTGGAATCCATTGTACTTCTTTGTATCTAGTCAATCATCATGTCTGGAAACTTTAGCAGTCTGAGCCATTATGTCAAAAACTTCCAATTGATGCAGTCAAAGGCTTTGCTGATATCCACCTTAACTATACAGCTTGCTTTCATACCCCTTACATTGTACTTGTGCAGTAGCTCTTGTGTCAACAGTATATTATGAGCAATATTCCTTCCTCTGATAAAAGCTCCTTGATTCCCATTAATTATATCATGCAGTATATTCCTCATTCTATTACAGAATTTTTTTGATGACCTTGTACACCACTGAGCAGCATGAGATAGGTCTGTAATCTGTGGCTAGTTTAGGATTGGTTACTTTGGGGATTAGGGAGACTACTGCTTCACTCAGTAAATTAGGAATTTTCTCACCCCCCAAGAATCCTTTTACTGCATTTATCAAACTACTTCCAGTGATTTTCCAAGTTTTCCTGAAGAAAAGACTTGTAAATCCTTCCTTCCCTGGACTCTTACTTGTATGAATACTCCACAAGGCCTTCTTGATTTCCTGATCAGTGATTGGCTTGATTGTCATGGCTTGTTGCACCATTAAAACTTCCCCCCATCTTCACCAGTCTTGAATCCAGCTTTCTTATTTGCCACATTGTCCCTAAGTGATTATGAAAATGTTGCAACAGGTGCTGCCCAATCAACTCCTGATCTTCTATCAGCTATAAGTTCTCCATTTATCCCGATGTTCACTATATGATTCCTGTACTACCTTGTTTTTATGGAGGCATAGAACATTTTTGTAGGCTTGTCACCCTTATATAACCACTGGATTTTGGCTCTTTGTTGTAAGAACCTGAATTCTGCCTCCTCCAGTTTGTCTAATTCCCTCCTAGCCTCAGTTTCTTTTTCCTACTTCCCCATATCATTTAAATTTGCATTCAAATCAAGCTGTGCAGCCAGCCATTTTTCTTTTGCCTCTCCTACCCTTTTCCCCATCTCAGAAAATTCCCTTCTGTTAAGGAGCTCGAAAGGTTTCTGTATTTGCTTCAGCATATCAGCCAGTTCCACCATGGATACTGTTGATCTCCAAATCCTTCTCACAGTTAGCATGAAGAGCTCAGATAAACTCCACATATTGTAAAACTTAAAACTTCTCCTTTGGATTTTCTCTGCAGTTTTCCAGTGGAGTATTAGGGGGTGATGATCAGACATATTGCTTGGTTGAACCTCACAATAAGCTGAATTTAATACTTTAATCCACTCATGATTGATTACTGATTTATCTATCTTGCTTTGGATTCTGTCCACCTCACATCTTCTCTCAGTCCAAGTGAATTTTGGACCAGTAGTTTTGATTTCCAACATTATCTTCAAGTCTATAAACTCCTGGAAGTCCTGAATTTCTTTCTCCTCAACATCATTACCTTATTCCACGTCCTCTAGTTCCAGTGGCGAATTGAAGTCTCCCAATATCACCCATGGCTTATCATCTCTCCCTAATCCTGCCAAGTACCGCCACATGTTCTGCCTCTCCTTAGCTCCATTTTGGCCATACACCACTGTCATAAAGAATTCCTGATTTGAACTTTTGTTAACCACCCAAGTGTCCATCCATTGATCCCCCATTCCAATTAGTTTTATGTCAAAGTAATCAGTCCTCCATGCCAGCCATATCCTCCACCCCTAGCCAACAAACAATCTGTTTTCAACTCCCGGCCTAAACCAATTCTGCACCATTATTTTTTTACTTCTGATTTTCATGTTTTACTTTGGTTTCCAAAATTCCCAGACAACCAATGTGATTATGCATACAAAAATTCAATATGCTTATCACTTTTATTGAATCCTCTCACATTCCAGACTGTAATTTTGTTATTCATCAGGGGGATCAGCTAAAAGAGTAAAACAAGTACCTGGACTGGATCCACTGATTTTAGTTTCATTATGCATTTTATCATTCTGCTCCATTGATCTTACTGCTCTCATGCCTTTTCCTACCAATCTGAATGTGTCCTCCACCTTTTCATTTCCTTTTCCATTTTTCCATTCCTCATCTTTCTTTTCAACAACCATCTTTATTTTACTCTCCAATCTCCTCACAGGGACATAGACCATTTTGTTCTTCTGGTTCAGTCCTTCCTTCATTTTCCTACATTCCTTCTCTTCATGGCCTATTAGCTCACATCTTTTTCACTTGATATGTTTCCATTCAAAAACAATTTCCTGACTCACTATCACTTTCATTAAGGTACAACATCTTGCCTGGGATTGAATCTCTGATCAGAACATCTACCTGAATTCTGGTATAGTCAAGTTTGTCTTTCTTCTTTGTCATCTTATCCATTTTCAGTGGTTTGCCAAGAGGGCTCAAAATCTTACTGATTATTGCAAGCTTCCAGTATTTTAAAGGTAGTCCAGACAGTTTCACCCACACTGGTACAAACTTTGGTTCCTCTACCCCCACAGTTCTCTTCCCAATTTTGAATGAGTACATGCCTACCATCAAAGAATATTATACCTCGTTCTGCTACTTCACATTTCTGATCTACTGTTTGGAACTTAACAAGAAACAAGACAGATTTCAAGAGCCATACCTTTTGCACCTTTTGACCCCATATCTTGTAAAAGTATTCCTCCACCACCTTTAAGGGGGGGTGGTGGCTTCCTAGTACTTTGCATATTGCTGTTGTTTCCCATTGTTTGATGTTATCCTGCACGTCATCCATTGTAATCTCACCCATCACCAGTCCCTTAATATCCACAGGCTGCACATACTTGATCTCCAAGTTTTTGTGTTGCTTTCCTGTTCTTCCTTGTCTTCTTCACCCCAGCTAGGATTCCATCTCAGCTTTCTTTCAACCTTCTGATGACTCCCCTATGATAGATCTCTTTTTCCTTCTTGATTGATGCCCATTTTTGGTGTTTCCACTTCATCATCACTGTTCCTTTTCAGATCTGATACCTCTCTGGTGAGCAGGATGCCTTTCAGTCCAACTCCTGCTTCCTGGTTGATCTTCTGTTCCTCCATCAGAAAAAAAATTCCATGTACTCTCTCATTGTGTTGTTGCTGATGCTTGTGTTTTTTTTCCCTTTCCATTTGCTTTTGTTACTTGATCTTCCCATGAGGAAGGCAGATTCAAAGAACCACATAGCAAGATCCAAAAATCAGATGAAAAGGATAATGTAGGTGTTTTTGCCCCTAGTACTAGAGAGAAAAATTAACTACCTTTTTCAAATTAACTTCCTTGCATGTTCACTACGCTTTAAAACTCTGCCCCCAAACTTCAGGAGAAATTTTTGATATGGAGATTATGCGTATTGTCCAAGGGAGGCGCGAACCGGGATAATCGTCCATCATTTTTGTTAGTATTTTATTTATACCCTTACTATAAGCGTTATGAGAACGATAATTTACACCACATAGAATCACATAGAATCACATGAAATTTCATATTCTTGTTTTTTTATGAAATAAAAAGGTAATAAAATTCCGACCATCAAATTTTAAAAAGCGCTAGTACATGGTCTAGAGTACATTGTAAATGATTATTTATAGGTATACAAGGGTCATTCGGGAAGAACTTGTGAAAGTTCATGTGGGAATAAGACCAATTTCTTTATTACTCTCGGTTAGTATAAGTTTGACTGTGGGTGACAAAGTTTCTTTTCGGGACGATCATAATCGAGTTTGGGACAATTGGTGAACTTTTCAGCTTTTGCACTTAGGTCCTTCCAAGAAAGTGAGAGACGTCGAAATGCAAATTTGGAGATAAAATTTTGTTGTTCATATTTACAGAACAATGTGGTTCCTATTTGGCATAAACGGGTAGTCAAAAGGAGCCGCAATCTTAACAGGGAGTATGTTATAATACTTTTAAAAAATTAGACTTTGGCTCATATGAACGATGCCGTAAATGCGCCGCATGAGACGAACCACTGAACAACACCCTAAAGACGTCGGTCAATCTGAAATTTCCAGCGGGAACCAAAATTTTGAACTTAAATTTTCCCCCTACCCCATTTCATGTCAATAATATCCAGCATTGCCACCCATTTCCCATCTCCAACACACTTCCTCCTAACCCAACTCCACACCATCCTTTCCATTCACACCATTACAACCACTAAAGAGCCCAGTCTAATTTCTTCTCTCAAATATCAACAAGTATCCTAGGATGGAGCAACTCCGGGTTCAAATTAATTGAGGTAGTTTTTCATCCATTCCATGTTCATTTAGCAATTTTATTAACATGCCTTGTATATGTTTTTTTCCTCATTGACCAATCATTGAATATTTTCATGGAGCATAATGATTATATTACATGTTATATAGTGTATATTGTTTGTGTTTCCAAGATAATGCCATGTTTGTAAGGAGTGAGAAAAAAAGGCTTAGATTAGGGATGATTGTGGATAATAATCAATATTTTTTTATGAACACAGGTTGAATGTGTGACATGGCTCGTAGTCCATCGCCCCATACGGTATGGGACCGAATGTTGACCAATGTTTCATTGGCTAGGAAATGACAGGAACATCTATGAATATCTGACGTCGCTCATCAATCAGAGTCTGCAACTTCTATTTATCCTTCAAGCAACACCGCTCTAAATCAGATCAGGTACTTCTTCCATGTTGAGATTAATGTCATTTGCACTTGTTACGAACCGATGTAAAAAATGTACTTTTTACTACACCTGTATTTACCTTGGTTTTTTTAAGGTTGAAAACCAAGATAAAAACCCCTCAAGAACCGAGGTAAAAAGTGATGTTTCTTGTAGTGTATCCATCCAATATTGTGAGACTAGAACTTGCGAGATTTTAGTGAACAATTCATGCAACTAGTGCATAGGTTTAGGGATTTCGACCTTTGTGTTAGTGAAGATCTAAAATTGTGTTTTCTAAAAGACTTTGTGCCTTCTTGAATTCAAGTGGGTGTTTTGTTCAACCTTGATAGAGAGTGCTTCTTTAAAAATTCTGCATCTAGAATCTTCGCAAGGAGATTCATATCAAAAACCTTCGACGTAAGCTCCTTATCATATCTCTCCCGCTGAATTGGTTGAGTTGCGCAAACAATTGGTTGAGTTGCTGGATATCCAAGGCGCCTTATGGAGCACCAGTCTTGTTTCATAAAAAGGCGGATGGGTCCCTTCGCTTTTGTGAGGATTACCGCACGTTGAACAAGTTGAAGGTGAAGAACAACTACCCGGTTCCCAACATTTATAACCTCTTTGATCGGCTAGTGAAGGGTCGTTTATATACTAAGATATATTTACGGTCAAGATATTAGCAAGTCCGCATAGCAGAGGGTGATGATGAAAAGACTGTCGTTGTGACTAGATACATGTGTTATGAATTCCTGGTTATGCCATTTGAATTGACAAATGCACCAACGACCTTTTGTAACCTCATGAACGATGTACTCTATGAATATCTAGACAAGTTTGTTGTGGTGTATCTCGATGATATCATTATTTGTTCTAAGTCGCTAGAGGATGAGGGAACCTGAGCTGTATGTTAAGAAGGAGAAGTACGAGTTTTGGACTCGGGAGATCACTTTTCTTGGGCATGTCCTAAGTGACTGAAAGATCAATGGATGAGAAGAAAGTTGCCGATGTGATTGAGTGGCTGGCTCCAACAAACACCCAGAGTTGAGATCATTTCTGGGTTTGGCGAATTATTGTCAGAGATTCATAAAGGACTACTCAAAACTGGTCAGCCCTCAACAGGATTGTTGAAGAAATATGTTCCACGGCTTTGGAAAGAAAGATGTGTTACATCCCTTGAAGCTTTGAAAGCCGTTGTTGCCACTAAACAGGTGTTGAGCTTGTCGAATTTCATTAAGACATTTCAAGTGCACACGGATGCGTCTGATCGTTCCATCGACGGTGTTATGGTGCAAGGTGGCACCTGATTGCTTATGAAAGCAGGAAGTTGAAGGATCATGAGTCAAGATACATCACTCATGAGAAGGAGATAACGGCAGCAGTGCATTTCCTTGAAATCTGAAAGCACTACTTACTGGGAACACAGTTCATAGTTGTCAAGGATAATATGGCCAATACTTACTTCATGACCCATGAGAAATTGACCCCTAAGCAGGCCAGATGGAAGGAGTTTTTGGTTGAGTTTGACTTCGAATGGATCCACAAACCAGGGAGGGAAAATTAGGTTGCGGATGCCCTGAGTTAGTTTAATAATAAAATCTGGATCGAAGTCCAAGAAAGACCCGATATGCTTGAAGTTGAAGGCTCGAGTTGAATAGGGCATGATGAAGCCATATTGGGTGGAAGATGAGTTGTTGTCTGCCAAGAGTCACCGGTTGTTTGTGCCCAGTACCGGATGGTTGCGAAGGATGTTGCTGAAGGAAACACACGATGCTCATTGGACTGGTCACCTAGGAGTTGAGTGGATGTTGGCCTTACTTTCTAGAAATTTTGTTTGGCCAAAGATGGAACACGATGTTGAATCCTATGTCAAGTTGTGTCTTGTTTGTCAATTGGAAAACCACGAAAGAAAGCAGTAGGCGAGATTTTTGCAACCATTGCCCATTCCCAAGTGCCCATGGAAATCAATGTCAATGGACTTCATCCCAGGTTTGCCTAAAGATGATAGGTTGGGCTCAATACTTGTGGTTGTTGATCGATTTTCGAACTATGTTGTTTCTTGGGGCACCTGCTATGTGTCCGGCTGATAAAATGGCTGAGTTATTTATGAAATATGTTGTGAATTATTTTCGATTACCCGAGGAAATTATAAGTGATAAGGATTCACGGTTCACGGGTGAAATCTGGACCAAATTATTCAATTCAATGGGGTCAGAATTGAAATTCTCCATCGCCAATCATTCTCAGACAGACGGGCAAACTGAAAGGATGAATGGTTTTTTGGAGAAATATATGAGGCATTATGTGATGCCCACGTCGGAAAAATTGGTCCAACTTATAGGATGTCGCTCAAATTTTTTTATAACTTGCATTGACCGTTGACAATAGGTTTGAGTCTGTTTGAATTGGCACATGGGCACTTTCTACCGGTGGTTTGAACAACAATGTTGTTTGGGGACATGGGTTGCGCTACATACATATTTGCAAGATCAAAGCAGGAGATGATTAATGAAGCACGAGATAGTTTGTTGCTTGCTCAGAAACGCATGAAGACTTATGCAGACAAGCACATGCTGGAGTTGGAGTTTCAGGTCAGAGACATGGTCATGCTGAAGCTCACTCCACAAATTCGGAAGCATATCAGTAGCAACACGGTGCACACGTGATTAGTGCCCAAGTTTGATAGGGCCTTTGAATTGCTAGAAAGGGTTGGAAATGTTGCTTACAAATTGAAGCTCCCTGATCGCTTAACGGTACACCCTACATTCCATGCTAGCTAAGTCTTTTTATGCTGATCAGGAGGATCCTAAATGAGTCCAAATTAAAAGGATTCCGCCAGTCGTGAGGACTCAATATCAAGAGGAAATGGAGGAAATCTTAGATCACAAAACGTTGGGTGGAAGCAAAAAGAGTCGAAAGACCAAGTTTTTTATTCATTGAAAGGATGAAGAATGAGCCCATGGTTTCTTAAGAAGGACTTTTGGAAATTTGATGACTAAATTTATGAATACATGAAGCGGCAACAAGAGTTGTTGGGAACGGCAACCACTTAGGTGGAGGTGGTCTGTTACACCCCTATTTTTCCACGAATCCTTGGCTCATATTTTCACAAGCAATGGGTTGTGAAAGGTGTAACGAGCTTGTGTAAGGTGGGATGCTGGTTGGCTAAACCGTAGTTATTGACCATTGGTTGAGGTGTGGCTTAATGGTTGCCATGAAGTTAAAGGAAAGGTTGGTTGATGGCTAAATGTTGGATCAACCTTGGAAGGCAAGCTGATCTAAGTCGATGTGCCAAGGCTCGAACAGACATCATTGACACGTGAAGAGATGTGTTGTTTCGGCTGAGGGCTCGAAAAGTTGGACAAGTAGTTTAGATTGCTCGACCAAGAGGAACGACGGTTCGTGCAAGGACGCCATGTGAAGGGATGCGACCCTTCAAGTAAATCTATGATCTTAGTCCCTATATCTTAAGCAGGTGTAACTTGAGGTTAAGGGTGTTAACCGCCAGTTGAGTAGTTGCCTATAAATACTCCAGAGTTAGAGCAAAGTCCCCAGTAAATTCTAGTAGTTGTTTAGCCAACCTAGACGAATTCCTTGAGTTATAAAGGTTGGGATTGGGTTCCCGTATATATTGTATTTTCGTTTGATTACATCACTTTATAGCTTGTTCTATCCAGTTTGTGGGTAAATTTGAGCTGCAAAGTTAGCCTGAACATAAAGGTCTAACAAGAGGCCACCTGTCGGGAGACTCCCTCTGCATTATACGCATTGTCGAGAAAACTGAGAAACGCTGAAGATGTCCTTGTGGAGGGACTATTTGGGTTTTAAAAAGCGCAAAGTACAGTGAAGCGCTAATGGTAAAAATTACCGAAGCGCAAAGCGCTGAGCACACATGCTCTGTTTTCGGGAAAAAAAAGCGCATGCAAAACATTAACTAGGATTATTTCATTAAAGACACAACATAGAACTTAGAATAATAACACAAAATCATAAAAGGCAAATAAAACTTTCAACACAATACCAAATTCAAAGTTTTAAGGATGGTAAGAAGAACTAAACGACTAAAATCGAAAGATTCTTAAATTATTATGAAATTGTTTAAGGCTCTAATCCTTAGTCATCGGAATAATCATCTTCACCAGAAGTATTTCCATGGACCTCATCTCCATACTAAACTCCATGTCATCTCTAAACTAAAACAAACACTATATTTTGAGGGGGGAAAAGCAGCCCATACATAATAGCTTAAAGAATTCGATTTTTTTTGAAAAAATATATTTTGCAGATGAAACGAGAGAAAGAAAATAGATTTGCCATTGTTTTTTGAGAAAATGGGAGCAGAGAGGATAAAGATGAGACCATACAGTGAAGGAGGAGAAAATGAGGCCACGATCAATAAAGAGGAGAAACTGGAGCAGTTTGTTTTATTTTTTTTAAAAAAAAATACGAAAATATTTAAACCCTAAAACTGCTCCATTTCAGCCAAAGATTTCTAATTATAAAAAAGAAATGAAAATAAAGAAACCCCATTTAAGCCCGTAACCCAAAAGCGTGCTTTTCTTTGCGCTTAGCCTAAAGCAATAAAAATCCCTAAAAAGCGTGCCCTTTTTTGTCGGCGTCTGCACTTCTTGATACAAAGCACTCCACCAAGCGCTTTAGAGCGCTATTAAGCTCGCTTTTTAATACCCAGCGGACTATTATAAATCGGAAATGCACGACGCCAAGATGCCAAAATCAATCGTTGTTATTCCTCACTCCCACTACATCTTTATTAAAATTTATGAAGGAGTTTTGCAAAAAGTAAATGTGAACTCCAGGGACCTTGGGGGATATATTATGACTGTTATTGAGAAAACTAGAACAAGTTGACGACGTTTTTATCGACGCACCGGTAACGTACGACTCCAAGATGCCAAAAATCAATCCTGGGTATCGGTCATTCCCACCATACATTTTAAAATTAAGGGGTGCTTGGTTGGGATGGGGAATGGTCTTAGAAATAAGAGTCTAATTAGCCAATTTGTAGCCAAAGGTAGTAGATTTACCAAGTACCGGTTTAGCTGATGCCTAAAAACTTAATGTCCTCAGTGTGAAGATGCAGCAGATTCAGGTGTGTCCATATCATAGGAAGGTGAAGTTCCATCGTAGAGCTGCTGTTTACACAGAGAAACATATGGCTGGAATCGATCAGAACCTTCTGCTGTACTTCGATGGCCCTGCAATTCACAGAATTTAGTCTGGTTTCTATGTAAAATTAGCTGATATAAATGCCTAAGGTAACTGGCACCAATGTTCACGTGCACCCATTAACTCAATGACACCTACTTCTGTATGTCAAGTGTGAAAGAAATTAAGGTAGCAACAATTTTACGATATTTCAAATCAGAAAGCTAATTCTTTCGTGTTTCCTCTTCCTCTGAGAATCTAATAAAAAAATTAATTGCAACTACAACTGAACCACCATGAGCTCCAAAGAATCACATAGAAGCATAGTCACAACACATCAACGATTTACTAGTTCAACAAAGCAAGTGATTCAACCAAAAAGAAATAAGCTTATCCAATATCAGCAAAGCTAGGGCTACTCTGACCAAAAATATTACCGATGGACTCGGCAACTGATGTCCTCCAATGAGTTCTCCACTGTTCATTTCCTCTGTGTCTTCCAGAATGCAATTTATGTTTTGGAGAATGACATGCTTACTATTTATAAAGGTCAGGTGCAGAATAACTCCAAGTAAACAATAAAAAACCCTTACCCCAGAAAAGAAAGCATGACAGTTCTGGAAAAATGACTGCAAGAGAAGAGCTACATGATACCAAGTGTGTTTAACATTCCGAGCAAGATGCTTCCAATGTCTAATGCATGGATCAATACAGGAACCTTTCCAAGCTATGGATCAATGTAAAAAAAAAAAAATAGAACCTAAGAAGCACATTTGGGTGGACAGCAATCATAGGTTCTATTTAGTTTTGATATTTATACACTAAATGTCATTCTGCTACGGAAAACCTTCTAGGATACTTCTATGAGAGCCCGATTCTTCCATGAAACTTCCAATACTTGAATTAACTTGCAGGCAACAACAGAATATGCAATTTTGGCTCAATAACTTTCATAAAACTCAAAGCTTCTGAATCTACCAGGATATCCATATTTCCCTCAGCTTTTAATTTTAGCCAATGAACAGATGATAATTTGCAACAATAACCTCAGCATGCAACTACATATTGATGCAGGAAAACAAAAAATCACAAAACCCACTCTTTTCCACCCATTCCATTCTAGCAATAGAAATAGTTAATTTACTTTCTTTTTTGTTAAGGTCTTCTACTTGTGATTCCTCTAGTGGAATCATGCTGGGAGTTACTAAAACACCGAAAATACAAAAAACGAAGAATTCACCTGTAACTGCTGGTCGCTGCCTTGCCGTAGATCCCCATTCGACATTTGCAGCTGATTCTGCTGCTCCAGTCCATAATATTTGTTCTGTTGTTGAGGAGTCTGATGTGCCTGCTGCACCACATTATACTGATACTGGTATTTCTGATGCGGCAGTAACATTTGAACATCAATTTGTGGATGTATCTGGTACTGTTGCACAGATGTCTGATATGCTGGTGTGGCATTTTGCAGATATCCCTGTTGATTCATCTCATGGTCAAAATTTTCTAACTCATGATACAGCCGCTGTTGTTGCTCATGTGCTGGTAACTGATTTGTCAACTGATGGTAATGCTGCTGTGATTGTTGACGAGGAAGTTGATGTACATGATATTGTAATGACCGACACTCCTGCTTTTGTTTCCAAGAATCAGGATGCTGCTGCACTTGCTGATAGGATTGTCGATAATGTCGCTGGTATTGCTGTTGCATAAGATGTTGTGGGTATTGCCATGCCTGACTCAATGTTTGGCTACAAGCTGCAGTCACGGGCTGACTACCTTGCAAGACATGTAGCTGCAAATTTGGCTGAGTGTATTGGGTTTGGGGACCATACATATTCGATTGGCAAGCAGAAGGTGAACCCACATTACTAACTGGCCCAATGGCTTTATTCTCCTGCACAGTTCCTTCTTTGTTCTGCGCTTGAGAATGGCCAACCTGTTTCTGAAATAATGGATGCTGAGGATCAGCTTGACTTGTAGGCATATGTGAGCCTTTTGAATTACGATCCTGTTCTGACATTGAACACTCTTGATGTCGATGCTGTGACTTTGCGGAGAAATCCACTGCTAAAGTTTCAGTGGTCGTGCCAATATGCATGTGATGGTACTCTCCAGTATAACGGGGGGTGACCAGACAGTCTGAATGCATATCTGCGGCTGTTCTCTTTGGTCGACTTGCAGAGGATGAAAAGCTAGCAGATTCAGTTCGAACAGAGCATTCTTGAACTTGAACAGAATCAGTAGCAGGGATGCTATTTGGACTGAATGAAGGATGGCTAATTTCTGAATTCTGAAGATTGTGTGGCTTGCAACAATTAGACTTAGACATATTCAAAGTAGCATCAAGCTGATCAGATACCACAACTGCTAGATTAGAAGAGGCCCTTCCCTCAGTTTGTAAGGAAAGATTATCATAAGAAATGGGAATCGGATGCTGTACAAGCTCTTGATCATGGTTATCAACAGAAATGGAGTCCTTTTGGGATGATTCTGAAACTGTGAGTGATGTCGAGCGGTCATGAAAGGTATGGATCTTATCTTTCAAAACTGACGCATCTTCACTCGAGATATGAACCAGCGCAGAAGTTGTCTCAGTCAGTCCAGCCACATTTCCTTCAGGCACCTGTGGCAGAGTGTTGTCTAATTCTACTTCTGCAGTATTATCTACCTGATGAAGCACATGGTCGTTAGTAAGTCCATTCACATCAGATGCAGACAAGGTGGTCTCACTTTGGTCTTTCACACACTCCATATCATCTAAACATTTCTCAGAATTCTTACTAGAATAAACCACATTGACCCCACCCGCATTGTAGGTGGGGATTATGTGTAGCTCCTCCTGATTGAGCTGGCTACGATTTTGGCCTTCAAGTTGGAAAGTAGGGAAAGCACAAGAACCGATTTCTCTTCGCACATTAGAAAAGCAGTTTTCAGAGCCCAGCTGCTTATTCTTAGCATTCTTCTCTACCGACAGTGGGAACAACTGAACATGACGTATCCGTGCCTTCATAACATCCTGGACAGTCCCACAGAGGTCGACAAACTGCAAAAGCATCAACCTAGTAATATAAGAAAACTATTTTAGGCAGAAATATGTTCTTTACGACAAATTTGTATCATGTTAACCAAACAACTAAACAATTGACAATCAGGTCTAAAGTAAGTGGCATCCATTTTCAGGAGTGGATTTGGAAACACACAACATGTGTGTGTGTGATCGCACACAAGTGAATAAAAATAATACTTGAGGGCAAATGGAACATAAAATTACAGAAAGCAAGCTGCTTGTGTTCTCAATTCTTTTGCCAACCATGTTTAGATTTCCATAGCAGTGTTAGGAATTGGGTATGCCTGGTCATGCATTCCCATCTCTAGGAATATGTTTCAAGAGATGGATCATGAAATGAGCAAAAGCTTCAGCATACAAACAATTACAACACATTTAAACTTACCAAACTTTTAGAGATTTTTCCTTTGGATACAATCATATCTTCAAAACATGAATAGGACCAGAAGATTCACCTTTAGGCTATTTTGGAACTGAAAAGTTCTGTTACTCTGCTTTTAGTATTTATCCCACGAGATCTTAACAAATCATTATGTAAAAAAAAAAGGCTAACAAGGGCTATCCATTCAACACCAAGAATTTGGCAAAAAAATTTGAAGTGTAGATGTTAGCCCACATGCACCCTGATTGTCCATTTGCAATTTAAAAGATTACAAAATGGTCACTTAACAGGAAGTGTGTGCTCTACATGAGTGATTTTACTACACAACTGCCCTTGAGTTGTTGGACTACATGTTAGCCCACAAGTACTAATAATATGTTAATTTAACATGCACAGTCAAAATCAACATGACCCATTCTCACCAGGTGGGGTTTGGGAGCCCATAAGGGCCGCCTTACCTTGCACTATTAATGCAAGATGCTAATTCCAAGATTTGAACCTATGACCTCCATGTCACATGGCAGCAATCAAAAACGTTGCTCTGATTTAACATGCAGAGTGATAAACAAGATAGTAGACCTAACCTCCAAAAACAGAGATGATAAGTGCTGCCGATCCTTAAGGGCCAAGCATTGGGATTCTGTTGCACCCGAGGGAGAAGAAATTGATTGAGCTATAATGGAGTCTAACAAATCCACTTGTTTGGATCCTTCATGAACCATTGCAAATTTAATCAATTCCTGTAAAAGTCAAGCTCAATTTTGTATGATGGTTTCCCCAGGTAAGAAATTAAAGTCTACAGAACTGATTTCTTGCAAGTAGCAGTTTAATTCCACGTAGCATCTGGCTATTCACAGAGCATCGCAACCAATACATCTTTTTTCAGTACCAAAACACAAAGAAGCGATTTTTATGCCACTGAAGTGGAATTCATTAGGTTACAGTTACCGTAAAACTTAGCATTTACTACCAAGCAAAAACATGTAGGAACAGAAGGTGCATCCATTTCAAACTGTCTGGGGGAGGGTGCTTTCAAACTGGCTGGGAGAGGGTGCTTTTTGAGGGATGATGAATTGATGGATTCCACACACATAGTATAAGTACCTGTAAAAGTTCAAAGCAGAGAGGAATGCGTTGAATTCCATCAATTAAAACATCTCTAGCAGTATCTGCACTGCCTGTTATCTACCAGCAATTTAATGTCAGAATTAGTAGACACTTATGATCTGCAACTCCATAAAATAAATGATGAGACAGAAACGCAGCACAAAAAAAAAAAAATCTAAAAATGCACACGAGATAAGAAGTCAGCTGTTCTAACTAGGAACGAGAACATAGAGGATATAGGCAGTTTTGTACACAGTAACTCCCAACTTTGGTTTCAGAAGGCCTGATACAATGTAAATTTAGTTCTAAAAGGCACCATCTTCCTCAGAGGATAATATATTAGAAAAGCAATATTCTTAATAACAATAAACAGCCAATTCACAATTAACAAGTTTCTGGTGCTACTGATTCCATTTTTAATTTATACCAGATATTTGAGGCGGAAAGAATGAATAAAGAGGTTAGAATAGTTATGCAATTTATGCATCTTCTCTGCCATATTTATTGCTCTGTCCAGTGTAGCAGAAGCTTCATCCGGTTTACCCTGCAATATTGCAAGGAAAATGCTTTATTTGTATGCTCAGTTTCCAGAGAAGGAAGCTCAAGGAATCCCTACCAGACGCCTTTGAATATTAGCCAGCTCTATGATATGGTTAGGCAAGTATAACAATGATTCAATATTGCAGTGGACCAAAGCAGCAGATGCAGCAGTTGGATCCCCTATTTGCTCTTTAAACCTAGCATTGAAAATGTGGATTTCTGGCACATTCTGCATAATAAATGCAAGGGTTTCAAACAACTCATCATCACAGCACTCCAGACATCTTATTGAGTGAAAAGCAAATTCAAGGATCTCTGTATATCACCTGTTACCACTAACAATGTAATAAAGCAAGAGAAAGCCAATATTACCAGCATAAAAACCACAAAACCCGAGTCTTATAAATTCCCTAATTTGAAAGGAAACTTTAAAAATACCATATCCCAATCTCTATTCTGATTTCTTACTGAATCAAGCATAAAGGATGGTGATAAAAGGTCTAAGAAATAGCAAATCTCTATAGCACAGAAAAATCTCACTACTGAGCCAATTTCAACACTGAACTAAAGCATTCTGCTTCTTCACCACTCTCCAGACGTAATACACAGATGTTCAATGATAAAACCTTATCAAGGAAATGAATCTCACGTAAACTAAGCTAAATTGAACCAGTACGACTGAAAAGTCGCAACCAATAAATAGCTGACACCTTCTAAAGACAGCGGTACCAGGTAGGAGCAAAAACTTGATTCCAGCATAGCAGTGTAGCATTAGGAATTGTAAGCATCAAAGACGCATAGGCTTACATCTATATGAACTTAAAATATCAGAGCATTCTGTGATTACATGGATATAGAGTTATGTATTGATTCTTAGAATGAACATGAGGGTGGGTCCCTCAAAACAAACATGAAGATTCGCAATAATGTTTCCATTGATCAAAACTGGAATTGAGTTACTAGAGACCCAATGAAAATAGACGCAGAAGTTTGGTCCCAAAAAACCATTCTCAACTGAACTTACTTATTTACTACACACGTTAATCCTTGAAAACCCATGTTTAAGAAAGATCGAAAAAAAAAGAAAAGAAAAAAGAAGGAAAACGCTCAGTAGGGCGTCAAATGTAAATTTCCTAAGCCCGGGAAGCTCATAAATCCTTTAGCAACTAATATGGCGACATATGATTTATTGCACCTATATACCTGGAGGTGGGATATTGATGATTGGTTGACACTTTGTAGAAATAAAATTATTCAGCGCCTTCGTTAAACTCAGAACTCTAATAAAAAGGCCATTCTCTTCAAATTTTTTGTTCACAAATGAATTAAAATTGGAATCAAACCCCAGAATAAAATATACTACAAGCAAATAGAAACAATTCAGAGACATTTAAGTGTTTATGAGACATTAGCTGAGATAAACTTATCAGATGCCATTTCATGTAATTCTAGTCATACTGGTAAAATTTGCCAAATACCATGGAACCGCCAAACTGAACTTGGACAGTGAGATTATGAGCAGACTTGCCTCATTTCCAGAATCTTATTTCCATCTTCTTAAAGTTACCTTAAGAAAAACTTGTGTAGCTCTCTCCAAAGCACAACTCGCAAACTCCCGCCCTCCCCTACTTTCCATGAGTTGCACATAACGCATCCAGAATTCTGGATAGCAAGCGCAGGGAATCAAGCATCTCTCATATACCTGCAACACCTGCGAGCATAAATATATTTAGTTTTTGACAGCATAATCAGCAAATATTTGTTTAAAAAATTTAAAACATTTGAACAGAAACAGACCCAATCAAAATCCTCTTGCTTCTCAACAAAGTCCAGATACTGATGCCAAATTTGTAGCTGCCCTTCATCAAGTGGAGATGGATCAAAATATCTCCTTTGAATATTAGTTTCATATATTTTTATTTTCTCATTAAGCTCATTTGCTATCTTATAAAATCTTTCTCCTATGGATTGATATGTATGAACTGCTTCTGCTAAAACAGTTTCATTTGGAGCATCCTGCAAGTCCTTAATGATGTGAGATATTTCATATTCAGACCACTTGTCTTCACTGTTATGCAGAGCTTTCGCTTCAATCCAACAATCCTTATGTTTCCTTACTTCCTCTTCCATACCACTGACAAATTGTTTAAAACTGGATATTCATCGAAAAGGAAAAAGGAAAAAAAAGGTATTTTGTTAATAGATTGTAGTTGCACCCTCAAATGATAAACAATTAGATAAAGAAAAAGTACAGTAGACTAATGATGAACTCAAAGAGCAGATAAAGTTTTTCGATACCACATACATTATATCAGATATTGTGCTAGAATGAAACCCATGCGTCTGGAGCTACTATGGAAGCAGTATTACAGAATCTGATAAGTTGTGGAGATGTAATAAGATAGTAAATAGCCAAACTACACAAGTTACACTTTGATACAGCTTAGACAATTATATACATAGGGAGACTTTAGATATTTAGACAAGTTCTTGAGCTCAGAAAAGCAAAAGCAATTTAAGATGACTCTCCGACCCCTTAGAACTTAAGACTACAAAATTAGAAAACCATATAATTGTAGCATTTTCTACAATTTCACTAGGATAGTCGATATATTTATTTATCAGCTCTGAAGATTCAAGAAAAGACAAACCTTTCAGGATGCTACAGCATCAAGAAAGTGTGACAAAATAATAAGAGTCCAGTACAAATACAGTAAAGCACATCTAAAATTCTATGCATGAGCTTACAAAGATCATGGGGTTACAAAAACAGCTTGCTCGCTACCCATATATATAATCAGTGAAAGAAACTTTCACAAAAAGAAAGCAGATTTACTATAGAATCAACAAGGCAAAAAACTTCCCTCATTTTTGCATTTAGTCAAAATGATGTCAATTGATTAATGATTTTTTCACCCATCAAATAACTTTGAACTCATCAAGAAGAAAAATGTGTTTCCTGATGCTTTCCACGTTGAGCAACCTCTAAAGTTGAATAGAGCAAATTATACAAGTACAAAAATAACCCAAAGATATCAAGTCATCCAGAAGTAGCATGGTTCACAAACAGCAGACAACTGACATATGTTTAGAAATGGGCAGAGAAAGGATACAATACATGCATGTTGAATACTCTTTATAGCATTCTCATCGGGGAGTTTAAATTAGTTATCGCAAAGGATGTTTAGCAAGAATAAAAAGCTTCTTTAAGTTCTTTTCCTCCTAACTCTATTTTTTACCAGTTCCTATGAATTATATAAATGACATAAATAATATGGAGTATAAATTAACCTCTTGCTACAAGAGCAATGAAAGGTCACATAAAGAGATAACCACCTAAAATTTGATCATGTGGAGAATAATTTTATAAATCGAAACTTTTAAAGGTGAGTTTGACACAGTACATACTTCTCATAATACATATTTAAATACTCTGTCGGGAATCTCAACACTTGGAGGTAAATATTTGCAAGAAAACCCCAATTCTTCTGAGTGAATTCAAATTTTATGTACTCATTCCATAGCAAATGACAAAGGTAATCTTTCCGTACAAACATGAGGGCTCTCTTGAATAACCTGTGTAAAGAGAAAGTAAATTAAGAATGTGGAGCAAATGACTATTATGCAATAACATGAAGATCATCATTCAAAAGCACATGAGTAAGATGTATGGCATAAAAAGACTTAAATACTAGAGAGATTCACAATATATTGAACAGTTGAGGTGCTTTAGAACAACAACTAAACTTATGGGCTCGAGTTTATAGGTCATGCCTCCCTATCATATTTGGTTGAGACACATGTTTCATGTATATTAAAACCTACTGTGCCTTTACTACTGATTTTTTTTTAATTCCATTTAAATCTTCTTCTTCCTCTTTTAATTTTGTATTTCCACAAGTCATACCAGAGCATCTAATTGTGACATACTTTTTTTCTGTTGTATTAACTTCTTATATTGTCTTATATCATCATTTTTATATAAGCCACCCTCATTTTGTGTTCATGTATAGTATAACATATCTAGTTGCAAGAGAGTCTGATAATAGTGCTTTGTTCATCTTGGGGCTGTTTGTTATTTTTCTACTCCAATGCACTTCCATGCCACATGAACTATCATCATAATCAATCCCTTTACTAACTATTCCAATTTTTTCAATACTTTTTCTACCTGAAATTGTTGAATTTAAGAGCTGCTACACCGCCTAAGGTAACTCTGTCATCATTTACATGTTATGTAGGTTACAAAAGTGTCACTTACATAGCTCTCTAATCCCCTTGTGACTCGAACAAAAAACCTATTGGAAGTACAAGAAACACCTTACAATTTAAGGTGCACTTTGTTGTGATCACTTCCATTAAACCATTTATTACTTCATTGTCAAATACACTTGTTCATTTCATCTTCTACATAATCGTTTTTGGTTAGTATCCTTTTTTCTTTTTTGTTATTCTATACTGTACATACAAGCCTTTCTTCCTTTCTTAGTATCTAATCCTTTAGAACAAATAATAAGTCTTTAACAGCCTATACATTTAGTTCATTATTACTCTTCTCACCTCCTTCTTGACCCTCAATTCCATCCATTGAATGGTGAAAATAAATTATGTAGTGTTAGAACTCCAGCCTTAAAAGTCAACACATGAGCAAGAAAAAGGATGTTAGTACATTAAACCTCAGTATCATCACAAGTATGTTTTGTCCCATGATAGTAATGTCATGTGAGACATTAAATGTTTTTTCCTACACTATATCTAAACTTAGATAGCTATTAATGGCACGTAAACTCAAAAAAGAGTTACCTACGAACATCAGATGGGTCCTCATAGAAAGACATGCCAAAATGACAATAGTCGACCCACAAGCCAACAGAGAGAGTTGTTACACCCACTGCACGTTCAAATACTTTAACGGCCATATGAGGGTCTGAGAGGCGTATAACATGATCAACATATTTCCTCCAGTACCAATGGCACAACGGGAACCTTGACAGAAATGAATCATATGATAGAGATATGATATCCAAGTTATCCTGCATTTTCAAGGCATATTTTAAATGCATTAGCAGATAATGTTGGACCGGATTAAATTGACAAAAATCGAGTGGATATTAATCCCAATGTCCCAAACTGTAGTCCAACATTGAAATATTTCTTTTTAATTAAGGGAGCGAAACAATGAATGCACTTTTCCTTTTTCAATTTTTTGAGACAGTAAGTGTTATGTTTTCTTATGCCTTTCACGCTTTTCAAAACTTAAAAGTCATATAACCAAGTAAAATGGACTGTGTGTGTTAGTGAGAGTGAGAGAGAGTGTGTGTGTGTGTGAGAGAGAGAGAGAGAGAGAAAGTGTGTGTGTGTGAGAGAGAGAGAGAGAGAGAAAGTGTGTGTGTGTGTGTGAGAGAGAGAGAGAGATGCACTGCATCATCATATTTTGCTCCTACAAACTCAAAAAAAGTCTATTTCTGATTATGATCTCAATAAAAAGTCAAATTCTTCGAAGGATATTTATTGACTTAGCAGAAGAAAATGATAAGTGTTGAAAATAAAGTCACCTGCATTTGGAGAATGGCAGAATGCAGTAGTTGAAGAAGAAATACATGAACCAATGGAAAATGGAAACGAAATTCAGACAAGATTGAAGTTGGGGGATAGTATAAAAATGCAAAGATTGAAGTTAGGATAAACAATGCACAGGAGTGACTTACTGGACAGATTCTTTCAATCTCCTCAATTAAAGTACTCCAAGAATCAAAGTTGCGCAAATCTCCAGCAATCATTTCATGCAGTCTTTGATGAAAAAAAACCACTAAAAGAAACCAAAAGGTTTTTATTTAAGCAATATAGCAAGTGTGGACCTCAACACAATGTAGAAGATTAATGCTGTCAAAGACACTTAATCAAGCGCTTGTTTCATATATATGATCGAAAAAGTGAAGGACCTATATCTGGCAGATGTAGAGGTTACAACATAATATAAAGTATCATGGAATTAAAAGAGGCTTCGTTGACCCTTCGCAAATTGCTGATGGGAACAGGTTGTAGTCTCCAAAAGCTGAATCGGAGGGAAATATGAGGGAAAATGAATAGCAGTGTGTGTTGATAAGATCCAAGCAAACTAGATCATGGATTTTCACCTGTCTTTGTTTGTGCTAATATAGTTTCTAAAAGCACTATTGGGAAACTGTAAAAAAAATTTATCTATCAAAACCATTCTTAATAGGTTCACTTTCAGCTAAACTCACTTTTAAGAAAATGGTAAAGGACACACATACTAACCTACAGATTACCTAGTCTTAGATGGGATAGCTTTAAACTATACTGTACTTCTATCATGTTCTTTTGGAGTTAACTCCACTTAATTTCAGTTCCTTTCAGCTGTTATTACTAATAAACTATAAAGACTGCAGTTTAGTTCAGTTTTAATTAATTCAGCTCAGTCCAAAAGAACATGGCCTTCTACATGAAATTATAAGTCTTGTGTTACACAACGAAAAATACTACCTCCATATATTTAAGCATAGTGCATCTCTCACAGAGGATGGAACTACAAAATGAACCACATAATTTATGTGATCCCATCATCATTTCCGCTCTACTTAAATTGTGGGCCAAACTATATGCACCAACTAATAAAAAACAGAGGAGGTATGAATTCAATTAATTTTCAAAGAATATTATACTTGAGAAGGAAAATATATAAACACAATAGACACAAGGTAAGAGATGCAAACCTCGAGTATCTGTTTGCCTTTTATGGAGTCCGTTCTCCGCATCAGAACTTTTTGACTCCATCTCTGCCCAAACCAGCCCAAATTTTTTTTAGAAACAAGCAACATACAAAAACCTTGCAACTTGATTGCATTGTTATAATCTGTCATCTGAAACCAAATCATAACAATATGTTTGCATAGAGCATCATAATGCTTAAAGCAGCAACCTGGCAGATGTATTACATGGTTTTTTCGTCATGTAACACAGTTCAAAATACCACAGAAGTAGCATTCCAAGTGAAGCTTAAGTAGATAGCCTTGCTAGTTGCTACTACCACTTGAAAACTATTACAACTGATTCAGTACTAAGAAGAAAAAAAGTTTTCCACACTGCAATGCACGCATTCAACAAATGAACGACTCAATAGGGGAATCAATGGCAAGCACATTCATATCCGAGAAGGGATAAGATGATTACCTTGAGGTCGCTCCTCCTTGTTTGATTGAACCTCGGTGCTTTTTGCCTTTTCCAACGCCGCCTCCATGGCCCCCAGATTCTCCCAACGCTCAGACCTATTCCTAAGGATTCGCGTGCGCTCGGTATCCCTGAGTTACCGAAGGCATGTCCCTGCGTGCAGTTGCGGAACAAGGAATTTATTGCCGGTGGGTCCGGATAATACTAATTAAATTTAAATTTTGAAAAACTAACTCAAAAATAATTTAAAATAGTACATAATTTAATTAAATCGAGTACGATGCAATAAAGTTTTCACAAGTTCACTAAACTGTTAAAATAACTACTTTTTAATGCTCGAATTACTAGAAGTAGAACTAGGAACAAGTGGGGGCAACAAATACCTACGGGACTTCATGCCTTGATAACGTTGAATAATCGATTCATTCTCGATTTTAACAAAAATATCTTTCTCAATATACATCGTCATAACATCATTCAACCATTCATCTCCCATTCTATTACGAAAATCGATCTTCATATTCTTCCTAGCAGAAAAAACTCGCTCAACTGAAGCTGTTGCAACTGGTAGAACTAATGCTAACTCAATAAGACGATATACCAATGGGTAGATTACATTGCTACGTGATCGAACCATATGTTGAGCAACACCTCCAAGATCATTGATGTCTGAATAAGCATCATCATCTCTCACATCATTAAGGAAGTAATTAAGTTGTTACTCAAGTTCAACACGCTCAATTAGGGTGAAGTCATCCGGATAGAGTTCAGCAAGGCGAAGCAACTTACCAACATCAAACGTGGAAAATCTTTTTCTCGGATCAAGGCATGCGGTACAAGTGAGTAACTCTGAGCTTGCTTAGGAAAATCGATGATTCATTTCTAGAATCATCCTGTCAACGGTCTACTATTGAAATAATAAAAAATAAAACAATAAGATAAAAATACATATAAAATAATATAAATTAAATAAATTAAAGTATGTAAATATAAAATATGAAAATAGTATCTGAAGAAAAATATCAACACGGTAGAAATCATGATTGGTCAACATTTCTCCACATCGCCTAGAATAGTGACGAATTTTCCGTTGTGCTTCCATCACATCTAATGTGATCTCATGCTTCACACAAAATGTGTTGACTCCATTCAATAATTTATCAAAACCACCATCTATGAATTCTTGTAATTCAACCTTCATTCTATTCATCATTCGCACAACCATCGAAATATTTTGATATCTTTGTTGCAAGGCAAGGGACAATTGACTTGTATCTCCCAACAAATGCTTCATAAAAAACATACAAAATACAAATTCATAGCTCTCCATTCTATCAATCAAACTCTTTGTTGTAGAGGCATTTTCATCTAAATTGTTATGCTCACAGATATTAAGAAGTACTTGAATAATAGAAGACCATATAGCCTCAAAACAAAGAATAGTAGTGTAATGTGATCTCCAACCGGTATCACCAAGCCGTCTCAAACTCATTTCCTGATTTTTACCTCTTCCACTAACATTCTCCCCACTCTCTAATGCCTCTACAAGTCTAGCATGTTCTAATTACACAAGCATCTCTTTTCTAACACATGAACCTCCAACTAGATTCACAGTTTTAACAAGATACCCAAAAAATTCACCCACAGATAAAGTACTATATGCAACAGAAACAACGACCAATTGAATTTGGTGAGAGAAGCAATGAATATACCTTGCAGAAGAGTTTTTCAATATGAAAGCTTGCAATCCATTAAACTCATCTCGCATATTTGAAGCCCCATCATATCCTTGACCTCTAAACTTTGACAACGACAATTTCTTATCTAAAAACATTTGCTTAAGAGCCTCCATCAAAGTAATAGCTTTAGTATTGGAAACATGCACAAGAGCAAGAAAACGCTCAACAATGCATCCTTGCTTGTTGGCATATCTCAAAACAACCCCAATTTGTTCTTTTATTGATGCATCTCTAGCCTCATCAACAAGAAGAGAAAATACACTATCTCCAATGGCATTAACAATAACATCAGTTACCTCACCAGCACAAGCACTTGAGAGCTGCTTCTAAACTTTGGGGAATGTCAACTTGCAATTTCCGGGAGTATTTTCATTCATTACCTTATCAACATCTTCACTTCTCTTGCAATACCAATCAACCAATTCAAGATAATTACCCTTGTTGATGGAATCCCAACCCTCATCATGACCACGAAAAGCCAAACCTTGTTTTAACAAGTATCTTGTCACATCTAAAACCGCAGTCAAACGTGTGCGGTGTGCCTTCTCTGATTCAGTAACATGAGCTTTGAAATAATGTAAGATACTTTGCTTTTGAAGGCTAAAATTTCTCAATTTGATTTTTGCACCATGATGACTTCCATCCACATTCGTATCATGTTTCCTAAATAATTTAAGGGCATTCTTCCAATTTTTCATCTCATCCACAGTATATGTTGTCTCCTATGCTGAATTCTTAAAAAGATAGCAAGGAAAATAAAAGGCAGCATCCTTTGAAACACTATACTCCAACCAATCAAATTCATCAAACCAACACTTTTGAAAACTTCTAAATTCAACATTGAACAATGTCTTGGGAAAAGTATGATTCTTAGGTTGGCAAGGACCTCTTAATATATATTCTCTAAGCACTTCATCTCTAATAGAAACATCAATCTCTTCAATAGGTTTACGTAGCCCGGGATCACTTATAACATCATTCTGATTGAATTCTATGCGAGATTGTTTTCTACTACTACCCTCTCCCTCTTCATTATGCCTTTGTTCATTAGGTTCATTCGATCTCTTAGAAGGTGAAAATCCTCTACTTCGAATTAAAAATTTGTCCATAACCTATTAAATATCAAATAGGGAAAATATGTAAATTGAATTCATTCTTATAAAATTCAAAAGCATTATGAAACAATAATAAATTATAATAACAAATAATTTATAAAATCATATTCATCTAAATTCAATTTAACAAATATCCCTAATTCCATAATTTGTCAATTTCACATAAATAATAAATCAAACAATTATAATTTATAATTATACATGTGCAGTTCAATTGATACAACAATATAACTTCAATTCTACATCCAATCTAAAAAAAATATTCATATAAATTAAATTTTTGAAGGAAAAAATAACATAACAATAAACCCTAAAATTAAATTACCTCTTTGAAGTTATAAACACAAAGAGGAGACTAGATGAAGAGGAAAACAGAGGGTTGGACAGGCGGACGGTGGCGGAGCAACATCCGGCGGTGGCGGAGCAACATCCGGCGGTGGCGCGGAGCTGAGGAACGCTGGCAGTGGCAGTGAGCCTGCTCCTCCACGTTCAAAACTTCAAAAAACAACTTGCAATTTTGGGTTTGTCATTTGTTCCAATATTTGGCCATTGGGTTTTGTATTTAGGCCATCCTTTTTTGGATTTTGGCCCAATACAAAAATCCAAATCCAATTTTTTTTTCTTCTTCACTAATTAAAACGACTTCGTTTGACTTAAGCCAAAATGACATTGTTTTAATGTATTATGGGCAAAAAAAAAGAAGGCCAGCTCCGGCCTTTTCCCCCGATCGTTTTAGCCGGCAAAACGTGTATTACGCCGGAAAACTCCAACGCGCTGCCGGGAAGCTCTTTAGTCGCTTATCACTACTACTACCATGGCGCCGGAATCTCGGGTAGGGCTGGAGGCCTACCACGCGCCATGGTAGTTCCGCCCCTGCCTGAATGTAAAGGTGGACGGGAAATGGAACGCGGTATTTGAAGTAGTTTCAGCTCTAACTCTTTTTTCTCCTTTTTTGCACAATTTTCCCCTATTCACACCACTTAATCATTTTTAGAATAATGTGATTGTATGCACTAGTTGGTTGTTTAGTGCAAATATATCTCTTAATTTTTTTGAAGGAAAAGTCTCAGGAAAGGCGTCTTTCCATAAGTCTATGGACAGTTTACAGTGAATTTTACCTTAAATATTGTAATTTTTATAAAATTTAAACATTGTATTTTGAAAGTTAAAACAAGTAGTAATAACTTGTATTTGAATGTGAAAATATAAAACATATAATATAAAAAAAATATTTTCAAAATTTCTAAATTTAGTACTCCCCCTGTCCTAGCTTAATCTGCACTTTTACTATTTGACAATCAACATTGTCAAACTTTGACCACATATTGAATTGATATATAAACGATAATATTATCATATTTGATATTGTTGGATTCGTCGTAATATGTAGTTTCTAAATATCAATTTTTTATTTGATGTATGCATAGTTAAACATATTAACGGTCAAACATGTTTCTTGAATACCGTGAAAAAGATTCTATGCAACTTAAGCTGAGACAAAGAGAGTGTGTAATTTAACAAATGCAGTATATAAGGTAAGACATAAGTGACATATACATAAGTTTATGGACAGACTGCATGTCACAAGACCCACTCTTTTTCAAAAGTGCACATATACCTCTAGTGTCACCAAAAGTGCACATTTACCTCTAGTGTCACCTGAAAATTTGATCAACTTTGGTCACTACCGATTCAATTCAAATGATTGTTTTGCCCCTTTTTAAAAAATGTAAATCAGAAATTTGTGCAAAGACCTTTTTGCCATATCCTAATACTTCTAGTAGCGTCGGAACCCTATCTCAATTCCCCTACATTGTGGTGCTCTAAATGCGAGAGAATGCGAAATGGATCAGTGTCTTTTGGTTGTTCATGACTTAGAGGTCTCTGGTGGTGCTCTGAAGGAGATGAACTCATTCCTAATGGTGCGATACTGTTGGGGTCGTTGGATCCAGAGGGATGGAGAGAAATGGCATTAGGTTGGGGCTTGGCAGTGGGATTGAAGATGGAGCACTCATTATCGGCGTCACTAGAGAAGAAGTCATTGTCTAGGGTTCCGACATGGGAGAGGTGGAGGAAGGCACAACGTGATGGATGCTGAGCTGCTAGCGGTGGTGCTGGTTGTTGTGGTGGCCGAAGAGGTCGAGGTGGGAGATGAGGAACTTGAGGGAGGGGTCACTGTTGCCGAAGGAGATGAGGTAGAATGCCTTATTCTCGATGTTGAAACAGATGTTGAACACCATAGATATGGTGAAGATGAAGGCGAGGGGGTGTGAAATCAGGAGACTGACCACGATTTTCAAGATTTGGGCCTAATCCCCGGTCTGACTGGAGGTTGGTGGTGGTGGTGATTCATGGTAGATCGGGGCAAGATTTGGGGATGAATTCACATAAAAGGGATTTGGCTTATTCGGCTTGACTGAGTACTCGACAGTGGGCATAAATGAAACAAAAATTATTGGATTTTTTCGGGAATGGATGTAAAGCATAATGGATATGATGAAGGTGAAGGCGAGAGGATGCGAAATCAAGAACTGGGCAATTGTTTTTTGGATGCTTTCAATGGAGCGGTATCGTTTTGCTGCTCGTGATGTAAATTTCTCTGGATTATGCTTTCGATGCTTGAAGACAAGGGCGGAAAAAGGGGTGGGCGAGGGGGTGCGCCGACACCCCTATGATCCGATGATTAAGGTAGAGGTATTAGTTATTTTGGTGGTTCGATCTCTTTGATTTTCATCCTTTGATTTCCCCCCCTCCCCCCGAGAAGGAACTATACAAAATTTGGGAGTATGAAACCTTGGTCGTCAATATCAGTGGCCAGAATTTAGTTGTAGGTTTCACCGGAGAAGAAGTAATACAATAGTATTTTTACTTTTTTTCCCCTTTAAATCCATCACTGAACAACGACGTTTTCAAAAGTGGATACGAAGGAAATAAACCCTGCAACTTCATTCTTTGAGAACATGGACATGGCCCATGGAGTGGCCCGTATATGGATATGAAGGAGTATAATGTAATGATCTCCAAGAATCTTTAAGCAATTATCAAAGAAATTGGAAAAGAAAGAAAATCTGAACTTTGTATTCAAGCTTGAAGAACAAACTACGGCTTCAGTGGAGGTGAGGAAGAAGCAGTTGCAGAGGGAAAAGAAAGAGAATTGGCTTGGCCAAAATACATGATTGCCAAAGATAGTCTAACTGAATAACTTCCTCTCTTTTATAGCTCAAATAACAGGCCTTCTTTGTAGCTCAACTAACAGGTAAAAAAGCAACAGAAAGCTTTCACTGAACATGAACATTGCATGCTCCCCTTGGTTTTATTCACTTAATTCCTGTAGTTCCCTTCAATTTCAAAACAACCCCTGGATTATAACAATCCCTTCCTCTATACTAAGTTTGTCCTCAAGCTTTAAATTCAGGAAACTGATGTATAATGAAAGATGCATCTTCCCAGGAAGCCTCCTCTTCAGCTAAATTTTCCCACCTTATAAGCCATTGAACTACTTGATCATTTCCTCTCATAATCACCCTTCTTTGTAAGACATGATTGGGAATAAGGAAGGAATCAGCAACATTCTCTTCATTTGGTAGCTCAGTAGATGTTCTTAGTACTTCACCTACATGTTTCTTGAACAAAGAAACATGAAAAATAGGATGGATTTTGCTGTATGATGGTAGTTTTAGTTTATAAGCAACAACTCCAATTTAATTTTCCACCTGAAATGGACCAAAGTATTAAGCAGACAACTTAGTACACTCTCTGAGTTGAACTGATTGTTGTTTATATCTGTGAAGCTCCAAATAAACCCAATCCTCATCCTCAAAATTTCTTTCAGATCTTTTAGCATTAAAATATTGCTTCATTCTGGCTTGAGCCTTTTGCAAATGGTTCTTTAAAATTTGATCAATTTGAGCTCTTTGATGAGTCATATTCTCTGCTGCTGAGATGACAGTTTCAGTTAACACTCCCAAAGGTAATTTCAGAGGCTTACTACCATGCAGAACTTCATGTGGAGTTATAATAATTCTAGTCTGATGAGTTGTGTTATACCATCATTCTACTGAACTCAACCAATCATTCCATGTAGATGGTTTATCACTACAATAACACCTCAAGTAGGATTCAAGAATTTCATTCAATCTCTCAGACATCCCATCAGTTTCAGGATGGTAACCTGTACTATATTGCAATTTAACTCCCAAATGAGTAAAGAGTTCCCTCTAGATGTGGCTAATGAATATTTTGTCTCTATCACTGGTTATGGTCTCAGGTAAACCACACAGTTTGCAAATTTGATCCAAGAAACACTGAGCTACAGACTTAGCAGAGAAAGGATGTGCCAAAGCCACAAAAATGTGCATATTTAGTCAGTTTGTCAATGACTACTAACATTGTATTATTGCCATTTGAATCTGGAAGACCTTCTATAAAATCCATAGTAAGCTGCTTCTAAAGTTAATCAGGTATTGGGAAAGGTTGCAAAAGACCGGGAGTTTTACATAATTCTAATTTATGTCTCTGACATACATCACAAGATCTCACAAATTCAATTATTTCCTGTTTCATTCCTGGCCAAAAGAACAATGTCAGTACCTCTTAATAGTTGCTGTTTGACCGGAATGAAACCCCCCCCCCCCCCCCCCAAAGGTGAAGAATGCATAGCCTGCAATATATCTTTTCTTGCAGTTCCTGTTGATCCCACATATATTTCTTTTGTTTCTTCAGAAGCCCATTCACATCTCAGTGTCTGAGTTTAAAGTTAATAACACTGATGCAATTGGTTCTTGAGCTCATTATCCTCATAGATGCTTTCAATTTGTAACATCCACAGAGGAATTACAGATGAAGAAATAGCAAATAGCCTGAAATCTTCTCTTTGTAGTGACTAATTTATTGATTATTTCTTGACCCTCAGTTTCAGTGATAATCTGTGATAGCACTTGTTATGAACTCAAATCTTGCTCTTTATCCTGATCTTGGAATTAAATGGAATGATTCTCATAAATAGCTTTCCTCGATAAAGCATCAACTGCCCTATTCTCAGTCCCCTTTTTATATTGTATCTCAAAAACTTAATCCAAGCAACTTAGTGATCCACTTATGCTACAATGCATTAGTTAGTTTTTGATCCAGTAAATAGTTCAAGCTCTGGTGGTCAGTCCTGATAATGAAATGGCTGCCAATAAGGTAATTCCTCCATTTGTCTACAGCCAAAACTAAAGCCAGTAACTCATTTTCATAAGTTGAGAAACCTCTATTTCTTGGACAAAAGGATTTACTTAGAAAGGCTATAGGTTGACCATATTGCATCATTACATCCCCTATAACTTGATCAGAAGCATTTTTTCTCAATCACAAATGGCTTATCAAATTATGGCATTTTCAATGCTAGTGGAGTAGTTATAGCTTTCTTCAATTTCCCAAAAGCTTCTGTGGCTGATTCTGTCCATTTGAAGGAATCCTTTTTAAGAAAGTCATGTAATGGTCTACATATGGAACCATAAATTGCTGTAAACCTTCTATAATAACCCGTAAGTCCCAAGAAACCTCTCAATTCCTTTATATTCTTAGGAGTTTCCCAGTTAAGGACACAGTCAGTCTTTTTGTCATCCATATGAACACCTTCTTCAGATATGATATGTCCTAAATACTCCAATCTCTTTTAAGCAAATAGACATTTACTAAGCTTAGCATACAGATTGTGTTGCCTCATTATAGATAAAACTTATTGTATGTGATCCAAATGTTCATCCAAAGTTATATCATCAAAAAAACAAGAACACATTTTCTGAGAAACCTTTGAAACACCTGATTCATCAATGCCTGAAATGTTGTAGGAGAATTAGTCAAACTAAATGGCATGAATAAGAATTCAAAATGCCCACTATGGGTCTAAAAAGATGTTTTAGGGACATTTTACTGTCAACTCTGGTATGATAATACCCTGCTCTAAGGTCCAGCTTTGTAAAAAATGTAGCTCCATGAAGTTCATCTATTATAGGGATAGGAAATTTGTTTTTTTTGTTAGGTCATTGAGTCTTCTATAGTCAATACAGAGTCTCCAGTGGCCATTTTTTTCTTGACAAGCAACATAGGTGAAGAAAATGGGCTGGTGTTGGGCTGAATGAAACCTTGTTCCAGCATATCTTGCACTTGCTTCTCAATCTCAATCTCATTCTTGTGTGCATGTGCATATCTATAAGGCCTAATTTTAAAGGTTCAATATCTGATTTCAAAACAATCTTATGATCTATTTCCCTGTGTGGAGCTAAAGAGTTAGGAATGCTAAAAACATATGAATAGGATAACAAAACCTTTTTTCACTTCAAATGGAACTGATATGTTCTTCAATTCTTTTAACTGTTTTGAATCCTCTATTGATTCCATCTCAACTTTTTTGCACTTTAGCTTCATTATTTTCCCAGGCTTCTCCATTTCCAATATTCTCAGTTTCCTCTTCTTTGCACTCATACCTTCATTGTGATTGTCTTCACTATGAACTTCCAATAATCACCCAACACATGAAGAACACATCACTCAATATCAATGGCACATTCAAAACATCCCTAATTTCATCATCACAAGATTGATCACACAAACCCAAAAAAACATCACAACAGCACATGCTCATTCATAATCATGCTTTTCATAACAAAACCATAATGTTAATCAAGCATATAGAAAAAAAAGAGATCAAAGGATTACCCAAAATTTGAAGTCTAGAAGTGTAAGATCCACACAAGAAGAAGCAAAATTGCTAATTTTTGGAAGAAAAAGCTTCAATTTTTGTGTTCACCCAAGAGTGTGTGTTTGTGTGTGTGAGTGTTTCTTGAGAGGAAAGAATGTGTAGATGATGAAATTAGGTGAAGAGTGGTACCATGAGAATAAAATTTCAGCATAGGTGAAAAAGAGAGAGAGGTACACTTTGGATAAAGATGAATTTCAAATTAGGGGACAAGTAGTACAATCAATTAACATGGAAAGTATTATTTGCATAAAAAATCCTAAGGATATAGGAAATCTCACTTCTTGAACCAAAAATGCATTTTTAACTTTGAAATTCATACTTCCTTTTTTGAAAATTACATTTTTGAAACAAGTTGGGGGATGGAAAATCAAATTTTGATTAAAAAATGATTTCTGCCCAGTTTTTCCATCTTCACGAGGCAGAGTCTCATGCCCATCATCACGGCACGGGGACTTGCCCTTCGTGACAACCATTGTCATGAGGCTAACCCCAGATTTTACCTATTGTTTTTTGTCAACTTTTGAAAGAAAACTATGCCGTCATTCAAAATTCATTCCATCTACACATAATCACACATCTTCAGATTTGAATTTTCAAACCAAGAAAGAATTTCATTCAATGGACAATTTATTTCAAGCATGACATGCAAAATCTACCAAGTAACTACTCAAAACAAGCAAACGAAAAGATCCACGTATGTTTATTGTCGTCATCACGACTTATTACTATTTCATGTATTAAAATTTCAAGCACTTACCGGTGGGTCTCCGGAATTGCCATCGGTGACTCCGCCCACGATGACGTTATTGTGGAGAGGTCTCCACAATGAGCCATTCTTAACTTTGTACCCCTTGTCGGTACCTAGAAATGTTTCTTCTTTTCTTTCCAGCATCGTCTCCTTAAACGTCACCTTGGGGTTAAGAGGGGGCCGAGGAAGTATTAATACCTCGACACTTTCCTTTTCCCGCTGCAAATTTGTTAGCATAGAAAAACAATCTAGCACAGGCATACCATTGATAAAATCATGGAATCCATCGGGGTCCTCAACAAATTAATCATCAAAAATATCCGTGCTTATTTGCAACACAAGAAGGTTCAATATTATCATGCTCATAAAAAAGTGTCACTCCTTTGCACATAACAGAAGGTTTTGATGAATTATGCCTAGATTTATAAATGTCAAATTCCACCTTGTCTAAGTCATCTTCTAGAGTAAAGACCCATGAGTGGACATCAATTTAGTCATAGATGTTTTTAGAAAAGGTCTCCCCAAAGGATTGTGGGTGCACTACCATCGTGCGCTACGTCTAAGACATAAAAGTCTGCCGAAAAAATTAACTTGCCCACTCACACCATCATATCCTTCACTAGCCCTTGAGGGCTAGCTTGGGAATGATCGGCGAGTTAAACAATGACTCTAGTCTCCTTTAGTTCACCAATTTCAAGACATTCAAATAGACTAAAAGGAATCACATTGTTAGAAGCTCCTAAATCTATCATGGCATGTTCAACAAATGTCCCACCCAAAGAAATTGGGATAGAAAACATTCTGGGGTTATCACATTTCATTAAAAAAATTCTTATGATTCAAAATTGCGACTTCCCTAATTCTTAGCTTCCCTAACTTCTTAGTTGTTCTACTCCTTTTCTTAGTATATTCAACCTTTAAAATATAGCATTTGAAGGCTCATTTTCAATCAATTCCAAAATAGGGATAGATACCTCCACTTTTTCGAAGACTTTCTGAATGTTGGCCTCGTTTGTCTCCACCTTAGGCCTTCCCCTCAAAGCACTTGGAAACGGAGGTGAAATAGCAATTTGAACCTTGGGTGGTGAAAGCTTCTTGGAGGGTGCTTCCTTGATAACCATCTGTTCTTCTTCAAACTTCATTTTGGTAGCCTCCACTAACTCATCATCCTCTTGTGTCACTTTCTCCTCGGTTTCTCGAACCTCCTTTTCATTTCTCAACTTGAGTGTGCTAACATTTCTTGGATTCACCTCTGGTTGGGAAGGTAGCTTTCCGGACTCTTTTGCTTCAAGTTGGCTCACCTAGGTGGCGAGTTGTCCAACTTAAATCTTAAGGTTATTGATATTTGAGAAGGCTCTAATACCAAGGTCTTCTATTTCTCTCCTTGTCCTTTCCGCAAAGATTTCATGTTTCTCCCCCAATTGTTAGATGGCATCTAAGATCTCCTCCCTAACCAACTTGTAAAGTGTGGTATTATTGTTAGATGGCCCTTCATCTCTAAGATAGGGTTGAGGTGGTGCTTGTCCACCCCTATACCCTTGAGGTTGATTGTCATCTCTCCATAGGAACTTGGGATGATCCCTATACCTCAGATTGAATGAGTTTGCATAGGGGTCCAGCCTTGCCTCACCCTGGTTCCCCTATAACCCTTGTTGCTGACCCCTAGCAAATTAAGGTCTATCCCGGTTATTGTAGTCCACGACATTCACCTCTTGCATATCACCAACGACCACGGGGCATTCTTGAGGTGGTGATCAAGTTTACAAACCCCACACATCTTAATTTGGTGTACCTTTCCTTGTAAAATCTCGTTCATTATAAATGCTAGAGCTTGGACTTGATCCTCAAACTTTAGTGTGTGTCCCTTGTACCGAATTGCCTCATCCCATTGGCCATCTCTTCAAAAAGTACCATAGCATCCTTCAGGCTCTTGTTGGTGATAGAACTGTTGCATGCGGCATTAACCATCCTCATATCCTCATCACAAAAGCCCTCAAAGAAGTAATAGACCATGTCTCCTTCCTTGAAGGGATGATAGGGACAACTTGGGAGAAGCCTCTTAAATCTCTCCTAATACTCATATAAGCTCTCAGTCGCTCCTTGAGTGATGTTGGACAATTATTTCTTCAAACCGTCAGACTTTGAGGCCAAAAAATATTTCTCCAAAAACTGCCACTTCATATCCATCCATGACCTTATGCACCCTGGTGAAAAATAATATAACCAATCTTTTGCTCCATCTTGTAGTGAAAAGGGGAAGGCTCTCAAGTTGTAGTCATCTTTCGACACTCCCGATGGCATCATGTTCATGAATGCCAAATGGAATTCCAAAAAATGTTTGTTCAGATCCTCTCCGGCCAAACCGTGGAATATAGGAAGGCAATGTATCATCCCACTTTTCAGCTCACAAGTCACATTCAGAGAAAAGGCGAGAATGTCATGGTGGTTGATTCTCCAAGTTAGGATCCATAAGCTCTCTCAAAGTGCGGTTGTCCTCCATTATTTCGTGTGGTAATTCCTCAAAACTCAAACCTCTAAATTTAACCTCCGATCTAACTCTCTTCCTCCTTCTCCTCCGCTTACCTGTAGAATTAGTTAAGGAATGCAAAACACCTAGATTTGTGTTATGTGTATATACAATAAACTAGGGTCACACTATCCTTTCAACAACACAATAGCAAACATGATCAAAGTAAAAAATAAAACTATAACCAAAGCTCAACTCACAACAAACAAAACAAACAAAAGATAAACAATAAAAGACACTACTAACTACTATACTAACACGCTATGCTTAACCAATACTTAAACTGGAAAGCATTCCTGGCAGTGGCGCAAAAATTTGACCCACCCCGACCCAAGGTCATTAATACAGTCGCAGCTAGCACAATTTAATTAACCCGAGCCGAGGAACTAGTCATGTGGGATGGTCAAAGATAAGATTTATATTATGTACCCATTTCTGGCTGCTAGGCTACCAAAGGGTAGTAAGAGGCAAGCCCTGGGTTTGTCCACAGAGATGCTAGGGTTCAAGTAAAAGTCAAAACACAGCTTCGTGCGGGTCATCAATCCACACGAGTGAAATGAATAGCTACTAATGTAAATAAGAAAACTGGGGGGGGGGGTTGGTAGTTCCAACTAACAACTACAAGTATAAAATAAACAAACATGTAAACTATTTATACTAGGAACTTGGGACTAATTTAGAAACATGGTAGTTCTAATGCTTCAATCCTCGATTCATTCACATATAGAAATACAAATGACCTATCAGTGTTTTCACAACACGTGGTGTGACTGATGGCATACACTTCCCCATCCCTTTCACGGTGGATGCGTTCTCAACCCTTCATTGACACATCCATAGTAATTAGGGGAGCACAACAAGGTCCGACCATTATTGTGGTTCTATTTCTCCCTCGTGCTATTACGTCATGGGATTCCACCACGAATGCACTAATTCTCAGTGGTCATCTATACATGAGGTGTTAGGTTCATAGGCACCTTATCTGTGATACTAGGGTTTCAACACAACACCTAGCTTGCTACTATCAACTATCTCTACCCGTAACCTATAAAAAATAGTTAAGTAATCAGCTAAAACTGGTGCGATGGTATGCGGATTAGGGTTACCTCGAATCTCCCATGCACACACTAACGCAAAATCGTTCCCCTCCACCCATTCAAACATCCAGGTTTCTCTTCCCAATGGGGCATAAATAAGTGCACCATACATGAACATAGCTCAAAGTGTGTGCTCATATGTGGTGTAGTATTCATGCATATGTCACATTCAAGAACAATCACAATAATATCATAAACACAAATATAGATGGAATTTAAGGAATCTCATAAAGCATCAAAAGCTACACATGTGCCAAATATGTCCCAAGTATAATCTAACTACTCCCTAGACATGGAATTCAAATATAGATTTGAATTCCACATCTTTGGGATGAAACAAGAAGAAAAGAAAAGGAAAACATACAAAACCTACTAAGGAACTCCTTCCTTCTCTCAAATGCTCTTCAAGTTACAAGATATGAATTCTCTCTCCTAATGTATCTAAAAATGAGTAGACTAGGGTCCTGCTTATAGTAGGAGGAGATTGGGCCTAAAAAAAGGCCCAAAATAGGACAAAGGTGCCAAAACCCTAGATCAGCTGCATAGTTTTCATTGGCCAGTTCGGATGCCACTGTTCGTGAAGCTTTCAAGCACGGACCGCCAGATCAGGCATAGTCTGTGAACATTCATAGCTGCAGGAAGCCATGGCCCGTGAAGCTGGGCTCGTGCCACGGTCCGTGAAGGTATTCATGGACCGCGATCAGCACCACATTTTCCACTCAATAGTTTTCACGGCCCGACCTCCTTTTTAGGGATCATGAGCAGCACGGGTGTTTGCCCATAACTCTCATCACGGTCCGAGAAGGTTTTCACAAACAGGCTCCATACTTAACCAAAATTCTTCAACTCTTCCCTTCTATGCTTCACGGCCTGGATCCATTGTCACATACCAACACTGTTTTGTGTAGGGCGGACCATGTGCATCTTCATGGGCTGCTGATGCTTCGTGTAGTGCGGGCTATCACGGGCCACTAGTCCTTCGTCGGCTGAAATTTGTTTGCTTGCCACAGGTGAGCCATTAGTCCTAATTGGGAGTTCTAGTAGTCAATTTTTTAGTACTTGAGAAGACAAATCCAATGGAACCATCCTTGCAGGATAATTCTTCCTGGATCATTCTCAGACTAAGGCAACACTCATCAGACCACGATTCACCATTTTCACCTTTTGCCGTCTTGAACTTCGAAGCCGCCTATCCTTGGCTTCAATCTCCTTCTGCCACGCATTGATGCTTATGGCCTTCATGTACTACCATTCAATGTGAATGGCCTTCAAATCTTCTACCTTTAAAAGAAATCGGCCTTCGCAAGAATGTAATGTAACAATAGTGACCTACTAACGGTACTTATAATGAGGACCAAGGAGCCCATGAACATGATATGTCAACAATCACTAATTTAGTGTATAAAACATGGGATTTAGAATAGAAAATCGAACATGGTTGTCTAAATCCATTGTCATGTAAACTCAACTAATGTTATCGAACCGCCAACTAAAAGTAAATAAAAACTACGTCAAACGCATTGGTTAAACATGCATAATGGTGCAGATCACTAACCATACATCTATGGAAAGTATTCGGAGCATTGCAAAGACCAAAGGGCATGCACTTATAGGCAAAAGTGTCGAAAGGACATGTGAAGGTAGTTTTTTCTCTGTCCTCAGGGTCGATGGTTGTTTGGAAATATCCTGAATAGCCATTGCGGAAGCAATAATAAGCATGTATGGCTAACCTCTCAAGCATTTGGTATGGGAGTTATTGTGTTTAGGCAGCACTAATCAATACACATTCCCCACCCATTTCAAAAACTGGTGGGTACCAAATCCACATCCTTGTTCTCTACCACAGCCACCCCACTCTTATTTGGCACCACTTGGGTGGTACTCACCCAAGTACTATCAGAGATATGGTATATCACCCCGACCTTAAGTAGCTTGAAGAATTCAACTTTAAAAACTTCCATCATTGGTGGATTTAACTGCCTTTGAGGTTAGTGTATGGGCTTTGCACCATCCTCTAATAATATATGGTGCATACAGGTTGAGGGACTCATGCCTTTTATGTAAGCTAAAGTTCAAACTATGGCTTCCTTAAATTTCCTAAGAACCTCAATCAACCTACCCTCTTGGTCACTAGTGATCCTACTAGAAATAATCATCGGTAGTGCCTCTCCCTTGCCTAAGAAAGCACACTTCAAGTTTTTGAGAAAGGCTTAAGTTTGACTACAGGTGGTTCCTTTATTGAAGGTTAGGACTCAAGTATCACTAGTTCGTTTAGGTTCTTGGGCAGGGACTCTATATGAGTCTCAAGTTGGGGATCACCCCCCCCCCCCACACCCACACACATGCACCTCTAATTTAGCATTTAGAGAACTAAATTATGCATCAATAATAGAATCATTATCTAAAGCTACATTAATGGAAACAGTAAAAGTCTATTGCACAATGTCATCAGGAACATCAATCACAAATGGAGGACATTTATCAATAAGACAATTCATGCTCTCATACTTGTTATACTCCACAATGTTCTTACCCCACTCTAAGCTTAACTTCCCGGTATGCACATCAATTTTAGCCTTAGAGGTTTTCAAGAAGGGTCTCCCAAACAATATAAGGGTAGTCTCCTTCTCATTTTCCATATCTAGGACATAGAAATCAGGCGGGAATGTTAGTCCATTCACATTGACCATCACATCCTCTACGATACCTCTCGGGTGTGTGGTGGAATGATTAGCCAATTAAACTACCACCTGGGTGGCATGCATGTTTCTTAAGTTTAATGATCTATACAGAGAGTAAGGGATAACATTAATGGAGGCTCGTAAATCTACCATAGCATTCTTGATCAAAGTCTCTTGAATCGTGCAAGGAATAGTGAACATGACAGGATCCTTGCACTTAGGGGGGAGGGGGGTCATTTTTCACAAGAGAAGGGGAGTAATCACTAGTTTAATCTACCAATCTATGCCTAAAGCCATGCTTCAAAGCAAATAGTTCTTTCAAAAAAAATATTCACATTTAGGCATAAGATCAATAGTATCAAGGGTAGGAAGACTAACCTCATAGTGTCCGAGGATCTCGAGAGGCTCCATGTCGTGTTCAACTCTTTGCCTACTCCTTAACCCATCCATAGAAGGGGGTGGTAGAGCTTTCTTATCCATTATCTTCCTTTTTCTAACTAGTTTGATCACAATACCTATCAATTCACTCACTTGCCCTCCAATTCTCTCAACACTTCAAGAGAATTGAGTTCCCAAATATTTCATGTAGCCGAGTACTTGGGTTTGGAGTGACTCACTAGTCCTACTAAAATTAGCCAAAGCTCCAAGGACTTCCTCACATGTGGATTTAGGAACTAAATCAAAGTGTTGGTTCCATAATGCACCCCCATACCACAAGTTGGGGTGTAACTCAAAATTTAATTGTAGAAGGCATGGTATGGATACTATTCTCACTCCTATTGGCCTTGTGAACCAACATCTTCCATTTCTCTCCCATAATTTCTCAACCAAGAACAAGACTCTTTAGGATGATCATAATGACATACCCTACAAAATATCGCTCGTTGAGCACTTTCTCCCCCACATTTTTTTCCAAAAGAGCAAAAACAAAGAAAACATACCAAATTTGGAATCGTAGTACAAGGGTTTTGTTCACACCAAGGACTCGAGCAATACATATTCCAAAAAACAATAAACATAAAAAATACTAACTACTTTACCAACTAGTAATGAAAGTTAACAATTAAATCTTTAAACTAGCATCCCCAATAACAACGCCAAAATTTGATCCATACTCCGCGGGGTCGCTAGTAGATCGACCTTTTCACGGGAGGATAAAACTAACTTGTGGAGCACTAATAAGATCAAATATAAAGATTTGTATTGTTGCTCCCGTACTCACTACTACACTACCAAGGGGTAGATAGTGGCACGTCTGGGGGATCATCCACAAAGATGCTAAGAATTTAAAATTTAACTACGCATAAGTCGCAATCGGGTCATCAATCCGATGCGTGACAGAATAGTCAATGTTGCAAACAAGGTTTTTTTTTAGAGAAGGGTTTCTGTGAACTACTAAATATGCAAGGAAAAGATAATAAATAATATTAAGTTATCACTTGGGAATATTTGCATTACATGATCAGTAAAAGACCTTGATTCTAGATTCTATCAAATACAAGACCTATAACCTATCCCAATGTCTACGTCACATAGTTTGGTCGATAGTCAACACTTCCCTTTGTCTGTGACACAAAGGTGCCCACTTCTTACTCTATCAACACTCCTCCGTAATTAGGAAAGTGCATCAAGTGGCCTGGCCTTATGCGCTCCTTTTTCCCATAAAAAATTAGATCCCGGGCCTCCACTATGAATGCTTCTCCCTAGGCCTATAAATGAAAAGGGATTGGCATCTCATGATGACTCTAGGATTTACACAACGATTGTCGCTCTAATAGAACCCTAGTTGCTACAAACCATCGTGTCATAACCTATTGGGCTACCATTTTCTAGTCAGGTTAGCGTATGGTCATCAGAATGGTTCTCACGGCATACACGCATACACCCATCCACTCGAGGACTCTTATATCCCCCTATTACCCTAGCGGACACTCCCTAGGGGACAAATCAAGCTTAGCACCATTACATGAAATATAAACTACGATGTATGCCAATCTAAGAATATATAACATGTATTTAGTAAGAATGTAAAGAACAAGTCAATATGATATTCATAAACATAAAAGGATAGGGTGATTTAGAATCTCACAAAATAACTACCATATCATGAATACAAATTTAAATACCCAAGCTAAATAACTACTCCCTAAGCATTGAACACAATCTTTGCATTGGATTCAATATCCTTGGGAAAAACTAGGAAGATTAAACTAAGAGAGAAGGGTTAGCCCCTTTCTCTCTCTACCTACTCCTAGGAAAAACTAGGAAAATGAAAACTAAAATTGTCTTAGCTTAAACCCTAGTACACATAGGTACCTTTATATAGTAGAGAGGAATTGGGCCTTAAAGAGGCCCAAAAAGGACAAGGAAAACACTAGCTAGCAGCGGCACGGGTCGTGAGCTGGGCGTGTGTTTACTGCTTATGAGCGATGCGACCATGTGATTCTTCATGGGCCACTTGCTGGAAGGGTCTTCTAAGCATCTAAGCGGGGCAAACCATGTGAATCCTCACGAGTTGCCAGCTGGAAGAGTTTTCTAAGCATATGAACGGTGCGACCCATGCAATTCCCGTGGGCTACCGGCTGGGAATCAATTTCTTGGCAATTTATGGCACAGTCATGAAAAACGTCATAGGATATGGGCTACTCTTAGGATCTTGACCTTCAAGGTAAGCGGGATGTGCAATATGGAACGACCCGTGCTCATACTTAGCCTCACAAGATGTTTGCATTGCACGAGCCGTGCAGTTCCTTGTAGCCCGTACCTTTACTTGGCACCATCCATTTGGTTAGCATAGGCCATGAAATTCAACACGGTCGTTTGAGTCTTCAGCTTTGTTCGATCTTCGACTCCTTTCTCTTCTTGGTGCAGTTCCATCTACTACCACTTTTTGACTCGTGGCCTTCAGTCTACTACTATTCTTGTGAATGAAGTTTTATGATGTGCACTATTATGCATGCGTTAACCAATACATTCAGCGTAATAAATTTTTTTATAAGGTTGATTGCTAGTATTAGTTGAGTTTACGTGACAAGGGATTTAGACAGCCATGTTTGGTTTTCTTGCCTAAATCCTGCATTTTGTAGACTTAATTGGTACTAATGGACATCTTGTATCCATGGGAACCTAGATATTCCTTGTGATCATCCTTGGTAGGTCGCCCGTGGGTACTTTCATTACATTCTATGTGAAGGCAGTTTGTAAAGGTGATAGAAGATATTGAAGACCGTTCATAAGCACAGTAGTAGAGATAGAAGGCCATTCACACTAGAATGGTGGTAGACAAAGGTCACGAAAATCAAATCATGGTAGAGGATATTGGAGTGAAAGATAGGCGGCATTGGAGTTCAAGGCATCCAATGGAGAAACAAAGAATCGTGGTCCAAGAGAGTGTTCCAACTTCTGGGAGCATTCAAGGAAGAATTAGCCTTCAAAGTTGGTTCCATTGGATTCGTCTCCTCGATAACTATAAAAGAGACTACAAGAACTCTAATGACTCATGATTCACCCATAACGAAGGAAAGAAGTTTAGCCGGCCAAAGTATAAACGGGTCAGCGCGGAACTTTCATGGATGGCACAAACAACCCGCATTAGACGACATGGTCCATGCCAAATGCCTTTGACATGGACCGTGCCAAGGGGTTTGCCTAGACCGTGCCAAGCACGATGGGCCACGCGTATGACTTTCAAGTTTCACTCAAAATTGGTTAAGTAAAAGTGCGAACCGTCCCATTTTTTACAACCTGCACCGTTCCAAGTGCAAAATTTAAAGACCAGTTAGTGGTATGCGAAGAATCAAGCAGCCCGTGCTAAGTTACCGAGTGAAATTAGGTTTCTTGTGACAAACCGTGCCAAACGTCACGTCCCACAAATCAAAAGTGCAAAAACGATGACTATGATGGCGGCCCACACCAAACGATGCAGACCGCACGGACACGACCTGCAGGGGGTGACATGGACCGAGCCAAGGAAGATTCATAAACTGCGCCAGAGCTGACAACCCGTGCCATGAAGCAAGCATGAACTGTCCCATAGAGCAAGCACGGACAACGCCAGATCTGGCAGCCCACGCCAGCACGGACATAGTACACAGTGTAGACCGTGCCATCCACGACGTTTTATGCTAGGCGACGCCTGAACTAGAGTTTACACATTTTGGCCTATTTTGGGTATATTTTTAGGCCTTATCCCTTACTAATATAAATATAAGTCTTAGTCTACTAGGGTTAAAGAGTTGGATCATATTTTCATTTTACTCTGGTAATTATGAGAGCATTCTAGAGAGAGGAACATTCTCTCTTCTTTCTTCTTCTTTCCTTTTTATTTTCTTTCATCCTATGATGTGGAATTCAAATCTTCATTTGAACTCCATGTCTATGGATCTGATTAGTAGCTTGGGGTTATTTGTATTCATGCTTTGAATTTGAATTTTTGAGATTTAGATTTCCCTATCTTATTGCTTTATGAATATTTGTGCTTGAACTTGTGGTTTCTAAGAATTATGATTTATGCTATGCCATTATGATGATGTACCTATGCATGTATAGTAGTAAAAAATCGTGCTAGGCTTCATTGCGATCTTGGAAAGTGTTAGAATTGTTTAGTAGGTGTAGAACACCGGGGAGATGAGTGCATTCATGTCCTTTGAGAGAAAATCATTATATGTGTCATACCATGATTTTGATTGGCTATTTGTGTGAGAAATCAACATGTTGGGTGGTGGATTTGGCAAATCCCGACGGGGAAAACCCCTGGCTTAACTCGATATATTAGCGTGTTGTTTGTAGCGACTAGAGTTTTATCAACTCTGGAGTCATCACAAGGTGTCTTTTCCTTTGCCTCTCTAGGCCTAGGGATTGAGATCCACAGTGAAATTTCCAGGATGTAATGCACTTCACTACATATCCAATGGTTGCGACCTACGCGAGGCATTGCCTTTTTAGGTGGGCTTTGGGTTTCTCTAAGTGGGGGCGCATTGGACTTCGAAGTGAAGTGGTTAGAGAATGGTCTGCGACATTAGTGGACTAGAGCGCATTCCCTAAAATTATGGAGACTGTGAGATATGGGCATTGTGGTAAGTACCACGTGTGACAAGCAGGGGGAAATACCTGATTATCTCCACACTGTGTGACATGAGCATAAGATAGGTTTATAAGTCTATATGTGAATGAATCAAGGATAGAAGTTATTTATCAAGCATGCTACACAAATAACCCCAAGTGCCTGTTAATATAGTTTATCTACCTTTTTCTTTTATGCTTAGCAGTTGTTAATTTAATTTAAAAACCAACCCCCCTGTTTACTTTACTAGCTATTCCTAGCAACTCGTTCAGATTGACGACCCAGACGAAGTTGTGTTTAATTGATGTTTAGGCCCTAGCATCTATGTGGACATACTCATGGCTTACCCTAACTACCTTATAGGTAGCATAGTAGTGAGTTTGGTGCATAACAATAAATTTTATCTTTGACCTTAATCGTCCTCTACTTGGGTTAATTAGCTACAATTAACGACCCTGAGTGGAGGCGGGTAAAATTTTGGTGTCGTTGTTGGGGATGCTATTTAGTCTAATTGTCAAGTAGCATAACATATTAGTTGAGTAGTTAGTATTGTTTTTAATCTTTTTCTTATTTTGTTTGCATGATGAATGAAAAAAATTTGAAAAAGAAAAATTTGAAAATTTACAAAATGAAATATTTCCCAGTATTGAAACTCTATATGCATTATCTTGTTTGAATGATCCATTTTGTGATACTATTCTTGTTGAGCATGTTTCTTCTAATTTGAACAAGGATATTTCCCCTCAGAATCTCACGAATAACGTGCAACGGGGAAAGAAGCGGGCTAAGAAACTAAAAACTCCTAAGTCCCTTCGGACCCCCAAACTCAACAAGAATATATCCACGCTTGAGGATAATGGGTTTCTTTGGTTCATCGCTCCAAAAGTGAAAGGTAAACCTAAAATGATGTGGCGACCCATCTATTGTGATGTAGTCACTGGTGGTGTCAAGGATGGTGATTCTAGTGACCCATCAAGCCACTCTTTTTAGTTTTGAAAATTGTGGGAACAATAAAACGTGAAGACGACAATAAAGAAAGGTTGTTTTTTTTTCAAGTAGGAGGTTTTTTTTAATGTTTTTAAATTTTAGATGCGAGTTTGATTTTTGGTGGAAAATGTTTGGGAAATTTTAGTCATCTATGATTTGTGTGGAACAATACTACGAGTTTTAATGTTCTTGGATACAAGTGTGAGAGAAAATTTATCGGAGAATGAAATGGTATACGCCGAAAGTTTTGCACGGACCTGGGCATAAGGATGGTTTGTGTTGAGCATTTGGCATAGACCAGGGTAAAAGAGAGGTTTGTGCCTGAAATTTGGCATGGACATGGGCAAAAGAATAGTCTGTGCCAAAGCCAATCAGCACGAGGCTGATGTGGCTGCCACGTGTTCACAGAGCACAAACCTGGTATGAACCTGGTGTGTGGATGTCGTGGATCAACACACGCCCGACACAAAGCCAAGTGTAGGCACAAACCTTACCCAAGGATCCATGTCACCGCCCATCTAAGCCAATTCTAGCCTAGCCTAACTCCTATTTATATCCCTTGGCCCATACCCCTTTCCCACACTAGACTTCACCTTTTCTCTCTTTCTCACAAATTCATCTCCTTCCTCTTTCTCGCATAAAGCCTTCAACTGATTCTCTCTCTCACTATTTTGGCCATAACTCTCTCATTTTTCATCCTATTTCCCCTAACATATATCAAAATTTTCCTCTTTCCAAGTTCTATCCAACCCACTAAATTGCAGCCCTAGAAAATCCATGAATTCGAGCAGTTTTTTAGAAGAATTTTTGGCCACAGATTGGTATTTTCTCCGGGAAGCTGAATTTTTTATTCCTTTGGGACATTGTAGTTTCTTTTACTCACCCTAAGAGTGGTGTTGCATAAGCCTCAAGTGGAGATTCCACACACTTTCCGTTTGAGGTAATTTTGGCCAAACCTACTCTTATTTGGAAGAATTGGATTGTAGTATTTACCATGGGATTGTTCTTGTATGCTTGTGATTTCTTGGAGATTAGTGTGCTTTCTAGATAATTTTTGGAGATATTATTTTGTGTTGGGGGTAGTTGGAGGAAAAATTGTGTCATGTTCTGTTTGTGTTTAGTAGCTATATTTCTTGGACATCATGCCTCGTGTACAGAGGGAGAGGAGATAGCTTAGTGAGACACCCTATAAGGGATTGACCACCCTTACTGAAACCCATAGGAGAAGGTGGGGGTATCTCATGGGGCGCCCTATTTTAGAGACAAAGTTTGTAGATGAAGAGACCCTCAAGGATCTCAAACTCTACAAACATGTTCGAATGCTGCTAGGAATGGTAGGTATGAAGAAGTTCATCACCCTATCCGCTCCCACCTACACTAGCTATACACTTGAGTTTTTAGCCACTGTCGGGAATTTTTGAGATGAACATGGAAGACAATGTATCAGATTCCATTTTGGAGATGAGCCCCACACTTTGACTTATCAGTAGATGGGGAAAATCTTCAAATGGTAGGAGCAGAGAAAGGTATCAGGGTTCATGGAGCTGAACACATATAATATGTTCCCATTCTGGAGTGCCATCACTAGACAGGTGAGGGGTAAGAAGAGCAAGAACAACGACATAGTGCACCCAACACTCAGATACGTGGCTAGGTTGACTGTGAGAGTTAGTTGCCATGGAGAGGCCACCGCCTCCACTGATGAGGACTGCTGGATTGTTCTATGGTCTGTGTGCATGGGAAAGGCGTGCTTATCATCGAGAGCATAGATCTCACCTTCTCATTAGCCCGTACTGGCAAGATATCGATGGGAGGAATGGTTACACTTCTGGTACGGTACTTCCACCTTCTGAGAGTGAGGATATGTGGGAAAACCCAAGTGTGATCTTTACACTCACCCTTCCAGTCATGGAAGAGATAAGTCTTATAATGAAAGAGTATGGTTCCATCTTCTAGATATACAAGGGGGAGAGATTCATGAGGTTGCCCCTGAGTGAGAGAACCAAGTTGAGCAAGTCCTTTAGTTTGTCAGGTCTTATCATTGAGCTTGATATAGGTTTAGAGGTAGTCTTGGGGGAGTACGACCCAGGAAATGAGGATTTGAGGAGGAGTATGAGCAGCAGGAGCATATTCCGGAGCAGCCTGAGCATTAGATTCCCATTGGTGTCACCATTGAGCAGCCACCTCCACTTTGGGCTATGCCACCACCTATGGAGTACCTCCTAGCACCACCGCCACCTTTCTAGCCGGTATCAGGAGGACTGCCCCCTTTTCAAGGGCCATTCAGTATGCATGAGGAGTCTTATCAGTCCACAGGGCATGGCGCTAGTGATTCACATAGGCATAACATCTCATCTCACTATCAGGATTTTTAAGAGTTTAGTAGGCATAAAAACCATAGGTTCCCTCCACCCTTTGAGCCTCACATACATAGTATTTCTAGATACTCTTATCATAGAGCTCACTCATGATAGCATTCACAGTACGACCACTTCCAAGAGCACGGGTGGCCAGGTTTTCAGTCTGCTTCTTCTTACCCCATGTGGACCGAGCTACCACAGTAGCACCAACAAGATTGGCCTTAGAGCACACTATCTTTGGAGTTAGGCAGGAGTTGGAGACTATTAGAACTCAGCTAGATGACCAACACTGGGACATGATGACACTATTTGACAGAGTTGATGGTCAGCTACAGTATCTATCGGGCAACATAGGGGTACTCCATGAGGGCATCGTCGATATTAGTGACAGGTTGAGGAGTACATGCATCAGAGAGCACTATCAGGATCCTTTGCACGAGCAGGGGCCAGGGACCAGGCGTCGCAGGAGGGAGTGATTTTTCCTATGATTTTTACCTTTCCTTCACCTTAGTTACATGCATTGGGGACAATGCATGAACTAAGTGTTGGGGAGAGGTTGGAATATCTTTTATGATGGTATCTTCCTTGCTAGTATTTCCTCCAACCTATGTTCTGCTGTTTGGGATTTGGATGACTATCTTTTCCATATTTTAGTTCCTTTCCCTCATTTGAACTTTTGATTGTTTTAGGTGTGAGGACACCTTTTGTAGTTTGTTTTGGGGGATTTTTTTGAGAAAACATTGGTGGTGTGACTTTGTTTTGATCTTATCTTTTGTAGTATGAAAGCCTACTTTTGGTGCAATTTTGTGCTACACCAAAAAAAATTAAATTTTTTGAAAAATGGAAAAAATATATATAAAAAACCCGGACAAGTTTGAAACCTGAAAGGGCGGCTTGGGTAACATTGGAAAATCTTGGATAGGTCGAAAGACCTAGGTAAAAGTGAGAGGCTAGGCTCGGCTAGGCTTACGAGCCTAGGCAAAAATGAGGGTCGTGTGGAAAAGGTGAGAAGTGAGTACCCTTTGTGTGTTAAAGCTAGGATGAAAACCCGAAAGGGCTTCTAGGAAAAAATGAGAGAAACTGAGAAAAAATAAAAAACTAGGTTGACGATACATTTTCTTCCTTGGTTGTAACTAGGTCGAGAATCACAAGTTATCCCTATATTACAACCAAGTCGATAAATCTTGGATTTCCTTGGTGGATTGTTTTTGGAGATGACTCTTTGATTGCTTTTGGGGATCATTTTGGGAAAAGTAAGCTAGTTTGATAATTATCCTATTGGCTTATCTTTTTCCACATTTTTACTTTTAGGTGGATATGTTACCTTAGGATCTTCGAGGAGTGTGAGAGTTGTGAGGATTTTCATTCCTTTGGGGAACTAGGGTAACTTAAAAATAAGTTGAATGTATAGGCTAACTCATACTTGCATGCTACATGCCGCTTAAGCCTTTTATTATTTTTATTTACTCGAGGACGAGTAAAGGTTTAAGTGGGAGTCTGATGTGCATCATTATGCATGTGTTAACCAATGCATTTGACATAATAATTGGGTTTTTTTATATGGTTGATTGCTAGTATTAGTTGAGTTTACGTGACAAGGGGTTTAGCCGGCCATGTTTGGTTTTCTTGTCTAAATTTGCCATTTTGTAAACTTAATTGGTACTAATGGAAATCTTGTATCCACGGGCACCTAGATCTTCCTTGTGATCATCCTTAGTAGGTCGCCCGTGGGTAATTTTCATTACATTCTATGTGAAGGCTGTTCGCAAGGGCAGCAGAAAATATTGAAGGCCGTTTGCAAGAATGGTAGTAGAGATCGAATGCCATTCACACTAGAATGGTAGTAGACGAAGGCCACGAACATCAAATTATGGTAGAAGGAGATTGCAGCCCAAGATAAGCGGTATTGGAGTTCAAGGTGGCCAATAGAGAAACGAAGAATCATGGTATGAGAGAGTGTGCCAACTTTCGGGAGCATTTTAGGAAGAATCAGCATTCAAAGTTGGTTCCATTGGATTTATCTCCTAGAGAGCCATAAAATTGACAACAAGAACTCTCAAAATTTACTCACAGTTCACTCGTAGCGAAGGAAAGAAGTTCGGCCGGGCATACATGGCACCAACGACCCGCACCAGATGATATGGTCCGTGCCAAATACCTTTGGCATAGATTGTGCCAAAGGGTTTACGTGAACCGTGCCAAACACGATGGGCCACAAACATGACTTCCAAATTTCACTCAAAATTGGCTAAGTATGGATGCAGACCGTCCCATTTTCGATGGCTTGTGGCGTTCCAAGTGCAAAATGTCAAGACCAGCCGGTGGGATGTGAAGAATCAAGCGGCTCATGCTAATTTACTGAGCAAAACAAGATTTCTGAAGATGGTCTGTGCCAAACATCACATCCCACAAATCAGAAGTACAAAAATGATAACTCTGATGGCGGCCCGTGCCAAACGACACGGACCGCACAGATATGACCCGGAAGGGATGACACAGACCGCACCATGGGAGATACACAGACCACGCCAGAGCAAACGACCTACACCATGGAGCAAGCATAGACCGCGCCAGATTTGGCAATCTACACTAGCACCGACGTAGTACACGGTGCAGACCGCACCATCCGCGGCGGTCTGCGCCTGGTGGCGGCTTTAGGCCTATTTTTAGGCCCAATCCCCTACTACTATAAATATAAGCCTTAGTCTACTAGGGTTAAAGATTTGGATCATATATTCATTTTACTCTGGTAATTAGAAGAGCATTGTAGTGAGAGAAACATTCCCTCTTCTTTCTTTTTCTTTCCTTTTTATTTTGCTTTCATCCTATGATATGAAATTCAAATCTTCATTTGAATTCCATGTTTATGGAGCATATTAGTAGCTTGAGGTTATTTGTATTCATGCTTTGAATTTGACTTTTTGAAATTTAGATTTCCCTATCTTATTGCTTTATGAATATTTGTGCTTGAACTTGTGGTTTCTAAGAATTATGATTTATGCAATGTCATTATGATGATGCCCTCATACATGTATGGTAGTATAAATTTGTGCTAGGCTTCATTGCGACCTTGGAGAGTGTTGGAATTGTTGAGAGGTATTGAACACGGGGGAGATGAGTGCATTCATGTCCTTTGAGAGAAAATCATTATATGTTTTATACCATGATTCTGATTGGCTAGTTGTGTGAGAAATCAACATGTTGGGCGGTCGATTCGGTAAATCCCGTTGGGGGAAAGCCCCTGGCTTAACCCGATAGATTAATGTGTTGTTTGTAGCGACTAGAGTTGTGCTGACTCTAGAGTTATCACAAGGTGTCTTTTCCTTTGCCTCTCTAGGCCTAGGGATTGAGATCTACAATGGAGTGTCCAGGATGTAATGCATGTCACTACATATTCAATGGTTGCGACCTACGCGAGGCATTGCCCTTATAGGTGGGCTTTGGATTCCCTTAAGCGGGGGTGCGTTGGCATTAGGAGTGAAGTGATTAGGGAATGGTCTACGACGTCGGTGGATTAGAGCACATTTCCTAATATTATGGAAACAGTGAGATATGGGTATTGTGATAAGTACCACGTGTGACATACCGGGGGAAATACCTGACTATCTCCACACTGTGTGACATGAGCATATGATAGTTTTATAAGCCTATATGTGAATGAATCGAGGATAGAAGTCATTTGCCAGGCATGTTACGCAAATACCCCTAAGTACCTGTTTATATAGTTTATCTATTTTTTGCTTTTATGCTTAGTAGTTGTTAATTGAAACTCACCCCTGTTTACTTTACTAGCTATTCCTAGCAACTCGTGCGGATTGACAACCCGAACGAGACTTTATTTAATTGATTTTAGGCCCTAGCATCTCTGGGGACATACCCGAGGCTTACCGCTAACTACCTTATAGGTAGCATAGTAGTGAGTTGGGTGCATAACTATAAATTTTATCTTTGACCTTACTCGTCCTCTGCCCGGGTTAATTAGCTACAATTAACGTCCCCCGGTGGAAGCGGGTCATTCTACTACCTAGTACCATCCTTGCGAGTGACCTTCTACAATCTACGCTGAAGTGCTTACGAGAAATATACAAATAAGTTCACAAAATAGAATCTAGACGCTCGTAAGGACATATCACTACCATAGAGACCCCCCTCTAACATCGGTTTTTTTAGCACCGGTGCCAAAAAAGTACTAGCACAGTTTTAAAAAAATTTTAACACCGGTGTTAATTTAACACTGTTTTCTAATTTTAACATCAGTTTTTTAAAAATTGGTGTTAAATTTTAAAATAGCACCGGTTTTTAAAAACTGGTGCTAAAATTTTTTAAAATTCTATCTTTCTGCCAAAAAATTGCAAAAAATTTTAAAATAGCATTGTTTTTGGGAAAAATGAGCACCAGTTCTAAAAATTTTAAAAATTCTATCTTCCAGCCAAAAATTTTAAAATTGCACCGGTTTTGGAAAAAAAATAGCACCGATTTTTTAAAAAATGATACTAAAAGTTTTAAAAATTTATTATTCCCACCAAAGAAATCGCCAAAAATTTTAAAAATTCAATCTTCTCGCCAAAGAATTCAAAAAATTTGCTAAAATATGTTTTAAAAATCACCAAAAAATTCAAATAATGTTGCCAAAAATTTCATGGGCTGGGAGCAACTGCGCGCAGCCGCTCTAAGCTAATTTTTTTACAACTAAGTTAAGTTAAATTAATCAACGATCAACCTTTATTGACCTAATATATATAAATAAGAGTAAATTTGTTTACATTAACTAATTAACGATCAACCCTTAATTGATTTAGTATATATAAATACAACTTTAACTAGTCAACGGTCAATCCTTATTTGACTTTTAATATATAAACACTAATAACTATGTTGACTTTCACTAATCAACGGTTAAACTGTACTTCACTTTCAGTATATAAACACAATAATTAAGTTGACTTTAACTAATAAATGCTCAACCCTTACTTTACTTTCTATATATGAACACTAATAACTAGGTTGACTTTGACTAAGCAACGGTCGAACTTTACTCGGCTTTCAATTAAACACTAATAACTAAGATGACTTTAGCTAATTAATGGTCAAATTGTACTTAACTTTCTATGTGGAAACACTAGTGACTTTGGTGACTTTAACTAATCAACGGTCAAACTTTACTCGACTTTCAATATATACATACTAATAAATAGGTTGACTTTGACTAATCAACGGTCAAACCTAATATATAAATACTAGTGACTAAGTTGACTTTAACTAATCAACAGTCAAACTTTACTTGACTCTCTCTATATAGAAACACTAATGACCAAGCTCGACCTGAAGTAACTAAGCCGAGAAGGCGAAAATAGGGCGCAACCTTGCACTGTTCATCGTGTTCAATTTTCGCCGGGCTTCTCTCTCGTAGCTCTTCTTCTCCGGTGAGGGACCCGACATTAATGTTGGGTCCCTCACCGGGAATCTTTTCATATATGGCGCACCCCTGTTCTTGAAGGAATGAGACCCGAATCTGGGTTTCTCACGAAATTTCTCTTTTCAAAATTTTGCTTAGATTTTGGAGTAAGATCGGCCTTCCGATCTCGGATTTTGAAGACCAATAACAAGAAGGATCTCAGAAGAAGACAATTTCACAGATCTGTTGTACGATCTTGAAATTGGGATTTCTACTTTCTTGGTGAACACCGACGCAATCTAAGGCCGAAGACCCAGGTCCTCTCTCTGGGTTGCTGAGGAGGATGCTTTGACGAACACCAACACCGGTCAAAGTAAGTTCTATGTTGCTTTGTGCGGATTGGTATGAATGTTGTGGATTTGTGCGGATTAATCTAAGTGGAATTCCTATACGGATTTTGTGCGGAATTGTTGCGTGAAATTGTGTGGATTTATGCAGGCTTGGTATGGAAGTATATACTGCTCTATTCATATACGAAGTATGAGGAGTTGCTATGTGCAATTGGTGGAATAAATTGCAGGAAACTCTATTTTACATGTTTGTCTGAAACAGAGGTTTTACATGCTTAACTTTTGTGGAATGTGAGGATTGCCGTGGCTTCCTGAAGAACTCAAATTTGTGTGGTTCAGGTCAGTACGTAAGTGTCCACTTGGAAACAGAATAGTGATGAATTTTAGGCATAAAAATCCATAGCATTTGGGTGCTCTCATTCTGGTAAACTTTCTTTGCTGGTCTGATTGCAACCTTCGACCAAATGCTATGTTTTATTATGCCGAAATACTGACCTATTTTGCTAGCTCGAGAACACTCATGTATGGATTCCTATGGAGTTCTTAATAAAAAATTTGGGCTGGATAGGCATGGATAGATGGGTTGATTGTGAGAATCTGTGCGGGTTCGCGCCTATTGAAAGTGGATTGACAACATGTTGTTCATAGGGGATAAATATTATTGAAAGGTCTCACACATAGACACTATTAGCACTTGTGTGAGTTCCTAATTGATTCGAGTAAACTTGTGTTTAGACCTCGAGCCCCGATCGGCCTAGCTTGTGTCCAAACCCCGGCCTTGTCCCCGACCTTGCTAGTGCCCAAAACCCGGTCACCTTCCGGCCTTGCTTGTGTTCAAAACCTGGGCAACCTCCGGCCTTGCTTGTGTTCAAAACCTGGGCAACCTCCGGCCTTGCAAGTGTTCAAAACCCAGCCTGCCCGCCCGACCTTGCTCCCGGTAACCCACCCAGCCTTGCTCGTGCTCAGAACCTGGAAAATGCTCGACCTTGTTTACTTTATTTAATTGGAACTTAGACCAATAGGCTACCCTAACTGATTTAGGTGAACTTGTGTTCAAACCCCGGGCACCCGACCGGCCTAGCTTGTGTTCATACCATCCGGCCTCGCTAGTGCTCAGAACCCAGCCACCTTCCGGCTAAGCGTGTGTTCAAATCCTGGGAAACCTCTGGCCTTGCAAGTGAATAGAACCTGGTACCTTTCCCGGCCTTGCTTGTGCTCAGAACCTGGTAAACTCTCAGCCTCACTTGTGTTCACAACCCGGACACCGCCCGGCCTTGTTTTACCAGAACTAGTTGGTACTTAGATGCTCTATGCCAAAAACACGGATTTAAATTTTTCTCACTCATGAACATTCATACGGTGATCTTCATTCTGGGTGCACTGGAAAGCTATGGGTGGAGGAGGCACATACTTTGGGGCTATTCAGATTCATCATAGATGTTATGAGATGTTTCACTGTGTGTTGGTTGGACCTAGCCGTTTGGTTGCCATGGTGGATCATTTTAATTGGAATCATCAAGAGTGGTATTCCCAATTTGTTGGCCTTGCTCCTCAGTTTCATAAGAATCCCCAGAAGAAGAGGAACGGAAGTGCAGATTCTCGTAATTAGTGGTTCTCTCAATTTTACCCAGTTTCCGGCGACTCAACAGTGCTGGAAAATATGGTCCGGCAAATCACCTTGCAGCTGATAGCGGCAACTCATATGATATGCTAGAGGGTAACCCTCTACGAGTGGAGGTTCGAGTACTCGAGGGTTGGTTTCGAGGAGGAAATGATGGTCTGAGGGCTGAAGGAGGAGGTAACCCTGTGCTGAAGGCATTTCAAGTGCTTGACAGGGGCATTTCGAGTGCTGGAGGGGCTCGTGTGCTCGAGGTGGGCATTTGAGTGCCATAGGTGCTTGAGAGCTCAAGGGGGGCATTTGAATGCTCAAAGGGTGTTTTGGTGGAGTCGTGAACTCAAGGGTGGCTCGAGGATAGACGGATTGAGGTATTCAGTGCTCAAGGTATACAAGTGCTAGTGGTGCTCGAGTACTCGAGGGGGCCATTCGAGTGTTGGAAGCTTTTGAGTGCTCATGGGGGGCATTCGAGGGCTGAAGGTGTTCTAATGCTCTGTCCTCAAGGTGGTGCTGGTGGTGCTCGAGTACTCGAGGGGGCAATTCGAGTGTTGGAAGCTTTTGAGTGCGCCTGGGGGGCATTTGAGGGCTGAAGGTGTTCGAGTGCTATGTCCTCGAGGTGGTGCTGGTGGTGCTCGAGTACTCGAGGTGGCCATTCGAGTGTTGTAAGCTTTCGAGTGCTTGTGGGGGGGCATTCGAGGGCTGAAGGTGTTCGAGTGCTCTGTCCTCGAGGGGGGACTCGTGAAGTACCCTCGAGGGATGACTACTGTTAAAAAAAATCACAGCAGTTTTTCTCCATATGGCTGAAAGGATTTCCCATGGTAGTAGCATGGCCATGCAGGTCGTGTAGGGGGTAAATTAATTCTGCGTACACAAATTAATTAACCCCTTGTTAGGTATCACTTGGAACTAACGGTTGCGCTATTTGCCTGCGCTGCACTGAAAAGTGTAAAATGGCATCAGGCTGTCTATTTGCCTAAAATGGAAAGAACTGTTACAAAACCGTTACGCGGGGCGTGCGCGGTAGAAGTCATGCCCGGTCTCTTAAGCTTAGGAGGTCTATCCGCGGGGAACACTTGGGAGCACAATGGACTATGGTCAAACTGCCCCCAACCCCAAAGAGAAAGCCTCGGCCCTCATCCAGAGACCGTTATCGAAGGCTAATAACACCTCTTTATCTTCATCTTAGAGGTGTACATGGTAGAAGCGGTGTGCAAGCCTTTTTAGTAGGACATGTCATACTACTTCATTCATTGGAAGACCGAGACCACTCTCGGAGTTGAAGACACCCGTGGGGAGCAAACCACAGCGCAAGAGCCGGTTCACACCACCGGTAGCATGGATGTAACATGGAGCGAGGAGGCTAGTGAGTTTGTTCTCCTGCCCCTCTGTTTTTCAGGAATGGCTTATACAGGCCCCGGTCACCACGACAAGTTGTAATATTTTTCCATGGATGGTTTCTACAGGCCCCGGTCATCATGTCGAGACTAGCTTCTTTTGGTCACCTGGTTGTAACATTTAGATCAGGGGTAGTACTTTAGGTAACATGTATAAAGGGAGTGGGCTAATGTCGCCACTCCCGTACATTCCCACGACATTTTTTTTGGGGCCACCTGATTGTACCATCTAGATCAGGGGTAGTTTAGTAGGTTTCATTGTATCACGGGAGTGGGACAATGTTCCCACTCCCGTAGACTCTCACGGTTTTTTTTATTTACCATTACCTTCGGCTAATGACCAAGCAGACTTTAACTAATCAATGGTCAAACTTTACTCGACTTTGAATATATAAATACTAATAACTAGGTTAACTTTGTCTGATCAACAGTTAAACTTTACTTGACTTTCAATATATAAACACTAATTACTAGGTTAACTTTGACTAATCAACGGTCAAACCTTACTTGACTTTCTATATGTACACACTAGTAACTAAGTTGACTTTAACTAATCAACGGACAAACTTTACTTTACTTTCTATATATAAACACTAGTGACTAAGTTGACTTTGACTAATCAACGACCAAACTTTGCTCGAATTTTAAGATATAAACATTAATAACTAGGTTGACTTTGACTAATCAATGGTCAAACCTTACTTGACTTTCAATATATAAACACTAATAACTAAGTCGACTTTAACTAATCCATGGTCAACCCTTACTTGGCTTTCTATATACAAACACTAATAACAAAGTTGACTTTAACTAATCGACGGTCAACCCTTACTTTGCACTCTATATACAAATACTAATAACTAAGTTAACTTTAACTAATCCACAGTTAACCCTTACTTTACTTTCTACATATAAATACTAATAACAAAGTTGACTTTAACTAATCGACGGTCAACCCTTACTTTTCTTTCTATATACAAACACTAATAAATAAGTTGACTTTAACTAATCCACGGTCAACCCTTACTTGGTTTTCTACATACAAATACTAATAACTAAGTTGACTTTAACTAATCGACGGTCAAACCTTACTTGACTTTCAATATATAAACACTAATTACTAGGTTGATTTTGACTAATCAACGGTCAAACCTTACTTAACTTTCAATATATAAACACTAATAACTAAGTTGCCTTTAACTAATTAACGGTCAAACTTTATTTGATTTAGTATATATAAATACAAATAAAAATGTTTGACTTTGACTAATCAACGGTTAACCCTTACTTGCCTTTCTATATACAAACACTAATAACAAAGTTGACTTTAACTAATGCACAGTCAACCCTTACTTGACTTTCTACATAAAAATACTAATAACAAAGTTGACTTTAACTAATCCACGGTCAACCCTTACTTTGCATTCTATATACAAACACTAATAAGTTAACTTTAACTAATCCACAATAAACCCTTACTTGACTTTCTATATTCAAACACTAATAACTAGGTTAACTTTGACTAATCAACGGTAAACTAACTTGAATTTCTTTATACAAACACTAATAACTAAATTAACTTTAACTAATCAATAGTCAACCGCTACTTGACTTTCCATATACAAATACTAATAACAAAGTTGACTTTAACTAATCAACGGTCAACCCTTACTTAACTTTCTATATATAAACACTAATAGCTAGGTTCATTTTAATTAATCAACAATCAACCCTTACTTGACTTTCTATATACATACACATGAATAAATAGGTTTTATTTCACTAATTAATGGCCAACCCTTACTTAACTTTTGATATATAAACATTAACAACAAATTTGACTCTAACTAATCAACGATTAAACCTTAATTGAATTTTATAGTATATAAATACTAGAATTACGTGCTAAAATGACCATGACTTTAGGCTGAAAGTGCCAATGTATACCTGCATTCTCAAAAAGTATCAAAATAACCTTTGACCATGTTGGCTTTTTAGTCATCCGATTTACCGCCAAAGTTTATTGAAAATACCATTTTACCCTTATTAAGAAAAAGAGAAAATACAAAGACATGAAAAGATGACCTTGCCCTTTAGCCCCTTTCTCCTATTTTAAAACTAGTTTTTTCCATTTTCTTCTTTGTTCCCCATTTTCTTCCCGCTCAACACATCGTCTTCTTCACTCACTCGCACGCACACAATCCCAGATGTCTTCTCTCCCAATCACTCGATGCCACCACGGACAGTTTCCATCACCATCAACGTCTTCGTGTCTCTCTGACGAACAACCGTAGCCGAATGATGTTTCCGCATCTCTCCCACTGGCATCACCCCATAAAACATAGGTTTCATCCTAAATGGTAAGAACTCGGAAATATGTCCTCGATCATGGCTCATTATTTCCCTCTGATTGCCCTTATTGATTTGCCTTATTCATTGTTTAAGATTTAGGGGTAAAATCTGTGAATGGGTTATTTTCCTAGGGTTTTTCTATTTTTTAGAATCTTGCTTGTTTTCTTGTGATTTCTAAGCTTTTGGAGATGTTAGGGCTTGTTTTGTTTGCCTGTGTAAGGGCTGTGTATGGTATTAATGAGTGGTTGATTGTAAAATCCTAAAATAGATGTGCTAGGGTTTCATTTTCCCTATTAATGCAATTTGAACTGATGCAAATCAATCTAAAGATCCTAAATGATAACGCAAAGGATTCTGTAGCCAGTAATTTAACACAGCTAGCGATTCTATGTGTGGAAGATGAAACAGAGATCCTACGTTTTCTGAACTATTTGGCTTGTACGAGCTTCTGGAGAAGGTTGGAAAGAAGGACTGGAATACCCATTACCTAAAGGTAACCTGTATTAAAATCTAAATTTTCTTGTTCAGTTGTAGCACTTGCATATGCATAGTGTATGCATATGTTTCCTTATTTGTTTCTGTGATGGACTTTCCCGCTCTGCTTCTTATCAACTTTTCATGTTATTATTCAGTTAGAGGTTTATCATTCGGACTCCACCTTTATGCATAAAAGAGTTTCATTTTGAGGTTAATTTTGGCTATGTATTATTGTTGAAATAAGCAAGGTTAAGCAATAGGAGCAGAGGAGGTGCAAGTACTGCCTTGGAACAGGATATCTTACTTGTGCTTGTTGTTTTAGCAGTGGTTCTCTAATCCTTATTGAACCTGTTTCAACTATAACATTTGGGATATGCCTCTATCTCCTCCTTAAACGAAGAGATGTTCTAATTGCTATAATATGGAAAGGTCATGTGCCCCACATGTTTTTGTACATGAATGGCAATGGCAAGTAAGCATGATCCAAGAATCGATCCTTTAGTTCGATGTCCATTCTTAACTTTGTGCTACATTCTTGTCCATTATTATCTTCAACAGTGTCCAAAACCGGTGCTATGTTGTCACAGTTTGTCTTAGTGGCTTTGTCCCTCTAGACGTGCCTCCACCGCAAAGGCCACTCTGGTTCACAATCTGCACTTATGTTGAGTATCAGTATACGTACGTTGCACTTTTTAGATGACTGCCCTCTTTTCTTTTGATGCAGGTAGACAAAGCTACATCTGAACTGAAGAACACGAATATCAGGCTAAAGTACACTTTAATCAGGTGACTTGAACTTCAATATGCATTTCCGTCTTCCTAGATGATCTTAGTAGTCTCAGGATTTCCATTTTGTTGATACCGGATGATCTTGGTACTTATACAACATTTTTTAATATTATTATGTAGCAGTAGTGAAACTACTAAAGTACTTCATTTTTTAATATCATTCCTAGATGTACTGCATTTTATCATTTTTTTAAACAATTATGTTGTACGTGGTGTTGTTGATCTTGTTTTATCCATTTCTTGATGCTTTATTTTCATCCATCTTAGCAGTTCCTATTCCTTCAGTTTTATGGCACTCTAAATTTCTCTTGATGAAACATATTTTGTATCTTCTAAGATTTGGTAATGCTCGAGATTTCTCCTATTTGACTTATGACTTATGATTTATATAGTGAATATGACTTATTGCTTTCTTTTGTGATAAGCAACCTTTGCCATGTTGTTTGACCTATTTTGTTTGGGATAATTTGGATGCATGTTCAAGCAAATCTTTAAAATGAGAGAAGTATCTGTCCTGAGTCTCCTGACGGCTCATTCTACCTAAATTGAAATGTTTGAGTTATGAACCGGCACTACCATAGAGACCCCCCTCTAGCACCGATTTTTTAGCACCAGTGCTAAATATCTCATAGCACCAGTTTTTTTTTAAATTTCAACACCGGTTTTTGAAACCAGTGTTAATTTAACACCGGGTTTTTTTAATTTTAACACCGATTTTTAAAAATTGGTGCAAAATTTTACAATAGCACCGGTTTTGGAAAATATTAGCACCGGTTTTTAAAAACCGGTGCTAAAAATTTGAAAATTTTATTTTTCCGCCAAAGAAATAGCCAAAAATTTTAAAATAGCACCAGTTTTGAAAATATTAGCACCGGTTTTTGAAAACCGGTGCTAAATATTTGTAAAATTCTATCTTCCCGCCAAAAAATTTAAAATAGCACCGGTTTTAGTAAAAAATAGCACATGTTTTAAAAACCGGTGCTAAAAATAAAAAAATAGCATCAGTTTTAAAAACCGGTGCTAAAAATTAAAACTTAGCACCTGTTTTTGTAAACAATAGCACCGGTTTTTTAAAAACGGTGCTAAAAATTTCAATATTCATTTTCCGGCCAAAGAAATAACCAAAAAATTTTAATAGCACCGGTTTTGGAAAAATTAGCACCGGTTTTTTTCAACCTATGCTAAAAATTAAGAAATAACACCGGTTTTGGAAGAAAATAGCACCGGTTTAAACCGATGCTAAAAATTTAAAATAACACTGGTTTTGGATGAAAATAGCACCGGTCTTTTTTTTATTTTTCCCGCCAAAGAAATTGGCAAAAAAAAATTCCCACCAAAAAAATTAAAATTTAACACCGGTTTTTGTAAACAATAGCACCGGTTTTGCAAAACCGGTGCTAAAAATTTTCAAAATTGATTTTCCTGCCAAAAAAATTTAAATAGCACTGGTTTTAAAAATCAGTGCTAAAAATTTAAAAATAGCACTGGTTTAAACCGGTTTTAAAACTTTTTCCTACCAAAGAAATCGCCAAAAATTTCTAAATATTCGTCGAAATTTTTTAAAGTTCAATTTTTCCGCCAAAGAATTCAAAAAATTCACCAAAAATTTCAAATAATCTTCCCATAAATTTCATGAGCTGGAAGCAGCTGCGCAGCCGCGCTAAGCTATTTTTTTAAACTTTCAAAATCGTTCACTTCTTTTGTTGACTTTAACTAATAACTATGTTAAGTTAAATTAATCAACGATCAACTTTTACTAACCTAATATATACAAATAAGAATAAAATTTGTTTACATTAATTAATTAACGTTCAACCCTTAATTGATTTAGTATACATAAATACAACTTTAACAAGTTAACTGTCAAACTTTACTTTACTTTCAATATATAAACACTAATAACTAGGCTGACTTTGACTAATTAACGATCAAACTGTACTTGACTTTCAATATATAAACACTAATAACAAAGTTGACTTTAACTAATTAACGATCAAACTTTATTTGAATTAGTAGATAATAAATACTAATAAAAATGTTTGACTTTGTCTAATCAATGGTCAAACCTTAGTTGACTTTCTATATATAAATACTAGTGACTAAGTTGACTTTAACTAATTAACGGTCAAACTTTACTTGACTCTCTCCATATAGAAACACTAGTGACCAGTGTTCTAAACGGCGGCGCCTAGGCGGTCCTAGGCGGCGCCTAGGCGCTAGGCGCCACCAAAACGCCCGGATTAGGGCCTGTTCGGCGACATTAGGCGTTTTCGCCTCTGGGCGGCGCCCAGACCCGCCCAGACCCGCCTAATCGCGCCCAGACCCGCACCGAACCAAATTTAAAATTCGAATTCGGTTTAAAACCGAACTAAACCAATTAAACCGAATTTATTCTTAATTCAAATTTTTTAGCCACAAATTTAAAATAATTACAACTCCATAATTCAAAACCAAATAATTTATTACTCAAAGCCCAATTGGCAATTGCCAATTACATCAGAAGGCTGATGATTTGCTTTGCTTTGCTTTGCTTTGAAAGAGAGGGAGAGTGAGTAGTATTTATAATGGTGAGAAGGGCCAAGTTTCCTTCCTTTTGCCGATGTGGGACAAAATTTGTAGTGTAAAAATGCTTTGCATCTCACGCCAATCTCCTTCCTTAATGATTCACCATTAAGGAAGTCAAACACGCCTTCACCATTTTTGCCAATCTTCCTTAATGATTCACCATTAATGCTTTGCCAATCTTCACGCCTTCACCATTTTTTTTAATGATTCTCACGCCTTCAACCCTTCACAAGTTCACATGCGAAATTCATTTCCAAATTTTCAATTTTATTATTTTTTTTGTTGAATTTATTATAAGTCATGAAAATATTATGGTTTAAAATACAAATTAGAAGAAATGAAGATAATTTTTTTGGGTTGAATCAATCGGGTTATAAACTTTATAACTACTACACGTTGCATAATAAAATGTTAATATTGCAACTAATACCTTTTACTTTGTATTATTATAATTAAACTCTGTCTTTCCATAAGCCTATGGAATAATGGAAAGACTGTATTTTCCAAGATTTTGTCATTTATTATGACATTATTTAATTTGAGGGGTATTATGTGGCTGAAGATTATTTAATACCGTTTAATCTCAAATCCTTTTTATTATTATTACCCTGTTAATTTGACTTATGTTTTTACCATTTCCATACATGATGAATGTGTTTATAATATATCTTATGATTTCTTTCTCTTCTATTTATATAAGTAATTTAAATACATTTAGAGGGTTTAGGGTTTAGGTTATTGTGACTTGGGAAATAGGTTTTTATTTTATTTTTAAATATAATTTGTATTATTTTATTAATTATATATAAAAAATAATTAAATAATACAAATCCGCCTAGACCGATTAATCCCCGATTAATCCCCGATTAATCCCCTAGGCGCTAGGCCCCAGCAAACCGCCCGACTAGCGCCTAGCGATTTTTAGACCACTGCTAGTGACTAAGCTGACTTTAACTAATCAACGGTCAAACTTTACTCGACTTTCAATATATAAACACTAATAACTAGGTTGACTTTGTCTAATCAACGGTCAAACTTTACTTAACTTTCAATAAATAAACACTAATAACAAAGTTGGCTTTAACTAATTAACGGTCAAACTTTATTTGAATTAGTACATAATATATACTAATAACTAGGTTGACTTTGTCTAATCAACGGTCAAACATTACTTGACTTTCAATATATAAACACTAATAACAAAGTTGACACTAACTAACTAACAGTCAAACTTTACTTGACTCTCTCTCTCTCTCTCTGTATAGAAACACTAGTGACTAAGCTGACTTTAACTAATCAGCGGTCAAACTTTACTCAACTTTTAATATATAAACACTAATAACTAGGTTGACTTTGTCTAATCAACGGTCAAACTTTACTTGACTATCTCTATATAGAAATACTAGTGACTAAGGTGACTTTAACTAATCAACAGCCAAACTTTACTCGACTTTCAATATATAAACACTAACAACTAGGTAGACTTTGTCTAATTAACGGTCAAGCTTTACATGGCTTTCAATAAATAAACACTAATAACAAAGTTGACTTTAACTAATTAACGGTCAAACTTTATTTGAATTAGTATATATTAAATACAAATAATAATGTTTGACTTTGTCTAATCAATGGTCAAACCTTACTTGACTTTCTATATATAAATACTAGTGACTAAGTTGACTTTAACTAATCAATGGTCAAAATTTACTGGACTCTCTCTCTCTCTCTGTATAGAAACACTAGTGGCGCAAGAGCCGGTTCACACCACCGGTAGCAAGAGCCGGTTTACACCACCGGTAGCAGGGATGTAAAATGGAGCGAGGAGGCAAGTGAGTTTGTTCTCACGCCCCTCTGTTCTTTTCTTTTTCGGGGATGGCTTATATAGGCCCCGGTCACCACGAAGGGACTCTGTTGAAAGAATGGCTCATACAGGCCCCGGTCACCACGACGGGTTGTAATACTTTTCATGGATGGTTTCCACAGGCCCCGGTCATCACGACGGGAGTAGCTTCTTTTGGTCACCTGGTTGTAACATTTAGATCAGGGGTAGTTTTTAGGTAACATGTATTTAGGGAGTGGGCTAATGTTCCCACTCCCGTACACTCCCACGGTTGCTTTTTATTTACCATTACCTTCGACTAGTGGGGGTCTGGGGGAAAAGGTTCCCACTCTGAGGCAATTTTTGGGTGAAAAAGAAGCATCCTTCTCCCACGATCCACGGGAGCATTTTCATCCGATCAAGCGGTAAATCCAGGCTTGAGGCGAGATTACTCAGATTCCCCATGGGATTCCGAGCATAATCATCTCCAGTTTGTGGGTTTTTCGTTTGCCTCTCCATCGGCATTGCGAGGGTTTCCGAAAACAGGTTCTTCTTAGTCACTTGGCTCTGAATTTGTTTCTTTCCCTGTTCGAGCACTGAAAAGTTATCATCTGTTGAGCACTTAGATTGTGTATATCTTTGCATTCCTGTCGTTGTAATTTGTATGAGTAATATCTGACATGCGTAGCATATTATCTGAAGAAGTATTAATCCCCTGTTGCCGGGATAGTTACTAGGAATTTCTGTTATTTTCGAAGTAGAATATTGTGTGGGAGATAAGTTAGTCTCCCTTGTGCATTTGATACGTTAGTCGGATTATGTACCTAACCCTTTTTATCTTCTCTTACTGTCACTGTGAACGGGAAAACATGGACCAGTCTCCCATAACAACCCCTGCCACCAAATCGGCAAATCATCCGGGCCTGAATGACCAAGTGGAAAAGACCTTCAAGTCTAGAGAATGGTATGATCCGCGACTAGAGAGAAAAAGGCAGTGGGATGATGCGGATATCACCTTGAACAAAGTAGATATTATCATAGACCAAGATGTGGATTTTGTCCTCTTAGAGGAAGAAGTTAACAAGGAGCAAGTCCGGGTGTTATATGGTTTTTTAGGCGTCTTCCCAGGTTCTTTCCCAGGTATACATGCTGTCCGGAAATTGCTCATGGCAAAGTGGGATGTCCAATGCTGGGTTCAGACAATGACAAATGGGTACCTAAAATTTGGATTCAAAACAGTGGAGGACAGGGTACTACAGGGTCCGAACCATTTCCTCCATGGTAAAAAGTTGTTTATTGTTCCTATACCTGAGTCTGGGAAGTACGATATGCGTATCATGGCCAAGAAACCGATCTGGATTCACATGAACTACCTACCAAAGTCATGCTAGCACAAAAAAAGCCCTCGAGAAGATAGCCTCCACCCTTGGTGAGCCCGTCCTTATGGACAATGGAACTCGAGATCTCGTGGGCTACTACGCCAGGATCCTGGTCCTCATCGACACCTCCAAATAGCTCAAAGAAATGGTAAAATTCCGTATGCCAGACGGAACTACCCACTCGCAACGGATACTGTATGACTACTGCAAACTGTGGTGCCCAAACTGCGGAGAAAATACACATCTCTTTGAAGGCTGCGATGAATTCTTCAGGGCCAGGGACAGTGTTTTTCAGGAACGCATAGCAAAAAGAAATCGGGCTGTAAACTTCGATGAAAGTGTTCTGCCCACACAGGTAAATGAAGGAAAAAACCCAGACGGAGAGCTCTCCCGTACAAATGGCAACACAGTTTCGGGGTCAAAACCAGTACACCCATGACCTAGCACCACGGAGAAAGAAGTAAACTCGGCAAAGGAAAAGTGCGAAGACACAGAGGTAGTTATGGAGCTAGACTGGGGGAAGGAAATAGTTGATCCCACACCACCGGGCGCCCGTCCCCGTCTCAGTGATGATGCCGGCTTGGTAGAGTCTTCGGCTTTCGGTGATGCAGACAGACCGATGAATGTTGCAGGAAGCATACCGGACAGCATGCTCCATCCGGAGGCAAGAAGAAGGAGCAACCCCCCTAGGGCAGGAAGACCCCCAGCACCAAAAGGAAAAAACACTGTTGAGAAACATATGGTCAAGAGCAGCGGCAGAACCAGATTCTCTTACATGCTACTCAACCCATCGACAAAGACCTACCAAAGAGTGGCGGAAGCAGCAAAGAGTTCCTCTCTAAATAATAGTAGTAAAGGCGGTGGTCCGAAGCCAGAAGGGACCTTCGCCCCCCAATGAATGCAGCCTACATAAACATACGGGGCCTTGGTGCCCCAGCAAAAAGGAGATGGGAGAAGAACATCATCTCCAAAAAAAATGTCGGTTTGTTAGGTATTCTGGAAACAAAGGCAAGTGAACGAACACTGAACAACTTCATGAGGAGTCTTAAAGGTTAGAGATACACCCACAATTTTGAATCGGCACCTAATTCAAGAATTCTTGTTGTTTGGGACCCCAAAAAGTTTCATGTTGAGACAACGGGCAAAATGGCGCAGCTGATCCATCTCAGAGTACGACACTTATCATTGAATGTGCATTTTCTTTGCACCTACACGTATAGAAACAGTGAGGGAAGACTACACAGATTACCCCTTTGGGCAGAACTGAAGCGATACGGTGCGAACCTTGACTCACCTTGGATAGTTCTTAGCGACTTTAAAGCCATCCTTAGTGTAAATGATCATATGGGTAACACATCCCCCGGGGTCTACCAAATGAGAGAATTTCAAGAAGCCTGTACCGCCTGTGGTCTGAGGGATGCCCCAGCAACTGGGGATCATCTAACATGGCATAATGCGGACTTCACAATCATGCGCAAACTAGACTGCGTACTTCTGAATCACAAATGGGATGAAGATTCCTGCCGTACCACCTTTCTTCCTGGATCAGCCCTCTCTGACCACCTACCTTTTGTAATAGCTTTAGCACAAGAAAATGAGCAATTGAACAGACCTTTCAGGTATCAAAATATGTGGAATGCGCATCCGAGGTGCAAGCAGGTTGTTCATGATCACTGGTCACCAGCAGTTCAAGGGTTCAGACAGTATGTTCTATGCCGCAAACTGCAAAGATTGAAGAAACCCCTCAAAGAGCTGGGGAAAAGGGACTTCCACCACATATCAGAAAAGGTGAAAAGAGTAGATATGGAGTACGCGAACGCGTTGAAAAGTTTAACGCTGGGGAACGCATCACAGGAACTGATACACCAACTGACTGTTCTAAAGCAAACAGCCCTAATCTTCTACACGGCGGAGTCGAAATTCCTAACACAAAAGGGAAGAATAAACTTTGTCACTTTGGCGGATAAGGGCACAAGTTTCTTTCACGGCTTGGTAGCCAACAGGAAGGGCGGTGGAGTCCCGGCAATTCTGGACGCTGAAGAAAGATTAGTCACATCCAGCGAGAAAAAAGGGGCACTATTTGCGGAGTTTTATAAGGGCTTATTCGGGTCATATGTACCACGTGTACCAATCGATCCAGATATAATCCGTTCAGGCCCCTTACTTACCGACATAGAGAGAGCCACACTGAGCCAAGATATCGAAAGGCATGAAATCAAGTCAGCCCTCTTCTCCATGTCCGATGACAAAGCTCCGGGCCCGGATGGCTTCACTGCGGCTTTTTTCAAGAATCAATGGGAGATCGTGGGACAGGATGTCACAGAATCGGTCTTGGAATTCTTCCGCACTGGTGAACTGCTAAAAAGGTTAAATCATACCGATGTTACACTTATTCCCAAGAAAGAAGACAACCTAAGGGTGGCTGACTTTAGACCCATCTCCTGCTGCAATATCATTTACAAGATCATCTCCAAAGTCATCGCCAACAGAATCGATCCTCTCCTCCTCGGCCTCATCGACCCCTGCCAAGCAGCATTCGTAAAGGGAAGGAAACTTTCTGATAATGTCATGATGGCTCAAGAGCTCGTGCGGGGCTATGGACTATCACGATCCTCCCCCACTGTATGATTATGGTAGACCTTGCAAAGGCATTCGACACAGTTTACTGGGATTTCATACGGGAGGTACTAAATGGCCTGGGTTTCCCGCAAATGTGGGTTGATAGAATCATGGAATACGTCACAACATCGACGTTCTCCATTGCGATAAATGGCAAATTGTGTGATTTCTTCAAAGCCAAAAGGGGACTGTGAAAAGGCGACCCCATTTCTCCGCAACTTTTTGTCATTTGCATGGAATATCTTTCCAGGTTACTGAAAAACAGGGCAGAAACCTCTCCGCTCTCATACCACCCGAGATGTGAACACCTAAAAATCACCCACCTGGCATTCGCGGATGACCTGATACTTTTTTCGAAGGAAGACTGGAACTCTGTCCATACCATCATGTCTACTCTAAACAATTTCCAGCATACCTCATGCCTAGCCATCAACGCCGCAAAGTCTAAATTCTTCGGAGTGGGTATAAAGGAGGACTTAAGCTTCACTGGCATTCCGTGGGCTACTTTTTCGGTCAGGTACTTAGGTATCCCGTTGGATTCCAGTAAACTCAAGGTCTCTCAGTTTCTAACGCTTCTTGAAAGCGTCGACAAGGAAATCACAAGATTCAAAGGTCATACATTATCTTATGAAGGGAAACTGGAACTCATAAAATCCGTGGTACAGGGAGTTGTTGGATTCTGGATACATCACATCATCATCCAGGGAAACGTTATGGACTCACTGGAAAAAAATGTAAACACTTCCTGTGGGGTGAAAAGAAGCAGAAAAAGGTTTCCTGGAAAAGGCTTTGCACCCCGAGGAGTAATGAGGGTTTAGGAATTCAGGACTTCAAGACTTGGACTATGGCCGTCCTCGCACAACATCTATGGGACATACACTCAAAAAATGAGTCACTCTGGATCAAATGGGTCCATTCACAGTTCCTGAGCATGAGCAATATATGGAATGTACACACAAGGGTTCCGTGCGGAAGAATCTCGGAGAAGTTCACTCTACTTCATGAATCTGTGCGAAATACGAGACAACCTGATAATCACGTGTTGAGGCTCAAGGGAAACACTCATCGACTTGCTGGCGGTTTGGACAGGATCCAGAAAATTCACGGCGATAACTCATAATCATTTCCACAGGTTCACTTACCCACATCTGTATGACATATCCACCCTCCCAAGACCAAGATTCTTCAAATCAATTTGGAGTGGCTCGATACCACCCCAGTTCTCTTTCATTACATGGCTTGCATCGCTTGGTCATCTCCAAACCAAAGACAGGTACCATGGAGGAGCTGACGAACCCCCGGACGACATCTGCTGCCTATGTCGCTCCGAACCAGAGTCACACGATAATTTTTTTTTCAACTGTGATTTCGTCAAACCGGTATGGGAGAGAGTGCGAAACTGGATTGGATTGAGCCGAGCTACCACCTCCATTGCAGCCTCAGAAAAATGGATCAGAAGACAGGTAAGAGGATCAAAATTGAAAAAAAAAGATGGGTCCACTGGCGCTGACAACCTCAATGTACTACATATGGAGTGAAAGGAACGAATTTCTCAAAAACGGTCTTCGCCCGGACTCGGCAAGGGTTTTCAAGCTTATCCAAAATGACTGTTACCTCATCCTCAACAGATTATTCCCGCACGAACTGCTGTTCTAGACAGGGATCCTTCACAAACAAACGTAAAAAATGAGAAAGTCCATTCTTTTTCCTAAACTTTCCAGCAGGTAAGCTTAGGGGACACCATCGATAAAGCACCAGAGAGGTAAATATTTCTTTTACAGGTACAAACAGATGCGGACATCCACTTGGTGGCCAGAAGAAAAAGAAAAAAAAACCACTTCAGGTCTCGGGGGCCAGTTGTTCGAGAGGTCCCAAGGACCGGTTGTTCGAGAGGACTCGAGGGCCAGTTGTTCAAGAAGACTAGAAGACTAGTTGTTTAAGAGGTCTCGAGAGCCAGTGGTTCGAGAGGTCTTGAGTGCCACTAGTTCGAGAATTCTCGAGAGCCACTGGTTTGAGAGGCTTCGAGAGCCATCGATTCGAGATGTATCGAGGGTCATCGGTTCGATAGGTATCGAGGCCCACCGGTTCGAGAGGCCTCAAGGGCCACCGGTTCGAGAGGTACCGAGCTCCAGAGGCTCATGAGGTCTCGAGAGCCAAAGGTTCGAGAGGTCTCGTCAGGTCTCGAGGATCGGGGGCCCATCAGGTCTCGAGGGCTAGTGCTTCGAGAGGTCTCGAGGGCCAGTGTTTAGAGAGATCTCGAGGGCCACCAGTTTAAGAGGTCTCAAAGACCACCGGTTCGAGAGGTCTCATGGGCCACCAGCTCGACAGGTCTGGAGGTTCAGAGGTTCGTCAGGTCTCGAGGGCCAGAGGTTCGCGAGGTCTTGAGGCCAGCTGTTCAACAGATCTCGAGTGCTAGGGGTTAGAGATATCTCGAGTGCCAAGGGTCCGTGAGACCTCGAGGGCCAGCGGTTCGAGAGGTACCGAGCTCCAGAGGCTCGTGAGGTCTCGAGAGCCAAAGGTTTGAGAGGTCCCTAGGGCCAGCGGTTCGAGTGATCTCGAGGGCCAATGGTTCGACAGGTCTCCTGGGCCAGTAGTTCAACAGGTGTCGAGGACCAGGGGTACGAGAGCTCTCGAGAGCTAGTGCTTCGAGGGGTCACGAGGGCTAATGGTTCAAGAGATCTCGAGGGCTACTAGTTCGAGAGGTCTCAAAGACCACCAGTTCGGGAAGTCTCGAGGGCCACCGGTTTGACAGGTCCAGAGGTCCAGAAGTTCGTGAGGTCTCGAGGGCCAGAGATACGCGAGGTCTCGAGGGTCAGTGGTTTGAGAGGTCTCGAGGGCTACCAGTTCGAGAGGTCTCTAGGGCCACTGGCCCGAGAGGTCTTAAAGACCAGTGGTCCGACTGGTTTCGAGGGCAAAGTGAAAAATAATAATAATAATATATTTTTGAAAATGGTAAATATTTTTTTGGGTCTCGAAGGGCCAGATGTTCGAGAGGTCTCAAGGTCCAGTTGATCGAGGGGTCTCGAGGACCAGTTGTTCGAGAGGTCTCGAGGACAAGCTGTTCGAGAGGTCTCGAGGCCCAGTGGTTCCAGAGGTCTCGTGGGCCATCTGCTCGAGAGGTCTCGAGGGCCAATGGTTTGAGAGGCCTTGACGGTAACCGGTCAAAGAAATCTCGAGAGCCACTGGTTCGAGAGGTCTCGATGGCCACCTAGAGTGGTCTCGAGGGCCACCGGTTTGAGAGGTCTCGAGGGCCACCGGTTCGAGAGGTCTCGAGGGCCACCGGTTCGAGAGGTCCCCAAACCCAGAGGTTCGTGAGGTCTCGAGGGCTAGAGGTTTGATGAATCCCGGGGACCAGCGGTTTGACAGGTCTCGAGGACAAGCGGTTCGACAGGTCTAGAGGACCAGTGGTTTGAGAGGTCTCGAGGGGCAGTGTTCTAAGAGGTCTCGAGGACCACTGGTTCAAGAGGTCTCAAAGGCCACTAGCTGGAGAGGTCTCGAGGGCCAGAGGTTTGAGAGGTCCCGAGGGCTGGTGGTTCGAGAGGTACAGAGGTACAGAGGTCCAGAGGTTCGTGTAGTCCCGAAGGCCAGTGGTTCGAGAGATCTCGAGGGCCACTCGTTCGAGAGGTCTCGAGGGCCACAGGTCTAAGAAGCCTCGAAGGCCAGTGCTTCGAGTGGTTTCGAAGGCTACGGGTCAAAATATTTTTTTTTGGAAATGTTGAGATATTCAGCCTTTTTTTTCTTGGGCAGAAACTGTGGATCACGGGTAAGGGAGTTCTAAGTTTCCCCATCCACTGGGGTGAAAGCTTTCATCACTTGGGTTGCACAACTACTAGAATTGGGTAGTGGATTAATTAATTAGCATATGCGAAATTAATTAACCCACTACTAGCTGAGATACTTGGATTTGACGATTGCGCGATTTGCCTGTGCTGCACTGAAAAGTGCAAAATGGCATACGGCTGTCCATTTGCCTAAAAAGGAGAGAACAGTTACAAAACTGTTGCGCGGGGCGTGCGCGGTAGAAGTCATGCATGGTCTCTTATCATTAGGAGGTCTATCCACGAGGAACAACTGGGAGCACCATCGACTACGGTCAACTAGCTCCCATCCCCAAAGGAAAAACCTCGGCACCCACACAGAGATCGTTACCGAAGGCCAATAACACCCCTTTATCTTCATCTTAGGGGTGTACATGATAGAAGCAGTGTACCAACTCCATCAGGAGAGGACGCAATGCTTCATTCCTTGGAAGGCCGAGACCTCTCTGGGTTTCAAAGGCCGTCGCAGCACTTCAGCGACGGTTGGGATTACACCTATGGGGAACAAACCATGGGTCAAGAGCCGGTTACGACTCCCGGTTGGATGGAGGTTCCATGGAGGAGGGGCTAGCAAGATTGTTCTCATGATCGTCTGTTCTCTTTGTTTTTTGGGTCACCTGGTAGTAACATTTAGACCAGGGGCAGTATTTTAGGAAGCATGTATTGAGGGAGTGGGCCAATGTCCCCACTCCCGTACACCCCCACGACATTTTTGGGGCCACCTGATTGTACCATCTAGATCAGGGGTAGATTAGTAGGTTTCATTGTATAACGGGAGTGGGATAATGTTCCCACTCCCGTAGACTCTCACAGTTTCTTTTTATTTACCATTACCTTCGACTAGTGGAGGTCTGGGGGTTCGGGAGGTCTCGAGGACCAGCGGTTCGACAGGTCACATGGGCCACCGGTTCGACAGGTCTAGAGGACAAGTGGTTCGAGAGGTCGCGAGGGGCAGTGTTCTGAGAGGTCTCAAGGGCCAGCTGTTTGAGAGGTACAGAGGTCCAGAGGTTCGTGATGTCCCGAAGGCCAGTGGTCTGAGAGATCTCCAGGGCCTCTAGTTCAAGAGGTCTCGAGGGCCACAGGTCCGAGATGCCTCGAAGGCCAGTGGTCCGAGTGATCTCGAAGGCTACGGGTAAAAAAAACCCTTTTGGAAATGTTGAGATATTAAGCCTTCTTTTTCCTGGGCAGAAACTGTGGATCACGGGTAAGGGAGTTCTCAGCTTTCCCCATCCACTGGGGTGAAAGCTTTCATCACTTGGGTTGCACAACTACTTGAATTGGGTAGTGGATAAATTAATTAGCGTACGCGAAATTAATTAACCCACTACTAGCTGAGATTCTTGGATTTAACAGTTGCGCAATTTGCCTGCGCTGCACTGAAAAGTGTAAAATGGCATACGGCTGTCCATTTGCCTAAAATGGAGAAAACGGTTACAAAACCGTTACGCGGGGCGTGCATGGTAGAAGTCATGCCGGTCTCTTATCATTAGGAGGTCTATCCGCGGGGAACAACTGGGAGCACCATCGACTACGGTCAACTAGCTCCCATCCCCAAAGGAAAACCTCAGTACCCACACAGAGATCGTTACCGAAGGCCAATAACACCCATTTATCTTCATCTTAGAGGTGTACATGGTAGAAGCGGTGTACCAACTCCATCAGGAGAGGACGCATTTCTTCATTCCTTGGAAGGCCGAGACCTCTCTCGATTTCGAAGGCCATCGCCGCACTTCAGCGATGGTTGGGATTACACCTATGGGGAACAAACCATGGGTCAAGAGCTGGTTAAGACTCCCGGTTGGATGGAGGTTCCATGGAGGAGGGGCTAGCGAGATTGTTCTCATGATCTTTTGTTCTATTTGTTTTTGGGTCACCAGGATGTAACATTCAGACAAGAGGCAGTATTTTAGGTAACATGTATTGAGGGAGTGGGCCAATGTCCCCACTCCCGTTCACTCCCACGGCATTTTTTGGGGCCACCTGATTGTACCATCTATATCAGGGGTAGTTTAGTAGGTTTCATTGTATCACGGGAGTGGGACAATGTTCCCACTCCCGTAGACTCTCACGGTTTCTTTTTATTTACCATTACCTTCGACTAGTGGGGGTCTGGGAATTCAGGACTTCAAGATATGGAATATGGCCGTCATCGCACAGCAGTTATGGGATATACACTCAAAGAAGGATTCGCTCTGGATCTGATGGGTTCATTTACAATTCCTAACCACTAGCAGTATTTGACTTGCACATCCAAGGGCTCCATGTGGAAGAATCTCGGAAAAAATTTCACTCTACTTCATGAATCTCTGCGAACTCCGGGACAAACTAATCATCATATCCGGTGGCTCAGTCGACTCGATCAAGGACACGCTGGCGGTTTGGGCAGGATCAGGAAAATTCATGGCGATAGCCCATGATCACATACATAGGTCTACCTACCCTCATTTATATGATATGCCCACCCTCCCAAGGACCAGATTTACAATTCCCTTTGGCGTGGATCCATTCCCCCCGGTTCTCGTTCATTACCTGGCTTGCTTCTCTTGGTCGACTTCAAACCAAAGATAGGTTCCATGGAGGTGAAGATGAACACACGAATCATATCTGTTCCCTATGTCGTTCGGAGATCAAAATGCACGATCATTTGTTCTTCCAGTGTGATTTTGCTCGAACTGTATGGGATAGGGTGCGAATCTGGATGGTTTTGAGAAGAGCCACAGACTCCATTGCAGCCTCTGAAAAATGGATCAGAAGACAGGTCCGAGGATCGAAGCTGAAAAGAAAATTGGGACCTCTGGCATTAGCAACTACTGTTTACTACATATGGAGTGAAAGGAACAAAGTTCTCAAAAAAGGTCTTCGACCGAATTCAACAAGGGCATTCAAGCTTATTCAAAAATATTGCTACCTCATCCTCAATAGATTATTTCCCCATGACTTTCTGTTCTAACAAACGGCCCAAATGTGGCCAACCTTGGTCAGGAAATTTCTCAAAACTTTTCTTGCAGGTACACCCATTGGCGGACTTCAGAAGCCTATCTGGGCGGTAAATATTTTGTGCATATAAGTAATAGGGCGGTAAATACTCCTTACGGTTTGGACCTCCTAATTGCCCGGAGATTGTTTTTGGAAGGCCAACAACACCATAAAAAAATTAGGTGTATATGGTAGAACCGGTCTACACCACTTCATCTTTTTGCAGAAGTGGCATGAAGGTGCCATCCCATCCAATCTTTTGCAGGACTACGATAAATATAAAAATAAAATAATAATAATAATAATAATAATAAAAGGCAGTTCGAGGGATACGGCGGTTAGAGGGGTCGGGTGGTGGCTCGAGGGGTATGATGGTTCAAGTAATTTGGTGGTTCGAGGGTTATGGTGGTTTGGGGGTTATGGTGGTTCGAGGGTTATGGTGGTTTGGGGGTTATGGTGGTTCGAGGGTTATGGAGGCTTTCGAGTGCTCGAGGAGGCATCCGAGTACTGGAGGCGTTCGAGTCCTGGGGGCATTCGAGGGGTAAGGTGGTCCGAGGAGGCATTCGACTCCTAGAGGGCATTTGAGAGATGGAGATGCTCGTGTGATGGACGTGTTCAAGTGCTCGGGAGAGGCTTTCGTGTGCTGGAGGTCTGCGAGTGCTCCAGGGGGCATTCGAGGGATGGAGGTGTTCGTGTACTGGAGGTGTTCAAGTGCTCGAGGGATCATTTGAGTGTTGGAAGTCTTCGAGTGCTCGAGGAGGCATTCGAGTGCTGGAGGCGTTTGAGTGCTCGAGGGGGCATTCGAGTGATGGAGGTGTCCCAGTGTGCGAATGGGACATTCGAGATATGGATGTTCGAGGGGTATGGTGGTTCGAGGAATTTGGTGGTTCTAGGGTTATGGAGGCTTTCAAGTGCTCGAGGAGGCATCCGAGTACTGGAGGCGTTCGAGTCCTAGAGGCATTTCGAGGGGTATGGTGGTCCGAGGAGGCATTCGACTCCTGGAGGGCATTCGAGAGATGGGGATGCTCATGTGTTGGATGTGTTCGAGTGCTTGGGAGGGGTGTTCGTGTGCTGGAGGTCTGCGAGTGCTCCAGGGGGCATTCGAATGATGAAGGTGTTCGTGTGTTGGAGGCGTTCAAGTGCTCGAGGGACCATTTGAGTGCTGGAGGTCTTCGAGTGCTCGAGGAAGCATTCGAGTGCTGGAGGCGTTTGAGTGTTCAAGAGGGCATTCGAGTGATGGAGGTGTTCGAGTGCGCGAATGGGACATTTGAGATATGGATGTGTTCGAGTGCTCGAGGGGGTCTTTCGAGCCCTCGAAGGGGTCCGCAGAAAAAAAAAAGCCTCTCTTCATCTGACCACAAGGCTTCCCACTGTTACTTGCATGGCCATTCGGCCTGGAAGGTCGAGTTCACTCTTGGTTTGGAAGGCCGTCGCCACACCTTAGCAACGGTTGGGCTCACACCCATGGGGAGCAAACCACGGTTCGAGAATCGGTTCACACGTCCGGTTGTATGGAAGTTGTACTGTTTGGTTGTGCTATTTGCCAGGGTCAGAATGCCCGAGTTTGCGCTATTTGCCTTCGCTGCACTGGAAAGTACAAAATGGCATCAGGCTGTCCATTTGCCTAAAATGGAAAGAACGGTTGCAAAACTGTTACGCGGGGCATGTGCGGTAGAAGTCATGCACGGTCTCTTCATCATTAGGAGGTCTATCGGCGGGGAACACTAGGGAGCAACACAGACTACGGTCAATCTGCTCCCAACCCCATCGAGAAAACCTCGGTACTCATCCAAAGATCGTTATCGAAGGCTAATAACACCTCTTTATCTTCATCTTAGAGGTGTACATGGTAGAAGCGGTGTACCAGCTCTTCCTGGAGAAGACGACATACTGCTTCATTTGAAGGCCGAGAGCATTCTTGGCTTGGAAGACATGTGGGGAACAAACCACGACTGAAGAGCCGGTTCACACAACCGGTTGTATGGAAGTTGCATGGAGTGAGGGGCTACTGAGTTTGTTCTCATGCCCCTCGGTAGTTTCATGGAAGATTTCTACAGGGTCCTGTCATCACGAAGGGGTAGCATCTTTTTGGGCCACCTGGTTACATCTAGACCAGGGGTAGCTTCGTAGGTATCCTGTATTCACAGAATGAGACAAGGTCCCTACTACCGAAGACTTTTTCGGTTGTATTTTTGAGCCACCTGACTGTACTATCTAGATCAGGGGTAGTTTAGTAGGTTTCATTGTATCACGGGAGTGGGATAATGTTCTCACTCCCTTAGACTCTCAAGGTTTCTTTTTATTTATCATTACCTTCGACTAGTGACTAAGCTGACTTAAACTAATCAATGGTCAAACTTTACTCGACTTTCAATATATAAACACTAATAACTAGGTTGACTGTCTAATCAACGGTCAAACTTTACATGACTTTTAATAAATAAACACTAATAACAAAGTTGATTTTAACTAATTAATGGTCAAACCTTATTTGAATTAGTATATAATAAATACTAATAACTAGGTTGACTTTGTCTAATCAACGGTCAAACCTTACTTGACTTTTAATATATAAACACTAATAACAAAGTTGACTTTAACTAATTAACGGTCAAACTTTACTTGACTCTTTCTCTGTATAGAAACACTAGTGACTAAGCTGACTTTAACTAATCAACGGTCAAACTTTACTCGACTTTTAATATATAAACACTAATAACTAGGTTGACTTTGTCTAATCAACGGTCAAACTTTACTTGACTCTCTCTCTATATAGAAATACTAGTGACTAAGCTGACTTTAACTAATCAACGGTCAAACTTTACTTGACTCTCTCTCTCTCTCTTTGTATGGAAACACTAGTGACTAAGCTGACTTTAACTAATCAACGGTCTAACTTCACTCTATTTTTACTATGTAAACACTAATAACAAAGTTGACTTTAATTAATCCATGGTCAAAATTTATTTGAATTAGTGTATATATACAAATAAAAAAATGGCTGGAAATAAGTGAAATGACTATTATACCCCTGTGATAAAAAATAAAAAAGGAAACCCTGCCCTCATTTCTTCATTTTCTTTCTTTCTTCCCAAAATTCATCCTTCACGTTTTCCTCGCTGCTACTCGACTAATCGACTATCGACGGTGGTTAGATTGGTGTGGGCACAGTAGTTCGATTGGAGATAAGTCAGCGGCGGTGTGACGGTGGTTCGATTGGAGCAGTTGTGGAGTGGCGTTGGCAAAGCAGCAGGGGATAGAGTTTCTGGTAGAGCTAGGAGATGGCGGAGCTAGGGAAGAGGTAGGGGGTGGCGGAGCTAGGGCAGCGGTGGCGCACAGTTCTTTCTGGTGGCTGGTGGTGTGGGTTTCTGGCGGAGTTAGGGCATCGCTAAGAGGTGGCGGAGCTAGGGCGGAGATAGGGGCACGGTTCTTTCTGGTGACTGGAGGCTTGAGTTACTGGCGGAGCTAGGACAGAGCTAAGAGGTGGTGAGGCGGCGACATGGCGATGTGGTGGTGCAGGGGCAGCGGTGGTGAGGCGACGAGGCCAGGCAGCGACAATGGTGACGGGACGAGGCGGATGTGGTGGCGGAACGAGGCGGCGGTGGTGGCATACTCCGATTTACTCACCCCCTAATACATGGCTTCATCCGAAATGGTAAGAACTCGTCAATAAGTCCTCGATGTTTCCTCATTCTTTACCTCTAATTCCCCTTATGGCATTGCTTTTGTTAATTGTTTGAGATTTTGGGGTAAAATGTGCAAATGGGGTGAATTTTCTAGGGTTTATATTCTTTTATGAATTTTTCTTATTTTATTGTAATTTCTGGGCTTGTGAAGATGTTAGCATATCATATGATCCAATAAAGTCCTGGTTTTTGCTTGCTCATTTGAACAAGCATAGCAAAACTTGCTGATGAACTTTACAACTTGTCTGATTCATCAATGTTTTCACATTTCTATAGAACAATTTTAGCTTTTATATAGTAATTGAGTAAGAGGCTTAAGATATAATTTACATGCCCTTTTTTTTGTCTCAGTCAGAGGACTTCAAGCGCTTGGTTGATGTAGCACATGGTAATGGTTCAAAGTTGAATGATATGGTACCCTTCTTGATGTATTTCTATGAACATTTTGTACTCATCTAGTCACAAGAATCTTTTGGCATATGTATGTGTTGTATTTCTATTAAAAAACAAATCATTGTCAAGCTACATCTTATTTTAGTTATGACCTCTCTTCAACTGATTTATTGCCAATAATTGAATGTATCCCTTTTAACATGTTCTTCAACTTCTTGTTCTCATTTGGACATGGTTCTTTATTCTTAATTTGTTCTTATAACTGACAAATATGGCATAACATATATGGCTTCTTTTTGAGAGTTCTGATACCAACCTCACCCGATTTGATATGCAGCTAATTTTTTAGAGATATTTTTCTTCTTTTGTTTGCAGGTCTTAGATTATTGTTCTTCTTAGACACAGTCCATTCTTACGCTGCATCGGATGAGATGGTTGGGTTATCGCTTTTATGATGGTTCAAATGATTGCTATTTTCATTATGGTAATCTAATAAATTGCGTTGACGGGTGAATTATAACTTGTTTAGATGCCACTGTATTTCTAGTAATTTGCGTGTCATCCAACATTTGTAAGTGCCTTGTCCATATTTCATAATATCATAATGTCAACAAGGACGAGTTTGCATGTGGGATGGCTAGATTATTATATTGCTTTGCCTTAGCATCAATGTTGCATTAACCAGGTTTCTTTGTTGATTCGGCATATTGCAATTTTTACATCATGGGCCTGGCAGTATGCTTATAGCTAGTTAAAAACAAAAGGTATAACATTTGGAGAGCAAAGGTTATAGTAGCTCATAAATGGATTCCTATCCATTATGTTGCAAAAAATTTTGTACGCATAATTATGAGAGTTTGGCCCGTATTGTGCCAGCTTCTTCTGTGATAGTCAGTGATAAAGCCCTTTTGGATCAAGGCATTGTCATTTGTGCAGTCCATTATTTCCTCTTCGGGGTCCTGATACTATGATACTTGATACTTTATATCCATTATGAGGATGTATAAATGTAATATCTTTTTGAGCAATTTTAATATATTGTAGGTAAGCAAGGCAATCATAAATTCTAGGGTACGAGAATGTTCAATTATGGAGATCAAAATCTGTTGCACTTCCTTCTTTCAAATTTAAATTGGTAGCATATATGGCCTTCCTCAAGTCAGTTTAATAGGCTTTGCTTTTTGTCAGAAGTTGGTATTATAGCTGATTTCTGGGTTAATGCCTCTCAGGTGGGTGGAGGAGTATCATATTGATGGCTTTAACTTTCACTCACTTCCATCAATGATGTACACACACAATGGTTTTTGCTTCATTTACAGGTGACATGGAGAAGTAAGTCCTTTAACTTATCGATTTAAGTAAACTTTTCTTTACTTTGATTATCATGTGGTTTAGGTACTCATTACTTACATATTTTAAAGCTACAACTCTCGTGTCACTAGAAATTTTTACCCCATCCTCAATTATAACTCTGGCCATATTGGCTGTATTAAGTTTTAATCCGCATTAAGGATGATGTACTCTTATCATGTCGTGACAGTTTTCTGCCGGAAATTATTCCTTCCATAATAGATAACATCTTTTGCAGGTACTACAACCAATACGTTGACAAGGATGCTTTGTTATATCTCGTTCTGGTGAATGACATGCTGCATCTTCTTCATCCAAACATAATCACAATTGCTGAAGATTTGAGCACTCTGGCATATTTGTTTTAAATCTATTAAATATTTTATAGGTCAAGTTCACATGTTTAATTTTTTTTCATTGTTTTGAGGCGATCTAAAGGTCTTGTTTTTACTTTTTAAAATGTCAGTTGCGGTTTCATAGACCTTTTTACATGCTGGGTATAACTTTGATCTTGGGAAATTGGTTTATTTACATTGTAGGCTTGTTGCAGTCGTGTGAGCCTAAGATCCATGTTCGTAATATCTCAAATAACAAATTTAGAAGTTGGTTTAAGTGATTCAGGGCATGAGTTATTCTTTGAACCTCTTTTTCTTCTTCTTTTTAATCATGTGTAACCATTTTTACAAAGCTTCTCCTTTTGTGCCTAAGATGATTCAATCCAGTCACTTCTCAGGTAACTCTTTATCCTGGACTATGTGAGCCTACATCTCAAGGTGGACTTGGATTTAAGTATTTTGTTAACCTTTCTGCACCTGAGATGTGGGTTTCGTTACTTGAAAATTCCCCCGATCATGAATGGAGCATGAGTAAGGTTTGTGCCATGCTAGACTCGTATGACATTACATATGTTAGTTTCTGGAACACGGTTTTACATGTTTGATTATGTGAATATCTCTCCCTAAGAATTTGTTGTTTTGATCATAAGTAAAGATTTGAGTGACTGTTTTTATGTAAGATAAGTGTTTACTCCTTAGTTTTGACTCTTTTTTTGGCAAGATTGTAAGCACATTAGTTGGGAACAAACATAATGCAGATACGGTGCTACCGGTGCTAAAATTAGCATCGGTTGAAAAACCGGTGCTACCAGTGCAAAAATTAGCACCGATTGAAAAACCGGTGCTAAAATATTTATGATGACTAAAAAAATCCCTTCCTCTGAAAGCTGCAGCGGTTAAAAAACTGGTGGTAACAAAAAAACCGGTGCTACCAGTGCTAAAATTAGCACCGGTTGAAAAACTGGTGCAAACAAAAAAAATCGGTGCTATTGCGGTACATTTTAGCACCGGTTTAAAACCGATGCTAACAAAAAAACTGGTGCTAAACGTAGGGATTTAGCATTGGTTTTTTCCAACCGGTGAAACCGTTTCATTGGTTACTTGGCACCAATTTTTTAAACGAAAAAACCGGTGCTAAAGGGGGGTTCCTGTGATAGTGCGGAAATATTGTTCATTATTTTCAGAGCAATCAAGACCAGCATCTGGCCTCTGATTTCTGTGCAGATCCAAAAGTGACCATTCTCTTTTGATGGAGGTAGGGTGTAGTAGATTCTATCAGTGTTTATACTAAAGTAGGAGAATTTTTTTCTTACATATAAAGTGCTTGTAGAATATTTTTTTTCTTCCATTACTGTTGAAGCTTTGTTGTTTAGATTACTTACCTTTTACCGTGTACATGTTGAATCATGATGTTGAGTTTTCTGCGCCAGTAAGATGTTTATTTTCTGATGATGTTTTATTTGTGGCTTACAATTGGCTTCAGAGCATCAAGAAGTATCAGCAAATGTGATAAAGAAGGCGTTCTTAGCAACCGAAGAAGACTTCATTTCTCAAGTGAAGCAGCAATGGGGGAATATGGGTTCTTGTGATTATTAATTTTGTATCATACATTTTTTTGGTTTTATTTCTACATTATCAATTTTGTGAAGTTAATTTCATTATTAAATTAATTTCCTACTAAATTGTTAATTTTGGGTATTTTTCCCTTCCTCTGGAAGCAGAGCGGCTGCGCACAGCCGCTTTCAGAGGAAGGGGTTTTTTTAATCGTTGTAAAAATTAAAGCACCGGTTAAAAAATTGGTGCTAACCAAAAAATCTGTGCTAAAATTAGCACCGATTTTTTTTAAAATTGGTACTATATTAAAAACCGGTGCTAACGAAAAAATCGGTGCTAGAATTAGCACCGAATTTTTTAAAACCGGTGAAACCACTGTGCACTTAAGCACCGATTTTTTGGGTCAAAAAAACCGGTGCTAGAACAAGAAAAAAATCAGTGGTAGAGGGGGGAACCTGTGATAGTGTATCATCATTAGGTCTTAACTAAACTTACAAAACTTAGGATTTAGACAAAAATACCAACAATGGCTATATAAATTCAACTAAACCTAGAAATCAACCATCCAAAACATACTAATAAATGTGCTAAATGCATTTGTTAACTAATGCCTTTAGGTGTTGATCACGTCACTAATTTGAGAATTCAGTTTCTGGATCTCCTTCTTGTAATCTTCGATCCCCAAGGAAGATCCTTTTCCCAAACCTCGATAAGCCTGGCCTTGGTAAGGCACTGTCTCAAGGAGCCAAATTCCACTACATGCTACATCCCGATGGTGCTTGTCGAGGAGGATGTAATCAACAGCAAGATTGTTTTAAGGGCAGTGTCCTTTCGATCCCTGTCGCTTCTTAGGACTTCTAGCTCGTTTTGAAGGATTAATACTTCGGGATAGAGCCCATTCCGCCACACATCCAAAGCCTTGGTACACTCTACTCTTCCCTTAGTCATGAGGCTTTGATCATATGCCTGCACAATCTTAAAAAAATGATTCAGGGCCTATTCCTCTACCTCTACATACCACTTCATCATGATCTACATGGAGAGATAGAGGCATAAGCCCCTCCAAGGGGGGAGGTATCAAACAAGAGACATACACTACGAAGTAAAGAAAAGACCATGAGAATGAGACTAAGTGATGTGAAGGGAAATTCATTCATTAGAATTCAAAAAAAGTTACAAGCATAGATGATCATACATGCTATTATCTCCATCGATCGCAACGAGGTTTTGAAAAGGTTTCTCATCAGCCCCCTCAGCTTCAACAATATCCAAGGCCTCGTTCTCCTCGATGGCGGTGATTTCATGAGGAGTAGCCTCAACCTGTATAGCAGATGTGTTAGGGTCGACCACCACCTTCTTCCAGTCCTTATCTTCATCGTGGCCAATGGCTTAGAGCTCCTTGACAGTGATGGCTCTCTTCGAAGACTTAATGTAGTCCAGGAAGGGAAATTTTACTCCACCATCTTGGATTGACATTGACCACAAGAACTCCCAACTCCTCCTCAGCCTTGGGGTCGACGTATAGATCATTGGGCAGCTTCCCGGCCAATTCCTCTACCATGGAATGATGAGCCATTCTGTTAGCAGGATCGAGAAGCTCATAGAAAAGGTTTTAGAAGCCCATCCTCTTCACCATCTTGTTGACAAGAGTCTCAAACAACAACAACTGGGCCTTGGGATGAAAGTGTCTACCTCCTTTCCAAGACTTTCATTCCTCTCCACCAGACCCTATTTGGTCATTTAAGGATTATTGTTGGCTGCTTGAAGTGTACCGTTGGATGTTTCAAGCTCATTTATCTTTGATTAAAGATCTCTACATGCCTTTTTGGAGTCCTCAACACACAGCTCTGGCTTGCTGACTCGATGAGCGTTTGCCAAAAAGGCACTGACTACGGTATCAAGGGAGGCACCGACTGTATCAAGAGCATCGGCCACCTGCCACAATTAAATAAGTTGTTAGAAATTAGCACCGACCTACAGAAATCACCAACGAGATAAGGAGCTTACTGGTGGAAACGCAACTAACTCCCTCCGGGTAGAACTCGAAGGACATGCAGACAAGGCGCTCTCTGCATTCTCGAGTGGCTGGAAAGCCACCTCGTTTTCTGCATCAACCGAGATAGCTCCCCTGGCTGCAGCTTTCTTGGGCAAAGGGTCGAGTTGATCGTAACCCTCTCGATCCCTCTTGAGGCTTCGATTATCCCCGGGTTTGAATTGGGGCTCCGTTTGCGGGACCTCCAATACTTGCCCCCATCGAGGAAGGCTCATTTGGGGTTTTACGATTGATGAGATGCCAAATGCATGTATATTTTAAGGCATTAATATCTCTTTTATTATTATTTTGTGGGTATATTTCTAGGTTTAAATCATAAGGGGTTTAGATGACCATTTTTTGTTTTTATATCTAAATCCTTCATTTTGTAACCTATTTTTAATCTAATGGATTTTTGTCCTTACGAGCATCTTGGTTCTATTTTGTGAGCTTATTTGCAGATTGCTCGTAAACACTTTAGAGTAGTTTATTGAAGGCCATTTGCAAGGATAGTAGAAGATTGAAGGCCAGAAGTCAAAACGTGGTAGAAGATAGAAGAGTCGAAGAAAGAAGACAAAGAGGCGGATGAATTGTGAGTAGAGAGCTAAACCGAGTTCTAGGAATGATCCGAGAAGAATTTTCCTTTGAGAGTGGCATCGTTGGATTCGTCATCTCAAGCGCTATAGAATCGACTACAAGAACTTCCAAATCGAATCAACAGTTCACCCGTAGTGGCGCATACAAGTAGAAGGAAAAGGCCATGTTTTGGAAGAGTCGAACACTAGCACAACCCTTGTAGATTTGCACGGCTCATGCCAAGCCCTTACTAAGAAGATGAAGTCCAGGCCACAACCCGCACACTTAGAAGGCGGTGGATACAACTCCAGTCCGCGGGTCGCACGCTCTGAACACCGAAGGGCACTACAAGAAAGTTGACCTTTTGCGACATATATATGTGCGACCTATGTTTAAATGTTGTATATTTACCATATTTATGCCAACGTGTTGTTTATTTGCGACATTTTACGCCACTTCTTTGCTATGTGACTTTTCTTGTGACGCATTTGCGACATTGTTTTTACTGTCCCAAAATTACGACATATATTTTACATTTCTTTCCTTAAATGTCATAATTATACGACATTGTTGTAAAATAGTTGTGAATTTGTGACATAGTTGTGTCATTTATTTGATGTGTCACATTTCTTATGACATTTATGTGACGCTTTCTATAATGTCTTAAGTTTACGACAAACAATTTACGACACTTTACCAAAATATCACAATTAGACAACACAATTATAAATTTGTTGAAAATTTGTGGCACAACTGTGTCATTTCATTGTTATGTAACTGTTCATGTAACATGTATGGGACACATTTTATAACATCTCAAGATTACGACAAATTATTTACATCACTTCACAAAAATGTCTTAAGTAAAAGATCCAATTATAGATTTTAAAAAAAAAAAGTTCGTGGCACAATTGCATCAGTCACTGTTGTGTTAAACATTTGTGATATTATTTGCATAATTTATAATTAATATATTTATTTAGTAACCACGTAATAATAAAATGTATTAAATTAAGGGGTTCGGGTTCAGTAAGGTTTTAGTAACCACATAATCAAATGTATTAAATAACGTTTTTGATGTATCATATTGTTATTGTTCTACCTTCTCTTAGAAAATTTTGAAATTTATTAATTATACATGTTAAATATAAATGAAATTTTACATTCTCTGCTAGAAAATATCAGCCTTTAGTAACACTACTATTTTTATTTTGGAAATAAAGAAAATTTCATTACCAAAAAGCATTTAGTACAAAGCGATCAAAAGATTCAACTTCCTCTCCTTCTAATCTTTACCTATACATCTAGTATCATCAAATAAGCACATTTTTCTCTCATTTTTGGATTCATCCACATTCTATTAACTACACATTCAACAATACTATAAAAAATTTTATCTCCCAATCCTTCTTTGCCCAAACACCTATCATTTCTCCATCTCCAAATAGCATATGTCGTTTCTGCAATTGCTGTTTTAAGGAATACTACTCTTCATCCCTTATCACAGTTGTGCCTCAAAATCCATCTCTTTTCCTCTTCCCAACCTGCCGAACTTTGTTCTCTCTTCAACCATTCCAGCACCTTGCTCCAAATCTGTCATGTAGCTTCACACTCAAAAAAATTATGTATAGCCGGTTTTACATCTATCTTTTGTTGTTAGCCGGTTTTACCATCCCATCCATAGTGTAAACATTGTTCTCGGCCTGGCTTGATTGCCCAGAAACATTATGCTCCAATCCATCTTCATTTGATCACCTCTTAATTCCTTGTAAACTACTTTCACGCTAAACTTCTTTCTTTTCCCCATTTCCCTCCAAGCATTCAGCCCTAGAATTGCATCCATGCATATTATCTGTCTCTTCAACATCCAAGAACAGCCATTAGGAAATTTCACACTATTCATATCTTTATCCTTTTTATACTAGTAATGGACCCACTTCACCCATAAACTATAAGCTTTTTAACATAAATTCCAGAGTATTTTTTTTACAGATGGGCTTCATTCTGTTCAGCCAAAGAAATAGCGTTCAAACCTCCAACTTTCTTTGGTCTTCAAATTTTATCCCATGCCTTAAGTGATTTTTTTTCTATGTTCTCATCTCCACTCCAAAGGAAAGACCTACATACTGCCTCCATATGTTTAATCACAACCTTTGGTATTGGAAAACATTGCATCCAGTACCCAACTATTACAGCTAGCACACTTGTTATCAGCTGCACTATGCCTGCATAGCTCAATAATCATGCACTCCAATGTTTAATCCTTCCTACCATTCTGTCAATCAGTGGCTGATATTTTTGAATTGACAATCTCTTGATATCCAATTGAACTCCCAGGCACCTGAAAGGTAGCTTCCCTTCCTTAAAGCCAGTAATAATTTCAATCTTCCTTTTTTTCATTGTCATCTATCCCACCATAATAGGCTTTACACTTAGATGGGTTCACAGCAAGACCCGTTGACAGACAAATTTTTTGAAAGGCATCCATCATCACCTTCACTGAATCACAATCTCTTTTAGAGAAGAGTATCAAGTCATCTGCAAAACTCAAGATTTATGATACCCAGTTTATCATGCTTCTCATGAAATCTGAATCTGCCATTTCCTTTCAGCCCTTTGACCCGCCTCCACCCGGGGTCGTGAATTGTAGCTAATAAACCCAAGCGGAGAGAGTTAGCAGAACGCAACAAAGTTTACTCAGATAAAAATACTGCACAAAGTCAGTGCACAATCTCAGAAAGAAGAACATAGTAAGAAAAAGAAATGGGGATTGTAATCAAAGAAATTTTAGATTAGAATCGAGAACCCAGATGTTGCAATAGGGAACCCATCATAGAGCTTATGAAACCAAGACTTGATTTGCAGAAAAAATGATATTAAAGAGAACTTACGACTATTGAGTGCGGCAAGTTGCTTGAACAATAAAGGAGGTGATGGGAAGAGGAAGACTCCAAATGGGATGTGGAATTTAATTTAAGAAGCTAAAAAAGTGAAAGAAGTCAAATCAAAGAGGAAATGATAGCCTGACAAAAAGTAACTTACCTTTTTTGGAATACGAGATGCCGGAGCAGAAAAAGGTTAAATGATGTACACTAAATAGTGACATGAGTTGGGAGAATATATAACGGCAGTGGAGGAAAATTTGAAAGGACATAAAGAATAAAAAGGAGAGCAATCTGGTTGATATCCATCAAAGATTTCAAAACAATTGCATTAGAGAAGAAGTAGGGAGGATATCCAAATTCAAAATTCAAAATTTGAGAAATAAATACCAAAGACACATTGATAGCCAAGAAGCAAGAAAAATTTCACGAAGACTGTCATAGCTACATCATCATGAACATGCTTATCAAATTTCACATATTCAAAATACAACAGTCCGTATACATTAAGCAAGCAAAGTCATCGCTTCATGTCCACTAGACTTCATGGCTAGGAAGTGATGTGCTTCATTTTGCGTGTGTTAACCGTTGAATTTGGCATAGTTTTTAGCTTGTTTTATTTGGTGGATTGCTAGTATTGGTTGAGTTTACGTGACAAGGGGTTTAGACAACCATGTTTGGTTTTCTTGTCTAAATCCCGCATTTTTTAGACTTAATTAGTACTAATACTTTTTCCCACGGGCTCCTAGATCTTCCATGTGATCATCTTTAGTAGGTTTCCCGTGGGTACTTTTTGGTTACATTCTATGTGAAGGCTGTTCGTAAGGGCGGTAGAAGATATTGAAGGCCGATCACAAGGATGGTAGAAAAGATTAAAAGTCATTCACCTATAGAATAGTAGTAAACTAAGGCCACAAATATCATTACATGGTAGAAGGAGTTTGGAGCCAAAGATAGGCAGCATTGGAGTTCAAGGCGGCCAACGAAGAAACAGTGAATTGTGGTCTGATGGGTTGTGCTAAAGTCAAAGAACGATTCGAAAAGAATTATCCTTCAAATCTAATTCCATTGGATTTGTCTTCTCAAGCACTACAAAATCGACTACTAGAACTCTTAAATTGGACTAACGGTTCACCCATAGCGAAGGAAAGAAGTTCAACTGGCCAAGGCACAAACAGGTCAGCACAGGCCGCTCATGCATAGCACCAACGGCCCACGCCAAAGGATTCATGACGCGCCAATAGTGTTCAGCAAAAGGGCATGGTGTGGCGTGTCCCAAATGCCACGGGCCACAAGCACAAGTCTCAATCCGCGTTCAAAATTGGCTCAGTATGGGCGCAAACCATCCCATTTACGACGGCTCGTGCCGTTCCAAGTCCAAGATGCCAAGACCAGCCAACAGCCTGCACCAAAGGCCATGCCCCAAAGGAAATAAGTTCAGCCAACTAAGTCATAAATGAGTCAGGGCGGGCCGCTAATGCATAGCACCAACGGCCCATGCCAAAGGAGTCGTCCCGCGCCAACAGTGTTTAGCACAAGAACATGGCGTGGCACGGGGCCGTAAGCACAAGTCTCAATCTACGTTTAAAATTAGCTAAGTATGGCCACGGACCATCCCATTTACGATGGCCCGCGCCATTCCAAGTCCAAGATGCCAAGACCATCCGACATCCAGCGCCAAGTTTCTGAGCAAACCGATGCTCCTGACGATGGCCCCACGCCAGAGGCCGCATCCCATGCTAAAATTTTAAGCAAACCAATGCTCCTGAAGATGGCCTATGCCAAGACCCGCACTCCATGGATCAGAAGTTCCAAATCCAGCAAGCTGTCGGTGGACTGCGACAAAAGCCACGATCTGCACCAGATGATGAAATGTGGCCCGCACCCAATTCAGTGTCTCACGCCGGATTAAGGAACATGGCCCGCATCAGACTCTACATCCCACATAAAAGTATTCACCACGGGGCGTGCCATTCGCGACGGCCCGTGCCGGGTGGTGGCTGAACTAGGGTTTAGTCATTTTGGCTTATATTGGGCCTATTTTTAGGCCCAATCCCCTTCTCCTATAAATATAGCCTTAGTCTACTAGGTTAAACAAGTTGAGAGTTTATTTCATTCTTAAACTATTTGGAGAACAACTCTAGAGAGAGAAACACTCTCTCCTTTTCTTTTTTTTCCTTTTATTTTTGTTTTAATTCTATGATGTGTAATTCAAATCCATATTTGAATTCCATATCTTTGGAGTAGTTATAGCTTGGGGATAAATTGTAGGCATGCTTTGATTCATATGCTTATGTAAGATTCATTAGATTCATCATAGTATTTGTGTTCATGATATTATTGTGACTGTTCTTGAATGTTTGAATTGCATGAATAGTACACCACATTGAGCACACACTTTGGGCTATATTCATGTATGGTTCAAATATTGATGCCCCCTTGAAAAGGTAAACCTGGATGTTAGAATGGGTAAGGGAGTACGTTGTGTTTGCATGAGTGTATGCTTGGGAGGCCCAAGTATTGCTATGGCTTATTTTCCATCTCACCAGATTTAGCTGACTACGTAAAGTAGTGTAAAAGGTTACAGGTAGAGATAATTCATAGTAGCAAGCTAGGGTTTTAGAGACCCTAGTGTCATAGATAAGATGCCTACGACCCTTGGCCTAATCGATAGGAGCATTTGGGAAGTAGCGCATTCATGGTGGAAGCCCGGGATGTAATCACACGAGGGAGAAATAGACCTACAACAATGGTCAGACCTTGTTGTACTTCCCTAATTACGATGGCGGTGTCGATTGAGGGTTGCGAGTGCACCCGACGTGACAGGTACGGTGAAGTGTATGCCAACGGCCACACTACGTGTTGTGAACACTCTATTAGGTTGTTTAGTAACTATTACATGTGAATGAATTGAGGATAAAATGATCAAATCATTCATGCCTCACAATGGTTCCCCAAGTGCTTAGCTAATTAGATTACTTGCTTTTTAATTTCATGTTTTATAGTTGTTAAATATGAAAATCCAACCCCCCGTCCCCCGTTTGCATTGTACGGATTGACGACCCGTACCAGTTTATGTTTTCATTGGCTCTTAGACCCTAGAATCTCTGTGGACAAACCCAAGGCTTACCGCTAACTACCATATCGGTAGCCTAGCAGTGAGAACGGGTGCAGAATATAAATCTTATCTTTGACCTTTTCCATAAAGCCCTCTGCATAGGTTAATTAGCTATAATTAATGACCCTGGATGGAGGCGGGTCAAATGTTGGCATTGTTGTTGGGGATGCTATTAAGTCTAAGTATCAATTAGCATAGCGTGTTAGTAGAGTAGTTAGTAGTTGCTTTTATTTTTTATTTCTATTGTGCTGTGGGAATCTGATGATGTAGGGAAACACCACTCAGCAGATGAAACTTTGTAGGGCGTGTCATTTTGATCACCCTACAAAGTGTTGCTCGTGGTTGAGCGACTATGGGAAGGAGGGAATTGGCAGTTCAGCAAGATCAACGGGAGCGAGACTGGTGCATGTACCACTACTCACCCGAATTGATCTCAACCCCCAAGTATACATGTGAAGAGATACTCAAAGCTTTGACTAGTTTTGTAAAAACTAGTGAAACTGTGCAAAATCAAGTATTTTCTTGCATCAAGAGTTATGGGGCTCAAATATCTTCTAGTATTGACAGGATAGACAAAAAGGTAAATGAGCTAGTGGACGCAGTGAACCATTTGATAGGAAGGCATAAGCTTGCGGATGAGGAATCACCTCCACCAATATGTTTGAAAGAATTGAGGAAAGAGGAATCACGTTGACATTTGATCACAATGAGGTTAGTCCTATTTCTTTCAATGCTATCAACTTGATGCATAAGTGTAAAGCATTACTAAAGAATATGGGTGATCCTGAGCATGAGTTTGAGCATAGATTGATAGATCAACATGTGAATCATCATTCCCCTCTGCCTGATATATATATATATATATAAACATATTGTGCAAGACATTTTTTATGTGGACGAAGGGTTAGCTTTAGGATAATTCATCGGGTGATACATTCTGTAATACCTTAGAAGATAGCCTACTGGAGAGTGTGGAGGAGGTTGACCCTCCGAGAAAGGATTATGTGGAATCCTTATCCAAGAACTTAAATTAGCTAGTTCTACCAGAGATCATGCCTTCAATAGAGGAACCACCAGCAATTGAGCTTAAACCCTTACCTGAACACTTTAAGTATGCTTTCCAAGGTGAAAATGAAACCCTGCCTGTAATTATCTCACATAGGTTGACTATTGACCAAGAGTGTAGGTTGCTCGACGTCCTTAAAAAATTCAATGGAGCAATAGGATGGACTTTGGCTAACATTAAAGGCATAAGCTCTTCTACTTGCATGTACTGTGTACAATTAAAGGAGGGTGCAAGACATGTACACCAACCTCAAAGGTGATTAAACCCGCCTAAGATGGATGTAGTGAAAGATAATGTCCTTAAACTACTTAAGGCAGGGGTAATATATCCTATCTCTGATAGTACTTGGGTGAGTCCCACCCAAGTGGTGCCAAAGAAAAGTGGGGTCACAGTAATGAAGAATAAGGATGGAGACTTGGTACCCACCCATATTCAGAACGGGCGGCGAGTGTGCATTGATTACCACCGGTTAAATGTGGTGACTCGTAAGGACCATTTTTCCTTCCCTTCTTGAGAGGGTGGTTGGTCATACGTATTATTTTTTCCTCGATGGCTATTCGGGATACTTCCAGATAGCCATCAATCTTGGGGACCAAGAGAAGACCACCTTCACTTGCCCTTTTGGTACCTTTGCTTCTAGGCAAATGCCATTCGGTCTTTGTAATGCTTCAGAAACTTTTCAGAGGTGTATGGTCAGCATATTCTCATAATTTATTGAGAAATTTATCGAAGTCTTCATGGATGATTTCACCATTCACTGAGACTCCTTTGATTCATGGCTACATTATTTGGCACGAGTGCTAGAGCGATGTATGGACACAGACCTCGTGCTAAATTTTGAGAAATTCCATTTCATGTTGGAAAAGGGTATAGTGCTAGGACATGTTGTGTCAACTTAAGGGTTATAAGTCGACATAGCCAAAGTGAACATAATTAAATCCATACAATACCCCACTAATGTCAAGGATGTTAGATCATTCTTAGGTCACGCCAGTTTTTACCGCCGCTTCATTAAGGATTTCTCCAAAATATCCTCACCTCTGTGCAAACTGCTGCAGAAAAATGTTGATTTTATTGTCACTGAAGAGTACAAAAAGGCTTTCGACACTTTGAAAAACATGCTAGTAACTGCCCCAATCATCTAACCTCCAAAGTGGTCTCTTCCCTTCGAGATTATGTGTGATGCAAGTGATCATGCTATAGGGGTTGTCTTAGGCCAAAGGATAGGTAGAGTGCCACACGTCATATACTATGCGTCAGTAACTCTCAACGATGCTCAACCCAACTACTCAATCACGGAGAAAGAGTTACTAGTTGTAGTGTTTGCCCTAGAAAAGCTTCGTCAATACCTCTTAGGAACCAAGGTCATAGTGTACACCGACCATGTAGCACTTCGTTATCTTATGACAAAGAAGGAAGCTAAACAAAGGCTCATTAGGTGGATACTTCTCTTTAGTGAGCTTGACCTAGAGGTAAGGGTTAAGAAAGGTACTGAAAATGTAGTGGCAGACCACCTGAGTACACTACCCACCCTCGAGAGCCCAAAGCCTGCCAAGGAAAAGGCAAAGTTGGAACCTATTTGGGAAGAATTTCTCGATGAGCAATTGTTTGGGGTAACAACTAACCAGCCTTGGTATGCTAATATAGTGAATTATCTCACCACTGGAGAATTTCCTCCATCTTTTGACAAATCGAGAAGAGATAGGTGAATGAGGTAAAGGATTATACATGGGATGATCCATACATGTGGAAGCATTGTTCGGATCAAGAAATTAGAAGATGCGTACCCGACGATAAGGTAAGCCGTGTCCTTAAGATGTGCCATTCATCCCAAGTCGGGGACATTTTGGGTACAAAAGAACCGCAAGGAAGGTAACATATTGCGGTCTTTATTGGCCCAACATAATATCATATGCTAAAAATTTTGTGTCATCATGTGACCAATGCCAAAGGATGGGGAACATCTCATCCAAAAATGAGATTCCCACAGCCTTTTCGATGCCTATTGAGATTTTTTTATATGTGGGCCATGGATTCCATGGGTCCATTTCCAAACTCCAATGGAAAGTACTGCGTCTTAGTGTTAGAGGACTATATGTCCAAGTGGATAGAAGTCATAGCCACACCGAAAAACGATGTAAAAACAGTGGTGAGTTTCCTCAAGTCCAATATTTTCTCACGTTTTGTTGTACCCCAAATCCTAGTTAGTGATAGAGGAACCCATTTCTGTAACAGGGTCATGGAAACACTGCTTAAGAAATATGGAGTGGCCCATATGACTTCCAGTGCTTACCACCCATAAACCAATGGCCAACTAGAAATATCCAACCGAGAAATTAAAGCTATCCTTGGAAAGACATTGAACACCTCTAGAAAGGATTGGAGTACTCAGTTGGATGATGCTTTTCGGGCCTACCACATTGCATATAAAACTCTAATTGGCATGTCACCTTTCCACATCCTCTAGACAAAAGATGCCACCTCTTGGGTGAGCTTGAATTCAATACACATTGGGCTATTAAAAACCTTAATTTAGACTTGAGTAAAGCTAAGAAGCATAGGAAGTCAGAATTATTAGAGCTTGAAGAACTTAGATACAAATCTTATGATACCGCTTTGATCTATAAGGAGAGAACAAATGCCTTACATGACGAGAGTATCGTAAAAAAAGATTTCTTTGTGGGACAAAGAGTTCTCCTTTATAAATCTAGATCAAAGTGGGATAAGTTAATATCAAGGGAAGGGCCGTATGAGGTAACAAAGGTGTATGATTATGGTGAAATAGAGGTTAAGAATGAAAAAGATAACAAAAAATTGGTGGTTAATGGGAAAAGGTTCGGGAGTTGACAAGGGGGGTGATCCCTTCCTTGGTGAACAAAATTTGTGACAAACTTGATTTCGAGGAAATAAGTCGTGAGGAAGATAATAACTATACGATGTTTCTTTTTTGCTTTCTTGTTTTGAGTAGTGATTAGATAGATTTTGTATGTTCTTGTTTGCAATGAATATTTTTGAGATGAAACTCTTGTTGGTTTGAAAATTTGAGCTTGAGACTCGAGATTGTGTTTGGATGGAATTACATTTGATGGGCGACATTGTCTTTTTGGAAAAAAGGAAAAGCTAAGGATTAGGTCAAAATTTTGTCAACCTCGTGCCAAGACCTGACACGGTCCACGCCAAGAGCCTAGATCTGTGCCAGGATAGTTGGCGAGAGGGGATGCCTCGTGCCAAGAAGTTTGGCATGAGGGTTGATTCATGCCAGAATGTTTGGCGCGAGGCCTTGTTTTGTGCCTAAGATTTGGTGCCAAGCCTGGATCGTGCCAAGCACATTTTGCACTAAAAAAAAAAATCAAACTTTCAATGTCAAATTGTTCCAAAAATGCAAATTTTCAAAAAAATATGTATTTCCAACTCAAAAATGCATTTTTGGTTCAAGAATTTTGAAATTTCCTAATTCCTTAGGATTTTTTATGCAAATAGTACTTCCTATATTCCTAGGAATTAATTGATTGGTAATATTGTCCCCTAATTTCCAATTTTAAAATCTCATTCTTATCCTAATTGTACTTCTCTCCATATTTCACCTTAGCTGAAATCCTAATCCCATGGTACATTTATCCACATAATTTCATCATTTGACACATTCTTCTTTCTCAAGAAATACTCACTCACACACACTCTTGGTGAAACTCAAAAAATTGAAGCTTTTCTTCCAAAAATTAGCAATTCCTGCTTCTTCTTGTGCGGATCTTACAAATATTAGCTTCAAATTCCCGGTAATCCATTTAGCTCTTTGTTTATATGCTTTATTGACATTGTGGTAGTGTATGAAAAACATGATTCTTGATTGAGTGTGTGTTTGTGTGATAAATGTTTGGGTTTGTACGCATTATCTTATGTTGAAGAAAGTTTGAGTAGTTTGATATGCGCGTTTGAATGATATGTTAGCCCGCGCTAAAGGTCATCCTGCACCAACAGTTTTTGGCACGAAGGCATGGCGCAGCCCGCGCCAAATGCCATGGGCTATAAGCACAAGTCTTAATCCACGTTCAAAATTGGCTAAGTTTGGGCGTGGACCGTCCCACTTACGATGGCTCGCATCATTCCAAGTTCAACATGACAAGACCAGCCGACGATTCGTGCCAAAGGCAATGCCCCATGCTGAGTTTATGAGTAGACCAATGCTCCGAATGATGGCCCGCACCAAAGGCTGTGTAACGTGCCAAATTTCTGAGCAGATGGATGATCCTGACGATGGCCCGCGCCAAAACCTGCTCCCTGTGGATCGGAAGTTCCAAATCCAGCACGCTGATGGAAGCCCACATCAAAAGTCACGGTTCACGCCAGATGATGCAATGTGGCCCACGCTAGATGAAGGGACACATCCCGCGTCAGACCCCGCAGCCCTCGCAGAAGTACGCACCAATAGCCGCGCCATCAGTGCCGGCTCGCGCCAGGTGGCGGCTGAACTAGGGTTTCATTGTTTTTGTCCTATTTTGGTCTATTTTTATGCCCCATCCCTCTCTCCTATAAATACAGCCTTAGTCTACTAGATTAAACAAGTAGAGAGAGTTTTTTTCATTCTTAGACTATTAGGAGAGCAACTCTAGAGAAAGAAACACTCTCTCATTTTATTTTCTTTCCTTTTATTTTTGTTTTGATCCTATGCTGTGGAATTCAAATCCATATTTGAATTCCATATCTTTGGAGTAGCTTCCATAGCTTGAGGATAAATCGTAGGCATGCTTTGATTTACATGCTTATGTGAGATTCATTAGATCCATCCTAGTATTTGTGTTCATGATATTATAGTGACTGTTCTTGAATGTTTGAATTACATGAATAGTATGCCACATTAAGCACACACTTTGGGCTATATTCATATATGGTGCAAATATTGATGTCCTCTTGGGAAGGGAAACCTGGATGTTAGAATAGGTAAGGGAGTACGTTGCGTCTGCGTGAGTGTGTGCACGTGAGACCCGAGTATTACTTTGACTTATTTCCATCGCACCAGTCTTAGCTGATTATGTAAAGTATTCTGAGAGGTTACGGGTTGTAAGAGACTCTAGTGTCATAGATAAGATGCTTACGACCCTTGGCCTAATTGATAGGACCATTTCGGAAGTAGCGCATTCATCGTGGAAGCCTGGGACATAATCGCAAGGGAGAGAAACATATCTACAACAATGGTCAGGCCTTTTTGTACTCCCCTAATTATAATGGCGGTGTCGATGGATGGTTGCGAGCTCACTCGACGTGACAAGTACGGGGAAGTGTATGCCACCGGCCACACCATGTGTTGTATACACTCTATTAGGTTGTTTAGTAAATATTACATGTGAATGAATCAAAGGATCAAAGCATTAAATTATTCATGCCTCACAATGGTTCCCCAATTGCTTAGCTAATTAGATTACTTGCTTTTTAATTTTATGTTTTGTAGTTGTTAAATATGAAAATCCAACTCCCCCCACCTGTTTGCATTTACTAGCTATTCATTTCACTCATACAGACTGATGACCCGTACGAGGTTATGTTTTCATTGACTCTTAGACCCTACCATCTCTATGGATAAACCCAAGGCTTACCGCCAACTACCTTATCGGTGACATAGCAGTGAGAACGGATGCAAAATATAAATCCTATCTTTGACCTTTCCACAAAGCCCTTCGCCTGGTTTAATTAGCTACAATTAACGACCCCGTGTAGAGATGGGTCGGGGGGGCTTATGGGGTATACAGTATACCTAGCCCATAACTGGCATCGTTAGGCTGTAAGCCTAACTCAAACAACAAACATTGGTAAGGCTGACGAACCGGTAAAATCGGAGCCTGGTCGGAAGCAAGCGATCATGAACCGATAAAGGCGAAAACAAGATCAAGACACAATGGGGGAATTTATCCATGAACCAAAGTTATAGGGATTGTGGTACAACCCACATTTTGAGATGAGGGAAATGCGGAGCTATAATAGTGGACTCTTATAAATACAACAAGAGCAACGCTGAAAAAGGTATGTGCCACTAAACTGAGGAGTTCTAATTCTCTAGAGGAAGAACTGACTTGATCGTGAGAGTCTTTTCCCCAGAATCACTTCTGGATCTATTTTATAGGAAGATGAGTTTACAAGGTGAATAATGGTGTTCCTACCTGGCTGGGCCACCACATCACCAATCTTCTTACCTTTTTTATAAGTAGTATATAGATCGAATGAGCTGATAGCTAGGATCGATGTTAAGACCCTCGCATTTGGTCATGAATGCCATGATCAGCATGACCACATTGGTGTGAAATTGGGATGAGTTTGCATTAACTCCTTTAGTAGCATAAAAATAGAGTAGAGAAGGGGAATCACAAGACAAATGGGATATGCCACTGATAGATGACGGATTTCCTCAGTGGCAGGTTGTTCAGTGCCTTATAGTCCCCGAGCGGAGACAACCTGTCATTCTCAAGAACTTCGAATGAGAGGCTCTTGAGGAAATATGCTACTCCATTCTTCATTCGATAAGGCTCTCAATGCTCTGCCTCGAATTCAGACTCATTTTCCTCCTCAACGTCCCTGATATACTCCACCTAATAAAATGGATTCACATCCTTGTCGAGATTTTCTTGAAAACCCTTTGGAAACGATGTCCTTCTTGGCCACATACATTCTCTTCCCTAGCCTTCGTTGGGTGTTCATCACTATATTTGCTTCAAAGATCCTTTCCTTGAAGACTTTTTCTTCTTATAAGGATATCTCTTAGGTCCCCTAACATTGAACCGCCTTTGGTAGATTAGGGCTTTGATCCTGATCTTCAAGGATGGAGTTGACCGGTTCATCTTCACGACCACTAGCCTCCGTAGAAACATGCCTCGATCTCTTCTCGGACTGAGCCTCTCCCTCTTCCTCCGGCCGATAATACAAACACAGATCGTCATTCCCTCGAGGAGTTTATGAGGGGGTTCTTGGAAGCTTACCACTCTCCCAATGACTGCAGTTAACATCTTAATGATGGTCAAACTCTACTACTTATTTAACAAGCATACAAGATCCTAACCCTAACTAGGGAAAGAGGTCAAATCATGCTGGTTGTCAAATATATACAAGTATATCCTACTTTACTATTCATTCACTATCCATCTTTGATACTCATACGCACTTTCTAACTTTAGCATCATAGAGTTTTTCCCCCGGGACTCCTTGAGGGCTTGTTATTGCTGAACGGAGCTTAAAAATTGACGACACTACTTGACAGTGTCTCCTTAGATGCATCACTCAGTCTCATTCATTATTTGCTTGCTTATGCTGGGAATGGATAACAGTAGTAATTCCAACAAGAATAAGTGATTGGAAAATTTGATTAGGTTCTTAGAATAATATAATAGATCCATCTTGGAAAATTTTTAGTAGTAGGATGTTGAAAAGCTCAAGAACATAGCCAAAAAAGATGAGAAAAATCTTCTTCATCTCTCATAATTCACGGTGACATACCCTTATGTTAGGACATATTTGGTGAAGTCCAAAGTTCCAAGCGGTGAAGAGGTAAGTGAATCTTAGTAGGAACATTTCTCATTTTATGTCGACTACGGGATACAAATGGATCCTCCTTTGTTGGAGAATTATATTGATAGCTATCTAACACACTGCCTAACGATAAAAAATATCGAGAGCTGGTCAGAGAAGAAGGGTTTCAGATTGCTACAGGGTTGATCGGAGAAACCATTCGTGAAAGGTCGAAGAACGGTGATACCATATTCAAGGGCACTGAAAAATGGATGACTAGAGAAGGCAAATGGGAAAGGGATGTCGGTAATGCTAGCTCGCCGAAGTTGAATTATATGATTTTTTTAATCAAGTATGTGACATGTACTATTCCTTAAAAAATTTCACCTTTCTAACATAAAATTTTATATATTAGGAATTTTGTATGTGGAAGTGTGGGCCAAATTATGTGTCGCCATGTGTTCAAAATTTCACCCACTACTTAATATCAAACAATTCTTATGAAGAAATAAATGACTTCTTGGACACATAGCAATTCATGATTCGATCCACCTCCAAATACAAAATTCCCTAACATATAAAATAGGGAAAAGTGCAAAAATAACCTTATTAAATTGAGAAAGTGCAGATATAACCCAGTAAACTATGAAAGTGCGAAACTAACCCTATGTTTTTGTAAAATTGTGCAGTTATACCCATTTTGCTCAATTATGGCGTTGACTCAAAAAAAACATCCATTGGCTAAACATGAAAAGACAAAAATGCCCCTAAGTTTATAACTGAAAATTTATTGACCATTTTACCCCTACTCTTCTTCTTCTTCAAACACACCTCCGCTGCTCCTCCTCCGGACCTCCGCCGGACCTCCGCCCATCACCTGTCGATGATCCGCTTCCACCGCTCCGCTGCCTACTCCCACCAGCACCACCCCAGCCGCTCGAAACCACCAGCGCTGCCACAAAAACCCAGCCCCATTGCCCACCTACTTCGCCCAGAAACTCCAGCAACACTACCAACCCCTGCCGCCCATAAACCCTAGCCACTACCTCTCCCCCCGCTCAGGTCTAGCCGCTCCCAAGATATTAGAAAGCAGGGGCGGAATGCGCGTCTTCCTCAATCGTAACCACCCACCACCTTATCGCATCTGCCTCCGCGTCGCAATCTTCCGGCGGCGGCGCCTTGCCGAAGTTGATTAGCCCCCATTTCTCAAGGATGGTGAAGACCCTATGGAGGATGGTGGCATCATCGACGAGGGACTTACAAAGGTGAGTGAAAGAGAGGTTTCTGGAAGGATCTTCTAGGTACTTACGGATTGTGAAGTTGCAGTACTCCTTGTATATTCTTGGCACCTGCATGAAGGAGGAGCCGTCGAAGAACTCCCGCGGCAAAATCTTCTCGATTTCATGTATTAGGGAGCAGTGGCGAGACGGGGGGAAGAGGATCAATGGGGAAGAAATGGGAGTAGGGGTGGGGAGGTCTTTTCATATATTTTTAATTTTTAACTCAGTGGTATTATGGTTTTTCACCCATTTTCGGCCAATTTGGTTGTTGAAAATTTGGTCAACGAAATCCAGATTGCTTTTGTCCATTCAAATTTTGCATGGCCGTTTGTGTTTTTTCATCCAAAACATAGGGTTAAGACGCATGGTTCTTTATGGAAACAAGCATGTGCGACTTGACGGACTCTCAAGAGAGCATTTACTCAATCATTCATGCATCACCCCACATGTACTTGACTCAATTACACGGGATTTCCAATAAATATGTTTCGATAATATGCAGATATACCCCCTATATGTTGGAGAAAGTGCAGATAACACCCTGAGTTATTTTTTTAGTGCAAATATAACCCTATAGTCATTATTCCAGCATTAACTAGCTATTTCTTGCCATTGACCGACCAAAAATGACCAAAATACCCTTTGGGCCAAATACAATAAATCTAAAAAACAAAAATGCCCCTTGAGCCCTCTGAAACCACCACCGCTGGGAAACGCCACCATTGTCGAAAAAGGCTGATCTGCCACCCCTCTGAAACCACTTCTGCCGTCGTACCCGATCCTCTCCCCCTTACCACTGCCATCCTCCTTCCCTGACCTCTACGGCCAACGAAAACCCAAGCCTCAGATCTATCCCCGTCGATTGAACACCCCACCCTCCCAGTAGTAAAAATTTAAATCCACTAGTAAAATTTAAACTTCGCAAAACCCAGTCGCAGCAGTGAGCTCGAGAGGCCTTGGCGGTAATTTTCGAGAGGCTTCAGCGGCCTGCTCGAGGAGCTCCATCGAGGGACAAGAGCTACGGTGGTGAGCTCCGCTGAAAGGCAAAGGCAAGCTTAAGGGGCTACAACTTTGAACTCCCTATTAATCGTCGGCGAGCTCGATGAGAGGGAGCGGTGAACTTGAGAGACAGTAGCGGAGCTCCAGCAAAAGGCTCGACGGCGGAGCTATTGAGGGACTACTGGCGAGAGGTGAATTCTCGAGGGACCATGGTGACGAGTTCAAAGGCACCGGTGGCGAGTTTGAAGGCACCGATGACGAGTTCGAAGGCACCGATGACGAGTTCGAAGGCGTCGGTGATCGGGTTTGAAGGGCTAAGCCCTTTTTATCCTCTCAAAGTCCTTCTAAAAAGGTTATCGACATTAGCAATTAGAGAAAAGTTTGAGCAGGAGAAATCCACCGTTAAAGAAACGAAGAAGAGAAAGGGTGGAGGGAATCCTTTAAAAAAACTTTACATAGGGATAAAATAGTATTTTCAATGAGTTCCGACCTTAAACTGTCAAAAAGGTTATATTTACCAATAACTTAAATATTCATGGTTATATTTGCACTTTTAATTATCTATATATTATTATATCTTCCCTTTAATCAATTACGTGCACTTTGCTCGAATCGAAGTCGTATCAATCCAAAAAGTTGGAACAATTTTCTGCGCGCCCAACAAAATGCAAGCTCTTTCTGTGTCCGCTTCAGTTTCTGCTCCTGCTCACTCTTACTACACCAGGTTCTGCCGCCTATCAACCTCCCCTCACCTCCAGTATAGCCGGCAACCGCAACTCCCTTCTGCTTTTCTGGGCTCCATTATACCTCTAAGGTCTCTTCTCCCTACAATCCCATATGATCCAGGTCTTTTGTTTGGCTTCTCGTGTGATTTGTGATGTGGGTTTAGTCGATGCAGGGCTTCAACCAACTGTGAAGGGACGGCGATGAAGAAAAGAGGGGGCGCTGTTTGCTATGCCGCACCTCTTGCTGCTGCTAATCTCCAATGGGTGGCCACTATTTCTACTGTGTAAACTTCTCTTCTACATGTCTCTCATGTGAATACAACTGTTTTGAAGTAAGTTGATATTTTTATTATGATTAGTATGGGAATTGAGAAAATCAGACTAGTCGCCCTTGGTTACTGATGCACCTATAATCATAAGAGATGAAATTGAGAACCATCAAGTAATTGCATGTTTTTTTTAATCTAATTCTGGGAGCTTGATTTTCGCCTTTGAGAAAATGATGATTATCTGTACAAGCTAATTTTATGACTTTGTTTTTCCAGTCTCCTTTTGGCCTTTACTTTTGGAAATAAATAACTGGGGGAAAACAACTTGATGCAGGATTCTCATGCTTGTGAAAGGCACTGCTATTCACAAGTCTTTTCTTGTTCCTTTGTTTGCTTTACAAGCTCCTATCGGCATTGTCTCATGGATCAAGTGAGCTTGTAACTTCGTTTGTGTTTTTCTTGGTCGATTGTAGCTGTGTGGTTGCCCTTTTGCCCTTAGATACAGTATCATTGCCTATTTATATCTCCTTATTGCAATAGAATAAGAAAATGTTCATTTTCAGGGGAGAATATGGAATTTGGACTGCATTCTTGGCTGTTCTCGTCCGTCTGTTCTTTTCTTTTCCTGGTAGGTGGTTAATTATTTTTCATCTCTTCTATGGGTGTTTTAATGCACAAATTGGGTAGGATATAGTTGTCAGCGCTCGGTTGGAGTTGTTATGGACAGTTTCTGTTACTCATTTTTTGATGTTTTTGCTAGAGTTTCTGAACAAGTGCCAAGTGTTCTTTCATCAATTAGAGTACTTAAGGCATATAAAGTCCCAATATTTTCTTTTGAAATCCAGTCCTGTAATTACATTCTGTTGATACTTCTAGGAATAGACAAAATGAAACGAGCTGATTAAAACGGTACTTGAAATTGGCAATCTTGATACTCAATTTAGTAAAAGAAAATTAAGGGTTCACTAGAATAGACCAATTACCATTTTTGTGGATGATTGTTTGTGCTCCCCCTCACCTTTGTAAAACATTTTGAGTTGTTCTAACTCGACACCCTGAACAGGTAGACTTGATGTTCTACATAATTCCATAAACATGATTGGAAAGATATGGATTTTGACCTGGCCCGTTGAAGCTGGTTGTCAGTGTTGGACATTGGAAAGGAATATGATTTCTAATTGATATAAATTAAGATTCATATTAATAGATTTTAAAAATATTGATCTATGCTATGATGTAATATTAGGATACTTAGCATAGCTTAACATAAAATCAATTGTGCACACTGATCTATGTTTCACATTGAATGGATAAATCATCATCAGATGTTAAATCATACTTTATCTCTCTTTTGTAGGGGAACTTGAGTTGCCTTTTATGGCACTACTTTTGGTAATTGTTGCACCTTATCAACTAATGAACCTGAGGTAAGGGAAACTTGAAATTTATTATTATTTCTATGCTATTCCTGTGAAGAAAGTAGCCACTCTTGATGGTCCATTTTCTTGATTTTTTCTGCAGAGGAAGACAGGAAGGAGTTATTATCTCGCTGGCAATTGCAGCTTATATGGCATTCCAACATTTCTCCAGAGCAGGTAGCTTGCGTCGAGCAATTGAACAAGTTTCCATCGTCCCCACAATAGCAATCGTTTGCACAGTTGGTGTGCCATGCTTACTGTTGATCTGACTTTAATTGGTAAAGTGGTTCCTGTGCATCATCTCTACTTTCTAGATCGTTTTTACTCATAAAACAGACAGATGGTTGGCATATTATTCTAATCTATGTATCTGTTTGTACAATCAATATAGAAATGCTTTATATCCTCATGGATCAAAGGTTCAAACTATATCAGTTGACATGGAAGATAGAGGCTTGGTGCTTTTAATATAATATGTATCACCAATTAGTTCTTTATGGTATGCATCTCATAGTTCAGTTAATGTCCTTATTTACGTGAGCACAATCTTTTTTAGCAGAAAGGGCATATTTGTATCAGTAGTTGTGGTGCAATTAAAATGGCCTATATTGGATTAATATGGTCATTTGCTTATAAATAGTGGTGGTTTTCTCAAGAAAAATAAATATTCAACAGTTAGAATATGCTCATCTGTAATGTGTAGTATACTGAGTATCCTGCGACAACTGAATGCAAAAGATGCTTGCTGAATTGTGATTCCAGATGTGGTTAACAAATTTTGAGGCTGCGAAATCTTTTTCAGTTTGTGTGTTTAATACCAGTGTACTTTACGTTGCAAGCTGTTCCATTAGCATTCCTAAGGAAAGTAATAGTTTCTATTCTGGATTCTGTGTCAACTCTTTAGTATTGTACATGTGTGTCCACTAATAAAATGCTAAACTAGATCTTATTGTAGTAAATATTTATTATATGCATTGCTTTGTTGCTGTAATCTGGAAAGAAATCTCTAGGTGCTCCCTTCACTATCCACCGATTTGCTACTTGGACTAAAGGACACACATGAGATGAAGTGATCATTGACCTAATTTGATGACCTTGAAATGCTTGGTGCCTTGATATTTATCCGTGTCTCCATTTAGACTGGCAAAATTCAGGTGGCCGTGTAGATTTTGACCCATCCATCCCCGCTTTATTCAGAGGTTCTGTGCTACTGGGATCCATAATGTGAGACATGCCATAACCACGAACCATTTTAAGCTGTATGATGACATCTCTGAGGAGCTGGGGGTACCCGTAGGTTCAGAACCGTAGTCTGTTGGTTCTGATCCAAAGCCTGTTGGTCCGCTGGGGGTGTAGGGATTGACAGGTGTAGTTGTGCTGTTAATGGAAATCTTGTTAGGGTTTAATTCAGTGAACATTTAGGAAGTACTGTAAAGCTGAGAACTTCACCTGGGTGGTGTCATGGGAATCATAGGGGTTGATGGAGTCACTGGCGGTGGTGTCATTGGTGTTCTGTTACTGCCTGAAGATGGAAAGTGACAGTTCCCACTACCTGTAACAATTCCAGCCAAATCTTTTCTTGATTAGCTTTTGTTTTCTTGGTTATAGTTTAGAATGCATAGTACATGGAGTTTACAGATCTGAGATTAGCTTTTCCAATTTCTTTTTGTCTTCTAATTTCTGAGGCATTTAGGGGATGTTCAGTAATTAAAATCCTACAAATAACCACCAGTCCAGATTGTGATTCTTCAAAGATGAGAAGTTTGTGCAAGGGAAGTAGTTATACGTTTAACTGAACTAGTAATCAAGTTAGAAGCAATATATCCTTTATTTGATACTTGAATAAGTTCATATAATCTTTAGTTTGCTGTTAAAAGAACCAACTTACTTGGATCAGTGTTGGTAAGCTGAGCTGCTCCCCCAAAGACACAGCTAGTTGGATTAGGATTCTTCTGGTAGTAGTCATTGAAAGCATAAGAAGCATGATCCTTGAGTGTGTTTGGATCATAGCAACTGGAACCTTGTTGAAGTGCTGAACAATCTGCGCCGCCATATCCACAGGCATAGTCTAAGGCCACCTGTAGTGATGTCGGTGAGGCATTGGTGCTGGCTATGCACCAGGTTCCTCCTCCTCCGCCTCCAAATCCACCACCACCACCTCCTCCTCCTCCTGATGTTGCTGGAGGGGTTGTGTTTGGCATGGGACTTGGGTTTGTAGTTGGCATGGGGTTAGTCGGAGGTCCGGTGATAGTTGGTGGTGGTAGGCTACCTGGGTTTCCCATCGGAGTGGTTGGTGGCATAAATGTAGTCGGTGGTGCAGTCGTGCTTGGTGGCATAAATGTGGATGGTGGCGAAGTTGTAGATGGTGTCGTCGGGTTGACGATTGGTATGTTTCCTGATGCTGCATCTAGCTCAGTACCATAACTGGAAGATGTGAAGAAGACCTCATTTTCTTCATTTGTCAGTTTTCGACTTCGATGGATCTCCTGAAATGGAGGTTTTGCTGCATCTGGAAAGCAAGACAACCAGAATAAGTTATTCTTTTCTGCTTTAGTTGCAACGTTTCTTGGATTCCATGCGCCTATCTTAAGTTCAGAATCTGATACTTGACTACTATCATGCATTTTCTTGGGGAATCGTTCGTCTTTCCTGGGAAGATGATCAACTCTATCTTCGTCTCATAGACTAATACCACGTAAGTAATTTTATTTCTCTAATGTACAATAGTACATGATTTTAAAAAAGTTAAATCAGTTTAAAAAAAAGAAAGAAGTTTTATCAGTTCTATATTACATATTCACATCTAGGTTTGAGATGTTTTTTTCTTCTTTCTTTTGAAATTGGATTGGAGTTATTTATGTGAATTCCTGACTCTTTGGGTACAACACAAGGAGCATTATTTTGAACAGCTAATCTCTATGGTTGAAGATTTTGGAAGTTCAGAGAACTTGTCAATAAGCATGGAAAACTAGTACTAATTAAAGCCCTCCTTCATCATCAAACTCTTAAAAGTCGGTTTATAACCACTTCATAGCCAACTTGAAAATTTGATTCTTCTGTATTATCTTCGAATACAGAAGGGAGTTTTAGAAAAGTAAAAAATTCTAAATAAAGAAGTAAAGATCAATGTACCTGAAAGAATGATGCAAAGGAGGATGAAGATTGGAAGAAGAAGGGCTCCAGCATCCATTAATGCACATATGGACCTTGATCTTAACATTTTGCTTTGCTGTTTGGGATGCTGATAAGCTAGGCTTATGAGATATGTAGAGCAAAGGAGGAGCTGTTAGTGTTTGTGAAGAGGAAGCTAAATTGTGCATATTTAGGATATAAATAAAAGTAGAGAGAATCATAGTTTTCTTGCATTGAAGAGGGGGTGTTGTTGGGGAGAGAATCATAGAAAACTTAAGGGAGGAGGCAGTGGAAGCTAAAAATTGCAAGCAAGGCGGTACCTCAATGAGGCAAAAAGTTGCCATATGAATGGAGAATGAAAAGGTGAAAGAATCAACTTTTCCAAGTTGCAACACAATCTCATGCCTCATGTCTCGCAATTACTGTGAGAATATTGTTCAACAATCCTAGGTTCGGGAGAGCATTTCACGGCAAGTAGGTGCAACTCTATTAAATTACGTGAATAATGTCTGATTAGTGAAGAAGGCTTGAACATTTCGATGTAGATGTTGTAAATTGATTTAACCACTTGTCTTGATTACCTTTAAACATGCACGGAGTCACGTTTTAAACTGTTGCGTAACAATGGGGATGTTCTTTTTTTTCTCAAACCCAATTTGCAGGCCAACTCTCATTCTACAGCAATATGGCTATATATTCATAGTATGTATGTGCGATGCTGTTGGTTCACTTTCCTCTTTTGTGCTTAGCTTTCCACTGTTTTCATGGGACTAAATCAAAAGGTAAAGAAAGAGAGGCCGTAGATATGATTCCAACTAGAAGAATTTCAAGCTTTGGACATTGGATCTATCTACATTTGGGCTTGTGTAGATGCAAACTGTCTAAAGAATAACGTAAGCAACAACCCACCATTCTTTTTTGTAAACTAAATAAATAATCAAAGGTGTGAAACTGGATCATATACTGCACCTTTTCGAATTATACCATGTATTTGTTTCGATGCCCACCGGCTGATCATTCGTTTCACTCCCTCTATCCAATTGAAATTGCACTCTTGTTTTTCTAACATTGTTTTCTATTAAAATTTGACCGCGTATTAAATAGATATATGAACAGCAATATTATCGTAAATGATATTGTTCAATTTGTCGTAACAAGTAATTTGTATATCAACATTTTGTTAGCCATTATTATACGCAGGTAAACATATTAACGGTCAAACATGTTTCTTGAGCATCATGACCTTTCTCATTATTATAGTGGGTCTTAAAAAAAAAGAGTTTGTATCAAATAAAGTATATACTTCGACTTTCTTGTGCTAAAACTTTGTGATTGCAGTGTAATTTCAGCTGGGATAGAGCGAGTACAGTTTTGTAGGAACCTGATTTCCAATAAACTAAACAATCGTTAACAATGTAAAGAGCAAAATTAAATAAGTAAAAAATGAACAAAATTGGTATACCAAATCTAGAAAGCAGTTGAATTGAAGCAGAGTCAAGATGTAGATCTCTGTCCTTAATTCTAAAAATGCCCCGTTCTATGTGACAGTTGGCGTTATGAATCTCCGTATACAACTTCCAAAGAATTTTGCCTTGCATGGATACACAACCCAGAAACAGAAAGCAACGAGCTAAAACTTTTGTGCCTTACTCTCTGACTCGATGAAGAAACAAGGAAGATTAATGAGGAAAACTATGAAGCTATGAAACTCTGGAAGAACAAAGGACTAAGGAGAGTAGGAAGTTTGTTGATAGAATGATTTCCCGTAAAATGATTATGTATTCATGGAAAGAATAAATTACCAGATTACAAAGAGAAGTGTAGTGTTAAAATAACCTAGTATAATCATCGGTCCTATCCTAATCTAGTCATCATGTTGACTGATATTAACACCTCCTCTCAAGCGAAGCGTCGGATGCTCAAAGATGCAAAGCTTGGATTTAAAAAACTCAAAGAGAGGACGGGAGAAACCATTGGTGAAGATGTCCGCAATCTGAAGAGATGTAGAAAGGTGAGCAACTTACAGCTTGTCGGCCGCAACTAGCACCCAAACAAAATGATTGTCGATGTCGATTTGCTTCGCCCGCTTGTGAGCCACTGAATTCTGAGCCAAGAAGATCACACTTCTGTTATCGCATAACAGAAGTGGAGAACCAAAGAGCGAAACACAAAGATCTTGCTGAAGATGAGTAAGATAAACAACCTTGTAAGTCGTTAGCAAGAGCACGATACTCGGACTCAGTGCTATATCAAGAAACAGTGGGCTATTTTTTTGCGCTCTTGTAAGCAAGGTTTCCGCCAAGAAAGACAACATATCCATAAGTAGAGAATGTGGTGTCAAGACACGGAGCCCAATCAACATCAGAATAGCCCAATACCCTAGGAGAGTTGGCAGAGAGGAAAGTGAGACCAAAGTGCAACATGCCTCAAACATATTGAAGAATCCGAGTAACAACTGCAAAATGACCATATCGAGGAATCTGAAGATATTGACTAACTGAGTTGACCGCGAAGTCCAAGTCTAGATGGGTAATAGTCAAGTACTCGAGTGCCTCGACTAGAGACCGATAGAGCATCAGATTCTTGAATGGAGGGTCAGTGTTGCTGTGTAGATGAGAGCTGGGCACAAATGGGGTGGAAACTGGAGGTGCATCAGACATCTCGGCACGAGTAAGAATATCCTTGACGTACTTGGCTTGACTAAGAAGAAGACCAAAAAGAGTGGGTGAAACTTTTAAGCTAAGAAAGTAATGAAGAACACCCAAGTCTTTAATGGAAAACTCCTGATGAGTGCAGTCAATGAACTGCTAAAGAAGAGTCGGATCATTACCTGTAAGAATAATGTCATCGATATAAACAAGCAAATACAACAACAATGATCCACGAGACAGAACAAATAGGGAAGTGTCAGCTAAGCTACAACGAAAACCAAGTTGAACCAAGTAGGTACTGAAATGCGGAAACCATGCCCGAGAAACTTGCTTGAGACCATAAATGGCCTTCTGCAAGCGACATACATAATCAAGATGAAGCGAGTCCTTGTAGCCGACTGTTTGCGCCATATAAACTGGAGAGTCTGGTACGTCGTTCAGAAAGGCATTTTTTATATCTAGCTGATAAAGAGGGGAAGAACGCATAGTGGAAATAGCAAGAACTATCTGAACCATAAAGGTTTTGACCACGGGACTGGAGGTGTGATCAAATTCAAAACCAGGAATCTGAGAGAAACCTTAAGCAATGAGACGGGCCTTATGACAATTAACTGTACCATCAGGATGATACTTCAGCCGATAGATTTGGAGCTAACAATATTGACATCCAATGGGCATGGAACCAAGTCCCAGGAATGCTGGCTATAAAGAGCCGCTATCTCATCATCAATACGTGAAACACAATATGGATCTTGAAGAGCCGAGCGATAGTCTGTGGGTTCCTTCTAGGCAAGTAGAGTGGCAAGAATACCATGGGCAACAATATCATAATAACTCTGCACTGAATAGCACCATTCATTGATTGAGTAGTCATTCAACGAGGTCAATGCCGCAGGATAGGTCTCGGCTGAGAGGACCGGAGAAATCGAAGGACTAGCCGGAAGTGAACTAGACAGAGTAGAATATATCGGGGCAACTGTTGAATGATCTAAATCTGTGGAGCATATAGAGCACGGTGTCGGAGTAGGCATAGCAGTCAAAGGCAAAGAAGGAGCAGAATCACAATTAGGATCAATAAATGCAGAAACATCCATGTTGAAATAGGGGAACCAATTACCAAAGTTGTTGACGATGCGAAAGGAAAGTAAGTATCGTCAAATCGAGCATGACGGGCAACATAGACTTTTCCGACAGAGGAGTCAAGACACTGAAAACCTTTATTTTGGGAGCTTTAGCCGATAAACTATCAAGGAATACTGCGGGGAGACAACTTGTGATTGGCAAAGGGGCAACCAAATGGGAAAAATTGACAACTAAACAGGTGGAAGTTTGAGTAGACATGATCCCGATTGTAGAGAAACCCATAAGGAGTAGCACCCGATAAAACTGGAGTAGGTAGTCTGTTGATGGTGTATACTGCCGTAGATTATGCATCGTCCCAATGGGAAAGTGGGAGATGCGAGTAGAAAAGCATCATAAGTCCCATTTTAGCAACGTGTCAATGTTGGCATTCCGTTTGCACGTTTTGCTCTGGAATTGACGGACACGAAACCTGCTGGTGAATGCCTTTTGAGGAAAATTATACCAAAGATGAGTGCTCAAGAATTCCATGCCACCATCACCCTAAAACACATTTATTTTAAATGAAAATTAATTCTCGACAAGTGCCTCAAATTGCATATAAGTGTCAACAAAATTTGATTTACGACGAAGTGGAAAAAGCTGTGTAATCGAGAAAAATCATCCACAAATAAGGCATAGTAAGCAAACTCACTTGTTGATAAAATTGGGAAGCGACCCCCCAAATCAAAATGTACTAGATCAAGAACGTGCACAACATGTTTAGGGTTCACTACAAATGCCAGTCGTTGACCTTTCACCATAACACAAGGGGCGCGGGTATGCAGTTTAAGCAACAAAGAAAAAATGGAAAGTAAATTAGACTTATGCAAACTAGAAATGACTGCAATGGGCACATGACCTAACCGAGCATGCTAAATCTCATATGAAGCCTGACCTTTATTCTGCTGTAAAAAGGAAACAAGAGTTGCCTCTCCCATATCCAAGACATTGAGTGACGAGACGTCAAATGCATGTATTTTCTGAAGCATTTAACATCTCTTTCATACTAAATCCTTCATTTTGTACCATATTTTAGTCGAATGGATTTTTGGTCCTTACAAGCATCTAGATTCCTTTTTGTGAGATTCATTTGTAGATTGTTCGTAAGCACTTTGGAATGGTTTTGTGAAGGCCATTCACAAAGTTGGTAGAAGATTGAAGGTCACGAGTCAAAACGTGGTAGAAGATTGAAGGGTCGAAGAAGGAAGACAAAGAAGCAGATGAATTTTTACACGAAAGTTTGGACCAAGTTCTTAGAACGATCTGAGAAGAACCAGCCTCCAAGGTGGTACCATTGGATTCATCTTCTCGAGTTCTATAAAATTGACTACAAAAACTCTTAAATTGGATCAGTGGTTCACCCATAGCGATTCAAAGAAGTTGAAGAAAAGAAGGACCGACGGGCACACGGCCAGTGCACTTAGGCGCACACCTGCACCCCCAAAACAAGGGCAAAAATCAGCTCTCGGAAGCAAAACGCGCAGCTAGTGCACCCGAGCGTGCACCCCGCTCACCTTTACAAATTTTTGACTTTTTCTTGACCAAATTAGACTGTAAATAGCCCCCTTTATTCCCCATTTGTCTAAGTCCGACTTGGGGCTCCAAAACCTAGCTTTTACGCTTCTTCAATTTCTTATTCTTTCTTTGTAGATTTTTATTCTATGTTATGGTTTTGATTATCTAGGTTAGTTTTGTACTTTGGAGCAATGATTGAAGCTTCCAAACAATTGTAGTAAGAACCTCAATTTCACTCTTTCTTGAAGCATTTATTATTTAGCATTTATTGTGTTCTTAATGCGAATACTTGATTCATCTATGCTATGGGTTGTTTGAGAATATGAAGAGTTTGTATAATTGATTGTTAGGGTGTTAGAAATGTGCATAATTTCTTAGCTCTTTGACATGAAAATCCAAGAACATGGAATTAGAACTTCTTGTTGTGTAATGTGAGGTTAATCTTGCTAGATGAATGTGCTAATGGAGTTCGTTATCATATTCGTCCAAAGTTAGCACTAAAAGGTTAGATTTTGAATGTTGATTGTTCTAGGTTTAACCTAATAAATGCTTTGTTTGGTTAAATGGCTAGGCATTTGGTAGAATGCTTGTAGCTGTTATCAAATCTATGGATCTTTCGTGTATGATATCATTGATGAAATACCTTTATGGCGTGGATCGTCTAAAGTGATCATTAATGAGGTTTGCAAATGGTCGTTGAACGTTTTTGTGAATTACTATTAAGAAGAAACGAAATGTTTATCTATGAAAATGGAAGTGATAGCATTCTCCATAGGTAATGAATGTGATAGAGTGAGTGAATGGTTCTCTGATCTACAAGAGGTTTGGAAGTGGAAATTAATTGCCACTAAGGCTTTGTCTTTTGTTGTTTTTATCCCATTTTTCTTTGTTTGTTGCATGATTAGCTTAGTTACTTTAGTTTGGTAGTTGCTTTGTCTTAAAATTCATAATTTAAGAAAAACCACACCCTCCACCCCCCACCACACCTTTACTTGCTTTTATATATATTCACCCTTATGAAAATCCCTCTTCTTCATGGGCGACATCAATTTGCCACTATCTACTCAATTGTATTTAGTAAGCATTTATGGTTTATAAATTGTAACTTTGAGAGATACGACGACGATCTCCCAAAAGGTTTTACCAAAACACCTAAGAGCATCTACAATGGTAGGGGACTTAAGGAGCATTTCTTAAGTATCACATTATTAATTTTGATTAAAACATAGGTAAGAATAAACTATCAACAATGGTAATGGACCTAAGGAGCACTTCTTAGGCACTACTTTTTAATTTAAAATTATAATTAATTGAAACAAGCAATGTTAAATGACATTCATTGATTGGTTGGTATTTACACAAAGAAAGATGTACTAACTCCTTAACTAAGGAGCAATTCCTTATTAAGGATATATTTTTAAAGACCACTCCTTAAATAAGAAATGCTCCTTATTAAGAAAAGTGAGTTTAAGTAACTACCATTGTGGATGCTCTAACATCTTATTCCTAGACTACCCGAGCACCCAAGACATAAGAATCCCTCACACTCTCACATACCAAAGGCTAAGATAATATAAACAACCATCATACCAAAGGTAAGGTACGAAATACAAGTGTAAACCTAGCTTACTCTACCAAAGAAGCTACCCAATGGGTAGACGAAGAAAAGCATAGAATGTTTCAATTTCTCTCATTTTCTCTCATTTTTCCTAGGAGCCCTCTCGTGTTTTCATCCTAACTTCACACATTTTTTTAATGCTCATCTTCACCTTTTCCACACCATTTGGCCTATCATTTTTTCATAGGTTTCCCTGTAGAGTTTTCAACCAATCTGGGCCTCCCAATTTTGCCTATATTGCCCTCTCTGGTTTTCAACTTAGCAAAAAAAATTTAAACAAAATAAATCAAAGTAGAGCATATGCACACTACAATACAATAAAATGAGATATGTTTCTCTCCCCCACACTTGAAACACACATTGTCCTCGATGTGAAAATGACAAGATGAAGAAATAGGGGAGAAATAAAAAAAAACTCACAACTAGGACCTTAAAGGTTCTTCCCGGTGTTAGCTATGCTCACTCCTCAATGAATGTTCTCTCCTCCATGTTCTCAAACTCCATCGATTATGTAACCTCAATCCATCCAATACAAATCCACAATTATGCAAGTCTCGATCAACACCCACAAAAAGAAACAACTAGTAGTACTCCTAGATGGTGGTTTTTTGTGGTGGATTGTGGTGGTATTTTTTTGGTTTTGGGTAAGGATTTGAGAACATGGTTGATAATTCTTTTTTCAAGAAAAGAAAAACACTAACCTAACTTAAATGCTCAATTGCCTCCTGAGAAGCTTCGTATATTTAAGGTCATTGACACCAATGGCGGAACCACCGTAAGGCGAGGGCAGGCGCGCGCCTGCCCTGAGCTCCGTCGGCCAGGCGGGAGCTACTGTTCCCGGCCGACGGAGCGGTGGTTCCGCCTACGGTGGCGTAGGCGTGCCGCGCGCAGATGGGTCTCGCCGGAGAAGGAAGCGTCAGCTTCCTTCTTTTTTTTTCCAAATAACGACGTCAAACGACGTCGTTTAACTAATAGAATTTTTTTTTAAAAATGTTACAGACCTAGGCCGAATTTTGGGCCGAATTTTAAGAAAAAAAAATTTGTTAGTTGGGCCGAAAGCCCAACTCCTTCAGCTTTCTCTTTTCCCGCACTTCCTCTTCTTCACTTCCTCTGTTCCTCAATCCTCAGCAGCTGCTCAGCTCTCTTAAACTAAAATCCATCTCTTCTCCAGGCTCCAGCAGCGCCGCCGCGCTCAGTAGCTCCGCCGCGCCGCCGCCTCCAGTCGTCCGCCACCGGCCACCCGCCACCGTCGTCCGCCACAGCATCCAGTCGTCCGCCACAGCCAGCCACACCACCGGCCACTGCTCCATTTAGCCATTTAGGTATTTTAAAAATTCAAATTTCAATTTCAATTTAATTCAAACTCTTAAACTAAAATTCAAAGATTGAAAACATGAATTTAATTGTTTCTAGTTCAATTCCTTTTCAATTGTGATTTTAGTTATGCAATATTATTTTTATTCAATTCATTTTAATTTTTGTTTGAATTGTGATGTGTGAGATTTTGAAGAATTTGTGAATTGTGATTGTGAGGTTATTTAAATTCATTGTAATTTTGGTTTGAAAAGTGATTTGTGAAATTGTGAGGTTATTTAAATTTTAAATTCATTGTGAATTTGTGATTGTGAGATATTCGTTTTTATTCAATTCATTGTGATTTTCGTTTGAATTGTGATTTGTGGGATTTTGTGAATTAATAATTTAGGGATTTTATGCTCTTGTAGATTTTATCATTGTGATTACTCTTGTAGTCTTGTAGATTTTATAATGAGTTGAATTTGGTGTTTGATAGGTTATGAAGAATTTAGTGCAACGGAGTATAGGATTTCCACCTTTGAGGAAGAGAGTTCTTGAATGTGATGAAGGTACCCAAGATAGGCATAATGAGGAGGGTGGTAGTGGTAGTAAGCAACCTCGTTTACAATTTTGTGCCAATGATGTTATAAGTGATCCCGCCCTAAGAAAACCTATAAATGAGTATGATGCTTCTATTATAGATAATGTGAGGTGTGAATATGTGAAAAGAGGGCCTTGTCAACCTAGGAACCATCATTTTCCCAAAACTTTTTATTCAAGCGAATATAGAAAGTTTCAAAAGAATTGGTTTGATATGTTTCCTTGGTTGGAGTATAGTGTGTCAAATGATGCCGCATATTGTTTTCCTTGCTATCTGTTTAAGGATCCCACAAGTAATGATGACTATAGTGTGGATGGGGTGAAAACTTGGAAGAATGCCCTAAACTCTTTTAGGAAGCATCAAAAACATGTGAATGGTAAGCATCATATTGCCGTTGGGAAATTGTCGGACTTTAGTAATCCAAACCAAAGAATCCCACATTTTTTGGAGGTTCATGGGCGTGAAGTAGAAGAGGCATACCGCATCCGTTTGAGTGGGATTTTGAATGTGATAAGATTCTTGTTAAAGCAAGGTTTGGCTTTCCGTGGTCATGACGAGAGTATTGATTCTCTCAACAAAGGTAATTTTCTTGAATTGGTTGATTGGTATTGTGATCGAAGTGAGGATATTGCTAAGGCAATGCATGACGCTCCGGGAAATAACAAGTTGACATCCCCCTTAATTCAAAAACAACTCTCACATGCTTGTGCCGAAGAGGTAAGTGATGCTATCATTGATGACATTGGAGATGGTGTATTTTCTATTCTTGTTGATGAGGCTAGAGATTGTTCAATAAAAGAGCAAATGGGAGTTGTTTTGCGATATGTCAACAAACAAGGATGTGTTCTTGAGCGTTTTCTTAGTCTCGTGCATGTGAATGATACTAAGTCTACCACTTTGTTTCTTGCTCTCAAGACACTCATTGGAAATAAGAAATTGTCGTTGTCAAGGTGTAGGGGGCAAGGATATGATGGGGCTTCAAACATGCGAGGAGAGTTTAATGGGTTGAAAGCTTTGATGTTGAAAGAAAACTCTTCGGCAAGGTACATCCATTGCTTTTCTCACCAACTTCAATTGGTTGTTGTTAGTGTTTCAAATAGTACTCTATCAGTGTGTGAATTTTTTTCGTATCTTGTTGACATCGTGAATCTAGTTGGGGGTTCTTGTGTTAGAAAAGATATGCTTAATAGTTTAGAACATGATAGACTTGCGGAGGCACTGGAAAGAGGAGATAATGTTAGTGGAAGAGGCAAAAATCAGGAAATGAGTTTGAGACGGCCTGGTGATACTCGTTGGGGATCACACTACACTACTATTCTTCGTTTCGAGGTTATGTGGTCTTCCATTGATCAAGTGCTTCTTAATGTATGTGAGTATGGCAATTCAGCTGAAAATGCCTCTAAAGCAAAGGGTTTGATGGATAGAATGGAGAGCTATGAATTTGTATTTTGTATGTTTTTGATGAAACATTTGTTGGGAGTTACAAGTCAGTTGTCTCTTGCCTTGCAACAAAGAGATCAAAATATTGTACAAGCCGTGCATTTGATGAAGACAATGAAGCTTGAACTGAGAGAATTTAGAGCTGGGGGTTTTGAGGTATTGTTGAATAAAGTCGAGACCTTTTGTAAGAAACATGAGATCACAGTATGCCAGATGGAAGATCAACGGAAAATTCGTCACCGTTCTAGACGTCGTGGACAGATGGAAACCAATGGTGACTTTTATCGCGTTGACATTTTTCTTCAGGTAAACTTTAAAATTTATATACTTTAATATATTTTTTTAGACTATTTTACATGTATTTTTTATCTTGTTGATGTTTTTTTCTTTTTTTTTCTAGACCGTGGATAATATGATTGTTGAAATGAATGATCGATTTTCTGAAGCAAGCTCGGAGTTACTCACTTGTATTGCATGTCTTGATCCGAGAGATTCATTTTCCAGCTTTGATGTTGGTAAGTTGGTTCGCCTTGGTGAACTATATCCGAATGACTTCTCTCGAATTGATTGTCTTCAACTTGAGCAAGAACTTAACACTTTCATTCGTGATGTGAGACATAATAATGCTTCTTGGCCAGTGATCAATGATCTAGGACGTTTTGCTCAGCATATGGTTGAATCACGTAGCCATGTCGTCTTTCCATTGCTATATCGTCTTATTCAGTTGGCATTAGTTCTACCCGTTGCAACTGCTTCAGTTGAACGAGTTTTTTCTGCTATGAAAAAAATCAAGACTGATCTACGTAATAGAATAGGAGATGAATGGTTGAATGATGTTATGAGGGTTTATGTTGAGAAAGGGGTTTTTGTTAAGATTGAGAATGAAGCAATCATGCAACGTTTTCAAAGCTCGGAGCCTCGTAGGATTAAATTGCCTCCACTTCCTAAATCTGCTTCTAGCATTAGAATGTAGTTTTTTTAGTAGTGAATTTGTAGGACTTATTGTATTGTACTTATCTTATTATATTATGTTAATCGATCATTTGTTTTTTAGTTGTACAAAATTTTTTTTTACGTACAGTGCGATTTCAGCCTACCCTCATATTCTTTCCTGGTTCCGCCACTGATTGACACGACCCTAATGTTATCCATATGGTGAAGGTTTGAACCCCTTCACCATGAGTATCCAAAAGTACGGAGGTGGGGGCATAAATTTTCCAAGAGGAAAATTTGGTGGAGGTGGATTTGGTCTCAAAGGATTTGGGTGGTTAGGAGGCTTGGCATTGTCATTTGGCTCCTCTATTATCTCCTTCAAGGATTTCAAAAATGGTGGAGTTGGTTCATTTGGTGGAGATAGGGTTGATGATGGTTACTGATGTAGCACAATCACCTCTTCCTTGACTTCTTTGTATTCAACAACCGACTCCTCATCCCCTTTGAACTCGAACTCATTTCTCAAGGTGACATCACTCACCACGAGTTCAACTTGGGATGGTGTATCTTTGGAATACCGAGCTTCCATTCGGATCACCACTTCCTTCATATTGCTCACATGCCCCTCCAAAGCCTCAATACTTGAGGAGATTTGAGTTTCTGATTCCTCGTTAGTCTTGGCCAAGTTGATCAAGTTTGCTATTTCATTAATGATCTACGCATGTGTCAAACTACTCTCTTCTCATCATGAGTTTCCTCAAGGGGAAATCTTCCATTTTTCAAAAGTTTGGAATCATATTGCAAGAATTCTTGATAAAAATTCACCAAGAACTCAAGATATACCTACTCCAAAAAAAACAAGGAAGAACAAAGAATTTGGGTCATAGTGCAAAGGTTCTCGTGGTACATACAATAAACCAAGAACAAAGGCAATGCATCTCCAAACAACAAACAAACACAAAGAAAAGGAAAATTAAAACAACTAGCAAATATTCACATAAATATGTCCAAACACTTAAAAACAATGATGCTATCATGAACAAGAGATTAAGCTAATCATGAAACAAACTACAAAGAGTGAATTAAACATAAATTATGGGACTTTGGGAGCAATTGATTTCCATTTTGGGAGTTCTTGTAGTCGATTTTATAGAGCTCAAGATGACGAATCCAATGGTATCACCATTAGGGCTAGTTCTTCTCAGATCATTCCCAGAACTCAGTTCAAACTTCTGGATCACAATTAATCCACTTTATTGTCTTTGACCCTTCTATCTTCTACCACGTTTTAACTCGCGGCCTTCAGCTTCGTAAATATCTCATTGCTCTTTGTGTCTTGAGCAATGACCTCTATAAGCTCCTCTCTCTCCAACTTGAACTTCCCTTCTTGCATGTTAAAGTTCCCTCGCCTCTAGGATAAGGTTATTGAGGTCCCTGATTGTAGTTTTGGCTACTCCTAAAGTTAGGACAGCTATCTTGATCATTCCTCCATCAGATGTTAGGATGATCCCGGTAATATGGGTTGGAGCTATTTACGTAGGGGTCTTGGTTTATTTCCACACCTTGGTTACGTTGGAACCCTTGTTGTTAACCTCCCGCATACATCTTATTTCCTCCATGGTCTTGTCCACCTTGATAAGTGGCGTCCTTCACTTCTTCCACATTATCCTCTTGTATTCGATGGAAAGCATCCATCGGGTGAGCGAGAGAGAAAATACCGTAAGCCTTTAAATGTTGCACACTCCCCTTCATAAACTCCTTCATTATGGAACAAGTTCTTGCACTTTTTTCTCTACCTTCGGGAAGTGAGTATTCATCTCATCATTGGTCTTAGTCCAAGTATGAGTACCAAATTGCCTAAATTGTTCATCGTCTCCTCAAATAGTGTCATGGCATCCTTCAGACTCTTATTTGCTATAGAACCATTACATGCAGCATTGACCATTTGCATGTCCTCATCACATAGGTCCTCTAAGAAATATTACACTGGATCACCATCTTTGAAGGGGTGGTAAAGACAACTTGCCAAAAATTTCTTGAAGCGATCCCGATAATCGTAGAGTGTTACATCGAGGTGTTGAGAGATATTTGACACCCGCTTCTTCAAACTGGCCGACTTTGAGGTGGGTAAGAACTTATCTAAGAATTGCCTCATCATGTTCACCCAGCTTTTAACGCACCCGGGAGGTTGATTTTACAACCAATCTTTTGCAGCATCATGTAGAGGAAACTTGAACGATCTTAGGTCATAGTATTCTACGGATACCCCCGGGGGCTTTATGTACATCCAGACAAGATGAAACTCTGAAAAATATTGTTGGGGTCTTCTCCATCCATCCCATGGAAAGTTGGGAGGCATTGTATCACTCTGGACTTAAACTCACAAGCTATAGTGGTGGGCAATGATGGGAATATGATACAAATGGGTTGATTCTCCAAATTTGGATCCATCAACTCACTGAGTGTCCTAATATCCTCCACCGTTTTATTTTTCTCTTCAATCGCAAACAGTCCTTGTTGAACTTCTGCGGGTACTCTCATTCTTCTTCTATGTTGTCTACGGTTACCTATGGTTTTAGGAAATCAATATAATAGTCCTAAGTTTGTGGTATAGGTTCGTACCATAAATAAGTATCAAGACAATACTATATCATACACAAAGAAACTGGTAAACAACTGTGAGAATAGTCAAGAAAATAACCACAATAGCTCAAACACAAAAAAGCAAAAATAAACAAAAGCTACTCGACCAACTAACTACGCTAGTTATCTAATAAACGCACCCTAAATCCCTGATAGTGGCGCTAAAATTTGGTGAAGACCTGATCGTCGTTGGAAACTTGGCCCCTAGTGGCCAAAGATAAGATCTATATTGTTGCTTCCTTACTCACTCTTAACTACTAGAAAGTAGATACTGGTAAACTAGGATGTCGTCCATAGATATTTAAAAATTCAAGAGATAGTTTCACGAAGTTCACACACAAGCGTCACCATGTGTGTGTGTGTCGGGAGTTGTGAAAATGGGGAGTTTTTGGTTTGAAATATCTAAACTACAGACTACATGTATAAAACTACAAGTACAAGATAGAAATAGTAATAAGACCTTTGGTGAATTTTCATGACATGTTTGATGGTTAGATTTGATTCTCGACTGCTACGCACATATAAGAAATATTATCTGCCTAATGCTTTATCACACAATGTGGAACTTTTGATTCCCCAAGAACTTCCTTGGTCTGTCACACCTCAGTTCTACTCCCCCCCACTTCAAACTCTCACCTCCTCCGGGTATAGCTACTGGTGCGCTTTCACTACCACCTCTACCCCTCACTCACAGGGTTAGTAAACCCCTGGATGCACGCAGTGAATTAAACTTGGGAGTGGCATGGATCATCGGGGCCAACACCGTGAATACCCATCCTAATCTCATCTTGAGCCACTTAAGACATTAGAAGCTCATGATAACTCTAAGAGCATATCTCACCTAGTTTCTGCAAAAACAAGAGGTGACATTTGGGTTTTAACCTACGACCCCAATCAAGTCAATAACATTACCCGACCTATTTGCTAAGTAACCCTGTTTACGGTTTATAGAATAAACCAACACGAAATTACATCTAATTTAATGCAATGTACATGTATCAACTTTCCATGACCCTATACTTTCCTTTGGGTTTTACATCTAACCTAAACCCCAATCTGATGAAAGGTACATGTATCAACTTTCCATGACCTCATGCTTACATTGTTCAACCAAACCGGCATAAAGATGAAATACTTCCCGGTTCATTCTCGAGTCTAGCACTAAATCATGAAAGGAAATCAACTAACTGTACATCTAAATCTCAATCTTAGCAAAATTATAAGCATAAACATAAAGCACAAATTAAGCAGGATAATAAGAGCATTAAATAGAAAGGAATCTAAGAGTATCACAAATCAAATGTTAATACATGCTTACGAATGCTCCCAAGTCATAAATTAAACTTATTTAATCAAAATCATGACATAAATGGGTTTGGAAGACATAAATGCAAGGAGATGAATGAAGAAATTGGGGAAATAAGTTTGGAGAAGTTCAGATATGCCTCCCCCTCTTGGACCATTCTCCCCGGTTCATTCTCGAGCCTAGAACTAAATCATGAAAGGAAATCAACTAGCTTTACATCTAAATCTCAATCTTAGCAAAATTATATGCATAAACATAAAGCACAAATTAAGCAGGATAATAAGAGCATTAAATAGAAAGGAATATAAGAGTATCACCAATCAAATGTTAATACATACTTACGAATGCTCCCAAGTCATAAATTAAACTTATTTAATCAAACTCATGACATAAATGGGTTTGGAAGACATAAATGCAAGGAGATGAATGAAGAAAGTGGGGACATAAGTTTGGAGAAGTTCAGATATGCCTCCCCCTCTTGGACCAAAGAATAAAGCAACTTTATATAGTGGGAGGAGAGAGAAAGTTAAAACACATTGGTCAAAACCATAGTCAAGAGGGTGGCACAAACTGTACTAGTGACTATGGGAACGACCCGTGTAAAATTACACGGTCCAGTTTCTCTTGGACGTCATCCTGCAACTTATGATCTAGCATGGACCATGTAGAATTACATGGTCCGTTCACTCGATCTCCATTTTCTGGGTTGTTTCTCTCGACACGATCTGTGACTTATTAACATTTTGAATTTGCCTTGAAGAATTTCTTTTTTTCCCCTTATTATTCTCCCAATTTCTTCTATCTCCTACCATTAAGTCTAATGGCTTTCAATCTGCTACCAACCTTGCAATCGGCCTTCTATCTACCACCATTCTTGCGAATGTCCTTCTCCGATGGCTATCTTCATATAAGCTCACAAAATAACATAGAACACTCATAGAGGAAAAAATCTCATTAGGTTACAAATATCGTACAAAATAGAGAGGTTAATGTGAATAACCAAACAAGGTATTTTTAACCCCTATAAACCTAAATATCCACCCACACACACATCTAAATAGTGGTGCTAAATGCTCCAGGAGAACATGCATTTACCGTCCCATCATCTCACCTCTTCTTGATATAGTTAGCGATGCGCTTTACACTTCCACCACTAGCCCTCACTCCTGAGGTTAATAAACCCGATAACGCGCAGTAAATTAAACTAGGAAGTAGCATGACTCCCCTGAACACAATATTAATACTCATTTGAAAGCGAATCATTTACAACCCATAACATCAATACCTCTTTATTGCCCTCTAGGAGTTTATTTGACCTAGTTGCCACAACTTCGGGATATGACCGTCGGGATTACCCTATGAACCAGACATGACTTGTAAAGCATACCCAATCATTAGCAACTCACGTATCGTCAATAGACCAGCCCAATCACACATTTAAGCCTAATCTAACTTGATGACCATCAATCATGTATCTTTGTCACTCCTAGACATGACCTCCATGTTGATCATTGACCAAACTGCAAAAAGACAAAACAGTTCCGAGTTCATTCCCAAGCCTAGCGCAAAATCATGGCACAATCACAATTAGCAATAAATCATAATATTAATCATGGCATTGAACACAAGCAATAATGATAATCAAAGCAATAGATAGGAAGAATCTTGATATCTCACGAATTGTTTACTAAATATGTTTAGCAAATGCTATGAGGCATAAATCTAACCTAATCTACAATAACCCATAACAAGAAATGGATTTAAGATGCTAAAAATAGTGAAATAAATGAGGATAGAAAGATATTTAGTCAAAACATATTTAGTATTAGTAATAGACAAATTCTTTCCAGGCTCATTCTGCCTTGATATCCTTTAGATAAAGAAAAATTAGCCTCGATTGCTTTTATAGGTGGGAAGAGAGAGAAAGAAAAATCAGCCCATAATACCATAGTTAACCCAATGGCACGGACCATGCCCACGTCAATGGTACGGTCTGCGTAAATTTACATTGCATGTACCCTAGTGTTTGTATATTAGGTTCATATATGTGCTAATGGACACGAACCATGTAAATTTACACGGTCTGTTCCCTAAGATTGACTTGGCCCTGATGTCGCTTCCGAAAAGCACGGCTAGTGCTGAGTGCAGGGTTCATGTTGTTTACCTTTGTCATGCCCTTTACTTCAAATATGGCATCTTTTACGTTTCTTCTTCTCTCCTAATCAAAGCAACCTTCTACCACTAGATAGCTGACCTTCATTCTACTACCATCCTTATGAATGGCCTTCAATCTACTACCATTCCAGCAAATGGCCTTCTCCAATGACCGATCTCAAATAAGCAGACAAAACATCCTAAATAGACCAACTTATAGAGGCAAGCACACCAAACAACTAAATGCTTACAAAATAGGGAAATTAGGGTGATTAACCACACAAGGTGATTCCAACCCCCTATTTGTAAAACACCTAATACACTAGTTAACCACCAACAAAACATGATAATGATGGGTATCAAATGTGTTAAGATGATGGTAAATTACTGTCTCATCATTTGGTATTAGATCTGATTGTCTTTACCAAGTTAGGTTTTCGTCGGACCTTTTTCTGGTAAAATTTAGCTAGCTTCTGTTGCATAGATGGTTTAGGAAAAATCCCAAGTCAAAATCATTTAAACAACTGGCTTTTGGAAATTAAATAAAAGAAAACAAGAAACGTTGATATTAATTTTTAAAATGACACAGTGAAAAACTAACATATCAATCAAAATGAAAGTACAAATTAAAAATGAGAAAAATGCCTTTATAACCCTACATAATTGACATAAGTGCCAATATAACCTTTCAGTGTTTGAAAGTGTCAATATAACCCTGGATAGTTAGTGAAAGTGCAAAACTACCCATTCCGACAAATTTTTGCAAGAATTATGCAAAATTATTATTTTACCCTTATAAAAAAATTAAAAAATGTGAAATGATTGTAATGCCTTAACCCTAATTTTCTCTTTTCCTTCTCTTCTTCTGTTCCATTCCTCCTCTTGTCCTTCTCCGCTTCTCCGTCAGCCTTCGTTCCCTGGTGATGTCAAAGCCTTCGGGCGTCGAATATTGAAGACAATAGGAAACCTTTCTTTTGGCAAGGCGTCAAGTTCAACTGCAATAATCTTCTCCGTGATGAATTTCTTGTACGCATAAACCCTAATACCCAAAACCAAGATCACAACTTTCACCGCGAAGTTGATGCCTGAAAAAGGTTTTCTTGTCGAAATCTTGTTGTTTTTGAGTGGCTTGATTGGCAGGCAGGCGATGCGATTGACCTTGAGGCGGAAGATGGCGGCGGAAAGAGAGGGCCTTTAATGAAGGGGAGGAGGATGAGCTTGAAATTGGAGAGCCATGCGATGAAGAAACTGGTGGTGTAGCGAAGATGGAGGGTGGCGAGGTCGAGAAGGAGGAAGAAGAAGAGGTACGCCCACCGGGAGTTTAGCCACACGCCTCCTGTATCCGCGCTAGAGATGGTCGCTGGTTTTTCGAAAATATTAGAGAGAAGACAAAATTGTTACCCATACAAAAATGGTGGTGGGGGTTGGCGGGGGCTAGGTGGTGGTGGCTGGGTGGAGGCGGGAGGGGGTGATGGTAGTGGCCTGGCGGTGGAAATGTTGATCTGAGGGAAAAAATTTTCCAACACTTTTAGGTTTTTGGTCAAAGGGCATTTTAGTCATTTATGGGCGGTAAATGTCGGTCAACACAGGAAATAGTGTCTTAGGGTTATATTAGCAATTTTATCAACTACTTAGGTTTGTTTTTTAACTAAAAAATATCTAAGTGTTATATTAACACTTACTCAAGTAGGTACGATTACATTTATATATTGAAAATAAGATACTCCCTCCGTCTCAGCCAAATATGCACACTTTTTGATCAGCTTTCTCTGGTCAAAAACCCAAGATTTACCTTAAAAGATCAAAGTTCAACTTTAAAACACATAATTTTAGTGGAACTTTTTTTTTTCGAAAAAACATCACAAGTTTTTATTGAAACTCCAGGTACTGAAAGCGAATCATCAAATTTGATAGTAAAAACCCACGTATTGTGCAAAAATGAGAAAAAAATTTATCCGTAAGTTTCTCCAACATATATTCTTGACCTACAAAATTCTTATAACTCAGAATCATTAATTCCCCATTTATATGTGTCCAACACCCAAAAAAATATATATTTGCATCTAGATCCCTCCTTATTCTCCAATCTTTCTAAAACTTACATTTGAAACTTCATCTATAATTAAAATTTATGACAAAATATAGATATGACCCTATGTTTTGATTATAAGTGTCAATGTGTTATTATAACCCTAAGAATACCGGTCTACACAACCTTCTTCTTCATCTTCATCTTATCTTCAAAACAACCTCTATAACCCTAAGAATACCAGTCTACACAACCTTCTTCTTCTTCATCTTATCTTCAAAACAACCTCTAGCACCACCTCCGCTGCGTCCGACACCATCACCACCCGATCACCACCGCTCCACCACCACCACCGGATCGCCGCCTTCGGAATCTGGATTTACGCCACTGGAATCTGTGCCATTGAACCCGCCTGCCACGAGGTGCCTCTGAGCACCCTACCTCCGCTACCCCTGCGGCGACGTAGACTTATGCAAATTGCAAACAGGAATTAAAACCATACCCGAAGACATCCGGAAAAATTGAGCCAATGCAAGCAAACCACCACACGAAAACAAAGATGCTTACAGGAGCCATCTACTTCAACCTAACAAAAAAAACATGGACCACCCTACCTCCGCTGCCCCTCCGCCGCCACAGACCACCCCACCATGGAAAAACCCTAGAGCACCCCACCCCGCTGCCCTTGCGCCACCATAGACCACCCCACCATGGCAAAAACCTAGAGTGAACCCTGCGCCGTGCACTTGCTGGGGTCCAAGGGCCCAATGGGCTTCTTAGCGAACCTCCTTCGCTCTCTTTCCTCGTTATCCTCATCGTCGTCCTCGTCCGAGTCGACGGCGCAGACTATGGCGCCATTGTTGGAGGAGTCGACTTTCTTGAAGGTGGCTTCGAACGCCGCCTTCGCCTCCGCGGCTTTCTCAGCTTGGCTTCCTCGGCTTGAATCATCCAAATCAGCTGCTTACCGGGGGCGGCCACTGCAGGCGCGGTGGCCACTGTGAGGTTCCGATCGGGCATTAGGGCTTCTGGTGAGCTGCAATTACGAGTGCACCGATTAATGCCCGTGATTGGATGGGGCTCCGAGTTGTACTTGGAAACGCCCCCAGATATATAAAGTGGTAAGGAAGAGACAAAATGGAAAATTGTTTCGAGTCAATAGACAATGAGGTTATAACAGTCCTTTCACATTTTTCAAAAAAAAAATTTAATCAAGCAATTCACAGAATTTCGACCAAATTTAGACCTCCAAGATTATATTAGCACTTTCAAGTAAATAATAAAATTATAATAGTACTTTCTAATCTTGAAAGATTATATTGACACTCTTAATTATAATATAGGTCACATGGGCAGTTAACTCTAAAATTTATGGGAAAGTCTCAGGAAAAGCAATTTTTTCATAAGCTTATGGACAGTTCTCAGGGGCATTTGACTTAAATGTTGTAATTTTTTATAAAATTTAAATATTACATTTTATAAGTTAAAACAAGTAATAATATGTATTTGAAGATGAAAATATAAAAATATATGATATAAAAAAATATTTTAAAATTTTTTAAATTTTGTATATAATTTAAGAAATGCAGTGTATAACATAAGAAATAAGTGGTTATGGACAGGCCACCCAGGAGACCCACTAAATTTATTATGTCACACACTTATCATTGATCTTGCTAAGAGAGAGCCTCAGACAAAAATACTTTTTCTTATTTTAAATGAGTATTTACAGCTAAGAAATATGAAGTCCATTTTCCGATGAAATGAGAATGCATCAGCATAAAAGATAAAGGGTACTCTACTGAGAAGGGAACGGCTAGCATCGCACACAGTCCCGATTTTCCCAATGCTAGTGGTAAGCCAACCATTATTAATCCCGTCGCTTGTTTGGGAGTCCATGTGTATCTTGTACATCCGACCCCAACATGCAAAATGATCTTCACAGTTACTGGGAGAGATGTTGAATGCCATGCCTAGGTAGCACTTGCAGTTTGCAGCCGGCATGGAGAGAGTTAAATAACATTCTATTCTTTGGATTTGCTTTGGCTGATGCTCAACAGGGTCTAGCGCAGGAAGTAGCCAATTATGAAGCATCAATTACTATAACAAAATCTTGGCTAGCTGCATACGAAAGAGGGTTAGAATAAGCTCCTACAAAAGGTAAAAGCTGTAGATCTCATATAAATTGTTGAGTGGAACTCCTGACCTTCCGTTCCCCTTGTGGTTTATGGCAACTCGATAAATGTTCCGTGACTTCCGCCCAAGCTAAGCAAGCAAGGTTGTGTAAATAAATTCGGAAGTCCAGAGTGTTAAAAATGCAGAAAAGAGAGACCGAGTTTTTACCAGGAATGCTCTGGAAATCAGGTTCCACCCCGTCACCATTTATGTCCATGAGATTTGGTGTAACATACTTCCCAACCGTGACCACCACACCAGATCCATCATGCAGCTCAAATACGGATTGAATCAGGCCCTGTAAGAATTCAGAAATTTCTTATTTCCCACCACCTTCTAATGTACTTTAAGCATTTCGTTAACATTTGGAGAGATTATTTATAGTAGGGGAAGACTTGGGGTTGGAGTTGCAAAGACTTCGGATGAGGTCATACTTGTCATACAAATGAATCATGCTATATCTTCACCAATCATTAAAGATAAATTCCGGAATGTTTGTCACAAGTGCAGGAAATCATGGCATGACTTAAATACAAAACAAAACACATTTTCACCAATGAGTTGCGTGCAAGTTCTTAACTGATTATTCAAATCACTTTGAATGGATATGAGATATGCGAAGTCCCACTCTTTTAAAAATTAGGGTTAAATACATTTATAATCCTAACTTTAGGTTGAAAGTGCCACTATAACCCTGCAACCTCAGAATGTGCCAATTAAACCCTAACTAATTGTTGTATGTGCCAATATAACCCTAATTTTAAAAAGTTTGTGCCGATATAACCGAACTACCTAATTTTGGGGTAGACCGATGACATTCCGGCAGAGACAAGAAGTGAAATGACAAAAATATCTTTAACTAAGAAGCTTAAAAATTAAAATTATTACCCTAATACCCGTGATCTTCTTAAAAATTAATACCCTCCCGCCACCCCCCCCCCCCCCCCCCCCCCCCCCTCCCACCGGAAACTTTCTCCACTGCCGGAAACCTCCACCACCTCCGCCGCCCCTCCTGCTGCCACCTCCCCATCTCCTCTCCGATGGCGACAGCGACGAGTCTGGTGTGGCTGCAAGAGCAAGATAAGTGAGGGGTTGGTTTGATTAAAGAGGAGAGGCATAGGAATTAGCATAATTCCCTGGTGAGGAAGATACTCATTGATGAGGATGTGATTAATTGGGGAGGGGAAGAGTCCAGAGATGTCGGGTATTCTGCTGGAAATGCTGGTCACCCAGGGGGCACTAAGATTACAGCAACATAACAATGAAGTTAGGGCAAAGCAGAGCTACCAGCCTACAATAGATAGCAACCCAAGGAGAAGGATAAATCAATTCTTACGGTCTTGAGCTAGAAGGCCAATCTCAGAGGTTTTGCCTGTGGCGTCCTCCGCGTATTTGTCAGCTCTCCGCTGACACCTCTCCCCATCGTCGAGCCCTCCACCGTGCCACCTCCCCGCCACAACCCCCAAACCATACCCCCTCTGCACAACCGCGTGCCCCCCCCCCCCCATCCACCAGCTACCAGCCGAAGTTAAAACCCTAGGAAACTTCCATTTGGCGAACACTAATTCCTTAAACACGTGTTGCTACAGGAGAAAATCGCAGGGATCACCGGAGAAGAGACCACCGCTAGTCAGAGATCAATCTAATGAAGTCAGAGACGCGGCCGCCGATGGGGCTCCGCCGGAAAGGAAATGAAGAACAGGGAAAGAGAGGGGAAAGAGAAAGAAAACGGGTGTGGGGAAGGAAATAAGGAAAAAAAAGTTTTCATGTTTTTTTTCTTTTTTTATTTCAAGGGCAAAATCTTCTTTTTTACAATTTTAGGCCATCAGAAAATTGGGTTATTTTGGTACTTTATGAGATTGCATGGTTATATTGACACTTTCAACCTAAAGTCAGAGTCATTTTAGCACTTAGCTCTAAAAATTATATTCAGTTAAGAAGGATTAGCAAAAATCATAACCTGATCTGAGGCATGAATATGGTTGAGGACTCCGCATCTTCTGTTCAGTGAAGAGGTGGAGCTCAACTTCCATATTCAGAAATCCAGCTGAAAGCCTAAAGATTATACGGGCTATTTAAATAGGTTTTCAAAAAGTGGTTTACATAAACACAGAGAAAATTAGACGGAAGAACATGGTAGTGTTTTGGGGTAGGTTTAATAAGCTTACTACCCTTAGCAATGATTCAATCAGTTCAGATTTCTTATTCATCAAGCATACTGCAGTTTAAAATTATGCAGGCATCCACATGACATGATACACCTTATTAGTGGTACAAAGACTAGTATAGTAAATCAAAACCTAATTCTACACATTTTGCCTTTTAAATCATCACAATAGAGAGGTAAATGAAAAGATGGAGAAGCTGACATAAGAGTACCAAAGACGCCAACAATGATAAGAAACAAGACTGCATATCACTTAAATTCATGAAGAAAAGGGAGCAACCAATATAGTGCAAGGTCCTGTACAACGGCTGTACTGTATGACATTGTAATGAAGCACTTCCCCCCCTCCATTGAAAGGGTATTATTTTTCACTTAAACTATACACAGCAATATTTAACCTCCATAGATACGCTTCTTCATTCATTGGACTACAACTAATTTTTTTCCTAAACTTGATGCCTCAACACTCAACTCAATTCAGAAATCTTTATTGAGGTCACTTATTTATAAAGCAGTATTTGCTCAATACTCCAATACTTAAACTCGATATTTTCACGTATAAACTCTACACCTCAACTAAAATTCTTGTCACTTATTGGGTAAACTTAAAATCACTTTTTCATGTTAATATTTATTACCTCAAGCTCAGTAAGTACAATGTGAACATAATACTTTGCAGCTTAAATTCAATAGTAACTAAACTCAAGCATTGTTATGTTCAACTCTGCGTCAATCTTCATTCACACACTCTTAAACTCAATGCCCTTTATAATATTGGATGGAATACATATACTCTCTAATTCGATGCCTTTTAATCTAGAAGCAGATAGTTTTCTGTTAAATTAACTGCAATCATTAACTCAAAACTCCATTACTTAACTTGATACACATTCTGTACAGAGAACATGCTATAATGTAAGAGCAAAGAAGAGACAGCAATACAAAAGTTATTGCAAGAATTTACAGGGTATCCCTGAAAACACTTATTACCTTCCCATACGTTCTCTCCCCGACAAGAACAGCTCTGCAATTATCATGAACAGCTGTGGCCACCTGAAATAAAAACTTCAGTTATCATCCTTGAAATACATCAAGCAATAGTATGTAAGGGAAGCAACTCACGATTTCGCTTGCACTAGCAGTGTTTCTGTTCACCAAAACCTGCATTATAAAAATGTAAGCGATGAGTCCAATGTCATGTGAGCCAAAAACTTATCAGGAGCAACTAACTAGCCCAGTGCTGAATACAATGATATATCCCCTTTACAATATGCAGATAAGTTTATCATACACTACAAAAACATGATTACCTTGACCATGCTTTCACTAAGTGTCCGGAAAAAAAAAAGGATTAGTAGTACCCAAGCCAACAAACAAGGGAAAGTGAAGCTAATCAAATTAATCAGCCAAACTTGAACAAGATTTATTCAGATTTAAAATAAAAATATTCACATGCCTATATTTGTAAGAAAATTTGCACCCAACATAAGAATGTAGTACAATCGAAAAAAATTGTTTTGATTATTATAGTAAACATCAATGGCCATTTCTCACACAGTTGACACCTCCATTTGTTTTATTAGCTATATGTGCAATAAATGGCTCTAGGTAAATTTGTGCCAATAACACTTGTGGTTTCCTTCATCTACAATACAATAATCTTGAAATACAACTAGTCAGAAAATAATCCTTACAATGACAGGAGCTGTAACAAGTGGTGGAACTTCTGCTACAATATTTCTGACATACTCCGGATCTCGTCCAGCAGTGTAAGTCACCTGTAAATATAAATTTTGCACAAGGGAAAAAAAAAAAATTAAATACAGATATGAGTAGGTACATGCTGAGCACCAAATGTTGATTAGAACTTTTATTACTCAGATTGAGCACCGAAAGTTGAGAGTTTCAAACAAGGACGACATAGTGACATACCCTCTTTAACTTTATCTACGGATGACCATTTGACTTAAAACACAGACCCTATGTTTATACACCTACTTGCACAGATGCTTTTGAGCAAATGGATTATCAAACAATAACATAGTTAAGAAACAAGAAAAAAAACAGTGAGGACTAGCAGAAGAAGGATAAGGAAATCAGATTAACAGCACCAAAACAAGAATGCTATTTTATGAAGGATTATAAAGAAATTCCTCCCAGAAAAGGCATCGCAAAGTGTATGGTGCACGAACTTGAAGAAAGTTCACATACATGAAAACATAAAGGCGCAAGCTCCAAACTGATGAATGTAGCCCAGTATCTCACAGCCCATATAGCAAGTAACTGTACCTAATATTCACAGCCGTCCCATGTGGGACGACAATAGGTCCCCACACTCTTTAGTCTCTAACACACCTCCCTCGTGAGCATATCCAAGTCCTAATTCAGACAGGAGGTGAAATCAAAGGGAATCGACCGATATTGAGAATACAATATTTTAAATAATGGGGGAAACCACAGTCACAAGACCTGCTCTTCATGTACTTGATATATGGCCTGTAAACATTATAGATTGACTCATATACCAAGTAAAGATCTAAATGGGCTTCATTGAAGAAACCAGTTGACAATGAGAGGAGAGGTCCGGAATCTATGAATGGAATATACTTTCCGGAACAACCCGCAGTGGGACAGAAGGCTCTCACACCTGGAACTATCCACTGACCGGCCCTTAAAACTATATATTCTCCCAATCATCAAAATCTGCTGCAGGATATTGATTGGAGAGTGAATATGTTGTTTACCCATTAGTTTTTCAGACCTTCCATCAGCCTTTTTCTCACTATCCGCTCATTTTCTGGTCCACAAGTCCGCTCTGCTCCACAAAAGTCCCTTTCCAATAGCAGTTCAACACAAGAAATGATGTTTCAGATTCTCTACTTTTGTCCAGGACTGCTACATGTTCCGTCTCCTCTCCTTGTTCTTGAGCACTCACACACATACACAGAATATATATATATATATATATATATATAAGAGCTATCCAAAATGCTCCGATATGGTTGACGACTGAGGTGTTTTGAGAAAAATTGAGCGCCAAAAGGGCCAGAGCAGTGGCAAAGCATTGAAGATATAGATAAATGATGAATAGCTACCTCCACCAGTTGAGAGCATTACTCCCTCTATCTCAGCTCAAACTGCACACCTACTTTTTCAAGGTCTTCAAAGATCATGTTTGACCGTCGATCTCTCTACCTACTTATAATATTGCCACATAAAAAGTTGATATTTAGAATCTTACATGATATTTTTATCATATATACACTGATTTAAATTTACAGTCAAAGTTTACAAAGTTTGACCTAAAACAAGGGTGCGGTTTGATTGGGACAGAGGGAGTATGATAAACACTTGTGCAACTATTGATGGAGCAATTGCCTGTTTTGGATATGTCTTCATTGAATTGGCACAAAGGTGACATTAAAGGGGTATGGGCTGGTTTTGAGAGTGAAAAAGTAGATGCTATGATGAATGAAGGAAACAGCCACATGAAGTGGGACTTCAGTATAAATGAAGATTGGAAGAGTATCCGAATCCAGTTTCACAGCAGAGATAGGGACTGGAGAGGGGACATTAAGGGGCATGAACTGATATTGAGTGTATAAAAACAGATGATAGAACAAAGGAAGCTCTGACCATCTGAATAAGAAGGTTGGATTTGGAAGAGTGTTCAAATCCATTCTAACTTGCTACAGTGCTAAAGGACATTCTTCATATAATCCCTGTCTTTGTTCTTATCCCTTTATCAAAAGAAATGGAAATAGAGCTAGGGGTGGCAAAATGGACCTGTAACCAGCGGGTCAAATGGGTTTTCTACGTTTAAACCCGGATGGGTATGGGTAAAATGGGTAATGGGCTAAATGGGTAACGGGTTAAATGAATAATTAATAAAAATGGATCAGGCGGGTTGGGTTTGCGGGTTGAAGGAATGAAGAGACCGCCAATGAGACCCGCGGGTTTATATGTTTTCATTCACGGCAAGACCCGTTTTACACCCTCCCTCTCTCAATTTCCAATTTATTGGCTACTTAGTTGCTGCTACTACCACGGTCCATGGGATTCTGCTTGGGAAAGTCTGCAAATGCTTCTTCTAGCCGCGATAATAGTACTTATTTTACTTTCACAAATCATCACACAATTAGAATGATTTTGAGTTTGGAAAACCAGCTTTGGTTTGGTAGTTGGTTTAGGTTTCCTAAATCCATTTATCAACTATTGCCGGAACTAAACCCATAAATATTATTTAAAAAAAAAACTGTAAATGTTAACACAATTTGTATATGGTACACCGAGGATACACACCACATTGTATCCCCCTCAACTAAATTCACTCTACAGTAAAAACTAATACACACTCCTATAATTTAGGCAGTATTTATGTACAAATTCCATTCTTCACGCGTGCAATTTAATATTTGGGGATACAATACTGAACCGTACTCCAGAGATATGGTATAATTTGCAATGTCAACATGATTCGAGTATAGAAATGTTAAATTGTTAGAGCATCCCATTGTGGAGCTTTAATGACCACTCCTTAATAAGGAGTTGCTCCTTAGTTAAAGAGTTGATACCTCATTCTTTGTGCAAATATCAACCAATCAATTAATGTCATTTAACATGGTTTGTTTTATATTTTTAATTAATTATAATTTAAAATTAAAAAGTGCCTAGGAAGTGCTCTTTAGAGCATGTACAATGGGGGTTCCAGAGCGATTCCAGTTCCGAACTGGAACCGCTCTGGAACCCAACTGGAACGTTGGAACCCTACTTTTGTGGAACCATCACTTGGCTCCCAACTCTTGGAACTGCTCCCCAACTGAATTATGTCAGGCCGCAAGTTCACCATGGGCCATGGCCTTGTGCTACTTCAATTTATTTCCACCTTACTACCACGTGGCAGCCTGTGATTGGGCCATGTGGCAACCTGTGATTGGGCCACGTGGCAGCTTAAGACCCCACCTTTTTTTTAAACTTTTTTTTGCTATGTAAATTTTGATTTTAATATTCTGATTTCAAATATTCTGAATTTTATATTAAAAAATCAAAATTAAATTTTGATTCTTTTACAAAATCAAAATTAAATTATTTTAAACATAAAATGGTTCCTTTTAATTCTAGTTCATAAAATAATTTTTAAAAGTTGAAATTAATTTTAAATATTAATTTTAGAAATGAACAATTCAAATATTACAAATGTATTATTAAATTTTATAATAATATTAAAGGTATAATTAATGAGTAGGATAATATAAAAATTAAGTGGGGTCCATGAAATGTTGCAAAAGGATTTCAACCATTGAGGATAGGAAAATTGAATGGTTTCTTTGTGGTTTTAGTTGATGGGGTGGAGGACAGAGATTGTATATTTGATAAACTGAAACCACAAAATTGGTTGCAAAAGGGTTTCACCATTATACATGGTCTTAGGTCTACTACCACCATTGTTGGTAGTTTATTCTTACCTAGCTTTTTATCAAAATTCATGATGTGGCACTTAAGAAATGCCCCTTACGTCCACTACCATTGTGAATGCTCTTAATAGCTAATTTTTGCAGAATATGAAATGCCAAATTTAAATTTTAACCCATATGGGTCGAAACCCATGGGTTTACTCATTTTTAACCCGTAAATTGAATAAACTTTAACCACAGGCTGAATGGGTTTTAACCCGACCCATTTTTAACTAGTTATAAAATGGGTTGAAATAGGTTAAACCTATATTTTTTTACCACCCATATTACCCGACTCGTATTCAACCCGTCCGCCCATTTGCCACCCCTAAGGAAATCCTGGAGATGTGCACTAGGGGAGGTGAATAGATATATAACAAAGTTTAATTTAAATTGTTCCCTACTCATGAAAAAAATTCTAGAAATAAAGGGTCGTCGGGATGACAAGCATCAATAGTGTCAGAAGAAAGCTTCATTTCAATTCTTGTACAAAAATGCTAAATTAGCACCATATTTACCAAAACCTACATACAGGAAATTTACTTTGTAAAATTGTAAGCAACATAAGCAAAGACCAATAAATGTCATGGAGTAGATTCACATACCGTTTCGCCTTTATTTAGAAAAAGTTTAGCAATTTCAATGCCAGCCTGAAACCGAAAAGAAGAAGAAAGGGAAGTTACAGATGGAAAGAATTCAAAAATAGAAAAAGAAATGATCTGATTACTATATTGGAAAAACAATGTCACACTTCAAGTACAAAATGCTCGTTATACCTTAATTTCTGGCCTGAAATATATCATTTGGGTCACACATGATCAAAATAGACAAATATGTTTATTTGTTAAAGACATATAAGTTGTATTAGTCTTTCAAAAAAAACACATATAAGTTGCATTAGCTATAGAAGTTCGTCAAACTTGAGGGAAGGGTTGGGATATGGAAAACTACTTGCAATGATTTGGGATTCAATACCATAAGAAAAAAGCAGCAAATTCTTAGCAATTTGTGACCATGAATGGGCTGGGGATTTTCTCAATTCCCAATCTTATTTTAGTCACTTTGTATTTCTTTGTCATCTCCCTCTCTCTCTCTCTGTCTCTCTCTCTCTCCTACCTTCTCACTTATCCAAATCGCATCATTTACCTCAATGGAAAAGTGTAATTTAAATTCAAATACAATATTTCGACACTATCTTTCTGTAGGCAATTTGCTACTAGTTTAAGTAGTCAAATTTTCACTCATTCTTCAAGTCTCAGTTTAACCATACAAAGTAATAAAAGCACAGGTCGTTATTGCACTTATAATAATACAACAATATTATTACATTGTCTTTTCTCAATTCCTTTATCATCTGTGGCCTAAAAGTATTCGACATTGCTAATTTAAGTAATTTTTAAATAAAATTTCATGATTATAAGATCAATCCTTAAATGTCAAAATTGTGGCCCTACAAGTTAATCTAATCCCTAATATTATGAAAGATCATGACCCTGTGAAAATTGTTCAATACAAAAATAAAGAACGGGTGCACGGTGACAAACTTCAATAACAAAAGAGTTCTAAACCCTAATAAAGAATGTATGTTGGGATTTAACATGAAAGCTAACTAGCGTATTTTAGGTTCTTCCTTCCCGTTGAGTAAGCTAACCTGTACAAGTCCACCAAGATTGTCTCTAAGATCAAGTATGAAGTATGTAGCACCCATGTCCTTGAGCCTGTTAATTGCTGTAACCATATCTTTTCTAGCCAGTGCATTAAACTCCTTCAGGCGCACATAACCAACAGATGCATTATTTCCGACTTGTTCCAAACGATAAAAAACAGGAGTTTTTGTGACAGATTGCCGCTGAACTTTTATGACTTCTACAGGTCCACAGTTTCCATGCTTGACCTAGTATGCATCAATTGATCGATCAATCACATCTATGAGAGTGAGACAGATGACAAGATTCTGCGCTACTTACTGTGATGTTTACAAATGTTTCACTAGGGCCTTGTAGCAGAGAAGACACTTCAAAGGCAGATTTTCCCCGTACTTCCACTCCATTTACAGTTAGCAACTCATCTCCCTACATTGGATTCATAATAAGAGAAACAATAATTGTTAAAGACTTGAGAAAAAAAATATGCCTGCTTAAAGGCAAGACATCTTAGGCTAGTACTTCAAGATAAAACAAAAATACAAAACTTAAATATTTCTTGCATTTTTTTCTCACTAAATAAGATGTTCTCAAAACTAAAGTTTTCTGGACCATAAAAGTGTTGGAGAAAAAAAAAAGAATAGTGAATATTTATCGAAAGATCCTCAAACCACAAGAAAAAGTTACTGTGAAAACATTGATATAATGCAATCATAGTTCAAGATAAACTTAAATAGGAAACTCAAAATGATCACATGGTTGAACTTGCGAAGGTCTATCTAGATAGTAGATAATATGCCCACTTAACTAAATCATGGACTACACTTTACAATTGTGGTTTTGATATGGAGCTCCTTTAGAGTTTTAAACATGGTATTAGAGCATGGGAGCCCAATTCTCCACACATTTAAATGAGGAGGTATGTTGAAAAATGCGTCTATGACCCAAATACATGGACCAAATCTCACATGACCTGTAATCCACATAGGTATTCTAGACAACTTTCTACAGTATTGACTCCCCGTTACATAGGCCAGATCTACATACTGATAACAATAACATTTTCCATCTCACCATTCATTTTACAGATAACTTACCACCATAAAATGCCCCCACTGCTTTACCTTCTTGGAATGTTGACTTTCGCCACCTATCACTTCCAACTCTTCAAATCTTGCCTCCAAAAGGAAGTTTGATTTTGATTACTTAGAATTTTGCACTGCTTAAAATTTTGCATTACTTAAAATTTTGCATTCTTGCAACATTACTCAACCACTTCACAATTTCCATGCTCTCGCCAATTTATTCTATTGGTATAGTATTCCTAGCAGTATACATTTAGCCCTTGGGCATCCTGGTTGGCAGGCCTCCATGGATTGACAAAATGGATCCTTTACATTCTAATGGCACAGGAGAGCTTGTTTCTCTTCGTCCTGAAATATCTTGTGGTGAACAATTAAAGTGTTTCACGAGCACTCACTCAATCGCCTTAAAACTTGCTTGAGGCTTTAGCTAGGTCCCAATGTTGATTATGAAGACACCTCTACAATTTCTGCAGAGATCTCATCCATTTGACTCCCCTTTGCCATAGCTTTTTATAAAAGCTAGGATCTTCATTAGCTGGATGTCAAAAATTCCTGTTGATTTCCAAGGGGCACAATTCACAATAAAAGTGTTTCCCGAGCACACGTCCAATCGCCTTAAAACTTTCTTGAGGCTTTAGCTAGGTCCCAATGTTGATTATGAAGACACCTCTACAATTTCTGTAGAGATCTCATCCATTTGACTCCCCTTTGCCATAGCTTTTTATAAAAGCTAGGATCTTCATCAGTTGGATGTCAAAAATACCTGTTGTAAAGTGATCCTATTGAGGAGGTGCACATGTAACATCTTGCTTTATTTGTAAGGAGGGGAGATTAGTCACGTAGAATGTGTACTTAAAAAGGCCTCTACAGCTAAAAACGATCACCTCGAGCTTAGTTTGGTCATTTCAGATAAAGAAAGTTGTCAAACTTCTTACAATAAGGTAAAGTGGATGCCACTTCGATAACTAGGAATGGACCTTAAACGCATTACAAATTTTGAAACATTTATAAGGTCTCAGTTGCAAGCCAAAGATCTTGGATCTACATAGTACTGTCTGAATTTCTGGGGATTCAAGCTGTCACTCATGCAAATGTATCTCTCGGTGAGAGTATACTCATGACATTGTCAGAGGTGGGCTTGCTCAAATCTCTACCATGCAACTCTCCAATGGTTTCGAAATTCATAACAAAATGAGAAACCAAAACCCTGATTCTTGCAGGCATGTGCCCATGGTTGGCAAACTCAATTATTTACGCGTGATCCAGCCAGAAATTGGATTTGCAGTTAGAGTTGTAAGTCAGTTCCTGTATTACCTACGAGTCTCTCAATGGAATGCAATTATTCATATTCTTACTCCTGTCAAGGGTGCATTGCGGAGAAGATTCTTGTAAAGACCATCATTCTAAGGTTCTAAAATACTCAGATGTTATTAGGGTGGCTCATCAAGCATCGGCATTCGACGTTTGACATGACTTGCTCAGTCAGGTGCAGAAGCCGAGGGCTATGGTTCTCAATAACCGTGGCCTAGTTTGGCAAAAATATTTACTGGAAAAAACTGGGGCACAAGTGCCTTTTCTCATCAAACTTATATGAGACCACCAAGCTACCAACCACCATGTGCCTGATAGCTATCTATAAATTTTAAACTACTTGTTTCAAAAGAAGTATGGGCCAGCTCTGTTTACAGAAGTAAAGCTGTAGAAGACTTTCCTTCGTATTTATGCAGCTAGTAACAGTCTGCAGAGGAAATTGATAATGCTGGAAGGTTGCCCTAAGCTTGGAATAATATATGAGAAAATGTTTCTCACTACAACTGATTTAATATAAGATGTACTCCCTCCATCACAGCCAAAGGTTCCTACCTTATATTTTCATCGGTCCCAACCAAAGATTCCTATTTTGATTATTTCCTTAATTGGACTCAAATTTGTGGCTGAAATTTGGCCAACTCATTCCAATCCCCCATTTCTCCTGCCACATCAGCATGCATAAACGTCCGTGCAAAAAGGTAATAAGAACATTTGGCTGGGATGGAGGTAGTATGTTTTTGTCATATTTTGAAAATAAATTACGTTGCCCTAAGCAGGTGTATATTTTTGACAATTTGTGATATGGTGGTGAATGAGTCATTGTCACTGAGCACATCTTAACACTTGACCACTGCTACAAGAACTTGTAGCATGTGATTTTATACTCATCTTAGGAACAATTAAAATACTAACTTAACTTCCATGCAATATTGATCGACTGAAATAACTTAAAACGAGCCATCATTACAAACAATACTTAACAATTTTTTGGGTGTTCTTTCAAAGGTTTTAGTACCAGTACGGATCATCAGCAATACATTCTACGGAGAGTGTTAATTAATTTCAAAACTCTTTCCGTCTTCCAGTGACAACTAGTATCTTATTGAATGAAGGGTACATCAGTTAACCTTTTGTTGGGTATCAGTGTAGCATTGAATACTGAAAATACTTAACTTCGAGACTTAGGCTCTAGTCATCAGCTTTTGAAATGTTGATGACCTGCAACCTGCTAAAGTTTACCAAGATATCATCTACAGTTACGTCCCCTTATCTGATTCTCGAAATGTCAACTTCAAATGTCTAAAATGAGGTATAGCGATTCTCCTTCAAGCAAAATCAGAGTTACATTGTTGAAGCACTGTTTTTGCATCACCTTGAATTAGGATGTATATTGCAGCGATTAATTTCTTGACTTTGGAGCTAAATGAATAAAGCTGAGGCTACTTCACGGCCAAGAATTTTTCAACTAGTAATTTAAATTGAATTTTCTGTCGTAGAAATTTATGTTGGCTTTTGCAGTTAACAATTAATAGGAAAAGAAGAAGAAAAATAAAAGAAGAAGAAGAGGAAGTAAACAAATCAAATAGCGTAGCTCCCAATGTATATGATACGAAACTGAATTATAACCCCATCCAAAAAGCCTAAAAGTATGGCATATGATCAAATTTATGCTGAAATGCAACATCAAAAAAGGTATCTGTTGAAGTAAAATAGGACAAGCACGATTAAACTAAAAGAAGTAAACTCACAACCTAGAATAAACTAATTGTCATTTATCTATGAATATAAAACTGTTCACCCAACGAATTCAGACATAGAGTATACCTGCCTCACACCAGCAGTATTGGCAGGGCCATCAAGAAGGAGACCCAAAACTTTAAGTTTAGCATCTCCATTTTTATCTGGAACTTCTCTCAGATTAATTCCGATCCCAGTCATATCATACCTCGCCATCTTGGAGAACTTTCAGCCATGATGAAAGGTAACATGCCCGTGAGATTAATAAAGCTGAAATTTTCATTAGTAAAGATACTGACGATATGGAACAAGACTTAACTTCTCAATCCTAGAAAGATAGTGAGAGCAAATACGAAAATTATTCCTTTAAGCAAGCTTTTGTACCTTGGTGCTATGTCAACTATTAGAAACTGGTTTTAGCTTAGTTAACTGTGTGGGTATATAGTTAACTTGAAACTTTTCCCAACCCCATCTTCATGTTCCCAACAACCGCATATTTCTGGTAGGCAAAACTGGTTGCCAATTATAAATCCAACAAAACACTAAATATGAAGAGGACATTCATTTCTGTTTTTCTCATACAGGAAGAAAGAAAACTAAACAGTAAAAATACCTTAAGAATACTAATTATACAGAGCTAACATCAAATTCAAATATGTCTTTGAAGATAAATGTAAAATAAATGCAGATATGCAGAAAAACAGTCCAGCCAAAAAGTAACCAACAATATATTACCTCTGCGGGAGTTAGAAATCGTGTGTAGTGGTCACCCAAGCTAGTCAACATCCGCCGAATGATATTGTGTGCTTTCGATTTACTCTGAATTGATGTCGCCAGAACATCTTCCTTCTTTTGCTGAATGTAGAAAAAACAATCATCAAGTCCATGGTGTCATAAATGTAATGTTATATGCATTGAATGCTGTATAAACTATAAACACAGAGATATTACAATAACAAAACTTGGATTAGAACTCACGAGCCATGTTTCTGGAGACCAACGGTGTCGTTTATCTGTGTCGAGAAAGCTTTCGTAAACAATCTCCCACGCTTCCTCTACCAAACCCTGGTCGGTCACAATTTTAGCCGAATTTGCCATCTCCTCTCCGAAACTTTTGTCCTCGCGACATTTACCGCTTTTGTCCTCCGAGTGCACTGGAAGCGATGCTTGGACTGAGGGCGGCGAACCATTAGAAGAAATTGACAGACAGGGTTGCGGGGAAGAGAAAAGGAGTCCGAGCGAGAGAATAACTGAGACTCCATCGCAGAGACCTCGATTTAGGGCTCCTCCTTGATTGATGGCGGTGATGGAGGCGGAGAGCGGGAGGGGGTTAGTGTTACAGCGTCGGGGTTTTGTGAGCGGTGGTGCTGAGGGGAATTTTGAGAGAAGGAAATGCCCCATGGTTCTCACGGAACAAGCTCTCTTCTTGACAGTTAGAAGGAAGATAGAGCCTCTCTCTTTTTATTTTTTTTCTTTTTAAGGGAAATATGCAAATATAACCTACTCCCTCCATCCCAGATCAAATTGAACATAATCTTTTTCACGCTTATTAAAAAACTTGTCTAATCATTCATATATTTCACTACATATAATAATGGCAAATAAAAACTTACTTTTGAGAAACTACTTGGTAAGACGAATCCAACAATATCACGTACGATAATATTGTTGCTTATATATCTACTCAATTATGCGGTTAAAGTTTGATAGAGAATAGTCCCAAATAGCAAGTGTGCAGTTTGAGCTGGGATATCGGGAGTATATAATTGAGAAAGTGCATATATAACTCGGATAATTTTTAATGTAAAAATAACCTTAACTGTTAAATGAAAGTGCAAATATAACCCTATAACCATATTTTGGCGTTGACTAAGAAATTTCGACCGTTGACTGACTTGCTAAGAATAAAATACCCTTATACTGAAAGTCTTACATCAGATGGACAATTATGTCCTTATCACCGTGGGCCCCACAAAATACTTAACTAAAACTTCCTTGCATTTGAAAAAAATCTGCCCCATTCTTTGTTCTTCTGTCTCTACCGATAAACCCAGGTTTCCGCCGCCATATAAAGACTCTATTCTATCGTTTCGGTTCCCTATGTGTTCTTTCCCCAACATTTTCCTGTCAAACTCGTGTCAATAGTACAGGTCTCCCTTCCCGGAGATTCAAATCGTTTGTCCTGCTAAAGGTAACCAAGTTCATCACCTGATTCCTAGATTTGAAATTGGGGAAAATTGGCATTCTAATTTTCGTCTATTACATTAAATAAATATGTTTATTATTGTTGTTTAGATTGTTGTTTTAAGGAATCTCTTGTTTTTATTCTTGACGATGGATTAGAATGGCTACGTCGAGCTACACTCCGAATCGTATGCATTGCGAAGGATACGGATGCTGGGCTTCTAAGAAGGGAACGGTTGAATGTATGTCTCGATCGGCCAACAATCCAGGGAGACCTTATTATCGATGCTCTTGAAATCATGAATTCCAAGGTTGGGTTGTGCCTAATGTGTTTGACTAGGGAAAAGGTAGTACTGGAATTTCGATGCTGCAACACGAGTTTCGTAGTAGAGGTCTAAGAGGCAGAATTGGTGGCCATGTTGAGGTCGAAGAAGTTTTGGTTGTGCCAGGTCAAGGTCAAGTTGCACCGCAAAATGGTTGCAACTACTCATTCATTCTTAAGGCATTGACGGTATTGAATTTGGTTTTCCTTGGTGCGAACATGGCCATACTCATGTTGGGGTTGCTAGGAAAGTGAATGTTAGTGCCTTTAATTAATTCTTACCTTGGAGAAAACATGTTCTAGTTGTTGTTTTGGTGTGTATTCTGTTAAATGTACATGTATTTTGACGGGGTTTAGAGATGTCGAATATTTGTCTACATTTTGTCCGAGGTGCAAAATTACTTGATCTCGTTAGCTAATGTATGAATTTGATCGGTGGTAGTAGTCGTAATGAAATAAATATTGTCATTCAGTGACATATATTAGTACCGATATAACCCCACCTAATTCATTAAAGTGCAGATATAACCCCGCATAATTCTTTGAAGTGCATATATAACCCCACCTAAGTAATTTAAGTGCAGATATAACTCCACCTAATTCATTGAAGTGAAAATATAACCCTACTTATATCGTACAAGTCCTAATATAACCCTTGTAATATGTACAAAGTTCTGATACAACCCTAGTTTTAGTCAGTTTGTTTATATGAAAAAAAATGTTCCAACCATATTCAATTATTACCAACACCTGTTTAGTAGATAATTTGGGAAAAATCCGAACAACAAACATCACACTACATTAATATAGGCTCAAATATTTTATAATGGAAGTGGACCACACTAAATACATAGTGTGCCACATAGTTCCTATAAACGTCTGCTAAAGGCAATGAAGGTTGCAAAACACACAAAAGAAGGGGCCCTACATGAGTCGTAATACAACAGGGCAGTAGTATCGACTAATGCAAAGTGCACAAAAGAAACAATATTTTCTCAAGTTTTAAGACATAAATTAGTCACAAAAGGTGGTGATGATAATGTCAAGTGCGGTCTGCTGGCGGTGGTTGCGATACACTTCTTCTTGGACTTCCTATTTTTCTCTCTGGACTGAGTGTGGTAGGAAGAGGTGGCTGTGAGCTGGACCGTGGGACATCAGCTTTGGGCGTGGTATTCACCGACAGAGCTAAATTTGTGCTAAGCAACCTCGCAGTCCTCTCAATGTATAGAAAAGTCCTTCCCCAAATTCCGTTGTAGGTGGCCTTCACTTTAGTATCGAATACAGGGGACTCTGTTGGTGCTGGGGGCCTAGATAGAAGAAAAAATAGACAATTTAGGTGAATACTAATGCAATAATTAGTTGTATCAATTGCAGATATAACCCAACATAATTGTCTGAACTACATATATAACCGTACATAGTATGAAGATGTGCAGATATAACCCTACTTAATCGCATGCAGTGCATGTTTTACCCTGCATAATGACATTACCTGCGGGTCTGATGGATCCAGATGGTTGACGATTTCGATGACAGTGTTCCCGAGCAGTGTGTGGAATACGACTGGTCCTACTTCTTCGATTGGAGGACTGAAATCCTGAGCATAGTAAAATTCATGAAATGATTTTTAATGTTCTAAGTATGATTCACAGACATGATTTGATAAAGAAATAGATTATGAGGGAAAATCAGAATACCTCGCCATTGTACTGGCGTGGTAAATTTGCCCAAGTCTGAGCACTTGGTGTTAGACCCTTAATTTTTCCAGTGTTCCCATTCCGTACTACATGGTCCTAGTTACCAGATCCTAGACCAAGTACAAATCTTGGTCCTCTACCAAAGGAAGCTCTTCCACCACAATCTCCCCCCACAACCTGGTCCTCAACCAAAGGTTGTCCTTCCACCAGATTGTCTCCCACAACCTGGACTGGAACCTCAACCGTAGGTTTTTCCATCACCACCGGTGGCTCCTCCATAAGATCCTGCACTGGAACCCCCTTCCTGTCATGGACATTGGATGCAGTAGCGCCTTCTTAGCTGTTGAACTATTTTTCTACAGCTTTTAGTGTTAGAAGCATCCACCTCTCACCCTCATCCTTACCCTATAACTGATCTTGTACCTGAGGACGGGTGGAAGTTAGGATGTTAATTTAGTAATTTTAACAAGCCTGATTTTGATTTTAAAAGTGGTGTCTAACCTCGTTCGTGGTAGCATCCTCTTGTATCTTACGCCTCACCATTTGTTTAGTTCTCCTGATCTGCTTTGTCTTCTTCTTCGTTTCTAGTTGTGGCTATGGTTCATCAATTTTATTCTCTGCATGTTGAATGATTGGGATCACATCTATTATCTGCAATAGAAGAAAAGGCATATTACTACGATGACCTTGTAATAAACGCATGAAGTGCCGAGAAGACACTGAAATTTACCTCATTTTCATTCAAACTTGGTGGTAGGAATTGCTTCTCCGTATCAAATTGCATCTTCGTATCATTAACTGCTTTATCCTATAGTTTATAATAGAATAATGTTGTTATTAATTGTTGATATAACAAAAACCAAATTTGGGTGAATTTCTAATATAGCCCTACATAATATCTGTAAGTTCATATATAACCCTACATAATTTAAGTAAGTTCATATATAACCTACCTAATATTAGGAAGTTCATATATAACCGTAAATAATTTTAGTCAGTACATATATAACCTTCTGTATACTGAAAATGTTTACCTCGGCAGCCTGGTTCACATGAGTGGAAGCCTCATCAATGTTTTGAATTTGAACTTCATGTTCAACACCTTCTTGGACCTGTACGACGAAAATATAGTGAATGGCAGCCACAAAATGATCAGAAACTAATAAGATCATCCAAAATTACCACTTCAACACCAACTGTTATTTCGGGACCCTGCTGCACTGCATTTTCAGCAGCCTTTTCCTGCAAATAGTAGATATTCTAAAAATACGATTAGAAAGTGAAAGAGCAAAGTAATGTACTCAATATGTATTTTGACTAATTCCATTTGGATTGTACCTTTCTCTACTTTTTTGAACTTGCAACTGTTTTCCCTCGCTTTGATGGATCTTTGGAATTTGCACCCTTTGTAGCCCTTACCCGCTTTGGAGGTTGCTCTGAAACCTACCTGCCTACTGGTATGCCTCTCTTGATTCCAGCACATGAAGTGGCTTGTGAAGTGGCCTTTATACTCGCATCCACTCCCTGCAGCATTAGGAAAAATACATGAAATTTACAACGAATTTAATTCAGTGTTTATGGATAAAAAAATAGCTAACTTGTGCAAAATACCTGGGATGTTGCAGCGGATTTAGCTTTTAATGCTAGCATTTTTTCTTTGGCTGTGGGTCCACCTTGACATGACCTTATATTGTGACCATATTCTCCACATTTGCTACATTTCCTTCTCTTGCTGATGCCCTCTCCCTCCCAATCCTCTTTTGTTCTCTTTGCCTTTGGTCTCCCAATCTGACGATGCAATTCTGGAGGTTGGCACGGCTAAGGCTCAAGTATCAACTAAAAACACAACCTCGTACAGGTCATCAATTCGTACAACTGAAAGGAATAGCTAGTAAATGTAAACACAAAAAAAGGGGGTTGTATTTTCAGTTTAACAACTACAATGCATAGAAGTTAAAAGGCACAATTAATCTATAAAGCTAAACACTTGGGGAATCATTATGCATCATGATTAATCTAATTTTTTGATCCTCGATTCATTCACATGTAAGATTTACTAGACAACCTAATATAGTGTTCATAACACATGGTGTGGCCGATGTTATACACTTCCCCGTACCTGTCACATCGGGTGCGCTCGCAACCCTCCATCAACGCCACCACCGTAATTAAGGGAGTACAACAAGGTTCGGCCATTGTTTTAGGTATGTTTTTCCCTCGTGCGATTACGTCTCGAGCTTCCACCATGAATGCACTACTTTCCCCTGGTCCTATCGACTAGGTCAAAGGGTTGTTGGCACCTTATCTATGATACTTTGGCCTCTTACAACCCTAGCTTGCTACTTTTTAGCTATCTCTACCCGCAACCTATCGGAAAACTTTACGTAATCAGCTAAGACTGGTGAGATGGAAAGTAAGTCAGAGCAATATTCGGGTCTCCCGTGCACTCACGCTGATGCAATGTACTCTTTTACCCATTCTAACCTCCAGATTTCTCTTCCCAATGGGGCATCAATATTTGCACCATACATGAATATAACCCAAAGTGTGTACCAGTGGGGTGTACTATTCATGCATTTCAAACATTCTAGTACAATCTAACAATATCATAAACACAAAATTAGGATGAACTAGAGAACCTCACAAAACATAAGTTAAATCACTTCAATTTAAGTGATTTAACTTAAATTGATATGAATGGATATCTCATAGGATTAGTACTAATGGATATCTCGTAGGATCAGTACTACAAAATGCATGATTAGTACTAGAAAATGCCCTTGTCCTAGACTTAATTAGTACTAATGGATATCTCGTATCCTACAGTCATAGCTTGGGGATAATTGTAGACTTAATTAGCACTAATGGATTTATCGTAGCACTAAACCAATTCGAAGTGCTTACGAGCAATCTACAAATTAAGCTCACAAAAAGGAATCTAGATGCTCGTAAGGCAAAAAATCAATCGGACTAAAATAGGGTACAAAATGAAGGATTTAGATATGAAAACCAAAAATGGTCATCTTAACCCCTTATGATGTAAACCCATCTAAATCTAGCAGTCTTCCAACAAAAAGATAACAAAAGAGATGTTAAATGCTTTGGAAAATACATGCATTTGACGTCTCATCAATGAGATCCCATTTATGGATGCTCCTAAGTCAATCATGGCATTTTCAACTAACTTTCCACCTAAGGAGATAGGAATAGAGAACATCAGTCATCACATTTTGTAGGCAAATATTTATGGTTCAAAATGGTGACTCCCCCCATTTTTAAATGTCCTACCTTCTTAGTTGGTCTATTTCTCTTTTTAGTGCATGTAACTTTTAGAAACTTAGCATATGATGGCACATGTTCAATCAGCTCTAGGATCAGGATTGTTACCTCAACCTTTTCGAAGATTCTTTGGATACTTGCATCATTGGTCGCCAGCTTTGGTATCTCCCGCAATGCACTTGGAAATGGCGGTGGGATGGTCACTTGTGCTTCGGATGGTGAAATCTCCTAGGAGGGTGGTTTCTCGATTACAATCTCATGCTCCTCAAAATTTGTCTTGTTTATCTCCAAGATCCAATCGTCTTCTTGCAAAACTTCTTTCTCAGGCTCACGAACCTCCTTCCAGCTTCTCAACTTAAGTGCGCTAACATTCCTTGGATTGACCTCCAGTTAGGAAGGGAGTTTTCCAGAATCTTTAGCCTCAAGTTGGCTCACCGAGGTGGTGAGTTGCCCGACTTGGATCTCAAGATTTTTTATACTCGAGAAGGCCCCCATTGCTAAGATTTTCAGTTTTGCACTTTGTCCTTTCCACGAATACCTCATACTTCTTCCCCAATTGGCCAATGGCTTCCAAGATTTCTTCTTGGTCCGACTTGTAGAGAGAGGTGTGGTTGTTTGAAGGACCATCACCCCTTGGATAGGGTTGAGGTGGAGCTTGTCTGCCTCGATACCCATGAGTTTCGTTCTTCTCCCTATAACGGAAGTTGGGATGATACTTATACCTTGGGTTGAATGAGTTTGCGTAGAGATCCCATCTTCGCCTTCTTGGCTCCCTTAGAACCCCTGTGGTTGTTAAACCCTAGCAAACAACTGCCTATTCCCATTGTTTTATTCCACGGCCTTCACTTATTTTAAGTCCTCCGTTACTTGGGGGCACACCTCAGTGTGATGGACCACACACTTTGACCTGATGAACCTTCCCCCTCAAGAGCTTCTTCACCGTGGAAGCACGAGCTTGGAATTGATCTTCCAACTTAGGAAATTGGGAGGGCTCATCCAAGACCTTAACCCTTGATCTCGTGCCAAACTGTCTCATTCCATTGGCCATCTCTTCAAAAAGAGCCCTCGTGTCCTTCGTTTTTTTTTGGCGATTGATCCACCATTACAGATGAATCGCTGATCCATTTTGAGAGTTCTTGTAGTCAATTTTATAGTGCTCAAGAACATGAATCCAATGGTAGCACCTAAGACTCTGATTCTTCTTGGATCATTTCCAAAAACTCTGTACAACTCTCAGATCTCAATTCCTCCGCTTCTTTGTGGTAGGAGACAGTATAGTAAACAATGGGGGGTTTTGGTTTCTCAGTTATCAACTATAAACATGAAAGTAAAAAACACATTAACTATATTAGCTAAGCACTTGGGGAATTTTTGCATAACATGGTTGATTTAATGCTTTGATCCTCGATTCATTCACATATGAGATTTCAAAAACCTAATCTAGTGCTCATAACACATGGTGTGGTAGATGGTCAGAACTTCCTCGTACCTGTCACGTATGGTGCTCATGCAATCTTCCATCGGCACCGCCTCCGTAATTAGGGGAGTACAACAAGGTTCCACCATTGTTGTAGGTCTGTTTCTTCCCTATACGATTACATCCCAGGCATTCCACCATGGATGCTTTACTCCCTTGGCCTATAAATGAGGCAAATGGAGGTAGGCACCTTATCTATTACACTAGAACCTCTTACAACCCTAGCTTGCTACTTTGTGCTATCTCTACCCGTAACCCTTTGGACTGAATAGTTAGCTAAGACTGATGTGCGATATCATCGTAATAGTAAAACTTAGAAAAGACCTATGTGCACACACCCACATGGACCCAGACCCTGCTATCCATATCACATCCAAGGTGTCTCTTCCCTGGGGGTATCAATATTTGCACCAACAAGAATGTAGACAAGAATGTGTACTAATAGAGTGTACCATTCATAAATAACATTAAAAAAATAAGTCATAATAATATCACAAGCACAATAATTATGATGAACTAAGAATCTCAAAAAAGCATAAATCAACACATGAATACAATTATCCCTAAGCTATAGAAACTACTCCCTAGACATGGAATTCAAATATAGATTTGAATTCCACATCATCGGATCAAAGAAAAATAAAAATAGGAAGAGAAAGAACCTAGAGAGAATAGGGAGTGTTTCTCTCTCTAAGTTGCTCTCCCAACTACAAATGAACTAATGAAAAATGATCCAAGACTCCTAACCCTAGTAAACTAAGGCCATATTTATAAATGTGGGGGGATTGGGCCTAAAAATAGGCCCAACATAGGCCAAAATAAAGTGGAACCCTAGTTTAGCCACTACTGGCATGGACCGCTGCAGATGGCGCAGTCACCGCTGCAGACGGTGCAGTCTGCGCCACCGCCTTCCCTTGTACCGGCGCGAGGCACCATAGTTGGCACAACCTGTTTGATCTGTGCTGGCTCGGGGCGCGGGATCTGAAGTGGTCTGTACTGCATCCCTGGCACAGGCCGTGGCATCTAGTGTGGGTTGTAGCTTCTGGTGCGGGTCGTGTCGGGTGCGGTCCACATCGTCTGGTGCAGCTCGTTACTAGGATGGTCATTTTTGCACTTCTGATTTGCAGTCCGTGTTGTTTGGCTTGGGCCATCATCAGAATCCTTGTTTTTCTCAGTCTTGTGGCATGGGCTACTCAATTCTTCACATCCCGCTGGCTGGTCTCGACATTTTGCACTTGAAATGGTGCACGCCTATACTAAGCCATTTTGAATTGAAAATACTTGAGCATACATACCGTTGATTTTGGCATAGCTCACACCGGGTCTTGGCACGGCTCATGCCAGAGACCCTAAGCATGGGTCGTATAGTGTGGCACAGGCCAATGGTGCTTTGCTTGGTGCCAACCATGAGCAGTCCGCGCCGACCCGTAGATGCTTCAGCCAGCTGAACTTGTTTCCTTTGCTACGGATGAACCGTTTGACCTTTTTGAGAGTTCTTGTAGTTGATTTTATGGTTTTTGAGGAGACGAATCCAATGGAACCAACCTCAAAGGATGAGTATTTTTAGATCATTCCCATAATTTGCACAAATCTCGAACCACGATTCTCTGTTTCTTCCTTGGTTGTTTTGAACTTCAATGCAGCCTATCTTTGGCTCCATCCTTCTACTACCACGATGTGATGTCCGTGGCCTTCATCCACTAAAATTCTAATGTGAATGACCTTCGACCTTTTTTACCATCCTTGTGAACGGCCTTCAATATCTTTTACCATCCTTGCGAATGGCCTTCACATAGAATGTAATGAAAAGTACCCACGAGCGACCTACTAAGGGTGATCACAAATGAAGATCTAGGTGCTCGTGAATACAAGATGTCCATTAGTACCAATTAAGTCTACAAACACATTTTTTAGACATGAAAACCAAACATGGCCGTCTAACTTGTCACGTAAACTCAACTAATACTAGAAATGCAACATATAAAACAAGCCAATTATTATGCTGAATGCAACGGTTAACGCACATATAATGAAACACATCAGACCCCCCACACTTAACCCTTTACTTGTCCTCGAGTAAATAAAGACAAGAAAAAAACTAAGCGAAATGTAGCGTGCATGCATAAGTTAACCGAGTCATTCAACTTATTCCTAGATTACCCTGTTTCCCCTAAAAGAGCAAGAATCTCACAACTCTCACACTCCCCAAAGAACCTAAGAAATCTAACCACCCAAAATAAAATGTAGAAAAATGTAAGCAAATAAGATAATTGTCAAGCTAGCTCACTTTTCCCAAAATGTTTCCCAAAAGCAATCAAAGAGTCGTCTCCAAAAAATAATCCACCAAGGAAATCCAAGAGTCGCCGACTTGGTTGTAACATAGGGATAACTCTAGATTTTTGACCTAGTTACAACCAAGGATGCAAATGTATCGTCAACCTAGTTTTTTTTGTTTTCTATCAATTTCTCTCATTTTTCCTTGGAGCGCTTTTGGTTTTTTATCCTAGCTTTAACACACAAAGGGTACTCATATTCTCACCTTTTTTCCACACGGCCTCTCATTTTTCCCTAGGTTCGTAAACCTAGTCGGGCCTAGCTCTCACTTTTTCCTAGGTCTTTCGACCTTTCTGGGTTTTTCCCAATGTTTCCTAAGTTGACCTTTCGGGTTTCCAACTTAGCCGGGTTTTTATATTTTTGAGTAAAGTGCATATATAACCCTACATAATTGATAAAAATACAGATATAACCCTACAATATCTGAAAGGGAAAATATAACCCTATATATTTAGGTTATGTGCAAATATAACCTTTTTTGGAAAATTTAGGCTGGAAGTGAGTGAAAAATTGATTTTACCCCTCTGAAAAAAAAGAAAAAAACACATTTACTATTTTAACCCCCTAACCCTAAACCCTAATGTTTCTTCTTCAACAGAAGCCAATGCTGAAGTTTCCATCGCCTCATCCCAGTACTTCACAATGGCATTGTCCCCGTCGGAGAACAAATGGAGAAGATGGCTGTTGCTGCTCATTAAACACTGTTCTATCCCTCACAAATAGAGGACAAATTAAACACCGTTCTACTCAATCGGCTCCTTTGTTGCTCTACACCGTTCTGCTCTGCTCCGTTGGATGGACTTTTTGTTGGCGTTATGAGTTTTCTCCATCATTACACAGAGAAAGTTATGGATTTTCTCTAACACTTCCCCGCTTTCTAGCAATTCACACAACGTCCAACATCCTTTACCAAAATGTCTTTCCAACCAGGTTATTTCCCCGTCGAACCAAAGTGAAGAGTGGTTATACACCTTTGATGTGATGAATTCTGCGGATGATAGTGAGTCTCATGGGAAACGAAAGGAATTGTCGATGCGTAATCTGCAAATACTCTTCTCGCTGCCATTACAAGTCCTCCATTACTGCTTTGCTCTACTACTATGTAGCTGGGTCTGGGAAGATTCGGCTACGGAGCAGGGCTGGGCAGATTTGATGATGGAGCAGGGCTGAGGAGGGGTGGAGGTGTCCATTTGTGGTGGAGGAGGTGGTAGCCGTGGGTTGTGGCAGTCAGAGTTGGAGGTTGTGGTGGCTGGAGGTGGCGACCGGTGGTGGTGACCTATGGTTGGGGTGAGAGGGCTATGATGATGAAGAAGAAGAAAAGGGTAATTTGGGAAATAATTTTTAGCTTTGGTCTAAAGGGAATTTCGGTCATTTTCAGTCTGCCGATGGCCGGAAATGGCCAGTCAATGCTGGAATAATGACTTTAGGGTTATATTTACACTTATGTATAACAATTAGGGTTATATTTGCACTAAAATGATATCAGGGTTATATCTATATATTACCCTTTTTTCTTTCTTTTTTTCAAAATTTTCAATTGTTTTGGTGAAGTACAAAATGCCCTAAAGTTGGGCTTCATACTACAAGAAGATAAGATAAAAAAAATTACACCACCAATGTTTTCCCAAAACATCCCAAAAACAAATTACAAAAGGTGCTCTCACACCTAAAACAACCAAAAGTTCAAATGAGAGAAAGAAACAAAAACATGGAAGAGATAGTCATCCAGAAATCCAAAACAGTAGAACATAGGCTGAGGAAAATACTAGCCAAAGAGATACCATCATAAAGATGTTCCAACCCCTCCCTCAAACTTAGTTTATGCATTGTCCCCAATGCATGTAACTAAGGTGAAAGAAAGGTTGAAATCACAACAGAAATCAATGCCTTATGCGACGTCTAGCTCATTGCCCCTGCTCGTGCGGAGAATCTTGATAGCCATCTCCAATGCCTGAAATACTCAACCCTTTGTTGATGTCCCTGAAGCCCTAGTGTAGTGCTCCCATACTGTCTGATAGATACTTTAGTTGATCATCAACTCTATCAAATCTCACAATTGTGTCCCAATGAGGGCCGTCTAGCTGAGTGCTGACATAGATCATATTCTGCCTTACCCAAAAAATGCAGTGCTCCAAAGGCTGTGCCCAATCAGGTTGGTACTGCAATGGTGGCTGAGTCCACATGGGATAGGATGAAGTAGTCTCGAAGCCTGGTGACTATGCTCTCTGAATGGGGTGTACTGAGGGTGCTACCATAGATGAGCTTTATGATGGGAATGGCTGGAAACACTTTGTCAGTGATGCTCAAAGCTCGGTGGGGACATACGGCTACCATGCCTACTAGACTTCGCAAAATCCTAATAGTGGGTTAATATGCTATGTCTGTGGGAACCACCAACACCATACCCTGTCGAAGAATAAGACTCCTCATGAATACTAATCAGCCCTTGAGAAGGGGGTGGTCCTCCAAATACCTACTGGAAAGGTGGCAGTGGTGCTAAGAGGTGCTCTATAGATGGTGACATGGCCTGAGGCAGAGGTGGCTTCTACTAAATGGGAAACTGATATACAGGCTGCTCCGGGACCTGCTCCTACTGCTCATACGCCTCCTCATAATCATCTCCAGGATTGTGCTCCCCTAAAAATACCTTCGAGTTCACGTAGGGCTCAATGATAAGATCTGACAACTTGAAGGACTTGCTCAATTTGGTTGTCTCACTCTGGGGCAGCCTCATGAATTTCTTCTTCATTTGAATCCAGAAGATGGAACCATGCTCTTGCTCTATAAACTTCGCACCGGAAGATTGAGTGTAAGAGAAACATTTGGGTTCACTCTCATATCATCACTCTTCGGAAGCTGGAAGTGATGTACCAAAAGTGAAACTAGTGCCGTCTGTGGGGGAACGGTAATTTTTTTTTCGTTTCAAAATTCTTCAGGTAAACAATGGTGTTCACCAGAAGTGAGAAGAGTCATAATCACTAAACACAAGAACACACACCTGGTCGCAATAGAAGCATGCATCCTAGTGATGTACTTCATTTTGCGTGCGTTAACCATTGCATTTGACATGGATTTGAGCTTGGTTTGTTTGGTGGATCGTTAGTATTAGTTGAGTTTATGTGAAAAGGGGTTTGGATAACCATGTTTGGTTTTATTGTCTAAATCCCGCATTTTGTAGATTTAATTAGTACTAATGGAATAATCTTTAGTAGGTCTCCCTAGATCTTCCATGTAATAATCTTTAGCAGGTCGCACGTGGGTACTTTTTGGTTACATTCTAGGTGAATGCCGTTGTAAGGGTGGTAGAAAATATTAAAGGTCATTCACAAGGATGGTAGAAGAGATCGAAAGTTATTCACCTCTAGAATGGTAGTAGACGAAGGCCATGAACATCAACGCATTGTAGAAGGATATTGGAGTCAAAGATAGGCGGAAACAGGGATCAAAGCGACCAATGAAGAAAGGAGGAATCATGATCTGATGAGTTGTGCTAAAGTCTGAGAATGATCCGAAAAGAATTAGCCTTCAAAGTTGATTCCATTGAATTTGTCTTCTCAAGCGCTATAAAATTGACTACTAAAACTCTCAAACTGGACTAAAAGTTCACTCGTAATGAAGGAAAGAAGTTCAGCCAACCGAGGTACCACGAGTCGGCGCGGGCCGTTCATGGTTGGCACCAACGGCCTACACCAATGGAGTTAGCCCATGCCAGCAGTGTTCAACACAAGGCTGTGATGTAGATCGCGCTAAATCTCACGGGCTGCAAAAAAGATTTAAAATATTCTCTCAAGTCCAGCTAAGTATGGGCGTGGACCGTCTAATTTACAACGGCCCACGCTGTTGCAAGTCCAAGATGTTGAGACCAACCGACGGGGTTTGGAGAATGACACAACCTATGCCAAGTTTTTGAGCAGATCATCCTTCCAGACCATGGTCTGTGCCAAGGGTTGCGTCCCACACAATTAGGAGTTCAAGACACGTCTTTCAGACGATAGTTTGCACTAAAAGCCACGGTACGTGCCAAACGTGCTCGTACGGACCGCGCCAGATCCAGCAGGTTGTAGCAGCACGGATCCACACCCTGCGCCAGATCCTGCGCCCCGTGCCAAGATGATGGCACGACCCACACCAAATCCTGCGCCCCTTGACAAGTACACTGCGTGTACCACACCATCTACGACGGTCCGCGCTTGGCGGTGGCTGAACTTGGGTGTAGTCGTTTTTGGCCTATTTTGGGCCTACTTTTAGGCCCAAATCCCCTTCTCCTATGAATATAGTCTTACAATACTAGGTTAAACATAGAAAGTAGATAGTAGATAGCTTTATTTCATTCTTAGGCTATTAGGGGAGTAACTTTAGAGAGAGAAACACTCTCTCATTTCCTTTTCTTTCCTTTTATTTTTTGTTTTGATCCTATGACTTGGAATTCAAATTCATATTTGAATCCCATAGCTATGGAGTAGTTTCCATATGTTGGGGATAAATTGTAGGCATGTTTGCTTAATGATTATGTGAGATTCATTAGATTCATCCCAGTATTTGTGTTCATGATAATATTGTGGATGATATTGAATGTTTGAATTGCATGAATAGTACACCACAGTAAGCACACACTTTGGGCTGCATTTATATATGGTGCAAATATTGATGCCCACTTGGGAAGGGGAACCTGGATGTTAGGATGGGTAAGGGAGTACGTTGTGTCTACGTGAGTGTGTGCATGAGAGACCCGAGTATTTCTTTGAATTACTTGCCATTGCACCAGTTTTAGCTGATTACGTAAAGTAGTCCAAGAGGTTATGTGTAGAGCCAATGCATAGTAGCAAGCTAGTGTTGTAACTAGTGTCATAGATAAGGTGCCAACGACCCCTTGACCTAATTGATAGGTGATTGGGAAGTAGTGCATTCATGGTGGAAGCCTAGGATGTAATCGCATGGGGAGAAATAGACCTACAACAATGGTCGGACCTTGTTTCACTCCCCTAATTATGATGGGGATGGAGGGTTGCGAGCGCACCCGACATGACATGTACGGGGAAGTGTATGTCATCGGCCAAACCACGTGTTGTAAACACTCTATTAGGTTTTTTTAGTATATCTTACATGTGAATGAATCGAGGATCAAAGTATCAAATTATTCATGTCTCACAGTGGTTCCCAATGTTCTTAGCTTATTTGATTACTTGTGTCCTTTTATTTTTATGTTTTGTAGTTGTTAATTTGAAAAAAACCAACCCCCCCATTTTGTTTGCATTTACTAGTTTATCCTTTCACTCGTAAGGATTGAAGACCCATAAAAGGTTGCGCTTTCATTAACTCTTAGGCCCTAGCATCTCTGTGGACAAACCTAGGGCTTACCGCTAACTACCTTATCGACATTGTGGCAGTGAGAACTGGTGCAGAACTATAAATATTAAATTTGAACCCCTTTGACCTCGGTGTCTCTGCTCGAGTTAATTTTCCACAATTAACGACCTTGGGTAGAGGCGGGTCAAATTTTTGCGTTGTTGTCGGGGATGCTATTCAGTCTAAGTGTCAATTAGCATAACTTGTAAGTAGAGTATCTAGTATTGCTTTTATCTTTTTCTTGTTTTATTTGCATGATTATTGAAAAGGAAAATTTTGAAAATTCCCAAAAAGAAATATTTCCTGATATTGAGACTCTATATGCCTTATCTTGTTTGAATGATCAATCTTGTGATGCTATTCTTGTTGAGCATGTTTCTTCAAATCTGAACGAGGTTATTTCACCTCGGAATCTCATGATTAACATACAACAAGGAAATAAGCGGGCTAAGGAATTAAAAACTCATTATCCCTTATGACCCCAAACTCAACAAGAATATATCCACGCTTGAGAAGAATGGTTTCCTTGGTTCATCGCTCCAAAGGTGAAAGGTAAACCTAGAATGATGTGGCGACCCACCATCGTGATGTGGTCACTGGTGGTGTCAAGGATGGTGATTCCGGTGACCCACCAAGCCACTCGTAGTCAAAATTTGAGGGAAAAATTAGTCGTAAAGATGACAATAAAGAAACTTTTTTTTTAATTTCATATAGGTGACTTCTTTCAAATGTTTTAAAAATTTTAGGGGCGAGTTTGATTTTTGGTGAAAATATTTTAGGAAATTTTAGTTATCATTTGTTTGTGTGGAACAATACTACTCTAGTTTTTATTGTTTTTGGATGCAGGTGTGAGAGAAAAATCATAGAAGAAAGTAGGATTGGTGATCTGTGCCAGATGTTTGGCACAAACTGATGGTTCGTGCCTGGATGTCTGACACGAGCCTAAGTTTCATGCCTGGAGATTTGGCACAACCCTATGTTTTGTGCCAAAGCCCATCAGCACGAAGCTAACATGGCTGCCAAGAGGACACAAACATAGGCCGCAGGGGCTCTAGCGCAAGGCTAGCGTGTGGATGATGCGGACAGACACGGTGCTGGCACGAAGCTAAGTGTAGGCACTGATCTAACCTAGGGATCAGTGCCACCCACATGCCTAAGCCAATCCTAACCTATCCTCTTCCCTATTTATATCCTCGTGCCTAAAATTCTCTTCTCCCACACCAACCTTCAGGCTAAGCCCTCTTATCCTCTCCCTCTCTCACTACTTTAGCCATAACTTTCTCGCATTTCATCCAATTTCCCCATACCATATATCAAAATCTTCCTCTTTCCAAGTTGTATCCAGCCCACTAAACCCCAACCCTAGAAAATCCATGAATTTGAGCAGTTTAATGAAGGAAGTTTCGGCCGCAGATCGGTATCTTCTCTGGGAAGCCAGATTTTTTATTCCTTTTGGAGCATTTGAGTTGCTTTGGTTCAACCTAAGAGAGGTTTTTTATAAACCTCAAGTGGATATTCCATCACACTCGCCGTTTGAGGTAATCTCGGCCAAATTTACTCTTATTTGAAGGAATCAGATTAGCTTATTTACTGTGGGATTGTGCTTATATGCTTGAGAATTTTGGTGATTAGTGTTGTTGGTAGATTTACTTGGAGTGTATTATTCTATGTTGAGGGTATTTGGAGAATATATTGTGCCATATTTGGCATGTGTTTGGTAGCCATTTTTCATGGACATTATGGCTCATGTACAGAGGGAGATGGGAGAGCATAGTGAGCCACCCTATATGGGATTGACCACTCTTACTGAAGTCCATGAAATAATGTGGGGGTATCTTATGGAGCGCCCAATTTTAGAGACAAAGTTTGTAGATAATGAGACCCTCAAGGGTCTCAAACTTTACAAACCTATCAAAATTCTGCTAGGGAGATTAGGAATGAAGAAGTTCACCACCCTGTCTACTCCTACCTACACTAGATACACCCTGGAATTCATAGCTATTTCTAAGAGGTTTCGAAACAGGCATGGAAGTCACTATATCACTTTCTATCTGGGAGATGAACCCCAAACCGTGACATACTATCAGCTGGGGAAGATCTTTAAATAGAAGGAGCAGCGAGAAGTGCCAAGGTACAGGGAGCCAAAAACATGTGATCCGATCCAATTCCGGGGTGCCATCACCAGACATATAAGGGGAAGGGACTCATGAGGTTTCCCCAGAGTGAGAGAACCAAGTTGAGCAAGTCCTTCAGGTTGTCAGATCTTACTATTAAGTCTGGTGCATTTTAGAGGAAATTTTGGGGAAGTAAGACCCGGAATATGAGGAGTCTCAGAAGGAGCAAATGCAGCCTGAGCAGCAGATTCCCGTTGGTGCCACCTTGACTTCATGCTATGCTACCACTTATGGAGCACCCTATAGCCCCATCACCACCTTTCCAGCAGGTATCAGGTGGACCACCCCTTTTTTTGGATCTAGTTAGCATGCACAAGAGTTCTTACCATTCCACAGGGCATGGCGCTGAGAGCACACATAGACATAACATGTCATCTCACCATCAGATTTCTCAGAGTTTAGTAGGTACAACATCCATGGGTCCCCTCCGCCATTTTAGCCTCACAGACATAGCATTTCCAACCACTCTTATTATGGAGCTCACTCATGGTAGCATCCGCAGTATTACCCTTTTCGAGAGCATGAGTAGTCAGGTTTTCAGTGCTTCTTCTTATCCCATGTGTACCGAGCCACCTCAGCAGCCCTAGCTCGATTGGGCACGATCTTTGGAGTACTCCATCTTTGGGGTGAAGCAGGACTTAGTCATCGCCAGAGCTCAGCTAGACAACCATCACTGGGATACAATTGCCAAATTTAACAGAGTTGATCGTCAGTTGCAGTATCTGACGGAAGGCATGTGAGTTGTTCATGAGGGACTGATGGATATTAGTGACAGGTTGGGGAGTGCAGGTATAGGGGAAAGATGTATGGATCATCCGCACGAGCAGGGGCTGAGAGCCAAACATTGAATGAGGCAGTGATTTTTCTTATAATTCCAAGAAACTAAGTGTGGGGAGGGGCTAGAACATCTTCTATTATGGTTTTTCCCTTTGCTAGTATTTCCTTTAGCCCATGTTCTACTATTTTGGAGTTCTCAATGACTATCTTTTCCATATGTTTTTGTTTCTTTCCCTCATTGAACTTTTTGTTTTTGGTATGAGGGCACCTTTTGTATTTGTTTTTGGGCTATTTTTGGGAAGCTATTGGTGGTGTATTTTTTGTGCTTGATCTTATCTTTTGTAGTATGAAGCCTACTTTTGGGGCAATTTTGTGCTACACCAAAAAAATTGGAAAAATGGAAAAATGAAAAAAAAATACAAAAACCTGGCCAAGTTGAAAACCAGAAAGGGAAACTTGGGTAACATTGGGAAAAGCCCAGATACGTCGAAAGACCTAGGTAAAAATGAGAGGCTAGGTACGGTTAGGCTTATGAGCCTAGGAAAAAAAATGAGAGGCCGTGTGGAAAAAGGTACGAAGTGAGTACCCTTTGTATGTTAAAGTTAGGATGAAAACTTGAAAGGGTTCCTAGGCAAAATGAGAGAAATTGAGAGAAAATAAAAACTAGGTTGGTGAATACATTTGACTCCTTGGTTGTAACTAGGTTGAGAATAACGAATTATCCCTATGTTACAACCAAGTCGATGTCTTTTGGATTTCCTTGGTGGATTTTTTTGGGAGACGACTCTCGGATTGCTTTTATGGATCATTTTGGGGAAAGTAAGTTAGCTTTACATTTATCTTTTTGGCTTACCTTTTTCCACATTTTACTTTTGGGTGGTTAGATTGCTTATGTTTTTTGCGGAGTGAGATTTGTGAGATTCTTACTCTTTTTGGGGGGAACAGGATAATCTAGGAATAAGTTAGATGCGTCAGCTAACTTATGCTCGCACGCTACATTTTTCTTAATTATTTTTCTTGTCCTTATTTAGTTGAGGACGAGTAAAGGATCAAGTGTGGGGAGTCTGATGTGCTTCATTTTGCGTGCATTAGCTGGTGCATTTGGCATAGTTTTTAGCTTGTTTTGTTTAGCGAATCGCTATTATTAGTTGAGTTTACGTGACAAGGAGTTTAGATGGCCATGTTTGGTTTTCTTGTCTAAATCCCACATTTTGTAGACTTAATTGTACTAATAGACATCTTATATCCACGAGCTCCTAGATCTTCCATGTGATTATCTTTAGTAGGTCGCCCGTGGGTACTTTTGGGTTACATATGTGAATGCAGTTTGTAAGGGTGGTAGAAGATATTGAAGGCCGTTTTCAAGGACGGTAGAAGAGATCGAAGGTCATTCACCTCTAGAATGGTAGTAGACAAAGGCCACGGACATTAATGTGTGTTAGAAGGATATTGGAGTCAAAGATATGCAGCAACAAAGATCAAAGCAGCCAGTGAAGAAACAGTGAATTATGGTCCGATGAGTTTCGCCAAAGTCTGAGAACAATCCAAGAATAATTAGCCTTCAAGGCTAATTTCATTGGATTCTTCTTCTCGAGCGCTATAAAATTGACTATTAAACTCTCAAATTAGACTAACGGTTCACCCGTAGGAAAGGAAAGAAGTTAAGACAAACAAGGTACCACAGGTCAGTGCGGGACGTTATGGTTGGCACCAATGGCCCACGCCAGTGGAATTGGCTCGTGCCAATAGTGTTCAACATGAGGCTATGGCGCTGACCGTGCCAAATCTCATGGACTGCAAGCACGAGTTCAAAACATCACTCAACTCCAGTTAAATATGAGCACGGACTGTCCCATTTACAATGGTCCGCACCATTCCAAGTCTATGATGTCGAGACCAGCCGATGGGGTGTGGAGAATAACATGACCCGTGCCAAGTTTATAAGCAGATCGGCCTTCCAGACCACGGTCGGCACCAAGGGCCGCGTCTCGCATGATCAAGAGTTCAAGACACGCCATCCAGACGATGACCCACACCAAAAGCCATGGTCCATGCCAAAGGTGCTAGCGCGGACCGTGCAAGATACAGCAGGCTACCGTAGCATGGATCCACATTTTGCACCAGATCCCGCATCCTGTGCCAAGGCAACAACACAGCTCGCGCCAAATCTCACTCCCCATGACAAGTACATAGCGCAGACTGTGCCATCCGCAATGGCCCGAGTCGGGAGGCGGCTGAACTAGGGTTCAGTCATTTTTGGCCTATTTTGCGCCTATTTTTAGGCCCAAATCCTCTTCTCCTATAATTATAGCCTTAGTCTACTAGGTTAAACATAGAAAGTAGAGAGTAGATAATTTTATTTCATTCTTAGGCTATTAGGAGAGCAACTTTAGAGAGAGAAACAATCTCTCATTTCCTTTTCTTTCCTTTTAATTTTTTTTGTTTTGATCCTATGATGTGGAATTCAAATTGATATTTGAATTTCATATCTATGGAGTAGTTTCCATAGCTTGGGGATAAATTGTAGGCATGTTTGATTAATGATTATGTGAGATTTATTAGATTCATTCTAGTATTTATGTTCATGATATTATTGTGACTTTTCTTGATTGTTAGAATTGTATGAATAGTACACCACATTAAGCACACACTTTGGGTTGTTTTCATGTATGGTGCAAATATTGATTCCCCATTGGGAAGGGAAACCTGGATGTTAGAATGGGTAAGGGAGTAGGTTATGTCTGCGTGAGTGTGTGCAAGGAAGACCCGAGTATTGCTCTTACTTACTTTCCATCGCACCAGTCTTAGCTGATTACGTAAAGTTGTATGAGAGGTTACAAGTAGAGCCAGTGCATAGTAGCAAGCTAGGGTTGTAAGAGTCCTTAGTGTCATAGATAAGGTGTCAACGACCCCTCGGCCTAATTGATAGGTGATTGGGAAGTAGTGCATTTGTGGTGGAAGCTCGAGACGTAATTACACGGGAGGGGGGAACATACCTACAACAATGGTTAGGCTATGTTATACTTCTCTAATTATGATGGCGGTGTCGATGGAGGGTTTCGAGCGCACCCGACGTGACATGTACGAGGAAGTGTATACCATCGGCCACACCACATGTTGTAAACACTCTATTAGGTTGTTTGGTAAATCTTACATGTGAATGAATCGAGGATCAAAGCATTAAATCATTCATGTCTCACAATGGTTCTCAAAGTGATTAGCTTATTAGATTACTTGTGTCTTTTTATTTTCATGCTTTGTAGTTGTTAATTTGAAAAAAACCAACCCCCCCTCTTGTTTGCATTTACTAGCTATTCCTTTACCTTGTACGGATTGACGACCCGTACAAGGTTGTCTATTCATAGACTCTTAGGCCATAGAATCTCTGTGGGAAAACCCTGGGCTTACCTCTAACTACCTTATCGGTAGCGTAGTAGTGATAATGGGTGCAGAACTATAAATATTAAATTTGTACCCCTTTACCTCGGTGTCTCCGTTCAGGTTAATTTTCTATAATTAATGACCCAGATGGAGGTGGGTCACCTAGCCGGGACCAGGATTACATCCCCAATAAAGAAAGTAGCGTAGTAAATAAGAAATAGAGGAGGAAGAAGAGGAAGCAGAATCTCCTAACACGAACCAAGAAAAAGAAAGAAGGGCGTTCGCAGCATTCTTAGAAGCGAACAGAGAAAGTTTGTACAACCAATTCTGATGACACTCAATCCAAACCCTTGGAGAATGGAAAAAAAGAGTAGGTCAAGAGCGTGAGAATAGCAAGTACGAAAAAGAGTTACGGGACATAGTTGCAGATGATGATGTGGACAAATCATTCCTAGCGCCACATCTGCTGGATTTTAAGATGCCAAAGGACTTTAAACTTCCTTTACATGTTAAAATCTATAATTCACATGCCCAAAAAAGCTCCAACACTCATACAGAAGTAGCATAAGATTTCGTGATGTGAACATTGAATTGGTATGCAAGCATTCCCTATTTTCTTGTCAGGGATAGTGATCACGTGGTACGAGGACCTTTCAAATGAAAATATCAAATCTTGGGCGCAATTTTCAGATATGTTTTGGGCCGATTCTATCAGAAGCAAAAATCCACAAAAATGGTTGCAGAACTAAACATCGTAGCCCAACAAAGTGATGAAAGTCTGGCGGAGTATCATAATAGATTTGTCACGGAGGATTTGTAGGTTCGTGAATTGTCATTCCAATCTTCATTGGGAGCGTTAGCAGGATGCATCCGACAAGAGAGTTCTACAAAGAACTAACAAAGAATATGCCGAACAATAGAGGATTGCAAAAGGGGTTTATAAAGAAAGGAAAGGGAAACATCCCTTTCAAGAGAAGAGAAACAATGTTGCAAGGTGCACCATTCCAAAAATACGCCTCTGATAAAATCAAGGAAAGAGATATGGTAAGTGAAAACAAAGCTATTTTGCAAACTGGCACCTATGATGGCACCACCAGAAAAGCGGTCCAGGGGGTACTACTGCGCCTTTTACAAGGACCATGGTCATGACATTGAGTATTGCAGAGATCTGAGAAGACAAATTGAAGAAAACTTGAAGAATGACTACTTAAGCCAATATAGGAAGGAATGAGGAAGCCAGTATGGCAACGCTAAAAAAACAGGGAACCCTGCGGCAAGAAACCAAGGGACGGCGACCACACTGGCAAAGAGTTAAAAAAATGACTGCGACAGTGGATTACAATGATGATGGAAGAGATGAAGTGCCAGAAAAAGTAATCATGTACATACATGGATCAATAGAGTTATTGTCAAATAATGCTTAGAAGGCTAAAGCAAGATATTCTCCCCCCGCAAGAGCCTGTCCAAGTGAGGCAATCACTTTTAACAAGGAGAATGCAGTACCTAACGTTTCGCCTAATAATGGTCCCATGTTCATTATAGCTAAAATTGAAAATGCAATAGTTCACAGAGTGTTCGTGGATGATGGAAGTGCTGTTTAGATACTCTTCGTGGATTGCTTTGATAGGTTAGGTTTCAAGCAAGGTGACCTAAAAAGGTCCACATCCTCGCTGGTAGGATTTACGGGGCGAGTAGAAACGCCTTTGGGTAATATACAACTGCATGTCACCATTGGAGAGAGTGGAAAAATTGTACCATCACGTATGACTTCGTGGTCATAGATGCTCCAAGCACATTTAACGCCATCATCGGAAGGCCCTGGATGAACACAACAATAAAAATACGGTTCCCTTACCACGTAGTAATGAAGTTCTTAACTCCGACTGGAATCATGAAAATAAGAGGAAACCAACAAATGGTGAGACAGTGCATGGTTATCATGATGAAGGCAGGGAAAATTGTGGAAAAGGTAAAGATGGTCAGCACAGTCTCAGATGGTGGGATACTAAAGCAGTTACAATCAGTAGTAGACTTGGGAGAAGAAATGAAGCTGGTTAGTTTAGATGACAAAGACAATTCCAAGTGCGTAAAGATATGAAAACATCTTCCATGCATGTAAAAGAAGAGGGTCATAGAAGTCCTATAAAGCCACAGAGAAACTTGTGCATGGAGCGTCCAGAACATGAGAGGAGTCAACCCAGGCATTGCTACCCATTCTTTGAATATCAGCGACTTAGTCAAACCAGTCAAACAAAGGCAACGCTGCTTCGCTAGTGACAGGAAAAAAACAATCAAAGAGGAAGTTATAGTGCTGCTTCAAGCCGGTATATTGAAAGAGGTCATATACCAAAAGTTGCTAGCAAACCCAGTCATAGTGAAAAAAATCATACGCGGGGTGGAGAATGTGCATTGACTTCACAGATCTAATTATAGGCATTCCCAAAGGACTTCTATCCTCTGCCAAAGATTGATCAACTAGTCGAAGCGATTTCAGGGTATGAATTCCTGGCATTTTTAGATGCATATAGGGGATGCCACCAAATCCTGATAAATCTTAAGGATGCAGAGAAAATGGCTTTTATAACAAACTTTTAAACATTTTGTTACGTAAAAATTCCATTTGGGTTTAAAAAAATGCTGGGGCAACATACCCGGGAGTGGTCGATAACACATTTTGTAATCAAATAGATGAAATGTTAAGGCATATGTTGATGACATGGTTATCAAGAGCAGGATGGTGGGTAACCTCATTGCAGATTTTAAAGAAACATTGGACACACTACGTAGCATCGAGATAAAGTTTAACACTAAGAAATGCATAATTGGAGTAGGCGCGAGAAATTTTTTAGGATACAAGGTATCCTTAAATGGAATCAAAGCCAACCTAGAGAAACTCCAAGCTGTGGTAGATCTTCCCCAGCTGCAAACAGTCAAGGAGATGCAAATATTGATGGGGTCACTCGCAGCGCTTGGTCAGTTTTTTTCAAAAGCAGCAGAAAAGCATTTCACACTCTTTGAAATCCTAAGGAAGGCCAACAATCTCAGTTGGAGTGAAGAATATTAGAAAGCATACGACTGTTTGAAAGAACAACTTCAAACATTGCCAACGTTGAAGTCACCTGTTTCTGAAGAAACCCTATATTTGTATTTAGCGATATTGCAGAATGCAGTCAGCTCAGTTTTGGTGTGCCGGAAAGGCCAAAAACAAGTTTCAATGTACTACATCAGCATAATATTGCAAAACGTAGAGAGGGTATACATGCCAGTTGAGAAGTTAACCCTAGCCTTAATATACTCAGCAAGAAGGTTAAGAACGTATTTTCATAGTCATCACACCATGGTCTACACTCATTTCCCAATCAGGAATATCCTTAACAAGTCTGAAATCTGGCAGAATGACGAAGTGGGCTCTGGAATTGGGCCAATTTGAAATCCAATTCCAACTAAGAACAACAATCAAGGCTCAAGCATTAGCGAACTTCATTGTAGAAATGACCAGCAAAGACACACAGAGAGCAAATAAGCACCATAATCTAGAAATCGATAAATATTTCATGGAAATTGTTCGTTAATGGTGCATCAAGCAGAGAGGGTTGTGGTGCAGGACTACTGTTGGTAAACCCGGAAGGAGGAGAACACAGATACTTAATTTTATTTAACTTTCCGCTCATTAACAACGAAGCAGAGTATGAAGCTTTGAAATTTTGAATACACCTTACCATCAGAATAAAAGGTCAAAAGTATTTGAGTATTTAGTGATTCATTGATCGTAGTTCAGCAGGTGCGGTGAGACTATGAAGTACGAATGACAGTTGGTGAAGTATTTAAAAAGAGTCTAGCAACTCATAGCCCAACTCGAGTACTTCGATATACAACAAGCAAACTAGCAACAACTAGATTTGAATCTTTGAGCAAACATAGAGACGTGATAGTGGAGATTATTCCAGTCAGAAGCACAGTAACAACAACTGTGTCAACAATCTAGACAGAAGGTATAAATAGGATGACACCACTAATAGAGTACTTTGCAATGGGAACATTTCCAGAATATAAGGTGCAAGCCTAGAAGTTGGAGTTACGTTCTAACAACTAAACTTACGAAGAAGGAATCTTGTACAAGAAAGGTTTTCTATCTCCATGAATAAAATGCATAAAACCAACACACATAAGTGAAATTCTGAGAGAAGTGTTTAAATGACGGTGTGGAACACATCAAGGAGCTATAATAATGGCAAAGAAGATCATTCGAGCCGGATACTACTGCCGACTATGTTTAACCATGCGCACAACTTTGTGCTTATATTTAAAAGTTTCCAGATCAATGCCTCGTTGCCACATAAGCCACATGCTGCTTTGAGAGGGATATATTGAGCTTAGTTATTTGATAAATAGGGGATTGACCTAGTTGAACCCTTCCCAAAGGGCAAAGGAAATGCCAAATTTCTAACTGTGGCAATTGATAACTTCCGTGGTGGAGGCAAAGCCATTAGGATAAGTAACAGCTGAAGTAATGAGAAAATTTGTCTGGCAGTATATAGTGTGCCACTTTGGGATGCCACACACTATTATCACGGACAATGGTACACAGTTTATGAGTGGTACCTTCACTGATTGGTGCTCAAAGCTAGGGATTCTCCAAAAGTTTACATTTGTAGCGCACCCTCTAGCTAACAGACAAGTAGAAGTAACAAACAGGACCATAGCTCAAGGAATTTAGAAGTGATTGGAGGGAAAGTGAATTGGATGGGTGGATTAAATACCCAATACCCTATGGTCATACAGAACAATCGTTCGAGAACCAACGAGGAACACAACATACAGTCTGGTCTATGGTCATGAGGTAGTGATACCAGTGGAAATCGGTAATCTAAGCCTCCGAGTAGGCGATTACAGGGAGGATGACAATCCAGACATGATGGAGTTGGATTTAGACGAACTATGAGAAAAAAGAGAATTGGCAATGATCACAGAGGCTATATAAGGAAATAATGGCTAGAGCTTACAATCAGAAGGTTAAAGAAACGAAATTTCAAATTGGGGACCTTGTGTTAAGGAAGAACGAAGCAACCCTGGCAGAAGAACGAGGAAATCTATGGCCAAAGTGGGAGGGACCTTACAAGGTTGCAAAGGTACACAAATTCAACTGTTACGAGCTAGAAAGGTTGGATGGCAGCAGTGTTCCCAACACATGGCACGTGATCAATTTGAGAAAGTTTTATGTCTATATTTGGGGGAAAAGATAGGAAGCATATAGTAGTATAGAAATTTCCTTTTCATGCATCATGCAAACAAAATAAAAATAAGATAAAAAAATACTAATTACTCTACTACGACGTTATGCTGATTGACAATTAGATTGATTTGCATCTCCGGCATCGGCACCAAAATTTAACCTGCCTCTACTCAAGGTCGTTAAAATCGAGCGAGGGCATTAGATCAAAGGAAGTTAAATTTATATTTATATTCTGCACCCAACTCACTACTATGCTACTGATAGGGTAGTTAGCCTTAAGCCCTGAGTATGTCCACAGAGATGCTAGGGCCTAACAGCCAATTAAACACAACCACGCCGGGTTGTCAATCTGTCTGTGTTGCTAGGAGTAGATAGTATGGTAAACAAGGGGTTGGGTTTTCAATTATCAACTAAAAATATGAAAGTAAAAAGTACGTAAACTATATTAGCTAGACACTTGGGGAATGTTTGCGTAACATGATTGATTTAATGCTTTGATTCCTCGATTCATTCACTTGTAAGATTTCAACAATCTAATCTAGTGCTCATAACATGTGGTGTGGTCGATGGTCAGCACTTTCTCGTACGTGTTACGTAGGGTGCTCTTGCAATCTTCCATTGGCACTGCCTCCATAATTAGGGGAGTACAACAAGAATTAACCATTGTTGTAGGTTTGTTTCTCCCCCGTACATTAACGTCATGGGCACTCCACCACTGATGCTCTACTCCCTAGGCCTATAAACGAGGCAAAGGGAGGTAGGCACCTTATCTATGACACTAGGACCGCTTACAGCCCTAGCTTGCTACTTTGTGCTTTCTCTACCTATAACCCTTCAGACTAAATAGTCAGCTAAGACTAGTGTGCTGTTATCATAACATTAAAACTTGGAACAGACCTACGTGCACATACTTAGTAGACTCGAACCTTGTACCCATATCACATCTGAGGTTTCTCTTCCCAGAGGGGTTTCAATATTTTCACCAACATGAATGTAGACTAGAGTTTGTGCTAATAGAGTGTACCATTCATGCAACTATAACATTCAACAACAAAGTATAATAATATCACAAGCATAATAATTATGATGAACTAAGAATCTCACAAAAGCATAAATCAACACATGAATACAATTAGCCCCAAGCTATAGAAACTAATCCCTATACATGGAATTCAAATCTAGATTTTAATTCCACATCATAGGATCAAAGAAAAGTAAAAAGAGGAAGAGAAAAAACCTAAATAGAAGAGAGAGTGTTTCACTCTATAAGTTGCTCACCCAACTACAAATGAACAAATGAAAAATGATCCAAGACTCCTAACCCTAGTAGATTAAGGCTATGTTTATAGTAGCAGGGGATTGGGCCTAAAAATAGGCCTAAAATAGGCCAAAATATTGTGAAATCCTAGTTCAGCCACTAGTGGTGCGGACCGCCGCAGATGAAGCAGTCCGCACCGCCGCCTTGCCTCATGTCAGCGTGGGGTGCCAGATCTGGCGCGGCCTATATGATTCGTACTGGCACGGGGCACAGGATCTGGCGTGGTCCGTGTCGTATCCCTAGTGTGGGTCGTGGCATCTGGTGCGGCTCGTGTCTGGGGCGGTCTGCATCGTCCGGCACAGTCCGTCATCAGGATAGTCATTTTTGCACTTCTAATCCTTGGTCCATGTCGTTTAGCACCGGCCGTCATCAGAATCTTTGTTTTTATCAGCCTTCTAGTGCGAGCTGCTCAATTCTTCACATTTCGATGGCTGGTCTTGACATTTTGCACTTGAAACGGCGTGTGCCATTGAAAATGGGACGGTCTGTGCCCATACTTAGCCATATTAAAGTGAAAAGGGGCTCTTGAGCACGTAGGTCATAAAGTTTGGCACATCTCATGCCAAAGACCCGCGACACGGGCCCTATAGTGTGGCGCAGGCCGTTGGTGATTTGCTTGGTTCCAACCATGAGCGGTACGCGCTGACCCATTGATGCTTTAGCCAACTGAACTTTTTTCCTTCTCTACAGATGAACCGTTAGTCCGTTTTGAGAGTTCTTTTTGTCAATTTTATGGTTCTCAAGGATACGAATCCAATGGAACCAACCAAAAAGACTGATTCTTCTTGGATCGTTTCCAGAATTTGGCACAACTCTCAGACCACGATGCTCTGTTTCTTCCTTGGCCGTTTTGAACTTCAATGCTGCCTATCATTGGCTCAATCTTTCTACTACCATGATGTGATGTATGTGGCCTTCATCTACTGCCATTCTAATGTGAATGACCTTTGACCTCTTCTACCGTCCTTGCGAACGGCCTTCACATACAATGTAACAAAAAGTACCCACGAGCAACCTACTAAGCATGATCACAATGGAATATCTAGGTGCCCGTGGATACAAGATGTCCATTAGTACCAATTAAGTCTACAAAATGCAAAATTTAGGCAAGAAAACCAAATATGTCTGTCTAAACCCTTGTCACATAAACTCAACTAATACTTGCAATCCAACAGATAAAATAAGGCAATTATTACGCGAATGCAACTGTTAACGCACTCATAATGAAGCACACCATAAACCTAACTAAAACTATCAATCCAACAAATAAAACATGATAATTATTGTGTCAAATGCATTGGTTAACACATGCAATACGGTGCACATCAGTCACCCTAGGAAAGCTTCTTCCCCACAACCTTTGAGCTTGTTGCTTCAACCTGAATATGAATTGGGGTTTTCCCTCAGATCAAGCTACAAATTTCTCCATTAGCTGGGACCTTATCCCAACACACTCTTTATCCTTGTTTATCTCAATCACCTGCATAGCAACTACTTCTGCAGTTTCTCCCATCAAACACCCCCTCCCATTAAACCTCCATCTTCTTCTTCACATAATAAATCTTTTGTTTCCTCTTTTCCTTTCCTTTTAGTCTGTAATTCTTCTTCTACCAGCTTTGGAGTTACCCTTCTCGACACTTTCTTTTTGCCAGACTTGCCCATGGCGGCGCCACTCGTTGTGCTCACCAGATTTGGTTAAAGAAAAATGACATTGAAGGTACACATAATTATATGGAATCACGCACACTAGTAGGAGGACCTAGTCTATCAATACTTACTATGTGTATAGTGTTACCAACAGGGTTATTTCAACATTTTTCGTAAATAAAATAGGGTTATTTTGGCACTTTTAAATTTTACAGGGTTATTTTTACACTTTTATGTAAAACACAAGGTTATTTACCACTTTCTCTAATAGCTATTTATGTATTGTTGCACATTTAAAAAAAAATCAAAGTTATAGGAACTTCATTCAATTAATAAAAACCAACATCAAATCAGCTCATTAGTTACATCAATTATAAAAATAACTTGTCTAACGGTTAGTCAGTCTAAAATAATTTTTTTGATAAAATTTATAGTAAATTATAAATAATGTATTAGTGTTCATTTTTTATTTTTCAAACAAGTCAATTCATGATCAATACTGGTTTATTATAATATTCATATTGGTTTATTATTTGGGAAATAGTGTGTGTTCTATCCTATTATACTGTATAATAAATAAGGTTAACATTATTGGCACGGTAATTGAACCCAAACGAACTTTTAATTACATTTTAAATAATAATTATGGGGTGTATTATTTGGCTCCCTATGCCACTTGAAAAGAAAAAGGATAGAATACAAGTGTCCCGATATTACAAGGATATACATAAGGGGAACTATTGTTCCCGCCAAAAGAAACTAATGATCTAAAACCCGGATGTACTACAATGTTGTATATCCACTTCCTTGCGACTCCACTTTAAGTGAACCTCCATCCCCAATGTCGATTTGATGGTGGCCAGACAAGGAAGTAATAAGGGTGAACAATTTAGCCTTCAAAAGGGATGAAAATATCATTAATAGGATGAGAAGTATGAGTACAGGAAGGAGAAAAGATCCTTTGAAGAGAGGATCTTGATTCCTACACAAAGCATTCCTTTCTTCTACTTTATCGCTTTCGGAAACAATGACGTTCGATCTGTTGATGCCTATAGACAGGAGATTCTCTTGATCTGGTGATGTCTATAAACAGCAGCTTCAGAGATGTTTCAAACTACTTCAACCTGCATGGAGGAAAAAAAGCTGCAGTACATGTGTGTGGAGGACAGAACCTAAGAACAACATAATGTTCTCAATACACAACAGTAGAACATATAGCATCAAGCATGAGAATTTCATAACATCAGGCAAAAAATAGCAAGGGGGGACAACAAGGATTAACATCAGCTTCAGAGATGTCTAAGAACAACATAATGTTCTCAATGCACAATAGTTGAACATATAGCATCAAGGATGAGAATTTCAGAACATCAGACAAAAAACTTCAAGGGTGAACAACAATGGATAACATCAGATAAAGAATGGCAAGGGAGAACATTACAGATATACTGATGAGTTCATCAGACATGAGCATGATAGATTCATTTACTCAAATCAAAGTTAAGATCGGAATATAAGACTCAAACAGAGAGCCTAAAACAGACCAGCAGGTGATATCTTCAAACCAATGAGATCCCTGTTAGGAAGGGTGGAAGTCCTTGAATCTGATCGAGGCCATGGCTATTTTGTCTAAATGGATAAGTCCTCTTAGTTTCCTATCAGATTTTGATGCATGAATGGTACCAGAATCATCTGGATTCATTAAATGACCAAATTTTGCAATATAATCAGCCAGTTTATTTCCTTCTCTGTGAGTGAAAATTAAACTGTGTGACCCTAACAGCCTTTTCACTTTGAGTGTTGTAGATACAATTCAAAGAGGGCTGCTAGTGGATTGTTTATTATCTAAACTGCTCTAAGGAAATTAGATTCATAAACCACCTCAGTTAGGCTTTCTGACATTGCAGTTTGGATGGCTAATTGGATACTAATCAAATCAGCTTCCAGGGGTGATTTAACCTGAGAGGAGAGGAAGCTGACTTTTCTCATCTGACCTCTATGATCCATGAATATCACTCTATGCTTACTAACTGTAGAGAATGAAGCATCAACATTGCACTTATAGCCTAAAGCAGGAGGTGACCAAACAACGACTATTGGAGGTTTCACTTTTTTCTTACCAAAGTAGGCATTAAACCAGCCTCTATCCAGTAATTATCAAAATTATTGCTCTTTAAAATTGGATTAACAGCAAAGATATTGAAACACATTTTCTTTGTATAATGCACAACTGAGTCAATGTTATGAGCCTTGTTATCATAGATGAAAGTGTTTTTTGCTTTCCACAAATGCCAAAAGATGACTAAGTCTACAGTAATGACTATTGTTTCTTGTGACTTAAAATGGGTGTCAAAATTGAGGTAGGAGCTAACTTTGTCCCATACTGAGAGATATTTGGTCAGCTATGTTCATAAGCAGCTGAGTTTTAGACCAAACAGAGGATTCATATTAGCTTGAGTGCAAAAAGAACATTTAGAGGCAAGATGAATACCTATTGATAAAATAATGTTATCAAAGGGAAGAAAATTGTTCATGGCTTTCCACATGAAGATAGAGAGAATACCTGGGATATTGGGCTTTCAGATTTTATCCATGGATGCTTTTGGGGTTGCTTTATCTCTAATTGCAAGATATGCACTTTTGATAGTGAAGACACCATTATCTATTGGGGTCCATATCAGTCTATCCTCCTGATCAGGAATCAGCTGAGTACCCTGCAGAATGGTTAGTAAATTGGTAGCCAATACTGGCTCCAGAGTGGGCATATAAACCTATTTGTTAGATACAAATTCAACCAATGATATATCAGGGAATGGGGGTGTTTAGATCTGGCCATTGGTAGCATAAAGCACCAGAACTAGTCCAGTTGGTATTCCAAAAACTACAGCTACCCCTGCCAGGAAATATCTTTGAGTTTGAGTTACAAAACTCAGTGACTTGACAAATCCTAGACCACGGGGGGGGGGGGGGGGGGGGAGCACTGTAGTGTAGATGGAGGTAGAGACCATAGAAATTTTGTCTAGATTCTGTCATTTGTTTGCATTTTCCACCAAAGCTTACATGAAAATGCAAATATGAATGTGTTAAGATTTCTTGTCCCTAATCCATTTTCTGCTATTGGGAAGCATGTTTTTGGCCATGATCTCCGCACTTTCTTATTTCCATGGTCAGACTCACCCCAAAAGTATCTTGAAGTTTTTTTTCCAAGAAGCTTGATCAGTGATTTAGGGGGCTTGGTGGTTGTAACTATATGAAGAGGCATAACCATTAGGCATGTTTTGATTAGAGTTAGTTTACATGCTTGAGTTAACCATATGTTTTTACAATTTTTAGGTTTGGCATCCATTGCTTCAACTAGGTGATTATAATTAGAAAGGTTGTTTTTCCCCTGAAAATAGGGACCCCTAGGTATTTGAAGCACTTTGGGCCTTTTTTCATACCTAGGATTGATTGAACAAGCCAGTGACAAGTGTTACAGACATTTGTGGGGATATAATACTCACTTTTGCATAAATTTATCAGTTGATCAGATGTGGACTGATAGGCTTGTTGGAATTTTTTAATTCCTTTCAAGTTCTATTTTCCAGATCTAAGAAAAACCACAATATCATCAACATGGATTAAATGTGTGATTTTAGCTGAGTGAGTAGAACAGTGAAAGTACTCTACCATTTCTGCCTGAAATAAAAGCTTTAAAGCTCTGGAAAAAGTTTCAGTGAGTACACTATACAGAAATGGTGACAATGGATCACCATGTTTAATGCCTCTAGAGGCTTTGAAGAAGCCACGCGAGGATCCATTAAACAGAATTGAGAAGGTGGCAGAGGAGATGTTTATTAATACCAGTTTAACAAAATGTCATGAGAAACCAAATTGCAGGAGAATGGAGTTAAAAAAAACCCCAAGAAACCATATCAAAGGCCTTATGCATGTCAAGCATAAGGATGATATTTTAGTTTCTGCACTTTTTATTAAGCAGCCTATACATCTGTTGCATCTGGATTACATTATCTTAAATGTCTCTATTTTTTAAGAAGGCGAACTGCTTAATGGAGATCGGAGATTTCATAATGCGGCACAACCTATTCATTAGAAGCTTAGACAAAGTTTTTTTAATGAGATTGGACAAACTTATTGGTCCATAATCTGCAAATAATTTTGGGGTAGGTTTCTTAGGAATTAGAGTGATCCATGTGGCTAAGGTGGCTTGAGGAACTGGCTGACCCTTAAGGTATGAATTGACAGATTCCAAAAGGTCATTTTTTTATGGAATCCCAAGTAAAAGTGTAAAACTTAGCTAGAAATCCATTAGGGCCTGGGGCATTGTCTGGATTAGATCCAAATATAGTAGCCCTAACTTCCTCCATATCAGCAGGTCTGATCAGATCATAGTTTTGCTGATTGGAGATGATAAAGGGAATCACTTTTAGGAAATTGTTCCAATGGAAGACTGAGTGATCTGAACTATCCTGAGATATAAGATTTGTGAAGGACGAGACACCTTTTTCTTCAATTTCATTCTGGTTATTAACCCAAGAGCCATCTTTCTTTTGGATTTTATATCAGGTTTTGGGCATTTTTCTCTTTAGTAGACATATGGAAGAATTTGGTGTTACTGTCACCAAGTTTAATCCATTTTTGTTTGGATTTTTTGTGCCAGAACATTGATTCTTCTTTAATGCTCTTAAGAGAAAGGCCTTAGCCCAATTAAGCTCAATTAGAATGTTATCTAATTGATCATTCAAGTATTTGATTTCAGACTCGGAAACCTGTCTTTCAACCATGGAGATATTTTGGTGAATACCACCAAAATGTTCTTTATTCCATGTTCTGAGAGCTTTTTTAAGCATTTTTAAATTGAAGCTGAATCGTTCCATTCCTTTTAGTGAGCATGATCTATTCCATCTAATCATATTTTTAAAGTCATGTTCCCTGTTTAACCATATTAATTGAAATCTGAAAGGTTTTTGCCTTCTAACATCTGAAGTTTGGATGCTTAAGATTAGGGGACAGTGATCTGATTGAACCTTATTTAGCACTTGAATGGATGAATTAGAGAATCAAGTAAGTCATTCCTTATTACTCACGGAATCTTTAAAAATAGTATAACTCACGGGACCTACATATAGTTTCTTCAATTTATCTTTCATTATTTACTCCCCCGTCCCACCTCAAATTTCATGGAATCTTTTTTACGGTAATCAAGAAACATGTTTGACCGTTAATATATTTAACTGCGTATAATATCGGTAAAAAAATTTACTTTTTAGAAACTATTCGTTATGATGAATCCAACAATATCACATATGATAATATTATTGTTTATATATCTATTCAAATATGTGATCAAAAATGGACAATGAAAAGTGACATAAAGTAAAGTAGGAAGTTTGAGATGAGACGGAGGTAATATTTTTTCGAATAATATATTACCCAAATGCATGATAATTAATCTGTTTCTCCTAATTTATCCAAATTCTAAAGTCCCAATTTATGTCCTTGCTTCCTTAGTTTTCACGTGCTACACACATTTCTCACACGCACACTAGCACCCAATAAAATTACTCCATCCATTCCTAAATATATTGCAAGAAAGAGAAAAGTGGAGACAAAATTGAATAGTACCAAAATGACACTTTTTCAGGGAAAAAAGCTGAAATAGTGCATGTCAAAATCAGATTTCCCCCCAAATTTGACTCGGAAATAGTGCTAAGCCAAGTATCAACATTGATTATTCCCTCCAATATTTAATGTTTGGCTCCAAAATTTTTAGTTTTGGAGCCAATTTTACACTTTTCGAGCATTGTTCATTAGCTAGAAAATTAAAACATTTTGTCTATAAAAAGAGCATTTATTACAGCTCCCATTCACAACTCACTGAACCAAAAGAAAACCCTCAGAAATATTTTTTGGCCAGTTCTTCCAGAACTAGCCAAAGTTAGAAAACCAAAACCCACACTTTTTCTGATCTTCATCATGGAGCAACAGTAGAGCTGTGATGGTGGGGAGAAACCTCACTGATGAACAAAGGCAGGAGATTGAACATTTTCTCCTTCAACACATAAAAAATGGGCAGCTTCAGAACAACAGTAGAGTGGAGGCAGTAGAAAAATGGTCATGCTCAGTAAGGACCATCAGCACAATGGTGAGGCTGTGTGCGCCCGTTCAAGATAATGCCCCTACCCATATGATGCAACAACCCATAACATCCATCACCCGAAATATAATTAGACACAAGCTTATAAATGATCTCATACCAGTTATCAAGGAAAAATGGCCAGTATGGGCAAGCAAAAACATTCTCATACAGCAAGATAATGCCCCTACCCATATATTTGCAAATGACCCTGGATTTTTAGCTGCAGCCACCTCAGATGGATTTAACATTCAGTTAGTTTGCCAACCTGCCAAATCACCCAAGTTAAACATTCTGGACTTGGGTTTTTTTGCCTCAATTCAAAGTTTACAACAACAAAACTCGAGCCAAAACCTAGATGTACTACTACAAGCTGTGCATGATGCTTTTGAGAGGGAGGATCGTAGGGTCATAGACAATATATTCCTAAGCTTGCAAAGTGTTATGGTAGAAATCATGAAATTCAGGGGTGGGAATTAGTTCAAACTGCCACATATGGGAAAGGAAAGGCTAAGAAGGCTTGGTTTGCTATCCCGTAATCTGATTACAGATTTTGAGTTAGTAAGGGCTTGTTTGGAACACATGGTTTCCATTGGCAGAACTGGGAACATACATGATCTGCTGATCATGATGGAGTTAGTGTAGGCATGCAACTGATGTACTTTTGTAGGTTTGTGCTTCTAGATTCAAGTCTAGGGTAAATATACAAGTTATTTTGATAAGGTATGTTAAAGGGCAACCTTGTAAAAGATGGGAGGGTTATACTACCTTTTGTTTGAAGCTTTTTAAAATGAACTTGTGTTTAAAAATATGTTTCTAAGTATGAGGCAAAACAGGTTAGTCCAGAATGATAAACCATTAAAACTGGGATGAATGACAAGTAGCACATATAACAACAAAGTGATAAACACTATAAAGATTCCATCCTAATGTTTGTAAAAACGCAAGGTATCATCATAGGTGGCTAACAACTATAACATGGTCAACTTAGAAAATAATTTCAGAGCCAGGTTTAATCACATCATGCCCCGCCAAGATCATATTAGTTTAGCAACTAATAAGCATGGCTGTATGTTTATTCATTCATCACAGCTACATCATAAATTATGGGTCCAACTAGCACATACCCAACGAGCACACATATTAGCTATAACATCAATAAAAAAAAATGCCCTGCTAAGATCAGGTAAGTGTACTGACTAACACTGCATGGCTGCATATATAAACCACATGAACATGCATCACAATTTACTACTCCCATTATTGCCCCTGATCTGAAACATGCCTTGCCTGACTCAGGTTCTGCTTCAGATTCAGTTGAAAAATGGGGAACAATCACCCAAGGTTTCAACTGAATCTAAGGCAAAATCTGAGTGGTTGCATGTTTGAAGTTAAACATCACCCAGATTAAAAAACCTAGCATATAACAAGCAGCACATGTGCTATCACAGCCAAGTAGCAAACAGGTAGCCACAAACAAACACAAAATAAAGTAGTTGCTGTAAAAGCCAACAACACCCACACTGTATAAACAATCCTGCATTAAGAGGCATACAGTTAGTATATGTACAACAATTTGAAATTACAAAGTTAGATCAGAACTAAAAAGAAGCCAAACATACAAACCTGTGGATAATGACACTATTTTCCAGCATCATAATCACTTTTTGCCTTATTTTTTGGCCAGTTACGAGGATAAAGACAAGCCCCAGTTTCCCAGAAACCTGGCTTGCCATACTTAGGGAATTCATAACCCTTGAAATACACTGAAGGATGTGAATCACACCAAGATTCAGATTAATCATATTTATATAAATCAAGGGGTGGGTTTCATCAGAGTCAGGGGGTCGGGTTTCATCATAATCAATGTCAGGATCAGAGGGCTGTGTTTTATCAGGATCAGTATCAGGGGGTAGGGTTTCATACACAGAATTAGGGGATTGGGTTTCATCGGAATCAGGGGGTAGGGTTTCATCGGAATCAGGGGGTTGGGTTCCATCAGAATCATTGTCAGGATCAGGGGGTTGTGTTATGTAATGATCAGTATGAGAGGGATGTGTTTCATTTTAATCATCATTTGATTCTGAGTGGTCATGACAAATTCAGGTACATGGCTAAAATGTGTGGCCACAGGGGTATCCCAAGAGTCAACTGAATCAGTATCGAGGACAGGGTACTAGGGCGGGAAAATAGTAATGGTCTTTGGTTGTGAATCAATATCATCAAGCCCAGTAAATAATGTGGAATCAAAACTAGACTGAAACTGAGAGTCAAACTCGGATTCACTCAAGGGTTGGCAAGAGATAGACTTACCTTGGCCAGCCATAATCCTATCATCATGATCCATCAGAGGCAATTCAAAAAGAATTGTCAGCACAATGTTAACAAATAGTGGCTAATATGGCATATCCAACACAACGAAAAATCCTAGATTTGAACCAAGAAAACAAAGAACATCATTATCAATTTTTAACATACACATGCATTCAATTTAAAACAACTACAACAAAGATCATTGAATAATATCACATATCCAATTTAACGAGAAACTCAGATCGGACCCCAGACTACAAATAGCATGAATTTTAGTTCTAAAAAGAAGAACAAAAAATTATAGATCTTGGAATCAGGCCATAAAAATCACAATAAAAAACATGCAGTCGGTTTTCAACAACATAAACCGAAGAGAAATGGAAAATATCACAGTTACAACACCAGATATAACTTCGATCAGAACCCATACCACAAAGAGCATGAATTTCAGTTAAAAAATAACGAACCCATGTTCATTTACCTTGAAAAATAACATGAAAGCCAAGAACAAGACACATGCATTCAGTTTTCAACAAGAAAAACCCAAGAACAATGAGAAATACCACAGATCCAACACGAGAAATACCTTAGATCTGAAGCCAGCACATAAACAACATCTGTTTATCTTCAAGAAACCCTAAATTAACCAGCTAAACATAAACCGACCCTTAAAACACTATGATTTCAGTTTGAAAAAGTGAAGAAAGATTTCGTCTTCAAAACCCCAAACCAAATCAAGAAAACCCTAAATCTGAAACAACAAGCTGTGAAAAAAGATCATTTAACCAAGTAAACCCACACAAAAAACACAGTTTTCAAACTAAGAACTATAGCAGAAAAGTGGTTGAGCGGCTAGGGTTTTCAAATTTCAGAGAAAGGAGAGGATGAGCTGTAAACATTCTGTGAGTAATGAGAGAAATGAAGAAGATAATGGAGAATTTGAAAGCGTTGGGAGCGTAAATGGGAGCGTGGGGAGTGCAATAATTGAGCATTGAGAGCATAAATAGACGCATGTGAAGCGGTGCAGGTGGTTGGGAGATTAAACCAATTAATCTCACGCCAACCACCAGTCTCTGGCACGTGTCCAGAGAATTTACCAATTCCCTAATTAATCAGCCTAGATGGCTGTAAGTTTTAGACTATCCAGGGGCATTTTGGTCATTTCACTGGTGGTCAACTTTGCTAAAAATGTCAATGTCTGATTGTTTGCAATTTAATCAGGGGTAGACCAAAATAGAAAGTGTACAGTTTATTCAGGGACAGAGGGAGTACTCCTTTTGTAGTGGATCAAATTGCGCACACTTTCTATATTACGGTATTCAAGAGACGTGTTTGACTGTTAATATGTTTAACTACGTATAATAGTGATAAATAATAAATAGTATTTTGAAATTATTTGTTATGACGAATCCAAAAAATCACATAAATAATATTTTTGCTTATATATCTATTCAAGTATGCAATTAAAGTTTAACAGAATATAGTGATAAAAAAGCAAGTGTACAATTTGATATTTTACTCAGATAAAGGCGATACCCTCGCCCTCAGGGCCCCAGCCGTGCCGACACCACAGTCATCATTGAGGAGGTAAATCACAGCAAACACCAGGGTCAAACCCCTGATCCACGACTGTACTCGCTGCCCACAAGGGACCCTTCCACTGGAGAAATCTCCACACTGCAGCTGGCAAGAGTCAAACCCGCAGTCGCAGGATTTAAACCAGAGGCCTAACCACTTGGCCGATCGTGTGAGTGTGATATTTTACTTAGATAGATTAGGGATCAGGCGGTGGAATCTTCTTTTCTATTCTCTAGGTTTAGATTATTTTAAAACCACTAGCTATTGTCTTATTATGGTTTGCCAACTCACCGTTGTGCGCATAACCCGTTCACCATAAAAAAAAGAGTGTGCATAATCCTTGCACCATAAAAAAATGAGGTGGGGGATTTGTACGTAAGGAAGTGATGGTCGAATGAAAATAATGGTAAGTGTCATTTCAAGTTAGAAATGGAGGGAGAAAAATAAGGATGATTTTAATTTTAATTATTTATTAACACTTGTCATTTTTTCATTCGGCCCTCACCTCCTCATATACAAATCTCCCACATAAAAAAAATTTCTGATCCGTGCACATTATTGTTAATGACCAAGGGAGTGTAATACATCATCTTAATTGTAGTTACTGTTTTTCTTCTTCTTCTTTCTTTTTTCTGCCTAACGGCTCTTTCTGCGGTTACTGGTCGACGGTAATGGCGTCTCCGACGCCAAACATAACAACTGATCTCAACTCATCCACAGGCAAAAGCTTCCTCCAAGCCTTGAATACCAAACCTTCATCACTCACAACCACCCTTCCAGATACGCCTAATCTACACCCAATTACAGAATATAAGTGCAAACTGGCTTTCATCCTTCCCCCGGAGGAAGGCGAGATTCTGGCATCTCGTTATCAGAACGCCTTGGTTGGAAAATTCAATCGGGGGAAACCGACAATGGAGAAACTCATTTATGCTTTTAAATCAATTGGATTTAAGGCTAAATGCCAATTGGGTTCAATTGATTATCGAAATGTTCTCATTCGATTTCAGGATAGCGAGAATTATCAATGGTTCTGGATGAAGGGCCAATGGATGGTTCATGGAGCTTCAATGAAGGTCCAGAAGTGGACTCCAGATTTCTCACCTACAGCAGAATCTTCAATAGTTCCAGCATGGGTAACCATTCACCAACTGCCTTTACACTTTTATAATACCTCAACTATTATAGGCATCAGTAGTCAGATAGGAAATTTTCTGAAAATGGATGCTGCAACTCATGCTCTAACTAGACCTTCTGCTATAAAAGTTTGTGTTGAAGTTGATCTTGTGGCCCAACTCCCAAATTCTATAGTTGTACGAATTGGCAATAAAGTAGCAGACTATAATATTGAGTATGATCAGTTACCTCTGTATTGCAATCACTGTAAGATTATAGGCCACAGTCAGGCAAACTGTAATTTCTTGCATCCAGAATTAAGGAAAAATAACAGGAATTTAGTTAAAGAAAATGTGACAAAGGTTAACTTAGATACTGATAAATTAACCAAAGATACTGCAGTGGCTCAGAATACACTAGGCCAAGACTCTAAAGAACCTTTGGAACTGGAAGGTCCATCTAATTTATCAGTCTCCCAAAAGGATATGAAATTTCAGATTCAAAATCAGGAATCAGATTATAATTTGGGTAGAAACAATTATAGGAAAGAAAATCAAGAGACACAAGTGAAAAGAAATAAACCTTTCTACTCACTGGATGATATCTCCAAACCAATCACTAATTTTTTTTGGAGAAAAAAGACCCAATTGTCAGAATCCCTTTCTGCTCAAGAGGAACCACTTCCTGCTCAGGAAGAGTTGATAGTTAAGAGGAACATGGTTTCCATATCAAATGCTTTCCATACTTTAACTGACCTACAGAAAGAAGAGACTGAAGCTCAAGAGGAAGATGCAGTAGACATTTTCCACGAATCTTTGGAAACACATGAAGTTCAGTTATCCCAGGTGAATGTAGAAAAAGATAAGAATGAGGCTCTATCCACTTCGCAACCAAATCAGATGGTTCAGCAAAATTAAACTCCAGTTGAGATGCAGAGATATTCAGATGACAATGCTCCAGTTGCAGTGCAGAGTATCCCTGTAGTGCAAGATCAAATTACTAAAATCCATGAACCAAGCACTTTAGGGGAACATAGCTCTGTTGCAAAGCAAAATGCACAACTACAGGTTAGTACATCTCCTTCAGATATTTTGAAGAAAGGTGTAGACAAACGAGGCAAAAATACAAATGTTTCACTTAATAATTTAAGGAAACTAAGATCCTCTCAAAAAGCTTCCCCCCTAGTTTTAAATGATACAGTACACCAAAATAGGAAAAATTCTTGTTTGGAATGTTAGGGGTTATGGCACTTCACGAGATAGAATAAAATCTTTAAACAGGAGACACAAGATTGACATTTTATGTCTAATTGAACCATGACAAGATAATCATATTTTAAATCAATTGAAACATGAGCTTGGTTATAACAATGCTCTCCATGCTCACACTGCTAAGATTTGGCTTTTATGGAATCAGAATTTTAGTTTGACAATTTTAAAAGAATCTGATCAGTTCATACAAGCTAGAGTAACAGATAATGCCACTTCAGTTGCTTGGAATGTGAATTTCATTTATGCTAGTGTCCATAGACATTTGAGAGAGAAACTGTGGCTTGATCTACAAACTAAAACACCTGATCCATCAATTTATATTGGTGATTTTAATACTGTAGCATCAGTTAATGAATATAAAGGTAGGAAATCCACCCCAAGGAAAAGCATGAAACAATTTAATGACTTCCTAGCTATGATGGACTTACATGATATAACTACTGTAGGTAATTCATTCACCTGGAGTAACAATAGACATAAAGACAAAGGGAAGGATCTACTTCTTCAAAGGCTAGATAGGGGAATAGGTAACTTAGAATGGTTAGAACTTTTCCCTAATAGCTCTATACAGGTTCTAAACAGAATGACATCTGATCATTCTCCTCTTCTTTTATCTATTCAATCAGCGGTAGAAATAGCTCCAAGACCATTCAGACATCAAGAGATGTGGTCTAATAGAGAAGAATTTCATGATGTAGTTGTATCTAATTGGAATTTACCTTCCTCCCTGTTAGGAATGAAAAATTTTGTTCACAAGTTAAAGAGGCTTAAGATAGTAATTAAAGAATGGAACAAAACTGTGTTTGGAGATGTAAATTACAATATGGAACAATCTGAGTTAAGAGTTAATGAACTGGAAATCCAATACCAGCAATTTCAGGAAGAATCGGTTTTAAAGGAGCTTTTGAATTCTAAAGCCTTACTACTCAGATCCCAGAAGGAATACAACATTTTTCTGCAGCAAAAAGCTAGGGTAAACTGGTTTAAACAAGGTGATACAAACACAAGATATTTCCACCACACAATTAAGGAAAAGAAAATAAGATCTAGAATAACTAAAATTAAAGATGGGGATGGAAACTGGATATCTGACCCAACTTTGATAAAGGAAGAAGGTGTAAATTTTTTTCAGAATCTACTGAATGAGGAAACAGCTCAGAAAGAAGGGAGATATCTAAAACACTTTCTGCAGGAGATACCTAGGGTAATAACTGACCAACAGAATTCTATTTTGCTTACCCCCATTGACTCTCAAGAACTGAAATCAGCTGTCTTTGACCTTAATAGAACCAGTTCACCTGGCTCTGATGGATTCTCTAGATATTTTTACTACACTTTCTGGGAAATTATTAAGCATGATCTGTTGGATGCTGCTAATGATTTCTTAAATACTGGTGACATTCCAAAGGCTATTTCTAGTACTTGGCTCACCTTAATACCCAAAAAAGCCATTCCAAACACATTTGCAGATTTCAGGCCAATAAGTCTATCAAACTTTGTTAATAAAGTTTTCTCTAAAGTGTTAATGATGAGGATTAAACCGATAATGCACCTAATCATTTCCCCTGAGCAAAGTGCTTTTTTTAAAGGCAAGGAAATTTCGGATAATGTGATTCTTATGCATGAAATGAGTAGATTACTCTCTCGAAAGTCTAAGATATCAAATTTGATTATCAAACTAGATATGCAAAAAGCTTTCGACAGGGTCTCGTGGTCTTTTCTTAACTCCATTCTACTCCAGTTTGGATTCCATGGCAAATTTGTTAGACTTATCATGCAAAACATTGCCTCTGCAAACTTCTCAGTTTTAATAAATGGTGTTATATCTGGTTATTTCTCCTCTTCTAAGGGAATCAAACAAGGTGATCCCCTATCACCTTTCTTGTACAATATTGTATCAGAGGCTTTTTCTAGGGGATTGAAGAAATTGTTTTCTATTGGATATTTACAGCACTTTGATCTTCCCAAATCATGTTCTCCTCTTACTCATCTTATGTATGCAGATGACACGGCTGTTTTTCTCAATACTAAGCCAAATAACTTAAGACATTTTAAACATTTTTTGAAGGCTTATGAGATCACTTCTGGTCAAAAAGTTCATTTTGCTAAATCAGAATTTTTTGTCTCACATAACATTTCTCAACAGTATGTCCAGATAATTAAAAGGATATTAGAAATGGAGAAAGGCTCATTTCCTTTTAAATACCTGGGAGTCCCTATATTCTCTGGTAGGAATTTAAAGGTGCACTATTTGCCAGTTATTGAGAGAATGGAAAAGATGATTAACAATTGGAAGAATAAATGGTTAAGCTTAGCTGATAAAATCATTCTGATCAATCATTGCTTCCTCTCAATTCCGACAGATATATTTGCAGTCCTTAAACCCCCTAGGATAGTTCTAAAAATTATGGAAAAGATGACATCTAGTCTAATTTGGGGAAAATCAGATCTGGAAAATAGGAAATGTTGGAGATCATGGAAAAGAATGAGTTATCCAGTAAATGAAAATGGTTTAGGTTTAAAGGATTTGAAAGCCATAGTGGATGCTTTCTCATGCAAATTATGGTGGAAGCTACAAAAAAAATGAGACTCAATGGTCTTCACTTTGTGGACATTACCTGTCACTTACAAAAAATCCCAAATTTGGAATAGAATAAGTGCAGTAACCCCTAGGGCAAACAGTCTAAGTAGGATCATCTTTGGTAAAGGGGAATGCTCTTTTTGGAATGCAAATTGGATGGGAAATTGTGCTCTTTATTATATGTGGCCTGAGGATAGGGACATCCCTTTTGAAGATCTAACCTTGAGCTCCTTCATTAATAACAAATCTGCTCACTTACCAAGTCTGGAGCCTTATTTGGCTACCAATATTAAACATATATTGCAGGAAGTAAAGCTGGAGCATCCTCATGAAGATCAGCTAGTATGGACTCAAACAACAGATGGGAAATTCACAATCAGATCTGCATACAACATTCTCAGACAAAGGAATCCTGAAATCATACATTTTCAAAAGGTCTGGTCTTCTTACATTCCTGGAAAATGTCAATACTTACTTGGAGAGCTTTAAACAACATCCTCCCCTTTGATAATGTTTTAAGCAGGATGGGTATTTCTTTAGCTTCGAGGTGCCCCTTTTGTTTGTGCAACAAGGATAATCTTGATCATTTCTTCAATTCATGCCCTAGATCACTTTCTGTTTGGAATAGTATTCACTTCCTTCTAAAGCTGCCACAAATGAGCTTTTCTAATCTAAAGAGTAGGATTGAGTTTTATTTATCTTTCAAGGCAGACTCAAAAATACACTCAAAACTGATAAATGCTTCTTTTGTATCTACAATTTGGTCTCTATGGACAGGCAGAAACAAATATATTTTTGAGAACAGATCTCTTTCATGTGAGAATTGTATCCATGACATTAAACAGAATATTTTCACAATTTTCACAGCTCATAAATTGAAAGGGAATAGGGAAAGGCATAAACATTGGGTTCAGGCAAACGTCATTCCAAAATTTTTTCAAAAACAGAGACCTGCAATTATAGTAGCAATTTGGGAAAAACCACTTATTGGCTTTAAAATAAACACAGATGCTTCTTGGATCCTTAGTGGTTCTTCCTTTGCTGCAGTAGTTATAAGGGACTGGAGAGGAGATGTAGTTAAACTAAGAGTTAAAAAAATGGAATGTCAATCTCCTATGCATGCTGAATTATTGGCTATCAAAATGGGATATGAGATTTGTTCAGAATTAGCCTTAGGAATATGTGGAATTGAATCAGATTGCTTAACTGCGGTCAATAGCATTCTAAATCCTAGTAGATGCCCCTGGAGAGTTTTCTCTATATGTAATGCACTACATGAACTTCTTTCCTCTCATTCAATTCAACACATTCCTAGACAAGCGAATATGGCTGCTGATTTTTTGGCAAAATTTGCTAGGCAAAACAATTTACAAGGTGATATAGACATCAGGTCAATTCCTAATTTCCTTAGGGGATTGTTATTTTTAGACTCTGTTGGATTCCTGGCAATATGAGTTGGATCTTACATGGACATCAATAGGATATAGAATTGGTGGCTGTGTCTTTATTTGCCTCTTTTCTTTCTGTTTGTATGCACGATTACTGCTGTTTGCCTCCTGCAATTTCAGGTACCATGCTAGTATGGACGGATAGAGAAGGAAACTGACCAGCATCATCACTACAATGATCACACCTGGTTACGAATTGCTTAAAGGATGCACACATCACTGAATACTAAACTCTTGAACACAGCACTGCTGCCTATTATACTACTGCTTTCGGCTACCCTGCAGCAAATTGTGTTAGCATTGCTTAGATTTACCTCTTGGTTGGCATACTGTTGACTAATAGGAGTTTCAAACTCTTGATTCGCCGACCGGTTCGTGGTATGTCAGTTATTTGGTTTTCTCAGGCAGACAAATGATAGTACATAGATGAACCAATGTTTTCTTTTAGCTCAGCTAAGGTGGAAACACCGCTCATTTTGTATTCTGTAAAGTTTCCAGACTCTAAGCGCCAATTTTTTGCTTTAATTTCGGTTAGGGGAGCCTAATAAATTCCCCCCATCCTAGGATGGTTAATTTAAAAAAAATTGTTGCTATGTATGTTTGCTATGGCGGTGTTCGAGAATATTAGGGATCTTGTTTAAAACATCTTGTAGCTGATTTCAGCTCATTAAAGCCAAATTTGCGAGAGTGTTTTCTTTGATTGTGTATGATGAGTGACACTCGGCTGCAACTATGCAAATTTTAAAATCGGACACATATGGAGGATTATGTATTTTATTTTTACCACCCGAAGAGGACACATTCAGAGAATGCGTCCTCTATTAAGTATTATTTTTACCACCCGAAGAGGACACATTCAGAGAATGCGTCCTCTATTAAGTATTTTTTTTACCACCTGAAGAGGACGCATTCCTCTATTAAATACCTTTTTTTTACTGCCTGAAGAGGACGTTTAGAGAATGCGTCCTCTATTAAATATCTTTTTTTTAACCGCATGAAGAGTCTGAATGCGTCGTTCATTTAATTTCATTTTTTATTAGTGCACGAAGAGAACGCATCCTCTGAATGTATCATATAAATCCTATTCCTTATATATATATATATATATATTCATTGTCCAGTAGCGCATCAATAGAGGACGCATTATCTGAATGCATCGGAAGAATTTGAATTTCCATAATGATAAATGCATCGGAATAGAGGACACATTCCTCTAATTGTTTTATATATTTTTTAAAATTTTCCATAATGATAAATGCATCAGAAGAATTTGAAAGTCTTCTTTGAAATTTATGATAATAAAATTTGAACATTCTATTTACTTGATTAAAGATAATGGAAAATTTTGATCTTTGGTATTTCATTTTTCTAAATATTTAAAAATATAGAAAATGAATGAATTATAAAAAAAATTGAAGTTAAAAATGTATTGAGATTTTAATTTTAAAATTTTGGATCTTTTGTAAATTGAAGATGTATACGAATTTTTTTAATTTTCCTCTTTTTCCACAACTAACTAATTTAAATAATTTCACAAGTGATTGATTCTCTTCTCTCTCCTCTGTTCTTTCCCCTATGAAATTCGCCTTTTACTGTAGTGGCCGGAAACAGTCATATTATTGCTGATAACGGCTTCTCTCTCGCCCTGTCGAGAGAGTTGCTCCGTCCGTCGGAAACCATGACCAATACAAACACAAACATCAATCCAAAATCCTTCATTGCAGCCCTCCAATCGAAAGCTCCACCACTCCTCTCAGCCCTACCAAACAACCCAGAATTACCCCAAAATCTGAACACCTAGGGGAACCTATTTGCCTCTACTCCGACGAGGATATTTCTACACTCTCGGCTCACTGTACGAACGCCCTAGTAGGTAAATTCACCAAGGGTAGGCTATCCATGGACCACTTGGAGGGAGCTTTCAAGACTGTGGGTTTCTCTGGGAAATATCAGCTGGGTTCGCTCGATTACAAGCACATACTGATCCGTTTTGAGCTCCCAAATGATTACCAACGCTGCTGGATCAAAGGTTTGTGGAGCTTCAACGGAGTTCACATGAAGATACTAAAATGGTCACCAGATTTCTCCACTCAGAAGGAATCACCGATCGTCCCAATTTGGTGCACAATCAGGGAAGTCCCCCTATACTATTGCAATAATTCGTCTATAGAGGCTATTGGCAATAGTATAGGTAATTTCATCAAGAAAGACTTAGCCACTGAGATGCTAACTAGACCATCTGCCATTAAGCTTTGTGTTGAGATAGACCTCCAGAAACCTTTAAACCATTTCATTAGATTGGGTTCTATCTCTAATAACAAAAAATATAACATTGACTATGAAGATATACCCCTGTATTGTGGAAACTGTGCTAAATTGGGACACTCACTTAACCAATATAGAGCCCTTGCCTAGAACAATATAGCACCACAATAGCAAGCCACAAGAAACAAGTTTGATAAGACCCCTAAAATGGTTACTGACCCAAATACTACTACTATCTCCCAGAACAAAGCCCAGTTACTGCATCAACAAGCCACAACAAACCCTACCCTGCAACCCTCATCCTACATGCCCAAATCCTTGGAAACAAGTCCTGTAAGAAATACAACACATTTACCTCAACCCTCCCCAATTCTTGACTTAACAGAATCACCCCATGCTGATCCTGAATCACCAACTACAAGACTGATTAATGCAATAGCTCAACCCAGCCAAAATAAGACTCAAATGATCTTATGCTAAAGATGATATACAGATAGGATCTCAAAAATTCAATTTCGATCAATTCTCTGCCATTAACCCCCCACTTTCTCAACATAGAAAGATGGAAAACAGATTTTCTATTTTGCAGGACACAGATTCACCCCCAGAAATAGATGAAGAATTGGAACAGCCACTCCATCAAATATTGCTAGAAGAGATGGAAGGAGAAGGATCTCTCCCACATGACTCAATCCCAAAACCAGGGCTGACACCACTCCAGTCTCAACCAACAGGTAATTTGAACTCCCAAGGTAAGTCCAAATCTTAAAAAAACACCTACCTAAGTCATTTAAACAAGATGATGCTGAGATCAAATACTAAAAGCCATAAATCAGGTGATCAATGACATACACCACTACTATAAATTTTCTAGTTTGGAACCTCAGGGGTTTAGAGACTTCAATGCTTCGATTAAAACACCTCATCAAATAGAAAAAAATTGATCTACTCTGTGTAATTGAACCAATGCATGATAATAGCAAATGCCACTCCTATATGGAGAAGCTCAAATACTCTCATTTCCCGCCTCTTCAAAATGGGAAATATGGCTCTTATGGAATGATTCCTTAAATGTTGCCCTACTTTCACATCATGAGCAATTTCTACATGTTAAAATTACTCATGTAATAAAAAAAAGTTGAAATGGATACTGTTTTTGTCTATGGCCTTAGGAATAGGGAAGGAAGGAAGGTTTTATGGAATGACCTTAGTAACCTTCCTACCTCTGAAACTATGCACATAGGGGACTTTAACACAATATCCTCACTTACAGAATATAGAGGACCATTCACTCCAATCTAGGTAGTATAAGGGATTTCAATAACTGGATCAACACTAAGGGAATCCAGGAAATTAATACTGTTGGGAATTTATTTACATGGAGTAATTCTAGGCTAAGAAAACCCACATTCAAAAGACCTGATAGAGGACTGTGTTTCATACGATGGAGTGCTAAATTCCCAGCATCTTCCATTCAAATACTGAATAGACAATCATCAGACCACTGCCCTCTATTTTTACAAGTCTCATCCATAGTTCCCTCCCATCCTAAGCCTTTCAGATTTATAAATACATGGTTTAATAGACCAGAATTTATAGATTTGATTAAAGAAAATTGGACCAAACCAATCCCCCATCAAGGAATGCTAAGACTTTATCTCAAACTCATTAGGCTTAAGAAGGTAATTAAAATCTGGAACAAAGAATCCTTTGGAAACATTGACTCTAATATCCTCATTGCAGAAGAAAATCTGAGACTGTAGGAAATAAATTATGACTCCACTCATTCACAAACAGAACTAATCAAACTTAATGAGAAAAGGACACTACTAATTAGAGCTTTAAAGGAAAGAGAAAAATTTTGTAAACAAAAATCAAGAACAAATTGGATCAAACTTGGAGATAATAACACTCAATTTTTCCATAGAACTGTACAGGAAAAAAACTGTAAGCTCCACATTTCAAAAATAAAAAATAGACAAAGGTTTTGGTTAGAAAATCACACTGAAATTCAAGAAGAGGCCATATCCTATTTCTCTGACCTGCTTTCAGAGCCAAACCAGCCTAACCCTACCACCTATTTCCCCCATTTTCTCAGCCAAATTCCAACAGTAATATCCCCTCAGTACAACTAATCTTTATCTAAACCAGTCTCAGAAGAGGAACTTAAACTAGTGGTAATGAGCTTGAACAAAAATAGTAGTCCAGGCCCTGATGGCTTCACTTCAAAATTCTATGCTAAATGCTGGGATTTTATTAAGCAGGACCTGAGAGATGCTGTAAATGATTTCCTTTCAGGCTCGGAAATGCCATGAGGAATAAGTAGCACCTGGATAACCTTAATTCCAAAGAAACAGACACCCTCCTCTTTTGATGATTATAGGCCTATCAGTCTCTCAAATGTAGCAAATAAAATCTGCTCTAAGGTGCTAATGGAAAGGATGAAACCTTATATGGAAAACTTAATCTCCCCAAATCAGACAGCCTTCATAAAAAATAGAGACATATCTGACAATGTGCTCTACCTACAGGAAATGATTAGGTTTTTAGACAAAAAAATAGGGTTCCAAATTGCATTTTAAAATTGGACCTTAGAAAGGCTTTTGATAGAGTTAATTGGCAATTTCTGGAAAAGATTCTCTGTAAATTTGGTTTCACAGGGAATTTTCTAAAGGCTGTGATGAATAACCTTTCTCATGCTTATTTTTCTGTACTTATAAATGGTAACCCTGTTGGATTTTTCAAAGCCACAAGAGACATCAAACAAGGTGATCCTCTATCTCCTTTTCTCTTCAATATTTTTTTGAAGCTTTCTCTAGAAGCTTATCCTTTATTTTCATGAATAAAAGACTCAATTATTATCAGCTTCCCCCTAGCATTACACCTACTTGTCACTTGAGTTATGCTGATGACACTATCATTTTCATGCAAGCCTCAAAATCAAGCCTAATCAGAATCAAGGCATTCCTAGAAACATTTGAATTAACCTCAGGACAAAAAATAAAGTTTGATAAATCCGATTTCTATGCTAGTACAAGAGCAACAACTGCAAAAATTAATTAGCATAGATCAATTCTAGGAATGAAGAAAGGAGATTTTCCATTTAAGTACCTGGGATGTCCAATCTTCAAAGGTAGAACTTTAAATCTCCATTTTGAACCTTTGCTGGAAACTGTAGATAGAAAGCTCTTAATTGGAAAAACAAATGGTTGAGCTTGGGAGGAAAAATGGTGCTTATTCAATCTTGTCTATACTCCCTCCCACAGCATATATGGTCAGTCCTAAAGCCCCCTAAGCAGATGATAAAATCATTAGAAAGGAAAATAACAAGATTTTTCTGGGGGAAAAAAAGGGCAAACTGAATAAAGTATGGAGAAAATGGGCAGATCTAAGTGCACATAGATACCAGAATGGTTTGGGTTTCAGATCTGTAAAGGCAATAATTGACTCATGTTCTCTCAAATTATGGTGGAAAAGCCAACAGGGCACCACCATGTGGTCTAACCTAATATGGTCATTATCACAATCCCATAGGAAATCCTATACCTAAAAAAAGGATATGTAGTATTAACTCCTTTGCAGAAAATAATTCTCTCATTATACATGGCAAAGGAAATAGTAACTGTTAGAATGCAAATTGGTGCCCAAATGGTCCTTTGTCTAACCGTGTTCCACCCTCAGTCCTATCACCATTTTACTACTGCACCATAGCTAACTTCATCAGAGAAAAAAGTCAGATACTCCCATATATATCACCTTATTTAGAACATGATACTTTGGAAGCAGCGCTTAGCACTGCCAGGGATGATAGATTGATATGGAAACTACAAGATACAGGAATCTTTTCCTTCAGGTCAGCCTACAGAGCCCTTACACAACAACCAGGTAATTTCCCATCCACTAGACTCATCTGGAACCCTAGATTGCCAAAAAAATCTCAATTTTCAAATGGAAAATGCTAAAATCCCTCCTGCCTTTTGATGATGTCCTAGTCAAATGTGGTTTTAGCTTAGCTTTAAAATGTCCAGCATGCAATCATTCTGACTCTATAGATCACTTTTTCATCTTCTGTCATTTGGCTCAAAAGGTTTGGGATGATACTTAAGATATTCTGGGGATTAACCTTCATACCTTAGACAGTCTAACTCTGAGGTTTTTTTAATATTGGAACAATAATGAATTGTCTAAAGTGCATAGAGATATCTGTAAGTTATTGCCATCACTGACTTGTTGGGCATTATGGAAAGCCAGGAATGCATTCTATTTAGACAACAAAAAGTTCTCACAAGTTCAATCTGTAAGGAAGTGAGGGATCTTATTTTCCTATCCTTCTCAGCTAAGCCTGCTCACTCTAATGTGTTCTTGAATAGAATCTATCCCATTCCCTCTCTAATCCCACCTCTGAGACCACCCCCTAAGCCTTCTATATCTACTGTTTTCTGGAATAAGCCGGAACAAAACACCATAATTATAAATGTGGATGCATCCTGGTCCTCAACCATTTCCACACTTGGCCTTATAGCTAGAGATTGGACTGGTAACCCATGCTTAATTCAATCTCTGACTACCACTACTAGAACACCACTGGAAGCTGAAATGAAAGCTATCCAAGCTGCAGTAAAAATTTTCACTAGTCTGGACCCGGGTTGTTCTTACATAGTGGAATCAGATGCCATGCTTGCGGTGAACATGATTAACAATCCCAGAAGTGCCAAATGGTCTCTATATGCACAGCCTTTCAAATTCACTCACTTAATCAGGCTACACTAAGGCATGTCTATAGGGAATGTAATGCTGTTGCTGATGCAATTGCTAAGTATAGATCTACTCACCCTTATGAACCAAACATTAACATATCTAACATTCCAGCATACATCAGAGGCCTCATTCATTTAGATAGAAGCCACGTTCCATACATTCGAACACATAAACATGCTACCAAGGAGAATAGATACTGCTGATGTTGGTTCACTCTTTTCAGGTACATATTTTGGAAAATCAGCTGAATTGAGGACAAATGACAAGATGCGGGCATGCTTACGGTATTGGATTGAAGGATATATCCTGAGCTAAGGAACTCAGAAACACCCTTCAATTGACCATCTAAATTTCTGCACTTAACAATCCCTGCTCCAGCACTTACCACTTCCAGTCTCTCCGATTATACTTTGCAGCTGTAAACGAAGTTGCCTGGCCAAAGTAAGTGATTAACACAAGGGGTGGAGATCACTTACATTGGAAACGAAACTTCCATCATCTCTAGTATTGTACATAGTCTACTAGTTCCTCCCAAACTGAACCTCTAGACCACTAGTATTAGATCATTCTTTTGGAGGCAACGAGGTTGCCTTATCAATGTATATTCCAATCTAACGTTGTAGCTCTTTTGTTTCTTAATAGGTTTGGGGAACCTAATATATAACCCCCCACCTTAGGGTGTTTTTAGTTTTAAAAAAACTAATTTAAATAAACAAAAATATAAGAGTAAGCTCATTTAATGTTTATGAAATTAGAGGATGATAATGAAAATAAAATAAATATGAAATGGAGTAACAAAATTATGAATTGATTCAGTGATACAATCGATTAACACGTGCCAAATAGATAGGTAGAAATGTAATGAAATGAATGCCCAACGACATTTAAGGAACTAATGACGCCCTTTGCAAAACTTCCCACCTATTCCACATGGGGGCGGGCGTATGGTGCGGGATATGCGTCGAGGAACAACCATATGAGTATAAACATGTACGTCGTCATGCCAAACTCCTCTGTAAAATCCTCTTCCATATCGTCTCATGCGCCCTCATTCAAATCAAACTGGACATGGGGAACATTACCTGTATCAAATGGAGCAGTAGGCGACATACACGCATGACTAGCAGTGGGAGTAAGATATGCAGTAGAATCAGCTGGAGTAATATTGTAGTGTGGGGGTCCACCATCTGATGGTCCATCGTGGGTTGGACTCACATATGAGGTTCCGGTCTGAGATAAACCAATGTGTGTAGTAGGTCCGCAAACACGTGGTCGCCGACCACCCTGTCGACCAGGAGAAGTTGTACGATGGCTTCTGATTTCATTGTATCTCACACCAGGGGGAGGTTCCTCGGTGTGAACATGTGGCTGATAAAACTGCAGTCTAGAGGGCTCATGTGCAAATTCTAGATTATGTGTGACAACACCATGTACCCCCCTAATAACATCCGCGAAATGTGTGGGACATTCATCCAAATTAATATTTAACATAAGGCGCATCTCGGACATTGCCTGCAGCTACATAAATGAGATAATTATGTTATATATTAAAAAATGAGGGAATCTGAAGTATTATTTGTTGATACTATTAGAAATTTAGTAAACACCATATACTCCAAAGTAGCTCCATCTCCATGAAACCCCTCTGTAACCATTTAGCGCCATCCTGGCTGATCAATTAAGGTCACTGTTCTGCAAAAATACCACTCAATGTATTCTTGATCGAGTATATATGGATCCGCCAACCCAAGAGCATTAATTTGGTGCTTTACTTGATGTTCTCACGCATCTAGATAGCTTCTCAGTTCAACACGCCAATCCAAGCCTGAACTCTCCTGACGATCTTTAGTATGAAGCAGTTTGTGTTCATCCTTAGTGACCAAATGAGTGGGTATTGTCTGGATAAGGCCAAATTGCCCGAGGACACGATGAACATAATGATACGCCAATCCAAGCCTGACCTCCCCCGACGATCTCTAGTATGAAGCATTTTGTGCTCATCCTTAGTGACCAACTGCGTGGGTATTGTCTGGATAAGGACAAATTGCATGAGGACACGATGAACATGATGATAGTCCACGACGTGCCAACAAATGAGGTCAACACAGAATAGCCAGTTGTTTCTACCAGTTGTACTGTATTGTGGGAGATGTTACATGACATCTTCAGTATATGGATGCCAAATAAACTGACATAACAGACAAGTTTTGTGGTTAGAAAAGAAACACCTTATGGAGAGATGTCATGGAGAGATGTCAGATGATCGCAGTACACTTTTAGTACATGCATGGGTGATTGTGATAAATTGTATCGGGCTCTCTACCTGTGAAGAACATAATGAATAATATTAGTTATCCCAAGTAATTAAAAAGGTTTAAAAATTGTTTCCATACTAGTTGAATACGAACCTAGAACCAAGAGCACTCACGGTGACGGTCACTAGTAGTCGTCCGGCAGGACGGATGGTTAGTATTCACTCCCATGCCCACAACTGAAAATAAATATAAAAATATATAATATAATGTAAGAGGTCATTATGGACACGTGTCCAACTAACAAGTTTAACCAACAATGTTACCTATACTAGGACTAGTGGCCCATATGTGGATTTTACTTGTAGAATTGCAGCGTCACATAAGCTCCTGTATAAGTGTGCCAAAATCACACTCCCTCAACTATACTAATGTGTTGTATCTAAGTCTATAAGTATCGAAAAATAGAGCAGAGGGATCAGGTGCACGGATGTGTCAAATAAGAGCAATCCTCCAACCAACAGTAGAATGAAAACCCTTGCCCGCTGCTGACAATAACCTCAGTAGCATCAATAGGAAGTGGACTGCGCAACAAGTTTCCCAACCAGTTGGCCCTTATGCGACCCCCTTTGCTGTCACTCGTGTCTGGTGTACCCCTAAGGTAGTCGATGCATAATCTCTGCCAGTCATTCGTGTGCCTGCTTGTACCAACACCAGTGATTTTCCATCGATCGGTAGGCCCCAAAGGATTCCCACATCCTGTAACGTGACGGTAGCCTCCCCCATCGGCAAGTGAAACGTGTGCATCTCTGGTCTCCAACGCTCGACTAACGTAGTGATAAGCGAATGGTCGATGTATATTGGTGCAGAATCTAATAGTCCCTGGAATCCAGCCTCACGCACATAACGCATCATTCAGTCAGGTCTCCCACCTATCCAATGAGCCCCATCACACCATCTCACTTGCAATGCCTCATTCTCCAATTGACCATTATATAGAGCATGTGAAAAATGCTCCTGGTGAAGATAAAGTAATTCCCTATCGATGGATCCCGGATGATATATGGTGTATCCATGGTGAAAATCATAATCACATGGAGAAATGATCGATCTATATTTCCACGAATGAATACCATTACATGTAATAAATATTCAAACCAAATCAAGCATTAGCTTCAATTTAAACAAATACACATATTACAAATTCATAAAATCAATTACACTTCTAACGAGTGAATTTAACATAACAAGCTAGATAACTATATTATATCATATAATACATAGTGGACTAAAAAAATCATAAGGATCTCTAGAAACTACATATTAAAAACACAACCCAAAGCACGACCTCGCCCACAGACGCGTCTGCAATCACCCGGCAGTCTCTCATCCATTTGATTCCTTATCCTTCTCTTCACAAACTAACCACGCCTCATGTTACGAAACTTTTCAATATCGGGAATCAACCTCCAGTTGACGTGTTTCCATAGTGATGGATCTTGGAGAGGCACGAAACCCTCTGGGAGGCATCGATGTACCTCTCAAAGTTAATACTTTTAAGCCCTAATGCTTCCTATCTACAATAAAGTAGATAATGGCAAGTCGGGGTCGTCCACGAGAAGAGGGATCTTTTCAAGTGTTTAAACATATATAGGAGAAGATATACTAGGTATATATATACATATATATAAGCATGTAAACAGGGGGGGGGGGGGGTTGGTTGGTTTGATCCTGAGTTATCAAATTGAAATACAACAACTAGCAAAGCAAGAAAACTATGTTAATCATGCAATACAACTAAAGATACGATGTAAATGATAATTAACAGAGCCTTGGGGGAAATCGATTTCCACTTCCAAACTTCATATAGCTCATTGATTCATTCACGCATTCAATTACATTTATTGTCTATGGGGAATGTTATCACTTCTCATTCAAAGATCAACATTCATTCCTCCTTAAGAGTAGTTTGCAAAGACAAACAATGACCATTTGCAAACCTCATTGATGATTACCCTAGACAAACAACATCATAGGGGTGTTTCATCAATGACATTTCACCCAAAGGATTATAGGTTTGATAATAAAAAGCCTTCTACCAAAGACATAGTCATTTAACCAAACAAAGAATTCATTAGATTAAACTTAGAACAAACAACATTCAAGGTTCAACCTTTCTTTGCATCTATATGAAAAATATGAGAACAAACCACATTAACATATTCATCTAGCAAGAATTACCACACATTATACACAAGAAGTTCTATATCCATGCTTTTGGATTTCCATATCAAATGAGTTAAGAAATTTGCAAATTTCCTAACACCCTAAAATTTCAATCTTACAAACATTTCATATACTCAAACAACCCGTGGTATAAATGAGGTAAAACACAACATTAATGGCATAATAAATACTCTCCAATAAATGTTCATAAATGAGCAAACATAGAATCTTACTACATAAGCTTGGAAGCTTCAATCAATTGCTCCCAAGAACTAGATTTAGCTACAAGAAGATGTGAATGAGAGGAAATAGAGTGCTATTTATAGTACAAAAAGGATAAGGTGGAATTCTGGCTACCCGTTGGTCGCGACTCGCGGCGAGTGCTAGAATTTTATCTTGTTTCCTTTTCTTCTTCTTGTAGTACACATTTATCTTCATAAAAATTTATCTCATTTTTTAAGTCTTCAATGTCTCCAAAAATGGTCTTCAATGGCCTCCGGTCTTCATGTCTTTGAAGCAAGTCTTCAAAAGTTTTCGAAAATGTGATCTTTAATAGCCTTCGGTCTTTATGCCTCCTTGTTTTTCCCTTGTCACGCAAAATCAACTTAGAAGAGGTAAAAGAACGTAAAGTTGCTCTTACCCCTCCTAAGAGAATTTCAAGGTAAAACACAGGCTCTTGATAATAAAAGAGCACAAAAGTGACCCAAAACAGTATTAAATTATGCATATAAAATGGACATATCACCCTCACCATATTGTTGCATATAGGTGTTCGTGTGATATACCTTTCCACGGAGAGTAGACGGATCGTCACACCTATACCCATAAACAGTCGATGCATGGGAACAAGGAAAATAGAAAATTTTCCATTCGCGACAACTACACTCCTTTCTCCAGTATTTCATAGTGTATTGGCTCTCACTTATGGTGCCATCAATGCTCCTTGTCACAACCTTATAAGTTTGCAATGCCTGACCATACACGGTCACACTATGTCCCTATCCCCAAGTGTCTTGCTTCTGAAACTTTTTCCAAATCCTGCTTGGGAACTCAGACCTACACAATTCTACATCAATTTAGAATATTTCATATAATCCAAGAACACATAATGAAATATAATGTATCAAAAAAGTACCTCTAATTTGTGGCGTCAATTAGCCTTCGTGCAAACATTTCAACTGTTCGTTCAAAAGTGGCTTTGACACATGTTGTTATCGGGAGATGTCGTGCGCACCTTAAACAATTGTTGTAAATCTCTGAAAAATTAGTTGTAAAAATTCCCCAAGAATGATCTCCCTCATCAAAAGTAAGGCACCACTTACTGCTATCATGACGTTTCATCCAATCCCAAGCAGATTGTTCTAGACTCTTCAACTCCTCCTTGTACTCCCTACACCTACTTTCTTGTCTGGCACAACCAAGCTGTCAAACCAAAGTCTTCATATGCACATTTTTTAACTTCCCACACTCTGTGGTAAGGAAGTTGAACTGAAAATGCAGTTCCATCCATTCATCAATTCATCAATATGTCTCATTCATCAATCCGCGCTAAGGAAGCAAAACCGGTGGTATCCTGCTGGCTCCATCCATTCATCAATATGTCTCATTGCATTCAAAATCCATCATGATGATCCGAGATAATACAGATTGGCCTAGTATCACCACCTACCACATAGAGTCACAGTTTGAGCATGAACTAGTTCCAGCTCTCAATAGTCTCAGCATCAACTATTGCATAAGCAATGGGTAGTATGTAACCATTCACGTCTTGTGTCACAGCAACTAGCATTGTGGCCTTGTATAAGCCCCTCAAATGAGTCCCATCCACACTAATCACTGGCCTGCAGTGGTGAAAAGCTTCGATAGCCTGACCAAATGCCCAGAACACAAACTTAAATTTCCTACACCTATGGTCGTGTATTCTATCAGGTACGTCTTCCCAATTAACAACTATGCTCGGATTGGCCCTAACTAGCTCATCCATAAATGTTGGTAACATTAAAAAGTATTCCTCCCAAGTTCTGAATACCAAATCAATAGCCTTCTGGCGAGCATACCACGTCTTCTTGTAGGAAATGGTCACATTTAACTCCTTCTTCACATGCGCTTGGACATCCTTCACCGTGTAGCAAGGGTTCACGTCAATCTGATGGCGAATGGAATGAGCGATCATCAACGATGTCAAGTTAGTGTTACCATTTGATCGACCAGCACCAATGGAACTATGACTACTTGCCCATTTGGTGATCTCTGAAATCCCATAGGCAGCCTTCTTGTTAGCTCTAGCAATCCAATGACAATTGCCACTTCCTTCATCAACATCCTTACACTTCGCATACCATGTATGTGACCTGCTCTCCATGACCCGGTGTTCCCTGTTCATCATCGAACTCCACCTGGAAATAGCTTCTACCAGTTTACTCCATAATCGCATACCCAAGTCAACTTCCCCGGTCGCTTGAACGGAACTAGGTAGTCTTTTACCACAATTAGTTGGGTCATACCCATCCTCACCAGGCCCCTATAATCCCTAAAGTAGGCCTCCATATTAGGATTCTCCATAAGATGGAACGTCGTGGCTACATCGTTCGTGTACACCACTTGTTCATCACCATCCCCTGGATTTAAATTAATTGATACAGATCGACCATCTTCACTTTGTTCTTCAAGTTCCCTTTCCTCACCTTCATTATCGCTAACAACATGCTCACCATGACTAACAACATGCTCACCATGACCAACAACATGCTCTCCAATTTCACCTACATAATCATCATCAAAGACATTTAGCTCTTCATGATGCACACCATACATACCAGCACTTGTGAACGGCTAAGTGCGATCGATGTGGACATACACACTGGGTTGACTCGACTCACCAATGAAAGAAGGTTCTCCAAAACCATAGCAATGTACATGGGGTGAGAAGGTTGGCAAAGCTGTATAGTTTTGAACATTGCTCAACAACGACAAGACCATGCCCGAACTAACATCACCCGCATGGTTCATGATGTTTGACATCTTCTCCATATTAATGTAACCATCAATTGAGGACAAGGACATTCGCTCAAAAATGTTGAAGAAGGTTACGTTGGACCCGTTATCTTCCACATTATGACATCGATAGTATATAGACTAACCAATTAGTTCAAGCCAACGATAATAGATTTTCAACACAAACCCCTCACTTACAATGCCAAGCCTTCTGAATTTAATTCAACTAACTCGGAGTGGCTTAACCCCCATTCGAGAGTCACATTTTTCTCAGGTATGGGAGGATCATAATACACACCCACATTCAAATCAAACTTAATCTGACCCCTTTTGTACAAGTACACTGTAAAAAACATCGTAGAACTGCATTATACAAATATAGAACATATAATTCCATATTCAGAAACACGGTATTATTCAGCAACATCTATTCAACTCCTCAAACCCTAAACCATACACTGTTCAATTGTCATTGGACAACCAAATCATACACTATTATCGATTAGCTTACTAATCAACATACAACATTACAACATTGGTAATGTCTCTTCACAATATAAAATTTAAACTCAATTACACCACACAAATTAAATTATTACTACAACTTCAATAAAAAAATTAGTGAACAAATCACACATAATCACACATCCTCATTCAACACATTCATGTAATCAAACTAAACATAATCATTCAAACCACACATAATAGTTCAACACATTCATATAATCAAGATTTTTTCAAGTACCTCACAAATTAAATTATTACTAGAAGTTCAATAAAAAAATTAGTGAACAAATCACACATAATCAATTCACCCATCCTAATTCAATACATTGTATAATCAATCCACACATAATCATTAAACACATTCATATAATCAAACTTTTTTCATGTACCTCTCAGAGACTCGGTACTTATGGCGGCACGTGAATTCCATGCGTGGAGCTTCTGGCAGTGAGGGACTTCCACACTAGGAGGTATGGGCGGCGCGTGCGTTGCATGCTGGGTTCCACCGGGTGCACAAAAGGCAGTAACGGTCGGCCTAATCTTAACCTAAAAATCCAGGTACAATTTACTACCGAACACATAGAAAAATAGCAGATCTTAAAAAATCAAGAAGAAGATACAAGCTATGGATGGGAGAGATACGAACCCATCGATGAAAATGGCGACAAACGAAAGCGTGAGCTCGGCGAGGAAGACGGCGATGGCCTGAGCACATGTGGGAGGGAAGAATCCGGCGGCGGAGGAAACTAGGAGAAAGTGCATCTTTGGGAATTTGGCCTCTACTCCGGAATTAAAACCACAAGCACGATAAGAACGCATTCGCTGAATGCGCCCTTGTTTTTACAGAATAAAAAAAATTAATCAAATACAGAAGACGCATTTAGCAAATGCATCCTCGTCTTTTCTAAATTAAAAAAAAACGTAAAATTAAGAGGATGCATTTCGCAAATGCGTCCTCGTCTTTTCTTTAATAAACCGTAAAATTAGAAGAACGCATTTAGAAAATGTGTTCTCATTTTTTCAGGTATTAAAAGAAAATACAGAGAACACACTAAATGCCACATTTGCATCCATAGTCGTTTACTGTACCCACAGTATAAGAATTTTCTCAATTTGTGAAACTGCGGCTAAGATGCCGGGAATGACATCAGAATCCGATGAAGCAAACACTTCACTGGTCCCGGCCTCTCCAAACCCTCTGCCCACCACCTTCCCTCTGCACCACGGGCTTAAACCCCCCAGTCTCCCGCCTCTCAATTTCATAGGCGCGTGGCAACACTCTTCGTGTCATAGTTTTCGATCCTCCTGAGGAAGTGTCCATCGGTAGCGTGGTGGAGGTGAAGCTCTGTGGAAACGGAGGCGGTGAAATCGACTGTAGGAAATAAGGGTAATAATCTGTATTCTATTCATGAATGCAGGATACATTATATAGTGGTACAGGATACCTATCCCAGTTAGGAGAAGGTAACAGAATACAAATATGGTAGGAATACAAATCCAATTCCAATACCAATACTAATTAACACTAATTCCATAACAACTATAATACTAATTCCTTAACACTCCTCCTCATGCTGGAGCATGCGGATCAGAAATGCCCAACTTGCCAAGTAAGGAATGAAACTGGTTACGTCCGAGAGCTTTAGTGAAAAAATTCGCAGGTTGGTCAACCGTACGAATATGTTGAGTAATAATAACGCCAGATTGGACAAGATCTTGAACAAAATGACAATCAACTTCAATGTGCTTAGTACGTTCATGAAAAACTGGGTTGGCCGCTATGTGAATAGCTGATTGACTGTCACAAAACAACTTCATAGGAAAAGAGTACGAAACCCCTAAGTCTTTCAGTAAGGACCTAAGCCATAATAACTCATAGCAGGCAACTGCCACAGCACGATACTCTGCTTCAGCAGAAGACCGAGAAACAGTAGGTTGCTTCTTAGTCTTCCAGGAAACTGGAGAATCACCAATCATAACAAAGTAACCAGATAAGGAACGCCTAGTAATAGGACAGGCAGCCCAATCCAAATCACAATAAGCAGTCAATTGGAGAGTACTACGGGAAGAAAGAAATAAACCTTGACCAGGATGACTCTTCAGATAGTGCAAAACACGAACCGCAGCTTGCCAGTGAGGAACACAGGGAGACTTCATGAATTGCGCAAGAGTATGAACTGAATAACTAAGTTCAGGACGAGTAATAGTTAGATATTTCAGACGCCCAACCAAGCGAAGATACTGCTCCGGGTCATGGTAGGCTGGACCTTCAACACGTGCCAAATCATGTTGTTGCTCCATCGGAAAATCAATTGGTTTAGAAGCAGATAAACCTGTATCAGATAGAATGTCCAAAGCATATTTCCTTTGCGAGAGAAACATCCCCTCCGGTCTTCTAGCAATCTCTATGCCCAAAAAATACTTAAGCAAACCAAGGTCCTTCATGTGAAAACAAGAACCCAAGTATTTATTGAACTCAGAGATGAGCGAAGAAGAACTACCAGCAATGACCAAATCATCCACATAAACCAGAACATGTAAAGACTGCGATCCACTGGAAAAGACAAATAAAGAGTAATCTGCCTTACTTTGAACAAAACCAAATGTCCGTAAAGCCTGAGCCGGTTTAGCAAACCAGTTCTGAGGAGCCTGACGAAGACCATAAAGAGATTTCTGAAGGTGACAAACCTGACCAGGGGTAACTGCATAGCCAGGCGGAGGACGCATGAACACCTCTTCATGTAAATTACCATGCAGGAAGGCATTATGAAAATCCATATGATGTAGTTCCCAACCACGTATAACAGCAACAGACAGGAACAATCGAACAGAACTCATCTTCGCGACCGGAGCAAAAGTCTCAATGTAGTCAATGCCCTCTATCTGGCGATTCCCAAGGACCACTAGACGCGCCTTGTGACGTTCAATAGTACCATCTGAATGAAACTTCGTCCGGTAAACCCATTTGCATCCAATAGCCTTCTTATGCGCAGGCAAAGGAGACAAAGTCCAAGTCTGATTGCGCTCTAGGGTAGTGAATTCCTCAACCATAGCATCTTGCCAATGAGAATGACGGGAAGCCTCGGAGTAAGTAGTAGGATCTGCACTAGAAGTTACAGCACCCAAAAATCTAGAATGCATACTTGAAAAATTATCACAATTTAAATAATCAGTAAGAGGGTAGAGAACACCTGAGGAAAGTGATGATGCATGAGGGAACGTAGTCGAAGAGGGGGGGTCTTCAGTAACAAGAGCACAAGTAGAATCATCACAATCATAATCAGCCAAATACAACGGTGGACGTCGAGTACGAACACTTTATCTGGTGGATGGTGGAACGACGGCAGCTGGCGGAGTAGGACCGACGTCAGGCGGCGTAGTCGATGATGATCCGTCGTTAACTGGTGAATAGTCACCGGCATTGATCGGCAAAGAGTCACCGGTGTTGGCCGGTGTTGGCTCCCCGGTGTTGACCGGAATTGAATGACCGGTGCGGACCGACGATGGCTCACCGGCGTTGACCGGTGTTGACTCACCGGCATTGACCGGTGTTGACCGGAGTTGACTCACAGCGTTAACCAATGTTGACTCACCGGCATTGACCGGCTAGCGGTGACTGGCATTGATCAGTCAGTATTGACCGGCGGAAGGACTGCCGGCGATTGATCGGGAAAACCGTATGGTTTCAGCGAGTAGGAGGAGGAAACCGGCGGTGTAGTGGTGGCGCCGCCAGGTTCATCTGAAGAAACAGATTGCTGAGATGCAGAATACGGGAACTGGTCTTAGAAGAAATCAGCATCCCGAGTATTAAAGATAACTCGAGAGTTCAAGTCGAGAAGACGATAACCTTTCTTTCCAGCAGGATAACCAAGGAACAAACACCGACGACTTCTTGGAGCAAACTTGTCACGGCATCTTGGAACACGAGCAGCAAAACACAAACATCCAAATACTTGTAAGAAAGAGTAATTGGGCGCCTGTCCATAGAGTAACTCAAAGGGAGTACGACCGTTGAGAAGCTATGTAGGTGTTCTGTTAATCAGGTAGGCAGCAGTAAGAACACATTCTCCCCAGAAGTCAATAGGAAGATTGGCTTGAAACTGTAAAGCTCGTGCCACATTAAGTAAATGACGATGCTTTCTTTCAACTCGACCATTCTGCTGCGGAGTATCAACCATGGATGTCTCAAAAATGATCCCAGATGCAGTAAAGTGAGATCGGAGAGGCAAAAATTCAGTGTCGTTATCAGCTCGAACTCGTTGAATTGTTCTTCCCCACTGGTTCTTGACTAAGGCACTAAATTCTAAAAATCTAGAAGCTACTTCAGATTTAGCTACTAACAAATAAACCCAAATAGCTCGGGAATAATCATCTACGATTGTCAAAAAATAAAATGCACCACTAGAGGATGGAGTACGATAAGGTCCTCAAACATCACAATGTACTAATTGAAATAATGCAGTAGCATTTGTAGAACTTAATGGAAAACTGTGTCTAGTCTGTTTTGCTCTATAACAGACAGAGTAAGGTATAGTAGTATTATTGGTGCTAAAATCAAGAGTATGAATAGAAGACAACATCGTGGATGATGGATGACCAAAACGCTGATGCCATAAATTAGATGAAGAAACCGAAGCAACTGTCGGAATAGATTGTAGGATATGAGGACGAAGGTGAGTATCCAACAGACAAAGCCAATAAACCCCCCCCCCTTTCTGTTCACCCACGCCAATCACAATCCCCGTACTGATTTTCTGTAAAATGCAATAATTTTCAGTAAACAAGTCTAGACATTTTAAGGCAGATAACAATCTAGAACATGATAATAAATTGCATCGCAAAGTAGGTATGTAGAGCACACGAGGAAGGGTGACATCACCCAAACAAATAGACCCATATTGTGTAGCAGACGACACAGATCCATCAGGTAGTATAACATTCACAGTGTTGGTAGCAGTAGTAATATCAGTAAGAGAACCTTTGTCACCAGTCATGTGATATGAGGAGGCGGTCACCGCAAACCCTTGCGGCGACGTCACTACGCCGGCGAAAATAGCCATAACACAAATGGCAATCAAATGGATAATAAGTTAATAAATTCGTGCAATAAAGCTGGAGAAAAAGGAAACCAAAGTGAGCTGAAGGGGACACGTGCGTGAAGACACAGGCGTGTGGAGACACGCGCCAGAAGGGAAGAGCGTGCCTGTAGGCAACCGCGAGTGGGTTCACGCGCTGCTGGGTGTGGTGCGCGCGTGAATTTCACGCGCGCCTCTGTCGACGGTAACTGGTGGCGTCGGCCTCTGTCGACTGTGCTGGCGACGTCGGCGGTGAGGAAGCATTGATGGCGAGCTCCGAACCGAGTTATCAGACGCGGTTGATGGCGAGCTCTGGACCGAGTTGCTGATTATTCCGGTTGATGGCAGCTCGACAGCAATCGTCGGACGGTGGTTGATGGCGAGCTCGGCGGTGGGCAGAGATTGGCGACGGGCCGCGTTGGATCGGCGGCGGGAAGCTCGAAGACGGAGAACGAAGCCGCAGAGAGCTTCTCCAAAGACAGAACAAACCGCCGAAGCTTCTCCGACGGCGGTGGTACAAACGAAGAAGGAAGCTGCAGTTTTTTTTTGCAGCGGAATTTTTTTTTTTAGAGGTATAGGATTTTAGGCTCTGATACCATGTAGGAAATAATGGTAATAATCTGTATTCTATTCATGAATGCAGGATACATTATATAGTGGTACAGGATACCTTTCCCAGTTAGGAGAAGGTAACAGAATACAAATATGGTAGGAGTACAAATCCAATTCCAATACCAATACTAATTAACACTAAATCCATAACAACTATAATACTAATTCCTTAACATCGACAGTGCTCAGTGGAGGAGGATTGCCTATGGTTCAGTCACTCCATTTGCTCTTCTTCAAAGCAAGAAAAACTCTCTTTCAACACTCTCGAAAATGTCATCTTTGGATAATTCTCAGTGGTTGCAATACATTATGGAGTACAGTAAGGATATCATTTCTCTCCTTGGTAGTCCAATGCTGTCTTCTAAATTGGCCATTGATGACCCAATGATGATTCTTGAGGATGTCAAAAAGGCAACATCTCTGAAAGCTGCCCGGGAGCTCATGGACATATTTTACGCAGACCAGCAATCTCAATCTTGGATCCCTGAAAGGCTGCTTGATTGGTTGGCGGACTATGATTCTCTTCTCTCAGGAACCCAACCAACAGTACACTCTAAGCTTGTGGACTTTCAGAAGGAGCTCATCACTCTACAGGCAGTTGAAGATGATCCATGATATTGGGAAGCAGTCTCATCAGCTCTATCAATTGGCTGGCTAGAAATTGTGGTGAACTTGCTGCGTTTGCATGGATCATACCACTTTGATCAGCTAGGGAGCCGTGAAATGGAGAACGGCCTGGTTGAAGCAGTTGCTGTTCTTGTATCAACAATGCCTCGCCTGCGACCTAATCTAGAAGCAGATAAACTTGGTGAATGTTATAAGAGCAAGCCGGATTTTATGAAGGCTTGGGAGAAATGGCGAGCAAAAATAACTATGCTGGCCTGCTCTGCATTTTGGCTTCAATGTGAACACCAGGAGACAAGGGATGGGCTAAAAAACATATCAAGTCATGCTGGGAAACTCTAGTAGTCTGGCCAATGCAACATTACTATGGATTGAGCTATTCATTGCTCATTTCCTGTACATCAGACCCTTCATGGCAGGTATTGAAAGCATGTACAGTCTTGCTCAGAAATGCATGCAGATGAAACCCGCTTCTGACCACAAATTGATTAGACTATTAATTGGAATTCTTGGGGAAAATCCAGAGGTTGTTATAGCAGAGTGCTCAAGATCACTTGACTCCTGGATGATTGCACATGCTGTAGAGCTGTTGATGGTGGGTAACATTCAAGCCGACATTCTTCTACATGAGCCAAAACAAAAAAAAATATATATATTTGCGAAACTGAAGCGATTTTCAGTTCCAGCTGATCTACTTTAGGGGTGAATGGAGTACTTTTCAAGTCACCCGTGCTACAAGCCAATACAGTTGGAGCAACATGATGCCGTTTACCTGCATCGTCCGTACTCACACCATCTAGGGCAACCGACTGGTCCCTACTTGCTGGTTATCCATAGTTTAATGGATGAAACCATGAATGTAAGTTTTCTGTTAGAAATTGAGATGAGAACTTGGATACCTAATTGTGCAAAAATGGTGTTTGGTTTATATTCACGCACACGCCATGCACGGTGCGTGCACCCTATTATTATGTTCCTTAGCAAATGAGCTTGGCATCGAAAGTTGTTGAATTTAGATTAGGGAAATCTCTGTAATTGTGGCACTTCCATAATGTATGCAGAGAACACTTTACTCGTCAATATAATGTGGTTTCATAATGTATAGAGGAGGAAGGAACTGAGTATAATGTGGTCAAACTACCCCTAGAGTTTGAGGATCTTCCCCCATACTGTTACCATTGCAAATCTATAGGACATGATGATAATCGTTGCATTTATTTGCATCCTGAACTAAAGAGATCAAGGAACCATAGGATAGATAAAGTAAACCTTACCAATATAGATTTAGTGGTTCAAACTGGAGATCAGCAAATGGGTTATGATGGTCAAGGTAAGGATGCTGTAAGTCTTAGGCATGATGGTAATATTAAAGCTGGGAGTTCTGGTGTTTCAGCTACAGAAAAACAAAAAACCCTGTATGCACAGAACTTCAAATATGTTCCAAAGAAGCTGGTGGTACAAGAAGGGGCTTCTGAGTCTGTACTGGAAGATCTGCTTCCAGAGGGAAAGAAGTTAACTAAGGATGATGATCATATCCAGGTTCCTAATCAGGAAACCAATGTTGGGAGGGTTTCTGATGTTTATAATGTTGAACATCTTATGGTTGTTCAAAAGGATAGTGCAGAATACCCTCAACTTCAGTCTCCGAGCATGGCCATTAACCTTACACCATCTGATAATGAACCCCTTAGCTTCCTCAACCCTCAACAGCATTCCTCTGACCCCCATGTCTCAGTACATCAGACTAAGCACTCCCTATCTGCCCCACCAAATATCAACACAAGGAAAGTCTTTGCTAAGGATGATATTCCTAGCAAACGGGGTAAGTCTTTCTCACCTTTCAATTCTATCATTGCTGCTAAAAATTTTATTTTCTCCCAGCGGAAACACAGGCAAAACAGATTCCTCCCCCTGGCGGATGAAGAAATACCCAGTGATGAAGATACTCCAAATAATACCCCAATCAATGCTGAGCTTCCAGATATAGCAGATACTTCAACAGATTACCTGGAAGCTTCTTCAGCCAATGTTCTAGAAGATAGAGCTGATCAGGTAAATAAGGTAAGCTCTTCTATCTTACTCTCCAAACCGGGCAAGCTGAAAATAGGGAAACCGTCAGGGAAAGATTCTAACCATAGTAATGAGACATATTTAACTCAGTTAAATACTATCATGACTAGATCAAAAAGCTCTAATAATGTTTCCTTATGAATAACACAACACTTAAGATTAAAATGCTGGTTTGGAATCTTAGGGGAATGGACACTTCAATTCTAAGACTTCATAATTTGATTAATAGGCACAACTTTGAGCTTATCTGTTTAATAGAGCCTAAACATGACAACATACAATGTGATTCTTACAGAAAACTGTTACATTATGATAACTGTATGTATGCAAATAATGGCCAGATCTGGCTCTTTTGGAAGTCTAGCATATCTGTAACAGTTAAATGTGATAATTTGCAATTCTTAGCTGTTTCTTTGAATTGTCTCACTCTGAATAAGAGCATGGATGCTTTCTTTGTGTATGGCCTCAGAACTAGGAATGGAAGGAAAATTCTTTGGTCTGATCTTAGGTCCTTTACTCACTCAGAATCTTTTTTCATTGGTGATTTCAATGCCATTACATCTATAAATGAATATAAAGGTCCATCTACACCCAAACTTGGTAGTATGAGGGACTTTAATGAGTTTATTAATGTAATGGCATTGGAAGAAATTAATACTGTGGGAAACCTATTCACTTGGAGTAATAATAGGCTAAGAAATCCTACTGTCCAAAGATTAGATAGAGGTCTCTGTACCCCTTCTTGGTCATCTTCTTTTCCTGCCTCTTCTGTTCAGATTTTGAGTAGGATTAGTTCAGATCATAATCCTATGCTTCTTACTGTTGGTAGTGATATCCCATCTAATCCTAGGCCATTTAGATTTTTGAATACCTGGTATAAAAGAAAGGACTTTAATGATGTAATTAAACAAAACTGGGATATTCCTCTCCATAAATCAGGAATGCTTGGCTTCTATCTAAAACTTGTAAGATTGAAAAAAGAGCTCAAAATCTGGAATAAGGAACAATTTGGCAATATTAATGATAATGTTGTGCAAGCAGAAACTGCTTTAGAAGCTCAGGAACATTTATATGACCTAAATGCTTCGGTTGATAATCTGGCTAAACTTAAGGAAGCTAAAGCTAAGGTTGTTAGGGCTCTAGCAGAACAAAAAAAATTTTGGAAACACAAGGCCAAGATTAAATGGCTAAAGGAAGGGGACAATAACACTAGTTTTTTCCACAACTCCGTAAAGGAAAGAAACTGTAGGCTAAAGATCACAAAAGTCAAGAGTAGTAATGGTCAATGGTTAGATAATATACAGGACATTGAGAAGGAAGCCATTCACTATTACCAGGACCTCTTAACAGATGACAGCTCCCCTGACAGTTCCCTCTTCCAGTCTCATTTCTTGAGTCAGATACCTAATCTGATCACTCCAGAGGATAATGAAAGACTCATGCAACCTGTATCACTGTCTGAGCTCAGGGAGATTGTTCTTAGTCTTAATAAGTCTAGTAGCCCTGGGCCAGATGGTTTCACAGCTAAGTTTTACATTAAATCTTGGGACATAATTGCTAAGGACTTACTTTCTACTGTTCAAGAGTTTCTAGCTGCAAACAACATTCCTAGGGGTATTGGTAGTACCTGGATTGCAATTATTCCAAAAAAAAAACCCTACTTCTTTTGATGACTATAGGCCAATAAGTCTTTCCAATGTAGTAAACAAAATATGCTCCAAAGTACTAATGGAAAGACTCAAACCTCTAATGCCTAAACTCATTTCCCCACACCAAACAGCTTTCCTTAAAGGTAGAGACATTTCGGATAATGTAATATACCTGTAAGAAATGGTAAGGTTTCTGAACAGGAAACAAAGGGAACTCAATTGCATTGTCAAATTAGATCTTAAGAAGGCCTTTGATAGAGTTAAGTGGTCTTTTCTAAATAGTGTCCTGGCTAAGTTTGGATTTCATGCAAAATTCATTTTTTCCATCATGAAAAATCTATCACAGGCTTGGTTCTCTATTCTAATTAATGGTAAGCCAGTTGGATTTTTCAATCTACACGGGGTATTAAACAGGGCCACCCCCTCTCTCCTTTTCTGTTTAACATTTTTTCTGAGGCATTTACCAGGAGTTTTGCTTTTATTTTCCAGAATGGTAAGTTGGCATACTATGACCTTCCAGGTAATTCTCTCCAAATCTCCCATCTATCATATGCGGATGACACTGTAGTTTTTTTAAAAGCTCGTAAGCAAACTTTGATTAGATTTAAAGCTTTTCTGTCTACTTTTGAAGATGTTACTGGTCAAAATATAAATTATAATAAGAGTGACATCTTCATTGGGAAACATGCTTCTGTTCACTCAGTTAACAACATAAAAAGGATTCTAGGTATGAAAATTGGAAGTTTTCCGTTCACATAACTGGGAGTTCCTATCTTTACTGGGATTGCACAAAAAATCTTTTTTTCAACCACTACTTGAACAGATAGATAGTAGGATAGGGAGCTGGAAAAATAGATGGATCTCTACTGGGGGAAAAATCACACTCACTGAGTCATGCATTTATTCTATTCCTCAGCACATTTGGTCAGTTCTAAAACCTAGGAAACATACCATTACTGCCATAGAAAAAAAACTTAGCAAATTTTTTTGGGGGGCTAATGATCTAAAATCTAAAAGAACATGGAGAAAATGGGATGATCTTTGCTATCCTATTGCTCAAAATGGACTAGGTTTCAGATCAATATCCACCATAATTAAAACATGCTCAGTTAAACTATGGTGGAAATATCAAAAAGCTGAGGCTTTATGGACTCATCTTGTTGCATCTCTGCCACCCTCTTCTAGGGCTTCTCCTAACTGGAAGAGGATTTGTTATGTTAATGCTTGGGCAGAATCTAATTCTAGAGTGATTGTAGGCAGAGGAGACTGAAACTTTTGGACATCTAACTGGTTAGATATAGGTCCCATTATGGATCTCTGTGATCAAAATCTGGTTGATATCTCGGCTGACTGTACAGTCTCAGAGTTTATCTCAAATAAATCAAGTTTGATTCAAAAAATTACTCATGTTCTACTCCCTCATGCTATCTCTCTTTTACAGGAAGCTAAGCTATCAAGACACAGAGGTGATAGGCTCATATGGAAACCTAGAATCAAGGGTGAGTTCTCATTTAAATCCACCTACCTTTTGCTCAGAAACCAGAGAGGTAATATTGCTTCTATTCGACATCTTTGGAATGCTAGAATTGAAAAGAAAATCTCTGTTTTCATGTGGAAGTTTACTAATTCATTTTTACCTTTTGATAATGTCCTGAGAAAACTGAGATTTTGTTTACCTTCCAAATGTTGTATGTGTAATGTTCATGAAGACTCTCTAGATCACTGTTTCAATTCCTGCATTTTTGCTGTGAAAGTTTGGAAAATAGTGCATCAATTCATGGGAATCAGGGACAGATCTTTCCCATCTATATGGGAAAGAATATCATGCTATATTACTTACCCTGCCCTAAGCTCCTTACATTCAATTATAATTCGAACTGCTGTTGCAATAACATGTTGGAATCTATGGAAGATGAGGAATAAATGTCTATATGACTCTGCTATGCCACTCACAAATTTAGTACTAAATCAAACAAGGGATCAAATTTTTTATACCTTCAGTGCTAAACCTGTTTTTATAGTCTCTGCTATTGACTTAAGTATTGCTGATCATTCCTTTTTGCCTCTGATCAAATCTTCTCCAAAGCCTAAAATTCTTAAAATTGCTTGGATAAGGCCATGTACAGGTTTGAAAATTAATGTTGATGTTTCATGGTGTTGTCATACTAATATGTGTGGACTTGGAATGATTATTAAAGATAGTAGAGGTAGCTTCAGAGGTGTACATACTAAATATACTCATGCTATTTCCCCACTAGAAGCTGAATTGAAGGCAATTCAGTTTGCTTTAAATAAGTGTGCAGGATACTCCTCACCTGTTTGCATAGAATCGGATTGTCTAAATGCAGTTCAGTCTGTTACTGATCCTCTAAAGGCACACTGGAAATTGTTCCAGTTAGCAGATGATATTCACCAACTTTTGGGTGATATTGACCTTGTGCATATTCAGAGGCAAGCAAACCTGGTAGCAGATTCACTTGCAAAAGCTTGTCTTCGAGCTCAGACCGATTCATCCCTCTTTAGATTTGCTATGCTTTCCAACTCGGTCCAGGGTTTAATTAGGTTAGATCAGATAGGTACTCCTTCCTTACGGATGTTACATGAATGGATGCTACTGATTTGAACTGCTACTTGTAGGTTGATACAGCTTCAAACTGTTATGTTCATTGCACTGGATGCTTATGGATTGAAGGTTTCACTTGCTGGATGCTTTCGGCTTCACTGGTTTGCTCAATTGATGTACATGGATGGATCTCACTATAAGTGGAGGATATGCTCTTTTGTCTTTGGAGGGTGATTCTGACTGCTTTGTGTTTCGTTATTACGATCCACTAACAAGTTCGATGATCCTCTCCATTAGTCTAATAGTTTTTGTAATCCTTTAACTATTAACTTAATATCCGTCATTATTTTGGAAGCAACTACTGTTGCTTCAAGAGCTTATGGCTTACTCCTGTAAATCTCAACTAAGCCTCGGCTTCATCTCTTTTCCTGTTTTTGCGCTTCTCTGTTTTATTACACGACTTGGGAAGGCCTAATATAATTTCCCCCATCTTCGGATGGTTTATGGGAAAAACAAAATACTCGTCAATATAAAATTGTATTTGTTTAAATTTAAATATTGTATTTTATTAGTTAAAATATGTAATAAAATGCGTTTCAATGTGAAAATATAAGAAATATTGTATAAAAGTACAATATTTAACTTTAAAAATATTTTACATAAATTTAAAATTTTAATGTTTAATTTAATAAATGCAGTATATAAGTGAAAAAATACAATGGAGTGTACATAACTTAAAAACGTGCCACCTGTCAAATTACCTCCTCTTTAATTGAGATGAATTTCAATTATTGAATTAAATTTAAAAATATTAAAAAGTGCTGCATTGAATTTAAAATTTATTATATTGTATTTGAAAGTGCAAACTGAAATTAGATATTAAATTGAATTTAAATATGCCAAATCAAATTGAAAAGGGATGAACTGGATGTAAAATGGCAGGCCATAAATGGATTGACTCACTTCTTAATTGGGTTGAAACTCGCTCAATTCACATGTAAAAAACTACTTGATCCATGAGTTTAACCTAAGAATTTGGATGCTTGAAACAGATTATAAAAATGAACCTTACATAAGTAAAATATTTTTATTTTTTTAATGTATTCCTTTTATAATTTTATATAAAATTTAAAAAGTATATTTTTAAAGTATACTACTCCCCCGTTTCATCCGAATGTGCACACTTTTTTATCAACTTTTTAAGGTAATGTTAGACAAATAATAACTTTAGTTACATATATTAATGGTGTGCTAAAATTTGATATTTGAAAAATATATCATCCATGTAATCCAACAATATTTCACATGATGATATTGATGTCTATATACTAGTTGAAATTTATGGTCAAACACATCTTTTGAAAGTTGACCAAAAAATGTGCAGATTCGATTGGGACGGAGGGAGTATATAAAAACGGGGCCTCTTTTTCATTTATCAAATGGGAGTGTGAGGCAAGGAGTTCACTTGCCTTATATGTTGGGTCGAACCTGCATACGTCAACTTATATGAGTCCATACGGCAACATCTGAGAGTTAAAATATAAATGGAAATTTAATCGCATTTTTCTAAAATTTATTTTTCTAATTTTATTTTCAAATATTTTAAAAATAATAAATAGGAGATTGTTTGTATTTTTTTAAAACTTTTTTTAAAACTCTATTTTTGTAAGATTTCAGGAATAAAGTGGGTATACCCGTAGATTTGACTCGCAAATTTGATTGCTTTATGCAGACTGCGGTACCATTAATCAATTCATTCAAACTACATTTTTAAATGAGAAAAGTGCATATATACATAAGTGCAAATATAATTTTTCGATAATTGAAAGTGTAAATGTAATCCTAGATAATAAAGGAAAGTTTAAAAATACCCAATCCGACAAATTGAAATCAGAATTCGATGAAATATCATTTTTGCCCCTTTGAAAAATAAAATAAAAACAAAATAAAAAAACAATTTACTATCGTACCCCTAGTTCCTAACTCAAACCCAATGCTTCTTCTTCATCTCCCTCTTCCGTTCTTGATTCAATAGCCGCCACCTAATCTTTTCAATAAGAAATCTCAACCTAAATTCCTTACTGTTGGGGTCACTACAAGGCGACTCGCGGGAGGAATGATCCGATGCGGACGGTTGGTTCCCACACATACAACAACACCCTGAATTTACCAAACTACACTTCTCCTTCTCCTTCTCCTTCTCCTTCTTCTTCCTCCTTCTTCTTCCTCTGCTCCGCAACAGCTGCAGAGTTTTCCCAGCCGTCCCGAACCTAAACACAGATACCCTTTTAGGCTCCATGGGACCCTTTTCATCGTCGGCGCCGCCACATGCAACAGTTATTTCTTGATCAAGGCTAGATATGAAAATTTCCAAAAACTAAAAAAACCCACCTTTCTTTTCTTTTTTCACCCCTAATTTTTTAGTGGTTGTATTAAGGAATTAGAATATTACTTGTAATTATAATTATATTCTATTAATTTTTCCTACCTTGTATAGGTATCATCTACCACTATATAATGTATCCCGAGTTCATGAATAAAGACAGATCATTACCCTTATTTTCTCCATGGTATCAGAGCCTAAAATCCTGAAACCTTAAAACAAAATCCCGCTGTCATTTTTCCCGAGCTTCTGCTAGCGCCAACAACAGCGCGTTCCTCCACGCTCCGCCGTGCCACCGCTGAAGCTCGCTAATTCTCACGCGCTGCTGTCGATCTCCACGCGCGGTGAACCAATTTCCACGCGCTGCCGCTGGTTCAATGCGCCGGTGTGTCTTGGCGATCCGATTTTCCGCTAGTTATTGTACCTGCTACTGATCTGTACCAAATTTTACAATATGTCTGACTCTAAAAGAAATCCCGAAGAACATGCCTGTATTGATGCTACTCTTGAGGTTCCGAAACTTCAAGATATGAGTGGTTATGATGTGATTGTGACTATACTGAAGCAGTTGTAATTGTAATTTGGCCCTCGGACTACTATACATATTGGTTGTATGTCGACTGATCCTTACTTTATTGGCTCTGGCAATGGTCCAGGTTTACAACTTATACCGAACATGATGAAAGGTTAAGAAAATTACATTGAATGGTCTGACGCGATGTGCCGCGCATTCCTTGCCAAGAATAAAATTGGGTTCATTGATAGATCCATTACCAAACCCCAAGCTGGTCATCCTGATGCTGCTGATTGGCCTGGGGGTTAATGATACTCTCATCTGCTGGATCTTGCAAACCCTGGATCCAGTGTTGAGATCTTCTACAAGCTCGTTTGCCACAGTTAAGGAACTGTGGGATAACCTGAAGGCACGATTTATTCTTGGGGATGGTATGAAAGTTTTGCAAATGCAAGAGGCTATTCAAAGTTACAGGCAGAACAGTCAGCCCATCAAAATTTACTTTGGCAAACTGAAGAAGTTGTTTGTAGATTATCACTGCATGCGACCTCCCCTAGTTTGTGACTGTGAAGAAAGTAAGGCACTGTGCCATTGCAATATTTCTGCGAGAGTCTTCCGAGAGAGAGAGAAGGATTTAATCTACCAGTTCATCTGTGGCCTCGACGAAGGCTTTCACACCTTGCAATCACATATCATGAGCACTGATCCAATGCCACCTATCATGAAAGTGTATACCCTTGCTTTACGGTTCCAAGCCAGCCTTCCTATTGATTTTTGGGGAGAATGTGTTCTTACTGCTGCTTATCTGATTAACCGGACACCGATAAAGCATCCCAATGGTCGTACTCCCTTTGATTTTCTCTATGGGTAAGCTCCTAATTACTCATCCTTAAGAGTTTTTGGGTGCTTGTGTTTTACAGCTCATGTTCCTAGATATCGTGACTAGTTTGCACCAAGAAGTCGGCGTTGTTTGTTTCCTAGTTATCTAGCCGGAAAGAAAGGCTATAGCCTGTTTGACTTGGAATCCCGTGTGATCTTTACCAGTCAAGATGCCAATTTTTTTGAAGATCAATTCCCGTATTCTGTAACTATGACATTGGCCTCTTTTGAAGAACCCGGCGGTGCCACCACCTCACCGTCGGTCTCCTCCTCCTCGCCGGAGTCGCACGGCCTGCTGCCACTGGCTGTCGCCAGTCCTTTACCACCGGCCTTTGCCAATATCCTCATGTCGCCATCAATCGCAGCCGGTCGCCGCCAATACATTACCGCCAATCACCATCGATCTGTCACCGTCAGCCACCGCAAGTCCATTGTTGCTAGTCACTGCCGATCTGTTGTCGCCGGTCGTTGTCGGCCTACTACTGTTGGCCATCCACGGTCCTTCACCGTCGGCCACTGTCGGAATTCCAGTGACGATCGCCGCTGGACACTTATCGTCGGCCTATGCCCATTCTTCGACCCCAAATATCGTCGGCTCTAACCACCCGGTACAGTCTCCTTCTACAGTATCTCCGGCTCCGGATGGTTCCATTGCCAGGTTGGCCCCTATCAGACAGAGTACTCATGCTCGCCGATCGCCTCCTTACTTTGAAGATTATGATTATGATGATTATGCATGTGCTCTTACTACGGAAGACCCCACCCCAACCCCCTTACGTCTATGTTCACTCATACGTCGTCACTATCCTCGGGTGTTCTCTATCCTCTTACTGATTATGTAAATTATGATAATATTTCTAGTATGCATTCTATATTTTTGGGTGTAGTAACATCTAGTGCAGATCTCACCACTTATTCTGAGGCTTCACAATATGCTTATTGGCGAGACGCTATGAGTGAAGAGCTTACTGTGCTTGAGCGCAATCAGACTTGGACTTTGGCTTCTCTGCCTCTAAATAAGAAGGCGATTGGTTGTAAATAGGTCTACCGGGCGAAGTTTAAGTCAGATAGTACTATTCAACGTTATAAGGCACGCTTAGTGGTTCTCGGGAATCGCCAGGTTGAAGAAATTGATTATACTGAGACATTTGCCCAGGGTGTGAGGATGAGTTTTGTTCACCTATTCTTATCTGTTGCGGTCATTCCTGGTTGGGAACTGCATCTTATGGATGCCCATAATGCCTTCCTGCATGGTGATTAGCATGAAGAGGTTTTTATGTAACCCCCACCAGGCTATGTTGTGCCTCCTGGTCAGGTATGTTGTAACACCTCAAAACCCCATTGCAAGTATCAGGTCAGGTTTGAGCGTGCTACCGAAAGGGCCGATATTAACGAGCAATTAAAGTGTATGCAGAAGCGATTTAAATAATTCAAAACCTACTTTACTATTACAATGAAAAGGATTTATCACAAATGTCAAATAAAAGTTTCTCTTAACCGTTATAACATCTAAGTTCATATAAAAATTCAAGTAGCCAGGATCTTTCTCAAACGAAATAAAGACAATAAGCACTCTTCTTTTACTATTCTTCTTCACCTGAAAAAAGGTTATTTAACTAAGGTAAGCTCCTTGCTTAGTGAGGTTCCATCGCCAGTATTTACCCAGTTGAGTTTTAGTGATCACAGAATAATAATTAACAATTAGCCATGTATGTCCTAGCACATAGTAAAACGGATATGGGTGGTTAATGCCGAGTTGCTGGCAAGTGCCTATATGGCAACGGTGACTAACATACACAACATAACCCAGTCAGTGATGCCCGTAGGCTATCAGCTCAGAATTCACTTTCCCATTCTCTTCGGTGTTCAATTACGAGCTCGTATCAGTCAGGTGGTTATGCTAGCATACCAAACTCCACGTGTAGACGGTCTAATCAGACAGTCCGGTCAGTACCGTTCCCCGCCGACTTCGACCAAACTATAGTCGCGATGGGCTCCCCAAAATTCACAGACAGGTAATCAGGTAGCAGGTAATTCACATTTGACATGACAAGATAAAGTACAAGCTGGTCATCAGAGCAGTATATGATTCAAGTTTGACACGACAAGATAAAGTACAAGCCCGTCTTTCACAAAAAATATCAGAGCAGTTCAGGAGTTCAGTTTCACGATAATCTAGTATAGTATGATAAAATACACACTTAATTCAACAGTCAGTAAATACCATCATTTGAGTGTAACCTTCATATCTCTCTCATGGCTAGAGTATATAGTAAAAAGGTTCAAGTATTAGGGTTTTGAGTACAGGGGTTCGAGTACTTACAATTGTGTAGTTGGGTAGGAAGTTCGAGAGGTAAGGTTCTAGTGGCACCAGTTTGAGGGGTAAGGTTCGAGAGGTAAAGGTTTCAGTGGTACTAGTTCGAGGGGTAAGGTTCGAGGGGTACATATTCGAGAGGTAAAGGTTTCGGTGATACTAGCTCGAGGGGTACATATTCGAGGGGTAGAGGTTTCAGTGGTACTAGTTCGAGGGGTAAGGTTTGAGGGGTACATATTCGAGGGGTAAAGGTTTCAGTGATACTAGTTCGAGGGGTAAGGTTCGAGGGGTACGTATTTGAGAGGTAAAGGTTTCGGTAATACTAGTTCGAGGGGTAAAGTTCGAGTGGCAAAGTCTTTTAGTTTATTCGAGAGGTGAAGTCTTTCAGTGTATTCGAGGGGTGAAGATTTTCAATAGTTTGAGGGGTGAAATTTTTAGTGGTTCGAGGGGTGAAATTTTCAGTGGTTCGAGAGGTGAAGGTTTTCAGTGGGTTTGAGAGGTACTGTTTAGTAGGGTTTTGAGGGCAGGAGTTTCAGTAGGGGTTTGAGGACAGGGGTTTCGAGAGGTTACTATTTAACAGGGGTTCGAGGTGTAGTTTCAGTAGTGGTTCGAGGATAGGGGTTCGAGAGGTAAAGGTTTTAGCAGGGGTTCGAGGACAGGGGTTCGAGGGGTACTGTTTAACAGGGGTTCGGGGGGGTCAAGGTTTAACAGGGGTTCGAGAGGTAAATTTGTGGCAGGGGTTCGAGGGGTAGAATTTTGGCAAGGGTTCGAGGGGTAGGATTTTGGCAGGGGTTTGAGGGGTGGAAAGCAGCAGGGGTTCGAGGGGTGGACAAGCAGCAGGGGTTCGAGGGGTGGAGAGTTTAGCTCGAGAGAGTTAGGTTTTGATGTCATTATATATATATATATATATATATATGTAAACATAAACTCAAATTTTACCCAAATTCGTGCTAGGGCAAGGCAACACTCACCTTAGCTAAACTTGGGCTTGGGCACTTCCGTTTCCTACTTTACTACTATTCACCGCTGTTCTTTGGCAAGAATTTTGTTTACTGCATGAGAGGGTAAGAGTTGGGGATCAAGTATTTATACTTGGTGAAACCTAGGTTCTGACACCTACTCACCCTACAAATTTTATCATGTAACCTCAAGCCTATTGCCCAAATTTTCTTCTCACGTCCGTCGTATATTCCATCTCAGTCTTACCACTTGCCCAAAATAATTACTTTGAATAATTCTCTCTCACTTCCACCGTATATTCCATCCCAATATTACCACTTGCCCCAAATAATTACTTTGGATAATTCTTCCTCACGTCCACCGTCCATTTCCTCTTCTCAGCAATTCCATTTACCTACTTGGGATTTCTTCTTCCCAGCAATTTCATTTTTCAAGAAATTACTTTGAATAAATTTCTTACGTCCGCTGTTTCTTCCTCTTTACGTCCACCGTCATTGCATCTTCAAATCAATTTTCTTTTCTTACTTATTTACTTATTCATTTTCATTATTTATTACTTACTTATTTATTTATTTACTTATTGTTATTAGTATTCTTATTATTATGTATATATACATATTTTATTTGTATTTTATTTATATATGCATATGTACATATATATATTTCAGAAATTAATGGAAAATGGGAATATTTGATTTAATTATTACAAGTTCTCTAATTCCCTATCAGGTAGGGTTTTTTTACATATGTCGCCTTCAAAAATCTTTTTACAGTCTTTGCCAGGCTCATAGAAATTGGTTTTCCAAATTGGCCAAGGCTTTACGAGCATTTGGTTTTGTTCAGAGTAAGGCAGATTACTCTTTGTTTTTCTTTTCCCGTGGATCAGTTTCTTTGCATGTACTAGCTTATGTGGATGATTTGGTCATTGTTGGTAGTTCTTCTGCGCTCATCTCTGGGTTCAAGAAATACTTGAGTTCTTGTTTCCATATGAAAGACCTTGGTCTGCTTAAGTATTTTTTAGGCATAGAGATTGCTAAAAGACCGGAGGGGATGTTTCTTTCGCAAAGGAAATATGCTTTGGACATTTTATCAGATACAGGTTTATCTGCATCTAAACCGACTGACTTTTCGATGGAGCAAAAATATGATTCGGCATGTGTTGAAGGTCCAGCCTACCATGACCCAGAGTAGTATAGACATCTTGTTGGGCGCCTGATATATCTAACTATTACTCATCCTGAACTTAGTTTTTCGGTTCATACCCTTGCGCATATCATGAAGTCTCCTTGTGTTCCTCACTAGCAATCTGTTGTTCGTGTGTTGCACTACCTGAAGAGCCATCATGGTCAAGATTTATTTCTCTTTTCTCGTAGTACGTTAATGTTGACTGCTTACTGTGATTTAGATTGGGCTGCATGCTCGATTACTCGGCCTTCTCTTTCCGAATATTTTGTGATCATTGGTGATTCTCTGATTTCATGGAAGACTAAGAAGCAACCTACTGTTTCTCGGTCTTCTGCTGAAGCGGAGTATCGTGCTATGTCTGTTACTTGTTGTGATTTATTATGGCTTAAGTCTTTACTGAAAGACTTAGGGGTTATGCACTTTTCTCCTATGCGACTGTTTTGTGGCAGTCAATCTGCTCTGAATATTGCGGCAAATTCAGTTTTCCATGAACGCACAAAGAACATTGAAGTTGATTGTCATTTTATCCGGGATCTCGTTCAATCTGGAAATATTGTTACTCAGCATATCTGCACGTCAGACCAACCCACAGACTTGTTCACTAAGACTCTCAGACGTAACCAGTTTCATTCCTTGCTTGGTAAGTTGGGCATTTCTGATCTCCATGCTCCAACTTGGGGAGGAGTACTAAGGAATTAGAATATTACTTGTAATTGTAATTATATTCTATTATATTTTCCTAGCTTGAATAAGTATCTTGTACGACTATATAATGTATCCTGAGTTCATGAATAAAGACAGATCATTACCCTTATTTTCTTCAGGTTGGAAAAAAAATGACTAAGTGGTTGAGGAATCGTGACCATGTGAACTACGAGAAGTACAAAAGTGTATGTGGGCTGTCAATTCCAAAAATGAATAGATTTTCAAACTAAAGAAAGAGGAAATCAGTAGAATTGCAGTTAGATTACAAGTTGAAGAACAAGAAGAAGGGATTGAGGATATGCTTTGTGTTCAACTGTTATTTTTAACGCCATCTTTATCAGCAACAACAACGTTGTAATGGACATTGTGTAGCACTTACAGTAACTACGAAGATTTCATACAGCTGCCATGGGTTTTTTTGCAAATTGAATCCGGTATTTTTTTTGTCGGAATTCATTTTTTGTGAATTAAGAAGGGTTGGGTGAAATGAAAAATAAATAGTGATAATTTAGTCCATTCCTAATCATTTGGGGTTGTATGAAGCAACTCCGATAATAACAAATGGGAGGACTCAGAGAAGATTAGATCAATTATGAATGGGCAATGAATTCAGATGATACATGCCTACAGTTGGACAAAAGTAAATGGAGAGAAGATATTACATCATGTTATATTGGTGAACTGAAAGACCCTCTTTTTTATGTCTTCAAAGGTTTGGATTACATTCACTGTCTTTAGTAAGTTCTTTATGATATACTTTAATGTCTTTCCTTGTCAAAGTACACCAATTGAAATGTTCTGTGATGAATTTCTCTCATCTTTCTCATCTTAGACGAGCTCAAAGGTTGAGTTCAGCTCCCAGGCCAGGAAAATGAGATCCTCAATGAGTTGTCCAACTTCAAGAAAGCCTGGAGATGAAGCTTCATCCGATGATGAGTTATCAGAAGATGGAAAGCAAAACTCGTGCAGATTTTGCAGAAGATTGGCCTCTGCAGGCGAGTGTCTTGCCAGGATCGTTAGCATGTCGTGTGATGTTGCCTTTGCAAGCGGTTTTCTTTAATACATTTTTCAGTCTACACTATCTCTACTTGTACTATATCACTCGATCAAACGGGATGGCAATAGATGATTGATAGTTGAGATGCTTACATCATGAAATAACAGCGTAGTTGTACAGTATTTATATCACTAGTTTAGTTTACAAAATGTGCAGTTCTTGTATGAAGTATATGTTAGACCAATATACGTCTGATGGTTTTCATGGCCAATATTTGTATTGGTAATTGGGCACCATAGCTAACTCATTAGTGTCCAATGTTCATAATTGCTGAAATTTTTTTCTAAGTTGTGATCTTTTTGAGAAACTTGTAGTCTTTATGTGTTCGGCCTTAATTTTATAAATGGATATTGAGTTATCCACCATTTTTTCCCCACCGAAACAGTGACAATCTATCTAATGTTGCAAAACGTATGCTAATAATTGTCATTACATTCATGTGATGAAAGGTTCTAAAACCTACACCTTGCCAACGAGCACTAATCTTGTTATAATGATTCATAAGTTGTCAAAAATACAGGATATGGGGACTATACTTTGTCATGTCTCCAGTACCAGCCTATAAGACGCCCACATCCTCGAAAAAACAATAAGCTTAAGCCCTAGAAATCACAAGAAGATCCCAAGCAATGCACAATGGTAAGATGAAGATCAAGGCTCGGAAGATGCGTCTTCCCTTGGCAGCCCAAATATTCTAAGGTTTCAGTCCTATGTACTTTGCATCAGCCCCAAATTTAGCACAAGTTATTTTACCAGTCCCTGACAAATCTGGGAAAGTTTTCACGATATTCCATTCAGACTTAACACTGGCTATTTGATACACCCTTGTATCTGCACCTCCGAGAGCAAGATAGCTTCCACTATGGTCAAACTCCACAGTTTGTGTTGGCGTATTTTTATCATATGGGTAAAAGCTTCTGAAGTTTTTCAATTTACGAAGATCATAGAGTCTTACACCGTCATGAGCAGCAGTCACCAGGAAGTAACCATTCTCTGAAAATGAAATTGATGTAATTACAGCACGAGGCTCCTCAAATTGGGTGACAGCATTCTGAGTTTAACATCCCAAATCTTAACCATAGAACTGGTGCCAGTACCCAAGATGAGACCATCGGGGTGAAAGGCAGCAACAGTGAAACCTTCAGGATCATGAGTCTGCTTGAGGCATAGACTAGAAGAAAGATCATAAAAACACCATGACTTGTCAAGAGAAGCTGTCACAAAGTACTTATTAGTTGCATGAACAATAACTGCTTGCACCTCTGCGGTATGATCCTTCAGAGTGTGCCTGCAGTTATAGTTCCCATCCTAAGATTTTTCCCAAATACGAACAGTCTTATCAGCTAATCCCGTTAGTACTAGATCACCTTCAACATCAAATTTGACACAAGTTACCTTCTTAGAATGACCAATGAGGGTAGATAAAATCTCTCATGATCGTTGATCAAACACAACAGCCATCGAATCTACTCCACCAGTTGCAATAATATCCTTTGAAAGGTGCACATCCAGAGATAATATACCTGGCTTGTTGGTTTTGTGGAGTGGATAGCTACTAAGTTGTGTATATCTTTCCACCTCTTCAATAGGAGCCAGTGTCGTAGGTATCTCTCTCCTTTTCCGTTGTTGTGAAAGTACTGAATTGCACTCATTAAGCTCTGAAATTATACTTTCTGAGATTCCAGTTTGACTCCTTTTTGCATCATGTTCAATATCCTCGTCTTCAGCTGCTCTTTTTCCATTGCTTAAACTAGTAGCAGCAACTTCATTTGTGGCTGTTATTGCAACTGATGCAGGAATCTGTCTTTCAGCCTGTGTAAGCAATCCCCTTGCTTCATCTCTTTCTTTTTTCAATCTTGCAATGACACGGCTGGCTGCGTCATGCTGGTATAGAGCATGACTCAGTTCTTGCCTTACAGTATGCAACTGCTGCTCACACGCAAAATTTGACAGCATCAAACTATCTCATTCAATTTGGAACATTCCCAACATTCCAGGGATACTTGCAGCTTGCACTGGTCGGGGCTTCACAATCTTTCCAGTTTTGAGTGGTATGATGTCATTCATCGTCAGAGGCTCTCCCATAACTGGACATTTTCCAAAATCAGATATATGTCTCTCAATTAACCGCTTCTCGTAGACGAGTCCGGACTTCCTCGAGGCCACCAGCTCCTCCGGCACTTCCCCCGAAATCGAGCAGTTCATGGTGTGAGTAGACTTGAGGACGGATGCATTGAGTTATCCACCATGTAAATGATTCAGTCTAATGTAATGAAACTCCTATGCTCCCTTCCCGGTCCACTAATAATAAGTGTTCCATTTGATTGAAAAAACATTTAGGATAGAGTCTTGTGCGAGATCAAACATTAATATTCAATATTATGAAGTTTCATTAGAGGTGGAGTTCCAAATATAATTAAAGAAATTTTGGGAGAGGAAGGGGTAGGGGTGGATTTGGTACGGTTACCATCACTTTTTACTAAAATCATGTACCATACCAACATTGTCGGAATGTTATTTTTAAAAACCAATATTGTACCAAATATTTTGCATACCAACATAGCGGTATACGCAAAAGTCGATTGGTATGATGATAAGACTCACTCACCATCCGAAAGTGTTGAAATACTTCCACGAAATGTGCAACCACATCTTTTAGAGGTTGTAACTCTTTTCATTAAACTGTCACTATTTTCCTTACGAGGCTTTCCGCTATGTTGGCATTGAATAGACACATCACTTCTTCCTGAATTGCATTTCTTCCTTGAAGACCTTATAATGTTGACTTTATGCTCTTTTGTTTTAGCATTCGCCCAAATCATGGCTTCTTCCAAATCAGCAAACTTTCTCCCATGAAAAATATCTTTGTAGTCTCTATCACCTTCTTCCAATATTTTGTGGTCATCAAACTAAATATTAAGAAAATATAACGTATTAATATATGGAATACATATCTTAGAATAAATATACTACAAAAAATATTTATAAACAAAATGGACTCAAACTTTACGGACAAAAAAAAGTGTGTCCATCCAGAAGGCCAGACACACTTTTCGTGTCCGCCAAGAGGGCTGGACACACAAAATGTGCATCCGCCAAGAGGGCCGGGCACGAGATCCTTGCGTCCACCATGCCTAACCCGGACACACTACTTTTGTGTCCGCCTTTGGGGCCAGCACACTACTTTTGAGTCCGGACACATAGAGCGGACACACAGATCGTGTGTCTAACCACTTTTTTGTACGAATTTTTTTTAAAAAAAAAAATCTACTCTTTTAAAATTTAAAAACACATAATAACATTAACTCACTAATCTAATTAGAAAAATCTAAAAATTAAAATGCATACTTACTTATTCCATATTTAAATTTCTTCAACATAAAAAGGAGAGATCATTTGGTATAATTTTTGTTTGGAAAGTGGGTGAAGTTTTTATGGGAGAAGATAATAAATGTTGGGGGTTTATTTGAAGATATGAAAAGTATGATTGGATGGCTACATTTTGTCTCAAAATACTACCATGGGCATATTTGTCTTTTTCTGTATTTTTTGGACTGCATGAAGTAAAATAGGGACTGCAAATAGCAATCCTCTAAAAATATATTTTGACTGGGAGTAGTGGTGGTGGTGGTGGCCTGGAATAGGGATTGGGGTGGTGGAGGGTAATATTATCCTAATACTTTTAAGTTTTAGGTCAGAGGGTATTTTGGTCATTTTATAAATGGCCAACGTCGAAAATGGTGTCTTAGGGTTATATTTGCACTTTCATCAATTAGCTAGACACTAACACAAAGACCCCCCCTCTAGCACCGGTTTTTTAGCAGCGGTTTTGAAAACCGGTGCCCAAATTATAATATCACCAGTTTTGAAAACCAGTGCCCAAATTGTAATTAGCGATCAACTCTTACTTGACATTCTACATATAAACACCAATAATTATGTATAGTTTATTTAACAACCGGTCAACCCTTCTTTGACTTTCTATACACAACTCTTACTTGACATTCATATATAAACACTAATAACTAAATTTACTTTAATTAATAATCGATCAACCCTTTTTTGACTTTCTATACACAAACACTAGCAACTAAGTTGATTTTAATTAATCTACATTCAACCCTTATTAACTAATCAACGATCAACCCTTATTTGACTTCCTATTTATAAATACTAATAACAAAGTTGACTTTAACTAATGGACGGTTACTTGGCTTTCTCTATACAAACACTAATAACTAAGTTAACTTTAACTGATTAACGGTCAACCCTTAATTGAATTTCTATATATAAACACTAAAAAATAAGTCAATTTTAACTAATCCACGGTCAACCCTTACTTGGCTTTCTACATACAAATACTAATAACAAAGTTGACTTTAAATAATCGACGATCAACCCTTACTTGGCTTTCTATATACAAACACTAAAAACTAAGTTCACTTTAACTAATCAACGGTCAACTCTTACTTGACTTTCTATATACAAACACTAATAACTAAGTTGACTTTAACTAATCGATGGTCAACCCTAACTTGGCTTTCTATATACAAACACTAATAACTAAGTTAACTTTAACTAATCAATGATCAACCCTTATCTAACTTCTTGTTTGTAAATACTAATAACAAAGTTGACTTTAACTAATCAACGGTCAACCCTTACTTGACTTTCTATATACAAACATTAATAACTAAGTTGACTTTTAATAATCAATGGTCAATCCTTACTTGACTTTCTATATACTGACACTAATAATTAGGTTGATTTTAACTAATTAACAGTCAACCCAGGTTAACTTTCTATATATAAACATTAATAGCTAGAATGACTTTCACTAATCACTAATAACTAAGTTGACTTTCACTGATCAATGTTCAACCCTTAATTGACTTTTTATTTATAAACATTAAGAACTAGATTGACTTTCACTAATAACTAATCTGACTTTAACTGATCAACGGTCAACTCTTACTTGGCTTTCTATATACAAATACTAATTACTAAGTTAACTTTAACTAATCAATGATCAACCCTTATCTAACTTCCTGTTTATAAATACTAATAACAAAGTTGACTTTAACTAATCGACGGTCAACCCTTACTAGGCTTTCTATATACAAACACTAATAACTAAATTGACTCTAAATAATCAATGGTCAATCCTTACTTGACTTTTTATATACAAACACTAATAACGAGGTTGACTTTAAATACTCTGGGAATGTTTGAAAGGTATAAATCTTGATTTGGTATATGTTTTGTATGTTCTGTCAGTGGATTGACGTTGCGTTTCTTGTTTTGCATAGTATTGCTACTTTAGCTGTGGCACAGAATATGAGGGAGCTATACAGACTTCTGCTTATTGACAGGCCTCTGGCTCCGTACTTCTCCGAGTGTATTAGAGCATGGGCAGTGGGTTTCTTAAAAATTAAAAAATCGCTCTAAAAACCGAAAACATTCACAGTAGTAGTTTTTAGGCTAGTTTCTTGTTAAGAAACCGGCCCATAGTTTCCAACTAAGGAACCGGTTAAAAAACCAAACCTTATCAGCCGTGTCAGGCTTGTCACAGCAAAGGGGGCCGCCATGTGCGGCCCATTTTAATTTCTCTGAGTGGGACACGTGTCGCCCATGCATTGGGCCACGTGTCCAACATGTCAAATTTATTTATTTTTTTGTTTTAAATCCATTGACACATGGTGCCTCCTGGTTGGGCCACGTGTCCAATGTATTTTAAATTCTGAATTATTGGTTAAGAGAAATGAGTGGGACACGTGTCCCACTTATATGGCGACACGTGTTGGGCCACGTGTCCAACGGATTTTAAATTCTAAATTATTGGTTAAGAGAAATGAGTGGGACACGTGTCCCACTTATGTGGCGACACGTGTCCCCACCCAACGGGAAAATATGTGCTTTCCATATTGAAATGGGACACGTGTCCCAACCAGGTGGTGACATGTGTCCCAACTGCTATTTTTTTTAAAAAAAAATTAAATTTCAGATCTTGAATTGTGGAGAAAATTTTCCAATGGCTCTTTTTTTTTTTACTTATAAATAGAGTCATTTCATCCAATTTAATCACACCACTTTCAATTTCAACACTTCTACCTCAATCTTTCATCTCCTAAATTTGTCTCCAATATTCACTTTGTTGTCCATTTTTAAAATGGATTCGCGAAGACCATCGAATGGGAAAGATAAGGTAATTCCAAATTCTTCTAATTCCAAAAATTCATCCCAAAATTCGAATATTCGTCCAATTTCAAATTTGAAATTTTATGAAAATTCGCCAAACATCCCGCCCAATTTTTATATGAATTCCCAACATTCGTACATGAATTTTCCAAATCAATATAATTCTTCCCAAAATGCATACACGAACTCTCCTTACCCGAACCACTATTCCCAAAATCCATACGCCCAATCGCAAAATTCCTACCCAAACTTTTATAGTTCAAACTTTCATTCTCCACACCTTGATGCAATTAGCGAATTGGGATCATTTTGCTACCAAGGAGGTCGGGGTTCACCGGGTCAAAATTTTGCAAATGACCATGGGCGTCAATTTGGAAGTCACGAAGTTCCGGATGGTAAACTCTGTCTTAATGTGTTATATTTTAATTATGAAGAATTCAGTTCATCATTATTTTTTTCCTTTATTTATTTATGTTATATTTTAAAATTAGTATATTCGATATATTATTCATTTAAATTATGAATAATAAAACACGAAATTTATAAATTAAAGAAAATGAATTATTTTATACTTTTTTAAATAAAATAAAATTCTATTAATAAAAATTATAGTGTATTATTAAATTTCACATTCAACTTATTTTGGGTAAACAAATTAAATTAAATTAAATGTTAATGGTAAAATTAATGAGTAGGAAGGAGAAAATCAAGTGGGGTCAATGAATAGTTAAAAGTAGTTTCTTACCATTGTGTAGATAAAAAATAGTGGTTTCTTAAGTGGTTTTTTAAGATTGGGTGGAAGAAAGAGAATGAGAGAACTAATATATTTAATTGGTAAGAAACCGGTAGCGGTTTCTACCATTGTATATGCTCTTACTCAGAGGCGGAACTAGGGGGGCGAGGGGGTGCTAGCGCCTCCCCTAAGATCCGGCGGCCCAAAATTTAGGCCTAGAGCCACCGGAAGCCGCTGGATTCCACCCCCCCTTGGGTTGTCGTCGTTGCCGGAGTGTCGGGAGCGAGGAACGGAGGAAGTGGCTGAGAAGCGGAGGCACGGCGCAGAGGAGGGAGACGGGAAGAAGATGATGATTTCTTTTTTTTTGGTATAACTAAACAAAACGACGTCGTTTCACTTAAACGACGTCGTTTTGCTTAGCTGGGGGCAAAAAAAAAGAAGGCCAATTGGGCTCAGCCCAATTGGCCTAAACAAAATTGGCAAAGCCTAACTAGAGATCCGCCAAAATTGGCAAATTGGAAAAATTGGCAAAATTGGCAAAGCCTCTCCAACTCTCAAAGACTCCAACTCCAAGCAGAGATCCGCCACCACTGGCTCGGCCGCCAGCCACCTTCCGCCGCCGCCGCCTGCAGCCGTCCTCTCTACAACCACTATCAGCAACCAAGGGCAAGGTATCAATGGACTAATATATTTTTGTTATGTAATGTTGAATAACTTGAATTTGTATGAAATTGTGAATATTGAATATAGATATGAATAATTTAGTGATTGTGTTGAAATTGTAAAATTGTGCTAAATATAGATTTGAATAATTTGACATATTTTTGACATATTTAATTAAACATATTTAATTAGACATATTTTTGAGACATATTTAATTAGACAAATTTAATTAGACATATTTAATTTGACATATTTAATTAGATATATTTAGTTAGACATAATTAATTAGACATATTTAATTAGACATATTTAATTAGACATATTTAATTAGACATATTTAATTAGACATATTTAATTTGACATATTTAATTTGACATATTTTTGAGAAATTGTGAATATTGAATAGCATATACATATTTAATTTGACATATTTTTCTTATTTTATGTCAAATAGGATATGGATAAATTCTTAATTCGAAGTAGTGGATCATCTATTTTTAAGAGACCGAGTGAATCAAATGAAGAGCGTAGTAGTCAAAAACATTCTCGTGTTGAGTTCAATTCGGATGATGTTATAAATGATCCCGGGAAACGTAAACCTATTAAGGATTTTGATGTTTCTATTAGAGATCAAGTGATGAGAGAATATGTGTTAAGAGGTCCTTGCCAACCTAAGGGTCATTCTTTTCCAAAGACAAAGCAGGGAAATGACTATAGATGTTTTCAACCTTCGTGGTTTGAAAATTTTGATTGGTTGGAGTATAGCGCGTCAAAGGATGCAACATTTTGCTTTTGTTGCTATCTCTTTAGGAATTCACATAAGGGATGTCGAGATGGAGAGGATGCATTTACTGTGACTGGGGTTAACAATTGGAAGAAAGCGCTTGATATATATAAGAAACATGTTGGCGTAATGGGTAGTTCTCATAATGATGCAGCTGAACAATTGTATGCATTAAAGCGTCAAAGACAGAGTATCCTTCATTCTTATCAGGCACATGGGCGGGAATCGGAGATTGCATATCGCACGCGTCTGACAGCTGCTTTGGATGTGACACGGTTCTTGCTAAATCAAGGTATGGCTTTTCGTGGCCATGATGAAGGGCTGGATTCTCTGAATAAGGGCAATTATCTCGAAATGATTGACTGGTATTGCAAGCGAAATGGTGTTGTTGCTAAGACCATGAATGAAAATGGCCCTGGAAATTACAAGCTCGCATCTCCCAAAGTACAGAAGGAACTATCAAGTGCTTGTGCAAGTGAGGTAACAAATCTTATTGTTAATGATATTGGAGATAGTTATTTTTCTCTATTGGTTGATGAGGCTAGAGATGCATCAATAAAAGAGCAAATGGGGGTTGTTTTAAGATATGTCAACAAACAAGGATGCGTTCTTGAACGTTTTCTTAGTGTTGTGCATGTACGTAATACTTCTGCTATTAGTTTGAAGAGTGCTATTGATGAATTGTTTGCAAAGCATAAATTATCAATGTCAAAGTTGAGAGGTCAGGGATATGATGGAGCCTCAAATATGCGAGGAGAGTATAATGGACTGAAAGCTTTGATATTGAAAGAAAACTCATCTGCAAGGTATGTCCATTGTTTTTCCCACCAGCTTCAATTGGTGGTTCTTGCTGTTGCCAATGATAATCGAACTGTGTGTCAGTTTTTCGTTTATCTTGGTATGATTGTGAATTTAGCTGGAACTTCATGTAGAAGAAAAGACATGCTTCTTGATTTAGAACATGCTAGAATTGTAGAGGGATTGGAGAGTGGAGATATTGTGAGTGGAAGAGGCCAAAATCAAGAGACTAGTTTGAGAATGCCGGAGGATACTCGTTGGGGGTCACATTACACTACTATTATTCGTTTCATTACTATGTGGGAATCTATTTTGCAATTGATTGAAAACGTCCACGATGATGGTGATGCAAATCTTAGTAAATCTTCAGCGAGCGGTTTGCTTGAGCAAATGGAGAGTTATGAATTTGTTTTTGTGATGCTTATGATGAAGCGTTTGTTGGGAGTTGTAGATGCTTTGTCCCATGCTTTGCAACAAAAGAATCAAAATATTGTGTTGGCTGTGAGTTTGATGAATACAATGAAGTTTGAGTTGCAACAATACAGAGAGAATGGTTGGGATGAGTTGTTAAATGAAGTCAACGCATTTTGTGTTAATCATGACATCTCGGTAGTTAATATGGAAGATGAACGAACAATTCGTGGTCGTAGGAAACGACTTATGCAAATGCAGACCCATGGTGATTTCTTTCGTGTTGATACTTTTCTTCAGGTATTACTTTTATAATTTACATACCTTATTTGATTTGATTTGCATTTTTTTTCACTGCTACATGCTAACCTTTTATTTTCTGAATACTAGGTTGTTGATAGGATGATTCATGAAATGAACAATCGATTTCCGGAAGCAAATACGGAGTTACTCACTTGTATGACTTGCCTTGATCCAAGAGATTCATTTTCTAAGTTTGATATTGGTAAGTTAATTCGTCTTGCTGAACTATATCAAAGTGACTTCTCTATAGAAGATTGTTCCTGCCTTCATCAACAACTTAGTACTTTCATTCATAATGTGCAATTTGATCATGAGTTTTTGGCCATTGAGGACTTTGGAAGTCTTGCTCAAAAGAGGGTTCAAACAACTAGGCATACATGTTTTCCACTGGTATATCGTCTTATTGAGTTAACCTTAGTTCTACCAGTTGCAACTGCTTCTGTTGAACGAGTTTTTTCATCCATGAAGAGAATCAAGACTGATTTACGCAACAGAATGGGAGATGAATGGATGAATGATGTTATGACATTGCATATTGAGAAGGCGATTTTTGTTGGGATTGATAATGAACCAATTTTGCAACGTTATCAGCGTATGCAACATCGCAGGACACAGTTGTCTCCTGCGGTTAGTGTTTCTAGTTCTAGCAACCCAAGTATTGGAACGTAGTTTTTTATGCAGTGGTAGTTCTTTGTTATAAAAATCTAATTATTATGTATTCATATTATTATGTAAGCGTTGTTTGTTAAAAATTATTTTATGTAGCGTTGCAAAAAAAAATTTTAATCTCATTTTCGCCCCACTAAAATTTACTCCTGATTCCGCCACTGATCAATATCATATTTAAAATTATTTCTGCTGAAGCAAAACTTTTTTGTCGAAGGAAAACTTTTTTAGGCGATGAAGAAGTGTCTAGAACTTTGAGGCATATGCTGGCAACAATTAACAGAGCAGAAGGCACCGAAGACTTTGAGGCGCATGCTGGAAGCAATAAACAGAAGAGCAAATTTTGTAATTTTCCTGAGGATAATGTCATGAAAAGGTTCAGTGTAGATAAGGAGAAGCCTAGTAATGTTGCAAAGTTTGTTTCTTTATGCACGGGTCCCATATTGTACTTATACATATTTGATTTCTCGTGATTAAATTTGGAAATATTAAATTTTTTGTTGTATTCTGGGTTTAAATGAACTATCAAAAACATAGCCGTAATGGTTTTGCTTTCGGTAGTGTTTTTTAAAAATGGAAATGAGCCCCCAACATCGGTAGGGTTTCAGGTGCGGTTCCAATATGTAACATCTATTTTTTTTAAAAACAATTGCAATATATAGCAGCTATTTTTTTAAAACAAGTGTAATATGTAGTAGCTATTTTTTCAAACAACTGCAATATTTAGCAGTTATTTTTAAAAAAAATAGTTTTCATGTTATGTGTAGAAGTTGCTAATACAATATATGTTAAGTTAATTAACGTTTCACCGGTCACTTAGGCACCCAAATTGGCAAATTAAAAAATTAGTAGCTTCATGGAAAAAAAATAGATGTTACACAAAGCAGTGATTAAATATGTTGCTGCTGGAAAAAAAAAAAGGCTTCGTGTAGAAGATATACTTAATATCTGCTACATTAAATTTAATACTCCCTCCGTTCCGTTTATTATGGCACAACAAGGAATGACACTTGGATTTTGGTAGCAGCTGAATTTACATGAAGAAATGTGAAAAGTCAAAGTTTGTAGGCAAGTGTACAGCAGCCAAAATGATGACAAGCATCCATGGGAAAGGTTTTGTTCAGCTGAATTTTATATTGGCCTCTAAATCCAAACGAGAGACTAAAACGCATCAAGGAAAGTGGTAAATTTGGGAAATCAAAGCCATCAAAATGGTCAAATATTATGGCTGTCCCCCCTTTTTTTGGCATGAAATTCAGATGTGCCAACAAAAGAAAATTGTCCATTTCTGGCAAGTGTGCCATAATAAACGGAACGGAGGGAGTAGGTCGGTTTTGGGCTCAGATTTATTTATCTTGATAATCATGAACATCCCATTTACTGTGATCTTAGATTCTTATGTTTTTGGCTGGCTTTTCTATACACAAAACCCTTAAAGCACTTATGTTTTTGTCTTATGCTGTTTCTTATACTCAGCATTGGCACCGAGCTTACTCGAAAAGATCAGCGAAAGCTATATTCTAATTTTAGCTTGTTGTAAGTTCTTTCAACTACATAGCATTTCCAAGGGATTTCATCTTGTTTTCCGCCACTCTCTGCTTTTATCCCATTTGATTCACATCTTCTTGCTAAATAGGTACCCTTATGGTCATGTGGAACTTGCTATAGAACAGTAAGGGACATTTACAGTAGAATTATTATTTCTTTTGGTTTTCCTCTGCTCCATTTACTTGGAAACTGTCACTAACCTCGACAAGTTTTTGTTTTTTTTTCCATGCTTGTCTTCTAACAGACAACCTTGAGTTTGTTCGTTTTTCTTTCCTCACATATTTATGTGGTGCCAAAAGAAAATACTAATAGCTGCAATGTTTTGACAGAACAACCTAGGGTTCTGGACATGGGAGGAAGCATGTTTGAAGATATCTTAATAATTTAGGATTTTTTTAATTCTATATTTATCAATTTTGTGAAGTGTTAATAATATTATTATTAAATTAATACCCTATTAAAATATTAATTTTGTGTCTTTTTCTCATCCCCTGGAAGTAGCTGCGCAACTGCTTACAGAGGAAGGGATTTTTTTTAATCCCCTTAAAAATTTAGCACCAATTTTTTAAAATCGGTGCCAAATAAAACTGGTGCTAATGGGGTACATATTAACACCGGTTTTTAAACCGGCCCACAAAAAAATTGGTGCTAATTTAACACCGATTTTTTAAAAATCGGTGAAACCGTTTCACCGCTTGCTTGGGCACTGGGTTTTTCCCCAAAAAATCGGTGCAACACAAAAAAATCAATGTTAAAGGGGGGTTCCTATGGTAGTGAGGGTTATTTTTGTAGTTTAAATTATTTGATGGTTATATTTGCACTTACTCAAGTGTGTGTATATATAGATATATATATTAAAATTTCAAATCCCAAGTATTATGTGTTGAGGGAAATCATATTTGGCTTCACAAACCAGAATCAAATCATAATACATTGTAACTTAATCGATGAAGATCACCAATAGAAATTGGAAATAACACATAAGTTTAAAACTCCAATCATTTTGCCTCCACACCCAAGTGGCAACAGATGGATTGGTCCGTTCCCAAGTGACCAAGTCGAGATCAAATGCGGGCCTATCACTTATTTCCAATCCTTTTGCCTCCACACCCAAGTGGTAACAAATGGATAGTTCTGTTCCCCACGTAGTCATTTTGCCTCCACACCCAAGTGGCAACAAATAGACTGGTCTGTTACCCAAGTCGAGATCAAATACAGTCTATCACTTATTTCCCCACCAAATGGTAACAAATGGATTTATCTGTTCCCAAAGCATCAAGTCGATATCAAATACGGCCTATCACTTATTTCCACACCCAGTGTCAACCAAATGTGACCTTTCGTATTGGCCTATCACTTATTTCCCCACCAAATGGTAACAAATGGATTGGTCTGTTCCCCAAGTCATCAAGTTGAGATCAAATACAGCCCATCACTTAATTTCACACCCAGTGTCAACCAGAGGTGACCTTCCGTATTGGCCTATCACTTATTTCCACACCCAGTGTCAACAATAGATATGGCATTCCGTATTCACCCGTTGCATATTACTTTCATGTAAGTAATATTCTAAAATCCAGCATGCTGCTCCAAGATTTGATATATGAAGCAAACATTGAAGTCCATTTTTTTTTTGTATTTATGAAAATAGCAAGTGAGCCTCCTTATGCTGCTGCTAAATATCATCCTTGGAGCTTGCTTTTGTTACTGCCTTTCCATGTCTTGGTGTACCTGGCAAAAGAGAAAAAACAGCAGATACCTTGTCCAACATAGTATTGATAAACATATGAAACTTGAATATAAGGAAAATGACAAGCATCAAGTATAATTAAGCCCCTAAATTGAGCTGGAAGATCAGAATCAAGATGATAGAGAGAAGTGACCTTTGTTGTGCTTGTTATAAGTTTCCAGATCTCCCTCCTAACAATACTGATTCTCCAAGGTATCCTAAACTCTTTCTGACCATTTTTACTAGCAAAAGAAACTCGCACTCAATTTGAATGTTGTGGAAACCATGTTCTTCTACTATTTTCAGTCCAATTTTCAAAGCCAAAACTTCTGATTCCAAGCGGTTGATTTGTCTTTGATATTTGGCAGCTGCTACCTGAATATCCCTTTTAGAGTTTCGAATTATCATACCAGCTCCAGGATCTCCATTACTTAAAGAATATCCATCTGCGTTAAGTTTATGAGTAGATGGAGAATTCTAGTAAACAATAGCTTTTTTTCTTTTTTTTTATTTGCTCTCCTTTAGAATAGAGCAGTTTTATCCTCCCAAATAACATCGACCATTTGAGTTTCATTTTGTTAGCATTGAAAATGTCAGAGTACTGAACCAGTATTTTCTGCAATATATTATCCATGTTTGGTCTAATAGATTCAAAGTAATACCTATATCTAGCACACCAAACAAACCAAATCATGATAGTTGGAAGAATTCTAATTAGTGTCAGAAAATCAAGTGCAGAGTGCTTATATGTCCAGTGAAACAAGAATCTGTCCCAGAGAGTAGAAAAGTTATGTGTAGGGATATTAAAAAGTGAGTGCAATTCGGACCATAAAGCTGAGATGGCTCTACATTAATTAAAAATGTGGTGCGAATTCTGAGATGCATTCATACAGAAAATGCATATAGAAGGCATGTGAAAACCAAAATCCTCCAGAACATGTAGTAGGGGTATCAATCTATTCAAGAGCTTCCAACTAAAAACACTAATTTTCCTAGGTAAAGATGGAGACCATAGATATCTGAAAGAGGCAACTTCATCTTTTTAAATCCTCAGTAGTTCATAAGATGATTTAACTATAAAGATGCCATTTTCTGAGGGTTTCCATAGGTAGTTCACTTTGATTCCCAAAAGGACACATCTCCCTTTCCAATCTACAAAAAAGAATTATCTAAAGGAACTTCTGAGACTTCTTTTATTTATTTCCAGGTTCTAGATTTTTTTAAATGATCAGGTATTGGCCACACAGTTTTAGCCCATAGGGAGTTTCCTTGCTGAAGTTTCCACCAAAGTTTGAGTGAAAAACTTGATGTTAATGTATGCAAAAATTTTGAAATCCAAACCATTTTTATGTTTTTCGAAAACAGAGATTTGGATATGATCTCCAAAAATTTTTGTTTGAATTTTCTATATCATTGACCTTCCTAAAGAATTTTGCAAAAATTGTATGGAGCTTATCTATTATCCCTTTGGTTGGTTTAAGAACAGTGAGGAGATGAATGGGAATAGCAGCTAGAACATGTTCGATGAGAATCATCCTGCCTGCTTGACTTTGGAAATTATTTTTCCATAAGTTTAGTTTGGAAGAAACTGATTCCAAGAGATTTTGACAATACACATTTTTATTTCTTTCAATAGAAATAGGGCATCCTAAATACTTAAAGGACATTGTTCACTCTTTCATTCTAGTTTCAGTTGTTATATTATTTTAACTCTTGGAATGACAAACTTTGAGAGATATAGGGTTATATTTGTGTATACCCCTTTTTAAATTACTCATTTAACCTGTAACTCGTTTTACCCACAATTCATTATACCTATACTATTTTTTTGGTACGATTGTATCCATAATGATGTGAATAGTAAATGAACAATCAATTTTACCTACGGATTGCAAACTAGATGAATTGTATATAAAAATCTAGATTTCTTATTTTTCTTCTAATTTTTTACTACAAATTTTCTACATTCCATCACTTTCCCAACATCAGTGAACCGAGCCCAACTAGAAAATGTAAAGTTGGATAGCAGTCCATGGCGCCAAGGGCTTATGGCTCTCAAAAACAATAAATTGAAGAAAAATCCATGGCGACTAAAATCTTCGGTAATTTTAAAATTTTGATCCTCGCGAGAACGTCAATGAAATTGGAAATGGATCGGTGTAATTTCCCCTATCTTGATAAGCAGTTGTTTCATCGGGAGAAGATGATTCCGACGACTTCCAAGGTGAGAAGCGTGCCAAATAAGGTATGGGCCAAAAGGGCCATCTATGCGCAATGGCCTAGTCAGCAACTAGGTTCAACTGGTTTGAAGTACTACGCATAAACAGAGAAAGGATAATTTGACCAGAGATGTCACATCAGTCATCAACTCATATACCTAGGGACACAACATGGGTAAAAGGTATGATCATTCAACTCCCCTTCTCATACAGGCTTCCATAGAAACCCTAGAATGGCTTTCCCATCTGACTTGAGTGTCGAAGCATGCACGACCCTAGAAATAAACAAAAAACATTAAGATAATGCATTTATAAAGCCATAACTACGCGATCATCCACACCATTTTACCCACTACCCTAGCCTTGAAAAATGGAAAGGTCACACATAATTACCCTGATGATTCGAAACAACAAGCCCACGTGACATAATTGTCTCCTAAAAACAATCTCATTACCAGCCCACACATAAACCACTTAACTACACACTCTGAACTGTTGAATGCGACACAACACCTACGGATTCGCTCGGTAAGAGAATAAATAACCCAACAAAAAAGGGAGAAAGGATAATGCGGCTTCGCATACTCTAGGAAAATCACCAGCCTCGTGATAGAAACGGAAATCTCACCTCATTTGTTCAAACCAAAAGACAAATAGAATATTGTGGCTTCGCATAGCCTAGAAATTCACCAGTCACATGACACAAGTAAACCTTCTATTTATCCCCCCTCCATATACACGACACATGTTTTTACCACAGAGAGGGAACTGCAGCTTTGCATACGCATGGAAAATCTCCATCCTCGCGACACAAGCAGACCCCGACACATAGCCAATAGAAACCTACCCCCAATAAGTCCCACAAAATTAAACCACCAAATTTTTTAAAGAAAATAATTACAACTTAAATAATAAACGATAAAATACTAATATGAGCTACAATAACTAATGATTCATTCCCTTTACTATCTCAGCTACTGCATCTAGGATTTCCCCTAGTTTCCACCGCATACGTAGGTAAACTTCATCTCGTGTGTGGAACCAGCAGCTTCCATACGATGCATAAACATCGCATAATAAGACTTACGATCAATAATAGGTCCACATTCTTTTCTTCCTAACTGCATACTCATTAAATAAACATAATAGGCATAAGTCTCTAGGTCCCGCTTCAAATCAGTCACTTTTTGGTTCTAAAAAGAAAATGTTGTCTCTCAAACACCCCCCATGGAGATTCTTATGAAGAAGCTCACCAATCTCAGCACACAAAGTTTAGCATTAATTTTGTATTGACCCCTTAGTATTCCCTCCAGTTCTTGGCACATCCCATTCAACAGGAAATAGTGAACATCTCCAACATCAAGTTGGTCCTCTAGTTTCTCATATTTATTTAGAAGTCGAATCAAGAAATCACACTCTTCATCATAAGGCACTATCCATACATGTACCCCAGTCTTCAATCGATGGAATTCAGTCTGTAGTTTTCCCATCCGATGAGCGATCTCATTAAGATAATTAGTCTACTTTGATATTATGTCTTCCAACGTATCACTTTCCTGGCATTTCCTCGGTAAGCATTTTTGCCACTCATTTTCATGTCGCATAACAGATGTTAGCTCTCTCTTCGATCTTTCAACGTGGAACCCCTTCTCGGAATGATGAGCATCACACACATGCAAAAATAAAAAAAAAAGCATGTCACATTTATAATTTCCCCCCACAAAATAGTTCCAACAATTTTAGAAAACATAATCTTCACACAACTACCCAAAGCCCTCACACTTTCCTCAACCTTAGTAGATGTCCCCGAGCCATTAAGAACCCAATGACTTGGTCAGAATCCAACATACATAGAGTAATGTCATTAGTTAATTCGATATAAGACTCATTGACACTCTTGATCATTCTTAGGATCAATTCGAGGTAACCTAGTTGATAAAACCAATGCTTTAGGATGAACACAGGTTGCAAAGTCTTGTGCAGATGGTTTCCCTACCTATATACCATAAACACAAAAATAAGGATTGATCTAAATAATAGCAATAATATAGATTCATTGAGGTTACATATAAAATCCAACCAAACCTTGGACAACAATCTACCCTACCTTAGAATAAGAGAATTAATCTTCTTCAACAAACTTATCACCAAAACCAGCACTCCGCAGTTCAGCCCCGGTAGTTTTGGCAGCAGTCTCATCCCATAGTGCACCATCAACCCTATTATGAATAGAATCCCTCCAACTCCACTAAACTAAGAAGTGTACCCATTTCCTCAAGTACCCTAATCAGTCAAAAGTTTTCACCCCCAACCCGCATAATTAAGAGAAACTTATCCTCAACAGTAGCCCTAGATCTTTGTAATGCCTCATCCAAAACATATGCCTCACTCAAACCAGTGACCTCCAACTCGGGTTTTTGCTCACGAAGTCGAAGCAAAGCCTTACGACGCCCAACCTTAGCCAATTTAGCATACATATCTTCGAATAAACAGTGAAAATTCCTAGTACCCATATGTTTGTTAACTAGTACAGATGGATAGCCTAGATGAGTAGGACCACTCTCTTTTAGATCCCTACCATCTTCACGTAATGGTACAATAATATCATCCTTCTCCTAACAAACTTCATGCAAACTATCTATCTCTTCCCTTCATCCAGTGTCGATGATGCCCTTGGCAAATCTAGCGATCCCAATCGCCTCTTCAATTTCTTCACTTTGCTAGCACACTCAATAGCAAGTTGAGTGGCCTTGGTTAATGCCTCCCAAACCTGCACCATTACACTAAAATTAATAACATAGAATTTAAACCCCAAAAAATTGTTGAGGAAACCAATATACCCCCCTCGCAGAAATCAGTCATAGTTGCACAACTAGAAGCCTTAATCACGTTGTCCTACATTTTCATCAACTTAGGACAACCTTTCTTAGATATCTCTTCTAAACCAATCTTACGCTTAGCACCTCCATGATTCTCCCTCAAGCGGTCGGCTTCATGATAGATATTAGATGTGCTGGCATCTTGATCATGAGATAATGGTTTTGTTAAGAAAAAAAACCTTACAACTGCAAGACAAATAAACCTTCAATAACATGACATAGGTATCAATTGATGAACCTTAAACAAATAAGTACCTTGCAAACTAATACGGCGTCCTACTTCTACAATGTTAGATCGCATTTCCCTTAGGAACTCTGGCCTTTTCCTCCACTTTATTCCTCAATCCAGGGCAATGTTCTCATTCCATATTGGCGTTGCTCTTTGATAAGAACAACTCTTATATATGAATTTATCTTCCCAATCTCCACAATCATCATGAGAAATATTTACAATTTCAACACTTTCGATAACTACCTTGAAAGATACTGATATGAATCTCCTTGCGAAGACTCACGATTTGTGGAATTAATATCTTTGATCTAGTGAAGGGATCTGCAAACCCGCACTATCTCGCACGAAATTCAGGAGTCTAGCCCTCGGGGTACGCCTAACTTCGACTTGCTCTCTAACTAGCCCTCAGGATCAGATTACAAGGTTTATTGATACTTAATTAGCCCTCGGGGTTAAGCAACAATGGAATAGCTCGCAAGCAAAGAGTATGAACTCAAAAAGTTGTATATTTGATTGATGAAAGCTTGTAAGGTTAAAATAATGTTGAATACCACCCCTATTTATAGTACATAGGTATGGTCTTCAAAAAATACAAATAAGAAACTGAAAAGGATTATGGCAGCTTTAAGAAGCTAAAACCACATTTAACTAGACTACCTAAAATAAATGACTATATTCTTCAAGATAAATCTTGAATGAATATTGTCTTATCTAATCTTACCAAATCTAATTCTAATTAAATCAGAACTGAATATTCTAAATACTAAAATAAATGCATGACCGAAACATTAATTCTTCCAAGGGCAACATGGCTGAATTAATGTGCCTTATTCTAAAATAAAATAAATGATTACACTACATCATTAAAAAACTTAATGAGAAAAAGAGTATAGTGTTATCTTCTAAAAATCCTAATAAATAAAAATAAATAAAGAAACCTAGATCGTATCGTATCAGATACCATAGACTCACCAACCAACATCCATTTCATGTTGATCAATTAGTTTTGCGGATAACAACTCACCTTTTCTACCGATCTTACCTCTTTTGTATTTGCAACTTAAATCTATTAATCACTCAATTTTTATTGTAATATATTTATGGTTTTATTGGATATCTAGCCTAAGTTATGCTAACACATGGAGGTGGGGCATAACGATAGAAAACACATCCCGGTGAATCATCTCTCTTTAGCTAGATTCTGTCTCTATGACATTAGCCTTATTAAACTAGAGGCTGTACTTTGTAATTTTTCTCTTAGGCTGACACAACGTTGACTGATGAATATTTATTATGCTAGTAATTTACACAATCAGTGAATACATGTCGAGCTCGAGATTACCTCCAAAAGGCGATCACTGCTCGCCCTCAGCAGTCCACACCAGCCGACACTACAGTCATCATGTGAGAGGTAAGTCACGGTAGCCTAGCACCAGGACCATTGGACCGGCTCGTACTCGGTGCCCACCAGAAGGCCCAGTCCGCCACATGGCCCGAGAGCTATGCTTATAAACCAGGTCACTCCCACACGGTGGCTGCCGAGCCTCGAACCGAGGATGCCTCCAAGAGAACCCAACTCCCAACCAGTGGGGTACACCCGCGGGTGTGAGCTCGAGATTACCTTATTGCAACGGAAGATTTCACCACCAACTTGGGACAAACGTACCTTGATAGTACAATGATTTTAGGTGATGTATTCAATCTTGATTGACTTACATGCATTGTAAACTTCAAATATTTTTTTCGAACACTAATTCATAGAGATATAATTGATTTAGAAAAACGATAAGAAAGAAATATTCTTTCTAATTGGTTTTATATATATATATATCATATTTCATATTTATTTCTATTTTATATTCCCTTCGTACTCACTATATATAAATACACACCACCACAATTATTTGTGGGTTTTACTTTCTATCATAGTATCAGTTAGGTTATTCTCAAATTTTCAGATCTTTTCCTTTATCTTTCAAAAAAAAATCCACTCCATGCCAGTGATTGTTGCTGGCCGCCGCCCACCGCCGCCGTCTTCCGTCGTCCATCACTGCACCGTCGATTGCCATTGCAGTTCTCCGATCCCTCGCTTGGCCATCGTTGACTGCTAATCGCACTGTGTTAGTAGGTCCAATGTGGTCCATCGACCTCAGTTTCCCCACCGATGCGTTTCTTCTCTGTTTTTCGACACCAAGCTCGCATGATTTTCTCTGTTTCCCGGTGTCTTCATCACCCACGTTGTCCGTTTCTTCAATTTTTTTCAACTTTTCCGGCGAGTCTCCGTCTGGTTGTCCGAGTCGCCGATCGCCCAGGGGTTGTCTGGCATCTCCGACCTATTCTTGCTATGTATCACGTTGTTGTTCCGACGACTTCTACCCCCTCCTGAACCCGAGCTCATCACCATGGGCGGAACTACCATGGCGTGTGGTAGGGATCCAGCCTACCTGGGATTCTAGTGCCATGGTAGTAGTGGTCAATTGCGCTTCCCAGCGTTCATAGTTTGGGAGCTCCGATTTTTTGGCTACTTTTTTGTTTCTCCGGCCCCTGCAAGTCAAAGAAGAAGGCCGCTTAAGGCCATTTTTTGCCCATATTTCATCAAAACAATGCCATTTTGGCTCAAGTTGAACGACGTCGTTTTGATTAGTAGTGAAAAAAAAACAAAATTCCAAATTTGAGTTTACTGGATTGGGCCAAAAACGCAGAAGCAAAAAACAAGTGTTTCACATTTTTCACCTTCACCAAAAATGTATTTCACCTTCGCCTCCACCTCTGCTCCAGCTCCGGGCGCTGCCGCCATCCCGCCACCGGCCAGAGACTCCGGATACCGTCCACTACCGTCCAGTCCATCCATGCCTGATCAGCCACACCTGAAAAAAATCATGGTTTAGCCACTACTCATCATCATGACGACCTCTTCATCACTAGTGCCATCCTCTTCACCAGTTTTCTTGGATTTTTAGTCCAATTTGAACTTTGAAGCTACTGCCCTTCCGATTGGGTTTTCCGTCCGATTAAGACTATCCAGACTCCGTGTTTGGCATCAGACCTTGTGCTTTTCTGGTCGTTGTGCCTTTCCCTTCAGCAGGTGTCAACACGTGTAAGATTTCCAAGTGCGTCTCCTCCTTTTAGCGCGTGAACCCACGTGCCAAATTATTCTCATGCGTTAGCCGTTTGTGACCTGCTCCATTTTCTCTTTGACGAAGCAATTTACTACGATCTTATCAATTTATCCCTGACTCTACTCACCTCATGCCCATTCAGGGCTTTGTTAGCAACCAGTCAGCGCTTTGCTAACACACACAGTCACCGCCACATCAACGCCAGTCAACGTCCAGTCAGCACTAAATTACTAAATAACAAAATTGTATTATGGCTCATTTTGATCAACCACGATGCCAGAGGTGTGACGTTATGGGTTTGTTGCCTCTTCTTACTCTAAAATGCATGTTGAATGGTACCAGTTGCAGTGCCATTGGTGTAAGAAATTTGATCTCATTACCTCAATGTGTGCTCACTTGGTCTCTCAAGCTCTTTCTCTAGGATCTTTACCGTATTCTCCTTTGCATGCTCATTGCCTAGCCGATTTTGGCTTGACCAATCATATAACTTCTTCTCAGTCTGCTCTTGATCGCATGAATCCCTATTCTGGTAACAACCGTGTTATTTTTGGTAATGGTTCTACCCTTCCCATTAAACATGTTACTCTCGAGTCTCTGATTCCTTGTCATTGACTGATGTTTTGGTTGTTCCACAAATTACTAAAAATTTTCTGTCTATTAGCAAGTTGACTCAGGATATGAATGTTGTGATTTTCTTTTATGATTCTTTCACTATTTTGAACAAGTTTACTAGTGATATTATTGGCAAAGGTCATCATGATGGGGGTTCATATGTTTTGGATTTCGGTGGTGTTGCTTTATCTGCTGTTGTTGCATCGAGTGCGTCTAACATCTTTTGAACTTTGGCATAGTAGACCGGGTCATGTTTCTCACAACATCATTTCTTCTTTGAGCAAGTCTGGATGTTTGTCTGTTACTAGTTTGCTTCCAAGGCCGCACTGGTGTTCCTCTTGTGAGATGGCTAAGGGGAACCATATTTCTATTATTTTACTGAAAAAAATATATGTGGTGCATGTGCACCACATTTTCATGATTTGGTTCGCTGTGATCTTTGGAGAGCCCACACTCGTTGTCCCCAATTCTGGTTTCTCTTATTATGTTATCTTTGTTGATGATCACTCTCGTTTCACTTGGTTGTACCCTCTGTGGCACAAGTCTGATTTTGTAGAGGTATATCTTCATTTTGAGGCACTAGTTGAGAACCAATTTTCTACATCTATCAAGTTTTTCAGAATGATGGTGGGACAGAGTTTGTAAACTCTCGCATGCGATCTCATTTTGCTTCAAAGGGCATTCGTCACCAGTTTTTATGTCCCTACTCACTAGAGCAAAATGGTCGAGTTGAGTGGAAATATTGTCACACCACAGAAATGGGGCACTCTATGCTTTTCAATTCCGGTTTGCATCATTCTTTTTGGTTCGATGCGTTCACTGCGACTGCCTACACTATCAACCGCTTGCATGCACATGTTTTATCGAGCCAGTCTCCGCTTTATGTTATTTTTGACACTTCTCCTGATTAATCCAACTTTCATCCTTTTGGTTGGCAAATTTTTCCCCATTTGCGCCCTTATACTCCTTATAAATTGGTGCCTTGGAGTTAGCCATGTATTTTCTTGGGATATAGTTCTCAGTAAAAGGGTTATCATTGCCTTGATCCTTCTACGAAAAGGGATTACACCAACTGTCATGTTCGATTCGATGAGTTTTTATTTGTTGCCACCCGTACTGGTTTTGCGATTACACCACCGTCGCTTGATGTTTCTGCATTTTTGGAACCTTCGGCTTTTCCTTCAGAGGTGTTTGAGCCATCTTATTCAGCTGAACTGACATTACTTTAGATAATTCTGATTTACAATCTGTACCGAGAGTTCAGGTTTTGTCTGAAAATTGTGTATGTCTGTCGCACATAGACTAGGAGCCCAGTCTGCCACCAAAAGCTCAATCTCACGCGCCACTAGCAGTGCCATCGACATCTGGGGCTTCAGAAGCACCACGTTCAGTGGTGACGTCTCCTGCTACCTCACTGGTGCGGTAACCGGCAGCTCGAAAGCTGCCGATCTCGGGTTCTTCATCATCTCCGGCGATGGGTCCTTCATCCTGCCATCCAATGGCTAGTCGCTCTCATAATAGCTCTCTCATGTACAAATATTTTTGGGAAATATACAAATATAACCCCATATACTTAAGAAAGTACAGATATAACCCTGGAATAATTTTTAGTGCAAAACATCCCTAACTACTCTACATAAGTGCAATTATAACCCTAAAAACTATATTCCGACATTGTCTTGCCATTTCCAGCCATTGAACAACTAGAAATGACAAAAATGCCCTTTCAACCTATACTACAACAAACATCACCTATTATCTCGATTTTGCAGCCCTTTGTACTGTGATTTTTTTGCCCCCAAAAAATTGAAGTAAATATGGGTGAAGTTAAAAGTATATTTTTTACCCTGGTTATTTTCTAAAAAAACTAAGGTAAAAAATATTTTTTACCTCAATTTTTTTTAAAAAATAACCAAAGTAAAAAGTGTAACGAATCAAAATGGGTGCGATGTTGCACCATTTTTTTAAAAACTGCGGTAAAAAAATTGAAGCAAAAGTCATGCGACTTTGCACAGAACCAGAGTAAAAAACATAGACACAAAACAAGTGCGATGTCGCACATAACAATTTTGGAATTTAAAAAACATCAAGCGAGAATAGCGTACAATGAGTTTAAGTGCGACGTAGACCAGGGCCAAAAATGCCAATCTGGAAACTCATTTTTGTCTGAAAAATTGTGTATATCCGTCGCACGTAGACCATGGCTCATTTGTGGCAGACTGGGCTCATTTGTGGCAGTCTGCCAAAAATGAGTTTCCAAAAATGAGTTCACAACCAACAATGAGTTTCCAGCCAGAACTGAGGCCTAACTTTTCAACGACACAAACACAGATTTCATTAAATTCAAATCAAATTACACACAAAATATCCAGTACATTTATAAGGAGAATAGCTCAATAAGATTTACAAAAAAAAAACAAACATATAAGGAGGTGGCACAGATATCGTCTTGAACGGAGCCACATCGTTGCCAAGACAGACCATGGCGGAGCCAAGTGGAGACCGGCGGAGGGATTTTGGCGTCGAACCTGGTTTCGGTGAACGATGGTCAATTCAACGGGAGTGGCGTCAATTGAACGACAATGCTCACGCGGTGGCATCTTGCGGTGGGGTGGGGTGGCCGGGATCCTCCTCCTCCTCTTATGGTGGCGTCGAACGACTGTGATCCTCCTTCTCTTGATGTGGTGGCAACGTATGGCCTGCTCACGTGGTGGTGTCGAATTTCCTTCTCCGCCTCGCGCGATGGGGTGGCCTGGATCCAAGGAGGAGGAGTTGGAGGAGATAGAATCGAAGGAGGGAAAGGTAGAGGTGGTCTGAGAATGAGGGAGAATGAAGAAGGAGGCGGTCAAATGAGAAGAAAGAGAGAGAATGTTAGAATTGGGTTAGGATATAAATAGTAGTACGATTTTGGATTTGGGTTTGGGCTGCTTTTGTTTTGGGCTGAAATGAGCCCTTTAAATTTATATTTAAAAAGTTTTGAAAATAAAATTCTGCGTTAAAATTTATTTTATAATTTCAATTTTTTAAAAAACTAAGTCAATAATAAAATCTTAAAAATTATTATCATTACATATGTATGTATGTATGTATATATATATATATATATATATATATATGAAAATATTTCATTAGTGTTCATACACGGAAAGTCAATTAAGAGTTGACCGCTCATTAGTTAGTGTCATACATTTGAGTTAGTGTTTATACATGGAACGCCAAGTAAAGGTTAATCGATGATTATTTAAAATTAAAAAATTTCATTATGTCATTTTAAATTAAATATTCATGTTAAGTCAACTCATAAGTCAAGTTAAGTGCAACGTTACTAACAAATCTTTCTTGAATGTTGAGTAGTTAAGATAAACCTTAGTTATCAATCTTTATATGTGGAAAATCAAATAAGGGTTAATCCGTTGATTAAGTAAGGGTTGAGTGTTGATTCCTCAAGGTTAAACCTTTTCATTATTGTTTATGTGTGGAAAGTCAAGTAAGGTTTGACCGTTGATTATTTAAGTTCAAATATTAGTGTTTATGTATGAAAAGTCAATTAAGAGTTGGTCGTTGATTGGTTAAGTTGTAACGTTTTCATTAGTGTTTATGTATGGAAAGTCAAGTAAGGGTTGACCGTTGATTAGTTAAGTTCTAACCATTTTCATTAGTGTTTATGTACGGAAAGTTAATTAAGGTTTTACCATTGACTAGTTAAGTTATAATATTTTCATTAGTGTTTATTTATGGAAAGTCAAGTAAGGGTTGACCGTTGATTATTAAGTTCCAACCACTTCATTAGTGTTTATGAATGAAAGTCAATTAAGGGTTAACTGTTGATTAGTTAAGTTGTAACCTTTTCATTAGTGTTTATGTATGTAAAGTAAAGTAAGGGTTGGCTGTTGATTAGTTAAGTTCTAAACATTTCATAAGTGTTTATGTATGGAAAGTTAATTAGGATTTGACCATTGATTAGTTCAGTTATAACATTTTCATTAGTGTTTACGTATGGAAAGTCAAGTAAGGCTTGCCTGTTGATTAGTTAAATTCTAGAGAAAAGTGCAAATATAACCCTATATAATTGATGAAAGTGCAGATATAACCCTGCGATATTTGAAAGTACAAATATAACTTTACATATTTAGGTTATGTGCAAATATAACCTTTTCCAAAATAAAAAAGGAAATTGATTATCATTTTCCCATTTTTCTGCCCTAAAATTCTTCAAAAACTCTCCTCTTCAAAACCAGGGACACCGCCGCTTCTTCTTTTTCTCCTTTCGCCTCTCCAGATCCAGATTATCCCCGCCATTGTTTCGACAACTCCGCCGGCACCATGGCTTTTCCCCTGCCCAGATTCACACCCTTGGAGCCTCCTCCACCACCCAGATTCAACAACTCTGTTGGCGCCATGGCTTCTCCACCGCCCATATTCATGCCCTTGGATCCTCCACTAAAAGATAGAGATGGCCGATAGCAATTGCAATTGGCGGTTCAGCCATATCAATCAAGAGATGGTAAAATAAGTTAAGTGTATGTTCTGTAATTGGTGTTGATTAGATATTGTTCAACTTAAATTCAATGGTTACTATTTGACTTGATTTGGCGGTTTGGGCTCGTCTATGGCAGATGAAGATGGTCGATGGTGGTATGAGGCGTGAGGTGGAAGGTGGTGGCATGAGGCGTGGTGGCGAGATGGCTGGTAGTGGGGCTGGACAGTGGTGTGGGGATGATTGGTGGTAGGGATGGGGGTGGAAGGTGGTGGAGGGGCGGGGCTGGCTAGGTGGTGGTGGGGTGGTGGTAGTGGTGGTGGTGGTGGGGTGGTGGTAGTGGTGGCGGTGATGGGTGGTAGTAGAGAGTGTGACTGAGGATGATGAGTCTGATGGTGTGACTGAGTCTGATAGTGTGATAAGTTTGATGGGTGCGCGAGTGTGGTGGTGATCGGCGGTGGTAGTGGTAGTGGTGGCAGTGGCGGGTGGTCTGATGGTGTGGTGGTGAACGGCGGTACCTAGAAATTGCCATTGGAGCAAGCTGAGCAGGGGACCAAGAAGATGAGGGTATTTTTGTCTTTTATTTTTGGCCCAAAGGGCATTTTGGTCATTTTCGATTGGTCAATGACCGAAAATGGCCAGTCAATGCTGGAATAATGGCTTTAGGGTTATATTTGCACTTATGTGTAATAGTTAGGGTTATATTTGCCCTAAAAAATAACTCAGGGTTATATATGCAATTTCCCCAACATATAAGGTTATATTTGCATATTACCCTAAACTTTACCCATTTCATTAGTGTTTATGCATGGAAAGTCAATTAAGGGTTGATCGTTGATTAGTTAAGTTGTAACATTTTCATTAGTGTTTATGCATGTAAAGTCAAGTAAGAGTTTGACAGTTGATTCGTTAAGTTCTGATCATTTCATAAGTGTTTATGTAAGGAAAGTTAATTAAGGTTTGACCATTGATTACTTAAGTTATAACACTTTCATTAGTGTTTATATATGGAAAGTCAATTAAGGGTTGACCATTGATTAGTTAAATTCCAACCATTTCATTAGTGTTTATGCATGGAAAGTCAATTAAGGGTTGACCGTTGATTAGTTAAGTTGTAGCATTTTCATTAGTGTTTGTGTACGTAAAGTCAAGCGAGGGTTTGACCGTTGATCAGTTAAGTTCTAACCATTTCATTAGTATTTATATATGGAAAGTTAATTAAGGTTTGACTGTTGATTAGTTAAGTTATAACAATGTTATTAGTGTTTATGTATGGAAAGCCAATTAAGGGTTGACCGTTGATTTGTTAAGTTCTAACCATTTCATTAATGTTTATGTATGGAAAGTTAATTAAGGTTTGACCGTTGATTAGTTATGTTATAACATTTTCATTAGTGTTTATGTATGGAAAATCAATTAAGGGTTGACCATTGATTAATTAAATTAAAAAATTTTCATTAGTGTTTATGTATATAAAGTCAAGTAAGGATTGACCGTTGATTAGTTAAGTTACAACCATTTCATTAGTGTTTATGTATGAAAAGTCAATTAAGGGTTGACCGTTGATTAATTATGTTGTAACCTTTTCATTAGTGTTTATGTATGTAAAGTCAAGTAAGGGTTGACCGTTGATTAGTTAAGTTAGTTATAATATTTTCTTTAGTGTTTATGCATGGAAATTCAATTAAGGGTGACTGTTTGTTAGTTAAGTTCTAAACTTTTCATTAGTGTTTATATAATTATTAATAAGTAGTACTCCCCATGTCCCAAGGAAATCTGCACACTTTCCTTTTTTGGTTGTCCCTGGCAAATCTGCACACTTCCCTCTTAAGAAAATCTTCTACATTCTAAAGGACAAAATTACCCTTAAAATTTTACTTAATAAACTCATCTCAACCCTACTATTCTCTTAACCCTAATTGAAGCCCACTCCCCTCTCCTCCTTTTGCCCCGCCACAACCACCCCTTTCTTGTCCCTTTATCTCACCACCAACACCCGTTTCCTGTCCCTTTATTCCCACCACCGCCACCCCTCTGCTTCACCTACCACAACAATCCCTGCCATTCAGGAACCCTAATTTCTTCTTCCAGTCTCCGCCACCCAAATTCTTTGTTTAGATTGAACCACCATGAAGTGGCCGGCGTCGGTAAGCTTCACCTGCTATGATGGAGAACAACGGAGGTTCACCTGCTTGGAGCTCTTAACCCGCGATGACCAAGATATACACCTGCAATGATGAAGAAAGCAAGAGGAGGTGGCGGCACTTCACCCGCGAGAGGCGCTGATGACGGAGCTTCACCTGGTAGAAGAGGCGAAGAGAGAATGAGGAGGTGTGAGGCGAGGAGAGGAGGCGGCGATATTTCTAGTAAGAGGAAGAGTGGAAGAGACACATAAATTAAGAGAAGAAAATAGGAGCTTTTTGGTCATTTCACATCTATCAAATTTGAAGAAAAAGTTTCTCTTTTTGCAGGTTCGCCTGGAACGAAGGGAGTATATAAAATTTTATTTGGTGAAAAAATAATACTTATTTTTTGATATTCGACTTCGATCACATATTACTCGAACTTTGCGTTTAATTTATTTCATTTGAAAAATATAAACATAAAGTCATAGTTAAAAGTATAGTTATAAATTTTTTTATAGAGTTTAAATGAAATGGAGTAGCATAAATAATTTACAAAATTATATTTAGTTTTGGTTAACATTAAATTTTATTATTAAAATCTCGATCATGTGTTACTCGGTCTCTACATTTGATTTATTTCATTTGAAAATATAAACATAAAGTCATAGTTAAAAACATAATTATAAATTCTTTTAAAATTAAGTAGTATAGTACCATCGCGCGTTGCGCGATATCATTAATTAAACTTAAGTTTTATTTAAAATTTTAGAGTTTAGTCATTTAAGAAAAATTATATGAGTTATGAAGTGAAATAATTAATTTAGTTGGAAAATGTTAAATATTGAATACAATAAAAATTGATTAATTTATAATATTTCATTCAAATTATTTAAAAAGTAATTATTTACATGTTAATATTTATTTAAAAGGTTATCATAATTATATGTATGTTTCTCATTGCAATGAATATAAATAAATATCCAATGACCTTATTAATCTCAGTAATTATAAAATGTCCTTATTTAACAATTAGTCAGCCTAAAATAAGACTTTGTCGTATATAAATAAGTAAATAAATATGTACAGTATACATATTTCTACCAAAAAAATTCTATCATTGTATAAAAAATGTGAACATTTTTTTATTTCAGATTATGTGTTTCTTTGGATTTTCTTCAAAAATAAAATTAATAAATATATACTATAATAATATTTATGGTTTTAAATATATCTTTAGAAGTTATATATTTGAACAAGTTATGATTGATTATATATATTAAAGAATTAAATCAGTTACATATTATGATATTTGCATGTTAATAAGTTATGATTGATTATACATAGTAGAGAATTAAAAAAAGTAACATATTATAATATTGGTATATATGTTATTTTTAATTTTTTGGGCTTAGGGTAGTTAAAATGACTCAAATACCCCCAGTTGACAGACATAAAGCAAGCAATATCTTTTGTAGGGTGCTTGAGATTAGGGTAGTCAAATGACCCAAATACCCCCAGTTGACAGACAGAAAACAAATAATGTCTATTATAGGGTGCTTGGGAAAAGAAATGGAGTTGCATTAAAAAATTAAAATTATATGTTTTTTAATAAAAAATTACATTATTAATATATATACACACACATATATATTCAATTATTTTAAATTGTGGGTGTGTGAGAGAGGTGCGTACGACGGCGGTAAGCCAGACATACGTGCGACGTCAGTCATTTCATGTATGCGAGAGGTACGTGCGATGTTGGTCACAATAATAATCGACGTAGGTAAGCCAGATATGCGTGCGACGTTGGACATTTCATGTCTGCAAGTGGTACGTTCGACGTCGTTATAAAAATTAACCGACGTCGGTAAGCCAAACATGTGTGCGATGTCGGTCATTCATGTCTGTGAGAATGACATGCGGTATCAATCTCAAAAATAACCGACGTTGATAAGCTAGACATGTGTGCGACGTCGTTCATTCATGTCTGCGAGAGTGATGTGCAACGTCGGTCTAAAAAATAATCGATGTCGGTAAGCTAGACATACGTGCGACTTCAAAAAAAGAAGAACCGAGGTAAAAGAATTTTAGACCTCAGCTCTTATCCTTAACCAAAAAACCTAGGTAAAAGGGGCAAAGTAATAGATTCAGTTTCTTGTAGTGCTAATACACAACTTTGAAAGGCAAAAATGCCCTTTGCCCCACAACCACCACACATCATATGTTCAGCTTCTCCCCGCCACAAACACCGACATCAGCCTCAATCTCACGTTGTCCATCCTCACACTATCCAGTGACATCATCACACACTGCTTTCTCCACTCCTCACGCCCCATCACCTAGCAAGTGGAGGCTTTTCACCGCTGGTTCAGCTTACACCGTGAACGCCGGGCACGGGACAGAGAGATTCGCTCTCATCACCGGACTCAGTGGTGGCGACACCTTGTCCATATCCCTTGCCCTTGTGGTTCCCGCCACCCATCAGCCCCACATAACCCCAACCCTGTCCCACCCCCACCACCCACCGCTACGCTTTGCTCCGCCACCCATCAGCCGCCCATCCTGCAACCCATCATCCCACCGCTTCCCTCAGCCCTACCACTCACCGCTTCACTTTTCCTCGCCACCCTGATGCTGCCAAGCCCGTCACCCTGATGCCCTGTCACATCGCTTTGCCTCGCCACCTAGATGTCGCCCAACCCGCCACCCAAATGCCCTGCTGCTCCATTTTTCCCCGCCACCCATATCCAGTGCTTCCAACCAAAATGAAATAAAGGAAAACGATACTTGCAATTAGGCTTTGCTACCAGATCCAACAATAAATTAAAATAAGGGAGCACAACGATGTGAAGGAGAACAACGATGTGAAGAAGAACGGCCAAGGATCAAATGAAGAAGAAGCATTATGGTTAGGGGGTTTTGGGGTTAAAATAGTAAATGCATTTTTTTTGTTTTGTTTCCAGAAGGTTAAAATTGATTTTTCACTCAATTTTGACCTGAATCTGCCAGAAAATGTTATATTTGCACATACACTAACTTTCTAGGGTTATATTTGCACTTTCAATTATCACAGGGTTATATTTTCACTTATGTGAATTATGTAGGGTTGTATATGCACTTCACTCAAGATTTTTTTTTACTATGATATTTCTGGTTTATTGAGTGCTCTATTTTCTAAGACTGAGCCACAAAGTCATCGCTCGGCTGTTAAGGATCATGAATGAGTTACTGCCGTGGATTCCAAAATGGAGGCTCTTCGCACTCAGCAGACATGGGATTTGATTGCTCGTCCTTCTAATGCAGATGTTGTTGGCTCAAAGTGGGTGTACCGTTTGAAGTATAAGGCTGATGGCTCACTTGACAGGTGCAAAGCAAGGTTAGTTTCTCCAGGCTTTTCACAATTACCTATCTTTGATTATGATCATACATTTAGTCCTGTGGTGAAGGCTTTTACTGTTTGCACTGTTTTATCTTTGGCTGTTACTCGTAATTGGACCTTACGACAGCTAGATGTTAAGAATGCATTTTTAAATGGCGTTCTTAACTCTCCAGTTTATATGAAGCAGCCTACTGGATACAAAGACCACATGCGTCTTGATTTTGTTTGTCATCTAAGCAAGGCCATTTATGGTGTGAAGCAAGCTCCTTGTGCTTGGTTTCAGCATTTTAGCACTTTTTATATTGGCTTGGGATTTGTATGCAGTTCCTCCGATACATCTTTGTTTTTATTTTCATAGGGTGCCTCTTTTCTCTACTTGTTGGTTTATGTTGATGACATTATTCTTACTGGGAATGATGGTTGTTTCAACCTGAAGCTTATTGATTGGGTTAACCAGGAATTTAAGATTACCAATCTTGGCACTCTGACCCGCGTCCACTCGGGGTCGTTAATTGTAGCTAATTAACCCAAGCGGAGGACTTATGGGAGGGTCAAAGATAAAAATTTATAGTTCTGCATCCAACTCACTACTATGCTACTGATAGGGTAGTTAGGGGTAAGCCTTGGGTACGTCCACATAGATGCTAGGGCCTAAAAATCAATTAAACATAACCTTGTTTGGGTTGTCAATCCGTACGAGTTGCTAGGAATGGATAGTATAGTAAACATAGGGGTTGGTTTTTCAATTAACAGCTACAAAACATGAAAGTAAAAAAGCAAGTTATCTATATAGCTAAACACTCGGGGAATGCTTGCGTAACATGGTTGATTTAATACTTCGATCCTCGATTCATTCACATGTGAGATTTAAATGAGCCTAATATATTGCCCATAACACATAGTGTGATCGATGGCACACACTTCTCCGTACGTATCACGTCGGGTGCGCTCACAGCCCTTCATCGACTCCACCTTTGTAATTAGGGGAGTGCAACAAGGTCCGACCTTTGTTGTATGTCTATTTCTCCCCTGTGCGATTACATCCTGGGCATTCCACCACGAATGCTTCACTCCCTAGGCCTATAAATGAGGCAAAGGGAAGTAGGCACCTTATCTATGACACTAGGGCCTATTACAACCTTGCTACTTTTCATTATCTTTACCCGCAACCCATTGGATTACTTTACAAAATCAACTAAGACGGGTGTGGTGGAACATAACAGAGTAATACTCGGAAAAGACCCCACCCATGCGGCCCCTTACCCTACTACCCATTAACACATCCGAGATTTCTCTTCCTTGGGGCATCAATATTTGCACCAACATGAATATAGACTAGAGTATGTGCTAATGAAGTGCACTATTTATGCAATTCTAACATTCAAGAACAAGTCACAATAATATCACAAGCATAATAATTATGATGCACTAGGAATCTCACGAAAGCATAAATCAACACATGAATACAATTATCCCCAAGCTATGGAAACTACTCCCTAGACATGGAATTCAAATAAAGATTTGAATTCCACATCATAGGATGAAAGAAAAAAAAAGGGGAAAAAAGAAAGAAGAGAGAATGTTTCTCTCTCTAGAATGCTCTCCAAATTCAAGAGTAGAATATGAAAATAAGATGCTAGATAATCAAACCCTAGAAAACCAAGGCTATATTTATAGTAGTAGGGGATTGGGCCTAAAATTAGTCCTAAAACTGGACAAAAAGTGTGAAACCCTAGTTAAGCCACCGTCTGGTGTGGATCATCGCAGATGGTGCGGTCCGGGCCGTGTACTGGGTCCGTGCTAGCGTGAGACACCAGATCTGGCGCGACCCATTTGGTCTGTGCTGGCGAGGTCCACGTCAACTCCGTTGCCATAGACCGTGGCATCTAGTGTGGTCCACGTCGTATCCTTTGGCACAAACTGTGGCTTTTGGTCCGTGCTACCAACAACATGCTCGTTTTTACACCTCCGATCTGCGGGATGCGATGTTTTGCGTAAACCATCATCAGCAACCTTGTTTTGCTCAATAATTTAGCACAGACCGCTTGATTTTTCACACCCTACCGGCTGGTCTTGACATTTTGTACTTGGAACGACGCATGTCGTTGAAAATGGGATGAACCGCACCCATACTTAGTCATTTTTTTAGTGAAACTTGGAACTTGCGCGCGTGGCTCGTCGAGTTTCACGCGGTCCATGCTGGGCCTTGGCATGGTCCGTGCCAGAGACATTTGGCACGGACCACATGGTCTAATGTGGGCCGTCGGTACCATCCATGAGCTGTCCGCACCGACCCATTTGTACCTTGGCCTACTGAACTTCTTTCCTTTGCTACAAATGAACCGCTAGTATGATTTGAGAGTTATAGTAGTCAATTTTATAGGGCTCAAGAAGACAAATCCAATGGAATCACCCTTAAAGGCTTATTCTTCTTGGATCGTTCTCACACTTTGGCACAACACATTGGACCACGATTCACCATTTCTTTATTGGCTGTCTTGAACCCCAATGCAGCCTAACTTTGGCTCCAATCTCCTTCTACCACAATTTGATGTCTGTGGCTTTCATGTACTACCATTCTAGTATGAATGACCTTCGATCTCTTCTATCATCCTGGCAAACGGCCTTTAATATCTTTTTCTCCCATTACGAATGGCCTTCACATAGAATGTGACGAAAAGTATCCACAAGCGACCTACTAAGGATGATCCCACGGATACGAGATATCCATTAGTACCAATTAAGTCTACAAAATGCGGGATTTAGACAAGAAAACCAAACATGTCCATCTAAACCCCTTGTCATCTAAAATCAACTAATACTAGCAATCTAACATATAAAACAAGCCAATTATTATGCCGAATGCAATGGTTAACGCACGCATAATGAAGCACATTACACTTTGCAGTATTTTTGGGTTTGGAGGTTGTTCGTACTTCTGATGGTTTATATCTTGGTCAACCCAAATACACCACGGACATTTTATTGCGTGCTGGGATGCAGGATCTTGCGCATGTTGTCATTCCATTTGTGGTTTTTTTGCAGCTTGTTAGTTCTTCCGGTAAGTCACTCCAAAATCTCACTCTTTATTGGGCTCTGATTGGTGCACTTCAATATCTATTGATTATGCATCCCTATTTTTCTTATGTTAACACGGTCAGTCAATACATGCAGATTCCTACTGATGACCGTTTTTAAGCTGTCAATTGAATTTTGCGCTCCGTGTGTGGTACCCTCCACTATAGTCTTCAGTTTCATGCAAATTCATATGTTTTACCAATTCTAGGTTATTCTAATGTTGATTGGGCTAATTGAATTGAGACTCGTAGGTCTACATGCGGTTATGCCATTTTCCTTGGTGGTAACCTGTTGTCTTGAAGTGCTAAATGACAACCTACAGTTTCTCGTTCTAGTTCAAAATCAAAATACCATGCTATGGAAAAGAATATTGTGGAGTTAGCTTGGTTGATAAATCTTCGTTGGAATTTAAGTGTATCGACTCGTACACCTCCTATTTTGTTGTGTGATAACAATAGTGCTATCTTTCTTGCTCAGAATCCAGTTCCGCACAAGAGAGTCAAGCAATGATATTGATTATCATTTTGTGCATGAGATTATGTCTTCTAGAAAGCTCAATGTTGCTCATGTTTCTACAGCCTTGTAGCTTGCTGCCATCCTTACAAAGGGGTAACCTTGTCCTCAGTTTGAGTTCTTATGTTCCGAACTTTTCGTTGTGACCATTCCCATACTTTGCTTGAAGGGGGTAGTATAGATATAATAGATTTATAGTAAGGATAAGAATGGAATACCCTTTCGAATTGGTTTTTGTTGTGGCATTCCAATCTGACCAATTGACTCTTGTTCACCAAGATGTGCCTGCAAAAGAGATCACAGAAGTGGTTCCAGGGAAAAGACTCTGACGCCCAAATTAGTAACTTCCTTCTTCAAAATCAAGCCTTTTCATTTTAATTCCACTTACCTAGATTAGTGTCCTCTCACTTCCTTTTATAGTGTATTATGAACGTGGCTCTGCTTTATCTGGGTTTTCCATGGTGTGTTCAATCGTGGTTCCGAGAAGGCAGTCTGTGGCTGATGCCTGATCATGATCTCCACTTTTCTCAGTTTGTGGGTTGACTTTGATTGTCCTGAGTCCATCTATCTCGGTTCGTATTGTAGGTTAGCATCGAGCCCATTTGTGGTTAAACATATCTACTGGGCCTTAATGTTGACTCAACCAACCTGGCATTAAACTATAAATCTTGCATGGAAACATAATACTGGAGCTTAACCGGAACTTGCAGATTTTCTCTTAAACCTTCAATAAACTGATTCTTTATAAAGGCATCATTTTCTCTCATGCCAACTCTTCTCATAGCTAATTCAAGATCTTGCCAGTATTCATCTACACTGTGATTTCCTTGCTTCATATTGCTGAGATACGAATGTTGCTCCATCAAATATGTTCGTGGAACATGATGTAATCGAAGCTTGGTCCTCAATCTCTCCCAGGTGGAGATAGGTTTCTTTCCGGCAAGATATCTTGATTCTTTCAAATTCTCCCACCACTCTGTGGCATAATGAGTGAAAGAATACTCTGCGACCTTGATTTTCTGTTTCTCACAGTAGTTTTTGACATCAAACAGGTTCTCGGTCTGCCTCTCCCAATCCAAGTATTTCACCGGATTGTGTCGACCATCAAATCTAGGAATATCATACTTCAAACCTTTGATGTCACAAGCATATTCAACTTGTCTTTTAGAACGAGGTGTCGTTGGGTTTGATAACTCATCTACCTTCCTTGATAATCTCTGAACCTCGCTGATTATGGCATTTATGACATTCATGGAATTCGTTTTAGGTTTATTGTTGGGATTGCCAACAAATGGCGGGACGAATGGATCGTCCGCCATCCCTGCTAAGAAGAAACAAACCGTCAGGAATAAATGTCCCCCCTTCCCCTTTTTAAGTAAGGTCACTCACCAAGTGTATAACACTCACAACTCACAAGGCGAAGGCTAATGCGAGGGCAACTGATCAATTCACCGCAATTCAAAGCAAACTATGGAGATGAGTACTGCAGAATTTATTTCGAAATTTAAAAATATATAAACTCAAAATTTGGCTCTACGATCTAGAATTCCAAATTCTAAAAAGAATAAGGAACAAAACACAATTTGAATGGCACGAATCGGAGCTGTATTGAATGAATTATGACCAAAACAAGATTGCTTTATATAGGCTACAAATAGGTTCCGAAAATTCAAGAACAAATTGGAATAGGAATTTAAATCCAAATCACTTGTGGAAAAGGATTTTAAGGACTTACTTGTCCCCCAAGTCAAAAATTCAGATCAAAACCCCTCTCACAAATGGCTTTTATTTCCTTTTTCTTTTCCGAATTTTGGCTTTTCTTTTCCTTTTTCAAACCGGATTCCTTTTCCTTTCCTTTTTTTTTCAGCCACAATTCGTTTTTTTCCCTTTTTTTTTTGTACTATAAAACTCACAAACAGAATGTTATTCCCCAAGAAAAATTTCGGTCACAATTACCAAAATTTTCAGAAATTGCAAATCTGCCCCCAAACTTTTGAAAATTGCAAATCTGCCCCAAATTTCAGATTTCAAAACCTAAATTCCGATTTTGAAACCCAAAATCTGCTACCTTTTGTTTTTTATTTTCAAAAATTTTTTGGAACAAGAATCGCCTATATAAAACTTAGAATAAGAAAACTGCGAAAACTTCCTCTTTATTCAAATGAACTTCGAGGTATTCAAGATCGTAAGGATCAAGAATATGACACTATATAAATGGAAAACGACACAAGAATCTATTTTTTTTTTAATAAGGTGTAATCAAGAATCAAAGAACAATTCTAGATCACGGAATCAAAGAACGATAAAGAAAACAAATAGGATTATGAGCATGCAATAATTTTCAGAAGAGTTGACGAAAATATCACAAGCACATAAACTGTTTAAGCTACTTAAAGCTACGAAACTGACCGGGAGGTGAAGGCGGATAATACTTGTTAACACTCAGACCCTTCAACGTCCTCCTGACTCGATTGATGAAGGTGAAGGCGGATAGTAATACCGAAGTATTCTAACTCTCAGACCCTTCAACGTCCTTCGACTCTAGATTCGATCCTCCTGGTAAGAAAGATCAAACAAACACAGTTAAAACACGACACGAAAGAGTATATATATATAAATTCGAAAATAAATTAATGCAAAACTCGAAACCCCTTTTTTTTGTTTTTTTTTTCGGCCTCAGTCGATCCTTCGCTTTGCTCTGATACCAACTGATATGAATCTCCTTGCGAAGACTCACGATTTGCGGAATTGATAACTTTGATCTAGTGAAGGGATCTGCAAACCCGCACTATCTCGCACGAAATTCAGGAGTCTAGCCCTCGGGGTACGCCTAACTTCGACTTGCTCTCTAACTAGCCCTCAGGATCAGATTACAAGGTTTATTGATACTTAACTAGCCCTCGGGGTTAAGCAACAATGGAATAGCTCGCAAGCAAAGAGTATGAACTCAAAAGGTTGTATATTTGATTGATGAAAGGTTGTAAAATTCGTCCATAAGGCCTCCCCTTTTATAGGGTTACAATCTTGCCTCAAACCCTAATCACAAATGGAAACGGAATCGACTTATGGCAGCTTTAAGAAGCTAAAACCATATCTAACTAAAATACCTAAAATAAATGGTAATCTAAGGTAATCAGGTTGAATTCTTCAAGAAGTAACCTTGAAGAATATTACCTCATCTAATCTTACCAAATATAATTCTAATCAGAATAAAACTGAATATACTAAACCTTAATGGACTGTATTTTCGAAATTCATCTCTTCAAAGCCCACATGGCCGAGCTATCAGTCCAATAAACCCAAAATGACATTAATTTACAGTGATCACACTACCTCATTAAAAACCCAGTGGGAAAAAAGAGTATAGTGTTCTTCACGATGTCTTCAGTTCGTCGACAATCTTGAATAATGAATCCAAGATGTCGATGGTGACTCCTTCTTCAATTCTTCATCATAAAGGCGATCAATCAAAGCATTTAAAGCAGCATCCCTAAGCTTAGTCCTTGACCTAGTCATAGGTCCTGCCATGTCTCTTAGATGATCTCGAACATATCCTTTAAATGTTTGATCAAGTCGTGGAATGTCTTCATTATGGTGGTAGTCGTCTTGGCATCTCCATCATTCCCTCCGTGGTCGAAAGGTTTAGCCCTCGAAACTTAATCGTCTTCAAATGTAAATGGAGATAAATCAGCAACATTGAAGGTCGCACTAACACCATAATGATCTGGTAACTCAATCTTGTAAGCATTGTCGTTCACACGATCCAACACTCTAAAAGGACCATCTCCACGTGGACTCAACTTAGATTTCCGAGCATTTGGAAACCTCTCTTTCCGCAGATGAACCCAAACATAATCTCCCACGTTGAACCTCATCAACTTGTGGCTTTGATTAGCTTTATCAGCATTCTGTGCATTAAAGCATTTGATATTCGTATCACTTTGATTGTCCTGAGTCCATCTATCTCGGTTCGTATTGTAGGTTAGCATCGAGCCCATTTGTGGTTTGGACCTGCTGCCTAGTATTTGGGCCAGGTATACACCATAAGCCCCCCTAGCCATGACGACTAAAAGGCATGAAGCAATGGCGTTGATTGTGAATTAAATGTGAACTGATGTTGTACGTCAACAACCTGTTCATCATTTGATTTTAGCTTCGTAGTCATTGCGAAGTGACGTTATCTTTTTGGCTATACATATGTCCTTGCTAACTCTTCAGATTTCAAATTTTGAATCCCTCATCCTTGTTATCTTTATAATAAGAATGTTTGTGTAGATTTTGTTTCTAAGGGTTGAGATTCGATCCTCATTTTTCGTTGTTCTGTTCCAAATTTTTCTTCTGATGTTTGTTATTTCTCTATCTCTTAAATGATGAATTTTAAACAAATAACTTAACTCTACCATCATTCAGTGTGCTGTCTATTCATATTCTTCCGCCGTTTCGATATATGTAAAAGGTAACTTACTTTTATGCCAGGCCAACATTATTGTGTTTTTGAACTGATTGTCCTCCTCGATCTTGCCATTTCTTCACTGATATTTAAATATCTAAACTTCATTTTGTTTCACTTTATCTCCCCAGTTGCCGAAATCTTCATCTTCTCCGGTTGTCTCTAGGTTTTTTGAAAATCACTCTCGTTCATCTTTTATAAAAGTAAGTTTTCTTTTCAACTCTATCTCCAATTTCTTTGTTGCATGTTCTAAATTAAATAAGGTATATTTATTCTTCAATTTCTGGAAATCTAGTGCTTGTGGTTTTTTTAACAATTTTTTTATCATCGTCTCTGACGTATCTTCTCTTGAGCTTTGTTCTGAAAGACTTATATATGTTGTCCTTAACCCTAATTAAGGATGTTATTTCTAACTCTAGGGTCCATGTTTATCCATGTGTCTTCCTCTAACTACGTCGAGTCTCCCATAGAAGATGCTCATTCCGATGGGGATTCCGGTCATGCCACCAGATCTTTTGCCATACGCAGTATGCTATCTGGTCCTTACTTAAATGACTTGAAGAACTATTTCCCTATTTTATCCTCTTTTGAGCTTTGCGCTCATTCGAACTCTGAATTTGTTCGCGATCCTCCTCCTGACAATATATCATGTTATTTATCCTATTCAAATTTTGGTCTTTATTTTCCTCTTCCTGAACATTATGTTGTTCTTTATGCTTGTACAAAATCGCATTATCCCAATTTCATCCTAAGGGCATCGTTATCATAACAGGGTTTCTTCAGGTGTGTGAGAAAGCGGACGTTCCTTTCACCCTTGACTTGTTTCACAACTTTTACCACCTTTGAAAAGTGAAAAACACCATAGATGAATATACCTTTTATCATGTGGTAGCTGGGGTTGAGCTTGTGAATGGTTTCCCTAGTAAAGTTGGTCTTTGGCGAACAAAATATTTTTTTTAATAAAACTAAATCAAAATTCTGAAGTGGTTGTGCCCTCTTGGAACTACAAAGTTCTTATATCTAAGCTTCATGGTCTGAGTGTCTGTTTTACTACTGAAGCTGAGATCATGGTAACACTTCGTGCTCATACACAACATCTCCGCCATTCTGATTCTAATGTCGAAGGTGTTTTGTTCGTTATTGCTTTGATGTGTTTGATCTGCATTACCCATTATTTTTTTACAAACGTGTACTTCTTTTGTGTGCTCGTTTGATCTATGATGTTTACTTTTTTTTGCAGAAATGGACCTAGCTGGAGGGTCTATCGACATATCGCTTTTCGATAGCGATGACGAGGAGGTGGCTGAGACTATTATTCAGCCTCACAATGCTACTGCGAGTGACACCCTTTGATAGGGTATTAACAAAATGATCACTAGTATTGCACTTGCAAAGGGAAAGTTTACTAAGGGCGAAGAGAAGAGTGGCAATTTGGTTGATCTTGAATCCGCTGGTGCGTACATGCAGTCGCACCCTGCCCATGTCCAAGAATGGGTGTTCTCATTAGGTATTTGACATGCCTCCCCTTGGGGTCGTTAAAACCGTAGCTTAGAATTAACTCAGTTGGGGGCGGTGTGGTCTGAAGATAGAAATTTACTTTCTGCACCCCGATCTCACTGCTATGCTACTTAGAGGGTAGTTAGCGGCAAGTCTTGTATTTGTCCACAGAGATGCTAGATCTAATGTATCAACTAGAAATACAACCTTGTATTAGTCATCAATCCGTACGAGTGAAAGGAATAGCTAGTAAAGCATACATGCAAAGACGGGTTGGATTTTCAATCTAACAACTACAAAACATGCAAAGTAAATAACACAACTACGATATAAAACTAGCACTTGGGGGGATCATTGAGTGGCTTGGTCAATCTAATGCTTCTATCCTCGATTCTTTCACATAGAGATCTAAAAAAACCTAATAGTGTGTCCATAAAATGTGGTGTGGTTGATGGCATATGCTTTCCCGTCCCTGTCACGGCAGGTACTCTCGCAACCCTCTATCGACACCGCCATCGTAAGTAGGGGAGTACAACAAGGTCTGACCGTTGTTGTAGGCCTGATTCTCCCCCGTGCAATTACGTTCCAGGCTTCCTCCATGAATGTAACTACTCCCTCGGGTCCTATCAATTATGACCAAGGATCGTAGCCACCTTATCTGATACTAGTGTTTCTTGTAACCCTAGCCTGCTACTATTTAAGCTATGTCTACCTGGAACCTCTCGAACAACTTTACGAAGTTAGCTAAGACTGGTGCGATAGTAAGTGGATCAGGGTGACCTCGAATCTCCCGTGCACACACCCACGCAGACTCGTTCCCCTCCACCCATACAAACACCCAGGTTTTCCTTCCCAAGGGAGCATCGATATTTGTGCCTAGAATGAATAGATCCCAAAATGTGTGGTGTGATATTCATGCATTTAGACTCAAAAGAAAATCACAATAATATTACGAACACAAAATTAGGATGAACTAGAGAATCTCAAAAGGCATATAGACAGAACCAAGTCACTACAACTATCCCTAAGCTATAAATCTTGTCTGCAAAGGATAGATCCATGGAAAATATTAGGTTAGATGCCATGGATCTAAGAAAATAAGATGAAAGGAAAAAAGAAAAGAAAAGGAAAAATGAGAAGGAAGAAGAAGTACTCTCCTCTTCTTTCTCTCTACACTAGAGAGACGCAAAATCTAAATTATGACTAGCTTGGATTTAGTAGAAGACTAAGCCTCCTATATATAGTTGTAGGGGATTGGACCTAAAGATAGGCCCAAAATATACCAAAGTTAGGTCAAAACCCTAGTCGACATTTCCCTTTACCCGCTGAACCTTTCTCAAATAAACTGCTAAAATTCGTGAATCTTCTAGAGCTGTACTTTAGTTCTTTAGATATAGATTGGAAAGACAAAGATTCCGACATATGGTAGAGGGAAATCAGATGCAAATTGAGAGAGTTATGACTAAAATGGTTAGAAATCGGCGCTTGGCGCGGGAAAACACAGAAGATGCGGCCAGTGGCGTGCCCTTGGTGATGTGGGGTGTGAGGTCTGGAGCATGGCATGGATCATCATGTCGTGCGGGGCGCAGATCTTCATCGTGGCGCGAGGAGAGAGAGCTAGTGTGGGTTGTGTCTGGCACTAGCGTGGGTCACGTCGTTTGCTGCTGGGCGCCGTCATGGTGCTGAATCTTGAATGTGATGTCCCTGAAATTATTTTTTTATTAAATATATAAAGGGACCAAGGTTGGTTTATTAAGAAATAAATTTTGTTGAGTTTATTTTAAAATATAAATATTTAGAGTGATTTTTTAAATAAATAATTCTAACAAAAAAAGAGCATATGGAAAGGAGATGAATTTGAATCCAAAAAACTCTCGAGGTACAACTTTATTATACTAAATTATAATATATTAAGGATACTTTACCCATTTTTTTTATCGATAACAATTCTTATATGGTAGACTGAGATATAATGTTTATCACATCTTCAGTAATAAGTTAGTATATAGTTAATTAATTAGAACTTTAAGCGTTTGAAACAAAAGATAACTGTAAATTTATTAACCATGATCTTAGGAATTAATTAGTACGATAAATTTTACAGTGCGAGAATACGATGGGGAAGGTGCACCAGATATGATTTACGTAACTATAATTTTCTTCTTTATCTTCTGGCATTGATTTGGTCTTTCTCCTCCCCGACTACACATTCGAATTGGATCTAGGATTAGCTTGCCCGACTACAAATTCGAATTGGATCTAGAATTAGCTTGCCGTAAAGTTTCACTGGATAGTACGAGATGGGGTGGAACAAAGAGAGCTAAATAATCATACAAATAGATCAGGGTGAATGTTAAACAGTAACCATAGATCGCCAGTATATTGCAAGTTACTATATTCTTTTGTTTCAAGATACAAAAGAAATTGAATTAAACTAAATAGGTGTGATAATTATTGTTATCGAGCAATGATGATTAGATTTGATTGATACTCATGAATACAAGTATGATCTGAGAGTTTTTGTAGGTGCATGAGATTTTTTGACCTTATGATTATGGTTGAGTTCGTATGTTTTCATGTGTATACTTGTGGTAGTGTTGTACCATGCTGAGGTTCTACGTGGGTGCTTACATAAGTATTTACTTAATGCGTATATAATCAAAATTAGATCGATCTATCATACTCATATGAGTTCGTCTCTTGAAAAACGGTCTTTCCATAAGCAATGGAAAGACCAAGGTTTAAAGTACAAATTAGAAGAAATGAAGATAAAATTTTTGAATTGTATGAATCGAGTCATAAACTTTATAACTAGTACTCGTTGCATACTAAAATTTTAATATTACAAGTAAGACCTATATATATAAGGCAAAGTCTTGGGAAAGACGGTCTTTCAATAGCCTTATGAAAAGACGGGGTATAATTAAAATTATAAAAGGTATATATATATATATATATATAATTAGCATTTTAACAATAAATCTAGTTCAAGTGATTTTTGTGAGTTATAATATAGTGCTAATTAATATGATAGTGTGAGTTAGACTCACTTGAAATTGCATGTACATTACTTTGAAATAAACATGTGTAATGTGTAAGGCGTGTGAGTGTATACATTCGCGCTCAAATAAACATTTTCAATGTGTATAGCGTGTGACTTTATAGGGAGTATGTGTCTGATATGAATATGGTAAATTGAAGCAGTAAAGTTATTATTGTAGGATGAGTAAATGAATTAGAGTTATTAACTGATCGGTTCATGAATTAGGAATAATTATGAGTACTGCAAGTGTGTTGGTGGGTATAGAACTTACTGAGTGACTGCAAATTAAATTAGGTAAAATAGACTGGGTATAAAAACGATTATAAACATGGAACAAAGTTGCAAGTTAAGAACTAAATTAATAATATTTATGTATGAGTAGTAGTATACGTATATAACTGTGAAATTTAAAATAGATATTGAACAAAAAATTTTTTATTTTAGATTAAGGAATAAATATATCGATTAATAATGTTAGATGGCAAAGTCTTGGGAAAGACGGTCTTTCCATAGGCTTATGGAAAGACGGGGTTTGATTAGAATAATAAAAGGTAAAAGGTCTTAGTTGCAATATTAAAGTTTTAATATGAAACACGTAGTAGTTATAAAATTTATAACCCGGTTCATGCAACTCGAAAATTTTATCTTAATTTCTTCTAATTTATACTTTAAACCTTGGTCTTTCCATAACTTATGGAAAGACCGTCTTTCAAGAGACGGACTCATGTTAGATTATGGAAATTCCAAATCTGCCACAATGTGGACTAACTTTGCATTTTGCTCAATAGAAAAATCATGCACTCCCTCCGACAACCGGCGGCTTTTTGAAAAAAATGAGGACTTCGGTATTATCGCAGACCGTCGATAGTCTTCCACCATGGGTGCCACCTCGAGGAACGCGATCGAGTCGCTGATGGATCACCGGTGAGACCCGCGTTTTAGAGTATTATTTGAGGATTTCTTAGTTTTACTTTATTATATCGCATAAGTATAAGCTATTTGGTTAATTTGCAGGCTTCTGTAAGCAAAGTTCACTCTATTTTGATCATATGCAGGATCGTATTGGATAAGATTAGGATTTGCCAATTTTCCTTTTTTTTGTCAGGATGCTGAAAGTGTAAGGGTGGATCATCAACATCTATGTTATGTTTAAGGTCTTAAAATCATAGGATTGTATGTGTGCTCCTAATTTACTGCATTGTGATGTGTGTTCTGGTGGAGTTTTCCACATTATTTGTTCAACGATTGATCCTAGAGACGAGGGTGCTATCAAGGCAGACTATTTTAGTTTTGGTCCCAGGGAAAAGAAACTTTCCAGTGAAATTATTTCGTTGAATTCAGTGAAATTTGTGGTTATGGAGTTGTGTATTGTATTATATGCTAGGAAAAAATTTAGGGCAGAATGGTTAAGACAGGCATTTTCCATGTCTTAAGGAGGATAAAGAAGAACTGATGCAGTTATGATACTCAATAGATAGTAGGGTGGAAGATTAGAGCTTTAGAACCTGTAATGTGAATCATAATGTTGTGTATTATCATGCTATTCTGAGTAGTCACAATATGTTAACATGGAGAATGGAAGTCTGTGGGATTGGCTGCACAAGCAACCAATCAATCATAAAAAGAAGAAAAGCCTAGACTAGGAGCCATGACTAAGATTGCAGTGGGATTAGCTCAGGGTGTCGCATATCTTCACCATGATTGTGTGCCCAGGATCATTCACAGGGATATCAAGTCTAGCAATCTCCTGCCGGACTCCAAAATGGAGGCACATTTGGGCGATTTCAGAGTAAACTTATTCTTTGAAAGCCTCGGAGAAGAGTGATGTGTACAGTATGGGTATCGTGCTGATGGAGCTGGTTAGCGCAAGGATACCTACTAATGGAAACTTTGGTGAGAACATTGACATGGTGAGATGGGTGGAATCACACATGGAAATGCAAGGTTCAGGTAGGGAAGGTTTTGCGTAAGAAACTCATCGGAGACAAGGTTTCGCAATGGCTCAGAAGGAGCAACAGCGTCTTAGCAAAGCTTGAGATGTTTAACGTCGTGGAAAAGGACCGCCGAAGAAAGCCAAGGAAAGAAAGCAGCAAAATGCAACAAAACCACCAAGTAGTGATTTGTTTGGTCAAGCATATCGAGTTTCCAAGGAATGTGGAGATTGATGCAAACACTAGCATGAAAATGATGGTAGTCTCAGTTTGTTGGAGCTACTGATTGACAATTTAGTGGCTAGTTTTAGCACAATAATGTTTATGTCCTTGGTCCATAAACTTTTTTTTATGTGCTATTACTCTAAAAAAAAAAAAGTCAGATTATGGAAATATATTTGCAAGTTTATTGAAGAAAATTACACATTTTGAGTCACAACAAAGGTGAGAGTTCCTATCCTTTTCAAACCAAACATTTTGAAACGAATTTTACCGTTGAAGTCTTGGAATGAAACTATCATTTTTTTTAACTGTCTTAAAAGATAATCTCCCCGTTTATAAAAACCACTTCACTGCATTGTACTGAATTTCATTCTAATGTTATTTAGTCATTTTATGACAAAGTTTCACTACAATGTTTATTGTCGAAATGTTTTACTGAAATACTATGTGAACATGTAAATATTGTGTGAGTTTCTAAATTTTATCTAAATCTTTTTGAAAATGATTTTAAATAATTTTTCACAAGAAAAATATATTTTATTTAACTATTTTAATTGATTTAGTCATGTATTTAAAGAGTGCGTCTCTTGAAAGACGGTCTTTCCATAAGTCATGGAAAGACCAAGGTTTAAAGTGTAAATTAGAAGAAATGAAGATAAAATTTTTGGGTTGCATGAACTGGGTTATAAATTTTATAACTACTACATGTTGCATACTAAAATTTTAATGTTGCAACTAAGACATTTTACCTTTTATTATTCGAATTAAACCCCATCTTTCCATAAGCCTATGGAAAGACCGTCTTTCCCAAGACTTTGCCATATTTAAATGTCCATTATTGAAATGCATGAGATTTCGTTTAAAAATAAATTTTGTTTTAAAAGATTTTAATTAAATCTCGTTTGCATATATTTGACATTTAGTTACTTCGTTCTTTACTGAAGTGCATGAATATTTTTGTAATATTCTATTATTATCTAATTACATTTAATTTACCAAACTATTTACTTTGGCTGACTTTCCGATTTATTCAATAGCATTGCATAAAACTATTTCGATACCATTGGTGATGAGACTGAACTACCATGGGATCAACCTGTGTGACCCATGAGACTGAACTACCATGGGATAACCCTGGACATATGAGACTGAACTACCATGGGATCACCCTGTGAACTATGAAACTGAACTACCATTGGATCACCCTATGTAACCCATGAGACTGAACTACAATGGGATCACCCTGTGTGACCCATGAGACTGAAATACCATGGGATCACCCTGTGGCCTATGAGACTGAACTACCATTGGATCACTCATGAGACTGAACTAGCATGGGATCACCCTGTGACCTATGAGACTGAACTACCATGGGATCACACTGTGACCCATGAGACTGACTATGAGTTCACCTTATGACTCATAGGATTACTGTTAATGAATACTGATACCGTGGGATCATTCGTGACCCATGAGGCTGACTATGATTTCATCTTGTGACTCATAGGATTATTGTTACTGAATAACGATGGGATCCTTTGTGACCCATGAGACTGACTATGAGTTCACCCTGTACTCATAGGATTACTGTTACTTAATATTGCACCGTGAGATCATTTGTGATCCATGAGACTGTAACTGTTACTGTTCATTGTTTTCTGATTTATACTTTCTGCATTGTTTTGATAAAGTAATAATTTTACATGAAATGTTTATTGACCACCGCATTGATTGCTTAATGTTTTATAGAAACTTCGTTTATACATATGGTTATAACTGAAATGTTTCGAAACTTTGGAACCCTCATGGGCGAAAGCTCACCCTACATTTTTCTAAAATCTTTTAGGTTAAGCGCTGGTATGGTGTGACCACGACAAATAAGGTGTGAAGGACGCTCAAGGCCACTACCCTTAGTTTTACTAAGCTAATTTGAAAACTTTCATTTGTGATATGAATCTCCTTGCGAAGACTCACGATTTGCGGAATTGATAACTTTGATCTAGTGAAGGGATCTGCAAACCCGCACTATCTCGCACGAAATTCAGGAGTCTAGCCCTCGGGGTACGCCTAACTTCGACTTGCTCTCTAACTAGCCCTCAGGATCAGATTACAAGGTTTATTGATACTTAACTAGCCCTCGGGGTTAAGCAACAATGGAATAGCTCGCAAGCAAAGAGTATGAACTCAAAAGGTTGTATATTTGATTGATGAAAGGTTGTTAAATTCGTCCATAAGGCCTCCCCTTTTATAGGGTTACAATCTTGCCTCAAACCCTAATCACAAATGGAAACGGAATCGACTTATGGCAGCTTTAAGAAGCTAAAACCATATCCAACTAAAATACCTAAAATAAATGGTAATCTAAGGTAATCAGGTTGAATTCTTCAAGAAGTAACCTTGAAGAATATTACCTCATCTAATCTTACCAAATATAATTCTAATCAGAATAAAACTGAATATACTAAACCTTAATGGACTGTATTTTTGAAATTCAGCTCTTCAAAGCCCACATGGCCGAGCTATCAGTCCAATAAACCCAAAATGACATTAATTTACAGTGATCACACTACCTCATTAAAAACCCAGTGGGAAAAAAGAGTATAGTGTTCTTCATGATGTCTTCAGTTCGTCGACAATCTTGAATAATGAATCCAAGATGTCAATGGTGACTCCTTCTTCAATTCTTCATCATAAAGGCGATCAATCAAAGCATTTAAAGCAGCATCCCTAAGCTTAGTCCTTGACCTAGTCATAGGTCCTTCCATGTCTCTTAGAGGATCTCGAACATATCCTTTAAATGTTTGATCAAGTCGTGGAATGTCTTCATTTATGGTGGTAGTCGGCTTGGCATCTCCATCAGTCGTCTTGACATCTCCATCATTCCCTCCGTGGTCGAAAGGTTTCGCCCTCGAAACTGAATCGTCTTCAAATGTAAACGGAGATAAATCAGCAACATTGAAGGTCGCACTAACACCATAATGATCTGGTAACTCAATCTTGTAAGCATTGTCGTTCACACGAGCCAACACTCTAAAAGGACCATCTCCACGTGGACTCAACTTAGATTTCCGAGCATTTGGAAACCTCTCTTTCCGCAGATGAACCCAAACATAATCTCCCATGTTGAACCTCATCAACTTACGGCTTTGATTAGCTTTATCAGCATTCTGTGCATCAAAGCATTTGATATTCGTATCATTCCCTCCCGGATCGAAAAGTTTCGTCCTCGAAACGGGAAGCATATAACCTGTAAAGACATCCTTGAATTCCTGTAACAACTTAACAAACCGTGAAAACATATCTACAGGAATATCTTCTTTGGAATAGTAACTTTCTTTAAAGGACATTATAAACACAAAAGAATGATTAGGCAAAGATCGATTCACATCTCTTATTGAAGCATAAAACGATTTACTAGAATCAGTAGATAGTTCATGTCTCATCATATAAATAGAAAGTAAAGGACTAAGATGTGAAAACAAGACTTTATGCAACTTTTCATAATCATTCTGCAACTTACCTGTCTTACCTACCTTAGGATCAACCTGGAACTTGTCTATGGAGAAATTTACGTTCTTTTTGGTGGAATTGAAACTATTTTGGTCGAAATTACTTGCTTCTTGTGGGGGAGTTATTTCAGCAACATCTGTGGAATACGCCTCAAAAAATTCTTGTGTTTCAGGACCTTTGATTTCATCATCTATTTGTTCTTCTTCGGTGTCATACCGTGCAGGCATATCATTATCTTCTTCCTCCATTATTTTTATAATTTGTTCATGGGGACAATTATTGTGAACATGTCCTTGTTCATTACAATGAAAACATATAGGAGTGTTAGAAGAAACTGTATCTGACAAAGTAGAAAATGATTTACCTGTATCTTGGCTAAGAGACTGATTGGTTGCAATCATTCTTTGATCAGTGGGTTCCAATGGTGGAATTGAGCAGGTTATAGTCGAATTAGGGTTTCCTTGGCCACCCATGTTCAAATTGCTACAACCCATGGCCGACTTTGGGCTTCTGAAATCAGAGAATTGCCTTTGACTTTCATAGCCGAAATTAGAGCTTCCACTGGGCCTTAATGTTGACTCAACCAGCCTGGCATTGAACAATAAATCTTGCATGGAAACATAATGCTGGAGCTTAACCGGAACTTGAAGATTTTCTCTTAAACCTTCAATAAACTGATTCTTTATAAAGGCATCATTTTCTCTCATGCCAACTCTTCTCATAGCTAATTCAAGATCTTGCCAGTATTCATCTACACTGCGATTTCCTTGCTTCATATTGCTGAGATACGAATGTTGCTCCATCAAATATGTTCGTGGAACATGATGTAATCGAAGCTTGGTCCTCAATCTCTCCCAGGTGGAGATAGGTTTCTTTCCGGCAAGATATCTTGATTCTTTCAAATCCTCCCACCATTCTGTGGCATAATGGGTGAAAGAATACTGTGCGATCTTGATCTTCTCTTTCTCACGGTAGTTGTAAAGATCAAATAGGTTCTCGATCTGCCTCTCCCAATCCAAGTATTTCACAGGATTGTGTCGACCATCAAATCTAGGAATATCATACTTCAAACCTTTGATGTCACAAGCAGATTCAACTTGTCTTGAAGAACGAGGTGTCATTGGATTTGATAACTCATCTACCTTCCTTGACAATCTCTGAACCTCGCTCATTATAGCATTTATGACATTCATGGAATTCGTTTTAGGTTTATTGTTGGGATTGCCAACAAATGGCAGGACGAATGGATCGTCCGCCATCCCTGCTAAGAAGAAACAAACCGTCAGGAATAAATGTCCCCCTTCCCCTTTGTTTAGTAAGGTCACTCACCAAGTGTATAACACTCACAACTCGCAAGGCGAAGGCTAATACGAGGGCAACTGATCAATTCACCGCAATTCAAAGCAAACTATGGAGATGAGTACTGCAGAACTTATTTCGAAATTTAAAAATATATAAACTCAAAATTTGGCTCTACAATCTGGAATTCCAAATTCTACAAAGAATAAGGAACAAAACGCAATTTGAATGGCACGAATCGGAGCTGTATTGAATGAATTATGACAAAAACAAGATTGCTTTATATAGGCGACAAATAGGTTCCGAAAATTCAAGAACAGATTGGAATAGGAATTTAAATCCAAATCACTTGTGGAAAAGGATTTTAATGACTTACTTGTCCCCCAAGTCAAAAAATTCAGATCAAAACCCCTCTCACAATTGGCTTTTATTTCCTTTTTCTCTTCCGAATTTTGACTTTTCTTTTCCTTTTTCAAACCGGATTCCTTTTTCTTTCCTTTTTTTTTCAGCCACAATTCGTTTTTTTTTTCCTTTTTTTTGTACTATAAAACTCACAAACAGAATGTTATTCCCCAAGAAAAATTTCGGTCACAATTACCAAAATTTTCAGAAATTGCAAATCTGCCCCCAAACTTTTGAAAATTGCAAATCTGCCCCAAATTTCAGATTTCAAATCCTAAATTCCGATTTTGAAACCTAAAATCTGCTACCTTTTGTTTTTGATTTTCGAAAATTTTTGGAACAAGAATCGCCTATATAAAACTTAGAATAAGAAAACTGCGACAACTTCCTCTTGATTCAAATGAACTTCGAGGTATTCAAGATCGTAAGGATCAAGAATATGACACTATATATATGGAAAACGACACAAGACTCTATTTTTTTTTTTGTTTTTGAATAAGGTGTAATCAAGAATCAAAGAACAATTCTAGATCACGGAATCAAAGAACGATAAAGAGAACAAATAGGATTATGAGCATGCAATAATTTTCAGAAGAGTTGACGAAAATATCACAAGCACATAAACTGTTTAAGCTACTTAAAACTACGAAACTGACCAGGAGGTGAAGGCGGATAATACTTGTTAACGCTCAGACCCTTCGACGTCCTCCTGACTCGATTGATGAAGGTGAAGGCGGATAGTAATACCAAAGTATTCTAACTCTCAGACCTTTCGACGTCCTTCGACTCAAGATTCAATCCTCCTGGTAAGAAAGATCAAACAAACACAGTTAAAATACGACACGAAAGAGTATATATATATTAAAAAAAATCGAAAATAAATTAATGCAAACTCGAAACCCTTTTTTTTCTTTTTCTTTTTTTTTCGGCCTCAGTCGATCCTTCGCTTTGCTCTGATACCAACTGATATGAATCTCCTTGCGAAGACTCACGATTTGCAGAATTGATAACTTTGATCTAGTGAAGGGATCTGCAAACCCGCACTATCTCGCACGAAATTCAGGAGTCTAGCCCTCGGGGTACGCCTAACTTCGACTTGCTCTCTAACTAGCCCTCAGGATCAGATTACAAGGTTTATTGATACTTAACTAGCCCTCGGGGTTAAGCAACAATGGAATAGCTCGCAAGCAAAGAGTATGAACTCAAAAGGTTGTATATTTGATTGATGAAAGGTTGTTAAATTCGTCCATAAGGCCTCCCCTTTTATAGGGTTACAATCTTGCCTCAAACCCTAATCACAAATGGAAACGGAATCAACTTATGGCAGCTTTAAGAAGCTAAAACCATATCCAACTAAAATACCTAAAATAAATGGTAATCTAAGGTAATCAGGTTGAATTCTTCAAGAAGTAACCTTGAAGAATATTACCTCATCTAATCTTACCAAATATAATTCTAATCAGAATAAAACTGAATATACTAAACCTTAATGGACTGTATTTTCGAAATTCAGCTCTTCAAAGCCCACATGGCCGAGCTATCAGTCCAATAAACCCAAAATGACATTAATTTACAGTGATCACACTACCTCATTAAAAACCCAGTGGGAAAAAAGAGTATAGTGTTCTTCATGATGTCTTCAGTTCGTCGACAATCTTGAATAATGAATCCAAGATGTCAATGGTGACTCCTTCTTCAATTCTTCATCATAAAGGCGATCAATCAAAGCATTTAAAGCAGCATCCCTAAGCTTAGTCCTTGACCTAGTCATAGGTCCTTCCATGTCTCTTAGAGGATCTCGAACATATCCTTTAAATGTTTGATCAAGTCGTGGAATGTCTTCATTTATGGTGGTAGTCGGCTTGGCATCTCCATCAGTCGTCTTGACATCTCCATCATTCCCTCCGTGGTCGAAAGGTTTCACCCTCGAAACTGAATCGTCTTCAAATGTAAACGGAGATAAATCAGCAACATTGAAGGTCGCACTAACACCATAATGATCTGGTAACTCAATCTTGTAAGCATTGTCGTTCACACGAGCCAACACTCTAAAAGGACCATCTCCACGTGGACTCAACTTAGATTTCCGAGCATTTGGAAACCTCTCTTTCTGCAGATGAACCCAAACATAATCTCCCATGTTGAACCTCATCAACTTACGGCTTTGATTAGCTTTATCAGCATTCTGTGCATCAAAGCATTTGATATTCGTATCAATTTGGTTTCTAATTAGCTTTATATTAGGACTCTAGAACTCCATTGTGATAATTATTGTTAAGATTTAGAATTGTAATAAGAGTACCCATACTTTAGGACTGGGGCGTTACATTGAAGTCCTGATCCGCGTCCGTGGCCGTTGGCGCGGGCCATGGTCAAGCGGTGCTTTGCTCAGAAACTTGGTGTGGGCCACGTAAATTCCCATATCCCGCATGCTGGTCTCGACATAATGGACTTGGAACGGTGCGGGACGCCTAAAATGGGACGTCTCGCACCCATACTTAGTTGCGCAGAGGGGTCTTCAATTCGTGTTGGCGGTCTGCCGTGTCTAGCGCGGATTGCACCATTGCCTCACACTGCTCTCCTTGTCGTGGGGCGTCTTCTTTGGTGCAGCCCGTTGGTGCCAAAATATGCATGGCCCGCGCAAACCCGTTGGTTCCTCGGCCGGCTGAACTTGTTTCCTTCGCCACGGGTGAACTGTTAGTCCAATTTGAGAGTTTTAGTAGTCAATTTTATAGTACTCGAGAATAAGAATCCAAAGAAACCCAACTTGAAGGCTAATTTTTCTTGAATTTTTCTCATACTTTGGTACAACTCATCGGACCACGATTCAACATTTCTCCCTTGGCCGTTTTGAACTCCAATGCCACCTATCCTTGGTTCCATCTTTCTACTACCACAATTTGATGTCCGTGGTCTTCATCTTATACCATTGTAGAGGTGAATGACCTTCGATCTCTTCTACCATTCTTGCAAACGGCCTTCAATATCTTCTACCGCCCTTACGAACGGCCTTCACATGGAATGTAAACAAAAAGCACCCACGAGTGACCTACTAAAGATGATCACAAAGAGATCAAGGAGCCCGTGGATACAAGATGTCCATTAGTACTAATTAAGTCTACAAAACACGAGATTTAGACAAGAAAACCAAACATGGTCGTCTAAACCCCCTGTTATGTAAACTCAACTAATACTAGCAATCAACCAAATAAAACTAACTAAAAAGTATGCCAAATGCATCGGCTAATGCACGAGTAATGAGGCAGATCAGTATTCATCAGAAGTACATGCTTCTGGGTATTAATGATCTTGAAGCGAAGTGGGACAAGCCTGTAAAGGACACCCAAGATGTTGTGTGCAATTTACGTGGGATTTTCAGTGAGCAGAACATTCTTATTCACCGTCAACACTTGACCATAGTAAATATGCTTCAACCACAGAAGGAGTCTAGATATTATGCTGCAAGCAAGACTCGTGAGGCCCATCAGAAGACACTAGTTATTGATAAACAATGTGCTCGCCTTGATGACTTGTTCGATAAGTTGAAGAAAAATCAAGATCAGTGTGATCACTTTCCATCTTCTTCCCTTGGTTGGCAAAGCAAGTTTGATGAACAATTTTCTATAAACACGCAGATGCGAAGTGAAAATGAGCATCTCCGTGCTGAGTGTGGTTGGCTTAATTCGTCTGTGCACCAACTTAAGCAAACTTGTGTTGAGTACAAAGATAAACTCCAGGCTCTCCCTTCGTCATCTCGTAGGACTACTGGTCGTGGAGATCTTATTGTAGGAATTGGTGGGTAGAGGATTAACTTGTTTGAGGCTGTCCAATCTCATATTTGGTGCCTAGAGGAAGAAATACAAAATTTGATGGTTGAAAATAAGAGGTATGAGGAAACTGTTAATGTTATGAGTATGCATCTGGATCGCAAGGAGTTCGGCCCTATAACCAACTTTAAGGCGTATTATGCTAGATATCTTGGCATATGGAGCAAAGGGGTCTAATATGCCATCTTGCTTATTTACACATGAAATTATTATACGACCATATGGTTAGCGAGGAGTATGTTGCTGAAGAAAACCGACAAAGGGCTGAGCACTCCCATTGCGAAGCTGAGCATGATCGTTTTTGTGGTGGTTCATGCTCATCTGAATCATCACAAGAATCTAGGCATAGATAATATGTAATGATTTTTTTTCCGAACGTTTATAGCATGATGTTCTTTTTGTTCCATCTTTAGGATGAAATGGTTGTCTGTTTTCAATAAAACTTGACTTCGTACTTTGGATGTTCTTGCCTGCGTAGTTCTTTTTTCTTCACAGGATATCTTTCTTATACGTCTATTGTCTTCGTTTTGAGTATTGAAATTCTATTTGTCGCTAAGCCGCAAGATATATATCTTGCTTTAGTTGCTGTTTCATAGGCATGTCTTTCTTTTAGCAAGATCTATTGCTTGCTCAATTAAGAGTATGTAATGTATGAAGCCACAAGATCTATTGATTTCTTTTGTCATTGTATTAAATCTTGGTTTTCCTGGTAGCAAGGTCTGTAGCTTGCTTTTTTAAGAGTGCGAACTCGCAAGATCTAATGATTGCTTTTGTCGCTTCCTTGTGGGCATATCTGCATTATTGCAAGATTTATGACTTGGGTACTTAAGATTTATATTTTGCGAGGAGGCAAGATGAGTAGCTTTCGTAATCGACAACTCGTACCAATATCATCATGCGTTCGTCTTTTATGATTTTGTAACTTAGTTTTGTGATCACAAGCTATAGCTATCTAAATAAATAAAAGATGTTGCTCCAAAATATTTATATTGCGATAATATCGTCTTCAATAGAGAACAAGGGAACAAACACCACCAATGATCATTTCATGGTTTCTATACATTCAAACTAGATTTTCCTGCCTCTTTACTGATTCTACACAGAAAACTTTCTCAAGTTAATTATGTGCCAAGTGCTGGGAATGTTGCCTTCATCCATTCTCTCTAACTCGTAGCAGTTGGATCAGTCTGTCTTCGTTATCTTGTACGGTCCTTCCCACTTTGGGAACAACTTTCTTTTTTCCTCATCTAGGCTAGCTTCGCTCTTCCTTAGCACCAGATTTCCAATTTGAAATTGTGTTTCCTTGACTTTGTACTTTGCTTCCTTGATTGCTGCCCTCTGTCTGTTCTCTCCGAGTTCATCTAAATCCAACCTCATTATCCCTGGATTAATGTCTTTTTTTATATTGTTCGAATCAAAGGCTTGAGTTTCCAATTTCCACTGGTATTGCCACTTCGTGCCCATATACAAGACTATATAGTGTTTCTCCTATTGGTTCTCACCCTGTTGTTATGTACGACCACGAGGTGGTGGGTATCTCATCAACCCAGCCTAGTCTCTTTCCTTCCAATCTTTTCTGGATACCTTGGACAATTGTTTTGTTCATTACTTCCACCCGAACATTCGCTTGAGGGTGAGCTACAGAAGTGAACCTTTGTGTGATTCCCAGTTTCAAACACCATTCCATAAAGACTCTACTTATGAACTGTGTGTTTTTGTCGGTGGCGATGGTTTGTGGTACTCCAAAGCGACAAACTATATTCTGCCAGACAAATTTTCTTGTCACTTCCACTGTAACTCTTCCTAATGGCTTCGCTTCAACATACTTTGTGAAGTAATCAATTGCCACATTTAAAAACTTGGAACTGCTAGCCTTTTGGAAAAGGACTGACTAGATCAATTCCCCGTTTATCGAAATGCCAAGCTCTGTATATTCCCGTTAATGCTAATTACGGCTTGTGTGATATTAGAGCATTCATCTGGAAGCTTTTGCACTTGAGGAAAGAGTTATATGTGTCACTAAACATGGTTGGCCAGTAGTATCCGACTCGAATGATCTTCTTCGCGATCGTTCGAGACCCTTGGTGCAATCTGCATAATCCTTCGTATACTTCCTTCAAGATCTTGTTTGTTTGTGATGGTTATACACAATTTATCCATTGAGATAGGTATCATTTCTTGTATAAGGTCCCGTCTTCGTAAACATAGTTGTGGGATCACATTTCTAGCTTCCAGGTCTGCACTTTGTCTGTAAGTAGCTTCCCCTTTTCAAAGTATTCAATTAATGGTGCCATCCAATTTACCTCATGTGCTTGAACCGCTGACACAGTTGTCCTCATTGTGCTCCTAACTGGAATGACCTCTGCTTTCACATCCTTGTATTCGGCTAATTACTCGAACCCTGTTGTTGCTAGCTTGCTTAGGGCATCTGCTTTCGTATTTGTGCTTCTTGGGACAGCTGGATGTTGAAGTACTTAAGGTGAGCGATGAGTTGATGGACCCTGGTTAAGTATTTCATCAATTGCTCTTCACGCACTTCTTAGTCTCCTCGTACTTGTTGGACCACTATTTGTGAATCGCTGAATGCCCGAACGCTATTCAACTTCATGTTAACTGTGAGGTCTAAGCCGCATACTAACGCCTCATACTCAGCTTCGTTATTGATAAGTGAAAAATCAAAAATATGCGAGTATATGTATTCTCCTCCGTCCGGGTTGATCAACCGCATCCCTGCTCCGCATCCTTCCTTGCTAGATGCCCCATCCACAAACAATTTCCATGTGATTTTTTCCCATTTGGACTTTCCTTTGTCTATGTTAAGATACTGTTGTGTTTTCACATGTTGGCCTCTCACACTTGTCATCTTCGCGATGAAATCTGTGAAAGCCTGTGCTTTGATAGCGGTTCGCGGTTGAAATTGAATCTCGAATTGTCCCAATTCAACAGCCCATTTGGCCATCCTCTATGGTGACTCTGGCTTGCTCGGGATGTTCTTGATTGGGTAGTTAGTATAGAATACAATCATATGATTGTGGAAATAAGTTTGCAGTCTTACCGAATATATTAGCGCTAGGGTCAACTTTTCAATTGGAAGATACGCTCTTTCAGCCTGCTGTAGTATTCTGCTGGTGTAGAACACTGGTATCTGCTTCTGGCCTTCTTGCCTACCTAGAACTGAGCTCATCGCATTTATTGAAACCACAAAGTATAAGTATAATGTTTCTCCTGAAATGGTGATTTCAACGTTGTTAGTGTTTGAAGTTGGTTCTTCAATGACTCGTACGCTGATTGGCAATCTTCGTTCCAGCTAAACTTCTTAGCCTTTTTAAGGATTTCAAAGAGTGGGAAGTGTCTTTCATATGCCTTTGGCATAAACCTACTAAGTGATGTTAGCGATCCCATTAAGATTTGGACTTCCTTAACTATTCGTGGTTGGGGGAAATCAATAATTGCTTATATTTTCTCCGGATTATCCTCAATCCCTTTTGAGGATACCTTGCATCCCAGGAATTTTCTTGCGCCTACCCCGATTGTGAATTTTTTGGGATTTAGCTTCATTCCAATTGCACTTAATGTATCCAGGGTTTCCCTTAAGTCTTTCGCGAAGTCACATACTCGCCTATTTTATGACCATATCATCCACATATGCTTGTATGTTGCGCCCAATCTGATTGCGAAACACATTATCAACCACTCTCTGATATGTTGCCCATGCATTTTTCAACCTGAATGGCATCTTCACGTAGCAAAATATCCCGAAACTTGTTATGAAGGCCATTTTTTCTGCATCTTTGGGGTTCATCAATATCTGATGATACCCTCTGTAGGCGTCTAAGAATTCTAGGATTTCGTATCCCAAGATTGCTTCTACTAGCTAATCGATCTTTGGCAGGGGATAACAATCCTTTGGGCATGCTTTGTTTAAATTGGTGAAATCTATGCACATTCTCCACCCAGAATCTGCCTTTTTCACCATCACCGAGCTCGCTAGCCATTTTGGGTATATCAACTCCTTTAGGATCCCAGCTTGCAACACCGCCTTTGCCTCTTTCTCGATTACCTTTTGTCTATCACTGGCAAAGCTTCTTTGTTTCTTCTTGACCAACTTGATCGAACTTGCGATATTCAAAGAATGAGTTGCAATACTCGGGTCGACTCCTCTCATGTTTTGTACACTCCATGCGAATGTGTCTATGTGATCTCTCAGAATTTGTATCACCTTCCGTTTCTCCTGATCTAGAAGGCATTTTCCTATTCTGACACACTTAAACGCATTATTGTCATCCAAAATAATGTCTTCAGTCTGTTCTCCAAGATCTACTAGATGGTCCACCTGGTTGAGTGAGTTACTGTTCGTGATAGTATTAACCATTTTTTGTTGCTCCGCGATTTTTCCTGCTTTACATTGTTTGGCAGTTTGTTGGTTTTCTCTCACCGCTGCGATCCCATGTTGGGGTTGGGAACTTCATGACTAAATGGTACGGAGACCATATTGATTTCGCTCTGTTTATCCATGGCCTACCTATGATAGTGTTAAATGAACTTGGAGCATCCATGACAACAAAGTCACAAATTATGGTGTAGTTTCTCTCATTCTCACCAACTGTTAAAGGCAGTTGTATGTTTCCTAACGGTGTCTCTGCTCTCCCGGTGAATCCTACGAGCGTGGATGTGAATTTCTTCAAGTCGATCATCTTGAGTCCTAGTCTTTCGAAGTAGTCTACGAAAAGGATTTCCACCGCGTTTCCATTATCTACGAACACTTTATGAACTGCTGCGTTTCCAATTTTTGCAATAATGACCATTGGATCATTGTGCGGCGAGGTGTTAGTAATAGCATCCTCTTCGTTGAACGTGATTGTTTCATCAACATGCAATCTTTTATCTAGGGGCTCCTGTGGTTGTGAATACCTGGCCTTAGCCTTCCAAGAATTATTTTATAGGGACTCCGTTGACCCATGTATGGAGAAGAATACTTTCTCTGGAGCCTCGTTGGACACATCATCTTCATTGTCCACTGATGTCGTCATCTTTTGGTGTTCTGAATGTTCGTTGTGGCTTGGGTTTTTGCCTTGAATCTTCCTGTCTTGCTCCCTTCGTTGTATCTATTACTGCCATCTTCCTTCCTGTATTGTCCAAGATTGTCATTTCTCAAGTTTTCCTCTATTTGCCTCCTCATATCTCTGCAATATTCGATACAGTGACTGTGATCCTTATGGAATGCGCAATAGTATTCTCTTGATCTTTTCTCTTGAGGTGCTACCATTGGTGCCGGTTCGCAGAATAGATCTCTATTCGCTTGCCATATCTCCTTTCACGGTTTTGTTAGCGGTGTCTCTTGTGACAAGATGCTTTGTGTTCCCGTTTCTCTTCCTTTGCAAGGGAAGTTTCCTTTCCCCATATTTGCCAAATTCATTTGTGAGTCCTTTATTACTCTTTTCACTCCTCGCTCCCGCTCTATTTTGCGGTTGTTCGCTTCTTCGGTTCACAGATACTGCTCTATCATTTTTTGTAGTTCCCTTGGGTTTTCTAGCATATTCTTTGTTAGTTCCTTGTATAACTCTGCTGATCGCATCCCCCCGTGAACGCACCTAAAGAAGATGAAAACGACAGGTCCGGAACCTACAGACTCTCTGTGAAGAACCTATTGTGATATTCTGCCAAACTTTCATCACTTCGTTGAGCTATATTGTTCAGGTTCGCAATTGTCTTGGTGAACTTTTGCTTCTGGTAGAAGCGTCCCAAGAACAGATCCAACAGCTGTGCCCAAGATGTGATATTTCCGTTTGGTAAATCTTCATACCATGTGATCGTTGTTCCCAACAAAAATATGGGGAACGCCTTACACACCAACTCGGTTTCAGCATCGCAGAACCTCATGCTATTACGATAGGAATGTTGAAATTCCTTCGGGCCGGTTATCCCATCATAAATTTTGACATGTAATGGTAATTTGAAGTCCTTCAGCATCTTGAAGTTGCGAAGATGTGGTGCTAGTAGCGACTTATCTGCGTCGTCATCTGCTACTATGTCTCTTAATTCGTCCCCATATTTAAGGTCATCATTGTTTTGACCATTTTTTACTTACCCTTGGGGACTTTGGTTTGAGAGTGGCTAGGAATTGATTGTACAGTTGCTCTCTGTCCGCTTCTAGAAACGACGCAAACGCTCGCCTTTTTCTTTTCCTTGTTCCTGTTAGGAAACTATGCCTCTTCTTCATCTTTTGTGTCATCCCTAAAGTGTTCTTGCTCTCTGCTGGGAATGTGATCCTAATTTTGACAGGGATGTACATTCCTACTTCTTCTAGTTGTTTGCTCTTAAGTGTGGTGGTTTTAACTTCCATCACTTCTGGTGAACACCATTGTCGACCTTGTTGGGAATGAACGACAAGAAAAAAATTTGTCCCCACAGACGGTGCCAAATGTTGTGGTATTCCCAATCTTATCAATTGACCGTTTTTCACCGAGATGTGCCTGCAAAAGAGATCCCAGAAGTGGTTCCGAGGAAAAGACTCCAATGCCCAAGTCAATCACTTTCTTCTTCATAATCAAGCATTTTCAGTTTAGTTCCACTTACCTGGATTAGTGTCCCCTCACTTCCTTTTATAGTGTATTACGAACCTGGCTCCACTTTATCCAGGTTTGTCATCGTGTGTTCGATCGTGGTTCCGTTGAAAGCGGTTCGTGGCTGATGTATGCTCATGGTCTCTGCTTTTCTTGGATCGTGGGTTGACTTGGCTTGCCGTGAGTCCATCTGTCTCGGTTGGCATCGCTGGTTAGCATCAACCTATTTGTGGTTTGGGCCTGCCCCACCTAGTATTTGGGCTAGGTATATCATGTTGCATATTTGTTTCTACTTTGTATACTATTTGTACTCACTATATATAGAAAGGGAAAGTCTCAGGAAAAACGGTATTTCCATAAGCTTATGGACAGTCCACGGGGTCATTTACCTTAAATGCTGTAATTTTTTATAAAATTTAGATATTGCATTTTATAAGTTAAAATAAGTAATAATATGTAATTTAAGATGGAAATATAAAAATATATGGTATAAAAAAATATTTTTAAAATTTTTAAATTTTGTATGTAATTTATCAAATGCAGTACATAAGGTAAGAAATAAGTGGTCTGCCATAATATATGAGTTGACTTGGCCTGTCAGGAGACCTACTCATATATAAATACACATAGCCACAATTATTTGTGGTTCTTAGTGGTCAGTGGAAACAAAATAAATTAATAAAAAATCCATAAAGGTTCACTAAGCTCAAGTACGCAAAATATAGGAATGCTCCATAGAAATCCGATGTTCTACGCATACATCACGATGCTAATCTGGTTCAGTATTAGAATGACAACAGAACAAGATGTGATCATCACATGCTTATCTGGATCAGTATGAGAATGGCAACAGAACAAGATGTTATCATCAAATTTCTGAGAAAGCAAACTCAAACCCTGACAATGTTTTTTTTTCTACCCATACATCACGATGCTGATCTGGATTAGTATTAGAATGGCAAGGAGCTCATACTGCATATCTACCAACTACACGCTTCACTGTCAATTGCTTCCAGCTTTCCTGCTGAGAAGTTGTTGGACGTCAAGTCCGTTTATCTTGGCAGCAAGTACAAAATCATTTTCTGTTAACCCACCTGAAAGAATTGAAAGATAAACCATCAGCAGTCTCATTTAAGCAAATGGAATTTTAAACTATGATCTTTAGACCATGTCATTGGAGGAAACAAAGGGTGAGAAAGCACAGGCAAGTCAGATTATCAAGTGTATCTCCATTTGCAAAAAAAAAAAAAAAAAAAAAAAAAAGTTTAATATCACCAAACCAACACAAATCCTGAAGTTAATAGCTACAATCCTCACACATAAATGGCCCTTTTAAGATCACTAACAGCAAGAATCATTGCATTGAGTATCAGGACTTTATACCTTAAAATGAGAAGAGGTGAGTGATTTGCATATATGTCTGTTTTAATTTGATTCAATTATACCATCAGATCAAACCAGAGAAATTTCTCTTGGTGGACATAAGGAAATCAAACCAAGTAGGGTAACAATCAAACTCTATGATTACCTTTAGAAACACAGTGCACGTAATTTTCCCATAAAGTCACTTTTTCCTAAAGTTCCATTTAAAAAGCCAACTGATTATTTTGTCAGCTATTAGCCACACTCTCAGATCCCTTCCTACAGAGAGAAGTTGCAGTAACTCACTGTATCTAAGTCTTTCAATAGGTCGGAAAAGCTATCTTAAAGATTCTTTGAAGCAGACTAGTTTTTCTCTTAGTTGTAGATACTGGTGTCAAAAATATCTTCAGATGTCATGAGCAATGTCGAAAAGAAATTTTGAGATGATGTTTAAGAGCGTGGGATAGTAAATGGGCTGCAAAAAAGCTTGGGAATGTTGCATGAAAGGTCCTTAAAGCAACACATGAAATCTTGCATGAGCTTTGATATGGACTTATTATGAATTATATGCAGATGATAATTCCAAAAAAGAGAGTGCCAATGTGCAGCTAAGCTAAATCCAACTAGCTATTCACCACTAAAATAAATAAATAAGTTGTTGCAAACCATAAAGATCAAGAAATCTAGATATAGTGGCTCAGGAACCAATCAAGACAAAGGAAAATGGAATGGATAGAATAATGTTTAAGCAAAAGCTGCAAAACTAACCCACAGCATGTGTCCATATGTCAATCTTCACGATGTTCCATCCCACAAGGTGTAGATCTGGATGGTGCCCTGCAGCAAAAGGCATAGTTGACACTTTTAGCATAATAGCTGCATTTTATTAGCATCTACTGTCGCACTAGTAAGATTCAAGTAGCATGGAAACCTAAGCAATATGATATTTTAAAATGTTTTCTTACATCCATATATGTGCCTCGATATGTTTGATTTAAGGGAACATTCTGACTATGCCTACTACTCCAGAATTAGTGTCAAAGATTTGTCCAGTGTCCAATCCAAGAACTAGTATACCAGTAGACTACGTGACTAGTAAAAACATCAGACCCTAGTAGAGCACATAATGTAGCACCAGCTTTAAGTTCAAGGAAAAAGAGCTGATATTGGAGCAGATCCTGGGGTATCAACTGAAGAAAACTTCTAGAACCTTATGGCCAAAGATTTTCTTTCTAATGGCCCTGAACGCAACAGAGAAACATGCTAATTCAAAATAGATGGAACGAGACAAAATCTAATTTACTGAACTGGATCTGAAGCAAATCCTTCCAATCAAAGATTCTGATACATAAGATGATCCTCTCTCATTTCTTTTTTACAGCAATCTAGGTTCTTAATTGATAGCTTTAACTCTTACACATTTGCAGAGAATAAAAACAGACTAGAAACAACATTTCTCAAGTCAATCACACCACAGTAAAATCAGATCCACGAGCTAGAGGCTAAGACCACAAGGTTCAAGATGTCCAACTCCCTCTCAGAACACTAGAACAGTACTCTAAATACAGCCCTGAGAATTTAGAAAAACTACTTGCTACTCAATCCCTCTGCTTCCCGTCCAATATTCCAGAAATTCTTGCAGGAAGAGATATAGCTTTTGGGTATCAAGATCTATTCTTTGGAGTCTCTTTCATTGTTTAGAATCGAGAAGATAAGAACCAAAAACCAAGGCATGACTGAAATGCGAGGCAGCAAAACCATGACATCAACTAGAACAACAGTTGACTAGGACAGAAATTGATTTAAAGAATCCTTCCCTGAAGACCTTATTAAAACTATAAGAAATTTAGTTTCGCTCAGATTTCTCCCAGTGCCCTAAGAAGTCAGATTTTAGGAAACGTTGTGTCACACAAATGCTTGTCAACTGTAGCAGGGATTTTTATTGAACTAGAACTTAAATCCCCTCTATGAAAGGAAGCAAAAAAAATTTCTGTAACGAAAACACTAAAATCTACTATTGCAATTTCAGGTGACTGAAGCTATGAGTTCAAATTGACATCAATATTTTGCAAGTATGGAGATCTGACATATAAATCATCAGATTACAGATGTTATAATTTTAGAGTGGGAGATACCTTCAGCTTCAGCTACATTAGCTACAAGTTTAAAGAACTCCAATCCTTTCAGGAAAGTCTTGACTTTCCAACTCCGCTGCAGCTTCATCATGCCATCTTCAGTGACCAAGTTCCATCCATCCACCTGAAATTAAAGCCTCTTGATTAAAGAAGAATGATCAAAGAGCAACAGCCATAACTACATCTTCAATGAACAATAACCTGAGAAATCAACTTATGTGCTGCATCTTCAGTCATAGGTCTCAGATCCTTGGCATTACATGGTACACACTTTTTGGTTGATAAATCTGACAAGGAAAGTTGTACAATTATTTCAAAGAATTGTACATGAAGCAATTTTTTAATTCAAAATACAATATATGATTTTATCCTCATACGAAAGACTGAAACTAAGAAACCTAAAAGCCAAAAGCAGATGAGACATGCGAGAAAATATGAAAATTAGAAGGTTATAAAAAATACTACTATGTGGTCACAGAAATAATAGGAGCTAGGGTCAACTAAAACACATTGGAACATGGATCAAAAGAATGAAAGGATCGTCATGCGCTCCTTGAGGTATTAACCTCTGACTCTGAAATAACTGAATTGTTAAAAGTTTAAACAACAGCTAAATACAGCTCGAAGCTACTTTATGGTCTGGAAATGGGTAAAGCAATTGGGGTATGTGTCTTATTTCCTATTTATGTGGACTATTTTTGATGACTTGAATAATTAAATTGGTCACATACACGGCAACATCACCAATTGCCACCAGGCTTCCATTTAAACGAAAGGAAGCATAATATATAATTTCTTAGAGAATGGTGATAGCAATATTCTCTATTAGTATGGTAACAACAGATCTACCATCCATTGGGACTCTTGACATCTGATTAAAATTTCATAAAAAGAACAAGAAGAAGAGACTATTTATTTTTTAAAAAGGTAACTAGACAACCTTTTAGACCACTATTTTATTAACAGAAAATGCTATTCTACAATGAGACCATGTCATGATTGAAATGGATAACTATACCAAAAGCTTAAGGTTTAGACTCTCACCTGTAGTGGAACAGAAAATCCTAAAGCCATTATGCATATGATTATACAATGAAAATTCTGTGTGGCGCATAAATTTCCCAGCTATGTGAATGTTTGAGCTGTATATGAGCATGTAAGTCTTAGAAAACATAATATCACCCATCAAAAATGAAAACACCATTATTCATTGTTCTCCTTTGGAGAGAAAGATGCTGAAAGGAAATGCATTTCTCCGCTTCCAAGGATACCGATAGAGCTCGAAGAAAGGAATCGAATATTGTGAAACTGTCTACTTAATGAAATGAGAAAAATAACATCATAACAATCATTGAAAGCAAAGATTCAAGCATAGTTTTCATCTTCATATGGTCATCCAAATGAGGCTAGATTGATGACCCTAGCTCGTAAAAACATCATTTTAGGAATTGCCCACTGCCAATCAATAAAAGGCTTACAACCATATATCCCACGAATATTATCAATCAAAATAATAATATTTTGGAGGAATCAAGCGAACAAGGGGGTTTAGCCGAACCTACCGTCCATTGCCTCTGACGAGGCTTTGCGTCACAGATGGAAACCACGCCTTCACAGCAAACATCCATCACCATCAACATAATGAGATTGCACATAAACACAAATTGTGCTTCACCAAGAGAAGAGAGAGAAAACAAAACCTGAAATCGCACTAGTTTTCGCAGCATCGGTGACTCGTCTCACTGTGCAATGTAGACCACAAAATTGATCTCGAGGAAAGCACATGAATACGAAAGAGCTCAAAATGGTATCCATTTTTATTCAAAATTCATAATCCAGTACCCAAAATTTTAAAATGCATAAAAAAGGTACATGAATTTCCATTTATGTTCCAAGGGAAAGTATGCCGCCTTTCCATAAGATTATGGAGCATTTGACTTAAATATTATAATTTTTATAAAATTTAAATATTATATTTTATAAATTAAAATAAGTAATAATATATATTTAAAGGTAGAAATATACAAATATATAATATAAAAAAAATTAAAATTTTTTAAATTTTGTATGTAATTTAAGAAATGCAGTGTACTCTCTCGGTCCCAACTATTTTTGCACTCTTTTCCTTTTTGGACGTCCCAGCTGTTTTTGCACTACCTCATTTTTTGCCCCAAATGGATTGCTTTTATTATTTGTTTACTCAATTTGGGCTCAATTTCTAATTTTTTAACCCAATAATATTAAGATACCCCACTTCAATTTCAAGATATCCCACTTCAAAGACATAAAATAATATATCCTTAAAAATACTTCCAGTTTCTCTCTCCACAGAAAGAGCTGGGACGGAGGGAGTATAAGATAAAAAATAAGTGGCATGTTCATAAGCTTATGGAGACCCACTCATGTTCCAAAATGGTTTGTGACTTGCAAGAGCCGGTTTTAATTTGGTCAATGCTCTACCCAAAGGTCAATAGGGTTAATCTTAATTAAATAAGAGTTGAGGGGGAGGGGATTAAATTAATAATAATTATGGGCTGCATAATTGATTAGGGCTAATCTCTCGGGGATGCACGCCGGCGAATCCATCTCCGCCTTCTCTCATTTCACTCCGATAATTACACGGTGTCTCTTGGGCTCTCTCCGGCGTGGTCCAAAGCTACAGAGCATTGTGAAAACTGCTCCAATGCATCTTTGGCATACCGTTTTAGTTCGACTCCGGTACAACTCAACTTTGACCACCTGGGTCAAAAATGAAGAATTGAAAGGCACCATTGAATAAAAAACAATGAGTCTAACCATTGTTCCACTCTCCACTGTCAGGTTTGCTCCATTTATGTTTTTTTTCATGCTTCTCATTGCTTCCAGTTTGATGTTCATTGTGTATTCTTTTTCAAGTCGATTTTGTTCCCCACCCCCCCCCCCCCCCCCCCCCCCCCCCAGATTGGTGTTTCGTTATCTGTGCTTGTTTCTGTATGGGGGTTTCTTGAAAATATTTGGTATGGTTTTCTTGCTTCAGGTTTTTTTTATAATTTTTTTTTTGTAGAATATGATAATAGATAAAAGAAGAAATTATTATGCTACATGTTTTGTGGTTGTACATCGACAACATTGATAGAGCAAGCTAATGACTAAGAAACTAGCTCTGTGAGCTTGGCATTTTCATGAACCCTCCAATAGCCTGTGGAACAGAGTTTAGTGTGGCGAGGCGCCCTCTCAGATGAAGCATTAGAGCTAAGCTTATTTTACTTTTACTATTAGGGGTTTCTGAATCCATTAGTAATGGAGAAACCAAAATTAATTCACAATTATCGTATGTTAGAAGTTTGGATCACCACTGTGTCTCACTTTGAGCTAGTACATAAGAACAAAAAATAGAGATGATGAAATTTTTGGTACTGAAATTCAATGAAAATTTATCTTCAATGAATCTGCTAGTTGCCAAAAATAGTCCTCTTTGTGTTAGTTGGGGTTTCAGATGTTCAAAATTATTGTTGCAGATAGTTTCTCATTTCCTTAACGCCTTTACTGGAACACAATACATCTTGTGAATGCCATTATTTCTACTTATGTGAAAAGGGAATTGAATCGATGTTTCTTCATTTTATTTATGTACAATCCTGATGTTGTACATGCACGTTTTGAGATGTGCAAATCATTGTCTTGATTCATTGTTGAAAATATGCATTGCCTACTCATGAGGCTTATTTTTCAATAGTATAAAATAGGAGGACAAATCATATATATTAAAGGTAGTTTGATATACTTGTTCCGAGGTAAAAACTATAATTATATACGAAGAGGAAATTGTATGAGGTGTTATCTTGTGTGAATGAATTAAATATGTTAATAGCACTGAGAAAGTAATTTAACATTGCATATAGCGCCTTGGTGCATTGCTGGGATGTGTACTTTAAGGGGTGGATGTTGATTTCAGAAACAGATTAGAAAATGATGGGTTGTTTATTATATTTTATTACTCTATATTTGTAAGACCACGGGGGAAGAAACATTACTTGAAGATGCACACAGTGGGGAAGAAGTGACCAAGAAAGAAGAATACAAAAGCGGAGAAGGGAGTTCTTAAAACTGCAAGTAGTTCAAAGCAAGAAAAATTAACTTGGTAGGTATATACTAGTATTTAGATTGTGGTGACTGTTTACTGCCATGCATGTATAACTTAAGAAGGTAAGCGGTCTCTCTTAAGTTTTTTTTTCTATTTATTAACAATGGCTTTGTGACATTTTAAATTGTCTTCGTTTCACTACATGGGTGTGATATTGTGGCCAATTCAGCCCCTGAAACTGCAAAACTTGTCTTTTGGAGGTAATTAGATAATGCCTCTTGAAGCCTGTTTCACAATTGACTGATGTTGCTGCGATAACTGTCATGACAGCTTCATTGAAGACGTACAAAGTGGAACTCCAAGCTAATATTGGTGTTGTACAACATTCCGGGGTGCCTCCTAACCAGTCCAACAACCAAAACTAATTTTGAATCTTTGAGGCGTAAAATAATATTTTTAACTACGGCTATTTTTGGATACTTATTATGAATTTTTGAGCCATTTATTTTCCATCAATATGAGTGTAATAGGCAGGTATTTGCCCCCATTGTGGATATGGTGTTTGCCTCAGTATGTGGTATGGATGTTGCAATAACATTATGAATGTTGTTTGTTTTTTGGATTGCTTTATGGTATTATAAGTGTAAAGAGAATAATTTGCAGTTGTTGCAGTAGATTGAATATATATAGAAACAGAAAATCAATAATTTTCTCACCTGCTGTACAAAGAATTTGTATAATTTTCAATTTTGTTGGATTTCTTTTCATTTATCGTAAAAATTGGGTACCAAATTGTGATTTTTTTAAAAGTAGGTACCGTTTTGGTTATTGAAACTATCAGTAACTTAATCCCCTCCCTCCTCAACTTTTTTAAAATTATGGATTGACAATCATTGACCGTTGACCAGAACATTGACCAAATTAAAATAGGTTATTGCCGGTCATGGGATCATTTTGGAATATAAAATAAAATTTGGGTACCTTTTTGATACATTTTAAATTTTGGGTACCAACTTATGAATTGCGAGTAAAAGGGGTACCACTTTGAGCATTTCCTCAAATTCGAAATAACTCAAGGACCAAAGCTCAAACATTTTTCATGAGAAAATCTCTACTCCCTCTATCTCTTCTCGTAACTTGCATTGCCTATACATTTAGTCAAACTTAACTAACTTTAATCATAAGTTTCTATTGATGTATAAGTAAGTATATAATCACTTGGCATAGTACTAGATTCATCTTTATTGTATTTATGAATATGAATTTTTGAGAAAGTCTCAGGAAATGCAATATTTCCTTAAACTATCCATTGTACTTTTTTACCTTAAATGTTGTAATTTTTTATAAAATTAAAATATCACATTTAAAGGTTAAAATAAGTAATAATGTGTATTTGAATGGAAAAAAATATTTAAATATATTTTTAAATTATCAAATTTAGTATGTTATTTAACAAATGCAGTGTATAAAGTAAAAATATGTGGACTGCTCATATGCTTATGGATAAGCCACCTATCAAGAGACTCACTCTTAATTTTTTTTTACAATTTTAATTGTATTTAGCTAAATATATTCCCTCCATTTCATTGGATGTGACACACTTTCCCTTTTTGGTTGTTTTTGCGAATTTGACACATTTTCCTTTTATATCAATATTCTTTCAATTTTATCTACTCATTCTGCTTTTTCATGTCTAAGTTTAATTTCATCAACTCATTTCATTCACTCAAATCCAAGCACCTAAGTATATGGTGTCACATCCAACGAAATGGAGGTAGTATTAATGGTCAAACAAACTTTGAATCAACTGACAGAATTCAAACTGTGCAAGTTAGGAAGGGACAGAGAACGTATACTCCCTTTATTTTCTTAAATTCAGCAGACTTTTCATTTTCAACTACTTATTAAACTTGTTACCCTCTTCGCTCAATTTTCTGCATACATTTCAACTTGCAAAAAAACAACACTTAAAGCTATTGTTGAGTAAAGCTGTAAAATTATAATCCAATAAAACGGTAAAAGCACGCTTGGATGATTGTGATAAAACTCTATTGGATATCAATATGAGTCGTGATAAATACGTTTTCCTTAAAGAGTAATTCGACCCTATTACAACCTTGGGTTACACGAATTTCCTTTGAGAATAAGTTAATCGAAAAAACCCTCTTGCTCTAGGCATCAATCAAGAAAAGTGTTTTGGATGCTACGTATGTCTGAGAAAATTCTAAAATTTTTCCTTATGTTTTTTGTGTATACATATACCACTATCGTGTACCATGCATGTGTACACATGTATATATAGGAAACAAATGTCATAAATTCTACTACAAACCACATAGTTATCGAAATTATAACGAAATCGGAATCGAAATATCTTTCCACAATATAGGACAAAGCAATAAACTCGTTTGAAGAGTTAGGCATGCTACCAACACTTTATCCAGTATATCATCCTTAATACATCCCCATTCTTTCAGTCAAGGAACTAGCACTACTCAAAACCACCATCAGAATTATTAAAAAAACTTTGAAGTGATACATCTTTTCAAACTCTAGGATAAAATAGGATAGTAATTTTAATACTTATCCTAAAATTGTAAACTCGTAGATAGTTTATACAAATGTGCACTCTGCACCACTTGATGTGGGAAGTTCCTTATTGACCAACATAGTATCTAGATTCAGCACCACATTCCTTAGTACCTTTATGGATCATTCCTGATGCCTAAGTCAGTGAATGATCAGTATAGTAATAGTGTTAGAAAATAAATCATTACCTCTTCTACTGCACGAATCAGAAGATTACAAGATAAGGCTGGCTTAGGATTCTTATTGAACAAAATTGAACCCATTTTTTTCCATTTCCTCCTGGAATTTCTAGCTACGATACAGAAGGAAGAGCGTCAAAATGAAAAGTACATCACATTCAACCTAAATGATGAGAGACATGAGCTCAGTTATGATGAGTTGAAGGATATCTTCGGTTGGAACTATGATGGGGGAGTGGAAGACTTTCTCACAGTGCATGGTTTCAATGTGGGGCTGTTTTGGGTAGCGATCTCGGGGAGAGCAGTGAGTATCAAGGATAAGAGCTCATTCATTGTCCACCATGCATTGAGATTTATGCATTTCCTCCTATCTATGGCACTCTTCTGTCATGGAGAACCCAATCACTGCTCGTACTTCGACCTAAATTGCCTTCGGGTGATTACTTCTAAGACGCAAAGCCATCCGGACAAGGTGGACTACTGGGTCCGAGTGTGCATGAAGTTCTCTACCCTGGAATAATGGCAAATTAGTATGGGGGGAATGATAATTATCATTGTGAGGGCTTTAGGTTTGGAGATACCGGGGCTCGCGGACTCTATCACGGGGAAGTTTGAGTACCTCCAAAACATTGACAAACTTGTAGAGGCGAATATCGTACAAATTATTGAGGATCCTGGCTAGTTTGTTTGGATGTACGGTGTACAGAAGTTCATGATCCTACCCCAAGATGGTTGTTGTGATCTCTCAGTAGACATATATCTCAACGCCCTATTCTTAGACCCCAAGCATGAGTTTTTGTGGGACTTTTGGAGATCCCTTGGTGCAGACAACAAGGCCCGCCGATCGGTACCCTACTTTTCTTCTCAAGGGCACCCAGTCCAGTAGCCTCCACAGCCTGAACAGCCTACGCCCGAGTTCACTAAGCCACATCATTTTGACTATAGAGATAGATTCACTAGCATGGACCAGAGAGTCATGAGCCTTGACGAGAGGTTCATGGTCATGCACCAATAGATGCAGCAGCATCGCGAGTACTTCACGCATCAGTTTAACATGGTTGATCAGCGGTTTGATGTGCTCGGGGATGGAATTGAGTCAATCATTTCCATGGTGCGATCTTCCCACAAGGATGATAACCCATCGTTCGATCCAGATGCTAGAAACTGACTCATGCAGGAGGAGCGGGCTCGGAGACACACTATTCGCCACGGAGGAGCGGAACCCTCGTGGTCCTAGTTGTGAGTACTTTTCTCCTTCCTTTATCCTACATTTATGCTTTGATCATTTATATGCATTGGGGACAACGCTTGATTTTAAGTGTGGGCTGGGGGAATTAGTTTTGTGCTTATTACTAGCATGTGCTTGGTATGATATTGCTTACCTTTTTCATTGTGATTAATAACTTCTTAGGAAGTATTTTAATTGATTTTTTTTTTTGAAAAAAATGATTAAAATAATAATAATCCCGCTAAGTTTAAACCCACTCACGGGCAATTTAGGCAAAAATGGGGGGCCCGGATAGATCAAAAACCTGAAAATACGATCTATGCAAAAATGAGAGGCCTAAATTGTTTGGAAAAGGGTGAGGTGTGAAGTAAAAAAGAACGAGAAGTTCAGATGAAAATCCAAAAGGGCTCTTAGGCAAAAAGAGAGGAATTGAGAGAAATGAAAATTTTGAAGGCTCATTTTTCCACTTTGGAAACTCTTTGGTTAGATTAAACTCCTTTTTATCTTACCTTTAGATGATGAATACCTCACTTTGATGCAATATTGTTTTGGGAATTTTGATGGGTAGAAATCCTTCAGGTTCAAATATGGGGATGGGTAGTCTTTCATGTTTAGAGTTAAGGAAATTCTCAAAGAAAATATCTAGAATGTTTTATAGGGTAGAACCCTTAGAAACCACCTTAGGCCTTGATCATTTTTACTCGAAGATGAGTAAAGGATTAAGTGTGGGGTGTTTGATAAGCTTAATTCATATCTTATTTTTAGCACATTCAAAGTCTAATTTTGTAATAGATTAGGGATTTAATTGGACGAAAATTGACATTTTCTCAATTAGAGGGTTAGGATGATATCACATGTTTTATGTCCTAATTCTATAATTCATGAAGTGTTTTGAAGATCATTTTGAAGATTTTTATTGAAGAGTTTGGGTTTGAAGAGTTCGAGATTGAAGAGGTGACGAGATTCTAAAGAGAAGACCAATTATTCTAAAAATTTGTAGATTCTGGGCAGCTTGCTTCCCACAAACTGTGAAATAGCCCACGGTCCGTGGAATAGGCCACGGTATGTGGCAGTTGGGCTACAAGCCCAATTATGTTGTTTTCTCCTTCATTTCCTAGATTATAAATACCCCCCCCCCCCCCTTTCCTCCATTAAAGACTACAATTTTCTCATCTTCAAAACTCTAGATTGCATTTACTTGTCATTTTTTACTTGTTTACCATGGATCATAGCTCATTTGTTATGGGTTTAGTTATCTAGACTAAATATACTCTTGGGAGCAATTGGTGGGCATTTCTAGTATGAATTTGTTGGATTTGATTTATCCTATTTTGTGCTATGATTATCAATCATATTTTATGTTTTTTTTGTGATTAATGCATGATTTAGACTAGGAAGTACAACTAGTTTATGGTTGTGAATTGATTATTTGCTAGATTTTTTGTCAAATCAGGGATAGTTTATCTCTTTGTCGATGTGATTATCGTTTGTTAATGTTGGGTTATTATTAGCGGTGAAAACTAATTATGATTATTTATTCATGGAATTGCTTAGGTTTACAATGAATTTGAATATGTTTTGTCTAATTATCAAAGTAGCATACTAATGATGCCTAGCATGAAGACTGATCCTTGTAGTCATCATTAGGAAACATAATTGTGCTATCCTGATGTTTCTCGCTTGTAAGACATTGTGTTAGTTTTATTTGGTCTCCATGTTATTACTACCCTTGGGATATTCTATGATGTTGATTGTCTAGAGTGACCCTAGGGCAAGGGTTATTGTGTGGCGTCAATCGCTCATTCTAACTAGAACCGATGAGAGGTGAGAAGTGTTTTTTTTGGAACAAATAGTCGGCCTCTTCTCATTAATGATATAGAAAAGGGTTACAATTTATGGTCGATTGTATGCACAATCACCATTTAGTCTATCTACTTTTAGCTGATAAGCTATTAACTGCCAGTCAATCTTCTATTACAGTTGATAAGCTGATAAACTATAGAACACCACAACTAAAATGAGAAAAAACCTAACTATTACAAGGTGGAATGAAGTTCCATATATCTGGCTAACTGAGAGTGAATGGGGTGAGCCTCTCACTTGAGCTCCACACCAACATAGTGTGTCAGAGCTTTCTCCACACCAAGCTAGCATATAGAGACTTAAAGAACATCATTTATTAGGGAGTGGGCCTGAGTTGCACCTGGTCAGTCGAACACAACGCCCTAGTTACCTAGGTAGTTGAATGTAAGGTGTTACATAGAATAAAGTGGTTGACCTGTACTGTAATTACTTTCGACGGTCTCGACCTCATCTCACCACACAGTTATATCAGTTCCAGCCGGTGTCCCAACTCAAACCATTACAACAACGAACATTAGATTTGGCATTTCTACCTTAGAAGCATGAAGATCTCTAACCCACACCAATTTGGATCCTCAAGATATGTCGGTATACCCGGAGGTGTCCAAACTAATCGTAGTCTACTAATCTACTCTTTTAACCTTAGAGGGTTTTGCCAAAGGTATGTTGTCTAAACTACTTTTGACTCAGATTTCTCCTAACCAAACTCTTTAGAGAGTAGATTGGAAGCCAAAATGAATTTTCTATTTAAGAGGTCGTTGGAAAAAGACCCATTTTGAGCTCATTAAAAAGAGACAATAACAACTACATTCGAGAATTCATGGGGACTAATGCTAGTGTGGACCTTATTTTCGAAAATAAGGTCAACACTGAAGTAGTTGTTGTAGAACTGAAGTAGTTGATGAGTATTTAAGAGGTCGTTATTTAAGATAGTAGTTGACGAGGTCAACTACTGGAATGAATTTTCTTAATCTAATGCTCAAGACAAAAGACCCATTTTGAGCTCATCTTCTTTATTGAACTAAACTAAAGTTAGACACATAAGAAAGATGACCAAAGCACCCGAATCCAGTGACCATAGCCCGAACTAAAGTAAGAAAAAAACATGTTGGTATGTCTAACCCAATTTGATGAACTAGTTCGGTCAGACCGAACCTACCTCCGCCCCTTTTGGGCGGATATGACCCACGGTTAATTTCCGTCGGCGTTACCACCAATCACCAATAAGCAAAAGACATTAGAATTTTCACCTTACTATTGTCGAAGTCTGAGAAGACTCCCCGGCCACGTTGGCTTAAATTCTCCACTGTACGCCGACTTTGTACTAGCGATTGTCGTTATAGTCCTTCTCTGCTCGTGAAAATTTACCTTCTTTGGACCTTGTTGTGGTCCATCTCTGCAGGAGAATGAGCAATTGTGCTTATTTTTTTAGCACTTCAATGTCCCATCCAACCCCACTTCGCCAAAGGTTTGTTCTTTCCCCTAGCAAGGACAACTAATGCTAGTGTGGACCTTATTTTCCAGCTCAGCTTCTTGATCGGAGCTCCGGTATGCTAGCCCCTCGCAGGCTAACTTCAGTTCTACAACAACTACAACTAAGACAATAACATTAAAAATCAAGAGGGCTGGTTAATACATGATGTTGTTGACCTCGTCAAACCTAGGTGACCTTGCTGGAAATGCCAAGTTACCGGTGAAGTTTGGCATTGACTGGCTGAAACCGGCATTGACTGGCTAAAACAGGCGTTGACCGACTGCCAGAGACACCATTGGCCAGCTGAGTCTGCCATTAACCGGTATGTATTGCTCACCGAGAATGTACCTCTTATGACCTCACCGGAGATGACCCTTAGGGCCACCTTCTTTGACCTCCTTCGGTCGTTCACTCTGGACAGTGTTGAGCATGCCGTCAAAGTCGTCAGGAACGACGTTGAGCTTGCCTTGGATTCCCTGTTCATTTGACCTTCTGGTACCTGCTGGGCCACATATCTGAGTTCATCCATAAGTTGGAGGCGGCCAGTGGGAGGTCGTCACCATACCTCTCAAAGTTAAATTCATAAGCACTAATTCTTCCTATCTACAATTAAGTGGATAATAGCAAGTAGGGGTCGTCCACGAAAAAGAAGGATCTTTTCAAGTGCTTAAACATATAGAGCAAAAAATATACTAGGTATATACATATATAGATACATATAAAAGCATGTAAAGGGGGGGATTGGTTGGTTTTTGGTCCTAAGTTACTAAATTGAGAGAGAAGTTAACTAGCAAGAAAGTTAAATATGCAAAGCATGCAATAACAACTAAAAGGTGATTAAACCAACAATTAACGGAACCTTAGGCGCAATTGACTTCCACTTCCAAGCCTCTTATCCATCATTGAACATGCAACCTATTTACTAGTTTCACTACATGTTATGAAGACTAAATCTTCTATCCTTCTAGATAGTAGTTTGCAAGAGTGAATTCAACATCTCTTGTCAAACCTCACCAATGAATCCCTTAGTCAAAACACAACTAAAGTATCTCATTGATGGCATTGAACATGAAGAATCAAAAAGCTTGCAACACTTATAAACACTGCAATGTGTCTAAGCATTTAACCAATTTATGCATTTACACAAGATTAGTCAAGAACAATCGACATTCATACACTTTTATCATTTGCTACCTAAAATAAACATGACAATGAGTTCAACATCATCACATTCATCTAGCAACTATCAACACATCAACACAAGCAAAAGCTCTAATGCATACTCTTGGATTTCATATCAAGAAGAGGGAAACTTAGCTACTTTTTCCTAAACCCTAACAAGAAATCATACAAGTATTTCATATACTGAAGCTTTCAAGAACATAAATGACATCAACAAACCACATTAAATGCTCCATAATTGCACAATAGCAAGAGTATTAAATAGGCTACAAAGTGTTCTTAAGACATGGGCTTGGAAGCCATAGTCAATTGCTCCCAAGAACTAGATTTAGTTACTAAAAATCATACTAACATCCATAGACAAATTCATACAGAAATAAAAAGAGAAAGGATGAAGAACCTAGGGTTTATAGATGAGAAAATTCGGCCAAGATGATAAGATGAGAAGTGGGTGGCCAAAAATTTCTTTTATTGTACAAGAGAGAGGCAAAGAAAAAAAGAAGTAAAAGTGTAGTAGGATCTCGCCCGAGCAAGAATGGCCTCGCCCAGGCGGGCTGCCCATTTTAACCCTTGTGTCGATTCCTCTTTGCTTTATCTCCTTGCCTTCAAATTCTCGATTCTTTCTGTCTTCAATCTTCAAAGCTAGTCTTCAAATCTTCAAAGTCTTCAAGAGGTGATCTTCAATGGCCTCCGGTCTTCAAGTCCCAATGTTCTTTCCTTGTCACACAAAATCTACTTAGAAAAGGTAAACGAGCGTAAAAGTCACTTTTACCTCTCCTAAGAGAATTTCAAAGTAAAACACAAGCTCTAGATGACAAAAGAGCACAAAAGTGATCCCAAAAATGTCCCAAAATATGCATATAAAATGGACACATAAGCCAGTCGCTGTCTCCATCGCGACATCTGAGCTTGAAGTTTCATCTCTGTCAGTCGGCTCGTCGTCGACCGGCTTCCGCCTCTTGGACCAAGTGTTCCTTAGTTTCCAAGGTTTATGTTCATGGAGGGTGTCACCAAAAAGCTTGGGGTCAGCGACGGCAAAGTCGTAACCTTCCTCCTCGATCTGCGGAGGATACTACTACAAAGAAGAAAAATGATGTTGAAAAATAAAGGAAGAGGGGCACCAAACCGCCGCCGCCGGTGGCGGCACCTCCAACTAGGATTCTTTTTTCAGTTGATTTGTGAGAGGGAAGCTTTAGAGACCTTATCTTTAATTTTCCACTTTGAGAAGTGTCTTCACTCTAAAGGTGTTGACAAGCTCTCCACAATATGTAGTTAATGCATGAAATAGGATAATAAGTCAATGAGCAAAGGATAACTAGAAATGTACACCAATTGCGCCCAAAACTCGTTATAATCTTTGTCACATCTTTCGTGCTTGTTGTGATCGTATTTATAGAGTTCTTTCTAATTGTTTGTTAATTTAGTTATTTAAAGTAGTCGTAGTGTTTTCTTGGTGAATACCTAGCCCAAATACTAGGAGGCAACCCCAAACCACAAATGAGCTCGATGCTAACCAGCGGTGCAAACCAAGACAGATGGACTTAGGACAAGCCAAGTCAACCCACAAATCGAGAAAAGTGAATATCATGATCAAGCATAAGCCACAGACCACCTTTCTCAGAACCACAATCAAACACACAATGGAAAACCCTGATAAATTGGAGCCACATTTGGAATACACTATAAAAGGAATTGAGAGGACACTAATCCAGGTAAGTGCAACTAGACTGAAAAGGCTTGAACATGAAGAAGGAAGTGATTGACTTGGGCGCCGGAATCCTTTCCTTGAAACCACTTTCGAGATCTCATTTGTAGGCACATCTCGATGAACAATGATTAATTGGTCAGACTGGCGCTGACTGTAGGGACAGAATCAGTCATTCATTCCCGACAAGATCGACAATGGTGTTCACCAGAAGTGAAAGAAGTCAAAACCACCACACTCAAGAACAAACAGCTGGAAGAAACAGTAATGTACTACCCAGTCAAAATTAGGATCACGTTCCCAGCAGAGAGCATGACACATAAGATGAAGAAGAGGCAGAGTCTCCTAACACGAACAAGGAAAAGGAAAGGAGATTGTCTGCGTCGTTTCTATAAGCGAATACAGAGCAACAGTATAATTAGTTCATAGCCACACTCAAACCAAAGTCCCCAAGGGTAAGTAAAAGAATTGGTCAAAACAACGATGGCCTTGATTATTGGGACGAATTAAGAGACATAGTAGCAGGTGATGACGCAGACAAGTCGCTACTAGCACCACATCTTCACAATTTCAAGATGCTGAAGGACATCAAATTATCATTACATGTCAAAATTTAGACAGCCAACCCAAAGGAATTCCTACATTCCTATCGTAATAGCATGAGGTTCCGCAATGCTGAAATTGAGTTGGTGTGAAAGGCATTCCCCTTATTTCTATCGGGAACAACAATCACATGGTATGAAGATTTACCAAATAGAAGTATTCACATATTTGGCACAGCTGTCGCATCTGTTCTTGGGATGCCTAGAAGCATAAGTTCACCAAGACAATCGCGGACCTGAACAATATAGCTCAATGAAGCGATGAAAGTTTGACAGAATATCACAGTAGGTTTTCATAGAGAGTCTATTGGTTTGGAACCTTTCGTTTCAATCTTCTTTGGGTGAATTCATGGGGGGAATGCAATCGGGAGAGTTCTACAAGGAACTAATAAAGAATATGCTAGAAAACCGAATGAACCTACAAAAATGATAGAGCAGTATGTGCGAACCAAAGAAATGAACAACTGCAAAATAGAGCGGGAGCGAGGAGAGAAAAGAGTAATAGATGACTCAAAAAATAATTTGGCAAAAAATGGGAAAGGAAACTTCCTTTTCAAAGTAAGAGAAACGGGAACACAAAGCATCTTGTCCCAAGAGACACCGCTAACAAAATTGCGAAAGGAGATCTGGAAAGCGAATGGAAATCTATTCCATGAACCAGCACCAATGGTACTATCGCACATCTAGCAAGGAAGAATACAGCAAGGAAGGATAGGGATTACTATTGGTGTTTGTGGATAGGGCATCTAGCAAGGAAGGATACAGAGCAGGATTGCTGTTGATCAACCTAAACGGGGGAGAATACAGATACTTGCTTCATTTTAATTTTTCACTTACCAATAACAAATCTGAGTATGAGCCATCAATATATGGCTTGGATCTCACAGTTAACATGAAGGTGATGAGCGTTTGGGCGTTAAGCAATTCACATATAGTTGTCCAACAAGTACGAGGAAACTACAAAGTGCGGGAAGATTAGTTGATGAAATACTTAGCCAGGGTCCATCAACCCATTGCTCACCTTGATTACTCCAACATCCAGCATGTCCCAAGAAGTGCAAATGTGAAAGGAGATGCCCTAAGTAAGCTAGCAACAGCAGGGTTTGAGTCATTAGCCGAACACAAGGATGTGAAAGCAGGGGTCATTCCAGTTAAGAGCACAATGAGGAAAACCTTTTCAATGGTTTAGGCATAGGAGGTAAACTGGATGGAACCATTAATTGGATATTTTGAAAAGGGGAAGCTACCGACAAATAAAGTATAGGTTAGGAAGCTAGAAATGCGATTCCACAACTATGTTTATGAAGATGGGACCTTATACAAGAAACAATACCTGTCTCCATGGATAAAGTGTGTGGGGCCATCACAAGAAAACGATATCTTGAAGGAAGTAAACGAAGGATTATGCGGATCGCACCAAGGGTCTTGAACTATTGCGAAGAAGATCATTCGAGTCGGATACTACTGGCCAACCACGTTTATGACGCATATAACTTTGTCCTTTAGTGAAGAAGATACCATATGAATGCTCCAATATTACACAAGCCGCAGTCAGCATTAATAGGAATATACGGAACTTAGCCTTACAATAAATAGGGAATGGATCTAGTCGGACCTTTTCCAAAAGGTTCTGGCAGTGCCAAGTTTTTACTTGTGGCAATTGATTACTTTACAAAGTGGGTAGAAGCAAAGCCCTTAGGAAGAGTTACATCGGAAGTAACAAGAAAATTTGTCTGGCAGAATATAGTTTGTCGCTTCAGAGTACCGCAAAACATCGTCACCGACAAAGGCACACAGTTCACAAGTAGAGTTTTTATGGAATGGTGTTTGAAACTGGGAATCGCAAAAAAAAAATTCACTTCTATAGATCACCCTCAAGCGAATGGTTGGGTGGAAGTAACGAACAGAAAACTGTCCAAGGTATCCAGAAAAGATTAGAAGGAAAGCGAGCAGGATGGGTTGATGAGATACCCAACACCTTGTGGTTATATAGAACTACAATGCGAAAACCAATAGGAGAAATGTTGTATAGTCTAGTATATGGGCACGAAGTGTTAATACCAGTGGAAATTGGGAATTCAAGACTTCGAGTCAAACAATATAAAGAAGACATTAATCCAGAGATGATGAGGTTAGATTTAGACGAACTCGAAGAGAAGAGACAAGTACAGTACAAAGAAAGAAGGGCTAGAGCATACAACCAAAAAGTTAAGGAAACACAGTTTCAACTAGGCAATCTGGTGCTAAAGAAGAATAAAGCTAGCCTAGCGGAGGAAAAAGGAAAGTTGTGCCCAAAGATGGAAGGACCGTACAAGATAACGAAGATACACTGATCCAACTGCTACGAGTTAGAGAGAATGGATAGAAGAAGCGTTCCCAACACTTGGTAAATAATCAAATTGAGAAATTTTTATGGGTAGAATCAGCAAAAAGGCCGAAAAATCTAGTGTCAATGTATAGAAACCATGATATTATTATTGGTGGTGTTCGATTCCTTGTTCTGTGTTGAAGGCGATATTATCGCAATATAAATCTTTTAGAGAAACATCTTTTATTTATTTAAATATTTATACCATGTGATCGCAAAACTAAGTTACAAAATCTTAAAAAATGAACGCATGATGATAGCGGTATAAGTTTTCGATTACGAAAGCTACTCATTTTGCTTCTTCGCAAAAATATAAACCTTAAGTACACAAGTCATAAATCTTGAAATAAGGAAGATGTTCCCACATAGAAGCGACAAGAGCAAGAAATAGATCTTGCAATTTTGCACTCTCAAAAAAGCAAGCTATAGACCTTGCTACCAGGCAACCCTGGCTTTAATACAACGACAAAAGCAGCGATAGATCTTGCGGCTTTGCACATTATCTTGCTAAAAGGTATATATGCCTATGAAACAGCGACTAAAGAAAGCTATAGATCTTGCAGCTGTGCGACAAACAAATTTTCAATACTCAAAACAAAGACAATAGTCGTATAAGAAAGATATTTTGTGAAGAAAAAATAATTACGCATGAAAGAACATCAAAAGTACAAAGTCATGTTTAATTGAAAATGGACAACTACATCATCCAAAAGCTGGAACAAAAAGAACATCATGCTATAAATGTTCAGAAAAAATAATTACGCATGAAAGAACATCAAAAGTACAAAGTCATGTTTAATTGAAAATGGACAACTACATCATCCAAAAGCTGGAACAAAAAGAACATCATGCTATAAATGTTCAGAAAAAAATTCACTACATATTATCTATGACTAGAGGCTCGTGATGATCCAGAAGAGGACAAACCACCACAACGACGACCGTGCTCAGCTTCGGGATGGGAGTACCCAGGCCTGCGCCAGTTTTCTTAAGTCACATGCTCCTCGCTAACCATATGGTCATATCACCATTTCATGTGTAAATAAGCAGGATGCCATATTAGACTCCTTCGCTCCATATGAACAAGATATCTAGCATAATACGCCTTGGAGTTGGTTATATGGCCAAACTCCTCGCGATCCAGCTGCATACTCATAACATTAACAGTTTTCTCACATTCACTTAGTCTTCAAACCTAATGTAGATCATTGAACCATTCACTTAGTCTATCACATTCGTTACTTATAGGGAATGCTATCACTTCCCATTCGAAGATCAACATTCATTTCTTCTGAATAGTAATTCACAAAGGCGATTCGATGACCATATGCAAACCTCATTGACAATCACTCTAGGAAATCAACAACCATAAAGATATTTCATCAATGACATTATACACGAAGGACCATAGATTTGATAACAAGTCCTCTACCAAAGACAGTCATTTAACCAAACATATCATTCATTAGGCTAAACCTGGAACAAACTACATTCACGATTCAACCTTCCATTGCATCTATAGGATGAATATGAGAATAATTCACATTAACATACTTATCTAGCAAGAGTCACAACACATTATACACAAGAAGTTCTAATTCCATGTTCTTGGATTTTGATGCCAAAGAGTTAAGAAATTGGCCCATTTCCTAACACCCTAACACTTCAATCATATAAACACTTCATATACTCAAACAACTTATAGCATAAATGAAGTAAAACATCACATTAAAACAAATGAATGCTAATTAAAAAATGCTTCAAGAAAGAGTGAAATAGAGGTTCTTACTATATAGATATGGAAGTTTCAATCAATTTCTCCCAAGTACAAACTAACCTAGATAATGAAAATGCATGATTAATCTTACAAAAACTAAGAAAAGAAAGAAGAAAAACTAGGGTTTTATGTCCCAAAATCGGGAAGAAGAAGAGGAAAGGAAGAGAGAGAGGGGATAAGGTTTGATATTTGTAGTAAAAAAATAGAAAAGATTTCTGGCCATACGTCCATCGCGACTCGCAATAAATCCTTCGTGAGTCGCGACCAAGCCAAGTTTCAGCGTATTGTCTTCTTTATTCTTTTGTTTCAAGTTCTCCTTTTCACTGCACTTATCTTCTATTCTTCAAATCTTCAAAAGCTCAGATGTAAGTCTTCAAATCTTCAAAGGTATTCTTCAAAGTTTTCAAACAATTTTTCTTGTCACATAAAATACTCTAGAAAAGTAATAAAAGTGTAAAAGTTTCTTTTAACTCTCCTTAGAGACTTTCAAGGCAAAATGCCACATTTAGAACACAAAAGTGTACAAAAGTGAATCCTAAAAGTCCCAAAATAACCATATAAAATGGGCATATCACTTCGCAATGACAACAAAGGTAAAATCAAATGATGAAAGGTTGTTGACGTACATCATCAATTCACATTTAATTCACAATCAACGCCATCGCTCCATGCCTTTTAGTCTTCATGGATATGGGGGCTTATGGTGTATACCTAGCCCAAATACTAGGCGGTAGGCCTAAACAAAAAATGGGCTTGATGCTAATCAGTGATGCAAACCAAGACAGATGGACACATGACACGACAAGTCAACCCACGAACCGAGAAACGTGGAGACCATGATCAAGCGTCATCCACAGACTGCCTTTCTCAGAACCACGATCAAACACATGATGGAAAACTCGGATAAAGCGGAGCCAAGTCTGTAATACACTATAAAAGGAATTTAGAGGACACTAATCCATGTAAGTGCAAGTAGACTGAAAAGGCTTGATTCTAAAGAAGGAAGTGACTGACTTGGGCGTCCGAGTCTTTTCCTCGGGACCAGTCCCAGGATCTATTTTGTAGGCACATCTCAGTGAACAATGGTCAATTGGTCAGATTGGGAATGCCGCACCATTTCTGAACTCAAAACCCCCCAAATTTGTTACCACACACTTAGAATGACTTATTCGTGTGATTTTAACTACGTTTAACATTTGATAAAACCTCTTTTTCATCGTGGATGATCTCGACTTACCACTAGCTACTTTAGAGTAGTTTGTTGTAATTTGGGCCTATAGATATCATCTTTTAGAGGCACAGCGACGTCCTCCCACCTAAATTCATCATTATATATATCATCACCCAAACGTCCCCCTATTGAACCAACTCCCCCCTTTTAGAAACCCTTAAAGGAAACCATAGAGAAACCAATTGAGTATGCTAAACTTCCAAACCACCTATCTCCTTTAAGGCCAATTTTACCTTCGCAAAATCTTCCTCTCGGAAGGTTCCTACCCAACCTATCCATTTTTGGTTGGTTATGGTGATGGGGCTCAAACCTTCACCATAGTAAATAACATTAGGGTCGTGCCAAAGACCTTAAAAATATGGAGCTTTTCAGGAGGCAACCCAAACCTTTAAAATAGATCAATTTGTTTTTCTTTGAAAAAAAATCCTCACCTCTATCCTCCCACTCTTACCCTAAAACCATTATAAACTACCACAATCCACCACCAAACCACCACCAAAATCACAACCTAGGTGGCACTCTAGTTGTTTCTTGTGTTTATATTGATTGATATTTGCTTAGTTATGGATTTGTAGCGATTTGGTCCAAATTGCATGATGGGGTAGAATTTGAGGACATTAAGGTGAGAACAATTTACCCCCCTTTCTTTTCATATCTTGTTTCTTGTTTGAGGAAGATGTGTGTTACAAGTGCAGGGGATGGAAAGATGTCTCATTGCATTGTATTATACATATTTATTGTTTTTGGTGTGTTTTTCTATTTTAATTTTAATTTTGGAACACTAGTACGCTTGGCGTGCATGTTTGTTTTGTAGGAACCATTTAATTTTTGGAGGAAAAGCAAGCAAACGGGGTTAGGCGAAGTCCATCCGCATACCGTGTAGATGTACACGGTCCATGATGATCAAATTTTTGGACAAGGAAGAAGAACCAAAACCCAAAATTTTATGGGTTGTGTAGACGTGCATGATCCATGATGTTCACACACCCTCTCATCTCCACATCACCGCATCTTCCCTACCACCCTAAAATACCACCTGAACATATTTACCTTTAAACCATTTTCAGGAATCCCTTCCAAGAAATCAAAAAGTGGAAATAAAAAAGCACTACCATTTACCTTTGCTCGATACAACCATTCAACTTCATTCAAACATCAGACTAAGCCTCATTCCATATCCTACATAAGTGGAAGATTGCACACACGACTGGGATTAGAAGCCCATATTGACTCATAACAAAGAAACCTCCCAAGATCACAAGTAGTATTTGTGATCTCAGAAATAAATTCATAAAATCCCTGGGACTGTAAAATCCATTGAACTACAGTTCAAAAATAACCATTATTAGGATACCTTGTATTCTCCAAAAGTTTGATCTCACGCTAATGTCGTGAAACCTCTTCCTTGGATATGCGGAGATGCTCACTAGCATCACCTAGTTAGGCCTTCATTTTACTAAGTTCATGAATAAAAGGATCTATCTCCTTTAAATGACTCGATAGAGAAGAAGAATCGGCAATAACCTGCAAATCAAGCAAAAATCAGCACACGAAGCTCAGGATCATATCTAAAGCATATTGTGTGACAGCATAACAGGCTGACACATTGATGGGACCCCTCAAATGTCCACTTCTCTCTGGGAAGGAAGAAATGGTGTGAGACTTTTTCACAACCTTTCCAACATAAAAAAAAAATGAATCAACACTCACCTGAGAAAGATTACATTTTTCTACCCAGCCTTTGCCCTGAGGAACCACTGTAGATCCAATATTGGACTTAGACAACGGAAAAATGTTCGTCGACATAGAAATAGAAATCTTTGAATGAACCATATCTCCCGATGAAGAAAAACAAAATTAGGAATATGCAACTATAATTCATATAGAAATTCATACCAGAGGAAGATTACAAATACATTGACCAACAGTAACATATATCAAACAGACTACCTCTGATCGAAAGATCCGATGAATAAATCTCACCTATATAATATATGGAGAAAATCAGAGACTTTTATTGGAAAATAGCGGAAACAGTGCAATTACCAAAGTATCTTATATCAACATGTGTCCACAATGTTGGGACTATAATAGGTTGTTTACATCGGGGATATAATACATGAATATCAACCCATGAAAGACATCTCATATATGAATTGTAATAATCAAGATATCCGAACATGATGATTATGCCCCTTGGAGCACAATGTACTTCCCATTCCTACACTCTCAGCCCCTCACTACTAGGGAATCTTATGGTATACGAGAGGAAAGCACACATAAAAAGGCAAGGAGCAAATATTCACGCAAAACGAACCATGGAAACCACCTTGAAAAAACCTGTATAAGGAACACTAAGTTATCACCTTGCGTATAAAGAACACGAAGTAATAACTTTGTGTAACACAACGCAAAGAGCATGAGCTCGTAAAGAGGTAACCTCGTGTAATAGTGCATTAGCCACGAGTTGGGAATCGTTACCCATGATAGCACATTAGCCACGGTCGGCATGTCCAACCTAGGCACCAGAAGTGAAATGACATTCTACCTCAGCGTCCAACGGGCTTCATCAGTGACCACCGATGAGCTCCGCCTCACCAACACCAGCCAATATCCACCACTCTCTAGCAAGCCCTTCTACGCGCCGCTACTTGCACAAGTCACCAGCAGTCATTAGCTACCTGTCGGGTGGTGTTAATTCTAGATTTGAAGAAGAAGAACGGGTGGTGTTAATTTCTCTACAATAGGGTTAATTCTAGATTTGAAGGAGAACACCCCTTCTAGATTCAGATGTACAAGCTCAAATTAGATATAAAAAAGAATGGGTGGTGTTAATTCTAGATTTGACCCAAATTGATTAACCAAAAAGTGATGATTTTTTTGTTTGGTTAATGGATTCGAGGTTATAAAGTCATTTCACTTTTTTGAATTTTTATTTTATTTTTAACAAGGGTATAATAGTCAATTCACATAATCCCGACCAAATTAAGGTTCCCAGGGTTAGATTGACACTTTTGAGCAAATAACAGGGTCATAATTGCTTTTTCAAATTTGAAAGGGTCATATTGGCACTTTCGACCAAAACATAGGATCATATGATCACTTAACTCTATTAAATTTTGAAGAGTGGGTCTCCTGACAGGCGGCCTATCCATAAGCTTATGGACAGGGTAGGGACCAATTTGAAAATTAGGGAAACTTGAAGAAATTCGTGGCTGGGTCATACACTTATTTCACACAGATCACACCCATTCTCTCTCACGCACTCCACGCTTACCGTGTGACCCATACACTTATGCAATTCACTTTTATCACACACCTTGGCCATGAAGGAGAAATTTAATGGCAAGAGACAGCGCAACGTGAAGGAGAGCGAGCTCAACGCAAGGTCGGTGAAGTTTGCCGACAATTTGTGCTCCTCGCTGGTGGTTTTCTACTCTCCAGCGGCACCGTCAGGAGGTTTCCCGACACTTCGCGTGAGGAGGAAGTGGAGGGGGCTGTGCGGGGGGTGGTTGGAGAAGAGATATTTTCTGGAGGGCAGCGGGTGTGGTCAAAGATAGGAGAATGGGGTGCTGGGAGACCCGTGCGTCATGCCGGATAAGACAATTTGCACAATTTTAGCTTCTCTCTCCCTGCGACATCGTCCTCTTCCCGTGTGTCAGCAGGTAACTCATCTCGCTTTCATTTGTTTACGCGATCATTGAATTTTATTTGCATGACCTAGATTGTGTACTGAATTAGTAAATGTTCGCATCAAATATGATGTTGAAATTCATAGAAATGTTGTTGAATTTTTTGCTTCTATGGAATGTGCTTTACTGTACAGTTGATTAAGTTTTTCTCTGTTGGATTTTTTCGCTTGCTTTAGGATGAGATCATATGGCTTGATGTTACTAAAACAAAGATTAGTATACTTCACTGTGAATGAATTGCAGGTTCTAAACCAAACTTGTGTAAATTTGCAAATCTTTGCCAGAATTGTCCCTTCTAAAGGAAGCTGCAGTGAGAGGCCATTTCCTTTCCATGTCATTGGTGTTTACATATAAGAAAATTGTCTTCGTAGCCCTGTTATCTCCGATCAAGTGAAGTTTTCATATGTTTATCTATCTTGTTGACCTTCCTGTTGCTGAATACTCAGTAGGGAGTTACCATAATTTTCCTGGACATCGTACTCTCATTGTTTAGCCTTAGCAGATAAACCAGAATCTTAGCTTATTCGTTCACTTTTTCTAAACATAATCCGCCAAAGTACTATTTCCTACACTTCTTACTCGTTCACGTTTTCATTTTGTATGTTTTGCTAATTTATTGGTGGCATTTCAGGACTTTGATAAAGTTTGGCCAATTTTTTATTTTTCACAATCTCATGATATTTGTAAGGTTAGAATTGGAATCAGTTTGTTTTTTTAAGTTGGATTAATACATGACTTTAGACACAACGTAACTTTTGAAGTTGAATGATTAGGTCATGCAAGGAATTATTTGTGAGCTGGAATTGCAAGGTGCGCTTCCCCGGAGCAATTCGAGGGTGTGTAGTGTGATTGGGCAGAGATTCTGGCTCTAATAGTCTAGCCAAGTCGGAGGGAAATATTTTGAAGGCTAGAGAACATAGAATGCCATTATAGTCTCCATTTATGAACTCAAATAAGGCCAAGTTGGAAGCTGTATATGTTCAAGGAATCTCGAGTGGCTATGAATCTCTTATTGATATGCAGAGCAGAGAGTTAATTCCTCTCTTCAATGTAAGTTTTAATATATTTTTGTGCTGCTACATTTGTCGACTAAGTATTAGACTATCCACTCTATGCTATGAAATGTTTTGAATTATGCATATGCATTTGACTGCCTGGAATTTTTTTGGGACCTCACAATCTTATTGATGCACTAATAGAACTCTTGTAAGGGATAAATCAAGATGTGGACCATGGTTGATAATGCTGCTTGTTTGCTTAAAAAATAGTCGAGGAAGGCATTGTAGCTTAAGTAAGGTCTCCGTGGGACAATTTAGATTATTCCTAGGATTGGTAAAGATTCCTTATTAATCTTCATCACAAGCATTTTAGCGTGAGTGCCAGGACCGAGGTTAGCTACCATGTATTAATGTACATTTATGTCCAATAACATTAAGTGCATAAGTTGTGTACTTTCGTACTATAATCTCTGGATTTAGAAGGATGTTGCAGCTAAAACATAGTTAAGAATGGATAAGGGAGTTGCATAGGCAGTCATTCTTTTATTTGCATATGTGCCTTAGTTCGTAATGCTGGTTAATATTTTGTCAGCAGATTTGTTGAACTTATGTGGCAGCTTTCATTGCATGATTTGAGAGAGGTTCATGGGCTTCATCGTGCTCTCTTTGCTTGGCTTTTCTCTCGAAAGAATTTCCCGATGGCAGGGGACGACAAGGAGAACCAACGGGGGATGCAAACACTTAGTTTGGTTGTTAGGGATGCTGCGTTCGTACAATCTGTTGGTACTTTAGAAAGAAAAGCTCGACATGGTGGGATTCTCTTGCCAGAAGGCCATCTAATTGTGAAGCTTTTGGAGAGTGAAGATGTGAAAGATTTAGCGTGCTTCAAGACTCCTCGTGGTTTCATCCTTTTCATCTATACATGTCAATCTTTTATTATTGGCACAAAGTAATACATGTAAAGTGATAGAGAAGATAATTTGTTGAAATTTATTTGATCTTAGTTTTGTTATACAATTTATAAATGTACTGCTATTGTTATACAAATCAATCTCAGTTTTGTTACATTTGTTATGAGGAAGCCTTATTCTAAATTTCAAAATACATGAAATGGACTAATAAAACTTTAAGATGCTATATATATATATATATATATATCTGCATTCTAGTCTTCAAAAACTCTTCAACAACAAAAGAAAAAGAATCTTCACAGAGTCTTCTTCTTGCCATGGATAATCTTCTTCACAAACTCTTGGTGTGCTTGGCGGTGTTTGTCACCGAATATGGGTTCTTGGTATGGACCTATCCTTGTATCCTTCACCAAAGACTAAAAATGATGATTAATCAAAGTTTAGCTAAGAAGAAGTTGGATAATTGCAATGAAATCTTCGAAGAATCATGCTACTTCAACATGCTACTTCAATGAAATCTTATATGAATCATGCTACTTCAACTAACAAGTACATAATACTAACAAATGCAATATATAAGTAAATAGATGTAGTTCCTAATTCAACATGAACGATAAATAACAAATGGGAACAAAAATTTATACAAGGTACAACTAACAAGTACACTGAATACTAACAAATGCAATATACTAGTATAACTGAACAAATGCAATTCCTAATTCAAAATGAACGATCAACAACAACTGAAAATAAAAAGTCATATACAACTAACTAGTACCAACTGAACACTAACAAATTCAACATTTAACTAAACAAACGTAGTTCCTAATTCAAAATGAACGATCAACAACAATGGAAAATAAAAGTCATGTACAACTAACTAGTACCAACTGAATACTAACAAATTCAACATTTAAGTAAACAAACACAGTTCCTAATTCAAAATGAACGATCAACAACGACTAAGAGTAAAAAGTAATATACAACTAACTAGTACGTACATAATACTAACGAACGCAACATTTAAGTAAAAGAATGCAGTTTCTAATTCGAATTGAACGATACAGAGTATAACTAATAAGTACACACCGAATACTAACGAATTCAACATTTAAGTAAACAAACGCAGTTCCTAATTCAAAATGAATGATCGACAGCAACTGAAAATAAAAAGTCATTTACAACTAACTAGTACATACATGATGCTAACGAATGCAACATTTAAGTAAAAGAATGCAGTTTCTAATTCGAATTGAATGATACACAGTACAACTAACAAGTACCAACTGAATACTAACGAATTCAACATTTAACTAAACAAAAGTAGTTCCTAATTCAAAATGAACGATCAACAACAACTGAAAATAAAAGTCATATACAACTAACTAGTACATACATAATACTAATGAATGCAACATTTAAGTAAAAAAATGCCGTTTCTAATTTGAAATGAACAATACACAGTACAATTAACAAGTAAACATTGAATACTACCAAATGCAATATATAAGTGAACAAATGCAGTTCCTGATTCAAAATGAATAATCAACAACAAATGAAAATAAAGTCATATACAACTAACTAGTACATATATAATACTAACAAATGCAACATTTAAGTTTAAAAAATGCAGTTTCTAATTTGAAATGAACGATCAACAAATGAAAATAAAAGATTATATGCAACTAATTGTTGCATACTGAGTATTAACGAATGCAACAAATAATTAAACAAATGCATATCATAATATCAACCTCACACAAATACGGAGTTTTACTTATACATCACTTAAATTAACATATACATAATTTTACTAGACAAATACAATTTATAATCAGATTGATGCTTGTAAAGTTTGTCTGTCGAATACTTCACCATCTTACACTGCATTGCTACTCGAAGATATCCACTTCCACCAAAAGAGCGGTAATGGTACAGTTGATACTAATGGTAATGGTAACAACAACAACGTTACTGGTGTTAGCTTCCCTCATTGTCTCTCAAAAAGCCAACTCCATTCCTGAGACAGTTGTAGACCTCAACTCTATTCTCTGTTTCACGTCAACATGTTTGAGATCTCATAAACTCTTAAAGTCTGTCCCAAACCTCAAGCGCGACAACTCTATCCTAGTGGCGCTTGTTCTTGCTAATCTGTATCAAAATGAAATAACGACCATATTAGGCTAGACCCAAGAATTCGACTACTACAAAACAGTAATGAGGATTTCAAACGATGCACAAATTTAGGGAAATGAAGCACAAAACATTCATATCAATAAACCTAATCTTCACATTTCTGATACAAAAATAGTCACATATACACGCTCTTTACGTGGAACAGAGTAAACATGATTGCCAATCCCTGACAATCAAGTTATCAACAGTATATTCCAAGTAGTAACATTTTCTATTTCTTTGTAGCCGATGAACTTTATATGTTCAATAGATAGCATCCTAGATACATGAAGACTCTCTTATCCCTTCTAAGGTAATGGGAAAGGCATCAGGGAAGTAATTAGTTGAAACTAACTCCCATTTATGTAAATGAATGAACAAACTATTGAAAAAGTTTGATGAGATGTGAATTGTTTTGCCCTAGGTTAACTGGAAGATAAGCTTAATCATAGTAGGATTACATATTGCAAAATACATCATCCACAGGTGCATCAAATTATGTATAACCTAGAGACAGAAGAGAAACAAGGAACGGGAGAGCATACTATACAGAAAAGAAAGTATGACACAACAGTAGTAGAAGCTATAAAACACACCATTCCATCCTGAACAAAGCATCTCGTTATTCATATCATTCATACCAAACCATAAGCCTTTCATGTGTACATATAATGAAAAAAAACTCAAAAGTTGTCAATACCTGAAGTATTGAAATTTTTGCCTTGAGATCAGCCTTCTTCGCTGTAGGAATCATAGCCGTTTCTGCCTCCTTTTAAAGCAATAGTTGGCGAACTCCCATCGATCAGGCACTACTTTCCTAAATCCCTATCATTCAACCAAAACTCAATTAGAATTTGCACAGAAGAAGCTAAGAAAACACACACAAAAAGCACAAAAATTTGATTCACCCGGCGTTGAAAAATTATGTATGATGATGACACCTATGTCGCGATCATCTGTCAAGCGTCAAGAAAACACAAAGGAGTTCGACCAGAATCTGAAGAAAACCGGTGAAGGCGCACATTAATACAGCAAAATGGATACAAATCGGTACCTTAAACCGAATTCCACGAGCGATCTTGAGATTCCGCCCCGCCGGAGGTTGTAGAGCAACCGCCTGTTTCACCAGAGAAAGTTAATTAGATTGGAATTCCGAGAATTAGAATTAGAATTAGTTTGTTCATTCTGCGGAGAATGATAATGCTGCCTTGGTGTCGAACTCAAATTTGGAATAAGGAAGATAGTTTTTGGATATGAAGTCTGAACTAAATGGGCCTGGCCTGTGAAGATTAATCAAATTTATGTTAATTGCAAACAAATTCTTGGTCCATCAATAAGCTTATGGACCGACCATATTTCCTGAGACTTGCCCAATTTTCTTGAGGCAATATTGAGTTTGAGTTTTGGGTCGAGTTGATCGTCGGTCCGGTTCGGAATATCTAGCTACAAGTGAATGTTAAGACGGGGGGAGTATAAATCTACTAGGGCCATTAACCCAACACTCTCCATTCCACCCCTCAATTTGATTTGAAGTAACACGGCTGCATAATACACTCTCCATTCCATCCCTGGTCCCTGCGTGTAGGAGCCTTTAAAGTTTGATCGATCCGCTTCCTTAGTCCCCGGAAGATCGCTAAAAATGGTCAGTATCCACCTCTCTCTTTCTCTCTCACATGGTAGCTCGTATGGAATTACTCTCCGCCAAATTATATCCTACAATTACTCAAGGTTTTTGTTTGATTTCACACGTGTCTGAATTTTGGGTTGCCATTGAATTATCCGGTGGCGCTCTGCTGCTTCTTTAGTTTGTAGCCATTCCATTGTTCTATAAGGTTGTACATAAAGATTTCTCATGGAGAAAGGAAAATAAATGTCTATTCTTGTTGCTTTCGTCAATTATAGAATATCGTGTGTGGAGAATTGATCTATGATTCGTACGAGTTTTGAAACTATCACAGTTTCTTTGGAAAAAATAAGAGAGTTAATAAATAGGCTAACTTGATCATTCCTTTCCGAACTAGAGTGCACATGTCGATTTCAGAAGCTATTAAATGCAACAAAACTGTAATATCTTTGGTAATCCTCTCAGAATGGAAGAATACTTATAAAACATTAATTTTCTCTACAAGGGTGTTAAGAAACAGAGGAAGGGTAAGGGTAATGGTAACCATGGAAAATCTTAAACAATGCTTCTAGGAATTCAATATGGTACTAGAAACACATTTAATAGAGATCCATTCATCTTGCTGGAGGTTGTAGGACTAGAGCACCCAAATCTCCAGAAATGAGCAATTGCAAGGTGAGGACTACTTAATTACAAGAATCATCTCTGTAGAGGTATACCACTGGACGGTGTTTTTATCATTTAAACCTGGATTTTTCTGATTTTGATGTTAATAGAATCAACAATATCTCTTCTCAGCGAGGAAGGATTTATTTTATCGACTGAGCCAGTTAAGTTGTACATTTGCATGAGATAAGCTATTTAACTGCAATTTGTCCTGCACGTGTCCAAAGTTAAAACGGGCACAATTAATTGTTGGGTCATGGTTGATATTATTATGAAAAAAAAAAGATATTGGATGCTAATTGCTTAAATTATCATTATTCTTAAATGGAAGTACTCGGTGCTTTACATTTACTTGAACAACAAGGTGTCTTTCATCACTGCCTTTGCAGTCGAGCATCATGACCACCATCTGAAGTTAGAGATGGATTCAAATTCCCGTTATAACTAAATTTTATTCTGTGTTGTCACTTTAGCTGATCGAACATCTTAATGCTTCTTATCTGTGTAGGAAACCTGCCCTTTGGTTAAGAACATCCTTCTCTTAGATTCTGAAGGGAGGCGTGTGGCTGTTAAGTACTGTTCAGATGACTGGCCTACAAATGCTGCAAAGGATGCTTATGAGAAAGCAATATTTAACAAGACTCAAAAGACAAATGCTCGGTCAGATGGTGCTGTTTTCCTTTTAACTTCCTGCTAACATTCCCCTTAATCATGGTGCATTCAAGGACAGTGCTAATTGATGTTTATGATATGTAGTTCTTTTTCTTTGTTCTTGAATTGAGATTAAGGTATATTGCTTGTAGTGGTTTATCTTGTTCATTTTCAGTATATCCATGATGAATATGCTAGAAGGATTTGTGAAGTACATTTAGCTTGGCTTGTCCATGCTACATATCATGCATTGAGTGATGCATAAAAAACGGCTGTCCAGTCCCAACAGCCTCCATGGCTCTTAGAAAAACCACTATATTCTGTTACTTTATTATCTGATGTACTTTTGACAACCTTAAGTGTTTTATTTTCCAGTAACTAGGATTGCATACATTTAGTTAGATGATTTGTGGTGAGTTTAGATGAATCTAGTATATCCTATTTAATGTTTTCTGCTGCTGTATTTCATGAGACACTCTTGAGGCTGGAAATGGATGGGTAGTTTACCTTAAAAGTTACTGTTTTTGTGGCTTGTGCTTACTTTGTTGATTTCACTGCAGCTGAGATAACAATGTTTGAAAATTACATTGTTGTCTACAAATTTGTTCAAGATCTTCACTTCTTCGTGACGGGGGGAGAAGATGAAAATGAGCTTATCTTGGCTACTGTTCTTCAGGGATTCTTTGATGCTGTTGGCTTCCTACTTAGGTGATCACTGTGAACTGCTCCTCCTCCAGTTCTTTTTTTTTTTTTTGTGTTTTAAATTTCATAATTATCATGAACTTCTTTTAGGCTCTATTTGGCAGAGCTTATAAGCTACTTTGCTTTTAAGCATAACACTTTTTCGTGTGCTAAAAAAACAGCTTATTTTGAAAGCAAAAGCTATTTTTGGGGGAAAAGTAGAAGTTGGTCTTCCCAAGCCTGCTTTACTTATAAGCACAAATCTGCCAAACAGAGCCTTCATCCTTAGTTCTTTCTGCTCTTTGATAATATTCTTTATCTAATTTGGTGGCTTTGTTTCAGGGGCACTGTGGATAAGAAAGAGGCGCTTGATAACTTGGACCTCATTCTTCTGTGCATGGATGAAATTGTGGATGGCGGGTGAGTAAATTTAATCTCCATTTTCAATTTTCTGCTGTCTAATTGTAATTTTGAGTTTGGGGAAGGCATTTTATCGATAGTCTATTCCATATACGCCTATTTTTTAAGGGGGCTGGTGGTTGAAACTTTTAAGTCTATATTCACGTCGTCTCTTGTTGATGGCATCTACCTTTAGTTACACAGCTCTTATTTGAAAGTTTAGTATCCTCATGCCAAAATTTTCTTGTTCGGCTGTTTTGCTAGATGACCTTTTAAACCAATTGATGGCATCTACCTCTTGTTGCAGTTCTTTTTTCTTTAGAACTGCACTTTTGATTGTGAATAATTTGGAAATGTTATAAATTTTCTGAGTGCCTTTTAAAACAGATCTCTGAGACAATGCATTCCCCGTTTATAGTCGTCGTTTGATACTTGTGCAAATGTTTGTTCTGTTAAGCAGTTTTGTACATTTGACACGAATAAATTCGCAAATTTCCCATTTTTCTTTCCTGGAGCAACTCTGCAGAGTGTGTTTTCACGCAGAATATTTTTGATATTACAGTTTTCTTTCCTGGAGCAACTCTGCAGAGTGTGTTTTCACGCAGAATATTTTTGATATTACAGTTTTCTTTGTTCTTCTCTCATAGTGTTCTTGCAATATTTCACAACAGTTGTAAAGTGCTCCCTAGTGTTGAACCCTGCAAGTTGGAGGTCTCTTATCACTTTATACTTCGGATTTTCCATTACTTCTTCATTCTGCATTTTGTGCAATAGCATTGAGAGCGAGAGTTTAAAGGAAACTAGGATGGTAGAGGTGAAGTTTGTGAATTGTTGCGATGATCAAGCTTGAGGAAGTTTGAGTAAAAAAATGGATAGTCATACTTATAATGCCTTTGATTTTGGTTATCTTATCTTCTACATGATGCCTTATGATGCAGTATAATTCTTGAAACTGATGCAAATGCCATTGCTGAGAAAGTTGCGAGCAATAGTGTGGATTCTGGAGCACCGTTGTCTGAGCAGGTAATTATTTAGATTAGAAAATCTCACGGGATGCCACTACCAATAAATCACCTTAAATCACCTGGAACATATTTGGTTGTGTGTGTAACTGGTGAGCATGGTTCTGCTTGCAGACACTAGGTCAAGCCTTTGCAACTGCCCGTGAACATCTTACAAGATCCCTTCTGAAGTGATGTCTTGGTTCCTAGTTTTGTAAGATTGACAAGACATGATTTGTAGCTGGTGGGTATTTTTGGAGCTGGTACTGTAAATCTTCCATGTATGGCTCGAATAGTGAAATGATGACGTGAGTGCCTACTAATTAGGCGACGCTTTAAGTACACTTTACTTGATGCTGTCTTCAGAAGATTTATTCTAATTACTACTATACAATTAACCATCGCTGCTATTGCCCTTGCTTTAATGCTACATTTAGCTTATAATTTTTTTGTTTTCCCAAAAAGTAAGAACGAAAAGAAAAGCTCTACTTACTACTATGTGATGATGCTATCACGGGTATCTCAGAAGTACTAAAATACTTTTTAAGTAGGGCTGAATGATTTTTGCCTAATTCGGGTTTATAGGGTTCCCGTCCATTTTCTATCCATTTTGCACAATGTGCTATTACAAGCATATGATATTATGGGATAAACTTATTTATAATGAAGCGCTAGTTAACTATTACAAATTCAAATCTAAAGCTCCAGTGGCAATAAGAGAGATACGCAAAAACACAAAGCATAGAAGAACCCACCCCTTGAGCAAAATATTTTCTCCTTGTCGCCGTTTGATCAAGACTAATACCACAGAGAACAACATCAAACTCACAAGTACATAAGGATTTGTAATACTAGGTTTAACATAAAAAGTTAATAATGATAGTATTTTCAAAGAACAACCAATCCATCATGCAACCACCACTATAATATTGTCCAATAAAAAAATCCAACATATATCGACACATATCCAAGCATCATTATAGAATATAGCAATTATAGTCACACTGATGTAGTCGGCATACTACAATCAACAAAGGTACTATAAAGATGCAAGAATCTTCATATGTCAATTTATGTAAGATGGTGGAGGAATGAGTGGACTGGGAGTATTTGGTGGAGAAGAAGAAATGATTATGTAGTGTTTAAGCACAGTTGAAAAGCAGGTTTCTTCATCGTGACTTGCGACAGTACTGGTCGCGACTCGCAACCAAGCCATCGCGACTCGCAATCAAGCCATCGCGACTCGCAACCAAGCCATCGCGACTCGCAACCAAGCCATTGCGACTCGCGATATCTTAGGTCTGTGAGCTCAATTCTTCCAAAAATTTTCTGATTCGGTCACGACTCGTGATGCCAATGTCAGGACTCACGAAAAGCTGGTGATGGGAGTTCATTTTTGCTCCCCTGTTCATCGCGACTTGCGACGTATTTGTCACGACTCGCGATAGACAGGGTTTCCTAGCACTTAGAAAGAACATTTTTTTTCTTACCAACTTTCCAAGCTTTCTTCCCTTTCTCATGGATCTCATTCCTTCATCTCCTCCAATGCAATGCGATTCACTTTGCTACAAAATCACAGAAAAACACACCGTAAAGAGAACAAAACTAAATAACAAAACTAAATAACAAAAACTAAACAACAAAAACCAAATTAAAGGCCAAATTTATTTACGTCATCGGCATGACATAGCTCCGTACATTTAAGGTCGTAGGAACGACCCTAATGTTATCCATATGGTAAAGGCTTGAAACTCTTCACCATGAGTATCCAAAAGTAGAGAGGTGGGGTTACAAAACTTTCAAGAGGAAAATCTTGTGGAGGTGTAGATGGTTTGAAGGGAGTTGGGTGGTTCAGAGGCTTGGGATAGTCTTTTGGCTCCTCTTTTGTCTCTCTCAGAACTTCCAAAAATGGTGGAGTTGGTTCACTAGGTGGGGGTATGGGTAACAATGCTAAGGAATGTAGCACGATCATCTCTTCCTCCATTTTTTCATCCTGAACAACCAACTCCTCTTCCCTTCAAACTCGAACTCATTTCTCATGGTGACCTCACTCACCGAATCTTAGGGTTCGACTTGGGATGGTGTATTTTTGGAATCACGAGCTTTCATTTGGGCTAACACTTCTAATATACTTCTTGCATTCCCCTCAATAGCCCCAACACTGGAGGAGAGCCGATTGTCTGGTTCCTCACTAGTCAAATTGTTCAAGTTTGCTATTGCATTCATGACTTCCTCATGTGTCAAACTTGAACTTCCTTGCTGGGCTTGGTTGTGGGGTATGGTATAAGGTAGCAATGGCCAACTATTTTGCTCGTATTTTTGGTTTTCTGGCTCATTCATATACCACCAATCCGTATTACCACTCAATTTCGGATTGTAAGAATTGTGGTATGGATACCATTCTTGGGTTTCTTGCCCTTGAAAACCAACATCTCATACCTCTTGGTAGCACTCTTCATAATACCCGGTTCTTTCCCTCTCATAGTGCTCCTCCCTCAACAAATAGCAAGACTCGGTAGGATGGTCGGAATGATACATCCTACAAAACCTTGCTTGTTGATCCTCTCTTCTCATCACGAGTTCCCTCAAGGTGAGACGTTCCATTTTTTTTTCAAAAGTCCAGAATCATATTGCAAGGATTCTCGATAAAAATTCACAAATAACTCAAGCAATACCTACTCCGAACAAAAACAACCACCAAGGAGTGGAAAATAAAACAACTATCTAATATGCAATCAAATATGTCCAAACACTTAAAATATACGTCTCTTCCCAGGCAGCGGCGCCAAAATTTGGGAGGTCATCACCGTACCTCTCAAAGTTAAATTTAAAAGCCCTAAATGCTTACTAACTACAACTAAGTAGATAGTGGCAAATCGGGTTTGTCCACGAAGAAGAGGGATTTTCTTAAGCGTTTAAACATAAAAAGGTTGATATTATGCTAGAAGTAAATATATATAGATATATAAAAGCAAGTAAATGGAGGGGTTTGGTTGGTTGATTTTCCTAATTTATGAAAGTAAAAGACAAAACAACTAGAAAAGTTAAGTAACTATGCTAATCATCAAGCAAACTAAGAAAAATGGGTAAAAACTACAAAAGACAAAGCCTTGGGGGCAATTGACATCTACTTTCAAACCAAATGTAGATCATTGAACCATTCACTTATTCTATCACATTTGTAACCTATGGGAAATGCTATCACATCCCGTTCGAAGATCAACAATCATTCCTTCTTAATAGTAATTTGCAAAGACAAACAACGACCACTAGCAAATCTCGTTGACAATCACTGTAGGCAAACCACACCATAGAGGTATTTCATCAATGACATTTTACATGAAGGACCATAGATTTGATAACAACAAGCCTTCTACCAAAGACATAGCCATTTAACCAAACATAGCATTCATTAGGCTAAACCTAGAATAAATCACATTCAAGGTTCAACCTTTCATTGAATCTATAGGATAAATATGAGAACAATCCACATTAACATACTTATCTAGCAAGAATCACAACGCATTATGCACGAGAAATTCTAAGTTCATGTTCTTGGATTTTCATGCCAAAAAGCTAAGGAGTTTGTCATTTTCCTAACACCCTAACACTTCAATCATACAAACACTCCCTATTCTCAAATAACCAATGGCATAAATGAAGTAAAACATAGCATTAAGAACACATGAATACTAAATAACAAAGGCTTCAAGAATGAGTGAAACAATCTATTCACTACTTTCACTACTGGTTGTGAAGATAAATCTTCTATCCTTCTTAGATAGTAGTTTCCAAGAGTGAATTCGACATCTCTTGTTAAACCTCAACAATGACTCCCTTAGTTGAAACACGACTAAAAGTATCCCATTGATGGCATTGAGCACGAAGAATCAACAAGCTTGGCAAAACTAATAAACACTACACCATGTCTAAGCATTTAACCAATTCATTCATTTACATAAGATTAGTCAAGAACGTTCAATGCTCATAGACCTCTCCTATTTGATACAATAAAAAAACATGACAAAGAATTCGACATTATCACATTCATCTAGCAATTATCAACACATCAACATCATTTAGAAGCTCTAACTCATGCTCTTGGATTCAATATTAAAAGAGGGAAGAATTAACTACTTTCTCCCAACCATAACAAGTAATCAAACAAGCAATTCGTATACTCAAACTTCCAATAGCATTAATTCCATTAACAATTCACATTTAAAGCTCAATAAATGCACACTAGAAAAAACACTAAATAGAGAGACACGATTCTCAAGACAATAACAAGGAGGTTTCAATCAATTTCTCCCAAGATTAAACTAACCTAGATAATTAAAATACATGATTAACTTACAAAAACTAAGAAAAGAAAGAAAGGAAAACTAGGGTTTTGAACCTAGAAAATCGCAGGAAGAAGAAGAGGTTTTTTTTAAGAGGAGAGGATAAGGTGAGTATTGTAGTACAAAAAAGTAAGAAAGGTTCTGGCCACCTGACCATCGCGACTCGCGACCAATTCATTGCAAGTCGCGAGTCGTGACCAATCCATTGTGAGTCGCGACCGAGCCCAGTTTCAGCATCTTGATTTCTTTCTTCTTTTTGTTTCAAGTCCTCATCTTCACTTCACTTATCTTCAATTCTTCAAGTCTTCAAAAGCTCAAATTCAAAGTCTTCAAATCTTCAAAGGCGGCCCCTCAGCCAACCGTCACTCGACAGCTTCGTCCTTGATTAACTTGATTGATCTGATCAGACGCTTGCTTTTTCCCAGCAAAGGTACCGTTTACAGCTCAATCCGTAAAGTCTTCAAAAAAAAATTGCCTTGTCACACAAATCCTCTAGAAAAGTAATAAAAACGTAAAAGTCGCTTTTAACTATCGTTAGAGAATTTTCAAGGAAAAATGCCACATCTAGAGCACAAAAGTGTACAAACGTGAATCCTAAAATTCCTAATATAACTATATAAAATGGGCACATCAATTAGCAACGAGAACAGGCACAGAATATAAATGTTATCTTTAACCATCCCACGGGACTAGTGCCTCGGCTCGGGTTAATTGATTGCGCTACTACGATTGTATTATCGACCCCAGGTCGAGGCATGTTAAATTTTGACGCTGTTGTCAGGGATGATTTTATGTTGAAGTATTAGTTAAGCATAGCGTGTTAGTAGAGCAGTTAGTAGTGTCTTTTTATTGTTTTTCTTATTTTTGTTTGTAGGAGTAGGTATTGCTTGAGTTCTTGGTTAAAAATGAGGACTCTTGCACTACAATTCCAAATTTTGTGTGTTTTCTTTGTTGGTGCTTAATAGGAAAAACGTGTGGGAAAACACTCAATGGAGGACACTTTGTAAGGTGTGTCATTGTGATAATCCTGTAGAATGTTGCCCAAGGTTGAGTGAGTATGGGAGAAGAATGGCTCAACGAGTGAGATTTTGTAGGATATGTCATCGTGACCACCCTATGGAGTCTTGCTCTTTGATGAGCAAATATGAGAGAGAGGTAGGAGTTATTGGTTCCTAAGGCCGATGGGATCAAGATTGTTACCTATACCATGGCTCTCCAAATTTGAGGTTTAGTGGTCTCAAATTCATTGTATGGAAATGCATCGGGAACCAACACTTTGGGTTAGATAGTTGGATTTCACCAACGTACCCAATGCCCCAAAACCAATCCCTAGGATTGGTTCCCAAATTGAATTGTGTGGAAATTTTGCAAGCTATAGCTAATGTGACAAAGAATAGTGATTTACTCCAATCACAAGTGCTTAGCGAGATTAGTGATTTGGGAACTCAACTATTCTCAAGCATTGAGAAAGTTGAGGGGCAAGTGCTTAGTTTGATGAATAGGGTGAGCCAACTTGAAACCCAATATTCCAAAAATGAACCATCCCTAGTTGAATGTGGATTTTCGATAGATGAATCTAAAGGGGATAGGGAAAGGTTTGTTTAGAGTGAAGAAGTCGAGGAAGGGGTGATTATACTTAATTTTCCATATCACTTATTTTCACCCCTACCTCCACCTATACAACCCACTCCCACATTTTTGGAAGCGTTAGAGGAAACAATGGGGAAGGCAATTGAATATGCTAAGCTTCCAAACCACCTATTCTCTCTAAGGTTGACTTCTACTATACTATATCTTCCTCTTGAAAGATTCTTATCCACACCTTTCCATGCTTATTTGTCCATGGTGATGGGGTACAAACTCGCACCTTAAAAATATGGAGCTTCTCGGGAGGCAACCCGAGCTTTGAAAAAATTATATTAGTTTGCTATTTTTTGTGTGTTTTCCTATTTGTAGCTTTCTTTTTGTTTTTGGGACACTATTACACTTGGTGTGGATGTTTATTTTGTAGGATGCATATGGTTCTAAGAGGAAGGTGAGCAAATGGGGGGGTCCACCTCATGGACCATGTAAACGTACATGGTTTGTGATGCTCAAAATAGTGGACAATATGGAGAACCAAACCCTAAGTTTATGGGGCGTGTAGATGTGCACGATCCATGGAGCTCACATACTTTCCTACACCCCCTAATCACCATTTTCCCCTACCACCACCAAATACCATCCAAAACCCACCTACCCTCAAAACCCTTGGGACACACACATCGAGACCTAAGAGGTAACTCTCCATTGGTATTCAATTCTTCATTCGATTTGTGGTGCATGATAGTGGTTAGATTGATCTTTCATGTTTAGATGTTATGGGTAGTATATTGGGGTGATGGTAGTTTGTTCTTTATATTCCATGATTGTGCCATCAAGGGTAGTTTTTATTGTTCATTTTTTTTTATTATAAGTGGTTTCCTATTTCTTCCCCTTGACACATGTTCTTTGATTTTGTATATGCATTAAGGATAATAAAAGCATTAAGTGTGGGGAGTCTAGGGGATTTGATATTACTTATGATTTTTAGTTGTTTTTATGTAGCTAATAGCTCTTTTAAGAGCATTTTGAAAATTTTGAAAAATGAAAAAAAAATTTAAGAACCTGGACAAGTCAAAAACCCGAATGGGAAACATGGGTAACATTTGGAAAAGCTCGGACATGTTGAAATGCCTAGGTAAAAGTGAGAGGCTTGGCCCGGCTAGACTTACGAGTCCAGGTAAAAATGAAAGGCCGTGTGGAAAAATGTGATAGGTGAGCACGTTTTGTGGGATACCGCTAGGTGAAAACCCAAAAGCGAGCCTAGGAAAAATGAGAGAAATTGAGAGAAAAATGAAAAAAAGAAACAAGAAACTAGGTTGATGATACATTGGACTTCTTGTTTGCAACTAGGTCAAGAATCCAGATTTATCCCTATGTTGCAAGCAAGCCGATGACTTTTGGATTTCCTTGGTTGATCGTTTTTACTTGAGGATTGCTCTTTGATTGCTTTTGGGACTTCTTTGGGGAAATCAAACTTGGCTTTATTCTGATCCTTTGTCACTTATCTTTTTCCATACACATTTTACTTACTTTGGGTGGTTTGGTTGCCTTACGTACTTTGGGGAGTGAGAGTTGTGAGATTTTCATCTTCTTAGGGGGAACTAGGGTAGCTTGGGAATAAGCTAGATGCATTGACTATTTTCTCATGCTTCATGTCCCTTGAACCTTTTTTCTTTGATTTTATTTACTCGAGGACAAGTAAGGGTTTAAGTGTTGAGAGTCTGATCTGCACCATTATGCATGCTTTAACCAATACATTTGACGTAGTTTTTATTTACTTTTGGTTGTTATTTTTGCAACATTAGTTGAGTTTACATGACAAGGGGTTTAGACAACCATGTTCGGTTTTCTATTCTAAATCCCAAGTTTTGTACACTTAATTAGTGATTATTGACATATCGTGTTCATGGGCTTCTTGGTCTTCATTACAAGTACCTTTTAGTAGGTCACCCATGAATGCTATTTGTTACATTACATTCTTGCGAAGACCATTTGCTTTCACAAGTAAAGATTTGAAGGCCATTCACATTGAATGGTAGTAGATGAAGGCCACGCGCATCAATGTGTGGTAGAAGGAGATTGAAGCCAACAATAGGTGGCTTCGAAGTCCAAAGAGTGATACCTTACTCTGAGAAATATCTAGGAAGAATTATCCTGCAAGGCTAAATCCATTGGATTTGTCTTATCGAGTACTACAAAATCGACTACTAGAACTCCCAATTCAGACTAGCAGTTCACCTGTGGCAAACAAACAAAGTTCAGCCGACGAAGGACCAGTGGCCCGTGACAGCTCACATTACACAAAGCATTAGCGGCCCGTAAAGATGCCCACGGTCCACCTTACACAAAGAAACAACACCGGTCTGTGACAATGAAGCTGAGCCGTGAAGCATGGAAGGGAAGAGTTGAAGAAATTTGGCTAAGTATGGAGCCGGTCCGTGAAAACCTTCACAGACCATGATGAAAGTTCTGAGCAAACACCCATGCAGCTTGCGGTCCATGAAAAGGAGGCCGAGCTATGAAAACTACTGAGTGGAAACCGTGGTGCTGCTTGCGTTCTACGAAAACCTTCACGGACTGTGGCACGAGCCAAACATCACAGACTAAGGCGTGCTGTGACTATGAATGTCCATGAATTATTCCAGATCTGACGGCATGTGCTTGAATGTTCATGGATCGTGGCATCCATGCCAGTCCGTGACACCTTAATGGTTAATCGTTTTGGCCATAACTCTCTCAATTTTCATGCAATTTCCTCTACCATATATTAAAATCTTCTTCTTTCCGTGATCTATCCAACACACTATAATTTGGATCTAGAAGGTTCATGGATTTGAGCAGTTAATTCAAGAAAAGTTCAGCGGCTAGGGGAAATGGTGACTAGGGTTTTTCTATGTTTGGCCTATTTTGGGCCTACCTTTAGGCCTAATCTCTTACTGCTATATACAGGAGTCTTAGTCTTCTACTAAACCCTAAGTAGAATAGAAGTAGCCATAATATAGATTAATTTCTCTTTCTAGTTTAGAGAGAAGAAAGAGGAGAGTTATTCTTCTCCTTCCTTCTTCTTCTCTTTCTCTTATATTTTTCCTTCCTTCTTATTTTCTTAGATCTATGGCATCTAATTCCTTATTTGCCATGGATCTATAATTTTTAGAGTTGTTAGTTAAGCTTGGGACATATTTGGCACATGTGTAGCTTTTGATGCTTTATAAGATTTCTTAAATTCCACCTATCTTTATGTTTATGATATTATTGTGATTGTTCTTGAATGTGACAAATGCATGAACACTACACCATATATGAGCAGAAACTTTGGGCTATGTTCATGTATGGTGCACTTATCGATGCCCCATTGAAAAAAGAAACCTGGATATTTGAATGGGTGGAGGGGAACGATTCTGCGTGAGCATGTGCACGGGAGATTCGAGGTAACCCTAATCTGCATACCATCCCACCAGTCTTAGCTGATTACTTAACCATTTTTTGGATAGGTTACAGGTAGAGATAGTTGATAGTAGCAAGCTAGATGTTGTGTCAAAACCCTAGTATCACTGATAAGGTGCTTATGAACCTAAGTTCTCGCGTATAGAGAACCACTGGGAATAAGTGCATTCATGGTGGAAGCCCGGGACGTAATAGCATGGGGGGAGAAATGGAACCACAACAATGGTCGGACCTTGTTGTGCTCCCCTATTTATGATGGTGGTGTTGAAGAAGGTTTGTGAGCGCACCCACTGTGATAGGGATGGAGAAGTGTATGCCACCAGTCACACTACGTGTCGTGAACACCTTGATAGGTCTTTTGCATGTCTATATGTGAGAATTAAAGCATTAGAACTACCATGTTGGTAAATTAGTCCCAAGTTCCTAGTATGAATAGTTTACTTTGTTTATTTCATGCTTGTAAGTGTTAGTTGAAAATACCACCCCCTCCCAAATTGCATGTTTACACTAGTAGCTATTCCTTTCACTCGTGCGGATTAATGACCTGCACGAGGCTATGTTTTAACCTTTACTTGAACCCTAGCATCTCTGTGGACAAAACCCATGGCTTGCTGCTTACTACCCTTTGGAAGTATTAGCAGCGCGAACGGGTGCAGAATATAAATCTTATCTTTGACCATCCCACGGGACTAATGCCTTGGCTCAGGTTAATTGATTGCGCTGTTGCAATTCTATTAATGACCCCGGGTCGAGGCATGTTAAAAAGCTTACATGCCGATGGAAAACTTAACCCTAGCTTTAATATATTCGATGCGAAGGTTATAAATGTATTTCCATAGTCATCACCTAGTGATTTACACAGAGTTTTCAATCAAGATATCCTGACCTAACTCAAGTCTTCAGGAAGATTAATAAAGTGGGCCTTGAAATTAGGTCATTTCGAAATACACTTCTAGCCTCGAACAACGATAAAAGTTCAAGCGTTAGCAGACTCTATTGCATAAATGGCAAAAGAAGAGGCACAAAGGGCGAGCATGCACCAGAACATGCAAATTGATAAAGGTAAGACAAAATGGGAAGCATTCGCTTGGACACAGTTCATTGATGGCGTGTCGAGTAAGGAAGGTTTCAGAGCAGGATTACTATTGCTTAACCCAGATGAAGGCGAACACAGATACTCATTGCATTTTGATTACACGCTAACTAACAATGAAGCAGATAATGAAGCCTTGATTTGTGAACTAAATATTACAGTCAGAATGAAAATCAAAAGTGTTTGCATATCTGACGACTAGCTAATTGTTGTCCAGCAAGTGCGAGGAGACTACGAGGTGCGAGAAGAGCAGTTGGTGAAGTATTTGGGAAAATTGCAACATCTCATATCCTAGCTTGAGTACTTTGACATACAACATTTACCGCAAGGAGAAAACACAAAGGTAGACGTGCTATGTAAGTTAGCAACAGCTGGATTTGATTCTCTTAGTGAACAGGGAGACATCATTATCGAAGCTATTCCAGTCAGAAGTACAATGTCAACTATCGTATCAACTATCCAAGAAGATGAAGTAAGCTAGATGTCTCCACTAATAGACTTCTTTAAGAAGTGGATCATGCCAAATGATAAGATGGAAGCAAGAAAGGTTGAGCTACGTTCTACCAATTATGCTTACGAAGATGGGAACTTATACAAAAAGGGTTCCTTGTCTCCATGGATAAAATGTGTAGGACCACCAAAGGAAACCGAGATTTTAATAGAGGTTCATGAAGGTCTATGTAGAACATATCAAGGTGCTAGAACAATAGCAAGAAAGATAATCAAGGCTGGATGATACTGGCCAACTATGTTCAACGATGCATATAACTTTGTCCTTAAATATAGGAGTAGCCAAATCAATACCCCGTTATTACATAAGCCACAATCATTGTTGATTGGAGTCTATGGAGCCTGGCCATTTGACAAATGGGGATCAACTTAGTCGGATCATTCCCAAGGGGTAAAAACAACGCCAAGTTCTTAGTCGTAGCAGTCGACTACTTTACAAAGTGGGTGGAAGAAAAACCATTAGGATGTGTTACAGTTGAAGTTACCAGAATATTTGTATGGAAAAGCATATTATGTCGCTTTGGTGTGCTATACCATTGTCACGGATAATGGTACACAGTTCACGAGTGGTTAGTACACCAGTTAGTGTTTGAAGCTCAGGATTCTCCAAAAGTTTACCTCTATAGCACACCCTCAGGCTAACGGTCAAGTGGAGGTAACGAACATGACTATGATTTAAGGAATATAGAATAGATTGGAGGGAAATCAAACTGGCTGGATGGTCGAGTTGTGAAACACACGTGGTCATATAGAACGACTATCCGAGAGCTAACTGGGAGAATGCCATACAGTCTAGTTTACGGTCATAAAGCAGTCATACCTGTAGAGATTGGTAACTCAAGCCTTCGTGTAAGCGATTATAAGGAGATAGACAACCCAGGGAACATGAGACTTGAATTGGAAGATCTAGAAGAGAAAAGAGACCTCAAAACGATCACATAAGCTAAATACAAGAAAAAAGTAGCTAGAGCGTATAATCAGAAGGATAAAGAAACTCGGTTTTGCATTGGTGACTTAGTGTTGAGGAAGAACAAAGCTAGTTTGACAGAAGAAAGAGGAAAGCTAAGCCCAAAATGGGAAGAGCTCTATAAGGTCACAAAATTTCACGTCCAACAACTACAAGTTAGAGAGGATGGACGGTACTGCAGTCCCGAACACAAGGCATGTGATCAATTTAAGGAAGTTTTATATCTAGAAGAGAGATAGTAAATGCCTACTTGTACAGAAACCAAGACATTATCCTTGGTTCCTTCTATCCCATTGTTTCAATGTGATATGATCGTGATCGTACATATTTAATATAAAAACCCGCTTTGCTGGACCATGATTATGCTTCTTATTCTTTACTTGCACATGTTAAAAGATATGTCGATCAAGTTACTGAGACTTGACAAATGAAACTTAACATCAGGCTATAGACCTTGCACATTTATTGACTATCACAAGCTTTAAATCTTGCAAGTCAAACAACCGCAAACTATAGATCTTGCACAATCAGCAATGTTTACAAGCTATAGATCTTGCAACCTCGCGAACCAAACAACTGCAAGCTATAGATCTTGCTTAAGTACCAATGCTAGTAAGCTTTGGATCTTGCAGATTCGTGAATCATACAAATCGCAAGCTATAGATCTTGCACAATCGGTAATGCTTGCAAGCTTTAGATCTTGCAACTTTGCAAACCAAATTACTGCAAGCTATAGATCTTTCTTAATCACTGATGCTCGCAAGCTTTGGATCTTGCAGCTTCTTGAATCATACAAATTGCAAGCTATAGATCTTTTCGATAGGCAACGTGCCTCCAAAAAATAGCAACCAAAACAAGAAATAAAACTTGCGGTAATGCACATCAAAAAGAAAGAAATAAAGTCTTACCACAAGGAAGACATGGCTACAAAGCCCGGGCTAAGTCAAGCCATACAATTAGAATCTTTACAATAAGTTAAGCCCCGGCTAGAGACTTTACGAGAAGACGGGGATAAAGCTTGAAGCTTGCCTTTTATATTTAGTACAAGCTTGCTCAAGTTGTTGCACATTGCTATTGAGTCGGACACACTTAGTGTGAATTCCTCATTTTCATTTTGCAACTGTGTGTTTATGGAAAACTGCTCATCGAACTTCGCCTGCCAGCTAAGAGCAGAAGTTGATAAATGATCGCACTCATTCTGCTTCTTCTCCAAATTAGCCAACAAATCATCTATATGAGTACATTGTTTATAAATAATCAATGTCTTTTGATGGGCCTCACGAGCCTTGCTTGCCTTGTAATCTCTAGCTTCAACTTGTTGCTGAAGTATCTTTGCCAAGTTTAACTGCTGTCGATGAATAAAGCTGTTCTGCTCGCTTAAAATTCTTTGCAAATCATTCAGAGCATCCTGGCTGTCCTTCACGGTCGTATTCCACTTCTTCTAAAGATCACCGATACCCAGTAGCATATACTACAACCGTATACCTAAACACAAAGCCCACTCTTGAACACAGACATGGAGATTAAGTGTTCGTAGGTACTTACTAGCGGGTTCAAGATCAACTAAACCGTGAACAATGTCTTTTCCAAGTAATTCAACATTGTATCCATCAAGAATGAGCTTTCTACAGGGACAAATTTTAGATAAAGAAGGAGCCGAAGACGAGACAAGAAGTTTCCACTCAATGCATAAGAGAAGCGATTCCATACGCGAAAATAATTCAGAGGAAACAACTTCCACGATCTCTTCAGTGAAGAATCAGGTCACACAAAGCAAGCTAATAGGCTCATAAAGAGGATCATAAATCCCCATAAAACCAATACTTTTTAAGAACTTATAATCAACCAAAACATTGAAGCCCTGCATATAAGTAAAGGCAATGGGAAAATAAGGAATAAGAAAACTTGGTCAAACTTTCTACTTAAAATCACACAAACAGTACAGAAGTGCATCAATATATTGTTTTGAGTTTACAATCTAAAATCCAAAAATCAAAGTTTGCTAAAGGTTAACTAACTTTAGAGTTTGAGTTAGGAGGAGTCTGAATGATGATCGTAGCCGCATCTTGGCTCGATGTCTCAGTGGAATCCTTCTCGCTAGGCTGCTGGATAGAAGCTTCAATAATTGCACTAACCCCACTAGCTGCAGTGGTATCAGGGTTAGGAGTCGAAGCAACAACCTTGACTTTGAATGGAAGATCTTCAAAGTAGTCCACCTTGCACTCCTTCAATTTAGCCACAGAAGGAAGGCTCAGAAGGCTATCAAGATGTGAGATTAGGGCATATGGATGCCCCCTATCAGCAATTTTCTAGATGAAGGCTTTGTTGAGAGTTTCTTTGTTCTTCTCAAGAGTGGCAATACACTTCTTCCTATTAGGAAGACTCTTCAAATCTATAACAGGATTCCATTCACATTGATTCTTCACAGCCTTACAATACTCGATGCTGCGAGCCACATTTGAAATATCCTCAAAAAATTGATAGAATGACTTGGTCTTGCAAAGCCGATCCACCAGCACTTGGGGGTATTGAGGTGATGTAGGTCCGTTGGTTCGAATATCTTTCATCTCAGCATAAAGTTGAGTCACCTCCACCCCTGCGAGCCTAGATGCCTCCTCAACGACACTCGCCCTCTCTTCTGTAGTTTTCGTCATCTCCTCAGCAGTTTTAAGCGAACTCTCTAGTGTTGCACATTTAATTTCCTATGTTTTGTATTTCTCCATTAGCGACTCATCACCAGGAGAATGCTTCGACAATAGCCCACTAGCAATATGAAGATCTTTACCAACCTTATAAAGTAGAATAACATAGGATGAGGTCACTAACAATGTTACTCACGAAAACACTAAAACACAATGAAGACCATTAAGGTTCGGTGGCATACTTACCATTGCTAAAGTGTTAGGTAAGGAAAGGTTAGAAAAGAAATCAGTAATCATCCGCTATGCCAATGGATTCTTGGCTCGCGGTATAATTTTCTAACTAGTTTTATTAACACACCCCTTTTTAAAAGGGGGAACAGAAGGTACAGTTGACCCACTACCCTACCCTTCTTGGATGGTTTCTCCCTTGCACGTGACGACGATCACTTGTCTCCCCTCCCCCGGTACTTTTATCCTCATCCTCATGGTTTGTAGAGTTCGTATTTTGAAGCGCGAGGTTATCACCAACATCATTATTGGCCTGTGCAACAGCCTCATCCATCTCTTCCTCATCGGATTCAGAGAGCGATAGGTCAACCTCACCCTTAGATAGGTCCATATCTAAAATAGAACGAAAACCATAGACCAGAATAAATACATACGAAATATGGAAAGTTGCTAGTTCAGCAAGATAAGGAAGACCACCGATCGAACACATCAAATGAAAGCAAACAAAACACCATCAGCATCAGAGTCAACATGGTGAAGATGTTAGGTTTGCACACGGAGCATGGCCACTATCTCCGTCTCTTCAGAATAATGAACACTCAAGCCAGGAAGTTTAGTCTTAGGGGCCTTGTAGTTCCAAGAAGGAATTGAAGCTTCAAGGGCTTGTTTTGCTTTTATAAACAATTATCGGGTACGCTAATCACCAACATTATTAGGAAAGCTGCTTACAAGCTCAACCCCTGGAATCACGGGATAAAAAAGTAAGTTTGTCTACAGTATTTTTCACTTTGCGAAGGTGATAGAAGTTGCGGAACAGATCGAGAGTAAAAGGTACGTTCACTTTTTTCCACACCCAAAGAAACCCCATTATTATAACGATGCCCTTATAATGAAATTGGGACACCGTGATCTTATATGAACAAAGGAGTCCAGTCACATGGGCAGGAAGAGGGAAATATAAGACAAAGTTCAAGTAAGCCAAAAAATAAGAAATATACCCTGTGGGAGGATTACGAATGCATTTGGATTTGGCAGGAGAACGAAGCTTGAAAATAGCAAGAAAAGGGAAATAGTTCTTTAAGTCGTTGACATACGAACCAGTCAAAATACTTTGGATGGCGAAAGATCTGGTAGCATGGCCAGAATCCCCATCGGAAGAGACATCTTTTACAAGTGACTTACCATGATTAGAGGAAGACATTGTCCTAGAGATAGAAGTAAGAGTTGTAATTAGGCTCAAAATAATGCGGATTCAAAAGTTATGGAACAAAGCTTCACAGCAGAAACGCCAGAGAAGATGACGGAGAGTAGATAATGATAACCACTAAAAATACCACAAAATTAGGAAAAATTCCAATATACCAATTTAGAGTATGTTGCAAATGAATTGGAAAAGAAGAACTTACTCGAGAAGAGGATGGAGATATAATATGCACAAAACCTAGGAATTCTCAGACAAGGAGAAAAGCTTGGGTAGCAAGAGCGATAAAATGAAACAACAATGGGGAAAATACTTATATGGAAACAATAAAATGGCATAATCGAAAGACAGTGAATTGATTGAAGCCAGCGATTAATGTATTCTGTTCAAATTCCTCATTAAAAAGGTGAAGCGTAAAAGAAAAACTCAAAAAATGCAGGATATAAGATTAAAGAATGCAGAGCAAATATCAGAACCTTGAAACACAGTCATTGCAAAAATAGACATACCACGGGGATTTCAAAATTCAAATATTTAAATGTGAGGAAAGTTGAAGATAGAAATACAGCCATGAAGCTAACATCACTTCTTAAGGGAAATGGACGCGACATTAAAAAGCAGACAACTTGTACGCATATAATACATGTTTGCATTTAAAACACAACGCCACACCATTACTATGTTCCTTTTAGTATTTATAGCTATGGGGGGCTTATGGTGTATACATGGCCCTACCATCAAGGGGCTAGCAGCCACCTGTCCCAACCCAATGTTAGCCCGCAGTAAAGCAAAAGCATTCTAGCTCAAGACAAGGATTAAACCGGTTCGTGATGAAACACGTCAACCAAAATACACTGAATGAATAGTGAGCACGAAGGCCACTACCGCATACTATGGAGATCGTAGTACACACAAGATCTCAATCCCTAAAACCAAGGAACCTAACCACTTTAGCCTATAAATACAATAGGCTAGATAGGAACTAAGGTAAGCGCTCCTAACTAGAGAAATCCTAATTCTCAAACAGAAGAGACTAACTTGATCGTTATAGTTGTTTCCCCAGAATCATTTCCAGGACTAATTATACAGGTATGAAATATCAAGAGGAGGACAACGAGTGGCCTACCTGAACAAACCACCACATCACATTATACACTAGAAGTTCGAAGTTCATGTCCTTAGATTTTCATGCCAAAAGAGTCAAGAAATTTGCAACTTTCTTAACACACTAACACTTCAATCATATAAAAACTTTATATTCTCAAACAACCCATAATATAAATGAAGCAAAATATAGCATTAATGACACACTGAATGCTTTCCCATAAATGTTCATAAATTAGCAAAATCAAGAATCTCACTACATAAATTTGGAAGCTTCAATCAATTGCTCTCAAGAGATTATTTTAGCTACTAAAATCCACAATAATCAATAATAACAATCCAAACATAATCAAAGATTAAAACAAGATGAAAAAGAGGGAAAAGAGGGAAAAACCATTGCTGGAAAAAGTCGGGAAGATGAGAAGTGAGGAAAGAGAGGAGATAAAGTGTTATTTATTGTACAAGAAAAAAGAATATGGATATCTGGCCACCGATTGGTCACAAGTCGCGACAAGATCTATCGTGACTTACGACGGGTGCCCAGAACAGAACATATTTTGTTTCTTCTTATCTTTTAGCCCTCAATCCATTACACAATCCTCCAACTCTTCAAGTCTTCAAAGCTAATCTTCAAACCTTCAAAGTCTTCAAAATATGATCTTCAATGGCCTCCGGTATTCAAGTTTTGATGTTCTTTCCTTTTCATACAAAGTTCACTTAGAAAAGGTAAAAGAGGTTAAAGTCGCTCTTACCACTCCTAAGAGAATTTCAAGGTAAAACACAAGCTCTTGATAACAAAAGAGCACAAAAATGATCTCAAAATGTCCCAAAATGTCCTATAAAATGGACACATTATTGGTTATGGCATGCATAAGCTCCTCGTGCTCTGACCTTGATCTTCCCTCTCAGGGGTTAGATGAGCCCTCATCCTTCGGTTAGCCTTGTTGTGGTGCCCGATTATATTCTTGATTTCCTTGGTAATAGGCTTGTGCTCCTTGATGATTTGGTTGAAACCCACCTTGATTACCTTGAAAACCACCTTGAGGATTTTATTTTCCGTCTTGCTCATCTCTCCACCGAAAGTTTGGATGGTCTCTCCACCTGAAGTTGTAAGTTTGGGAGTATGGATCATTCTTCTTATCACGAGCTTGTCCTCATTGGAGACCTTGTCCGCCTTACCCTTGTCCACCATGGTACCCCTGATTTCCTTGGGAACCCTGGGCTTGGCCACCTTGGTATCCCATCGTCTTTACTTTTTCAAATCCTTTATCTTAGATATGGGGGTATGTATAAGTGTGGTGATCCAATGAACAAACCCCACAAACTTTGGCTTGATGCATCCTCCCCTTCATTAGCTCCTTCATCATGGAAGCTAACACTTGAACTTGCTTCTCAAGCTTGGGGTTTTCCGGATGTGGAGCCTCTTGCACCCTTTCCCTTTCTCTCATCCCGAATTCTCTTGTTCCATTACCCATGTTTTCAAACGATGCCATTGCATCATTTGGGCTCTATTTTTCAATCTACCCATTACAAGCAGCATTGATCATCCTCATATCTTCAAGGGATAAACCATTGAAGAAATAGTACACACGATCTCCTTTCTTGTATGGGTGGTATGGGAAACTCGCTAGAAACCTCTTGAACCTCTCCCAATATTCGTATAAAGATTCACCCGAATATTAGGAGATGTTGCTTGACTCTTTCTTAACCCCTCAGACTTGGATGTTGGATAGAAAATATCCAAAAACTTGCTCTTCATCTCCTTCCATGATGTTATACTTTAGGTGGGAGGTAGTACAACCAAGTTTTGGCTGCATCCTTCAAAGAGAAAGGAAATTCCCTTATATTGAATATTCCTTCAAAAATGCGTATGGCTTCATGTTCATACTCACAAGATGGAACTCGCACAAATTCTTATTTGCATCCTCCCCGCTTATCCCTTGGAAGGTTGGTAGATAATGGATCATCCTGGACTTAAGCTCACAAGGGACATTTTCTGGAAGAGGAGGGAATGTGATGCAAAGGTGTTGGCTTTCTAGATTGGGGGTCATGAGATCCGTCAAGGTTCTATTATCATCCGCCATAGTTGGTGTAACTACTTCGGGTGATGATTGGGTGGCTTGGTTTGCAAAATGAGCTACCCCTCTTGCTCTCCGGAGTGTTCCTAAGAGATCGGGGTCGTAGTGCAAGGGTTCTTGTCTATTGGTACGAGTATCGACCATAAACCAAGAACCAAACAATACAACCTTATTTCAAGTAACAATCACAAAAGCAAGCAAAACTTTAACAAGTAAAACAAAACACACAAAAACTACACTAACACTTTAATAAAATACACCTTTTCCTCGATAGCGGTGCCAAAATTTGGGGGGCCATCGTTGTGCCTCAAAGATAGTATTTACATGCCAAAATTACGGCTAACTACTAAATGGTAGTAGTAAGACGGGGTTGTCCATGAGGAAATGAGGGTTTTATTGAGTGTTAAAGCGTAGTTAAAAGTGCATGAAGATGTCACTCTAAGTGTGTGGTAAAAAAGTGGGGGGTTTTGGTTTTGAAAAACACTACAAGTACTTTAAACAACTAAATTAACAAGTGATTAAAAAGAATGATATAAAAACAATCACTAATAGCACAAATAACTTAACTAAGATTATGATGAGTCTTGGGCGTAATTGGTTTACATTTCTAGTCATCCTTTGATCATTGATTAATTATCCTATTTTTATGGATTAATCACATATTTTAGAGAACTTATCAACACCTTTCGAGTGTTGATATTTCTCACCTCTCCTCGGTTATAGCTAGAGTGAGTGATCGGCACCACACAATAACCCTTATCCTCAGGTCACTCTAGACGATCGGTGTCATAGACTTCCCCAAGGATAGAAATACACATGGAGACCCAATACAACTATCACAATGTCCTAGAAATGAGACACACATAGATATCACAAGTATATTTACTAATAACGACTACGAGGATAGGCCTTCATGCTAATTGTTATTAGTTGACCACGCTGATAATTAGTCAAGCCCATTCAAATTCATTCTAAACTTAAGAAATCTTATCAATCAACAATTATGATTAGTTTTCACTCCTAATTATAACCTAGCATTAATAAAAAAATAATCACATTGGCAAAAAGTCAAAGTCTTACGGGTTTGACCAAAAACCTAGCAAAGAATCAAACCATAATCATCAACTAATTGATCATACTAGTATAAATAATACATTAATCACACAATAAAGTACCATCCGGTCTTCGTGTCAGGCGACTGGCCTTCGTTCTTTGCATCCGGACTTTCTTCTACCACGCATCTTTCATGGCCTCCAATCTTCTACCAGTCTTGGGAATGACCTTCAATAAACCAATCCGAAGTACTTGGCTAAGGAATTAAAAAATCCTAAGCCCCTTCCAACTCCCAAACTCAACCATAATATATCCACGCTTGAGAAGAATGGATTTACTTGGTTTATCTCTCAAAAGGTAAAAGGTAAACCTAGGATGATGTGGCGACCCACCCATCATGATGTGGTCACTAGTGGTGTCAAGGATGGTGATTCTGGTGACCCACCAAGCCACTCTTTTTAGTTTCGAACTATTGAGAGAAAAATAAGTCGTGAAGATGACAATAAAGAAACATTATTTTTATTTCGAGTAGTAGGTTTCTTTAAATGTTTTTGAAATTTTTGGAATGAGTTCAATTTTTGGTGGTAATTTTAAGAAAATTTTAGCCATTTATCATTTGTGTGGAACAGTTCTACTTGGGTTTTTAATGTCCTTGGATACAGATTAAAAGGAAAAAGTCATCGGAGAGGGGCGGGCTGATGGTCCATGCCAAGGTTCTTGGCGTAAGGCCATGCTTCATGCCCAGATGCTTGACGCGAGGCTAAGTTTTGTGCCCAGGTGTTTGGCGCGACCCTTTGCTTTTTGCCAAGGTCAGCCAGCACGAACTCGACGTGGCCACCACGTCACCATAGAGTACAAATTTGGTGCAAACTGGCACGAACCTAACGTGTGGGCGGAGCGGATCAACACGCGCTCGACACAGATGCCAAATGTTGGCGCGAGGCTTGCCCTGGGATCCATGTTGCCGCCCACCTCAACCAATCCAAGCCTAGCCTAACTCAACCCTCTTTCATTCCAGCCTTCTACTCTCCTCTCCTCCTCATAATACAACTCCTTCCTCTTTCTCTCTCTCTCGCCTAGAATCCTCCAACCAACCCTCTCTCACTAAATCAACCATAACTCTCTCATTTTTCCTCCAATTTTCCCATACCACATATCAAAATTTTCCTCTTTCCAATATCTATCTAACCCACTAAGCCTCTACCCCAGAAAGCCCATAAATACCAGCATTTTATTAGGAGAAGATTCGGCCGAAATTAATATTTTATCCGAAGAGCTAAACTTTTGATCTTTTTCTGGAGCATTGGACTTACTTGGACTCACCTTTGGAGAAGTGGTTCACCTCGAGCGGATATTCTACCACACTCGCCACTCGAGGTAATTTTGGTTGAACTTAGCTTTATTTTGGGAGAATCGGATTGGCATGTTTACTAGGGTATTGTGCTATGCTTGTGAAGTTTTGGTGACTAGGGGTTGATAGATTTATTTGGGAGACATTATTATGTGTTGGAGGTAATTGGGAGAAGTTTCTTTTGCAATATTTTGTCTGTGGTTGTTACCATATTCTTTGAAAAGTATGCCCCATGTACCAAGAGAGAGGGGTGAGTCTAGTAGGCAACCCTACATGGGTCTGACTACTATGACTAGCGCCCACAAGGAAAGGGGAGGGTGGCTTATGAATCACCTCATTTAGAGACAAAGTTTGTAGGCGAATGGACCCTTAAGGATCTCAAACTCTACAAACCTGTCTGTAGACCACTAGGAAGGATAGGTATGAAGGAGTTTACTACTCTATCCGCCCCCACCTACACTAGGTACACAATGGAGTTCTTGGCCACTATCGAAAAGTTTTGAGATGAACAAAGAAGGCAATGTATTAGTTTCCATTTGTGAGATGAACCTCGCACCTTGACCTACAAGTAGTTAGGAAATTTCTTCAAATGGAATGAGCAGAGGAAGGTATTAGGGTTAAGGGAGCCAAACACGTGTAATCTTCCTATATTTTGGAGTGCAATCACCAGGAAGATTAGGAGTAATAATAGCAAGATACACGACATAGTGCACCCGGCACTCAGATATGTGGCCAAGCCATTGATCGTGATAGTTAGCTGCCATGGGGAGGCCACCGCCTCCTCTAATGAGCATTGCACGATTCTTATATGGCCTGTGTGCACAAGGAAGGCTTGTCCCAAACTGGTAGAGGAGTTTGTTGCTGGGAGTATGGACCTTACTTTCTTAGCTGCTCATACTGGCAAGATCTCGATGGGAGGAATGGTTACATTTCTGGTATGACACTTCGACCACCTAGAGAATGAGAGCATGAGGGTGACTCTAGATGCAGTCTTTACACTCACTTTATTAGTTATGGCAGAGGCTAGGTTGATAAAGAGATAGCGTGGTTATATTTTCTGGCTGTACAGGAGGGGGGAGGGAAGAAATTCATAAGTTTTTCCTAGAGTGAGAGAACCAAGTTAGGCAAGTTCTTCAGGCTGTCAGATCTTATCATTGATCCCGATACAGGTTTGGAGGTAGTCTTGGGAGAGCATAACCCAGGAGATTAGGATCTTGAGGAGGAGTATGAGCAGGTTCCGGAGCAGCCCGAGCAACAGATTCCTCTTGGGATCACTATTGAGCAGCCAGCTCCGCCTCATGCAATGCCACCACCTATGGACCACCCATTATTGCCACCGCCACCCTTCTAGCTGATATCAGGAGTATTACCACCTTTTCTGGGGCCGATCGACATGCATGAGGAGTCCCTCCATTCTACAGGCCATGGCGCTATGAGTTCCCATAGACATAGCATCTCCTTTCATAATCAGGATTCCTTGGAGCATAGTAGGCATGGCATCCAGAGGTTCCCTCCATCTTTTGAGCCTCACAGATATAGTGTTTCATGCCGTTCTCAGCAGGGAGCTCACTCATGGCAGCATCCGCAATACAACCTTTTCCGGGAGCACTGGTTGCCAGGTTTTCAATCTGTTGCTTATTATCCCATGTGGGCCCAGTCACCACTGGAGTACCATCCAGACTGAGCCCTAACCTTGAACCATTCAATCTTTGGAGGCTATACAGGATTTGGCCACCGACAGAGCTTAGCTGGACGACCATCAGTGGTACACAGTTGATAGATTTGACAGAGTTGATGGTCAGCTACTCTATCCAACAGAAGGCATGGGAGCACTCCGTGTTGGGATCATGGACATTAGTGATAGGTTGAGGAGTGCAGGAATGAGAGAGAGCTACATGGATCCTCCTCATGGGAAGAGGCAATGAGCCAGATGTCGTAGGAGGGAGTGATCTTTCATATGGCTCCAACCTTTCTTTCACTTAATTACTTGCATTAGAAATAATGCAAGAACTAAGTGCGGGGAGGGGTTGGAACATCTTCTATCATGGTATCCCCTTTGCTAGTATCTCTTTTATCCTATGTTCTACTGTGTTGGATTTCTTGATGACTATCCTTTTCATGTTTTTCTTTCTTTCCCTTATTGAACTCTTTGTTGTTTTTGGTGTGAGGGCACCTTTTGTAGTGTTACGGGATATTTTGGGAAGTTTTTGGTGGTGTATTTTTTTTATGTTTGATCTTATCTTTTGTAACATGAAGCCAACTTTTGGGGAAATTTTGGGTTACAACAAAAAAATTGGAAAACTTGAAAAAATAAAAAATATATATAATAAACTGGACAAGTCGAAAACCCAAAAGGGCGACTTGGGTAACATTAGGAAAATCCCGGATATGTTGAAAGACCTAGGTAAAAATGAGAGGCTAAGCCCGGCTAGGCGTACGAGCCTAGGAAAAAATGAGAGCCCGTGTGAAAAATGTGAGAAATGAGTACCTTTTGTGTGTTAAAGCTAAGATGAAAACCCGAAAGGGCTCCTAGGAAAAATGAGATAAATTGAGAGAAAACAAAAAAATAGGTTAAATGCATGTTTCCGTGGTGGATTTTGTTTTAAGAATTCTCTTTGATTGCTTTTGTATCATTTTGGGAACAGTAAGCTAGCTTGACACTTATCTTTTTTGCTTACCTTTTTCCACACTTTACTTTTGGGTGGTTTGATTCCTTATGTTTTTCCGAGGAGTGTGAGATTTGTGAGATTCTTACTCTTTTGTAGGAAATAGGGTTATCTTGGAATAAGTTGAATGCCTCGGTTAACTTATGCATGCACGCTACATTTTTCTTGATTCTTTGTCTTGTCTTTTATTTACTCGAGGACGAGTAAAGGGTTAAGTGTGGAGAGTCTGATCTACATCATTATGCGTACGATAACCATTGCATTTGGCATACTTTTAAGCTAGTTTTATTGGGTGGATTTACAGTATTAATTGAGTTTACATGATAAGGGGTTTAGACGAACATGTTTGGTTTTCTTGTCTAAATCCCGCATTTTGTAGACGTAAGTGATACTAATGGATATCTTGTATCCACTGGCTCCTTGATCTTCCTTGTGATCATCTTTAGCAGGTCGCTTGTGGGTACTTTTTGTTTACATTCTATGTGAAGGCCATTCTTAAGAGCGGTAGAAGATATTGAAGGCCATTCGCAAAGATGGTAGTAGAGACGAAGGCTATTCACACCAGAATGGGAGTAGATGAAGGCCACGAGCATTAATGCGTGGTGGAGGGAGATTGAAGCCAAAGATAAGTGGTAACGGAGTTCAAAGTGGCCAACAAAGAAATGGGGAATCATGGTCTAATGAGTTTTGCTTAAGTCTAAGAATGATCCGAGAAGAATAAGCCTACAAGGATGTTTCCATTAGATTTTTCTTCTCAAGCACTACAAAATTGACTACTAAAAATCTCAGATCAGACTAATAGTTCACCCATAGCAAAGTAAACTAGTTCAGCCGACCGAGGCACAAATAGGTCGGCGCGGGCCGTTCATGGTTTGGCACCATGGTTTGGCCCGCGCCAAGAAGAACAACACAATGCTATGGTGTGACCCGTGCTAGATGCCACGAGCCGTAAGCACAAAGTGAAGACCCACTCCACACAGCTAAGTATGGGCATGTGACGTCCCATTTTCGATCTTTTGTGCTATTTCAAGTTCAATATGCCAAGACCAGTGGGCAGGGTGTAGGAAATCACACGCGCTGCACCAAAGTTTCTGAGCAAGTACCCTTCTTGACCATGGCCCGTGCCAACGGCCACGGGCACGGTTCAAAACCTTCATTTTCAACACCCAGATAGCACCCCACACCAGACGATGTGACCTAAGTCAAGGTGAAGATGCAGCTCGCGCCAAGCTTCACGCCTTGCACCTCTTAAAGATCCACACCACGCACCAGATCAGGCGACCCGTGCCACATGAATGGATGCGGCCTGTGCCATGCCACGCGCCCCCGTGCCAAGGACACTCCACAGGTTGCACCATCTATGATGCCCCGTGCCGAGCCACAACTGAGCTATGGTTTACCCTATTTTGGCCTACTTTGGGCCTATTTTTAGGCCCAATCCCCTTCCACTATAAATAGAACCTTTGTCTACTAGGTTTTCATATCATATATCTTAGAATCTGTATCTTATCATATTTTATCTGTGTATTTAGGAGAGAACTCTCTCTTTTTATTTTCTTTCTTTTGCTTTCATCCTAACATGTGGAATTCAAATCTTTATCTGAATTCCATGTCTAGGGAGAGTTTCTATAGCTTGGGGATAAATTTTAGGAGCATGGTCTAAATCTATTTGCCTTTTGAGATTCTGTAGTTTGTCCTTATTTTGTTTTCATTATATTATAATGATTGGGTTTGATTATTTGAAATGCATGAACAGTAAACCACATATAAGCACACACTTTAGGCTATATTCATGTATGGTGAAAATATCGATGCCCACCTGTGAAGAGAAACCAGGGTGTTAGAATGGATAAGAGAGAACGTGTTTGCGTGGGTGTATGCACGGGGGATTCGAGACTGCTCTGACTTACTTGCTATCACACCAGTCTTAGTTGACTTTGTAAAGTTGTCCGAGAGGTTTTGGGTAGAGATAGTGAATAGTTACAAACTAGGGTTGTAAGATGTCTTAGATTATAGATAAGGTGCCAACAACCCTTGGGCCTAATCACACGAGGAAGTAGTGCATTTGTGGTGGAATCCTGGGACGTAATCGCACGGGGGAGAAGCAGATCTACAACAATGGAGGGCCTTGTTGTACTCCCCTAATTACGATGGTGGTGTTGATGAAGGGTTGCGAGAGCACCCACCGTGATAAGGGATGTGGAAGTGTATGTCATTAGCCACACCACGTATTATGAACACTCTATTAGGTTTTCCTAAAATCTATGTGAATGAATCAAGAATAGTATCATTAGATTGACCATGTTGCTCAATGATTCCACAAGTGCTTAGTTTAATAGTGTACTTTGCTACTTTTATGCATAGTAGTTGCTAGATTGAAAAACCAAAATCCCCCTTCCCCCTTCCCCCTTCCCCCTTTGCATGTTTGTTTTACTACCTATTCCTTTCACTCATATAGATTGACGACCCATGTTTTGTTTTAATTGGTACATTAGACCTAGCATCTCTATGGATGATCTGCTTCATTATGTATGCGTTAACTGTTGCATTCATCATAGTTTTTAGCTAGTTTTTAGCTAGTGGATTACTAGTATTAGTAAAGTTTACGTGACACGGGGTTTTGCTGGCCATGTTTGGCTTTCTTGTCCAAATCCATCATATTGTAGGCTTAATTGGTAATAATGAATATTTTGTATCCACGGGCTCCTTGATCTTCCTTGTGATCATCTTTAGTAGGTTGCCCGTGAAGGCCGTTTGCAAGGGTGGTAGAAGATATTGAAGGTCATTAGCAAGAATGGTAGATGAGATCAAATGCCATTCACCTATAGAATGGTAGAAGACAAAGGCCACAAGCATCAATGCATGGTAGAAGGAGATTGAAGCCAAGGATAGGTGGCAATGGAGTTCAAAACGGCTAACATAAAAATGGTGAATTGTGGTCCGATGAGTTGTGCTTAATTATGAGAACGATCCTTGTAGAATTAGCCTTAAAGGATGGTTCCATTGGGTTTATCTTCTGGAGCACTACAAAATCAACTACTAAACCTCTCAAATCAGACAAACGGTTCACCGTGGCGAAGGAAACAAGTTGAGCCAACCGAGGCACAAACGGGTCGGCACGGGCCGTTCATGAATGGCACCAATTGCCTGCGCTGAAAGAGCATTACCACGCCAAAATGATTAGCATAAGGCCTTGGCATAATGCTAATTTTTGTGGCAATATGTTCCACGCGAGGCCAAGATTCATGCCAATATGATCCGCGCAAGGCTATGGCGCAGCTCGAGCAAGACGCCACGAACCGCCAGTACAGATTTTTAAATCCCACTCCAAATGGCTAAGTATGGGTGTTGGACATCCCATTTATGAAATCCCGCACCGTTCCAAGTCCAAGATGCCAGGCCCAGCTGGAGGGGTGTGGGAAATCACACGGCCCGTGCCAAAGTTCAGAACAGATCAACCGTCCTAACCACGGCCCGCGCCAACTGTCACAGACATAGATCGAAAGCCTCAAAATCAACACACCGATAGCACCCTGTGCCAGAAATCACGGCCCATGCCAACCCCAGCACCCTGCACCACATGGAAGGGGTGAGACCCGCACAACCAAGGATACACTACGGCCTGCATCATCCGTGACGGCCCACGCCAAGCGCAGTTTCTCACTATTTTAGTCATATCTCACTCAATTTTCATCATATTTCCCTCTACCATATATCAAAATCTTCATATTTCTGGGATCTATTCAACTAACTAAATTAAAGATCCAGAAGTTCACGGATTTCAGCAATGTATTCGAGATACATTCTGCCACAAGAGGGAAAGGGTGACTAGTGTTTTGACCTAACTTTGGCCTATTTTGGGCCTATCTTTAAGCCCATTTCTCTACTAATATATATAGTAGCCTTTTTATTCTAGTAAACCTTAAGTAGGCATAATGTTTTTTTAAATTTTTTAAAGTAGGCATAATGTATATTTTCCTCTCTCTAGTTTAGATAAAAGGAAGAGGAGAGTACTTCTTCTCATTCCTTCTCTTTTTATTTTCTTTTTCCTTTCATCTTATTTTCTTAGATTAATGGAATCTAATTGCCATGGATCTATCCTTTGTAGAGTAGATTTATATCTTGGGGATAAATTGTAGGAGTATGGTCTTATCTGTTTGCGTTTTTGAGATTCTTTAGTTCTTCATAATTTTGTGTTCATGATATTATTATGATTGTGCTTGATTATTTGAAATGCATGAATGTTACACCACATATAAGCAAAACCTTTAGGCTATATTCATATATGGTGTAAATATCGATACCCTCTTGGGAAGAAAAACCTAGATGTTAAAATGAGTATGGGAGAACGTGTCTGGATGGGTGTGTGCACGGGGATTTGAGAATGCTCTGACTTATTTGTCATAGCACCAGTCTTAGCTTACTTCGTAAAGTTATCTGAGAGGTTTCGGGTAGAGATAGCGAATAGTAGCAAACTAGGGTTGTAAGATGCCTTAGATCATAGATAAGGTGCCAACAACCCTTGGGCCTAATTGATAGGTACAGAGGGAAGTTGCATTCGTGGTGGAAGCCCAAAACTTAATCGCACGGGAGAGAAATGGACCTAAAACAATGGTTTGACTTTGTTGTACTCCCTTAATTACGTGGCTAGTCAATGGAGAGTTGCGAGAGCACCCACCGTGACAGGTACAGGGAAGTGTATGCCATCGGCTGTACCACATATTATGAACACTCTATTAGGTTTGCCTAAATATTTATGTGAATGAATCGAGGATAGAAGCATTAGATTGAACATGTTCCTCAATGATTCCCCAAGTGCTTAGTTTGAAATTGGCACAGTGTTGCGGCCAGTGGCAAGGGTGTCACGACCCGCGATGGCTTGGTCAAGGCAGGTTAAAAGTCAGCCTTCTGTCGCCACTCGACATATCTGCCCCGACCCGCAACAGAATGCATCCGAGGGTTCCATTTTCGCAAAATAACCTCTTATTCTCATCACGACTAGTGACAAATTATCGTGACTTGTGACAACAATTTACTAGAAGTTGTAAACTTCCCCTTTTTGTCGTGTCCTGCGATATATCTATCGCGACCTGCGACAGAATTTACCTCCCAACACTTGGAATAATTCTGCACCAACTTCCCAATCTTTCCTCTCTTTCTTATGGCCTTCATTCCTTCATTGATCCAATGCAATGCACTTCCTTTCTCTACAAAATTTAAAAAAAACACAACCGTGAAAAGAACCAAACAAAATAACGAAAAATTGAAACAACATAGATGGAAAGTCACGAATAACGATCCAGACGATAAAAAACCAAGTTTATTTAACATTACTGGCATGACTTACTCCCTTTTCTAGGTTTACTCACAAATCAGATCAAGAAGATCAACACCTCTCCTTTTTCCAACACAAAACTTTCATGGTAAGGTTTCAAACATTTTCAGTTGACCTTGAAGGCCTAGAACGTAGTTTGATCCATAATTTCCACCGCACCAAGCAGGAATACCTTCACCACTTCAAAAGGGCCAATCCACTACGACCTTAGTTTACCGGGAAATAGGCGAATAAGGGATTGAAATAGGTAGACCTTTTGACCTATGTCAAAATCCTTCATATTGTTCATCTTGTCATGCCATGCATTTGTTTTCTCCTTATAGATCTCAGCATTTTCAAAGGATTATCTTCTTATCTCCTCTAACTCTTGCAATAGAAACTTCCTATGCAACCTTGCTTCATCCATATCAAGGTTCAAGCTCTTGACCGCCCAATAGGCCTTATGCTCTATCTCCATCGGCAAATGACATTGCTTTCCAAATACTAACCAATATTGTGACATACCAATTGGAATCTTATAATCAGTCTTATATGCCCATAAGGAACCATTCAACTGAGAACTCTAATCCTTCTGGTTAGGGTTAATCATTTTCTCAAGAATGGACTTGATTTCCCTATTGGAAACTTCTCCTTGGGCATTGGTTTATGGGTGATAAGCAGTGGAAGTCTTGTGAGTGATGCAATACTTCTTTAAAAGTTCCTTTATTGTCTGATTACAAAAGTGGGTGCCATAATCACTAATCAAGGCTCGAGGGATCCTATACCAAGAGAAGATGTTATTCCTTAAGAAATCTGCAACCACTTTAGAATCGTTAGTCCTAGTGGGTTTTGATTCAACCCTCTTTGACACATAATCAAAAACAAGAAGAATGTATGTAAAGCCACAAGAGTTAGGAAAAGGTCCCACAAAATCAATGCCCCAAACATGAAATATTTCACAATACAACATAGCTTTTTGAGCATCTCATTCCTAGAAGAAATATTTCCTACTCTTTGACACTTATCACAAGATTCGCAAAAGATGTATGCATGTTTATTCAATGTAGGCCAATAAAAAAGGTTTTTCTAGCGGTTCTCTTCGCTCCAAAATGATCTCCACATGCAAAAGAATGACAAAATGTAAGAATTGAATGCACTTTATTATCGAGGATGCATCTCCTAAAAACTTAATCTACACAATGTTTCCACAAAAAGGGATAATCCCACACATAATACTTTGCATCACTTCATAGCTTATCCTTTTGAGCCTTAGAAAAATGAGGAAGAAATTTACCAGAGATAAGGAAATTGACGATGTCGGCATACCACGGTTGAAGGTCTCCAATTGCGAACAATTGTTCATCGGGGAACTCCTCCCGTATTTGCTCCGTAAATGGCACATTTACCTCAACCTTTTGGTATGGAACCAATCAGCTAAAATGATCAGCCACGAGGTTCTCCGTGCCCTTCTTGTCTCGCACCTCCAAGTCAAACTCGCTCAAAAGAAAGATCCACCCAATCAATCTTGGCATGACATCTTTTTTTGTCATCAAATGATGAAGCGCTGCATGGTCAGTGTACACAAAAACTTTGATACCAAGCAAATAAGATTGAAATTTTTCTAAGGAAAATAACAATGCCAACAATTCTTTTTCTATGGTGGAGTAGTTCCTTTGAGCCTCACTAAGAGTCATGGATGTGTAATAGATGGCATGAGACACTCTCCCCTCCCTTTGACCAAGCACCACTCCGACAACATAATCACTCACATCACACATGATCTCGAAAGGCATGGACCAATCCGGGGGTTGTATGATAGGAGCCTAGGGGCTGGAACTAACCTTTCCTTCAATGTATCAAAGGCACATTTACAACCCTTATCCACCACATATTCCATCTCCCTTTGCAACAACTTGCACAAAGGGGATGCAAATTTTTAAAATTCCTTTATAAACTGGCGATAGAATCCCTCATGACCAAGAAAAGAACGCACTTTGCACACATTAGTAGGATAAGGAAAAGTTTGAATTGTGTATATCTTTGCTTTTTCTACCTCAATACCCTTAGAGAAGACAACATGGCCTAAGACAATGCCTTGTTGTACCATGAAATGACATTTCTCATAATTTAGCACAAGATTAGTATCAATGGTACACTTAAATACTTGTGCTAAATTTGCTAAACAATTATCAAAGGAATTACCATTAACGGTGAAGTCATCCATGAACACTTCAAAAAATATTTCAAAAAATTCCGAGAAAATGCTCACATACATCTTTGGAAAGTGGTGTGGGCGTTACATAGCCCGAAATGCATACGCTGGTAAGTAAACGTACCAAAGGGGAATATGAAAGTTTTCTTCTCTTGGTCTTCTGAGGCAAATCCATCTAAGAAGCAATATAATGGATGACTTGCTAGCCTCTTAGCATTTGATCAATGAAAGGCAATGGAAAGTGATCCTTATGGGTTACCACATTTAGCCTTCAGTAGTTGATGCAAACGCGCCACCCCTTTTGGACACGGTGTGCACCATTTCCCCCTTGTTATTCTCAACTACCACCACCCCACTTTTATTCGGCACCACTTGAATTGGTCTCTCCCATTTGCTATCCAAAATTTGATAAATCATCCCCACTTGAAGCACTTTGAGGATCTCCACCTTCACACCTCTATCATAGGTAGGTTCAACTGGCATTGAGGTTGTCGCACGGGCTTTGCATCATCTTCCAAAAAAATTAGATGCATGTAAGTGGATGGACTTATACCCTTAATGTCAGCAATAGTTCATCCAATTGCTTCTTTATTATCCCCCAACACCACCATTAGCTTATCTTCTTGCTCTTTGGTGAGCTTACTTGAAATGATGACCGAGAGGGTGTCCCCTTCCCCAAGAAATGCATACTTAAGGTCACTTGGCAAATGTTTTAGCTCAACAATCGGAGCTTTCACGAGTGATGGGAGGAATTTTAGTTTCGTGGGCTTCTTTAAGGGTAGAGGAGGAGGGTTTGATCTCATCTCTTGAATAATATTCAAGTCCTCAGAGCTTTTCTTCAAAATAGTTCTCATGGAATATACATGACATGCATCATCAATATCACATTCCAAAGCAACTAACAAACAATCCTCACCACTTAATTCAAAACACCTTGCACAACATTATCCACAATATCTATAGCATGTAAAATGTGCTCCTCAATAGGATATTTCATAGAGTCATTCAGGTTAAACTCTAATTTAATCCCATCAAATTCCATGGTAAGTTTACCATTATACACATCAGTTATCGTTCTTGAAGTTTTAAAAAATGGCCTCAGCAAAAAAATTGGGGCTGCATGTTTATCATGCTCTATGTCAAGGACATAAAATTCTGTGGGGAATATTAAGGAATCCACCTTAACTAAAACATCCTCAACAATACCCTTAGGCTATGCACAAGAACGATTGGCCAATTGGATTACCACCCCTGTTTTGTGCAAAGTACCTAAATTAAGGCTTTCATGCAAAGAGTAAGGAATCACATTTATTCATGCACCTAAATCAAGTATGTATTTTTTCAAAATATGTATTTCCTATCATGCAAAGGATTATGAACATGCCGAGATCGCTACACTTAGGGGGTAACTCCTTTTGGAACAAAGCGGAGACATGTTCATTTTTCACACTCTCAAGCTTATTACTTGCTCTTTGTTTTCTATTCACAACACATTATTCCTTAAGAAATTTAGAATATCTAGGAATTTGTTCAATAGCATTCAAGAGAGGAATATTTACCTCACACCTACGAAAGACTTCGCAGATGTCCTTGTTGTCCTCCTTCCTTCGTTTATCCTTCAATGCCTCCGGGAAAGGTGGCTCTGTTACATAGGAGGGGACTTCTGCCATCTTTGCCTTGTTGTGAGGAGGGGATGATGACTCAGGATTGGAATCCAATTTTTCAATGGCGATCTCTTTCTCAATCTCCTTCCCCTTGCTCACTTTCTCCTTGGCCAATTTCACGGCCTCTTCTTTCAATTCCTTTTCAAGCACTTCAACCCTTCTAGACTCATTTTCAAAAATCTCATCAATATCCCAGGAAGTGCCAACATCCTTAACATTTCTTAAAGTGATAGCGCTTTCATTTTGGTGAGGGTTCAACTCCAGATGAGAAATAAGTTTGCCTGAATCCCTTGACTCCATCCAATTCAAGATTTGAGCCATTTGAATCACTTGAGTCTCTAAGTTTTTTATTCTTGGTTTTCCTTTTTCTTATAATGTATTGGCCTTTTCCGTACACAAACTCAACCTTCCAATGGCTTGCATAACTTCATCTTTAGACATCCACAAACTTTCACCTTGATCATAGGACTTATCTTGAAGTCTTCAGAATTGTGGTTGAGGAGGCTAATATTGTTGTTGAGGGGGTGATAAGGTTGAGCTTTTTGACCCCCTTGAGCATTTCCATACCGAAGACAGGGATGGTCTCTTCAATTGGCATTGTAAGGCTATTTTGGTAGCCTTGACCACTTTGATAGCCTTGGTTTCCTAGATAAACTTTCCCTCCTTGATATCCCATGGCACTCACCTACTCGACATTACCATCTTGCAAATGAGGACAAGTGTATATAGGATGCACCGATGAAATAATTTCATATAACTTCACATGCAGCACATTTCTAGAATTAGTCATCAAAGACTTCACCATAGAAATAAGGGCGCACATTTGATCCCCCAGCTTTCCCTTGTTGGCCGGGACACTTGTGTTGTTCGGGTTTTGCCTCCTGAGATCGGATCTTGAACTAAAAGTCTCGACTCTTCGGCCAATTCTTCATATAACTCCATAGGTGTTCCCAAACTCTTGTTCACAATAGAACCACCATTAGCTCCCTTTATCAGCCTTTTCTCCTCATTAAGAAGACCATTGTAGAAGTAGTACACTACGTCTCTATAGTATGGACAACTTGAAAGAAGCTTTTTGAACCTCTCCCAATAGTCGTAGAAGAACTCTTCATGCCATTGCAGGATGTTTCTAATCTCCTTCTTCAAGGTGGAAGACTTTGAGGTCGGGAAGTACTTGGCAAGAAACTTCCTCTTCAACTCAATCCATGAGTTTATACTTCTGGATGGAAGGTAATAGAGCTAATCCCATGCGGCATCTCTCAATGAAAATGGGATGGCTTTCAACTTGTAAAGTTCTTCATCCACTCCTTTGGGAATCATACCACAAAAAACCACATGAAAGTGGTAGAGGCGTTTGTTGGGGTCCTCCTCTTGCATACCAAGAGAGGAAGGTAGCAAGTGTATCAAACCTAATTTGAGCTCAAAATGCCCATTTGGCCAAACCACCAGATATGTGATGAACATATGTTGTTGCTCAAGGTTGTGAGCCATAGTCCCCCTCAATGGAACTTGCCTCAAAGGAACACCTCCTCCTTCAAGGTGAGGATGTTGAGGTTCTCCTTCCGGATGCTCATCTTGATGCTCCATGGAAGTGGAAAATTCTAAAAAATGATCACTAGGGGGGGTATTATTCACACTCTTTAGAGAAAACTTCCTAGCCCCTTTTCAAGTTCAACTCTAACTCGGGGTCGTAGTGTAGGGGTTCTTGTGAAGAGGATCATGTACGAACCATACACCAAGTACTCAAATAATATGTCCCAAAGCTAATAAAAAAACAGCTAAAAATGAAATTAAAACAAACTAGCACATGTTCACACAAACATGCCCAAACACTTAAAAATATATGTCTCTTCCCCGAAAGTGGCGCCAAAATTTTGGAGATCGTCGCCCTACCTCTCAAATATACAATTTATAGCTCTAAAGTGCTTCCTAAATACAACTAATTATATGGTGGAAAATTGGGGTTGTCCATGAAGAAGAAGGATTTTCCTAACTGTTCATGCATATGAAGGTGGATATAAGCATATATATATATAAGAAATTAAAAGGGAGGGTTTTGGTTTTGGTTATACTAAGTTATCAATTCAAAAGATAAAGCAACTATTGTAAACACGAGAGTAAGCTAATCATGCAACAAACTACAAAGAGTGAATGAAACACAAAGTACGGGACCTTGGGCACAATTGATTTCTACTTCCAAGCCTCTTATCTATCCTTGAATTCACAACCTATTTACTACTTTGACTACTTATTGTGAAGATAAATCTTCCATTCTTCTTTGGTAGTAGTTTACAAGAGTAAATTCGATATCTCTTGTAAACCTCACTAATGACCCCTTTAGTTGAGAAACACCTAAAGAGGTCCCATTAATGGAATTATGTACGAAGAACCAACAAGCTTGGTAACACTTATAAACAGTAAACCAAATGTTTAAGCATTGAACCAATTCATGTATTTACTAAGATTAGCCAAGAATCTCCAATATTTAATGACTTCTCCTATTTTCTACCTTATAACAAACATGAAAAGGGATTCAACATCATCATATTCATCTATAAATTATAACGTCATAAATCCAATTAGAAGCTCTAACTCATGTTCTTGAATTCCATGTCAAAGAGAAGAAATTAGCTACTTTCATAAACTCCTAACAAGTATCATACAAGCTTTCATATCATCAAACTCAAAATCACATAAATGATACCAACAACCAAAATTAAAGGTTTATAAATGCACAATAGATAGATCATTAAATAGATAGTAATGATTCTCAAGACATGGGCAAAGCTACAATCAATTGCTCCCAATACTAAAATTAGCTACTAGAGTTCATACTAATGTTCATAAGCAAATCCAACATAATTAATAATGAAAATAGATGAAAACTAGGGTTCCAAAGAGAGGAGCATTAGGAAGATGAAGTTCCAAATGAGAGGATACCATTTGCTATTTATAGTACAAGAAAAGGCAAAAGTAAGTCAGTGCAACCGTCTATTCGCGACCCGCGACCGACACCAAATCCTCTATCTTCATTCTTCCTTTTTCTTGTCTAAGTCTTCACCATCTTCACTTTACTTCTTTTACCTTCACTTCCTCAAGTATTCAAATCCCAAAAGCTAGTATTCAAAGTCTTTAAATCTCCCTATAATTTCTTTGTCACGCAAAATTCCCTAGAAAAGTAATAAGAGCACAAAAGTTGCTCTTAACTCTTCTAAGAGAATTTCAAGGAAAAATACAAGATCTAGAGCATCTTCATTCTTCCTTTTTCTTGTCTAAGTCTTCACTATCTTCACTTCACTTCTTTTACCTTCACTTCCTCAAGTATTCAAATCCCAAAAGCTAGAATTCAAAGTCTTCAAATCTCCATATAATTGCCTTGCCACACAAAATTCCCTAGAAAAATAATAAGAGAGCAAACATTGCTCTAAACTCTTCTAAGAGAATTTCAAGGAAAAATACAAGATCTAGAGTACAAAAGTATACACAAGTAAGTCCAAAAAGTCCCAAAATAACCACATAAAATGAACACGTCATTAGGATTTTATAATATCCTTCCAATTGAAATTCCTTAATTTTTTTTTCAAAATAATCATTCATAGTTGCTCGGAAAAACACCCAAAAATGATTACAATAAGTGAAATTGACTTCCATCTCAACTAGCCACTAGCAATAATTAATCTATTGTAGGGGTATCTAAATTACATGTTAACTAGGCTGATCACCTGTAATGTTACAAATTAAATATCCAATAAAAATTGTAATATCACCATCAGGATATTAACTCGCTTCCCCCAAAAACTATGACCGCTTGGCAAAGAAAGGTGTATCACACATCAATCACTTTGCTAAACAACAATCTTCAAGAACTGCAACATCACTTGATTCAAAGCACGATCTATGTTGTTCAAGCTATAAACGCCTTAAAAAAACACATATCTGAAGCAACCAAATTAATGAAAATCTAACCAAAAACACAGAAAATTATGAAAACATGATATGAACAACCAGATCGAGAACAAAATATCGACGCAAAAAACTAAATCGACTGATCATCATGAACACACAAATTTAATCTATTAGGTCGAAAAACAATACTAATGTATGTATGGAGACAGATCTATACTTATTCCATAATATAAATACTCAAAAAAAATATCTCAATTGAAAAATTAATGTTTCCCCATCTTCCAATAATGGGAAAAGAAAATTTAAAAGTAGAATTTTTTGAGAGAGTGGAAGAAGAGAGAACCGCAAAAGTGTTACGAGAGTAGATAAAATTCCTTAGTTTTAGGAATTAGTTAATTATTAGAGTTTGAATAAGTTTTGTTCCGAAAGAAATAATTTGAATTTAACTGGTGACCCGCCTCCACCCGGTGTCGTTAAAACTAAGCGGGGGACATATGAGATGGTCAAAGATAACATTTATATTCTGCACCCAACTCACTACTATGCTACTGATAAGGTAGTAAGTGGTAAGCCCTGGGTATCTCCACGGAGATGCTAGGGCATAACAATCAATTAAACACAACCACATCCGGGTTGTCAATCCGTACGTGTTGCGAGGAATAGACAGTATAGTAAATGGGGAGGAGGTGGTATTTCAGTTATCAACTACTAACATGAAAGTAAAAAGTATGTAAATTATATAAGCTAGACACTTGGGGAATGCTTGCGTAACATGGTTGATTTAATGCTTCGATCCTCGATTCATTCACATGTGAGATTTTGACAAGCTAATCTAGTTCTCATAATATGTAGTGTGGTCGATGGTCAACACTTCCTCGTACCTATCACATTGAGTGCCCTTACAATATTCCATCGGCACCACCTCTATAATTAGAGGAGTACAACAAGGTCCAACCATTGTTGTAGGTATATTTCTCCCTCGTACAATTATGTCTTGGGCACTCCACCACAGATGCTCTACTCCCCAGGCCTATGAATGAGGGAAATGGAGATAGGTACCTTATCTATGACACTAGGACCTCTTATGACCTAGCTTGCTACTTTTTCCTATCTCTACCCGTAACCCTTCAGACTACTCTTAATAGTAAGCTAAGACTGGTGTGCAGGAAATGCAACCGTAAAACTCAGAAAAGACCTACGTGAACACACCCACGTGGACCTAGACCCTGCTACCCATATCACATCTAAGGTTTCTCTTCCCCGGGAGGTGTCAATATTTGCACCAAAATGAATGTAGACTAGAGTGTGTGCTAATGGAGGGTATCATTCATGCAATTATAACATTCAAGAACAAGCCATAATAATATCACAAGCACAATAATTATGATGAACTAAGAATCTCACAAAAGCATAAATCAACACATGAATACAATTATCCCCAAGCTATGGAAACTACTCCCTAGACATGGAATTCAAATATATATTTGAATTCCACATCATAGGATCAAAGAAAAATAAAAGGAAAGAAAGAAAGAAGAGAGAATGTTTCTCTCTCTAGGATGCTCTCCAAATTACAAGACTACGACTAAAAGAGTATGAAAAGTATCTAAAAGTATGAAACCCTAGTAGACTAAGCCTCTATATATAGTAGTAAGGGATTGTGCCTAAAAATAGGCCCAAATTAGGCAAAAAATGTGCAAAACCCTAGTTCATCCGCCATTGGCGCACGGACCGCTGCGGATGGCACAGTCTGTGCCGCTCGTTAGGCTCGTGTTGGAGCGGGGTGCCAGATCTGGAATGGGCCATGGGATCTGGTGCGAGTTGTGCCTCCTCCATGGCATGGGGTGTGGAATCTTCTCATGGTCGTGTCCAGAGCGGTCTGTGGCGTCTGGCACGGCATGTCATCAGGATGGTCATTTTTGCACTTCTGATCCACGGGTCATGTCGTTTGGCTTGGGCCATCATCAGAATCCTCATTTTGCTCAGTATTTTGGTGTGGGCCACTCAATTCTTCATATCACACTAGCTGGTCTCAATATTTTGCACTTGAAATGGCGTGGGCCTTAAAAAAATGGGACGGTCGTGCCCATACTTAGTCATTTTTAGTGAAAAGGGCAATTTACGCATGCAGCCTGTCGAGATGGGCGTGGTCCATGCCGGGCCTTGGCATGACTCATGTCAGGCCTTGGCATGACTCATGTCAGAGACCCTTGGCGCAGGCCAAGTCATCTGGTGCGGACCATTGGTGCCATTTTTTGTGCCACCCATAAGCGGTCCATGCCGACCCATTTATGCTTCGGCCGCCTGAACTTCTTTCCTATGCTACGGATGAATCTTTATTCCATTTTGAGAGTTCTTGTAGTCGATTTTATGGTCTTGATGAGAAAAATCCAATGAAACCAACCTTGAAGGCTGATTATTCTTGGATCATTCCCAGAATTTGGCACAATTCTCGGACCACGATTCTCCGTTTCTTCCTTAGTCATTTTGAACTTCAATGATGCCTATCTTTGGCTCCATCCTTATACTACCATGATTTCATGTCTGTGGACTTCATCTATTACCATTCTAATGTGAATAGCCTTTGACATCTTCTATCATCCTTGCGAATGGCCTTCAATATCTTCAATCGTCCTAGTGAACGGCCTTCACACAGAATGTTACGAAAAGTACCCACAAGTAACCTGCTAAGGATGATCACAAAGGAAGGTCTAGGTGCCCATGGATACAAGATGTCCATTAGTACCAATTAAGCCTACAAAACTCGAGATTTAGACAAGAAAACCAAACATAGCCATCTAAACCCCTTATCACGTAAATTCAACTAATACTAGCAATCCAACATATAAAATGAACCAATTATTTTGCCAAATGCAATGGTTAACACACGCATGATGAAGCACATCAGACCCCTCACACTTAACCCGCAACTCTTCCTTGAGTAAATAAAGACAAGAAAAGAACTAAGCAAAATGTAGCGTGCAGGCATAAGTTAACCGAGGCATTCAACTTATTCCTAGATTACCCTATTTCCTCCAAAAGAGCAAGAATCTCAAAACTCTCACACTCCCCAAACAACCTAAGTAATCTAACCACCCAAAGTAAAATTTGAAAAAAGGAAAGTAAAATTTGAGAAAAGTTAAGCAAAGAAGATAAGTGTCAAGCTAGCTTACTTTTCCCAAAATGATCCCTAAAAGCAATCAAAGAGTTGTCTCTAAAACAATGCACCAAGGAAATCCAAGAGTCGTCGACTTAGTTGTAACACAGGTATAACTTTAGACTCTTGACCTAGTTACAACCAAGGATGAAAATGTATCGTCAACCTAGTTTTTTTTCTCAATTTCTCTCATTTTTCCTAGGAGCCTTTTCAGGTTTTCGTGGGTGATGGCGGTATGATCCGACTGAGGAAGTACCATAAAGCTACAAGTGCTCACCCCGCTATAAAGCTACATGAAATGGTGATCAGATGTAGTAGGTTCTACCATGAAAGCCTTGGACAACTTCTAAATGTTGTACCTTATTCCTGATCTCCCCAAGTTGGCCAATCCACGCTCAGTGAATAGAAGCCCTAAATACTGTGCCAAAAGACCTATATTGCTACTCATAGCAATCTTCCCACTCTTTCTATCCCCCATCGCCACACACTCTTGTACGAAAGTCCCTACCAGGTTTGGGTAGGAATTACCCTCAAGAGTTATTGCCCAGAAGCAATGAACATCCGAACCCGGTCATTGCATTAACTCACCGTGGTAAAATACTCCTATTGCTAGTAGTTAGTGAATGTAACGCAATGTGGGATGAACTAAGATAATGCTCCTTCACATATTCTTCTGATCAGTCCTTGTCAGCTGCCTCCAAAAGTTCCCGAGAAAAATGGCAACCCTTGAAGATGTGTTCTCGGGATATCTCTGTCGTACCTCCACCCAAAGGTGTGAGCTACCTCTCGGTGTGTCATGGTATACTCTTTGTCATCCAGATTGAATTTGATCGCTCGACATCCATCCTCACATGTGACTTGCCATAAAGTAGCTAGGAACTCTAAAGTCCACCAGCCGTAGTTCTTCGAGTGCTTCTCGAGGAACCTCTCTAGACCTACCTACCCCCAACAAATAGGTAACGGGCTCAAGTAAGCCTATTGCTACCAATGTGTCTTTGCATGAAAATCCAGTCTCCAATCTAGGTTGCAGTCCCAGAGATTTTGGCTAATCCCATAAATTCTTCGGTCACGAACGCGAGGTTGCGAAGAATGGGAGTCACCGTCTCGTGGTTTACACCCTTTGCCAATTTCTTCCTCTTCTCACCCCGTGAGGACTTCCCTTTCTCCAACACATTCTATTTCGGAGGCATCTTAACACAATGAAGGAAAGAGTGGTAATGTGATCATAAACAAGGCATAGCCCACAAAATCATTCAACAAGACAAATCCTCCTAAATAGCCTAGCGATTCAAAACATGATAATCTAAGAATGAAGGCTATTTAAAAAAGAACATTCTCATGAAACAAAACTCATGTAGATTCATACTAACTCATCAATAAGATCATGTAATCAAGATTAATCTCATCCTAAATCACGCAAAAATATGAAGAATGCATCATCCAAGTATAATAACTAACTAGCACCCCCCCCTGGGGTCGTTAAAACTGTAGCTCTAACCTAGTTGGAGGCAATGTAGTCAGAAGATAGAATTTATAGTTCTACACCCATTCCTATTACTACACTACCTATTAGGTAGTTAGCCGTAAGCCCTGAGATGCTAGGTCTAATGTATCAGCTCAAAACACAACCTCGTATTGGTCTTCAATCTATACGAGTGATAGGAATAGCTAGTAAAGAAAACATGCAAAGGGGGGGGGGTTATATTTTCCATCTAGCAATTACAAAACATGCAAAGTAAAAGAACACAACTACAATTTAAAGCTAGCACTTGGGGAAATCATTGAGTGACTTGGTAAATATAATGCTTCTATCCTTGATTCTTTCACATAAAGATCTAAGAAAACCTAATAGTGTGTCCATAACACGTGGTGTGGCCGATGGCATATATGTCCACGTCCCTGTCACGATAGGTGCTCTTACAACCCTCCATTGACACTTTCATTGTAGTTAGAGGAGTACAACAAGGTCTTACCATTGTTTTTAGGTCTGATTCTCCCCCGTGCAATCACGTCCCGGGCTTCCACCCTGAATGCAACTACTCCCCTCGGCTCCTATCAATTAGGCCCAAGGAACATATCCACCTTATATGTGATACTAGGGTTTTTTTATAACCCTAGCTTGCTACTAATTAAGCTATCTCTACCCAGAACCCGTTGGACAACTTTAAGAAGTCGGCTAAAATTGGTGCAATGGTAAGTGGATCAGGGTGACCTCGAATCTCCCGTGCACACACTCACGCAAACTTGTTCCCCTCCACCCATACAAATATCCAGGTTTCTCTTCCCGAGGGGGCATCGATATGTGCGCCAAGCATGAATATAGCCCAATGCATTCAAACTCAAAAGTAAATCACAATAATTTTATGAACACAAAATAGGAGGAACTATAAAATCTCAAAAGGTATAAAGATATAACCAAGTCACATCAATTTATCCCCAAGCTATAGAAACTACTCCCTGAGACATGGAATTCAAATATAGATTTGAATTCCACATCTTAGGATTAAATAAAAATAAAAAGAAGAAAACGTTTCCTAAGGAGAGAATCCCCTCTACTCTTGAAAAGTGCAATCTAAAAATAAAGTAAAGTCTAAGTATGAGTATCAAGTATGAAAACCTAGTAGACTGAGGTTCTATATTTAGTAGTAGGAGATTGTGCCTAAAAATAGTCCCAAAATAGGCTAAAATAGGGTAAACCCTAGCTCAGCCGCCGCTCGGTGCGGGTCATCATGGATGACATGACCCGTGGTTGTACTTGGTATGGGATGCGAGTCCTGGCACGGGTCGTTCCACTTCATAGGCACGGGCCTCCAGTTCTTGAGTGTGGCGTGAATCTTCAACATAGCGCAAGGAACTGGGGTTGGTGCGGTTGCTTCGTCTCTTGCAGGGCGCCATTAGAGTGTTGAATCTTGAGCTCTTGATCCACACCCATGGCCGTTGGCGCAGGCTGTGGTAAGAATTGGTGTTTTGCTTAGAAAACTTGGTGCGGGCTGCGTAAATTCCCACATCCTGCGTGCTTGTCTTGGCATAATGACTTGGAATGGTGCAGGATGTCTAAAATGGGATGTCTCGCACCTATTCTTACCCGAATGGAGGGGTTCTACATTCGTGGATATTCAACGTGGCACAGATCTTCAGTGGGGTGCTGGGGTTGGTGCGGGGTCACATCTGGCACTGGTGTGGGCTGCGCCATCTCCTGCAGGGCCCCATCAAAGTGCTGAATCTTGAGCTCTTGATCCACGCCCATGGCCATGTGTGTGGGCTGTGGTCATATTTGATGCTTTGCTCAGAAAAATTGGCGCGGGCCGCATAAATTCCCACATCCCGCATACTGGTCTCGGCATAATGACTTGGAATGGCGTGTGATGCCTAAAATGGGATGTCCTATGCCTGTATTTAACCGCATGGAGGGGTTCTTCCTTTATGGATCTTCAATATGACATGGATCTTCAATGTGGCATGGATCTTAAACGTGGCGCGGGGCACGGGGGTTGGCACGGGTCGCATCTGGCACTAGCGCGGGCTGCGACTTCTCCTGCAGGGAGTCATCAGAGTGCTAAATCTTAAGCTCCTAATCCGCGCATGTGGCCGTTGGCATGCTCGTGGTCAGACTTGGTGCTTTGTTCAGAAAACTTGGTGCGGGCCTCGTAAATTCTAACATCCCGCGTGTTGGTGTTGGTATAATGACTTGGAAAGGCGCAAGATGCCTAAAATAGAGCATCTCATGCCCATACTTAGCCGGATTGAGGGGTTCTTCCTTTGTGCATGGCAGCCCGTGGCATCTGGCGTGGGTTGCGCCATTGCATTAAGTCGGTCTCCTCGGGCGTGGGGCGTCTCCTCGGGCGTGGGACGTTGGTTCCAAACCATGCACGGCCTGCATCGTCCCATTGGTGTTTTGGCCTGCTAAACTAGTTTTCTTCGCTACGGGAGAACCGTTAGTCCAATTTGAGAGTTTTAATCATCAATTTTATAGTACTCACAAACAAAAATCTAATGGAACCAGATTTGAAGGCTATTTCTTCTTAGATCATTCTCGGACTGAGGCATAACTCATCGGACCATGATTTCCCATTTCTCTGTTGGTCGCTATGAACTCTGTACCCACCTATCATTGGCTTCAATCTTCTTCTACCATGCATTGATGATCGTGGCCTTCGTATACTACCTTTCTAGAGGTGAATGACCTTCATCTCTACTACCGTTCTTACGAACGGCCTTCAATATCTTCTACCGCCCTTACGAACGGCCTTCACAAAGAATGTATACAAAAAGTACCCATAAACAACCTACTAAAGATGATCAAAAGGAAGATCAAGGAACCCATGGATATGAGATGTCCATTAGTACCAATTAAGTCTAAAAAATGCGGGATTTAGACAAGAAAATCAAACATAACCATCTAAACCCATTGTCACATAAACTCAACTAATACTAGCAATCCTCCAAGAAAAAGTAACTAAAAATTATTGCAAATGCATTGGTTAACACACGTGAAATGAAGTAGATCAGACTCCCCAGACTTAACCCTTTACTCATCCTCGAGTAAATAGAAGATAAGAAAAAGAACCAAGCAAAATGCAATGTGCAAAAATAAGTTAACCGAGGAAAGTAAGAATCTCACAACTCTCACGCTCCCCAAAAGACATAAGTAATCAAACGACCCAAAAGTAAAGTGTGTAAGAAGGTAAGCCAAAAACATAAGTGTCAAGCTAGCTTACTTTTCCCGAAATGATCTGAAAGCAATCAAACAGTAGTCTTCAAAAACAATCCACCGCGGAAGCATGCATTCAACCTAGTTTTTTGTTTTCTCTCAATTTCTCTCATTTTGCCTAGGAGCCCTTTTGTGTTTTCATCCTAGCTTTAACACATAAAGGGTACTCACTTCTCACCTTTTTCCATACAGCCTCTCATTTTTTTCTAAGCTCGTAAGCCTAGCCGGGCCTAGCCTCCCATTTCTACATAGGTCTTTCGACCTATCCGGGCTTTTTATAATGTTGCCCAAGTCGCCTTTTTGGGTTTTCGACTTGTTAAGGTTTTTGTATTTTTTTCCATTTTTTTGGTGTAGCACAAAAATGACCCAAAATTAGGCTTCATACTACAAAAGATAGTCACACATAAAAAATACACCACCAATTTCCTAAAACATCATATCCCTTGCGAACTACAAGTCCCTAGAATAGCATGTCATACCACTAAATGTTCATTCAAAATCATCCCTCAACAAACAAAAATCAACATCACAAACTACCAAAGAAAATCATGAAACACACCGAGGAAATCCAAGAATGAAAAACTCCCTAAGTACGCACTACTCCCTCCCCACACTTTTCCCATGCAAAGTGTCCAATGCACAAAAAATCATGTCAAAACATAGGTGAGGTAGGGAGAATAGTGGTACTCACTCTCGCGGCCCCTGAAGGGCCTTCGTCCTCGTGACTTGTGGAACTCATATCCATGCACTCGGTTACTTGTAGTGTAGTTTCAATGCTATCCATCCACAAGTTGAGATCTTCCACTTGAGAGCGCATTCCCCCTATCGCTTGGACTACCTCTTGCAACACTTAATTAGAGCTAGAAAGCTTGCCCTAAGTTAATGCAAGTTGTGAATAATGTTTGTAGATAAGTAAGAGTGACTAGGGGGTGCTCTCAGAGTAGACTCGCCCTCGGCCTCCTCAACATCTAACTCCTGGTTGGCCATAACTTTATAGATTTCTCTTTCAAACTTCCGGTCTAGCGAAATAAGTAGGTCATCCAAACATATGTCATGGTCAATAGCAGTGCACTCCGACTGTGGAAGGATCATAAGCTACACGTGCTCGCTCCGCCATAAAACCATACATATCTAACCTTTGATGTCGTTGGTCACACCATTGATGCCTTAGCTAACTTCTCAATGTCGTACCGTGTGCTTGATCTCCCTAAGTTAGCTGGAGCCCTTTGTGTGATCGGGTGACCTAGATACTCCACCAAAGACCAACCATGCCTCCCATAAATATTTTCCCACTCTTATTGTCTCTCACTGCTAAGCATTTCTGCACAAAGTACCCCCACCAAGTTCGGATAAAAGTTACCCTCGGAAGTTATTGCCCAAAGGCAATGAACATCCAAACCTGGGCATTGTTTTAGTTCACTGTGGAAAAAGACTCCCATAGCCAACAAACGGTAAACATAACGGAACGTCGAATGAATTATAGCGGTACTCTTCCACAGGTTCTTCTGATTCGTGCCCGTCAGTTGCACCTAAAAGTGCCCAAGAGAGAAAGGTAACCCTTTTAGGTGTGTCTTCTGGATCTCCTTGACATACTTCTACCATAAGGCTCACACAACCTCCCAGTGGGTCATCTTGTACTCCTTGTCGTCCAGGTTGAATTTGATCGCCTTGTGTCCATTATCATCTACGGCCATAGAGTAGCTAGGAACTCTAGGGTCCACCTAATGTATGTCTTAGAGTGTTTCTCGAGAAACCCCTCTAGACCTACTCGGCTCAACATGTAATTTTCCAGCTCTAGTAAACCTAGAGCCGCCAAGGTGTCCTTCCAAGCATACCCCATCTCCAAAATACTCCTCTTTGGCTCTCTCGAGTTCCTCCCCCTCCGGGTTGCAGTCTCCGAAATGTTTGATAAACCCATAAAATGCTCGGTCACAAATGTGGGGTTCAAGGAATGGACCCTTCATCGACATCTTCCTCTTCTTACCCATAGTGGACTTGCCCTTCTCCGAGTCATTATTCTTAGGTGGCATCCTAACAAAATGAGGACAAGAGTGGTGATATGATCATAAACAAAGCATGGCTTATAATTCAATGAGAAAACATTCTCCCAAATAACCCAAACATTTATAACATTATACTCAAAGCATATGGGCTATTCAAACAAGAACATTCCTCATCAAACATCAATCATGTAAGTTATCTCCAACCCATTCAATTAAATCATGCAACCAAGATTTACTCCCTCCCAAATCACCCAACACCAAGATCATGCATACAGACCCAAACTTAAACACATATCTCACAACACACTCATTCAAGATCCATGCTTCAAACAACACAACCACAATGTCAAATAAAGCACATAAACATAGAGTTCAATGGGTTACCCAAAATTTGAAGCTAAGATTTTCAAGAACCACAAAAGAAGAAGCAAAAATTGCCAACTTTTGGAAGAAAAGCTTCAATTTTTCGAGTTCGCCAAGAGTGTGAGAATGAGTGTTTCTTGAGAAAAACTAATGTTTCAAATGAAAGAATTAGGTGGAGAAGTGTACTATCGAAATGGAATTTCAGCCTAGGTGACTAGCGTGAGAGGTACAAGTAGGATAATAATGGAATTTTAAAATGTTTAGTTTAAGGGACAATAGTACAAGCCAATTAATTCCAAGGAATTTGGAAGTATTTTAAAAAAATCCTAAGGAATTAGGAGATTCCAAAATTCTTGAACCAAATATGCATTTTTGAATTGGAGATCCAAAATTTCCGAGAATGTGCATTATCGGAACAAAGAAAATTGAAAAATTGGTGTAGTGCACAAAATGGGTGCTTGGCGCGAAGCATAGCCTCGCGCCAAACCCTGGCATGAGGCATAGCCTCACCCTAAACCCTAGCACGAGGCATAGCCTCGCACTAACCCCTGGCATAAGGCATAGCCTTGTGCCGTTATAGTCTCGGCAAGAAGCATAGCCTCCCGCCAGCCTACTTGGCGTGAGGCATGCACCAACTTTTTCCCTAATCCTCAGTTTTTTTCCTCTTTTTCAAAGATTATGTCACCCATCCAATTTAATTCCATTAAAATACAATCACGAGTTTCAAACTCAAATTTCCAAACCAATTAAGAGTTTCATCTAAAAAATTCACATAGCAGAACATATATTCATGCAAACACTATCTAATTCCTAATCAAAAACACGAAAGCAAAAGAAATATCGTATATTTATTTTCGTCCTCACGACTTATTTTCCCTTAATCATTCGAGCCAAAAAGAGTGGTTTGGTGGGTCACCGGAATTACTATCCTTGACACCACCAACGACCACATCACGATGGGTGGGTTGCCACATCATCCTATGTTTACCTTTTACCTTTGGAGTGATGAACCAAGTAAACCCTTTGTTCTTAAGTGTGGATATATTCTTGTTAAGTTTGGGGGTTAGAAGAGACTTAGAATTTTTTTAATTCCTTGGCCCGCTTCTTTCCCCGCTGCACATTAAACATGAGATACCGTGGTGAAGTATCTTTGTTCAAATTACAAAAAACATGCTCAAAAAGAATAGTAACATAAGATAGATCATTCGAACAAGATAGAATATATAAAATCTCAATGTTGGGAAATATCTCTTTTTGGGAATTTTCAAAATTTTCTTCTTCAAACATCATGCAAATAAAAAAAACAGATAAAAGCAATACTAGCTACTCTACTAACACATTGTGCCTAAGTTGATAATTAGAGTGATATCATCTCCAGCAGCGGCGCCAAATTCTGACCTGCCTCACCCCGGGGTCATTAAAATCGTAGCTCTGACCCGGTTGGAGGTGATGCGGTCAGAAGATAGAATTTATAGTCACATTAATTTGTCCCCAAGCTATAGAAATTACTCCCTAGATATGGAATACAAATATAATTTTGAATTTCACATCTTAGGATCGAAGAAAAATAAAAAGAAGAAAAAGTATCCTAAGGAAAGAATCTCCTCTACTCTTGAAAGTGCAATCCAAAAATGAAGTAAAGTCTAAGTATGAGTATCAAGTATGAAAACCTAGTAGACTAAGGTTTTATATATAGTAGTAGGAGATTGAGCCTAAAAATAGTCCCAAAATAAGCCAAAATAGGGTAAACCCTAGCTCAGCCGCCGCCCGATGCTGGGCATCTTGAGCAATCTTGAGCTCCTGGTCTGCGCCCGTGGTCATTGGTACAGTCAGTGGTCAGGCTTGGTGCTTTTATCATAAAACTTGGTGCGGGCCGTGTAAATACCCACATCCCGCGTGTTGGTCTTGACATAATGACTTGGAATGGTTCGGGGTGCCTAAAATGGGATGTCACGTGCCTATACTTATCCATGTAGAGGGGTTCTTCCTTTGTGCTTGGCAGCCCATCGTGTCTGGCACAGGTCGCACCATTGCCTCACATTGGTCTCGTTGGTGCAGGGTGTCTCCTCTGGCGTAGGCCATTGGTGCCAAACCATTCATGACCCGCGCTATCTCGTTGGTGCTTTGGCCGGCTGAACTAGTTTACTTCACTACAGGAAAGCTGTTAGTCTGATTTAAGAATTTTAGTAGTCGATTTTATAGTACTCAAGAAGAGGAATCCAATGGAACCATCTTTTAAGGATATTTCTTCTTGGATCATTCTCAGACTGAGGCATAACTCATAATACACGATTCCCCATTTCTCTGTTGGCCGATATGAACTCTGTAGCTGCCTATCTCTGGCTTCAATCTCCTTCTACCATGCATTCATGATCGTGGCCTTCGTCTACTACCATTCCAGAGGTGAATGACCTTTGTCTCTACTACCGTTCTTACGAACGGCCTTCAATATCTTCTACCGCCCTTACGAACGGCCTTCACATAGAATGGAAACAAAAAGTACCCACGGGCTACCTACTAAAGATTATCAAAAGGAAGATCATGGAGCTCATGGATACGAGATGTCCATTAGTACCAATTAAGTTTACAAAATGCGGAATTTAGATAAGAAAACAAAATATGGCCATCTAAACCCCTTGTGACATAAACTCGACTAATAATAGCAATCTCTAAGTAAAAGTAACTAAAAAGTATGTCAAATGCATAGGTTAACAAACGCAAAATGAAGCAGATCAATAACATATCAAACCACCCAAACTTTCTTCAACACAAGATCATGCATACGAACCCAAAAACATTTCTCAACAACATACACTTTTTCAAGAATTATGCTTTACAGAACACCACCACAATGTTAGCAAAGCAAATAAACAAAGAGTTCAATGGATTACCATGAATTTGAAGCTAAGAGTTGCAACATCCACACAAAAAAAAGAAAAAGTTCCCAATTTGTGAGAGAAAAGCTTCAAATTTTCAAGTTCACCATGAGTGTGTGTGTGTGTGTGAGTGAGTGTTTCTTGAAAAGCTTGAATGTGTAAAATGACTCATTTAGGTGAAGAAATGTACCAAGGATCTAAAAATTCAGCATAGGTGATAAGGGAGAGAGGTACAATTAGGATAAAAATAGAATTTTGAAAATTGCAAATTAGGGGACAATAGTACCAATCAATTAATTCACAAGGGATGTTGGAAGTAATATTTGCATCAAAAATCCAAATTATTCTAGTGTTGATGAGGCTGTGGGTTTTGAGGTCGGTGAGAAGGGTTTTAAGGTTTGTGAGAAGGAATCTGGTGTAGAGGCTGGTGGGGTTTCTAGAGCTGTCGATGAGGGTGCATTAGTTGGTGATGTAGAGAAGGTAGTTGCTGGTGGTTTAGAGGGTGCTAGGACTGTTGATGGGGATTTTGTGGTTGATGTGGATGGGGTAGTGAAGAAAGATATTAGGGAGGTTCTGGATGTGTTGATTGATAATGATAATGCTTGTGTTGAAGGGGTTAATGCTAATGTTGGTGTTGAGGGTGGTATGCTTTTGCATATTTGAATAAGTAAATGTATAAGCAAATAAGTAAATAAATGTACAGAAATATTACAATCACCTTCTTCTATCTCAGGTTTTTTATGTTGAACTGTATCTTCACCTCCTTTAGACATAGCTAAAAATAATCATATACCACACAGTCAGAAGCTCATGCATAAAGCATACTAACATATGCAAGTTGTAATTAAAAAAATGCATTCATACTCTTACAGTCAATAAGCAACCTAATCTGGAAAACACACAGTATAATTAACTAATGCATAAACTATACTAATATATGCAACTTGTAATGAAACAAATGCATGCATAGTCTTACAGTCAGTAAGCAACATAATCTGGCATACACATTATAACCAACTTATGCATGTAGTAAACTAACATAGGCAACTTGTATTGAAACAAAATACATACTAACAAATCAGAAAGAATAACAATAAGTAGATAACAATAAGTGAAAATCAAAACACGGACTAAGTAACTAATACATATGTTATATTAACGTATGTAATTTCTAAGACAACAAGTGCACAATATAATAATCAATCAACAACAAAGTAACTCGAAAAACAGAGTAACTAACTTATACATATGTTAGCCTAACATATGCAACTCCTAAGAAAATAAATGTACATTATAAAACAGAGTCAAAACATGCGGATCTGACATACAAATCAAAAAAATAGGATGACTAACTAATACATATGTTAGCCTAACATATGCAAATCCTAAGAAAACAAATGCTTATCATAACTGCACTGCTAACAAACAGTAAAAAAAAAATAGAGCAACTAACTAATACATATCTTACAATAACATATACAACGTCTAAACAATCAAATGCATGCTATAGAAGAGACTCAAAACATGTGCAGATCAGACTTACAAATAAACATTCTAAAAATCAGTGAAAATCAAAACACAGGCTAAGTAACTAATACATATGTTATATCAGCATTTACAACTTCTAAGGCAACAATTGCACAATATAACAATCAGTGGATTGATTATCATCCACTAAAAAACAAAAACCAGAGTAAGTAACTTATACGTATATTACACTAACATATGCAACTTATAAAACAACAATTGCACATTATAAAACCGAGTCAAAAGATGCAGATTTGACGTACAAATCAGAAAAATAGGATGACTAACTAATACATCTGGTAGCCTAACATATGAAACTCCTAAGAAAACAAATGCACATCATAAAAGCACAGTCAAAACATGTGAATCTGACATACACATAAAAAACAAAATAACTATTTAATACATATGTTAAACTAACATATGCAATTCTTAAGCAAGAAATGCACATTATAACCGGACTGCTAACATACATAGGAAAAAAATAAAGCAACTAATACATATTTTATGATAATAGATACAACATCTAACAATCAAATGCATATTATAAAAAAGAGTCAAAACATGCAAATCTGACTTACAAAAAAGTCAACAACAACAACTTGTATGCATATCTCACTAATAAATAAACATACTAAAAAATCCAACAAAAAACAAAAAAAAAGCTGCGAAACTAAAATCAGTCAAAACAGAAAACAAAAATACGAACCTGGAGAAGGAGAAAGCTGAGACAACTTCCCAGCTTTAGGAGGAAGCCTTTTCCCTTTCGCCTTACCTATAGACTAGGTCAAATACACAAAAAAAAAACCTTACTTCAAAATTGCGAACAACTGTAAAGAAAAACGGAAAAGCACGACAATGAAATTTCAAAACCTACAATGTCAGACTTACCAAATCCTATTCCGGCGAGATCATGAATTTGACTGTGAGATTGTGCAAATTTGAACGGCGCGATTCCCGCGAGATCATAAAGAACAAAGAGAAGAATTGAAGAAAATGAACAGAGCAGAGAAGACACAAAAACGCAGAAGAAGAACAAATATTACAGTTCATAAAGCAGAGAAGACAAAGTAAATGTCAGGAAACACGTGAATAATTGGACTGATAGTTTCCAAAAAAAAAATTAACTACTCAAAACCGGTGACGAAAAGGGAACTAAAAAGGAAGAAAATTAAAAACGGACAGGCCGCCTAAATTAATAACTAGCTACCCCATTTTTTTTAATTAATTACATTATGAACCCCATTTTGCATATCAGTCACTAGCCCGTCCATAAGCTTATGGACAGACCATCTTTCCTAAGACTTTCCCTTTAACAAAGCGTCGTGTAAGTAAAAAAAATAATTTAATGAGATTGAAAGTGCTGAAATTTTATTATCACCAGAAGAATCATTCAAAGTTGACTATTTTAATGTTGTTGTGGACATGACGATTACTTCTTTGAAATCTAGATTTGATAAATTGAAATCATTTGAAAATATTTTGGATTTTTTTTATTTAATTCCAAAATTCTAAAATCATTTGAAAAAGATGAGTTGAGAAAACATTATGATAATCTAAAAACTATTCTTACCCATAATGACTTGATGTTGTGTTAGATGATTTATTTACTGAACCAAAAATATTTCAATCGACTTTGCCAAATGAGATGTTGTCTGAAATTGAAATCCTTGAATTTGTTAAAAGTGTAGATTGTTATCCCAATGTTTGTATTGCATATAGAATTTTGTTGACAATGCATCTAACCGTAGCATCAGCTGAGAGGAATTTTTCAAAGTTAAAGTTGCCGAACACATATTTGAGATTGACGATGTCATAAGAAAAATTGAATGGACTTGCAATGTTGTGCAAAGAAAATGAAATTTTAGAGAATTTACAAAAAAAAAAAGATAGCAATATGGATGACTTTGCAAATAAAAAATGCAAGTAGAAATCATTTTTTGTACTCCCTCCGTCCCAGGGGAATCTATACACTTTCCTTTTTGGGCTGTCCCGGGCAAATCTGCACACTTTTAAAATTTCCCTCATTTGGAAAAGAATTATCGGAAATTCCCACATTACCCTTACTAGTTTTATCATTTTCCAAAAAGGTCACTGTTTTAACAAACAATTCAGCCCAATTTAACTTTAACAAACCCAAATCCACTAATCCTAATCCCACTAATTTAGAATTCAAAACAATCAATTTCCAACTACCCATTTCAAATTCTTCACTCCTCTTTTACTTCACCCCAACAACAAAAGTGGCCAATTAATGGATCTTGGGCAGTGAATTCACATGCCTTTACTCTTTGAATTTTCAACGCACCTCATTCATTCTTTATCTCCTCATCTTCTTGCATTCTCTCCCTCTACTCCTCAAAACCCTAGTTCAGATCTACTCAAATCCGTCCAAAATTTTGGATCGATCTTGCCATTTTTTGGTCTCAACATCTTCCCCCATCCCTTCTCTTCGTTTAGAATGTCGATTTCCTCCATTTCTACCGGTCAAACATACCGGAGATGCTCATTGTGTTATGAGTCCGACACCTTCAGTCCATCGGAGGTGGTCCCCGAGACCAAGGCGAATGATGCGACCTCCATTTGGAGGCCTGACGCCATCCTCGGGGAAGCGATGGTGTCGAAGGCTTGTATCGGCCGCCAAAAGTTAGATCCGGCTATCTATTGCGCCATCGCCGGTGTTTTAGATGTCATGGCGTCGTCTCCAGTGATGCATGTTCACCCTGACCATCGTCCTCACCACGGTGATGTTGTTTCCAGCGGTGGGTCGCAAAACCCTAACATTGGGGTTGGCGACGGTGGACCAGCTGCCTTAAAAGGTGAGTTCCCGTCAATGGCGGAGACGGATGGCAGTGACTCCAACGACACCCACCATGGGAGCAATGAGATGTTGTATTTGTTGCCCTTGGATGAGGGAAGCCAGGAATGATAAGCATCGGTGCTGGAATTGATGAACTTCCTTCTCTCGATTATGAATGCCCGAGAACTTTTTCGAAACATCTTTTTCTCACTGTCTGCGTTACTTGTAGTGTATGGAATTGTCTGTCCACTACCACAGATGCTTGAAAAAAGATAAGTGGCTACACGGTTTTGGTATATTAGGGTTTAGGCCATGTCTTTCTTTATACTCTATTTGTGGCTAACTTATTTATTTACCTTATCAATACTGCAGTTATGAAAAAATGGTTCATACTATGTGAAGGGGGAAACCCTAGACCCTCTCATTGTGATGCAAGTTCCGAAGAACTATTTGTGACTGCAAATTAGGTGATTTTGCTCCATCCCTGGCATGATTTGTTGATATGAAGGTCTTTTGGTGGCACTAATATTGTGAATGTTTGGCCTTGTGTTGTTGTTATGCATGTGTCTGTTAGTTTCATCTTCCCTTCTTGTATGGCTTTTTAATGCTCGGTATCTGTGCTCCCCTTTCATATGGTGAATCTGTGCTCCCCTATCAATTGTTTGTGTACTCAGTATTTGTGTACGCAGTATGCATTTTCCCCGGATCAGTATGCATTTTCCCTCATTTATGGGTGAAGCTATACTGGTTCTGCATCTCCCCCTAGATCAATACTGTTATTGTTGTTTGTGGCTGAACTGTTTTTGTGGGTTTTTCTGTCTAACAAGTAAGCATCTCCCCCTGGATAATTGATGCATTAGTGTTATGTCATGCATTTTTGTGAAAATGAAGATATGATAATAGAGCCACAAATAAAAAACTTTTTTTAAAAAAAAGGTAAATTACATTAGCAATAATGTGCATTTATCGGGGGTTGGTCTTGGAACATCCCATTAACACCAAAAATGGAATGTTCCTGGCTTACAAAATTTGCCAATTAACCAATCCCCAAAATGTTTTACACTTGTGCACTCACGGTCTATAACCTAGGGCATGCATCAATGGTATGATGCTTTCATCTAGTGCCCTCTTGTTGATCAGATGTTCAATGCTACCCCTTACCACCTCTCCATCTACCTGCAGTAACCTTGGTAGAGTCCCATTCTTTATGTGCATGTCCTTGTTAATGTGTGGCATCTTGTACTTGTTTGATCCACGTGCTTTCAGTATCTCTATCATTGATTGATGATGAGTGTCAAACACTTTGTTCAAAGTGACTGCATCTTCCCTTTCATATGCTGATTGCACGGCTTCAATTAGTTTCCCCACATTTTTTTATGCGCGTTCTTGCTGTAAGCTCTGAATTAAGTTTTAAAAAAACCCAAGTCAAGTATGTTTCAATCGGGTGAATTGGCTGGTTGACAAACTAGTTTCATATAGAAGCCATATGTTTCTGCAGCTACCCTAAAATCTGGATCATGATTGGAAATATGTGGCTTTGCATTGTCTTGTTGAATATGGCCTATTTTTGCTGTTATTGATTGCAACTTGATCTTGTACAAATGGAAATATGCCTAGTTTCCCATCAAAAAGTAGTTCACCATCTTCCCCCAAATTGGCCTACTTACTACACACATGAACATCAATTTTGGTATGTGGGGCTTGTGTTTACATGTTCGGTGAGGCTCTTGTTCAACTGGGGCTAGTAGGTACCTAACTGTGGGTTGACTCAAATAGAACCATTTTTCATCTATGTGAATAACATAGTCCATGGACCTGAATCTAAGATCTGGATCTAACTTTTCTAAAACAAACCACATACGGGATACCTTATTGTGTTCGGTGAGGGCAGTTTGGATGCTATTTGTATGACTTCTTATGACCTTGGCTGCCACAGCACGTTGAACGCTGCTCTTCTCTATGCGTAATGCTTTGGTTGTACCCCTTATGGTTCTTCTATCTATTGCAGGCAACAGTCTCAAGGCATCCATATCGATACTTTTCTTATTTTTTTGGAGGATGCCCCGTCATCCGATGACGCACGTCCAGTGAGGCTCTGGTTTCCAATTGAGCTCTAGCCAGCGCCCAGATTGTGCTGATAGTACGAACACTGCAATCGAACATAGTTGTTGCCTCATCCCTTTTTAAGTGCTGGATCTTTCCATTTTTGTGGTGCTCCAACAGAAACTCCATCATGTGCTGCCTCTCTTCATTTGTTAGATTATTGACCCGCATTGCCCCGAAGAAAAGAAAAACCCGATGATAATGGGAAGATGCACAAATGAGAGCAACTAGCACCTACAAGGGCTCGGGACGGCTCGATGACTTGTGATATTCGTCTTGAGGGTTCCTCTAAAAACACAAACTTTTATGGGTTTGGGGTTTTGGGATGAAGCTAAATGTTTACACAATTTTTTCTCTTCATTTTTAGTTCATCGAAGGTAGTAGGGATGAATGTATTATAGGAAATGTGTTCAGAATTTTTTAGAATTTTAGTATTGTATGAACAGTACTACTGAGATGTATATTTGGCATCTTCCCAGCTATGTAATTCGGCGAGAAGGCGCCCGGTTAATGAAATAGGGACAAAGAATTAACCCCCTTGATTTCCCATTAACAAATGTACTTTTTTTTTGGTTAAGGCCCCACGTGGACTGACTGGCAAGGTGGGCCCAGGAAAAATTCTGAAAAGAAAATTATCTTTCTGTAGGTTCCCCTGAGACGGAGGGAGTACTTGTTTTAGGGTTTACCAAAATATTATTTTACGTTTATATTTTATACATAAAGGGCCCATATTTTAAATTTTGTCAAAACCGGCCTTGTTCATCAGAATCCAAAGGACATTGCCTAGCCTTCCAGCTCCTTCCTCTGCAAGTTATCTCCAAGATATTTATGACTTAGTTGGATCATAATTAGTAGCTCGCTTTCAGTTAGTTAGTTAATGATTAACTGCTCTAGTTTGTTAGAAAGGTTATTTGTAAATCAGTTGTTAGTTTAGCTGTAAATACCCAAGTTTTCTGTGACTTAGAATCAGAAAATTTACAATTCAGAGAGAACGGAGGGATTGCGAGTGCATCATACCAAATTACCTGATCCACAATCCCCTATTGATCGCTCGTTTACTATTAGTCAATTACAACAATTTTAAGTCAAATGGTTCACAGACTGCAATAAAAAGTCACAATTAGTCAATTACAACAACATTTTAGAGTTAAATGGTTCACAGGCTGCTAAAAAAGTCGGGAAATATTTCTCTCTGAGGTAAGTTGCTCGTGATAGGTTAGATGGAATCGGTTGTTGCACTGATTTCTACCAGCTGAAATCCCCTCCCTATTTCAATTGCAGCACAGCTTAGACAGAGTTAAGAGAGTTCTAATATTAGCGGCTGTTGATGAGAAAATAATCTGTTTCTGAATCGAACTTGTCACCTGCAGTTGGAGGTAAATTTTGCCGAGACACGTGTTTGTGAACCTGGGCGTGAGTCTCTGCTTCGTGTTGAAATATTTTGACTAACTCTTGCAATTCCAATTTCCTAATCTCAACTTGTTCTTCGGCAATTGGAGATTTTAACCCAAAACACAGAAATCCAGCTGCAATAAGAATAATGCCAACAACTGCGAGCAGACCAGAAAATAGTCCAAATGCATACGGCGTGTTAGTAGCCCCAGGAATACCATCCACATTGATCCCAAACAACCCGACAATGATGGTAAGTATGAGGCCGCCTCCACCAAAAACAGTCAGATTGTGGGTGACTCTGAGGCTTCGATCCTGAAGAATCACAATGAGACAGACAACACCCACATTAGAAAGAGAAAAGGAAGAAGTTTGGTTAAAGCAAAACAAATTAATGATTATCTATTCAACTATAGTACACAACAAAATAAGTTCGCTTGAGCATGCAACCGTTATTCACTTAAAATGCTGACATCTTGAGAGTTAGTCATAAGCCTCTTGATGGGAAGCCTATCGAAATCTTACACAAAAGATAAGTGAAAGGCCAAATAAATAACACCAAAACAAAACAAAAACTTTGATACAAAAGTATGCGCATATCTTCCAGGCTCATGTGGATTTGTAAAGTTTTTCAAAGAAGAAAATGTTCATTTGTTTGATTAGCTGAATCCAACATAATAAAGTGTGGGCAATAACAACCATACCATTGTTATTATACAGCACATTACGAGTCGAGTTTGTAGAAGCATCTCTGACCTCAAAACTAAACTACGAACAGTAAGTGATCTCATACCTGCAACCATGCACGTATGGTACTCTGCATGACATCCTGGATGGTAAACAAGCGGCCTCGGACTGCTTCTTGCTCTTCAATCATGTCACGTGTACTGCTGCGGATTCCTTCTAGCAATCTTTTAGTTTTATTTCCTTTCAAATGTTGTAGAAGTTCAAACACAATTTCCTCTCTTGCATGAAGTGACCACTTTACTCTGATAACCTTTAATTTGAAAATATGAAGATCAAGATGATGTGATGCTACTGGCATATGCACAAACTTGTTCACTCTCGAAAGATATACCAGGGAAGCATCACATTTACACGAGTATAGTTGAAACCAAACTTGACTGGTCAAATCACAAGAACGGACAAGAAAAGTGGCTATCATATGTACAACTTGACAGTGAAAAGAAGAATGTGAATTTGCTTCTTTTCTATTATGTTCACTTATTGAATTTTGGGTCATATACTCAATCAACCGGATATACCTGCATTGATAACCTTCTTATTTCTTGGTTCAAAATTGAACCAAAAAGATTCAAATCTTCCTGGTTCCTCCTGTTCAAAACAAGCAGATTTATAAAAAAACCAAGGATACTCCCATCAGATAAGAAAAGAAGCAATTTGTTTAAATGCATCCAGATAAGAAACTAACACCTGTTCATGAATTTTAGTTCTAGTTCATCCGCCACTCCAAATATATTTTTCCGAAATAATCTAGCAAGAAAAAACAAGAATTTCATATTAATACATGCATCAGAGCCAAAATTATGTGTCTTCAAATGAATCAAGCCATTAATATGTACAAAAATATTCCATCACTGCTGAAACTATTTGTCCTTCACTATTTTGAAAGTACTTTTGGTACTTCACATTTCATAAGATGATTTTTCTTCCATGCCTTTCAAATTGTACCTTTTGGTCCCTCACGTTTTGTAAGATGATTTTTTATCATTTGATCTGCAAAAAGCCCAAAACTCACATTCTTGATCAAAATGAGACTATGGCACCTTGTGTTTGACACATTGAAATTACGGCAGTTCAAATTAAAGATTGAACATGTGCCCCATTTTTGGCCCTCAAACCATTTTACTCACGTCCTTAGAGATTCCTTTGTATGGTTGTACCAAGATTGGCCAAAGGCTAAGCCAATCAAAAGACTATTTGATTTATCAAAAAATATGTAAGGGACTAAATATTACATTTAGAAAAGTGAGGGACAAAAATGATAATCTTGAAATATAAAATGGTCAAAAAGTACATTTTAAAAAGTGCATGGCAGAAAAGAAGGCTATTTTAATTTAACCTAAAATGATGATGCTCTAAATCTGTAACGAAAAAAACTTTAAATGTAAGAATCCTGATGAAAACAGTCCATATGTTCTATAAAAAAAAATTTATCTGAAATCTACAAAATTTATCGAGAATATGACAATTTGTGTACCCACTTCTAGGCAGAATTACAAGTTTTGCTCCTCTTTGTTCCTCATTTTGTAAATTGCTCCTAAAATGCCACATTATTACAAAATGTTCTCCATTGATTCTCACATACTATTAGCCGATTTAAATGAGTCAACATGGAATCAACCTTTCTATTGGTGGTAGTGTCGCCACTTGGAAGCAGGGACGACAGAAGAGATGGTGAGTATGGTTGGATTGGTGGTATTCAGAACATGATGGTGGAGGTGGTGAAGAAAAAAAAATTAAACATCAATTTAACCTCAAAAGTTGTAAAACTATAATTTTTAAATCTCGAAAACCGTAGACTCATTTGTTAACTTCATTTAAACATGTTATATCCCGTAAAGAATCAATTGAGAACATTTCGTAATAATCTGGGAACGTTTTTGGAACATGGTGCAGAAAGAGGGACAAAACATGTGTTTCACCAAATAGTGGGCACCTAAGCTGCTGTTTAGTCATATTTTATCAAAAAACAGGTTAGGTATCATGCTCAGTTAACCCATATTGAGTCGTTCATTCTATGCATACATACTAAATCTCAGCTTCCCTGTAGCACCAGAAATCCAAATGAAGGGATAGAAATTATAGAATCCATAATAACTGCCAACGCCAAGTGTATAACAGTCACAATAGCGAAAGTGAAGTATTAATATATTTTTACTTTGAACTCTTTGGGTATAACCAAAGATAATACAAAAAAAAAAAAGGATTTGCTCTCAGTCATGCTAATGCATTTGATGAATTCAATTCCAAAAATAAGGATGTCTTTAATTGTGCTCAAATTTCTTCACAATTCATGATGAAGGTAACATATCTGGGTGACTGAATAAGTTGTTTATGCACACATTTTTTTGTCTGCTCTTTTAGTAATTCTGAATTATAAATGTCGAGAGTATTTTAACATTAGTGCTTCTCTCGGATTTTCTGAATTTTGAATTTCAGGATTTAGGCCTGCTTCTAAAGTTAATTAATTTTGCATTGTTCAAGTATAATCTAGCAATGATATTCATTCTTTAGGAAAGTGAAGGTAAAGCCGGACTGGTTTCAGCTTTGGAATTTAATTATAATGTGATTCTCTACAAGGAAATTGGAGTTTTAGTGAAAAATAATGGATAAATAAATCTCATGACCTTTAAGAGTGACTTTAAGAAGAATTTTAGGTAGTCTGCAATTATATAATTCCACATACCAGTTGTCAGCATTCTTAAGCCTAAAAAGAGTTTCTAAAATCTGCTTTGCTTAACTACAGACCTGGGCTGCATATCACTTGCATGTATCTGTACTTCACTGAGAGAAAAGATTCACACCTGTCATCCCATCTAGCAAGGCGGCTGGCTAAATTTGCTACAAGCTCATGCACAGTTCTGGGTGCATTATAACCACCAGCGAGAAGTAGTTCCTGTCAGTGGAAAAACAGTTCAAGCAAAATCAACCCAACTGCTCTGAAGCACAAAATTTATGTTGATATACAAACAGTGATGCCATAAGGACACAATTACTAAATATTCATCTGATTACCAACTAGAAACTCGAACTAGTTTAATGTTAAAAAAAAAACTTGAACCAGTTTAGAAATGCAGCTCAAGAATACTGATGCAAAAAGGAGAAATATACAATATCAAGGTAGCAGTTTTTGTACACCAAGTTTGAATAGCTTGATTTTGTACTCCAATGCTGTGTGCATATCTGTATGAATATTCTGTATCACACAATGAGCCTAGTTCTTCTGAAATGATCCATGAAAATAAACAAGATATAATTCTTAATACCAAACGTAAGATGTTTAAGTATGCAGTAGCAAATTTACAACAATAATCAACAATTATAAGGATATTACAGGCACTGTAAACGAGAATACCTGAACTTCATTAATGCCTAAGACATTAATTCTTGATGTAGACCCTTTTACATGGAGTGCGGTTATCAGGAAGTTCTGTGATTGCCAAGAGCGAATAACAACCGGTGTATCATCTTCATCATCATAAGGCTCTCCTGGGGATTGTCCCAAAAGTTCAAATAGCAGTCCACCGGCCACCCTAACTGGAACCTGTGTCGAAGGTGAACTTCACAATATGCAGAAAAACACTTCTCTTTTGCATGGAACAACCATGATCTTTCAACCCTTTATATTTTCGATAGAAACGAAGCAAAGATGGATCTACATTTCACTGCACCACTTCTATGACAAGAAAAGGAAATAGCAAGTAGAAACTGCAGCATGTTCATTACTCCATCCCAAAAAAATTGCTTTTACTGGATATCAATCTGCTCTCAGATTATTCCCTTACTAATTATCAGAAATGACTAATATTTGGCAGTCAGGAAGTAATGCTGGCCTTTTCTCCAGCAGTCATTTTTCATATTGCTGATTCACATGTAATCTAGCAACCTTCAGAGCACATATAATATGGTCTCACTAATACACTGGACACAAGGATTTGAGATAAACAGCTCCAAAATGAAATTAAAACTAGCAGTCATATATTGGGAGTTTTATGGTCTAGATTTTCCTGTGGACCAATGATCACCTAAATCTGAATAACGCAGCACAAGTAAGTGTCATGACAGAAACTATTAGCCCGTGATGACTTATCATATTTAAGTGACGACGACAACCTAGCATTTGAGAGTTCAGAACAATGTCAACTGAGAAAATGAGCTTCCAGAGAATCTTCATAATAGGATAGCATATGATACCTCCATCTTATAAAAAGAGCCCAATTTCTAATACTAACTGCAACAAATATTTTCCACATATAATTCAAGAAGTTCATTAGCATATTGAACAAAAAATACCTCATATAAAAGGTGCTTCATCCTATCGCTTATTAATCGACTTTCATCTTTTAATGCAATGGAAATCGCAGGATGCAACCATGTGGCACTGCTGAGCCATGCTTCAATATGGGGATTTCCTATAGCAACATGGCACCACCATGTGGGCCCAGCTTGACGCTCCCAGTAAGGGGCAGCTAGATCAGCAACTGTCATATCGTCTTCATCATCAACCCAATCAATTGGCTGTGAAGACCATTGAGTGTTCACTTGCACAGTTTGAATGAGTTCAGAAATCCTAGCCCATCCAATTGGATTCCAATGATTACCTTCCAAGCAGTGTAGAGTATCTGATTCAGAGTTTTGTCCATGTACTATATCAACCAAAGCACCATACTTGTGATGGCCAATATCTATAATAGGTTCTGAATCTACTGAGCTTTTCATGCTCCTTCTCTGATCAAAATGTTCAGCTTCTCTTTGGACCCGCATTTGCTCTTTTGCATTCTCAAATCCCACTTGAGAAGTACATGGCAGTTTTGAATGAGATTTTGGTCGACCAGGTTTGGTATTCACCCGCACAAATTCAAAAGCACAGATGAGTCCATCCTTCCAGAGCTCACTTCCTGGAACAACATCCTTACTATGGGTGCTTCTAGTTCTATGGTTATCATGCTTCTTTACTGAGCTGGCTGGGGAAGAGCTGCCTTCACTTGTTCCATTCATACTGCTTTTATACAACACTAAAGTAAAAGCTAACTTGGAAGTATGCAAATTTCAGCTTTCAGACACCAAGGATAAGAACATCACGTAAATGACCTTCACCACCACCATTAGATGAGAACCGCTCTATCAAAGAAGTTGAAACTCATAAGAAACAACCAGATAAAGGTCATTCATTAAAGTTTTTGGAGAGGATAACTTACAGCCTACAGAAAAACTTCTGAGGACCCATTTCAGAGGATATTTGTTGACATCTAAGAAAGGTACGAAATCCATCACATCCAAAACTAAAGAGGTATACAAGAACTCTAAAATAAAAGGGGCGCACAACTATCACAATGCTTTTGCACATTTTAACAACCTTTAACTACACCACAACCCCAAATGGTAGGATAAAGCTTAAGATTAGTGAATAAAAGTAATAAGAAACAATGGTTCTTGTGCAGTTGCACAAAATTAACAATTGGCATTTACAATGGGACTACTGAGCAGCAGTCCTGCATAAAAATCGGTCAGAAGTGTTGAATATTTTCAGGTTTTGATGAAAAATGCATGCTTAGAACTTGAATATAATTCATGATCCTATTCAGGTAAAGAAAGCAACTACAGCTGACCTAAAATAATTCATCATAACCGGTCCACATATCTAACAAATAAAACATTGCTAGACCAGTCAATTCTAATTCTAATTCTGGTTCACTAAAATCCCTTTCCGAAGTGAAAGTTAGTTAGCTCTTTTATCTATATGAATTTTGGCAGAGGCAATTCTTCCCTGTTCATCGGAAACTAATCTTCTTGGCTGGAACCATAACCTACTCTTCATTTTACACCATATCCCAAAACCCAACAAGGGCATGTAACTAAAGTTTCAACTCCTTTCCACTCCAGAAACTAATGCTTCAACTGTAACAGTCACTCTATTCACTACAAAGTATTAATCACTGGGAAGAGGATATGCACGATATGACCTGTTGTATAAGTGTTTGATGCAATTCACTGACCCTGAAAATGAGCACTTCATATGCACTACAGAGAGAGTATTCTCAACAAAAATCGCATCACTTCTTCAGTATTGCAAATTTAAAAGAGGACACATGTACATTCGGCTGGAATTTGGTCGAAAAGATTACCCGAGGATTAGAAGAAGGCAGGTGAACAAGAAATTTCGTGATTCTATCGTTGGCCACTTTACTCTTTCTTGCTGGTGCAGTAATCGAGCTCCTGCTAAAGTACTCTGGATAATCTGCTTAAAATTACAATTCGACCTCTCAAGTATTAAATTTGTCTAAAATAACCCCTTGATGTGTATAATATACTACCTCCATTAGTTTTGGATCTGGAACAATACTAAGTGTTTGAATTTTTTTATTTTTAAAAAAAGAGTGAGTGCGGCTTGTCCAGAAGTATGACCAATTTGCAAATCAAAGAAAATTGAAAAAAATTCGTGGGCGGATAAGACAAAAAATGGGTCCCAAACTTCAATTACTTCCTCCGTCTCTCTGCGCCGCTTACCGTCTCGCCCGGAGGTCGAACAATGGCGACTGGTGGTCCGACGGGCGAGGAAATGTTCTTGTATGTGGCGACTGGGGGTCCGAACCCCAGTATTATTTGCCCTAGTTTATTACACACTCTGTCGTCGAGGCCTCGCTCTAAAACCCCAACGCCACCTAAAGCCCTAATATATCTCGTTCTCAATGTAGTTTTGGGGTAAATTTCTCTCTTCGCTACTCTCCGCACCGCCTCTACGTGCATTTCCGCTCCATTTTTGTATATCATTTGCTTGTCGTTGTTGTTCCACGTAGTTGATATACTCAGATGCTCAACCAATCACGGCGGAGCCACCTCCGGCTGTGAGGTTGGCCTCTGCGTGATTGAGGCCGAGTGTTCCGTGTTCGTATGTTGTTGCTAGTTTATGTGTTTGTACTGATATGTTTTCTAGAAATGGATTTCTCCTTGCTCATACCTAATTAAGTCTCCTTACAGACGATTTGTGAATTCGCTTGTGCTAGGGTTTTGATTTAATGTTATATGAAGAAAGTAGGGTTAGATATTGCACGTTGTTGTTGCTAGCTCGATGTTAGGGTTATGTACAGTAGTGGTTATCAGGGAAGTGTTTTCTCATTTAATGCATTGGTGTTGAATTGGTCTTCTAGCTATGTATTGCACATTGTTTGGAGTGATAAGCTTTTTTTTTGTGTCTTATGCTATTTAGGCTGTGTATACAGTGAAATCATATGGATCTAATAATTGTCCAGGTTAGGTTTTACTATCTGTAATGCATGGTTTTAAATCTCCTTTTGTGAATTTTCATTGCACATGGTTTTTATGTTATCTGAGTTTGTTGTGCGCACGTTACCAAAGTTTGTTGTCGAAACCACGTTTGTCTATGTCTAGTTCTAAGTCTAACAGCAGTATGTGATCGAGATGGCAATGGTATTCTGTAGCTAAGCAATTTACTGTGAATTGACTTGGATTGCTAGATTGAATGATGTTTTTTGCGAGAAATTACACCATACACTGGCTTAGATTGTGCAACCTGAAACATTTAGTATATGTGAAACAATAGGTTGTGATATAAACTCAATAGTAGTGTAATCATCTTCGGTGTAGTATGATATTTTGTTGTGTGACTGAAGTTTCAGAAAGAAGAGAAAAGGAGAAGCCGTTTTTAGGTAGAAATGTTTTCTTTTCTATTTCATATTTGGTTGTATCTACTTGATTGTGGCAACTTGGCTAAATCAGGAGACATTTAGTGACAGAGGAATGATAAGCAAGCTATTGTGTGTGTTCTGGTTCTGTACATTGGCTTCAGGCTTAGGTAATGCGGAAGTTTGTTCTTAAATTGATATTTGTTTGCATCCGAGCAGGCGGAGCAGCTCCGGCAAAACGGAAACAACACGTTCAAAAAGGACTGGTTGAGCAAGAGTCCAAGAAACAGAAGAAATAGTGGTCTGATGATGACACATCAAGAAGAAATCTGTGTTAAGAGAGGTCTGTAGGTTTACTGTTTATGTGTGTGGGGAGTTGTTGCCAAATGGCCTTCACTTTAATCCCATGTTGGTGCCTACGAAGACCTGCAACACATTGGCCATGTCTTCCGAATCTAGTTCCGCTGCTCAACAAGGCCAAGTAATTCTCTTTTTCAAAACCCTTCACTTTAATCCATTTGCAGTGGTCTTACGGATTATTGATTTACCAAATCAAAGATCATAAATGGAATTTTATGTGGTTTATGTTGTCATGTAGGTTGATTTGGTGGACTGTGTCTATTGATTTGGAGTTGAATGCCTTAACCAAAGCAGCACGCACTATCTCCCAAATGCCCTCAAATAGGTAGAAAGATTCGTAATTATGCTTTTTTACTTGTGACAATAGGTATTCCATTTACTGTGTGACGAAGATAATGTTAGTTTTACGGCTCCCTAGAACCGAACTACTGGTTTTTTTCTGCATTAGGTCAATCTGTTTGGGTTAATCTTTGAAGTTTTGTTGTTAATCCTTAATATGTGGAAGCATCTCTTTTATCTAGATGTATCCAAGAAGTATCTTTTATCTAGGGGGCCATTGGTTAAAAGGGATCGGAATGATCCCAATAATCAAATTCCAGAATGAATTCCATTTTTTTATGTGTTAAAATTTCCAAATGTACCCCAGTTTAAGTAAAAGAGTTTTTTGGAAGGTATGATCATTGGTTATTTATGTGTTCGCAATTGTTGTCTCAGTGATGTTCTTAGTTTTCCCTTTATGTTTTCTCTTCATCCTTGAAGCAGATGACAAATCCTCCGATGCAAATTCTAGTGATGAAGAAGATTGAACAGCTATGACATTCTTCATATTAAGAAGATGGAAGAGTGGAAGATAATGAGGGGAGAATTCTTCACTCATCAAACAACAAGCCCTTATAAGGCCATCCAAGATCTGTGGATGATGAGATGATGAGATTTGATACACAAATGCAAATTCTTTCCCCGATCCTAATGTACATTTAGCAAAATAGTTATTATCAGCATGCAAATAGAGAATTGTTCAGAAGCGGTTTTGCCATATGGTATAATCACACTAAATCACACTAAAGGAAAGTAGTCCTTAGTAAGTTAGGTTACAGTACATAAGACAATGAACCGAGCAATCTCAGACTTGAATGTTTTTGAATGATGCATACTCAAATTGGTACTCGGAAGTAGATGACTTCTGAGTTCTGACACTAATAACTTCAAAAAGAACATGGTGCGAAACTAACAAGTACATATTGGATTCTAAAAAGTGCATGCTGAATAATAATAACTGCAACATATAAGTGAACTAATGCACCTCGTAATAAAACTAACAAGTACATACTATATTCTAACAGATGCAATATATAAGTAAAATATGCAATTCCTAATTCAAGATGAACAATCAATATTTTTTAAAAAAAAAGTCATACAGAACACAACTAACAAGTACACACGAGATACTAACAGATGTAACATATAAGTAAATAGGCGCAACTCATTATTCAAAATGTACAACTAACAACAAATGAAAACAAAAGGTGATGGACAGTACAACTAACAAGTACACGTTAAATACTAACAGATGCAACTCACAATTCAAAATGAAATATCAGCAAAAAAAGAAGAAAAAAAAATGTAATTCATAGTACAACTAACAGGACATGTTGAATAATAACAGCAGCAACATATAAACAAACCAATGCACCTCGTAATAAAACTAAAAACTACATACTGGATTTAACAGATGCAATATATAAGTAAAAAGAGATGTAGTTCCAAATTCAAAATGAACAACCAACGTTTTAACAAAAAAAGTCATACAGAACACAACTAACAAGTACACACGAGATACTAACAGATTCAACATATAAGTAAACATTTGCAACTCATTATTCAATACAACTAACAACAAATGAAACAAAAGGTTATAGAAAGTACAGCTAACAAGTACACATTAAATACTAACTGATGCAACATATAAGTAAATATATGCAACTCGTAATTCAAAATGAACGATCAGAAAAAAAAAAGAAAAAAAAGGTTATTTCATAGTACAACTAACAGTTACACATTGAATAATAACAACTGCAACATATAAGCAAACTAATGCACCTCGTAATAAAAACTAATAAGTACATACTGGATTCTAACAGATGCAATATATAAGTAAACATATGTAGTTCCTAATTCAAAATGAACAACCAACATTTTTTTAAGAAAAAAAAATCATACATAACACAACTAACAAGTACACACGAGATACTAACAGATGCAACATATAAGTAAACAGATGCAACTCATTGTTCAAACCGTACAACAGACAACAAATGAAAACAAAAAGTGATAGACAGTACTGCTAACAAGTATACATTAAATGCTAGCAGATGCAACATATAAGTAAACATATGCAACTCGTAATTCAAAATGAATGATCAACAAAATAAATATAAAAAAGGTCATTCATAGTACAACTAACAGCTACACGTTAAAGAATAATAGCTGCAACATATAAGCAAACTAATGCAGCTCGTAATAAAACTAACAAGTACATACTGGATTCTAACAGATGCAATATATAAGTAAACAGATGTAGTTCCTAATTAAAAATGAACAACCAACAACATTTGTTTTTATAAATAAAAGTCATATAGAACACAACTAACAAGTACACAAGAAATACTAACAGATGCAACATATAAGTAAACAGATGCAACTCATTATTCAAAAACTACAACAACATATGAAAATAAAAAGTCATTCACGAACAACTACAAGTACACACTAAATACTAACAAATGCAATATATAACTAAACAAATGCAGTTTTTAATTTAGAATGAACAATCAACTACAAATGAAAAAGAAAAGGTCATACTCATTACAACTAATTAGCACACATTGAATACTAAATAATGCAACATGTAACTAAACAATTGCGGTTCCTAATTGAAAACGAACAATAAAGAATAAATGAAAAGAAAATATCATACACAATAAACTAACTATTACACACTAAATAGTAACAGTTGCAACATATAACTAAACATATGCATACTATAACATCTCAACCACCGTACTTGTTTATAACATCTCAGTTACTCGTCCGTCAATCCTTTCCCAGCTTATGAACTTTGTCCTCTGCCCCACACAACAAGTTTCCAGTGCTTGTATAAAATATTGCATCTGTGGGAATGGGAAGAGAACTTTTCTTGACTGGATCATTATTCAGAGTTTTCACAATGACTTTATTGTTGCTCTTCTCAAGCATAGCGAACCGTTTCGTGCCACAAAAATTGTTGAATCTCCAGTTCCTTTTTTAGTATCTTGAGCAGTATTACCTCTACCGTAATTATCTTTGGGAACAACATAGAGTTCATAAGAACCTCCATCTATGTCTGAGCAAAATAGAACAACATTTTCAGTATGACACAACTGAACAAGTTACAAAACATATATATCATAAACAGATCAAGGTCATATACAAATAAATAATTACTCATAACGCCGGAACTCCAAACATCAGCAAGGCATATTTCCTAACATAAAATAATTAGAGATTTACAATTAAGTTGAATATATGCAAAAGGAACAGAGTAAATGCGTAAGATTTGAAGGAAAAATATCAGAGTAATGCTCAAATTAGTTATTACAAAATGTACAACTTTATCTTCAGAGAAATCGCCGGAGAAATCATCGGAGAAATTACCTACTGCTGCTCAGATCTTCAAACTGCAGTTATCTCCGGAGAAAGAAGACGATGGAACCGAGGAGGAAAAGGCGGCATTGAGGAAGAGAGAGAGGTGGCATCGAGGAAGAGGAGGAAGGAGGTGGTGATAGGAGGAGGAGGAGAAGTCGCGAGGAAAAAAGACTGGCACTCGATGCGTTGGAATAGTTAATATGGTTGAATAAAGACGGGTATTGGATATGAATTAAATGGGCTTGGCCCATGAAAATTAATTAAATTTTATCAATTTTAATCAAGTCTCAAGCATGCCCATAAGCTTATAGACATACCGTCTTTCCTGAGACTTTTCCTTTGAAGAATTTAGGTGGTTGGATTTATCCGAATGAAATGAATAGATGAAATTGGATATAAAAAGTAAAATGAGATGATGAAATTGAAATAATCTTGCTAAAGAAAGAAAAGTGTGCCAATAAACAATTTTTAAAAAAAAAGTGTGCAAAACCCAAGGAGTGGGAAGTACTTTTTTTTATATATACTTTACTTGGTCCTCTCAAACAATTTGGGCAACATTTCCAATCCAAAGTGAGATACTCTGGGAGTCACTTGTACATGTTTCAACAAATTATGCTTAAATTATCAACTCTATCCAAAAGCTAACACGTAGAGTTTTGATTAAAAGAATTTTCTAAGTTTCTAAATATAGAAAATTTGTTATCCACTCACTTGCTAATTTTTCATAGTTAAGTTTTTTTTTTTAAAAAAAGAAAGCATACAAGTATGATGACGTTCTTATTCGTTGATGGGCCGCATACTTATATAAAGGTAATTGGGTCAACTAGGCCTAATAGGATTTGACCGGGACTTGGTCATCCTAAACAATTATTACGCAAGTAATTATAACTACAGTCATACACAATGACAGTTAGGGTTTTGGCATATAAACACCAAGGTATGTAATTTATTTTTCATTGATTGATAATTATTCTCTAAGATAGTTATTAATTTAAGCATTAGAGAGTTTTTCCTTGAACCTCCCGGTGCTTGTTTATTGCAAATCATGACTAAGGGACCGAAGGTGCAACTTGATTGCATTTCAGACGCATCAATTGGAATGCCCGGTGGGACCGATTAAGTCAGATATGAGTTTCTTGGTTTATGTCCACTTCTACGGCCACTACGTTGTGTAGAAGTGAGATGTTGAGAATCAAGGGAGCAGGCACTGGTGACGAGGTACAAACCTCGTAGGGAAGAAAGAAGAGCAAGATGGTTAATCCCTCGGCATCGCAGAGTGTTGGGCCCGAGCCGATGAAAATCTCGATAGGACCTAGTTCAACATCTATTAATGGTTCTCGAGCAGAAGTAATGGGGTAATCGAGGCAGCCAGAGATCAGTTTGGAGCCTAGTGTTAGAGTTGGAAACATGGATCCTTTAGAAAATCTGCCAATTGGCCTGTGCGATGAAAGGGATGGTCACTTCATGGAAACCTCTGTTGATTCACACATTGAGGCCTATGAATGGGCTGTTCAGGAAAATCAAAGTATGGGAGAGGGAGTGGTGGTTGGATCACAGCCAGATTTGACATAGGTGGCACAAATGCTAGCGACTGCATGATACCAAGTCACACCACCATCAATGCCTCCGGGGCCATCGAGGGGAGTGATACCTTTGATGGCAAGGAAGTGCCGATGAGACCTGTGTCACATTCCATGTTGGGATTCCATATTCTAGATATGCAAGGGATGTGGTTAACTGGGGCCACAACCACCGCTTCTGAATTACAGTTAAGGGATGGGTTATTCAATACCTCCTTCGATGTTTATGGTGTCAACAATTACTTTTCCAAATCTTGAGCTTGGACATGTAGTAGTGTCGTCCATGGGATTTCAAGGATACTGTGGTCCATATCAGCATAACCCCTTTTCTGGTCAAGGGCCCTATGGGTTCTATAGGCAGCCTCCTTTGTAACTTGGAACAATGGCCTTGATCACATTTTGGTTACGTGGGTTCTCAACCTATGTATCAACCCCCTTTTGACGAAGTTCCATGATCCTTACATCCACACATGGATCCGTCATTGGCAGGGTTAGGGGGAGATACCGGAGATTTGTTGAGAAGAGATTTGGATAGGTTGATTGTGCCTACAGGACAAGTAGCATGGGGGCTCTCCACGTATGGGGAGATTCAAATCCTTGAGAGTTTATTCAGACTTTCCTAAGTCTCATGAATTCTCAAGATTTTGATGAAAGATTGACATGTAAACTCGTTGGAAGTTATCTTCAAGGAAAGGCCCGAGAATGGTTAAACAAATTACCTAGGGGTTTTTTCTAGAAGAAGTTCACGAAGAAATATCCTGAGTTGTATCAGACCAAGAAGAAGGTTGGGAAAACTACCGAGGCTTTTTACCATAGGTACATGGATGAAAGCTTGGGAGTTTGGAAAGGTACAAAGAATGAAGTGATCCAAGGATACTTGAAAGGAATGTCTGATGTGGAGTTGTATAAGAAGCTTGCTATCAAAACCCCTCAAACCCTCCAACAACTTCGGTAAGTTGTTGAGCAGCATTCGAATATAGAAGAAGCTGCCCGGTGAAAGAGAGATGGCATAGATAAGAAACATAGGAAATCCAAAGATCATTGTGGGAAGAAGCCTGCCAAATGGCTAGGCTAGGCTTTGAGTGATATACACCCATGAGTAGATCTTTGGTGTAGTCTTTAAGCATAAATCGAGGCGTGTTTCGAGCACCCCCCCCCCCCACCTATGAGGGAGTCGCCAAGGGCTTCATCGGCAAGGAAAGTTACGAATAAATTCTGCAATCACAACAAGGATTACAGTCATGATATAAATGATTGTATCCATCTCAAGACAGAGATGGAGAGGTGTGCAAGAGAAGGTTGTCTTCGAGACTAAGGAGCTCTACATGGAACCCTCAAAGCAAAGGAATGAACATAAAGCTTGTGACCGTATAGGAGAAATTATCAGAATAATGGAGGCAGGGCTGAGAGAAGGCCTCGAGATCAAGGTTAAGAATGACGGGAGGAGCGACCTCGTGGTCAGCTTGTCAGAAATTAGGAGAACGGAAATGAGGACAATTCGGTGATTCATATGGTGATTAATGTTCTTTATGTGATTGTTGGTGAGAGGTTATTGAATACAGTTATGAAGGTTGATTCACACCACATCCCTTCTGGGGAGCCACGACATAAGCGGCTGTAGGAGGATAAGACTATAATGTTTTTGAAAGCTAATGAGGTTCCAAGCCAAACTCCACATGAAGATCCCGTGGTTGTTTCCACTGTTATTGGAAACTATTTGGTGAAGAGAATGTTCATTGATGATGATAGTGGTGTTGAAGAGATGTTTGTTAACTACTTCGATCAACTGGATATAGGTCATAGAAATTTGAAAAAATATACTTCACCATTGTCGGGTTTCACGAGTAAACCGCATTACCTTTGGGGGTGATTACTTTGCCGGTACAGATAGCTGATGGGGAGAGATGGATGAAAATAGATTGAAAGTTTACAGTCATCAATGTATACACACCCTACAATGGGATCCTCGGGCAATCGTGGATGTGCCAGACTCGAGCTGTGTGGTTCCCTTATCATTTGATGATAAAGTTTCCTACAAAAAAAATGTTGGCCATTCGAGGAGATCAAGCAGTGGCAAAAATTTGTAACCTTATAGCGATGAAAAAGGCAATAAATGTAAGATATGTGGCTTTAGTGCATGAAGAAATTGGCCCATTTGACACATAACACCTCCATATTCGAGGTTTAAGTATGGTGGTCGTAAGAAAGTTGATGCCTAAGGATGATAAGGAGAAGTTAGGGACCCTACTCGATGGGTACGTTGATGTGTTGTCTTGGAGCACTTCTGACCTCACGGGGGTACCTTCGGAGTTAGCGGTTCACAGATTGAATACCGACCCTGTGATAAAGCTGGTTAAACAGAAACAGATGGTGTTCACTCCAGAGATAGCATAAGCGATTAAGGTGGAAGTAGGAAAATTACTCAAGGTAGAAGTTACCAAAGAAGTGCTTTACCCAGAGTGGCTTGCTAACTCAGTGATGGTTTCGAAGCATGATGAAGCTTGGAGGATGTGCATCAATTTTACATACATGAATAAATGTAGTCCTAAAAACAGCTATTCCCTACCCCTGATCAATAAGTTGGTGGAAGCCATAGCAGGATATCATGTATTGACTTTTTTTATGCTGATAAGGGATATTATTAGATATTGATGGCCGAGGAGGATAAGGAAAATACTTGGTTCATAATAGATGTATCCCTTTTGTTACTAGAACATGTCATTTCGACTCAAGAATGTTGGCACAACTTACCAGTTGTTGGTGGATAAATTATTCAAGAAGTAGATAGGAAGAAATATGGAGATATATGTGGACGATATGGTAGTAAAAAACATGGATCATGAACAATTCTTGAAGGACTTGAAAGAGACATTTGAGGATCTTCGACGATAGAATCTGAAGTTAAATCCAGCCAAGTATGTGATTGGAGTGGGGGCCGAAAAGTTTCTGCGATTTATGGTCTTTGAAAGGGGTATTGATTTTAATCCTGAAAAGGTCGAAGCCTTGATGAAAATGAGGAGTCCACAGACGTTGAAGGATGTTTTAAAGCTTACTGGGTCCCTGGAAGCCCTAAGTTGGTTCCTATCGACAGGGGCAGAAAAACACCTGCCTTTCTTGATGTTTTCAGAAAGCAAAGAAGTTTGAGTGGATAGAGAAATGCAAGGAGGAATTTAGGGATTTGAAGGAACATCTTTGAGTCTTGCTGAAACTTATGAAACCTGAGAGAAAAGAGGTGTTGTACCTTTACATTTTTGCTTCTTATATGTCTATCAATGCGATTTAACGAAGGAAAAATAGAAACATAAGCTTCCAATATACTTTTTGAGTTGGGCTTTACAGGGAGCGAGACAAGGTATACAACCCTTGAAAGGTTGATCATGGCACTGGTTCATGCAACACGAAGGGTGCGTTCTTATTTTCAGGGGCACACCATAGTGTTGCTTACCAATCATCCAACCAGGAAGATTGTTTTGAAACCAGAGGTCTCAAGGAGAATGATGAAATGGGTTGTTGAGATGAGGGAGCATGATATTTGGTTTCAGTCGAGAACAACAATCATAGGTCAGGCCCTTACATACTTCATAGTGGAAACCACGGGGCCTCTTGATTTTGGTGAAGAGGTTCTGAATAAAGAAGTATGGAAATTTATGTTGATGGTTCTTCACACTCGGGGCGAAGTGGGGAAGGAGTGTTGCTCATGAGCCTTGATGGAACAGATTATCCTTATGCTCTGCATTTTGAGTTCAAGGCCACCAACAATGAAGCTGAGTACGAGGATTTGATTACTAGCCTTTTTCTGGCTAAGAAGCTTAAAGTTGAGAAGATGGAAATATTCAGTGACTCTCAAATCATGGTTCAGCAAGTCAAAGGGGAGTACGAGGCTAGAGAATGTAGTTTGCAACTATATCTAGAGATAGTGAAGCCATTTCTAAGTAACTTTTGAGCTTATACCTTGAAATAAAAACCAAGAGAGGGGAACCATAAATCAAACGCTTTGAGTAAGCTTGCTTCGGCAGACCTAGGTGTTCATTCAAAGAAACATTTACTTAAGGAAACATTGAGTAAGCGCAGCTTTGAGGAACAGGAAGTTATAGTTCTTAATGAAGAAGATTCTTGGATGACTGCCATTGTCAGTTACCTTCAAGATGGAACTCTACCGGACGGGCACTTGAAGCCAGAAAACTAAGATTGAAAGCTCCGAGGTATCTGTTGTAAGATGGTGTTTTGCATCGACAAGGTCACCTTTAGCCACTTCTTTATTGTGTTACTCCTTATGAGGCTGACTACCTAATTAGGGAGGTTCATGAAGAGGTATGTGGAATCCATCAAGGAGCTCGATCAGTAGGAAAAAAAGGCTTATTCAAGCTTGATATTACTGGCGTACAATGTTTGATAATGCTAATAGGTATGTTCAAGGCTGCCATCAATGCCAGAGACATACACCGGTTACTCATACTCCTCAGGAGGATATGATGAACATACACAATTTGTAGCTGACCCACCTCCACCCAGGGTCATTAATTGTAGCTAATTAACCCGAGCGGAGGCTGAGAAGGTCAAAGATAAAATTTATATTCTTCACCTGTTCTCACTGCTACGCTAACTAGAGGGTAGTTAGCGGCATTGGGTTTGTTGACAGAGATGCTAGGGCTTGGGTATCAACTAAAAACACAACCTAGTATGGGTTCTCAATCCGTACGAGTGAAAGTAATAACTAGTAAATGCAAAATAAGAGGGCTATTTGGAATATCAGATTATCAACTACAAAGCATGAAGTAAAAAAGCACAATTAATCTATAAAGCTAAGCACTTGGGGAGTCACTGGACAACATGATTGACCTAATGATTCTATCCTCGATTCATTCACATGCAAGATTTACTAAGCAACCTAATATTGTGTTCACAACATGTGGTGTGACCGATGACATACACTTCCCCGTACCTGTCATGTTGGGTGCACTCGCAACCCTCCAATGATGCTTCCATCATAATTAGGGAAGTACAACAAGGTTCGACCACTGTTATAGGTTTGTTTCTCCCCCATGCGATTAAGTCTCGAGCTTCCACCACGAATGCACAACGTCCCCCGGGTCCTATCAACTAGGTCCAAGGGTCGTTGGCATCTTACCTGTGATCTAAGGTCTCTTACACCCTAGGTTGCTACTTTTTCACTATCTCTACCTACAATCTTTCAAAAAAATTTACGTAATCAACTAAGACTGGTGCTATGGCAAATAACTCAGAGTAATACTTAGTTCTTCTGTGCACACACTCACGCACACGCAACATACTCCCTTACCCATTCTAACATCCAGGTTTCTCTTCCCAGGGGGAGATCAATAAGCGCACTATATATGAATACAGCCCAAAGTGGTTTCCGGTATGTGGTGTAATATTCACGCATTTAGAACATTCAAGAACAATCATAATAATATCATGAACACATATAATAGGATAATCTAATGAATCTCACAAAACACAGAGTTAATCATGGGCTAAAATTATCCCCAAGCAATTGAAACTACTCCATAAACATGGAATTCAAATATAGATTTGAATTCCACATCTAGGATGAACATAAAATTAAAAGAAAAGAAAGGAAAAGGAGATAGTGATTCTCTCTCTAAAAGTGCTCTCCTAATGATCTAATCTAATTTGTACCTATTTAACCTAGTAGACTAAGGTCATATAAACGGGAGAAGGGGATTGGCCTAAAAATAGGCCCAAAATAGGTTAAAATGCTAAAACCCTAGTTCAGTCGCCGCTTGGCTCAGACTGTTGTGGATGGCGCAGTCCACACCAAATACTTATCATGGGTCATGGTTCTTCATTGGTGTGGGGTTCTTGATCTAGCCAGGGGCCATGGTGCGAGGCTCTAGCATGGGTCATGGGCTATGGTGCGGGCCTTGGTCATGAAGCACGGTTTACTTAGAAGTTTGGCCCCGACCATAGGCTATGGTGCGGGCCGTGGTCAGGAAGCATAGTTTTCTCTGAAGTTTGGCACAGGGTGCAGATTTTGGCATGAGTCATCGGCTATTCTTGGCATGTTGATCTTTGAACGGCGCAGACCATTATAAATGGGATGGTCATACTTAGCCATTTTTTAGCAAATTCTTGAATTCGAGTTGCGTGGGTCATGGGGTATGGTGTAGGTCACGCCATAGCCTCTCACTGGAACTGTTGGTGCAGAGCATCTCCTCTGGCGTAGGCCGTTGGTGCTTGGCCATGAACGACCCGCGCTGACCCGTGGTACCTTGACCGGCTAAACTTGTTTCCTTTGCTATGGGTGAACCGTTAGTCCAATTTTTTAGTTCTAGTAGTCAATTTTGTAGTGCTCAAGAAGAAGAATCCAATGAAATCAGCCTTGAGGGCTTATTATTCTTGGATCGTTATCATACTTTGATATAGCTCATCGGACAACGATTTCCCATTTCTTTATTGGCCATTTTGATCTTTGTTTCCGCCTATTTTTGACTCCAATCTGTTTCAGACATGCATTGATGTTCATGACCTTTGCCTACTACCATTCTAGAGATAAATGACCTTCGATCTCTTCTATTGTCTTTGCGAATGACCTTCAATATCTTCTGTCTCCCTTACGAATGACCTTCACATAGAATGTAACAAAAAAGTATCTATGGGCGGCCCACTAAAGATGATCAAATGGAATATCTAGGAGCCCGTGGATACAAGATGTCCATTGGTACTACTTAAGTCTACAAAATGCAGTATTTAAATGATAAAACCAAACATGACCGTCTAAATCCCTTGTCACGATGGGTGGGTCACCACATCATTATAGGTTTACTTTTTACCTTTGGAGCGATGAACCAATTAAACTCATTCTTCTCAAGCGTGGATATATTCTTGTTGATTTTGGGGGGTTGGAAGGGACTTAGGGGTTTTAAATTCCTTAGCTCACTTCTTTCCCCGCTGCACTTTAGACATGAGATATCGAGGTGAAGCATCCTCATTCAAATTGGAAGAAACATGCTCAACAACAATTGTATCACAAGATAAATCATTCACACAAGATGATGCACACAAAGTCTCAGTATTAGGAAATATCTCTTTTTTGTGATTTTTCAAAATTTTCTCTTGCTAACATCATGCAAATAAAAAAGAAACAGATAAAAGCACTACTAGCTACTCTACTAACAAGTTGTGCTAATTAATAGTTGAGCTGAATAGCATTCCTGGAAACAATGCCAAAATTTGACCTGTCACCATCTGGGGTCGTTAATTGTAGCTAACTAACCCGAGCGGAGGCTGAGAATGTCAAAGATAAAAATTTATATTCTACACTAGTTCTCAGTGCTACCCTACCTAGAGGGTAGTTAGGGGCAAGCCCTGAGTTTGTCCATAGAGATGCCAGGGCTCAAGTATCAACTAAAAACACAACCTAGTACGGGTCGTTAACCCGTACGAGTGAAAGGAATAGCTAGTAAAAGCAAAAAAAAGGTTTTTGGATTTTTAGATTATCAATTACAAAGCATAAAGTAAAAAAGCACAATTAATCTATAAAGCTAAGCACTTAGGGAGTCACTGCACAATATGATTAACCTAATGTTTTGATCCTCAATTCATTCACATGCAAGATTTAGTAAGCAACCTAATATTGTGTTCACAAAACATGGTGTGGCCGATGGCATACACTTTCCCGTACCTGTCACGTTGGATGCGCTTGCAACCCTCCAACGACGTCACCATCGTAATTAGAAGAGTACAACAAGGTCCAACCATTGTTGTAGGTCTATTTCTCCCTCGTGCAATTACGTCCCGGGCTTCCACCACAAATGCACAACTTCTCCCAAGTCCTATCAACTAGGCCCAAGGGTCATTAGAACCTTATCTATGATATAAGGTCTCTAACACCCTAGCTTGCTACTTTTTTCACTATCTTTATCTGCAACCTATTGGAAAACTTTACGTAATCAACTAAGACTGGTGTGATGGAAAATAAGTCAGAGTAACACTCAAGTCTTCCGTGCACACACTCACACACATGCAACGTACTCCCTTATCCATTCTATCATCCAGGTTTCTCTTCCCAGGGGGGCATCAATAAGTGCACCATACATGAATACAACCTAAAGTGTTTGTCGGTATGTGGTGTAATATTCATGCATTTAGAACATTCAAGAACAATCATAATGATATCATGAACACAAATAATAGGATGAATCTAATGAATCTCACAAAACATAGAGTTAAACATGCACTACAATTATCCCCAAGCTATGGAAACTACTCCATAGACATGGAATTCAAATATAGATTTGAATTCCACATCTAGGATAAACACAAAATTAAAAGAAAAGAAAGCAAAAGGAGAGAGTGTTTGTTTCTTTAAAAGTTATCTCCTAATGATCTAATCTAATTTGTACCTATTTAACGTAGTAGACTAAGGTCATATATATAAGAGAAAGGGATTGGGCATAAAAATAGGCCAAAAATACTAAAACCCTAGATCACCTGCTGCAGACCTTCGCGGATGGCGCGGTCCGTGCCAAGTACTATTTCCAGGATGCACGATCATGTGCGGGTCATGGTTTTTTATTAGCATGGGGTTGGTTGATCTGGCACGGGGCCATGACACGAGGCTCTGGCGTGGACCGTGGGCTATGGCGTAGTCTGTGGTCAGGAAGCACGGTTTGCTCAAATTTAGCACGGACGTGGGCTATGGCGCGGGCCGTGGTCCGAAAGCATGGTTTGCTCAAAATTTTGGCACAGAGCACAAATTTTGGCATGAGCCATGGCTGGTTTTTCCATATTGATCTTCGAACGGCATGGGTTGTCGTAAATGGGACGGTCCGAGCCCAAACTTAGCCATTTTTGGCAAAATCTTGAACTTGAGCTGCGCAAGCAATGGGGTATGATGTGGGTCGCGGCATTGCCTTGCGCTGGAACTGTTGGAGCTGGGTGTCCCCTCTGGCACAGGCCGTTAGTGCTTGGCCATAAATGGCCAGCGCGGACCCGTGGTAACTTGGCCGGCTGAACTTGTTTCCTTTGCTACGGGTAAACCGTTAGTCCAATTTTTGAGTTCTAGTAGTCAATTTTGTAGTGTTCAAGAAGACAAATCCAATGGAATCAGACTTGAGGGATAATTTTTCTCGGATCATTCTCAGACTTTGGCACAACTCATCGGACCACGATTCCCCATTTCTTCATTGGCCGTTTTGATCTACGTTTCCACCTATCTTTTACTCCAATTTCCTTCTACCACACACCGATGTTCGTGGCCTTTATCTACTACCATTCTAGAGGTGAATGACATTCGATCTCCTTTACCATCCTTGCGAACAACATTCAATATCTTCTACAGCCCTTATGAACGGCTTTCACGTAGAGTGTAACCAAAAAGTACCCATGGGCGACCAACTAAAGATGATCAAATGGAAGATCTAGAAGCATGTGGATACAAGATGTCCATTAGTACTAATTAAGTCAACAAAATGTAGGATTTAGACGATAAAGCCAAACATGGCCGTCTAAACCCTTGTCATGTACACTCAACTAATACTAGCAATTCGTCATTCAAAACATACCAAAAAATATGCTGAATGCAACAGTTAACGCACGTAAAATGAAGCACATTAGTAGTCATTTGATAAATGAGGGATTGACCTCGTGAAGCCTATCCCATAGGCCCTATGAAGGTTCAGGTATCTCATCGTTGCCATTGACTACTTTACAAAATGGGCTGAGGCAGAGCCATTGACAAACAAGAAGGGGAAGTCAGTAATTGCATTTAGATAGAAAAACATAATCTATCGCTTTGGTATCCCAAAACCACCAGAATCGACAATGAGACATAGTTTACCCATGATCCATTCAAGGGTTGGTGTGAAGAGTATAAGATTCAGCAAAAGGTCACGGTTGTATATCATCCTCAAGCAAATGGTCAGGTCAAAGTTACCAATGGTACTATTGTTAATTGTATCTGTTCCAGACTCGAGGGAGCCAAAGGAAACTGGATAGATGAATTTCCTAGTGTGTTGTGGGCATATCAAACTGTCGAGTCCTCTACTACAGGAGAAATACCATACAGGTTGGTGTATAGCTCGGAGGATGTGATTCCTGCAGAGATTAGAGTACCAAGTCCATGAGTGATAGCAGTTTTTTAAGGAGAAGCTAATGAGGACAACCGCCATTTAGACCTCGAACTGGAGGAAGAAAAGTGAGAGTTAGCATCCCTAACTAGAGGATTAAGCGGTATCATGATCGAAAGGGTTCACAAAGTCCAGCTTGCCCAAGAGATCTCGTTATGAGAAAAAATGAGAAGATTTTGCGCAAGCCTGATGGAAATTTAGCTGCAAATTGGGAAGGGCCCTAAAAAATCATTGAAGTGTACCCAGGAGGCAGCTATACCCTCGAAGGTCTAATGGTGATCGAATCCATAGGCGGTAGAACGTCGTTAATGTTTGCAAATATCATTAACACTAGATGTACTTGCTATGATCTTCATAGACTAGAAATATCTTACTAGAGAATAGTTATAGGCAATGACTGGTGTGCTCCATGCACCACATCGAGGGACAGTTCTTTGTACAATAATTATTTGATGAGTTTGTACGCCATGGGTGGCATTCCATTTAATATTTGTCTTAGATTTGTATGCCATGCATTGCGTCTGACTGAATAAAACTTGTGTGCCATGCACTGCATTTTAATTGCATGCTTAATGCTGCGGTTAGCTTTTATATTGCATGCCACACATTGCAGTAATTTTTACATTACATGGAAAACATTAGAATTATCTTTATATTGCATGCCAAACCCTGCAATTAATTTTCATACTATGTGCTTATGTTGCACTCAGTTTTTATTATATGCGCCAAGCACTATATATTAATGGGTTATCAGTACTCAACCCTCACTTAAGTTGAAAATGATGAAGCAAAGCAAATGCCTCGTTAGGCTGTGGGCTTGAGTGCATTAAATAAAGAAAAAGAAATAGACGAGTTCTATAAAGTTATATGTCTATAATACAAGCTTGATAGCATAAAATAGTTTTTCAAGAGAGGGAGAGAGAGAGAATACAACTACTTGGGTATCAGGGAACTAGCTCCCTCAATTCCTCTTCCAACTCTTCAATCTTGATACCCATAACACGTTGCGTGTCACAAAAAATTTCTTCTTTAGAATACTCAGAGGGATCAAAAGGGACTCGAGTGCAATGTTGTCTTTAACTAGGATTTACTTGCTTATCATCATCAAGTACAATGGTTAAGGGAGGGTTATCCCCTTGGCTTGGGGGCCCATAAAAAAATGGTTAGTGGACCATCAGATTTGCAAGCATTGCCTTTACCCACAGAGGTTTTAGTCTTGCTTGCATTCTTGCGAGGTCTTCAAGCTCTCATAGATTTACGAGTACCTGGCAGTTTTCTTTGCTTTCGAGGTACTGTTAATGGACGCTCTAGAACCACCAATTTCGTTTACCAAAGGATGCTCTTGTAGCCAGTCCGTTATTGCATTATACACCTGTCTTTCGTGGGTGGTTCGTTTGTTGAGTACGTTGCGACGACAAACCCAATTATCTACTGCTTAGATTAGAAAACCTGGAATATCATTAATAAGCTTAGGATGAAGAACTCCATGATAGAGCCAATGAGCTCAAAAAATTTCTGTATAAAACTTAAGGGTAGTGTTTAGCTCCTTAGCTTCTTCTTCTAATCGAGAGTTTTTAGCAGCAAATGCCTCACAAAATTTTGCATTCTCTACCAGGGCTTCAGTTAGCTTATTATTCTTTCCAAGAGCGATTTCATGCTGCCACACTACAGTGCCAACCCGCGCTTTAAACTAATGTGCTTTTGATATGAATCTCCTTGTGAAGACTATGGATTGCAGAATTTGATTGGATCTTTGACTGTATTAAGGGAACTTGCAAACCCTAATATAGCCACACAAATTGATCACCAACTAGCCCTTGGGATTGACTCTCAATTCAAAATTCACTCACCAACTAGCCCGCAAGATTAGCTCACAAATAAAGGGCCTTGATACTTAACAAGGAAACAAAGAAAACGCTCGCAACCAATTGAGTATGAACTCGAAAATTATGAATATATGATTGATAAAAGTTAAAGGTAATTCAAATTTTGAAAACCATCCCCTATTTATAGTACATAGGTATGGTCTTCAAGAATACAAAGAAGATAAGGATTTGGTAATTCCTTTCAGAAAATGGAATGACTTATGACAGCTTTAAGAAGCTAAAACCATATCAAACTAAAATACCTAATTTAAGTCTAAATGATGACCAAATTCATTCAAGTAAATCAATCCAAATATTGGATGAACTATTGAAGGAATTTGCCTTATCTAAACTTACCAAATCCAATCAAATCAAATCAAAAATAAATATTCAAACCCCTAATTAAAATATAGGCAATACTCTGCTAAGCCAACATGGCCGAGTTTATGGGCTTTATTCATAATAATTAAAATAAACCAAAATGATCACACTACTTCACTATAAAACCTAGTGGGAAAAAAAGTATAGTCTTATCCCCCTAACCCTAATCTAATAATAAATTAAGAAAACTATAATAAATTATATTTTTGATATCGTATCAATCTCTCTCATGCGCACCGTATTGTACGTGTTAACCAATGCATTCGACACAACAATTGGCATGTTTTACTTGTTGGATTGCTAGTTTTAGTTTGGTTAACACGACAAAGGGTTCAGGCGACCATTGTTGGTTTTCTTGTCTAAATCTAGAGTTTTGTAGAATTAATTGCAAATGGACAAGTTGTGTGTAGGAGCACCTAGATCTCCCTTCATGATCTCATTAGTAGGTTTCTCGTGGATACTTCGACATATTTGTATAGAAGGTTGTTCACAAAAATGGTAGAAGATAGATATGAAGGCCATAGACTTAAAGTGTGGTAGTAGATGGAATTGAGCCAAGAAAGGCAGGATTTGAAGTTCAAAAAGGTATAAAATGGAGGAAGGTATCAACCGGGCTAACCAATCGGCCGACCGTCCAGCACGTGACCACATGCGTTGGCACAAGACCAGATGCACAGCACAGACTCCAGTTAGCATGGCTTATGCCAGGGATGCTTGGCACGAACTGTGCCACAGCCCCCAGCACGAACCGTACCCATCCATGCGGCCAACGTCTCTTTTTGCTCCATTTCACTCCAAATCGGCTAAGTATGGGAACAAACAGTGCCATTTCACATGGTCCACTATTTCAAGTCCTAAATGTGAAGACCAGCCCATGGGGTGTGACGGATGACACGGCTCGCGTAAAATATTACTAATCAAAATGATGCTCCACCCGACGGTCCATGCTAAACGACACGAGACGTGCAACCAGAAGCATCAAAATGGTGGTCCAACCAGTGACCTGTGCCAGACCGAGTGGCCTGCACCAGCACAACGGTCTGGATTGTGCTAGACACGATGGACCCTACTAGCACGGACCAGCGGTCCGTGCTAGGCTGGCTAGGCTACACTAGCACGAAGGCTCCCTCTGTGCCAGTTTCCACTGGTCGTGTCTATTGTGGATGCTAGGGTTTTTTACCCCATTTTGGGGCCTATATAAAGGCCCAGCTCCTTACTACTATATATATGGACTTATGTCTACTAGGGTTTAATTTTATGCTCATTTTAGACTTCAAGAGTAGGGTAGAGAGAGAAAGGAGCTCTTCCGTCTCTCTAGAATCTTTTTCTTTTCATCTCTTTAATTGTTCTTTGTCCAAAGGTATTAAATCCAATGAAATACTTGGATTCAATGCTTAGGGAGTAGTTTATTAGCTTTGGGATAATATTTGCATTCATGATTTAAAATGTTTTTTGTGAGATTCCTTTCCCCTTTCTATGTGTTTATGATATTATGTTAGATTGTTCTTAAATTGTTTATGAATTGCATGAATGATACACTCCATTAGCACACACTCTAGTCCACATTTATGTTGGTGAACATATTGAACCCTCCTCCCCCACGAGGAAGAGAAACCTGGATGTAATATGGGTAGCGGGGTCCAGGTCCACATGGGTGTGTGCACGTAGGTCTTTTCCAAGTTTTACCATTATGATGACAGCACACCAGTCTTAGCTGGCAAGTTGGTCCGAAGGGTTACGGGTAGAGATAGCATTTAGTAGCAAAAATAGGGTTTAGCGACCCTAGTGCCATCGATAAGGTGCCTATCTTCCTTTGCCTCTTTAGGCCTGAGAACAGAGCATTCATGGTGTAATGCCCGGGACATAATTGTATATGGGAGAAACAGTGTCGATAGAAGATTGCAAGAGAACTCTATGTGATAGGCATAGAGAAGTGCTGGCCATCGACCACACTAAGTGTTATGAATACTTGAATAGGTTGTTGATGTTTTGTATTTGATGGAATCGAGGATGAAAATATTTAATCAATCATGTTACGCAAATATTCCCTAAGTGCTTGTTTATATTGATTAATCTCTTGTAATCTTTATGTCTGTAGTTGTTAATTGAAAAACCCTAAAACCCCTATTTTAAAATGTTAGCTATTCCTAGTACATAGACAGATTGACGACCCGTACGTGGTTATGCGTAGTTGGCTATTAGACACCTAGCTCTCCGTGGACAAACCCGGTCTTTCCACTAACTACCCCATGGGTAGCTTAGTAGTAAGTTTTGGAGAAAAATATAAATATAAATTTGATCATCTGTCATTTAACCTCTTTTTTTTGTTTGACTTCCAACTCCTTCTATAGTTTAAAAGTTTAATTGTCAATTTACATAACATGTTATTTGAGTAGTAGTGTTATTTTTAATTTTTGCTTTGTTGTTTTTTGTTGTTGAGCCTTTATTATAGTGATCTTTGTACTTCTAATCCATTTTCTAGTGTTTCTTTTAGTTGGGTATTGTTTGGCTCCTAGTTTATGGTACACACCCATGCCATGAACTTAGGAGCTTTACGCTATCTAACAGAGTATGCAGGTAGTCGAAGAAAGAGGTGAATGAGACCTAGAGTGGGGATTCCACAAGAACCAGCTTTAGTAGTAGAGGAACCAGTTGAGATGGTGGAAGACAACTGCACCTTGAAGGAGTTAATGGCTCCAAACTTAGAGAATCAACCCCTCTGCATCACATTTCCCCTGCTGCAACTCAATTACGAGCTAAAAAGTGGGATGATACACTATCTCCTAAATTCCAAGGGTTGGCCGAGGAGGATCCCAACAAAATTATTTTGGAATTTCATCTTGTGTGCACAAATATAAAGCCCCATGGGGTCTCGGAGGATGACTAAAACTTGCAGGCGTTTCCCTTTTCACTTCAAGACACCGCGAAGGATTTTTTGTACTACCTCTCGCCCAGATGTATCACCTCATAGATGGACATGAACATGCAATTCCTCGAGAAGTACTTCCCAACCTCCAAGTCTGCGGGACTGAAGAAGCAGTTTTACAACATCACCCAGAATGCCAATGAGTCATTGTACGAGTACTGGGAGAGATTCAAAAGACTTTTGGCTAGCTGTCCTTACCACCCGTTCAAGGAGGGGACTTGGTTTACTATTTCTTTGAGGGGTTGTGCGATGATGACATGAAGATGGTTAACACCACTTGCAAATTTTTCGATTGCCAACAAGAGTCCCAATGATGCTATGGCACTTTTTGAAGAGATGGCTAACGAGATGATGCAATTTGGTACGAGATCAAGGGTGAAGACTGTTGATATGCCCATTTTATATGGTTATATCAGAACTTTTAGTATTCACTTTTGTGCTCTATATGTGACATTTTTCCTTGAAATTTTCTAAGGAGAGTTAAAAGTGACTTTCACGCTTTTACTACTTTTCTAGAGGATTTTGTGTGACAATGCAATTTGTTTGCAGACATTGAATATTTTCAATATTATCTTTAAAGATTTGAAGATTTGAAGATTTGAAGACTTGCATTTGAACTTTTGAAGACTTGAAGATTGAACACAAGCGAAGAGAAGAGGAGGACATGAGACAAAAATATGAAAGAAATTAAGATGCTGAAACTTGGCTCGGTCGCGACTCATAATGGATTGGTCGTGAATCGCGATGGACGGGAGGCCAGAACCTTTCTTACTTTTTTTTACTATAAATACCCATCTTATCCTCTCTCTCTCTCTCTTCAACCTTCTTCTTCTGCAATTTTCTAGGTTTCAAACCTTATTTTTTCTTCTTTTTTTTTCTTAGCTTTTGAAGGATTAATTATGCATTTTCATTATCTAGGTTAGTTTGTTATTGGGAGCAATTGATTGAAGCTTCCATATATATGTAGTAAGAACCCTTATTTCACTCTATCTTGAAGAATTTATTATTTTTCATTCATGTGTTTAAATGCTATGTTTTACTTCATTTATGCTATGAACTGTTTCCGTATATGAAGTGGTTGTATGATTGAAGTGTTTGGGTGTTAGAAAAGTTGCAAATTTTTTGGTTCTTTGACATGAGAATCCAAGAACATGGAATTAGAACTTCTTGTGCATAATGTGCTGTGATTCTTGCTAGATGAGTATGTTAATATGGATTGTTCTCATATTTATCCTATAGAAGCAATGAAAGGTTGAGTCTTGAAAGTTTATTGTTCTAGGTCTTATCTAAACAATGAACTCGAATGTTGATTACTGTAGGCTTGACCTCATGAATGCTTTGTTTGGTTAAATGGCTATGCCTTTGGTAGAAGACTTGTTGGTATAAAACCTATGGTCTTTCCTGTATAATGCCATTGATGAAATATCTTTAAGGTCGTTAAACATCTAAAGTGATGATCAATAAAGTTTATAAATGTGAACGTCTTGGTGAATTACTCTTAAGAAGAAAAGAATGTCTATCTATTTAAATGGAAGTGATAGCATTCCTCATAGGTAATGAATGTGATGGAATGAGTGAAAGGTTCAATGATCTCATTAGGTTTGGAAGTGGATACTCCCAAAGCTTTATCCTTTGTAGTTTTTATCCCTTTTTCTTTGTTTGTTGCATGATTAGCATAGTTACTTAACTTTGCTAATTATTTTGTCTTTCAATTCAGAACTTAGGCCCAAAACCAACCAACCAACCCCCCTCCTTTTAACTTGATTTTATGTATCTATATATATCTTCTTATATATATATATATATATATATATATATATATATATATATATATCTTCTTCTAGCCAAATATCAACCTTATATGTTTAAACCCTTAGAAAGATTCCTCTTTTTCATTGACGACCCTGACTTGCCATTATCTACTTAGTTGTAGATAGGAAGCATTTATGGATTATAAATTTAACTTTGAGAGGTACAATGATGACCTCCCAAATTTTGGCACCGCTACCGGGGAAGAGGCATTTATTTTTTAAGTGTTTGGGCATATTTGGTTGCATATTAGCTAGTTATTTTTATTTTACACTTCTTGGTGGTTGTTTTTGTTTGGAGTAGGTATTTCTTGAGTTCTTAGTGAATTTTTATAGAGAATCCTTGCAATATGATTCCAGACTTTTGAAAAAGAAATTTTTTTGAAAAACATTTGAGCGTCTCACCTTGAGGGAACTCACGATGAGAAGAAAAGCTCAACAAGCAAGGTTTTATAGGATGGGTCATTCCGACCATCCTACCGAGTCTTGCTATATGTTGAGAGAGGAGCACTATGAGGGAGAGAGAACCCTTGGTTTCCAAAACCAAGGGTATTATGAAGAGTGCTACCAAGAGGTAGGAGATGTTGGTTTTCAAGGGCAAGAAGCCCAAGAATGGTATCCATACCACAATTCTAACAATCCAGAGTGGAGTGGTAATCCGGATTGGTGGCATGAGAATGAGCTGGAAAACCAACAATACGAGCAAAATAGTTAGCCATCACTATCTTATACCATGCCCCAAAACCAATCCCAACAAGAAAGTTCAAGTTTAACACGTGAGGAAGTCATGAATGCAATTGCAAACTTGAACAACTTGGCCAAGAATAGTGAGGAACCGGACACTCGGATCTCCTCTAGTGTTGAGACTATTAAGGGATATGTGAGAAGTGTATTGGAAGTCGTGCGAATGGAAGCTCGTGATTATGAAAATACACTATCCCAAGTCAAACTCGAAGATTTGGTGAGTGAGGTCACCATGAGAAACAAATTTGAGTTTGAAGTGGATGAGGAGTTGGTTGTTGAGGATGAAAAATAGAGGAAGGGGTGATTGTGCTACATTCATTAGCATTGTCACCCCTACCCACACCTAGTAAACCAACTCCACCATCTTCGAAAGTTTTAAGAGAGACAAGAGAGGAGCCAAAAGACTATCCCAAGCCTCCTAACCACCCAACTCCCTTTAAACTATCTCCACCTCCACAATACTTTCCTCTTGAAAGTTTTTTACCCTCACCTCTCTACATTAGGGATGTGTCGATGACCTTTAATATACAGAGGTAAATTGTGCCAATGACGTAAATAAATTCTGCCTTTATTTTGGTTTTTGTTGTTTAGTTTTTGTTATTTTGTCTTGTTCTTTTTACGGTGTGTTTTTCAGTGATTTTTCAGCAAAGTGAAGTGCATTACATTGGAGGAGATGAAGGAATGAGATCCATGAGATAGGGAAGAAAGCTTGGAAAGTTAGTGAGAAAAAATCTTTCTAAATGCTGGGAAACCCTATCTGTTGTGAGTCATGACGGATATGTCACGAATCGCGATGAACATGGGAGCAAAAATGAACCCCCAACACCAGCTTGTCGCAAGTTGCGACATGGGCATTGCAAGTCACGATGGATTCAGAACAATTTCTGAAAGAAGTAAACTCGCAGACCGAAGATGCCGCGAATCACGATGGCTTTGTCGCAAGTCGTGACAAGGCTTCGCGTGTCGCGATCGTGACTGTCGCGAGTCACGATGGAAAAACCATCTTTTCAACTGAGCTTAAATACTGCATAATCCTTCCTTCTTCTTCACCAAATACTCTTAAGAACCACCACACTTCCACTCATTCCTCCACCATATTACATATATTGACATGTAAACATTCTTGCATATTTATAGTACCTTTGTTAATTGTGCCGACTACATCATTGTGACTATAATTGCTATATTTTATGATAATGTTTGGATATCTGTTGATATATGTTGGATATTTTAATTGGAAAATCTTATAGTGGTGATTGCATGATGGACTGGTTGTTCTTTGAGAATACTATGGTTATTAACTTTTAATGCTAAACCTAGTATTAAAAATCCTTTTGTACTTGTGAGTTTGATGTTGTTCTCTGTGGTGTTAGTCTTGATAAAATGGCGCCAAGGAGACAACTTTTTGCTCGAGGGATGAGTTCTTCTACGGCACATTTGCTCCCCCTCCAGCTCCGAAACCAATTTTGGGACCAACTATACAAATACATAGGATTGTGCCGTATCACCGGTGACTATACGGAGAAACGGGAGTCACTCTACCTCTTACCTTGAATTTTATTGTTCTTTCCTTACATGTTTACATTGAGGGCAATGTAATGTTTTAAGTGCGGGGAGGGGTAAGAGGACTACATGCATGCTAGCTTGATTTGGAATATTTTTTGCTACTTTTGATTTGAAAAACATGAGAAAAAGGAAGAAAAGAATTGAAAATTTTGAAAAAAAATAGAAAATGAAAAAGAAAAAGAAATTTTGAAAAGAAAACTCGCTAAGTTGAAAACCCGAGAGGGTAACTTAGGCAACATTGGGGGCCCATATAGGTTAAAAACCCAAAAGGGCAACCTAGGCAAAAAAGAGAGGCTAAATGTGCGGAAAAAGGTGAGATGTGAGCCAAAGAAACATGATGTGTGGCTGGGAGGAAAACTCGAAAGGGCTCCTAGGCAAAATGATAAAAAGAGAAAAAAAAGGAAAATGCTATGATGTCACTCATTTGCCGGCGTTGGAGTCATAAGGTTGCGATTGTCATATGGATGGATCGGGTAGCTCAACATCTTGAGAGCTCTTAGGATTGGGTAATTTAGTGGGGAAAACAAAGTCAGTTGAGAAATTCTTGATTCTTTGTGTACTTTGTCTTGGGGTTGATATATTGGTACGAACTGAAGTATGTGCTTGAACCTCTCGTATGGTTTTAACTTCATTTTGTATTATTGGACTTTGAGATTATTAATTTGGGACTTTGAAACGTTTTTATGGGTAGTGAATTGATAAGTGGTAGGTTTGGTTAGATTTAGAAATTGGGGTTGTGTGTGTGAAAAAAAGGAAAAAATATCATTTGAGCTTTAACTTTGGGATTTATGATATTGAGAGTTTTTGTGAAGCTTTGATTGGGGGGATATTAGTTTAGGATTTGGACATATGAATTCCTTTGTGTGCTTGAATATTTTCTTACACGAGAGCGAGTAAGGTTTAAGTGCGGGAAGGTTTTATATGCCCATTTTATATTAGGACTTTTAGGATTCACTTTTGTACACTTTTGTGCTCTAGATGTGGATTTTTTCCTTGAAATTCTCTAAGGAGAGTTAAAAGTGACTTTTAAGCTGTTAATACTTTTCTAGAGGATTTTGTGTGACTAGGCAAATTTTTTTTAATATTACCCTTGAAGAGTTGAAGACTTGCATTTGAGCTTTTGAAGACTTGAAAATTTGAATACAACCAAAGAGAAGAGGAGGACTTGAGACAAAAAGAAGAAAGAAATCAAGATGCTGAAACTTGGCTCGGTCGTGACTCCCGATGGATTGGTTGTGAGTCGTGATGGATTGGTTGTGAGTCGCGACGGCCGGGTGGATAGAACCTTTCTTACTTTTTAACTATAAATACTCATCTTATCCTCTCTCTCTCTCTCTCTTCAACCTTCTTCTTCTACGATTTTCTGGGTTTCAAACCCTATTTTTATTAATTATGCATTTTCATTATCTAGGTTAGTTTTTTCTTTGGAGCAATTGATTGAAGCTTCCATATCTATGTAGTAAGAACCCCTATTTCACTCTATCTTGAAGCATTTATCATTTCGCCTTCATGTGTTTTGATGCTATGTTTTACTTCATTTATGCTATGGGTTGTTTGAGTATATGAAGTGGTTGTATGATTGAAGTGTTAGGGTGTTAGGAAAGTTGCAATTTTTTTAGTTCTTTGACATGATAATCCAAGAACATGGAATTATAACTTCTTTTGCATAATGTGTTGTGATTCTTGCAAGATGAGTATGCTAATGTGGATTGCTCTCATATTTATCCTATAGAAGCAATGAAAGGTTGAATCTTGAATGTCGATTGTTCTAGGTTTTATCTAAACAATGAATCTCAAATGTTGATTACTGTAGGCTTGACCTCATGAATGCTTTGATTGATTAAATGACTATTTCTTTGGTAGAAGGCTTATTGTTATCAAATCTATGTTTAAACTCTATGTTTAAAATTAGGACCAACCCCCCCCCCCCCTTTTACTTGCCTTTTTATATCTACTTCTAGACAAATATAAACCTTATATGTTTAAACCCTTAGAAAGATCCCTCTTCTTCATGGACAACCCCGACTTGCCATTATCTACTCAGTTGTAGATAGGAAGAATTAAGGGCTTACAAATTTAACTTTGAGAGGTACACCGATGGCCTTCCAACTGTAGATGAAAAATCTCAATCTCCCAAGTTAAAGGAGCAAGTCCAAGCTCTTGCTTCAGTGATGCAGAACTTTTGAAAGGGAGAGTTCACCAAGTCAAGGTTTGTGACTTATGTAACCGTTTCTTGTCCATAAATGGAAAAAGACGTGGATGAGGTGAAAGCACTAGAGTTCAACAATGGGAATAGGAAATAGTTCGGTAGAGGGCAACAACAACAAGGGTTCTGGGAGAACCGAGGAGATGCAAGGCAAGAACCCTATATGAACACCTTCAACCCAAGGTACCGCGACCACCCCAACTTCCATTGGCAGGAGGAAAATCAAGCTTAAAGGTACCAAGGAGGACGAGCTCCCCCTCAGCCCTTACCAAGGTGTGAATGGCCTTCCAACAACCACACCTCCCTCTACAAGTCGGATCAAGAGGAAATATTGGATACCGTTGGCCAATTAGCAAAGAAGCAAGATGTGTTCGCGAAGTGAATAATGCATGAGATTGAAGATTTTGGAACTAGGGCCATTTTGAGAATCAAGAATCTCGAGATCCAAGTTGTGCAACTCGCCACCTCAGTGAGCTAACTTGAGGCCAAGGAGTCTGGCAAACTTCTTTCCCAACCAGAGGTCAATCTAAGAAATGTGAGCAAACTAAAGTTCAGAAGCGATAAGGAAGTGTGTGAGCCCGAGAAGAAGGTCTTGCAAGAAGATGATTGGATCTTGGAAGCCAATAAGACCAATTTTGAGAAGCGTGAGATTGTTGTCGAGAAGGAGTGCTCCAAAGAGCTCCCACCAATTGAGGCAAGAGTTACCCTTCCACCACCATTTCCAAGTCCACTTATGGGGAAGCCGAAGGTGGCAACAAGTGATGCAAGCAATCCAAAAGTCTTTGAAAAGGTTGAGGTAACCATTCAATCCTAGAGTTAATTGAACATGTGTCATTATATGCTAAATTCTTAAAAGTTACATGCACAAAAGAGAAAAATAAACCAACTAGGAAGGTAGGACACTTGAAAGAGGGGGGGATTGATGAGACGTCAAATGCATGTATTTTCCAAAGAATTTAACATCTCTTTTGTCAAATTTTTGTTATAAGATTGCTAGATTCAGGCAGGTTTACATGATAAGAGGCATAGATGACCATTTTTGGCAATCCTTCATTTTGTAACCTATGTTTAGTCTAATGGATTTTTGGTCCTAACAAGCATCTAGATTCCATTTTGTGAGCTTCATTTTTAGATGGATTTTGAGCCCTTCGGAGTGGTTTAGTGAAGGCCACATGCCAAAACATGGTAGAAGATAGAAGGGTCGAAGAAGGAAGGCAAAGAAGCGGATGAATTGTCACCTGGAGGTTTAGACAAAGTTCTTAAAATTATCCCAGAAGAATCAGCCTACAAGGGTGGCGTTATTGGATTCGTCTTCTTGAGCACTATAAAATCGACTACAATAATTCTCAAAATGGATCAACGTTTCACCCGTGGGAAGCAAAACAAGAAGCCGCAAATTATAGCTCGCCCAGGCGGAAATGGCCTCGCCCAGGCGGAAATGGCGTCGCCCGGGCAGATGGATCTAAATTTTGGGCTGAAACCTTCACTGCCCGGGCGAGGCCATTTCCTCCCTAGCAAGGCCATTTCTAAGGGAGTTATTGGTGAGGTCATTTATAAGTGTTGCCAATCTTGTTTATTCTTCGTGAGCAATGCCATCAATGGGATACTTTTAGTCGTGTTTTGACTAAGGGAGTCATTGGTGAGGTTTGACAAGAAATGTCGAATTCACTCTTCAAACTACTATCTAAGGGAAGGATGGAAGATTTATCTTCACAACGAGTAGTTAAAGTAATGAATAGATTGTTTCACTCGTTCTTGAAGCTTTTGTTATTTAGAATTCATGTGTTCTTAATGCTATGTTTTACTTCATTTATGCCATGGGGTGTTTGAGAATATGAAGTGTTTGTATGATTAAAGTGTTAGGGTGTTAGGAAAGTGACAAATTCCTTAGCTCCTTGGCTTGAAAATCCAAGAACATGGACTTAGAAGTTCTCGTGCATAATGTGTTGTGATTCTTGCTACATAAGTATGTTAATGTGGATTGTTCTCATATTTATCCTATAAATGCAATGAAAGGTTGAATCTTGAATGTGGTTTGTTCTAGGTTTAGCCTAATGAATGATATGTTTGGTTAAATGACTATGTCTTTGGTAGAAGGCTTGTTGTTGTCAAATCTATGGTCCTTCGTGTGAAATGCCGTTGATGAAATACCTCTATGGTGCGGTTTGGTTAGAGTAATTGTCAATGAGTTTTGCAAATGGTCATTGTTTATCTTTGCAAATTACTATTAAGAAGGAATGAATGTTGATTTTCAAATGGGAAGTGATAACATTCCCCATATGTAACAAATGTGATAGAATGAGTGAATGGTTCAATAATCTACATGAGGTTTGGAAGTGGATATCAATTGCCCCCAAGATTTTATCTTTTGTAGTTTTCCCCTTTTTTTTCTTAGTTTGTTTGATGATTAGCATAGTTACTTAACTTTGCTAGTTAATTTTTCTTTTAATTTCATAACTTAAGACCAAAACCAACCAAAACCCCCCCATTTACTTGCTTATATATATATATATATATCTACTTCTAGCCCAATATAAACCTTATATGTTTAAACTCTTAAGAAAATCCCTCTTCTTCGTGGATGACCCCGATTTGCCACTATCTACTTAATTGTATTTAGTAAGCATAAAGGGCTTGTAAATTATAACTTTGAGAGGTACGACGACGACCTCCCAAATTTTGATGCCGCTGCCGGGGGGAGGCGTTTATTTTTAAGTGTTTGGGCATATTTGGTTGTATATTAGCTAGTTGTTTTTATTTTCCACTTCTTGGTGTTTTTTTATTTGGAGTAGATATTGCTTGAGTTCTTGGTGAATTTTTATCAAGAATCCTTGCAATATGATTCTGGACTTTTGAAAAAGAGATTTTTTTTTATTAAAAAAATGGAACATCTCACCTTGAGGGAACTCATGATGAGAAGAGAGGCTCAACAAGCAAGGTTTAGGATGTGTCATTTCGACTATCCAACCAAGTCTTGCTATATGTTGAGATAGGAGCACTATGAGGAGGAAAGAACTCTTGGTTTCCGAAACCAAGGTTATGATGAAGAGTGCTACCAAGAGGTAGGAGATATTGGTTTTCAAGGGCAAAAACCCCAAGAATGGTATCCATACCATAATTCTTACAACCTGAAATGGAATGGTAACCCAGATTGGTGGTATGAGAATGAGCCGGAAAACCAACAATACGAGCAAAATGGTTGGTCATCACCATCTTATACCATACCCCAAAACCAAGCCCAACAAGGAAGTTCAGGTTTGACACGTGAGAAAATCATGAATGCAGCAGCAAACTTGAACAACTTTACCAATGAGGAACCGGACACTCGGCTCTTCTCAAGTGTGGAGGCTATTGAGGGGCATTTTAGGAGAATATTATAAGCGTTAGCCTTACTAGAAGCTCGTTATTCTGAAGATACACCATCCCAAGTCAAACTCGAAGATTCGCTGAGTGAGGTCACCTTAAAAAATGACTTTGAGTTTGAAGGGGATGAAGAGTTGGTTGTGTAAGGAAAAGAAGTGGAGGAAGATGTGATTGTGCAACATTCATCATTCTTACCATCATCACCCCTACCCCCACCTAGTGAACCAACTCCACCATTTTTAGAAATTTGAGAGAGATACGAAAGTAGCCAAAAGACCATCCCAAACCTCCTAACCACCCAACTCCTTTTAAACCATCACCACCTCCACAAAACTTTCCTCTTGAAAGTTTTGTACCCGCACCTCTCTATTTTTGGATGCTCATGGTGAATGGGTTTAAACCTTCACCATATGGATAACATTAGGGTTATGCCGATGACCTTAAAAATACGGAGCTTCTCGGAAGGCAACTCGAGCTTTTAAGTTAAGTTAGTGTTTTTTTTTCTTGAAAAAAAAATCCTCAACTATGTCCTCAAACTCTTACCCAAAACTACAAGAATACCACCACAATCCACCACCAAAAACCACTACCAAAACCACCATCTAGGAGTACTACTAGTTGTTTTCTTTTGTGAGTGTTGATCGGGATTTGCATAGTCATGGCTTCGTAGTGGATAGAACAAAGTTGCATGTTGGGCGGAGTTCGAGAACATGGAGGAGAGAATATTCATTGAGAAGTGAGCATTGCCATCACTGGGAAGGACCTCCAAGGTCCTAGTTGTGAGTATTTTTTTATTTCTTTTTTTCTCCCTTATTTGTTTATCTTGTCATTTTCACATGAGGACAATGTGTGTTTCAAGTGTGGGGAGGCAAAGAGAAATATATCACATTGTATTGTAATGTAGTGTGCATATGCTCCACTTTGATTTGTTTTATTTGAAAACAAAATGAAAAAAAAATCCCCGCTAAGTTGAAAACCCATAAGGGCAACTTAGGCAAAAGTGGGAGGCCCGGATAAGTTTAAAACCCGAAAGGGCAACCTATGCAAAAATGAGAGGCCAAATGGTGTGGAAAAATGTGAGGATGAGCGTTGAAAAAGAAAAATGAGTGAACACAGGATGAAAACCCGAGAGGGCTCCTAGAAAAAATGAGAGAAATTGAAAAAAAATTATGCTTCTCTTTATTTGTCTATTGGATGGCTTTTTCGGTAGTGTAAGTTAGCTTGGCATTATATGTATACCTCACATTTGTTATGGTTTGTTGGTTGTTTAGATTATCTTAGGCTTTGGGTTGTGAGAGTGTGAGAGATTCTTATGTCTTTGGGATTAGGGTAGTCTAGGAATATGATGTTGGATTTTTTGGGAAAAATTTTACATGCTAGTTTACGTTTAGATCTTTGCTTGTTCTTGTTTACTCGAGGACGAGTAAGGTTCAAGTGTGGGGAGATTTGATGAGACATCAAATGCATGTATTTTCCAAAGCATTTAACACCTCTTTTGTCATATTTTTGTTATAAGATTGCTAGATTTAGGTAGGTTTACATGATAGGGGATTTAGATGACCATTTTCGGTTTTTATATCTAAATCCTTCATTTTGTTACCTATTTTTAGCCTAATAGATTTTTGGTCCCTACAAGTATCTAGCTTCCATTTTGTGAGCTTCATTTGTAGCCCTTTGGAGTGGTTTAGTGAAGGCCACATGTAGAAGATAGAAGGGTCGAAGAAGGAAGGCAAAGAAGTGGATGAATTGTCACCCGGAAGTTTAGACAAAATTCTTAAAATTATCAAAGAAGAATCAGCCTACAAGGGTGGCGTCATTGGATTCGTCTTCTCGATCACTATAAAATCGACTATAAGAACTTCCAAAATGTATCAACGGTTCACCCGTGGGAAGCAAAACAAGAAGCCGCAAATTGTAACTCGCGGGCGGAAATGGCGCCGCCCGAGTGGATGGATCTGAATTTTGGGCTGAAACCTCCTCCGCCCGGGCGACCCCATTTTTGGTCGGGCGATGCCTGCTGCATTTTGACCTTCTTTTTTACCAACTTGGGCTATAAATAGCCCCTTTTATTCCCCATTTGCCCAAGCCCAACTTGGGGGCTCCAAAATCCTAGTTTTTCACCAATTTCTTCCATTTCTTCTTCTTTCTTTGTAGATCTTTGTTCTATGTTATGGGTTTCGATTATCTAGCTTAGTTTTGTACTTGGGAGCAAGACTTCTTTGCTAATGTCTTAAGAATCATTTCTATCTATCTATTGTTTTCTCTATTGTGCATTTTTTGAGCTTTGAATGTGGATTGTTAATGGCATTAATGTTGTTGGAAGTTTGAGTACATGAATTGCCTGTATGATTGCTTGTTAGGGTTGGGAGAAAGTAGCTAATTTTCTCCTCTTTTAATGTGGAATCCAAGAGCATGAGTTAGAGCTTCTAAATGATGTTGATGTGTTGATAATTGTTAGATGAATGTGATGATGTTGAACTCATTCTCATGTTTATTTTAGGTAGAAACTGATATAAGTCTATGATTGTCGATCGTTCTTGACTAATCTTGTGTGATTGGATTGGTTAAATGCTTAGACACGGTGTAGTGTTTATAAGTGTTGTCAAGCTTGTTGATTCTTCGTGCTCAATGCCATCAATGGGGGATACTTTTAGTCGTGTTTCAACTAAGGAAACATTTGGGAGGTCGTCTTCGTACCTATCAAAGTTATAATTTATAAGTCATTTATGCTTACTAAATACAATTAAGTAGATAGTGACAAGTCGGGGTCATCCACGAAGAAGAGGGATTTTCTTAAGCGTTTAAACATATAAGGTTTATATTAGGCTAGAACTAGATATATATATATATATATAGATAGATATATATATATATAGATAGATATATAAAAGCAAGTAAACAGGAGGGGGGTTGTTGGTTTTAGGCCTAAGTTATGAAATTAAAAGACAAACTAACTAGAAAAGTTAAGTAACTATGTTAATCATCAAACAAACTAAAAAAATGGTAATTAAAACTACAAAAGATAAAGCCTTGGGGGCAATTGATATCCACTTCCAAGCCTCATGTAGATCATTGAACCATTCACTCATTCTATCACATTTGTTACCTATGGGGAATGCTATCACTTCCCATTCAACATTCATTCCTTCTTAATAGTAATTTGCAAAGACAAACAACGACCATTTGCAAAACTCGTTGACAATCACTCGAAGCAAACCACACCATAGAGGTATTCCATCAATGGTAGTTCACACGAAGGACCATAGATTTGGCAACAACAATCCTTCTACCAAAGACATAGCCATTTAACCAAATATAGCATTCATTAGGCTAAACCTAGAACAAACCACATTCAAGATTCAACCTTTCATTGCATCTATAGGATAAATATGAGAACAATCCACATTAACATACTTATTTAGCAAGAATCATAACACATTATGAACGAGAAATTCTAAGTCCATGTTCTTGGATTTTCATGCCAAGGAGCTAAGGAATTTGTCACTTTCCTAACATCCTAACACTTTAATCATACAAACACTTCCTATTCTCAAACACCCCATGGCATAAATGAAGTAAAACATAGAATTAAGAACACGTGAATGCTAAATAACAAAAGCTTCAAGAACGAGTGAAACAATCTATTCATTACTTTAACTACTCGTTGTGAAGATAAATATTTTATCCTTCTTAGATAGTAGTTTGCAAGAGTGAATTCGACATCTCTTGTCAAATCTCACCAAGGATTCGCCGTTTTGAACCATAAGAATTTTCCTAAAAATGTGATGACCTCAGGATATTTTCTATTCCAAACTCCTTAGGTGGGAAGTTAGTGGAAAATGCCATGATCGACTTAGAAGTATCCATTAATGTGATTCCATATAGTATTTATGAACACCTAGATATAGGTGAACTTAGGGACACTAGGGTAATTGTCCAATTTGTCGATCATTTCCTTGCTAGCCCTTGAAGGTTAGTGAAGGAAGTGATGGTTCGAGTTGGCAAGTTGGTGTTTCTGGCATACTTCTACGTCCTTGATGTAGAGCACAACGGAAGTGCACCCCCAATACTCTTGGGGAGAAAATTTCTTAAAATGTCAAGGACGAAGATCGATGTCCACTTGGGAATGCTAATGCTAGAGGATGACATTGATAAGGTGGGGTTTGATATCTATAAGTCTAGGCATGATTCATCTGACTAATCTTTTATGTTCAAAGACATAACCTTGTTTAATGAGCATGATCAATTTGACAACTCTTGCTTAACTAATGAAAAGGAATGCCTAGATGAGTTCCTTAGTAATGATGACATTGATGATGAATCCTATGCGATGCATGATTCTAGTGATGATATGTTCATCTCAGAATGTTTTTCTATGCTCATTAACATGCAATGGGTTGAGAAGAGTGGTGAGGACGTAAAACCTCCCTGACAACCTCCTAAACCCAAGGAAATGGCTAAGGACTCAACATTGGCTAGGTACATAATTTCACTCTCTATAGCAAGCAAAGAGCTCAAAGGTAAGGATGACACATTGTGGAGACCTCTCCACAATGAGGTCATCGTGGGTGGAGTTGCTGGTGGAGACTTCGGAGACCTAACGTTAGGTTCTTTCAACTAAAATGCTTAAAAAAAAGAAATAAGTCATGAGGACGCTAATAAAAATATGGTGGCTCTTCTCGTTTTATTTTTGAGATTTTTAGTGGTTAGATTTTGCATGCTTTTGTGTATGATATAGATTTTGAGATGAAATTCTTGTTGAATGGTAAATTTGAGTTTGAGTCTCATGATTCTGATTGGAAGGAAATAAAGCTTGTTTGGGTGACAAAGTTTTTTGAAAAATAGGTAGGAACTAAGGAAAAAAAGGGTCAAAATTTTGGCAGCCTCTTGCTAGGTGATGCGATCATAGTCCGTGCTAGTAATGCGGTCTGTGCCACAGCCCCTGCCATGAGGGGGTTCATGCCAAAGCCCATAACACGAAAGGGGTTCATGATGAAGCCCACATCATGAGGGGGATTCGTTTCGGGTGCTCTCAGCACGAGGGTACACGTGTCGGCACCCCATTTGAGCTGTCAATTGAAGAAAAAAATGCAGATTTTCAAAAAATTCAAATTTTAAGCTAAAAATGCATTTTTTGTTCATAAATTCTGAAATTCCCTTATTCCTTAGGTTGTTTGATGTAAATAGTACTTCAAAAGCTCCCTTATGCATGAATTGATCTGTACTTTTGTCCCTTAAATTTTGTAATTTCAAAAATGTCATCCTTACCTCCCCTCTAAATCACCTTCATTGCTAAAAACTGAGATTCATGGTACATTCTCCTAGGGATGTAAACGAACCGAGCCAAGATCGAGTAGTGGTGTGCTCGAGCTCGAGCGCAAAAAAATATTGTGTTTGTGTTCGAGCTCAAGCTCGTTCGAACCCAGAAAATTTGTTTCGATCTTGTGCTTGATTTTTTGTGATCTGCTCGAGCTTGGTTTGTAACTCAATCAAGTTTGAGCTCGAGCGAGATTGGCTCATTGACCTCGTTACCTTCGAACGAGCCTGTACAACCCTCTAATTTATACAAATTGAAAATTAAAAATAATATAGTTATATAGATACAGGCTCGTGAAGCTCGAAGAGCCTGTCTAACAAGAATGAAGAAGCTCGAGCTCGAGCTCGCCTAATAATTGAGCTAACTCGAGCTCAGCTCGAGTTCGAGTCGAGCATTTTCTTGAGTTGTTTGCGAGCTTTTCATGAACGGCTTGGTTCGTTTACACCCCTACATTCTCCTACCTGTGTGAATCATTTAGCTCATTCAATATTTTCAAAAACCCCCAGTCTCACTCTCTCTTGGTGAAACTCGAATAAAATGAAGCTTTTCTTTAAAAAATGTTTTAGCATTTTTGCTTCTTCTTGTGTGGATCTTTCAGCTCTTAGTTTCAAATTCTGGGTAATCTTTTGAACTTCATGTTTACTTGCTTTATTTAGCATTGTGGTGATGTTATGTAAATTTTGAATCTTGGAAGTGAGTATGTTTTGATGAGTTGTTCAGGTTATGTGAATGATCTTGGGTTGAAGTAAGTGTGAGAGGATTGATGTGCTTTTGTGCTTTGATTATATGATCTTTAATTGTTGTGGCTATTTAGAAGGAATGATTCTTGATTGCATGATCTTTTTGATAGGTTGTTATGATTTTCCATAAGTTTATTGTTTAAAGAGAATGGTTCTTGTGATAGCCTTTATGTTAAGAAGCATGATTTGGAATGAATAGGCTATTTAGGAAGGATGGTCTTTTTGGATAATATTCTATGCATAACCTTTTGTATCATTGCATTACCATTTTCTCCTTGTTGTGAAAGGATGCCTTTGAAAAGGAATAGGTCGGAGAAAGGGACAACCTCCCATGGTGACAAAGGTAAAATGTTGGCCAAGGTTGGGAGTAAGGAGCCAACAACTCCCCGTCTTCCTAACCCCATATTTGTTAATGAGGAATTCATGGGGTTAACCAAATTCTCTAGGAGTGCATCCCTTAGGTGGAGATAATTCAATGTTCCGAAGAGAAACATTCTTGAGACAAAGTTTGCGTGCAAAGAAGCATTGGGATCTCTAGGTCCACTCGAACCGGTCACTTATCTACTTAGCCGAATAGGCCTAGAGGGTTTCTTGGACAAGCATTCCCAGACTTACATTAGGCGGACATTGGAGTTCTTGGAAACATTAGAGCAAGCAACGAACACGGAGGGGAGGAGAGTCATTCACTTCCATTTGGATAGCAAGGAGTACACTATGTCACATCGGGATATTGCCTAAGCATTCGGATGGAGGTATGGAAAAGATGTTCCGAGGATGCACCGATAAGGTCTTCCATTTTCATTTGCAAATTTTTTGAAAATCCTAGCGAGCATGAAGAGGAAGCATCTATGAAAGTGCACCACTATTGTTCACCTGCACTGCATTATGGTCAACGAATTTTGTCCATGGGAGTATTTTGTCACGGGGAGCTTTTGCAATGTCCAGGTTTGGATGTTCATGTTCTTTGGGCAATGAATCTGGAGAGGAAATTCTACCCAACATGGTGGGCACTTTTGTGCAAGAGTGTTTAGCAATAGGAGACAAGAAAGGTGGAAAGATCTCAATGGGAGGCATGTTAGGACTCTTAGCTCAACACTTGGGCCATCCAGTTCCTACTCTATTTTCATTGGTAAATTTTGGTCATTCAGGGATGCAATACACCATAAAGAAGCTAACACGTGCTTTGATGATCACCACCACCACTTTGGACTACCGGTTTGTATGGTTGTGTGGCAGTGCAACAATTTGCAACTTTATGGTTCTTTCACAGCCAAAGCGCATCGCTGTCAACAATGACACTCTATTGGAGAACTTGTTTCTAGCACCCGATCCACAGTTTGAGAAATATTTCTATAAGATCTTATCAATCCTGGAGATTGACATTGATGAGAAGGATAGTGAGACTCGATATAGAGCACCACCTAGTCGCACTCACCTACCCGTGGACTTCCTTGACCAATTGCGCATTTTTGGGGAACAACTTGCGAGTTCTACCCAAATTGTGCGAGAGGTTAGACACGAGATAGGGGGAATGAAGTTTCAATTGGAGGAGTTCGGTACTAGGTTGGATTCTATAGAGGGCCCTATGCGAGTTTGGGGGTCTAGATTGGACTCCGTAGACTGGGAAGTGAAGGAAGAATTCAGTATTGTGGATGGGGGACGGATGTCCAAAAGAGGCTATCGAGAAATTGATCAAGATATTCCACATCTCAAGGCTTGATGGTTTTTGAGATTTTGTTCCCATCAAGAGATAAGAAATGCGACATTAAGAAAGAAGGAGGAGACGCGGGACAAGGCACTTGAGGGAGGACCCTTCGGGGTCACATGAGTGAGTTCTACTACATCTCTCTTTCTCATTATTCATATTTTTCATTGCATTGGGAATAATGCAAAGTTCAAGTGTGGAGGAGGGATTAGTGAAACACTTAGGAATTTTCCATCTTGAAATTCCTTTGTGTTTTTGGTGTTGAATCATTTTGGGGATGTTTTTGGATGCATTTTGGTGGTGTGACTTGCTTGGAACTTTTTATAGTTTTTCTTGGGGTAGTTGGTTTATAAACTTTTGGTGGTGTGATTCTTTTGTTTTTATTATCTACATGTAGTATGAAGCCCATCTTTGGAAAAAAAAATATTTTTTGAAAAAAAAATATTTTTTGAAAAAAAAATGGAAAAAAATATACCCGGCTAAGTTGGAAACCCGAAAGGGCAAGTTAGCAACAATGGGAAAAGCCCAGATAGGTCGAAAGGCCTAGGGAAAAATGAGAGGTTAGGCCAGGCTAGGTTTATGAAGTAGGAAAAATGAGAGGCCGTGTAGAAAAAGGTGAGAATGTGAGCTCAACATGTGTGAAATATAGGATGAAAACCCGAAAGGGCTCCTAGGCAAAATGAGAGAAATTGAGAGAAAACGGAAACTAAGTTGATGATTCTTGGGCATTATCCTTGGTTGTAGTTAAGTTGAGAATTTAGAGTTATTCTAGTTACAACCAAGTTGAGGATCTTTTGGATTTCCTTAGTGTTTTTTGGCGACGACTCTGGGATTGCTTTTGGTGAACTATTTGGGGAGTAAGCTGATTCAACACCAATCATTTTAGCTTACATTTTTCTTCACTATATTTTGGGTGGTTAGGTTACTTTAGCATCTTCAGGGAGTGTGAGAGTTGTGAGATTCTTACTTCTTTGGGGAAACTAGGGTAGCTTGGGAATAAGTTGAATACATTGGCTAACTTATCTTTGCATGCTACACTTCGCTTAGACCTTTTCTTGTTTTTATTTACTCAAAGACGAGTAAGGGTTTAAGTGTGGGGGATTGATGTGCATTGTATTGCATGCGTTAACCAATGCATTCAACACAATAATTGGCATATTTTACTTGTTGGATTGCTAGTTTTAGTTAGGTTTACACGACAAAGAGTTTAGACGACCATTGCTGGTTTTCTTGTCTAAATTCTGATTTTTATAGACTTAATTGAAGCTAATGGACACGTTGTGTTCACGAGCACCCGGATCTTCATTCATGATCTCATTAGTAGGTTGCTCGTGGATACTTTGACATCTTTGTATAAAAGGCCATTTGCAAGAATAGTAGAAGATACTTGAAGGTCATATTCATGAATGGTAGTAGATATGAAGGCCACAGACTTAAAGTGTGGTAGTAGATGGAACTGAGCCAAGAAAGAAGGGAATGAAAGTTCAAAAAAGGTCAAAATGGAGGAAGATATCAATAAGGGTGAACCAGCCGACCAGCTGCCACGGATTCCAGCTGCACTAGCATGGACTCTAGCTAGCACAACCCGTGCTAGGGGTGCTTAGCACAAACTAAGCCATAGCTCTTGACACAATGAGGGGTTCCGTGCAATAGCCCCCAGCATTGACTGTACCCATTCCTGCGACCAGGGTCCCTTTTTGCTCTGTTTCACTCCAAATTGGCTAAGTATGGGAAAGGACCAGCCTGTTTCACACGATCCACCCTGTTTCAAGTCCTAAGTGTGAAGACTAGCCCATGGGGTGTGACGAATGTCGCAGCCCACACCAAATTACTGATCAAAATGAGGCTTCAGCTAACGACCTGAGCCAAATAACATGGGATGCGCAATTAGAAGCATCAAAATGGAGATTCAGCCGGTGGTCCATGCCAGACCAAGTGTCCCGCACCAGGAGGGTCTCAGTTTGTGCCAGACACGAAGGACCGCCCTAGCACGGACTAGCAGGCCGTACCAGGTCACGCCAACACGAAGGCTCCCTAGTCGGCACTGACCGTGCCAATTTTCACTGGCCGTATCCGTTGCGGGTGCTTAGGTTTTTTACCCTATTTTAGGTTTATTTCAAGTCTCAATTACCTACTACTATATATATAGACCTATGTCTAGTAGGGTTTAAGTTTATGCTCATTTTATACTTCAAGTTTATGCTCATCTTATACTTCAAGTTTATGCTCATCTTCCACTCTCTAGAATTTTTTTTTATCATCTCTTTAATTTTCCTTTGCCAATCCAATGAAATACTTGAATTCAATGCTTAGGGAGTAGTTTATTAGCTTGGGGATACTATATGTCTTCATGATTTGATTTGTGTTTTGTGAGATTCCTTAAATCTACCTATTTCTATGTGTATGATATTATGTATGCTTGTTCTTTAATTGTTTATGAATTGCATGAATGATACACTTTGTTAGCACATACTCTAGTATACATTCATGTTGATGAACATATTGATACCCCCCGGGGAAGAGAAACTTGGATGTGATATGGGTAGTGGGGCCCAGGTCCACGTGGGTGTGTGCACGTAGGTCTTTTTTGAGCTTTACCGTTACGATGACAGTTCACCATTCATAGCTGGTGAGTTGTTCGAAATGGTTATGGGTAGAGATAGCATTTAGTAGCAAAACTAAGGTTTAGCGACCCTAGTGCCATCGATAAGGTGCCTATCTTCCTTTCCCTCTTCAGGCCTTGGAATATAGCATTTTTGGTGTAATGCTCGGGACGTAATCGTACAGGGGAGAAACAGATCTGCACAACGGCAGAGCCGTTGTTGCACTGCCCTAATTACAAAGGTGGTGCCGATGGAAGATTGCAAGAGTTCCTTACGTGACAGGTATGGGGAAGTGCTGACCATCAACCACACCACGTGTTATGAACACTAGAATAGGTTGTTGATGTCTTGTATGTAATGGAGTCGAGGATCGAAATATTTAATCAATCATGCTATGCAAATATTCCCCAAGTGCTTGTTTATATAGATTAATCATTTGTGATCTTTATGTCTGTATTTGTTAATTGAAAAACCTGAAAACCCCATTTTACAATATTAGTTATTCGTAGCACATAGACAGATTGAAGACTCATACGTGGTTGTGCGTGGTTGGTTGTTAGATACCTAGCATCTCTGTGGACAAACTCGCTCTTTCCACTATTTACCTCATAGGTAGCTTAGTAGTAAGTTTGGGAGCAAAATTTAAATTTAAATTTGATCATCTCTCATTCAACCTCTTTGGTTTGTTTGACTTCCAGTGCCTTTGCTCGGGTTACCTACAACTACGACCTAGAGTGGAGGCGGGTGACCCTCTATGGTTGAAAAGTTTCGTCCTCAAAACGTGAATGATCTTTAAATAGTAAGGGAGATAAATATTCCATGTCATACCTGCTAAATCCCGCTAATAAACGGTGACTGAACGCTAACTAAGAATTACCTGGGCGCTGATTGGGAAGAAAAATCCATGAACACACAAGATAGTAACTACTAGTGAGAAAAAAAAATAAGTCACGGGATATTGATCAACTCGCGAGAAATTAAGCAGATCGCAAGAAATTAAGATGAAGATATGGACCAGTCGTAGCACGGGTGCGGAGGACACGAAGAGCTTTCTTCTTTGCTGGATTATTTCGCAGATGCTGTCAAAGACAAATGGGGCATGTTTGACTGGTTCTGGTACAAATGGCTTTGAAGAAAAATAACACCGAAGGAAGAATGACAATGTGGAATTCGTCAAATGATAGCTCCCGTCTAACAAGTTAAACCAGCGTTGGCAAACATGGTGGTAGTTGATGGAGAACATAATGGCAATGTCGAATGATTGGTTGGAGACGGAGCTGGGCAGCGGATGGCAGCGTCGGTGTGATCGAAGAGCCGGGACAAATGCAGGTCATCAGAGCTGAACTAAGCAGCGGAGGTGAGATGTCCGGCGGCGGTTAGATTTTATGATCTAGATTTTTTATTTTCTTTTTCAAAAATAAAATACGGATGAAGTTACCAACTGATATCTCCCAACGATGATGACTAATGCCGACTGATATGATGGTCACAAGAACTTTTTCTTAGCTCCGATACCAAATTATATGAATCTCCTTGTGAAGATTCTGAATACGGAATATTTTATGGTTTCTTAATTGTAACAAAGTAATCTCACCGAACCTAATCACAGCTACACAAACTGTTTACGAATTAGCTAGCAGGATTAGCTCACGGATTTGAAGAATATGATCGCTCACTAACTAGACCGCAGGATTAGGTCACATGTACATTCAACTGGAATTTGATTGAAAAGATTACCGAGGATTAGAAAGGCAGGTGAACAAGAAATGTCGTGATTCTCCTGTTAGGCACTTTACTCTTTCTTGCTGGTGCAATAATCGAGCTACTGCTAAAGTACTCTAGATAATTTGCTTAAAGTTACAATTCGACCTCTCAAGTATTGAATTTCTAAAATAAACCCTTAATATGATAGACACCTCCATTAGTTGGATTTGAATTTAGATGAATGAAAAAAATAGAAAAAATTGGGTAGAAAAAATAAAATGATATAATAATATTAAAGAAATTTTGCTAAAAAAAGAAAAATGTGCAAAAACATAATTTTAAAAGAAAATTGTGCACAACCCATGGCGTAGGAAGTACTTTTTTTATGATATACTTACTCGGTCCTTTCAAACAATTTGGGCAACATTTCCAATCCAAAAATTGAAGTCACTTACGGTGAGATGCTCTGGGAGTTATCTACATAGTACGGTACATGTTTCAACAAATTATGCTCAAATTATCAAACTCTATCCAAAAGCTAACACATAGAGTTTTGATTAAAAGCTCATTCTAAGTTTCTAGATATAGAACATTTGTAAGTCACTCACTTGCTAATTTTGTATAGTTAAGTTTTTTTTCAAAAAAAAAATTACAGTGCTCTTATTCGTTGATGGACCGTAGACTTATATGAAAGTAATTGGGTCAACTAGGTCTAATAGGGTTTGACCGGGACTTGGTCAGCTTGAGCAAATATTAAGCAATTAATTATAATTTCACTTATACACAGTGACTGTTAGGGTTTTGGCATATAAATACCAAGGTATGTCATTTATTTTTCATTGATTGATAATTATTCTCTAAGATAGTTGCTGATTTAAGCATCAGAGGGTTTTCTGTGGGACCTCTCGGAGCTTGTTTCTTGTAGATCACAACCAAGGGACCGGAGGTGCAACTTGATCGAATTTCAAATGCATCAACTGGTACGCCTGGTGGGACCGATGAAGTCAGATACGAGTTTCTTGGTTTATGTCCACTTCTACGCCCACTACATCGTGTAGGAGTGAGATGTTGAGAATCAAGAGAACAGGCGTAGGTGATGAGGTACAATCCCCATAGGGAAGAAAGAAAAGCAAGATTGTTGATCCCTCGGCATTGCAGAGTGTTGGGCATGAGCAGGTGCAAATCTTGGCAGGGCCTAGTTTAGCATCTATTAAAGGTTCTCGAGCAAAAGTGGCGAGGTTATCGAGGCATCCGATGATCGATTTGGAGCCGGGTGAAGGAGTTGGAAACACGGGTCCTTTACAAAATTTGCTAATTGGCTCGTGCAATGAAAGGGATTGTCCTTTCATAGAATCCTCCATTGATTTACACAACGAGGCCTACAAACGGGATGTTCAGGGAAATCAAAGTATGGGATAAGGAGTAGGGATTGGATCACAATTAGATTTGGCACAGGTTGCACAAATGCTGCGGCTGCAGGATACCAAGTCACTCCACCATCAATGCCTCCAGGGCCATTAAGGGGAGTGGTACCTTTAATGTCGAGGAAGTGGCGATGAGACTCGTGTCACATCACATGTTAGGGATTCCATATTCTAGTTATGCAAGGGATGTGGTTCAATAGGGGCCACAAAGGTTCATTTAATACCTCCTTCGATGTTTATAGTCTTAACAACTACTTTCCCCAATCTCGAGCCCGGATATGAAGTATTGTTTTCCATGGGGTTTCAAGAATATGTTGGCCCAGATCATCATAACCCCTTGTCTGGTCAAGGGCCCTATGGGTTCTATGGGCAACTGGGAGGTCGTCACCATACCTCTCAAAGTTAATACTTTTAAACCCCAATGCTTCCTATCTACAATTAAGTATATAATGGCAAGTCGGCGTCGTCCATGAGAAAAAGGATCTTTTCAAGTGTTTAAACATATATAGGAGAAAACATACTAGGCAAATACATACATAGATACATATAAAAGCATTTAAACAAGGGGGGGTTGGTTTTTTAGCCTAAGTTATCAAATTGAAAGAAAATAATTAGCAAAGCAAGAGAACTATGCTAATCATGCAATACAACTAAAGATCCGTTACAAATGATAATTAACGGAGTCTTGGGGGCAATCGACTTCCACTTTCAAACTTCATGTAGCTCATTGATTCATTCACTCATTCAATTACATTTATTGTCTATGGGGCATGTTATCACCTCTCATTCAAAAATCAACATGCATTCCTCCTTAAGAGTAGTTTGCAAAGACAAACAATGACCATTTTCAAACCTCATTGATGATCACCAAAGACAAACAACATCATAGGGGTATTTCATCAATGGCATTTCACCCAACGGACCATAGGTTTGATAACAACAAGCCTTCTACCAAAGACATGGTCATTTAACCAAACAAAGCATTTATTAGGTTAAACTTAGAACAAACAACATTCAAGGTTCAACATTTCTTTGCATCTATATGACAAATATGAAAACAGTCCATATTAACATACTCATCTAGCAAGAATTACCACGCATTATAACCAAGAAGTTATGAATCCATGCCTTTGGATTTCATATCAAATGAGTTGAGAAATTTTTAACTTTCTTAACACTCTTAACATTTCAATCATACAAACATTTCATATACTCAAACAACCCATGGTATAAATGAGGTAAAACACAACATTAATGACTTAATAAATGCTCTCCAATAAATGTTCATAAATTAGCAAATATAGAAGCTTATTACATAAGGTTAGAAGCTTCAATAAACTGCTCCCAATAACTAGATTTAGCATATACAAATCATACTAACGTCCATAAACAAAATGCATAGAGAAATAAATAGAGAAATGATGGAAAAGATGAAGAACCTAGGGTTCTTTAAAGAGGAAATTCGGCCAAGAGGATAAGATATGAAGTGGGTGGCCAAAAGTTCCTTTTATAGTACAAGAGGGAGGAAAATAAAAGCAAAAAGAAAAGGTGTAGCAGGCTACCGCCCGTGCAGGATTGGGCTCGCCCGGGCGGGAATGACCATTTTCACCCTTGTGTCGCCTTGCCTTCAAATCCTCGATTCTTTTTGTCTTCAATCTTCAAAGCTAGTCTTCAAATCTTCAAAAGGTGATATTCGATGGTTTTTTATCTTCAAGTCTCGATATTCTTCCTTTGTCACACAAAATCCACTTAGAAAAAGGTAAAAGAGCGTAAAGTCGCTGTTACCTCTCCTAAGAGAATTTCAAGGTAAAACACAAGCTCTTGATAGCAAAAGAGCACAAAAGTGATCCCAAAAAGTACTGAAATATGCACATAAAACGGACACATTAAACCTCCCCGCACTTAAACCTTACTCACCCTCGAGTAAGAAAAGATCCAAGCGCATGAAAGAATTAAAGTATCCACATCCTAAATAATATTCTTCCTAGTCAATACCTCACAAAACTCTCAATCCCACATCCCAATGTTAAGATCAAATTAGAAGTTTCCCATAACCCTCATTCCTAAATCTACCCAAACTATATCAACCTATAAATTCATTGATATCCCTAAAACATCTCCAAATCCTTAATTGATAATCCCAAATCCAATGGTATAGGGTGAAGCTAAAAGCATACATAGAGTTCAAACACATACTCTACTTTGTACCAATATATCATCCTAAAAATGAAGTATATCAACAATCAAGAATTTCATAACTTACTTTGTTTTCCCCGCTAAATTTCCCAATCCCAAGAGGTCTCAAGATGTCAAGCAACCTGATCCATCCATATGGCCACCTCAACCATATGACTCCAATGCCGGAAAATGAGTGAACACATAACATTTTTCCTTTTTATCTCTTTCTCTAATTTTGCCTAGGAGCCCTTTCGGGTTTTCATCTTAGCCACACATCATGTTTCTTTGGCTCATATCTAGCCTTTTTCTGCACATATAGCCTCTCATTTTTACCTAGGTCTCCCTTTCGGGTTTTTGACCTACCTGGGCAGTGCCCGCCTGTGAATAGTGCCAGCCCGAGTCATGCAGGCAGGCTTCTCCTTGCGCGCGCGACGCGCCTCCCAGCATCAGGTTCAGTTTTCAGTTTTTTTTGCATCACTTGTTGTGCCGCCCGGGCGGGAGAGCTCCCAGCTTCCCGTGGCCAACTCCCCTGGTCAGTTTTTTTTGCTCTTCTCCTTCTTCCATTGCCAATTTTTTCGTTCCAAAATTGTCATCGATTCTCCAATACTCGATCTATTTTGCTACAGAATCATGGAAACCACAATTGTAATATAAATAAAGTAAAACAATGAAAAATGACAATAAAAATTTATTTGCGGTAACATCGACGAAAAGTCACGAATGACGATCCGGATGATCAAAACCAAGTTTGTTTAAAGTCGTCGGCACGACTTACTCCCCTTCTTGGAGCTTAATCACAAAATGAACCAAGTTGATCGGTCTCATTTCCTCGATCCGAGTCAAAACAATCGGGATTCACATCATCCCCCAACAAAACCTTCTTCAAACAGCCTGGGGTTTCTTCATGTTCCCTCAACATTTCCAACAACTCACCTTTTTATTCTATAGTGATCTCAAGCATATGAACATTCGAGGGTTTCTCTCCTTCTATAAGGGGTGAACATTTAAGAGCTTTCGGTGGTGGTTTGCACTCTTCCGCCGAAGTCTTCTTAAGAGAATGAGGGAAAACCACCCTTATTGGCTTACCCGTGGACGCACAAAAAGTGTTGGATGTTGCTTTACCAAGAGTGTATTTGTCATTGTTGTTTTCCTTCAAGTTAGTACTAACAACATTTGAAATCAAAGCATCATTCAAAACATCATCTATGGCAATGTTTAAGGAACTACCATCTTTGGGCTTAATTACATCTTGCTCTTTATCATCAATAACATGAATAGCTTGTCAAGAATGGTATCTACTAGGATGATTACTAGAATTATTAGTGTCAAATTCTACCTTCTGCCCATTAAATTCCATGGTCAATGTTCCTTTATGCACGTCAATTATGGTCCTTGAAGTCTTTAGAAATTGCCTTCCTAAAAGAATGGGCTTGTAACTATTGTCACCTCCCATTTCAAGAACATAAAAGTCTGTGGGTAATGTCAAAGAGTCCACTTTCACAAACACATCCTTCACAATACCTTTCGGGTATGTGCTAGAGTGATCGGCTAGTTGGATAAAAATCCCAGTTTTGTGCAAAGTGCCTAGATTTAGACTTTCATACAAGGAATATGGGATCCCATTGATTGAAGCACCTAATTCTAACATGGCCTTGTTAACACATTTGCCTCCTATCTCACAAGGGATCGTAAACATTCCCGGATCATCACATTTAGGGGGCATCTCATCATCAAACACGGCAGAGACATATTCACTATTCACACTCTTTTTCTTACTTTTCAATTGTTGTTTCCTATTGACGGTACACAATTCTTTAAGAAATTTAGCATACCTAGGAACTTGATCTAGAGCATTTAAGAGTGGAATATTTACCTCGCATCTACGAAAGACTTCGTAGATGTCCTTGGTGTCCTCCTTGGTCCTAATATCCTTTAATGCCTCCGAAAATGGTGGTTCTAGCACATAGATAGGGATCTCTGTCCCTCTTGACTTATTGTGTGGTGAGGATGATGTTTCAGGATTTGGTCTCGATCTTGGCAAAAATGTCTCCACCTTGACTTCTTTTTCTTTTCTTTCTTTGGCCAACTCCTCGGCCTTCCTTTCATGGTCTTCTTCTTTCTCAACCATCCACTCAACAACAACCCTTTCTTGGGGCTCCTTCACTTCCCTTCCGCTTCTTAATGAGATTGCAGTCACATTTTGTCGAGGGTTGATCTCCGGTTAGGAGGGAAGTTTTCCTTTTTCTCGAGCCTCCATCTGATTCACCACTTAAGCTATTTGGCTCACTTGAGCTTCCAAGTTCTTAATGCCTGCCTTGGCTTCATCTTGGAATTTTTCACTTTTCTCCGCACACGTGCTTAACCGGTGAATGGCTTGCATCACCTCATCTCTTGTTAGCTTGGAGCTCTCCCCTTAGTCTCGGGGTTTGTCTTGGAGCCTTTGAAATTGTTGTTGAGGTGGCCTATATTGTTGTTGAGGTGACCGATACGGTTGAGGGTTTTGGCTTCCTTGCAGAGGTTCGAGTTATCACAATTTCCCAAATTGTACGGCCAGTTTTGGTACCCTTTACAGCCTTGGTAGCCTTGGTGACCTCAGTAGCCTGGCCCACCTTGATATCCTTGGTTGCCTTGGTAGCCTTGATTTCCTTGATACCTTATGGCCCTCACCTCCTTGACGTAGTCCTCTTGCAAAGTAGGGCAAGTGTCCATAGAATGCGCCAAGTAACAAATTTCACATGATTTAACATGTGGCGCATTTCCGGGCTTCGTCATCAATGATTTCACCATGGATGCAAAGGTCAAGACTTGATCCTTGAGCTTTCCACTATTGGAAGAGTCACTTGTGGGCATTAGATTTCTCATTCTCAAATTGGCCCTTGAGCGAAAGTTCCTTGATTCTTCTGCTAGTTCCTCATATAATTACATAGCCTCGGAGGATGTTATGTTCCCAAAGGTGCCACCACAAGAACTCCTCACCAACCTTTGATCATCATCAAGAAAACCATTGTAGAAGTAATAAACTAAATCCCCCTCTGAATAACCGTGGTAAGGACAACTTGCGAGATGCTTCTTGAACCTCTCCCAATAGTTGAAGAGAGATTCTTCATGCCATTGGAGAATGTTGCTTATGTCTTTCTTCAAGGTGGCAGATCTCGACGCTAGGAAGTATTTGGCTAGAAACTTCATTTTCAAATCGAGCTAACTCTTGATGCTCTTGGGTGGTAGGTAGTGGAGACAATCTCTTGCACCATCCCTTAGTGTGAAAGGGAATGCCTTCAACTTATAGAAGTCTTCATCCACTCCATGGGGGACTGTACCACCACACAAGAAGTGAAATTTGGTGAGGTGTTTGTTGGCATTCTCCCCTTGCCTACCAAGGAAGATGGGTAGCATGTTGATAAAACCGGTCTTTAGCTCAAAGTTCCCGTTTGGTCCAACCAAGGGATACTCAATGCACATTGGTTTTTTATCGAGGTTGGGGGCCATGATGTCTCTTAATAGTGCTTGCCCCAAAGGAATCTCCCTATCTTGGATAGGAGGAGCTCTCCCTTGGAGAGGAGGGTGTTGAGGTCCTCCTCCCAGATGCTCAACTTCATGCTCTTGATGATGCTCCATAGAGGAAGAGGTATCAACAAAATGGTCACTATGAGGGGTATTATTCACACTTTCCAAAGAAATTGTCCTAGCCCGTCTCAAATTCAACTCTAACTCGGGGTCATAGTGTAGAGGTTTTTGTGAAGAGGATCTTGTACAAACCATACACCAAGAGCTTGAACAATACATCTCCAAGCCAAGTGAAAATGGAAAAATCAACTAAGAAGTCAAAATAAAAGCAAACTAACAAATATTTACAATTATCATATAATCACACATAATATGCCCACACACTTAAAAACAAACGCCTCTTCCCCGGCAGCGGTGCCAAAATTTGGGAGGTCGTCGACGTACCTCTCAAAGTTAATACTTTTAAGCCCTAATGCTTCGTATCTACAATTAAGTAGATAATGGAAAGTTGAGGTCATCCACGAGAAGAGAGATCTTTTCAAGTGTTTAAACATATATAGGAGAAAACATACTAGGTATATACATACATACATACATATAAAAGCATGTAAAAGGGGGGGGGTTGGTTGGTTTTTGAGCCAAAGTTATCAAATTGAAAGACAACAATTGGCAAAGCAAGAGAACTATGCTAATCATGCAATACAAATAAAGATACAATGCAAATGATAATTAACAGAGCCTTGGGGGCAATTGACTTCCACTTCCAAACATCTTGTAGCTCATTGATTTATTCACTCATTCAATTACATTTATTGTCTATGGGGAATGTTATCACTTCTCATTAAAATATCAACATTCATTCCTTCTTAAGAGTAGTTTTCAAAGACAAACAACGACCATTTGCAAACCACATTGATGATCACCAAAGACAAACAACATCATAGGGGTATTTCATCAATGGCATTTCACCCAACGGACCATAGGTTTGATAACAACAAGCCTTCTACGAAAGACATAGTCATTTAACCAAACAAAGCATTTATTAGGTTAAACTTAGAACAAACAACATTCAAGGTTCAACCTTTCTTTGCATCTATATGACAAATATGAAAACAATCCACATTAACATACTCATCTAGCAAGAATTACCACACATTATACACAAGAAGTTATAAATCCATGCCTTTGGATTTCACATCGAATGAGTTAAGAAATTTTCAAATTTTCTAACACTCAAACATTTCAATTATACAAACATTTCATATACTCAAACAACACATGGTATAAATGAGGTAAAACAAAACATTAATGGCATAATAAATTCTCTCCAATAAATGTTCATAAATTTAAATATAGAATCTTACTACATAAGGTTGGAAGCTTCAATCAATTTCTCCCAAGAACTAGATTTAGCTAATACAAATCATACTAACATCCTTATCCAAATGCATAGAGAAATAAAGAGAGAAAGGATGGAAAAGATGAAGAACCTAGGGTTCTTTGAAGAGGAAATTCGGCCAAGAGGATAAGGTATGAAGTGGGTGGCCAAAAATTCCTTCTATAGTACAAGAGTGAGGAAAAGAAAAGCAAAAAGAAAAAGTGTAGCAAGCTCCCGCCCGGGCAGGAATGGGCTCGCGGGCGAGAATATCCATTTTCACCCTTGTGTCGCCTTGCCTTTAAATCCTCGATTCTTTTTGTCTTCAATCTTCAAAGCTAGTCTTCAAATCTTCAAAGTCGTCAAAAGGTGATCTTCAATGGTCTCCGATCTTCAAGTCTCGATGTTCTTCCTTTGTCACACAAAATCCACTTAGAAAAAGGTAAAAGAGTGTAAAGTCGTTCTTACCTCTCCTAAGAGAATTTCAAGGTAAAACACAAGCTCTTGATAACAAAAGAGCACAAAAGTGATCCCAAAAGTACTAAAATATGCACACAAAATGGATACATCAGCAGCCTCCTATGTTTCTTAGAACGATGGGGCCCTGGTCACATTCTAGTTACATGGGTTCTTAACCCATGTACTAGCCCCATTTGGCGAAGTTCCATGATCATTTCATCAACACAGGGATCCGTTATTGGCAAGGCTAGGGGAGATACTAGAGATTCATTGAGAAGAGAGTTGGATAGGTTGATTGGCCGTACATGACAAGTAGTGAAGGGCCCCCCACATATGGCGGAGATTCAGATCCTAGGGAGTTTATTCAGACTTTACTAAGTCTAGTGAATTTTCAGTATTTTGATGAAAGATTGATGTGAAAACTCGTTGGAAGTTATCTTCGGGGGAAAGCCCATGAATGGTTCAACAAATTGCCTAGGGGTTCTTTGCATTCCTATCAAGAGTTCAGTGGAGCTGTCTTAAGTCAGTATTTCTAGAAGAAGTTCACAAAGACATTTCCTAAGTTGTACTAGACCAAATAGAATGTTAGGAAAACTACAGAAGATTTTTACCATATATATGTGGATGAAAGCTTGGGAGTTGTGGAAGGCACGGAGAATGAAGTGATCCAAGGATACTTGATAGGAATGTCTGATTAAGAAGCTTTCTACCAAAATCCCACAAACCCTCTAATAGCTTTAGGGAGTTTTTGAGTAGCATTCGAAGGTGGAAAAAGCTTTCCGATGAAAGAGAGAGGGCCTGGACGAGAAACATGGGAAATCCAAAGATCATCGTGGGAAGAAGCCGACTGAAATTGCTAGACAAGGCTTCGAGAGGTATACACCCATGGGTAGATCTCTGGCACGGACTTTAAGCATACATATGGGCTTGTTTCGAGCACCCCCTACCTATTAGGGAGTCGTCAAGTGCTGTAGCAACAAGGAAAGCTATGAATAAATACTGCAATCACCACAAGAATTACGGTCAAGATACAAATGATTACAGCCACTCAAGATAGAGATCGAGAGGTGTGCAAGAGAAGGTTTTCTTCGAGACTCAGGACCTTGACATTGATCCTCAAAGTAAATGAATGACCATAGAGCTTGGTGACCTTATAGGAGGGCCTCAAAATCAAGGTCAAGAAGGATGGGAGGAGCGACCTCGTGATCAGCCTGTCAAAATTCAGGGGAATAGAAATGAGGACAATCTGGTGATTCAGAGAGTGATTAATGTCATTAATGGGATTGTGGGTGAGAGGTCTTCGAATACATTTATAAAGGTTGATTCACGCCACATCCCTTCTAGGGAGCCATGATATAAGCAGCTACGGGGGGATAAGACTATTACATTTTCAGCAGCTAATGTGGTTCCAAACCAAACTCTGCATGTAGATCCCATGGTTGTTTCTGGTGTTATTGGAAACTCTTTGGTGAAGTGAGTGTTCATTGATGATGGAATTGGTGTTGAAGTGATGTTTGTTAGCTGCTTCAATCAACTAGATATAGGTTGTAGCAATTTGAAAAAAATTCCTTTGCTGTTATTGGGTTTCACAGGTAAACCGTGTTCCCTTTGGGGGTGATTACTTTACCGGTACTTATAATTTATAGAGAGAGAGGGGGATAATGATAGATAAAAACTTTGGGGGCATCGATGCATGCACACCCTATAACGTGATCCTAGGGTCACTGTGGATGTGCTAGGCTCGAGTTGTGTGATCCACTTACCATTTGATGATGAAGTTTCCTACGAAAAAAGGAGTGGCTTCCATTCGAGGAGATCAGGTAGTGGCAAAAATTTGTAACGTTACGGCGATAAAAAGAGCTATAAAGGTAAGAGATGTGGCCTCATTAAATAAAGAAAATTAGCCCAGCTGACACAAAATAACTCCCTATTCAAGGTTTAGGTACGGCGGCTGTAGGAAAGTTGATGCATGAAGATGTTAAAGAGAAGTTAAGGATGATTGGTACGTTGATGTGTTTTCTTGAAGCACTTCTAACCTCACGAGGGTATCCTTGGAGTTAGCGGTTCATAGATTGAATATTCACCCTTCGATAAAGTTGGTTAAACAGAAAAATAGGGTGTTCGCTCTGGAGATAGCATAAGCGATTAAGGCAGAAGTATAAAAATTACTCAAGGAAGAAGTTATCGAAGAAGGACTTTACCCAGAGTGGCTTGCTAACCCAGTGATGGTTCCGAAGCATGATGGATCTTAGCGGATGTGCATCAATTTTACAGACTTAAATAAATGTTGTCCCAAAGACAGTTATCCCCTACCGCTGATCGATAAGTTGGTGGAAGCCATAATTGGATATCAGGTCTTGGCCTTCTTTGATGCTATAAGGGATATCATGAGATATTGATGGAAGAGGAGGATAAGGAAAAAACTCTGTTAATGACAGATGTGGGTACCTTTTGTTACAATAAAATTCCATTTGGAATCAAGAATGCTGGTGCAACTTACCAATGGTTTGTGGATAAATTATTCAAGAAGAAGATAGGAAGAAATATGAAGATACATGTGGATGATATGGTAGTAAAAAGTAGGGATTACGAACAATTCTTGCGGGACTTGAAGGAGATGTTTGAGAAGCTTTGTAGATCGAACTTGAAGTTAAATCTGGCTAAGTGTGTGATTGGAGTGTGGGCCAAAACGTTTTTGGGATTCGTGGTCTTTGAAAGGGGTATTGATGTTAATCCTAAGAAGGTCGAAGCCTTGATGTAAATGAAGAGTCCAAAGACATTGAAGGATGTTCAAAAACGTACAGGGTCCATGGCAGCCCTAAGTTGGTTCCTATTGAAAGGGGTACTAAAGCACATGCCTTTCTTTGATGTGTTGAGAAAAGCAAAGAAGTGTGAGTGGATAGAGAAATACTATGAGGCATTCAGGGAACTGAAGGAACATCTTCGAGTCTTGCCGACATTTATGAAACCTGGGAGGGGTGAGGTGTTTACCTTTACTTTTATGCTTCTCCCATGGCTATCAATGCAATTTTAGTGAAGGAAAAGAGAAACATAAGCATCCAATACACTTTGTGAGTCGGTCTTTACAAGGACCCGAGACAAGGTATACAACCCTTAAAAGGTTGATCCTGACACTTGTCCATGCGGCACAAATGTTGCATCCTTATTTCCAGGGGCACACCATAGTGTTTTTTACCAATCATCCAATATAAAAGATTGTCTTGAAAATAGAGGCCTCATGGAGAATGATGAAATGGGCTATTGAGCTGGGGGAGCATGATATTCGATTTCAGCCAAAAACAACAATCATGGGTCATGCCCTTGCAGACTTCATAGTGGGAACCACAGAGCCTCTTGAGTTTGGTGAAGAAGTTCTGAATAAAGAAGTATGGAAATTTATGTTGATGGTTCTTCACACTTAGGGGGAAAGTGGTGCAGACTTGTTGCTCACGAGCCCCGATAGAACATATTATCCTTATGCTCTACATTTCTAGTTCAAGGCCACCAACAATGAAGCTGAGTACGTGGATTTAATTACTAGCCTTCGTCTAGCTAAGAAGCTTAATGCTAAGAACTTGGAAATATTCATTGACTCACAGATCATGGTTCAACAAGTCAAAGGGAAGTACGAGGCTAGAGAATGCAGTTTTCAACGATATTTGGAGATAGTGAAGCCATTGCTAAGTAAATTTTGAGCTTATACATTGACATAGGTTCCAAGGGAGGGGAACCATAAAGCAGACACTTAGAGTAAGCTTGCTTTGGCAGACCTTAGTGCTCAGTCAAAGAAAAAATTACTTATGGAAACATTGAGTAAGAGCAGCTTCGAGGAATAAGAAGTGATGCGCCTTCATGAAGAATAATCTCGGATGACTCCCATTGTCAGTTACCTTCAAGATGGAACTCTGTTGAAGCCAGAAATGTAAGATTAAAAGCTCTCAGGTGTGTGTTTCAAGATGGTGTTTTGTATCGACGAGGTCAACTTCAACCACTTCTTTGATAATGTCACTCTTTATGATGTTGACTACCTAATTAGGAAGGTTTATGAAGCAGTATGTGAAATTCATCAAGGAGCTCGATTGGTAGGCAAAAGGATCATTCGAGCTGGATATTACATGCATACAATGTTCGATGATGGCAACAAGTATATTCAAGCATGTCATCAATGTCAGAGACATGCACCGATTACTCATATTCCTTAGGAGGAGATTATGAATATGCGCAGCTCATGGCCATTTGACAAATGGAGGATTAACCTGGTGGGGCATTTCCCAAAGGCAGAGCCGTTGACTACTTTACTAAATGGGTTGAGGCAGAGCCATTGACAAATATGAAGGGGAATTCAATGATTCCATTTTGATGGAAAAATATAATTTCACTTTGGTATCCCAAAAACCATCATAATCGACAATGGGAAACAGTTTGCTCATGATACATTCAAGGGTTAACGTGAAGAGTATAAGATTGAGCTGAAGGTCACAGCAGTATATCATTCTCAAGAAAATGGTTAGGTGAAAGTTACCAATTGCACTGTTGTTAATCGTATATGTACCAGACTCGAGGGAATCGAAGGAAACTGGATAAATGAACTGCCCAGTGTGTTTTGGGCATATAAAACTGTTAAGTCTTCTGCTATAGGAGAAAGACCATACAGTTTGGTGTATAGCTCAGAGGCAATGATTCCTGTAGAGATTGGAGTACCAAGTCCGAGAGTGATAGCAGTTTTTGAAGGAGAAGCTAATGAGGACAACTGTTATATAGACCTCGAATTGGTGGAAGAAATGCGAGAGCTAGCATTCATACATGAAACTAAGGTGAAGGAGATGGTTAAGTGCTATCATGATTGAAGGGTTCAAAAATTTCAATTTACCCCAAGAGATCTCGTTATGAGAAAAATGAGCAGAGTCGGCATGAGCCTGATGGAAATTTAGCTACAAATTGGGAAGGGCCCTATAAAATTATTGAAGCGTACCTAGGAGGCAGTTATACCCTCAAAGGTTTGAATGGTAATCGAATCCCAAGGTGGTAGAACTTCGTTAATCTTCACAAGTATCATTAACTATAGATGGACCTGCCATGATCTTAATAGTCAAAAAATATCTTACCATAAAATAGCTAGTTATAGGCAATGACCGGTGTACGCCATGCACAACATCGAAGGAAAGTCTTTTGTACTAGAATTATTTGACGAGTTTGTATGCCATGGGCGGCATTCTGTTTAATCTTCACCTCATATATGTATGCCATGTGTTGCGTTTGATTGTATAAAACTTGTATTCCATGCACTGCATTTTAATTGCATGCCTAATGTTGCGATCAATTTTTATATTGCATGCCAAACGCTGCAATAATGTTTACGTTGCATTGCAAATGCTAGAATTATCTTTATATTGCATGCCACGCTACAATTAATTTTTATACTGTGTGCTAGATGCTGCATTCAGTTTTTATGATATGTGTCAAGCACTATATATTAATGGGTTATGAGTACTTAACCTTCACTTACGTTGAAAATGATGAAGAAAAGCAAATGCCTCGTTAGGCTGTGGGCTCGAGTGCATTAAATAAAGAAAAACAAAGAGACAAGTTCATAAAAGTTATACGTCTATATTACATGCTTGATAGCATAAAACCATTTTTTAAAAACTAAATAGAGAGAATACAGCTAGAACTAGCTCCCTCAATTCTTCTTCTGATTCTTCAATTTTGATACCCATAGCTCGTTGCATGTCACGAAAAATTGCTTCTTTGGGATATTCAGAGGGATCGAAAAGGACATAAGTGTGAGGCTGTCTTTGACTAGGATCTACATGCCTGTTGAACTGCCTCCACTCGGGGTCGTCAACAGTTGCTAATTAACCCGAGCGAAGGCTGAGTAAGGTCAAAGATAAGATTTATAGTTCTGCATCCAACTCACTACTAAACTACCTATGGGGTAGTTAGTGGCAAGCCCGGGTATGCCCACAGAGATGCTAGGGTCTAATAGTAAATTAAACACAACCCACGAACGAGTCGTCAATCCGTCGTGTTGCTAGGAATAACAAGTATAGTGGGGGTTAGTTTTTCAATTAACAACTAACGACATGAAAGATAAAAGCAAACAAACTATATTAACAAACACTTGGGGAAATATTTGTATAACATGGTTGATTAAATGTTCCAATAATCGATTCAATTACATTTAAGACTTCAACAACCTAATCTAGTGCTCATAACAAGTGGTGTAGTCGATGGTCAGCACTTTCCCATACCTGTCACGTAGGGTGCTCTTACGATCTTCCATTGGCACCGCCTCTGTAATTAGAAGAGTGAAACAATGGTCCAACCATTGTGCAAATCTTTTTTCCCCCATACGATTAGTCCCAAGCAATACACCAGAGATGCTCTACCCCCCTACGCCTATAAATGAGGCAAATGGAGGTAGACACCTTATCAATGACACTAGGATCAATTACCACCCTAGCTTGCTACTATTTTCTATCTCTACCCGTAACCCTTCAGACCAACTTTCCAGCTAAGACAAGTGTGCTATTATCGCAACAGTAAAACTTAGAAAAGACCTACGTACACACACCCACGTGGACCCGGACCCTGCTACCCATATCACATCCAGGTTTCTCTTCCCCGGAGAGTATCAATATTTTCACCAACATGAATGTAGACTAGAGTATGTGCTAATGGAGTGTATCATTCATGAAATTATAACAATCCAAGAACAAGCCATCATAATATCATAAGAATATAAATTAGGATGATCAAATAAATCTCACAAGAACATAACCAACACATGCATACAAATTTATACCCAAACTATAGAAACTACTCCCTATACATGGAATTCAAGTATTTCATTGAATTCCACATCTTAGGGCTAAATTAAAATAAAAAGGAAAAGAGAAAGAACCTAGAGACAAAGAGAGAGTGTTTCCTCTCTAAGTTGCTCTTCAAAATGTAAAAAGTGGAAGAAGATCTTCAACCCTAGTAAACTAAGGATCTATTTATAGTAGTAGGGGATTGTGCTTAAAAATAGGCCCAAAATGGGCCAAAATAAGTTAAAACCCTAATCAGCCGCCACTAACACAGGCCACCGTGGATGGTGTGGCTCGCACCGCTGATATGGCCTCTTGCCGGCGCAGTCCAACATATACGATGTGGGTTGCTTGTCTCATGTTGGTGTGGGGCACGCGATCGGGTGCGGCCATGATGAGTGTGGTATGCATCGTCTGAAACAGTCCGTCTTCAAGAAGATCATTTTTGCACTTCTGATCTGCGGTTTGTGTCGTTTAGTGCGGGCCATCATCACAATCCTCATTTTGCTCAGTCTTTTGGCATGCGCCGCTTTATTCTTCATATCTCGCTGCCTGGTCTTGGCATTTTGTACTTGGAATGGTGCGGGCCATGTGAATTAGGATGGTCCGCGCCCATACTAAGCCATTTTGGAGTGAAAAATGCCTCTTTAACACACGACCTATAGAGATTGGCACGACCCGTGCCGGGATTCGGAGTGGCTTATGTCGCTTTTCACAACTCGTGACCCAAGCTCTTGGCACAAGCCATATGGCGTGGCGCAGTTCACTGGTGCTTGGCCTAGTGCCAGCCATGAGCGATTTGTGCCTGCCTGTTGATGCTTCGCCTGACTGAACTTCTTTGCTCCGCCATGGATGAACCGTTGGTCCATTTTGAAAGTTCTTGTAGTTGATTTCATAGCGCTTGAGAAGAAAAATCCAATGAAACCAACCTCAAGGGCTGATTCTTCTTCGATCTTTCCCTAAACTTGGTGCAACTCTCGGACGACGATCATTCATTTCTTCCTTGGTCGTTTTGAACTTCAATGTTGCCAATCTTTGGCTCCATCCTTCTACTACCATGATGTAATGTCTGTGGCCTTCATCTACTACTATTTTAATGTGAATAACCTTCAACATATTCTACCGTTCTTGCGAATGGCCATCAATATAAAATGTAACGAAAGTGCCCACGAGCGACCTACTAAGGATGATCACAAAGGAAGATCTAGGTGCTCATGGTTACAAGTGTCCATTATTACCAATTAAGTTTACAAAACGTGGGATTTAGACAAGAAAACTAAACTTGGCCGTCTAAACACCTTGTCACGCAAACTCAACTAATACTAGCAATCGAACATATAAAATAAGACAATTATTACGCAACATGCATCGGTTAACGCACGCATAATGAAGCACATCAACCCCCCCCCCCCTCACACACTTAACCCCTTACTCGTCCTCGTGTAAATAAAGACAAGAAAAGGACTAAGCGAAATGTTGCGTGCAGGCATAAGTTAACCGAGGCATTCAACTTATTCCTAGATTACCTTGTTTCCCCCCGAAGAAGCATGAATCTCACAACTCTCACACTCCCCGAAGAACCTAAAGAAATCTAACCACCCAAAATAAAATGAAGAAAATGGTATGCAAAGAAAGATAAGTGTTAAGCTAGCTTACTTTCCCAAAAAGTTTCCAAAAGCAATAAAAAAGTTGTCGCCTAAAAAAATCCACCAAGGCAATCCAAGAATCATTGACTTGGTTGTAACATAGGGATAACTCTAGATTCTCAACCTAGTTACAACCAAGGAGGATGCAAATGTATCGTCAACCTAGTTTTTGTTTTCTCTCAATCTCTCTCATTTTTCCTACGAGCCCTTTTGGGTTTTCATCCTACCTTTCACACATGTTGAGCTCACATTCTCACCTTTTTCTGCACGACCTCTCATTTTTGCCTAGGCTCGTAAACCTAGTCGGGCCAAGCCTCTCATTTTTACCTAGGTCTTTTGACCTATCCGTGTTTTTCCAAATGTTGCCTAAGTTCCCCTTTCGGGTTTCCATTTTTTAGTTTTTTTGGTGTAGCACAAAATGCCTCAAATTTGGGCTTCATACTACATGAAGATAATGAAACACGAAAACTACACCACCAATGTTTCTAAAACATCTATCCCAAGAAAAGCTAAGCAAGTCATACCACCAAATAAGCATCCAAAACATCCCAAAATAACGCAAATACCAAAATCACCAAAGAAACAACAAAAATTCAAAAGAAAAACACCAAATACACCGAGGAATCCCAAGAATGAAAAATCCCTAAGTGCTCACTACTCCCTCACCCACACTTAAACTACACATGGTCCCCAATGCATAAAAAGTAGAAACACACAAGTGAGGTTGGAAAGTAGTAGCACTTACACTTGTGGCCCTGGAGGGCCCTCCTTGTCTTGCCTCATTTTTTTTTCAAAGGAATCTCCGAGAATCCATGCTAATGGAAGGGTCCTGATCCTGCATCCAAAAACATGAAAACCAAGCGTAATTCCATTCCAAAATGAAAATCTATCAAAATGCGACAAGAAAACAAATTTCCAAAACCTATCAATCTTAAGTATTCATAAGGGATTGTTGAAGTACTAAATGCATAAAAAAATCTAAGGAATAAGGGAATTTCAAAATTTATAAACCAAAAATACTTTTTTTTAAGCTTAAAATTCTGAGTTTTCGAAAATTTACATTTTTGGAACAATTCGACAGCTCAAATGGGGTGATGACATGTATACCCTCGTGTCAAGGGTATCCGCTGGACCCTCTCGTGCCGAGGTTTTCTGGCACGGACTGTATCACTTGGAACAGGCCGTGTCAAAGCCTCGCATGAGGCCCTTCGCACCAACTCCTATGACACGAGCTGTATTGCGTGGAATGGCTCGTGTCAAATTCTGGCATGGGGCTGCCAAAATTTTAACCCTTTTTCCTTAGTTTTTCCTTCTTTTTTTGAAAACTAAGTCATTCAACAAATCCTACTTCTATCCAAACAAAATCACGAGGCTTGAACTCAAATTTTCAAATTCACAAGAGTTTTCATCTCAAAGTCCTCAAGCACAAACATGCAAAATTATTAAATCAAAAGGAAAAGAAACACCGCATATTTATTGTAGTCCTCAAGAAATATTTGCACCAAATCAAGTTATCACAAATTTTGTTCACCAAAGAGAGGATCACCCTCCTCGTTCACTCTTAAAGCTCCCCACTCAAAGTAGGGTTTCAATCTTTGCCCATTTACCACCAATTTTGTGCCATCCTCTTCATTCTTAACCTCTATTGCTCCATGATCATGTACCTTTGTCACCTTATACGGCCCTTCCCCATTTGATCATAGTTTGCCGGGAAACAGACGTAGCCTAGATTGGTAAACAAGAACTCTTAGTCCCACAAAGAAATCATTCTTCACTATACTCTTGTCATGCCACGCTTTCGCTCTTTCCTTATGGATCAAAGTGGTATCAAAGGAGTTGCGACTAATTTCTTCAAGTTCTAGAAATTGTGGCTTCCTATGCTTCCTGGCTTCAACCAAGGCCATGCCAAGGCGCTTAATGTCCCAGTGTGTCTTGAACTCAAGCTCAACCGGGAGGTGGCATCTTTTTCCAAAAAGGATCCGAAAAGGTAACATGCCAATTGGAGTCTTATATGCGGTGCGGTAAGCCCAGAGCACATCATCCAATTGAGCACTCCAATCCTTTCTGGAGGTATTCACAGTCTTTTCAAGGATGGCTTTAGTTTCCTAGTTGGATATCTCCGCTTGGCCATTGGTTTGTGGGTGATTAGTCGTGGATGTCCTATGGGTCACTCCATATTTTTCAAGTAATGTTCCCACAACTCTGTTGCAAAAGTGGGTTCCTCTATCACTTACTATGGTTCGAGGTACAACAAAACACGAGAAAATATTGGATTTGAGGAAGGTCACCACTGCCAAGTTATCTCTCTTAGTTGCCTTGGCTTCTACCCACTTGGACATATAGTCCACTAGCACTAGGATGTAGTAATTCCCATTGGAGTTTGGAAATGGACCCATGAAATCCATACCCCATATGTTAAAAATCTCAAGAGGCATTGAAAAGGCTTGGGGCATCTCATTCTTGAATTAGATGCTCCCTATCATTTTGCATTGATTGCACGATGACACAAAATTCCTGGAATCTACTAGTATATTGAGCCAGTAAAGGCCACAATCAGTTACCTTCCTAGTGGTCCTTTTGTACCCAAAATGTCCCCAAACTTGGGAAGAATGACACATCCTAAGGACACGACCTACCTCATCATCGGGGATGTATCACCTAACTTCTTGATCGGAACAATGATTCTAAAAGTAGAGATCATCCCAGAAATAGTTTCTCGCCGCATTCACCAATCCATTCTTCTTAATTTATCAAGATATGGGGGAACCCCAGTGGTAAGATAATTCACTATATTGGCATATCAAGGTTGACTAGTTGTTACTCCGAACAACTGTTCGTCAGGGAACTCCTCCTGAATGGGTTCCAACTTTGCCTTTTCCTTGGTGGATTTTGGGCCCTTGAGCTTGGTAACCGACTTAGGTGATCTTCCACTACATTTTTGGAGCTCTTCTTATCTTTTACCTCAAGGTAAAACTCTCTTAGAAGAAGTATCCACCTAATGAGTCTAGGTTTGGCTTCTTTATTGGTCATTAAATGGCAAAGTGCTACATGGTCTATGTACACTATGACCTTGGTTCCTAAGAGGTATTACCGAAACTTTTATAGGGCAGCGACTATGGCTAGTAACTCTTTCTCCTTGGTGGAGTAGAGGTGTTGAGCATCGTTAAGTGTTACTGACGCATAGTATATGATGTGTGGCACCCTACCTACCCTCTGGCCTAAAACAGATCCTATAGCGTGATCACTTGCATCCCACATGATCTCGAAAAGGAGTGACCAGCCTGGAGATTGGATGATTAGGGCCGTCACTAACATGTTTTTCAAAGTATCAAAAGTTTTTCTACCTTCTTCATTAACCTTAAATTCAACATTTTTTTGTAGTAGTTTTAATAAAGGTGAAGAAATTTTAGAGAAGTCCTTAATGTAATGCTGGTAAAAACTGGCGTGACCTAAGAATGATCTCACATCCTTGACATTAGTGGGGTAAGGTAAGGACTTGATTGTGTCCACTTTAGCTTTATCGACTTCTAAACCTTAAATTGACACAAAATGACCTAACACAATATCCTTTTCCACCATGAAATGGCATTTCTCATAATTTAGCACGAGGTTCGTGTTCATACATCGCTCTAGCACCCGTGCCAGAGGATGTAGGCACGAATAAAAGGAATCCCCATGAATGGTGAAATTATCCATGAATACCTCGACAAATTTCTCGATAAATTATGAAAATATGCTAATCATACACCTCTAAAAAGTAACTGGGGCATTGCAGAGACCAAAAGGCATACGCCTATAAGCAAAGGTACCAAAACAAGTGAAGGTGGTCTTCTCTTGGTCCTTTGGATTGATGGCTATTTGGAAATATACCAAATAGCCATCAAGGAAACAATAATAGGAATTGCTAGCCACACTTTAAAGCATTTGGTCAATGAAGGGTAAGGGAAAATGGTCATTGCGAGTCACTGTGTTTAAGCAGCGGTAATCAATGCACACTCACCACCCATTTTGAATATGGGTGGGTACCAAATCCCCATCCATGTTTTTCACTACTGTGACCCCGGTTTTCTTAGGCACCACTTGGGTGGTACTCACCCAAGTACTATTAGAGATAGAATATATTATCCATGCCTTAAATATTTTAAGGACTTCACCTTTTACTACTTCCATCTCATGAGGGTTTAACCACCTTTGAGGTTGGCATACGAGTTTTGCACCTTCCTCTAATAATATACGACACATGCAAGTTGAAGGGCTTATACCTTTAATGTCAGCTAAAGTCCATCATATTGCTACCTTGAATTTCTTAAGAACCTCGAGCAACCTACCCTCTTGATCACTAGATAGCTTATAAAAGATAATCATAAAAGTGTTTCACTCTCACCTAGGAAAGCATATTTCAAGTGTTCAGGTAAAAGCTTGAGTTCAACTACAGGTGATTCCTCTATCGAAGGTTTGGTCTCTGGTAGAACTAGCTCATCTAAGTCCTTGGATAAGGCTTCTACACAATTCTAAGAATGATGCTCAACTTTCTCCACACTCCCCACTAGGTTAGCTTCTAGGGAATTAAAGCATATATCATTCAAAGAATCATTGTCTAAGGCTAACCCTTTGTTAACATCAAATATGTCTTGCACAATAATGTTATACATATCAACCAAATGGGGGTGGTGGTACACAGTTTGATCTATTGATCAAAGCTCAAATTTATGCCCTAGATCACACATTTTTCTCAACAAGACCTTACACTCATGCATAAAATCAATAGTGTTAAAGGGACAGGACTGACCTCATAATCATTACATATCTTAATTGCCTCTCTTTTCCTCAAACCAACCAAGTACGAAGGTGGTGGGGCATCCTCATCCACAAGCTTTTGCCTTCCTGTCACTTGATTAACCTCAACGATCAATTCGTTCATCTCCTTACTCGCAGTTTCAATACTGTAAGAAATTTGAGCCCCACAGTTCCTAATGTAAGTAGATACTTGGTTTTGAAGATTTTCACTAGTCTTTAAAAGTCTTTGAAAGACTAGTTAGAGATCCAAGTATCTCCTTGCACGCGGACTTGTGGGTCGAGATCAACTCCAGTGAGTTATGGTACGTGCACCATTATCGCTTTTGCTAATCTTGCAAAATTACAAGTTCCATTTCCCTCCCGTAATCGCTCAAGCACAGGCAACATTCTGCAAGGTGATCAATATGACACACTCTACAAAATTTCATCTGTTGAGTGGTATTTTCCTACATCATTAGGGTTCAATAGAAAAAACTACCAAAACAAAAAAGACAAACAAAAGTGATACTAACTACTCAACTAACGTGTTATGCTAATTGACAATTAAATTTAACTAGCATCCCCAGCAGCAACGCCAAAATTTAACCCACCTCCACTCGGGGTTGTCAACAGTAGCTAATTAACCCGAGCAAAGGCTGAGTAAGGTCAAAGATAAGATTTATAGTTCTGCACCTAACTCACTACTAAGCTACCTATGAAGTAGTTAGTGGCAAGCCCTGGTATGTCTACATAGATGCTTGGACCTTATATTGAACTAAACACAACCACGAACAAGTCGTGAATTCATCGTGTTGCTAGGAATAACTAGTATAGTAAAATGAGGGGGAGTTGTTTTTCAATTAACAACCAACGACATGAAAGATAAAATCAAGAAAATTACATTAACAGACACTTGGGGAAATATTTCCAAAACACGGTTGATTAAATGTTCCGATCCTTGATTCAATCACATTTAAGACTTCATCAACCTAATCTAGTGCTCATAACACGTGGTGTGGTCGATGGTCAGCACTTCCTCATACATGTCACGTAGGGTGCTCTTGAAATTTTCTATCAGCATCATCTCCATAATTAGGGGAGTGCAACAACAGTCTAACCATTGTGCATATCTGTTTCTCTCCCGTACGATTAGTCCCAGGCACTACACCACGAGTGCTCTACCCTCTCTGCCTATAAATGAGGCAAAGGGAGGTAGGCATCTTATCGATGACACTATGACCTATTACAACCCTAGCTTGCTACTATTTCCTATCTCTACCTGTAACCCTTCAGACCAACTTGCCAACTAAGACTGGCGTGCTATCATCGCAACAGTAAAACTCAGAAAAGACCTACGTGCACACACCCATGTGGACCCAGACTCTGCTACCCATTTCACGTCAAGGTTTCTCTTCCCCGAGGAGTATCAATGTTTGCACCAACATGAATGTAGCACCATCATTCATGCAATTATAACAATTCAAGAACAAACCATTATAATATCATAAGCGCATAAATTAGGATGTTCAAATGAATCTCACAAGAACATAATCAACACATGAATACAAATTTATCCCCAAGCTATAGAAACTAATCCGTAGACATGGAATTCAAGTATTTTATTGAATTTCACATCTTAGGGCTAAAGTAAAATAAAAGGGAAAAGAGAAAGAACCTAGAGAGAAGAGAAAGTGTTTTCTCTCTAAGTTGCTCTTCAAAATATAAAAAGTAAAACAAGATCTTCAACTTTAGTAGACTAAGACTCTATTTATAGTAGATGGGGATTGGGCCTAAAAAATAGGCCCAAAATAGGCCAAAATAAGTTAAAACCCTAATCATCTGCTACTAACATGGATCACCACAGATGGTGTAGCCCGTGCCGCTGAGGTGGCCTTATGCCGGTGCAGGCCACTTTCCTCGTGTTGGTGTTGGGCGCTCGATCAGGTGCGGTTGTACTGGGCACAGCCCGCATCATCTAGCTCGGCCTTTCTTTGGAAAGATTATTTTTTGCACTCCTGATCTGTGGTTTGTATCATTTTGCGTGCGCCGTCATCCGAATCCTCATTTTGCTCAGTTTTTTGGCACGATTCACTTCATTCTTCACATTCCGTAGGTGGGTTTTTACATTTTGGACTTTGAAAGGTGGGTTCCATGTGAAACGAGATGGTCTGCACCCATACTTAGCCATTTTGGAGTGGAATATACCTTTAGAGATTGCCACGGCTCATGCTAGAATCCCTTGGCACGATACATATGGTGTGGCACTGGCTGCTGGTGCTTGGTCTCATGCCAGTCATGAGGGGTATATGCCTGCCCGTTGATGCTTTGCCGTACTGAACTTCTTTGCTCCACTACGGATGAACCGTCGGTCATTTTTTAGAGTTTTTCTGGTCAATTTTATAGCGCTCAGGAAGAAAAATCCAATGGAAACCAACCTCAAGGGATGATTCTTCTCAGATCATTCCTAGAACTTGGCACAACTCTCGGATGACGATCTTCCATTTCTTCCATGGCCGTTTTGAACTTCAATGTCGCCTATCTTTGGCACCATACTTCTACTACCACGATGTAATGTTTGTGGCCTCCATCTACTACCATTCTAATGTGAATGGCCTTAACATCTTCTACCGTTCTTGCAAATGACCTTCAATATAAAATGTAACGAAATGTGGCCACGAGCGACTTACTAAGGATAGTCACAAAGGAAGATCTAGGTGCCCATGGATACGAGGTGACCATTTGTACCAATTAAGTCTACAAAATGCGGGATTTAAACAAGAAAACCAAACATGTCCATCTAAACCCCTTGTCACGTAAACTCAATTAATACTAGTGATGTGGTAGGTTGCTCAGGTGCGCTTGTCATCTCTCCAGAAACTCCTTAACCTGCAAGACATGGCCGGAAGTTATTCTGGGGAAAACACTCTGACGATCAAGTCAGTATCTCCTATAGAGTTGGAATTTTCTAGATAGTAATGCTTACCTTAGCCCTTCAGGGTTTGCTGTATTTATAGGCTTACATGTTTGATGGTTCCTTGAATTCTTGGAGTTGGGATCGTGAGCAAAACACTACTCCACATTCTTTGTTCGTGGTTATCACGCTCGTCACCTGCTCTGTATTCCTCGGGCCACACATCCTGGCATGACTGAGAGTATATGTGTGCCTTGCTCTTCATCCTGGGTTGAATTAATTACCTCTCTATAGAAGTGTTATTGGGTTGGGATTAACGGCGATCAGTCTTTTGGTTTCTGGACCGCTTATACACCATAAGCCCCCCTATCCATAAAGTTATAAGAACAAAGTGATGGTTCGACTGTGGATTAAGTGCAAAGTGACGTTGATGGTGTACAGAGCATTCATAACACAATACTACTATCGTGTCCTTACAAAGTGATGTTTGCCTTGATGGCTATGTCTTTATTTTCAATCAATCTTCAACTTTTGAATATTTGAACTATGGGCTCTTTCTGGTAAGGCTATGTTTGTAGTTGATTGGTTTGTAAATCCTGAGATCTGCTCCTCATTGCTTGGTATTCATGTTCGCAATTCCCTGACGTTTGTTTTTGCTCTACTCCTGAAATGAAGAATTTGAAACGTGTAATTAATTGTGACTTTCAATCAATGCGTTGTCTTTTCAAGTACCAGTATCGTCTTGTTATAAGCAGATGGTGTTTTACCTTTTGTGTCAGAACATCATTGAATCTTCCTAATCCAATCGACTTCCTCTACTATTATTTTTTACTGCGTGCTTAAATATTCTTTTTTCACTTCAGTTTCCTTTCTTTTTTCCAAAGACTTCATCTTCTTTGAACGCTTCTAGGTTTTCCGTGTGCCTCTCTTTGTCATCTTCCTCCAGAGTAAGTGTCATTCTTAAGTATTATCCTCTCTTTGTTGTATGCTCTTCCTATTCTGGGATTAATATAGTAACTCGGCCGATTTTGGTGCCTATATTTAACTTTTTTTTTGGTTTTCTTCTCCGGCCAACTTTCTGTGAATTATCCTTGTGTGAAAGTTGTGTTTATCACCTATTTCCTGAACTAAAATTATTATCTCTAACCCTAGGATCAATATGTCTTCTACTAATCGTGCCAAATCTCCCACGGAAGAAACTGCCCTCGATGGGGATTCTGACCATGTTTCCATATCTGTCACCATCTGTAGTGTGTTGACCTGTACCTTTGTAAATAACTTAAAGAATTATTTTCCTTTTTTATCCCATTATAAGCTTCGCTCTCCTCCTCCGGGCTATATTTCAAGTTATATAGCCTATCTGAACTTTGGTCTATATTTCCCTCTTCCCAAGCATATGATTGAACTTCTTTGCTCGTATAAAGTGTCATTTTCTCAGTTTCACTCTAAGGGCATAGCTATCATAATGGGCTTTCTTAGGGTATGCGAGAATGCGAACATTCCTTTAACCATAGATTTGTTCCAAAATTTCTATCACCTTTGAAAGGTGAAATACACCAAAGACGAGTTCACTTTTTATCCTATGATTTTTGGGGTTGAACTTGTTAGCAGTTTCCCTAGAAACATTAGTGATCGGCATAGGAATTTTTTTTGTATAAGCCAAAAAGGTTCTTGAATCTGATGTACCACCCTGGAACTATAAGGCTCCTAGGTGTAAGCTCCCCCATCTGAGTGTCCACTATACCGAGGATACAAATATTGTGGCTACACTTTGAGTCCATGTACAACATCTTCGCCACGGCGAGTCTGATGCTGAAGGTTTTCGTTTGCTTTTATTTTGTGTGCTGAATATGTACACTTTTTTTTGTCCTAATTGTCATGCTGTTAATTTCTCTATTTTTGTGTGTTCATGTTAATGTATGGTGTTCGCCTTGTTTTAGACATGGATATGTCTAAGGGTGAAATAAACATATCTCTCTTCAATGAGGAATCAGAGAAAGCGGATGCTGTTCCAACCAAAAACACTGCTGGCGCTGGCACCGTACCTGTGGGTGCAGATGGTATAGGCCCTAATGTTACAAGGAATTGAACTGAGGGCAGGCAAACCAGTAATTGTCGCCTTGCCAATCCACCGAAGGTGAAAAAGAACAAAAGGGATAGGGTCGCTGAGCTTTTGCAGCATCCTGATCACCCCTCGAAAAAGAGGCATAGCGATGAAATCAATTTGCAAGTGATTATGTGAACTGAGAACATTTTGGCGGAGGGGAAGATCGCTGACATCCTCTTAAACCCGTCTTTAATTGATACTATAGCTGCAATTATTCTGTAAATTAACTGTGATATTGTTTATTACTTTTTTCGCACATGTTGTTGTGGACGTAGTAAATAACTTTGTTTCATGTGTTGTCTTCTAATAAGGTTAGTGGGGGACTTCAAATCGCGAGCTAGCGACTGGCTAGGTGCTCCCCTGTTGATGACTATTTGTTGGGAAAATATAAGATGCTTGAAGTCAAGTGTTCAGCACTGGAGATTTTGCTTAAGGCTGCTGAGGAGAAAGCAAAAGTGGATGAAGAAACAATTAGCGTTGCTGAGGAAAAGGTGAAGGCGGCTGGGGAAAAGGCGAGCGCTACTGAGGAAAGTGCTAGGATTATAAGAGTAGAGGCTTCTGAGCTACATTCTCAGTTGAGCGAGATCCAAACAAATGGGCCTGGATGAAAATAAATTTGCTCCGAATGCATCTGTTATTCAAGAAATTTTTTATGGAAGGCATCCATATGTCTAGTATTTGCATCTGGCTAGCCTTCCAAACATCCCCGCCTTGGCCGAGATGAAAGCGTGCAAAGTGGATTATATGGAAGAACTCCCTTTCAAGCCAAGCGGTGATGTTTTTGCTTTAAATGTTGGTGCCAATGCGGCTAATATGGTAGTTGAAACTTCCATCCAGCAAGCTAACGAGGGGGATTCCATTCAGCGGCCGAGTTAGGATGCCACTGCTATTATCGCTCAGAACCTCACTTCTTCTAACAACAAAGTTATTTCACTTTTGGAGTATTTTTGCTTGTTAGATTTTGGAATGTAATCTTTAAAACAATACTTTGGTGTTTGTTTGTATTATCCATGTGATTGTTATTATGGAAACGGAGTTTATTATCTTTTGATGCTCACTCATTGCCCCTATTTGTGGGCAGGGCTTTAATATTTTTGTTGATTGCAAATTCTTGAAAAGTTTTGATTTAATGGGACACAGTAGTCGGTTCTCTGAGGCCATCAGTTTGCTGTATGCCACATGATTATTTACCAAGGAGTCTGCGGGGGTTGTTTCCTCTGATGTATTTACTCATATGGAATCGCTTCCTCTACGTATTGAGTGGAAAATTTGTATTCCATCTTCCACTTCTATTAGTTGTCCCTATATTAAACTCATTCCCGATGGATACAATGTTGAGTCCCATGGTAGAGAGATTGTTTATGGTCTAGTCGATCTTGAGTCTGTCATCCAATACATTCAATCGCTTAAAATTCCTTTTCGAGTTCAGAGTGGGCTTTATGTTTGGGAATTTTCTTAAAGTACATGTTGTTGGGTGCCAGTGATGTTGAGAAAAATTGGAATGCTATAGTAAAAGACAACCAGGATGCTTTGCGAGAATTGCGTAGAGTTCTTAGGGAACAAAATGATCTTATTCATCGGCAACAGCTGAGCCTGGCAAAGATGCTTCGTCAATAGGTAGAGGCTAGGTAATATGGTAATGGCAAGGCTCAAGAAGCTCATCAAAAAACTTCAATCATTGATAAGCAATGCACTCGTATTGATGACCTGATGACGAAACTTAAGAAAAAGCAAGATGAGTGTGATAATTTTTCCACTTCAACTGTTGTCTAGTAGAACAAATTTGATGAACCTTTCACTATAAATATACAACTGTGAGGTGAAAATGAAGAACTTTGTACTGAATGTGATCGTCTTGACTTGACTTTACACCAACTAGAATAAGCTTATGTTGGTTATAAGGATAGGATTCAAGAATTTGCTTCTTTATCACGGCAGTCCACCAACCATGGCGATCTGGTTATTGGGGGTGGTGATTGAAGAATTAGATTTTCTGATGTTTTTTGATCGCACATTTGTAGTCTTGAAGAAGAAGTGTAAAACCTCAAAGATGGCATGGCACAATATAAGGAAACAGTGGATGTTATGAGTATGCAGCTGGGTTGTGAGGAATTTGGCCTTATTACTGACTTTAAGGCATATTATGCCAGATGCCTCGGCCTCATGGAGCGAAGGGGTATGAAAAATCATCATGTGTATTTATATATGAAATGTAGGTATGAGCATATGGTTAGTGGGGAGCGTGAGGCATAGGAGAACCATCGTAGGGACGAGCATCGTGTATGTGAAGCTGAACGCCATTCTCAAGAAGTGGGCCTAGTCATCGCCATGGTGGTTCTTCTTCTGGTGGATCTTCTTGGTCCTCTAGGAATAGATAGTATGCTTCCTCATTTCCGTCTTCTGTGATGTTTAGGTGGAACGAATTTTTTCTTGTGCAAATTTTCTCCAGATTTACGATTTTTCCCTTTTTCCTTCAAGAAGTTCCTTTGTTTTTGCAAACCTATGTAGATTGCTTAGGTATATATGCACTGGGGGAAGCTTTATGCAAAGTCACAAGATCTATTGCTTGTTTTTGTCGATGTTATAGAGGTATGTTTGCTTACTAGCAAGATGTAAAGCTTGTGTTAGTGTATATGGTCGTCTTTGCAAAATCTAAGGCTTGCAAATATTAATAGTTCTGCAAGATCTATAGCTTTCTATTATTTTGTATGCGAGACTGCAAGATCTAAAGCTTACCATCTGATATGATTATGCAAGGTCTATAGCTTGTGTTTGATTAAATTTTTGGAGGTACAAGATCCAAAGCTTGCAACCTCCGACATATGCACAGGATCCAAAGCCTGGTTGTCGCGATAAGTAATTTGATAGCAATTTAATGCTCCCAAATTATTTTTGCAATGTGAAAGAAAGGAAAGTAAAGTGTAATCATAGGCCTACAAAGTGGATTTTATATTATGTACGGGAGCGATTATATCGCTTTGGGATAATGGAAAGAAAGTAATCAAGGATAATTTCTTGGTGTCTATACATGTGGGTGTTTCTTATCCTCTTTCTAGGCATAAAACTTCTTCAAATTGGTCACGTACCATGTGTTAGGGACTAAGGCATCATCCACATGCTTTAGTTCATAACAATGTGAGTCTTCTTGATCGTGTAGGGCTCTTTCCATTTAGGGTACAAGATTCCCCATTCTACCGCGAGACAAGCTTCGTTGTCTCCTAATACCAAGTTTCTAATCCAAAACCACGTATCCTTCATCTTAAGATTGTGAACCTTAGCCATCCTTTCTTTGTACTTAGTTTACATTCTCATTGCTAACTCTCTCCTTTCTTCAAGCTCATCCAACTTGGGCATCGTCATCTCTTGGCTAACATTTTCCTCATAATTACTCACTCGAAGACTTCAATTACCAACTTCTATTGGTATAACTGCTTCATAACTATAGACCAAATTGCAAGGGTCTTTCCTGTTGGTTCTCAAACAGCCGTTCTGCATGCCCATAGCCTATTTAACGACTCATCAACCCATCCAGTTTGCATTTCTTCCAAACGCTTTTGGATTTCTTGAACAATGATTCTGACTAGGCCGTTTGCTTAGGTGTGATCTACAGATCTAAAATTCTGAATGATTCTGAGTTTTGAGCACCAGTCTATGAACACTCCACCAGTAAATTGTGTCCCTTTGTTACATATAATGGTGGTTGTCATTCCAAAGCGGCACACGCCACTTTTCTTTTCCTTTATCGACTCCTAGGCTCTGATACATGGTCACTTTTTATGCTTTCTCACTTGTCATTCCTGCTATTAATTCCACTAATGGCTGGGCTTAGTGATAATTGTCCTTTTGGTTGCAGGACCGCATATACACCAACTAGCAATCTAACATATAAAACAAGCCAATTACTATGTTGAATGCCTCGGTTAGTGCCGCATAATGCAGTATATCACTTGTCATCGTCAAGTACAATGGTCAAAGGAGGATTATCCCCTTGGCTTGGGGGCCAATCAAAATTGGTTAGTGGACCATCAGATTTGCAAGCATTGCCTTTACCCGCAGAGGTTTTAGTCTTGCTCGCATTCTTGTGAGGTCTTCGAGCTCTCCTAGATTTACGAGTACTGGCAGTTTCTTTTGAGGTAGTGGTAATGGACGCTATAGAACCACCAGCTCTGTTTACTGAAGGATACTTTTTTTCCAGTATGCATTGCATTACACACCTGCCTTTTATGGGTGGTTCGTTCGTTGAGTACGTTGCGACGACGAACCCATTTATCTGTTGCTTGGATTAGAAAACTTGGAATATCATCAATAAGCTTTAGATTAAGAACTCCATGATAGAGCCAGTAAGCTCAAAAATATTTTGCATAAACCTTAAGGGTAGTGTTTAGCTCCTTAGCTTCCTCTATTGATTGAGAGTTTTCACCAGCAAATGCCTCACATAATTTAGCATTCTCGGCGTGGAATTCATTTAGCCTATTATTATTTGAAAGAGAAATTTCATGTTGCCACACTACAACGCCAACCCGCACTTTAAACGTATGTGCTTCTGATATGAATCTCCTCGCAAAGACTCTGGATTGCAGAATATGATTGGATCTTTGATTGTATTAAGGGAAATTGGAAACCATAATATATTCGCATGAATTGATCCCCAACTATCCCTCGGGATTGACCCTCAATTCAAAATTTGCTCACTAACTAACCTGCAGGATTAACTCACAAATAAAGGGTATTGATACTTAACTAGGCAGCGGGATCAAGCAACAAAGAAAACACTTACAAGTAATTGAGTATGAGCTTGAAAACTATGAATATATGATTGATAAAATTCAAAGGTTAATTAAAATATTGAAAATCATCCCCTCTTCATATTACAAAGGTATGGCCACCAAGAATACAAAGAAGAAAAGGATTTGGTATTTTTTTTGTCAGAAAATGGAATGACTTATGGTAGCTTTAAGAAGCTAAAACCATATCAAACTGATGTACCTAATTTAAATCTAAATGATGACCAAATTCAGTAAGGTGCCTTGCATCAGTATGCACCTTGCAAGGTCTCCAGCATGCGCAAAATCTCTACATCAGTATGCGCCTTGCAAGCCTTTACATGGTTTTGCACGACCTTTGCGCAACCATATCAAATTGATGGACCTTGTGCCCTAGGGAAATCCTAATTTAAATCTAAACTTGGGCCTTTAGAATCCTATTTATCTTCTCTTATATAAGGATCCTTTAGTATCATAGGGTTTAACAAGGAGACGTAACGTAGAATCTTAGTTTTTGGTTGGTAGGAAGGAAGCGGACATTTCTCTCTCTTTAGATTTTTTATTCTCTTTTTTTTTCTTTTAGTTCTTAGATCAATGGCATTTAATTCAATGAATGCCATGGATTTAGGAAGTAGTGAGCATTAGTTGTAATTTTTATTCTCCAAGTTTCTAAGAGTAGGTAGAGAGAGAAAGGGAATAATCCTTCTCTCTTCTTTTAATCCTTCCGAGTTTTACCCAAGGGCATTGAATCTAATGGTAAAATCGGGTTCAATGCTTAGGGAGTAGTTTATTTTCTTGGGAATGTAATTTGTATTCATGACTTGGTAGAAATTTTTCAGATTCTAGGTCTCCTTATCCTTTTAGGCACGTCATGCTTGATTTAATCTATACATTCTTGTGAAATGCATGTTATATATCCTATGATATACAATAGTTATATGTTTCATGTATAGTGCTAGGCTTGTTGCCCTTGGTAGTGTCCGGTTAGGATATGCGGGATCGCGAGTCCCAACTATGTAAGTGCATGTACATAGACCGTGAGCACTGAATCCACGCGAGTGTATGCCAAATATCAACTGGGTCATCACCCCAATAGATAAAGCATGATAGTTTGTAGCAATTAGGGTAGTAGTGTAGCAACCATTGTCGTTTCAACCCTAGAGTAATCATGGGATGTCGATTACTTTTCCTCTATAGGCCTAGGGAGAAGCGTTCATAGTGGAGGCCCTGAATGTAATTCATTATGGGGAAAGAGGAGCGTAAATTGGTTGGGTCGCACACCACATTTTCCTAATTATGGAGGTAGCACTGATAGAATAGACGTAGGCACCTTTGTGTGATAGACATTGGGAAGTTTTTAATATCAACCATACTATGTGACATAGACATTGGGATAGGTTTATATGTCTTGCATTTGATAGAATATAGGATCAAAATCATATATCGGTCAAGTTATGCAAATATCTCTAAGTTTAAGCTTAATATAGTTTATTCTCTTGTTTTGCATGTTCAGTATTTTACAGACAACCCCCCCCCAAACCATGTCTGAAACACTAGTTATTCCCGACACACAATCAGAGTGATGCCCGATTGTGAGTCTTGCGTAGTTAGCTTTTGAATCCTAGCATCTCCATGGACGACCCTGGACTTGCCACTAGCTACTCTTTGATAGTTGGTAGTGAGTACGATATTAACAATATAAATTCTTATCTTTGGTCTCTAGCACTCCACGGGTCAGTAGATCTCTTGTGTAAAAGGATGGTTTACTAACGACCCCGCAAAGTGCGGATCAAATACGCTAGGAATCTAACTCTATATTACAATAGGATAAATCTAACATATTCTTCATCATATCACCTCTAGTGGTATGCAGTTCTGCTTTAGTTTTAGCAAGATCTCATAAATCCCTCTCTAATTCTTCTAGCAGCACGGTACAAGCCACGATTGCACAATCAGGAAGCTATAAAGGGAGACAAGATACAGTGAAAGAGGTTAGTAAGAACAAAAGAAAAGACACTTTGTAGGGTTTAGCTGAAGCTGACTTGGGTGTCAGAGCTTCTCCCCGAGGACTCCTTTGTAGGTACCTAAGCTATCAGCGCCCCCTTTCTATTAACCTCAAGGTTTGCCTTCACTGGCAAGGAGTCCCCGCATCAGGTTACACAGTGTGTAATCCGTAAACACGATAAGTTCCAGCTCAAATCTTCTTATGTTATGGGCCGGTGTGCCATGTTTATTATATCTAATCTTATCGTATAAAAATGACAATTCGAATAATACCAATACATGCTATTCCTTTTTTTAAAATCATATTAAACATAATTTCTTTTATAATAATAATATACAACATAGCTAAATGTATTCTTCTTTTCAAAAAAAAAATGGTTATCATAATCTCCCATTTTAATTTATTTATGGAAAGGCGCAGCTAAGGAAGTTCCCTCAAAATTAAGATGCCCCATTACAACATTTGGTGACCACTTAAAATTATATCAGAAAGAGAAATATATCTTACACTAAAAATTATTTTGACCAAAAATTCCTTCTTTTTAAATATATTTATTAACAAAGGTTGACTTCAAATATAGAAAAAATAATAATCTATTACTAGAATGACTCACCTAAAATCAATTTGAACTTTTAAACGTATTTATTCAACTCAAATATAAATACTCCATCTATCCCTACTTACTCTGCACAGTTTTTTGGGTCAAACATGCCAAACTTTGACCACATATTTTAATAGATATTTAAACAATAATTTTATCGTATGAGATATGGTTAGATTCATCGTAACATATAGTTTCTAAATATCAAATTTTTGTGTGACATTATTGTCCGTAGCTACACAAATTTACAGTCAAACATATTTATTAGAGATCGTGAAAAGATTTTATGCAGAATAGGTTGGGCCGGAGGGAGTATTGAACCACTGACCTTCAATAGAATCTATTGAACAGGTTATTAAATTTAATTAGAAGCTATCCCATTCGCAAAAAATAAAACAAAGTACATTTAGTGAATAAAATTAAAAAAGGTAGGGGTTAGGTAAAAGACACAACATAATAAAATTTAATCTAATTCTAACGTTGATCGATCTTCAACGCTCACACTTTATAAGTCGTCAAACTCATTAAAATAGATTATTTTTCTTAATGACATATTTATTGCCTAAAAATAACCAATTAGAGAATTTTGATTCCTTCCCATTTATCATAACCCTTCTTATATCATTCTTAGTTTTATTTTATATTCTCTCTTCAATTATTGATCCCCTCACAATTTTCTCACCCCAAAGGAAAACATGAATATAAATGGAAATTGTTATTATCATCGTCTAGAGACGAATGTTTCTTTGAAAATTGTTGACCATAACATTTCAGAAGAACAACCCCATTTATCTCCAAAACAAATAGATTCAGGTATGAATTCTCATGTAGATTCTCTCGGTCCATTGGAACATGGAACTCATATTTTGCTAGTTTCCAGTGACAAAGAATCCCTCACCTCAATCGCCAAAATGCTTGATTTTAGTTCTCATCAAGGTAAACATGATTTATTCACTCATTCTATATCGTTTTTCACATGTACACTAATTTTTCGTTTTCTCTTTTTAATATAAAATTCTATGTTTTTTTCTATGTCAATTGACCAGAGATGTTTCAAATTCATAGAATGTTTAATGGAATCTTATATAAACATTTTTACAATATATAAACTATGTGAGCTATGTACCAGTAAATCAAACAGGATTAATTAAACAATGCAATTGTGTTGTTGAGTACATGCCTTTATGAATATTTTTATAAATGGTGTTATCGAGTAAATCCTTTTGTACTAATATTTTTAATCAAAGGATGACGGAATTGATCAAACGGAATTGATTAATCAAAGGATGCATAGCAATAAACGGAATTGATTATGGTAACGGGAATTGATTAATCGGAATTGATTTTAAATTTTTTTTGCTTTCTTATTTTATCTCTCCCTGCACCTATATATGTTTCAGTTAAAAATGATTGAATTTCTATGGTTCTCATTATTATGATATTACATATATTTACCGTAAATGTTTTCTTTTGATTAGTCAAAGGATGATTAATTTTTCTCCCACCAAGATGGTTATTTCAAAAGTTCATTTTTTTTAATTTCTAATTGGTCAACTATCACATCATTCATGTATCTCTAAAGTCATGTATTTTTATAAGAAAAAGAAGTACTCAATTTCAAAATTATTCTTTTTAACGAATATGACTTTTTTTTCTTTCTGAATGAGTTGTACTCTTTTTTTTAACTGAAAACACCCAAGCGTGGGGGTTGATATAGTGGTACCCTAGGTCACATAATTAATGAGCCAGTGACATCATAGTAGTTTTATACAAAAAGGCAACATCATTGCCTCCAAAAGAATTGATACTAATAACTATAAGTCTATATATATGCAAGATGTAGAAGAAAAAAAAGGTAGTTGCGATTCCAAAGTAGCGAATGTCCACACCCAGTGTTAATTCATTACTTTGGCCAGGCAACAACCAGTCAGTCATAACCATGGTGAAACAGCCGGAGGAGTATGTTGTTGAATGGCATGTGTGAAGCCGGAAAAATCAAGCGTAATCAGCTCGAGCACACGAATGTAGGTGGAGCACACGAATGTCCCCTCGAGCACACGGAAGTCCTCTCGAGCACACGAGTGTCCCCTCGAGCACACAAATGTCCACTCGAACAAACGAATGTCCCCTCGAAAACACGAATGTCCCCTCGAGCACACGAATGTCCCCTCGAGCGCACGAATGTCTCCTCGAGCACACGAAAGTCCCCTCGAGCACACTATTGTCCCATCGAGCACAGTAATGTCCCTTCGAGAACACGAATGGCCACTCCCTTCGAGCACACGAATGTCCCTCGAGCACACAAAAGTCCCCTTGAGCACAATAATGTCCCTTTGAGCACACGAATGTCCCTCGAGCACACGAAAGTCCCCTCGAGCACACGAATGTCCTCTCGAGCACCCAAATGTCCCCTCGAGCACATGAAAGTCCCCTCGAACACACGAATATCCCCTCGAACACACGAATGTCCTCTCGAGCACACGAATGTCTCCTCGAGCACATGAAAGTCCCCTCGAGCACACGAATGTCCCATCGAGCACACTAATGTCCCTTCGAGAAAACGAATGTCCCCCCGAGCACACGAATGTCCCCTCGTGAACATGGATGTCCCCTCAAGCACACGGATGTCCCCTCGAGCACACGAATGTCCCGTTGAGCACACGAGTGTCCCCTCGAGCACTCGAAAGTCCCCTCGAGCACACGAGTGTCCCCTCGAGCACTCGAAAGTCCCCTCGAGCACACGAATGTCCCCTCAAGCACATGGATGTCCCCTCGAGCACAAGGATGTCCCCTCGAGCACACGGATGTCCCCTCTAGCACACAAAAGTCCCCTCGAGCACACGTATGTGGATAGCAAATGTGGTTGTGAACTCCCCTCTGGAAAGTGAAACACTATAACCATCGGGGGGAAGCATAGGGTTCCAGAGCCATGATGAGGTCCATAACCTGCGGCAAAAGGAAGGAAAGATCAGCAGTATCAATCATCTTTAGAGGCTTGCCTATGGATTCTAATATAAGGTGTATGAATGCTATCCATATGAATTAGCCCTTTAATATGCACCGGAATGTTATTCAATGAAGTGAAAAATCCATCCGGGAGGTTGAGTGGTGTTTAACAATAGCATCAGCCACTGAATTACATTCTCTGTATGTGTGCTTAAGAGAAACCTGGGATAGAAGTGTGTGAACTTGGAACACCAATGGGTATAAAGTCCATTTGGAGCATGATGGATCATTGATCATATGAACTGCCTGTAAAGAGTCAGATTCGATAATGAAGTTTGGATATCTAGGGATACAGATTTGACATGCCAGAAAGACTGCCTTTATTTCAGCTTCCAGTGGTGAAATGGCTGATATGGACTCTGACTTGATTAGGAGTGGGAAACCCTGGTTATCACGAGCAATTAAGCTAATAAAAACAGATGTAGCAGACCATGAGGCATCCACATTAACCTTGATGACATTGGGACCTGGAAATTCCCAGTATACGGTGGAGATGGTTGGCTTTGGTGGTGGTCTGGGGAGGGATATCAGAGAATGGAATTGATTGCATGAGTTATGGTGTATATTGGGGAGGCAGGGAGAGGCTGAAATGGAAAAATTAAGAGTATCTATAACTTCCTTGCTTATATGGGTAAAAGAAAAGGGTTTGTCCTCAAGAAAGTAAGCATTTCTAGCCTTCCATAATGGCCAGCAGATCAATGGAGGCAACAATCGACATATTATTTTCTGAAACCCAGAAAGGTCACTATAATTCCAAAAGATGAAGAAAGTATCTACAACACTATGGACATTTTGCAGGTTGAAGTTAACTAGACGAGCACTCTCAATCCAAACAGATTTAGCAAGATGGCAGTTAATGAAGAAATGTTCCAGAGAGTCAGATTGATTGCATATAGGACATTTTGAAGCCAAGCTAAAACCACATTTAATGAGAATATCAACAAAAGGTAAGAATGAGTTGAGCAATTTCCATGTAAAGATGGAGATCTTCTTAGGTAACCTAGTGTTCCATATGAGCTTAGTAACTGGGAAATTACCTGGTATATATGTTAGAGTTTTATAAGCTGACTTGAAAGAGAATTTGCCAGTCTCTTCAGGTTTCCAAATCATCTTGTCCACTCTGTCATGTACAATTTCTGCACCCTGCAAAAATAGAAAAGTATCATTTTCCAGATAAGGAACGATCTTAGGTAAAATTGATACTTTGTTATTTATAAAATCAGCTACTGAACAGGGGGAAAACATGGAAGTGATGTGAGATGGGATACAGTTCATCAACGGGCCATTTGGGCACCAGTTAGCAGCCCAGAAATACCTTGGCCATGAATAATCAGTGAATTTTTTTCTGCAATAGGGTTTACCTCATTGATTCTCTTCCATGTTTTGGAGTTCTTGTGGGACTGGGGAAAGGACCACAGTAATTTGGCCCACAAGGTGTTCCCTAATTGGCTTTTCCACCATAATTTAAGTGAGCAAGCTTCAATAATTGACTTGATAGATCTAAAACCCAATCCATAATGAGATTTAGGGATAGCAATGCCAGTACACTTTTTCCATACCTTATTTTTTGTTTCCTCGGTTTCCCCCCAAAAGAAACTGGCCATTCTTTTTTCCATGGATTTTACAATAGATGTCGGAGGTTTACAAACAGTCCAAATATGATGAGGGAGAGAGTATATGCATGATTGGATCAGTGTCATTTTCCCTCCTGCACTTAACCATCTATTCTTCCAGTTTTTAAATCTCTTATCCATAGTTTCAAGAAAGGGATGGAAATATCTAAATAGGGTTCTTCCTTTGAAAATAGGGCAGCCTAGGTACTTAAATGGGAAAATACCTCTCTTCATTCCTAGGATAGACCTAATCTGATGTTTCTTAGTGGCTGTAGCTCTCTTGCTAATGTAAAACTCTGATTTTTCATAGCTGATTGCATGTCCTGATGTTAACTCAAATATCAGTAGAAATGCTTTAATCCTAATTAGACCATATTTTGAAGCTTGCATAAAAATTATGGTGTTATCAGCATAGCTTAAGTGGGTGACTGGTAAAATAGTAGATGGAAGAGAAAAATATTGCAAACTGTTATTTTGAAAGATGAATGAAATGCTCCTGGAGAAGGATTAAGTAAAGATATTGAACAGTAAAGGAGAAAGGGGATCACCTTGTTTGATTCCTCTAGTTGATTTAAAAAAACCAACGGGATTACCATTGATGAGCACAGAGAAGTAAGCCTGGGAAAAGTTGTTCATGACCGCCTTAAGAAATTTACCTGAGAAACCAAATTTATGCAAAATACTCTGCAAAAAACCCCAGCTAACCCTATCAAAAGCCTTTTTCAGGTCTAGTTTGAGCATACAATTTGGTACCCTATTTTTTTGTCAAGGAATCTAACCATCTCTTGAAGATATAGGATATTGTCTGAGATATCTCTATTCTTCATAAAAGCAGTTTGGTTTTGAGAAATTAGTTTGTCCATATATGGTTTCAGTCTTTCCATGAGAACCTTAGAGAAAATTTTATTAGCAACATTAGAAAGGCTAATAGGTCTAAAATCATCAAAAGATGATGGGGTAGGTTTTTTAGGAATAAGAGTTATCCTAGTGCTAGAGATACCTCTTGGTATGTTAGATCCTAAAAGAAAATCATTTACCGCAGATAAGAGGTCATCTTTTATGAAATCCCAACATTTGATGTAAAATTTACTAGAGAAGCCATCAGGCCCTGGGCTATTATTCCTATTCAGCCCCATGACCACTGATTTGAGTTCAGTTTCTGTTACAGGCCTAGATAAACTGGCGTTATCTTGCTCAGTGATGATGGAAGGAATCTGGCTAAGGAAGTGTAGATAGTAGGTGGAATTCACAGGGTTCCTAGATTCAGTTAGCAGGTCTGAGAAATATTTTACAGCTTCATTCTGAATGTCTGTAAAATTGTCCAGCCATTGACCAAACGAGTTTTTGATTTTTGATATATTCAATCTACAGTTCTTCTCCTGAACAGATTTATGAAAAAATTGGGTATTATTATCGCCACACTTAAACCAATTCAATCTTGACTTATGCTTCCAAAATTTTTCTTTCTCTTTTAAAGCTCTGAGAAGAAGTGCCCTTTTTCATTAAGAATGATAAGTTCAGTTTTTGAATGGGATAAATCATAGATTACTTCCTGTCTTCTGAGATTATCCTCAGCTATCATTACATTAGAGTCAATATTACCAAAGCTCTCTTTGTTCCATATTTTAATTACTTTCTTAATTCTAATTAACTTAAGATATAGCCCCATCATACCTGTTTGGTGAATAGGAGAAACCCAGTTTGTTCTGATTAAATCCAAGAAATCAGGCCTATTGAACCAACAGTAGAGAAATCTAAAAGGTTTTGGGTATGAGGGAGTCTGAGTAGCAATTTGGAACAAGAGGGGTGAATGATCTGAGGATTGCCTATTGAGAATCTGTATGGAGGAAGCTGGGAATTTATTGCTCCATTGGAGTGTACACTGACCTCTATCTAATCTTTTAGAAGTAGGGTTTCTCAGTCTACCATTGGTCCATGTGAAAATATTCCCTACAGTATTAATCTCCTGTATTCCTTTGGTGGTAATCCAATTATGGAAATCCCTAATACTGCCTAGATTAGGAGAGCTAGGGCTTCTATATTCATCAGGTGTGACAATTGTGTTGAAATCACCTATGAAAACAGTTTCGTTTAGTGGGAGAAGACCTAGGGCATGCCATAGTAACTTTCTACCTTCTCTATTCCTAAGGGCATAAACAAAAACTATTTCCATCTGAAAATTAGAGCCAGAGTGGATGATTTTAACATTCAGGAATTGCTCATGGTGACATATAAGATTAACAATCAGTGAGTCCACATTAGCCAGATCTTACCATTATGGAGAGGAAGGTTATTAGAAAAATTCAGTTTCTGCATGTAGGATTGGCATTGAGAGTTATCATGCATAGGTTCTATAATACATAATAGTTGAATTTTCTTTTTAGAAATCAAATGTTTCAGTCTGAGCATAGAAGTTTCAATTCCCCTCAGATTCCAAACCAAAAAGTTAAGTTTGACAGGGTGTATCATTGGTCAACTGATTTATGGCTTTTAGTGGCGGATCTTAGCATCATCTTATTCAATTGAACAAGGTAATTCTTTTTGGTCTTAATCTTACCTTGGCCATCATTCTTACCTGATAGATTACTTGAAACTACCACAGGGGTGGCCTGAGACTGAGTATCTGAAGCAACTTCACTACCATCATCAAAGGATTCCAGAGGGTCCTGAATTAGACCTTCGTCAAAGTTCGACAGATCCTCCATATCCTGCAAAATAGCAAATCTATTTTCCATCTTTCCTTGGTGTGAAAGTGGAGGGTTAATGGGGGAGCACTGGAAACGAGTCAAGTTGTGAGAACCAATCCCTATGTCATCCTTAGCATATATTTTAGGTTTTCTTATAGGGATAGTAACCTCTGTTAGGTTTATGAGTTCCCTAAGGACTGTATGGGATTGTTCCAAGGCTTGTGTTACTGATGGGTGGTCTGGGGGAGGTGGTTGAGGTAACTGAGGTGTGGTAATCTGAGTGATTGCTCCTGTTGTCTCGGGGCCATATGCCAAAGGATCAGAGGCAGGGTTAGTATTAGCTAGCTGATGAGGTATGATTTCTGAGTTGGGCTTATTGGAGAAAGGCTGATTGTTAGTAAACATAGCAGGTGTTTTTGCAAATTTTTGCCCAATAGCATACCATTTAGGCATTGGTTCAACATTAGTATGGGAGACAGTTTAGATTGACCGAGTGAATGTCTCAGTTTAGCACAGTGATCACAATACAGAGGGATATCTTTATACTCAATATTATATTTCCGATTGTTATTTGTTGATCCTAATCTGATGGAGGTGTTAAGAGGTTTCTGAAGATCTATCTCAACACACAACTTAATGGCAGACGGCCTGGTTAACATTTCAGTGGTTATGTCTTTCTTGATGAAATTACCTATACTATTTCCAATAGATTCAATAGAAGAAGCATTATAATAGTACAGGGGGACTTCCCTGATTGTACACCATACCGGAACAATTGGGGATTCCTTGTGTGTTGAAAAATCCGAAGACCATTTGAGGATTTTCATCTGGACTCCATTGAAAACCCAGCTTCCTTTGATCTAGCATCTCTGATAATCATTAATCTGATCAAATCTGATGAGGACGTGCTTGAAGTCCAGTGACCCCAATTGGTATTTTCCAGCAAACCCCGCCGTTTTGAAGGATGATTCCAGTTGCTCCATTGAGAGCCCGCCTTTAGTAAATTTGCCTACCAGGGCATTGGCGTAGTGGGCAGAGAGTGTTGAGATCTCTTCCTCAATGTATAGACATGCTGGCTCACCCAAATGCTCCAATTTTGGGATCAATTCGGGATTGTCCGGAAGAGATTGGCGGAGAGGGGGAGATTTTGCTTGGAGTGCAGAGAGGAAAGTTTTTTGTAGGGTTATAGGATTGCCGTTCTCTGCCATGGTGGCCGGCCGCGATGGAGGCATGGTTAACACCGTTGCTTGTTGACAGGGAAGAGCCGTTAGCGGCGAAGGAAGCCGTTACCGGCAGGAAAGGACGTTAGATTCAGAGATTGTGAAGTGAGAGAAGAGAGGAGACAGTACTGTTCAAAGAGAGAAGACGGTTGATGCTAGAACCAAAGGATTGAAATGAGTTGTACTCTAATCCATGTTAGCTTAATATGTTTGCAAGAAATAAAGTTACACTTTAAAAGATCTTTTTCAAAAAAGAATTGGACTAATATAAAGTACTTTGTATCTTAATTTATGTAATTTCCTTTAATTTATATTAACAATTTTTTGTTTAAAATGTTGTATCATATATTTATAAAAGAATTAATATTTTTACAAGAGAAGACATTTTATCATGATGAATATTTCTTTCTCAACTAGATTTTATTATTTATTTATTTTTCAACATTTTTGAAGAAACTACATATGTTGCACAACATTTCTTAAGAAATTACATATGTCGCACAACTAATGATATTTGTGTGAGAACACTATGAGAAATGACCTCTTTTCACTTGAATTTTTTTTAACATCATCTAGATAATATTGTGTCAATTATGAATAATTCTTGTTGGACATTGTAGAGTTCAATAGAATAAATAGGATCTTAGCTTTTGAATTACTTTTATTTACTCATCCTGGGAGAAGCAATTAATATACATTCTTATCGGCGCAGGCTATGAAACAAAATTTCTAATATATTCCTCTTATATTTGATATCATGTTTTTTCATATTCAAAATAAATTATGATTTTGACTCAAAATAACTTACAAGATATTGGATTTCAGTAACAATGGTGGCAACGCCCTCTGCTGCTATGAAAATAATTATGGATGGAAAGGAGCAGTTTGATGGAGTTATTGCAAATATGGACTATCTGATGCTGGAGATTTTAATCTCTGCAAGGAAATCAATAGATTGGGCATCCAAGCTATTTGTAATTAACTTACCAACACTATTCCACATCATAATGTTTAATTTCAAATATTTTACATTCATAAATACATGTATTAAATTTGATCTAGTCAATCTTTCTACTTAACTATCTTTTAATTTCATCAGTAACATCTGCAAAGGAAAGACTTCAGTTGACATACAAGGTATCAGAAAATGGAGCATGCATTTTGGTTAAGACACTAAATGATGAGTTGATCATGGACTACTTAGGTCAATTAGTTATCAAGGAACGTCTACAGCGGAGAAAAGTAGAGCAACATGGTGACATTGCGGCTGAAGTGACTGGCTTAGCTAATACTATGCATTTGAATGAGAGTATTGGTGAATGTAGCACTCACAATAAACCAAACAATAGAAAAGAGAAGAATAGTACAAACAAGGGTGGAGATGAGCTTCCTCATCAAGTCATCTTAGGGCCTAATCAGGAAAAAAGGGATGGCATACCATGTCTCAATAATAATTTCAACAAGAAGATATGCATGGAATGGACTGAAGGGCTCTACCAAAAATTTATGGACGTTCTCACTCAACTTGGGGAAGGAAGTATGTATGTTTTTATCAACTTTAAATTACTAGACTTGTTTTGCATATAGAAGTGTCTGTACGTGCATATTTTCTTCTTCCATGGAGTGACATTCATGTCATATTATGCACATATAAGTTATAAAATGTTTGTATCTTTTATTATTTCAGTTAAAAGTTCTATTTATATACGTATAGTTGCCTATATCTTTGTTAGAATGCTACCCAAAAGAGATTTGGGAGAGAATGAGAGTGCCCGGTCTTACAAAAACAAAAGTTTCTAGTCATCTCCATGTTAGTTTTTTTTTCTTAAGTGTAGCACCACGAAAAATATTATTATGTCTCTTGATCATATCGATTTTCTCACCAGTTAATGATTTTTTAGTTTCCAGTGTGGCTATGTTATTAGATGTTTATAAAAGCATGTATCTTTTATTGGATGAAAGGATAAAATATATTAGCTTTTAACATATTTTAGTTAAGTATTCAAAGAATAAATTGCATTTGTACTATCACTCTAAATTTAGAACAAGAAGCCATGTTTCTTAAGCTTTATTGTGGTTTTTTGTGTAGAAATGTCATCATAGTAATTGGCAACCCCGAACCATGCGCAATTTCCAAAATAAAAGGTGTAGATTTTCTACCCCAGAAGCTGGGGATAAAACTAGGTATGGAAAATTGAAAGTTTATGGGAGCATGCCTTGTCTAGATTATAAGAATCAGACCAAGGTACACCAGAATCCGAACTTCGTTTTAGTGCTTTCTTCTAGTAACAGCTCAGAAGGAAATGTACATGCTCATGGCCATGGAAATGGAATACATGTTAATCATAATACCAACCTAGCCTATTTCCATGGATATGCAAACCCACAAGAAAAATGGTTGGAGCAGACAAATACAGACGAAAGAGATGAGTTTACAATAGATAATATGGTTGGGTGTTCCACATGTTAATCTTCCAAAACCCACATACCACCCATTAGAAGTACCTTCTCCTATATTGAACATAATACCTCATGCGATTGATACAACCAATTATTTCACAATAGATAATAGTCTTATTGTTGTTGATAGTAATATTTTTGGTTATGTTGCGACCACGAAAAGAGGGAATGTGGATGTTAATCAGCAAGTTTCCTTGAAAATGCTTGATTGTCTAGCAGTTGAAAAATCTTGAGATATAGATAATAGTAACTTTCTTCTATCTCAGTTACAAAGTTTTGCACCTGGAAAAATTGGAAGTTAAGAATTTCAACTTAAACATGAAGTGAATCCACATCAACATGTAATGTTTGATTGGCGCATTTTTAGCTTCGATTTAAACAGGATGTATCCATCTGTAATAAATTTACACGTGCATCTTGAGAATTATCAAACTCTGACATTCCATGAGAGAGAAACACTAGAATATGTAGTAAATAGAAAAGACCTTTCAAAAACAATATTGACTGGATTTTTTTCCATGAACAGATACAATAAAAAATACAAGAACTTAACTGCCTTCATAAATAATTTTCACAATATTTTGTTTGGAATCATACAAATAAAATCTTGACAGAAAGGAAGAAAGTTAAAATGATAGGTCGTTTGAACTCTGTGCATCCCACAGAAGGAGAAAGATCCTATTTAAGAATATAATTAATGCATGTCCGCATACCAATATCCTTTGATGATCTAAGATCCTATAATGGTGATTTATTGCCCTCTTTCAGAGATGTTAAAAAAGAGGACTTTTGCAATCAGACAACATGATAGAAGAGACTTTGAAAGAAGAAACCATATTTCAAATGCCTTCAACCTTGAGGCAGTTGTTTGCTATATTGTTAATCTATTCAATAATTAATAATCCAAAAAAATTGGAACACATTTGAGCATTCTTTATCAGAAGATATAGCACAAGACAAGTGATTATCTAAAAGTGAAGCTCAATACAAAGTGTTACAACAAATACACAATTATTTGAAAAGTATGGGAAAAAGTATAGACCTGTATAATTTTAGTCCACTTCCTGCTGCTACATTTGATAGTGATCACATTACTCACTAATTTTTTGCAGAAAAAACTATCGTTGTTTCACCTGAAGATCTAACTTTAGTCTCAATACTTAATAGAGACCAACAAGCTGCATATGAAAAAAATAATGGAATGTGTTATCAACAACAAACCTGCAACATTCTTTATTGATGGCCCCGGGGGTACAGGTAAAATATACCTTTACAAAGATTTGCTTGCAACAATACGATCCAAGGGAGAAACAGCTTTAGCTACAGCAACATCAGGTGTCGCAGCTTCAATACTACCAGGTGGCAGAACATCTCATTCAAGATTTAAGATCCCTGTAAACCAAAATGAAAATACCACTTGTAATATAAGCAAACAAAGTGGAACAACTTACTTGATCAAAGAAGCAAAATTGATTATTTGGGATGAAGCAATAATGACAAAAGGAGAAGTAATTGAATCTGTTGACAAAGTTTTCAGAGAAATGATGGATATAGACTTGCCATCTAGCGGCAAAATCATTGTCTTTGGAGGCGACTTCCGACAAACTTTACCAGTTATCTGAAAAGGAAAAAAAGAGGATTGTATCTCAACCACTTTAGTAATGTCACAATTATAGCCTTCATTTGAACGAATAAAATTGTCTATCAACATGAGAGCACGACTAGATCCTACATTCAGCAACTTTTTGTTAAAAGTATGCGATAGCGAACAACTTTATTTTCCAGATAACAGAATAATATTACCACCTGATATTGTCTTACCTGTGACACATGACAAATCATTTATCGACTCACTCATTGATTTTGTATATCCAGACTTAAATGCATTCTTTTCATATCCAGATTCCATTACTAATAGAGCTATTCTAACCACAAAAAATGATTTTGTCAATGAAATTAACAACATTATGATAGCTAGATTTCCAGGCAATTGAAAAAAGATTCATAAGTATTAATACAACTATTGACGCAAAATATCAAGGAGATTATCAAGATCTATTAGAAAGTCATAACCCACCAAGCTTACCTCCTTATGATATAACCCTGAAACAACATTGTCCCATAATGCTTCTTAGAAACTTAGATCCAGCCGAAGGTCTATGCAATGGCACGCGATTAACATGTATCAATTTTTCAAACAATGTAAGACATGCTAGGATATGTTTTGGATCACTTTCAAGTAAAGAAGTACTGATCCCCGCATACTTCTAAATTGTGCAGAAGAAGACACTTTTATACCATTTAAAAGAATCCAGTTTCCGGTTAGATTATGTTTTGCATTGACTATAAACAAAGCACAATGCTAGACACTAGATTGTGTAGGTTTATATTTGAAAGAACCTGTTTTCTCCCATGGATAACTTTATGTTTCCCTCTCTAGAGCTAAGACTGCTAAGAATGCCAGAGTTCATATAACACCAATAAAACATGATAAAATTTTTGAAAACACTACCGGAAACATTGTATACAAAGAAATCTACAGCGCCGCGAAAGGTTATACTATTTAGTTCCTAATTTTTCCTTATCAACACGACATTACTTTCATTTTTAAGACGGTTAAATCATATGTTTACTTTCATTCGAGTGGAGAGGGCTCGACTAGAGAGGTTCGAGCGGAGAGAGTTCCAATGGTACTGGATTCAAGTGGAGGGGGTTTGAGTGGTATAAGGTTCGAGTGGTACTGGTTCGAGTGGTAAGGGCTCAAGTAGAGGTTTGAGTGGAGAGGATTCGAGTAGTTTAGGGTTCGTATGGTCAGGACTCGAGTGGAGGAGATTTGGGTGGCCAAAGGTTGAGGGTTTAAGAAGAGGTTCGAGCGGAGAGGGTTCGATCACAGGGTTTGACAAGAGAGATTTGAATGGAGAGATTTGAGTTGTGAGGGTTCGAGTGGTGAGAGCTTGAGTGGTGAGGGTTCGAGTAGTGAGAATCAAGTGGAGAGGGTTCAAGTAGTACTAGGTTCGAGTAGAAAGGGTTCGAGTAGTACTGAGTTCGAGCTGTACTGGTACATGTACTGAGAGTTCCAGTAGAAAGGGTTTGAGTAGAGGTTCGAGTTGAGAAGGTTCGACTAGAGGTTCAAGTGGAGAGGGTTCCAGTGGTACTAGGTTCGAGTCGTTCTGGATTCCTGTGGTGAAGTTCGAGTGAAAGGGGTTCAAGTGTTCAACAAAATGACCCTTACACGAGTTTTCATCATCTATGTTGGCCTAGCGCCAAGGAGATCATCCAAAAGCGGCTGAAATATCCCAACCTCGCCATCTTCCATTTGTACAAGAACCTTGGAAGAAATTATTTCGTATTTGCGTGTTTGTTAGTTTTCTTTTTTGGGACAAAGATTACATTTTTATGTCTTTTTTTTGCAGTTGATTTTGATGGAACAGTTCGGTTCTGACCAGTGTTTTCGTTGCCTTCTCCCTTTCCACACATTCTTTCTTCCTCACCTTTCTAGAAAACTCTACCACTTTCAAATTATCTGTGTTTTCCCATTATTCCACCATCACTTTCTCCATCGTTTAACACGTGGCCTTTACTTTCATACGTGCCCATATCCAAACCTCTTTCCAATTAGATGTATTTTCTCTTCCTTCACTTATATAAGATTTTACTCTCACACTGTTGGGCTCCTATCTGTGCACAATTTCACAAGGTAATTTCATAGTTTCCAATTAGATGTATCTTTTTGTTAAATTACCTGACCTATTTTCCGAATTGTTTTCTCTTTGTTTTCAATATCGGGTTTATAATGGACATGCAAGTGAATAAACTTAGCAAGTTTTTTTTTATTCCCTCCCTCCATTGTTACAGGTGTAGTTTGTTGGATATATGTGTAAAGAAAAAAATTTCTTTTGTTTGAGTAAAGAAATGAACTCATTTTGCTTATTGCTTCTTTACTTTTTCTTCCAACGTTTTCGACTCCTGTTCACCCTTAATGTTTTCCCCTCAAAGCCCTAACCCCTGTTCAAACCCTAAACCTTGTTTGTTATGTAAAGCATTGTCTTTGTAGTTTCTTAACTTCTATAACAGTCTATAAATTAGGTTAATATACACCTTCTATTGAATTTGTCTTAGCTCATTTTGTGTTGAACCAACTGTTTTAATTTTACTACTGGTATGAGTATTCCTTGCTTATAAATTTTTAAAGCATAAATATTTGTATTTGGGTAGTTATTAATAAATACAAATTTCAAATAACCTTTCGAGTTTCTTACAATAACTATCCTTTGATGTTGGAATGATTTTTTTTCTCAAGATATGGATGAAAGATGTGTTAATATAAAAGATATGAATGAAAAAACTAAATAGTGGTACTGTAAGCTTATACTCTTGGCCAAAGGTATGCCTGTCAGACCCAAAGAAAATGGAGACTTACATCGTTTCCTTTTTGCTGATAAAAAGGTAGGTCTTTATATTCATATTCCCTGATTATGTTCTCATATGATTTGTATTTTAATTAATTTCATTTTTAAACTATTTACAGAAGGAGGTAATCCAAGCTATAATTTATGGCAAGGATTTGGGGTCTTTAGATCCTAAACTACGACCTTATGCAACCATTCATATTGGTAATAGTGTTATAACTCAAATAGAAAAAAGATTCCAATATGGCACTGTACCATATCAAATCTGTTTGAACAAGCGGAGTTTTGTTCAAGAAGTGTCTAAATCAAACTCCTATCAGCTCTCTGATTGCTTAGAGTTGACTCTTTTTTGAGAGATTGACAGTTTCCTAGATAGGCAAGATGCTTTGCTGAGTAAGGTTTTATCCAATTATAGTTTTATGTATATTAATTGTTTGGATAATTTTTTTCATTTTCATATGTATGAATGTGCATATCTTCTTTGTGTTGTTATCCACATGTTACCTGCAAGACCAGTTTCTGGATCAATCATACAAGAATTTGTCATCGTGAATCAAGAGTAAGCTTTTGTTACTTTTATTTGATTTCCTTTTTTACCTCATTCTGTTACTCTCATCTCCGGTTATTTCAATTTGATTTAACTTCTTTCCATAAACCAGATGTAGACCAATCCTTTTATCATTCTGGGGAAGTTACAAAGCACCTGAACTCCAACAACTTATCAATCGCATTCATACTCGACCACCTGTCCTTTTCATAGGTTTAAGCCTTAGGACTTTCAAAGGTAAAAAACGTTGATTACTTGAGTTTAAATTTTTACTCCTACAATTATCATTAAAATATATATATTTACATGTTTATTTCCCCCCTGGATTCAAGTGCTTGTGTTGTAGCACAGACCAACACAAAAATGATTTTAGATCCACCAATACCTCAGATCAGCTCCTTGAACACATGATATGCTTTTATTGTTTACGATTTATAGACCTGTTGTATACTTTATCATTTGTTAATTCATTCCTTCATTAGTCAGGGTTACTGACCAAAGGAACTATTTGGAAGAAATCATCGAGAACAAGCAGTATCAAAAAAGGTATCAAGCTGTTCGAATGCTCCATTCTGAACATATTCGTCCGATTAATCAAATTGTGAGCATCAACAAAGCGGTAAGTATGTTAATATGGATGGATTATATGTTCTGTTGTATATAAACTAATTATATTTCATCATTTCTAAATGTTTTAATGGTAATGATGTTGGATTGTTTATTGGGTTAAGAACTGCTGGATCAAAGGATTACCAAGTATTGATATGTCACACAGTCCGTGTTTACAGCTGTTTGTTCAAATTGTGGTAATCCATCGGGTGCTCCAAGGATATTCCTTTCGACTACAATTATTGTCAATCTTCTGGAGTACCACAACCAGGGTAAGTCATCTCTTTTTATTTTACCAAAGATTAGTAACTTTATAATTACACACTTCATTTTACTTATGAGAAACATTTTCTTGTGTTAGTGTGAGATTTGATCTCCAATTGACTGATCCAAGTGGGACAATAGGTGCTTATGTTCAAGGAGAGTATGCTGAAAAGTTGTTGAACTTAACAGGAGAAGAAGCTTATGAAATACATTTACAGGTATGGAGTGGATTAATAAAATTCTTCTTTTATTTTCAAGTGTGCAAAAAACTGGCCTCTTCCTTATTATTTAATTATAGGGAAAACACATCAATTTCAATGAAGTTAATGATTGCATCCAGAATCAAGTTCTTTATTGTCGACTTAAGAGTTTCAAAACATTGCCTACAACATATGCTTTTGAACTAGGTGCATATATTGCAACTGGAAAGAAGTCTGATTTTCTTTTAGACAATAGCCCTTCCAAAGTTATTTGTTTTGAGGTTATGGACCCTTCTGGTGAAAGTGGATATGGTAGTTCAAGCATTGGCCGTTTATCGGGCAGAGATACCACATCATCAATGAAGATTGACACAGATATAGGGGCTTCAGAAACTCCTGACAATAAGGAAATGGGTGCTAAAATAAAGTTACCCTTCGAATCTGATGATGTTGCAAAAAAAAACAAGTATTAGGCCCTCCAGTGCTTTACCTTTGTCTAATCCCTCCTTTTCAAGTATATATATAAAAATCTTAACTTCTGTCCAATTTGGAAACTCTTGGGAAACTTCTGTCCAGTTCGAGTAAAGGGTTCGAGTAGAGAGTTCCAAGTGGAAAGGGTTTGAGTAGTGAAGGTTGAGTAGAGAGGGTTCGAATAGAGGATTCAAATGGAAAAGATTCCAGTGGTAATGGGTTCGAGGGGTACTGGTTCGAGTAGTCAGGGTTCGAGTAGAGAGGGTTTGAGCTGAGGATTCAAGTGGAGATGGTTTGATTGATACTGGGATCGAGTGGTACTGGTTCAAATGCAGAATGTTCGAGTGGAGAGGGTTCGAGTAGAGAAGTTCTATTCGAGAGGATTCGAGTTGTAATGGGTTAGAGTGGTACTGGTTCGAGTGGTGAGTGCCTAAATAGGGATGTTCGATTGGAGAGGTTTCGAGTCATACTAGGTTCGAATGCTACTGGTTCTGGTGGTGAGGATTCGAGTAATAAGGAATCGAGTGCAGTGGGTTCGAGTGGATAAGGTTTGAGCAGAGAGGGTTCGAGTAGACAGGTTCTAGTAGAGAGGGTTCAAGTAATACTAGGTTCGAGTGGTATTGGTTTCGTCTGATAAGGTTCGAGTGGCAAGAGTTCGAGTAGAGGAGGTTTGACGGTTCAAGTGGAAAGGCTCCGAGTATAAACTTCGAGTGGAGAGGTCCGAGTAGAGAAGGTTCGAGTGGAGAGGCCCGAGTAGAGAAGGTTCGAGTGGTGAGGATTTGAGTGGTGAGAGTCGAGTTGTAAGGGTACCATCCACCACTGGAGATAGTACCATTGATGTGTCGTTTTACACAAAAAATAAATCAAGCTCTAAGCTGAATTTTCAGTTCAGGATTCTGTGGTCGGTATGGGCATACCGACCAGTATAGCTGCGAGCGGGTTCGTTTCCCAAGAGATTGGCGAGACTTTTTCTTTAATCTTTAATCTGCAAATTTGTAACCAAAAGAACCAGATGAGGGTCGTGAATAAGAGAAACTAAAAATCGAGTAAAAACAGGGATGAGAAATTGTTACAGATTGCAAAACAATTCAACTATGATGAGAAGATTCTGGTTTCGATCAATTCCATACTGGCTTTCTATCTCGATCCTTGATGCAAATATGACTTTAAATGCATGCACACAAATTAGTTATAGTTGCAAGCAACCAATCTTTCCTTACTTTGTCGATAATCAGGAGGACGCCTCATCAACTATTTCTCTAACTAACATATAACCTAAGAGACGCTCTATAGATTTAATATGCTAGCAGCATTAAGAATGAGAAAAACCCAATTCATAACCAACAAACTCGGACGCCGAATTGTTAAATTAAGACTGTTGTTCCCTACCACTGATTGAACTGAAATCACAATTATGGATGATTGGTTCAATTGGCATTAAATTAACCAACATGCTATCAAATATTGCGCACTACTCAATAACATGAAAGGAATCATAAACATTATAATCATGAACAGCAGATGCTAGCATGCAGTCAAAGTATTAAAACTAATTAGATCTCACGAGAATCGACACCAGTACTTCCTTGATCTTTACCGGAAAAGAAGAATTTAGCTAGAATACATAATTGAATTAACAATCAAAAGCATAAAAATAAATGATGAAAATTGTCTGAATAAAATACTGAAAAACCCAAATCGCAAAATACTGTCTGCGCAAATGGACTGTCATACGCAATTCTGTTCTGTCTATTTTCTATTCGGCCGTACAGTTATGCATGTAAAAATAAAGTCTCCAAAATATTACTACAACCAAACGATAGATAAGGAATAAAATATGTCTTTCCTTATCTAATTAGAACTCTAAGAGATAATCACAATATTCTCTCCTAACAATTAGGAGTCTTCAAATCAATCCCGATTCTTCTCCAACTACATTTGTAATTGCCATAATTCAGCACCGAATATCTCCATTATTATTTCATCTTCCATCTCCAAGCACAAATGACCATAAACTGCACCAACTTGCCAATTCAGCATCTAAATCTTTAAACTGCAAGAACATTACGAATAACATAAATATCCAAGCATTTAATCAACCATTTAACTCAATAATCAGCCCAAAATATATGGTAAAATCAACCCCATCAAAATACCCCACACTTAGATAATGCTAGCCCTCGAGCATATGCAAATGCAAAACATAAATGTAAACGTGAGACTCAAATTAAAACACTACAGCAGCCCTCAAATCCAAAAACCGTCATAGTAGAGTCAAAACACAATCAACCTTCATACCACAAATCATTCCCCTTTGCTTATAAAATCACATCATCCTCACATTCTAGTCAAAAATATGCAATAAAATCCAGCCTCACCAAGATCACTCAATATCTCTCAAAATCATAATCAGGTCAATCACACAAATCATATTCAATACTCATCACAACAGGTTTGTATATACCACTATCTCCACCGTAATAATTGAACACTTGAGTACAAATCAATGAGGTCTTTATCAAGGTTGTAACGGGGCTAGGGTCAAAGAGATAGTATAAAGGGAATACGAGGCTAAAAATCTGAGAATATGCAAGCAATCCATTATCACCTAATGCTCCTCTATTTTCATACTTCGAATGATGCAACATTAAAACACCAGAAGTATAATCACCACCACCAAGCACTAAACCATACCCATATTGCTACCAAAAATTTTCAGCCCAATATGCTACTGACCAGATTTTTTTTTTATTCTTTTTTTTTCAGAACTGATTTTTTTCTTTTTTTTTCTTCTTTTTTTTCAATTTTTTTATTTTTCAACTTTTTTTTTCTGGACAGCAGCACTTACAAGCATTTTCCGGGCATACACGATCAATAATATCATGCAAAAACTATACATGCACCTTCCAAATGAATATAAGTCCAAAATACTCTATGCTCCACATGTATTAGCACAAAATCTCAACCATCTCCAACACACCATACAATTCTAATCCACATCACAAGCAATAATAAATCACTAACATATTCTCAGAGGGTTAAGAAAAGGCTAAGGCTCTTGGCTAAATATTTAGTGACTAAATACCAAAGAAAGAGTTTTCCAGCTTCAACGGGGCAAACTAGGGGATCAATGTACGGAAGGAAGTATATAGTAGAAGCTAAGTAGGGCTCATTCCTAAGTGCCTATATCATTTTCATACTCAAGTATCAAAAACAATCTCGAAATCATGGCACAAACCAAGCAATGAATATCAAAATATGATCACTCAACAAAGAGATAAAGAGCTACTTAATATCATCATTTTTTTAATTATGCCTATTTTTTTCTGGCTTTTGCTCTTTTAAGGCTCAAATCCTCACAATCTATCTAGTTTTAGAGCAAAATGACTTATTGCACCTTCATCATCCTGAAATGCATATAAGAAATCCATGATTTCCTTCACAAAGGGAAACAACATTCAATCTTACCACAAACCAAATTATAACTCTAACCATTCAAATTTCCAATTCAAGGCTGCTATTTTTTTTTTACTCAAATGATGAAAAAAATGAAAATATTTTTGTATTTTTTTTCATAATTTTCTGATTTTTTTTTCATGAAAGAAAAAAACTTTTTATGAAAAACAAACTAATGATATTACACCCCCACCCCACACTTAGATGACACAATGTCCTCATTGTGTAAGAGAGAGGTAACATATGCAAATGATGTAGAAAATATGATGTCATGCACTTACTCTACAAATGTACTAAAATTCAACAAACATTGAAAAAATTAATAATAAAAACAAAGGAAAAATGCTCCCTGGGCGGTAATTAGCCATGGGGTCAACCGGTGAATCTCGATCAGTGTGGGTATGTTGGGTTACTTTGGGCTGAAACTTTCTTCTCCAATCCTTTGATCTTCTCATCAATGTTCTGTAGTTGCTCTTGAAGCTGTCTTTGCTGGTCGTGGAGGTCTTTGACTTGATTGGATAGGTTAACCGCCCATTGCGGTGCTGCTGCCCCAAGTCCACTATGTGTCCTATTTGCAAATGAAGTACCTGCAACAGAAGTGGAGGCTCTGCTCGGGGGTAAAACCCCTGGCTCAAACAACTTATACTGCCCAGAAGCAGTGTCAAGATAAACTAATCTCATTCTTTCCAAAGCAGGCATGTCAATCCGACTAGGTTGCAACCCATAGAGAAGACTAGACTCATTAAACACACCTAAACGCTTAGCAAGTTTGGTTATTAATGCTCCTAGGGCCAATTTTCCTTTCATATGAGTACAATTAAATTTGAATTGTTTAAGGAGCCAATAACCAAAGTTCACTTTCCGCTCTCTCCACATCTTGAACAGCAAAGAAACTTTAGTTTGGGTAACAACATTTGCACCATCCACCCTACCAAACAAGTTATATGCCAAATAACGATGACAAAGTCTTAAAGCACCATCCTTTATCGAAGTACTCTTTGACATGTTTTTAATATGGACAGTTTCAGAAGAAAGAATACTCCACTCATTGTTCACCGATTTAGCATACTTAGGGTCAGGTACAGTGGCATAAGAAAGATACGCATCAGAAGATATACTCTCAGGGGTTTCAAAACCCAATAAAACAACTAAATCAGAAATTGATTTTGTCCAAGTCTGTCCCCCAAGATCAAATGTAACAAAATCAGGGCTCATGACATCAACTGTTTTTGTTAAGTCCTGGCAAACGAAAGAGCTATAAAATTCTAAACATAATTTCCGACAAACAGGATCAGTAACGCACAACAATGCATTCCAACCAATATTAGAAAAGAATGTCTCAACTTCAAGTTTAACCTCTAACTTTCGCAAAGTTTGCCAATAAAATTCATACCATTCCACAATAGATCTATTTTGGAGAAGAGAATACCTGCGAAGCTTTTCATCGTCGAATAATGGCTGGACTAGTGGAACTGCACCTCCGGGCTGTGTAGTCTCAGTATTATCTCCACTGGCTCCGTCAGACTCAGGTTCTGGGGTAGGAGATTTCTCAGGTTCCGGAATCTTCTTTTTACGCTTGGAAGGTGGTGCTGTACTTTTCCGCCGGATTGGCTGCTCCGGCTCCGGAGAAGATTGTCGGCATTTTTTCGTTTCTTTGGTGTAGAGAAAATCTTGCTCGGGCCTCTGGTTTTCAAAGCAAATTTTCTACCCATGGCTGTGGCGATGGAAAAATTCACCGGAGCTGGTCGTCGGAGATAAGGTCTCGGCGGCGAACAGGTGGTTGACTAGCGGTAGGGCCCGAACTTGCCGGCACGTGGTGGCTCACGAACGGAGAGCAGCCAAGCGATGGAAATCTGGACTTCGCTGGCGGGACTTGCTGGTGGCGCACGGCTGGACTCTGGTGGACAAGCGGCTGGAAGCTCTGCTTGTGGTGGACGGCGGGCGCAGCTCAACACCGGCGAGCGAGCGACTGGTAGGATCGGCGGCTAGCGGCACCTTGGAGCTGCTAGTGGCGTCGGCTGGAAACGAGAAAAGGGAGAGAAAATTTTTTTTTCAGAAAATTGATGATAGAGAATGGAGGGGAACGGCTGGTAGGGGAAGAGAAAGACAAGGAGAAATTATGAATTAGAATAAGTGTAGGATAGGGTTTAGTAGTTTAGGAATTTGCACAAAAGTCCTCCATCCTTTATTCTTCTTTGAAAGTCACCTCCAAAGTCTGAAATTTAAGCTTTCAGAATCCTCCTTCCACTGAAACTTTTTTCTCTGCAAACCTGCAATATAGAATCATCACCATAGGTCAAAAATAGTTGGAAAAAAAATCACATGTTTTTTTTTAATTTTGAAAATAATAATAAATAATAATAAAATCTTGGGTTGCCTCCCAAGCAGCGCCCTTATTTAACGTCTTAGGCTAGACTTAGCCGGCTTGCTCAGATTAGGCAGATGTGGGTAATGCTAGTGTTATTCCCTCGACTGTGAGAAACTCCATCCCCTCGTGGTATGGCTTCAATAACTGTCCATTCACCTTGAATGTCTTATGAGTGTCTACACTTCTAATTTCCACCATCCCATGAGAGCTAACATTGATGACCACATAAGGACCCATCCATCTTGACTTCAACTTCCCAGGCATCAACTTAAGCCTAGCATTGAAAAGTAACACCTTCTGTCCTACTTCGAAATGTTTCCTTCTAATGTGTTTGTCATGGAGAAACTTAGTACGCTCTTTGTAGAAACAAGCACTATCATAGGATTCCAGTCGCGCTTCCTCTAACTCTTGCAGTTGATATTTTCTCTCTTGTCCCACAACATTCGGATCTATGCAAACTTGCTTGACAGCCCAATACGCCTTGTGAGCTAACTCCACTGGAAGGTGACACTGTTTACCAAATATAAGTCTATACGGGGACATTCCAATTGGAGCCTTGTATGCTGTGCGATATGCCCATAGAGCATCATCCAGTCGTGAACTCCAGTCTTTCCTATTTGGATTCATCGTTTTCTCCAAAATGTTCTTTATCTCTCGATTTGAAACTTCGGCTTGTCCATTTGACTGTGGATGATAAGCTGTGGCCACTCGATGATGTACCCCATACTTCTTGAGAAGAGCCTCAAGGGTCTTATTGATGAAATGAGATCCTTGGTCACTGATAATGGCTCGTGGTACACCAAATCTATGGAAGATATTAGACTTAAGAAAACCTACAACCACTTTAGAATCATTAGTCCGGGTAGCTTTTGCTTCTACCCATTTCGAGACATAATCAACAGCCAATATAATGTATAGATTTCCAAAAGAGCTCAGGAAAGGTCCCATAAAATCTATTCCCCAAATATAAAAAATTTCACATACCAGAATAGGTGTTTGGGGCATTTCATTATGGGAAGAAATATTACCTGTGCGTTGGCAACGATCACAATTCTTACAAAACTGAAAAGAATCCCTGAAAATGGTTTCCCAGTAGAAACCAGTATCAAGAACCTTTCTAGTTGTCCTTCTAGGTCCAAAATAGCCACCACAAGCAAGGGCATAACAGTACTTTAAGATGGATTGAACCTCCTCTTCAGGGATGCATCGTCTAATAATTTGATCAGAACAGATTTTCCATAGGTACGGATCATCCCATATAAAGTACTTGGCTTGACTCCTTAATTTGTTTTTCCGAGCTGTCTCCATGCCTTTGGGAAAAATTCCAGTGGTTAAGAAATTAACCAAATCAGCATACCATGGGGTCTTACCTTTAAAAGTGAACAATTGTTCATCTGGAAATTCGTCCGGTATGGGCATACCGACTGAGTTCTACTGCAGCCTACTCAAGTGATCCGCCACTTTATTTTCAGCGCCCTTTTTATCTTTGATCTCCAGGTCGAATTCTTGTAGTAGAAGGATCCATCGTATGAGTCTAGGCTTAGATTCCTTCTTCAAGAGTAAGTACTTGAGTGCTGCATGATCAGAATAAACAACAACTTTAGAACCAATCAAGTATGATCGAAATTTTTCACAAGAAAAAACCACATCTAGAAGTTCTTTTTCAGTTGTTGTGTAGTTGCATTGGGCAGGGTTAAGAGTTTTCGAGGCATAATAGATGACATGACTCTCTTTCTCAGTCTTTTTCCCAAGCACTGCTCCCACAGCAAAGTCGCTCGCATCACACATGATTTCAAATGGCTCTCCCCATTTTGGTGGTTGTATTATGAGGGCTGATTTCAACTTCTTCTTCAAGAGGTCGAAAGCTTCCTGGCACTTGTCATCAAAGTTGAATGACACGTCTTGATGTAACAACCTTGTTAGGGGTTGAGAGACCTTTGAAAAATCTTTGATGAAACGCCTGTAGAAACCTGCATGCCCTAAGAAGGCACGAATCTCTTTCACATTAGTAGGGTAAGGTATCTTCGTAATTGAATCAAGTTTACCCTTATCAACCTCTATCCCCCTTTCGGAGATCACATGTTCAAGTACAATGCCTTCTTTGACCATAAAGTGATATTTCTCATAGTTCAAAACAAGGTTAGTATCAGTGCATCTTTGCAAAACTCTATCAAGATTATCAAGACATTAATCAAATGAGTCACCATGTACAGTAAAATCATCCATGAAAATTTCAATACAACTTTCAAGCATGTCAGAAAAAATACTCATCATACACCTTTGAAATGTTCCTGGAGCGTTACAAAGACCAAAAGGCATGCGACGATAAGCAAAAGTTCCAAATGGACATGTAAAAGTTGTTTTTTCCTGGTCTTCCTGAGCCACATAGATTTGAAAATAACCAGAATAGCCATCAAGGAAACAAAAATATAATTTCCCAGCTAATCTTTCAAGCATCTCATCGATAAAGGGCAAGGGAAAATGGTCTTTCCTAGTAGCGTTATTCAACTTTCGATAGTCTATACACATACGCCAACCAGTTTGAAGTCTCATGGGTATTAGCTCATTGTTATCATTTTTAACCAATTGAAACCCCAACTTCTTAGGTACCACATGCACTAGACTCACCCATGCACTATCAGATATAGGGTAGATAATCCCTAATTCTAACAATTTAAGGATTTCTTTATGCACAACTTCTTTCATAACTGGATTCAACTTTCGTTGAGGATCTCTAGAAGGTTTGTTATCATGCTCAAGTAATATGCGATGCATACAGATAGAAGAACTAATACCTTTTATGTCTGCCAGCGTCCATCCTATTGCAGATTTATGTGTCCTCAAAAGTCTTACCAGTTTATCTTCTTGCTCCATGCTCAGGTCCTTACTGATGATGACTGGGAAAGTCTCGTTCTCCCCTAAGAATGCGTACTTGAGATATTCAGGTAAAGTCTTCAGCTCCAGCTTTGGTGCTTTCTCAATCGAAGGAAGGGTGTGTTTAGGAATAGGTGGAATGATCATCCCGACTGATGTAGGTTGCGAGATATGGTGGACTTCTGGTCTGGATGTGGGCGGTATGGGCATACCGCCCGAAAGTGGCTGGGAGCTGTATTTCTGAATTTCTGAGCAGAAAATGGGCGGTATGGGCATACCGCCTGAAAGTGGATGGGAGCTGTATTTCTGAATTTCTGAGCAGAAAACGGGCAGTATGGGCATACCGCCCGAAAGTGGCTAAGAGCTGTATTCTTTGATGAAGTAAAGCTGCATGATGACTTCACAAATCGTCTAAATTGTCCATCATATTCTTGTCAACCCATCCATTGAAGATTACCTGTTCCAACTTGTCGTCCCTGGAGTATCTCTCTATATATTCATCAACCAACGGGTCAATTACATCAAGGGTAAACATGGATTCAGGATCATCTACATGTTTCATGGCATCAAAAATATTGAAAGACACTACATCTCCATCAAATTCAAGACTAAGGATTCCCTTATCAACATCAATTTTGGCTTTCGCCGTTTTCATGAATGGTCTTCCTAGAAGAATTAAGGATCTATTTTCAGAGAATGAGTCATCCATATCAACAATGTAGAAATCCACAGGAAACATTAATTCATTTACATTCACAAGTACATCCTCTATCATTCCCTCAGGGTATGCATTAGACCTATCAGCCAATTGGATTATCACACGAGTTTCATTCAATGGTCCTAATTGCAAGTCATTATACACAGATGAAGGCATGACATTAATTGATGCACCTAGATCTAACATGGCTTTTTCAACAGTTTTTGTGCCAATTATGCATGGAATAGAAACATTCCTGGGTCCTTACATTTTTGTGGCAACTTACGTTGAATGACAGCAGAAACATTTTCCCCTACCCTGATTTTAGCATCTTTCCCATACTTCATCTTCTTTGAACAAAGCTCTTTAAGAAATTTTGCGTACCTGGGAACCTGCTTAACAGCTTCAATCAAGGGCAAATTTATCTCTACCTTCTTGAAAATCTCCAAGATCTCCTTCTCATCATCTTTCTTCTTGTTACGAGCTAATCTGGATGGGAAAGGTGGAGCGACATTTGGGTTAGAAATAGATGTCATAGGTTCAGGGTTTACCTTTGAGGACTCATTTTTACTCTCTTTGGCTTCTTCATGATTGCCTTTTTCCTTATCAACTTCTTTTGGCACAGAATCATCCAATATCTTCCCATTTCTTAGTGTGACTGCACTTGTATTCTCCATAGGGTTCGGTTCCGTCTGGGATGGTAACCTCCCAGTGTTGAACTTCAACTTGTTTACCTCCGCAGCCAGTTGAGTCATTTGTTGCTCAATGTTCCCTATAACAGCCCTTGTCTCTTGCTGGAAAGCATTTGTGTTTTTGGCTAAATTCTGCACCACTTCGCTGCTTTGGGCCATTGTCTTAAGTCATTCATGGTGACCCTCTGATCGTCTGTTGCTGGATTTGCTTCACGACCAACTTGTGCTTGTTTCGGAGCATACATTCCCGGGCCCTTTTGATTCCATTTGAAGTTTGGATGATTCCTCCATCCTGGATTGTATGTATCTGAAAATGGGTCGTTCCGTCTCGGCCTTTGTGGGGTATCTTCAAATCCAAAGAAAGCTTGTTCGGTCTGAGGATCTTGAAGAGTAGGGCAAGAATCAGTGTAGTGTCCCATGTGTGAGCAAATTTCGCACTTGGCTCCTCCGGCACTCTTCAAGGCTAGATCTTTTACAATTGAAGTGAGAACATCTAGCTTCTCATCCAAATATGAGTTACCGGCTACCTTGACTGGTCTAGATCTATCACCATCTTCATCATACTCATGAGTGACCATATCAAGGATAATCTCTTTTGCTTCATCCATGGTTTTGTTCAGCACATTTCCTCCACATGCTGCATAAAAAATCTTCCTGTCAATAGAACACATACCACCATAAAAGTAATTAGTGATAAGTTGATACTCAGTAAAACCATGGTTAGGACACTTGCGACACAATTGATTAAATCTATCCCAATAACTCGCAAGACTCTCTCCCTTCTTTTATCTAATACCACTTATTGCAGATCTCAAATTAGCTGCTCTAGACTTGGGAAAAAACTTTTGTAAAAATTTCTCCTCCAAATTTTCCCAGGTTCGAATTGAACCGGGTGGGAGTTCAAAAAGCCATTCACGGGCTTTTCCCTGCAATGTGTGTGTAACGGTGAGTAGTTTAATATGATCCTCCGAAAAACCTTGTGGTCGAAGAGTTGCACAGACGAGGTCAAATTCATCAGGATGGTTATGAGCACTCTCACCTGGCATATCACCAAATTTAAGTAATACTTGTATAAAACCTGGTTTAATCTCAGAGTTGCGGTTGATGTTGGGAAGGACAATGCACAAAGGACGATTGTGTCTGTAACGTCCCATGTCTCTTATACGCTGGGCTGGTGGTTCCTCCTCACGTCTTTGTTCGTCAGCCATGTTGAAATGGGTTTCAGTGGCGGTTGATTCAGACGAGGAAGATCCTTTCAAGGCTTTTGTCTGCTTCGTTAGACTTCGTGCAAGTTTCTCAATCTCTGGAGTGAAGATCAATTCTCCTGTACGAGAAGAACGAGGCATAAACCAAGAAAAAGTGAAAATAAACTAAAGAATTAAAAAAAATACTGCTTAAAACCAATCCCCGACAGCGGCGCCAAAATTTGATATGTCGTTTTACACCAAAAATAAATCAAGCTCTAAGCTGAATTTTCAGTTCAGGATTCTGTGGTCGGTATGGGCGTACCGACCAGTATAGCTGCGAGCAGGTTCGTTTCCCAAGAGATTGGCGAGACTTTTTCTTTAATCTTTAATCTGCAAATTTGTAACCAAAAGAACCAGATGAGGGTCGTGAATAAGAGAAACTAAAAATCGAGTAAAAACAGGAATGAGAAATTGTTACAGATTGCAAAACAATTCAACTATGATGAGAAGATTCTGGTTTCGATCAATTCCATACTGGCTTTGTATCCCGATCCTTGATGCAAATATGACTTTAAATGCATGCACACAAATTAGTTATAGTTGCAAGCAACCAATCTTTCCTTACTTTGTCGATAATCAGGAGGACGCCTCACCAACTATTTCTCTAACTAACATATAACCTAAGAGATGCTCTATAGATTTAATATGCTAGCAGCATTAAGAATGAGAAAAACCCAATTCATAACCAACAAACTCGGATGCCGGATTGTTAAATTAAGACTGTTGTTCCCTACCACTGATTGAACTGAAATCACAATTACGGATGATTGGTTCAATTGGCATTAAATTAACCAACATGCTATCAAATATTGCGCACTACTCAATAACATGAAAGGAATCATAAACATTATAATCAAGAACAGCAGATGCTAGCATGCAATCAAAGTATGAAAACTAATTAGATCTCACGAGAATCGACACCGGTACTTCCTTGATCTTTACCGGAAAAGAAGAATTTAGCTAGAATACATAATTGAATTAACAATCAAAAGCATAAAAATAAATGATGAAAATTGTCTGAATAAAATACTGGAAAACCCAAATCGCAAAATACTGTCTGCGCAAATGGACTGTCGTACGCAATTCTGTTCTGTCTGTTTTCTATTCGGCCGTACAGTTATGCGTGTAAAAATAAAGTCTCCAAAATATTACTACAACCAGAAGATAGATAAGGAATAAAATATGTCTTTCCTTATCTAATTAGAACTCTAAGAGATAATCACAATATTCTCTCCTAACAATTAGGAGTCTTCAAATCAATCCCGATTCTTCTCCAACTACATTTGTAATTGCCATAATTCAGCACCGAATATCTCCATTATTATTTCATCTTCCATCTCCAAGCACAAATGACCATAAACTGCACCAACTTGCCAATTCAGCATCTAAATCTTTAAACTGCAAGAACATTACGAATAACATAAATATCCAAGCATTTAATCAACCATTTAACTCAATAATCAGCCCAAAATATATGGTAAAATCAACCCCATCAACCATCCACCACTGGAGACAGTACCATCCACCCCTCGAGAGGTTATAAAACCACCCCTCGAGAGAGGTATACCATCCACCACTAGATAGAATACCATCACCCATCGAGAAGTTTGTCAACCACCCTTCGAGGGTACACCATCTCCCTCTCCAAAAGGTAAACCATTCACCACTGGAGAGAGTACACCTTCCACCCCTCGAGGGTACGCCATCTACGTCTCGAGGGGGGTGTACCAGCCCTCCAGGGTACACCACCCCTCCAGAGGTCACACATTCACTCCTATAGAATCCACCAACCCTCGAAGTACAACACCTCTTGAGAAGGGTATACCACTGAGAGCATTGAACCATCCATATTAGCTCTCAAACCATGAACCACTCGAGGCATATACCCCTCGAACTATCCACAGAAACACTACTCGAAACATCTACCCCTCGAACATTAACCATCCACCCCTGGAACATTAACCATCCATTTGTCGGACCATCTTACATCCACTCCTGGAACCATTACCCCTCCAACCATCAGTCCTCGAACATCCACCACGCCTCCACTCGATCTATCCACCTCCCGAATCATCGACCATCCGCCTCGAGGCCTCCCTACCACTCAAACCATCCATCCCTCGAAAATCAATGATTCGCCTCGAGGGGTGTTGATTAGAAGCATCCTCACTCGAATCATTAACCCTCGTGCCCCTGGAACCATCAACCACCCTCCTCGGGGCATCATCCCTCAACCCATCAACCAACCGCCTTGCCAACACTCAAACCATCCACCCCTCAGACATCAACCATCCACCTCGAGGAGTGTTGATTCGAGGCATCATCCCTCCATTCATCAACCCTCGAGGCCTTGGAACCATCAACCATCTCCCTCAAGGCATCTCCCCTCGACCTATCAACCATCCACCTCGCCACCACTCGAACAATCCACCCCTCGAACATCAACCATTCGCCTCCTGGGACCATCACCCTCAGATCATCACCCTTCCCCCCTGGAACCATCACCCTCAGATTATCACCCCTCCCCCCTGGAACCATCACCCTCAGATCATCACCCCTCCCCCTGGAACCATCAACCATCCATCTCGCCACCATTCAAGTGGAAAGGGTGGAGAGGGTTCAACTGGTGAAAGTTCGAATAGTGAGGGTTGAGTAGAAAGAGTTTGAATAGAGGTTCAAGTGGAAATGGTACGAGTAGTACTAGGTTCGAGTGAAAACGGTACGAGTAGTACTAGGTTCGAGTGGTACTGATTCGAGTGGTGAGGGTTCAAGTAAAGAGTGTTCAAGTAGAATTTAGAGTGGAAAAGTTCGACTGTGACTGGGTTCGAGTGGTGACGGTTCGAGTGGTACTGAGTTCCAGTGGTAATGGTTCCATTGGTTAGGGTTCGAGTGGAGAAGGTTCGAGTTGAGGTTAAAGTGGAAAGGGTTCCAGTGGTACTAGGTTCGATTAATTATGGGTTCATGTGATGAGGTTTCGAGTGAAGAGGTCCGAGTTTAGAGGGTCGGACAAGATGGTTTGAGTTGAGACAGTTCCACTTCAAGATTCGAGTAAAAAGGTTCTAGTACTGAGGGTTCGAGTTGTAAATGTTAGATTGGTAACCCATTGTCGGCCCTGTTGTCCCTTCGCAGGCCGGAGACCCTAGTTATTATTATTTATTATATCTATATAAATCGCGGATCCAAGATGAGCGGTAAGTTTTGTCGTCGTTAATTACGTATTCTTCCATTTATTTTTATCTCCTTCTCCCCACTTCACCTGTCCTATTGCATGCATTCTCTGCCCTTCTTTGATACACGCGTCCTTCTTTTTTGATACACGTGTCCTGCACTTCGCGTTTGATGATTTATAATATTGGCATGTGTTGTTGTTGAGTATCAAGGTGATTTGTGTGGTGGCTTCCACAGGGCCACCGTCACAGGTGTACTGCAAATCCATGATTCTGTCATTCGGCTTGCTATCTAAGGTTCGCTACCGAGATTCCTTTTACAGAAAGCTCGTCCATGTGCTCCGACGCTTGCAGATTGAATCTCTTTTGTGTGGGTTTTGCAAATTGGTTCTATTTTTCGGATCCTACGATTTTAGGATCTCGATTTTAGGTGTCTTTTCCGGTTTGAATTCTAGCCCACAAGGTTTTTGATAATTTGCCTCACTAATTTACAGGATTTTTTTTCACATTTTAATTTCAGGTTTCAAATGGAATCGTATGTCATTTTCAAACATGGTTTATAGTTTTGGTATGGGTCTGTGTACACGGTATGAAGGAGCATCTCGTCAGGGTATTTTCTCGCTTCTTTTTTTTTTCTAATGAATTCGCTCCATGCAATTTTAAACTTGAACTTTTGATTGAAGTTTGCTAATGTTTCTACATGTTGTACCTGTATGAAAAGAGTTGTTGACGAAGCTAGACTTCATGGAATTAAGGTGGTTTGGAAATAAATTCCATATCTGGGATTGAAGGTATGAATGTATATAGTTTAGTGGATGTAGTCATAATAGACGGTTTTTTTTCACAGGATTGAAGGTGTTCCTTGGCACCTAGACTGAATCTAAACTAAATTCTTAAATAATTGTACACTACTAGAATAAGATCTGGAAAAGTATGAAAAATATTAAAGTAAATATGACCAACCGTAGGAAGCTCAGAGCATTGCGGTCACTTTGCCTAAAGTATATATTCTCTGATATGTATTTAGGCCATTGGAACCTGCATCATGAACAAAATGAAAGCTAATTAATAGAGTGGAATGCTTAGTTTGCTCTGAATTAGTAATTTTCTCTGGCTATGGGGATATAGCATATGCATGTAGATAAAAATATAAAGGGTTTTCGAATTGAAGCTGTGTCTTTTAGTTCCATTATAAATATAGATGGATTATCTTGTACATGATCAAAGGTTTCATAGGATTGGAACAAACGGGCGAAATGTTGTGATTTGGTCTGGTTTGATAGTAGAAATAGAGTGCTCTATTTTGGAGAAAAATTAACGGCATTATAGTAGTTCTGATCCTTTGGATGATCCAGTGAAGAAGAAAATGGGAGGATGTGGTGCTCAGCAACCAAAAATAACCATTAAGAAATGAAAATGGTTGCTCAAGACAAGCTTTAGGGAAAAAATTGCGAGCAAGTATATATGCATGAACCCGTTGAGCGAAAAAAGCAACTTTCTGCAGAAAGGGTAATAATTTGTGATGTTGTTCTTCCTTCGAGATTTTTACTCATTTGAAATATTTTGTATTATTTATCCCTGATTGTATGTGAAATTGGATTATGCTATCATAGGTTCTTAGTGTTCTCAAGAGACAAAATATGTTCGTACAGATTGGATGATTCTTCAAGTTCTTCCTATACCTCCACCTCCAGCTAGATCATCAGTTATGATGGACACATATTCGAGGAGTGAGGTTAGCTGAGATTCTATGCCTTGCTTTGGAGTTTTGATAGCTATGATGTTTTGTACACTCATCACTACTTGTTGAGTTGATTAAATGTGGGTTGGGTAATGAACTACTGGTTTTAAAAAGTTGTAGAACATTGATAATGCGATGTTCTTTTGATGGAGGATGGCCTGACTCGTCAACTTGCTATGGTTATAAGACACAATTAGAATCTGAAGAGGCGAGAGAGAAATGAGGATCATACGCACATTCTCTGAATTACACAATTGATGCAGTTTCATATAAGCACACTTTAATAATGAACTACCAGAACAACCAGAGTACGATTTTTGTGTATAACGCTAATGATGATTTCTTCTTAGGAAAACAAAATCATTTTCTTTTCAGGCTACACAAATATCTATAGACCCATTTAATCAATATGTAGCAGATAAAAAAGATAAGGAAGATCAAATTAGAGGTGATCCCCCGATTTGAAGTTTTTGATACCCATCCCATTCGCTCCCATTGATTCATGTCTACCAGCATCAGCCTACTGGAAAAGGTAAATTTCTATCTGATTATAGTGAAGTCAAAGTGTAGGTGGTTTTACATGTTGTTCTTTACATATTGTAGCACAGTGTTATGGGAGTTCAATAAGCATTCTTCATGCTGTCACGTTGAGGAAGAAGATTACAGTCTAATGAAACTGGTCAGTCTGAACCAGAAATCATCGTGAGATTATATTTTAGCTTCTATTGTGTAAAGATCTAATGAATTCACATAGTATTCACTTTCATCCCTAAAATCAAACTAAACATATTTGCGACTCTATGTGTCCCACGAAAATTGACATGTGTTCCATTTTTATCAGTCCTAACTAAAATGACATACTTTAAAAATTACTCAAAATGACAGAATATTTTATTAAATTCCCACAAATTCCTCTTTAACTTTGACAACTTTTAGACTGGACCCATGCTTTCTCAAAATATCCCTACTATTTCATATTTATTTCTTGCCAGCTCTCCTAAAAAATTGTCCAAAAGCAAACATGTCATTTTATCTGGGATGGAGGGCTTACTTTTTTTAACAGGCAGTACCGATTTCTCTGTCTAGAATTTTCGTCAAAAATAGATGGATCCGGAAAAAGGATTTTAATGTATACAGTAAGATGGTAGCAAGAAATGACCTATCCCGTTGTGCACGATCTTACAGGAAGTTTAAAAGAGAAGTCTTTCTAAGTGAAGAAACTTTTGTTTGTTTACTTGGATTCACGAAGGTGCATTATCGTTGCACTTTTTCTTCTCTAATGATCATTCACTGTGGTGCATCGTTGTTGGGGAGATGGGGGAGATGACAGTAGGGTGGGTTTTGGTGGATGTATGTCCCTCATCCTCCCCAATGAAGCAGGTATGGAGGTAGTTCTGGTGAGAGTGGGGCGGGTATGTGTATAAAAATCATACCCATGGTGGATCGGACGTGGATATTAGTTCACACCCCATTCCCGCCCCATCCCTGCCCCACCCCACCCCACCCCACCCCACCCCACCCCACCCCACCCCACCCCACTCCACTCCACTCCACCTATTATATACCTGCTAATTTAATATAAAATAAATTATTATTTATTCATATTCCACATATCTTACATTTAGTATTTTCATGTAAATACAATCATTAAATTTTAATATAAAATTTATTAATAAAACCTGGATTTTAGCTAGTTTTGGAGATATAAGTGGGATGAGTACAATGGGTATGAAGGGAGTAGGGAGACCTAAGTGGGTGTTAGGGCGGACATGAATTTTGTATAATATCCAATGGGGCGGGATGAATTTTAAAGTTTTACCCGCCATGAGTGTTGGGGCAGGTATGGTTATGAAAATTTTAGATGGGCTTGAGTATGGAGATACCATAATCCGCACCTGCCTGCCGCATCGCCATTCCTAATCGTTGTTGCACATGTTCTGATCGAGCTGGAGCTTGTTTTCTGTTTTATTTCTGCCCTTTTCCAAGTTTTGGTTCTTGGGTCTTGTTATTTTGTCATAGATGTAAAAATGGATCTCTTGAGACTGGCTATAAAAATGTGGTGCAAGATATTTGCACTTGTACCCTGACCTTTTGCTTTAGTAGTAGCTAAATTTTGTATAACCATTTGATGGTGACATTTGCAAGTAACAAAGATCTTGGCTTTGGTACTAAGGGAATTTGAGTTCACTTGATAAGGATTAGGATTATGGCTTTTGCATTTTTCATATTATTGTTGTGGTGTATATCCACGGTAAGAAACCATATTCCGAAAATGTTTAAGATTCAAAATGAGTTTTAAAAAAAGGCAAAGTCTTGGGAAAGACGGTTTTCCATAGGCTTATGGAAAGACTGGGTATAATTAGAGTAATAAAAGGTGAAAGGTGTTAGTTGCAATATTAAATTTTTAGTATGCAACATATAGTAATTATAAAATTTATAACTCAGTTCATGCAACCCAAAAATTTTATCTTCATTTCTTCTAATTTACACTTTAAACCTTGGTCTTTCCATAACTTATGGAAAGACCGTCTTTCAAGAGACGGACTCTTTAAAAAAATTGAAATTAATAATTTAGTATTTTCATTTTTAAACAGACACAAATTCTTGTTTTATGCAAGCTAAATTTTAGGCACATGCCATTATGCAATTATTAAAAATTCTAATTGGGATGAGGTTTTTTTTAAAAAATAACTTGCTCAAAAAGTGGATAGCTTTTTGTGTAAATAGAATAACTTTGGTCTCTTTCACTCTCCCTCTCTACATATGCATCACAGTTTCAAAATTTTATTTTATTTTCTCATTTCTTCTTTTCTCGCCAGAAACCGTTGATCTCCCCAGAAGAAGCTTTCCTCGCCTCCTCCAGATCTGCGTCGCCGCCGTGGGGATGAAGGCGATGGAGGATCAGTTTGGCTTGAATTTCCCCCAAAAAAGCATGTAGCTCCGCTTGTTCTCTTTGTGCGCGCTCCACGACTGATTCCATCGACGGTGAGGCTTCACCACCAGAATTATCTGCCAAATCTGGCCAGTGCGGCGCGGGAGACGTGCTCACCGACGTAGACTTTGAACTCGTGCGAGTCGAACGAGCTCCACAACTGATTCCGCCACCGGTGAGGCTTCTTTGTCGGATCTCGCCAGCATGGTGTGGGAGACGTGTTCGCACGTGGACTTTGTACTCGAGCGAGCTACACAAGCTCCACGACTAGTTCTATCGCCTGTGAGGCTTCTCCATCGGAAACTCTTAATCTCCTGTTGCTGGTGACTTCGCTTATTTGGAAGGATCAATCCAAGAAGAAGAATCATTTTTGCTTGAAGAAAAGGTACATTTAACATTGCTGATTTGTTATTGTGGTGTTAAAATTGTACCTGCTGACTTCTTGGCTTTCTCTGTCCTAGTTTTGATTAGTTAAGACATTTGTGTATGGTGTACAATATGAATGCACTTTATTATATTTTAAAAAAAAAAAAGTCATTTTCATTCTCATCAACTGTTAGAGCATCACTTTTTTGCGTCAGGTTTAGTTCGCACAACCCCAAACTAACAACAATAACTGATCTTTTAGAACACTTTAAACTCTTTTGGCTCACACACAGTGGGGTGAGTCTCCCACAAATGGACCTACCATTAGATTCATGTGCTGTATTGGCAATTTGCTACTTAACTCGCACCTCCAATCTTCGTTTTCATCGGGTTGCGACAACTCTGTAGTTTCAAGAGGATGTAGCTGAATTTCTCCGATCATCGATGAGGAAAGTCTGTTGAAGGAGTTTCGAGGGCAGGTCCATTTTATTTTGAAGCAGACTGGTACTGCATGCCTCAATGTTTGTTCGATGTTGGCTAGATTTATCCACATCGAGTTGCCACAACTCCATAGTTCTGCTTTGTGAACCTTTTTGGAGGTTGTGGTTGAATTTAGCCAAAGAGCGCAATAGGAGAGAATCTAAATCTCGCCGGAGTCGCGAGAGTACCAACAATACACCTAAAATCAAGACAAAAAAACTAACTAAAACAGAGTTAACCTAAATGCTACCATCATTTAGGGAAGTCATGCTACACCTCATACCTACTATAACCCATGAGTATTTATTGCCTTAAGAGTTTTGTCCTCCAAACTTGCCGCGGATATGGTGCTACAACTAGTGGGAACTTCGTTGTACACTAGAGACTCTGTTTCATGAATACATACTACTATAGAAAGATCCATTTTCCTATTTTTCAGTGGGCCAAACCATACACCTTCCACCATAGGATAACATATTTTAACTATTGCCTGCAACCTAGCACCACTAATGACAAAGTCATCCACCGCTCTGGCAAGTCACCATGAGGCTTCCGTGACTATAGCCGACCACGATGAATATTTGTTGAGCGACAAGACAACAGGTAAGGTGGAGATAGATTATAGGGAAGGGTTGTAAAAGAAATTACGGTGGATGTGCTTTAAGCCTAAATTTTTGGTGGGGCCAAGATAGGGAGTGGCATTTCACTGCCTTATGCCTTCGTTGACTGATGTACTGCCAATGACTTAGCTGGGAAGATGTTGACCTTGCTGGAGCGTCGGTAGACTTGCCGGAGCATTGATTATCTCACTGGACTGGGTGGCTGACCAGATCTAATAATCGTGTAGGAAATAAGGGTAATAATCTGTGTTCTATTCATGAATTTAGGATACATTATATAGAGGTATAGGAGATCTATCCTAGCTAGGAGAAGCTAACAGAATACAAGTACAACTATGGTAGGAATACAAATCCAATTCCAATACTAATTAACACTAATTCCATAACAACTATATTACTAATTCCTAATTCCGTAACACTCCTCCTCAAGTTGGAGCATGCGGATCAGAAATGCCCAACTTGCCAAGTAAGGAATGAAACTGGTTACGGCCGAGAGCTTTAGTGAACAAATCCGCGGGTTAGTCAACCGTACGAATATGGTGAGTAACAATAGCGCCAGATTGAACAAGATCTCGAACAAAATGACAATCAACTTCAATGTGCTTAGTACGTTCATGGAAAACCGGATTGGCTGCTATGTGAATGGCTGATTGACTGTCACAAAACAATTTCATAGGAAAGGTGTGCGAAACCCCTAAGTTTTTCAACAAGGACCGAAGCCATAATAACTCACAGCAGGCAACTGCCATAGCACAATACTCTGCTTCAGCAGAAGACCGAGAAACAGTAGGTTGCTTCTTAGTCTTCCAGGAAATCGGGGAATCACCAATCATAACAAAATAACCGGATAAGGAACGCCTAGTAATAGGACAGGCGGCCCAATCCGAATCACAATAAGCAGTCAATTGGAGAGTACTACGAGAAGAAAGAAATAAACCTTGACCAGGATGACTCTTCAGATAGTGCAAAACACGAACCGCAGCTTGCCAGTGAGGAACACAAGGAGACTTCATGAATTGCGCAAGAGTATGAACTAAATAACTAAGTTCAGGACGAGTAATAGTTAGATATATCAGACACCCAACCAAGCGGCGATACTGCTCCGGGTCATGATAGGCTGGACCTTCAATACGTGCCAAATCATGTTGTTGCTCCATCGGAAAATCAATTGGTTTAGAAGCAGTTAAACCTGTATCAGATAGAATGTCCAAAGCATATTTCCTTTGCGAGAGAAACATCCCCTCCGGTCTTCTAGCAATCTCTATGCCCAAAAAATACTTAAGCAAACCAAGGTCCTTCATGTGAAAACAAGAACCCAAGTATTTCTTGAACGTAGAGATGAGCGAAGAAGAACTGCCAGCAATAACCAAATCATCCACATAAACCAGAACATGTAAAGACTGCGATCCACTGGAAAAGACAAATAAAGAATAATCTGCCTTACTTTGAACAAAACCAAATGTCCGTAAAGCCTGCGCCAGTTTAGCAAACCAATTCCTAGGAGCTTGACGAAGACCATAAAGAGATTTCTGAAGGCGACAAACCTGACCAGGCGGAACCACATAGCCAGGTGGGGGTCGCATGAACACTTCTTCATGTAAATCACCATGCAGGAAAGCATTATGAACATCCATTTGATGCAATTCCCAACCACGTATAACAGCAACTGACAGGAATAAGCGAACGGAACTCATCTTTGCGACTGGAGCAAAAGTCTCTGTGTAATCAATTCCTTCAATCTGGCGGTTTCCAAGAATCACGAGACGAGCTTTGTAACGTTCAATGGTACCGTCAGAGCGAAACTTCGTTCGGTAAACCCATTTACAACCAATGGCCTTTTTATGCGCAGGCAAAGGAGACAAAGTCCAAGTCTGATTGCGCTCTAGGGCAGTGAGCTCCGCAACCATAGCATCTCGCCAATAAGAATGACGGGAAGCCTCAGAGTAAGTAGTGGGATCTGCACTAGAAGTTACAGCACCCAAAAATCTAGTATGCAGACTAGAAAAATTATCACAATTCACATAATCAGTAAGAGGGTAGAGAACACCTGAGGATAGTGATGACGTATGGGGGAACGTAGTCGAAGAGGGGGGGTCTTCAATAACAAGAGCACAAGTAGAATCATCACAATCATAATCAGCCAAATACGGCGGTGGACGTCGAGCACGAACACTCTGTCTGGTGGATGGTGGATTATTGGCAGCAGGCGGAGGAGGACCGGTGTCGGGGGGCGGTGGGATGCCGACGGTGGCCGGAATTAGTTGGACGCCGTTGAATGGCATTGTCTCACTGGCATTGACTGGAGCTGATCCGTCGGTGTTGACCGGTGTTGACCGGTGTTGACCGGGCGTTGACTGGCGTTGATCGGGCATTGATCGGCGTTGACCGGCCGGAGTTGACCAGCGTTGACCGGCCGGAGTTGACCGGCGTTGACCGGTCAGAGTTAACTGGAGCTGACCGGTCGGAGTTGACTGGTGTTGACCGGTCAGTAATGACTGACGGAAGGGCGGCCGGCGGTTGATCAGAAAAGTCGTATGGTTCCGGTGGGTAGGAGGAAGAAACCGGCGGTGCAGTGGTGACGCCGCCAGGTTCATCTGTATAAGTGGATTGCGGAGATGCAGAATACGGGAACTGGTCTTCAAAGAAATCAGCATCCCGAGTGTTAAAGATAACTCGGGAGTCCAAGTCGAGAAGACGATAACCTCTCTTTCCGGCAGGATAACCAAGGAACAAACACCGACGGCTTCTTGGTGCAAACTTGTCACGGTATCTTGGAACACGAGCAGCAAAACACAAGCATCCAAATACTCGTAAAAAAGAGTAATTTGGCGCCTGTCCATAAAGTAACTCAAAGGGAGTACGACCGTTGAGAAGCTGTGCCGGTGTTCGGTTGATCAGGTAGGCAGCAGTAAGAACACATTCTCCCCAGAAGTCAATAGGAAGATTGGCTTGAAACCGTAAAGCTCGCGCCACATTGAGTAAGTGACGATGCTTTCTTTCAACTCGACCATTCTGCTGCGGAGTATCCACCATAGATGTCTCAAAAATAATCCCAGATGCAGCAAAGTGAGATCGGAGAGGCAAAAATTCAGTGCCGTTATCAGCCCGAACTCGTTGGATTGTTTTACCCCACTGGTTCCTGACTAAAGCACTAAATTCTAAAAATCTAGAAGCCACTTCAGATTTAGCTACTAACAAATAAACCCAAACAGCTCGGGAATAATCATCTACGATTGTCAAAAAATAAAATGCACCACTAGAGGATGGAGTACGATAAGGTCCCCAAACATCACAATGTACTAATTGAAATAATGCAGTAGCATGTGTAGAACTTAATGGAAAACTGTGCCTAGTCTGCTTTGCTCTATAACAGACAGAGCAAGGTATAGTAGTATTATTGGTGCTAAAATCAAGATTAGGAATAGAAGACAACATCGTGGATGATGGATGACCAAAACGCTGATGCCATAAATCAGATGAAGAAACCGAAGCAACTGTCGGAATAGATTGCAGGATATGAGGACGAAGGCGAGTATCCAACAGACGAAGCCAATAAACCCCCCCTTTCTGTTCACCCACGCCAATCCTATCCCCGTACTAATTAGTGTTAATTAGTATTGGAATTGGATTTGTATTCCTACCATAGTTGTACTTGTATTCTGTTAGCTTCTCCTAGCTAGGATAGGTCTCATGTACCTCTATATAATGTATCCTGAATTCATGAATAGAACACAGATTATTACCCTTATTTCCTACATGGTATTAGAGCCTAAAATTCTGAAACCTGAAACAGAAAATTTTCCGCTGCCCTGATCTTTCCCGAGCCGCCGCCGTCCACGCCACGCGCCGCCGCCGCTGCACCAGTGCCGCCGCTGTCCGCCGGTTTCCGACGATGCCCGTCAACAACGTTCGCTGCTCGAGTTTTTGATCCGTTGCCGTTAGCTTCCGACCGACGCCACGCGCCGCCGTCTTCACGCACCTGTGCTCCACGCGCCTGTGTCCCCTTCAGCAATCCGGTTCGCTTCGATTTTTTGGCTACTTATTATCTTATTATCCATTTGATTGCCATTTGTGTTATGGCTACTTTCGCCGGCGTAGTGACGTCGCCGCAAGGGTTTGCGGTGACCGCCTCCTCTGGCTTACCTACACGATCTGATTTTGGTCTTGCTCTGTCTGACGACCAATGGAGTACGACCATACATTTATTTAATCAGTTTGATTCATTATCTGACCATGGGTCCGGTAAGTCTACTTTACCTTGGATTCTTGATTCGGGAGCCTCATATCACATGACTGGTGACAAAAGTTCTCTTACTGATATTACTACTGCTACCAACACTGTCAATGTTATACTACCTGATGGATCTGTATCGTCTGCTACACAATATGGGTCTATTTGTTTTGGTGATGTCACCCTTCCTCATGTGCTCTACATACCTACTTTGCGATGCAATTTATTATCCTGTTTTAGATTGTTATCTGCCCTAAAATGTCTAGTCTTGTTTACTGAAAAATATTACCCTTATTTCCTACAAATCGCGAAGCCTCTATCACCGGTGCATCGCCGACGAGCTCGTCATTGCCTCGTCGGACCCTTGACCTCACTGGGTCGCGTGTGACCTCGCCGGACCGCGTGGGACTTACCGTGGAGCCATTTGCGTTACTGGATCGTCGACAAAAGGCCAGAGTGCCCGGTAACTTCGCTAGATCGGGTTACCAGACCAGATCTGATCGGTCGTGACATTACAAGGCCACCGATGAGCTCGTCGGAGTGTTGGTATCCTCACCAGACCCGCGGTTGGCTTCTCTGGGACGCGGGGGACTCGACCGGAGCGGAGGTGGCTTTGTTGCCACGCCAAAATTGCCCTAGATGTCGAAAACCACGTTTGGCCGCTTTATTTTTTCTTGCAAAGACTCACCGAAGATTGGTGACGACAGGGATGGTGTCACGCGTTCTCCTCTCGTTCTACAGACGAAAGTAAGAAAGACAAGAAAGGGAAAAGGGTGGGGAAGGCTGCCGGTGGCAGCGGCGACAGCCTCCCAAGATTAGGGTTTATGGAGTTTCTTGAGAGCGGGGAGAGGGAAAGTAGTTAGAGAGAGAGAGTGATTTTAACTTTTAAGTTACTTTTTTATTCATTACTAAAGCCGGTTGTTGTCATGCATTTTTTTTTTGAAAAATTACATTCAAGCGACCAAATTACATATAAACATCTTATTCTAAGACCTAATTATGAGATATTAGCATTGAATCTATTGAAACTCAGTGGAACCTGAACTCCATCCATTTGAATAGTTAGGGATATCATCCCGAGAATACCTAAACACCACCGTCACCGAAGCCGGAACCACCACAATCTCACCTTCATCGATCACCTACAGGTTGAGAAATCACGGTGGGGTCCAACGACTTGGTTCATAACACTAGGTAGTTCCCATCTAGAAATTGCTCTAATAATCACAGTGATGGAGGTGTGGTTTGAATCCTGGACCTTTCAGTTATAGAGAGTGAATTACCACTCAATCAGGTCCCATAACACTGGGTAATCCATATTAAAAAATTGCTCTAATATTCACAATTCATGCATTATCAATCTTGAGTTCATAATTAATATTAGTTACCAAAGTAGTGTTTATCATATTGGAAGCATCCAATGTTTTGTGAGTTGTATTTGATATTTACGAGTAGTTTATTAAGGTTTATGTTTTGAATTTAATATTTAATTTGACAATTTAAGTTTTGATGATATTTTATGATTTTTAATTAATGTTTTGATAGTTGTAGTTAATGTTTTATGATTTTCAATTTGACGTTTATGTTGATATTTTACAATTTTTTGTTGATATTTTACAATTTTTTGTTGATATTTATTTGATATATTTTTATTTTATTTTGCAGATTGCAGCAAGCTAGAGAAAAATGAGGAAGAATTGAGAAAAGATCTCTGAAAATAATTGAGGAAAGGTGCCTATAAGAAATCTAAAAAAATGGGGAAAATTTGCACAAAGTTCCCTACATAATATTTAAACTGCCTAATCGGAGACCATCTCTTAAACAAATGGCTCATACAATTTTAAAAATAAAATAAATTTAGTTTAATTGTAACCCACTATTTCTTTCTTTGATAGATGAGTCTACTCTCAAAAGTTTAGTGCAATCTACTAATAAAAGATAATCTAACATAAGTAGTACTTCCTCCGTCCCGACTATTTTTGTGAAGAGAGAAAGCACAGAGTTTTTTTAAACATCTATTATTACATGCTTTCTTGCTCATGTGTTGGTGAAGTACATTCATTTAATTTTTTTTTCCATTTAATTTCATCCATTTTCAGCATAAAAAATGAATAAAAGTTGACCCAAAAAGAAAATAAATTGAAGAGTGCAAAAATAGACAAGATGTTCCAAACAGGAAAGAGTACAAAAATAGTTGGGATGGGAGGAATATATAAGAAGGATATATGTACACAGGGAAAGTTTCATGTTAGACTAATGAATAGTTAGTTCAACAGTAAAAAAATTAGTTTAATAATTTGTAGAGTTAAGTTAGAATTATTTGTATATTATGATACATTTTAATTGTTTTAATAAAATCATTGATTCTTGAGTCCGTCTCTTGAAAGAAGGTCTTTCCATAAGTTATGGAAAGACCAAGGTTTAAAGTGTAAATTAGAAGAAATTAAGATAAAATTTTCGGGTTGCATGAACCAGGTTATAAATTTTATAACTACTACATGTTTCATACTAAAACTTTAATATTGCAACTAAGACCTTTTACTTTTTATTATTTTAATCAAACCCCGTCTTTCCATAAACCTATGGAAAGACCGTCTTTCCCAAGACTTTGCCTTGATTCTTTTGTGATAGATAATTTTATTTAACTATTAATCAATCTGGTCTAAATCAAGACTTTGTAAAGTTATAATATTTTTTTCTAAAGAAAGAACGGCTGAAAGGATTCAGGGCTTGGGAAGAAAAAATGGGAAGAGAGGCTATTTTTGGTAGTGACTGTGCTTGCAAAAATGCTAATCCAAATAAACTTTGGAAATTATACTAAATATGTTGAGGAAGAAAGTAGTAGTATAAAAATACCTCCAAAAATTGAGACCCCATTTAATATATAATACCCCCTCACTCTCAGCGGCCGATTCTTTGACTCTCTCAACTCTTTCGTATTGTTCGTTTTGGTAATAGTAATCGTATCAGCAGAGCAGACGGCGACGGAGACGGCGGGGAGGCAATAAGGGCGAATAATTCACCGGTGCTAAGTTCGGCGCAGATCTGAATAACGGGGTGATATGGGCGGCGGTAGGGGCGGAATCAGCAAGACTAACAATGGGGCCGGCGCAGGGGCTGCGGCGGTAGGGTTACAGTCCATACCCGCGGGGTCTCGGAAAGTAGTTCAGAGTTTAAAAGAAATTGTTAACTGCCCCGAACCAGAGATCTATGCCATGCTCAAGGAGTGTAATATGGACCCTAACGAAGCCGTTAACAGGCTCCTCACTCAAGGTTTGAATTTTTCTTTCTTTTTTGGGTTTCTCGTACATTTTTCTCTGTAACCCTAGAAAAAGGGGTTCTTTTTCATCGCATGCGGTGAGCTTAGAGTTTGAGTAAAGTTTTTGTTTCTGTTTTCCCATCATATTTTGATTCTAATTCGTTTTTGTCGTAAGGTATTATGTGGGGTGTTGATAATGTGTCTTAGTATAAGAGGAGCTTGATTAATTGTGTGTGTGTTATTGAACTGTTTCACACTTTGATTTCTTGATATCTTTGATTTATTGATATCTTTGATTTCTTGATATCTTTGAGTGAGGAATGTCCAATATTGCTTCTTTTACTCCCGTGGAGTTGTAGGGTTAAGGGTTTCTGTTTGTTATGGTATGACAGTTTGTGTCTTTTCGTGTTATTGTGTAAAGTGCGAGTCTTTCTGTATGATTATTCGATAGATAGTTGATTTATGAGCATGTATGCACATCTGGATGGTGTTTAAGTTCAATTACTAGGTATTTATATGTGTGTCTAAGCATGATTTTGTTGTTGCAATCAGTAATGAATGATAGTTTTTCTGTGAATCAATGTTGTTCTTGCTCCAATTTGTAAGGGGCTGGGTTAATACTGACACACTGATGACTATATGGTGCTCTACATGTTTACTAGTAAGTTTGAAACATATTGATAAGTGTGATGTTGATTTTTGTTACTAGCAACATTGAGTGCTGCTAATGTTTTTATAATGTTTTCTTTATCATGTCTACGATATCACTGCTTGCTCATATTTTAGGGGGGTGGGGGTGGTGTTATAAGTTGGAAAATAACTTGTTTGATGCTTTTCCTTCTCTTTTGTAGATCCTTTCCGTGAGGTCAAGAGCAAAAGAGAAAAGAAGAAAGAGGTGTGTGATTCCGATGGAAGTGCATTGAAATTTGTTTCTTATCACAAAGTTTTTAAAATCAATCCCTTTGTTATAATTTCATTAGTTTCTTCTATCAATGTCAATAATACTGTCCTCCCTCCTTTCTGTGGGGTATTAAGCCTTAGAAGTGTTCGATAGTTTGAGAACGTCTTTGAACCTATCTATGCAGGCTTAAATTCCACCACTTAATACTATCTTAAACGCATCACTTAATGCTGCATGATAAGTTGTTGCTGCCATGCTGGGATTAAAAAAGCGCTTAAGCGCGCTTAAAGCGCAAAAAAGCGCTAAGCGCTCAAGTGAGCGCTTTGTATTGAAAAGCGCTAGCGCTGACTAAAAGCGCGCGCTTCCGAGCGCTTTTTAGCGCTTTTTTTGAAGCGCGAAGCGCTCAAAAAAGTGCGCTTTTCGTTTTGTGCTGAAATGGGCCTTTTTTTTTCTTAAATGAAAGGAGATTGGGCTGAAGTTTTGGGCTGAAATAAATAGCATTAGGGTTAAATATAAAGTAGGGGATTAAAACAAAAAAAAGACAAAAATTGGACAGAGGTGGCCGTTTCAGAACAAAAACGTGAACAGGGGCTTCATTCCCTCGTCTTCACTTCTGACGGCACAATAGGGGGAGTCTTCACTTCTGACGGCACAACAGAGGGAGTCTTCACTTCTGACGGCACAACAGACGCTCCGATTTTCATCGTTTAGTTCTTACCACCCTCAAAACTTTTAATTTGGTATTGTGTTGAATGTTTTATTTGTCTTTTATGATATTGTGTTATTATTCTAAGTTCTTGTTGTGTCTTTATTGAAATAATCCTAGTATATGATTTGCGAGCGCTTGCGCTCAGTGCTTCGCGCTTCGGTAAATTTTACCGTTAGCGCTTTGCTGCACTTTGCGCTTTTTAAAACCCAGCTGCCATGTATTTGGAGGTCTTTAGGTCAAACCGGGAAAGCAGCCTCTTGCATTCAAATGCAAGGTACGACTGTGTACACTAGGCCCATGTGGGCCTGGCTCTAACTTGGACTCCATGCATAGTGGAAGCTCCTGTTGCACTAGGTTGCCCTTAGTGTTGTATGATAGTCAATCGTGCACCTTGTCTGTCCTTTCGATTTTTTTAATTTTAGTCATATTTTAATTATTACCTTCATCTGATTTATTTTTTGGGCTAGCATCAAGAAACTTCTGATCGGTCTTTATGTGCAGAATAAGGAGACTCCAGAAATAAGGTCACGAGGTGGCAGTGGTATATCGAATCGAGGTAGGGGTGTTGCAGACCGCTATGCTAGCCGTGGTGGTAACGCTCAACATGTTTCTTCTGGTATGTTATGTTTCATTGGAATTTGTTTCATGCTTGGAATACACCACCAGATGTAAGAAGTGCTAATGTTTCTGTTCTTGGGGCAGAATCTGTTTCACACAGCAGACCTGTAATCAAGAAGGAAAATGGGTCAGTTGCCTATTCGAGTTCTCTACTGTCTGTTTCAGGAGTGGTAGGAAATAGCACAAGTAGAAGGCCTCCACTCCACAGGTGGGTTATTTTCATCACATAAACTATACTTTATTTGTTCTTGCTGTCAGCCTGTTGCTCTGTAAGAAGCTGGCTAATATTGATATTTACACCCTGAACATTGAAATGGTACATTAGTATTGAACTCCCAAAAATGAGATCTACAGTCATGCATGGCATTTCTATACTGCATAGAGGCACATAAAGGTTTCATACAATAACCTTAAGTTTCATACAACGGGTGGTCTGCATAAGAGTTTTTGCCATTTCTTCTCCGACGTGTCATATTTCAAACATTTCAGTGATGCTGCTGCTAGTGAAGTCAAAGTTTCAGCTGCAGTCGTACATGATAATGTGTCATCAGGCCTACAGCCCTCTGGATATCAAGGTACCTGGGGGGGAGTTCCTGGTCAAGTATCAATGGCTGACATTGTGAAGATGGGTAAGCCTCAGAGCAAAGTGTCGAGCGCACCAAACACATTTCACAGTGCCAATCACAACCACGATCAAGGGCCATCATCTGCTGCGTATCAAAGTTTGCAGTTTCCTGAAGATCACACCTCTAAAGTTTCAGATGACCACCTTGATGCTAGGGCTTCCTCTGGTCAGCATGTTTCTGTTGATGACGAATGGCCCACAATTGAGCAGCCATCAGCTACTAGCATGCCTTCTGTGTACAGACCAGCTGTTGTGTCGGCGCCGCATCCAGAATCATCCAACATCCCGCTTGAGACAGCTAACAGACATTCTGGATTAGATGAGGTTCAGACTTTGGATGATGGTACTATGGAAGATCATGATGTGAATCATCTTGGAGCTACTTCTGTCTCTGGTAGGAAGCTGGAAGATAATGCTGAAGGTGAATATCTGTATGAGAATGACTTGTATCACAACAGGGGACCCAAGAGCCACGCATTTGATCAGCAGGGAGGTCAGTACTCTGTTCTCATAGATGTACCAAACTAAAAGTTGTGGTAACTTAATTTTAACTTATTACAGAACTTGAAAATATCCATTTGTTTGCATATATGTTGGTGGATGTCTATTTGTTAGCCTTGTCATCAGTTAGTGATTCTCGGTGAACTAATAGTAGGAGCTTAAGTGAATTGTGAACCTGAATAATGGCTTCACTTATGTATATTATGATTTAATAAGTTGAGACTCTCTATAAGTGTAGATTGTGTTTGGTCTGTTGTGTATCAAACATATAAATGATTGTTGGGACATGAGAACATGTTTACAGAGGTCTTGCATCAGCTGGTTTGCATTTACTGTGGAGTAATGCATCTTTCACCGTGTACCTTTTGAAGTTTATGATGCCTGGGTGAAGTGAATTATAGCTTTTAACTGAATGTAAGTTATGAGTTTTCTGGTATGACTTCATATACTTCATCATCTAGGCCACGGGGTATTGACATTGGCCTTGTAGCTTATATAAAATGTTGTGTCAACTGATTATCTCTTCTTGTGGAGTTATCTTTGTCATATATGCTTTATGTTATCATTTTATGCTGCATGATACATTTTATCTGAGTTTTTTATGTAGATTTAATAAATTACCTGGCTGGAGGAATATCTAGGTCCAACTGTTAATGAAAATGGTGGAGAAAAGGATTAAGTTCTGTTGATTTATGGTTTTAGAGCCTTTTTTTTGTCCTTCGATTGTACAGCATGTAGGACTCCTGTTTTTGGGGAGATGGGTTAACTCCTTTCTAGACTAGTAAGATATCTAGCAGCTCGTTTCTTGGTAAACACAAGTACATCCCTTTTATTCGTGTCCGAGTACCAGCTGAAATCCCATTTAATGTTTTGTACTGATTATGTTAAATTTTGTCTTTGTTGAGTGGAATATATGATACTGCTCTGCTTTGCCTTGTTATGACTGAATATATTCATGGTGCAGATAATACTGACGTCTCGGTGTCCTCTGTGACTGCAAACATGCAACAATTAATTTTGAAAAAGGAGGATGCTGCAATGCCCCTTGAAAGGGACAGCCCTTCTGTGGTGATGCCGGATCATCTGCAAGTCCAGTCTGAAGCTTGCTCACATTTAAGCTTTGGTACATTTGGTTCTTGTGCTACTGCTCCTTTTTCTGGACCATTGACGATGTCTGTGAAAGCTAATTTGGAAGAGGCCCCTCTTGAGGTAGATGGTTTATCTGTTGGACCCTCAGAGGCTAGGTAAGCTGAGTTGAATTTTTCATGTTATTGTGGAACAAAACTGTGTTGATGATTTGGTGCGTACATTCTTGTACTGAAATTATCATGGTATGATTTCCTTGCAGAAATTCAGAGTACTATGCTGACGAGCCACTTAGAAATACAGTGGAAGGTAATTTATATCATAGAGCTGGTGGAACTGCTGGGAACTATGATTCACCCCCTGCTTCACAACCTGAGCCTTTGAAGGTTGAAAACCTGGAGGTTGATCGTGGAAACCAGTATGCATTTCCTTCATCCACACCTGGCTATGCATTTGATAATTCTCAGCAGTTGAATATTGGATTTAGTGAATCCCAGACAAGTTCCCAGATGCAGAATTTGTCTCCGTTCTCGAATGTTATGGTAAGAATAGGCATGTTGTTTAGAATCTGTGAAGTTGCTCCTATGAATGAATTTGAAGTTGCCTGAATCAAATCTTTTACTTCTTGCATTCTTTGTTAGACAATGTAGAGAGTATTTTGTTTTATCGCATAATTGATGGATATGATTGGTACCGCTGTTTGATATATATGTATGTTGTTTTAGTCTTGTTCATTTAATTATCGCTATTAAGGCTGTCAAAGATCTATTAGTTGTGTCGTGGGGGTCAAACTGGGTGTAATAGCACTAATGATTATAATAACTACGTTCATCATACAAGTCTGTCTTTTACCAAGCTGGCCAACGATTTTTCTTGGCTATAATATAAGTAGGAGAATTTCTTTTAGCCTTAGGAACAAGCCTCTTGATTTTGTACGGTATACTGAAAATTGTTGTTAGTCAAGTTTGATGGGCTGCTTTCTTAATAGCTTTTGTGAGGCTTAAAGTTGTGAAATACGAAAGTCTAGTACTGCTTTCTGAGTTTTTCTGTGTTTGCAGCCGGCTTACACAAATTCCTTACCAAACTCACTGCTAGCAGCCAACGTTAATCCTGGAAGGGAAGCTGATCTTCCATACTCACCATTTCCAGCAACACAGTCCATGGCAGCCAAGTATGGGAACATTGCGTCTTCCATTGGTGGGTCATCAATTTCTATGAATGAGGTATGATCTGGAACCTTGCATCTCACCTAGTAGGATAACTATTTGACTTTTTGGTATATTAGATGCCTTAGTGTTATTTTGATGAAGGGGTGTGTTCTTAAATGCTTCTCTAATGATGAATGTGCTCTTATTTTTACAATAATTGCCAGCTTTTGACAATTTGTGCAAGAATTATAGAGGGCTATAGTATTGCATTAGTCTTCTGATTGAAGATGACATCTAGTTAATAGGTCCATCATGATTCACATTTAAAGCTACTTCTTATGAAGTACAGAAAACATGCATTTTGTTGTTCCCGTTTATTGCATATGTGAGTTATATAGTTTCTCATCCTCTTCTCCTCCCCTTACTTACTATTGTAGTACTTGTCCTAACTACATCCAGGCTCTAAAGGCTGGTGGTGGTTTATCGTCAAGTCAACCTACAGCACAAACTATGTCTGGAAATAATGTTGCCACGGGGCCTGCTCTTCCCCAACATCTCGCGGTGCCTCCATATTCTCAGCCTGCCCTTCCTTTGGGACCTTTTGCCAACATGATCAGCTATCCTTTCCTACCTCAGAATTATGCGTATATGCCTTCTGGTTACCAACAAACATATGCTGGTAACAACACATACCACCAATCACTTGCTGCAGTGCTTCCTCAATACAAAAATAGTGTATCTGTTAGCAGTTTGCCGCAGTCAGCGGCTGTTGCTTCTGGATATGGTTCTTTCGGGAATTCGACTGCAATGCCTGGAAACTTCCAAATGAATCCAGCTGCTGCTACCCCTTCTGGAACAAATCTGACTTATGATGATGTTTTGAATGCTCAGTACAAGGAGAGCAATCATTTGATTTCTCTCCAGCAGGTATGTATACAGATTTTCTTTTTGACCAGTAAAGGGTACCCCCTCCTTCCCTCCCATTTTTGAACTTTTCGGTATTTCTTATTGTTGTTGCTCACAAATTTTCAGAGTGACAACTCTGGTATGTGGCTCCATGGACCTGGTTCAAGAACTATGTCTGCTGTTCCAGCGAACACATATTACAATTTCCAGGGGCAAAGTCAGCAACCGAGCGGGTTTCGGCAAGGTCAGCAGCCATCACAGAATTATGGAGCTCTGGGTTACCCGAATTTCTATCATTCTCAGACTGGGATGTCTCTAGACCATCAACAGCAAAACCCAAGAGATGGCTCACTCGGTGGGTCTCAGGGCCAACCAAAGCCTTCCCAACAGTTATGGCCAAACTACTAATCTCCTCACCTCTTGGTTTTTCGGGGGCATGCAACGGGTATGTAAGTGGCCTTCAAGTGGTCATGCTGATAATTTTATATAAATTATAAGACGTCTCTCTTTTAGAGAGGAGACTTGAGTGGCTGCTGCCCTGTGCCTAGAGGTTCTATTACGTATCTCTATCACCAGTCAATGTAATGTAGGAACGTGTGATGGTGGTGTTAGTGGACTTTTGCAACCCACATCGCCTTTAAGTTTGTTCTTTTCGTTGTTTATGTTTAGTTTGTTCCTCGTTTTGAGTAGAATTGTTCTGTGATACCTTGTGTGGATGATATAGCGCTTCACTATCTAACCTTTGTAACCCATGTATGATTACAATCAACATGTAGTATTCCATTCCACGTGTATGACTCATGGTACTGTAAAAGGTTGGCTGCTGCACTGCTTTTCTGGGTTGTTTTTATTTGAGTATGGGGGGTCGCCACTGTTGAAGAGATGGCGGAGGTGATGAAGGCCAGAGAATTGTTTTGACTGAATATTTACCCAGAGCCTTGTCAAAAGGGGAAAGAGGGTGCTGGAGGAACTTGTGCTAAGATTTAACTATCAGAATAACAGAAAAAGATTGGTGAACTTATCTTTTTACCTCTTTTAAATAGGCAATTTAAACCAATACATGCTCCAGTTTTTACTGGCCCAGCACGTAAATATTGCCCCATTTTCCAATATAAAACATGGAAAGGTTTTTTATCTCCTTGAGCTGATTCTGGAAAATTAGGATCTCCACCTTTCTCCTCACGCTACATCACAGTTTTCTGATTGGCGCTGCCGTCATAGCGGGGCCTCCCACGGGCTATACTAACATCCTCGTCCCTCAACACAACTCTCACACTGTTATCCCTTTTGATAGGGCTCTCAATCCAAAACCAAAGATTAACCATCTGGGTGAACCCAAGCTGTTCTTCTCCAAAGAAGAATGTGATAAGCTCAAGGCCCCTTCGAAATGGACGCTTGTTATAAAATTCTCGTAGATTTCAATTGGACAAACTACGACGAGATTTTCAAACGGTGGGTTTCAATGGCCAAACTGATATTCATTTGCTAGATAATCGTTAAGTATTGATTTCTTTTTCTATTCCTGATGATTATTATAGGTGTTGGATACATAAAGTGTGGAATTTTGATCCTTATTCGTTAAGAATCTCTAAATGGACTACCAATTTTAACCCTAATGTTGATTCGCCTATTGTTACAGTTTGGTTGGCTTTATATGGTTTGCCTCAACAGTTTTTTGATGACATGTTAAGCTACCAATTGGTAATCTTATAGGCCTTCCTATTAAAGTTGATAAGGCAACTCTTAATAGAACTAGGCCACACGTTGCAAAAGTCCGTGTTGAATTAGATATTACTTTTCCCGGGACTAATCGTATATGGTTAGATTATAAAGGGAATGGTTTTTGGAAATATATTGACTATGGAGGGGCTCCAGATTACTGTGCTAAATGCCTAAAATTAGGTCACTTAGATGCCTATTGCAAATCAGATATTTTTCATGATATTTTGCAGGATAAACCTCATGCTTGAAAGCCTTCTGAGAAAGCTCCAAATGCTAAGTGGAGTGGAGAGAATCCCTCTTCATCAGGTATTCCCTCAAAGGGTAATCCATTGATTCCTACTCACAAATCTGCTGGGGACCAAAAGCTAAGAATAGTAAAGATTCCAGTGATAAAAATATTACAAGATCAAAAGTTTTAACCTCTATGACAGAGGCACATGTTCCTCATCAGATATCTCATATTGAATCATCTAATAAAGATATCTATACTCTTAATGTGGAATCCCCTGATATCACAATAAGTTCAATATCTAATACTGTTTTGGTCAACCCAACTAATACTATTTTGGCTTCTAATGCTGATATGGTCTCAAACAAATCTTCATTCTGTCCATGGTTCTAAGACTAGTGTGGTTAATCCTATTTCCACTGTTGTGAATTCTATTGTGAATACCGATATTCATGTGATAAGCTTCGCCTCTCCTATTTTGGATATCAATGCTTAAGTTAATAAGATTCAATATGTATATGGTTCTAATACTAAGTTGCAATCTGTACATGGTTCTAAGACTGATGTGGTTAATTCTATTGTGAATCCTAATATCCACGTGTTAGGCTCTGCCTCTCCTGTTTAGGATATTAATGCTTCAGTTAATAAGACTCAATCAGTTCACTTAGGCACTAAATCTGTGGTGACAACTGAAGTGGAAATAAGTACTTCAGAAGGAAACCTTTTGATGAATAACCCAAAGATGGTTTCTGAATTAGCCCCGGTAGATGTAGATCAATTTACAATTAATCAGCTACCTAAGTCTGATTCAATAAATTTTCCTAATCATAATGGATTCATAATCAGAGATAATCTTAATGAAAATTTTATTGAAATAAATGCTATTTTGTCACCTCTTCTATCATCAGGATCTTAATCTAAAGAAGAAGAGCATAACAAAAGAGAAACATGGAAAATAGTTTGGTCTTAAATGTGGATGCAATTATGAATCTGAAAACCTTAATGGTGTTCTTGTATCCATGTCACAAGACTCTTTTACTTCTGAGATGGTTGCCTCACAAAATAGATTCAATGTCTTGCTAAAACAGTTAACAAAGGATACATCTCAGGCTCCTACGTCAACCAAGAAATATTGTAGAAAAGACTACTCTTCCACACCTAAAATTGTGTTTACTAGATCCTCATTGTCCTCAAATAAATAGATTTAAATGGAAGTAAATCTCTGTATATGGAATGTATGAGGGATAGGTAATCAAGCTTCTAAAAGAAGAGTTAAAGACATTAAACATAGGTATAATATAGTCCTCTTTGCATTTATTGAACCAATAATAGAAGACTCCCAAATCTCAAGCACAACTTTTGATATGGGATATAAAAACTTCTATTCAGGACCTGGCTGCAAGGTTCGGTTATTTTGGGACAATTGTGTTAAAGCTGATGTAGTTAAAACACACAAACAATACATCCTGACCAAAATCCAACACCCTTCCCTCAATAAGGATTGTCACATTGCTTTTGTGTATGCAAAACATACAAAAAAAGAAAATGCTAAATTGTAGGAGTTTTTATTAACATTTAAAGATATCCCCATGTTGGTTATTGGTGATCTGAATATGAATGAAAACCGAACTGAATACATGGGACAACCAACACCTGATCCATCAGTTATTGCTTTTTTTAACACTTTCAAAACTGCTGTCAAATACACTAACCTACCAACTTCAGGTAGCTTATTCACATGGACAAGCATGAGACCATATGAGACGGTTTGGAAAAGACTTGATAGGTGAATGGAAAAAAAATCTCCGGTTAAATGACTTTCCTACATCACATGTAAATGTGATTGCTAAAGAACAGTGTGATCACTCTCCATTTATCCTACACATTAAAGACCAAAACTGGTTCACAGGCCCTAAACCCTTCAAATTTAAAAATTGTTGGATTAGCCACCCTTCTTTCATTTCCTTAGTACAGGAATCATGGCAGACAGGCACCAATCTATCTAGAATGGAAAAACTCATCTTTAAACTAAAAATTATCAAACAAGCCTTAAAAAGTTGGAACAAGTACACATTTGCTAATATTTTTGATGAGGTGAAAACTTGTGATTTTTTTTAGAAGCTGAACAAGATTTACAATCATTGTATAATTATTTAAATCTAATTGCTTACAACAAAGCTAAGGCTGAATTAACTCTGGCCCTGTCACAATAAGAAACCTCTGGAAATACAAATCCAGGATTAAATGGTTAAAAGAAGGTAACTCAAACACTAAATTTTCCATAATTCAATCAAAGCTAAGCACTCTAAGCAATATATAGCTTCTATAAAAAACTCACAAGGTATCTGATTACATGATCAGAAAGAAATAGGACTTGAAGTTGTGCCTTTCTTCTCTAATATTTTAACTGAGGATAATGCTGACCCTTCTGGGATTAATACTGCATGGCTAATAGAAAACATCCCTCAAATGGTAACAACTGAGATGAATCAACTATGGGTTCTCTGGAAATTTTTTTAAAACTTGCTGGGGCATAAGCGAAATTGATTTATTATCAGCTGTACTTGACTTCATGCAGGGGAATCCCATCCCAAAAGCTATTTCATCTGCCCTCATAACATTGATCCCTAAAAAAGAAGTCACATCTACATCCAAGGACTACAGGCCTATAAGTCTAAGGCTAAGGCTGAAACCTCTTATGCCAGCTCTAATATCACCTGAACAATCTGCTTTTGTTGAAGGTAGAGAATTGGAGATAATGTTTTGCTAATACGGGAAATCACAAATTTTATGAATTCAAAACATAGGGGTTCTAATGTCATATTAAAAATGGATATGATGAAAGCTTTTGATAGAGTCTCTTGGCAATTTTTAAACTGTCTGCTAATTAAAATGGGGTTTCAAACTTCTCTGGTTAACCTTATATTAGGTAATATAAAAGCTGCTCATTTTCCATCTTGATCAATGACAGTTCTAATGGTTTTTTCAAGCCATCAAGAGGGCTCAAACACAGGGATCCTCTATCTCTCAACTTGTTTATCCTCTTATTAGAAGCCTTTTCTATAAATATAAATTTTATATTTCAATAGGCTAATATTGATTTCTACAAAATGCCTTCTTCAATGAAAAGAATGACACATTTAGCCTTTGCAGATGATACTGTTGTTTTCATGAAATTCTCAAAGAACGGGCTTAGAACTTCCCTCTCATTCCTTAAGTCCTTTGAAATGGCCACTGGCCAAAAGGTGAATTTTGAGAAGTCTAACTTCTATCTTTCCAAGTTTGCAACCCCTAGAACCAAAAATGAAATCTTAACTCAATCTGGAATGATATAAGGCTCTTTCCCATATATATATTTGGGGTGTCCTATCTATTTAGGAAGAAACAAGAACATTTGCTATCAAAATTTAATAGAATCCATTTCTTCCAAAATCAAAAAATGGCATAATAACTTTTTGAATCAAGCAGGAAGGTTGATATGTCTGCAATGCCTTTGCATTTGTTAGCAGTACTGAAACCTACAAAAGAGGTTCTTGACAAGATTCTCACCATTTTAGCCAAGTTTTTCTGGAATTTTGGAAATGAATTAGGGAGCACAATTTTTTTGGAAAGCTTATCCTAAATTATGCTACCCTAAAACAGAAAATGGACTAGGAGTTAAAAACTTATACACCATGGTACAAAGCTTTCTTAAAGTTGTGGTGGCAACTATAACAAGGAAAATCACTATGGTCCCAAGTAATGTGGTATATTCCAGATCATCTAAAAACCTCAAAAACTTGGAAAAGAATAATGGAGGTTACTGATTAAACCATGTCAAACTCCGAACTGCAATTAGGGATGAGAGATGTATCTTTTTGGGATACAAACTGGACTGATTATGGTCCATTATCCCACTTATGGTCCTCCAATTCTTCTATTCCTTTCCATGATGCCTCAATTAATGATTAATATGATAATCAAAATGAATTTATGGACAGTATAGAGGTTGTTTTCCCTACACATATCATAACATTTCTCAGAAGGAATATGATCTTCTATCCTGAATATAAGGACACTTTGATATGGAAGCCATCTGAAAATGGTTCTTTCTCTATCAAAAGTGCATATGAACTCATTAGACCTAGAAGAGATATGATTTCATCATTGAGATTCTTATGGTTTAATCTCCTGCCAATGAAAATCAACATTTCTAACTGGAAATTATTTAACAGACTTGTGGCCTTACCTGACGTGCTAGAAGATTTTAATTTCTACTTGCCATCTAAATGTTGTTTCTGTGAAAAGGATTTTGAAGATATTCACCACATCTTCAACTCTTGCAGCTATATTGAGAACATTTGGAGTACTATTAACCTAATCTTTAACATTCAGATTCTATTTTTGTGTACCTTTGGGATAGGTTCTACTTCTATTGGACTGTATCTCATAAATCAGCTGACTTTCTGAAACTAGTTAGAATCATCCCTTGCATTGTAGTGTGGTTTTTATGGTGTTCTAGAAATATATTTCTTCGAGTCCATTAAACCTAACACCATGTTGATGATCAAAAACATTCTGTCCCAGTTTCAAGACATATTTCATGCTCATAAACTGGGATATAAGCGGATAATGTCAGCTGGATTTCCAGTGCTTCTGGAGTCCAAACCTGGTGGCAAAAGACAATCTGCTCAGAGTATTGTTCAATGGAACTTTCCAACACATTTTAAAATTAACACTGATGGTTCAGTGTTTGGAAGTGGAAACTCAAGAGCTGGTGTTGTAGTTACCGATGCTCAAGGCAGATTGGTGATAGCTTCATCAAAACCACTGGAGCAGTGTTCTTGTTTGCAAGCAGAGATGGGGGCTCTAAATCTGGGATTGGATTTAGCTATTCAAAAGGAATGCTTTCAATTGGAAATTGAATGTGACTCTCTCTTGTTGGTTAAGATGGTTAGGAAAGATTTCATAATACCATGGAAACACACTACTCTATTGAGGGATATTTGGAAGAAGATGAATCATATCTATGGAGTTATCTCCCACATTTACAGGGTAGGCAACTGTGTTGCTGATTATCTTGCCAAAGCTGCAAGTTTAGAAAAGGTGAACTCCAATTTTTAATTTTAACCGCATACCTAGAAAGATCAGGGGTATAATTCATCTTGATGCAATTTGTTTCCTATATATTTGGATATCATGACTGAATTTAGTTTACTTTTGAGTACCATTCTTGGAACCTTTTACTGCTCCATTTCCTTCATCATTACAGGTACATAAGATTGGAGGTGGACACAATGCTGCCATGTAAAGCTGTTTGTCCTTCAAGTTTGGAACAACGGTGCTATTCAGCTCACACAAGATCAACAAAATCAAGAGGTCTCATCTTCTAGCTCTATCATGGGGTCTTTAAGGCTCCTGCTTCAAGTGGACTTACCAAACGTGGAGAGGATATGGCTATTAGTGAATCTTTTCTGGGGAAAAGATTTGCGAGGGGGATATTATGGGATGTCATCTCCTTTTGCCAACACGAGGGTGTGGAGGCAAAAAATTGGAAGACCATAATATGTCTCGACTATGGTTTAGGACCATAACTATTGTCAACAAGGGGTTTGGAGGTAGTGGTTATGGATTATTCTTCTTGTGTGTAGCTTTTCCACGTTTCTTATCTAGCTGCACAGATTCACATTCTGACTCAAACTATGTACATTTGTTTTTTAAGGTTTGGGAAACCTAATATATACCCCCTCACTTAGGTGAGTTTTTAATAATAATAATAAAAAAACCCTAAAAAGTCATTTTTATTGAAGTTGACACACCTACCCTAGAGTTTATCTTGTACCAATCGTCTATTTTTGTTGAGTAGGTCTCCTGACAGACGGCCTCTCCATAAACTTATGGATATGCTAGGGACATGTTAGCAATTTAAAAATTGGGAAGGAAATGTATTTGGGTTGGGCTAGGCTGACTTGCGGGCCTAGTTCCTATCCTTTTCTTTTTCATAACATGCGTCTTCTTTGCCTTCCTTTCTTCTTCTTCATCTTGCTTTCTTCCCGCCCTTCTTCTTCTTCTGCCCTTCTTCTTCTTCTTCATCTTCTTCGTCTTTCTTGTCTTTCTTTCTCTTTCTCCGTTTCTTCACCACTTTGATTAATCCATCAAAATTCAATCCTCCGTTGAAAAGATCGATATCTAATTACGAAAAGATCTCCGAAGGATTTCTCCAATCCTATCCGGTAGTCATTTTTATTGCCCGTGGATGTGCCCTTTAGCAAGATGTTTATTTGTGTTGATTTCAGTGGTTACAGTTCTTATTGGGTTCTATGACCTTTACATAAATGTGCCTATTCTCAAAGCCACCACTTCTCATTTGTTCGGTCCCCATTTTGTTTGGAGAGAATCATGGGAAATGATTACCACAATTAGATATTTGGGAACGATGTTATTTCTGCATAATTATCACAAGGCAATTTAGTGGTTCCTGATGACGACACACTGTGTCCGTCTGTTCGGTCATTTATTTGTGTGCTCACTCAGCCAGTTTTGGGACCACTACTGTAACTTGATTTTAATTTGATTAAAACTGAATTTCAATTATATTACAAATTTTTTACATATAATTGAGGTTATGTTATTCATTTTCGTTCGATGTGAATGACATTGTTGTTGAAAATTCTGAATGTATGAATTCTGTTACTATGAACATGTAAAAAATATGTGCAAAATATTAAAAAAATGAGCTAAATGCTGCTAAATTTTTTTGTATATACTATCCACCACTTGCTACCTTACAACACATATCATTTGTATTAAAACATGCATTTGCTTTAAAAGCTCTGAATATGAATTATGAAACTTTTCCAGGAGATCATGTATAAGTTAAGTTAAAATTTAGCAATTTAAAATTATCATATCAACTCTGCATTAATTACTTTACAACATGTATTGTTTAAATAAACACACTTATATGATTCAAAATCATCAATTCCTTTAATGAATAGCAAAACATTGTCATGAGGTAGTGCATAAGTTATCTTATGAATCGTTTTTGTTTTGTTAAAACATGTATATGTTAGTCTCCAACTAATATTTCTTATAGTATACATAACAGAGGTCACATAATTTGGTAGTTTTTCAAATTTTCATGTGTACTGCAGTTAATACCTCACAATATATATTTATTACATTAAAACATATATTTGTTTTTAAAAACATGAGTAGAATTCCATGATTTCAATCAAAGAGATGTCACAGAAAGTCTTGCCGGTGTGAAAACAACACATGTAAAGCTTTTTGCATACTTTGTATAAAAAACATGCAAATTTGGTCATTTTCAAACACAAGAGGGACTTTCAATATCTAAACAATATGGAAGATAATATGCCCGTGACAGAAATCTTCCAATAGAGAACTTACAATTACATTCCTATCTAAATTAACTAACAGTCTCTAATACAATGAATCAATTATTAATCTTCAAAAGAGGATCATCTTTGAATCTTCAAGTTCAGTATCATCTTCATCTAAATCCTCCTCGTGTCGGAATGGTCTTGTGTAGTCCAATTTTTAATATTGTCTGATTCCTTGAAAGTTATAACCACTTCAAGTTTTACACATTGGATATTAACAATTGCAACATATAAGCAAACATGTACAATTTATAATTCAAAACGAACAATAATCAACAATGAAAATAGAAGTCAAACACAATAAAACTAACAAGTACATACTGAATACTAACTGATGCAATAAATAAGTAAAAATTTGCAGGTCCTAATTCAAAACGAACAAACAACAACAAATTTAAAAACAAAAGTCAAACACAATAAAACTAACAAGTACAGACATGATACTAACAGATGCAACATATAAGTAAATAGGTGTAATTCTTAATTCAAAATGGCCAAGCAACAACACATTAAAATAAAAATGCACACACAGTACAACTAACAAATACACATTGAATGCTAATATGTGCAACATATAAGTAAACAAATGTAGCTCGGAATTCAAAACGAACAATCAGCAAAAAAAAGAAGAAAAAAAAGGCCATTCATAGCACATCTAACAAGTACACATTTGATACTAACAGATGCAACATATAAGTAAACAAATGCAACTCATCATTCAAAACATACAATTAACAATAAATGAAAACAAACGTCATACACAATACAACTAACAAGTACACATTGAATACTAACATGTGCAACATATAAGCAAACAGATGCAGCTCGTAATTTAAAATGAACAATCTGCAAAAAAAAAAAGAGAGGAAAAAAAGGGCATTCACAGTATAACTAACAAGTACACGTTGAATAATAACAGATGCAATATATAAATAAATGAATACATTTCGTAATTTAAGACAAACAGTCAACAAGTTTGTTATAACGACGAGAAGACAAGTTTGTTACCCTTACTGTGAAGGTTTAGTTTACTTCCTAGCAGTACCTAATTTTTAAACCCGTCTAATCAGAGCGGCCTTGAGTGAGCAATGCAGGGGATGAAGAATTGATGCATTTAAGGTTACAGTAGAATAAATAGTAAGCAGAAATTCAAGTCTTGAAAATCTTGTTATGCAGTAGCTACTTGTTTAAAAAAATCTCCTATACCAGTGTGAATAAATATGGACAGGAGATGGGTTTCTCTTCTTAAATTAAGAGACTATGTTTGTAAAGTCTAGATTTATCTAGTTGGTAATTTGTGAAAATTATGCAAATATGGTATTATTGAGTTGCAACATCAAAGAATGAATTTTGGTGAAATAAGGAAAGGTTGAAGACTGAATTCGAGAAGGATACATCTCGTCCAAGTTGTATTTGAGTTGGAGAATATATTAGTTCCTATATATGTGGGATTGGATTAATGCTATTGAATTGGAGATGGAATAAATTTCATGTGTGCATGCGAAAACAACATATTTACGCCAAGGATGTTTACGGAAAAAGAAGACAGAATATTATGGTATTTGTGATTTATGGAAATCTGAATATTCTGCTATATATTAAGCGTATGGAAACATAGTTGATTTATGGAAAATCTCTATAAACATGGAGTTATTATTATCGAATATATGGAGATATTGAGATAAGGAAAATCCCTTTATTTATGGGATTTGGTTATGCTTCAAGAAGCAGATTTGGAATAGGAATAACATGGAGATAATCATGGAGAATTTATATCTGCTCATGGACTATATATAGAGGAAAAACACGGCTGCATTATTTACGGACTTAATAGAAAAAATCTGCATACAGATTTTTTATCTTTAGAGAATTGCAAAGAGCTAGAATTCTATGTTCCAACATACGAACCTGCTGTTCAAAGTTCAGAATCACATACCATAATTCCCCGGGAGGAGGAGATCCAGCGTCGACGAGTTTCGAGGTCAGAGGGAGTCTGATCAAGGCGGATCGGTAGCTAGGGGAGTTAGCAGAATTCACACGTCATAATTAGTAAAGATAAGTATTTTGTATGATGTCATATGTACTGTATCTTTCTAATTGGTGAATTCATTCTGAACTGGGCCAGGCCCCGCAGATGTAGGTGAATTTCACCGAACTGCGTAACTAAGTCTTGTGTCGTTAATGCTTTAATTTATTGCATACTTGGTTAGATAGGTTATGTTGGAATACAATAGTGATAATTTAATTAATTAGGTAAAACCAAATTTCAACTGGTATTAGAGCTAAGTCACTTGTTTTACCTTGGTTTTGACAAGGTAATTGTGATCCAGTTTTACCCATGGCGACTAGAGAAGGAGCTTCCGTGTCTCGGCCACCACTGCTGGAAGGAACAAATTACAACTACTGGAAGGCTCGCATGCGGGTGTTCATAAATTCACTGGATGAATTGGCTTGGTACGATGTTGAAACAGAATGGAAACCCCCTGTTGTTGGAAATTCTGAAGGAGGAGAATCTAAGCCTAAAGAGTCGTGGACACCAGGTGAAAGAATGGGAAGCTTGGTGAACTCCAGAGCATTAAATGTCATATTTATTGCAGTAGATGAAGATCGGTTCAAACTCATCTCTACATGCCAACAAGCAAAGAAAGCATGGGATATCATACAAACTGTACATGAGGGGACAAGTCGTGTACGTGAATCCAAACTGCAGATGTTGGCTACAAAGTTTGAGGAACTGAAGATGGAGGAGGATGATACTATTTCTATATTCAACGGGAAACTCAGAGACATCTCCAATATGGCGTATCAACTTGGGAAAGTTTAAAAGGAAACAAAATTGGTGAAAAAGGCCTTGAAATATCTTCCTAAAAGATTTGCTACGAAAGTAACAGCAATAGAAGAAGCAAGAGATATAGCCACCATGACCTTAGATGAGCTAATGGGATCACTACAGACCTATGAGATGACAATGCAATAGCCTGCAAAGAAAGTCCGTAAGGAGTTGGCTTTCAAATCCTCTTCATCAAGGCTCATCCATGAATCTGATAGTGATGATGGAATTGAAGAACTTGCTCCTATCACCAAGAATTTCTCAAGAATGCTAAAGAAGATGGTAAACAAGAATTCACAGGAAAGATCTGGAGGGAATAAAACTCGTCCTCAAGATTTTGGTAATCGTGGAACTCAGATGGAACAAGGAAGTCAGCAATTCTCTAGAAACCAAAGTGGTGAAGGAAGGCAGTCTGAAAGAATTCAATGTCGAGAATGTGGAGGTTACAACCACATCCAGGCTGAATGTGCTAATACCTTAAAGAAGCAAGGAAAATCACACATCACCTCATGGATTGAAGATGATAAAGAAGACGAAGGGGAACTTGTAAGAAATTATGTGGAATTTGGAGAAAAATTTCACGGTGGATCAGATGAGGTATGTTCCTACATGTCAGAGAAAGACGAAGCTGTATGTTCCAACACAGGTTTTGATGACATGTCCAGTGATGATGGCGGACAAGCTGTGAGTGATGAAGAGATCTACACAGCATATGAGAAAATGTATGACATGTGGCTTAAAGTTGTTGACACAAATAAATCGTTGAAGGAAGAGAAAAATCATCTGGCTGAGAAGGAAAAGCGGTTGCGAGCTCTAGTTGGTGAACTCAGAAGAGAGATTAAAGAGTTAAATTTGAATCTAAGCTCAACAACTAAAAGAGCTGAGATGGCCGAAGCAGCCATTAACAAGTTAAACACTAGAAAGGCAAAACTTGATGACATTATGATCATGGGAAAACATTTTGGAGATCAATATGGAATTGGGTTTGACAATTTATTAGGGAGCAAGGTCAGTCTCAAGTCGAAGGTTCAAGAGGTAAAAAGAAAGTTTATCAAGATCCATAAAAGGAAACCTCTCATCTGTAGCTACTGCATGTATCAAGGTCATACAGATGAACAATACCAAAAACTGCTCAGAGATATCATGACAGGGCGTCAACTCTTAGTATGTTCAAACATAGACAATGTCTAGCGATTAAGAATGGTAAAAAAGGTATGGGTTGTTAAACGCACGAGTACTTGCCTTATAGCTCACACGTCTCTTATTGCACATTCTAGAGACTCGTGGTACTTTGATAGTGGTTGCTCTTGCTACATGACTGGAACTCAGGAATTACTGACAAATATCCAGCCATATGATGGTGGTTTTGTTATGTTTGGCGATGGAAAGAAGAGTCGAGTGGTTGGAAAAGGTGAACTACATATTGAAGGATTCCCCGTATTCATTGGTGTTTTGTTAGTGGAAGACCTAAAGTCTAATCTCCTAAGTATCAACCAGCAATGTGATGATAATATGACCGTGGAATTCCATAAGGAAAAGTGCATAGTGAAACATGGCAACAACAAAGTACTTACTGGTATTCGGTCATCAGACAAATGTTACTTATTGAAACAAGAAGTGAACTGCTACAATATCAAATGTGATGAAGTAGATCGTATGGCTGACTATGTTCCAACATCGGTTGATTTCTCAGATCAGGGACGTAATGATGTTGGAACATCATATGAGACAGATCTTAAAGATGAAGCTGGTGACTCTTATATCTTCAACAATGTTGGAACATCGTCCTCTCCAGAGCTCTCCCATGTTCCAACATCACTGCAGGCTGAATCAAGCAGAAGAAGGACTCGATCGAACCCTCAAATTAATTATAGGGGACTTGCTGGCCTACAATGGTTTCTCTCCCTTATCAAACCCAGTGATAATAAAGCAAGATTAGTTGCTCAGGACTACACTCAGGATGAAGGAGTTAATTTTGATGGGACATTCGCATCAGTTTCCAAGTTAGAATCTATTTGCATTCTCCTTGTTATGGCGTGCACTATGAATTTTATTATGTACCAAAAAACCATCAAGAGTGCTCCCCTACACAGTGTGGTTAATGAGGAAGTATATCATCGACTCAAGAAGGCTTTGTATGGATCAAAACAAGCACCACATACATGGTATAAGCAACTCACTACCTTTCCTATTCAGAAAGGTTCTCGTCGAGGGGGAGAAGATCGCACCTTGCTTGTTTTTTGAGAATCGCCAACTACACTGATTGCTCAAATCTATATTGATGATATGATCTTTGGGTCTACTTCACCATACTTGGTACACGATTTTGTGACTTTGATGCAAGCTGAATTGAAGATGAGTATGGTGGGAGTATTTGTAAGAAATTATTTCCCTCCATACTTGGTACAAGATTTTGTGACTTTGATGCAAGCAGAATTGAAGATGAGTATGGTGGGAGTATTTGTAAGAATTCAGGATGATCTTAAGGAATCTCACTTGAATGAAGTCAAAAAGATAATTCGGGTTGAGAGAAAAGTTGTGGTAGCCTATGTTCCAACATCGAGACCATATGCGAATATTTTCACAAAGCCGTTGGACACTGCTACGGTTGAGCTCCTCAGACAACACTTAGGTGTTTGTCAGATTTGAGGTATTTCTTTAAAGCTTTTGTTAGCTGTAGGTTTTTATTTTATTTTTTCCCAGAAAATTCAAAAAATAAAAAATTGAAAAGGAGAAAAAAATGGAGGCATAGTTAGACATGTTAGAAGTTGGTGTTGAAGATATTATGGTGATTGATGGGATGTATAGATCAGAGAGATGGCTCTTCCCGGTATTCTGGTTTAGGATGATGAGAAGTTTGGAAGGGAGTGATACTGGTCATGTTAGAGTATGAAGACAGGCTGAGAAGATGTGTATATGGATTAGAGATTCAGATGTTCAAACATCAGTAACTGTGGCTGGAGAAGATTATGATCTGGATGGTGGACAAGTCTATGTTCCAACACCAGATAGGGGGAGAAAGTACTGATGAAGTGAAGGAAGATGAGTAGGTGATGTGTTGATTCTGAAGCAATGAAAGGATCTTATGTTCCAACATAGAGAAAGCGGGTGAAGCTGAGAGCTGTTATGTTCCAACATCGGTGACTGATGTTCCAACACAAGGTGAGCAGATTATTGAGGGCACTTTTGATCAAACTGCCATGAGAGATTGTAAAAGAATTCTATGGGAGGCAACATTGATCCATATTTTGAGTGGTGCAATGGTGTGAGTTGAGTGCTCAATCCATTTAGATGGTAGATTTGGAGGTAGAAAATTCCAGATTAGATGAGGCACAGATAGCTGCTCCTGAAGAGGTTTAAAGGTTCTTCTATGGCTATGTTCCAACATAGGCCAGATATTTGCTTCAGGAGGAGCTGCATTTAATGGAGATTTTGGTTTTCTGTGTCTATTGCGTTTGGCATGTTTATGGTCCCAAAGGGGAGATGTTTTGGATTTCTTGGATGACTTTATTGGCTCTGTTGGGTTGATGATCCAACATGCTTATTATTCCTGGATGTTGAAGGAATCTGAAATTCAGGGGGAGACGTTATATGTTCCAACATTCAGAATGGTTTTCAAGGTTGATGTCTGTATTTGCATAAGCTCTTGTGATGAAATGCCAAAAGGTGATTGGTCCACAAAATGCCAAAGGGGGAGATTGTAAAGCCTAGATTTATCTAGTTGGCAATTTGTGGAAATTATGCAAATATGGTATTATTGAGTTGCAACATCAAAGAAGGAATTTTGGTGAAATAAGGAAAGGTTGAAGACTGAATTCGAGAATGATACATCTCGTCCAAGTTGTATTTGAGTTGGAGAATATATCAGTTCCTATATATGTGGGATTGGATTAATGTTATGGAATTGGATATGGAATAAACTTCATGTGTGCATGCGAAAACAACATATTTACGCCAAGGATGTTTACGGAAAAAGAAGACAGAATATTATGGTATTTGTGATTTATGGAAATCTGAATATTCTGCTATATATTAGGCGTATGGAAGCATAGTTGATTTATGGAAAATCTCTATAAACATGGAGTTATTATTATCGAATATATGGAGATATTGAGATAAGAAAAATCCCTTTATTTATGGGATTTGGATATGCTTCAAGAAGCAGATTTGGAATAGAAATATTATGGAGATAATCATGGAGAATTCAGATCTGCTCATGGACTATATATAGAGGACAAACACGGCTGCATTATTTACGGACTTAATAGAAAAAATCTGCATACAGATTTTTTTATCTTTAGAGAATTGCAAAGAGCCAGAATTCTATGTTCCAACATACGAACCTGCTGTTTAAAGTTCATAATCACATACCTTAATTCTTCGGGAGGAGGAGATCCAACGTCGACGAGTTTCGAGGTCAGAGGGAGTTTGATCAAGGCAGATCGGTAGCTAGGGGAGCTAGCAGAATTCACACGTCATAGTTAGTAAAGATAAGTATTTTGTATGATGTACTATGTACTGTATCTTTCTCATTAGTGGATTCATTCTGAACTGGGCCAGGCCCCGCATATGTAGGTGGATTTCACCAAACTGCGTAACCATGTCTTGTGTCGTTAATGCTTTAATTTATTGCATACTTAGTTAGATAGGTTATGTTGGAACACAGTAGTGATAATTGAATTAATTAGGTAAAACCAAATTTCAGTGTTCATTATTTTCAAGTTTTCCATGGTTTTTTATTCACAGTATCTTGGATATTTGAGGTTTTCTTGTTGTGTATTCGCTTGTCAGCCTGGAGATTGCCTTTTAAACATTTTTTTACTACTGATTTCTCACTCTAGGATGTGAACTAAATTGCTCCTGTGAATTCGCAACCGCTGGATGCACTAAGTGAAACGGGATCTGAATCTTCTCCAGCTAAGTAGACATCTAATCTGCCTATAAACAACAAGGAAAATGTTCTTTGCTACTACTTTTACAATGTGTGTTGTAATAAGGGGGAAGCTCTCTTGTATATGCATGAACCTGGTGGAAATGCATCTTCTTGGAAGTCCATAAAACAAGCTCTTGCAGCTTCCAATGCATAACTTTCAGAGAAGAAAGTATCAAAGGGATGTGATTTAGTGCCTGCAGCTGCAGAAGTGTGCTCATTTATAGCTGATTCCAAGAGTACTATGAGAACAACTGTCATGCCTGAACAGAAGTCCAGAAAACCTATTCCTGATAATTTTACCAAGCAAAATGCTCGTGGACAGATTTCTGAATCTCCATCTGATGATGCTAACACGATCAGGTCAAATTCCTCAATCCATACTATGGGCCTTATCAAGACAGTTGTTGAATCCCCTTACCAAAGCTCGGATGATCAAGTCACTGATTATGGTAAGCAGGAAGATCAGTGGGAGTCATCTCCTGAAAATGATGTCCTTGTTGATGATAGAGCGGAAGAGATGGTATATGAAGATGAGCACTTGACTCATTACAGCAGGACTTCAGAGAGAGGAATATCAACGGCCAACGCTTAAGGTATTAATACGATGACATGATAGAGTATGATCCTATACGTCCAGAGGTAAGAGTCTTCTTTGAGAAGGAATTACCAGAGTAAATTGGCCACCTGAACAGAGAAACCCATAACCTAACCTGGAGAACTTTTGTTTCTGCAAGGGAAAGGGTGTTTGAGAGCCCTATGGGAGGTAAGGACTTGCAGGATTATCTCCTGAAACAGGGAAGGAGGTGGCGTCCAGGAGGAGAAAAAGGTGACGTCAAGGAGGGGAAGGAGGACGATGAAGGAGGAGTTGATGAGTGCTTCCAGATTTTCAGATATGAACTAATGGGCTTGGCCCATGAATTTGGATAGATTTTTATTAATTGCAAGCAGGCCCTTGGTCTGTCCATAAGCTTATGAACATTCCGTCTTATCTGAGACTTTCCCATTTTTATTTTTTTCTTTTATCTCTCATTTCACAATTAACTTAACCTTTTGAATTTCAATGTATCATTGTTTAACTATTAATATATCTTTTTATGTGTGTAAAATTCTAAAAATAATAATAATGCAAAAATATATGTTATGATGAATCTAAAAATATATTACATGGTAATAGCTGAAAATGCTCATATATTACTGCACTGTGAAGATTCAAGTAGGATATGGAGAGCTTCAACATTAGGCTTTGATTTCAGTATTACAGCAAATTTACAAGTTCAGGACTGGTTCAAGAACGGGACTGAACTTGCACCAGACAAGGATGCAGTCAGGCTCTCAATGCACATTCTATGGGAGATATGGAAACAAAGAGTAGCATTGAATGGCCAATGGAAAAATCCAATCAAAGCACGAGACTCTTTTATCATCTCCAACCAAGTTTTTCTGAAAGAGGAAAAGGAAAATCCTACTGAAGATCCACTGCTTCCTCAAGATAGACCGCATAGTGCAGTGCAACCTGATTTGAACCAACAAATGGGTGGGCAAAAGATAACCATAATCTCTTCTGATGGATCGTATAAAAAAAGAAGAGCACTAGGGACAACAACATGGAGGATATCATCGTATCAAAATGCAGAATTGGGAACTATCTGCTCGGTTAGGGATTTCTTTGTTGACAGTTCCTCATTGCGGGTGGAGGCTGAAACCTGTTTTAGGCTAATAAAGGCAGTCATGAGGAATGGTGATAGAATGATTTTCCATAATGAATTGTATTATTGATATCTGAATATAGAGAGAGTACAACAGAGGTGTAATAAGGAAAGAACTCTAATCATCATAATCTAATAAGGAGTCTGATTTATTCTAACACCCCCCTCCAGCAAAGCATCGCATGCTCGTCGACGTATAGCTTGGACCTGAAGAACTCGAACAGCGGAGGAGAGAGCCCCTTAGTGAAAATGTCCGCAATCTGAAGAGAAGTCGGAACATGAGCAACGTGCAGCTTTCCAGATGTCACCAACTCACAAACAAAATGGTAGTCGATGTCGATGTACTTCGCCTGCTTGTGCGCCACCGGATTCTGAGCCAAGAAGATAGCACTACTATTGTCGCATAACAACAATGGAGAACCAGAAAGCGGAACCCAAAGATCACGAAGCAAATGAGTGAGCCATACCACTTCTGAGGCAGTGTTGGCAAGAGCACGGTATTCAGACTCAGTGCTAGAGCGAGAAATAGTAAGCTGTTTCTTGGCACTCCAAGAAACCAGATTCCCACCAAGAAAAACTGCATAACCATAAGTGGACCGACGAGTCTCCAGACAGCGAGCCCAATCAGCATCAGAGTACCCTAACACATCAGGAGTATTAGCACAACAAAACCTGAGACCAAAATGAATAGTGCCACGAACATACCGCAAAATTCGAGTCACAGCAGCAAAATGGTCATCTCTGGGACCCTGAAGATACTGACTCACCGTGTTGACCGAGAATGCCAAATCCGGGCAAGAGATGGTGAGATACTGAAGAGCACCAACAAGAGAAAGATAAAGTGTAAGATCCCAGAATAGAGGACTGGTAGAGCTGTGAAGCTGAGAACTAGCGATAAATGGAGTAGAAACAGGTGCTGCGTTAGACATACCGGCCCGATCCAAAATATCACGAGCATACTTTGCTTGGCCAAGCATTAACCCTGAGAAGGTAGGCGAAACTTCAAGACCAAGAAAGTAATGAAGAGCACCAAGATCTTTGATCGCAAACTCTCTGTGTGTTCGATCAATGAACATGCGAAGAAGAGTCGAGTCATTGCTTGTAAGAATGATATCGTCTACATACACAAGTGGGTATAGTAACGATGACCCTCTCGAAAGCACAAATAAAGAAGTATTAGCTGAGCTGCACCAAAAACCAAGTTGTGTCAGATAACTGCTGTAACGCTGGAACCAAGCCCGGTGAGCCTGCTTAAGACCATAAATGGCCTTTCGCAAGCGACAAACATAGTATGGATGGACAGAATCCTGATAACCAACAGGTTGCTTCATGTAGACTGGAACATCAAGAACACCATTAAGGAAAGCGTTCTTGACATCCAACTGATGAAGTGGCCAGGAACGTATGGTGGCTATGGCTAGAACCGTCCTAACAGCGGAGGCTTTGACCATAGGACTGAAAGTGTGGTCAAAATAAAAACCCAGAATCTACGAGAAACCCTGCGCCACAAGTCTAGCTTTGTGACGCTCAATAGTGCCATCTGGTCGATACTTGAGCCTCTAGATCCATTTGGAGCAAACAATGTTGACATTCAAAGGTTGAGGCACCAAATCCCAAGTGTGCTGACCACGAAGAGCGGCCATCTCATCATCCATGGCTGAAACCCAGGCTGGATCCTGAAGGGCAGAGCGATAATCAGTGGGTTCTGTTTGAGAGAGGAGTGTGGCAATGAGACCATGAGCAATAATATCCAAATAATCCTGGCACTGAATGGCACCAGTAGAAGACCAAGTGGCCATCCGATGGGTACAAAGTTGGAGCGGCGAAGCTGGAGGAGTCGAACCAGCTGACGACGCCGAAGAAGATCGAGCTGCACTGACCAGAGAGTGGCCATCGAAAGTTTCCAGAGAAAGGATGGCCGATACTTGCTGAGATGTGTGGCCGGTGGCTGAGACGATGGCTGAGGAGCGATGGTCGGCGGCTGAGGCGTGGTGGCCGTTGGCCGAGGAGCTGGGTTCGGGTCGGCCATCCAGATGGAAGATGGTGGTGAGGGAGGGGAGGTTGTAACAGACACAGGCATGGTGGCCCCAATCGATGAAGTAACAGCTCCATAAAAATGATGAAATCTCCAGATCTGAAATAGAGCGACTGACCGTGGAAGATGAGACAAAAGGGAATAAAGTTTCATCAAAACGAATGTGGGGAGAGACATAGATGCGCCCAGAAGTTGGGTCGAAACACTGGAAGCCCTTGTGACGAGAGCTGTAGCCAATAAAAACACACGGAATGGAACGAGGTGCAAACTTATCATTAGTAGTGGCACGCAGACATGGAAATGCATGAACCAAACAGGTGAAAGAGAGTATAGTCAGGCACATGACCAAAAATAACCTCAAAAGGTGATTTGCCACTAAGAACTGAACTAGGCAAATGATTAATAATGTAAACCGCAGAGGAGAAAACTTCCACCCAATAACAATGCGGCACAAAAGAGTGAAAAATCATGGCAAGACCAGTCTCTGGGATGTGACAATGCTTCCGCTCAGCCCGGCCATTCTGAGTAGGTGTATAGGGCGAGAACATCTGATGATGAATGCCACATGATATGAAGTGAGCCTGAAGTCGGTGATTAGTAAACTCGGTGCCACCATCGGTTTGAAATTTTTTAACCCTATCTCGAGAAATCATCGATGAAAACGGCATAATAAGAGAAACCACCAGCAGAAAAAACAGGGACCGGTCCCCACAAATCAGAATGCACTTTATCCAACAAACCAGTAGCGTACTTGTCATGTGGAAAAGGGCAAACGACTACTCTTGGCCATCTGACAAGAAGAGCAACTGACAGATGCAGGCATAGCAGAAGTGACAGAAATAAGGCCCCTTCGATTCAATAGCTGAACAGTATCATGAGACACATGACCGAGGCGAGAGTGCCACTGCTCAAAAGAAGCATGAAGCTTGGTAGAGCGTAGTTCACCTAAAAAGATGGAATCACCAGTCTCAAGAAAATAAAGACCTAAACTATGACGGCCTTTACCAATTATCGTCCCTGTATGCTTATGCTCAATGGAAAATGCATTGGCATCAAATATAACATGGATAGGTAAATCACGAGTAAGCTTACTAATGGACAATAAGCTTCTAGTAATCTTAGGAACCACAAAAACATCATTAACAGAGAAACCAAAAAATAACATTGACCGATGTGAGAAATAGATAATGATTCACCATTTCCAACAAGAATAACATGAGAACCACGATAACATTGTACCTTATCAAGATGACTGGTATGAGCAGTGATATGAGATGTAGCATTGGAATCAATGATCCACTGATTTGACGAAGGATGACAGTTGGAACCATTCAAACTGGCCTGAAACAAAGCTTTGTCTGTAATCCAATTAGCGGAACAATCTTCCCGAGATAAGGGCGCCAAATAACCCATTGGAGGAGCTGAATTTTTTTGTTTGCTCTAGTAGTCACAAAGGCAAATAAGAAATTAGCAAGAGGACAAAAAATGTCAACAAAGCCGCCACCACGTGTAGAGAGGCATACTGACGCACGTGTACCTCACGCGCGCGTGTCTGGACGCTGGTAATGTCTCGAGCGCGTGGATCTCACGTACGGTACCTGTTCACCGGACGAGACGCTCAGAAGACGTCGGCACCTGCTTGCTGAATGAAGATGCCGAGGAAGATGATGCCGAGAGCTGGTCACTGAGTATGGACGTTCGAGAGATTGTTGGACGCCGGAGAATAATCTGCGAGAAGTTGGGAGCCGGAGAACTTGGAAACAATAGCCGAAGAGTCTGAGAATTCGCCAATGTGGATCATCGCTAGAGTGGAGAATTCGCCGCTGTTTGAAGATGGGAAGGCAGTCGGAGAAGACGAAGAGACCAGAACCAAGAGATATGAACTGTTGGAGGTCTGAACTACTGCCGGAGAGGAAGATGAGACCGGAAAAGAGACGCCGGTGAATGGAGAGAAACTGACTGCCAGAGATCACCGGAATTCCACCGAAATTTAAAAAAATGAGGGTTTAGGATTTAGGATCAGAACTTGCTCTGATACCATGATAGAATGATTTTCCGTAATGAATTGTATTATTGATATCTGAATATATAGAGAGTATAATAGAGATGTAATAAGGAAATAACTCTAATAATCATAATCTAATCAGGAATATGATTTATTCTAACAAATAGGATAACAATTTTGGTAATAATATATGGATTCCTCATATCCAGTGTCCTCTTTTAAGAATCCTGATCCTACGCCTTGGGAGATCAAAGGCGTAATGGATCAAGCACGCATCACATTGGCACCAATCTTGTCTGTGCTCTTTTCTATAGTTAATAGTTATAGATTGACATATGAACATAATCTAGCAAATAGGCTAGGTAAGACTCTATGCTTTAAATCCTAATTAGTATATTATCTAGGTTCTTAAAAAAAAGTATAAGTGGATGTAGCTTGTAACACAAGAAGTGGTGTTTAAAAAAAAAATTATGAACCACAGATCATGGGATAGTTTTATTGGCTTTCCAAACCTCGTAGTCAAAAGGTAAAACACAAAAGTTCTAGTTTTCCTTGAACCGAGTTAGTCCTGCTTTATCACGAGGAAAAATAATTGCCTCTAAAAGATGATAAAATCAAAGGTGTCGATTTGTACATGTCTCCTAGTCAATTAATGTCCACGTCTGTGTGAATTGTTTGCTAGGCCAGATGTACAGAAAGAACCTAAGTTATATCACTATATAGGGGTCCTTATACCAAAGATACTTCCATCATCGATTCTCTAATAGATGGTAGATTTCAAGGAGTCCACATTGATATACTGTCTGATTATTTTGACTTCTTTAATTCCTTTGCAGATTGGTGTAAAACATTGGAACTAGCAAGAGCGTGTGCTGTCTTGTTACCTTCCCTTGGGGTATGCAGAAATTGAACCGAGGCTTGCTTGATCATATTGAATAGGAATTTGAGCTTGCTCTTCCATCTCCATGACGGTTTAGCTTTTTTGCTGAGAATGTTGATAACCTGCAAGTGTTCAGTTTCCTCTATTAGAGGTAGAGAATTCCCTGTAAGGCTTACCTGTAATCCAATGATGTAGGCCTGCAACTCAGCTTGCAACGCATTAGTCGCTTGGGTGAATCGGCTATCTGAAAGGAAATTTTCCAACCTGATCTGCTATTACCATTTACAAAATAATATATAGGTGTTTACATGTGCAACATACAATGAATCTGGACTAGTTCTAAATATAGGCAAGATAAATCTTGATTAATTAGAAATTAATCAAGATCTTCTATTGTCACACCCCCCCTCAAGAGAAGCGTCGGGTTGACTGAGACGCAAAGCTTGGACCTGAAGAAGTCAAACAGTGCACGATTAAGCCCTTTGGTGAAAATGTCCGCAACTTGCAACGAAGTGGAGACATGACCAACACGAAGTTTTCCAGTAGCCACTAATTCCCGTACAAAATGATAGTCAATATCAATATGCTTGGCCCGTTTGTGAGCAACAGGATTCTCAGCAAGAAAGATAGCACTGTTATTGTCACATAGAAGCATAGGCGAGCCCTGCAGCGGAAACTGAAGATCGCGAAGAATATGCAACAATCAAACCACCTCCGAGGCTGTGTTAGCAAGAGCTCGATATTCGGATTCTGAGCTTGAGCGAAAGACTGTAGGTTGCTTCTTGGCACTCCACGAGACCAAGTTGCCACCAAGAAAGACTGCATAGCCATAGGTGGACCGACGTGTCTCCAAGCAACGGGCCCAATCAGCATCCGAATAGGCGATAACCTCCAAAAAGCCACCAACTCCAAAGGTTAGACCACAATGTAACGTGCCCCGAACATATCTTAGGATTCTAGTGACAGCAGAAAAATGATCACCACGTGGATCCTGAAGAAACTGACTCACTGAATTGACCGCAAAGAACAAGTCAGGTCGAGTAATGGTAAGGTACCGAAGGGGTCCAACAAGGGAACGATACAACTTAGGGTTGTGAAATGGTCCACTCGTACTGCTATGAAGCTGGGACATCGGCAAGAACGGAGTAGAGACAGGAGAAGAATCCAACATCCCAGCTCGCTGAAGAATATCCCTAGCATACTTGGCTTGGCCTAAGAACATCCCTGTAGAGGTAGGGGTAACCTCTAAACCAAGAAAATAGCTGAGAGAACCCAAGTCCTTGACAGAAAATTCACGATCAGCACGGGCAATAAACTGCCGAATAGCAACACTGTTATTCCCAGTGAGAATGATATCATCAACATAGACCAAAAGATAAATAACAATAGTGCCCTGAGAGAATACAAACAGTGAAGGATCTGAAAGACTGCCAACAAAACCCAACTGTCTGACGAACAAACTGAACCGGTCAAACCACGCCTTGGGTGCCTGTTTGAGTCCATAAATGGCCTTTCGTAAGCGAAAAACATGATGAGGGCGAGTAGGATCCTGATAACCAGCCGGCTGAGCCATGAAAACAGGAGTATCAAGAACACCATTAAGAAAGGCATTCTTGACGTCCAACTGATGTAAAGGCCACTCCTTCATGGTGGCAATGGCAAGGACAGTACGAACAGTGGCAGCCTTAATCACCGGACTGAAAGTATGATCAAAGTCAGACCCCTGTATCTGAGAATATCCTTGGGCCACCAGACGGGCCTTATAACGATCAATAGAGCCATCCTGACGATACTTCAGCCGATAAATCCACTTAGAGCCAACAATGTTAATATTCGGAGGACAAGGCACCAACTCCTACGTCTGCTGACGGCGAAGAGTAGCCATTTCCTCATCCATAGTAGCAACCCATCTTAAATCTTTCACCGCGGCTTGAAAATGACGTGGATCCTTCTGCTCCAAAAGTTCTGCAACCAATCCTGTTGCCACAAAATCTGGGCCAAGATTACGAGCAACACGTGTCCCATTCTGTAAACGAGTGGTCATGGGATGAGGACGGGGCACCTGAGGAGTCGGAGAAACACTTCCAGAGGAACTGTTCGAAGATGAGGAACTTGCCGATGCTGAACTGAAACTGGGACTTGAGAGAACATTCGAACCACTAGAGGGATCAGTCAGTGTGGTCAAAGAAGCAGGAGATCGTGGTGGTGTAACAACCACATCCTCAGCAGGGGCAATCGTCAGTGTTGCAGTCTCAGATATGAACGAGGAATCTGGACACACCGAACAATGCAAAGTTGGTGAAGCTGAAGCAGGATCAGGGATGGTGATAGACAAGTCTGAATCAGTGGGGTCCAAAAAAGATGAAACATCCAGGGATGAAAACTGAACCTCCGAAGATGCAGTGGAAAAGGGAAAGTGAGACTCATCAAAACGAGCATGTCGAGTCATGTAAGTACGTCCGGAGGTCGTATCCAAGCATTTGAACCCCTTATAATGTGCACTGTAGCCAATGAAGACACATGGAAGACTGCGAGGGGCAAGTTTGTGAGTTGCAGTCGGTCGAACATATGGAAATACACGACACCCGAAAGGATGAAAGTTGGAGTATTCTGGGGGCCGACCAAATAGAACCTCAAAGGGAGAGATGTGATCAAGAACAGGAGTGGGTAGGCGGTTAATGGTGAAAACTGCAGCACTAAAGGCATCATCCCAGTATGAGATAGGTATGTGAGAGTGGAGAAGCATGGACAACCCCATTTCCGTTATGTGTCGATGCTTCCGTTCAGCCTTACCATTCTACTCTGGAGTGTATGGACATGACACCTGATGATGAATGCCACGAGCCCCAAAGTGTGACTGTAACCTGTTATTGATAAACTCGGTGCCACCATTGCTTTGAAAAACTTTGATGTGAGATGAAAACCGATTCTCTACGAATGCTTCGAATTGGAAATAGATGTCAACAAAGTCTGATTTGCGACGAAGAGGATAAAACCAGGTAAATCGCGAGTAATCATCCACAAACACAGCATAATAAGCAAAACCACTTCCAGATAAGGCTGGAGAAGGCCCCCATAAATCACAATGTATTAAATCAAGAACATGAGCAGCGTGCTTAGAATTCTCAATAAAAGACAATTTCTGACCCTTCGCCATAGCACAAGGCTCACAAATACTAGGTTTAGGAAGCACAGAAGTAAGAGATAAATAACCATTCTTGTTCAACAAAGAAACAGTGCTAGAGGACACATGTCCTAATCGAGCATGCCAAATCTCAAAAGATGCTCTATTATTATTCTGTCTAACAAATGAAAGAAGTGCTTCTTCACCACGGTCCAGCATATAGAGGTAATTCTCAATGTGTCCCCGCCCCAGAATTGCCTTGGTGACCTTGTGCTGAATGACAAAAGACTGATCATCAAAGGCAATAATAGCACACATATCACGAGTAAGCTTGCTAATTGATAAGAGATTCTTAGTAATTGCAGGCACAAGCAGCACATCAGATAAATGCAAGGTAGAACTAATACGAGCATCACCAATACCAGCAATAGCAATAGAAGCACCATTACCAATAGAGACAAGAGTGTTACCATTGTACGGAGTGACACTCGATAGGTTGGAAGCAGAAGAGCTCATATGATTGGTCGCTCCTGAATCCATATACCAGTCAGGGATCGATGAAGCAATACTCAGGGCAGAAGCAGTAGATGGCTGAGTGGGATATGCTGAAGGAGCAGAATACTGAGGTGCTGCAAAACCCGTTGGTGTGGGAGGCGCCTGAAGCATCGGAGGAGCATACTGCGGATAGTGATGAACAAGATGAGCCTGAACTGTCTGAGGAGCATGACCAACATAAGGCGAGTACTGCTGCTGAACATAAGGCTGAGGAGCCAGAGCCATAGGGCGAGGATTGGCTGAAGGACACTGACTAGCAATGTGATCGAAACCCTTACAGGTATAACACTGAATTGGAGACCCATATGCAATAGATCTGGACCAGGACCCACGGTCAGAACCCTTCCAGGAGCCTCTGCCACCACATCTACCGCTGGGGCAGCCGTTTCCAGCCACACGTGAGGCCCACGCGCCACTGTCACGCGCGGGTTCTGGCGGCGCGTGAGGCCACGCGCTGCCCACGGCTGGCTGTGGTCAGAACCAGCTTCTCCCTGCTGCTGTACAGAAGCCACAAAAGCAATCGGACTAGAATTTACTTGCCCCTGGTCACTATTCAACTGTGTTTTATCCACATTAACAATAAAAGATTCATATCCCTTAGCCTCATCAACCACAGTCATATAATCAGAAAGAGGCTTAGGGGCAACAATAGGTGCACTAAAATGCTTAAGTCAACCCCCAAAGCATTAAGAAACCAAATCAATTTCTCACGGTTACTAGCTGGTTCTCCCATGACAGATAATTGATCAAAAATTTTCATGAATGAAAGGTGAAGCTCATGAACAGTACCATTTTTGCGGATGATGTCAGCCTGTTTGCGGAGACTGAAGGCTGCAATGGCAGTACTGTGTTGATATACCGTGGCGAAGGCATTCCATATCTCCTTTGCGGTGGTGCATTACGAGATTTCGTTCTTGGCATCGAAAGAGAGAGAAGAATAAAGCACACTACAGATTCGTTGATCATCAGCAACCCAATCATCATAGGCAGCCTTGGCTTTATCAAAGACCTCTCTAGCTTTGAGAACCGCAGCATCATCAGGCGGAGAAGAGGAGGAGGAAACCGGTGTCTGCACCACTGGGAAATCCGGGCATGAACTAGAACCATCAAGATGACCATACAGTCCCTGCGGTCTAAACACATATTGAACCTGCTGCTTCCATTGCAGGTATGTGTTAGCATCCAACTTCGTATTGAGTAAATGGATCATGGTGTTAAGGGACAACCTGTCTGAATTCTTGTTGTCAGCCATGATCGATCAACTAAAATAAATAAAATTTTGATTGAAGGAGAAGAGAAGGCAGCGGCCGAATAAAGAAGAAAGAGGAGAGGTCAAAAAAATTAAAACCCTAGGGAGAGAGGATCAGCAAAGCTTTGATACCATGAAAGGAAATTTTCCAACCTGATATGCTATTACCATTTACAAAATAATATATAGGTGTTTACATGTGCAACATACAATGAATCTGGACTAGTTCTAAATATGGACAAGATAAATCTTGATTAATTAGAAATTAATCAAGATCTTCTATTGTCACACTATCCATGTCTTTTATGTTGCCATCCTTGGCTCTTATTATGAATTCGATCCCTGTTCTGTAGTTTGCTTTAAAGAGTTACCACGTTAAATTTTAAGGTATCTTGAGTTTCCATCTTAAAACCAATCGGTATAAAGTGGAGGTGACCCAACACCTTATAAGTAAGTCATTATCTTTGTAAGAAACCGATGTGGGATATCTTTCAACAGAAGCGTATATGTTGAGCTTATAACCCTGATCTGGTGGTTTCCAATACACCATCTTCAATACCTTTCATGGCTCCTGCACAACATTCAGTAATATACCTTTCTCTACGAGATCGAGCATGTCTGGTGCAATGAATTTTGGATTAGTCGCAAAGATCTCCAAGGATAGAGCATGTACCCGGTCTAATCATAAACAAAAAAGAAACATTTTTGCGTTGAAAAACAAACTGATTTTTAGCATTCCACAATATCCAACAGGCTACAACTGATAGGAGGTATGTAACATTAAACCTTGTTCGAGAACCACCATTATATGTACATATCCATGACAAACCGTCATAAATGTAATTATATTGTCTAAAGGCAGATTCACAAGATTCAAACTATGACCCCTTAATATAACGGGAGGTCGATGCTTTACCTCTATAAGTTAATATTTATAAACCCTAAATGCTTACTATCTACACCTAAATAGATAACGGCAAGTAGGGGTCGTCCATGAAGAAAAAGGATTTTCTTAAGCGTTTAAAAATAAAAGATTGCTATTATACTAGAAGTAGATATATATATATATATATATATATATATATATATACAAATAAAAGCGAGTAAATTGGGGGGTGGTTTGGTTGGTTGGTTGATTTTCCTAAGTTATGAAATTAAAAGACAAGATAACTAGTAAAGTCAAGTAATAATGCAAATCATCAAACAAGCTAAGAAAAATGGTTTTAAAACTACAAAAACAAAGCCTTGGAGGCAATGATACCCACTTCCAAACCTAATGTAGATCATTGAACCATTGACTCATCCCATCACATTTGTTACCTATGGGGAATGCCAATGGAAGATCAACATTCATTCCTTCTTAATAGTAATTTGCAAAGACAAACAACGACTATTTGCAAACCTCATTGATGATCAACCTAGACAAACAACGACCATAGGGGTATTTCATCAACGGCATTATACACGAAGGACCATAGATTTGATAACAACAAGCCTTCTACCAAAGACATAGCCATTTAACCAAACATAGCATTCATTAGGCTAAACCTAGAACAAACCACATGCAAGGTTCAACCTTTCATAGCATCTATAGGATAAATATGAGAAAAAAAATCTACATTAACATACTTATCTAGCAAGAATCACAACACATTATGCACAAGAAGTTCTAAGTTCATGTTCTTCGATTTTCATGCAAAGGAGTTAAGGAATTCTCACTTTCCTAACACCCTAACACTTCAATCATACAAACACTTCCAATTCTCAAACAACACATGTCATAAATGAAGTAAAACATAGCATTATGAACACATGAATGCTAAATAACAAAGGCTGCAAGAATGAGTGAAACAATCTATTCACTACTCCCACTACTTATTGTGAAGATAAATCTTTTATCCTTCTTAGTTAGTAGTTTACAAGAGTGAATTCGACATCTCTTGTCAAACCTCACCAATGACTCCCTTAGCCAAAACAGGACTAAAAGTATCTCATTGATGGCATTGAACACGAAGAATCAACAAGCTTGGCAACACTTGTAAACACTACACTGTGTCTAAGTATTTAACCAATTCATGCATTTACACAAGATTAGTCAAGAATGATCGACATTCATAGACCTATCTCATTTTCTACCTAAAACAAACATGACAACGAGTTCAACATCATCACATTCATCTAGCAATTATCAATACATCAACATCATTAAGAAGCTCTAACTCGTGCTCTTGGATTCCACATTAAAAGAGGGGAGAATTAGCTACTTTCTCCCAACCTTAACAAGTAATCATACAAGCAATTCATATACTCAAGCTTCCAACACCATCAATGCTATTAACAATTCACATTCAAAGCTCAATAAATGCACAATAGAAAAAACACTAAATAGATAGATATGGTTCTTACTACATAGAAATGGATGCTTCAATCCATTGCTCTCAAGATAAAACTAAGCTAGATAATTAAAAGACATGATTAACCTACAAAAACTAAGAAAAGAAAGAAAGAGAAAAACTAGGGTTTGAACCCAGAAAAATCGCAGGAAGATAAGTTCTGAAGAGGAGAGGATAAGGTGAGTATTTATAGTACAAAAAAGCAAGAAAGATTTCTGGCTATACTTCCGTCGCGAGTCGCGACGGTGCCCAGTTCCAACATCTTGATTTCTTTCTTCTTTTTGTTTCATGTCCTCCTCTTCCCTTCACTTTTCTTCAAGTCTTCAAGTCTTCAAAAGCTCAAATACAAGTCTTCAAATCTTCAAAGGCATTCTTCAAAGTCTTCAAACAAATTGCCTAGTCACACAAAATTCTCTAGAAAAGTAATAAAAGCGTAAAAGTTGCTTTTAACTCTCCTTAGAGAATTTCAAGGCAAAATGCCACATTTAGAGCACAAAAGTGTACAAAAGTGAATCCTAAAAGTCCTAATATAACCATATAAAATAGGCACATCAAACCTCCCCACATTTAAACCTTACTCACCCTCGAGTAACAAAAGATTCAAGCACACAAAGGAACTCATATGTCTACATCCTAACTAATATTCCTCCAATTAAAACCTCACAAAAAATCTCAATATCATAAATTCCAAAATCAAAGCTCAAATGAGAATTTTCCACACACACAACTCCAATTCCTAAATCGAACAAAACCTACCACTTATCAATTCACTACCCATAAAAGCGTTTCAAAGTTCCGAATTGATATTCCCAAAGTCCAATGACACAAAATGAAGTTAAAACCAAATGAAAGGTTCAAGCACATATTTCACTTCATACCAATATATCAACCAAAATCCAATGACACAAAATGAAGTCAAAACCATATAGGAGGTTGAAACACATACTTCACCCAATGTCAATATATTAACCAAAACGAAGTATAAAAGAATCAAGAATTTCATAATCATACTTCGTTTTTCAACCTGCTAAGTTACCCAATCCCAAGAGATCTCAAGATGTTGAGCTACCCGATCCATCCATATGACAACCGCAACCTTATGAATCCAACGCCGGCAAATGAGTGAAATCATAACATTTTTTTTCTCTTTGTCTCATTTTTCCTAGGAGCCCTTACGAGTTTTCATCCTAGCCACACATCATGTTTCTTTGGCTCACATCTCACCTTTTTCAGCACATTTGGTCTCTCATTTTTGCCTAGGTTGCCCTTTTGGGTTTTCAACCTATTCGGGCCCCCAATGTTGCCTAAGTTGCCCTCTCGGGTTTTCAACTTAGCGAGTTTTCTTTTCTTTCCTTTTTTTCATTTTCTTTTTTCCCCCAAAATTTTCAATTTTTTCTTTCTTTTTCTCATGTTTTTCCAACCAAAAGTATCAAAAAGCATTCCAAATGGAGCTAGCATGCATGTGAGTCCTCTAACCCCTCCCCGCACTTAAAACATTACAGTGCCCTCAATGTAAACATGTAAGACAAGAATAATAAACTCAAGGTGAGAGGTAGAGTGACACCCGTTTCTCCTTATAGTTGTCGGTGAAATGGCGCAATCCCATGTAATTGTATAGAATCAGTCCCAAAATTGGTTTCAGGGCAGGAAGGGGGAGCAAAAGTGCCGTATAAGAACTCACCCCTCGAGCAAAATGTTGTCTCCTTGGCGCCATTTGATCAAGATTAACACCATAGAGAACAACATCAAATCACAAGTACATAAGGATTTGTAATACTAGGTTTAACATCAAGAGTTAATAACCATAGTATTCTCAAAGAACAACCAATCCATCATGCAATCACCACTATAAGATTTTCCAATAAAAATATCCAATATATATCGACACATATCCAAGCATCATTATAGAACATAGCAATTATAGTCACAATGATGTAGTCGGCATGCTACAATCAACAAAGATACTATAAAGATGCAAGAATTTTCACATGTCAATATATGTAAGATGGTGGAGGAATGAGTGGAGGTGTGATGGTTCTTGGGAGTATTTGTGGAGAAGAAGAAAGGATTATGCAGTGTTTTAGCACAGTTGAAAAGTTGGTTTTTCCATCGTGACTCGCGACTGCACTAATCGCGACTCACGATGCATCATCGAGAGTCGTGATAGGTAGGGAGGGCTTGGGTCTGGCTAGGCTCGAGGATGAAAGATGACGTCTCGTGGGGTATTGGCCTTCAGATTCGAGAGGCAAGTGGTTCTCAAGGGGTTAAAAGGCTTTACTGGTCTCGAGGGCTTCTGGCCTAGAGGACTCAAGGTCTCAAGAGGGTGACATCTCGAGAGATGATGGACTTTTGGGTTCAGCTCAAGTTGAGGGATTGTGGCCTCGAGGACCCGATATATCGAGGGGATGATGTCTTGAAGGCTTCAGGTTAAGTTGAGGGCTTACGGCCATGAGAACCCGAGGTCTCGAGGGGATAATTTCTCGAGGGCTTGCGGCCTCAAGGGCCCGATGTCTCAAGGGGATGATGTTTCGAGGGCTTCAGCTCGAGTTGAGGGCTTACGGCCTCGAGGGACTGATGGATTTTTGGGTTTGGCTCGAGTCGAGGTCTCGAGGGGATGATGTCTCAAAGGGTTGGTCTCGAGGTGCTGATGGTTTTTCGGGTTTGGCTTGAGTCAAGGTCTTTCGGCCTCGAGGACCCGAGGTCTCGAGGGGATGATGTCTCGAGGGATGTCTCAAGGACCCATTGGTCGCAACTCGCTACGGGCTCGTTGTAACCCACAAAAAGTGGAGGTCGTTAGCTGAATTTTAACACAAAACTTCTGATTACGCTGCAACTCGCGACCACTCCATCGCAACTCGCGATGGTCCATCGCGACTCGCGATGACAGGATTTCCCAGCACTTAGAAAGAATTCAATCTTTTCTTACCAACACTCCAAGCTTTCTTTCCTTTCTCATGGATCTCATCCCTTCATCTCCTCCATTGCAATGCACTTCACTTTGCTACAAAATCACAGAAAAATACACCGTAAAAAGAACAAGACAAAACAACAAAAACTAAACAACAAAAACCAAAATAAAGGCCAAATTTATTTACGTCATCGACACGACAAAGCTCTGTATATTTAAGGTCGTCGGCACGACTCTAATGTTATCCATATGGTGAAGGCTTGAACCCCTTCACCATGAGTATCCAAAAGTAGAGAGGTGGGGGTACAAAACTTTCAAGAGGAAAGTCTTGTTGAGGTGGAGATGGTTTAAAGGGAGTTGGGTGGTTAGGAGGCTTGCGATTGTCTTTTGGCTTATCTCTTATCTCCCTCAAAACTTCCGAAAATGGTGGATTTGGTTCAATAGATAGGGGTAGGGGTGATGATGCTAATGAATGTAGCATAATCACCTCTACCTCCTTTTTATCGTCCTCAACAACCAACTTCTCATCCCCTTCGAACTCAAGATCATTTCTCATGGTGACCCCGCTCACTGAATACTTGAGTTCGATATGGGATGGTGTATTTTTGGAATCACGAGCTTTCATACGGGCCAACACTTCTAACATACTCCTCACATGCACCTCAATAGCCTCAACATCAGAGGAGAGCTGAGTGTTCGGCTCCTCACTAGTAAAGTTGTTCAAGTTTGCTATTGTATTCATGACTTCCTCACGTGTCAAACTTGAACTTCCTTGTTGGGCTTGGTTTTGGGGTATGGTATACGGTGGTGATGGTAAACTATTTTGCTCGTATTGTTGGTTTTCCGGCTCATTCCCATACCACCAATCCGGATTACCACTCTATTCCGGATTGTAAGGATTCTGATAGGGATACTATTCTTGAGCTTCTTGCCCTTGAAAACCAACATCTCCTACCTCTTGGTAGCACTCTTCATAATACCCTTGGTTTTGGAAACCAAGGGTTCTTTCCACTTTATAGTGCTCTTCCCACAACAAATAGAAAGACTCAGTAGGATGGTCAGAGTGACACATCCTACAAAACCTTGCTTGTTGAGCCTCTCTTCTCATCATGAGTTCCCACAAGGTGAGACGCTCCATTTTTTTAAAAAATTTTTAAAAAAAATTTCAAAAGTTCAGAATCATATTGCAAGGATTCTCGATAAAAATTCACCAAGAACTCAAGCAATACCAACTCCGAACAAAAACAACCACCAAGGAGTGGAAAATAAAAACAACTAGCTAATATGCAACCAAATACACCTGAACACTTAAAAACAAATGCCTCTTCCCCGGCAGCGGCGCCAAAATTTGGGAGGTCATCGCCGTACCTCTCAAAGTTAATATTTATAAGCCCTAAATGCTTACTATCTACAACTAAGTAGATAGTTGCAAGTCGGGGTCGTCCACGAAGAAGAGGGATTTCCTTAAGCGTTTAAACATTAAAGGTTGCTATTATGCTAGAAGTAGATATATATATATATACATACAAATAAAAGCGAGTAAATGGGGGGGGGGGTTGGTTGGTTGGTTTTCCTAAGTTATGAAATTAAAAGACAAGATAACTAGCAAAATCAAGTAACTATGCTAATCATCAAACAAACTAAGAAAAATAGTTTTAAAACTACAAAAATAAAGCCTTGGGGGTAATTGATATCCACTTCCAAACCTAATGTATATTATTGAACCATTCACTTATCCTATCACATTTGTTACCTATGGGGAATGCCAATGAAAGATCAACATTCATTCCTTCTTAATAGTAATTTGCAAAGACAAACGACCATTTGCAAACCTCATTGGTGATCACCCTAGACAAACAACGACCAAAGGGGTATTTCATCAACGACATTATACACGAAGGACTATAGATTTGATAACAACAAGCCTTCTACCAAAGACATAACCATTTAACCAAACATAGCATTTATTAGGCTAAACCTAGAATAAACCACATTCAAGGTTCAACCTTTCATAGCATCTATAGGATAAATATGAGAACAATCCACATTAACATACTTATCTAGCAAGAATCAAAACACATTATGCACAAGAAGTTCTAAGTTCATGTCTTAGATTTTCATGCAAAGGAGTTAAGGAATTCTCACTTTCCTAACACCCTAACACTTCAATCATACAAACACTTCCTATTCTCAAGCAACATATGGCATAAATGAAGTAAAACATAGCACTCAGAACACATGAATGCTAAAGAACAAAGGCTTCAAGAACGAGTGAAACAATCTATTCACTACTTCCACTACTTGTTGTGAAGATAAATCTCCCATCCTTCTTAGTTAGTAGTTTGCAAGAGTGAATTTGATATCTCTTGTCAAATATCACCAATGAATCCCTTAGCCGAAACACGACTAAAAGTATCCCATTGATGGCATTGAGCACGAAGATTCAACAAGCTTGACAACACTTATAAGCACTACAACGTATCTAAGCATTTTACTAATTAATGCATTTACACAAGATTAGTCAAGAACGATCGACATTCATAGACCTATCTCATTTTCTACCTAAAACAAACATTACAACAAGTTCAACATCATCACATTCATCTAGCAATTATCAATTCATCAACATAATTAAGAAGCTCTAACTCATGCTCTTGGATTCCACATTAAAAGAGGGGAGAATTAGCTTCTTTCTCCCAACCCTAACAAGTAATCATATAAGAAATTCATATACTCAAGCTTCCAACAACATCAATGCTATTAACAATTCACATTCAAAGTTCAATAAATGCACAATAGAAAAAACACTAAATAGATAGATATGGTTCTTACTACATAGATATGAAAGTTTCAATCCATTGCTCCCAAGGTAAAACTAAGTTAGATAGTTAAAAGACATGATTAACCTACAAAAACTAAGAAAAGATAGAAAGAGAAAAACTAGGGTTTAAACCCAGAAAAATTGTAGGAAGAAAGTTCCGAAGAGGAGAGGATACGGTAAGTATTTATAGTACAAAAAAACAAGAAAGATTTCTGGCCATATGTCCGTCGCGAGTCACGACGGGTTCGTCGTGAGTCGTGACGGTGCCCAGTTCCAGCATCTTGATTTCTTTCTTCTTTTTGTTTCATGTTCTCCTCTTCACATCACTTTTTTTTTTTCAATTTTTCAAGTTTTCAAAAGCTCATATACAAGTCTTCAAATCTTCAAAGTTATTCTTCGAAGTCTTCAAACAAATTGCCTTGACACACAAAATTCTCTAAAAAAGTAACAAAAACATAAAAGTCTCTTTTAACTCTCCTTAGAGAATTTCAAGGCAAAATGCCACATTTAGAGCACAAAAGTGTACAAAAATTAATCCTAAAAGTTCTAATATTACCATATAATGCCACATTTAGAAAATTGGAGAAGTTTGAAGGTGTTGATTTCCATAAATGGCAGAAGAAGATGCATTTCCTCCTTACGAATCTGAAAGTGGTATATGTTTTGTCTACTCCATTGACAGAACCAACAGATAATGAACCATTGGAGGAGACTCGTCGGGGGAACAAATGGGAAAATGATGACTACATCTTTCGTGGTCATATCTTGATTGGTATTTCTGACTCACTCTTTGATGTTTATCAAAATGTTGAATCTGCAAAAGAGTTGTGGAATTCCTTAGAGTCAAAATACATGGATGAGGACACTTCTAGTAAGAAGTTACTTGTCAGTAATTTTATGAATTACAAGATGTCAAACTCTAGGCCTGTTATGTAGCAGTACAATAAATTACTCCGGACATTAGGGTAATTCGTACAATACAAACTGGGAATAGATGAATCTATTTTTGTGTCAAGTATAATAGAAAAAATTCCACCTTCATGGAAGGATTTCAAGCACATGCTTAAGCACAAAAAGGAAGAATTGTCTCTTGTTCAACTTGGAAGCAATTTGCGCATAAAGGAAACTCTAAGGGCACAGGAAAATGGCAAGCCCAAAAATAAAGAGACTGTGTGACTCTCTTTAGTTAATATGGTGGAAGAGGGTGATAGTTCTAAGAAGAAAAAGGGGAAGAAGTGCCCATTTAACAACACAAGCAAAGAGTCCAACAAGAAGCCTAAGGGTGCGTGTTGGATTTGTGGCAAGACAAGACATTTCAAACATGATTATTGTGTCAAGAAGACCAACAAAGGAGTGACACCAAATCATTCTGGGCAAGGGTCTAAGGACCAATGACAAACTTTTCATCAAGGTCAGAATATTAATTATGGTTTAAATTCAGTTGAGAATTATGTACCATTAATTTCTGAAGCATTTTATGTACAAGATGATGAAATTTCTTGGTGGATAGATTCTGGAGCAACCAAACATGTTTGCAAGGACCGTAGATGGTTCAAGTCATATGAACCGGCTAATGATGGTTCCATTCTTCATATGGGAAATGAATCTACCGCCACTATTCTTGGTCAAGGAGATATTATGTTGGAATTTAGTTCTTGGAAAAATCTTCATCTAAAAGATGTTCTACTTGTACCCAAAATTAGAAAGAACTTAGTTTATGGTAGTATTTTATCTAAGTGTGACTATAAGCAAGTGTATGAATCTGATAAATTAATCTTATCAAAGTTTGATGTGTTTGTAGGATTCAGATATTATTGTTATGGAATGTTTATGCTCAATACAAATAATATGTGTGGTTCTATTTACATGGTCAGCTCTAATGTTGATTTACCATCTTTATGACATGTTAGATTAGGACATGTTCATTACAAACGTATGCTTGATATGTTTGAAGATAGTTTGATTCTTGCTTTTGATATAAATGTGAAAAAAATATAATATTTTCAAGTTGAATAAAATTGTTAGACAACCATTTAAAAGTGTGGAAAGAACTTCGAAATTGCTAGAACTCATACATAGTGACTTGTGTGACTTGCATGCAACACCTTCTTTGGGGAGTAAAAAGTAATTAATTACATTCATTGATTCTTATTCAAGATTCATTTATTTTTTGAATTCCAAAGATGAGGCAATTGAGAAATTTAATACTTTTAAAATGAGGTTGAATTACGAAAATAAACTTTGATTAAAAAGTTATGCACTGATAGATGAGGTGAATATTATGATCCTTCATTTTTTTGAGTCTTGTTGTATCATTCATGAAGTTACTACTCCATATACACCGCAACATCATGGTGTGACAAAAAGGAAAAATAGGGTCCTAAAAGAAATGGTTAATTCCATGTTATCCTATTCTGGATTGAGTGACAGATTTTGGGGTGCAGCCATGTTAACGGCTTGCTATTTATTAAATAGGGTACCTAATGAATGGAACAAGATCACTCCATATGAGCTTTGGTATAATAAGAAACCGAACTTGAACTATCTTTGAGTTTAGGGTTATCGGGCGGTTGTTAGACTTCCCAATCCCAAGAGAAAAACATTGGAGGAACGAGGTATTGATTGCATCTTATTGGATATGCTATGCATTCCAAGGCTTATAGGCTCTATATTACAGAACCTAATGATTTTATTTTGATTCACACCATAATTGAATCAACATATGTTATCTTTGATGAAAATCGATTCTCATCAGTACCAAGGGCAAGGGATTTAGTTCCTACTTCAAGTAAAACTATAGAGGAAGATGAAATATCTCCTCAAGTCAAGTCACCTGAGCTTTGAAGGAGCAAGAGAGGTAGGATTGAGAAGTCTTTTGGTCCTGATTTCCAAACTTATTTGGTTGAGGGATCAAGAAATGAGATAGGTTATCAAAATTCATATTGGTATCATATTGAAAAGGATCCTAAGACATTTAGTGAGGCTATGATGTCTCGAGATGTTGCTTTCTGGAAAGAAGCGATAAATGATGAGATGGATTCCATCATGGGTAATAATACGTGGGTTCTTTCTGATCTCCTGCGTGGTTGTAAATCATTGGGTTGCAAGTGGATCTTCAAAAGGAAAATGAAAGTCGATGACTCTATTGACAAGTATAAAGCTAGATTGCTTATCCATGGCTTTATAAAAAGGGAAGGTATTGATGATTTTGATACATATGCCCCAGTTGCTCGGATCTCCACTATTAGGTTGTTGATTGCATTGGCGGCTATTAACAACCTAGTGATCCATCAAATGGATGTCAAAACTACATTTTTGAATGGAGATCTAGAAGAGTGGGCTTACATGAAACAACCCGAAGGGTTTGTCATGCCTGGAAATGAGCATAAGGTTTGTAAACTTATCAAATCATTGTATGTGCTAAAACAAGCTCCTAAACAATGTCATCATAAGTTTGATGAGGTGTTTTTGTCGAATGGCTATGAGTTAAACCAATCTAACAAATATTTGTATAGCAACTTCGATAGTTCTAGAAATGGAGTTATCATTTGTCTATATGTGGATGGTATGCTAATTTTTGGCACAAATCATATCCAAGTTGACCTTACGAAGGCATTCTTGTCATCCTGTTTTGACATGAAAGACATGGGGGGAGGCATATTTGATTCTTAGTATTAAGATCAAACAAGAAAATAAAGGAATTTCTCTGACACAATCTCACATTGAGAAAGTACTAAAGAAATGATGTATGCCATGGCAAGCACAAGGTCGGATATCGCTTTTGCGGTTGGAAAATTGAGTAGGTACACAAGTAATCCCATCACACATCATTGGCAAGCAGTTAGGCGTGTACTCAAGTACCTAAAGAAAACCATAAATTATGGTTTGTACTATGTTGGATTTCCTTCTGTTTTAGAGGGTTATTACGATTCTAGTTGGATAACAAATACAGAAGACCGTTCTTCTACAACTGGCAAGGTATTCTTGCTTGGTGGAGGTGCCATTTTCACGAGATTCTAAAAAAGCAAACTTGCATAACTAACTCCACTATGGAGTCAGAATTTATAGCTCTTGCAGCAGCTGGTAAGGAGGCAGAATGGCTACATAATATGGTATTTGAAATTCCATTGTGGCCTAAGCCGATTTCACCTATTTCTATTCATTGTGATAGTACAAATAGTCTATCTAAGGCTTATAGTGAAGTGTACAATGAAAAATTTAGGCACTTGTGCATTAGGCATAGTACGATACGTGAGTTAATAACTCATGGTGTGATTTCAGTTGATTTTGTAAGATCTCAACATAATCTAGTAGATCACTTGACGAAGGGACTAGCTAGGGACTTGGTAAACAAGTCGGTGATCAGGATGGGTTTAAAGCCTATTTAAATATCTGATTATGGGATACCCAATTTTGCTCTGATACGACGTTGGAGTAAAATTCAATGTGAAGGCCAATTATTTGAGATTGATACATATGATTTCAAATCCCGAAGGTAATATGTTTGGACCTGCATGTTAGTTAGGTCGGAATTTATCTTCTTTATAGATCTTTTGACAAAGTACATTTGCAGGAGTACGATTAAAGAGATTCACATAAATGAAGTGTGAAGTGTAGCTGCTTCAAGAAGCTCGGGCTTGGCTTTCTATGCACTCATGAAAGGATAGGTATGCATGGCTTATATAGTGTCAAGTTTTATTTTTTTTATTTGTATTTGAACTTGTGTGTGGATTATCTTCAAGTGTTCAAATGGGTTGAAGGGTTAAATATTTAAAGACACCCCGATTCTCGAATATTTGGAATGTGTAGTTCACTAAGGTGAAAATTCAATCTTCAAGATATTTTCATTTATGCACTTGTTTGGTTTAGTTGTTGGATTTTCCAAATCAAGGATAATACTTAAATGAGGGAGGATTGTTAGTGTTTTAAGAAACACAAGCTATTTAAGTATGATTAGATTCGAGTAATTGTGAGCTTGAGATGCTAAAATAAGTTTGGTGGTGTGGAGTGCACACTTGTACAAACTTTCTACGAACTTAAAGTGTGGAAAATGTATATTCAGAATTGATTATAATTATGATAACTACGGTATACTGGATGTGGAAATTTTAATCATTTACGCGAAAAGATGTGTTGTTTCAAAAATCATTTCTGACAACTAGGATACACTGAATGTGGAAAATATAATCATTCATGTGGAAAGATACATTGTTTTACAATTGTATCAGAGTGGTGCAGTGTAAGCGTGGTGACCTATAACCCACAAATTTCACGCTAGGTACCATCTTTTTGGGAAATCTTACAATTATATCAGAGTGGTGTATTGTAAGCATGGTGGCCTATAACCCACAAATTCCACGATGGGTAGTATCTTTTCAGTCCATCTCCTATATAAACATACGTATGCATGCACAGAAAGAAAAGTGAAAATTATTAGAATTTTCAGACTTACTTAGTAACCAAAATACTTACTCAAAACCTTTCTCTTGTTTCAAACCTAGATCAAGAGGTCATTTCGATTGTTTTATCTTCTAGTAGAATTCGTGTAACCCAAGGTAGTAACCGGGTCGAATTACTCTTTAAGGAAAGCGTATGTTAACGTGACTCAAATCGATATCCAACTTTCATTACACCAACATTTACCAGAATACAATTTTATAAATTTACTTCTACTTATCCCAAAAGCCATATTGCTATTTCTTTCTCCCAACATTTTACAACATATTCCAAATCTAAATATCACACCATCAAATTGAAGTAACTTATTAAGTAGTCTCCACATCAAAAAAGACATTTTGGGAGGTGTTAAAGAGCTCCATACCTTTAATAGACTTTCCAGAGGATTTCTTTTGTTCCAGATCGTTTCCACAACTAAAGATACTGTGAATGTACTTGATGGCGAAGGTTTCCACACCATCTCATCTTTGTCCTCTAAAAGTGTCCATTCTTCATGGAGTTTCTGAACTCTCGGTGCAGGTTGATATTGTTGTAGGTGAGGTAGGTATGTGGCAGCGCTGAGAAAAAATATCTGAATTGTAGATCCGACCATGGTGGTGATTGCTGTTGCTACCACATATCTCCTAGGCACCTTTCTCTCGTCCAATTTGATCCCAAATTACAAGTTCCCATACCTAGTATGTCAGTGTATTTTTTTCTGCTGTCAGGGAGATTTTCTTAACTCTCCTCCATGGGTTCCTAGGTTCTATGCTCTTTTATGATTGACCATACAAGCTTTGACCACATTGTGATTCCCCGTTGAGCTTTCAACCATAATTATGTGTTCATTTTAGAACTTTTCGGATTCACTTTTGTACACTTTTGTGCTCTAGATGTTGCATTTTGCCTTGATATTCTCTAAGGTGGATCAAGAACGACTTTTACGCTTTTATTACTTTTCTAGGGAACAAGGCAATTGTTTGAAGACTAGTTTTGAAGATTTGAAGAGTTTCTTTTGAGCTTTTGAAGACCCGAGGAATTGAAGAAAAGTGAAGTGACGAGGAAGACTTGATATAAGAAGAAGAAAGAAATCAAGATGCTGAATTTGAGCTCAGTCACGACTCGCAAAAAATGGGTCACGAGTCGCGACGGACGTATGACCAGAACTCTTTCTTAATTTTTGTACTATAAATTCCAAACTTTATCCTCTCTCTCTTCCTCTCTTTTTCTTCTACGCGATTGGGGACTAAAAACCCTAGGTTTCCCCTTTCCTTTCTTAGTTTTTGTAGGTTAATTATGTGTTTTCACTACCTAGGTTAGTTTTGTACTTGGGAGCAATTGATTGAAGCTTCCAAACCTATGTAGAAAGAACCTCTATTTCACTATTTCTTGAAGCATTTGTTATTTAGCATTTATGTGTTCTTAATGTTGATGTTTTACTTCATTTATGCCATGGGTTATTTGAGAATATAAAATGCTTGTATGATTGAAGTGTTAGTGTGTTAGGAATGTGTACAATTTCTTAGCTCTTTGGCATGAAAATCCAAGAACATGAAATTAGAACTTCTTGTTTTGTAATGTGAGGTTAATCTTGCCAGATGAGTATGTTAATGTGGATTGTTCTCATATTTGTCATACGGTAGCAATGAAAGGTTGAATCTTGAATGTATATTGTTTTAGGTTTAACCTAATAAATGCTATGTCTGGTTAAATGGCTATACATTTGGTAAAATGCTTGTTGTTATCAAATCTATGGTTCTTTGTGTATAATGGCATTGATGAAATACCTTTAGGTGTTTTTGTCTAAAGTGATCATCAATGGGGTTTGCAAAATGTTGTTGATTGTGTATGCAAATTACTCTTAAGAAGAAATGAATGTTGATCTTCAAAATGGAAGTGATAACATTCCTCATAGGTAATGAATGTGATAGAATGAGTTAATGGTACTATGATCTACATGAGGTTTGGAAGTGGAAATCAATTGTCCCCAAGGCTTTGTTCCTTGTAGTTTTTACCCATTTTTCTTAGTTTGTTGCATGATTAGCGTAGTTATCTTGCTTTGCTAGTTATCTTGTCTTTAGTTTCATAACTTAGGAAAAATAAACCAACCCCCTTCCCCCCCCCCCCCCCCCCCTCTTTACTTGCTTTTATATATGTATGTATATCTATATCTAGTCTAGTATCCATCTTATATGTTTAAACCTTTAGAAAGATCTTTGTTCTTCGTGGATGACCTTAACTTGCCATTATCTACTTAGTTGTAGATATGAAGCATTTAGAGCTTATAAATATTAACTTTAAGGGATACGACGACAACCTCCCACATAACTTTAGTGAGAAGCTTGAATTTATTATTTTGAAGTCTTAGATGCCCAAACCATTCTCTTTCTTCGGATAACATAGAGATAACACAGGTGACTCAGAGTTGGATTTGGAAGTGTTTGAATAGGTCAAAAGAAAAAATGAAAGGTCAGCTGAGTAAATGTGTGAATGATAGAGGGAGATTTAGTATTGTTGTAGCTTGCAACATATTGAAAGGAGGAGGCAAACTGATCCAATGGAAAAATGATATGGAATTCAAAGATGCTGCCAGAACATGGAATTTTTTATGTTGATGTTATTGAAAAGCAGGTTGGCCACTGCTGACAGATGAAATAGTTTTAACATAATCGATGCTCATCTGTTATGTGTTTTATGTGAAGAGAAGGAAGAAGCTTTTGTGCATATGTTCACTCAATGCAGCCATGCTTTGAAGGTAGTAATGTGACTCAATCTGCCTAAGTTGCTGATCTGGTGAGAGGGAAAAGAAGGAGGATCATTTTGTATGTTTCTTTGTTATATCACTCATGGGAGGAGAGAAATACAAGAAATTTTCAGAACAAACCAACCGAAGAGATGGAGTTAAGGAGGAAAATAGAGGAAGACAACAAAATGTGTTTCTGATCAAGAGCTAAAAGAAGTTATCTGGATCGGGCTTTGGATATTGGACTTGTAAACCTGTCATCAGTTACTTAGGGTTTTTTTGATCAAAATTATGGCCCAAAAGAGGTAGCAATTGGTGATAATGACAGTCTAATTAACATAGTTTTTTATCCAATTTAATACTATTTAGCTAATAGGCAAATTTTGTTAGAATCCTAGAGTGAGTGATTATATTATGTACATGTTTTTTGATTGATTTGGAATGAAAAATTACCTTTTATAAAAAGACAAAACATAGTGATTGCCAAGCTTTCCAATGCCTTCTATTCCCCGTTTCACTCTTAGCCGAAATAAAATGCAAATATAGATTGAATTTGATCTAATATTTTTTCCAGTAGGGGTTATAATGCACCATATATGCTGATGAATTGAAACTAGAACATGTTTCATTAGGGAACATGTTTCATTAGGGTTAATCTCCTCGAAATCCATACAAGAAACTGAACCTATTACTTTACCCTTTTTACCTCAGTGTTTTGGTTAAGGGCAAATAACCGAGGTAAAAAGTCCTTTTACCTCGATTCTTTTTTTTAGGTAAAAAATATTTTTTTATCTCAATTAAAATATTGAGGTAAAATTCTGACATGACCAATGTCGCACGCATATGTGGGTTACCGGCGTTGGTTATTTTTGAGACCGATGTCGCACTCCACCATGCAAACATGAAGGACCGACGTCGCACGCATGTCTGATTTACCGACGTCGATTATTATTGTGACCGACGTCGCACGTACCTTTCGCAGACATGAAATGGCCGACGTCGCACGCATGTTCGGCTTACCGATGTTGATAATTATTGTGACCGATGTAGCACGTACCTCTCGCAGACACCGCACAATTTAAAATAATTGAATATATATATATATATATATATTAATAATGTAAATTTTTTAAACAAAACGAGAACATAATTTTTAAATTTGTTTATGAAACACCATTTCAATTTTAATTTTAAAATATTTTATGATTATACTTTTAACTATGACTTTATGTTTATATTTTTAAATGAAATAAATTAAATGTAGAATTCAAGTAACAAATGATCGCAATTTTAATAATAAAATTTAATGTTAAACAAAACTAAAATATATTTTTGTAAATTTTTTATGCTACTCCATTTCTTTTAAACTTTTAAACGATTTTATAATTATACTTTTAACTATAACTTCATGTTTATATATTTCAAAGAAATATGTAGAGTTTGAGTAATATGTGATCGAAGTTGAATATAAATTTATATGCTACTTATTCATAATTATATAAAATAAGTAGTATATAAAATAAGTAGTATAAAATTTGCTTTCTCGGTTAAATGTCGTTACAAAATATAACCTTAATTCTAATATATTGCTGGTATGACATATAAATATTTGCGAGGAAGGTGATATGTACCAATTAGACGGATATGTCACTACTGGAAAACATGTACACATGTACTGGTATGAGTTACTCAACAACATGTACTAGCACTTTGCAACATTTCATAAAAAAAAATTATTTTATGTTTTTATGGTTAGGTGAGAATAACGAAATCAAGTATTTTGGAAGAATGGATAATGGGGTAACACAATTTTGGGCCATAGTACAATTTTTCAAGACTGTCTAGAAGTAATCAATGTTGACTTTTGTGGCCCTTCCTTCACCCATACATGCCCAAATTGCAAATTCACAATCTTATATTATTGAATTTCATTTTGGAATCGCCAATTTCGTGATTCGACAATTCCAACATTCTTGGAGGGACCTCAGTGCAAAAGGTAAAAAATTTAATCATAACTCCAAATTGAAATCCGCTCGAGCGTGATGCTACCATATGCACCCTCATTGTAATTTCCAAGTTAGTAACATAGTATTTATCAATAAACATGCATAAGAATATATTTGTAATCTTTTCCGATCTCCCTTTCTTACTTTTATGTAACCAAACTCTAATTTACTCTAGAATATTTACTAGCGCTATCCAATATTTTACCCAAAAATTCATCTATTTAATATTTCTATATGTATGCAACAATAACAAAAATAATGTATTTTGGAGCAATGAATTATATGGTTACACAATTTTGGGCCATAGTGTAATTTTTTAAGATTGTGTAGAATAATCGATGTTGATTTTCGAGGCCTATCGTTTACCCATACATGCCCAAATTGCAAAATTGCAAATGTATATTATTGAATTGCATTTGGCACACTAATGGAAATGTTAGAACTTAACTAATAAATGGTTAACCCTTAATTGACTTTCCATTCATAAACATTAATGAAATTGTTAGAACTGAACAAATCAATGGTCATCACTTACTTAACTTTCTATATATAAACACTAATAAATTTGTTTGATTTTAACTTATTAACAGTCAACCTTACTCGACTTTCTTTAACTAAACATTATTAAATTAGTGTAAAATAAACGGTCAACTCTAACTTGATTTCCCATATATGAGTACTAATGAAATATTTTCACACACACACATATATAATATAATAATAATAATAATAGTTTTGTTGAGATTTTATAACTGAATTAGTTTTTGAAAAATTATAATGTTTAAATATAATTTTAATTTTAATTTTAGATTCAATATATAAACTTTGTACTCCCTCCATTTCTTTATTAATGACACACTTTTCTTTTTGGCTTGTTTATTTTATATTGGCACACTTTCCATTTTGGTAAGATTCCTTCAATTTCATCCACTCATTCTATTTTTTATTTTTAATATTCAATTTCATCCACTCATTTCCTTCACATAAATCCAAACACCTACTTATGGTGCCACTATTAGTGGAACAGAGAGAGTAAATGAAAATCCAAGGGTCTTTTTTCAACCAATACAAAATTATACCCCTTATTAATTCACCCCAACACAAATTTATCCCCAAACTCTACCACTATAAATAATAAAAACCCTAAAAAGCTCTCGTCTCCTTCCCTTTGCAAACCTGCCTCCATTCTCTCCACCTTCTCTTACTTCTCCTTCGGTTCTAGCGCCGGCGCCACTCTCCTCTTCCACCGCCGGCGCCACTCTCCTCTTCTTCCATCCCATCGACTTTCGCCTCCTGCACTCCAGCGACGGAAATCCCTGTTTTCCGGCGACGCGGAAAGATTCCAGCGACGCGACGCTCTGATTCCAGCAAGGGCGATGCCGACGCACCGCTCCGGAGACGCCCTGATTCCAGCGACGCCGACCTCTATTTCTTCACCACTGGTCCGACTCCAGCGACGCCGACCTTCATTTTTTCACCACCGCTCGGACTTTAGTGACGCCCTGAAGCCCCGACTCCGGCGCCGACCTCCATTGTTCACCTCTGATCCTTTCAGAGAGCTCCGAACGGAACCAAAATCCAACCTAATTTGTTAGTAGGTTGTGTTTTGTACTTGTTTTGTAGATTTTATTTTGTATTTTTCTTCGTATAATTTGCCCGGAGTAGACAGTAATTAATTTCTGTATACCACTCAAATGTCAATATTGGCTATGAACCACCGAAATCAAGATCAAGTTGATTCTGCTTTCCGTAGTTTTTTTAATTTCAGAAATGTCATTATCGCACTGTTGTAGTTTGCATGGTGTTTACTGCAGTCTAATTGCTGTGCGACATTGCAAGTTTGCTTGATTACTTTTTATAAAAAAATATTTTTTATCTCAATTTTAAATTGAAATTTGAAAAATAAACTTTTAACTTTACTCACGTTTAATTCAATTTTTGTAGGAGGTAAAACACAGGTAATAGGTGCCATTGTTTGTTCCAATGCAATGCCTTAGGCCATGGGCAGTGCTAGAGACCGCTATCGGTCTCTTACCAATTAAATATATTTTTTTTCTCTCTCTTTCACCTCATCTTAAGAGACCACTTAAGAGACAACCCTTTTTTTCTCCACAATGGTTAAGAGACCACTATATACTATTCATGGAACCCACTTGATTTTCTCTATCCTACTCATTAATTTGGACATTACATATTATTTTAAATAAATTTGTCCACAAAAAATAAGTTGAATGTAAAATTTAATATAATTACTAAAATGAAATTAAAAATAAATAATAAGATAATTCCATGTTTTTAAAATTATATAAAAACCATTAAAATTGCAAAAATCAATTATAACAACTATAAAAATTGCAGAAAACACTAAATAAAATATTGATCTAGTCCGATCAATTATTACAATTTGAAAATAAAAATTATATTAAAATTGGAATTCTAAAAAAATAAAAAAATAGACTTTCTAAAAAAAATTACGGGTGGGACACGTGTTGCCACCAGAATGGGACACGTGTCCCATTCAAAAATTAAAAGAAGACCCGAAAATTAGTGGGACACGTGTCTCCACCAGGATGGGACACGTGTCCCATTCAATATTGATTTTTAAAAAATAGTTGAGTTAGTGGGACACGTGGCCCAATGAGGGGATGACACGTGTCCCATTTGGACAAAAAAAAAGGACCGCATTTCAGCGGCCCTACAGCCCATGTGCATTGTCAGTGTTCATGGTCTTTTAACCGGGCTCTTACCAAGAGTCTGGTGAGTGGTCTCTTGTTAAGAGACCACTCAAGAGACCACCATTGTGGTGGTTTTCGGCCTCTAAGCGGTCTTTTAATTTTAAGAGACCACCACTGTCCATGCCCTTAGAATTTTTTTCCCGTTAGGTGGTGGAAACCAAAATTTTTACTATTCCCTTTCAATACTCTGACACCTAAGTATACAAGGGGGAAAGTTCTCTGTGACATTTTTGTTTTGCTCACAAATCACAACCATCATGGACTGTCTAATCTCACTTGTCTTCCTGCCTACTAAGAAAGAACTTTTCTGAAAGTTGATTTTTTTACCACTTTTTTTTCATAACTTTTGAGAAAAGAGACTAAGAGCAAGTGCAATGGGAGTTTCTTAAATTTGAAAAATCGCTCTAAAAATCGAAAACACTCACAATGGTGGTTTCTATGCCGATTTCTTGTTAAGAAATTGGCTCATAGTTGCCAAGTAGGGAATCGGTTTGGTTAAGAAACCGGTCCGTGTCAGCCTTGTCACCGTGAGCACATGGCAAAGGGGCCGCCTGCTGCGACCCAATTTTCTTTGCCTCGGTGGGACACGTACGTGTCACCCATGCATTGGGCCACGTGTCCCACATGCAAAAATATTTTTGTTTGAAATCCGTTGACACGCGGCGCATTCTGGTTGGGCCACGTGTCCAACGAATTTTAAAAATCGAAAGTTTGATTCAACAAAAATGAGTGGGACACGTGTCCTACTTATATGGCAACACGTGTCCCACTTATATGGCAACACGTGTCCCATCTCAACGGATAAATCTAATGTATATATTTAAATGGGACACATGTCCCAACCGTATGGTGACACGTGTCCCAATGGCTATTTTTTAAAAAAAAATTGCAAATTTAATTTTAAAAAATTGAATTTAAGATCTGTAAATTTGTTGAACGGCTATTTTTTAAACTTATAAATAGAGCCAATTCACCCAATTTAACCACACCACTTTCAATTCCAACACTTCTACTCAATCTTTCATCTCCTAAATTTGTCTCCAATATTCAATTTGGAAGTCAATTTTTGAAATGGATTCGCGAAGATCGTCGAATGGGAAAGATAAGATAATTCCAAATTCTTCTAATTCCAAAAATTCATCCCAAAATCCGAATATTCGTCCAATTTCAAATTCGGAATTTTATGAAAATTTGTCAAACATCCCGCCCAGTTTTTATATGAATTCCCAACATTAGTACACAAATTTCCAAAATCAATATAACTCTTCCCAAAATTCATACACGAACTCTCCTTACCCGAACCACTATTCCCAAAATCCTAACGCCCAATTGCAAAATTCCTACCCAAACTTTTATAGTCCAAACTTTCATTCTCCACACCTTGATGCAATTAACGAATTGGGATCATTTTGCTACCAAGGAGGTTGAGGTTCACCAGGTCAAAATTTTGCAAATGACCATGGACGTCAATTTGGAAGTCACGAAGTTCCGAATGGTAAACCCTATCTTAATGTGTTATATTTTAATTATGAAGAATCCAGTTCATCATTAATTTTTATTGCCTTTATTTATTTATGTTATATTTTAAAATTAGTATATTCGATATATTATTCAAATGGATAAAAGTATTTATTAAATGTAAAATAGTTCATGTGCTTATATGTAAACATATGTAAAATACATCAATATTTACTATACATGTTCATTTATGTGTAGACAATTTTTGTTAACTTACATGTAGTATTTATTTTAAAGTATTTAAATTACAATATATTAAATAGTATTATTTTTATTTTATTTAAATTATGAAATGTACATAATTTATTTTCGTTGGCTCTATTTAACAATGTAGTATATTTAATTCAATAACGTTGCATCTCTTTTTACTTTATATATACAAATTCGTATATTTAATTTGTTTGTATATTATAATAGAATTTGAAGAAAGCGATGACCTTGCACTAGTGTGCGGGAGTAAGGATACAAAGAAGAAAAGTAACCGGGAGAAGTGGACTGTAGAAGCTGATAATGTTCTATGCAACGCTTGGTTTGATAATTCCACCGATTGTATAATGGGTACAGGGCAGAATGCTGGTGTATTTTGGCATAAAATTACATCCGATTTGAATAAGTATGCAAAATGCAACCGGACAATGAAGTCGTGCAAGGCTAGGTGGCAAAAAATTTCTCACGATATTGCCAAATATGTAGGATGTGAAAGTAAAGCCGCACGACACTATAGTCGGATTGGGAGTGGCTCCAGCCAAGGAGGTATGAAGTCATGGGCCATGAATTTTTATGTAGATGAAAATGATGGCCAACAGTTTCTATTCTTTCATTGCTATGAATTGTGCAAGACTAATCCTAAATTTATGGCACAATATGGCCCAAAGGACACAAATGGAGGGAAATATTCACCACAGGTGTCATCAACGCCCCGTAGTAGCGATGATGCTCAAAAAACGCAATATCCATCCAGGCCTATTGGTGTGAAAGCCGCAAAATGTAAGGCAAGGGGAAAGGGAAGGGCAACGCGAAAAACAACAAATGATCAGCAATCAAAAGAATCACAACGAATGAAGTGTATGGCCACAATCGAAGAAGCTTCTAAGAATGCTGAAAAGATTGCAGATAACGAAAGAGCTAAAATGGAGTATAACATAGCACAACGGGAGTTCGTCCAAATGTAATTAGAGCGCAAAGTTTATGTAGCTAACACTAGACTCCTTACTACTCTGATGCAAAGGGAAGATTTGAGCACAGCAGAGGAAGCACTATGAGATAAATTATTTGGGGTAGTCTATGGTCAGAATTGATTGTAATAATTTATTTGTAATAATTGGTCAGACTAGATCATACAAAATCAATGTGAGAGAGTCATTGACAAATCCCATCGAGAAACAGTGGGTCGAATTCATCAATTTCAAAGATTCCCACATACAAATCCAATGCGGTTGTCATTAACAAGTCCCATTGAGTCACGTAGGTCGAATTCATCAATTTCAAAGATTCCGATATACAAATCCAATGCGGTTGTCATTGACAAGTCCCATCGAGTCACGTGGGTCGAATTCATCAATTTCAAAGATTTCGAAATACAAATCCAATGCGGTTGTCATTGACAAGTCCAATCGAGTCACGTGGGTCAAATTCATCAATTTCAAAGATTCCGACAGATAAGTTCAATGGGGTTTTCACATGTGATGGTTCTATATAAAGGGGTCATTCGCTTATGTTTCATTTCATTCCCAAATTCCTATCAACCTAATTTTCCTTCTTCTACACAACTATGTCTTCATCTACCTCCCCCAACAACGATGATGACCTTCACTTTGGAGACTCATCAAACACAAATACTTATGATATTCCCGGTTTTCTACCCGATACCGATTCGAAGACGATTAACTTTGTCATGAATTTGCCAGAAATGGCAAGACAATTGTACACAACCTTTGAGGATAAGAGTGCTCAAACTTCTTCAACCTTACCAAAGAAAACCAGAAATCATATAAGAAGAGACCATCTCCGAGCACAGGAAGTACTCCAGAGGCAATATTTTTCTCCACCCCTTGAAAGAATGTACGATGATCAACATTTTCGTACTAGGTTTCGTATGCGGCGAAAAGTATTCAAGCATATAGTGGAAGATATCACCAACTACGATCCCTATTTCAGACAAAGGGCCGATGCAACCGGTTATCAAGGATTTTCGCCACTCCACAAGTGCACGGTGGCAATGCGCCGTTTGGCATATGGTTGTGCATACGACCAACTGGATGAAAGCTTGCTGATGGAAAAAACAACGGTCAGAGAAACGGTGGCTCATTTTGTCAAAGCAATTATTGCCGTGTACCGTCCAACATACCTCCGTCCAGCAAACCCAGACGATATTGCATGGCTTATGCATGTAGCTCGTTGATGTGGATTTCCAGGTATGTTAGGAAGTATTGATTGTATGCATTGGGAATGGAAAAACTGCCCCGTGGGTTGGAAAGGACAATTTCAGGGTAGAAATGGGCGTGCCTCAATTATATTAGAAGCAGTGGCCTCATATGATACGTGGATTCGGCATGCATTTTTTGGCATGGCAGGGTCAAATAATGACATCAACGTCCTAGACAAATCACCTTTGTTTGGTGACGTATGTGAAGGAAGGGCTCCACGTTTTCCATATGCAGTCAATGGTCGCAGCTACGATCAATGGTACTATCTTACATATGGAATCTATCCTAAGTGGGCGACCTTCATGCCAGCGTATATGGCTCCAAATGACCCCAAGAAACAACTGTTCACAAAGCATCAAGAGAGTTATAGGAAAGACGTCGAACTTGCTTTTGGTATTTTACAGGCCCGGTTCTCCGTGATCCGTAACCCAGCCAAGTACTGGAACATAGAAACATTGGGTGAAATTATGATACCTTGTATCATACTTCACAACATGATAGTCGAAGATGAAAGAGGTACTCATGGGTTAGGGGTTCAACCAGGTGATTATGACCAAATCGATGACTCTCCTTGGCATTACAACGCAGAGCGGCATGCTGATCTACCGACTTTTAGACAAAATTGGAGGGAAGTACACAACAGAGCAAAACATGACCTATTGAAAAATGACCTAACTGAACATCTGTACCAATATTTGGGTGGTCAAAATTAGCATGTCGGTATGGTTTCGTCATCCATGTTTTTTGTTTTGTATTAGTAATAATTGGTCAGCTAGATCAATATTTCAGGTGCATATTTGTAATAATTGGTCGGACTAGATTTCTATTTTCAATTTGTAATAACTGGTCGGACTAGATCTAATATTTTATTATTTAAGTATTTATTGTAATTTGTCTTCTCGTTATAATTGGCCTTTCTAATGTCATGTTTTTAATTTATTTTTATAAAATCAATATATATTATTCTTTATTATAGATAACAAAAATATTTAACAATTTCATGACAAGAAAAAAGAAATTTAATTTTTGAATAATAAAACATGAAATTTATAAATTAAAAAATGAATTATTTTATATTTTTTAAATAAAATGAAATTCTATTAATAAAAATTATAATGTATTATTAAATTTCACATTCAACTTATTTTGGGTGAATAAATTAAATTAAATTAAATGTTAATGGTAAAATTAATGAGTAGGATAGAGAAAATCAAGTGAGGTCAATGAATAGTCAAAAGTGATTTCTTACCATTGTGAGAATAAAAATGGTGGTTTCTTAAGTAATTTCTTAAGATTAGGTGGAATAGAGAGAATAAGAGAAATAATATATTTAATTGATAAGAAATCGGTAGCAATTTCTACCATTGCACATGCTCTAAATTTGTTAATAATATTTTAGTAGCTTTGAGGAAGATAGCCATGTCATCACAATAGGATAAATGTGTTATATTTTCTGCCCGTGGTGGTAGTTTTAAATGGTCAATGTAATTGTTGTGACTGATAAATTTCAGACCCCCCTGTTCAAGACTTCGGTAACAAGATTAAATAGTGCAGGAGAAAGGGGGTATCCCTATTTCATACCTTTACTTAGTTTAAAGTATCTGTATGGTGTTCCGTTGATTAGTACTGAAAACCAAGCTTTGCTTATGTTTTCCAAAATTAAAGTTACAATATGACCATGAAAACCTATTTTTAAAAGAAGAAAATTGAGAATAAGCCAAGAAACTCTATCAAACGCCTTAGATACGTCTAATTTTGTGATCATAATGAGTGATTGATTACTTTTATTTGACAACATAACCAATTCCTGTATTGTAAGAATATTTTCCTGGATTTCACGATCATTGATAAATGCAATTATTCAAGAGAAATGCATTTCGGTAATAAAGGTTTTATTCTCTGCGAAAGAATCTTGGATAAAATATTATTTGTGAAGTTCGTGAGGCAGACTTGTGAGTATTCATTCAGCAATTTTTGGGTTTGACTTTTAGGATAAAGAGTTATAAATGTGCTCAATAAAGACTTAGACAATGAAATACCATACATAAACTCTTGTACAATTTGGAAAAATCCACTTTTATCATGTTCCAAGCTTTCTAATAGAAAAACCCATTGAAACCATCGGGCCTAGGTGTACTATGTTTTGTAAGGTCGAATACTGCTTATTCTCCGATTTCTTCCTGTTCAGTAATCCAATTCCCATCTTGTTTATGAATTTTATTAATGCTCAGTCTGGATTCTTTATTTATTACACTATTATGGAAGAAAGCTATATTTAAGGTCTCCATTTTTAGCCATTTTTCCTAGATCCCTGCTCCCAAAATTCCCGTTCCTCTATGAGGGATCTAGTTAACTTAGCATTCTCTTCATTTAGCTTAATTCATTTTACTAAGTTATATGAATTATCTAATTTGGCTTCTAATTCATACATACGTTTCTCAACTTTTAGGATGTTTTCAGTATCATTTCCAAATTCAACTTTATTCTAGTTTTTCAGAAAGTTTTTTAGTCTTTGTAGCTTTAAGCCGAATCCCTGCATACCTTGAGTGTTTACTGATTGTTCCCAATTTGTTGTAACCATGATAAGGAAGTCTAACCTATTTAGCCACATAGATTGGAATCTAAATGGTTTAGGTTTTTTTTTTTAAATAATTGAAAGCAAAAATTTTAGCATTAGGGGGTTATGATCAGATTTATTCCTTCCTATCACCTGAACACTATAATTCGAGAAATTATGAAACCAATGTTGGTTTCATAATATTCTGTCATTATCTCTCTTGCACCCCATCTTGTCCCTTCCTACCATTAGTCCATGTATACAGGTTTTGAAGTGTGTTGATTTCCATCAAGCTATTCTTTATTAGGTATTAAAATCATTCATTAAATTAAATTTAAGACCGGACCTTCCATTATATTCAGTGAGCTCTCTGATCACATTAAAATCACGGGTTAATGCACATGGTTCATTAATATCGTCTAATATATATAATCATAGAATTGGGAGCTAAAATTTGACATAAGGTTGACGAATATTGTCTTACAAACACTAAACCATAGTTATGGGTGTTCAAATGCGGGTAATTGAAAATGCGGCTTGTGGGCCAACCCAAAAGAATTAAAATCGGGTAACTAGATTATTCGGACCGGGTACTAGGTTACTCGCTGATATGCTTCATTTTCCATGCATTAATCGTTGCATTCAGCATAGTTTTTAGCTTGTTTTATTTGGTGGATTTCTTGTATTAGTTGAATCTACATGACTAGGGTATTTGACGGTCATGTTTGTTTTTCTTATCTAAATCCCTCGTTTTGTAGACTTTATTAGTACTAATGGACATTTTGTATCCACGGGCTCCTAGATCTTCCATTTGATCATCTTTAGTAGGTCGCCCGTGGGTACTTTTTGGTTACATTCTATATGAAGGCCGTTCGTAAGAGCGGTAGAAGATATTGAAGGCCGTTCGCAAGAACGGTAGAAAAGATCAAAGGCCATTCACCTCTAGAATGGTAGTAGACGAAGGCCACGCATATCAATACGTGGTAGAAGGAGATTGGAGTCAAAGATAGGTGGCAACGAAGATCAAAGCGGCCAATGAAGGAAAGGGTAATCGTGGTCCAATGAGTTGTGCCAAAGTCTGAGAAGAATCATAGAAGAACTAGCCTTTAATACTGATTCCATTGGATTTGTCTTCTCGAGCATTACAAAATTACCTACTAGAACCCTAAATTTGGACTAACGGTTCACCCGTAGCAAAGGAAACAAGTTTAGCCGGCCAAGGTACCACGGGTTGGCGCGGGCCATTCATGGTAAGGCACCAATGGCCCACGCCAAAGGAGTTGACCCATGCCAACAGTGTTCACCACGAGGCTATGGCGCCGAACGCATAGCCGCACAGATGAGTTCAAAAATTCACTCAAAATTGGCTAAGTATGGGTGCAGACCATCCCAATTACGATAGACCGCATCGTTCCAAGTCCAAGATGCCAAGACCAGCCAATGGCCCATGCCAAAGGCCACGCCCCACACCAAGTTACTGAGCAGACCGGTGCTCCAAAGGACATCCCATGCCAAGACCCGCGCCACGCAAATTAGAAGTTCCAAATCCAGCACACTAACGACAGCCCACGTCAAAGGCCACGGTCCATGCAAGATGATGCAACATGGCCCGCGCCAGATCCAGTGTCCCGCGTCGGATGAAGATGCACGGCCCGCGCCAGATCCTACAGCTTGTGACAAGTACATGGTCACGCCATCCACGACGGCCAGCATTGGGCAGCGGCTGAACTAGGGTTTAGTCATTTTTGGCCTATTTTTAGGTCCAATCCCCTTCTCCTGTAAATATAGCCTTAGTCTACTAAGTTAAAGAGAGTAGATAGTTTTATTTCATTCTTAGGCTATTAGGAGAGCAACTTTAGAGAGAGAAACACTCTCTCATTTTATTTTCTTTCCTTTTCTTTTATTCTTGCTTTCATCCTAGATGTGTAATTCAAATCTGTATTTGAATTCCATATCTATGTAGTAGTTTCTATAGCTTGGGGATAAATTGTAGGCACGTGGTTTATTCTTTGTTTTATGAGATTCTATAGTTCATCATAATTTTTTGTTCATGATATTATTGTGATTGTTCTTGAATATTTGAAATGCATGAGCAGTACTCCACATTAGCACACACTTTGGGCTATATTCATGTATGGTGAAAATATTGATCCCCCCTGGGAAGAGAAACATGTATGTTATAATGGGTAAGGGAGTACGTTGCGTCTGTGTGGGTGTGTGCACAAGAGACCTGAGTATTGCTCTGACTTATTTGCTATCACACCAGTCTTAGCTGATTACGTCAAGTAGTATGAGATGTTATGGGTAGAGATAGTGAAAAAGTAGCAAGCTAGGATTGTAAGAAGCCCTAGTATAATAAAAGGTGCTAATGATCCCTTGGCCTAATTGATAGAAGCCCGAAATGTTATCACACGGGGGGAGAAACAGACCTACAACAATGGTTGGACCTTGTTGTACTCCCCTAATTACGATGGCTGTGTCGATGGAGGGTTGCGAGCGCACCCAACATGATAGGTACGAGAAAGTGTATGCCATTAGCCACACCACGTGTTATTAGGTTGTCTAGTAAATTTTACATGTTAATGAATCGAGGATCGAAACATTATATTAACCATGTTGAGAAATAACTCCCAAAGTGCTTAGATAATTAGATTACTTGCGTTTTATTTTTATGCTTTGTAGTTGATAATTTGAAAAACCAACCCCTCCCCCTTTTTGTTTGCATTTACTAGCTATTCCTTTCACTCGTATGGATTGACGACCCGTACGAGGTTGTGTTTTTAGTTGATACTTGAGCCCTAGCATCTCTATGGACAAACCTAGAGCTTACTGCTAAATACCATATCGATAGCGTAGCAGTGACAACAGGTGCAGAACTATAAATTTCTATCTTTAGCCTTTCCAAAAGCCTCCGCTTGGGTTAATTCTAAGCTACGGTTTTAACCTTCTCGGGTGGAGGCAGGTCAAATTTTGGTGGCATTATCGGGGATGTTATCCAGCTTAAGTATCAATTAGCATAACTTGTTAGTAGAGTAGTTAGTAATTGCTTTTATTTTTGTTTTGTGTTGATAGTTTAGTTGTTGAGCTGTTGTGATAGTTTTTTGTTACCTTTTGATCCATTTGCTAGTGTTGTATTCGGAAGGGTATTGTTAGCCCTAGTTTATGGTACACACCCATACCACAAATCTAGGCGTCTTACACTACCCGACTAAGAACACAGGTGTGAGGAGGTGAAGGAGACAGAGAACTAGGGAAGAAGTTTAACCGAGGCAAACCGTGTTGGTTGAAGAACTGCTAGCAATAAAGGAAGACAATCGTAACTTACAGAAGCTCATGGAACCCAACCTAGATATTAAGACATTATGCATTACCTTCCCGCCATTACCTGCCAATGTTAGTTGTGAGCTGAAAAGTGGCATGTTCCATTTCCTATCGACATTCCATGGATTGGTGGGGGAGGACCCAAACAAAAATATGTCGGAGTTTCACTTGGTGTGTACGAACATGAATCCACTGGGAGTTTCTGAAGATGATTACAACTTGATAGACTTCCCATTTCCCCTTTAAGGATGGGCTAAAAATTGGCTATACTACTTGCCATAGGGATGCATTAGTTCTTAGATGGACATGAAGCAGAGGTTCTTGGAGAAATATTCTCCAGCATCCAAGTCGGCGAGGTTAAAGAAACAACTATCGAGCATCACCCAAGGGGCTACCAAGAGCTTGTATGATTATTGGGAATGCTTCAAGAGATTGTTGGTGAGTTTCCCCTACCATCCCTTCAAGAAGGGGAATTTAGTGTATTATTTCTTTGAGGGGTTATGCGATAAAGGTATGCGAATGATGAACACCACTTGCAATGGTTCGATAGCGAACAATAGCCCTAAGGATGTAATGGACCTCTTTGAAGAAATGGCTAATGGTGTGCGACAATTTGGCACAAGGTCAAGGGTTAAGGTCTTGGATAAACCCACACAATCGCCTAAGTTGGAGGAGAAAGTCCAAGCTCTTGCTTCTATGATAAAGGAGTTCTAGCTAGGAAAAGTGCATCAAGTCAAAGTGTGTGGAGTTTGCGACCTTAACCACAACTCTGAAGAATTTCTCGAGGTTGTAGATGATTTTCAAGAAGTGAATGCCGTTGAGTACAACAATTGGGAGAGGCTACAGTTTGCTAGGGTCAATTACATGGGTTCCAGGGGAACCAAGGAGATGCAAGGTCGGATCCCTATGCAAACTCATTCTACCTAAGGTATTGAGATCATCCAAATTTCCAATGGAGGGAGAATAACCAACCTCAAGGATACCAGGGTGGACAAGTCCCACCTCATCTATACCCTCGAGGTGAAGGCCATTCCAACAACCATACCTTTATCTACAAGTCAGATCGAGAAGAGATCTTAGAAGCCATCGGTCAATTGGGCAAGAAACATGAATTCTTCGCAAAGAGGACAAGGCATGATATTGAAGACCTTGGTAATAGAGCTTTCTCGAGTATAAAAAATCTTGAAGTTCAAGTCGGGCAACTTGCCACCTCGGTGAGCCGACTTGAAGCCAAGGAGTCTAGAAAACTCCCTTCCCAACTGGAGATCAATCCAAGGAATGTGAGTGCACTTAAGTTGAGAAGCGGGAAGGAAGTTCGTGAGTCCGAGAAGAGGGTTATGAAAGAGAATGATAGAGTATTGGAGGCTACCAAGGCACACTTCAAAGAAGAGGAGATTGTGGTCACGAAGACACCTTCCAAGGAGCTTCCACTACCCGATGCACAAGCTACCATTCCACCTCCATTTCCTAATGCTTTGAGAGGAAAGCCAAAGGTGGTGACCAATGATGCGAACATTCAAAAAGTCTTCAAAAAGGTCGAGGTAACCATCCCTATCGTGGAATTGATTGAACATGTGCCATCATATGCTAAATTTATTTAAGTTGTATGTTCAAAGAAATAGTAGGCCAACTAAGAGGTTAGGATATTTAAAAATAGAGGAGTCGCAGTTTTAAACCATAATAATTTTCCTAAGAAATGCGACAAACCCAGAATATTTTCTATCCCCATTTCCTTAGGTGGTGAACTTGTTGTGATAGATTTAGGCGCACCCATTAATGTGATCCTATATAGTGTATATAAACGCCTAAAAATAGGTGAGCTTCGGGAAACCAGTGTGATTGGGTAGGGGTGAGTCTCTACCCAACGTGAATTGTCTAAAATCTCCGTCCATGGAATGAACGTCTCCAGGGGTGCTCCCGAATGTCTCCTAACCTCAATGGTCCCTTGAAAATCATTAGTCGCAACCTCTACGTCATCGTCCATCTATCAAAATAACAAACTTGTTATTTTGACAGCTTGGACCCAACTAGCCTAAAACATACCTTATTCACAATTTATTCGGTTCCTTTAACATATTTTATTTAAGGTAAGTATGAGTTTGCCTTTACTTGTTTTGAGGATGGTCTGATACCACATATGTAACACCCCCAAACCCACTACCTACCTGCTCAACGCAAGTATCGGGTCGTATCTGAGCGTGCTACTGAGAATTCCACCAGTAACGAGTAGATGAAGTTTATACGAAAGAAAATTTGGATAATTCAAAACCTAACTTACTATTACAGTGAATGATTAGTACAAGTGTTGAACAAAAGTTTCACCTAATCGTTACAGATCAAAGTTCTAAAGGATCCGGCAAAGAACAGTTCACGTTAATATAACTATTTTAAAATCTATCTGAAAGATTCTGATGGACCACCTAGGATCCTTTCTCAAAAGAAGTAAAGGCACTAGGGCTCTTTTCTCGTACAGTTCATCTGCACCTGAAAAAGGGTTGTTAAAACTAGGGTAAGCTCCTTGCTTAGTGAGATTCCATCGCCAGCATTAACCCAGTTGAGTTTTAGTGATCACAGAAAAACAAATAGCCACATAAGTCCTAGCACACAGTAAAAGGATACATGCGGTTAATGCCGAGTTATTGTCAAGTGCCTATATGGCAACTCTGACTAACACATAAAGCATAACCTTTTCAGTAGTGCCCAAAGGCTATCAGTCTAGAATTTATTCTCTCCAATCACTCTAAATCAGATATTCAATTATGAGCTCCTATCAAATCCAGATGGTTATGCTAGCATACCATAAACTCCACATGTAGCCGGTCTAATCAGACAGTCCAGTCTATACCGTTCCCTATCGAATTCGACCAAACTACAATCACGTCGGGGACCCCAAAAAATACACGGCCAAGCAATCGGGTAGCACATGATTCAAGTTTCACACAGAAAGATAAAGTACAAGCTGGTCATCCACATAAAATATCATAGCAATATATGATTCAAGTTTGACTCGGAAAGATAAAGTACAAGCCGGTCATCCACAGAAAAATATCAGAGCAGTTCATAAACTCAGTTTCACGATAATTGAGCACATTATGATAAAATTCACACTTAATTTAATAGTCGGTATGTACTATCATTTTAAGTTTAATAGGAATATCCCTCTCTAATGGGGTTTGAGTACTCACGGTTCGAGTAAAGAGTTCAAGTAGAGAGTTCAAGAGGGGTTTGAGTAGATGGGTTTGAGTACAGAGGGTTTGAGTGTATTGGTTCAGTTGGTGAAGTTTGAGAGATACTGGTTCAGTCGATGAGAGTTGAGAGGTAAGGTTCGAGAGGTACTGACATAGTTGGTGAGGTTCAAGAGGTAAAGGTTCTAGTGGTTGGGAGGTCATTTCAGTACCTCTCAAAGTTAATATTTATAAGCCCTAAATGCTTACTATCTACAACTAAGTAGATAGCGGCAAGTCGGGGTCGTCCACGAAGAAGGGGGATTTTCTCAAGCGTTTAAACACAAAAGGTTGCTATTAGGCTAAGAGTATATATATACATATAAAAGCATGTAAATGGGGGGGGGGAGGGGTTGGTTGGTTGTTTGGTGGTCCTAAGTTATGAAAGTTAAAAGACAAGACAACTAGCAAAGTCAAACAACTATGCTAAGTCATCAAACAAAACTAAGAAAAAGGGTTTTAAAACTACAAAAGATAAAGCCTTGGGGGCAATCGATATCCACCTCCATATCTAATGTAGACCATTAAACCATTCACTCATCCTATCACCATTGTTATCTATGGGGAATGCAGATGGAAGATCAACATTCATTCCTTCATAAGAGTAGTTTGCAAAGACAAACAACGACCATTTTCAAACCTCATTGATGATCGCCCTAGACAAACAACAACCATATGGGTATTTCATCAATGGCATTATACACAAAGGACAATAGATTTGACAATGACAAGCCTTCTACCAAAGACATAACCATTTAACCAAACATAGCATTCATTAGGCTAAACCTAGAATAAACCACGTTCAAGGTTCAACCTTTCATTGCATCTATAGGATAAATATGAGAACAATCCACATTAACATACTTATCTAGAAAAAATCACAACACATTATGCACAAGAAGTTCTAAGTTCATGTTCCTAGATTTTAATGCAAAGGAGCTAAGGAATTCGTCACTTTCGTAACACCCTAACACTTCAATCATACAAACACTTCCTATTCTCAGATAACACATGACATAAATGAAATGAAACATAGCATTTAAGAACACATGAATGCTAAATAACAAAGGCTTCAAGAATGAATGACAAAATCTATTCACTACTTCCACTAATCATGCATTTACACAAGATTAGCCAAGAACAATCGACATTCATTGACTTCTCTCATTTGGTGCCTAAAACAAACATGACAACGAATTCAACATCATCACATTCATCTAGAAATAATCAACACATCAATATCATTAAGAAGCTCTAACTCATGCTCTTGGATTCCACATTAAAAGAGGGGAGAATTAGCTACTTTCTCTCAAACCTAACAAGTAATCATACAAACATTTCATATACTCAAGCTTCCAACAACATCAATGCCATTCAAAATTCACATTCAAAGCTCAATAAATGCTCAATAAATTACCATCGAAGGAGGGATTTGGAGTTTGGAGTGGGTGACCAGGTATTTTTGAAGGTAACCCCTCACAAGGGTCTCATTCGGCATGGTAAGAAAGGAAAGCCGAGTCCTAGGTACATTGGCCCTTTCGAGGTCGTACAACGAGTTGGGCCAGTTGCGTACCGACTTAACCTACCTAGCCAGTTGGGGAAATTTCATAATGTTTTCCATGTGTCGCTTCTGAAGAAGTACCACCCTGACCCCTAACACATGTTAAACCATGAAGACATAGAAGTGAATGAAAAGCTGATGTATGAGGAAAATCCCTTAAAGATATTGGATAAAAAAATCAAGACTTTGCAAACTAGAGAGATTCCCATGGTTTTAGTGTTGTGGAGAAATCATAAGGTTGAGGAAGCAACTTGGGAGTTGGAAGCTGACATGAGGGATAATTACCCAGAGTTGTTCATAGGAAATGGGAATTTCGGGGACAAAATTCATTAAGCGGGGGAGATTTTGAAAACCCCGACCGTAATGAAGTCAGTGTGCATGTAATAGCTAGATTTTAACCAAAAATTTCAATCTCTTATCTAATTCCCTCGACAATATTCAGTTATTAAAAAAAATTACCGGAAGGTGAAATTTGAAAAAGTGGACATGAAAAACTTATCCAAAGTGAAATTCGAGCAAGTGGACATAAAAACTTATCCAAATAAGGGTTAAATGGATAAAATTTTAGGTGTTAGGTGTCAGAACCCTCTGTCATCATCTATTATAAATAGAAATTACTGCCTCCCCAAACTTATAGCCTTAAAATATATTCTTACCAAAAAAAGAACAGCGATTGAGTGGTGGTTACATAGAAACGGAGGTTGCCCAAGCCAAGTCTAACTGAGGTGAGTGTTTACATTGCCTTAACATGAATTGAATGAAAAGGATTATACATATTTTTATATATGTATATATATATATATATATATATATATATATATTGTGCCACCAGAGAGTACTACTGAAACCTTTACCTCTCGAACATGTACCTCTCGAACTAGTTCCACTGAAACCTTTACCGCTCGAACCCTCCTCTCGAACATGTACCTCAAACTAGTACCACTAAAACCTTTACCTCTGGAACCCTCCTCTCGAACTAGTGCCACTAGAACCGTACCTCTAGAACCAGTACCTCTCAAACATGTACCTCTCGAACTAGTACCGATGAAACCTTTACCTATCGAACCCTCCTCTTGAACTAATGTCACTGGAACCGTACCTCTCGAACATGTACCTCTCAAACTAGTACCTCTCAAACCTGTACCTCTCGAACTAGAAATAGTGAAACTTGTACCTCTCGAACCTCACCAACTGAACACCTCTCAAACTGTACCTCCCGAACCGTACCTCTCAAACCATACCTCTCAAACCTCACCAACTCTACACCTCTCAAACCCTCCTCTCAAATTTTACCTCTCGAACCCTCCTCCCAAACTGTACCTCTCGAACCATACCTCCCAAACTGTACCTCTCGAACTGTACCTCTCGAACACTGAAACCTTTACCGCTCAAACCCTCCTCTCAAACCTGTACCTCTCAATCCATACCTCTCAAACTATACCTCCCGAACCGTACCTCTCAAACTGTACCTCTCGAACCTGTACAACTGAAACATTTACCGCTTGAATCCTCCTCCCGAACTAGTACCTCTCAAATATGTACCTCACGAAACAATACCTCTCGAACCCTCCTCTTGAACTAGTACCACTGATGTGCCCATTTTATACCGTTATATTAGGACATTTAGGATTCACTTTTGTACACTTTTGTGCTCTAAATGTGACATTTTGCCTTGAAGTTCTCTAAGGAGGGTTAAAAATGACTATTACACTTTTATTACTTTTCTAGAGAATTTTGTGTGATAAGGTAATTTGTTTGAAGACTTTGAAGAATACTTTTGAAGATTTGAAGACTTGTATTTGAGCTTTTGAAGATTTGAAGAATTTAAGAAGTGAAGAGAAGAGGAGGATATGAAACAAAAAGATGAAAGACATCAAGCTGCTGGAAATGGAGTCCGTCGCGAGCTCATCGTGACTCACGAAAGACGAAAGGCTAGAAATTCCTCTTGCTTTTTGTACTATAAATACTCATCTTATCCTCTCCTTTTCAACAGCCTGGGACACCTTTTTCTTCCTGCATTTTTCTGAGTTCAAACCCTAGTTTTTCTTTCTTTCTTTTCTTAGTTGTTGTAGGTTAATCATGTATTTTAATTGTCTAGCTTAGTTTTACCTTGGGAGCAATGGATTGAAGCTTCCATTTCTATGTAGTAACAACCATATATATATATATATATATATATATATATATATATATATCTATTTGGTGCTTTTGCTACTGTGTATTTATTGAGCTTTGGATGTGAATTGTTAATGGCATTGATGTTGATGGAAGCTTGATTATATGAATTGCTTGTATGATTACTTGTTAGGGTTGGGAGAAAGTAGCTAATTCTCCCCTCTTTTAATGTGGAATCCAAGAGCATGAGTTAGAGCTTCTTAATGATATTGATGTGTTGATTATTGCTAGATGAATGTGATCATGTTGAATTCGTTGTCATGTTTGTTTTAGGTAGAAAATTAGAGAAGTTAATGAATGTCGATTGTTCTTGGCTAATCTTGTGTAAATGCATGATTATTGGAAGTAGTGAATATATTTTGTCATTCGTTCTTGAAGTCTTTGTTATTTAGCATTCATGTGTTCTTAATGCTATGTTTCACTTCATTTATTCCATGGATTGTTTGAGAATAGGAAGTGTTTGTATGATTGAAGTATTAGGGTGTGAGGAAAGTGACGAATTCCTTAGCTCCTTTGCATTAAAATCTAGGAACATGAACTTAGAACTTCTTGTGCATAATGTGTTGTGATTCTTGCTAGATAATTATGTTAATGTGGATTTTTCTCATATTTATCCTATAGATGCAATGAAAGGTTGAACCTTGAATGTGGTTTGTTCTAGGTTTAGCCTAATGAATGCTATGTTTGGTTAAATGACTATGTCTTTGGTAGAAGGCTTATCATTGTCAAATCTATGGTCCTTTGTGTATAATGCCATTGATGAAATACCCCTATGGTAATTGTTTGTCTAGGGTGACCATCAATGAGGTTTGCAAATTATCGTTGTTTGTCTTTGAAAACTACTCTTAAGAAGGAATGAATGCTGATCTTCCATTGGCATTCCCCATCGATAACAATAATGATAGGATGAGTGAATGGTTCAATGATCTACATTAGATGTTGAAGTGGATATCGATTGCCTCCAAGGCTTTATCTTTTGTAGTTTTAAAACCCTTTTTCTTAGTTTTGTTTGATGACTTAGCATAGTTGCTTGACTTTGCTAGTTGTCTTGTCTTTTAACTTTCATAACTTAGGTCCACCAAACAACCAACCTCCCCCCCATTTACATGCTTATATATATATATATCTACTCCTAGCCTAATAGCAACCTTTTGTGCTTAAACGCTTGAGAAAATTCCCCTTCTTCGTGGACGACCCCGACTTGACGCTATCTACTTAGTTGTAGATAGTAAGAATTTGGGGCTTATAAATATTAAATTTGAGAGGTACGGTGACAACCTCCCAAACTTTGGCACCGCTGCCGGGGAAGATGCATTTATTTTTAAGTGTTTAGGTGTATTTGGTTGCATTTAGCTAGTTGTTTTTATTTTCACTCCTTGGTAGTTTTTTTTGTTCGGAGTAGGTATTGCTTGAGTTCTTGGTGAATTTTTATCGAGAATCCTGCAATATGATTTTAGACTGTTGAATTTGTTTTTAAAAAATGAAGCGTCTCACCTTGTGGGAACTCATGATGAGAAGGGAGGCTCAACAAGCAAGATTTTGTAGGATGTGTCATTCCGACCATCCTACCAAGTCTTGCTATTTGTTGTGGAAAGAGCACTATGAGGAGGAAAGAATCCTTGGCTTCCAAAACCAAGGGTATTATTAAGAGTGCTACCAAGATGTAGGAGATGTTGGTTTTCAAGGGCATGAAGCTCAGGAATAGTATCCTTACCACAATTCTTACAATCCAGAATAGAGTGGTACTCCGGATTCGTGGTATGAGAATGAGCCGGAAAACCAACAATACGAGCAAAATAGTTGGCCATCACCACCTTATACCATACCCCAAAACCAAGCCCAACAAGGAAGTTCAAGTTTGGAAAGTGAGGAAGTCATGAATACAATAGCAAACTTGAACAAATTTACTAGTGAGGAGTCGAACACTCGGCTCTCCTCTAGTGTTGAGGCTATTGAGGGGCATGCAGAGAGTATATTAGAAGCGTTGGCCCGGATGTAAGCTCGTGATTCCGAAAATACACCATCCCAAATCAAACTCGAGGATTTGGTGAGTGAGGTCACCATGGGAAATGAGCTTGAGTTTGAAGGGGATGAGGAGTTGGTTGTTGGGGATGAAAAAATGGAGGAAGAGGTGATTTTGCTACATTCATTAGCATCATCACCCTTTCTCCCACCAGTGAACAAACTTTACCATATTCGAAAGTTGTGAGGGAGACAGGAGAGGAGCCAAAAGACTATCTCAAACCTCCTAACCACCCAACTTCTTTTAAACCATCTCCACCTCCTCAAACCTTTCCTCTTGAAAGTTTTGTACCCCCACCTCTTTATTTTTGGATACTCATGGTGAAGGGGTTTAAACCTTCACCATATGGATAATATTAGGGTGGTGTCGACGACCTTAAAAATACGAAGTTTCTCGGGAGGAAACCCGAGCTTTTAAGTTAGGTTAGCATTTTTCTTTTCTCGAAAACAAAATCCTCAACCATGCCCTCAAACCCTTACCCAAATTCACAAGAATACCACCACAACCCACCACCAAAAACCACTACCAAAACCACCATCTAGGAGTACTACTAGTTGTTGTCGTTTGTGAGTGTTTATCGGGATTTTCATAGTTTTGACTTCGTAGTGGATGAATCAAAGTTGCATGTTGGATGGAGTTTGAGAACATGGAGGAGAGAATATTCATTGAGAAGTGAGCATTGCCATCACCGGGAAGGACCTTCAATGTCCTAGTTGTGAGTATTTTTTTCTCTCTCCCTTATTTATTTATCTTGTCCTTTTTTTCACATTGAGGACAATGCGTGTTTCAAGTGTGGGGAGGTAAAGAGAAATATATCTCAGTTTGTCGTATTCTAGTGTGCATATTCTCCACTTTGATTTGTTTGTTTGAAAAAAAATGAAAAAAAGAAAAAAAATTCCCGCTAAGTTGAAAACCCGAGAGGGAAACTTAGGCAAAAGTGGGAGGCCTGGATAGGTCAAAAACCCAAAAGGGCAACCTATGCAAAAATGGGAGGCCAAATGGTTTGGAAAAAGGTGAGGGTGAGCATTGAAAAAGAAAAGTGTGTGAAGCTAGGATGAAAACCCGAGAGGGCTCCTTGGCAAAATGAGAGAAAATGAGAGAAATTGAAAATTTTTATGCTTCTCTTGATTTGTCTATTGGCGGTTTTTTTAGTAGAGTAAGTTAGCTTGACATTATGTGTATACCTCCCTTTTGTTATGGTTTGTTCATTGTTTAGATTATCTTAGGCTTTAGGATGTGAGAGTGTGAGAGATTCTTATGTCTTGGGGGTTAAGGTAGTCTAGGAATATGATGTTGAATGTTTTGGGAATACTTTTACATGCTAGTTTACACTTTGATCTTTGCTTGTTCTTATTTTCTCGAGGACGAGTAAGGTTTAAGTGTGGGGAGATTTGATGAGACGCCAAATGCATGTATTTTCCAAAGCATTTCACATCACTTTTGTCATATTTTTGTTGTAATATTGCTAGATTTACGTAGGTTTACATGATAAGGGGTTTAGATGACCATTTTTGGTTTTTATATCTAAATCCTTCATTTTGTAACCTATGTTTACTCTAATGGATTTTTGGTCCTTACGAGCATCTAGATTCCATTTTATGAGCTTCATTTGTAGATGTCTCTTGAGCACTTCAGAGTGGTTTAGTGAAGTCCATTCAAAAGAATGGAAGAAGATGGAAGGCCACTCACAAAGTGGTAGAAGATAAAGTGAAGAAAGGAGAGAAAAGCAAATGGTGAAAATTTATTATGTTTTGAAGCAGAGTTCTTAGAATTTTCCGAGAAGAATCAGCCTCCAAGAGTTGTACTATTGGATTTGTCTTCTCGAGTACTATAAAATCGACTATAAGAACTCCCAAAACGAATAACGGTTCACCTGTGGGAAGCAAAACAAGAAGCCCGGGCGAGGCCATTTCTAAATTTTTGGGCTGAAACCTCCGCCGCCCGGGCAACGCCATTTCCGCCCGGGCGGGAGCCTACTGTATTTTTGGTTTTTCTTGACCAAATTAGACTATAAATAGCCCCCCTTCTTCCTCATTTGCCCAAGCCCGACTTGGGGGATCCAAAACCCTAGTTTTTCACCATTTTCTTCCATTTCTTCTTCTTTCTTTGTAGATCTTTGTTTTTGTTATGGGTTTTGATTATCTAGCTTAGTTTTATCTTGGGAGCAATGGATTGAAGCTTCCATATCTATGTAGTAAGAACCATATCTATCTATTTAGTTCTTTTGCTATTGTGCATTTATTGAGCTTTGAATGTCAATTGTTAATGGCATTGATGTTGTTGGAAGCTTGAGTATATGAATTGCTTGTATGATTACTTGTTAGGGTTTGGAGAAAGTAGCTAATTCTCCCCTCTTTTAATGTGGAATCCAAGAGCATGAGTTAGAACTTCTTAATGATGTTGATGTGTTGATAATTGCTAGATGAATGTGATGATGATGAGCTCGTGTCATGTTTGTTTTAGGTAGCAAATGAGATAGGTATATGAATGTCGATCATTCTTGACTAATCTTGTGTAAATGCATGAATTGGTAAATGATTAGACACGGTGTAGTGTTTATAAGTGTTGCCAAGCTTGTTGATTCTTCGTGACCCATTCCAACAATGGGATACTTTTAGTCATGCTTTGGCTAAGGGAGTCATTGGTGAGGTTTGACAAGAGATGTCGAATTTACTCTTGGAAACTACTAACTAAGAAGAATGGAAGATTTATCTTCACAACAAGTAATGGAAGTAGTGAATAGATTGTTTCACTCGTTCTTGAAGCCTTTGTTATTTAGCATTCATATATTCTTAATGCTATGTTTTACTTAATTTATGCGATGTGTTGTTTGAGAATAGGAAGTGTTTGTATGATTTAAGTGTTAGGGAGTTAGGAAAGTGACGAATTCCTTAGCTCCTTTGCATGAAAATTTAGAAACATGAACTTAGAAATTCTTGTGCATAATGCGTTGTGATCCTTGCTAGATAAGTATGTTAATGTGGATTGTTCTCATATTTATCCTATAGATGCAATGAAAGGTTGAACCTTGAATGTGGCTTGTTTTAGGTTTAGCCTAATGAATGTTATGTTAGGTTAAATGGCTGTCTTTGGTAGAAGGCTTGTTGTTATCAAATCCATGGTCCTTCGTGTATAATATCGTTGATGAAATACCTCTATGGTGTTGTTTTCCTAGAGTGATTGTCAACGAGGTTTGCAAATGGTCATTGTTTGTTTTTGCAAATTACTATTAAGAAGGAATGAATGTTGATCTTTCATTGGCATTCTCCACAGGTAACAATTGTGATAGAATGAGTGAATGGTTCAATGATCTACATTAGGTTTGGAAGTGGATATTAATTTCTCCCAAGGTTTTATCTTTTGTAGTTTTTACCCCATTTTCTTAGTTTGTTTGATTATTAGCATAGTTACTTAACTTTGCTAGTTAGTTTATCTTTTAATTTCAAAACTTAGGACCACAACCAACCAAAATCCCCTTTTTACTTGCTTATATATATATATATATATATATATATATATATATATCTAGTTCTAGCCTAATATCAACCTTTCATGTTTAAACGCTTAAGAAAATTCCTCTTCTTCGTGGACGACCCCGACTTGCCGCTATCTACTTAATTGTAGATAGTAAGCATTTAGGGCTTATAAATATTAACTTTGAGAGGTAGGGCGATGGCCTCCCAGAGTGTATGCCATCAGAACACTCTAATAGGTTGTTTAGTAAATCTTATAAGTTGATGAATCGAGGGTCTAAACATTAGGTTAATCATGTTGCGCAATGACTCCCCAAGTGCTTAGCTTAGTTAGATTACTTGTTGTTTTACTTTATGCTTTGTAGTTGTTAATCTAAAAAATCCAACTCCCCCCTTTTGTGTTTGCATTTACTAGCTATTCCTTTCACTCGTACGAATTGACGACTCGTACTAGGTTTTGCTTTTAGTTAGTACTTGAGCCCTAGCATCTCTGTGGACAAACCCAAGGTTTACCGTTAACTACCCTCTAGGTAGTGTAGTAGTGAGAAAAGGTGCAGAACTATAAATTCTATCTTTGACCGTCTCATGGAACAAGCCTCCACTTTGGTTAATTGGCTACAATTAATGAACCTGGGTGTAAGCGGGGTCAAATTTTGGCACCGTTGCCGGAGATGCTATCCAGCTCTAGTATTAATTAGCACCACTTGTTAGTTGAGTAGTTAGTAGCTAACCTTTTACTTTTGTTTTTATTTTATGCTAATATTTGGTTGTTGAGCTGTTTTTATAGTTTCATTGTTACCTGTTGATCAATTTTCTAGTGTTGTATTATGAAGGGTATTGCTAGCCCTAGTTTATGGTACACCTGTACCACTAATCTAGGTGTCTTACACTACCCGACTGAGAACACATGTGTTCGGAGGAGAAGGAGACGGAGAACTAGGGAAGAAGTTCAACCGAGGCAAGCAGTGTTAGTTGAAGAACCGCTAGCAATGGCGGAAGACAGTCATACTTTACTGGAGCTTATGGAACCCAACCTAGAGAATCAGCCATTATGTATCACCTTCCCGCCTTTACCCGCTAATGTTAGTTGTGAGCTGAAAAGTGGCATGATCCATTGCCTACCTACATTCCAGGGATTGGCGAGGGAGGATCCAAACAAGCATCTTTCAGAGTTTCACATGGTGTGTACGAACAAGAAGCCACCAGAAGTTTTCGAAGACAATTACAACTTGAGAGCCTTCCCGTTTTCCCTTCAAGATGGAGCTAAAGACTGGCTATACTACTTACCACTGGGATGCATTGGTTCTTCGATGAACATGAAGCAGATGTTCTTAGAGAAGTATTTTCCGAAGTCCAAGTTGGTGGGGCTAAAGAAACAATTATCGAACATCACCCAAGGGGCAACCAAAAGCTTGTATGATTATTGGAATGCTTCAAGAAAATTTTTGCGATTTGTCCCTACCATCCCTTCAAGGAGAGATATTTGGTGTATTATTTCTTTGAGGGTTTGTGTGATGAAGATATGCAAATGGTGAATGCCACTTGCAATGGTTCGATAGCGAACAAGAGCCCTAAGGATGCAATGACCTTCTTTGAAGAAATGGCCAATGGTATGCGACAATTCGGCACAAGGTCAAGGGTTAAGGCTTTGGAAGAACCCATAGAATCACCCAAGTTTGAAGAGCAAGTCTAAGCTCTTGATTTTATGATGAAGGAGCTTCTGTGAGGAAAGGTGCATCAAGTAAAAGTGTGCGAAGTTTTCAACCTTAACCAAAACTCCAAAGAATTTCCCGAGGTAGTAGATGATTTTCAAGAAGTGAAGGCCATTGAGTAAAACAATTGGAAGAGGCCACAGTTTGCTAGGGGGCCAACCACAAGGGTTCTAGGGGAACCAAGGAGATGCAAGGCCGGATCCCTATGCAAACTTGTTTAACCCAAGGTATCGAGATCATCCAAATTTCTGATGGGGGGAGGATAAGGATACCAGGGTGGACAAGCCCCTCCTCAATCATACCCTCGAAGTGAAGGCCCTTCCAACAACCATGCCTTGATCTACAAGTCAGATCGCGAAGAGATCTTAGAAGCCATCAGTCAATTGACCAAGAAGCATGAAGTGTTCGCAGAGAGGACAAGGCATGAGATTAAAGATCTTGGTAATAGAGCCTTCTCTAGTATAAAAAACCTTGAAGTTTAAGTCGGGCAACTTGCCACTTCGATGAGACGACTAGAAGCCAAGGAGTCCAGAAAACTCCCTTCCCAATCGGAAATCAATCCAAGGAACGTGAGTTCTCTCAAATTAAGAAGTGGGAAGGAATTTCATGATTCATAGAAGAGGGTTATTCAAGAGGATGACAAGGTATTTGAGGCTACCAATACACACTTCAAAGAAGAGGAGATTGTGGTCAAGGAGGCACCTTCTAAGGAGCTTCCACCACCCGAGGCACAAGCTACCATTCCACCTCCATTTCCAAATTCTTTTAGGAGAAAGCCAAAGGTGGTGACCAATGATGCTCATTCGGAAAATATTTGAAAAGGTCGAGGTAACCATGCCTATCTTGGTATTGATTAAACACGTGTCATCATATGCTAAATTTCTTAAAGTTTCATGAACAAAGAAAACAAGTAGACCAACTAAGAGGTCAGGACACTTGAAAATGGGAGGAGTTTCCATTTTGAACCATAAAAATTTGCCTGAGAAATACGACAACCCCAAAATGTTTTCTATCCCCATCTCTTTAGGCGGTAAACTTGTTGAAAATGACATGGTAGATTTAGGGGCATCTATCAATGTGATCCCATATACTCTATATAAACACCTATAACTAGGCGAGCTTAGGGAAACTAGAGTGATTGTCCAACTCGCCGATCATTCCCAAGCTAGCCCATGTGGACTAGTAAAGGATGTGATGGTGCGAGTTGGCAAGTTGGTTTTTCCGGTGGACTTTTATGTCCTAGATGTGGTGCATAACGGTAGTGCACCCCCAATACTTTTGGGGATACCTTTCCTTAATATTTATATGAGTAAAATTGATGTCCACTTGGGAACCTCAACCCTAGAAGATTTGATGGATAAAGTGGAGTTTGATATTTATAAATCTGGGCATGATTCGACAAATTCTTTTCTTATGTGCACAGATGTAACCCTATGTGATGAACATGATGAATCTTCTCGTATTACCAATGAGCATAAATGTTTGAATGGATCCCATATTGATGATGAGTCTTATGAGTTGCACAATGCTAAGGATAATATGTCTGTACTAGATTGTTTTTCCATGCTAACTAACTTGCAGCAGGAAAGGGAGATGGTCGAGAGTTTAAACCTCCTCAACCTCCCCCTAATCCCAAAGTGATATTTATGGACTCAATGTAGCAAGACATGGGGATTCATTTCTTTTGACGGATAAGAGGTCCGAAGCTAAGGATGGCTCATTGTGGATACCTTTCCACAACTATGTCATCGTGGGTGAAGTTGCTGATTGCTATTCAGGAGACCCATATGTAGGTGGTTCTAAATAGAAAGCATGAAAAAGAAATAAGTCGAGAGGACAAAAATAAATATATGGTGTTTCTTTTTTGCTTTCATGTTTTTGAGTAGTGATTAGATAGAGTTTTGCATGTTATGCAATGAGGATTTTTGAGATGAAAATCTTGTTGGTTTCAAAATTTTGAGTTCGAGACTCGTGATTGTGTTTGGATGGAATTAAATTTGATGAGTGATATAGTCTTTTGAAAAAAAAGGGAAAAACTAAGGATTTAGTCAACTCGAGCCTAGACCTGACATGATCCGCGCCAAGGGCTTAGGTCCATGCTAGGAGTGTTGGTGCGAGTGGATGCCTTATGCCAATGTGTTTGGGGCGAGGGGATGTTTCATGCCAGGAGGTTTAGCGCGAGGCTTTGGTTCGTGCCAAACATCTTATGCTCCGATTTTTTATTTTCCATTGCCAAATTGTACCAAAAATGCACATATTTGAAAAATCTGAATATCTAACTCAAAAATGCATTTTTGGGTTCAATTTTTTTTGAAATTCCCTAATCCCTTAGGATTTTTGATGGAAATAATACTTCTCACATTCCTATGAATTAAATGATTTGTACTACTGTCCCCTAATATGCAGTTTTGAAAATTCCCTTCTTATCCTAATTGTATCTCTCTCACTTATCATCTAGCTTGGAATTATAATCCCTTAGAACACTTATTCACCTAATTTCATCATTTGACACATTCTTTCTTCTCAGGAAACACTCCCTCTCACTCACTCTTAGTGGAAACTCAAAAAAAAATTGTAGCCTACTTTCCAAAAATTAGCAATCTTTGCTTCTTCTTGTGTGGGTTTTACAAATCGTAGCTTCAAATTTTGGGTAACCCATTAAACTCTTTGTTTATATGCTTTATTGGCATTGTGGCGGTGTTATGAAAAGCATGATTCTTGAATGAGTGTGTGTATTTTTGAGAGATATGTTTGGGTTTGTATGCATAATCTTAGGTAGGAGAAAGTGTTGGGTGGATTGATGTGCTATTATGCTTGAATGATCTTCATGTGTTGGGTGATTTAGGTGAGAGTGAATCTTGATTGCATGATCTTATTGATGGGTTGGTGAGAACTTACATGGGTTTATTGTTTGATGAGTAATGTTCTTGTTTAAATAGCCTTCGTGCTTAGATCATCATGTTTTGAATGGTTAGGCTATTTGGGATAATGTTATCTTGTTGGATGATAATGTACGCCATTCCTTGTTTATGATCATGTCACCACTCTTACCTTCATGTTGTTAGGATGCCACCTAAGAAGAATGTTTCGGAGAAGGGCAAGTCCACTCAGGGAGAGAAGAGGAAGAAACCGGTGAAGGGTGCAAACCTCGAGTCGATGATTTCCATTCTTCGCAACCCTCCGATGAGTTTATGGGACTATCCAACATTTCCGTAACTTCAGTACAAAGGTGAAGTAACTTGAGAGAGCCGAAGAGAAGTATTTTGGAGTCTGGATTTGCACGCAAGGTCACCTTGGCGGCTCTAGGCTTACTCGAGCCCATAACTTATCTATTGGGGCGAGTGGGTCTAGAGGGGCTCTTATAAAATAATTCTAAGACATACATCAGGTGGACCTTAGAGTTCCTAGCTACTCTTTGGTCGGTCACAGATGAGAATGGACACAAAGTGATCAAATTAAATCTTGACGACAAGAAGTATCAGATGATGCACCAGGAGATAGCTCATGCCTTCAGTTGGAGGTACAAGAGTGAGATCCCTAGGACACACAGTCAAGAGATGCCTTTTTCTCTTGGAAACTTTTGGAGGAAGCTGATATGGATTGATTGGAAGAACATGTACAAGAGCACCGCTTTGGTTCATCTGGCATTTTGTTACGTTAATCGACTATTGGCAATGGGGGTTTTCTTCCACTGTGAGCTAATGCAATGTTCGAGTTTGGATGTTCATTGCCTTTGGGAAATGACTCTGAGGGTAACTTCTACCCAAACCTAGTCGGGCACTTTGTAAATAAGTGCACGATAATGGGGAAGAGAAAGAGTGGTAGGATAGCTATGGGCAGCATGGTAGGTCTATTGGCACAACATTAGGGCATCTAGTCACACAAAGAGCATTGGCTAACTTGGGACAATCGGGTCCATGGTAGGACCTACGACATCAGAGGGTAGATATGTATGGCTTTATGGCGAAGTGAGCACTTGTAGTTTCATGGTACTTCCATAGCCAGAGCGCACCGCCATAAACCATGACACATGCTTGGATGACCTATTTATTGAGACGGACCAATGCTTTGAGAGAGAGTTCTATACAGTCTTATTCACCCCGGAGATAGACTTTGAGGAGGCCGAAGGTGGGACACCCTCAAGAGCACATCATAGCCACTCTCGCCTATCCTCAGACATCATGGACCAATTGCAAGAACTTGGGTATCAACTTTTGAGTTCTACCCTAGGGTTACAAGATGTGGTCCAAGTGATTGGAGGAGTGAAGATGCAAATGGAAAATCTAAGTTCGAGGATGGATCGCAATGGGGGTGCACTTCAAGATACAGGATACCTTGATAGGAGCTTCACTTGTCACGATGAGAAGGAAGGCCCTTTGGGGTCGTAAAAGTGAGTGTCACTATTTCTCCCAACCTCACTTGTGTTTTGACATGAATTTTGTTGCATTGGAGACTATGCATCGGCTATGTATGGGGAGGGGAGTAGTTAGAACTTTGGGAGTTTCATTCTTGGATTTCCTTGATGCATTTTCATGTTTTTGTTGGTAGTTTTTCTTGATTGTTGGTGATTTTAGTTTGTGTTTATTGAGGGATACTTTTGGATGAATATTTGGTGGCATGACATGCTATGCTAGAGTTTCTAGTTTGCATAGGGTAGGTTGTTTTAGGATAGTGGTGGTGCATTTTTGTGTGTGATTGTATCTTTTGTATCATGAAGCCCACTTTGGGGGTAATTTTGTGCTATACCAAAAAATTTTGGAAAACTTGAAAAAAATGAAAAAACACAAAAACCTAGACAAATCGAAAACCCAAAAGGGCAACTTGGGTAACATTAGGAAAAGCCCAGATTGGTTGAAAGATCTAGGTAAAAATGAGAGGTTAGGCCCGGATAGGCTTACGATCCTAGGAAAAAATGAGAGGCCGTGTGGAAAAAAGTGTGAAGTGAGTACCCTTTGTGTGTTAAAGCTAGGATGAAAACCCAAAAGAGCTCCTAGGCAAAATGAGAGAAATTGAGAAAAAACAAAAAACTAGGTTGACGATACATTTGACTCCTTGGTTGTAACTGGGTAGAGAATCACGAATTATCCCTATGTTACAACCAAGTCGACTGCGCTTGGATTTCCTTGGTGGATTATTTTTGGGAGAAGACTCTTGGATTGGTTTAGGGATCATTTTGGGAAAAGTAAGCTGGCTTTACACTTATCTTCTTAGCTTACCTTTTTCCACATTTTACTGTGGGTGGTTAGATTGTTTATGTTCTTTGGAAAGTGTGAGAGTTGTGAGATTCCTACTTTTTTTAGAGGAAACAAGGTAATCTAGGAATCGATTGGATGCCTCGGTTAACTTATGCTTGCACGCTACATTTCGCTTAATTCTTTGTCTTATCTTTATTTACTTGAGAACGAGTAAAGGGTTAAGTGTGGAGAGTCTGATGTGCTTCATTTTGCGTGTGTTAACCGTTGCATTCAGCATTGTTTTTAGCTAGTTTTATTTGGTGGATTGCTCGTATTAGTTGAGTTTACATGACAAGGGGTTTAGGCAGCCATGTTTGGTTTTCTTGTCAAAATCCCGTGTTTTGTAGACTTAATTAGTACTAATGGATACCTTGTATACACGGGCTCCTAGATCTTCCATTTGATCATCTTTAGTAGGTCACCCATGGGTACTTTTGGTTACATTTTATGTGAACGTCGTTCGTAAGGGCGGTAGAAGATATTGAAGGTCGTTTGCAAGAATAGTTGGAGAGATCGAAGGGCATTCACCTCTAGAATGGTAGTAGACAAAGGCCACGAACATCAATGTGTGGTAGAAGGAGATTGGAGTCAAAGATAGACAGCAATGGAGATCAAATCGGCCAACGAAGAAATGGGGAATCGTGGTCCGATGAGCTGTGCCAAAGTCTGAGAACAATCCTAGAAGAATTAGCCTTCAAGGCTGATTCCATTGGATTCGTCTTCTTGATCACTACAAAATTGGCTACTAGAACTCTAAATTTGGACTAACGGTTCACCAGTAGCAAAGGAAACAAGTTCGACTGGCCAAGGTACCACGGGTCGGTGCAGGCCGTTTAAGGTTAGGCACCAATGGCCCGTGCCAAAGGAGTTAGCCTGTATTAATAGTGTTTAGCACGAGGCTATGGCGTGGGCTGCGGCGAATCTTACGGGCCGCACACACAAGTTTAAAACTTCACTCAAAATTGGCTAAGTATGGGAGCAAACCTTCCCATTTACGATGGCCCACATCGTTCCAAGTCCAAAATGCCAAGACCAGCCGCCAGCCCACGCCCCATGCTAAGACCTACACCCCGCGGATCAGAAGTTCCAAATCCAACACTGACGGTGGCCTGCGTCAAAGGTCACGGTCCGCGCCAGATGATGCGATACGGCCCATACCAGATCCAGCATCCCATGCCGGATGAAGAGGCACAACTCCCACTAGATCTTGCAGCCCGTGAGAAGTACATAACGCAGACCACACCATCCGCGATGGCCCACACCGAGCGGCGGCTAAACTAGGGTTTAGTCATTTTTGGCCTATTTTTAGGCTCAATCCCTTTCTCCTATAAATATAGCCTTAGTTTACTAAGTTAAAGAGAGTAGGTAGTTTTATTTCATTATTAGGCTATTAGGAAAGCAACTCTAGAGAGAGAAACACTCTCTGGTTTTCTTTTCTTTCCTTTTATTTTTTGCTTTCATCCTAGATGTGGAATTCAAATCCATATTTGAATTGCATATCTATGGAGTAGTTTCTATAGCTTGGGGATAAATTGTAGGTGCATGGTTTAATCTTTGTTTTGTGAGATTTTATAGTTCATCCTAATTTTGTGTTCACGATATTATTGTAATTGTTCTTGAATATTTGAAATGCATGAGTAGTACACCACAATAGCACACACTTTAGGCTATATTCATGTATGGTGCAAATATTGATACCCCTTGGGAAGAGAAACCTAGATGTTAGAATGGGTAAGGGAGTACGTTGCATTTGCGTGGGTGTGTGCACAGGAGACCCGAGTATTGCTTAGACTTATTTACCATCGCACCAGTCTTAGCTGATTATGTCAAGTAGTCCGAGAGGTTACGGGTAGTGATATTGAAAAAGTAGCAAGCTAGGGTTGTAAGGAACCCTAATATCAAAATAGGTGCCAAAGACCCCCTGGCCTAATTGATAGGACCAGGGGAAACTAGTGCATTCGTGGTGGAAGCATGTGACATAATCGCACGGTGGAGAAAAAGACCTACAACAATGGTCGAACCTTATTGTGCTCCCCTAATTACAATGGCGGCGTCGATGGAGGGCTGCGAGCGCACTTGGCGTGACATGTACAGAGAAGTGTATGCCATCGGCCACACTACGTGTTATGAACACTCTATTAGGTTGTCTCGTAAATCTTACATGTGAATGAATCGAGGATCAAAATATTAGATTAACCATGTTGTACAATGACTCTCTAAGTGCTTAGCTAATTATATTACTCATTTTTTATATTTTTATGCTTTGTCGTTGATAATTTGAAAAACCAAACCCCTCTTTTGTTTGCATTTACTAGCTATTCCTTGCACTCGTACAGATTGACGGCCCGTACGAAGTAGTGTTTTTATTTGATACTTGAGCCCTAGCATCTCTGTGGACAAACCTAGGGCTTAGCGCTAACTACCCTATCGTTAGCATACTAGTGAGAACGGGTGCAGAACTATAAGTGTCTATCTTTGACCTTCCCAAAAGCCTCTGCTTGGGTTAATTTTAAGCTATGGTTTTAACGGCCTCGGGTGGAGGCGGGTCACTCGTATACCCGTTTAAAACATAAATTCTTGAGATAATTATGATTTCACTATGTTACGTAAACTTAAGTTAGTGTAAGGAAAATGTACTTACAATGATGGCATTGTAGTTTATCAGCTGAATTCTCGAGACATTTTTGGTACAGATAATTATATACCCTGTATCGTTTCTAAATTTATCATATAATGATCACTTTGAGTAACAACTCCATAAGCATCGTCATAGTCATTCCCTAACTTGGTTGAACTTCACAAAATATGCTGAAGTGGCAGGAAAAAAATTATTGTATTAGATTCTTTAAGTTTAGTGGAGATGTTCAGAAAGTTTGATATAAAATCCGTGACGAAAAATCAAACAAATAAAAATATAAAATATTCAGACATACTTCTAGTATAAGGTTGCGATCGTGGGTACAATTGAAAATTCAAGGCTGAAGGGGATATGTTAGAAATCAGAAGGAACCATTGGATATTTGGGCTGAAAAGGAATGATTGAAAATTTAGCATTGATTTATTATGTTGATTCATATTATTTAATAATTAGATAATGAAAAATGTGAGTTGCAAGTAAATATGAAGTATTTTTAAAGAAAATTACTATTAATTATATAAATTTAAAAATGAATATCCCTAATACCCAAAAAAATAATATTTGTGCAATTCGGACTCGGACCCATTAAATGTACAATTCTCAGACTGGGTACTTGGTTAGGCCTCTGGTTTCAATCCTGCTACCGCGGGTTCGACTCTCGCCAGCGGCAACCTGGGTATTTTTCAATGGAGGGGTCCCTTGTGGGCAGCGAGTACAGTCGTAGATCAGGGGTTTTACCCTGGTGTCTGCTGTGATTTACCTCCTCAGTGATGGCTGTGGTGTTGGCGCGGCTGAAGCTCTGCGGGCAAAGGTATCACCTTTTTTTTATCTCGAACTGGGTACTTGGCTCTAAAAAATGTAAAAGGTACCCAATTATTTTAATCTGAGTCAGCAGGCTGACAGAAGGGATATTTTTTAACACCCCTGACTACAGTCAATAGTCCCTCCTTCCTTATGTCAAAATGACATCACTTCGCTTTTACATGTTTTGTAAAGACAAAAATATCTAATTGAAGAAAAATGAAGTCAAGTTATAAAGCATGTGGAGCTGGAGAGACGGTTTTCTCGCACTTAGCACGGGTAGAGTGAGAGCATGAATTTCTGAGTTAGAAAAAAGGGAAAAAGGGAAAAAGAATCATCTATTTCCTCCTTTTCACTTAGCTTCATTTCTAGTCCGTATCCCAGAATTTGAGTTGATAAAGTTAAGTCTCATGATCAATCCTCAAAGTTGTGTTAGTTGTTCCCCAATTTTCTTTTTAGGGTTGCAGTTCAAGTGTATTTTCCTAGTTGCTAATTAAAAGCAAAATGTTTTCATTGGCTGGGAGCAATTTACTGGGGTACCATAAATAAAATCCACGGGGGACGTAAGTTTTTTTCTATTTTTCTGGAAGATATAGAAGATCTTGGCAAATGATGGAGGTGCGTAGATTATTTACTAAGCTCCATTGGTGAAGCCGTGAAGGCTTTTGATAAGTATGAGAAACTTCAAAGGTTCATAAGAGAGGCACAATTCAAAACTGAGGCCAATAACTTACCTATGCTTTTTTTTCTCTAGTCGTTTGGTTCTCCTGCTCCATCTGATCTTTGCTTCTCTCAAGGAAAAGTGTGCTCCATGGCAAACTTATCAAGGAGAAATAAAAGGAAAAGAACTGAAAAGTTTTCTTGGTCTGAAGAAATGGAGTTTCTGCCGGAATGGAGGTTTCTTGAGCAAATGAAGAAGACATACAGTAAACATCATTTGATCACGAACCAATGCAGCCTCATGCACACTGTTTGGGTGAGGAAAAAAAACAAAAAAGATAATTTTCCTACCTAACCAAAATTTTCTGGTTACTTATACCTTCCCTTCACTCACTTTTCCATAAGAACAATCAACATTGTTTCAGAAAGCAAAATGGGATTGTTCTCTATCCAAAATTAGTTCATTTACATAAAGTACTAGCCCTTTTTGCAAGCTTGTCTCAATATCCCCCGAAGAAAAAAAGATTTTAGTCCCAATGAAATACCCAAATTCTCAAGGCCTTTTCGACCTTCAAGAAAAAAATTTAATGGCTTTCTTCCATATTCTGATCCCCAGGGGTCGGCTGATCATATGCTTATTCATTTTCACACTCAACAAGAGTTAGAGAACTCATCTCCCGAGGATCCGTTTAATGTGCACTCTTTCCAGGTTCAGGATTACAAGATGCAGTGGCAGATTTAAGGTAACCCCAGGCCACAACAAATTTAGAGACACAATCATCCACTTTACACTCTTGGGCATCTGGCTGGATGATAGGGATTTTTAAATCATAGGTTTTTGCAATATTTTCAACAAAATTGGGGACCGAAGGTATGGATCGTTCATCGTCACCATACACTACTGCAGCACAGTGCACTGGTAATTTGGCCTCCCAAAATATTGGTGCATATATATAGGGGTGTAAAAACAACACAAATTTGGTCCGGTAAAATTGACTAGTGTAGAACATTATTTGCACCGGCATCTTAGGCCGGTGTAAAATTTTGGGATCACTAAATATCTGCACCGGTATTATTTGGAACATCGGTGTAGACATTTTGCACCGGTATTTAACCTACGAACCGGTGTAAAACTGTGATTTGTATACCAGTATTAAATATGACACTGGTCTTTGCAGCCAGAATATAGTTTTTTTTGCACTGGAATTTTTTTTACACCGGTATTATTTAAATAATTAAAAAATATTTAAAATGTGAACTTTTTTACACCGGTACATGCATTTTATACCGGTGTATTATGTGAAAAAAAATTTCCATGCCTAATTTGTTTTCCTATGGTCCATCCCGAATCATTTCCGGGAAAACAACAGCCAGAGATACTTGTGAACTATTATAAATTGGAAACTTTTAAATAGGTAAGAAGTTTGAAACATTTTATTACGAAAATATGGCTCGCAAAACATGTGAACATTATTCTCACTATGAAATAGAAGAAGTATCTTAAACATGGAATGAAACAAAGTAAAACACAAGTTTATTATAATCAAACACTATCCATAGAATTCTAACATCACCAGCCATTCAAAATAAACCATCAACCTATTATGTCGTTTTTATCATCCAGAAGTTGCAATGTAGTGTTCGCCTGCTGTTGGTAGTCTTCGAGCCAAGCCCCACACCATCTTTATGCTACACCTTGAATTTCGTACACATGGTACGACCCTTTGCCCTCCGGGAAAATCTGTTAATTTCAAACTTACAGTGTTAATCAATAATATTGCGTTTATTAGAGATTAATAATATCAAATTTTGAGATGCAAGGTTTACCTCCAAGATATTGTTTGTCTCTAGGTGATTGAAAAATTCTTCCATGAAGAACATGATGGACCATATTCCCACGAACCATTCTGGGTTCGGTACTGCACGGGAAAGGTAAATGTAATTACTAACCCTAAACATAAAATTTGATGAATGAAATGACAGAATGACTTACCATAATGTTGTTGATATTCCAAGTGTAGTCGAGTTTTGGCTTCGTATTTCTCGACTCCCTTTGGTATGCGCAAGCAAGCCTGTCAAGAAGGTAAATTAAAATGGTTACATCTTCCTGTACATTATGAAACTATGATTTTTTATTTGATTGATTGAAATACCTTGAAATGGCCCTGAGTTCGGCCAAGTTTGTTGGTTTGATACCCCCTGACAATGTGTCCAGAGTGAAAACCTCCTCTGTTCAGGATCGGATAATGATGAGGTACCAATGATTGCTGTCGGAATATTATGTTAACCAATTAATGAAACAGAAGTGGTTTGAAATGGGAATGTAATTATCAAGAATAAATACTTACATTCTTATGTAGGGTACGATGTAGAACTCAACATTTGCCGCCTTCATTGTTTCCCAAATTTGTTTGAAACGGAGTTCGACCTCCTGCTCAAAGTTGGTTAGGTTGCCACAACTAGATGGGCAGAATTGGATGTGGCCTGAATTAGTTTCATATGTTTTCTCCCATGGGTGCTTGTAACGTTAATCATACAGGCTGTAAGTTTTGAAACTCACCACATCCACACATCGACATGCTCATTATCGATCCAGGTCATCAAACGCATGTTCTCCAGTTTCTTCCTAAACTTTACCAGAACTTCTATTCCAACACCGCAGATGTAATGGCATGTGAATGTTGATGGTCAGAACACTAGGAAGAACATGCAGTCCTTATTCTTTATCATTTCCAAGATAGCGGCATTTGCTTCCTTTATGAATTTCCCCATGATCAGCCAAGCTGTCATGTCTCGTTTGTTAATAATCCGGGAGTGTAAAATGATAGGAAATGATCATTTGAGCATGTAGTACTAAACTGTCGTTGCTAATGAATAATAATGGTACTTATTTTAGTGCATTACCATTTTTGGCAGCCTATTTAATCTTGGTCTTACAGATGGCCAAAAATTAGCCGCTGACTGAGATTTTTGCTCGCCAGTATCCTGTTTCAAGAATTAATGAATACGGATACGCAAAAGTACTTTGAGGAATTGAAAAAATAATGTGTTACAAGAATGTACCTCCTCGTCGCTGGTGAGAATCATAACCTCCTCAGCATCGTCGTTCGTATCACCTCCGGCATTAACATCATCGATGTCACTCGGTTGCTCACCTGCCTTGCCTATTAAGGACACCGGACAATCCACGACGCTACTGAGCGACTCTCTAACATTATCGAAGTGGTGGTCTGTCGAGGGCAATCCAGCCCTAGGGTGGAGGACTGGCTCGCATGCTCTCACACGAGCAACACTTCCTTGTAGGGCATATTGACGATGGGATACCTGTTGCTGCCCATGGGCAACCATTTTCTTCTTCCCGACTATGTCTTTAATGAAAAGAGTCACGCGTTCTCCATCTTGTTCGTATAATATTTATGTGAATAGATAAAATGGTTATGGAGATATTTTAGATGTGTAAATCAATGTATAGGACATGCATAGATTATTGATGGTGTACCTCTTCATCTCCTTCTCCGTCGCTGGGCTCTTCACTGGACTTTGTAGCAGCTGCAGTAATGTCATCCATTGCCTTCTCTATAAACTTCTTGGGATTGTCAAGGCCTAGCGGAATCTGAACACCGGTTGCAGATGGTAAGCCCTTCACTAATTACTCCAGGTACGATACCATGGCTTTTACGACCGGTTGATTGTTAGATGGTCTCCTCTGGGCTGTCTCCTTGGTTGAGGAACTGCTACCGCACTTGCTGCAGGAAAGATGAGGAACAACCACCGCTGTGGGTAGACCCGTCCGAGTTCCACTGTGCCTGCCCGGGTGATCCTTCTTCCTTGTGACTTTTATGAGGATGTACTCACTCGGCTGCAGTTCCAATGCTCCTTTTTTTCCTTAAGCTCGTTTAATTTCAACTGAGAATCACATAGGAACACAATTGTGTGTATGAATAATGTGAAATACACTTAAAAATTAATTGAAATTGTCAATTTTGGCGTTACTTACAACGTCCGGTGCGATCTTCTTAACCTCTTTCGATGTGTATAACCCTTTCTTATCTTTGTTTGCCTCAAGGTAGATAAAAGATCTGTCCGGTGTTAAATGCTTTTGACTGATTTGTTGCTCAATCTTCTCGTTAGTCAATTTTTCACGGATGTATCGATTACCCCTTCTACCAGTGTGGTGCGTGTAATCCCTTCCCTTATTGCGTTCAATATTTGTGACCCTGAGCCTCTATTATTGTTATAAATGAAAATTTAGTTGAATAGAATTTGTGGGATACATGGATCTTAACAAGTATTATTTTTTTCATCAAACCTGAAAATCTGGATGCCAGCGCCTCTTTTCAAACAAGTGTCATTCGTCTTTATCCATCCACTTGTACTTCTCTCATGCAGGTATTCCATTTTTATTGATACCTTTGTCCACGCCGTGAATAAACCTATAGTCCACCTTTGTCTTCTAATTCCTATGTTGGTTTTTTGCCTTCTCTGTAACCTCCTTCTTCAGCGTTTCTAGTTGCCCGTCTGTCACAGGTGTTTCAATTGTGAAGCTCTCTTGGAACGAATCATATGAAAAATCATGTCATTAATCGCATATTCACTAAGACTTGACTATGAATAAAAATTTTAAATTACAATTGTCGAGAGTCTTACCAGAACATCCTTCCATGCCTCTTCCTTAACATCTTTAGGGACATCGCTCCAGTGTTCGTATGCACCAAATCTGATACGGCGCCGGAAAGCATAATTGCCATAAGTGTGCCACGCTGGCCAATTCTTAATGCATACCGCTTGGTTCCCACGGAACTCAAACGTAACAGACGTTAGAGTGTTATGCTTTGCCAACACCATAAACTGGCACATGCTAGTTCCTCGCCTCTTGAAATAACTTTTTTACCACAAACTTGTCCCATCCATTTCCATTTTTCCGTCCAGTTTTTGTCAAGTCGTCGTTCGCTTCATTAATAGTTGGCCTTCCTTTGATGGTGCTCTTTCTCTTTCCCTTGAGAATTGGTGTTTTGGCCAACTGTTTACCGACGTTCACTCCTTCAACATCCCCTACAATAACATCACTATGCTCCGCGGTTTCTTCCTTCTCTTCACTAGATGGGTCATTTGTTTGTGTTGCTTCCTCAAATTTTATCTTCAACGCGATCCTTTTTGGCGGTAGTTCTTGGTCTGCCACATCCATCTCCTCATCGACCACATCTTCCACTTCCTCCTTCTTCTTCGTAACCAGCCGCTTCCTCTTCGTGTTGAATTTCCCCTTCTTTGGTAGCATCTACAACAGTAGAATTGAAAATTCTCAATCCATAACAGTACACACAATAACGGTACTTAAAGATCAACATTGATAGAACATGGCGTAGAACTTGATCAACTAGTTCATAAAACTTTTGAGCAAAACATGGCATAGAAATTGAATAATTAAGGCATCAAACTTGATATAGAATGAAATGGAACCTTATAGAAGTTGATAGAATACCATACCAATGTCTTTGCATTCACAAATTAGGCATACAACCGAGCAATTCTCACTCCCCCCTAACGTGACCATCAACATTATCACCAACCAAAAGACTATAGAACTACATCGTCCATCCACAAAAAAATGCAAAACATTAACTCCCCACAATTGTATAAACATACCATTCAACTTACCCTTTCAATTTTTTGTCAATTTACATGTTTTGGTCATAGAGGCAATTGATCGAACATGTATTGTGCGTGAAGGATGGAATGGGTTTTTGAAGAGAAATTGATATGGTAACCCATGATAACATAAACCTCAACACTTACCATCACCAATCGAGCACTTTTGTTGCTATTCCCTTTTGCCAAACTCGCCAAGAATGGATTGCCAAGTACTTTCTTCTCTCACCAAGTTCCTCTCTCATTTTTGTTGCTTCTCTTGTGTTACTCCACACTTTATAGGGATACAATGGGAGATGAGGAGTTACAATGGTTGATGAGGAGTTGTGGTGGTTCAATTAAGTGTGGATTGAATGGCTGGAGTGGTTGATGGCGGTTTTGAAAGAGAATTTGAAGGTGTTTGATGAGAATAGGAGGAATTGTGGGAGTAATGACCATTTCAAACGGTTTTGGATTCATAAGTTACATTTTTTACATCAATATTATATACAACACCAGTGTAAAATTAGTGAAGAGGGAACAAATTTTGGCTAAATGTTCAGCACCAGTACCAATAGCGGTGTAGAAATGACGAAAAGCAGCTGCGTGTAGCTGCTTTAAATGAATTTTCCTTTGACCCGAGAGGAACTCATAGAAATTTTAGCCAACTGTTATACACCAGTATCTAGTACCGGTGTTTGAAATGAAAATACCAGTGTAATAATATACAAAAAGAAACTGCCTGCGGCTACTTTGAACATTTTTTTGGAAAAAAACGTTCAACCTGAGAGGAATTTTAGAAATCTTAGACTGTGCAGCACCAGTATATCTATCGGTGCAAAATCATAAATTACTGGTGTAAAATATTTTGCGCCTTATTAAAAATCAAAGAAATTGAAAATTTTGAAATGTGCACCAAAAATTTGAACACATACACCGGTACTTCTTCAATATTACCAGTGTTAAAAAACAAAGTGTTGGTTATTTAAATTCTCACTTATTGCATTTGCCTCCCGTGCATTTTTCAAACAACCCCAATTAATCAAATTGACGTTCAATTATTATGAATAGACATTTTACTAGTTGTTTCATGCAAATATCGACCACACATGGGCCCCGTACGGTGATGTTTCTAAGCATTGTTTAATTTCATAAAGTTTGCATAATGGCCCTACACATTCCATTCGACCCCTTCTAGCACTTTTCCACCAGCCCAAATGGAATTTTCCAATGCTCCAGATTGAATAAGTAATGTTTCCGTACCTCAACGGTACCAAGGAACCCACAAAGTTGATTGTATGCATTTATTGTAATTAGGTCCCCCAAATTGTGACATGCGATTACGACATGTTAGGAAACTACATAAATTATCAAATTCAATATTCAGAGCTCAAATTATAATTGGAACATATTTGTGCTAGGGTGGTGATTCATCCTGAAGCGCTAGTAGGTGTTGTAGAGTAAACGGTAAGGGTTTACTCTAATGTTTCTATATGCAATCCGAACATCTTCGAAACTAAATACGAAGTCCGGACCCATTCGTTTCCCTGCATGTTTTACTTGGAGATTCAAAAGGGTTGTTGTAGACCATCCGGTTTGATCAGATTGCAATTTTGATTTACAAGTAAATACTTTTTACAATTTAGTCCCTCCAAGACACTTGGAAGGGTCGGAATATAAAATTGGCTCCACATATATACAATTCAATGCACAAAAATTGTGTCAATGCATATGTAGACCCTACTGGTGGATGGAAGGCCCTGTAAAAACCAACAATGAATGTTTATACTATATTTTTCATAATTATACTATTGCCCACAAATTTACTCGGGGAACCTCCATAGCTCCCAATGCTACATTTATTTTTGCAATTCTAACCATTCTAGGAATATAATGCACCAAATTCAGTAGTCCTAAAGTAAAAAAGATAGGCCAACTACGTTCGACCTATCTTTTTGCTCTTCATGAGTGTATTTGACCGACATAATTTCAATAAAAGCGGTGTACAAATTTTAAATTTGATTCATCATCGTGCATGTTTTTCAAAACTAAGAATGTCAAACTGTCTAAGTTCAACACAATCAAAGTTGAGTACATAAGCTACTCTTCTCAACCGCTAATACAAGTTTTCTACGAATAGTAACGAGAATGCGGTTCTACCCCATCAGCTGGTCCTTGTGCATCAACATCATGGGTACTTGTACCAATGTCCATATCCTCGACATCACCTTTGTGGAAGGTTGGAAAATTTCCAACTGCTGCCACAACATTAGGAAATTAACACGTCATAACCTTGGTCATATGTTCCTGCTAGGATCTTTGGTATTTGGATTCTTCAAGTAAGTTTGCTACACCGACCTCCAATGCAGTAACTCTAGATTCAATAGTAGCGACAGACATATCAGTTGTCTATTTATAGAAAGAGTCCACGCAAATCTTACCCATTGGTTGGCCATAACCGTCATGTGCACCAGCATTAACTCCCGCTCTTGAACAAAGCGCAGAGATGATACTGCAATAGGCATAAGATCCCATATGATCCTGTTCCCTCTGCAACATAGGACAAATTCAATAACCAACATTCCATCGAAGCTCCCTCTTTATTGTATACAAGAAGGAGAGGCAAAGTTTGTGAACTTCTGTGTTAACAGTTACTGGATGGATTCTAGATGCCACAAAGTGTACCACCCATTCATTTCCGGAGTTAGAGTTTTCTTAGGTATCTTGGTCCAACATTGTTTGACCAACTCATATATGTCCGTATCTACCCTAGTTACTATCCCAACAATCTCCTTCTCAATTGGTTGTTGTAGAATATAGTCGTCATCACCTAGAAAATATAGTGCGAGAAAATCTTCTTCATCGTTTGTAACATTGGGCAACCAAAGCAAGCCATTAATAGATTCTAGTGTGACAGGGACAGTTTAACCTCTAAAATACACGTGATCGTAGCTCGGTCAGCACTTCAAGTTTTCATAGAACTCACTTACAATGGTCAGGTTTAATGGTTGCAAAGTCTCACAGAAATTTTCCCACCCAAGCTTCCGGATAGTTTGTTTAAATGGAGGAGATGCTCAATTCCTCTCTCTATGTGATTGCGGTGTCCTTTGTAAGATTCATGGACCAACCTAGCCTCCTCAGACACGAAGGTACCATCTGGGTAAGTGTGCGGTGATACTTTCGTCAATGATGGGGACGGTGAATGGCGTATCCTTTTCGAATTGGATTTAGGAGGCTTTTCCTAAGAAATACATTGAAACATTTAATCAAACGCCTTTACATGCAAGTCATGCTATTCATGATGTCACATTCTCAATGATTCTATTTCATATGCAATTGCTAATTAATCATACCATAGAGGCATTGCAGTGGTTTACCTGATTATATGCCAACCTACGTAGGATTTCAACAAAGATGGGTAGTGATAGAGATGGTATGATGTGAGAGATATAAATTCTAAGTATTGTGAAAATGGGTGCTGACAGGGTTTTAAAATAAGTTACATTTTTTATACACCGGTATTATACATATACCGGTGTAAAACGAGGCCTAAAGCAGCTGCTTTAGGCTGCTTTAAATACATTTTTTATCTTATCTAACCTGGGAGTAAAGTTTATAATTTTTTTCTAAGTACCCAGCATCGGTACAATTACCGGTGCAAATTTTACCAAAAGCAGCTGCGTTAGGCTGCTTTAAATGCAAAAAAATTAACATTGTCGGACCCGAGAGCAAAAATCCAGAATACAAATTCTAAGTACTATGCACCGGTATGGAGTACCGGTGCGTAAGTACAAAACAGAGTCCCTCCCCCATTTTCCTACACCGGTAATTTCATCTTTACCGGTGTAAAATACCAGCACCTACTACAAATTTAATTACCATTTAAACACATTTTCACTGATTCAATTCATAAACACTAAATTGAAATCACTAATCATACCAACCAATTCATAAAATATTGTAAATTAAATACATTACACGCTAAACATCAACCCACATTGTCCCCACCTACAAGGTCATAAAAAACAATGGCCGGGAACGATCAATCTGTCGCTTCCGCTTCAAGACATTATCCAAACCTAATATTTCACCTCTCTCATAAACCCACAACCCATCGCCATGATAACGCCTTCCAACAATGGGTCCCCCAACATCTTCCAAACCGATAAATATTGATGGAAACTCATGACTATCAGTTATGGCGGGCTGATCAATCTTCTCATCAAAGTAAAACTTCTTCCCATGCAACACCATATGATACTTCTTATTTGATGGGTCCTTGATGTAAAAACCCTGGTGTGCCTAGATAGCTAAGATGAACTTATCACCTTCATATCTGACACGATTCAAGTCAACCAAAGTGAACCCCATGGGCTTCTCAACAACACCACCAGAATCGTGTTCCACCCAACGACACTTGAAGATAAAAACTTTGAAATCTACATAATCCAACTCCCAAGTTTCCTCAATCGCCCCATAGAAAGGCATTACAGCAACAACCGGATGTTTATCTCTCTTGCTTGCCAGCCAGATGGATTCAAATTCAATATATACACTACTATTTTGAGTTGTGCTATTCTCGTCATTCGCAAATGTTGAGAAACTGAAGCCATTAATGTCATAACCAAGGTATTGTCAAACGGTGCAATTTGGCTTCCTTGCAAACGCCCGTAGGTTACTGGGCATCCAGTCAACATTACAACGATTAAAAAACCAGTTAACAAACCTTGAAGACTGCTCAACATGCATTTTATTTGGGGGCCAGTCCGGATGAATCTCTTCCAACATGGAAACATGCTCTTCAACATATGTTACGGTCTCGCTACTATTACGCAATACATACAGGTGAGCAGTCATCAACTCAGCGTGATAGGGTGTATGAAGCGTACCCTTGGAACGTAGAATTCCATTCGCCTTCCACAGTGGTGTCTACCAGGAACACCAACTGCTTTTCTTCCAACCAAGTTCACTGTACAATACTCAATGATCTCCTCAGTGATGTACCTCTAAACAATGGAGGTATCGAGCCGAGTACGATTATGAACATAACCTTTGAAAACAGCTATGTGACACTCAAAGGGGTACATCCAATGGATTTCGATAGGCTCGCACATACATATCTCCCTAACCAAGTGTACCACTAGATGCACTATGATGTCAAAGAATGATGGGGGAAAATACTTCTCCAAATGGCAAAGAACAACAGCAGCCTCTCGATCCAGTTCATCCAGTTGTTGCTTGCTAATATTTTTTATTGCATATCGAGTTGAAGAAGAAACATAAGCGCATAACAGAAAATATAACTTACTCTTCTTAACACTCAAGCATTGCTACAGGTAAAAGTTGTTGCATAAGGACATGACAATCGTGTGATTTCAAAGCATTAAGACGCAAATCATCATTAACAAACCAACTAACATTAGAGAATTAACTGGAAGGTACCTTCATTCCTTGGATGCTTTCACACACCGACCTCCTCTCACCAACTTACAGATTGTAAGAAGCGGGGGGTAGGTACGTTCGCTTTCCCTTACCTATGGTGCCAGATCCAACCGTATACCAAGGTTCACTAAATCTTTCCTCGCATTCAAGCTATCCTTAGTCTTCCCGGGAATGTTCAGAAGCATCTCAATTAGTCTCTGACAAATTTTCTTTTCGATATGCATGACATCCAAACAATGGTGAACCTTCAAATTTTCCCAGTACGACAAATCGAAGAAAATTGACCGTTTCTTCCACAATCCGTCTACAGCACCTCCACCCTTTGATAACTTCTTACCAAGAACAACATTCAATTTCTTCACATTATTGTGAATAGCTACACCGATCAAAGGTTTGGGTACCTTTCTCCTCTCCTTCCCACCAACGGATGCAACTGCGTTTTCCCGCAACTTGTGACCTACAGGCAGGAATTTACGGTAACCCAAATAAATAGTCTTCCACCCATTCCTCAATTGATGGTAATCTGTCTCATCCACAAACTGGGCAAGCTTTGTGACCCTTGACCACATACCTGGAAAGGTTACCATATGCCGAGATATCATTATGGTACAAAAAAAACATCGCCCTCAATGTAAATTCTTCACCACTACAATCATAAAATATTAAGGTGCTTTTCGTCCATAGACCAACCCAAATGAGTATTCAAGCGTAATTTAATTAAAGAACCAGCAATCATGCATAGATGTCACTCCTAAATACGACCTTCACATTGATCGTTGGCCAAACCAAAAAAAAAACAAAATATTCATGGATTCATTCTCGAGCCAAGGCTAAAGCATGCAATAATCTTAATTAGTTGCACATCCTAACCTTAATCATGCATACATATAAGCCATAAGTGTTAAAGCACAAGATAATAATGACAATAGAGGCATAAATAAGATGAATCTATGAATCTCACAAATCTTTAATTTAACATGTTCATCAAATGATTCCAATTATTAATCTACTCTAATCTAATAAAACCAATAATAAATGTGGGTTTAAAAGACATAAATTATATGAAATGAATGAAGAGTAAAGAGAAAAGTACAGTGGATAATGTAAAAATCCGCCTCTTTCTCTCTGCCCATAGGACAAAGAGTTGCTTTTATAGGTGGGAGGAGAGGGAAATAAACAAGCAATCAGTCAAACCTTAGTCAAGATGGGCACGAACTGTGCCAAAGAGTGTAATTTTACACTGTCAGTTTCCTGGGCCCGTGTTCCGGGTCCTCTGAGTGCACGAATCGTGTGATATTGCACGGGCCATTTTTGGAGCCTTATTCGTGGGATTCTGAGTGCACGAACCATGTGATCACACAAGGTTCATTTCCCGGGTCCCGTCTCCAAGCTTGATGCCTCCTGATGAGCGGCACGGTTCGTGCCACATGAACATCTTCCAAAGACTTTGCTTCAATCTTGGTCATTTTCTCCTCTTCCTTCTGATCAAAACATTCTTCTACCATATAGTAAAGTAACTTCCAATCTTTTACCAACCTTTTTATTGGTCTTCTATTTACTGTCATTCTTGTGAATGGTCTTCTCTGATGATGGTCTCAAAACAAGCTTACAAAACAAGTAGAATTAGACCAAATCATAGAGCTAAAAACATTAGACACCAAATGGTTACAAAAGAGGGAAAGTAGGGCAAATAACCACACAAAGAGTTTCTAACCCCCTATCATATTAAACACCTAATACTCTAACCACCAACAATATAAAATAAAGGGATAAATACATTTATAACCCTAATTTTAGCCTGAAAGTGCCAATATAACACTTCAATCTTAGAATACCAATTTAACCCTAATAAATCATTGTATGCGCCAATCTAATCCTTACTTTCAAAAAATTGTGCCAATATAACCAAACTCCCTAATTTCGGCATTGACCAACTAAATTCAGCTAAGACCAGGAAATGAAGTGATACAAACCAATCTTTCTTCTTCAAAAGATTGGTTTCTTCTTCTTCAAAACCTACATTTCTTCTACAAAACTCCTAAGCCGTGAAACTATCGTTTCCGAATGTCTGATTCAACTTCCAATCGGAGATCACAAAAACCTGGGTGAGATTTTCGAACCTTTCTCCAATTGCACCCCACTAGTGCACATTCTCATACCCCTGAAGCATATCAAACCGGGAAATCTTTTTATTAAACCCCTGAAGCACATTCTTAAGACCCCTGAAGCATATCAACGACAGTCAAAACCCCTTCTGGTGTTGTATTATCGAGAAGGGGGATGTGTAGTTTAGGACAGAAGCAGTCACAACCCCTGCTGGTAATAGAGGGATAAACAATGGTGGCGGGATGGGCCATGATGCGGTAGCCCTTGCGGTGGCGGAAGCAGTAGACGAAGGCTCCGACTGGCTACTCCACCAGCCCCGCCGCCACGAACCCCAGAAACCCCAGCGTCGGGCCCACCACCTTGCACCGGCACGGGTTGTTGGCGGTGCCGCACTGCACGCAGATCAGGACCGGAAGACCAACGACCATGATTCTTCTTAGATGAATTTCGCAATTGAGTGTAGGAAATTGGCCAATGTAATCATGATATTTAAGGTTGAGGAAATGAGATCCGATTTGCTTAGAACAAAAGGTTTTGGATTTCACTGAGGGAGAGGAAAGGGTTCGAGGGAGTCAACCTCTACCGCCGCCAGTGTCTTTTTTCTTCTTTTTTTTTTTTAAATTTTCTTTTTTACAAGGGCAAAATGGTCTTTTCACAGAATTCGGCCATCTTGTTGACTTTTACGGAGTCAAAGGTTATTTTGACACTTTTTAGTATTGCAGGGTTATACTGATACTTTCCACTTAGAGTCACGTCATTTTAGCACTTAACTCTAAGATAAAAAAAAAGGTGTTAATTTGCGCTAAGATATCATCAAAATACCATCATATCAATACCAGTGGCGGAATCAGAAAAAAATCTTAGGGGAGGCTGAAAAAAAATTAGACGGTGGTGGGCCGTGGCAACGATGTCAGCTGCGGTGGAGGGACGGCGGCAGGAGGCGGACGCGGGAGAGAACTGAGCTTTGGCCACTAGCCACCTCCTCTCTTCAGCTTCTTCCGTAATATGATTTTGGGAGAAGTGGTATTGGATTGGGAAATTGGCCCAGCCCAGCCCAATCCAATACTTCTTAAAACCCATATTTTGTTTTTATTTTGTTTTGCCCTAATGACAAATGAAACGATGTCGTTTCACTAACGTGAAAACGACGTCGTTTTAGTTGTTCAGTTGCAAAAAAAAAAGCGAAGCAGCCTTCTTCTGCGGGTTCATCTCGCCATCGCCGGAAGATGCGGAAGCAACGCCGGAAGACGCAGATCTCGCCGGAATTCGATTCCTACAACCTATGGCCTGCGATTGAGGTAGGGCTGGAGCCCTACCTCGCGTACCACTAGTTTCGCCCCTGATCAATGCCCTATGTACATGTTCAAATGGATTTCTCTGCTAATTTGATACTAAACTGCCTTAAAAATTGGCCGTAAATTGTATGACTAGGCGTTTGTAAGGCAACTGGCGCTCCTCATCGACACCATTCTCATTTGTTGGATAAGATTCACAGCATCTCCACCAAATTCATCTCACACGCACTTCCACCTTTCAAAAGGCAAAACAGTTCTATGAATAAGAAGACGCAGCAAAAGCAGTTAAGCTTGTACTGTATGTAATGAACCTTCGATGTAGTAAACAAGTGGGTCAGCAAAGCATTGAAAGGGCAGTAACAAGTGAGTATAAATATAGTTAAAGATTCATGTGAATTGTGATGCGATCATACAAATGAATCTTATAATAATCTCAAGCACATTATAATAGATACTGTTTGTTTTTTATCTGTTAACTAGGGGTATTTGAGTAATTATTAAACTTCTTTACCTTGCAAAAACGACACCGTTTTGCCATTTTCTAATTCACTGTCTTTCCCCTCTTCTTCTCCATCGCAAAATTTTTCCTCTTTCTACTTCACCGGAGTTGTTTTCTTGAAGCAGACTTTTTGGTGCTCGAGAATGTTGCTGATAGCGGCGAAGTTTCCGTGGCTGGCAAAGCGGCGAACGGTAGATTCGTGGATTCATGGATTTGCAGTTGTTGTATTGTGATAGCTACGTCGTTTCCGACGCGGCGGGGGAGATTTTCAAGCCCTTATTGGTACGGTTGAAGTTAGAGTTCGAGGAATTCTTCCAGTTCCAGGTTGTTACTATGTTCTTCCAAAGATTTTGAGGCCGTTTCTGCACTCCGACGATCTCATCACCGTCTTCCCACTCTTCACTCCTTCCAATCCAGCAGCCACTCCACCCTACCGCCACCACCACCTCTAACGCCGACGCCGCCGCGTACTGACACCAGTAGCACCAAGGGCTCCTTCGCGAACTGCTCCCCGGAATCATAACAAGCTCCGTCACTGCCCTCTCTCTATACGTTTTTTCGGATTCAATCTCCACTTCTCTATCATACGCCGATAGGTCCGTAGCAGTAGTAGCTGATCACTGTGAAGTCCCTAAAAGTCAAACAAGATTTCTTTTTGGAGGTAACCCATAATTTTGATTTGATTTTGACTTTGTATTGACTGAACTCTGAAGGCCGAATTGGTATGAGGATTTGTTGTTGCTGTTAGAGGCTTACAGGAGAAAAATATTCTTAAATTATGGGAAACGGAGTCGCATGAGGAGCCCTCCTGAGAAGGTATTTTAGTTAAAAGAATCCATATTTCTTGAAATTGAGCTTATGTGTAGTTTAAACTTCGGAGTTCTTTATGCTTTTTGACACGGATAATGATGGCCTGATATCTTTCAAAGAGTGAGCATTGCCGCCTTAATGAGTTAGGAATTTGTATTTTTTTCACTAATGCAAATCTGATTAAAAAATGGCTATTTGTATGCTCCAAGTTGTGCCCTATGGAGTACTCATGGCTCCTATGTGCATGTTTGATGCTTATCTATGTACTGATTTATATGTTGTTTGTTTGATTAGGATCCTTGTAGACATGTCTTTGCAATCTTTGTTTATGTATGTTTATTATCAATTTTGTTTACGATTAAGAGTTAATCAGGATAAGAATGATTCTTAGTGTATGATTATGTCATATTTGTGTACTTGTCCAATTCAATTTGGGTTATGAATTCGGCTTGCGGGAGATTTTAAAATTGGAATACAGACTACAGCTCTTGGGTTCTGTTTCTGTCAGTGAGTTAAAGGGATAATATGAGCTAGAATTTAGAATGATACGTGTACTTCTTTTCTTTTATCTGGATCCTTATTCCAGTAGCGACTTACATTGTGTAGTCCTTCCTTTATGGTTGGAGAAAGATGCACTTGGATTGATCAATTTCAGTTCATCCCAGCTAAGAGAACTTAGTTTATAACACTGAATTGACATGCATCTGATTTGTTGTATGAAGTGAAAAGTATTGATTTTGACTGTATAGATGGTGTTTTCATTGTGTGCATTGTCTACGCCCATCTGTGGATTAGAGGTGAAATTGCATTCTTGCTGCGGAGGTCCAATCTGGTGTTTTCTTTAAACCAAGTTGCCTGTGTTTGTTTGTTCTCAATCATAGAAATAACCATCCCATGTTTGGGAATATATCGTTTGTGTTGTGTAACTTCTTTTGCAGTTTGGAGCTAAGACACCCTTGTCTAAATCTCCTGAAGTAATGGCTTCTCTCTCATGTTTGAATCATTTTTTTTGCTTTCCTAATTGATGAGCCAACAACAAAGCCGAATAACTTGGATGAGTTGAAAGATGAAACTAAGCAAGGATCATCTGAAACCTTTTCTCAGAGAGGAAATTCTTGATACCTGAGACAATTGTTTGTGCTATTTTGAGTGTCTTCTTGATCAAGGTTTTGAAATGCTAGAGATAACTATCTGAAGTGACAAAATGTTGCTAAAATGTCACATCACCTGATTAGAGGTGTCCAGATATCCCTTGAAATTGTTGATCTTAGTTTTACAATGTGCACAAATGCTTTTGTATTCAAAACTAACATTTTTTAGCCGGTTTAGTGCTGATCTTATTAGACAATCAGCAAACCAGTACTGAACATTTAATACATGTTTTATGTTTGCTGTAATTTAAAAATGCATAGTAAGGCTCATTTTTGTTCCTGCAAGCATTAATGTCATTGCGGGTAATATTGGAGCAGGAAGTAAAGGTTCCTAGAATGGTTTGATTGAGGGAGTTGTATAATACAATCTTCCAAAGCCATACAAATGGGTTTGGATCTCATACATGTTCTGAGAGTCAATCATCTGGGGCTTTTTGGGATATTATCCAGTTAGTTAGTGTGGGAGCTCGTAGGAAAATTGTTCTTCGATGGATAGAGAGAATGCCGAGGTTTTGCAAGGTAAGGTTTCTGATATGAGGAGTTGTTTTACTGTTTAGAGAAATGACTAGATTGCATAATTGAGGAGGACTTATGACTTCTCTAATGTGTGTGAGAATATTTTACACTGCAATGGAGTGCATAAGTGAGAATCACCTGTAGTATCTTCCTTCTGTTGAAGTTTTGTATAGGCTTGTGACCTCTATACAAGTCTTAGGCTTGTGAACTGCTAAATACTTGGGTTAAGCTTGTATCTGAGTTTAGGTTATGTGTTCAAAATCCAAGTGCAGATGTGTAGATGTGATGACAGCCCACTCAAATAAACTTTTTCTTTATATCTATGATATTGGTTTGTTCTTTAACATGAAAGGTGTGTGGGTGATATGTTGCTGATTAATTTGGGTCGTATAGGGAGCATGAGAATGTTGGAGTTCATAGCTGCTTATTAGTTGGAATTGTCTAGATAAGGAAAATCACTTGTGTTATTTAGAGTTTACAGTTTAGACATACTAAGATGAAGTTGTGGACGAATTGGAAGATTAATGGCAAAAACTCACTTGCAGGTTTATGCCAGAAGAATACACTGGAGTTATCTAATGGTTTATTTTATATATGTTTGCATGGTATTGTCTTTGAATGAATGAAAGGAAAGCTACCGTGTCTATGTCTAAGTTTTGGTTTCGTTTTTATCTTATTTATTCTTAGCTATACATGATCTCTAGCATTTCTCCAAAGCATTGAATCGATATTAGAGAGAAGATCCCACCTTCCGTGTCAGTTTAGATCCTGAAAGTGGTAAGGTTCTAGTGGAGAGGGTTCGAATAGAGGGTTCGAGTGGAGAGGGTTCGAGTAGAGTGGGTCCGAAAGAGTTTGAGTGATCTAGGTTCGAGTGGAGAGGTTTAAGCGAAGAGGTTCCAGTGGTGAGGTTCGAGTGATGAGGAATCGAATGGAAAGGTTCGAGTAGAGGAGGTTCGAGGGTTCGAGTGGAAATGTCCGAGTGGAGAAGTTCGAGTGGTGAGAGTCAAGTGGTGAGGGTACCATCCACCATTGGAGAGAGTATTATCCATCCCTCAAGAAGTTTGTCAACCACCCTTCGAGGGTACACCATCTACTTCTCGAGAGGGTAAACCATCCACCACTGGAGAGAGTACACCTTCCACCCCTCAAGGGTATGCCATCAACGTCTCGAGAGAGGTGTACCAGCCCTCGAGGATACACCACCCCTCGAGAGAGTATACCACTGAGAGCACCAAACCATCCACATTAGCTCTCGAACCATAACCTACTCGAGGCATATACCCCTCGAACAATCCACGACACACCACCATTTGAACCACTTATCCCTCGAACACCAATCATCCATTCCTAAAACCATCACCCCTCGAACTATCAGTTCTTGAACATCCACCACTCGAACCATCCACCTCTCGAACATCAACCATTCGCCTCGAGGCCTCCCTACCACTCGAACATCCACCCTTTGAACATAAACCATCTGCTCTGAGGGGTGTTGATTCGAGGCATCTCCACTCGATTCATTAACCCTAGAGGCCCTGGAACCATCAACCATCCCCCTCGAGGCATCACCCCTCGACTCAAACCTCTTCACCCTATCCTCTACTCGAGCCTCACCACTTGAACTAGTACCACTCGAACCCTTTCCATTCGAATCCTCTATTCCAACCCTCTTCACTCGACCCTCACCACTCGATTTCTCAACACTCGACCCCTCTCCACTCGAACCCAGTACCACTCGGACCTCTTTACTCGAACTCATTACCACTCAAACCCAGTACCACTCGAACCTCTCCATTGATTCATTAATCCTCGAGGTCCTGAAACCATCAACCATCCTCCTCGAGGCATCACCCCTCGATCCATCAATCATCCGCCTCGCTACCACTCAAACCATCCACCCCTCGAACATCAACAATCCGCCTCGACTCAAACCTCTCCACTCGAACCCAGTACCACTCGAACCCAGTACCACTCGAACCTCTCCGCTGGAACCCAGTACACTCGAACCCAGTACCACTCGAACCTCTCCGCTGGAACCCAGTACACTCGAACCCAGTCCAATCGAAACTCTCCACTCGAACTCTCTCCACTCGAACCTCACCACCCGAACCCTCTTCACTCGAACCTAGTACCACTCGAACCCAGTATCACTCGAACCTCTCCAATCGAACCCACTACCACCCGAACCCTCTTCACTCGAACCCAGTACCACTCGAATCCAGTACTACTCGAACCCAGTACTACTCGAACCCTCGCCACTCGAATCCAACACTACTCGAACCCTCTCCACTCGAACTCTCACCACTCGGACCAATACCACTCGAACCCTCTCCACTCGAACCCTCTTCACTCAAACCTCTCTACTCACATAATAATTTCCTTACTTCACGACCTATCATTTTTTGTATGATTTGATAAACGTAAGTTGATTGATTAATGTTAGTTGGATCTATAAAGGTATTTCTTAAACCAATATGCTATACAAATTTCGTTTTAATAAGCTAATAGTTTGTTTCTTTATTTTTACATAGTCAAAAACTCAAGAGGAAGAAATAAAAAGGTCCAACTTAATTTGATGTCAAGACTTGAAAGTGAAGATGAACTTGAGAGTAAAGATGAAGAGTAACCAAATCCAAAGACAAGAAGGATGAGATAGGTTTCAAAATTTATCCATTATCGAGGATGATCCTTAATCTCTGAAATCTAAAAACAAATTTTATTCAAATCAAAATTTTTAATCAAAAATACTGCTCAACGCGCGGTGGGACTCCAGCTAGTTATTTTAAAAAGAATTGTCTTTCCACTTGATTAAACGGATCACTGGAAAATGAGCAGGGCGCCCTTAAATAGGGCACGGCAACTTCCCACTCACCTGGATGGTATAGACACCAGCTGCCAAGTTTTTGTAAACGTATTACAAGTAACAGACAGCATGGAGAGCAGATACCGCCACCACCTGCATACTGGGAAATGACAAAGCTCAACCTCACAGAACAAAGTCATGTACCGTGAAACTAGTTTACATACCAAACTAGAAACAAACATGCGAGGTCACAGCCAAGAAACAGACTTCCATTAGAAGTGTCACCACCACATTCAAAAAAGTAGGTCTAGCGGCTCACATATCTTCTTGAAAAAAACATGAATTCTTTTCATTTTAACAATGGAAAATCAAAGATCGTGAGGAAGAATTTAATCAAACTAAAACTGAACATTCAAACCATAAGGAGTTTCGTTCTCACAAAGGTGTGCCCAAACACCCAAATCACCAAGTCACCACAAAACGGAGAAAAATACTTGGTCCATAAAGAACAGATATAATATTTTTGAAAGAATCAACACCAGTTTTTCATATCTGCTTACTGACATGCAAGTAAGACTTGTATTGTATGATTCAGCTCAAATGAATGAGTTCAAACTGCTTAAGAAGCACTCAGATCATAGTAAAAAAATGAAAATTAAAAGGGTTTTTATTTTTGACAAGATCAGCAGCTATATAACCTAACATTCTAAAGATGCAAACAAACTGAAACTTTAATTGATAGAACCAATGCAAAAATCAACGTCTATTTCTCATATCTGCATTTGACATCAACATATGTAAAAACCATAGCAGTGTGATTTTTCTAGCATGAACTTGTTACTCACAAGGTAGAAGTAGTCAAGTAGGAGGGAGATATATTTCTGTGGAGAAAATTTGACATTCTTTAGTCTTTAGTGTCTTAACCATTTTATGATATAGACAAAAATGTTCTTTCTTTTTCACAAAGCTTTCAATTTCAAAAGGCAGGTGGTTGCATCAGTTTTAGGGAATAAATTACTTACATGTCAAGGATTTCATCACCTTTTCTCACTTGTACAACAGTACGAGGTTGCCATCAGAAAGATGCCCATGCACCATTGATCCATATGCAATCATATCTTCTTGAATCCAGTGTGAGTCCTAAAGTTAAATTTGTGAAAGAGAAATACTATAAAGTAAAGTGAAAGAGGCAAGTAGAATTTATAAACGAGCCAGGTGGGAAAATTTGAGACTTTGATGTGTATGAACAAAGCCAAATACTCTTTCCAAGAAATCACAGATCAGCTGAATATGGAACTAATTAGACAAACTGAAATTTCAGCAAATGAGACATACCTTCAGCTTGGAGAGAGTCATGATTTATCCTGTGAAGTGACCTTAAGTATGGTACTGCATCATAAGTAGCTTCAGTTTGTCAAATATCTTAGTAGACATTACTACCCCTCTAAACTGACATCCCTTTTTCCCTGATCAAGCCAGCTGTAACCCGGATCCTTAATTACTTCCTGTTCGATCATCATACTCCTAAGATCATTTGCCTCGTCCCACCTTCCTAGAGATGAATACATATTGGCTAAAAGTACGTAGGGGGACGAATTCTTTTGGTCCAGGCGGCAAAGTTCCTCTGCAGCTCTTCTTGCTAGGCTTACATTATTATGAACCCTACAAGAACTAAGAAGAACTTCCCAAACAATTCGATCATCTTTGTATGGCATGTTCTCAATTAGAAATTCTAGTTCGGAAAATCGCCCAGCACGCCCCAACAAATCAATTATGCAAGTATAATGATCCGGAAGTGGTTCCAGTCCATGTTCATCATTCATTGAATAAAATATGCTAAAGCCTAGATCAACCAGACCAGCATGGCTGCATGCAGTCAGAACCGAAACAAATGTTATGTGATCAGGTTTAAAACCCGATTGAATCATTTGTTCATACAAGCAAACAGCTTCATCTCCATAGCCATTCTGTGCATACCCATGTAGCATTTCATTCCAAGTTACAATATTTTTACAAGGCATCAGATCAAAGACATGCCTAGCATCATGTACATTGCCACATTTAGAATACACATCAACGAGTGCGCCGCCAACAACGACATCATTGATATATCCAGCCTTCAGTATTAGACAATGAACTTGCCTCCCCTGGAATAATGAACTTAGTTTTGCACAACAACTCAATATGGTGGCATATGAGAATTCAGTAGGTACTATCCCCCCTCTAAGCATTCGTACAAAGAAAGAAAATGCGTCACCATCCATTCCATTAAACGATAAGCCAGCTATCATAGAATTCCAACAGACAGGATCCATCAGGTCAACATTATGAAAAATATGTTCAGCCCCTTTCGTTTTTCCACACTTCATATACATGCCAATAAGCCCACTTGCAACAAACACATCATTATGATATGCTGTTTTTATTAAAAATGAATGGATCTGCTTTCCACCGTCCAGATAACCTAACGCTGAACAGGAGCACAATAGGATTGCCAACGTTGTCCGATCAAGTTGGATGTGTTCAGATTGCATTTCTCTGAAAAGCCCCACCGCCTCATTATGGCATCCATTCTGTGAATATCCCGAAAGCATGGCATTCCAAGAGCTTAAGCTTGGATTCACCATTCTGTCAAAAATCCTCTGAGCAGTTTCAACATCTCTGCCCTTAACACAGGATACAAGCATATTAATATATGTAACATCATCAGGCTCAAAACCACATATTTGCATTTGTTCCATGAAGTGCATTGCTCTTATGCTCTCATTTTTTTGACCATATCCACCAATCATAATGTTCCAGGAAACAACACTAGCCTCTGATAAACTAGAAAAAACCATGCTAGCACTGTCAATGTCCCCATTTTTGGCATACATATCAAGCAATGAATTAGACAACTGAAGACCATTAAACCCAAGTTTTAGCACAATCCCATGAATCTGTTTCCCTGATATAAGTCGCATAGTCCAATCATCCTCACTATTTGCTTCAAAACTGCCACTTTTACCCTTTGCACAAACACCCAAAACACTTGATAATGAAACAGAATCGAGGCTAATCCCATTCCTGTGCATCAACTTAAACATTCCAAACGCCTCCTCAATTTGCTCAGCCTCAACCAACCCTCCCATTAGTGCAGTAAACGATACCTCATTGGGTTCAATCAAGTCCTCAAAGGCCTTCACTGCATCACCAATGCATCCAGATTTAGCATACAGCGCCAAAGAAGCATTTCCCACATATGCATTCCTGTCCAATCCAAGTTTGACAGCAACACCATGACACTCTTTCCCGCACATGGTTTCCCCCAACCCAGCGCACGCACTCAAAACACTAGCCAAGGTAAAACGGGTCGGCTCAAAACCACATCTTCTCATATTACAGTAAAAATCCAAAGCTTTTCTCTCCAAACCATTTTGCGCAAATGCACTTATAATGGTATTCCAAGACACACTATTTCTCTCAGGCATCTGTACAAACAAACCATATGCCTTCTCCAAATCACTCTTCTTACAATAACAACCTAGCATAACATGCCAAGAAAATATGTTTTTCTGAGGCATTTTATCAAACAGATAACGAGCTCTACCCACTTGGTCACATTTCGTATACAACTCAACCAGATGGTTTGCCAAATAAATGTCTGACAAAACTCCAACCCTCAGTGCGTGCGCATGCAGAATCTTTCCAGACAAGTAGGCTTTATGATCGATGCAGGATTGTAAGAGATTGACCAAGTAACCTGAGGTGCTTCGGGCTTGCATCGTTGACTAATGAAAACACCAATCACACGCAAGTGACTCCTCTATTGAAAATTTGAAATCATCTCACTTCTCACATTGCCTTCGAATAAAAAAAAATAAAATGCAATTAGTACAGAAGGTACTGAAAATACAAAGTGAAGTTTAATTTCATCTAACATCAGGCCGCCTCTATTAATCAATGACAAAAGGTAGCCCAGCACTAGGACCAATAAGATTGGTATGGACTCGGTGTGCACAAGGGAGCAAGAGCTCCCCACACTGCCGCTCCCGAGTATCGAACCTGGGATCATTGGCTTACCCACACATCTCCCAACCACTGGGGTACACCCGTGGGTGTCCACCACGGTTAATCAACCAACTAGATAACGTGGTTGCCCGATTAAAGACGGTTTTTCCATAAGTCATAAAAACACCAAGGTTCAAAGTGTAAATTAGAAGAAATTAAGATAAAATTTTCGGGCTGCATGAACCGGGTTATAAATTTTATAACTACTACATGTTGCATACTAAATTTTTAATGTTGCAACTAAGACCTTTTACCTTTTATTATTCGAAACAAACCCCGTCTTTCCATAAGCCTATGGAAAGACCGTCTTTCCCAAGACTTTGCCTTAAAAGTAAGTCATCGTATTTATTAAATAATATATTTTATTTATAAATAAAAATTAGAAAATAAATTTATTTACTATTTGTATTGTTGATACATAAAAATTATTTTGTTGATGAAAATAATGGTAATGATCTGTCTTTATTCATGACCTCAGGGTTCATTATACAGTAGTACAAAATACCTATGCAAACTAGGAAAAGGAAATATAATCTAATTATAATTACAAGTAATATTTATATTCCTTAATATCCTCCCTAAGTTGGAGCATGAGGATCATAAATGTCCAACTTGCCAAGTAATGAATGAAACTAGTTACGTCGGGAGCTTTGGTAAACAAGTTCGCAGGTTGATCTGTAGTGCGGATATGATGAGTAACTATAGTACCAGACTGCACAAGATCCCGAACAAAATGACAATCAACTTCAATATGCTTCGTACGTTCATGGAACACTGGATTTGTTGCAATATGAAGAGCAGATTGGCTGTCACAAAACAAACGGATGAGAGTAGTATAAAGTAAAGACCTAAGCCATAACAACTCACAACAGGTAACAACCATAGCACGATACTCCGCTTCAGCAAAAGACCGAGAAATTATAGGTTGCTTCTTGATCTTCCAAGAAACAGGAGAATCACCGATCATCACAAAGTAACCGGAAAGAGAACGCCGAGTAATAGGGTGGTGTAGAGTCCTCGGGAGTTGGATTTATTTATGGCATATTGCGAATTCTGGTGATCTGGTGTTTTAACACTGATATCCAGGTTTTCCGAACGCAGGATTTTATCCACGATTTATGGAGCATATTATGGAGTATATTTATGCGATCAAATCAGAATATTGTGAAGATTATTATCTTATTTCGTGGCAATCTAATTCTGGTAAACGAATATTCCTGTAATAGTTAGGAATTGATTAAGTAGTTTATTTATGGTACAAGTCCTATTGATGAAGGATTGTCCATTTAAATACCATATTAGAATTAGATCTTTCCTTAGTTTAGAAGTCTATTTATGGTAGAGTTAGACAAGGAAAGAGGTTGACAGAAGGCAGGATTGCGATGGATATAAATACAAGAAGATACAACGCAATCAATTAAGCGACCAAGAATTCATCTCTACGTGAGAAGTTTGGAGCGATCTGCCTGTGGTGTTTGGAGGAGTGTTTATTCATCCGACCAAGTTTGTAAAGATCAGAAACAAGGAAGCCTTAATTCCTCGGGAGGAGGAGATCCAGGGAGACGTGTTGATCGTGAGGGTTCAACGACGTAGGATCGGTAGTGAGGGGATCTCACAACATTCACTCTGAAGGTTAGCAATGGATTAATATTTAAGTTAAGCTTCTTGTACTAAAGACTGCTTTCTAGTGAATGGTTTCTGATCTGGGCAAGGCCCCGCAGATGTAGGTGTAATTGCACCGAACTGCGTAAACAAGTTGTGTGTGCACTGTATTTTTATTTCGTGTTTCAACACCAAGCATTAAACAACTTGGCGTAAAAGTAGAACTTTAGGCGAAACAGACTTTCAATTGGTATCAGAGCAAGGCACTTGCTGACCCCTATACAGGGAGAGTGAGATCAGGTTTCACCATGGCACCAAAGGAGGGGGCTTCGGTCACGCGACCACCGTTGCTGGAACAAGGTAATTATGCTTATTGGAAGGCACGTATGAAAGTGTTCATTGGAGCACTAGATGATCAAGCCTGGAACTATGTCATAAATCAGTACACTCCACCTTCAAGTGACGAAACTACAGGATCAAGCTCATCGACGGCCAAACCATTCTCTAAATTTTCTCCTGATGAGCATAAAGCACACGTGTCCAACTCAAAGGCGTTGAATGCCATCTTCACAGCAGTGGATGAAGATCAATTTAAGATGATTTCAAATTGTGAGACTGCGAAGGAAGCATGGGATGTGTTACCAACGTATCATGAGGGGACAAGCTCTGTTAGGGAATCAAAGTTGCAATATTATACGTCAAAATTTGAAGAATTGAAGATGCGTGAAGATGAGACTATTTCTGAGTTTAATGGACGAGTCCGAGATATTGCAAACAAAGCGTTTCAGTTTGGCAAAAAGTACAAAGATCAAAAACTTGTCAGGAAAGTGTTGAGGGCGTTACCCCCACAGTTCAATATGAAGGTCACAGCAATTAATGAAAATGGAAGGATTGGGACAATGACTCTTGATGAGCTTATGGGATCTCTGGAATCGTATGAGATGGAGATGTTGGAAACAAAAACGGGAAAGAAAGAGATGGCTTTTTCAAGCACAAACTCTGGAAAGGCAGATGATCTTACGGATAATGAAGATTCCGATGAAATTGCGAACATTACCAGAAACTTCTCCAGATTTATGAAGAAGATGGGCAGGAAATCTCAAGATAAGTCAAGTGGGAGCAAAAATCCTAACGCCAACTCCACTCCAAGATTCGGTCAAGCAACTGGTGTTGAAACACCAAAGATTAAATTGACAAATCTGAATCTGAACAGGAAAATCCAGTGCAGAGAATGTGAAGGTTTTGGACACATACAAGCTGAGTGTGCCAATACCCTTAAAAGGCAAGGAAAATCGTATGCTACAACCTGGAGTGATGATGACGGAGGAGATGATGTTAAGGATGGAGAAGAGTATACAAATCATGTTGCGTTTGGTGTGTCAATGGTGGAGTTAGAAGACTCTATTACGGACGGTCTCGGTATGCTGAATGAAGAAGATAGTAGTAGCTCAGATGAAGAGACTAGAAGCATTAGTGATGATGACATTCGCAAGGAAAGCATGGAGATGTACAAGATGTGGTTAAAAGTGGCTGATGAAAACAAAGAGCTCAAGTTGGAGAACAAGAGACTGAGTGAGAAACTTAAAGTGAATGAACTTGAAAAGGAAGAGGCAATTGGAGAAATGAATAAGTTTAAGAAGGAATTTACTGAAGTGGTGCAACGAGCAGAGGCAGCAGAACAAGCCATTAGACGTCTCAATACAGGGAAATCTAAGCTCGAAGACTTTCTACGAATGGGACAGACGACCAAATATGGAATTGGTTATGAAAGGACAGTGAATGTGTTAAAAAACGAGGCAGATCAAGGTGTACCAGCTCCAAGCATAATCAAGAAAAATTGGCCTATCAAGAGGATCAGACGATGTGGATACTGTGGAGCTCAAGGGCATGTCAGGAACAGGTGTTTTAAGCTGCTTAGGACACTGTCTGTCAACACAGCAGATCGGTGTTTCAACACCATGCCAGAATATAGGTCAAGGTATCGGCTTAACACTGGAGGATACAGAACTGGATTTCTAAACACACGTGTCAATCAAAATCCTAATCACATCCATCGATCAGTAAACCAGGTATGGGTTCGAAAATCTCAAGATGTTTGTTTTTCAAGTTTCGTTTGTTTTGGGGCACATACAGGAAACTCTTGGTATTTCGATAGTGCGTGCTCAAGGCATATGACTGGAATACCTGAATTTCTTCAAAAATTCAAACCTGGATTTGGTGGACATGTTAGATTTGGTGATGGGAAGCGAAGTAGAATAATCGGCAAAGGTGAGTTAGTCATTAAAGGGCTTCCTGTGTTCCAAGATGTATTACTGGTGGAAGGTCTGAAAGCTAACCTGTTGAGCATTAGCCATATATGTGACAATGAAATGACGGTGTTTTTCGACAAAGAAAAGTGTGTCGTCAACCATGGTACTGAAGCATTCACTGGTTCTAGATCAATGGATAATTGTTATTTCTCGACCAAGGTGTCACATGCTTCAACTCAAAAAATGAACTCAGTACAATGTGGCACAGAAAATTGGGACACATAAATTACAAATCCTTAGCTCGTATTTCCAGACTGAAGGCAGTCAGAGGTATTCCCGAGATCAGTGATAACAAGGAGATAGTCTGTGGGTCATGTAAAGAAGGAAAGCAAACCCGGATACCACACCATGCCGTACATGATGTTTCAACGTCAAGACTTCTGGAGCTACTACATATGGACTTGATGGGACCGGTTAATACTCCGAGTGTGGCAGGAAAGAAGTATATTTTCGTCTGTGTAGACGACTTCTCGAGGTATACGTGGGTATCATTTTTAAAAGAGAAGTTAGAAGCTGCTGGGGTATTCAAGAACTTGGCGCACAAACTACATGTTGAAAAAGGAACCACTCAAGTAAGAATTGCACGTATCAGGAGTGACCATGGAAAAGAGTTTGAAAATTCTACGTTTCATAACATCTGCGAGACACTTGGCATACACCACGAGTTCTCTGCCCCCATAACTCCTCAACAAAATGGTATTGTGGAGAGAAAGAATCGAACACTGCAGGGAATGGCGCGATCAATGTTAGCCGAGAGAAAAATTAATGCTAGATACTGGGCTGAGGCGGTACACACTGCATGCTACACCATCAACAGAGTATATCTGCGTCCGTTTCCCGAAAAGACACCATATGAGATTTGGAAGGGGAAGAAACCAGATGTGTCGTATTTCCATGTCTTTGGCAGTAAGTGTTATATTCTGAAGGACCGGGAGCCCTTAGCTAAATTTGAATCTAGAAGTGATATCGGTATATTCTTGGGTTATTCTCCTACCAGTCGAGCTTACCGAGTGCTTAATCAACGTTCTGGTACGGTCATGGAGTCTATCAATGTGGTGGTTGATGATTCAGAGGACGACACTGTCGGTGAGAATGATGCCTTTGAACCAGTGACTCCTACTGGTGTTGAAACACCAGCATCGTCAACTGGTGTTGAAACTCCGGAAGCTGGAACTCATGAATCAGAACAGCATCCGACTAGACACATGCAATTAAGAGATCAACCACGGGTAAATTACAGAGAATTGGCAGGACTATCTTGTTTCATCTCTCTCACTGAGCCAAAAAATTACAAAGACGCTCTTCTCGATGAATATTGGGTTTCGGCAATGCAAGAAGAACTGCAGCAATTCGAGAGAAACAATGTTTGGTATCTTACCCCCCGACCGGATAATGTGAATGTGATCGGAACCAAGTGGATCTTTAAGAACAAATCCGATGCTGAGGGTAACGTCACAAGAAATAAAGCCCGATTAGTTGCTCAACACTCAAGTTGAAGGGGTTGACTTTGATGAAACTTTTGCACCAGTAGCCAGATTAGAGTCGATCAGACTGATGTTGGCAGTATCATGTATTCTGGATTTTAATCTTCATCAGATGGATGTCAAAAGTGCGTTCCTGAATGGCCTAGTAAAGGAGGAAGTTTATGTAGAACGGCCTAAGGGATTTGAAGATCCACACTTTCCTGACCATGTCTATCGATTGAATAAAGCACTGTACGGACTCAAGCAGGCACCTCGTGCATGGTATGAGCGACTGACAACCTTTCTGATTCAGAAAGGATATCGTCGAGGGGGAGTGGACCGTACACTATTCGTGCTGCATAGGGGGACAAATATTCTCATCGCACAAATTTATGTGGATGATATTGTCTTTGGATCTACCTCTTCAGTATTGGTGAAGGAGTTTGTTGACTTAATGACTCAGGAGTTCGAAATGAGCATGGTAGGAAAATTGTCATACTTTCTGGGATTACAGGTTACTCAAGAGAAGAATGGTATTTTCATCAATCAACAGAAATATGCTGAAAACTTGATCAAGAGATTTGGACTTACAAGTGCAAAGGCAGTACGCACTCCAATGGCTACCACCGACAAGCTTACAAAAGATGAACTGGGTCAAAGTGTTGATAAAAAGTTGTACAGGAGTATGATTGGCAGTCTGTTGTACTTAACTGCAAGCAGACCAGACATCTGTCTGAGTGTTGGTATTTGTGCTCGCTATCAAGCTAATCCAAAGGAGTCACATCTATCAACCGTGAAGAGGATTATTCGGTATATAAGTGGAACAGTGGAGTATGGAGTATGGTTTTCTCGAAACAAGGATTCGCAGTTGGTAGGTTTCAGTGATTCTGACTGGGTCGGGAATGCCGATGATCGTAAGAGTACCACTGGTGGATGCTTCTTTGCTGGATCAAATCTTGTTAGTTGGTACAGTAAAAAGCAGAATTCTATATCATTGTCTACGGCTGAAGCAGAATACTTAGCTGCCGGAAGTTGTTGTGCGCAGTTATTATGGATGAAGCAGATGATGAGAGATTATGGGTTCAATGATGTGAGTCTGACAGTTCTATGTGATAATAAAAGCGCCATTGATATTTCCAGGAATCCTGTGCAACACTCGAGGACAAAGCACATCGATATTCGACATCACTTTATTAGGGACTTGGTTGAAAAAGGAAAGGTCGTAGTCCAGTATGTACCAACAGCAGAACAACTGGCTGATATCTTTACCAAACCTCTGGATGGTGAGACTTTTGAAGGCCTCAGACAGCACTTGGGTGTCTGTCGAATGTAAGGTACTCTGATTTTTCCGTGTTGTAGTATTATTTACTGTTATGTTTTCTTTTAAATACAGTGAAAAAAAAGGAAATATCGAAAATACTAAAAATATGAGAAGTGGTGTTTAAACACCGGGGAATATAGTGGAAGAAGACCAGAAGGATCAACTTTGGGCCAAAAGGTTATACTGGGCCTAAAATTGCGCATGTGGTATTGTGAAAGAAGAAAAAGTAGAGTGGCTTTACGGTTTTCGAAAAAGGTAAGTGAAAGTGACAAGTGGTTGATTCCCACACAAACTCAAATTCTTCAACTGTTCATCTTCCCAAACAGAGCTCCCGCTAGTATTGTTTTCGAGCAACCTGAAGTTTGCAGAAACCCTCATATCTTCGTAGCTCAACCAACAGCCCCTTGACAATGGCGAGTTCTATGTTCAAGAAATTGGTCCGAGATTCTGTCAATGTGCAAGTGCCTGAAAATCCAAGAATTGAAGAGCTCGACTCCGATGCAGACCTGGATGAGCTCTGTGGAGGTCGAGAACAGAGATTGACACTGTGGGGTGGAATAAAAGGTCGACGACCTAAGCCAAGTTTTGATCAGTCTTTCGTTTTTGATGGAATTTACTTCTGCTCTGCTCTTGAATTTATTGAGTGGATGGTCCAGAATAGAGATTATGTAGATCTTCGAAAATATAAGAATTTGCGTGGAAAGGTAAATGGATTTAATCTAAAGGAGTTGTTAACCGGTGGAATTGGAGAAATCTGTGACATTAGTAAGTTTAATGCCACGTTGGTTGGAGTAGATTTTAGAGAACAGTATAAAGTAGGAGATGAAATAGATAAGTACTTCACTATCTACACGAGAATAGGGTCCCTGCACAGGCCTGTTATTAAAAGCCTAGGTGATAATGATGTTGTACAACCCTGGGTTAAAGTTGTTAAATCTACTGACTTTGCCAAAGCAAGTGGCAAAGAGATGGAAATCTTTGATGAGTCTGTATTTCAGTTTCAAGAACGGTTGAGACAGTTACCCATTCCAGTGGTGGAGATTAGTGACAGTGAAGAAGAGGAAGTATGTGCAGGGGGAGTTACTGAAAGTGGGACAGGTTATGAGGATGCTCCTGTGAGCAGTGAGGATATTGCTGTGGACAGGTTAAGGGGCACTGATACGCCTGATACCGGTGTTCCAACACCAGCTATGAGCTCTACTGAGAGGGAGCACACCCCTGAGGGTCTTGGTATTGGTGTTGAAACACCGCCAGAAGCCAGAAAAACCCGTGGACTTAAGAGGAAGAGTACAGAGGTGGGTGTTGAAACACCACCTGAGTCTGGGGAAATACCTATCCCTCAGTTGTCCAAGAAGACCAGAGGAGGTGTGGCCTCTGCATCCAAAAAGGTTCGACGGTCAAAGTGGTGCAGAAACAAGAGTATGGCTGCAAGTGATGATAGTGATGAGCCAATTGGACAGAAATTGAAGAAGTTGCGGGCAGATCGACTGAAGAGATCAGCTGAACAAATGGAGTCTCGGACACTACCTGCTCCTGAGGTTAGTAAGGCTATCTGCTTTGAGTTTTATGATGAGACCAGTCAAGAGAAAATGGAGTTCATCAGTGGAAGAAAAATACTGGCAGAAAGGCCAGCCGATGCCGAAAAGTACAGAGAGTGTGGGTTCACTGATTTCCTACATTACCTCAAGGTACTTAAAGCTGCCACGTGCTTTGCTGAGTACAATAAGCAGATGGTGATGGAGTTTTACACAAATCTGAAGGAGGATTGTGAAAGTGAAGATTCTTCTTGGTTTCATAGAGTGTACGTGTGTAGGGAAATTTTTGAATTCTCCCCCGAGGCTGTGAATAGATGTCTGCAGCGTGGCACTATCAGGAATGTCCAGGCGGTGTTCCAACACCGAATGCCAGAAAACTATGATGAAGTGGCAGTGGAGTTAACAGGAGGGGTGGAAAGCACTTGGCCACTGACTGGCAGACAGCAGATACCTGCATCAAATCTAACCTCCAGATATTATTGCCTGTACATGGTAGCCGTTCACAACTGGATCCCTTCGGTTAACAATACAAGTGTTACCAAAGAAATGGCTACACTTCTCTACAGTCTGGGAGTGAGGCATAGGGTTAATTTGGGAAGGTTGGTATTCAATGATGTTATGGACTGTGCCCGGAAGACTAGGAAGGAAGCCCTAGTACATCCCTGTGTCATCTCACTGGTCCTGCAAAAAGGGGGTGCTGTCGCAAGGGAATCTGATGAAGTGATATCTACCCAGGCTTTACGGCCGACCCTCAGAACCTTGAGTGGTCGTATTGTGAAGGATCTACCCTGGACGCCTCCAGCAACAGAATGCTCGGTTGCAGGTGCAGCTCGGTTAAGAGCTATTGAGGCAAGAGCAGCAGCATGTCAAGAACTTCTTGGGCGTCATCAGGCTGCTATAGTAAAAATTCAGGGGGAGTTGGCTGCTTTGGAAGCTGAACGAGGAGATTTGTTGGCAGCAACTCAGGATTTAAATGGGTCGGATGATGGTGCTTCGGACAGTGTTGGATCAGAGGAGTCAAATTATAGTTTGGAATAATTTTTTTTGGTTTTCTTGGTTTCTTGACATATTACTGAATTTAGGGGGAGAAACTTGAAGATTATTTTTGATTTTGAATGATTCTGAATTGATTCTGGTTGCTTTTGCGTTATGCTGTATGTTCGGTCGGAATATTTGGGGAATTGTGCTATCTGTTTGACTATGTTAGTTGTGCTGTTGAATTCACCAATATGCCAAGGGGGAGATTGTAGAGTCCTCGGGAGTTGGATTTATTTATGGCATATTGCGAATTCTGGTGATCTGGTGTTTTAACACCGATATCCAGGTTTTCTGAACGCGGGATTTTGTCCACGATTTATGGAGCATATTATGGAGTATATTTATGCGATCAAATCAGAATATTGTGAAGATTATTATCTTATTTCGTGGCAATCTAATTCTGGTAAACGAATATTCCTGTAATAGTTAGGAATTGATTAAGTAGTTTATTTATGGTACAAGTCCTATTGATGAAGGATTGTCCATTTAAATACCATATTAGAATTAGATCTTTCCTTAGTTTAGAAGTCTATTTATGGTAGAGTTAGACAAGGAAAGAGGTTGACAGAAGGCAGGATTGCGATGGATATAAATACAAGAAGATACAACGCAATCAATTAAGCGACCAAGAATTCATCTCTACGTGAGAAGTTTGGAGCGATCTGCCTGTGGTGTTTGGAGGAGTGTTTATTCATCCGACCAAGTTTGTAAAGATCAGAAACAAGGAAGCCTTAATTCCTCAGGAGGAGGAGATCCAGGGAGACGTGTTGATCGTGAGGGTTCAACGACGTAGGATCGGCAGTGAGGGGATCTCACAACATTCACTCTGTAGGTTAGCAATGGATTAGTATTTAAGTTAAGCTTCTTGTACTAAAGACTGCTTTCTAGTGAATGGTTTCTGATCTGGGCAAGGCCCCGCAGATGTAGGTGTAATTGCACCGAACTGCGTAAACAAGTTGTGTGTGCACTGTGTTTTTATTTCGTGTTTCAACACCAAGCATTAAACAGGTTAGCGTAAAAGTAGAACTTTAGGTGAAACAGACTTTCAGGTGGTAAAGCTTAAATTTGACATAATGTCAAGAAAGGACTAGAGTGTTGTTAGTAGAATGAGTGAAATTGTGGTAGGGGCTGTAGTTTGTTAAGATGTCAGATGAATATGAACTGAACAAATTATTAAATTCGGTTTTTCTAACGAGTGTCCATTGACACTCGTTAACAACTTCAGATTCCATCGAAAATTGTGTTATTAAATGCAAATAGAGTTATTAATGACATCCCTCAAAAACTTACACTCCCTATGTACTATTACACAGTTTTCGATGAATTTGCATTTAATAAACACAATTTTCGATGGAATCTGAAGTTGTTAACGAGTGCCCATGGGCACTCGTTAGAAAAACCGTATTAAATTATTCAGCTGACAAGTTCTCATATTTTCACACATCTATCTTTAGGTCGACCCCTCAACTGGATCAGTCATCCTGGTTTGTTTTGATGGTACTTCTACATGCCCGGATGAAATTGTGAGGAAGATCGGTTTGACTGCATCATTCGAGGACCCTAGCTAGAACGGCAGATTACTGGATGAATTTCAGTTTCACCTAAATTCTGAACCTTTATGCCAAGTTGTTTAACAGTTTGGTGTTGAAACACCAAGTTCAGTTTGATGTTAAAACTCAAAACGAAATACGCAGTGCACACACAACTTGGTTACGCAGTTCGGTGCAAATACACCTACGTCTGCGGGGCCTTGCCCAGATCAGAAACCATCCACTAGAAAGCAGTCTTTAGTACAAGAAGCTTAACTTAAATACTAATCCATTGCTAACCTATAGAGTGAATGTTGTGAGATCCCCTCACTGCCGATCCTACGCCGTTGAACCCCCACGATCAACACGTCTCTCTGGATCTCCTCCTCCCGAGGAATTAAGGCTTCCTTGTTTCTGATCTTTAAGAACTTGGTCGGTTGTTTTGACGAACCTCCAAAAACCACGACGAAGAGCTTCAATAACGTATCTCACGTAGAGATAAAAACTTGATTGCTTCGCTCAACTTTTTACGAACTTGGTCAGATTAAACAATCCTCCAAAACCTGAGACGAACTTCTCCACCAACGTATCTCACGTAGAGATAAAACTTGGTCGCTTCGTCTCCAGACACCACAGGCAGATCGCTCCAAACTTCTCACGTAGAGAATAATCCTCGGTCGCTTAATTGATTGCGTTGTATCTTCTTGTATTTATATCCATCGCAATCCTGCCTTCAATCAAACTCTTTCCTTGTCTAACTCTACCATGAATAGACTTCTAAACTAAGGAAAGATCTAATCCTAATCTGGTTTGTAAATGGACAATCCTTTATTAATAGGACTTGTACCATAAATAAACTATTTAATCAATTCCTAACTATTACAGGAATATTCGTTTACCAGAATTAGATAGCCACGAAATCACATACTTATCTTCACAATATTCTGATCTGATCGCATAATCATACTCCATAATTAGCTCCATAATTCGTGGCTAAAACCTGCTGTCCAGAAACCTGCTGTCGCAGTGGTGTTAAAACACCAGCTCTCCAGAAACCTGCTGTCGCAGTGGTGTTAAAACACCAGATCCCAGTATTCACAATATGCCATAAAGAAGTCCAACTCCCAAGGACTCTACAATCTCCCCCTTGGCATATTTGTGAATTCATCAACACTGGATTTTGACCTACCAACTCCCCCTGAATTCAACTCCACTAAAACAACCAAGAATTCAGCAATAACACAGGTCATGCAGGTTTACTAATAAAATTCAGCAAGTAAAAACAATAAAACCATCCAGTTTTCTCCCCCTGGATTCATGAATGTGCCACCAAAAATAAATGATGTCTGCTCCTCAGCAGTTGCATCACCATCACCATTATGTGCATCATCGTTATTAGCATCATCATCACCATCATGTGCCTCTGAACCATCCTAAGTAGAGCTGATGTCGTTCAATCAGTTCCTGGCATACTCCAACTCGAGCCTCAATAGCTTTCAACCTCGCCATACCAGCATCCGAGCAAATCTCTTCCGTTTTGCAACACCGTGGTAATTACACACGAATGTAACAGAGCTTCCTTCCTGGTCTTGCGATCACAATCAATGATATCATTAAAAATCAATCTGCCCATGTTTACCTTTTGATGCGCTCCCAGACTGTATAGTAATGTAGCCATCTCTTTGGTGACACTCGTGTTGTTTACAGAGGGAATCCAATTATGCACGACGACCACATACAAACAATAATACCTGGACGTGAGGTTAGATGCAATTATCTGTTGTCGACCAGTCACAGGTCATGTGCTCTCCACTTCACCAGTAAGCTCTACAGCCACCTAATCATAATTTTCTGGCATCTGGTGTTGGAACACCGGTTTGTCATCCCTTGACGAGCTATGCTTCAGACACTTGTTCAACACCTCTGGTGAAAACTCAACAATCTCTCCACGCACATAAACCCTATGAAACCAGGGTGATTCTACATCTTCACATTCAGCTTTCAGATCCGAATAGAACTCCAGCACAAGTTTCTTGTTATCGTCACAGAAACAGGTAGCCGCCTTAAACACCTCGAGATGGTGCAAATAATCCGTGAATCCACATTCCTTGTATTTTACAGCACCAGCTGGCCTTTCCGCCAATATCTTCCTGTCACAGACAAACTCCCACTTTTCTTGACTTGCATCATCAAAGAATTCAGGGCTAATGGTTTCACTCGCTTCAGGTAGAGGTTGTGCACTAGACTCAATTGTCTCAGCTTGTCTTTGCTGTCTGGCAGCACGGAGCCTCTTCATCTTCTTCCCAATCGGTTCATCGCTGTGCTCACCTGCTTTCATATTCTTATCCCTGCATTGCTTCGAGTTTTGCACACCCTTGAAAGACGAGGCCACACTGTCCCTGGCCTTCTTTGAACTTTGAGTAACAGGAGTTCTCACAGACTCTGGTGGTGTTTCAACACCCACCTTCCTGCACTTTCTCTTTGATCCATGTGTCTTTCTGGTCTTCAGTGGTATTTCAGCACCAACACCAGTACCCTCTAAGTTTCCTTCACTACTGGCTATCTCAGTCAACTCTGCCAAGTTTTCAAGGTTATACCCCTCAGAATTTGATTCCCTATCAGCAAAATCCACATCCTGTGCTTAATTCACAGGTACCTGGTCATCAACATTTGATATCACATCTGGTGTTTGAATACCAGAAACAATCACACCATCACACTCTGGATTTTCCACTTTCATCAATATTGGAGATCACATCTGGTGTTTGAATACCAGAAAGCTCTATCCTCATCTTCTCCGTTTTCAGAGGCTGGTTCCATCAACACTGACACGGTCTCACCCATAACAGTTCCTGGTGTAGCAATACCAGTATTATCCACTTCATAGTTCTCATTGTCAGCACCTGCTTGCTAATCCATAACATCATCCTTGATTTCTCCTGTCTCAGACACATTCTCGACTATCACAGATGCACTCTCAGATTCCTTCAACATAGACACTGTTTCAATTTCAACAGCTCCCCCTGCATACACTGTCTCCTCATCACTGTCACTGATTTCCACGACCGGAAAGGGTAGATATTCTTGAAGCACGAACAATGGACCATCAAAGCTCTCCAACTCCATGCCTTTTGCTTTGGCAAAAACAGTGGCCTTAACCACTTTGACCCAGGGATGCAACACAGCCTCATCCCCCCATTCTCCTAATGACTGGCCTATGTTGAGCCCTTCTGATCTACTTCCACATTAAGTCAACTGTCCAGTAACTTTATCCCATAGTGATTAAACACCATCACTTTATCCTGTGGTGTTTAAATACCACCTCACCAAATTTTTGGTATTTTCTGTTTTTCTAATTTTTTCGACTGTATTTAAAGGAAAACAGTAAATAATACAACAGAATAGACAGATCTGGGTACCTCACAATCGACACACTCCCAAGTGCTGTCTGAGTCCTTCAAAAGTCTCGCCATCCAGAGGCTTTGTAAAAATATCAGCAAGTTGTTCTGCAGTTGGGACATAATGGACTGTAACTTCTCCTTTTTCGACCAAATCCCTAATAAGCTGATGTTGGATATCGATGTGTTTTGTCCTCGAATGTTGCACAGGATTCTTGGAGATATCAATGGCGCTTTTATTATCACATAAGACTGTCAAACTCACATCATTGAATCCATAGTCTCGCATCATCTGCTTCATCCATAATAGCAGATTTGATCCAGCAAAGAAGCATCCACCAGTGGTACTCTTACAATCATCATCATTCCCGGTCCAGTCAGAGTCATTGAAACCTACCAACTGCGAATCCTTATTCCTAGAAAACCATACTCCATACTCCACTGTTCCACTTATATATCGAATAATTCTCTTCACAGCTGCCAGATATGATTCCTTTGGATTAGCCTGGTAGTGAGCACAAATACCAACACTCAACCAGATGTCTGGTCTACTTTGAGTTAAATATAACAGGCTGCCAATCATTAAGTCTACAAACTCCTTCACCAATGCTGAAGAGGTGGATCCAAAGACAATATCATCAACGTAAATCTGTTCGATTAGAATATTTGTCCCCTTATGCAGCACAAACAGTGTACGGTCCACTCCCCCTCGACGATATCCCTTCTGACTCAAAAAGGTTGTCAGTCGCTCATACCATGCACGGGGTGCCTGCTTAAGGCCATACAAAGCTTTATTCAACCGATATACATGGTCAGGAAAATGTGGGTCTTCAAATCCCTTGGGCTGCTTCACATAAACTTCCTCCTTCACTAGAGCATTCAGAAAGGCACTCTTGACATCCATTTGATGAAGAGTAAAGTCTAGAATGCAGAATACTGCCAACATTAGCCTCATCGACTCCATCCTGGCCACGATTCCTCCTTTATCCCTTAACTGCATGTATTTGGTTAGACTTTGTTCAGATTCATATGCTACTGTTTCCGGAGTTTCAACACCGGTTGACTGTGCTGGTGTTTCAACACCAGTAGGATTCACTGTGTCGAGGATATCACTTTCACCCATAGTATATACCTCTGAATCATCAACAATCACATTAATAGACTCCATGACCCTTTTTTTCGAGCTAAAGCAGGTGACATCTTGATCGAGCAAATAACAATTATCCATTGATCTAGATCCAGTGAATACTCCAGTTCCATGGTTTACTACGCATTTCTCCTTGTCGAAAAACACTGTCATTTCATTGTCACATATATGGCTAATGCTCAACAAGTTTGCTTTCAGACCTTCTACCAACAACACATCTTGGAACACCGGAAGCCCTTTGATGGCTAACTCACCTTTGCCGATTATTCTACTGCGTTTCCCATCACCAAATCTAACATATCCGCCAAATCCAGGTTTGAATTTTCACAGAAATTCAGGGACTCCAGTCATATGCCTTGAACAGGCACTATCGAAATACCAGGAATTTCCTGTATTTTCCCCAAAACATACGAAACTTGAAAAACAAACAACTTGAGATTTCCGAACCCATACCTAGCTTACTGATCGATGGATGTGATTAGGATTTTGATTGACACGTGTGTTCAGAAATCCGGTTCTGTATCCTCCAGTATTAAACCGATGCCTTGCATTATATCCTGGCATGGTGTTGAAACACCGATCTGCGGTGTTGAAACCTCGATCTGCTGTGTTGACAGACATTGTCCTAAGCCGCTTAAAGCACCTATTTCTCACATGGCCTTGAACTCCACAGTATCCACATCGTCTGATCCTTTTGGTGGGATAATTCTTCTCGATTGTTCTTGGAGCTGGTACACCTTGATCTGCCTTGTTTTTCAACACATTCACTGTCCTTTCATAACCAATTCCGTGTTTGGTCGTCTGTCCCATTCGTAGACAATCTTCGAGCTTAGCTTTCCCTGTATTGAGACGTCTAATGGCTTGTTCTGCTGTCTCTGCTCTTTGCACCGCTTCATTGAATCCCTTCTTAATCTTTTCAAGTTCTCCAATTTCCTCTTCCTTTTCAAGTTCATTCACTTTAACCTTCTCACATAGTCTCTTATTCTCAAGCTTGAGCTCTTTGTTTTCATCTGCCACTTTTAACCACATCTTGTACATCTCCATGCTTTCCTTGCGAATATCATCATCACTAATGCTTCTAGTCTCTTCATCTGAGCTACTACTGTCTACTTCATTCAGCACACCAAGACATTCCGTACTAGAGTCTTCTAACTCCATCATCGACACACCGAATGCGACATGATTTGTATACTCCTCTCCATCCTTAAAATCATCTCCTCCGTCATCATCACTCCAGGTTGTAGCATACGATTTTCCTTGCCTTTTAAGCGTATTGGCACACTCAGCTTGTATGTGTCCAAAACCTTCACATTCTCTGCACTGGATTTTCCTGTTCAGGTTTGGATTCGTTGATTTGAACTTTGGTGTTTCAACACCAATTTCTTGGTCAAATTTTGGAGTGAAGTTTGCGTTTGGATTTTTGCTTCCACTTGGCCTCTCTTGTGGCTTCCTGCCCACCTTCTTCATAAATCTGGAGAAGTTCCTGGTTATGTTTGCAATTTCATCGGATTCTTCATTATCTGAATGATCTTCCAACTTTTCAGAAGTTCTGCTCGAGAAAGCCAACTCTTTCTTTCCTGTTTTTGTTTGCAGCATCTCCATCTCATAAGATTCCAGTGATCCCATCAGTTCGTCAAGTGTCATTGTCCCTATCCTTCCATTCTCATTAATTGCAGTAACCTTCATGTTGAACCGTGGAGGTAAAGCTCTTAACACTTTCCTAACAAGCTTTTGGTCTTTGTACTTTTTGCCAAACTGAAACGCTTTGTTTGCAATATCTCGGACTCGTCCATTGAACTCAGAAATAGTTTCATCTTCACGCATCTTCAGTTCTTCAAATTTGGTCGTGTAATACTGTAGCTTTGATTCTCTTACAGAGCTTGTTCCCTCATGGTAAGTCTGTAACACATCCCACGCTTCCTTTGCAGTCTCACAGTTTGAAATCATTTTAAACTGATCTTCGTCCACAGCCGTAAAGATGGCATTCAATGCTTTTGAGTTGGACACGTGCGCTTTATGCTCCTCGGTGGAATACCTAGAGAATGGTTTAGTGGCAGTGGAGCTTGATCCTTCAGTTGTGTCACTAGCAGGTGGAGTGTATTGATTTATGACATAGTTCCAAGCTTGATCATCTAGAGCTCCAATGAACACTTTCATACGTGCCTTCCAGTAAGCATAATTTCCTTGTTCCAGCAATGGTGGTCGTGTGACTGATGCCCCCTCCTTTGGTGCCATGGTGAAACCTGATCTCACTCTCCCTGTATAGGGGTCAGCAAGTGCCTTGCTCTGATACCAATTGAATTTCAGTTTCACCTAAATTCTGAACCTTTATGCCAAGTTGTTTAACAGTTTGGTGTTGAAACACCAAGTTCAGTTTGATGTTAAAACTCAAAACGAAATACGCAGTGCACACACAACTTGGTTACGCAGTTCGGTGCAAATACACCTACGTCTGCGGGGCCTTGCCCAGATCAGAAACCATCCACTAGAAAGCAGTCTTTAGTACAAGAAGCTTAACTTAAATACTAATCCATTGCTAACCTATAGAGTGAATGTTGTGAGATCCCCTCACTGCCGATCCTACGCCGTTGAACCCCCACGATCAACACGTCTCTCTGGATCTCCTCCTCCCGAGGAATTAAGGCTTCCTTGTTTCTGATCTTTAAGAACTTGGTCGGTTGTTTTGACGAACCTCCAAAAACCACGACGAAGAGCTTCAATAACGTATCTCACGTAGAGATAAAAACTTGATTGCTTCGCTCAACTTTTTACGAACTTGGTCAGATTAAACAATCCTCCAAAACCTGAGACGAACTTCTCCACCAACGTATCTCACGTAGAGATAAAACTTGGTCGCTTCGTCTCCAGACACCACAGGCAGATCGCTCCAAACTTCTCACGTAGAGAATAATCCTCGGTCGCTTAATTGATTGCGTTGTATCTTCTTGTATTTATATCCATCGCAATCCTGCCTTCAATCAAACTCTTTCCTTGTCTAACTCTACCATGAATAGACTTCTAAACTAAGGAAAGATCTAATCCTAATCTGGTTTGTAAATGGACAATCCTTTATTAATAGGACTTGTACCATAAATAAACTATTTAATCAATTCCTAACTATTACAGGAATATTCGTTTACCAGAATTAGATAGCCACGAAATCACATACTTATCTTCACAATATTCTGATCTGATCGCATAATCATACTCCATAATTAGCTCCATAATTCGTGGCTAAAACCTGCTGTCCAGAAACCTGCTGTCGCAGTGGTGTTAAAACACCAGCTCTCCAGAAACCTGCTGTCGCAGTGGTGTTAAAACACCAGATCCCAGTATTCACAATATGCCATAAAGAAGTCCAACTCCCAAGGACTCTACACTGGAGACTTATGACACTCGAACTGATCGATTTGTTATTGCTCCATGTAAATGGTAATAGTTTCTCTTTTCCCTTCACTTATAATTTCTCATAATATCTTCACCTCCTCAATCCCTTCCTCCCTTAATGGTTTCATTCACCAGGAGCTTCCAGACACAAACCCATCACAGTAGGAAGAAGAGAAATTTCCTAGGGAATCCAGGTACAGTTACTTGAACAGTCTGATTTCAGACCTTGTGAAGCTTTTAATTTACTCTAACTTTTAGAATCTTTTGTTTTGTTTTTGCAGATCGAGATGATGAGGTGATTGAACTATAGCTGAAAACGCTAATGACGATGAACTGATTCATATATAACTTGCGAGATTTGAAACAAGAGACTAGTTTTTTGTTGCAATCTCTACGCAAGGTCCAATATTAAGTGGAATAAGTGCAGCTTCTAAGTTTACTGAACATCTTTGTTCCTGGGATATACAATCACCTGTTTGTGTGTAAACATGATCATATATTGGTTGTGATATTGTTCTATAAAATTATCAAATATTTTTATATGAGTGGAGTCCATTTGATGGTGGTTTTGTGTTGTGTCCAAAATATGCAGTCAGGACTTATTTGGTGAGATCTAAGATTTGTATAAACTCATCTACAACTACAAGCCTTAAGTTCATGTAAAATGTGGCTATAATTAGAAATGGAAGTAACTATTTCTGTTTATACTTCTTAACTATGTAAGGACATGATTTTTTAGCATAATCTTCTATTATTCTTTTTTTTAAAGGCATAATCTTCAATATAATATTCGCTGATCAAGCTGCAAACGACATTCCTTAACCATAGAAATTTGTTGTTTGATGAAGATAAACTCCGTTAGGTTATGAGGATGATTCTGACTGTCTTGTGTTTCGTTAATTCGACTCACTAACAAGTTAGATGATTCTTTCCATAGCCTAATACTTTATGAAATCTTCATCGTATCATCCATATCTCTTTATTCTTTTGGAAGCAATTGTTATTGCTTCAAGAGCTGAATGATCACTCTTGTATATCCAACTAAGCTTCGGCTTCCTTTCTTTCTTGCTTTTGTTATTTAATGGCTAGGGAAGGCCTAATAGAATTTCCCCCATCCCTGGATGGTTTTTAATTAAAAAAAATATATAATATTCGCAGGCACGGTGTTGCAAGCATTATTTATTAACATAATCCTCAGCACATAGTTAAACATTAGACATCCTCTTTCATTCGTATTAATTTATACATTTAGTGAGGAGTGAACGAAGGTATGCATTAGAATTGTTTTATAGTAACAATGTTTTTTTAACTGTTATTGTAAAATTTTAACGATAATTTAATATTGTATTTTTAAAAAATACGAAATATCTATTTCTCTTTTTGTTTTAATGTATTTGATACACTTTTATTTTTGAAATTATAACTTTTAAAATAAAATCAGTTATGAAAACGATGTTCTTATCAAACTATTTAGCCAATTCACCGAGGCTTACATAACTAGTATTAGGATTGCAATTGTAGTTAATTTAAAATAGTTATAATTACAGTGGAAAATCCTACGAGATAATCATTTATTGGATGCGTTATATCCTTAATATCATGGCATCCGTACAAGTATTTTTCTCTTTTCTTAAGCTCAGAATTTAACGCAACCAAGCTATAAATATGAAATTCCATACACAAATTTGCCATACATGCTAGGTCGATATGGAAACTACCCAATACATGTTCCTTATTTGCAGTTTACCAAGTAGCTGCTGTAACAATTTCAAAACAAAGACCCTCCAAAACAAGCAAGAAACTCCCCATTAGCACTAGTGGAGAGACTTCTACTAAATGCAGCAAAGGAAGGTGGTTTCCGTCAAGAATCACCTTTAAGAGGGGTTTCCGAGCTCAAAAATTACCTTTCGTACCCGGCCAAGAAATTTGAAGGCGGTTTTTTAATAACCACCTTTAAATATGGCCACTGGAAGGTGGTTGAGGTCAGGACCGCCTTTAAAAATGGCAATTTCCGAGATAAAAAAATGAGTCCGATGGAATTCCGAACTCGTAAATCAATGGTTTCTTGGAATCGAAGAGAAAAATACTATTCTAAGCTCGTAAATTTGTCTAACCTTATTTTCGAACTCGGAATATAATCAGTCGTGGCCTTCCTTTTATGGTCATCAATTTCCGAATTCGGAAATTGCGGAAGTATATAAAAAAAATGCGCCCTAATAATTAAATATCCACATTCAAAAAATTGTGTGAAGGGTTTGCTCCCATTTCTCGTCCATTAATGAAGAAGTGATTCCATACTCTATAGTTGCCATTTTTTTCCATTGAAAAATGTTAGTTTTATTCAAACTATTTACTTGAAAGTCTTGCAAGTATTAGGGTTGTGATGATTTCAATGATATATATATATATATATATATATATATATATATATGTGTGTGTGTGTGTGTGTGTGTGTGTTCAAATAAGGTTTGTGATATGGGATTTGATTATTGTTGAATGAATGGCCATGGGTTGCATTGTAATTGACTCTTAGGAAAATGGATCGAGATGAACTCATTGATAATGATATTAGAAAATTGCCCGAGTACATGCCATTGGTAGAATCATTTATTTCTTTAGCGTTTGAAGATGCTTCTAAAAAAGGTGGGGTACAAGCACGATGCCCGTGTAAGGATTGTAGAAATGATGCCTATTTAGGGAGGAAGAAGATGCGGGAACATCTTGTAAGGAGGGGGTTTCAAACTACCTACACTCGTTGGGTATGGCATGGGGAAGTAATTGAGGATCCCTCCGAAACACAAAGGTGGGAGATGAATTGGATGGCAATGTGGCGTTTGATGAAATGGTGGAAAATATTACAAGGGAGTTCAAAGGTAAACCCGAGTCGTTACAGGCACTGATTGATGACAAAGGAGCGCCTCTGTACAATGGTTTTAAATACTCATTTTTGAGTGCAACGTTGCAGCTAATGAATTTGAAGGCGCAATTTGGATGGACTGATAAGTCGTTGACTGAGGCTCTCGAGTTGTTCAAGGATTTGCTTTCTGAAGGTAATGTATTGCCCGATAGGTCGTATGCCGGGGGAAAAAATGCCACATGGGATTGGAACTGCAAAAAGTTCATGCATGTCCAAACAATTGTATGTTGTATAGGGGGGATTAGACAAAGATCGACAAGCTTGTTGAGTTTGTGGCGAGTCTCAGTACAAGTTGAAGAGCGGTGGAATAGCTGTGGGTGCGGAAGTTGTGTCTAAATCAAAGAAAAAGACATCGACAAAAGTGTTATGGTATCTCCCTATCATTCCCCGTTTGAATAAGTTGCATGCTTGTAGGAAAGATGCAAAGTTGTTGCATTGGCACGCAGATAGGGTCCGACCGGTGGATGATGTGATTACACATACTTCAGATGGTGAGTAATGGAAGAAATTTGATGCCTTTTACCCTGAGTTTGGAAATGAATCCTGGCATTTGAGGTTAGAGTTTTGTACGGATGGTATGAATCCATTCGGTAATATGAGCAGGACGCATAGTAGTTAGTCTGTTATGTTGGTAATTTACAACCTTCCGTCTTGGTTGACCATGAAGCGCAAGTATGTTATGTTATCTTTGATGATATCAGGGCCCAAGCAGGCGGGTAATGATATTGATGTGTATCTTGCTCCTCCCGTGGAGAATTTTTTTACTTTGTTCAAAGATGGTGTTCAAATGTATGATGGTTTGGTTGAAGATTTCCTAACTTTGAAAGCTATGTTATTTTTGCACCACTAATAACTTCCCCACATATGAAAATTTGTTTGAGTATTCTGTGAAAGAGCACTTAGCTTGTCCCATTTGTAACAAGGATACTGATTTTTGTCTACTGAAACAAGATTGTAAAATAGTTTATCAGGGACATAGGAGGTTTCTTCTGGAGGGGAACCATGGCGCTTGACAAAGAAATAGTTTAGTGGGAAAGTGGAGGGTAGAGGACCACCTGTCCCACTAATGGTACACAAGTTTTTGATAGTGTGAAGAACTTGCCCAATGACTTTGGGAAGAAGAAAATAAAACAGTTGTTGATGGTCCTTGGAAGAAATGCTCAATATTTTTCAATCTTCCTTATTGGAAGGATTTTGGATCTTAGACATTGTTTGGACGTCATGTACATTGAGAAGAATGTCTGTGATTCCTTGACCCAGACATTGTAGAATACCCTTGGGAAAACAAATGATAGGTTAAAAGTTAGGCTTGATTTGGTTGAGATGGGGATTCGGAAGAATCGGGGGCCAATCAATACTGAGGTAGGTTGTTATTTTCCGCTCGCATGTTATTCTATGTCGCAATGGGAGAAGAAATATTTTTGTGATACATTGAGTAGCATGAAGGTTCCAGGTACATACTCTTCCAACATAGCACTTGTGTGTTAGTGGAAGAGTTGAAGTTGGTTGGGTTGAAGTCACACGATTGTCATAACCTAATGTAGGAATTAAATACCATTATGATCCGAGCTTCACTCCCATCCCATGTAAGACTGTGCATACAAAGCCGTTTTTGTTTTTTAAATCAATTTGTTGCAAGAGTATAAGTATTTCAAAGTTGGATAGGTTGCAAGTAATGATTGTTGAAGTTTTATGTTGGATGGAAATGTATTTTCCGCCTTTAATATTTGATATTATAGTTCACCTGTGTGTTTATTTGGTTAGGGAGATAAAACAATGTGGTCCATTTTTTTAAGGTGGATGTACCCCTTTGAGAGATACATGAAAATATTCAAGCATTTTGTGAAAAATTGGTACATGCCAGATGCTAGTATTGTGCATCGGTACGTGACAGAAGAGGCCATCTAGTTTTTCACTGAGTGTACGAAGCAAGTTGAACATGTTGGTGTTCTATCTAGTATACATGATGGGAGACTGGAGGGTTTAGGGGTGAGATAGGGGAAACTGTTCAGTCCTAGTGCTCAAGATTTAGTTACTGCTCATCTTTATGTATTGCGCAACCATGAATACTCAGTCCCCTACATCGAGGTTCATATGGATGCCATACGAGCCGCGCACCCAAATTTCAATGAGGCTCAGGTCCTCCAATTGCATACTGGGACATTTGCTTCATGGTTGAGGGACCATGTAGCTGTCGAGGAACATTCCTCAAAAGTTAAATGGTTGGCTCGTAGACCATTGGGAACCGTTCTGTCCTATGTTGGTTATGACATCAATAGTTTCACATTTGCTACAAAAGAAAATGATGAAAAGAGCGTCTCTTAGAAAAGTGGTGTGTCACTCGTCTCTGAAGCTTTACATGTAGGATATGGAAGTGAAGAGAATCCCATGTACGCTCTAAAGTGTTACTTTGGGACGATCTTTGAAATTTGGGAGCTTGACTATGCCACGATGAGGGTCCCTGTTTTTAAATGTCAGTGGGTGGATATTAACAAGGGTGAGCGCACCGAGGATTTGGGATTCACCCTTGTCGACAGAAGTAGGGTGGGCTAGAAGGACGATCCATTCATTCTGGCATCTCAAGTGCACTAGATTTTCAATGTTAGGGATCATGTTGATCCGAGGTGGGAGATTGTTGTAGAAGGAAAATGAGCATTTTTCGTAGAGAATGAATTAGAGGAAATCATTGGATTTGTGCAGCATACTCCAAGTGGTGGATGTCAAGATGATATTTTCCTTTAGGAGGATGATACGAGCCTTCACGGCTTCCTTGGACACAGTGATCATGATGAGGGTATGTGGGTCGACACTAGAGGAAAGGTTAACCATAGAAGGAAAAAAATCAAAGAAGGTGGTGAGAGAGAGGAAGCATATGTGATTAATAGTTCCACCTTAAGGTTTGTTATCTCATTTGTCGAGTTCAGTATCTATGTATTGAGTTATTAGTAACACCATATTGCTCAACCTTGACGTCACTAGTTTTGATAATCACTAAACAACAACAAAAACTAATTGAAAGTATTCATAATATGAATTCCGAAGTCAAAATCTAAGTTATGGTCAAAATATAAGTTATAGTCAAAATATATAAATAATGTAACATAGTCATCAAATTCACTCGTTCACAAACATCTCATTCTTCTTCATCTTCAATGTCGGCGTCGAGGTCGAACAGTTGAGTCATGGCCGGGAGGTTGACGCGAGATGCCGCTCGTAAGCTTTTTGGGATTTTTCCAAGAATTTGATCTTTGTCTTCATTGTGCAAAATTCCTTGCGCATCCACTAGTAGCAATCTTTGAAACCTTTTAGATAAGCTTTTTCGGTACCTTCATGGAAGAACAATTGTTATAAGTAAACGAATGATTAAATTTAATCAAAATTTTATATAAATCAAATGTTAAATGGAAACCCTTCTTATTAGATGGTCATGATACTTCCCAAAAATCAAACCTTTCTCAATTTGTGGCCATTCATCAACTCATGGCCTTTTATTAGGCTCGGAAGCTTCTACAAGCTTATGAAACTACTTGCAATTGATCAAAACCCAATCCTTCTTCTCGAAGTAAGTTCTGTTAAAATACCTTGGGCCCTTCTCCTCACTGCAACTAACCAACCCCGGGACCTTCTTCAAAATTAGTATGATCAAATGGCAAAAGGGAGGCACTTGATCAACTTCTTAGAAGTAGCAGTGTACAACATATTCTTAAAAATTGCCGCACTGGGATTTATTTTTCTACCCTCCATGATATAATATCATATACTGAGCATGGGATAGTTAGGCTTGGTGATGTGCCCACCCGAGGGAACGGGAGTTCTACCAATAATCTCATAAGTGATACGATGATCAATTGGCAAAACTTCTAGATCAAAGGTTTCTGGCCTTCATAATTCCCTACTATCGCGTCCAAAATATGTCATGCTACATTCCACAAAGTCAACATATGGGTACTCAATATTTAGCGGCCACTTCTCCCTATGGTAACAATTATCCAATGATCCATCTATATCTTTTGGAAATACAAGTTTGGGGTGTTCGTAAGGGCAATCCAACAACTTATTGATATACCATTAGCTAATGGGAATGTCTATACCCCCAACACTAGTCTCATAGTCGCCGTTAGCAACACCATGTAAATTACTGTAAAATGTTAGGTCAAAGTAAGCACTCTCATTACAATATAGCAACTTCTCGACATGTTGTTGCTAAATTTACTAAGAGGGTCAGCCAAACTATAGCAAGATATTCGCTAAAATCTTGGTAGCAATCTAATAGCTTCCCATTTTCACGTAATTCTTCATAACATTTTTGGGCAAAAAAAGAAACAAACATTGTCTCCAGCTTGTTGCCAGTGGATCGTGACCTAGGATTTCCACTCTTCGATGCTCATTCTTATGCCATGGACTCCAAATTGAGGGTTCTAGGAATTTGGTAAAGGTGGGTCATGTTTGCTGGTTCAAAATGACAGGTTTAAGGTTTAAGGATTTTGGAGTGGAGTTTGATAATGAATTCTCGATCATTTTTTATATAGTGAAAGAGTTTCAAAGTTTGGAAACCCTGAACTGTCCATTTTATAATATAGTCCGACAAGTTTCCGAATCCAGAAATAATTTAGTGTTACATTTTTTGGTCGTCAGTCAATTCCAGAGGTGGTCCAGAAATGTCACAAGAGCTCGGAAACCCACTTCCAAGTTCAGAAAGTGGGTTGGCACTTATGGTAAACAAGAACCTCAATCTTTACGAGCTCGGAAACTTGTTTGTCCTACAGAGCTAAAGGGAAGAGTTAATTCCGAACTCGAAATTAGCTCTGTATGATTGGCCATCCTAAAATTTTTTACCATTCTAGATGTATTACAACAAAATTCAATCACTTTAGCATAATACTCGCTCATATCACTTTCAATGTAAATAAATGGTCAATGAAAAGACATTTGAGTTCTTCCAAATTAGCATTCTATTCAAAGATTAAATACCAAAACATTATCTAAAATCCAACACATGCTATCTAAAATCCAAATCACCATCATAGCAAAACACTGTTGAAAATAATTGTCTAAATTTTCCTCCCTATTACACCTTTTCAAACATTTCTTCTGGACCTTGAGTCCCCAAGCTCCCACTAATTTCTTCTCTGACTTGACCTCCTTCCCCGGCTGTGTCCACTATACGTTAACCTCCCTCCCCGACATGCCCGCCCTTTTCAGGATCACCACCACTATCACCACCATCCTTATCACTTGTCTCTGAGAAAACTGGCTCGAAGTTTGTTTGCTCTTCATCTTTTCTCAATTCAAGGTGAAGTCCTTGGGATTCAATGAACGCCACATGCTGCGAGTGGGTTCGACTCAACATTTTGTGCATCTCAGTCACGTCAACACGCAAGAAATTGAAATACTTCCTCAGCCTAGCCTTCCAACCGGTCTGTAATCCCATCAATATAAAGTTATTATAATACAAGATATTATTAAACACAACATAAATTTCATGTAACATAAAATGTGATGGATTACACACTGGAGCTTGATGCCTCGACTCTATCTAGGTTTGCCTCACAAGCTCTCTTTGCATTCTTAGCCTGCTGACCAGGAATTACCCTAGACTCCTATTTCTCACAAAACTAAGATGAAGTTGTTAGTGTTGGAACCAAGCTTCATTATATTAATATATGTTGGAGGGTCTATCGACTGCTTGAACTCCAACCTTCTTCAACGTGGCAGTGATCAAACCACCGTAGGGTAGGTCATTCTTTTTCATGTTCGCCGCCTTAAGAATGAAAGATATGATAGTGTAGCCGTGGTTAATTTTGACCCCCTCCATGACATAGTAAAACAACATCAAGTTACCAATTGTAGGCTCACACATGTTGCCACCTGTTGGTAAGACGTTAAGGCAAATCCACTCGTAGATGAGTCGTTCCTCGACAGTCAAAATACTGATGTCATAGGACTCGGCTTTCCTTGCATCACTATCCGACCTCTTAAAATATTTTTTTGCCAAAGCGAGAGGACATAGCGGGGTTGCCTCACTCACCCCCATCCAACAATGAGTGTGTTAAATTTCTAGGGGACCATGGGGATCATCGGGTCTCAATTTTTTGGGGGTTGTGTATGGTCATTCTAGGGCTTCATTTATGGTATACTTGGACACAATAACATCATTCCAATTCTCTCTAGTTAATTCACGATTATTGCTACTTTGACCAAAATTAGCGTAAAATTGGATCACCTCATCTACATGAACGGATTCCCCAATGCAAAAACAATTTCTCGAGATGTTGAATTTTGAAACGGGTGAGTAAATAATCAACCCCTAACTAACCAATCTTAGAATCTAAAAAAACCCTTTGAATTTATAACTTTTCTCTTAGAGAAAGCTACATAACTCTCCCCGGCCCCATCATTGAAAATTTTTGTAGATTGGCCGATCTCCTTGAAAGGGCGATGACTTCTATCCCTTGCCTTTGGCGTACCAATTGGTCATATGACTCATTTTTGGAAGTTTTGAGGTTGGGGTTAGATGAATTGAGGGAATTTAGGGTTTGGGAGGGTTGGATTCAAATAGATGGTTTTGGAAATTTTTGGCTTTTGCCCATTTTTAAATATGAAATCCATTTCCAAGTTTGGAATTAGGTCTTGACTCATATTTTGAAGGGAAGACATATTTACAAACTCATAAGTAGCACAAAAAGGGTTTTCGAGTTTGGAAACCCCTTTACACGCAACAAAAATTGCGCCAAAAGGGGTTTCAAAGGGTATTTACTGCCCATTTGAAAACACCCGTGAGTTTCCCACCATTTTCCCCTTCCAAAAAATTCTCCAACCCCTTACCTCAATTATACCTCATCTCCACTCCAAGATTTCATCTTTATTAAATATGAGGTATGTTTTTATCATGTTTTTCATCTATCTTATATTCAAATTTCTCCACTCAATGTTTTCATTTTGCTAGGGTTTGGGGGTTTTCCCTTGAACATGAAGCGATAAGGGAATCAAAATGCTAATCTTTGTTTGAGGAGAAGGTTAGTCATTGTTTAATGTGGAAATCCAGGGTTCACATTATGTGACCCAAAACCCTAGGGTTCCCATGGATTTTATTTAGTTTCACTACAAGGGTAGGATTATTTAAGATTTCTATGTTGTATGGATTTGTTATTCATGGACAATTGTGTAGGGTTTAGGATTTTGGTTGGGAAATGGTATCCCAACATTAAGGCTTGCATCTTTAATGGGAATTGTATTTTTTTATGGTAGGATAATCGGTATGTCAATTTATGAGGTTGGATTGTTGATATGAATTCAGAGATTAGTTATATTTGTTCTTCATTTCATTTGATTAGGGTTTTAGTATTTATTGTATGGGTTTTTGTGTATTAAGTTGGGGTTAGGTAATCAAAACATAGGGGGATTAATTGTTGCAATTTTAAATTAAATGATTTGAGATATGTATTCTACATTTCATATTATTAGGGTAAATGTATTTAGTATGTTTTCTTAATTCATTTTTAGTTTAGTAATGTTTCGGGTTATGTAGCTCCTACTTTAATGACTTAGTAATTTTATGATACATTTTCGAATGTAGGGTACGAAATGACATCTATCAAAAGGAATCGTGATCAAGTTTCACTATCATGAAATGAAAATTCACCAACAACAAACCATGGTATGGATGAGGATGACTGATCTGAGGATGTAGGAATACCCCCGAATTCATTGTAGAAACATAGAAAATAGAATGGCTTGAAAGAGTTAACCTCAATGATATTCAATAAGTCTAACATTTGTGTGTCGGCCTAACACGCTAAATGGTCTAGTTGGGTAGCGAAGGTGGGTAGAACGAGGTGGATATTAAATACGATAGTTGGCATGAAGTCCCAAAGATTACAAGGCCACTTTATAGATATAATGCAAGGTAGAATTAGTGAATTGTTATTTCCCTAAATTTGTCATTGATTGAAAATATATCTCCGTGATTGACCCTATGGAGTTCAAAATCCTCACATCGGCCATTTGACATCGAGTCACCGGACATGGATGATTTGAGAAGGAAGGCTATGTTGATGATGTCCAAGAGTTGGCATCAACATAAATACACATTTTCTAGGGACTACATTTTTAGTGATAAGAGAGGTGATCGCCCGTGGCAAACTTACACTCACATTCAACCCGATAGTTGGGAAATCCACAAAAGGAGAGCATGGGAGAATAAGGATAATGTTAGTAATAAAAAATGTTCATATTATTAGTGAGTCTAGATTAACATGTCTATAGTGATGACTTAAGTCTAACGTCCTAACTTAGGGAACGAGAGAAGATAAACAACTAATGGCGGGGCAGAATAAAATTCCTCACCGATTGAGCCACGGGGGCTATGCCAAGGCGGCCATGGACCTCGTGAAACAACGTTTTGAAGAAGATGTTCAAATTACAATAGAGGCCGGGGTGCCCGAAATTGAGGAAAGGGAAACTGTGCAACCAATCAACGGGGATGACATTGAGAGGCACGATCTATTCCTCAAAGGCCGACAAAACAAAAATGGAAGGTATGTCAAAGATGAAGAAAAAATGATTGCAGAAATAATTGTAAGTAAAAATTATAGTGAATATATTATTTTGGAAATATTTTTCTTAAACATGTATTATTATATATGTTCTATTATATTTAGGAAAAATTGAAGAATGATCAATTACAAGGGCACTTCATTCCAACTGATAAGCACGGCATCCTTTGTGAAGCTACCGAAAAACCCGACCACCTAGGGCGTGCTAGAGGAGTGGGATCGTTCATGACCCAATGGGAGGCTTTCAGCATTGTAAGGTCCTACAAGGGTGCTGAACCCTCCAGAGTCCACATCCTACAAAAAACCCTTCTTCAAGAAAAATGAATTGAGCAGCAATACATCCTCATTCGTAGGTTGATCCAACACACCGGGCTTATTCTTCCGGACAACTTAGATGATTTGACAGCCAATTGGACGCCGCTATCAAGGGGATCACATCATTCACCCGTAGATATTGAGGTGAATCGAGAAGTTATTGTGAAAACTCCAAGAATCGAGCGGCAATTGTTCAAACCGGACAATGTAGACACTGCATTACAAACAATTTAAAAAAGGTACATATTTATTGTATTTATTCAAAATGTTGTTAACAATTTAGGAAATTTTTTAGTTAACATATAGCTTTGTGGGAATGTAGAAATCACGTCCGTGTGAGTTGTATATGGACCAAGGAATATATGGTAAACCACTTCACGTAACCAATGGAGTTCTGCATGAATTGATGAAACACTACCACTCCGTACCTATTGGTGAGGGTATTTCTAGGGTTTCATTGGAGGAACCGTTGGTGTTGGGCACCCCTTTTCTAGTCCTAGATGGAGAATATGATGAAACATCAAATGCATGTATTTTCTGAAGCATTTAACATCTCTTTTGTTACCCTTTTGTTGTAATATTGCTAGATTTAGATAGGTTTACATGATAAGGGGTTTAGATGACCGATTTTGGTTTTCATATCTAAATCCTTCATTTTGTAACCTATGTTTAGTCAAATGGATTTTTGGTCCTTACGAGCATCTAGATTCCGTTTTGTGAGCTTAATTTGTAGATTTCTCATGAGCACTTAAGAGTGTTTTAGTAAAGGCTATTCGTAAGGATGGTAGAATATTGAAGGCCATGAGTCAAAGTGTGGTAGAAGATAGAAGGGTCGAAAAAGGAAGACAAATAAGCGGATGAATTATGACCCAACAGTTTGGAAAACGTTCTAAGAATTATTGGAGAAAAACAAGACTTCAAGGGATGTACCATTGGATTTGTCTTCTCGAGCACTATAAAATGGACTACAAGAACTCCCAAACAGGATCAGCGGTTCACCCATAGCAGCGAAAAGAAGTTGAAGAAAAAAAAGGCCGACGGGCTCTCGGCCAGCGCATTTAGGCACGCACCCGCGTGCCCAAAACAAGGGCCAAAAGCATCCCTCGGATGTAAAATGCGCACCTGAGCACGCAGCCCGCCCACCTCTACAACGTTTTGACTTTTTCTTGACCAAATTAGACTATAAATAACCCCCTTCTTCCCCACTTCTCTAAGCCCAACTTGGGGCCTCAAAACCCTAGTTTTTCTTCATCTTTTCTTAGTTTTTTCACTTCTTCCATGAATTCTTGTAGATTTGTTATTGGTTTTGATTATCTAGGTTAGTTTTATACTTTGGAGCAATTGGTTGAGGCTTCCAAGCCCATGTCTTGAGAATCATTTCTATCTATTTATTGCTTTTGCTATTGTGCATTTATTGAGCTTTGAATGTGGTTTTTTAATGGCATTAATATTGTTGGCAGTTAGAGTATATAAGTGTCTTGTATGATTACTTGTTAGGGTTGGGAAAAACTAGCTAAGTTTCCCCTCTTTTGATATGAAATCCATAAGCATGAGTTAGAGCTTCTAGTGGTGTTAATGAGTTGATAATTGATGGATGAATGTGATGATGTTGAAATCTTTGTCATGTTTATTTAATGTAGCAAATAGGAGAGGTCTATGAACGTTAAACGTTCTTGAATAATCTTGTGCATGAATTGGTTCAATGCTTGGACACTGTGTAGTGTTTATAAGTGTTACCAAGCTTGTTTATTCTTCATACTCAATGCCATTAATTGGGATACTTTTATCCATTTCTCAACTAAAGGAGTCGTTAGTGAGGTTTGACAAGAGATGTTGAATTCACTGTTGCAAACTACTATCTAAGAATGATAGAAGATTTATCTTCATAACTAGTAGTTAAAGTAATGGATATGTTGTAGATTCAAGGATAGATAAGAGGTTTCGAAGTGGAAATCAATTGCCCCCAAGGTTTTGTCTTTTGTAGTTTTTACCTCCTTTTCTTAGTTTGTTGCATTATTAGCATAGTTACTTAACTTTGTTAGTTGTCTTGTTATTAGATTCATAACTTAGGAAAACCAACAACCCCCCCCCTCTTTACTTTCATTATATATATATACATACATATATATATATATCTAGCCTAGTATCCACTCTATATGTTTAAACCCTTAGAAAAATCCCCTTTCTTTGTGGACGATCCCAATTTGCCACTATCTACTTAGTTGTAGTTAGTAAGAATTTATGACTTATAAATATTAACTTTGAGAGGTACAACGATGACCTCCCAAATTTTGGCGCCGCTGCCGGGGAAGGGGCATTTAATTTTAACTATTTAGGCATATTTTCTTTGTGGTTGTTTTTGTTCAAAGTAGGTATTGTTTGAGTTCTTGGTGAATTTTTATCGAGAATCCTTGCAATATGCTTCCAAACTTTTGAAAAATAATATATTTTTTTTAAAAATGGAAAATCTCACCTTGGGGGAACCCATGATGAGAAGAGAAGCTCAACAATCGAGGTTTTGTAGGATGTGTCATTCCAAACATCCTACCGAATCTTACTATATGTTGAGAGAGGAGAACTATGAGGAGGAAAGAACCATTGGTTTCCAAAACTAGGGGTATTATGAAGAGTGCTACCAAGAGGTTGGAGATGTTGGTATTCAAGGGCAAGAGGCTCAAGAGTGGTATCCACACCACGATTCTTACAATCCAGAGTGGAGTGGTAATCCAAATTAGTGGTATGAGAATGAGCCAAAAAACCAACAATACGAGAAAAAAAAGTTGGCCATCACCACCTTACACCATACCCCAAAACCAAGCCCAACAAGAAGGTTCAAGTTTGACACATGATAAGATCATGAATGCAATAGAAAACTTGAATAACTTGACCAAGACTAATGAGCAATAAACACTCGAATCTCCTCTAGTCTTGAGGCTTTGGAGGGGCATGTGATCAATATAATGGAAGTGGTGACCCAAATGGAAGCTTGTTATTCCGAAGATACACTAGCCCAAGTTGAACTCAAAGATTCGGTGAGTGAGGTCACCTTGAGAAATGAGTTCGAGTTTGAAGGGGATGAGGAGTTGGTTGTTGAGGATGAAAAAGTTGAGGAAGGGGTGATTATGCTACATTCATTGCCATCATCACCCCTACCCCCACCAAATGAACCAACTCCACCATTTTCAGAACCCTGGAAGGGGATAGTAGAGGAGCCAAATGATTATGCCAAGCCTCCTAGCCACCCAACTCCTTTTATACCATCTCCACCCCCACAAAACTTTCCTCTTGAAAGTTTTGTATCCCACGTCTCTACTTTTGGATGCTCATGGTGAAGGGGTTCAAACCTTCACTATATGGATAACATTAGGGTCATGCCGATGACCTTAAATATGTGGAGCTTCTTGGGAGGCAACCCAATCTTTTAAGTTAGGCTAGTGTTTTTATTTTCTTAAAAAAAAACCTCAACCAAATCCTCAAACTCTTACCCAAAACAATAAAAACATCACCACAATCCACCCACCTAAAACCACCATCAAAACCACTATCTAGGAGTACTACTAATTGTTTCTTTTTGTGGGTGTTGATCGAGACTTTCATAGTTATGGAATTGTAGTGGATGGGTTGAAGTTGCATATTTGGCAGAGTTCGAGAACATGAAGGAAAGAACATGCATTTAGACTATAAATAGCCCCCCGTCTTCCCCCACTTCTCTAAGCCCGACTTGGGGCCTTAAAACCCTATTTTTTCTTTATCTTTTCTTAGTTTTTTCACTTCTTCCATGAATTCTTGTAGATTTGTTATGGGTTTTGATTATCTAGGTTATTTTTGTACTTGGGAGCAATTGATTGAGGCTTCCAAGCCCATGTCTTGAGAATACTTTCTATCTATTTATTGCTTTTGCTATTGTGCATTTATTGAGTTTTGAATAAGGGTTGTTAATGGCATTAGTGTTGTTGGAAGTTAGAGTATATGAATTGCTTGTATGATTACTTGTGTGGGTTGAGAAAAACTAGCTAAGTTTCCCCTCTTTTGATATGAAATCCAAGAGCATGAGTTAGAGCTTCTAGTGGTGATGAGTTGATAATTGATAGATGAATGTGATGATGTTGTACTCTTTGTCATGTTTTTTTAATGTAGCAAATAAGAGAGGTCTATGAATGTTGAATGTTCTTGACTAATCTTGTGTAAAGGCATGAATCGGCCCAATGCTTAGAAAGTGTTTATAAGTGTTACCAAGCTTGTTGATTCTTCATACTCAATACCATTAATGGGATACTTTTAGCCGTTTCTCGACTAAAGGAGTCATTAGTGAGGTTTGACAAGAGATGTCGAATTTACTCTTGCAAACTACTACCTAAGAAGGATAGAAGATTTATCTTCAGAACAAGTAGTTAAAGTAATGGATTGGTTGTCAATTCAAGGATAGATAAGTGGTTTGGAAATGGAAATCAATTGCCCCCACCCAAGGCTTTGTCTTTTGTATTTTTTACCTCTTTTTCTTAGTTTGTTGCATGATTAGCATAGTTACTCAACCTTGCTAGTTGTCTTGTCTTTAAATTCATAACTTAGGAAAACCAACCACCCCCCCTTTACTTTCATTTATATATATATATATATATATATATATATATATATAGCCTAGTATCCACTTTATATGTTTTAACCCTTAGGAAAATCCTTCTTTTTTGTGGACGACCCCGATTTGCCACTATCCACTTAGTTGTAGTTAGTAAGCATTTAGGGCTTATAAATATTAACTTTGAGAGGTAGGGATATGACCTCCTAGAACACAAGAAGGTTGGTCTTGTACGGGGAATGTTTCTACTACGGCCACGTCGACTTATTTATGTCGATCTTGTAACAGATCGATATTTGAAGGAAACACGACCCGTCAAACCAACACCTAAATCGGTGAAAACAAGTGAAAACAACACCAAGACCCATCAAACCCAATGTGTAACAAGTTCTAGTGTGCAATTTTACTGTGTCTGTGTGCGATTAAAGTGCGATACACACATCTCCCATCCTCACCTTCATCTTTCTCTCCTTATTTTTCTGATAACGGTCACAAGCTGTTGAACTGGCCGCCGTCCATGGCACTGCCACCACCCAATCTTAAGGCAGAAACACCCCCCGCTACTAGTAAATGCTTTCTCCAAGCTCTGAATGCTAAACCCTTCCCGCTCTTCACCTCTCTACCCGATACGCCTAATCTACACCCCATCACAGAATACAAGGGCAAGATTGCATTTATTCTCCCACCAGAGGAAGGTGATTTACTGGCGTCTCACTACCAAAATGCTCTGGTCGGGAAGTTCAACAGAGGAAAGCCATCAATGGAGTCTCTTCAAACAACATTTAAGTTAATATGATTTAAATCGAAGTTTCAATTGGGATCTCTGGATTACCGCCATGTACTAATCAGATTTTAGGATAGCGAAGATTATCAGAGATGCTGGATGAAGGGACAGTGGATGATTCAAGGCTCAATCATGAAAGTCCAAAAATGGCCACCGAATTTCTCCCCAGTATCAGAATCTTCAGTTGTTCCAGCCTGGGTAACAATCCATAAACTCCCTATTCATTTCTACAATACCTCTGCAATCATAGGTATGAGTAGTCAGATTGGTAGATATCTAAAAATGGATGCAGCAACTAGTGCTCTGACTAGGCCATCTGCCATCAAAGTTTGTGTAGAGGTTAATCTTTTGTCTCAGCTCCCCTCTACCATAGTGGTTGGAATAGGTAGAAAAGTAGCAGAGTATCCTATTGAATATGATGAACTGCCTTCATACTGTACTCATTGTAGGATAATTGGTCATAGTCATGCTACTTGTAACTTTCTACACCCAGAGCTAAGGAAAAAGCACCTTTCTACAGCCACAATAAATGAAAAAAGGAAAAAAAAGCCCCAGACCATGTAGAACCCCTGCAAGCCTTAGATTCCCATCCTACACTGATCTTAGATGTTGCGGGATCCTCAGTTCTATCTACCTCTCAGAAGGAATTTGGGTTTCAAACACAATATAGTAAGTCCGGCTTTCATCAGGAAAATAATGAAAGTATTGTAAATGTTTTCCCTGGTAGTCATAATGAAAGAACTGGTTCCTTTTATTCACTGGATGACATTTCAAAGCCAATCACTGCCACTTTCTAGAGAAAGAAGAACCAACAGTTTGACTTACTACCCAACCAGGAAACTACAATAATAGAAAACACTGTTAAGATCTCTAATGCTTTTCAGACATTAGAAGCTTTAAATGAGGGTGATGATGAGGAGGAAGCAGCAGAAATATTCCATGAAACATTGGAATCTCAAGAAGCAGTGGTACCCCCTATAACACATGACAAGATTACAGCCACAACAGAAAGCCACCCCATTCAAGAAAACAACCTATCTGATGGACACACAAAGCTTTCCATTATCTCAGTATCAAATACACCTGTCATCCCAGATGCAGTTCATGCAGTGGAAATGAAGGGAGCACACTCCTCAACTGATCAGAACACAAAGGTAGATCAAAGCATACAGTCTAAGGTTAGCACACCCAAACCAGTACCTACCCCATTTTTGGATAATCTTGATAAGAATCAGGATAAGCAATCTAATAATAGTAATGCTATCGCTACGAAACCAAGAAAACTTAGATCCTCACAGAAAGCAATCCCCTTCTGTTTTAAATGATTAAATACAACACAATAGGAAATATGTTAGTCTGGAATGTTAGAGGCTACGGAACATCAATGGATAGAATAAAATCCCTTATGCTGTCACACAAGATTACTATTCTCTGTTTGATTGTGCCTTGGCATGACAAAAAGAAAATAAACACTCTGATGCATGAACTAGGCTTCAAAAATGCTCTCTCTGCTCAAAAAGCTAAAATTTGGATTTTATGGAACCATGCTTTTAATGTGATCAGTTTAAAGGAATCAGATCAATTCTTGCAGGCTAGAATTTCGGATATTTCCTCACCTGTTAGTTGGAACTATTTTTTATCTATGCTAGTGTCAATAGAAAATCGAGGGAAGCTCTTTGGGATGACTTAAAAACCCCTCCTCCAGAACCCTCTATATACATTGAGGACTTTAATACAGTTGTCTCAGTCTCTGAGTATAAAGGAAGAGAATCTCCCCCCACAAGAAGCATGAAAGGGTTTAATGCTTTCATTAATAATCTGGACTTGCATGAAATCCCCACGGTTGGAAACTCTTTTACATGGTGTAATAATAGATTCAGGAATAAATGCAAGGACCTTTTGCTTCGGAGATTAGACAGAGGCATAAGCAATTTAGACTGGTTGGAACTTTTTTCAAACAGCTCAATTCAAGTGCTAAATAGATTAACTTCTGATCACTCCCCATTATTACTGTCTATTCAATCTTCTGAAGAATTGGTACCAAGGCCTTTTAGATACCAAGAGATGTGGTCAAACAGAAAAGACTTCCAGAAGTTGGTGGAAAAAAACTGGAATTTGTCATCCCCCTCAAGAGGGATGCACAGGTTAGTGCATAAGTTTAAGAGACTTAAGATCGACATTAAAGATTGGAACAAAAACACTTTTGGAAATGTCAATCAAAACCTGTTTGAAGCCGAGACAAAAGTCAGTGACCTAGAAATAAAATTTCAACAGTCCCAAGCTGAAACTGACTTAGCTGAACTCAATAAGTCCAAAGCTTTACTTATTAGATCCCAGAAAGAAAAAACATTTTCTTAAAACAGAAAGCAAGGTTAAACTGGCTTAAACAGGGGGATGCAAATACCAGCTATTTTCACCACACCATTAGAGAAAGGAGAGCTAGGTCTAGAATTAGTAAAATCAAAGATGGAAACGGGATCTGGATTTCTGACCCCCATCTGATTAAAGAAGAAGGTGTCCAATTCTTTAAGGAACTACTAAATGAGGATGCCCCTTAAAAAACAGGAACTTATCTGAAAAATTTCTTAGGGGAAATTCCTCATCTGATTACAGATCAGCAAAACCATCATCTGCTTCAACCTTTCAATATCCAGGAACTCAAATTTGTAGTCTTTGATTTAAATAAATCTAGGGCTCTTGGATCAGATGGTTTCTCTGGTGAATTCTTCACCACCTTCTGGGAAACCATTAAATTAGACCTTCTGGAGGCAGCAAATGATTTCATTAGTGGTGGCTATATTCCAAAGGCTATCACAAGCACCTGGCTCACCTTAATTCCCAAAAAACCTATCCCAATTTCATTCTCAGACTTCAGACCTATTAGCTTATCCAATTTTGTCAATAAAGTCTTTTCAAAAATGCTTATGGAAAGGATTAAGCCACTAATGCACAAACTAATCTCTCCTGAGCAGAGTGCTTTTATTAAAGGTAGGGATATCTCTGATAATATCCTTCAAATGCAAGAGATGACCAGGATGTTGTCTAGAAAATCAAAATTTCCTAATTTGATAGTTAAACTAGATATGCAAAAGGCTTTTGATAGAGTCTCATGGTCATTTCCTGAATTCCATTCTTCTTCATGGCTTTCACGGGAAATTTGTCAAACTTACTATGCATAACATATCTGCTACCCATTTTTCTGTTTTAATTAATGGAGCAACTTCAGGTTTCTTTGCATCTTCTAGGGGCATTAAACAAGGCGATCCTCTTTCACCATTCCTGTATAATCTGCTCTCAGAAGCTTTTTCTAGAGGTCTAAAGAAACTTTTCACCACAGGATACCTTCAAAATTTTAGTCTCCCTAATACCTGTGCCCCGGTGTCCCATTTAATGTATGCTGATGACACCGCAGTATTCCTTAATACTAACCCTAGAAACATGAAGAGGTTTAAAAAGTTTCTGCTTGCATATGAACAAACATCAGGACAAAAGGTCAATTTCTCTAAATCTGATTTTTTTCGTGTCCCATAGAACCTCTAATTCTACAGTTAACTCTGTAAAAAGGACTCTAGGAATGGAAAAAGGATCCTTCCCATTTAAATATCTAGGAGTTCCTATTTTTTCTGGAAGAAATCTGCAGGTACACTACAAACCTTTATTGGAAAGAATGGATAAATCAATCAATAACTGGAAGAACAGATGGCTCTCTACTGCAGGTAAAATTATCCTGATAAACCAATGTTTTCTCTCAATTCCAACTCATATTTTTGCTGTTTTGAGTCCCCCAAAAATAGTCTTGAAAAAAATGGAGAAAATGGCCTCTGGCCTGTTTTGGGGGTGTTCTAAAAATGTTGAAAAGAAAAAATGGAGGTCTTGGAAAAATATGAGTGTACCTTTCGAAGAAAATGGAATAGGTTTTAGGGATTTAAAGGCCATTGTTGATGCTTTTTCATGTAAATTGTGGTGGAAATTGCAACTCAACTCCACTCAATGGACTTCTCTATTATGGTCACTTCCTAAGTCTTATAAAACCTCTCATACATGGTCCAGAATCTGTTCTATTACAGCTAAAGCAAATTTCAATTCTAGAGTAATATACGGAAAAGGTGACTCCTCTTTCTGGAACGCTAACTGGACTGGAGAAGGAGCTTTGTTTTATAAATGGCCTCAAGAAAGAAATATCCCCTTTGCGGATATTTCACTTAGGTCGTTTATTAACAACAAAGCCACCCTTATCCCTCAACTGGAGCCATTTTTGGCGACCAATTTGTATTCCCTGTTGCAGGATGCTAATTTGGAATACACTCATGAGGATAGGCTCATCTGGATGCCAGCTACAAATGGAATTTTCTCCATCAAGTCAGCATACAACATCTCCAGACAGAAAAAGCCGAAGATCCTACATTTCCATAAGGTTTGGTCCTCTTTTATTCCCAACAAAATTATGTGCTAGTGTGGAGAGCTCTGAATGGCTTACTTCCTTTTGATAATATATTATGTAGGTTAGGATTCTATTTAGCCTCTAAATGTCCTCTTTGTCAGAAACACAGTGACACACTAGATCACTTTTTCAACTCTTGCCCCTCATCTATTGCTGTCTGGCACTGTGTCAATGACTTTTTAAAGCTCCAACAAATTTTTTTTGCAAATTTGAAGAATAGAGTTGAATATTACCTCTCTTTTAAGGCAGAATCCAAAATTCATTCCAATATTGCAATTGCTGCTCTTCTTGTCACAATTTGGTCTCTTTAGATTAAAAGGAATAAAATTTTGTTTGAAAATGAGTCCTTCTCCCAAACTACTTGTATTCAAGAAATAAAAGGCATGATCTATCAAATTTTCACAGTGAAACATTTGATAGGCAATTTAGACAACCATAGATACTGGACACAGGCTAATATTATTCCTCATATCTTACAAAAGAAAAGAAAAACCTTCATTGCTGTGATATGGCAGAAACCCCACTCTGGATATAAGATTATTACAGATGCAACATGAACTAGAGGGGGTCTTTCTTCCCTGGCTGTGATAGTTAGGAACTGTGATGGGAATGTTGTTAAAATGAGGGTAAAATCTTTCCATTCTCCATCCCCTTTACAGGCAGAAATATTAGCCATCCAATGTGGCTATGAGACTTGTTCAGAGTTGGTTTTAAATACTTGTGTGGTGGAATCAGACTGTTTAATGGCAGTACAGGGTATTCAAAACCCTAATAGCTCCCCATGGAAAATCTTCTCCATCTGCAACTCTCTGAATTTAAAACACCATAGATACCCAATTCAACACACCCCTAGAGAGGCTAACAATGCAGCTGATTTCCTTGCTAAATTTTCTTTAGCTAATAACCTCCATGGTGATATAGACTTGCAGGCAGCTCCACCCTTTCTTAAGGGACTCCTTCATCTAGACAGATGTGGAATCCCTGGGATAAGAGTTGATGCATGAAAGTATGCCGTCAATGTTACAATATTCAGATACATATTAGAGGAATCATCACACTGGACTTATAAGTATGATTTTAAGCTGGATAGATACTGCTAATTTTTTTGCTATTTGTTTTACTGCAGGTACTCATGCAACTCCTTTTTTCAAGACCTCGGATGGTGCTCATCTCTCCACCACCAGGAAACCAGCTCCAATTCACAACCTCTCAAGCTGCGGTCAACCTTGGAATGAAGTGATCAACCATACATCCTCCTTGCAATACTGCGGCAATTTTGCTTACTATTTGGCTCTTAATCTTGATCTGATAGAATGGAGTTGCCTGGCCAAAGGAAAAAATTAACACATGGGGGGAGATTCTTTCTTTTAGAATCGCAACTACCATCTCTAACCTCTTCTTCTAACTACCAGAACCGTAAGAACACACTTTCCTAACTAGTTGCTAGGTATTCTTTTGGCAGCAACTATGTTGCCGCAATGACCAACATGTACTAAATCTCTGTATGTATTGGTTTCTACACAGGCTTGGGGAACCTTTATATAATATCCCTCACCTTAGGGTGTTTTTTTTAAAAAAAAAAGGCCCATCAAACCAACACCTAAATTGGTCCGAACGACACCCACAAAGCTTAGACCTCAATCTGCAAGATCACAAGTCCTTCGACAATCACCACACTTTGTACGGGTCCTGTTTAATTTGCTTCAACTGCATGATCAAAACTCAACATACGCATTCTCTATAAATGAATGTGTATTCAAATGAAAATAGGATATCATTGTGTTTTGGAGTGATTTTGAAGATCTGTGGATATGTGAGCAAGTCAATCAAACGATCATGTCAATCTACACCTTGTGAGTTATTTCTATAAATTTTAGTTAAATTCAATATATTAATTACTACGTCAAAGCTACTAAAGCAAAATGACATTTCATAGGTATATGATTTTTACACATAATCAAAAGAAGGGGTGGATTGGATAGATGTGCCCAATGTCAAGTCAAAAATTGGTTGTATGAAACAAGAGAGGCTCATTGCACCATACATAGAAAAGTTATATATATATATATATATATATACACACACACACACACACACACTAAGATTGTTTGTTTTACTTACCTGCTACAAACTCATTTCGTGCACAATTCAAATTTTCTTATTTAGGGACCATTGGAGATTGATTTTGATTGTCCCTGCCCATAACCGGGTTTATTGGATGGATCCCTTGTACTTCCAACAGTCGGATGCATTTGTTGAGATTTTGGAATTATCGATGAAGGACAGTAGCGACCAAAATAAAATTAATTTTGAGGTAATTGAAGTCAAGGTGGGCTATGAACATTATTTATTCAATTTGCGGTACTTAATTAATTTAAATAAGAATATAATTTAGAATTTCATGTTTATTTAAATTAGTACAAGAAACAAGGGCAAACTTGAGAGTATGGCTATCACGTCATGTTATACGTGGCTGAGTGCATTTAAGAAGTCTAAGGTGACTTCATCCAAATTGACAAGGTATGTGTACAATTGTGTCTAGCAACCAATTATTCTAACTAAGCTTTCTTGTATTTTCTACTAACTAGTTATTGACAAATTTTCATGAAGGAATTGAAGTCCTACTCCAAAGATGATATCAGCAATGCGAGGAATTCTTTGGCTAGGTATCCAATACTCAATCGGTTAGGAACCCTAGAAAATTCAGATATTGCAAAAGTAACACAATTAGACAAATAATGAAGCTTAGAACTATTGGAATAGATTCCTAGTGTTTCCTATTCCTATCTATAGATTATTGCTTGGTTAGCGATATCTATAGATTTTTTTCAACATGGAGGATACTATCATCTATTGTGTTATATTTGTTGTTGTGGATTTAGGTCTTTTTTGGAGCCAGAGACATATAATAGAAATATTCATTTACCATAAGAGCAGAGCATGTTTCCAAATTTGGAACTTTCCATTATATTTTTACATAGCTACGATTAGTACTTCCTGCGTTTGGAAATACTACCCACGAAACAATTTCCGAGTTCGTAAACAATACATATTCATGCCAAATTGGAGAAATCGTTGGAGATAATAGGAACATAATATTCACACGATCTTGGAAACTAGGGAGGGAATTACGAAATGCCGATTGCCTAGTTTCCGAGTTCGGAATTATATGACTTTTCGAACTCGGAAACAAGATCAATAATTCGATGGACACATGAATTTTTCGAGTTTGGAAATGTTTAAAGGTTGTTCCACTAGCATTTTAAAGGCGGTTTTTAACTTCTTCATTGGTGTTTTTAAAGGCGGTTATTGGAACCGCCTTCTAATGATGGACGATGGAAGGCAGGGCCGGAGAAGATACAATAAAAGTGCCTATAATGGTCTGATAGAACCGCCTTTACTACCCCCACCCCCACACTAGGGTAGGAAGTCCCTTGCTGGGGTCAAAAACTAGTAACACCAGTGGTACTGGGTTGTGCAGTGTTGGGATCGAGTCATTTTATTTTAAAACTGATAGTGCATGACTATCACGTCATCTTTAATGTCTATCTAGTATACAATTTTTGAGTTGTGAGTTGTATAACTATGGCTAGCCGTGGTTGATGATGTTTATGCCTTGGTCCAGAAAAATTATGTCCCTATGCACACACTATTACAAATTAGAGCTATCATAACACTTTTCTAACAACGCTTACTATAATGTTAATATAGTTTATAACGTGTTACTTAAACCTTTGAAAAGTGTTACCTAAATTTTTAAAACTGCTACGTTAGATCTAATGCAACATCACCTGGATAGAAAAAACAAATCCAAATAGCCTACTCAATACTCCCTCCGTCCAATAGTAAAATTTCTATTTTCTTTTTGTTCAATCTTTTATGCAAGCTGATGTAGCAGCATCTTTTGATGTCAAAAATCAACTTTTGTAAGTTTTTGCATGAATGATGTCAGAATAGTGTCAAAACGTAGCAAGCAATATTAAATTTAGGAGTTTAATGAGGGTAAATTTGATAGATTGGATGACTATATATACTCCCCCCCTGTCCCGCCTCTATTTGCATTAGACATTATTCATTAAGTAAAATGTTTTAATTAAAAAAGTAAATTTCAAGTAATATATAAGATAATATATTATCATGTACGATATCGTTAGAATCATGTTAACATCTATTTTAATAATTTTATTTTTTTATCATTTTTAAATGTACACGATTAAAGATATTAATGGTTAAAAATAGTTCTAGTCAATTTTTGCAGATAGAGCTGGGACGGAGGGAGTAGAACATTTACAAATAAGAATTTATTTGTGGGACAGACTAAAAAGGAAAAGTGGAAGTTTATTGTTGGACGGATGGAGTTTATGTTTAATGTTGATTGATTCACACATTTCCAACCAGAATACAGATTACATGCTAAGTAGACTCCCTTAAAAATCATCTCACTAAAACTCTCTCTCTCTCTCTCTGTCTCTCGTTAAAAACCTTTTTCAACCCTCTTTCCAAACCCTAACCTTAGGGAGGTGATGAGACGTAAAATGCATGTTTTCTTAAAGAAATTAACACATATTTTTTCATGTTTTTCTTGGTGGATGATTAGCTTTATAGAGGTTTGCATAGTAGGAAGTTGAATCCATCTTGTTTGGTTTCTTTGTTAACTTCCCTATTTTTTGAACCCTTTGTATCCTAATGGAAATTTACCTCTATGAGTGACTAGATACATTTTTGTGAGCTTAATTGTTGATCATTCAAGAGAGAAGGTCATTCGAAAGAATGGTAGTAGATTGAAAGCCAATTGCGAGATTGGTAGAAGGATGATAGCCATTGAACCCAATGGTAGAAGATAGAAGGAAGTGAAAGAAGAAAAAATGAACAAAAGTTGAAGAACTACTGAAATGTTTAAAGGCACGGACCATGTAAATTAGCATAGACCGTGCTATAAGAACAAACCAAGAACGAGTCCTAGAAAATGGACCGTACTATATTGCATGGTCCTTGCAGGATTAGAACTGATAAGGAACAAGTCCCAAAGAACAAACCATGCAATAATGCACGGTCCTTACACGATTAGAAGGTCAAGACCAAGTCCTAGAGAATGGACTATGCATTATCGCACAGTCCGTCCTGCTCAGAAAGTCTGCAATGAAGGCCCGGGGAACGGATCATGCAAATCTCCATGGTCCATCCCCAAAGTCACTAGCATGGTTCGTGCCACCTGGCACGATCCATGCCAACCTGGTGACTCAGGTTAACCAACTGATTTTTGGCATTCTCTCTTCCCATTATACAAGAGGGTTCTTTATCCACTAGACAAAAAGGGAAGCAGATCTAGTTTGAAGAACACCTATTCCCCCCCCCCTCTCTCTCTCTTCATTGATCTATCTAATGGATTTAATTGTAGTATCTTAATTTATGACATGGGAGCATTTGTAAGCATGCATTAACTTTATGATTTGTGAGACTATTGATTCATGTCTATTTTATGCTATAAATATCATGCTAATTTTTTTCTTATACTTCTTGCTATAATATGTGATGAATGAGGTTATGATGTACACCTAGTTTATTTCTTTGCTTGATTTAGTGCTAGGCTTGGGAATGAACCAGGGAGTATTACGTTCTCATGTCAATTTGGTTCCGACGTTTTAGCCATGAGGTCGTTAAAGACACATGTGCCCTGATTAGATTAGAGGTAGTCTCATGTTGGGTTATTTTGCAGATGATAGGTGGGGTCATTCAGAAAATGGGTCGGGTGATGTTATTGACTCAATTAGGTTCATAGGATAATGTCTCAAGGTCATATCTCGAGTTTGTAGTGACTAGGCAGGGAATGCCCCTAGAGTTATCATGAGGTACTAATGTCTTAAGTGGCACAAGATGGGGTTAGGATTAGTATTCAGGGTGTAGGTCCCAATAATCCATGCTACTCTTGAGTTTAATTTACTATGTGCATTCACAGGTGTATCAACCCCGAGAGTGAGGGCTATAGGTGGTAGTGAAAGTGAAACTCTAGTTATATATGGAGGAGGTGACATTTTGAGGAGGGAGCAAAACCAACATGGTGTGACAGACCGAGGGAGTTCCCAATGAATCAACGTTTCCCCATCATGTGATAAGCACTAAATAGAATTATATGTCTTGCATGTGAATAGGAGTCTAGGATCAAATCTCATAGTTAATCATGTGATGCAAATGCCCCCAAGGCCCATTATACCATCTTTGTATCTTTATCGTAGTTTATGTTCTTAGTTCATAGATTAATCTTTTGCAAATAAAAAAAACCCCATGTTTTCTACCACAACATACATTTGGGGTGACGCCCATGGTGAACTTTGTGAAGCTATCCTTTCACCCCCTATGTCTTAGTGGACAACACCATAGCTAACCACTATATACTTTCTATTAGTTAGAAGCGAGTAAGGAAGCAACAATATAAATATTATCTTTGATCGTTACCAGTGGGTATTTAACAACACCCGCAGGCCCTACCAATTTTTTGCACCTTTGTTAGGAATCTAGGGTGTGTTTATTTGATAGATATCTTAGTTAGTTGATTGAGTATATTTTAGTTAATTTTGTTGTTTTTTTATTGAGATATTTTGTTTGCTTTTCTTGGAGTATTCGCATGTTGTGCACTAGTTTTTTTTAAGGACAAGAACTGTCTTGGTCCCTGTTCCACAAACTTAGGACCATTACATTCCTTACCTCAAACCTCAAATACTCGCAGCCATGAAAAAGGAGAAGAGTAGTCACAGAAGCTCCGCAGGAACCTATTTTTAGTGAAGGAGAAGGAATGATGGCGGAGGATAATAGGACACAAAGGGAGTTTATGGCTCCTAATATGGAGAATCAAACCCTTTGCATCATATTCACGCCATTTCCACCCAATGTTACTTGTGATCTCAAGTCCAAGATGATCTAATGCTTCTCAACGTTCCATGGTATGGGGAGTGAAAATCCCAACAAACACCTTTCAAAATTCCATTTAGTGTACACGAACATGAAGCCTTTGGGGGTATCTAAGGAGGAATACAACCTAAGGCCATTTCCCTTCTCACTCCGTGACGTCGTAAAGGATTGGTTGTACTACATGCCCCTGAGATATATCACTAGTTGGATGTACATTAAAAGAAGGTTTTTGGAGAAGTTTTTCCCGCCTCAAAGTCGGCCAAACTCAAGAAGCAATTTTCCAACTTCTCTCAACACCACAACGAGACTCTCTACGAGTTTTAGGATTGCTTCAAGCGGTTTTTGGTGAGTTTTCCATATCACCCATTCATTGAGGGAAAGCTTTTGTACTTCTTCGATGGTCTAACCAAGAAGGACGTGGTGTTAATCAACACCTCATACAATGTATATATATATATATGTAGATATCAAACAAGATTCCCAAGTTTTCGATGAATTAGCCAATGGGATGATGTTGTTCGGAACTTGCTCAAAGGTGGATACAAGTGAGGATAAGGATCTTATCTATCCAAAGTTGGAGGAACAAGTGCAATCCCTTGCATCGATGATGAAAGAACTTGTAAGGGAGAGGGCTCAACAAGCAAAGTGTTGCAAGATTCGCTCTTGGGATCATCCAACTGACGATTGTCCAAGATTCAATGAGCTTAGGGCCATTAGAGAAAATGGTCAGGGGCAAGACATTATGAGAGAACAACAATGAGATGGACATCAACATGATGATCAAATTAACCATCTAGAATGTTAGAATAAATCAGATGCCTGATTAGATTATGATTTATTATGATTAGAGTTCTTTCCTTATTACACCTCTATTGTACTCTCTATATATTCATATATCAATAATACAATTTATTACGGTAAATCATTCTATCATGGTATCAGAGCAAGTTCTGATCCAAACCTAAAACCCTAATTTTTCTTTTTCTTTTGTGTCGTCTACCTCCCTCTCTTTTTCCAGCCGACCTAGTTACCACCTGATTCCGGAAAGCTTCCGGACAATTTTTGACCATATTACAACAAAGACTTACCGACAGGTCTCCAACTTTCTCCGGTGCCTCTCTCCGTTCTTCTCCCGGCAACAGAATCTTCTCGGCATCCAAGTTCGTGGGCCTTTCTTCTCCGACCTATTTCGGTTCTATTTCAGTCCTGAAATGGCTTCGTCTCTAGCTCCCAAAGCATCGTCGTCGTGAAATTAGCCTCTTCTCCTGTGAACACTCCCTCGGACATCTTCACTCACCATCCGCTTAGCTTCTTCCTCGACGTCTTGTGTAGTTCGGCATCTTTGTGTCAACAGCTTCGTCGCTATGAAATCAACCTCTTCTCTGGCGATTGTTTCCTGCAGCAAGATCCACTCGCCAGCTTGAAGAAGACTCCAGTGCGTGAAGGGCACGGGCGATTTGACTCACGAGTTTTCAGCGAGTTGACTCGATGAGTTATCATGTCATCCAATTTATCCTGAGTTGAAGCTGTTTATCGTGGGTTGAAGCTTTTTATCACGAGTAGAGGTGCTTTCTCACGAGTTTCTCAAATTCTCGTCAGCACCCAGTTAATTTCTGTTCAATTTTTGGTCTTTTGCTATGGTTTATTTGGGCCCTACATCTTGGGAAGATTGCTCCATTAATTGGATTGCGGACAAGGCGTTGTTTCAAGCCGATTTGTTTAGTCACAACCGTCATTCTTCGTCGAATCAGTGGATCGTTGATTCAGGTGCTACATCTCATATCACTGCTCGCACCAGTCACCTTGATCAGGTACAATGTTATCGTGGTTCTGATTCTATTCTTGTTGGAAATGGTGAATCATTATCTATTTTTCACATCGGCAAATGTCATTTCTCTGGTTTTTCTGTTAATGATGTCCTTGTGGTCCCTAAGATTACTAGAAGTTTATTGTCTATTAGTAAGCTTACTCGTGATTTACCTGTCCGTGTTATATTTGATGCCAACGCATTTTCCATTGAGCACAAGCATACAGGGAAGATAATTGATCAAGGCCATCATAGTTCAGGTCTTTATTTTCTTTAGACTGGTGATTCCATCTTTTTAGGTGAATTACGTTCTGGAAAGCTCCAGTCTTCTTTTGAGCAGTGGCACTCTCGCCTCGATCATGTGTCTCATGATATTGTTCAGTTGTTAAGTCGATGTGGCCATATTACTGTCACTTCCGCTATGCCGGCATCTGTTAGTTGCTCTCCTTGTCAGATGGCCAAGAGTAGCCGTTTACCTTTTTCCACTAGTGACAAGCGCGCTACTGGTTTGTTGGATAAGGTGCATTGTGATTTGTGGGGACCATCCCCTATTTTATCAGCAGGTGGTTTTTCTTATTATGCCATTTTCATCGATGATTTTTCGCGATTCTTATGGTTTCTCCCGATGTGGTATAAGTCGGACTTCTATGACACATTTATCCAATTTCAGAAACTCGTTGAGACCCAGTTTTCTACTAGGGTTAAAAATTTTCAGACTGATGCTGGCACAAAGTTTACTAACCATCGACTTCAGGCTCACTTCATATCATGTGGCATTCATCATCAGATGCCATCGCCCTATACACCTGCTCAGAATGGCCGAGCTGAGCGGAAGCATCGTCACATCACAGAGACGGGTCTTGCCATGCTTTTTCACTCTTCCGTGCCACATTGTTATTGGGTGGAAGTTTTATCCTCTACGGTTTAGATCATTAACCGTCTGCCAAGTTCAGTTCTTGGTGAAAAATCACCTTTTAAGGTTGTTTTTGGTCATGTGCCTGACTATATCCTCTTTCACCCATTTAGCTGTCGTGCTTTTCCATGTCTGCGTGCCACTGCTACTGATAAGTTTGCACCACGATCCATTCCGTGTGTATTTATTGGCTACAGTCCTCGTTATAAGGGCTTCCAGTGTCTCGACCCCACTTCTAGGCGTATCTATGCTTCTCGCTAAGTTCGCTTTGATGAAACCTTATTCCCTTATGTCTCATCTTCCGCGGACAATCTCTCTATTTCAGATCTAGAGATTTCATCATTTTTTGATGGAGCTGTTACTTCATCGATTGGGGCCACCACACATGTGCCTGTTCCAGCCGCCCCTCCTTCACCACCATCTTCCATCTGGATAGCCGACCCAGATCCAGCTTCTCGGCCAACGGTCACCACACCTCAACCACCGGCCATCACTCCTCAACCACCATCTTAGCCACCGGCCACCACGTCTCAGCCAGTATCGGCCATTCTTTCTCCGGCGACTTCCACCGGCCACTCTCTGGCAGCGCAGCTCGTTCTTCCTCAGCGTCGTCAGCTGGTTCGACTCCTCCAGCTTTGCCGCCCCAGCTTCGTACCCATTGGATGGCCACTCGGTCTTCTATTGGTGCCATTCGGCACCGGATTATTCGGATATTATTGCTCATGGTCTCACTGCCGTACTCCTCTCTCAAACAGAGCCTACTGATTATCGCTCTGCCCTTCAGGATTCAGCCTGGGTTTCAGCCATGGATGATGAGATGGCTGCTCTTTGTGGTCAGCACACTTGGGATTTGGTGCATCGACCTTCGAATGTTAACATTTTTGGTTCCAAATGGGTATATAGGCTCAAGTATCGACCATATGGCACTATTGAGCGTCACAAAGCTAGACTTGTGGCGCAGAGTTTCTCGCAGATTCTGGGTTTTGATTTTGACCACACTTTCAGTCCTGTGGTCAAAGCCTCCACTGTTATGACGGTTCTCGCCATAGCCACCATGCATTCCTGGCCACTTCATCAGTTGGATGTCAAGAATGCTTTCCTTAATGGTGTTCATGATGTTCCAGTCTACATGAAGCAGCCCGTTGGTTATCAGGATTCTGTCCATCCAGACTATGTTTGTCGCTCGCGAAAGGCCATTTATGGTCTTGAGCAGGCTCCTCGGGCTTGGTTCTAGAATTTCAGCAGTTATCTGACACAACTTGGTTTTCGGTGCAGCTCAGCTGATACTTCTTTATTTGTCCTTTCAAGAGGGTTGTCGTTATTGTACCTACTAGTGTATGTGGACGATATCATTCTTACAGGCAATGACTCGACTCTTCTTTGCCAATTCATTGATCGGACATACAAAGAGTTTGCGATCAAGGATCTTGGTGTTCCTCATTACTTTCTTGGTCTTGAAGTTTCGCCGACCTCCTCAGGGTTACTGCTTGGCTAAGCAAAGTATGCTCGTGCTATTTTGAATCGGGCCAGTATGTCTGACGCAACACCTGTTTCTACTTCATTTGTCGTTGGTTCTTAGCTTCACAGCTCTACCAGTCCTCCATTCCGGGATCCTACACTTTATCGTTCTCTTGTTGGTGCTCTTCAGTATCTTACCATCTCTCGCTCGGATTTGACATTCTCCGTCAACACGGTGAGTCTGTATCTTCAGGATCCCAAAGATGACCATTTTGCTGCTGTGACTCGGATTTTGCGGTATGTTCGTGGCACTCTTCATTTTGGTCTCAGGTTTTGTTCTGCTAGTACTCCTGGTGTGTTAGGGTACTTTGATGCTGATTGGGCTCGCTGTCTGGAGACTCGTCGGTCCACTTATGGTTATGCGATTTTTCTTTGTGGGAATCTGGTTTCTTGGAGTGCCATGAAACAACCCACTGTTTCTCGCTCTAGCACTAAGTCTAAATACCGTGCTCTCGCCAACACTGCCTCAGAAGTGGTATGACTCACTCATTTGCTTCGTGATCTTCGGGTTCCGCTTTCTGGTTCTCCACTGTTGTTATGCAACAATAGTAGTGCTATCTTCTTGGCTCAGAATTCGGTGGCACACAAGCGGGCGAAGCACATCGACTACCATTTTGTTCGTGAGTTGGTGACATCCGGAAAGCTGCGCGTTGCTCATGTTCCGACTTCTCTTCAGATTGCAAACATTTTCACCAAGGGGCTCTCTCGTCCGCTGTTCGAGTTCTTCAGATCCAAGCTATGATTAAATTATGATTTATTATGATTAGAGTTCTTTCCTTATTACACCTCTATTGTACTCTCTATATATTCAGATATCAATAATACAATTTATTACTGTAAATCATTCTATCATAGAAGATTGGAGTTTTGACAAGTCCAACCATCTAAAACAAGCTATAACAACTATTGTCGAAATCCGAGACTTGGATATCAAATTCTTTTCAAGCATAAAATTTTTGGAAGCTAAGTTTAATAACCTAGCTTGTTGGTTCACTGCTTGGAGACGGAGGCCAAAGTCAAAGCTCAGTGCCATTTATACGAACGTCAAATCCCACAAGAAAGTGCAGTGAATGTTAGGTCCGAGATGGAGGCTGATGGGAGTCATATGTTGGTTACATCGCAAGGAAGGTAGGGTGATGAATCCCTAGGGTCGTGAGAGGAAGAACAAAGTGGTCTGAGGATGACCATTCCCAAAATAGGAAACAGATAATAGAAAAAGTCACACCTCCACCACCATTCTTGGGAGAATTGAGGGACAAGCGAAGGAACGACCACAACAAAAAACTCTCCAAGATCTTCCGTCATTGTGGATGAGTGTTCCTCTCGTCGATGCTATACATCAAATACCTAGATATGCCATTTTTTTTGAAAAATCTATTCACCCCAAAGCATGATTCTAGGTCCAGATTGGCAAAACATATAAATACCCAGGTGTAATCCCTCGTACAAAAAAGACTTCCTCCGAAATGCGATGACCCGGGTATGTTTACTATTCCATGCGTGATAGGAAATACCATGTTTAAGGATGTTAAGCTAGACCTAGGGGCCTTGGTTTAAGTTATTCCATACTCATTGTACAAAATATTGAATCTTGGTAAATTGCATAGAACCACAGTAGTGGTTCTATTAGCCAGTCACTCCAACACATACTCACAAGTTATTGTGGAGGATGTATTGGTTAAAGTAAATGAACTAACTTTTCTGGAAGATTTTTATGTTCTAGATATGGAAAATTAAAAGGAATCCACTCCTATTCTCTTAGGAAGACCTTTCTTGAAAACTTCTAGAACTAAAATTGACGTGCACACAAGCCAATTAACTAATGAATTGAATGATAAGTTGTGGAATTTAACATTTATGATAGCATGAAGTATCTCATTCATGAATCTTCTTCTTTGCATGCTATTGATATTGTTGATGAGATTGTGCAAAATATTTTTGATGATACGATGGTGATAGCCTTAGAGAATGATCTTGTTTGCATTGATGTGTTTGTTAAATCTCTAAATGTTAGCTTGGTAGAAACCGTAGGAGAGCTTGAGACTTGGGTAGAGACACCTTTACATGCCATCTCGGAAGACTTGATTGAAGTCAAGGGATCGACAACCTCCCCTACCCTAGTGAAGACACTGGTCGTTGACCCGCCTCCACCCGGGGTCATTAATGTAGATAATAAACCCAAGCGGAGGCTTTGGGAAAGGTCAAAGATAACATTTATATTTTGCACCCATTCTTACTATTATGCTACTGATAGGGTAGTTAGCAGTAAGCCATGGGTATGTCCACAGAGATGCTAGGGCCTAAGAGTCAATGAAAACACAACCTTGTATGGATTGTCAATCCATACGAGTGAAAGGAATAGTTAGTAAGGAAAATAAAAAAAGGGTGCGGTTTTTCAATTAACACTACCAAACATAAAAGTAAAAAAGAATACTTGATATATAAAGCTAAGCACTTGGGGAATCATTTTGAGACATGAATGATTTAATGCTTTGATCCTCGACTCATTCACATGCAAGATTTTTTTAAAAAAAACCCAATATAGTGTTCATAACACATGGTGCGGCCGATGGTATACACTTCCCCGTACCAGTCACGTCGGGTGCGCTCATAACCCTCCATCGACACCACATCGTAATTAGGGGAGTACAAAAAGGCCCGACCATTATTGTAGACCTGTTTCTCCCCCGTGCGATTACATCACGGGCTTCCACCACGAATGCATTACTTCCCAATCACCTATAAATTAGGTCAAGGGGTCGTTGGCACCTTATCTAAGACACTAGGGTCTCTTACAGCCCTATCTTGCTACTTTTTTCTATCTCTACCCGTAACCTCTCGGACTACTTTACGTAATTGGCTAAGACTAGTGCGATGGAAAATAAGCAGAGTAATACTCAGCTCACCCATGCACACAACCACACAGATCCGTACTCCCTAACCCATTTTAACATCCAGGTTTCTCTTCCCAAGGGGGTATAAATAATTTCATCAACATGAATATAGACTAAAGTGTCTATTTATATGGAGTGTACTATTCATGCAGTTCAAACATTCAAGAACAAGTCATAATAATATTATGAACACAAATACTTGGATGAATCTAATGAATCTCACAAAAGTATTAATTAAACATGTCTACAATTTATCCCCAAGCTATAAATATACTCCATAGATATCAAATTCAAATATAGATTTGAATTCCACATTGTAGGATCAAACCAAAAATAAAAGGAAAGAAAAGAAAAATGAGAGTGTTTCTCTCTCTGGAGTTGCTCTCCTAATACAAGATGAAGTCTAAAAAATTATCTAACCTTTTTAACCTAGTAGAATAAGGTTATGTATATAGTAGTAGGGGATTGGGACTACAAATAGGCCCAAAATAGGCCCAAAATGAGTAAACCCTAGTTCAGATGCCGCCTTACTGGACCGTTGTGGATGGCGCGGCCTGTGGCACGTACTTCTGTGTAGGATGTAGGATCTAGCATGGGATGTGCCTCTTCATCCGGTGCTGGAGGCTGGATCTGGCACTGTCCGCATTGCATCATCTGGCGTGAACCGTGGCCTTTGACGTAGGTCACCGTCAGTGTGCTGGATTTAGAACTTCTGATCCATGGGGCGCGGATCTTGGCGCGGGGAATCATCAGGAGCATCGGTCTGCTCAAAAACTTGGCATGGAATGCGGCCTTTGACACAAGCTACCATCTAGTCTTGGTATCTTGGACTTTGAACGGCACATGCCGTTGTAAATGGGACAGTCTGCACCTATACTTAGCCGATTTTGAGTGCGGATTGAGACTTGTACTTGCGACCCATGGCATTTGGTGTGGGCCATGCCATGCCTTCATGCTGATCCCTTTGGAATGAGCGACTCATTTGGCACGGGCTATTGGTTCCATGCATGAGCGGCCCGTGCTAACCCGGTTGTTCATCGACCGAATGAACTTCTTTCCTTCGCTACGGGTGAACTGTGAGTCCATTTTGAGAGTTCTAGTAGTTGATTTTGTAGTTCTCGAGAATAAGTATCCAATTGATTCATCTTTGAAGGCTAATTCTTCTTGCATCATTCTCAGAATTTAGCACAACTCATTGGACCACGATTTACCATGTTTGCATTCGCCGCTTTGAACTCCAATGCCGCCTATCTTTGGCTCCAATTTCCTTCTGCTATGCCTTGATTTTCATAGCCTTTGTCTACTACCATTCTAGAGGTTAATGGCCTTTGATCTCTTCTACCATCCTTGCGAATGTTCTTCAATATTTTCTACTTCCGTTACGAACGGCCTTCACATAGAATTAACCATAAAGTACCCATGGGTGACCTATTAAAGATGATCACATGGAAGATCTAGGAGCCTGTGGATACAATATGTCCACTAGTGCTAATTAAGTCTACAAGATATGGGATTTAGACAAGAAAATCAAACATGACCACCTAAACACCTTATCACGTAAACTTAACTAATACGAGCAATCCACCAAATAAAACAAGCTAAAAACTATGCCGAATGCAATGGTTAACGCATGCAAAATGAAGCACATCAGTTGTTGATCTTAAACCATTTCTTGAAGACTTGAAATATGCACTCTTAGGTGAGGGGGATACATTACCGGTTATCATTTCTAGCAAGCTCCCTAATGACCAAGAGGGTAGATTACTTGAGGTATTAAAGAAGTATAAAAGGGGCAATAGGTTGGACTATCACCGACATTAAATTCATAAGCGCTTCAGCTTGCATGCACCAAATTCTATTGGAGGAAAGGGTGAAACCTGCAAGGCAACCTTAAAGACAATTAAACTTATCGAAGATGGAAGTAGTGAAATGAGAAGTCCTCAAACTACTTCAAGTCGGGATGATATACCCTATCTCTGATAGTTAATGGGTTAGCCCTACCTAAGTTGTGAGTGGGGCACGATGGTACATGATAAGGATGGGGATTCAGTGCCTACCCTTATTCAAAATGGGTGGAGGGTTTGTATAGATTATCGCTGCATAAATGCGGTGACCCGGAAGGACAACTTTCTCTTGCCTTTCGTTGGCCAAATGTTAGAGAGGTTGAATGGCCATGCATATTATTGTTTCTTAGATGGTTATTTGGGATATTTTCAAATATCTATTGACCCCAAGAACCAAGAGAATACCACTTTCACATGCCCCTTTGGCACTTTTTCCTGTAGGCGCATACCTTTTAGTCTTTGCGATACTCCTGGCACATTCCAACTGTGCATGGTAAGCTTTTTTTTGGAGTTCGTTGAGCGCTTTGTAGAGGTATTCATGGATGATTTTTACCATTCATGGGACTCTTTTGATAGTTGTTAACACCATCTATCATGAGTCTCAATAGATGCATTGAAACTAACCTTGTGCTAAAATCCAAAACGTTGCACATCATGGTGGAAAATGGCAGTGTACTAGATTATGTGGTATCTTTAAAAGGCCTAGAGGCAGACAAAGAGAAAGTAGATACCATCCAATCCCTACCTTACCTTTCTAGCGCTAGAGAATTTAGGTCATTTTTAGGACACGTCTGCTTTTACTCAAGATTCATCAAAGACTTGTCTAAAATCTCATCTCCTTTGTGTAAGTGGTTCCCAAAGTTATGTTGAGTTTTTTGTTGATGAGGAGGGTAAAAAGGCATTTGATACCTTGAAAGTGATGTTTGTGACTTCCCCTATCATACAACCTTTTAATTGGTCCCTTCCATTTGAAATCATGTGTGATGCTAGCGACTATGCTATTGGTGTGTTCTTGGGCCAAAGAGTGGGTATAATACCACATGTTATATTCTATGCTTGAATAAATCTCAATGAAGCACATTACAACTACTCCACTACCGAGAAAGAGTTAATAGTTGTATTGTTTTCACTTGGGAAGTTTTGACCTTATTTGCTTAGCACAAAGGTTATTGTATACACAGATCATATGAATCATCAACACTTGATGACCAAGAAGGAGGCAAAACCTAGATTTATTAGGTGGATACTTCTTTTAAGTGAGTTTGACCTAGAGATGAGGGACAAGAAGGGAAGTTAAAATGTGGTAGTTGACCACTTGAGTAGGTTGGCTGAATTACCCGCTAGCATCATAATAAACTTGTGAACTACAATCAAAGATAAGATTTTTAAGTTTCTACCGTACTCACTTCTAACTATTAAAAAGTAGATAGCACTAAGTTAGGGCATCGTCCACGGAGACTTAGGGGTCTAAAGGATAGGTTCGCAAAGTTCACATAGGAGTCGCCCCCGGATGTGTGTCAGAAGTAGAAAACATGGGGGTTTTTGTTTTGAAAGAGTTAAGCTAACAAACTACGAGCATAAATTACCAATACGAAATAAAGATAATATAAAAGTGCCTTGGGAACATTTGCATCACATGATTAACTATGAGATTTGATCCTATACTCCTATTTGCATGCAAAATATATAATTCTATTTAAATGATATATCACACAATGCAAAAATGTTGATTCATTGGAAACACCCTCGGTCTATCATACCATGTTAGTTCTATCTCTCCTCAAAATCTCAGCTACTCCATATATAGCTAGAGGTGCACTTTCACAACCACCTCTAATAACCCTCACTCTCGAGGTTTATAAACCTGTGAATGCACCCAGTAAATTAAACCAGGAGTAGCACGGATCATCGGGATCTACAACGTGAATACCCATCCTAAGCCCATATTGTGCCACTTAGGACATTATTACCGCATTATTACTCTAGGGGCATTCTCTGCCTAGTTGCTATAAAATCAAGATACAACCTTCGGCCATTATTATACGATCCCAATCGAGTCAATAGTATCATCTAACCCATTTTCCAAATGACCCGCTTATCATCTGCAAAATAACCAAACCACAAGACTACATCTTTTACCATCCCAAACATATGTGTCTTCAACAACCTCATGGTTAACACAACGCAATCCAATATACATGGAAACATAATACCGCTGGTTAATTCCTTAGCCTAGTACTAAATCATGTAAATAAATAAACTAGGTGTACATTCTAAGCTCATTCATCGCAAAATTATACGCATAAGAAAAAAATTAAGCATGATGATTATAACAAATAAAATAGATATGAATCTAGAGTCACTACAAGAAAATGAACCTATTACTTCACCCTTTTTACCTCAGTTTTTTGGCTAAGGGTGAAGTAATAGGTTCATTATATGCAATTATAAACAAATAGTATTAACTGAAAATAAGATAATTTAACAATTTTAATTATTTGCAAGTTTTAGTCCTTACCAAAGTTGGATTTTTCCCAAAGTTTTGCTGCTTCAAGGTGCAGTGGAAACACAGGTTTTCTGGAGCCATTGTATGGTCTTCAATGTTGAAGACAACCGGTTCAAGGTTTTTCCTTTACATTCTTTACAAGAAAGACGTGCGCAATCAGTACTGTGTTGCAGGAACATATCATTTGGAACCAGTAGTAGCGTCCACATGTTATTGCGAGGTCACCTTTTACTCAGCATGACTGATATCAGGACCGACCATAAATTGAGATTGCAAAAATTAACATTAAGTTAATTAAAATGCCTACATGCAAAGTTGCTAAGACATCGGTAATATCAATGTAAAAATACATACAACTGTGACGGCTAATGCAACAAATTGAGGTAAGAATGCGCGATGTCACATTCATAAATCGAATGATGTGCGATTGGAGACCGAGTTCACATACGTCAAATACAAAAACAGGAGAAAAATAGAAACCCAGCAACAAAACATGCATTAAGGAGACAAAATTATACAAAAACATCCTAACACAAACAAGAACAACGTATCCTAGGTTCACATGTACGAAAACTTCTCATTCTAACAAATCTGAGTAAGAACTAGATAACCAAAAATACAACTCATAAAAAAATCATAGATAAATTAAACAAGGTGAGGTAAGGCACTACATGAGTAGAAATACATACCTTTGTCAAATGAGAAGAGGAAGGGGGTGGAGAAACTCTTGGTATTCATGGGAAACCTGGAAATGAGGAGCTAAAACTGATTCTTGGGGACCATTTATTGATAGCCGTTTTGAAACGACATCATTTTGGGACCTTGTGTTCTCCACCGTGGTAAGTACAAATTCATACCATTATTGCTGAAGTCGATAAACCACCGACATCTTCGCGACATCGTAGTATTATAGGTGAGCTCCATACATAATGTATAATAGATGGGCTCTACGTATTATAGATGGGATGCATAAATAATGTATAACTTGTCCATTGCGAATTCACTATATAGATGCCATATCCGACATTGTTACCGACATCGGCAAATGCGACTACAACCCTCACCATTTCAGCCCACTAGAATTTCAAATGAGCCCGCATTTGACAAAAAAATATATAATTGGCCTTAACAAATGCTCTATAGTATATTAGAAATACTTATTGAATTTTATAATCATCCATGAGCTTGATTAATGTCCGTTTCGCTCATAAACGATTTTACCTCCATGTACGGGTCAAGTTTTTAAATTTTTGCACTTAGGTCCCTCCACGAATGTGGAAGAAGTGAAAATGACAATTTTGAGATACCCTTATCTAATTCACAATATCATGACCAAGATGTTCCGATTTAGGCATGACTGGATGAGTGGAACGGGGTATTCGTCCGTCATTTGTATTAGTATTTCCATTTATACCCTTAGGATAAGCGTTATCGGAACGATGATTTCTACCACATAGAATCAAATAAATTCCTTATTGTTGGTTTTTTATGAAAATAAAATATAATAAAATTGTGTCCATAAAATTTTAGAAAGCGCTTGTACGTGGTTTAGAGTAAATTATAGATGGTTACTTATATTTACCCCGGTGAACTTTTAAATATTTACACTGTTGGTACCTCCAAGAAAATGGTAGAAGTCCAAATACAAATTTGTAGATACCATTTTTGTATTCATAGTTTCACTGAAGGAGCCCATTTCTTAATACGGAGTATTTTACAACACTTTTATAAAAAAAAAAACTAATTTGCCCGCGTTTGCGAAGTCACGGGAATGTTTCCAAATACGGATCCACGACCAAATAGCTACCGACGTTGGTGACAATGAAATTTCCAGTGGGAAATGAAATTTTCAAGCAAAAATTTGAAGCAAAATTCCCCCCCCCCCCACCAGAATTTCAAGTCATTAAAACCAGTACCATTACCCATTTTTCATCTATAACACACTTTCTCCAAACCCTAGATACAACACACCATATTCTCCATGCACACCTTTAATACAACAATTCAAGAGCTCAATCAATTTGTTTTTCCCACATATGAACAAATGCCCGATGATGGAGCACCCCTGGGTTCAAATTAGTTGAGGTAGTTTTCCATACATTCATTGTTACTTTAGCAATTTCATTACCATACCTTCTACATGTTATTTTTCTCATAGATCAAAGATTGTATATTTTCATAATGTATGATGATTGTGTTACATGTTATATAGTGTATATTGTTTTTGTTTCCACAGATTGTGGCATGTTTGTAGGGAATGACAAAAAATGCTTAGATTAGGGCTGATTGTGTACAATAATTACTTATTCGTATGAACACGATATGAATGTGCAACATCAGTATCAGTCTATGATGTAAATCTAAAGTTAGACCGACGTAACACATGTCAATGAAAACCATGAAATTAATTGAATGTGCGGCTTTGCACTTAGGTTGTCCTTAACAAAATCAATTAATGTAATATGCGACATTGCTTCTACCCATATTCGTTCTTTTCCAAGTTGACATTCACGTTGTCTAAGTCTGGCTATATATGTGTATTTTAATATTGTAACTGCCCAATTCTAACTTAAATTTTGCTTGTTGTGTATTCAGTGTAACCGGACAACGAGAGTTATGGATGGACTGTAGATTGATGACTTGTCATTTCACTAGTCACCATTATGGTGTTTATGCCTTACAACGTTGTCAATTTGGAGGTTCAATACATTTAATGTTTATGAGCAACCTTATGTATTATTACATATTGTAACATGTGTTTGTAATATATGTTATAGCTAGGGTTTAGGGTATTTAACATGTCATTGTTAAATTTCCCATATTTTTGTAATGACAGTTGATTGTTGTATGATGTTTAACCATTAATAGAGTAATCCAATACTAAATAACATGTGATTGACTAACACAGTTTTTTCATCAAATATTAAATATTATATTATTTTATCGAAACGTTTTCTCCACGACTGATCTAAGCTATTTAATGAAAACTGATTATAGGTCTACAAACATCCATGTAAAAGCTCCAAAAACTAAGAAAAGATGAAGAAAACCTAGGATTTTGGAGGACCGAGTCAAGCTCAAAATGAAAGGGAGGAATAAGGAGGTTATTTGTAGGTTGAAGAGACAAAAAATGGGAAAAGACTATTAAACGCGCGTCTCGATGGTGTAGGGCACGAACCATGTAAATTTGGCATGGCATGTGCCACTGAAATGCTTAGTTTTATGGTTCATGGAAGATGGACCATGAATTTTCACGGTCCGTCCCGCTCAGAAGGGATCGAACTGTGCAGTTATATCCCCCAATGAAACGACCGTGCATTTTTGCACGGACCATTCTTTTGTTTTGGTCCCAACTTGTTTCCTTCTCTACGGGTGAACCGTTGATCCATTTAGGAGTTCCTGTAGTCGATTGTATGGTGCTCGTAAAGAAAAATCTAATGATGTTGTCCTTGGATACCAATTCATCTCGGATCTTTTCCATAACTCGGTTCCAACTCTTGGATCATTCTTCATCCGCTACTTTGACTTCCTTTTTGAATCTATCTTCTACCACTTTGTAAGTGACCTTCCTTCTTCTTCCATTCTTGCAAATGACATTCCTCAATATTCTACCATCACAGTGAATGGCCTTCTGGATGATGGTCTCTAATTAAGCTCACAAAACAAGTAGAAATCGACCAAATCATAGAGGTAAACATATTACACACGAAATGCTTACAAACTAGGAAAATTAGGGCAAATAACCACTTAAGAGCTCTCCATACTCCGACTTGAGAACTCCTAAGTGTCTAGTGTTGCTAATCATTCGTGTTTGGAGTAACCTGGTACTCTTGATGAAGTTAGCTAAGACTTCTAATATTTCTTGTAGTCGATTGTATGGTGCTCATAAAGACAAATCTAATGATGTTGTCCTTGGATACCAATTCATCTCGGATATTTTCCAGAACTCGGTTCCAACTCTTGGATAATTCTTCATCCGCTACTTTGACTTCCTTTTTGAAACCTTCCTTCTTCTTCCATTCTTGCGAATGACATTCCTCAATATTCTACAGTCACAATGAATAGCTTGGATGATGGTCTCTAATTAAGCTCACAAAACAAGTAAAAATTGACCAAATCATAGAGGTAAACATGTTACACACTAAATGCTTACAAAATAGGGAAATTAGGGCAAATAACCACTCAAGAGCTCTCCATACTCCGACTTGAGAACTCCCAAGTCTCTAGTGTTGCTAAGCATTCGTGTTTGGAGTAACTCGTTACTCTTGATGAAGTCAGCTATGACTTCTAATATTTCTTCACGCTCGGACTTAGAAACTCCTTATTGAGATTGGTATTGGGGCATGGTGTCGGGTGGTGAAGGCCAACTATATCGCCCGTAGTGTTGGTTTCTCGGTTCATTTCAATATACCACGAACCCATGTTACCACTCCACCCCGTATTGGGAACATTATGGTATGGGTACCATTCTTTATCCCTTTGTTCTTGGGAAAAGAAAAATCCTACCTCTCTATTTCACTCCTCATAATACCATTGGTTTCTAAAATAAGGCTTTTATTCTCCTCGTAGTGTTTCTCTCTAAACCAATAGTAAGACTCAGTAGGATGATCGCAATGACATATCCTACATAATCTCACTCATTGAGTCTCTCCTCACCTCATGAGTTTCATCAAGGAGAGATTTTCCATTTAAAAAATAAATAAATTCAATAAAATTTGGAGTCATAGTGCAATGATTATGTGTGGGAACACCAAGAATTGAAGCAATACCTACTCTGAATAAAAACAAACAAAGACAAAGAAAGCACACAAATTTCATAGTCGTAGTGCAAGGATTCTCAGTTATGACCAAGAACTCAAGCAGTATTTACTCCAAAATAATAATAAACACACAAAATGGGTACACACCAAGAAAAACACAAAACACACCAAGAAAAACACAAGAAAGCACTTCTCCACCGACTAACTAAGCTAGCTATCTAATAAATACATCCTAGGTCCCCGACAATGGCACCAAAATTTAATGTGTCTGCAAGCATCGTTCAAAAATTTCAAACTACAATTAAAGATAAGATTAGTAAGTTGCTCCCTTACTCACATCTAACTACTAAAAAGTAGATAGTGGTAAGCTAGGGTATCATTCGCAGAGATTTAGGGGTTTAAAGAATACACACACGAGCGTCACCCCAAATGTGTGTCAAGAGTAGAAAATATGGGGAGTTTTTTTTTTAAAGAGTTAAGCTAACAAACTACAAGCATAAATTACAAATAAGAGATAAAGATAATATAAATAGGCCTTGGGGGGCATTTGCATCACATGATTAGATATGAGATTTGATCCTAGACTCCTATTCACATGCAAGATATATAATTCTATTTAATGATTTATCACACGATGCGGAAACATTGATTCATCCCCTCATCAAAATCTCAGCTCCTGCATATATAGCTAGAGGTTCACTTTCACTATCACCTCTAGCCTCACTCTAGGGGTTAAGAAAACCATGAATGCACATTGTAAATTAAACCTGGGAGTATCATGGATCACCAGGACCTACACCATGAATACCCACCATAAGCCCATCTAATGCCACTTAGGACATTAATACCTCATGATAACTCTAGGGGCATTCCCCGCCTAGTCACTACAAACTCGTGATGTGACCTTCATGCATGATTCTATAACCCCAATCGATTCAATAATATCACCCGACCCATTTTCTGAATGATCCCACTTATCGTTCTCAAAATAACCCAACACAAGATTACTTCTATTACCATCCCGGACACATGTTTCTTAAACAACCTCTTGATTAACACCCCACAACCTAATAGACATAACATAATACTCCCAGGTTTATTCAAGATCCTAGCACTAAATCATGCAAGGAACTAAACAAGATGTACATTATGATCTCATTCATCACAAATTTGTAGGAAGAAGCATAAGAACAAATTAAGTATGATATTTTTAGCAAATAAAATAGAAATGAATGTAGAGTCTCACAAATCATAGAGTAAATACATGCTTACAAACACTACAAGAAAATTAACCTATTACTTCAGCTTTTTTACCTCGGTTTTTATTTTTTTCAAAGTAAAAGATATGAATTACCTCGGTTATAAAAAAACTCAGGTAAGAAATTGGTTTTTTTACCTCGATCATTATTTTAACTGAAGTAAAAGGTTTTAAAAGGAGGTAAATAATCTTACTGATGTTTGTGCAATGTCACATTCATGTAATAAAATCGTTGCCGAGATTGCGTATTCGGTCAATGTCACCGACAGAGCGTGAGATAGATAACCGACGTCGCATAAAATTAAATACAGAAATTTTAGAAGTTAAAGTTGAGAAGGATTAACTATGAAAAAAGAGGAGTTGTGTTATCCAAAAATTTAATAAGGTATATTTTGTTATGTTACGATTGTAAATGGTTGAAAAATTAATAGGGAAAACCACAATCAACATGAAAAATATTTTTGAATGGTACGGTTGGAAATGTTTTTAGAAATCACGCACAGATCAAATCGCACATATAGTCAATTACATATTGTTAAAAAAATGTAATAAAATTATTAGAAAAACCTTATTCAGGAAAATCTCCTTACAAAATAATTAGTACAGAATAATTTGAATATTAATAATAAATATCTTAGTACCATTATTAAAATAGAGATTACAAGAAAATCAAACCTCTCGCATTATGATAACCTTGAAGACAATTGGCCCCCCAACTTCTATGATCTCGAAGAACAAGGTGTCCCCAATGCGCAGGTTGTTGCCGGAAAGGAACTCGGAAAAACCCTTCGCGGATAGGTCCTTGATCTTCCCTTGACCCGAGTAGTTCACACGTCATTCTTTCCTTTAGCACCTTATCATAACGAGGGTCTTTGCATTCAGCAGAAGTGGTACAATTTCAATAGGGATGTACTAATCATGAAAAAATCATAATGAACAAATATAGGCAATTATAAACAAATAATATTAACTAAAAATAAAATAATTTCATGACTTTAATTATTTGCAAGTTTTAGTCCTTACGAAAGTTGGGTTTTTCCCAAAGTTTTGCTGCTTCAAGGTACAGTGGAAATGCAGGTTTTTTGGAGGCATAGTATGGTCTTCAATGTTGAACACGACCGGTTTGGGGTTTTTCCTTTGTGCGGAGAACTGTATAATTAATACAACTAAAAATTCATTTAGATACAGTACTGTGCATATGTATTAGTAAATGTATTATGTAAAATGGTAAAATACCTTAAAAATGAGCATTTAGAGGATCCTTCACCAGCCATTAGTCATGTATATAAAGTGAACAATATGTTTACGTTATTATCCTTAAAGAAAAACATGCAAAGTCAGTAATGTGTCGCAGGAACATATCGGTCTGAACCAATGGTATCGTCGACATGTACCAGCGAAGTCGCCACTTAGTCGGCAAGAATGATATCATATAAAATGAGGTCGCAAAACATTAAGTTAAGTAAAATACCTACATGCGACGTCGCTATGACACCGGTAATATCGATGTATGCTTTGATACAACTATGATGGCTTAGGCAATGGGAGATCATCGTCATACCTCTCAAAGTTAAATTTATAAAACATAAATGCTTCCTATCTACAACTAAGTAGAAAATGGCATTTCGGGGTTGTCCACAAAGAAGAGAGATCTTTCTAAGGGTATAAAACATATGAGGTTGATATTAGGCTAGAGGTAGATATATATATATATAAGCAAGTAAATGGGAGGGGTTGGTTTTTGTCCTAAGTTATGAAATTTAAAAAACTAACTAGCAAAGTTAAGTAACCATGCTAATTATCAAAACAATAAGAAAAGGGTTAAAAAATACAAAAGATAAAGCCTTCCGTGAAATTGATATCCACTTCCAAAGCTCATGTAGATAATTGAAAAATTCACTCATTCTATCACATTTGTTACTTTATCACTTCTCATTCGAAAATCAACATTCATTCTTTCTGAATAGTAATTTGCAAAGACAAACAACGACCATTTTCAAACCTCGTTGACAATCACTCTAAGCAAACCACGCCATAGAGGTATTTCATCAATGGCATTTCACACGAAAGACCATAGATTTGATAACAACCAGCCTACTGCCAAAGATATATACATTTAACCAAACATAGCATTCATTAGACTAAACCTAGAACAAACCACATTCAAGATTCAACCTTTCATTGTATCTATAGGATAAATATCAGAACAATACACATTAACATACTTATCAAGAAAGAATCACAACACATTATGCACAAGAAATTCTAAGTCTATGTTCTTGGATTTTCATTCTAAAGAGCTAAGGAATTAGCCACTTTCCTAACACCCTAACATATCAATCATACAAACACTTCCTATTCTCAAACAGCCCATGGAAAAAATGAAGTAAAACATAGCATTAAGAACACATGAATACTAAATAATAAGAGCTTCAAGAACGAATGAAACAATCTATTCATTACGTTAACTACTTGTTGTGAAGATAAATCTTCTATCCTTCTTAGATAGTAGTTTGCAAGAGTGAATTCGACATCTCTTGTCAAACCTCACCAATGACTCCCTTAGTCAAAACACGACTAAAAGTATCCCATTGATGGCATTGAGCACGAAGAATCAACAAACTTGGCAACACTTATAAACACTACACCGTGTCTAAGCATTTAACCAATTCATGCATTTACACAATTATCCAAGAACGATCGAAATTCGTAGACCTCTCTCATTTGCTACCTAAAATAAACATGACAACAAGTTTAACAGCATCACATTCATTTAGCAATTATCAACACATCAACATCATTTAGAAGCTCTAATTCATGCTCTTGGATTCTACATTAAAAGAGGAGAAATTAGCTACTTTCTCCCAACCCTAAAAACCAATCACACAAGAAATTCATATACTCAAACTTCCAACAACATTAATGTCATTAACAATCCACATTCAAGGCTCAATAAATGCACAATAGAGAAAGTAATAGATAGATAGAAATGATTCTCAAGACATTAGCAAGGAAGTCTCAATCAGTTGATCCCGAGTAAAAACTAACCTAGATAATGAAAAGACAAGATTAATCTACAAAAACTAAGAAAAGAAAGAAGGAAAAACTAGGGTTTTGCAGTCCCAATTCGGGAAGAAGAAGAAGGGTTTTTGAGAGAAATGATAAGGTGAGTATTTTTAGTACAAAAAATCAAGAAAGAAGTTTGGCCACCCATTTGTCGCACCGTGCAACGGACACCATCGCACTGTGCAACACATTATCGCACAGTGTGGCGGATGTAGAATCCAACACTTTGATTTCTTCCTTCTTTTTGTCTCAAGTCCCCCTCTTCTCTTTACTTTTCTTCAATCCTTGAAGTCTTCAAAAGCTCAAATGCAAGTCTTCAAATCTTCAAAGGTAGTCTTCAAAGTCTTCAAACAATTGCCTAGTCACACAAAATCCACTATAAAAGTAATAAAAGTGTAAAAGTCGCTCTTAACTCTCCTTAGAGAATTTCAAGGCAAAATGCCACATCCAGAGTACAAAAGTGTACAAAAGTAAACTTGAAAAGTCCTAAAATAACCATATAAAATGGGCACATTAGGCAACAACTTGAAATAAGAATGTGTGATGTCGTATGCATAAATCGAATAACGTGCGACTAGAGACTGACTTCGCATGCGTCAAAGACAGCAAAGGGAAAAAACACAGAGACCAAGCAACAAAACATGCATTAATGAGACAAAATTACACAAAAACATCCTAACACAAATAAGAACATAATACCTATGTTCACATGTACGAAAACTTCTCAATCTAACAAATCTGAATAAGAACTAGGAAACCAAATATTCAACTCATACAAAAATCATAGACTAATTAACAAGGTGAAGTAACAGTTACAAAAACTTAGGCACTATATGAGTAGAAATTCATACCTTTGTCAAAGGAGAAGAGAAAAGGGGTTGAGAGACTCTTGGTATTCGCGGAAAACCTGGAAATGAGGAGCTTAAAATGATTTTAGGGGACCATTTATTTATAGTCAATTTGAAACGACGTTGTTTTGGGACCTTGTGTTGTCCGCAGCGGTAAGTGCGACTTCGTACCGATATTGCTAAAGTCAATAAACCACCGACTTCATCGCAACATCGCAGTAATATAAATGGGCTCTATACATAAGGTATAATAGATGGGCTCCACAGATGGGCTTCAAATATAAAGTATTATAGATGGGCTCCATACATACGGTATAATTTAGCCAGTGCGACGTTGCAGTATAGTCGCCACATCCGACATAATAATCGGCATATGAGTGACGCTAGCAAGTACGATTACGACCCTCCTCATTTCAGCCCACTAGCAATTTAGATGAGCCCACATTTGACCAAAAATATATATATAATTGACCTTAACAAACGCTCTATAGTATTCGAAATAATTATTGAATTTTATAATTTTCCATGAACTTGATTAATATCTGTTTTGATCGTAATTGATTTTACTTCCACGCATCAAGTTTTAAAATTTAGCCCTTAGGCCACTCCACGAATGCGGGAGAAGTGAAAATGCAAATTTGGAGATACCCTAATCTAATTCACAATGGCATGACCAAGATGATCCAAACTAGGCATGACCCGATGAATGGAACGGGGTAATCATCTGTCATTTGTATTAGTATTTCCATTTATACCTTAGGATAAGCGTTATCGGAACGATGATTTCCACCACATATAATCAAATGAAATTCCTTATTCTTGGATTTTTATGAAAATAAAATATAATAAAATTGCGTCCATGAAATTTTAGAAAACGCTAGTACGTGGTCTAGTTATAGATGGTTACTTATAAGTAGGCAAAGGTTATTTGGTAGATGTTGACTGGGAGAAGTCTCCATGGGATAATGCCGGTTTATTTATCATTTTCAAGGATTATAAGTTTGACTGAGGATGGCAAAGGTCCCTTCCGGGTCGTTTCGAATCATTTTACGTCCACAGTTCATGATTTTACCTCCACGGGTCAAGTTTAAATTTTTACACTTAGGTCTCTCCACGAATGTGGGAGAAGGGGAAATGCAAATTTGGAGATACCCTAATATAATTCACAATATCATGACCAAGATGCTCCTATTTAGGCATGACCATATGAATGGAACGGGGTAATCATCCATCATTTTTATTAGTATTTCCATTTATACCCTTAGGATAAGCTTTATCGGAACAATGATTTCCACTACATAGAAATAAATGAAATTCCGTATTCTTGGTTTCTATTAAAGTAAAATACAATAAAATCGTGTCCATCAAATTTTAGAAAGCACTAGTACGTGGTCTAGAGTAAATTATAGATTGTTACTTAAAAGTAGGCAAGGGTTTAGTTGGAAGAACTTGGGAAGACTATGCGGAATAAGAGCAGTTCCTTATTTGTTACTTTCAGTTATTATAAGTTTTTCTAAATATGACGTTTATTTTCAGACGATCGGAATCGTGTTTGGAGAACTTTTAAATATTTACACTGTAGGTCCTTCCAAATTAGTGGTAGAAGTCCGAGTTACAAATTTGTAGATAACATTTTTGTATTCATATTTTCACTGAAGGAGCCCCTTTCTTAACACGGAGTATTTTACGACACATTTCAAAAATACCAATTTTCCCTCGTGTACGATGTCACGGGGATGCTGCGAAATACAGATCCACAACCAAACAACGACTGACATCGGTCATAATGAAATTTCTAGTGGGAAACAAAATTTTGAGGCAAACAATTGAAACAAAATTTCCCCCCACCAAAATTTCAAGTCATTAATACCAGCACCATTACCCATTTTTCGTCTATAACACACTTTCTCCAAACCCTAGCTACAACACACCATCCTCTCCATCCACACCTTTAAGACAACAATTCAAGAGCTCAATCAATTTGTTTTCCCCACATATGAACAAGTGCCCGATGTTGGAGCACCTCCAGGTTCAAATTAGTCGAGGTAGTTTTCCATACACTCAATGTTAGTTTAGCAATTTAATTACCATACCTTCTACATGTTATTTTTCTCATAGATCAAAGCTTGTAAATTTTCATAATGTATGATGATTTTGTTACATGTTATATAGAGTATATTGTTTTTGTTTCCACAGATGATGTCGTGTTTGTAGGGAATGGTAAAAAATGCTTAGATTAGGGTTGATTGTGTGAACACGATATGAATGTGCGACGTCGGTCTCTGTCTATCGGCCTCCGCAATGTAAATTCGAATTCAGACCGATGACACACATGTTAATAAAAACCATGAAATTTCTTGAATGTGAGAATTTTCACTTGATCGACCTTAACGATATCAATTAGTGTAATATGTGACGTCGCTTCTACCCATATCCATTCCTTTTCAAGTTGACATTCACTTCATCTAAGTATGACTATATTATGTGTATTTTAAATTAGTGTCTGCCCAATTCTAACTTAAATTTTGTTTGTTGTGTATTCTGTGTAATAGGACAATGAGAGTTATGGATGGACTGTAGATGGATGGATGCCATTTCACTACTTGCACTGGTAGTGTTTATGCCTTATAACGTATTCAATTTGGAGGTTCAATACATTTAATGTTTAAATTTATGAGCAATCTTATGTTTTATTATATATTGTATAATGTATTTGAAATATATGCTATAGCTAGGATTTAGGGTATGTAACATGTGATTGTTAATTTTACCATATATTTTTAATGACAATTGATTGTTGTATGATGTTTAACCATTAATAGAGTAATCCAATACTAAATAACAAGTAATAGATATCGACGAACACTATTTTGTTTATCAAATATTAAATTTTATATTATTTAACTGAAACGTTCTCTCTGCGACTGATCCACGATGTCGTACTTACCGGTACTCATGTGACACAAATGCGACATCGCATATAGAACCAGCGTGTACTTTTTTTTTTGCAACATCGCCAATTCAAAAGGATGCCATATTGTTCATCGTTCCACGTCAGTATGCACACGTCATCGGTGCACCGTATTCTGTGATTTTGCAGTTATTTAGAACGACGTCGACTGGAATGACGTCGCAGACATTTCCCTCCGATCGTGTGTCTTGTTGGTATGGCCGATGTCATTTATCTAATATACCGACTTCGATCTAAACGATGTGGTAAATATCATATCATATCGTCGGCCTTAGTACTAAAAGCAACGTCACACATACAATCTGTCGACATTGGTTCAAAACTGAGTTAAAATTACCTTTTACCTCGGTTTTGAACCAAGGTAATAGGTATACTTTTTACTTCACCTACATTTACCTTAGTTTTTTGGGGGCAAAAAACTGAGGTTAAAAGGCTTGAAAAAACAAGGTAATATGTGTTGTTTGTATTATTCAAATACTCTGAAGTCATTAATCAATCTACTACAATTAAATCCATGGTATTGGATAGAATAAATACCATTGAAGAAGTGTATTGAATAAAGAAAAAGAGGAGAAAATTGGTTTTCTTCTATGTATATCAGTGTACCTTCTCACTATCTAAGCTACCAAGAACAAATTTAAGCTATTTAATGAACAAATATCATATATCTACAAGAATCCATAGAAAAGATGCAAAAAGTAAGAAAAGACGAACAAAATCTAGGGTTTGGGAGGGCCAAGTCAGGTTAAAAATGAAATGAGGAAGAAGAAGACTATTTAAATGTGGGAGAGAGAGAAAAGTGGAAAAGAGTCAATTAAACGTGTGTTTCAATGGTGCAGGGCACAAATCATGTAAATTTGGCACGGTCTGTGCCATTGAAATGCATAATTTTATAGGTCAAGGTGGACGGACCATGTGAATTTGCACGGTCTGTCCCGCTCAGAAGGGATGGAACCATGTGGTTATATTCCCTAGTGAATGGCTGCATTTTTGCACGGACCGTTCTTCGGTTTCGGCCCCAACTTGTTTCCGCCTCTACGGTTGAACCTTTGATCCATTTTGGTAGTTCTTTTAATTAATTTTATGGTTCCTACGAAGACAAATCTAATTATGTTTTCCTTATATGTCAATAAGTCTCGGAATTTTCCCAGACTTGGTCCCAACTCTTGGATCATTCTTCATCTGCTACTTTGCCTTCCTTCTTCAGCCTATCTTCTATCTCTTTGTAAGTGAAATTCCTTCTTCTACCATTATTTTGAATGGCATTCGTAAATCTTCTACAATCCTTGTAAATGAACTTTTTCATAATGGCCTCTAAGTAAGCTCACACAAAAAAGTAGAAATCGACCAAATAGCTAAACACGTTAGACACTAAATGCTTACAAAAATATTGAAACTAGGGAAAATAAGCATACAGGGTGATTCTAACCCCATATCATGTAAAACACCTAATAATCTAACTATCCACCAACAAAACAAGGTAAAAGTGGGTGTTAATTGTGCTAAGAAAATGTACATGCCGTATCATCATTGGTGTCTCCCCAAGACCTAGATCCCACCGAGGAGAAGTCTAAGTTGGAGTCTATTCGAGAGGAATTTACCGACGAAAAATTGTTCGGGGTCACAATGAGCCAACCTTGGTATGCCAACTTAGTCAACTACTTAGTCACAGACCAATTTCGCTTTCTTATAACGGGGAAAATAAAGATAAATTGATGAGTGATGCAAAGAAATCCGTCTTTACATTTTGTCATTCTTTTGCTTATGGTGGTCACTTCGAGCATATGAGGGCCATTAGGAAGAATTTGGAAAACAACATTTATTGGCCCAATATGTGGAAGCAAACCTACAAATTTTGCCAATCTTGTGACAATTATCAAAGGCGGGCAACATTTCCTCCAAAAATGAAATGCCCCCATCTATCTTCTTGCCTTGTGAAATTTTTGATGTGTGGCGATGGATTTATGAGACCATTCCCTAGCTTGGGTGAGAACATGTACATCTTGCTAGTCGTCGACTATATGTCTAAGTGGGTGGAGACAAAGGCCACAAAAAATGATGACTCAAAAATGGTGGCAGAGAACATTTTCTCTTTGTTTGAGGTCCCCCGAACTATAATCAGTGACAGGTGAACTCACTTTTTCAACTGGACTATCAACGCATTGATGAAGAAATACAACGTCACCCATAAGACATCCACCGCATACCACCCCCAAACGAATAGGCAGACTGAGGTATCCAATACAGTGATAAAGGCTATCATTGAGAAAATGGTAAACCCGTCAAGAAAGTATTGGAGCACCCGGCTAGATGATGCAATTTGGGCATATAAGACCGCCTGTAAGACCTCGATAGGCATGTCACCTTATCAAATCCTTTTTGGCAAGGCATTCCACCTCCATGTTAAACTCGAGCACAAAACATATTGGGCCGTTAAAAGCCTAAATATGAACTTAGATGAAGCTGGAGTCAATAGGAAGTTGAAAATACAAGAACTCGAAGAAATTCTACGTGACTCCTATGAGAATGCGGAAATTTACAAGGAGAAGGAGAAAACAAGGCACGACAAAAGAATAGTGAAGAAGGACTTTGAGGTAGGTTAAAAGGTCCTTCTTTTCCAATATCGACTTTTCCTTTTTCTAGGTAAATTACTCTCGAGGTGGATGAGTCCGTATGTAGTGAAGAAATGTTTCCCCATGAGGCGGTATAAGTGAAAAATTAGGAGGGTGGCCACAAGATAATGTCAATGGGCACTGGTTGAAACCCTACCTTGAGAATAGAACTTTGGATTCGTTCAAGGAGACTCTCACCATCGAAGACCTAGTTTATGAATGAATTCTATCAAGTGAATAATTCATGAGGATGACACTAAGTAAACCAATTGGTAGTTATTTTGAGCTTTGTTTATTCAATTTATTCTTATTTTAGAACAGCTTTTGTGGAACCCTATTAAGTTTGGTTTTATGTTGTTCTACAAGGAGCACTTGGTTTGAAAGAATGGATCAAGGTGTAAATTCAAGGAATTCCTCTTATGATCATTGCCTTCCAAGAACCGAACTCTCCCCTTACTACTCCCATGGGAACCAAAGGAGGTATAACCTCCCATCGTTATGATGACTATATATCCTTCATGGGGAGCATGGTTCATTTTTCTAAGTATAGGTGGGTGTTCACCTTCCACATTAAGCACTCTCATACCACTTTCTTCACTTGTTCATTGATACCATTATGCATTGAGGAAAATTCAAGTTTTAAGTTTGTGGGAGATATGTAGACACTTAGAAATTTAGCAAAATTTCTTTGTATATGTTTCATTTATCGTAGTGTGGAGATATCTTTTGAAGAATTTTTTGTTGATTGAAAATCCAAAAAACTTTTGAAAATATTATCCCACTAAGTCGAAAACCCGAAAGGGTGACTTAGGCAGGATAGTTTGAAAACCTGAAAGGAAAACATATAAAAAATTGAGAGGCCGAAGGAGAGGAAAAAGGTGATATGTGAGGCTTGAAAGAAAAGAGAGGTTGGGATGAAAACCCGAGAGGGCTCCTAGTCAAAATGAAAGAAAAAGAAAAAAATCATATGCTTCTTTTGTTGTGTCTTTTTGGTAGTCCTCTAAGTAGAGTAAGCTATTCTCTTGCCTTCTTTGGAGTATTATACTTGTTATTGGTATGATTTGGTTGGTTTAGGACATCTTAGGTTGGGATGTAAGAGTTTGATATTCTTATGTTTTGGGTTAGGGTAGTCCTAGGAATAAAGTGTTGAATGTTTTAGGAAAATGCTACTGTTAGATATTTGTTTGTTCTCTTTTACTCAAGGATGAGTAAAGGTTTAAAAGTGGGGAATTTGATGAGACGTAAAAGGCATGCTTTCTTAGAGCATTTAACACATCTTTTGTTATGCTTTTGTTGGTGGATAATTAGGTTTATAGAGGTTTTGTCTAATAGGAAGTTGGCACCATCTTATTTGGTTTTCTTTGTTAACTTCCCTATTTTGTGAACCATTTGCAGCCTAATGGGAATTTACCTCTACGAATGTCTAGATGCATTTTTGTGAGCTTAATTGTAGATCAATTATGAGAGAGGGTCATTCAAAATAATAGTAGTAGATTAAAGGTCAATGCGAGATTGGTAGAATGACTAAGGCCATTGAACTCAATGGTAGAAGATCAAAGGAAGTGGAAGAAGAAAGAAGGCAAAAATGAGCAAAAGTTGAAGAACTTCATAAATTTTCTAAAGGCACAGATCGTGTAAATTGTTACAGATCATGCCATAAGAACTGACCAGGAACGAGTCCCAGAGAACGGACCATGCAATACTGCACGGTCTTTACACAATCAGAAGTTCAAGACCAAGTCTTAGAGAACGGACCTGCGTTATCGCACGTTCTGACCCGCTCAGAAAGTCTAGAATTAGGCCCAGGAACGGACTGTACAAATCTCCACATCCATCCCCAAAGTCACTGGTACGATACGTGCCAACCTACTGACTAGGGTTTTGACCAGCAATTTTTTTACCTTCTCTCTCTTCCCACTATAAAAGGGGGCCCATTATCCACTGGACAAAAAGAGAGGCAGATCTAGTTCGAAGAACCCTTATTCTTCTTCTCTCTCTTCATTGATAACACATTGTTCATGACATTTAATCCATCTAATGCCATGGATTTAATTGTCTTAGTTCATAACATGGAAGTATTTGTAAGCATGTATTAACTTAATGATTTGTAAGACTCTAGATTCATGGCTATTTTTATGTTATAGATATCATGTTTAATTTGTTATTATGCTTCTTGCTATAATTATGTGATGAATGAGGCAAGAATGTAAAGCTAGTTGATTTCTTTGCATGATTTAATGCTAGGCTTGATAATAACCCGGGGGTATTACATTTCTACGTCAATTTGGTTGCGGGGTGTTAACCATGAGGTCTTTGAAGATACATGTGCCCATAATTAAATTAGAGATAGTCTCGTGTTGGGTTATTTTGCGGACGATAAGCGAGGTCATTCGTAAAATGGTTCGGGTGATGTTATTGACTCGATTGGGGTCGTAAGATAATGCCCGTAGGTCATATCCCGAGTTTGTAGTGACCAGGAGGGAAATGCCCCTAGAGTTATCATAAGGTAAGGTACTAATGTTCTAAGTGGCACACGATAGGCATAGGATGGGTATTCACAATGTAGGTCCCATTGATCCATGTTGGTTCCGAGTTTAATTTATGCGTACATTCACAGGTTTATTAACCTCGGGAGTGAGAGCTAGAGGTGGAAGTGAAAGCTCACCTATAACTATATATGGAGGAGGTGAGATTTTGATGAGGGTACAAAACTGACATGGTGTGACAGACCGAGAGAGTTCCCGATGAATCAACATTTCTGCATTGTGTGATATAGCATTAAATAGAATTTTATATCTTGCATGCGAATAAGAGTCTAGGATCAAATCTCATAGTTAATAATGTGATGCAAATGCCCCCAAGGCCTATCTATATCTTGTTATCGTTGTTTATGTTCTTAGTTCGTAGATTAATCTTTTGCAAACAAAAAAAAACCCATGTTTTCTACTTTGGACACACATTCGGGGTGAGGCCTGTGTGTGACCTTTGTGAAGCTATCCTCTGGACCCTTAAGTATTCGTGGATGATGCCCTAATTTACTGTTACCTACTTTCTAGTAGTTAGAAGTGAGTAATGGAGCAAAATGAAATATCTTATCTTTGATCAAGGCTTGTGGGTATTTAATGACGCCCGCGGATCCCATCGGGAGGTCACCGTTGCCACCGGCCAGCCTCCTCCACCTCCCTTTTCTTTTTTTCAGTACTTTTATTTGTCTTATTCAGTAGATCTAGGGGGATAAGCGCGAACCACCCATTTTTCCGCTACAATCACCGAAGCTCTCCCGCAAGCAAAAAGAAGAATCCTGCCAAGGACACCAACGAACAGCCATACCAGAAGCCGGTCGGCAAACAAGATGATCGGTGGAGAATTAAATGCGAGTTGCAGAGCTCTTCGGTGGACGATCTGAGCCTACCGACAAACGAGCAGCGGAGGATCGTGTTTTGCACCATTCAAGGCGGATCGCAGCTTTGCCGGACTCAGAGCTACGGGCCAGAAACAAATCCAGCATTCCAGTGCGATTCCGGCGAGGCCACCAGCGTGTTGGAAAAGTCACCGGCATTCCAGCGAGGTCGTCAGTGTTCTGCCGAGGTCATCGATGTCCTGGTGAGGTCATCAGAGTTTCGGCGAGGTAAACGACGACGCCTCGAAAATTTAGGCCTCAAGCACATCTAGCGTAATTTCTTTTCAGCCTATCCCTAAAATTTATTCTGGCCCACTTGCAGTCTCGTTGCTCAACAAATATCCATTTTGGTCGGTTTAGCCACGGCAGCCTCGTGGTGGTCGCGGGGGAGAGACAACGAGAATCCGTGGATGACTTTTGTTATTCGTGGTGATGGGTTTCATGCAGCAGTCAAAATAGGTCATCCTATGGACGGTACATGGTCCGTACCACTGAAAAATAGAAAAACAGGCCTTTCTATAATGGTTTGTATTCGTCGAATGGAGTTTTTATCGTACAACCGAGCTCCCGCTGGCTTGTAGTACCACATCTACAGCGAGGTTTCGGTGGCAAGGCTCTCTTGGCGACACCTACTTCTAGGTTATAGAATATTTGCGTTGTAGCATGACTTCCTTGGATAAATGTAGGGTTTAGGTTAATCTTGTTTTAGTTGTTTTTTATGTTTTAATTTTTAGGTGTGCAGTTGGTGCTCTTGCGACTTCGGCAAGATTTAGGTTCTTCACCACCGCTGATTAGGAAAATCCAACGACAACCTCAAAAAATGTTGGAGATTAATCTAGCCAACAATGAATTAAACAAAGAGGCATGGTGTACCGTACTGCTTCAAACCAAGGCGGATGTGTTCTCAAAACTCTTCCAATGGACATTTTCCCCTGTATATTGGAGAAATCCAACAATAACCTCTCCAAAACAATAGAGTTATGCAACCTAGTGAAGAGGAAGATTGGAGGCAAGGATCGAGTACCAGATTGCTAATATGACATGTGAACCTCTTGATAGGTTCATTTGTAGGAGGGTCGTCTCTCAGTGTGAGTCAAATGATGTGTTCTAGTTTAGAAATGTTTAAAAGATTAGTTATAATTATTAGATAGGGGTTGTCCGAGCTAAACCTGACAAAATAATGCAATGATCCTAAAATTAATGCAACGATCCTAAAATTAATGAGAGCGAGAGCAATGTAGTTTCCAAAAAAAACCAGAATATGCATGGTTGGCTGTGCTGTTCAACTGTGCTTTAGATTATGTTACCAAGTAACCTCAAAAGACTATGAAGCAATAACAAGTTAACAACTCTTCCAAGCATTAAAACATATGGCTAAGGAACTCTTCTTGCGGCTGAACTGAACTGCTTCCTTGACATGCTACTTGGATGTGGCCTTGTTAATAACTCTTCCAAGCCTTAAAACATATGGCTAGGGAACTCTTCTTGCGGCTGAACTGAACTGCTTCCTTGACATGCTACTTGGATGTGGCCTTGTTCTTCAGCTATACATTTGTGATAGGCTGCCCATTCAGGGTGACTCCACAGATATAATGGTGGTGCTTGCCAGTTCCACGAGTCCAGTTGCTCGCCATTCACATCGACTGATCCAGGCAGGTAAAACGACTGAAATACACATAGGGTTAACACTCAGTTAACACAGCAGACAAGACAAACGCTGAAGACAGCTCTTTCTAGCTTTCTTACATTTCCAGAGAGGAGTTGTTTGTCTTCCCAGATTAATTCGTAAGGGACCTTCTTCTTGTCGAGCCTGCACTTCCAACAGTAAGTGATAAATAAACATACGAATCGCATCGCCAGCAAATTTCCTAACATATGTTTCACCTTCTTGTTCCTTCAGGAACAATGAGTATAAGAAGCTTCGGATTGAATTCAAGAGCCTTGCTGATGAATTTGTTGGCGAGAGATGCATCTACCCCAAAAGGGGGATTGAGCCCCATGATCTGTTCATCATGTGCAGTGAGATTGCGAAAAGGTAAAACTAGGGCTATGCAAACTCACTAAGAATGTTTAACTAACCAGATTACGTCCAACAGGTAAATCTTCTAATTGGACCTCCAGCCAATCCTTTTTCTCAAAACTGAAATCATTCTGAAGAACAAGTACCATGTGAGAGTAAAGCTTGATCATGGAAGGTGGTAAATGTACGAGTTATCGTGTCAATATATGAGAGAAGCAGCCAGGCATTAAGCAATGACAACATAGCAAACCACCTCAACTAATTTCCTGTACCATTTATTCTTTGATATATACATTTTGCATTTAACGGTGGAAGGAAATGAGGAATCCTGACAATGCAGTTCAGTATTGCACACCACATATAATGTCATAAACTTCATCTAAATAATCGCAATGAGTTCTAGGTCCTGAGCCAGTCATGGCTATTAGATGACAATTCACTCCTCATTCAGAGCTCAAAAAGTGAGTAAAGTTGACAAAAGTATTGGAAACATGCCAAGCCATGTAGTATAAGGATAACATGGATAGAGAAAAAGGGGAGAGAAAAAAAAGCAATCCCAGTATAGAGACCCCTTGAAGTTTTATAGCTTCGGAAGTATTAAAATGAAAATCAATGCAAATATATGATCAACTAAGTAGAGAAAACTGTTTAGACATATACACAGGGGGTGGGGAGTGGCAACATAGAACATATTCAAACTTTGCTTAATAAGTTGGGCTGAAGTTCAGCTATAACTGATCTCAAACGAAATCAAATATTTGAATCCAAGGCAACCCGCCAATGACATAAATGGGTGCAGTAATTTTCATTAGGCAAGGAATTAACCCCCATGCATTAACGGAATAGTCTCATGTACTTAAAATGGACCCCATATGAGGTTTGGTTTAACCATACAGTTCCTTTTGAACATAAAATAAACCAGGACTAGTAAACAAACTAATAATGTAGGAGAAGGTAATGGTATTAAATTTGTCGACTAGATTTGTACCTTGGACTGAATAAGGTCATAATTTTTATATAAGCACTTCTTGTCCATTCTGTCCAGAGAATCTTTCATCAAGCAGCTGAAATCATTTGACCCACAACAGAAGTCCACTATCTGTTGGATGAAGTAACACAATCAGAGATGACAGAGGAAATAAGGCTCTACAGATCATAAATTCGGATATGAAATTTCTAACTGCTGAACGGCCAATTCTTAAACTGCCTCGAACAATTAAAAAGAAGAAGAGAACTATACCCACACCATCCTGCCTTCCAAAATTGAGTTCTTTTATACATTTTTAATAGCAATCCTGAACCTCCGTTGCACAACAAAAACGATATCTAGTTTTTCTACAATTGGGGAGGTCAACAAAAAACACTAATTTAATAATGACATGCACATATGTCAATAGTTCTCCATAACGAGCTACTAATTCAATATTTATAAACAGTTCCCTCCAAGAAATGAGTCCGGGATTTTCTTTCCTTTTATGCTTAGCACGTGATTTGCAGTCTACAATAATTATAAGCTGATGAAAAACAACAATTACAGCAACTACTCACACAGCAGGTCAATTTTTCCACAAGGGAAATATTAGTAAACCATGATTATCTTCATCAGAGTACAGTGGCTCGACTGACCGACTCTTCTCTTAGAAAAATTTACTCATGGACTTCATAAGGTACTATCAATTTAACAATGTAGAGCAGACCGGGATGGAGCCGGAGCGGGAGAAAGCCGGAGCAGAGCAGACCGGGACGGAGTTGGTCGGACGGCTGGTGAGCAAGGCGGATCGACAGCGGCGGTGGAGCAGAAACTGAAGGAGGAAGTATTTTAGAATTTAGTGCCTTAGTGAAGAACCTGTGGGGCCGAACCATAAAACGTGTTCGGACCGATAATGGGACTGAATTCCTGCCTTTACGATCTCATTTTGCTGCATCTGGGATCATCTTTGAGACATCTATGGTTGACACACCACAACAGAATGGTCGGGTTGAAAGAAAGCATCGCCATTTACTCAATGTGGCGCGTGCTTTACGGTTCCAAGTCAGTCTTCCTATTGAATTTTGGGGAGAATGTGTTCTTACTGCTGCCTACCTGATCAACCGAACACCGACTCAGCATCTCAACGGTCGTACTCCTTTTGAATTGCTTTATAAGCAAGCTCCAAATTATTCATCATTAAGGGTTTTTGGGTGCTTGTGTTTTGCTGCTCATGTTCCCATATATCGTGACAAGTTTGCACCACGAAGTCGGCGGTGTCTGTTTCTTGGTTACCCTGCCGGAAAGAAAGGCTATCGCATTTTTGACTTGGAATCCCAAGTGATCTTTAACAGTCGGGATGCTGATTTCTTTGACAATCAGTTCCCGTACTCTGCAACTCCGGCTTCTGCTTTATCCGATGAACCTGGCGGCGCCACCACACCACCGCCGGGTTCCTCTCCTTCTCGCCAGAGCTGCATGGAATTTTGGTACCGCCTTCCGCTGCCGATCCACCGCCGCCGGTCGCCGTTGGCCTTCCACCGTCCGTCGATAGCCATCTGCTGCCGTCGGCTGTCTCGCCGATCACCGCCGGCCACTCACCACCGATCAACTCCGGCCAATCAACACCAGTCAACGCCGGTCGGTCATCGCTGACATCCACCGGCCATTATCATCCGCCCGAAGCCGGTACCTCCATGCCGGCCACCGTCGGCCTACCTTCATCGTCCGCTGCTGGTCATTCTCCGCCAGTTGCTGACAATGCTACATCCTCGGTCTCTACTTTACCAGCTTCTCTGGTACCGGATAGTTCCGCTACTGAGTTGCCACCTACAAGACAGAGTGTTCGATCTCGTCGCCCTCCATCGTACTTGGCAGATTACGACTGCGATGATTATGCTTGTACTCTTACTACTGAAGACTCCCCCTTTCGACTACGTTCTCTCATGCGCCGTCACTTTCCTCAGGTGTTCTCTATTCTCTTACTGATTATGTAAATTATGATAATTTTTCTAGTATGCATTCTAGATTTTTGGGTGCGGTAACTTCTAGTGCAGATCCCACAACTTACTCTGAGGCTTCCCATAATTCTCATTGGCGAGATGCTATGGTTGAGGAACTTACTGCACGAGAGCGAAATCAGACATGGATTTTGTCTCCTTTGCCTGCGCATAAGAAGGCTATTGGATGCAAATGGATTTACCGGACGAAGTTTCGTTCAGATGGTACTATTGAACGTCACAAGGCACGTCTAGTGGTTCTTAGAAATCGCCAGGTAGAAGGAATTGATTACACTGAGACTTTTGCTCCGGTTGCGAAGATGAGTTATGTTCGATTATTCCTGTCTGTTGCTGTTATACGTGGTTGGAAACTGCATCAGATGGATGTTCATAATGCCTTCCTGCATGGTGATTTACATGAAGAGGTGTTCATGCGTCCTCCGCCTGGCTATGCAGTCCTACCTGATCAGGTTTGTCGCCTTCAGAAATCTCTTTATGGTCTTCGCCAGGCTCCTCGAAATTGGCTTGCTAAACTAGCTCAGGCTTTATGGACATTTGATTTTGTTCAAAGTAAGGCAGATTACTCTTTATTTGTCTTTTCCCGTGGATCACAGTCTTTACATGTTCTGGTTTATGTGGATGATTTGGTCATTGCTGGTAGTTCTTCGCTTATCTCTGGGTTCAAGAAATACTTGGGTTCTTGTTTTCACATGAAGGACCTTGGTTTGCTTAAGTAGTTTTTGGGCTTGGAGATTGCTAGAAGACTGGAGGGGATGTTTCTCTAGTAAAGGAAATATGCTTTGGACATCCTATTTGATACAGGTTTATCTGCTTCTAAACCAATTGATTTTCCGATGGAGCAACATGATTTGGCACGTGTTGAAGGTCCAGCCTACCATGACCCGGAGCAGTATCGTCGTTTGGTTGGGCGTCTGATATATCTGACTATTACTCGTCCTGAACTTAATTATTCAGTTCATACTCTTGCGCAATTCATGAAGTCTCCTTGTGTCCCTCACTGGCAAGCTGCGGTTCGTGTGTTGCACTACCTGAAGAGTTATCCTGGTCAAGGTTTATTTCTTTCTTCCCGTAGTACTCTACAATTGATTGCTTATTGTGATTCGGATTGGGCCGCCTGCCCAATTACTAGGCGTTCTCTATCTGGTTATTTTGTTATAATTGGTGATTCCCCGGTTTCCTGGAAGACTAAGAAGCAACCTACTGTTTCTCGGTCTTCTGCTGAAGCAGAGTATCGTGCTATGGCAGTTACCTGCTGTGAGTTGTTATGGCTTAGGTCCTTACTGAAGGACTTAGGGGTTTCGCACTCTTTTCCTATAAATTGTTTTGTGATAGTCAATATGCTCTCCACATAGCGGCCAACCCGGTTTTTCATGAACGCACGAAGCACATTGAAGTTGATTGTCATTTTGTCCGAGATTCTGTACAATCTGACGCTATTATTACTCAACATATCCGTATGATCGACCAACCTGCAGATTTGTTCACTAAAGCTCTCGAACGTAACCAGTTCCATTCTTTACTTGGCAAGTTGGGCATTTCTGATCCTCATGCTCCAACTTGAGGAGTGTTAAGGAATTGAATTTGTATTCTTACCATAATTGTAGATGTAATTATATTCTATTACTTTTTCCTAGCTTCTATAGGTATCTGTACTACTATATAATGTATCCTGAATTCATGAATAAAGATATAGATTATTACCCTTATTTCCTACTGTGAGGAATAATATATTTGTTTCTTTCACTATTCATGGCATAGTACTACAGAAAAAAAAGTCCTGGCCAAATTTCTTTACATATCCACAAAAAAATGCAACAGACCCCAAGTACAGTACAACTTTCAGTTTGGTTTTCGATTCACAAATCCTTATTCTATTGTAACGTAAGTGTTCAAACAAATACAGATCCGAGTTTGCGAATGCTTTAAGAGACCATTCAAAGAATTGGTAACCACTCTTTTCACATCCAGAATTGACCAATGTGAGTGCTCCCTCTGTCCCTATAAACTACTTCAATTTTTTCAAAGCCAAAAGTGCAAATTTTGACCACAATACTCTATTGATATATGAAAGAAATAGAACAATATTAGGTGGGATATTATCAGATTAGTCATAATGTATATTTGCTAAACATCACATTATTACAAGTTTCAATCATACACATTTAAAGATATGAGCCATAAAGAACGTGTCTTTGACTCTCAAAAAGAAAAGGGAACCTTTAAAGGGGAAAGAGGGAATACATCGTTTTGCACAAAACATGGCCTTTCTCACCTGACAGATATATATTTTACTGATTATCTATTAGATTTTAGAGATTCATTCACTTAAACCAAAAAAAAAAGTGTACTTGATAAATGAAGGACGAGAACACATATTAAGACCAGAGGCTAAAAAAGGCTAGTCGTGTAGTATTTAGATAAAGCTTTTCATGAACAGGTACCAGCAGTAACTAAAGATAAAAAAGAAAAAGAAAAAACCACAATTCCATACCGTGTCTCCATTAGTTACATACCACCGTATTCTGTCAACAATCTGGAAGTAAGGAGTTCAGAGTATTATGCATCCACCAGTTGCACAGGGAAAATATATGCAGCTGCAGCTATAGCAGTAACAAATGCTGGAATGCAGTAATGTCCTTACATCTTACTCACAAATGACAAGTGTCAAGCAGACAAGGTTATTCTTATAATTTTCACTTCATGAGTAGTCTTTAATTGATATTATTGAGTATGAAACCAAGTCTCACATAAAAAAATTGTTGCAAAAGAAGTACTAGATATAAAATAATTGTCAGCCTGAGCTCCGTTACTATGAGACCATTTGGGAGTTGCTCAAAAGGGTTTGGCCAAAAGCTCTGAAGGGATATAATTAGCAACATCAGGGCTGTAAAAGTCGCACCTCGAATCTGCCTTGAGGCTTACACCTCATGTGCCCGAAGATTTATATATTTTTTAAGGTTTAAAATAGACTTTTTAGTCTACAGAAAATATGACACCAACCTAAGCTTCCTACAATTTGAACTTAACTAAACCTATCAAATAAAAGTAAGACTAAACCTTTGTCCTTCAGTTTAGTAGCTTCAGCTCTGTAATGAAAACATGAACTCAAAGATCTACCCTCTTATCTCAGCTGGCAAAAACAGAAACAACCAACAAGCGCAGCTGTAGCACTCAATACTCCCCTCTTCCTAAATGGAGGTGATGGCATGATGGGTGCAGTTCAATGATTTGATTGTATGATTAAGTAATAGAATAATATAAACGTCAACTACTCAATGTTTTTAACTATTACTTTGTCCCTAGAAAAGAGTTATTACAATATGTTATATACAATTATTCTGAACTTCAGGTTCTTTATCTACTGTATCATAAATTTAAAATGTTTTTTGTCTTAAATCTGACATTTGAGGCATGAACTTTGATATCTGAAACTTAGTTGCATCTATCTTGGAGCCCTTTTCCCGTTGCATTTTCTGGTTTTTTTTCCGAGTCAGACGAGATTTTAAAATTACTTGCTTCAAAGTGCCATTTCCACGTTCAAACCAAACAACAAAATTATAATGATTACCCCTGTTGGGTTCATCACACTTGCTTTTCATTGTGAGGCAGATAAATAAGACCAATAACTCTAGTACTGCAACTCAAAACCAACCTCATATTTCTAGTGTTACCTTTTATAACACTATATCGGCAACTCAAAACCAACCTCATATTTCTAGTGTTACCTTTTATAACACTATATCGGCAACTCAAAACCACCAACCTTGTATCCTTTCCTCAGAATTTGACTACGGCATTCACTATGGTGGAAATTTTCAATGACTACACTAGAATGTTGTTAAATTTGAAGGTATCTTGGCTTCTATCTTAAAATCAATTGGTAGCAAATGGAGGTGACCCAAATATTATCTGTAAGTCATTTAGTTCTTAAGAAACCCTATATCTTTCAACACGCCCCCTCACGTGCCAACATGAAAACGCTCCACGACCCACATCAGGCCAAATTAAAGGGATCCACACATCGGCCCAATAAATCCAACCACCCACAACAGGCCAAATTAAAGGGGATCCATACATCTGCCCAATAAATCCAACCTTGGCTCTGATACCATGTTAAGGAATACAAATATTACTTGTGATTGTAATTAGATTCTATTCTATTTCATTTTCCTAACTTGTATAGATATTTTGTACTACTATATAATGTACCATGGGGTCGTGAATAAAGACACATCATAACCCTTATTTCTTTCATGGTATCAGAGCCCATGTTGAATTTATTGGCCGATATGTGGATCCCCTGTAATTTGGCCCGATGTGGGTGGTTGGATTTATTGGGTCGATGTGTAAATCCCCTTTAATTTGGCCCAATGTGGGTCGTGGAGTGTTTCCACGTTGGCACGTGGAAGGACGTGTTGAAAGATATATGGTTTCTTAAGACTAAATGACTTATATATAATGTTTTAGGTCACCTCCACTTACTACCAATTGGTTTTAAGATGAAAGACCAAGATATCTTGAAATTTAATATTGTATCGGAGGCAAAAATCCTAAATCCTATATTTTCTACTACCATCGCGGGTGCGTAACCTTCACGCGCTGCCGATTAAAGCTACCTTTCAGATTTAAGAAGAAAAAAACTTGGGTGTCGCTGGTTCCCCACCACCAACCCGCCGTCAATCTGGTTCACACTGAGCCTCGATCCTTGTTTCTCCAATGACAGCAATTTCCACCTCAGCTCTCCAATCAAAATTTCCAATCTGGTTCATGCTGGTTCAGTTTCTGCCACCGCTTTTGGTTTTTGCGTCTCCAGCTTCTACCGCGACCGGTGCCTCTATTTTACGGCGACATCAGTTGCCTCCGCTTCGCGGCAATATCAAATGCCTCCGCTTCATCTGGCAATTCATTCGAATCCATCCGGCCTTCTAGAGGCACGTGTTTCACGAGCGGATCCAGAGACGCCTTGTGACATCCAGAAGCGCGTGATTTCATGCACTGTGACATCCAGAAGCGCGTCTTCATTCTTCATTGGGCAGTGGAGAACATTTAACCATTTTGCCTGGTGTCTCTTGCTGCTGATTTATTTTTACTATTATTTATTTAGTAAACAAAATAACTATATTTTGTATTATGGCTCTTTTCGCCAGCGTAGTGAAGTTGCCACAAGGTTTTGGGGCGGCCGCCTTCTCCGACACCCCTACTCGATCTGATTTTGGTCATGCTCTATCTGACGACCAATGGAGTACGATCTTATAATTATTTAACCAATTTAATTCTTTATCTGACTATGGATTCGATAAGTCTACTTTGCTCTGGATTCTTGATTCGGGAGCCTCATATCACATGACTGGTGACAAGAGTTATCTTACTGATATTACTGCTGCTACAAATTCTGTGAATGTTATAGTGCCTGATGGATTTGTGTCGTTTGCAAGACAATATGGTTCTATTTGCTTTGGTGATGTTACCCTTAATAATGTGCTCTGCATACCTACTTTGTGATTCAATTTATTATCATGCTCTAGACTATTATTTACCTTAAAATGTCTAGCTTTGTTTATTGAAAATTATTGCATTTTACAGAAAATCAGTACGAAACGTGTGATTGGCATTGGTGAACAGCAAGGGAGGGCTTATTGGCTTCGTCTGTTGGATTCTCGCGTTCGTCCTCATATTCTGCAGTCTATTCCGACAGTTGCTTCAGTTTCTTCATCTGATTTATGGCATCAACGTTTTGGTCATCCATCATCTACAATGTTGTCTTCTATTCCTACCCTTGATTTTAGCACAAATAATACTACTATACCTTGCTCTATATGTTAAGACCAAAACAGACTAGACATAGTTTTCCATTGAGTTCCACAAATGTTACTGCATTTTTTGAATTAATACATTATGATGTTTGGGGTTCTTATAGAACATCATCTTCTAGTGGTGCATTTTATTTTTTTTACACCAGTTGATAATTAATCCCGAGCTGTTTGGATTTATTTATTAATGGCTAAGTCAAAGTAACTTCTAGATTTTTGAAATTTTGTGCTCTAGTCAAGAATCAATGGGGCCAAGCTATACTACGTGTCCGGGCTGACAACGGGACTGAATTTTTGCCTTTAAAATCTCATTTTGCTACATCTGAGATCATTTTTGAGACATCTACGGTTGATACACTACAGCAGAATAGTCGAGTTGAACGAAAGCATCTTCATTTACTCAATGTGGCACGTGCCTTACAGTTTCAAGTCAGTCTTCCAATTGAGTTTTTGGCAGAATGTGTTCTTACAGCTACTTATCTGATTAACCAGACATCGACGAAACATCTCAATGGTCGAACTCCCTTTGAGATGCTATATGGACAAGCTCCAAATTACTCATCTTTAAAGATATTTGGATGCTTGTGTTTTGCTGCTCACGTTCCCAAAAACCGCGACAAGTTTGCACCAAGAAAATAACAATGTTTGTTTCTTGGTTATCCTGCCGAAAAGAGAGGCTATCACCTTTTTGACCTGGAATCCTGCATCATCTTTAACAGTCGAAATGCCAATTTTTTTGAAGACCAGTTCTCGTATGCAGCAACTCCGGCATCGGCCTCTTCTGTAGATCCCAGTGGCGCCACCACCTCACCGTTGACATCACTTCCACCGCCGTCGAAGTAATATGCCCAGATTGCGCCACCACTAGTCACACTACCGTCCCTATATTGCCTATCGTCACCGCTCCTGTCCCACCCGCTGTCGGCATACCCTTACCACTGGATGCCGCCACGCATATACCGCTGGCCGCTCCTCTGGTTCCAGTGACCAACCCAGATCACCGAAAACCCTTGTCGATTCGGCCTGACGATGCACCGCCTGGGATGCCACTGCCTCATGCACCACCGGGGAATGACGATCACGCGCCTCACGCGCTGCCAGCTCCGGTGACTCCTTCTGCTCTGCCGCCCGACGTGGTGTCTTCGGCTCCGACTGATTTCGCTCGCGATCTGTTTTTGTCAGCTTCGCCGCCTGTTTCACCGGTTGTTCCGACGTCTCCTCCCACCGCTGAGTTGTCTCCTATCAGACAGAGTGTTTTCGCTCGCCGACCTCCTCCTTATTTGAAAATTTATGATTGTGATGATTATGTTTGTGCTCTTACTACTGAAGACCCCCCTTCTACTGCTACGTTCACTCTTGCACCGTCACTATACTCAGGTGGTCTCTATCCTCTTACTGATTATGTACTTGTGATAAGTTTTCTACTCTGCATTCCAGATTTTTTTGATGCAGTAACATCTAGTGCAGATCACACTACTTATTCTGAGGCATCACAGCATGCTCATTGGCGAGATGCTATGACTAAAGAGCTTAATGCGCTTGAGCGCAATCAGACTTGGACTTTGGCCCCTCTACTTATGGATAAGAAGGTAATTGGTTGCAAATGGGTTTACCGGACGAAGTTAAAGTCAGATGGCACTATTGAACGTCAAGGCACGCCTAGTGGTTCTCGAGAATCGCCAGGTTGAAGGGATTAATTATACTAAGACATTTACTTCGGCTACGAAGGTGAGTTCTATTAGCCTATTCTTATATGTTGCGGTCATTCGTGGTTGAAAACTGCATTAGATGGATGTCCATAATGCTTTCTTGCATGGTGATTTGCATGAAGATGTTTTTAAGCGACCCCCACCAGACTATGTCATGCCCCATGGTCAGGTTTGTCGCCTTCAGAAATCTATTTACGGTCTTCGCCAGGCTTCTAGAAATTGGTGTGTTAAATTGGCTCAGGCTTTACGAGCATTTGGTTTTGTTCAAAGTAAGACAGATTACTCTTTGTTTGTCTTTTCCCGTGGATCGATTCCCTTACATGTTCCGATTTATGTGGATGATTTGGTCATTGCTGGTAGCTCTTCTGCGCTTATCTCCGAGTTCAAGAAATACTTGAATTCTTGTTTTCATATGAAAGATCTTGATTTACTTAAATATTTCTTTGAGCATAGAGAATGCTAGAAGACCGGTTTCATATGTTTCTTTCGCAAAAGAAATATGCCTTGGACATTTTATCTGACAGGTTTATCTGCCTCTAAACCGATTGATTTTCCGATGTAGCAACAATACGATCTGGCGCGTGTTGATGGCCCGCTTTACCATGATCCTGAGCAGTACAGATGACTGGTTGGGCGTCCGATATACCTTACCACCACACGTCCTGAGTTTAGTTATTCGGTTCATACACTTGCTCAATTCATGAAGTCTCCCTGTGTTCCTCACTGGCAAGGTGCAGTTCGTGTGTTACACTGCTTAAAGAGTCATCCTGGTCAAGGTTTATTTCTCTCTTCTCGAAATGCGTTAATAGTTGACTGCTTACAGTGATTTTGATTGGGCTGCTTGTCCTATTACCCAACGTTCTCTTTCCAATTACTTTGTAATGATTGGTGATTCTCCAGTTTCTTGGAAGACCAAGAAGCAACCTACAGTTCTCAGTCTTCTGTTGAAGCGGAGTATCGTGATATGGTTGTTACCTATTGTTAGTTGTTATGGCTTAGGTCTTTACCGAAAGACTTAGGAGTTGCGCATACTGCTCCTATGCGTTGGTTTTGTGACAGTCAATTTACTCTTCATATTGCAGCAAATCCAGTGTTCCATGAACGTACGAAACATATTGAAGTTGATTGTCATTTTGTCTGGGATCTTATGCAGTCTGGTACTATAGTTACTCATCATATTCGCACTACAGATCAACCTTCGAACTTGTTTACCAAAGCTCTCGACCGTAACCAGTTACATTCATTGCTTGGCAAGTTGGGCATTTCTGATCCCCATGCTCCAACTTGAGGGAGGGTGTTAAGGAATATAAATATTACTTGTGATTGTAATTAGATTCTATTCTATTTCTTTTTCCTAATTTGTATAGGTATTTTGTACTGTTGTACAATGTACCCTGAGGTCGTGAATAAAGACACATCATTACCCTTATTTCCTTCAAATGTTTAACACAATACTAAACTTTTAAAATGTAGATAAACACAAAAATATCAATTTGAGAAATATATGTGCATGCTTCAATCCTTAGCTGATTGGTCTGTTGTTCCACATAAAGTTCAAAATCATTAAGTAAAAGACTGAACATGTAAACTTGGTGGAGTACGTCCTGACCATTGCACTTGAAGTATTAGCACAAAAATATTTCTACAGCAGCAATAAGGGCAATCGTACCTCTTGCAACTTCTCAACTTTGGTAAAGTGACGCCCATAGGATGTGTAGCGATTACCAGAAAGAAAAGGAGCCAGATAAACATGGAGCTTCTTCTGCATAGTTTCGTTTAATAAGGAAAAATTACTTGTATTGCATAGCAAAAACTGCATAGTATAAGGCAAATATTTTCCTCATTAATTTCCAAAATCTCAAGGTTGATAAAAATAAGCTTATTCCACAATCATCCACAATATAACCAATTACCAAACGATTTTCATCAAAATCGAATCCACGAATGAAACATCAGACCACATTTATCTCGCAGTAAGTCTGACTGGCTCTGAATGTTAAGGGTGTTTGCCTAGGAATATGAGATCGCATTTTATATGTGGACAGGACATTGGATCTGTAGGTATTAAGGGTCAAATCGACCCCTATCATTCTCATTCACATTAGCTAAAAACAATCCCAAGCAGAGATGTGATTTTTATAATACATGACATCAATTTTTTGAGATATACAGTCTATGATGATTTTGTCAAGCTCTACCTATGACATGCTACATGCAGATATAATATAATGCCATAAAAGAGAGTGCCACTTAATAGCAGTAGATTAAAGTCTTCAAAGGATAAAAATAAAATAAAATAATCTCCTAAATCCTTATCACACACAGACATATTTGCCGATATTTTGTTTTACAAAACCTGAAATCTATAATAAGTTGTTTTATTCACTGCCATTTTTTCTGTATGAGTGAGGAATCACAGCTTAACTTCTAAGGCTTCTCTACTATTAGTATCAAGAATGATAAGTGTCACAATATTAAACATGTTCATCTTCTGACTGACTGTTTCAGGAGGGGCAAAACAGTCTACCTGGAATTTTTAATCATATCCATGATTCTATATCAGGATAAATGAACATGTCTAATGAAATGAGATAATTCATCCTAAAATAAAGGACCATAAACATCATAAATTCTAAAGATAATAACACATCATGCATGACACACATCTTGACCATTCTAAATCAATTTTTAAGTTCTACTTCCAAAGGTACTCAAGTACTCCCTCCAGTCACTACTTCGTCTTGCTAAAAAGTTGGAATAAAAATGGTGTCCTACTAACTTGTCTTTCCTAATATGGTAAAAAATCTTCTCCTTATCCATTCTCCTCCACTCATCCATATGTCACCTACTTCCATTCTCACATTATTTCCCTTCCACCCATTTCCATTACATCGTTACTTTTGTTAATATTAACAATTTTGGTCCTAAGGCAAAGATAGTGGAACCACGGGAGTGCTTAATAAAACATATAACTACACTAATGCCTCAGATTGGATAAGTTACATACGATTGCTAGTCTTGAGATTATATCATCCGTATTAACCAAGTGCATGAACTCAAGAAGCATGGCTCTGCTGGATTGAAGCCATGTGATTTGGCAAGATAGCATTTGTAGAGCCTAGTTACCCATACGTGTCCCCACAAGGGGCATAAACCACTATTAACAGTGTGCCCATCCCAACTAGCTACAATATTTCTACGTCACGATGTTCTATGAGCCAAAGCATAGTTCGTAGTTTTCAATATCGTATATTTGTACTGTGATGCCACTGTAAGACTAATAAAGTTACTTGTAATGTTATGTACACCGATTATCTTCCTAATTGGACAACAGCAAATGGGGTGCCGAAAACAATCACAACTGAAAGTGAGGGTAGATATATGATCCACATTTATATGAAAAATGGAATCAATGATGACCTGGAGGGTGGGAAGCATTTCAAGCCCAAAAAAGACAGCATACAGCGGCTGTGAAAATGTGATTATCAACTATTATAACTATAAATTTGTAATCTATTCTTTTCACTAGATTAATGCAGAAGGCTTAATGTAAATAATATATTCTAGTTTCAAGTCAAAGAGTGCAACGGACCACAGCAACAAAAATTTAATAGTGAAAAGATCCAAAAAAAATTTGAAGGCGGCAACATTTGTACATGCAGCATATCGCACCTTCATTACGATGTCATATTATCAATTTTGATAAAAACTAGGTAAGAACCAATTACCAACAATGGAATGATTTTTGAGAACTACTTCTTTAGCGCCACATCACCATCTCTAATAAAAAACATTTAAATTTTTTATTATATTTTATAAAATACCAATATCATGCAAATTAAATATTATATTGTATTGACTATATAAATATAAAACAAACATGTTTATTCTTTCATCCAAAATAATATTTTATATAAATATTTTAATCATTTGGAATTATCAATATCATAATTATTATTTTTTAAAAAACTATATTTGATCATTATTTCCAAAATGTATTTATAAGCCAAAAAATTTTTACCGTTAGAAACTTTTCATCAAGAATATTTTTCATTTTAAATTATAACTAACTAAATTTATAAAAAATGCAATGCCAAGTATCAATAATTGATTGGTTTGCATTTGCACAAAAAAAGAGGTATCAGCTCCTTATTAAGGAGTAGTCCTTAAAACTCCACTCCTTAATACTCCACCATGGTGCTCCTTAGATAAGGAGTGCTCCTTATTAAGAAAAATGTGGGTTTAAGGAGCTGTCATTGCAGATGCTCTAATTATTCAGATTTTCAACTTAACAACTAGGCTTCATGTTTTTCACAGGAGGAGAAACAATCATTTTCTCTTCAATCTACTCAATTATGATGTTTATATGTAATTTGGTTGCTTGTATGTTTTCAAAAAAGAAGAAATGATGCACTTCCGACTAAATGCACGGTGAAATAACATCAACCGGTAGTCCATCAATCATCATTGTAGAGATACTGAGAAAACATTATTCATTTTAAAGCTCCTATGCTGCCATTTGAGGTTACTTTTTCTCTATGCTAATGTAGCTTTTGGTTCTTTCAATTTATTAAACTGAGATTTCAATCTTGTGCGTTGTAAATCTGAACCAAAGAGGCTCTTGTCAGAATACCTTCCATTGGATTAGCTGGGTTAGAATTTCTGGTCCACAGACTTTCTTTGCATCCTCTATGGCCCCTCCATCTTCTAGTATTTTGACAGCAGCTCGAACTGCCTGAACAGTGAGTTAGTGAAACAGAATGTCACAAATATACCATGCCCAAAGAGCAGGAACAAAATAAAAGAGAAAAGTAATCTCCTCCTTCCGGCATATACATCGAAAGACTATAGCATAAGATCATACCTCCACAGAGGCCTTCACCTTCCCCATGGTAATTTTCCTTATGTCATAAGTCCTTGGCCTTTCTTTATCCCTTAGGAATTCTTCCTCATTAAATGATGCGTCAGAACTTTCCATCACTTCAAGTACACTGCAGAATAAATATTCGCTCCAACTCAATAACAAAATCAGTCGTTGCACTCCAAACAAGTTTTCATGACAGGAGGGTAAGACAGTAAAATTGCACATCTGTAGTCTATACACTGAGACCTTATCCTGCTATATGTATTATTATGTCAATCGTAGTCTGTCAAGACACATTGCATCCTTCATAGGTACATGGGACATGTATTTCCATATTGCTAAGTCCAAAGTTTTTTATACTCTTCCCCATTTAATGAGTTAGTGGTTCACACTCATCTTCACATTTTGCTGGAGCATATAATGGTCTACACATACATGTTCAATTCCATATGCAGTAGCAAGTTCTCTATAATAATCCATGTGTGGGAAACTAGTGCAGTTACCGTTTTTCAATTTCATCACTTTCAGAAGTATGAGAAGTGTTTGTGTCAATAAGTGAAGGTATCACTGCACATGTACTGTTAGCCAGGCCAGAGGGAATAGCCACTCCAAGTGACTCTGACTGATAGTCATTCTGACTTGAAATTCTTCGTTTATCATTACTATTGACAGTCATACAACTGTTCACAGAAGAGCGGCAAAGCTGACCCCTGCTGGATTGATATACTTGTTTTGAGAGTCCCCTAACCTCCAGATTTTTCTTAGGAGAAATGCTGACTCCACTGGTGCCATATATTTCCTGTAATGACCTGGTCACTTCTGCAACAGGTTTCTTACCAAGAGTCAGAGACCCATGAATCTTACTTCTCTTCTCAGCTCCAGCAATCACTTCTGAGGATTGCGAAGCCAATGGTCCCTTCTTAGTGGTAACATTAGGAAAAACTAAATGGTCTCTGCTTGGAGTTCCTGTCTTAGAGAAGATCTTATGGTCCCTACAAGAATAAGTTATTAGCTTGAAAAAGCTCATGGATCAGCATAATTATTTCAGAGACAGCAACTTAATAATTCTTACATGCAATAAATCAAAATACGACTGGGCAAAAGACCTTCCCAAGCTCGGCAAGGAGCTTTTTTTTCTTCATCACGCGCAAACCTTATGGAACTGAGAAAACAGATGGAAAACTGTCAAATAAAGAAGACTTACCAGATAAGGATGCATTCAAGAAAATAATACATACAAGAATTTCAAATCAAACAGCCAAATAGTAAATTTAGGAGAACCTGGGCAAACATTTGCGGTGATATGACTTCGGACATCGTCTGCAGATAGCAAACTGCAATTCATGCACCTTTCTATCCTCAAATTGTTTACATAGAAAGCATGTATGTATGGGACAGGCAAATGAACCTCCAGCAGCAATTTCACGCTCAAGCCCCTCTGCTTTTTCTTCGTCATTTGGAAGAAGGAGATTTGACACACATTTTGGGTGGTAAAATTGACCACAGGTCGCTGAAACACAAGGGAATACCTGAGAAGAAGAGATCATTTTATTTGGTCGAACTTAAGATCAAAGTCATTGGCAGATGAAGCATTCACTGCTGAAAATGGAAGATAGATAGCAGAGTTCAGCATAGAACAGGATGTCTCATGCCTTAAGATTCCTCTTTTCACTCAAAAGACTTCTTCAATTATAATTCTAATCTTCACAGCTCTTTACTTGAAAAGTGAAGTGTATGCGAAGCTAGTTCGTTATTTCAAACCCTTGAGGTACAAGGAAACGAGGTCATCCTATAAGTAGGTGCATGTTGCAAGAGTAATCTGATACTGCTCCTATAAATGACCTTACCTACACAGCCCAGTTGTAGGCAAGCAAAAGCCACATGATTTTATTTCATTTTTAAAAGATCATTATTGAACATCAAAAAGGCATTTGCTGTGCAGCACCAGCAATACTGTAGAAATAGATGAACCCTTGAACTAAATAATGGGTTTTGGCACCATTAAATCTGATGAAATTAATGCATCACTGGCTGAACGGGTGTTCTTCTATGCTACATATAAGGGACTTAGGGAGTTGAATGGGTGCAGATGGCATAAGAACATCTATAAGCTCCCACATTCTTGGTTTCTGAGAACAGTGTTCTGGACTAAAACCAGAAATCAACTCAATAAAAATGTTAATTGGGCTTCTTTAAATGAAATTGAATCCAGCTGGGAACATCTATAAACATTAACTAAATCATGCTTCACAGATATCTTATACTTCCAGAACAGCACGTCATGACTCAACAGCTATAATGTGTGATATGCCTATAGAATCACCCATTTAATCAGAATCCTTGGTGTGTTCATAACTGAGACTCTAGAAGATATCTATTGGGTGAAATGCATGCTCTCAATTTGCTTATAACTGATAGAAGAATCTTACATTCGCGCCGACAGATTTGTCGGAAGAACCTAGTAACCCACAGACAAAGCTTTGGTGCATCTGGAATTGGCAGTTCTCGCAGCGAAAACCCCGAATTGCCTGGGTCAGAAAACATATTGATGTCGTTAGGGAGGTTTTTCAGATCAAGGGCTAAAGTGTTTCTAAAAACAAAGAAATGGAGAAAAAAATGCAGTCCTCAAATGTCTGCAAAAGCAATGTATGGCAACCAAAGTTTGGTTGATTAGTGATTGTGTGGCAACCAAAGTTTGGCTAATACTGGTTCATACATCTGTTTGTTCTTGGCTGTAACCAAGAGATTTACAAAGAGATTCGGTTCCAGATTCTGGGGTTGGATGAAAGGATCTCATGCATCTTCCTTCACAACTGCAAAATATCGTAAAATGACAGACTGAGAAGTCAGAAATCTTAACCATGTTCAATTGGAAATTACAAGACAGACTACAGAGTGACAAATTCTTGAAACACAATTCTGTCTACCAGTGAAAACAAACAATGATAAGAGAGAAAAATTAAGAATCTCTCAGGGGGGAAAAAAGGAGCATTATTGAACCATTGAGCAAATTAAAATGACGAAAAAAGTATAAATGTTTTACATATACATGACAAGCTGCAAGCCACCAGTAATATTTAATCATCCTTATGAAATAACTTGACTAAATCAAACAATGTAAGTACAATCTGTGCCGAATTTGGCCAGTTCTTATAAATTGGCAGGCCAATACTTTTATTATGGGCAGGAGGGGCAGGGGCATGTGAGAGTGAAACTATCAAATTGGATCCCCATGAAATAGGGAAGCTGTGTGTGTGAGTAGATGTACAAATTCTACCAACATTTCAGCATTCTATGACAAAAACAGAAAATAAATAGTGAAACAGGATGGCTACTGCTATATGAAATAGCTATACACAAGACATGTTTCACGATGATGCACCAGAATTCCCTTCCCATACCCTCATATACAGTAAGAACCAAAACATCACAATGTTAAACATGATTTCCCTAGTCCAGACAGATAAATAAAACAGGAACATACAGCGAACATTGTGAATAAGATGCATACCACAATAATTCACCACCATCGTCACAAAATGCACAGACATAATTAAAAGCTTCTTCTTCCTCTTCCTCTTCGTCAACCCAATCATCTTCATCACCATCATTAAGAAAATTTTGTTTTTTCGGAGCTAGTATCTCCTGCAACAGAGAACAAGTACAAGATGAAGCACAACAAACAATTATGAGTGTCTAAGATACGGTACGCATCACTGACCTCAACGGTATCTTCAGCAGTATCATGCATTCCGGAAAGAAAGCTTGCTAAGTACTGTATTAACAAATAAAGAATAAAAGTTGGAGCTGAAGTTTGTAAAATGTATTGAGTAATCAAATTTCATAGCAAACACAAGAATCAAAATGCTAAAAAATGCAGACTTCCCCCTACTGAAGCATGCAGATTGAAGTTTAAATTCTATAAATTTTTGCAAGGAAGTTTACATATTTACAGATTTACTTATAAATTATTTGGCACTGAAGCACCGAAATCACATTCCATCCCCTAACCAAAGGACATCATGAGAATCAACTACCACCATATTGATAGAGTATCACTAGTAAGCAGTAAGTAATTTTTCAAACTAAGCATTTGGAATAGGACAAACCTCAGATTTCGCAATGTCGATATCCCTGAGGCGAACTTGTTGGATCAACGGGATGTGGTCCACTAAGTCTTTCTCAGAAGGTGGATCCTCGAATTTCCTACACCACTTTTATTCAGCTTTAACAATGTACAACATCAAAAAACAGAGACAATAGAAACTGAGCGGGGGTGCTTGCCTCGAGGCTTTGAGTACTAGATTCCAGATGGTACCCCAAGATCCCCACGAGTTATGCTTCACAGAATGCAGAAACTGCACCATGACTAGTGTGGTTTTAAACTTTTCTTCATAGCATTTCCTGGGTTTGTGCAGCGTTATCCACACTTGATCCTTGGGCAGCACTTCGATAACGGGTGCCATGAAGGAAAGCTCCAACTTCCAAGCAACCACCTTCTTGTACACCTTCCGAAGACCAGAATGTATAGTCCCCCGCAAGAATATGCCCGGACAGGCCTCCACAGTGATCTCTTCATGGCCCCACTTCAAGGGCAATTTCGAGAACGAAACCGGCTCTCCCTTATCGCTCACGAAGTAGTAATCATTAACATCTGGAATTATTTCACCTTCTTCATCCGAGGACGACATCGCCTGCAGGCTGCACCATTGCAGCACTAATTATTATTTCAACTAACTCGAATACTCAACAGATTAGTAAACGTCAAACAGCATTGATTTTTCCAAACACACCTGATAAAGTAATTTCCCATGATAATTCTGATTAATGATGAAGAATATATATAGAGTACAAAGAATACTAGTCTAAATAGAACTATAGTACTAGTCATTAACATGGAATAAAATACTATCTAATCATCTACTTTCTTTATTCTAACACCCCCCTCAAGCGAAGCGTCGGATGCTCGCCGACGCAAAGCTTGGATCTGAAGAATTCGAACAACGGACGAGGAAGACCCTTGGTGAAAATGTCAGCAATCTGAAGAGAAGTTGGAACATGAGCAATACGCAGCTTGCCGGAAGTCACCAGCTCACGAACAAAATGATAATCAATGTCAATATGCTTGGCCCGCTTATGAGCCACCGGATTCTGAGCCAAGAAGATAGCACTACTGTTGTCACATAACAACAATGGTGACCCAGAAAGCGGAACTCGAAGATCACGAAGCAAATGAGTGAGCCAGACAACCTCAGAAGCAGTGTTGGCAAGAGCACGATACTCAGACTCCGTACTGGAACGAGAAACAGTGGGTTGTTTCTTGGCACTCCAAGAAACAAGATTCCCACCTAGGTAAACTGCATAACCATAAGTGGAACGTCGAGTCTCTAGACAGCGGGCCCAGTCAGCATCAGAATAGCCTAACACATCTGGAGTGCTAGCAGAACTGAAAACCAAACCATAATGAAGCGTACCACGAACATAACGCAAAATCCGTGTAACTGCAGCAAAATGATCATCTCTAGGATCCTGAAGGTACTGACTGACAGTGTTGACCGAGAAGGCCAAATCTAGACGAGTAATAGTGAGATACTGAAGGGCCCCAACAAGAGAGTGATCCCGAAATGCCGAACTAGTGGAACTGTGCAGCTGAGAGCCAGCAAGAAACGGCGTGGAAACAGGCGCGCAAGCAGACATACCAGCCCTAGTCAGAATATCCCGAGCATACTTCGCTTGGCCGAGAAGCAACCCGGAGGGAGTAGGAGAAACTTCAAGACCAAGAAAGTAATTAAGAGCACCAAGATCCTTGATCGCAAACTCCTTGTGCGTCCGAGAAATGAACTGACGAAGAAGAGTCGAATCATTCCCTGTAAGAATAATGTCATCAACATACACAAGGAGGTACAGCAATGAGGACCCCTTCGCCAGAACAAATAAAGAAGTATCAGCAGAGCTGCACCGAAAACCAAGCTGGGTAAGATAGCTGCTAAACCGCTGAAACCAAGCTCTAGGGGCTTGCTTAAGGCCATAAATAGCCTTGCGCAAACGACAGACATAGTCTGGATGAGAAGAATCCTGATAACCAACCGGTTGCTTCATGTAGACCGGACTATCCAGAACACCATTAAGAAAAGCATTCTTGACATCCAGCTGATGAAGTGGCCAAGAACGCATGGTGGCAATTGCAAGAACAGTCCGAACAGTGGAAGCCTTGACCACAGGACTAAAAGTATGGTCAAAATCAAAACCTGGAATCTGCGAAAAACCTTGCGCCACAAGTCTGGCTTTGTGACGGTCAATAGTACCATCCATACGATACTTGAGACGATAGACCCATTTGGAGCCAACGATGTTGGCATCCGAAGGTCGAGGCACCAAATCCCAAGTATGCTGACTACGAAGGGCAGCCATCTCATCGTCCATAGCTGAAACCCAGGCTGGATCCTGAAGAGCCGAGCGATAATCCGTGGGTTCTGTCTGGGAAAGAAGGGCAGCAGTAAGGCCATGTGCAATAATATCCGAATAATCCCGTCGCTGAATGGCACCAGTAGATGACCGAGTGCACATTTGATGTGTACGATGCGGAGGCGGAGACGGCAAGGCGGAAGAAGTGGAGCTGGCGGATGACGCCGAAGAAGACTCGGAAGAGGCAATTGAGTCACGGCCGACGGACGCAGCCGGAGAAGAGGTAGGTGCAGCTGGAGGAGGCACCGTGACCAGTGGTAAGGACGGCGGAACTGTAGGCGAAAAAGCTGGTTCTGGTTCCGTCGTGCAAATGATGCAAGGCGGCAAAGGAGTTGAAGCTGAAACCGGCGCAGAGGTATCAATATCACCATCAGGATCAATAAAAGCCGAGACATCAAGGGCAGATGCTGGAGAGCCCAAAGGCGAAGAAGTGGCAAAAGGAAAATATGTCTCATCAAATCGAGCATGGCGAGTGATGTAGACTCTGCCTGTGGAAGAATCTAGACAACGAAAACCTTTGTACTGGGAGCTGTAGCCAAGGAAGATGCATGGAGTGCTGCGAGGAGATAATTTGTGATCCGCATATGGTCGAACAAATGGAAAAACCCGGCAACCGAAAGGATGAAAATTTGAGTAGCAAGGATCCCGACCATATAGAAGCCCATAAGGAGAAGAACCATGCAGTACAGGAGTAGGCAATCGATTGATCGTGTATGCAGCTGCAGCAAAAGCATCATCCCAGTAAGAGATAGGCATATGCGAATGAAATAGCATAGTAAGACCCATCTCGGCAACATGCCTATGTTTGCGCTCTGCCCTACCATTCTGTTCCGGAGTGTAAGGACACGATATCTGATGGTGAATGCCCTTAGTAGCAAAATGACTCCGTAGACGAGTGTTTAGAAACTCAGTACCGCCATCACTCTGAAACACTTTAATTTTGGATGAAAATTGATTCTCCACAAATGCCTCAAATTGTAAATAAGCATCAAAGAAATCCGACTTACGACGAAGTGGATGAAGCCAGGTGAAACGAGAATAATCATCTAAAAATAAAGCATAGTAAGAAAAACCAGTTGATGATAAAACAGGGGAAGGTCCCCATAAGTCACAATGAATCAAATCAAGTACATGCGTAGCACGTTTATGGTTCTCAACAAATGCCAACCGTTGACCTTTTGCCATAGCACAGGGGGTGCAGGTAACAGGTTTGGGCAACAAAGAAGATAAAGAAACTAGACCAGACTTCTGCAAACTAGAAATAACTGTCGACGATGCATGACCCAAACGAGCATGCCAAAGCTCATAAGATGCCCGTCCTTTATTCTGCTGTAAATGTGAGAAAAATGCTGAATCACCTTTATCCAAAACATAGAGACCACCATCACTGTGACCCCTGCCCACGACCGCCTTGGAAACTTTGTTCTGAATGACAAAGTTCCGATCATCAAAGGTGACAAAAGCATTTAAATCTCTGGTCAGTTTACTAATAGACAGCAGATTCTTAGTAATATTAGGAACAACCAGAACATCATAAAGGCATAAATCATCAGAGAGTTTAGTGTCACCAATATGAGAGATTCGAATAGAAGCACCATTGCCAACAGAAACAGTAGAATTACCAGAATATGGAGCGACAGACTCGAAACCAGAGGCGGAGGATGCCATATGACTGGTAGCACCAGAGTCAATGAACCAGTCAGAAGATCGGGCAGTAGGCTCTAACTGCAAGGATGACTGAAAACGTTCCGCCAGATGAGTGGAGTCTGTACGACGAGTCGGACCCTGAGAACCAGTCTGAGCAAGCATCCTGTAGCAAGTCGCAGCATAGTGACCGGGACGACCACACCAAGTACAGTGCGGCCGACCACGGCCAGCCCCAACCGAGGACTGAAAACCGGCTCTGCCACCGCGTCGACCGCTGAAACGGCCACCCCTGGCAGCGCGTGAGCCATACGCGCCACCTCCCCTCGCCGGCGCGTGATCCCACGCGCGACCGGTCGAGGGAAATTCTGCTGATGTGAATGCGGCAGGCCTAGTGGCCAGGGCTGAATGGTCCTTTAAGTTTTTCAGAAAAGCCTCGTGGTTTTTGGCACGAGATAAGACATCGGCATACAACGGAGTAGGAGATGAATTAATTAATGGTGCAGAAAAATCCTTAAACTCAGTTCCAAGAGCAGTCAAAAACCAAATAAGTTGATCATCATTAGATACAGGAGAACCCATCATAGACAACTGCTCAAAAATATCTTTAAATTGGAGATGGAGTTCATGAACTGTACCAGTCTTACGTATACCATGGGCAGCAGCACGAAGACGAAGGATGGATGAAGCACTGCTGTCGTGATAAATCGACTGAAGATTGTCCCAAATTTCCTTTGAAGTGGCACAGTCAGGCAGAACTGCCAAAGCCTCCGGGGTGAGGGAAGAAAAGAGAAGACTGCAAACACGTTGATCTTCATCAACCCAATTCTCATAATCAGATTGAGCCTTCAAGTAAGCCTCCATGGGATCAGGCTTGGAGGAGGAACCTTGAACTGGAGTGGAAGTAACAACCCCTGCATAGGAGACGGAAGTGGCGGCCAGGGGGCGAGGAGGAATAGTCGGACAGGGCCTGGAACCATCAAGAAAACCATACAGCTTCTGAGGTCGGAGAACATAACCAGCTTGACGCTTCCACAACAAATAATTGGATGATGACAATTTGATAGTCATCATGTGGAGCAAGGTATTATAAGATAATTTATCGTCAGACATGATGAGAGGAGGAAGAAAAAATTAAAAAAAAATTCGGATGGTAAAGGTTAGTGGCTTCGGATGCAAAAAGGAGACAGTTTTGGCAAAACTGCTTTTGGTACGTACGGCTGTATGTTTGCTTTTGGTATGTCTGCTTTTGGTTTTGCTTTTGAAAAGATGAATTATTCTTGGTTGAAAGATGGAAGTTGGCTGCGGAATCAAGATTTGGAAGCTGCGGTCGAAAAAAAAAAGAAGAGGGTTTTAGAACCAGGTTTGCTCTGATACCATGATAAAGTAATTTCCCATGATGATTCTGATTAATGATGAAGAATATATATAGAGTACAAAGAACACTAGTCTAAATAGAACTATAGTACTAGTCATTAACAAGGAATAAAATACTATCTAATCATCTACTTTCTTTATTCTAACAACACCCACTGTAATAATTTCAGGATACTTTTCCATCACTCTCAAACACTCCTCTTACCAAAATTAAAATTACAATTTTTAAAAATTTACTGCTACAAGTAACAAGTCCTGGAACATGGTGTTCCAAACATTCATACTACTACAAGTCTACAAGTATAAGCGCAAGCTTCCGTTCCGGCAGAAATGACGTAAGCATACACACGATCTACTGGAAGCAGCAGGGAATTTTAGTTTTTTTTTTTTTTAAATAAAGTTAAGCGAAATCTGCACTAGAATGAAATGAGAAAGAAGCTACACTCTTCGGCGCATAGCTGAACAGTGACATCGAGGATTTTCATGGAACGATTTGAAGAAATTCTCTACTCCCTCCGGCCTATTTCGCAGAATCTTTCTTGGGTGAAAGATGTCAAATTTGAATAGGCATAAAAATAATAATTTTATCACACAATATAGTCTAGATTCGTCGTCGCGATGTAATTTCTAAATAATAATTTTTTGTTTGTTAGTCTTGTTCGTAGTTATGCATACAAACATATTTATTGGAGACATGAAAAGTGCGAAAAACTCAAATGAAAACAAAAGGAGGTAAGATCAGTAGAGCAGCGCTGCAGCAGAAATAAGTATCATAATAAAATGAAAAGAAAGGGGAAGCGGCGAGAGAGGAGTACCTTATGGGGTTTGAGGAGGAGGAGGACTGTAGCGGGGGGGGGGGGGGGGGGGGGGGGGTGGGATGGAGAGGGTGGTGCTCTAGTACTAGACTGCTAGTGTAGTGTGCTCATACGTGAATAGCGTGACGGTTGTCGTTTCCTGACATGTGCCCAATACCATGCTAACACGTATACCGGTCTTTACTATTTGCCACTTCGGGCATCTTTGCTTTCCTTTCGTTCGTTTTCCAATGAACCTTATTTAGGGGGTAGATAAATTTCAAACACCAAATAATGCCAGGCAGCCTGTATTTTTATTATAAACTTTACAAAATGAGTGCGTACTAATTCTTTCTAACGAAGGCTTCTCTATCTTTGAAATTTTTATTGAATGTTTGACTATCGATAATTTTAATTTTTTAATAATGGACTGTAAATTTTATTTATAAAAATTATATGTTATGGAGAATTTAAAAATATTCTACATGGTATTTATTATTGCATATAATTTGAGTTATTAGTGGTCAAACATGCCTTAAAAATTTGATAGTCAAATAGAGCAATTCTTAGAAAAAAATCAGAGGGAGTATATGCATCGTAGTATAATTCTTCAAAAGTACTCCCCCGTCCTAGAATAAACTTCTAATTTGACTTTTATGATTATATGTCTTGTATAATCATGAAAGGTAGACGGGAGTGGGAAAGAAGAGCTAGACATTTTTTGGCAATAATACGATTGCGCCTTTCGGAAGATCCATTCTGCTCTTGAGTGTGGGCACACGAAACTTGGTAGCAGATACCATTAGAGGTGAGAAGAGTGGAGACGTTGCGGTATTCACCACCCCAGTCGGACTGGAAGGTTTTGACTTGAGTGGAAAATTAGGTTTGAACAAGGTTAAGAAATAGTTCAACAATAGAATACACTTGGGATTAGCAGACAAAAAGTAGAGCCAGGGTGAATTTGGTGCAATCATCAATATAACTCACATAGTAACAACAACCAGAGGTAGATAATTCCAGGGAAGGACCCAAAACATCTAAAAGAATTAAATCAAAAGGTTTTAAGGAAACACTAGTAGGAGGTGACAATGGTAAACAGTGGTTTTTGCTAAGTTGACAAGAGTCACAAATTGAGGCTAATTTATTACAAGAAACATGTGGACTATGACTTGACACAAGATGACGAAGGATAGATTCGTGCAGATGAGTCAGGCGATGATGCCAACATCGAAGAGAGGTGCGCTCAGTGTTGTAAGTAGCAGGGGAACGACCAGGTGAAAACAATTGAAAGGAGGAATGCGAAAGACGATAGAGATCATTTTCTACGGCTCCCTTTAGAAGGACATGACCCAGCAAATTCTTAACAAGAGAATGATCTGAGTGAAATTCAATATAAACAGTATTATCATAAGTTAATTTAGACACACTGAGCAGACTTTTAGTGCTTTTAGGAACAAGTAAAATGTTTTTTAATTCCAAGGAAGCAGCTAGGGTCTACACGATCGAAGAAAGTTAGACCAAGGAAAATATTTTTTAATTCCAACGAACTGAAGCAGAAGCAGGCCAAGGAAAGTTAGACCACGAATAGAGAAAGGCGGAAGCCACGATCGAGCTCCTAACACGAACCACCTTTCTTGGAACCACGATCAAGCACACGATGGAAAATTTGGATAAAGCGGAGCCACATTTGTAATATACTATAAAAGAAGGAAAGATGACAGTAATCCAGGTAAGGGCATCTAGACTAAGAACACTTGATTGAAAAAGAAGAACTACTGACATGGGCGTCAGAGTTTTTTCCCTAGAACCACATCCGGAATCTCTTTTCCAGGCACATCACAATGAACAACGGCCACTTGGACAGATCAGGGATACCACAATATTTGGCACCGTCTGTGGGGACAGAATTTTTTTTTCAGACGTTCATTCCTGACAAAGTTGACAATGGTGTTCACCAGAAGTGAAAGAAGCTAAAACCACCATACTCTAGAGCAAACAGCTGGAAGAAACAGGAACGTACATCCCAGCCAAGATCAGAATTATGTTCCCACTCTCAAACCAAAGTCCCCAAGGGTAAGTCAAAAAGTGGGTCAAAAATGATGACCTTAAATATGGGAACGAATTAAAAGACATAGTAGCAGACGACGATGCAGACAAGTCACCACTAGCACCACATCTTTGTAGCTTCAAGATGCCGAAGGGCTTCAAATTGCCATTACATGTCAAAATTTACGATGGAACAACTGAACCAAAGGAATTCCTGCATTCCTATCGTAATAGTATGAGGTTCCGCGGTGCTGAAATTGAGTTGGTGTGTAAATATTTCCCTATATTTCTATTGGGAACAACGATTACATGGTATGAAGATTTACCAAAAGGAAGTATCACATCTTGGGCACAGCTCTCGGATCTATTCTTGGGACGCTTCTACCAAAAGCAGAAGTTCACCAAGACAATAGCAGACCTGCACAATATAACTCAACGAAGCTATGAAAGTTTGGCAGAATATCACAGTAGGTTCATCATGGAGAGTCTGCAGGTTCATGACCTGTCTTTTCAATCTTCCTTGGGTGTGTTCACGGGGGACATGCGATCGGGAGAGTTCTATAAGGAACTCACAAAGAATATGCCATAAAACTCAAGAGACCTACAAAAAATGATAAAGCAGTATGTGCAAACCAAAGAAGCGAACAACCGCAAAATAGAGCGGGATCGAGGAGAGAAAAGAGTAATGGATGACTCACAAAGAAATTGGCAAAGAAGGGGAAATGAAGCTTCACTTTCAAAGGAAGAGAAACTGGAACACAAAGCATCTTGTCCCAAGAGACACCGCTGACAAATCATTAAAGGAGATTTGGCAAGTGAACAGAAATCTATTCTGCGAACTGGCACCATTGATAGAACCCACCAGAGAAAAGATCAAGAGAATACTATTGTGCTTTTCATAAAGATCACGGTCATGATACTGAATATTGCAGAGATCTAAGGAGGAAAATAGAGGAAAACTTGAGAAATGGCTATCTAGGACAGTACAAGAAGGAAGATAGCGGTAATAGATACAACGAAGAGAGCAAGGCAGGAAGCTCCATGGCAAAAGTCCAAGCCATAAAGAACACTCGGAACAGGAATGAAAAGATGACAACAGCGGTAGACTATGAAGATGATGCGTCTAATGAAGCTCCAGAGAGAGTAGTCTTCTCCATACATGGGTCAACGGAGTCCTTATCGAATAATGCTTGGAAAGCTAAGGCCGGGAATTCACCACAACAGGAGCCTGTAAAAACAATATTGCATGTGGATGAAACAATCACGTTTAGCAAAGAGGATGTTGTTGCTAATACTTCACCTCACAATGTCTGATGGTCATTATTGCCAAAATTGGAAATGCGACAGTTTACAAAGTTTTCGTAGATGATGGGAATGCAGTTTCATAGACTGCTTTAACAGACTGGGTTTCAAGAGAACCGACTTGAAGAAATACACATCTTCGCTCGTAGGATTCACAAGACGAGTAGAGAAATCATAAGGCAACATAAAGCTACCTGTAACAACTGGAAAAAATGATAGGAACAACACTATAATTTGTGACTTCATCGTTATACTTGCTCCAAGTTTGTTCAACGCTATCATTGGTAGACCATGAATGAATAGAGTGAAAGCAATATGGCCTCCGTACCATTTAGTCATGAAGTTCCCAACCCCAACAAGGATCACAGTGGTGAGAGTAAACCAACAAACTTCTAGACAGTGTATGGTTATCGCAATGAAGGCAGGAAAGAATGCGGAGCAAACAAAGATGGTTAGTACTATCACGAACAGTGACTCACTCAAACAAAGTGGATCCTCTTATATATTTAGGAGAACAGACTGAAGATTCCATTCACGATGAAAATGATATTTCTAAGTGCGTCAAAATAGGGAAATGCCTTCCAGATCAAAAGAAAAAAGGTGATAAAATTCCGCGAGATCATAAGGACACATTTGCATGGAGTGTACAAAACATGGGAGAAGTCAACCCGGGTATTGCAACCCATTCTTTGAATATTGGTGATTCGATCAAACTGGTCAAGAAGAAGGAAATGAGCTTTGCTAGTGATAGATAAAAGGCAATCGAGGAAGAGGTAATGGAGTTGTTGCAAGCTGGGATCATAAAGGAGGTGATATACCTGAAATGGCTAGCAAACCCAGTGATGGTAAAAAAAAGGCAGATTCTGGGTGGAGAATGTGCATAGATTTCACCGATTTAAACAAGCATGCCCAAAGGATTGTTATCCCCTGCCAAAGATCGATCAGTTAGTGAAAGCAATTTTGGGATACGAGGTCCTGGGCTTCTTGGATGCCTACAAAGGATATCATTAGAAAAAATAGCTTTCATAACGAGCTTCAGGATATTTTTCTACGTGAAGATGCCATTTGGGCTAAAAAAATGCAGGGGTAACATATAAGAGAGTGATTGATAATGAGTTTCGTAGTCAAATAGGAAGAAACATAAAAGTATATGCGGATAACATGGTTATAAAAAGCAGGCGAATATGTGACTTTGCGAAGGACTTGAGGGAAACCCTGGATATGTCAAGTGCAATTGGAATGAAGCTAAATCCCAAAAAAGGCACAATCGGGGTAGGCGTGGGAAAATTCCTGGGATACAAGGTATTCTCAAAAGGAATTGAAGCTAATTTAGAGAAAATACAAGCGATTATTAACCTCCCCCAGCCACGAGCAGTTAAGGAGGTCCAAATCTTAATGGGATCAATGGAATATCTTAATAGGTTCGTGTCAAAGGTGGCCAAAAGACACTTTCCACTATTTGAAGTTCTTAAAAAGGCTAAAAAGTTTAGCTAGAGCAAACAGTGTCAAACAGCATATGAGTCATTGAAGGAGCAGCTTCAGACACTGCCAACGTTGAAATCACCAATTCCTGGAGAAACATTATACTTATACTTGCCGGTTTCAACGAACGCGGTGAGCTCAGTTTTGGTAAGGCAAGAAGGCCAAAAGCAGATACCAGGGTTCTATACAAGCAGAATACTACAGCAGGCCGAAAAAGCATACCTGCCAATCAAGAAGTTGACTCTAACGTTAATATATTTAGCAAGAAGACTGCGAACCTATTTCCATGGTCAGGGGATAATAGTCTGTAATGACTAGCCAATCAAGAACATCCTGAGCAAACTAAAGTCATCCAAGAGAATGACCAAGTGGGCTCTTGAATTGGGGAAATTTGAGATTCAGTTTCAACCGCGAACAAAAATCAAAGCACAGACTTTGGTGGACATCATCACGGAGATGACAAGCGTAGGAGCATAGCAGGCTAAAACAGAGTAGCATTTTGACATGGATAAAGGAAATTCCAAATAGGAAGACATCTCCTAGAAACTATTCATGGATGGAGCACTAGCAAGGAAGGATGTGGAGCAGGACTACTGTTGATCAACCCAAGCGGAGAAGAGCACATATACTCGCTTTGTTTTAACTTTTTACTTACCAATAACAAAGATGAGTACGAGGCGTTAATATGTGGCTTAGATCTCACAGTGAAGATAAAGGTCAAGAGCGTGCAGTCATTTAGCGATTCACAAATAGTGGTTTAACAAGTACGAAGAGACTACAAAGTGCGAGAAGAGCAATTGGTAAAATGCTAACAAGGGTTTACCAACTCATTGCTCACCGCGAATTCTTCAACATCCTGCATGTTCCAAGAAGTGAAAATACAAAATCAGATGCCCTAAGCAAGCTAACAACAACGGGTTTGAGTCATTAGCCGAACACAAGGATGTGAAGATGGAGGTGATTCCAGTTAGGAACACAGTGAGGACGACTGTGTGAATAGTTCAGACAAAGGGGGTAAACTGGATAACACCGTTAATCGATTACTTTGAAAGTGGGAAGCTATCGGCAGACAAGGTACAAGCCAGGAAGTTAGAAATGCAATCGTACAACTATGTTTACGAAGAAGGGACCTTGTACAAGAAAGGATTCAAATCTCCATAGATAAAGTGTGTGGGGCCATTGCAAGCGAAAGATATCTTGAAGGAAGTACACGAAGGATTGTGTGGGATGCACTAAGGGTCTTGAACAATAGCGAAGAAGATCATTCAAGCAGAATATTACTGTCCAACCATGTTTCATGACGCATACAACTTCGTCCTTAAATGTAAAAAGCTGCCAAATTAATGCTCCAATACCACATGACACGCCCCCCCCCCCCTCGGGGTCGTTAAAACCGTAGCTTAGAATTAACCCAGGCGGAGGTAGTGTGGTCAGAAGATAAGAATTTATAGTTTTGTACCCTGTTCACACTGCTACGCTACCTAGAGGGTAGTTATCGGTAAGCCATGGGTTTGTCTACAGAGATGCTAGGTCTAATGTACCAATCAAAACACAACCTCATGCGGGTCATCAATGCGTACGAGTTCCATCCCTGTCATGGCGGGTGCTCTCGCAACCCTCCATCGACATCGCCATTGTAATTAGGGGAGTACAATAAGGTCTGATCGTTGTTGTAGGTGTGTTTCTCCCCCGTGCAATTACGTCTCGAGCTTCCACCACGAATGAACTACTCCCTTTGGGTCCTATCAATTAGGCCCAAGGGTCATTGGAACCTTATCTATAACACTATGGTTTCTTGTAACCCTAGCTTGCTACTAGTAGCTATCTCTACCTGGAACCTCTCGCACAACTTTATGAAGTCAGCTAAGACTAATGCGATGGAAAGTAGGTTAGAGCATTCTCAAATCCCCCGTGCACACACCCACCCGGATGTGTTCTCCCCTATCCATTCTAACAACCAGGTTTCTCTTCCCAAGGGGGCATCAATAATTGCACCATACTTGAATATAGCCTAAAGTTTGTGCTTATATGTGGTGTACTATTCATGCATTTCAACTCAAGAGCAATCACAATAATATCATGAACACAAAATTAGGAAGAACTAAATTATTTCAAAAAACATATAGATTAGACCAAGATACTACAATTTATCCCCAAGCTATAGAAACTACTCCCTCAACATGGAATTCAAATCCACATCTTAGGATCTAAGCAAAATAAAGAAAAGAAAAAGTTCTCCTAACTACTAAGGAAAAAGTCTCCAAGCTACTCTTGGAAATGAAGTATGAGATATCAAAACCTAGTAGACAAAGGTTCTATTTATAGTAAAAGGAGGTTGGGCACAAAAACAGGCCCAAAATAGGGTAAACCCTAGCTCAGCCGCCACCCGTGCGGGGCATCACGGATGATGCGGCTCGTGGAGTGTCCTTGGTGTGGGGAGCAAGGCCTGGCATGAACCGTGTCCATTCATGTGCGCGGGGCACCTGATCTAGTGCGTGGCGCAGATCTTCAAAAGGTGCAGGGTGCAAGGCTTTGCGTGGGCCGCGTCTAAGCCTTGAAGCGGGCCACGTTATCTTGTGTAGGATGCAATCAGGTGCTGAAATTGAAGGCTCTGTTATGCACCTATGGCCATTGGCATATACCGTGGTCAGGAAAGGTGCTTGCTAAAGAACTTTGGTGTGTGATTTCCCACACCCCGTCGGCTGGTCTTGGCATATTGAGCTTGGAACAACGCAAGACACCAAGAACGGGGTATCCCGTGCCCATACTTAGCCACGTGGAGAGGGCCTTCACTTCGTGCTGGCGGCCCGTGGCCTCTGGCACGGGTGGGGTTGCACCGCAGCCTCGTGTTGGTATTCTTGGCACGTGCCGTTGGTGCCATACCATGAATGGCCCGCACCGACCTGTTTGTGCCTCGGCGGGCTGAACTAGTTTCCTTCCCTATTGGTGAACCGTTAGTCCGATTTGAGAGTTTTAGTAGTCAATTTTATAGTACTCGAGAATAAGAGGTACCCAACACCTTGTGGTCAAACAGAACAACAATGTGATAACCTACAGGAGAAACACTATACCGTCTCGGATATGGGCAAGAAACGGTGATACCATTGGAAATAGGGAACTCAAGCCTTTGAGTCGAAGAATATAAAGAAGACCTTAATCCAGAGATGATGAGGTTGGATTTAAAAGAAGTGGAAGAGAAAGTTACACTTCGAATTCGTACGGTGTTTGAATCTAGAGAGGTACACTTATCGTGAAAGTGATCATGGTCACTACGCAGATGGATATTTAATGCAACCTGCTCATCATACTTGTGTTTCCACTCTACGGAAGAACAGGAAAAATCATCACATTTATCTTGCTTCTTCTTTAAACAGTCAAATAAGTCGTCGATACGGGAACACTGTTTGTCAATGATACCAGTCTTTTGATAAGCTTTGCGTGCTTTACTTGCAGTAAAATTCTTCACTTCCTCTTGCTGGCGAATCATCTTAATCAAGTTAAGCTATGGATGATTTATAAGATTATTCTACTTCGAACATAACCGTTTCATCCCACAAAAATGCTCTTGGGTCTCATCAAGAGTCTTCTTCCATGCAAGCTCCAGATTGTTAACACCAAGTAGCATGTACTTCAGGTGAAGACCCAAGGACATTGCCCACTCTTCAATGCGTTCAGGGAGCTTAAGCAAGCAAACGTAAGCCCCAACAGACTCTAGATAAATTAAAGTGCGAACAATATCTTTACCGGGAGACTCTAAGTTATAACCGTTAGGAATAAACTTGCTACACTGACAATCCCTAGAAGTTGGCGTAGCCACCGAATGAGCAGGTATGCCTCACCCAAGACAAAAGTATAGAATTTAGATCCGCCACTGTTAGACAAATGGTTGCCAGAAATAACTCAAGATACTCTGAGGAGATAAGGCTAAAGGCCTCAATTAAGCAAAGTCAAGTAGAGCACACAATTTAAAAATACATGATAATGTCATTAGATGTTACACACAAAATTTAATAGTTTTCCAAATCAAATCATAGCTCTAAAGTTCAACAAACTTCTGTGTGAGATGGTGAAGTGCCCTGAACAATGAAGGTAGTCTTTTCTTGGCTCGCATCCTAGCTAGATTTCTCTATTTGCGCTTCAGACTCTAAGATGGGGGGGTCGATGTAGCTTTAGGAGAAGTGAAAGAAAGATCTTCAAAATAGTTGACCTGGCAACCTTTAAGCTCAGAGATAGAGGGAAATGAAGGAAGACCCGCAAGATGCGACAGCAAGACATATGGGTGCCCACCATCATAAATCTTTCCAATAAAATTATCATTGAGCATTGCCTTCTGCTTTCCCAATGTTGTAGTACACTTCTTCAAAGAGGGAAAACTCTTCAATGTCGCATTCGGGTTCCACTCATGCAAGTCTTTCACAACCTCACAATAACCAACGGTGCAAGTGGAGCTGGAAACATCCTCAAATAACTTGAAGAAGGACTTCATTTTGCAAAGCCGATCCACTAAAATTTGGGGATATTTAGAGGAAGAAGGTCCATTTATGCCCATTTCCTTTGGTTCAGATTGAAGCTTGGTGATTTCTTGCCCTGCAATCTGTGCACGCTCCTCAGCAGTGTTCGCTCGTTCCTCTGCAGCTTTAAGAGAAGTCTCTAGAGTTGCACATTTCTTCTCCTTAGTCTTATACTTCTCCATGAGCGACTCATCTGCAAGGGAGAACTTTGAAAGCTACTCACACACGAGCTGAAGACTCTCACCAACCTTACAGAGCAAAAGACATATGAAAGGGATAGTTAATATCCTAAATACAAGGTATCAAAGTATAGCAAAAGATACTCAAACTAACCAACAAACTTACCACAACCAAATTATCAGGGAGAGAAAGTTGGGAGAGAGTATCAAGTATTGTTCCCTTCACTAGCAGATTACCGATTCGCACCAGAGCATTAGAGTGAGGCTGATTGCCACGACCCTTTTTCACCGGAGGTGGTAAATGACCTGATGATCCATTAGTCCTATCCCTCTTCTTTTTCTTCTCCTTCAACTCACCAGTGGTGCGATCGCCACCCACTCCTCCGCCTCAATGGACTTGTCCTTAGCAAATGCAGTCCAGTGCTAGTTTTGTTAACACCCTATTGGAGGATGTCACTTGCAGTGGTATTATCAGGCTGACAAGAGTTTCAACCACCTTCTCATTATCACTATCAAAAAAAGATATGTCGATAGCACCTCTAGCTAGGTCCTTGTCTGTATAAAAAGTAAATATCACGGATCAAACGAACGCAAAAAGGATAAACATTGCTAAAATAAGAAAAGATACATATCCAACATAGCAAACAAAATAACGAACAGATTACCTTCAGCATGAGAATCAGCATGGCAGAGATGTGATCGCGAAGTGTTATCACAATCTTCGTTTCAGCAGTAAAACAGACACTTAAACCAGGAAGCTTAGATTTGGGAAGTTTGTAGTTCCAAGATGGAAGGATAACTCTGGGGGTTTGTCTCCTTTTTACATAAATTTTTGTTCCAAAGCCAAGGACCAGCATTGCTGGAAAAACCACTCACAATTTCAACACCAGGGATAACTGGATAGAAGGTAAACTCATCTATAATATTTTTTACTTGGCAAAGATGGTAAAGTTACATAATAAGTCAAGGGTGAAAGGAACATTCACATTTTCACACACATGATGAAATCTCATTATAATAACAATGCCCTTAGGATGAAACTGGGACAACGTGACTTTGTACGCACACAGAAGCTCAACGAATAACAGGAGAAGATAAGAGTTTTCAGCGATGGAGAAAATGAATCAAGGGAAATTATTTCCAATATTTAAGAACCAATGGAGAAACAACAGACTAATCAATTCAAGAAGCATAATGACGAGATTCTTACACAAAAAGTAGGTTACATTTTGCAGATATCGAAACGATGACGGAATTTGATTAATTGATCCAAAATTCCCCATTTAACCTATGGAGTGATATCTAAAATCAGGGAAAATTGGAATAGTACTGTGAAGAATAAGGATGAAATTTCGGTCATTGGATACAATATCTAAGGAGATAAGCTTATCAGGACAGCGATACAAATTGAGAAGATTCAAATTTCATATTTCAAAATTTAAACTCGAGAATATTCATAAAACCACAAGTATAGTCAAGAAACCAACTACGCTTCGCAATGACAAAATGAGAAATACTAATGACGAATAGGTTGTTAGAATATAACATCAGTTCGCATTCATTTCACAGGTAATGACATTGCTTCGTGTCTTTTAGTCTTCATGGCTCGGGGGGCTTACAGTGTATACCTAGCCCAGGAACCCCATAAAATTGGACTTTAGGCCCAGCCCATAATTGGGTTCTACAATAGGCACAAACTGAAGCAGGAGCAGGCCAAGGAAAGTTAGACCACGAACCGAGAAAGGCAGAAGCCACGATCGAGCTCCAGGCATGAACCGTCTTTCTCACAACCACGAGCAAGAAAATGATGGTAAATCCGGATAAAGCAAAGCCATGTTCGTAACATACTATAAAAGGAGGAAAGAGGACACTAATCCAGGTAAGGGCAACTGGACTAAGAACACTGAAAAAAGGAGAAGAACTTACTTGGGCATCAGAGTCTTTTCCCTAGATCTCTTTTGCAGGCACATCACGGTGAACAACGGTCACTTGAATAGATCGGGGATACCACAACAGTGTCATTTATATCTTATGACTAGTCAGATAAATTTCTCAATCTTACTAAGAATGAAAAATATATAAATATTTATATTCTTTATAAAAAAAACCACCTTATTCTCGTCATTCACCACTATCGCCTCTCACACCAACCCAGACCACCACCACCATTGTAGAGCACTTTAAAATACCACCCATGAATTTAGACCACCCTACCATCTAACTTCTCCACGCTACATCACCACCACTCTTCCAATCCCATCTACCTCACTATCCCACCCTGGGATTGGCTAGGAGTGTCAACTAGTTGTAATTTGTTATGATTGCATTAGAGGCTAATGAGGAACTATGAAGAATCTTTATTTGTGTCAAATGTAGTCAATAGAATGACCAGCAGTAAAATTTCTATAGTACACAACTGAGTCATCTGGTGAATAAGCCGACGGAGTAACGTCTAGAATGAATGGTCATGTAAGGTCCCCAAGGCGACACTAGTGTGAATTTTTATATTGCGTAAGAATTTGATGGGACCATTTTTCTTTGCGGACCGCAACTTTCCACTAGCTACTTTATTGTAGCTAGCCACAATAGGGTAGAAATATTATCTTTTTTTAGAGTTCGCGATGATTCCCACCAAATTTTGGAGCTGTTGTTTGGGAAAAGGCATGTTTTGTTCCGTGTTAGCGTAGTTTCGTGTGTTTTGTTTTAGCTTTATTTGTTCTTGTTTTGGTATTTGTTGTTTCTTGTAGTCTTTATTGCTTTTGTTCTTGATTTATGGTACGTACTTGCTCCAAGAACTAAGAGACTTTGCACTACAACCTTGATCTTGTAGGTGTTTTTCAAAGAATAAGGAGACAAACCGTAGAACCAACCCACAAAAACCTCAAAACCAACCTGAACAAACTCAACCACCAATGGTGAATGACAATTAGACATTGAAGGAGCTTATGGTTCCCAATCTTGAGAATCAACCATTATCAATCAAATTCCCTCATTTACCGATGAATATGATTTATGAGCTCAAGTCAGGAGTGATTCATTGCCTTCTAAGTTTTCATGGGATGAATGGAGAATACCCGAATAAGCACTGCAACCTTTATCTTGTAGGTTGTTTTTCGTAGGATATGGAGACAAATGGTAGAACCAACCCTCACAAACCTCAAAAACAACCCAGAGAAACTCAACCACCAATGGTGAATAACAATTGGACATCGAATGAGCTTATGGCTTCCAATCTTGATAATTAACCGTTATGCATCATATTCTCTCATTTACTAGTGAACATCACATGCAAGCTCAAGTGGGGAATGATTCATTACCTTCTAAATTTTCATGGGATGAATGGAGAAGACCCGAATAAGCACTTGTTGGAGTTCCACTCTGTGTGAACCAACATAAAGCGTGATGGTGTGTCGGAGGAAGACTTTGACTTGGGGGCATTTCCATTTTCCCTAAAGGATGAGGCCAAGGATTGAATTTACTATTGGTATACACCTCTCCAAACTGAGCAAAGTCTAACATTAAAGCTAACACCTTGCATAAGCAGGCTGGACTAGCGAGCACAAGGAACAACAGCTAGATACAAGGCCACCTCACCCCCAAGAAGAAAGACAAACACAACCCACGAGCATCCTAATGATACCATGATCTAATAAAGGGAAACACACAATGTGGACCACAATCACACGATCTATCAACTATAAGAGAATACCGTGAAAGAGGTGGTGACATATTAGCTACAAACACTGATACAATAAAAGACTAACTAGAGCATTGGAACTTAATCCTAAGAACTCCCTGGGATCTTATTTGCAAGTGCCTAGGACAACTAAGTTGATCTGTGCCAATTCTAGAGATTATGTTGGTCCGAAAGGAATTCCCCGCATTAGTGGTGCCTTATGGGAAGTCGTCTTCGTACCTCTCAAAAATACAATTTATAAGTCCTAATGCTTCCTATCTATAATTAAGTAGATAATGGCAAGTTGGGGTCATCCACGAAGAAGAGGGATCTTTTCAAGTGTTTAAACATAGAGAGCGGAAAACATACTAGGCATATATATATATATATATATATTTATATAAAAGCATGTAAAAGGGGGTTTTGGTTGGTTTTTGTCCTAAATTATGAATTGAAAGACAAACAACTAGCAATGCAAAGGAACAATGCTAATCATGCAATGACAACTAAAAAGATGATTAAAATGACAATTAACGGCACCTTGGGGGTAATTGTCTTCCACTTCCAAACTTCTTATAGATCATAGATTCATCTACTCATTCATTAACATTTATTGCCTACGTGGAATGCTATCACTTCCCAATCAAAGATCAATATTCATTCCTTCTTAATAGTAGTTTACAAACGCAAGCAACAACATTTTTGCAAACCTCATTGACAATCACTTTAGGCAAACTACATCATAAAGGTATTTCATCAACGTCATTTCACACGAAGGACCATAGATTTGATAACAACAAGTCTTCTACAAAATACATAGCTATTTAACCAAATAAAGCATTTATTAGGCTAACCCAAGAACAAACCACATTCAAGGCTCAACCTTTCTTTGCATCTATATGACAAATATGAGAACAATCCACATTAACATACTTATCTAACAAGAATTGCAACACATTATACACTAGAAGTTCTAAGTCCATGTTCTTAGATTTTGATGCCAAAAGAGTCAAGAAATTTGCAACTTTCCTAACACTCTAACACTTCAATCATATAAACACTTCATATTCTCAAACAACCCATGATATAAATGAAGCAAAACATAGCATTAATGGCACAATAAATGCTTTCCCATAAATGTTCATAAATGAGCAAAATCAAGAATCTCACTACATAAGTTTGGAAGTTTCAATCGATTGCTCCCAAGAGATTACTTTAGTTACTACAATCCATAATAATCAACAATAACAATCCAAACATAATCAAAGATTAAAACAAGATGAAAAAGAGGGAAAAACCTAGGGTTTGCTGGAAAAGGCCGGGAAGAAGAGAAGTGAGGAAAGAGAGGATTAAAATGCTATTTATAGTACAAGAAAAAGAAGATGGATTTTTGGCCACACGTTTGTTGCGAGTCGTGACAGGGTCCATCGTGACTCGCGACGGGCAACCAGAGCAGAATATAATTTTTTTTCTCTTCTTCTTGTCTTCTAGCCCTCAACCCATTACACACTCCTTAAACTCTTCAACTCTTCAAATATTTGAAGCTAGTCTTCAAATCTTCAAAGTCTTCAAAAGATTATCTTCAATGGCTTCTGGTCTTCAAGTCTCGATTTTTTTCCTTGTCACAGCTAGTCTTCAAATCTTCAAAGTCTTCAAAAGATTATCTTCAATGGCTTCTGGTCTTCAAGTCTCGATTTTTTTCCTTGTCACACAACAAAACCCCCTTAGAAAAGGTAAAAAAGCGTAAAATTGCTCTTGCCTCTCTTAAGAGAATTTTAAGGTAAAACCCAAGCTCTTGATAACAAAAAAGCACAAAAGAGATCCTAAAAATTCCTAAAATATGCACATCAAATGGACACATCAAATCTCCCCGCACTTAAACCTTACTCACCCTCGAGTAAGAAAAGATTCAAGCATACGAAAGAATTCACGTATCTCCATCCTAACTACTATCCCCCCTAATCAATACCTCACAAAAATCTCAATATCACACATCCCAAAGTTAAGATCAAATGAGAAGTCACCCACAACCCCATTCTTAAATCTACCCAAACCATATTAACCTATCAACTCATTGATAACCATAAAGCATTTCTAAGACCCGATTTGACAATCTCAAATCAAATGACACAAAGTGAAGTCAAAAGCATGTATGAAGTTCAAACACATACTTCATTTTATACCAATATATCATCCTAAGAACGAAGTATGTCAATAATAAAAAATTTCATCACTTATTTCATTTTCCCGCTAAATTACCCAATCCTAAGAGGTCTCAAGATCTTGCCCTTTGGCTTCTATATAATGATCTTGCCCTTTGGCTTCTCAGCCACCTCAATAACTCTCTTCCTCCATAACTCAGTCCACAATCCATATACCAATCAATTTAAATCCATAACCACGTTATTAACAAGTCAATACCAAATCCATACAACCTCAAAAACAATCACAATTTCATGACATGCACAATATAAAGAATTAACAACATATTTGCAAATTTAAAATAAGGGAGTGAATAAATGTACTAATATAGTGAATAGGAGGATGGATGAAACAAGACCACAAACAAAATTAGCCTAATTTTCCTGGAATTGCAACCCCCCCCCCCCCCCACAGCGAAATTCTAGGGTTTGGTGTTCTTGAGGAAATTTGGCTAAATTCTTGCTAAATGTGGGTGATGTGGTGTGGAGATGTATTGGGGAGTGTTTATGTGGAGGTTTTTTTGGCCAAAATGGTGGCGAGGGGTGGTCGAAAGTGAGTGGTGGGGTGGTGGCGAAGAGAAGAGGAACGTGTGGAAGGTTATAAGTGTGTAGAAAATTCCGTTCTGCCCGTTCTTTAAAAGGCTTCTGCATGCTCATCGCTCCTCGCGATGAACAGGTCGCGACTTGTGATGGGTAGGTCAATTGGCATAACCGGTCAGCAGTTTGGTCACAACTCACGATGGGCTTGTCGTGACTTGCGATATCTGAACCCTGAAAGCCCACAATTTTCAAAATTCTCCCTGATTTGGTCGCAGGTCATGACCTAATCACCGCGGCTTATAATGGTCCGTCGTGAGTCGTAATATCTTGAGCCCGAGGGCTCACATTTTGTGAGACTTTCCTGATCTTGTTGCGATTCGCGACGTAGTGGTCGCAACTCGCGATGACCACCATGCCTGATACTTAGAAAAAAATTTCAATGTTACCAAATGTCCAAGCTTTTCCTTCCTTATTTCCTTCCTTCCTACATAAATCCAGCTCCACTCTCTTCAAATTGCTACAAAATCATGGTCCTTGAAAAGACCAAAACCAAATAATGAAACTAATGACAAAACTGAAATTAAAACAACATCGACAGAAAGCCATGAATGACGATCTGGATGATCAAAACCATGTTATTTAATGTCGTCGGCACGACTTACTCCCCTTCTTGGAGCTTACTCACAAAACGAGTTGAAGTGTTCGGTCTCTTTTCCTTGATCCGGGTTAAAATATGTGGGATCCACATAATCCTCAAACAAGACTTGGTGAACCATGGCTAGGGCCTCATGTTCCCTTAACATTCCTAATAACTCACCTTTTTCTTCAATGGTGATCTCAATTAAGTGAGCATTTGGGAGTTTCTCTCCTTCTCTAAGGGATGAACATTTAAGAACTTTTGGTGGTGGTTTGCACTTTACCACCAAAGTTTTCTCAAGAGAATGAGGGAAACTCACCCCAATTTGCTTACCCGTGGACACGCAAAAGGTGTCGGGTGTTGCTTTGCCAAGATAGCATTCACTATTGTTTCTTCCTTCAAGTTAGTACTAACAACATTTGCAATCAAAGCATCACTCAAAGAATCATCTATGGCAACATTTAAGGAATTACCATCATTGGGCTCAAATACATCATGCTCTATATCATCAACAACATTAATAGTTTGGTAAGAATGGTATTTACTAGGATGCTCAATAGAATTGTTAGTGTCAAATTCTATCTTACGCCCATTAAATTCCATGGTTAAAGTTCCACTATGCACATCAATTATTGTCCTTGTAGTCTTTAAAAATGGCCTACCTAAGAGAATAGGTTTTGCACTATTACCACCTTCCATTTCAAGAACATAAAAATCGACGGGGAATGTTAAGGAGCCCACTTTCACTAACACATCCTTCACAATAACTTTTGGGTATGTGCTAGAGTGATTGGCTAGTTGGATAGCAACCCCAGTTTTATGCAAAGTGCCTAGATCTAGAATTTCATACAAGGAATGTGGGATCACGTCAATGGAAGCACCTAAGTCTAGCATGGCCTTGTTAACACATTTTCCTCCTATCTTACAAGGAATTGTAAACATTCCCAGATCATCACATTTAGGAGGCATTTCATCATCAAACACGGTGGAGACATATTCACTCTTCACACCCTTTTTCTTACTCTTCAATTGTTGTTTCCCATTAAAGGTAAACAATTCCTTAAGAAAATTAGCATACCTAGGAACTTGATTTATAGCATTTAAGAGTGGAATATTTACCTCGCATCTACGAAAGACTTCGTAGATGTCCTCATTGTCCTCCTTGGTCCTGTTATCTTTTAATGCCTCTGGGAATGGTGGTTCCGGCACATTGATTGGGATCTCCGATCCTCTTGGCTTCTTGTGAGGTGGGGATGAGGTTTCGGGATTCGATCTAGGTCTTGGCACAAAGGTCTCCACCTCAATTTATTCTACTTTGCTCTTTTTGGTCAACTCTCCTGCCTTCTTATCAACATCTTCCTCTTTCTCAATCACCCGCCCAACAACCTTTCTCTAAGGTTCCTTCACTTCATTCCCACTCCTCAATGAGATTGCACTCACATTTTATCGAGGATTGATTTCCAGTTGGGAGGGAAGTTTGCCCTTTTCCCGGGCCTCCATACGATTCACAGCTTGTGCAATTTGGGTCATTTATGTTTCCAAGTTCTTAATACTTTCTTTGAATTCATCTTGGAATATTTCTCCTTTCTCTGCACACATACTTAGCCCATGAATGGCTTGCATCACCTCATCTTTCGACAAGCCCAAGCTCTCCCCTTGATCTTGGGCCTTGTCTTGAAGCCTTGGGAAATTGTTTTGTTGAGGCCGGTATTATTATTGGGGAGGGAGGTAAGGTTGAGCATTTTAACCTCCTTGAGGGTTCCCATACCGGAGATTTGGGTGATCTCGATTACCCGCACTGTAAGGCTGGTTTTAGTAGCCTTGATTTCTTTGATAGCCTTGATAAGCTTGCCCACCTTGATAACCTTGATAGCTTTGGTTTCCTTGATATTCTTGGCCTCCTTGATACCTCATGGCACTCACCTCCTCTACATAGTTATCTTGCAAAGTAGGGCAAGCGTCCGTAAGATGCGCTGATGAGCAAATTTCACACGATTTTACATGTGGCACATTCCCGGACTTGGTCATGAAAGATTTCACCATAGAAGTAAGGCCCGAGACTTGGTCCTCAAGGTTTCCAATATTGGAAGGGTCACTTGTGGGCATTGGATTTCTTCTTCTCAAATTGGCCCTTGATCTAAAATAACTTGACTCATCGGCTAGCTCCTCATATAACTTCATAGCCTCCTCCGAAGTCTTGTTCCCAAGGGTACCACCACAAGAACTCATCATTGGTTTTTGGTCATTATCAAGAAGACCATTGTAGAAATAGTAGACCAAGTCTCCCTCCGAATAAATTTGGTAAGGACAACTTGTGAGAAGCTTCTTGAACCTCTCCCAATAATAAAAAAGAGACTCATCATGCCATTGGAGGATGTTGCTTATGTCCCTTTTCAAAGTGGTGGACTTCGAGGCTGGGAAGTACTTAGCTAGAAATTGCATCTTCATGTCAACCCAACTTTTGATGCTCTTGGGTCATAGGTAGTGAAGCCAATCCCTTGCACCATCCCTCAATGTGAATAGGAATGCCTTCAATTTGTAGAAGTCTTCATCTACTCCGTGGGGAACCGTACCTCCACATAAAAAGTGAAACTCGGTAAGATGATTGTTTTCATTTCCCCTTGCCTACCAAGGAAGGTAGGTAGCATCTTTATAAACTCGGTCTTAAGCTCGAAGTGCCCGTTCGGTCCAACCAAAGGATACACTACGCATATCAGTTGTTGGTCAAGGTTGGGGGCCATAACGTCCCTCAATAGGGCTTGTCCCAGAGGAATCTCCTTCCTTAGATGAGAGGAGTTCTTCCTCGGAGAGGAGGAGCTCTTCCTTGGAGAAGAGAATGTTGAGGTCCTCTTCGCGGATGCTCATCTTCATGCTCGTGTTGATGCTCCATAGAAGTAGAGGTATCCGCAAAATGGTCACTAGGGGGGGTTTTATTCACACTTTCCAAATAAAGCCTCCTAGCCCGTCTCAAATTAAACTCTAACTTGGGGTCATAGTGTAGGGGTTCTTATGAAGAGGATCACGTACAAACCATACACCAAGAACTCAAACAATACATCTCCAATTCAAGAGAAAATGGCAAATCAACAAAAAACCAAAATAAAAGTAAACTAACAAATATTTACAACTAGCACATACTCACACATAATATGCCCAAACACTTAAAAATAAATGCCTAAAGGTATTTCATCAATGGCATTTCACACGAAGAACCATAGATTTGATAACAACAAGCCTTCTACCAAAGACATGACCAATTAACCAAATATAGCATTCATTAGGCTAAACCTAGAACAAACCACATTCAAGATTCAACCTTCCATTGCATCTATAGGATAAATATGAGAACAATCCATATTAACATACTTATCTAGAAAGAATCACAACACATTATGCACAAGAAGTTCTAATTCCATGTTCTTGGATTTTCATGCCAAGGAGCTGAGAAATTAGCCACTTTCCTAACACCCTAACACTTCAATCATACAAACACTTCATATGCTCAAACAACCCATAGCATAAATGAAGTAAAACATCACATTAAAACACATGAATGCTAAATAACAAATGCTTCAAGAAAGAGTGAAATATAGGTTCTTACTACATAGATATGGAAGCTTCAATCAACTACTCCCAAGTACAAACTAACCTAGATAGTGAAAATGCGTGATTAATCCTACAAAAACTAAGAAGAAAAAGAAGAAAAACTAGGGTTTGAAACCTAGAAAATTGCAGGAAGAAAAAGAGGTGAAGAGAGAGAGGATAAGGTGAGTATTGATGTGTGTTATATTGTGTTCATATTTTGTGGGATTATTATGATTTTATTAAGATATAATTTGCACTTTAAGGTGTTTTTGGTGCAGGAATTCATTGATTGCGGATAATTGAGAGGGAGCTATACATTGTACTCTTTTTCCCTTAACCAACGGTTTTTTCCCACTGGGTTTTCCAGGTTAAGGTTTTTAATGAAGCGATGTGCTCCAATGGAAAATGTTCTTATCTTATAAGACATTTTTCCAGGGATGAAAGAAGAGAGGCAAAAGAAGAATTGTTGAAGTTATGGGTGAAAAGTGAATTATTGAAGACATGTGGATTTGAAGGAAATAAATATATTCACTGCCCATATTGATAAAGATTGTATTATCTCTTTCCATTTGAAATTCCTTAATTGTAGGAATTAATTATTTAGAATTAGAATAGATATTATCTTATTTCTTTATTTCTTCCATAAGAAGAAAAGTAATTAGAAATTGATTTGGATTTGGTTTTGATTTGGTGTATATAAATACACGGCCGGGAGGAGGGGAGATAGACAAATACGGAGACATTAGTTACAGACCAGAGGGGAGAGAGAGGAATACGGAGACAGAATAGTTTTACACATCGTAGTTCTTCAGGATTAATGGGCGATCACTTGGATCACCTGGAGTTGTGCGCAACAGGTTTCATTAATTTTGGTGATTGCATTATTTGGTGTGCAACTTTGTTTTATCATACGTCATTCCTAGTTAATTATTTGGTTTGATTTTATTCATTTTTAATATTATTACAGTAATCATGTTTTGTTTTTATATTATTTATTTGTTTAGTTTAATTATTATGAGTAGCTAATTTATATATCGGCATAAAATAACAAGCATTAGTTTATGAATCGTGAGGCCTAATTGTTTTATAATTGATTCTTCTGTGTTCTTGATTGTTCTTGGTTTATTTTATTCTTGATAGATTTAAGCCTGATCATTGAATATTATTGGGATAATGCTATCTAATTCTACCAATACGTAATCGTTGGAAAGAGTTAGTAAGTAGCGAGTTTTTGTGAAAAACAGCTAACTAGCTAAGACTGTAATAGCAAGATGGAGAACAATTAAGTGTGCATTACTACTTGCGAATACTTGGGTAATTGTTATATCAGGTTCTTTTTGTAGAGCTTACTGGTGAAGTGGAGAGCACATGGCCTGTGACTGGTCGACAACAGATAATTGCATCTAACCTCACGTCCAGGTATTATTGTTTGTATGTGGTCGCCGTGCATAATTGGATTCCCTCTGTAAACAACACGAGTGTCACCAAAGAGATGGCTACATTACTATACAGTCTGGGAGCGCATCAAAAGGTAAACATGGGCAGATTGATTTTTAATGATATCATTGATTGTGATCGCAAGACCAGGAAGGAAGCTCTGTTACATTCGTGTGTAATTACCACGGTGCTGCAAACCGGAAGAGATTTGCTCGGATGCTGGTATGGCGAGGTTGAAAGCTATTGAGGCTCGAGTTGGAGTATGCCAGGAACTGATTGAACGACATCAGGCTATTTTGGCAAAGCTTCAGGGGGAGTTGACTGCTTTGGATACTGAGCATGGAGTCTTGTTGGCTGAAGCTACTTAGGATGGTTCAGAGGCACATGATGGTGATGATGATGCTAATAACGATGATGCACATAATGGTGATGGTGATGCAACTGCTGAGGAGCAGACAGCATTTATTTTCGGTGGCACATTCATGAATCCAGGGGGAGAAAACTGGATGAATTTATTGTTTTACTTGCTGAATTTTATTAGTAAACCTGCATGACCTGTGTTATTGCTGAATTCTTGGTTGTTTTAGTGGAGTTGAATTCAGGGGGAGTTGGTAGGTCAAAATCCAGTGTTGATGAATTCACAAATATGCCAAGGGGGAGATTGTAGAGTCCTTGGGAGTTGGACTTCTTTATGGCATATTGTGAATACTAGGATCTGGTGTTTTAACACCACTGCGACAGCAGGTTTCTGGAGAGCTGGTGTTTTAACACCACTGCGACAGCAGGTTTCTGGACAGCAGGTTTTAGCCACGAATTATGGAGCTAATTATGGAGTATGATTATGCGATCAGATCTGAATATTGTGAAGATAAGTATGTGATTTCGTGGATATCTAATTCTGGTAAACGAATATTCCTGTAATAGTTAGGAATTGATTAAATAGTTTATTTATGGTACAAGTCCTATTAATAAAGGATTGTCCATTTACAAACAAGATTAGGATTAGATCTTTCCTTAGTTTAGAAGTCTATTCATGGTAGAGTTAGACAAGGAAAGAGTTTGATTGAAGGCAGGATTGCGATGGATATAAATACAAGAAGATACAACGCAATCAATTAAGCGACCGAGGATTATTCTCTACGTGAGAAGTTCGGAGCGATCTGCCTGTGGTGTCTGGAGACGAAGCGACCAAGTTTTATCTCTACGTGAGATACGTTGGTGGAAAAGTTCGTCTGAGGTTTTGGAGGATTGTTTAATCTGACCAAGTTCGTAAAAAGTTGAGCGAAGCAATCAAGTTTTATCTCTATGTGAGATACGTTATTGAAGCTCTTCGTCTCTGGTTTTGGAGGTTCATCAAATCAACCGACCAAGTTCGTAGAGATCAGAAACAAGGAAGCCTTAATTCCTCGGGAGGAGGAGATCCAGAGAGACGTGTTGATCGTGAGGGTTCAACGGCGTAGGATCGGCAGTGAGGGGATCTCACAACATTCACTCTATAGGTTAGCAATGGATTAGTATTTAAGTTAAGCTTCTTGTACTAAAGACTGCTTTCTAGTGGATGGTTTCTGATCTGGGCAAGGCCCCGCAGACGTAGGTGTATTTGCACCGAACTGCGTAACCAAGTTGTGTGTGCACTGCGTATTTCGTTTTGAGTTTTAACATCAAACTGAACTTGGTGTTTCAACACCAAACTGTTAAACAACTTGGCATAAAGGTTCAGAATTTAGGTGAAACTGAAATTCACTTTTCATTCTTAATGCTATCGAGGTGTGTATCTGGTTCAGCGAATACTTTCCGGAGGCATCTTGGTAAGAGAAACAATTAATTAATTATAATTGGTTAATTGTCGATAAAGTACGAAAGAATTGGGAAGGTTAAGCGTACCTACTTTCCTATAACTGATAGATGCATATGAATTGATTTATCTTTGCGCCTATGATCGATGTTTAACTAATGTGAGTTATTCCGAGCCGATTGCATTCATCATATATTTGCTAGATTTTTATATTTTTTAGTTTGCATTATTATTTCATATTTTATAGTTGCATTATTAGTTGTTAAATAAATCTGAAAATTAAGGCGTGGTGGCTACACCAAAAGTGTTCTATATTAGTAGGTATTTTATTATAGATTTTGCTCCGTTCCTCGTGGGATCGACTCTGCTTACTACTATGCTAATCTCATCTATAGAGTTTACAGATTATTTTGGTGAGTGAAACGACGTTCACCAGTATTTATAGTACAAAAAAGTAAGAAAGGTTCTGGCCACCCATTTGTCGCGACTCATGACCGAGCCAAGTTTCAGCATCGTAATTTATTTCTTCTTTTTGTTTCAAGTCCTCCTCTTCACTTCACTTATCTTCAATTCTTCATATCTTCAAAAGCTCAAATGCAAGTCTTCAAATCTTCAAATCTTCAAAAGTAATCTTCAAAGTCTTCAAACAAATTGCTTTGTCACACAAAATCCTCTAGAAAAGTGATAAAAGCGCAAAAGTCACTCTTAACTCTCCTTAGAGAAGTTCAAGGCAAAATGCCACATCTAGAGCACAAAAGTATACAAAAGTAAACCCAAAAAGTCCTAAAATAACTATATAAAATGGGCATATCACCTTCTGTGGGGACGATTTTTTCTTTCTAGGTTTTCATAATCTTCGGAAAAGGCTGGAATCTAACCAACGTAAAGCATGATGCAAGAACTGGCCCTGGGAAGCGAGCTTGTGGCCCAATATTATTGGGACACTGAAGATTTATGCACTATCAGTGGACACGCCACTTCTACCATGTTCCTTGGTCATGGCCTTTGTGTTCACTGCGTGTTCCGCTTTCGACGACCCACATTCTCTGCCACGATTCGTGATTCTTTTGTTCGCTGTGTCTACCTGTTCATTATTTTGGACCGAAGCTTAGCAGGATAATGTTGGGCTAGGCTTAGCGACTCTCAGACCTTTGATTGATGGGCCACACTTACACCAATTTAAGATGAAGGCCTAGATCAGTCAATCGCCCGATCCGCCACCCACGAGTCTCACCTCCTATCAGCTTGCCACTCATCCACTATTGTCTCCTCCAAAATTTTTAGAAATGGTGGAGTTGGTTTAATTGGTGGAGGTGGGTTGATGATGGTAAGAATAATGAATATAGGACAATCACTCCCCGCCCCTGCCACCCATCAGCCCCGCCACTCCGCTCTACCCCACCCCCAGATACGGCGCTTGCGACTAAGGGTTTATAACTACTTAAGTCTGAAGGAGAAAAGAAGAAGGAGAACGGTGGCCAAGGATTCCAATAAAGAAGAAGCAATTAAGATTAGGGAGTTTTGTGTTCAAACTAGTAAATTTATTCCTTTTTAGGGGCAAAATAGACTTTTCACTCAATTCCAGCCTGAATCTATCGGAAAGGGTAAACTTGCACATACACTAAATATCTAGGGTTATATTTGCAATTTCAATTTTTAAAAATGTTATATTTACACTTATGTGAATTATGTAGGGTTATATATACCCTTATTCTGAATATTTTTAAAACGATGTACGTATATATTTTAGAATTTTCTTAAAGCATGATGAAGTCTTACCAAATTCACTCGTATATTTTTGAGATAAGTATTTGGATGATAAATAAAAGGTAAGATGGTTTATTATGTACTTTTAAAAATTAGGTGCGTATTTTAAAACTTTCTTAAATTATTTTGAAAACAAATAGTAGTATTTTATAATGAAAAGACAGCTATTTGTATAACGAAATTGACACTAATTGGGGACCAAGATTATTCCATATTAGATTACAAATTATAACAGATTAAGGGCTAAGGCGGTAAAATTACTCATAACTTGGAGATGTAATAAGGAAATCATACTCATACATTGTCGGTTTCCTTTTCTAGATTAATTTTTTTTTAAACGATTAGTAACGTAAAAGTCTTAATAAATCAAAGAGACTATACAAATAACTAGAAATAGAAAATCCCCGAAGTACCCCTAACGGACGCTTCCAATGCGATTCCTATTTTCAAGTTGTTTTTGTTGTAGTATCCGGAATCAACGAGGGCATGCTCCTTCTCTGTATATTCAGATTGCTTTTTTTTTTTTTTTTTCCCTGTGCAACATCCACCAAAATTGAATGTAATTGCGTTGCCTCTGGAAATTGGGTATCTTTCTTTAGGACACATCCTCCAAATGTATCCCCTTTCATTTAATTATTTTTTTTCACGACTCATTTAGAGGACATGCATTTGGCGAGACAAAGTCTTGGGAAAGACGGTCTTTCCATAGGCTTATGGAAAGACGGGGTTTGATTAGAATATTAAAAGGTAAAAGGTATTAGTTGCAATATTAAAATTTTAGTATGCAACATGTAGTAGTTATAAAATTTATAACCTGATTCATGCAACCCGAAAATTATATCTTAATTTATTCTAATTTACACTTTAAACCTTGGTCTTTCCATAACTTATGGAAAGACCGTCTTTTAAGAGACGGACTCTTTGGCGAATGCGTCCTCATTATGCATATTTTTTTTTTGTATTTTCTAGTAGAGAACGCATTCTTTGATTGCCTCCTCAATATTATTTTAAATATTATTTCAAATCACTATTATTGTCATAATTTGTTTTTTAACACTAAATACTGGAAACTATTTTTACTTTTTAAACAAATAGTTTAAAAATAAATATTTTAATTAAGATTATCATTCCTTTTCATTTTGATGAATTTAGATGAGATGATTTTTATAAACAAAGAATTCCATATTTAGAAAAGATATATTTTCAGTACTTCTAACTAAGAATACTTTTAATATTTTTTTTAAAAAAATACAATTTTACTAAAATTTTTAATGTAATTATTGATTAATTATAAATATATATTTCCAACTTTTATCCATATACGATTTATAATAAAACAATATTTCTATAAATATCTTTTATCCTTATAAATACATTATCAATTCAAAATTATATTATTTTTAGCAAAAAATAGTAAATTAAATTATATTCAAAGTAAATAAAATAAAATATTAATAAATGTGATTACTTATTTTAAATTGTGCATCGCACGGGCATAAACTAGTTTTATAAATAAATATAAGTAGTATATAAAATTGTGAAAAATAATACTTTAAGTTATAATTAATCTATTAAATTAGTTAAGTAAATTTTTAGTAGTAAATAACATAAAATATTAATAAATGTGATTACTTATTTTAAATTGTGATAAATAATACTTTATTTATTTGGCACACTTCCTATTTTTATCAATATTTTTTCAATTTCATCTACTAATTCTATAATTTACTTTCTACATTCAATTTCATCCACCAATTTTCTTCACCTAAATCCAAGGTGCCACCATAAATAGAAAAATGGAGGGGGTTTAAAAAAATAGAATAGGTATTCGATTCGATTATACTCCCTCTGTTTCACCAGGAATGACACACAAGATTTAGACTCTTGGATTAATGTGAAGAAAATGAAAGGTTGAAATTGGGTGTAGAAAGTAAAAAGTAGAATGAGTGGATGAGATTGTAGGAATCTTGCCAAAAATAGAAAGTGTGTCATTTAAAAAAAAAATCCAATAAGACAAGTGTGCCACTCATAGTGAAATGGAAGGAGTATATCACTCTCGAATTCTACGTTTAATTTAATCCATTTAAAAAATTTAACATATAACTCATACTTAAAAATATAGTAATGAATAATTTTAAAATTAAAAAAATGATATAGTATAAATTATTCATATATAAAAATAGAAATAGACATTTGACTTATAGCATATATCACTCGAACTCTACATTTAATTTCTTCCATTTAAAAAATTAAATATAAATGTCATGAGTCCGTCTCTTGAAAGACGGTCTTTCCATAAGTTATGGAAAGACCAAGGACTACATTGCAATTTCAGGAAATTGCAATGAAATTTGCGGGTCAGTATAACCGGGTTCACGCACCTTTATTCCCAAATCGGGTTCACGCTAAAACCCATCCTTTATTCCCCAAATCATTCTGCTCTGTTTTTTTTCCCAAACTCATCTGCTCTGCTCGCCTGAATTCATCGCCGCCGGAATCGGAAACATTGTTGATATCACCCTGAAACCTAAACGTTGCAGACATCTCGCCGACTTGCCTCATGAATTCAGGCAATTTGCCGATTCCAAAAACGTTGCCGATCTGCCTCATGAATTCTGGCGAGGTAATTGTACAAATATTTATGACCAGAATTGTGTGATTTTTATTTGCGATTTAAGTTTTGAAGAGCAATATAATCGTAATGTTTTATTAATTTGATTTAATCCTGTTCTTCAGATGATCGAAACTGAAGAAGAAATTGAAGAACATCTTATTGTTGCTGTTGTTATGCCTACTGAGTGTATGTCTCCCTTTTAATATATACAGAATTAGATTCATTAAGAACTGAATGTTGCACATACACAGTGATACCTTTTAAATCATAAGTAGTATGTTTTTGTTGAACAAATCTGAAGCTCTTCTGTTCATGAAATCGAACAATATCTTGTTGTTGCTGCTGTTATACCTACTGAGTGTATGTCTCCCTTGTAATCTATACAGAATTAGATTCATTAAAAACTGAATGTTGCACATACACAGTGATGCCTTTTAAGTCATAAGTAGTATGTTTTTTTAACAAATCTGAATCTCTTATGTTCAGAAATCTTCTTGTTGCTGCTAACATTGTTGCTGCAAACATATTGTTATTAGTTGTGCCCTAATTTCATTATTGTTTTAACACTTAAAGTTCAAGTTTCAATATAAATATTTAGTGTTTATACTGAACATATTTAAGAGTCTTGGATCAGAGAAGAAAAACCTAAAAGAAAAGTTAACTGAAATTACGAATGAGTAATTTATTAAGTGTTTCAGTTTTTCAGTGTTTCAGTATTTCAGTGTTTCAGTAATATATAAAACCTATATGATTTAAATTATATATGAAGTGTTTCAGTCTAAAACTCTAATGTTTTATATTAAATTACTGCAGTGTATGGCCATCTACCAAGCTTAGCTGAAATTGACGTGACTGAATGCTTTGATGGGATTCAAGCAAGAACGCTGCAAGAATTAGAGGACCTCTACAAACGGCATGCTAACAAATTAGGATTCAGCTACAAAAAAACCACACAAAGGAAGAACAATGAAGGAGTCATTACTGAAAAGTACTTTTCATGCTCATGTCAAGGGATAACTCGAGAGAAAAAAGCAACATCAACCCCACAAATGCCAATCTGTGATGGATCAAACGAATCAACCTCGAAAAGGAGAAAGACAAAGGAATTTTCTGTAACTAGAACAGGTTGTAAGGCTGAAATACGAATCAAGTTGGTGGACAACCTTTATAAAGTGATGCACCATATCTTGCAGCACAACCATGACTTTACAAGACCAGCTTGGCAATATCTACAACGTAGTGAGAGAAAAATCACAGCAGAGAAGGCCAAGATCATAGAGGGGATGGAAGCCGCTGGATTAAAGCCATCAATTGGCTTCAATTACTTGGTCCATGAAACTGGAGGTGAAGAGAATTTAGGGCATACCATGAGGGACCATATAAACTACATTGGAAGGCTGAGAATGAAGGTGATTGAAGGTGATTGAATTTAGGGCATACCATGAGGGACCAGATTTTTTCTTTCGAGTGAAGATGGATGATGAAAGCAGGTTATCAGCCTTATTTTGGAGAGACTCGATGATGAAGGAGGATTACACATTGTTTGGAGATGTTTTGGTGTTCTACACAACCTTTAGAACAAATAAATACAACCTAATATGTGTTCTATTTGTGGGCATCAACAACCAGTGGAGGAACGTCATGTTTGCTTGTGCTTTCATATCTGATGAAAAGGCACCAACGTTTGAATGGTTGCTTGAAACCTTCATAAAATGCATGGGAGGGAAAAAACCCATAACCATATTCACTGATCAAGACCAAGCAATGGCGACTGCAATAGAAAAGGTACTGTTTACCTTACCAATCATAAACAATTGAGGTTTCTTCATAAACAATCTATAAACAATTACTGTTTTAGTATATGACTCATGTGTTTCAACTTTAAACACTGGAACAGGTTTTACCAACAAAGACACCGACTATGCATATGGCACCTTCAGCAAAATGCTTGTACGCACTATGGAGAATTGAAGAAAGACGGTCCATTCAAAAAGGCATTTAATCGTTGCTTAATAGGGTGTGTTAATCATGAAGAATTTGAAGACAGTTGGCAGACCATGATCAAGACACATGGCTTGGAAGACCACACTTGGTTTCAACGTCTATATAATATCCGCACTAAATGGTGCCCAGCTTTGAACAAGGATTTTTTCTCAGTCAGAATTCTAGCATCACAAAGGAGTGAGAGTACCAATAGTGCCATCATGTTCAATGCTAGTAAAACAACATCTCTCACTCAATTCTTGAAGATATTTGAGAAAACTGTCAAGAAATGGAGAAGCATAGAAAGCACAGCCAAACACAACTGCGCTCGATCCATACCAAAATCAGCACATGATAGTCATGCTGGGCTTCTAAAACATGCAGGCGAGGTCTACACTCTGAAGCTATATAATGACTTCAAGAAGGAATTCGACATCGCAATGACAACAACAATAGCGGAAAGCTACAACGGTGTCAATTTCAAACTATTTGAAGTAAGTTGGGAGAAGCACCCAACAGTAATAGAATCAGTAATGTTCAATAAAACACAAGCATCAGTTGAGATCAACTGTTCTTGCAAGACCTTTGAAGAAACAGGTATGTAGTTGATAAAAAATTCTACTTATAAACAATTACGGTTTTAGTACAAACAATTACTGTTTTAACATAATTTGTACACCCTTCACTGCTTGAAACACTGCTTGAAACAGGTATGTTGTGCTTTCATTGCATTCGAGTTTTGCACCTCCATTCCATCTCCAGAATACCCCTACAGTACATTTCTAAAAGATGGAGAAAGAATGTGAAGAAACAGGTCTGGGATAAATACCTCAAGCAAGACATAGACCCGACATCATTCCATGGCGTCATGAAATGGCAAGGAAATTCTACAACCTGATCTTGAAGAGTGAAGATAGTGTAAATGCTAGAGGAGTTCTCGAAGATGCACTAGGTAAACAAACAATCGAAATTCAGCAAATCTTGTATACAGAATCAAGTGCCACAGAACAAAATGAGGCTATCAGCGCATCAAGTTCAGTCACAACAAACATACTCGATCCAAAGTATGCAAAGACAAAAGGAAGGCGTGCAAGAATTAAGTCGGCATTAGAGAAAGGCAAACGATTTACAAATGAGTTTGGTACCAAAACACCAAAACAGCATATCATTTGAGTGTAATTCAGAACCCGAAGGTTCTTTTTAAGTCACATTATAGACCATTCATTACAAAGAAAGTATTAATGTTTTTTGATAAAACCTTCATTACAACCGTAGAATCGACATTATACTGTATTAAAAAATCATATCAATTATACATTTTGTAATGAAGCAATGCAAGGTTGATTACTTCGAGGACCTTCCATTTAGTTCTTGTACTATTATGCCGCCTCTGAATTCTGACGTTCCTGCAGCGAACGAGGCCATGTAAACACTGAAGTTTCTACTCAGCAAGCGAACTAGGAAGATGCTACTATCGTTGTCCACCCTTCGTTTGCCTCCGCCTCTAATGTTAGTTGATCTTTAGAATTCTAATTTTAAGCTTTTAATTGTAACTTAAGAAAATACTCTAGTGTATGTCTATACTGTTTGTATAGCTATGGATATTAATTTTGGTTCGACCCTAAATTTTTACGACTTCTCATCGCATTCACTTATATACAGGGCTTTGATATTTTGGTTAATTATAAATATTTGAAACGAATTAATTTTTCGGGATCTACTGATCGATTTTCTAATTGCTACGGATTTTTGTTATCTGATTTTCACTGCCCCGTTAGATTGATTCAAGCTAATCAGTCTTTGACCAAGGAATATGATTAGCTTGTTTCTTCTGATTGCTTCTCTCGTATGGAGTCGCCCCCTTTATGCATCATATGTTGACTTCCTATTTTCTATCCTTCATCATCTTCTTCCACAACATGTCCTTGCAGTAAGTTTGTCCCCGATAATTACAATGTTGAATCACTTGGCAAGGATATTGTTTGTGGTTTGGTGGATCTTGAATTTGCTAGTGTGTACATGCGTTCGCTTAACCTCCCTGCCCGTGTCCATGAATGGGCGTTATCTTTAGGCATTCATTTGAAGTACATGCTCCTGGGAATTAATGACCTTGAAGTGAAGTGAGACAAGACTGTGAAGGACACCCAGGATGTTGTGCATGATTTACGATGGATTTACAATGAGCATAACAGTCTTATTCAACATCAACAGCTGACCATGGTGAAGATGCTCCGCAACAGGAGGAGGCTAGAAATCATGCTGCAAGTAAGACTGACAAAGCCCATCCGAAGACGCTGGTCATTGATAAACAATGTACTCGCCTAAACGACTTGTTTGATCGGTTGAAGAAAAATCAGGATGAGTGTGATCACCTTTCATCTTCTGCTATCAGAAGACATTGGCAAAGTAAGTTTGATGAACAGTTTGCTATCAACACACAACTGCAAAGTGACAATGAGAAGCTCCGTGCTGAGTGCGATCGGCTTGATAATTCTATGCACCAACTTGAGCAGGCTTGTGTTGACTACAAAGATAAACTTCAGGATGTCCCTTTATCATCTCAGAGGACTATTGGTATAAGGAAAGAGTGGCTAGAGCTTACAATCAGAAGGTTAAAGAAATGCGGTTTCATATTGGTGATATTGTGTTAAAAAAGAATAAGGCAATCCTGGCAGAAGAACGAGGAAAGATATACCCAAAGTGCGAAGGACCTTACAAGGTCGCAAAGGCTCACAAATCCAACTGTTACAAGCTAGAAAGGTTAGATGGAAACAACGTCTCCAACACATGGCACGTGATTAATTTGAGAAGATTCTATGCCTAAAGTTTGGGAAATAGATAGGCATCATCTAGTTTTATACAAACCATGAGATTATCATTGGTTCTATCCGTTTGTTTATTTCCAAGGCGACATTATCGCAGTCGTATATTATAACAACCATCTTTCTGGCCATCTATCACTATAAAGTCTCAATGTTTTAACCCAAATATCAAGTATGGCATTAACATTTTAAAGTGAGCATGTATCACAGTAAACCGTCACTGTTTTAACATAAACATCCACCATGTCATGCTTAAAGTCAGAGAACCTATAAACTTCTGAAAATAAACTTCTGACATTAACATTTTAAAGTGATTATGTATCACAGTAAACAGTCATTGTTTTAACATAAAACATCTACCCTGTCATGCTTAAAGTCAGAGAACCTATAAACTTCTGAAAATAAACTTCTGACACTAATATTTTAACGTGAGCATGTATCACATTAAACCGTCACTGTTTTAACATAAACATCCACCCTGTCATGCTTAAAGTCAGAGAAACTATAAACTTCTGAAAATAAACTTCTGACACTAACATTTTAAAGTGAGCATGTATCACAGTACACCGTCACTGTTTTACATCTACCCTGTCATGCTTAAAGTCAGAGAACCTATAAACTTCTGAAAATAAACTTCTGACACTAACATTTTAAAGGGAGCATGTATCACATTAAACCGTCACTGTTTTAACATAAAGCATCCACCCTGTCATGCTTAAAGTCAGAGAACCTATAAACTTCTGAAAATAAACTTCTGACATTAACATTTTAAAGTGAGCATGTATCACAGTAAACCGTCACTGTTTTAACATAAACATCCACCCTGTCATGCTTAAAGTCAGAGAACCTGTCATACCTAAAGTTTAAATTTTGTTTTCATCCAAAAGATTCAATTTCTGGCCCCAACAACTAAATCCACCCCAGCCTATTGCACAATATTTTCAAACAATGTAAATGTCAATCATTAATATGAAGGTCAAAACTAGGCATCGAATCAACAACTTTCTTCTTGAAACCATCACACAACTCATCAATCTGCTTCAATATGGCAAGATCTTCAAAAAAGTCTTGAGAGCTAAGCTGATGGTCAGAATCCGTATCAGGATCATCCCGAGGGGCTGGTTGTGCTGCTTTCAACAAACGTTCAGATAGTTTAGCACTAACCACTTCCATATCCCTCCGAAACAAGGAAAATGCCTCACTAGCAGCCTGTAAAACAACAAATAATTTAACTAAAATACAATTAAACCAACATAAAACAAAACACAAATGAAACACCTTACTCACATTCATTTTTAGGGCTGCAATATCTAAATCTGTTGGAACCCAAGAGGAATATCGAAATGCAGAACTCGACAATCAGAAGCAGCAACATTGTGAACGTGACTCGTACTACCTTTTGACCCACCAGCTCTCAATCTACCACACTCGGTCAAAGGATATACTTCCTTCAGTAGTACAGCTCGCTCATAACCACATTTCTTCAGCCACTCACACCTTTTTTTCATCTTTTCATCAGTCCAATGCTTAAGAAGGGGTACAACCAAAGAATCCTTCATACCGTGATAAGGCACATGCTGCAAAAATTGAATTAAGAGAAAGTACACGCAGCCACTCACTGCCTTATATGAAGGAACCTTCTTAAATCTCTGCACACCCTCACACAATTTCTGAAGAACGTACCCACACCAATTCAGCTTTTTAATCCTACTGACATATTCAACAGCTCTTAAGAGCTTCATATCAATACCCTTGTTCCTACAAGGAGCAAGGAAGTGCCCAACACAGTACAGGATAAAGCAACGCTGAAAATCCTCGCCTCCATCCCTCAACCCCATCATATAATCAAAAACCAGATCTAATGGAATCTCATCTTTCTCTCCAAGTTTAAACATGTCCTTCCATCGTCCCCTCAATTCTAAATCTAGCTTTTGACCCTTGCCCGCATGACTGATTTCCACCACTTTCTCATCAGATATAGGCAATCCAAGAACATCAAATATATCATCCGGGGAAAGGGTATACTTATCAACACCAATATATTGGACATAAAAGCCTGGATCAAAATTCTGCACTAGAAAGGGAACGATTTTTAGGGGTAACTTACGGATATTAATCTCCAATAAGCTACCAAAACCTAAAGAGAGGACATCAGCCATTTGACACTCGGACAATAAGCCATTCAACTCTTTAATCAAGTCCGGTCTACAAGAGGACTTGTAGACCTTCTCAACCCTACAATTGCAAATAACAACACATCAATAACATGATATATTATAACTAAAAAGTTAACCTTATTTTTAAAAAAGGTACACTGCTTTATAGAATAATAACTTCACTCACTAAAAGCAACATATAATCACATCATGAATAAACAGTAAGTATTTAATATAAACAGTAAAACCATTAAACTAAACTATGACACGCATTTATAAAACTAAATCAGGAACTGTTCCAAGGCAAAAATCACATGTTTCACCATAAAAGCATCATGTTAAAAAATACGTATAGGTTAGGTTCTTCAATAATATGACACACATTTATAAAACTAAATCAGGAACTGTTCCAAGGCAAAAATCACATGTTGCACCATAAAAACATCATGTTGAAAATTACGTATAGGTTAGGTTCTTCAATAATATGACACGTATTTATAAAACTAAAACAGGAACTGTTCCAAGGCAAAAATCACATGTTTCACCATAAAAGCATTATGTTGAAAAATACGTATAGGTTAGGTTCTTCAATAATATGACACGTATTTATAAAACTAAAACAGGAACTGTTCCAAGGCAAAAATCACATGTTTCACCATAAAAGCATCATGTTGAAAAATACGTATAGGTTAGGTTCTTCAATAATATGACACACATTTATAAAACTAAATCAGGAACTGTTCCAAGGCAAAAATCACATGTTGCACCATAAAAACATCATGTTGAAAATTACGTATAGGTTAGGTTCTTCAATTATATGACACGTATTTATAAAACTAAAACAGGAACTGTTCCAAGGCAGAAATCACATGTTTCACCATAAAAGCATCATGTTGAAAAATACGTATAGGTTAGGTTCTTCAATAATATGACACGTATTTATAAAACTAAAACAGGAACTGTTCCAAGGCAAAAATCATATGTTTCACCATAAAAGCATCATGTTGAAAATTACGTATAGGTTAAGTTCTTCAATAATATGACACGCATTTATAAAACTAAATCAGGAACTATTCAAGGCAAAAATCACATGTTTCACCATAAAAACATCATGTTGAAAATTACGTATAGGTTAGGTTCTTCAATAATATGACACGCATTTATAAAACTAAAACAGAAACTATTCAAAGCAAAATTCACATGTTTCACCATAAAAACATCATGTTGAAAATTACGTATTGGCTAGGTTCTTCAATAATAGGACACGTATTTATAAAACTAAAACAGGAACTGTTCCAAGGCAAAAATCACATGTTTCACCATAAAAGCATCATGTTGAAAAATATGTATAGGTTAGGTTCTTCAATAATATGACACGTATTTATAAAACTAAAACAGGAACTATTCCAAGGCAAAAATCACATGTTTCACCATAAAAGCATCATGTTGAAAATTACGTGTAGGTTAGGTTCTTCAATAATATGACACGCATTTATAAAACTAAATCAGGAACTATTCAAGGCAAAAATCACATGTTTCACCATAAAAACATCATGTTGAAAATTACGTATAGGTTAGGTTCTTCAATAATATGACACCAATTTATAAAACTAAAATAGAAACTATTCAAGACAAAAATAACATGTTTCACCATAAAAACATCATGTTGAATATTACGTATAGGTTAGGTTCTTCAATAATATGACACGTATTTATAAAACTAAAACAGGAACTGTTCCAAGGCAAAAATCACATGTTTCACCATAAAAGCATCATGTTGAAAATTACGTATAGGTTAGATTCTTCAATAATATGACACGCATTTATAAAACTAAATCAGGAACTATTCAAGGCAAAAATAACATGTTTCACCATAAAAGCATCATGTTGAAAAATGAAAAACTTACTTTGCTCCATCACTGCCCACTAGCGTCACAACTTGTTGAACCTCCCGATCTCTCTTCTTGACTCCTATATCACCATCAGTCTTCTTTTTCGTTGCCTTCTCAACAACCTTCTTCTTCTTCTCAACTTCAACTCCCGCCTTCTTTTTCTCAGCTTCAAATGCTGCCTTCTTCTTCTCAGCTTCAATAGCTGCCTTTTTCTCAGCTTCAATTGCCGCCTTTTTCTTCTCAGCTTCAATTGCAGCCTTTTTCTTCTCAACTTCAATTGTTTCCTTCTTCTTCTCAGCTTCAATTGCCGCTTTTTTCTCAGCTTCAATTGCCGCATGGTCTTTCTCAGCTTGAAGTGCCTTCTCAGCTTGAAGAGCCTTCTCAGCTTCAATTAATTTCTTCTTCTCAGTTATTTGCGCTAGTTTTCCACTACCCACTCTTTTCCTAACACCCAACTTGACCTTCTTAGGTCTCTCACTAAGCACAATATCCTTGACAAAATTAGAATCATCAGCATTCTTCCCCTTATTGGGAAGATCCAATGGCATAGTGGATAAATTCCTGATGCGCGATGATTTGCGCAATCCTATTTGTACAAAACCAAACTAGTCAGTAATAATAATAAAACAGCAACATCACAGATATAATAATGAACCTTATAATATTAACTGATAATGTAACATACTAATATAACAACCTTTTAAAAAACAAAAACCCAAGCCTCATATGAATTTAAACACTAAAAAGAAAACAGAAACCTAAGTTAGTTCTTAGTCTTAAAATCAAACAAATGCAAATCTTGAATCAACTTCAGAAGATTCCAATGAAAACCAGGGACTACATTGCAGCAGCAACCTTTACAAAAATAATGTAAACACCAAAACAAGCATCCAACATTAAGGGAAGACAGTAACATTCATGAAAAGAGAAACAACAGAGAAGCCATGAGTACATTATACAAGCCAAATGATTAGAAAGGCACGCAATGCAGTCAACCAAAAAGGACTTTAAACATAAAACTCTGTTCAATAAGAGCAAATAGTTTTAATACAATAAAACTTCACAGCTGAAAGTTGAAACATTCATTATGCATTTTTATACTTTCAGACTTTCAGTCCTTATGTACATTGTGCACTATCAGTGAGGAAGGAATTCATTTAGTAGCAGAAAATCCATATTCTTAGAATTTACTTATCACTCCTAAAGGGGAAATACAGAGAATGCTCTGGAAAAGTTGCCCAAAACCAAGAAGTATGCACAAAGCAAGAAGACAAGCTCAAATGTACACATTGCAACTCAACCAACTATACAGTGCAAATGTATACTCTGAGTACATATATTGATCGATCTAGTGACCATTAGCTAGGTAACAAAACAAGTTTCCATGTTTCACAAGATTTAGTCAAAATTGCATGATGCTGCTTCTGTTTAAATAAGAATTTATTTCAATCACTCCTTTGAAAAAGACAAAATGCCAAGGAAGGCAACAATACGAGTAGCTAAGCCAATGAATGAGAATAGTTATGCAAAGTATAGCATCATGCACACTATGAAGGGATACTTTTCAACAAAATTGCAGTAACCTTTACAAATTCATGTAAACACCAAAGCTATTAACAGATCTTGTAATAGTAAAAACCAAAACTATTAACAAATTTTGTAAACCCTAAACCTAGTAAATTGGGGAAAGCATGTAAAAAATACAAAAATCATCTCGCAAATAAAATAAAAAAAACCGATTAAAAGGCAACATAAAGCAAAGCATTCAATATTTGACAACAAAAACATACAATAAGAGCAAAAATAGAAAAATAAACATCACCTTCATCAATATGAACACTGTCGACCGAAACTTCCTTCCTCTTAACCATTACGCTGCAATAACACACAAAATATATCAGATCCAAAACAAAAACCCTAAACTAGGAACTTAAAAACCTAAAACAAAGCAAAAAATCAGCTCAACAGTAGAATATAACCTGTGGCGAACTAAAAGAAACACTGATTCGGAAAAAACTACAGTGAATTCCGATGAAAAATGCGATCGGAAACCTAAAACAAAGCAAAAAATCAGCTACGAACATAAAAACCTAAAACAAAGCAAAAAAATCAGCTCAAAAGTAGCATATAACCTGTGGCGAACAAAATGAAACACCGATTCGGCAAAAGCTATGGTGAATTCCAATGGAAATCGCGATGGGAAACCCTGACGGAGAAGAAGGATATGGACGAAGGAGAAGAGAGAGAATTTCGGGAAATAAAATGAAAATGGACGAAGCAAAAAAAATCGTATATGTATACGGCGCGTGAGGTCCAATTTTTGGATATTTGGTACTTAATCCCTGACTTTCTATATTTATAATTAAACCCCATTTTTCCATAAGTCTATGGAAAGACGGTCTTTCCCAAGATATTTTTTAATTCAAAAGAAATGGAAAAGTATAATTAGTCATTTTATTTTCATTTTTAAAATAATTTATATATATTCACATATTTTTAATTTGAGTAGTGAATTGCACGTGCATTATTCACTTTCACATATGGAAACTCAATCATACACACCACCTTCCCAAACAAATTTATTAATGTCTGCGTATGCAACTACTTGTGAATGACTAGGATTCTTTACTCCGTTAAAATTAAGAAAGAAACCAAGAATTGAGGCAAAATGGTGATACACAAGTGAGTATCGTGTCAATCTTATCGGGATATTAAATGGTTAAATTGGAAAGGTTTGCAGAAACCCGGGTTCACCATGGTCCGGGGTGTGTGATTGGTTTTATTGAAGAAAATGACTGACAAAACAAGGACGAAATGCATTAAAACAAGATGACGAAGACACATTCAGTGAATGCGTCTTCTTAAAAATTAGATTAAAAATGCAAAATATTTGGAGGGCGCATTTACCAAATGCGTCCTCAACAAATTACATTAAAAAAATTGGAATATTTGTGAGGACACATTCACCAAATGCGTCATCAACAAATTACGTTAAAAAATTGGAATATTCATGAAGAGCATTCACCAAATGCTCCATCAACATTTCTGGAAAAAAAAGGGTAAATTTATGAGGACACATTAGTCCTCGTTCAGTCATGCAAAAAAAAAAAGTGAAATTCATGAGAATGCATTCTCTGTGTTCTCCACCCATGCATCCAGCACACGCTACTGTAAGCCACAACAATATAATTTTCTCTATATATTCATACTCCTCTCCTCTCACACACAATCAACAAAACTGTCTCTTACAAGAAACAAGTCGAAAGAAGAAGAATTTTGACGAGATGGCCGACAAGAATATCACCCAAGGAACCAGCTTCCAGGAATTAGTGCTGATTCTTTACGCAAACAGCTGCAGGTTTTTCAACACTCCGACGACAAACAGTCTCTGCTCCAAGTGCTTCCGCGAATTACGAATGAAGCAGGAGAGCAGCACGGAGGCCAAGGTCGCTTTTGACAAGTTTGCGGCAGGTACGGAGGTCGGTAAAACTCCGTTTGCTTTTGGATGGACGTTCGAGTCCATATCGGCAGTCGATAATGCTTCCTTCATACTCAGACGGGCATCGGTGGAGAGGCAGTTGGACATGATGGCAATACCGGCGTGTGTAATTGGAGTAGAAAGGAAAGTGTCCGCATTGGCAGTCACTAATGCTCCCTCTGTACCGGCGGAGAGGCAGGGGGATGCGGTGGCTAGAGTAGAAATTGATCATTATTTTCTTGAGAACAGATCCTTAATAATTAGGCAATTTATATGGGAACTGATCCTCAACAATTAGGCAAAATGCGTGAGTATCGAGCCTCAAGAATTAGGTAATTTATACGAGAGTTGTTCCTCAATAATTTAGCAATTTATGTGAGAGTAAATACTCAACAATCAGGCAACTTATATCAGAGCCGATCCTCAACAACTTGGCAATTTTTGTGAGAGCCATTCCTCAACATTTAGGCAAAAAATGTGAGAGCTGATCCTCAATAATTATGCAATTTATGTGATACACCTACTGAATTAAGGAATTCAAGTATAACATTCTTTGAATCAAATCACACTTATTATTGGAGAATTACATGACCTCAGTGTTCCTTTTGGGGTGAACGATTCTTAAAGCATCAAATTTCAAAGAAAAATGAGACTATATCCAGCCTATAAATTTTTGTTGGTGGGAAGCAAAGCCCTAACCGGAGTGTAAAGGTACCTCAATGGAAATACCTTAGTAGATTTGTTACCCATACTACTAAGCGTCAAATATGCAAGACAAAGCCCATGGGTATCAGAGGAAGATTCTCTGATGTTAAAGCCAGTGCAAGAGCGTTTATTCAGAGTATTGAGAATAGATGAATAAAATAGAAGTATATCGTATTTATATGGGCTTATCTCTATAAGTTCTTCGAATCATACTAGGATATTAATGTTTTATTCATATTGGAATAAGTATCTTACCATAAAAAATTACCATATATTCATGATTCATATAGAAAATCTTTTTTTCATAATGAGTTTCTTCTTAATGTCGATATTATTAGGACATTAGGTCATAGCCGCATGGAATTTGGCCCAACCTTCATTAAGTTCACTACATATTTTTCTTCCATCCAACACTTGATAACTTTCGATTGGTATCTCATCTACACATATGGAATTTTCATAGTATAATTTATTTTTACCGGGCATACAAGAACATATGGGTGGGCATCAGTTCGATTTAATCAAATTTTGGGTTATTCAATTTGGTTTAATCAGGTAGAACTCTAATAAATCAAAATCAGAAATCGAACCATATTATCAAGATACTAAATAAAAATAAATTATGTGGTTGCTCCGTCAAGTAGAACATTGTCGTTCACCTTGTATACTCTTCTTCCTGCAAAATAGATCACGAAAGTGATTCCGGGGAAAAGGCTCTGACGATCATGTCAGTCTCCTCTCTAGAGAATTGGAATTCCTCTATATAGTAACGCTTACATACTTTAGCATTGCTTTTGCTGTATTTATAAGAGTTCATCATTGTGGCTCCGTATTTCTCTCATCTGAGAACGTGAGTTGTACCACCGATGCTACATGACATCTCCTATAACGTCGCGATGACGATCCCTTCACCGTGACCTGCTAAACAAAGCCCAGGATAACACAGGGGGGAGGGAGAGTCTCCGATGATAAAGCCAGCTCCAATATGTGTAATGAGGAATAACATAGCATGAATCATAATAGAAGATATACCAGAGTATATATATTCTCTCAATTCTAGGGTTTTTATAGGATTACCCTTTAACCCTATTGGGCCAGCTTGGCCCAAGTGTTTATATTATATGACTATTCATTCTTTTAGCTTGTGGTATAATATTATTGATCACTATATGTGGCCCAATAATATCATCTTCGGGTCTACATGAAAATATCATCTCCAAACTTCTAAGGGGAACATGCCCGATGGACATTCGAGGAGACCTATTTCAAATATGTTTAAGGGTTCTGTGTCCCTAAGGTCTTCGGTGGGCAGTTCAAACCCCCAAGACGTTACCCTAGGGGATTAGTGTCCCTAAGGCCTTCGGTACCTGTGTCGACTTCTAAGCTTCCATCGAATCAACCCCCAATCCAGCTGCTTCGAAGCTTTAGGGGAAGCTTCTCGAGCTCGGCACAAATCAAACATAAAAAATTTATGAGCAAACTTCATAAAGTCATGAAGCCACAAAGCTTTCTTCAAAGACATATGTATCGATACGAAACATATGTCTTAGAAACAAGCTTTGTGGTTGCATGACTTTATTGCCTCGGGGAAGCAAAATTTCATCAAGTTGTCTTGTAGTGGGCCCCAGTGTTTGATACATATTCATAATCTTACGAATATGTATATCCAGGTAGATAATTAGCAATGTTACATTTGGATGGTGCTTTTGAATTCAATGCTGAAGCTTCCAAGGGAGTAGTTTAGAAAACTATTGGGCTTTAAGAGCGGTGGCGAGGCCCAGTAAAACAATAATAGATATGACCAAGGCCCAAGGCATAACCTCAAAGTGGTGCCCCCACCGAGTCACTGGTGCCCCCACCGAGTTGGTTGGTGCCTCCACCGAGTTGGTGGCGCCCTCGTAAGACGCACACATATAAGTTTGAGTATTGAATTAAAATTATTCAACTCTTACAAATAATGACGATTAATTATCCCTTTGCAATAATGGCGATAATTAATTATTTTGATTTCTTCTTGGTGAAAATCAGGTGACAGTGTAGCTGTCTTTTTGCCTAGCCACGCCACGATGTGCTAAGTATGCACTGGATTATTTGCACTCAACGCTTTCTTCAAGCAAGGCCTCAGGTCACAACTAAACCTTGAAATATGCAATATGTCTGCTCGTTTTTTGATTTCTGTGAGGTAATTAAAAATATACCAATGACTGGTGCTCTTGGATTTGGGGTAGCACACCCTGATGAGGGAAAGCACCATTGTAAATCTAAGAACACCCTCATTGGTACATATTCGAAGTGTCATTCTTTTCAAATTGGAGCTTTGGACTTTCGGGGGTTTCAGACCCCATAGGTCTTCTTGAATGTCCATCCGGCACTTTCCCTTGGATGTTCGGAGACCGCCTTAGGGGCACTAGTCCCTCAAGCTAACGATTTTGAAGGGTCCAAACTGCCTACCAAAGGCCTCAGGGACAATGATCCTCTAGGCTAACGTCTCAAAGGGTCCAAACTGCCCGCCAAAGATCTTAGGGACACAGATCCCTTAGACATATTTGAAATAGGTCTCCTCGAATGTCCTTTGAGCACGTTCCTCTTCGATATTCGGACACCGCCTTAGGGGCACTAATCCCTTAGGTTAAGGATTCATAAGGGTCCGAACTACCCACCGAAGGCCTTTGGGACACTGATCCCCTAGGCTAACGTCTCAAAGGGTTCGAACTGCCCACCGAAGACCTTAGAGACACAGATCCCTTAAACATATTTGAAATAGGTCTCCTCAAATGTCTAGCGGGCACGTTCCCCGTGGACGTTTAGAGACCGCCTTAGGGGCACTAGTCCCTCAAGCTAACAATTTGGAAGGGTCTGAACTGCCCACCAAAGTCCTTAGGGTTACTGATCCCCTAGGCTAATGTCTTGGAGGGTCCAAACTGCCCACCAAAGACCATATGGACACAGATTCCTTGGACATATTTGAAATAGGTCTCCTCGAATGTCCTTCGAGCACGTTCCCCTTGGACATTCGGACACCACCTTAGGGGCACTAATCCCTCAGGCTAACGATTCGAAAGGGTCTGAACTACCCATCGAAGGCCTTAGGGACACTGATCCCCTAGGCTAATGTCTCGGAGGGTTCGAACTGCCCACCAAAGACCTTAGGGACACAGATCCCTTAAACATATTTGAAATAGGTCTCTTCGAATGTCCTAGGGGCACATATCTTATTGGTGTTTGGAGGCCGTCTTAGAGGCACATATCTCTAAGATAACATTTTTAGATTTTGAAGGGCCAACACAACACGTCCATTCCCTCGGAGACACAGATCCATTAACACGCTTGAAGCATTTGAGGCTCAGACCTCGTAGGTATTTGAAGGGCCAACGCAGCCCGTCGACTGCCTTCAGGGTGCAGATCCCTTAAACACGCTTGAAACATTTGGGGCTCAGACCTCACAGGCATTCGAAAGGCCAACACAACCCATTGAATGCTTTAGGGACGCACATCCCTTAAACACACGCAAACTATTTGAGGCACATACCTCGTAGGCATTTGAAGGGCCAACACATCCCATCAAATGCTAACGTGTCTTTCTGGAAATGAGAGCTAAGGCATTCATAGCATGTGTGGTGCTCGGGGTTGAAATTTCCTTTTGTGATATGAGCACCGAGTATTCATAGCCTGTGTAGTGCTCGGGGTTGAAAGCCTCTTCCATAATATGAGCGCCAAGGCATTCATAGCCTGTGTAGCACTCGGGGTCGAAAGCCCCTTTCATGATATAAGCGTTGAGGCATTCATAGCCTGTGTAGCGCTCGAGGTCAAAAGCCCCATTCATGAAATGAGCGCCAAGGCATTCATAGCCTGTGTAGCGCTCGGGGTCAAAAGCCCCTTTCATGATAAGTGCGCCAAGGTATTCATAGCATGTGTAGCGCTCGGGGTCGAAAGCCCCTCTTTACATGTGTAAAAACACCAATACATGAGTGCTTGGGGTTGAACCCCCTACATGCATAAGCGCTTAAGGATAAAATCCTTACATGTACTCGACATGCAAATCCTCGACTAGGGTGGAGCGCACCCAACACAAACTTTGCTATAGGCGTAGGATGCCATATACTTTTAAGGAAGCCAGAGTCACCCTTGTCACGTGCCACGATAGCTTTAAGAGGCTCGAAGTCACCTTTGTAAAATGCCACGATGGCTTTAAGGGGCTCATAATTACCTTTGGAAAACATCATGATGACTTATAAACAAATTGGGGCCGAAGTCCCCTATACATATGAGTGCTCAAGAATTGAATAATTGAAAACACTTAAAATGCCTATGTGGCCTATCAAGCGTTCGGGGCCGAGATCCTATGCATATATGAGCGTTCAAGGATTAAAACCCTCAAAATAACCAAAGCAGGTTTTGATAAGCCTTTTCGTAGTCGAGTGTCAGCTTGAAATAGACGTCGATCAAGATTTTCATTTTTGAGTCTCTGCTCGAAATGGGCTTCGATCAACCTTTCTTTCTAGAGCTTCTGCTAAAAATAGGCTTTTATCAGCCTTTCAATTCCGAGTCTCGGCTTGAAATAGGCTTCGATTAGCCCTTATTGTTGAGTTTCGAACCGTTGGTCCTTCTATCTCGAGGTTTGGCTCAGCTCGAAATTGGCTTCGACCAACCTTTCATCTTCGAGTCTTAGCTTGAAATTGGCTTCAATCAGCCTTTTATCTTCGAGTCTCGGCTCAAAATTAGACTCAATCAACCTTTCATTTTTTAGTCTCGGCTCAAAATGGGCTTCATCAGCCTCTTATTCTCAAGTTTCGGACCGCTGAGATTTGGCAAAGCCCAAAACTGACTCTGATCAGCCTTTCATTTTCAAGTCTCGACTCAAAATGATCATCGATCAGCCTTTCATACTCGAGTTTCGGACCGCTGGTTCTTCTATCTCGAGATTTGGCTCAGCTCGAAATTGGCTTTAATCAGTCTTTCATCTTCAAGTCTCAGCTCGAAATTGGCTTTGGTCAGCCTTTCATCTTCGAGTCTCGGCTCAAAATCGGCTTCGATCAGCCTTTCATTTTTGAGTCTCAGCTGGAAACGGGCTTTGATCAACCTTTCATTCTCGAGTTTTGGACTGTAGGTCATTCTATCTTGAGATTTGCACAGCCCAAAACAGGCTTTGATCAGCCTTTTGTTCTCAAGTTTCAGTTCAAAATAGGCTTCGATCGGTCTTTCACTCTCGATTTTTGGCCCAATGGTCTTCCTATCTCGAGAAACACTCATATGAGAGAATATTATATGACAAAATCATACATGTAGCACTTATTCAGAAAACCAAACATCATATCGAGGACTGGAGTCTTAAATCAGTCGAACGGGTCCCCCAAAAGGCTCGTAGGGTATCAACCTATTCGAAAGCCTTCCAGACCTCAAAAGGCCCTTTGATTTTCTGGGGGCTTATTGATAGTGCATAAATCCTAATGAATAGTCATATAATATAAACAATTGGGCCAAGTTGGCCCAATAGGGTTGAAGGATAATCCCATAAAAACCCTAGGGTTTAGAGAGTATATATGCTCAGGTTTAGGGTTATGCTATATTATTCCTCATTACACATATTGGGGCTGACTTTATCATAAAAAACTCTCCCCCCGGGTTAACCCCAAGGGCTTTGTTTTGTAGGTCACAGTGAAGGGATCGGTGTCATAGTGTAATTGAGAATTTCATGTAATATCAACCACAACCACAATCCCTAGAACTTCGGTTCGTGGCCAAACTCCTCAATCATGGCTTAATCATGTGTCCACATTTATTGGTTCGTGATCGCATGCTTCAGGCCAAGCTCCGATTTTATTGCATCACCGGCCTTATCTGCATTTGTTCTTTGGGTTGGGCTTACAGCCCAATGATGCTAACTATAGGCTAGGTATACACCATAAGCCCCCCTAGCCATGAAGACTAGTAGACACGAAGCGATGACTGCTTTTGCTTAATGTATTAGAACTGTTGTACTTTGAATTTGTGAGATTTGAACAATATGTTTGTTATGGATGTAGCTACGGCTGTCTTCGCAAAAAAATTCTTGCTTCTTGGCTATCAATGTGCCTTTTTGTTTTTCAAATTTTAAATTTGAATATGAAGACATCTCCCACTTCTTCTCTAACACAATCGTTTTGAAATCTTTTGTGGATATTAACCGGATTGCCCTCCTTTCTATTCACTTTGTCGTTCTGAATTATCCTCCAATGCCGTTATATCTCCCTATAATAAATAAATTAATGCATTCAACATGCGTCACTATTCTGTGGACAACTTTTAACCCTTTTTGCACCGGCGTCTCATATTCCCAAAAAGGTAAGTAACTTTTTGTCAGGCTATAATCATTATTCCTTCTTCGATTTGACTTCGCTTACCTTTTCAAATCCTTGTATTAAATCTCGTATCTTTTTTGGAGTCTTCTTCTTCCCTTCATCTTCCTATTTGTTCAAACAACTCGACTCCATTAATATTCATTAGTTTTCTATAATAGCTTCTTTGTTTCTTTTCTGCAAATTGGGTCCAGGTCTTATAAGCTTTGTCCAAATAGTAGTCAGATATTATGCTTCTGATGGTCCGGGGCTTAGATGTGCGTGATATCTGACTACTATTTGGACAACATAAAAATTAGTTTTCTTTTCTTGTCCTCTTACGAGCTTAAATCCCCTAAACGCTCTGATAGTGTTCGCAATCCTCCCTCTGGGTTCATTTCTTACTACTTAGATTATCTAAAATTTGGACTTATTTTCTTTCTTCCTTTACATATCATGGATTTACTAAACCACTTTCAGGTAGCCTTACCCCAGCTTCATCCTAAGGCTATCTCTATTTTTGTTGTATTTTACCATGCCTGCAAAGCCGTTGAGGTCCCTTTTTTATTGTCATGTTCTACAACCTTTACCAGCTTTGCAAGATGAATAAGTCACCTGATGAATTCACCCTCTATCTCGTTATTCTTGAAGTTGAGTTTGTTAGTGAGTTTTCCAACAACTGCGGAGTGTGGTGTAAAATAATTTTCTTTTTAAGACTTCTACTGAGAGCGACGGAGTCTGCAAGTTGGGAACTATAACTTTCCCAAACCTAAACTCCTTAAGGCCAGGGTTTGCCTTAATTCTAAACATGAGGTTGTGTTAACATTCGTGCAACATATGTCGTGTTGATTGTGAGGGTGAAGGTGTTTATTGTTTCCTTGTTGCTTCTCATTGTCCGTCCTACTTCCCCATCATCATTTTTGCATTGTCGTAAAACTTGTGCTATTTTGTTTGACTTACTCTTATGTGATGGATTACATACATGGATTTAGCCAAAGCAACCATGGAAAGATCCTTTTTTGGCAGTGATGACGATGAACCGGAGGCCACTGTAGCTTAGAAAATGATGCATCCACGATCTGCGTGTCTCAGGAAAATGCTACTACAATAAACCTTCAGCCTTTAGTTATTGAGGTCATTGTTGATGGTGATGGGAAGGGTGTCGGCCATCAAATAGTAGATAGTTCTCAAATGAGGAGGAGGAAAGATCGGACCGGTGGGCTATCAAGCACCATGGAGCCTTTGAAGAAAAGGGGGGCGTGTTTGGCATTCTCACACAAATCTTCCTTCATTGAGCCAAGAACTGATAGTAGAAGGTACTATTCTCGCTACCTTGTCTAAATTCTCACTCCATGAAACCATGGTTGTGGTATGTTTGTTTGTAATGCGAACTAAAATGTGTATTTGACTTTACTTGATGTTGTTCCATTGTTGTGCTTTAACTTTCATTTATCAAAACATATACCCAGGTTGGGGAGAGTCTTCAGCTTTTAGCTCGTCCATGGAGGAAAGACTAGTAGACCAGCAAGATAGGATAATAGAGTATAAGAATAACCACCGTTAGCGGGTTTGCTTATGAAACCTTTGTTGAGTTGGGATTTTTGCTCCTCTAATACGATCTCAGCCTTAGGAAGTTTAGGAAGACTCTGAACTTTAGCGGATGGGCTTAATTGTCCTAGCTTTACCATAGCTTTGCAATGTCCAACATTGCGAGCGGTGGAAGAAACCCCATCAAACAACTTATAAAAAGACCTGGTCTTCACTAGCCGATCAACAAGAACCTGAGGATAGCTAGGTGAAGCGGGGCTTATGGTCCGCACTTGCTCCAGCTCTCATCGCAGCTTGGCATCCTCTCTCTCGGCAGTCACTACATACTCTTCAGCAGCTTTAAAAGAGACAGTTATAGTCGTGAACTTCTCCTCAGCGGACCGATATTTCTCCACAAGCGAACCATCTTCCTTAGAAAACTGGGCAACTTGTTCGCTGACAAGATTACATTTTTACTTCGCTACTTACAAATTTTAGATGATAACACATCTTTAGCATATTGCAATCAATGCAACAAGACCTTTCAATGGTCAAAGGTAAAACACAATCATGTGTGTCATAACAAACATCAAACTGCAAGCTATAGATCTTGCAACTTTTCAAATCCTACATCTGCGAGCTATAGATCTTTCACAACTACCAATACTTGAAAGCTTTAGATCTTGCAATTTAGCGAACCTTACGAACTGCAAGCTATAGATCTTTCAACTCCGCAAATCCTACATTCGCAAGCAATAAATCTTGCACAACTACCGATACTTTCAAGCTTTAGATCTTGCAACCCCAAAGATTTTGGAAAATAACTTTTTCCAATGTTGGTTCATTTTGCTCTCCAACTTTTTTCGATATTGCAATCATGTATATAGAGTTAAAGTGTAATAACAACATTTATGTATAGATCGTATTTTATTGGGTGGAATTGAGGGTATGTTTATGTATAAGAAAACAAGTATTGTATAGGTTATTTTTGGTTGCATGGAAGGTGTTTGTTTAAATGCCTCAATTGCCATTGTAGGATATGGCACCCAAAACTCCCTACAAGAGAACACATGATGCATTCCCTTCCTCTCTGGAGGTGAAATCTAATGTTGAAGAACAGAAGAAGAGGTTCATTTCAGAGCAGGCGAAATTAATGGCACAACCCTACAACAAAGGCGAAATGTTTTGGAGAGAGGAATAAAAATGGTCCCCCCTTTGAAGAAACAATCCAGACACTTGAGTGGGAGTAATTGTGCGACATGTCTCCAATGTTCAACCTCAGTATAGTGAGTGAGTTCTATGCTAGTCTACGCTGTGCAGGAAGGTGGACTGAGGCGTTATGTCGTGGGAAAATGGTGAAATTAACTGCAGAATCCATAAACGAGTTATACGGGTTGCCAAATGTTCCTCCCATGGAGAATTAATTTCTTGCATTCCACTACTATAGCAATGAGGGTTGGGGTTTTGATGATCTCACAGGATGGGATATTATGAGGACGGTTACTAGGGAGGGAACCGATGTCGAGTCTAATGTTAAACCAGGTTGGAAAAAGATGCCAAAGAAGCTACTGACTCGCGAGATGAATGGATTGTACCACTTTGTTATACCTTCTTCCTTCTTATATTGGCTCAGGTAACCATTCCTTAGGTTTTCCTCAGTTTACCTCCTCAAATACCTACAATGTTCTATATCATAGCTATGGTATTTGTGGAAGGCACAATAACATTTTCTGGACCTTTTTTTTCCTGGGGGTGCTATCATTGGCGGTGGATCGCGAAATAGCTCCCTATTTTCCTGCCATATTTCTTTTCTTAACTTCATCGGAGGAGTTTCTTGGCTTAATGTCGTCTGCATCCCCAGTTCTCTTCCTTTAAAAGGGATGTTGCCTTTTCCCTTCTTCATGAACCCCTTTTGTGAGTCTTCAATCATTCTTTTTTCTCCTTGTTCTAACTCTATTTTGTGATTATACGCCTCTTTTGTCTGAACATGTTGCTCTATCATTTTTTTTGTAACTCTCTCAGGTTTTCGGGCATGTTCTTCGTTAAGTCTTTGTAGAATTCTTTAGATCGCATGCCTCCTGTGAATTCTCCCAGCGATGATTGAAATGATAGATCCCGAACTTACAAGCTCTCAGTGATGAACCTATTATGATACTCTGCTAGAGTTTCATTGCTTCGCTGAGCTATGTTGTTCAAATCTGCAATTGTTTTTGTGAGTTTTTTTTCTGGTAGAAACGTCCAAAAAATAGATCTAACAATTACACCCACGATTTGATACTTCCATTTAGCTGGTCTTTATACCATGTAATCGTTGTTCCAGATAAGAAAATGGGAAATGCCTTGCAAACAAGCTCGATGTTCGCGTCTCGAGATCTCATGCTATTTTGGTAAGAATGTAGGAACTCTTTTGGATCTGTGGTCCCATCATAGATTTTAACATAGAGAGGGAGCTTGAAGTCCTTAGGCATATTGTAATCTTGAAGATGCGGTGCTAGGGGTGACTTGTCTACATCGTCATCTGCCTCTATGCCTCGTAACTCCTCCTCATATTAAAGACTTTTGCGCTCTTGACTTATTTTCTTATCCATTCCCTGCAATTTGGGCTTGAGTGTTATCAAAAACCGGTTATAGAGGCTCTCTCTGTTCACTTCCAAGAATGTCGCGAACTCCCTCTATTCTTTCTCCTGGTTAGTGTTAGGAGATTATGCTTCTTCTTCATCCTCTGTATCTTCCTTGTTCCATTCTCTCTATCTACTAGGGATATATACTCCTGGTTTTGTGTGTTCTTGTTACACCCAGCTATGTGTTCTTGGGTCTGATGATTATGGTTTTTCTCACTTCTAGTGAACCCCATTGTTTACTTGAAGGATCTTAGAATCAAGAAAAAAATTCTTAGTTCCCACAGTCGGCGCCAAATGATGTGATTGCTTCGTCAATTGGAACACTGTCTTTTACCTCGTATACTCTTCTTCATGCAAAATAGATCCCAGAAGTGATAATGGGGAAAAGGCTCAGACGATCAAGTCAGTCTCCTCTCTAGATATTTGGAATTCCTCAGTATAGTTATGCTTACCTTCTTCAGCATTGCTTTTGTTGTATTTATAAGAGCTCACTAACGTGGCTCTGTATTTCTCTCATCTGAGAACATGGGTTGTACCACAATCCCTATAACTCCGGTTCATGGCCAAACTCCCCGATCGTGGCTTAATCGTGTCTTGCATTTATCAGTTCGTGATCTCATGCTTCAGACTTGGCTCCGCTTTTATCGCTTTGTCAGCTTTATCTGCGTTTGTTCTTTTGGCTGGACTTATAGCCCAATGATGGCAGCTATATCTAGGTATACACCACTAAACCATATTCACTATTCGGGTTGATACCGAACAAGTAAAAAAAAATTAATTACCTGAATTTGTAATAAGGAAAAATGTCACAACTTCCAAATTTCTTACACAATTTAACCCGGCTTCAAGACTCTAATAATAAAACATATTACATACTTACACTTACACTTCAATTCAATGAATTCATTATAACACACCCATATATGATGTAAGTTTACTTCATTAAAATATAGAACCCACAGGTACAAAACAAATTTAAGAATAAAAAGTCTAGTATTATTCATAACCAATAATTTACTGCATTTTAAAATTCAAGGATAAAATTACTTATGTTAAATTTGTCTATATATACACACATATTATTACTATATATATTGTTTTAGTGTATTAAAAGGTGTGTATATATATATATTATTTATTAATATAATTACAATTAAGTATTCGGGTGGAATTTTAATTTGAATTTTAATATCCAAAACCAATCCAAAAACAATATTCAGAATTTGGGTTAAGCAATTAGGATGACTGAAAATCGTATATTAAATTTGGTTGGAATTATTCGAATTTGAATTATTTGACATTCTATTCGATTTTCAATTTTTGGTTTTTTTCACACCCCGACAAGGACAGACACACACAACCACACACACAACAAAACATCAATAAAATTATTTAGAAAGCACATCCGTACCCCTGAGTTTCTGTGTTTGTGCAAATATGCCTCTCTATTTTTCGAAAGTGCACTTATTCCCCTGGTCTTACCTGAAAATTTGGTCAACCTTTATCTTGGCCAGAATTTACTGAAATGACTTTTTCACCCTGAAATAAAAATAACTAAAAAATATTAAATTGAAAAATAAAAAACTGAAATTCTTTTCGACCCTATTCATCACTTCCTACATTTTCACCTCCCTATGCCGCCCCTCATCCTCGACGGCGCTGATAGACTCCACCACTGATTCTTCTTCGAAACCCACCGAGGTTCATGATGGTGTGGTTCAAGAGAAAACCATCCACTACAACGATGAGAAGGGATGAGAACGAGAAGGGAAACAGCTAGAGACAAAACGGTGGGAAGGCGATTGGGCTGAAGGTTCGGGATCTACCAACTTCGAGGTTGGGCTTGAGATGAAGGATTCCAGCGATGGGGGTGAGGAGAAAGGGTTTTGTTGGCGACAGGGCTGTGATGGGTTTGATCGCGTGAGGCATTGAGGTGGCAAGTGGGTTTAGAACCAGATCTAATGGGGGAGGGGTGTTGGTTTGGGTTGCAGGTGATGCTGCGACAGAGCATTGAGGTGGAAGTTGGTGGCTTCGATTCAGAGGCCTCAATGTTGATTGAGGTGGTAGTTTCTGGCATCAAATGAGGTGGTGAGGGTCGTCCGCCGGTGTGGTGGTGAGCGTTGGAATGGGTGTGGATTGGTGCTCAGCCTAGTTGAGAGTTGAATGGCCTATTTTAGGGGTTATAGTTAGCGACGGTGGGGGAGGGGGCACTTGTGGCTGGGTTTTGGCTGGCAAGGGTGTTTTCTGGCAAGCCGGAGGTGGAGGAGTAGTTGGCTAGTTTGCGAGGGGGTGTTTTCCGATGGGGCGGATATGGCGAAAGGGTAAAATGGTTTGTAGAGTTTTGGAATTTTAGGGAGGGGTATTTTAGTACTTTAAAATTTGGTCAATGTTGGAAAACAACATCAGTGGTACAAGTTTCTGAATCAGTGCAATTCCAGGGTCATCAGCGGACTTTCAATAAGCACGATGATATATTTGCACAAACACAAGAACTGAGGGCCATGAATGCATTACCGAACATAATTAAACTTGATATATTGATTTTTCACTCATGCCTAGCAAAGCAATTTTTAGTTCAAACTCTAAAGTTAATTTATTACCTAACTCTACAACAGTGAGATCAAAAGTTGCCACATTGTTGATATAGCACTGATAGAGGTTGGGCCTGAGAAGGGCTTTGGGCCGTAGGTGTGCCGACCCAACTAGGTTATTATTTAATACTATATAATAATTACCATATTTGTGAGGAATTAAGGGCGATAATTAAGGAAGTTGTTATTTAGGACACATAGTATAAATACAAGGTATGCATTTATTCATAATTCATTATGTCTTAATCATATCGAAACTCTTGGAATGACTTAAGCATTGGAGGACTGAACCCTGGAACTCCTAGGGACAATTTTATTGCAGGGTGACTCGAGAGGAGCTTGAGCCTAAGAACTGGTCGGTCGGTCGAGATGTATCAAGTGGTGCCGTCTGTGGGAACGACTAAGCCAGATCAAGGGTTTTGAGAGTTTATGTCCACGGTTATTCGAATGAGTGAAGGTTAAGACTGATAGGTACAGGGGCCGGGTCTGCGAAAAGGTTGGAGAATACGGAAGCCATGTCTTCTCAAAAGTCAAGACAAAGGGTTCAGGAGCAGGTAACGAAGCCCGTGTTGAGGACACATGCATGGTTAATCCTTATGAGACGCATAAAGTATCAGGTATCGAGTCATGTGCAAAGCCTATTTCAATGGTAGACCACGAAGGAGGGAGAAATTCATTAGTGTTCACTGCAAGTACCATGGCACCAACTTAGGACAATGTGTCGGGGTCCTTGAGGCAACTGGAAATGATCGAAGAGCAAGAACAGAGAAACCTTGAAACCTTGCTCGAGGGGGCAACTAACCTAAGGGACGAAAGGTTTACAGATGTTTTGGGAGATTCTTATATGGAAGCCTATGGCCAACGCATACAAGGCAATCAGAATGAGATGAGGACAACCCCAAACCAAGATGTAGAGTATGCAACTCAGGTCCTTGTTGCGGCAAGGTATCGATTTACCCCTCCCTGAGGGATGACACAGTCATGTATGGGGTACTGCCACCCTCACTTGTAGGAATAACTATGGGATGGACTTCTCAGCCTGTGATAGCCTACCCTTATCACGCATATGATAGAGAGCCATTGCAAGCTAGGCATCAGCCTTTCATTCCAGGTTACTCACAAAGAACTAGTATATTCGTTGCCCCCACTAGCCCTGTCCGCTCCTACCCTCAACCTGCCTGGGACAGGGATATCATGTGGGATGATGATTTCCTCTGGCATTCAAGGACATGGAAGTATGGAAATTCAAGGAATGATAACTAGTCAGGGGCCCTACAATCCATATGGCCAGCTACCACAACCACCAGCATACCCAAGTTTATGACAACTTTTAGCAAACCCTGGGTACAGGGGGCCCAACCTCCTAATCTACCACAACTGGGAAGTTACAACAGGGGGCTGAACCTGACACGAAGGCAACAAGAGCCCCCTTAGATGCAAGTGAATCCCTAAAAAATGAGTTTGATAGGTTAATCAGACCCTTGGGCCAAGCTGCAGGGTCCCCTTTCAGCTTGGTGATTACAAAGGTTCGATGGTCAATAGAAGTAAAACCTCCGGAGGCACTACCCACATACAGTGGTGAGACCGATCCTCGAGAATTCATCTAGGCGTTCCTAGGCCTGATGAGTTTGAGGGATTTTGATGAGAAGTTAACATGTAAGCTGGTAGGAAGTTACTTGCAAGGAAAGGCACAAGAGTGGTTCAAAAGTTACCAAGCGGCTCGCTCTAATCTTACCGAGAATTTAGTGTAGCGTTATTGAGCCAGTATGCGCAGAAGAAGAAGTTCACAAAAAATTTATCAGAGCTCTATCAAACAAAGCAAAGGATATGAGAGACACGGAGAATTTCTATCATCGATATGTGGACGAGAGCTTGGGAATTATAGAGACAATAGGGAACGAAGTGATCTAGGGTTACCTGCTGGGGATGCAGGACCTAGAACTATACAAGAAGCTAAGTACTAATACCCCTAAGACCTTGCAAAAAACTTCAGGAGGTTGTAGAGCAATATTCGAGGGCAGAGGAAGCTACTAGAAAGAAAAGAGATAGCCTTTCAGAGAAAATGGGAAGTTATGTAGACCCTAGAGGGGAAAATGCAAGTCGAGCCCATAAGAACACCACTCGAGAGATACGATCCTTTTCAACCGACAATCGGAGGGAGAACCCCTGCACAGATCTTAAGTATACATCGAGGATTGTTCCGACCACCCCCACCTTTGTAGAATTTGCATAACTCGGTGGTGGTCCAGAGAACAACAAACCGGTATTGTGATCATCACATGGATTATGACTATGACACAAATGATTGCATGCAGTTGAGGATGGAGATCGAGAGGTGTGAGCGGGAAGGACATTTTCAAGAGCAAGGGCTCCAGAATAAGGCTGCACCTTCAAGGCCTTGAATGAACCAATGACAACCTTATAGAAAGAACAGTAAAAAAATGGGGGTAGAGGAGACAGATGGCCTCAAGAGCAGGTGGTTCGAGATTAGGGGCAAGAGGAAAGGCAGGAAAAACCCTAGGAGCAACAGGGGTATAATTAGGATAACCAAAACATGGTAAACCCACCCGTTCGAAGAGTGATTAATGTCATCAATCACATGGTGGGAGAGAAATTTTCAAATTCCGTGATAAAAGCAGAGGCTCGAAAGGTCCCTGCGGAAGAACCCACAAAAGGTTTCGACCGGACGAGACGGTCACTTTCTCGAAAGCGGTGCAGTGTCACATCAAATACCTCATGCATATCCTATGGTAATTTTGGCAATTATTGGAACATCTTTGATGAAAAGAGTATTCATTGATGACGAAAGTGGGGTAGAATTGATGTTTGCTAATTGCTTTGATAAGTTGGATATAGGGCGCGACAACTTGAAAAATTCAACCTCACATTTATTCGAATTCATGGGAAACCCAATATCCCTCCTATGAGAGATAACCTTGTCCGTTCGCATAGCGGATGGTGACATAGGGGGGACTATTAGGTGTAACTTCGCTTTCATGAATGCCTCTTCTCCCTACAATGTGATTTTAGGAAGGCCATGGATGTGCCAGGCTCGAGCGGTCTGGTCACCCTATCACCTTATGATGAAGTTCCCGGCGAAAAATAAGGTGGCATCCATTCGAGGAGATCAGACTGTGGCTTGAAAGTGTAACCTTACTGCAGTACAAGAAGCAAGAAAGGCGCCTTTGTAAAATGACCCACCAGGTCGATCCCCCATTTATCAAAGAACTATGAGCTATAAATACTTCTTATCTCCTCTTGGTGGACAAGTGTTATGGGGGCATGTCTTTGACACTGGTGGCAAGGCTGAATGTATCGATTCACATCATCAAATCTTATCGGCCAGTAAAATGTTTCTCTAATGAGCATCCTCGCCACTGATCTTTCTCCCTGGTAGCTGCCGCATACTCCCTCGTGGACTTCCCTCATGAGATAATCATATTCTCGAGGGTTAACACGCCGAAGCAATGGCTGAAAATGACATCTTCTGTATAACACTCCTTCTCGCAACATATACATTGGAGCTTTCAACCTTACCTTTCTAGCAACAACTTCATTTTCTAGCAGGACACCCTTTCGAAGGTATGCCACAAATGGTGTCATCCAGGTGTCTTCCACTTCCATCACTATAGCTATAATTTCTTCAAAACATTGTTTGTCCAAATTTTCCATGAGCAATTGCTTCTGGGATTAAGTTCCCAAATCTGGAGAAGCAAGCTTGCTAAGAGCATCTGCTTTATGATTGCTTTCCCTCGGGACCTGCATTAAAGTGTAAGATTTAAAAGTTTTCAATAGATTTTGTACTACCTTGAGGTATCTTTACAGGTTAAGCTATCTGGCTTCATATTCCCTCTTCACCCGGTGAACCACGATTTGAGAATCACAAAAAATCTCTAAGTCCTTCACCTGTAACTCCCTTGCTAGGCGCAGTCTAGTTATCAGTGCTTCATACTTAGCCTCATTTTTAGTTACTTTGAATGCAAAGTTCAACGTGTAAGGGTAATCTTTTCCATTGGGACAGGTTAATAGATCCCCAGCTCCACTTCATCCTGAGTGTGACGAACCATCCACATACATCTTCCATACCTCCCTTTTGCTAGCTTCCACCTCTCGAATGGAGTCATGATGCTCAAGGGGCTCAGTAGTTTCCACTATGAAGTCTGCCAGCGCCTGGCCCTTAATTGCAACTCGAGGTTGATACTGGATGTTGTGTTCTCCCAATTCCACTGCCCACTTCATCATTCTTCCTAAGAACTCTGGTTTCAACAGAATCTGCCAAATTGGGTGGTTTGTGAGCACCACTATCTATGCCCCTGGAAGTAGGGTCTCAGTTTTCTAGCTGCATGTACGAGGGCTAGAATCGACTTCTCAAGGACAGTGTACCTCATCTACGGCCCTTGCAAGGCACGAATGACAAAGTAAATTGGGTCTTGCACCTTTTCTTTCTCTTTTACCCGGGCCGCGCTAATTGCCAAAGGCGATGTAGAAATGTACAGATATAGTGTCTCATCCTTATTCAACTTCATCAGGGTAGGCAATTTTCCCAAGTGCTCATTCAACTACTTGAATACTTTGTCGCATTTATTATTCCACTCAAATTTCTTTACCATCCGAAGGATATCGAAGAAGGGTAGGTGTTTCTCCGCCCCCTTCGATAAGAACCTACTCAATGCTGCTAGAGACCCTATGAGCTTTTGCACACCTTTTATAGATTGGGGAGTTCTTATTCTCATCAAAGCTTCGACCTTCTCTGGGTTCACATCAATATCCCTCTCTGAGACCATAAATCCAAGGAATTTCCCTCCTCCTACACTGATAACACATTTGGATGGGTTTAACTTCAAGTTAGCCCCTCGAAGCCTGCTAAATGTTTCTTCAAGGTCTTTTAAGAATTCCCCATAACTTCTTCTTTTGACAACCATATCATCCACATAAATTTCCATATTCCTCCCTATTTTCCCCCTAAATAGCTTGTCCTTCAACAACTTCTCCACCTCTTCTTTGATTGTTTCAACCCTTTCGGGAGCAAACACCATTCTCTTCTGCTTCACTAGCTTTATCGAGGGGTCAATATTCAACCTGTGTAGTGCAAGACTTGAAGGCTCTCCGGTCATGTCAGAGGTATCCCACAAGAACATGTCCCCATATTTTCCCGATAGGTTTTTCAACCTTTCCTTAATGTCTTCGGGAATTATCTTTCCTACAACTACGTATCCCATGTCTCGAACATGCATCTGTATTATATAGACTAATCCCACATCTATCTGCACCGTTGCTACATCTCTTTGGTGACATTAGTTTACCACCCCAAGCCAATGGACATGTAGAGGTGACCAACAAGATGATAGTGAACGGCATACGAGCTCGGCTTTGGGGGGAAGAAGGTAATTGGATATGGGAATTACCTAATGTGTTGTGGGCATATCGGACAGCCGAGTATTCCACTATTGGTGGCCTAGCATATGGCTCTGAGGTGGTAATCCCTGCAGAGATAGGTTTTCCTAGCCCAAGGATGATAGATGCTGTTGATGAGATAAGTAATCATCAAAACCGATGTTTGGATCTGGACATGGTGGAAGAAATGGAGAATTACTTTCTTTACACGAGGCTAAAGTTAAAGAACGGGTCAGAAGGTACCATGATATGAGGGTAACGAATGTATTGTTCAATCCGAAATACTTGGTAATAAGGAAAAATGAGAAAAGCAGAAAGGAACCTGAAGGGAAGTTAGCTGGAAATTGGGAATGACCCTATATGGCGATCGAATCGCATCCAGCAGGAAGCTATGCCCTCGAACAGATAAATGGGGTTCAAGTACCAAAAAGGTGGAACATCCCCAACCTGAGAAAGTACTACCAACTATGATGAGTGGGTTGCTATTAAGCGGCACTCTAGACAATATTTCCGACTTCGGATGGTGTTCGAGTGGTTTGATCTTAAGTGGCACTCTAGATGATAACTCGAGTGGTTTGCTCTTAAGCGGCACACTTGATGGTGATTCGAGTGGTTTGATCTTAAGCGGCACTCTAGACGATGATTCGAGTGGTTTGCTCAAATAGCACTCTAGATGATGATTCAAGTGGTAAGAGGAACTCTAGACGATGTTCGAGTGGATTGCTCTTAAGCGGCACTCTAGGAAATGTTTCCACTAAAGGTCGAGTTCAAGTGGTATGCTTTTAAGCGGCACGCATGAGCTACTTTTGTAATCCCGAAATCATGAGCTAGTGGAGAAAATTTGTAGGATGTAGGTAAAAACACCAAACCTGGGTAAAATGCTCGTGTCTTTAAAATTTTCAATTCCTATCAATCGAAGATGATCATAACGTCTCTACATAAGAAAATTGCATGTGGCACTAATACTTGGAACTTAAAACTTACAAAGAAGTATACAAACATGCAACTCAAATCCTGTTACAATTTTTAAAAGCTCACTGATGCTAACAATAGTGCGTCGAGGAACTCAACTTCCATTTTCTAGGAGTGATACTCAAATAGACCTCGACATCATCATTAATAAATAAAAGCACATTTTTGGTACCAAAAATTATACAACGTTCATTCATTTAGCTGGGGGGAACCCCTCCTGAAATAAATCTTCGACGGAAGGAGCTAGCCCATTCACCTTTGCCTCCAGGAGTTTGAGTTCTTCCATATTGATGCCAATGGCTATCCCAACATCCTTCATTTGTTCTCCCTCGGGATACTTAGAAGGATCCAGGGGTGCAATAGTCTTATCCCATTCTTCATGGGGGGTGGAGGGGTTAAACAGGCCCTTCGAGGAAGATCCGACACTCCTGCGACGTTTTGTGGAAGATCCCTTGGCAGCTTTGCTCGAGGGTGCAGGATGTTTTCCAGCTTCCTTAACAGTAGATTTCTATGATCGAGGAATGGAACGATAACTCAAGGGTGTGAAACCCTTTAACTTTAATTTTTCCAACCAATTAAGAGTAAGGTTAAAGGCCTTTTCTGGCGTGGGGTTCCATTCTCATGAACGTTGACTTCCTCAATCCAGTATCGAGCGGCCTTGAGTAGAAATCTTGGAAGATGATCACTTTAAATTAAATATGAAGTACGAATGCCATGAGAAAGCATGTGGGCATGAAGGCTCATTTCGTGGCCATCAATATTTTCCTCAAAATTGGCAATACGCTACTCGATGTCTTTAGCCTGCAACTTCTAGGCCTCAATCTCCCCTGCGAGTCGGGTATTCTTAGATAAAAGGGATTCTATTAAAGAACCGTCCCCGGCAGGGATGCTCCTTACTGGGGGCTCGCTCGAAGAGAGGGGGTCTTCGCTAGCTATCTTCCAGGCAAGCAGTTCCTCTTCAAGGCTGGAAGTTTTGCTTTGTGCAACCAGCAAATGTTCGGTGATTAACTCCCTTTGGGCCACTAACCTGCAATTTTCACCCATACAACCAATTAAGCGCCCTTCCACTACTGGAATACTAGTTGCATTAGCAACACACAACTTCAGAGATCCAAACTTTAGATGTATTTGGCGCACTAGCTCTTTAAAAAAAATTTCCACGGGATAACGATCCTCGACCACCTCTAAAGGATATGTCCCGTTAAATTCTTTGGTCAAGAAATACCTGACAACCCCTTAAAAGTTGGATGATCTTTGGACTGCCACAACTTCATTTTAGCTTTGAGCAAATTAAGTTTGTCCTTTAGAGATTCATTCTCTTGGTTACAGATGGATAAGTCTCGCGTTGCCTTCAATATTTGTTTATCTGTCTCACTCGACTCTTTTTGAGCTCGTGAAAGCTCCTCACAAGCGCCTTCTAACACTCTTTTCAATGAGTTAAAATACGAGAAAATATAAAAGATAAAATTAATGAAAAATTTATAAAAAATTGTAAAAAAAATCTTATATCAAAGCGTCAAAAGTTACATCAGGCAGAGTTACAATCAATAATGAACCCTAGATTCATCCCCCTTCGAGGTGGATGCGATCATTCCTTCCACGATGGCGTCAATTGAGTTTTGCTCGGAGGATGCGTCTGTGGCCTTGGGTTGGGGGATTGCTCGAATCCCTTCAGCGGTGAAGAACTGTCCTTTGGAGTTAATGAAATCCATCAGGGCAAAGCGGATGCCATTGTTCTTGATTGCCTCATCCCATTTTTCATCCAGGGAAGCCTCAAGCTCTGGCTGGATTAGCTCGTCCACTTTCTTAGCATGCTCTTTGGACATGTAGACAGATAGTTGAGGTTTTAGGAACTTCTCAGCTAGATCACTGCAACCAAGGAGCTTGGCCACCTCGAGGAGGTCTACGAACAATTGAAGCAGCTAAAAAATGTTCAATAGTTTGCTTTTAAATGCCTCGAGCAGTTGAACCTGCTCGATCGGCTGGGTTCTCAGCAGCTTGGACCCTCTTCTCGAGGGTATCTTTCTCCAGTGTCCACTGACGCTTCTTGGCATCAAAATTGGCCATCTTCTGCTTATTCTCTTCCAAGCCATTCTTGTCCTTTTCATGCACCCTCTTTTCTACTTCGAGCAGCCACTTCAACTCTAAAATTTCAACATCCTTCTAGCCTAACTTTTCTTGAAAGGAACCATGGCCAAAAGTACAAACGTGGGTGAAGGCGGCCATCTTTTGAGTGGCCTCGCTAAAATGCTGGGAGACCTAGGAAAATAACAACACTTAGACAAATGCAGGAAAAGAGATTGCTAAAATGGACTTCACAATGGAACAGATGATAACCTGAGGATTAGCGACCATGTTCGCGAGATGATGCTCATTTAGAGTCAGAATGCTGAATATAGATACCACATCACTCGAAGGGGGTGTCTGAGATGCTGATTGTTGGTGACACCATCACCACCATTTGCTCCCATTAACGGTTTTTGGGGGACATTCGCAACACTGCCACCATCAGCCCTCGTGGGGTGGCTGGCTATCAGCCATGGCCGAGGTAGCCCTTCCATCACCCACGGGAAGTGTGGAAGTTTGGTTCGAGGTGATAGGGGTCCCTTTAGGGTGGCCCGAAACCTTCTTTGAGTGGGTCTTCTTGTCCCTCAAGCTGCTAGCGAGACCCACTGAGAAAAAGACAGAAGAACAACGTTAGTAAAGGCAAATGCAACAACACAAAAGACAGAAGGAATAGAATTCTATTAAGGCACCTTCAGAGGCTTCCAAGTGCCTAAAACCACTAACAAGGGTCTCGAGGGGAGGGCCTTCTAGGGGACCTTCAGGCTCCTTTCTCCTCTTCTTGTTATTTTTCCAAAGTTTTTTGTACACATACTCCTCGTAGATTTCAGGAGAAAATATAAAGCCGCCAATCCTTGGGTTAGGATTATTGAAGCGTCTGTAGTCGAGGGAGATGGACAACAATTTTTGTCAATCCCTCTTGAGGGCATCCAAAAAATTATACTCCCCTGGTTTAGGAGATTCAATTAGCACATCTCAGTTCCACTGGGGGACTCGATACCTTCTGTTATAAAACAAAATCCCATTTTTCCAACTTCTCCAGCCACCCGAATTGCCAGGAACAGCAAAACCCTTGTAATGTACCTCCCGACTGGTAAATGTGGTAATCATGTCGGTAGATCGCCCACTATAAGACACGTAATACAACAAGCGGAGCAGCTTGTACTTTGGCTTAATACCGAACTCGTCACATCGCATCAAGAATATTATACTGATTACCAAGACATTGGGATGAACTTGTTCAGAGCTCACCTGGAATTGCTTGAGAAGTTTAGAAAATAGTGGAAGAAAGGGAAAGGTGAGCTCGTAGCGAAGGTGTCTAAGGGAAATGACCGATCTTCCCTCAGGGAGGTTATGGGGGGGGGGGGTTATCCACTTCTCGAAAGGGTTGAAAATCTGCATCTGGGGCTATTCGTTGGCCAAAAGGGATCGAGTCCAGAATCTTCGAGATGGCCTTCTCTATTGCTGAGGGCGGGGGCTCCTTTCTAGAAATTCTCAACTTTACCCCTCGAGATACCTTATCCTTTTGCTTCTGAGAATATTTGGCTCCCGAGGATACCTTTAATACCTTTTGGGGTGCTTTCTCCTTCTCGAGGGATGTCATTCCCCTCGAAGGAGATGCATTCTCCTCCTCCTCTATGACATCGAGGAATGCTTCCTTGCTCTCCGAAGAAGCATTCACCTCTCCCAGGGCCTCGAGAGCTGGATTTTAGGGGAGGGTAGAAGCCAATTTTGCCACTGGTAGGGGATCTTCTTATGTAAGGCTTGCCCATACCTGGTGGCCAATTCTCAACAGGCCCTTGAGGAGGCATATCGGTAACCTGGAAAACCCTTCTTTCCCTAGGGCTATTAGTAGTATGGTCAGACGCATCACCTCCGGCGTTAGAATCACACTGTGATTCTTCGGAATGGGTGCATTCCTAGTCAGTAACAACCCTTTCTGACGTACTAACCTCCGCTCCATCTACCCTATCTCACAAGAAAATCCCTTCTCGGTGGAACCCTCATCGGAACGGGCCATGAGTGTAAAGTGAGGAAAGAAACAAAGTAGAATAATGAGAGAAAGGAAGGTACTTACTGATTCTCGAAGATCGGCGACGATAAGATTATTGTAGAGAGGAAGGGAAAAAGAATGCTTGTGAGAAGTTCCTACAAGTGGGTAAAAGTGAAAGAGGAAAGAGAAGTTAAGGGGTAATAATGGGGGATGAAACGGCGGAATGATTAATGACCGCATTGGAACCATAAAAAGTTACTGGAGTACTCAACCTCTTTTTTGCCTTCTGACAACGCGCTATTTGGGGGACAACGATAAGCACAGTTGTATAGCACATGCACGCCTCTTGAAGTCCCAATGCTGAGGGTTGGTTAGAAAACCAAATTCCCTCCCTCGAAGGCCGGAGCAATAAAGTACAAGGCCTGCTTCGACACTTCAGAGTCCTCGAACTGTCCTATGAATTCGAGGTCTTGAAGAGCCCTTGTACTGTTCCAGTCCTTCGAGGCCGAGAACCTGTTTTCCTGGGGGCTCTTGATAGAGGTTGGACCCGGGAAGGGCATTGAGCCGTAGGTGTGGCGGCCCAACAAGGGTATTATTTAATACTCTAGAATAATTACCGTATTTACGAGGAATTAAGGGCAATAATTAAGGAAGTTGTTATTTAGGACACAGAGTAGAAATACTAGGTACGCATTTATTCATAATTCATTTTGTCTTAATCATATCGGGACTCTTGGACTAATTTAAGCATCGGAAGATTGAACACTGGAACCCTTAGAAACATTTTTATTGCAGGTTAGTTTAAGAAGAGTTTGAGCCCAATAACTAATCGGTTGTTAGAGATGCATCAATCACATATGTTAGCCAATGTTTGCATAAACAAAGCATGATTTGTGTGAGGTGCTAGTTACTAAATAATATTCCAGGTTTGTTTTCGAAAAAGATCAAAAGTTGAATCACATTATCATTCATTTTGATCAAGAAAGAAACTGGACGGCGGCCGTATGTAATCAAAATGATTTTGCGGTAAAAACCAGCTTAATCGCCCAACTCCATAGCGTTAAGGAATATATTCAGCCAACGAAATATTTTTTGCAAAATAAATGTCTATTCCCCTTAGTGGACGACCAAAACCTTAACATATTAACAAAGTTTTGTAGGACACCATCTCTTATAGTGGACAATCAAAATCTAAATATATTAAATCTAAAATAGAATTATTTTTTCCCTTTATATATTGAATATTGAATATCAAAATCAAAGACTGACAAAATTCCTTGCCATCTAGCAAAGATTTGTTTTGAAACCAAAATTTTGACATCTTTTTGTAAAATATCTTTAGATGACTTGCAATCAATATTTAATAAAAATCTTTTATTATACAAATCATCTTGAAATTTTGAAATGCATAAAACTATGGATAAAACTTCTTTTTTGACTGTAGAATAATTCTTTTGTGTTTCTGACCAAAAGTAACAAAGTTTTGTAGGACACCATCTCTTATAGTGGACAATCAAAATCTAAATATATTAATAAAATTTTGTGTGACACTGTCTCATAGCGAGATCAAAAATTAATAAACAATATAATAAAGTTGAATTAGGGAGGGAGTTTCAAATTAATTAAAGAATACTACATTTTTGGGGAGTGCTGGATAAAAGTCTTTTAATTTGTAGAATTGATTTTTTTCCCGATGTCAGTATCATATTTTGGTGCATACTTTGATGTTTTAACTTTTTAAATTTAATGTGTATTTTTGTTGTTTTTATTTGATGTTTAACTATTATACTTTGATGTGTTTTTTTGGTATATGTTTGATGTTTTAACAATTCTAATTTGATGTTACATTTTAGTAAATTTGATGTGTATTTTAGTAATCTATTTTATTTCTACTTATTTTTTTTATAACCTATTTTAGTATTTCATTTGATGTTGAGCCCGTCCTTCAAAGAAACTCTTTTCATAACTCATGAAAAGACTTAGGTTTAAAGTGTAAATATAAAAAAATAAAAATAAAATTTTTGGGTTGAATGGATTGGGTTATTAACTTTATAATTACTACACATTGCATAATAAATTTTAAATATTGCATATAAGATATTTTACCTTTTATTATTCTAGTAAAACCACGTCTTTTCATAAGGTTATGGAAAGACAGTGTTTCCCAGGACTGTAATTATTTTAATTTGAGTGTTCATATTTTTAATTTGATTTTGAATTATTTTTATTTGATGTATAATTTATTATTTTACTTTTTCTTAATTTAACACTTGATGTTGTACCATTCAAAATTGATGCATTCGAATTTATGTTTGATCTTTATATTAATTTTACAACAAATACTCCCTCCATTTTTTTAATAGTGACACACTTTCTAATATGAAATGTTTCTTTTTATATTACTCCCTCCATCCCAAATTAAATGGTATGAGAGAGAATTTCACGCTCATCAAGAAACTTGTCTAATCGTTAATATGTTTAATTACGTATAATTATGGCATACAAAAAGTTACTTTTCAAAAACTACGTGTTACGACGAATCAAATCATATAACATATGATAATATTATTGTTTATATATCAATTCAAATATGTGGTCAAAGTTGGATAGTGAATAGTGACGTTTTATGAAGTGTGCAGTTTAATTTGGGACGGAGGGAGTAACATTTTCTATTTATGGCAAGTTTAATTTTATTATATCCACTCATTTTACTTTTTCTTCTTTCAATTCAACTTCATCCGCTCATTTAACATCTCTTAAATTCTAACACAAAAAATGATGTGCCACTATTAGAGAAGGCAAAGTCTTGGGAAAGATGGTCTTTCCATAGGCTTATAGAAAGACAGAGTTTAATTAGAATAATAAAAGGTAAAAAGTCTTAGTTACAATACTAAAATTTTAGTATGCAACCTATAGTAGTTATAAAATTTATAACCCGGTTCATTCAACCCGAAAATTTTATCTTCATTTCTTCTAATTTACACTTTAAACCTTGATCTTTCCATAACTTATGGAAAGACCATTTTTCAAGAGACGGACTCATTAGAGAAACAGATAGAATACCTTTTGATAGTTTAATTGATTCATGGCCGTCTTTACATAACTTATGGAAAGACCGTTTTTCAAGAGACGGACTCATTAGAAAAACAGATGGAATAACTTTTGATGGTTTAATTGATTCATGGCCCAATGCTGTAGAAATCGGATTTAGCCACGCCAACCCAGATTCGACCCGACGAAACATCTTCTCCAGTGGCGCACCATCTTCTCCGACCGGCTTTACATCTTCTTCTTCGACCGGTGGAGCATCTTCTCCGGTGACTGGCGTTCCAGAGCCTCCGTCCACGCACATCGAGGCGAAGGGTATCTTCGATGTCCGGTTGCCATGAAACCCCCGTTTGCTGAATTGACTCGGCCAATACCTAACCCTCGATCTAAATTCAGACCAATTTCTGATGGATTTCAGACCGATTTATGACGGAATTTGTAGACCAACCATCTCCAGCCCTGTAACCCTAACCAGCAACGTCAATGAATTCTCGATTTCCGACCATTTTCTTCACCTGTTCGTTTTGAAATGGGCCGTCGGAGACGCTTGCGTCGGAATCGCGACTTAGTTTGCATTGAAATCGCGACTGAGCCTGCGTTGGAATCGACGGCGACCTACTGGGGACGCCACAGTGCGACGTTAACCTACCGAGGACGGAAGATTCAGGGAGAACGAGGTGAGGGTTTCTGTAATTTTTGATACATTGCATACGAGTCCTTATGTTTTTGCGTGATTTTAGAAATGACCCCGAAAAAAGAATATTTGTATTTTAGACCCTAAATTTTAAAAACTTCCATTGAATAGGTTAGTTACGTGCAGTTTGCCCCTGGTGAGACGATCTCCTCACCAACCCCTTAGGAGACGAACTCTAACATATTACTAACATGAATTCATATGCTATTTGATGGTGGGGGAGAAGAAAAGTGAAAAAAAGATTAAAATCAAATTAATAATTAAAAAGATTTTTTTTTTAAAATCAATCATTTAAAGATGTTGGAAAAACGCCTAATAATGATTAGAATAAGTGAAATTGACATCTAATCTAGCTAGTCCCTATCAATAACTAATATATTTAAAGAGTATCTAACTTACATGTCAATCAAATTGGTTGTACGTACTATTGAAGATTAAATATTCAATAAAGTATAACATCGACTTAGGGATATTAACTTGCTTTCCACAAAAATCATGATCACTTGGCAAAGATGAGCGTATCACACATTGTTAAGAGTCTTAAATTGGTGATTGACAAAGAAATTGCTTACTATATAAAATCATGAGTCACCTCTACATTGTACCAATTGGTTTTATCACATAAGTCATGATTCTTACATTGTATCAGAGCTCAAGGTTAGCTTGAATGGTCAAGTGGATGTATATTTCCACTGATAGGCCAGTGACCCATTTATGTCTACGTTTTTGCGATGAATAATACCGTTGCACGTGAGGGGACATGTTGAGAGTCCCACAATTGTCGTTGACAAAGCAATTGCTTAATACATAAGATTATGATTCCTCTCTACATAGTACCAAATGATTTTATGATAAAAGCCCATGATTCTTACACGCATCAATATGACCATAAGTCACCTATACATATGACCGAACAGTTTTATGATTGAATCCCATGATTCCTACATACATTAATATGATCATGAGTTACCTCTACATAATATGGAATGGATTTATGATAAAAGCCCAGGATTCTTACACGCATAAATATCACTGTGCCAAATAAGGATTTTCTACAACTGTAACATCACTTGACTCAACCAAGATTTATATCGTCCAAGCTGTAGACACACACTACTTGATCCAACCATGATCTATATTGTCCAAATCTTAAACATACACCATTTGACCCAATCACGATCTATATTCTGCAATTTGTAAACACCATGAAAAACACAAATTTAACAGATACAAATTAATGGAAATCGAAGATAAAGGACTAGAGGCAAAATAGGAAAAGAGCAAACTAAATTCGGGGGTAAAAAACTAATAGAACTGGACTAAATTGTAAATTATCACAATTACACATTAAATCCCTGAATTTTTAAAACATCAATATGAAATCCCATGTTGAAATCTTTGCAATTTAATTCATGGTCTCACCGTGAGACGGTCTTATACAAGACTTTTTCTAAAAAAGATTGTTTATCACGTGATAGAGTTGAGAATCTTGTTATTAATATGATACAATTTTGATTTAGAGTGAAAGATGTAATAAGATGAAAAATGAAAGTATGCTAATTTATTTTGAATATTTTAATACGATGTATAAGTTTTATAATTTTCTTAAAGCATGATGAAGTCAATTGGGGATTTCTAAACATCATTTAGCTAAAAATGGGATTCGATGGTTCTTTCGTTAGAAATATTATGAATGTAATCTCAAATGCCAGGTTCTACATTCTCATTAATGGAAATCGTACATTTTTTAAAGCCTACTAGAAGCATAACAAGGTGATCCACTTTCAATTTTTCTTTTTAATATATTCACCGAGGCATTTTCTAGAAGGCTAAAATACATTTTTCAAAATGGTAAAATCCAACCCTTTAAGCTACCAATGTTATCTCAAGTTCACACTTTGAGTTATGCAGATGACATTGCTATTTTCCTAAAGACCGCCAGATTGAACCTTATTAGGATCTATGCCTTTCTGGAAAAATTCCAACTTGCTTCAGGCCGAAAACTAAACTACCAAAAAAGTAGTTTTTTATGTTAGCATAAATGCCTACTTTGGCTCAGGTTCATATGATTGCCTCAACCCTAAACATGTCACAAGGTTCTTTCCCATTCACCTAAATAAGGGTACCAATTTTCCATAAATACTATCCGAAATAGTGAAGTGTGCTTGCTAATATTCCATTCCTTGAAAGCCAGTGAATACTAGAGCCAGTAAAACGGTAACTACTAAAGCGTAAACTGCTCGTTTTTCCTTCCCTGCCAGTATAGCACGATGAGCCCAAGTTACGGCTGCTCTGGATGGTGGTGTTTTTCAAAAATCAAACTTTGTTGTTCAGCATCTTGAACTATGCATCCCTTTGAAGGTATTGTTAAAAAATCATCAATTCCTAATGAAATATATGTAGCACCTCTCCCTCTATGCCCTGCGGTAATGATTCCTCGAGCATTACGACATTTACCACAACGATGCTGTGACCATAGATCAAATTGTTTCGTGGATTGGATTCACTTGACTGGCTACGGTTCCATTGCGTGTACTCGGGGTATAAAAAATATCGTAAAAGGCAGATGTAGTAGGCGTTGCAAACCGGACTTAGAAAATTCACACTTCAACCTATGATTGGAACTTCAATCTCTAGGAGACTGCTCTATTTATTTCTTTCCCATTCACCTAAACAGGGGTACCAATTTTCCAAGAAAAAATAAAATCTGCCTATTTTTAGAATCTAAAAGAAGTATATGACTCTAAACTCCTAATTGAAAAAAAAAGAGGGTGGCTAAGTGCAGCGGGAAGATTGACATTAATCCACTCAGTACTTTTTGCAATTCCACAGCACATCTGGGCTGTTATTAAGCCTCCAAAAACATTGCTAAAATGTTTCACCCAGAAAAATGAGTAGATTTTTCTGGGGTGAATCTTAAAATAAGCAAAAAAAAAGAGGTTTGGAGATCATGGAAAAAGATGAGCCTACCCCAGGGTGAAAATGGTCTGGGCTGGAGAAATTTAGACCACGTTATTGAAGCTTTTTCAATGAAATTGTAGTGGAAATTTCAACAGGAACCACTCTTTGGTCACAACTTATTTGGGAACTTCCTGCTCACAAAAGGACATCCCAAAAATAGAAAAGCATCCTTACTACTGATCAATTAGCACAAGCTAATACTCTGGTCATACATGGATTGGACAAAGTTAATTTCTAGAATTCTAACTGGACTCATCAAATACAATTAGGGGATTACTACCAGCCAGAATCTACTGATATCCCATTGGGCTGCTCAATCTTTGATTTCATCTCCAAAAAAGATGAACATGTACCTTGCTTAACACTTCTCATTCCATCTCATATTCAGCAGGTCCTATCTGCTAACCTGATCATTAACAGTGGCGATAGAATGATTTGGAAACCACAACTTAATGATTGTTTCACTTTCAAGTCTGCTTATGGCCTTGTCAAATCTAGGGCACATAGTGCCAGGGTTCAAATGAAGTCTGGAACAAGAAAATTCCAAAAAAAAAAAAATCCAATTTTATGTGGAAGTTGATTAATGGATTGTTACCTTTTGATAATGCTCTAAGAGTCATGAGTATTCCTATTGCTTCTAGATGCTATATGTGTGCTTCTAATTGTGATTCACATAACCATTTCTTTAATGAATGTCATCAGGCTAATCCATGGAACTTTATGCACCATCTATTAGCTATTCCATCTCAGCAATTTCAGAGTATATGGGAGAGACCCTCAGTCTTTTGGACTTACAAGGGTTTGACCAAAATACATACTCACTTAGTTGAATGATTCCATCATTCTTGTGATGGATACTTTGGAATGCCATGAAAAATTTGATTTTCGAGGGAAACTAGCCAAATCTGGATTTCTTGAAGAAAAAAACATCATTGATGAGGTTTTCCTATCATTTTATTGTTCACCATCTTACTCAATAAGCCAACATGATTTTACATGGTATGAAAAAAGGTTGATTCATGTTCCTAAAAGACCACCTAAACCTATTATTAGTGTGATCAAATGGCATAAACCACAAGTAGGTGTTAAGATTAACACAGATGCCTTATAGGAAAGTCCTGGTAAAACTTCTGGTATTGGAATCTTATGCAGGACATAAATAGAAATCTGACAACAGCTTAGATTTGCACAACAATGGCTTTTTCAAGTCTCCATGCTGAGATGTTAGCAATTGAAAAGGGAATGAATCTAGGGAGTCTCTTTCCATCAATTTTATGACAGAATTTGATTGTTTTAAGTGTTGTTAACTTTGTTGCCCAACCTCTGAAGGCTCCTTGAAAACTATTTGATCTAGATTATGAGATAAATAGTATAATGAATGAGCGAAATTGTCAAGTAAATCATATTAAGAAGCAAGCTAATCATCCTGTTGACAGATTAGCTAGATATGCAACAAAAGTTTTTTTTAAATCAATGCATAAATTGGAGAGCCGTGACTGAGGAAATTAGGGGACTTATATTGCTACATAAACAAGGAACTATGGGTGTTAAAAAATACATGGATATGTCCATTCACTGACCTGGTTTAAAATAATTGGGTATTTTATCATTTTTCAGGGCTGGGTACCCGATCCGGAAATTTATATTTTAGCGAGTCCGGGCCAGTACTGCAAAAATGCTATTTTTAGTTACCCGGTAAAATCCAAATATATTTAGTTAATTTTAATATTATATAATATTTTCTACATATCTACTCCCAATTCTTAGTTGTTCATACGTAATATTACTTATGAAATAATGTGAATTAACATAACAAAGAAGTGCTAAATTTTCAATCATTCTCTTTCAATCTTGAATTTTTAATTGTTTCTTTTGAGTTCTGCCCTTTCTCTTTCAGCCTAATTTATCAGTTGGACCCACTGCCTCAACCTTATTTAGTCGTATGTGCAATTGAATTTTTTTACGTTCTTATCAAACTTTCATAACCTCTCCAATAAATTAAAAAATTAAACACAATGACTTTTTCTCGTCATTTTAGCATATTTTGTTACATCTAAACTAAAGAATGATGATTACAGCCATGTTACTCTTACGGATCATTATATGCTGAATTTTAAATGATAAAAGGTGATAAATATTTGTACAAAAAATGTCATGAGAATTCAATTGTTAAACTAATCATGATATTTTTCTTGCACTAATACAAATTTGCGTACATAATAAAATAATAATGGACAAAGTGCAAAAATGACCTTATTAAACTGAAAAAGTGCAGATATAACCTTGTATAATGTAAAAGTGTAGAACTAACCCTATCTTTTGGTCAAATTGTGCAGTTTTACCCAAATTGCACTAATCTAGTGTTGACTAATATAATTAAGACATTGACATAAACTGAAAAGACAAAAATATCCCTAAACTTAAAATTAAAATTTTAATGACCATTATACTCTCTAACCCTAACCCTAAGCTTCTTCTTTTTCAACTTCAAACTTCCTAAACTTGCTGTTGCCATTGCTGCCTCGCCGTCGCCGCCTATTCATTGATGTTAGCGGCACTATGTGATCCCGAAACACAATCGAACATGATATGGACCCCTTCCTTGTATGTAAAAGAAAGTAGACTCTTCCAATTATTTCCATAAACATAGTTGTAATCGTTAAAATTTTACTGTCGTGGCTACAGTAGACCATGCTAGATGCATGGGTAGAGTGAATGTGTTCTCATGAAATTCCCCCTTTTTTAATTGCATTCATTGACGAGGACGCATTTGCTCATGATTTTTTTTGCAGAATGATAGAGGATGCATTTGGCAAATGCGTCCTCCGAATTTTCAGATTTTTTTTATATCCCTCATTTAGAGGATGCATTCATCGAATGCGTCCTCATCTTCTTCATGATAAAACCCAGCAACCTTGTTCTGTCCGCCCGTTTCTCCATTCATTCAACACACGCACGGTTTTGCTAATTTCCTCCACTGCCCGAATCTTCACTCCCACCGCTTCTGCTCTGCCACCATCATCTCCATCTCGAGGACCAAGGTTTCATTCTTACCCATCTTCATCTCTCGGCTGGTACCTCTTAAAGCTTTAGTTTGTTTTATCTTTTACGTTTTGTTGAGATCTGCTCCTCTTGTTTGTGTTTTGGTGTTAAGTGTTGCCGGATTGGTAGTTAGAACCTCCGGTCGGCTAATTCTGACGCTCCGGCACCCGCCTGAATATTGCACGCGCCGCCGCAATTTTTGAATATCCAAGAGGTACTTGGAAAATTCATGATTATACGAATGTGTTGAATGATTATGTGTAATTTGTTCACTAATATTTTTTTTATTGAATTTGTAGTAATAGTGAGGTATTTGAAAAAAATCTTGTTGATATGAATGTGTTGAATGATTGTGTGTGGTTTGAATTATTGTGTGTGGTTTGAATGATTATGTTTGGTCTGATTCTATAAAAGTGTTGAAGGAGGATGCGTGACTATGAGTGATTCGATTTTGTGGGATTTGTTCACTAATTTTTGTATTGAAGTTGTAGTAATGATTTAATTTGTGTGGCGTAAGTGAGCACACATTTTATAATAATGTAACAGTTAGAAAATCGATAATAGTGTATGATGTGGTTGACCGACGATAATGGAACCCTGTATGGTTTAAGGTTTGAGGAGTTGAATATAAGTCAATAAATAATACCGTGTTTCCGAATATTGAATTATATGTTCTATATTTGTATAATGCAGCTATACGATGTTTTTGATGGGGTACCTATACAAAAGGGGTCAGATTAAGTTTGATTTGACTATGGGTGTGTATTATGATCCTCACATACTGGAGAGAAATGTGACTCTCGAACGGAGGTTAAGCCTCTCTAAGTTAGTTGATTTTAATTTTCAAAATGCTTGGCATTGCAAGTGAGGGGGTTTTGTTGAAAATATATTATCGTTGTCCTGAGCTGATTGGTTCGACTGTATACTATCGGTGTTATAATGTGGAAGATGATGAGTCTATCGCGACATTCTTCAACATCGTTGATCGAATGTCCTTGTCCTCAACTGATCTGTACATTATTATGGAGAAGATATCAAGCACCATTGACCATGCAGGTAATGTTAGTTCGAGCACGTTTATGTTGTTGAGCAATATTTAGAACTATACACCTTTGCCAACCTTACCACCCCCAGTTCATTGCCAAGGTTTTATCATTGGTGAGTTTAGCCAACCTAGTGCGTATGTTCACGTCAATTGCGCACAGCCATCCACAAGTGGTGGTATATTTGGTGTTCATCATCAGGAGCTGAATGTCTTCGATGATGATTATGTGGGTGAAATTGGTGAGCATGTTGTTGGTCACGTTGAACATGTTGGTAGCGATGATGACGGTAAGGAAGGGGAACTCGATGAAGAAAGTGAAGATGATCGTTTCTTATCAAATGATTCGAATCCAGGGGACGATGATGAACAAGTGGTGTGCACGAACAATGTAGCCACGTCGTTCCATCTTTTGGCAAATCCTGATACGGAGGCCTACTTTAGGGATTATGGGGGCCCTGATGAGGATGTGTATGACCCAACTAATTATGGTGAAGGATTTCCTAGTTATGTTCAAGCGACAAGTGAAGTGGCATTGGGTATGCGATTTCAGAGGAAGCCATAATTGGTAGAAGCTATTTCCAGGTGGAGTTCCATGATGAACAGGGAACACCGGGTCGTGGAGAGCAGGTCACGTACATGGTATGCAAAATTTAAGGACGTTGTTGAAGGAACTAGTAATTGTCATTGGATTCCTAGAGCCATAGGCTTCGCATGGGATGTGAGAGATCACCAAATGGGTAAGTAGTCATGGTTGTGTTGATGCTGGTCGATCGAGTGGTAACACTAACCTGACATCGCTGATGATCGCTCGTTCTATTCGCCACCAGATTGACGCAAACCCTTCTTACACGGTGAAAGATGTCCAAGCACAAGTGAAGACAGAGTTAAAATGTGACCCTTTCCTACAAGAAGGCGTGGTATGATCGCTAGAAGGCTATTGACTTGGTATTCAAAACTTGGGAGGAATCCTTTGAACGATTGCCAACATATATGGATGAAATAATCAGGGCCAATCTGAGCACCGTTGTTGATTGGGCCAACATACCTGATAGAATTCACGATCATGGGTGTAGGAAATTTAAGTTTGTGTTCTGGGCATTTGATCAAGCTATCGATGCATTTTGCCACTGCGTGCCGGTGATTAGTGTGGATGAGACTCATTTGAGAGGCGCATACAAGGCCACAATGCTAGTTTTCGTGACGCACAACGCGAACGATTACATGCTCCTCATTGCTTATGCAATAGTTAACGTTGAGACTAATGAGAGTTGGAATTGGTTCATGCAAAAACTGCGACTCCACATGGTAGGTGATGATAGTAGGCCAATCTGTATTATATCTGATCGTCATGATGGGATTTTGAATGCAATGAGACATATAGATGAATGGATGGAGCCAGCAAGATACCACCAGTTTTGCTTACAGCATTTTCAGTCCAACTTTCTTAGTGCTAAGGGTGGGAAGTTCAAGAATGCGCATTTGAAGACTCTGGTTTGGCAGCTTGGTGGTGCTAGATGAGAGAGCAAGTGGAGGGAGTACAAGGAGGAGTTGGAGAGTATCGAACCATCTGCTTGGTATTGGTTGAGACAACATCATAGCTGTAAGTGGTGCCTTGCCTTTGATGAGGGTGATCATCATTGGGGAATTCTTACAACTAATTTGTCTAAGAGTTACAACAATTGTTTAAGGCGTGCACGACATCTCTCGATAACTGCGTGTGTCAAAGCCACTTTTGAACGACCAGTTTAAATGTTTGCACGAAGGCTAATGGACGCCACAAATTGGAGGTACTTTCACGATTCATTACAGTTCATTTTGTGTTCGCGGACTAGTTTATGTATTTTAAATTGATGTTGAATTGTGTAGGTCCGAGCTCCCTAGTAGGATTTAGAAAAAGTTTCAGAAGCAAGACACTTGGGAACAGGGACATATTGTCACCGTGTTTGATCATGCATCGCAGACTTACAGGGTTATGACAAGGACCGTTGACAACATTAGTGAGAGCCAGTACACAGTGAAATACCGGAGAAATGAGTGTAGCTGTCACGAATGGCAAATTTTTTTATTTCCCTTGTTCCCGTGCATTGGCTGTATGTAGGTATAGGCATGACGATCCATCCACTCTATGTGACAGGGTATATCACATGACCACCTATGTGCAAAAATATAGTTAGGGTTTCATGCTTGTACGAGATCCCTCACTATGGCAATGTTCTACTTGGAGGTTTATTCCCGATATTGAAAAGTTTTGCAATAGGAGGCGTGGTTAGTTTACGGAGAGAAGAATAAGGAATCAAATGGATGAGAGGGTGCCGGGTGATTGCAGAGGTGTCTGTAGGCGAAGGCGTGCTTTAGGTTGTGTTTGTAATATGGAGTTTCTATATATGGACCAATATGTATAACATTATTTTATGTAGCCAGTATGCTAAATTCTTTTGTTTTTTTAGTGCAATTGATTGTGTGGATTCGTATTATGTGTATTTGTTTAAATTGAAGCTAATGTATGATTTGGTTTGAATATTTATCACATCTTATAGTATTCTTTTTAGTGGAAATCTGGACTGATTCATTTCGCCATGTGATTCTAATTGTCACCGGGGATACACTATGTATCATCCATGATCCATTGATGCGGATTTTCTTTACCTTCACCGGGAGCATCGTGCACGTGCTCTGTACAACGGTAATTTAGAGGATGAGGCATTATAGGTGAGGTGGTGCGATGGGGCTTGTTGGATTGGTTGGATCCCTAATCGAGTGATGCGCTATGTGCGTGAAGCTAGATTCCAGGGACTTTTGGATTCCACACCAATCGACATCGATAATTCCCTCATCACTGCCTTAGTCGAGCATTGAAGACCTGAGACGCACACATTTCACCTACCAATGGGGGAGGCTACCGTTACTTTGCAGGATGTGCACATCCTATGGGGTCTACCGATCGATTTGTCGGGGGAGTGCCATTTTGGCACACTTGTATAGGTGCTTATGTGATACTGCAATCCCACAAGTCAAATCCATATCTGGGCCACTTGTCTTACTACAGGTACCATTTTTACTTAAACTTATCAGTTGTACATACTGTCTATAATGACCTCTCATATTATATTAAATTTTATTTTATTTATTATCAGTTGTGGGCATGGGAGCGAATACCATCCATCCGTCCAGCCAGACGACTTCCAGTGACCATCACGATGAGTGCTCTTGGGTCCAGGTTCATATTCAATTAGTAAGGACACCATTTTAAAACATTTGAAATTACTAGGAATGGCTAATATTGTTCGTTCTCTTCCTCACGGGTGGAGAGCCCGGTACAATTTATCACAATCACCCATGCATGTGCTGAAAGTGTACCGCGATCAGTTAACATCTCTCCATGACAGTCAGGTCTATTGTAATTCCAATTTCCTTTTTTTTGAACTAATGGAAAAAAGGGGTTTTCTCTCCTAATCGCAACACATGTCTGTTATGTTAGTTTATTTGGCAGCCATACATTAAGGATGTTATGCAACAACTCCCATAGTATTGTACAACTAGTAGCAACAACTGGATACTGTGTGTTGCCCTTATTTGCTGGCACGTCATGGAGTACCATCATGTTCATCGTGTTCTCAGGCAGCTTGGCCTTATCCAACCGATACCCACCCAGTTGATCACTAGGGATAAACACAAACTACTTCATTCTAGAAACCGTCGAGGGAGGTTAGACATGGATTGGCATGTTGAACTAAGAAGATATCTTGATGCTTGGGAACATCGATCAGAGCAATAAGTTAATGCACTTAGGTCAGCGGATCCGTACACACCCGGTTGAGAATACATGGAGTGGTATTTTCGTAGAACAGTGACCCTAATTGATCAGCTCGGATAGCCCCAAACAATTACGGAGGGTTTCCATGGAGACGGGGCTACTATGGAATATATGACATTTCTTAAATTTCTAACAGTATTAACAAAAAATACTTTAGATTCCCTCAATATTAGATATTTAACATATTGATCTCATTTATGTAGTTGCAGGAAATGTCCGAGATGCGCCTCATGTCAGATATTAATTTGGACAAATGTCCCCCATGTTTCGCGGACGTTATCAGAGGGGTACATGGTGTTGCCACACGTACTTTACAATATGTGCATGAGCCCTCCAGACTGCAGTTTTATCAGCCATATGTGCACTGTGAGGAACCTCCTCCTAATGTGATATATAATGACATCAGAAGCCACCGTCCAGCTCCACATGGTCGACAGGGTGGTCGGCGACCTCGTGTTTCAGCCCCTATAGACCACTTTGGTTCATCTGAAGCCAGACCCTCATATGCGAGTCTAACGAACCACAGACCATCACATGGTGGACCCTCAATGTATGACACTACTACAGTTGATTTCACTGCATATGTTACTCCCATTGCTAGTCATGCATACATGTCTCCTATTGCTCCATTAGATACAGGCAGTTTTCCACATGTCCAGTATGATTCAAATGAGGACGCAGAAGACGATATGATAGAGGATTTTACAGAGGGAGCTCCGCATGATGACGTACATGTTTCTACTAAGATGGCTGCTCCATGATGCACATCCTGCACCATACGTCCTCCCTCATGTGGAATGGGTGGAAAGCTTTGCAGAGGCCGTCATTAGGACATTACATGCCATTGAGCACTCATTTCATCACGTTTGTACCTATCTGTTTGACACGTCTTCTTCGGATATTGTACATTTTTGTTTATTTATATTCGTTAACAGTGGAAAAAGTGCACAATTCGAACAAAAAATAATAATCTCCCAATTTAGTATTCAAATAATTCATTCATACTCTATAAAATAATTCATTCCTACTCTATATTCAAGACTAGTTAAAAATTGCAAATCTCATGCAAAAATTGTTTATGTGTTATTATCATAAATTTCAAAGCGGACTTCCAAATTCTTCCGATGCATTTATCATTACTGAAATTTTAAAAAATCATAAAACATTCACAAGTTTACTTATGCGCTATTTTCACCCAAAATGAAAATATGAAAAACAATAATTGAAAAATTAAATAATAGACTGATTAGAATAGTAATTTTAAATTGAGGACGCATTCAGAAAATGCTGGATTAAAAAAATTATTTGTTAAATTCAGGACACATTTTCAATAAAATGCAAGTCAAAACTAATTTAATAAAATTGAGAGGATGCATTCAGAGAATGCGTCCTCAATACCAACTGGAAAAATTATTTAAGCCAATATTGAGGACGCATTACAAGAAATTTTTAAAAAAACATGCAATGAGGACGCATTCAAGGAGATAAAAAAAACTTGCAAAGAGGACGCATGCAATGCGTCCTCCACAAAGATTCCCAATTTTTAGAAGAACTGAATTGCATCCAAATTGTTGGGATCATGCTGAAAGAAAGCACTCAGTTGTAATTAAGATGAAAATCTATATACCTTAGGCAAAATATCACCTTCTCTTGTCACCTTGTCATGTGATGTGACGCCGTGATGCCCCTGTGACCGCGCCATGCCGCTGCTCTAGAAAACCCAGCCTACTCCAGAAACTCCGCCACTAACCCGTCGTCGCTCCAGAAACCCTCCTCCACTAGTGCCCCATCTCCATCACCACCCCATTACCCTAGGCCACAACATCTTCACCACTATCCCATCTCCACCATCGGCCATCTCATCTCCTCTACCGACCACCACCTCACCACCCCACCACCACCATCGGCCACCCCATCTGCACCACCATCCCGTTGCTCTTCCCCGACCTCTGGGAAGCCCTTTGATGGGTCCTCTAATTCAGATTGATTTTTGTTGTCATCGGTTGCTTTAGCAGCAATGTGTGTCGGTTGATTTAGCAGAGTGGCAAAGCAGAAAGTGAAGAAGAAGAATTGGTGCTTGTAAAGTCTAGATTTATCTAGTTGGCAATTTGTGGAAATTATGCAAATATGGTATTATTGAGTTGCAACATCAAAGAAGGAATTTTGGTGAAATAAGGAAAGGTTGAAGACTGAATCCGAGAAGGATACATCTTGTCCAGTTGTATTTGAGTTGGAGAATATATCAATTCCTTACTTAAAGGGATTAGATTTGGTAATTCTTATCTCCAAGAGATTTGATTGTAATTAGAATATTATGTGGAGAAGGAATTACATTTGCACAAGACATACATGCGAATTAGCAGTATATTCACGCAAAGATGTTTACGAAAAAAGAAGACAGAATATTATGGTATTTGTGAGTTATGGAAATCTAAATATTCTGCTATATGTTTAGGCGTGTGAAGCATAATTGGTTTATGGAAAATCCCTACTTATATGGAGAGGATTTATTCGAATATATGAGATAGAATGATATAAGGTAAATCCCTTTATTTATGGGATTTGGATATGCTTCAAGAATCAGATTTGGAATAGGAATATTGTGGAGATAATCAAGGAGTATTCAGATCTGATTCGTGGATATAAATTGGAGACAAAACACGGCTGCATACTTACGGATTTAATAGAAAAAATCTGCACACCGATTTTTTATCTTTCGAGAATTGCAAAGAGCCAGAATACTGTGTTCCAACACACCTGCTGCACAAAGTTCAGAATCATATGCCTTAATTCCTCAGGAGGAGAAGATCCAGTGTCGACAGAGTTCGAGGTCAGAGGGAGTCTGATCAAGGCGGATCAGTAGCAAGGGGAGCTTGTAGGATTCACGTTATAGTTAGATAAGATAAGTATAATTGTATGGTGTACTTTGTACTGTATCTTTCTGATTAGTGGATTCATTCTGAACTGGGCCAGGCCCCGCAGATGTAGGTGAATTTCACCGAACTGCGTAACCAAGTCGTGTATCTTTTACGTTTTACGTTATTATGCACTTGGTTAATTTAGTCATGTTGGAACACACCAGTAGTGATAATTGAATTAATTGGGTAAAACCAAATTTCAATTGGTATCAGAGCGTGGTCACTTATTATTCCCTTGGTTGTGTCAAGGAAAGTGAGGATCGGTTTTACCAATGGCGACCAGAGAAGGAGCTTCTGTGTCTCGGCCACCACTGCTGAAAGGAACAAATTACAACTACTGGAAGGCTCGCATGCGAGTGTTCATAAATTCACTGGATGAGTTGGCTTGGTACTATGTTGAAACAGAATGGAAACCCCCTATTGTTGGAAATTCTGAAGGAGGAGAATCTAAGCCTAAAGAGTTGTGGACACCAAGTGAAAAAATGGGAAGCTTGACGAATTCTAGAGCATTAAATGCCATATTTACTGCAGTAGATGAAGATCAGTTCAAACTCATCTCTACGTGCCAACAAGCAAAGAAAACATGGGATATTCTGAAAATTGTGCATGAAGGAACCAGTAGAGTTCGAGAATCTAAATTACAAATGTTGGCCACAAAGTTTGAGGAACTCAAGATGGAGGAAGATGACACCATTGCCATATTCAATGGAAAACTCAGGGATATCTCCAATATGACATACCAACTTGGAAAAGTATACAAAGAGGCGAAACTGGTGAAAAATACCTTGAGATCACTTCCTAAAAGATTTGCTATGAAGGTTGCGGCAATAGAAGAAGCAAGAGATGTAGCCATCATGGCCTTGGATGAACTAATGGGATCACTACAGACCTATGAGATGACAATGCAACAGCCTGCAAAGAAAGTCCAGAAGGAGTTGGCCTTCAAATCCTCTACATCAAGGGTCATCCATGAATCTGATAGTGATGATGAAATTGAAGAACTTGCTCCTATCACCAAGAGTTTATTAAGAATGCTGAAGAAGGTGGTAAACAAGAATTCACATGAAAGATCTGGTGGAAACAAAACTCATCCTCAAGATTTTGGTAATCGTGGAACTCGGATGGAATAAGAAAGTCAGCAATTCTCTAGAAACCAAAGTGGTGAAGGAAAGCAGTCTGAAAGAATTCAATGTCAAGAATATGGAGGATACGGTCACATCCAGGCTGAATGTGCTAATACCCTAAAGAAGCAGGGAAAATCATACATCACCTCTTCGAGTGAAGATGATGAAGAAGACGAAGGGGAACTTACAAGCAATTATATGGCATTTGGAGCAAAATTTCACGGTGGATCAGATGAGGTATGTTCCAACATGTCAGAGAAAGATGAAGCTGTATGTTCCAACACAGGTTCTGATGGCACATCCAGTGATGATGACGGACTAGTTGTGAGTGATGAAGATATCTACAGTACATATGAGCAGATGTATGCCATGTGGCTTCAAGTTGTTGATACAAATAGAGTGTTGAAGGAAGAGAAAACTCATATGGGAGAGAAGGAAAGGGAGTTGCGAGTTTTAGTTAGTGAACTCAGAAGAGAGATTGAAGAATTAAATTTGAATCTAAGCTCAACAACTAAGAGAGCTGAGATGGCCGAAGCAGCTATTACCAAGTTAAACACTGGAAAGGCAAAACTTGATGACATTCTGATCATGGGAAAACACTTTGGAGATCGACATGGAATCGGGTTTGACAATTTATCAGGGAGCAAGGTCAGTCTCAAGTCAAAGGTTCAAGAGGTGAAAAGAAAGTTTATCAAGACCCATCAAAGGAAACCTCTCATCTGTAGCTACTGCATGTATCAAGGTCATACAGAGGAACAATGCCGAAAACTGCTCAGAGATATCATGACAGGGCGACAACTCTCAGTATGTTCCAACATAGACGATGTGCAGCGATCAAGAATGGTCAGAAAGGTATGGGTTGTTAAATGCACGAGTACTTGCCTTATTGCTCACACGTCTCCTATTGCACATTCTAGAGACTCGTGGTACTTTGATAGTGGTTGCTCTGGCCACATGACTGGAACTCAGGAATTACTAACAAACATCCAGCCATATGATGGTGGTTTTGTTACGTTTGGCGATGGAAAGAAGAGTCGAGTGGTTGGAAAAGGTGAACTGCATATTGAAGGATTTCCCGTATTCATGGGTGTTTTGTTGGTGGAAGACCTAAAGTATAATCTCCTGAGTATCAGCCAGCTATGTGATGATAATATGACCGTGGAATTCTATAAAGAAAAGTGCATAGTGAAACATGGCAACAACAAAGTGCTTACTGGTATTCGGTCATCAGACAAATGCTGCTTATTGGAACAAGAAGTGAACTGCTACAGTGTCAAATGTGATGAAGTGTATCGTACGGCTGACCATGTTCCAACATCGGTTAATTTCTCAGATCAGGGACGTAATGATGTTGGAACATCGGATGAGACAAATCTTAAAGATGAAGCTGGTGACTCTTATATCTTCAACAATGTTGGAACATCGTCCTCTTCAGAACTCTCCCATGTTCCAACATCGGCGAAGGCTGAATCAAGCGGAAGAATGACTCGATCGATCCCTTGGGTTAACTATAGGGAACTTGCTAGTCTACAATATTTTCTCTCCCTCATTGATGTTTCCTCAGTTGCCAGGTTAGAATCTATTCGCATTCTCCTTGTTATGGCTTACACTATGAATTTTACGATGTACCAAAAAGCTGTCAAGAGTGCTCCCCTACAAGGTGCGGTTAATGAGGAAGTATATCATCGACTCAAGAAGGCTTTGTATGGATCAAAATAAGCACCACAGGCGTGGTATAAGCGACTCATGACCTTTCCTATTCAGAAAGGTTCTCGTCGAGGGGGCGAAGATCACACCTTGATTGTTTTTCAAGAATAAGATTTTGTGACTTTGATGCAAACTGAATTGAAGATGAGTATGGTGGGAGTATTTGTAAGAATTCGGGTTGAGAGAAAAGTCGTGGTAGCCTATGTTCCAACATCGAGACCAATTGCGGATATTTTCACAAAGCCGTTGGACACTGCTACGGTTGAGCTCCTCAGACAACACTTAGGTGTTTGTCAGATTTGAGGTATTTCTTTAAAGATTTTATTTAGCAGTAGAAGTTTTGTTTATTTATTTTGTGTACAGAAAATTAGAAAAACACAAAAAAAATTAGAAAGAAGAAAAAGGTAAAAAAATGATGGTCGAATATATTAGAAAAGTGGTTCTTCCTGTTATTCTGGTTTATGATGATAAGGAGTTGGAAGACAGTGATGATGGACATGTTCCAACACAGAGTTTGGAAACAGGTTGAGAAGACGTGGACATGGATTAGAGATTCAGCTGTTCAAACATCAGTAACTGTGGTTGGAGAAGATTATGATCTGGATGGTGAACAAGTCTATGTTCCAACACCAGATAGGGGGAGAAAGTACTGATGAAGTGAAGGAAGCTGAGTAGGGGATGTGTTGATTCTGAAGCAATGAGAGCTGTTATGTTCCAACATTGGTGACTGTGTTCCAACACAAGGTGAGCAGATTATTGAAGGCACTTCTGATCAAACGGCCATAAGAGATATAATTTTAGCCGAAGGGACAACTGATCTGGGTGTATATGAGGAGTGTGGATTTACAGCTTACATGGACTATTTGGGTCTCAAGACTGCTACCTCAATCTACAAGAAATACAACCGAGAGATTGTAGAAGAATTCTATGGGAGGCAACATTGATCCAGATTTTGAGTGGTACAATGGGGTGAAGTTGATACCTCAATTCATTTAGATGGTAGCTTTGGAGGTAGAAAATGCCAGATTAGATGAGGCACATATAGCTTCTCCTGAAGAGGTTTAAAGGTTCTATTATGACTATGTTCCAACATAGGCCAGATATTTGCTTCAGGGGGAGCTGCATTTAATGGAAATTCTGGTTTGTTGTGTCTATTGCGTGTGGCATGTTTATGGTCCCAAGGGGGAGATGTTTTGGATTTCTTGGATGACTTTATTGGCTCTGTTGGGTTGATGTTCCAACATGCTTATTATTCCTGGATGTTGAAGGAATGCGGAATTCAGGGGGAGACGTTATGTTTCTATGTTCCAACATCCAGAGTGGTTTTCAAGGTTGATGTCTTTATTTGCATAAGCTCTTGTGATGAAATACCAAAAGGTGATTGGTCCACAAAATGCCAAAGGGGGAGATTGTAAAGTCTAGATTTATCTAGTTGGAAATTTGTGGAAATTATGCAAATATGGTATTATTGAGTTGCAACATCAAAGAAGGAATTTTGGTGAAATAAGGAAAGGTTGAAGACTGAATCCGAGAAGGATACATCTTGTCCAGTTGTATTTGAGTTGGAGAATATATCAATTCCTTACTTAAAGGGATTAGATTTGGTAATTCTTATCTCCAAGAGATTTGATTGTAATTAGAATATTATGTGGAGAAGGAATTACATTTGCACAAGACATACATGCGAATTAGCAGTATATTCACGCAAAGATGTTTACAAAAAAAGAAGACAGAATATTATGGTATTTGTGAGTTATGGAAATCTAAATATTCTGCTATATGTTTAGGCGTGTGAAGCATAATTGGTTTATGGAAAATCCCTACTTATATGGAGAAGATTTATTCGAATATATGGGATAGAATGATATAAGGTAAATCCCTTTATTTATGGGATTTGGATATGCTTCAAGAATCAGATTTGGAATAGGAATATTGTGGAGATAATCAAGGAGTATTCAGATCTGATTCGTGGATATAAATTGGAGACAAAACACGGCTGCATACTTACGGATTTAATAGAAAAAATCTGCACACAGATTTTTTATCTTTCGAGAATTGCAAAGAGCCAGAATACTGTGTTCCAACACACCTGCTGCACAAAGTTCAGAATCATATGCCTTAATTCCTCGGGAGGAGAAGATCCAGCGTCGACAGAGTTCGAGGTCAGAAGGAGTCTGATCAAGGCGGATCGGTAGCAAGGGGAGCTTTCAGATTTTACAAGGTCATTTCTGCACTTTCACCCAAAACATAGGGTTAAAAATGCACTTTGCTCAATAATATTTAATCTCAAATTTTAAATTTTAAACGAGTTAACAGTTACCCTGTTACCTGGTCGAATCAGTCCAAGTACCCGCATTGTGGGTACCTTATTTTTCTGGGCTGAGCTTGGGAGATCGTCGTTGTACTTCTCGAAGTTACTATTTTTAACCCATAACACTTTCTATCTACAACTAAGTAGACAATGGCAAGTCGGAGTCGTCCACGAGAAGAGGGATCTTTTCAATTGTTTAAACATATAGAGCGGAAAACATATTAGGCATAGATACACACATACATATAAAAGCCCATAAATGTGGTGGGTGGATTGTGGGTGGGGGGGTTGGTTGGTTTTTCCTAAGTTATGAAATTAAAAGACAAGTAACTAGCAAAGCAATGTAAATATGCAAAACATGCAACAAGATACTAAAATAAGGATAAAACACGCATTACGAGACATTGAGAGCAATTGACTTCTACTTCCAAGCTTCATAACTACATTGAACATGCAACCTATTTACTACTTTCACTACTTGTTGTGAAGATGAATCTTCTATCCTTCTTAGACAGTAGTTTGCAAGAGTGAATTCGATAGATGCCTAAAAGTATCTCATTAATGGTACTGAGCACGAAGAATAAACAAGCTTGGTAACGCTTATAAACACTAAACCGTGTCTAAGCATTTAACCAATTTATGCATTTACACAAGATTAGTTAAGAACGTTCGATGTTCATAGACTTCTCTCATTTGCTACCTAAAACAAACATAACAACGAGTTCAACATCATCACATTCATCTTTATCAACACATCAACACAAACAAAAGGTCTAATTCATACTCTTGGATTTCATATCAAAAAGAGGGAAAATTAGCTACATTTCCCAAACCCTAACAAGCAATCATACAAGTACTTCATATAATCAAACTTTCAAGAACATTAATGACATTAACAAACTACATTCAATGCTCTATAAATGTATAATAGTAAAAGCATTAAATATGCTACAAAGTGTTCTTAAGACATGAGCTTGGAAGCCTTAGTCAATTGCTCCCAAGTACTAAGTTTAGCTACTAAAACCCATGCTAATTGCAAACAACAATTCAAACATAAATCAAGCTCAAGCAAAAATGAAAATGGTGAAAAACTAGGATTAGAATAGTAGAAAATTGGGTTGCAGAAAAAGTGAGGAGAGAGAGAAGATAGAATGCTATTTATAGTACAAGAAAAAGACAAAAGTGTCCTGGCCACCCATTCGCTGCGACTCGCGACAGGGTCTATCGCGAGTTGCGATGGGCTCCCAAAAACATATTTTAGTTTCTTCTTCTTGTTGTCTTCTAGCCTTCAATCCATTACACACTCCAACTCTTCAAGTCTTCAAGTATTCAAATCTTCAAAGCTAGTCTTTAAATATTTAAAGTCTCCGGTCTTCAAGTCTCGATACCAAAAAGTCCTAAAATAGGCACATAAAATGGACATATCAAACCTCCCTGCACTTAAACCTTACTCGTTCTAGAGTAAGAAAATATTCAAGCACAAGAAGGAATTCACGTATCCATATCCTAAACTAATATTCCCCCAAATCGATACATCAAATAACTCTCAATATCACACATCCCAAAGTTAAGATCAAATGAGAATTCACCCACAACCCCCATTCCTAAATCTACCTAAACCATATCAGCCTATCAAGTCACTAATAAGCCTAAAAATATCTCTAAATCCCGAATTGAAAATCCCAAATCCAATGGCACAAAATGAAGTAAAAAATATTTATGAAGTTCAAACACATACTTCACTTTATGCAAATATATCATCCCAAAAATGAAGCATATCAACAATCAAGAATTTCATACCTTACTTCGTTTTACCCGCTAAATTACCCAATCCTAAGAGATCTCATGATGTTAAGCTACTTGATCCATCCATATAGCAACCATAACCTTATGACTCCAATGCTGGAAAATCAGTGAAGTTGTATCATTTTTTCCTTTTTTTTTTCTCTCTTTCTCTCATTTTTCCTAGAATCCCTTTCAGATTTTTATCCTAGCCACACATCATATTTCTTTGGCTCACATCTCACATTTTTCCGCACATTTAGCCTCTCATTTTTTCGTAGGTCGCCCTTTTGGATTTTTGACCTATCCAGGCCCCCAATATTGCCTAAGTTTCCCTCTCGGGTTTTCAACTTAGTGGGTTTCTTTTTATTTTTGTTCTTTTTCATTTTCTATTTTTTTTCAAATTTTTCTATTTTTTTCATGTGTTTCCGATCAAAAGTAGCAAAAAGCTTTCCAAATGTCAAGGCTAACAAAGCATCCAAATACATCACATGAAAAGCATCCCAAAGCAAAGAAGAGATCCCAAACATCCAAGTCTAAGCAAAACAAGTCTAAAGCCAAGCAGTGAAAGCAATAAATACCCTCCCCACATTTAAAACATTACATTGCCCTCAATGTAGAAAAAAACAGGGCAAAATCATACAAAGAAAAGTATGGGGAGTGTAAAACAATAAGCTCACAATCAGGAATGAGATGACCTGACACCATCGTCGGAGTCCCTGCAATAAGTATGCTGATACTACGCCACCCAATTGGCGTTCCTCTGACGCCGCCCTCTCCGCCTCGCTGCTTCAGGGTTGGGGTCTAGGGCACCACCACCCTGCGACTACATCTCAAAATTCCTGGATGAAAGATAATCAATCTCTTCATCCTCTCATGAGGCTCCGGGAGACTAACATGTTATGCTCAACTTGTCCACGGAAACCGTGCTCGACTGTCTGCATCAGGAAATCATAAAAATCAGGTGGGAAGTGAGGTGGCATATGGTCTTTCTACATCAGCTCGGTCTCAGGCGGAGGTGGTGGAGAATGTTGTAGACGCTGCTGCTCAGTGGATGGTAAGGCACCCTTGTCAGTCAGAGCTGGAAGTGGGGTAGGTTCTTGAGTTCTCACTCAAAACCCATCCTATATGAAGTACCAGGTGGTATCGCCAAATCCTGGACCGGCGTATCAAACTCCAGCTTGGTCCTATGTCGCTGAGGAAGTGTCATAAAGGTGGCATTCCTTGCCCCATACAATCAATGGCACACTCATCGAGCCTCTATGGTGTTTATCAAGATGAACTTCATCATCTTCTCTATAGTGATAAGGTATGAAGAGCCTCTGCCCAAGCGTGGGAAGCCATCCGGGGCAACCAAGCCTAAGTGCTCTGCTAGGAGGGTGATCATGCCCCCCATGATAATCTTACCCTTTGGTTTCTCAGTTATACTGGTCACTCTCTTCATCCACAACTCAGCCCACAGTCCATATCCCAGCCCCTCACTAGTCAGATGTGACAGGTGGTGAATATTTGTGTCAGGCACGTTTGTGCACAAATCGAAGTGCGGGATAGATGATGACGTTACTCTTGTCATGGGAGTTTCTCCTTCTCCTCATAACTATGGTTCAAAATAACATATCTTCCTCGATCAGGCACTACAGGGCCTGTGGGTCCAACCTTGCCCGTACCTCTGCCGTGTTCCACCCAAATGCTGCCTTTATTTACGAGACTGTCATCTCTCGAGACACATCGTCAAGGTGGAAGGTGATGTACCTCTCACATGGCTCAACGTTCTGCATACTGCACACGCGGACGGTGGACTAGAACTCCAGTGTATAGCGCCGGTGTGTAGGGGCACCTTTCCCATGAAACCATCAAATCCTCATTTGGTGAGGAGGCGGTGAACCAGATCTATCATCCCAAGAGCATCAAGTATCATATGATTGATGAAGCTTTTATCCAGGATCTTGCGGGAAACCAGGATGTCCCACTTATCCGCATAATCCCCGGTAATCCAGGCTAAACCCATGTAACAGTTAGGAGAAGGAGGTACAGGGTCCGGCTCCAGAGCCAATGGTGGAAATGGAGGTGGAGCAACTGCGCTCGCACCTCTCTGAACCCGAGGTCTCTTAGTATGGGCCATGTCTATCAATCACAACAAACATGCCAAAAGCACAAGATCATAAACATATGCAATATTTTAGAATCACAATCACTCCTAAACTAGTTTAGCTAACACCACAAATTCCAAAATGGCAACATTCAAGTCCAAGATAAACTAGTCTAGGTATCATCCACAATTGCATATAAAAATCAAGCCACTTTAACATGCCAACAATTCCAAGTCCGTATCACAGGCCACAAGTCATGCACAACCAATTCCAACAATCACAACTTTGAGATTAATACATAGCTAACATTCACTCATGATAGAGCGAAAAATATGATTCGTTGCTCAAAATCCTCATCAACATGCATTCACTATGTTTTTGGCCAAACTATGTCATCATAAACAATTCATATCAATTATGCATCAATATCATTCTATAGTCAAAATCTTAGTCAATCTAAATCCATAACCACAAAATCCACAAGACTCAATCAAGTCCAACAATCCCATAACTTGCCAGTTCATACAAATCCTCACATTCATCAATATTGCAATTTAAAAGCACAGTTATGAAGAAATGGCATAACTACTCACATATTATCAATCCTACAAAATTCAAAATCTCAATATGATTAATTCAAGCATATGAAATTGAGGGATTTTACCACTTTAATGGGTAGTGATAGGAAGGAAGAAATCCCACAACAATCTTAACCTGAATGAGGAAGAATTTGAGAAATTCCCAAAAATTAGGGTTTCTCAATCTTCACGAATTGGGGCTGATTTGTGGGTGTTTGTGGATGATTGAGAGGTTAGGGATGATGGGGTAAATATTTTTGGCTGATTGGATATGGATTGGTGGCTGGTGATGTAGAGGTGCGGTGGTTGGGGTGGTGGAGAGATGGTACGAACGACGGGGGAAGATGGAATAATGAAGAAGGAGAACTATTCTGGCCATTTTTTTTAAAAAAAATGCTCTATACGCTTGTTGCGAGTCACGAAGCCTTGGTCGCAACTTGCGATGAGGAAGTCAAACCAACAAGAAAGTCAACCACTTGGTCCCGAGTCACGATGGAACTGTCATAACTCACGGAAAGTGGCATCTGGGAGTCAATTTTGCAAAGAATTTCTTGATTTGGTCGTGCCTCATAACCATGGCTTCGCGAGTCGCTACAAGTTCATTGCGACTCGCGATAGAACCTTCGTGATTCGCACAAAGCTGGATCTGGGATCTGAAAAATTCTCAAGTTTCCCCTGATTTGGTCGCGACACGCGACCCCATCATCGTGACTCGCGATGTGTTCATCGTGACTCGCGATATAATATTTGCGAGTCACAAAATCTTGGGTCTAGGAGCTCACATTTTCTCTAATGTTCCTGATTCCATTGCGACTCACGACACTGCTGTCGCGACTCGCGGCGAACGACACTTCTCAATACTTAGAAAAATATTTGGGTTACCAAATGTCTAAGATTTTCTTCATTTCTTCAAGCATTACTCCCCTCATCGAATCTAGCTCCATGCAAAATCATGGAAAACACACCCATGAAAAGAACAAGATAAAATAATAAAACTAATGACAAAATTCAAATCAAAACAACATCGATGGAAAGTCACGAATGACAACTTGGATGATCAAAACCAAGTTTATTTAACGTCATCGGCATGACTTACTCCTTTTCTTGACGCTTACTCACAAACCACATCAAATTCCTTCCTTCCTAGTGATCAACTTGTCGTGCCACACCTTCGCCTTCTCCTTTTAGATCGTGGCCTTCTCATAAGACTCCCTTCAGATCTCTTCTAATTCTTGCAATGACAACTTCCTATGCAACCTGGCCTCATCTATATCAAGGATAAAGTTCTTGACCGCTCAATAAGCAGTGTGCTATATTTCCACCGGTAGGTGACATGGCTTACCAAAGATTAACCAATATGGTGACATATCAATCGGTGTCTTGTAAGCCGTCCTATATGCCCATTAGGCATCATTCAACCAAGAACTCAAATCCTTCTGGTTAGGATTAACCATTTTTTGAAGGATAGACTTAATTTCCCCATTGGAAACTTCGGCTTGGCCATTGGTTTGTGGGTGATAGGCGGTGGGTGTCTTGTGTGTGACGTCGTACTTCTTCAAAAGTGCCTCTATGATCCGGTTGCAAAAATGGGTGCCACAATCACTAATAAAGGCCCAAGGAGCCCCAAACCTAGAGAAGATGCCATCTTTTAAGAAATCTGCAACCACTTTGTAATCATCAGTTCTAGTGGGTTTTGCTTCAACCTACTTCGACACATAATCAACGACAAGAAGAATATATGCAAAACCACAAGAATTAGGAAAAGGTCCCACAAAGTCAATGCCCCAAACATAAAATATTTCACAATACAAAACAGGCCTTTGAGGCATTTCATTCCTAGAGGAGATATTTCCTACTCTTTGGCATTCTTTACAAGATTTGGAAAAGGTATATGCATTCTTATTCAATGTAGGCCAATAAAAATCACTTTCCAAGAATTTCCTAGCGGTTCTCCTTGCTTCAAAATGACCACCACATGCATAAGAATGACAAAACGCAAGAATTGAATGCACTTCATTATCGGGGATACATCTTGTAACAACTTCATCAACACAATGTTTCCACAAAAAGGGATCATCCCACACATAATATTTAGCATCACTTCTTAACTTATCTCTTTGAGCCTTAGAAAAATAATGAGGGAATTTACCAGAGACAAGGAAGTTTACAATGTCGGCATACCATGGTTGTAGGTCCCTAATTGCAAAAAATTGTTCATCGGGGAAATCCTCCTATAGTTGCTCCTTCATTAATGAATTTACCTCAACTTCTTGGCATGGAGTCAACCGGCTCAAATGATCAGCCACAAGGTTCTCCTTCTTGTCTCACACCTCCAACTCAAATTCACTCAAAAGAAAGATCCATCTAATCAATCTTAGCTTGGGCTCTTTCTTTGTCATCAAATGACAAAGCGCTGGATGGTCAGTGTACACAATAACTTTTGTACCAAGCAAATAAGATCAAAATTTTTCTAAAGAAAATAACACCGCTTACAATTCATTTTCTGTGGTGGAGTAGTTCATTTGGGCCTTATTGAGGGACATGGATGCATAGTAGATGGCATGAGGTGCTCTCCTATCCCTTTGAACAAGCACCACGATGACGTAATCACTAGCATCGCACATGATCTGAAAGGACAAAGACCAATCCGGGGGTTGGATGATAGGGGCCGAAACTAACCTTTCCTTCAATGTACCGAAGGCCCCTTTACAACCCTTGTCCACCAAAAACTCCACCTCCTTTTGCAAAAAAGTGCACAAAGGAGAAGAAATATTTGAAAATTCATTGATGAACCAGTGATAGAATCCTTCATGGCCAAGAAAAGAGTGCACTTTGCGCTCATTAGTAGGATAAGGTAAAGTTTGAATCGTGTCTATCTTTTCCTTGTCTACCTCAATACCCTTAGAGGAGACAACATGGCCTAAGACAATGTCTTGTTCTACCATAAAATGACACTTCTTATAATTTAATAGAAGATTAGTATCAATGCAATGTTTAAGAACTTGTGCTAAATTTGCTAAACAATGAACGGTGAAGTCATCCATGAACACCTCTAAAAATTTTCAACATATTTTGAGAAAACTATTACCATACACCTTTGGAAAGTGACCGGGGGGGTTACATAGCCCAAAAGGCATACCCCGGTAAGTAAACGTACCAAAGAGGCACGTGAAGGTTGTCTTCTCTTGGTCTTCCGGAGCAATGTCCACTTGAACGTATCCCGAGTATCCATCCAAAAAGCAATAGAATGGGCTACTTGCTAGCCTCTCGAGCATTTAATTAATGAATGGCAACGGGAAGTGATCATTGTGGGTTTCTGCATTTAGCTTCTGGTAATCGATGCAAACACGCCACCCGTTTTGGACTCGGGTGGGCGCCATTTCACCCTTTTCATTCTCAACTACCGTAACCCCACTCTTCTTAGGTACCACTTGAATTGGGCTCACCCATTTACTATTCGAGATTGGATAGATCATACCTGCTTGAAGCAACTTGAGGTTTTCCGCCTTCACCACCTCCATCAGTGGGTTCAACCGACATTGGGGTTTCCGTATGAGTCTTTCATCTTCCTCCAAAAAAGTTATATACATGTAAGTGGATGGACCTATGCCCTTGTTGTCGGCAATATTCCATCCAATTACTTGTTTTCCCGTAACACCACCATTAGCCTCTCCTTTTGCTTTTGGGTGAGCTTACTCGAAATGATAACCGAAAGTGTCTCCCCTTCCCCAAGAAATGCATACTTGAGGTCACTTGGAAATAGTTTAACTCAATCATCAGGACTTTCAAAAGTAATGGAAAGATTTTGGCTTCTTGGGTTCCTCTAAGGGTAGAGGGGAGGGTCTGAGAGGGTTGATCTCAGCTCTTCAAGCAAGTTCAAGTCCTCAAAGCTTTCCTTCAAGTTAGTGCTCATAGAATATACATGGTATGCATCATTACTATCACATTTCAAAGCGACTAACAAGGAATCATCACCACTTAATTCAAAAACATCTTGCACAATATCTTCAACAAGATCTAAAGCATGCCAAGCATATTCTTCACTAGGATACTTCATAGAGTCATTTATGTTAAACTCTACTTTTATCCCATTAAATTCCACGGTGAGGGTACCATTATGCACATCAATCATCGTCTTTGAAGTTTTCAAACAATGGTCTCCCCAATAAAATTAGGGTGGCATGTTTATCATGCTCCATGTCAAGGATATAAAAATCCATGGGGAATACTAAGGAATCCACCTTGACCAACACATCCTTGAAAATACCCTTAAGGTATGCACTAGAACGATTGACCAATTGGATTACCACCCCGTTTTTGTGCTAAGTACCTAAGTTGAGGCTTTCATACAAAGAGTAAGGAATCACATTTATTGATGCACCTAGATCAAGCATGGCTTTTTCAAAATGTGTGTTTCCTATTATGCAAGAGACTGTGAACATGTGGGGATCACTACACTTAGGAGGTAAATCTCTTTAACACAAGGTGGAAACATGCTCATTTTCCCCAATTTTCAACTTATTCTTGGCTCTTTGCTTTCTATTCTCAACACATAATTCCTTAAGAAATTTAGTATATCTAGGAATTTTTTCAATGATATTTAAAAGAGGGATATTTACCTCACATCTATGAAAGACTTATTAGATGTCCTGGTTGTCCTCCTTCCTCTTGTTTTTGAAAGCTTCCGGAAATGGTGGTTCAGGCACATATGGAGGAATTTTCACTACTTTTGCCTTCTTGTGAGGAGGGGATGAAGGTTTGGGAATGGAGGTTGATTTTTCAATAATGAACTCCTCTTCCTTCTCCTTTCCTTTCCTTGCTTTCTCCTTGGCCAATTTCTCGACCTCTTCTTCCACCTCATTTTCAAAAACCTCAACCCTTCTAGGCTCCTCTTTGACAATTTCACCACTCGATAGAGTGCCAACCTCTTTACCAATTCTCAAAGCGATAGCACTAGCATTTTGGCGGGGATTCAATTCCTGTTGGGAAGGAAGTTTTCCCTTTTCCCGTGCCTCCATCTGATTCACGGCTTGTACCATTTGGATCACTTGAGTTTCCATGTTTTTGATGCTTTCCTTTGCTTTATCTTGGAATTTTTGGCCTTTCTCCACACACATACTGAACCTGTGAATGGCTTGCATCACCTCATCTTTCGATAAGCCCGAGCTCTCCCCTTGATCTTGGGGCTTGTCTTAAAGCCTTTGGTATTGTTGTTGAGGAGGAAGATACGGTTGAGCATTTTGACCTCCTTGAGGGTTTCCATACCGAAGATTCGGGTGATCTCTATTACCCGGATTGTAAGGCTGATTTTGGTAGCCATGATTCCCTTGATAGCCTTGCCTACCCTGATAACCTTGGTAGCCTTGTCCATTTTTTATATCCCATGGCACTCATCTTCTAGATATAATTATCTTGTAAAGTAGGGCAATTGTCCATAGGATGCGCCGATGAACAAATTTCACAAGATGTGGCACATTTCCAGACTTGATCATCAAAGACTTCACCATAGAAGGGCCAAGACTTGGTCCTCGAGCTTTCCACTATTGGAAGGATCACTTGTGGTGTTGGGATTTCTTCTTCTCGAATCGGCCCTCGCAATAAAGTTCCTCGACTCCTCGGCTAACTCCTCATAGAGCTTCATAGCATCCGTCGAAGTCTTGCTCCTAATGGGACCACCACAAGCTCCCCTTACTAGTCTTTGGTCCTCATTAAGAAGACCATTGTAAAAATAGTAGACCAAGTCTCCCTCAAAATAGCCATGGTAAGGGAAACTCCAGAGAAGCTTCTTGAACCTCTCCCAGTAGTGGTAGAATGTCTCTTGTTGCCATTGGAGGATGTTGCTTATGTCCTTCTTCAAAGCGGCGGACTTTGAGGCCAGGAAGTACTTGGCGAGAAAATTTTTCTTCATGTCAAGCCAAGTTTTGATGTTTTTGGGTGGTAGGTACTGGAATCAATCCCTTGCACCATCCCTCAATGTGAATGGGAACACCTTCAATTCGTAGAGGTCTTCATCTACTCTGTGGGAAACCGCACCACCATAAATAAAGTAAAATTCATAGAGATGTTTGTTAGCATTCTCCCCTTGCCTGGCAAGAAATATAGTTAGCAAGTTTATAAACCATGTTTTAAGCTCGAAGTGCCTAGATGGTCCAACCAATGGATACTCTATGCACATTGGTTGTTGATCAAGGTTGGGGGCAATAACATCCCTTAATAGAGCTTGCCTCAAAGGAATAACCCCTCCAAGAGGAGGATCTCTTCCTTGAAGAGGGAGATGTTAAGGTCTTCTTCCCAGATGCTCATCTTCATGCTTGTCTTGATGCTCCATAAAAGTATAAGTATCCACAAAATGGCCAGGATGGGCATTATTCACACTTTCCAAAGACAGCCTCCTGGCCCTTCTAAAATTCAACTCTAACTCGGGGTCGTAGTGTATGGGTTCTTGTGAAGAGGATCACGTACAAACACAAACCAAGAAATTTAACAATGCGTCTCCAAGCCAAGCAAAAATGGCAAATCAACTAAAAATGAAAATAAAAACAAACTAACAAATATTCACAACTAGCACATACTCACACATAATATGTCCAAACACTTAAAAATAAATGTCTCTTCCCCAAAAGCGGCGCCAAAATTTTGGAGATCGTCATCGTACCTCTCAAAGTAACTATAAGGGGGGGTGGTTGGTTTTTCCTAAGTTATGAAATTAAAAGACAAGTAACTAGCAAAGCAATGTAAATATACAAAACAATGAAACAAGATACTAAAATAAGGATAAAACACGCATTACGGGACCTTGGGCACAATTGACTTCCACTTCCAAATCTCTTATCTATCATTGAACAAGCAACCTATTTACTGCTTTCACTACTTATTGTGAAGATGAATCTTCTATCCTTCTTAGATAGTAGTTTTCAAGAGTAATTCGACATCTCTTGTCAACCCTCACTAATGACTCATTTAGCCAATAAATGCATAAAAGTATCCCATTAATGGCATTGAGCACGAATAATCAACAAGCTTGATAGCGCTTATAAACACTACACCATCTCTCAGCATTGAACCAATTTATGTATTTACACAAGATTAGTCAAGAATGTTTGACGTTCATAGACTTCTCTCATTTGCTACCTAAAACAAACATGACAACGAGTACAACATCATCACATTCATCTTATCAACCCATCAACACAATCAAAAGCTCAAAACCATACTCTTGGATTTCATATCAAGAAGAGGGAAAATTAGCTACTTTTCCCAAACCCTAACAAGAAATCATACAAGTACTTCATATAATCAAACTTTCAAGAACATTAATGACATTAACAAACCACATTCAATGTTCCATAAATGTATAATAGTAAAAGCATTAAATAGGTTACGAAGTGTTCTTAAGACATGGGCTTGGAAGCCTTAGTCAATTGCTCCCAAGTACTAAGTTTAGCTACTAAAAAACATGCTAATTACCAAAAAAACAATTCAAACATAAATCAAGCTAAAGCAAAGATGAAAATGGTGAAAAACTAGGGTTAGAACAATAGAAAATTGGGCTGTTAAGAAGTGAGGAGAGAGAGAAGATAGAATGCTATTTATAGTACAAGAAAAAGGCAAAAGTGTTTTGGCCACCAGTTCATCGCGACTCACAACAAGGTTCATCGAGAGTCGCGACGGGCGCCCAAAAACAAAATTCAGTTTCTTCTTGTTGTTGTCTTCTAGCCTTCAATCTTATACACACTCCTTCAAGTTTTCAAGTCTTAAAGTCTTCAAGTCTTCAAGTCTTCAAGTCTTCAAATCTTCAAAGCTACTCTTCGAATCTTCAAAGTCTTCAAATATTATCTTCAATGGCCCCCAGTCTTCAATTCTCGATGCTCTTTTCTTTTCACACAAAATTCACTTAGAAAAGGTAAAAGAGCGTAAAAGTCGCTCTCACCTCTCCTAAGAGAATTTCAAGGTAAAACACAAGCTCTTGATATCAAAAGAACACAAAAGTGATCCCAAAAAGTCCCAAAATATGCACATAAAATGGACACATCAGAGTCATGGGCTACATTTTCAACTACCCGCATTTGAACACCCCTACAAGGAACCCCTTCAACTAGAATTGATTCTGAAGACTGGCTTTTCCTTTTTGTTTGCAGATTTGGCAGATATATTTCAAGGAGGTCATTGTTTCAAGGTGCTCATCGGATATAGTTCGAGGATATCATTTTCAACACAAACACTTGGGAGTCCATGGCGGATATAGTTTGAGGAGATCTATTTCAAAACTAGCTAGAAGATCAACTTAAACCATGATTACATCAATGAAGCATGCATTAATATGGCTTTAGGGTTGCAGCTCAATGTTTTCAAATGAGCTCTTTCACTTGGGACCTTTTTTGTTAATAGTATTTTTCATCAGGAGATGCTCAACCTAAGCAAGCAATTAACACAAGGGGTAGAGATTTCTCGCTTTGGAAACACATATCTTAACTTTGGATAATATTTTTATACATAAGCAGAATAGTAGATGCCTTATAGTCTCATCATTTTGGAGGAAACATATGTTGCCTCGGTCCTTAGGGACTACAAACATTATGCTACATTATTTGGTTTTACAAAGGGTGCGGACCTAATAATAACCCACCACCTTTAGGTTGGTTTTTATTTTTTTAAAAAAAGTAATTTTGAGATAATTATTTGAATGATAAATAAAGTGGATTGCTATTTTATGCCATGTATTTTACTAAGCCAAAGTCTTGGGCAAGATCGTCATTCCATAGGCTTACAGAAAGACGGAGTTTGATTAGAACAATAAAAAGGTAAAGACTTTAGTTGTAATATTAAAAATTTATTATGCAATGTGTGGTAGCTATAAAGTTTATGACCCGATTAATACAACTCAAAAATTTTATCTTCATTTCTTCTAATTTTTAATTTAAAACTTAGTCTTTCCATAACTTATGGAAAGACCATCTTTCAAGAGACAGACTCCTTTACTAATCACGCCATGTGTTCATAATCTTAATATGCATTATGTATTTTAAATTAAATTTTAAAACTTAAAATAAAAAAATAATGTTAATTTCAGAAAATTTCTGGTGAATTTATCGATGGAAAGCCAGTCAAATACAGGGCTATTTCCAGCCAAATTACAGGCAATACCAGAATATATAAGTAAAATCTGATAAAAAATGGTGCTACCTTTGTCAGTCATCGTGAATTTTTTTTTGGCATGCCCAATATCGGGATTCTTTGGCATCGTCGGTGGGCTGGGGAGGGAGAATCGATGCGTTGTCACCGGAGGAATCAATGCCGAGATGGAATCATCGAGAACCAAAACTAGAATGACCATGGCGACGGGAATGAAATCAGCACCGGAATTGAAACAAGAACGACCGTAAGCCAGGGTGACTAGAACAGAACGTAAGGGACAAAAAATAGAGTGAACGAGAACTGGAGTGGGCAACTTTCATTCGCCAGCCTAAAATCTATAGAGTTGCGGCAACGGATCTGGGTTTTGAGCAGCAGAAGCGGGTGGTATCGTGCCATGATTCTCTCCTTCTGTTCCGATGCGCTGGCTCCGTCGTGGTTCTCTACTACAAATCTTCGTCGTGATTCTCATCAGTGATGCTCTCCGATGTGATAGAATGTAAAACCCATAAATTATTGTGGTTGTGTGTATTGATGTATATAGTGAGTACAAAAGGTATACAAGACCTAAACAAAATATGGAACATGATATACACAAACCAATCAGAAAGGGTATTCCTTTCTTATCCTGATTCTAATAGATTTACATCTCTATTACCCCCTCTCCCCCTCAAGTGAAGCGTAGGACTGGTCGTAATGCAAAGCTTGGAATATAGAAACTCAAACTGGGGATGGGGTAGACCCTTCGTAAAGATGTCAGCAAGCTGCAAGTCCGTAGAAACATGTGCAACCTTAAGTTTGCCAGAAGACACCATCTCACGCATAAAATGATAGTCAATATCAATGTGCTTAGCTCTCTTATGAGAAAATGGGTTCTGAGCCAGGAAGAGAGCACTATTATTATCACACAGCAAGATATGCGGGGTGCGCGACCTCACACGTAAGTCCTGAAGAAGATTCATCAACCAAGCTAACTCCACAGCAGTATTTTCCATAGCATGGTACTCTGATTCTGAACTAGAACGATAAACTGTAGGCTACTTCTTAGCACTCCACTAAATCAGGTTTCCACCAAGGAAAATGGCATAACCATATGTAGACCTACGAGTATCTATACAACGAGCCCAATCAGAATCTGAGCAACCCAAAACTGGTAAAGCAGAGGAGTTTGCGCAAAACTGAATACCATAGTGGAGTGTACCACGAACATAACGCGAAATCCGAGTGACGGCTTGGTAATGGTCATGAGTAGGAGCCTGCATACACTGACTAACCATATTCATATCATAGGAGAAGTCGGGACGTGTGATTGACTAACTATATTCATAGCATAGGAGAAGTCAGGATGTACGATTGACGGATACAGGCGCAGAGTCTTGCATGCCAGCTCGCAGTAAAATGTCCCTGTCATATCTGGCTTGACCAAGGAATAAGCCTTCGGAAGTACGAACAACCTCCAATCCCAAAAAATACTGGAGAGGGCCAAGATCGGTAATCTTAAACTCCTTATTAATCTGATCAATAAACTTCCGAATAAGACAACCATCATTCCCTGCAAGAATAATGTCATCAACATAAACCAATAAATAGAGTACAGAGGCCCCGGTGAGAAAACAAACAAGGAGGTATCTGAAGAACTGCATACAAAACCCAAGCCAATAAAAAAGGAACTGCAATGCTGAAACCAAGTGCGTGGAGCTTGCTTCAAACCATAAATGGCCTTGCGTAGACGACAAACATAATCAGGACGCATAAGGTCTTTGTATCCAGCAGGCTGCTCCATGTAAACCAGAGACTCAAGAACACCAGATAGTGGAGACTAACTAGATAAAATCGGAGTAGGCAGTCTGTTGATGATGTAGACTGCTATTGAAAAAGCATCATACCAAAAGGAGCGATGAAGGCCAAAGTGAAAGAGCATCGATAAACCTGTCTCCGTAATATGACGATGCTTCCTCTATGCACAACCATTTTGCTTAGGAGTGTAAGGACAGGAAAGCTGATGATGAACGCCATTTGACGCAAAATGAGTCTGCATGCGATGATTAACAAACTCGGTTCCACTATCGCTCTGAAATATCTTGATGGTGGTAAAAAACTGATTCTCAACAAGAGCTTCAAATTATATATATGCCTCCATGAAATCAGACTTTCGCCGTAAATAAAATAACCAAGTAAAACGAGAAAAATCATCAACAAAAATGATGTAATAGGAGCAGCCAGCTCGAGCGATCACATGTGAAGGTCCCCAAAGATCACAATGAACTAAATCGAGTATGCGTGGTGCGCGTTTTAAATTATCACTAAAAGAAATACGCTTGCCTTTAATCATCTCACAAGCAGGACATAAATGAGGCTTAGATAGCAAACAGGTAACTGACAAACATCCAGACTTTCTCAAAGACGAAATGATGTTGTGAGACACAAAACCCAATCTACTGTGCCAAAATTCAAAAGATAAAAGCAGATAAAACAGCACCACCTTGATCCAAGACATATGAGCCACCATAACATGGCCTTTTTCAATAACATCTCTAGTAAATTTCTTCGAAATAGTGTAAGAAAAATCTTTAAAACAAATAACAACATTCATATCCCGAGTCAACTTGCTAGTAGAAAACAAATTTTTACTAATGTGTGGAACCACCAAAACATCAGATAAGGATAATCAATCAGGGACTCGAGAATGACCACCATGGGTAATGCTCAGAGCATAACCGTTACCAAAAATAACACGCTTGTTACCATAATAAGGAGTCACGCGATCAAGAGAGAACCGAGAAGTAGCTATGTGGTTAGTCGCGTTGGAATCAGATATCCAACGAACAAGCTGTAAAGAGCCCGAAGAAGGAGCTTGTGGCGGAGAAGCAATAGATGAGGGTCGAGAGACCAAATGAGAACACATAGAGACAGTATATCCAAATTTCTTATACCACTGACACTGCAACTAGTACTATTCATCATGCAATTTAGAACAAGAAAAAGCAACATGACCCGGAGCATAACACCATTAACACTGTATCTGGTCAAAATGAGCCATAACATCAATAAATAAATAAATAAATAATATATATATATATATATATATGAAAATAATTCTGCTCTAGAAAGCTGTGCAGGAACAACAGGCAAAAGTGGCCGCGTGGCCGCGTGACCGCACGCGCTGGAGAGTCAAGTGTGCTTCCTTGGCATGCGTGCGTGTAAACACACGCTTTGATAAATGCGCTGAACGGGTGCATGAATCTCAGGAGCACCTAGGGACGCTGGTTTGATCGGACGCCGGGAAGAAACATAATGGAAAATCAACGCTTGTTGCCGGGGATGACGACACTTGTCGGCTCAGAACGAGCGAGGCTGATGATGACGAGGTCGGTGAATCTCAACGGCGGGAAAAAACAAAAATCTGGCGAGTTTGGTGTCGGAATAACAGAGGACGACCGGTTGAGGAAGGCTGATGTCGCCGGAGTGGAGACCTGTGGTGGAAAACGGTAGTGAGTAGGAGCGGCGATCGGCGACAGAAGACGGCAGCGGTGGTTGGCGGCCGAGTACGATTTTTGGAATTTTTTTATTTTTTTGAAAATTGGGAATTTTTTGGAAAAGAAAGAGAAACAGGAATTTTAGAGAAACTTGTCTAAAATTTAGAAAAATCGGGTGATACCATGATAGAAATTTAGGTGTCTCTATTGAAATGTTATCTGAATTGGTTGTCACATATACTGATTCATCTTTTTCTGTTGGATTTAGTCTTAATGCTATTGGAATCATGGATTGCATTAATTTGAAATACACTCTATAAATTAGTACAAAATGTTCTGTATCATTTACTATTCTATCTTGTTTTAATTGAATATCTAATTTTAACGAATCCATAATGTGTGGATCTGTTAAACTAACTGAGTAATTTGGAATACAATCAAATCTAATTTTTCCATTACATATATTAGTTTGAACCATTGCTAATATTGAATCTTTGTATCTTATTAATCTATCATCTCTTAATACCATGAATATGGGTGTATCTATTCCTAATCTTACTAAAGGATGTAATGCAATTTGTACTAAGCCAAAATGTAAAAATTTATAATTTTGTTCTCTATATTTTTGAATAGTCTGTGATGATAATAGTCTAATTGACTGTACTTCTTGATTCATAGGTAGGATTTCTTCATGAATCTTAATGGAATATGACTTATTGAATTCTAGTATGTCTTGTTAATATATTGATTTTAAAGTCTTATTTGGTAAAATTTGTTGAATTTCATGACTTTGTAAAATGTTTGAAGATGTAGATCCTGTACTAATAGTACTGGAGCTTCCGAATATAAATCTTTTTATCCTTTCTCCCATGTTAACCTTATTAATAATTGAGCAGTTTTCTGATGTACGAATCACGCTTGTCTTATCGGGACCACACCTTATACCATATGTGGACCACCCTTTTCACTCTTTGCAGGCTAACCAACCGATTTACTGGTATAAAAACACAAATGGTGCTAAACCAAACGTATAAGACTTACAAGTCCGTAGGTACAGTAAACCTTTCAACTTATAATACTTCTAACACTCGATAGGGATTAAAAGACTAGTACACTTGGCTATGATACCAAAAGAGTCTCGGGATCTAATAAGAGAACAGAGTAAATATAAAGTAGTGATAAATGAGAATTGACAAGTATAACTGTAAATACAAACATGAACTTAAATATTAAATAAGAATAGTAAATAAGCAACTGTAAAAATAACAGAAAGAACAACTAAGAAATACAAAGTTTTTAATGGAATTGAATTCTTTTTATTGAATATATTTAGGCTTACAATAGGAAAGGAACTCAAGTATGTACGTCGAGCTCAGATTGGAGAGATTGTATGAGAGTATACAAGAAAGTGCGATAATTCAAGCGTGCTTACAAATGAATTTGAATCAACTACTTATAGGAAAATTCTAAACTTCTGATCTATTACAACTTTGGAATCCATATTTGGGATCCATTGATCTGGATCGTTGGAATTTCATCTTTGAATCTGGGCCTTCCTTTTTCTTGTTGAGTGAAAAGTGGGACCCGCCACTATCTTGTGTCTGCTGCTTTGTTGAATTTGGTGGAAGCTGGGATCCACCTTGTCTGCTGCTTTGTTGAATTTGGTGGAAGCTGGGATCCACCACTAACTGTTATCTTTCTTGACTTTGAAGGAGTCTGATGGTGGAAGCTGGGATCCACCTTATCACTTGACTGATTGAATTTATCTTCTGGAATACGTCATTGATTACGTCCCTTACATGTCATAGGGATCTTGACAGTCTTGGAGATATAATTGGTCATTTGTTTCTTGCTTAATGGCTTGCTGTTGACTGACTAATTTGTTGTAGAATTCAAGAGCATTTTGGAATGCTTCATCTGGGTCAGGTTTTGGAGTTGGGTTTGCTGGAATCTGTAGGACCGTTCTAATAGGTGTTGGTTGAATAGGTGTTGGACGAGGAGTATGAATAGGTGAAGGGAGTGTTTGTTGAGTCATGGGTTTGAATGCAATCTTCAATTTTTGGCCGGTTTGGAAATAATGAGTTACTGCTTTTGAGGAGCAAAACTCGGGATTGTAATTGATCCACCATTTTATTTTGAATTGCCTAATTAAAGAAAGTGGGTTGGAAGGGTGGAATGATTTTATTTGAAAACTCCAAGCAAATATCCAGGGTACCCTGAAAATAGCATGGAATAAAATTTTCCTCTCATTGGGTTTTAAATGGCTGAGTGTTTGTTGGCTAAATTTCTGGAATGTTTGGAATCCATCTAGAATAGGTTGTGGGTATATCTCAGTAGAAGGGCCAAATTTGATCCACCAATCGATGAACCAGTGTGGAATTTGATTATTGAATGTCTGATGGAAATTGATAAACCAGGAATGGTCAAAAGATCTATAGAAGAAAGTTCGGTACCAAACCTGGACATAATCAGCATAATTGAATCCGCTAGGAAAATAATCAACAGAAAATGGAGTATTTGAATGGATATTAGAGAATTGTTGAGGAATGATAATCTGTTTAACATAAACTTTGGAATACTCATTTCTAGTGGGATCTTGTTTATTAGGAATATGTTGAATATCAATGGATTGGGTATCAACAAGAATTAACTCATAGAATTGTTGAGTTTTGTGTACTTCATCTGCCATCCATAAGGATGATGGCAAAAACAAGTTGGAAACAAAAATCTTTAATTGTGGAATATCAGGTTCTGAATTAAAATGGGTAACTACAATGTGCTCAGGATTAGGCTTATCAAAACATGTGGATGTGGGTTTGGAAGTACTAGTAGATGTTTGTTGGATTGGTATTGGAGTATAAGCTCTTTTTAGTGGAGTAAAATTGGAAGACAGGGGAGGAGTTTTATTTTGAATAAGTCTGGAATGAGGATTTTGTGCTATTGTGGAATAATTAAGTGGAGGAAAATCTTGAGATGGAATTAATGGAGTAATGGATGGAGTAAGTGGCCTAGGATTAGCATAATCTTTACTAGTCCTAGTATTGGATGAACTTGCTGTTGAATCACTCATGGTTGCCTGTAAGAAATTCACGAGTCAAGAAATCTGGAATAGAATTATCTTTTCCTTTGATAAATTGAATATCAAAATAAAAAACTGATAAAATAGCTTGCCATCTGGCAAATATCTGATTTGAAACCAAATTTTTCACATCTTTTTGCAAAATATCCTTTGCTGATTTGCAATCAATGTTTAATAAAAACTTTTTATTGTATAAATCATCTTGAAATTTTGAAATGCATAAAACTATGGATAAAACTTCTTGTTTAACTGTTGAATAGTTTTTCTGTGTATTAGACCAGTATCCTGAATGATATCTTACTATAGATATTTTTCCTATATGTGTTTGTTTTAATATACCTCCATATCCTATATTGGATGCATCTGTTTCAACTATCATGAATGCTTCTGAATGTGGAATTCCTAAACATGACAATGACTTAGCCTTTAACTTAATTTTTTTTACTAAATTGGTATGTTTATTTGACCATGCAGGGGGATTTGATTTTAATCTTTCATATAAATCTTTACATATGATCTTAATTTTGGGAAAGAAATCAGAAATATAATTAACGCATCCTAAAAATCTTTGTAATTGATTTTTATCTTTGATTTCGTCTGGAAATTTTTCTGCAAATTCAATAGATCTTTGAATGGGTCTAATTTTTCCTAAATGTATGTTGAATCCAAGAAACCTGATGTTCATTTGGAATAATTTCATTTTAGGTTCGGATATGACCAAACCATTTGCTTTCATTACTTTAAGTAAAATATATAAGTGTTTAACATGACTGTCAATTGTACTGGAATAGACTAACACATCATCAATATATACTATTACAAATGTTGAATAAGGATTAAAAATATCATTCATAATTTTTTAGAATTTTGATGGTGCATTCTTTAATCCAAATGGCATAACATTCCACTCATATTGACCGAATGGAACTACAAATGCCGTTTTGTACTTATCCTTATCATCTATTTGAATTTGCCAATATCCTGATTTTAAATCAAATTTTGAAAATACTTTTGCACTCACTAATCTATTAATCAAATCTCTTTTATTTGGAATGGGGTATCTAATCCATTGTAATACCTTATTCAAAGGTTTATAATTTATTACTAACCTAGGAACTCCTCTTTCCTTTTCTGCATTTTTGTTTACATAAAAAGCTGAGCAGCTCCATATAGATTTGCTCTTTCTTATTAATTTCTTATCTAAATGATCTTGAATTTCTTGTTTACATAATTCTAATAATTCTGCATTCATTTGAATAGGTCTTGCCTTAGTAGGAATGCTTTGCTCATTAAAATTCTTTTCATATGGTAATGAAACTATATGTTTTTTCCTATCCCAAAATGCATTGGGATGGTTTGAATAAATTTGTTTTTTTAATTCTTGTTCTAAATTTTTTATCCTTTCTTTTATGTTTTTATTTCCTAATTGTTCTTCTATCTTGGAGTAACTCAATTCTTCTTTTAGAAATGAAATATTCTTTTGTTTTCTATTTAAAATACATATTCTTTTATATATAGAATTAGTTTGTAATAAATGTAATTCTATTTGACTAGGAGGACTTATGAAAGAAAATAATAATTTCTTGCCTAATATTTTTGTACTAATTCCTTCTTGAGTCTTTTTGAAAGGAGTTATTTGATATAAAAATGGATTTCCTAATACTGCATCATAAGATACATTTTCTAATATTAAAAATGAATATTTAATACAATAATCATTATTACTAATATAACCATTGGATAATTTTTTCTTAATAATCATTGGAGTTCCATTTGCTGCTGATAATTGTTCCTTAGTTTTTTCTAAATATTTACTTGGAATTAATCCTGATCTTATGCACGATTGATCTGCTCCGCTATCAATTAGTGCTACTACAGTAATACTAAATTCTTGAACTCCTATTGTTACTAAAGAATACCATTTTTTCATATTAATTTTATTAATAACATTAAAAAATTGTTGATTAGATGGAATTTCATTTGAAATAGAAATATTAGAACTACTAGGTTTTCCTAATGATGTTATCTGTAATTCTAATTCTAAATCTTTCTCTTTTAAATTATTTAATTCTGATTTAATATGACTAATTTCATTTTTTTGTAAAGTAATTTCTTTTCTTAGATCCTGAGTATCTGTTGAAGCAATTATTGATTTTTTCTTTTCTGACTCTGAATATTTTTTAATTGTTTGACTTTGACTAAAAGCTTCTGTTATCTTAGGTTTATTTTCTTCTAGTACTAAATTTTTTAATCTTTGAATATATTCTGTTTTATCTTCAGAATTTCCTATTTTATCTATTATATCTAATAATTCTTTTTTCTTACTATGTGTACTTTTTAGCATGTTAATAGTTTCTTGGTTTTTAGCATGTGTACTTTTTAGCATGTGTACTTCCTATTTCATCACACATAAAGCTTCTTGGTTTCAAGAAATTGCTCCTTTTCTCCCTTCTCATGCTGCCACTTTATTGCAGGAAGCAACCCTATCTCCGCATAGAAAGGATAGACTCATTTGGAAACCAGGTACAACCGGGGACTTCTCCTTTAAAGCTACTTATAGATTGCTAAGACATCAAAGAGGTAATATCCAATCTGCTCAGTACCTGTGGAATACTAGAATTGAGAAAAAAGTTTCTATTTTTATGTGGAAAATGATGAATTCCTTGCTCCCTTTTGATAATGTGCTACGCAAACTGAGATTCTCTTTGGCTTCAAGATGCTGTATGTGTAATAATCATGAGGACTCTTTAGACCATTTCTTCAACTCCTGCACATTTTCAATACAAATTTGGGAAATTGTTCATTCATTCATGGGGATTACTGCTGCTGCATACTCCACTATTTGGGAGAGACTCTCTTGCTATTTAACTATCTCGGGTACAAGTGCCCTTCATAATGATATCATAAAATCTGCAGCTATTATAACTTGTTGGCAATTGTGGAAAATGAGAAATAGAATCATTTTTGATTCAGCTTTGCCTAGGACAGGTGTGGTGATAGCAAGCATTAAAGAACAAATTTTCTACATGTTCACTGCTAAACCTGCTTTCATTAGATCAAATTTTGACACAGACATTGCAAAGCACTCTTTTCTGCCACTGATCAAGTCCCCTCCTAAACCGAAAATCTTTAAAATTGCTTGGTCTAGGCCTAACTGGGGATATAAATTAAATGTTGATGCTGCTTGGAATTCCCATCTGAATTTGACTGGAGTTAGCATGATCCTAAGAGATAGTAGGGGTAATTTTATTATTGCACATACTCAAATTTCAAATGCTAAATCTCCTCAAGAGGCTGAAATGAAGGCAATACAGTTTGCCATATCAAAAATTGATGGTTTCATGGTAAATGTTTGCATAGAATCAGATTGTAAGAATGCTGTGTTGTCAATATCAGATCCGTTGCTTGCCCCTTGGCAATTGTTCCAACTTGCGGATGACATTAAACAATCTTTGAGTCCTTTCAAACTTACTCATGTTTTGAGGCAAGCGAATCTTGTAGCTGATGCACTAGCAAAGAAATGCCTTAAAGATGGGACAAGTGAATCCTTTCTCTCCTTTCATATGTTACCTAATCATATTCAGGGCCTCATTAGGCTAGATCAGTTAGGGACTCCCTCCTTAAGAATTTCACATGGTATGGATGCTACTGATTAAATGTTTTTCACAGTTTGTAGGTACAAGGAGGCAGTTTGTTTTTACTACGACCACAACGATGCACAATATGGAAAATTTTCCATGAAGATTCAGTTTCTTCTCGCTGCTGGTTTGCTTGATGCACAACCTACCTGATTTGCACAACTTCCACACCTTTGCTGACTTGCTTGATGCATAACTGATCTGTTTTGCTTGACTCACTCAGAAATGTGCAATTATTTTGCTGGAAACATTGCTGGTGCTGGTTCTTCTTCAGTGCTAATTTGTGATCATTTGTTTTTTAGATTCAGTTTGAAGCCTCTACTAGATGCTTCATGACTACTCTAGGTTATAGGGGATAAGATTCTTAGTTTTGGATGGGGTGATTTTGACTGACCAGTGTTTCGTCATTACGATCCACTAATAAGTGCGATGACCTCCATTCTCAACTAAGAGTTTTAATATTCCTCTCACAATTAGATATATCCTCTTATTCATTTTGAAAGCAACAAATGTTGCCTCAATGAGCCTATGGATCTTAAATGTACATATAGACTAAGCCAATGGCTTCTCCCTGTATTTAACTTTCAGTTTTTCTGTTATTTTAAGGCTTGGGAAGGCCAAATATAACTTCCCCCATCTATGGATGGTTTAATTTAAAAAAAAATATTAATAGTTGGAATTTTACATTGACATATACTATCAGAATCACTAGAAGAATCTGAGTCTGACTCATAACTTGAATGCTCATTATCTGAGTCATCAATTAATATAGCTAATAGCTTATTTCTTAATTCTATATCTTCTAATGCATTAATTTTCTTTTCTGTTTTACAGTAATTTGCAGTGTGACCAAATTTCTTACACTTGTAACATTGAATATTTTGAAATTTGTTTTGTTTCTGTTTATTAAATTTTCTTTTATACTTTTCCTTTTGAAAAGGTTTTTCTTTCTTATGAAAATGCCTGTTGTATTTATGTTTCTTATAATTTCTAAATTTTTGTCTTTTATGAATTTTATGTTGAGATGAAGGGGGTTTTATTCCTGTTATGCCAAATTGTTGGCAAAAAGATCCCATTTCTTTCTTCTCTGATCCATATTTATTTTGAATCTTTAAATCTTGGCATAATGTTAATGATTCTTTTTTGACAAAAGCAAATATTTGACCAAATGTTATGTCATTATAATCTATTTTTTCTGTTCCTAATGCTTTACTTAAATTTGTTAGTATCCTTTGGGAAAATAGAGTTGGTAATCCTGTTATAAATTTTTCTTTCCAAAATGGGGAACTTGAATTTGTTCTTCTAAATACTTGAGTTAAAAATATATCTTTGTACCATTTGAAATTAGTTAAAGTAGGACATCTTAAATTGGTTAAACATATCTTTGAACTTTCTAAAGCTTCTGCAGGATTTCCTACAAAATACATTGAAATAGTGTATAATAAAAATGCTGATCCATCTGGGACCATGACAAATTGAATGTTATTATCTTCTCCTTGAGCTTCTTCTGACTCATGGTTCATTATTGCTTGTTTATCTTGTAAAGTGAGATAATTATCCCACCATCCTTTTAATTGTCCTGTAAATCCTGTTACTAATAACATGACTATATTTGGTTCTGTTGGAGTTATGGTTGCTTTATAAGCTACCCTAGCCATTCCCATTTCTTGCAATAAATTTAATATTTGATATTCTGATAATCCATCTATGTTCCATTGATATATTGATGAACCATCATAACTTTTGAATGAATGAAGATTTTCTTCATATTGAAGGTCTGGTGAAGTTGGTTTTGGATAATCAGCTTTTGTATCATGTTTTCTCCAATTATACTTTAATCTATTAATATGCATATCAGGTTTTTCTTCTATTTGTTCTTGGAACTGATGTTCTATTGAATTTATTTGTTTTTCAAAATCATTTTCTGATTCTACTTCTGTATTCTCAGAATAAGAACTAGTTGAATCATCTGTGTCTATTGGATTTACCTCAGATATAACTCCTATATGCTTAGAACTACTTGGTTTATCAGATGGTCGAAGTGATAATGATTCCTCCATTTTCTTTGAAAACGGGGATACTTGAAAATGGGATTTAGAAAATGTATTTTGGAATATTTCTGTCTTATTACTTAATTTAGAATCTAATTTAGTGGAAATAAAATCAACTTGATTTGCCATAGTATGTAATAATTGATTGGAATAATTGTTCTGTTGGTAAATCTTTTTAATATCTTCTAAATTTATTGAATCTGTATCATTTCCTGGTCTTCCTGTTTTGAATGGAGAGGCAACTACTATGGTTTCCTCAGTAGTAATATGTACTGATTGGAGTGGTGGATGAATAGAACTAACTACTGTATCATTTGGTAATTTCCATTTTTTGTAAAGATTGGACTGTACATTTATAACTGGAATTTCTGTAAAATTATCTTTTCTTATTAATTGTTCCTTTTTTAAATAATATCCTAACCACATAAAAAACTTCATTTGCCTAATCTTTTTGACTGTGAGTTCATTATAGAATTCTTTCTTAATTTGTTCTCTGGTTTCTAAATTTAGTTTTTCAAACCAAATTCTATTTGTATTATTTTCTTGACTATAATAATCATTATTTAAATATGTTTTATCTATTGTGAATTCATTATTATTATTCATCATATTAATTTCTGATTGACGCATTTGACTAAGGGTTGGTGACCCTATTGAAAAATTAGTATATAGAATAATTTCTGGTAAAGGGGAAGAATATCTTATTTTAGTTTCCTGTAAATATGTTGGAATATCAGATGTTGAATGCCTATGGGTTTTATAATTATCCATATTTGAATACCTAGTATATAAGAGCTAAACAAATATTGAACATGATATAATCAAACCAATTCAAAAATATATTGATTTCTTATCCGGATTCCAGTAGATTTAGATTTCTATTAAACCGGTTCTCGTTGGTGGTGCTTATCCGATCCATTTCGCTGCCGGCAATCTTCGATGGTTCTCTTCCGACTTAATGCGCTAAGGTTCTCTAGATAGCCATGAGCAATATTATTTTTGATAAAAAGAAAGGCAAAATTATTTTTGGATAGAAAATATTGATTTTTTTGTTACGAAATTATAGATTAATATTTCATAATTAGTAGTAATTTAAAATGTAGTTTATTACCTAATATATTTAATTAAAAAATATGTAGAATTAAATATAGATAATATATATCTATTGACTTTAATGTCGCATTAAATTTCTTTAAAATAATTGAAAATTATGTTTGTATAATTTTATGTTAGTTAATATGAAACTTTATATTTATTAATTTCATGTTACTTAATACTTGTATTTCTAGAAACATTTTTGAACATATTTTCTAAAATAATTAGTAAAATTAATGAAAATTTAAATGAAATCTGATTAACTTAGTGATTTATGATGATGGGAAAATATGTAAGAATCTGGAGAATGAAATTTATTTTCGAACATTAAAATTTTAATGCAAATTTTGAATTTAATTCTTTTTATAAAATGAAATAATTATACAATATGTGTAGATATGTAAACATATTAGGGTGTAAACAGGTAAAATACATGGCGTGATTAAGTAACCCGAAACGAGAGGGAAGGTGGTTTATTATGCACTTTTAAAAATTACGTACGTATTTTAAAACTTTCTTTAAAATAATTGAAAACAAATAGTATTTTTTAAACAAAATCTTGGGATATACTGTATTTCCATAGGCATATAGAAAAACATGGTTGAATTAGAATTATAGAAAGTTAAAAAGTTTTAGTTACAATGTTAAAGTTTTATTATGTAACGTGTAATAGTTAGAAGTTTATGATCCGATTAATGAAATTGAAAATTTTCATCTTTATTTTATCTAATTTGTAGTTTAAACATTGATCTTTCAATAACTTATGGAATGATCATATTTGAAGAGACTGGCTCTATTTTTTATGGCAGAATCTTGGGAAAGGACATATTTTCATAGGATTATGGAAAAACAAAAAGAGACGGACTCATTTTTTATAATGAAAAGACAGCCATTTGTATAATGAATTTGACTCTAATTAGGGAACAAGAGTATTCCATATTAGATAACAAATAACGGATTAAGGCGGTAGAATTATTCATAAATTGGAGATGTGATAAGGAAATCATGCGCATACATTGCCGGTTTTGTTTTAGATAAAAACCGAATAGTAACGTAAAGAGTGTTAACAAATCAAAGTGACAGTACAAATAACTAGAAAGAGAAAATCCCCGAAGTACCCCTACAGATGCTTCAAATCCGTTTTCTAATTTGAAATTGTTATTGTTGCCGTTTCCGAAATCAATGAGGAAAGGGTCCTCTCTCTATAAATTCATGCTTTCATACCCTCACCGCACACAATCAAGAAGACTGTCTTACAAGAAACAAATCGAAAGAAGAATTCCAACGAGATGGCCGATAAGAATATCACCCAAGGAACAAGTTTCCAACAATCGGAGCCGATCCTCTGCGCCAACGGCTGCGGGTTCTTCGGAACTTCGGCGACGAACAATCTCTGCTCTAAGTGCTTCCGCGATTTACGAATGAAGCAGGAGAGCGGCGCGGAGGCCAGTGCCGCTTTTGACAGGTTTGCGGCAGGTACGGAGGTCGTTAAAACTCCGTTTGCTTTCGGATGGGCGCCCGAGTCCACATCGGCAGTCGATAACGCTCCCTCCGTACTCAGACTGACACCGGTGGAGAGGCAGTTGGACGCGGCTGCGGTGCCGACTTGTGCCGCCGGCGTAGAGAAGAAGGTGAGCAACCGGTGCGGATGCTGCAACAAGAAGGTGGGGATGCTGGGGTTTGCGTGCAGGTGCGGGGCTACGTTCTGCGGGACTCACCGGTACCCAGAAAAGCACGATTGCGGCTTCGATTACAAGGCCCAGGGCAAGGAGGCGATCGCCAAGGCAAACCCTGTGGTCAAGGGGGACAAAATCCAGAGGTTCTGAGAATGCGGGGGTCCGACACGGATCCGAAATCAGACACGGGATTGGAGTTTGGGATTTAGTCTTTAGGGAACGATTATGGTCGGGATTTTACGGAACTGATACATGAGAAGTAGTGAACAGCAACTAAGTTGTGTATGTTTGTTCATGGCATCAAATTAGTAATTTTGTATTCGATTCTTTCAGCAAATGACAATTTAGTACTCCCTGAGTTTGACACACTTACTATAGTTATATATTTTTTTAAAATTTGTCACATTTCCTTTTATGGCAAAAAGTACATTATTTTCAATCGCTCATTAAACTTTTTACTCCCCTCACTCAATTTCTTCCACATATTTCAACTTAAAAAAAGCCACTTAAATATATTGCGTCAAACATAATGAAATGGAGGGAGTAAAAATGTTACTTTCTCTTCTTCTTCTTATACAATTTATATCAATCATTGTTAACTGGGGGGCGGGACTAGAAATATTTTTTAGCAAGGACCAAAACTATATACAAATATTTAATTTTTAATCGATTATTAAAATGGATGGCATTCTGTGATCCAACCTAAAATTTAGGTAGAGATCGATTTTAACAATATTCTAGCTCCATGGACCCATCTCTAATAATTTTACAGGGGTCTATCTATAATTATTTTACAAGGATCTATCGCTAATAACTTTTCAGGGGTTTTTTCGTCCATTTTCCCCATCATTTTCTCTTACCACTTGCAATCTGCAAAAAAATTCAATTTTTTAAATGTAAAAAATACAAAAATCAATTAAAAACTGTAGCAACATAAAAAAACATAGTAGAACATCAATGAAAATTCATAAAACATCAACAAAAAATTGCAGCAAAAAATATTAAAAAATCAAATAAAATAGTAAAAAATATATAAAGTTTCAAATAAAAAAATGAAACACACACAAGTTATAAAATAAGCACCTACAACCTACATTTGAAGCACTAACAAAAAATGAAAAACGTCAGTATAAGGAAAAAAACACTACAAAAAATCAACTATATCATCAAAAAAACTACAAACATCAACTCCTAACAAGCAACAATTGAAGCACTTACAAACAACGATTGAAGCACTTACAAACAACAATTGAAGCACTTACAAGTTGTACTCCAAGCACCAATTTATTTTCATAACACACACAAGTTATAAAATAAGCACCTACAACCTACATTTAAAGCACTAACAAAAAATGAAAAACGTCAACATAAAGAAAAAACACTACAAAAAATCAACCATATCATCAAAAAAAGCTACAATCATCAACCCATATCACCTAAAACTCATCTAGAAAAATGAAAAACATCAACATGAGGGAAAAAAAACTAAAAACATCAACAAAAAAGTTACAGTATCTTAAGAGTATAAATTATTCACTTTGAAAATCATAAAACATCAATGATTTTTTAATAAAAAAAAACTACAAACATCAACTCTTAACACCTGAACCTCATCCGAAAAATGAAAAACATCAACGTAAGAAAAAAGACACTACAAACATCAATTTCTATTACCAAAACCTCAACCGGAAAATAAAAAACATAAACATGAGAAAATAAAAAAACTACAAATATCAATCCATATCACCAAAAAAAATTACAAAAACATCAACTTATATCAATTAAACCTCACCCGAATAATTAAAAACATCAACATAAGAGAAAAAAAACTACAAACATCCAAAAATATACAGTACCTCAATAATAAAAAATTTTAAAAAAAGAAGAGCTAGAAGAGATTTGAACTCAAGGCTCCAACCTCAATGTCTATAGCAATAACCACTACACCAAACATTTGTTATTGAATAAGCACTCAGTTAAATAATATTAAACCTCTCAAGTAACTCATGAACATAAATTCTTCAAAATATAACCTCTAGCAGGTTTCGAACTGCAGACCTCTAACAACAGCAGACACAATACTAACCACTATACCAGAGATGCTGAATTGACAATATACTCAGTCAAAAAATATTTAACCTCAGTTCATCTCATTGGAAAAGCACATATTAATCCTCACCTCTCGTAAGCAAAACCTCGTCCGTCGCCGTCAACTGCCTCCGTATTCAACGTTCGCAGCTGCAGCACGTGATTGCACGTGCTAGTCACCTTCTTTAGTACGCTCATGGATCTCGCCTGACGGAAGAGGTAGCAACGTCGTCGCCGTCGCCATCGCTTCTCCGTCAGCAAATCGAAGCTCTACAATTTGAACGGAGAAGAAGAAGGTGCGATGCTGCAACAATTTGAATGCTCGAGTAATGCCGGAGAAGACTCGAGCACGCCAGCTTCGCGATGAAATCCACCGGAGAAGACTCGAACAATGCTAGAGACAGAGCATCTGAATCCGCTGGAGAAGACTCGAATCAGAGAAGTCTGAATTCGTCCGAGAAGACTGAGCGGTGAAGGCTAGGGTTCCGACACTCTGTAAATCCGACACTCTGTGCAGTGTCATCGCTAGAATTGTGGCGTCATCGTCTCCATCACAATGCCATCGTCAACGCAGATCGAGCATCATCGTCGCAACTCGATCATCGCCGGAAAACGGAGGAGCCGGACCGGAAATAGAGCAGCGCCGGAAAAGATCACCAGAGAACAGAGAAGACCGGTGGAGACGGCGGAAATCTGGTGGAAATCCGGTAGTTTCCAGCGGTAACCTCCGGCCAGAGGTGGTTTTCGGTTGGAGGACCAATTTCTGATCTGGATTGTAAAAAATTGAAAATGAAAATTCTAGATATTTTTGTGATATATATAGTATTTTGATAACTGCACAGTAGACCCCTAAATTTATTAGCATATTTTAGAAAAAATACCACCCCAATTTCAAATTTATAATAATTGCAGATTAAACCTCTGCCTAAAGTTTAGGCTGCCTAACATAAAATATTGTGCTATTAAAATAATAAATCTTTTAAAATTAATTCATTAAAAAATTAAACATTAAAATTAAGTACTAAAAGCAAATAAAATAATTGGAATAGTACACTGTTTACATCTTCCAATCTTGTGTTTTCTATGTAAAAAATACGAAATAATTTATTATCTCTTTCACATATTTGAAAATAGATTCAAGGAAAGATCAAGTGTGAAACAAAAATTTTAAAATATAGAATTAAAACACTCTAACATACAAGAATAATTAATGAAAAAAGGAAAATTAAATAACTTTCGCTAAATTCTTTGCTTTGCTTTTAATAGGAAGATTTTTTTAAAAAACATATTTTTCCTCTTGACATATATCACCATATATATTTGAACTACCTTGGTATTAAGAAAATTTTAAATTTTAATTAGAGCAAATTTTCTATTGAAAAAAGTAGTTAAAACCAGAATGCAGTCCGATGTGGTGATAAGGTTTTAGCCATATTTCAATCGACTAAGGGCATGGGCAGGGGTAGATACCGCTAGCGGTCTCTTATCAATTAAATATATTATTTTTTTCTCTCTCTCACCTCAATTTAAGAGACCACTTAAAAAACAACCCCTTTTTTTCTCCACAATGGTTAAGAGACCATTATATACTATTCATGGAACCCACTTGATTTTCTCTAACCTACTCATTAATTTGACCATTAAATATGATTTTAAATAAATTTGTCCACAAAAAATAAGTTGAATGCAAAATTTAATAGAATGTTTAAATATTTAAATATAAATTCATTTTTTAAAAATACGGTAAATAATTTGTTTTTCTCGTTCTTGTCAATACCATGCTTCAGTGTAAAAAAATAAAATTAATTTCAATTTTTTTGATGAAACTATTAAAATGAAATTAAATAAATAAATACTATGAGAATTCATTTTTTTTATAAAATAATATGAAAAACATATAAAGTGCGAAAACCAATTATAACAACTATAAAAATTAAAGAAAATACTAAATAAAATATTGATCTACTCCAACCAAATATTACAATTTTAAAATCAAAATATTGATCTAATGTGACCAATTATTAAAAATAGAAAAAAATAAATATTGATCTAGTCTGACCAAAAAAACATGGATGGCGAAACTATATCGACATCTTAATTTTGACCACCCAAATACTGGTAAAGATGTTCCGTAAGGTCATTTTTCAACTGGTCATGTTTAACTCTATTGCGCACATCCCTCCAATTTTGCCTGAAAGTCGGAAGATCAGCATACCGTTCGACGTTATAATGCCAAGGAGAGTCGTCGATTTGGTCATAATCACTTGGTTGAACTTGCAACCCATATGTGTCTCTTTCATCTTCGACTATCATGTTGAGCAGTATGATACAAGCTATCATAATATTGCCCAACGTTTTGACATTCCAGTATCGGGCTGGGTTGCGGATCACGGAAAACCTAGGTTGTAAAATACCGAAAGCACGTTCGACGTCTTTCCGGTAACTTTCTTGACGCTTTGTGAAGAGTTGTTTCTTGGGGTCATTTGGAGCCGTATATGCTGGCATGAAGGTCGTCCACTTAGGATAGATTCCTTCTGTAAGATAGAACCCTTGATCGTAGCTGCGACCATTGACTTCGTAAGGATAACGTGGAGCTCTCCCCTCACATACGTCATCAAATAATGGTGATTTGTCTAGGACGGTGATATCATTATTTGACCCTGCCATACCAAAAAATGCATGCCATATCCATGTATCGTAGGAGGCGACTGCTTCCAAAATAATTGAGGCGCGTCCACTCCTACCCTGAAATTGACCCTTCCAACCCACAGGACAATTTTTCCATTCCCAATGCATACAATCAATACTACCAAGCATACCTGGAAATTCACGTCCACGAGCTACATGCATCAGGCGAGCAATATCCTCCTGATTTGTTGGTCTGAGGTATGCTGGACGGTATACGGCAATAATTGCATTCACAAAATGAGACACCATTTCTCTAACCGTCGTTTTGCCCATCTGTAAGCATTCATCCAGTTGGTCGTATCCACAACCATATGCCAAATGACGCATTGCCACCGTGCACTTGTGAAGTGGCAAAAATCCTTGATTACCAGTTGCATCAGGCCTTTGTCTGAAATAGGGATCGTGGTTGGTGACATCTTCTAGTATACGTTCGAATACATTTCGCCGCATACGAAACCTTTGACGAAAGTGTTGATCGTCGTACATTCTTTCAGGAGGTTGAGCAAAATATTGCCTCTGGAGTACTTCCTGTGCTCGAACACGATCTCTTTTGATATGATTTCTGGTTTTCTTTGGTAAGGTTGGAGAAGTTTGAGCACTGTCGTCCTCAATGGCTGCGTACCATTGTTTAGCCATTTCCGGCAAATTCAAGAAAAAGTTAATTGTCTCAGGATCGGTATCGGGTAGAAAACTGGGAATATCATAGGTTGATGGGTTTGATGATTCTCCAAAGTGAAGCTCATCATCGTTGTTAGGGGAATTAGAGGAAGACATGGTTGTGTAGTGGAAAGAAATTGGTAGAAGAATTGGATTTCAGGGTTGGAATGAAAGGGAAACAAATGACCCATTTATATAGAGAACCATTAAATGTGAATGGATGGGATGTGTCCATGACAACTCCATTATTTTTGTCTTGTGGCTTTGAAATGATGAATTCAACCCATGTGAATGGATGAGATGTGTCCATGACGACTCCATTATTTTTATCTTGTGGCTTTGAAATGATGAATTCAACCCATGTGAATGGATGAGATGTGTCCATGACAACTCCATTATTTTTGTCTTGTAGCTTTGAAATGATGAATTCAACCCATGTGAATGGATGAGATGTGTCCATGACAACTCCATTATTTTTGCCTTGTGGCTTTGAAATGATGAATTCAACCCATGTGAATGGATGAGATGTGTTCATGACAACTCCATTATTTTTGTCTTGTGGCCTCGAAATGATGAATTCAACCCATGTGAATGGATGTGATGTGTCCATGACAACTCCATTATTTTTGTCTTGTGGCCTCGAAGTGATGAATTCAACCCATGTGAATGGATGAGATGTGTCCATGACAACTCCATTATTTGTCTTGTGGCTTTGAATGAATTCAACCCATGTGAATTGAACCGATTAAAATGAAATGATGAAAACCAATTAAAATTCTAAAAACCAATGACAAATGTATGGTCTAGTCTGACCAATTATTACCAACAACCTATTACAATCAATTTTCACCGTAGACTATCCCAATTAATTTATCTCGCCGTGCTTCCTCCGCTGCCGACAACTCTCCCTTTTGAATCAAAGTATCAAGGAGTTTAGTGTTAGCTATCAACCGATCCCGCTCCGATTGTTTTTCAATGAACTCCCGCTGTGACATGTTGTACTCCAATTTAGCTCTTTCATTCTCCGCAAATATTTCCGCCTTTTTTGTAGCTGCTTCAATTGCGGCCGCACACTGCATTCTAGCGGATTCTTTTGATTGTTCATCATCTGTTGTTCTTCCCCTGGCCTTTCCTTTTCCCCTTGCCTTGCATTTAGCGGCTTTCACACCAATAGGTCTGGATGGATATTGCATAGCTTGAGCATCATTGCCACTACGGGGTGTTGATGGCACCCGTGGTGAATATTCTTCTCCATCAGTGTCCTTTGGGCCATATTGTGCTATAAATTTAGGGTTCTTTCTGCAATCGTCATAACAATGGAAGAATAAAAATTGTTGCCCATCATTTTCATCTGCAAACAAGTTTATGGTCCATGCCTTTACATCTCCTTGGCTAGAGCCACTCCCACCCCGACTGAAGTGACGCGCGGATTTAATTTCACATCCCACATATTTGCCAATATCATGCGCCATTTTTGACCACCGACACTTGCACGACTTCATTGACCGGTTGTAATTTGCATAATGATTCACATCGCGCATAATTTTAGACCAAAACACACTAGCATTTTGACCTGTACCCACCACACAGTCGGTGGAATGCTCAAACCATGCGCCACATAGAGTTTTATCATCCTCTACACTCCATTTGGCCCGACTACCTTTCTTCTTTGTAACCTTACTCCCGGACACTATTGCAACTTCATCATTTTCTTCACCTACATCATTTTCTAAACGAATAAATCATTTTTCCAAACCAAAACAAATGTCAAACATATACTAATTTTGAAACTATGTTTATGAAATTTTAAAATACATGAACATATTAAATGATGCACTGGATTCTTCAAATAATATACTAGATTGCACACACTAGATTGCATACACTAGATTGCATGTTAAAATGCATATACTAAATGCATATACTAGCAACATATATTTTTCATGTTCAAATATATTTATTTTAAAATATAACAAAGGGAAATGAAGGCAGTGTAAATTTATTATAAACTAGAAAATGAAGACAATGAAGGCAAAGTAAATTAATTACAGGCTTACCATCTGTAACATCGTGACTTCCATATTGTTGCCCATCTTCACCACCAAAATTCTGACCCGGTGATCCGCGACCTCCTCGGCTTGAAAATGCTCCTGATTCGTTTATAGCATCAAGATGTGGAGAATGAAAGCGTTGTCCATATAAATTATGGTACGAATTCTGCAATTGAATGTTCGCATTTTGGGAGTGGTTCGGGTAAGGAGGGTTCATGTATGCATTTGGGGAAGAGTAGCATTGATTTTGAAAATTCATGTATGAATGTTGAGAATTCATATAGAAGTTGGGAGGGATGTTTGGAGAATTTTCACAAAATTCTGAATTTGGAAAAGGACGATAATTCGGATTTTGCGAAAAATTGTCCACATTGAAAGAATTTGGAATTACCTTATCTTTGACTTTCGACGTTCTTCGTGGATCCATCACAAGAAATGGATTGCAATGTAGAAGATGAATTAGTGAGGTAGAAGAATTGGAATTGGAAGTAGTGTGATGAAATGAGTTGAAATATTCTATATTTATAGGCAAAAAGGGTAGGGAGATGGAATTTAAAAATTAAAATAGAAACTATAAAAAATTTTAAAAAACTGCAGATTTCTTTTTAAAAAATACGCCTGGGACACGTGTTGCCACCAGAATGGGACACCTGTCCCATTAAAAAACTACTCGTTAAGAGCCGTTGGGGGAACACGTGTCACCCCCTGAGTGGACCACGTGTCCCCCGGATTTAAAATTCAGCTCCACCCAAAAAAAATCCATTGCAGACACGTGGCCCAATCCATGGGCGACACGTGTCCGCAACAAAAAATTCAAAAAAAGAGTTTTGGCTGAGTGGGACACGTGGCCCACTCAGGGGGCGACATGTGGCCCACTCGGTAAAAAAAAACAACAGCGCACAAAGGCCATGTGGGTCTGTCAGGCGAGTGGCCTCTTCACCGGTCTCTTACCAAGAGTCTTTTGAGTGGTCTCTTGTTAAGAGACCACTCAAGAGACCACCATTGTGGTGGTTTTCGGTCTCTTGAGCGGTCTTTTAATTTTAAGAGACCACCACTACCCATGCCCTAAACCGCTCTGACTTTGGTATGTACATCAAATAGGTGTAATGAAATCCTAATGACACACCCAAATTTTTGTGGACGATACCTTAACTTACCGCTATCTACTTTCTAGTAATTAAAAATGAGTAAGGAGGAATACTATTGATAGAATGATTTGTCGTAATGAATTGTATTATTGATATCTAAATATATAGAGAGTACAATAGAGGTGTAATAAGGAAAGAACTCTAATCATAATAAATCATAATCTAATCAGGAGTCTGATTTATTCTAACACCCCCCTCTCAAGTGAAGCGTCGGATGCTCGCCGATGCATAGCTTGGACCTGAAGAACTCGAACAGCGGACGAGAGAGCCCCTTGGTGAAAATATCTGCAATCTGAAGAGAAGTCGGAACATGAGCAACGCGCAGCTTTTCGGATGTCACCAACTCACGAACAAAATGGTAGTCAATGTCGATGTGCTTCGCCGCTTGTGTGCCACTGGATTCTGAGCCAAGAAGATAGCACTACTATTTTCGCATAACAATAATGAAGAACCAGAAAGTGGAACCCGAAGATCATGAAGCAAATGAGTGAACCATACCACTTCTGAGGCAGTGTTGGCGAGAGCACGGTATTCAGACTCAATGCTAGAGCGAGAAACAGTGGGCTGTTACTTGGCACTCCAAGAAACCAGATTCCCACCAAGAAAAAATGCATAACCATAAGTGGACCGATGAGTCTCCAGACAGCGAGTCCAATCAGCATCAGAGTACCCTAACACATCAGGAGTATTAGCAGAACAAAACCCGAGACCAAAATGAAGAGTGCCACGAACATACCGCAAAATCCGAGTTACAGCAGCAAAATGGTCATCTCTGGGATCCTGAAGATACTGACTCACCGTGTTGACCGAGAATACCAAATCCGGGCGAGAGATGGTGAGATACTGAAGAGCACCAACAAGAGAACGATAAAGTGTAGGATCCCAGAACGGAGGACTGGTAGAGCTGTGAAGCTGAGAACCAGCGACAAATGGAGTAGAAATAGGGGCCGCGTCAGACATACCGGCCCGATTCAAAAATATCACGAGCATACTTTGCTTGGCCAAGCAGTAACCCTGAGGAGGTAGGTGAAACTTCAAGACCAAGAAAGTAATGAAGAACACCAAGATCCTTGATCGCAAACTCTCTGTGTGTCCGATCAATGAACTGGCGAAGAAGAGTCGAGTCATTGTCTGTAAGAATGACATCGTCCACATACACAAGTAGGTACAGTAACGACGACCCTCTCGAAAGGACATATAAAGAAGTATCAGCTGAGCTGCACCGAAAACCAAGCTGTGTCAGATAACTGCTGAAATGTAGGAACTGAGCTTGGGGAGCCTGCTTAACACCATAGATGGCCTTTCGCAAGCGACAAACATAGTCTGGATGAATAGAATCCTGATAACCAACGGGCTACTTCATGTTGACTGGAACATTAAGAACACCATTAAGGAAAGCGTTCTTGACATCCAACTGATGAAGTGGCCAGGAACGCATGGTGGCTATGGTGAGAACCGTCCTAACAGTGGAGGCTTTGACCACAAGACTGAAAGTGTGGTCAAAATCAAAATCTGGAATCTGCGAGAAACCCTGCGCCACAAGTCTAGCTTTGTGACACTCAATAGTGCCCTCTGGTCGATACTTGAGCATATAGACCCATTTGGAGCCAAAAATGTTAACATTCGAAGGTCGAGACACCAAATCCAAAGTGTGCTGACCACGAAGAGCGGCCATCTCATCATCCATGGCTGAAACCCAGGCTGGATCCTAAAGGGAAGAGCGATAATCAGTGGGCTCTGTCTGAGAGAGAAGTGCGACAGTGAGACCATGAGCAATAATATCTGAATAATCCCGGTGCAGAATGGCACCAGTGGAAGACCGAGTGGCCATCTGATGGGTACGAAGCTGGGGCGGCGAAGCTGGAGGAGTCGAACCAGCTGATGATGCTGAGGAAGATTGAGCTGCGCTGACCGAAGAGTGGCCATCCGAAGTCGTTGGAGAAAGGATGACTGATACTGGCTGAGACATGGTGACCGGTGACTGAGACGATGGCTGAGGAGTGATGGCCGGCAGCTGAGGTGTGGTGGCCGTTGGCCGAGAAGCTGGGTCCGGGTCGGCCATCCAGATGGGAGATGGTGGTGAAGGAGGGGCGGCTGGAACAGGCACAGGCGTGGTGGCCCCAATCGATGAAGTAACAGCTCAATCAAAAAATGAAGAAATCTCCAGATCTGAAATAGAGTGACTGTCCGCGGAAGATGAGACATAAGGGAATAAGGTTTCATCAAAGAGAACGTGGCGAGAAACATAGATACGCCTAGAAGTGGGGTCGAGACACTGGAAGCCCTTGTAACGAGGGCTGTAGCCAATAAAAACACACGGAATGGATTGCGGTGCAAACTTATCAGTAGCAGTGGCACGCAGACATGGAAAAGCACGACAACCAAATGGGTGAAAGAGGGTATAGTCTGGCACATGACCAAAAACAACCTCAAAAGGTGATTTTCCACCAAGAACTGAACTTGGCAGACGGTTAATGATGTAAACCGCTGAGGAGAAAGCTTCCACCCAATAACAGTGTGGCACGGAAGAGTGAAAAAGCATGGCAAGACCAGTCTCTGTGATGTGATGATGCTTCCGCTCAGCTCGGCCATTTTGAGCAGGTGTATAGGGCGATGACATCTGATGATGAATGCCACATGATATGAAGTGAGACTGAAGTCGATGATTAGTAAACTCTGTGCCACTATCGGTCTGAATTTTTTTAACCCTAGTAGAAAACTGGGTCTCAATGAATTTTTGAAACTGAATAAATGTGTCATAGAAGTCTGACTTATACCGCATCGGGAAAAACCACGTGAATCGCAAAAAATCATCAATGAAATGGCATAATAAGAAAAACCACCCGCCGATAAAACATGGGCTGGTCCCCACAAATCACAATGCACCTTGTCCAATAACCCAGCAGCGCGCCTATCACTAGTGGAAAAAGGTAAACGGCTAATCTTGTCCATCTGACAAGGAGAACAACTGACAGATGCATGCATAGCAAAAGTGACAGAAATAAGGCCCCGTCGATTCAATAACTGAACAGTATCATGAGACACGTGACCGAGGCGAGAGTGCCACTGCTTAAAAGAAGCATGAAGCTTACTAGAGCGTAATTTGCCTAAAAAGCTGGAATCACCAGTCTCAAGAAAATAAAGACCTGAACTCTGACGGCCTTTACCTATTATCGTCCCTGTATGCTTGTGCTCAATGGAAAATGCATCGGCATCAAATATAACACGGATAGATAAATCACAAGTAAGCTTACTGATGGACAATAAGCTTCTATTAATCTTAGGAACTACCAGAACATCATTAACAGAGAAACCAGAGAAATGACACAGGCCGATGTGAGAAATAGATAATGATTCACCATTGCCAACAAGAATAGAATCCGAACCACGATAAGATTGTACCTTATCAAGATGACTGGTGCGAGTAGTTATGTGAGATGCAGCACTCGAATCAACGATCCACTGATTTGACAAAGGATGACGATTGAGACCATGCACACGGGCCTGAAACAAGCCTTTGTCTGCAATCCAATTAGCAGAGCCACTAGCCCGAGAAAAAGGCCCCAAATAAACCATAGCAAGAAGATGCCCAGAAAATAAGCACAAAATGACCAGGCGCGTGCGAAGACGGCCAAAAAATGCTATATGCTCGCCAGACGCGTGACTTCACGCGCAGAAGGTAATGATGATTCTCTAGGCGCGTGGCTTCACGCGCGGAAGAATGTGCGCGCGCGTCTGCACACACAACGCGTGGATCTGGCTGTTGCTTGGTTCAGCCGAGATCTAGCTGTTGCTTCTGGAAGAACTGGCGAGCACGACGACGACGAGCACGACAATGAGCACGGCGACGCGACGAGAAGAAGCTGAAATTTGATATTCGAAACGAAGCCGCTGCCGAAGAAGAGATTGAACGCCGGTGAAGTTCGCCGCCAGAGGATGTTGAACGTCGGTGTTAGAACGCCGACGACGCCGGATACGAACGCCGGAGATGAGGAGTTTGATTCTTCGGAAAGAAAAGACACCGGTGAAGAGAATGTTGGACGAAATAGGCTGCCGAGAGATGGCCGGAAGTCGCCGGAAATTGATCGGAAATTCGTCGGAAACAGTTCCCTTGCCGGCCGGAAAGAAATAAAAATAAATTTATGATTTATGATCAGAACTTGCTCTGATACCATGATAAAATGATTTTATTATTGATATCTAAATATATAGAGAGTACAATAGAGGTGTAATAAGGAAAGAACTCTAATCATAATAAATCATAATCTAACTAGGAGTCTGATTTATTCTAACAACTATAAATATTATCTTTTATCTTAACCCCTGCGGGTAATCTAACAGAGTCCTTTCAAGTGAACAATATATTTTATGTATTTTAATTTGTATCCATGCTTCTGAGAATTGTGTTGGCAATCTGTTGTGTATTTTGGTTCAGGTGATATATGGCCGGGATCTGAGGCGGTTTCATCAAATTATGACCATGGGAATCAATTGAAAAGTCTGTCACTGTCTCAGAAGAGAGGCTTATTGCTACTTTATTGGTTAAGAAGCCAACAGCTGACCTTAGAAGCCAAGTCACTGTGAATGGTGTTTGCAACATTTCTTCTTCAAATGTGAAGTTTATGTTATTCGATAACACGAGAGCTAGGATATGGGCAGCGAGGTCTATGTCATTTTCGTTGAGGTATAACTTTCTTGCTGCTTCTGTACGTGTAACTATTGAATTCATAAGTGTAGTGGCAGTTGTCCAATATTTAAATCCTAGTTTTATTTGTAGTTGTCTAACAATAGGGATGCTCGCATGCGGGAGCTTATTAGAGTTTTCAACATAGAAGGCCAGATTCATAATCGGGTGGATATGACAAGACCAAGTAGCTGAGGATGATGTGAATGATAAGTATGTATCGAAATCTAATTAGGGGAATTCCAACCACAACTTCTTGCAGAGGTCGCGACATGCCATCATGGGAGCAGTACATGTTCGTGAGAAGTTGCGAGCCTCGTGAACTAAACACGAAAAAACTCACCCTTTCGATGCGATTGATCCATTCCTAATAGTCTGAAAACCACACTATAGTTCTTGTGTTGCATTTGTACTGAATTTGTGCTGAATCTACACCGAATTTGTGCCAAGTTTGTGCTGAGTAAGGGCTCATAAAAACAAAAGATAGATACAAATTACTTCTTTGCCTAGTATTTCCTGTTATGGGATTTGTTACAGTTTTGGATACTTTTATGAAACTTTTTTTTTTTTTTTAACTAGAAAACCACCGTAGTGGGGGGGTATATAAGGCTCCCCGAACCTAAGATAAACTCCATAAAGGAGGCAATTTGTGACAGAGATCTAAGGATATGACTGACTATACTATCTCTGTGACTAATACTCCACGCAGGGAGGCAATATGATAAATCTCCACGCAGGGAGGCAAAAAGCAAACCTAAAACCTGAAAAAACAGGGATAAATATCCTGGTCGTAGCCAGCAGAATTCGACCGCATACTAGCTACAATACTGAAACTGACGTCCCCAACCTACTAGCTACAACAGTATGATCATACTAGCTACAACAGTATGATCACTACCTAGAAAAGTCTCATTCCTCGCTAAAAGCTAATCGTCCTCGCTCTGCCAGATTAGACACTGTGTGGCTCCCTATGACAGTAAGAGACTTTCCCAGATCGTAAACACACTATCAGAACGCCGGTGAGCTGCCCACCCGCATCAAGCAGTGGTGTCAAAAAACACCTCAACCTGTACGGACTACAAATCTAATTCAGACAGAGTCGCCAATGGGAGAGTCAATACTTCCATTGACTTGGATTTCTCCTGTCTATCTATTGAATCAGATCGAAAGCCAGCATAGTTTTTCCAATCTCGGATCGGAAAAAGTATGATGGCGGACAACAGACGAATCCAGTACTATATCAAAAACCTAACGTTATAGCACGTACCCCATACTCTAAAAACAGAATACCTTAAACTAAAATAGAAAAACATAGTACTAATATTCTAAAGAGGCACAAAAATAATTGAAAAGGAATAGAAACCATTACAGTGGTGGCACCCCGGAGGTATGGCTGCATCTACCCAAACCGGCGCGGCGGCGCACTGGCAGCCCAGCCAGGCGCGGTGGCGCGTGGGCCACACGCGCGGACGCGGTGGCGCGTGAGAGAGGCAGACATGGCCGGGCAGAGCCGCGCGTGGTCGGCGCTTTGGGCATCTGACCGGCCAGAGGCGGAGGGGCGGCGCGTGACCAGAGCGGCTTAAGCTCCTCTCCACCTTGCGGCCAAAATCCGGCGTATCTCCTCCTAGCTGGTCCGACGAGTTGTCCAGCTCCGGCATACCATCGTTCCGGCCGAGCAGCGTCGACCGGTGGGGTGACGTCACAGATCGGCGCCGATCTGTACCCACCGGCGACAAACTCCGAACATTGATGCGGGATGCTGGGTTTCGCCGTAGATGTGCGGATTGTAGCGGCTTCTGGCGAGGGGAAGGAGGAAGGAGGTCTAGGCTATGCTACTGGTAGGGGTGGCGGGGGTGACCGACGCGGCGAGATCGCCGGTGGCCACCCCGCCGGGAAATGCAGGAGAAGAAGAAGGTTTTTTCTCGGGAGTAAAAACGAAGAAGGAGAGAGGTTTTAGGTTATTATCAATCTTTCTTTCTGATACTTTTATGAAACATAGCGGATATAAGTGTATTGTTATATAATTTTGCATCAAAAAGTTATGGCATTCGATTGAAACACTGATTGAAAAAAAAAATCAGAAAAATGAGCACAAATAACTTTGTTGGATTCAAGCATAATAAATATACTAAAAAAAAAAGAAGGATCATCACTACCACTTACAACAAAACTGTTATATACATACTCCCTCCGTCCCACTAATAACTCTCAACTTTCTTTTTTGGTCTCTCCCTCTAATAACTTTCTATTTCTAAATTTTCTATATTTAGCCGTAAATATGTGGTCATAACACTTTATTTCGTTTGATTTATGTGGGCCCACTGTCATCACCATTAAAAAGAACAATCAGCCCATTCGAAGGAGATGCCACATAGACTTGTCTTAAACTTTGTGTAAAAAGTGATTTGGAACTTATAAAGGGATGGAGGGAGTATATACTTTCTTTGTCCCTCAATAAACTCCATACTTTCCTTTTTGATACGTCCCATGGGAGGTCATCGCCGTACCTCTCAAAGTTACTATTTTAATTCCCTAAATGATTCCTATCTACAATTAAGTAAATAACCTAAATGACCTCTCAAAGTCGAGGTCGTCCACGAGAAGAGGGATCTTTCCAAGTGTTTAAACATCTATAGTGGAAAACATACTAGGTATAGGCAAATATAGATACATATAAAAGCATTTAAATGAAGGGGGGGGGGTGTGTTGGTTTGTTTTTCCTAAGTTACCAAATTTAAAGACGGGGTTTAACTAGTAAGCAAGATAGAACTAGGAAGTAGGCAACAAACTAAGAGAATAAGATTTAAAACACAAGTTATGGAACCCTGGGTACAATATCTATCATTGAACATGCAACATATTTATTACTTTCACTACTTGTTGTGAAAACTAATCTTCTATCCTTCTTAGATATTAGTTTGCAAGAGTGAATTCGACATCTCTTCTCAAACCTCACCAATGACTCCCTTAGTCGAAACATGACTAAAAGTATCTCATTGATGGCGTTGAACAAGAAGAACCAACAAGCTTGGCAACACTTATAAACACTACACCATGTCTAAGCATTTAACCAATCTAGGCATTTACACAAGATTAGTCAAGAACGTTAAACGTTCATAGACTTCTCTCATTTGCTACAAGGAAAAAACATGACAAAGAGTTTAGCATTATCATATTTATCTAGGAATTATCAATCCATCAACACAATAAAAAAACTCCAAATCACACTCTTGGATTTCCTATCAAGAAAAGGGGAAATCAACCCATTTTCCCAAACCCTAACAAGTATATCATATAAGTATTTCATATAAAGCTTTCAATAACATTAACGACATTAACAAACACATTTAATGCTCCATAAATGCACAATAGTAAAGACATTAAATAGGCTACAATATGTTCTTAAGGCATGGGCTTGGAAGCCTTGGTCAATTGCTCCCAAGAACTAGATTTAGCTACTAAAACCCATGCTAATCAACAACAACAATTCAAACATAAAACAAAGATGAAAAAGAGAGAAAAACCTAGGGTTTGCTGGAAAAAGTTGGGAAGAAGAGAAGTGAGGAAAAAGAGGATAAAAGTGCTATTTATAGTACAAGAAAAAGAAGATGGATTTCTAGCCACTCGTTCGTCGCAAGTCGCAATAGGGTCCATCACGACTCGCGATGGGCAACTAGAGAAAAATATATTTTTGCTCTTCTTCTTATCTTCTATCTCTTAATCCTTTACACACTCCTTAGACTCTTCAAGTCTTCAAATATTCAAATCTAGTCTTCAAATTCTCAAATCTAGTCTTCAAATCTTGAAAGTCTTCAAAAGATGATCTTCAATGGCCTTCAGTCTTCAAGTCTCGATGTTCATTCCTTGTCACACAAAAACCCCTTAGAAAAGGTAAAAGAGCGTAACATTGCTCTTGCCTCTCCTAAGAGAATTTCAAGGTAAAACTCAAGCTCTTGATAACAAAAGAGCACAAAAGAGATCCAAAAAAGTCCCAAAATATGCACATAAAATAGACACATCAAACCTCCCCACACTTAAACCTTACTCGCCCTTGAGTAAGAAAAGATTCAAGCACACAAAAGAATTTACGTATCCACATCCTAATTACTATTCCCCCAAATCAATACCTCACAAAACTCTGAATATCACAAATCCCAAAGTTAATGATCAAATGAGAAGTTACCCACAACCCCCATTCCTAAATCTACCCAAACAATATCAACCTATCAATTCATTGATAACCATAACAATATTTGAAGTCCCGAGTTGACAATCCCGAATCCAATGGAACAAAGTGAAGTCAAAAGCATGCATGAAGTTCTTACATCTACTTCACTTTATACCAATATATCATTCTAAGAATGAAGTATATCAACAATCAAGAATTTCACAACTTACTTTGTTTTCCCCGCTAAATTACTCAATCCCAAGAGGTCTCAAGATGTTGAGCTACCTGATCCATCTATATGGAAACCACAACCTTATGACTCCAACGCCGGCAAATGAGTGAAATCGTAGCATTTTTTCTTTTCTCTCTATTTCTCTCAATTTTCCTAGGAGCCCTTTTGGGTTTTCATCCTAGCCACACATCATGTTTCTTTGGCTCACATTTCACTTTTTTCTGCACATTTAGCCTCTCATTTTTGCCTAGGTCTCTTTTTCAGGTTTTGAACCTATCTGGGCCCCCAATGTTGCCTAAGTTGCCCTCTCGGGTTTTCAACATAGCGAGATTATTTTTATTTTTGTTTCCTTTTCATTTTCTATATATATATATATATATATATATATAATTTTTTCCCCAATTTTTCATGTTTTTTCAATCAAAAAGTAGAAAAAAGCTTTCTCATGTCAAAGCTAAGATAATCCAAGTACATCAAGTGAAAAAAAAAATCCTAAAACAAAGAAAAGCATCCCGAAACATCCAAGTCTAAAAGAAAATCAAAAGCAAAACTATAAAAGCACTACTACCCCTTCCCACACTTAAAACACTACATTTCCCTCAATGTAGTCGAAACGGGGTAAAAACAGACAAATCAAAGCATAGGGAGTGTACGGCAATAAGCTCACAATCAGGAGTGATATGGCTAGGCACCATCATCGCAGTCCCTGCCATATGTCTGCTGACACTGCTCCATCCAGTCTGTGTTTCTCTGACGCCTATCTCTCTACTAGGATCAAAGCCTGGGGTACCACCAGCTTGCGACTGCGGCTATGAAATCCAGGACGAGAGGTACTCAATCTCCTCATCCTTCTCCATAAGGCTCCAGCAGACAAATAGGTTGTGCTCAACCTATCAGCGGTGGTATTGATCCTGCCTACAGAAATGCTCTTCCTACCTGCAGAAACCATCCTGAACTATCTGCATCATGCACTCATAAAAATCAAGTGGAGGCATAGGGGAAATGAGGTGGCACATCTCCTGCATAGGCTTGGTCTCTGATGGAGGTGGCGGAGGATGCTGCTCACCCTGCGGCTCAGTGGACGCTAAGACACCCTCGTCAGTCAGAGCTGGAGCTGGAGCTAGAGGTGGGGTTAGGTTTTTGAGCTCTTGCTCAAAATCCTTCCTAAAATAAGAGTCGTTCTGGATAGCTAAATCCTCCAAAGGTGTATCAAACTCCAACTTGGTCATGTTGCACTGAGGAAGTGTCATTAAGATGACAGTCCCCGCCCCATATTTCTAGTGGTATAATCCTGGAACCTGTGTGGTGCCGGTCATGCCGAATCGTCCCAACCTCTCCATAGTGATGAGATATGAGGTATGTTTCCCCAAGCGTAGAAAGCTAGCCAGTGTAACTGATCCCAAGTGCTTCACTAAGTGTGTAATCATGCCTCTTACACTGATCTTGCCCTTTAGCTTCTCAGCCAACTCGACAACCCTCTTCATCCATAACTCAGCCCAGACTCCATATCCCCATCCCTCACTCATCAGATGCCAAAGGAAATGATTATCACTATTCGGCATGTTCATCGGATCTGACGAACATAACACTGTACCCGCTAAGAATTGGTGCAGGAAACAGAGTGCGGGATGGATGCTAATGCAACTCTTGTTATGGGAGTTCTTCTGCCTCCTATTAATTCTCCTCCAGAACAACATTTTCTCCTCAATAGGGTGCTCCTAGACCGATGGATCCAACCTTTCCCGGATCTCTACTGTCTCCCATCCAAAGGCTGCCTCTATCCACGACAACGTCATCTCTCCGGGTACATTGTCCAAGTGGAAGGTGATGCACTTCTCACATGGCTCATCATTCTGCATACTCTATAGGTGAACCGTGGATAGGAATTCCAATGTGTAGCACCGGTTGGTGGGGGTACTCTTGCTCATGAAACTGTCTAACCCTCCTTTGGCAAGGAGGCAGCAAATCGGCTGTGTTATCTCGAGAGCATGAAGTGTCGGCTCATCGATGAAGCTCGTCTCCATGAGATTTTGGGTGGCTAAGATGTTCCACCCATCTGTATAGGACCCGGTGATCCGGGCACCCATGTACCGGTCAGGAGGAAGAGGTATATGGTTTGGCTCCGGAGCCGGTGGTAGAGGTGGAGCGGCGGTGCATGCACCTTGGGGAGGAGCCCTTGGCCTCTTCATCAGGGCCATGTCTGACAACCACAACAAACATGTCAAATGCACAAGAATATATGTAATATTTTGTAATCACAATTATTTCAAAAACTAGTTTAGCTAATCTCAACATTTCCAAAATTCTAACACTTAAGTCCAAGCTAAACTAGTTTAAGCATTATCCATAATTACATACAAAGTTTATGTCACTTTTAACATGTCAACACTTTCAAGTTCATTGGGGTTGTCACATATCTATATATCCAATGTTCCACATACTATAATCACAATTATGCCTAAGTGGTTTAACTATCATCAACACTTTTGCTAACATTTAAGTCCCATAGCTAAACTACTTCAAGAACGAAAATAATTTCATACAAATATCAACCATGTTCAACAAGCCAACGCAACCAATCTATAACATAAGCCACAATCAATTCCAACAATCACAATTTACGCAGTCACTTATGTTCTTGGCCAATTAAGTCAAAATCTCATATACACATAAGCACAACTTCATCCCATAGTCACTACCTCACACCAACATAAGTAATTCAACACAGGAACAATATTTTTCCATATCAACTTAAATAACTTAACATAAGAACAATATTCTCCCATTGTCAATAGCTCATATCAACCCAAACAATTCAACATAAGCACAATGTTACCCCACAACTGCAATCTCAATCAAATTAAATTCAAAAGCACAATATCCACCAAAATCTACAAAGTCCCAGCAATTTAAATCCATAAGGCATCACATATAATCCACACACTATTCTACAACATAATCACAATTCAAGATCAAGAAAGTGAGGAAATGTACCACTTAGATGCTTAGGATGAAGAATGAATCAAGGCCACAAACAATATCTATCTAGGTCGCTCAAAATCACAAAATCCCTAAATTTTGGGGTTTGTGTTCTTCAACTAAATGGGCAGAATTTTGGGTAGAGAGTTGGTAGGATGGAATGGGGAGTGGTTTGGGGTTGATATTAGGGTGAAATGGAGGTGATTGACAGCCGAAAAGGTGGTGAGTGGTGGAGATATGGTGGAGAACATCATGGGAAAGAGCGGGCAAAGAGGAGATGAAATGTCTGGGGTTTTGTTCTGCCCATTTAAAAAAAAGGCATGGAACGCTCGTTGCTTGTTGTGATAGACTGGTCGCGACTCACGACGGAGGAGGTCAATCGTCAGTCAAGTCATCATATGGTTGTGATTTACGACTGGACTATCGCGACTCACGATATCGTAACCCTGAGAGGCCATATTTTTGAAAGTTCTTCCTGACTTGGTCGTGTGTTGCGACCAAACCATCGCGGTTTGCAATGGTCCATTACACACATGATAGGACCATCGCGAGTCACGACATCTTGAGCCCGAGAGCTCACATTCTATGAGAAATCCTTGATCTCATCGCGAGTTGAGACTGCTACATCGCGACTCGCGATGGCTACACATGCCTGGTACTTAGAAAATTTTTCAATGTTACCAAATGTCCAAGCTTTTCCTTCCTTTCTCATTTCTTTCTTTCATGCACAAGTCTAGCTCCAAACTCTTCAAATCGCTACAAAATCATGGAGAAACACACCGTAAAAAGAACAAAGCAAAATAATCAAACTAACAACAAAAACTCAAATTTAAAAAATATCAACGAAAAGTCACGAATGTGACCGGGATGATCAAAACCAAGTTTATTTAACTTCGTCGGCATGACTTACTTCCCTCCTTGGAGCTTACTCACAAACCGGATCAAGAAGATCATCATCCTCTCCCTTTTCTAGCACAAAACTCTCATGGTAAGGTTTCAAACATTGTCCATTGACCTTGAAGGTATTGGACTTAGCTTGATCTTGGATTTCCACCGCACCATGCGGGAATACCTTCACCACCTCAAAAGAACCAATCCACTAAGACCTCAACTTACCGGGGAATAGGCGAATGAGGGATTGACAACCCAAGTCCCATGATAAAGCTAAGATATTTCATGTTTTTTTCTTCAATTTTTCATATTTTCCAATAAAAAAGTAGAAAAAATCTTTCTCATGTAAAAGATAAGATAATCCAAGTACATCAATTGAAAAAAAAACATCCCAAAACAAAGAAAAGCATTGCGAAACATCCAAGTCTAAAAGCAAATCCAAAGCAAAGCAGTAAGTAGTACTACCTCTCCCCACACTTAAAACACTATATTGACCTTAACGAAGTCAAAACAGGGCAAAAACATACAAATCAAAGCATAGAGAGAGTATGACACTAAGCTCACAATCAGGAGTGAGATGGCCCGACACCATCTTCGTGGTCCTTGCCATATGTCTGCTGATACTGCTCTATCCAGTATGCGTTCCTCTGATGCCTCCATCTTCACCTTGCTGCTCTACTAGGTTTGGGGTCTAGGGTACCACCAGTCTACGACTGCAGCTCTAAAATCCTGGATGAGAGGTACTGAATCTCCCCATCTATCTCTATAAGGCTCAGGAGACGAATAGGTTGTGCTCAACCTGTCCGTGGTGGTACTGATCCTGCCTGTAGAAATGATCATCATGCATGTGAAAACCGTCCTGAACTGTCTGCATCATGCGCTCATAAAAATCAGGCAGATGCTGGGAAAATGAGGTGGCACATGATCCTCCTACATAGGCTCGGTCTCTGATGGAGGTGGTGGATGATGTTGTTCACCCTGCGGCTTAGTGGACAGTAAGGCACCCTCGTCAGTCGGAGCTGGAGTTGGGGGTAGGTTCTTGAGCTATCGCTCAAAATCTTCCCTACAAGAAGTGTCGGCATGGATAACTAAATCCTCCAAAGGTGTATCAAACTCCAACTTGGTCATGCTACGCTGAGGAAGTGTCATAAAAATGACACTCCCCTCCCCATATTTCCAGTGGTATAATCTAAGAACCTGTATGGTGCCGATCATGGTGAATTGTCCCAACCTCTCCATAGTGATGAGGTATGAGGTATATTTCCCCAAGCGTGGGAAACTAGCCGGTGGAATTAATCCCAAGTGCTTCTCAAAAAGTGTAATCATGCCTCCTACATTGATCTTGCCCTTTGGCATCTCATCCAACTCGAAAACCCTCTTCATCCATAACTCAACCCAGACTCTATATCCCAACCCCTCACTCGTCAGATGCTGTAGGAAATAAATATCAATGTCCAGCATGTTCGTTGGCTCTGACGAACATAACACTGTGCCCGCTAAGAATCAGTGCATGAAATGGAGTTGGAATGGATGATGATGCTACTCTTGTCATGGGAGATCTTCTGCCTCCTATTAATCCTCCTCCATAACAAGATGTCCTCCTGTTAAAAAGTAGAAAAGTATCAGTCGGTGTCTTATAAGCCATCCTATACACCCACAAGGCGTCATTCAACCGATATGGTGACATACCAATCGATTTCTCGTAAGTCATCTTATACGCCCACGAGGCATCATTCAACTAATAACTCCAATCCTTCTGGTTAGGATTAACCATTTTTTGAAGAATGGACTTGATTTCCCGATTGGAAACTTCGGCTTGGCCATTGGTATGTAGGTGATAGGCGGTAGATGTCTTGTGAGTGACGCTATATTTCTTCAAGAGTGCCTCTATGGTCAGGTTGCAAAAGTGGGTGCCACGGTCACTAATCAAGGATTGAGGTACCCTAAACCTAGAGAAGATCTTATCTTTCAGGAATTCTGCAACCACTTTAAAATCATCAATCCTGCTTCAACCCACTTTGAAACATAATTAATGACAAGAAGAATATATGTAAAGCCACTAGAATTAGGGAAGGTCCCATAAAGTCAATTCCCCAAACATCAAATGTTTCACAATACAAAATAGGCTTTTGGTGCATTTCATTCCTAGAGAAGATATTTCCTACTCTTTGGCATTCATCACAAGATTCGTAAAAGGTATATGCATGCTTATTCAATGTAGGCCAATAAAAACAAGTTTCTAAGACTTTTCTAGCTCCAAAATGACCGCCACATGCATGAGAATGACAAAACTCAAGAATTGAGTGCACTTTATTATCAAAGATACATTTCCTAACAACTTAATCCACATAGTGTCTCCACAAAAAGGGATCACCTCACACATAATATTTAGTATCACTCGTCATCAACACCCACATTTATCTTCTTCTTATAATGCGACACATTACATATCAGACAAACAATCTTATCCTTTAGGTCACCCCTATATAAAACACAATCGTTTGGACAAGCATGTATATTTTCATACTCTAATCCCATTGGACACAAAATTCTCTTAGTTTCATAAAGGTTATCCAGAACCCCGTTTCCGGATGGAAGCTTCTTATTAAAAAACTTAAGCAATTTATTCATGCTAGTATCACTCCATGACCCAACACCTTTCAAATTAAACAACTCCATCAAACACAACATGACGGTGTTTTCCGTCTTGCAACCAGGATACAATGGTCTATCCTTCTCACCTAGGATGTTAGCCAAAACCTCGGGCCTCCCTCTAAATTCATTAACAACCTCCTCATACATGTCATCCAACATAGCATCCCCAAAACACTCCCCCTCACTACTAACTCTCACTTCCGGTTGTGATTTTTCCCCATGAAAGGTCCACACAACATAATCTTTTGCAAACCCCCGACTATACAAATGGAGTTTCAGCATGTCCTTCTTATCAGTACGAGTTTGATTTCTATAATCATGACAGGGACATAATATTTTCTTCTTACGACTAAAAGCATGCTCTAAGAACTCATCCACGAACATAACATATTCATTGCTTACCCTACTAACGTTGGCATATACATGCTTACGCTTCATGATGGCACAATAAAACTCTAAATATCAATAAATGTCCAACAATAAACCTTCAACACATTTAATACAATAGAATTTCATGACAACATCCTAATCATGCAACATCATAAATGCACAACATACACCAATATTCCGCATTACAATCACAACATTCTTAACATGTCCAACATCATAAAAATCAATAGCCATAGCATTATAACTACATCAACCATGAGAAAAAAACCACAAACTAATATCAACAATTCTACCTTAATCACCATCAAATGATCAAACACACAACAAATATATCTCTACCAACCAAAACCATATATGAAATCATTAATATCCATAAATGTAATTAAAAAAATGGTACCTTCAAGGGTCTTCATTTGGGATCATTCAATGCTTTCATCAATCAAATAACACCATTAATGAACTCACTCTCCCAAAAATCTCATTTTTAACCCGCCAAAAAAAGGTGGTAGGTAAGCATTTAATGCGATTTTATACACCGGTATTAATATTATACCTGTGCGTTTGTAATTCCTACACCGGTACACAAAGTGACCAGCGTAGATATTTAGCCTTTTGGCGGGTTTTAGGGTCATATGCACTGGTAAGTTCATATTGCTGGTGAAATTTTTTAATTTTTGGCGCCAAAATACTAAAAAAATACAATTGGTATAAACTGGTTATCCAGACCCGTTGTAATAGTTAGCAATTGCACCAATCATAACAACAAACACATACACTATCGGTGCAAAATAAGGGTTAATCTACACCGGTTATATATACCAACACCGGTACACAATGTGACCGGTGTAGATATTTAGCCTTTTGGTGGATTGTTTTGATATATGCACTAGTAAGTTCATATTACCGGTGTAAAAATTTTACTTTTGGTGCCAAAGTACTAAAAAATTACAATTTTATACACGGGCAATCAAAAACTGGTGTAATAGAGAGCAACTACACCGATCATAACGGCCTATACATAGACTACCGGTGCAAAGCCATGGTTAATCTACACCGGTTGATAATTTACTGGGGCATTTGTATTCAAAAGCACCAGTATTGATGTTTACATGATTTTTACCGGTACAATTGTGTACATTTGCACCGGTATCCTATGCTCAGGAATTTATACCAGTGCGTATGTACTTGTTTTCTAGTAGTGCATGTCTGTGAGAGGTACGTGCGATGTCGGTCTCATGTTATTAAGCCAGACATGCGTACGACATCGGTAATGGCAGGCTTTTACCCTAGTTTTAAAAAAACTGAGGTAAAAAATACACTTAAAAAACTTGGTTTTACCTTTATTTTAAAAAAAAACCGAGGTAAAAAATATTTTTAACTTTGAAAAAAGTATGAACCGAGGTATTTGCCCTTAACCAAAAAACCGAGGTAAAAGAGACGAAGTAACAGGTTCAGTTTGTAGTAGTGTTATGAGAATCTTTGAGTCCAACTTCTCAATGATTAGCAGAGTCTGACTTTCCACAAATTTGTTTCTAGAGTCACTATCATTTAGACCATGTGTATGTCTTTGAGAATCAGCAGCTGTCTCATACCTCATATAAAACTCAACAAGAGTTACATGCGGATTAGTAAAGCACGCGAAGAAGTTATTTTCACTTTCTGACCTAGAAGTTGTTCGAATAATGCCTCGTAAAAACAAATCTCTGAAATGCACAGGAATCCATGTGTGCCTGATCTCGAACATGTAGCAAAGCCAATTATGATCTAGCGATCCGTATTCCTCTAGCACTGAATGACATTCCTTTTCAAACTCCCCTGGCTCCTTCTCCAAGCTCCATACACAGTCATTTATTGTTTTTCCAAAAATCCAGTCTCTTTCAAAATCACCTAATTCACCTATACACATATAATATAAAGTACTTACACAAATTAGTAGTAACACTTCCAAATACCTTTAAAATGAAGTAGGAGTGATCTTAAATTTCACGTATTTTTAAAAATAACCTATTAGGAAAAGTAATATGACTATAAAAGTAATTGGTAAAAATTTCACCTTGTCTGGCATCTTCTTCATAATGTGCCACATACAAAACCCGTGATCAGTCTTCTCAAACACATTTCTTATTGCAACGTTCATAGCTGGATCCAGATCCATTATGAATCAAGTAGGATCATGACCTCCCATAGCCTTTGTGAAAGTTTTGAATATCCACTCGAATGAACCAATGTCTTCTTTAGCAATAAATGCTGCCCCAAATGTGATGCATTTCTTGTGATGGTTAACTCCAGTAAACGGTCCAAAAATCATGTTGTATCTATTGGTATTGTAATGGGTATCAAAAGAAAATATATCACCAAAGATTGCATAATTTTTTCTACACATCGGATCCCCCCAGAAAGCCTTAGTCAAACAGTCATCTTCATGCATCTCAAACTCAAAGAAAAATTCACTCCACAAACTTTTTCATTTTGAAGTTGTCAAAAAACATCTGAGCATCTAAACCTTCAATGTATGCTTTAAAATCCCGTTGAAAGTTCTTGAAATCCTGCTTCGAAGCACCTACATGATCATATCCACAAACATGCTCTTTAATAACTTTAAACGTGGTTGTTGACACAATGGTTAAACTTGAATTGTCAACTATCATCTTTTTGTGTAAAATTGTCAAGTACCGGCCTTGCTTCTCAAATTTTATGGGGCTTGGGGTGTAAGAACAATGGTTGTGTCCTTCATGAAAACTTATAACTGAAGAAAATCCTTCACACTAAATTTAATACCTAACCGATCTTTGCACCCACTTGAGTCATCAACCGCCTTCTTTTAATAGACTCAGTTTCTCCCATCTCATCACCTTTTGACTGATTCTCTTATTCTTTTTTCTGGGCATTTCACTCTAAATATAGCTTTATTGTACGCAGAGTATTTCATGACTATTTCCCTTTCTTGTTATTCTTAGATGTAGAGAATCTTGTTTTGAAGCACATCGATAATAAAAGCGATCATAAAACTGAAAACCTTCTTCAAATGAGTGGAACTCCATCCCTTAACTAGGTTTCAACTCATTAAAACAACATAGGAACCACTCTCTTGAACCTCCGGGTGTTCCCAATTGTCATGCTAAAGGACTAATCTATTAATTTGTGTTGGAACAACCCAATTTTTCATTTGGGTCTGCAAAAAATTAATTGTAAATACAGATGCATTTAAATTAGATGCATTCAATGTATGCATTCAAACCAGGTTAACAAATCCGCACCATTGATTCTCTTTAATCTGGTTACTATATAAAAGATATACTTTGAAACTGCACGCTTGTGTCAACCGTCGTCAGGGGCATAGTGGTCATTTCGCAGGCAATCCGAACGTGTGCCCCTGCATGTGCTCTGAAGTGGCCACCCAAAATGACGTTGATTTGGGCACAATTTTTGTCATTTTGTGCATGCCCTTTGTCCAACATTGCGGCGCCGCCATGTTCGCCTACATGTGCTGCCAGGTGGCTGCCTAAAATGACGTCAATTTAGGCACCCATTCGAGAGGTTCCCATTCGAGATGTGAGCTTCTTGGTGGAGGGGTTTGATATGATAGGTTCGAGATGTACCCATTCGAGATGTGAACTTTCAGGTGGAGGGGTTCGATTGGATGGGTTCGAGAGGTACCTATTCAAGAGGTTAAGTTTAAGGTGGAGGAGTTCAAGACAATGAGGATTTGAGTTATGGATACATAGCGTGCGTGTGCCAATGGCTCGATAGGTGGAAGACTCGAAGGGTAGATGTGGATCCTCGAAGGGGTGGTTCTCGGCCTCAAAGAGATAGAATCTTCCATCTTCGAAGGGGTCATGTTCTAGGCCCTCTAAAGTATGGAGGCTTCTATCCTCGAAGGGGGTTGATGTCTCGGCCCTCAAAAGGATGGAGGTTTCTGTCCTCGAAGGGGTCGAGGTCTCTACCCTTGAAGGGATGAAGTCTTCTGTCCTCGAAGGGGTAGAGTTCTCGGCCCTCGAAGGGATGGAGTCTTATGTCCTCGAAGGGGTTGAGGTCTCAGCCCTCAAAGGGATGTAGTCTTCTGTCCTCGAAGGGGTTGAGGTCTCGGCCCTCGAAGGGATAGAGTCTTCTGTCCTTGAAAGGAGGGGATCCATTGGACATGTTCGAAAGGTACCTACTCTAGAGGTTACGTTTCAGGTGGAGGGGTTTGAGACATTGAGGATTCGAGTGATGAATACTTAGCGTGCGTGTGCCAAAGGTTCAACAAGTGGAAGACTCGAGGGGTATATGGGGGATCCTCAAAGGGGTAGATGGGGATCCTCAAAGGGGTTGAGTTCTTAGCCCTCAAAGGGATGGAGTCTTCTATCCCCGAGGGGGTCGAGTTCTCGGTCCTCGAAGGGATGAAGTCTTATGTCCTCAAAGGGGTCGAGGTCTCGGCACTCGAAGGGATGGAATCTTCTGTCCTCGAGGAGGGTCAAATTCTCAGCCCTCGAGAGGATGGAGTCCCCTGTCCTCGAAGGGAGGGGTTCCATTGGACATGCTCGAGAGGTACCTACTCGAGAGGTTAAGTTTCAGGTGTAGGGGTTCGAGACGTTGAGGATTCGAGTGATGGATACTTAGCGTGCATGTGCCAATGGCTCGACAGGTGGAAGAGTCGAGGGGTAGATGGGGGATCCTCAAAGGAGTTGAGTCCTCGACCCTTAAAGGGATGGAGTCTTCTATCCTCGAAGGAAGTCGATGTCTCGGCCCTCAAAGGGATAGAGCTTTCTATCCTCGAAGGGGTCCAGTTCTAGGCCCTCGAAGGGAAGGAGGCTTCTGTCCTTGAAGGGGTCGAGGTCTCAGCCCTCGAAGGGATGAAGTCTTCTGTCCTCAAAGGGGTCGATGTCTCGGCCCTCAAAGGGATGTAATCTTTTATCCTCAAAGGGAGGGGTTCCGTTGGACATGTGGATGGAGGTTTCTATCCTCGAAGGGGGTCAAGGTCTCGGCCCTCGAAGGGATGGAGGCTTCTTTCCTCGAAGGGGTCGAGGTCTCGGCCCTCGAAGGAACAGAGTCTTCTGTCCTAGAAGGGGTAGAGTTCTCGGCCCTCGAAGGGATGAAGGCTCATGTTCTCAAAGGGGTCGAGGTCTCGGCTCTCTAGGGATGGTGTCTTTTGTCCTTGAGGGGGTCGAATTCTCAGCCTTCGAAGGGATGGAGTTTTCTATCCTCGAAGAGGTTGAGGTCTCGGCCCTCAAAGGGATGGAGTTTTCTGTCCTCGAAGGGAGGGTTTCCATTGGACATGTTGGAAAGGTACCTACTCGAGAAGTTAAGTTTCAGGTAAAGGGGTTCGAGACATTGGGGATTCGAGTAATGGATATTTAACGAGCGTGTGCCAACGACTTGAGAAGTGGAAGACTCGAGGGGTAGATGGGGGATCCTCGAAGGGGTAGATGGGGATCCTCGAAGGGGTAGATGGGGATCCTCGAAGGGGTTGAGTTCTCAGCCCTCGAAGGGATGTAGTCTTCTGTCTTCGTGGGGTTTTAGTTCTCGGCCCTCGAAGTGATGGAGTCTTTTACCCTCGAAGGGGTTGATATCTTGGCCCTCAAAGGGATGGAATCTTCTGTCCTCAAAGGGGGGTTAAGTTCTCGGCCCTCGAAGGGATGTAGTCTTCTGTCCTCGAAGGGAGGGGTTCCATTGGACATGTTCAAGAGGTAACTACTCGAGAAGTTAAGTTTCAGGTGGAAGGGTTTGAGACATTGATGATTTGGGTGATGGATACTTAGCGTGCGTGTGCCATAGGCTCGACAGGTGGAAGACTCGAGGGGTAGATAGGGTATCCTTGAAGGGGTAGCAGGGGATCCTCGAAGGGGTTGAGTTCTCGGCCCTCGAATGGATGTAGTTTTCTGTCCTCAAGGGGGTCATGTTCTCAGCCCTCGAAGGGATGAAGTCTTATGTCCTTGAAGGGGTCGAGGTCTCGGACCTCAAAGGGATGGAATCTTCTGTCCTCGAGGGGGGTCGAGTTCTCGGCCCTCGAAGGGATAGAGTCTTTTGTCCTCAAAGGGAGGGGTTCCATTGGACATGTTCGAGAGGTACCTACTTGAGAGGGTAATATGGTAAATAGCATAAACAATGGAACATCCGATGGATCCCCCTGAGGGTACAGGAGACCCCGTCTAATACAAAAGTAGTCCAACAGTGATGCTAACCCTACGCTAATTGGTGAGAAGCGTAGGGAGTACTGATATGAAAACCCTACACTAAATGGTGAAAAGCCTAGGGGGGACTGTTATGCCCGGGGGAGGGTTGGAGGGTGTTCAATGGACACACCCCCCCACAAATGCTAACCCTAAGCTAGATGGTGCTAAGCCTAGGGAGTTAAATGCAAGGCCAGATTGAAACATAAATCTAGACCTATTCATAGCAGCCAGAAATGTGATGTGCAGCCGAGTGCCATGGACTCGGGTCTTGAGTGGTCACCATGATGTGCTGGGGATGAGCAATCCAATTGAAGCCAGGACCGCCGGAGGTGGAACAACTTCTACCATATACACCCCTAAGATGAAGATAGAGGGGTGTTGTTGGCCTTATTCGCTTCCGTGTTGTGTGCCGGGGCAATGTTTAGGGGGAAGGGTGTCTGTAGGCAGTGCCAATAACCCAAGGAGGTTGAGGTCTCAGCCCTCGAAGGGATGAAGCCTTCTGTCCTCGAAGGGGTTCAGTTCTAGGCCCTCGAAGGGAAGGAGGCTTCTGTCCTCGAAGGGGTCGAGGTCTCGGCCCTCGAAGGGATGAAGTCTTCTATCCTCAAAGGGAGGGGTTCTATTGGACATGTGAATGGAGGCTTTTGGCCTCGAAGGGGGTCAAGGTCTCGGCCCTCAGAGGGATGGAGGCTTCTGTCTTGGAAGGGGTCGAGGTCTCGGCCCTCGAAGGGATAAAGTCTGCTGTCCTCAAAGGATTAGAGTTCTCGGCCCTTGAAGGGATAGAGGCTTCTGTCCTTGAAGGGGTCGAGGTCTCGGCTCTCAAAGGGATGAAGTCTTCTGTCCTTGAGGTGGTCGAGTTCTCGGCTCTCGAAGGGATGGAGTTTCTATCCTCGAAGGGTCGAGGTCTCGGCACTCGAAGGGATAGAGTTTTTTGTCTTCAAAGAGAGGGGTTCTATTGGACATGTTTGAAAGATACCTACTCAAGAAGTTAAGTTTCAGGTAGAGGGGCTTTAGACTTTGAGGATTCGAGTGATGGATACTTAGCGTGCGTGTACCAAAGGCTCGACAGGTGGAAGACTCGAGGGGTAGATGTGGGATCCTCGAAGGGGTAGATTGGGATCCTTGAAGGGGTTTAATTCTCGGCTCTCTAAGGGATGTAGTTTTCTGTTTTCGAGGGGTTCGAGTTCTCGGCCCTCGAAGGGTTGGAGTCTTATGTCCTCGAAGGGGTTGAAATCTCGGCCCTCAAAGGGATGGAATCTTCTGTACTCGAGGGGGGTTGAGTTCTCGGCCTTCGAAGGGATGAAGTCTTCTGTCCTCGAAGGGAGGGATTCCATTGGACATGTTCGAGAGGTACTTACTCGAGAAGTTAAGTTTCAGGTGGATGGGTTCAAGACATTGAGGATTCGAGTGATGGATACCTAGCGTGCGTGTGCCACAGGCTCGACAGGTTGAAGACTCGAGGGGTGGATGGCGGATCCTCGAAGGGGTAGCTGGGGATCCTCAAAGGGGTTGAGTTCTCGGTCCTCAAAGGGATGAAGTCTTCTTTCCTTGAAGGGGTTGGGTTCTTGGCCCTTGAAGGGATGGAGTTTTATGTCCTCGAAGGGGTCAAGGTCTCGACACTCGAAGGGATGGAATCTTTTGTCCTCGAGGGGGGTCGAGTTCTCAGCCCTCGAAGAGATAGAGTCTTCTGTCCTCAAAGGGAGGGGTTCCACCAGACATGTTTAAGAGGTATCTACTTGAGAGGTTAAGTTTCAGGTGAAGGGGTTCGAGACATTGAGGATTCGAGTGATGGATACTTAGCGTATGTGTGCCAATGGCTCGACAGGTGCAAGACTTGAGGGGAAGATGGGGGATCCTCGAAGGAGTTGAGTTCTTGGCCCTCGAAGGGATGGAGTCTTCTATCCTCGAAGGGGGTCGAGGTCTCGGCCCTTAAAGGGATGAAGCCTTTTGTTCTCGAAGGGGTCCAGTTCTGGGCCCTCGAAGGGAAGGAGGCTTCTGTCCTCAAAGGGGTCGAGGTCTCGGCCCTCGAAGGGATGGAGTCTTCTATCCTCGAAGGGGTCGAGTTCTCGGCCCTTGAAGGGATGGAGTCTTCTGTCCTCGAGGGGGTCGAGTTCTTGGTCCTCGAAGGGATGGAGTCTTCTGTCCTCGAGGGGGTCGAGTTCTCAGCCCTCGAAGGGATGGAGTCTTCTATCCTCGAAAGGGTCGAGGTCTCGGCCCTCAAAGGGATGGAGTCTTCTGTCCTCGAAGGGAGGGGTTCCATTGGTCACGTTCGAGAGGTACCTACTTGAGAGGTTAAATTTCAGGTTGAGGGGTTCGAGACATTGAGGATTCGAGTGATGGATACTTAGCGTGCGTGTGCTGTATGCTCGAGAGGTGGAAGAGTCAAGGGGTAGATGGGGGATCCTCGAAGGGGTAGATAGGGATCCTCGAAGGGGTTGAGTTCTTGGCCCTTGAAGGGATGGTGTCTTCTGTCCTCGAGGGGGTTGAGTTCTCGGCCCTCGAAGGGATGGAGTCTTATGTCCTCGAAAGGTTCGTGGTCTCGGCCCTCGAAGGGATGGAATCTTCTGTTCTCGAGGGGGGTCAAGTTCTTGGCTCTCGAAGGGATGGAGTCTTCTGTTCTTGAGGGGGTCGAAGGGGTTGAGTTCTCGGCCCTCGATGGGATGGAGCCTTCTGTCCTCGAAGGGAGGGGTTCAATTGGACATGTTTGAGAGGTACCTACTCAAGAGGTTACGTTTCAGGTGGAGGGGTTCGAGACATTGATGATTCGAGTGATGGATACTTAGCGTGCATGTGCCAAAGGCTCGATAGGTGGAAGGCTCGAGGGGTAGACGGGGGATCCTCGAAGGGTAGATGGGGATCCTTGAAGGGATTGAGTTCTTGGCCCTCGAAGGGATGAAGACTTCTGTTCTCGAGGGGGTCAAGTTCTCGACCCTAGAAGGGATAGAGACTTCTGTCCTCGAGGGGGTCGATTTCTCGGCCCTCGAAGGGATGTAGTCTTTTGTCCTCGAAGGGGTTTAGTTCTCGGCCCTCGAAGGGATGGAGTTCTCTGTCCTCGAGGGGGTCGAGGACTCAGCCCTCGAAGGGATGTAGCTTTCTGTCCTCGAAGGGGTTGGGTTCTCGGCCTTCAAAGGGATAGAGTCTTCTGTCCTCGAGAGGGTCGAATTCTCGGCCCTCGAAGGGATGGAGTCTTCTGTCCTCGAAGGGGTCGAGGTATCGGCCCTTGAAGAGATGGAATCTTCTGTCCTTGAGGGGGTCAAGTTCTCGGCCCTTGAAGGGATGGAGTCTTTGGTCCTCGAAGGGAGGGGTTCCATTGGACATGTTTGAGAGATACCTCCTTGAGAGGTTAAGTTTCAGGTGGACGGGTTCGAAACATTGAGGATTTGAGTGATGGATACTTAGCGTGAGTTTTCCAATGACTCGACAGGTGGAAGACTCGAGGGGTAGATGGGGGATCCTCAAAGGGATGGTTATCGGCCTCGAAGGGATGGAATCTTCCGTCCTCGAAGGGGTCGAGTTCTAGGCCCTCGAAGGGATGGAGGCTTGTGTCCTTGAAGGGGGTTTAGGTCTCGGCCCTCGAAGGGATGTAACATTCTGTTCTCGAAGGGGTCTAGTTCTAGGCCCTCGAAGGGAAGGAGGCTTCTGACCTCGAAGGGGTCGAGGTCTCGGCCCTCGAAGGGATGGATTCTTCTATCCTCGTGGGGGTAGAGTTCTCGGCCCTCGAAGGGATGAAGTCTTCTGTCCTCGAAGGGGTCGAGTTCTTGGCCCTCGAAGGGATGTAGGCTTCTGTCCTTGAAGGGGTCGAGGTCTCGGCCCTCGAAGGGATTGAGTCTTCTTTCCTCGAGGGGGTCGAGTTCTCGGCCCTCGAAGGGATGGAGGTTTCTGTCCTCGAAGGGGTCAGGTTCTTGGTCCTCGAAGGGATTGAGTCTTCTGTCCTCGAGGGGGTCGATTTCTCGCCGTCGAAGGGATGGAATCTTCTGTCCTTGAAGGGGTCGAATTCTTGACCCTCGAAGGGATGTATGCTTCTATCTTCGAAGGGGTCAAGGTCTCGGCCCTCGAAGGGATGGAATCTTCTGTCCTTGAAGGGGTTGAATTCTTGGCCCTCGAAGGGATGGATGCTTCTATCTTCGAAGGGGGTCGAGGTCTCGGCCCTCGAAGGGATGGAGTATTATGTCCTCGAAGGGGTTGAGTCCTAGGCCCTCGAAGGGATGGAGTCTGCTGTCCTCGAGGGGGTCGAGTTCTCAGCCCTTAAAGGGATGGAGTCTTCTGTCCTCGAAGGGGTCGAGTTCCTGGCCCTCGAAGGGATGGAGACTTCTGTCCTTGAAGGGGTCGAGTTCTTGGCCCTCGAAGGGATGGAGTCTTTTGTCCTCGAAGAGGGGTCGAGGTCTCGGTCCTCAAAGGGATGGAGGCTTCTGTCTTCGAAGGGGTCGAGGTCTCGGCCCTCGAAGGTATGGAGTCTTCTGTCATCGAAGGGGTCGAGTTCTAGGCTCTCGAAGGGATGAAGTCTTCTGTCCTCGAAGTTCTCGGCCTTCGAAGGGGTGGAGTCTTCTGTCCTCGAGCAGGTTGAGTCCTCGGTGGCCATTCGATAGGTGGCTAATCGAGAGATACCCATTCGTGAGGTTCCCACTCTAAAGGTACCCACTCGGTGGGACACACAAATCGATCCTCGAGGGAACCACCCCTCGAGGATCTCGCATGTACCCCTGGAGCCTTCTACCTCTCGAACCATTGCCACCAACCCGAACACGTAGTACCCTCGAGGGCAATCCACGAACCACCCCTCGAGAGGTTATACATCCAGCAGTCGAGATTAGGTAATCTTCAATGGGTCAACAGTCGAGGTTACATCCACGTCATCCACAAACCACCACTCGATGAGTTATACATCCACCCCTCAAGAGGTTACACATTCATCCCTCGAAGGGTTAAATTACCACCCCTCGAGAGCATTCCATGTTATTCATACCACCTGTCAAAGGGGTTAGTGAACCACCCCTCGAGGGGTTAGTGAACCACCCTTCGAGGGGTTAGTGAACCACCCCTCAAGGGGTTAGTGAACCACCCTTCGAGGATCTAATCTAGATATCCAGCAGTCTAGGTTACATCCACATCATCTTCGAACCACCACTCGAGGAGTTAAACATCCACCCCTCGAGAAGTTATACCTCTAGCACTCGAAGGGCTACCCCTCGAGAGGATAGACATCCAGCAACTCGAAGGGTTAAACAACAATCCCTCGAGGGTTAAACATTCAGCACTCGAAGGGTTAACCAACTACCCCTCAAGGGTTAACCAACTACCCCTCAAGGGTTAAACATCCAGCACTCGAAGGGTTAACCAACCACCCCTCGAGGATAGACATCCAGCACTCGAGAGGATGGACTTCCAGCATTCGAGAGCACTTGAGAGCACATCAACACACGAATCACTCCTCGAGGATGTAGATTTCCGCCATCATTTCGAGCCATGTACATCTCGAGATTCATGTCTCCAATCAGTAATCATCCATAACTCGAGAGTGCATGTTCCCTCTCGAATCCATTATGCACGATCCACCTGTCATGGGTACAGTTTTCACTTTGAAAGCATCCACACCTCGCGAGTACATTCATTCGAGAGCAATTGTACCTTGCGTTCACACCATTCGAGGCATTATTCCACAACTCTAACTACCATTCGAGGCTTCAAGCTGCTAGGGTTTAAGACCCATGCCCTGGCCTTATATTTTAACGGGTCATTTGATCCGGCCGCCTTGAACTGGGTTGGAACCCTAGGGAGCCTCTGCCCCGTATCTTCTTTCTCAGGTTGAATGGCCCGACGGTGCCCTAAAATGGGTCGAGCGCCCAGATTTGAGTCTTCGCCTACAGCGCATTTTTCTGGCGTCGGTGTTGCCGAAAACTGGGCAAAATTCAAAGAATCCACCAATTATGAAAAAATCTGCTCCTCCATTCGTCTTGATCTGGGCATTCTCATGAAATTGAAAAACAAGGACAATACATTGGGTATACCATCATTGATGATTCCGATAAAAAAACAATCCACCATGGTCGGCCGCCTAACGACTCAATTCAACCAACATATAGCAAAACATCTCCTAACATCCATCTTGAACCTGACTAGCCCCAAAGCATGAGCCCCATCCAACAATAACATTCCAACACCCAAAATCAAGAATTCCACTTCTCGAACCTACTATTTAACCTTCACCACTCGAATTCGTACCTCCGGAACCTTCCGCTCCAACCAACTACCTCTCGAACTTCCACTGCAACCTTCACATCTCGAATCCGTACCTCTCAAACCCCTCTACTTGAACCCTCTCCACCTGAACCTTTACATCTCGCCATCTCCACGCTTCAATTATATGTATAATTGGTACATTTATATCTTAAATTACAGCTCTTTTAACATTCGTATAAAATTTCTATAATTTGTAATCAAGCGCACCGCGCCACGTGCGGTGTGAAACTAGTGATAAGCAATCTGTAGCTATAAGATAATAATGCTCAAAATGTTAAGCACCCACATACGATAAATTAGGATTACGTTCAGAACTTGTGCAATCCAAACAAAGCAGCAAATATTTTAATATTTAATTACAAACTACACAATATCACTAACGAATCAGTAAAGCATTGATCTAGCTGTATAGCAACTTAGTTGCAGTATAATTTCTGTATGGCAACATAGTTTTCTGTATAGTAACATAGTTTTATATAGTTGATAATTTCTTCAATCCTCTTTCTCTCCAAAACGCTCTCGACTCTACAAATCCTACTTCAGAAACACTTGGGGGCGCCACCGCCGCAGACCAATTTCCGGTGGCGCCCCATCTCAATCCCACCCTCCCCAACAACCCTACCCCTCATATCCATCTTCCTCATATCCATCTTCTCCTGGAGATTAAAGCTTTGGGAAATGACGCGTCTTCAGATTTTAGGTTCACATCCGCTGGCTCCTTCGATGTGTTGTTTCGCTGGCATTTTCGACAGCTTGCAGGCTCACCGGTTACTCTGGTGTTTTCAATGTTTTGCAGGCTCGCCAGCATTTTCGTGCTCAAGATCTGATGGTGGGGTCATCACAGCAGGGTCATGTTCTGAGTTAGTTTCACCAGAATCTTGGATCTGAGTTGAAGTTTTGGCCTCTTCGGCCAAGAGCTTGGCCAAGATCTTGAAGGTTTTCGGTGACTCATACCGGCTCTAGTTTGGCTCAAGATAACTCGGATCTGCACTGAGTCATGGCTACGGTGGCTGAGGGGTCGTAATGAACAACGTCGCAGACTCACGGTGGATTTCTGCTCGACTCATGGCTGTAGCCGAGTCAACTCAGATTTGAGTCAATTCGGGTCTGAGTCAACTCGGATCTGAGTCAACTCGGGTCAGGTCTACTCAGCAAGGACACAAGCGGATTTTTCAAAGCTAAACATTTGTTTACTGAAGAAGACACTCCTTGTGGCAGGACTGGATATCTCAGTTTTTTTAATGGCGCGACATCGCTATTTTCCACAATTATATCCTCAACGGTAGCGGGGGCAATTTCTTGGTTCTAATATGTTTGCAATAATTTCCGGAGATTACAAAAGTTACCAATAGCTATTTTCTCGCGAACACTGGCTAGGATGGGTATTTCTTTCATTTTATTTTATTATTTTACTTTTTAATTTTTTCCTTTTCGGGGTGGGAGGCTTTTATTTCTGTACTTTTATATTTCTGTCGTTTTTCCTTTATTTAGTTTTTCTTTTCATTTTCATCACAAAGGGCTGCATTTAAATTTTTTTTTTGATTTAGATGTTGGTGAGAATGGTCTCTGTCAATGTTTTTTTTCCGGCAGCCTGAGTCGATAAAAATTGATTGACTTTAAGTTTGATATCCAAAGAGACGGTGAGGAGTAATCCAAGTCGAAGTCATTAAAACAATGGACTATTGGCGATATCTTTTTTCTGAGGTTTCAATATCAAATTTGTAAACTTTGGTCCATTGGGTTCAAGCCATTTAATTGGTCTTCATAGCTCATTGGGATCAAGTTAGACATTATTCAATGCATTATAAATGGCTTCTGTACACCGATGAAATACATTTTGGCAATCAAAATGGCTGGTTTTAGTCTCCTAGTTTAGGGAAATGGGATTTACGGAATAAATGGAGACGGGTCGGTTCTTTAGTTGGGAGCTTCATTTATTTCGTTTTGATTGCTTTAGATGTTTGATCAGAAGGGGATGGATAATTTTTCATGCGTTTTATTTGATATTTCACTGTGATTGGCTTGACGGTAGTCTCGGGTCGAGACTTTTGTGGCTACCCTATGGCTAAGCAGCGATAACCACTTATCTTCGGTGCTCTTCTCATTGACACAAGGCCTTGGTCTTAGTTTGTTAGTATCATTTAGTGCCATTGTGTATCTCTCTTTTAGCCACTGTGGCTTTAGATTAGGATTGTAATATTTAATTAGTGCCTCAGTGTAAATGGGTTTATCCCAAATCATAAGTTGTAATTGCACATTGTGCAAAAATGAGCTTAACAGAAAAGGGATGAGAACCCTTTAAACCCTCGTCCTAGTGACGATTTCACTTTAAAAAAAAGTTGCAGCATAATAAAACTAAGAAAACAATAGTGACGAAGCATACCGTAATTAGTTAGAACTTGTTCCAAAGACCTTAATAATTAAATTAAGTGTGAACCGCTCATATATTAAACTAGCACAAGCACAACACAGTATGTGCTTATAAGCAGAAATTTGTGTATTTTTCCTTGAAATGATCATATAACTACATCTATGCTTGTTCATCAAATACCAATAGTGAATAACAACTCACACAAATTACACAATGTAACTGATCAACAGTATAAAAAATCCATAAAAATTGTCAGTAAATGGCCGCGAGTCCGAGGATATTCAACGTATAAAAAAAGGAGAAAAAGACCAGAAAACTATCAAAAAGAAGATGTGGTCTACATGCAATTAATCCGCCTTCTCCAATTGCCAAACGTCCCACCCATGCTAACAAAAATCCACCGACTCCTAGTAAATCAGATGCCTCACACCCTGCTCACAAACTTCCCCAATTTGAATCAGAGACTGCATTACAAACTCTAAACTGATCAAATGCCTTTATGTACAAAGACCAAGCTTTGCAGCAATATTTATATGCTAATGTTCAAAGACTGCAATCTAAAAATGTTTCAGGTGTTACTGGGAACCTTAATAATTTACAGACACATAGAGGTGTTCTGATCAAACTCTACAACACTTATAAACATTGACTTTGAAAAACATAGCCAGGAAACAAAATTCACCTGGCAAGGGACTTTGTGCTTCATCTTCAAGAATGGTATGTTCCATTTCACGAGAAAACCACCTTTCTTTCAACGAGAAGTATTTAGAAAGATAATCAATTTACAGATACACATAACATAATCAGAGGCTTGTATAAACAATATCCAACCATAGGATTCATACATGTTCTTTCTCTCTGTTATTTTTCTTGTTGGCCTCAATCTTAACCTTTCTTTTCTCGTAGAAAGCCCACTTTAATGCTTCAACCTCTTCAAGAATTTGGTTTCTTACCTCCTTGTCTAACTTCTCCAATTTAGAGATATAGTCCCCGAGTGAAAAAAAAAACCAACGTCAGCAATTAGAAAACCTCATAAGTAAGAACAAGCAATCGATGAATACATTGTACCAACTTCAGCAATTACCTCCTTCTCTAACTTCTCCAGTTCAGAGATAAAAAAACGGACGGTATGCCACTTATGAACGCCTCTCGAGCTCCTGCAACAACACATGTGTGAAGCATGAGAGTCTTCGGCTTCTGCAATAAATGTTGATGCATCTTGGTCTAATGGTAATGCTTCAATGGGTCTTATTGCTAGAGATTCTTCGGCTTGCCCAATTATGATTTCTTCTGCTACCTTGTCAGCTGTTTCATCTCTTTCAGCTGAAATTGAGGCTATATTACATGTTTGTCACATTTTCCCTCATCTGAATCATACTCATGTAATTGAATCTGACTCAAAAATGGCTGTTTCTATGATTAATGATCCTTACAATGCTCAGTGGGAATTTTTTGACAAGGTCTATAAAGCTAGGGCTTTGTTAGGCCGGGCTAAGCTACAACATGTCTTTAGGGAGGGGAACCTTGTTGCTGATGCTCTTGCTAAATACCATGTTGATCCGGGTTTTTCTTTAGCTAATGTATCTAAGCATATTAATGGTCTTATTACTTTAGATAAACAATCCTTGCCTTCCATTCGAGTTCGTAGCAGCAATTTGAATTGATACTGCTGATGGAGTTTTTGAACAAATATGCAGGTACGGAAAGGAGATACAGAAGCCAATACAACACTTTGGCTGGTCCTTCACTTCGGTGGACGACTCTCCCAGCATCCTCATTACCTTTTATTGTAGATATGTTGTGAACTTTAGTTACAAGTAGGAGTTGCCTGGCCGGGGGAGAAAATTAACACAAGGGGTGGAGATTTTCTCCCTTGGATCGCAACTTCTTCAGAAACTGCACTACTATAGTATAGATGCACATATATGTAGGCTAATACTTTTGGAGACAACAATGTTGCCTCAAGTCTAGTGACCTAGACACACTCATGTACATACTGTTTCTTTTGATATAGGGCATGGGGAACCCAATACATAACTCCCTCACCTTAGGGTGTCTTTATTAAAAAAAAGAAGCATGAGAGTCGATCCACAAAACATCACGAGTACATGAAAAACATAGCCAGGAAACAAGACACAAATTCATCAACATAACACTAATGATGGCATAAAATTGGCAATTCAGATACTGTAACTTGTGGATAGTTTAAAAGGGGTCCTTGAAAAAATTCAGTGCCAAAAATTCAGTCCTTAAAACTCAAGAACAAACACAAGAATTTAAAATAAAAGTACAATGAGCCAATTTAAGATAGACTAAGCATTGCAACAGTGATCAAAATCGGAAAGTCATCGATCCCTAATTTGTTGAGCTTCAAATGCTACATGGAACAACAAAGCGGATAAGAATAAACATACAATCTGTTGGAAAGTGATGGTTATATGGTTGAAATGCGTCAACTTTTGGGCATCGTTTGAGTGGGAGTCAAATGGATTTTGGGTCGATGGATGTCATTTTTGGGTTCTCCTCTGCAAGTACTATAAAATCGACTATTTAAATTCTCAAAATGGATAGGGTGAATGAGTTATGAATATTTGAAATGTCACTCTTGAAAGAGAAAAATTAGGCGGAAATTGGCCAAGATTAATTTTTCTCTGGACTGTCCAAAATGCGTATGGACCGCGTTGAAGTCTCTGGAAGGCCCAATCGCATAGTATATATGGAATTGTTTGTGTGTAATTCTTAAGAGATAAGAGCAAAATACTTTCATATTTTGTGAGATATCTTGTCTTAAATAAATATGTGGTTTACCATGTTTAATACGCTGAAGAATATTTGTACAAATATTTATTCCATTTCCAGCAGATTTGATTCGAGTATTCATGATATGTCTTGGATTTGGTGAGTTGGTGATTGGAGAATATTCTTCTCTAATTACAGAAAATCAGAATATCACATTTCCATGATTAGGGTCTCTTAGAGTAGTATAAAAGAGTCTCTAAGTCAGTCAGAAAACTCGCACCATTATCAAGTTCCTCATTTATTCTAAACTTGAGTCTCACTTCTTTCTTTCTTCGTCGGTGATAGTCCTTCGGGTCTTGCATGAATCCCAGGTAAATTTTAAATGTTAATTGTTACATGCGATGGTTTTATCCTAGGAAACGATGTCCACGACAGGACTCAATCATTTCAAGGGTAGAGAGTGTTACTCGTGACTCCATCATTACTTGAAACATGATTTATGCTTTGATTATTTGTAATTTAATCTTTTCGATTATATGCTTGAATAATTAATAAAATATTATTCTTGCATATGTTAATTGCTCGTTCAATTTTTGTTATTTGATTTTTCGCATGATATAATCAATATATGTCCAATAGTCTTGAAACGAATGATCTTTGTTGAGTTATATTGATTCAAAAATAGCCTTACAAAATTGCGTGATGCATAATGCACATGCTATATGCTGAAATTTAGGATTAATTGATTAATTGGTATGCTATCAAAATTTATGCCTCAAATACGGACATTGCATGTTTATCAATATTGCATGCCTAATATGCCTCACATACGGACATTGCATGCTAGATTTTGGTAGGATTTTCCGAAAATACAAAGATTATTGCTTGCTTAATTTGTGCGGAAAAATTATTTTGGAAATTCTTTTGACTTTGAAAATTTATTGAATTTTGGTTGCTTACAACAATTTCATATTGAGCAATTTCCAACATCTCTTTGGACGACCCCGATCATGCCACTATCTACCCTAAAGGTAGCTTGTAGTAGCAATAGGAACAACAATAGAAATATTTATCTTTATGAAGCCACACAGTGGGTTAATTGATTTCCTGGTTAACGACCCTACGGGGAGGTGAATTAAAAATTTTGCCGCCGTTCCCGGGATTGCTAGTCTAAAGGTTTAATGGTTAAATTGCATATATTGTTAGTTGAGTAGTTAGTGTTGTTTTTTGGTTTTGTTTTTATTTTTTTGAGTTGTTTTTTTTGTTGAGCATGTGTGATAGTTATTCCAGTTATTTCTAATATGTTTACTAGTGTTTGTCTTTGGTTGGTTATTGTTTTGTTTATAGTTTATGGTACATACCCGTACCACGAACTTAGGAACTCTACAACACATATCGGAAAGCACAGGTTGTCACAGAAGAAGGATCAGGAAAGCTAGGAGGGAGGGGGGGGGGTTTCCACAAGAGCCGATTGTTATTGTGGATTCTGTAGATATAGCAGAAGATAATCGCACCCTTAGAGAGTTGATGGCTCCTAATTTGGAGAATCAACCCCCTATGCATTGTCTTTCCCCCTTTGCCACCGAACGTGACATGTGAGCGCAAGAGCGGCATGATCCAATGTTTGCCAACTTTTCATGGAATGGCCGGTGAATATTCGAACTAAAATTTGTTAGAATTTCACCCAGTGTGCACCAATATGAAGCCCCTGAAAGTTTTGAAAGAAGATTACAACTTGCGATCCTTTCCTTTTTCATTGCAGGATGTAGCCAAGGACTGGCTATACTACCTTCCCCCGGGATGCATCACCTCGTGCATGAACATGAAGTGGTAGTTCTTTGAAAAGTATTTTCAAGCTTCCAAGTCTACGGGCCTAAATAAATAGATTTCCAACATCTCTCAAATGGTGAATGAGTCCCTCTTTGAGTACTAGGAGTGGTTTAAGAGATTGCTTGCGAGTTGCCCTACCATTGATTCAAGAAAGGTGATTCGGTGTACAACTTCTTTAAAAGACTTTGTGATGAGGATATAAGAATGGTCAATGCGGCTAGCTCCATAGCTAACAAGAATTTGAAGGGTGCTATGGCGTTGGTTGAAGAAATAGCCAATGTAATGAGTCAATTCGGCACTAGATCCTGAGTGAAGACATTGGATGAGGCGACTCAATATTCCCAATTGCAAGAGCAAGTTCAAGCACTTGCCTCGATGATGAAAGAATTTATGAAGGGGAAAGCCTATCAAGTCAAGGTGTGTGGTAAATGTAGTCTAGATCATCCTACCGATACTTTTCCACAAGTAGTTGAAGATTTTAAAGAAGTGAAGGAGTTGTATTTCAACTGAGGAAATAATCAATTCGTGATGGGGCCACAACAACAAGGGTTCTAGGGGAACCAACCAGGTGAAAGGCAACATCCCTATGCAAATACCTTCAACCCTAGATATTGCGATCACCACAACTTTGATAGGGAAAGGATAACCAAGGTCAAGGGTACAATCGAGGTGCACAACCTCAACCCTACCCAAGGGGAGAAAGGTCTTCCAAAAAAAAAGTGCCGTTCTATACAAGTTGGAGCAGGAGGAGATCCTAGATGCGATTGCCCAATTGGTGAAGCAAAGTGATGTTTTTGCAAAGTGAACAAGGAGAGAAATTAAGGAGCTAGGTACTAGAGCATTCTCGAGTATCAAGAATCTCAAAGTCCAAGTCGGACAACTTGAAACTTTGGTGAGCCTTTTGAGGCTAGGTAATTCGGCAAGCTACCTTCCCAACCCGAAATTAACCCAAAAAAATGTGAGTGCTGTGAAGCTAAGAAGAGGGAAGAAGGTGGATGAGGCTGAAAGAGAAATTTTGAAAGAGGATGATTTGGTTGTGGAAGGCGATAAGACTAACTTTGAAGAGCATGAAATGGTTGTTGAAGAGGAGCCTCTTAAAGAGCTTCCCTTTACCAAGGCAAGGGTGATCCCTCCACCACCTTTTTTGAGTTCACTAAGGGGAAGGCCGAAGGTTGCGACCATGAGGCACATATTCAAAAAATCTTTGAAAGAGTCAAGGTTAGCATTCCTATCCTATATGTAATTAAACAAGTTCCTTATGCTAAGTTTCTGATAACTGCATGTTATAAAAAGATTAATAAACCAACTAGAAAGGTAGGGCAATTGAAAATAGGGGGAATGGCTACTCTAAATCATAGAAATTTTCCTAAGAAATGCGATGACCTCGGGATGATAGACTTAGGTGCTTATATTGATGTGATCCCTTCTGGTCTTTATCGAAACCTAGACATAAGTGAAGTTAAGGAAACTAGGGTAATTTTCCAACTAGCCGATCACTCCTAAGCTAGCTCTAGAGGTTTAGTTAAGGATGTTGATGTGCAAAATTATGTATGTGTTAACCAATGCATTTGACGTAATAATTGGTTTATTTTATATGGTTGATTGCTAGTATTAGTTGAGTTTACGTGAGAAGGGGTTTAGACAGCCATGTTTGGTTTTCTTATTTAAATTTCGCATTTTGTAGACTTAATTAGTACTAATGGACATCTTGTATCCACGAGCTCCTAGATCTTCCTTTGTGATCATCTTTAGTAGGTTGCTTGTGGAAACATTTCGTTACATTTTATGTGAAGGCCGTTCGCAAGTGCGTTAGAAGATATTGAAGGCCGTTTGCAAGGATGGTAGTAGAGATCGAATGCCATTGAAATTATAATGGTAGTAGATGAAGGTCACAAACATCAAATCATGGTAGAAGAAGATTGAAGTCAAATTCAAGGTGGCCAATGAAGAAATCGAGAATCGTGGTTCGAGAGAGTGTGCCAACTTCTAGAGATGTTCCAAGAATAATCAGCCTTTAAGGTTGGTTCTATTGGATTCTTCTCCTTGAGAACCACAAAAGTGACTGCAAGAACACTCAAAACGAACTCACGGTTCACCCGTAGCAAAGGAAAGAAGTTCAGCCGACCGGGGTGCAAATGGGTCAGCGCAGACCGTTCAGGATGACACCAACGGCTCGCACCAGATAATGTGGTCCATGCCAAGGGATTTTCATAGACTGCGCTAAACACGATGGGCCATGAGCATGACTTCCAAGTTTCACTCAAAATTGGCTAAATATGGGAGCATAGCGTCCCATTTTTTACGGCCCGTTCCGTTCCAAGTGCAAAGTGTTAAGACCACCCTGTGGGTGTGAAGAATCAAGCAGTTCATACTAAGTTACTGAGCAAATGAGGTTTCTAATGGCGGTCCATGCCAAACGTCACGTCCCGCAGATCAAAAGTGTAAAAATGATGACTCTGATGGCGGCTCACACAAAATGACGCTGACTGCACAGACACGTCCCGTAGGGGGTGACATAGACTGCGCCAAGGGAGATACATGGCCTGTGCTAGAGCAGGTGACCCGTGCCATGGACCAAGCACGGACCGTGCTAGATCTGGCGGCCCGCGCTAGCACGAATGTAGTACACGATGCGAACTACGCCATCCGCGACGGTCCGTGTCAGGCGGCTGTTGAACTGGGGTTTACACAATTTTTGCCTATTTTGGGCCCATTTTTAGGCCCAATCCCTTACTACTATAAGCACACATTCATGTACTTTGAGAGAAAATCCTTATATGTGTTATGCCATGATTTCGATTAGCTAGCTCTGTGAGAAATCAACATGTGTGAGAAATCAACATGTGTGAGAAATCAACATATTGGGTTGTCGATTTGGTAAATCCCAATGAGGGAAAGCTCATGGGTTAACCTGATATATTAGCGTGTTGTTTGTAGCGACTAAAGTTGTGCTGACTCTAGAGTCATCACAAGGTGTCTTTTATTTTTCCTAGGCATTGAGATCCACAGTGTAGTGTCCGGGATGTAATGCATTTCACAACTATCCAATGGTTGGGATCTAAGAAAGGCATTGCCCTTTTAGGTGGGCTTTGGATTCCTGTAAGCGGGGGCACGTTGGCCTTAGGAGTGAAGTGATTAGGGAATGATTTGCGGCGTCACTAGACTAGAGCACATTCCCTAAAATTATGAAGACTGTGAGATATGGGCATTGTGGTAAGTACCACGTGTGACAGAAGGGGGAAAATACCTGGCTATCTCCACACTGTGTGACATAAGCATAAGATAGGTTTATAAATCTACATGTGAATGACTTGAGGATAGAAGTAATTTATCAAGCATGTTACGCAAATACCCCCAAGTGCCTATTTATAAAGTTTTTCCTTTTGATTTTATGCTTAGCAGTTGTTAGTTGAAAAACCAAACCACCCCTGTTTACTTTAATAGATATTCCTAGAAACTCGTGCAGATTGACAACCCGGAGGAGGTTGTGTTTAATTGATTTTTAGGCCCTAGCATTCATGTGAACACACTCAGGGATTAACACTAACTACCCTTTTGGTAGAATACTAGTGAGTTAAATCCAGAACTATAAATTTTATCTTTGATTCATCGTCCTCTGCTTGAGTTTAATTAGCTACAATTAACGACCCTGGGTGGAGGCGGGTCATATTTTGGTGCTGCAGCCAGGGATGCTATTTAGTCTAATTGTCAGTTAGCATAACATGTTTGTAGAGTAGTTAGTATTTTCTTTTGTTTTATTTTATTGATTCATGCGATGAGATTTTGTGATAGTTATCTTGTTACCTTTTGACACGATAACTAGTGTTGTCTTCGGAAAGGTATTGTTAACCCTCATTTATTGTACATACCCGTACCCCAAAGTTAGGCATTTTATACCTCCCGACTGAGAGCACAAGTGGTCGGAGGAGAAGGAAGAGAAGAACTAGGGTCGAAGTTCAACCAATGCCGGTAGTTTTGGTAGAAGATCCGCAAAGAATGGCTGATGGTAACCAAACTTTGAGGGAGCTTATGGCGTATAATTTGGAAAGTTAGCCACTATGCATCACATTCCCCCCATTACCACCGAATGTGAGCTTTGAGCTAAAGAGAGGAATGATCCACTATCTTCCCACCTTTCATGGTACAGTGGGAGAAGACCTGAATAAGCATCTATTGGAGTTTCACTTTGTGTGTACAAACATGAAGCCTTCGGGAGTTTCTGAAGATGACTACAATATGAGAGCCTTCCTATTTTCCCTTCAAGACCGAGCTAAGGATTGGCTCTATTACTTGCCGCCATGATACATATGTTCTTGGATGGACATGAAGCGGAGGTTCTTAGAGAAGTATTTTCTACCATCCAAATCCATTGGACCGAAGAAACTACTGTTAAACATCACCCAAGGGGCAACTGAGAGTTTGTATGATAATTGGGAGTGCTTCAAGAGATTGCTAGCGAGTTTCCCCTACTATCACTTTAAGGAGAGGGATTTAGTGTATCATTTCTCTGAGGGGCTATACGAAGAAGATATGTGAATGGTGAATTCCTCTTGCAATGGTTCAATAGCTAACAAAAGCCCTAAGGATGCAATGGCTCTCTTTGAAGAAATGATCAATGGTATGCAACAATTTGGAAAAAGGTTAAGGGCTAGGGTCTTGGATGAACTCGCACAATCACCAAAGTTAGAGGAGCAAGTTCAAGCCCTTGCTTTCATAATGAAGGAACTCTTGCGAGGAAAAGTGCATCAAGTCAAAGTGTGCGGGGTTGGCAACCTTGACCACAACACTGAGGCATGTCCCGAAGTCGTAGATAATTTGCAAGAGGTGAAGGCCATTGAGTAAAACAACCGAGAGAGATATCAATTTGCTAGGGGTCAACCACAAGGGTTCTATGGGAACCAAGGCGATACAAGGCTAAACCCCTATGCAAACTCGTTAAACCCGAGGTATCGAGATCATCCAAATTTTTGATGGAGGGAGGATAATCAACCTCAAGGATATCGGGGTTGACAAGCCCCACCTCAACCATACCCTCGAGGTGAAGGCCTTTCCAACAATCATACCTCGATCTAAAAATTGGATTGAGAAGAGATCTTAGAAGCCATCGGTCAATTGGGGAAGAATTATGAAGTCTTTGTGGAAAGGACAAGGCATGAGATTGAATACCTTGGCAATAGAGCCTTCTAAAGTATCAAGAACCTTAAAGTTCTAGTTGGGCAACCCACCACCTCGGTGAGCCGACTTGAAGCTAAGGAGTCCAGGAAACTCCCTTCCCAACCTGAGATCAATCCGAGGAACGTGAGTGCACCCAAGTTAAGAAGTAGGAAGGAAGTTCATAAGTCAAAGAAGAAGGTGATGCAAGAGAATGATAGGGTATTGGAGGCTACCAAGGCACACTTCTAAGAGAATGAGATCATGGTCAAGGAAACATCTTCCAAGGAGCTTTCACCGCCCGAGGTACAAGTGACTATCCCACCTCCATTTACAAATGCTTTGAAGGGAAGGCCAAAGGTGGTGACCAATGATGAAAGAATTTGAAAAGTCTTTGAAAAGGTCAAGGTAGCAATCCCTATCTTGGAATTAATTAAAAATGTGCCATTGTATACTAAGTTTCTTAAAGTTGCATGCACAAAAAACAAAAGTAGACCAACTAAGAAGGTATGCCATTTAAAATTGGGAGGAGTGATGTGTCCATTTTATATGCTTATTTTGGGAAATTTTGGGATCTCTTTTGTGCTCTTTTGTCAATTAGAGCTTGTGTTTTACCTTGAAATTATCTTAGAAGATATAAGAGCGACTTTTACGCTCATTTACCTTTTCTAAGAGGATTTTGTGTGACAAGGAAAGAATATCGAGACTTGAAGATCGGAGGCTATTGAAGATCATGTTTTTAAGACTTTGAAGACTTGCTTTGAAGATTTGAAGACTTGAAGAAGGGAAGAAACTTGTTGTGGTGAAGTGAAGGAGAAGCCAAGAAGAAGAAAGAAATCACTTGAGGATTCTGGGCACCCTTCGCACCGTGCGATGAAACCATCACACCGTGCGATGGACAGGTGGCTAGAGTTCCGCCTTCTTTTTCTTGTACTATAAATGACACTTTATCTCTTCTCTTTCCTCACTACTTCTTCCAGTTCATTTTCCCTCTTTTGAACTCTAGTTTTCCACCATTTTTATCTTTGTCTTAGCTTTGATTACGTATGAATTTTTATTGGTAATTAGCATGGGTTTTAGTAGCTAAATCTAGTTCTTGGGAGCAATTGACTAAGGCTTCCAAGCGCATATCTTAAGAAAAAAGTTGTAACCTACTTAATACTCTTACTATTATGCATTTATGGAGCATTGAATGTGTTTATTAATGTCAATAATGTTCTTAAAAGCTTGAGTATATGAAGTACTTATTGGATATGCTTGTTAGGGTTTGGGGAAATGGGTTGATTTCTCTTTTCTTGAAAGGAAATCCAAGAGTATGAGTTGGAGCTTTTGATTGTATTGATGGGTTGATAATTGCTAGATAAATATGATAATGTTGAACTCTTTGTCATGTTTGTTCCTTGTAGAAAATGAGAGAAGTCTATGAACGTTGAACGTTCTTGACAAATCTTGTGTAAATGTATAGATTGGTTAAATGCTTAGACATAATGTAGTTTTTATAAGTGTTTCCAAGCTTGTTGATTCTTCGTGTTCAACACCATCAATGGGATACTCTTAGTCGTTTTTCAACTAAGGGATTCATTGGTGAGGTTTGACAAGAGATATTGAATTCACTCTTGCAAACTACTATCTAAGAAGGATGGAAGTTTAGACTACACAAAAAGTAGTGAAAGTAATAAATAGGTTGCATGTTCAATGATAGATAAGAGGCTTGGAAGTGTAAGTCAATTGCGCCCAAGGTTCCGTACCTTGTGTTTTAAGTCTTATTCTCTTAGTTTGTTACCTACGTCCTAGTTCTATCATGTTTGCTAGTTAACTTGTCCTTAAATTAGGTAACTTAGGAAAAACCAATCCCCCCTTACATGCTTTTATATGTATCTATAGTTGTCTATTCCTAGTATATTTTCCTCTATATATGTTTAAACACTTGGAAAGATCCCTCTTCTCGTGGATGACCCTGACTTGCCAATATCTACTTAACTATAGATAGGAAGCATTTAGGGCTTAAAAATAGTAACTTTGAGAGGTACGACGACGACCTCCCAGGGAGTCTCCGCTTTAAACCATAAAAAATTTCCTAAGTAATGCGACGACCCTGAAATGTTCTCTATTCCTATCTCATTAGGTGGAAAACTTGTTGAAAATGCCATGATAGACTTAGGCATATCCATCAATGTGATTCCATTTAGTCTATATGAACACCTTGAAATAGGTGAGCTTAGGGAAACTAGAGTGACTGTCCAACTCGCCGATCACTCCCAAGCTAGCCTCCGTGGACTTGTGAAGGATGTAATGGTGCGAGTAGACAAGTTGGTTTTTCCAACGGAATTTTATGTCCTATGCGTGGAGCATGATGGAAGTGCACCCCCAATACTTTTGGGGAGACCTTTTCATAAAATGTCTAAGACTAAAATCGATATCCATTTGGGGACCTTAACTCTAGAAGATGTGGACAAAGTAGAATTTGATATCTATTAATCTAGGCATGATTTGACTAATTCTTATTTTATGTGCAAATCTGTAACCCTATGTAATGATTATTATTTCCATAAAACTTTTTTGTGTTACCAATGAGCATGAATACTTGGATGAGTTCTATGTTGATGATATTGTTGATAAGTCTGATGGATTGCATGATGCGATTGATAGTATGTCTGTGTTAGATTGTTTTCCATGCTAACTAACTTGCAGTTGGAAAGGAAGAACGTCGAGGGTTTAAAACCTCCTCGACCTCCTCCTAACCCCAATGTGGCATTCAAAAACTCAACCTTAGAAAAACATGGGGATTCATTTCCTATGAAGGACTAGGGGTCCGAAGGAAAGGATGATTCATTGTGGAGACCTCTCCACAATGATGTCATCATGGGTGGAGTCGCCGATGGCAATTCCGAAGACCCACAGATAAGTGTTTCTCATTGAAATTACATGAAAAAGAAATACGTCAAGAGGGCGACAATAAATATACGATGTTTATTTTGTTTAGTATTTTGTGTGGTGATTAGATAGGTTTTTATATGATTTTCTTTGTTTTGAGGGTTTTTGAGATGAAACTCTTGTTTGATTTGTAAACTTGAGTTTCGAGTCTCGTGATTGTGTTTGGATGGAATTAGTTTTGATGGGTGACATAGTTTTTTGGAAAAAGAGGGAAAAGACTAAGAAATAGGTCAAAATTTGTGGCAACCTCATGCCAAGGCCTGACATAGTCCGCGCTAAGGGAGATGCACGGTCTGTGTCAGGGAGCATGGCACGAGGGATTTTTTGGCACGACCATCTGCACGAGAGGGTCCGTGCCAGAAGATTTGGCATGAGAGAGGGGGGGGGGGTGGGCTCCATGCCAGGTATATTCCATATAGATGTGTCTTACCGGTTTCCCATTTCCACTGTCAAACTGTCCCAAAAATGCAAATTTTTAAAAATTCTGAGTTTTGAACTTAAAAATGCATTTTTGGTTCAAATTTTTTGAAATTCCCTAACTCCTTAGGATTTTTTATGCAAATAGTACTTCCAACATTCCTTGGGACTAATTAATTTGTACTAATGTCCCCTAATTTGTAATTTTCAAAATTCCATTCTTATCCTAATTGTACCTCTTTCCCTTATCATCTATGCTGAAATTTCAAATCTATAGTACATTTCTTCACCTAAATGAATCATTTGACACATTCTCACTCTTAAGAAACACTCACTCACACACACTCTTGGTGAACCTTGAAAATTTGAAGCTTTTCTCCCAAAAGTTAGCAACTTTTGCTTCTTCTTGTGTGGATCTTTGAACTATTTGCTTCAAATTCCGATTAATCCACTGAACTATTTGTTTATATGCTTTATTAAAATTGTGGTGGTGTTATGAAAATCATGATTCTTGAATGAGTGTATGTTGTTGAGATATGTGCTTGGGCTTGTATGCATGATCTTGTGTTGATGGAAATTGGGTGGTTTTATACACTACTATGCTTGGATGTTATATTCTTCATGTGTTGAATTTTGGCTTCAGAGTCTTATTAATGGGTTGGCGATGACTTACATGCGATTGTTGTTCTCTGAGGATGTTCTTGTTTAAATAGTCTTCATGCTAGGATTATCATGTTTTGAATGTTTAGGCTATTTAAGAAAGATCTACTTGTTAAATGATAATGTGAGCCATGCCTTTTTTTAGATCACATTACCACTCTTTACCTCATATTGTTAGGATGCCTCCTAAAAGGAATGCGTTGGAGAAGGGAAAGTCCCCACTGGCGGCTCTAGGCTTACTCAAGCCCTTATCTATCGGACCGGGTAGGTCTAGAGCGGTTCTTAGAGAAATAGTCTAAGACCTACATTAGGTAGACCCTAGAGTTCCTAGCTACTCTTTGGTCGGTCATGGACAAGAATGGACACAAAGTGATCAAATTCAATCTCGATGGTAAGGAGTATCAGATGACACACTATAGCTCACGCTTTCGGATGGAGTACAACAAAGAGATCCCTATGACACACCATCAAGGGATGCCTTTTCCTCTCAGGAACTTTTAGAGACAGCTGACAGAGACTGATCAAAAGAATCTGTGCAAGAGCACTGCCTTGGTTCATCCAACATTCGTTATGTTCACCAGTTACTGGCAATGGGAGTTTTCTGCCACTAGGTTTGGATGTTCATTGCCTCTGGGTAATGAATCCCGAGGGTAATTTCTACCCAAAAATGGTAGGGAACTTTGTACATGAGTGTACAAAGATGGGGGAAACAAAGAGTGGTAAGATATCTATGAGCAGCATGGTAGGTCTACTGGCTCAGTAATTAAGATATTCGATCACATAGAGAGCGTTGGCTAATTTGGGATGATTGGGTACAAAGTATAACATTGATAATTTATCCAAGGCATTTATGGTAGGATCTACGACATTGGAGGATTGATATGCATGGCTTTATGGCGGGGAGAGCACTTGTAGCTTCATGGTACTTTCTCAGTCAGAGCGCACTGCCATAAACCATGACACATGTTTGGATGACCCATTTATTGAGTTGGACCCATGCTTTGAGATAGAGTTCTATAGAGTATTAGCCTCACCAAGATAGACTTTAAGGAGGCCGATGGTGAGACCTCTTTGAGAGCACCTCCTAGCCACTCTTGCCTATCCATGAACATTATTGACCGTCTGAATGCACTTGGGTATCAGCTTTTAAGATTTACTCTAGTGTTTCCAGAGGTAGTCCAATATATAGGAGGGGTGAGGATGCAAATGGATGATCTTAGCATGAGAATGGGTTGCATCGAGGCCACAATTCAAGCAACATGATACATTGAGAGGAGCAGGACTAGGCATGACGAGGAGGAAAGCCCTTTAGGGCTGCGAGAGTAAGTATCACTATTTCTTCCAACCTCACATATGTTTTTACATGGTTCTTATTGCATTGGGGATAATGTATCGGTTAAGTGTGGGGAGGGAGTAGTGATTACTCAGGGAGTTTTTTTTCTTGAAATTCTAGTGCAATTTTGTGTTTTTCCTCAGTAGTTTTTCTTGATTGTTTGGTGATTTAGGATTTTGATTGTTGTGGGATGTTTTTGGATGTATACTTGGTGGAATGACTTGCTAGGTAAGGTTCCTAGTTTGCATGGGGTTGGTTGGTTTAGGACATTGGTGGTGTGACTTTGTTGTGATCTTATCTTTTGTAGTATGAAAGCCTACTTTTGGGGAAATTTTGTGCTACACCAAAAAAATTGAAAATTATGAAAAAAATGAAAAAATGTAAGAACCCGGCAAGTTCGAAACCTGAAAGGGCAACTTGGTTAACATTGGGAAAAGCCTGGATAAGTCGAAATACCTAAAAGTGAGAGGCTAGGCCTGGCTAGGGTTACGAGCCTAGACAAAAATGAGAGGCCGTGTGGAAAAAGGTGAGGAGTGAGTATCCTTTATGTGTTAAAGCTTGGATAAAAACCCAAAAGGGGTCCTAGGAAAAATGAGAGAAATTGAGAGAAAACAAAAAACTAGGTTGACGATACATTTGATTCCTTGGTTGTAACTAGGTAAAATATTACGAGTTATCCCTATGTTACAACCAAGTTGAGGACTCTTGGATTTCCTTAGTGGATTTTTTTCGGCAATGACTCTTTGATTGCTTTTGTGGATTGTTTTGGGAAAAGTAAGCTAGCTTGACACTAATATTCCTGGCTTATCTTTTTCCACATTTTTACTTTTGGTTGGATATGTTACATTAGGATCTTCGGGAAGTGTGATATTAGTGAGGATTTTCTCTTCTTTAGGGGAACTAGGGTAACTTGGAATAAGTTAAATGCATTGGCTAACTTATACTTGCATGCTACACGCCGCTTAAGAATTTTCTTATTTCTATTTACTCGAGAACAAGTATAGGTTTAAGTGTAGGGATTCTGATTTGCACCATTATGCATGCATTAACAAATGCATTCGATGTAATAATTGGTTTTTTATATGGTTGATTGCTACTATTAGTTGTGTTTATGTGACAAGGGGTTTAGATAGCCATGTTTGATTTTCTTATCTAAATCCCGCATTTTGTAGACTTAATTAGTACTAATGGATATCTTATATCCATAGGCTCCTAGATCTTCCTTTGTGATCATCTTTAGTAAGTCGCTCGTGGATACTTTTCGTTACATTCTATGTGAAGGCCATTTGCAAGGGCGGTAGAAAATATTGAAGACCGTTTGCAAGAACGGTAGCACATATTGAAAGTCATTCGTACTAGAATGGTAGTAGATGAAGGCCATAAACATCAAATCATGGTAGAAGGAGATTGGAGTCAAAGATAGGCGGCATTGGAGTTCAAGGGGGCCAATGAAGAAACAGAGAATCGTGGTCCGAGAGAGTATGCCAACTTCTCGGAACTTTTCAAGAAGAATCAGCCTTCAAAGTTGGTTCAATTGGATTTGTCTCTTTGAGAACCATAAATATTACTACAAGAACTCTCAAAACGGACTCACAGTTCACCCGTAGCGAAGGAAAGAAGTTTAGCCGACCAAAGTACAAATAGATCTGCACAGGCCATTTATGGATGGCATGAATGGCTTGCACCAGATGAGGTGGTTTGTGCTAAATGCCTTTAGCACTGACCGTGCCAAGGGGTTTGTACGAACTGGGCCAAACATGATGGGCCACATGCATGAATTCTAAGTTTCACTCAAAATTGGCTAAGTATGGGTACGAACTGTCCAATTTTTGATAGCCCACACTGTTCGAAGTGCAAAATGTCATGACTACCCTGTGCAATGTGAAGAATCAAGCAACCCGTGCTAAGTTACTGAGTAAAACAAGATTTCTATTGATGGTTCATGCTAAACATCATGTTTCGCGGATAAGAAGTGCAAAAATGATGACTCAGATGGTGGCCCATACCAAACAACGTGGACCGCACGAACACGACCTGCAGGGGGGTGACACAGACCGCACCAAGGAAGATACATGGACCGAGCCAGACCAAGTAGCCCATGCCATGGAGCAAGCATGGCTCGTGCCAGATCTAGTGGCCCGTGCCAGCACAGACGTAGTATACAGCAGACCATGCCATTCGTGACAGCCGCGCCAGGTAGCGGCTTAACTAGGGTTTACACGATTTTGGCCTATTATGGGCCTATATTTAGGCCCAACCCCCTACTTATATATATAAGCCTTAGTCAACTAGGGTAAATGTGGAAGACATTATCTTAGATCTAATTTTTATACTTGAACCGCCTCCACTCGGGGTCGTTAATTATAGCTAATTAACCAAAGCAGATGCTTTTGGAAAAAGGTTAAAGATAATATTTATATTCTGAACCCACTCTCACTATTACGCTACCTAAAGGTTAGTTAGCGGCAAGCCCTGGGTTTGCCATCAGAGATGCTAGGGCTCAAGTATCAACTGAAAACACATCCTTATAAGGATCATCAATTCGTACAAGTGAAAGGAATAACTAGTACATGCAAACACAAAAAGCGGAGGGGGTGGATTTTCATATTATCAACTACAAAACATAAAGTAAAAGAGCAAGTTATCTAATTAAGATAAGCACTTGGGGAGTCATTTCGTAACAGATTAATCTAATGTTTCGATCCTCGATTCATTCACATGTGAGATTTACTAAAGAACCTAATATAGTGTTCACAACACGTGGCATTGCCGATGGCATACAGTTTACCGTACATGTCACATTAGGTGCGCTTGCAGCCCTCCATCGATGCCACCATCGTAAATAGGGGAGTACAAAAAGGTCCAACCATTGTTGTAGGTCTGTTTCTCCCCCGTGCAATTACGTCCTGGGCTTTCACCATGAATGTACTACTTCCCTCGGGTCCTATCAACTAGGCCCAAGGGTTGTTGGCACCTTATTAATGATACTATGACCTCTTACAACCCTAGATTGCTACTTTTTAGCTATCTCTACCCTTAACCTATTGGAAAAATTGACGTAATGAGCTTAGACCGGTGCAATGGAAAGTAAGTCAGAGCAATACTCAAATTTTTCGTGCACACACCCACGCAGAAACAATGTACCCCCTTACCTATTCTAACATCCAGGTTTCTCTTCACAAGGGGGCATCAATATTTGTACCATACATGAATATAGCCCAAAGTGTGTGCTAATGTCGTGTACTATTCATCCAGTTCAAACATTCAAGAACAATCATAATAATATCATGAGCACAAATAATAGGAGGAATCTAATGAATCTCACAAAACATAAGTTAATCATGTGCTACAATTATCCCCAAGCTATGGAAACTACTCCATAGATATGGAATTCAAATATGAATTTTAATTCCACATCTAGGTTGAACAAAAAAATGAAAGGAAAGAAAAGAAAATAGAGGGTGTTTCTCCCTCTAAAAGTGTTATCCTAATGAACTAATCTACTTTGTACATGTTTAACTTAGTAGAATAAGGTTATATATATAAGAGAAGGGGATTGGGACTAAAAATAGGCCCAAAATAGGTCAAAAGTGCTTAAACCTAGTTTAGCTGCCGCCCGATGCTGGCCGTCGCAGGTGGCACAGTCCGCGTCATGTACTTGTTGAGGGTTACATAATCGTGCGCGTGACATGTTTCTTCATCCACCGTAGGGTGCTGGATCTGGAACGACCCGCATTGCATGTGTGGCATGGGGTTCTGGATTTGACGCAAGCTGTGGCGCGGGGCTCTGGTGCAGACCGTGTCAGTTGACGCAAGCTGTTGTCTAGAGGCACGGTTTGCTCAAAAGCTTAACGCAGGGTGCATCCTTTGGCATAGGCCATGGTCTGGAGGCTTGTTCTGCTCAGAAGTTTGGTGGAGGGTACGGAATTTGGCATGGGCCATAGAGTGGTCTTGGCGTTTTGAACTTGAGCGGTGCGGGCCATCTTGAATGGGACAGTCCCCGCCCATACTTGGCCAGTTTTTAGCAAAGTCTTGAGCTTGTGCTACATGGGCTGTGAGATTTGGCTTGGGTTATGCCACTGCCTTGTGCTGGAACTATTAGTGTGGGACGTCTCCTCTGGCATAGGCCGTTGGTGCCTAACCATGAACTTCTTGCGCCGACTTGTGGTACCTTGGCCAGATAAACTTGTTTCCTTCGCTGTGGTTGAACCGTTAGTTCGATTTTTGAGTTCTTGTGGTCAATTTTGTAGTGATCAAGAAGAAAAATCCAATGGAATTAGCCTTGAAGGCCAATTCTTCTCAGATCATTCTCAGACTTTGGCCCAACTCATCGGACCAAGATTCCCCATTTCTTCATTAGCTACTTTGATATCCGTTGCCACCTATCTTTGACTCCAATCTCCTTCTACCACACATTGATGTTCATGTCCTTTGTCTACTACTATTCTAGAGGTGAATGACCTTCGATCTCTTCTACCGTTCTGGCGAATGGCCTTCAATATCTTCTACTGCCTTTACTAACGGCCTTCACACAGAATGTAACCAAAAGGAACCCACAAGCCACCCACTAAAGATGATCAAATGGAAGATCTAGGAGCCCGTGGATACAAGATGTCCATTAGTAACAATTAAGTCTATAAAATGCGAGATTTAGACAAGAAAATTAAACATGTCTGTCTAAACCCTTTGTCCCGCAAACTCAACTAATACTAGGAATCTGCCAAACAAAACATGATAAAAACTATGCTGGATGCAATGGTTAAGGCCCCTAAAATGAAGCATACCCGAATCCCTACACATAACTCTTTACTCGTTCTCAAGTAAATAAAGACAAGACAAAGAATTAAGCAAAGTGTAGCGTGCAAACATAAGTTAACCGAGACATCCCACTTATTCCTAGATTACCCTGTTTCCCCCAAAATGAGTAAGAATCTCACAACTCTCATACTCCCCGAAGAATATAAGCAATCCAACCACCTATAATAAAATGTGGGAAAAGGTAAGCCAAAAAGATAAGTGTCAAGTTAGTTCACTTTTCCCAAAATGATCCCTAAAGCAATCCAACGGTCATCTTCAAAAAACAATCCACCAAGGAAATCCAAGAGTCATCGACTTGGTTATAACATAGGGATAATTCCTGATTCTTGACATAGTTACAACCATAGAGTCAAATGTATCGTCAACCTAGTTTTTTATTTTCGCTTAATTTCCCTCATTTTTCCTAGGATACCTTTGGGTTTTCATCCTAACTTTAACACACAAAGGGTACTCACTTCTCACCTTTTTCCACACGGCCTCTTATTTTTGCCTAGGCTCATATACCTATCCGGGCTTAGCCTCTTATTTTTACCTAGGTCTTTCTACCTATCCAGGCTTTTCCCAATGTTACCCAAATTTTCCCTTTTGGGTTTTCGACTTGTCCAAGTTTTTGTAATTTTTCATTTTTTTCAATTTTTTTTAGTGTAGCATAAATCGCCCCAGAAGTGGGCTTCATACTACAAGAGATAAGATCAAAACAAACTTTCACCACCAATAGCTTCCCAAAACACTACAAAAGGTTCCCTCACACTAAAAAAAAGAGTTCAACGAGGGAAAGAAAGTAAAAACACAGAAAAGATAGTCATCCAAAAATCTGAAGCAGTAGAACATAGGTTAAAGAAAATACAAGCAAAGGTGATACCATAATAGTAGATGTTCCAACCCCTCCTCACACTTAGTTTCTTGAATTGTTTCCAAAAAAAGGAACTAAGGTGAAAGAAAGGTTGGAATCATTAGAAAAATTAGTCCCTCCTGCGACGTCTGGCTCCCGGCCCCTGCCCGTGCAGAGGATCCATATAACGCTCCCCTATGCCTGCACTCCTCAACATGTCACTGATGTCCATAAGCCTCTCGTGAAGAGCTCCCATACCATCCATCAGATACTGGAACTTATCATCAACTCTATCAAATATGGAAAATGTATCCCGGTGATGGTCATCTAGCTGAGCTCTGGCGGTGACTAAATCCTGCCTCACCCTAAAGATGGAGTAATTTAAAGATCGTGCCCAATCCGGAAGGGGCTACTGAGGTGGCTCAGTCCACATGGGATAAGAAGAAGCATATTGAAATCTCGACGACTCGTGCTCTCGAAAAGAGATGTACTGTGGATGTTGCCATTGGTGAGCTCCCTGATGAGAATGGCCGGAAATACTATGTCTATAAGGCCAAAGGGTGGATGAGACCTATGGCTACTATTGCTATGTCTGTTAAACTCTAAGAAATCCTGATGGTGGATGAAATGCTATGTCTATGTGCATTCCCAGCGTCATTCCTTGTACAATGGTAAGAACTTTCATGCATGCTAATCGGCCCCATAAAAAGGGGGTGGTCCTCCTAATACCTGCTGGAAATGTGGTGGTGGTGCTATATGGTGCTCCATAGGTGGTGGCATAGTGTGAAGTGGAGATGGATGCTCCTGCACCTCCTGCTCATACTCTCTCGGAATCCTCATATCCTAGGTCGTACTCCCCCAAAAATGCCTCTAAATCTGCATCGGGCTCAATAACAAGATCTAACAATCTGAAAGACTTGCTCAACTTGGTTTTTTCACTATGGGGTAGCCTCATGAACCTCTTCCCCTTGTACTTCCAGAAGATGGAACCACACTCCCTCTGTATAAGCCTAGCCTCTGCCATAACCAATAGAGTGAGTGTAAATATTTCTTCTGGATTCACCCTCATGTCCTCACTTTTCGAAAGGTGGAAGTATTATGCCAAAAACATAATCCTTCCTCCCATCAAAATCTTTCCAGTGCGGGCAAATCAGAAATTGAGGTTAATACTTCCCGAGATAAACTTATCCACCAAGTTTGGGAAATCTCTCCCCATAAACATAGACCATAGAAAAATCATGCAATCATTATCTGTGGAGGCGGTAGCCTCCCCATGGAAACTCACTATAATAGATAACAACCTGACCACGTATCTATGTTCCGGATGCACTATGTCACTGTTCCTGCTCTTCTTTCCCCTTACCTGTCGGGTGATGGCACCCTAGAATTGGATTGGATCACATGTGTTTGGCTCCCTGTACCCTGGCACCTCTCGTTTCTTTTTCTATTTGAAGATTTTCCACAGCTGATAATATGTCAAGGTGAGGGGTTTATCTCCTAGATGGAAAGTGATATAGCGACCTCCATGCCTGTTCTGATGCCTCTGAAAAGTAGCTAAGAACTCCAGGGTGTATCTAGTGTAGGTGGAGGCAGACATGGTGGTAAACTTCTTCATTCCTAATCTCCCTAGCAGAATTTGGACATGTTTGTAAAGTTTGGGACCCTTGAGGGTCTCTTTGTCTACAAACTTTGTCTCTGAAATTGGGCGTCCCATAAGATACCCCCACCTTCTTTTATGGGCTTCGTTAAGGGTGGTCAATCCCATATAGAGTGGCTCACTAGGCTCACCCCCCTCCCTTTGTACATGAGCCATAATGTCCAAGAAATGTAGCTACCAAACAAAGATAAAATATGGCCCAATATTCTCTCCAACTACCCTCAACATGGAGTAATACTTTCCAAGTAAATATACCAACAACACTAATCACCAAAACTCTCAAACATGCAATCACAATCCCACAGTAAATGAGCTAAATTGATTCTTTCAAATAAGAGTGGATTGGCCAAAATTACCTCAAATGGAAAGTGTGGTGGGATCTCTGCTTGAGGGATATACAACACCACTCCTAGATTGAACCAAAACAACTCCAATGCTCCAAAGGAATCACAAATTCAACTCCCCAGAGAAACTACCAATCTGCAGCCGAAGCTCTCTCCAACGATCTGCTCTAATTCACATACTTTCTGGGGTTGAGGTTTATTGGGTTCGATAAAGCTTTGAAATAGGAAAATTTTGGTATATGGTATGAGGAAATTGGATGAAATATGAGGGAGTTATGGCCAAAATAGTGAGGGAGAGAGAGGATAGGACGGTTTAGGCTGAAGGTTGGTGTGGGAGAAAAGGACTCTGGGCACGCGGGTATAAATAGGGAAGGGGCTAGGTTAGGATTTGCTAATGTATGTGGGTGTCACGGATCCCTTGGTTAGATATGTGCCTACACTTGGCCTCGCATCGGTCGTGTGTTGATCCACGCCGTCCACACGCTTAATCTGTGCCAGGTTCGTGCCAAGTGCATGATGTGTGAACATGTGGTAGCCACATTAGCTTCGTGCAGACTGGCTTTAGCACGAAGCTAAGGTTTGCGCCAAACGTCTGGGCACGAGACATCGATTTGCGCCAAAACTCTGGGCACGGACCTTCTTTTCGTGCCAAATCCCTTGGTGCGAGCCATCCCTCCGTGCCAAACCTATAGCACTGACCACCAGCATTTCCTTCTCCTATGAACTTTCTCTTGCACCTACATCCAAAATTGATGAATAAAATTTCCTAAAATATTTCCACCAAAGATCAAACTTGCTCCCAAAAATTTTAAAAACATTTGAAAGAAAACTCCTACTTGAAATGAAAGTAACGTTTCTTCATTGTCGTCTTCACAACTTATTTTTATCTCAATTTTAGAAACTAAACAGAGTGGCTTGGTGGCTCACCAGAATCACCATCCTTGACACCACCATTGACCACATCACGATGGGTGGGTCGCCACATCATTCAAGGTTTACCTTTTACCTTTGGAGCAATGAACCAAGTAAAACAATTCTTCTCAAGCGTGGATATATTCTTGTTGAGTTTGGGGGTTGGAAGGGGCTTGGGAGTTTTTCATTCCTTAGCCCGCTTCTTTCCCCGCTGCACTTTAGACATGAGATACCGAGGTGAAGTATCCTCATTCAAATTAGAAGAAACATTCTCAAAAAGAATAGTATCGTAAGATAGATCATTCACACAATATAATGCATACAAAGTTTCAATGTCGAGAAGTATCTCTTTTTGGGATTTTTCAAAATTTTCTTTTTTAATCATCATGCAAACAAAACAAGAAACAGATAAAAGCAATACTAGCTACTCTACTAAGACGTTGTGCTAATCAATACTTGAGCTGGATAGCATCCCCGAAACCGGTGCCAAAATTTGACCCACCTCTACCCAAGGTCATTAATTGTAGCTAATTAACCCGAGAGGAGACTTTGGGAAAAGGCCCTAGATAAAAATTTATATTCTGCATCCGTTGTCACTGCTACACTACCTAAAGGGTAGTTAGCGGCAAGCAGTGGGTTTGTCCCCAGAGATGTTAGGGCTTAAGTATTAACTAAAAACAAAACCTCGTAAGGATTGTCAATCCATACGAGTGAAAGGAATAACTAGTAAATGCAAACACAAAAAAATTGTGGGGGTGGGGGGTTTGGATTTCCATATTATCAACTACAAAACATAAAAGAAAAACAAGTTATCTAATTAATCTAAGCACTTGGGGAGTCATTGCGCAACATGATTAATCTAATGTTTCGATCCTCAATTCATTCACATGGGAGATTTACCTAAACAACTTAGTATAGTGTTCACAACATGTAGCGTGGCTGATGGCATACACTTCGTTGTACCTGTCACATCGGGTGCGCTCGCATCCCTCCATCGATTCCTTCATCGCTACTAGGGGAGTACAACAAGGTCTGACCATTGTTGTAGGTTTTTTTCTCCCCAGTGAGATTACATCCCGGGCTTCTACCATGAATGCACTACTTCCCCTGGGTCTTATGACTAGGACCAAGGGTTGTTGACACTATATCTATGATACTAGGGCCTCTTATAACCCTAGCTTGCTACTTTTTAGCTATCTATACCCGCAACCTATCAAAAAAATTGTCGTAATCAACTAAAACTTATGCAATGGAATGTAAGTTAAATAAATACCCGGGTCTCCCGTGCACACACCCACGCAGATGCAACGTACTCCCTTACCCATTCTGGAATCCATGTTTCTCTTCCCAATGGGGCATCAATATTTTCACCATAAATGAATATAGCCCAAAGTGTGTGTTAATGTGGTGTACTATTCATGCAATTCAAACATTAAAAAAAAATCATAATAATATCATGAACACAAATAATAGGATGAATCTAATGAATCTCACAAAACATAAGTTAATTCATACGCTACAATTCTCCCCAAGCTATGAAAACTACTCCATATATATGGAATTCAATATGAATAAGAATTCCACATCTAGGATGAACATGAAAATAAAAGTAAAGTAAATAAAAGGAGAGAGTGTTTCTCTCTCTAAAAGTGCTCTCCTAATGAACTAATCTATGTTTTACATGTTTAACACAGTATACTAAGGTCATATATATAGGAAAAGGGGATTGGGCATAAATATAGCCCAAAATTGGCCAAAAGTGCTTAAACCCTAGTTTAGCTGCCGTCTGGCGTGGGCCCGTCATGGATTGCGTGGTCCGTGCCATGTACTTTTCACGATTTGCACGATCATGTGTGGGCCATGCTCTTCATCCGACGCAGGGTGCTAGATCTAGCGTGGGCCATGTCGCATGTCTTGTGCGGGGTGCTAGATCTGACGCAGACCGTGGTGCGGGGCACTGGCGATGACCGTGGTCGGTGACGCTGGCCGTGGCCTGAAGGCACGGTCTGCTTAGAAGTTTGGCACGAGGTGTAGCCATTGAATACTTAGCCATTTTTTAGCGAAGTCTTGAACTTGTGTTGTGCGGGCCATGAGATTTGGCACAGGTCATGCCACTGCCTCATGCTAGAACTTTTCGTGCGGGATGTCTCCTCTGGCGCGTGGGCCGTTGGTGCCCAACCATGAACGGCCCGCATCGAAAGGTGGTACCTTGGTTGGCTGGATGAACATTGTCGGATCATCCACTTCATGCTATGTCACAAAAGGTACAATGTTGCCTATTGAGAGTTAAATGCGAATGTTTAGTTATTTTTACTTGAATTACTGATCCTTGCTTAGTCTGCAGGTGCATTCTATTTGTAATACTAATGAAAGTTGGGTGCAGGAGCTAGATGATGAAAACACGAGGATTGTGGATTACTTCGATACAATGGCTGGAATTAGCACTAGCGTGCTTGTTACGCCCATGCTTACTGCTCCAGATGATAATGGTTAATGCTAGAATTTGTAATGCTTCTATTCACGATCTCCTCCAATCTAGTATGCACCTAAACCTACAAGATAGATAGACTAATGTCTAGCAGGGAGCCATAGGGCCGTGCCTACTCCGATGCTCCGGTAAGCATGTTTGCCGTGTAGGAGCGTATCTTAGGTGAATAGTATTATGATTGTAAATCTTACCTCGTTTCCTGCATATTCCCCTTGTTATATATGTTTTGTGGCTGATGAGACATAAGATGACCCATCAGCATCCTGTTCTTTTCTTCTATTGCCTTCTCGAGCAAGTTGGGCTTGCTTATTTCCTCTGATCACCTGGACTGAAAGTCTATGATTTGGGCCAAATTGGCTCAAACCTTATCAAGTCCCCCAACCCAAGACCTGATTGGTAAGACGAAATTTGGGTGAAAGGGTTATACTCTATCCTTGGCACTACTCTCATCCCAGGTAGCAGGTCCCGTGCCTGGAGCCTGTTCCACACGTTCTACCTGAATTTGTGTTTCACATTTTGGGGGAAAACTGAACGATTTTGGAAATTTGAATCGCCCACATTGTTTCCTTAATGGGCAGTTAAGCGGTTATGCTATCCGTCCGTATGCTGCCTTTTGATGACTTCTCGCATGCATTGATCATTTAAGGCTCACTTTTTCCAAGGTGGTTCAATATTCCGTTGTCGCCTCATTTCATTAGGAACTTCTTGGGTTTGTTGCGCGTGTTTTTTTCCCATTTTCTTCTTTCCATTTTCTCTCTGCCTTCTCTCCCTTTTGTTCAAAGATTTTCCAATTATCCCTTCGTCTTCCTCAATTACCTCTCTTTTCCTTCTTCTATCTTTTCTTTTCATCATGGTTTCTACCTGCAGCTCTCCTAAAAGTGAGTCTTACCGTGACACCACCCAAATTGAGTACAGCTATGTCTGTACTTTACCTGAAATTTCTTTCGCGATCATGTGGCAGGGGGGGGGGGTTAGTTTTTTTAACATAGAAAAACATGTTTCTTTGCTTGGTGGTGCTCAGACTGTCCTAGAGGTACTGGAGGGCATGATTGCTGTCTACCTAGAAAATTTATAGACCTGTTGCCTTAGGTTACCCCTGTCCCACATTTTGTAACCTGTCTTGGGTTACTTTAGTCTGGAACTCATCGATCCCCCTCCCAACTCAGTCCGGGTTCTCTTGGGTTATGAGGTCTTGTGCTACCTCTTTCGGGCAGAGCTGTCTATAACCCTGTTTAAGGTTTTTTGTCATTTGGCCCATATTCCTCCGAACTGGACCTTATTGAAGTTTTGGCAGGATGGGGTCATGCCTTTCAACCACCTCCCTAATTGCGTTGAGTGGAAGCGGAGGTTTGTCTTCGTGGGGCAGGAGATTGTTATGGGTCCTGAGAAATAGTGACCGGTTTACCCGCTTGGCCCGAAGAAAGGGTTGGGCGCTCTTCTAGCGCCACCAAGGTAGCTGCCCTATGGCCCCTCATTTCTTGCTTGGAAGCCGTAAGCATGAGATCATATTGAGTTCTTCGAGACTACGTTATCCACTTTGTCGGAATGTATTCCCTGCTCGCTAATCTTTCTCCTTAGGATGGGCCTGCAGATGTTAGTGGTATAGGTTTATTGGGTTTTTCTCACTTGCTGTATTTATTTTTTCTTCAGCCTATCTTTACATCTTGGTATCTTGGTTTGTATTTACTTTTCTTTGACTCGTTTGCCCTATTTTTCTTTGCAGAGATGCCTGTTTCTAACTTTCTCGTGGACCTTTCAAAGTTTCCATGTTGTGACGCTAGCTCTTATCCCCTACCCCAGAGCGAGCATACGGTGGGCACCGTCAACCAGAGCAAAAAAGCCATTCGGTTGTCTGATACTAAGGTTTTCGACGAGGAGCCTCTTTAGAAGAAACCTCGCCATTACCTTGTCAAGACGAGGGAGGGCTCTGCTGCTCATCCTTCCACTAAGATTGTCCCTGATGTGATTCCTGAGACCCCAACCTCTCAGCTCATTGGTTAGTCACGGGATGGTGCTCTCGTTGTCCTGCCTGTCCAATTAATTCCATTATAGCCTCCATTTACCCGCAGATCCTCTGCTCGGGGTGGCCTTATGCACAGTCCTGTAGCTCAGGCTTAGTTCTTCTCCTAGGCCCTACCCATCCCACACTTTAATGCTTGGCTCACAGAGCGCTTTCTTAACGTGGATGGCACAACTTCCTCTGCTGACCGCTCTGTGTATGCCGTCCTTTAGGGTTTTCCTATGTGTTTTCCCTTTATTCCTCTCTTGCTCACCTTTCTTATTCTTAATTATTTTTTTACTTGCTTTGGTTCTAGGTCCTTTTTTAACCTGAGCCATGCAGGAGGAACTCAACAGCATACATGCTGAGAACATCAAGCTCAGGCGTGGGCTTGATTCCCTTAAGCAAAAAGCGCAGTGGGTCCTGGAGCTTGAACAAGACCTTGAGTTGGAGAAAGGAGTTTTGGCTTCCCTGCAGATATCCTGGGCTTGAGCTAAAGCCGAGAATGTCAAGCTGCATGCCTTCCGCGATTGGGCTTTCTCTCATGGCTTCTTGAATCTTTACTCCCATTTTGTGCAGAGTGTCAGGGCTTCCGAGATGTTGAGTGAGGTTCTGACAAAGATTGAGGATCCAAAAGCACTGCGTGTCGGGCTAGGCAACACTTTTGCTCCTTTATGCGAGCACAACTTTATTGAGTATTTCTCCAAGTTGCACAGCGACATGAGACCTGAGGAGCTTGATAATTGGGATCTAGAAAACATGTTAGTCGAGTTTAATGCTCACTCTGCCGGCGGGAAAACTCAAGACGGGACAGAGAGCTCAAGACTGCGGGTGGGAAGGCTCAAGATGGCGAGGGAGATGAATCTGATGAAAAGAAAACAAAAGTTCAGGTCTTATAATTTAAATATTAAGACATGAACTTTTGTTTTCTTTTCTTGTTGGCTATGTATTCCCATGATGAAGGATGAAACAATATTTGTTTTTTCTTTTTCTTTGGGGTGTGTCTTCCCCCTTTTGAACAATACCTCTGAATTGCTAGCATTTATTCATTTATCGTGCTGCTATCTTTTTCCTTGAGGGGGGGATACTTCTTTCTCCCTTTTTTGAAGTGTTTCCTTTCAATGCTATTCTTCAAATTGTTTCTAAACTATTTTTTGAGTATCATTTTTTTGGACCTTTTCTTTTGATGTTACTTTCAAAAATTGTTTCTTGCTTGGCTGCGTTTCCGTTTGTTGGGATTTTTGGGTTGGAATTGCATCTTTTGGCCTAGATCAAGCCTTTTATTCGATGTATACAATTTTTTCTGAGCTCTTATTGGCCTAGCCTGCAATCTGCCGGTTGCTGGAGCAAAGTTTGTAGTTTTGGCCTAGGTCAGTCTTGCTGCCCGATAGCTATGATTGTGGCCAAAGCTCATTTCTTTGCCTCTTCAAAACTGGCTTGCAATCTGCTGGCTGTTGGAGCAAGAATTGAAGATTTGGCCAGGGACATGCTAGCTGCTCGGTGGCTATGGTTGTGGCCAAAGCTCATTTCTTTGCATATTTGTACCTGGAGTGCATATTTAGACATGCTTGTGGTCAGAGCTCATTTCTTGGACTATTGGATCTAGCCTGCAATTTTCTAGCTATTGGAGCAAGGGTTGGAATTTTGGCATCGGTCAGACTCATTACTCAACGACTATGGTTGTGGTAGGAGTTCTTTTCTTTGCTTTATATAGACATGGCTTGCAATCCACTGGATGTTGGAGCCAGGATTGCAATTTTGGCCTGGGTAAGGCTCATTACTCAACGACTATGGTTGTGGCTAGGGTTGTTTTCTTTGCCTTATTTGGACCTGGCCTGCAGTATGCTGGCTGTTGGAGCTAGGATTGCAATTTTGGCTTTGTCTAGGCTCATTGACAAATGCTTTTGGCCATTTTCTCCTCTTCATTGAAAATCCACAAAACAGTAAAAGGACTAGAATGTAGACCAGGATATCCTTAGGATCATGCCCCTTATGGGATTACAAAAGACTTTATCCCTCCAGGACTCCCATCTCGCCTATTCGCAAATCACAATGTCTGGCTGCAGGTGCTGCATAAATATTCATATTTAGAGTTGTTTAAGCAAAGTACATTCTTAGATTAATAACGTTCCAAGTGCGGGTAATCGGCCTTCTGTCCAGCATCTAGGCTCATTTTCCCATCACCTCGAACACCTTGTATGAACCCTCCCATTCCGCGTCTAACTTTTTCTGCCCATGGGCTTTGCTTATCTCGTTTCTCCTTAGTGCGAGGTTTTCCACTTTCAGGGATCTGGGAATGAATATACCATCACAATGTTGCTCCATTCAAGACTTGTACGCAAGTTCCTTCAATGCTTCTTTCTCTCTGAGTTCATCCTGCTCCTCCAAGTTTTCTCTGATCACTTGATTGTTCTCATCTTGACTTATCGGTTCAATCACCCTCCTGCTGGGCACAACAATTTCTGGAGGAATAATGGTCTCCATTTCAAAGCACATTCTGTAAAGGGACTCCCCTGTGGCTATCCTTGGTGTGGTTTTGTATGCCCATATCACACCACTAACTTCTCTTCTCATTCTCCTTTCACCTGCCTCAACATTCTCTTTAAACCTTGGACTATCATTCTTTTCGTCACTTATGTCTGGCCATTTTCCCGTGGATGTGCTACAGACGTGAACTGATGCCTTATATTTAGGCCAGTACACCAAGATTTGATGGGTTCATTGGCGAGCTATTTTTTGTTGTCACTTACTATCACCTGCGGAATACTAAATCTACACACTATACTCCTCTAGGCAAAGTTTGTAATTTTCTTCCCTGTTACGCTTGCTACGGCCTTCGCCTCTACCTACTTGGTGAAATAGTTCATTGTCACAACCAAAAATCTCCTCCTTCTTGCGGCCATAGTGAACGACCCTGTAATATCGCTTCCCCATTTGGTGAAAGGCCAGGTCGATCTTATACTGGTAATTCACTCTGTAATGAGCCTTTGCACCCTTACATGTTCCTAACTCCTGGGGCATTTTTTGACCATTTTCTCCACGTTTATCCTCATTGTTGGCTAGTATTAACCTGCCTGCAGAGCTCACATTGTGAATGTTCTTGGTCCTTGATGGCTACCACAACATCCCTCGTGTATCTCTCTAAGGACTGTATCTGCCAGTTCAGGATATGCACATCTGAGCCACAGATTTGTAACCCCTCTTGTATGGCAACTCGCTCTTCACAGCATACTGCAGTGCCTTCCTTCTAACTGTTCATGCTCCATTATTATATATTGGCAGCCTTTCATACTCCAGGTAGTTTTGAATGGGTGTTGTCTAGTTAGAAACTGCATCATGTATTGATGCCACCTGGCTTACGTCTGTCGACATGTTTTCCAACTCCTCCACCAACATGGACTTGGTTAAGTGTGCGTGTGCCGAGGATGCTAACATTTTGAGTGCATATGCTCTGGTGTTCTATGACCTTGGGACCCTGGTGATATCTAACTCTTCAAACTCAAACGCTAGGCTCCTGACCTTGTCCATGTATTTCATCATCATTGGTTCATTGGCAGCGTACTATACATTGTACTAATTGGCCACTAGTATTGAGTCTACATGCCCTGCAGTTTCTTTGCTCCCAGTTTTCTGGCTATCTTCACGATCACTTTCAGTGCCTCGTACTCTGCTTCAATATTTGGCGCTGGGAACTCAAAACCCAAGGCATAAGTTTCATCTACACTTTCCAAGTCTGATATGACCAGGCCCACGCTGACCCCTTCTACTCCAGATGCACCATTCACGTACAGTTTCCAAACGTTTGGCCCTACCAGCCCGCCTTTGATCGTGACTTGGATGGGATTATGCATTTCTTCCATTGCTTTCTTCTTTCTCTCCATGGGCATTTCTTCCAAAAAGTCCATCATTTCCTTCCCCTTTATTGCTCTTCTTGGGGTGTATTCAATGGCCTGCTCTCCCAGCTTCAATGTTCACTTCCCTAACCTCCCTAAAGCTTCTGGCTTGGTCAGTATTGCTTTTAGTGGCTATTGGTTAGTACTATCATAGAGTGTACCTGGAAGTATTGCCTTAGCCTCCTCACCGCATGGACCATGACAAGAGCGAGATTCTCTAGACTCGTGTATCCTCGCTCCGGGCCTTGGAAACCCAAGCTCACAAAACACACTGGTGGTTGTACTTCATTTTTCTCCCTGAACAGCACATTGCTAATTTCTTCCTCGCTTACTACCACGTACATGTATAAGGTCTCCCCTTTCTTTGGGCTGGTCAAGGTCGGGAGGTCCTTCAGGTAGGCTTTCAGCTCCTCAAATTTTTTCTCTTCTAGCTCCGCCCATTGTATTACCCTCTTTTGTGTGCACATGCTTTCAGAGTTTTAAAGAAAGGGAGTTCTTTCCTTGTTGTCCAAGACATGAAACAGTTCATGGCTGCCAGCTTCCCGTTCTGGCTCTGGACCTCTTTAATCGTGCCTGACGACTTCATCTCAATAATTGCTTTTGCTTTCTTGGGGTTTGTCCTCAACCCCTTATTTGACACCACGTGTCCCAGTAATTTCCCTGCCCCTACTCTGAACTGACACTTGGATGGGTTCAGCCCCATCCCTATCTCCCTGAACCACACCAAGGTCTCCCTGACATCCTCCACGAAGGTCTTATACCAACTGCTCTTTATGACCATGTCATCTACATACACTTCCAAATTCCTACCAATATGATTTTGGAAAATTTTGTCCACTACTCTTTATTATGTGGCCTCGGCATTTCTCATGATGAACAACATCATTTGGTAGCCAAAGGCTCCTTTCTCACATATAAAGACAATTCTCTCTACATTGCTTTCTAGCATGGGGATCTGATGCTACCCCTTATATGCATAAAGAAAACATTTGCTAGTGACCAGCAGCAGATTTCAGTTCTTAGGGAAAGTCTTGTTCAGATCCATGTAATCCACGAACATCCTCCAACTGCCATTGTTATTTTTCACCAGCACAAGGTTAGCTAGCCAGGTTGGGCAGGGAATTTGTTGTAGGATTCCGACTGCAAGAAGCTGGTTTACCTCCATATTCACCACCTTATTCCTTTCCCTACAAAGTATCTACCACTTCTGTTTGACAGGTTTGTGAGACATATGAACTCTCAACTCAATATAGGAAACATCCTTTGGGACACCGGTCATGTCCTCGGATTTCTAAGCGAAGGCCAGCTTGCTCTCCTTCAACACTTTTACCAGATGTCCCCACTTGTACTGACTGGTCTTCATTCATTTTTACTGCTTCCACTTCTACACCTAGCTTTGATAGGTCATCTCTGCCTATGATCATCCTGACAGGCATGGGCTTGCTGATCTGTCTCTCTTGGCTCTCGCCTCCATCTTCTCGCTTGCGTTTGCTGAGAGAAATTCTGTTAGACTCTCTAGCCTTATGCTGATCTCTCCTGACCGTGGCTATTCCTCCCCTGGTTGAGAATTTAAGGAGCAGGTGCAGGGTCGACACTATCCCTTTCAGTAGTGTTAATGCCAGCCTGCCCAGTATCAAATTATACGGGTTGTTAGCCTTCACGACTATGAACTCTATGTCCACAGTCTTACTCTTATCTCCTTCTCCCACCATTATCGAGAGGAGTATGGTTCCTTCTAGCCATACTGTTCTATCTGCAAAGTCCACTATCATAGTCTCTATTGGATCCAACTTCCTCCTCGTGTTCTCATCTATCTTCTCAAAGAAGTTCCAATACATGATTTCGCCAAACTTCGGCTATCCACGTACGCCCGGTGGATCCACTTGCCATCACCCTTACCATTATCACCACCGCATCTCCACCACCCAGCCTATCTAGTATCGAGTTATTGGTATCAAATGGTATTGCTTTGTCTGTGCCTAACTTCTTGTCTACCGGTGTTGGCTGCGGCACCTTCCAGCAGCGTACTTTCCACTGAGACTCTATCCTTCCTCCGGCGCTTCCACCTATGATATCATATATATATAGATATATATACATATATATAGATATATATACATACATATATATATATATATATATCTGTCAGTGTCACTGTCCTAGTGTTCTCCACAAGGGAATGTTCCCTCTGCCTTTTGCCTTGTTCTTTTCCAATCTCAACTCTTACGATTTCCTTTCCTTTATCGCGTCTCTGCTCCCTGCTGGGGCTTTTTGCTCTACCATGTCCCTCTTGCTGCTCACGAGATCTTCCATTCTTACTTTTTTTTTGTAATAGTTGGCTTTGTTATGGGCACTTGCACTCTTTGCCAAATACGCTAGCTCACTACTCTACACGTAGTCCTATATATTATTCTTCAAATGGATGTAATAGTTTGTGCCATAACCGTGATCATCACGGTAATCACAGAAGTGGGACTTATTTCTCCTTTAGGGATCCTTCTTCATCATTCTTGGCACGTCCAATATACCCTTCCCTGTATATAGGGCACAGATATCTTTGGGTGTTTTTTTGAGCGGTGTGAACACCCTTTCCGACTTGTTGAACCTGTTGGGCATCTGATGTTCGCCTGCTTTGGCACGCTCAACCTTCCTCGTCTTTCCATCCCCACCTACATCAACCCTCTGATGGCTATGGCCACTCTATGTTTCCTTTCTCCTCTTGTAAGCCAGGTCTGCCTTGTTTAAGTTTCCAACTCTTTTTATCAGCTCGTCGATCGTCCTTGGAAGGTTTAGGGTACAGTTCCTCAATAACAGCTCATGCCTCAAGCCATTTATGAATGTGTTAAGGAGGAACTAACTACTTCTTTCCTACACTTGATTTGCCTCATTGTTCAATCGCACCCAGTACACCGACAGGGTCTCTGCTAGTTTCTGCCTGATGGCCAGCAACTCAAACCTTGTGTTTTGGAACTTTTTTTCTCTGCATAAAATGCACCAGGAACTTCTGCTCCAGCTGACTAAAACTGTCAATTGTCTCATCCTCCAGGTTCTTGATACCTTGGCTGCTGCCATCAGGGTGGCTGCAAACACCTTGCACCAAATGGCCTGGAATATCGCAAAGGTATCCATGTTGGTGCAAAACGTGTGCAGATGATCCTCCAGATCCGCCTCACCATAATAATGCCCTGGATTCACTGATATTTTTAACTTTAGGTCTGTCGTAAACGGCTGGATCCTCATGGCAAAGGGAAAGCCTGTACTCTCTTTCCTTGATTCCTACTAGCCTTTGACATGCTTCTTCCCCCTTGACAGTGGCACATAGCCTACCAGTTATTCGTGGTCTACTGCTATCTCCTCCCCTCTAGCCTATGCCTTTATTCCAGAGGTGGCCCTTCTTCGGCCTATCTCCAACCTTTCTCCCTTTGACTGGGCATTTTTCTATCACTTTCCTGCTCCAGGAACAACTCGGTTGGCTGTAGGTCATGCCCTCTTCATTTTGTCTTGCCATTTTGGCGGTCCTCAATTTCTTTCAACCTCATTATCACCTCTTTATGAGATGACATGATTGTTAGGAGTATCTCTACATAATTTGCAAGCTATGTTGTCGTACGAAGTTGGTGTCTTTCTTCCATTGGTGTCATCGTCGGGGTAGAGTCCTCTTCTAGGTGCGTCAAATCCTCCATGACCACCTGGTTAAACTAGTTTCCAACTGGTTGTGCCTCCATGTTGTTCAAGCTAAGTGGATGCTAAGAAAATGAAGCAATCCCCACAGTCGGCACTAATGTTAATTCGAAAATTTTCTATCCACTTGTTCAAGATCTCCTTCGGGCATGTATGCACCTGAACCTACAAGATAGAATAACTAAGGTCGGGTAGGTAGACACAAGGGGGCGCCCTCTTCGATTCTCCCGCCAGCTATATTTGCCGTGTAGGAGCGTATCTTGGGTGAATAGTATTGTAATCGTAAATCTTACCTCGTTTCTTGTACATTCCCCTTGTTATATGTGTTTGGTGGCTGATGAGACATGAGATGTCCTATCAACGTCATGTTCCTTTCCTCCGTTGCCTTCTTGAGCAAGTGACGGGCGGGCGGTCGGTCGTCGCGCCCGCCGTGCAAAAGATAATTTATAAGCCCTAAATGCTTACTTTCTACAACTAGGTAGATAGTGGCAAATCGGGGTTGTCCAAGGAGAAGAGGGATCTTCCTAAGCGTCTAAGCACACAAATGGTTGATATTAGGCTAGGAGTAACTATATATACACACACATAAAAGCATGTAAATGGGGGGGTTGGTTGGTTGGTTTCCTAAATTAACAAAGATAAAAAGACACGATAACTAGCAAGGTCAAGTGACTATGCTAATCATCAAACGAAACTAAAGAAAAGGGGTTTTAAACTACAAAGATAAAAAGCCTTGGGGGCAACGGATATCCACTTCCACATCTAATGTAGTTCATCGAATCATTCACACATTCCATCATATAGCATTCAGGACCCAACACTCACACACCCATCTAGCAAGTACCACAACACACACATCATAAGGAGTTCTAAGTTCATGCTCATAGATCTTCATGCAAAGGCGCTACGGAATTCGTCATGTTCCTACACCTAAACAATTCAACCACACAAGCACTACCTATGCTTAAACAACTCATGGCACACATGCAGTGAAACACACCGTCAAGAATACATAAACGCCAAATAACAAATGCTTCAAGAATGAATTTAAATCATCTATTCAATACTTCAACTACTTGTCGTGGAGACTAAACTCCTATCCTTCTTAGTTCGTAGTTTGCGAGAGTGAGTTCCACATCTCTCGTCAAACCTCACCAATGACTCCCGAGTTGCGACCACGACTCAAGGTGTCATTGGTGGCATTTAGCACGAAGGACCAACAAGCTTGGCAATGCCTATGACCACTACACCGTGACTAAGCATTTAACCAATTCATGCAATTACACGAGATTAGTCAAGAGCGACCACTCATAGACCACGAGCATATAACTCTTCTCGTTTGCTACACAAACGAACATGACGAAGAGTTCAACATCAATCACATTCGTCTAGCACATTATCAATCCATCAACACAATCAAAAGCTCTAAATCATACTCTCACATTACTAACAAGAACAGGGGGGAAATTAACCCAAATCCCCCAAACCCTAGCTAGCAATTGATCCAAGCATTTCATATCATCAAGCTCTCAACAACATTAATAGAATCAACAATTAACATTCATAGCACAATAAAAGCACAATAGCAAAAACACCAAATAGATAGATAGAAATGAGTTCTTGCTACATAGATAATGGAAGCTTCAATCCTTTGCTCCCAAGAACAAAAACTACTCTAGAATAACAAGAGACATAATTAAACTACAAAAACTAAGAAAATAAAGAGAAGAAAACCAAGGGTTTTCAAGCCCTAAAATGCAAGAAGAAAAGGGAAAAAAACTGTGGAGAAGAAGGAGTGAAGGGGTATTTATAGGGGGAAGAAAAAGGGGAGAAAACGCTGCTACAGGGCTGATTTTAAGCTGTCGTCGCGAGTCGCGACGAGCTTCGTCGCGAGTCGCGACCAAATCAGTAAACTGCAGTCCTGTTTTGTTTTGCTTCCTCCGGGTGAACCGTTGATCCGTTTCGGGAGTTCTTGTAGTCGATTTTATAGTGCTCGAGAAGAGGAATCCAATGGTGCCACTCTTGAAGGCTGATTCTTCTCGGAAAATTCTGAGAACCCCGGATCATCGTTCATCCGTTGCTTTGCTCTCCTTTCTTCATCTCTTTACTTCTTCAAATCTTCACAAAGCTCAAATCTAAAGGTCTTCAAATCTTCAAATCTTCAAAGATAAATCTTCAAAGTCTTCAAATCTTCAAAGTCTTCAAACAAATCACCTTGTCACACAAAATCATCTAAAAAGTGATAAAAACGTCAAAGCCGCCTTTATCCCTCCTTAGATGATTTCAAGGCAAAATGCCACATGTAGAGCACAAAATTGCACAAAACCTAATCCTAAAAAGCCTAAAATAACCATCTAAAATGGACACATCAAACCTCCCCACACTTAAACCTTACTCGCCCTCGAGTAAGAAAAGATTCAAGCACACGGAGGAAATGACATATCCACATCCTAAAAACCCTAAAATAATCACATAAAATGGCCTCATCAAACCTCCCCACACTTAAACCTTACTCGCCCTCGAGTAAGAAAAGATCCAAGCACACGGAGGAATTCATATGGCCATATCCTAAACTAATCCTCCAAACAAAGCCTCACAAAAACTCTCAATATCATAAATCCTAAAATAAAAGCTCACATGAGAATTTTTCACACACACATCCCCAATCCTAAATCTAACCAAACCTACCACTTATCAATTCACTACCCATAAAAATATTTCACAGCCCAGAATTGATATTCCCAGAATCCAATGACACAAGATGAAGTTAAAACCATTAAAGAGGTTTAATCACATACTACACCGAATGCCAATATATCAACCAAAATCCAATGACATAAAATGAAGCTAAAACCATATAAGAGTTTCAAACACATGCTTCACTAAATGCCAATATATCAACCAAAAACGAAGTATAAAGAGATCAAGAATTTCATAACCATACTTCGTTTCCTAACCCACTAAGCTACCCAAACCCAAGAGGTCTATAGATGTTGAGCTACCCGATCCATCCGTGTGACAACCGCAACCTTATGACTCCAACGCCGGCAAATGAGTGAAATCATATCATTCTTCAATTTCTCTCAATTTCTCTCATTTTGCCTAGGAGCTCTTTCGAGTTTTCATCCTAGCCACACATCATGTTTCTTTAGCTCACATCTCACCTTTTTCCGCACATTTTAGCCTCTCGTTTTTGCCTAGGCCACCCTTTAAGGGTTTTCGACCTATCCGGGCCCCCAATGTTGCCTAAGTTGCCCTCTCGGGTTTTCAACTCAGCGGGTTTTCTTTTTCTTATTATTTTTTTTAAATTTTTTTTATTATTATTATTTTTTTATTTTTTATTTTTTTTTCATGTTTTTCCAATGAAAAGTAGCAAAAAGCATTCAAAAACAATATAGCATGCATTGAATCCTCTAACCCCTCCCCACACTTAAAACATTACATTGCCCTCAATGTAAACACGTAAGGCAAGAACAATAAAAATCAAGGTAAGGGAGTTAGAGTGACACCCATTTCTCCGCAAATTCGCCGGTGATATGGCGATATCCAAGTACTTGGATGGTCCCGAGATAGGTTTCGGAACCGGAAGGGTGAGCAAAGATGCCGTAGAAGAACTCACCCCTCGAGAAAAGCATTGTCTCCCTGGCGCCGTTTGATCAAGACTACACCACGAAGAACACATTAAACTCACAAGTACATAAGGATATGTAATACTAGGTTTAGCATCAAGAGTTAATAACCATAGTATTTTCAAAGAACAACCAAATCACACCCAACCAACACTATAAGAATAATCATGAAAAATATCCAACATATATTGACATGTATACAAGCATCATTATAGGATATGCACTTACGATCACAATGATGTAGTCGGCATGCTACAATCAACAAATGTACTATAAAGATGCAAGAATGTTCATATGTCAACATATGTAGGATGGTGGAGGAATGAGTGGGTATGTGGTGGTTCTTGGGAGTGTTGGGTGGAGAAGAAGGTAGGATCATGCAATGTTTAAAATCATTTGGAAACTTGGAAGCTTGGAAATTTGAAATCCGGGCTCAAAAAATTTTCAACAGTTACTGAGGTTCGTCGCGACTCGCGACGAGCCTCGCGAAGTCATCGCGACTCGAGGAAAGTTGAGTCCGAGAGCTCAAAATTTTCTGAGCTCGTCGCGACTCGTGACGAAGTGTGTCGCGACTCGCGACGAGCCTCACGAAGTCATCGCGACTCGCAGAAAGGTGAGTCCGAGAGCTCAAAATTTTCTGAGCTCGTCGCGACTCGTGACGAAGTGTGTCGCGACTTGCGACGAGCCTCGCGAAGTCATCGCGACTCGCGAAAAGGTGAGTCAGAGAGCTCAAATTTTTCTGAGCTCGTCGCGACTCGCGACGAAGTGTGTCGCGACTCGCGATGAGCCTCGCGAAGTCATCGCGACTCACGGAAAGTTGGCGCTGGGAGTGATTTTTCTCCCCTGTTCGTCGCGACTCGCGACGAAACCCATCGCGACTCGCGACGGTAGGGTATCCCAGGCTTAAAATTTTTCTTTTGCTTACCAACTGTCCAAGCTTTCTTCCCTCGTTCATTGATCTCGGTCCTTCATCTCCTTCATTGCAATGCACTTCACTTTGCTACAAAATCACAGAAAAACAAGCCATAAAAAGAACAAAACAAAACAACAAAAAAACTAAGAAACAAAAACTAAAAGAAACAAAAACTAAAAGAAATGCCGAATTTATTTAACGTCGTCGGCACGACGAAGCTCCGTATTTTTAAGGTCGTCGGCACGACCCTAATGTTATCCGTATGGTGAAGGCTTGAACCCCTTCACCATGAGCTTCCAAAAGTCGAGAGGTGGGGGTACAAAACTTTCAAGAGGAAAGTTTTGTGGAGGTGGAGATGGTTCAAAGGGAATTGAGTGGTTAGGGAGCTTGGGATAGTCTTTTGGCTCCTCTCTCGTTTCCCTCAAAACTTCCGAAAATATTAGAGTTGGTTCACTAGGTGGGAGAAGGGGTGACAATGCTAATGGATGTAGCACTATCACCTCTTTCTCCATTTTTCTATCCTCTACAACCAACTCCTCATCCCTTTCAAACTCAAAATCATTTTTATTGGTGACCTCACTCACCGAATCATCGAGTTCAAGTTGGGATGGTGTGTTTTCGGAATCACGAGCTTCCATGCGGGCCAATACCTCTAATATGTTCCTCACATGCCCCTCAATGGCCTCAACACTAGAGGAGAGCTGGGTATCGGGCTCCTCACTAGTAAAGGAGTTCAAGTTTGCTATCCTATTTAAGACATCCTCACGTGTCAAATTTGAACTTCCTTGTTGGGCTTGGTTTTGGGGTATGGTATAGGGTGGTAATGGCCAACTAGGTTGCTCGTAATATTGGTTTTCCGGCTCATTCTCATACCAGAAATCCGGACTACCACTCGATTCCGGATTGTAAGAGTTGTGGTATGGATAGCATTCATGAGCTTCTTGCCCTTGAAAACCAATATCTCCTACCTCTTGATAGCACTCTTCATAGTACTCATGGTTTTGGAAACCAAGGGTTCTTTCTCGGTCATCGTGCTGTTCCCACAACAAAGGGCAAGATTCGGTAGGATGGTCGGAATGACACATCCTACAAAACCTTGCTTGTTGAGCCTCTCCTCTCATCATGAGTTCCCTCAAGGTGAGACGCTCCATTAAAATTTTTTTTTTCAAAAGTTCGGAATCATAGTGCAAGGGTTCTCGATAAAATAAATCACCAAGAACTCAAGCAATACCTACTCCGAACAAAAACAACCACCAAGTAGTGGAAAATAAAAACAACTAGCTAATACACAACCAAATACACTTAAATACTTAAGAATAAATGCCTCTTCCCCGGCAACGGCGCCATTTTGACGGGCGGGCGGTCGTCGCGCCCGCCGTGCAAAAGATAATTTATAAGCCCTAAATGCTTACTTTCTACAACTAGGTAGATAGTGGCAAATCGGGGTCGTCCAAGGAGAAGAGGGATCTTCCTAAGCGTCTAAGCACACAAATGGTTGATATTAGGCTAGGAGTAACTATATATACACACACATAAAAGCATGTAAATGGGGGGGTTGGTTGGTTGGTTTCCTAAATTAACAAAGATAAAAAGACACAATAACTAGCAAGGTCAAGTGACTATGCTAATCATCAAACGAAACTAAAGAAAAGGGGTTTTAAACTACAAAGATAAAAAGCCTTGGGGGCAACGGATATCCACTTCCACATCTAATGTAGTTCATCGAATCATTCACACATTCCATCATATAGCATTCAGGACCCAACACTTACACACCCATCTAGCAAGTACCACAACACACACATCACAAGGAGTTCTAAGTTCATGCTCATAGATCTTCATGCAAAGGCGCTACGGAATTCGTCACGTTCCTACACCTAAACAATTCAACCACACAAGCACTACCTATGCTTAAACAACTCATGGCACACATGCAGTGAAACACACCGTCAAGAATACATAAACGCCAAATAACAAATGCTTCAAGAATGAATTTAAATCATCTATTCAATACTTCAACTACTTGTCGTGGAGACTAAACTCCTATCCTTCTTAGTTCGTAGTTTGCGAGAGTGAGTTCCACATCTCTCGTCAAACCTCACCAATGACTCCCGAGTTGCGACCACGACTCAAGGTGTCATTGGTGGCATTTAGCACGAAGGACCAACAAGCTTGGCAATGCCTATGACCACTACACCGTGACTAAGCATTTAACCAATTCATGCAATTACACGAGATTAGTCAAGAGCGACCACTCATAGACCACGAGCATATAACTCTTCTCGTTTGCTACACAAACGAACATGACGAAGAGTTCAACATCAATCACATTCGTCTAGCACATTATCAATCCATCAACACAATCAAAAGCTCTAAATCATACTCTCACATAACTAACAAGAACAGGGGGGAAATTAACCCAAATCCCCCAAACCCTAGCTAGCAATTGATCCAAGCATTTCATATCATCAAGCTCTCAACAACATTAATAGAATCAACAATTAACATTCAAAGCACAATAAAAGCACAATAGCAAAAACACCAAATAGATAGATAGAAATGAGTTCTTGCTACATAGATAATGGAAGCTTCAATCCTTTGCTCCCAAGAACAAAAACTACTCTAGAATAACAAGAGACATAATTAAACTACAAAAACTAAGAAAAGAAAGAGAAGAAAACCATGGGTTTTCAAGCCCTAAAATGCAAGAAGAAAAGGAAAAAAAACTGTGGAGAAGAAGGAGTGAAGGGGTATTTATAGGGGGAAGAAAAAGGGGAGAAAACGCTGCTACAGGGCTGATTTTAAGCTGTCGTCGCGAGTCGCGACGAGCTTCGTCGCGAGTCGCGACCAAATCAGTAAACTGCAGTCCTGTTTTGTTTTGCTTCCTCCGGGTGAACCGTTGATCCGTTTCGGGAGTTCTTGTAGTCGATTTTATAGTGCTCGAGAAGAGGAATCCAATGGTGCCACTCTTGAAGGCTGACTCTTCTCGGAAAATTCTGAGAACCCCGGATCATCATTCATCCATTGCTTTGCTCTCCTTTCTTCATCTCTTCACTTCTTCAAATCTTCACAAAGCTCAAATGTAAAGGTCTTCAAATCTTCAAATCTTCAAAGATAAATCTTCAAAGTCTTGAAATCTTCAAAGTCTTCAAATAAATCACCTTGTCACACAAAATCATCTAAAAAGTGATAAAAACGTCAAAGCCGCCTTTATCCCTCCTTAGATGATTTCAAGGCAAAATGCCACATGTAGAGCACAAAATTGCACAAAACCTAATCCTAAAAAGCCTAAAATAACCATCTAAAATGGACACATCAGCAAGATGGGCTAGCTTATTTCCTCTGACCACCTAGGTTGAAAGTCTATAGTTTGAGCCGAATTGGCCCAGAAATTATCAATAATAATAAGCCTCTTTATGCTGCCAAAGAGATTGTGCCTTTCTACCTGGAGCACTCTCCCAAAATCTTCCCACTAATGGGGTAAAACTTGACCTGCATTTACACACGTTTGCATGCATCATGCAAATATATGTCTTGTTATTTGCTGATTGTTTTTGAAGTGCTAAGGACCGTTTAAAGGATTATTGAGCACTTTCATGGTAATGAAAGAATCTAAATATGACAGTAAGTATTTTCGCCACCTTGTGAAGGACTTTCTCAGAACCGAAAGTTTGCACGATGTGTTGACTCGCATGGTTATCCCAAGGTTTGACATCCAGACTCTCCAGCCTGTTATCTTCAGCTCTTACGAGGTAACGCTCTCGCTTACATTTTTTGGGAATTTGGAATAGCTTTTTATGCGTCAATTTTTTTTTCACGTGATGAAACAACCCTTCCTCGGTGCGCTTCTCGCAAATTGTTAATACCAAAATTTGTATCTTCACATACAGATGAACTCCTTGAGCCCAGCGTGCTTTTGGACCTGTAAAATCGGTAGACTAAGGTCAGGCGGGTAGGCACAGGGCCGTGCCTGCTCCAATGCTCCGGTCAGCCATAGACGTTGCACGGAAAATATCCTAAGTGAATATTAAGATTGATTGTAAGTTACCTTTTCTCCTCCTGCACATCCCTTGTTTTATGTGTTTTTGGTGGCTGATGGGATGCCTTTCGTACATCAGGTCCCATCTGCCATGTGCCCAGTCCGATCTCTCTCTCTCTCTCTCTCGCCTTCTTGTTGGGCCTGGGCTGTTGGACCATTATTTGGGCCTTATAGCCCATATATTATCAAGTCCCCCCACCCCAAGTCTCAGCCGGCAGAGCTATGTCTAAGGCTTTGGGCTGATAATGCAATTTTTCTTCCTTGTCAAGCCGTAGGTACCCTGCCCGACACCTGCTAGCTGTTAATGAATTTTTAGGAGGGAGAATAGGTGGTATTTTCCATTTTGAAATGCCTGAGCCGCGCGCCAACAATTTTACTTCAGGAAGATGCTGATGGTTACGCTACCTGCCCAGATGAACGCCACATATATTTTTTCTCATCCACTTCCATATGTGGGTCCTTAATTATTGCCTTTTCCTAAGGTATTTATTGAGGCTATCTATCTTCTTTCCATTTCTTCTATAAGTTACGGCTTTCTAGAGTGCTCTTCTTTTTTACTAGTTTCCTAGAACACCTTGGCCTTTGCTCTGCTTCCACTTCATCTTCCTCTTTGGCTTGCTTGCTTTTTTCCTCCTCTCAGGTACATTCTTTCTCCTCTTTCCATCTTTCCTACTTTCATTACCATGGTGTCGACTATGGGTCCCTCCAAGGAGACTTCCTTCTATGACACCACCAACCTTGAATATCACTCAACTTGCTGGATGATCGAGGCATCCTTGAGCACCGATGAAGTCACCTTCAACGATATTGGTAACCATGTCGCGCTACCTAGTTACAATCATATTGTGCTGGATGCGCCTTGCGGTATGGTCGCCATTTACATGTACACCCTAGAGCACTGTTTCCTTAGGTTTCCCTTATCCGCTTTCTTCCAGGTCGCGTTGGCCTATTATGAGTTGAGGCTGACTGATTTTCCCCCAAACTCCATCTGTCTCTTCTTTGGCTTTGAAATTTTGTGCCACCTTCTCCACATTGAACAACATCCCCATTTTCTCTGTTTTCTGCTAACCCGCTAGGATGCCCCATAGCCGCACTTTCTTGAAATTTGGACAGGATATCCACAAGTTTCTGATTGACTTTCCCACTATCGTTAAATGGAACCACCAGTTTGTTTTTGTGGATGAATCTTTGTTCTTGGGCCTGAAAGGTGCCCCGTAGGGCATTGAAGCTAATTCTGAGAAGGGGAATGGGTCCTGGTCTAGCGACGCTGAGATGGCTATCCTTCATCCCTTTATTTCCCCTTATCGAGGTGGTGAAGGTGAAGTGTGAGCGCCTGTTGCAAGACTCGGCCCTACGGGTTGTTGGTCTTCCATTCCTACCACACGGCATAGACCCCGGTGAGGGGAATTCCAATTTGAGCGGTATAGGCCTATAGCTTTATTTACATGGCTCTTATTTTGTTTGCATGTAGTATATTTTTTGTTCTGTTCTAACCTTTCTTTTTCTCCTACAGATATGTTGGTTACAAACTTCCTGGGTGACCTATCGAAGATTCCCAGGAAGGCCTCCAGCTCTCGCATCCTGGCCTCCAGCGAGAAGACTCCTAGCATGGCAAACCAGCAGACGACAACCATTATGCTATTTGACATTGGGGTTTTCAATGAGGAGCCATTGTGGAAGAGGACATGCCGGTCTTCTACAGAGAGAATTGTGAAAGGGGGAAACGATGCTGGTTTCGAGGCTATTCCTGAGAGGTCCCTGAGACCCCTATCTCTCTGGTTGCCATGCAGCACCAAAGGATCACCCTCGGGGTTCTGCCCATCTAGGCGGTCCCCTTCTCACCTCCGTTTCGCCACGGTTCTTCCCATGCCAGCCACTTGTCTGCCCCCATACGTACCACTGCTACCTGTGCTGACTTTTTCTCTCAGGCTCTCCCTATCCCTCACTTTAATCCCTTGCTGCTGGAGAGATCCTTGTTTGTTGGTGGCACCAGCTCTCTGTTTGACAACTTTACTTCAGCTGTCCTCGAGGTATGCTTCTTATTTTGCTTTGTCTTTCATTTTCTTTGACTCTTCGTTGATGTTATGCTCATGCTCTCTTTTCTTTATCATGCTTGTAGCACCTTTTTGCACTGCTCGAGCCATGCAGGAAAAACTTTCTAACTTGTAGGCTAAGAACGGTGATCTTGACTCTCTAAAGGCCAAGGCTCAGTGGGTTGCAGAGGTAGACCGGGACCTTAAGCTGGAAAGAGGGGGGGACAGTGATTCGCTGCAGGCCTCTTTGAATTGCACCGAGACTCAGATCGTTAAGCTGAAAGCTTTTCATCACTAGGCATACACTTGTGGCTTTCTGAGCCTCTATTCTAGTGTTATGTGGGGTAATATGGCCTCTGAGATGCTGAGTGATGCTGTGTTGTTGGCCATCCAGTTCTACTCGGCGAATGAGGACGCGGATGAATGGGCGCTACGGGCTATCCTTGGTGACACTTTTGTTCCTTTTCGCGAACATAGTTTCACTAAGTACTTTGCTCAGTTGAATCCCAGCATGACCTTGGCTGAGCTAGAGAAGTGGAAACTTGACAATGCCTCTACCAAGCCGGACGCTTATTCTGCCAGCGGTTCGCAGAGAGATGTCAACGCTGCAAGACAGCTCAATCAGAAGGCTGACACTTCTGGTGGCGCTAACACAAAGATATCTGGTGAGGTCGAGACTCAGACCACGGAGGGAGGCCAAAATGGAGCTGTTGATGATGCTAAGCCTTGAAGGCTTTGTAATTTTCTCTTTTTTTTTTTCTGATGGTCTGTAATTCCCCTGCTGAGGGATGATACATTTATGTTTGATTTCTGGTAGATTTTTGAACTTTAACTCTTTGTTGGGGGTATACATCCCTTAGCTGAATTTTTGGGGGGATATCTTTCTCCCCTTTTTATTGAATGAAAATTGTTGCTTTCATCCTGTATTTTTCAATCTTTTGTTGGATTCTAACTTGCTTTTTACTGAGTTGCTGGGAAAGCGATGTTTTACCAGAGTGTTGGCCTGTCTTGCAGGGAATGAATTTGTTGCCCAGACTTGGTTTTTACCTGTTTTTCTCTTTTGACTGTTGGTCTGAATTTCCGTGTTTGGTCGGATCTTTGCCTTTGTCTTCAAACTTCCTTCGTCGTTGGGGACAAAATCATTGTATTTGATTGGAGCTTTGCCTTTGAATTGACAACTTATTTGGCTATTGGGGCCAAAATTGTTGTATTTGATTCAGCGTCGACTTGTTCTCCTTCACCTTCGACCGTGGCTGAGGTATTTTTTACCTATTTGCCCCTATCTGGGAATTTTACCTGGCTGTCAGAGCCAGGTTTGCATCTTTGAGCCAGAGTTGGCTTATTTTCTTCAATCAGTGGTGGTTGTGACCAACGTCTTTTTGCCTATTTTCCCCTGGCTTGGCATTTTCTCTGGCTGCCAGAGCCAGGTTTGCATCTTTGAGCCTAGGTTGGCTTATTTTCTTCAATAAGCTCTGGCTCCGACCGACATCTTTTTGTTTTTTCACCCCTAACTTGGTATTTTCTCTGGCTGTCAGAGCCTGATTCGCATCTTTGAGCCTGGGTCTGCTTATTTTCTTCAATCGGTGCTTGCTGTAACAGACATTATTTTTTCCTATTGGCCCCTAGCTTGGCAGTTTCTCTGGTTGTCAGACCCAGATACACATCTTTAAGCCAGGGTCAGCTTATTCTCTTCAATCGATGCTAGCTGCGGCCATTGTTGAATTGGCTTGTCCAACACACCTTTTTTTGTCTACTTTCCTTCCTACATTCAAATTTGGCAAAATAACAAAAAAGGGAGGCAGCTAGGGTACATGTCAGGGTTCCTCATGGGTCATGCCCTTTATGGGCTTACAAAAGACCGCTCAAGGAATTGCCATCCAACCTATCCATACAAATTGCCTTGTTTACCTGCAGGTGCCGATTAAATAAGTATATTTCATAGCTATTTATGCATAGTACCTTATGAGGTGAATAATGTTCCAGGTGCGTGGAATTGCCCTATCGTCAATTGTCTCCAGCTTGTAGGCCCATTTGCCTAACACTTCAGTTACCTTGTACGTGCCTTCCCATTCTGCATCCAGCTTCTTCTATCCCTGGACCTTGCTTGCCTCATTTTTCTTTAGTGCCAAGTCCCCCGCCTTTAGGGACCTGGCCCTGGCCTTGCTGTCATAGTGTTGTTCCATTCACGACTTATATGCAACCTCTTTGAGCGATGCTCTTTCCCTGACTTCATCCAGCTCCTCCATATTTTCTCTAATTGCTTGGTTGTTCTCTTTTTGACTAATCTGTCGGCTACCCTTCTGCTAGTAACAATAAATTCAGGTGGAATGATGGCCTCCGTCCCAAAGCACAACCTATAGGGAGACTCCCCGGTGGCTGTTCTGGGTGTAGTCCTGTAAGCCCACAGTACACTTGCTAATTCTTCTTCCCATTCCCCTTTTACCTGTCCCATCCTCTTTTTTAAGCCTTGGACGATAGTTCTGTTTGTCACCTCTGTCTGCCCATTGTCCTAGGGGTGCGCTACTGAGGTGAACTGTTGTTTGATGTTCAGGTCTGTGCACAAGGATTTGAATGGCTCATTGGCAAACCTGCACACTATGCTCCTCCATGCGAAGTTCGTGATTTTTCTCCCTGTCGCCTTCTCTACTGCCTCTCCTTCCACTCACTTTTTGAAGTAATCTATCGCAATCACCGGAAACATTTTCTTCCCTGCAACCTCCGGGAAAGGCCTAGCGATGTCAATCTCCCATTTGGCGAAAGGCCAGGGTGATCTTATGCTAGTCATTCACTCTGCATGGAGCCTCTGGACCCTGGCGTGCTCCTGGCAGCTGTGACATATCTTCACCAAGTTCTATGCATCTACCCTCATGGTTGGCCAGTAATACCCTGCTCGCATAGCTCACAATGCGACTATTCTTGGTCCCTGGTGACTTCAACAACATCCCTCATGTATTTCACAAAGGATCGTGTCTGCCATCTCTGGCTCAGTGCACCTAAGCCATGGATCTGTGTATCCCCCTTGTACAACAAGTTATTATTAAAAGTGAAATGCAGGGCCTTTCTCTTAATCGTTCTTGCCTCTTTCTCATCTACTGGCAGCACCCTATACTTCACAACACCCCATACTTCAGGTACACCCGGAAAGGGGTCGTCCAGCTGGGTGCTGCGTCCCGTATCGCAGCTACTAGGTCCTTCTCTGTCAACCTACCTGCTAACTCCTTGACCTACACCGGCTTAATCAAATGGGTATGTGCAGAGGATGCCAGTTTTCTAAGCCCGTTGGTCCTCGTGTTTTGAGACCTTGGAACCCTAGTGATATCAAACTCCTTAAACTTGGATGAAAAAAATTCTAACCTTGTCTCTGTACTTCATCATGGTCGTATCCCTGGCAGCGTACTGCCCATTATACTGGTTAACCACCACCACAGAGTCACCATATGCTTGCATTTTCTTCTATTTCCATGCCTACTATCAGTGCTTTATATTCAGCCTCGTTGTTCGATGCAGAGAACTTAAAACGCAGGGCGTAAGTTGCCTCTATGCCCTCCAGGTCCAATATCACTAGGCCTTCTCCCTCGCCTTCCACTCCGGATGCCCCATCGACATATAATTTCCACACATTTGGCCCTTTCAGGCAGCGAGAGCTCATTGACTGATCCCGTCCATTTGCTTCCACTCGTTCATTCATTTTCTCTCCACTGGGCATTTCAGCCAAGAAATCTGCCAGTACTTGCCCCTTCATTTCTCCTTTTGGGGTGTACACGATGGTGTGTTCTCCCAGCTTCCCCGTCCACTTCATGAGCCTCCCTAAGGCCTCTGGCCCTATCAATATTTCTTTCAATGGCTGATTGGTCAACACTACCACAAGGTGCGCTTGGAAGTATTGCCTGAGCCTCTCACAGCATGCACTATATAGCCAAGGCCAATTTCTCCTAATCTGTGTACCTCTTTCTGGCCCCTACAGGGCCATGCTAACAAAGTATATTGGTTGTTGTACTTTATTTTCTTCTTTCACTAGCGCCCCACTGATTACTTCCTTATTGGCTACCACGTACAAATACAGGGTATCTCCTTTCTTTGGACTGGTCAGCGTGGGAAGATCTTTCAGATAGGTTTTGAGCTCCTCAAATGCCCTATCTTCGAGTTCCATGCAATGTATTGTCCCTTTCTTATCCAAACATCCCTTCAAGGTATTGAAGAAGGGGAGTCTCTCTCTGCAGTCTGGGACAATAAGCGGTTCATGGCTTCCAGTTTCCCATTCAGGCTCTATATCTCCTTCACCATACTAGGTGGCTTCATTTCCAAGATTGCTTTTACTTTCTTTGGGTTTTCCCTCAAGCCTTCATTTGACACCATGTGCCCTAAGAACTTCTATGCCCACATGCCAAACTAGCATTTGGCTGGGTTCAACTTCATTCCTGTCTCCCTAAATCGCTTCAGGGTCTCCCTGACATCCTCCAGGAAAGTCTCATACTAGCTACTCTTTATGACCATGTCATCCACATACACCTCCAGATTCCTCCCAATTTTTTTTCTTGAAGGTTTTATCTACCACTCTTTGGTATGTGGCCCCTGCATTCCTCTAGCTAAATGGCATCATCCAGTAGCCAAAGGCTCCTATCTCAATAATAAAAGTAGTTTTTTTTCTACATTGCTCTCTAGCATAGAGACTTGGTCATACCCCTTGATCTATGACTGGTAGTGGTCCGTGTAATCCACATACATCCTCCAGCTGCTGTCTACTTTTGATACCAACACTGGGTTGGCCAGCCAGGTCGGGTAGGAGACTTCTTGTAGAATCCCCTATGTGACCTGCTAGTTCACCTCCTTGTTCACTGCCTCGTTTCTCTCCATGTAGAGCATCCTTCTCTTATGCTTCACCGACTTATGAGCCGGATCTACTTTGAGTTCATGGCAGCCCACATTTTTCTGAACTCCTGTCATATCCTCCGATTTCCATGCAAAGGCATTCTTATTTTCCTTTAGAACCCCTATCAATTCCCTTTTAACCTCGGGAGGAAGTACCACGCTTAGCTACACTATGTGGTCTCCATTTATATTTATTGCTTCCACCTCAGCATCTAGTTTCGAGGGGTCATCTCCGTTTATGATCATCCTAACAGGGCGAGGACAGCGTCCCTGACCCTCCAGCCTGGTCTCATGGTCTTCTCGCTTTTGCTTTCTCAGGACGATCCTATGACAGTCGCTAGCCTTCTGCTCTCCTCTAACATCTGCTATCCCCCTTTCGTAGGAAATTTCAAGAGCAGATGTAGGGTCGACACAATTCCCTTTAACAAAGTTAGGGCCGACCTACTTAAGATCATGTTATACGGCCTATTTTCTTTTACTACTATGAACTCCATGCCCACGAGTTTGCTCTTCTCTCCTTCTCCCACCACCACATGAAGGAGTATGGTCCGTTCCGACCATACTATCCTGTCTGTAATATATACCAGTAGGATCTATGTAGGTTGTAGCTTCCTTTTTGTGTTTTCATCTAACTTCTTGAAACAGCTCCATTACATAATCCCTGCTGAGCTCCCACTATCTAAGTACGCCCGGTGAATTATCTTATCTATCACCCTCACTGTTATCACCACAACGACTCCTCCCGCTGGCTTGCCTGGTATGGGGTCGCTGGAGTCAAACGTGATTACTTCGTTTGGCCCCAGCTTCCTTTCCTCCGGCATTGCCCGTGGGGTCTGCCTGCAGTGAGCCTTTCACTGAGATTCTGTTCTACCTCCGGTGCTTTCTCCTATAATGGCATATATGTCAGTTACCATAGCGGGCCTACTGTCCTTTTTTGGGGAATCATCCCTAGGCCATTTTCCTCGTTCATCCTTAGTTTCAACCCTGGCAACCTCCTTGCCTCTCTCTTGCCAGTGCTCCCTGTCTGGGCTTCTGGCTTTGCCTTCTTTCTCCTGTATGTGGGGTCATCCATGTTTGTTCTTGCTCTGCCAGGTAGAATTGTTATGAGATTTAGCACTTTTTCCAGGTGTGTGAGCTAGCCACTCTGGACAAAACCCTTAATATTATGCTTTAAATGCATGCAATCATTCCTATCGTGGCTGTGGTCACCATGATAATCACATAATTGATTCTTTTTCCTCTTATCAGGATCCAACCTCATTTTTAGTGGCCTTTCCCAGATGTTCTTCCTTGCATACATGGAAAAAAATCCTTGGGCATTTTGATCAGTTGTGTAAAGACCCTATCGGACTTGTGAGGCATGTTAGGCGTTAGGGAGATGGGTACCTTAGCACGTTCTTCCCTCTCTCCATTTCCATCTGCATCAGTCATTCTCTGCCCCTGGCCAACATGTTTTTTCCTCCTCATCGGTCAAGTCCACCCTGTTGAAGTTCCCTACTCTCCTCATCAGGTCGCCAATCGTTCCTGGTGGGTCTAGGGTGAAGTCCCTCAACAACACTTCGTGCCTCAATCCGTTTATGAACGTGTCGATAAGGAACAGACTACTTCTTTCTTCCACCTAATTCACCTTATCGTTGAAGCATTCCTAGTATGCTGACAACGTCTCTCATGGCTTCTGCCTGTTGGATAGCCGCTCAGAGCGCGTCTTCTGAAACTTCTTCCTTTACATGAATCGTGCCAAGAATTTCTGTTCCAACTGGCAAAAGCTGTTGATTGTCTCATCATCCAGGTTTTTGAACCACACCCTAGCTACAGCGGTCAGGGTGGTTACAAACACTTTGCATCAAATGGCCTGCAGTTTTGCAAAGGTAGCCATGTTGGTGCAAAACTTGTGCAAGTGGTCTTCTGGATCTCCCTCGCTATTGTATTGTCTAAGATTCATCGGTATCTTCAGCTTTGGGTCGGCCGTAAATACCTGAATCCTCCTGGTGAAGGGGATCCCCAGTTTTCCTTCCTTGGCCCCGGTTCCTACTCTCTGGCAGGGGCTTTACCCCTGCCCCGCTCCTCTATCCTTGGCAGTAGCACATAGCCTTCACGCCATTCACGGTCCTCTGTTGTTTCACCCTCCATATTTGGCTACTTCTTTCCACAGTGAGTCCTACTGATGTGTCCATTTTAGATGGTTATTTTAGGGTTTTTAGGATTAGGTTTTGTGCAATTTTGTGCTCTACATGTGGCATTTTGCCTTGAAATCATCTAAGGAGGGATAAAGGCGGCTTTGACATTTTTATCACTTTTTAGATGATTTTGTACGACAAGGTGATTTGTTTGAAGACTTTGAAGATTTGAAGACTTTGAAGATTTATCTTTGAAGATTTGAAGATTTGAAGACCTTTACATTTGAGCTTTGTGAAGATTTGAAGAAGTGAAGAGATGAAGAAAGGAGAGCAAAGCAACGGATGAATGATGATCCAGGGTTATCAGAATTTTCCGAGAAGAATCAGCCTTCAAGAGTGGCACCATTGGATTCCTCTTCTCGACCACTATAAAATTGACTACAAGAACTCCCGAAACGGATCAACGGTTCACCCGGAGGAAGCAAAACAAAACAGCAAGGCTGAGTTACTGATCTGGTCGCGAGTCGCGACGGCAGCGTCCAGTCAGCTCTGTTTCAGCGTTTTTCTCCCCTTTTTCTTCCACTATAAATACCTCTTCCTCCCCTTCATTCCACAGTTTTTTTCCCTTTTCTTCTTGCATTTTAGGGCTTGAAAACCCTTGGTTTTCTTCTCTTTCTTTTCTTAGTTTTTGTAGTTTAATTATGTCTCTTGTTATTCTAGAGTAGTTTTTGTTCTTGGGAGCAAGGATTGAAGCTTCCACTTCTATGTATTGAGAACCATTTCTATCTATCTATTTGGTGTTTTTGCTATTGTGCTCTTATTGTGCTTTGAATGTTAATTGTTGATTCCATTGATGTTGTTGGGAGCTTGAGGATATGAATGCTTGTATGAATTGCTAGCTAGGGTTTGGGGGATTTGGGTTAATTTCCCCCCTGTTCTTGTTAGGAATGTATGAGTGTGAATTAGAGCTTTTGATTGTGTTAGTGTGTTGACAATGTGCTAGACGAATGTGATTGATGTTGAACTCTTCGTCATATTTGTTTTGTGTAGCAAATGACAGAGTCATATGCTCGTGGATGAATGTGCTTGCACGTTCATCCAATCTCGTGTAATTGCATGAATTGGTTTAATGCTTAGTCACGATGTAGTGGTCATAAGCATTGCCAAGCTTGTTGGTTCTTCGTGATTAAATGCCACCAATGATACCTTGAGTCGTGGTCGCAACTCGGGAGTCATTGGTGAGGTTTGACGAGAGATGTGGAACTCACTCTTGCAAACTACGAACTAAGAAGGATAGGAGTTTAGTCTCCACGACAAGTAGTTGAAATATTGAATAGATGGCTTGTACTCATTCTTGAAGCATTTGTTATTTGGCGTTTATGTATTCTTGATGGTATGTTTCACTTCATGTGTGCCATGAGTTGTTTGAGCATAGGGAGTGTTTGTATGGTTGAATTGTTTTGGTGTTAGGAGCGTGACGAACTCCGGGACTCCTTTGCATGAAAATCTATGAGCATGAACTTAGAACTTCTTGTGATGTATGTGTTGTGATCCTTGCTAGATGGGTATGTGAATGTTGAGTCATGTATGCTATATGATGGAATGAGTGAATGATTCAATGACCTACGTATGATTTGGAAGTGGATATCCATTGCCCCCAAGGCTTTTTATCTTTGTAGTTTTAAAACCCCTTTTCTTTAGTTTCGTTTGATGATTAGCATAGTCACTTGACCTTGCTAGTTATCGTGTCTTTTTATCTTTGTTAATTTAGGAAACCAACCAACCAACCCCCCCATTTACATGCTTTTATGTGTGTGTGTATATAGTTACTCCTAGCCTAATATCAACCATTTGTGTGCTTAGACGCTTAGGAAGATCCCTCTTCTCGTTGGACGACCCCGATTTGCCACTATCTACCTAGTTGTAGAAAGTAAGCATTTAGGGCTTATAAATTATATTTTGCACGGCGGGCGCGACGACCGCCCGCCTGTCAAAATGGCGCCGCTGCCAGGGAAGAGGCGTTTATTCTTAAGTATTTAGGTGTATTTGGTTGTGTATTGGCTAGTTGTTTTTATTTTCCACTACTTGGTGGTTGTTTTTGTTCGGAGTAGGTATTGCTTGAGTTCTTGGTAATTTATTTTATCGAGAATCCTTGCACTATGATTCCAAACTTTTGAAAAATAAAAAATAATTTTTTTTAATGGAGCGTCTCACCTTGAGGGAACTCATGATGAGAAGAGAGGCTCAACAAGCAAGGTTTTGTAGGATGTGTCATTCCGATCATCCTACCGGATCTTGCCCTTTGTTGTGGGAAGAGCACTATGACCGAGAAAGAACCCTTGGTTTCCAAAACCATGGGTACTATGAAGAGTGCTACCAAGAGGTAGGAGATATTGGTTTTCAAGGGCAAGAAGCTCAAGAATGGTATCCGTACCACAATTCTTACAATTCGGAATGGAGTGGTAGTCCGGATTTGTGGTATGAGAATGAGCCAGAAAACCAATATTACGAGCTACCTAGTTGGCCATCACCACCCTATACCATACCCCAAAACCAAGCACAACAAGGAGGTTCAAGTTTGACACGTGAGGATGTCTTAAATACCATAGCAAACTTGAACTCCTTTACTAATGAGGAGCTGGATACCCAGCTCTCCTCTAGTGTTGAGGCCATTGAGGGGCATGTGAGGAACATATTAGAGGTATTGGCCCGAATGGAAGCTCGTGATTCCGAAAATACACCATCCCAACTTGAACTCGATGATTCGGTGAGTGAGGTCACCAATAAAAATGATTTTGAGTTTGAAAGGGATGAGGAGTTGGTTGTAGAGGATAGAAAAATGGAGGAAGAGGTGATAGTGCTACATCCATTAGCATCGTCACCCCTTCTCCCACCTAGTGAACCAACAATATTTTCGGAAGTTTTGAGGGAAACAAGAGAGGAGCCAAAAGTTTATCCCAAGGTCCCTAACCACTCAATTCCCTTTGAACCATCTCCACCTCCACAAGACTTTCCTCTTGGAAGTTTTGTGCCCCCACCTCTCGTATTTTGGATGCTCATGGTGAAGAGCTTCAAGCCTTCACCATACGGATAACATTAGGGTCGTGCCGACGACCTTAAAAATATGGAGCTTCGTCGTGCCGACGACGTTAAATAAATTCGGCATTTCTTTTAGTTTTTGTTTCTTAATTTTCATTTTTTTTAGTCTTTGTTTCTTAGTTTTTGTTGTTGTTTTGTTTTGTTCTTTTTATGGATTGTTTTTCTGTGATTTTGTAGCAAAGTGAAGTGCATTGCAACGAAGGAGATGAAGGAACGAGATCAATGAACGAGGGAAGAAAGCTTGGACAGTTGGTAAGCAAAAGAAAAATTTTAAGCCTGGGATACCCTACTGTCGCGAGTCGCGATGGGCTTCGTCGCGAGTCGCGACGAGCTCAGAAAATTTTGAGCTCTCGGACTCACCTTTCCGCGAGTCGCGATGACTTCGCGAGGCTCGTCGCGAGTCGCGACGTGCTCAGTAACTGTTGAAAATTTTTTGAGCCCGGATTTCAAATTTCCAAGGTTCCAAGTTTCCAAATGATTTTAAACATTGCATGATCCTACCTTCTTCTCCACCCAACACTCCCAAGAACCACCACATACCCACTCATTCCTCCACCATCCTACATATGTTGACATATGAACATTCTTGCATCTTTATAGTACATTTGTTGATTGTAGTATGCCGTCTACATCATTGTGATCGTAAGTGCATATCCTATAATGATGCTTGTATACATGTCAATATATGTTGGATATTTTTCATGATTATTCTTATAGTGTTGGTTGGGTGTGATTTGGTTGTTCTTTGAAAATACTATGGTTATTAACTCTTGATGCTAAACCTAGTATTACATATCCTTATGTACTTGTGAGTTTAATGTGTTCTTCGTGGTGTAGTCTTGATCAAACGGCGCCATGGAGACAATGCTTTTCTCGAGGGGTGAGTTCTTCTACGGCATCTTTGCTCCCCCTTCCGGTTCCGAAACCAATTTCGGGACCATACAAGTGCTTGGATTGTGCCATATCACCGGCGAATTGCGGAGACACGGGTGTCACTCTACCCCCTTACCTTGATTGTTATTGTTCTTGCCTTATATGTTTACATTGAGGGCAATGTAATGTTTTAAGTGTGGGGAGGGGTTAGAGGATTCACATGCATGCTAGATAGTTTTGGAATGCTTTTTGCTACTTTTCATTGGAAAAACATGATAAAAAAATAGAAAAACAAAAAGAAAAAAAAATTTAGAAAAAGAAAAAGAAAAAAAAAAGAAAAAAGAAAACCCGCTAAGTTGAAAACCCGAGAGGGCAACTTAGGCAACATTGGGGGCCCGGATAGGTCGAAAACCCTTAAAGGGCGGCCTAGGCAAAAATGAGAGGCAAAAATGTGCGGAAAAAGGTGAGATGTGAGCTAAAGAAACATGATGTGTGGCTAGGATGAAAACTCGAAAGAGCTCCTAGGCAAAATAAGAGAAATTGAGAGAAATTGAAAAATGCTATGATTTCACTCACTTGCCGGCGTTGGAGTCATTAGGTTGCGGTTGTCACATGGATGGATCGGGTAGCTCAATATCTATAGACCTCTTGGGATTGGGTAGCTTAGTGGGTTAGGAAACGAAGTGTGGTTATGAAATTCCTTATCTCTTTCTACTTCGTTTTTGGTTGATATATTGGCATTTAGTGAAGCATGTGTTTGAAACTCTTATATGGTTTTAGCTTCATTTTATGTCATTGGATTTTGGTTGATATATTGGCATTCGGTGTAGTATGTGCTTAAACCTCTTTAATGGTTTTAACTTCATCTTGTGTCATTGGATTCTGGGAATATCAATTCTGGGCTGTGAAATATTTTTATGGGTAGTGAATTGATAAGTGGTAGGTTTGGTTAGATTTAGGATTGGGGATGTGTGTGTGCAAAATTCTCATGTGAGCTTTAATTTTGGGATTTATGATATTGAGAGTTTTTGTGAGATTTTGATTGGGGGATTAGTTTAGGACATGGCCATATGAATTCCTCCGTCTGCTTGGATCTTTTCTTACTCGAGGGCGAGTAAGGTTTAAGTGTGGGGAGGTTTGATGTGTCCATTTTAGATGGTTATTTTAGGGTTTTTAGGATTAGGTTTTGTGCAATTTTGTGCTCTACATGTGGCATTTTGCCTTGAAATCATCTAAGGAGGGATAAAGGCGGCTTTGACGTTTTTATCACTTTTTAGATGATTTTGTGCGACAAGGTGATTTATTTGAAGAATTTGAAGATTTGAAGACTTTGAAGATTTATCTTTGAAGATTTGAAGATTTGAAGACCTTTACATTTGAGCTTTGTGAAGATTTGAAGAAGTGGAGATGAAGAAAGGAGAGCAAAGCAACGGATGAATGATGATCCAGGGTTCTCAGAATTTTCCGAGAAGAATCAGCCTTCAAGAGTGGCACCATTGGATTCCTCTTCTCGAGCACTATAAAATCGACTACAAGAACTCCCGAAACGGATCAACGGTTCACCCGGAGGAAGCAAAACAAAACAGCAAGGCTGAGTTACTGATCTGGTCGCGAGTCGCGACGGCAGCGTCCAGTCAGCTCTGTTTCAGCGTTTTTCTCCCCTTTTTCTTCCACTATAAATACCTCTTCCTCCCCTTCATTCCACAGTTTTTTTCCCTTTTCTTCTTGCATTTTAGGGCTTGAAAACCCTTGGTTTTCTTCTCTTTCTTTTCTTAGTTTTTGTAGTTTAATTATGTCTCTTGTTATTCAAGAGTAGTTTTTGTTCTTGGGAGCAAGGATTGAAGCTTCCACTTCTATGTATTGAGAACCATTTCTATCTATCTATTTGGTGTTTTTGCTATTGTGCTCTTATTGTGCTTTGAATGTTAATTGTTGATTCCATTGATGTTGTTGGGAGCTTGAGGATATGAATGCTTGTATGAATTGCTAGCTAGGGTTTGGGGGATTTGGGTTAATTTCCCCCCTGTTCTTGTTAGGAATGTGTGAGTGTGAATTAGAGCTTTTGATTGTGTTAGTGTGTTGACAATGTGCTAGACGAATGTGATTGATGTTGAACTCTTCGTCATATTTGTTTTGTGTAGCAAACGAGAGAGTCATATGCTCGTGGATGAATGTGCTTGCACGTTCATCCAATCTCGTGTAATTGCATGAATTGGTTTAATGCTTAGTCACGGTGTAGTGGTCATAAGCATTGCCAAGCTTGTTGGTTCTTCGTGATTAAATGCCACCAATGATACCTTGAGTCATGGTCGTGACTCGGGAGTCATTGGTGAGGTTTGAAGAGAGATGTGGAACTCACTCTTGCAAACTACGAACTAAGAAGGATAGGAGTTTAGTCTCCACGACAAGTAGTTGAAATATTGAATAGATGGCTCGTACTCATTCTTGAAGCATTTGTTATTTGGCGTTATGTATTCTTGATGGTATGTTTCACTTCATGTGTGCCATGAGTTGTTTGAGCATAGGGAGTGTTTGTATGGTTGAATTGTTTTGGTGTTAGGAGCGTGACGAACTCCGGGACTCCTTTGCATGAAAATCTATGAGCATGAACTTAGAACTTCTTGTGATGTATGTGTTGTGATCCTTGCTAGATGGGTATGTGAATGTTGAGTCATGTATGCTATATGATGGAATGAGTGAATGATTCAATGACCTACGTATGATTTGGAAGTGGATATCCATTGCCCCCAAGGCTTTTTATCTTTGTAGTTTTAAAACCCCTTTTCTTTAGTTTCGTTTGATGATTAGCATAGTCACTTGACCTTGCTAGTTATCGTGTCTTTTTATCTTTGTTAATTTAGGAAACCAACCAACCAACCCCCCCCATTTACATGCTTTTATGTGTGTGTGTATATAGTTACTCCTAGCCTAATATCAACCATTTGTGTGCTTAGACGCTTAGGAAGATCCCTCTTCTCGTTGGACGACCCCGATTTGCCACTATCTACCTAGTTGTAGAAAGTAAGCATTTAGGGCTTATAAATTATATTTTGCACGGCGGGCGCGACGACCGCCCGCCTGTCACGTACCCCTGGCTATCTCGGATCCCTTGTCTCTCCGACTAGGTGCCCTGCTCTATGCATCCTACTCGGGGAATAACTTCATTGGCTGCAGGTTTATCCCCCTTCTCCTTGTCTTGACATTCTGACGGCCTTCCAAGTCTCTCATCCAACTTAGAATTTCATTCTAGGATGCCAAGAGCACCTGGAGTACCTTCGAGGTGTTTTCCAGCTCCGTAGAGGTGCGCAGCTGGTTTCTATCCCCCGTTGGCGTCAAGGTCGGGGTTGAGTCCTCTTCCAGGTGTGTCACATCCTCCATCACCACTTAGTTGAATGGATTTCCTGTTTGTTGTGCCTCCATGTTGTCTGAGCTATGCAGATGCTCAAAAAGAACATGGTATCCCTATAGTCGGTGCCAATGTTAATGCCAAAATTTGTATGTTCACCAACAGATAAACTCTTTGAGCCCAGTGTACTTTTGGACCTGTAAAATAGGTAGACTAAGGCTGACTTGGCAGGAATAGGGTCGTGCCTGCTCCGAGGCTCCAATCAGCCATTGACGTTGCATAGAGAATATCCTAAGTGAATAGTAAGATTGATTGTAAGTTACCTTTTCTCCTCCTGCACATCCCTTATTTTATGTGTTTTTGGTGGATGATGGGATGCCTTCCGTACATCAGGTCTCATCAGCCACATGCTTGGCCTGATCTCTCTCTCGCCTTCTCATCTGGGCCTGGGCTGCTGGGCTGTTATTTGGGCCTTATGGCCCATTCATTATCAATAATATATGTATTATCACTTCAGAAGCTCCCACAATGCTTCCAACGTACCATTTCAAGAACTTGAATGATCAAGGGAATGAGAAATAGTTCAACCAGATTGATGGTGAAATTGCCGCTAGCAACGCGACATAGAGAATGCGCATGCAACATTGTGAATTATTGATCTATGCTTAATCAGCTGTGGTGTTTTCAAGGTGGGATGTGAATCTTAATGCTTAATGTAAAATGACAGTTTCTAACAGTGTGATGTCCATTGTAAAACAGTAGTCTCTAACATTGTAAAGCAATTGTTTGAAGGTGCTTCAAATATAAGTTAAAGGTGTTACACGTGTATCTCATAGGTGCTACGAAAATAACTTGGAATAAATGTAACTATAAGATGCTTAAATAACAATCGGTGGGTGATTCAGCTATAACTTATAAGTGCTTTAAGTAAGCCTTTAGAGGCTTGCTTCATAACTTAAAGGTGCTACAAAAAAATACTTGGAGTAAGAGTTACTATAAGGTGCTTAAATAACAACTCGTGGATATTTCGACTATAACTTATAAGTGCTTCAGGTGTAGCATGTAGGTGTTTACTTCATAACTTCGAAGTGCTTTGAAAACAACTTGGAATAAATGTAATTATATAATGGCCCAAATGTAGCCTTGAACTACAACTTATGGGTGCTTCAACTAAAAGTTATAGGTACTTTAAATGTAGCCTTCAACTATACAGTTTTTAGAGATGCCAAAGAGTAATATGTAAATTCTCATTTACCTTAAATTACAGAGCAAAGTTCAAGATTCTTTGGGAAGCTAATACAGATTACACCACCATTGTCAAGAAGCTCAAGCAAAGAGGTAGAAGTAACGCACTCACGATGAAGATGTTGAAATGGCACACGCACACAAAGCATTTAGTGAGTCTATTAGTTCGTTACACACACAAAAAAAGAATCATCAATTCCCTCAAACCTTGAGTTCAAAACTTTGGGACACATATGTTAAAAGTCAGCAGAACAGCTCAATAAAACAAGATGCAAGAACTCATACACACACAAATATAGACCTTGCTACACAATGCACATTCTCTCCAACCTGACTCTCGAGCATGGAACAATTCACAGAACAAAATTTGTTCATAAGTACTCTTCATATGCAGTATTACAACATCAATTCACAATTCAAAACATTATACAGACAAATGAGCAAAAAGATGAGATTTTGAAACTTGTAGGTACTTCAATAAAAAATTGGAAAACTTATATAGCTTGAACATGCTTCAAATATAAGTTACAGGTGTTTCAACTGTATCTTCTAGGTGCTACGAAATAACTTGGAATAAATGTAACTATAAGGTAACCGGTGGGTGCTTCAATCACAACTTATAAGTGCTTCAAGTATAGTATGCAGGTGTTTCCTTCATAACTTAGATGTGCTATGAAAAATACTTGGAATAAGTGTCCTATATGGTGCTTAAATAAAAACTCGTGGGTACTTTATTTACAACTTACAAGTGTTTCAGGTGTAGCCTGTAGGCCTTTCTTCATAACTTGTAAGTGCTTTAAAAACAACTTGAAATAAATGTAACTATATAGTGCTTCAACTACAACTTGTGGGTGCTTCAACTCCAACTCGTGGGTGCTTCAATTATAGGTGCTTCAAATTTAGCCTTCAACTACACAATTTTGATGCACATTCATGGACGGACGATGATGAGGCTCTAACTACAACTTGTAAGTGCTTCTTCAATTAGTGCTTTAACAATAGCTTGTAAGTGTTTCAACTAAAACTTTCGTAATTGCTACGATAATAACTTGGTTCTTAGTGTAGAACTTGTAGGTTTTTCACAGTAACACGTAGGTGCTTATTTTATAACTTATGTTCGCTATTAAAACAACTTTGTGCTTGGAGTTAACTCGCAGGTGCTTAAACCATTGCTTATAAGTTCTTCAAATGTAACATGTAGGTGCTTCTATTACAACTTGTGTGTGCTATGAATATAACTTGATGCTTAGAGTACAACTCGTTGTAGGTTCAACCATCGCATGTAAGTGCATCAAATTTAACTTGTAGGTGCTCCATTTAAAACTTGTGCATGATACGAAAATAATTTGGTTCTTGGAGAACAATTCATAGGTGATTTAACACTGCTTATAAGTGCTTCAAATGTAATATGTAGGTGCTTATTTTATAACTTGTGTTTGCTACGAGAAGTTGAGAACAACTTGGTCTTCAGAGTACAACTCGTAGTCCTTCAATCAACGTTTGTAAGTGCTTCAATAAACACTTGTGAGTGCTTCAATCAACGTTTGTAAGTGATTCAATCAACAGTTGTCAGTGTGTCAAATTTACGTAGTAGGTGGTTATTTCATAACTTGTGTGTGCTATGAAAATAACTTGGTACTTAGAGTACAACTCGTTGGTCTTTTAAATGTCACTTGTAAGTGCTTCAAATGTAACTAGTATGTGCTTTGAAAATAACTTGGTGTTTAGAGCATACCACGTAGGTGCTTCAATTGGTGCTTACAAGTGCTTAAGATTATAATTTATATGAGCTACGAGAAGTCGAGAACAACTTGGTGATTAGAATATAACTTGTTGGTGTTTCAACTATCGGTCGTAAGTTTTTCAAGTGTAATATATATAGATGATTCCCTTATAATCCTACATGCCTGATGTGTCCATTTTAGATGGTTATTTTAGGCTTTTTAGGATTAGGTTTTGTGCAATTTTGTGCTCTACATGTGGCATTTTGCCTTGAAATCATCTAAGGAGGGATAAAGGCGGCTTTGACGTTTTTATCACTTTTTAGATGATTTTGTGTGACAAGGTGATTTGTTTGAAGACTTTGAAGATTTGAAGACTTTGAAGATTTATCTTTGAAGATTTGAAGATTTGAAGACCTTTACATTTGAGCTTTGTGAAGATTTGAAGAAGTGAAGAGATGAAGAAAGGAGAGCAAAGCAACGGATGAATGATGATCCAGGGTTCTCAGAATTTTCCGAGAAGAATCAGCCCTCAAGAGTGGCACCATTGGATTCCTCTTCTCGACCACTATAAAATCGACTGCAAGAATTCCCGAAACGGATCAACGGTTCACCCGGAGGAAGCAAAACAAAACAGGGCTGGATTTCACTGCTGGTCGCGACTCGCGATGGAACTGGTCTCGAGTCGCGACGACAACACGAATCCAGCTCCGCAGCAGCGTTTTTTCTCCCCTTTTTCTTCCACTATAAATACCTCTTCACCCCTTCTTCTCCACAGCTTTTGGCCCCTGTTTTGGGCCAAAACCCTAGCTTTTATCTTCTTGTTTTCTTAGTTTCTATGTCTTTTGTTGTTCTAGAGTAGTTTTTGTACTTGGGAGCAAGGATTGAAGCTTCCATTTCTATGTAGTAAGGAGCATTTATATCTATCTATTTGGTGTTTTTGCTATTGTGCTTTTATTGTGCTTTGAATGTTAATTGTTGATGCCATTGATGTTGTTGAAAGCTTGAATGAAATACTTGTATGAATTGCTAGCTAGGGGTTGGGGGATTTGGGTTAATTTCCCCCCTTTTCTTGTTAGGAATGTATGAGTATGATTTAGGGCTTTTGATTGTGTTGATGGATTGATAATGTGCTAGACGAATGTGATTGATGTCGAACTCTTCGTCATGTTCGTTTGTGTAGCAAACGAGAGAGTTATATGCTCTTGGATGAATGTGCAACCTTGTGTAATTGCATGAATTGGTTAAATGCTTAGTCACGGTGTAGTGGTCATAAGCATTGCCAAGCTTGTTGGTTCTTCGTGATTAAATGCCACCAATGATACCTTGAGTCGTGGTCGCGACAACGGGAGTCATTGGTGAGGTTTGACGAGAGATGTCGAACTCACTCTTGCAAACTACGAACTAAGAAGGATAGGAGTTTAGTCTCCACAACAAGTAGTTGAAGTATTGAATAGATGGTTTTAACTCATCCTTGAAGCATTTGTTATTTAGCATTTGTGTATTCTTGATGGTGTGTTTCACTTCACTTGTGCCATGAGTTGTTTGAGCATAGGGAGTGCTTGTATGATTGAATTGGTTAGGTGTTAGGAACGTGACGAATTCCGTAGCTCCTTTGCATGAAAATCTATGAGTGTGAACTTAGAACTTCTTGTGCATAACGTGTTGTGATTCTTGCTAGATGGGTATGTTGATGTTGAGTCATGTAATGCTATATGATAGAATGAGTGAATGATTCAATGACCTACATTAGATTTGGAAGTGGATATCCCTTGCCCCCAAGGCTCTTTATCTTTGTAGTTTAAAACCCCTTTTCTTTAGTTTTGTTTGATGATTAGCATAGTCACTTGACCTTGCTAGTTATCTTGTCTTTTTACTTTCGTAACTTAGGAACAACCAACCAACCCCCCCCATTTACATGCTTTTATGTGTGTGTGTGTGTGTATATCTACTCCTAGCCTAATATCAACTATTGTGTGCTTAGACGCTTAGGAAGATCCCTCTTCTCCTTGGACGACCCCGATTTGCCGTTATCTACCTAGTTGTAGAAAGTAAGCAAAAAGGGCTTATAAATTATCTTTTGCACGGAGGGCGCGACGACCGCCCGCCTGTCAATGCCTATATTGGAAGGAAGAGTTGATTGGAAGTGCAGCTTGGCGGAGGGGTTATCGGAAGTGCAACTTTTATAATCCTATATGCTTATATGCCTATATTGGGATATTGGAAGGAAGAGTTAGTATGGCTGGCGGAGGGGGAAGTGCAGCTCCTGTTGGCATGATCGGAATGGAATGTATAGTTGGGATATTTGAAATCATAGGCATTGTTGTTTGACGCAACTGGAGGGACGCAAAAATAATATCAATAGAGAAAGTGTCAGGAAAGGCAGCCTGTCCATAAACTTATTGACAGGCTAGAGTCTGACATGCAAAATGGGGTTCATATTATAATTATTTTTAAAATGGGGTACCTAATAATTAATTAAAGCTGATTGTCTATTTTTAATTTTCATCCATGCCTAATTTTCCTTTTGTCACCAGCTTTGAGCAGTTAAAGTTTTGGAAATGTAATCATTTATCACGCATGTTTAGAAGGTCTCCTCATTATTCGTGCATGTTTTGCCCTCTCTTCTCCTCTCTTTGTTCTTCAATTCCTCTATACTCCAATTTTTGTTTTTCAATTTCGCTCTTCGTTCTTCACAAAATTTCGCCGGAATCGCGTTGTTGAAGTTTGCGTCGGAATCGCCTGAATTTGGTAAGATTGATATTCTAGGTTTTGAAATTCTGCTGCTGTTCTTTTTCATTTTTTTTCTTTATAGTTGTACGCATTTCTGATGTGAGGTTTTTTTTGTGTATTTCACCTAGCCATAGGTAGAGCGAAGGGGAAAGCTATTCTTCCTAAAGATGAGAAGTTGTCTCAACCTTCTTCTTCTCCTGGTTCGTATTCTTCCTGTTTTCCGTTTTGAATATTTGGAGTTTTGCACTTTTTTTTGTTATTGTTGTGTTTGTATGTGTTTTTTCATTCTTGTTGATGTTGACCTTTTTTTAGAATTTTATTCGTAAGTCAGATCTGCATATGAGTTGTTGTTGTTAACTTTTTTGTTAGTTTAATAAGTATGTTTTGAGTCTTTTTTATAACATACATTTGATTGTTTAGAAGTTGCATTTGTTATTGTAAGATATGCACTAGTAAGTTTCTCTGTTTTTTCCTAGCATGTTATCAGTTCAGTTATAATGTGCATTTGTTTTCTTAGGAGTTGCATACGTTAGGATAAGAACTGTATTAGTTAGTCATCCTATTTTTCTGATTTGTATGTCAGATTCGCATGTTTTGAGCTGTTTTATGATGTACATTTGTTTTCTTATAATTTGCATATGTTAGGGTAACATTTGTCTAAGTTAGTTACTCTCTTTTTTGAGTTACTTATTTTGTTGTTGACTGATTGTTATATTGTGTACTTGTTTTCTTAGATTCTTCATATGTTAATATAACTATGTATTAGTTACTTAGTCTGTGTTTGAGTTTCATTGATTGTTAGTTAGTTATTGTTATTCTTTCTGATTTGCTAGTATGTATTTTGCTTCATTACAAGTTGCTTATGTTAGTTTACTATATGCATAAGTTAGTTATAATGTGTATGTCAGATTATGTTGCTTACTGACTATCAGACTATGTATGCATTTTTTTCATTACAAGTTGTACATATTAGTATAGCCTATGCATTAGTTAGTTATATTGTTGTTTTCCTAGATTAGGTTGCTTATTGGCTGTCAGAGTATGCATACATTTTTTGTATGCTTTATGTATTAGTTTCTTACTGTGTGGTACATGATTATTTTTAGATGTTCCTAAAGGAGGTGAAGATACTATTCAACATCAAGAACCTGAGATGGAAGAAGGTGATTGTAATTTTTCTTTATATTTATTTACTTATTTGCTTATACATTTACTTATTCAAATATGTTATGTTGTTTAGCTTCTAAGAATGTGGTTAGAAAATCTAAAAATAAAGATGGATATTCTCTTCAAGATGAGATGAAGAAGGTTCAACAGTCTTATGCTTCTGGAGTTTTTTTTTCTTTACATGTTGCATTTTATTTGTGTGATTATGTTTGTTTTTTTAAATATGTGCTTATACAGTTTTTTGTTTTTCATTTTTTTGTGTACAAGTTGTATTGGCACATAGGTCTTCCAGAACTGGTGGTGGTGCTACTCCACAGATTTTAGTTCCTGTCATTCCTAAGCTGAGAAATAAGAAACGGATGAATGTGGGTGTTAAGTAGTTGAAAGATAGTGAAGGTGTATCAGCTGTGGGTGAAGGTGGATCAAGTCAAGAATTTGACTATAACACACTGCTGAATGATGTTGTTCGAATGAGTAGAGAAGTAGCTGGTGTTGATGAAGCTAAGGGTTCTAAAGGTAGTGTAGAAAGATATTAGGGACGTTTTGGATGTGATGATTGATAATGTTAATTCTAGTGTTGAAGGGGTTGCTGCTAATGTTGGTGTTGAAGGTGGTGGTGTTGAGGGTGTTGAGGGTGTTGAGGGTGTTGAGCGGAAGGATGGTTCAACATAAATTGATGGAGTTTTTAGGTCTACAGATGGGGAGAATGCTTCAGCAGATATTGATGGTGGAGTTAAGGCATATTTTAATGAGAATGATACTGATTTGAATAGGAAAGAGACTGAATCTGTTAGGGAGGAAGCTGTACCTTTCAGTGAAGGTTATTCTAAGGATGTTGAGAATAATGGTGAAAGTGGGTCCATGGATGATGGTGATAGTATGGACAGTATGATTAGAGACTATATTAATGAAAATCAATGGGTTTTGGGTGCAGTTGCGAAGGCGGAGGTGGCGCAAGCTACTGCAGCTACGTGTGAGAGGGAAAGTGAGGGTGGTGAAGCTGATGTGGTTGTGGGTGACAGTGTTGAAGCTCGACCTACTGTGGTGGTCTCATTTGAAGGAGAGAATGAGAGGTTGTCACCTCGTATGTTGAGCAAGGAGAAGGGTAAACAATGTGAGACCTCTACTAGACAGAATAAAAGGAAGGCAGAAGAACTTGCTGCAAAGTCGCCTGTTGAGAAGGCGATGAAGATAAAGACTAAAAAAGTTGTTGTGAAGAAAGGTGCTGTAAAGGCGAAGAAATCTGGTGGGGTTTTGAAGGAGTCTGCTGAGAAGGTGAAGAAAGGTGTTGAAGTAGCGAAAAAAACTAGGTTGAAGAGGAAAGCAGACAGTACTACTGGTGAAGCTTCAGGGTTAGGAAAAATGGTTGCTGGTGAAGAAGGAGATGAAAACAGCAGCGCAACCGTCACAAGAAGCAAGTGGTCCAACGTACTGATGAGGAGGGTAACACGTAAGTGTATTTTAATATGTTATAAACTTTACTTGATTCATAAGATGTTGCATTTGATAATATTCGGTGTTTATTTGTTATTCACAGTCTCAAATAACTTTTCATATTTTATTTTATTTTAGGTTTGCTAAGAAATTCTCAGCCAGCTGTTGTTTTTTGAAGCTGAAATCATTAATTGCCCCGCTCACTCCGGCCCAAAACATTGATGTGGAAGATATAGGTTTTGGTAGACTTCTTGCGTTTGACATCCCATCCATTCCTTTTGGAATTGTGCCTTGGCTAGTTGACAGGTTTGATTATGTTGGCTGCTTTCATATTGTTTTATGTTGACTACAAATTGTTCTAGGCTGACTTCTTATTTTTTGTTCTAGGTTTGATAATGTTGGCTGTGTGCAAGAAATATCAAGCTCAAGGTACATCATTACACCTGATGATGTGTTTGATATATTATGTATTCCTAGGATTCCACGTTATGCCGTTGGTTTGGTTAGGAACAATGGGAGGGGTTTGTCAAGAGATGTGGACATTAGGAATAAATGGAGAGAAGATTTAGGTGCTGATAAATATGGTAATATTTTTCATGTTAATCTTTTTTAGGAGCTGTGTAAACTAAATGATGGTGGTGAGCGCTTTAAGAGATTTTTTATTATGTATGTCATGTGAACTTTCTTGGCGCCAACTACCAGAAACTTGGTTGATTTTAAGCTGGTTAGTGCTTTAGAGAATGTTGGGGGCCATTAAGGGTCTTGATTGGTGTGGCTTAGTGCTTGATCGTCTCTTTGAGGGTGTTAGGAGCTTCAAATCTGATTCAGATAAAAGAGACGTGTCTTGTGTTGGTGGTTGTGTGTTTGTGCTGCTGTTGGCTTATATTTATAGGTTTCCTTTTAGAGGTCATCCTGACCCTACTAGACTTCCCTTATGCATGCATTGGTCGAACAAATCTTTGCTCGACAAGGCTCATTATCTGGAAAAAATGGGTTATGATAAGGGGGTTATGGTAATGGCTGGTTTTCCTTTGCCATAGATGGGAGGGTTAAAGATAACATAAGTAGCCAGCAGCAATCTAAGGGAACTCGTAATGAGAATATTGGCCACGAGGGGCTTCATACACCTACTGCTGCATGTGATGGTATTGCTCAGGAGCTAGGATTTATTTCTTATTGAATACCTAACGGCGTGATGAGCAATGAAGACATTGACAAAGCTACCAACAATGTAAGTATTTTTTGTCCTTTTTATATAGTTTGTAAAAATTAGTGCATGTCGTTTTAAAACTAATGCAGATGTTAGTTAATCTAATGCAGTTTATAGTTCATATTTCCTTTTTAGATAGTTTCAGATTTTTTATTGGGCTGATATTTGTTCTTCTCTGTCAGTCTCTGAATAGGGCTTGCCTTATTTTCAAATGAGACATGGAGGTCATTACACGTGTGTTGGTTCAAAACCTTGAGAGGGCAAATGCTAGTCTGATTGTGCGACCACAACCACAGCCGCAGCCACAATCAAAACCTCAGGAAGAAGGAACAACCACAGCAAATGAGGATGTTGTTCATGTCAAGTCGTGGGAGGTTGTCGCCGTACCTCTCAAAGTTAATACTTTTAAGCCCTACATGCTTCCTATCTACAATTAAGTAGATAATGGCAAGTCGGGGTCGTCCACGAGAAGAGGGATCTTTTCAAGTGTTTTAAACATATATAGGAGAAAACATACTAAGCACTTACATACATAGATGCATATAAAAGCATGTAAACAATGGGGGGTTTTGGTTGGTTTGATCCTAAGTTAACAAATTAAAGTACAACAACTAGCAAAGCAGGAGAACGATGCTAATCATGCAATACAACTAAAGATAGGATGAAAATAACAATTTACGGAACCTTGGGCGCAATGGACTTCCACTTCCAAACCTCTTATCCATCGTTGAACATGCAACTTATTTACTACTTTCACTACTTGTTGCGAAGGCTAAGCTTCTATCCTTCTTAGATAGTAGTTTACAAGAGTGAATTCGACATCTCATGTCAAACCTCACCAATGACTCCCATAGTCGAAACATGACTCAAGGTATCCCATTGATGGCATTTAGCACGAAGAATCAACAAGCTCGGCAATACTTATAAACACTACACCGTGTCTAAGCATTTAACCGATTTATACATTTACACAAGATTGGTCAAGAACGATCAACATTCATAGACTTCTCTCATTTGCTACAAGCGACAAACATGACAAAGAGTTCAACATTATCATATTCACCTAGCAATTATCAATCCATCAACACAATCAAAAGCTCTAAATCATACTCATAGATTCCTATCAAGAAAGGGGGGAAATCAACCCACTTCCCCCAAACCCTAGCAAGCAATTCATACAGGTATTTCATATACTCAAGCTTTCAACAACATTAATGATATCAACAAACACATTCAATGCTCCATAAATGCACAATAGTAAGAGCAATAAATAAGCTACAAATTGTTCTTAAGACATGGGCTTGGAAGCCTTAGTCAATTGCTCCCAAGAGATAGATTATCTACAAGAGTTCATGCTAATCAATGCTAAACAACTAATCATAAAAACAAGAGAATTCAAAGATGAAAAATGGAAGAAAAAGGGTTTGGAACAGTACTAAAATTGTAGATGCAAAAGGTTCGGATGAGAGGAAAGAGAGTGCTATTTATAGTACAAAGAAGATAAGATGAAATTCTGGCCACCCGTTGAGCGACGGCTCGTCGCGACTCCGTGTTCTTCCCTTGTCAGACAAAATCCACTTTGAAGAGGTAAAAGAGTGTAAAGTTGCTCTTACCCCTCATAAGAGAATATCAAGGTAAAACACAAGCTCTCGATTAGAAAAGAGCACAAAAGTGATCCACAATAGTACTAAATTATGCATATAAAATGGACACATCAAGCCTCCCGACACTTGAACCTTACTCGCCCTCTAGTAAGAAAAGATCCAAGCATACGAAGGAAATGACATATCCTTATCCTAACTACTAATCCCCGACGTCAATACCTCACAAAACTCTCAATATCACACATCCCAATGTCAAAATCAAATGAGAAGTTTCCCACAACCCCTATTCCTAAATCTACCCAAACCATATCAACCCATCAATTCATTGATATCCCTAGAACATCTCTAAATCCCGAATTGATAATCCCAAATCTAATGATAAAAGGTGAAGCTAAAGGTATGTATAAGGTTTAAAACATATGTTCCACTTTATATCAATATATCAACCTAAAAACGAAGCATATTAATGATCAAGAATTTCATAACTTACTCTGTCTTCTCCCGTTAAATTTCCACTCCAAAAGGGTCCTTAAAATGTCGAGCTACCCGATCCATCTGTGTGGTCACCACAATCTTATGACTCCAATGCCGGAAAATGAGTAAACACTTAAAGTTTTTCAATTTCTCTCGTTTTCTCTCATTTTTCCTAGGAGCCCTTTCGGGTTTTCATCCTAGCCACACATCATGTTTCTTTGACTCACATCTCACCTTTTTCCGCACATTTAGCCTCTCATTTTTTCCTAGGTCGCCCTTTCAGGTTTTCGACCTATCCGGGCCCCCAATGTTGCCCTAAGTTACCCTAGCGGGATTCTCTTTTTTTTCTTTTTTTACGTGTCTCAAATCCAAAGAGTAGAAAATTGCTTTTCAAATGTTAAGGTTAAGAAAGGTATCAAAACCAACATTATCCAAGTACATCAAAAGGAAAACATCCCAAAACAAAAGGGAGCAAATATCCAAAACAAAACAAAAGATTTATGCAAAAGTGTCTCCAACCCTAATCACCTCAGAATAGTAGATACCCCTCCCCATACTTAGAACACTACATTGTCCTCAATGTAGACAATAGGGAAAAACCGTACAAAGCGAAGTATGGAAAGGGTAAAGATGTGGTGCTCACACAATTAATGCTGTGATGAAGACGGGCCACCACCAAAGTAGCGCTGCAGATACTGCGCCAGCCACTCTGTGCTCCTCTACCTCCTCACTCTCTGCCTCTCTACTCTCGGATCAGGGCCTGAAACACCAACTGACTGGGACTGCAATTTATGGATGCGAGCTAACAAGTGGTCATACTCCTCGTCCATATCAATCAAAGCCTGGGAGACAAATACATTGTGCTCCAAAATCATGTTGTCCTGTCAGTGGAAAACATCATGCATGGCCTGCATCATCCACTCATAGAAGTCCAGTGGAGGCTGGGAATAGTGAGGTGGAGCACCATCCTCCTGCATGGGCTCCATCTCTGGTGGAGGCTGTGTAGAGTGTTGATGTTGCTGCTGCTCAGAGGAAGGTAGGGTGCTATCGTCACGCTGGACAGGAGCTGGCCTGAGGTCATGGAGCTCACGCTGGAACTCATCTATACATGAAGAGTCTAGTGAGATCACTAAATATCCCAGAGGTGTCTCGAACTCTATCTTCGTCTTGCTCTGCTGAGGAAGTGCCATGAATGTGACCTTCCTCGCACCGTATAACCAAGGGAAGAGCCCCGTGGTCCATGTGACACTGAGCATCTCAAATCGAACTAGCCGCTCAATGGTGATCAGATAAGACGTCCACCTCCCTAAGCGTTGATAGTCGGCCAGAGGGACTAATCCTAAGTACTCTGCTAAAAGGCCTATCATCCCTCCAACCATGATCTTTCCCTTGGGCTTTCCTGCCACCTCCACAATTCTCTTCATCTATAGCTCTGCCCACAGCCCATATCCTGACCCCTCACTCGTTAAGTGCCATAGAAAGTGAATGTCATTTTCTGGCACATTTGTCGGCTCCGCGGAGCAAAGTACTGTGCCAACCAAAAGTCGGTGCACATAACGGAGTGCAGGGTGGATAATGGTGCTACTCTTATCGTGGGAGTTCTTCGGCCTCATATTGATGACATTCCAAAACTGCATGTCATCCTCAATTGACCGCTCTTGGCCCTGTGGGTTCAGTCTGGTCCGTATCTCGGCGGTGTCAAAACCAAAGGCCTCCTCAATTTGTGAGATGGTCAGTTGCCAAGATATGTCATCTAAGTGAAAGGCAATGCACCTCTCGCAGGGTTGATCACCCCTCATGCTGCTCATACGGACTGTGGACAAGAACTCCAATGTGTACCTCCGGTAAGAGGACGCGCTCTTACTCATAAATCTTTCCATTCCTCTTTTGGTGAGGAGGCATCTCACAGGCTGAATGAGGCCGAGGACATCCAATGTAGGCACATCGACAAAACTAGTCTCTTTAAGCTGGCACTTCTCTAGGGCCTCCCATCTCTCTGCATAGGACCCGGTGATCCGGGTCAAACCCATGTACCTATCCATAGGGGGAGGTATAGGGCTCAATTCCGGAGCCGGTGAAGGAGGTGGAGGAGGAGCGGCGGTGTGCTCGTCTCGTGGGGGAGCCCTAGTTCTCTTCTTGGTGGCCATATCTATCAATCACAGCAAACAAGTCAAACGCAAAGGAATATATGTATATGCAATATGGAAAATCTATAACCAATCTTAAACTAGTTCATCATCACAGGCCAAATCAAAATCAACTCAACTAGTTCAAGTCCTAATCGTAATTGCATATACAATCCGCATTATGTCCAACAAGCCTATATCATCAAATCCATGAAGTTCTCACATAGTTGAAATTAATATGCTATATTTCTAAATCACATTTATGCTCAACTAGTTTAGCCAACATTAGTACATTCACAATGTCAACATCTACGTCCATGGCCAAACTACTCTAAACAATATAAAATTGCAAAGCACAATAACACTTTATCCCAATAACAACTATGTTTAATCAAGGGCCAACATGCCTCAAATTCAGTATAAGTCACCATCTACTCTCAGCTAAAGTAACACCAATGCACACATTCCAAAACCAAGCAGGCATAATAAAGTCAAAATCGTACTAGAAAATATACAGTCCACACCGCAATTGCAAAATATGCACACGATACCCATCAAATAAAACTGCAAGCACAACATATTCACCACAATCAACCAAGATCCAATGATTTAATTTCCTAAGGCATAACACACAATCTACACAATATCTAATAAGTAGAATATACATTCATAATCACAATTAAGGCTCAATAAAGTGAAGAAGTGTACCACTAAGACGCTTAGGACGAAGGAAAACGGAAGCCCACAATCAATTTGGATTCGAATTGCCCAAAGCCATGAAACCCCCAAATTCTAGGGTTTGTGTTCTTCAAAATGGTGATGGCGATTTCGTGGGTGGAGATTGGGAAGAAATGAAAGGGGTATAGGCAGCGGTAGCGAGCGGTACGGTGGCGACAATGGCGGCGAGGGTGGTGGTTTGTAGAAGAAGATGGAAGAGCGAATGGGAATAAAAAAATGAAAGGGTAGTGTGTGGCAAAAAAATGGATTGAGCCCACTTTTTAAAACTGATTTGCATGACCGTTGTGACTCGCGACGGGTCCTCTGGGTCATCGCGACTCACGATGTGTTCGTCGTAACCTGTGACAAAGCGTCGCGAGGTTATCACGACTAACGGAATGTGGGATCCAAGGGCTGAATCTTTTTCAAAATTTCTGAGCCCATCGTGACTCGCGACGAGGCCTCGCGATGTCATCGCAACTTGTGGAAAGTTGGGGCTGACCAAAATTTGCCCAAAAGTTCTGAGCCCGTCGCGACTCGCGACGATGCCTCGCGAGGTCATCGTGACTCGCAAAAATTTGGATCCGAGAGTCCAATTTTTGAAAAAAAGTTTCTGAGCCCGTCATGACTCATGATGGTATGGTCGCGACTCGCGACGGGCCACTTACCTGGTACTTAGAAAATTTTCTGCTTCCTTCTCTTTTCCAAGTCCTTCCTTCTCGAATCCAAGTATTTCCCCCTTCCAAAGTCCAATGCCTTGGCTTCAAAATTGCTACAAAATCATGGAGAAAACAACCTGTGAAAAGTATAAAGCAAAACGATGAAGCTTAATGATAAAAGCTCAAAACTAAACAACATCAACAGAAAGTCACGAATGACGATCTGAATGATCAAAACCAAGTTTATTTAACGTCATCAGCATGACTTACTCCCCTCGTTGGAGCTTACTCACAAACTGGATCGAGATGATTGGCCCTTTTCCTCGGTCAAGGTCAAAACAATCGGGATTCGCAATGTCCCCTAGCCAAACCTCCTTCAAGTAGCTTAGGGTTTCTTCATGTACCCTTACCATCTCCAACAACTCACATTTTTGTTCCATGGTGATCTCAAGCACGCAAGCATTTGGGGGTAGGTCTCCTTACCCAAGGGATGAATATTTAAGAGCTTTCGGTGGTGGTTTACACTCTTCCACCGAAGTCTTCTCAAGAGAATGAGGGAAAAACACTCTTACTGGCTTACCCACGGACTCACGAAAAGGGTTGGATGCTGTGCCCCCAAGAGTGCATTCGCCGTTGCTTTCCTTCAAGTTAGTACTAACAACATTTGAAATCAAATCATCACTCAAAACATCATCTATGGCAACGTTTAAGGAACTACCATTTCTGAGCTCAATTTCATCTTGCCCTTCATCATCAATAACATGAACAGTTTGGCAAGAATGATATCTACTAGGGTGATCAATAGAATTATTAGTGTCAAATTCTACCCTCCGCCCCTTAAATTCCATCTGCAATGTTCCTTTATGCACATCAATTATGGTCCTTAAAGTCTTTAGAAATGGCCTTCTTAAAAGGATAGGTTTAGAGCTACTGTCACCTCCCATCTCAAGAACATAAAAGTCAGTGGGGAATGTTAAAGAATCCACTTTCACTAACACATCCTTCACAATACCTTTTGGGTATATGCTAGAGTGATCGGCTAGTTGGATAATAACCCCGGTTTTGTGCAAAGTGCCTAGATTTAGACTTTCATACACGGAATATGGGATCACAATGATTGAAGCACCTAAGTCTAACATGGCTTTGTTAATACATTTTCCTCCTATCTCACAAGGGATTGTAAACATTCCCGGATCATCACATTTGGGGGGCATTTCATCATTGAACACGGCGGAGACATATTCACTCTTCACACCCTTTTTCTTATTTTTCAATTGTTGTTTCCTATTGACGATACACAATTCTTTAAGGAATTTGGCATACCTATGAACTTGATTCAGAGCAGTTAAGAGTGGAATATTTACCTCGCATCTACGAAAGACTTTGTAGATATCTTTGGTGTCCTCCTTAGTCCTTTTGTCCTTCAATGCCTCCAGAAACGGTGGTTCCGGCACATAGGTAGGGATCTCCGCCCCTCTTGATTTCTTGTGAGGTGGGGATGAGGTTTCGGGATTTGATCCCGGTCTTGGCACAAATGCCTCCACCTTGACTTCTTCTTCCTTGATTCCCTTGGCCAACTCCTCGGCCTTCCTCTCATAGCTTTCCTTCACCTCTCTTCCACTTCTCAATGAGATTGCACTCACATTTTGGCGGGGGTTAATCTCCGGTTGGGAGGGTAGTTTACCCTTTTCCCGGGCTTCCATCCAGTTCACCATTTGAGCTATTTGGCTCACTTGAGTTTACAAGTTCTTGATGCTTGCTTTGGCTTCATCTTGGAATTTCTCGCTTTTTTCCGCGCTCATGCCTAACCGGTGAATGGCTTGCAACACCTCATCCTTGGATAGCCCCGAGCCCTGCCCTTGGTCTCGGGGTTTATCTTGGAGCCTTTGGAATTGTTGTTGAGGTGTCCTATATTGTTGTGGAGGAGGTCAGTATGGTTGAGAGTTTTGGCTTCCTTGAGGATTTCCATACCGGAGGTTTGGGTTATCAAGATTTCCCGAATTGTATGGTCGGTTTTGGTACCCTTGATACCCTTGATACCCTTGGTAACCTTAGTAGCCTTGACCACCTTGATACCCTTAGTTGCCTTGGTATCCTTGATTCCTGTGATACCCCATGGCACTCACCTCTTCGACGTAGTCTTCTTGCAAAGTGGGGCAAGTGTCCGTAGGATGCGCCGAGTAACAAATTTCACATGATTTAACATGTGGCACATTTTTGGGCGTTGTCATCAAAGATTTCACCATGGATGCAAGGGCCGAGACTTGATCCTCTAGCTTCCCACTATTGGAATAGTAACTCGCAGGCATTGGGTTTATCCTTTTCAAATCGGCCCTTGAGCTAAAGTTTCGTGATTCTTCCGCTAGCTCCTCGTACAATTGCATGGCCTCGGCGGATGTTTTGTTCCCAAGGGTGCCACCACAGGAACTTCTCACCAACCTTTGGTCCTCATCAAGAAGAGCATTGTAGAAGTAATACACCGAATTTCTCTCCGAATAACCATGGTAGTGGCAACTTGCTAGAAGCTTCTTGAACCTCTCCCAATAGTCGAAGAGAGACTCTTTATGCCACTGAAGGATGTTGCTTATGTCCTTCTTCAAGGTGGCGGACCTCGAGGCTGGGAAGTACTTGGCTAGAAACTTTGTTTTCATATTAAGCCAACTCTTAATGCTCTTGGGCGGTAGGTAGTGGAGCCAGTCTCTTGCACCATCCCTCAGTGTGAATGGGAATGCCTTCAATTTATAAAAATCTCCATCCACTCCATGGGGGACCGTACCACCACACAAGAAGTTAAAATCGGTGAGGTGCTTCCTAGCATTCTCCCCTTGCCTACCAAGGAAGGCGGGTAGCATGTTGATGAACCCAGTCTTTAGCTCAAAATGCCCATTTGGTCCAACCACGGGGCACTCGATACACATCGGTTGTTGGTCGAGGTTGGGAGCCATGACGTTTCTCAACAAGGGTTGCCCCAAGTGGATATCTCTTTGGTGGAGAGGATGATGGCGAGGTTCCTCTCTCGGATGCTCATCTTCGTGCTCGATTCGATGTTCCATTGCTGAAGATGTATCCTCAAAATGGTCACTAGGAGGGGTGTTATTCACACTTTCCAAAGAAAGCCTCCGAGTCCATCTCAAATTCAACTCCAACTCGGGGTCGTAGTGTAGGGGTTCTTGTGAAGAGGATCGCGTGCGAACCATACACCAAGAACTCGAACAATACGTCTCCAAGCCAAGTGAAAATGGAAAATCAACTAAGAAATCAAAATAAAAACCAAACTAACAAATATTTACAAATAGCATATAATCACACATAATATGCCCAAAACACTTAAAAATAAATGCCTCTTCCGCGGCAGCGGCGCCAAAATTTGAGGACGTCACCGTACCTCTCAAAGTTAATACTTTTAAGCCCTAAATGCTTCCTATCTACAATTAAGTAGATAATGGCAAGTCGGGGTCGTCCATGAGAAGAGGGATCTTTTCAAGTGTTTTAAACATATATAGGAGAAAACATACTAAGCACTTACATACATAGATACATATAAAAGTATGTAAACAGGGGGGGTTTTGGTTGGTTTGATCCTAAGTTAACAAATTGAAGTACAACAACTAGCAAAGCAAGAGAACGATGCTAATCATACAATAGAACTAAAGATAGGATGAAAATAACAATTTACGGAACCTTGGGCGCAATTGACTTCCACTTCCAAACCTCTTATCTATCAATCAACATCCAACTTATTTACTACTTTCACTACTTATTGTTAAGGCTAAACTTCTATCCTTCTTAGATAGTAGTTTGCAAGAATGTATTCGACATCTCTTTTCAAACCTCACCAATGACTCCCGTAGTCGAAACACGACTCAAGGTATCCCATTGATGGCATTTAGCACAAAGAATCAACAAGCTCGGCAACACTTATAAACACTACACCGTGTCTAAGCATTTAACCAATTTATGCATTTACACAAGATTGGTCAAGAACGATCAACATTCATAGACTTCTCTCATTTGCTACAAGCGACAAACATGACAAAGAGTTCAACATTATCATATTCACCTAGCAATTATCTATCCATCAACACAATCAAAAGCTCTAAATCATACTCGTAGATTCCTATCAAGAAAGGGGGGAAATCAACCCACTTCCCCAAACCCTAGCAAGCAATTCATACAAGTATTTCATATACTTAAGCTTTCAACAACATTAATGATATCAACAAACACATTCAATGCTCCATAAATGCACAATAGTAAGAGCAATAAATAAGCTACAAATTGTTCTTAAGATATGGGCTTGAAAGCATTAGTCAATTGTTCCCAAAAGATAGATTAGCTACAAGAGTTCATGCTAATCAATGCTAAACAACTAATCATAAAAACAAGAGAATTCAAAGATGAAAAATGGAAGAAAAAGGGTTTGGAACAGTACTGAAATTGCAGATGCAGCAGGTTCGGATGAGAGGAAAGAGAATGCTATTTATAGTACAAAGAAGATAAGATGAAATTCTAGCCACCAGTTGGTCGCGACTCGTGACGGCTCGTTGCGACTCGCGACGGTTTCGCGACGAGGCCATCGTGACTCGCGATGGGTGCTAGAATTTTGCATTGTGTCTTTTTCTTCTTCTTGTGGTATATAATCATCTTCATAGCAATTCCGTCACTTTTCAAGTCTTCAATGGCTACAAAAAAATGGTCTTCAATGGCCTCCGGTCTTCATGTCTTTGAAGAAAGTCTTCAAAAGTTTTCGAAAGTATGATCTTCAATGGCCTCCGGTCTTCATTGCCTCCGTGTTCTTCCCTTGTCACACAAAATCCACTTAGAAGAGGTAAAAGAGCATAAAGTTGCTTTTACCCCTCCTACGATAATTTCAAGGTAAAACACAAGCTCTCGATAATAAAAGAGCACAAAAGTAACCCAAAATAGTACTAAATTATGCATATAAAATGAACACATCAAGTCGACGCAAGAAATTATGGAAGAACCAACCACCATGAGTGGGTTGATAAGATAGTTGAAGAATACATGAGGAAAGCTCGTTCTATGATTCCTTCTTTCTCACTTGGGATTGAAGGACTTGAATATTTGTAGCTTTAGCATCTTTGAATTGTTTTTGGATGATTTGTAACCAGCTTATTTTGTGACTGATTGGTTTGTTGGTGGTATGTTAAGTGCAATTGAGACGCTGTTTTAGGAGTTGTTTTTAAGGTTGATGGTGTATTTGAATGATTTGTTACTGATTGTTTTGTGGGTGATATGTTGAGCACATCTGAGATGATGTTTTAGGATTTGTTTGTAAGGTTGAAGGTTTATGAAACAAATGCATGTTTAGTTTGAAGAAGTACTATTTGTATGCTTTTAATTCCATGTTGATTTTTGAATTATTTGATGGGGTTGATTGTGTTGATTTTCTGAGCTTATAGGAAAACAAATGCAATTGGTAGGTTAATAAACTACATGTGTAAGCTAAGTAGTTCTACATGTATTCAGTGGTTTTTGTATCACTAAAATTATGTGAAATATAATACAAGTCCCTTTTAGGGAAACAATTGCATGTTGAATGTTAAGAAGTAATATTTGTATGCTTATTAATACCAAGTTACATTTTAGTAATGTTATGTGGTTTATTGTGTTGGGTTTCTGAGCTTATAGGGAAACAAATGCAATTCATAGTTTAATAAATTACAATTGTAAGCTAAGTAATCACACATCAGTTAGTTTGTAGTCGGTGTTTCTATATCAATAAACAAGTGCATGTTGAATGTTAAGAAGTAATATTTGTACGCTTGTTAATACCAAGTTACATTTTAGTAATGTTATGTGGTTTATTTTGTTGGGTTTATGAGCTTATAGGAAAACAAATGCAATTCATAGGTTAATAAATTATAGTTGTAAGCTAAGTAATCACATATCAATTATTTTGTAGTCATTGTTTCCATATCAATAACATTTTATGAAACAAAGGTTGGTACTTGGGCAAGCAAAACAAATGCAAGTTGTAATTTGATAATTTATAGTTGTAAGCTAAAAAATACAGTATGTTATTGAATGTATAAAAATCTTAGGCAAATAAAAATATTTGGCATACAGTATGATCCTGAAAAACAAATACAAAATATAGGTAAAAAATGCAACTTGTATCCTAAACGATGCTACTCTTTACAGTGTCTTCACATCTGGTGTTTTTGTGCCGAATTCAGTAGTTTTCTTCCTTGGTTTTTTCTTTTCCATGCCTAGTTTGAGCCATTTTCCTCTTCCTTTTGTCTTCAGTTGGGCTGGATCCAGTATCTTAGGTGCACTTTTTATGGTTGAGTTGCTGTGGCTACTTGTGGTTGATTGTTCAAAGGCATTTGTTTTTTATGCCAACAAGTCTTCTATTCTTACTGAGCAGGTGTCAAACATCTCTTGAAGAGAGCTTCTAGCTTCTGAGTTTCCTTCACTCTTTAGAACCAGATTGTAGAATCTGCTGGACATATGGTTCCTCCATGAAAGTACGCCATTGATGCTTTCCGATTGTTGTTTTTCTTGGCCAAGAATCCTGTGCCAAACTTCTGTTTTAGCCTTTTTCGTCCACCTTTTGAGGATGTACTTTGCAGGTATTTCTGTGATGGAATGAAGGTGCAATATCCTGAGAGTCTGAAAGCATAGCATACCTAACACCTTGAAGGACTTGCATGTGCTTTGTACTTCAACCTGCCCATCTTCAGTTTTGTACTCAACTGTCTCGTATTTGGATCCATCATGTTCTAGGCTGACCTCATATTTTTTTGTCGGTGGTTCTAAGAAAAGTTTCTTGACCTTAGTTTCCATAGCTAGGGAAAATTCCATTTTGAATTCTTTGTACAATGCAAGTGTGTAAACTTGAGCAGCATATTTAACCAAACTTGTACAAGCCTAGCAGTGGGAAATAAATGCATACTGTAAGTTAAAAAAATTGTGTTCTAGACTAAGTAATACATATTTTTAAATGTGAACATACCTACTTTGTTTTGATAATTTGGCTTTGCTTTTGTACATTCATTTTCCTTTTCTGCTTCATCTCTCCTCCACTTTCTAATTGTTTGGTTGAAGAGCTCATAGAAGTGTGTCAGTATTGTTGTTTTGTTTACATTGAAGCATAGTACGTGGTTGGTGCTTTCACTTCGCTGTGATGATAAGATGCCTGCTGAGAAAATATCCTTGCTGAATGCCGTGCTCCATTTTTCACGGATGCCGTACATGTGTTGAAACCATGTGCTGGTTTCGAGCTTGTATGTAGCGATCATAGAGGTCCATTTTTCTTCAAATTTTGTTGGATTACGACATGTTTTCATACAGTAGTCTAGATTGCTTTTGAAGGATTCATCTCTCTTTAATCTCCCATAATGTTGTATTGCATTTTGTTTTATGTGCCACAAGCACAACCTGTGTTCTGTGTTTTATGTTTTGGAAGATCTAGAAGTTGCAACAAGAAATGGATGTTGATAGTATACATATTGTAAGCTGACACGTGCAGAAGCTAACATTCCCTACTCCATTTTAGGTCTAAGAAATGGAATTTCTGTAGCTGCATCATTTTTAGGAAATATGATTTCCAAAGTAACAAGTGCAGCTTTTAAGATATGTAATGTATACTGTAAGGTAAGAGATGCAATGTCTAACAGTGCATATCCAGTGCTCAGAACTATAAATTACAAATTTTCACAACATACCTCATTTATTACTTTTCCCATTACAGGATCTTGATCTTTGAATATTGTGACAGGCTCCCTTCCTTCCATTGATTTCTTAAAACTGTTGATGAGCCACACAAAAGTATCAGCCAACTCATTTCCTATAAAAGCACATGCGAACATTGTTATGTTCCAGTGATAGTTGATTCCAACTATTGGCACACAAATCAAGTTATACTTGTTTCATTTGTATGTAGTTTCAAATATGGTGACATCTCCGTAGAGTTTGTAGTCCTCCGGCATCATTGAATCCCTTCAAAACACTGCTAATAGTTTTTTTTCCTCGTCGAACTTGACTTTGAAGAAGAAATATTTATCCTTGTCATTGATTTCCATGAGTGTGTCAACAAGTTTTTGAGCATCTCCACTTTCTATTTCTTTCATCCGAAGTCGACACACAAAGTTGAGCTGGTCTTTCATCGTATGCCCTAGATTTTCTTCTCCACCAGCTTCAAAAGACATGTATTTATATCCTAAAGTAGGTCTTAAACCTGCTTGTTCCATTGTTCTGATTGCTTTTCCTTTTTCTTCTTTAATCCTTCGTTCACTCCTACTGAGATACTGCCAGGCTGGTCTTGTTAACTCATGATTGTGTACGATATTGTAGTGTGCCACGATGTAATAATCCTGCTCTAGCTTCACTTTAATTTTATCTAGGCATCCTGTTTTTTTAATCAGGTCCTTTCTCTTCCACTTCTTCTTTTTTTCAGAATGATTTTCATTATCCATGCAAGGAATAGGGCTGGTAGTGTTGGTTTTTAATGTTTTAAATTGGCCTCCAGCAGAGCATTTGTAGTACTTTTAACGAATCTTGCCTTTGCTATTTTGACGTTGGCAGTCCTTCCTGTTGCTGAAACAAATAGCATTTGCATGCTTCTTGTACAGAGCATGAAGTGCTTCCAATGTTTTTGCTTTTACACCAGTAAGATTTTCAGTGGCATCAATTTCATTTAAAATTGGAAAATTTGTACCTGTAATAATAAAGAATACAATTTTTAATCTAAGCTCTATTCTGATAAGCATAAAAAATACTACTTGTAATATAACATGTGCAAAGTTTAGTGTATTTTTTACATGTTATAATCTGAACAACACACAAGTTTGTCAAAAGTTGGCATTGACAAATGCATTTTCTGTGTTTTGTCCATTTTAATCTAATGCATGTTTATTTGTAACCTATACCTGATTTAAGTTAACAAATGCATAAATTATAATAAATTTCTGTGCAGCATGTAGTTTATATTGCTAATGTTTCCACATGTTCATACATGTTCATAGCACTCGAATTTCACTGTCCAGAAGTTTAAAAACCAACTATATTCATATCGATTGCATTTGAACACTAGAATTTCAGTCTGATGAGAGAAAATCATACATTCATAGGAATTGAGTAGTATTTCAGCTTCTTGCAACTGAATTTCATCTGCTTGAAGTTGAATCCCGACGTTTAGAATCGTGTTTTCTCTTGCAGATTCTAATTCGATAGCAGTAGCTTTTACGATTAAAGCAGCTGAAATTTCATATGCTTCAATAGGATCTAGCGACATATTTGGTTGTTCAATTCCATCGAAATCACAGCAGTTGTTGTTGTCGGAGGACATCGGAAAGGCGCTGTGAACGGATTGGAAGAGAGGAACTAAAAACACGCTGGCGGACTGGTGAGGAAGAATTAATCAACGTTCAGAGAATTCCGAAGAACAAAAAGAGTCGGAATCACACTGGTTGTTGTTTTCGGAGTACATCGGAAAGGCGTCATTGATGAGAAGATCGAAAACGCAACGGTGAGAAGATCGGAAAATGCGTCGGTGGACTGTTGAGAGCTTTTCGGAGAAGAAGAACATAGTACTATGTGTTTGTGTGTGAAAATTGTGTTTGTGCTTTTGCGTGATATTTTTGTTTAAGTTTGCATTGTTTGCAAAGTGGCCCCTCCCCGTCCATAAGTTTATGAACAGGCCGCCTGTCTGGAGACCTACTCATATGAATATAGCAACGATGAAGCAATCTGAACCATTAACATGAATCTAACAATATCTCACACGATATTTTTGTTTTATATATATATATATATTATACTCTCCTCGTTCCGCTATAATTGTTTAGTTGCTTTTTGGGGGTCAAACTTTAAAAACTTTGACCGTAAATATATTAATCTATATATAATAAAAATATCATGTGAGATGTTGTTAAATTCATCTTAACATCTATTTTCTAAATATCAATTTTTTATGCGACACTATTATAGGTAACTAGAGAAATTTACGGTCAAATATATTTATTGAAAACCATGAAAAATCAATTAAGCAATTTATAGTGGGACGGAGTGATTATATATATATATATGTATGTATCATTATCAAAAGTGCTTTATTATTGTATAAAATAAATTTAACGTATCGTTATTTCTTTTCTGTGATTTTTTAAAATTATCTCTAGTGGTATATATACGGATACATTACAATGGGATATTTATGGTTTTAAATATGCTTTTTAGAAGTAAGGAAATAAAATCAATGACATATAACAATATTTGTGGTATGTTAGTTTTAGACAAATTGAATTTATGTTGGTTTAAATTACTATCGATACCCTCAGTTGACAGCACCAAAACACCAACATTTCACTTTTTTATATAAAAATGCTACTCACAGTACTCGAAATTTATAGGTGGTTGGCTATAATTGATTGATTTTGGAGAATAAATTATTTTTTTTCATTTCAAACTATATTAATAATTTATCTTTGTTGTTAAATGACTAAATTTTAATTAAATATTTTGCAATTTATATGTGAGACATTGAAAACGCATGAAAACACATATAGGTAAGAATAGAGTCTCCGGGCTTCCAGGGTTCTAATCTGTGCTAGCATTCCTGGAGCTCGAATCTAAAGTGGGGATATGAAAAGACGCGTAGGGTTGATTTTCAAAGTTTGACTTCAAGGTGGGAAGCGGGAGAGTCATGAGCATGGTGTTGAATTTTTCCTCCCGAGGAACGTAAAGCTCCTGCTAGGTTTCACGCGTGCCGCTTTCCCCATAAATGCGTTGGGTTTCTCCCCCCACGCAGCCCATTTATCCACGTACTAACATTTTGCTTAGCGGCCCGAGGTAATGATTACCTTTTAACGCCCTCCATGTATAACAAGGTTTTTCACTATTTCCTCTTCACTTTTTCCCCAAATCACTCTCAACTTTCAAAATCCCTCTTCTTTGCCTGAGAGATTTTCTGGCAACCTTTTTCAACGAGCACAGGTCACTTTCCAGCCTGTTAACCAGTAAGTCTCCTCTCCTTTGGTCTTTCATTTTTGTTTTTCAATGTCTCAAACACCGTTGATGGGGAAAAACTCCATTCCGGCTTATTTTCTGGCTGTGCCCTCCAGAGAAGGCATAAAAAGCTCATGCCTTGGGGATTCCGGTGCCTTTCCTTCTTCAGTCACTGGTTCTTCTTTCAAAGATCTGGGGGCCGAAGGGAGTTCCAGCTGTCTCGCGCCGCCCAAGGGTTTATGTTGAAAATTGGTTACCTCGAGATCTAGGATTACGAAGAAGACCTGGGTTCAGGCGGATGAGGAGGGTCTGAAATTCTACTTCAAACGGATCTTGAGTGTGGAGTTTGAAGAGCCCTAGCCGATTGTGCCAGAGGTCTCTTCTTCTTGTCTACTTTTCCCGCCTGGGTTAAGCTTCCGACAGATTTGCATTTTGAGGTCCTTCGAGAAGATGAAAATCTGTGGGACACTAGGCCTGGTCAGTGCGTCGTCCCCGAGTGCCACTTTTGATTTAGGCTCTGCTTTCCCTTACCCTCAGTCCTCTCTTATCTTCTCGAGGAGCATCAAATTACTTTGACCCAGCTTCATTTGAGCGTCATACTATTAGTTATGGCATTCATAAGCTGATGACGTACCCTAGTGGTTGCCTCTAGGTACGAACGTTTTAGAAGCCTATATTACATATCTGCCAGCAAGCTCGTGGTACACTCAGCCGGTGGCCATGATATGAAACTTGAGGGGATCGTGACCCTCAATAACAGGTTCTTAGAACACCCCATAAAGATTAGATCAATTTGCAAGAGGTGGCCTAGATCCACCATATTCACCTTCGAAAAGGTAGCAGATGAGTATTTCATTCCATAGTGGAACCCGAGCCCTATGTTGCTCTGGAGAGTGTAGTGGTGGAAATGGACAAATTTTTAGGAGATCCCTTGGATATTTCAAAGAATTTCAACTGTGTTTGACCAGAGGAGGTCTACGAGTGGATCTACGACCAGCCGCATGTTCTGATAAGGCCAACTCCTCCAGAAGAATCTTCGAAGGCCCCTTCGGGCAAGAAGAAAGGAAAAAAGTAGGCTATGAAGGGCGACAAGCCCAAAGAGATTAAGAGGAAAACTCCTTTGATGAAAATTACCAGGCTTTAAAAGAAACGAAAAAGAAGAAGAAAATCAAGGTTGACATTTCTAAGCCCGCCGAACTGGCTTTGAGGCCTCTCGAGGATGCCTCGGAGCCTGTGCAGGCCTTTGCCTCACTTCCTTTGACGACTCTGCGAGGAAAAAATGGCCTCAGGATGAGTCTTTTCCCCTCGACCTTCATCTCTAAGACAACGAACTAACAAGGATGGGCCTTCTTTGGACCCCCTCATCACTTCTCAAGCCGGTGGCTCCGGGAATGCTGACTCCAGGGTCAACCATCTTTTATGAAGGGGTATTTTCACCCCTCCAGATTTTATGGACCTCTCGTTGGCGTCTATCCCAGAGGTGCCCAACATTTTGGCCACTTTGGATTCTGCCTTTCAGCTTTTCGTGGCCAATGCCAAGGAGGCCCAGGCGGCTGTTGCCAAATGAAAAGAGCTGGAGGATAAACTAAATGTGATAGCCTCCAAGTTTAAAGAATACTTGGATATGGTGGCCTCTGACTAAAAATCCATTCGGCTCAAAGAGGAACTTCAAGCAACGCTCAACAAACTTAGCTTATGGTGCAACGGGCTCCACGAAAGGTAGAAAAAACTCCTCGATGCCATAAGTCATTTGAGGGAAGAAAGAGATTCCTTAGCTGTAGCGAAGGAAAATATTTTGGGTGATTACCATTCTCTCGAGGCTCAGCATAATGAAGTTCTCAAAGATATTACTACCAAAGCTAGGTTCACTTTGATGTATGAATGCATCACCTCCGCCAAGGCTTATAAAGCCGCTGGGGGTATCATATTCTTGACCCAATGAGACCTTTGAAGGCTACCGGTGTGAGGCTCGAGTGGCTTGAGAAAATGTGGAGGTGGCTCAAGCGGCCTTTGTGACTACCACCGCCAAACTCGAGGAATGGAAAGAAGATATTAGAAAATACCGACAAGATCTGGTTCCTTCCTTAGAGCGAACCATGAAGGAAAATCAGGCCATCATCGGGGCGGCCTATATGGATACGAAGAATGGTTATAAAGAACTCACCGAATTATACGAGACGTACGAAGTGACTGCCAACAGCCTTTGTGCATACGAAGTTCGACTTGGGACGCTCAAAACCTCAATGGTTAATGATGTGTCCATTTTATATGCATAATTTAGTACTATTTAGGGTCACTTTTGTGCTCTTTTATTATTGAGAGCTTGTGTTTTACCTTGAAATTCTCTTAGGAGGGGTAAGAGCAACTTTACGCTCTTTTACCTCTTCTAAGTGGATTTTGTGTGACAAGGGAAGAACACGAAGGCAATGAAGACCGGAGGCCATTGAAGACTACACTTTCGAAGACTTGCTTCGAAGACATGAAGACCGGAGGCCATTGAAGACCATTTTTGGAGCCATTGAAGACTTGGAGATTGAGAGGAATGACTATGAAGATGACTGCATGCCACAAGAAGAAGAAAAAGACACAATGCAAAATTCTGGCACCCGTCGCGAGTCGCGATGGCCTCGTCGCGAGACCGTCGCGAGTCGCGACCGATGGGTGGCCAGAATTTCACCTTATCTTCTTTGTACTATAAATACCACTCACTTTCCTCTCATTCATACCTTCCTTCTGCTGCGATTTCAGTACTGTTTCAAACCCTTTTTCTTCCCTTTTTCATTCTTGAATTCTCTTGTTTTTATGATTAGTTGTTTAGCATTGATTAGCATGAACTCTTGTAGCTAATCTATCTCTTGGGAGCAATTGACTAAGGCTTCCAAACCCATGTCTTAAGAACAATTTGTAGCTTATTTATTGCTCTTACTATTATGCATTTATGGAGCATTTAATGCATTTGTTGATATCATTAATGTTGTTGAAAGCTTGAGTATATGAAATACTTGTATGAATTGCTTGCTAGGGTTTGGGGGAAGTGGGTTGATTTCCCCCCATTTCTTGTTAGGAATCTATGAGTATGATTTAGATCTTTTGATTGTGTTGATGAATTGATGATTGCTAAGTGGATATGATAATGTTGAACTCTTTGTCATGTTTGTCATTTGTAGCAAACGAGAGAATTTTATGAATGTCGATCGTTCTTGACCAATCTTGTGTAAATGCATAAATCGGTTAAATGCTTAGATGCGGTGTAGTGTTTATAAGTGTTGCCGAGCTTGTTGATTCTTCATGCTAAATGCCATCAATGGGATACCTTGAGTTGTGTTTCGACTACGGAGTCATTGGTGAGGTTTGACAAGAGATGTCGAATTCACTCTTGCAAACTACTATCTAAGAAGGATAGGAGTTTAACCTTCATAACAAGTAGTGATAGTAGTAAATAAGTTGCATGTTCAATGATGGATAAGAGGTTTGGAAGTGGAAGTCAATTGCACCCAAGGTTCCGTAAATTGTCATTTTCATCTTACCTTTAGTTGTATTGCATGATTAGCATCGTTCTATTGCTTTGCTAGTTGTTGTACTTTAATTTGTTAACTTAGGATCAAACTAACCAAAACCCCCCTTGTTTACATGCTTTTGTATGTATCTATGTATGTATGTGCTTAGTATGTTTTCTCCTATATATGTTTAAAACACTTAAAAAGATCCCTCTTCTCGTGGATGACCCCGACTTGCCATTATCTACTTAATTGTAGATAGGAAGCATTTAGGGATTAAAAGTATTAACTTTGAGAGGTACGGCGACGTCCTCCCAAATTTTGGCGCCGCTGCCGGGGAAGAGGCATTTATTTTTAAGTGTTTAGGCATATTATGTGTGATTATGTGCTATTTGTAAATATTTGTTAGTTTGGTTTTATTTTGATTTCTTAGTTTATTTGCCATTTTTGCCTGGCTTGGAGATGTATTGTTCGAGTTCTTGGTATATGGTTCTCACGCGATCCTCTTCACAAGAACTCTTACACTACGACCCCGAGTAGATGGGCTAGGAGGCTTTCTTTGGAAAGTGTGAATAACACCCCTCCTGGTGACCATTTTGCGGATACATCTTCATCAATGGAACATCAAATTGAACACGAAGATGAGCATCCGAGAGGGGAACCTTGCCATCCTCCTTTCCCCCAAAGAGAGATCCCCTTGGGGTAACCCTTGTTGAGAGATGTCATGGCTCCCAACCTCGATCAACAACCGATGTGTATCGAGTACCTCGTGGTTGGACCAAATGGGCATTTTGAGCTAAAGACCGGGTTCATCAACATGCTACTCGCCTTTCTTGGTAGGCAAGGGGAGAATGCTAACAAGCACCTCACTGAGTTTAACTTCTTGTGTGGTGGTACGGTCCTCCATGGAGTGGATGAAGATTTTTATAAATTGAAGGCATTCCATTTCACACTGAGGGATGGTGCAAGAGATTGGGTCCACTACCTACCGCCCAAGAGCATCAAGAGTTGGCTTGATATGAAAACAAAGTTTCTAGCTAAGTACTTCCCGGCCTCGAGGTCCGCCACCTTGAAGAAGGACATAAGCAACATCCTTCAGTGGCATGAAGAGTCTCTTTTCGACTATTGGGAGAGGTTCAAGAAGCTTCTTGCAAGTTTCCCCTACCATGGTTATTCGGAGGGAGATTTGGTGTATTACTTCTATAATGGCCTTCTTGATGAGGACCAAAGGTTGGTTAGAAGTTCTTGTGGTGGCACCCTCGGCAACAAAACTTCCTCTGAGGCCATGCAATTGTACGAGGAGCTAGCGGAAGAATCACGAAACTTTAGCTCAAGGGCCGATTTGAGAAGGAGAAACTCGATGCCCGCGAGTGACTTTTCCAATAGTGGGAAGCTAGAGGATCAAGTCTCGGCCCTCACATCCATAGTGAAAACTTTGATGACAAAGCCCGGAGGAAATGCGCCACATGTTAAATCATGTGAAATTTGCTACTTGGCGCATCCTATGGACACTTGCCCCACTTTGCAAGAGGACTACGTTGAAGAGGTGAGTGACATGGGGTATCACGGGAATCAAGGATACCAAGGCAACTAAGGGTATCAAGGTGGTCAAGGCTACCAAGGTCACCAAGGCTACCAAGGGTATCAAGGGTACCAAAACCGGCCATACAATTCGAGGAATCGTGATAACCCGAACCTCCGGTATGGAAACCCTCAAGGAAGCGAAAACTCTCAACCATACCGGCCTCCTTAACAACAATATAGGCCACCTCAACAACAATTCCAAAGGCTCCAAGACAAACCCTGAGACCAATGGGAGGGCTCGGGGCTATCCAAGGGTGAGGTGTTGCAAGCTATTCACCGGTTGGGCATGAGCGCGGAAAAGAGTGAGAAATTCCAAGATGAGGCCAAAACAAGCATCAAGAACTTGGAAACCTAAGTGAGCCAAATAGCCCAAATGGTGAACCGAATGGAAGCCCGGGAAAAGGGTAAACTACCCTCCCAACCGGAAATCGATCCTAGGCAAAAAGCAAGTACTATCGCTTTGAGGAGTGGTAGAGAGGTCGGTGCTTCACCGGATAATGAAATTGTTGAAGAGGAGCCCAAGAGAATTGAGGTGTTTGAAAAAAGAGTTGAGAAGGAGGAAGTCAATGAGAAGAAGACCGGAGAGTTAGCCAACAAGGGCAAGGAAGAAGAAATCGAGTTGGAGCCAAGACCAAAGTCAACCTCCATCCCACACACAAAAGAGCAAAGATGGTAGAGATCCCTCCATATGTGCCGGAACCCCCGTTTCCGGAAGCCTTGAAAGACAAAAGGAGGAAGGATGACAACAAGGACATCTACGAAGTCTTTCGTAGATTTGAGGTAAACATTCCACTCTTGAATGCCATTGAAAACATTCCTAGATATGCTAAATTTCTTAAGGAATTGTGTGTTGTGAATAGAAAACAAAGGGCCAAGAATAAGTTCAAAAATGGAAAAAGTGAGCATGTTTCCGCCTTGTGTAAAAAAGAGCTACCTCCTAAATGTAGTGATCCCATCATGTTCACGATCCCATGGATAATAGGAAATACGCATTTTGAAAAAGCTATGCTTGATTTAGGTGCATTAATAAATGTGATTCATTACTCTCTGTATGAAAATCTCAACTTGGGTACATTGCACAAAACCGGGGTGGTAATCCAATTGGCCGATCGTTCTAGTGCATACCCTAAGGGTATTGTCGAGGATGTGTTGGTTAAGGTGGATTCCTTAGTTTTCCCCGCGGATTTTTATGTCCTTGACATGGAGCATGATAAACATGCCGCCCCGATTTTGTTGGGGAGGCCATTTTTGAAAACATCTAGGACAATGATTGATGTGCATAAAGGTACCCTCACCATGGAGTTTGATGGAATAAAAGTAAAGTTTAACATAAATGACTCTATGAAGTATCCTAGTGAAGAACATGCTTGCCATGCCCTAGATGTTGTTGAAGAAGTTGTGCAAGATGTTTTTGAACTAAGTGGTGAAAATTGTTTGTTAGTTGCTTTGCAATGTGATGTTAATGATGCCCACAATGTATACTCTATGAGCACTAACTTGAAGGAAAACTTTGAGGATTTGAACCTGCTTGAAGAAATGAGACCGAGTGTCTCAAAACTCCTCCTCTTCTCTTAGAGGAACCTGAGGAACCGGAATTCCTCCCCTCACTTGTGAAAGCCCCGGTGCTTGACCTTAAACCTTTGCCAAATGACCTCAAGTATGCATTTCTTGGGAAAGGGGAGATGCTTCCGGTTATCATTTCGAGCAAGCTCACCAAGGAGCACGAAGATAAGTTGATGGTGGTGTTGCGGGAGAACAAGGAAGCAATTGGATAGACTATTGCCGACATCAAAGGCATAAGCCCATCCACTTGTATGCACAGAATCTTGTTGGAAGAAGATGCGAGACCCGTCCGACAACCCCAACGCCATTTGAACCCACCTATGATGGATGTGGTGAAGGCAGAAATCCTTAAGTTGCTTCAAGCGGGCATGATCTATCCAATCTCGGATAGCAAGTGGGTGAGCCTAACTCAGGTGGTACCCAAGAAGAGCGGGATGACGGTAATAAAAAATGAGAAGGGTGAGATGGTGCCCACCCGAATTCAAAATGGGTGGCACGTTTGCATTGGCTACCGGAGATTGAATGCGGAAACCCGGAAGGATCACTTTCCGTTGCCATTCATTTATCAAATGCTTGAGAGGTTAGCGAGCCACACCTTATATTGCTTTTTGGATGGGTACTCGGGGTATTTTCAAGTGGCTATCGCCCCGGAAGACCAAGAAAAGACCACCTTCACGTGCCCCTTTGGTACGTTTACTTACCGACGCATGCCTTTCGGGTTATGTAAGGCCCTCGCAACTTTCCAAATGTATGGTAAGCATATTCTCATAATGTTTTGAAAAATTTGTCGAGGTGTTTATGGATGATTTCACCATTCATGGTAATTCCTTTGACAACTGTTTAGCAAATTTAGTGCAAGTTCTTAAATGTTGCATTGATACTAATCTTGTGCTAAATTTTGAGAAATGTCATTTTATGGTAGAAAGAGGCATTGTCTTAGGCCATATTGTCTCCTGTAAGGGTATTGAGGTTGACAAGGCAAAGATAGACACAATTCAAACTTTTCCTTATCCTACTAATGTGCGCGAAGTACGCTCTTTTCTTGGCCATGCAGGATTCTATCGCCGGTTCATCAAGGACTTCTCGAAGATAGCATCTCATCTATGCAAATTATTGCAAAAGGAAGTGGAATTTGTGATGGATGAGGGGTGTAAAGGGGCCTTCGATACATTGAAGGGAAGGTTAGTCTCGGCCCCTATCATACAACCCCCGGATTGGTCATTGCCCTTTGGGATTATGTGTGATGCTAGTGATTACGCCATTGGAGAGGTTCTTGGTCAAAGGGTGGGGAGAGTGCCTCACGCCATCTACTATGCATCAATGTCTCTCAATGAGGCCCAGAGAAACTATTCCACCACCGAGAAGGAGTTGCTCGCAGTGGTATTTTCTTTAGAAAAATTTTGATCTTACTTGCTTGGTACAAAAGTTATTGTATACACTGACCATGCAGTTCTTCGTCATCTGATGACAAAGAAAGATGCCAAGCCAAGATTGATTAGGTGGATCCTGCTTTTAAGAGAATTTGAGTTGGAGGTTCGAGACAAGAAGGGTGCAGAAAACCTTGTGGTCGATCATTTGAGCCGGTTGACCCTGGCCGAAGACATTGAGGTAAACCCCGCAATGAAGGAGCAACTACGGGAGGAATTCCCTGATGAACAATTGTTCACCATTAGGGATCTCCAACCGTGGTATGCCGACATTGTAAATTTTCTTGTTGCCGGTAAATTCCCTCCTCATTTTTCTAAGGCCCAAAAGGATAAATTAAAGAGTGATGCTAAGTATTATGTGTGGGATGATCCCTTTTTGTGGAGGCATTGTGCGGATCAAATTGTTAGGAGATGTGTCCTTGATTGTGAAATACACTCAATTTTTTCATTCTCATGCATGTGGCGGTCATTTTGGAGCAAAGAGGACCGCTAGGAAAGTTTTAGAGAGTGGGTTTTATTGGCCTACATTGAATAAGCATGCATACACCTTTTGCAAATCTTGTGATGAATGCCAGAGAGTAGGAAATATCTCCACTAGGAATGAAATGCCCCAAAGACCTATTTTGTATTGTGAAATCTTTGATGTTTGGGGGTATTGACTTTATAGGGCCTTTCTCCAGCTCTTATGGCTTTACGTACATTCTTCTTGCTGTTGATTATGTGTCGAAGTGGGTTGAAACAAAACCCACTAGGACTGACGATTCTAAAGTGGTTGCAGAATTCTTGAAAGATAACATCTTTTCTAGGTTTGGGGTACCTCGAGCCTTGATTAGTGACTATGGCACCCATTTTTCCAATCGGACCATAGCGGCACTCTTGAAGAAGTATGGCGTCACTCACAAGACATCCACCGCCTATCACCCACAAACCAACGGGCAAGCCGAAGTTTCCAATCGGGAAATCAAGTCCATCCTTCAAAAAATGGTTAACCTAACCGGAAGGATTGGAGTTCTCGGTTGAATGATGCTTTGTGGGCTTATATGACGGCTTACAAGACACTAATCGGTATGTCCCCATACCGATTAGAGTTTGGTAAGCCTTGTCATCTACCAGTTGAAATTTAGCACAAGGCTTACGAGGCGGTCAAAGAGTTTAATCTTGATGTAGATGAAGCTGGCTTGCATAGGAAGTTACAATTGGATGAACTGGATGAGATCCGAAGGGAGTCCCAAGAGAATGCCGAAATCTATAAAGAAAAGACAAAGGTGTGGCACGACAAGATGATCATCAGGAAGGACTTTGATGTTGGTCAAAAGGTCCTCCTATTACAATCTCGCCTTCGCCTATCCCCAGGTAAGTTAAGGTCCCGATGGATTGGTCCTTTTGAAGTGGTTAAGGTATTCCCGCATGGTGCGGTGGAGATTCTAGATCGAGCTTAGTCCAATACCTTTAAGGTTAATGGACAACGTTTGAAACCTTACCACGAGGCTTTTGTACCGGAAAAAGGAGAGGACATTGATCTCCTCGATCTGGTTTGTGAGTAAGCTCCAAGGAGGGAAGTGAGTCGTGTCGACGATGTTAAATAAACTTGGTTTTGATCATCCGGATCGTCATTCGTGACTTTCTGTTGATGTTGTTTAGTTTTGAGCTTTTATCCTCAAGCTTCATTGTTTTGCTTTATGCTTTTCATGGGTTGTTTTTTCCATGATTTTGTAGCAATTTTGATGCCAAGGAATTGGACTTTGGAAGGGGGAAATGCCTGGATTCGAGAAGGAAGGACTTGGACAAGAGAAGGAAGAGTACCAGGTAAATGGCCCATCGCGAGTTGCGACCATACCATCGTGAGTCGTGACCCAACTTTCCATGAGTAGCAATGACATCGTGAGGCCTCATCGCGAGTCACGACGGGCTCAGAAGTTTTGAACAAAAAAATCAACTCTCGGATCCAACTTTCTGCGAGTCGCGATGACATTGCGATGCCTCATCGCGAGTCGCGATGACCTCGCGATGCTTCGTCGCGAGTAGCGATGGTCGTGCAAATCAGATTTAAGAGGCGGGCTGAACAGTTTTTCTCCCCATTTCTGCCCCTTCATTTCGTTTCTTTCCTCTTCCCATCCGCCCTTCCCTCTACCCTTACCGCCGCCATCGCCGCGCCGCCACCGTGCCGCCATTGTACCACTGTGCTGCCGCCAGTACCCACTTCATTCCTTCCCAATCTACACCCACGAAATCGCCCTTTCCTTTTTGAAAAACACAAACCCTAGAATTTGGGGGTTTTTTTAGCTTTGGGCAATTCGAATCCGAATTGATAGTGGGCTTCCATTTTTCTTCATCCTAAGCATCTTAGTGGTACACTTCTTCACTCTATTGAGTCTTAATTGTGATTATGAACATATATTCTACTTATTGGATATTGTGTAGATTGTGTGTTATTTTGTTTGGAATGGGATTCATTGGATCTTGGTTGATTGTGGTGCATATGTTATGCTTGCAATTTTATTTGATGGGTACTATGTGCATATTTTGCAATTACGGTGTATACTGTATATTTTCTAGTGCGGTTTTGACTGTAGTGTGCCTGCTTGGTTTTGGAATGTGTGCATTTATGTTACTTTAGCTGATAGTAGATGGTGACTTATACTGAAGTTGAGGCATGTTAGCCCTTGATTAAACATAGTTGTTATTGGGATAAAGTGTTATTGTGCTTTGCAATGTTATATTGTTTAGAGTAGTTTGGCCATGGACGTAGATGTTGACATTGTGAATGTACTAATGATGGCTAAACTAGTTGAGCATAATTGTGATTTTGAAATATAGCATATTCATTTCAACTATGTGAGAACTTCATGGATTTTATGATATGGGCTTGTTGGACATAATGTAGATTGTATATGCAATTGCGAGTAAGACTTGAACTAGTTGAGTTGATTTTGATTTGGCCTGTGATGATGAACTAGTTTAAGATTGGTCATAGATTTGCCACATTGCATATACATATATTCCTTTGTGTTTGACTTGTTTGCTTTGATTGATATATGTAGCCCCTAAGAAGAGATCTAGGGCTCCCCCACGAGACGAGCGCACCGCCACTCCACCTCCACCTCCTTCACCGGCTCCGGAATCGGGCCCTATACCTTCCCCTATGGATAGGTACATGGGTTTGACCCGGATCACCGGGTCCTATGCAGAGAGATGGAAGCCCTAGAGAAGCGCCAGTTTAAAGAGACCAGTTTTGTTGATGTGCCTACACTGGATGTCCTCGGCCTCAAGCAGCTTGTGAGATGCCTCCTCGCCAAAGGAGGAATGGAAAGATTTATGAGTAAGAGCGTGCCCTCTTACTGGAGGTACACGTTGGAGTTCTTGTTCACAGTCCGTATGAGCAGCATGAGGGGTGATCAACCCTCTGAGAGGTACATTGCCTTTCACCTAGATGACCTATCTTGGCAACTAACCCTCTCACAGATTGAGGAGGCCTTTGGTTTTGACACCGCCGAGATACGGAACAGACTGGACCCACAGGCCCAAGAGCGGTCAATCGAGGATGACATGCAGTTTTGGAATGTCATCAATATGAGGCCGAAGAACTCCCATGACAAGAGTAGCACCATCATCCACTCTGCACTCCGCTATGTGCACCGACTTTTGGCTGGCACAGTCCTTTGCTCCGCGGAGCCGACGAATGTGCCAGACAATGACATTCACTTCCTATGGCACTTGACGAGTGAGGGGCCAGGATATGGGCTGTGGGCAGAGCTGTGGATGAAGAGGATTGTGGAAGTGGCAGGAAAGGCCAAGGGGAAGATCATGGTCGGAGGGATGATAGGCCTTCTGCAGAGTACTTGGGATTAGCCCCTTCGGCCAACTTTCCACATTTAGGGAGGCGGATGTCTTATTTGATCACCGTTGAGCGGCTAGTTCAATTTGAGATGCTCAGTGTCACACGGACCATGGGGCTCTTTCATTGGTTATACGGTGCGAGGAAGGTCACATTTATGGCACTTCCTCAGCAGAGCAAGACGAAGCTGGAGTTAGACACACCTCTGGGAGATTTGGCGATCTCCCCAGACTCCTCATGTACAGTTGAGTTCCAGAGCGAGCTCCGCGACCTCGGGCCAGCCCCCGACTAGCGCAACGATAGCACCCTACTTTCCTCGGAGCACCCTACCTTCCACACTTACCCACCTTCTCACACTCTTTTCCACACATAAAATCCATTCTCAAACCCATTAAATCTTCAAATCCCTAACTTTTTTGGATTTTTGTTCTGGGGTTGAATTGGTCATTTGGGAAGCAATGAATTACTTGGACTCATTTTGAAAGGTGTTCTCCCTAGTCTACCTCTTCGACTGAAAAAGTCTGCTGGGAAAAAACTCATTTACTGTTCATATGTGCGATTCACACACTGATAACGGTCTTCACCTCAGTGCTCTGATAACGGTCTTCTCTACCCCTCCGGCCGCCGTCCATGGCGGCTCCGATGTCAAACCCATCCCCTGAGTTCATCAACGACAGAAGCTTTCTGCAAGCTCTCAACTCCAAGCCCTCTCCACTTCTCTCCTCCCTCCCAGACACACCAAATCTCCACCCAATTACTGAATTTAAGGGCAAAATTTCCTTTATCCTCCCCCCGGAGGAAGGGGAAATTCTTGCATCTCACTATCAGAATGCGCTCGTGGGGAAATTTAACCGTGGAAAACCCCCAATGGAATCCCTGCTATCAGCTTTTAAATCAATTGGATTCAAATCCAAATTTCAACTTGGCTCGATTGACTATAGACATGTACTTATCCGTTTTCAGGAAAGCGAGGACTACCAACGCTACTGGATGAAAGGGCAGTGGATGATTCACGGTGCTGCCATGAAGGTCCAAAAGTGGTCCCCTGATTTCTCACCAGTGGCGGAATCGTCCATTGTTCCAGCTTGGGTTACGGTACACAAATTGCCAATTCATTTCTATAATACTTCTGCAATCATAGGAATTAGCAGCCAAATTGGTAGATACCTTAAGATGGATGCTGCCACTAGTGCCTTAACTCGTCCCTCAGCCATTAAGGTTTGTGTGGAGATTGATCTACTATCCCAGCTACCATCCTCTATAGTGGTAGGAATAGGAAACAAGGTTGCAGAATATCCAATCGAATATGAGGACTTACCATCCTACTGCACACACTGTAAGATCATTGGTCACAGTCACACAAAGTGTAACTTTCTACACCCAGAGCTAAAAAAGAAAAATCTAAACAAACCTGTAATAGGTGATCAAAAGAACATCGATCCTCCACCAAAAGACACAATTCATGTAGAGGGATCTTCATCTCTAACTGTCACTCAAAAGGAAAGGGAAGTACAAGGTCAAAAACTGAATCTAGGAACTACACAAGGAATTACCTTGAATAATTTTACTTTTAGTCACAGGAAGAGAACTTCACCTTTCTATTCTTTAGATGACATATCCAAACCAATAACCACAATTTTTTGGAGAAAAAAGAGCCAAAAATCTAACCTAACCCCCATAATGGAAGACTTAATAGGAAATAATATGATCTCCATATCGAATGCTTTCAAATCTTTGGGTGACTTACAGGATGATCAGGCAGATGAACCTGCTGATATCTTCCATGAATCACTAGAATCTCAGGAAGCAAATCTGCACACCATTTCTGAGGGAATCTTAATCTCCACCACAGCCAGGGCGTCTCCTACAGAGCAACCCCAACCTGCTTCCCCCGACTTGGAAAGAACTCCAGCCATTCAACCTCCAGCAGGTAATAATGAACAGACATCTGAACAGGTTAGTGACCATGTGACATTAGACCTGTTATTAAATGCTGAACATACTTTTCTGGATAGGGTTACTAACTCAGTGAGATATCTACACTGGATAAATTGGAAAATGAGGAAAAATCTATTGGAAAATCAGGGAACAAAAGTAAGAACCAGGCTTTAACAATCAGAAACCTCAGATCATCCCAAAAAGCAACCACTACTTTTTTAAAATGATTAAACACACCATAATAGGAAATATACTTGTCTGGAATGTTAGAGGTTATGGTACTTCAATAGCCAGGCTAAAGGGTTTAAAATCCAAGCACAACATTGAATTATTATGCTTAATAGAGCCTTGGCATGACAATAAAAAATTAGATGCTTTAATGCTTGAATTAGGTTTTAAATATTCCCCCCACTCAGAATGCTAAGATTTGGATTTTATGGAATCAAGTCTTTAGCATCACTAATATAAAGGAATCTGATCAGTTTTTACAAGTTCAAATCTCTGATATTGCCTCCTCTGTATGCTGGAACTGCTTCTTCATATATGCAAGTGTAAATAGAAAAACCAGAGAGGCTTTATGGATTGATTTACAAACCCCACAAAATATTCCCTCTGTTTATATAGGTGATTTCAACACTGTTTCATCAGTTGCTGAGTATAAGGGCAGGAAATCCACTCCTAAAAAGAGCATGAAACAGTTTAATGGGTTTATTAATAATATGAACCTTCATGAAATACCTACTGTTGGCAATTCTTTCACCTGGTGCAATAGCAGATACAGAGAAATATGTAAGGACTTAACTTTTCAAAGACTAGATAGGGGAATTACCAACTTAGAATGGCTGGAACTCTTTCCTAATAGTTCTATTCAAGTCTTAAATAGACTGACTTCGGATCACTCCCCCCTGCTTTTATCAGTTCAATCGGCTGAAGAACAAGTCCCTAGGCCTTTTAGGTATCAAGAAATGTGGACAAATAGAGAAGAATTTAAGGCTCTAGTAACCTCTAACTGGAATTTAGACTCTAATTCATATGGAATGCATAATTTGGTTTTTAAACTGAAGAGGCTAAAAATGGAAATTAAGCAGTGGAACAGATCTACATTTGGTAATGTCAATGACAATTTGATGCTATCTGAAAAATCTGTAAGTGAATTGGAAATATCTTTCCAGCAAACACAAGATGAAAATGTATTAGCAGATTTACTTAAAGCTAAGGATTTACTCCAGAGAGGACAAAAGGAGAGAAACATTTTCTTGCATCAAAAAGCTAGACTTAATTGGTTAAAACATGGAGATGCTAATACTAGCTATTTTCATCACTCCATTAGGGAAAAGAGAGTAAAAGCAAGAATTAACAAAATCAAGGATGGCAGTGGTAACTAGATAACTGAACCACACCTAATAAAGGAAGAGGGAGTGAGATTTTACAGAGAATTACTAAATGAAGATACTCCTAATAAACAGGGAACTTACATACAACATTTCTTAAAAGAAATCCCTAAAGTCATCACTGATCAGCATAATCTCAACTTACTGTCTCCTTTTAGTATCCAGGAACTTCACTTCTCTGTATTTGATCTTAATAAATCCAGTGCACCAGGCCCTGATGGATTCCCTGGTGCTTTTTACACCTATTTCTGGGATACAATTAAAATCGATCTTTTAGAGGCAGCTAATGACTTCCTAACAAATGGTAATATCCCCAAGGCTATCTCTAGTACTTGGCTGACTTTAATACCAAAAAGACAGATACCAATCTCTTTTTCTGATTTCAGGCCAATCAATCTCTCCAACTTTGTCAATAAGGTTTTCTCAAAAATGATAATGGAAAGGATTAGACCTCTAATGACATTACTCATTTCACCTGAACAGAGTGCCTTCTTAAAAGGAAGAGATATATCTGACAATGTCATACAAATGCATGAAATGACCAAAATTCTGTCTAGGAAGTCTCAGATCTCAAATCTAATAATTAAATTAGACATGCAAAAAGCTTTTGACAGGGTTTCTTGGCCTTTTCTGAATTCCATCTTACTTCAGTTTGGTTTTCATGGTAAATTTGTGCAACGTATCATGCATAACATTGCTGCAGCCCACTTTTCTGTGTTAATAAATGGCATAACATCTGGTTTCTTTGCTTCATCCAGAGGAATTAAACAGTGAGATCCACTCTCCCCTTTTCTGTATAATATACTTTCAGAAGCTTTTTCAAGAGGCCTTAAAAAACTCTTTACAGTTGGATATCTGCAACATTTCTCATTACCTAAAACCTGCCCAGCTGTGTCACACCTGATGTATGCAGATGACACAGCTGTTTTTCTGAACACTAACCCTTCCAACTTGAAAAGATTTAAACTTTTTCTGAATGCCTATGAGCAAACATCAGGTCAGAAAATTAATTTTGCTAAATTAGAATTTTATGTTGCATCTAACACTACTGCTGAAACTGCAAAATCTGTTGGAAGAGTTTTAGGAATGGTCAAAGGCTCTTTTCCTTTCAAATACTTAGGTGTTCCTATCTTCCCAGGTCGGAATTTACAGATTCATTATTTCCCTATGTTGGAAAGAATGGAAAAATGCATAAACAATTGGAAGAATAGATGGCTAAGTAATGCAGGCAAAATCATCTTGATTAATCACAGTCTTCTTTCAATTCCCACTCAAATTTTTGCAGTTTTAAGTCCACCTAAGATAATTCTAAGGAAAATGGAAAAACTTGCTTCAGGACTTTTCTGGGGGAGTGGTGACAATATGGTTAGAAAAAGATGGAAATCATGGAAAAATATGAGCCTACCAGTAGAGGAAAATGGAATTGGTGTTAAAGATCTTAATGCTGTAGTTGATTCTTTTTCTTGCAAATTATGGTGGAAATTGCAAATAAATAACACCCAATGGTCAGCTCATTTATGGTCCCTCCCTGTCACTTATAAAAAATCCCATATCTGGCATAGAATTTGTAAAATTACACCTAAGGCAAACAAACTTTCTAGAGTCATATTTGGTCTGGAGTGCTAACTGGAAAGGAGATGGTGCATTATATTATGAATGGCCTGAGGAGTTGGAAATACCTTTTGAAGACATATCCCTCAGCTACTTTATAACTAATAAAACATCTTTCCTTCCAACCTTGGAGCCTCACTTGGCTACCAACACACTTACCATTTTGCAGGATGTTCAAATGAGACATCACCATGCTGATAGGCTAATTTGGAGTCCTTCATCCACTGGAAATTTCTCCATCAGCTCGGCATACCAAAGTTTTAGACAAAAAAGGGATACCATTAGACACATTTCCAAGGTTTGGTCTCCTTTCGTTCAAAAAAAGTGGTCATTTTTAATGTGGAGAGCTTTAAATAACATCCTGCCTTTCGATAATGTGCTGTGCAGATTTGGTATTTCAATAGCATCTATATGTCCTCTTTGTAAAAAACATTCTGACACTCTGGACCATTTTTTCAACTCTTGTCCTTCAGCTTTATCCGTATGGTTCAGAGTAAATAATCTCATACATTTTCCACATACTAGTTTTGGCAATATGAAAAGTAGAGTAGATTTCTACCTATCCTTTAAGCCTGACTCTAAGATTTGTTCTGACTTGATTACTGCTGCACTCTTAATCACTACATGGACTCTCTGGAAAATTAGAAACAAAATCCTTTTCGAAAACATAACTTTCTCAGAGGATCATTGCTTAAAGGAGGTTAAACAACTGATTTTCCTCACCTTTTCAGCTCATAAATTGAAAGGTAATATAGATAAACATAGAAATTTGGTCCAACAGAGAATCATACCCAAAATCCACCCAAAACAAAAAAAACAAGTTACAATGGTAAGTTGGAGTAGACCACAAATTGGGTACAAGATCAACACAGATGCTACATGGCAACCTAGTGGCCTTTCGTCTTCTGCTGTCATTGTTAGGGATTGGAAAGGGGTAGTGATTAAAATGAGAATGCACATTTTTCAATCTCCTTCTTCATTACATGCAGAACTGCACTCCATTCAGTGTGGATATGATTTATGCTCTGAATTGGATCTGAATCTATGTGTTATTGAGTCTGATTGTTTACTAGCAGTAATTGGGATTCAGAACCCGCTGAAGTGTCAGTGGAGAGTCTACTCAATTTGTAGCTTTCTCCACTCTAAGCATTTAAATCATCCGATCCAACACACTCCTAGGCAAGCAAACACTGCAGCTGATTTTTTGGCTAAACATGCTTTGGAAAATAACCTACAGGGAGACCTAATTATGGATAATGCTCCTGCTTTTCTTAGAGGTCTCCTTTTCCTTGATAATATAAGCATACCTGGAATCAGAATTGGTTCCCAAATCTCTTGACTATGTCTAATTATTCTCCCAAAAATGGTTGTTATCTGATTAGAGAATTTCTGACCAAAACTGTTTATTCTCCCACACACTCTGATTTTGAATGTTGCTTTGGTCTTCATCTCTGGAATCCTATCCACTCGAAAAGATACTGCTGCTTTGCTTTCTCTCATTTGCAGGCTCGAGGTTGGTGCAGCATAATAAGGTCTCTCGATTGAGATGTGCCGATGATACAACAATTAAGGCTGGTTTGTTTGCCTTCTTCACTTCCTTAGCTGACAGTTTTACATTGACAAACTGGGGTCTCACCGATCAGTTCATGTTATCTCTGTCTAAAGGAATGATAGGATATGGATATCAATATTAGAACATTTCAGGTGTACTTTTAGCTTTTGGTAGCAAGTTCCATATTGCTACAAGAGCTCTTCAGGCTCTTAGATCATCTTATAGATGACCTTCTTGTAAAACTTATTCTCTTCTCATGCCTTTGTTGGCAATCTATTATGGTTTGGGGAGCCTAATATATTTCCCCCCATCCATGGATGGTTTAAAATTAAAAAAAAAAGTCTACCTCTTCACAATCACGGTAAATTTACACCTCCTACAAATTTCCATAGTGATTGGTGTAGAATTTTTGGAATAATTTTGTGCTTATCTTGTGGTTGGTTTGAGATTGGAGTATTGTTTCTTAGTTGATTTTAGGTATTTGAATTTTTGTGGTGATGTGTTATATTGTCAATTGCTTGTTGGATTCTTGGAGCTTGGTGGAATTTTGTTCTTAACCACTGGGAGTATTTTTGTGAAGAATTTCTTGTTGTGGTAAATGGTAGTGTGAAGCATTGCTTGTTGTGGTGATTGATAGCTTTTAGAGCCTTGTTTCTTGTGGTGTTTGGTGTATTGTGGTGAGAACTCATGGCCCCTAAAGAGTGACTTAAGCATGATGGTACGAGTTCCTCCACACCCCCCTAGGCATTTCACGGGGAAGTATATGGGGTTAAAGCGCATTACAGATGAGTTTGCAAGAAGGTGGGTTTTGCTTGTTAGCTAGCCTATTCAAGAAACAAAATTTTGTTGTGGTGAAGATATGTATGTGCAGGTGGGGTTGAAATGTTTCATGGCCAAACACTCTCCAACACACGAGAGGTACACACTAGAGTTCTTAGCGACCATAGAAAAACACCAAGGTCAGGTGAATGAGAATGGAAAATGTGTACCAAATATCACCTTCCACTTGAATGATGTGAACCATGAAGTGAGCTACACCGAGTTGAAGATGGCTTTCAGGTGTGATTATGAGAAAAGTAGGGGGTATGAAACCACACATGCTTATAATAATGCTAAATTTTGGCAAATCATAACCATGATGGTCCAGACGGGCAACGATAGGAGCTCCTTGATTTTACACCCAACCTTTCGCTACACTCACCGTCTATTGGCCTCAACCTTCTTTTGCCACGGAGAGCCCACATATGCCCCCGTCAAAGACATTAAGAGTCTTTGGTCAATGACAAGTGCTGGCGTCGGCCATCTGGATTGGATAGATGTTTGGGTAACAAAATGTTGTGCAAAAACCACCAAATTAGATCAAAGAGATGTGCTCTCCATGGGTGGTATGGGTACGATGTTAGCCAAACATTTGAACATCCAAGCACTGGAGGGTCTTCCGAGACTAGGCCTGATGGACTCTTTTTCTCTCATGCAAGAGGCTATTTGAATTGAACATGCTAGCAATCACTGCTATTTTTGGATATACTTGGTTTTATGGGAGAAAAGTGAAGTTCAAGGATCTTGATCAATCGGAGAGGACAAGCCGTGAGGAGGACAAACCGTGAGGAGGACACCCCAGTGGGAGCATTGTTCATCGAACTAGACTTAGCATACAAGACTGCTTGGTATTCATACCAACACACCTTCACCTAAAAATTCCTATCAATATTAGCTTCATGAGGTTTGTGACCTTCGAGAGGACCAAAATGCCTTCCATCGAGCCCAAGTGGAGTTTAATGTTGTTTCCAACCGGTAGAGAACCGCCATGGTAGATGACATTGAAAACCTTCGAATGTGGATTCACCAATTGGTCGGTGGTGAATCCACGGTATTCCTAGCAAAGAAGAAAATTGGAGGAGATGCCATGAGGAGGAAGATGCTAGGGAGGCCCAATACTGGCAATAGTCTTTGGGGGAATCGTTGCATCAACAGTTATAAGTTATTTTTCCGAAGAAAATTTTGAAAAAAAAGACAAACAAAAAGAAACCCGCTAAGTTGAAAACCTGAGAGGGAAACTTAGTAAAGATTGGGGGCTCAAATAGGTCAAAAACCCAACAGGTTGACCTAGGAAAAAATTATAGGCTAAATATGTGGGAAAAAGTGAGATGTGAGCCAAAGAAACATAATGTGTGGTTAGGATGAAAACCCGAAAGGGCTCCTAGGAAAAATGAGAGATATAGAGAAAAAGGGAGAAATGCTACGATTTCACTCATTTTCTAGCTTTGGAGTCATATGGTTGTGGTTGCTATGTAGAAAAAGACAACCGTACCTTACGGAAGCTCATGGCTCCCAACATGGAGAATCAGCATTATGCATTTCCTTCCCGCCATTACCCACCAATATTAGTTGTGAGCTAAAAAGTGGCATGATCCATTGGCAATACTACTTGCCACCAGGATGCATTGGTTCTTGGATGGATATGAAGCGGATGTTCTTTGAGAAGTGTTTTCTGGCATCCAAGTCAATGTGGCTAAATAAAAAAATGTCGAACATCATCCAAGGGACTACCGAGAGCTTGTATGATTATTGGGAACGCTTCAAGAGATTCTTGGCGAGTTTCCCCAACTATCCCTTCTAGGAGGAGGACTTAGTGTACTATTTCTTCTAGGGGCATGCGATGAAGATATGCAAATGGTGAATGCCGCTTGCAATGGTTCGATAGCGATCAAGAGCCCTAAGGTTGCAATGACTCTCTTTGAAGAAATGGCTAATGGTATGTAGCAATTTGGCACAAGGTCAAGGGTTAAGGTTTTTGATGAACCCGCTCAATCTCCTAAGTTGGAGGAGCAAGTCCAAGCTGAAGGAGCTCTTGCGAGGAAAAGTACACCAATCAAAGTGTGTGGAGTTCTGAACCTTAACATCCAAAGAATGTCCCGAGGTCATAGATGATTTGAAAGAAGTGAAGGACATTGAGTACAACAACTGGGAGATGCCAGAGTTTGCTAGGGGTTAACCACAAGGGTTCGGGGGAACTAAGGAGATGCAAGGCCGGATCCCTATGCAAACTCGTTCAACCCAAGGTATCGAGATCATCCAAATTTCTAATGGAGGGAGGATAACCAGCCTCAAGGATACCGTGGTGGACAAGCCCATCCACAACCATACCCTCAAGGTGAAGGCCCTTCTAACAACCATACCTCGATCTACAAGTCAGATTGGGAAAGATCTTAGAAGTAATTGGTCAATTGGTCAAGAAACATAAAGTCTTAGCGGAGAGGACAAGGTGTGAGATTGAAGGCTTTTTCAAATATAAAAAATATTGAAGTTCAAGTGGGGAAACTTGCCACCTCTGTGAGCTGACTTAAAGCCAAGGAATCTGTCAAACTCCCTTCGGAACCGGAGATCAATCTGAGGAATATGTGTGCTCTCAAGTTGATAATTGGGAAAGAAGTTCATGGGTACGAGAAAAAGGTGATGCAAGAGGATGATAGAGTATTGGAGGCTACCAAGGCACACTTCAAATAAGATAAGACTCTGGTCAAGGAGGAACCTTCCAAGGAGCTTTCACCACCTGAGGCACAAGCTACCATCCCACCTCCATTTCCTAATGTTTTGTGGGAAAAGCCAAAGGTGGTGACCAATGATGTGAACATTCAAAAAGTCTTCAAAAAGACTGAGGTAACCGTCCTTATCTTGGAATTAATTGAAAATGTGTCATTATATGCTAAGTTTCTTAAATTTCCATGTACAAATAAAATAAGTAGGCTAACTAAGAGGTAAGGACATTTAAAAATGGGGGGCGTCGCCATTTTGAACCATAAAACTTTCCTAAGAAATGCAATGACCCTAGAATGTTTTCTATCCCTAACTCTTTAAGTGGTAAACTTTTTGAAAATTCCATGATAGATTTAGGTGCATCAATCAATGTGATCCCATATAGTCAATATGAATGCCTAGAAATAGGTGAGCTTAGAGAAACTAGAGTGATTTTCAAACTCTCCAATCATTCCCAAGCTAGTCTTCATAGACTAGTAAAGGATGTGATAGTGTGAAATGGAAAGTTGGTTTTTCTAGCGGCTTTTATGTCCTAGACGTGGCACACAATGGTAGTGTACCCCCAATAACTTGGGAAGACCTTTTCTTAAAATGTCTAGGACTAAAATTGATGTCCACTTAGGAACCTTGACTCTAAAAGATGATATGGATAAAGTTGAATTTGATATCTATAAATTTAGGCATGATTCAACAAATTCTTCTTTTATTTGCAAAGGTGTAACCTTATGTAATGAGGATGATAAAGCCTCTTGTGTTACTAATGAGCATGAACATTTGGATGAATCCCGTTTTAATGATATTGTTGATGACTCTGATGAATTGCATGATGCTATGGATAATATGTCTGTGCTAGATAGTTTTTCCATACTAACTAACTTGGAGTGGGAAAGGGAGAGTGTCAAGGGTTTAAAATCTCCTCAACTTCCCCCTACATTCATAGACTCAATGATTGCGATACACATATATTCATTTCCTATCACGGACAAGAGGTCTGAAGGTAAGGATGGCTCATTGTAGAGACCTCTCCATAATGATGTCATCATGTGCGGGGTCACCAATGGCAATTCTAGAGACCCACATGTAGGATTTTCTAACTAGACTTGGATGAAAAAGAATAAGTCATGAGGACGACGATAAACACACGATGTTTCCTTAGAAATTTGGTTCATGAATTTTGAAATTCCCTAATTCCTTAGGAATTTTTATGCAAATAATACTTCCTATATTCCTAGGAATTAATTGATTGGTACTATTGTCCCCTAATTTTCAATTATAAAATTCCATTCTTATCCTAATTGTACCTCTCTCTCTCTCTTATCACCTATGCTGAAATTATAAATCCCATCAAACATTTATTCACCTAATTTAATCATTTGACACATTCTTCCTTCTCAAGAAATACTCACTCACACACACTATTGGTGAAACTAAAAAAATTGAAGCTTTTCTTCCTAAAATTAGCAATTCTTACTTTTTCTTGTGTGGATCTTGTAATTCTTAGCTTCAACTTCCGGGTAATCCATTGAACTCCTTGTTTATATGATTGATTGACATTGTGTGGTGTTATGAAAAGCATGATTTTCGAATGGGCATATGTGTTGCTGGGATATATATGTTTGGCCATGTATGTATGATGATGTGTTGAAGAAAGTTTGGGTGGTTTGATGTGCTATTGTGTTTGAATGAAATGTTCTTCATGTATTGGGTGATTTGAGAGGAGATGAATCTTAGTTGCATAGTCTTATTTATGGGTTGCTAATGACTTACATGAGATTTTTGTTCAATGAGGATGTTCTTGTTTAAATAGCATTCATGCATAGAGTATCATGTTTTGAATGTCTAGGCTATTTGGGTAGGATCAACTTGTTGAATGACAATGTGAGTTATGCCTCGTTTTGAAGATCACACTACCACTTTTTGCCTCATTTTTTTAGGATGCCACCCAAAAGTAATACTTCGGAGAATGGGAAGTCTACTCGGGGTGAGAAGAGAAAGTAACCGGTGAATGGTGTAAACCATGAACCGGTAACTCTTACTCTTTAAAACCCTGCCATTGTAACCGATGAGTTTATGGGACTATCCAATAGTTTCGTGACTGCAGCATAGAGGTGGAAGAATATAAGACAGCCAAAGAGAAGTATACTAGAGACCGCCTTCGCATGCAAAGACACACTGGCAGCTCTAGGCTTACTTGAGCCCATGACCTATCTCTTGGGTCGAGTAGGTCTAGATGGGCTCTTAGAAAAACATTCTGAGACTTACATCAGGTGGACCCTAGAGTTCTTGACTACTTTTTGGTTGGTCACATATGAGAATGGACACAAAGAGATCGAATTCAATCTTGACGAAAAGGAGTAGATGACACACTGGGAGATAGCCCATGCCTTTGGATGGAGGTACATCAAGGAGATCCCTAGGAAACACCGTCAAGGGATGCCTTTTTCTCTTTGGAACTTTTAGAGGCAGCTGACAGGGATTGATCAGAAGAATGTGTGCAAGAGCACCACCTTGATTCATCCGACATTTTGTTACATTCATTGATTATTGGTAATGGGGGTTTTCTACCACGGTGAGCTAATGCAATGTTTGGGTTTGGATGTTCATTGCCTTTGGGAAATGTTTCCCGAGGGTAATTTCTACTTGAACTTGGTGGGAAAATTTGTAAATGAGTGCACGATGATGGGGGAAAGGAAGAGTGGTAAAATAGCTATGGGCGGTATGGTAGGTGTATTGACACAACACTGAGGGCATCCGATCATAGAGAGAGCATTGGCTAACTTGGGATGATCAGGTAGAAGTATAATATCGAGAAGTTATCCAAAGCATCCATGGTGGGACCTACAATATCGGAGGGTAGATATGTATGGCTTTATGGCGGAGTGAGAACTTTAGTTTCATGGTACTTCCACAGTTGGAGCTCATCGCTATCAACTATGACACATGCTTGGATGACCTATTTATTTGGTCAGACCAGGACTTTGAGAGAGAGTTCTATAGAGTCATAGCAATCCAGGAGATAGACACTGAGGAGGCCAAATGTGGGTAATCTTCGAGGGTACATCATAACAACTCCTCCTATCTACGGATACCATTTACCAATTGCAAGCACTTGGGAATAAATTTTTGAGCTCTACCCTAGTGTTACAAGAGGTATTCCAAGCGATATGAGGAGTGAGGATGCAAGTGGAGGATCTTAGTTCGAGGATAGCTCGCATTGAGGGCGCGCTTCAAGCAACAGGGTACCTTGTTAGGAGCTTCACTAGTCACGACAAGGAATAAGGCCCTCCGGGGCCTCAAGAGTGAGTGTCACTATTTCTCCCAACCTCACTTATGTTTTCACATGATTTTTTTTGCATTGGAGACTATGCATTGGTTAAGTGTGGGGAAGGGAGTAGTGAGCACTTAGGGAGTTTCATTTTTTGATTTACTCGATGCTTTTTAATGCTTTTGTTAGTAGTTTTTCTTGATTGTTGGTGATATTTGTTATTGATTGTTGAGGGATGTTTTTGGATGCATATTTGGTGGCATGACATGCTATTCTAGGGTTTCTAGTTTGCATGGGGTTGATTGTTTTCGAATAATTATGGTGTATTTTTTGTGATTGATCTTATCTTTTGTAGTTTGAAGCCCAATTTTAGGGGCGAGTTGTGATACACCAAAAAAATTGAAAAATGAAAAAATGTAAAATCCTAGACAAGTTTAGACCCTGAAAGGGTGACTTGGGTAACATTGGGAAAAGCCTAGATAGGTCGAAAGACCTAGGTAAAAATGAGATTCTAGGCCCACCTAGGCTAACGAGCCTAGGTAAAAATGAGAGGCCATGTGGAAAAATGTGGGAAGTGAGTACCCTTTGTGTGTTAAAGCTAGGATGAAATTCTGAAAGGGCTCCTAGGAAAAATGATAGAAATTGAGAGAAAACAAAACAAAAACTTGGTTGATGATACATTTTACTCCTTGGTTGTAACTAGGTTGAGAATCACAAATTATCCCTATGTTACAACCAAGTCGACGGCTCTTGGATTTCCTTGGTGGATTTTTTTGGGTGAAGACTCCTGGATTGCTTTTAGGAAACATTTTGGGGAAAGTAAGCTAGCTTTACACTTATCTTCTTGGCTTACCATTTTTCACATTTTATTTGGGTGGTTAGATTGCTTATGTTCTTCGGGGAGTGTGAGAGTTATGAGATTCTTAATCTTTTTGGGGGGAAACATGGTAATCTAGGAATAATTTAGATGCCCCGATTAACTTATTCTTGCACATTACATTTTGCATAATTCTTTGTCTTGTCTTTATTTACTCGAGGATCAGTAAAGGGTTAAGTTTGGGGAGTCTGATTTGCTTCATTTTGCATGCGTTAACCATTGCATTCGGCATGGTTTTCAGCTTTTTTTATTTGGTGGATTATGTTTGGTTTTCTTGCCTGAATTTTGCATTTTTAGAGTTAATTAGTACTACTGGGCATCTTGTATCCACGGGCTCCTAGATCTTCCATTTGATCATGTTTAGTGGGTCACTATTGGGTACTTTTTTGTTACATTCTAGGTGAAGGCCATTTGTATGGGCACTAGAAGATATTGAAGGACATTTGCAATAACAGTAGAAAGAGATCGAAGGTCATTCACCTCTAGAATGGTAGTAGAATGAGGCCACAAACATCAATGTGTGGTAGAAGGAGATTGGAGTCAAAGATAGGCTACAACAGAGATCAAAGCGGTCAATGAAGAACCGTGGAATCGAGGTCCGATAAGTTGTGACACAGTCTAAGTACTATTCGGGAAGATTTAGCTTTCAAGACTGATTTCATTGGATTCATCTTCTTGAGCTAAGGGTTCATCGACTACTAGAACTCTAAAATTGGACTAAGGGTTCACCCGTAGCAAAGGAAAAAGGTTCAGCTGGCCAAGGTACCATGATTCGGCGTGGGCCGTTCATGGTTAGGCACCAACAGCCCGCGCCAAAGGAGTTGGCCCATGCCAATATTTTTCACCATAAGGCTATGGCGTGGACTGCACCGATTCTCACAGACCGCACGTACAGGTTCAAAACTTCACTCAAAATTGGCTAAGTATGGGCGCAGACCGTCTCATATACAATAGCCCACACATTCCAAGTTTAAGATGCCAAGACCAGCCAATGGCATGCGCCAAAGGCCACACATCACAACAAGTTTCTGAGTAGACTGAGCCTATAGATGATGACTCATGCCAAGATCCACACTCCGTGGTTCAGAAGTTCCAAATCCAGCTCGCTGACGGTGACCCGCATCAAAAGCAACAATCCATGCCAAATGATGCAACGTGGGCCATGCCAGATCCAACATCCCGCACTGGATGAACGGATACAACATGCGCCAGAACCTACAGCCGGTGACAAGCACATGGTGTGGACCACGCCATCTACGACGACCCGTGGCATGCGGCTGATGAACTAGGGTTTACTCATTTTTGGCCTATTTTGGGCCTATTTTTAGGCCCAATCCTCTTCTCCTATAAATATACATTATTCTACTAGGTTAAAAAGGTAGAGTAGAGAGTATATAGTTTTATTTCATTCTCAAGCTATTAGGAGAGCAACTTCAGAGAGACAAAACACTCCCTCCTTTTCTTTTATTTCATTTTATTTTTTATTTCATCCTAGATATGGAATTAAAATCCTTATTTGAATTCCATATATATGGAGTAGTTTCCATAACTCGGGGTTTAGTGGTAGCGCATGGTTTAATCTTTGTTTTTTGAGATTCTATAGTTCATCCTAATTTTGTGTTCATGATATTATTGTGATTGTTCTTGAATATTTGAAATGCATGAATAGAACACCACATTAGCACACACTTTGGGCTATATTCATGTATGATACAAATATTTATGCCTCATTGGGAAGAGAAATATGAGTGTTAGAATGGGTAAGGGAGTACGTTGCGTATGCGTGAGTGTGTGCACGGGAGACCCAAGTATTGCTCTGACTAATTTACCGTTGCACAAGTCTTAGCTAATTATGTAAAGTAGTCCAAGAGGTTATGGGTAGAGATAATGCACAGTAGTAAGATAGGGTTGTAAGAATCCCTAGTATCATAAATAGTGCCAACGACCCCTTGGCCTAATTTATATGACTAGGGGGAAGTAGTGCATTCATAGTGGAAGCCTGGGACGTAATTACAAGGGGAAGAAACAGACCTACAACAATGTTTGGACCTTGTGGAACTCCCCTAATTATGATGGCAGTGTCGATGGAGGATTGCGAGCGCACCCAACATGACATGTGTGGAGAAGTGTATGACATTGGCCACACCATGTGTTATGAACACTCTATTAGGTTGCCTATTAAATCTTACATTTGAATGAATCGGGAATCGAAACATTAGATTAACCATGTTTCACAATGATTCCTCAAGTGCTTAGCTTTATAGATTAATTTTTCTTTTGCTTTTATGTTTAGTAGTGTTAATTGAAAAACCAAACCCCCCCTTTTTCGTTTACATTTACTCAGCTTGATGACCCATACGAGCTTTTGTTTTTAGTTGATACTTGAGCTCTAGAATCTCTGTTGACAAACCTAGGGCTTACCGCAAACTACCCTATTGGTAGCGTAGCAGTGAGAACAGGTGCAGAACTATAAATTTCTATCTTTAACCTCCTCTACTCTGGTTAATTAGATACAAGTAATGACCCAGGGTGGAGGCAGGTCGCCACCATGGCCACACCCAATCGTACACTCCGCGTCAGCACGAGGCAAGCGGCATGTGCTGGATCTGGAGGACCGCGCCGGTTCAAGGCCACAACAGCAGTGCCGATGGAAGATTTGAAAAAGCACCCTACGTGACAGGTATGGGGAAGTGTTGACCATTGACCACACCACATGTTATGAGCACTAGATTAAGCTGTTGAAGTCTTAAATGTGATTGAATCAAGGATTGGAATATTTAATCAATCATGTTACAAAAATATTACCCATGTGTCTGTTAATATAGTTTACATGCTTATTGTCTTTCATGTCATTAGTTGTTAGTGGGAAAAAACTAAAAGCACCTCGTTTTTTTACTATACTATCTATTCCTAGAAACACGAGAGATTGACTACCCTTTTGTGGTTGTGTTCATTTGACTATTAGGCCCTAGAATCTTTGTGGACATACCGGCACTTGCCACTAACTACCATATAGGTAGCTTAGTAGTGAGTTGGTTGCAGAACTATAAATCTTATCTTTGACCTTACTTAGCCATTGCTGGGGTTAATTAGCTACCATTGACGACCCTGAGTGGAGGTGGATCAAAATTTGGCGCTGTTTCTAGGGATGCTAGTAAATTTTAATTGTCAAATAGCATAATGCATTAGTTGAGTAGTTAGAATCACTTTTGTTTCTTTTCTTTGTTTTTTTGTATGTTTGTGTTGATTGAATGTGTCTATTAGTAATATTGTTAACCTCTAGTTTATGGTACATACTCATGCCAAAAACTTAGGAGTTTTGCATTACCTGACTGATAACACAAGTAGTCAGAAATGAAGGAAGAGGAGATCTAAAGTAGTTGTTCAACCTAGACCAGTTTTATTGGTAGAAGAGCAGTGAGAGATGGCAAAGGATAACAGGACATTGAGGGAGCTTATGGCCCCTAATTTGGAGGGTCAGCCATTGTGTATCAAGTTCCCCATTGCCATCAAACGTGAGCTGTGAGTCGAAGAGTGGAATGATTCATTGGCTTCCCACCTTCCACAGTATTAGAGAGGAAGAACCAAACAAGCACTAGTCGGAGTTCCACTTGGTCTGTATAAACACGAAGCCCTCGAGTGTTTTTGAGGATGACTATAATCTGAGGTCTTTTTCAGTCTCTCTTCAAGATGGGGCTAAGGATAGGTTGTACTACTTACCCCCATTTGTATAGGCTCTTGGATGGATATGAAGCATATATTTCTACAAAAATACTTTCCGGCATCCAAATTCACCGAACTGAAGAAACAACTCTCTAATATCACCCATGGAGAAATGTGATCACTTTATGACTATTGGGAGCATTTCAAGAGGTTGCTAGCAAGCTTTCTATACCATCATTTCAAGGAGGGGGACCTAGTTTACTATTTTTTTGAAGGGTTGTGTGATGAAGACATGCGGATGATGAATACCGCATGTAGTGGATTAATCGCCAAAAAAATCCTAAAGGTCGCAATGGATCTCTTTGAAGAAATAGCCAATGTAATGCGACAATTTTGCACAAGGTCAAGGGTTACGGTCTTGGATGAACCCTCCCAATCTGCTAAGTTGGAGGAGCAAGTCTGATGTGCTTCATTTTGCTCATGTTAACCATTGCATTCATCATAGTTTTTAGCTTGTTTTATTTAGGGGGTTGCTAGTATTAGTTGAGTTTACATGATAAGGGGTTTAGACGGTCATTTTCAGTTTTCTTATCTAAATTTGCATTTTGTAGACTAAATTGGTACTAATAGATATAAGTATCCATGGGCTCCTAGATCTTCCTTGTGATCATCTTTAGTAGGTCGCCTGTGGGTGCTTTTTGGGTACATTCTATGTGAAGGTTGTTCGTAAGGGAGATAGAAGATATTAAAGTCCATTTGCAAGGATGGTAGAAGAGATCGGAGGCCATTCACCTCTAGAATGGTAGTAGATGAAGTCCACAAACATCAATGCGTGGTAGAAGGAGATTGGAGCCAAAGATAGATGGCATTGGATTTCAAGGCGGCCAATGAAGAAACGAAGAATTGTGGTCCGATGAGTTGTGCTAGAGTTTGAGAATGATATAAGAGGAATTAGCCTTCAAATCTTATTCCATTGGAATTTTTGTTTTGAGCACTACAAAATCGACTACTATAACTCTCAAATCAGACTAACGGTTCATATGTAGCGAGGGAAAGCAATTCAGCAGACCAAGGCACAAACGAGTCAGTGTGGGCTGCTCATGCATGGCACCAACGGCCCACGCCAAATGAGTTCTCCCACGCTAAAGGGATCAGCATGAAGGAACAATGCGGCCCATGCCAAATGCCATGGTCCGCAAGCACAAATCTTAACTCCACTAAAATTGGCTAAGTATGGGTGCGGAACATCCCATTTTCAATGGCCACGCTATTCCATGTCCAAGATGCCAAAACCACCTAACGGCACATGCTAAAGGCTACTTACTGCACTAAGTTTCTAAGCAAACTGAGCCTTCTGACGATGGCCAGCGCCAAAGGCCGTTCCCCGTAAATAAGAAGTTTGAAATTTATCACGCTGACGGTGGCCCGCATCAATGGCCACGGTTCTTGCCAAATGATGCAATGCGGACCACACCAAATCTAGCATCCTCTGCGGAATGACGAGACACGACCTGTACCAGATCCTATAGCCCGTGCCAACCAGGAAAACTGTACCTGCAATAGGCCGTGCCATCTGCAATGGCCTATGCTGGGCGTTGGTTGAGCTTGGATTTACTCGTTTTGGCCTATTTTGGGCCTATTTTCTGGCCCAATTCCCTTATCCTATAAATATAGCCTTAGTCTACTAGGTTGAAGAGAAGAGGAGATATTTTTTGGATCATTTTTAATTCATTTGGAGAACAACTTTAGAGGGAGAAACACTTTCTCCTTTTCTTTTCTTTTATTTTTCTTATACGCACCTTATCTATGACACTAGGGTCTTTTACAACCTTGGCTTGCTACTATGCATTATCTCTACCCATAACCTATCAAATTACTTTACGTGATCAGTTAAGATAGGTCCGATGGCAAATAAGTCAGAGCAATACTCGGGTCTCCCGTACACACACTCACGCAGACGCAGTGTACTCCCTTACCCATTCTAACATCTAGGTTTCCCTTTCCATGGAGCATCAATATTTTCACCATACATGAATATAGCACAAAGTGTGTGCTTAATATGGTGTACTATTCATGCAATTCAAACATTCAAGAACAGTCACAATAATATCATGAACACAAATACAAGGACGAATCTAATTAATCCCACATAAGCACATAAATCAAAGCATGCCTACAATTTATTCCCAAGCTATGAAAACTACTCCATAGATATAAATTCAAAATTTGAATTCCACATCATAGGATTAAAACAAAAATAAAAGGAAAGAAAAAGAGAGAGAGAGAGAGTTTCTCTCTCTAGTGTTGCTCTCCTTAGTCTTAAAATGAAATAGAATCTTTACATGTTTAACCTAGTAAACTAAGGCTATACTTATAGGAGAAGGGGATTGGCCCTAAAAATAGTCCCAAAATGGGCCAAAAATTACTTAACCCTAGTTCAGCAGCCGCACAGCGCGGGCCGTCACGGATGGTGCGACCCATGGTGCATACTTCTGCGTGAGCTGCAGGTCTGGTGCAGGCTGTGTTGTTTTATAAGGCACAAAATGCTTGATTGACATGGACCACATTGCATAATCTAGAGCGGACTGTGGCTTTTGATACGGACTACCATCGGTGTAATGGATTTGGAAATTCTGATCTACGAGGTGTGGGTCTTGGAACTAGGAATCGTCGAGAGGCTTAGTCTACTTAGAAATTTGGTGTGAGATTCAGGTTTTGGCATGGGTCATCATCAGGAGCATCGGTCTGCTAAAAAAACATGGCACAGGGCATCGCATTTGGCATGGGCCGTCGGCTTGTCTTGGTATCTTGGCCTTGGAAAGGTGCGGGTTATCATAAATGGGAGCTGATAAATGATCTCTTCTATCGTCCTGGAAAATGGCCTTCAATATCTTCTATTTCCCTTACGAAATGGGCTTCATAAAGTTTACCGTTGCATTACTCAAAATTTGGTGGGTGGAGTTGGTGAGCTAACACAATGCCCAGGTTTGGATGTTCATTTCTTTGGGCAATGACACCCGAGGGGAATTTTTACCCGAACCTGGTAGGGTCTTTTGTGTAGGAATGTTTAGCGATGAGGGACCGAATGAGTGGAAATATTTGTTTGGGTTTCACGGTAGGTCTACTAGAATAATACTTAGGGCATCCAATCACTCAAATAGTGTTGGCTAACTTGGGACGATCGGGTACAATGTATAACATTGAGAAGTTAGCCAAAGCATCCATGGTGGAACCTGTGGCATCAGAGGGTAGATATGTATGACTTTATGGCATATCAAGCACTTGTAGTTTCATGGTACTTCCATAGCCGGATAGCACCATCATCACCCATGAAACATGTTTGGATGACCTTTTTATTGATCCCGACCCACGATTTGAGAGAGATTTCTACTGAGTTTTGGCCACCTCAGAGATAGACGTTGAGAAGGCTGAGGGTAAGAGCTCCTTAAGATCACCCTCTAGTCATTCTTGCATATCCACAGACCTCATGGACCAATTGTAATCTCTTGGGGAATCCCTTTTTAGCTCTACCATAGTTTTTACAAGAGGTCATCCAAGCAATGGGAGAAACACCATTAGAATTGGAGGAAATGAGTGCGATAATGGACTCCATGGAGGTCACGCTTCAAGGAATGGGATACATTGAGAAGAGTCTCAAGAGCCACGAGGTGGAAGGCCCTTCGGAGCCGGGAGAGTAAGTGTCACTATTTCTCCCAACCTCACTTATGTTTTGAAATGATTTTTGTTGCATTGAAGACTATGCATTGGCTAAGTGTGGGGAAGGGAGTAGTTAGCACTTAGGGAGTTTCAATCTTGGATTTCCTCAGTGCATTTTATGTTTTTTCGTTGGTAGTTTTTCTTGCTAGTTGATGATTTTTATTTTTTATTATTAAGGGATGATTTCAGATAGATATTCGGTGGAATGATATGCTATGCTAGGATTCCTAGTTTGCATGGAGTAGGTTTTTTTAGGATATGTATGGTAGAAGGAGATTGGAGCCAAAGATAGGCAGCATTGGAGTTCAAGGTGGCCGACAAAAAATGGTGAATCGTGGTCCAATAAGCTATGCGAAAGTCTGAGAGCGATCCGAGAAGAATTAGCCTTCAAGGCTAATTTTGTTGGATTTTTCTTCTCTAGAACTACAAAATAAACTACTAGAACTCTCAAATCGGACTAAAGGGGTTCACCCATAGCGAAGGAAAGAAGTTCATCCGGCCAAGGCACAAACATGTATGCACAAGCCGTTCATGCATAACACCAACAACCTACACAAAAGGAGGCATCCTACGCCAAAGGGATTAGCATGAGGCTAAGATGTAGCCCACGCCAAATTCCACTGGCCGCAAGCACAAGTCTCAATCCTCACTTAAAATCAGATAAGTATGGGCATGGATCATCCCATTTACGATGGCCCATGCCATTCCAAGTCAAAGATGCCCAGACCAACCGATGGTCTAAGCCAATAGTCGATGCTCTTAACGATGGCCCATGCCAAAGGCTATATCCCTCGCCAAACTGCTGAGTAGATCAAGCCTCCTGACGACGTCCCAAGCCAAGGCCTGCACCCCGTGGATAAGAAATTCCAAATCTAGCATGCTAATGGTAGCCTGCGTCATAGGCCACAGTCTGCGCCAGATCCAGCATCCCACACCGGATAAAGGGACACGGCCCACCCCAGACCCTGCAGCCCGTGCAGAATTACGCACCACGGGCCGTATCATCCGCGATGGCCTGCACCGATGGCGGATGAACTAGGGTTAAGTCATCTTTGGCCTATTTTTAGATCCAATCCTATTCTCCTATAAATATAGCCTTAGTATACTGGGTTAAAAAGGTAGAGAACGTTTATTTCATTTTTAGACTATTAGGAGAGCAACTCTAGAGAGAGAAACACTCTCTTTTTCTTTTCTTTCCTTTTATTTTTGTTTGGATCCTATGATGTGCAATTCAAATTAATATTTGATTCCATATCTATGGAGTAGTTTCTATGGCTTTGGGATAAATTGCATGCATGCTCTGATTTATATGCTTATGTGAGATTCATTAGATTCATCCTACAATTTGTGTTCATGATATTATTGTGACTGTTCTTGAATTTTCATGAATAGTAAACCATATTAAGCACACCCTTTGGGATATATTCATGTATGATGCAAATATTTATGCCCCCTAGGGAAGGGAAACATGGATGTTTCAATGGTTAAGGCAGTACGTTGCGTCTACGTGAGTGTGTACATGGGAGACCCGAGTATTACTCTAACTTATTTTGCATTGCACTAGTCTTAGTTAATTACGTAAAGTAGTCTAAGAGGTTACAGGTTGAGATAATTAATAGTATCAAGCTAGGGTTGTAAGAGACCCTAGTGTCATAGATATGTTCCTACGACCCTTGTCCTAATTGATAGGACCATTAGGAGGTATCGCATTTGTGGTGGAAGCCTGAGACGTAATCCCACGGGGGAGAAACAGACCTAAAACAATAGTCAAACCTTGTTGTACTCCCCTAATTACGATGACAATGTCAATAGAGGGTTGCGAACGCACCTGACGTGACAAGTACGGGGAAGTGTATGCCATCGGCCACACCACGTGTTGTGAATACTCTATTAGGTTGTTTAGTAAATCTTACATGTGAATGAATCGAGGATTAAAGAATTATATCAATCATGCCTCACAATAGTTCCCCAAGTGCTTAACTTTATTAGATTACTTGTGACTTTTTATTTTTATGCTCTGTAGTTGTTAATTTGAAAAACCAAACCTCCCTTATTTGCATTTACTAGCTATTTCCTTTCACTCGTATGAATTGACAACCCATACGAGGTTGCATTTTTATTTACTCCTAAACCCTAGAATCACAGTGGACAAACCTAGGGCTTACCGCTAACTACCCTATCGATAGCGTAGCAGTGAAAATGGGTGCAGAATATAAATCTTATCTTTGACCTTTCCACAAAGCCCTCCGCCCAGGTTAATTAGCTATAATTAACAGCCCCGAGTAGAGGTGGGTCAAATTTTGGCACCGCTGTCGGGAATGTTAATTAGTCTAAGTGTCAATTAGCATAGCGTGTTAGTAGAGTAGTTAATAACTTCTTTTAGTTTGGTTTAGTTGATAATTTTATTGTTGAGCTGTTGTGATTGTTTTCTTGTTACCTTTTTATCCATTTTCTAGTGTTGTATTTGGAAAGGTATTGTTATCCCTTGTTTATGGTACTAATCTAGGCATCTTAGACTACCCGACTGAGACCACAAGTGTTCAGAGGAGAAGAAGATGAAGAACTAGGGAAGAAATTCAACCAAGGAAAGCAGTGTTGGTAGAGGAACCACAAGGAATGGCAGAAGACAATCGTACCTTACGGGAGCTTATGACACCCAACCTGGAGAATCAGCCACTACGTATTACCTTCCCACTATTACTCGCCAATGTTAGTTGTGAACTAAAAAGTGGAATGATATATTGCCTACTGACATTCCATTAATTGGCATGAGAGGACCCAAGCAAGCATTTATTGGAGTTCTATTTGGTGTGTACGAACATGAAGCCACTGGGAGTTTCTGAAGATGACTACAATTTGACAACCTTCATGTTTCCTCTCCAAGATGGAGCTAAAGACTGGATCTACTACTTACCACCGGGATGCATTGGTTCTTGGATGAACATGAATCAGAGGTTTTTAGAGAAGTATTTTTCCAACGTTTAAATCAGCGGGGCTAAAGAAACAACTGTCAAACATCACTTGAGGGGCTACAGAGAGCTTGTATGATTATTGGTAGTGCTTTAAGCGATTGTTAGCAAGTTTCCCCTACCACCCATTCAAACAAGTGGATATAGTGTATTATTTCTTTGAGGGGCTATGTGATGAAGATATGTGAATGATGAACGCCGCTTGTAATGGTTCGATGGTGAACAAGTGCCCTAAGGATGCAATGACCCTCTTTGAAGAAATGGCTAATGGTATGAAAATATTTTGTACAAGGTCAGGGGTTATGGTCTTGGATAAACCCGCACAAATGAATAAGTTGGAAGAGATTTCAAGATCTTGCTTCTATGATGAAGGAGCTTTTGCAAGGAAAATTGCATCAAGTCAAATTGTGCAGAGTTCGCAACCTCGACCACAAACCCAAGGTGTGTCCCGAAGTCGTAGACAATTAGCATGAAGTGAATGTCATTGAGTATAATAACCAGGAGAGGCCACAATTTGCTAGGGGTCAACCACAAGGGTCCTGGGGGAACCAAGGAGATGCATGGCCGAACCCCTATACAAACTCGTTAAACCCAAGGTATTGAGATTATCCAAATTTTCGATGGAGGGAGGATACCTAACCTTAAGGATACTGGGGTGGAAAAGCCCCTCCTCAACCATACCCTCGAGGTAAAGGCCCTTCCAACAACCGTGCCTTGATCTACAAATTGGATCGAGAGGAGATCTTAGAAGTCATCGGTCAACTGGGTAAGAAGTATGAAATATTTGTAGAGAAGACAATGTGAGAGATTAAAGACCTTGGTAATAGAGCTTTTTCAAGTATAAAAAATCATGAGGTTCAAGTTGGGTAGCTTTACAACTCAATAAGCTGACTTGAAGCCAAAGAGTCCGGAAAAATCCCTTCCAAACCGAAGATCAATCAAAGGAACGTGAGTCCTCTCAAGTTGAGAAACAGGAGGAAGTTTGTCAGCTCGAGAAGAAGGTGATGCAAGAGGATGATAGAGTATTGGAGGCTACCAAGGCACACTTTGTAGAACATAAGATTGTGGTCAAGGAGGCACCTTCCAAGGAGCTCCCACCACCCAAGGCACAAGCTACCATTCCACCTCCATTTCTTAATTATTTGAGGGGAAAGCCAAAGGTTGTGAACAATGAGGCAAACATTCAAAAAGTCTTTGAAAAGGTAGAGGTAACCATCCCTATCTTGGAATTAATTGAAAATTTGTCATTGCATACTAAGTTTCTTAAAGTTGCATTCACAAAGAAAAGAAGTAGGCCAACTAACAGGTTAGGACATTTAAAAATGGGGGGAGTCACCGTTTTGAACCATAAAATTTTGCCTAAGAAATGCGATGACCTCAGAATATTTTCTATCCCTATCTTTTTCGGTGGTAAACTTTTTGAAAATGCCATGATAGATTTAGGCGCATCTATCAATGTGATCCCATTTAGTCTATATAAATGCCTAGAAATATGTGAGCTTAGGGATACTAGAGTGATTGTCCAACTTTCCAATCATTCCAAAGCTAGTCCTTGTGGACTAGTAAAGGATGTGATGGTCCGAGTTGGCAAGTTGATTTTTCCAGCGTACGTTTATATCATAGACGTGGCACACGAAGGAAGTGCACCCCCAATAATTTTGGGGAGACCTTTTCCTATAACGTTTAGGACTGAAATTGATGTCCACTTGGGAACCTTGACTCTAGAAGATGACATAGATAAAGTGGAGTTTGATGTCTATAAATCTAGGCTTTATTCAAGAAAATCTACTATTATGTGCAAAAGTGTGACCCTATGTGATGATTATGAATTCTATGAAACCTCTTGTGTTACCAATGAGCATGAACATTTGAATGAGTCCCGTGTTGATAATGTTGTTGATGAGTCCAATCAATTGCATGATGCTATCGATAGTATGTTGGTGCTATATTGTTTTTCATGCTAACTAACTTACAGTGGGAAAGGGAGAGTGTCGAGAGGTTAAAACCTCCTCGACCTCCCCCTAACCCCAAAGTGACATTCACAGACTCAATACTAGGGAGACATGGAGAATCATTTCCTATGACAGACAAGAGGTCCGAAGGTAAGGATGGCTCATTTTGGAGACCTCTCCACAATGATGTCATCGTGGGTAGAGTCACCGATGGCGATTCCGAAGACCCACATGTAGGCATTTCTAACTAGACTTGCGTGAAAAAGAAATAAGTCATGAGGAAGATGATACATATACAGTGTTTCCTTTTGCTTTCTTGTTTTGAGTAATTATTAGATAGATTTTGCATGTTCGTGTTTGTAATAAGTTTTTTTAGATGAAACTCTTGTTTGATTTGAAAATTTTAGTTCAAGACTCTTGATTGTGTTTGGATGGAATTAGATTTGATGGGTGATAAAGTTTTTTGGAAGGAGGAAAAACTGAGGATTAGGTTAAAATTGTGGCAACATCGTGCCAAGAGCTGACACAGTCCGATCCAAGAGCTTAGGTCTATGCCAGGAGAGTTGGCATGAGGGAATGCCATATGCCAAGAAGTTTGGTACAAGGGTTGATTCGTGACAGAATGTTTGGCACGAGGCCTTGTTCCATGCCTACGATTTGGCGTGAGGCCTGGATTGTCCCAAGCACATTTTTGCGCTAAACAATCAATTTTCTGTTGCCAAATTGTTCCAAAAATGTAAATTTTCAAAATTTATGAATTTCCAACTCAAAAATGCATTTTTGGTTCAAGAATTTTTGAAATCCATTAATTCCTTAGGATTTTTAATGCAAATAGTACTTCCTATATTCCTAGGAATTAATTTATTAGTACTATTGTCCCCTAATTTAAGATTTTTAAAATTCCATCCTTATCCTAGTTTTACCTTACTCTCTATTCACCTATGCTGAAATTCTAATCTCATGGTACATTTCTCCACCTAATTTCATCATTTGCACATTCTTCCTTCTCAAGAAATACTCACTCACACACACCCTTGGTGAAACTAAAAAAAATGAAGCTTTTCTTCCAAAAATTAGCAATTCTTGCTTCTTCTCCTATGAATCTTACAAATCTTAGCTTCAAATTTGGGGTAATCCATTTAGTTCTTTGTTTATATGCTTTATTGACATTGTGGTGGTGTTATGAAAAGTATGATTCTTGAATGAGTGTGTGTTTGTAAGATAAATGTTTGAGTTTGTATGCATGATAAGAAAGTTGGGTGGTTTGATGTGCTACTATGCTTGAATGATGTGATCTTCATGTGTTGGGTGATTTAGGAGAGGATGAATCTTGATTCCATGATCCTATTGATGGGTTGGTGAGAACTTACATTTTTTTTCGTTTGATGAGGAATGTTCTTGTTTAAATAGCCTACGTGCTTAGATTATCACGTTTTGAATGGTTGGGCTATTTGGGGAGAATGTTGTCTTGTTAGATAACATTGTAGACATGCCTTGTTTATGATCGTATCACCATACTTGCCTTCATTTTTATAGGATGCCTCCCAAAAGGAATACATCAGAGAGGGGCAAGTCAACTCAGGGTGAGAAGGGGAAGAAACTAGCAAAGGGAGCAAACCCCGAGCCAATGACTTCCATTCTTTGCAACTCAACATTTGTGACCGAAGAGTTTATGAGGTTATCCAACATCTTCAGAACTGCAGTCCGGAAGTGAAGGAACTTGAGAGAGCCGAAGAGGAGTATCTTGGAGACTAGATTTGCATGCAAGGACACCTTGCCGGCTCTAGAATTACTCAATCCCATATCTACCTACTGGGATGAGTTAGTCTAGAGGGGTTTCTTGAGAGAAACTCAAACACGTATGTCAGGTGGACCCAAGAGTTCCTAGCTACTCTATGGCCAGTCGTGGACACTGATGGACATGAGGCGATCAAATTCAACCTGGATGATAAGGAGTACAAAATGACCCATCGAGAGGTAGCCCCTACCTTTCTCTGGCGCTTTTGGGTGTAGCTGACAGACAATTATCAGAAGAACCTATGCAAGAGTACTGCCCTGGTTCACCCAGCATTCTGTTATGTTCATCGAATGTTGGCTATGGGATTATTCTGGTGAGCTGACACAATGCCTGGGTTTGGATGTTCATTACCTTTGGGCAATGACACCCAAGGGGAATTTTTACCCAAACATGGTAGGGTTTTTTGTACAGGAATGTCTAACGATGGGGGACAGAAAGAGTGACAAGATATCTATGGGCGGTATGGTAGGTCTACTGACGCAATACTTAGGGCATCCGGTCACACAGAGAGTGTTGGCTTACTTGGGATGATTGGGTACAAAGTATAACATCGAGAATTTAGCCAAAGAATCCATGGTGAGACCTACAACATCGAAAGGTAGATATGTATGGCTTTATGGCAAAGAAAGCACTTGTAGTTTCATGGTACTTCCACAGCCGGATAGCACCGCCGTCAACCATGACACATGTTTGGATGACCCATTTATTGATCCCAACCTGTTATTTGAGAGGGAGTTCTACAGAGTTTTAGCCAATTCGGAGATAGATGTTAAGGTGGCCAAGGGTGTTAGATCCTCAAGAACACCTCCTAGTTGTCTCGCTATCCACGCGCTTCATGGAAAAATTTCAATCTCTCGGTGAAACATTTTTGAGCTCTACCCAAGTTTTGTAAGAGGTCATCCAAGGAATGTGATGAATGCGATCAAAGTTAGAGGAGATGAGTGCAAGAATGGACTCCATGGAGGCAATGCTTCAAGCAACGAGATACATTGAGAAAAGCCCATGAGCCACAAGGAGGAAGGCCCTTCGGGGCCGCAAGAGTAAGTGTCACTATTTGTCCCAACCTCAGTTATGTTTTAACATGATTTTTGTTGCCTTAGAGACTATGCAGTGGTTAAGTATGAGGAAGGGAGTCGTGAGCACCTAGGGAGTTTCATTCTTGGATTCCTCGGTGCATTCTATTTTTTCGTTAGTAGTTTTTCACTCTAGTTGATGATTTTTGTTTTTTGAGGGATGATTTTGGATGAATATTTGGTGGCATGACATGCTATGCTAGGGTTTGTAGTTTGCATGGGGAAAGTTGGTTTAAGATATTAGAGGTCTAATTTATTTATTTTTTGAGCTTATCTTTTGTAGTATGAATCCCACTTTGGGGCAATTTTGTGCTACACCAAAAAAATTGAAAATTTTTGAAAACTGAAAAATATAAAAACCCAGACAAGTTGAAAATCCAAAAGGGAAACTTGGGTAACATTAGGAAAAGCCCGGATAGGTCGAAAGACCTAGATAAAAATGAGAGGCTAGGCCCAACTAGGCTTACGAGCCTAGGCAAAAATCAGAGGCCGTGTGGAAAAAGGTGAGAAGTGAGTACCCTTTCTGTGTTAAAGCTAGGATGAAAACTCAAAAGGGCTCCTAGGAAAAATGAGAGAAATTAATAAAACAAAACTAGGTTGACGATACACTTGACTCCTTGGTTGTAACTAGGTTGAGAATTTCGAATTATCCCTATGTTACAACCAAGTCGATGGCTTTTAGATTTCCTTGGTGGATTCTTTTTGGGAGATGACTCTTTGATTGCTTTGGGATCATTTTGGGAATAGTAGGCTAGCTTAACACTTATCCTTTTGATAGCTTACCATTTTCCACATTTTACTTTTTGGTGGTTAGATTTCTTATGTTTTTCAGGGAGTGTGAGAGTTGTGAAATTCTTACTCTTTTTGGGAGGAAATAGGGTAATCTAGGAATAAGTTGGATGCCTTGGTTAACTTATGCTTGCAAGCTACATTTTGCTTAATTCATTTTCTTGTCTTTATTTACTCGAGGACGAGTAAAGGTTTAAGTGTGGGGAGTCTGGTGTGCTTCATTTTGCGTACGTTAACTGTTGTATCCAACATAGTTTTTAGCTTGTTTTATTTGGTAGATTGCTAGTATTAGTTGAGTTTATATGTAGACGGCCATGTTTGGTTTTCTTTTCTAAATTCTGCATTTTGTAGACTTAATTAGAACTAAAAGACATTTTGTATCCACAAGCTCCTAGATCTTCCTTTTGATCATCTTTAGTAGGTCTCTCGTGGGTACTTTTTGGTTACATTCTATAAAAAGGCCATTCGTAAGGGTGGTAGAAGATATTGAAGGTTGTTTGTAAGGATGGTAGAAGAGATCGAAGGTCATTAACAAGTAGAATGGTAGTAGACAAAGGCCACGAACATCAATGCATGAGAGATTAGAGCCAAAGATAGGTGGCATTCGAGTTCAAGGCGGCCAATGAAGAAATGGTGAATCATGGTCCGATGAGTTGTGCTAAAGTTTGAGAACGATCTAAGAAGAATTAGCCTTCAAGGCTGATTCCATTGGATTCATATTTTCGAGCACTATACAACTACTACTAGAACTCTTGAATCAGACTAACGGTTCACCTGTAACGAAGGAAGAAGTTCAGTCTAAGTGACATATCAGTAGTCTGATGTGCTTCATTTTACATGCATTCACCATTGCATTCGGCATAGTTTTTAGCTTTTTTATTTGGTATATTGCTAGTATTAGTTGAGTTTATATGACAAGGGGTTTAGATGGCCATGTTTGGTTTTCTTGACTAAATCCCACATTTTGTAAACTTAATTAGTACTAATGTACATCTTGTATCCATGTGCTCCTAGATCTTCCTTGTGATAATCTTTAGTAGGCTTCCACCACGAATGCGCTTCTTACCAAATGGTCCTATAAATTAGGCCAAGGGTCGTAGACACCTTATCTATGACACTAAGGCTTCTTACAACCCTAGCTTGTTATTATGCATTATCTCAACCCGTAACCTCCCGGAATACTTTACGTAATTAACTAAGACTAGTGCAATGGAAAACAAGTCAGAGCAATACTCGGGTCTCCCATGCACACACTCACGCAGACGCAACGTACCCCCTGGCCCATTGAAATATCCATGTTTCCCTTCCCAAGGGGGCATCAATATTTGCATCATACATGAATATAACCCAAAGTGTGTGCTTAATGTGGTGTACTATTCATGCAATTCAAACATTCAAGAACAGTCACAATAATATCATGAACACAAATACTATAATGAATCTAATGAATCTCACATAATAATATAAGTCAAATCATGCCTACAATTTATCCCCAAGCTATGAAAACTACTTCATAGATATGGAATTCGAATATGTATTTGAATTCCACATCATCGGATCAAAAAAATAAAAGGAAAGAAAAGAAAAGGAGAGAGTATTTTTCTCTCTAGATTTTCTCTCCTAATACAAGATAAAGTCTAAAAAATTATCTAACCTCTACTATTAAAGAAAAGAAAAGAGAAGGAAAGGAGGAGAAGACTCTAGAGAGAGCTCTACTCTTCCTTCTATCTAACTAGAGAGAAACAAAATCAACATTATTCATACTTAGGGTTTACTAAAAAACTAAGGCTCCTATATATAGTATTATAGGATTGGGCCCAAAATTAGGTCAAAACCTAGTCACCATTCCCTCTTGTGGCTGAATCTTTCTCGAATAAATTGCTCAAATTCATGAACCTTCTAGAGCTAAGATTTAGTGCGTTGGATAGAGCTCGGAAAGATGAAGATTTTAATATATGGTGGGGGGAAATCAGATGAGCATTGAGAGAGTTATGGCCAAGATAGTGAGAAACCGCCACTGGCGCGGGTGGCGGGGCCCGAGGCATGTGCTTTTGTCCTTGCAAGCGCAGGGTGCCGCGTCTGGCATAGTCTAAGTCTCTTCATCCAGAGCGGGACACTGGATCTGGTGCAGGCCACATTGGATCATCTGGCACGGGATGTGGCCTTTGACGTGGGCCACCGTCAGCGTGTTGGATTTGAAACTTCTAATATGTGGGACGCGGGCCTTGGCGCGAGGAATCGTTAGGAGCATCGGTCTGCTAAAAAACTTGCCACGGGCCATGTGATTTTCCACACCTCGCTAGCTGGTCTTGGCATATTGTACTTGGAAAGGAACGAGCCGTAAAAAATGAGATGATTTTTACCCATACTTAGCCGATTTTGAGTGAAGTTGAGACTTGTGCTTGCGGCCCATGGAATTTGGTGCAGTCCATGCCATTCCCTCATGCCAAAAAATTTGGTACAAACCATCGCTTTGTGCCGAGTCATTTTGGCATGGGCCATGGTGTCTGTGCGGGCCGTTGGTGCCATCCATAAGCGGTCTGAGCCGACCCGTGGTGGCCGTCTGAACTTGTTTCCTTTGCTCCGGGTAAACCGTTAGTCTAATTTGAGAGTTTTAGTAATCGATTTTATAGCGCTCGAGGAGAAAATTCCAACGGAATCAGCGTTTAAGGCTAGTTCTTCTCGGATCATTCTTACACTTTGGCACAACTCATCGGACCACGATTATCTCCCTTAGCCGTTTTGAACTCCAATGCCGCCTATCTTTCGCTCCATCCTTCTACTACCATGATTTGATGTTTGTGTCCTTCATCTACTACCATTCTAGATGTGAATGGATTTCAATAGCTTCTACCATCCTTGAGAATAGCCTTCACATAGAATGTAACCAAAAGTACCCACGAGCGACCTACTAAAGATAATCACAAGGAAGATCTAGGAGCCCGTGGATACAAAATGTCCATTAGTACTAATTAAGTCTTCAAAGTTCTGGATTTAGAAAATAAAACCAAACATGTCCATATAAACCCCTTGTTACGTAAACTTAACTAATACTAGCAATCCACTACACAAAACAAGCTAAAAACTATGCCAATTGACGGTTAACACATGCAAAATGAAGCACAACATATTCCCCACACTTAACCCTCTACTCATCCCTGAGAAATTAAAGAGACGAAAAGAACTAAGTGAAATGTAGTGTGCGAGCATAAGTTAACCGAGGCATTTAACTTATTCCTAGATTACCCTATTTCCCCCCAAAAGAGTAAGAATCTCACAACTCTCACACTCCCCGAATAACATAAGCAATCTAACCACCCAAAAGTAAAATGTGGAAAAATGTAAGACAAAAAGATAAGTGATTACTTTCCCCAAAATGATCCCCAAAAGCAATCCAAGAGTCGTCTCCCAAAAAGAATCCACCAACGAAATCCAAAAGCCATCAACTTGGTTGTAACATAGGGATAATTTGTGATTCTCAACCTAATAACAACCAAGGAAGCAAGTGTATCGTCAACATAGTTTTTTGTTTTCTCTCAATCTCTCATTTTTCCTAGAATACCTTTCAAGTTTTCATCCTAGCTTTAACACACAAAGGGTACTCACTTCTCACCTTTTTCCACTCGGCCTCTCCTTTTTGCCTAGGCTCGTAAGCCTAGCTGGACCTAGCCTCTCATTTTTACCTAGGTCGTTCAACCTATCCAAGCTTTTCCCAATGTTACCCAAGTTGCCCTTTCAGATTTTCAACTTGTCCGGGTTTTCATTTTTTTTTTCATTTTTTTTCAAAATGCTTTTAAAAGAGCTATTAGCCACATAGAAACAACTAAAAATCATAAGTGCTATTTAATCCCCTCCCCCACACTTTTTCTTGGTGAAGGTATTTGTATATTAAAATTAGAACAAAAATGATTTAGGCTAATCTCTCCAAGCTCATTACACCCCCCTTACTTTACAGTCTAGTTTGTACCGATAAAAAGAAACACAACCTATAGTACAAGCAATTTTATATCTTCATTTCTGCTTTGAACTCTTCTTCCATGTCTTCTCTCCAGTTCACCTTCTTTCTCCATCTAAATTCAGCCTCAATCATTGCTACAACCTACTCCTCATTTTTATTTTTCCCCTTGAAAAGTCTATTATTTGTTTCTTCCCACAAATTATACATACCTGAGATTAGCTTTATGACAGCATCACATTTCCTTCTTCTCTAAAGTACCAACAATAACTTCTTCATTTTCCTAACATTTTTAACCTCCCAGCCTAGCAATCTCCTTATAACTTCCTTTGAAAATCTGCATTTCACAAACAAGTGCCCCAGTGTCTCATGATCTTGTTTACACAACTTACAGTTTAGCTGCCCTGTCGAGATTCCAATGCCTTGTAGCTTGTCTGCTGTAGGTAGCTGATTTCTGAGTAGTCTCCATAAAAGAATCTCTTCTTTGGTAAAATAGCTTTACTCCATACAGTTTGAACAGTTGAAACTTTGTTAACCTCTCCCTTCATCTCCTCATATATCCTTCTTGTGCTAAGTTTCCCTTTAGCATCTGTACATCTCATCATAGCTGACCAGTATCTCTGCTTTAATCTATTCAAGTTCTTCCCAGCACTGCTTTGTCCTTCTCTATGTTGGTGATTCTCAAGTTTCTCCCCTTCAACTAATAAGCATGTATCCAACGGACCCAGAGATTATCCTTTTTAAATTCATATCCCAAATATGTTTGCAAAGTGCAACTTTATTCCAAATCGAAGGATCTTTTAGCCCCATTCTACCTTTCTTTTTACTCCTACAAAAAGAAGTCTGTGAAACAGCTGTATACCCTCTTTGTCCTTTCTCCATACCCCAGAGAAAGCTTCCACAAATCTTTACAATATTCTCATTCACACTTTCAAGGATTTGGAATATGCTAGCCCAATATTCTTATATGCTAAGCAGTACTGAGTTAATTAACATCACTTTTCTTGCATATGATATGTTACTGATAGGCGGCGGTCGTCGCACCCCATATGCAAAGATAATTTATAAGCCCTTTTTGCTTACTTTCTACAACTAGGTAGATAGCGGCAAATCGGGGTCGTCCAAGGAGAAGAGGGATCTTCCTAAGCGTCTAAGCACACAATGGTTGATATTAGGCTAGGAGTAGAAATATATACACACACATAAAAGCAAGTAAAATGGGGGGGGGGGTTGGTTGGTTTTCCTAAGTTACGAAAGTAAAAAGACAAGATAACTAGCAAGGTCAAGTGACTATGCTAATCGTCAAACAAAACTAAAGAAAAGGGGTTTTAAACTACAAAGATAAAGAGCCTTGGGGGAAATGGATATCCACTTCCAAATCTAATGTAGGTCATTGAATCATTCACTCATTCTATCATATAGCATTACATGACTCAACATCAACATACCCATCTAGCAAGAATCACAACACGTTATGCACAAGAAGTTCTAAGTTCACGCTCATAGATTTTCATGCAAAGGAGCTACGGAATTCGTCACGTTCCTAACACCTAACCAATTCAATCATACAAGCACTCCCTATGCTCAAGCAACTCATGGCACAAGTGAAGTGAAGCACACCATCAAGAATACACAAATGCTAAATAACAAATGCTTCAAGGATGAGTTAAAACCATCTATTCAATACTTCAACTACTTGTTGTGGAGACTAAACTCCTATCCTTCTTAGTTCGTAGTTTGCAAGAGTGAGTTCGACATCTCTCGTCAAACCTCACCAATGACTCCCGTTGTCGCGACCACGACTCAAGGTATCATTGGTGGCATTTAATCACGAAGAACCAACAAGCTTGGCAATGCTTATGACCACTACACCATGACTAAGCATTTAGCCAATTCATGCAATTACACGAGATTGGATGAACGTGCAACGCACATTCATCCAAGAGCATATAACTCTCTCGTTTGCTACACAAACGAACATGACGAAGAGTTCGACATCAATCACATTCGTCTAGCACATTATAAATCCATCAACATAATCAAAAGCCCTAAATCATACTCATACATTCCTAACAAGAAAAGGGGGGAAATTAACCCAAATCCCCCAAACCCTAGCTAGCAATTCATACAAGTATTTCATTCAAGCTTTCAACAATATCAATGGCATCAACAATTAACATTCAAAGCACAATAAAAGCACAATAGCAAAAACACCAAATAGATAGATATAAATGCTTCTTACTACATAGAAATGGAAGCTTCAATCCTTGCTCCCAAGTACAAAAACTACTCTAGAACAACAAAAGACATAAAAACTAAGAAAACAAGAAGATAAAAGCTAGGGTTTTGGCTCAAAACAGGGGCCAAAAGCTGTGGAGAAGAAGGGGTGAAGAGGTATTTATAGTGGAAGAAAAAAGGGAAGAAAAACGCTGCTGCAGGGATGACTGGACGCTGTCGTCGCGACTCGCGACCAAGTTCATCGCGAGTCGCGACCAAATCAGTAAACTGCAGCCCTGTTTTGTTTTGCTTCCTCCGGGTGAACCGTTGATCTGTTTCGGGAGTTCTTGTAGTCGATTTTATAGTGCTCGAGAAGAGGAATCCAATGGTGCCACTCTTGAGGGCTGATTCTTCTCGGAAAATTCTGAGAACCCTGGATCATCATTCATCCGTTGCTTTGCTCTCCTTTCTTCATCTCTTCACTTCTTCAAATCTTCACAAAGCTCAAATGTAAAGGTCTTCAAATCTTCAAATCTTCAAAGATAAATCTTCAAATCTTCAAAGATAAATCTTCAAAGTCTTCAAATATTCAAAGTCTTCAAACAAATCACCTTGTCACACAAAATCATCTAAAAAGTGATAAAAACGTCAAAGCCACCTTTATCCCTCCTTAGATGATTTCAAGGCAAAATTCCACATGTAGAGCACAAAATTGCACAAAACCCAATCCTAAAAAGCCTAAAATAACCATCTAAAATGGACACATCAGTTACCTGTTAACCTAGTCCTCGGTTTCCCTCTAATTTTCTCCACCAATTCTTCACAATTATGTTTGTTCCATCTTGTACTTGAGATAGGCAGTCCCAAGTAATGCATCGGAATTTCTTCACTCTTCCCTTCTAAGATTGCTTCCAATATCTATTTCTCACCCTCTTTCATATTTGAAAAAATATTTTGATTTATTTCCATTTATGGATAGCCCAGAAACCTGCATGAACTCTCCTAGATTCTATTTTATCCTCAACAGATCTTCTGTTTGCCCCACAGAATATAAGGATGTCATTAGAAAATTATAGAGAGTTTATACCAACCTTTTTACATCTTTGGTGGTGTTTAATATCCCCATTTTTTAATGCTTTCCTTTATCTGTCTTGAAAAGTATTCCATACACAACTCAAATAACAATGGGGAGAGGGGATCTCCTTTCTTTACACCTTTTCTTCCTACAAATGATATTGTTAATCTACCATTAAAGGCCATACACAAAGTGGAGGACATAGTACATTTACTAATCCATTCAACAATAACTCCGGGATATCTTAATGTATAGAACCATTCTTCCAGAAATTCCCCATTAATAAAGTCAAATGCCTCACTGACATCAACCTGTATCACACAACTTCTTTCCATACTTCTCAAGTTATATTTCTATAGCAGCTCATGTGTCAAGAGCAGATTATGTGCAATGTGCCTACCCCTCACAAATGCACTTTGGTTAGGACTGATTAACTCTGGAAGAACTTCACTAATTCTATCACACAGAATTTTTGTAATAGTTTTCTACACTACTGAACAACATGAAATAGGTCTAAAGTCTAAGGGTACTTGAGGATTTTGTACTTTTGGGATGAGAGCAATCACAGTTTTTCCCAAGCTTTCTAGCATTATGTCTCCCAAAAAGAATCCCTGAATTGCTTTGACAAAGTTTCCTCCACAACATCTTTGAAAAATTTTCTTGTATAGCCATCTCTCCCTGGGATTTTCTTTGAGTGAATTACCTTCAAAGTAGCCTTCACTTCTTCTTCATTAACTCCTCTAACCATTCTCATTTGTTTCTCATTTGTTTCTCATTTGTTTCTCATTTGTTTCTCAATTGAAATCCTTCCACCTAATTCAGCCAGTTTTCCATCTATCTCTTTAGTTTTCACCTCAACCCCAATTGCTTTTTAAATTATTCTAGCAAGCAGTCCTCTATCAAATTCTGATCTTCAACTATTCTTACCTCCATCACCAAATTAACAATATGGTTTTGGTACTGTCTTTTCTTGATCGAGGCATAACATGTTCTCGTTGGCCTATCACCCTACTTAAGTCCTAGTACTTTTGATTTTTGTAGCAGGACCTGGTACTTAGCCTCTATTAGTTTTTTTGCTTTATCACTGTCTTCTTTTTCTTTTTTGAGCTTCTCCAAGTCTCCTGGATCTCCATTCAGTTCCACCTGAGCCTTACTCCATACTTTCACTGCCTCCTGAGCTTTTTTTCCAATTTCCTAGAACTCTCTATTGTTGAGTTTAGCTAATGGAATTTGAATCCTCTGTAACATTATGAATAGATCATTCAGGTTCTCAACTTTCATAGTTCCCTATACAGATCTCACTAGTTCCTTAAATAGTGGTAACAGTGACAACATGTTGAAGTATTATAAGTTTTTCTTAGTTTTCCTTTTGGTTTCCTGCAATTTTACAACCAAAGGGAAATGGTCAGACATTTTGTCTGCTTTTACCTCACAATAAGCATCATTCAAGCATTGCATCCACTTTTGGTTTATCAGGCTTCTATCAATTTTGCTAAAACTTCTCCCCCCAGCCTCTCTTCTATAACTCCAGGTAAAGTTTCCTCCAACAGTTACTATAGCTAATCAACCATGTCTTGAAAGTCTGCTATCTCCTTTACCTCCAATGCATTACCACCATATCTACCTCCAGTTTCAATGGTGAATTAAAATCACCAATAATTAACCATGGTACCTCATTTGCCCTGCTCCAATAAGATAGTGCCATAGTTGTTTTTCTTTTTTCTTCTAAGTTATGCCCATACACCACAGTTAAACATCTTTCTATATCCATAGATTTTATCCTCCATTTCATATCAATCCACTGCTCCCCTTTACTGATAACAAATAGTTCAAAGTAATCATGTCTCCATCCTATACATATCCCCCCTATTCACTATATCTCCATTTGGCAGTATATTCCATCCTAAACCAATCATATCTCATACCTGTTTTTTATTTTCAATTTTAACTTTTGTTTCCAGTAGGCAGAGTAATTCTACTTGGTTCAGCAAACAAAAGTTCTTCACTAGCCTGTGCTTCCCCATTTTATTGAGACCCCTTACATTCCAGCATGTCATCCTACTCCCCGTTAGGAGGATTTGCTAACAAAGTATAGGTTCCCCTTTTCTGCACCTCTCCCTGATTTCTTCCATTTGTAAAACTTTCCCCCTTATTACTTCCAGGAATCTTTGTATCCATTCCTCTCCGTTCCACCTTTTGGCTATTTCAACCCTTAACACTTCCATTGAAGCTCTCAACATTGTCATTCCTCTCAGCCCTAAGAGGTTGGTTTACATTTCCATCCTCCTTACACTCTTCTGCCTGCACTTTTTTCACAGGTATATATACCAGCTTAAGTTTAAGATCAGCTTTCAATCCTTCCTTCCTCTTGCATATCCCTTAATTGTGGCCTATCATACCACATTGATTAAATTTGTTTGGCTTCCATTCATATTTCAAGCTCTGGTGCATCACAGTCTTGTTCTCATTCAAATACATCACTCTATCAGGCAAATCCTCCCCAATTTTCACCTCTACTTGCACTCTTTCATAACAAAGTCTATCCTTTTCAAGGGTTGATTTATCTAGGCATACAGGTTTACCAATAAGACTCATAGTTTTGCTAATCAATTTGGGCTCCCAGTATATAATTGGCAAACTAGATAACTGAATCCAAATAGGTACAGTATATGGTTCCTCAAGATTAAAGTTTCTTATCCATGGTTTAATAATCACAGGCTTATTTTCAAAGAATACTAAACCCTCTTCTATTACTTCAGCATAGAAATTTTTAGTCCCAATTTTAACCATAAACAAACCTGAATCTAGTAGCTATATTTTTTACACTCTGTTCCTCCATATTCTGAGCCTCCCCCACACTTAAAGCTTCAATTTCCCTCAATGGATATACAAAATCGAAGAACATATGTAAAGGGAAAGAAATAGGAAAGCACTTATAATGAAAAATGAACGCTAAAATCTAACCTTTATGGCACGGTCATGGAATGTAAAGAAAAAAATACCATCACCCCAATATACTATCATCAACCTCTTAATCTAGAAAGTTCAATCTAACCACTATCTAGTACCACAAATCGAATGAAGAATTGAATCATAGTGGAGTTACCTCTTAGCTCTCGATGTGTGTGTTTCAAGGGTTTTCAGAGTAGGTGGATTTGGGTGGTACTTTGGTGGTGGTATGGAAGAAATGGTGATTTGGTTGTAGGAAAGTATGCAAACTTCATGGGTCGTGCACGTCTACACGCCCCCATGAATTTGGGGCTTGGTTCTCCTCCTTGTTCACCATTTTGAGCATCATAAACCATGAATGTACGTCTACATGGTCAATGAGTTGGACTCTCTGTTTGCTCACCTTCATCCAGGAACCATATGCTTCCTAAAAAAACAAACATACACACCAAGTGTAATAGTGTCCCAAAAATAAAATTTACAAATAGGAAAACACACCAAAAATATCAAACTAATCAAATTCTTCAAAGCTCGGGTTGCCTCCAGAGAAGCCCCGTATATTTAAGGTTATCGGCATGACCCTAGTGTTATCCATATGGTGCGGGTTTGTACTCCAATCACCTTAGACAGCCAAACATGGAGAGGTGGGGGTAAGAATCTTCCAAGAGGAAGATATAGGACGAGGAGTCAACAAAACATTGAGCCTCTCTTCTCCTATACTCACTCAACATTGGGCAACACTATGTAGGATAATCATAATAACACACCCTACAAAGTGGCATCCATTGAGTAGTTTCCCACATTTTTTTGTTTTTTTTCAACCACACAAACACAGTAAACACACAAACTTTTGAATCATAGTGCAAGGGTCCTCGGTTTGCACCAAGAACTCAAGCAATACCTACTGCGGAAAAGAACATACAAAATAAAATTAAACACTAACTACTCTACTAACATGTTATGCTAATTGACACTTAAGCAGAATAGCATCCTCGGCAATAGCACCCAAATTTGAGCCACCTCTACCCGGGGTCGTTAATTGTAGCTAATTAACTCAGCTGAAAGGCTTTGTGAAATTTTTAAAGATAAGATTATATTCTGCACCCATTCTCACTGCAACACTACCAATAGGGTAGTTAGCTGTAAGCCCTGGGTTTGTCCACAGAGATGCTAAGGTCTAAGAGTCAATGAAAACACAATGTCGTACGGGTCATCAATCCATACGAGTGATAGAAATAGCTAGTAAATGCAAATGGGGGAGGGGGTTTGGTTTTCAGATTATTAACTACAAAACATAAACATAAACTATTCAATTAATATATAAAGTTAAGCACGTAGGGAACCATTGTGAGGCATGAATGATTTAATGCTTTGATCCTCGATTCAATATTTACTAAAAAACCTAATAGAGTGTTTACAACACGTGATGTGCCCGATGACATATACACTTCCTCATACAACATACTCCCTACCCATTCTAACATCCAGGTTTTCCTTCCCAAAGGGGCATCAATATTTGCACCATAAATGAATATAGCCCACAGTATGTGCTTAATATGGTGTAGTATTCATGAAATTCAAAAATTCAAGAACAGTCGCAACAATATCATGAACACAAATACTATGATGAATCTAATGAATCTCACATAAGCATATAAATCAAAGCATGCCTACAACTTATCCCCAAACAATGGAAACTAATGACTAAATTGTTTTTTTGGTCCCCTACAAAGTATCTTTTACTATCTTTTGGTCCCCATATGCAAAACAACCCTTAGATGGTACCCTACATATTCAAAACATTGTTTTTGGTCAGCGGCACATCGACGTCGGAAACCATGGTTATGGGCAAACTTTTCATTGTGAAATTACCAAATTACCCCTTACCATGTCGAAAAAAATGGCACGTGACCGGCACGTGCGCCTGAAAACCAGAAATCTGGCCGGAAACTGGATTTGGGAACCAAAAACAATGTTTTGAATTTGTAGGGTACCATCTAAGGGTTGTTTTGCACATGGGGACCAAAAGATAGTAAAAGATACTTTGTAGGGGACCAAAAAAATAATTTAGTCGAAACTAATCCATAGATATGAAATTAAAATATGGATTTTAATTTCACATCCTAGGATAAAAGAAAAAATAAAAGAAAATGAGAGAGTGTCTCTCTCTCTAAATTTGCTCTCCTAATAGTCTAAAAATGAAATGAACTCTCCTCCAAGTTTAATCTAGTAGAATAAGGCTATATTTATAGAAGAATAGGATTGGTACTAAAAATAGGACAAAAATGACTAAATCCTAGTTTAGCCGCCGCCCGGCACGGGCCCGGCATGGGCCATTGCAGATAGCGCGGCCCGTGGCGCGTACTTCTGCGTGGGTTGCATGGTCTTATGTGGGTTGTTTCCCTTTATCTGGCGGGAGATGCTGGATCTAGCGTGAGCTGCATTGCATCATCTGGCATAGATCATGGCCTTTAATGTGGGCCATCGTCAGCATGCCGGATTTGGAACTTCTGATCCCGGGGCGCGGGTTCTGGCACTGGGCATCGTTGGGAGCATCAGTCTATTCAGAAACCTTGAGCGGGATGAAGTTTTTGGTGTGGGCCATCTTCAGGAGCATCAATCTTCTCATAAACTTGGCATGGGATGCGATCTTTTGCATGAGCCATCAGCTGGTCTTGGCATCCTAGACTTTGAACGAAGCAGGCCGTCGTAAATGGGATGGTTTGCGCCTATACTTAGCTAATTTTTAACATGGATTGAGACTTGTGCTTGCCACCCATGGCATTTTGTGCTGGTCGTACCATGCCCTCGTGCTGAACACTACTACCATGGGAGGACTCCTTTGGCACGGGCTGTTTGTGCCATACATGAGCGGCCTATGCCGACCTATTCATGCCATCGCTATGGATAAACCGTTTGTCCTATTTGAGAGTTCTAGTACTCGATTTTATAGTGCTTGAGAAGGATAATCCAATGAAATCATCCTTGAAGACTAATTCTTCTTGTATCATTCTCAGACTTTAGCACAACACATTAGACTACTATTCACCATTTCTTCATTGGCCACCTTGTACTCCAATGCCACCTACTTTGGCTCCAATCTCCTTCTACCATGCATTGATGTTTGTGGCCTTCATCTACTACCATTCTAGAGGTGAATGACTGGTAGAAGATCGTGGCCTTCACAAGGACGGTAGAAGATGTTGAAGGCCATTCACATTAAAATGGTAGTAGATGATGGCCACATACATAAAATTGTGGTAGTAGAAGGATGGAGTAAAAGATAGGCAGCATTGAAGTTTAAAATGGCCAAAGAAAAAAGGGAGGATCGTGTTCCATGATTTGCGCCAAGTCCTGGGAACGATCCAAGAAGAAGCAGCCTTTGAGGTTGGTTCGATTTTATTTTTCTCCTTGAGAGCTATAAAATATACTACAATAACTCTCAAAATGGACCAACGGTTCATCCGTAGCAGAGAAAAGAGGTTCAGCCAGACGAAGCATCAACGAGCAGGTACAGACCGCTTTTGGCCAGCATGAGACCTAGCACCAGCGGTCCGCACCATGCCATACGGCCCGCACTAAGCGCTTCTAGCACGAGCTGCGCCAAGCGGCACGAGCTGTGCCAAATCCCAGAATGGGCTGTGCCAATCTCTATAGGTTGTGTGCTCAAGAGGCCTTATTCACTCCAAAATGGCTAAGTATGGGCACAGACCATACCGTGGCCCGCATCGTTCCAAGTTCAAAATCTTGAGACCAGCTAGCGAGATGTAAAGAATGAAGCAGCCAATGCAAAAAGACTGATAAAAATGAGGATTTTTATGATGGCTCATGCCAATCGACACTAACCGCAGATCAGAAGTGCAAAAATAACCTTCCTGAAGACAGGTCGCGCCATATAACATGGACCACACCCAGCACGACCACGCCCGATCTCGCGCTCTATGCCAACACGAGGCAAGTGGCCTACGCCGGATCTGCCAAACTTTGCCAACACAAGATCACATCAGCATCGTAGATTATGCCATCTGTGGCGCTCCGTGTCATTGGTAGCTGATTAGGGTTTTGACCTATTTTGGGCCTATTTTTAGTTCCAATCTCATAAAACTCTAAATATAGCCTTAGTCTACTAGTGTTGATATCATATCTTTGGCCTTAGAATCATTTAGAAGAGCAACTTAGAGACAAAAACACTCTCTTTTGTCTCTAGGTTCTTTCTCTCTTCTCTTTTTATTTTGGTTTAGCCCTAAGATGTGGAATTCAATGAAATACTTGAATTCCATGTCTAGGGATTAGTTTCTATATCTTCGTGTTGTGGTATTCCCAATCTGACCGATTTGTCACTGTTCACTAAGGTGTGTCTGCAAAAGAGATCTTGGAAGTTGTTCCAAGGAAAAGACTCTGATGCCAAGTCAAATGCTTCTTTCTTCAGATTCAAGTCTTTTAGATCTATTTTCAATTAACTAGATTTGTATCCTCCTTGCTCCTTTTATAGTGTATCACAAACTTCGCTCTTCTTTATCCGGGCTTGCCATCTTGTGTCTAATCTTAAATGAGAAATTTCAAATGAGTAACTTAAATCTACAATCATTCAGTGTGTTGTCTATACATATTCCATTGCCGCTTTGATATACGTAAAAGGTAACTTACTTTTGTGTCGGACCATCATCATTGTACTTTTGAACTCATAGTCTTCCATATTTCCATTTCTTCCTTTATATTTAAATATCCAAGCTTACTTTTTGTTTCATTTTATCTCCTAAGTTTCCGAAATCTTCATCTTCTCTGGTCGTCTCTAGATTTTTTGCACATCACCCTTTCTTATCTTTTTAAAGAGTAAGTTTTATTTTCAACTCAATCTCCAATCTCTTTACAACATGCTCTAAATTTGATAAGGTACATATTTTCTTCAATTTCTGGCAATTTACTAGTTGTGCTTTTTCTTATAATCTTCTGGTCGTCTTCTCTGGCGTATCTTCTTTTATGTTTTGTTCTCAAAGACTCTTATATGCGGTCCTTAACCCTAAGTAAGGCTATTATTTCTAAACCTAGTGTTCCTGTTTACATACATGTCTTCCTCTAGTCGTGTCGAGTCTCACGTAGAAGATGCTCACTCTAATGGGGATTTCGGCCAAGTCACCGGATCCTCTAGCATACTCAGTATGCTATCTGGTCCATACTTAGATGACTTGAAGAACTGTTTCCCTGTTTTATCTCTTTTTGAGCTTCACACTCCTGGGAACTCTGAATGTGTTCGCAATCCTCCTCCTAGCTATATATCATATTATTTAGCCTATTCGGTTTTTTTTTCTTTACTTTCCTCTTCCTCAACACATTGTTGATATTCTATGCTCATACAAAATTACGCTATCCCAATTTCATCCCAAGGGCATCACTATATTATGGGGTTTCTTTGGGTGTGTGAGAAAGTGGACGTTTCTTTACCCCTTGATTTTTTTTGCAAATTATATAACCTTCAAAAAGTGAAAAACACCATAGATGAGTTTAATTTTTATCCTGTGGTTTGTGAGAGGTTTCCCTAGTAACGTTAGTCTTTGACGGTACAAAGTATTTTTTAATAAAACTTAAAAATTCTGAATTAGTTGTGCCTTCTTGGAACTACAAAATTCCTAAATCTAAGCTTCCTGGTCTGAGTGTCTGTTTCACTGCTGAGACCAAGATCGTGGTGACACTTCGTGCTCATACACAACATTTCTGCCATGCTGATTCAAATGCTGAAGGTGTTTTGTTTGTTATTGTTTTGATATGTCTGATCTATATTCTTCCTTATGTTTGATGAGCATGTACTTATGTGTGCTTGTTTAATCGATGATGTTTATTTTTTGTGGACATAGACCTAGTTGGAAAGGCTATCGACAGATCGCTCTTCGATGGCGATGATGAGGTGGTGGTTGAGACCATTGTTCAGCCTGACAATACTGCTGCGAGTAACACTCTCCCACGGGGTGTTAACAAAGAACTAGTGTTACACTTGCAAAGGGAAAGTTTACTGAGGGAGGAGAGGCAGTTGGCGATTACCCCGCTGGCGAGCTGAAGAAGATGATGAAAAACAGGGATAGGATTAATGGGTCTTTGAGCCACTCACTACCTCCGATGAAAAGGCGATGTCATAACCAGCCTCGCCTGTGTACCAAGAATCTACTGGTGGATAGAATAATACCCGATACTCTCTCCAAACTTTCACTTCCCGAGACTCTAGTTATAGTTAGTTCACTTCTTAATTTGAGTGACCTTTGCTATACCTTGATATTTTGTATGTGAATCATTAACTATCACTTTTCTATGTCTTTTTTGCTCTGTAAGGTTGGTGAGAGCCTTCGGCATGTGAGCGAGCGGCTTTCAAAGTTCTCTCCTATGGATGAGTCGCTTATGGAAAAGTAAAAGGTGAAAGAGACAAAATGTGTGGCCTTAGAGAATTCCCTTAAAGCCGCTCAGGAAGAGGTGAACACTGCTAAGGACCGGGCTAGGATTGCAGAGGAAGAAGTCGTCAAGCTTTGTTTTGAACTACATGAGATGTGCACCAATGAGCCTACTTTCCTGAGTATCCTTAAATTCTGGTAGATCGGCTTTGCAAGAAAAAGTCCTTCTTCAAATTATTTGAGGATGTTTCCAGCTCTGCTCGCACCGAAGGTTATTGCAAGGTTGTGAAATGTATGTCCGAGTGGAACCCAACTTCGACACTGAAGAGTCTTCCCTTCTTGAAGAACTGTACTCCTGCGTTGACAAATAAAAAGGCCATACTCAACGATGGCTTTATTGATAAGATTGTTGATGGTGGACACCCCTATGCTTTCCTAGCCTTCATTGCCTTCCTTTTGCGGTCGAGCTAAAGGTGTGTGAGGTTGATTATCTGGGGGATCTTCCATTTGGTTCTCAAACAATTATGCCAACTCCTAATCCTGATGTCATCATGACAACTGAGGCCCTTGCAAAGATTGACATCACTGCTTAGCAACCCAACATGGAAAACACCACTATATTCGCCAAGCCTTTGTCTACCCCAACTCTGAAGTTAGTTTTTTCTTAGTATATTGGGCTCTTGGATTTTTTATTGTAGTTTTAAGACAATATTTTGGTGTATGTCTGTACTATTAGTGTAACTCCGGTTATTAATATTGATCGATTCTTCTTCTTTTACATTTCTTATCGCTCTTAATTATGTGCAAGGCTTCAATATTTTGGTTGATCATAAATATTTGAAATGACTTGACTTTCTAGGATGTACTGATCATTTTTCCGATCGCTGCAGATTTTCGCCATCTGATTTTTACTGCCCTATTAGTTTTCTTCATGCCACTTAATATTTCACCAAGGAGTGTGAGGAACTTGTATCTTCTAATCACTTCTCTCATATGGAGTCGCTTCCCTTATGCATTTGGCAGAAACTTCTTATTCCCGCTCTATTTCCATCTCCATTTACAACACGTCCTTACAATAAGTTTGTTCCCCATGGGTACAATGGTTAATCTCTTAGCAAGGATATTGTCTGCGATTTGGTTGATCTTGACCCCCCCGGTGCGTACATGCGATCGCTTGACCTCCCTCTCCATGTCCAAGAGTAGGTGTTATCTTTAGGCACTCATTTGAAGTACATGCTCCTGGGTATTAATGATCTTGAAGCGAAATGGGATAGGACTGTAAAGGATAACCAGGATACTGTGCACGATTTACGTAATATTTGCAAAGAGAAAAATAGTCGTATTCACTGTCAACACATTTCACCATGGTGAAGATGCTTTAACAATGGGAGGAGTATAGATATTATGCTGCGAGAAAGACTCGCGAGGCCCATCATAAGAAACTGATCATTGATAAACAATGTGCTCGCCTTGATGACTTGCTCAATAAGTTGAAGAAAAATAAGGATGAGTGTGATCACTTTTGATTCCCTACCCTCGGTTAGCAAATAAATTTTGATGAACAAGTTGCTATAAATACACAGATGCAAAGTGAAAATGAGCAGCTTCGCACCGAGTGTTATCGGCCTGATTTGTTTGTGCACCAACTTGAGCAAGCTTGTGTGATCGACTTATTTCTTCATCTCGCAAGGCTACTGGTGAGAATTATTGGGAATTAGCGGGTAGAGGATTAACTTGTCTGAGGCTGTTTGATTGCATATGCGTGGCCTAGAGGAAGAAATACATAGTTTAAGGGTTGAAAACAAGAGGTATGTGGATATTGTTAATGTTATGAGTATGCAACTGGACCACGAGGAGTTTGGCCCTATAACCAACTTTAAGGCGTATTATGCTAGATATCTTGGTCATATGGAGTGAAGAGGTCTAATACACCATTCTACTTATTTACACATGAAATGGTGATATGACCAAACAGTTAGCGAAGAGCGTGAGGCTGAGGAAACCTGGCGTAAGTATGAGTACGGTCATCGTTGTGGTGGTTCTTCTTCTTTTGGATCATCAAGAGTATCTAGGCGTAGATAGAATGTGATGAGTTTCTCTTCCAAACAATAATAGACTTATGTTCTTTTTGTTCCGGCTTTTTGATGTTGTGGTTGTCCTATTTTAATAAAATTTGGCTTCATACTTTTGAATGCTCTAGACTGCGTGATTCATTTTTCTTCACAAGATAACTTTCTCATACGGCTTATTGTTTTTGTTTTGAGTGACGAAGCTCTATTTATTGCGAAACTGCAAGATCTATAGCTTGCTTTAGTTGCTGTTTTATAGGCATATCTGTCGTGTAGCAAGATCTATTGCTTGCTCTATTAAGAGTATATAATGTGTGAAGCCGCAAGATCTATCGCTTGATTTTGGTTTTATGTATTATAGCCAGGTTTGCCTAGTACAAGGTCCATAGCTTTCTTTTTATTGAGAGTGCAAAATTGCAAGATCTATAGCTTGCTTTTGTCGCTTCGTTGTGCGCATGTCTACCTTATGGCAAGATTTATGACTTATTTTCTTAATAGTTATATTTTTTAAGAGGCAAGATGAGTGGCATTTATAATCGACAACTTATACCGCTATCATCATGCATTCATCGTTTAAGATATTGTAACTTAGTTTTGCAACTGCAAGGTATAGCTACTTGAAAATTAAAGATGTTATTCCAAAAAAAATTATATTCGATAATATCGCCTTCACCATAGAACAAGGGAACGAAAACCACCAATGATCATATCATGGTTTCTATACATTGAAACTAGTTTTTCCCGCCTCCTTACTGATTTTACACATAAAAATTTCTCAAGTTGATTATGTGGCAACTGTTTGGGATGCTGCTTCCATCCATTCTCTCTAACTCGTAGCAGTTGGATCGGTGTTTCTTTGTTATCTTGTATGGTTTTTCCCACTTCGGGCACAAATTTCTTTTTTCCTCAGTTAGGATAGTTTCATTCTTCCTTATCACCATATCGACAATTTGGAATTGTGTTTCCTTTACTTTATGGTTGTATGCTATGGCCATCCTTTCTTTGTACTTTGCTTCTTTGATCACCGCCCTCTGTCTCTTCTTTTTTATTTCATCTAAGTCCAACCTTACCATTTCTTGATTGATGTCTTCTTTATATTGCTCTACTTGAAGGCTTCATTGTTAGATTTCCACTAGTATTACCGCTTTGTTCCCATATACCAGACTATATAGCATTTCTCCTCTTGGTTCTCGTAATGTTGTTCTTCTGACCATAAGGTATTGGGTATCTCATCAACCCAACCTGCTCTCTTTCCTTCTAATGTTTTCTGGATACCTTGGACGATTGTTCTATTCATTACTTTGACTTGACCATTTGCTTAAGGGTGAGGTGCAGAAGTGAATTTCAATGTGATTCCCAATTTCAAACACCATTCCATAAAGACCCCACTTGTGAACTGTGTGTCATTGTCGATGATAACAGTTTGTGGTACACCGAAGCGACATATTCTGTCTGGCAAATTTTCTTGTTGCTTCCATTGTCACTATTCATAAGGGTCCTTTTGCTTACTTTGTGAAATAGTTAACTGCCACGAATAAAAACTTAGAACTGCCACCACCTTTTGGAAAAGGTCCGACCAGATCAATTTCCCATTTATCAAAGGCCAAGCTCTGTATATTCCTGTTAATGTTGAATGTGGTTTGTGCGATATTGGAGCATTCATCTGGAAGCTTCTGTATTTAAGGACAAAGTTGTATGAGTCATTAAACATGGTTGGCCAGCAGTATCCAGCTCAAATGATCTTCTTCGTGATTTTTCGAGACACTTGATGCGATACACATAATCCTTTGTGTACTTCCTTCAATATTTTTCTTGCTTGTGATAGCCTCACACACTTTATCCATAGAGATAGGTATCCTTTCTTGTATAAGGTTCTGTCTTTGTAAACATAGTTGTTGGATCACACTTCTAGCTTCCTGGCTTGTACTTTATCTGTTGGTAGCTTCCCCTCGTCAAAGTATTCAATCAATGGTGTCAAACACTTTACATCCTGTGCTAGAACTGCTGACATGGTTGTCCTCGATGTGCTTATAACCAGAATGACCGTCACTTTCACATCCTTGTGTTTGGCTAATGACTCAAATCCTGCCGTTACTAGCTTGATTAGGGCATATGCCTTCATATTTGAACTTCTTGCAGAATGCTAGATGTTAAAGTACTCAACGTGAGCGATAAGTTGACAGACCCTGGTTAAGTATTTCATCGATTGCTCCTCTTGCACTTTGTAGTCTCCTCGTATTTGTTGGACCACTATCTGTGAATCATTGAACGACCGGATGCTCTTCACTTTCATGTTTACCGTGAGATTTAAGTTGTATATTAATGCCTCGTACTTAACTTCATTATTAGTAAGTGAACAATCAAAGTGAAACGAGTATCTGTATTCTCCTAAGTCCGGGTTAACCAATAGAAGTTCTGCTCCACATCCTTCCTTGGTAGATTTCCCATCCATGAATAGATTCTGATGTCTTCCCATTTTGACTTTCATTTGTCTTCATCAAGGTACTGTTGCATTTTCACCTGCTTTGCCCCCCACGCTTGTCATTTCTACGATGAAATTTTCTAAATCTTGTGCTTTAATTGAGGTTCATGGTTAAAACTGAATCTCTAACAATCCCAATTCAAGAGCTTATTTGGTCATTCTCCTGGATGACTTGAACTTGTTCATGATGTTCTTGATTGGGTAGTCAGTATAGACTACAATCATATTACTGTGGAAATTGGTTCGCAATCTTCTTGCCGAATATATCAGTGCTAGGGTTAACTTTTAAATTGGAAGATACACCTTTTCAGCCTGCTGGAGTATTCAACTGGTGTAGAACACTGGTATCTTATTCTAGCCTTTGTGCCTTACTAGAACTAAGCTCACTACGTTTATTGAAACCGCCAAATATAAGTATAGTGCTTCTCCCTGAATTGGTGCTCTCAACGCTGGCAGTGTCTAAAGTTGGTCCTTCAGTGACTCGTATGCTGATTGACACTATTCGCTCCAGTTGAACTTCTTACCTTTTTAAGTATTTCAAATAGAGGGAAGTGTCTTTTGGGTGCCTTTAACACAAACCTACTAAGTGATACTTGCAATCCCATTATGATTTGGACTTCCTTCATTGTTCGTGGTTGGGGGAGATTAACAATTGCTTGTATTTTCTCCAAATTAGCCTTGATCCATTTTGAGGATACCTTGTATCCCAGGAATTTTCTTGCACCTACCTCGATCGTGTATTTCTTAGGATTCAGCATCATTCCAATTGTACTTAATGCATACAGGGTTTCTTTTAAGTCATTCGCGAAGTCGCAAACTTGCCTGCTCTATATGACCATATCATCCACAGATGCATCTATATTGTGCCCAATCTAGCTTCAGAACGCATTATCAACCAATCTCTGATAGGTTGCCCTGCATTTTTAAACCTGAATGGCATCGTCACGTAGAAAAATATCCCAAAACTTGTTATCAAGGTCATTTTTTCTGCATCTTTGGGGTTCACCAATATCTTATGATACCCTTTGTAGGCATTCAAGAATGCCAGGACTTCGTACCCCGAGATTTATTCTACTAGTTGATCGATCTTTGGTAGGGGGTAGCAATCATTTGGACATGCTTTGTTTAAATCAGTGAAATCTATACACATTCTCCACCCAGAATCTGCCTTTTTTACCATCACCGGGTTCGCTAGCCATTTTAGGTATATCACCTCTTTTATGATCCTAGCTTGCAATAATGCCTTTACTTCTTCCTCGATTGTCTTTTGTCTATAACTGGCAAATCTTCTTTGTTTCTACTTAACTGGCTTGATCGAATCAGCGATGTTCAAAGAATGAGTTGCAATACTCGGGGTCGACTCCTCCCTTGTTCTGTACACTCCATGCGAATGTGTCCTTGTGATCTCTCAAAATTTTTATCACTCTCTACTTCTCTTGATCTTGAAGACATTTCCCTATTTTGACACATTTAGATGCATCGTTGTCATCCAAAACAGTATCTTAAGTTTGTTCTCCAAGATCTACTGGATGGTCCACCTAGTTAAGTGAGTCACTGCTGGTGATAGTACTAACCATTTTCAGGTGTTCTTCAGTCTTTCATACTTTCATTGCAATGACCTCACACTAACTTGCGACCTGTTGGTTTCCCCTCACCGTTACGATCCCTATTGGGGTTAGGAACTTCATGGCTAAATGGTATGGAGACCATATTGGTTTTTCTTCTTTAATTCATGGCCTACCGATAATAGCCTAAAACAAACTTGGAGCATCCATGACAACAAAGTCACAAATTATGGTGCAGTTCCTCTCATCTTGGCAATTGCTACAGACACATGTATATTTCCTAACGGTGTCTCAGCTCGCCATGTGAATCCTATGAGTGCGGATGTAGATTTCTTCAAGTCAGTCCGCTTGAATCCAAGTTTGTCGAAGTAGTCTACGAAAAGGATTTCTACTGCGCTTCCATCATCTATAAACACTCTATGAACCATCGCATTTCCGATTTTAGCGATAACGACCATCAGATCATTGTGTGGTGAGGCATTAGGAATGGCGTCCTCTTTGCTAAACATGATTGCTTCATCAACATGCAATCTCTTATCCAGGGGCCCCTGTGGAGGTGAATACCTGGCCTTAGCCTTCAAAGAATTATTTGATAGGGACGATGTTGACCCATGTATGGAGACAACTACTTTCTCTGGAGTCTCGTTGGACACATCCTCTTCATAGTCCACTATTGCCATCATTTTTTATTCCCCTTTTAAGTGTTTGTTGTGGCACGGGTTTCTGCCATGAAGCTTCCTACCTTGCTCGCTTCATTGTATCTATTACCGCCATCTTCCTTCATGTATTGTCCAAGATAGCCATTTCTTAAGTTTTCTTCTATTTGCCTCATTTGATCACTATAATATTCGATATCGTGACTGTGATCCTTATGGAAATCGCAATAGTATTCTCTTAATCTTTTCTCTGGAGGCACTACCATTGGCACTGGTTCATGGAATAAATCTTTGTTTGCTTGCCAGATCTCCCTTTCTAATTTTGTTAGCGGTGTTTCTTGGGACAAGATGCTTTTTGTTCCCACTTCTCTTCCTTTGAAAGGAAAGTTTACTTTCCCCATATTTTCAAAATTTCTTTGTGAGTCCTCTATTACTCTTTTCTCTCCTTCTTCCCGCTCAATATTTGTGGTTGTTGGCTTCTTTCATTCGCACTTACTGCTCTATTATTTTTTGTAAGTCCCTTGGGTTTTCTAGCATGTTCTTTCCTTATAAAACTTTCCCGATTGCATTCCCCCCGTGAACGCACCCAAAGAAGATTGAAACGGCAGGTCCCGAACCTACAGACTCTCTGTGACGAACCTACTGTGATATTTTTGTAAAACTTTCATCGCTTCGTTGAGCTATGTTTTTCAGGTTTGTGATTATCTGGTAAAATTGTGCTTCTAGTAGTCGAGTCCCAAGAACAGATATGATAATAGTGCCCAAGATGTGATACTTTTATCTGGTAAATATTCATACTTTTGTCTAGGAATTCCTTACACTCGAACTCAATTTCAGCATCATGGAACCTCGTGCTATTACGATAGGAAAGTAGGAATTCCTTTGGGTTTGTTGTCTCATCGTAAATTTTGACATGTAATTGTAATTTGAAGTCATTTGGCATCTTGAAGTTGTGAAGATGTGGTGCTAGTTGCGACTTATCTGTGTCGCCATCTGCTACTATTTTTCTTAATTCATCCCCATATTTAAGGTTGTCATTGTTTTAACCAATTTTTTTACTTACCCTTGGGGACATTGGTTTGAGAGTAGCTAGGAAATGATTATACAATTGCTCTTTGTTCACTTCTAGAAATGACACAAACGCTCTCATTTCCTTTTTCTTGTTCTTGTTAGGAGGCTTTGCCTCTTCTTCATCCTCTGTGTCATCCCTAACGTGTTCTTGCTCTTTTCTAGGAATGTGATCCTAATTTTAACTGGGATGTGCATTCCTATTTCTTCCAGCTGTTTGTTTTTGAGTGTGGTTGTTTTGACTTCTTTCACTTCTAGTGAATACCATTGTCGACCTTGTTGGAAATGAACAACTGGAAAAAATTCCATCCCCATAGACTGCTCCAAATGTTGTGGTATTCCCAAACTGACCGATTGATCGTTGTTCACCAAGGTGTGCCTGCAAAAGAGACCCCGGAAGTTATTCCGGGGAAAAGACCCTAACGCCCAAGTCAGTTCCTTCTTTCTTCAGAATCAAGTCCTTTGGGTCAAGTTGCACTTACCTGGATTTGTATCCTTCTTCCTCCTTTTATAGTGTATCACAAACATGGCTCTACTTTATCCGGCCTTGCCATCGTGTGTTTGGTCATAAAACTAAGAAAGGGGGTTTGTGACTGACACCTAATCATGGTCTCCACTTTTCTCGGTTTGTGGGTTGACCTAGATTATCCCGAGTCTATTTGTCTCAGCTCATATCACTGGTTAGCATCAAGCCCCTTTGTGGTTTAGGCCTGCCGCTTAGTATTTAGGCTAGGTATACACCAGATGGAGATAAATTTGTATTCATATGTTGATTATGTTCTTGTAAGATTCTTTAGATCTTCCTAATTTATGTGCTTATGATATTATGATGGCTTGTTCATGAATTGTGATAATTGCATGAATGATACACTCGATTAGCACACACTATATTCTACATTAATGTTTGTTCAGATATGGAAACCCCTCGGGATAGAGAAACCTGGATGTGATATAGGTAGCAGGGTCTGGGTCCATGTGGGTGTGTGCACGTAGGTCTTTTCCAAGTTTTACTGTTACGATGACAGCACACCAATCTTAACTGGAGATTTGGTCCAAAGGGTTACGGGTAGAGATAGAAAATAGTAGCAAGCTAGGGTTGTAAGAGGTCCTAGTATCATCGATAAGGTGCCTCCCTTTATTTGCCTCATTTTTAGGCCTAGGGGGTAGATCATCCGTGGAGTAGTGCCCGAGACGTAATCATACAAAGGTGAAATAGATCTACGCAACTGTTAGAACGTTGTTGTACTCCCCTAATTATGGAAGTGGTGCCAATGAAAGATTGCAAGAGCACCCTACGTGACTGGTATGGGTAAGTGTTGACCATCAGTCACACCATGTGTTAGGAGCACTAGATTAGGTTGTTGAAGTATTAAATGTGGTTGAATCGAGGATCAGAACATTTAATCAACCATTTTATGCAAATATTCCCCACTTGTATATTAATATAGTTTACGTGCTTTTTATCTTTCATGTCCTTAATTGTTAATTGAAAAAAAAACTAACCCCCCTCTTGTTTACTATACTATCTATTCCTAGCAACACGATGGATTAACGGCCCGTTTGTGGTTATGTTCAATTAACTATTAGGACCTAGCATTTCTGGGGAGATACCCGGGCCTGCCACTAACTACCCTATCGGTAGTAGTAAGTTGGTTGCAGAACTATAAATGTTATCTTTGATGTTACTCAGTCTTCGCTCGAGTTAATTAGCTACTGTTGATGACCCCAAGTAGAGGCGGGTCTCCTTTAATAAGTAACATCTTAAGGAGGTGGGGAAACCGAAGGTGTGATAGACAATAGGAGTTCCCAAGGAATTAACATCTTCACATCGTGTGATACAACAATAAATTAATAGATATATATATATATATATATATATATATATATATATATATATAGTTCCTGAATGTGAATAAAATTCTAGGATCAAATCGTAAACTCCTTCCGTCCCATGGAAATTGCAGAGAGAGAAAATCTCTCTTTAGATTTAACCCATGGAAAAGACCATATAGCCCTTATCTTCAACTTCCAATCTTCTCATCTCTCCAATCTTCTTCCTGCGTCTCTACCCTCCTACCACCACCTTTGTCCTCCCACCTCTCATCATCTCTGTCTCTCATCCTCTATCCTCCCGCTTCCCATATCTCATCCTCCCGCTTCCCATCCTCTCCACCATCATCCCACCTCACATCCTCCAGATATCAACCTCATTCACCTCTGCCCTATTGCCTCTGTCGCCTTGGTGGTCGAGATAGAATAGTGGTGGCTTCAGATGGTGTTGAAACTAGTGGAAAAAATGTTGGTTCACGAAGCCAATGGTGAGGCGAGTGAATCAAGGGTGTTGACACCGATGGTGGGTCACGGCAGAGATAGGTGCTGGCATCAGAAAACCCACATGGAATTATGTGGTGGATCTAGAAAGGCAGAGGCAATGGGAAGGAGAAGGCAGAGACAAAGATGGAGGAAGGAGGTAGAGGAAAAGGTGGGGGAAGGGGAGAAAGTAGAGCTAAGGGGAGGCAGAAGTAATGGAAGAGGCAGTGGTGGGGGTGGATGCGAGGGGTGGCGCTAGCGGAGGCGAGGGGTAGCATTAGAGGAGATGAGGGTCGGCAAAGGCAGAGGGTGAACTTTGCAACGCTATTACTTAAAGCCCTTTATATCTATGGATAAAACCTATACTTACCACTGATCTGCACCTAGAAGAATGTCTTAACCAATGCATTTAGCACAGTTATTAGTATCTTTTTTATGGTTGAATTCTAGGTTTAGTTGGGTTTACATCACAAGTGTTTTAGACAGACTTTGTTGGTTTTCTTGCCTAAATCCCTTGTTTTGTAGATTTATTTAGTCCTAATGGATGCTATGTCCTTACGAGCATCTAGATCCTATTTTTTAAGCTTCATTGTAGATTGCTCATAAGCACTTTAGAGTAGAAGGGAATTTACAAGGATGGTAGTAGATATTTGAAGGCCATTTGCAAGTATGGTGGTAGACCGAAGGCCACGCACTTAATTGTGTATGGAAATGCGCCAAGGAGAAATGAGTTGAAGCCCAGACGACCAGATGACATAGAAGACTGGAACTTCTGTGTCCTTCTGTACGGCCCGTGCCAGCCAAAATAGTGGTGCAACTAAGTAAGGGTACAGGTCGTGTGCTTTTGCACGGACCGTACCGTTTAAGGGGATCATGCAGCTAAGTGTGAGCACAGGCCGTGTCCTTTTGCATGGCCCATGCACCTTGAAGATCAAAGACTAAAAGAACAGCCTGCACTCCGTGATATTTCATGCGATCGCGCCATCAGAAAGCTATGAAATCTGCTCCAGCTCACGGCTAGCAACCAATAGCATGGTCACGCTGATCAGATGCACGAGAATGCCCTTCCAGCTGGCGGTCTGTATGCTATTGCACGGGCTGTGCCACATAGGCCACTATTGCACGGCCTGTGCCACCATTCCAGCTAGGGTTTCTCTTAGTCCTTTAAGGCCCATTTCCTATCTACTATATAAAAAATCCTATGTTTACTAGGGTTTAGAAGTTTATTAGTTAGAAACAAAAATAATTTATATTCTTCAAGTTTTCCAAGAGTAGGTAGAGAGAGAAAGTGAATAACCCTTCTCTCTTCTTTTAATCTTCCTAGTTTTTCCCAAGGGTATTGAATCCAATAGAAAGATTTGGTTCAATTCTTAGGGAGTAGTTTGTTTTCTTAGGGATCTAATTTGTAGTCATGATGTGGTAGATATTGTGTGAGATTTTAGGTATCCCCATCTTTTTATGTTTATGAATATCATGTTTGATTTGTTCTTTACATTCTTGTTAAATGCATGTTAGATATCCTATGTTGGCATGCACCTTAGTGTATGTTTCATGTATGGTGCTAGGCTTGTTTGTCCCCTTGGGAGTGTCTGATAAGGTATACGAGGAGTGAGAGTTCTTGGCTATCTGGGTGTATGCATGTAGGTTGTAAGCAGCACTTCGATAACCTTACACTGGAAGGTTGTACCTTGATAGATGAGGGCATGATAGTTTTTAACAACTACTGTTGTAGTAAGACGGCCGTTGTCGTTGCAACCATAGAGTCATCATAACATGATATTCCCTTTGTTTCTGTATGACTAGGGAGAAGCATTCTTAGTGGAGGCACATGATGTAATTCTTTAGGGGAAAGAGGAGCACATAATGTTTGGACCACTTGACACACTTTCCTAATTATGGAGGGGGTGTCGATAGAATAAAACGTAGGCAGCTTTGTGTGACAGGCAAAGGGAGTTATTAACTATCGACCACACTATGTGACATAAACATTGGGATAGGTTTATACATCTTGTATTTGATGGAATCTAGGATCAAAGTATTCTACCTATCATGTAACGCAGATGTCCCCAAGTCTTAACTTAATATAGTTTGATCTCTTGCTTTGCAAGTCTAGTAGTTTAAAGAACAACCCCCCCCCCCCTCCCCCAAAAAACCATGTTTGTAACACTGACTATTCCTGACATGCAATTGGAGTGATGATCCGATAATGATTCTTGCGTTGTTAGCTTTTAAAATCCTAGCATCTCTATGGATGACCCCAGACTTGCCACTAGCTACCTTTTGGTACTTTGTTGTGAGAACAGGAGCAACAATATAATTTTATATCTTTGTGAAGCACTTCACAGGTTAATTTAATATCCCAAAAGGTTGGTTTATTAGCGACCACAAGGAATACGGATCAACCAATATCTACTCTATAAAAGTTAGGAGTGATTACAGGAGCAACAATATATATATATATTATCTTTTATTGCGACCCTGTGACCATATATATATAGATATATATATAGATATAAATACAGATATAGATATATAAAAGCACATCAATGGGGGGGATTGGTTGGTTTTGTCCTAAGTTATGAATTAAAAGACAAGCTAACTAGGAGAGTCAAGTAACTATGCTAATCATGCAAAAAACTAAGAAAAAAAGATAAAAACTACAAAACACAAAGCCTAGGGGCAATTGATATGCAATTGATATCCACTTTCAAACCTAATGTAGATCATAGAACCATTGACTCATTCTATCACATTCATTACCCATGAGGAATGCTATCACTTCCATTTAAATAGATAGACATCTTTTTCTTCTTAATAGTAATTCACAAAGACGTTCAACAACCATTTGCAAAACTCATTAATGATCACTTTTAGGTGAACCACGCCATAAAAGGTATTTAAATAATGGCGTTATACACAAAATACCATAGATTTGATAACAACAAGCATTCTACCATATGCATAGCCATTTAACCAAACAAAACCTTCATTAGGCTAAACCTAGAAAAAATCACATTCAAGATTTAACCCTTCATTGCTTCTAAAGGAAAAATATGAGAACAATCCACATTAACATACTCATCTAGCAAGATTCACTTCACATTATACACAACAAGTTCTAATTCCATGTTCTTGGATTTTCATGTCAAATGAGCTAAGAAATTGGCCACTTTTCTAACACCCTAACACTTAAATCATACAAACATTTCATATTCTCAAACAACCCATGGCATAAATGAAGTAAAACATCACATTAAAAACACATGAATGCTAAATAACAAAATCTTCAAGAAAGAGTGAAATAGAGGTTCTTACTACATAGGTTTGGAAGCTTCAATCAATTGCTCCCATGTAAAAAACTAGCCTAGATAATGGAAGCACATAATTAACCTACAAAAGAACTAAAAAAAGAAAGAAGGAAAACTATGGTTTTCAATCCCAAAATTGGGAATAATAAGAAAAGAAGAAGAGGATAAGGTTTGATATTTATGGTACAAAAAGTAGAAAAGAGTTATGGCTATACGTTTATTGTGAATCGCAACCAATTCTTCTCGAGTTGCGACTGAGCCAAGATTCAGCATCTTGATTTCTTTCTTCTTTTTGTCTCAAGTCCTCCTCTTCACTTTACTTATCTTCAAGTATTCAAGTCTTCAAAAGCTCAAATGCAAGTCTTCAATCTTCAAGCAAATTGCCTTGTCACACAAAATCTCCTAGAAAAGTAATAACAGCGTAAAAGTCACTCTTAACTCCCTTAGAGAATTTCAATTAAAAATGCCACATCTAGAGCACAAAAGTGTACAAAAGTGAACCCTAAAATTTCTAAAATAACCATATAAAATGGACACATCACCTACATCAAACCACTGGTAGGCGTAGGAGAAGAAAAAGAGAAACCGAGGAAGTTCCACGAGGACTTGTTGATAGTGAGAGAGAGATTCCAATGGCCAAGAATCACATGACTCTCTGAGAGTCGATGGCTCCAAATCTGGAGAATCAACTTCTCTGCATCATTTTCCAACCTCTACCTTTTAATGTGACATGCAAGCTCAAGACAGGAATGATACAGTGCTTGCCTAATTTTCATTGCATGGCCGGAGAGGATATGAACAAGCACCTCTCCGAGTTCCACCTTTTCTGCACTAATATGAAGCATGTGTGAGTTTTGGGAGAAAATTAAAACCTTCATTATTTCCCATTTTCACTTAGAGATGTGGCTAAAGACTGGTTGTATTACTTGCCTCCAGGGTGCATTACGAGTTAGATGGACAAGAAGAGACGTTTCTTGGAAAATTTATTCCCTACTTCAAAGTATGTTGGGCTCAAGAAGCATCTTTTCTATATCCCAACATCCCAATGAGACTATTTACGAGTATTGGGAAAGGTTCAAGGGGATTTTACCTAGTTGTTTATGCCGGACCTTCAAAGATGGTGATTTGTTCTACTATTTCTTCTTGGGTTTGTGCGATGATAATATGAGGATGGTGAATGCGGCTTGTAATGGATCCATTGCAAACGAAATCCCAATAGTACACCATGTCACTTTTTGAGGAAATGGCTAATGGAACAAGGTAGTTTAGCACTAGGTCAAGTACTCGAGCGGGTGAAGAGCTAACTCACTCTCCTAATCTAGAAGAGAAATTTCAAGTGCTTTCATCTATGGTGAAGGAATTTATGAAGGGGGGAGGATGCAACAGAGAGAAGAAGGCACGGTGCATGCTTTCAGTCCACTTTCGTGCGGCTGGCATGAGGAAGTGCATACCCACACGGTAAAACCTAATTGATGAAGACTAGGCGCCCGACCAGCACCCTTAGCCACCCACCCACACGCTCGAGACCACCCACCATTGAAGTGCTCGGTACCATTTTGCTCCATGTGCGCGCCTGCCCGCTTGTGTCTAACTGGGTGCCCATCTTGGGCGCGCCCAATGCCTAGCCTGCACACCCAATGCCTGACCAGCACGCCCAATGCCTGACCAGCGCGCCCAACGCCTGGCTAGCGTGCCATACTGCATTTTTACTTTAGTTTGACCAAACTTTGTGCTATAAATACCCAATATCTTATCCTCTCTTCATAAACTTTTTCTTGGCCGATAATCCTCCATTCCAAACCCTAGATTTCCGTTTCTTTACATATTTTCTCTCTTTTTTTATGTATGAATTCATCTATGAACGTTAGTATGATTTTTATTAGCTAAACTTAGTCTTGGGAGCAATTGATTAAGGCTTACAAGCCCATGTATAGAAATCTTTATGACCTATTTAATGCTTAGCTATTTTGCATTTATGGATATTTGAATGTTGGTTGTTAATGTCATTAATGTTATTGGAAGTTTGAGTATATGATTTCTTGTGTGATTTCTTGTTAGGGTTGGAAAAAACTAGCTAAGTTTCCCCTATTTTGATATGAAATCCAAGAGCATAAGTTAGAGCTTCTAATGGTAATCATAAGTTGATAATTTCTAGATTAATGTGATGATGTTAACTCTTTGTCATGTTTTTTTAGGTAGCAAATAAGAGAAGTCTGTGAACATTGAACGTGCTTAACTAATCTTGTGTAAATGCATGAATTGGTTCAATGCTTAGACACAGTGTAGTGTTTATAAGTGTTACCAAGCTTGTTGATCCTTTGTAACTAAAGGCCATTAATGGGATACCTTTAGCCATTTCTCGACTAAAGGAGTCATTAGTGAGGTTTGACAAGAGATGGCGAATTCACTCTTTTAAACTAGTATCAAAGAAGGATAGAAGGATTATCTTCACAACAAGTAGTGAATTAGTGAATAGGCTGTAAGTTCAAGGATAGATTAGAGGCTTGGAAGTGGAAATCAATTGTGCCCAAGGTCCTTTAATTTGTGTCTTAATCTCATTTTTGTTATTTGTTGTGTGATTAGCATTGTTATCTTTCCTTACTAGTTGTCTTGCTTTCTGACCCACCTCCACCCAGGGTCATTAATCGTAGCTAATTAACCCAGGTGGAGGCTTGTCCCATGGGACGGTCAAAGATAAAATTTATAATTTTGCACCTGTTCTCACTGCACGCTACCTAAGGTTATTTAGCGGTAGCCTCATGTTTGTCCATAGAGATGTTAGGGCTCAAGTATCAACTAAAGACACAACCTCGCACGGGTCATCAATCCGTACGAGTGAAAGGAACAACTAGTAATTGCAAACAAAAGGGGGCGGGTTTGGATTTTCATATTTAATAACAATGATGCATAAAGTAAAACAACAAGTAAGCTAATTAAACTAAGAACTTGGAGAGTCAATGCGCAACTTGATTAACCTAATGTTTTGATTCTCGATTCATTCACATGAAAGATTTACCAAATAACTTAATATTGTGTTCACAACATGTGGTGTGGCCAATGGCATACACTTCCCCGTACATGTAACGTCGGGTGCGCTTTCAACCCTCCATTGACACCACCATCATAATTAGGGGGGTACAATAAGGTCTAACCATTTTTGTAGGTTTGTTTCTCCTCGTGCGATTACATCCTGGGCTTCCACCATGAATTCACAACTCCCCCTGGGTCGTATCAATTAGGCCCAAGGATTGTAGGCACCTTATCTATGATCTATGGTCTCTCACACCCTATTTTCCTTCCTTTTTAGCTATCTCTACCTGCAACCTATCGGAAAACTTTTGGTAATCATCTAAGACTGGTGCGATGGCAAATAAGTCATAGTATGACTCGAGTCTCTCGTGCACACACTCACGCAGAAGCAACATACTCCCTTACCCATTCTAACATCAAAATTTCTCTTCCTAATGGGGCATCAATAAATGCACCATACATGAATACAACCCAAAGTGTGTTCCGGTATGTGGTGTAATATTCATGTATTTAGAACATTCAAGAACAATCATAATAATATCATGAACACATATCATAGGGTGAATCTGATGAATCTAATTTAAACATAAAAGGTTAGAACATGTGCTACATTTATCCCCAAACTATGGAAACTACTCTATAGACATGGAATTCAAATACGAATATGAATTCCACATCTAGGATGAACAAAAAATGAAACGATAGAAAATTGAAAAAGAGAGAGTGTTTCTCCTTCTCTAAGAGCTCCCCTAATGATCTAATCTACATAGTACATGTTTAACCTAGTGAATAAGGTCATATATATGGATTGGGACTAAAAATAGTCCCAAAATAGGCCAAAAATGCTAAAACCCTATCTCAGCCGCTGCCTGACTCGGGCCGTCGCGGATGGCGCAGGTCGCGGGACACTTCACCATTAACTGGTTCTATGTGCGTATTAACTTAATCACCTTTCAACCTATCCTGTCAACACCAGAAGATATTTGAACCCCACAATTTTTTATACAAGAAAATACTTGATTTTACAGAGCTTCACTAGTTTTTGCAAAACTAGTCAGAGCCTCGAGTATTTATTCGCCCAGAGACTTGGGGATGAGGTGGATTCGGGTGAGCAGTGGTATGTCAACCACTCTTGTTCTCGTTGGGCTTGTTGAACTGCAAGCTTCACGTCTCTCCTATAGTTACTTAACCTTAGGCAACACTCTGTAGGGTGGTCAAAATGACACACCCTACACAATTTCATTTGCTAAGTGGTATCCTGCCACATCAGTAATCTCCAGCCACAAAACAGCTTCAAAAATGAACAAAACATAAACAATAGCAATTACTAACTACTTTAACTAACACGTTATACCTAATTGATACTTAAGCTGAATAGTATCCCCAGCAGCGGAGCCAAAATTTAACCCACCTCCACCTGGGGTCGTTAATCATAGCTAATTAGCCAAGGCGGAAGTTTTTCACGTGGGACGATCAAAGATAAAATTTATAATTCTGCACCCATTCTCACTGTTACGCTACCTAAAGGTTAGTTAGCGGCAAGCCGTGGATTTGTCCACAGAGATGTTAGAGCTCAAGTATCAATTAAAGACACAACCTCATACGGGCCATCAATCCGTACAAGTTAAAGGAACAACTAGTAATTGAAAACACAAAGGGGGGTGTTTGGATTTTTAGATTTAATAACTACGATGCATAAAGTAAAACAAGTAAGCTAATTAAACTAAGCACTTGGGGTGTCAATGCACAACATGATTAACCTAATGTTTCAATCCTCGATTCATTCACATGAAAGATTTACTAACAACCTAATATTGTGTTCACAACACGTGATATGGCCAATGGCATACACTTCCTCATACTAGTCATGTCAGGTACGCTCGCAACCCTTCATTGACACCGTCATTATAATTAGGGAAGTACAACAAGGTCCGACCATTGTTGTAGGTCTGTTTCTCCCCTGTGCAATTATTTCTCAGGCTTCCACCATGAATGGAAACCTCCCCTCAAGTAATATCAATTAGGCCCAAGGATCATTGGCACCTTATTTATGATCTAGGGTCTCTCACACCCTATTTTTCTACCTTTTTATCTATCTCTACCCGCAACCTATAGAAAAACTTTTGGTAATCAGCTAAGACTGGTGCGATGGAAAATAAGTCAGAGTATGACTCGGGTCTCCCGTGGACACACTCACACAGACGCAATGTACTCCCTTACGTATGCTAACATCCAGTTTTCTCTTCCCAACGGGGCATCAAAATGCACCATACATGAATACAACCCAAAGTGTGTGCCGGTATGTGGTATAATATTCACGCATTTAGAATATTCAAGAACAATCATAATAATATAATGAACACATATAATAGGATGAATCTAATGAATCTCACATAAACATAAAGTTTAAAACATGCGCTACATTTATCCCCAAGCTATGGAAACTACTCCATAGACATGGAATTCAAATACGGATTTGAAATCCACTTCTAGGATGAACACAAAATGAAAAGAAAGAAGAAGGAAAAGGAGAGAGTATTTCTCCCTCTTTAAGAGCTCTCATAATTATCTAATCTACTTTTTACATGTTTAACCTAGTAGACTAAGGTCATGTATATAGGAGAAGGGGATTGGGCCTAAAAATAGGACAAAATACTAAAACTAGCTCAGCCGCCACCTGGCGTGGGCCGTCACGGATGGCACGGGTTGCGCCAAGTACGTTGTCATGGGATGCATCATTGCACTGCTCTGTGGGTCTTAAAGGTGCGGGCTGCATGATCTAGCGTGGGGCTGTAGCACAAAGCACTGGCGCAGACTGGAGTTAGACTATGAAACCAAACATGGTCGTCTAAACCCCTTGTCACATAAACTCAACTAATACTAGCAATTTGCCATACAAAACATACCAAAATCTATGCCGGATGCAATGGTTAATGAACGCAAAATGAAGCGCATTATTTTCAAATTCATAATTTAAGAAAACCAACCAACACCCCCCCCCCCAATTTACTTTCTTTTATAATGTATATATATCTATATCTAGTCTTGTATCCAACTTATATGTATAAACCCTTAGAAAAATCCCTCTTATTCGTGGACGACCCTGACTTGTCATTATCTACTTAGTTGTAAATAGGAAGCATTTAGTGCTTATATATATATATTAACTTTGAAAGGTACAGCGACGACCTCCCAGAAATAACATGTTGTGCCGTCGATTCGAAAAATCCCGATGGGGAAAACCTCTGGCTTAACCAGATACATTAGCATGTTTGTTTGTAGCGATTGGAGTTGTGATGACTCTAGAGTCATCACAAGGTGTCTTTTCCTTTGCCTCTCTAGGCCTAGGGATTGAGATCCATAATGGAGTGTCCGAGATGTAATGCACTTCACTATATATCTAACGGTTGTGACTTACGCGAGGCATTGACCTTCTAGGAAGGCTTTGTATTCCTCCAAGCGGGGGCGCGTTAGCATTGGGAGTGAAGTGAGGGGGAATGGTCTGCAGCATCAGTGGACTAAAGCGCATTCCCTAATTAAGGAGACTGTGAGATATCAGCATGTTGTAAGTACCACGTGACAGACTGGGGGAAACACCTAGCTATCTCCACATTGTGTGACATAGGCATAAGATAGGTTTATATATCTATATCTGAATGAATCGAGGATAGAAGTCATTTATCAAGAATGTTACACATATACCCCCAAGTGCCTGTTTATATAGTTTAATTTCTTTTTATCTTTTATGTTCGTAGTTAGTAGTTGAAAAACTCAAAAACCCCTTATTTTACTATATTATCTATTCCTAGAAACATAGATAGATTGACAACCCGTACGTGGTTGTGTTTTAATTGACTATTAGACCCTACCATCTCTGTGGACAAACCCGGACTTGCCACTAACTACCCCATAGGTAGCTTAGTAGTGAGTTGGGTGCATAACTAAAAATTTATCTTTGACCTTTCTTATCCTTCGCTTGGGTTAGCTACTAACGACCCCAAGTAAAGGCAAGTTATCTATATATTATAAGTCTATGCAACAACATCAACTTTGTTTTAAATTTTAAATGTAAATATAATAAAAATATTTTTAAATTTATAAGCTTTCATTTTTTCAAAACTTAAATTATAAAAAATATTTTTTTAATTGAACTTAAATTTTAAAAAATGTAAACATGAAATCAGATTTGATTTCAGCTCAACTACCAGAAGCCTAGTCTAGGTCCCAACCCTAATCCTATATAAAACCTAAATCCTAATATTTTAACCAAACCCTACATTCTCGACACCTGCCCAACTCTGTCTCCACCGTCTCCGACATCTCCGTTCTGCATACCCACCTACATCACCTCCATATTTAGTACGTCTCCACTGCCTCTAGTGTCTCAGTTTCCAGCGCGTCACCACTGCCTCCGGCATCTCCTTTCCAACGCATATAGTGTCTCCACACCCACCTTCGGTATCTCCATATCCAGTGCATCACCACTACCTTTTCACCATAACCTCACAATGCCTTCATGCAGTTATTTCTATCGCCATTATTGCCTTTGACGGAGAGCTCCTCTATTGTCGCCGGAGATCTATAGTTGCACCGCATGCCGTGCCTCTCCCCTTCCATGTTTTCTCCATCACGTCGGATTTCCACCGCACATCTTCACAGCGACTGCCTTGCTCTACTTCTCCGCCCGCTCACCACTGTTCAATTCAAAACCCTTCTCTAGTGATTCTTTTTTTTAAACATTTTCGGTAATTCATACCGATGTATTCTCTATTTTTAATATGATTTTTTTTAGATTGTAAATCATGTTTTTCAGTGGTGGAACCACAACAAAATATTAGGGGGAGCCAGATTAGTGAACATTTATCTGTTTCGTGCTATTGCTAAAATAAATTTCCGAACGCTTAACTCAAACTCAATTTCTGTTCCAAAATCGTTTCATTTTGATTTTGTTGGTTTTTGTCTCCTAACGTAATAGTATACTAATGTACATGATATTTTTGACAAATGACATTTTAAAACACACTACAATCACTTGTTAAAACAGTACTGATATCCAGCAACAACTATAAAACTCTAATTGCTGAAAGACACTCGAGGTCAAAATTCAATCAAGCCAAATAAAAAAAACAAATGCAAAATGTAAATGCATTTTCCCTTGCAATAAACAATCTGTAAGACTGTAACATATCATACCTTGAGTAGCATAATTTCTACCAAGACAAGCTCCATTTCGGAAATCAACTTTACCTAATATACTTATGACCTCCAAATTGCTTCATTTCTAGAGATCACTCAACTCCAACCAGTATCTTTGATGCAAAGTCCATCCAAATCAAACCCAAAATTCAAATTTTCTAGAAAACAACTCATAATCTTTAAAAACATGTGAATTATTATCTTATACTGGCCTAAGATTTTGGTTTGAGAACTAGATATCATGCTCATAGCAACAGATCATACAATGAGCAGATAGTACATAAACTTAGCACATAAACGGATGACAACTAGGACAGAGCATAGGCAAAGAGAGAAATATAACAAGTTGCTCTACGAATTGGGAAAGTAAGAAACCATGGATTGAACAATGAACATTACCTCCAAAGCTTATTTGCAGTTTCAACAATCCAAAAATCATTACATGCTTCCCAGAGACAAGAGCTCTTCCAGCAACACAAAATTTCTTCTCAGGCCAATTATCAAACACATTACATGCAGCTGCAATATCGAAATAGGAATTCACTTCAAATCTCATACACGCGACTGCAATCTCATGCATGTAGATATAATTGGAGGCAAAGAATTGAAATGACGGAACTCACGTGGCGGGGCCTTACTAGTAGTATGCTGGCCGCTGCATCTGCAATGCTGAAGGCGGATCCATCCAGCCTGTCGGTGGCTCAAGGGGGGCAAAATCTGGTGGCTTCCAGTGGCTCTAGGCCTAAATTCTAGACTGCCGGATCCTAGGGGTAGCGCTAGTACTCCCTCGCCCCCTAGTTCCGCCCATGATAATTGTAATCCTCTGTAATTTCTAATTCTTAAGGTAAAATGTGGTGATTTTGTCTTTGAATTGAATTATGATATCTTGTTGTAAAGCTCTTGGCTATAAACTACCAAAAGAAGAATCGAGATCGATTCTTCTTTCGGTAGGTTTTTTTCCAGAAATATCATCATGCGAAATCGCACTGGCATCCTTTGTTTATTTTATAGTGTGGTTTGAAATGGAAAATTATGAACGACATCGCTCACTATTCATTTGTCATGTTTACTGCAGGTTGTATTGTGGTATATCGCACTTGGTTCGGACGTTCCCAATATTTATGTCGGTTCTTTTTTTTAAACTGAGGTAAAATACGTTTTACCTAAGTTTTGAACCGAGGTAAAAAAATATACTTTTACTCCGGCTACATTTACCTCGGTTTTTTTAGGCTAAAAATCGAGGTAAAAACCCGTGTAGAACCGAGATAAAAGGTGTTGATTCTTGTAGTGATTTGCACGGGTATTATCTAGTGTTATTTCTAAAGATTAAAGAATTATTGGTTGGTACATCTATTAGCTGATACTTTTTCATCTAGCTTCCATGGTGAATTAATTGCTATGCATGAAGGGGTTTATTTTGGCTTAGTTTTTCTTAACTCTGTGGCTGAACCTTTAAAAGCTCCTTGGAAATTCTTTTGATTAGTTTTTTATCTGTGTGATATGACGAAAAATATAAAGAACACACACACACACACTTACAGAAGGCAATTCAGTGGCGGATAGGCTAAGTACATTGGCCATGAAAAGTCCGCTTAGAAATCTTTGTTTTCAAGACTTAGATCAGAAAACTAAAGGTTAGATACACCTTGACGAATTCAGCTCCCTACAATAAGATCAATTTTGATTATATGCTACTGATTTTGTAATCTATTTCTTAGGTTCATCTGCTCACAGTTTTCATCAAGTAAATGAAGGAAGGTTGTGGAGAGAAGACACCAACACAGCCCAACAATTTATAGCTACGGACAAAGATGATACCATGGCCCTTTAAACATCAACACGGATGCTAATGTACCTCTGCAATCAATCACAAACTAGGCTAGCTGCTCTGAAGACCGGGAAAAAGTTGTGACATCATTTTTGGAAAACCATTCCATTCACATCACCTTTTATTTTCTACTTAGGGCTCCTTTGGAGGTCTTTCCATTTTTTACCACATTAATGGAATCACTCCAAAAAAATCCCTTTGTAGTCTTTTGGTTTTGATTATGCAATTTTGATTGTCTTTTGCAATCTCTTTGTAGAAAGTGGTCAAGTTCAACCTTGAAACAACCCTTACTACTCCATCGTTTTGCCATAAGGATTGGGGTACCTAATACATAAACCCCATTAACATGGGTTTTAACTTTAAAAAACAAATATTAATCAACAAAAATTAAATAATGTCGTAGAAGTAAATTTGCAAATTAAAATTACAAAGTGTTAAAAGAATTGAAAGGATTTACAAATAAAATCTTCCAGGGCTATATTTAATAATTATATATAATATTTTATTCTGAAATTTAAAATTTATTAGAAAGAGTCATGTAAATAAATAAAAATTTACTCCATCTATTATTCTATATGTTTAAATAGTAATTATAGATGTTTTTGTAGCAAATTAAATTGCGTGAAAAGAATTCAGTGCAGAGAGTAAAAATAATAATGAGTGGATGAAAATAATTCACTTATTATCATGAAATGAAGTTTGATAATATTAAAAAGATAAACCAAAGTGTATCAAATTTTAAAATATATATTATAAAAATAGGTATAAAAAATTTCCATAGCAAATGGAAATTAGGTATACAAAATAATCTACCTGGACAAGAATGTGCATCCTCATAAATAGGGTAGAATAAGTTAATCATCAATTTCTTATCACCGTCCTCCACGTATGATAAGTGAGGTAGGATGAAGCATTGGAAAAGCGACAACTATCAATTGAAAAGCGTTGAAAATATTGGGGGAAGAAGATGGGTTGAAGTATCCAAAGAGCCATGAAAGGAACTCAATTAATGAGGTCTGCATTGAAAAAAGGATATTAACTTAAAAAATATATTACATTTTCAATTACTTTTGTGGAGCCGGCGTGGAATTTTGTGTGAGTGACATGTGTCAACAATGGCCTCCTTTAATATATACTATAGATGTGGCCGCCGTTGACCTTTCCTCGTGACTCTTGTTTGAGTTCTCTAGTGTGGCCACCATGTGGTTGCCATGGTAGCAACTAACCACTGGATCTGAGAGTTCTAAGCTTTAATTTTGGGGAATTTTGGGGAATTTTGGGGGGTGGGGGGAGGACAGCGGCGCTTAATCATTTTGAGCTTCAGAGTGTGGGGCGGAGACCTTCCAATTTTTTACGGAGTAGAGCCAAAAGTGGCTAGGGCTAGATTAAAGGTCGGAGTACTCATGAGTGATAGGATGAGCCCGCCGAAGTTGTTGGTGGTAGCACCACAAGAAATAAGAACCTTTACCTCGGTTCTGCACGACTTTTTACCTCTGTTTTTAGTCCCCAAAAACTGAGGTAAATACTAGAGGAGTAAAAAGACCATTTTTTACCTCGGTTCATAACTGAGGTAAAAATAATTATTTACCTCGGTTTTGGACCGATGTCGGTAGGTTTCGTGGCCGACGTCAGTCCAAGAGAAAAGGCCGGCGATGGGATACGATTGTTGCGACTTCGTTCGGGCCAAAGTCGGTAGGTGTAGTGACTAACGTTGGTTAGAGCAGGAAGGTAGCTGATGGGAGAGGAAATTCTTTGAATTTGTGTAAGGAGATGACCGTCGTAATTACGGAGACGTCATAGTTGCTTGTAACCGACATCACGCATTTGGGCAGTGGTCATGCAGATGTGGAACGTCGTCCAATGCGACATCGTGTTGATAGGCTATTATTTCATAAGAAATTCCAATGTGAGTCTATGCGGCATCGGTAAGGTGTCATTGTTGTACCGGTTTGTGTAACGTCACGGAATTAATCTAGAGACATTGATTCTCGTACAATTTATAATATTTTATATTTGATGACACAAACAATTGTTCGTCGCTAGCTGTTACATGTTATATAATATTTGATAACCCGTGAAATGGTAAAACATTATACAACAATCAGTCGTTGTTCAATTAATGCAGAAAAGAATGACATGTTAAAAACTACAAAACTATCACATTTGATACAAATAAATGTTGCAATCTATTAAAATATATAAGATTGATATGAAATTGAAATATTAATTGTATTGAACCTCTATTATCTATGTTCTACGGCTTTAACACTTTCAGGGCGACTAGTGAAATGAAAACTCCATCCATCTAAATGCCGAAAGTCCATCGATAACTGTTATTGTCCTATTACAACCACACTTAAATCCCCCCCCCACTTAACCCTTTACTCATCCTTGAATAAATAAAAACAAAAAAGGACTAAGCGAAGTGTAGCGTGCAAATATAAGTTAGCCGATGCATTTGGCTTATTCATATATTACCCTATTTCCCCCAAAGAAGCAAGAATCTCACAACTCTCACACTCCCCGAAGAAGCTAAAGTAATCTAGCGACCCAAAATAAAGTGAATAAAAAGGCAACTGAGAAAGATAAGTGTTAAGCTAGCTTACTTTTCCAAAAAGTTTCCCAAAAGCCATTCAAGAGTCGTCGTCAAAAACAACCATTAAAGAAATCCAAGAGTCGTCGACTTGGTTGTAACTAAGGAAAACTCTAGATTCTCAACTTATTTTTAGCCAAGGATGATGCAAATGTATCGTCAACATAGTTTTTATTTTCTCTCAATTTCTCTCATTTTTCCTAGGAGCTCTTTTGGGTTTTCATCCTAGCTTTCACACATGTTGAGCTCACATTCTTACCTTTTTCCACACGGCCTCTCATTTTTGCCTAGGTTCATAAACCTAGCCGGGCCTAGCCTCTCATTTTTACCAAGGCATTTTGACCTACCTAGGCTTTTCCCAATGTTGCCTAAATAGCCCTTTAAGGTTTCTAACTTAGCCGGGTATATATATATATGTAATATTCATTTTATTCAAATTTTTCAAAAAATGTTTTGGTGTAGTAGCAAAAAATGCCCCGAAGTTGGGCTTCCTACTACATGAAGATAAGGAAACACAAAACATTACACCACCAAAGTTTCTAAAAAACCTACCCCAAGACAAGTTATGAATGCTATCAAGCAAGTCACACCACCAAATAAGCATCTAAAACTATCCCAAAATAAGTCAATCACCAAAACACCAAAGAAACAACAAAACTACAAGAAAAACATCAAAAGCAACGAGGAATCCCAAGACGAAAGCTCTCTAAGTGCTAACTACTCCCTCCCCTACACATGAACTATGCATTGTCCTCAATGCACAAAAAGTAGAAGCACATAAGTGAGGTTGAGAAAGTAGTAACACTTACACTTGCTACCCCGGAAGGCCCTCTTTGTCTTGCCTCGTCTCTTCATTCTCAAAGTACCCCATCGATTGTGACCAATCTAGTGCCAAACTCTTCCAATTGCAACCTCATACCACCTACTGAGAGACTGACTTCTTGCATAACTTGGGTAGAACTCGAAAGTTGCACCCCAAGAGTACGTAATTAGTCAAGGATGTCTGCGGATAGATAGGTGCGGCTATCTATTTTTCTATAACCCTTAATTATGATTCATTAGTTTTGTACAAATTAGGTTGATCAAAGTGTTCAACCTTTTGCAACGGCTGTAAAGAACCACTATCTTAGTTAGGGGATCCATAAATAACCCATGCTCATTAATGATGAGCTTTTGATTTTTTTAAAGGAAAAAGATATATGTATATGTATATATATATATAACCAATCAGAAAATGCATTACTTTCTTATCCCGATTGTAAATCAATTATATCTCTATTAGTGGTATCTCGGGAGATAAACTCATATTATTTAATCTACAAATCATTGATTTATAATATCTATTGCGTACCTGTGGTGTTGAAAGACATTACCCCCCACCTTCCTCGTTTTCACTGCATTTGACACGCTTTTTGCAGTATTTGATACACTCACCTTCTTTCTATTTATTTAATATTGACACACTTTCTCTTTTTGACCAAATTCTTTTAATTTCACCCACTCAGTCTATATTTTTTCACTCTAAAGTTAATTTTGTCAACTCATTTCGTTCCCATAAATTCAAGTATATCTAAAACTATAATGTCAACACTAGTGGAGAAAGGCGTATTAAAAGCGGTTATATCAGACAAGAGAATACACTCTTTAAGTACCTTATTTGGTGTTGCCTTTGATCAATTTTGATCCAAGGCGGTTCAAAAAATTGCCTTCTATGGGGTCCAAAATAGGTTCCAAATTCGGAACCTATTTATGGCCTTCTAAAATAATGGCTACCAGAAACATTAACCTAAGGTCTCTGGTAGCTCATGGCCTTATTCAACGGAGGAGAAACAACAGACAATAAACAAATAACGCAGTAATGGGGAGATATGGCAGAGGCACAAAGAAAGCAAACATCGCTTTCTCCAGTGGAGGGACAAACATAGAAGCGTAATCAATCGACGGTGGGGGAGTCTCCAGCGGTGTCGCTTGCGGTGGGCTTGATCTTCAGTGGCACAGCCAACAACGGCGGTGGGAAAATGTGGACGTTGATGAGCAATCAAAAACGGTGAGTAGTGGAAGCCTTTCCAGCTGCACAACAACAATGGCTTGATCTCTAGTGGCGCAGCGAGCGGCGAAGGTGGGAAAACATGGATAGTGGAGGGTGAAGGGTAGAAGACAGAGTGTGGAGGGTCGGCAGAGAAGGCGTGTTACAGGGGGGAGACTGGGATGGGTGTTACAGGGGAGAGAAGTAGAGATGGGTGTTACAAGGGGAGGGAGCTGAAGTTCTAAGGAGGGAAAGGGGGCGCAAACCCTAATGAGGAAGGTGCTGGTGTTGTGAAACAAAATACTAAGGGTGGAAAAAATCAAGGCTTTAGAGTTTCATTTATATAGTAAATCAAAAAACCCAGACAAAGACACCAAATTTTATTTTAATAAAAAAAATCACTAACGTGAGGGGTATATATTAGGCACCTCAGGCCATGAAAAATAAATCCAAGTGAGTACATCTTTGTGATGTGTGAACAAAACTATGTACAACTAAGAAACTGAATGTGGAATAGCTAAATACAAGGAGTTTTATTCCATATCCTTTGTCCCCAAACCCCATGTCGACAAAGGATATGGTCCTAAACCCATTTCGAGATCCGACCTTCTACTTTTATTGCCACCACGCCCCTGTGTCGACAAAAAGAGGTGGCGTTCTATAATAGTCCCTCACAAATCACTTCCTGAGAAGAGATTCACTCTTGATTTGGCTTGTAAGTAGCAGCTCAAGAAGTGTTGAAGGTGAAGTCATCTCTTTCAGTGATCCAATAGTGTTCTAGACTCCAAGAAAATTATTTTCTGATATTTGAAATCCTTTGAAATCCTCCTAGGATGACGATGCCATCGCCTTGCCTACGCAAACTTCAACTCCTGTAAATTAAAGAGGGTTCTATCATAAAACCGCCTTTAATCAATTTTCATTAAAGACATTATTGATCTTTAATTAATTAAAACCCACATTTAAATTGAAAGGAATGACTTGGGTGGAAGTCTCGAGTTCGAAACCTCTTTCGGATCAGGAACCACCTTGGATTGGTTGTCTTTGATCACCCCTTCTCAAGGTAGAATTTAATTAATTGGGGTATGTGTTGGATCTGGAGTATTTACGCCAAAACCACACATTTACGAGCCAAATGAATTAAAATAGCAAAAAGAAGAAAGCTCGCAACACATTGTCCCTATTCACAAAACTATACTTTGCCTAAAGCATAATTCGGTATTAGTGTAATGTTCTCACTTTCCGGGAACAAAGTTTCGGAAAATGCCCAGGCATTGTTGTTGACGGGATCGGCCAAGTGGTCGAAAAGGTTTTCCAAGGGGCCCTTTCTGGTGACAATAGCTTGGACAAAGAATCCAAACATGGAGAACATGGCTAGTCGTCCGTTCTTGAGCTCCTTAACCTTGAGCTCTGCAAAGGCTTCAGGGTCCTTTGCAAGACCCAGTGGGTCGAAGCTTCCACCTGGGTAGATGGGGTCGGTGATCTCACCGAGAGCTTCACCGGCAATACGGTGTCCTTCGATGGCGTTAGCACGACTTGGCTAGCCTAGATGGCCAAGATACTCTGAGCATGGACCGAGTTGTTCCTTTGAGTGTGCAACAAAACATAAACTTGGATGCATCCATGCTGGTTTTGAAAAATGGATACTTTTGTGGATGATACATTCTCGTCCTCTATGTATTTTAATTTTTTTATTTGGTTAGAGAGGACGTATTCAGAGAATGATTCCTCAATTTATGTATTTTTTTAATCGATAGCAGATGACGCATTATTTAAATTTTTTTTTTGTCGAATGCATGAAGAGGATGCATCTATGTAATTTAATTTTTTTAATGCTTGAAGATGACACATTCAGAGAATTCATCCTCAATTTAGTTTTATTTTTTAAAAAAACCCCATGTAGAGGACGCATCAATTTAATTTTTTTAAAAAAAAATCAGTCTTCTAACTGATTGTCCATTTTTTATTTTTTTTTATTTTTGGGATAAGTGCCAATATAACCCTATGATAATTTTTAGTGCAAATATAACCCTAACTAGTTAATGAAAATGCCAATATAACCCTCAGACCTCATTTCTGGCATTGACCTCAATTTTTCAGCGTTGGCTCTATGTAAGTTGACCAAAAAACCCTTTGGGCTAACTCTAAAATTTGGTGTACAATTTTACCCTCATAGTTAGCCGGAACGTCATAGTTCGTTGAAATTAGGTAGGGTTATATCAGTACATTATGCAATCTTATTGGGTTAAATCAGCACATTCCTATTGTTTGTAGGGTTATATCAGCACATTTCTAATGTGTTGGGTTATATCAACACATCCTTAAAACTTATTGGGTTATATTGGCACTTTCACTAACTATATAGGGTTATATTGGCACTTTCGAATATTGAAAAGTTATATTGGCACTTATGTCAACTAGGTAGGGTTATAGAAGCACTTTTTTCTATATTTTTTAAACATTTCCGTAATGATAAATGTATCGGAAGAATTTGAAAGTACACTTTGAAATTTATGATAATAAAAATTGAACATCCCACCTACCTGATTAAAGATAATGGAAAATTTTGATCGTGAGTATTGCAATTCTTAAAATAATCATGAATATAGAAAATGAATGAATTATAAAAAAAATTGGAAGTTACTACAGTATTTGAATTATAATTCGAAAATTTTATTTTTTTATAGTTTAAATGAATTAGACATGTAAATAAACAAAAATTCCATTTTTTAAAAATTTTCCACTTTTTCCACTATTAACTAATATAAAAAAAAGTAGATCCATTTAATGTTTTATGAAATTAGAGATGATAATGAAAATCAAATAAACATGAATTGATTCAAAGATACAATATTCGAAGAACACGTGTCAAACAGATTGGTAGAAACGTAACGAAATGAATGTCTAACGACATGTAATGTACTAATGATGCCCTTTGCAAAGTTTTCCACCCATTCCACATGGGGGCGACCGTATGGTGCGGGATGTGCGTCGTGAAACAGCCATCTGAGTAGAAACATGTGTGTCGTCATGCGAAACTCCCTCTGTAAAATCCTCCTCCATATCGTCTCCTGCATCCTCATTCAAATTATACTGGACATGGGGAACACTACTTCTATCCAATGGAGCAGTAGGCGACATATAGGCATGACTAGTAGTGGGAGTAAGATAAGCGGTAGAATCAGCTGGAGTAGTGTAGTAGTGTGAGGGTACACCATGTGATGGTCCGGCATTGGTTAGACTCGCACGTGAAGTTCCAGCTTCAGATGAAGCAATGTGTGATGTAGGGCCCCGAGGATGCGATCCCCGACCACTCTGTAGACTAGGTGGAGCTAGACTTCTGATTTCACTTTCTTCTTCAAGTTCCCTTTCCTCACCTTCATCATCGCTACCAACATATTCACCATGACCAATAATATGCTCGCCAATTTCACCCACATAATCATCATCGAAGACATTCAGCTCCTCGTGATACACACCATATATACCAGCACTTGTGGATAGCTGAGTGCAATCGACGTGAACATACGCACTGGGTTAACTCGACTCACCAATGACAGAAGGTTTTCCAAAACCTTGGCAGTGTACAAGGGGTGGTAAGGTTGTCAAAGGTGCATAATTCTGAATATTGCTCAACAACGACATGAACGTGCCCAAACTAACATCACCTACACGGTAAATGGTGTTCAACATCTTCTCGATATTAATGTACAGATCAACTGAGGATAAGGACATTAGATCAACAATGTTGAAGAAGGTCACGGTAGACTCGCCATCTTCAACATTATAACATCAATAGTTTATAGACGAACCAACTAGCTCAGGACAACGATAATATATTTTTAACAGAAACCCCTCACTTGCAATGTCAAGCCTTCTGAAATTAATTCTCGGAGTGGCTTAACCTCCGTTCCAGAGTCACATTTTTCTCAGGTATGGGAGGATCATAATACACACCCACAGTCAAATCATACTTAATCTAACCCCATTTGTACAAGTGCACCGTCAAAAACATCGTACAACTGCATTATACAAATATAGAACATATAATTTCATATTCGGAAAGACAGTATTATTCAGCAACTTATATTCAACTCCTTAAACCCTAAACCATACACTGTTCCATTATCATCGAGCAACCAAATCATACAGTATTATCGATTTTCTAGCTAATTGACATATATTATTTCAACTTAAATTGTTAGTAACATGAAATTTGTTTTAAACAAATGTCAACAAATAGCACATAATCAATTCACCAATACTCACATTCTCATTCAACACGTTCATATAATCAAAGCACACAAAATCATTCAAACCACACATAATCATTCAACACATTCATATGATCAAGATTTTTCCAGGTACCTCTAGCAAAGTGCGGTGGCAGAGAGGCTCCCAGAGTTTCTGGTGGCGCGTGATTCCCTATGCGGGCACGCAGGCAGCGCGTGAATACCACGTGCGGAGTGAAGAAGAATGGGAGAGATATGTTCGACGGAAGCAAATATAGTCCGACGGCAACAAATCGACCAGCCCCGACCGGCCGGTGATTTCAGCTACAAACTAAACAACAATTTAAACACAAGGAGTGAAGAAAACAACCAGATTCAACAAAAGAGGAAAAAATACCAAAGACGAATGGGAGAGATATGTTCTCGGCGATGACAATGGCAAAAAATGAAAGATGAAAGGAAACACACGATGTGCACACGCGAAGACGACGAAGGCGGCCTGAGCACGGCTGCAAAGGTGGAAGAATCTGGCGAGCGAAGTAAACAATGGTTTTTGCATTTCTGGGAATTTCTTTTTCCCGTTTCTAGGTTTAAAAGGAGTTTGAGGACGAATTCACTGAATGCATCCTCGTATTCAGTGATAAAAAATCCAAAATTTGAGGACGCATTTGGTAAATGTGTCCTCGTATTTTTAAAATTTTATATACATATATCTATATATCTATATATGTATATATGCATGTATGTATGTATGCATGCATGTATGTATGTATGCATGTATGTATGTATGCATGTATGTATGTATGCATGTATGTATGTATGCATGTATGTATGTATATACGTATATATGTATGTGCATATATATATATATGCATATATGTATATATGCATATATGTATATATGTATGTACATATATATATGCATATATGTATGTATATATGTATGTACATATGTATGTATGTATATATGTATGTATATATGTATGTATGTAGATACGTATATATGTATGTATATATGTATGTATCTGTGTATGTATATGTATATGTATATGTATATGTATATGTATATGTATATGTATATGTATATGTATATGTATATGTATATGTATATGTATATGTATATGTATATGTATATGTATTTGTATATGTATATGTATATGTATATATGTATATGTACATGTGTATATATATGTATATATATACGTGTGTGTATATGTATATGTATATATATGTGTGTGTGTATATGTTTATATATGTATATGTATGTATGTATGTATATCTGTATATATATATATATATATGTGTGTGTGTGTATATGTATATATTTGTATATGTATATATCAGTATATGTATATATTTGCATATGTATATATTTTTATATGTATATATATGTATATACAAATACAAATATATATATATATAGAGAGAGAGAGAAGAACACATTCAGCAAATGCATTCTCTATATTTGCATCCAATGTCGGGTACTATTGTAGAAAATAAGGGTAATAATTCTGTGTCTATATTCATGAATTCAGGATACATTATATAGTAGTACATGATACCTATACAAGCTAGGAAAAGGTAATAGAATACAATTGCATCTACAAGTATTATGGTAATAATATTCTAATTCCTTAACACTCCTCCTCAAGTTGGAGCATGGAGATCAGAAATGCCCAACTTGCCAAGGAAAGAATGAAACTGGTTATGTCTGAGAGCTTTAGTGAACAAATCCACAGGTTGGTCTGTCGTACGGATATGTTGAGTAACAATAGTGCCAGATTGAATAAGATCACAGACAAAATGACAATCAACTTCAATGTGCTTTGTGCGTTCATGAAAAACTGGATTTTCCGCAATATGAAGAGTGGATTGGCTATCACAAAACAATCGCATAGGAGAGGAGTGCAAAACCCCTAAGTCCTTCATATGGAAACAGGAACTTAAGTATTTTTTGAACTCAGAGATGAGAGAAGAAGAACTACCAGGTGTAACCAAATCATCCACGTAAACCAGAACTTGTAAAGAAACTGATCCACAAGAAAAGACAAATAGAGAGTAATCGGCCTTACTCTAAACAAATCCAAATGCTTGTAAAGCCTGAGCCAATTTAGCAAACCAATTTCTAGGAGCCTGACGAAGACCATAAAGAGATTTCTGAAGGCGACAAACCTGTCCATGAGGCACAGCATAGCCAGGCGGGGGTCGTATAAACACCTCCTCATGCAAATCACCATGCAGGAAAGCATTGTGAACATCCATCTGATGCAGTTCCTAACCACGAATAATAGCAACAGACAAGAATAAACGAACAGAACTTATCTTCGCAACCAGAGCAAAGGTCTCAGAATAATCAATTCCTTCCACCTGGCGATTCCCAAGAACCACTAGGCGTGCCTTATGACGTTCAATAGTACCATCAGACCCGAACTTCGTCCGATAGACCCATTTACACCCAATGGCCTTTTTATTTAAAGTCACAGGATCCAAAGTCCATGTCTGATTGCACTCTAGCACAATAAGTTATTCCGTCATAGCTGCTCGCTAATGAGCATGCTGGGAAGCCTCAGAATAAGTAGTGGGATCTACAATAAACGTTACAGCACCCAAAAATCTAGAATGCATACTAGAAAAATTATCAAAGTTTACATAATCAGTAAGGGTATAGAGAACACCAGAGGAAAGTGACGACGCATGAGTGAACTTAGTTGGAAGGGGGGTCTTCAGTAGTAAGGGCACATGTATATTCATCACAATCGTAAACTGCTAAGTAAGACGACGGTCGGCGAGATCGAACACTCTGTCTGGTAGGTGGCAACCCGGCAGCGGAACCATCCGGGACCAGAGAAGCCGGTAACGTGGAGGCCAAAGGTGAATGATCGGCGGCAGCCGACGGATGATGACCAGCGGTGACTGGCGGTGATGCACCGGCGGTGGAAGATGGCAGCTGACCAGCGGCGGATGGCGGCGACTGGCCGGTGGTGGACGGCGGTAACTGGCTAGTGGTGGATGATGGAGACTGACCGGCGGCAGATAGTGGCGACTGATCATCGACGGATGACGGTGACTGGCCGGCGGCGGATGGTAATGATGAACCAGTAGCACTTGGCATCAACTAACCGTCGGTGGACCGCGGTGAGCCGGCGGCGACCAGTGGCAAAGGATTGTCAGTGGCCGGTAATGACTGGCTGATGATAGATGACGGAATAAAAATTCCATGCGACTCTAGAAGTAGGGAGGAGGAAACCGGCGGTGATGTGATGGCGCCGCCAGGTTCGTGGAAAGAAGCAGAAGTCAGAGTTGTAGAATATGTGAACTGGTCTTCAAAAAAATTGGCATCCCGACTGGTAAAGATCACATGGGATTCCAAGTCAAAAAGGCGATAACCTTACTTTTCGGCAGGATAACTAAGAAACAGACACCGCTGACTTCTTGGTGCAAACTTGTCACGATATCTGGGAATATGAGCAGCAAAACACAAGCATCCAAAAACTCTTAATGATGAGTAATGCGGAGCTTTCCCATAGAGCAACTCAAAGGGAGTGCGACCGTTGAGATGCTGTGTCGGTGTTCGGTTAATCAGGTAAGCAGCAGTAAGAACACATTCTCCTTAAAATTCAATAGGAAGACTAGCTTGGAACCGTAAAGCACATGCCACATTGAGTGAATGGCAATGCTTTCTTTCAACTCGACCATTCTGTTGTTGTGTGTCAACCATAGATGTCTCAAGAACAATCCCAGATGCAGTAAAGTGAGATTGCAAAGGCAAACATTCAGTGTCGTTATCAGCCCGGACTCGTTGAATTGTTTGGCCCCACTGGTCCTTCACTAAGGCACTAAATTCTAAAAATCTAGAAGCTACTTCAGATTTAGCTACTAACAAATAAACACAAATAGCTCGGGAATAATCATCAACTATAGTCAAAAAATGAAATGCACCATTAGAAAATGGTGTTCGATAAGGTCCCCAAACATCACAATGAATTAATTGAAACAATGCAGTAGCATTTGTTAAACTTAATGGAATACTATGTCTAGTTTTTTTTTCTCTATAAAATATAGAGCAAGGAACAAAATGTTTATTAGTGCCAAAATCAATAGAAGAAATAGAAGACAACATCGTGGAGGAAGGATGTCCAAAACGCTGATGCCATAAGTCAGAAGAAGATACGGAAGCAACTGTAGGAAGAGACTGCAGGATAGGACGATAAAAACGAGTATCCTGCAGACGAAGCCAAAACACCCCACCCCCCTTTTTGTTCACCCACGCCAATCACTTTCCTCATACTGATTGTCTGTAAAATGTAATAATTTTCAGTAAACAAAGCTACACAGTTCAGGGTAGATAACAATCTAGAACATGATAACAAATTGCACCACAATGTAGATATGTATAAAAATGAGGTAGAGTAACACCAACAAAGAAAATAGAACCATATTGAGTGATGGATGACACTGAGCCATCAGGTAGAACGACATTCACAGTATCAATAGTAGTAGTAAGATCAGTAAGAGAACATTTGTCACCATTCATGTGATATGAGGCTCCCGAATCAAGTATCCATGGTAAAGTAGACTTACCAGACTCATTGTCAATAAGAGAATTAAACTGATTAAGTAACTGCATGGTCGTGCTCCATTGGTCATCAGACAGAGTAAGGCCAAATTCGGATTGGGTAGGGACACGGCTAGGGGAAGCCACCGCCACTAGCTTTGGCAGCAACATGGCTGCGCCGGCGAACGGTTGTGGGATAGGGAGGTCCACGGCAGCACCTACGGGACAGGCGGTGGTGGCGGACGGCCGAAAAGCTGGCTACGGTTTCTTAGTGGTCCCGGCTTTCTCCTTCAACTCCTTGAACCATTCTGGTACACCATGTATCTAGAAACAGGTATCCTTATCATAACCCTTGGGACGACAATGTGTACAAAAAAGATTCTTGCGGTCAGATGCAGAAAGAACAACTGGCAAAGAACTTGCAGGTGGTGGACGTCGTGCAACATAAGCCATGGAGTTTGAAGAAGGCTCACGAGCTCGAATAACAGCTTTATAATTCTCCTCCTGAGCAGCAAGGGCATACACTTTCATGACAGATGGCATTGGATCAATGCTCATGATATGTGATCGCAAGGTGTGAAAACCTTCGTCGAGACCAGAGATGAATTGATAGATCAAATCCTTCTCTCTTTCTTGGAAGACTTTCGCAGAAATATTGCAATGGCATAATGCCTTGCTCTCTTCACAGGTACAAACTAGGGGAGGCCGCATTTATTGATCGGTCATATAATTATCATATAGGCTCGTTGAGGAATTGTCCATACGTAAAATCATAATTGTTGATCCGGGCCTTTTCCAAAGAAAAGGGGAATCTTGTCTTACAATAGAAGCAAAAGTGATGTGGATTGTTTTCACACCATCGACCGACATCAACTCATCCCATCAGAATGTTTAATTCTTAGACCATATGATTTGTCAAATACATCATTATTTTATACCCTTTTAGTTTAGCAAAGTAAATGTCGATGGACTGACCATTTTGGCTGCAACTCTGAATAGCCTCTTGCATTTGCAAAACCTTCATACCATCGGCAAGAATAAATCGTGTCTTCAGGTCATCCCACAGATCCTTAACTGTGGAAAACGAGCTTGTAGAAGATCTCAACACCGGATCCAGGGTTTGCAAGATCCAGCAGACAAGGGTAGCATTAACCCCGGGCCAATCAGCAGCATCGGGATAACCATCCTGGGGTTTGGTAATGGATCTATCAATGAACCCCAATCTTTTTCTTAGCCAGGAATGCACGGAAAATCGCATCAGACCATTCAATGTAATTTTCTTGACCTTTCAGCGTGTTCGGTATGAGTTGTAAACCTGGACCATCACCATAACCAATAAAGTAAGGATCAGTCGACATACTACCAATAGGTAAAGTAGTCTGAGGGCTAGATTGCGACTGCAATTGCTGAAGTAAAGTTGCAATCACATCATAACCACTCATATCCTGAAGCTTCGGAGCCTCGGGTGCATCAAGACTAGTCCATTCTTCAGAGCCAGACATAGCGGAAAATCAGGTACAGATTAGCAGCAAGTACAATAACCGGCGACAAATCAGATCGACAGGACACACCGACACGTTGAACAAGCGGAGGTGCGTGAGGGTTGAAGAGCTCCGACAGGCCGGTGAGGCAGAACGGCGGAACGGCGACCTGTGCGGCGGGATGGCAGCGGCGAGTGGAGATGCCACGGCAGCGCGTACGGATTCATGGTGGCGCATGCGGCGGATCCGAACGGCGGAAGGAGCTTGGGATTTCAGTGGAAATTTTCCATTTAAGGTTTCAGGATTTTAGGCTCTGATACCATGTAGAAAATAATGATAATAATTGTGTGTCTGTATTTATGAATTCAGAATACATTATATAGTAGTACATGATACCTATACAAGCTAGGAAAAGATAATAGAATACATCTACAAGTATTATGGTAAGAATATTCTAATTCCTTAACAACTGTAGCTACAGAATAAGAATTTAAGCTAGGTTTCCCAAGTAGTTGAGTCCTCAGTTACTGAAGATCTGGGAACCAGCCTTGAACCACACAACCTCGCCGAACTTAACACCATTCTTGGCCAACAGCTCAGGGAAGAATCCGAGAGCTCCCAGCATGGCCCACCTTGAATGAATGACCTCGAGCTCACGGTTCTTGGCAAAGGTCTCGGGGTCGGCTGAAAGGCCGGCGGTGTCCCATCCGTAGTCACCAGGGAATTCACCGGTGAGATAACTGGGGGCCTCGCCGGAGAAAGGATCCAAATAATTAACACGGTAAGGACCGTACCATGGGCTGCTGGATGATACAGCTGGCTTGGAAGTCTTTCTCATGGAAATTCTTCCATTTCCCATGAGCTCAGCCCCGACTGATGGGGATAGCTTTACTGCCTGTCCGGCAAAGGATGGGGAGGAGAGAGCCATTGTCGAAGCAACCATCGGTAGTATATTGATTGAAGGAAGACCGGGTAATTAGCTAGCTTCTTCTTGAGGCTTGGATTTAATATGGAAAGCTATGTCCAATAAGTTTACACAGAGCAGGGTCCTTATCTTCTTTGAGGATCATTATACTTCTTTCCATTGGCTTATTGGACCTAATGTGTTTGGGAGCATGATACTCTTATCCCAGTTGGATACCAGATTTCTCATCAAATTTACGGATGCATGCATGAATGAGTTCTAGCTAGCCAACCGGTTGTTGCCATCTGGATTAGGAGGAGGGATATTTGACCGATTTTGCTACGGAAAATCTTTAAAATGGATTTCAGCCACACCGAAAGCCCTACGCAGTGGACCAAGTGACAAATCTGAAATTAGCAGCTTGCTCTAGAACCGCTTGCATTGCGTGGATGTAACTGGCCGCTATTGAATGGCCATGCCTTCTCGTCGAATATCTAATAATCTCTCCATTCCAATTTAAATTGCACATAATATTTTTTACAGTATTAAAAAAATTTATTTGATAATTTATATGTTTAATTATGTATAATATCCAAAAATAATAAACTGATGTTTCGGAACTACTTATTACGACAAATCAAATAATATCACATACAATATAATTGTTACTTATATATTTATTCAAATAGATAGTCGAAATGTGATAGTAAATAGTATTTAATAGTAAATATGATATTTGAACTTAGAGTGGGGGAGTATTTAATCGATCTCAAGTTAAATCAGTCGGTTAAATTTCAATGAATAATTACAATCAGCGATGCTATAAGATTGCATTTTGAAGTTTTGGGGTTTTGGCACCTGGAATTGTATTCTTTTCATGGTCCATTCTGGTTATTCGAGTATTGTAGCAGTGTTGAAGTAAAATAGTGGTTGTCTGCTGTGATTCTTGATAGGGTTTAAATATTCGACCCCTAATTTCTAAAATAAGTGATGATGTTCTTGTTGGAAGTTATCATACAGTATCTTCTATTTTGACTATTTTACAAATAACCCCAAGTACATTTCACGGCTCTGAGGCGATTTTATCTTCTTCCCCAATCTGAAACCCTATCTACGGCCAGAATCAACGGCGACGCCTATGGCGGAGCCACCACCACCACCGCCGGAACCTCAACCGGCTTTCTCCTATAAGCAAGCTCTAGGCAAAGAACTACTTCGATCCCTACGCCCTATCTCTGATTTCGATCTTTCCCAACCTTCCCAATCCAGAGGTCCATTCAATCCAAAAAAACCTATAGAACATCTAGGAGAACCTGGATTGAGTTTTAACAACGACGAATGCGAAAGGCTCGAAGCTCCTCTTAGGCTAACCCTTATAGGGAAATTTGCTCGAAGTAGACCACAATTAGATCGCCTCAGACGAGATTTCCAAACCGCTGATTTCAAAGGTCACATGGATATATCACTTTTGGATAACCGTCAGGTACTAATTCGTTTTTCTTTGCAGGAGGACTATTGTCGCTGCTGGCTTCACAAGGTATGGAAATTCGGATCCTATTCACTCAGAATTACTAAATGGGAACCTAATTTTTCTCCAAATGCCGATTCTCCTATGTGCCCAGTATGGATTTCTTTGTATGGCCTTCCTCAACAATTCTTTGATGAATGGGTACTATTATCTCTGGGTAATATTATTGGTAAACCAGTTAAAGTAGATAAATCTACTATGAATCGGTCCAGACCACATGTAGCTAGGATTTGTGTTGAAATAGACAATACAAAAATAAAACTGGAAAGGATTTGGATTGAGTTTAGAGGGGTAGGTTTCTGGCAATACTTGGAATATGAGAATAAGCCTGCATATTGTGCTAAATGCCTTAAGTTAGGACACACTACTGCCTCTTGTAGAAATGACCAAACCCAGTCAACTCTTCATGCCTGGAGGCCTTCCACAAATATAGATAATAACACAATAGGTGAACAGAGAAAACCTACTGGCAAGGGCAATAAAACTTCCTCTTCAGGTCTATCTTCTCAGGAAAAAATATATATACCTGTCAACAAGAACAAATCTAACAATCAAATGCAGGTTACTAAAGACACTCTCAATAAGGGAGTAGATAAACAAAACAATAACCTCACTGTTTCAGAGGTTCAAAAAGGGAAACAGGAGACAAGTTCTGAAGTATTGAACCTTGGTCAAGGTTCCCAGGTCTCTCCCTTAAACTCTCGTCAATTAGATAATGTGAACACTGGGAACTCATCACATTTAAATATGAGTACTGAGAAGGTTACTTACATTAGAAACAATGTTGAAACAAACACAGATGCTAATACCCCAGTGGTTATTTTAACATTACCTAATGATTTTACTGATGATTAACTTCTGAAGTCAGATCATGGCCTTGATGTTCAACATATGAAACAAACAGTAACACCAACTGTTAATGATCATATGAACAACAATATCAATATTTTTGAAACCCAAGCAAAATATTGGATTCAACCCCCATATCAGGAACTATCTCTAATCAGACACATAAAATCATCAAAAAGATAGCTAAATTTTTTAATCATATAATACCACAGAAGAAACAGTATGTAATGAAGAAACCTTCATAGAAATAAACGGAGGCAATTTTCCACTGCTTTCCTCACACTCCAAGACCAAAAACAGTTCAAAATCAACTACAGCCTCTTTGTCTATGGATGATTTTGAAAAATCCAAAACAGCTCTATAGGAATCTCAAAATAACTTTAATTTATTAATAAACTCAGAAGAGGACTTAGATAATATTGACATAAACACGAACAGAAAATATAATAAAAAATCCTATACACAAACCCCTAAAACTGTCATTACCCGTTCAGCTTCGACACATAATAAATCTTCTCAATGATAGGATTAAAAATATGTGTCTGGAATGCTAGGGGAGTGGGCAATTCTGCCACCATAAATAGGTTAAAAGACATTAAAAAAAGACATCGCATTAATATCCTAACCATAATTGAACCAATGTTGGAAGCCAACTCCATCAAGAAGGTGGCCTTCCAGACTCAATTTGAACATCACTTCTCAGATCCAAAATGTAAAATTTGGATTCTTTGGGATGAATCAATTAAAATGCAGATCATCTCAGTAGAGGAACAAATGATATTAACCAAATTTCATAATCAATTAATCTCCCAAGATTGTTTTACGGGCTTCATTTATGCCAAACATAATATAAATGAAAGAAACAAACTATGGAAACAAATTCTAAACCATAACCATACACCATTATGCTTAATAGGAAACTTTAATGTCATAAGTTCCATGGAAGAATATCTGGAACATTCTCAACCTGACACAAAAAAATCCAGAATTTTAATAATTTCCAAAAAACAGCTAACATGTCTACAATTCCAACATCTGGATCTACTTTTACTTGGACAGGTATAAGATCCAAAGGTAGAGTTTGGAAAAGATTAGACCGAGGATTATCTAATGATCTATAGTGGGATTCGTTTAAGGAATCTGGCATTAAGACATTAGCAAGAGGAAATTCAGATCATTCGCCCTTACTTTTCACCATAGGTGACACAAAAATTTTTAACAAACCTTCCCCCTTTAGGTTCCAAGAATGTTGGATTAATCACCCAACCTTTATGAAGATAGTAGAGGATTCTTGGAATATCCCCTCTAATAAATTTGGTATTGACAATTTCTTATTCAAGCTAAAAAATTTAAAAACTGCTCTTAAATACTGGAATAAACACACTTTTGGGAATATCTTTGACACAGTTAAAGTATGTGAAGAAACTTTTCTTCAAGCAGAATCTGCCCTACTACAAAATGAAACACAATTGAATTTGGAACAATTCAATAAATCAAAAGCAAAGTTAACACTGGCATTGACTTATCAAGAAACTTTCTGGAGGCAGAAATCAAGAATAAAATGGCTTAAAGAAGGAGATCAAAATACAAAATTCTACCATCAAAAAGTTAAATCTAAGCATAAGAAGCAAACCATATTTTCAATTAAAACTGAAAATGGTATAACCTTAAACACTCAAGAGGAAATAGCAGCAGAGGGTGTTAAATACTTCTCTAACCTTTTACAGGAAGAGTACAAAGATCCTTCTGGAATTAACACTGCATGGTTATTGGGAAATATTCCCAAACTAATCACTGAAGAAATGAACTGTGAACTCACTAAACCAGTAGCAATGGATGAACTATCTACCATAATTAAAATAATGGATGGTCATTCAGCTTCAGGGTCAGATGTCTTTTCAGGCTTTTTCTATCAAAAATGTTGGCACATCATTAACGCTGATGTCCTACATGCTATACAGGATCTCTTTTCATCAACTAACATCCCTAAATCAATTGCAACCACTTTAATCATTCTTATACCAAAAAAAGAAGTTTGATCCTCATTTAAAGATTACAGACCAATTAGCCTTTGTAATTATATTAATAAAATCTTAACCAAAATCATTATTGAAAAGATTAAACCAATTATGGACATCATTATCAGCCCAGAACAGACAGCATTCATCACAGGAAGAGATATATCAGAAAATATACTCCTAATGCAAGAACTTACCTCTTTCATTAATACCAAAGCCAAAGGTTTTAACATGATCATAAAACTTGATATGATGAAAGCATTTGACAGAGTCTCTTGGACCTTCTTATCCAACTTATTAGGTCAGATAGGTTTCTCCATCAGAATAATTGAACTAATAATGAAAAACTTAAAATCAGTTTTTTTTTCTCCATCTTAATAAATGGATCATCATATGGCTTCTTTCAAGCAACTAGGGGATTAAAACAAGGAGACCCTCTATCTCCACTTCTATTCATTATAATGACAGAAGCCTTTTCAAGGAACTTAAATTTCCTGTTTCAATATTCAAACCTGAAGTTTTATAAGCTTCCAAATTCAATACAGAAGATTTCTCATCCATCCTTTGCTGATGATATTGTCATATTCCTAAATTATTCTAAATCTGGACTTAAAACATTAAATTGTTTCCTACAATCCTATGAAATGGCTTCAGGCCAAAAGATCAATTTTGAAAAATCATCATTTTATATTGCCAAACACTGCCCACTTAGAGCTATTGGTGATATTAAAACCTCAACAGGAATGTTACAAGGTAACTTTCCCTTCAAATATTTTGGATGCCAAGTTTATATAGGTAGGAACAAAAATGTATATTTCTCAAGTATTATATCATCAATACAGTCCAGAATTAATAGCTGGGAAAATAAACTATTATCTCAAGCAGGAAAGATAATCATGATCAAGCACATATTAACCTCTATCCCTTTACATCAGATTTCAATTCTTAAACCGACCAAACACATCATTGATGTTCTTAACAAAATCCTAGGCAAATTCCTATGGTCATCCAACTCTAAAACCTAACAAAGGAAAAGAATTTGGAGGGCTTACCCAAAGCTATGTTATCCTATTGAAGAAAATGGCCTTGGATTTAAAAATATTGAAACTTTGGTTCAAAGTTTCTCTATGAAATTATGGTGGAAGCTACAAGTTGGAAAATCCCTTTGGTCTCATTTCATGTGGTCAATCCCCGATCACCATAAAACTTCCAAAACCTGGAAAAGAATCAAAGATATTTAAGAAACAACCATTCTGAACTCAAAAGTACAAATAGGGAAAGGGGAAGTTTCTTTCTGGAACTCAGGAGGGACAGATTATGGTCCTCTTTATAGGTTATGGGATAATAACCAAACTATTCCTTTTCCTGACTTAACAGTTGGTAATTTCATAATTAACAAACAAGAATATATTAACCAATTGAGTCACCTGCTACCTGAGCACATAATCTCTGAATTGAACATAACTCAAGGACTTTTTCCTGAGTATGAGGATACTATGATTTGGAAACCTACTAAAAATGGTAAGTTTACCCTGGAAAGTGCTTATGAATTGTTAAGGAAGAAAAGAACAGGAGTGTCCTCTTTAATATATGTTTGGCCCACAATTATGCCAAGAAAAATAAGTTTCCTAAACTGGAAAATGCTCAACAGATTAATCCCCCTACCTGATGTATTAGAAGATTTATCTTTCAATCTCCCATCCATTTGCTGTTTTTGTTTAGGTGATGAAGAGAGTATTCACCATAGTTTTAATTCTTGCACAGAAATTAAAAAACTATGGACATGGATTGATATTGTCTTTAATGTTCCAACAGAGCATTCTCCATATCTATGGGATAGATACTTCAACTACTGGAATAACAGTAACCTACCTGATCATAAAAAACTGATTCAAATTATCCCCTGCATAGTTGTTTGGACAATATGGTGCTTTAGGAACAAACATTATCATGAAAGTGTTAAACCTAACATCATACTGATGTTTAGGAAAACTTTACACCTCTTCAATGATATTTTTTTAGCCTATAAACTAAATTTCAAATGGGATATATCTAATACACTGCCTAGGTTGTTAATAAACAATCAAAAAGAAGATGGCAGATTTGTCACTGTTGCCTGGACAGCTCCATCTCATCTACTCCATAAATTAAACACAGATGGTTCATGGAAACATAAAAATCAGGTTGGATGGGTTTAATTATAAGAGACTCACTGGGTGACATATTAATAGCTGATGCCCAGAAATTAACTAGCCCCTCTCCTCTTCATGTGGAAATAGGGGCAGTTAGAGCCGGTTTAAAGTTGGAAATTTCCATGGGTATTAGTTACTTACAAATTGAAAGTGACAATCTAATGCTCATTAAGATTGTAAACAAACAACTGCAACCTCACTGGAATATAATCGACGAAATTAGATTAATATGGGATCTAATGAAACAGATTTCAGTTACTGTGAATCATATTTACAGAGAAGCAAATGGAGCAGCAGATTTTCTAGCCAAAATGGCTAGTTCAAATCAGGTAAATACATACCAATCCTTTACTCAATTACCAAGAGAGCTTAAAGCTATAATCATTGCAGATAAACAGGGTTTACCTTCTATCAGAAGAATTTACTCATAAGCATGTAATTCTGAGCGGATGTATTCTGTCGCTGAAATTATCAATTAGAACGATGTACTGATGGGTTTATTTTTTCCTTTTCAGATGGAGAAGAGGAATGCTGAGATGTTGAGGCTCTGAGGAATGCTGCACACTGGGTGCTGAGGTGCCTGTAGAATGCTGCACACAGTCGAATGTTTAGTAATTATCTTTAGGGGAAGATAATTGCAAGGGGACACTATGGGAGGTCACCTCTTCTAGTCGACACTGGGTGTGGAGGCTAGAAAGTGTAAGGCCATAGTTAGTCCTCGAACGGGTTATAGGGCCAATTCCTTCATTGAGATAGGGTGTAAATGAAGGTTTTTGGGTAAAACTCAATTTTGTAATTAGTTTCCACTAATGTATTACACACATTGAACTTTGAAAGGCCTGGGGAGCCAAATATACACCCCCTCACTTACGTGAGTTTTAATAAAAAAAAATCTTCTATTTTGCCTAAGTACTAATATAACTCCACCATGAGACCGTGGAAATGAGATGCATCTTAGACTTAATTGGATCTAATGGACACTTTGTCCTCACGAGCACCTAGATCTTCTTTTGTGAGCTTATTAGTAGGTTGCTCGTGAGCACTTTGGCGTAATCTTGTAGAAGACCATCCGCAAGGGTGGTAGTAGATAGTAAAAGGCCTTTCGTAAGGATGGTAGTAGACAGAAGGCCGTGAGTCAAAATGTGGTAGTAGATGGAATCAAGCCAGAAAAATAAGGGAGTTGAGTCCAACTCTTGAAGACCTGGCACGGTCGTGACAAACAACACAGGTCGTGCCAGCTAGCACAGTCATGCGAGAGACCCTCAGCATGGGCCACTTGGATATACATGGCCTATGCCAACTAGATGCTTGGTGTGGAAAAGTATGGACACAGATCGTGCCATTTTACATGGCCCGTGTCGCTCTAAACCCAGCATCAGAAGACCAGCCCACAGAGTTTAAGGATTTACATGCTTGTGCCATCATTTTGCTTAGAAATTTACTCCCAACCAACAGCCCACACAGCCCACACCATTTAGAAGGGAAAATCATGCATTTGGTCGATGACCCGTGAATAATTACACGGCCCGTACCGTTCAACTGATTGAGAAAGAGCTCCTTGCCGATGACCCGTGACAAATGATGCGGTCGTGGTCATCATAATGGTTGAAACCAATGACCAGCCGAGATCCCGTGCCAAAATTTAAATGAAAATAAAACATTGGTATTTTTACCTTTACAAGTTTGGTCAACGTCTGTCGGTATCTGTCTCAGGCGAGAGGGTTATGATTTTTCCATTCAACATAAACCAGGGTTATGTCTGCACTAAAACAATCAAGGGTTATATTAGCACATTCCAGGGAACTGGGGTTACAATAATTTTTTTCTCAATAAAAAAATTCGCCCATTACTCTAAGCGAGTGGAAAAGATATTTTAAAAAATAATATCCAGTGTCATTATACACCTCCAAAACCAATCGAAGTCTAACTGAAAGGTAATAAGTACCTCCCACCAGTGAACCAAGACAGTGGAAACAAAGAGCAGCTCGCAAAGTGGAGAGAACACCTCGCCTCAAGAGGAAAGATGATTAATGCTTATAATCATCATAGCAAGTCCACGATTTAGTAATAATAGGAAAAACATGGACCATGATCAACCATCATCACACAACTCATCGACTATAAATGGAAATCAAGAACAGTAAGAAAGGTAGTGCCATTTTCCAACAAAACTCTTACATCAAAATGAAGACTAACTTGGGCATCATAGCTTAGTTCCGGGAACTTCCCAGGACCTTGTTTGCAGGAACATTGGATTATTAAGCTAATCCGTGATGATTCTGGAGATTATGGAAGTTCGGATGGAGTCCCCTGCATTTGTGGCACCATCTGTGGGGATAATTTTTTCCTTTCTTGGCATTCATAAGATAATCATTACTTGACGCGGTCACAAAAGCCACCATTAAGAGTGAAAAAAACTCTAAAGAAGTACTTCGAACATACACTAGAAGAGAAAGGACGATCGCAGTAACTAAAGGTATCGGCCATGTGCAAATAAACGTTACCCTAGCTCAACTTCCAGCGACAAGGTATTCCCCAACACATAAAACTCTGTGCATGTGGCAGCATTGACAAATAAATGATAATAGGTTCACTACTCCCCACGTCTTACATTTTCTGGGGCGTAGGTACGACAACAAAGTAGCCATGGAAATTAAGTCTATCATAAAGAATTAATGGCATGAAAAGTACCGAGTAAAGTACAACAATATAAAACTAAAAAAACAATTCGAATCAAAGAGACAATAAAGTAACAAGTAGTCATGGGCTTAAAAGACACTACATTCATAAAAACAGTCAATCACTACAATATAAATAAGATACCTATAATTATGAAAATATTTTATAATGAATCTCAACATATAAATAATTATAATAGTATGTAAAATAAGGATTTTTTTTATCACTTTATATATTATTCAACAATGGTAACACTAGTGCGGGAAGGGGTCATTTGTAGCAGTGAAAGTTGAGTTTAGACGACGTATTTTTTCCACCGTCCCTGGCCTACCGTGCATCATGCACATTATTGGATGGCGGTTTTGAACCACCGCGTAGATTCTTATCCATGTCACTTAAAAAAGTGTGGGTTGTTATTTAATAACCTCCATGTTACCTTTCCAAGATCGGATCGCTTGATCTATAATTCCAAAATCATAATTGTTCTCCCAGAATACACAAACTTAAGAGCTCATCTAGTATGTTCCAATTTTGGAACGACATCCAGAAGAATAACTATACCTGAGTGACTACTAACATACCTATATGATACCATTACATAAGGTCGAAAGAGTGTGGGACAGTTGTATGTTCCAAAATTGGAAAATGAATCGAGTATATTTTTGTAGTCTTGTTGCTTTTTCTCTTGTCAATTGGGAATATTTACTGAAAAGCAATTTGGCACCGATGAAAGTAGTTACAAATTTGAAATAGGAGTCGGTATAATATGGCAACTTACATCCAATAGAGGAACTCTCATCAGAAATTGTGGTTCCAGCTGAATGTTTTTTCCTTGTACGCACTTAATTAATTCATTAAATATCATATAATGATACATATAGTTTCATACATGAGCACATATATTGTACAATAACTATTTTATATGTAATTCTACCATTATTCTAGATAGCAACAATATCCTTAAACCTAAAATGAATATGCAATAGAGCTACTATGGGTCTTCAAGATACACATAGTGTCACATACCCAGTTAGAAAGTATCTATGAATATAGTGCGTGTATGGAATCGAACAATGTTGGGGTTCATGAGAGCTTGATATGGAGTTTTTGTAATAAGGTTAATTTGATCCCTCATTTTATGTTTCCTTTTGTGAAGGGGACACACAGGTCACTATTATCAAGCATTGGTATGCACACAAGTCCTCAGGCAGAATACTAGCATACCATAGAAGAGGGGTATCAGTGTTCTGTCAACTGTGTTTTTTGTATGCTTTTTCCCACTGTTTATGTAGCCGAAATGATGAGTAATAATAGAAGTTGGTTCAATTTCCATGCAACTGAAAATTTTTCGTGTATTTAAGGTTTACATTATGAATTTGAAAAATATTGTTTCTGTTCCTCATGCGATAAGAATAAGTAGAAGGCGTTTCAACCGCCGCACATTTAATAGTTGTCAATGTGGCATTTAGGTTTTCGATTTCAGAACCTAAATTGTCATCAACTATTTATCCTAGATACATTGGTAAATTGATAGATATAAAAGAGTTATAACTGATGAAGAACCATATGACCTGGACCAATAAGCCGACACATATTCTGAAATCGGAATATAGTTCTTATGCATTCCGATAAAATATTTTTTAGAAAAATGAATAAGTAGTAGTTACTTTTTTTAAATGGATTAATTAATAGTTCAATATTTTTTGTTAGGTAAGCCTCATGAGTAAATAAAGATCATACTGCACTGTTTCGATTTTGGAAGACTTTCTGGATATTATGACGGTGGATGAACTGCTCATTTCAGGGACTAGCACCTTTATTGGAATTGGCACGGATGTGTGGAATCGCAAATCATGATTTTTAAAATTTCCACCCCCCAGCCTATGTGGAGCATGATTCGCTGCCGAAACTTTGTCTGTGCCCTTTTACAAAAGGGGGTTTTTGTGAAATATGCTTTAGATCTCTTGTACTAATATCAGAACTTGTGTCACAAACATTGAGAAAATATGGTTCACTTATCATGCTGGTGAGAACCATAATTTATGTTGTCCTAACTATGTTTTCCGTGGACATCCCTTGATCTTTTTTTAAATTCCTCTTAATGGAATTTCCATGAGAATCCAACCAAAGCCCTTCCCGGTGGTTCTTTTTAAATATAATTTCCAACTTGCATCATCCTTGGGTAACCGAGAATCATCACTTATATATAGGAATCTTTGTTTCCCAAAATGCAATGTTTCATTGATTCGTCACCCACAAGAGTTTTCTTTCCCTCCACCACAATCTACCAGTTATTAATAGTAGGATCCCTCACGTTAAAAACCTGATGCACCTGTTGGGCCATTATAAATGGATCCATGCAAAATCCTTGTCTCATACGATCAACCAACGTAAGGCCAAGGGGTTCCAACCTAGTATCGATGGTCTCGTTCACCCAATCACAATTGAGAATAACAAATCTCATGGTTACATAATTCAACTCCCATATTTCTGTAATTGTACCAAATTAACTTGTACAAACATATCCACCATTAGGTTCATTCCAGTTTGGTACATGTAGTGCCTCAGATACAAGTGACACCCTGTTGTTCTGAGTTACTCCTTTAGCTTCCTACTACCCGGTCCCGAAAGTATATATGTTAATGTGAAAACCATCGAAGGAGGTGACTGTGGTTAATGGTCGCTGATACCACCACTTTAGTTTTTCCGTGTGGTCCATGCTACGACCAACTCGCTTCGAGCATGAAATGAGCCCTACCAGATTTGCTCCGCAAACAAGCCAAAACAGAGAAGCACTACTACCATAGTGTGCCCCACTAGGTCTGAAATCTAGCTTGAGATTAGAAAATGGTGCAAGCCATGATTGAACGATCTAGACACCTATAAGAAGGAAAGAGAAGCTTAGACTCAGGGGTAACCCGCTAAACACATTGCAATTGCTATATTCCCTTAAAATCTTACTTAAGGGCAGGAGTTTCTCTACCCAGTGAGAGGAATATGCCGGTCGGCCTTGAGGTTTATCCCTATTTGTAAGGATCCTCACAACAATATCGATTTCTGAAAACAACAAACCTAAACAAATATATGAAAAAATCAAAAAAATAGTATAAACATCAACAAAACTCATATATACATAAACATCAACTAAAATGTAAAAAAAACACCTCTGACTGCAATATCACATTATATAAAGCAAAAAACAATTTAGAAAAACAATTAAAAAACATGAAAATAAACTTTGATTCCTCTTCAACTCAAGCAAAAATATACACTACGAGACTTTAGAAGCTAGATTTCACAACACAAACACAGTAAACATTCTTGAAATTGACCGATTTCATATTCTTAAATCGAGAAGAACTGAAAAATTGGATTACAAAGTGAAACAATCAGTAAAAAAAACTTAAATAACACTACACTTACCATGGAAGGAGATAATCATGCAAGAGCATGGATATTTTTACAGGTGATCATGTAGAAAATAGTGAGAAAGAGTCAAAGAAAAAAAGAACATGGAAAGAGAAGGCAAGAGAGAGAGAAAGCTAAGCAGAGCAACGATGCAATGATAAAGGAAAATAAATGAGGGTTTTAACTGATTATATCTTAATTAGAGAAGTAGTTAGTTTTTGTTTTTTGAAAAATCAATCATTCCAACATGCTGGAAAAAATGTCCAGCAGCGATTACTATAAGTGAAATTGACATCCAACCTAACTAGCCTCTCGCAATATCCAATCTATTGCAAGGATATTCAAATTACATGTCAATCAAACTGATCATCTGTGATTACACATAAGAAATCCAATAAAAAACTGTAACATCGCTTTCATGGATATTAACTCGTTTCAGCAAAAAGCATGACTACTTGGCGAAGAGGAGCGTATCAACATTAATATCACTAAGCCAAACGGGGATCTACAATAGCTGTAACACCACTTCATCTTGATCCAAAACACAATCTACATTGTCCAAATTGTATACACCTTGACAAACAGAGATCGAGAATGGAACTCCTAATAGAGAAACACAAACGAAATCATGAACACACGATCTGTAAAACTAGATCGGACAAAACACATCGACCTGAAAAATTAGATTGAATGATCATTATGGACACATCAATCTAATCTATAATGTTCAAAAACAATAATAATGTATGGAAACAGATCCATACTTATCCAATAACATAAACATAAAAAAGTATATCAATTGAAAAAACTACAGTTTCCCCATCTCCCCATGATGGGAAGATGGGGAAATGAAGGTTGGAGAAGAAAACTATAGAGGAAGTTGGGTGGCGGCAATAGGGCTTAGAAACTCAGGACATCAGAGAAGTAGTTATTTTATACTTGATTCTTGTGGTGTCTTATAATTGATTTTTAATAGTTGCTAATTGGTTCATACAATTTGATTTATCATTATGCCCGTGATCGAACAAATTATTAGTTAACGTGAATCTATTATTTGTCTTCTTGATATTTGTGTTTATTTACATTTTCAGTTTAACTTAATTATATTCTTAATTAATAGGTTATATTTTCTCAAATTAAAGTGTGATAGCTAACCAAAAATAAAACCTTCAAAGTAAGACTTTATTTATACTTTTCTCTTTACAATCTACCTTGTTTCCTCTATAATTGAAATTATATTAGATAAGTTAGCAGGTTAATTAATAGAAAAACAACCTATTAATATCATTCAATTTACAAGTCATTGATGTATTACAACTGTTGCACATAAAATGTTGAAAAAACTAATTCCTCCATTTTCACTATATATGACACACTATTTTTTATTGTTTCTTTTATATTGGTATAATTTTAAATTTAGGCAATATTTTTTCAATTTTATCTACTCATTCTAATTTTTTTATAATTAATTTTATCCTATCATTTTATTCCCCATAATTCAAGTACCTAGGACAAAATTATAATGTGAAATAGAGAGTATCGAAGTATGAATAATAGAAAAAGAGGCATTTTTATTAATTGAGGTATGCATTAGTTCAGAAGTGTTAGCATAAAAAATATAAATTTATGAATTAAATGAATCAAAATCATACAGGAGAAAGTTGTATCAAAATAAAAATAAAAATTGGCCCTATATTGCCAATCTCAGATGATATGAGAGTTTTTCAACTGAAAATTGCATGAGATGGCAACAGGGAAGATCTGGCGGTTGAACGGACGTCATGGAAGGGACAACGGTGTTAGGACGGGAAAGATTCATGTTGAAGTGGTCGGACATGGTGGCCTCAGTTGGGTGCAATATAGGGGCGAGAGGTGGTGGCTTCGCTCAGTTTGAATTCACATCTCTCTCAACTAGGGTTTGGTAGGTTATGTCTTGAATTGAAAATTTGGCCTTTATTTTATAGTGAGACTAGAGATCGAATATAGTGATTTTTAATTAGGGGTGGAGTTTCAAATAGAATTTATGGAAAGTTTTGGAATAAGAAAGGATTTGGGTGCAATTATATTTTTCGGGGGTGTTGGCCACAAATAAATGGGAGATTAATAATTTCAGGTCATAAGAATCTAGCGGACTGATGTGTCCATTTTATGGTGCATATTTTGGAACTTTTTGAGATCACTTTTGCACTCTTTTGTCAACTAGAGCTTCTGTTTTGCCTTGAAATTCTCTTAGGAGAGGTAAGAGCGACTTTTGCGCTCTTTTACCTTTTCTAAGTGGATTTTGTGTGACAAGGAAATAACATCAAGACTTGAAGACTGGAGGCCGTTGAAGATCACCTTTTGAAGAGTTTGAAGACTTCCTTTGAAGATTTGCAGACTTGAAGAGTGGAACAAAATTTAAGTAAAGAGGAGAATTTGAACCAAGAACGAAAAGAATTTAGGATTGATGATTGCAGTCTTCACGACAGGCGAAAATTAGTTCACGCATCACGAACTTCAGGTGGCCAGAATCTTCTTTTCCTTTTTTGTACTATAAATACTAAATCCTATCCATTCTCTTATCCTCCTTTTCCTTTCCTGCAATTTTCTGGGTTAAAAACCCTAGTTTTCCTTTCTTTCTTTTCTTAGTTTTTGTAGGTTAATCATGTCTTTTCATTATATAGGTTATTTTAATCTTGGAAGCAATTGATTTAGATTTCCAAACTCATGTCTTGAGAACCATATCTATCTATTTATTATTTTTTCTATTATGCATTTATTGAGCTTGGAATGTGAATTGTTAATGGCATTAATGTTGTTGGAAGTTTGAGTATATGAATTGCTTGTATGATTACTTGTTAGGGTTGGGAGAAAGTAGCTAATTTTCCCATCTTTTAATATGGAATCCAAGAGCATGAGTTAGAGTTTCTAAATGATGTTGATGTGTTGATAATTGCTAGATGAATGTGATAAAATCAAACTCTTTTCCAAGTTTATTTATTGTAGCAAATAGGATAGGTCTGTGAGCATTGAACGTTCGTGACTAATCTTGTGTAAATGCATGAATTGGTTAAATGTTTAGACACAGTATAGTGTTTATAAGTGTTGTCAAGATTATTGGTTCTTCGTGCTCAATGCCATCAATGAGATACTTTTAATCGTGCTACAGCTAAGGGAGTCATTGGTGAGGTTTGACAAGAGATTTCGAATTCACTCTTGTAAACTACTATCTAAGAAGGATATAAGATTTATCTTCACAACAAGTAGTGAAAGTAGTGAATAGATTGTTTCACTCGTTCTTGAAGCCTTTGTTATTTAGTATTCATGTGTTCTTAATTATATGTTTTACTTCATTTATGCCATGGGTTGTTTGAGAATAGAAAGTGTTTATATGATTGAAGTGTTAGGGTGTCAGGAAAGTGACAAATCCTTAGCTCTTTGGCATGAAAATATAAGAACATGAACTTAGAATTTCTCGTGTATAATGTGTTGTGATTCTTGCTAGATAAGCATGTTAATGTGGATTGTTCTCATATTTATCCTATAGATGCAATGAAATGTTGAATCTTGATTGTGGTTTGTTCTAGGTTTAGCCTAATGAATGCTATGATTGGTTAAATGGATATGTCTTTGGTAGAAGGCTTGTTGTTATCAAATCTATGGTCTTTCACGTGAAATACCGTTAATGAAATACCTCTTTGGTGTGGTTTGCTTAGAATGATTGTCAACGAGGTTTGCAAATAGTCGTTGTTTGTCTTTGCAAACTACTATTAAGAAGGGATTGATGTTGATCTTCGAATGGGAAGTGATAATATTCCCCATAGGTAACAAATGTGATAGAATGAGTGAATGGTTCAATGATCTACATTTGGTTTGGAAGTGGATATCAATTGCCCCTAGGGCTTTATCTTTTGTAGTTTTCACCCATTTTCTTAGTTTGCTTGCATGATTAGCATAGTTACTAGACTTTACTAGTTATCTTGTCTTTCAATTTCATAACTTAGGACCAAAACCAAACCCCCACCCTTTTTTACTTGCTTATACACACACACACACACACACACATATATATATATATATACATATTTACTTCTAATATAATATCAGCCTAATATGTTTAAACGCTTAAGAAAATCCCTCTCTTTCGTGGACGACCCTAACTTTCCATTATCTACTTAGTTGTAGATAGAAAGAATTTAGGGCTTATAAATTTAACTTTGAGAGGTACGGCGATGACCTCCCACGGGTCAATAATCTGGATGAGAGAAATCCGCGAGTCAATATTTTTTCCTCATCTTCAGACAATGCACTCATTTCTTACTACCGGATTTGATGTTTCATTTTTAGTACTTGATTTTCCACAAAAATTTGTGATGTTTTTTCATAAGTTTTTCCCTACTAAATTGTGTGTTTTAAAGTTAAATTTTTATCTTTTAAGATAAATCTCATATTTTACATTTTAAATCTTTGACACTTTATATATTTTGATACTAGCTAGTGATATTTTCTAATTTTAATTTTTAGTTTTAAATTTATAATTTCATTTTGATTCACTAGTGGAAGAAGACCATTTACGGTGCCCTTCGACGTCGGATCCATATAAAATCACTAGAACCGCCTTCGAAATAGAGGTTACAAATTCTAAACCATTATTTTCGAATGTTAAATTTTGAACGATGCCGGTTCAAAATTGAACCGTCGTGTAAAACCCAAATTTACTGCGGTTCAAAACCAACTGTTGTGTAATGGCAAGTGTGAACACACCTATCATATTTCCTTTTGCCACATTCAGATATTAACTACTCCCTTCGTACCATAAACATTGGTGTTTTTACTTTTCCAAGTCAAACTTGGTAAAGTTTGATCCAAAATATAAATTAATATATTTATAGTAAAAATATCATTTGAGATATTATTAGATTCATATTATCATGTATGTTTTAAACATCAGTTATTATGAGAAATTTTTATATGTGTCTAGAGTTGTTGACGGTCAAACATTATCATTTAAGACTATGAAAAATAAATAGGCCAATATTGATGGGACATGGGGGAGTAGATAACACTCATGTTTTGTGCAGACACGAATTCAAATATTATTATATAAAAATAAATAAATATTTTTTAAATATAATTTAATGAGTTGATAAAAATATTAATAAATATAACTATAGCAAAACTACATTATCGTTATTAACATTGCATGCCTACGGGTTTTATAGAATATGAAAAATGATCAAAGTTTAAAAATTTTGATTGTAATATCGTGTCATTACACGGTTTATGATAAAAATATATTTATTATTATCATAAAACTTTTAGAAAAAATTTAATTTAAATTTGATGATAATTTTTACTACTCCCCTCGTCTCATATATATTGGCTTATTAGTTTTTCCAAGTAAAACTTGGTAAACTTTGTCCCTAAATATAAACTAGAAAAGGTGCTTATATAACCCTCAGTTCTTTAGTATGTACAAATATAACTTCTAGTTTTTTAAAAGTGCTAATACAACCCTGATCTCATCTAAAAAGTTGGCCAACTATTATTTTTTCCGTTTCATTTAAAAAGTACCAATATACCCCTAAAATTAAAAACAGAAAACTAAGTTCATTGGGAATTTTTTTTTGCCCCCCATACCCCTAAATATTTTTTTGCCCCCCATACCCCTAAATATGTTTTTGCCCTCCCAGTTTATATTAATCAGTAGCGGCGGCGACGATGATTCTGTTCTTCTTCTTCTTCATTGTGTTTGATTAGGCTCTGTTACCCTCTCAATTTTTTCCTTCGCTTTCTTTTTCAGACTCGTAATGGAAGCATGACTTCACCCATTAGCATTTTGGTCTTTTGTTGTACATTGTATTACAAATCTGGGTTTAGGGGTGCCATCGACAGATAGCTCCGACATCAACAACAATGATAAGAAATGGGAGTATTTGATTCAGACCCAGAGAAATGAAGATTTTGTTTTACAAATCTGGGTTTGGATTTTTTTTGGAACGAGTAAAATTTTCATTACCTTAACCCATAAAAAAACGTATACATCACTTCCTATACACCTATTACAATCCTCAAATACTATCTATCATAAGTTTTGCACCTAGCAATTTCAATTTTGGTTTCAACCAAGCCTTGTACACTCCACATTCTCTAATTTTGTTAGCTATTTCACCTTCACTCTTCTCTCCTTGAAATCATAGTTCCTTTATTTTTTTCCAAATCCAATATACTGTTTCCATTATGGCCATTTTGAGAAGCTACACTCCACTTCCTTTCCCTTTGCATTTAACTAGCAGCCACACCAACTCTCCATCCCACTGCTCTGGTTCTCTCTTAATCTATAACCAAGTGAGTATGTCTACCTAGATCATCTTTGTCTCTGTACAAGTAAAAAACAATGGCTACAATGTCTCAGCCTCATCACAAAAAGCACATTTTTCATCAACGTTAGCCCCAAACCTTCGTAATGTTTCCATAGTGGCCAGCCTTTTGTTGGCCTAGCATAATTTTCACAGAACAATTTCCTCCAAGGCATACTTACCCAATCCTCCTTAAGTTCATTGTACACTTTTCGAGCATTGTATTTCCCTGCCAATTTTTGCTCCTCCCAACTCTTCAACTGATGCACTTTACTCCTGCACTTACTTAGGCTCTTGATGATCCATCACGAATCATTTGGAAACTACACATTCTTAATCTCCCTACCTTTCAAATAGTACGCGTATATCCACTGTATCCAGAGACTATCAGCTTTCCGGCATAGATCTACAGCGTCCTAATTGCACTTGCCAAACTCCACTCAACTAAAGAAATCAAACCAAATTCCCTTCATTTATTTTGCCCGCGGATTTCCCAAGCTACCAGGGGCCTTTTTCGATATCAGTTCATTTCCACACCATAAGTAGGATCTACATATTGCTTTTATGTGTTTCAACTCCTCATTTGGCACAGGAAAGACCTAAAGCCAATAGTTCACAACCAAGAAAATAACGCTCCTAATCAGTTGAATTCTTCCAGTACAACTTAAGACTTTCGCACTCCAGTGTTTCACTCTCTCAACAATTCTATCAATTAAAGGCTGACAACTACACACATTCTTTTTTCTACTAGCCAAAGGAATGCCAAGATACCTGAAAGGGAGTTCTCCTTCCTCAAACCCTGTCAGTTGCAAGATTTCCAACATCTGATCAGCTTCTACTCCTCCAAAGTATGCTTTGCACTTTCTCCTACTCACTCTAAGCCCTGTTAATTCTTTGAATTTGCATTAAGCTTCCATTAGAGTCTTCGCTGAATCCCTATCTCTCTTTGAGAACAGTAGCACACTATCCGTGAAACTTAAATTATTATCTGAAAAATCTCACACCGTGGATGAAACCTGAACATTAGTTTAGTAGCAATTCTTTGTAAACAACGGGACATATATTCCATAACAAGAACAAAGAGCAGGGGTGATATGGGGTTAACCTGCATCAATCCTCGTTTAGCTTGTATTCGTCTCGTTTCCTTGCCATTAACATTGTACTGGAAGGAAACAAAAGTTATACCACCCATGATCCAGTCAGTGAATTTACTCGGTATCCCCATGGATTCTATGATCTCCATTAATGCATTCCAATCCACCGTATCGTATGCCTTTTGAATATTTATCTAGATGGTGCATCTCGATCCCCCACTTTTCTTGTTATAGCCTCGCACCAATTCATAGGCTAACAAAATGTGATCATGTATACATCTACCGGGAACAAACGCTACCTGGTTCAAGTGTACTAACTCACCAAAAAATGTTACTCAACCTGCTAGTTAGCACTTTCGATAATATTTTATATAGCATCGAACAAGATGATATAGGCCTGAATTCACTGACCTTACACGATGCATGGTGTTATAGAATCAATGTAACTAAAGTACTATCATCGCCTTATAGATCTTTCCATTCTCAAAATAGTCTTGCAAAGATTTGACAACGTCTTCTTTAATCAAACTCCAATTATTCTTAAATAATTTTGCACCAAAAACAAAAACATCCAAGTGCTTTAAGGTCCACAATCCCTTTCAGTGCAACCCGGATTTCCTCCTTAGTTACTACTGCTGTCAACATTCTTCTTCAACCATTACTTAGCATTTTGCCATTCCTAATGGCTTCAATATTCACACTAGCAATCCAATTTCCCGGCTGGGCAATTAAGTCATCATAAAAATCAATTATCTCATTTTCTAAATCCTTCTGAGCAGTTATAATATTGTCATCCTCCTTTTACAGTCTCTGTATACCTACTATTTTATTTTTTGTTTTCACCGTAGCATGGAAGTATAAGTTGTTTTCATCCTCCAATCTCAACCAGTCACATTTAGCTTTCTTCTTTGACACTTTCTCATCGATTATGTTCCACTTCTGGACTTCTTCAATACAATTAATTACTCTCATTATACAGTCTTTCTCCATTTGTTTCTGCATCAAATTTGCTTAGGCCTTACTGAGCTCCATTCTTACTTCTTCTAACTTTCTTTTGACTCCCCCTATTTGCTTCATAAAAGGCATTAAATCCTTTTTCAATCTTATCAATTTCCTCCATACAACATACATTGGTTTGGCCTTTTCATTTTTTTTCCAGCTTACTTCAATCACCTCTAAAACCTCTACTTTTTCCAGTAAATAGCTCACAAATTTGAACTGTTTCCTTCTTATAATTATTTCCTTCAAACAACATCACTCTTACCAATGCATGGTCAGAGATCCTGGGTTCAAGAATCTCCACAACCACCTCTGGAAATTTCATAAACCATTGATGTTACCCAGTCCCCGGTCAATCCTAGAGTAGATCACCCCCCTGGTTGCCTCTTTGAACACGTGAAGAAGTCTCCAGTAGTTTCACTTTCACTTAGCTCTGTTCAAGTTATCATTTTTTCGATTAAAAATGTTCACTCGGCTGAACTTCGTTTCCTCTAATCCTGTCATCCCTGCTCAACATGTTGTTAAAATCTCTGATCAGAAACCATGGATTAGTTTTTTGAATCTTCTAAATATCCTTCCATGGTACTTTTCTCAGTTTCTACTTGTTCCCTGCATAGATAGCAGTCATCATGAATAATGGGTCCCAATTTTGTCTCGCACTTCACACATTATCAATTGATCTGTTTCCTTCATCTTTGTCCCCTTAACTTTGTTAATATCCCATAGCACCCAAATTCTCCCATTGGGATGTGAAGAATTGTTATCTTCAAATCTCTAACTCCCTCTAAAATACTTTTGTTTTTTTTTGAATTATCCTTCTTCACCCTTGTTTCAACAAAAACAGCAATCATTGTGTTCGTGCCTCAGAGGCTGGAGCTAATCACTCTCTGCTTTGCTGTGTTATTTTACCCCCTCATGTTCCATGAGATTATCATGAACATAGGCATACTTCTTTGAGCGATCCTCCCAGATCCCTAGAGTTGTATCTATTTCCATTAATACATTTCTTGTGCTAGGCTCAACTGTAGTTTCCTTCACAGATCTACTGCTTTCAACCCTACTAATCGTCTGCCCCTCTTTCTGTTTATTCTTTAGGACACAAACAATCCATTCCTCCTTCCCCTGTGTCAGCTTCCCTTCTTCTTCTTTTTTCAGTTCGATTACCATCAACAACCATTTCCGGTATCTTCTTCTTCTTTGGTTTCCAGACTTGCACCACTCGCATCCTATCATCAGTTTCCCTGCATTTATGTCCTCCCTGCTGACATTTTTCACAGTATGTAGACTTCCCTTCAATCTCAATCACCTGCTTAATTTCCCTTCCCTCCAAATCTTTGATAGTAACCTCCTTAGGAATCCTCTTTGAGATATCCAGTTTCACCAGGATCCTCACATAAGACACCCTGAGTTTGTTTGCAATACATTCGTTTGTAAACAATGGTTCACCTAAGACACATTCTATCTTGCCCAAGTTGGTTGGCCCCAACAGATACAGTGGTAGATTAGGCCCCGCTTCATGGCTGCTTGCGAATTGCACATTTAGTGTGTTGGGTTTGGGTTATTTACAATGTAGTTAGGGTTACTTTTGTCTTTTCATTGTAAGTCAATGTCGGAAAATTCATGGTCAATGCCGGTCTCCGGCATTAGGGTTATGAGTTTGCAAATTAATTCCATTCGTGGGTATACAAAAACCTTTAAAAAACTGAGGGTTATATTTGTACTTTTTAAAGAAATCGGCGTAATCTAAGCATTTAACCATATAAAATAATATATTTATAGTAAAAATATCATGTGAGATATTGTTATTGATGTGGTAAACCACTCAGGCAAGTTGGTTGTCCTCTCCAAGAATCTCCTTACCTATGAAACATATCCTAGAAGTGATTCCGGTAGAAAGGCTCCGACGATCAAGTCTGTTTTCTCTTCCTAGAACTGGAAAATCTAGAAATAATTGTGCTTAACCTAGCTCTTCATGAGCTTGTTGTATATATAGGCTAACATAGCTATAGTTCCTTGGTTTTAGGGATTGAGATTGTAGGCGTACCACGATGACCACATTCTGTGCTCATGGCCTTAGTGTTCGTTGTTCATCCTTACTTATCGACCCACGTATTCTGCCACAACAAGAAGCTCCTCACTTAGCTGATTCTCCTCTTGGGCTAAAATACGTTCATCCTACTATATGATGATAATGAGCTGGGCCTAGTGGTCATCGACCTCCTGATCACTAGGTCGTATGTACACCATAAGCCCCTCAGCCACGAAGTCCGTAACACACATAGTTATAACCGTGTTCATAAGCTGCTTGTTTGAACCTAATATTTTATTCTGAAGCTATAAATAATTTTATGTTCGCTACTGCTACAATGTGAATTGCTTTTGCAATGTGTTGTATGCTTCTTGGATTTGTATTCCAACTTAAATCGCTCTTCCATTTTGAATTTAAAATTTTTAAATGATTTCGTATCACATGGATGATTAGCTGTTACAATTTTGAAGCTGAGATTCGCTCATTATTAGTCATTGTTCACTCCACAATTCGTTCCATTGTAATCGTTGTTTACTCCACCGTTATCTCCATAATCATTTCAGTTTCCTTTTCTTGTAATTGCATTGAATCTCGTGCTTTGAAAGATGTCACTATCCAGTGTACTACTGCCGCCGCCTTCTCGAATTTCCAAAAAGGTAACCTACTTTTTGTCAGGTCTTTATGATTACACGTTATTCCCCTTTTGTCTTATAGCTCTTCATCATCTATAATAAAATCCTTATAAACATACAAAATTTTTCATCTTCTTCCATTCTCTTTATTGCTCTCAAATTCATCTCATATTCTGTGCTAAACCAGTAAGTTTTTCTCTATCATTTTTTGTATCCTCTTACTCTATTTGTCTTAGGCCTGAATCTGTAGAGTATTGTTATTGTAGTGTAACTTGTTATTCTTGTAATTGGGGTGGTTTATCATTTTTCTTCTCCAGTGCTCTATTTATGCCCTGAATTCTGGCTAGAATCATCCTTCCTGGCCTTTGTTTCTTTAATTAACCCTAACTTAATCTGTATTTTAGGGATTTTGAACTCCACCATGTCCGCCTCTAAAGATATTGGAGTCTTCACGCCAAATGTCCGTGAGACCAGTGTTGATTCTAGAGAGGACTCCGACCACCTTGCCAGTCCTTCAATTATCAGTAGCCTTTTTACTGATTTTTATGTTGAGGAGTTGAAACATAGTTTCCCATTTTTATAGTCGTGTGACCTTAAAGCTCCTACCCCCTCAAACAATGTTTGCATTTCGCCACCTAGTTACATTTCCTACTATTTAGACTATATTAAGTTCGGGCTCTCATTTCCTTTGCCCAACATGTATTAGATCTTCTTTCCCACTACAAAGTCTGCTAATGCCAGCTATACCCTAAAGTTGTTTCAATTTTTGTTTTCTTCTTCTATGTATGCGAGGTTGTTGGTGTTGCCTTTTCGATTGACTTATTCTGCAACCTTTACAATTTTGTAAAATCAAAAATTACTCTGATGAGTTTGCTCTTTATTAAGTGATTCCCACCATTGATTTCGTTAGCGGTTTCCCGAATAATTGTGGGGTATGGTATGAATAAATTTTCTATATAAAACTCGGTAGTGATTCTAGTCCAGCTTTCTCAATTTGGAACAAAAGCATTCCTAAGTCAAAACTTCCTAAGGTTGGGGTTTGCCTGAATGCCGAGTCTGCGGTTGTGATGTCGCTTAGCCATCATTCCATCTCACTTTGCCCCGCTAGTACTTTAAGCAAATGTGTCTATCTTGTTGTGTTCTTGGTAGTTTCTATCCTGCTTAACCTGGTTTTGTTTGTCTTTGCTTTTATCTTGTTTATGTTGTTTGTGTGTTCACCTAATTGTATTCTTATGCTGAGTTGTAGATATGGATCAGACTCGACGCTTCCCCGATAGAAACTTACTTTCTGAAGATGAGCACGATGAGATGGAGACCTTGGCCGGTGAGGTCAATAAAATTACTGGGGTTGTCATTCCTCAAAAAGGTTTTTGTTAAAGCCATTGCTTAGCCTCCTCCTTGTTGTTCACCTACCAAAGAAACAAAAGGGGTAGAAATTGAACATCCAAAGAAACTGCTCACCAGAGGAGGCGTAAGGAGCAAATTAACAGTACTTCTACTACCTGGAGCCTATGAAGAAGAAGGGGTGTGCTAGCTAACCTCCTTGGCACGCACTTATGCTAAGCCAAAATTTTTTTGTGGAATGGACTATTCCTATCACTCTTACTAAGCTATCCCTTTCAAAAATGATGGGTGTGGTATGTTTCTCACCTGTTGAAGTAAATTCAAAATAATATTTTGCCTTATCGCATAACTGATGTTCTCTTCGTATCTTTGAAACCAAGGTTGGTGAAAGTCTGCAACTCATCAGTGAACAAGTTGCTATCTTTGCTAAAGGAGATAGTGTGATACTGGAGGATCTGTAGGTGAGAAAGGATGAGTGTGCTACTTTGGGCACCACTGTTAAGGACACAGAAGAGCAAGTGCTTGCTGCTAAGGAGCACACTATGACCACCGAAAAGGAGATGGAGAATATGCTTTTACAGTTGGAGGAGATGCAGATGAATGGCCCTGCTTCGTTCGGATACCCTCAGCTTCTGGTTGATTGACTCATGAAGACCAAATCTTTCTATAATGTTTTTTATAAGGACTCAACTAATGCTCCCAATGTTGGTTATTGCAAGGCCTTGGTTGAGTTGCGTAAGCTGAATCCGACTGTAAAGGTTGAGAAGCTGCTTAGGCTGGCCAAGTTTGAAAAGATTTTGGCAGAGTAAATGGAGATTCCTAATGAGGGTTTCATTAAGAGTGTCTCCAACAAGGGTCATTCATTCGAGCTTCTATCATATCTTGTTGATCTTCCAACTCTTCCTTCTGCAGTCGGGCTAAAGAAGTTCACGATCAACTACTGTGAAGAACTTCCCTTCAGGTTTTCTAACCCTAAGCATCACCATCCTGAGCATAATTATAATATTAATGATAATATATCCTTGGGCGTGATGTGAACAGTGAAGCTTCTGTTTGTCCCATAAGCAAGAAGGATGATGCACTTGTTGTTCGCACTTCACCCTCCTCTCCTACTAAAGTTAGTCAATCCTAGCACTATAGACTTAAGAAATTTTCTTTTTGCTCTGTGTAATTTATGACCATGGCCCAAACATGTTTGTATAATTTTATATGGTTATCGACTGATACGACCGTTATGTTTGCTTTTATATAATTTGACCTATCTTTTTATATTTATTTATTTATAGGGCTTTAATATTATGGTTGATCATTAATTTTTGAAAAGTGTCGAATATCTTGGGTGTTTTGTTCATTTTCCTTGTGACAATGGATTTTCTTTGTCTTCCGAATATTGTTCTATTAATCTGATAAGCAACGAAGCATATATGAAAAGAATATTCCCAACTTATTTCTTCTTATCACTTATCTTATGTGGAGTTCATTCCATTGCACATCGAGTGGAAAGTTCTGGCATCTTTTTTGACCCCATCTTCTTCAGACTGCCCTTGCAGTAAGCTTATACCTGATGGATATAATTCTGAGTCGCTTGGCAGAGGTATTGTTTGTGGTTTGGTTGACCTTGAGTCTTCCGTTGTGTACTTGCGTTTTCTTAACCTTCCTACTCATGTTCAAGAATGGGCGCTAACCTCGGGCATTCATTTGAAGTATATGTTGTTGGGTGTTTATTACCTTGAAGCGAAGTGGGGCAAAGCCTTAAAGGAGACTCAGGATGTTATTCGTGATCTGCGGAGAATTTGCAACGAGCAAAATGATCTCATCTATCGGCAACAGTTAAATATTACAAAAATGTTTCACCAACAGGAGGAGACCAGGAACTATGTCGCGAATAAGATGCACGAAGTTCATCAGAAAAAAGTGATCATTGATAAGCAGTGTACCCGTATTGACGATTTGTATGATCGCTTGAAGAAAATGTAGGAGTAATACGATCACTTCTCAACCTCAGTTATTGGTTGGCAGATTAAATTCGACAAGCAGTTTCCAATTAACACACACCTCTGAAATGACAGTGAGGAGCTTCGTGCTAAGTTCAATCGACTTGATAGATCTGGGCATCAACTTGAGTAGATCTCGTCATCTTGAAGGGTTGCTGGTCACGGAGATCTTACAATAGAGTTTAACTGTCAAAGGATTAACTTGTCTGAGGCTGTTCGATCGCATATTCAGCTCCTAGAAGAGAAGGTACAGAACTTGACAGTTGAGATAAAAAGTATGAATAAACCATCAATGTTATGAGTATGTAGTTAGAGCGTGAGAAGTTTGGACCTATTGATGATTTCAAAGCATATTATGCTAGATATCATGGACATATGGAGTGAAGAGGTCTTATGCGTCATCATGCATATTTACACATGAAGTGGGTATACAAGCTTTTGGTCAGCGAAGAGCAGACATCTGAAGAGAATCAACATAGGATTGAGCATTATCTTCGCGAAGCTGAGCGTGGTCATTGCTATAGTGGTTCATCCTCTTCTGGATCCTCGCGAGCAACTAGGCGCAGATAGATTTGTCACTTTGAGCGACTTATCTTTCCTTGTAATGTTTTAATGAGTTGGCTCATGTTTTTGTGAACCTAGCAGCTTTGTCATTGCAGAATAAACTTTCTTTCTTCTATTATATTTTTTTTATTTTTACTAAGTGATTGGGTCATTGTAAGACGTAAGTTGCAAAGCTGCAATATCTATGGCTTGCTTCTATCCAGTCATTTTGATTAGTTAAGATTTCAAGCTATTTGCAAAATCTATAGCCCACGTAGCTATTATAGCAAAACCTTATACTTTATGTCGTGCAATATCTACTGCGCGTGTTACTTTTATGAGCAAATCTGCTTTTGAGCAAGATTAATAGCTTGCGATCGTGGATATGGCAAAGTTACAAGGTCCAAAGCTTGCAAGGATCACAAGTTGTGCATGATTTATAGCTTTGATTTGGTATTACTTCGAAGCTTTGATTCGTGCAATATCCACTGCACGTGTTATACTTATGAGAAAATATGCTCTTGAGCAAGATCTATACTTGTGTTCGTGTTTAATTTGGAGTTGCAAGATTTAAAGCTTGCAAGGATCGATAGTTACGCAAGATCTATAGCTTGTGGTTACTTGATTTACGAAGTTACAAGATCCAAAGCTTGCAAGCATCGATAATTATGCAAGACCTATAGCCTGTTATTCGCCCGATTAATTTTAACTTGTAAAGTCTGAGTGTCTTGATCGTAATATGTTATGAATAAATATGTTCTAAAATTTTGCAAGTAAAGGATGAAAGATGTAATCGTTCTTCAACAAAGTGGTTTTTTTATATTAAATATGTATTGTCGCGATAATGTTACGTTAGGAATAATGAAACAAATGGCACCAATGGTAATCTCATGGCTTCTGCACAACTAGGTGATAGCTATTCTCCACCATAACTCTAGATATAAAATCTTCTCAAGTTAATCACATGCCATGTGTTAGGAATACTAGTGCCATTAGGAGGTCGTCGTCGTACATCTCAAAGTTATATTTTTAAGCCATAATGCTTCGCATCTACAATTAAGTAGATATTAGCAAGTCGGGGTCGTCCACGAGAACAGGGATCTTTCCAAGTGTTTAAACATATATAGGAGAGAACATACTAGATATAAACATATATAGATACATATAAAAGCATGTAAAAGGGGGGGGGTTGGTTGGTTTTTGCTCCTAAGTTATAAAATTGAAAGACAACAACTAGCAAAGCAAGAGAACTATGCTAATCATGCAACAACCACTAAATAGATTATTAAAACAACAATTAACGGAGCCTTGGGGGCAATCGAATTCTACTTCCAAACTTCCTATAGATCATAGATTCATTCACTCAATCAATTACAATTATTGTCTATGGGAAATGTTATCACTTCTGATTCGAAGATCAACATTCATTTCTTCTTAATAGTAGTTTGCAAAGACAAACAATGACCATTTGCAAACCTCAATGATGATCACCCTAAGAAAACAACACCATAGAGGTATTTCATCAATGGCATTTCACACAAAGGACCATAGGTTTGATAACAAAAAGTCTTCTACCAAAGACATAGTCATTTAACCAAACAAAGCATTTACTAGGTTAACCCTAGAATAAACCACATTCAAGGTTCAACCTTTCTTTGCATCTATGGGATAAATATGAGAAGAATCTACATTAATATACTTATCTAGCAAGATTCACCACACATTATACACAAGAAGTTCTAAATCGATGCTTTGGGTTTCATGTCAAATGAGCTAAGAAATTTGCAACTTTCCTAACACCCTAAAACTTCAATCATACAAACATTTCATATACTAAAACAACCCATGGTATAAATAAGGAAAAACGCAACATTAATGGCATAATAAATGCTCTCCAATAAATGTTCATAAATGAGCAAATAGAGAATCTCACCACATAAGTTTAGAAGCTTCAATCAACTGCTCCCAAGAACTAAATTAGCTACTAGAGTTCATACTAATTAATGCTAAAAAACCAAACATAAAACAAGAGAAATCAAAGATGAAAATGGTGGAAAACTAGGGTTAGAATAGTACCAAATTTGGGTGAAGAAGAAGTTATGAATGAGAGGAAAGAGAATGTTATTTATAGTACAAAAAGGATAAGGATGGGTTCTGGCCACCCGTGTGTTGCGACTCGCGATGGGTGCCAGAACATATCCTTGTCTTCTTTTCTTCTTCTTGTAGCAAGTACTCTTCTTCACAATAATCTCTCCCATTCTTCAAGTCTTCAATTCTTTAAAGCAAGTCTTCAAAGTCTTCCGAAGAAAATCTTCAACGGCCACCGGTCTTCAAGTCTTTAAGTCTTTGAAGCAAGTCTTCAAAGTCTTCGAAATGTGGTCTTCAATGGCCTCCGGTCTTCAAGTCTCCACGTTCTTCCTTTGTCACACAAAATCCACTTAGAAGAGGTAAAAGAGCGTAAAGTCTCTCTTACCTCTCCTAAGAGAATTTCAAGGTAAAACACAAGCTCTTGATAACAAAAGAGCACAAAAGTGATCCCAAAAAGTACTAAATTATGCACATAATATGGACACATCAAACCTCCCCACACTTAAACCTTACTTGCCCTCGAGTAAGAAAAGATCAAAGCATAAGAAGGAATTGACGTATCCACATCCTAACTACTATTCCCCCAAGTTAATACCTCACAAAACTCTCAATATCACACATCCCACGTTAAGATCAAATGAGAAGTTTCCCACAACCCCCATTCCTAAATCTACCCAAACCATATCAACCTATCAATTCATTGATATCTCTAAAATATCTCCAGATCTTGAATTGACAATCCCAAATCTAATGGTACAAGGTGAAGCTAAAAGCATGCATAAAGTTAAAATACATACTCCACATTATACCAATATATCATCATAAAAATGAAGTATATTAACGATCAAGAATTTCATAACTTACTCTGTTTCCCCGCTAAATTTCCCAATCCCAAGAGGTCTTCAAGATGTCAAGCTACCCGATCCATCCATATGGCTACCGCAACCTTATGACTCCAACGCCGGAAAATTAGTGAACACACAACTTTTTTTCTCTCTCTTTCCTCATTTTACCTAGGAGCCCTTTCAAGTTTTCATCCTAGCCACACATCATGTTTCTTCGGCTCACATCTCATCTTTTTTCGCACATTTAACCTCTCACTTTTACCTAGGTCTCCCTTTTGGGTTTTCGACCTACCCGGGGCCCCAATGTTGCTTAATATACCCTCTTGGGTTTTTAACTTAGTGGGATTCTTTTTATTTATATTTTTTTCATTTTCTAATTTTTTTTTCAAAATTTGCATCCAATCCAAAAAGTAGCAAAGTTCTTTCCAAATGTTAAGGCTTAGAAAAATATCAAAGCTTACATCATTCAAGTACATCAAAAGGAAAGCATCCCCTAAAACAAAAGGGAAAAATATCCAAAATAAAGCAAAAGAAATATCCCAAAAGTAGCGAGTCTAGAAAAAAAAATCTCCAAACCAAGCAGCAAAATCAGTAAATACCCCTTCCCACACTTAGAACGCTACATTGCCCTCAATGTAGACAAAATAGGGCAAAAGCGTACACAACAAAGTATGGAACGGGTAAGAATATAATGCCCACAATCACTGTTGTGAGGATGAATGACCACCACCAAAATAACATTGCTGATAATGAGCCAACCAATTCATGTTCCTCTGCCTCATAACTCTACGCCTTTCTGCTCCAGGCTCAGGGCTTGAGACACCACCTGCATGGAACTGCATCTCATGGATGCGAGCTGATAGATGGTCAATCTCCCTATCCATATCGATCAAGCTCTGGGAGACAAACACATTTTGCTCCAATATCATGATGTTCTGGTGGCAGAATCCATCTTACATAGTCTGCATCATATGCTCATCAGGCAGAGGCTGGGAGTAGTAAGGTGGCACATAATCATCCAGCATCGGCTCGGTCCCTGGAGGAGGTTGTGGAGAGTGCTGCTACTGTCGCTCGGTGAAAGGCAAGCTACTATCACCGCACTGGACAGGGGCTAGATCAAGTCATTGAGCTCACACTGAAATTCCTCTCTGCACGAGGAGTCGGGTGGAATTTCCAAGTCCGACAAGGGTGTATCAAAAGCCAACTTCATCTTGTTGGGTTGAAGAAGTGCCATGAGGTGACCTTTCTTGTACCTTATAACCAGTGAAACACCACGTGGTCTGTGTGGTGCTAAGCCTCTCAAATTGCACCAACCTCCTACTGTGATGAGGCAGGAAGTGCGCCTCCCAAAGCATGGAAAGTCAGCTGGTGAAACCAATCCTAGGTACTCCGTTAAGAGGCTGATCATGCCTCCAACCATAATCTTCCCCTTTGGCTTCCCTTCCAGCTCTATAATCATCTTCATCCATAGCTGCGAGACGGTCATCTCTCGGGGTATATCATCTAGGTGGAACGTGATGTACATCTCGCATGGTTGATCATCCCTTATGCTGCATATCCTGACCGTGGACAGGAACTCCAGTGTGTATCGTCGGTAGGAGGGGGCATTCTTGCCCATGAAACCCTCTAACCCCCTTTGGCGAGGAGGCATCAGACTGGCTGCGTGAGCCCAAGAGCGTCCAATGTGGGCACATCAACAAACCTCGCCTCGTTGAGCTAGAGGTTAACCAAGGCTTCCCACCTCTCTGCATATGGCCTGATGATCTGGGTCAAACCCATGTATCTATCAAGAGGAGGAGGTACAAGGCTCGACTCCGGAGCCGGCGGCGGAGGTGGAGGTGGAGGTGGAGCGGTGGTGCGCCCACCTCGTGGAGGAGCCCTTGGTATCTTGGTAGGGGCCATATCTAACTACTACATCAAACAAGTTAAATGCGTAGGTATACACATACATGCAATATCACAAAATCAAACTCAATCTTAAACTAGTTTTGCCATAATCACAAACCAAATCAAATCCATGCCAACTAGTTCAAGTCCTAACCACAATTGCATATACAATCCATGTCATATTAAACATGCCCATAATCTCAAGTCCATTAGGTTCTCACATAGTTAAACATCCAATATGCTATATCCCATAATCACAGTCATGCCTAACTACTTTAGCTACCATTAGTACGTTCATAACGTTAACATTCAAGTGCTATGGCCAATCTACCTTAAGCATAATGACAATGCATCCAAATATCAACTATGTTTAATCAAGCCAACGTGCCTAATTTCTAGTACAAGCCACAACCAAATTCTCAACCAAAGTAACAATATAAACAAAATGCAAGCACAACACCAACATGAGCAAATCAACACAACCAAAATGAGCATAAAGCTATCCCACATCCAACCAAATCATAAGCACAATATATTCACAATCCATCGAAGCAAATCATGAGCACAATATATTCACAAGAATCTACAATGTTCCAACAATCTAAATCCCTAAGGCATCACATATAATCCACACAATGTCCCATAAAATAGATAATACAACAAATCACAATCGAAGCTCAAAAAAGTGAAGAAATGTACCACTTAGATGCTTAGGATGAAGAAGGAACTAACCCCACAACCAATTTAAATCCGGATTGCTAATAATCACAAAACCCCCAAATTCTTGGGTTTTGTGTTCTTCAACAAGATAGGTTGATTTATGGGTAGAGATTGGGAAGATGGATTGGGGAGTGGTGTAGGGTTGATTCTAAGGTGGAGCGGTGATGAGTGGTGGCCAGAGGGTGGTGGAGATTTGATGGAGTGGTGGAGAAGATGAAAGGAAGAATGGAGATGGGGTTTTAAATGGTTCTCTCATTTTTAAAAGCAGCTCTGTACGCCCGTCGCAACTCGTGACATTTTCATCGCGACTCGCAACGGGTAAGTCAACAGGAGCCTCCAGTCAAAGCCCTTATCATGTCTTGCGACCAATACGTTGCGACTCGCGATGAGACCATTGTGAGTCATGAAAAGTGGAGCCTAAGGGTTCATTTTTCAGCAAAATTCTTCCGATCTGGTCATGACTCGTGACCAAATTGTCGTGACTCGTGATGGTTCATCGCGACTCACAACGCTGCCATTGTGACTCGCCAAAAGTGGATCCTGCGAGCTTAAAATTTGGCTAACTTTTCTAAGCCCATCGCGAGTTGAGACGAGGTGGTCGCGACTCGTAACCGGCAACCCACCTAGTACTTAGAAAAAATTTTCAATCTCATCCCTTACCCAAGCTTTTCCTTCTTGACTCCAAGTATTTATCCTTTCATCCATCCAATACCTTGGGTTCAAATTGCTACAAAATCATGGAAACACAAACCATGAAAAGTACAAAGCAAAACAATAAAACTAACGACAAAAACTCAAAACCAAACAACATCAACGGAAAGTCACGAATGACGATCCAGATGATCATAACCAAGTATAATTAACATCATCAACATGACTCACTCCCCTTTCTTGGAGCTTACTCACAAATCGGGTCAAGGAGGTGAACATCCTCTCCCTCCTTTGACACAAAATTCTAGTGGTAAGGTTTCAAACGTTATCCATTGACTTTGAATGTATTGGACTTAGCTCGATCTAGGATTTCTACCAGACTATGCAGGAATACCTTCATTACCTCAAAAGGGCCGATCCATCGGGACTTCAACTTACCAGGAAATAGGTGAAGGCAGAATGGGAATAGGAGGACCTTATAGCCCACGTCAAATTCCTTCCTAATGATCATCTTGTCGTGCCACGCCTTTGTCTTCTCCTTATAGATGTTGGCATTCTCATAGGACTCCCTCCGGATCTCATCTAGTTCGTCTAATTGTAGCTTCATATGCTATCCAGCTTCATCTATATAAAGGTTGAATTCTTAGACTGCTCAGTAAGCCTTATGTTGAATTTCCACCAGTAAGTGACAGGGCTTACCAAACAATAACCAGTATGGTGACATACCGATCGGCGTCTTGTAAGCCATCGTATACGCCCACAAGGCATTGTTTAACCGAGCACTTCAATCTTTCTAGTTAGGGTTAACTATTTTTTGAAGGATGAACTTGATTTCCCGATTGGAAACTTTGGCTGCCATTGATTTGTGGGTGATAAGAAGTGTATGTCTTGTGATAGACGTCATATTTCTTCAAGAGTGTCTCTATAGTCCGGTTGCAAAAGTGGGTGCCACGATCACTAATCAAGGCTCGGGATACCCCAAACCTAGAGAAGATGTTATCTTTCAGGAATTCTGCAACCACCTTAGAATTGTCAGTCACAGTGGATTTTGCTTCAACCCACTTCGACACATAATCAACAGCAAGAAGAATATAAGTAAATCTACAACAATTAGGGAAATGTCCCATAAAGTCAATACCCCAAACATTAAAGATTTCACAATACAACATGGCTTTTTGGGGCATCTCATTTCTAGATGAGATATTTCCTACTCTCTGGTACTTGTCACAAGCCTTACAGAATATGTATGCGTGCTTATTCAAAGTAGATCAATGAACACCATTTTCTAAGACTTTCCTGGCGGTCCTTTTAGCTCCAAAATGACCACCGAATGCATAAGAATGACAAAAAGTGATAATCGAATTCACTTCATTATCGGGGATACATCTCCTAACAACTTAATCTACACAACAAAAAAAAGATTATCCCACACATAATATTTAGCATCGCTTTTTAGCTTATCTTTCTGGGCCTTAGAAAAATGAGGAGGAAATTTACAGGATACAAGAAAGTTCACAATGTCGGCGTACCACGGTTGGAGGTCCCTGATTGAAAACAGTTGTTCATCAAGGAACTCCTTTCATAGTTGCTCCTTCATCGATAAATTTACCTCACTATCTTGGCATGGTGGCAACCAGTTCAGATGATCAGCCACAAGGTTCTCCGTACCCTTCTTGTCTCGCACCTCCAACTCAAATTTTCTGAGAAGTAGGATCCACCTAATCAATCTTGGCTTGACCTCTTTCTTTATCATCAAGTAACGAAGCGCTGCATGGTCAGTGTACATAATAACTTTTCTACCAAGAAAGTAAGATCAAAATTTTTCCAAAGAAAATACCACTGCTAGCAACTCATTTTCTGTAGTGGAGTGGTTTCTTTGGGCCTCGTTGAGAGACATGGATGCGTAGTAGATGTCGTGAGGTGCTCTCTCCACCCTTTGACCAAGCACCGCTCCAATGGCGCAATCACTAGCATCACGCATGATCTCAAAAGAAAAAGACCAATTTGAGGGTTGTATGATAGGGGACGAGACTAACCTTTCCTTCAATGTATCGAAAGCCCCTTTACAACCCTCATCCATAAAAAATTCCACCTCATTTTTCAAAAACTTGCACAGAGGAGATGTTATCTTTGAAAAGTCCTTGATGAATCGGTGGTAAAATCTGCATGGCTTAGAAAAGAGCGCACTTCGCACACATTAGTTGGATAAGGAAAAGTTTGAATTGTTTCTATCTTTTCCTTGTCAACCTCAATACCCTTAGAGGAAACAACATGGCCTAAGAAAATGTCTTGCTCTACCATAAAATAGCACTTCTCAGAATTTAACAAAAAATTAGTAGCAATGCAACATTTAAGAACTTGTGTTAAATTTGCTAAACAGTTGTCAAAAGAATTACCATAAACGGTGAAATCATCCATGAATACCTCAAAAAAAAATTCAACAAATTATGAGAAAATACTTACCATACACCTTTGGAAAGTAGCGGAGGAGTTACAAAGCCCAAAAGGCATATGCTGTAAGCAAATGTACTAAATGGACATGGGAAGGTTGTCTTTTCTTGATCTTCCGGTGAAATGGCCAATTGAAAGTACCCTGAGTATCCATCCAAAAAGAAATAAAATAGGTGACTTTCTAGCCTCTTGAGCATTTGATCAATGAATGGCAACGGAAAGTGATCTTTCTGAGCCTCCGCATTTAGCCTCCGGTAATCAATGCAAACACGCCACCCATTTTGGACTCGAGTGGGCACCATTTCGTCTTTCCCATTTTTTACCACCGTCGCTCCACTCTTCTTGGGTACTACTTGAGTTTCCAAGTTCTTGATGCTCGCCTTGGCTTCATCTTGGAATTTTTTGCCTTTTTCCATGCACATGCTTAACTGATGAATGGCTTGTATCACCTCATCATTTGTTAACCCCGAGCTCTCCCCTTGGTCTTGGGGCTTTTCTTGGGGCCTTTGAAATTGTTGTTGAGGTGGCCTATATTGTTGTTGAGGAGGCCAATACGGTTGAGGTTTTGGCATCCTTGAGGGTTTCCATACCGGAGGTTCGGGTTATCACGATTACCCGAATAATACAGCCAGTTTTGGTAGTCTTCGCCACCTTGGTACCCTTCATTTCTTTGATATCCTTGCGCACCTTGGTAGTTTTGGTTGCCTTGGTAGCCTTGATACCCCATAACACTCACCCCCTCGACATAATCATCTTGCAAAGTAGAACAACCATCTGTAGGATGCGCCGAGTAACTAATTTCACACGATTTAACATGTGGCACATTCCCGAGCTTGGTCATTAATGATTTCACCATAGAAGCAAGGGTTGAGACTTGGTCCTCAAGCTTTCCACTATTAGAAGGGTCACTTGCTGGCATTGGATTTCTCCTTCTCAAATCGGCCTTTGAGCTAAAGTTCCTTGACTCCTCCGCTAGCTCCTCATATAATTGCATAGCTTCCAATGAAGTCTTGTTCCCAAGGGTGCCACCACAAGAACTCCTCATTAATCTTTGGTTCTCATTAAGAAGACCATTGTAGAAATAGTAGACCAAATCTCCCTCTGAATAGCCGTGGTAAGGATAACTTGCGAGAAACTTCTTGAACCTCTCCCAATAGTCGAAGAGGGATTCTTCATGCCATTGGAGGATGTTGCTTATGTCCTTCTTCAAAGCGGCGGACTTCGAGGCTGGGAAGTACTTGGCTACAAATTTTGTCTTCATGTCAAGCCACCTTTTGATGCTCTTGGATGGTAGGTAGTGGAGCCAATCTCTTGCACCATCCTTCAATGTGAACGAGAATGTCTTTAACTTGTAAAAGTCTTCATCTACTCGATGTGGGAGCGTACCACCACACAAAAAGGGGAACTCGGAGAGGTGCTTGTTGGCATTCTCTCCTTGCCTATCAAGGAAGATAGGTCAAACATGATCATCGAAGACCGCGAATAGGCAAATATTTATGGGATGGAAGAGTAATTAAACTTTGTGCAATTGAGTTATATATGTTCATTTTCATCTTCTTCCAATTTTTTTCATATATTAATATTAATTGATTACATTGTGTTTTTTTCACTACCATGGTCAATGAATCATTTCCAACCAAAAAAATACATTCTAGATAAGATCAATTTTATTAAACATTCTAGGGAGGAGCAGGGAAAAAACTACCATGAACAACGAATACTATACTTCGTACATCATTTTCAAACAAAACCAAAGGTAAAATGGCGCATATTTCTAACAAAAAGTAAAATGGCGCATATTTCTGACAACACCAGTGGCGAAACCATGGTCAATTATAAGGAGGGGCTCATTTATCGTAAAACACCATATAATAATAATTGTTGCATTCTGTTATCAAGGGGGTTATTTGAAGTCACACTCCCTGTTTTACCAAAACGTCGTCGTTTTTAATTTAAACTGCTTCCTCCGGATTTCAATCTTCTTCGTTTTAACTTCTTTCCGCCCCGCGTCACTGCTCTCTCTATTGCTCCGCCAAGCGCCGCTGCTCATTCTGACTGCTACTCCGCCAAGCTGACCCGACCAGAGGTAAATCATCAATGTCGCACTCGTAACTTGTGTTTTTTCGTATAAATCATGTACTCGCGTGCGATCACTTGAATCGATTTTCTTGTTATTTGTGGTCCTTGTGCGAATTACTGCGTTTGGCATAAGAGTCTGGTTCTTGTTGTATTTCCTGATGCATATTATTACATTAGCCATAAGAATTTGGTTTTTGTTTAATTTCAGAGTCTAGATATGGTTGCTGGAAATTGAACTGATGTTGGTACTGATTGAACATATGCAAAGCGAACTGGTTGTTTTTCTTATTAATTTATTGGGGATTCCAGAATGTTGTCTTCAATTATATGACTTTTGTAGGCTTTTTCATCTATTATAATGATTTGTTGGTAATGCCTATTGTAGTTTTTGCAATTGAATTTGTCAGGGCTTAATCACGTAGTGTAATATTTTATGGGAATCTGGAAACTTGAGGCAAGTGGAGGCGGCATGGTGGAAGAAGGTGCGCCACCGGCGGCAAGAAGAAGGCCTGGTGGAAGAAGCGAAAGTACGTACTTCTCTCTTCTACTTAATCGGTTCTGTTCTTTTTGAATATTTCTCTCTGTTTTGTATGATTTTATATCAGATCCTTTTAGTTGTCTGATGCACCGTGTAGCTAATTACATATCCTGACCTTTTGAATTTGTGTTTTTTTTTCCTAATTCGGATATTTTGTGCGTTTGTGTATTGTTACAGGGTAGTGCCCTACAGGAAGAGGTATCCTGTGGCCTACAGGCTGTACATGGAGCTCGTACATGGAGCTCGTGAAACGATATGCCTTTTATCTGCCATGCCTTATTCAAGGTCCCAGTTACAAAACGTACAAGTTCTACTCTCTGCACTCTTTCGCTTTACGTAGTTGATTCAAGGAATGCTTAATTGTTAATCTGTTAGGAAGTCTAACACCGGTGCACACGTTATAATGTTGTTACTTATATTATCAATTCGAATTGCGGTCAGAGCTAGCTAATTGTTTGACTAAATGAGTAGTGCGGTTGCAGCTTTCACTAGGACGGGGAGAGTATGTGAAATGGGGCTTTCATTAGTTTTATCTTAATAATGTTTAGAATTCTGGTATGGAGGGATATACAGCCGTATTTGATTGTGCACTTCTGTCTGACAAAGGTGTCTTTGGTACATTTCAGGATTATGGAGTCCATAGAAAATATTCTTCACCTGTCACAAACTTTTGGGCTTTTGCCAGGGGATATTGGGATAGTTGTTGCTGAGTTGAGTTTTTCAATCGTCTGGGAGTTGCTTGATGCATCACTTGAAGATGAGGGTTTATTGGAATTACGCTCTGTTTGGCAAAGCTGGTTTATTTTGAAAGCAGGGGGAGATCAGCTTCTACTTTTCCCCAAAAAATAGTTTCTGCTTTCAAAATAAGCTATTTTTTAGCACTTTACCAAACACTAAAAAGTGTTTTGCTTATGAGCTCTGCTAAACAGAGCCTTAACCTGGGGAAGAAGTCGACGTGGTTAACCAGGAACCAAGATATGGAAATTGACAATTGTAATAGTGTTGAAGGGAAGATAGCAGAGAATCAGGATGTTTTGCAGAAAATGAATACTGTACTGGATGTTGAAATAATTGGGGAATTTTTCCAAAACAAAGTGTGTTCTAGAATCCTCTTTTTGGCACGTCGTAACATGTAAGGATCTTATTCTTGTAGTATGCACTATAATGACTTTTTGTTCCCTAACAAGTCAAATGGCAGATTCTAGCTAACTTCATGAATTTCTTACTCTTCAATGTTAAAAAATTTTCAAACAATTTCTCTCAGGCCCATGCACTGGGAGTCACTCATGCAGCATTTAAATTTGCTAACCGTAAAGTCAGCTTCTTTGAGAATTTCAAAACATATATCTCCAGAATCTCTTGGAATTGACATCCAACACGTGTAGAGTCTTCTCAAGGGAAGATAAAACAAGTTCTGTTAAAAGTTTCCATGATGTAACGGCCACAGGGTCCCTGGCACCTTCTGCTGGCCAACGTCACAACACAAGTCATTCTTCCCTTTGGCTTCCTATTGATTTGTTTGTGGAAGATGCCATGGATGGATCACAAGTGACAGCTACAAGTGTAGCTGAAACTCTTACTGGTAGGTTCACCTATCGCTTTCATGCTATTGGTGCACCAAGAATGAATGAGAACTGCTTTCTTCCAAAATTCATTGAGAATGTCAGGTAATTAGAGTATGCAGTCAGTTGTAAAACCATAAGATTTGAGAGATTTAGAATGCAAGGGTTTTACATGTTACCAGTTGTCTTTTAGGTGGATGATCTGAATAAATTAAGTTTTATAGGCTGGAACTTCTTGTTGGGAAAGTTCCATAAGTGCTAGGGCTAAGTCTGATGTGATACTTTGAAGCATCTATGTTGTTATTTTGATTGTTGTTGCTCTTGCTGAACTTTTCTGAGCTATTATTCTCTGGAGAATGATTAGACTGGTTCAGTGATTCAGTTTTGGTCTATGAAAATGTAGATGCTGCTGTAGTTAACTAGATCCAGTTCTTTGCACCTCAACTAAGATGTCCATGAATTATAATATGCTTAAGCTGTTGTGCTGATCTAATGGAGTTTAAGCTTTTGTTTCTTGACTGTTCTAACCCTAGTTTTCCACCATTTTCATCTTTTCTTTAGTTTTATTTATGTTTGAACTGTTGTTAATTAGTATGAGTTTTAGTAGCTAAATTTAGTTCTTGAGAGCAATTGACTAAGTCTTCCAAGGCCATGTCTTAAGAACACTTTGTAGCATATTTAATACTCTTGATATTGTGCATTTATGGAGCATTGAATGTTGGTTGTTAATGTTATTAATGTTCTTGAAAGATTGAGCATATGAAATACTTGTATAATTGCTTGTTAGGGTTTAGGAAAAAGTAGCTAATTTTCCCATTTCTTGATATGAAATCCAAGAGTATGAATTAGAGCTTTTGATTGTGTTGGTGGGTTGATAATTGCTAGATGAATGTGATGATGTTGAACTCGTTGTCATGTTTGTTTTAGGTAGCAAATGAGAAAAGTCTATGAATGTCGATTGTTCTTGACTAATCTTGTGTAAATGCATAAATTGGTTAAATGCTTAGACACAGTGTAGTGTTTATAAGTGTTATCAAGCTTGTTGATTTTTCATGCTCAACGCCATCAATGAGATATTTTTAGTCGTGTTTTGACTAAGGGAGTCATTGGTGAGGTTTGACAAGAGATGTCGAATTCACTATTGCAAACTACTATCTAAGAAGGACAGAAGATTTATCTTCACAATAAGTAGTGAAAGTAATAAATATGTTGCATGTTCAATGATGGATAAGAGGCTTGGAAGTGAAAGTCAACTGTGCCCAAGGTTCCGTTAATTGATGGTTTAACCACCTTTTAGTTGTTCTTGCATGCTTTGCATATTTAACTTTCTTGCTAGTTAACTTGTCTTTCAACTTAGTAACTTTACAATTGTGCTAGTTGTAAATATTTGTTAGTTTGCTTTTATTTTATTTTCTTAGTTGACTTGCCATTTTTTCTTGACTTAGTGACGTATTTTTTGAGTTCTTGGTGAATGGTTCGTACGCGATACTCTTCACAAGAACCCTACACTATTACCCCAAGTTAGAGTTGAATTTGAGATGGGCTAGGAGGCTTTCTTTGGAAAGTGTGAATAACACCCCTCTGAGTGGTCATTTTGTGGATACCTCTACTTCTATGGAGCACCAAAACAAGCATGAAGATTAACATCCGGGAGGAGAGCCTGAACATCCTCCTCTCCAAAGAAGAGCTCCTGCCATCCAAGGAAGGGAGATTCCTTTGGGGCAGCCCTATTGAGGGATGTTATGGCCCCCAACCTTGATCAACAACTGATGTGCATAGTATTAGTTGGTTGGACCAAATAGACACTTCGAGCTCAAGACCGAGTTGATAAACTTGCTACCTATCTTCCTTTGTAGGCAAGGGGAGAATGCCAACAAACATCTCTTTGAGTTCCACTTTATTTGTGGTGGTACGGTTTCCCACAGAGTAGATGAAGACTTCCACAAATTGAAGGCATTCCCATTCACATTAAGGGATGGTGCAAGGGATTGACTCCACTACCTACCACCCAAAAGCATCAAGACTTGGCTTGGCATGAAGCAAAAATTTCTAGCCAAGTACTTCCCGGCCTCAAGGTCCGCCGCTTTGAAGAAGGACATAAGCAACATTTTTCAATGGCATGAAGAGTCATTTTTTTACTATTGAGAGAGGTTCAAGATGCTTCTCGCAAGTTGTCCTTACTACGACTATTCAAAGGGAGACTTGGTTTACTATTTCTACAATAGTCTTCTTGATGAGGACCAAAGACTAGTGAGGATTTCTTGTGGTGGTACCCTTGGGAACAAGACTTCAACAGAGGCTATGGCTTTATATGAGGAGTTAGCCGAGGAGTCAAGGAACTTTAGTTTGAGGGACGATTTGAGAAGAAAAAATCCAATGCCCACAAGTGATCCCTTCACTAGTGGAAAGCTCGAGTACCAAGTCTCGACCTTTACTTCTATCCTAAATTCTCTCATGACCAAGTCTGGGAATGTGCCACATGTAAAATCGTGTGAAATTTGCTCATCGGCGTATCCTATGGACGTTTTTCCTATTTAGCAAGATAATTATGTGGAGAAGGTGAATGATGTGGGCTTTCAAGGCAACCAAGGGTATCAAGGAAACCAAGGCTATCAAGGTGGGCAAGGTTATCAAGGCTATCAACGGAAACAAAGCTACCTAAACTGGCCTTACAATGCGGATAATCGAGATCACCCAAATTTTCGGTATGGGAACCCTCAAAGTGGTCAAAATGCTCAACCTTACCACCCTCCTCAACAACAATATCGGCCACCACAAAACAATTTCCCAAGGCCACACAAGATCAAAGGTAGAGCTCGGGCTTGTCGAAAGATGAGGTGATGCAAGCCATTCAGGTGCTAAGTATGTATGCGGAGAAAGGAGAAAAATTCCAAGATGAAGCCAAGGAAAGAATTAAAAACTTGGAAACTCAAATAACCCAAATAGCACAAGCCATGAATCGTATGAAGGCCCGGGAAAAGGGAAAACTTTCTTCCCAAATGGAAATCAACCCTCGACAAAATGTGAGTGCATTCTCATTGAGAAGTAAGAAGGAAGTGAAGAAGCCTCAAGGCAAGGCTATTGTTGAGCGGGTGATTGAAAAGGAGGAAAATCTTGAGAAGAAAGTCGAGGAGTTGGCCAAGGAGAAAGAGAGCAAAGAAGAAGAAATTGAGGTGGAGACCTTCGTGCCAAGCCCAGGATCAAATCCCGAAACCTCCTCCCCACCTCACAAGAAGCCAAGAGGGGCGGAGATCCCTATCTACGTGCCGAAACCACCATTCCCAGAGGCATCAAAGGATAAGAGGACCAAGGAGGACAACAAGGATATCTACGAAGTCTTTCATAGATGCGAGATAAATATTCTACTCTTAAATGCTATAAATCAAGTTCCTAGGTATGCTAAGTTTCTTAATGAATTGTGTGTCATTAATAGGAAACAACAATTGAAGAGTAAGAAAAAAAGTGTACATAGTGAATATGTCTTTGCCATGTTTGATGATGAAAAGGCTCATAAATGTGATGATCCGGAAATGTTTACAATCCCTTGTGTGATAAGAGGAAAATGTGTTAACAAGACAAAGCTAGACTTAGATGCTTCCATTAATGTGATCCCCTATTACTTGTATGAAAGTCTAGATCTAGGCACTTTGCACAAAACCAGGGTTATTCTCCAACTAGCCGATCACTCTAGCACATACTCAAAAGGTATTGTGAAGGATGTGTTGGTGAAAGTGGGCTCTTTAACATTCCCCACTAATTTTTATGTTCTTGAAATGGAATGTGGTTATAGTGCTAAACATATTCTCTTAGGTAGGCCATTTTTAAATACTTCAAGAATAATAATTGATGTGCATAAAGGAACTTTAACCATGGAATTTAATGGGTAGATGATAGAATTTGACACTAATAATTCTAGTGATCAGCCTAGTAGATACCATTCTTGTCCAGTTATTGATGTTCTTGATGATATGAAGCAAGATGTATTTGAGCCCAATGATGGTAGTTTCTTAAATGTTGCCATAGATCATGCTTTGAGTGATGCTTTGATTTCAAATGTTGTTAGTACTAACTTGAAGGAAAACAACAATGGTGAATGCTCTCTTGGAAAGGCAACATCCAACACCTTTCGTGTATCCACGTGTAAGCCAATAAGGATGGGCCTCCCTCATTCTCTTGAGAAGACATCGGTGGTAGAGTGCAAACCACCATCGAAAGTTATTAAATATTCATCCCTTGGAGAAGCAGAGAAACCCCTGAATGCTCACTTGATTGAGATCACCATGGAACAAAATGGTGAGTTATTGGGAATGTTGAGGGAATATGAAGAAACCCTAAGCCATGCGAGGAAAGTTTTGTTGGGAAATAATGTGAATCCCGAATGCTTTGACTCGGATCAGGGAAAAGAGACCGAGCACCTTGGCTCATTTGGTGAATAAGCTCCAAGAAAGGGAGTAAGTCATGTCGACGACTTTAAATAAACTTGATTTTGATCATCCGGATCGTCATTCTTGACTCTCCATCTAATTTGAGTTTTTGTCATTAGTTCCATTATTTGGTTTTGCTCTTTTCATAGGTGTGTTTTTTCCATGATTTGTAGTGATTTGAAGAGCTTGGAGGTTGACTTGTGCAGGAAGGAAAGCAATGAGAAAGGAAGGAAAAACTTGGACATTCGGTAACATTGAAAAACATTTCTAAGTACTAGGCATATTAACCATTGCGAGTCGCTAGTCGCGATGAGATCAAAAATTTCTTACAAAATGTGAGCCCTCAGACTCAAAATGTCGCGACTCGCGATGGTCTTATCATGAGTCGCAATAGACCATCGCGAGCCGCGATGGTTTGTTCGCAACATGCGACCAAATTAGGGAAAATTTGCAAAATGTAGGCTTTAACGGTCAACATTTCGTGAGTCACGACAGTCCCATCATGACTCACGACCATATGTTTGACCCTGACTGACGGTTGACCTTCCCATTGTGATTCGCGACCAGTCCATCATGACCCACCACGAGCGTGCAGAAACCCTTTTTAAAAACGGGCAGAATCCTTTCTTTCGCCACTCCTTCGTCTAAACCTCCCTACCTCTGCCGTTCCATCATTTCTTCCACTCTTTTCCGGCCACCACTCACCACCCATTCTAAACACTCTTTATTCCATCTCCACGCCACATTCATCCACCTTTAGCCACGAGTTTAGCCAAATATCCTCAAGAACACCCAAAACCCTAGAATTTTGGGGTTTTTACAGTTTTTGGCAAATTAGGCTAGGATTTTTCGTGGGCTTCATTAATTCATCCTTCTACACACTCTATTGGTACAATTCCTCACCTTTGAACCATTGAATTGTGATTTGTGTGTAATTTCATTTTTGATGAATTTGTGCAATTTGTGTATTGATGGTATACTGTGTAGCTCTAGTATTTCTTCACGTTTGTGCTATGAAACTGAGATTCTTTGGAATGTGATAATATTTGTAAGCTCACACACTTGAGATATTGTTGGTATATTGTTGGTGTAGTGATGAAATATGTTGTTGGTATATTGATAGTATATTGATGGTATATGTGATAATACATTGTTAAGATTGTTTGTGAATAGCTTATGCTATTGATTGGGTATGTTGGCTTGTTGAACATAGTGTGATATTCGTATGCAGTTGTGCTCATGCTTAAGGTATTTTAGCTATGGGACTTAAATGTTAACATTTTGGGCTTGTTGATAATAGCTGAAATAGTTTAGGCATAATTATGATTATAGGATGTGGAATATTGGATACTTAGCTATGTGACAACCTCAATGAGAGAGATGTTAGCATGACTGAATGTGGCTTGATTTGTGTGATATATGCAATTATAGATGGTATTTAGACTAGTTTAGCCTGGACTTGAATGTTAGCACTTTGAAATTTGTGATGTGAGCTAAATAGTTTAAGACTGATTGTGATTCTGAAATATTGCATACATGTATATTCCTGTGCAGACATGTGTTTTTGTGGTTGATAGACATAGCCCATACAAAGAGACCTAGGGCTCCTCCCCGAGGTGTGCACGCTTCACCTCCGCTATCAGCTCCGGAGCCGAACCCTGTACCCCCTCTTCCAGACCGGTACATGGGTTTGACTCCGATCACCAGGCCCACACGGATAGGTGGGATGTCTTAGTCACTTGCAAGCTCCTAAGCTTCATCGATGATGTGACACTTGATGCTCTCGGGATGACAGAGCTGGTCGCTGCCTCCCCGTTGAAGGAGGATTGAATGGTTTCATGGGCAAGAGTGCCCCCACCTACCGGTGCTATACATTAGAGTTCTTATCCACCATCCAGTTATGCAGCATGTAGAATTATGAGACGTGTGAGAAGTACATCACTTTCCACTTGGATAATGTACCCCGAGAGATGGCAGTTTCACAGATAGAGAGAGCCTTTGGATTGGACATGGCAGAGGTCTGGGCAAGGTTGGACCCTTAGTCCCCGGAGCGCTTGATCGAGGAGGATATGTTGTTTTGGAGCATGGTTAATAAGAGGCCGAATAACTCTCATGACAAGAGCAGCGTCATCATCCATCCTGCACTCCGTTTTGTGCAAAGGTTCTTAACGAGCATAGTGTTATGTTTGTTAGAGCTGATGAACATACCTGACAGTGATATTCACTTCCTCTAGCATCTAACAAGTGAGGGGAGGGGGTATGGACTGTGGGCCGAGTTATGGATAAAGAGAGTTATCGAGCTGAGAAGCCAACGGGCAATATTATCATGGGGCGGTATGATACATCCTACCAGAGCACCTAGGTTTGGTTGCCCATGATGGCTTCCTGCACTTGGGTAGACGTTCTTCATATCTCATCACTATGGAGAGGATGAAGAGATTTGGCTTGATCGACACCACAGAGGTTCCAGGACTGTACCACTGGTTATATGGGGCGAGGAATGTCATATTTATGACACTTTCTCAGTGCCATATGACCAAGCTAGAGTTGGATACCCCGGTCCAGGATTTGGCGATAGCATCTAATACTTCATGTAGGGTGGGTTTTGAGCGAGAGCTCAAGAACCTACCTCACCTCCAGCTCCGACTGATGATGGTGCCTTACCATCCACTGAGCCAAAGGGTAAGCAGCATCCTCTATCGCCTCCATCGCAGATTGAGCCGATGCAGGAGGATCATGTGCCTCCTCAATTCCCTTAGCCTCCACCTGATTTTTACGAGCACCTGATGTAGACAGTCCAGCATAGTTTCTGTGGATAGGTTAAGCATAACATGTTCGTCTCACAGAGCCTCATTGAGATGGATGAGGAGATTGAGTACCTCTCATTTAGGATTTCAGATATGTAACCGCAGGCTAGTGTGCCCCATGCCCCGATCCCTGTAGAGCAGCAAGGCGGAGAGAGGTGCGTTAGAGGAATGCTGATTGGATGGCGCAGTATCGGCATACCTATGGCAGGGACTCCGACGATGTTGCCGGGCCATCTCACCCTAATTGTGAGCACATTGTTTTTACAGTCCCCGTACTTTGCTTTGTATGGTTTTCCCTGTTTTGTCTACATTGAGGGCAATGTAGCGTTTTAGTGTGTGGGGAGGGGTATTTATAACTTTTGCTGCTTTGCTTGGGATGTTTGTTTAGACTTGGATGTTGGGATGTTTCTCCTTGTTTTGGGATGTTTTTTATTTGTTGCACTTGGATGTTATTAGCTTTGACATTTGGAAAGCATTTTTCTACTTTTGATTGGAAACACACGGAAAAATGAAAAACAAATTTTAAAAATTGATTTTTTTTTGGAGAATGAAAAAGAAACAAAAATAAAAAGAATCTCATTAAGTTGAAAACCCGGGAGGGCAACTTATGCAACATTAGGGGCCCGAATAGGTTGAAAACCCAAAAGGGTGACCTAGGAAAAAATGAGAGGCTAAATGTGTGGAAAAAGGTGAGATGTGAGCCAAAGAAACATGATGTGTGGCTAGGATGAAAACCCGAAAGGGCTCCTAGGTAAAATGAGAGAAAGAGAGAAAAAAAAAGGAAAAAATGCTATGATTTCACTCATTTGCTAGATTTGGAGTCATAAGGTTGCGGTTGTCATATGGATGGATCGGGTAGTTCAACATCTTGAGACCTCTTGGGATTGGGTAATTTAGCAGGGAAAACGAAGTAAGTTGAGAAATTATTGATTGTTGATATTCTTCATTTTTGGGATGATATATTGATGTAAGTGAAGTATGTGTTTGAAGTTCATGCATGCTTTTGACTTCACTTTGTGCCATTGGATTTGGGATTGTTAATTCGGGACTTAGAAATGTTTTATGGATATCGATGAATTGATAGGTTGATACGGTTTGGGTAGATTTAGGAATGGGGGTTGTGGGTAACTTTTCATTTGATCTTAACTTTGGGATGTGTGATATTGAAAGTTTTGTGAGGTATCGATTTAGGGGAATAGTAGTTAGGATGTGGATACGTGAACTCTTTCGTGTGCTTGAATCTTTTCTTACTCGAGGGCGAGTAAGGTTTAAGTGCGGGGAGATTTTATGAGTCCATTTTATGTGCGCATTTTGGGACTTTTTGGGATCACTTTTGTGCTCTTTTGTTATCAAGAGGTTGGGTTTTACCTTGAAATTATCTTAGGAGAGGTAAGAGCAACTTTACTCTCTTTTACCTTTTCTGAGAGGATTTTGTGTGACAAGGAGAGAATGTTAAGACTTGAAGACCGAAGGCCATTGAAGATCATTTTTCGAAGACTTTGATGATTTAAAGATTAGCTTTGAAGATTTTGAATACTAGCTTTGAAGATTTCAAGACTTAAAGACTTGAAGAGTTGGAGGAGTGTGTAATGGATTAAAGGCTAAAAGACAAGAAGGAGAAGAAAAACATTTCGGTTCTGGGCGCCCGTCGCGAGTTGCAATGACCCTATACCGACTTGCGACGAACGGGTGGCCAGAACACATTATCCATTTTCTTGTACTATAAATAACACTTTATCATTTCTATTTCGTCACTTCTCTTCGTCCCGATCCGGTACTGTTCTAACCCCAGTTTTCCACCATATTCATCTTTTCTTTAGTTTGATTTATGTTTGAATTTTTGTTGTTATTAGTATGGATTTTAGTAGCTAAATTTAGTTCTTGGGAACAACTAACTAAGGCTTCCAAGCTCATGTCTGAAGAACACTTTGTAGCCTATTTAATACTCTTGCTATTGTGCATTTATGGAGCATTGAATGTTGGTTGTTAATGTCATTAATATTCTTTAAAGCTTGAGTATATGAAATACTTGTATGATTGATTGGGAAAAAGTAGCTAAGTACCCCTCTTCTTGATACGAAATCCAAGAGTATGAATTAGAGCTTTTGATTGTGTTGATGACCTTCACCATTACGCATGATTTAATCAATGCATTTGACATAGTTTTTAGTTGGTGGGTTACTAGTATTAGTTGAGTTTACGTGACAAGGGGTTTAGGCGGCCATGTTTGGTTTTCATGTCTAAATTCCGTGTTTTGTAGACTTAATTGATACTAATGGATATCGTGTATCCATAGGCTTCTTCATCTTTCTTGTGATCATCTTTAGTCGTGTTTTGACTAAGGGAGTCATTGATGTTATTTGACAAGAGATGTCGAATTCACTCTTGCAAACTACTATCTAAGAAGGATAGAAGATTTATCTTCACAACAAATAGTGAAAGTAGTAAATAGGTTGCATGTTCAATGATGGATAAGAGGCTTGGAAGTGGAAGTCAATTGCTCCCAAGGTTCCGTTAATTGTTGGTTTAATCACCTTTTAGTTGTTGCATGCTTGCATATTTAACTTTCTTGCTATTTAACTTGTCTTTCAATTAAGTAACTTAGGACCAAAAACCAACCCCCCCCCTTACATGCTTTTATATGTATCTATATATGTCTATGCCTAGTATATTTTCCGCTCTATATGTTTAAACGCTTGAAAAGATTCCTCTTATTCGTGGACGACCCCGACTTGCCATTATCTACTTAATTGTAGATGAGAAGCATTGAGCTTATAAATTTAACTTTGAGAGGTACGGCGACAATCTCCCAACTCTTCTATAACAGGTATAATTTTTCTATATAAATACTTATATATTATTTTAGCTTAAATATAACTTTTTAATTATTATATATCAAGAAAGATTGAATTAATTTTTTTAATATAAAATAAATATATTATGATATTAATAAATATATAAATTTATTCTAAATACTACATCGTGTACAATTCTCATTTAAATATAACAAAATTTTATTAGCTATTAAAATTAAAATTATGTTACATTAGTTATTTTTGTTCATAAATCTGTGGATCGACACGAGTACTATATAGTGTCATTTCTAAAGATTAAAGGATTATTTGTTGTTGCAAATCTCAGAACTGATACTTGTTCATCTAGTTCCATGGTGAATTAATTGTTATGCGTGAACGGTTTCTTTTTTACCAAATTCTTAAACATGTGGTTGATTGCATTTGAAACTGATTGCTTAACTGTTCTTGATTCTGTGGCTGAACCTTTAAAGGCTCCTAGGCAATTCTTTAGATCCGTTTTTTATTTTTGTGATAGGCTGAAAAACTATGTTACCCGACACTTGAGAAGAGGTGGAGAATCGCATACCGATTTAATACGGCACATGACACGCGTCGAAATCTGACCGAGTTTCATATCGATAAACTAATTGGAAAGCAAATGTGGGTATCGGAAGAAATGAGATAAATGATTACAAAAGACTAAAAATTTTATCCGTTTTACACACATAAAAACACATGCAACTTTGTGTAACAATATAACACTGTTTGTATGCAAGAGCAAAATTTATTTTATTTTTTATATGTAATAATACAACACAATCTTATATATAAGTATAAGAACAAATTAACCCTATATCTATAATAAGAGTTACATAATATAAAAATACATAATATTATATATAAATGTATAAGAATAAAAATACAATATAATATCTATATTATTAGACCACAATGATATATTATTTCATATTATCTTATAATAGTAATACACAAGTTATGTGTAACAATATAATTACAATACCATATTTTATATTATAAGTTAATTCAATTTATTATAATTTATAAAAATAGAAAAATATAGATGTGTCAAATTATATTTTTACGACACGTTATATGATAGAAGTGTCAAAAAAGTCAGTCAAGACACTCAGTTGACTGAATTGTCCTGTCAGTCAAAATGAAAATTTTGAGTGTCATCGTATCTGATCCCTACTCGGACACGACACTAAATCCGAGTCGGAGTAACATAGCTGAAAAATATAAAGATCACACACACATACACACACACACTTAAAGAAGGCAATTTAGTGGCGGATAGGCTAAGTACATTGGCCATGAAAACTTACCATAGAAATCTAAGTTTTAAGGACATAGATAAAATGACTAAAGGTTTGATACGCCTTGATAAATTCAGCTCCCTGCAATAAGATCAAGTTTGAATGGATGCTATTGATTTTGTAATCTATTTCTCAGGTTCATCTGCCCCCGGTTTTCATCAAAGAAATGAAGGAAGAATGTGGAGAGAGGACATCAACACATCCCAACAATTTATAGCTACAAACAAAGATGATATCAGGACCTTTTCAACATCAGCCCGAATGCTATTGTACTTCGGCAATCAATCACAAACTGGGCCAAGAAGGTCTGCTCTGAAAACTGAGAAGAAATTGGGACATCATTTTTTGGAAAAGTTTCCATTCACATCACCTTTTATTTTCTACTTAGGGCTCCTTTGGAGGTCCGGCCATTTTTACCACATTAACAAAATCACCTCCAAAAAGCCCTTTGTAGTCTTTTGGTTTTGATTACGCAATTTTGGTTGCCTTTTGCTATCTCTTTGTACAAAGTTTTCAAGTTCAACCTTGAAACAACCCTTTGTAAAATACTTTATCTTTTTGCCATAAGGATTAAAGTACCCAATACATAACCCCCCATTAACATGGGTTTTAACTTAAAATGATAAAGATTAATCAACAAAAAATAAATAAAGTTGTACAAGAAAAATTGTAAATAAAATTTTCAAAGTGTTAAATAAAAAATTGAAAGAATTTACAAATAAAATCTTCCAGTGCTATATTTAATAATTATATAAAACATTTTATACTAATTTTTATTAAAATTAACATTTATTAGAAAGAATTAAATAAATAAATAAAAACTACTCCATATATAATTCTATATGTTTAACATAGTAATTAGGACAAATGACTTGGGAGACCCTCCAACTATTGTCATTTGACCCTTTTAGTCCCTCATTTTTTTCGTTCACTTTCATCACTGAACTAACAAAAATATTGAATCATAACCTTCCATCCGGTCAAACAAATCCAAAATTAGAGTGAATCCATATTCAAATTAGGAGAAAAAAAATGATGCAATAAACTAAACAATGAACCCAGACTTCCGATGGCCCTATGCTGCTAACTGCCGGAAAATTGCGTTTATTGAATAGGTAGTGGCGGTGGCTCTGCTCCTGAAGAGAAGGAGAAAGGGAGAAAAATAGAAAAGGGAGAAAAATAGAAAAAGGAGAAAAGAAGAAAAGAAAAGGAGGAGGGGATAAAAGAAAAGGGAAAATAAAAGGAAAATTGAGAAATTACTAATTTGCCCTTAAAACTAACGTTTTTGACGCTTTGACCGGATGAAAGGGTTACGATTCAACACTTTTGTTAGTTCAGGGATGAAAGTAATAAAAAAAATGAGGAACCAAAAGGGTCAAATAGTAATAGTTGGAGGGCCCATAAATTCATTTGCCCTAATAATTATAGATATTTTTGTAGGCAAATTAAACTGCGTGAAAAGGATTGCAGAGAGTAAAAAAATATTGAGTGGATCAAAATAATTCACTTATTATCATGAAGTGAAGTTTGATCATCTTAAAAACATAAACCAAAGTGTATCAAATTTTAAAATATATATCATAAAAAATAGGCATAAAGAATTTTCATTAAAAATGGAGAATGGGAATGCAAAACAATCTATCTGACAAGAATGCTCATCCTCATAAATAGGGTAGGATTAGTTGATCATCAATTTCTTGCTAGCATCCCCTACTGTGATATATAAGGTAGGATGAAGTATTGGAAAAGAAACAATTATCAATTGAAAAACATTGGAAACTTAGGGGAAGAAGACATGTTGAAGTATCAGAAAAGTAATGAAAAGAATTCAATTGATGAGGCATGCATTGAAAATTGGAGATTAACTTTTAAAAAATTAAATTTTCAATTAATTTTGTGAAGCTGGCGTAGAATTTTATGTGAGTGACATGTGTTAACAATGACCTCTTTTAATATATACTATAGATGTTGCCGCCATTGACCTTTTCCCGTGACTTTTGTTTGATTTCTCTGGTGTGACCACCACGTGGTTGCCGTGGTAGCAACTAACCATTGGATCAGAGAGTTCTAAGCTTTAATGGGGGCTACGATGCTTAATTGTTTTGAGTTTTGGATTGTGAGGCAGAGACCTTCCGGCTTTCGGCGGAGTGGAGCCAAATACGGCTAAGGCTAGAGTAGGCCTAAGTGATGGGATAAGCCCACCGGAGTTATTGGTGGCATCACTACAAGAAACAAGACCTTTTACCTCGGTTCTACATGACTTTTTACCTCGATATTTTGTCCCAAAAAAACCAAGGTATATACTGGCGGAGTAGAAAGTACATATTTTTTACCTTGGTTTGGAACCGAGGTAAAAAGAATTATTTACCTCGGTTTTGGACCGACGTCCGTAGGTTTTGTGGCCGACGTCGGTCCAAGATAGAAGGCCGACGATGGGATACGATCGTTGCAACTTCGTTTGGGCCAACTTCGGCAAGTGTAATGACCGACGTTGGTCAGAGCAAGAAGGCAGCTGATGGGAGAGAAAATGTTGCGACTTCATGCAAAGATATGTTAGTCCTAATTATGGAACGTCGCAGACGCTTGTAACCGACATCACGCATTTGGGGCAGTGATCATCGTGGGCATGTTGATGTGAAAAGTCTTCTAATACGATGTTGTTTTTATAGGCCAGCGTTGAACAAAATATTCCAATGCCAGTCTATGCGACATCAGTAGGTGTCGTTGTTATACCAGTTTGTGCGACATCGCAGATTAATCGTAGAGATATCGATTCTCGTAAAATATTATAATATTTTATATTTGATGACACAAACAATCATTCATCGCTAGCCGTTACATGTTATTTAATATTAGATATCTCGTGAAATGATTAAACATCACACAACAATAAATTGTTGTTCAATTAATGCGGAAAAGAAAGACACGTTAAAACCCACAAAACTATCACATATAATACAAATACATGTTACAATCTATTAAAATAAATAAGGTTGATATGAAATTGAAATATTAATTGTATTGAATCTCCATTGTCTACGTTGTACGACTTTAACACTGTCAGAGCGACTAGTGAAATGAAAAGTCCATCAATCTAAATGCTGAAAGTCCATCGATAACTGTTATTGTCCTATTACAACCAATCCACGGGAAACCAAATTTATGTTAGAATTGGGCAGCTCCCAAATAAAATACACATAATATAGTCATATGTGGGCAAAATAAATCTCAACATGGAAAAAATAACTAATATGCTTTAATGCGACGTCACATGCATGAGTCATCGATGTCACAAGTGGTAACAGACGAGCAACGGCAGATAAAAGGTATTTTAAGCATTTTCTAGACCTATGCGACATCGGTCATTGTTTGGTACCATATCGCAATAGCTGATTAATTGTGACCGACATTGCACATTCAAAATGTGTTCATACAAAAATGTAATTATCGTCCACAATCTGCCCTATTCTAAGCCTTTTTTGTCACTCCTTACAAACATGGCATTATCTTGGAAATACAAATACTATACACAATATAACATGTAAGACAATCATCATAATTCATGAAAATATTCAATCTTTGTTAAATGCAAAAAAAACATATACAAAATCACTAATAAAATTGGTAAATGAACACGAAATGGATGGAAAACTATCTCAATTATTTGAACCCGGAAATGCTCCATCCTCGGATACTTGTTGATGTTTGAGAGAAGCAATTTGATTGAGCTCTTTAATATTTGTAATGGTGTGAATGAAAAGGATGGTGTGGAGTTGGGTTGCAGGAAGTGTGTTGGAGAGATGGAAATGGATGTTGGTGCTGAATAATAATGAGATGAAATGGGGTTAGGGGAAATTTTGGTTCAAAATTTTGGCTCAAATTTTTTATTCCCATTGGAGATTTCATGTTAACCGATGTCGATCATGGATCGGTTTTGGTTCATTCTAGGCGGTAAAAATGTGACGTTGCACACAAGGGCCTTAGTCTAATTTTTGGAAAAGTGATGTAAAATACCCCGTGTTAAGATTACGGCCCCTTCCGTCGACCTGTTTATGCTTAAATAAGAACAACATTGTCGTGAAAATGTGAATAAAAAATGTTATCACCAATATTGCATTTCAACTTCTCCCACTTCATTAGAGGGACCAAACTGCAAAAAGTTAAAAGTTAACCGGTTGTCCCAAACTCAATTTTGATTGTCCCGAGAAGAAACTTTGTCATCCATAGTCAAACTTGTAATAACCGATAGTAATAAAGAAACTTGTCTGATTCCACATAGAAATCAACTAGTTCTTCCATCTGCACATGTATACTTATAACTAATCATCTACAATTTACTCTGGGCCACGTAATTGCACTTTCTTAAATTCGATAGACGTGATTTTATTATCTTTTTATTTCATAAAAAACCAAGTATATGTAATTTTGAGTGATTCTATATGGTGGAAATTAATGTTCCCATAACGCTTATCGTAAGAGTATTAATAGAATACTAATAAAAATGACGGATGATTATCCCGGTTCGCATCCCTCTTAGACAGTACGCAAAATATCAATACCAAACATTCGTCCTTAGGTTTATTTGCGGAGTTCTGAAGCGTATGGAACCTTCAAGGAAGTTTGGGCCATCGTGTAATTTCCGCAAAGTTTTGTCATAATGTCTATGAATAGTTCGGGCCCCTTCCATTGACCCATTCATGCCCAAATAGGAACATCATGGTCGTGACAATGTGAATTAGATAAGGTATCTCCAATTTTGCATTTCAACTTCTCCCACTTTCTTGGAGGAATATAAGTGCAAAAACTAAAAAGTTCACCGGTTGTCCCAAAATTAATTACGATCGTCCCAGAAAGAAACTTTGTTATCCCTAGTAAAACTTATAATAACCGAGAGTAGTAAAAAACCTAGTCTGATTCCACATAGACTTCCACAAGTTCTACCGATTAACCCTTGTATACTTATAAGTAATCTTCTACAATTTACTCTATACCGCGTACTAGTGCTTTCTAAAATTTGATGGACTATTTTTTTTATTTCATAAAAAACCAAGAATGTGTAATTTCATGTGATTCTATGTGGTGGAATTTATCGTTCCCATAACACTCATTGTAAGGGTATTAATAAAATTCTAAAAAAAATGCTGGACGATTACCCCATTTATGCCCAAATCGAAACAACATTGTTGTGAAAATGTGCATAAAATTTTTTTTATCTCCAATTTTGCGTTTTGACTTCTCTCACCTTCTAAGAGAGACCTAAGTGCAAACACTAAAATGTTAACCTGTTGTGCAAAAATTGGTTCCACGTACTAGCACTTAAAACTTTTTACTAGCACTGTAAAAAAAAATTACAATCTACTCTAGACCACGTATTAGCACTTTAAAAAAATTTATGGACTGAATTTTATTATCTTTTTAATTCATAAAAAAACAAGAATGTGTAATGCTTTTTGATTCTATGTGCAGTTTGTCGTTATAATTAATAATGCTCATCGTAAAGGTATTAATGGAGTACTAATAAAGATGAGGAAAGAATACCGTTCCTTGATGCCTGAATTGGAATAACATTATTGCGACAATGCGGTTTAGATTATTGGGTATTTCTAATTTTTCATTTTGTCCTCCCCCACCATCTTAGAGGGATCGAAGTGCAAAAAATAGAAAAGTTCACCAGTTGAGTTATAATTGATTCCGATCAAATCGAATGTTAATAAAGTTCATGGATAGATATAAATTGAAATTAGAAGTATCTAATATACAATTATCCATTATTAAGATCAATTATGTTCGTCTTGGTTAAACGCGGGCCTAGTTGTATACTATTGGGCTGAAATGGTGAGGCCCAATTTCAGAGTGGTCAATGTCGGTCTTATATTGGTCAAATGTTGCTAAACTAGAATTACATGTGACCTCACACGTGCATTGGTAAAAAACATGCACATTCCTATTCTAGTGGGTTGAAATGGTGAGGCCTACATTTAGATTAGCCGACGTCGCTCTAAGGGTGGTCACATGTCGGTAACAACGACTGCCATGCAACATCGCACAGCCCTACACTGAAGCCACAATGCTTCAAAATGAATATAAAAATGGAGTCCAACTCTCATACATCACTTCAAACATTCACCTTTCTCTCAAATTTCAACAGTCCCCTGTTCTCAAAGGTGTGGTTTCCACATGTGGTTACATTACTTTTGTTTTTGTATTTATCCTTGAAATTTTTATGTAATGGCTGAGGGTATGAATGTGTTGACACTACTGAAACACAGGTACATAGGCATTGGTATGTCAGTGATACCGGTGCTACAAAATCAAAATTAAGCACTGGTACACAAAAAAAACCGTTGCCTATGAATAAATTCAGCAGCGGTATACTAAATACCGGTGCTAGATACCAGTACTTTTGAAGAAAAAATGTCTAAATTTAATATTTTTTAGCACCGATTTTGGATGAATGGCATATACCAGCGGAATAGTAATGCCAGCTTTGGATGAATGGCATATACCAGTGGAATAGTTTTCAGCCTATGACTGTAATAGTAATTTTGGCGGGTAAAATTTTGGTGGAAAAATAGATAGCACTGGTATGTTGAGGATTAGCACTGGTATTCATACTGGTGCTCATCAAAAAATTTCAAAAAATGGGTTTATGGTATGAGTTACTCTTGAATATGAGTTTATGGTATGAGTTACTCAAGAACGTGAATTAGTGTTTTCCAACATTTCACCACAAAATTCATTTATTTAATATTTCTATATTTAGTCTGGAATAACAAATATCGTGTATTTTGGAGCAATGGATAATGGGGTAATACAATTTTGGGCCACAGTGTAATTTTTCAAGAATTTATAGAAGTAATCAATCTTGACTTTTGAGACCCTTCCGTTCACCCATACATTCCCAAATTGCAGAGTTATGATCTTACATTATTGAATTACATTTTGGTTCCATCAATTTTGTGATTTGATGACTCCAACTTTCTTTGAGAGACCTAAGTGCAAAAAGTAAAAAACTTTACTCGTAACTCCAATCTGAAATCCGCTCAAACGTGATCCTACCCTATACACCCCCATTGTATTTTCCATACCTATAAGGGAATATTTATCAAAAATAAAGCACAAGAAAATATCCATAATCCTTTCCGGTTTCACTTTAATTTCCAAGTAATCAACCATAAGTTACTCTAGAATATGTACTAGCATTTTTCAATAATTCACCAAAAAAATCATTTATTTTGTATCTTCATATTTATGCAAGAATAACAAAAATAATGTATTTTGGAGCAATGCGTAATGGGGTAACACAGTTTTAGACCACATTGTAATTATCAAAGAATTGGGTTACAAGCTCTTATGTTCACCCATTGTACCCCAATTTTCAATAACGTAATTTCTCTTACTTAATTGCTTTTTGGTTTCTCCAATTTTGTGATTCTCCTCCTCCAAATCTATTCTCATGGAGTAAAAATGAAAGAGTTAACTTAGAGGGCAAAATATACTAGCACCGGCATTGTTTTCAGTCATACCGGTGTTACTGTGTAGCGGGAAAATGAAAATTTTGAATTTTCTTCCAATAGTTTTGAGGGATTTTTTTGAGCATCGGTAGCACCATCATAGGCACTGGTCAGCCTACCGGTGCTATGCACTTAGAATATTTTTCTTCTCTTTGCTCTTGGGAAGAAAAAATATTAAAACGCCAAATTAAAGCAGTGTCACGCAGCTGTGTTTGAAGTACCTAGCATCGATATAATTACCATAGGCGCCAGTTTTCATGCCGGTGCTTGGTACTGAGAATGTTTTTTATTCTCTTTAAAGTATTACCACCGGTATGATCACCATTAGCACCGGTGTTAAAAAAATTAAAGAGCCCAACTTGGTTTCATCTGAACCATTGATTTCTTTTGTTGATTGAATGTCAACCATTAAAAATTTGCCTATATAAAACTAAATCTGAAACCCAAACCTACCCACCCTTATTGCTCTCTCATTATCTTTCCTCTACCTCCTCTATCTTCTCCATTCTCCTCCACCACTTCTCCATCTCCGCTGCTGCCTAGCGTAGCTGCCGCCAGCGACCCCTCTCTGCCCTCGCTGCAGCACACCATCCTCGATGCCATCTCTTGGACCATCCGGACTCCATCTCTGCCCTCCCCACGGCGCACCATCCCCAATGTCATCTGCTCGCGCTCTAGTCGTTGGTCGGAGTTGCGAGCTCCACCAAAATTTTTGTTTCATCTTAGATTCGACGTCACCTTCACTTTTCTAGTTCGTTAATGTTATCTAGGATTTCTGAAAATTAGGTTCTAGTTTTTATAATGATTGATGATGTTAATCTATGTTTAGGTCTAGTTTGTTTCATGTATTGAGAGGTGTTATGTATTTTGAAATATATGTAATGGACTTCTGGGTTGTGGTATGAATTTTCCAGTTTTTTACACGAGCTTCTGTTTTTGTGCTTTGTTCGTTCTGGGTTTCATATTCCGGCCGGTGAGTTTATTCTCACTGGCTGGATTTTTTAATTGATCGTCTATTTACTAGCACAGGTATTTCATGCATAGGCACTAGTATGTCGAGCATATTTATACGTGCCTAAGTGATCTGGTGCAAGAATGTAGTTTAATAGGCACCGGTAAATGGTACCGGTGATGGAATAGATTCTAGCACCGGTACGGCTTACCGGTGCCTATTAAACTACATTTTTTTACACTGGGTCATTTAGGCACCGGTATGAAAATGCTCAAAATATTGGTGCCTATAGGGTGAAAATACTAGTGCCTATAAGGGGTCCTCCAAGTGGTGTAATTTTTTTAAGTTGTAAGTATCTATGGATTGGAGTTATAGAATATGGTTTTAGGGTGTTAGTATTAGGTTTTTATGTTTTCCCCCGTTAATGTGGCTCAATTGTTTGGTTTAGAACCTTGATTTTTGCCCATTTTCTGCTCTTGTTACTGTATCCTCTTAATTTGCTTGAAAGTGACATCTCATGCTCACACCTCTTAATTTTACCGATCCTTATGCGACGTCGCATGTCATATTTTCTGCAATTGACCAAGTCAATGTGACGTCGCAACCATCTCGATTAACCTATCAGTTATACCAAAGGTTGAGTGACGTCGCTTTGACTTGGTCAACTAAATAGATTATTTGTATTTATTAACCATTTTCCATATATCATAACATTTAACATCTGTGACAATATGAATTACAACAATCATGGCTAACAATGCTGTTTCCAGCCACGGCCCGATTAAGGTGAGCAATTTTATGTTCTGTTTTAAATATTCCTTCTATTTTATTATTAATATCCTAATTTAATTTTTCATAATTTCATTGACCAATATAGATCCGCACTAATTCGGATGATGACAGTCCTCAAGATACATTTGGTGGCAGATATCACATTTTGTACATACTCTGACCCAGATGAACATTGGGTCAATTCCGATTCTGGTAAGTCCTCGCTGTTTCAAATATATTTTATTTTCAATTAACTTTTTCTATAGATTACTTTCATATGTACTAACAAAGGTTTTTTTTATAATTCAGTACGTCCCTAGCCAGATTGTTGAGCTCCTATGTCGTACAAGTTAGATGTTGTGATCAGGTGTAATGATAGGGAATATCACATGCACTACTCGGGGAGCCTGAGGCTCAAGACCCTGACCCCGAGGGGGTTTGGTCAGTTTCTTGTTGCAGAGGAACTCGAGGTTGGGGACACTCTTTACTTCGATTTGCTAAATGGTGTTGGGCCTGTAGTTTATCATGTTATCATTTTCCCCTCAGACATTAGAAGTATAGCTTAGCTTAAGCAAATTGATGCGTATTTGGAAGAATATTTATTTGAACGTATTTTATATCTGAAATCTTTAATTTTAAATCTATTTGTTTAATGTTATTGATGTTTAATATTTAACCTAACATATGAACAAACTTTTAATTTAATGATCAATTCCGGAAACTATAAAAGACTTGTGTGTACAGAATAATTCTTCCAGTTATTCTGCAACTAGCAAATATTTGTTACTTCCAATTTTTTATAATAAATTAGAACTATTGACCGGCTGGCTGGTGGGCTGAAATTGTTAGGCCCATATACACATGCAACATCGGTCTATGATTGTCACATTTTCATATTAACTGATATACGTGCGACGTTGCACTATGCGAGGTGGACTTCACAGTGTTGACAAAATGACGTTGTTCCAAAACTGGTATAAATATGAGAACCCTAGCAAAGAGTTCAAGCTTTCATCTAACTCCTAATGTTAGTAATTCCTACTTTGCATTGTCCGATCTGTGGTCTGTCAATGTGTTCTATTTTCTAGTTTTTACTCACATTTTTTAAATTGTGAATTTTCCTTGATTGTAAACGTAGGTATTATGTTTTGGTATGTCTCTGTAGGGTTTTTGTTTAATTTTATGTTGCTAAACCTTCATTTTTTTGGGTTTATGTGTTTCTTCCTGTAGCTTCCTCTGATACGTGTGACGTCAATAAGATGTCTACCACAATTCGATTCATGTGATTAGCGTGCAAGGTCGCACACTCCTATTTTTAGTAGCATGTTCTTGAGTATGAGACATCGCACATATATTGGCCTAACCTTTGGTTTAACCGAATTATTACCGATGTCGCATTTTGGCATTTAGGTTTACTCTGAAATTGCAAATGCGACGTCATTCTTGCGTCACTATGTATTTCGATTGGACCAACTTCTTAGCGGCATCACTGGTATATGTCGACCAAGGCACTGGTTTGGACCGAGAATTACCTATGATGCATTGCCGATGTCGCACATTGCAATTCATAGGCTGGTTCTCTCTTCACATTTTCTTTTCTGATTCAGGATTAATGGCTGGCGAAGGATTTTCAGATTATACTTTACTAATACATCTTCATACTTTACCACAATAATTTGTTTTCATGCAGTTCTCAGCACAACAGAACAATCACGTGCCTCATATGTTCGACATTGAACATCATATAATGACTCCTGAAAGCGCACGTTTCCACTATACTCTGAAGCAGCAGAACTTTAGGAAAAACTCAACTTTGGTAACGCATTTAAAATTAATATTAATTTTAAATAATTTCATATATATATATTCTAATCAATATTTTTTTCTAATTTAGTTCATCCCGTGGGAGATTGTACAATTACTATCGACTGAGAAGACCACCGTAGTGCTGAGGTGCTACGGGACAGAGTGGCGTATGAACTACTCGGGGGGGGGGGGGGGGGTAGATCAGGGCCCTTTCCCCAAAGGGTTTTGGCAAGTTTCTTAAGGGAAACCGTCTACGCATCGGGGACACCTTGTTCTTTGAGGTGATCAAAGCTGGGGGGACTATTGTCTTGAAGGTCATCATTATCCGAGCTGATTGAGTTTATTATAATTTCTGTTATGTTGGAACTAAGACACTTTTATTCTAATTTACGTTATATTTGTAAGGATATTTTCATGACTATTATTTTTTTAATTATTTAAATATCTTATTTGAACATTATATAATTGATTGTACGTTTTTATACGTGTGATTTCATCTGTGCATGATTTTATAAATCATTTTATAATCGTATGATTTAAAAACATTGAACAAAGGGGGTACTGGTTGTCTATGAATGGGGGGATTATTTCTAGGGTGTTTGATCAACAATAATTGCTAGCAACTCTAGTGCCTAATTGTTATTTTTACATTCCCCCAAATTAATCGTGATGATGGGATATTAAGAGGAGAGAGATGCCAAAATGGGGAAAAGCGCACAACCTCCATTTTGCTTTTTTATTCTTTTCTATCACCGTCAAATTCTTTACTTTAACTTATCTTTTACATTTATGCGACTTCTCTAGTTATTCACACTACGTATCGGTATAAACGACATGTAAAGCAATATTGGTCCAATTTTTTTAAACAACCGCAAAATCGGTTCATATAATAACCGAGGTAAAAACCCAATTATTTACCTCGATTTTTTATAACCGAGGTAAATAATAAATTTTACTTCAAAAAAACCGAGGTAAAAGGGGCGAAGTAATTGGTCATTTTTCTTGTAGTGATGGCTGGCGAATGATCCTCCAGTCACCCCTTTTTCCTAGGTCTTTTACCATTTTACATATATATATATTTACTTTCATCTTCACAGTATATCACAATTAATATTTTTTTTTGTTTTTATAACGTTCACCTTACAATGGAGCAGCCTAGGCCTCTTGTGTTCGACCTTGAACAATATACAATGATTGCTGATAGCCTACATTTCCATTGCACTCTAAAGCAGCAGAACTTCAGGAAAACCCCACTTTGGAAAGGCTTATAGCTAGCTAATTAAATGCATGTACTTATTTGATTTTAAATTAATATTATTTGTTGTTAATTGCATATATGTATAATAAATAATTATTTTTTGTGATTTAGTACATTCCGAGGGACATTGTACCTCTCATGCCGAATGACAAGATCCCCGTTGTGCTGAGGTGCTATGGGAGAGAGTGGTGCATGAAATACTTGGGGTGGGAAGATCAAGGCCCTGTCCCCAAAGGGTTTTGGCGAGTTCCTTCCTGACAACCGCCTATGCACCAGGGACACCTTGTTCTTCGAGTTCATGAAAGCTAGGGGCAAGCATTCTTCAAGGTCATCATAATTCGAGCTGATTAAGTTTATTGCAATTTCTATTTTGTTGGAAATAAGACAATTCTTATTCGAATTTATGTACTAATTGTAAGGATATTTTCATTACTACAATTTTTCTAATTATTTAACTACCCTCTTTGAACAATATATAATTAGTTGTATGTGCGATTTGATCCGTGCATGATTTTAAAAACCATTCCATTCAACACCATTTTCTACACTTGTTTAAAGAAAACATTGAACAAACACTTTTGTAGACAAAAGTCAAACATTTTCAAACATCTTTAACCTCTGAAAGTTAACCGAGATAAAAGAAAAGTAAAACATCAATCAAGCAGAAAAAGGCATGGGAACTTATTATGTGAATGTTTGAAGGAAAACATTATTAAACGACATTAACCTCTAAAAGTTCTATGTTTACCATACCCACGACGTCGGTAATCCATTGTATTACATGTCGGTAAAAAAATGACATATAATGCAATTTCGGTTGGGCTTATTAAACATTATATGCGACATTGCAAGCTATTCGGTAAGATTATTTACTTCGTTTTAAAAACCTTTTATTTTGGTTGATATGATAATCGAGGTAAAAAAAATAATATTTACCTCGGTTATTTTTTAACCGATGTAAAAAATATGTTTTACTTCAAAAAAAAATCCAAATAAAAGAACTTTTTGCTTCGGTTATTTAAGTTATGCCAAAAAATCAAGGTAAAAGAGATAAAATAATAAATCATTTTTTTGGTAGTGTGACGGTCTCCCACCCACCCACCATGGTGGTGGCGGCTAGAGTTTAGTTTGTTTGAGAGCGCTTGTTGAAAATGGCAAAGAAGAAAGTTACTGCCCTCTAGTTTTCTATTTATGTCCCATTTTTTCTGACATTTTTTTAAGACATGTTTGACCATCGATAACTTTTGTTACGTACGATAATAGATTATAAAATTTTACTTTTCAAAAATTACACGCTACGGAGAATCCAAAGACATCTCACATAATGTCCAATACTATATACAACAAAAGTTATCAATGGTCAAACATGCGATAAAAAAACTACTGGTCAAAGAGGGTCATAGAGGACCGGAGGTAGTAATAACAATCGCTAATGATACCAATCAAGTACTCATAATTGCGATATAATTGAAGAGTATAACACATCTAGTCGCGAAGTAATTCATGACAAATTTTACTCTAAAAAAAAATAGAACACTCATAAAGTATTACATTGACGAATTATCAGGCTTCAATGGATAATACCATATTGGTTGATTCGTATAATTTCAAGAAAATACAGTGGAACATTTAAGTAGGTTCTTTTCACTTGGATTAAATGAATGAAATAAAGTGAAATGAACAGTACAAAAATTAAGTGAACATAAAAGAAATAATTTTAGGAAATGATTAAATTGAATTGAACTAAAACTATATCATCTCAATATATATGTAGTTATGTAAAAAATAATAGAGCCTAATTTTCTACATCCTTTTAATTTAATGTGTTTATTTCAATCAAAAGTATTAGAGTCTCAAAATGATAGTAGAAAAAGTTAAAAATTAATATATAAGATTATGCATCATGCCTATATAATACCAATTGATTTTATGATTGATGCATAGAATTCTTTTTGAGTGATGATAGTCTCCGAAATTGGTCAAGTGAGTCTAGCCTCTTCGCGTACTTGCAAAAGAGGTTCTTCGGAAGGAAGATCAGACACTCAAGATAGTGTGATAACCTTACTGTATTTTTAGGGGTGGAAGAGACTTACTTTGTTTGTTATTTTCCATCTTTATTTATAGGATTTTGGTCATGTAACAGTGACAAATTGATTTTGGATGGGGGGAAATCTCATGGTAGTAACAACACTAAAACATATTTAGCTCCAGAGTCGAGGCTTCAGAAATGAAGGTTCTCGTGGACAATGACGACTCAGAGCATTTTTATTTTTTATTCAAGAGGAGCATCACTCAATAATGAGACTCAATTCTGCTCCCTTTGATTGATTTCATTTCTAATTGATTGTTTTTAAATGCTAAATCAAATTCTCAATCCATATTGAAACTATCTCAATGTCACAAAAGTTCTAGATTCAAAAAAAATTTCTCAATAGGAATTTTTTATTTTTTTTTAGATTAAAACCACCCAAGGGTGGGGGGAAATGAATAAGGTCCCCAACCTTTTAAAAAAGAATATACAGAGTTTGAGTCCCCACGGACTTAGGCAACAAAATTGCCTCCAAAAGATGATAGAGAATCTAATACTAGTGTTTGGTCCTATACATAATACACGCAAAAACGATTAGGAGATGCGTTTCCAAAATAAGTAATCTCCACCCCACGTGTTAATTTCTTTATTTTGGCCGGGCACCTCCTAATTTAAACTCTTGAAACAACCCAAGAGATGAGCGTAATCAAGATTTTTGAGAGGCTTGTTTATTCATGCTTGATCTACTGAATCATCATTTCCCATGAACTCTTCACCTATAGTTTGATAGTGCAACCATCATGTCCAGCATCCAATTCCGAAAATTGTTTTGCTTGCTTTGTTGCTCCATATTACTCGACTTCGTGCTCCGGTATCCATGTTTGAACCTCTGCCACAACAACCATGCATTTGAGTTCGATGATGCCGTCGTGTGCCTGCCATAAGAGAAAACAGCAGCAGTAGTCTATTCCAATAGCTAACATAGAGAGAATATCAGGATCTAATGTAAGGAAAACTGCAAGCATCAAGATGAATTAAGCCCCTTATTTGTTTAGGTAAATCAGTAACAACCGATTCTAGTCATTAATTCTTATACATGGTATCCCAGCTGCATCCAGTATAATCAGACCCCTGATTTCATTGGAAACTGAATCCAAGTGAAACTGACCATTTTGCCTATGAACAGCAGTTTTGGCCAGAGCATCTGCCACTGCATTACCTTGTCTAAGTGTATGCACAAGCTTGATATTTCTAAGGCTCAATTTAGTTTCATAACATAAATCAAACAAGGGCCATGGAGCTTTATATGGATCCATAATATGCAATATAGCTTGTGAACTATCATATTCAATTACACTGTTATGAGAGGCTAGCTGTATGAGATAGATTCCTTTTTGAATTGCCAAAATCTCAGCCTCTACAGCACTGTGTGCCTCCGTAGAATAGCTAGCCATAGTAATTACCCCACCATTTTCATCTCTGAGAACAAGACCTAAACCAGTAGAATTATCAGTTTTCCAAGCTGCATCCACATTTAGCTTACAACCTACTTCCGGTTTGTTCCACTTAACAACAGCTAGATGAGGTGATGGTTTTGTTGGCCATTTTGGTAATAAACCTGACTGTGTCAACTGTCTGGTATCATCACAGTTAGTGAACAATGGCCTTGCATAAAAAATGTTGAAAATATACTCCCTAATCCTTGTTATAGTAACTAGAATATTAGGGTTTGTATTATCGAACATTTTTTCACACCTAGCTTTCCATAAGAACCAGCAAACCACCATAGGTAAAAGTCTAAATAGGCATGAATGCAATGTAGTTTGAACTGGATTTGTGAGGTAGTATGATAATCTATTCCACAGAGTTGAAAAATGTGGAGAAGTTATCCCTATAATGCGGTGAATTTCATTCCAGATAAGAGTAGCAAAAGAACAGTCATTAAAAAAGTGTTGGATGCCATCAGTGTTGTTACAGAACAAGCATTTAGAAGGAAGCTGAAATCCAAAAACTCTGAGGACATCATCAAAAGGAAGAAATGCATTGCAAAGTTTCCACATAAAGATGGATATCTTTTTCTGAGCTCTTGGAAACCATAACTTACTAAGAGTAACAGAGGTACCTCTGTTGGATTGGAGTAGCTTATAAGCTGATTTGAAAGAGAAATTCCCTGCTATATCAGGCATCCAAATGAGTCTATCCGCTCTCTCCTTCCAGATTTTGGTCTCCTGCATGACAAGACAAATTTCAGGAATTAGCAATGGATAAATAGAGACAGAAAAACTAGCCCTGTTTTTCAGGAAGTGGCTAACAGTGCAGTCAAAAGGAATGATGGTAAGTTCATGAGCACAATGATCCACCAATGGACCTTTGCCTGTCCAGTTTGATGTCTAGAAGTTACATCTCCCATCACCAATAATAACCCTAGAATTTCTCTCAGCTAAAGAATTAACTGATTGAATCCTGTTCCATGTTTGGGATTTCCTAGCAGTAGGGGATAAAGACCAGATAAATTGTGCCCATGGTGCCTTTCCAAGCTGAAATTTCCACCACAATTTAAGAGAACATGCTCTTATAATTGTGGGGATTGATCTGAATGCAAGACCATTCTGGTCCAGTGGGTAGCACAAATTTCTCCACCTCCTCCAAACTCTTTTTGGACCCAGATCAGTCTCACCCCAGAAGAACTTTGACATCATTTTTTCCAAACTTTTGACAACATGAACTGTAGGCTTCATAACAGTCCAAATGTGCTGAGGGATAGAATAGATACAAGATTTAATTAAAATCATTTTACCCCCAGTACTTAGCCATCTATTTTTCCAGTTTTGCAACCTTCTATCAACAATTTCTAAAAGGGCCTGAAAATGAGCATTTAGCACTCTACCTTTAAAAATGGGGCATCCCAAATATTTAAATGGAAAAGTGCCCTGCTTCATTCCTAAAATCTCTTTTGCCTGCCTTGTTTTAGCCACAGTGGCCCCCTTACCCAAGTAAAAATCACTTTTTTCAAAATTCACTTTTTGCCCTGTGGTGTTTTCAAAAACCACAAGGAAAGCTTTCATCCGAATTAAGTTCAATTTACCAGCTTTCAAGAAGATGACAGTATCATCTGCATAACTAAGATGAGAAATTGGGATTGCCCCTTGAGGAAGATCAAAAGATTGCAGTTTACCAGAATTAAACACATAAGCTAAACTTCTTGGGAAAGCCTCAGTAAAGATATTAAAAAGAAAAGGGAATAGAGGATCACCTTGTTTAATACCTCTAGAAGATTTGAAGAAACCTACCGACTTACCATTAATCAACACAGAAAACCAAGCCTGGGTGATATTTTTCATGACATAATGAACAAATTTACCATGCAGTCCAAACTTTAACAAAATACTATTAAGAAAAGGCCAACTAACCCTATCAAATGCCTTTGTTAAATCCAGTTTAATGACACAATTTGGATCTCTGTTCTTCCTATCCAAGAATCTCAGCATCTCTTTGAGGTAAATAACATTATCAGAGATATCCCTGTGGCTCATAAAAGCTGACTGATGTGGGGATATGAGTTTAGGCATAATCAGTTTTAACCTCTCCATTAACAGTTTTGAAAAAATCTTGTTAATGAAATTGGACAAACTAATAGGCCTGTAATCATCAAAAGAAGATGGAGATTCTTTTTTAGGAATAATAGTGACCCATGTTGCTGCAATTCCTCTAGGAATGGGAGAACCAGAAAGAAAATCATTTACAGCTATCAACAGATCCTGGCATATTATTTCCCAACTTTTTGTGAAAAATTTTGATGAGAAACCATCAGGCCCTGGACTACTGTTTTTATTTAAACCAAAGACAACCAATCTAAGCTCCTCTAAGGTAGCAGGCCTAATAAGCAAAGCATTATCCTGATCAGTTACAATTTTAGGAATTTGACTCAGAAAGTGAGACAAGAATTCACCATTTGAATATGTTAAAGGTTCAGAAAGAAGATCAGGATAATAATTAATAGCCTCAGTTTCAATTTCATGAATATCCTCAATCCAAACTCCCTGTGAGTTTTTTATCTTAGAAATACTGAGTCTTGACCTACTTTCTTTAACAGAGTTATGGAAAAATTTAGTGTTCTCATCACTATCTTTGAGCCATTTAATTCTGGACTTTTGTTTCCAGAATTTTTCCTGTTCTTTTAGGGACCTTAGGAGTTGAGCCTGAGCCTTTTTAAGCTTAATCAATTCAGTTTCTGAACTGTTTAAGTCATAAATAATTTCCTGAATTCTCAACTCCTCCTCTGCCTTTGTAACATTATCCTGAATATTTCCAAAAACAGTTTTATTCCAAACCTTAATTTTGTTTTTTTAACCTCTGTAGTTTTAAGAAAAAACCAAGCATTCCAGTTTCAGACAGAGGTATTTTCCAATCATTCTTTATCAGTGATAAAAATCCAGGCCTGTTAAACCATGCATTGATAAATCTAAATGATTTAGGAGATGAGGGAATAGAGCTACCAACAGTAAGAAGAAGAGGGGAGTGATCAGAGGCACCTTTATTAAGTACTTGGATAGAAGAAGAAGGAAATTTTGTACTCCATTGAAGGGTACAAAGTCCCCTATCTAACCTCTGAATGGTAGGATTTTTAAGTCTACCATTTGACCAAGTAAAATTATTTCCAACAGTGTTGATATTATAGAGTGCATTATCATCAATGAACCTATTAAAATCATCCATGCTGGATTTTTTGGAAACGAGGGACCTTTATACTCATTGAACGAAGATATTGTGTTAAAATCCCCAATGAGTAGGGTGTCATTCATATTTCTGTCACTCAAAGCTTTCCACAACATTTTTCTCCCAGCAACTGTTCTAAGTGCATAAACAAAAATTCCCTCCATTGAGGTATTTAGTTTATGACTGTGAATGTTAACTAACAGAAATTGCAAATGATCGACTAACAGAGTAACATTGATTTGATCATTCCACATTAACCATATTTCACCATTTGAAGCCTGCATGCAGTTAGTGAAGTGTAGATCTTTCATGTATTTTCCACATTTTTCATTATTATACCATGATTCGATAAGGCATAATAATTTAATTTTGTGTGTTTTAACAAGATCTTGTATTCTACGGAGTGATTTTTTCATGCCTCTAATATTCCAGACAATAAAATTGATTTTAATGGTTGTACTAATCATTTAAAACCTTTTTTAAAGCCTTTTGAAGATCTAGTGATGATCTTGTTGGGACTAAATTGTTTACCAGGGGACATTATCTTATTGAGCTGAGTGAAAAAATTATTTTTCCTAGACTCATTAAGATCTTGCATATTGTGAGTATTTTTAGGACTACATACCTTTGCTGTGTCTAACTTTTCATTACAATCAGTGTTTTGTTCATCAGTGACTTGGGAGAATAAGAGCTCTTCAGTATGCTCTCAGTATCTGCAGCAGCACTTACTTCAGAAGACTCTGCATCCTGCTCCTCCTTATCCCCATCTAGCCCTTGTTGTAGGACATCAAGTAGAGGGAAGAATCTGTTATTCCTGTGACCTTCTTGGGAGTGGAAAATTATTTCTGGAGAAGATCTCCTGCCGATCTTCTTATTATCAGTCCAGAGATCATCCTTGGAATAGTTCATCCTATATACAGGGTTGGGTCTAAAGGAGATCATTTCAGGAGCAGGAGAGGTAGCTCTATCCCTACTACCATTTTGAACCCCTGTATTATCATTGTTTGAGGTCAAATGGAGAAACTCAGTTGAGTGTTGGGTGTTTGAGGTTAAGAGGGGGAGCTCAGTTGAGAATTGGGCATTTTTAAGGATGTTAGAATGGTCAGCACCAGGGGAGGTTATATCCTCCACAATCTTACCCCTAGGAACATAGTAACTTTTCTTCTGCTGAGTTTTAAAAACCCTGTCCTTTTCCACTGTTGACAAACCAGATACACCTTCCTGAATAATCACTGGATCCCCAGAGCTTGTGCCTTTCCCATCAGTTCTGTTGCCAGTGTTTCCTATCACTTCATCAGTAGTACAACCAGCCATAGTACTAGAATCCAAAACAACTGCAGGGGTTGCACCAAGATTGGTATCCTTAGCTTCCTGATTGAGTTTCTGACCAGCTGGTTTATATCTACTTCTTCTGAGTTCAGGATGCAGATAAATACAGGTAGAGTCATCATGTCCAATAGACTGACAATGATCACAGTATAATGGTAAGTCTTCAAACTCAATAGGGAGCTTTAGAACCTTGTATTCAATTCCATCATCTTCAATACCTACCCTAATGAAACCAGGGAGTTTTTTTCCTAAGGTCCACTTATACACATAGTTTCACAGCAGATGGCCTAGTAACTCCTATAGTTGCAGCATCCATTTTAATGAATTGTCCTATCTGGTTGCCCATACTCTGAATCATCGTTTCATTATAAAAGAAAATAGGCACGTTTTTAATGGTAATCCATACCGGGACAATAGATGACTCGGTATCTGGAGAGAAGTCTAAAGACCACTTGAGTACCTTCATTGATGCCCCAAGAAAGCTCCACTGCCCCTTTAGCCACATCCTCTGATAATCCTCCTTTTCCTCAAACCTAATCAGAACATGACGGTAATCAATCGAACCCAGTTGAAATTTCCCTTTGAATCCAACTGACTTGAAAGCTTCATTAAGTTGCTCCATAGTCGGCTTTCCCCTTATGAATTTACCCACTAGTGCGTTGCTGTAGTGGCCGGCGAGAATCTCAGCTTCCTTTCGAGTAACAATACATGCGATGTCACCATTGTAAGTGATCTTTGGTGTGATTTCTGGGTTTGATGGCAAAGAGGCATAGAGAGGAGGAGGTGGTTAGCTAGAGCTTGAAGGAAACTCCTATCCGGATGGGTGCCACCGCATTTCAGCGGAGGCGCCGCCATGGCGCGGTGGAGAACAGTAGACGTTTGGAACCGTTATGTTGACAGAACGGATATAAAAGGAATAAAGCAACCGGAACAGTACAAAAATTGCGTAAATAGTAATTAGTTTAGAGAGAAGGGAGAGAATTTAGAGAGAGGAGAGAGTACTACTTATCTTTGGAGGAAGTTGTAAAAGAAATAGCCTTTCATAATTATTAATATGAAGGATTGAAAATGCGAAAACTCTATCATAGAGATAGTTTTAATTTTAATAAAGAATTATTTTGCCCTTTATATTGTATTTTATTTTTTAAAACATTTTTATAATATTTTCTTGGTTTCATGATTAGAGCTAGACAGCCATTATTTTAATCATCTCCGCAATTGTCTCTCGCCATTAATTTCCTCAAGATGGTACCATGAGAGAATGTCTCCTCTTGAAACACGAGCTTGAATTCAAATATTATTATGTATAAATAAATAAATAATTTAATTTAATTAGTTGATAAAAATATTTAAAAATATCACTTTAGTAAATCAATATTATTGTTATCAACAATGCATGTATACGGCTTAAATATAATATGAAAAATGATTAAAAATTTTAAATTTTGATTGTAATCCGTGTCATTGCATGGTTTATGAAAAAAGTATATTAATTATTATTATACAATTTTTATTAAATTTTTGAATATTTAAATTAGATAATAATGTTTACTAATTAAACTTTTCGCAATTGAGTTATAAATATCCAATTTCTTCTCCTTTTTTTAAAAATAATGAGCACCCTAAGGTGGAGGATTTATATTAGGTTCCCTAGGCCTTTTGAACAACCACAAAAGCAATTTTTACATCCAGAGTTTGATTCGTGTCCATTGAGGCATCATCGTTGCCTCCAAAAGTCCTAAGAACTAACTATAATTACGGATGACTATACAACGAAGATCCTAACTGTTTTGTAGTTGCGATCCAAAGGGGAGAATCTCCACCCCTCGTGTTAATTCTCTCCTTTGGCCAGGCAACCACAAGGAATTCCAAAAGAGAACTTGAATCTTTCGGAGATCAGAGAAAAAGAGAACTTAGAGCTGAATAGTACTAGCAGCATCTAGGTTGTGGTGTAAAAGCCACAAAATGTGATGAAGTTCTTGTACAGGTTTGCTGCGAGGCTGAGAGCATCCACTTCGATGTAAACTGGTTCCGCAGGAGTACAGTTCATGTGGTGTACAAATCTGCATAAAAATGTAATAACAATCAGCAGTATCATGTCCTTTGAAAGCCCTATTTTATACTTCTAATATGAGGAACCTGCTGCATATCCAAGGAAATGAGTCCCCTAATCTGTGGTGGCAAATTATGCAGGTTAAGAGGCTGGTTATGAGAAGAATGATGTTTCGCAATTGCATTCGCCATAGAGTTACACTCTCTGTATATATGTCTTAGATCAGCTCCCCGTAGTAACTTATTGATCTTGTAAGCCAAATTGAAATAGTTCCAGTTTGCTGAGTATGGATTTAGAATCATTTTAATGGCAGAGAGTGAGTCCGATTCAATTGTTAAGGGGTTGTGTCTGTATGGAAAAGCATGGCAAGCAACCAGAATGGCTTGAAGCTCAGCATGGAGAGGGGACTCTGCCTTAATAGAGACGGACTTAACTAGGAGAGGGCTTCCCGTACTATCCCTAACAATAATCCCAGCAGCAGATGTATGAGGAAACCAAGATGCATCAGTATTCATTTTTATGGAATTAACCATAGGCTTTTCCCACCAGACTGAGCACAGGTTTGGCTTGGGAGGAGGTCTGAGAGGAGGAAAAATATATCTAAGGGTCAAAGGGATTACAGTAGAATGGTTCATCTTAGCAGGATAAGAGTATAATGAGAGTTTGACTAGCTCAGATATCTCTTTACATATTAGATCAGCAGAGAATGGAACCTGGTCAAATAAATATCTATTCCTAGCCTTCCAAAGCCCCCAACAAATAAGAGAGGGAAGCATTTTACAGATCAGTTGCATGCTCTTGGTTAAATCTGGGCAGTACCAACAGGAGTAAAATCTTTGAGACAGAGATTGGTGCTCAGAGAAATCAAGGTCTATTAGAGAAGTCATTTTACTCCATATCGATTTTGCCAGTGTACAGGAAATAAAGAAGTGATCAACAGAATCAGAGTGGCAACACACAGGGCATTTTGAAGCCAAGCTATATCCACAGGTTATCAGCACATTATCAAAAGGAAGGAAAGAATGTAGCAGCTTCCAAGTAAAAATTGAGACCTTTTTTGCAGCATTATATTCCACACATTTTTGGAGACCGGGAGTTACCTGTATAGTTCATGATGGTGAAGTAAGCTGATTTAAAGGAAAATGCCCCTGTGGTATTAGGTTTCCAAATGATCCTGTCCTCCCTATCTTCTACCAGTACAGCATCCTGCAAAAATAATGCAGAATCATTGTCCAGATATGGTAAAAATTGCCCTAGAATATCAGGTTTATCTCTAATGAAATCAGATATTGAGTAATGTATAAAGGTCTGTAGTAAATTGCTTGGGATCATATTAATCAATGGTCCCGAGGGACACCAGTTAGATGTCCAAGCATTACAAGCACCTTTACCATGAATGATTAAAGAATTTTCTTTAGCAATGGAGTTGATGTTGCAAATTCTTTTCCATGTAGTAGAGGTTCTGTATGAATCAGGTAGAGACCAAAGCAGTTTTGACCATAGGGTTAGACCTAACTGGCTTTTCCACCAAAGCTTAAGGGAACAAGCATCTATTATGCCACTGATAGATCTAAAGCCTAGGCCGTTTAGTGATGTTGGCTTAGCAAGCTCAGACCATTTTTTCCATGTTTTGTTTCTCTTCCCATCAATTTCTCCCTAAAAAAACCTAGCCAACTTTTTTTCAAACAATCTGATAATATATTTTGTGGGGTAAGTCACTGCCAAAAGATGCTGAGGTATAGAGTATAAACAACTTTTAATCAAGATTAACTTTCCCCCTGAACTTAGCCACTTATTTTTCCAGTTTTTCAGTTTGTTATCAACTCTTTCCATTAAAGGGTGAAAATATCTATTTAAGGTATGACCCTTAAAGATTGGACAGCCAAGATATTGAAAAGGAAAGGTTCCCTGTTTCATCTTCAGTATAGATCTCATCTGAATTAATTTAACACTAGTGGCTCTCTTGCTTAAATAAAAATCAGATTTGTGGAAATTGAATTTTTGGCCAGAGGTGAGTTCAAAAATGTCTAAGAAAGCCTTGATTTTAATCAAATTAGGTTTAGAGGCTTGCATGAAAATAATTGTATCATCAGCATACATGAGATGTGAAATTGGAGGAATTGTTGATGGCATTTGAAAATGAGAAATCTTCCCAGTATTAAAAATAAATGACAAACTTCTGGAAAATGCCTCTGAGAAAATGTTAAAGAGAAAAGGGGAGAGTGGATCACCTTGCTTGATTCCTCTAGTAGCTGGAAAGAAACCCACAGGATTCCCATTTATTAGGACTGAGAAAAAAGCTTGAGAAAGATTTGAAAAAATAGCATTCAGAAAAGATCCATCAAAGCCAAATTTCCTAAGGATACCTCTAAGAAAATCCCAACTAACTCTATCAAAAGCCTTTTGTAAGTCTAGTTTAAGGATACAGTTTGGAGTTCTAGCCTTTTTATCTAAAAATCTCACCAATTCCTGTAGGTAGAGAATATTATCCGAGATATCCCTGTTTTTCATAAAAGCCAATTGGTTTTGGGAGATTAGGTTAGCCATATAGGGTCTTAGTCTTTCCATTAATACCTTAGAGCATATTTTATTAATTGTATTAGAAAGACTAATTGGCCCGAAATCATCAAATGTGCTCGGTGTAGGTTTTTTTGGAATCAATGTAATCCATGTGCTAGATATACCTCTAGGAATAGGTGAGCCCTGAATGAAATCATTAACTGCATCTACCAGGTCCTTTTTTATTATACACCAGCACTTAGAAAAAAACTTTTTGGTAAATCCATCAGGTCCTGGACTACTATTATTGCTTAATCCCTTCATTACTGCCTCAACCTCTGATTCGGAGGCTGGTTTTGCTAAATCTAAGTTATCTTGAGTAGTAATTATAGTAGGGATTTGACTCAGGAAATGAGCATAATATGTATGATTGGGATCTTGATCAGATTCAGATAACAGATCTGAATAGTAAGCAATGGCCTCAGTTTGAATTGCAGTTTGAGAGTTTAACCACTGGCCTGCCCTGTTTTTAATTTTTAGAATCCTCAATCTACAATTTTTCTCTTGTACAACCTTATGAAAAAATTGTGTATTATTATCACCTAATTTATGCCATTTCATTTTTGCCTTTTGTTTCCAAAATTTTTCTTTTTCTTTCTGAGCCCTAAGTAGTAAAGCTGTTTTCTGGTTTAACTTAATGAGTTCAGCTTGAGAGGGATTTAGGTCAAAGACTGTTTCCTGAATTCTACGTGATTCCTCTGCATGTAGTAAATTAGAGTCAATATTTCCAAAACACTCCCTGTTCCAGATTTTAATTTCCTTTTTTAACCTAACCAATTTGAGGAAAAAGCCTAGCATTCCTTTTTCTCTAATGTGTTTATCCCAACAGGTTTGAACTAGTATAGTGAAATCAGGTCGGTTAAGCCAAACATCAAGAAATCTGAATGGTCTTGGGTTCAGATTAGAGAGATTTGAGATATTTAACAGAAGAGGGAAATGGTCAGAGGTTTGTCTATTTAAAATCTGTATAGAAGAGGAGGGAAATTTCTGATTCCAAGAAATTGTGCTAAGTCCTCTATCTAACCTTTTTGAAGTGGGATTTCTAAGTCTAGAATTACACCAAGTAAATAGGTTTCCCACAGTGGTAATTTCCTGTATTCCTAAGGTATTTATCCAATTACTAAAGTCACTGATACTACCTCTAGCAGGAGTGCTAGGTCCTCTATATTCAGAAACAGAGGTAATAGAATTAAAATCACCAATATAAACAGTATCATTCTGACTTACAGCTGCCAAATCTCTCCATAATATCTTCCTACCCTCTCTATTCCTAAGAGCATACACAAATACAGCTTCCATAAGAAGGTTTAGAGAGCCATGGAGGATATTAACATGCAGATACTGTTCATGGGCAGAGATAAGGTTAACTGAAAAGGAACTAGACCACATCAGCCATATTTTTCCATTAAAAAGAGTTAGTCCATCAGCAAATTTAAGTTTTTCCCTATAAGATTGAAATTTTGAGTTATCATGCATAGGCTCAATAATACATAAGAATTGGATCCTCTTAATCCTGATAAGGTTTAGTAGTCTCAACATCGATGTTTCCATACCCCTTAAATTCCAGACCAAAAAATTTATTGAAAGAGAACCTATCATTGTTCACTAGACTTATGAATTTTTGTTGAAGATCTCAGCATCATTTTATTGATTTGACTGAAATAATTAGTCTTTTTACCTTTAGCCTTACCTGACTGCTGATTTTGTCCCTGAAGCGGAGTTGAGCTCGAGCTAGCTTGAAGGTTTTGATCATCCTGGTCCTGTTCTTGAGCAGTACTATCAAAATCTTCCTGTAAAACCAAGAACCTGTTCCCTAATCTGTCAAGAAGAGAGGGAGATGTCTCCTTCTTCTTAGACAGATTGGGAATGGAGGTTCCAACTTGGATATCATTAGAAGCATAGGTTATAGGAGTAAAACTTCTGAAAACAGTTTTCTCTAAGAGTTTGGTTATGGAATTGTCAAGTGGAGCCTGAGAGGGGGGGTTAGTTAGTATGATCTCAGGATTGTCTGTAACTTGCCGAAGTAGGTTAGGAGCCTCTGAATAGGTATTAGTATCCATATGAAGAGGGAATGCAGGCTTGTGATCAGTATTAACTTCCAATGGATATTCAGTAATTTCTAAGTCAGACTGATCTTCAGGGGCTAACATGGGAGGGACTTCAAATTTTTTCCCAGTGGCTTTCCAGAGGGGCTGTGTCTGATGTATTACATTCTCAGCATTAATAGCAATAGCATTCGGTGGGAAAACTCTACATTTAGGTTTGGAATGGCCCAATTTAGAGCAGTGGTCACAATATAAAGGTATATCCTCATAATCAACCTGATATTTTCTGTTATTTGTCACTGAACCTAACCTGATGTGAGTACTGATAGGTTTTTGTAGGTCAATTTCTATGCATATTTTGATGGCCGAAGGCCTAGTGAGCATATCTATTGCCATATCAGTTTTAATGAAACTGCCTAAGCTATTTCCAATTGATTCAATGGCTGCTGAATTATAGTAATACAAGGGGACTTCCCTTATTGTACACCAAACAGGAACTATAGGTGACTTTTTATGGATTGAAAAATCAGAGGTCCATTTTAACATTTTAAGAAGTATCCCATTAAAGTTCCAAATTCCTTTCATCCATGCTCTCTGGTAATCATTCAACAATTCAAATCTAATTAGAACATGTTTGTAGTCAAGGGAGCCCAGTTGGTACTTACCTGTGAAGCCCGCAGTTTTGAAAACTTGCTCCAGTTTCTCCATTGGGCATCTGCCTCTGGTGAACTTTCCTACAAGGGCATTCGCATAGTGCGATGATAATTTCTCAATTTGCTCATCTGAGTATAGGCAAGCTGCCTCGCCGAGGTGCTCAGATTTAGGGATAAGCTCGGGATTATTCGGTAGTAGCTTTGATAAAGGGGGGGCTTGTTTTTGAGCACCGCGGCGAAAGAGATAGGAGGAGGAGGAAGTTGTGGACCATGGTTGGGGTCCAGATCGGCCGGATCAACAAAACCCGACATCGCGGTAGCCGTTAACATCTAAAAGCCGCTAACGGCCGAGGAGATCCGGCAAGAACCAGGGAGACGAGGATTAATCAGATAGAAGAGAGGATTGGGATCGGATGGAGATGGAAGTAGTAAGGTTAAGGAGAATAGTGTTCGGAATTCGCACACAAATTCGCACCACAATCGCACACATACACAGTAGTTAACGGAAACAAAAATTAATTCTTGACATTTTTCTTCTCCTTACAATATTCTTTTAACAATATGTTAGAGATAATTTATAACATTATGTTTTTTTCACTACCATGGTTAATAAATCATTTCCGACCAAAAAAAATATATTCTAGAGAAGATCATTTTTTATTAAACATTTTTGGGAAAACCACAGAAAAAACCTCTGTGGACAAAGAATACTCTACTCCGCACATCATTTTCAAATAAAAACCTACATTAAAAGATTGGACATTTTCGGAAGCACCAATAGCGGAACTAGGGTCAAATATAAGGAGTGAATCATATATAATGATAAAAAAAATAATTATGTAAGTTTGATCTCAAAGTTTAATATTAGGGATGATATCAGCAATTCATGATTCATTGATGGAATTAGAAAATATAAAATATGAATTTTTAAATTTTGATCCATTTAAAAATATATAATTCATCATCTTTGAATGTCAATACTTTATAATTATTAATTATACAGATTAAATAAAGTGAAACTATATGATATCTAAGTTATATATTTAAATTATAATATAATATAATATATCTTAATGCATTAACTATTAGTGGTTAAAATCTAAAATTTTTAAAAAAATTCATTTCTAAAGATTACTAAAAATTAAATAAAGTCATACAAGAAAAATTGAAAATAAATTTTACAGAGTATTAAATAAGCAATTGAAAAGATTTCCAATTAAAATATTTCATTACTATATTTAATATTTATGTAAAATATTTTATGCTAATTGATACGAATAAGAGTTTCTAAATTCATTTATTAAATTAGGCTTTTTAGAATGATAACACTATACTTTTTTTCTTATCGGCTTTTTTTAATGAGGTAGTGTGATCAATTGCAATTAGTTTTATTTTAGAATAAGACTTATTAACTCAGTCATATTGGCCTTGAAAGAATTAATATTTCGGTCATGCTTTATTTTAGGGTTTGGAATATTCATTTTTTATTTGATTAGAATCAGATATGGTAAGATTAGATAAGATAATATTCTACATTTACTTTAGGTAGTTTAGTTAAATATGGTTTTACCTTCTTAAAACTGCTATAATTCTTTTCAGTTTCTTGTTTTTATTCTTGAAGAGCATACATATGTGCTATAAATAGGGGGAGGGTGGTTTTCAACATTATTTTTACCTTAACCACTTTCATCACTCAGAATTATAAATCTTTGAGTTCATACTCTTGTTGCTTGTGAGCTTCTTCCATTGTGTAGCAAGTCGAGATTCAACGTACCCCAAGAGTTAGACACCTGAATTTTGTGCGAGATAGTGATGGTTTACGAGATCCCTTTACTAGATCAACGATATTAATTCCGCAATCATGAATCTTCGCAAGGAGATTCATATCAATTGGAATTACAGCAAAGAAAAAGATCCTTGGACAATTTCATCAAAAGGGATTTCGAGTTTTGTTTGAATTTATTTGTGAAAAAAAAATTTAAAAAAACTGTAATCAGATTTACGCCGGGCATCTCACCGCCGCCATCAGACAATTTGTTGTCGCTCAGTTTCAGATCCCATCGCCGCCCGACAGTTTGTCGTCGCTGCTCAGCTCTGATCTCCGCTAGTCTGCTACCGAAGCATGTCGTCTGTTCACATCTACAGCAATTCCTATCAATGCCAGACTTCAGCTCCGCCGTTCTTCTCCTTTGTCTCCGTCTTCGACCGAACACCATATCTGCTCGCCGCCCGTCCGTTCTTCAATCCTATTCTCCGGCAAACATCTTTGTTGTTACAGATCTGATCTAGTCTTCTCCAGTCAACTCCGGAAGCTTCCGATCAGTTTGTCGTTCGTCTTCAGCTCCTGGTTTTCCAAAGTCGAGAATCCTCGTCGTTTCAGTGTTCTTTGATCGCTGGCAGTATAAGTTCAACATCGAAGAAGGGAATTCGAACGAAGAAGAAGACAACGCGTGGTCCTCACGAGCGAACTCACAACGGAGCGCATGAAGCCTACATTCAAGACATTTGATGCACGTATGTCACACACACAAGACACTTAGTTAAACTCTTCATCTCGTGAGCCATACAAATTATTTCGATATTTTGACTTTGTCGCGAGATATTTCATTTTCTCGCCTGCAGCTTTTCACACGAGTTGAAAGCCACATCAGCATTCCCGTCACTGCCTAGTCAGCGTTTAGTCACCTTTTATTAGCTAAATTTTGTAGGGATGGCATGGGACATTTATCTACATTTATTTTTGAAGATCATTCACGTTTTGAGGACGAAACTTTTTGACCTCGAAGGGAATGATACGAATCAGGGTTTCTTAATTCATTTATTAAATTAGGGATTTTATCATGATAACATTATACTCTTTTTCCCACTGGGTTTTTTAATGAGGTAGTGTGATCATTTGTAATTTATTTTATTTTAGAAAAAAGCCCATTAACTAAGCCATGTTGGCATTGGAAGAATTAATATTTTGGTCATGCTTTATTTTAGGATTTAGAATATTCAGTTTTGATTTGATTAGAATTAGATTTGGTAAAGATTAGATAGGACAATATTCTACATTTATTTTAAGTAGTCTAGTTAAATATGGTTTTAACTTCTTAAAACTGCCATAAATCTTTTTAGTGTTTTTATTCTTGAAAACCATACCTATGTACTATAAATAGGGGGTGGTTTTCAACATTATTTTTACCTTAACCATTATCATCAATCAGAAATGTAAATCTTTGAGTTCATACTCATGTTACTTACGAGCTTCTTCCATTGTTTATTAACCCCGAGGGCTAGTTAAGTATCAATAAACCTTGTAATCTGATCCTGAGGGCTAGTTAGAGAGCAGGTCGAGATTAGGCATACCCCGAGGGCAAGACACCTGAATTTCGTGCAAGATAGTAAGCGTTTGTGAGATCCCTTCACCAGATCAAAGATATTAAATCTGCAATCATGAGTCTTCGCGAGGAGATTCATATCATTTGGTATCAGAGTAAAGCAAAAGATCCTTGGATAAGTTCATCAAAAGAGATTTCGATTTTTGTTTGAAATTTTTTATTCAAAAAAAATTAAAAAATTAGCAATCAGATTTACATCGGACATCTCACTACCGCCGCTAGACAATTTATTGCCACCCAGTTTAAGATCCCGCCACTGCAAAATAGTTCTCCGTCGCTGCTCAGCTCGGATCTCCGCTAGTCCGCCACCGAAGCCTAACGTCTGTTCACCATCTACTGCAACTCCTATCAACGCCAGATGAGAGCTCCGTCGTTCTTCTCCTTCATCTCCATCTTTGACCGAACAACGTATCTGCTTGCTGCCCGTCTGTTCTTCGATCCTATTCTCTGGCGAACATCATTGTTGTTACAGATCTAATCTAGTCTTCTCCGATCAATTCCAAAAGCTTCCGATCAGTTAGTCGTTCGTCTTTGTCTCTTGGTTTTCTGAAGCCAAGAAACTTCATTGTTTTAGTGTTCTTCGATCGCTGCCAGCATAGGTTCAGCGCCAAAGAAGGGAATTTGAGCAAAGAAGAAGATAAAATGTGGTCTTCACGCACGAACTCACAGCAGATTGCGTGAAGCCTACGCGTAAGACATTTGAGGCAAGTCTGCCACACGCACTAGACACCTAGTTCAAATCTTCATCTCGTGAGCCACACAAATTATTGCGAGTTTTTGAATTTGTCGCGAGGTATTTCATTTTCTTGCCTGCAGCTTATCACACGAGTTAGGAGCCACATCAGCATTCCCATCACTGCTTAGTCAGCGCCTAGTCACCGTTTATTAGCTGAATTTTGTAGGGATGGCGTGGGATGTTTATCTACATTTATTTTTGAAGAGTGTTCACGTTTCGAGGATGAAACTTTTCAACCTAGGAGAGAATGATATGAATCCGGGTTTCTAAATTTATTTATTAAATTAGATTTTTTCTGATGATAACACTATACTCTTTTTTCCACTGGATTTTTTTAATGAGGTAGTATGATCGTTTGTAATTTATTTTATTTTAGAATAAGGCTCATTAACTCAGCTATGTTGGCCTTGGAAGAATTAATGTTTCGGTCATGCTTTATTTTAGGGTTTATAATATTTAGTTTTTATTTGATTAGAATTAGATTCGATAAGATTAGATAAGACAATATTCTACATTTATTTTAGATAGTCTAGTTAAATATGGTTTTAGCATCTTAAAGCTGCCATAATTCTTTTAGTTTCTTGTTTGTATTCTTGAAGACCATACCTATGTACTATAAATAAGGGGTGATTTTTAACATTATTTTTACCTTAACCACTATCATCATTCAAAAATATAAATCGTTGAGTTCATATTCTTGTTGCTTGCGAGCCTCTTCCATTGTTGCTTAACCCCGAGGGCTAGTTAAACATCAATAAATCTTGTAATCTGATCCTAGGGGCTAGTTAGAGAGCAAGTCAAGATTAGGCGTACCCCAAGACTAGTCACCTGAATTTTGTGCGATATAGTAAGGGTTTACCAGATCCCTTCACTAGATTAAAGATATTAATTCCACAATCGTGAGTCTTCTCAAGGAGATTCATATCACTGATTTTTTTCTCAAAATTAAAATTTATTATAAGAAAAATATATATAAATAAATAAATTACTCCATCTATTATTCTATATGTTTAACCTAGTAAATATAGATATTTTTGTAGGTAAATTAAAATGTGCGATTATAATTGATTGTAGAGAGTAAAAAAACAATAAGTAGATGAAAATAATTCACTTATTATCATGAAATGAATTTTGATAATCTTAAAAAGATAAACCAAAATGGAAAGTGTATCAAATAAAAATAATTAATATAAAAAACTAGTGGAGTCTCATCCCATGTTAAGTAGTATTATTAATTAAAAATTAGGATTAATTTTTATGTACTTTCTGTGTCTTAAATTTAAATGAGAAATAAAGAATTTTATTTATAATTTTAAAGTTTAGTCATTTAAGGAACACTGTATGGGTTATGAAGTGAAATAATTAATTTAGTTAGAAATTGTTATCAAATGATTTTTATTAGTCCTATTAATTATAAAATGTCCAAATCTAACAGTTATTCGGTCTAAAATTAGGACTTTGTGATATATATATATATATATATATATATATATATATATATATATAGTGCTCTATCATTGCATAAAAATATTTGGACCTTTTTTTTATTTCCAATTATATGCTTCTTTGGATATTCTTCAATGGTATATATAGATATAGTCCAATGAGATATTTATGGTTTTAACAAGTTATGGTTAATTATATATAGTAAAGAAATAAAGCCAACAACATATAATAATATTGGTATGTTATTTTCAAAAAAATTGGGTTTAAGTTGGTTAAAATAATTTTAATATCCTTGGTTGACACCACCAAACCACAAAAAGCAAACAATTTCTAAGTTAGAAATTATTTCATATTTAATACAATAAAAAATGATTATTTTTATAATGTTTCATTCAATTCAAATTATTCAAAAAATAATTATTTATATGTTGAGCTTTAAATATCATAATTATATATATATATATATATATATATATATATATCTCACTGAATGTAATTAAATATCAAATGATCTTATTACTCCCACTAATAATAAAATGTCTTCATCTAATAGTTACTAGTTCTAAAACATGACTTTGTGATATATACATACATACATACATATAGATATACATACATATATATATAGATATATACATGCATCTATATATATATTATTTATTTTTTTTCTATCATTGTATAAAATTTTTTGAACCTATTGTTATTTTTGATTATGTGCTTCTTTGGATAAATTTTTTTTCAGTGGTACATATATAGATATAGTATAATGTGATATTTATGGTTTTAAATATAATTTTTAAAAGTTGATTATTTTAACAAGTTATAATTTATTATATATAGTAAAGAAATAAATCCAGTAGGAAATAATAATATTGGTATGTTTTTTTTAGACTACTTGGGTTTTGGTTAGTAAAAATGACTTCAATATCCCTTGTTGACCACCAAATCACCAAAGTACAGAAAGCAAACAATTTCTATTATATGGTGCTTGAGATAAGTATTATTGAAGAATTTCCATAATAAATGGAGATTCATGATACAAAAAAGTCCGCCTGAAAAGAATGTGCATCATCATAAATAAGGTAGAATGAACTAATCATTAATTTATTGGCAGCATCATCCACGTTCGAAACTGCTTGCAGGTTTAAAAACGTTGTCCATCGTTGATGATGATATACGACTCAGTCAGGGATGGCGGTTCAAAACCACCGTCTAACAAGAACTTTCAACGCCAATATGTCCCTTCCTACTAGTGATTTATGTGTCAATTTTTCATACATTTCAAAAATAGATATCAATGTTTTTTTAAAAAAAGATTAGATTTTAATTTAATGCATCCTTGAAGTTTCAATAGAGTGAAATGATTTTTTAAAATTTAATGATGATTTTTTTCCTGATATCAGTGTAAAATTTTGGTGATTTGATCTTTTAAAATTTACGATGTGTTTTTAATTAATGTTTAAATATTAATTTTCATGTGTTTTTCAATTTTCTTATTTTACTTTCTATTATTTTATTCAATGAATATTATTTTATTAAAGTTGATTTTTTTTAATTTGATGTGTATGTTTAATATTTTAATTTAATGTTAGAAAACTTTTAGTAGATGTGTATTTTAATGTTTTTATTTGGTGTTTAACTATTTTAATTTGATATTTATTTTATTATTTTTATTTAATGTCTAATTATTTTTTTAACGCTTACCTATTATAATTTGATGTGTAAATAGTAATGTTTTTGATAAAGTTTCCCGTTAGACCGATAAATGGTTGGACCAATCATGGAAACTCCGTTTCAATAACTTTTAGGGTTATAATATAATTCTTTGTAAAGTGCAATAAATTTTAAAGTTTTCTTAAAGTTACAAAAACCCTGTTGCAATAAATAAATCAAACATCGAATCACCCTATTAGTGACATCAATTATGAAATGACCTCGTCTAAAGATTAGTTGGTCTAAAACAAGATTTTGTCATTTTTATGTGATGATTAACTATTTGAGTCCGTCTCCTGTGAGACCGTCTTACCGTAAGACCAGGGACTAGAAAGAAAATAGTAAAAAGGCAAACCAAATTTAGAGGCAAAATTATAAACAATTTGGACTCAGGGTTCATAATAAAAACTGCAAAAAATAGAGGGATCAAACTATGAATTAACATAAATTAACATAAACAGACTCATCATCTTCTTCTCCTCTTCTCCGTCGCGTCGCCACCTCCTCTCCGTTGTCACCACCTTGCCTCTCCGTTGTCATCACCTTGTCTCTCCATCGTCACCACCTTGTCTCTCCATCGTCACCACCTTGCCTCACAGCTGTTGCCTCATTGCCTTCTCCGCCGTCTCCGCCTCGCCTTCTCCACCGTCGATCTGGCATGTGAAGCCTACATCTGAAATTGGAAACCTGTCTCTGAAACCTTCAATTGTCGGAAACCTTTGATTGCTACGTTTATCCTTCGATTTACAGAACGCCAGCTCGGATTCCCAAAACATTTGATTCGTCTGGACTCCATTTGCTAAAGTCGATCGCTGGAAACCTAACCTGAAATCATTTTGCAACAAATCCCTGGTTAGGATTTGCAGAACACCGGTGTTCGATTGCTAGATTTGAGTTGATTTCCGGCTGAGTGGAGCACCGAGTACAAATTATGGCCTTAGTAAATAAGCACTAAATCATCAAATTTAATAATGTACTTAAATAGATATCAAAATAAAATAGTCAAACATCAAAATAAAAATAACCAAACATCAAATGAAAACATTAAAGACACACATCAAAATAGTCAAACATCAAATAAAAATAATTAAAATACATGTCGAATTTTGAATAATTAAACATTAAATAAAAATAATCATGCATCAAATGAAAAAATTAAAAGCATCAATATTAAAATTTAAGAGATCAATTCACATTATTGAAGAAAACTAGTACTTATTTACGATGTCCAGAATTTGTAATCGGTGCTCCACTCAGCTGGAAATTAACTCAAATCCAGCAATCGAACGCTGGCGTTCTATGAATCCTCACCAGATATTTTTTGCAAAATGATTTCAGGTGAGGTTTCTGGTTATCGACTTCAGCAAATGGAGTCCAAACGAATCGACATTTTGCGAATCCGACACCGACGTCCGGAAAATCAAAGGATGAACGTAGCAGTAAAAGGTTTTTGGCAATTGGAGGTTTCAGAGATAGGTTTCCAATTTCAGAGGTAGGCTTCACATTCCGGATCAATGGTGGAGAAGGTTAGGCAGAGACGGCGGAGAAGGCGAGGAGGCAATGGCTAATAGAGTGTACTATTCATGTAATTCGAACATTAAAAAAACAAGTCACAATAATATCACAAGTACAATAACTAGGATGAACTAAGAATCTCGCAAAAGTATAAATCTACGCATGAATACAATTATCCCCAAGTTATGCAAAACTATTCCCTAGACATGGAATTCAAATAAAGATTTGAATTTCACATCATAGGATCAAAGAAAAATAAAAAAGGAAAGAAAGAAAGAGGAGAGAATGTTTCTCTCTCTAGGATGCTTTTCAAACTATAAGAGTAGAATCTAATAAATGTCAAAAGTCTAAGATTAGATGAAACCCTAGTAGACTAAGGCTATATTTATAGTAGTAGGAGATTGAGCCTAAAAATAGCCCCCAAATTAGGCCAAAAAGTGTGAAACCCTAGTTCAACCGCCACTTGGCGTGGACCGTCGAGGATGGCATAGTCCACGCCGTATCCTTGGTATGTGTTGGCATGGGGCACCAGATCTGGTGTGACCCATTTCGTCCACGCTGGCACAGGATGGATCTGGCGTGGTCCGCGTCGACACCTTGGTGCGGACCGTGGCGTTTGGTGTGGGTCATGCTAGCGCGGCCTGTGGCATCTAGCACAACCTGCCATCAGGATGATTATTTTTGCACTTCAGATCCACGGGCCATGTTGTTTGGCGCGGTCCATCATCAGAATCCTCTTTAGCTCAGTATTTTTGTGCAAGCTGATCAATTCTTCACATCTCGCTAGCTTGTCTTGACATTTTGCACTTGAAACGGCACTGGCCGTCGAAAATAGGACGGTCCGCACCAATACTTAGACATTTTTGAGTGAAAACAGGAACATGAGAATGCGACACTTTGAGTTTGGCAAGGTCTGCACCGATTCTTAGCACGGTTCATGCTAAAGACCTTTGGTGTTGACCATGTCATCTGGTGCGGGCAGTTGGTTCCATCCATTAGCGGTCCACGCCAACTAGTTTGTGTTTCGGCCGGCTGAACTTCTTTCCTTCGCTGCTGATAAACCATTAGTCCTTTTTTAGAGTTCTTGTAATCAATTTTATTTTTCTCATGGATAAAAATCCAACTGAACTAACCTTGAAGGATAATTCTTCTTGGATATTTCCCAGAAGTTGGCACAACTCTCTTACTACAATTCTTGATTTCTTTTTTGGCTATTTTGAACTCCAATGCCACCTATCTTTGGATCCATCCTTCTACTACCACTATTTGATGTCTGTGGCCTTCATCTACTACAATTCTAATGTGAATGGCCTGCAATATCTTCTACTGTCCTTACGAACGGCCTTCAATATATTCTACCGTCCTTATGAACGACTTTCACATAAAATGTAGCTAAAAGTACCCACATCTACTAAGAATGATCAAAAAGGAAGATCTAGGTGCCCGTGGATACAAGATGTCCATTAGTACTAATTAAGTCTACAAAATGCGGTTTAGACAAGAAAACCAAACATGGCCGTCTAAACCCCCTTTTCACATAAACTCAACTAATACTATCAATCCAACATATAAAATGAACCAATTATTATGTTGAATGCAATAGTTAACGCATGCATAATAAAGCACATTAGACCTCCCACATTTAACCCTTTACTCGTCCTCGAGTAAATAAAGAAAAGAAATTGACTAAGCGAAATGTAGCGTGCATGAATAAGTTAACTGAGACATTCAAGTTATTCTTAGATTATCCGGTTTCCCCCAAAAGAGCAAGAATCTCACAACTCTCACACTCCCAAAAGAACCTAAGTAATCTAACCACTCAGACTAAAATGTGGAAAAATGTAAGCAAAGAGGATTGGTTGCATAATCCAAACTGATCCGTATCATTCCTTGTGTGGTTACCTGGCACCCGTGGTGTGCCCGTTGTGCCTACACTTTCGATGGTACCAAACCTAATGTAATGAGCATTTTCAAACGAATCCTATTTCACTTTAATGACACAGCTTTAACATACAAAATGGACATCAAATGGGCAATCACTCCAACACCTAAGCTGTTCAGCCATAAAATCTCTACACAAAAATATCCAAGAATACGCAAATGGTCTTTCCCATCAGCCTTTAAACTCAACACGGATGGCTATTTCTTTCAAAATGGCACTGCTGGGATTGGTTGCATAATCCGAGATAATGTGGGCAAAGTTACAGCTGCTTGTGCCAAATCTATCTTGGATGATTCAGTATTGCAGGCAGAAGCCATTGCGCTTCTTTATGGTGTTCTCCTTGTTCATGAAAATTGCATCACAAAGGTGGAAATTGAATCAGATTCAAGTAATTTGATTGGGAGATATGTCACCTCCTAGCGGCCATTAACTTTTCTTTGAAACACATCTTCAGAGAGGCAAATGCCCCAGCAGATTCACTCGCTAAACTGGCAGCTCGCAATCAGGTAAATAAATTTTATGATTATGCAGGTCTACCCCCTTTGGTTGCTGGACAAGTCCAGCTTGACGAGGAAGGAATTCCCCATCTTAGACTATGGTAATTAGTCACCTATGTACTGCGGCTCTTTCCGCTTTTGCTTATTGGTATCGATTTGATCTTTTAGGATAGTTATAGGTTTTGTTTAGATCTCAAAGATCAATAGATATCTTATGTGGTAAGGTTTTATGCCCCCCTCTTTGAGTGTACCTTTCTCTTTTTATTTTAATAAATAGGTAGGGGTCCGCCTAACCCCCCACCATAACAGGTGGTTTTAATTGAAAAAAAATGTAAGCAAAGAGGATAAGAAGCTAGCTTACTTTTCCCAAAATGATCCCCAAAAGTAATCAAAGAGTTGTTGCCAAAACAAATCCACCAAGGAAATCCCTGAGTCATCGACTTGGTTGTAACATAGGGATAACTCGTGATTCTCGACCTAGTTACAACCAAGGATGCAGATGTATTGTCAACCGAGTTTCTTGTTTTCTATCAATTTCTCTCATTTTTCCTAGGAGTCCTTTTGGGTTTTCATCCTATCTGTAACACACAAAGGATACTCACATTCTCACTTTTTTCCACACGGCCTCTAAAGGTTTCTTAGACTCGTAAGCCTAGTTGGGCCTAGCCTCTAACATTTACCTAGATCTTTTGACCTATCAGGAATTTTCCCAATGTTACCTAAGTCTCCCTTTCAGGTTTCCAACTTGTCCGGGTTTTTATATTTTTTCCATTTTTTCAAATGTTTCAATATTTTTGGTTTAGCACAAAATTTCCCGGACTTAACATAAAGGAATAAGATCTAGGTAAATGTGAAATAAGATCAACACAAAGATTACACCACCAATTTTCTAAAACAACCAACCCCATGCAAAATAGGAACCCTACCAAGCTAGTCATACCACCAAGTATACATCCAAAAACATCCCACGATAAATAAAAACGCAAAATCACCAAAGAAACAAGAACCAACTACCAAGAAAAACATCAATATGCACTGAGGAATCCCAAAATGAAAACTCCCTAAGTGTTCACTACTCCCTCCCCCACAATTAACATATGCATTGTCCTCAATGCAAAAAAAAACATGTAAAAAAATATAAGTGAGGTTGGGAGAAATAGTGACATTCATTCATGCCTCATGTTGCTCATCTCAATGTACTTCGTTGCGTGAATTGGAGCCTCTATGGAATCCATCCTCGTGCTAAGCTCCTCCAATTGTGACCCCATACCTCCTATCGTATGGATGACCTCTTCCAACACTTGGGTAGAGCTCAAAAGCTAATCCTCAAGGGATTGCAGTCGATCAATGATATCCGTAGATAGGCGAGAGCGGCTAGGAGGTTCTCTCAAAGAAGTCTCACCCTCGACCTCCTCAACATCTATCTCTGGGGTGGCTACAACTCTGTAGAATTATTTCTCAAAATGCAGGTCGAGGTCAATGAATAGGTCATCCAAACACATGTTGTGGGTGATTGCAGTGCGCTCCGGCTAAGGAAGTACTATGAAGCTACAAGTGCTCGCCCCACCTTAAAGCCACACAATACGGTCCTCAGATGTAGTGGGTGCCACTATGAAATCCTTGGCCAAATTCTCAATATTGTGCCTCGTTCTCGATCTTCCCAAGTTGGAAAATGCACGGTGGTGAGTTATCAGATGCCCTAAATATTGTGTCAGTAGCCCTACCATGCCACCCACAGGAATCTTCCCACTCTTTCTATCCCCCATCGCCAAACACTTTTATGCAAAAGGCTCTACCGGGTTCGGGTAGAAATTACCCTTAGGAGTCATTGCGTAGAGGTAATGAACATCCAAACTTGGACATTGCGTTAACTCACCATGGACAAAAACTCCCATTGCCAGTAACCGGTGAACGTAACAAAATGTCGGATGAACTAAGGCAGTGCTCTTGTAAATATTCTTCCGGTCTGTTCCTGTCAGCTACCTCCAAAAGTTCCTAAGAGAAAAAGGCATCCCTTGATGGTGTGTTTCCTAGACATCTCTGTCATACCTCAATCTCGGTGTGTCATCTTTTACTCCTTGTCTTCCAGATTGTATCTTATTGCCCGGTGTCCACCTCATCCATGTTTGGCCATACAGTAGCTAGGAACTCTAGGGTCCACCTGATATAGGTCTTTGAGTGTCTCTCTAAGAACCCCTCTAGACCTACCCATCCCAATAGATAGGAAACAAGCTCGAGTAAGCCTAGAGCCACCAAGGTGTCTTTGCATGCAAAACCAATCTCCAATATAGTCCTCTTTGGCTCTCTCAAATTCCTCCACCTCCGGGCTGAAGCCCTGGTAATGTTGGATAATCCCATGAATTCTTCAGTCTTGAATGTAGGGTTGCGAATAATGGGAGTCACTGGCTCGTGGCTTGCACCCTTTGCCTGTTTCTTCTTCTTCTTCTTCTCACCTCGTGAGGACTTTCCTTTCCCCGAAATATTTTTTAGGAGACATCCTAACACAATGAAGGAAAGAGTGATAATGTTATAGTAAACAAGGCATGACCTATGATATCATTCAACAAATTAATTCCTCCTAAATAGCCTAATCATTCAAATCTAAGTATGAATGCTATTTAAATAAGAACATTCTCATCAAAAAAATATTCATGTAGATTCATACCAACCCATCAATAAGATTATGCAATCAAGATTCATCCCCTCCTAAATCACCCAAAACATGAAGAACATATCATCCAAGCATAATAGCACATCGAACCACCCAAACTTTCTTCAACACAAGATCATGCAAACCATACAAACACATATCTCAACAAAATACACTCATGCAAGAATCATGCTTTATATAACACCACCACAATGTCAATAAAGTACATATACAAAGAGTTCAATGGATTACCCAGAATTTGAAGCTAAGAGTTGCAAGATACACACAATAAGAAGAAAACGTTGCTAATTTTTTAGAGAAAAATTTCAAATCTCTAAGTTCACCAAGAGTGTGTGTGAGTGAGTGTTTCTTGAAAAGCTAGAATGTGTCAAATGCATCAATTAGGTGGAAGAATGTATCAAGGATCTAAAAATTCAGCATAGGTGATGGGGGAGTGGTACAATTAGGATAAGGATGAAATTTTGAAAATTGCAAATTAGGGGAAAAAAGTACCAATCAATTAATTCACATGGGATGTTGGAATTACTATTTGCCTAAAAACTCATAAGGAATTAGGGGATTTAAAATTTTATGAACCGAAAATGCATTTTTAAGTTTGATATTCAGATTTTTAAAAAATTTACATTTTTGGAACAATTTGACAGCGAAAATGGGAAAACGGCACAGATACCCTCATGTCCAAGGTACCTGGCATGGACCACCCCCCCATTGCGTCAATGACCCCTGGCACGGACCATATAGCCTGGAGCGGTCCATGCCATATATTTGGTGTGAGGCCCCTTGCGCCAAGCTCACCTGGCACGGACCGTGTTACTTAGCACGGACTATGCCAGGTATTGGCATGAGGCTGCCACAAATTTTGACCCTATCCTTTAGTTTTTCCCTCTTTTTTTGAAAAACTATGTCACCCCTGAAGTATAATTCCATCCAAACACAATCACGAGACTCGAACTCAAATATACAGTTCAAACAAGAGTTTCATCTCAAAAATCCTAATCACAAACAAAAATATGCAAAATCTATCACTACTAAAAATCACACAATCAACGCAAAAAGAAGCATTGTATATTTATTGTCTTCCTCATGACTTATTTCTTTTACATGCAATTTTAGTTAGAAACACCTTCCCACGGGTCTCCAGAATCGCCATCGGCGACTCTACCCACGATGTCATCGTTGTGGAGGGGTTTCCACAACATGCCCTTGCATTCGGACCCTTTGTCTGCCATAGAAAATGAATCACCATGCCTCACTAAGGTTGAGTATGTGAATGTCACTTTGAGGTTGGGAGGAGGTCGAGAGGGTTTTAAGCCCTCGACACTCTTTCTTTCCCGCTGAAAGCTAGTTAATATGGAAAAATAGTCTAGCATTGAAATATTCACGCTTGAATCATGCAAATGATTGTACTCATTAACAATATCAACACATGATTCATCCAAGTATTCATACTCATTCATAACACATAGGGTCATTGCACATAAAAGAAGAATTAATCAAATCATGCCTAGACTTATAGATATAAAATTTCAGTTTATCCACATCATCTTCTAGAGTTAAGGTTCCCAAATGGATATCAATTTTAGTCCTAGAAATTTTAAGAAAAGGTCTCTCCAAAGACTAAATGGGATCACATTTATGGATGCGTCTAAGTCTATCATGGCATTTTCAACAAGCTTTCCTCCTAAGGAGATAGGAATTGAGAACATTCCAGGGTCGTCGCATTTCTTAGGCAAATTTTTATGGTTCAAAGTGGCGACTCCCCCCATTTTGAAATGTTCAACCTTATTTGTTGGTCTACTTCTCTTTTTTGTGAATGCAACTTTAAGAAACATAGCATATGATAACACATTTTCAATTAATTCCAAAATAGGGATTGTTCCTAGACCTTTTCGAAGATCCTTCGAATGTTTGCATCATTGGTCAAAACATTTGGAAATGGAGGTAGGATAGAAATTTGTGCCTTGGGTGGTAAAGGTTCCTTGGAAAGTGCTTCCTTTATCACAATCTCATCCTCTTCGAAGTGTGCCTTAGTAGCCTCCAATACCTTTTCATCGTCCTGCATCACCTTTTTCCCGGACTCACGAACTTCCTTCCCGCTTCTCAATTTGAGTGTACCCACGTTCCTTGGATTGATCTTCGATTAGGAAGGGAGTTTTCCAGACTCCTTGGCTTCAAGTTAGTTCACCGAGGTGGCGAAGCGTCCAACTTGAACTTTGAGGTTCTTGATACTTGAGAAAGCCCTATTGCCAAAGTCTTCAATCTCATGCCTTGTCCTATCTGCAAAGACCTCATGTTTCTTTCCCAATTAACCGATGGCTTCTAAGATCTTGTCTCAATTCAATTTATAGATTGAACCATGATTGCTGGAAAGGCGACCTCTCGGGTATGGTTGAGGTGGGGCTTGCCAGCCTCAATATCCTTGAGGTTGGTTGTCCTTCCACTATGAAACATTATGGTGATCTCGATACCTTGGGTTGAAAAGGTTTACGTAGGGATCTTGTCAAGCATTGCCTTGGTTCCCTCGAAACCCTTGTGGTTGACCCCTAGCAAACTGTGGTCTCTCTCATACTCCACGCCTTCACCTCTTGCAAATATTCTACAACTTTGGGACACTCCCCAGTGTTGTGATCAAGGTTGCACAACCCGCACACCTTAACTTGATGAACTTTCTCTCGTAAGAGTTCCTTCATCATGGAAGCAAGACCTTGGAGTTTCTCCTCCAAATTAAGTGATTGTAAGGGTTCATCTAAGCACTTAACCCTTAACCTTGTGCTAAAATATTGCATTCCATTGGCCATTTCTTCATAGAGAGCCATCGCAACCTTAGGGCTTTTGTTGACATTTGATCCATTGCATGCGACATTCCCCATTTGCATGTCTTCATCATACACACCCTCGAAAAAGTAGTAGACTAGGTCTCTCACCTTAAAAAGATGGTATGGACAGCTTACGAGCAACCTTTTGAAGCGCTCCTAATAGTTGTAGAGCGACTTTGTAGCTCTTTGTGTAATATTAGATAGCTACTTCTTCAGTCCGGTGGGTTTGGACATCGGAAAGTACTTCAAAAATCTTTGCTTCATATCCATCCAAGAACCTATGCAACCGAGAGGTAAAAGTAAAACCAATCCTTAGCTCTATCTTGAAGAGAGAATGAAAATGCCTGAAGATTATAGTCATCTTTAGAAACACCCAAAGGCTTCATGTTTGTACACACCAAATGGAACTCCAAAAAATTTTTGTTTGGGTTTTCCCCCGTCATACCGCGGAAGGTGGGAAGATAATAGATCATTCTCCTCTTTAGCTCGCAGTTCACATTTAGTGGTAATGGGGGGAATTGTGATGCATAACGGCTAATTATTCAGGTTATGGGCCATAAGCTCCCTCAAGGTTCTGTTATTCTCTGCCATTTCTTGTGTTTCTTCTACTGACACTACCAGTCTAGGTTGAAACTCTACCCTAGATTTCTGCTTCCTTCATTTCCAACTACCTGTGTTATCAGTCAGGTAATGAAAAACTCCTAAGTTTGTGGTACGTGTATGTACCATAAAATAGTAGTTAACAGTACCCTTCCGAAGGCAACACTAACAATCAAATCAAAAGGAAAAAAGATAACTAACAGAAATATTCAACCAACAGCAACAACCAACATGAACAAAGAAAAAAACAATACTAACTACTCTACTAACACGTTATACTAATTGATGGTTAATGTGATTAGCTTCCCCGGAAGCAGTGCCAAAATTTGACCCACCTCCACTCGGGGTTCTTAATTTTAGAAAATTAATCCAAGTGAAGGCTAAGACCAAAGGGATCCAAAGGAATTTAAAAGATAAAATTTCTAGTTCTGCACCCAACTCACTACTATGCTACCGATACGGTAGTTAGCGGTAAGCTCTTGGTATCCACAGAGATGCTAGGGTACTAAAGGTCAATCCCACACAACCACGTGTGGGTTGTCAATCCATATGTGTTTGTATGAATAGGTAGTATGGTAATATGGGGGTTTGGTTTTTCGACTAACAACTTAAAAGCATGAAAATAAAAAAAACGTAAGCTATATAAGCCAGACACTTGGGGAATGCTTGCGTAACATGGTTGATTTAATGCTTCGATCCTCGATTCATTCACATGTGAGATTTAGGCAACCTAATCTAGTGCTCATACCACGTAGTGTGGTTGATGGCATACACATCCCCATACCTGTCACATTGGGTGCTCTTGCAACCTTCCATCCACAGCGCCTTCGTAATTGGGGGAGTACAACAAGGCCAAACCATTGTTGTAGGTCTGTTTCTCCCCATACAACTACGTCTTAGGTGCTTCACCACGGATTCTCTATTCCCTAGGTCTATGAATGAGGCAAAGAGAAGCAGGCACCTTATCTTTGACAGTAGGGCCGCTTACAACCCTACCTTTTTACTTTTCGCTATCTCTACCCATAACCATCAGACTACTTTATGTAATCAGCTATGACTGGTGTGTTGGCAACGTAACTGTATAACTCGGAAAAGACCTATGTGTACACACCCACGTGGATAACCCCGTAGGGTTATACATAACTGTATAACCCTGATTCAGGTAGTCATTTATTTGGTACCTCCGAAGAAGCAAGAACTGTCATTCTAACTCTTCTCGAAGGATTTCCCTGTTTCCCATAACACATATGGGGTTTCTTTTCTCCGGAGGGTATCGATATTTGCACCAACGTGAATATAGACTAGAGTATGTGCTAATGGAGTGTACTATTCATGCAATTCTAACATTCAAGAACAAGTCACAATAATATCACAAGCACAATAACTAGGATAAACTAAGAATCTCACAAAAGTATAAATCAACAAATGAATACAATTATCCCCAAGCTATGGATACTAATCCCTAGACATGAAATTCAAATAAATATTTAAATTCCACATTATAAGATCAAAGCAAAATAAAAAGGGAAAAAAGAAAAAGGAGAGAATGTTTCTCTCCCTAAGATGCTCTCCAAATTACAAGAGTAGAATCTAAAAAATGTCAAAAGTCTAAGATAAGATGAAATTTGGTAGAATAAGGCTATATTTATAGTAGTAGGGGATTGGACCTAAAAATGACCCCAAAATAGGCCAAAAAGTGTGAAACCCAAGTTCAGCTGCCACTTGGTCTGTGTTGGCACGGGACACCAATTCTGGCGCAACCCATTTTGTTAACGCTAGCGTGGGCTGCAGGATTTGGCGTGGTCCACGTAGACTCCTTGGTGCGGAGCATGGTGTTTATCACTGGTCATGGTGGCACGGTCTGTGCCATCTGGCACTGCCCATCGCTAGCATTGTCATTTTTGCACTTCTAATCCGCAAGCCGTGTCGTTTGGCACAGGCCGTCATTATAATCCTCGTTTTGTTTAGTATTTTTTGTGTTGGCCACTCAATTTTTCACATCCCACTATCTCATCTTGATATTTTTCACTTGAAACAGTGCGAGCCGTAAAATATAGGATGGTTTTTGCCCATACTTAGCCATTTTTGAGTGAAAATGGGAACTTGAGCACGCGGCACGTCAAGTTTGGCATGGTCTGTGTTGTCTGGTGCAGGATGTTGGCCCACCCATGAGCGGTCCGCACTGACCCGTTTGTGCTTTGGCCGGCTGAACTTCTTTCCTTTGCTACGGATGTCCGTTTTGAGAGTTCATGTAGTTGATTTTATGGTTCTCGAGGATACAAATCTAATAGAACCAACCTTGAAGGCTGATTCTTCTTGGATATTTCCCAGTAGGTGGTGCAACTCTCGAACCATGATTCTCTGTTTCTTCCTTGGTCGTTTTGAACTCCAATGCTACCTATCTTTGGCTCCATCATTCTAATACCATGATTTGATGTCTGTGGCTGTCATCTACTACCATTCTAATATGAATGGCTTTCGGTCTCTTGTACCTTCCTTGCGAACGGCCTTCAATATCTTCTACCATCCTTACAAAATGGCCTTCACATAGAATGTAACTAAAAGTACCTACAAGCAACCTACTAAGGATGATCACAAAAGAAGATATAGGTGCCCATGGATACAAGATGTCCATCAGTACTAATTAAGTCTACAAAATGTGGGATTTGGATAAGGAAACCAAACATGGCCATTTAAACTCCTCGTCACATAAACTCAATTAACACTAGCAATGAAACATATAAAATGAACCAATTATTATGCTGAATGCAATTGTTAACGCTTGCATAATGAAGCACATCAATATAGCTCTCCCCAAGCACCCAGACCTACTTTGAACCTCGAACACATAGGTATTAAGAACATTATAGATGTTTCATTTAGAAATGGAAGAATACCACTCACAACGACAAGTGATTCTAGAGACCAAGTTCGCTTATAAGAAAATGCTCGAGTAGGGGATTTTGGCACCGGTATGCTATTTGCTTAATAAGGTAGGAAAGGAAGGGTTTTTGAAATGCCACTCCCAACCTTATAGGCATTGGGAGCTTGAGTTCTTGGCCACATTGGATCTAAAGACTGATGAAAATGGTATGAACTAAATCACTTTTCACTTGGATGACAAGGAATTTGCAGTGGCATACTTTGATGTGGTAGCAGAATTTGCATGGACATATGTGGGAGACCTTCCATAGATGGGAGAAAGAGAATCATAATGTTTGTTGAATTTTTTTTGGTACAATCTCACATAGACGGACCCAAGAAGTAGAGGAAGGAATACCATGATAGTTCACCCTGCGATAAGATATGCCCACCGCCTTCTTTCCAAGGTCATCCTTTGTCATGGAGAACTACATTATGCAGCAACTTCGATGTTAGGGTTTTATGGTCGATATCGATGGAAGGAAGAGGGTACCCAGATCTTGTGAATTTCTTTGTACAGGGCTATTTGAAGGGCGAGTAACTGTAAAATGAGTTACTGCAATCTACTGCCGCAGTCCATTTTTTAATTCTTTGTCATTGTGATTGATGTACCCTGGTTTCTTAGAGATAGGTTCACTATTTTCCTAGTGTCCCCATATTAGATTGTTCTTTCCTTCCTATATTGGCTTAAGTCACCCTTTCTCAAATTTTCTTCAATTTGTCTTCTCAGGTCTCTGCAATATTCAATGTTATGACCATGATCCTTGTGGAATGCACAATAATACTCCCTGGATCTTTTTTCTGGTGGTGCTAGCATTGGTGCTGGTTTTCGAAATAGATCCTTGTTTGCTTGCCATATTTCCTTCCTTGATCTAGTTAGAGGCGTATCTTGGAATGACTCACCTTGCGATCCTGTTTCTCCCCATTTAATAGTGACATTTCCACTGCCTTTCTTTGTAAAACCCTTATGCAAATCCTTCATTATTTGCTTCTCACCTCGTTCCCTTTCTATATTACAGTTGTTCACTTTTTTTGTTCGCACGTGCTGTTCAATCATCTTTTATAGTTCTCTCAGGTTTTTGGGCATATTCTTTATTAGTTCCTTGAAGAAATCTCCTGGTTGCATACCTCCAGTAAATGCTCCTAGTGAGGATTGGAATGACAATTCGTGAACCTGAAAACTTTCTGTGATAAACCTACTATGATACTCCGCCGGACTTTCTTCCCTTCGTTGAACTATGTTATTAAGGTCCGTAATCATTTTTGTGAATTTTTTCTTCTGATAGAAGCGACCTAGGAATAAATCCAATAACTCTGCCCACAATTTGATGCTTCCACTCGGGAGATCCTTGTACCAGGTAATCGTTGTTCCTGACAAGAAGATGGGGAACACCTTGCACACTAATTCGATGTTCGCATCGGCGAAACCTCATACTATTTGTATGAATGTAGGAATTCTTTTGGATCTGTGGTCCCATCATAGATTTTAAAATGTAGAGGAGGTTTGAAATCCTTTTGCATCTTATAATCCCGGAGATGTGGCGCTAGGGGTGATTTGTTTGCATCATCGTCTACAACGATATATCGCAACTCCTCTCCGTACTTGAGATTTTCACATTCCTGACTTACCCTATTTTCTATTCTTAGATTATTTGGTTGGAGCATTGATCTGCTTCAAAATGCGTGTGTTAACTGTTGCATTTGGTATAGTTTTTAGCTACTTTTATTTGGTGGATTGCTAGTATTAGTTGAGTTTATGCAATAAGGGGTTTAGGTAGCCATGTTTGGTTTTCTTGTGTAAATCCAGCATTTTGTAGACTTAATTGGTACTAATAAATATGTTGTATCCATGGGATCCTTGATCTTCCTTGTGATCATCTTTAGTGGGTCGCTCATGGGTACTTTTTGTTTACATTCTATATGAAGGCTATTCGTAAGAGCGGTGGAAGATATTGAAGGTCATTTACAAGGATGGTAGAAGAGATCGAAGGCTATTCACCTCTAGAATGGTAGAAGATGAAGGCCACGAACATCAAATTGTGGTAGTAGAAGGATGAAGCCAAAGATAGGCAGCATTGGAGTTTAAAAATGGCCAAGGGATAAATGTGTGGGATGTGAAAGTAAAACCTTTTTCATAATATTGCCAAATATGTGGGATGTGAAAGTAAAGCCGCACACCACTATAGTCGGATTGGGACTGGCTCTAGCCAAGAAGATATAAAGTCATGGGCCATGAATTTGTATGCAGATGAAAATGATAGCCAACAATTTCTGTTCTTTCATTGCTATGAATTGTGCAAGACTAACCCAAAATTTATGGCACAATATGGCCCAAAGGACACTGATAGAGAGGAATATTCACCACGGGTGCCATCAACGTCCCATAGTAGCAATGATGGTCAAACAATGCAATATCCATCCAGGCCTATTGGTGTGAAAGTCGTTAAATAAAAGGCAGGGGGAAAGGGAAAGGCAACGCGAAGAACAACAGATGATAAGCAATCAAAAGAATCACAACGAATGCAGTGTATAACCACAATCGAAGAAGCTACTAAGAAGGCTGAAAAGGTTGCAGATAGCGAAAGAGCTAAAATGGAGTATAACATAGCGCAACGGGAATTCGTCCAAACGTAATCAGAGCACGATGTTTATGTAGCTAACACTACACTTCTTAAAAATCTGATGCAAAATGGAGAGTTGAGCACATCAGAGGAAGCACTACAAGATAAATTAATTAGGGTAGTCTATGGTCGGAATTGAATGTTATTATTTATTTGTAATAATTGGTCAGACTAGATCATACAAAATCAATGGGTTTGTCATTGACACGTCCAATCGATTCACGTGGGTTAAATTCATAAATTTTGAAGATTCCGCTAGACAAAATCAATGGGGTTGTCATTGACACGTACAATCGATTCACGTGGGGTCAAATTCATAAATTTCAAAGATTCCGCTAGACGAAATCAATGAGGTTGTCATTGACACATCCCATCGATTCATGTGGGTCAAATTCATAAATTTCAAAGATTCTGCTAGACAAAATCAATGGGGTTGTCATTAACACGTCCAATCGATTCACGTGGGCCGCATTCATAAATTTTAAATATTCCAAAAGATAAAATCAACGGGGTTGTCATTGACACGTCCAATCGATTCATATGGTTCGAATTTAAAAATTTCAAAGATTCCGCTAGACATAATCAATGGGGTTGTCATTGACACGTCCTATCGATTCACGTGGGTCGTATTCATCAATTTCAAACATTCCGCTAGCAAAATCAATGGGGTTTTCACATGTGATGGTTCTATATAAAGGGGTCATTCGTTTATGTTTCATTTCAATCCCAAATTCCTATCAACCCAATTTTCCTTCTTCTACACAACCATGTCTTCCTGAAACTCCCCCAACAACGATGATAACCTTCACTTTGGAGAATCATGAAACACAAATACATATGATATTCCTGGTTTTCTACCCGATATCGATCCTGAGATGATTAACTTTGTCTTGAATTTGCTAGAAATGGAAAGACAATTGTACCCAACCTTTGAGGATGAGAGTGCTCAAACTTCTTCAACCTTACCAAAGAAAACCAGAAATTATACTAGAAGAAACCGTCTCCGAGCATAGGAAGTACTCCGGAGGCAATATTTTTCTCCACCTCCTGAAAAAATGTACAACGATCAACATTTTCGTACTAGGTTTTATATGCAGAAAAATGTATTCGAGCGTATACTAGAAGATGTCACCAACCACGATCCCTATTTCAGACAAAGGCCAGATGCAACCGGTTATCAAGGATTTTTACCACTCCACGAGTGCACGTTGGCAATGCACCATTTGGAAAATGGTTGTGCATATGACCAACTGGATGAATGCTTACAGATGGGCAAAACAACAATCAGAGAAATAGTGTCTCATTTTGTCAAAGCAGTTATTGATGTGTACCGTCTAACATACCTTCGACCAACAAAGCCACACGACATTGCACGGTTGATGCATATAGCTCGTGGACATGGATTTCTAGGTATATTAGGAAGTGTTGATTGTATGCATTAGGAATGGAAAAACTGCCCTGTGGGTTAGAAAGGTCAATTTTAGGGTAGAAGTGAGGGCACCTCAATTATATTGGAAGCAGTGGCCTCATACGATACGTGGATTTGGCATGCATTTTTTGGTATGGTGGGGTCAAACAATGATATCAATGTCCTAGACAAGTCACCTTTGTTTGATGACGTATGTGAAGGAAGGGCCTCACGTTTCCTTATGAAGTCAATGGTCGCAGCTACGATCAAGGGTACTATCTTACTGATGGAATCTATCCTAAGTTGGCGTATACGGCTCCAAATGACCCAAAAAACTGTTCACAAAGCGTGAAGAGAGTTACAGAAAAGACGTCGAATGTGCTTTTGGTATTTTACAAGCCCGGTTCTTCATGATCCCTAACCCAGCCAGGTACTGGAACATAGAAACGTTAGGTGAAATTATGATAGCTTGTATCATACTGCACAACATGATAGTCGAAGATGAAAGAGATAGCTGTGGGTTACGGGTTCAACTAGGTGATTATGACCAAATCGATGACTCTCCTTGGTATTACAATGTAGAGCGGCATGCTGATCTACCGACTTTTAGACAAAATTGGAGGGAAGTATGCAACAGAGCTAAACATGACCAATTTAAAAACGACCTCGCTGAACATCTTTACCAATAATTGGATGGTCAAAATTAGCATGTCGGTATGGTTCCATCATCCAAGTTTTCTGTTCTTTAATGTTTAGCCTGTTTTTTATTAGTAATAGTTGGTCAGACTAGATCAATATTTCAGTTTCTGATTTGTAATAATTGGTCAAACTAGATCAATATTTCTATTTTCAATTTGTATTAATTGGTCGGGCTAGATCAATATTTTATTATTTAAGTATTTATTGTAATTTGTCTAGTCGTCATAATTGGCCTTTCTAATGTAATGTTTTTTAAAAAAAATTAAAAAATCAATATGTCTTATTATTTATTTTAGACAGCAAAATATTAAAAAAATTCTTGACAAAAAAAAATTTAATTTATTTTTGAAAAATAAAACACGAAAATTCAAAAAACAAAAGTGAATTATTTTATACTTTTTTCAAAAAAACAAAATTCTATTAATAAAAATTATAATGTATTATTAAATTTCACATTCAACTTATTTTGGGTGAATAAATTAAATTAAATTAAATGTTAATGGTAAAATTAATGAGTATGATGGAGAAAATCAAGTGAGGTCAATGAATAGTTAAAAGTTGTTTCTTACCATTGTGGATAAAAAAAAAGGTGGTTTCTTAAGGCTAGGTGGAAGAGAGAGAATGAGAGAAATAATATATTTAATTGGTAAGAAATCAGTAGCGGTTTCTACCACTGCACTTGTTCTAAGGTCCTATATATAGTAGTAGAATATTAGGCCTAAAAATAGGCCCAAAATAGGCCAAAGTAGCAAAAACCTAGGTCAGCTGCCAAGGTTTCATGGGCCGGAACGGATGCCACGGTTAGTGAAGCATGCATAGCCACGGGATGCCAGATTTGCCAAAGTCCGTGAATATTCATTGGCGCGGACCATAGGATCTTGCGCGGTCAATGAAGCTGGGATTGTGCCACGGTCCATGAAGGTTTTCACGGACCACAAGTGGGAGGCCGACGCCGTGCCTCTCAAAGTTAATATTTATAAGCCCTAAATGCTTACTATCTACAACTAAGTAGATAGCGGCAAATCGAGGTCGTCCATGAAGAAGGGGGATCTTCTTAAGCGTTTAGACACAAAAGGTTGCTATTAGGCTAGAAGTTGATATATATATACATATAAAAACATGTAAATGGGGGGGGGTTGGTTGTTTGGCGGTCCTAAGCTATGAAATTTAAAAGACAAGATAACTAGAAAAGTCAAGTAACTATGCTAATCATCAAACAAACTAAGAAAAAGGGTTTTAAACTAGGAAAAACAAAGCCTTTGGGACAAAGAGTTCGACATCATCACATTCAGCTAGCAATTATCAACACACCAACATCATTTAAGAAGCACTAACTCATGCTCTTGGATTCCACATTAAAAGAGGTGAGAATTGGCTACTTTCTCCCAACCCTAACAAGTAATCATACAAGCAATTCATATACTCAAGCTTCCAACAACATCAATGCCATTAACAATTCACATTCAAAGCTCAATAAATGAACAATAGCAAAAGCACTAAATAGATAGATATGGTTCTTACTACATAGAAATGGAAGCTTAAATCCATTGCTCCCAAGATAAAACTAAGCTAGATAATTAAAAGACATGATTAACCTACAAAAAGTAAGAAAAAAAAGAGAGAAAACTAGGGTTTGAACCTAGAAAAATGCAGGAAGAAGAGGGAATGTAAAGAGGAGAGGATAAGGTGAGTATTTATAGTACAAAAAGTAAGAAGGATTTCAGGCCATACATCCATCGCGAGTCGCGACAGGCTCGCGATGACCTCACGACGGTGCCTAGTTCCAGCATTTTGATTTCTTTCTTCTTCTTGTTTCATGTCCTCCTCTTCTCTTCACTTTTCTTCAATTATTCAAGTATTCAAAAGCTCAAATACAAGTCTTCAAATCTTCAAAGGAATTCTTCAAAGTCTTAAAAAAATTGCCTTGTCACACAAAATTTTCTAGAAAAGTAATAAAAGCTAAAAAGTCACTTTTAACCCTCCTTAGAGAATTTTAAGGCAAAATGTCACATTTAGAGCACAAAAGTGTACAAAAGTGAATCCTAAAAGTCCTAATATAACCATAAAAATGGGCACATCAAACCTCCCCGCACTTAAACCTTACTCGCCCTCGAGTAAGAAAAGATTTAAGCACACGAAGGAATTCATATGTCCACATCCTAACTAATATTCCCCCAATTAACACCTCACAAAAACTCTCAATATCATAAATCCCAAAATCAAAGCTCAAATGAGAATTTTTCACTCACACAACCCCAATTCCTAAATCTAACCAAACCTACCACTTATCAATTCACTACCCATAAAAATGTTCCAAAGTCCCGAACTGATAATCCCAAAGTCCAATGACACAAAATGAAGTTAAAACCATATCAGAGGTTCAAGCACATACTTCACTTCATACCAATATATCAACCAAAATCTAATGACACACAATGAAGTCAAAACCACAGAGGAGGTTTAAACATATACTTCACCCAATGCCAATATATCAACCAAAACGAAGTACGAAATAATCAAGAATTTCATACCCATACTTCGTTTTTCAACCCACTAAGTTACCCAATCCCAAGAGGTCTAAAGATGTTGAGCTACCTGATCCATCCATATGACAAACGCAACCTTATGACTCCAATGCCGGCAAATGAGTGAAATCATAGCATTTTTTGTTTTTCTCTCTTTCTCTCATTTTGCCTATGAGCCCTTTCAGGTTTTCATCCTAGCCACACATCATGTTTCTTTGGCTCACATCTCACCTTTTTCCACACATTTTGGCCTCTCATTTTTGCCTAGGTTGCCCTTTCGGGTTTTCAACATATCTGGGCCCCCAATGTTACCTAAGTTGCCCTCTCGGATTTTCAACTTAGCGGGTTTTCTGTTCTTTCTATTTTTTTCTTTTTTCATTTATATTTTTTTTCAAAATTTTCAATTTTTTTTCAAAATTTTCAATTTTTTTTCTTTCTTTTTCATATGTTTTTCCAATCAAAAGTAGCAAAGCATTCCAAATGAAGCTTGCATGCATGTGAGTCCACTAACCCCTCTCCGCACTTAAAACATTACATTGCCCTCAATGTAAACATGTAAGACAAGAATAATAAAATCAGTCCTAAAATTGGTTTAGAGTGACACCCGTTTCTCCGCATAGTCGCCGGTGATATGGCGCAATCCAATGTAATTGTATAGAATCAGTCCTAAAATTGGTTTCGAAGCCGGAAGGGGGAGAAAAAGTGCCGTAGAAGAACTCACCCCTCGAGAAAAATGTTGTCTCCTTGACGCCGTTTGATCAAGACTAATACCACAAAGAACAACATCAAACTCACAAGTACATAAGGATTTGTAATACTAGGTTTAGAATCAAGAGTTAATAACCATAGTATTATGAAAGAACAACCAATCCATCATGTAATCATCACTATAAGAATATCCAATAAAAATATCCAACATATTTCGACACATATCCAAGCATCATTGTAGAATATAGCAATTAAATACTCAATGATGTAGTCGTCATACTACAATTAACAAAGATACTATAAAGATGCAAGAATTTTTCATATGTCAATATATGTGAGATGGTGGAGGAATGAGTGGATATGTGGTGGTTCTTGGGAGTATTTGGTGGAGAAGAAGGAATGATTATGCAGTGTTTAAGCTCAGCTAAAAAGTTGGATTTTTTGCGACTCGCGACGCCACTGGTCACGACTCGCGCAGGAGAACTGGTGGCGACTCGCGCGGCAGCACTGGTGGCGACTCGCGCGGCAGCACTCGTCGCGACTCTCGCAATAGTACTCCTCACGAGTTGAGACAGGTTAGGGAAGGCTCGGGTCTGGCTGGGCTCGAGGATGAAATATGATGTCTCGAGGGGCGTTGGTCTCGAGGGGCTGAAAAGGCTACATTGGTCTCGAGGGCTTCTAGTATCAAGTACTCAAGATCTCAAGGGACCTGAGGTCTTGAGGGCTTCAACTCGAGTCGAGGGATTTTGGCCTCGAGGACCCAAGGTCACGAGAACTTCTGCTCGAATCGAGGGCTTGTGGCCTTGAGAACCTGAGGTCTCGAGGGGCTGATGCATCGAGGGCTTCGGCTCGACTCGAGGTATGATGGTCTCGAGGGATGATGGTATTTCAGGTTCGGCTCAAGCCAAGGACTTTGCGGCCTCGAGGTCTCAATGGATGATATCTCGAGGGTTGGTCTCGAGAACTGGCCTCGAGAGGGTGATGGACTTTCAAGTTTTGCTCGAGCTAAGGGCTTGCGGCCTCGAGGACCTGAGGTATCGAGAGCTGACTGGTCTCGAAGGACTGATCTCGATGGATGATGGTCTCAAGACTCATGGCTTTTCAAAGGGCTGGTCTTACGGCCTCGAGGACCCGAGGTCTCGAGGGCTTCAACTCGAGTCGAAGGATTGTAGTCTCGAGGACCTGAGGTCTCGAGGGAATGATGTCTTGAGGGTTTTAGCTCACTTTTAAGGGCCTGCGGCCTCGAGAACTGATGGCTTTTCAGGTTCGGCTCGACTCGAGGTCTCAAGGGGATTTTGTTTTGAGGACCCGTTGGTCACAACTCACAATGGCTCGTCGCGACTCACGGAAATTAGTGGCTGGGAGCTGAATTTTTAGTACAAAACTTCTTATCACATCGTGACTTGCGATGGTCATCGCGAGGTCATCACGAGGTCATCGCGACTCGCGATTACAAGATCTCCTAACACTTAGAAAGAATTCAATCTTTTGCTACCAACATTCCAAGGTTTCTTCCTTTTCTTATTGATCTCATTCCTTCATCTCCTCCAATGCAATGCACTTCACTTTGCTACAAAATCACAGAAAAACACTCCGTGAAAAGAACAAGACAAAATAACAAAAACAAAACAACAAAAACAAAAATAAAAGGCCAAGTTTATTTACGTTGTCAGCACAACAAAGCTCCATATATTTAAGGGTGTCGGCACGAACCTAATGTTATCCATATGGTGAAGCCTTGAACCCCTTCACCATGAGTATCCAAAAGTAGAGAGGTGGGGGTACAAAACTTTCAAGAGGAAAGTTTTGTTAAGGTGGAGATGGTTTAAAGGGAGTTAGGTGGTTAGGAGGCTTGGGATTGTCTTTTGGCTCCTCTCTTATCTCCCTCAAAACTTTTGAAAATGGTGGAGTTGATTCAATAGGTAGCCCAATCACCTCTTCCTCCTTCTTATCATCCTCAACAACCAACTCCTCATCCCTTTCGAACTCAAGATTATTTCCCATGGTGACCTCACTCACCAAATCCTGGAGTTCGATTTGGGATGGTGTATTTTCATAATCACGAGCTTCCATTTGGGCCAATGCTTCTAATATACTCCTCGCATGCCCCTCAATAGCCTCAACAATAGAGGAGAGCTGGGTGTCTAGTTCTTCACTAGAAAAGTTGTTCAAGTTTTCTATTGTATTCATGGCTTCCTCACGTGTCAAACTTGAACTTCCTAGTTTCTTCGTTTTGGGGTATGGTATAAGGTGGTGATGGCCAACAATTTTTCTCGTATTGTTGGTTTTTTGACTCATTCTCATACCACCAGTCCAGATTACCACTCTATTCCGAATTGTAAGAATTGTGGTATAGATACCATTCATGAGCTTCTTGCCCTTGAAAACCAACATCTCCTACCTCTTGGTAGCACCCTTCATAATACCCTTGGTTTTGGAACCCAAGGGTTCTTTCCCCTTCATAGTGCTCTTTCCACAAAAAATAGCAAGACTCGGTGGGATGGTCGGAATGACACGTCCTATAAAACCTTGCTTGTTGAGCCTCTCTTCTCATCATAAGTTCCCTCAAGGTGAGACTTTCCATTATTTTATTTATTTTTTTATTTTAAAAAATTTCAAAAGTCCAAAATCATATTGCAAGGGTTCTCGATAAATATTTACCAAGAACTCAAGCAATACCTACTTCGAATAAAAACAACCACCAAGGAGTTGAAAATAAAAACAACTAGCTAATATGCAACCAAATATACCCAAACTCTTAAAAATAAACGCCTCTTCCCCGGAAGCAACACCAAAATTTGGGAGGCCGTCGTCATGCCTCTCAAAGTTAATATTTATAAACCCTAAATGCTTACTATCTACAACTAAGTAGATAGCGGCAAGTCGAGGTCGTCCATGAAGAAGGGGATTTTCTTAAGTGTTTAGATACAAAAGGTTGCTATTAGGCTAGAAGTTGATATATATATATATATATATATATATACATATAAAAGCATGTAAATGGGAGGGGGGGAGGGGGGTTTGGTTGTTTGGTGGTCCTAAGCTATGAAAGTTAAAAGACAAGATACTAGCAAAGTCAAGTAACTATGCTAATCATCAAACAAACTAAGAAAAAGACTTTTAAAACTAAAAAAACAAAGCCTTGGGGGCTATTGATATCCATTTTCAAACCTAATGTAGATCATTGAACAATTCACTCATCCTAATACAATTGTTACATATGGACAAAAGACCATAGATTTGACAACAACTAGTCTTCTACCAAAGACGTAGCCATTTAACCAAACATAGCACTCATTAGGCTAAACCTAGAACAAACCACATTCAAGGTTCAACCTTTCATTGCATCTATTGGATAAATATGAGAACAATCGACATTAACATACTTATCTAGCAAGAATCACAACACATTATGCACAAGAAGTTCTAAGTTCATGTTCTTAGATTTTCATGAAATGGAGCTAAGAAATTCATCACTTTCCTAACTCCCTAGCACTTAATTCATACAAACACGTCCTATTCTCAAACAACCCATGGCATAAATGAAGTAAAACATAGCATTAAGAACACATGAATGCTAAATAACAAAGACTTCAAGAACGAGTGAAACAATCTATTCACTGCTTTGACTACTTGTTGTGAAGATAAATTTTCCATCCTTCTTAGATAGTAGTTTGCAAGAGTGAATTCGACATCTCTTGTCAAACCTCACCAATGACTCCCTTAGTCGAAACACGACTAAAAGTATCCCATTGATGGCATTGAGCACGAAGAACCAACAAGCTTGGCAACACTTATAAACACTACACCGTGACTAAGCATTTAACCAAATCATGCATTTACACAAGATTAGTCAAGAACGATCGACATTCATAGACTTATCTCATTTGCTACCTAAAACAAACAAGACAACAAGTTCGACATCATCACATTCATCCATCAATTATCAACACACCAACATCATTTAAGAAGCTCTAACTCATGCTCTTAGATTCCACATTAAAAGAGGGGAGAATTGGCTACTTTCTCCCAACCCTAACAGGTAATCATACAAGTAATTCATATACTCAAGATTCCAACAACATCAATGCCATTAACAATTCACATTCAAAGCTCAATAAATGCACAATAGCAAAAGCACTTTATAGATAGATATGGTTCTTACTACATAGAAATGGAAGCTTCAATCCCTTGCTCCCAAGATAAAACTAAACTAGATAATTAAAAGACATAATTAACCTACAAAAATTAAGAAAAGAAAGATAGAAAAACTAGGGTTTGAACCTAGAAAAATGCAGGTAGAAGAGGGAATGTAAAGAGGAGAGGATAAGGTGAGTATTTATAGTACAAAAAGCAAGAAGGATTTCAGGCCATTCATCCATCACGAGTTGCGACAGCCTTGCAACGACCTCGCAACGATGCCTAGTTCCAGCATTTTGATTTCTTTTTTCTTCTTGTTTCATGTCCTCCTCTTCTCTTCACTTTTCTTCAATTCTTCAATTCTTCAAGTCTTCAAAAGCTCAAATACAAGTCTTCAAATCTTCAAAGGAATTCTTCAAATTCTTCAAAGTCTTCAAACAAATTGCCTTGTCACACAAAATTCTCTCGAAAAGTAATAAAAGCTAAAAAGTCACTTTTAACCCTCCTTAGAGAATGTCAAGGCAAAATGTCACATTTAGAGTACAAAAGTGTAAAAATGTGAATCCCAAAAGTCCTAATATAACCGTATAAAATGGGCACATCAGCAAGCACCATGCAATTTTTTCTCATAGTTTTCCCACGGTTCGTGAAGGTTTTCATGAACTGTGAGCAGTTTGTGGTCTTGCATAGAAGTCTTCTCCCGGTCCATGAAGGTTTTCACTGATTGCCCCATACTTAGCTAAATATTTCAACTCTTCATCCCCTTGCTTCACAACCCGGTGCTTTTATCACAGCCTGATGCCTTGCCTCCTGAAGGTCTCGTGCTGGTATCGTGTCGGTCTTCACGGAACCCCTGGATTCTTGTGTAGTGCAGGCCAAGAAGATTGTCACAGTCTCCTGGTGCTTGACCATGCACAGTTCATGATCGGCCGTTGGTGCTTCGTTGGTTGAACTATATTTGCTTGTCACAGGTGAACCGTTAGTCCGAATTGGGAGTTCTAGTAGTCGATTTTGTAGTACTCAAGAAGACAAATCCAATGGAACTAGACTTGAAGGAAAAATCTTCCTGGATAGTTCTCGGACTAAAGAAACACTCCTCGGACTATAATTCACCATTTTCTCCTTTGACCGTCTTGAACTTTGAAGCCGCCTATCTTTGGCTTCAATCTCCTTCTACCACGATTTTGATGTTTGTGGCCTTCGTCTACTACCATTAAAATGTGAATGACCTTCAATTCTTCTACCGTCAAAAGCAAACATCCTTCGCAAAATTTAATGTAACAAATAGCATTCACGGGAGACCTACTAAAGGTACTCATAATGAAGACCAAGGAGCCCGTGAACACGAGATGTCAAGAATCACCAATTAAGTATACAAAATGCGGTATTTAGAATAGAAAACCAAACATGGTTGTCTAAATCCCTTGTCATGTAACTAATGTCGTCAAACCGCCAACCAAAAGTAACTAAAAACTATGTCAAATGCATTGGTTAAAGAATGCAAAATAATGCAGATCAAACTCATCACACTCAAACCTTTACTCGTCCTTGAGTTAATAAAGTAAAAGAAAAAGGTTCAAGCAAAATGAAGCATGCAAAAATAGCCAATGCATTCAACTTATTCCCAAGCTACCCTAGTTCTCCCTAGAAGGTGAAATTACCACAACTCTCACACTCTCCAAAGTTCCTAAAGAAACAAAACCACCCAAAACAAGTAAATGTATATGGAAAAAGATAAGTGAGAAAAGATCGGAATAAACCCATCTTACTTTTCCCAAAGTAGTCCCAAAAGCAATCAAAGAGCAATCCTCAAGCAAAACAATCCACCAAGGAAATCCAAAAGCCGTCGACTTGGTTACAAAATAGGGATAACTCAAGATTCTCGACTTAGTTGCAACAAAGGAGTCTAATGTATCGTCAACCTAGTTTCTTGTTTCTTTTTTCATTTGTTCTCTCAATTTCTCTCATTTTTCCTAGGAGCCCTTTTGGGTTTTCATCCTAGCTTTACCCACAAAATGTGCTCACCTCTCACCTTTTCCCACACGACTTCTCAATTTTTCTTAAACTCGTAAGTCTAGTTGGGCCAAACCTCTCACTTTTACCTAGATCTTTTGACCTATTTGGGTTTTTCCTCATGTTACCCAAGTCGCCCCTTTGGGTTTTCGACTTGTCCAGATTTTTAAAAAAATCATTTTTTATTTCTCCAATTTTTTTGGGTGTAGTACGAAATTGCCCCAAAAGTGAGCTTCATACTACAAAAGACAAACAACAAACCAATACACCACCAAATCCTAAAGCCACATTCCACATGCAAACAAGAATCCTAAAATTCTAGCATAACATGCAAACCACCAAAATTTTCCAAAAGTATCCCAATCACAAGTAACTAGAAAAACAAACAAAGCATGCATGCACGAAGAAATCCATGAATGAGAATTCATAAGTACTCATTAATCCCTTCCCCGCACCCAAACAATGCATAGTCCCTTATGCATTCTCATGTCAAATCAAAGGTGAAGTAGGGAAACTAGTGATAAATTCCTCGTGACTCCATGAAGATGAATGGTACCGAAGAAAAAAAATCTGCATCCAAAAATGAAACACAAGCGTAATTCCATTCCAAAAAAAAAAACACAAATCTCGGCAACTCAATGAAACATTTTGCACACAACTCAAACTTGTATCTCAAGAACAAACTTTCATTTAGAATCAAGATTTTACTACACCACCACAATGTTAATAAAGCTTGTAAACAAATAGTTCACCAAGAGTTCATGTGTGTAAGTGCTCCTTTAAGAAGGGAGAGAGAAAAAAATGATGAAATCAAGTGGAAAAACATGTATTTCAAGGATATGCACAATCTATCTCTAGAAAAAGAAAAAGAATTGTATAATTATTGTTGTTGTTATGAATTATTTCCTTGAATTCAAGGTGCCATGAGTTTTGTTCCCCAAGGAGGGGGTCATCCTCCTTGTTCTCTTCTAAAGCTCCCTACTCAAGATAAGGCTTCAACCTTTGCCCATTAACCACCAGCTTTGTACCATTTTTTTCGCTTCTCACTTCTATTGCTCCGTGATCAAAAACCTTTGTTACTTCATATGAACCTTCCCACCTTAATCTTAATTTTCCAGGAAAGAGACAAAATATAGACTGGTAGATGAGGAATTTTTTCCCCACAAAGAAATTGTTCTTCACTATCTTTTCATCGTGTCTAGCTTTTGTCCTTTCTTTATAGATCAAAGCAGTATCATAGGAATTTCTTCTAAGCTCTTAAAGTTCTAGAAATTGCACCTTCCTTTGTTTCCCAACTTCCTTCAAGTCTAAGTTCATGTGCTTGATGGCCCAATGTGTTTTGAAATCAAGTTCAACTGGAAAGTGGCATCTTTTACCAAAAAGGATCCTAAAAGGTGACATGCTAATTGGGGTTTTGTATGCAATGCGGTAGGCCCAAAGAGCATCATCCAACCGAGGACTCTAATCCTTTCTAAATGTGTTAACTATCTTCTCGAGGATGGCTTTGATTTTGCGGTTGGATATTTTTTCCTGCCCATTTGTTTGTGGATGGGAAGTGGTGGAAGTCCTATGAGTCATTCCATATTTATCAAGCAATGTTGCCATGACTTTGTTGCAAAAATGGGTTCCTCTATCACTGACGAGGACTCAGAGTACCCCATACCTTGAAAGAATGTTGAATTTGAGGAAGTTGACCACAGTTGCTGCATCATTCTTCTTTGTGGCTTGGGCTTCTACCCATTTGGATTAACCACTAGCACCAAGATGTAGTAGTTCCCACCAGAATTTGGGAATTGACCCACAAGTTATGTATCCCATATGTCAAAGACTTCCACTAGCATTGAAACGGCTTGAGGAATCTCATTTCTCAATGAGATGTTACCTATTCTTTGGCATTGATCACAAGATGCCACAAAATCTTTAGCATCAGCAAGTATATTAGGCCAGTACAAACCACAATCTGTTACCCTCCTTGCAGTTCGCTTATAACCAAAATGCCCTCCAACTTGGGATGAATGGCACATCTCGAGAACATGTATGACAACATCATCTGGTACACATCTTATGATTCATGATTGGAAAAATACTTCCACAGGTAGGGGCCATACCAGACATACTCTTTCACTTCATTCATCAACCTCTCCTTCCTTGATTTGTCCAAAGATGGAGAAAACTCCGTAGTGGTGAAGTAGTTAACTATATTGGCATACCAAGGCTGGCTAGTCACTACCCCGAACAACTGGTCATTGGGAAACTCTTCCCGAATAGGTTCCAGCTTTGCCTCTTCTTTGACTGGTTTCGGGCTTTCATGAATTGGCAATATGCTCAAATGGTCAGCCACTACATTTTCTTAACCCTTTTTATCTCTCACCTCTAGGTCAAACTCACTCAAAAGGAGTATCCACCGAATGAGTCTCGCCTTAGTCTCTTTCTTCATCATTAGATGACGAAGTGTTGCATGGTCAGTGTATACAATAACTTTGGTTCCTAGGAGGTATTGATGAAACGTTTCTAGGGCAAAGACTATAGCTAGTAGCTATTTCTTAGTGGTACAGTAATTGCATTAAACATCATCGATGGTTACCGACACATAGTATATCACATGTGATGCTCTCCCCACTCTATGGTCCAAAATAGTGCCTATGTCATGATCGCTCACATAACACATGATTTCAAAAGGAAGGGACCAATCTGGATGTCAGATGTTTGGGGCAGTTAATAACTTTTCTTTCAAGGTGTCAAAAGCCGTTTTGCACCCCTCATCGACAACAAAGTTGACATCTTTTTGCAGCAGCTTACACAAAGGTGAGGATATTCAGGAGAAATCCTTAAGGAAATGTTGTGAAAACTGGTATGTCCTAAGAATGATCTCACATCCTTGACATTGGTGAGGTAAGGTAGGCATTTGATCATATCTACTTTGGCTTTATCAACTTCCAACCCTTTAGCTGATACAACATGCCCAACACTATACCTTGTTCCACCATGAAATAGCATTTCTCAAAATTTAGCATGAGGTTTGTGTTCGTACATTGCTCTAGCACCTGCGCTAGATGGTGTAGGCACGAATCGAAGGAATCTCTATGGATGGTGAAATCATCTATGAATCCCTCGACATATTTCTCCATAAATTCAGAGAAAATTCTAACCATACACCTTTGAAAAGTGCCTTGGGAATTACAAAGACCGAAAGACATGCACCTATAAGCAAAGGTGCCAAAGGGGCAAGTGAATGTGGTCTTCTCCTGGTCTTCTGGATCAATGACTATCTGGAAGTATCCAGAATATCCATCAAAGAAATAGTAGTATGCCTGATCAGTTACCCTTTTGAGCATCTTGTTAATGAAAGGTATGGAAAAATGGTCTTTACGAGTCACCACGTTCAAGTGGCTGTAATAAATACACACCCGCCACCCATTTTGAATATGGGTAGGCACCAAGTCCCCGTCCCTGTTTCCTACCACCATAACTCCACTCTTCTTGGGCACTACTTGGGTGGAACTCACCCAAGTACTACCAGAGATAGGATACATTACCCCGCCTTAAGTAGCTTAAGGACTTCACCTTTCACTTCTTCCATCATAGGCTGGTTTAATCGCCTTTGAGGTTGGCATGTAGGTTATGCACCCTCCTCTAATAGGATACGGTGCATGCATGTTGAAGGGCTTATCCCCTTGATATTAGCCAATGTCAGCCCTATAGCACCCTTGAACTTTTTCAACACCTCAATCAATCTACTCTCTTGGTCACTAGACAATCTGCTCGAAATGATCACTGGAAATGTTTCATTTGCACCTAAGAATGCATACTTCAAAATCTCAGGCAAAGCCTTCAGCTCTACTACGGGTGGCTCTTCTACCAAAGACTTGGTTTCTGGCAAGACTAGTTCATTTAAGTTCTTAAGCAAGGGTTCCACACAATCTTTACCCAAAGGTTCGATCCCTTCTACACTTCCCACAATATTAGCTTCAAAGGTGTCAACAAATATATCATTTAAAGCATTATCCTCCAAAGCTAACCCCTTGTCTATGTAAAGAATTCTTGCACCAAATTGTTATAAATATCAATCATAGGGAGGTGGATTTTTTTTATTAGAATCAATCAGTTCATTTTCTTTAGCAATTCCTTACATTCATGTAACAAATTGAGGGTGTCAAAAGAGATATCAGTCACCTCATTGTGATAGGTCGTCACACGTGCCTCTCTTTTCCTCAAGTCTCTCAAATAAATTACCGGAGATTCCTCCTCATCTGTGAGCTTACGCTTTCCAATCAAATGGTTCATTGCGTCAAGTAGCTCATTCACCTTTTCTCCTATCCTGTCAACACCAGAAGATATTTGTGCTCCGTAATTCTTAATGCAAGAGAATACTTGGTTTTGTAAAGTTTTACTAGTTTTTGAAAAACTTGTTAGAGCTTCAAGTATCTCTTCACATGTATACTTGGAGGTGAGATCGGTTCAGGTGAGTTGTGGTAAATGAACCACTCTCACTCCCTCCCTCCGATCTTGTTGAACTGCAAGTTTCATCTCTCTCATGTGGTTACTTAACCACGAGAAACACTCTGTAGGGTGATTGAAATGACACACCCTACAGAGTTTCATCTCTTGAGTGGTATTTCCCCCACATTATTATAATCTCACATAATCAAAGTAACAAGGAAACTATGACCAAAAATCCACTCGTAGCAAATAAAACAAACAAAAGAAAAACAATAAAAGACACTACTAACTACTCTAATGACATGTCAAGCTCAACTAATACTTGAACTGAAAAGCATCCCCAACAATGGTGCTAAAATTTAACCTTCCCTGAACTGGTTTTCATTAAAACACAAGCCGGGGGGGCTTACGGGGTCAGAGATATAGATTTTATATTCTGTACCCGTTCTTACTGCTAAGCTTCCAAGGGGTAGTAAGCGGCAAGCCCTGGGTTTATCCACAAGGATGCTAAGGCTCAAGTAATAGTTAAAACAAAACCTCGTGCAGGTCATCAATCCGTACGAGTGAAAGGAATAACTAAGAGTGTAAACATGCAAGGGGGGGTGTTGGTATTTTCAACTAACAAATACAAAACATGCAATTAACAAATGAGAAACTATTTACACTAGGCACTTGGGAATCATTTAGCAACATGGTAGTTCTAATGCTTCAATCCTCGATTCATTCACATATAGACATACAAAAGACCTGTCAGTGTGTTCACAACATGTGGTGTGGCTGATGGCATACACTTCCCCAACACTGTCACGGTGGGTGTGCTCACAACCCTCCATCGACATCGCCATCATAATTAGGGGAGTGCAACAAGGCCCGACCATCATTGCAGGTCCATTTCTCCCCCGTGCTATTACATCTCAGGCTTCCACCATGAATTTAACTACTCCCCCCAGGTCCTATATACGCTAGGCCCAAGGTTTGTAGGCACCTTATCTGTGATACTAAGGTTTCAACACAACACCTAGCTTACTACTATTCACTATCTCTACCCGCAACCTCTCGGACAACAGTTACAAAGTCAGCTAAGACTGGTGCGATAGCAAATAGGTTAGAGCATTATTGAATCCCCCATGCACACACCCACGCGGATGCCTTCTCCCCTACTTATTCTAACATCTAGGTTTCTCTTCCCAATGGGGCATCAATAATTGTACTATACATGAGTATATCCAAAAGTGTGTGCTTATATGTGGTGTACTACTCATGCATTTATGACATTCAAGAACAATCACAATAATATAATAAACACAAAGATAGGATGAATCTAATAAATCTTGTAAAGCATTTAGAACATACCAAGTGCCAAAATGAATACCAAGCTAATCTAACTACTCCCTAGACATGGAATTCAAATATAGATTTGACCTCCACATCTTTGGGACAAAGCAAGAAGAAAAGAAAGGAAAATATTACTAAACCTACAAAAGGAACTCCTTCTTTCTCTCCAAGCTCTCTCCTCTTCAAATGTATTTCCAAAAAAATGATCCAACCTCTCAAATGAGTAGACTAAGGTCCTATATGTAGTAGTAGGAGATTGGGTCTAAAAATAGGCCTAAAATAGACCAAAAGTAGTTTGTGGTCTTGCTCAAAAGTCTTCTCACAGTCCGTGAAGGTTTTCACGGACCGGCTCCATACTTAGCGAAATTCTTCAATTCTCTATCCCCTTGCTTCACGGCCCAGTGCTTTTGTCACGGCTCAGTGCCTTACCTTGTGAAGGTCTTGTGTTGGTCTCATGCAGGTCTTCATGAAACCCCTGGATTCTTGTGTGGTACGGGCCGTGAAGATTGTCACGGGACACTAGTACTTGACCATGCACGGCCCCCGACCGGCTGCTGGTGCTTCATTGACTGAACTTCATTTGTTTGCTACGGGTGAACCGTTAGTTTGCATCAGGAGTTCTAGTAATCAATTTTTTAGTACTCGAGAAGATGAATCCAATAGATCCATCATTGAAGGCTAGTTCTTCATGGATCGTTCTAGGACTAAGGCAGCACTCCTCGGACCACAAAACACCATTTTCTCCTTTGACCGTATTGAACTCCGAAGCCACCTATCTTTTGCTTCAATCTTCTTCTACCATGCATTGATGTTTGTGGCCTTCGTATACTACCATTCAAATGCAAATGGCCTTCAAATCCTCTACAGTTAAAAGCAAATAAGCTTCATAAGAATGTAATGTGAAAAATAGCATTCACAGGCGAACTACTAAAGGTACTTATAATGAAGACCAAGGAGCCCGTGAACACGAGATGTCAGGAATCACTAATTAAGTATAAAAAATGCGGGATTTAGAATAGAAAACCAAACATGGTTGTCTAAAGCCCTGGTCATGTAAACTCAACTAATGTCGCCAAACCACCAACCCAAAGTAACTAAAAACTATGGCAAATGCATTGGTTAAAGCATGCAAAATGGTGCAGATCAAAAACACATGAATGCTAAATAAAAAATGCTTAAAAAAAGAGTAAATAGAGGTTCTTCATAAATTAGGTTGGAAGCTTCAATAAATTGCTCCCAAGAACAAACTAACTAAGATAATGAAAAAGACATGTTTAATGTTACGAAAACTAAGAAAAGAAAGAAAAAAACTGGGGTTTTATGTCCAAAAGTTGGAAAGAAGAAGAACAAGAACAAGAACAAGAGGAAGAAGTGAGAGAGGATAAGATGGGTATTTATATTATAAAAAAGAAAGAAAGAAGTCTAGTCACCCGTTCTTCGGGACTCGCAAAAGATTCATTGCGACTCGCGGAGGATTCAGAATCCAGCATTTTGATTTTTTTCTTCTTTTTGTCTCAAGTCCTCCTATTTTCTTTACTTATCTTCTATTCTTCAAATCTTCAAAAGCTCAAATGCAAGTGTTCAAAACTTCAAATCTTCAAAGGTAATCTTCAAAGTCTTCAAACAAATTCATTGTCACTCAAAATCTTAGAAAAGTAATAAAAGCGTAAAAGTCTCTCTTAACTCATTTAGAGAATTTCAAGGCAAAATGCCACATCTAGAGCACAAAAGTGAACCCGAAAAGTCCTAAAATAACCATATAAAATGGGAAATCAAACCTCCTCGCACCGGAACCTTGCTCGTCTTAGAGTAAGAAAAGATTCAAGCACATAAAGGAATTCATCTGTTCACATCCTAAACTAATATTCCCCTAATCAACACCTCACAAAAACTGTCAGTATCATAAATCCCAAAATCAAAGAACAAATAAGATTTTTTCACACACAACCCCAATTCCTAAATCTAACCAAACCTACCACTTATCAATTCACTACTACCCATATAAACATAGACAAATCTTGAATTGATAATTCCAAGATCCAATGGCACAAAATGAAGTCAAAACCATATGGGAGGTTCAAGCATATACTTCACTTAATACCAATATATCCACCAAAATCCAATGGCACAAAATGAAGTCTAAAACCACATAAGAGGTTCAAACACATACTTCACTCTATACCAATATATCAACAAAAACAAAGTGCACAAAGAATCAAGAATTTCATAACAATACTTCATTTTCAACTCGTAAGTTACCCAATCCCAACAAGTTTTATGATGTTAGGCTACCCAATCCATCCATATGTCAACCGCAACCTTATGACTCCAACACGAGCAAATGAGTAGAAAAGTAACAAAATTTTCTTTTTCTTTTATTTTCTCTCTCTCTCATTTTTCCTAGGAGCCCCTTTGGGTTTTCATCTTATCCACACATCATATTTTTTTTGGATCACATCTCACCCACATTTAGCCTCTCATTTTTACTAGGCTGCCTTTTGAGTTTTCGATCTATCTAGGCCCCCAAAGTTGCCTAAGTTTCCCTCTCGGGTTTTCAACTTAGCGGGGTTTTTTCAAAAAAAAATTTCTTTTTCATTTTCTATCTTTTTTCCCCAAAATTTTTAGTTTTTCTTCCTTTTTCTCATGTTTTTCCAATCAGAAGTAGCAATAAGCATTCCAAATCAAGTTTACATGCATGTGAGTCCTCTAACCCCTCCTTGCACTTAAAACATTACATTTCCCTCAGTGTAAACATATAAGGAAGAACAATAAAACTAAAGTTAAGAGTAAAGTGACTCTCGTTTCTCCGCATAGTTTCCAGTGATACGGCGCAATCTCATGTATTTGTGTAGAATCAGTACTAAAATTGGTTTTAGAGCCGGAGGGGGGAGCAAAAGTGTCGTAGAAGTACTAATACCACCCCTCAAGAAACACGTTGTCTCTTTGGCGCCATTTGATCAAGATTAATACCACGGGGAATAACATCAAACTCACAAGTACATAGAGATTTGTAATATTAGGTTTAGCATCAAAGAACAACCAATCCATCATGCAATCACCACTATAAAATTATCCAATAAAAATATCTAACATATATCGGCAAATATCCAAACATCATTATAGAATATAGCAATCCAAATCACAATGATGTAGTCGGCACACTACAATCAACAAAGGTACTATAAAGATGCAAGAATATTTATATGTCTATATATGTAAGATGGTGGAGGAATGAGTGGAGTTGTGGTGGTTCTTGGGATTATTTGGTGAAGAGGAAGGAAGGATTGTGCAGTGTTTAAGCTCAGTTGAAAAGCCAGTTTTTCCATTGCGACTCGCATCAATCCCTTTCGCAACTCGTGAAAAGTTGGACCTGTGAGCTCAATTTCTTCAGTTTTCTCCTGATTTGATCGCGAGTCACGGCCAAAACTTTGTGACTCGCAAAAATTCCATCCATTTTGTGCTGGGACCTTCGGGACTCGCAAAATCTTGGGTCTGTGAGCTCATTTCTTTCAGAAATTTTTCTGATCTGGTCGCGACTCGAGATACTCATATCGTGACTCACAAAAAGCTAGTGTTGGGATTTCATTTTTTCTCCTATTTTCATCGCAACTCGAGACATATCCTTCGTGACTCGCGATAGAAAGGGTTTCCCAGCACTTAGAAAAAACTTTCTTACCAACTTTCCAAGCGTTCATCCCTTTCTCATGGGTCTCATTCCTTCATCTTTTACAATTCAATGCCCTTCACTTTGCTACAAAATTATAGAAAAACACACCGTAAAAAGAACAAGACAAAATAACAAAAAATAATCAGCAAAAACTAAAATAAAAGCCAAATTTATAAATGTCATCGGCACAACTTAGCTCTGTATGTTTAAGGTCGTCGGCAGGACCCTAATGTTTTCCATATGGTGAAGGCTTAAAACCCTTCACTATGAGCATCCAAATATATAGAGGTAGGGGTACAAATCTTTCAACGGAAAATTTTTGAGGAGGTGGAGATTTTTTAAAAGAAGTTAACTGGTTTGGAGTTTTGGGATAGTCTTTTGGCTCCTCATTCATTTCCCTCAAAACTTCCAAAAAATGGTGGAATTGGTTCACTAGGTAGGGGTAGGGGTGATGATGGTAAGAATGGTTAATGTATCACAATAACCTCTTCCTTCACTTCTTTGTCTTCCACAAGCGACTCCTCATCCCCTTCAAACTTGAACTCATTTCTCATGGTCACCTCACTCACCAAATATTTGAGTTCAACTTGGGATGGTGTATTTTTGGAATCACGAACTTCATTTGGGCCACCGCTTCTAATATATTGCTCACATGCCCTTCCATAGCCTCAAGACTAGAGGAGATTTGAGTGTCCAATTCCTCACTACCACCAATATTGTTACAAAGATGCACTTACCGCAGCAGACAACACAAGGTCCCAAAATGATGTCAAAACGGCTATAAATAAATGGTCCTCCAAAATCTGTTTAAGCTCATCATTTCTAGGTTTCCCACGAATACCAATAGTCTCTCCAGCCCTTTCCTCTTCTCCTTTGACAAAGGTATGAATTTCTACTCATGTAGTGCCCAAGTTTTTTTAATTGTTACTTCACCTTGTTTAATTAACCTATGCATTTTGTATGAGTTGTATTTTTGGTTTTCTAGTTCTAATTCAGATTTGTTAGAGTTAGAAGTTTTTGTACATGTGAACCTAGGGATTATGTTTTTGTTTCTGTGAGGACGTATTTGTGTATTTTGTCTCCTTGATGCATATTTTGTTACTGGGTTTCTGTGTTTTATCCCTATTCTATCTTCGACGCATGCGAAGTCGGTCTCTAGACTCAGATACTACCAATGTTTAGCGACTTTGCATGTAGGCATTTTACTTAACTTAATGTTTATTTTTTCCAATCTCGTTTTTATCATCGGTCATGATATCGATCTTGCCGACTAAGCGTCGAACTTGGTAGTACATGTCGACGCTACCACTGGTTTAGACCGACATGTTACTGTAACACATTACCAACTTTGCACATTTTTTCGTATAAGGATAATTAAACGTAAACATATTGTTTACTTCATATACATGACTAATTGCTGGTGAATGATCCTCTAAGAGCCCATTTTTTTAGGTATTTTACCATTTTACATAATATATTTACTAATACATATGCACAGTACTGTATCTAAATTAATTTTTATTTGTATAATTATACAGTTCTCCACACAAAGGAGAAACCCTAAACTGGTTGTGTTCAACATTGAAGACCATACAATGGCTGCAGAAAACCCGCATTTCCACTGCACCTTGAAGTAGCAAAAACTTTGGGAAACACCCAACTTTGGGAATGACTAATACTTGCAAATAATTAAAATTATGAAATTATTTTATTTTTTAGTTAATACTATTTGTTTATAATTGCATATATTTGTTCATAATGATTTTTTTTATTAGTACATCCCCGATTGAAATTGTACCATTTCTGCTACATGCAAAAAACCCTCATTGTGATAAGGTGCTAGGGGAAAGAGTGGCGCATGACCTACTCGGGCCAAGTGAAGATCAAGGCCCTGTTCCCGAAGGGTTTTTCCGAGTTCCTTTCCAGCAACAACTTGTGCATTATGGACACCTTGTTCTTCGAGATCATATAAGCTGGGGTACCGATTGTCTTCAAGGTTATCATAATTCGAGAGGCTTAATTTTCTTGTAATCTCTATTCTAATAATGGTACTCAGACATTTATTATTAATATTTGAATTATTTTGTACTAATTAATTTGTGAGGAGATTTTCATGAATAAGGTTGTTATAATAATTTTACTACCATTTTTTAACAATATGTAATTATCTATATGTGCATTTGATCCGTGCGTGATCTTGAAAAAACATTTCCAACCATAACATTCAAAACATTCAAAATATTTTCATGTTGGTTGTGGTTTTCCTCATTAATTATTCAACCATTTTCAATCGTAACATAATAGAATAGACCTTATTAAATTTTTGAATAAAAAAACTTAACAAAACTCCTTTTTCGTAGTTAATCCTTCTCAACTTTATCTTCTAAAAGCTCTATATTTAATTTTATGTGACGTCGGTCATCTATCTCATGCTTCGTCGGTGACATCAACAGAATACGTGATTTTGGCAACAATTTTATTACATGAATGCGACATCGCACAAAAATCGGTAAGACTATTTACCTATTTTATAAACCTTTTACTTCAGTTAAAATAATGACCGGGGTAAATAACCAATTTTTTACCTCAATATTTTTAATAACCGAGGTAATTAATATCTTTTACTTTGAAAAAATAAAAAACTGAGGTAAAAGAACTTTTTACCTCAGTTTTTTGAGCTAAGCCAAAAAATCAACGCAAAAAGGGTGAAGTAATAGGTTCATTTTCTTGTAGTGAAGACTTCTAACCCTAGTAGACTAAGGCTATGTTTATAGTAGTAGGAGATTAGGCCTAAAAGTAGGCCCAAAATATGTCAAAACCCTAATCAGTCGCCACTGACACGAACCACCGAGGATGGCACGGTTCGCGCCTCTGATGTGGCTTCGTGTGGACGCCATTCACAAGATCTGGTGCGAGCCGGTTGCCTCGTGCTGGCGCGGGGCACCAGATCTGGCGTAGGCTGTTTGCCTCGTACAAGAGCAGGGCGTGCGATCAGGTGCGATGCACGTTGTCTGGCCCGACCCATCTTCAGGAAGGTTATTTTTGCACTTCTGATCTGCAGTCCATGTTGTTTGGCGAAGGCCATTATCAGAATCCTCATTTTGCTCAGTCTTTTGGCATGGGCCACTTCATTCTTCACATCCTGTTGACTGGTCTCGACATTTTAGACTTGGAATGGAGTGGGCTATGTGAAACGGGATGGACCGCGCCTAAACTTAGCCATTTTTGGAGTGAAAAAAGCCTCTTGAGCACACGACCTGTGGAGATTGGCATGGCCCCTACTGAGATTTGGCATGGATCATGCTGCTTGGCGCGGCTCGTGCCAGAATCCCTTGGCGCGGGCCACTTGTGCTAGGTCTCGTGCCGGTCATGAGTAGTTTGTGCCTGCCCATTGATGCTTTGCCCGGCTGAACTTCCTTGCTCCCCTACGGATGAATTTTTGATCCATTTTGAAAGTTCTTGTAGTCGATATTATATCTCTCGAGGAGATGAATCCAATGGAACCAACATCAAGGGCTAACTCGAATCTTTCTTAGATCTTGGCGCAACTCTCGGACCACGATCCTCCATTTCTTACTTGGCCATTTTGAACTTCAATGTCGTCTATATTTGGCTCCATCCTTCTACTACCACGATGTAATGTTTATGGCCTTCATCTACTACCATTATTATGTGAATGACTTTCAACATATTCTACCATCCTTCAAATGGCCTTCAATACAAAATGTAACAAAATAGTACCCATGAGTGACCTACTAAGGATGATCAAAAAGGAAGATCTAGGTGTTCATGGATACAAGGTGTCCATTAGTACCAATTAAGTCTACAAAATGCAGGATTTAGACAAGAAAACCAAACATGGTCGTCTAAACCCCTTGTCACGTAAACTCAACTAATACTAGCAATCCAACATATAAAACAACCCAATTATTATGCCAAATGCATCGGTTAACGTACAAATAATGAAGCACATCAGACCCCCAAAACTTAACCCTTTACTCGTCCTCGAGTAAATAAGATAAGAAAATGACTAAGCAAAATGTAACGTGCGGGCATAAGTTAACCAAGGCATTCAACTTATTCCTAGATTTCCATATTTCCCCCAAAGAAGAAAGAATCTCACAACTCTCACACTCCCCAAATAATCTAACGTAATCTAACCTCCCAAGATAAAATGAAGAAAAAGGTAAGCAGAGAAAGATAGGTGTTAAGCTAGCTTGCTTTTCCCAAAAAGTTCCCCATAAGCAATCAACGAGTCGTCTCTGATATCAATCCACCAAGGAAATCCATGAGTCATCAACTTGGTTGTAACATAGGGATAACTCTAGATTCTCTACCTAGGTACAACCAAGAATGATGCAAATGTATCGTCAACCTAGTATTTTGTTTTCTCTCAATTTCTCTCATTTTGCCTAGGAGCCCTTTTGGGTTTTCATCATAGCTTTCACACATTTTGAGCTCACATTCTCACCTTTTTCCACACGGCCTCTCATTTTTGCCTAGGTTTGTAAATCTAGTCGGGCCTAGCCGCTCATTTTTACCTAGGTCTTTTGATCTATTCTGGCTTTTCCCAATATTGCCTAAGTTGGAGTTGCCCTTTCGGGTTTCCAACTTAGCAGGGTTCATTTCTTTTTCATTTTTTCAAATTTTTAAATATTTTTGGTGTAGCACAAAATGCCCCAAAGTTGGCTTCATATTACATGAAGATAATGACAAACAAAAAATTACACCACCAATGTTCTAAAACAACTATCCCAAGACAAGCTAGGAATCCTACCAAGCAAGTCACACCACCAAGTAAACATCCAAAACATCCAAAAACAAAGCAAATACCAAAATCACCAAATAAATAACAAAAACTCAAAAAAAAAACCAAATGCACAGAGGAATCCCATGACGAAAACTCCCTAAGTGCTCACTACTCCCTCCCCCACACTTTAACTATGTATTGTCCCAAATGCACAAAAAGTAGAAGCACATAAGTGAGGTCGGAATGGTAGTAGCACTTAAACTTGTGGCCCCGGAGGGCCTTCCTTGTCTTGCCTCATTTTTTTTAATGGGAATCTCCATGCATCCATGCTAATGGAAGTGTCGTAATACTGCATCCAAAAACATGAAAACTAAGTGCAATTCCATTCCAAAATGGAAATACTACAAAAATGCGACAAGAAAACAATTTTCCAAAACCTACCAATCATATGTATTCATAAGGGATTTTTGAAGTAATTAATGCATAAAAAATTCTAAGGAATGAGGGGATTTCAAAATTTATCAGCCAAAAATGCACTTTTTAGCTTAATTTTTTTAAACTTTCATCTTTGGAAATTTTGACAGCTCAAATGGGGTAACGATACATATACCCTCATGTCAAGGCTATCAGCACGAACCCCCTTGTGCCAAGGTCGTCTAACATGGACCGTATCACTTGGAACTGGCCGTGCCAAAACCTGGCACTAGGCCCCTCGTGCCAACTCCTGTGACATGAGTTATATTGCGTGGAACGGATCGTGCCAAATTTAGGTACGAGGCTGCCAAAATTTTGAACCTTTTTCCTTAATTTTTCCCTCTCTTTTCTTTGAATAAACTAAGTCATTCAACAAATCCTACTTCCTTTCAAACAAAATCACGAGGCTCAAACTCAAAATTTTAAATAAACAATAGTTTTCATCTCAAAATCCTCAAGCAAAAACATACAAAATTATGAAATCAAAGTGAAAAGAAATACCGTATATTTATTGTCATCCTAACGACTTATTTGTACTAAATCAAGTTATCCCAAATTTTGTTCACCAAGGAGGGGATCACCCTCCTTGTTCACTCCCAAAGCTCCCCGCTCAAAGTAGGGTTTCAATCTTTGAACATTTACCACCAATATTGTGCTATCCTTTTCATTATTAACCTCTATTGATCCATGATCATGTACCTTTGTCACCTCATACGGCCCTTCCCAGTTTGATAGTAATTTGCTAGGAAAGATATGTAGCCTGGATTGGTAAACAAGAACTCTTATTCCCACAAAGAAATCCTTCTTTACTAAACTCTCGTCATGTAGAGCATTCATTCTTTCATTATACATCAAAGCGGTATCATTGGCACTGTGCCTATTTTCTTCATGTTCTAGCAACTGTGACTTCCTATGTTTTTCGGCCTCACCCAAGTCCATGTTAAGGCATTTAAAAGCCCAATGTGTCTTGAACTCAAGCTCGATTAGGAGGTGGCATCTTTTTCCAAAAAAGGATTCAAAACGGTGACATGCCAATTGGAGTCTTATGTGCACTACGGATAGCCCAGAGCGCATTATCCAACCGAGAACTACAATTGTCTTTTCAGAGATGGATTTAATTTCTTAGTTAGATGTTTCCACGTGGACATTGGTTTGAGGGTGGTAAGCAGTGGATGTCCTATGGGTGACTCTATATTTTTCAATCAATGTTCCCACGACTCTGTTGCAAAAGTGGGTTCCTCTATCATTGACTATGGTTTGGGGTATACCGAAACGTGAGAAAATGTTGGATTTGAGGAAGCTCTCTACTTTTTTTGAGTCATTTTTCTTTGTTGCTTTCACTTCTAACCACTTGGACATATAGTTCACTAGCATTAGGATGTAGTAATTCCCATTGGAATTGGGAAATGGACCCATGAAATCCATACCCCACGTGTCAAAAATCTCAACTAGCATTGAAAAGGCTTGGGGCATCCCATTCTTGAATGAGATGTTCCCTATCTTTTGGCATTGATCGCATGATGATACAAAATTCTTAGCATCTGCTAGCATATGGGGTTAGTAAAGGCAACAATATGTTTCTTTCCTAGCGGTCCTTTTGTACCCAAAGTGTCCCCCAACTTGAGAGGAATGGCACAACCTGAAGACACGGCCTACCTTATCATCAAGGATGCATCTCCTAACTTCTTGATTGGAACAATACTTCCATCGTATGGATCATCCCAAAAATAGTCTCTCACCCCATTCACCAATCTATCCTTCCTTAATTTATCAAAAGATGGGGGAAACCCTCCATTTGTGAGATAATTCACTACATTCGCATACCAAGGTTGACTAGATGTTACTCCGAACAATTCTTTGCTAGGAAACTCTTCCTAAATGGGTTCTAACATTGTCTTTTCCTTGGTGAGTTCTGGGTTCTCGAGGGTTGGTAGTCTACTTAGGTGATCTGCCACTACGTTTTAAGAGCCCTTCTTATCTTTTACCTCAAGGTCAAACTCTCTAAGAAGAAGTATCCACCTAATGAGTATAGGCATAGCTTCATTCTTGGTCATTAAATGGTGAAGTGCTGCATGGTCTGTGTACACTATAACCTTGGGTCCTAAGAGGTGTTGCTGAAACTAGTCTCGGGAAAAAACTAAGGCTAGTAACTCTTTCTCCATTGTGAAGTAGTTGCGTTGAGCATCGTTAAGAGTTACTGATGCATAGTATATGACATGTGGCACTCTACCTACCCTTTAGCCTAAAACAGCTCCTATAGTGTGATTACTTGAATAGAACATGATCTCAATGGGAAGTGGCCAGTCTGAAGGTTGGATGATTGGGGCGGTCACTAGCATGTTTTTCAAAGTGTCAAAAGCCTTTATGCTCTCTTCATCGACATTAAATCCAACGTTTTTTTGCATTAGTTTGCATATATATGAAGAAATTTAGGAGAAATCCTTAATGAAACCCTAGTAAAAACCGGTGTGACCTAAGAATGATCTAACACCCTTGACATTAGTGGGGTAAGGAAAGGATTTGATTGTATCCACTTTAGCTTTATCTACTTCTAAACCTTAAGATGACACAACATGACCTAAAGATTGCAACTTTTGGCCACTATTTGATCCCCTCAAATAGAAGAAATCCCCCTATCGGTTGGAAATTTCATCATAAGATGATAAGGTGATCAAACTGCTTGAGCCTAGCATATTCACGGTCATTCTAGGATCACATTATAGGGGGAAGGGATGTCAATGACTACAAAATTAAAATCTATCATTACCCATTTACCACCATAAAATACTCGAATCAACAGGTTATCTCCCCTAAAGGAAATATGGGGTTCCCTGTGAAACCAAATAAAGGCGAGGTTGACCTCTTCAGATTACATTTCCCTATATCTAACTGATCAAAACAATCAACGAACATCACTTCTACTCCACTTCCATTGCCAATAAAAACCATTTTTACTAAAAACGTTCCAATTATTGCCCAGACCACCATAGGATCAACATGTGGTGTTTGATCTAAGACTACATCAGCCTCCAAAAATGTCACAATCTCATCTGGCTAAAACCTCTTATGGCGTGGTTCTTCTGCTGGGACCTTCTATGCACCCAATCTTATGATAGCATTTGAGGACCTTTCTCCGACAATTCCATTAAATACATTAATCACCCTTCAAATTGGTGGATTATCTCCATTCCTATTTTCCTGATTGCCTCTTTGCTGCTCCAATGACCTTTCCCGCCTTCCCTCTTATCCTCTATCTCAAATCATTGGATTGTGTGGTCATCTATCTCCCCTGCCTCCATTATTCTAATTGTTTCTCCTATACAACTATCATTCCCTCCGATTGTTTCTGGGTCTTAGGGGTCAAACATGATTATTCCAGGGTCCTGGGCCTTAGAACCGTCCATCTCTCTCCCACCTTTAAACCTTTATCCTTAACTGCATACAAACGTTCGTGTCATGACCATAATCCCTATGATGATCACAATACCGGCGTGTTATCCATCACATAATTCGGTGTGTTTTGCATAGCCAGGGGCAGCTGAAACAATCCTCTATGTAAGCTAAGGATCTACCCAGGGGTTCTTCCCCCATGTGTTGGCAGCATGGGAACATACCTCTCGAAGCTAGGCCTAGTTTCTTCCATTGGTCTCTTTTCTCGAGATTCAACACTTTTTCCAGACTTCTCTACCAAGCTATCTTGCTTCTTATTAGTAGCCTCTTCTACCCTCGATACAGCTCCACTACCTCCTGGATGTTTTGCAATGTACGAGGGGTATTCATGCTCAATTTCTTGTACAGTTCCAAGTTTTGCATCCCCAACAAATACCCCTGAATGATTTCATTTTCCATGGTATCTATTACCCCCAAATTCACATCCACAAGTCCATGATAAAAGGCCTACATGCTTTCTCCCAATTTTTATTTAGTTTCATAAAGCTCCTATGGAGTCTTTGTGAATTTTTTCCTTTTGCGGTTACTGATTTAATAAAACTCCAGTGAAGTCTCTATAGGAGTGTAACAAACCCCTCCGTAGATTGTTGAACCACTCTAGGGCCTTCCCTCGAAGGTATATCCTGGCCAATTTACATGTTAGATTTTCTTTGAAATCCCTCGAGTTCATCAAACTTAAGAAAGTTTGAATGAACTTTCGAGAATCTGTCAAACCACTGTAGGTAGGAAGTCCATCTGGGGGCTTTATATCTATAGACCAATGAACCCCTGTTATCACCGAGCTGAACGGCAATCCCGCTGTCTGGCCCATTGGCCCAATCAATCTAACTCCCTTTTAAGTGAATCATCTGCATCTGTCGCCAATTTTTGTTGCCTTCCACTCAAATTCTATCATTGTTTGTTTCCTCCAAAATTCATAGGGTATGCAGGCTGGGCACCCATATACTAAGAATTTGCCCAAGGCTGCATGATCCCTTGATAGACTAGTAATTGCCCATAAGGATTAAGGCCCTTGATTGACCATCGCACCCTGTAATCCTGTGTTTCCATATCCCTGGACTCTCTCAGAAGTCATTATCCCATATCCTTTCTCAACTCCTGGGAGTGTAATTGCTGAGGTTAACGGAGTTTGTGGAGGCATCAAATACACCACTCCCTGTGAGTAATTCGGGAAAGAAGGCTGAGGTCGTGCCTGCAATGCCTCTCCTGCATACACCAAGTAGGGATAAGTAACCACGAGCTGAGATGTCAACCCTATCATCATTCCTATAGGTAAGGATGGTATTACATCATACGAGACACTTACACCCCTCGAGGGGGGGTAACTCGATATCCTATCGCAGCTAAGACATGCTCTGATTGCGCTAAATTCTGATTCGGCCCCATCATTCTCATATTATATTCCCTTGCATAGTCCATTTGTAAGCCTCCATAAAATAATCACTTGAGACCTCCGTGAACCAACCATCACTATCATCTCGCGAACCAGATGACCCACTATGAGCAGGTCTGATATTCCTGACTCCCCGCTCCATTTTAACTTCCGGGCTTCTTGAGGACCCTGCAACATGTGCTCAACAAGCTTCAACAACCTACCGATCAGGAACACTTGAGATCTATACTGTTTCATACTCGGTAGTCGAGACGTGCACCGTCCTCTACTCAATTACCGATACTCAAACCTCCCCAAACTTGATTCCTTGTGGCTCATGGGGGTTAGCCATATCTGTTCTCCTAGACTGTACTTCGTTACAGGCTCTGGTACCTGTTAACCTGAATCTCTCACTCCTTCAAGTAACTGTAGAAATAAACCAAGAAACTCGACTCTAATTTAATCCTCCCTATAAACGGCACCAATTGATGAATCTGGACAATCGAATAGGTAGTAGGCTCAAGCTCCTTGATTATGACCTTCCATAAACTATTCCTGGGGATCTCAGGGGTTAGTCCTCCGATGCTTAAGTCAGTATTGAGTATATGCATGGTATTCAAGACAAAATGAATCTGAGAAAATGAATACATACCTGGTATTTATACGGTATAGACTTAAATAGTATTTTACATTAATTATAACACTTTAATTCCCTATAAATGTGGCATCAAATAGTCCAACAATATTCTAATTGGGCTGATATTGATACGGCACATTATAACATTTGGTCTCAATCTCTATCAAGGGTTTACTGGATACTATATTATCTTCAACAAGCAACATTTTATCTTGCAAAATAGAGGATTTAGTTAAGTGGAATAGATGGAACCTGAGATCCCTGACCAGGTGTCTATACTTAAAAACTTGGTTCAATAATCTTTCCAGAATTCGTTTAGTCGTTGTCATTCTCTTTGTTATCCTTGGTGAACCTGTTGTTGTGGTATTCCCAATCCAGCTAATTGATCATTTTCCACCACGGTGTGCCTACAAAATAGATCTCGGAAGTGGTTCCGAAGAAAAGGCTCCGACGCTCAAGCCATTATCTTCTCCAGAAATAAAGCTTCTCTAATCTAGTTGCACTTACATGTATTTGTGACCTCTTTGTTCCTTTTATAGCCTACTCTGAACGTGGCTCTGCTTTTCTTGGGTTTGATAACGTGTGCTTGATCATGGCTCTGAGAAAGATGGTTTGTGATCGACGCGTGACCATGATCTCTGCTTTTCACAATTCGTGGGTTGCCTCTATCTTTGCTGGCATCCCGAGCTAGTCTTGGGCTTGCTTGCGAATTCGGGCTTGCAACCCAACCTTTGGGCTAGGTATACACCATAAACATCCCCTAGCCATGAAGACTAAAAGAAATGGAGTAATGGCGTGGCTTTGTTGTTTAAATGAGAACTAATGTTGCTTGTCAATAGATTGTTCGTCATTTAATACTACCTTTGTTGTCATTGCGAAGTGACGTTAGCATTCTGGCTACATCTCCGTCCTTAATCCTCCTTCAAATTTAAATTTTTGAATTTGAAATTCCTCGTGATAAGGCTATTCTTAGGAAGATTTTATTTCTAAAGGCCGAGATTCGATCCTCATTTTTTGCTATTCCGGTTCATATTTTTCTGATGTTTATTCTCAGTGTATTTTAGTGTCGCCATCATTTAGTGTGCTATCTTTCATATACCATTGTTTTCTCGATATAAGCAAAAGGTAACTTGCTTTTTGTGTCAGAGTATCATCATTGCGTTTGTGAACTGATTGTCTTCCTTGATATTGCCATTTCTTGTTGATATTTAAGTATCTTTTTCTCATTGTCATTTCAGTTTATCTCCTCTGTTGCCCAAGCTTTCATCCTCTCTGAGCACTCCTAGGTTTTTTGTGTATCGTCTTCCTTCATCATTTTCAAGAGTAACTTCTTTCAGTATCTTTATTTCCAATTTCTTTGCTGCATATTCTGGACTTGACACGTTGAGGTTCTTCTTTGATTTTTGGTAATTTTAGCAGTTGTGTTTCTAACTATTTTCCTATCATCTTTTCTGTCTTGTTTTCTGTTAATCTTTGCTCTGAAAAACTTATGTCTGCGGTGTTTAACCCTAATTAAGGTTATTTCTTCCTACTCTAGGACCCTCGCCTATCCATATGTCTTCCTCTAACCGTGTTGAGTCTCCCATAGAAGATGATCACTCCGACGGGGATTCTGGTCATATCACCGAATCCTCTACCATATGCAGCATGCTATCTAGTTCATATTTAGATGAGTTAAAGAATTATTACCCTGTTTCTAGCTCTTTTTTTGCTTTGCACTCCTGCGAATTCTGAATGCGTTCGCACTCCTCCGCCCAGCTATATTTCATGTTATTTAGCCTACCTAGACTTTGGCCTTTATTTTCCTTTTCCTGAACATGTGCTTAAACTTGTCCGTTCATACAAGGCTGCATTGTCCCAATTTCACCCCAAGGGCATCGCTATCATAATGAGGCTTCTTCAAGTTTGTGAGAAATCATATATTCCCTTCTCTCTTGAGTTGTTTCGCAACTTCTATCAACTATGAAAAGTTTAAAAAATACACTAGATGAATTCACCTTTTATCCTGTGAGCGCTGGGGTTAAGCTTGTTAGTGGTTTCCCTAGTGGGTTTGTGGCATACGAAATATTTTTTTCATAAAATTAAACAAACTCCTGAAGTTTCTGTGCCTTCTTGGAACTACAAGGTTCCCAAGTCTAAGCTTCATGGTCTGAGTGTCTGTTTTACTATTGAGATGGAAATCATGGACACACTTCGTGCTCATTCCTAACATCTTCACCATGCTGACTCTGATCCTGAAGGTGTTTTGTTCGTTATTGTTTTGATAAGTTTCATCTGTATTCTCTCTTATGTTGGCGAACAATTTTTTTCATGCGTTCATTTGATCAATAGTTTTCTTTTTATTTTAGACATTGATCTATTTAAAGGAGAGGTTGACAGATAACTTTTTTATGGGAACAATGAGGAGGTAGCTGACACATTTGTTCAGCCTGATAATGCTGCTGGAAGCAACACCACCTGGCAGTGTGGTAACAAAATAGGCGCTGCTAATAAGGGTAAGTCTTCTGAAGGTGGGGAGATAGGTGGTCACCGCTCCATTGGTGGTCATAAAGAGAAAAATCACAAGAGAGATATGAGTGAAGGTCCTTCAAGACACTCGCTTTCTCTCGTGAAAAAAGGGCGTGGGCCCAATGCATCTCACCTTCAAACTTTGGCGCGAACCGAGAATCCTTTAGTGGAGGAAATGATATTTGACATTCTCTCAAACCTCTCTCTGCCTGATACACTAGCTATGGTAAGTTTGTGACTAGATTTTAATGGCTTTTGCTATACTATGATATTTTCTATGTAAGATGTTGATTAATGTTGTCCTTTGTGTTATCATTTTGTAAGGTCATGGAGAGCCTTCAGATCGTGAGTGAGAGGCTTTCTAAGTTTGCTCCTATTGATGAGTCACTTATGGAAAAGTATAAGGCTCAGGAAACAAAATGTGCGAGCTTAGAAACTTCCCTTAAGGCTGCTCTAGAGCATGCGCATGTCATGGAGACGGGAACGGCTCAGCTTCATTCTGAGTTGGAGGAGATGCGAACACATTGACCTGCTTCTCCTAACTATCCTCAAATTCTAGTAGATCGACTTTGCAAGACTAAGTCTTTTTATAAGCTATTTGAGAACATTTCTAGCAACGCTCGCACCATTGGGTACTGCGAGGCTGTGAAGGATCAACGCGAGTGGAATCCAACCAGTTTGCTGAAGAGTCTGACCACACTGAAGAATTGTATAAAGAAACTAGAGAAGAAAAAGTAAAAGGTGACCAAAGATTTTATCGAAAAGATTGCTAATGGGGGGCATCCCTATGCTTTGCTCTTGCATCTTGCTAGTCTTCCATGTCCTCCTTTTGCGGCTGAACTAATGGTTTGTGAGGTGAATTACTTGGAGAATCTTCCATTTAAATTTGGAATTGTTTCTCCAACTCCTTACCTTACTGAGGCTAATGTAATCATTGAGGCCCCCGCCAAGCAGCCAAAATAGGAAGCTCACACTTAGCCACTAAGCCAAGAAGCCGCAACTATCGTTTTTCTGCCTTCGCCTACCTCCACCTCTGAAGTCAGTTAATTCCTGGTGTATTTTATTTTTCCTAGATTTTGAAGTGTAATTTAAGACAATATTGTGGTGTATGATTGTACTATTTCTGTGATTGGGATTATCACTGCTATTTTATCATTCCTTTTTTTAGCCTCTCAGTATACCTATTTATATACAGGGTTTCAATATTTTAATTGAGCATAAGATTTTAGATGTGTCTCAAACAACCGACCAGTCAATGGGCTTGAGCTCTTCAAACACGACCTACAATGAAAACTATCCCTGGGGGTTCCAGGGGGTCAGACCTCCAATGGCTAAGTCAGTCAAAGGGTCTCGATTTGATTAAGATAGAATGAATGTCCAAAACTAAACACATACCTGGTATTTATAACCCTTGTCTTAAGTAACGGTTACCTTAAATATAGCTATTATTATCCTGTAAATGTGATAATTACCCCAGAGTACTTAACAATACCCTGGTTGGGCCATCTCACACGCGGCCTAATATGCTTCTTATGCTTTACCTCTATCATTTTTTAAACATGTTGAATTTCTTAGATATAGCGATCATTTTTCCGATTGCTATTGATCTTTGTCTTCTAATTTTCAATGCCCTATTGGATTCATTTGTGCCTCTCTATTTCATTAAACAATATGAAGAGATTGTTTCTTCTGATAGCTTCTGTCATGTGGAATCACTTCCGTTATGCCTTGGGTGGCAAATTCCTATTTCCAATGCATCAGCGTCAGCATCTACAAAATGTACTTGTACTCAGTTTGTTCCTGATGGTTACAATGTTGAATCACACAGCAAAGATATTGTTCGTGGGCTGCTAGATCTTGAATCTGCTGCTGTGTACATGCAATATCTTAATCTCCCTGTTCGTATCCAGGAGTGGGTGTTGTCTCTAGGTATTCGTCTGAAATACAAGCTCTTAGGTATTAATGATCTTAAAGTGAAATAGGGCATGGATGTGAAAGACACCCAGGATGTTGTGCGCGATTTGCGTAGGATTTGTAATGAGCAGAATGGTTTTATCCACCATCAACAGTTGTCTATGGTGAAGATGCTTTGATAAAAGGAAGAGGCTAAGAATTATGCTCCTATCAAAACTTACGAGGCCTATCAGAAGATGGTGATCATTGATAGGCAATGTGCTAGCATTGATGATTTGTTCGACAAGAAGAAAAAGTAGGGTGAGTGTGATCACTTAAGTTCTTCTGCACTTGGTTGGCAAAGTAAGTTTGACGAGCAGTTTGATATAAACACACAAATGCGAAGTGAAAATGAGATACTTCGCACTGAGTGCAATTGGCTTGATTCGTTAGTGCACCAACTCGACCAAACTTGTGTTGAGTACAAAGATAGACTTCAGGCTCTCTTTTCTTCATCTCTCAGAGGTACTAGCCGTGGAGATCATGTTGTGAGAACCGGTGATCAACATATCAATTAGTCTGAGGTTATCTGATCACATATTCGCAGTTTAGAGGATGAAGTGTGGAATTTAAGGACTGAAATGAAGCGGTATGAGGAGACCGTTAATGTGATGAGTATGTAGCTGGATTGCGAGGATTTTGACTGTATCACCAATTTTAAGGCGTATTATGCTAGGTATCTCAGTCATATACACCGAAGGGGTGCCACGCATCATCCTGCTTATTTATATGAAATGGCGATATGACCATATGGTTGGCGAGGAGTGTGAAGCTGAAGAAAATTGGCGTAGGCCTGAACACCTCCATTGCAAAGCTGAGCACAGTCGTTGTTATGGTAGTTCATCCTCTTCTGGTTCATCACGAGTGTTAGGCTTACATAAAATGTGATGATATTTTCCAAAGATATTGTTTTTGTTTCAGTTTTTGGATGTTGTGGTTGTCCCTTCATTCTTCTTTTTTTTGTCTTCTCACATTTGAATGCACTTGACAGCGTAGTTCATTTTTCTTCGTAGGACTTGTTCCTCATATATCCATCTTTTTTTTGAGTATTTTAGATATGTTTATTGCAAAGTCGCAAGATCTATAGCTTGCTTTAGTTGCTGTATCGTAGGCATGTCTACAAAGTAGCAAAATCTATGGCTTGCTTTATTGTGCAAAGCCGCAAGATCTATTGCTTGCTTTTGTCGCTATATTTGAGCCAAGTTTTCCTGGTAGCAAGATCTATAGCTTGCTTTTTATTGATATTGCGAAGCAACAAGATCTATGGCTTGCTTTTGTTGTTTTGTTGCTTTGTTGTGGGTATATCAACCTTATTGCAAAGTTCATAACTTGCTTTTCTTTGTGTTTTATGAAGAGGGAAGTTGAGTGATGTTCGTAAATGATAATTATGCCACTATCATCCCATGTTCGTGTGTTAAGAATTTGTAAATTAGTTTTACGAATGCTAAGTACGGTTGTTTTAAAAGAAGAGATGGTACTCCGAAAGATTTATATTGCGATCATATCGCGTAGAACAAAGGAACTAACACTCCGAATGATTATATCATGATTTCTGTACACGGAAACTAGGACTTCCCATCTCTCTGCTGAATCTACACATAAAAATTTCTTAAGTTGACTACGTGCCAAGTGTTAGGAATGATGCTACCATCAATTCTCTTTAGCTCATAGCAGTTGGATCGGTGCATCTTCGTTATCTTATACGGGCCTTCCCACTTTGGGCACAACTTTCCTTTTTCTTCGACTAGGCTAGCTTCATTGTTCCTTAGCACCAGATCACCAATTTGGAATTGTGTTTTTTTGACTTTCTGGTTGTAAGATCTGGCTAACCTTTCTTTGTACATTGCTTCCTTAATTGACACCCTTTGTCTCTTTTCCTCGAGCTCATCTAAGTCCAACCTCACCATCTCTAGGTAGGTGTCTTCCTTGTATTGTTCGACTCAAAGACTTGATTGTCCGATTTCAACATGTATTTCCTCTTTGTTCCCATATACCAGACTATACAGCATTTCGCCTATTGGTTCACGCACTGTTGTTCTATACGACCACAAGGTGTTGGGTATCTCATCAACCCAGCCTGCTTGCTTTCCTTCCAATCTTTTCTGGACACCTTGAACAATGGTTATGTTCATTACCTATACTTGCACGTTTGCTTGGGGGTGAGCTACAGAAGTAAACTTTTGCGTGATTCCTAGTTTCAAACACCTTTTTGTAAAGATCCCACTTGTGAAATGTGTGTCATTGTGGGTAACAATGGTTTGTGGTACTCCAAAGTGGCAAACTATATTCTGCCAAACAAATTTTCTTGCTGCTTCCACCATAACTCTTCCTATGGCCTTAACTTCTACACACTTCGTGAAGTAGTGGACTGCCACAAATAAATACTTGGAACTACCAGCACCTTTTGGGAAAGGTCCAACGAGATCAATTCCCCATTTATCAAAAGGCCAAGCTCCATATATTCCCGTTAATGTTTCCTGCGGCTTGTGCATTATTGGAGCATTTATCGTGCAGATTCTGCATTTTAGGAAAAAATTGTATACGTCATTGAACATGGTCGACCAGTAGTATCTAGCTTGGATGATCTTCTTTACGATTCTTCGATATCCTTGATGTGATCAGCACAATACTTCATGTATTTCTTTCAAGATTTCTCCGGCCTATGATGGCCCCACGGACTTTATCCATAAAGATAGATACCCTTTATTGTACAAGGTTCCATCTTTATAAACATAGTTGTGGGATCGCATTTCTAGCTTCCTGGCGTGTACCTTATCTGTCGGTAGCTTCCCTTTTTCTAAGTATTCAATCAGTGGCGTCATCCAGTTTACCTACCGTGGTTGAACTATTGACACGATTGTCCTCGTTGTGCTTCTAACCAGAATGATTAACACTTTAACATCTATGTGGTCAACTAAAGAATCAAAACCTGTTATTGCTAACTTCTTTAAGGCGTCTGCCTTCATGTTTTCAGTTATTGGGGTGTGTTAAGTATTCAAGGTGAGCGATAAGTTGATGAACCCTAGTTAAGTATTTCATCAGTTGCTCTTTTTGCACTTTGTAACCTCCCCGTACTTGTTGGACCACTATCTATGAATTGTTGAATGCTCGAACGCTCTTCACCTTCATGTTAATCGTGAGATCTAAGCCACATATTAATGCCTTGTACTCAGCTTTGTTATTGGTAAGTGATAAATCCAAGCAAAAAGAGTATCTATATTCTCCTCTGTATGGGTTAATAAACAGCAGTCCTGCTCCACATCCTTCCTTGCTAGATGCTCCGTGTACGAACAGTTTCCATGCAACGTCTACAAAACTACTGTGTTTTCTCCTGCTACCCTCCCACGGTTATCATTTTGGAAATGAAATATGCTAAAGCCCGTGATTTTATTAAGGTTCAGTTGAAATTGAATCTCAAACTGTCCCAATTCAAGAGCATATTTGGTCATTCTCCCGGATAACTCGGGCTTAGCCAAGATGTTCTTAATTGGGTAGTTAGTATAGACAACAATCATATAATTGTAGACATAAGTTCGCAGTCTTCTTGCTGAATATATCAATGCTAGGGTCATTTTTTCAATTGGAAGATATGACGTTTTAGCCTGGTGCAGTATTCTGCTAGTGTAGAACACTGGTATATGTTTTTCCCCCCTTGCCTTACCAGGGCTGAGCTTAATGCGTTTAGTGAAACCGCCAAATACAAGTATAGTGTCTCTCCCTGAATTGGTGCTTTCAAGGTTAGGAGTGTCTGAAGTTGGTCCTTCAGTGATTCGTATGTTGATTGACACTTTTTGCTCCAACTAAACTTCTTGGCCTTCTTAAGGATTTTGAACAGTGGGAAGTGCCTTTCGGCTTCTTTTGACACGAACCTACTGAGCGAAGCCAACGACCCCATCAAGTTTTAGACTTCCTTTACTGTTCGTGGTTGGGGGAGGTTAACGATTGCTTGTATTGTTTTGGGCTAGCCTCGATCCTCCTTGAGAAGACCTTGCATCCCAGTAATTTTCTGGCGCCAACCCCTATTGTGCCCTTTTTAGGATTTAGTGTATCCAAGGTTTCTTTTAAGTCATCTGCGAAGTCACTTGCTCGCCTACTTTTTATGACCATATCATCCACATACGCCTTCATATTGCGCCCAATTAGGCCGTGAAATGCATTATCAACAACTCTTTGATACATTGCTCCTGCATTTTTCAATCCAAATGGCATCTTCACGTAACAAAATATCCCAAAACTTGTTATGAAAGCAGTTTTTTCTGCATCTTTAGGGTTCATCAATATATGATGATACCCTTTATAGGCATCAAAGAATGCGAGGACATCGTACCCTAAGATTGCTTCTACTAGCTTGTCGATCGGATAACAATCCTTTGGGCATGCTTTGTTTAGATTGATGAAGTCTATACACATTCTCCACCCATAGTCTGCCTTGCTCACCATCAGCGAGTTAGCTAGCCATGTTGGGTATATTACATCCTTTATAATCCCATCTTGAAATAATGCCCTTACTTCTTCTTCGATTACCTTTTGCTATCACTGGCGAAGATTCTTTGTTTTTTCTTGACCGGCTTGATCGAATCAGCAATATTCAGAGAATGAGTTGCCACACTTAGGTAAACCCCTCCCATGTTTTGTACATTCCATGCGAATATGTCCTTATGATCTTTCAGAATTTGTATCACCATTTGTTTCTCTCTATCTGGAAGATATTTCCCTACTTTGATACATTTAGATGCATCATTGTCATCCAAAATGATATCTTCAGTTTTTCCCCTATCTCTACTGGATGATCCACCTAGTTAAGTTAGTCGACGTTGGTGATAGCACTGACCATTTTTTGTTGTTCCACAGTTCTTCCTACTTTCATTGCGATAACTATACACTGCCTGGTGGTTTGCTAGTTTCCCCTCATCGTTACAATTTCTATTGGGGCAGGGAATTTCATGACTAAATGGTATGGAGACCATATTGCTTTGGCTTTATTCATCCATGGCCTGAAAATAATGGCGTTAAACAAACTCGGAGCATCCATGACAACAAAGTCACAGATCATGGTGAAGTTCCTCCCATTCTACTCAATTGTTACAAGAAGCTAAATATTGCTAAGCAGTGTCTCTGCTCGTTTTGTGAACCCTACGAGTGCGGACATGGATTTTTTAAAGTCCGTTCTCTTGAATCCAAGTCTGTTTAAACAGTCCACAAAAAGGATTTCTACCATGCTTCCATCATCGATGAACACTCTATGAACCGTCGCATTCCTGATTTTATCTATAATGACCATGGGATCATTTTGTGGTGAGGCATTAGGAACAACGTCTTCTTTGCTAAACGTGATTATTTCTTCAGTACACAACCTTTTATCTATAGGGTCCTATGGAGGTGAATACCTAGCCTTAGCCTTCCAGACATTATTGGATATGGACTATGTTAACCCATGTATAGAGAAAACTACTTTTTTGGAGCTTCGTTGGCCTTGTCCTCTTCAAAATCTACTACCGCCATCATCTTTTAATTTTTGTTCTGAGTGTTTACCGTGGCTTGGGTTTTAGCCATGGAGCTTCCTGCCTTGCTTGCTTTGTTGTATCTACTACCATCATCTTCCTTCTTGTATTGCCCAAGATAATCATTCCTCAAGTTTTCTTGTATCTGCCTTCGTAGATCTCTGCAATATTCGATATCGTGACTAAGATCTCTATGGAAGGCACAACGGTATTCTCTTGATATTTTATGTAGGGGTGCTACCATTGGTGCTGGTTCCCGAAATAGATCTTTGTTCGATTGTCATATATTTCTTCATGATTTTGTTAGCGGTGTCTCTTAGGACCGGAGGTTTAGTGTTCCTGCTTCTCTTTCTTTGAAAGCGAAGTTTCCTTTCCCCTTCTTTGCCAAATTCCCTTGCGAGTCTTCGATTACTCTTTTCTCGCCTCACTCCCGCTCTATTTTTCGGTTGTTGGCTTCCTCAGTTTACACATACTGTTCTATCAGTTTTTTGCAGATCCCTTGGATTTTCTGGCATGTTCTTTGTTATTTCCTTATAGAACTCTTCTGATCGCATGCTTCCTGTGAACGTACCTAACGAAGATTGAAACGATAGGTCCCAAACATGTAAACTCTCTGTAACAAACCTAATATGATATTCTGCCAAGCTTTCATTGCTTCACTGAGCTATATTGTTTAGATCTGCAATTGTCTTGGTAAACTTCTGCTTCTAGTAGAAGCATCCCTAAAAATAGATCTGACAGTTATTCCCAAGATGTGATGCTTCCGCTTGGTAAATCTTCGTTCCATGTTACTGCTGTTCCCAACAAAAATATGGGGAACGCTTTACATATCAGCTCAATTTTAGCATCGCAAAATCTCATGCTATTACGATAGGAATGTAAAAATTCCTTAAGGCCAGTCTTACCAAGCCGAGTATTTTGAAGTGGCCTATCATGCACAGAGAAACTATGTGCCCTAGTTTAAGGCATTTAGTACAGTACACTGGAACACTTTCATATTCCACATATGGCCAAATACCATTATCTTTAAAGCTAATCCAAACTTTCTAATTGTTTAGTGACATCAATTTCCACACAAATCCTAGTAACATGAGGTCTGGTTCAATTAATCGTTGCCTTTTCTACCCAGACTGGGGTTCCTAACAAATTTCCTATCGACATCATAGCCTAATAGTAAAAAAACTGTTGAGGAAGACCGTATAGAGCAATCCAAACTAGGACTATGGGTGAATCGACATTAGGAAAAAACTTAGGGACCCGTTTAGTAATAAAGATTAAATATGAGCCAACGTTCCAAACCTCATAAAGCCAACATTTACAATGATCATCTGGGAATGAAAAATTGATTAAAACATGGCAATTATAGAGTAGGATGCTCTCGGTGTTACCCTTTAATCCAGCCGTTTGGAAGTCTTTTATGATTTTGTCCATTTGAGGCCTGCTACGGGAAAACGTATAAAACAAGGTTTCGTTCGAACATCAAATACTGAAAATGGAACATCAAATGTAGTAATAAACACACACGCATTGTGCGAATACAAAGACTTGGGTGAGCCAATCTCACTCAATCTTATGGTGAGAATGAGGGTTTAAATACAAAATTTTAAAGACGAGAAATGATGTGGGATACTTTTTGTAATTTTTAAAACTATATTTAGTTATTTGTCTCACCGTAAGTTACGGTGAGACTGTCTCATTTGAGTCTTTCTCTTGAGCGAAAATAGGGAGAAAAATAGACTAGCAAATTCCTCCAATCCAGATTTTTGACTCGCGAGATTCTTATGACCCAAAATCATTATTTCCCCAATTATATGGTCAATGCCGCTAGAAAAAAATAGTATTTACACCTAGATCTCTTCTTTCTCCAAACTTTTTAAAAATTACAATTGAAACCTCATTTGAAACTAAATTTCATTATATCGCTCGTTAATCTTTGATTTCATTATAATACAAGAGGTCGTCTCTTGAAAGAAGGTATTTCCATAAGTTATGAAAATACCAAGGTTTTAAAGTGCAAATTGGAAGAAATGAAGATAAAATTTTCAGGTTACATGAATCGGGTTATAAACTTTATAACTACTACACGTTGTATAATAAAATTTTAATATTGCAACTATATTTTTTTTAAATGCACCCTGAGGTGGGGGATATTTATTAGGTTCCCCAACCTATTTAGAACCAAAAGATGTACAATGATGTTTTTGAAATATTACATCGATAAAGCAACCTCTAGTTGCCCTCAAAAGAAAGATCTAATACTAGTGGACTAGTGGTTCAGAAGGAGAGGAAGTAGTACTTGGTAGCTCGAGGTCTCGAGGGATCGAGGCTTGATGGTTCGAGGTTCGAATGCGTGAGTGCTCATTGGTTCGAGTGCCTGATGGCTCGAGGGTGGCAGGGCTGGAGAGTTTGAGTGTTCGAGGGATCCAGGGCTCGAGGCCTCCTATGCTCGAGGGCTCGAGAGCTTGAGTGTTCGAGGTATCCAGTGAAACGGGGGTTCCACGGCTCGATGGTACTAAGGTTCGAGGGCTTGGGTGCTCGAGGGCTCGAGTGAGGACTCCAATTCTCGAGGGCTCCAGTGTTCGAGGGCTCCAGTGCTCGAGGACTCCAGTTCGAGGGCTCCAGTGCTCGAGGGCTCCAGTGTTCGATGGCTCCAGTGCTCGAGGGCTCCAGTGCTCGAGGGCTCCAGTACTCAAGGGCTTCAGAGTTTGAGGGCTACAGTGCTCAAGGGCTCCGGTGCTCGAGGGCTCCTGTGCTCGAGGGCTCTTGTGCTCGAGGGCTCCAGTGCTCGAGGGCTCCAGTGCTCGAGAGCTCCAGTGCTCAAGGGCTCTAGTGCTCAAGGGCTCCAGTGCTCGAGGGCTCCAATGCTCGAGGGCTCGAGGTATCCAGTGTTCGAGACTCGACGGTTCGAGGGCTCGAGTGCTTGAGTGCTTGATGGTTCGAGTGCCTAATGGTTCGAGTGCCTGATGGCTCGAGGGTGGCAGAGCTCGAGAGCTTAAGTGCTCGAGGCCTCCTACGCTCGAGGCCTCGAGAGCTCGAGGCCTCCAGTGCAGTCCTCGAGGCTTGAGAAAGGTTTGGTGCCAAAATAGTAGCTTGGAAGCCTTTCAATGTACCTGCATGGAATAAGAAGACTTTGTCAGCAGTATCAATCCCATGAAGAGCCATTTTTATGCATTCTAATATAGGGAGTATGCTCCTTATCTAAGGAAATTAGGCCTTTGATATGTATTGGAACATCAGAAAGGCTAAGGCTCTGATTATGAGTAGAGTGATGTTTGGCAATTGCATTTGCCACTGAATTGCATTCTCTAAAAACATGTTTAAGCTCAGCATTCCTTAAGAGGGAATGTATTTTTGAGGTTAGATCAAACAGGGGCCAATTTGCAGTATAGGGATCCTTAACCATTTTAACTGCCAACATAGAGTCAGATTCGATTGTGAAAGTTTGATCAAGTTGCGGAAAGGTTTGGCAGGTAAATAGTATGGCTAAGATCTCAGCTTGGACTGGGGAGGAAGCAGTAACTGTTGTTGATTTAATCAGGAGTGCTAATCCAGAACTATTCCTTGCAATTAGCCCTGCTGCAGCATTGTTAGGGTACCAAGATGCATCTATGTTGATTTTATGGAGCCCAATTTAGGCCTTTCCCAGAAAACAGTAGAAATATTTGGCTTTGGCAGTGGTCTAATGTATGGAGCCAGATGCCTAAGGCTGGTTAAAGAAGCTGGAAGGGAGACTAGGTGGGAAGATTTAGCATAGAGGGACAGTTTAATTTGATCATGAACATCCTTACATACAAGGTCTGAAGAAAAAAGCTTCTGATCAAATAAGAACCTATTCTGTGCCTTCCAAAGACACCAGCAAATCAGAGGAGGGAGAATATTACAAATCAGCTGGTGCCATTTAGGTAGATCATGACTATTCCAGAAGAGAAAGAATCTATCAATGATGGAATGTTGATGATTAAGATGAAAGTCCAGTAAAGCTGCCAATTTATTCCATACAGTTTGAGCAAGAGGACAGGATATGAAGAAATGTTGAATGGAATCTGAATGATAACATGCTGGACATTTAGAAGCAAGGCTAAAACCACACTTAATTAGCACATCTTCGAATGGTAGAAAAGAGTGTAGCATTTTCCATGTGAATATAGAGACTTTTTTCTGTAATGCAGTGTTCAAGATAAGCTTGGAAGCTAGAAAATTACCTGATGTGAGTGTGAGTTCCTTATAAGCTGACTTGAAAGTGAAGGCCCCTGACTTTTCTGGTTTCTATATTAACCTATCCTTCCTGTCTTGTGTAATTTCAGCTTCCTGAAGAAAGGAAAGAGTATCATGTTCTAGGTATGGTGAAATCTGGGCTAAAATGGAAACTTTGTTACTAATGAATTCTGCCACAGAATAATAGATCAGTGCAGAAGAGATGTGGTTGGGGATATAGTTAGAGAGAGGGCCATTGGGACACCAGTTAGCAGTTAAAAGATTGCAATTGCCTTTGCCATGGATGATGAGAGTATTATTTTCAGCTAAAGGGTTCATAGAACAGATTCTTCTCCAAGTAATTGATTTCCTATGTGATTGTGGTAAGCCCCATAACAATTTTTCCCACATTGAAGTACCTAACTGGCTCTTCCACCACAATTTGAGGGAGCAGGAATCAATAATGGCTCGGATTGATCTGAAACCTAGGCCGTCCTGAGCTATTGGTACATCTAAATCAGACCATGTTTTCCAACTCTTATTCTTTTTACCATCTGTATCTCCCCAGAAAAATCTAGCCATTTTTCTCTCTAGCGTCTTTATTATGTGGTTTGGGGGTTTGTTAACAGTCCATAAATGCTGAGGCATGGAGTATAAACAAGAATTTATTAGAGTCAATTTACCCCCTGAACTTAGCCATTTATTTTTCCAGTTTTGTAACTTTTTATCAAAATTTTCCATGAAAGGTTGGAAGTATCTATTTAAAGTTCTACCTTTGAAAATAGGGCAACCTAAGTATTTAAAGGGAAATGATCCTTTTTCATTTTCAAGATCATCTTCACCTGATTCCATTTAGCTACTGTGGTCCTTTTACTTATGTAGAAATCAGATTTGTTAAAATTAAATTTTTGACCTGAGGTATATTCAAAGATCTCTAGGAAAGCTTTAATCTTAATGAAGTTAGTCTTAGAGGCTTGCATGAAAATGATTGTATCATCAGCATACATTAAATGGGAGGCAGCTGGAACTGAAGCAGGCAGTTGATAATATGATAGGCTCTTATTCCAAAAAATAAAGGAGAGGCTCCTAGAAAAGGCCTCTGAGAAAATATTGAAGAGGAATGGAGAGAGGGGATCACCTTGTTTGATGCCTCTAGTGGCTCTGAAGAAGCCCACTGGATTGCCATTGACAAGGAATGAGAAATGAGCTTGTGAAAGATTGTTCATTACAGCATTTAAGAAATTACCACTAAATCCAAACCTAGTCAAAACATTTCTAAGGAAATCCCAGTTTACTCTGTCAAAGGCCTTCCTAAGATCCAATTTGAGTATACAGTTTGGGACTCTATTCCTTTTGTCTAGAAATCTTATCATTTCCTGCAAATAGAGAATGTTGTCTGAAATGTCTCTATCTTTCATAAAGGCAGATTGATTTGGGGAGATTAGTTTATCCATGTGAGGCCTTAAAATTTTCCATTAATATCTTTGAGCAGATTTTATTTATAACATTAGATAAACTAATTGGTCTGAAATCATCAAAAGAGCAAGGTGTAGCCTTCTTTGGAATTAGGGTTATCCAGGTACTAGCTATACCCCTTGGCATATTTACGCCTAAAATAAATTCATTCACGGCTTCAATTAGATCCTTTTTTATAATAGTCCAGCACTTACAATAGAATTTATTTGAAAAACCATCTGTACCTGGACTACTATTTTTATTCAAACCCTTAATCACAGACTCCAGTTCAGCTTCTGAGACTGATATGGATAAAGCCTGATTGTCCTGGTCAGTGATGATGCTTGGGATTTGACTGAGAAAGTGAGGATAATAGGTATCATTTGCTGTTTGGTTAGGCTCAGTTAACAGATTAGAAAAATAGGCAATAGCTTCCTTTTGAATGTCTGAATTTGAGTTTAGCCACTGCCCTTCCATGTTTTTAATCTTAGTGGTCTGAAACTTACAGTTTCTCTCTTGAACAGTCTTGTGGAAAAATTGGGCGTTATTATCTCCTAGTTTATGCCATTTAGATCTTGCTTTTTGCTTCCAAAATTTTTCCTTCTCTTTAAGGGCTCTAAGCAGTAAAGCTTTTTTCTCATTTAATTTGATAAGTTCAGAGTCTGAGGGGGACGAATCAAAGACAAGTTCCTGAAGTCTTAAAGCTTCCTCTGCTGAAATTACATTATCATCTATATTTTCAAAGCAATCTCTATTCCAGATTTTTATCACCTTCTTAAGTCTAAATGATTTTAGATAGAATCTAAGCATTCCAGACTCAGAAAGTGGTTTTTCCCAGTTTTCCTTAATTAGATTTGTAAATTCTGGCCTATTAAACCAAGTATTTATAAATCTAAAGGGTTTTGGGTGGGAATTAGTCAAGGTAGATACCTGAAGTAGAAGAGGGGAGTGATCTGAGGTTTGCTTATTTAGGATTTGGATAGAGGATGAAGGGAATTCATAGTTCTATGACATTGTGCAAAGGCCTCTATCAAGTCTTTTGGAAGTAGGATTCCTAAGTCTCGAATTACACCATGTGAAAAGATTTCCGACTGTGTTGATTTCCTGAACTCCGAAGGAACTAATCCAGTTATTAAAGTTTCTAATACTTCCTAAAGAAGGGGAGCTATGGCCTTTATACTCTGAGAGTGTGGTGATGGTATTGAAATCACCTATAAATATGGTTTCTCCTCTAGTGATGCTAGTCAGATCTTTCCATAAACACTTCCTACCCTCTCTGTTTCTAAGTGCATAAACAAAAACTGCCTCCATATCTAAATGTAGAGATTGGTGTGCTATCTTAACATGTAGAAACTGTTCATGGTGAGAGATGAGTGTGACAGAAACTGAATTAGTCCACATAAGCCATATTTTTCCATTATGGAGAGTCAAATTATGAGAGAACTTGAGCTTATCCATATATGTATGACATTGAGTGTTATCATGCATTGGTTCAATTATACAAAGGAGTTGAATTTTCTTAAGCTTATTAGATTAATTAGCCTTAGCATAGAAGATTCCATACCCCTAAGATTCCAGACTAAAAAATTGACAGTTAGAGTATATGTCATTGTTCACCAGATTTATGACTCTTTGTAGCTGATCTGAGCATCATCTTATTCAGTTGGCTAAAGTAATTATTCTTTTTAATCTTAGACTTACCTTGTTGGGAATTCTTACCATTGAGCTTCATCGCATGAGAATCTGTAATATCAGGGTGACTGACAGTAGCCTCATCATCAGAATCCAGCACTTCCAGTTCTTCATTTCCCAGTGGGAGATTGTCTAGATCCTGCAAAATAGAAAACCTATTTTCCATTTTATCCTGTAGGGAAAGTGGGGGGTTATTAGTGGGGGATTGGTTCAGGCTTAGCTTGAGTGAGCCAATTTGGATATCGTCCTTTGTATAGGCAATGGGGGTAGATTTGGACAGTGCCGTAGCATTTAAAAGCTTCGAGATGGAGTTATCAGGGCCTTCCTGAGGTTGGATTCTGGGTAACTAAGCAGGTGATTGTAAGCAGTTATTTCTAGGCACTCTGTTGACCCCTGGGGAGGAGTTGGTGTCAAGGTTTAGGGGGGAGATTGTTGTAGCTCTCTGGTTAACAACACTGTCATTTTTCTGGGAGGAGGCGTCAATCTGATTACCTAAGGAGATCAGAGGAGGATTGCTAAACTTGTTGCCAGTAGCCTGCCACTGGGAATGAATTCGGCTCTGGACAATGTGATTTTCCACTGATTTATCATTAGTATTTTCCAATGATTTGCCATTAATATTTTGTGGGATAGCTCTACATTGACTTAGAGAATGTCCTAACTTAGCACAGTGATCACAATAGAGGGGGACATCCTCAAATTCTATAGGATATTTCCTATTTTTTGAAACTGAACCCAGTCTAATATAGTTACACATAGGCTTCTGAAGATCAATTTCAACACAAAATTTAATTGCAGATGGCCTAGTGAGCATATCAGTGGCTAAATCATTCTTAATGAAGCTACCTATGCTATTCCCAATTGCTTCAATAGATGCTGAATTGTAATAGTACAAGGGTACTTCCTTGATCGTACACCAAATGGGTACAATTGGGGATTCTCTATGTGTTGAGAAATCTGGAGACCATTTAAGCATCTTAAGGAGGATACCATTGAAATTCCAGATTCCCTCAATCCAACATCTTTGGTAATCATTGACAAGCTCAAACCTAATCAGAACATGTTTGTAATCTAAGGAACCTACTTGATATTTACCTGCAAAACCAATCGTTTTGAAGGCCACTTCCAGATGCTCCATTGTGGGTCTCCCTTTTGTGAACTTTCCGACCAGAGCATTTGCATAGTGTGCTGAGAGTTGGGCAATTTGATCGTCGGAATAGAGACAAGCTGGATCGCCTAGATGTTCTGATTTAGGGATTAGTTCTGGGTTGCTGGGCAGTGATTTCGAAAGGGGAGGGGATTTGTTTTGGAGAACAGCAGCAAAGGATTTGGGTGTATCAATTGGGATTGGTGTTGGGTTAGCGTTGCTGGCGTTGCTTACCGCCACAGCGGGCGGTTTAGCGGTGGTCATATCTGTCGTGAATTTTCAGCAGTAGGGTTAGCCGTTAACGGTGGGAATTAGCCGTTACCGATGAGCAAGGAAATGAGAGAGAAGAAGAAGATCGTTTTTTAAAAGAGAGAAAGAACAAATCGATCTACTCCTTAACTAAGAACCAACTCGTCATTAATGAATGGTTCTTAAAATTCTATCATTGCAACTAATACCTTTTATCTTTTATTATTTCAGTTAAACCCTATCTTTCCATAAGTTAAACACGATTTTTGCCAAATTTGCCACAATACAATATCTTGTCATATACTTCGCACAAATTCAACATAGTTTGCACAAAAATTCTAACCTTCAACACATTAACCTTCAACACATTAACCTTCAGTTATTTCTACTAGTGGGCTACCCCACCCGTGTATTCAAAAGTTTGTCTTTAGAGCACACGATTAGTGAAGAAAAAACTGAGGGCGGTGGTTGCTTATGGTGAGCGAATCTATTTCCCAAAACACACACACACCAAAGCAAAACTGGGAAAATGTTTTTAGGTCATGGGCATTGGTAGAGATAGTTAGTAGTCTCTTATTAATTAAATATATTATTTTTATCTCGATTTTTTTTTCATCTCACTTTAAAAGATCACTTAAGAGACAATCCATTTTTTTCTCACAATGGTAATTTATGAATCCCACTTGATTTTCTCTATCATACTCATTAATTTTACCATTAAATTTTATTTTAAATAAATTTTTCCACCCAAAATAAGTTAAATGTAAAATTTAATAATATGTTTTCATATTTAAAATATAATTTCATTTTTTTTTCAAAAATATGTTAAATAATTTGTTTTCTCATTCTTATCAATATCATGCTTCGGTGTAAAGCAATAAAATTAATTTCATTTTTAAAAAGAAATTATTAAAATGAAATAAAAAATAATAATAAGACAATTTCATTTTTTTAAATGATATAAAAAACATTAAAATTTCAAAAACTAATTATAACAAGTATAAAAATTACATAAAATACTAAATAATAAAATATTAATCTAGTCCGATCAATTATTACAATGTAGAAGAAGAATTAGTGAGGTAGAAGTATTAGAATTGGAAGTCTTGTGATGAAATGAGTTGAAATCATCTATATTTTATGGGCAAAAAGTGGAGGAAGATGAAATAAAAAATGAAATTATGAAAAAATAAAAAAAATGGAAACTTTTTCAAAAAATTACGGTGGAAACACGTATCGCCATCAGAATGGGACACGTATCCCATTTAAAAAATTGACTGTTAATAGTCGTTGTAGGGGACACATGTTGCCTTTTGATTGGTCCACGTGTTTCCTGATTTAAATTTCAATTACTCATTCTGAAAATATCCGTTGCGAACACGTGTCCCAATCCTAGGTGACACGTGTTTGTATAAGATTTTTTTTTTAAAAGACAGTAATTAAGTGAGACACGTGATCCACTCAGAGACATAAGACCTCTTAAATGAGCTCATAGTAAGAATCTCTTAAATAATCTCTTATTAAGAGATCGTTTTAGCCTCCAATGTAGTGGATTTGGCTCTATGGAGCGATCTCTTAATTTTAGGAGATCACCGCTAATAGACCACCACTAGCTGCCCAACCCTTTTTCCCATTAATTTGTTTAATTGATTGTAAAACCCTCACTTAACTTAGCAAGGTGATACCTATTATCGTATCATAAAGCTCCGTTGTCGAGGAGACCTGCGGCGTCGGAAAGCTCAGCCGTTCTTACCTGCTCCCTTGTCCTACTCCTGAGCAGCTGATACTTCAGTCGGTCCAGGTTATACTCGGCGACCTCTATTTCGTTGTTTGAAATAATCTTTTTACATTTTATCATTGATTTTGAGCCACTAACCTTGTCAATGACTCGGTGTATTTGTATTTCTTTGTGTGGAAATTTGTACTAGGAAAATTGATGATGAACCAACTGAAAATAGAAATAGAGAGATATGTACTGCCAGCGTCTTTTTGGGCCCTCCTTTGTGTGTAACTACAATGGATTTCAATTTGCCTTTTTATGTTAAAATACGATTTTTTCCCTTCACGAAGTTGAAGAAATTTTTTGTATCTGATTAAGGTATAAAAATTGCAGATTTTGAGCGTTTGAAGAGATCACTGGAATCTGGAAGCTTGAAGATGCCATAATGATGGCCTTGTTGATCAATCGAGGTAGGGTTTTCATGTTTATTATTCCATTTTGAAAGTTTTCATTTTTTGGTTTTGTAAATTTTATATCCAATTAACTTTTAAAGTCATTTTGCTGTTATGGATTGGGAAGTTAGTATCTCATTCCTTCACTTTGAGGGGTTTCAACTTTCGCTTTTCTCCAACTCCGGTGACAAGGTCTTTCACTAATTGCTAAACATGAGTACTGTTGCTTCAGGAGTAACGTTTCAATGTCCATCGACATGTTGTCGCATGATTGCTTCTTGTAGAAGCTACTCACTCTCAAATAATGGACCTGCTAATGTGCATAATGAAGGGGTGTCATTTGGTCATGGAACTAAACAAGATTCTCTTGGAAAATCAGAGAGCATATGGCAAGACATAGACAGGATATGTAAAATATTGGATAGTGATTCTTGGGGTCCCCCTTTGGAAGGTGCTTTATCTGCATATGGTGAAACAAATCATTCAGAATATGTCGTTGGAGTTCTAAGAAGGCTGAAGGATACCAACCAAGCAGTTCGATACTTTAGGTGGGTTGAGAAGAAAACCGATAAAGCACATTGTCCTGAGGCATATAATGCACTTCTCATGGTGGTGGCGAGGAATAGAAGTTTTACTGATGTAGAACAAATCTTGGAAGAAATGGGTCTTACTGGATATGGCCCTTCCAACAGTACATGTATTCATCTAGTTGAGAGCTATGTCAGGGCTCGGAAACTGAGAAAAGCATTTGAGTTCCTTCAGACCATGAGGACATTAAAATTTCGTCCTGCATTTTCTGCTTACACAACGCTAATTGGAGCTCTTTCTTCAGTGGATGAAGCTGATCTTATGAAGAGACTCTTCCTTCAGATGCAAGAATTAGGCTATGAAGTGAGCATCCATTTATTCACGACTCTTATACGAGTATTTGCAAGGGATGGACAAGTTGATGCAGCTCTCTCGCTTTTGGATGAGATGAAAAGAAACTCATTTGCTGTGGATATTGTTCTATACAATGTTTGTATAGACTGCTTTGGGAAATTGGGTAAGGTTGATATGGCCTGGAAGTTCTTTCATGAGATGAAGGCCAATGGCTTTGTGCCTGATGAAGTTACATATACTAGTATGATTGGGGTTCTTTGCAGAGGTAAGAGACTAAATGATGCTGTGGATCTATTCGAACAGATGGAGCAGAATAGGGCAGTACCATGCGCCTATACTTACAATACGTTGATTATGGGATATGGATCTGCTGGGAAGTTTGATGAAGCATACAAATTACTTGAGAGGCAAAGATCAAGGGGATCTATTCCAAGTGTGATTGCCTACAACGGTCTACTCACTTGCCTTGGAAAGAAAGGAAGAATTGATGATGCTTTGAGGATATTTGACGAGATGAAAAAGGATGCTGCACCAAATCTTACAACTTTTAATATCATCATTGATATGCTTTGCAGAGGAGGGCATCACAGTGCTGCTTTAGAAATTCGGGATGCCATGAAGTCTGCAGGATTGTTTCCCAATGTAAGGACTGTCAACATAATGATAGATCGATTGTGCAAGGCTCAGAAACTCGATGAAGCATGTATGATATTTCAAGAAATGGACCACAAGGTGTGTACACCGGATTCTATAACATTTTGTTCTTTAATAGATGGCTTGGGCAGGCATGGCAGGGTGGATGACGCATACCGACTATATGAAAAGATGTTGGACTCTGATTGGGTTCCAGATGCTGTTGCTTATACATCCTTGATCAAAAACTTCTTCAAATCAGGGAGAAAGGTAGATGGACATAAGATTTACAAAGAAATGTTGTCTAGGGGCGTTACCCCTGATCTTCCTCTCCTGAATACCTACATGGATTGTGTTTTCAAAGCTGGTGAAGCAGAGAAAGGCAGGGCTTTATTCCAAGAAATTGAGGCTCAGGGTTTTACGCCAAATGTACAGAGTTATTCAATACTAATTCATGGTCTTATAAAAGCAGGCTTTGCAAGTGAAACATATGAACTATTCTATGGAATGAAGGAAAAAGGGTACAGTCTGGACACCCTTGCCTATAACACTGTAATTGATGGTTTTTGTAAATCGGGAAAGGTTAATAAAGCCTATCAGCTACTGGAGGAAATGAAGGTGAGGGGTCATGAACCTACAGTTGTCACTTATGGATCTGTTATTGATGGGCTTGCAAAGATTGACAGGCTTGATGAAGCTTACATGCTGTTTGAAGAAGCGAAATCCAAAGGTGTGGAGTTAAATGTGGTGATTTATAGTAGCCTTATTGATGGGTTTGGGAAGGTTGGCAGAATAGATGAAGCATATCTAGTTATGGAAGAAATGATGCAGAAAGGCCTAAATCCAAATGTATATACTTGGAATTGCTTGCTTGATGCACTAATCAAGGCAGAAGAAATAGATGAAGCTCTTGTCTGCTTCAACTCGATGAAAAACTTGAATTGCTGTCCGAACTCATTTACATATAGTGTTCTAATAAATGGTCTCTGTAGAGTGCAAAAATTCAACAAAGCCTTTGTTTTTTGGCAGGAAATGCAGAAACTTGGACTGAAGCCTAATGTAATTACTTATACCACCATGATATCTGGTCTTGCAAAGGCTGGTAATATAGCCGATGCAAATGGACTATTTGAAAGGTTCAAGACCAGTGGAGGTACACCGGATTCAGCCTGTTATAATACTATAATAGAAGGGTTAAGCATTTCAAATAGGGCAATGGAAGCTTACAAGATATTTGAAGAGACTCGATCAAAAGGATGTAACATATACACGAAAACATGTGTAGTTCTTTTAGACTCTTTGCATAAGGCTGAATGTCTGGAACAGGCAGCAATTGTGGGAGCTGTTTTAAGAGAAACTGCCAGGGCTCAGCATGCTTCAAGGTCATTGTGATTACAGTACGCATTCAACCCCATCTTCCCTCTGGGTTAGAGGTGTTAGCCACGTGGATTCAGTGTATTGGCTTTGAAAAGTTCTTATCTTAGTAGTTCTTGGGGATAGTCCCATTCAATCTTTGATTATTGATGTGCTACTGGTGCCATCAATATTCCTTGGCCTTCAACGCTTCAAGTGCAAGTTCATGTTTCTGTTCCTTACTGAGCATGAAGCATCATTGCTGAGTTTCTGTTTTTCATGCTCCTCCACCAAATACCTATGTGCAACAACCAATTGATTTTCTTGAAGTTACGGGTGCAATTGTAATGTCTTCTGGGATCTCAGGTTTACATTCTGCTTATCCCTGTTGTATTTTCTTTTCTCCTTTCTCCAACAGTTAGGCTACTTTACTAAATAAATTGAACAAGTTATTTTTTATTTGCCTCCAGTCTGACCTTGTAATTTAAAGCTAGGTCATTTGTTATACTCCATTCTGACCTTGAAATGGAGTACTGGTGACTGGATTTTGTAGAGCATTGTCCCAAGGATTAGAAAAGCTGCATTCTCTATATTCGTATTTTTGTATTCTGACTGAATTTTGCTATCCTTGCCTTTAATTGTTTTTATTTTTGGATACAGCTTCCCTAGAACTTATTGGAATGCTTTTGGGTGTGTTTTGGTAGGGCTTGTAAGCCACTTTTTGCTTATAATCTAAACACTTTTTATTGTTTGGTAAAGAATTAAAACACAGCTTATTTTAAACGCAGAAGTTATATTTGGAGGAAAAATAGATTTTAGTCTCTCATGCTTTCAAAATAAACCATATTTGCTTACAAGCTAAACACATTTTACGGTTATGTAAAGAGCTAAGAAGCTTTATATTTTAAAAGAAGTTTAATTTCAAGGAAAAACAAAATCTAGTCTCTTCCTACTTTTAAAATAAGTAAGCTTTACATGTAAGATCTAGAAGAGACACCCTCTACACCCACACGATCGCCTTAGTGGTTGGGCCTTTGGACCTCATTCCCATTGATCTCGGGTTCGACTCTCGCCAGCCACAGTGTGGGGATTTCCTCGCAATGCAGGGGGTCTCTTGTGGGCAGCGAGCACAGTCGAGAGTCCAGAGAGGCTTGGCCACGGGAGTGCTGTGATTTACCTCTCCGATAATACTCGTGGTGTCGGATGACCGGGGTAACTGAGGGCTAGCCAAAAATCGCCTTTTAGAAGAGACACTCTCCATATAGCCAATAATGCTTATTGGAGTGCTAGCTTTCAATGATGTGCTAATAGAACTTATTTTATGCTTGTAATCCCACATGTAAATAAGTACTCCCTATGTCCCATCTCAAATTGCATTAAATTTTTTTCGCACTCAACAAGAAACTAATCTAATCGTTAATATGTTTAACTACGTATAATAACGGTAAATAAAAAGTAAATTTTGGGAAACTACTTGTTACGATGAATCCAACAATATAACATATGATAATATAATTGTTTATATATCTATTTTAATATGTGGTCAAATTTACACAGTTAATAGTGACATAAACCTAAGGTGTGGAGTTTGATCTGCAACAGAGTGAGTAAAGAGTACATGGTGGCTCTTTAATTACAGGTGTCTTCTTTGGGTACTTTGATCTCTTAGTCCATCAAAATTCTAGTAATCATTTGATTGTACGTACTTCCTATTCCGGATTAAACTGCACATTTTATTATTTGATACTGTTCGCTGTTAAACTTTGACTGTATATTTGAATAGGTATATAAATATTAATATTATCATATGTGATATTGTTGGATTCGTCATAACGAGTAATTTCTAAAAAGTAATTTTTTATTTGTCAATATTATACGTAATTAAATATATTAACGGTCAAACATATTTCTTAAAAATCGTAAAAAATATTCTATGTAATTTAATTCGGGACGAATGGAATATCATAAACTAGTTTTTTAATTATTCACTTGGTAAATGTGTAGGCTGATGTCGGCTCCAGCTAAGTTTCAAGTCACAGTTGTAAGAGGCAAAACATTTGAATCTACTGTTACTAGGGGCGATTATTGGCGAAAACCGTGCGAAACACACACTCCTTTCTCTCTTCTCCCCTTCTCTCCATTTCAGTCACTGTGCTCTGCCGACAACGGTCTTTTTGCCATTAATGGCACTGCCGACGCCCAATCCCACCGTGGATATGGGTTCCGCTACCAATAAGAGTTTCATCCAAGCTCTTAACGCAAAGCCACCACCTCTATTTTCATCTCTTCCCGACACCCCAAACCTCCACCCGGTTACAGAATACAAAGGAAAGATTGCGTTTATCCTTCCTCAAGAAGAAGGAGAACGTCTGGCATCCCACTATCAGAACGCTTTAGTCGGAAAATTCAATCGGGGAAAGCCCTCGATGGAACTTCTTCTCTCAGCTTTTAAGTCAATCGGTTTTAAATCTAAATTTCAGCTTGGTTCAATTGACTACCGTCATGTGCTTATTAGGTTTCAGGATCATGAAGACTATCAACGATGCTGGATGAAGGGTCAATGGATGATCAATGGCGCTGTGATGAAAGTGCAGAAATGGTCACCAGAATTCTCACCAACTGCTGAATCTTCGATAGTACCAGCATGGGTAACAATTCACAAACTTCACCTTCATTTTTATAATACCTCCGCTATCATTGGTATGAGCAGCCAGATAGGTAGGTTTTTAAAAATGGATGCTGCAACTGCAGCTCTTACTAGACCCTCGGCTATAAAAGTCTGTGTTGAAATTGACCTCTTGTCACAGTTGCCAGCATCTATAGTGGTAGGAATAGGAAACAAGGTAGCTGATTATCCCATAGAATATGAGGAACTACCTCTTTATTGTACTCACTGCAAGATAGTTGGACATAATCATGAAAAATGCAATTTCCTCCACCCTGAGTTAAAAAAGAAGATTGCAATGACAAAATCAAAAATGAGGAAAACTGATACTATTACCCAGGGACATTTAGATTCCAGGAAGCAATTACAATCTGAGGATATAGTTAAGGATATGGCAGCAGGTTCCTCCGCCCTCACTGTTTCTCAAAAAGAAGCTGAATTCCAAGAACAAAGCAATCCACTAGTTCAACACCAGGATAACAGTTTCAATTTACTCAACAATACTTATAAGAAAAGACCTTAGTTTTACTCTCTGGACGACATCTCAAAACCTATTACAACTACTTTTTGGAGAAAGAAGAGTAAACAGTTAGAAAAACCTCTAGTGGAAGACCCAGAATTAAAACATACTGTATCTATTTCTAATGCCTTTCACGCCTTAGCTGTATTTACTGAGGAAGAACAGGAGGGAGATGTGGTGGAGATCTTCCATGAGTCCCTGGAATCTCATGATCAAGTAGCCCCACCAGTAAACATTGTTTCAGCTGCAACCACTCCGGAGGAGCAACAAACTCCAGGCAAGAAACAGGATGATCGTCCCGAGCAAATCTTCACATCAGCAACAAGATCACCAGTAATCAATGATCAGGATCAACCAAAGAATGATGCACAATCTGATACACCAAGTACAGCAGATCAAATCCCAGAAGAGGAACATACCAAGTCTAAGGTAAGTTCCCCAAACTTGGGAAAATCTACTGTCAGTAGTGATAAAGGAAAGGCTAACATTGACAAACCCAGTAAAACCTCTACTATTAGATCTAGGAACCTAAGATCCTCACACAAAGCCATTCCTATGGATTTTAAATGATTAGATACACAATCATAGGAAATATATTAGTATGGAATGTCAGAGGTTATGGATCATCCATGGATAGACTAAAAACCTTAAAGGTGAATCATAAGATAGATATACTATGCCTAATTGAACCTTGGCATGATAACCAACACATAAATACTCTGAAGCATGCCCTAGGTTTCAATCATGCTCTTACAGCTCAAACTGCAAAAATATGGATCCTCTGGAATAACTCTTTTCATTTAACCTGTATTAAGGAATCAGATCAATATCTTCATGCTAGAATCTCTGAAGTGGATACCTTGGTTAGTTGGAATTGCTTCTTTATCTATGCTAGTGTTCACAGGAATTTGAGAGAAAATCTCTGGAAAGACCTTTCTAATCCACCAACTGAACCTTCGATATACATTGGTGACTATAACACTGTAGCTTCAGTTAATGAATATAAAGGAAGGAAAATGACTCCTCATAAAAGCATGAGACAATTTAATGAATTCATCAATAACTCTGATTTGCATGATATTACAACTGTTGGAAATTCCTTTACTTGGAGTAATAACCGTGTAAAAGACAGATGTAAGGATCTCATGTTTCAAAAACTAGATAGGGGACTTAGTAATCTTGACTGGTTGGAGTTATATCCCAATAGCTCCATACAAGTTTTAAATCGGATTACATCGGATCACGCTCCTTTGCTATTATCTATACAATCTGCCTCTGAAATGACACCTAGACCATTTAGATATCAGGACATGTGGTCTAATCGACAGGAATTCTAGGAATTAGTAATCAGGAATTGGAACTTAAGCTCCCCTTTAACAGGAATGACAGGCTTTGTTCATAAACTTAAAAAACTCAAAACTGTAATTAAAGAATGGAATAGGACCAGCTTTGGCAATGTTAACCTGAATCTAATTCAAGCTGAGGAGAGAGTTAGGGACCTGGAGATATCTTTCCAAATAACTCAAAATGAACAGGACTTATTTGAATCAAACAAATCTAAAGCCTTTCTGCTAAGAGCCCAAAAAGAGAAAATCATCTTCTTAAAACAAAAGGCTAGATTAAATTGGCTTAAGTTTGGTGATACTAATACCAGTTATTTTCATCATGCAATTAGGGAGAACAGAGTTAGATCTCGAATTAGAAAAATTAAAACTGGTGCAGGTTCTTGGATCTCTGATCCTAACATGATTAAAGAGGAAGGCATCAGGTTTTATAAAGATCTACTTAATGAGGAATCAACCCCAAAATTAGGATCCTACTTCAATTACTTTCTTAAGGAAATACCAAGGGTAATTTCTGAAGAACAAAACTTACGTCTCCTCCAACAGTTCACTATTTTGGAACTTAGGTATGCTGTTTTTGATTTAAACAAAAGTGGAGCCCCTGGCCCTGATGGCTTCTCAGGCAATTTTTTTACAACTTTCTGGGAAACCATCAAAATTGATCTGCTGGAAGCGGCTAATGATTTCTTGATTTCTGGAAATATCCCAAAAGCTATATCCAGTACCTGGCTAGCTCTGATTCCCAAAATAGCCATCCCAAACTCCTTCTCGGATTTTAGACCAATTAACCTATCTAACTTTATTAATAAAGTCTTCTCCAAAATGATAATGGAAAGGATCAAGCCTTTAATGCATTCATTAATCTCTCCTGAACAAAGTGCTTTTATCAATGGTAGAGATATAACTGATAATGTGTTACAGATGCAGGAAATGACCAGACTTATAAACAGAAAATCAAAGGCTCATAAAATGATAGTAAAACTGGACATGCAAAAGGCCTTTGATAGGGTTTCATGGTCTTTTCTGAACTCTATACTCCTCCAATTTGGTTTTCATGGGAACCTTGTTAAATTAATACTGAGCAACATAGCCTCTGCTCATTTTTCTGTGTTAATTAATGGAGTCACAGCTGGTTTCTTCAAATCTTCCAGAGGATTAAAACAGGGTGACCCCCTATCCCCCTTTCTTTATAATCTAATATCTGAGGCATTCTCAAGAGTTTTAAAAAAATTGATTAACTCTGGTTACCTAAAGCAGTTCAGTTTACCTCAATCCTGTTCAACTGTCTCTCACCTAATGTATGCTGATGACACAGCTATTTTTCTCAATGCTAGGCCTCAAACCTTGAAGAGATTTAAACAATTTTTACTTGCCTATGAACTTACTACTGGTCAGAAGGTTAATTTTAGGAAATCTGAATTCTATGTTTCTCACAGAACCCCCCCTGCTTCCATTCTCTCAATTAAAAGAATACTGGGAATGGAACAGGGTTCTTTCCCCTTCAAGTATTTGGGGGTTCCTGTATTCTATGGTCGTAATCTGCAGGTTTATTATAAGCCTTTGCTTGAAAGATTGGAGAGGACAATTAACAACTGGAAGAATATTTGGTTGACAAGTGCTGATAAGTTAATCCTAATCAACCACTGCCTAATTTCTATTCCTACTCATATCTTCTCTGTACTGAGCCCTCCCAAGATAGTTTTAAGGAAAATTGAAAAAATTGCTTCCACTTTCTTCTGGGGGAAAGTAGATAATGCTGACAGGAAAAAATGGAAATCATGGAAGAATCTTAGTCTACCACTAGATGAAAATGGTATAGGATTAAGAGATATAGGAGCAATAGTTGATGCATTCTCATGCAAACTGTGGTAAGTTACAGGCCAATAAAAATCAGTGGACATCTTTGTTATGGTCACTACCACAGTCTTATAAAAATTCTCACACTTGGAAAAGAATCTGTCATATCACTGCAGTGGCAAACAGACACACTAAAGTGATATATGGTTTGGGAGAATGTTCCTTCTGGAACTCAAACTGGACAGGTGAAGGGGCTCTTTTCTATGAATGGCCTGATGGGCATGATATCCCATTTGTGGATATTTCCCTCAGGCATTTCATTCTAAATAAAGCAAATCTCCTCCCACAACTGGAGCCATACCTGGCTACCAATATTCTTACCATTTTGCAGGTTGCAGAATTGGAGTATCAACATGAGGACAGGATGATCTAGACCCCAAACAATAATGGAACGTTCACAATCAGATCTGCATACCACATTTGCAGGAGAAGAAGAGTAGGAATCAGACACCTATCTAAGGTATGGAGCAGTTTCATACCTAAGAAAATGTCTGTCATTTTGTTGCGTGCAATGAATGGCATTTTGCCTTTTGATAACATTTTAGTTAGGATGGGCTATCGATTGGCATCTAGGTGTCCTATGTGCATGAACCATACTGATAATCTAGACCATTTCTTCAACTCTTGTCCTTCCTCTATAGCTGTTTGGTAGACAGTAGGAGATTTGATCCTCCTTCAGCAACCTACTTTTGATAAGTTGGTGCATAGAGTTGAATATTTTTTATCTTTTAAAGTAGAAAATAAGACCCACTCTCATATAATCATTGCTTCCTTACTGGTAACAATCTGGATATTATGGGTTATGAGGAACAGGAACATTTATGATAATGTACCTTTCTCTGCTGCAGCCTGTTTACATGAGTTTAAATGTATTATCCATGACATATTCACTGTTCACCACCTCTTTGGTAGAATAGAAAAGCATAAGTATTGGATTGAGTCTAACCTTATCCCACACATTTATTCCAAGAAACGGAAACCTTTAATTGTTGTAACATGGAAGAAGCCTTTCTTGGGATATAAGATCAATACAGATGCCTCATGGAAAACGTCTGGTTCCTCTTCTGCAGCTGTAGTAGTTAGGAGTTCTTCAGGGAATGTAATTACAATGAGAATAAAAATTTTTCAATCTCCCTCACCACTACATGCTGAGCTAATAGCAATTCAATTTGGATATGAAATATGTGCAGAACTGGAAATATCAACTGCTTTCTGGAATAGATTGCTTAACTGCTATTAAAGGAATTCACAATCCTAACAATGCTCCTTGGATACACTTTTCTGTTTGTAGTGCACTTACTCTTTTGCACATGAAATTTCCAATTACACACATTCATAGAGAGGCTAATAACGTTGCTGATTTCTTGGCCAAATACTCACTGGAGAATGGCTTACATGGTATCTTAGACATTCAACTAGCTCTTCCTGTTCTTAGAGGACTCATATCTCTTGACAGAATTGGATTGCCTTGCATACGAGTAGGTCTTTGATCACTCTTTCTTTCGAATGAAATCTACTCTGTTTTTTTCTCTGGTTTCAGGTTGGCTGATGCATGGGACTACCTGAGATTGGCTTAATGTGCTGGACTAACAAGGGTTTCTACTAAGACCTTTTTGCTCGAGCCCTCTTCTTCTCATACATAGACATTATGTAGGCAGTGCCTGATTTCTTTTTATATTTCCTTCCGCTTGTTTTCCACGGACATACTGGGGTTTCAAATTCTCGATTCGCCGAACGGTCTATGGAAAACAGTGGAAGGTTATATATAGAAAGATAATTTCTTTACAATATTCTCATTTTAGGCTAAGGTTGATAGCTACTGTTTCTTTTGATAGCAATCCTTTGCTTCAGATTGCTCTGACTGCTCTCGGATCATCTTACGAATGATCCTATGTATTCATGTACGAACTTTTAGGTGATTTAGCCAATTTTAAGGTCAGGGGAGCCTATAAATTTCCCCCCATCCCCGGATGGTTTAAACTTAAAAAAAAAAGTCACAGTTGTTGGGGTCAAATGTGATTCGGTGAGTTTAAACCTGCACAAAACAATTCAGGCCTCTTCTTTTGCCTTGCTTTGAACCGAGAACATAAGGATAGCACGCTTCGGTATGGCATTTATACTCGCACCTTGCATGTTTTGCTTGTAGTCCTTCATGTGTAGAGACATTATGTACAAATCCTGCTCTGTTAAAAGAAGTTGAATCCATATGACCTGCACCATTTTGCATGCTTTAATCAATGTATTTGACATAGTTTTATGTTGGTTCTAATTGGTGGATTGCTAGTATTAGTTGAGTTTACATGACAAGTGGTTTAGATGTCATGTTTGATTTTCTTGTCTAAATCCCGCATTTTGTAGACTTAATTGGTGCTAATGGACATCTTGTATCCACGGGCTCCTTCATCTTCCTTGTGAGAACTTTTTGGTTACATTCTATGTGAAGGCCGTTCGCAAGGGCGGTAGAAGATTGAAGGCCGTTTGTTTTTAACAGTAGAAGAGGCAAAGACCATTCACATTAGAATGGTAGAAGATGAAGGCCACAAATATCAATGTATGGTAGAAGGATATTGAAGCCAAAGATAGGCGACTTCGAAGTTTAAGACGATCAAAGGAGAAAACGGTGAATCGTGGTCCGAGGAGTGTTGCCTTAGTTCGAGAATGATCCAGGAAGAATTAGCCTTCAAGGCTGGTTCCATTAGATTCGTCTTCTCAAGTAATACAAAATCGACTACCAGAACTCCTGATTCGGACTAACGGTTCATCCGTGACAAACAAACGAAGTTCAGGCAACGAAACACCAACGACCGGTGACGGACCGCGCATGGTCAAGCACCAACGGCCTATGACAATCTTCACAACCCGCACTACATAAGAATCCAGGGGTTCCGTGAATACCTGCACGAGACCTTCACGAGGCAAAGGCGTCGGGTCGTGACAAAGACCCCAGACCATAGAGTTTGGAGATGAAGAATTGAAGATTTGGCTAAGTATGGAGGCGGTCCATGAAAACCTTCACGGGCCGTGACAAAAGTTCTGATCGAAAACCACAGGGTGCTCGCGGTCCGTGAAAACCTTCACAGACCGTGGGAAAACTCTTAGGAAATACCGTGTATTGTTCGCGGTCCTTGACAATCTTCACGGACCGTGGCACGAGACAAGCTTCACGGACCACGCCAGATCCCACGGAGTGCGGCTATGAATGTTCATGGACCGTGCCAGATCTCACGCCCTATGCTTGAATGCTTCACGGACCGTGACATCCGTGCCGGTCCATGAAGCCGTGGCGGCTGACCTAGGGTTTTGCTATTTTTGGCCTATTAAGGGCATGTTTTTAGGCCCAATCTCCTACTACTATATATAGGAGCCTTAGTTTTCTACTAAACTATCAACCTAGGCATAATGTAGAGTAGATTTTCTCTCTAGTTTAGAGAGAAAGAAGAGGACAGTTCTTCTTCTCATTCCTTCCTTCTTCTTTTCTTTTTCTTTTTCCTTTTATCTTATTTTCTAGATCCATGACATCTAACCTAATATTTGCCATGGATCTAACCTTTGTAGAATAGATTATTAGGTTGAGATTCATTTTGGCACTTGGTATGTTCTAAATGTTTTATGAGATTCATTAGATTTACCATATCCTTGTGTTTATGAAATTGTTGTGTTTGTTCTTGAATGTTATAAATGCATGAGTAGTACACCATATATAAGCACATGCTTTGGGATATACTCATGTATGGTGCAATTATTGATGCTCCATTGGGAAGAGAAAAATAGATGTTAGAATAGGGGAGAACGCATCCGCGTGGGTGTGTGCACGGGGGATTTGAGAATGCTCTGACCTATTTGCCATCGCACCGGTCTTAACTGACTTCGTAACTGTTGTTCGAAAAGTTGCAGGTAGAGTTAGTGAATAGTAGCAAGTTAGGTGTTGTGTTGAAACCTTAGTATCACTGATAAGGTGCCTATGAACCTTGGGCATAGCGTACATAGGATTCGGGGGGAGTAGTTTCATTCGTGGTGGAAGCCTGGAATAGCACGAGGGAGAAACAGACCTGCAACTCCCCTAATTACGATGGCGGTGCTGATGGAGGGTTGCGAGCACACCCACCGTGACAGGGTTGGGGAAGTGTATGCCATCGGCCACATCACGTGTTGTGCACACACTGATAGATCTTTTGTATGTCTATATGTGAATGAATTGAGGATTGAAACATTAGAACTCCCATGTTGCTAAATGATTTCCAAGTGCCTATTATAAATAGTTTACTTGTTTGTCAATTGCATGCATGTCTGCACTTTTAGCTGTTACTTTCACTCGTGCGGATTGACGACCAGCACGAGGTTGTGTTTTAATTAGTATTTGAGCCCTAACATCCTTGTGGACAAACCCATGGCTTGCTGCTTACTACCCCTTGGTAGCTTAAGAACGAGTGCAAAATATAAATCTCTATCTTTGACCCGTAAAACCCGCGACTCGTGTTTTAACGACAATCGAATTGGGGCAACTTACCATCTGATTGGGAGCAACATTCCCTACACCCACTGAATTCCCCAAGTGGTTAGGTGCCGTTGTTCCATTCCCCATGGGGTGGGGTTCGAATCTTGACAGACGCAGTGTGGAGTATCCTCCAGTGGAGGTGCTCCTTGTGACCACCGAGTACATTCGATGACCGCATGCTGAACCCTTGGGAGCAGTGATTTACCTCATCGGTTATGCGTTTGGTGTGGTTGCGGCCGGGGCCCTGAGGGTGAGGGTATCGCCTTTTGGGGAGCAATATTCCCTTAACCACTTCTAAAGCTATTGAAGGATGAGTAAGCAATGCAAACTGATGTGAACACTGGTCTCTTGTGGCATTGTTTCCTGCTTTTGGGATATTGAATGCCCAAAACTCTGAACCCAACGATCTGGCAATCAAACACAGGCGTGTTTCCTCGTGCAACAATTTGGAAGAGTTTGACCATTTTTTTTTGTGTTTTCATTGTGGCTTGAGTTGCAACCCCAGCCTTCTGAGGTTGTCTTGGACATAATTAATACTGTTAAGAGTACACATGTCGTAGGAAACTTGTTAGTAATCATTGAGTGTTTTCTCTTACTCTCTTCATCCCGAATTAAACTGTACACTTTACGATCGAAATTTCACCACATATATAAATAAGTATATAAGTAATAATATTATCATATGTGATATTGTTTGATTCGTCATAACAAGTAGTTTCTAGTAACTTTTTGTTTGCCGATATTATACGTAGTTAAACATATTAACGATCAAACATGTTTTTTGATAAACGTAAAAAAGATTCTATACAATTTAATCTGTGATAGAGGTAATAATGTAATTGTTTGTATGGTGATTCTTTATTTTATACAGGAGTAGAACGCTGGATATTCTTCAATATTGTTGCATAGTAGTGTCCTTTGATGGGAAGAGGAAAACTTCAAATCTGTATGGACATGAATACTAATATGCTGCTAGCTCACTGGCCTTAATTGTTATAAACTAAGTTTGGGTTAATTGAGTCCTCCCGGAGCCACCTCTATTCATTTGTTCATTTGTGTTTATAGGAGAAATGTCCAATGAGATTTCTTTCCTAATCATACAAATTCTCACCATCACTAGAAATCCTCTATTCTAACAATGCAATCTTTGATTGTGCCATATCTACTAATGAACTTGGACTAGGTCACTAACACGCCCCGTAGTTGAAGCAGGAGCTCCGCAGATGCAAAGACTAGCTTGGAAGTCCAAAAATAGAGGAGATGGACGGCCTTTAGTGAAGATATTGGCATATTGATGAACCGATGGAACATGAAGAACACGAACATGTTCGAGAGATCTTTTTTCGCGAATAAAGTGGCGGTCAATCTCTACATGCTTGGTGAGCTTATGTTGCATCGTATTTAACGAGAGATACTGTTAAGGAATTGGAATTGGATTTGTATTCTTACCATAATTATAGATGTAATTGTATTCTGTTACCTTTTCCTAGCTTGTATAGGTGTCCTGTACTACTATATAATGTATCATGAATTCACGAATACAGCACACAATTATTACCCTTATTTTCTACATGGTATCAGAGCCAAAAATCCTGAAACTTTAAAATACCATCCTAAATTTTCCGCCGTCATCAGTGCGTGACTTCCACGCGCCGCCGATCCGGACTACCTTTCTTTTGCAAAAACAAAAACTACTTTCAGCCTGCCGCCGTCGAGCCTCTTCTCCGATCGCCGCCGTAGCCGACCGCCTGTGCCGTTCCGCTGCTATACAAGGTCGCCACCACCTCTGCTCAATTCGCCATTGTTCACCTCCGACCGCTGCCGACGGTACGTCTTTTGTTCACTCAGGCCACAAGCCCCGGTTTTGCGCCTCCGGCGACGAAGCCTTGGTTTGCTCTGCCAACAACCAGATTCTTCTCCGCCAATTCTTCTCCACGGTGACCAGATTCTTCTCCGCCAACGACCGATCAACCTTCACTTTCCGTCGTCGGCAGACCTCTCGTTCAGAACGGCGACGACGCAGGCGCGCGTGAGATTCACGCGCGCACCTTCCAAAAGCACGTGTAAGCCACGTGCGGTACACTTAACGCGCGTTCCCCTCCAGCAGCGCGTGTGTTACACGCGCCGTACAGTGATGCGAGCAGTAAGCTGCTGACGCAGCGCATTTGTTGCTCTCTCTCCTATTTGTTCACACAATTTGTTTTATTTATTGTGTTATAGCTCTTTTCGCCGGCATAGTAACGTCACCACAAGGATTTGCGGTGGCTGCCTCCTCTGGCTTACCTACACGATCTGATTTTGGTCCTGCTCTGTCTGACGACTAATGGAGTACGACCATACATTTCTTTAATCAGTTTGATTCGTTATCTGACCATGGGTCAGGTAAGTCTACTTTACCTTGGATTCTTGATTCGGGAGCTTCGTATCACAAGACTGGTGACAAAGGTTCTCTTACTGATATTACTACTGCTACCAATACTGTGAATGTTATACTGCCTGATGGATCTGTGTCGTCTGCTACACAATATGGGTCTATTTGTTTTGGTGATGTCACCGTTACTCATGTGCTCTACATACCTACTTTGCGATGCAATTTATTATCATGCTCTAGATTGCTATCTGCCTTAAAATGTTTAGCCTTGTTTACTGAAAATTATTGCATGTTACAGAAAATCAGTACGGGGATTGTGATTGGCGTGGGTGAACAGAAAGGGGGGTTTATTGGTTTCGTCTGTTGGATACTCGCATTCGTCCACATATCCTGCAGTTTATTCCGACACCTGCTTTGGTTTCTTCATCTGATTTATGGCATCAGCGTTTTGGTCATCCATCATCTATGGTGTTGTCTTCTATTCCTACTCTTGATTTTAGCACCAATAATACTACTATACCTTGCTCTGTATGTTATAGAGCAAAACAGACTAGACATAGTTTTCCATTGAGTTCTACAAATGCTACTGCATTATTTGAATTAGTACATTGTGATGTTTAGGGACCTTATAGAACTCCATCCTCTAGTGGTGCATTTTATTTTTTGACGATAGTCGATGATTATTCCCGAGCTGTTTGGGTTTATTTATTAGTCGCTAAGTCTGAAGTAACCTTTACATTTTTAGAATTTAGTGCCTTAGTGAAGAACCAGTGGGGCCAAACCATAAAACGTGTTCAGGCTGATAATGGGACTGAATTTCTACCTTTGCGATCTCATTTTGATGCATCTGGGATCATCTTTGAGACATCTATGGTTGACACACACCACAACAGAATGTTCGGGTTGAAAGAAAGCATCACCATTTACTCAATGTGATACGTGTTTTACGGTTCCAAGCCAGTCTTCCTATTGAATTTTGGGGAGAATGTGTTCTTACTGCTGCCTACCTGATCAACCGAACACCGACTCAGCATCTCAACGGTCGTACTCCCTTTGAGTTGCTTTATGGGCAAGCTCTAAATTATTCATCCTTAAGGGTTTCTGGATGCTTTTGTTTTACTGCTCATGTTCCCAGATATCGTGATAAGTTTACACCACGAAGTCGGCGGTGTCTGTTTCTTGGTTACCCTGTCGGAAAGAAAGGCTATCGCCTTTTTAACTTGGAATCCCGAGTGATCTTTAATAGTCGGGATGCTGATTTCTTTGAAGACCAGTTCCCGTACTCTGCAACTCCGGCATTTGCTTTATCCGATGAACCTGGCAGTGCCACCACACCACCGTCAGATTCCTTCTCCTTCTTGCCGGAGCTGCACGGAGTTTTTGTTCAACCTTCCGCTGTGGATCCACCACCGCCGGTCGCCATTGGCATTCTGCTGTCCACCGATGGCCAGCTGCTACCGACTGCTATCTTACCGGTCACCGCCGGCTGGTCAACACCGGCCAGTCAACGCCGATCAACACCGAAAGGTTAACGCCAACGAGTCCTCCGTCGCCTGACGTCGGTACTGCCACACCGACAGCTGTCGGTCAACCTTCACCATCCGCTGCCAGTTATTCTCCGCCAGTCGCCGCCAATGCTACATCCTTGGTATCTACTTTACCGGCTTTTCTGGTACCGGACAGTTCTGCTGCTGAGTTTCCACCTACCAGACAGAGTGTTCGATCTTGTCATCCTCCATCATGCTTGGCAGATTACCACTGTGAAGATCATGCTTGTGCTCTTACTACTGAAGACCCCCCTCCTACGTTCCCTCATGCGTCGTCACTTTCCTCAGGTGTTCTCTATCCTCTTACTGATTATGTAAATTGTGATAATTTTTCCAGTATGCATTCTAGATTTTTGGGTGCTGTAACATCTAGTGCATATCCCACTACTTATTCCGAGGCTTCCCGTCATTCTCATTGGCGAGATGCTATGGTTGAGGAACTTACTGCCCTGGAGCGAAATCAGACATGGACTTTGTCTCCTTTGCCTGCGCATAAGAAGGCTATTGGGTGCAAATGGGTATACCGGATGAAGTTTCGTTCAGATGGTACTATTGAACGTTACAAGGCACGCCTAGTGGTTCTTGGAAATCACCAGGTTGAAGGAATTGATTACACTGAGACCTTTGCTCCAGTTGCGAATATGAGTTCTGTTAGATTGTTCCTGTCTGTTGCTGTTATAAAATGTTGGGAACTGCATCAGATGGATGTTCATAATGCCTTCCTGGATGGTGATTTGCATCAAGAAATTTTATGCATCCTCCGCCTGGCTATGCTGTACCTCCTGGTCAGGTTTGTCGCCTTCAGAAATCTCTTTATGGTCTTCGTCAGGCTCCTCGAAATTGGTTTGCTAAACTGTCTCAGGCTTTATGGGCTTTTGGTTTTGTTCAGAGTAAGGCCGATTACTCTTTATTTGTCTATTTCCGTGGATCAGTTTCTTCACATGTTCTGGTTTATGTGGATGATTTGGTTATTGCTGGTAGTTCTTCTTCGCTCATCTCTGAGTTCAAGAAATAATTGGGTTCATGTTTTCACATGAAGGACCTTGGTTTGCTTAAGTATTTTGTTGGCATAGAGATTGCTAGAAGACCGGAGGGGATGTTTCTCTCGCAAAGGAAATATGCTTTGGACATCATATCTGATACAGGTTTAACTGCTTCCAAACCTATTAATTTTTCGATGGAGCAACAACATGATTTAGCACGTGTTGAAGGTCCAGCCTACCATGACCCAGAGCAGTATCGCCATTTGGTTGGGCGCCTGATATATCTGACTATTACTCGTCCTAAACTTAGTTATTCAGTTCATACTCTTGCGCAATTCATGAAGTCTCCTTGTGTTCCTCACTGGCAAGCTGCGGTTCGTGTGTTGCACTACTTGAAGAGTCATCCTGGTTAAGGTTTATTTCTTTCTTCCCATAGTACTCTACAATTGACTGCTTATTGTGATTCAGATTGGGTCACCTGTCCAATTACTAGGCGTTCTTTATCTGGTTATTTTTTTATGATTGGTGATTCTCTAGTTTCCTGGAAGACTAAGAAGCAACCTACTGTTTCTCGGTCTTCTGCTGAAGCAGAGTATCGTGCTATGGCAATTACCTGCTGTGAGTTGTTATAGCTTAGGTCCTTAGTGAAGGACTTAGGGGTTTCTCACTCTTTTCCTATGAAATTGTTTTGTGACAGTCAATCTGCTCTCCACATAGCAGCCAACCCAGTTTTTCATGAACGCACGAAGCACATTGAAGTTGATTGTCATTTTGTCCGAGATCTTGTCCAATCTAGTGCTATTGTTACTCAACATATCTGTACGACAGACCAACCAGTGGATTTGTTCACTAAAGCTCTTGGACGTAACCAGTTCTATTATTTACTTGGCAAGTTGGGCATTTCCAATCCTCATGCTCCAACTTGAGGAGGAGTGTTAAGGAATTGGAATTGGATTTGTATTCTTACCATAATTATAGATGTAATTGTATTATGTTACCTTTTTCTAGCTTGTATAGGTATCATGTACTACTATATAATGTATCCTAAATTCATGAATACAGACACACAATTATTACCCTTATTTTCTAAAGATACACAGAGGAAACTTTATTCTAGTGAGCAATAGCAGCTCGCTGGAGAGAAACACTCAACTCACAGAGTAAGTTGTGCAACCAATAAGTCTCAACCACATCATTAGCGACGCCTCTGTACTCGGTTTCAGCACTTGATCTGGATATAGTGGGTTGACGCTTGGAAGATCAAGAGATGGGCTGTCACCAAAATATGCACAATACCCTGAAGTAAAGCGATGAGCATCAGAGCAACAATCCAATCTGCATTAGAGTATGCTGTGAGAGCTGAGATGGAAGATGGCCGAAGTTGGAGACCAAGATCAATTGTGCCCTGGATGTATCAGATGATCCATTTGAGAGCCTAAAAGTGTTGAGGTCCGACGATCATGCATGAAAAGACAAATTTGTGGTACATCATAGTTAATGGATGGCCTTGTAAGAGTGAGGTACTGAAGAGCATCTACAAGACTATGGTAAATTGAAGGATCAGTTAGAGGAAGTCCAACCACAGCGGCCAATTTGGATTTGGTGTTGACAAGCGTAGTTGCCGGCTTGCACATTGGCATCTTGGAACGATCAATGATATCTGTAGCATACTTTTGTTGTGATAAGAAAAATCTCGAACAAATTCTTGTAACAGAAACACCAAGGAAATAGCTCAAGGGGTCAAGATTTGTCATGGAAAACTTATTTCCAAGCATGGAAGAGGGGGTGGACTACTTAGACTTGTTTTCACCAGTTGCTAAACTGGTTACTATAAGGCTTTTGCTTTGCATTGCAGGTGCAAGGAAATGGCTCACACACCAGCTAAATTTGAACAACGCCTTCATGTGACTTTGGATGATATTGTTTACATGAAGGCACCTCCTGGCTACACTACAAAGACCGATCAAAAGGTATATCTACTGAAAAGGTTATTGTGTTGACTTAAGCAGGCCAGTAGATAGTGGAATTAAGATATTATCTTTGCTTTGTGTCCCCATGCTTTTAAGAAATCAACACATGATCCATGCTTGTTCATGTTTGCTCTCTGGGTGCACAATTTTTCTTTTTGTTTATATTGATGATCTTTTGATCACTGGGGATTGAGAAGTTATTAGTGATGTTAAGAAGTTTCTTGACTCTAAGTTGTCTTGATGAATTTTGGGGAAGGAAAACTCTTTCTTAGAGTGGAGACCAACAAAACCAGTGATGGTGTGCATCTCTATCAGAATAAATACATCATGGATCTTTTGCAGTATACTAGCCTTGTGAATCCTAAGGCAGTATCCACTCCTTTGCACTCAACTGACTCTGGATAAAAATCCTATACTTGCAGATCCATCAAGTTATAGTAGGTTGATTGAGAAGTTGGTATATATGAATTTCACAAGGCCATACATCAGTCATGCAGTCCAACATTTGAGTAAGTTTGTACACATACCAACTGAAGGTCAATTCAAGGTAGCTTAAAATGTTCTTAGATACTTACCTGGAACATCATCTGTTGGTCTTTTCTACTTAGTTCAGGATCAAAGTTCTATACAAGGGTTTTCAAATGCTGATTGGGCAGATTGTGAGACCACAAGAAGATTAATTACTGGCTACTGTGTGTTCTTGGGATCTGCCTTGATTTCTTGGAAAACAAAGAGGCAAAGCATTGTTTCCTGTAGTTCAGCTAGAGCTGAATACAGAAGCATGTCTGCTTTAACAAGAGAGCTGACATGGATATCATACATGCTCAACGATCTCTCAATTTCTTTCCCTTGGTGTGATAATCAAGAAGCACTAAACATCAAATCCAATCCAGTTTTGATGAGAGAAAAAAACACACTGAGCTTGATTTCATGTGTTCATGAATAAGTTCTTAAATGGATTTTTGAAACCTTAGTTCCTTGCATTCAAGTTTCAGCTGGCAGATTTCTTCATCAAATCTCTAGGATCTTCTTAGTTTTCTACATTTCTTGGCAAGTTGAGACTACGATTTCATCCCACTTCCCACTTGAGGTGGTGGTGTTAAGAATCTAGGAAAGCTTGGAAGGCAGAAGGGATCAAGGTATGAACAATTAGAAGCTTATAGATCGGTGGTGTAAAGAATCCAGGAAAGCTTGGAAGGCAGAAGGGATCAAGGTATCAACAATTAGAAGCTTATAGATCATTTAGAGATCAATATGGTTTCAGTTTTAGTCTTGGAGCAGTTCTAAAAATGATTTAGACAAATTTCTGATCAGTTGAAGGTGAAGGCCATATCAACTGATTAGATCATCCCTTTCTTGATTACAATTCTTCAGTTTTTTGTGTAAAACCAATTTATGATATTTATTAAAACAAATTTAGGCTGTTTTCAGTTAGAGTAGGATTACTTAGCTCTTCTAAGTAGACTTCTAACCATTTATGGCTTAGACTTGTATATAAGGTGGCGATCAATGATGAGACATCAAATGCATGTATTTTTCAAAGCATTTAACATCTTTTTTATTATCTTGTGTGGTAGATTTTTAGATTTAGGTAGGTTTACATTGTAAAGGTTTAGATAACTATTTTTGGTTGTCGAATCTAAATCCCTCATTTTGTAGCATACTTTAGGTCTAATGGATTTTTGGTCCCTACAAGCGTCTAGGTCAATTTTTGTGAGCTTTACTTGTAGATTGCTTGTAGGAACTTCATACTATTTTTAGAAGTCCATTCAAAAGACTGGTAGTAGGTTGTAGAAAGCTATTCGCAAGGATATTGGAAGACTGAAGGCCACGAGCAAAAAAATGTGGCAGTAGAGGGATGTGCCGAATAAAAAGAGTCAAGTCTAAAAGAGTTGAAGACTGTCACGGCTCGTGCCATGCCCCCACACCGAGAAGCTGAAGGCCAAACCATGGGCTGTGCAATCCTGCACTGTCCATGCACTTATAATGGAGGAATCAAGGGTCCAGGCTGCGAGACGTGCAATCTTACACATCCCACACACTCAGAAGATGGCGGACACACCCCAGACAGAGGAACGCAGATTTTCACGTCCCACACGCTCAAAACATCAGGGAACACCTTCAGTTCGTGGCCTATGTGCTTTTGCACAGGCCCTGCTGGGTATGCCGTCCACTATTGCACGGCCCGTGCCAGTGTGGCTGCTAGGGTTTCCTAGTATTTTGGTTCATTCTAAGACCCAATTCTATCTACTATACAAGTCACTTTCAGTCGTCTATGGTTAAAAACTAGGAACTAAGTGATCATTATTATATAGTAGGTAGGAAGGATGCTATTTCCTCTCTTCATTTATTTCTCTAATTTTTGTCTGATGACATTAAATCCAATGATTGCTTTGGATTTAATGTCTCTAGAGTATATATCTTCTTAGGGTAATATTTTCATTCATGCTTGATTTTGACTTTGTAAGATTTTAGATTCACCTATCTATTTAAGTCCTATGAATATTTGTGCTTGATTTGTAGTTTACATTCTTGTAAGATATATGTCATGCTATGCTTTATGATGCATCCATAGATTCATACATAGTATAATATTGTGCTAGGATACTGAATGCTTTCTTGGAAAGTGTTAGATTAGATCTATTGTAGGCATAAGAGTGCCAGGGAGGTGAGTGCATTCATGCTACCTTGATAGTACCAAATCGATCGTTAGATTCTAATTCTAATTGGCTAGTCATGGGCGATTGCATGGTGGGAGCGTTATACTATCCAACTAAGGGAAGCCCCTGGTTTACCTCGATAGATTAATTATATAATTTGTAGAAACTAGAGTTTTTTCAAAACCTTAGAGTTATCATGAGATACCAATTCATTTGTCTCTCTAGGCCTAGGGTTGGTGTCCATAGTGAAGTGCCCAGAACGTATTTTCCTTACTCTCGTATCTAACGGATGTGACACACGTAAGGCTTTGATTCTTTAAGCGGGTACTCGTTAGCATCGAAAGTGAGATGATGAGGAATGAGGTGTGGTACCAAAAAGGTCGATCGATATGAATTCCCTAATTATGGAGGTAGTGTGATGGCGGTGAAGAGCCTTTGGGTGACAAACATTGGGAATTCTCGACCATCTCCACACTATTTGACATAAACATGAGAAAAATTTATATTTCCTACATGTAATAGAATATAGGATCAAAGTAGTTAATCTGTCATGTTATGCAAAGATCTAAAGGCTAGCTTATTATAGTTTTAATCTCTTTTGCTTGCATGCTTTTAGTTGTTAGGCACAAAGCCCCCAATTATCTATTCTTAAGCATTAGCTATTCCCGACACACAATTGGAGTGATGCCCGATTGTGGGTTGTACAAAGCTAACCCTTAAATTCTAGTATCTCTGTGAACGACCCCGGGCTTGCCACTAGCTACTCTATAGTGGTTAGTAGTGAGTATGGGGGCAACTTATAAATTTCTATCTTTGATCACTTAGCACACCATAGGTAAATTCTCCCACAAGGTAATGACCCTGTGTGGTGAGGTCAAATTTTGGCGCCACTACGAGGGATACTAGTCTTAATTTGATTGTTAGCTTACATAATTAGTTGGTAGAAGTGGTTTGTACTTTTGTTTTTGTAGTTTTTGTGGGATATTTTGTAGAGATCTTTGACAACTTTTCTTGCTTTCTCCTAACTTGTGTGCTAGTGTTTCTTTGTGGACTGATATTGTATTACTTCAAGTGTATGTTACATACCCGTACCACTAACCAATGAGTCTTACTTTACTTACTCAAAAACACAGGTAGACGATGAAGTAGGAGAAGGGTTAGTGAGGTAGTTCCGCAAGGCCCACTATTGAGTTAGAAGAAGAGAGAGAGAGAGAGAGATCATGATAGAGGACAACAAATCTTTGAGGGAATTGATGAATCCTAAATTGGAGAATCAACCCCTCTGTATTGTCATCTCACTCCTTCCAACATTCAATGTGACTTACGAGTTGATGACTCCAAACTTGGAGAATCATACCTTGAGAATCACGGCAGAGGGAATTTATCTTTGTGGACAACAGATCATGGCAGATGACAACAAATATTTGAGGGAATTCATGACTCCTAACTTGGAGAATCATATTTGTGAGTTGAAGAGTGGTAAGATTTTGTGCCTTACAACATTCAATGGGATGGCCGACAAGGACCATCAAATATTTACCAGAGCTCCATTTGGTCTGCACAAAGAGTGGGGTGACAGCGGTGGAGAATAAGGACAGGGATTTGGGGCTAGTATGCATAGATTATCGCTGATTAAATGCGATGACTTGCAAGGACCGTTTCCCCCTACCGTTCATTGATCAGATGTTAGAGAGGTTGTCCGATCATTCTTATTATTGCCTCCTTGATGGTAATTTAGGATAATTCCAAATATTCATTCAACCTGAGGACCAAGAAAAGACCATATTCACAAGCCCTTTTGACACTTTTGCCTATGGGTGCATGCCATTTGGTCTTTGTAATGCCCCAGGCACTTTTCAAAGGTGTATGATGTGCACCTAGAGGCTCGTGTTTCCTAATGCCATTTAGCATATATTTTACCAGCCTTTGTATGGTATATTGCTAGATTTAGGTGAGTTTACATTACAAGGGGTTTTAATGGCCATTGCTGGTTTCTTATTTGAACCCCTCATTTTGTAGCTGATATAGATCAAATGGATTCTATGTCCTTATAAGCATCTATATTCTATTTTGTGAGCTTATTTGTAGATTTATCATTAATGCTTTGGAGTACTATAGTAGAAGGTCATTCGCAAGGATGGTAGAAGACTAAAGGTCACGAGTCCAAAAGTCATAGAAGATAGAAGGGTCGAAGAAGGAAAACAAAGAATCAGATAAATTTTAATTGAAGAGTTGTACAAACTTCTGGGAACTATCCAAGAAGAATCAGTGTCCAAGGGTGAAACCATTGGATTCATCTTCTTGAGCGCTATAAAATCGACTATAAGAACTTTCAAATCAGATTCTCGAATCATCCGTAGCGGCGCAAACAAAATTGAAGAAAAAAAATAAATTTTTGGAAGAGTCAAAGACTGGCACAACCCATGTCAATTTACACAACCCGTGCCAAGCCCATGCCAAATTGAGAGTTGAGGCGACTAAGTCCTCGCACGAGCCGTGTGCTTTTGCACGACCCGTGCACCAAGATGTTGAAGATGCAGACCTCCGATCTGCATCCCGCAAGCCTTTGCATGGCCCACACACTTAGAACGGAAGATGAAGAATCCAGTCCACGGTCTGCATGGTTTTGCATGGGCTACGCACTCAGTACACCTAAGGAGCAATTCCAGCCCACGGCCCATGTACTTTTGCACGCCCCATGGCGATGTGACACAAGTGGGGGCCTTAGGGTTTCACTAGGGTTTATTCCAAACTTGGGCCTTTAGAGGCCCATTTATCTTCTCCTATATAAGAAGTCTTTAGTCTTAGGGTTAAACATGTTGACATAATGTAGACTTTTAGTTTTTGGTAGGTAGGAAGGAAAGGGAGAATTCTCTCTCTAGAGTTCTTCTTATCTTTTCATTCTTTCAGTTGTTAGATCTATGATATTCAATTCAACGAATGTTATGGATTTAAGACATCATTCATTAGTTGTGAATCTATTCTCCTAGTTTCTAAAAGTGGTAGAGAGGTAGAGAGATAGAGAGAAAGAGAATAACCCTTCTCTCTTCATTAGTATTTCCTTGTTGTTCCCAAGGGCCTTGAATCCAATGGTAAAATTGGGTTCAATGCTTAGAGAGTAGTTAATTTACTTGGAGATCTAATTTTTATTCATAATTCAGTAGATATTTTGTGAGATTCTAGGTCTCCTTATCTTTTTATGTTTATGAATATCATGCTTGATTTGATCTTTACGTTCTTGTGAAATGTACGTTATATATCCTATGATACACTATAGTTATGTATTCCATGTGTAGTGCTAGGCTTGTTTGCCCATTAGAAGTGTCTAATTAGGATATGCGGGAACATTAGTCCTTGGCTATGTGAGTGTATGCATATATAACCATGAGCACCGTTCTATACGAGTATATGCCTAATTTCAACTGGAAGATTTTACCCCGACAGACAAGGAATGATAGTTTATAGCAACTAGGGTTGTAGGGTAGAGACCATTGTAATTTCAACTCTAGAGTCATCATGAGATGGCAATTCTTTTGCCTCTATAAGCCTACTGAGAAGCGTTCATAGTGGAGTGCCCGAGATGTATTTCCTCATAGGGAAAGAGAAGCGCAACTCGGTTGGACTGCACGACACATATTTCCTAATTACGGAGTTTGCATTGATAAGATAGATGTAGGCACCTTTGTATGACAGACATTGGGAAGTGTTGACTATTGACCATACTGTATGACATAAACATTGGGATAGGTTTATAGGTCTTGTATGTGATATAATCTAGGATCAAAGTCATCTACCGGTCACGTTATGCGAACATCCCTAAGTCTTAGTTTAATATAATTTGTTCTCAATGCTTAGTAGCTTTAGAAGCCCCCCCTCCCAAAAAAACCATGTTTGTGTTTGTGACACTAGCTATCCCGACACACAAATGGAGTGACTCTCGATTGTAAGTCTTGCATAGTGAACTCTAGAATCCTAGCATCTTTGTGGACAACCCCAAAAATGCCATAAGCTACTCTTTGGTAGTTGGTAGTGAGTACGGGAGAAACATAAAAATTTTATCTTTGTGAAGCACTTTGCGGGTTAATCTCTCTTGCAAGGTTTTGTACGACCTCGCGGAGTGTGGATCAGTTAATGATTAACATCTTGTCAGAGTTCATTGAGTGCTTTGTATAGGTCTACTTGGATGATTTCGCAATCCATGGAGGCTCATTTATACTTTCTTACAACTCTATCATTAGCGCTAGAGAGATTTATCGATACTAACCTTGTACTGAGCTCCAAAAAGTGCGGCATTGTGCATGGCTACGTAATGTCATCCCAAGGTTTAGAAGTAGATAAGGCTAAGGTGGATACCATCAAATCCTTACCCTACCCCACCAGTGTTAGGGATTTTAGGTCATTCTTAGGACACGCTGAGTTCTACTGGCGTTTCATTAAGGATTTCTCTAAAATCTCATCTCCTTTATGCAGATTGTTGCAAAAATGATGTGGAATTTATTTGATGAGGATGATAAGAGAGCCTTTGATACTTTGAAGGGAATGATTGTAACCGCCCCTATCACACAACCACAAAATTGGTCACTTTCCATTGATATAATGTGTGATACTAGTGATTATGTCATAGGTGCGGTACTAGGCCAAAGAGTACGGAGGGTACCACATGTTATATATTATTCCTTAATGACTCTAAATGATGCACAATGTAACTATTCCACAACCGAAAAAGAGTGATAACCATAGTATTTACCCTTGAGAAGTTTAGACCCTATTTGCTCGGCACCAAGGTTTTTATTTACATGGATCATGCGGCACTTCGCCATTTGATGACCAAAAAGGAAGAAAAACTTAGACTTATTTGGCGGATCCTCTTTTTGAGTGAGTTTGACCTTGAGGTGAGAGACAAAAAGGGTAGTGAAAAATGTGGTTGCTGATCATTTAAGTAGGTTGATGCCCCACAAAGTTCTAGATCCCACCAAGGAAAAACACAAGTTGGAACCCATTCGGGAAGAGTTTCCCAATGAGCAATTGTTTGGGGTATGAACTAGCCAACCTTGGTATGCTAATTTGGTGAACTACCTAGTCACGGGAAAGTTTTCCCCTTCTTATGATAAGGCACAAAGGGATAGGTTAGTGAATGAGGCAAGGGCATATGTGTAGGATGATCCTTACTTATGGAGGCATTGCTCTGACCAAGAGGTTAGAATATGCATTCCCGAAAATGAAGTGGAATCTGTCCTTAGATTTTTTTCATTCTTCCCATGGTGGTGGCCATATCAAGTACAGAAGAACCATTAGAAAGGTAGTGTAATGTGGTCTTTATTGGCCCTACATGTGGAGACGTAGCCAAGAATTTGTCTAATCTTGTGACAGTTGCCAAATGATGGTAACATTTTATATAAGAATGAAATGCCCCAAACCTTCTTTATTCCTTGTGAGGTCTTTGATGTGTGGGAAATGGATTTCATGGGACCCTATCCTAACTCCCAAAGGAACTTTTATATTATAGAGGTGGTAGACTACGTGTCCAAGTAGATAGAGGCCAAGGCAACAAAGACCAATGATTCTATGACTGATGGAGTTCCTCAAGTCCAACATCGTTTCTTAGTTTGGTATCCCCCGAATAGTGATTAGCGATAGGGGGAACCCATTTTTGCAATAAATCATGGAGTCCTTGTTGAAGAAATACAGCATAACCCATAAGACATCCACCGACCACAATCCCCAAACAAATGGGCAAGGGGAAATATCCAATTGGGAAATGGGCAAGGGAAGATTGGAGTACCCAATTGGATAATAAGCTTTGGGCCTACCAAACCGCATACAAGACCCCGACAGGTATGCCACCTTTCCGGATCCTTTTTGGTAAAGGATGCAACCTTCCCGTTGAACTTGGGCACAAAGCATATTGGGCCATGAAAAGCCTAAAATGGACTTGAAGGAAGCTGGAGAACATAGGAAGTTGCAAATCCATGATCTTGAAGAGATTAGACACAACCCCTATAAAAGCGCAAATATTTACAAGGAAAGGGAAGGCATGGCACGACAAGAGGATTGTGAAGAGAGATGTTGAGGTAGGACAAAAAGTCCTTGTTTACCAATATCGACTTCGTTTCTTTCCAGCTAAATTAGGTTCAAGGTGGGCCGGCCCATGTGTATTGACCAAAGTTTATCCTCATGGTGCGATAGAGGTGGAAGATGATAAAGATGACACCAAACTGTTAGGCAATGGGTAAAGGTTGAAACCTTATTTTGAGTTGGGAAACTTGGGATTATTCGAGGAGGAAAACCTCCCCCTCAAAGAACCAAACTATGAATGAACCTTTTTTTAAAGGCAAATAAGTCGTGGAGACAACACTAAATATACCCATTGGAAGTGTTCTTAAAACTTGTTATCTCATTTTTCTTTTAGATAATTTTTTTGTAACTCGATTACGCCTGATCTTGTGTTGTTTTGATAGGGAACATTTCAATCGAAGAATGACACAAGAAGTCAACATGTCCTAACGCCATTGGTGCAAACATCAAAGTTTACCCCACTACTCCCATAAAGCCAAATAAAGATTTGCTATGGGACACTAGTCAGTCTTCATAGGAGTCATACTTCATATCACTTGGCGTAATTTGGGTGACCAAATTTCACTCCTAAGTACTCCCTTTACCAATCTACACTTTTTATTTTTATACTTTGTATGATGCATTGGGGACAATGGAAAGTTTAATTGCGGGGGAGTGAGTAGTTAGGCACTTAGAAATTCTAGCGAAATTCCTTTGTGCTTGTTGTTTATCTTATTCCCCATGTAGTATGAAACCTACTTTGGGGCATTTTGTGCTACAAAAATAATTGAAAATTTAAAAATGAAATAAATACCCGGCTCAGTCGAAAACCCGAAAGGACAACTAAGGCAAAAATGGGAAAGGCCCCGGATAAGCTGAAAAACCTATGAAAAAATTAGAAGCCAAATGGTGTGGAAAAGGCTTTGAAAAAGAATAAAACTTGTGTGAAACTAGGACAAAAATCCGAGAGAACTCCTTGGCCAAATAAGAGAAAATAAGAGAAATTGACATGTATGCCATGCTTCTCTTAATTTGCCTATTTGGTATTTTCTTTGGTAAGCTAGCTTTGCGCATGAATTTAGTATACTTCACCTTTTGACTTGGTATGATAGTGGTTTAGATTACTTTAGTTTTTTGGGATTTGAGAGTGAGTGATTCTTATGTCTTGGGGGCTAGGGTAGTCTAGGAATAAAATGTTGGGTGTTTTGGAAAAACCTTTGCTTGCTATTGTACTCTTAGGTTTACACTGCAAAGGGTTTAGATAACCGTTTTTTGGTTATCGTATCAAAATCCCTCATTTCGTAACCTACTTTAGGTCTAATGGAATTTTGGTTCCTACGAGTGTCTAGATCCATTTTTGTGAGCTTTACTTGTAGATTGGTCGTAGGAACAAGATCATTTGCAAGAATGGTAGTATATTGTAGAACATTGTTCGCAAGGATTGTAAAACACTAAAGCACACGAGCCAAAAATGTGGTAGTAGAGGGATGCGCCAAAGAAAAAGTGCTAAGTCCAGAAGAGTTGAAGACTAGAACGACCCGTTCCATGCCCCGCCGTTGAGAAGCTGAAGGCCAGGCCATGGGACGTACAATATTACACATCCCGTGCACTCAGAAGACGGAAGACACACTTCAGACTGCGCGATGCACAGATTTGCACATCCTGCATGCTTAGAACAGCCAGTAATGCCTCTAGTCCACGACCCATGTGCTTTTGGATAAGGCGTGTTTGGAGGGACATGTATTATTGCACGACTCATACCAATGTGGCTGCTAGGGTCATTTAGATTTTGAGGTATTTGTAAGGCCCAATCTTATCTACTATATAAGCCACCTTTAGTCTTCTACGATTTAACAATTAGGAACTAACAGGTCATTATTGTAGTAAGTAGTAAGAATAAGACTATCTCCTCTCTACATTTATTTCTCTAGTTTTTGTCTGATGGCATTAAATCCAACTATTGCTTTGGATTTAATGTCTCCGGAGTAGATATTTTCCTGGGGTTATATTTGTATTCATGACTTGATTTTGACTTTGTGAATTTTTAGATTATCCTATCAATTTATGTCCTATCAATATTTGTGCTTGATTTGTAGTTTACACTCTTCTAATATTTATGCCATGTTATGCCTTATGTTCCATCCATATATTCACACATAGTATAATATCTTGTGATCTGAAACTAAAAGAATGTGTTAACCAATGCATATAACACATATATTATTATGTTTTGGTTGGTTTATTTCTAGGTTTAGTCGGGTTTACATCACAAAGGGTTTCAATACCATTGTTGGTTTTCTTGTCTAAATCCTTAGTTTTGTAGACTTAATTAGATCTAATTGACACTATGTCCGTATGAGCTTTTAGATCTTATTTTGTGATCTTAATTGTAGATTGCTCGTAAGCACTTTGGCATAATTTGTAGAAGGCAATTCGCAAGGATGGTAGTAGATAGAAGCCATAGATTGAAACGTGGTAGTAGATGAAATCGAGCCGAGAAAAGAAAGAATTCAAAGATCAACAAACGAAGAAATAGAACGTCTGTGTCATACTGCACAGGCCATGCCAGTAAGGCCGGCTGGTGCCAATTGCCCAGAAATTGACTCCCAGCCGGTGGCCCGCAAGGTTATACATAGCACGCACCGCTCAGAAGGTTAAATCAAACTTCTATTCAGTGGCCCGCAAAGGATTACATGACCCGTGCCATTTAAATGAAAAGAAGGTGCTTCCAGCCGGTGGCCCGCAAAGATACGCTCAGCCGTGTGCTCAGAAAGCTAGAGAAATGCACCCAGCCGGTGACCCAGGCCCTATTGAACGAACCGTATGTTATTGCAAGGGCCTTTCTCGGCGGCTGCTAGGGTTTAAGTTGTCCTTTTTTGCCTCTTTCAAGGCCCAATTCCTACTACTATATAAGAGGACCTATGTCTACTAGGGTTTAAGTTTGGATAGTTTTATTTTCTTTCTCTATTTTTTTCCTAAAGAGTAGGTAGAGAGAGAAAGGGGCTAACCCTTCTATCTTAGTTTAATTCTCCTAGTTTTGCCCAGGGGAATTGAATCCAATGGAAAGATTGGGTTCAATGCTCAGGGAGTAATGATTTATCTTGGGAATTTATATTTGTATTCATTACTTGGTAGTTATTTTGTGAGATTCTAAGATCTCCCTATCCTTTAATGTTTATTAATATTATGTTGACATGTGCCTTACATAATTGTTAATTTCATGATTGATACACTATGTTGGCATACACCTTTGCTACTTTCATGCTGGTGCAATTTTTTTTTAACCCTGGAAGTGTCGCTAGGGTAATAGAGGGAGCGAGAGTCCACGAGCGTGTGGGTGTATGCATGTGGGTCGAGAGCACTGCTCCGATACCCGTACACTATTTTGAGCTGGAATAGAGCCTGATGGGTTTCAGATAAAGATGGTTAGTAGCAACTAGGGTTAATGTAATTTGACCTATATCTTTGCAACCTTAGAGTTACCATAAGGTGCCGATCTCTTTGCCTCTATAAGGCTAGTGAGAAGCATTCATGATGGAGTGTCTGTGACGTAATTTTACCATGAATAATAGATCTGTGCAATGGCGGGGCCGTTGATGCACTTTCCTAATTACAGAAACAGTGTCGATAGAAGAAAACAAGATCACCCTTGTGTGATAGACAAGGTGAAGTGTTGACTGTCGACCACACTATGTGACATAAGCATTAGGATTGGTTTTTGCGTCTTGTAGTTGGTTGAATCTAGGATCGAAATATACTATCGGTTATGTAACGTAAATATCGCCAAGTGCTAGCTTTATATAGTTTACTCTCTTGTTCTTGTATGCTTGTAGTTGTTAGATAAAACACCCAATACCTGTTTTGCAACATTAGCTATTCCCAAAACATGATCAGATTGATGACCCAATTGCGGCTTTGTGTAGTAAGCCTTTAAATTCCTAGCATCTCTGTGGATGACTTCAGAATTGCCACTATCTACCTTTTGGTAGTTTAGTTGTGAAGCCCCGAACTCAATTAGATTAATAAATAAAATATACCTCTGATACAAATCATGTTATCTGACTTGAACCTTTTAATATCACTCTAAATGGAATATATATATATATATATATAATTTGAACGATGTGCTAATTATAAAGTATAAATTTGGGGAAATAGTTATTATGGATTAACCTAGATGTTAATCTCGGACGAAGTAAATTTGAATTAATAATCTTAGTTATTGAAAATTATATATTAGTTAATATCAAACGATGATAAATTATTGGTGTTTAGTATAGGTTTCACTTAAGAAAGAGGGAGGAAATAATAGTACGTCGAATCAGAATGGAAACACAATATACAAATTGCACATTTTAAAAGAGTTAAATAAGAAATGATAAATTGAGTTGTTAAATAATTATCTAGATTTTTATAAAAGCATCTCCAATAGTTTACCTTGTACCTTCCTCTAAAACGAATATTCCTTTAAATTATTGAGGAACACTAATTTTATAACTTTCTAATATTTTTCATACATATCACAAATATATATAATAGTAATTTTTATATGTAATTACAAATAAGAATAAAATAAATAAGTTATCATTTCTAGTATTGTTTTGATTTCAAGGAATATAATTGTGTATATATATACATATATATGTAATTTAATATAAGTATTGTAAATTAAAAAGAAGAAAAACCAATAAATAAAGGATTAAAAGAAAGGAACGGATAAAAATGAGATGAGAAAATAAGTAAACAAACAAATTAAAATACGTACCAAAAAGGAAAACAAATAGTACGCTGGAATGTGGTGCCATAAGGAAATATTTGGGTATAGGAGAAAACAAAGAAAGAATTAATATAAATAAATAAAATAAAATAATAAAATACAGGGGAGAGAAATACAGGTCGACGGACGTGAGAATTTTATTCAAAGTAATTTTTGGGCAAGTGGACATAGGCACTTGAGAGTTAAATGGATAAAATTTTAGGTAGTAGGTGTCATAAAACCTATGTCCGCATTTAGTATAAATAAGCAACTACTGCTCCTCAAAACTCATAGCCTTAAGATATTTTTGAGTACCAAAGTCAGAGGTTAAGCAGTGAAGTAGGAGCGGAGGTTGCCAAGCCAAGTCTAACTAAGGTGAGTGTTGCATCGCCCTAGCACGAACTGAGTTAAACAGGGTTTATATTTACTTATATGTGTATATATATGATGCCATCAGAACCTGGCTCTCTCAAATCCCCACTGAAAACCTCACATCTCGAACCCCTGCTGAAACCTTCCCCTCTCGAACCCCTACTGAAAACTTCACCTATCGAACCTCTACTGAAACCTTCACCTCTCGAACCCCTACTGAAAGCTTCACGTATCGAACCCCTGCTGAAACCATTACCTCTCAAACCCCTACTGAAAACTCTACCTCTCGAACCCCTGCTGAAACCTACATCTCTCAGACCCCACTGAAAACCTCACCTCTCGAACCCCTGCTGAAACCTTCATCTCTCGAACCCCTACTGAAAGACTTCACCTCTCGAACCCCCTCTGAAAAATCTCACCTCTCAAACCTCCACTGGAAACCTGTATCCCTCGAACTAGTACCACAAATACTTTTACCTCTCGAACAATATATCTCGAACCTACCCCTCGAACCAGTACCCCCGATATCTTCACCTCTAGAAACCTTTTCACTGGAACCCTCACTACTAGAACCATTACCTCTCACCTCTCAAACATGTGCCACTGAAACCTTCACCCCTCGAACTAGTACACTGAAACCATTACCTCTCAAATCCTTCTATCGAACTATACCTCTCAAACTGAACTGTACCTCTCTAACCTTTATCTCTCAAACCCATTTCTCAAACCTATAGCACTGAACCTTTATCTCTCAAACCACTACCTCTCGAACCCATCTCTCAAACCTATACAACTAAAACTTTATCTCTCAAACCACTACCTCTCGATCCTCTACCTCAGAAGCATTACCTCTCGAACCCATATCTCGAACCTATACCACCGAACCTTTATCTCTCGAACCACTACCTCTCAAACTCATCTCTCGTACCTTACCTCTCAACTGTGTCAGTACCTCTCGAACCTTACCCCTCGAATCTCACCACTTGAAATCTCACCACTCGAACCAGTACCACTTGAAATCAGTGCCACCCGAACCAGTACCACTTGAACCCTTCACTCGAATACTCTACTCAAACCCCTGTACTCGAACTCATCTACTTGAACCCCTGTACTTGAAACCTGATACTTGAACCTTTCTACTCGAACCATGTGTACTCGAACCCCATTAGAGAGAGATATGAGGGTTAAACCTAAATAATGGTATTTACTGACTGTTGAATTAAGTGTGTATTTTATCATACTGTGATGGATTATCTTGAACTTGAATTCCCGAGCTGCTCTGATATTTTTTTGTGAATGACCGGCTTGTATTTTATCTTGTCGTGCCAAACTCAATCATGTACTGCTCTGATATATTATGTGGATGGCCGGCTTGTACTTTATCTTGCCGTGTCAAGCTTGAATTATCTACTACCTGATTACCTGTCTGTGATTTTAGGGTTCCCAATGCGATTGTAGTTTGGTCAAAGTCAGTGGGGAACGGTACAGACCAGACCATCTGATTAGACCGCCTACAAGTGGAGTTTCGGTATGCTAGCATAACCTCCTGACTGATACAAGCTTGTAACTGAACACTGGCATGATTGGGGAAAGTGAATTATGAACTAATAGCTTTCGGGCACCACTGACTGGGTTATGCCTTGTATGTTAGTCAGAGTTTCCATATAGGCTCTTGGAAGCAACTCGACATTAACCACCCGTATCCTTTTACTGTGTGCTAGGACTTATGTGGCTAGTTGTTATTTGTTATTTGTTATTTGATGTTCTGTGATACTAAAACTCAACTGGGTAAATATTGGTGATGGAACCTCACTAAGCAAGGAGCTTACCCTAGTTGAACAACCCTTTTTCAAGTGAAGAAGAACATTAAGAGAAAAGTGCTTATTGTCTTTACTACTTTTGAGAAAGACCCTGGGTGAATTGTTAGGATTTTAAAGTAAACTTTGAATCTGTAACAGTTAGTTGAAACTTTCGTTTAACACTTGTACTAATCATGTCACTGTAATAGTAAAGTTAGGTTTTTGAATTAGCTAAATTGCTTCCACATAAATTTATCTGCTTGTTACTTCTAGCATTCGTTGTAGCATGCTCAGACCCGACCCGATACTTGTGTTAGGTTTGGGGGTGTTACGAGCAAAATACAATTCTCTATCTTTTTGAAGCATTCCGCTTGTTAGTAGATCTCCCAAAAGTTTGTTTATTAGAGACCACGTGGTGTGTGGATTATCATGCTAGGCTATTGAATGCTTTCTTGGGTAATGTTAGATTAGATATATTGTAGGCTTGAGAGTACCAGGGAGGTGAGTGCATATATGCTACCTTAGAGTATTGACCTGGTCGTTATACTTATTTTTAATTGGCTAGTCGTGTGTGATTGCATGTTGGGGCGTTAGAGTGCCCAACGTGGGGAAACACTTGGCTTACCCCAATAGATTAAACATTATAGTTTGTAGCAACTAGAATTTTTGCAAAACCTTAAAGTTATCATGAGATTCCAATTCTTTTATCTCTCTAGGCCTAGGGTTGGTGTCCTTAGTGGAGTGCCCACAACGTATTTTCCTTACTATCGTATCTAACAATTGTGACCTACGCAAGGCTGTGATTCTTTAAGCGGGTACTCGTTAGCATCAAGAGTGAGATGACGGGGAATGAGATGCAGTATTTAAACGTTTGATCAATACAAATTCCCTTATTACATATGCAGTGTAATGGCGGTGACGATTCTTTATGTTACAAACATTGATAGTTCCCGACCATCTCCACACTATGAGACATAGTGTCACGGGTTACCCTTTTTGGGTTAACTGTACGACCTAGCCATTCTAGAATACCATGACTAAGGCTTGTTTCTCATGTACATCGCACTCCCAGCACACCAAGCCTTTAGAGGAACGTGGACGAGTATGCAGCAGAAATCACACATGAGTTTAGAACGGGAGCAAGAGTTCACAAACGAGGGAAGTAAAGCAATATAATGCCCAGATATGCTCATTTTCAATATATTGCAAAGGTAACCAGATATAGGTATCCCAATACTCCACATATATGGTGTACAGAAGTAATTACAAGTGCTAGGTATAAGAACAAAACAAGGTCAAAGAAAAGAAAGGTACGCATACTTGGATCTCCTAGAAAGAAACTAAGCTAAGCTAGGAGCTAAGTTATTACAAGCAATAGAGAAGACATCTGGGACAAGGAGCTAGGGACAAGTATTCTTGGGCCATGACTTAACACTTAGTGTGCTGGCCTAGCGGGCAACAGGGTGCTGCGCGCACAGGCGTTGGGCACAAACGGCTTGGGAATTATAAACAACGCATCACATGGGCAGACGAGCACACCACATGCCGAGAAGGTATAGGCGGACAACACTATATGACCCTGAAACGTGTGCATTGCAGTGTAAGGAGATCGGTTCGCAGGCACGCGTTGAGCGGCATGGGATTGGAGCACATTTGTGGCATTCATGCAAGCATGGGGTTGCATTGAGGTTGAGTGATAATCCCAACCCCGTAACATACTCCCCCACTCGATTCGATGAATGTTTCTGGAGCTATCAATCCTTCAAGATGCTTCGTTACCCACACTTTTCTCATACACTTCTGCCTTAAGAAAGGGGTTGATCCATTTGCTGGTGCTGGTGTACTCTGATGTGGCAGTGGTCCTTGGCTTCTCTTAATTTTCATTTTGAGCTAATGTACTCTGATCGACGGACGAAGAAATGTCAAACTCTTGATGATGTGGTGTCTAGTACACATCTCATCCTTTCACGTTTCTACCTCCTTCCTTGTGGAACAACAAGGGATTTCTGATGTGAATGATGACTCATATTTTCTCATTGAGTTATACAAGGTTTAGCTTGATTAACCAACTCAAAATGGTAAGTTTGATGGGGCGTGCCACCCTGGCAGATACATCTTTCGAATCCAAATCTTCTTGGTAACTGACGAACACTTCTTATCCTCCTTACTCAACAAAGTTTTGTCTCTCGCAGCCGGGGAGCAACCCACAACATGCTCAATCTTCAGACTTGTTTGACAAAGCTCTTATGATCTATCGGGCCAACCCATAACTTGTGTATACCCTTCTAACCATTCATTTATGTTCTTTCCACATGGATTCATTGAGCTGTGGTCCTTATCTTGTCTTACGCACATGACGAGGTGCAAAGCCAACATTTTATCCCCATGTTATCTCTTTGAAGTTACTTTTATCATGCATGGATTAGTTCCTAAGACGTAATGAAAATTTTCAAATGGGTATACGAAAATCCATACATCTTATGGAAATTCCATGCTGAGGACTAAACTAAACTCATCTATTTTAATGACATGGAAATCCACTGTGGCTTCTATGGTGCCAACCTTGACCGAGCATCGCCACACAATACCTAGTACTATTTAAGCTTTAGTGTTAATGGCCTTCACCCCCCACAAACATTTCCAACTTGAGCCCCAATGTTGATGCCTCTGTTTCAGAGACATGCACATAGATAGCTCCATTATCGACCATCAGTCGGATGGGTTTTCCATTTGCGTGCAAGTCCATATGCATTAATGCTCCATCTTCTTGTTGGATTGGTTCCACACAGACAATCTAAAGTTTTTCAAGTTTAGGTGCGGCCTTCTCCACTCGGCTTGACTGAATTACAACTCTCTTTGCTCGCACTGCAGCAACCACCCGGTCAATCTCAGGCTCCGTTAACAGATTCAATCGCCTTGGATCTATTGAGCCCACTATGCAATCACACCCCAGATTCAACACTTCCATGAAGCATGGTTCCTCCTCTTTGGTCCCAGACTCCTCAACCGATTGCTCCTGTACTACCACGCTCAGTGCCTCCCTGATTTTTCCTAAGTCCTCGAGCAATATAACAGTGATTCTCTACTATGTTAGATGGTCAACAAGGGCATGATTCCCTTTGCACATCTTGCATTTATGCCGCACCTTCCCGGTCTGTCTGTCCCACCTTGGTTTGGACCTGACTGGACTAGCCACACTTGCATCGGGGCTTCCTCTATTCCTTCCCACACCCGAATTGTTCCAGAAGCTACCTCATCCGCTCGAACTGGGTCTAAACTTACTCCTCAATTTAGAAGAACTTGCACCCACACCATTTCCCACCTTGGAAATAGTAGCACCATTCACCTCCTTATCAACTCTTTGCGATCCTCCGGCCCCATAGTCATCAACACTTTAAATGAACACCACAACTGAGTTATAATTAGTGCAAGTAGCATTCCTTAGCTTGAGTCTAGCCCACAACTTCTATCGCTGGTTGAAGTCATGGAGTTTTTACTCCTCCGGATGGTCAGTCAAGTCGAGCATACAAGCTTGGAAACCCTATATGTAGTCCCGTATACTGTCGATTTGCATCAGGGTCCTGATTCTCAACAGTTCTCGTTCCTTCAAATTGGTGGTCATGAATTTTTGCTTCACCTTAAGCTTCAATTCATCCCATATGTCGATGGCCAACTTCCTTCCTTTGTCCCTGCATCTTAGGAGCACCACCACGCCATTGTGGAGCCCTCCAGGTACACTGTGGCAACAATGACTTTCTCGGCTTCCGAGTTTATCTCGGTCACCTTAAAGTATTGCTCCATCTCGTACAAGAAGTTATTAATCTCTCTCGCATCACATGCCCTACCATATTTCTTAGGCTCAAGGACTTTCCATTTGTGTACATCACGGACACCACCGGCACTGCTCCTACTTTGGGACAAGTTGGCTAGAGCTTGCATGAGTACGTACACTTCTCCACCAAGATGATCGATGGTGCCTCTCATCTCAGAAATGTCAAACTCGTAAGATGCCAAAAAATTCCTCAACTCAGCTATCTCCTCCTCCTAACATTGGCCATCTTTTGCATTGGCCACCTTTCACAACTTTCTTGTTGGCCATCTCAATGTCTCTACTGATAATGGCAACATCTGATTCCATCTGATCCACACGATTAGCTAGGCTGTTGGACCCTTGTGCCTCACCAAAGAGAAGTCACTCAATGTTCTCCAACCAATTGGTCTTCTTCAACATAGTGACAGTCTCTTTCACTATGCTCTCAAGGATTGCTTGAGATATGAGACCAACTGTCATAGGTCACCCTTCTTGGGTTAACCGTGCAGCCTAGCTATACTAGAATACCACAACATTCGCATGTTTCCCACATATATCGCACTCAACTTGGTTGTTCACAACACATCAAACCTTTAGAGGGACGTGGACGAGTACGCAGTGGCTTTACATGCACAAGTTTATAACAGGAGC